>CM070075.1:6336805-15974465 GCA_036250285.1 Pyrocoelia pectoralis
AGGCGGCCCATCGCGTATTATACCTACAGAGCTCTTGTGGGGGAGCAAAGGTATTCATAAATGTTAAAGAACAGGTGCATTAAGTAATCGTAAAGTTAATAACAAATGAATAACCCGGAAAAATAGTACGAATCGATCTTATGTAAAAAGAACACAATACAAGTACGAAGATAAGCAACGAAAGCATGCAATTGCTAACATAACAGGATGATGAATGTTCGTCCTCCCCCTAGTTCGGCCCTGGAGGTAACTATTTGTTCTCTATAACTTATTACTACTTTTATATCATAGCGTACACCCACAGCTGTACGAAGAAGTAAATCAAAAGATGAAATTGCAGGTTTGTGATCGTGGTTAGCCTCTGGCACGTAACTCGGTGCACCAATAGCGCGACTTTGTTCGCTTTTCTCTGACCAATGGCCGCTAGTGTTACCCCCGGCTTGCAGCAACATTAGCCAAAGGACTCTTACACCTTTTCAATCACACAGTGCCTGTAAACCTGCCTAAAACCCACATAAACACACGAAATTATATTATACAAAAGTATTTTAATAATCCCCATGTGAATGAAGCGCGCTGTGGGCATTCGTACGTTCGACTGTGATAAAATCTATTTTAATTTTAAAAAATTTACATAATCTCTATACGGTCTGTGCACTACGCGTACGTTTTTCTCGTTTTCGTTAAATTTAAGTGATTATTAGTTAAACAAATATTGTGTTACTGTTAAGTGATTTTCTTACACCTTGTTTTATTGTGCAGATTTATTGAAGCACCATGGAATGATGTCTCGATTCTATTTGAATTCCAATGCGACCTTGGCTAATTACCAACAATACGAAGTAAGTGAAAAAAAATCATTTTTTTTACACCTAACTACCAGCACACATTAATCATTATTTTTCAACGAGGGTAAATTAGTTTAAACAAACGATTAAGCGTCTCGAAATGCACAGTTCGCTTGCAGCACTTTTTTAATTATTAACATGTCGATTACCTGCCTACTTTTTCATTTTCTTCTTGAACCTTCGAGCCATCCCCATATAAGTGACACGAAAATTTTATTAACCTTTAAACATCGTTACACCGTCCATTAATCGTCGGCACAAATCTGTTACCTTATCGATATTGCCGCAACTAGGCCTAGTATACCTACCTACAGATTTGCATTTTAAGTGTAATTGGATGTCAGCTCTAACATTGATTCTTCGGTGGTTACTATTAAGAATGCTGTACCTATCCTTAGGCGTAGGTCAATAAATTATTTTCCCTTCACACTATCCTTCTGTTAATTTTGTATAGGTAGGTATTGAGTTTTTACCGTGCTTTCGTTGTCATAATCTTTAGTTATGGCTCCGTTTTACATATTTCAAACTTCTGAGTTCATTGTTTCAAAAGCCGTATCATAATTAGAAGGCATCGGGCATGTTTGGGATTATCGTATCGACCGCTTTAAAAAGTCCATCATCAACAATCATCAATTGTTTAGTCTCTAACCTACAGTTATCAAAGCGCTAATTGGATAATAATTCTAAGATTACGCCTAACGTTGCGAGCTGTAGTGTTACCATGAAAAGTGGCACGCAAAATTTAAAATATTTAACAAAATGTTGCCATACTCGTGTAGCCAATATTAATTTACAGAATAATTACATTAAAGAGTGGCGCGCAAATTTTCATTCTGAACCTAAAAATAGTATAGGTATCTATAAATCGGACTTAAATTAACATGGAAAAAGTCGGTCCTGCGTAATCGAATATTCAATATTTCTATAATTTCATTGTTTAAGTTGAAGTAAAACAAAAGGGACATTTGCAGTGTCTAATTGAAAACATGTGTTCCTAACAAAATCTTCTTCAAAACCGGCCAGGGCAGCTCTTTTTCTGAAGCGGAAAAAAACATCACGGATAGGAGCGTTTCTTTGCCGAACGGAGCGGAATCCCTTCAGTTCGATTTTTAACGGTTATGCAGTTCTTACAGTACCAATGCACACATTTGAACGCAATTAAGTAATGGTGTGTGCTAGTGTTTGAATTGTGGATGGAGACTTAGGACAACGGTTATTAGAACTACTTTTAATTAGATTTTTACCTAAAATAAGGAAATTCCTCTTACAGTAAGTAAACAATATTTGGCGTGACATTGGGTTTTGCTTGTTTAAGTTTTTCACATTACCTATACACCTTTTAGGTAGGTAATGTTCAAACTTAATATCTGGTAAATAATCGCTTCGGAAAGATTTTCACCGTTCGAAGGAACCACCTTTTCACATAAAACCGCTTGAAATTGACCAATAACTGTGATGTCTTCTATTATTTTAATAGTACCTGAATAATTGAGAAGACCGTTTTTACATATCCTCACAGAAGGAAGTATAAGCGATTTAAATCGTGGCGGCCAGTTGGTTCCTCCGAAACGTCCAGAGTATAAACGACCGTGAAATTTCGATTGTTGTTTCCTGAGATGTGTGATGTGTTGCGTCGCTCTATTCAAAATAAACCTCATGTGTAAGTCTAGATCGTCCACTTCGAGTTATACAGTAGGTACATTCACTGAACCGCATTTTCAAAAAAATTAGGCAGCAGCCCACAAACCGCACTTTGCTGTGGATGAAAAGGTTTTTCTCTAACTACTCACGAATTTGTGGATTTCAAAACTCCAGGTGCGACAATTTTGCTTGCTTTGTTAGGTAAAAATCGTTAATGAAAAAAGTGATAGGTATATGGAAGGTTCGACACCGAGCAAAAGGTGTTGCTGGCTATCTAATTCTGTCGAATAAAGTTCTTGTTGTTGTGCAAAATGCGTCATTTTCAATTTGAATGGGATTTTAAAGGGGAAAAAACGAAGGAATTGCATGTCAGAAAAGGTTATAGCGCTCCTCTATGCCGGAAATGTAAAAACTGGAACATTGGTAATAGTGGACTATAAAGAACAAGCGAACATAGCTGCATTATTATAAAAAATGTTTTGTTTTACGCTTGACATGCAAGATGGTAGCCCCTAAAATCACAAAATTCAAAATACCATAGAATAAATTAATGAAAATATTAAACCACTTATTTGATTCGAAAACCAGGAGTGACCAATTTGATTACTTCGATATTAGATTTATTTGATTCCATGAAAGACGCTCGCGATAGTTTGATATCACTATCACTATTTACTTATACATAACATGAGGTTCTATAAGTATCAAAAACTAAAAGAGTTGCTACTTCTAAGTGTGTGGGTGTGTTTCGAAAAAATTGTCTTTAGTCTGTCATTAGTTAGAATTCGTTGTTAATTGGCTATACCTATTCCTAATGTAGTTCAATCAAAACCTTTGCTTTATGTGTTACATCAGTTACATGAAATAGTTCTTTGTTCCTTTTTTAATAATAATAATAATAATAATAATAATTTATTCGTGTCGAGACTTGAAGCTTACACACGTCATATTAATACACTCGTCATTAGTAGTAGGTATTAAATCTAACATTAATTTATAAGTTGATAAATCTTATAGATAGTGATACATAGTTAAATACAAACATCATCGTTAAGGAATTCATTATAATTGTAATAAGCTTTACGTATTAATAAGGTTTTTATTGCTGTTTTGAATTCATTAGGTTTCAAATTTCGTATGTTTCCATTTAATTTGTTGAAAAACATTGGACAATAGTAATTAATTGAAAATCTACTTTTATTAAGTTTCGTTTTAATTATTTCTATATTGTTTTTAAATCTGGTGTTATGCATGTGTATATCCGCATGAAGAGTATATTGGTTAACATTCTCAAAAACGTACAACAAACAGTGGTATATATACATACACGGTGCGGTCATTATGCCTAAGTTTATAAAATGATTTCGAACATCCGCTCTATAATGAATATTCAATATTGCTCTTATAGCCTTACGTATGTATGAATCAGTACCAAATTCCAATTTTGGTAATTGTTTCGTACAAATGAAATTTTACACTATATTTCGGTTGTTTCAATTTATTTTTTAAGGTACTTGCATCCAAAACGAATTTTCAGCAAATGCAGTTCACAAATTGTAATGAATTATACGTACTTAAGATATTAGATAAATTCAAGCTTTTTCTTCAGACGCAAGAAGGGAGAGGGGGAGGGGTCATCACTCATCAGGTAGCTTGCAAGAGGAGGTTAATTTTTGTGGAATTGTCAAGATAATTAATTTTCGGTTTATACCGCGTCGTTATATTTGTTCCACAGCCTGCGTTGAAAGACTTGCCTTGCCTTTTACCTTGTGAGCTAAAACAAGGATTTTTGGGATGATTATCCATCCTCTTCGCTCTCAATGGTGGTGACCTGTGAAGTCCAGGTTTTCCAGGCCTGACTGCTGAATGATATTTCGCAAGACATTGCAGCTTGCATCTTCAGAGTGATAGGATATTCAGTACTCAGGCCTGGTAAATCTAAATTTAAGAGCCCACCACCACCCACCACCGGAAGCTAAGAGGATGGACAATCATCCCATAAATCCTTGTTTAGACCCACAAGGTAAAATGCGAGACAAACCTTTCAACGCAGGATGTGGAACAAATTAACGACGCGGTATCTTGACAGTTCGAGCAACCGCGAAAGCTTCAAATTATTTTGAGGAATTGTTAACTATTTTGTCGAATTAATACCAAGACCGAAATATGTATCTAAGAAGTATTTTTCCACCAAAGACTCAACATGAACTATTAGAAACTTCAATATTATTGTTAGGTATCACTGCAATGCACAGGATAAGTTGTAATTGTAAGAGATTTCCAAAATCACAACCCCTGTCAATGAATCAGCCTTAGGTATCTGTACAATTTGCAGTAATACGAGGAAGAACTCTTTTAGGATGTGTTTCATTGTATCATTGTTAGAAAAAATTTAAAATTAGTGGTGTACCCAACACGAAAGAAAAAGGCAGCGACTAATTCATATAACAAAACAAAATAAGGTGGTCGTAGGTCGTGTTTTTCGAAAATGTATCTAATAATTGCACAAACACAAACTAGACTTACTAGTATGAACCAGTATAAAGGCAGCAACTAGTTTAAGAGATCACTTTAAAGTAGATCAAGAATTTTTTGCGGCAACCAGTAAGTTAATTGCTGATGCATACCAGTCATATTTCAATAATAAATTTTTAAATCAACTAAAATATGTTAAAACATCTTTATGCGTACAGTTGAAAATCCTTAAGTACACGAAGCAGCTAAAATAATTCTATTAGATTTTGATTTTACATGTACCAGCGCTTCCATGGCAGAAGGACACATATTTTTATTCATTTTGCCTATCACAATAGCTAATTCTATTCAGAAAGGTTTCTGGAGCACGATTGGCTTCTCTAGCATTTATTAATATTGAAAATGAAGCCTGCTCATCATTTGAGTATAATGCAGTCTACAGAATAATATTTAGCAATTAGTATAGAGTAGAAGCCCACCATTTGCGATCTCTTTTGGATTAATGGAAATTCAAATTCGTGAATATGTCGCTGTACGCTTCACTTTTGTAATTTTTTCTAGTTAATCAATAACACACCGACCTACAAGGAGAGTTTTAGAAAAAAAGCAATTGAGGTAATTTTAAAATGAACATTTCAAAATGACACTTTCCGGCTGTGGGGTTTTATGATTGGCCAATATATTCATTAACATTGAAGCTCAGAATATCAAAAGCTTGTACCGATATGGGACATGTTTTTTTTCAATCATACATGCAATATATTTTCAGTTTGTGGAAGTGATAAGAAATTTTATATTAGGTACAATAACAGCAAGTGAAGTCCCAAAACATCCTTGTTTTCTATTTAATGTTTCTTTTTGAATTAAGATTTAATTCAAATTACTTGTTATTACTATAATACAACGTACAACGAAATCTAAAGTTTTATATATACTATAAATTTCCACCTCATTTGAGTAGAGTTTTTTTAAAAATTGGAGATTCTATGGGCTATATTACACCGTTGGGAGGATAATAAAATTCCTCTTAAATTGACTACATTTCAGGTTAATATGTATTAATCGGCAACGCTATTATAATAACAAATAATTCTAGTATACCCGTGGGTAATTAAAATAAGTTTTAATGGAGTATATACTTGTTATTATAACAGTAACAGTAGATACTTATAACGTATTGATGGACAACTATATTTTCTTTAGTTTTCGTTATAAAAAAAGAAAATATCTCTTAATGTTGATTTTGATATGAAGTATTTGACATTAAAATGAATTTTTCTAAATTAGGAAAATCCAAATGATCGAATGCTACATTAAATGTGATAGAGTCACGTGGAAGCTTATAAATGTATTTTGATCACTGACAACCGCCGCGGCTGTTACAAGATTTGGTCACTTGTGCGCAAAATTAATAGACCAAAATGTTTACAAAGAAGCATAAATTGATAAAGTAACCGCTCCGTAACTTTGGCAAAAATACATACTGATAGAACAAAATGGACATCTGCTGGACAACTTTGGGCATTATGGTTTCATTATACAAACAGTGTTTATTGCGGTTTTATGCTACTATTGCAAAGCAAATAATACAATAACAAATCATCGCTTGAACCTTAAACATTCGGACTCTTCAAAAATTACCTTTTTCACTAGTTTACCAGAGAAGTACAAACCACTTACATTTTTTTCTAATGCAATTAATTGAGCACATTTTATGAGAATATGTTCTATAATGACTAAGTTCTCAGTTTTTGAAGTAGGTATATACGTTTTGGACTGAATGAAATACTCCTTTTTCTTATTTTTACGACAGGAAAATTTAACTACCATGCATATACAATAAAATTCACTTACCCTTTGCTATCGCAGTGGCTGCGTCAAGATCTGTAATATAAAAAAGAATATTACAAACAATGCGACGTGCATTTTTTAGTTTTTTTGCCCAAATCAAAAAAGTCCAAACAGCGAGATTCTCTGGATGTATCGAGTTAGGTACAAACTTACCATGATAGCAATAGTCTCGAGCAATACTGTCCAACGCACGACATTTTAATTTAAAAAACACGACACGGAAATGCATTTTACACTTCACAATTAATTATTACATCCGACGCTAACGCGAATATTTAAACTTCTGATTTTGTTAAGAAATCAGGTGACTTGACATAAACCTGTTGTAAATATCGAAACCAATGCGATTTATCAGTTTTTACAGTATCCAGTTAGACTAGCTGTTACTAACGTTGGCGATAGCGAACACGTGTTGTGATAACAATACTTTCTCTTTAAATATTATCTACAAAATTTACACCGATTTATATACATACCTAACAGACATGTGGTTATTTTGAGAATCTTTTTTAAAAACATCTGATTGTTTTGGAAAGTAATTTTGTACTTATGGGAAAAAACTATCTTATAATATACAAACATGTTATCAATTTGCCATCTTTCTGGTGCCATGGTCCCATGTTCACGCTCAATGCAGTACAATGTACAAAAAACAGTGATTCAATTGATTTTTGATACCCTAATTTGAAGTAAGCGTTATTACCGTTCAAAACAACAAAACCACGAAATACTAATCAAAGGTGACAGATCTGGTGTCTTCTACTGCATGGTTACTTCCGCTCCACATAGCTTCAGCAATCCATTACTCGTCGCTAGTTACGATTCGTTTTAAAAATCGAGCATTTTCTTGACGTTTGAGAAGCAAACGTTTGAGGTGTCAATGCGATGTTTAAGATGTCGGATGTACTATAGATATAACGAGGTAACCGATTCGTTTTACGTGGACTATAAACGGTTAAATATAATCCTTTAGCGATTCGGTGAATCGGTGCACCTACAATATCGAAAATTTGCTCCAGCTTTGACACCGGTGTTCTGTCGACACATTTGCTTCAAACTATTTTTTTTTAATTATTACTATGGCATAAAAGTGAAATATGCAGGCAGCGCTATTAATAAATTTCCATATTTAATACTACAACCAATAAATATGCAATTGTGCAGAATCCAGTAACATTTTTTACAAATAAGTAGCAACATTATTTAGAATACAGAGTGGTGCATTGAAAATGAAACAAAGCTATTTTTGAGTAGTAAAGCTCCTTCAGGGACCCTCACTAATCTTCTCATCCATAAGCACCGTGAACATAACCCCTACAATTTTAATTGGCATTACCGGACATGTAACACGTCGTTCGAAAGTCCTTTTCATGTCCGAATTGAGGTCAGAAGTTTGTTTAGAGTGTAGCGATTTCTTTCCAATATATTCTAAATAAACGTTACCAACTCCCCTTTTGTTGATGCCGTTACAAAGATGATAGGAAGATACATTACGCTCAAGCAAAAATCTAAAACGTAGAAAATCCTGAAGCAAAGATGTAAGAAGGCATTAGAAGGTTTTTGTACAGATTGCAATTTAAAAAGTCACTTTAAATATGCTTGCAGTTGAATATTCGTTGAATTGTAGAAGATCTGCACTCAACATGAGGTAACTTACTGACGTCTGATTTCTCTTGTCTTTAGCTTAGATTTAAAGTGATTTTTCAATACCTTTGAGAAATGAAGCTTTTGAAGTCGAAGTTGTAATGTAAGCTGGTGTAGATACAACTTTGAGCATGAAGCATCCATCGCTAGGCGTACATTGGAAAGCTACGAATTCCATAAAATTCGTTTGGTGTTCTGCGAAATTATTGCGTAAATAATAGCTGCCGATAGAAATTTTCATTCAACGTCTGATTTTTCTGACTAATACATTTTAATTAAACTGAATCGCCATAATAATCGTATGATCACACCCAAAATCTGCAGAAATTAGATTGGATTGAATGAAGAGGCGCTATGAAATGATCGGCAGATCGCCAGATTTGAATGTACTAGACTTTTCGTGCACTCACGTTGCATTTTTACAAGAATGTGAGGAAGTTTAAGAATCCAAGAATCTGGATTGAGGAGGGAAGCTGTATTTTTGAATTTACTGATTAGTGAACTCTTTCCTGACATTCTGTTTTTATTATTGGAGATTTATATACTTCTAGGTTTTTGTTAGGACGCAATGTATCGTTCGAATATTTTTCTAACGGCATAAACCAAATCATTAAGACCTAAAAAAACTAGCGGCCTCAATTCAAGGAAGGTCTTTCGAATATATGTTTCTTGCTCTATCATTCAATTTAAAAATTTAGTGCTTATGCTCACAGCGCTTAGAGATGAAGAAGGAGTTTTGTCGTAAAAGATTTACCTAAATTATAATTATAAGCATATTCCTATACACCATCTTGTTTCATTTTTTTATTATCACAAGGAATTCCATGTTTAATTTTAACTGAACTTTGTATAAAATCCTTTGATTGCGAGAAATTGTATTAAAACATTTTCGTAACCAAGGAAGGTACAGGTTTGTATTTTTTGTACTTTTATTTTAAGATAAGTCACTCTACATTTTGAAGGCAAAGAAAGTCATTTTTAATACTCTTTCGATTGATATCGAATTTCCAATACTTATTTATATTTGAAATAACTTTGAAGGAAAATTTATAAACATTTAGGAATCTAAAATTTAGAGAGCAATTTTGCTTAACAGTTTTCCAAATTAGTTGTAATTTCAGTTTCGTTATTGTTTTGTGCAATTAATATTCGGATGTTTACTAACACGATCAGAATTAATTAATGGAAATGATATTATTATTCTTGTGTAATAAGAATCTATTAATCGTTTAATTCTTTACTTAATAGACTTACAAAAGCAAATCTGTGGACACTTCCATAAGAAAATGAGTTTACAGCGTTGGTCTCTGTACAGGGTCAGGGTGAATTAAGTGTAAAAAAGTTAGCAGGATCCCATGATTAACCTCGCATTGGATGTAATTCGCACTTAACGTATCTAAAATTTGTTTTAAGGAGAAATTCTATGTCCTTGGATTAAGGTGGCGTTGCCGAAAGAAGAAAAACCAAAAGGATGATAGATTAAAAAAATTGATCAGGGTATTAAATTATGCCAATATGAAGAATTTGGGATAAATACCAGCCATTCCTATTCTATTACATTACGTTAAAAATGTATTTGTAAATACAGATTATTTGATTATTGGAACAAACGATATGAAACATTATTTTTCTATAAGCCATAAGCTCTTCATATAGAATACATATTTTATTTTTAATATCTCCAAACCTTTTCCGAAGTATTTCTTTTGCACTTTTTGGGTTAATACACCCCAAAAAAAGCATCCACCGCATCTGGATTTTATTAAAGTATTTATGGTACTTATAGCAGTTATAATAGTAGCAGTTGAGTTTACTGTAGGTTCATAATAAAAATTACATGTTTCATACTGTAGCAGTTGTAGGGGAAAGGGTTTATTTAAAAAAGCCATGATTTAAACACTACACCAATACTTAAAAATATCCAACCACGATAGAATCATTTTCATGTAATTTAGAAGATGGATAATTCTTTTATTTCCTTTTCCTTTAACATATTAAAGGAACCATTTCTTGCAACAAGGAATTAACCGTTATAAAAATGTTATCGTTATCTTAAGAAAGCCTGGCGCGCCACCCGTCATGTAAAGTCGATGATTCAAACTAAAGCTTTCCGTTTCGGCCTAAAGGTATTTTCCAATATATTCAAATTAGAATTTTGATTAACATGTCAATAAAAAATACTCGTAAATTTTAGAGTAATTCTAAACCGCTTGGATTCCGCTAAAAATTCTTTGCAGGCTGCTCTCCGAAGCTCCACATTCTTCAAATACCCGCCTTTAAACATAACGATAGATATTTTATGATAAACTCTCCTTCTTGCTAGTCTATAGTGAATATATGGTTACCGCTTAAATTAACATCTTTTTTAGGAAACGCCAACTATCATCATAACATTAATTTTAGTTGATAATACAGAGAGGACTAGATAAGAAAATAGCTTTTCCCATTTTTCGGTAAGATTAAAGGAAAGTAATATGGTTAAAAAAAATTTGCGTACCAACTTAATTTAACATCCTTAACAACTTTTGTTTCCTAGTTTCGTTAAAATACCTTCTACATACTCTACTCTACTACATACAACACGTCGAAACTCTGCTTAAAACAAGTATGAAAACAAGCAAATTTGTTGATGAAAGAAAATTTAGGTACCTACCCAAGAATTTTTTGTCATTTATTTATTTTTTTAAATCGATCATCCAACTCGCTGTGAATAGAATACATCGGGAAGTTAGGAAGCATTAAAAAAATTAATGTAGGAAGAACATTTTTCAAAAACGAAGCTACGCGATGTAAGTAGTTGCCACTATTACGACATAAGGAAAAGGAATTCCCATAATCCTTTAGCCAGTAGGTATATCTGAAATTCTGTGCAGGCACATAACAGGGGGTTTTTGAACATTTTTTCACAGAATTGAGTTTTTGTTAACTTTTTACCTATACCTATTTACCTGTTCGTAAGCGACAAAGATATTTGCAGAAAAGGGGATTTACGAAATCGAAAAGTAATGTCTAAGATAACATTCAGTAGAAAAGGGCAGATTGTACAAAGTAAAAAAATCAACATCGAATCAAGCAGAATGCAACAAGAAGGCGAAGAAAAGGAATCAAATAAGAACATTGCTAATGTAGTGGAGAGGAGGAAGTAACATTTTGACTGTGAATATACAAAATCAAGAAGATTACGCCATTAAAGGGCTAATAAGAAAAATTAATAAAGTCAAATTATTTTTTTTAATAGTAATATTTAAGCACGTCGATCATAAAAAAGCCTACCGCACTAAATAATTGTTTGCCTACTAAATTCGTAAAGAAGGGAACTTTTACTTCTTATTTCAAATTTGAAAATTATGTTTTATGTAAAAAATTACACTTGTTTCTTCTTCTAAAGTCGCTATAGTCGATGGTTTTAAAAGAGGAAAGAGAGAAATTGGGAAGAAAAACGCACTCAGTAAGAGGACTACGTACTACTATGTTCTTTTATTTTTTTTATTGTTTTGAATTACTTCTGAAAAGTAAAGAGGAAAGTAGATTTCTTATGTGTATAGTATATGTATAGCGGCAAATCCAGCTAGGCCAAGAGTCAAATATATTTGAACGTTATTAACTCAATAAGAATTTTTTGTGTAAACTTAACCAATAAATTCTTCCTCCTACGAAAGTACGCCCCAGACCATGATGGGACGTGGGCTCAAAAAGGTTTTTAGTATTAATTCAAGCAATATTGTTATTAATTTATTGGTTTTTTATAATTTTACGGTAAGCCTGGTCTAGTATATCATCATATAGTTTTTGAATTTCTTTAGGTATAGTTTTCGTTACATACTTACTCGTACATATACTTCTTCGAGTTATAACTTTCTGAAGCTAAAACTGTTGATCCCTGTCCCTTTATAATATAACTGTTTTAGAGAAGGAGAGCAGGGATTTTATATTAGATTGGTTGAAAAGGTGCGTAGGTATCTGCTCAGATGCCATTTCCAGGCTTGGGCAAGTCCTCTGTACTTTAAGTCCAAATGTATTTAAATACGTACTTAAGTCCTTTTTTGTACTTAAGACTTTGTACTTACAAAAAAATTGGAGAAAAGTATTTAAGTACTTTTGTATTTACGAAAATTTGCAATAAAGTACTTGTAAGTACCATCAAGTACAACAAAGTACATTTCATGTTTGTTCTAAAAAAAGCACACATTTTCGACTGCATTCGTAAGCTGAACAAAGTAAAACACAGATCCATATCAACTTCGTGTCATCCAAACATAAAATTCTTTTTAGTCAGTCATCAGCACTTGTAGACGTAGACCGCCTTTACAGTGCTTACTTAGTAACTAGCGGATACGTAACTTGCAGTGCCCGTACTTTTAATATTATATTTAAGACTAATTTGAAGTGTTTTACTGGACAAACTAAATGAAACCGGAAAATGGAGTATCTACCCATTTATTCTTCGGGGAAAATATTTTAAACCAATATTAATTATTATTTATTAACTACTTCTGAAGGTATAATTACAGCTGAGTTAGCTGAGCTACTCTGCCTTGGACCAACAAAAACTCTTAAAAATTATTAATTTTTCTACCACTTCTTAAGATGATGTTGGCTATGTTGATTTATAATAAAAAATAAAACGAGCAGTAATTATAGTACTATCAACTATGTACTTGTGTACTTTCAATTGGACTTAAGTACTGTACTTGTACTTGAGGACTTGACTAATCTATACAAAATGTACTTCAAGTACATTTGGTACTTGAAGAACCTTTGGTACTTAGAACTTTGTACTTAGGACTTCAGGCCACTGTACTTGCCCAAGCCTGGCCATTTCTACTACCAAGAGAAGCGGAATATTCTTTTTAGTGATGGGCATAATCGGACAATTTCGATAATCGGAATATGCCGATTCGAGGATTGCGATAATCGGACTATAAATCGAATTAAAAATAATTCAAACTTGAATAGTAGTAATTTAGTAAAGTAAAAGCAACAACGGACTATAACCTCTTACAACATAAGCAAATTAACTATATTTAAGCGTCGTAAGCATAAACTTCACAGTTCACAGCTTCACACAGATATTCGCTGAGACAGCATTCATTCAACAGGACATTTGATATTATTTAAGGTGAAATTTGATAATAGAAATACGCAAATCTTGCCGTTTTATTATGTATTCAAATTAATATGTTATGTTCTATAAATAAATTAAAACATGAGAGGAAAACTCATAAAGTCATAATTAATAATCGTAATTCATACTCGAAACCGATAATCGGACTAAGGCGATTATTTCAATAATCGGACTACCGGTTATTTTTAATTCGAATTTGCCCATCACTAATTCTTTTCCGGACGAATTCGATAAAATGGCACTTGATTTATAGAAACTGCCGAGGACTCGATAAATTTTACAAGACAATGGAAATATAAGTAACTTTCTGTTTTAATATTTCAATTAATATTCAATTTAGTATCATACAGGACCACCTTTATCGTAAAATTGTGAATAAATCAATAAATTAGACAATACTAATTTTTGCCAATTTGACAATACGAGTTTTTTTATAAACCATACAATTTTCAGCTTCTGTTTCGATTTGGCGCTTGACCTAATCTTTTACCCATAGAACTCGATCACATTTACCATATTTGTTCATGTGCCCATTCTTTTGATGGGAAATGTGCTTAAGCTTGGCAATTTTGTTATTAGTGCTCATTTACAGGCAGCCACCTTTACAATAGGTATGCGTTAATTAAAAAATTCGTTACATTTGCAGGTACCAGAAAAGCAAAAACGATTAGAAATAGTTATAATGTGCCGAAAACTATACAATTACATGAACCTCGAAAAGTGAAAAGGAAAAGGAATATGGAAGGGAAGAAAATGTATTTACTCCCGTTTTCCCCAAGCTCATGGGTGCCACAGAGACCCGTTTAGGCCCAACACTGTGGAATGTTCCACTAGTTATGTAAAGGTAAATCAAATTTTCATATTGCTCCAAATCCATAACACAATATCACTACTTTTTGAAGGATTATAAAAAAATTACAATCATGGCAAACGAAAACGGATTAACCCCCATTGCAAAATCACTTTTCCACTGAATTTTTCAAACTTTGGAAACCGCACTGTTCTGTGCAAGCGTCGAATCTGATACTGTACTCAACTACCTAGTTGTCCATGAGAGTTTGGAGTGCACGGAATTAATTCCACTCTAAATATTTGAGGTGAAGTTGTAAACGAGTTCGAGTTGATTCACCAACCTTGCATTTCAAATCGCCGACAAAGAAGAGAATCTTTAGAACGAAGCACAAATATAAGTGAAGGGCAGAAAGATAAATTGTTCACTTATTGTTATTTACGAAAAAATTGCAAGTGTTTCGGTCCATTTTTTTGCATTTAGGTACATAAATGAAAAAGTTTTCTAAAAAACAATTGAAGTACTGTATGCAATACTCCCTCTTTAACCCTTTTTAAAAATGTCTAATTCTTCAAACTTGACGATCTTACCTAACGCGTAAAGAATGTTTTCTGCCTTAACATTTAATTGATGAGGGTTTAAAAGGAATGTAGATAATTACCCGGTGTAGTCGTTTCAATGTTATAAAGACCAACAGGTGTTTTGCTTGTTACGTGTATAGTTATGTACAAGAACCGAGATGTCCCTAATTTGTTTTTGGTTTTTTTTCATAAATTTGAGTATCAAGTAAGTTAAGTCCAAACATTCAAATTTAGTACCTACACGTATCATGTCTTATCCAATCGTTATAATTATATGGAAATTAAAGAATTTCTCGCTGATGTAAAGGGTAGAATTGCAAAATTGTTATTACTGCGGTGGGGGATACATATTTGCGCACCTGCATTTTTAACTCTAATTGCACTAAATCTAACTATATTTTTTTCTAATGTATGTGTCATATTCAAAGTAGGTACTTAACCAAAAAAAACGACATTTCCAGGGCTGCATTAAAGACCTAAACCTGTTCGTACTCGCTACCTTCTTACGCAAGAGCTAATGGTTAACCGTACTAAATGATCACGCGCTTGCATTAAAGGGTGTTACCAAATTTACTCACAAATTTTTGTGTGTGATAAACATAGGTATAATCAAAAGCTCTGTCATTTCTGTATATTCGATACCAATCCCTGTTCACTGTTGTTTTCAAGTGATTTTAGCACAATATGTGAGTTGTACCGATGGTAGAGCATTTTATAAACCATCTGGTGATTAGGTAACACCTATGGCAGTCTTAAAAATCCTATTCAAGATAGTAACAAGCGAAAATGGTCATAGCTGTATACATTTATGTATTGTTGATCTGATGTATAGAAATTACAGGTAATCTTCTCAATTAAAATATAAATGTATAATTTTCTTGTAAATGCGTTGCAGTCATTGTAATACGCAAGCTGTATGCAATTTCTTGTAGCACTGAGCAGACCTGTTTTGAGTAGTTTCTCGGGAGAAGACAGAACGTTTTTGTAATTATAAGCTCGACGTCACATATAGGTAATAATAGTATTATTTTATTTAATGGTTTCGTTAATTGTCATATTATATTATTGTATATGTCATGAAATACTTAATTAACAACAATTTTAGATTCTTAACCAATAGATAGGTGATAGTACCACCACATACCTATTAGTCAAACGGTTAAATTTAGGATTAATAATAACAAACCGAACAAAATTTTGACTCTTGCTATAGGTAGGTATTCGATGTGAAATAAATAAACCAATGATGTCTAACTGTTGTAGTCTTTATAAAATCATCGTTAAATGATTCTGAGTTATTTTTGGATTCTCCTTCACAAAAGTTGCACGAAATATGTGTAAATGCCTTTGTAATTGTATTGTATGTGGTTATTTGAGTATTGATTCTGCTACGATGAATGTATTTGCTTTGATATACCTTCAGAAATCTATTTCTATCATTTTGTTTAAAGCCATGTATAATAAATGGTTATAAATGGAAAAACTAAAACTCTAATTATATCTTGTCTACATTTTAAAAAGATTATTCAACATGAGGAACCTTCGAATATTTACATATTTACGAAATGAAAAGAGTTCATGTAATATTTATAATCGCAAAAATATTAATTTCATGTTTAATTTTTATTGCGTATTCTTTTTAAGAATCCGTATTAGATGGTAAAACTCTTTAATCAGTATTTTAATTATTTAATTAATTGTAGATGTAATCCAGCAAAAAGCACCTCTAACATAAATAGTACCATCAAATCCATACTACTATTGGAGCGCGCACACTGGTTACGAGTTGGTCATACGTATACGTGCGTGTAGTTCCGACGTCCGAAAACAATCCGAACATGTTGGGATTTTTAGGCCGGCCGCACATTGGACGCGTTTTCGTACGAATTTGACTCGTGCGAATACGTATGTACACGCACGAACAATCCCGACCTTCCAAGTACTATGGGAGCGCGCACACTGGCTGCGAGTTGGTCATACGTATACGTGCGTGTAGTTTCGACGTCCGAAAACAATCCGAACTTGTTGGGATTTTTAATGCACTTTCGTGCGTTGAAATCTTCCATAATATGATGAAATTCACCGAATTCATTTCTTTTTGAATATATTTCGCGCACCCATTCAGTTCTACGATAGCGACGACGCCGCCGCAATCTCAGAGTTAGAAGAGAATTATCTTGAAGATACAGATTATTCATTACACACCAAAGAGGGCTTCACAAAAGCGATATCACCGGTACGCGTACTGTCTATTTGACGGAGAAAAACGTATTCAGTGTGCGGACTCAATTCGTACGACCATTATTCATACGTTTACGAACGATACAAATTCGCATCCAAAGTGCGGTCGGCCTTAAACCGACTAGAATTACGCTGTTCTTTAAAAATGTGTTTTGAACAATTAAAAATCGGTTCTGTTGTTATCAGCTTTTAGTGAAATTTGTGACATGGACTGTCAACATTCGTTTCATTTCATATTTTAAGAGGTATAACATTTTATCTACATTGAAATATACAGTGGCGTATCCAGGGGAGGTAAGGGGGATATATTCCCCTCCAAGCGTCCAACTCTTCCATTCTATTTTACGCTAATTCTTATTAATCCTTAAAAAAAGACCTATTTTAGAAATTCAAGCTCGCAGAACAGACTAAATGGACTGCCAATGATGTCAATTCATAGGGAACTATCCATTTCAGAAGACGAAATAATAAAGAAACTTGCACAACAGCCAAGGTGATTGGATATTGTATTATAATAATATTTATTTTATAACTTTCTGTAAAACAAATGTTTATTAAAATTGGTAGATTACACCGCACTTTTTATATCCTCTCCCAAGGCTGTAGTCTGCGTACGCCACTGGCAATATGGATTTTTTAGAATAAATACACCACTGAAGCAATCTTTAGTTGATTGTACTACCATTGAATAACGAATATTTATATTAATAGTAGTACCATTGAATAACGAATATTCATATTCGTTATTCAATGGTACTACTATTACTTATCTGTGGTACGATACTACATTAATAAATATCTTTTCTTCTTCTTAATTCCTTAGATAGTCATTTAAGTTATTTGTCTGTTTCTGCAAATTTACATGAATTCTCTTGTATTTTAGCTAGTTTACCCACGTTCTCGTTCTCGTCAATTAATTTCTCGGTTGAATTTGTAGCTGTTTGCTGATATTTACACTGTATTTGCGGTCCGATAGTCTTATTATTCTTGTTGTCATTTCTTCAGGGACGGATTGATCGCTAAACTTTTGTAAACGATGCCAACTCCTCATTATATGTATAATAATTCTTAATAAACTTTTAACGTCACCAACTTTTAAATCTCTAACATTCACAGAATTTCTGTAAACCATTCTGTCCCGTTATATTTATCAGTTTATTGCAACGATCTTGCTTGCTTATGAATACATTGATGAGTCGTCTTTTAGCTTGTTTGATCATATACCTAAGTTCCTAAGTACATATGTTAACTTATTATAACAAAGTTTTGTTCATTTACTTTACTACACAAGGAAGAACTCAACTCAAGTTAAACCATGCAAGAAACTTTATTAAGCGTTATTGAATTAATAAAAGTATTTGGGAAGTGGAAAAAAAATCAATGCAATATTATCTCCTTTTTGTCAAAATGTACTACTATAACACGATGATTGACACACAGCGGCATTCTTTTTTATTCGGTATAGCGGTGGATTTTGAAAGAATCATCTCATCAATAGGCTTGAAAAGCAAAATCTCGTGGCGGTTGCCCGTTTAAATTATTATTTGTACTTTCAAACATGAAGTTTGAAGAAAATAATTAAACCTAGATTTATTTACTCTATATCTACACACCGATGTTTCTCGACGTATAAGGTAGTGCCTACTTTTCAAACTGTTTTAAATCCCGCCGCCAGGTTTTGAAACATACTATTAAGTATACCATTGGAGAAACAAGGTGAGATTCAAAATTGCATGCTGTATTGAACATTTTTGGTAATTATGGAAATTCGGGTTCTCCTTGTTATATTTTTAAAGTATTTAAGGTTCCTGATGAGATCCTTCTAACAAATAATACGTACAGCCAACGGATTGTTGCTTGACCGGTGAAATGAGCACACAATAAACAAGAACACAATACCAAAGATAAAGAGACATCTATATGTCCTTTTCTAAAGTACAATCCACTACAAAAGTAGTTGCAAGGTTGAGGTTTAATATAATATGATAACATAGTTGAAGAATTCATTAGTATAAAAGAAATTATAGGATTTCTTGTTCGTAATATACATTTTTAAATAATATTAATAATAAACTGTAAAAAAAGGAATCAAAAACCAAATTAATAAATGAAATATTACTCTTTAACAGAGCATCTGAAGTAAGCCACATCTCATACCGATATGCTAGTTTGTTAGGATTTTTCATTCTCTACGACAAACGGTGGATATCAATCATTACTTGATCTTTTTCACCCAAAAATCTTTAAAGATACTTGTATTGTTACAAAATCTTAGTATTATTTTGGAACATGTAGGTATGGTATATCTCAAAACATACCGTCCTGAAATTTACTATTTTGAGATATACTTTACTAGTTTTTTTTTCATTTCTTCCATTCATTATTTTTCTACCATTTTATTTAATTGTACACCTAATTTTTAATTTTGTTATAGCTAAATTGCCTGTTAATTGGATTTATTTTCCGTTTGAGCAATAAACCTATTATTATTTATACTTCGACTCCTCTCGATACGCCAGGCCGGTCAACTAACCGCACGGATAGAAATCAAGTAACCATTAGTCCTAGTAATATACGTATTAAAAATAAATTTAATATAGGTGTACACATAATAATAATATAGTTAATGTTTTGTAATCCCATGATGTTTATTGTGTAAGTGTTTGTTGTTTAACTCGGAGCATGGGTTTCACTTGAGTGGGTAATGTCACAGATATGATTGTAATGTGTTGTTTGTGTTCTGATACTGTGTGCATATTGTGTGTGTGCGGACAAGTTAGATGTGTCACATATGAGCAATTATTGAAGGGTTGTGTGCTTGTAATGCACTTTCTGTAATGTTGCGTTGTGTATGCAACAATGTTTCATTTTGTGAAGGGAGGCTTGAGTGTTGTGTTTATTTTGTGTTTGAGTGGTATTAGTTGAATGTGTATGATGTGGTTCTGAGTAATGTGCAATATCTTGACAATTGTAATTATATCATACCTACTTACATTGCGAAAATCAAAATTCATATTTAAACTTTAAACACCCGGTATCTCGGAAACTAGCAATATTTGTATAAGGCATGTTGGGCAGAATCATCATATTTTGAGGTCTGGAATCTACAATTCAGAGATTGGACATTCTTAATTAATCACCCTGTATAATTAAAATAAAGAAATTTATGGGGACGGTTTTATTCTTAGATTTATTTATTTTTAATAAAAATCCGAACGATATTAGCTGAACACATGTCAAAATTAAGAAATAAAGTAAGGTTTATTTACACTATTTACATGAAATAATTAGCTACATCCTGCGATTTGCTTTGCTTTGGATAATTCAGCATATTATTCTCATACGCGTTTCTCGAGAACAAATGAGGCATAACAGCTTCTCTTTGATTTTATTTTCTTTAAATGAAAGTCAATACCAATTTTCCTTTTTTTAATTACTTTTTCTTTTCAATGTCGGAAGTACATGGTTGAGAATGTTCAAATCAATCTCAATTTGCGGTTGAATTTATATCCAAAGTTCCTTTTAACACCAATTTTATTTTAGATGCGAGTAAACATGTTCATGAAACTTCCATTAATGTTGTTATGGGAAGGCTCGGAGTCTACAGGATGTGCAGTAACCTTTATTATTAATGATGTTCTGCCGTTCTTTTGTTAGCTCCTTAAATATTTAATCCATAGCTTTTGAACTAAGTCGAAAAAGGCAAATCATTGAATATCGAATTTTACTGCTTTCATTCTGTGCAGTTTCAGGCATGTAACCGCAGTCTTAAAATCAGTCGCAGCGTTCTCAAAGGAACAATTTCCAAAATCATTGATTCAAAAAGAAAGCCCTTAGAACCCAGCGGTTCGTATTAATATGCTGTTTTTCGAAAACGCCAAAATTTTGTTTACATTAAATAAATGGCCAAACATTTTTATATCAAAATATTCGTATAGGTACATTGGGTATTTGATGAAACAGTTCTGTTTCTTCCAAATGTGTTAGATACTTAATCATTATTTGTGCACACTGTTATCATAGAGATATAAATATTATATAAAGATCAATACATGACGTTAACTAGCTAGAACAACTTTAGAATAAATTAAATCAACTCTGAATGAAATTTAAATATCACCAACAGCAGTTTGCCAATTTGATTTATTGAACACAACTAATAAAGAGTGCATACATCTTTATTTTGAAATATAATTTTTCATATCGGTAGTAGAGAGTTGCACCAATCAAATAGGTACATATTTTAATCCTCTTGTAATTCACACTTACTCAATTAAATCAAAAAGCCTTGTAAAATAAAATGCCCCAACATATGTAGGTATAAATAGGTATTATAATTTACAATACCAATACACGCAAATCGTTTTTAGCACAAAATTGATTTCATCTAAGAAATTCCGTGCATTATTAGTCATTTAAGCGTGTAATTGCTTAAAGTAGGAAAATTATACACTTGACTGTGAGCAAGTAAGTAATAATAGCGCTGACTTATAATGCATTTTGGTTACGGATAATGTTTACAAATTACAACAACATTGTGTCGTAATGATACCGTACAGTAATAAATAATTAATTAAACATCTCTATGAACATAATTAAACATTATACGCACCGTGTAATCTCAGAATAAAATATAAGATAGAGTTAAGAGTTAAACTTTCAATGTAACATTTCATCAGCATATTAAATAAATTTTACATCGGAATATAAGTAACTACTGCTATGCGTTTCCCTCACGTTAAGCAAATGTAAAGATATTATATCAAAAATCTATATTATATTATTAATAAATTTATAATTTAGGTTTGCACAAGTGTTTATATTAACAAAGTTATTCATTTTCGGGTTTTCTTGCGTATTGAATACGTTTTTATTCTACTCAACGTTTCGTAAACGTTCTTTGTTTCCTTTTTCAAGAATTTTATATCATTCAATATAACATGACACTGTAAATTAATTATTTAACCAGACAGCTTAGCTTGGAGCGCGTTCTGGTACGTGTGAGTAGAATAAAAACGTATTCAATACAAGAGAAAATTCGAAAATGAACAACTTGGTTAATATACATATTATTAATATGTATACATCTTTGCAACAAACCAAGTCGATGAATCGAAAGTTATGTTGTCATTCGTTTATTTTGATTAATAGATACACAGCACCCTTAAGGCACAGACTATAAGGGATGTTCAAAAATTATACTTCAGTACCTAACGGCCATTCAAAATCGACAGTTTATTTGGTGAAAACTTTACTAAAGGGTGTTTCAGAATTCCCTGTAGTATTAGATATTAGCATCAGCATATTATCTTCACTTATTACCTTTCTAAATTTTATTCGAAATATAAGTACAAAACAGATTTCAAAGTAAAGCTGTACGTACTTCTGAGGTTTCTCCAATAAAAGGTATGAAGTTATAGTTGCATTATCAGTTAATGAGAATGTTACTATTTTAAATGTTTACAGATTGAAAACTTTTCCGGTAGTGTACCTAAATAGTGTTGTAGAATTGTATTTTGTATTTTATCTTTAAAATATTCGAACTCTATAATTGGAAGAGATTTAGTAAAGATTTCTGCTATTTGTTTATTCTCTTGTTTGCTCGCTTCTTCTTCTTAATTTGGTTATTCATTTTCTTCTATATTTTCTGGCATTTCTTTATTTATCTAATCACCAGTATCTTCGTTTATTTCCTTATTTTTCTAAGATTTTCAGTTTCGTTGAAGATATCTCGTGCTTTCTTTTTAAGGATCTTAAATGCTTTACACAATTGCTCTGATTCTATTGTTGTATTAACCGAGTCAGTTCTGGAAAACGCGTTTAGGGCAATAAAAAGAATAAATGTGAGTGGCAAGAACATCGACGTATTCTTAAATAAAATGCCGTTTATTCAATAGTAAAAGAGAAAAATCTTCTAATGGAATATGCACCAAATAATAACCGTTTATAACAAAATATTGACAATGTCACTTTTGTCAATGAAAATAAAAAATACGGTTGCATTCATATTAAAAGAACAGATTATTATTGTAATAAAAAATGGGGTGTGGCTTTATGTTATTAAAAATATGCTAGTAAATAATACTGTAGAAATTTCAATAAACATACACTTTTACTTTTGATTATATAATGCTTCGTAATCTATATAATTATATATTGTAAGTTATGTAAAACATGGCACTTCTTTCTTGTGTCACATTTAAATTCAAAGAAGAGCGTAAGTGCTAAGGGAGATTTTTGCACTCCACTTTATAATTAAGCAGATGGACATCGGTGGCATGAAAAGCACACGAGTGACAGTTATCTACAAAAGGAGCAAGTCATCTGAAATGCTTTATATAAATGAAATAAAGGAGGAAGTAACATATTGAAGAAATACCACATATTTGGTTGGTTTTCGAAAGAAGATAACATTTCGATGTGAAATCCATATTCATGGTGTAGAATTGGTTTAGTCGCCATGGAAATGTAATCAGTAAATCTTATAATGGTACAACTATTTCCTCGCTACCGGCGAGTTGTCAAGTTCTTTTTCTATGGTTGTCAATAAATGTCACTATTTTTGAAAGTGAATATAAAATAAAAACAGCAATACCAAAAAGTTAACATAACGATTAAGTGAATAAGGTGCACAAATTTGATTGATCTTTTCCTATATTAAGAACAACAATTTACACAGTCTTACAATCTTTCTCAGATTGATTCTCAAAATATAATGCACGTAAGAGGTTATGCAATTTGGAGTGTTAGTAATAAATATGGACCGTAGCTGTCTGTAATGGACGCTAAGTTTGAGACTGAACCGTGTACAACATCGATTTAGTTTTAATTTTGGCTTGAAGGAAAAGTCTATTTTCAAAATTAAAAAATACAAAGAAGTAAAGGAAAAACAGTAGCTTGGAAACCTTGCCATATTAGCCGTAAGGAACGTGCCTTTTATCACTCATACAGTCTAAATCGAACTCATTGACAAATTGCATCAAATTATTAAGACGGTTAGAAGATAAAAAGGTATCACTTGGTCTAAAATGGTACAAAGTTGATGAACTGTACTTGGAAACCCGCAATACGTAATAGAACTACTTACCTAATATTAATACAAGCTTAATGCCGATTTGTTACCCGAGTAACATTTACACAGAACCTATTTTGTTAAGAATTTATTATATCGTATTTTTGTACACATTAATACACTTTGGTTTAGAATCGTTTACTAGTTAGTTAATTGAGATTAAAAACTAAGTGGATGCTAATGTATTTGGCATATTTCAATATTGCCTTGGATTTGAATAACGTAAAGAAAGCTAAATTTTTAGAGCGTTGAATTTCATCCCCAAAATTCTATTCCTGCATTTTCGATCATTCAGCCAAACTATCACAATTTTTAAAGTACGTAGAAATTTGATAAAAGAGATAATCTCAGGTACAATGTAATATAATTGAAAAGGACAACAGGGATGCAGCCTTTCGTAGGAGCTTTTGGAAAAGTTTGTTTCCTCTATCAATAAGAATATGAGAGATTTCAAAGAATGGTAAATAACAACATTGCATCAAAATCTATTCATTAAAAAAAACGTGTTACTAATAGGTAGTGCGGCACAAAGGTAATAGTTATTTGTACAACTATAGAGAAAAAAGTTATACTTTTTCAACTCCAGCTCCAAGTTTGACACGCGAGCGTAGCGAATGTATCTATTGAGCGAGATTTGAAAGTAGGAGGAGTTGAAAAAACATTTTCTTCTCGTGTTTTATATGTATGAACTTTTTTGTTTTCTTACAATAGATAAATGGTATTTCATCTTTAGATAGGAAAATGTAACATTCTTCATTAATTTTATTATAGAAAATACTATTTTCCGGTTAAAAGTGTGTTAGAAAATAGTATTTCCTTTTGTAAAATGAGTGACGAAAGTTGCATTTTCCTCACTTGTGATAAAAGTAAGCAGTATTGCCAACACCTGTATTGCAGGAAAACCAAAGAATTCACTAACTGTCAACATGTCATACATGCAAATTTCATGGATATGTTTTTAATTATATAAATACATACAGTTTTAGAAAAAATGTTGTGTAAAACACGAAAAGAAAACGTTTTCTCATCTCTCATTAGACAAGGCAAAAATACAAAGTGTACAATCAAATTTTAAAAATTACTTGTAGGGAGAATAACTGAATTTGGAGAAATGCAAATGATCGAGTTGTGCAATAAAAACTGAATATAAGTTGAAGAAATAACGAAACGTTGGATTAATTCCACATACAAAACATATACTTATTTCCATTAATTTTATATAGATACATAATTCAGGTATTAAGCCGTATTAACCGTTTTGTTTTACGTAAATACCATTTTTTTAACAATTGAGAATTAATAATAAAAAACGGAAAGAAACATTTACATAATACATTAATGGGCAATTTAAATTTAGGATTAGATTAGATTAGGTTCTGGAAGATGGCCTAATCCAATTAGGGAACAATTTAGAGGCTGACACTTTTGGCAATGCCAACATTTAAGTAACTTGTCCGAAAACTTGATGAAGTAAACTTTGTCTAATTTAGCTATGAAACTTATAAGTAAACAAACTCCGAACTGTAGCACCAAATCCTATGATATTTGTTCACGACAAATCGCCAAAAGGGGGACATACATCCTAAACAGTTGCAGTTAAAGTTGATTAGTGAGTAAAAGTTGATTAATAATTTAATTATTGCCTGAAGCAACAAAATAGGAACTCGCGAATAAACCTTTTGGTTTATTGTTTTATTTCAAATGGTTCGGTATCGAAGATTTTATATTTAGTGGGGGTGAAATGTTGCCTTGTGCACCTAGTGTAAAGGTTTTGTCAAAGCAAATAATAATAATAATTCTTTTTTAATGTTTTTTCAATGAGTACTCTTATGTTACTTTATGACAAGATATGAAGAAATTTGTATAAATTTGCATCTATACGTTTTTTATGCTTGAACGAGATACTTTTTTTTCTTACAATTTACAATAAAATTGACCCATGCGTACAATAAAATCCACTTACCTTTTGTTACCAAGCGCCGGCGCCGCGTCCTTGCCAAGACCTGTAATACAAAAAATAATATAAGTAAATAACGCCAAGCGTCTTTTAAGTTTCTTTTTTACTACTACTACTAATTTCAGGTGATTTTTTTTCAAACGTTTTAATTACTGCATCGGTACGCCGCGCCATCCAAACTATGAAATCTATCTTGCCCTGCATAGACCATGTCACCATGAGGCAAGCAATTTTTAATGTAGGTACTGCTCTAAACTATTTACACTGGTAATGGACGACGTAATCCAAGCAACAAAGGACAAAATCAAGAAAGTATATGTAGGAGATAGTAAATTAATGCCAGTCAGGGTATCGGAATTCGTATTTGCAGACGATGTCGTGATATGTGCATCCAAAGAAAAAGACCTACAAGAAAATTTAAGAATATGGGAAGAACAACTGACAAAGAAAGGAATGAAAATAAATACAAGGAAGACAAAAGTGATGGTAGCAGGCAGTACAAATAGGCAACTGAATATAGTAATAAATCTCGAGAAAGTCGAACAAGTGGACAGCTTTAAATATTTGGGCGTATTAATATCAAGAGACGGAAACATGGAAAATGAAGTGATAGAAAGAATAAATAGTGCGGCAAAACTATACCACAGCAAATGCAATACATTCTGCAGAAAAAAAGAAGTTAGTAGGAAAACAAAAATGACGATATATAAAACAGTGTTTAGACCCATTCTGACGTTCGCAAGTGAGAGTTGGATTTTGACAAATACATTGAAAAGCAAAATACAGGCCATGGAGATGAAGTACTTACGAGCAGTTGTAGGAATAACACGGAGAGATAGGATACGAAACGATGTAGTACGGGAAGAACTAAAAATTGAGTCAGTTATAACCTTCATAGAAAAACAACAATTAAAATGGTTTGGGCATATGTGCCGGATGGAACACGGAAGACAAGTGAAAAGCATATGGGAAGCGGGAGTACAAAAAAGGAAGAAAAGAGGACGACCCAAGAAGACATGGAACGAGGAAGTATATGCTGTATTAAAAAGTCGAAACAAAACCTGGCTGGAAGCAAAGAGGTTAGCACAAAACAAGAAAAATTGGAGGAAGTCTATAGGTACTGCAACTATAAAACATTCACTGCGTAAATAGAGATTAAAACATATCATTTTTCTACTCCCATACTTTAATCGACTTATTAAGTGTCATTAGATTGTATCGAAATGATATTCATTTCGATACAGATTTTCATTATAAAACGAGTCAATTAGCCAATAGCTGTCAAGCATTTTACTTGATTGCCATAGTTACAGGAGTTTTTGATATTTGTCAAAAATTTTGTTCGTTCTTTTATAATAATTTTTGTTTAATTAACACAGGTCGTAGAAAAAATAGTGTATGCAACTCTCATGTAATGGCTATTAATACACTCGCACAAGATTTATGACACTCGCCAAGGCTCGTGTCATAACTTACCTCGTGCTCGTGTATTAATAGCTATCATTACATGCTCGTTGCATAATATACTATTTATACACAATGTGAATTATATTCAAGAATCTCATTTCCTTCAAGAATGTATCTGTAGTTCATGTTTGTAGTTCATCTTAGGGCATTCGAATTTCCATAAAATTGAAACTTTTGTATCTTTTACAAGGCGGTACTTTAAATGTTCAAAATATTTTTCTAATACTTCGTTCAGGATTCTCCCAACATGGATCGTCTCAATTCGACAAGCACGCGACACTCACAAACTATGTGGTGCGCCGCTTATCGTCTGTGTAGCAACTTCTACAGGATGGTGATTCTACCAAGCACATGCAGTGCATGTGCTTGTTTAGTTTACAGTGCCCAGAAAGAATACCCACAAGTAGTTGCAGGTTCCTCCTTGATTGCCTTAATAATGATGTCAAGTCTGATGTCAAAGTTCAATTAAAGGGTTATGCTAGTGATAGCGATGATAGTGAATAACACTTAGATATTTTTCAATATTATTTCGCTCCTATAGAGCTTTCCGATTTTCTAAGATTCCGAACTTCGTTGCGTGAATTATTTTCTACATTCATTTCTAAGTTTTCACAGCCTTTGTTTGCACCTAGCCACTTGTGCACTCTTTTGTAGATCCTTTTTCGGATGCCTCCATTTATAAAAGCTTTGTGTTAGTGGCAGGTTTCATTCTAGGAAAACTGGAATCATCGTGGAAATCACTTGGGTTCATATACATGGCGAAATAACTTTTGTCAGATAACTTGTTGCTCTAAATATCTCTTCATGTGGTTGAGAGCTATATAATAAAAGTTTGATTAATTGTTAAGCATGTTCATTTAACTCTACACACAAGTAGAAACTATGAAAAGTGTTTTGTTAAAAAGTATACTGATCGCTGTTGTGGACCAACTTTTAACTTATAGTTTATAAACGAATTGTTAAAGCGCTCATCACCATTCCGCTAAAAATCTGCAGAGTTAAAATTGATTCTGAATCGTAAATAACCGAGGTTTCCCCATGGGGAATGTTTTGTGACATCTTTTTATATAATTTACTCACGATTCAATATTTCAAATTCAAATTCTAAAAAACTGTAGGTATCATTCAAATTTGGACATCAAGGATTTAGAGCATTTTGCTGGGAGATTGAAGTATAAGAATTTAGGCTTATATCAGTTTGATATGTAAATGAAGAATCTCAATGATAAAGTATCGTATTAAAGTAGAAACCTAAAGGATTCAGTTGTGAGTTGAAGCATTTAACATGTCGAGTTTTTTAATTTGAACAAAATCTAAGGGTGAGCCAAAATTCCCTCTTTAGAAAAATGGTTACAAAATGAGAAAGAATGCATCAGTTATTTTGCTATGA
Organism: Pyrocoelia pectoralis; assembly: GCA_036250285.1. Lineage (NCBI taxonomy): Eukaryota > Metazoa > Arthropoda > Insecta > Coleoptera > Lampyridae > Pyrocoelia > Pyrocoelia pectoralis. The sequence continues at coordinate 6,365,888 of CM070075.1, forward strand.
TTAAATATATAAAAAAAAGAATCTGCATGTAAATGATGAGGCCCATATTTTTGTAGGCTCACCATCAAGGAAAATCTTAAGATGCACTTGATGCTATAAATAAAAAACAAACACCTATAATAATGAATATTTTATTATGTACTACATGGCAGATCAGGTTACATGTGTTACTGCGATTTCTCGAACTACTTTAGCCAATTAATTTTTGCGTCACTTTTAATAGGTACCTATAATAATTATGCAATTGTGTTGATCAGTTTGTGGGGTAATTTTTTGCATTGTTAATTACCTTTTATAACTACATTTTGTAATTCTTACTTCTGCACATAAGATCATTGACTTTTATTTATATCTATAAATCAGTGGCGTATTTAAGGTTCTCGTCGTGAAAAAGCGCCACATTACTTAGGTGCTATCTACATTTTTTAAATGTTTATTATCGTCTTGAATTAATTTGTTTCAGTGTTATTTATATGATTGCCTTTTACTTTTTGTCTCATTTACTTATTTATAATTTATTATCATTAATTTTATTTTTTGGAGGGCCTCGTCGTGCACGACACGACTCGTACGCCCCTTAAATCCGCCACTGATATAAATGCACTGACCACACGCATTTTTGTCACCCTTCCAAACTTTTTTTTATCATACAGAAAATAATTTTCCTTTAATTCAATATGTAAGTACCTACATAAAATGTTTTCGAGCATTAATAAATAACATACCTATCCACATAAATTATTAACTTTAAAATCATAAAACAAATAACATCCTCAAAAACCGCCTATTAATAATCAATACATTCAAATTAGAGTTCAAAATCTTTCCGATATTATAGAACATAACGGCACTTAACAGTTTATCTACCTACCGTAAGATAGCCATAGTGTCGCAATAATCTGGAAGCTGTATGGACCAGTTTGTATTCATCTGTAGTTACGTGATTTCACATTAGATAGCTCTAAGTGCTAATCGTGCTTATAAATTACGCTTTTCATTTATAATTATTCCATTTTAATTAAAGGGGGTAGAGGAATTCTTTGCTTAGAGACCGAAATGTGCACGTTGGAAAAAAAAACAAAGTAAGGTATACCTTTGCATTAAACTAGTTCACATAATATTAAAATTCCTGAGAAATTTGATACACTAAATTCGGTAGCTCTTGATACATTTTAATTATTACCTTCGTTTCTCGATTATGGGTTTAACGGGCTCGTTGGTATGTAATATCGTTAACGAATTGCTGTGAAATTGGTAGGAAAAAAGTGTTGGCTTATACTTAGAAGGTGGTGCAAATTTAAAATAAATTATCTACCACATTAATTTAATTCCTTTAAAGTAAACTTAATCAGAAAAAGGAATTTACGCTCTTCAACACATCAAATTGATAATTTTGTATTTTCCGTTATAGTAACTCCCATCAAACTAATATCGGAATCGAACAAAATTAATAGTTACCTAGTGAATTTAGGTTGACATTATTTATCTTTTCTGAGTGAGAACATACATTTAGCAATTCTCTATTTACGCGTCGTAAAAGGTGCGATGATCATTTTTGGGATGCTGCACCTGCAATTACTACTTTCCTAATAACAGCATCATGTTTGTCTTCCAAAGAGAATAAGTAGGTACATATGGAACGTATAAAATCATTTTCAGATTCTCATTAGAACTATTTATGATACATTTTTTTATTGAAATCGTGTTAAAATTTGACATCCCTGTATAATATGTGCGTTCTGTTTTGATTGTAAATATCACCTGTGCATAATATTAACGAATGAAAAATAGTCATTTATTGTAGTCTATTCTGTAAAGAACAGCCGATGAAAGAGCTTCGTGGATAAATACGAGAGCCTCACACACATTGTGTGTCGCGTCGTTGCCATAAATGAAATGCTGTTTTGGTTATATTGGCACATGTGCCACAATTACTTATGACAAGTTTCAAGGGGGTTTGACAAATAATTTGCTCTAATATCCGGTTGTTTACCATAGGTAATAAAATTCTTTGTTCCGAAGTGTTTGCAGGTAACCGAAATTCGTCCAAAGTTTCATCCAAAGGAAGTTATGTTTTCTGGTTTTCAAGTAGGTTTCCATTGGTGCTCGTTCGATATACTTTAACTATTTAGCAGTATATGACAAAACCCTATATTTTTCCCTTCTTGCAACAGCTAAAATTCAGCTAATTTAATCTCCTGTCTGAGCCAGCAGAAAGCATGTGTAGAACACGTTGGAAAGAATATTAAAGTGCGTAGCTAACCTTTTTCAAAAAATGGAAGCGATCTACAACGTAGGTACTGCAAGTTGCTTCGAATACCATACTCTCTACCAAAGAGTAGGTATCTCTTTGTCTCTACTTAACATGGGCGGTGAAATACATTCTTAAATAAATTCTATTAATCCTTATTCTTTCAAAAGTTAGTCAATTATTATTTTATATATTGATGGTAGTCCAACCTATTTACTAAGTTTGGTTCATAAATCTTTCTCTCTTTCCGCAGTATTGCAATTTTGTTACCAATAAGTAGATATAGTTAAGACAATAGGCAAACAAAAGAATTGTGAAGAACATGTAAAGGCTTTGTGCAAGAGGAATATCCCATTTCTAAAATTCTGACTAAAAAAAGGCGAAAACGAAATTTTGGACAATGTTTGAGCAGTTTTAAAAAGGGTGCATTCGATTTATTGTGTGTACCCATTTGTTGCGATTAATGAAACGTGGATCTACCTGCACACACCAAAAATCAAGCAAAAATTTGAGTGCAAGCCGGCCGTTCTGCATTGAATTCATCTCTGGGTAAGGTCATTGCTAACATTCTCTGGGATTCTTTTGATACCTTTCATATAAAAATTGACTGGGAAATACAACTCCAGATTTGTATTCATATTGGACGAAAAGTTTCTCAAAAAACAATAATCAATTTTCATTGAGATACTGCACCTGCCCACAAAGGTGTTTTGTCAGTGGGAAAACCGAGGAAATTATGATACGAATTTGAAATACAAAATGCATTTTTCACTAAAAGAATGAATGTTAAATCTACGAAAGCCTTCTCAAATATATCGCACGTACAGCAGAGAAGCGCCTTAAATAGGGATTCTGTATCTCTTTATCTGATAATTTTCTGCACTACGTGTTGACTTGCATCTTTAGTGGTTAGTGGTGAGCAAAAATATCGATTGATTGGGTTTTGATTACGGCTTAAAATTAATCGATTAATCGATCGATCTGCTTAACGATGTATCGTTTGGTAATTGATGTGGTAGGTACGTAACGCGACAGTGAGATATTTTGTCTACTGGTGACACATCTTCCAAATTCATTCAAGTCAAATCAAATCATTTATTGTGCAATAAAGTATATATACATAATAGTAATTTTTCTGCACTTGTCATTCATTCACAGTAAGTATATATGCAGATGTAGTGATGTAGATACTTATGATAAAATGAATTAAAGTGCTGGATAATCGAAAAATACGAATACGAAGTATACTTGAACTCAATGATCATACAGGGTTCCCCAGTTTCACAGTTTAACAGGAAACCGTGTTGTCCTGCACACTGTGTAATGTAAGATGACTATGGGTGCATTCATAACATTCTTATACTCCGAGGAACATCTCTTTACTTCTTACAATAGGTAGTCCATTAAAAATTAAATCTCCCTCGTATGGTCTCGAAAACTTAAAAAAATCGAATGAATCGAAAAATATTGGATATACAAGAAAATTGCTGCCTCGTTTAAAGACTTGAAAAATTAGGTCACAAGTGAACCGTTTGATGTGATATTTCCGTTGCAAGAATGTACCTACATTATAACATTGTTTAGCATAAACTTCCTTCTACTTTAATGGCATAGTTGTCAAAAAAATTATAGATTGTTCGTTGCGGGATAAACATAATCTTAAGTCAATTTTTTGTTGTTACGTGGGAAAAATACGCCATCTATCATTGAATGTGCGGTTCGATAACACTCCCTGAACATATCGGGGCATTCAACAGACTTATCTTGTGTGCCTTATGGATATTCCAATTTCCTCGAATCTTTTCTTTGTGAAAGCTTGCTGCATTTATTTACTTTACCTACTTGCTAAAAATTCAGATTCCGACTAGCTATACAGATACACGATAACCGACGACGCTTATATCAAAAATAGGAAAAAAGCTAAAAAGGTCGTTGTCGTTCAAGCTGAAAAGCAGAAATTAAACCAAATCTATAAGCGTGCGCGCTTAAAGGAGAATTAAAAAAAATTAAGGTTGATGGTGATCTAAGAAGTAGTAATTTTACCGTCCCTCGAAGCAAAATACTCTTATTAATGAAAGCGGTTAATTTATGCGCATACCGTTGTTTTAATAATTTCTTTTATGGCAATTTTATTATTATGATGTTTTCCGTTCTACGTGTTGAAATATTTCAATTTAATTAATCTTTGGAATACGTATGAAAAAGAAATGTCTCCACGAGGGGTGTCGTAATTGGGCTTCTCCGTGCACGGAACCCCACCGATATTAGGTACGTATCCTGAGGGTGTACCCCATAATTTACAATGTGTCACTATTTTTACCACCTTTGGCATATGTCAAAGCATTATAATTATACAAACACAATACAAAATGTAAACAAATGATTTTAGAGTACATGAAAGAAAATGTTTGAAAGGGGTGCCACCTAGTCAGTTTTATTTCGAATGGGGTGACAACTTTTTCGTCTTAATAAACGTAGATGATAACGATTGGTGATCATTAGCTTGAAATTTTACTGTGGATAATAATACGAACAATTAACAGTTAGCATGCCAGGTTAACCATGATTAATTCTGATGTTAAATAGGAACGGATATAACCAATCTACAAATATTTGATACATTTAGATAAGCAAGTGGAAAAAATTTTTTATTATAAGATAATTGTTGCTTAGAAAACTGTAAATGAAAATTCCGTCTTATGAGTTCTTTTGGTTGTTTAACTAGGAGCTTGTTTTCCGTCAATTGAAAGCAACCCGATATTCTTCTTCGAATATTGTTTCATGTCTGTTTCTGCCCCTGCTTTCGCCCTTTTTCCTATGAATTGGCAATTGGAATAATTTCATGATTTTACAACCTTTTAGAGAAACAAATATTAAAACATAAGTACCTGGTTTATCGGAAAAAAGTGCTTTATCATCTTCAGACTTAGCACCGGCAGACGTTTTAAAGAATTAAAAAAAAATAACTGGAAAGCACTTTGAAACAAACTAAGTTACTAAGCGATCATTACAGCGGCGAACACTATTTGAATAGATTTAGAAAGAAAGAATATCATTAGTGGGAAAACATTGAACCCTTGTAGCATAGGCTTGTATTTATTAGCCTATGCTTGTAGTACTGTTGCAGGCGATTATATTGGAAATAAAATCATTTTTCTAAAACTGCCTTAGATATCATCAGCCATCCCAAATTTTGTTTAAAAAAACGCGACTACTAACAAAAAAATGTCGCATTCTGGACTTTGAACTTCGAGACACAATTTTTTCTAAATATTTACTCATTCCACATTTTTAGGTGGTAGGCCAAATTGATTCATGTTGTTTTAAGAATGAGGTAAGTATAGTAAGAGTAATAGGATAAACCGTTAACGTTGGCTGTTTAATAATTAATCGAAATTTTGTTTATTCTTATCAAGATGGGGATATGCGAAATATGAGAGGGGGGATAATATGAAAAGAATGCTTCTTGCTTAAGTTTCTGCGAAAGAAGATCTAATTTTAAGTAATATATACAATTTTTGCAAAATTCTACGTTTATATAACTACCGTTAAGGAAACCTAAAGTTCATTTAGGTAAAGTCAGATGTGACTAAATTAAGCTCTCATGCCTCGTAGAGCAACCATTGTCCATTGACACCACCAAATACGATACTGTACCTCAAACCACCCGGAGACAGAAAAATTCTTAATGATCATATGGATTATACAGGGTGACATTGAAAAAACTACAATGCATACTACCACGCGATAGAGGGTCATGAAATAATAAAAAAAATTCATATACACTAATGTTAAGAAATTATGACACCTATCAAATTAATTATTGTAATAATTTATTTAAGTTTCTCGTGTTCCTGATTACGTTTTTGTTTGATTATTTTGCTTCTCGTTTTTTAAAATTGCTTTTAAAAATGGTTCTCTACACGTTTGAAGATTACAGAGACATGATTATGTGTTATGGCGAAGCTCGATCAAATTCTTCCGAAGCTCAACGTATCTATCTTATCTTAAAAACAAAAGGTGATCGGACATTAGTGTACAGGAATTTTGTTTATTATTTCTTGGCCCTCTATCGCGTGGTAATATGCATTTTAGTTTTTTCAATGTCACCCAGTATAAAGTAAGAAAATAAATGAGCCTCTTTTTAGACAATTTCTTTAATTTTGACTATTGGTACAAGTCAATTACATATAATCATCCTTAAATTTCGATACTTGATCATATTCTTTCTACTAAATATTTGAATAATTTCCTTTCTTGACTACTTCTCGTTACTCCTTTTCTCTATCGAGTTCTCCACTGGAAATATTTTTCCTAATAAGCGTTAGTTTCATTTTTTCAATAGATTACCTAAATCTTTACGTATTTTAAGTTTTTGGAACTATTTAAACTGTGGAGGTACGCATTTTTTGAGAATACACTAATAATTTAATTTCTCTGCGTTATTTTATTACAAATATTTTTTTTGTAATAAACTATAATATTATTATGAAGAAACAAATAAGAATTTAAATAAATCGTGGCATTAAAGGTTTTTTTCCGCATTAAATTTTGAAAGAGATTGTATTTTTTTAGCAAGAATTTATTTGAGTGACTCAAGTGGTTTATTATTTGCACACCCGCACTAACTACTGTATCTGATTTTTAGTAAAGTTATATCGATTAGTGCTGAGATGTCGGAAGGAACCAATGCCTCCAATTTCATATTCTTATTGATTTGGCGTTTGGGACAAGCTAACACTGTTGGTCGATTTGTTGTGGCTTCGCTTCTCTCGATGAGAAACTATAACCTTTTTTAAATAATAACGAATTGATTAAATATCTTCCATTCAATATCTTGAAATCATCCTGGCAGAATAAAGTTGATCGGCGCTCTTTATGAAATGTTGTTATCGCTAATGTTTTTGAGAAGTCTTGATAGTCGACCAGCTGTTTGTGTGTCTGTGTGCTATCGTCATTTATGACAATGACAAAGTTAGTCAAATGAGAATCCTTAAATAACCTTCAGGGTGATGCTCTTAACGATACCTGAACCTTTGAAAAACGTACCACGATAGTTGTGGTGACAATGTGAGTTGCGAATTTTGTTAAATTTTTGCAAGATCGCTTTAATATTGTAGCTACTATTTCTTATTTTTGTGTTTTTGTCTTCCACTTCTTAATCTCTGCTGGTTATTCTATCATGTTACTACTTGTCCAAATTGATTTTAATTCAATGTTCCATTTAGCAATTAGATCTACATACAGTCGGTAATATGCAATTTCGTGCTTGCTAATATATACCGAGCGTTGTCTTGTGTACATTTTAAGTATATGACCATTTTCTGAATTGCCATTTTCAAGATTTCTTCATCTTCTTTGCTAAGTTTCTGAGTACACAAAGTGATCTGACGTCGTGCTGCCTGGTTTCCTTGTTACATACGGTATCGTGGACTTTCACTACATTCTTTTTTGCTTTCTTCAGCGTTAATACAAGATAAATGTTAGAGCAACAAAGGCTTGAGAAAAGTCGTCACAACTATGACAGATTTATAAGAAAAGGTACACGACATAACTCCCGTGGTCTATTTTGATAAACTCTAAAAAAAACTCTAGCGTTTTTTACACAATGTACCCATTATGTAATTGGTCTGTTTTTAATTAAATTCAATGTAATTAATTACCTAAGTTTTCTACTTAATCTACGTCAGATAAATAATATCATTAATCATTCCCCACATACACTGAAGTACATTTAATGTGGAATTACTTAGTTGCTATTTATCCAACAAAGTTTGGTTCTGGACAGGATACATTTTTGACAAATCTAGAATGTAGCTAAGATTAGATCACTTTTTCTTGTAATCGAACACAAAATCTTTATTGATTGAACGAAATGATTGAATCGACGTTAAACGTATTTTAATGAAGAAAGTTCAGAATGCTAATTGGGATGTTCAATGTTTTACTACGTCTTTAACGATGAACTGGGAATTGAAAATGCACAACGGTACATGTTGCAACCTCATCTTCATAAGTAGATGACGGTGATGTTTTTTGTAGGCTTCTGCATTATCATTACTGCGATTATCATTATTATTTCCATTTGCCGTACAAAATACATTAACTCCCCGTCGTGCTTTACATCCTTAAACATACAACTCTATTAGCACAAACTATTACAAAAATGCCCATCCTCTCAACTACGGTAATGGAATATTTTTATAGATAACCTTTTGTTTTAATTAATTTTCTACTTTCTATTCCTATAATTTGGAATTGCATCATATACGAGACTGCAAGAACAGGTGAATAAAAAAATGTATAGTGTAATGTAGGTGTGTTTTATGACGCTAGTATAGACATAAATTTTTAATAAGATATATTTTATTGGAATTTTTAATTGTTTTGCATATTAGGCATCTGCTTTTAGAGTATTAGCATATTTCACCAGCAAAAGTAACTCAATTAAACGAATTGTACGCACCCTGATTTATAACAGCTGTAATTTTCCTAATCGCTTATGATTTATACACATCATTAAAATGTGACTTTTCCAAAATTTCACTCATTATTTCGATTCAGGAACGCAATTTAATTGCATTAATTATAAAGAATTCTACGAACATATTAAAAATCCATAAAACGTAGGTAGTTATTGTAATGTGTAATGAGATTATGTTATGTCGCACACTTGAAATAGACGATTAAAAAACAACAGCATTCATTCATATCCGATGTCGGGTATAGCAAATAGAAGTCAAAACCAGGTGAAATGAAATATAATAATTTAACTATGTTGAAGGTCAATTTATTGCAAATATTGATATCAAACATATTTATAATCGTAATTCTTTAATATCGGTTACTTAGCGTTATAGAAAATTTATGCATTTTATATACAATTTGCATGTTTGTTTAAAAATTCATACTAAATTTAATTCATTTTATCGAAACGATGGAGAGAAACAAAATTACGTGAATGTGCAACGTGAAACTTTTTCATATTATTTCCTTTCTCCAACTTGTTCAAATAGCTGTCTGTCCTCAAAATGTTATGAGTGACTGTCGTGCTCGTAAAAGAACATTCTGTAGTGAATCATATGCAATGAATGGAGATTTTACGTAAACGGTTGGGTGTAACAGAGATCGTGATTCAGTGGGCATCACAGAAACCACCCCGCAAATTTATGTTAGGATGGATTCCAAGTATGTAATGTTATTATTGAACACTAATCTTGGCTTTATAATCATGTAGTTCTGAAATTACAGAACAGATTGAGAAAGAAAATGAGAACATTAAAATGTTCCTGATCGACTCACATCAAAAAGTCTCTATTTGTAGACCCAGCACAGAGTACATCATCGCTTGTCTTCCTCAAATGTTTGGAAAATTCGACTTTCATTATCGAAGGTCTATATAAATAATAATAAAGTAAAGAAACTTTAATAGTATCTATTTATTCCAAATCATTCACAAGGCAAGATCATGTGGTGTTCCTCAAGTCTCTGTGACTTTTATTGCTTCTCGTTTATGTAAGCCATCTGCTACGCATAGTAATTTATCAGATTTAATTGTTAGGATGATTATAAATTTTCAAAATGGCGGACATTCAAACATTTTAAAGTAAAATTAAATGAAAACTACTAATGTTGTTTCTTGAACAATTTAATTTTATTTTGTAGTTTTCATGGAATTTTACTTTAAAATGTTTGAATGTCCGCCATTTTGAAATTTGATAATTTTGAAAAGAAAATAATTTTGGAAATTGTAGACTTCTAAGAAATGAAGAGATATGCCGACTTTCATAAAAATATGTTGAAGGGTTTTTGAAATAATAATTATTCTCAAGAAAATACAAAACGGCTGATTACGGCTAAACTAAGCCGAAATTATAAAAATGTTATTGAACAATTGAACATTTCCGCATTTCGATAAATTTAATAGTTTCTGAGTTTAGAGCATTGTAAGCAGAGCTGGGAAGTATTTCAAAATTTAAATACTTTCAAGTATTTAAATACTAAAAGGTATTTAAATACTTATAGTTAAGATACTTTTTGAAAATAGGATTTATATTTGAAATTTTAAATACTTTTGAAAAGTATTTAGTATCTTGTATTTAAAAAAGGTATTTAAGTACTTCTAAAATATTTAAATACTTTTGGAAGCATTTAAATACTTTTAAAATATTTAAATACTTTTAGAAGTATTTAAATACTTTTAAAATATTTAAATACTTTAATGACCTTACATGACCTCATCTCATCCAAGGCCAAAAAATATATTAAAAATATTTCAATAATGGTATTTAATACTTTTGATATTTAAATACTTGTCATATTTAAATACTTTTAGTATTTAAATACTTTAACTAAGTATTTAAATACTTTAACTAAGTATTTAAATATTTTTAGTATTTAAATACTTTCAGAAAGTATTTATTTTTCAAACAGTATTTAAATACTTTTGGATCTTTTATTTAAATACTTTTCCCTCAAAAAAGTATTTAATATTTAAATACTTTATTGATAGTAAAAGTATTTTGTATTTAATATTTAGATACTTTTTAAAAGTATCTTTCCCAGCTCTGATTGTAAGGAATGTATACGGACAGACTACAGACGGAAAATTTTTGTTTCCATATTTTGAATCTACGTATTCAGAAACGCAAAGATATGTAAAAATTTGCATAGATCAATTTTTTTTTGGAACACTAATACAATATTTCCTTTTTACTTCGTACTCGGGAAGTAAAACGTTATCTAAAAAAGAATCAAGTGGGTACTTACGATGTAGAGAAGGTTAAATTGGAAATTGCACAAAATATTAATACAGTAGTTCATAATTTCAGGAAACAGATCTAAAGGTGATCATTTATTACACAAACAAACGTTATTCTAATACAAATACAGCTGGAGATGTAATAGAAATCAAATGTCTTGTCATTCTAATTTAGGAGCTCTTACCTATATTTCAGGATGGGATATTCCAAATCATTGACAATCTGAAAATATTTTTCCTTGGTAGCCGTTGCCAAGATTTCATTTCAACATATGGAACAGCATTAGAACCCTTAGTTAGCAATAACGCTATTTTTTAAGAACGCTCTTTATTGAATATCCTTGGAAATTATTCGAAAAGTCGCGTTTCCTTCATTATAAAAGTGTTATATCAATTTCAATTTAGTAAATCGCTTATTTGTACTTGATTAAGGTAGATAAGAAGCATGTAATAGTCGTTGGAAGGATCACGAAGGTGAGAAAGGATATGTAATAGGTATCTATTAACTGAATGAACACAATATGATGGCAGGATTTCAAATACGAGACCGTTAGACAATTTTTATACTACAAAATCAATCAATTAAAACAAAATATCTCAATTTACTCACAGCATTTACCACTTTTACAATTGTTTTAGGTGCTTTCTCCTTCTTAACGTTCCACCGCCAGTATTTCGTAGGTAATTTGATAATAGAATCGCTTCTAATAAAAAAATAAAGGTGGAGCATTTCCTTGGTCGATTTCTATCGAACACCCATAGTTTATATTATAGTAATGCGGGGTGACAGGCGGTCAACAACCGGCCAAATCGTTGCTTCGGACCGCGGAGGTGTCTTCAGGTGACCCACATCCAGAAGTTTTTGCAGCAAGCCTAACAGTACCGCTGGACCCAACCTGTACAAACGCATTCCGTCGATATGCGGCAATGCACGAGAGAGAAAGATTTCTGGATATGTAAGTGTGGTATGTGGAACACACCGGATGATGTTAAAGAATCATATACCAAAAGCGATATTTCACTTGTTTCTGATGGTACACAATTACATTATACCGAAAGCCGCTCATTTTTACAGTATTAAAGAGCAAAAAACCGATTGCATAAGTGTCGGACTGATTTTTATGTCTAAATACACATTATGTAAATGATCGCATGTTTTAATCTCGTATAAATTCTTGGCAATTTACTACTAATGTTTTCGAAATTAAAAATCCACACCTGCTAAGGTTTAATTTGTATTTTCCTAATCTGGAAAAGTGCTAGATCTGTTCGAAATAAACACACTTTTGGAATCGATAAAAGAAGAGGGAAGCGATGATTGATTTTTTGAAGAAAAAATCTCACAATACCGTTACATACTAATGATTGACAGAGATGTATATATACATAAGTGACAGAGAGAAAATTATTACGAAAGGTATTTCAAGGCTAATTCTAGCTACCTGAAGAAACTGCAGGTGCAAATCACTTTTAAAACAATAATACGTATACAAGATTTTTTGGCGGTAGCCACTTATTGCCTCAAATATCTAACTTCCAAAAAAGTGCTCGTGTAACGTACCTACATAGAAACCTTCATTTAATATATAGCGTTTTTTAATCTTGCAATCTAATCATTAACTTAATAAAATTTCCGCCAACACGAAATTGAAATTATCCATAATAATTTATCTAGTTTTAATTAATGCACTTTCCGCCGGTATTGCATTTACCTATAAAATTTTAACAATTACATATCAAATACTTAAATTAGCGTTCACACTTTTTAACAAATACTTGATTGGATTCCTTATTTTATTCATGCCTTTGTATGGGTGCTTCCTTTACGTAACACTCTTTAGACCCAGTTGTATAAAGTCTAGTTGAGTTTCAACCGGCAGTTCATGTAAAATTGAGTTGCACGAACTATAAGGGTTGAACTGACAATTTTACCAACCCATATGGTATGGTAAAACCGTCAGTTCAACCCTAGGCCGGACGTCAACCCCAGTTTGTGCAACTCAATTTTACACTAACGGCCGCCGGTTGAGACTGAACTAGACTTTATACAACTGGGCCTGAAACGCAGTTGATTCGATTTCCATCAATCCCTACACTACGTATCCCCAAATATTATGTATTTTTCGACCGAAGAAGCTGTTTTGGTGGCACTTGTCAATTGTCATCAAGGGGGACGAAGTACAGAAATGTAAACGGTTATTCTTCTATCATCATTAGAATGTTTTCCACGGTCAAAAAGTGAACCACTTACATCCAAAAATTGATCCATTTACTGCATTCGTATTACAACGGATAACGAATTGCAGCATTACAGAGCTTGCTTTTATAATATAAATTAAGCGATACACGACTTGCACTCATAGTTCATTTACCAAAGCCTCGTCGGTGATAAAGTTTTCAATTGTGGAAAGTAAGACTACTAGCATTTAGCAGTAGCTTCTTCATGGCGTATTTACGTGAAAATACTGGCGGAAAGGCAATAACTACTCTCTACAAATTCATTTTTATTACCTCGCAGATGACCGTTGATGCCACCTTCGTTCTTAAATGGTATTATTTCTTTCTCTGTTTACAGCACGCAATAGCTAATTTCATCTTAATTTAGTGTGAGTGAAATCCAAGATAAATAGCTATTTGAAATTATCCAAAATAATTAAAATTATCAATTTTTATTTAAAATTTAAAATTATTTGACATTTAAACAGCGAGATTTAAAGAATTCAAAACATCATTTAGTGTTATGTTAATGTAGTGTTCTGTACTTTTTTGTAAAAAGATTTTTCGTAAAATGGATTTAAACAACTTTAAGACTCTATGATCTCACACTGTGAGCATAGCCGACATGCTGACCTTCGGAAAATATACGCACTGCAGAAAAGATGTGTTATGATAACGAATTTTAAAATGTACATGCAAACGGTAGAGGCAAGGGCGCCGCCAAAGAGGGGCAATTGCCCCCCACTCCTTGGAAAAAGAAAAAAGGCAAAAGTTATTAAAAATAAATTCTGTACGAAATCTTGAAAAAACGCTTGAATTAATACACCCACCCGAGAGCCACGAACCCCCAATAGTACTTGCCCCCCGGGAAAATTTCCTGGCGGCACCCTTGTGTAGAGGTAATCGTCAGGTCACCATAAGTACTCCGAATTCAGTAACAATAAAATGTCACCATCTGAATTGGTCGATCAACCCCTCTAGTATTGCCTATTACTGAATTATGCATTATTGGCATTTAAAATCTGTTCTGTTTTTTGGGCAACTGTGTATTATTTTTCAAAACCGAAGATGGATGATTTTATTTCTCTCTCTTTTTTTTGGTAAAAATTCTTTTGGAACTTCATGTTTGTTTTGGCGTAGTATTTCTACGTATACGATCTTTAAAGTTTTCAAACGTTTAGCTAAAATTAAACTAAATGAATTAAGATTTCACCACTGACGTTTCCATTACTTCCTAGAAATCCTAGATTGAACCAAAGCACCGATGCGGTAAAAATAATTGGCTGATCGGCTGATGTAACTAACCGGCCCATATTACAAAATCATCAGAGGACTGTGAACTGAAGAAGTAGTGTAAAAAGACATATAATACGCAACAGAGACAAAGTAATAAGTGAAAGACAGAACCTTCTTCGAATTCGAAAAATCAAAAATAAAAAGAGGATTATGATAGGTAGATGAATTTCAATTGGTTTGAATCTCACTATGAATTTGGTTTTTTTAACATTTATAAACCAGCTAGCAAATCTGTTTAGGATACTGCACTGTTTCAGAGTGAATTTATTTGCTTATCAATCACTTAAATATTAGTTTACAAACTATGCAAATTATAAGTGTCAAAGTTTCTGTACCAATAAAACGAGTTTTTTGAGTAGTATACATAATTACTGTAGATGTTTATCCTTGAGGATATAAAAATAATAATAAAGTTTATACAAAACGTAAATAAATTAATTTCGAAGAATGTGAGAAATAGTTTCATACCTAAAAATGAATCTCCTTGACTCCTTTTGAGGTACAATTATTAATTTTATATATAGAAATGAAATTTGTGGTATTTACACCAGTATCGGGTGTAAGCATAAATTTTCGCCTATTCCAGAGAACGGCCGAACACCGAGCCTACGATATGACTTTCTATCCAAAAAGATGTGATTCGGTTCTTCTTCAGCCACCATGGAGATTGTCGGTTCAATGCCCATTACTTTCGTTGACTACTTTTTTTAGGTTGCGATTTTCCACCAAAAATATAACTAGACATAGTGTTTCAAATTGTAACTTTTACAAATTGGTTTTATATTAATATCAAATTAACTTAATAAAAAATACCGAACAAAAATTTTACTTACAAACTAGCATTACCTTGTTACAATACTGCTTTACCAGCCTTTTCCTTTTGTCTAAGATTTCCATTTTTAATTCGATCATTCCCGCAAAACATTTGTTATGATTTCTATAATTCTTAGGCTGTTAGGAATCTCACATTACGAGAGGTATAATAAAAAATCAAACACATTTTGGATACACCATTTGAAAAATGTTTCGTTTCAAATAGAAAATTTCCAAAACGATCATTAAAGCATCCTTCAATGCGAATTCTTACAATAAATTAGGCAAACTAAAACGCAGTAACGAAGTTTTTAAGGAAATTTTTTGAAATTTATTCTTTGTCGGTAATCGTAATCACTGCGTACAGATAGATTTTCAATAATACGAGGTTTATTAACGGGAAAAGCCGTATTTGCTAATGATAAGTACAAGTATATTGTTAATGTTTTTGTCGATCATAATTTCATCCATTCTAAGTTACTGTGAATACCTTTTATTTCCCTTTTTATTGTTCTCTTTGAAATGATCTCACAAAACAATAAATATGTATATTACGTATGAATGTGCAAATTTCGAATAGAAAACATATTATGACAAATTCAAAATTGATTACCTAGTTGTCGAACCACTTTTACTGAAACACCAATTAAAGTGTAATTTTGAGACAAAAATAATTGTTTCCAAATAATTGCTTGCGTGAACCAAAACTGTAATAAAGTATGTAGAAGAGACAACCTCTAATTATGCAAATAGGCTATATTTTGAGAGGACTACCGGTATAAAAATGAAATAAAACACAAAAATTATAAGCGTGATCGGAATACATAACATTCCTCTACGTAATGTAATACCTTACAATTTTTGACATTTGCCATAACTGGATTTGGAAGTGAAGCACGGCGTTTGATTTAAATAAAATTCGAATAGATAAAAAGATTTCAAATGATCTGAATCGAGGCATACACGATTTTGAATAAAACCTGTAGATTATGTAACAAGGTGGTCGGTGTTAAACAGGTGAGTTGGTTGGCGAGGAGAAGGGAGGTAGATACATTCGAAGTTGTTTTCTGCCCCGCCAATGGTCAACTGCTTGCGGCATAGTCGACAGTTTGCCTCGAGCTTTCTTACTAGTCAAGTTCTAGCCATAAGAATGTGCCTTTGTTAATTTAAGTGTCATATTTAAAATTTACAAATATATTACAATGGACAACAATCCAGATTCGCCCGATTCAATTTCCAGCGATCAACTGACCGTTGACTTGTTAAATTCGCGTACAAAGCGTCGCCGTCTCGTCTTGAATGATCCAAACGATATTATTATTGCCGATGATGTTGAACGTAGTGATGGTCATGGCACCTCCGATATTAACAACAAAACGACTAACAACAATGACGTAAGTTTCGTATTAATGGATGAAGATCAAAATCCCGAAAACGGCGCAGACGAGGATGGTGAGGTATGACCATTTCTATTTCTTTAATTATCGTTTAAAAACTAAATCGAGGATAACTTAAATGGTAAATAAATACTAGCCGCGTCACGGTACCATGTTGAGAGTACGGTAAACTCGTGTACCCTGCGGGAGGGTTTCCTAGTTAACCTGGGGCAAATCTACCTGCTCATCGAATTCCTGTCGCTGCCCTCGTCGACCATTGTATCACGAATGGCCTTTTACGTTTTTATCGTTCGTTCTTCTATTTGCTTTGGCGGCTATACATTTTTATTATATCTTAGAAATTGTTTATGTCAATTTTTACTTTACAACCTTGTTTTATGATCCTAACCAAATCCATCTATCCGCTTATTTTGGAATAAATATTATAGCGCGCGCTGATACCATCTCTAATACGATGTACCTATTTCTGTCGTAAAAGGAAGCATATTTTCCTAAAATTTAGGCGTTGGTGCGGGGGAGTTTAATTAATTCTGCAATCTCAAATTTAACTTTCTTTTAATCTTGACTTTTAAGAAAGAAAATGGATTTGCACGGAATGATTTATGATGTCATGTCTGCACATTAAAATTTAAGAAACGTGACGTTTTTCCCTTGACTTTTTGTTGTTCACAAACTTTTTTTACGCGTATCAGATTTCTTTATTAGTATATTTCAAGTAGGTACCTTTTTTTACATCTAGCTTATACTAAAGTTCCGCTTGGAGAACTTAGAAGGTCTGATTGGAAATGCATTAATCAGCGTCTTTGGTACAGACCAAGACAGTGTACGACGCACGAAATTTGGGTACCAAGTAATAAACAAATGTGTTCTGATCGGCTGAAATTTGTCAAATACATACTTCCTAAAACATAGAATGACGTTTTCTACAAACTTTTAATACATTTAATCGATGTTGAAGATTCACGTTTTGGTTGTTCGTTCCTATACGCCTTGTTTCGTTATTGTTATCCACTTAAGTTGCAACATATCGATTGAATGTTGGTTCATCACCTAATTACACCGTTTCCTGTATTTTTTGCTATAACGCTCTGGTATAATTGGGACCCAACAAACTCACAAGTGGTTTTTCCGCATAAAAGCTACATATAAAATATACCTTGTAGTACTTATACCTTTTTCTACAAACCAACACATTTTTTGCTTCAATTTCACCTCAATCATGACAAACGCATATGCCGATGACAAGTCACAACTATAGTTGTATGATGATGTTGACCGGAACATTCATTTGCATTAATTATATCGATAACCTTTATTTTTTATGCCATCTATTTGATAACTATAAACATCGTGTCTATTTCTAATCCTTACAATATTTGAATAGTGCAAAATTGTTCTCACACGGACAGAATCGTTTTTCAAATTTCTAGAAATCTAATATTCTTCATGATTATAACGTGATCGAATACAGAATGTTTCTTTGTTTCGGTTTCGCTTTGTCATAGGTCCCATGGGCGCATTACATTTACAAGGCAAACAACTTCAGAATAGATCGCATGGTACAACGGACGATACTTCCAATGTTTTGCATGGAGGAAAACCTATAATTTAGGATAAGTTTAATTTGAAAATTGCCATTCGGTTCAAATCCGAATTTAAGTTAGGAATTCTAAATTATAAAACAATCGCAATCGTTATGCATAAAGAATATTATTGTTAATAAAGTAACGGCTATAAATGTTTGGTTTTCTAATGTGAAATTTCAAATTATGCTGTTATCTACGTTTTCTGAAAAATGGAGCAAAGTGGATGAATTTGTTCTGAACCAGTATTAATGCTGTGATGTTGGGAAAGTAATCACCTGTTTGGAAAATGCTTGAAAATTTAGATGTATATTGGCTTCTTAGTGTCTCCACGACCATAAAACATTATTCAAATACTCATTGTATTTTAGTTTCAAAATTTTCTGTTGGAAATTTTAGCATAGGTATAACAGCATTTTTCAAGTTGTCCATAACTCAATACAAAAAATAAAAACGGAAAGAAGTTATATTCATTTATGTTGCCAACAAAAATTAAATCGATAAACGTAGGTTTCCACCATAATTTGTACATTTAAAATTGAATGTTGTTTTTATTAGTCAACTTCTAAAATTTTTGCCAACTTCTTGTAGATATATTTTACTCCAAAATGTCTAGCCATGCATCTATGTAATATTTTTCGTAAGTTAATAAGAATTTTTTCATAATTTGGCACTTTTTGCCTCCTCTCTCGCGTAACGGAAAAAATTATTATGGTGATTTAATGTACAAGACATAAGGAAATAGTTGCCATAACTTTACGAATATGTTTACTCATTCGTTTCTGATGAAAATAGGGACAGAATGGTTGTCTATTATAATATTATTTAAATATACGAAGACAGTATTTTAGTTTTTCGTTTTTATTATAAAGTAAACTAAAGGAAGAACAGAAAACTTAAAATGTTTGAAATTTAATCCGCAGAAAATGCGTTTTGTATTATAGTTATACTTGTACTTCGGTAGCTTCTGTAAAGCTAATTACACATTCCAGAAACAAAAGTAATTACAGAATGTGTGAGTGTAATTTAAAATAAATTTGTTTAATTATAGGTGTTAACTCGATTGTTATATGAACACAAATTTCTTAATAGACGTTAATCATTAAAATCAAATCAGATTTGCAAGGACTATTATTATTAATTTGAATAAAATTACCGTAGCGGAATTAATAATAAATTTGGAAATTGCATATTTGTAGTCCAACTTCCCAATTAATTTTTGTACTTCATTTATTAAAAAAAAAATTTCATTAAGTCGAATTTCATTAATCAAATAAAAATAACGATTAACAGTAAAGTGTGAATCCGCCTATTTGTTGTAACGAAACGATGTTTTGCTTCTGCTTGTTGGTATATAAAGTATAGGTAATTAGGTAATGCAATATCTTCTAAAGTAGCCGTTGGGCATAAAGGGTCGTGGTGCCGGTAGCAGTTCTCGTGCTCCCGATAAACACGGACAAGTTGGCCAGTGCCGCCGTAAGGCGTTTTGCTAAAGGCAATACGTGTCTCATGTGCCCCGCTTCTACTGTCTTCCGGTTAGCACCCTTTCAATATTTGAACAAACACTAGTAGTAAAACGCCTAGTCTTCTTAAGAGGACCTTCTTCCTCAGATTACATTGAGCGGAATACATATATGGAAATTTGCACAATTTTCAATTACATTTGTATATTAGTTATTTAACATTTTGGATTAGAGTTGAAGGGCAAGTCGAAGAGAATAACTGGAGGCAGGTAGCCCCCAGCGAAGGAATGCCGTCAGGCAAGTGCACACCTTAGTCTTTTCTATTCCCCTCATCTTCTTCTTTCTGAATCTGAAAGTAATCGCATCGTCGGTCCCCACTCTCGCCTGATGTGTCTACATAGGTACGCAGTACCATTAGCGAATTTAGCTTAGAATATAAGACTCGTTTTGTATAACTGCGCTCTTGATCTCATATAAATGATCGCCTTATATCTTGAAATGTTAAAAAAAAGAGATTGCGGACCTCTGTAACCTGTGGCCCACACGTGTTGTGGCCTCACGTGTTCTACCTTGACCGACACCTGTTATTAGTTCGTCAAGTAAATGTATATCGTGCATTTGCGGGCTTGATGATACGATACTCTCCAAATTGACTCTTATTAGATTCTCGTTTTAAGATTTACCCCCGCGCGGAAGAGGTTACACCCACTCGTAATTATTATGACTTTTATACGTTCACCAATTATCGCGTATAACTGATTAGATCAGAAATAATGTCGTCTACCATTTGAGATGTGGGCGGTGAAAAAATGGCTATTTATTTTGTAGTCCGGTTTGTTTAAAAGTTTGCATAAAAATGGGATCATAAGTTCCAAATTTTCCATTTTTTTAAAGTGCGTATTTATCGAAATGATGAGGATTTTTTAATAAATAATATTCTATAAACTTAGTTCAGGTGGCTTCTGCTTTCGCACGAATTTTTCGATTAATCTTACGCATTATTCGCCATTGGCCCACAAGCATTTCGAAAATAAATTATTTTATGATGCTGAATTCAATTTTTCACATTACAACGTCAAGTATACTTAATTTCCCATTTATAATTTTGTGTGACTGACAGGCGTGCTGTTATAAATTACATCCACACTGAGAATGCACATTGACTGAACCATGCATAAGTACTTATTTCAAATAATGGTGGGCACCTTTTGATTTATTCACAATTTGTGTTTACATTAGAAATGGCGCGGCGGCGTCGTCGACGGATTGAAACTACTACAAGGCCATATCTAAGCGAAATATACCCCCAACAAGAGATCTTTTACGTATCGAATGTTGTACGAATTTAATTTATCTCCAAAAGAAAACTGCGTATTTTTCTCCGTTTAACAGAAATGGCAATATCTTTGGGTGTGAACTTGCGTTGTGTGTACGAAGAGTAAGCAAAAATTAAGCAGAAAAAATGTCAAAGAAGAATGGATTATGAATTAAGACAAACTTACCACCGCAAGTTTTGTTTTGGTTGCATTTGGTTTGGCTCAAGATTTTTAATCAGCGTAATAGTGTTGATACATTTTTTTTCTTATGTTAACGCATCTTTTTGGCCTTTCTTGTACATTTCATTGTCTTAAAGTAAAATTCGCAGATCTAATCGCAGAATGTCGCAAGGGAAGTAATTTCACTGCTAAATAAAAATAGTCCATAATATTATTATTATTATCAAACACGGCATATCGTATGGAAAGAAAATAACATCCAATTTGTCCTCTCTCCGCTAAGACTAACGTGAAAATGAAGTTGAAATAGCAAAATTTATAAGAATGAAATACGTTTTATTATGGCACTGAAAACATATGTGTGATACCTACTTTAGCTCAAAGTACATTCTTCTTTGGAAAATATTTTTGATATCTAATTTTAAGATTTATTTTACAAAAATTGTAATATTGAATCATACTTTTTTTTGATACGCAATGTGTAATCGAACAAAGAGGGCTGTATAGTATATGACAACGATCCTTGTGCACTTAATTTCACTTGTGTTAGGTGAATAGAGTTATGTGGAATTGCATGTGTGAGTACGTTTTCCCTTTAGTGCTAGTAATTGATCAATTTTTCCATCTTTCCCTTAAAATATTCTACAGAGACATTCCTAGGAAATGATCGTAGCGCCGATTCTCTCCATGTTCTTCAAGTAATACGGAGGTGGAAAGGTGAGCTCCTAAATTGTACGTTGAGATCTTTACCGGAAATTGCATGAATTCAAAATGTAGATATGACGAAAACAAAGTGAGGCGTTTAATATTTGTTGCTATTTAAGCGGGTGCTCCTTGCTGTAAATTAAAGATACCAACACTAAAGATAAACGCTAATTACAAAAACCTGGACTTATCATTTTGTTCGCGACCAAAAAGGGTGACATCGTCCAGTTACCAAGAAGATAGCAGAAGTGCATTAATGTAAGGGAGGGGGATATGTTGAAAAGTTCATATGTTGTTTTCTAAATTATTTGATATAAAATGTTATCGTGAGATTCCGGTTTAAATTTCAACCCATTGAGTCACGTACAAATGTCATATAAATTGATTAAGCTTCTCCAAGTTTTCTGACTAAACATAGATCTTGTTCAACAACACTTGCCTCAACCTCGAAGGACATCCATTCATACATTTATCTCAGATTCAACAAGACGTCTCTTAGAGTCTGAAAGTATCCACACAAGATTTGGGTTTGACATATTGTTTTATTAGATATCATTAAGAAACATAAAAGCGTCATTTCCCTCAAAGGTGGATAGTATGATTATAATTGAAGATATTAGAAAATAAATGGAAAATGTTTTCCACATTTTTTCATCTTGAAATATCATTAGTTGTACTAGCTGAGACGTAATGCTTCTATTATTATTCGTCTGCCACTTCTGTATTTGCCACACGTTAGATTTCATGTAACGAAACAAAGTATTTTAAAATTTGTAGAACAAAAACATTTTTTTCATCTTTTCGTTCTCCTGCAATGGCATTGTTACATAATCTGAATAGGGACCCGGCAACATGTTCCAAGTTGCAACGTAATTACGAATTGGCTCGGATGCATTTTTCCGACATCTTGCATATAAGTAATTAATATATTCACGACCAATTCACCATTAGAGTACATTTTAAATAAGTATAAGATCTTAAAAAGTAACGTTTTACGGTTTTACACAGCATTGTTATAATACAGTTTTTCTATGTTGACCTCTTTTCATGACTATACCTCCTTTATTATTCTTGTTCTTTTTCTTAATTTAAACAAAACTTGAGCATTGTTCGAGGGGCCGTTTTTATATTCTCGTACTAGGCATGAAAATAAGTGAATAGAACAAAAACAAACATTTATTATTCCAAATAGTTCTATTGCTTTATTATACAAGTTTTTCGCGGTTTCAATAACAACTTTAATCAAAATTATTCTTCTGTCTTTTCCACAAAATGGGATTTAATCTATAATAATCTATCACCATTTCTAAATTTTGTTCCGCTTACCTACAGTCTGATCGTGGATCATCATCCAGTGATTCCCGACAGCAGCGTTTAAACATTTCATTAAGCATAACTGGAATTTTCCATGTTTTGTAACGAATTTTATAAGTGCTCGGTGTTCAAGCGTTTATTTTAATATGTCACCAAAAGATGAAAAGATGCAGATCGCAATAACGTGCCTTACTGAGGTTACCCTGCAACGTTTTCTTGCTTGTCACTATACTTACAAAGCTCTTAGCTTCAAATCATAAAATGTTATTATAGTTGGATATAACTGGATAAACATTTTCGACATCGGTTACATGTACAAAATCAAGTACATACTTTATTGTTCAAGCCCATGGAACTAACTCGCAACACTATAAATTATACCCTAAAGACTCCAAATTTCTGACTGTTAAATCTTCTGCTCAATTTCCTTTTAACATCACCGGGAATTACTACATAGAATGTAATTTGTAGGAATAATGTGTATAGATTGATTTTTGAAGCAACTTTGCTTAGTAATAAAATTAGTTTCAAAATGCTTTCAGTACCTATGTCGACGTTTACCCCGTTTATATACCGATCACAATCTCATTAAACATTTGAACAAATATTGATAGAAGTGTTACGCTTCTAGCTCTTAGTAATTGAAAATATATTTTTAACACACACACCCGCACACACGACGGTACGATTCTTCATTCTTCTCGTTAGACAGTGTTAATTTGCAAAAACAACGATTTCGTAATGTTCACCAGCGTAAATAAAAGATAGGTAGGTACATAAACAACTCGATGAAAAAATGATACAACTTTACTTTTTTTTATAAACCGTCGTAATTGTTATTGGGCATAACACCCTCCAAATTTAAATTGATGCCATCGTTACAAAAATGCTTGTAATTAAATATAGTTAATTCCAAAAAAACGCAGTTACTTATATATTCAATTAATTTAGTATTCGTAAATTGAAATTACGACGTTTAATTTTCAAGTCGCGTGTTTTTATCAAAAATTCCCCATGTCGATCGTTTCACCCTCTTTCCCTTAACTATCCTCTAATTAACCGGAAAAAGATTAGTGTTTGGCCAATGGGAATGTGTACAGGAAATAACCCATTACACGCACTTCTAGAGATTTAAATGTAGGGAACACGCGAACGCTTTAAACTTTGTAAACGCCATTTCATTTGCATTTTTTTTAATATTTACTAGTTGTATAGTGTGAAAATGTAATCGACCAATAAACATCAGACCGCTAAAAGACCACACCGAAAGATGTGTTTGTAACACAATGTAAATTATGGGAAAAATTATGACTTGTCAAATACAAATGGGAATTTACGAGTTTTGTACAAGATTTTTGTATATGTTTATAATATTTTTAAAAGATTGCCGCACAATTTACGTAGTTTTCTGCGCGTAGTAGTGCGCTATATTACATGAATTTTATGGTGTAATATTTGACATTAGACACTTTTGTTGAAATTAATAGACAAATTCAATTACCGCAGATATTTTTTAATCAAATTTAATCAGCAGATTCCCATTAATTTTATAATCATAATTGTTTGGTAGTTTGAATACACCAAGAGCATTCTAGAATAATTTCATCTACAGTCTCAGTCATTTCAATCACAATAATTACAGCTTACGTTGTCTAAACACTAAACAGTTTACAATTCAGAATTAGGCGTTCGAGAACTGATTCGTATTTTTAAAAAATGTCACTTTCGCTTTGCCGCCAAAAGCTGTTAAAACCAAAAACATTAGGCAAAATTTCTTAATAACGTTTTTAAAGAATAAAGCATTTTTAATTTATGAAACGTATGGGTTTTGTCTGTCATCATTGTATTTAGGTTCTTGTTGTTAATTTACAATAAAAATGTAAAGCAGGTTTGATGTGGTTGTATAACGTTTGCAAACGTAGTGACAAACGAACATCGGGCTGAACGCATTGCAAATGAGTTTGGGGATGATTTTTGAGAAGGTTGTTTTTTCTAAATGCAAGAGGCGAGTGGTTCTTTTATTAAATGAATAAAGCTCTGTAATAAGACGCGAGATGAAATGTTTATGCTGAGGTATTGTTTGTAATTCCTCTCAGGCAATCTAAATAATGGCAGTTTTGATCTGTGGGCGGTGTTAGAAATGGACAAGGGGCACGTAAAAAAGGCGTATTGACATAACAAGCATTGGTTCCTTCATCGGATTTGAATTGACTAGCAATTCTTATAATGCCCATCTTTCAAAATGTATTCTTGGTGCATCGCCTATTGGTGCGTGTGCAGAATCCTTTTAACGCCTTCTTCAACAATCCCGCATTATTAAATAAGTATTTATAAACGAAGTTAGTGCGAAACTTGCCAGTTCAAAATAGAACCGGAACAGAATATTAATAGAAAGAAAATAAATAAGATTCCTTTAACTGGGCAGATCCTTTACGTTTAGAAAATTTGTAACATATCCTTATCCACAACGTAAAAAGTTGATGAGATTTGTGTGGTTTCGAAATTTTTTTTTTAAAACAACAGTATTGCCAACCAGTTTATTAGTTCTAATTTTTGGATTGACTTTTGTATGCTTCACCGGAATGCTGAGTACCTATGTTGTTATAAAAAGTAAGGTATTACCATTTTTCTTATGGATGTACCTCTCAAATGTCCAAAATTACATTACAAACTACATTTCCTAAGGCAGTAATTTATGTACTTCTAATTTTCATTTATTTTAAAAACGTTCCTCCGAATTTGTCACAAAATTGTGCTGATAAAAAGTTGGGTAGCTTTAGCTTTACTTACTTTAAATTTACTTTCATATTAGTAATGTTGTTTCATGTTCAAGATTGATAAATATTGTTATTATTACCTTAATTCATCATGTGGGACATTTCTTTAACAGGTGGCCGTCACAGAAAAGTACTTACGCGTAAAGATAAAGAGGCCGACTAAGTATCTATATATAATACCTCGTTTTTGCAATATGTTTACAACAGAGATTTCTTCACAAAAAATTCGTGTAAAGATGTGTTCGGATTGAGTTTCGTCTGAAGGATATTTAAAATATTATAAAGAACGCGATTTTTATGATATTTGCGAAAAACCAAACGACTTTTGTTAATCCACCGGATATTTCCACAAGATCCCTTTACATCGTTTAAAGTTAGTACATATAAATGTTTTTAGTCTTAAATGGTCATCAAATGCCTATTTTCCAGAAGAGCTTTGTTTTGCTTCATTTTTACAAACTGTTACAGAACTCTGTTTGTACAATAATAACGTAAACAATAAAAGGAGAAGAAACCATAGGTTCGACAGAAATGATTAAAGCTTAAGAGAGCGAAATAGGTACAATGTAATTCATTTTATTAGGTAAAAATACTGACCTCCGCTTTCAACTTTAAATTTGCAGAAGACGAACCCTAAATTAATGGTGTATCACAATTTTAAAACATGTCCAACATTTACTGAACATCTGCAATTCCTGTTAAACATTACGAGTGAGAAACATTTTCCCTGTTACTGTTACCTATCTTTACAGAAGAAAATATAAAAAATTTCAAACAGATGGAACGATTTGTCGCAAGTAATGTTTAAAATTAATGCGTCGTTGAATGGAAATAATACTACAATGTAACAAAAAAATTGTAAGACGGATGCTCGGGGGTTGTTAATCATTTGAAAATTTCTGCTAAACATGATTAAACGCTGCGTATACATAAAAGGAAACAAAATAGGGAAATAAATAAAGGAAAGGTTTCAAGTTTCTGTAAAGAGAGGTCGTTTACTTTCTCTGTGTATTTTATAGAAAAGTTTACCATTTCTCTTCATTTTGCTCTAACCAGATATTGGCATCAATGCATAGGTATCACATATTAGCTAAACTTGATCATAAAATAAATAACAATAAATATAAAATTCCATAGTTTTTTTACACTTTAAATTTTTGCAACCCTTGAATTTTGTATATTTTTAATGGTCTCACATGTTTCTGTGACCTTACATTGATTCGGAATACCACGGCAGGGCCCATCGTGTGCAAAAATTCGGCGCTAAAACAAAAATGAAGTACAGTATTATAATTTATAATGCACATAATGTCGGGTAAAGTTTACTGTAAAAACTATAGATCCGTAAAAGAAAGCGACTGAAAGCTTTTTATCTAGGGATGCTTAGTTTGTAAAGAAAAAAATTTTCAAAGTGTCGGAATGCGACGTCAAATGAAATGAATAAAAAAATATTGGTTAACATTTTCCGAAACATTTATACGGGTGTCAACTAAAAGATCAAGGGTTATTTTATTGTTATTAATAATAACGGCTGTAGTAAAACTATGTTGTCTATAAAGAAAAGTTATGAGCATTCAAAATCTGTACACTGTGCACTGCTTTAAAAATACACCTTGTAATCATGAAATGTCTTAAACACTCTTAATTTTTTTTTAGTTTTTAATAATATTGCCTCAGAAATCCATAATTCTCCCCATTTTGTACTGCATAATTGTGTAGCGCTGCTTATGAATATGACGTGTTATCAGTTTTCATTAATCCAACACTAAACTACCTTACCGAGCATTGTAAATTCAGTTCATAGTTAGTTTACATTTTATAACTACGTAAATTACAATAACTCTTCTTCATTGTAATATGGTCCTACCTGTATTTTATTTTAAAATATAAGAAAAGCCTTCCTTGGGAGCAGTTTGCATTTGGGAAGGATCTAGGTGACTGAAGTTTGCTTAAATTTGTCTAAATGAAGGGTTACGCGAATTACCTACAGGGAATTAAATTTCGTGAACACTCATTCTCCAATGAAACCGTAGTACAATGCAAGCAAGGGTTGTAAATTTTTTTTGAAAATTGTCGAATTTCCTTATGGGAAACATGCTTATCTTTTTCATACAAATACCTACTGTTGGAATGTAAATGCATATATCTATTTTAGTGAAAAGTGTAATGTATTCTGCAACAATTAATTTAAAAAGCTTCCTTTCTAGTTCAAAAGCTTCACAAAGATCAATTCAAGTTTTTTGGGGACATTAGCGCTACACCAGGCCAGCTCATTATATGCCTCCCGGTGTGATTTTTGTACCAAATATGTTAATTTACGATGTAGGGGTATACTTTATGACAATACATTCACTTCACGAGTGCAATAAATCTGATACATGTCGGACAACTGAACCTCAACGGCTTCAAATTCCTATTCGATCGAGGACCTTAAGATTTCCCTATATTTATCGTAAATCAGTTTACTAGCAGGTATTAATTATTTTATAGGAATGCTACCTAATTTTGACAAAATTTTGTAACTACATTCTTCTAGAAATCGCACGGTGGCCTAATTCTAAACATTATACATTCCACACTACATTATTTTACTAACTGTTAGCTTTTAATAATTATCGCTTGAAAATGAACTCATTAAAACGGTTAATCTTTTAACTGATTTGGGAATTTTACTTTTAAGTAAATCTTGATCTAATCGGATTCGTTTTTCTCCGTGAAAATGAACCGCTAGTTTTGGTTGTTGAAATTTCACCATTGGAAAAGCTTAATCGATATTTGAAGGCACTTTACTATTTACTTACACGCGCTACACCGTGAGCTTTCACATATAATTTTATCGAAACGCTTCGATTAACAATATTAATATCGTATAAATCGTATAGATTTGCCTTTAAACTCGCCTTTTGTTAATTTATAATAAAGTTGAATAGTAAATTCAATGTTTGAATATGGAACGTTATCCGCGGTGTCACTAATTTTCTAATTAGTAATTACATACCTTTGTATTTATGTAAGACAATTTAAAAAATGTTAATTATTTAGATGTAATAATTTCCCTTTCTAAATTTTCTAGTAATTATTTAATGAGTAATTTTCCCCATAGAAAGTTTTGAATTTGTATAATGAAATATTTACGTTAAGGAATGCCCAGATTAATCCCTTCTTGTCAAAGCTTTAGTCGAGTATGGTCGGTAAGATTCGATTCCACGTGTTTTTGCCCTAGGGAACCCCCAAAGATACTTCATTACTTTACTACTACTGTTAGTAAAGGTGGTGAACCGTTGATCGGTTTATTTTATATGACACTTGGTTAACGCACGAAGAATTTTTCTATCGCAACACTCACGGTGGCGGCGTTTAACTTTCGCGTGTTTAATTTGAATGAGGTGCGCTTTGGATTTTGATTTTTATAATTAATTGCAACATAAATTGTAAGTAATTGTTTTTAATCGATCGATTTTAGTGTCTAAACTTTTCTGTCCATCAATAATACGTCCAATTGCAAATAGATGGAAGTAATAATTTTTTTTAAGGTTAAACATTGTTTAATTTACACAGTTTTTCTTTGTTTTAGGAACGATTAACGACTGGTGGTCACGGATCATTAACGTTAAGTGGGAATTCTCCAGGATACGGGGCTGGTGGCTCCGGAGCTCCACATCGTGGCTCCGGAGGCCTCCACCACAGTTCAGCAATGCAACACCAATTACCTCAACCCGATTTTCAACCACCATATTTCCCACCGCCATTTCATCATCCCCCAAGTCCACCTCCACAACAACATTTAGAATATCTTACGGATCCTTACGGTGGCCTTTCTGGTTTACATCATTATAATCAACTTGGTCTTAGGCCTAGAGATGGCGATCCTAATCACGCGCACGTGGTAAGTCTTTTACCATTTTTTTCATAATTATAATTTATACACCATCTTCCTACTAAATATAATTAGCTTCTATAACAAATTACAGTTCCCCCTACGAAAGTCGCCTATATTTTTGATATAAAAAATTCTATTTTTTTTAATTTTTTTTGAAGTTAAAGTCCGCCCTATGAATAGGGTATTAATAGACCACAATCTAGGTGTATCAAAAATTCCAATCCAAACATTGTAGAATCACTATGCGTCAATTTGGCGAACTCCGCCCCAATCCTCCTCCGAAACCTTATCAAGAAAATGGCAGGTTTAAGAATATCTCAAAATCTTTGGAGTAGGTAATTAATGTATGAACATCAAACGTAAAAGGGTAAATTCAAGTGATTCGATTCGTATGGAAAAATTTATAGTGAAGTTAAAGCAATAAAAAATACATTATAGTATCTAAATATACATACCTACATATATTTAAACCGGGCTCCATTGTTAATTTATTAAAAAAAGTAAATATCAACTTGCACACTTTGTTTATACCGTGAAGGAATTTTAGACTACATATTAATTAAAATTTGCATTTTACTCCATTTTGGTTTTAATTTCTGAAGGTCTCAATCTGCGAATTTCTGTTTTTTACTTATCCTTCAACTGCCTCCCTTAAGTGTAATTCTGTAAACAGTTTATTTTTATTTAAATGCTAATTTCGGAGTGGGTGTTTTCTAAAAGGTCTGGTCTAAATGTTATGGTCTACAATTAATGAGAAAGTTACAATTTTTTGTCAGTGAAACTTTATCATATTTTGCGCAATAGTAGACCCTTGATGATTATTTTTAAAGATTCAAAGCGGGCATTATTCAAATTAACCAAGTTGAAGTCTTTTAATTATTATTATTTGTGAACGAAGCTATATCTTAACGGATTTTCGAACAAACAAGGGTAGATTTTTGGTTTTTTGATATCCGCTAGGAACTGCAGAATTGTATTGAACATTCCATTCGTAGTAATTGCGTTTAACAGACTACAATCGTTCTTCCATAAATAATGCTCTTCCATTGAAACGTCGAAGTATTAATGCTTTTATGTACGGTCTTATTTTAAAAATCTCAGTTTCAACGAAAACTTGTGGGAGTCTAGGACATTTCTCCGAATGATGAAAACACCAACACGATTTTTGAAGATCCAAAGCCCCGATAGTCATTTCGCCGAATCTAATATGCGACCAATATGTCAACAGTGACCAAAACGCCGAACTCAAGAATTTGACAAATACAAAACGGCGACCGTGGACAAAACGCTGACTACCATTATGCCGACCCTGGACAAAATGCCTACAGCCAATCCTCCGACAGCGACCAAAACGCCGACTTTGTACGGAATTGCTTTACTTACGGTTAAAGTTAAATAATGTTTAATGACAGTTTTATTCAATTTTTAATAATAGGACAACTTATTTTGAAGTTACCGTTTAATACTCAAATGAACGCATCAATTTGATTTTCAATGGAATATAGAAAGAACAGTGTCCAGGCCCGTAGCCAGGATGAAGTAGCAGAGGTGGCAAATAGTTTTCTAAGTGGGGCTTAAAAAAATAATGAACGAAAGTACCCTCTGCAAATTAATCTTTGTGGTCTTTCTTTTTCAAAGGCTAGAAATGACAAATTGGACACCCTTTCAAATGTGGTTTACATAAGTCCTCGTCCTGCCTGTGTTTGCAATTTCGTTTGGATAGATAGCAAAATGCTTCTGAAGATGTTGATGTTATTGCTAAATTTATATTAACCATTAAAACATATTGTCAAGATGGAGCTAGACCATGTTGCCACCTGGCCACCCCATGGCTACGACCCTGACAAGTGTGCTATTATACCTTCAGTGAATGCACACTTTGACATGTTTATGTTTATCACATAAGTAATGCATCTCATGAAAATATTTTGCAGAAAGTCAGGGGTTGCCGAAAATAGGGATGCACAGTAATCCTTTTCTGATTCCTTCGTATATTTAACTCTTAGTCTTTTAGAGAAAAATAACCCCTTCTTCATAGAATCCAGCCTTTCATACGAAAAAATATCTTTTGTAAAATCGTATTAAAGTGAGATCATTTATGCAGTAATTTGCGGGCGTAAATTGTGCCTTTTGCGCATACTTATTGAAATATGCAACCATAGCAACCAACAACTTGATTTTTAAGAAAAAACCGTACCTTTTATTTTTTCAAAGCTCGATTTTACAAAAAATCTTGTTTACATTTTGGCGTCTTCGGGACTCGGACTTATTATTCCACCGCGGGCAAAAATCGCCTCCTTCACGCCCTTGATACAACAATAATTATTTTACTTTTTAGATAGAAGGTACTGAATTTTGCATTTTAAAAGATTGCGTAGAGGGCTAACGAATAATTTAATTTATCACAATTACAAAAATTGGTTGAATCCATTGATTGATTTTGGTAGGTACATTGTTAACAATCACATTTAGTCTTTAATAATACAGGAGTAGGTACCCTTTTTTAGTTTTACTTTGAAAGTCATTCCAAGTTTGCAAAATAGCACTTTAATGCAGATACATGATGAGACACAAATTTACATCTCACATTAAATGTTGTCCGTTGCGCACTCTTCGATAAATTATTTATAGTTCCGAACCAAGAAGAAGAATGAAGGTACATCAAGTATACACACTTACCACATTTAAAATTTATTTCAATATTACCTACTGCACAATTTTTTACATTAAAAAATGTACACAATTGGTACAAAGCGAGATTTTTGAAATGCTAATGGTACTGAAGAAGAACTTTTTTGCCTTTTTCTGTTGTTAGGAAAATCAGCACGAGTCAAGTTGCTCCGAATTAAGGAACAATAAATAATTTGTGTTACTTTAGGTTGAGTATTTGTTACTTTTGTTTCTGAGAGTGTAGCGTATGACATGCCTCAAGTGACAAATAAGTGATTGACCAGTTGGAATGAGAGTGAATAGAAGAGGAGAAATCCATGAGCTCGCGTTGACTGGATTGCTATTCCTGAAGTAGATCTATCCTCTATCGGGATTGTACTCCAATTTACCCAAGGGGTAATATTTTATCTGAAACTAAAGCCCTAAATGTCTTTGGAGTTATTTAACTAAACATCAAGTGTATCGGTATGATTTTAAAATGTCCAAAAAAGGTAGTGCAACAAAAATATGTCATCAAGTTACTATTCGCCTTACAAGTTGAAACCATTAAACCACTATAATCTGTTGTCTTAGAAGACTAAATACGACATTTACTCACAATTAGTCGTTAACACTTAGCGTTATAACACAATAGACAATTACTTTACATGAATTTACCGCAGATGAAGGAAGGTAAAAAGCTTTTGAGGCACGTATGCAAAATAAATGTTATTCATGTTTTGTACTGTTTTACTTTACATTAATTAAATTTACTGCTTTTTAATTCGACGAACTCTAGATAAATATCTTTAAAAACCGGTAGACGTTTTGATGAATCCATGGTAATAATAATTTGTGTAAATGCCTTATTTGGATGTGGCATTTATTTTATCTATAATTATCTGGACTTCATTAAACGGAATTATGATAAGAAATAGTTTCTGTCTCATCACAAGGTGTTTTTGTAGCAAAACTGTTGCTTAAGAATAATTCACATTTTTTCTAGAGATTAAAGCTGGAAATAGATTGAGACACAAAAAATTTTGATGATTCATTCTGATTGGGAAAACTTGAGTAAGAACATCACTTCTTGCATTTAAAAAATATCACAATGTGCACTCTTGGTTCAACTATTCCTAACTGGACACAACCTTTTTATCATTGCCGGAACAATCAAACTGTTACACATACTTCACTTTCTTTCTTTTTGAAATATTAAAATGTAAGATTATCTACATTCAAACAGAAAAAGTTTTCTTTTAAAGTTTTACTGATTTACAGTACAGGAGAGTACAAGTACTATAAATAAATAGTTTGTGAGTATCGAGTATTTACAAAAACAACCGAGCATAGTAAACAAAACATAATTCGCCATAACATAACAGTCAATATATTGAAGATAGTCAAGTGATTATTTTTCCACATTTTCGGAGGTATATAATGCTTTTCTTGAAAACTTACGACAAATGCACACGCCTTTTCAGAAACTTTTTCGTCTTATACGCGTAGGGCTTGACAAAAACCATTTTCAGTTCAATTTTCTAAGTAAAATATCACACTGTAGAGCTTTCAATCGCATTCTATCACTTTCTTAATACAGGGTGATTCGAGACTAAATGGAAATATTTTAAAGACATGCCCAGGAAGCTAAAATAAGCAATATAGCTCATATGTTCAAATCCGATTTTCGTTTGTTTCAGAGATAATTCGGTTTTTCTTTTTAAAAACTTAATCAAGTTTTTCAGAAGCAATACGTGCACTTGGGAACATTCCAGTTTCAATAGCACGTCTAAAAACATTTTGAAACACTTGCCTATTAACTGAAAATATAAGGCATTTTTTTATAATCTCGTAAAACAACTACAACTGTCACTTTTTATGTCATTTACCTAATTAATATTTTTTTCAAATTGGCATTTAGGACAACGTTGTCAAATTTAACTTGATTAACTTTTTAACTTTTTAAAAAGAAAAGCCTAATTATCTCTGAAAAAAATGAAAATCGGATTTGAACATATGAGCTTATTTTGCTTATTTTAGCGTGTCTTCAAAATATTTCCATTTCCTCCCGAATCACCCCGTATATCTCTTTGCATATTACTATGTACATTTTTGTCTCGATGTTATTACGATTCTTTTTTTTGGTAACAATTGGAACTGCTCCTAATCGTGAATCTACTGGGCAACATGCAGAATAAACCCTCTTGAAAAAAATGATACGAATTTGGTTACATCCTATTAACTTTTGTGTCATTTTTTGCAAACGTGGCCTCAAATATCTAAAAATTAGATGGCTATTAATATCTGTGAAATGACCGAGAACACTTGATCGGCAGGTTGGTAAAAAAAAACTTAAAAAGAAGCAAGAGCTAATGCGAAACTAATGGAGCATTTAAAATTGAACTCTTATAATATTTCAACTTTTAAATGAAGTACCCGAAATGATCTGTAATTATTTTACGACTTATCGACGACGGAAAGATTTTAAACCCTCTCTTTCTTTGTTAAGAAAGTTTAAATACATATGTTGTCCATCATTTTAATAAACGCTCCAAATATGGTATCAAATATCATTAATGTTTTTTGTTTCGTAATGTCTTGTTAGAGCATCTATTCGGGTACAGTTTATACTCGTATAGGAAGATTAGTTGCGTTTAGCTCAACTATTTGAACACACCTCATTTACAGTTAAGCAATTCATTGAAAAAATCGTCTACATAGCGTAAAAAATGATTAATTATTATATTAACGTTTTAAGTTTGCACCTATAGTAGTCCTAATCTCATTTACGTCTCCCATCGTCGTGTAATTGTTATAACGCGGTGACAAGTAAATTAATGTTGCTTAATTTATACCTCCCAATAAGATGTGTTATACAGTGCTTTTTAGGCGTTTTTTCCGTGTTCATAAATTTCGATTGCGATATAAATCTATGTTTTCTAATTAACGGGTATTCTTACTGTTTTTTTTAATTACGTACTACATTTTATGCAACACTTTTATGCATCCTTGTTCGCATTTCCACTGGACACAGTAGTAATCTTCGCACGTGGCTAATTAATACTCTGACATTTTTACGCGTTTTATAATTATACCTACACGAATTAATCTAATCCAATTTCTGTTATAAGAAATGCTAAGATGTACGGACCAAAATAATTGTTCGATGGTGGGCCAAACTCATACCATGGTTACACGTTGGCTACAAAGAACTAATTTGTTGTATACTTCAAAGTAAGAGATTTCAATTGTACTACACAGATGGATAATGTGTTCTCTTTCTTTAATGACTACTTTTAAATGGGCGAGGCTTTAACCAAGGTTGTTCTATCAACCTAATCGAACGCGAATTGGGAGCTGCGACATTTTTGGTTCACGTTCAGCACACACTGTACTGCACAAATTCGGCTATAATTACGTGCCAGCCACCTCATACTGTGCATTGACAATAATTCTGTCATTTATGGCAATGATTGGTCTAAAGTGCAGATAATATTGTAATCAGCGTTATTTTGTTAATATGCATAATTGAATTAAATAAATGAACGAACGGTGGTCGATACCTATTAATTCAAGCCTCTTTCCCATTTTTGATATCCGCTCATGACCTTCACTCTAGTCATACCAATAATTTAGTTATAAATTGCAATTCTAATTGCAGGTATTGCATACGGTTAAAATAACGCTTTGTGTATAATAAAGGCCCCAATATGATGAT
The DNA here is from genome assembly GCA_036250285.1 of Pyrocoelia pectoralis. Classification (NCBI taxonomy): domain Eukaryota; kingdom Metazoa; phylum Arthropoda; class Insecta; order Coleoptera; family Lampyridae; genus Pyrocoelia; species Pyrocoelia pectoralis. The sequence goes on from CM070075.1 coordinate 6,402,208, forward strand.
ACATAATGAAAATTTGTTCGCTATTCCTTGACTTGAACAATTAATAACATTATAATCGCATTATACGACCTATTTGTTATTAATGCGTCCCTTTTTTTGTGGTAAAAGATGTCTATATTACTATATAATTGTTTTAACTTTTAAGTATCATGTATATTCAATAGCGCATTAGACCATTTCTACGCTCCTAAAGGTACAGGTTTCTACAAATGTAAATGTTATTTATAAACGGAGATTAGGATTAAAGATAGCTACTTGTAGATGTAATGAATAGATAAATGCTATTAATTTTTACAATTAAATTATCGAACCTATAAGCATCGTAGAAGAACCACATGATTCCTTGCTACCTCGACATTTGAATCATATTCGCTACACCTTGATGCAATTGGAACCTGTGAAGTTCTTCAAATTGGGTACTACTTCGTAAACTTGGATTTCTTAACCTTGAGTACTAATTCGGGTTTAATTTGTTACTTTTTCTTAGTTAAACCTTAATTAAATAATAAAAACTTCAAACTTACTTTGTGAACCTCCATAATTAATTGCAATAAAAAAAGTAATTCCGCTAATTTTGTTATTTTAAATGTAACTCAACGCGTTTGGACACTATCAAGGTTATTATTATTATATTTATATTATTTAATTAATTTAAAATAAAAAATTAGTGGAGTTACTCCTTTTCATTATTATAATTCCTTATGGAATTCCACAAAGTAAATTTGAAGAAAATTAATTCAATAACTCTTTGCCTTAACTTATCTAAGAGACGCCACCAATACTTTCGAAATTACAATTCTTATACCCCAACAGCTGCTAACAAAACGGACATTACCCTTTTTGCAGCTCGATTTGCTCACTGTTGATCATGTGTGATCCCAAGTTTGATGACAACTCATTTTTAATGGACAATAACAGTCCGGATGTCCTACAGGAATGTCTTTTTCTGTTTACGACTATAGCATGCACTTATTCTGCAATCTTTGATTGTTAGCTCCCCTTCAACTAAATATGCCACAGAAGCCTTCAGTCTCTGCGAATATCCATCACTGCTGTACATATACCCTCACTTATCAAATCGTTATACATGTCCATGTAGATAACCAGTAGGTTTCTTACTATAAAATCAAACGAATGTAATTCTTGCTCTATGAATTCAGACATCAATCATAGAGGTAGATCCACACATAAATTCTATATATCGACAGACATTTGGCAATATCTTTGAATTATCTATTAATAAAATTGTTATTCGTTTAACCAAAGAAATGCGAGACGATATAAGGTCTATTTTATCACAATCTTACAAATGAACGGCTACCGGTTTCGCAGCTAAATTAAAAACTGCATCTTCAGGCCTAAGACTAATAATAAGTAGATATTAAATTAAATTAAAAATTAAAGCTACTACTTACTAATTAGATAAGAAGCTATGAAAGGTGTGACATGTGATCTCATAAACTTAAGGTAATTAGCGAACTCTATCTACAAAATCAATTAATTAAAGAATGGATAAACATCACAGTGCTAAAACTTACATGTTAAATGATAAACTGACAAACTAAGGAATTAACAAACGTAACTCGATCGACACCGTGTACAATGAACAAAAAAAAAAAAAATTTTTTGTTCATTGTTAATTAATTGCTAATTACCTTAAGTTTATGAGATCACATGTCACACCTTTCATAGCTTCTTATCTAATTAGTAAGTAGTAGCTTTAATTTTTAATTTAATTTAATATCTACTTATTATTAGTCTTAGGCCTGAAGATGCAGTTTTTAATTTAGCTGCGAAACCGGTAGCCGTTCATTTGTAAGATTGTGATAAAATAGACCTTATATCGTCTCGCATTTCTTTGATTATGTCATCACACAAGTCAATGGGTTACATATATTCGTTTAACTGTTTACAATACTCTGTTTTCCTCAAATTTCTTATATTCTTCCATTATCATTACCTAAATGACTCGTAATCTACACATTAATTCTTCGCTACAAATGGGTTACACGCAGTAATACAATGCCTTGTACTTTTATTTCTGCTCCAAATTTTCTGCATTTTCTTCCAAAGCGACCGCAATTGTTCTATATCAGTGCAATTTACAAATTATTATTTTTTTCCTTATACATACTTACAGTTTTATAAGTAGATAGATACATGTTCATTCCACACGTAAATAAATAAGAAATTTTGGAAGAATCTAAGATAATATAAAATAATGTTTGAGATAAGCTGTTATAGGGTTCGTTAGGGTGTGCGATGGGTAGAGAGGTCAATTTATATGCATTATAAATTCGTAAATGGTTTAATAATTTGTGATGTTAAGAGACATTGGCGTTGTGATACAAAAGTAGGTACCTACTTCAACATTAAAATCGCCCATAATGGTTAATCAATGGAAGGGAGATAAATAAAATAAACATGAATAGTATTTGAGGGTTTAAAAACTACGTGAAAATCTGATTATTCTATTTGATGAAAATAAGTCATTTTTCCTTAGTGCATTAAAGCGTGGGTTTTTTAATTTAAAGTAGCATTGTACTAATGACTATGTAGGTACATTGTTCTTAAATGAAAATCTAGGCAAAGCTAGCCGTGATTCTATTGATATCAGGATCAGTGAGCAATGTACTCACACTCTAAAAATTAAAGAATACTACACACTTCTTATACGCAACAAAAACAAAAAAATTATCAATATGTTAAATGTGATTAAAACGAGAGAATGAAAAACACTCACCGATTATAATCTACATGTTTTAAGATGCTTAGCAGAATCATTACATATAATTGCAATAGGTAATACCGTAATAAGAAATTTAATTAATTCAATTAAACCCATATAAATGAAACGTTCCGAGTATAGTATCAAATAAAAACATTTAAATGCGATAAATTATTAACATAAACTTACTATCATAAATTTATTAACCAGCAATTAATGGTCAGCAGGATATCACTGGTCATAATAATAAAGTTAAACAAAAATTGTTCGTTTAAGAAGTAAACATTAATTGGATAAATTTCTCCATTATGTATAAAAATTATTAATTAATTTATAATTATTAGGTATGTACTTTTAAAAACCCGCATTACGTTGGGCTCGTTTACTTTTTTGAAAAGTTTCTGCTTTGTTTTTTCAATTTGATCGAACGAATTTTTCTTCAGTGCTCGGCAGTTCCTAATTCTTAGCTTTTTAATCATTGTGTGGTTTGTGGTTTTAGGAGGACATTAGCTTTCTTCAACAACGCGACTGAAAATTTCTTGTTATACTTGGTTCTGTTTATATGGTTTGACAGGTGGCTTTTGTCGCTCTCATAAAGGACGTTATTTAAAGATATGTCCACGTTTACCGTTATTATTTATATCAAAATTTATTTATCAACGTAGTACATATATTTATGGCACGTAATAAAATCTTCAATTAATATTTTTCGACGGGAATCACCATAGATATACATATTAATAAATTTGTTTAGTATCAAATGGCTAGTTTTATTATTACTTCATAATAGCAGAAGGCCCCACTCCGCGTAACATCGTCTTCCAGTTCTCCAGAAGAGCCATCAACGATTTCATTTGGTATTTCTAATCTAACCAATTTTCCTTGTTTATAATGTACGGCTACGTACGTCCACTTGTGGATGAATTAAATCAAATCTTCCACTTTACTTTCATTATATCGAGAACAAATTTTATGACTACGAACATAAAACTATCTAAAAAAAGTGATTTATAAGCTATACTATGGGTCTCCCGTCTCCAGTATGGGTCACGATCGTAATATGTACTTCCTTTCGAAAAAGATTGTTAGTCATTCTATTTATTCAACTATTTTTACAATTAGCTTTAGTCTAATGTCAAATAATCGTATTTATAGTATGTCTTAAGATTCAGTTACATCGTTTTCCACTTACCTACTGATGTAGAAATAATATTGAAAGTAATTTAGTCGAAATTCGTAAATTACAACGTGCACTTTTGTCAACTTACTTGTACATAGGTCATAGGTATAGGTATGTATGTACATTCTTTTTATAGAATTGATTAAATCCATCTCCAAATAGGGTTGCAATATGAAGTACTTATAGATGAATATTTAAACTCAAAACAGTGAAAACCTCCCCCATATTTTTATTCAAAAATGCGACGACTATTGTGAGTCATCTTCAGGCATTCAAATTATATAAAATTGGCGACGATGATGAGATGAGATGAGTACAATTCATGAAAGAAACTTTAAGGGGGAACTAATTACATCTCATTTCATCATCGTCATCAATTTTATGTACTATAAATGATCGAAGATGATTCACAGTGAGCCGAAACTCGAAAGTAGTCACATTTTTGCATAAAAATATGAGGTGGCTACCTATAGATTTAAATATTCTTTTTATAGAAGTCAAAGTGTTGTATTAGTTGGCCCTCTTGGTTTTAGTTATTTTAAGATTGTGACTTTTTAGTAGATATCATCAAAACAAATCTGCCAACGGTATCTTCATCATCGTTTAAATCGTCAACTCAGTGATTATAGTGGAGATAGCAGTAGCTTTTCTGAAAATGCATACGTTGGGTGAAAGTAAAAAAACTGTGAAATATTTTTTGAAAACTTTTTCCGAAGCAGTGCTTGTTTAATTTTGTGTTTGTCGAGTAAGTTAATTAAGATTTTTTGATTTGTAAAATTCCCTTCTCTATTTTTGTCGTCCACAAAGTACGACTCCCGATAATAGATAGAAGTTTCTTTAAAGGTTTTGGTACACAGGTGTAAAAAGTAGTGAGATACACAACACTTTTTTGGGAACGTCCTCCAAAGGCGAGTTTTTAAAACAAAATCCACAAAGTTCAACTTTGGTTTTCGGAAAGACGAAAGAATCATATGAAACCAAATCGGAACTCTAAGGTAGGCAAATTTTGAATTACTGCAATCTTTCAAAGAACTTTGGTTAAAACATCTTTGTGGGTGGACGCATTATCGTGGTCCAAAAAACCAGCTTTGTCTAGGCTTTAGACGCTTGTTTGTTAGAAGAATGTTTTTCGATCTTGAGTTGATGCAAAATTTTATAAAGTCTGGAGGGTCCAATTTGTTTATATTTAGTTTTTGAATCTTTGGTCGACATTTTTTCCTATTCTTCAATCTTCTGCAATGATTGACATGAAACGACGACCGCTTTCTTCATTTTTCAAATAAAAAAATATCCATTTAAAATGGAAAAACGAACTGTTAACAGTTACGCGGAAAAGAGTAATATCTCCATATACACTGAGTTAAACTGATTAACGCACTCATGCCCAACTTTACAGTTAAACAATACCATTGGCTCGAAAATGTTCCCGTTCAATTTCATTTTGCGGAAAACGGCGTTTAATAGTTTTGTTCAAACGTCAATAAACATTTAGGACGTTTTCGTGGTAAACGTAAAAATAAGCGCTTTATTGACATTTAGATGAATTCGCTTATGTCTATTATGATGCTCCTATTCCAGTCGCTCCCGTATAGTTACATAACGGCTGTCTACTCGTACGACCTAAACTGATGTTTTATGTAAAATGATAAAGAACATTTGGAGAGTAATATAACCAACATAAGTAATTCTATTTAATTAAGAGGTGGCGAGACCATAATAATATTGTAGGAACTATTCCCCTCATAACTCTGAAAACTCAATGTTTGAGAAATTTTAGAAATGAATTGGAACAAATCTCTCTTATTGCTCTGTACAAGTTAGTTTAATGTTAGAGTAAATGATATATCTTCAGTATATCCGAACACACAGTTATTATTTAAAATTAAAATTACGGTATCACAAATTGGTATCTGATTGACGTCTTTTATGCACATTATATCATAAGCTGATAAGATGAATAGCGACGATCCTCGCATATTTGTGATGTCTTGACATAGTTGCAGCAGAGAATACTTGCCCGAGAATGCGAATTATCCAAAGCAACCCCCCGCTGGTTCTCTTCCCTTCATTTTAATTCCCCCTTACCGATCCTTTCGGTGTGCTTTTATTTAACCGAAATTATGTTTCGATAACAAGTAGATACAAATTACATCGTTTATTTTTTTTATTTAAAGGGCCAATTAAGTCACAGTGCGGGATTTCCTTATGGGACGCCTGGCGGTGGAAGACCCGATTACTCATTGTCGACACCTCAACGACCTCACGATGATGCTCTATCGCTTCATCAAGCACTGGGACAGGCAGTGGAAGAAGCGCAAGGTGGTTTAGATGATAACACCGGTTTCATCTCCGATTTGCCACTGATAAAAAGTGCGTTTATAGGTAACAACTCTATTCATAACGTAATGCGAACGAATATATGAGGCATAAAGAGCCCTTGCGTTATAACGTGACAGATGGCTTCGGAACGCCTACAAATATATTAACTAACGCAGTTCTTTGTACTTTATGATATCGTTTATAATTTTGTTTATTTTTAATTTGCTCCCCCATTCTCAATACTGCATAAATGTCGCTTGTTATATACCTAATCTCATTTTAATAGTACGTTCTCAATCTAACGCTATATCTTCTTTTAGGTATAAAAGGTGGAAAGGATCATGGTGGGAATGCGGTCGTTTCGCCGAGTGATGTGTTCTGTTCAGTTCCTGGACGATTATCTCTTCTTTCGTCTACATCAAAGTACAAAGTAACCGTTGGAGAAGTACAAAGACGTTTATCGCCACCGGAGTGTTTAAACGCGTCATTGTTAGGCGGCGTTTTGCGACGAGCGAAAAGTAAAAACGGCGGACGAATATTACGCGAAAAACTTGAAAAAATTGGTTTAAACCTGCCGGCGGGTCGACGAAAAGCGGCTAATGTTACACTTTTAACGTCGTTAGTTGAAGGTGAAGCCATACATTTAGCGAGAGATTTCGGTTATGTTTGTGAAACGGAGTTTCCAGCGCGGCAGGTGGCGGAATACCTTAGCCGACAACACGGCGAATCGTTGCGACGTAAGGAGTTACTACAGGCGACTAAACAAGTAACAAAGGAACTGATGGATTTGTTAAATCAAGATAGATCTCCATTGTGCAATACTCGTCCCCAAATAATACTCGATCCTTCAATACAGCGGCACTTAACTCATTTTTCGTTAATAAGTCACGGATTTGGTAGTCCGGCGATAGTCGCAGCGTTAACGGCCATACAAAACGTTTTAAGTGAATCCCTTAAATATTTGGATAAAATTTATCCAAATCAAAATAGTCAAGGACAATCTATGTTAGTGACTTCTTCATTAGATAAAGCAAAATTAGAAGACAAAAAGTGACACAATTTCTTTCCCAAAAAAGTTATTGTGTCTGTGGTAACCATTTTGTACTTATGTGTTGTGATCTGATCTAATATTGATGATGACGCGCTTGTGACGAAACATGTATGTTTGTGACATTTCTTTAATTGTTCAAGACTTTGTTATACATATAAGTATTACCTTACTTGTTTTTTTATTGTAATTTATCATTATTAATATTGAAATATATTTTTTTCAAACAGTGCCAAACATGTACCATGATAGTAATTAATACAGCACATATAAAGATTTGGTAATTATTACGTTGCACAATGAAAGTGTAAATGTTGCACTCATATTGTCCAGGGCAGCTAATCTCAATAGTCGTTAATGGTAGTTTATTTGATAGGGTTCAGGTCAATGGTTTAAAAATGTTGTGTTACAGCTTTCAATCGCCATACTAGCTTACCTATTGTTTTTTGGCCACCTTTATTAGAGATTGATACATCAATCAGTAGACAATTGCGCGTTCCTATCTTCTTTGCAAACGTAATCCAGGGCGAACAAAAAAACATTTCCGGTATCCTCCAGTCTTCTAGAAACGGAACCAAATTAGGATTATAAGGTGGATACGATAACTCTTGAATTCTGCGGGTCTTCCAGAAATTTTTGTATGGAATGGCAGGTGCTGTGTTATAGTAAAAGAAAACCTCAATCCAAACTTTGGACACTTGTAACTTAAATTGCATTAATCCCTGCTTCTATTAATTTTAATAGAAGATTTTTTCATTCTTGTCTTGATATTTGCTTGTCCGGCGAACAATACGTAATAATTAAAAATTGCTGTTAAGTTAAGAGAAGCGAAGGTAAGGTAAAGTGGTTAACTAGTACATCTAATGGCGTTACAGTTTCTTCTAATTATGAATATCAAAATTGTGCAGAAATGAATGTGTAATTGTGTAACAGGTTATAAAAGATGATAATTCCTCTTAAAAGCCTTCTAGTAGATACCAAGGGATAAAAATTCAAACAATGACAACAATTCATCATGATAACATTCTCTAAGAAAGATGTATCCACTACCAGTTTCTATCCCATACGTGGGATAGTATAAAGAAATATTCAATTTTCAGTTGATCAATATCATTAGAGATCTCTAATACGTTTACGTCAGCGAAATGATAACAACATACTGAACCAACCTTTAGAATAATAACATCAAAAACATAATAACTAGGGTAGCAACAGAAACTTTAGACGAATATGACAAGAAAAGTAACAGAAAACAATTCATAGGTTATACCCAAAATATCAGGCATGGTGATTGATTAGAGATTAACATTCAATAAATCTAATATCTGGTAGTAAAAACTCTGATACACAATTTGAAGTATTGTTCAATCATCAAGCAAAGAAAAACAACGAATTGGACAATTGGCGAATCTGTATTATTCTACGGACGTGAAATATGAGGCATGAAGGAGGAGGATAAACGAAAACTGGTATCTATTAAAATAGATTAGGTACTTAAGAAGGAATCAAGGCAACAACAAATCCCAAATGAAAAAATGCTAATTAATAAAATACGAAGAGACGACCCACACGTTCGTGAAATGCTGGGATAAAACAAGGGATGAGTGATACAGGTTTAGACGAAAAATTGACGTATGATTTGGACGGCTGGAAACGGTGATTAGAAGTCCAGCAACTCGTTGTATATATTATTGTACTTATGTACAGATACATGTAAAAAACCCAAAAGATATAGGTACATCATGCACTTTTTCAAAGGAACAACGCTTACTTTTACGTTTAACGTGATATGTGGGCATCAAAAGAACTGAAATTTCACGTAGAATCCGAACATTTAATAAAAAATAGGGGTTGCCATTTAAAATAACGAAGTTATCTACTTGCTACTTCCGGCATTTCCGGAAGTGCTGGCATTTTGAAAATCGTTTCGCCTTTCAAAGTAACCTCTAAGTACAAATTTTCAAAAACCTTCCTATAAATCTTTCCCATAAACGTTTAACTAAAACTCGCAAAAAACACCCTGTAGGTATATGTGTACCCTAAATATCATGTTTAAATTAACAGTTCCTCGAAGTAATTTGAGAAGACTACCGCATTGGTTTCGATGTAGGTATACATAAAATTCAAATAAAACATTGTTGTATAACCACAAAAAAATGTAGGGCCTCCTGATAGGGATTTTTAAATTTTTTACAAAGTTTACTGACGCACAATGCAAATTTTTACCGCTTGTATGTGTCATTGAACTATACGCTATACGCAACATAGCGTACAGTTCAATGGTATGTGTTTACAAATATAGATAAAATTTGAATAATAAATAGTTTTATTGAAATGTAATTGCAAAGAGGGAAGTTTCTTTTAGGGCCTTAAATGCTCCATTTTTGTTCGCATTTCTTGTAAAATATTCGTGAAATGGAATGAATATTAACAAAGTTCAAACAAATTTTACCCAAAATTTTGTAAAAAATAAAAAAAAAAGACTATCAGGAAGGCCCCACAATAAACCTTCCTCTATCCATTGATCCTTTTTTTGTTTATACAGGGTGATTCACGACTATTCCCTCGGTCTCTTGTGCCTAAAGGGTACAAGATATCAGCTTCATTTTTTGGCGACATATGTAAATTGATAACGACTATTTTTTAAAATTATTTTCACTTATACAGGATGCTTCACAAAATTGTAATATATCAAAGTTAGGTTTTTTTAAATGCAACCCCCTGTTACATTTTTAGATTATACGTTAAAAACTAAGGTAACTTTATTAAACGTTCCCTATACCTATCGCTTATCAATTTTGAGAAAATTGTGATTTTAAGAAAAATATTCAATTTGAAGAACCCCTAATAACACGGAAACCACTTACTTTTAGTAACACAAATTTATATCGATTTATCTTGACCTTTAAGGCTTTTATTTGAAACTAAGTAGGATTTGGATTTTTTGTACAGGGTGTTTAGAAAAAGGATTCATATTTTATATTTTTCAAACATCAAAAACTCCCTTAACTTAAATGGAACACCCTGTATGTTTTTACTCTATGTTGAATAACTTTTCATTTTCTATCAAAAACTATGAGTGGTAGATATGTCTAAAATCAACGATTAAAAAGTTATTAAGATTTTTCTCTAAAATTTGTATGGAAATGGTTTTGTTTGCATTCTAGTAGGCCATGATTTATTTTATTGTAGTTGATAATTAGATATGGGATCAAAACTTAATTAAAAATGAAATTAATAACAAGAAGTAATCATTTATGGAAAAAATGGTATAGTAAATGCTCAATATGATGACCATTTTCTTCTATGCACAACCGCACTCAAATTTCCAAAGATCTAACGTTTCTCAGGATATCTGGTGTTATAGTAGCAAACGCTTCCTTTATTGTAATCTTTATGTCATCAGCAGTGGTAGGTGGAGTGTTGTGGAGCCCTCCTTCCAATCCATTTATTGAGGAATTGTCTATCTAAATATTTTTGAAAAAAACATAAACACCATTCTTATCACATTCAACTTCACCAGAATTTATATGGACGAGGCTTTCAACGAAGGCTGAATTTTTGTTTATGGAGTCTCGAAAAAGTTGGAGAAGAAGATGAATTTTTTAAATATGTTTCATTTACCGACGAATCTACTTTCCACAACATAACGGCTTGGTAAACCGACATAACTTTCATTACTAAATCGTCATCTGTATCGCACTGTTGACCGCCAAAACCGGTGGAGCCTCAATGTAGGTATTTGGGAGAATTTTGATTTTTTGATGGAAACTTGAACGGAGTAAAATTTTTACGGATTTTAGAACAACACTTTTTCGAATCTTCTTGATGAAGTTTGTTTAGATATAATTATTATTATTATTATCATTAAAAATTTAGTTTACAACACTCCACCTACCACTGCTGATGACATGAAGATTAGAATAAAGGATGGGTTTGCTACTATAACACCATAACGTTAGAAGATCTCTTGAAAACGAGTGCGGATATGCATAGGAAAAAATTATATACTACAGTATTTTACTTAACTTAAATACTACAGTATTTTTTCCTTTGCTTTAATTTCATTTTTAATTAAGTTTTGATCCCATATCTAATTATCAACTACAATAAAATAAATCATGGCCTACTAGAATGCAAACAAAACCATTTCCATACAAATTTTAGAGAAAAATCTTAATAACTTTTTAATCGTTGATTTTAGACATATCTACTACTCATAGTTTTTGATAGAAAATGAAAAGTTATTCAACATAGAATAAAAACATACAGGGTGTTCCATTTAAGTTAAGGGAGTTTTTGATGTTTGAAAAACATAAAATATGAATCCTTTTTCTAAACACCCTGTACAAAAAATCCAAATCCTACTTAGTGCAAATAAAAGCCTTAAAGGTCAAGATAAATCGATATAAATTTGTGTTACTAAAAGTAAGTGGTTTTCGTGTTATTAGGGGTTGTTTAAATTGAATATTTTTCTTAAAATCACAATTTTCTCAAAATTGGTAAGCGATAGGTATAGGGAACGTTTAATAAAGTTACCTTAGTTTTTAACGTATAATCTAAAAATGTAACAGGGGGTTGCATTTAAAAAAACCTAACTTTGATATATTACAATTTTGTGAAGCATCCTGTATAAGTGAAAATAATTTTAAAAAATAGTCGTTATCAATTTACATTATGTCGCCAAAAAATGAAGCTGATATCTTGTACCCTTTAGGCACAAGAGACCGAGGGAATAGTCGTGAATCACCCTGTATAACAGCTCAAACAAATTTTACCCAAAATTTTGTAAAAAATTAAAAAAAAGACTATCAGGAAGGCCCCACAATAAACCTTCCTCTATCCATTGATCTTTTTTTTACGATTATACAACAACCTTTTATACCCGTCAAAAACATCAAGAAAATGGTATTAAATTGTATTCGGAGCTTAATATTTAATTAAAGCATTAACATATATAAAATAAAATAGATAAAAACTACAAACGAATTCTGAAGGTCCACTTTTTTAGTTTTTAACCTTGAACCATTTATCCATCTGCATCGTTAAGTAAGTAGGTATTCATTTACGTAAGTAGAGTTATAATCATACATGCACAGTATTTAAGTTTGGTCCATGTAATTAAGATTGGAATGCTTGTTTAGTGTCATACATAAACAAAAAACTGAAAACCGTCTTTTGAAGGATACAAGAAAATGTCAAAGAAGTTTTTTCCATTATAACAATGTAATGATGGACAATTTATTAATGAAATAAATTACGCTTAAAAATTAACAATGATCGATTAACAACGCAAAATACTTAGGAGAATCATAATTTCAACCCCATTTGGAGGAAAATTCCATCTGAAATGGATTCAATTAATTATTAACCATTGTAATTGCATTAGAATACGTTTTCTTTTTATTATTATTGCATCAACTAAAAGTTGGCAATTCAATTAAACTCTTGAATATAAAATTACACAATATGTAAAGTGTAAAATATAGGTACATGTAACATATAATTTAATTATGTATTTAAGGGTTATTAATTGCCAAATTTGTCTTACATTTATTATAATTAGAGGACGACCTTTCGCCTAATCGAGGCTTTTTCAAGTCAATTTTAGGATAAAAGATTATTTAAGTAAATGTGTAAAAATAAAAATTTTGAGGTCAACCTCAAAATGTGGCAATTAATAACCCTTAAATACATCCAAAATGCCGTTCTATCCACATCAGAAATAACATATAGGTAATTTTATATTCAAAGATGAAAGATGAACTTTAAAATTCATGACATTTAACGTTGTGTAGTTTCACAACATTGCAAACACCAAAATAAAAATGTATTAAATCGAATGCGTTTCGACATTATAGCTGCCATCATCAACGAACAACTTGTAGTTGTGTTCAACGCCACAAGGGTTTCCAGTTTTCCACAGTTTTCCACTTATGTGTACCTACTTTGTTATTTACCAAATCAAACACCTTCTTTCATGTTTCCATAGAAAAAGGACAATCAATTTAAAAATCAAAGTGGTACTTGGTACTTGGTTGCTTGCTTGCTCTTTCTCATAAAACGGTACGAAGGCCCGGAGGGTGAGAAGTAGCTTCAACTCGGCTTTACTGATAATGGATAATGGATGGACAATGGATAATGTACGGTTGCGTAAAGCGTGCAGTTCAATATGCATTTATTAAAGTCACTAAATATTCTAAAGTACCGCAACCTTATGTTCCAATGAGTTAGAGAGAGAAAGCTAATTTTAACCCCAAAATGGCGGAAAAATGACATCTGTGTTTGACATACGATGAAAATTAGTATTTTACTCTTAGACCATTGGTCTAAAATTTTACTATTACTAAGTTTGACGTTTGACACTTGGTTTGAAACGCGGCAATTTGAAAAACATCATAAACTTGTAGTTTTCCCATAGACAGGCTCGTCTTCTTATTCTTACACACTACTTGCTGTATTTTTTAGTTATCCTTTTCTGTGATTTAAATAACGATTCTAAATGAAGTATTAACACGACAAAATAAAATGTCAATTTTAAAAACGTATGTTAGGTTCGTGTGGCAAAGTTCCAAATTTTTTATCTTTCAATTAAACTGTACCTTTTAATAACAATGACAACTAATTTTTAAGAAATATATTGATAAGTATCTAATGTGAGTTTAGTTTTTAAGAAACACTTCATAAAGTCATTAAATTTTCTAGCGACTAGGTCTTCAATATTTGAAATTGCCGCCAAAATTTTAACCCCAAAATGGCGAACGTTGCGGTACTTTAGATATCTAGTGACTTTAGCATTTATGACCTACAGCGCCACCATCTATAATTTATATAGACTTCTAATCAAACAAACAAACCAATTTTTTTTTATTTGACTTTTGAAGACTAGAGTGCGGCATCGTCGTATTTTGTACCAATGCGGTGAATGCGCAACAGCGCAAATCCAGTAGCACTATCCAGTATCCAGTCGATAAAGTAAAGTAATGGCGAATGTGAAGTTCTCCTTATATTTTAACATGTAGTTTAATATATATTTTAATTTGCAACTATAGAAGATTTCCAATTTAGAAACGATAGTCAATTAGGTAACTGTTTAACATTATTAAATAGTATTAAAATACTATAATTTGATTTTAGTTACCATGGAAAAACACTATTTAACTACAGAACAATTAATAGGTTTCGAAAATTATAAGGTTAGAACAACATTTTTGAATACATTTTTCTCTCAAAGTTCATTAAATATTGCCAGCTAGCCTTTCCTTGCATTGTAAAAGTAAAAACCGTATGAGTCGTTGAATTTGCAGTATTCATTTTGAATGGGTCCTTTACGGTATTTAGATAAGTTTACTGGCCATTGAACTAATTTACTGTTTCCTTTAATTGTAAGCGTCACTACAAAAATTGAGCACAGTCAGTATAAACTGTAACTGCCTTTCTGTAAGTTCAACCTCGTCAGTCCAAATTAGCATAGAAACATATTTTTGCCATGTCAATTTTCAACCCTGTTATCTAGTTGAATTTCCAAAAAGGTCTTTAACACATTGACTGCCGCCTCGGTCACTATGATCTAGAAAATAACTTCCCCCCAAGCCAATTTATTGCTCTCCATGCCGGCTCGGTCAACATGACCAAATATATTCACGAACGATAGCAAGTGAGGATAGTATTGCAAGTCGAAGAATCACACTTTCATCACAAATTGTGTATAGTCGGATTCACCGGGTTTTAGGTATGACTCATTGCAGTAAAGTATGATAATCGACGTGACATAGTTTTCTGTTTCTGTAAATAAAAGTATCAGTAAAATGCAATTGAGAAACGTATATCGTTCCGTTTATTTTATGTGCAAGCAATAAAACGTATGTCCGTGCGTTGAAACAGCTGATCGAACTGGATTGACAGATTACACAAAAATTGACAGTAGGAATTATTTATTAGTTACGACATACAGAGCGTCTGCATTGATGCATACGATTTGTAGCGATGAGTCATACCTAAAAACCGGTGAATCCGACTTTACACTATTTTTTCCAACATCGCAAAAATGCCAAATATTTTGAAAGTATGTAGTACCAACAGTGTGGCTAAAAAAAAAGGCGCTAACTCTGAAACAGGCTGTATAATTGACTCTGTTGCAATTGAATTACATATGGATTATAAAAGAAGACAGTCAAATAATATTTAATTCTATATATTTATATTTTATTTATATCCACTTAAGTATTAATTTTACAAAAGAAGTACATACTACTATCACTTTCTAAAGTTTATCAAATGTTTACAGTACAGCTGCAAGGATACAAGTCCATTGAGCAAGTATGTTATGCACCCATATTGGAACAGAGTGGTCGAGGTTTGTATTTTACCATGAACTGTTTATTCGCACGTTTTAATCATCGTTTTTTTAGTTTTGTCCCAAATGGGTTGCTCCCAACTTACTGACGTTTGTCGGTTTCCTTTTTGCAATTGCAATATTTTTGTTATTTACAATTGTGGATTATTATGTATTAGCATCAGACGATGACCATCCTGAGGTTTCACCATTACCCAAATGGACATTTACGCTTGCTGCAATTCTTATGTTTGTATCATATACCTTAGGTAAGTGGTTCTCAATCGGTTTTTTTTTGTTTACAATTAAAAATTTTCAGATGGAATTGATGGCAAACAGGCAAGGCGTACTGGAAGTAGCACACCTTTAGGTGAACTATTTGATCACGGTATTGATTCCTACACTGCATCTTTGATACCGATTGCTGTGTACTCTGTATTTGGACGCAGTGCAAAATTTAGTATCAATTCACATCATTTTTACTTTCTACTGTGGAACGTTCTGCTTAATTTTCATCTTTGTCATTGGGAAAAATATAATACGGGCGTCTTATTCTTGCCGTGGGGATATGATATCACAATGTGCACCACTGTGGTAACATTTTTTATAACTGGAGTAAGTACTTTGTATACGGAACAAAACACTAAACATCCAAATTCATAATTAATAAATTAATAATTGTGGAATCAGCATCTTCTTTTTTTGAAAGGCAGTTTGTGCCATTGCTAAACATAGAATTTTAATGTACCTAACAAATTGTGTGTATTCATTGTTATTATAGTGTTTCATTCTAGTTTATGATCAAATATAGTAACAATAGAACCTCTCATATCCGACCATGACTGGACCGGGCCATGGTTGGAACGGCCAAAAGGTCGTATATCGGGAGGAGGAAAAAACGCCTTTCCCAGATAGAAAAACAGCTATACAGTATTGTAATGGAACTTTATTGTACATATTTGTAAAAAGGTTGCTTTATACATTTCAAACATTTACTGTTTTTAAATTAAATGAAAAGATGTAACGGGGGTCGTATATTGGGAGGAGTTGGTTGTGGGAAGATCAGATATGAGAGGTTCTAGTGTAAGTAAATAATTTGTTACCTACTTAAATTTCAGATTTGGGGTTACGAAATGTGGCAATTTGTACTTCCAGGAAATACTACAATTGGTACAATAATAGAAGTTCTAATTTATGGAACTGCATTATTTTCAAACCTCCCAACTGTCTTATGGAACGTTTACCTGTCATACAAAGATGGTACCGGTTATAACAGATCATTATCTGAAGCAGTACGCCCATTTGCACCAGTCATCATGTTTTTTATAATTTGCACGGGATGGGTTTTTTATTCGCCTGGTAAGATTTTAGATACTGATCCTAGGCCTATTTATTTTATAACAGGAACTGTTTTCTCAAACATATGCGTAAGTATATAAGTTTCTAGATAAAATTCGTACACTATCGTTTTAGTGTCGATTAATAGTATCCCAAATGAGTAGTTCGAGAAGTGAAGTTTTCAATAGGTTACTAATACCTACAGCCCTTGTAGCTTTATTAAGTGTTATAACTAGATCAGCTCGATTGGAATTGGGACTAACTTACACTTTATGTGTTTTTGTGGCATTAGCTCATATACATTACGGATGCTGTGTGGTAAGTTTTCACTAACGCAACAAAGTTTTCTTAAAATCGTTTGTAGGTTCGGCAGATGTGCAGACATTTCAGAATATACTGTTTCAGTTTAAAACCGCATACAGATTGACTACTTGCAGACAACGCATGATGTGATATCAAGCGTTGTCCCTCGGGCATTTGTTGGTTTTTTTTCTTGTAACAAATTAGTTGCATTTCTTTTCAATTTGTATTTAATTTTTCTTCTTTAGAATGTGTAATTGTTATTGTTGTTTGTAAGTTATAATTAGATTAGTTTGTATTTGTGAGAATTCAATTTAAGTTATGTTATGGCCTGTACTGAGGGAAACGTTTTGTGTCAACAATGTGACTATTTTTAATCTGTCTTTCTACCCCCTAAATTCAAACTCTTGCTTAACATAATTGGAAGACTGTGCACTTGTATTATATTAAGTAGTTTTGGCGTTAACGTAAGAAAATTACACCATTTAAAGGAACTTCAAAACGTGAAAACACATTTTATAAACAAACACGTTATAATATTAATTAATGATTTGGACGTTTGGAAGAAATGTACAATTTTGACATAACATACATAACTTTCACTTGATTGTAAATGTCAGTTTGCACAATTTCATAATAACCCTGCCTATGAAGGAGTCTAAATCAGTATTCAAGCCAAAATTAATTTTCACATAGAATAGTTTGAGATGTAAGATAAGTAGATTACAAATTTTGGCCTAAGTACATTCTGCCTTTTTTCTTTAAATGTCTGGTACAATAAGCATTAATGTTAAGCAAAGGTGGATTGCTTTGTGAAATGTTAACAGATAAATTGTATCCAAACTTATAAATTTGTATGTACTATTTATGAAACGTTGATAAAAATGGTATGATTTTCATATAAGTTATTAAACTTTGAGTGCACTGTTTCATTGTGAAAGATTACAATTAAGTGGAATAATGCATTTAAGAAAGAAATTCAATGTACAAATTATAATAAGTCATCTTAAACTATTTATTGTATATTTTATGTACATTAAATCCTGATACCACTACATCAAAATTTATAAATTCTACAATGTATCTAGCATTATTAAGTTGGTTTGGACTTCATATACTGCAACTTAATTTGTTCACGTTCTTCTGGATCAGGTAGATATGGTTTTATGCCTTTTCTTTTTCTGTCTCCTTTCACCCTGTGCTAATATAATAAACGATTATCAGTTAAATTACTTTGGAAATGTTAATGTGACAAATCTTGTTACTTCGGAAATGGAAACAATGAAAATTTAAAACTCTAATCTTTTAAAATTAATAAAAAGTTAACAGATCGATATATGCCTGAGATAAGCAAGGGTTACAAATAAAATGTGTTCTATACTTTGTTCCAACTTGAGAACACACAAACTTATGAAACGTTGGGACATTGTTTTGTTTGATTGATGATAATTGATAACCTACATTTGATAATTACCTCTTAGGATCTAGTCACATTGGATTAATGAGTCTCCAGTTTTTCTGACCCTGTACACTTTGAATAGTATTCACTAAAAGCTATTATTATTATATTCAATGTATATGGGATTAGTTCTACCTGGAATAGGTATGTATATAACAAAACAACTTCATATAAGGGAAAAAAAGAGGAACATAGACGAACAATATTGTAAGGCACAAGAGACTTTAGTTTTCATACAATAGAACAATTATGGTTATACATCTGTGATAATAGTCAATCCTACATACAAGAATAATGAATCAATAATTTCAGATTTAGAGAACATACGTCATCAGGACATGTTACACCACACTCCCCATTAGTACTTCATTTCTTTACTCAAAATTGCATATCGAACTTGATTACATTGTAAAATACATTCGTGTGGTAGATACGAATGAATAATCATTATTAATTAACCACAAGTACAGATTTCTTTCAGGAACATGTACCTAATCAAAATGTGTAAGAACAATGGCAGGAAGCACATTGGTGCACACCTGCGAACTACGTCATGGGTCAATACATTTAAGGATGCTTCAAGCCATTCACCATCTTATTAAAACTATCTTAACGTTTACCATTTACAGGATAACTGTAAAAATGGACCACTTACCAATTTTACACACAATTTGAAAAGATAACTAAATAACCAATGAAATTAGAGACAGATTAGACTTGTGGTTATGGTTGAGTAAAAGTTTCATTATTATTTTAAAATACTTATGTCGATTATATGTAATAGTTGTTTTCGTTTTTTGGTCACATTGCTTTTCAGTGGGTCAATTGTAAAAGAAAAGAACAAAGTGCAAATTAGTGATCGCTAAAAATGAATGTAGCTAATGGCTTAAATTAACAAACTAACGTTTCCACTAATTGGATCTGCTAACGATTTTTAATGCAAAGCACAATCTTTTCCATACAAAGAATTGGTTCAAAATTATTAATACCTACAAAAAAACCTACCCAAAATGATTTACATTCTTTATAATTGTAAATTTCCAGTTCACATTTCTCCTTATCGTAGTTAAATTTGTCGAAACATTTGTAAGTTATTTGCTGTTCCTTCAAGCATGGATTATACTTCTCTTGATCATATTTCATTGTACCGCAATTATTACAGTAGAATTAATTAATTAATAATTATTGCAAAATAACATTGAAAGTTGAACATAGGAAAAGACGTTTTAAACCAGACAAATAGACAACTGTTTTACGTTTACCTAGTAAAAGCGTTGATTGGTAAAAGTAATGTTACCAACATTTCAGTAGTCCTCAACAAGTGGCTGTTTTGAATTTCTGATTAAAAAAAGTCATTTGGAATTACAAATTTACTTTCTCGCTAACATGGACGGTTAAATTTTTCCAGGAATTTTACCTAGGTATATGTTTATTTTAGAAATGTTGTAATTTCTTTGCTGGAATGGTTTTATTTACTTGGGAACTACTGATACCGACACTCATTTTATTCATACCAACTTCAACACTCATATGTCGGTTAGTGACTATTTCAGAAAGAATGAGGTACAAACGTAAATAAATTGGAATTTCTTCCTTTATGGTGTTTTTTAATTTATTTTTCTTTGTTCTATAATAAAACAATACAATTGATGTTTAAAGTGTACGTGCAAAAAAGAGTTTTATAATTTTTTTAATGTAAGGGGAAAATGTCTAAAAATAAAATTGTAATAAGAGGTGCTGTGATAGACAGTAACATTATTGAAGTAAAAAGCAAAGTAAGTATGTTTTCATTTCTGACCCTGGTTGATTTTCAAAATAATTCCTATCGGAAAGTAATGAGCAAGTTCATTTACCTTAATAACTAGTCACTTATGTTAATGATGCACCTATGCCTTCTTTAGGAAAGAGAGCATGAATCATTAGATTTTACTAAAAATTTCTTATCAGTTTGATGCAGAATTTCGAAGATTCTCAATTGAAAGACATCAACAAGTGAAGTTTGAAGATTTTAAAGGCCTACTCGAACGTTTATTTAAACTTAGAGATATCGCATTTTTGGTGTCATACATTGATCCAAGTGATCAAGATTTATTACCAATTAATAATGACGACAATCTACGAAGAGCTCTGATTAATGCGAAACCTTTGCTGAGAGTTATTATACAAAGGAAAGGTAAGATTATTAATTTATTTTAAAAAGATGTCTTGTTAATGCCAAGTTAGATTATGTATCGGATGTGTTATTGTAAGCCAATTATATTCTTAAGAATTTTGTGGTTGCTTCCAATGTGAAATTTCCTGACCCGTTAATGATTTAATGTGTAGGTACTTTCTTAAAATTTATGAAGTTTGTAATGAGATAAAAACAAATTAGATTCTCATACTCTGCATTATGTGAAACAATAAAAGTTTTCTAATTAATACATTAATCATTAGATGTACCTACCTATTAATAAAATTTGAAATCTGTGGTTGCAATAGTAGTCACTTTTTCCCTAGATAACAGTTAAATTAATGAGTCTGTGACAACCTGTGATTGGATACCTTCTAATGTCACAATACCAAAGAACATAAACTAACAAAGTTCAATGGCTACAGTTAATTCTCTATTATATTTCTGTATTTCCTTAACATTACCTACATCTAAATGCATAAGTAAATAAGACAATCAGGTATCGAAGTATGCAATGCTCTAGTAGTTGGAGCACTGATGTCAATGGCCACAATATTTTTGGCACTGGTTGATGACACTGCATCTGTGGAGATGTTCTTCATATGTCTTTTTTTTATTTAGCAACACATTATTTAGAATTTGTCATTTAAGTAACATTTAGCAAATTATATGATTGAAACTGGAGCATGTGAGAAGAGGGTTTTCCAATGAAATCACTCAGGGATATCTTGTTGTATCACCCAGTTTGGAACATATCTGGGTGCATTGACAATATTCCGAATAACCTTGTTTTGGAATCATTGCAGAATCGCCACGTTAGAATTTCTGGATGATCCCGACAGCTGAATTCCATAAATCCATATGGGTTTAGTACGGTTTTGTAGAGGTGCCATTTGAAAACTTGGAGGTTCTTCATTTGCCTGTATTTTAGACCTAATTGTATTCACTGCTTGAGTATGTGAGTTTGCCAGGTTATTCTTCGGTCGAGATGAACGCCCAAATATTTAGCACTGTTTGCTTGGAGAAGTTGTTTATTATTTAATGTAACTGGAGAACAAGTCTCCTTACGTAGTGAGAATGTGACATGAACTGATTTGACTTCGTTGGCCTTTATTTGCCAAGTGTTTAACCATGTTTAGATTTTATCTAGGTTGCGCTGGAGAAGCTGTGATGCTGTTCGTGAGTCTTTGTGTGAAGCAAGCACTGCTGTATCATCCGTATTTGTGGTGATCATGGTCTGTCTGGTAGTTGTAATGTCCGAGATGTAAAGGAGATAGAGTGTGGGTCTGGTAAGCTTCCTTGAAGGACACCCGAATGAATAGGATGCATTTGTTCTGCGATTTCACTTAGAAATTCCTGTCGTTTATGTACGACTTGATTATTTTGTAATAACCCTGTTGTACAGCAGGCCATTTATCCAGACTCCAGGTTGTGATTTATTTTATTTATTATTCTGTGAACCTGTTTGATGGAGCCATGACCTTCGGCATAACTGAATTGATGTTTTGGCAAGAGTGCATGTTCTCCAAAGATTGGTTTCAGTCTAGAAAGTATGATCTTTTCAAATACCTTCACCAGTGTGGGAAGCAGACTGATTGGTCTGTATGATCCAACTTCTGTCGGATCTTTGCCAGGTTTTAAAATCATTACCACTTGATCAACTTTCAATTGCTTCGTGAAGATTTGTAATGGGAGAAGGGCGTTGATCAGAAGTTTGAATCCCTTGTCAGGTAGTTCTTTTTGGATTTTACATCGTCAGACGTTCAAAAAGTGTGGCATTGAAAATACAATATTCAAAAAATTAATTGTCCAGAGAAACTTTCAATATAAACAAAATTTACTCTAAGTTTTTAATAATAATAATAATAAATTTATAACTTTTTTGAATTTTCAGGTGACAGTTTAGAAGAATCAAATGGTTATGGGACCATTAAACCTCGAAATCTAATATCAAGCATTCTCGGCGGTACGCCAGGTAGAAATAAAAATTTAGCAATTTCCAACCCGCACGATTTTCGACAAGTTTCGGCAATTATAGACGTCGATATAGTACCTGAAACATGTCGTCGAGTACGTTTACTTAAGCACGGTTCAGATAAACCTCTCGGTTTTTACATAAGAGATGGAACTAGCGTTAGGGTTACTCAGAATGGTTTGGAAAAAATACCGGGAATATTTATTTCGCGACTTGTACCCGGGGGATTAGCGGAATCGACGGGTTTATTGGCGGTCAATGATGAAGTATTGGAGGTTAACGGTATCGAAGTTTCTGGAAAGACGCTCGATCAAGTGACCGACATGATGGTGGCCAACTCGTCCAATTTGATTATCACTGTGAAACCTGCAAACCAGCGAACGGTCGCACCTGTTCGAAGAGGCAGTTTTAGTAGAAATTCACAATTATCCAGTGGTTCTCAACAGTCCGCCGGTACCGCACCTTCCGATTCTGAAGATAGATTTGATCAAGACGAAATTGTCGATTTAACTGGTGTGACATTAGAGGAAACAATTACCAGAGATGATGGTGTGCTTCATTTGTAAATTTTCCCATACATAAATGACTGAAATTCTTCGCAGGCTGACAGTGCTTAAGTATGTTATTGTTACGTGTGAATAGTTTTGAGAAAACTTGAAAGCGAGTACTTATTCGGTTTTATGTTAATTTGGCTCAAAGATATCTGTATAATGTATTAAGTACTTCGTATTTTCTCTTCCATAATCGAAATATTAAAAACGAGTATATTTATATGTTGTTGCGTTAGTCGCGGTATAGATCATTGCAGTATTTTATTAGTATTGTATTATTATTAATTTTTTTTGTCCAATTGAATGTACGAATGTGTCATTTTAATTATCTTTTTTACGCATTGAAATCTGGATAAATATTAACTATTCTGTAATTAGTCTAAATGTATATACATATATAAATTCTAGGCTGCATCGAGGTAGAGGCTACATTTGATTATGTTTTATTTAACTGTTTGTCACCTTTTTACTTTTTATGATTACAAAAGACTAAAAATAACAAATTATCCGTCCGTTTGTGGCCTTTGTAGTAATTACGCAAGTGAAACATTTCTTAATGATGATCGACTGTTATATTTACATTCCATTTTTACATATTATACAAGTATGGTTAGTCGCATCACATGTACTTATTAAAATGATTAGAAATATATATTTCCAGTTAAATCTTTGTATTAATGATGATCGTCGTCTGCAGGTTGTTTCACCCAAAACCCCCAAGGTGCAAAGTGATCATGATGTTCCGAAGGTCCCCTATATACTTTTATTTGAACACGTCCATGATCTAGAATAGTTAATCGATATGAACAGAATCCACTATTTTAGTGTAGAACTTACGATCACCTGTTGCCGCCGATTCTGAATCTTCATGAACTGGTATTGCATTTATAACTGCCACGACGAAAAAAAGGTAATAAAAGAACTAAAAGAGATACAAATCAAGCAGAATGTCTGAATTTGAGATAAACTTACTCTTAGCATCATTGTTAACAGCTGAACTGATATATAACTTACTTTCAGCCGACTTTGATTTTATATAACACCTATCGAGCAATAGAGCGTAACATTTCTTTCCTTAAATTAAAAGCTGTGGTTTAAAAGGTATTTTGGTTTAGTGAGTGAAAGCAGTTTTCACTTTTATGTTTACTTTTCCTATTTTTTATTAACGAGTTATTATCTACAGTTGAAATACGCAAATCGTATAATTACAGTAAATGCAAAATTAAAGAAAAACAACAGCTTTTTCTATATAAGTCGTTTTTAATTTATTGTGTTACTTTGTACTTATCTGTTTCTTTAGTTAGTTTTGTATCTTCTGTGTGCGGAAGAAATGTGTAGACTCGAGTATGATAGTTGATAAAAAAATAACCGCTGTACTGATGTTAATGTGCTTGGTATCAAATTAAAAAATTAATAAATTACATGTCATTTAGTTGTAAAAGTAAGTATATTCCGGAATTTTTAACAATAATATTAACAAGTAAAACAAAAAAGCAACAATTTTTTGTAAATTTATGTGTTAAATCAATACTTATATTATGTGAGTAACTAAGCAACGAATATATAAGTACCTATATGTAGGTAATAAAATGTTGTGTTTAGGACCAACAGGGTCTGGTAAAACTTTGTTGTTAAAAAAATTGCAACATTCTGACAAGGTAGACTGTACATCATCATCAGTTCCGACAGTTGGAACAAATATATGCACAATTAAACGACAAAATTTCACCATCATTGTTAGAGAATTAGGTGGCACGATTGCACCACTTTGGAAACAATATTTTAATGGCGTCTTAAAAATTATGTATGTAGTTGATGCTTCAAACTTGTGTCAAATTTCTGCTGCGGGTGTTTTATTTTATGAGGTGCTAACAAACCCTTTGTTAAAGGAGACAAAGGTAAGCAAAACACGAGTTGATGCCTGTTTGCAATGATTTTGTTTAAGTTTTTACTGGTATTGTCGAAAATGGATGTTAGTTACAGGCAGATGCGTAATGAAGCTTTGCTTATGCTCCAAGTATCTAAATTGCAACAAGAAGTTCGGCAAAATATTCAAATTGTCGAAGCTAGTGCTATAGATGGAGTTGGCTGTAATGAAATTTATGAATGGTTAATGAAAATATATTAGTATCGTGCAAATGAATTTGTTATTGTTGTACTACTTCTGTTAATATAATCACATTCAGTGTACATGTTCATTCACACAGTGACTGCGTCAATGATGAATTCTGCTACAGTGCATGTTTGGAAAACAGCACAAAAGAAATGTTTGAATGATGTGTTGCCTGTGTTTTATTTTTCAACTACTATAACTTTATCTTGTACTATATTATCTGTACCGTTTATTTTCTTATGTTTATGATTTAATAGGAAGATTATCACTGTTATTGAGGTTGTGCCTTTTAGATCTCCAGCTCTATATACTGCGGCCATAAGGTCTGTTACTGTCAGTTACTAATGAGAGTTAGTAATAGTGTTTCTCTCCAATACAATTTGCGCTCACTCGTAAGTGTGGTTCAATGCCCTGTTTAAATGTGGAATTTTAACTTTCATCACCTCAATAACCTTCACAATCAAGTGTAAAAGTGGTAGCTTTAAAAGAGTTTTTAAAATAGCTGTGTGCATCGTCTCTCTGTTATACCTAAACAGGTTAAACCATTTATGTATATACCTCGATCCTTAGTTTTACTTGATACCCTCTCAAGTATTTCGGAAGGAAGACTAAATCATCTCTAGTTATAGTGATGTCAAATCAACAATGATTGACTCATTTTGGGTTCATACCAAATTTCTTTAAAACCTGTAGTGTATGTACGGCGAAATCAGAACGCAACTCGTTTTGATTTTATTTATATTACCGCAAACAAAATATATACACACTTGTATCACTGTTCTTTCAAAATCATCGCCTAACACGTATTTTACTCAACGTAATACCTGACGAAGCGTTCTTTTTTCTACTCCTCTCTTTAGTTGATTCGCATTACTCTCACACCATCGCAGATCTTTCCAGGTATACTATGTGTTTGTGTTGAGTATTCACAAGGGCGAATACAATATCTATTTTAGAGATTGATTTGGAGACGAATAAATTATTTAATGCCAGTCTGATACATCTACTATGAATTGAATTTAATTGGATTAAAGGGCAAGGTGTGAGCTTTGCTTTGGCCTATGTGAATGACATTGTTGTGTTGGCTAAAACGGGGAAGGAAATGAAAGGGATGTGAGGACTGTGAAGGGTTTTCCAGCCAAAAGGGAGTTAGAGGTAAGAATTGAGAAAACTAAGATCTTATAGTGTTCCAAAAAGGTAGGGGAGGTGGAAGAAACGAGGAGTGGAGGTTAAGTATCTGGGATAGGTACCTGATGAGGTACAACAACAATTAAGAAAGAAAGGGAATCAAATATTAGGACATGTATGGGGGATGAGGGAGAGTAAAATTTTCGATAAGGACCCGAGGAGGAGGGGATGGCTATTCCCGAAGCTAGTAAAGAGTATAATGATGCATGGGACGGAATTATGGGAGTGGGAGGTGTTGGAAAGGGTACAGGAGATAGGTACCTATTGGAATTTGAGAGGGAGACACGGCTAGGGTACATTGTGTTGGAGGAGGTGAAAGGAGAAAAGATGCGAGGATGGGGCTTGGTGCAATACTGTCGGGGAGAAGTAGAGAGAGAAAAAATAAAGCATGACCAGGAAAGCAGGTGAAATACTATGAAAGGGGGGGATACTCGAGAAGCGAGATGCGGAAGAGGAGACAGAGGGAGTTGGAGGGCACCACGAGGGAAGAGCAAATAGAGAGGGACAGGGATGCGTGGATGCAAGATGAAAGACGGGGAAAAATAAGAGATGGGAGGTACAACTGGAGATATGGGGAAATAATAACAAAAGGGGTTCAGATAGGTACCTATTGATATAGTGGATTGAGCATAAAGAAAAATAAGCTGATTGGGAGGTATAGGTGCAGAAATGAGGAGCGAGGGACAACAAGTATACATGTGGGAGGATGGGAAAATGGGGAAGGCAGGGAAAATATTGGGTGAAAATAAAGTGTGAAGAACTAAGGAGCTGGAAAAGGAGTTCCTTAACGAGGGCGGAAAAGGATTAGGGTGGATGGAGGAGGTTGGGAAAAGAGAAATTAGAATCAAGGAAATGAAGGGGAAATAATGTAGTTATAAAGTAAAGATAGGAATGTTGTTTGACGAATTGTTTTATTTGTTGCATTAGTTTGTTTTTGATTATTTGGTATTCGAATTAGATATTATGTATTTGTAAAAATATGCTGTTATTTAAACAAATAACATACAGGGTCTCTAATTTGAATTTGAATGAGTAACTAGCGCTGTACGTCTAATGTGGCGTTCATAGTAATTATTTTTATTAGAATCAAATACTTTACTAGAATGTAATCTGGCAACGCTGTAATGCTTTGATTTGAAATATTTAAAAACGGTTACAAAATGTCATTATTTACTTTATTATAAAACTTCTTATAAATTAAAAAAAAATGTTTATTAACGACGTGAATAAAAAGGAAGAAATAAAAAACATCGCTGTTAAACATTTACGTGAATTAGGTGTTAAATATAGACCCAAAAAACCTCGTAATATACAGGTTAATTATAATTAAGGTACCTGCCACTTTTTTTTCATAATGTTCACCTTTAGGACGCAAGAATTGGCCGTCAGTGCTTTAAAACGGCGTTATGTCTACTACCTATGCAAACTGTTACTCTTGTAAGCGGTCAGCAGTTAATTGTTCCTAAACTACTTGACGATTTATGTTCATTCATATTAGCTAACGTTTCGACGGAAGGTCTCTTTCGCAAAGGGGGATCTAAAGCAAGACAGAATGACATAAAGGTTTGACGATTTTAATTAATATCTCTTAGAATGATTTTTCTTCTTTTTTAGTTGTTATTAGATTCTGGATCTTATTTAGGAGCGAGTCATCATGAAATTGATGTGGCAAATGTGCTCAAAACCTTCTTTCGAGAGTTGCCGGAACCGTTATTTCCATTTTCGTTTCATGAACTTTTTCTCCATTGTGCTTTATCTAGTCAACAGCTTGAAGCGTTACTCTTATCCTGTCTTTTACTGCCGACCGAACATTTAAACACATTAGCGTATTTTATGCAGGTAATTTGTGTTTGTTGTGGTTTTTTTTGTTAAATTTTAAATTTTAGTTTTTACACGAAGTTAGCGAACATTCCCATTTAAATAAAATGGATTCTCATAACTTGGCAATAGTAATCGGACCCACGTTATTTCCCATTGAAGAAAAGTCGGCATTAAATTCTACTCAACGATTAAAAAAATTTTGTGATATTTGTAAAGTACGTACCGCTAATAATTAGCATTACGTTTGTTAATTAGTTGCTCTAGTTGCTTATAGAAAATGCATCTAATATTGGTTTCATTTCGGATCGTATAATTGATCAAATAGCGCCCGCTTCACTTTCTGTCGATTTAGTTTCATCTAATGAAGGAAATGCTAAACAGAAAAAGAAACGTAGAAGTGGCTCATTAACACGTAAGTTTACATTCTGTCTGTAGCACTTTTATAGTAAATTGTCTTTTAGGTATGTTTAACGGATTGAGAAAAATTGTTAGTAGCAAGTCTATCGACATATCTACAAAGTCTCCAGATCCTTTACAAACACCTAATATAAAAGTATCCGAACGTAAACGAAGATTAGATATTCAAGCGTTTTCGAATAAGAAAAAGTAAGATGTTACGCAAGAAATATTTCCTTTAATGTTTATCATTTTTAGACACACATTAATTCAAAGTCTTCCACAACATACAGCATTAAGCACACCAATTAGTGTTCATCCAAAGTAAGTTGCGCACAAATTGCACTTCATTAAAATTGATATTTACTGCATGGCTATGGTAGTACTTTTTGAAAAGTAACTATACCTTAATTCTGCATTCATTATTAATAAATGACTCTCTCGTTTATAGTCCTAAAAAGAATTTGTCTCCAAAATCTACAAGCACTAGCATGTAAGTATTTGTATTTATTTAATTAGTAATTCTTAAAAATCACACATTTATATATTATAAAAATTATGCCGCAAACATTATGTATAAAACATCTTGGAATGCAGGCAGTACATAACCATAATGAACTCCACAAGTTCGAAACTTCTGTGACCATTTTGGCCAACTTAGTTAATACTTTTGCATCAAGAATCCGAAGTCAAAATTTCAAAATTCGAAAACACGCACATACACACATACTTTACATAGATATGTACTGTGTGGTCCAAATTGGGCACTTTCTTATGGAAACACCCTTTATTTTAAAACCTATAGAAAAAAATATAGGTGTCTGGAGCTCAATTTTAATAAGAAAATTAATTTAATTCAGCTATCTAAACTATATTTTTGCATACTGACCACCCTGTATATTGTGGGGTTTATGACAAGCGCGTAAGATTTTCAAAATTTTCATGTATCACTTGTTATGGTTAAATATTATTTGCAATATTGCTTTTTTTTGAGAAGGGATGTTAACCCTATGTTGCAGGAATTATGAAATACAGATTTCAAAAATATAAATTTGGTCTTTTTTCAAGTTTTTTGGAAAGTTGCCTATAAGCAGCATTGGGCTACATATTAATTATTATGAAATTTGTAGAAACAGTTACTGGATGTTGTGAAACATAGATGTTTTACACTTCTAGCAAATTATTTTTGGAGTTCCTTTACATCCAGCAGGTTTACATCTTCCTTTTTTTCTTCAAATACTGGCCAGTGTCTCATCTGATCCCTTCGGATGTCTCTTCAAGGAATAGGATTCATGGTGTGATACTTTCGCTTTTTTTGTTCCAATTCTATGTCAACTGTGCTGTTATTTTAACGTCCACGCTTTGTTAATGTGTGTTTGATTTGCAACAATAAAGTCTGGGCGAATGTGACTTTGAATGCCAGCAACTCATTTGTTCCTTTTTCGCCACTTCAAGAGAATCCCTATCTCTTCGGTATAGTAACCAAGACTGTATGATGGCCACCACAGGGAGATGCTCCAGTATATGTGCTGAGAGTAGTTACGCTTTTGTTATCAAACCACTTCAGTGGAGTGAATTGAGTTCCCTCAACATTGACCCTTTGCTCTTCAAAAGCACCTCTCCCTTTGGATGTTAGGTCTTTATCGCTTATAAAAGTGCAACCAGTCAGTCTGTTTGATCGCATGGTACCCAAGCCGTTTTTAGCTAATTCCACCTGTTCTTCAAGCATGGTATCTTCAGGTATTTGCCTTATTACGGCAGGTCTCTGCCTGCTGCTTGAGTAAATGATCTGATTTTTACCTGTTAAAGCACAATGTTGGTCTGAATGTTATTTCCAGAAAATAACTCATATTTATTGATATGGATGAGTACTATAATAAGGGATCATTTTTTAAACATATATTCCCACAAGTCAACCACACAAATCACTTATAATGTTCTATTTCCACACCAAATAAGCTCAAACAATACAGGGTGTTGAATTGGCTGATGCACCTTAGGGATCTAAAATAATTAGGGAAGCAAATAATCGAATATTAAGATATTTACATTGAAATCCATATGGTGCATCGGCCAATTCTACACCCTGTATACATCAGTCAATTGAGCCCTTCAAAGACTGACAATATATTTCGCGCCAAATTCCTTATGGTAGGGAGCAGGGCGTGTCTACCTACATGAATTTCTATTGGTTTACAAGTGAGTTACTTTAGGCATATTTATGCAGTTACACATTCTATTTATCAATATTATAGTAATTTTAAATCCAATGTTGCTTCTAGGCAATAAATGGTTAAAAACACTAAATTTGGTAGCAAGAATACACTTTCATACTCTTATTTTTGTTTATATTTTTACTATTTATTAACATATTGAAACTGTTGCCTTCATAGCTATTTAAATGTATTTTATGTTTATTATTGATGTTAGACAATAAAGCATGACGTTCCACAATATTTTTGTTTAAGAAATTATTTTGTAGTTCCAATAAGTTATTTGTTGCTTTAGAGATTTTATTAATTCATCTTTGAAAAATATGATATTAGCTTTTTTAGTACAGAATCTGTACTTTTTATTGTTCTAGAAATACTGACAAAAAATGGAGTTTAAGTAAAAGAAATAAGCAGGATAGAAGTAACATTTCATCCACACTTCAGCGTCGATGGTCTGCTGTAAGCAACGCAACGCCCGGATTTAAACGTAATAAAATGAGAAATTCCTGTATGGTATCGTCTGTCTTCTCACACAAAGAACCGGAGGCAGATTATGTGAAAATATCTCGTACAGAATATGAAGACATACAAAATCGTGTGTCTGCAATAGAACAACGTATCTCATTAGAATTGGACAGTGCCGTTGAAACGGTTCAAACCGTTTACGAGAGCACATTATATAAGGCCGAACATCTTAGTCCTACAGATGATCACTTGGCTAGGAGATTGAGTAAAGAATTAAAAATTCGACGGTCGATAGATCAAAGGTCTCCAAGTGCAAGAAAAATTGGTACTTTAAGGCGACGTTCGCGCGACCTTGAACGACAAAATAACAATCGCCTTTGCCGTAACCAATCGTTACAGTTGCCTAACCAATCTGCAATTACATTGAGACGTGGACAGCCTAATACACTGGGGATGGGTCTTCCTAATCCGTCTCTTATTAAAGGTATGTAAGACAGTTTCGTAAACGATATAGTGTAGTTTCTCTCTTGCAGGTGAAAATAAAATACAGTCAAATTCGTTAGAACCTCAGTTGGTTATAGCACGTAGAGGTACAATTAACAAATCGATGAAATTTTCTCCAAATTGGAGCACTTTTGAAGACAATTCACAAACTCCTCACAACTCCCCTAATGTATTTCAATACAGATCATCAATTGTTAAGTTACGCAATCGTAATGCCGGCATGGTATTGGCCAAAGCGCGTCTTTTCGATCAACTGGTTGATTCTGAAAATAATCATTGCGTAAATTCAAGCGGAACGACACATCTAGATGCAAAAATTTGTGCAACCAGGATTAGAAACTTAAAAGCTTGTGATAAACGTATTTCGCCAAGAAAGAGAACTGTAAAGGCGGCATCATTTTCCTCTAGTAATGAAGAGAAAGAAAATAAAGTGCAATTTTCTAGCTCGTTTGATACAACAGTTCTTTGCAATTCAAGTGATAAAAATAATGTTCTTAAGGATTCCAATCGATTAGTTTCTCCAAATTGTGTCACTTATAAAATGACACCACAAATTAAAAGTTCGCTAAGTGTTAACTCGCCTAGATATATGTCTCGCACGCGTGTGCCCAATTGTACCAGGCAAAAAACACCTGTTAAAGTTTTAACTTCCCAAAGATTTTGATAGGAAATTTTTTGTGATTTTTTAAAATTTTTACTTTGATTTTATGTTTTTATATTGCGATTATTATATAAATGCTTATATGAAGTGTCTTATTGTAGTTGTCATTACTGAAATTATATGTCAATGTAAACATTTATATGCAGATATTATAACTTTTACTATTTTGAAACATAAATTACACAAAAGCAAACATGTTTTTAACTTTGTTACAGATATCGCATATTTGGTTGGTTGCTTATAGAAATATCAGCGTTGCCCCTGTTGAGGAATGGTCTGATAGTTTAGTTTAGTGGAGAGTGAATAAGATTAGAGTTTTTGGTTGTCCAGTTTATGATTTTACGGGTATAGATAAGCAAAACAAATTCAAGATCAAGAAAAGCGTTTATGGTAGGTGACTGTGATAATAACTTAATATTGTTTGTGAAATGCATATAACGATGACATGACAAAGATACAATTTGCAAGAAAAGTAATTTAATGCAGTCAATATCAGAAAATTAAATTCGTGTGTTATTCATCTAGGTAATTCATTAGAGGATAGTAATAAAAAATTAATATTAAAGATACTCAACAAGAAAAGAATGCTATTAATGATAAGGATAACCATCTGCATGTGTATACAACTGAATATCTTTTGTTTTCATTGAAGGATTTCAATCAGCAAATTTGAAATGAATTATATCAAATATATTTGATTATATACACACAAAATAAGTAATAAATTTAATATGACAAGTGATAGTCCTATTTTGTGTTTATCTATCTGTGGTTGTTAGGCGTACAAAATTTTTCTCAAAAATATCCCTATCAACGGCGTTGCGAAAGTTATTATCACCTACGAGAAAAGATAACAAGAACTTTCCATTATCAACGCACGCGACGTAAGTTGTATAAACGGAGTAGGAAAAACTCGCGTGACGTCACGCTGTGGTGTTGGTAGTGGTTGTGGTTATGCCAGTTGTGTGAAAATGTCTTATATAATAAAGAAGAAAAGGCACAGACGTGTTCTAATTCATAAAACGTATATTTGTCCTAAGCAACAGTGTACAATAGGAGAAAAAAGTAAAAATATACAGAGGCACATCGGCACATATGATGTGTACACGAACTTCATTTATGAGGTTTGTGGATGTGTAGTAAAAATTCCCAAATAGTACCTACATATATGCCCCGCTACCGAACAGTGAACAGAAATATCATTGACATATAGAAATGAACTGCGCATGGTTATGCTAAGCCGGGATACTGCAGGTGAGAGAGAGGGTAAACGTCGAGGCCTAGTTCTAGCTTTATCTGTCGCGTATCTATTGGTCCCTGCATTCCCATGAAAATGCAGCAACCAATAGACACGCGACAGATAAAGCTAGAACAAGGCCTCCACGTTTACCCTAGCTCTCTCTCACATGCAGTATCCCGTCTTAGCATAACCACGCGCAGTCCATTTCTAGATGTCGATGGTAAAAACGCATTAGCGCAGCATTGGGGTTAAAACTTAAAATTCCTAACTTTTTATAAACCTTAATAAGTATTTACTGATTGCAAGTGTCGAAACCATTGATTGATAAGTTGATCTCTTCTATTTTTTATAAAATAACAAGTACGAAAACGATAATAAGAATAAATAACATTCCGAACGCCAATAACAAAATTACACTACATAATAAATAAAATGGTTGCCAATTCCTCAACACAAAAAATGTCCAAGAAATAAATGTAACTGATGGTCACGTGGTTTGAAAACTAATTCGATCACTCTGTACATTGCTGAAAGCAAATACTTCAATTTGCCTTCGTAAGTGTAACCATAGATGTATACACACCGTATGTATACCTTTGTGCTTTTGCTTTAACATTTCTGTAGGTAGGTATTTCTTCTGTGGTGTAGTTTAGGCTATTATGACTCCATTTATTAGTATATTTATTTAAAAGTGTTATTTTGAGTATTTAAATAAACCAATTTTCTAATAGTAAACTTAGTACGTTATTTTACAATGTTGGCAAACATTCTTTGTACTATTGGAACTATTCGCTAACTATGTATCTACTACCAATGGTCGGTTTGTGATGACAGATATACTCGTCTGGTAAAACTTTACTTATCCAGAGACAACACTACGTGTCTAAACTTATACTATTCGTTATTCGTCGCAGTCACAGCTATGCCGCAGTTGAATACTTTCAATATAAAGTCGAAAGTGGTCGTGGTCGTGTCGGTTAAATGTATCCATCAGTGCTAGAGAATTGGCAGCACTGATTATGCGGTGGTTGTGATCCTACATGAAGTTAGCCGTTAGCTGTTGCGGTTGCGGCTCACCCATCGCCATATTAATAAATTGTTAAGTTCCCAATTTTACATTACTTTTAATCTTAAACTTTTCGAAACTTTATCGTTTCTTTTGTAAATACTATCTCTAAATTTAAACGGGTAACTTTCTGTAAGATGGGTGTACAAGTAAATAGCCTTAGTGCTGGAGATGGTGAGATCTTTGAATATTTTTCTCATTAGTACATTTGACATAGAGTCAATGTGTAGGTCAAACTTTCCCAAAAACTGGGCAAACTGTGGTCGTACATTACACAGGTACATTAGAAAATGGAACAAAATTCGATTCGTCGCGTGATAGAGGAGTCCCATTTAAATTTCGTATTGGCAAAGGTGAAGTTATACGAGGCTGGGACGAAGGTGTAGCACAAGTGAGTGAGGACGTAGTTAAATTTGTTAATATTTCGCTTTCTTATTAATGATGATAACCATCCTTGCGCTCAGAGATCAGTGATGTTAACTAGATAGGGGAGTAACTGTTACTTCTTCTGACTACTTTTTATCCTATTTTGTTTTACGTTATTTATTTTTCTACAATTTGTTTATTTTTCTAGTTAAGTGTGGGTCAAAGGGCAACTTTAACTTGCTCGCCAGATTACGCTTACGGATCACGTGGTCATCCAGGAATTATACCACCAAACTCAACGCTTATCTTTGACGTTGAGCTTATACGAGTCGAATAAACCGATGCATTTGTTTCAAGCCTTATGCATTTATAAGTTTAA
Organism: Pyrocoelia pectoralis; assembly: GCA_036250285.1. Classification (NCBI taxonomy): domain Eukaryota; kingdom Metazoa; phylum Arthropoda; class Insecta; order Coleoptera; family Lampyridae; genus Pyrocoelia; species Pyrocoelia pectoralis. The sequence goes on from CM070075.1 coordinate 6,438,026, forward strand.
TTTACATTATATTAATCCTACAGTTTTAGTGTTACTTGTTATAGTTCATCCTTCGAGACTGTGTTTTGCGAACATTTTATAGCACATTAAAGCAGCCAATTCGTTTTGCTTAATATTGTAAAAATATTACATTTATTTGATCCTCTTTCATGTCATTAGAAATATAATATCTATGGCTAGTAATAGTGATTCTTGTACATTTAAAACTGTCTGATTGGCAAATGTTTGTTACTGGTTTACAAACAATGTTACTTAATAACTTAACAGTAAAAAAAAATTGAAACAAGATGTAGATTAGTATTGTGTTCAAAGTAAACCTTAATTTAAATGCATAAATAAAGAGTGTAATCTAACGTGTATTTTTATTAAATAAGAGATGAAGGGTGTGTTTTGTTCAAAAAGAGGAAAATTTTAGCAAAACTAAATCGAACCCATATCATCTTTTATGGAATTTTAAATGCGGTCACAAATGCATAATTGTCTACATTTTCTTGTTCTATAAAGTAGACATATCACTTTGAAATTTTTGGCAAGTGCTACAGTAAAAATTTCAAATAGTTTTGTGTCGTCTACAATTTTTACATTAGGAAATAATCAGTCGCATCCTGCATAAATATGAAGGGAAACTTAGAAAAATATGAAACATTTATTTAATGCAATTAGTATTTAAATATACTTTTCAATGCTAATATTTATGAGAAGAGTATCAAACATGACAACCATACTATTAAACTAAAATGAAATAGGTTAGTCGCCATGTACTTTCACCCTTAAAATAAATGTCCTTGGGGCAGTGGTTCGGTATGGTACAGTAGTGTTCCACCCGATTTATCGAACATTTCGTTGTGGAATTTTGAGGGGCCGAAAAACCATGTTTTTTTGTTAACTTTTTTCAGTTTCCCCTTTATAACTTTTCCTTTTGCGTCCTAAGCCATAAACCGCTCTATTCACTTTTCTAGAGCGTTAAATTTCCTATAATTTGCACTAATCAAATTTTTGACCCCAAATTACAGAGTTACAGGGCTTCAAAGGTGCAAAATTGCCCAAATTGGCTAAGAATCCCAAAAAATGTGGTTTTTGATATACAGGGTGTGCCGATGCATTTTCGATTTTCGTATTTGGGTTCTTCCTCTTCAACATCGCATTCACCCTCCCTCAGTCACGCTTTCTTCTTCTTCTCCCTCCTCTTGAAGGTCAGGCTCAGAGTTTTCGCATCCATACCTGCTGGAAATCTTGCAAATGGTGGAGCACAACACTCCTCTTTTTTTCCAGCTGCAGACTGTTGTGCTACACCCTCTTTTGCAATTGCAGGAAATAATGTTCATATGTCTGTACCTTTGGGGGAGCATGGTGTGGGTAGCTGCATCTGTGGTAGGGGAAAGCCTCTTCAGTTGGAACTTTGGTTTGGCCACAGAAGTTTAGTGAAAAGTTGGTACCGCAGAGAGCCTAGGGATTCTGTGCGAATGTTTACTCCATAGAACCATCGACTTAGTGTTAGTGTATAAAGTCAATGATACAACTATAAGAACTTCTCCTGTTCTAAGTGAAGTGATAAGGGTAGGTATCGTGAATGCCAACCGAACTACACTTCCCTGCTTAAGTATATTGTTTGAAACAATACTACGACGTGTAGGTATCGGTTAATTTATACACATTCACCGTAAATATTAATACTCACGACCGAGCACTTGCTTCGACAGTTTGTATACGACGTAACTGAAACTAAAACCGAAGAGAAGACGTGTGTAAATGGGGAAGATCTCGTTAGGTTGGAGTTTCCCTATAATAACCGCCCCTAAAAACAGCTTCACGAACCACATTCCTTCTTTCTTATTCTTTGTGGGGAGAGAAAGGACGTTTGTTAAAATGTATACTAATGATGTGTATTTGTAAGAAAATTTCCAATTTTTTGCCCCCCCCCCCCCCCCCCCCCAATTTACACAAGGAAATTTTGTTCGATAAATCGGGTGGAGCACTACTGTACCATACCGAACCACCACCCCAAGTTCTTCCATTTATTTTAAGGAAGCCCCATCTTTTTCAATTTATGGCGAATGGACTAAAAAGCGCAATGTCTATATTTTATTTATTTCAAATAATAATATACGGTTTTCTTATAATGTGTGATAGGTATCAGTAGCATAATGCAAGGTGCTACCGAAAATCACTAAAAAAGGAAAAAGGAAACGGGAAAACATTAAACACATGTCTGCCGAATGTAGCACTCTTTGGGTATTCCAACTCAATCACAGGTAGGTACATGTGGTTTCATACAAAGAAATTAAATTACGTATTACCATTGAATAACTATAGTTATTCAATGGTATTACACTGCACTCGGTTAATTGTGAAAGGAGTCTTAAATCGTAGATTTTCAATCAACACCTCAATGCGGGAAAGTCTATTCATCTATTGTGACAACTGCATTTATTCGAAGATAAGTACAAGTCGGCAACCAATATCGCGCAGGAAAAGTATGTTGCCTGCCACACTCACCATAAAATTCTCACTCTCGTATCGCACTTATTCATTTTGTTTTTAAATATCTATCAACGTTCTACCGTTGATTGAAATATTAATATTTCAATCAACGGTTCTACATAAATTTAACTTGGGAAATCATTTACTTACATAGTGTAATCAAATTCGAACTACATAGGTATCCCACATTAAACTGATCAGAAAATGCCGCACAATTATTCTAACTACAAGTTAACATGTTTAAATTTTCAACCCCATGTCACAATCACAAATACCACACGATCTGTTCTAAATGTCACACCACAATAGTGTTTATGTAACAGGAGATCTCTATATGTTCAGGACAACAACATTCAAACAAGATTCAAAAATGGAATATCTGGAAAGCACTGAGGTTTATCTAAAAGACACAATTTGTCTTGCAAGAAGCATATTAAAAGATAAACTGTGAAAACAGATAGCCACAAAGCCATAAGTTATTTATGAATTTTTTGATTTATATGAAAAAACCTCGACTTTAATTGCTAAACTAAGTATTTTCAATTTAGTTGATACCCACATCTTCAAAATTGATAACTTGGGAACGCTGCATTTAAAACAAAAAACAAAAATATGGACATAGGGGCATTTTAAGAGAGCAATCGGAATATGACATCAAATATAGGGTGTTCCATTTAAAAAAACAGGTCGGACGGAGCCACGATTATTCGAAGCACCCTGTATGTTTATAAATATTTACCAAATATGCAAATACAACTTTTATTTGAAACATTTTTTAATCCGTATGATATTGATTGTATGATATATTTTTAACTGATTATAGAATTGTTAATGCAGCAGTAGTCGGTCAGACAGAGCTGTGCTTGGGGAGCTCTTTTGATAAAATTTGTTAAGACCCCAAGCTGCCTAAAAGGGTTTATGCAATCAAAACATGTTACATAATAAGATTAGAACAAATTCAAAACACTTCATGAATCGTGATATCTTTTAATATAGCGATAAATATTTGACGAAAACAAGATATGATTATAGTCATTCAATGCAAATCACTGGCGTATTTAGTTAAATTGATAATAATTTTCTTTCACAGATTTTTCTCTGATCAGTAAACTAAAACAAACAAAACGGCAAATATTCATATAGGTAGGTATGCATTTTTCAGACAGTATTTCTATTCAAACCACTTTCAAAAAATGTTTTATATATAATATTTATATATAATTCCTCAAATTCTTTATAATAATAATAATAATAATCTTTATTAGATCATTAGACCATGTCGTATGGTATTGATCAAGTCAATCGGTACATAAATAGCATAAAATATGACAACATAATAAATTTGACTAGTAATAACAAATAGTGTACATAAATCAACATACAGAAAGGTAGTCAAGTATGGGAATCTGCCAAATACTCCCTTACTGAATAGAGACAATATGGGCTAGTAAAAATTTCGTTACCCCCATCTTTATTTATAAAGCTAACTGGATCCCTAGGTATTGCATTAGCATAATGCACATAAATCATAGATTTTTAACGTCACCCTCAAAATATGACAGAAAAAATACATTTCTTAGCAAAATATAATTTATTTGTTTCTTACGTGTAAAAGTCAATTTATCAAGCCACTGTATTCACTTTGAAAATGTTTCTTAACTGGCTAGTCTGTAAAATTGTACAGACTAGCCAGTAAAATTTTTGAAATTTATCGAAATTTCTAGAATTATTATTAGTTTGCAACAGTTATTTACAAGTAAGAAACAAGTAAAATATTTTATTTCATACTGACTAGTAATCTGTGTTTTACCAGACTCATACGAGTCTGGTAAGTGAAACTTTACCGTACTAGAAATTTTGTACCCGAATACAAAGGTTGCCATAGCAACATAAAGTGACATGACTTTGAAAACGTCAAATTTTATATAAAGTTAATAGAAAAACTCTTAAGAAATGAATCTATGGCCAGTATGAAATAAAATGTTTTACATTATTTGTACGTTAAATCAGATTACGTTGCTCGTTTCGAAATTCTTGCCTCAGCTACGCTTCGGCAATAAACATCTCACTCGTTAACGTAAACCTTGATTTATCGTATAGTACAGTCAATTTAAACACAAAAATATACAAACATTGCAAAAAATCCTATGTTAGGTTTGCTTTTTTCATGGTGTTAGGTTCGGTCCCAGAAGTAAATACTCAATTTTGCAACTTCGAAAAACTTGTGGAAACGGGGGGGGGGGGCACCAAAAACCGCGATTTTTCGGACTTTTTTCAGTTTTAGCCTCGTAGATCAAAAACTATGAGTTGTAGTGCAAAGAATATGATAATCTTTTTTAAACTGGACTAAATTTTCTATCATTTGAGTCTAACCGGAAGTCTGTAAGTATAATAGTTTCCGAGATACAGCTCTTCAAAAATAGGCATTTTCCCTAAATCTGTTTTTAACGTATCATCCATGATTCGAGCCAGATATTGCCACAACGACGTGCCCTACGACCGTTGTCATAGTGGAAAAAATTGTAGGAAATTTTATCACCTTTTATTTAAGCATAGATGCATTCCTGTAGGCCTAACAGTTCTCGAGAAAAAGACGGAAAACCGGAAAACAGTGAAATCGCTACGACTCCACATATATGTAATAGCCTTAATATGATTAGAAGACATTTTCTGATTATTCTTATTTAGCCTAGCGAACGAACGCTCAAAAAGGGCTTGTAGACAGACATTTTGATCCTAAAGATTTTATTTCTGGGATGTGTTTGGTGATGATTAGGGCACGGATGTTGATGACTCAAAAATCTTCAAAAATGACCTTAAATATACGCATTTATTAACCTTAAAAGATGCCTTAAACATCACAAAAATGCACTCAAAATGAAGAAAATGACTTCAAAATCGACTTATTTATTTGAATTTTATTTACATAAAAACAGTTCCATCTGTTGAAAATACACTTTCACCGAATTCGGAAACAAATTTCCGTAAATGGCATGCTAAGGATGGTTTAACTTTCGGCATTTTTAAAAAAGACCGACACAAACTCTTCTTTTCAAATTGTATGTTTTAACTAAAATTGTAACCAAACAAAACAATCTCTTCGATGAATTCTGTTAAGAAACAATAGCTCTGCTGACCTTGTAATGCACTTAATGGCTTGTCTAAGCACTAGCGTTCATCGCTGCATCAGTTAAGTAACTTAAAATTTGGGTACTTGCAATTTAGTAGTAGATAATATAGGTGTTATTTGTGCTTTTAATTAAGTATTCACAAAATATGCAACTACAGAACATCACATAGATTATGTTAAGACAATATTTTTATCCCTGAAATTACGAGAATATTATCAATTATCAGAAAAAAGTAATAAAGTGTAAAATATGCGCTAAAAAACATGAAAATTACAAAATAATATTAAAAAATGCCCTTTAATGCCAAAAACTCAAAAAAATGCAAAAAAATGCAAAATAAAACTGGTGTTTTTGGAATCAGGATGTACTAAAACACATTTCTATGTACATGGGCATTGTTTTGGACGTTCAGAAAAAAAGATGACATATCATAAACATCCGCGCCCTAGTGATGATTATACGAAAAGTAGCGTAACAAAATGTGCGGATTTGTTTGGTTTTCCGTTTACATCTCTTGAACAGGCCATCGTAGTGGGAAATGGCCAATTACAAAAAAAACTTGATTAAATTTTCTACAAGTTTGCCTCTATGCGTTTTTTCTCTATCTCTATCCGTTGAAGAGATATTCGCTGTCAAGAATTGACATTTTTTTTGAAAATCGCTTTTACACGACGTTTTTCGGTAAATGTTGTGTCCTAGCTCCTAAAGTATTGGGTTTATAGCAAAAACTGCTGAAATAAAAGTTGTAGAGTATAAAATTTCCTATAAAATACATATACCGTTTAATATTTTATCTCAAATCGATTAGACGTTATAGTTATTTAAAAAAAAGTTGAGTTCAAGATGGAATAGAGGGCACTAGAGAACAACTAATTTTGTGGGAGGTTTGGAGCTAAATCTGATATGTGAGTATTAAATACAGATTACCTGCATCCTTAGCCAAACAATTTCAGTCTTATGCGCCACCATGTTTAATGGTCTCTAGTCTTTTCTAAATACATTTATGATAGGGTTAATGTTTGACGAAAAGAACAAAAGTATTTTTTCAAGGCAGCTTTTATTTTATAATTGGCCATTTCCCACTACGATCGTCTATTCAAGAGATACAAAGGGAAAGCTTAACAAATCCGCAAATTTTGTTACGCTACGGAGTTAGCTCATACGGTAGGGCCGGGGACTTTTCGTATAATTATCACCAAACACCTCCAAACACATCAGAAATAAAATCATTAGGATCAAAAAGTCTGTCTACAAGCCCTTTTGAGCGTTCGTTCGCTAGGCTAAATAAGAATAATCAGAAAATGTCTTCTAATCATACTAATGCTATTACATATATGTGGAGGATTTCACTGTTTTCCGGTTTTCCGTCTTTTTCTCGAGAACTGTTAGGCCCACAGGAATGCATCTATGCTTAAATAAAAGGTGATAAAACGTCCTACATTTTTTTTTCCATGACAAGAGTCGTAGGGCACGTCGTTATGGCAATATCTGGCTCGAAACATGGATGATACGTTGAAAAAAGATTTTGGGAAAAATTGCCTATTTTTGAAGAACTGTATCTCGGAAAGTATTATACTTACAGACTTCCGGTTAGGCTCAAATTGTAGCAAATTTAGTCTAGTTTAAAAAAGATAATCATATTCTTCGCACTATAACTCGTAGTTTTTGAGCTACGAGGCCAAAACTGAAAAAAGTCCGAAAAAATCGCGGTTTTTGGCGCCCCCCCCAGTTTCCACAAGTTTTTCGAAGTTGCAAAATTGAGTATTTACTACTGGGACTGAACCTAACAACATAAAAAAGTCAAACCTAATATAGGATTTTTTGCAATGTTCATGTTTAAAATGACTGGACTAGTACTCATATGTAAATAACTAATACATCACACGCCAGGTAACCGTTTTTACTGGCTTAAGGATGTGACAGGCTCGCCTAACGGCTCACCAGTCATCTTCATCGTGCGCCAGTAAAAACTGATTTACCTGGCTTGTAATGTAAAATACTATTAATAACAACAATAAACAATTAACACGTTCGGAATGTCGCTGTCAGTACAAATTTGCTGCGGCAACACCATTTTTTCGGCGTTCCCAAAAAATCAATATCATGTCGTCCGTTCTCTCATCGTTTGAAAAATTTTTAAATAACTACGAATGAAAAAATGTGATGACACTTTTCAAAGTAATTAATACTTATACTACATACTTGGATTCCTGATTTACTTTTCCAATACCAAAAAACAATATGTGCTTAATAAAACGTATTTTGGGTTGCATTTTTACCTGGTCAGACACGTCATCTTACGTGAATAACCCTGTAGGTATATGTTTGTGAACAAATACGTATTATCATTTGTTTGCTTTATGAGAAAGTGCAATAGATGATTAAATCGAAGGTTTTTCACCTGCAAGTTTACCGATTGTGCCATTATTAAGGTTATTGATAGAGCTTTTCACTTGCCTTTCTTTGTTTACTTACATAAACAATAGGAAAGAAATAGAAGTAACAAACTTTCTTGAAAACGTTGCCTGAAACCTATACAAAATGTTGCATTCAAGCGTGAACGCGATTTAAACAAAAACCCAAAAACGCATAAGCGCTAAGTTTGTTAAATTTTTTATGGCGCAAAATGCAAAATACATATATTAAGTAGTTAAGTCAATTTGTTTATATTTTTTGAAATATTTCCGCTTACAAATAAATAAAAACGCTATAGGTATTATTCAAATTTATTAGTAGGTACATGTAGTACACTACAGACACATTCGTTTTAAGTATTTCAGACTAGATAGAACTTAATTTTTGTTACTACACTGAAATTTACGCCACTTTGAGTATCTGTAAGAGTTTTGATCAAGATACGGTGTTAGAAAATGAGCTAATTCTACTTTTAGATACCTATTACGATAAATATCTATATCGAGTATTTAGAATCCGTATTACTCAAGGCTTTTGATGGATTTATCATCGAGACATTAATTTAACATGCAGTACAGATTGAGAGAGAATGCAAGTTTATGGATTCAAGTGTGGTTTAGTGGTTATATCTTGGATTCAAGTAGACTAATCGCTGTAATAACTTCCTTGCCGATTGCGCGGATAAAAATAATATGATCTGAAGCAGGGATGGGGAAACTACGGCCCGCGGGCCTTCTCCGGCTCGCGAAGCTTTAAAATACGGCCCGCGGCCATTAAACAAAAATCAAGTAAAGTTCGCATAAAACAATCACAATAAATAAGTTTTTCAGAAAAAAATATGTCAATATTTTTATTTCAGTAAATAATATAGGCAAAAATGCAACAACTTGGCCCGCCATATATTTCGTTAGCATATATTGGCACGCGAAGGAAAAAGTTTCCCCATCCCTGACTGGAGTATACAAAATTGTCTTCATGACGCACAACAAAGGTAGGTATTTTCAAAGAGTAAATTGCGGAGACTGGAATGTCCTTGATTCATAAAATAACATTCATCCATTGTTGCGGATAATGTAGTTGTGGCACAATGCACAATAAAGTTTCTTATAACATAACTTATAGGTAAAACACTTGAAATTTTAATTGTATCTACCTATATTATGTATAAGCAATAATTTATAACAAGTGAATTTACATTAAAAGTATGACTGTATAATAGGTATGAGTGTTTTTACTCAGCTTATTGAAATATTGGCAGGGACATAGGAAATATAGATATTTTTGTTCGCGGAAGCGTATGAAATTGTTGATTTGTAGAATCGTATTACAAGTGCTGTATAATTACACCACTTGAGAACCCTCCAACACACTTCTATAGTTCTATTAAGTGACAAGTTTAGGCGTGCAAAAAACGGTGTTGCTGGGCAGCAGTGATTATAGTGAGAAATTGTTTTAAGAAGAAGGAAATTTTATAGGCGTATTATTTTTGATGAAATATAGGAGAAAACAAGTTGAGAATGCTCTTCTAGCATTGCCAGACCGAACAAAATTGCAGTGAAAATACCGCAATGGTGTTATGAGTTATGACTATGAGTTATGTATGACCATAGAGCATGTAATAATACATTCTCTATGGTATGACTAATAAATGTTGACGCAATAGACAGGATTATCATTTATTCAAAAACTTTTCTTTCTGTCCATGTGATGCTAAAACAATTAAATGCCAAATGATACGAAAATCCGATACGACCGCTGCTAAGGGCAACCGCATTGTACGAAAATGCCAGGGCAACCGCCAAAGTAACTTAGCAACAACTTGAATCAAAGCGGCTTCGTTGTCAAACGCCACTTCAAGATGTCACGTACCTACTTAGCAATTTCTCATCATATTCTCAGAATTTCTCACTACGTAAGTTTTCCTAATTAAATAATGCTCAAATTCCACACATGGCACTTCAGTTTTACAGTTGTGATTGTTTGAGTGAGTGGATAGCGATGATTAATCTACTCCACCACACGTGGAACATTGGCATTGCTTGTAGCATCATATGGACAGAAAAATGTACCTAATACGTCCTTAATAAATAAATAACTATTATAAATTACGTAAAATTAATTTTAAATGCTATATTCGTTTTCAGCGTTAAAAATCAGATAAAAATGATGTGCACCGTGTTCATTTGAAATGGAGCCACCCTTAATATTTCAGAAATTCGCCGTAAGAAACGGCAACTTTTAACTTGGGGGCACTTTTTGACGCTAATGTCATAAACGTCAAATTCCCCGCCTCCCCTTCTGGAGATGCTTCTTAAATTTGTTCAAATGGCTTTAGGACATACCTCATTTAAAAGGTCTGGTAAATCTCTATTGAATCAAAATGTTTTTGCCTTTGATACCAGCCTTCCATTATTTAGCGGTGTTTAAAATGGAATCTCTTAACCTTTTCAGATGTCCCCGTATTATGTTATGTTATAACATAAAGAATCTTTAACGGATATGACACAAAAGTTACAAATCATTATTAAAACAAGTATCAAGAGGCGCGAATTCTTATAGAATTCTAATTTCAACCAACTTCAAATCTGCAACTAATTATGGCATATACAATATACTATGTGTTGCTATTCTCCTTCATACAGCACTCGCGGAAACCTCAAAATCAATATACTATGTATATGTATACAACTACCACCCACCCCCCCCCCCCCCCAGACACAAGCACCCCGGAGTCTGCACAAATGAGTCATTGTTTTTCTTTCCACCCTTAACCCCTTCCACTCCAGGTATCCACATGTGGATATTTCAAGGTGTGCATCAGGGTACCATGATATCCACATATGGATACGACGCATTTGAATTATGTAGCCTTAAAGAAGGATGGGATGGCACGTGGAAATTCATATTAGGTCTGGTATGGTACAAAAAAATGGTATGGGGAAGATACTTTTAAAATTACGGCTGGAGTGGAAGGGGTTAAGGGAGATGGGAGCGGAGACGGTGACGGACAATTTATAAATCACGAAAAATTGTTGGAGGAAAAAAAATGTAAAAAAAGATCGTTTTTGTCCCCCTTTCCACCCCCAAAAAAAGGCGTTGCAGTTGAGGGTGAAATGTACAATTATTTGAGAATAGTTTTTTATGGAGAATCCAAAAGTCCAATAAAAATAGGGTGTTCCCATTTAAGTGTTCAAAACTCACCCCCGCTCCACCCCACATCAAAAAATTTACCAGAGATTTGGAATCAGTAAAGAATTTCCTATAAGATAACACCACTTCCAGCTTTCTAAACCCTGTAACGTCGACCAACGCACAGACACACAGACATCCGGACGAATTCAGTGTTCAGTGTAACAAAAAATAACTGTTATTTAATCATCCACATAGGTTGGAGGTACATAGTATAAAATTTATTGGGGTTTATGCGTTTTCAATGGAGGCAAGAGAAACTTGTGAAACATTGCAAGGTAACGCCCTGAAAAAAGAAATTGTAATAATATAAATAACTAGAATTTTTTATTTTAAATTTAACACAACGGGTTTTGACACTGTGTGTCATTACCATGTGTATCAGATTGTTTTTATTGTGAATTAACTTGTATTAATTAATTTCCTTGATAATGACACATTTAGTGTTGAAACGCGTTGGGTTACATTTAAAATAAAAAAATAGGGAAGTTACTTTTTATTATTATATGTATTGTAGTTATGGACTTGCAGCTTGTTTTAATTCGATAAAATGATGTGTGTAAATTAATAATAAATTGGAGAAAATGTCAACGTACTATTTGATAGTGCAGAAACATTGCTATAAAAAATGATTTGATTTGATTTTATTTGATATGAGAAACAACATATTTTGCAATTGGAGCTATTATAACTAACTAAAATTAAATTCTGACAATTTAACTCATGTATAAAAAATCCCATTAGCCGCAGTGCAATTGTCACTTTTACAGCGACAAATGCACTAGTGGTTTTTTCACTTTCAAATTCTAATCAACTATCGCAGTATCCGTGCCCGCCGTATAAATACATAGTTTGACATTTGCGAATAATTTATTGCATGATGTTTGTGTTATTTTAAAAATGAGTCCATTTGGTAAAGTTACGAACGGATTTCTAAATTTCTTGTTCGTTAAATTGTCCTGCCGAATTACACTCGAGATTTGTATTTATACCTAGTAAATTTGTGTTGTTTAAATTCTAATCTGTTTCCTTTAGCAATTTGACTCGAAAAACTGTCAACCTAAAAATGCTCCACCTTCGGTGTCGCATTTTTATTGGTTGACAGTTTTTCTCGTCTAATTGCTAGGCAACAGATTCTTATTAAACAACCCAAATTTACTCGGTAAAATACAAACCTCTTGTGCAATTATAAGTGATAATTAACCTCATAGTGTTGTAGACCCGATGTAGACCAATCAGACATTAAGAACAGTGTCACATGCACCAATCACAAGTTTTTTTAACTGAAAAGAATGTATGCTACTTTTCTTGCCGCTACCTCATTGTTTTAGCAACCTATATTTAAAAAAATCAAATGTCATTTTGACAAAAGTAAAAAATTTGACGTATTTAACGCTTCATTCAGTTAATTCTCCAACCGAAGATCATTCGTTCTCAACTCTTGTCAGGCAAGATTTTTTTGTATGAGCATTGATTGCTAAAAGGTAATTAAACTCGATCAAATTCTTGGGAAAAGAACCCTCGCGCTTCGCGCTCGGGTCTTTTCGTCAATTTGATCTCGTTTAATTGCCAAGCAACCAGTGCTCATACAAAAAAATCTTTCCGACAATAGTTGAGTACTTATGATCTTACTGTTGATAAATTACGTTTTGTGTTGACATATTATAAGCATCGTGTAGACAGTTGAAAATTAGTATGTATAAGATAAATTCAAACAGGCCATATGAAGTTGTACTTGGTATTATTAAGTTTGGCATTTTATAGGTTGATGCAAAAGCAAAGGTAGAAATTTGTGCTCACATTTCTTTAATTTAGCATTTTGTTTATTTATCAACGAACTTCGTTTGTTACTGGAATAATATTCCGTCCGTGCGTTGCAAGATATGCGTATTGTCTACAACCGAGTTAAGATATGGATCTTATGTAAAATTTTATGCTGATTCAAGATCCGGTCCCAATTTTTCGATATCTCAAATACTTTTCGAAATATTCGACTTTAAAGCCGAAATTTCGAAATTATCAAATTTTGTACCTTTTTGATAAAGGCCAGATTTTTTTAATACTTTCGTTACTGCGGTATTCAAAAGTTCGTTTTGTAATCCAGGGATTTCAACTAGTTTAGATCTCCGATTATGCCGTAAGCAAGTGGCACTCGTTAGTGTCTCCATATAGGGATGAGTGTCTTAAAGAGTCTGGTGCAAATTCGGATCATGTGGACAGCGGTGGATGGGGTAACCTAAACCGGCCTGGGAAATAGAGGAAGCGGCCCAAAGAAAATATTGATACAGGCCGAAAATATTTATACTAAAATAGTAATAATGTTGATAATAAGTGTTTTTCATCAGTATGTAGTAGTTAAAAATATCGTTACTTTGGTAAAATATTGAAATAGAAAAAAAGAGTTTCATTTTATTTAGGCAAGGACATCCATCATGTAAATTGGTATAAAATTCCGAAAGTTGCTAAAAAATTAATAAGAAAAATTGGAATGTTGAAAATCTACCCCTTACTTCATGGTGAACCCTATACGTTTGTGTAATTTGTTTTAAATTTCTTTTTTGCACAATAAATTAGTTATTATTATGATTACTATTATTATTATTAAATGAAGAAATAAACTACAAAAATTAACTAAACCTTACAAAAACAAACCCAATAAATTAGTAGGTAATAAAAATAAAAATCTAAAACTTCAACAACTTTTTCATTAATGGAGACGTCTCAGCGAAATCATTAATAATTTGTGTTTTTTGCATCTGTGGTTTCATATTCTACCGGCCCAATTTTCAAAAATTTTACCGGCCCAGGGGGAAAATTCCCTTTTTCCCCCTGGGCCCATCCACCGCTGCATGTGGATAAGATGCTAACGACATACGTTGCGGATACTGAGCAAATACGTACATGAATTCGTCAAGTGCGCCTTCCTTAAGATGGGGATCATGTCAGCAGATGGAGAATTTCATGAATATGCCATACTTAAAGGTGGAGATTATCTTATTTACAAGTTGTTACATAAGTGTATTAATGAAGGAAGCTCTGAAAAGAATCTTTCTGTAAAGTCTTCTAAAGTTTTTTTCTTGTGTGGTAATAGGTTTAAACGAAGGACTTTGTTAAGTTTGTTAATTATAAGTTCCGCATCAATCAGTAGCGTAACTAGGGCATCAAGGGCCCCCGTGCAAGTCGAAAATGGGGCCCCTGTTCCTACACCAGGATAAGGTTTGGAAAAAATTTGTGAATCCAACAGACATGCTCTGCAGTAACCAAAAAAGATGAAAGCAAACAGCAATCATTTAATTCATTTACTCTCGCTTGTTATCATCGTCAATTTTCCATAATTTAATTCATCTTCGTTTATCATAGCCCTTCTGGCACATCCTGGATCCCCTTTGTAGGGGATCTCGTTATTTTATTATAAAAATTGTGATTTATGGAAACTATCGCCTTTTTCGATTTTCCATTTTTAACGTGTTAACTTTACTGTTAGTATTAATTAATCAACCTGTAATCTCCTAAGATAAAATGTTTATATAATTAGACGCTTGTTATATCGGCTTGAAAATGGGGTTTACCCGAAACATGTCGCCGCCAACATTGTAATTGAAAATTAAATATACTTGTCAAAAAGGGGGAGGTTGAGAGTTTATTAATCCTCTGTATGAGAATGATTATGATGCAAACAGTTTCTTTTGAGAAATTTGGAGAGGTTTTTAGTCATCTAAGTTCAGCTAAGGGGCCCCTGAGCTTAACAGCCCCCGTGCACTGCACGGGTTTGCACTTATGTAGTTACGCCACTGGCATCAATAAATAAAGATAAAGGAACCAGGATTGTTACTTTTAACATGTATTGTATTTATCGTCAATGCGGGGTATTATCTTTTTATAATACACATAGATACGTTTTCTTTTCTTTCTTATAGAATTTTCACGTGTGGGAATCTGTGTTTTGAATAAAAACATGTAGAAACCACAAAGTTAATAAATACAGAATATCACCGTGATGAATTAAAATTTCTTTGGAATAAGATTAACACTAAAAAGAATTGGTTGAAACAAGGAGCCTTTGGTGTCAGTATGAAACAGTGGATACATTTCTGCTAGGTAATATTATTGGAGACGAGTCATCGGTATAGGTACTATCATAGAGATATTATTACCTACATGCTCTATGGTACTATCATCAACCTGGAAAACAAGAAAAGAGTAGCAACACATCTCATCGTAAAAACTCTATAAACATAGGTACAGTTATTGATACGAAAATGTTATTGTGATCCGATCCTTTTTTGTGATTCAAGAGCTAACCACATCTTTGGTTAGTTGGTGGGAAAGATGTTCCAGAACAATGATGAAGTAATTCAGACTATGCACGCAACCAAACGATATCTTTTTTCGTGACGGACGTGTATCAAACCTAATGGGGACTGGTCAAAAAAGATGTTTGTCTATGTCGCAGTGTAATATAAGTGCGAGAGCGTGATGTACAAATTCGGAAGCTGATTCCTCAGAAAACAAAAATGAGTCACCTCTTGAGTACCATGCATTCATAGAAAAGCTATAAAATCCTTTTATTTTTAGTAAAACTGCTCTTTTAGCTTTTAGCTTATTATCGTCTAACAAAACGATAAGCTTTTTTAAAAAACTGAGCAGTATACCTATCTATTATGAAGGTTTACGTAGACGTTTGTATAATAAACATTGCAGTTGACGCCTTGGGGTTGGGGCCCCATTATTATTTGAATGTAAAAAAATTAGATGGAGAACAAGATCTATTTAGAGAATAAATTAATTTTTGAAGAAAATTGACTACTAATCATACTCTAAGTAAACTCTGCTATCTACTAACATTATTTACACAGAATCCACAATTATAATACTCTAATCCCCGATTCATCTGGAAATTTACAACGTCTAAAGAGACGGTTTTCGTATTTCAAATAAAGTCGCAGTAAAACTAAAAATAACTATTATAGTATCTAATCCAATTTATCACTTTCGTGGAGAGGTAAGTCTCTCATTTTTAATATGTTCACTAAGATAAGATATGTTCCGACCTTTGTCACGTAGTACCTCTGGGTCTATTTCTAAGGAAAGTTTCATTATTCTATACGAGTTCTAGGATAAAAGTGGCCATCGCTTTCATTAATTAGAGAAACAAAGGAATGATTTTAGAGAAGGTTGAGCGGCAGATGATTTTTCTCAATATTTTGATTCATGGTCATAGTTGTCAGTTTTGCGGCTATCAAGATACACCACAAAATAAAGATTATTACACATATTATTGATTCTTAAAGAGTCTTGCCTTTGAGAAAGATGGTCAATAATACAGTGTTCTAAATTTATGTTAAAAAATATTTTGTTGCTAAGAATCACAAACATAATTTATACATTGAGATTGAGGATCAAATTTAACGCTTCAAGTAGGTACATTATCCTTTAAATGCCCCTTCATTTGCAATTTTTCAGAAATCGCGTTTTCTAAAAAGTTGTTGAATTCAATAATAGAGCAGATTCATGGCATACATTTTGTTGAGAAATGAAACATAAAAATGTCGGTCAATCAAATCTTACACATTTCAGAAAGTTTTAAAAAGAACTTTTACTTTTATTTTTTTGTCAGCGTGTATCAACGCAAAAGATGCTCATCATAAGCAGAATGCTATCTATTATGCTAAAAGTAATGGAGGAGGGGATACTTATCGTTCTTTCTCAATTATTCAGAAAAATAATAAAAAGACCAGAGGTACTTATCCAGTTGTAACTGGTATAAGAAAAATAAAGAAAATGATTTTGCGACGTAGCGTAGTAGGCTCATCATCTTTTTGTAAGTCAAATACAGATCCCAGCACCAATGTAGGTGTTGTATATAAAGATTGTTAATAATGAAATGAATGAAGTGGTTGTCTTGATGATTTTACTGTTAAATAACAGTTCATGAATTGTCACGATAAATACCGTCACTAATTTTTTTTCAAGTTCTTTGTTTTGATATAGACAAAGCGCATTTACTAGATACCACTACAAATTACTTAATCAGATAAGTTTACTTTATCAGGATACTTAAGCGTAGTATCATTAGTATATAAAGTGAAGATTTTCGTAACTGGTACACAGACGATGATGAAGTTCTATTTGATACTATTAAGTGTGTGCTTTATATCGGTGGTGGATGCTAAGGTATGAATTTATACTTATAATATATTATATAAATGTAGCATCTTATTAATTTAGGTCTCCGATTATGTCATAAGTAAATGGGGTTCGTTAATATCCCCCTATAATAAAAGATGTATTAAGGATTCTGGGGCAAATCCTGATGATGTGGATAAATTGCTAACGTCTAACGTCCCTCATACCAAACCCATTCGTGATTACATCGCGTGTATCTACCTTAAGCTTGAAATGATATTACCAAATGGAGAATTTCAAGAATGTTTGACACTGAAGAAAGCGGATTATCTTACTTATAAGTTGTTACGTAAGTGTATTAAGAAGGGAAAAGACGAAACGAATCTTTCTAAGAAGTCATCCATAATTTTTTCTTGTGTTGTGTCAGGTTTAGGAGAAGAATCTTGTTAACGTTGTTAATTACAATTTTTGCTTCAATAAATAACTAATAACATAAGCATGTTTATCTTTCGCCCAGGTGATGTGAAATCGAAAACTCTGGTAAGGGTTATGATAGTAATCAAAGCAGTTTCTCTTTGCTTTAATTCAATAGTGATGAGTATCAATGCCACTATATTCAGACCTCTGAAGAGCTGCATTTGTTCATGCTGGTAAGATTGAGAAGTCTCGTCTCGTGAGCCGGTCAAAGTCGTTTACTGTATTTAATAATAATAAAATCGGAAAATGTTTCGTTACAAAATACAGAATAGAGAATAGTTTTTTCCTCTTCTTGAACAGGAGAATAATCGGTATAGTTTTAGATGGTGAACTTTATATGTTATAATGGTGACAAAATATTGTACGCCAAAACCCTTTTAATATTTACATCTATATTTAACGCTTAATCGTAATTTTTCAATCAAGGTTAAAAAAATGTAAAGATATTTTACTCAAATCTTATAAAACGAGGAAAAATGATAAAAGAATAACACAGGGCAAGTTATTGCACAATTGTAAATTGTACCCCTACATATTTGTCAAGACTCATCCGACATGTAGTTAGATACTAGGCGATATGTTGAACTTCTTACGATAGATGAAAGTACCTACATGAAACGTCAGAGATTGCCCAAATGGGTTTTCTATTGTAAATCGGAGTATGACAAATCCAGAAACATAAATGGAAAATACTTTGGAACCCTAGAACTTTTATAATCTATAGATACAGCCATTTCATATAGAAAAGCAGAAAAGGTTTACTACCTTAGGAAATACAAACCCCTCGTATTATGTAACAGTTCAAAATTGAAAGGCGAAGAAGTGTCATTAAGTTCAAGGTGCATAAGCACTTCTTCTATCGAGCCATTTAATTATTGTACGTGCAGCGCCGCCGCTAGGGTGTTGGGCGCCCGTGTGCAACTTAATATTCGCCGTCCCTGTCGGGCACAATTTAAAAATACAATACGAAAATATAAGGAAATATATAAAAAAACGTTAAACCATTTTTTATTTATGACTTGATGTATTAATTTTTAATTTAATTTTTCATGTTTTACAGTAATAGATATAATATATTCAACTTGATAAAGCCTTTGTTCTATGGCGAAACGTCGATTTTTGTAACTAATGTACCTACTAACTCTAGTACTAATAGTAACTAGATAGTGAAAATTTGACCCTTTTCATAAATATAAAAAAAAGGTTTTTCTTCGCCTTCATCGAAAACTTCTTTCGAAGTTAATGGACCTAATTTTATATCTTGAAAATTTCTTTTTTGACTAAAAATTGTCCCAGTGCCCCGCCAATGCGCCAAGTCTTTTTCTTTCTTCAGTTTTCGCTTCTTTTTCTGCCTATATTGAAAACCCGATGGCCACTTTTTTTTTCTTTCGGACATTTTGAAGTAATCAGTAATCACTAATAAATTAAAAATGCAAATGCATAGTAAAATAAAACAGGCGCATGTCCATTTTAACGCATTCTGTGATTTCAATTTAAAAAAGATATTGTTTCGTCTTAATCAAAAGCCGCTTCATAAGTTTAAGCAGCAAAAATAAATACCTACAAGAAAAGGATTTATCTCCCTCAAAACATTCGTCAAAGTAATCTAATCAAAATTTCCAGAATTTCACTTGCTGAGCGAAGCTACCGTCGCTACCGGTATTCCACTGTGGCTTGGTGCAAATTAAACAAAGTTAGCAATCGCAACGTTCTTATATTTCACTATAAAGATATGAAATAAATGGTGAAATTATCTTATACATATTTATTTTAATGTTTCTGAGGGCGGCAATTCATAATAATACCTATACTTCGGCATGTTTTTATTTAGATTAGACGAAAAGACAGATAGGTAAATAAAAGATATAGAGTAGGTATGTACTTACTAAAGTTTGTTGTTATTATTACGGAACATCCAAATCACAGAATAAAGCACAAGCTTTATTCTGTGATCCAAATAGTGGTGTCATGAATTTTATTTTCTATTAAATAATTTTTATAATTACTACCTATTAACCTATTCCCAAACTCCCAAGAGTAGTATAGTAATGCCGCTACTAATCCACTTTGACCTTTGACCCCAAGGTCACGGGGCGTGGCTAACTCGAGTAAAAACGGGTATTGAACAGGTAAAACAGGTATTGAACAAGTAAAAACAGGGGTAGGTATAGCCGTTTTCTGTTTATCTGTTCAATGCCCGTTCAATACTTGTTTTTTTACCTGTTTAATACCTGTATTTACCTGTTCAATGCCTGTTTTTACCTGTTCAATACCTGTTTTTACCCAAGTTAGCCACGCCCCGTGACCTTGGTGTCAAAGGTCAAAGTGGATTAGTAGCGGCATTACTATACTACTCCCAAGTACCATTTGGCTATCAGTGTCCCGCAATAGGTCGCGAGTGTTTCAAGTGTAAAAGATTAAATCATTTTTCAAAGGTATGTCGCGCTAAAGATAGGTTATATCATTGACTAACAATCAACGATTACATTCAATAACCAATGTGGAAGATTACTATTAATTGCGATTCGATTTTGCTAAATAGCGTTAATAAGTTGGCGTGGAAAGTCAAGTTAAACGTTGAAAATATGCCGGTTTTTTAAAATTATATGTTTAGATCCAAAAGAGATTAACAAAAGCGTTAAAGGACAAACACTTTAATATACCGACCTTAGAGGATTTGAAGGCGGAATCAAAGAACGCCAGTATTTTTTCGCTAATAGAGTTAAAAGATAGTTTTTGGCAAATAACATTGGTAAAAGATTGTAAAATGTAAAATATTGTGCGATTTGGACAGTATTTGGTTGTTACGCATTTAAAAGGTTACCGTTTGGTCTAAAAACAGTAAGTAATACCAAACGTTTTTCAAAAGTTTAACACGGAAATTTATATACTTACATGGATGATTTGTTAATTTACGCTGAAAATGAGAAAAAGCAAGATGAAATTCGACGGTAACACTTCAATATGTCGTAGGTAAGTCCGATTTCAGACATATGTACATTTCGCGCCTAATTTGCTAAATTCACCTCAACACGTGCCTTAAAACATTTCTATTGGCTTAGGTTGCAGAATAAGCCAATACTACAGTGACTCTATTACAAACAATGACGACGAGCAGCTATTAGCTCCGCCCATCCGCCATTAGGAGGCAAAATTTTGGGCGGGTTTATATGAACTCAACGGTGGTATCCTAGCAACTTGCTAAATCCAAATAAAAGTTACACGCCTATCAAAGGTAAACTACCACGTAATTAGTCCGGCCCCCATTAAGAGGCAAAATATACCACGGGCAATAAAAATCGATAAAGTTACTGTATAGTCCAGTAACCTTATACTTCAGACCTTGCGTCAAATCCGGTAGTTCTGATTTTTTGCTGACTTATTTATGATGTTGGCCCAATGAATAATCCAAGTTTGAGACCTCGAGCGCCGAACGCAACCGTGGCATAAATCGAAAAAACCGCAACATTTTCGACTTTATTTCAGTTTTTGGCGATTTTAAGCTTAAAGGACTAGTTTTTCGATAATACCTAAGCAGTAAGTTTTTAAAGTAGACTAAATTGTCTACAATATGAGACGAAAACTGTCTCAGTAGACCCAATAGTTTCCGAGATAAAGCTTTTCAAAGTTTCTCATTTTGTCGAACTTCGCAATTTTTAGCAATAATTTCTTGTTCTGAACGAATTTTGATCCTATTTCTTCGGGCCCCCACCCTCGATTATATTGTTGTGTATTCTAAAGAGGTTTGAGGAGTACGCAGACTCCCCCTCCCCATCTTTTACATTTTTCATATTTCTGAAATATACCCCTGTTATATTATCGAAGCTCTGTACGTTTTATGGTGGGATGTTAAAATTAAGTTAATTTTGCCTTCTTGGAAGGGCGCGGTTGAGGTTCGTCCGTATGTTGATCATCGTATCGTGATGGCATGTCCCTATCAGGGGATCGTGATGTATCGTCGATGTCTTGTGCCCACAAGACAACCTCCATGTCGACATCGGACAGATCGTCGCCCTCTGGGGAATCGAAGTCTATTTCTACTGCAATATCGGGTACGTTGTCAAGGAGGCCCCGCTGCAGTGCCTGCAGACTGATGAGAATGGGCGAAGCTAGGTGAACAGATCGGGGGGGGGGGGGTCAAGCCCCACAGATAATATGAGAAGAGGTATGTATATTTGTATAACGTCTATAGTTTTTTAAGATGTCACGGTAAGCTAGAGGGGCTAAATTGAAGTTTGGAATGGCTTAGCCCCCCAAGCCCCCCCCCCCCCCCCCACTTCGTCCATGCTGATAAGTAGACTGCGGATTTACAAGCAAATGCATATTTGCCTGGGATTAATATTCCTTGATAATAATTGAAAGATACATGTTTCATGCAATATTAAAGCGATTGAGCCACATTTATAAATGCTTATTGTGCTTATTTTAGCGTTTTTGTGCTTATATCTTTGTATTTGATTATTATTGCTTATTTTGCTTTTTTAATGCTTATATTTGGATTGTTTGGGGTTAATTTTTAAACAGACAAAATCTACAACGACAAGTTTCTTATGAAACCAAAGAAGATTAACAATAGGCGCAAGTATTGTTAACGTTGATTGGTAAAACCAGTAAAACCAAAGATAAGCAATGAAACTAAAATATTTTCCTAGTAAATTCAATTGACTTGTTTTGTAAGAGGATTAACAAAAGTAGTTGTGTAGGTATACCCTAAATCCTTGAATAGATTCTTGCTAAAGAAGGCTGCTTACTGACAAGTCTGGAATTTTCCATCCCTTTGAAATTATTGTTTTTGGATGTTTGTGGAGGATTAAATTTTTAACAAGTATTTTCGGCATGGGATTCTTTACAATTGTACAGTGGGTTCACAACCGAATTTATCAAATTGCAGTTGAAGCAGAGAGTTGTGCCCCGTGTATTTCCATATTAAAACATAGTGTTGTGTTAATTTAGTTATGGGAAAAGTCAAAAGTGCAAAAAATGTTCTAATAAAACAATGGATAAAGGACCACCCGTGCTATTTATCCGATGGTGAGGTGGTGTTTTGTAATCCGTGCAATAAGGAGGTAAGTTAACTTTTAAATATAATACTTATTTGGATTTTATGTGGTGAAAAATATTCCTTAATTTAAAGTAATTAAAAATTAGTAAATTAATAAAGCATTAACGTATTATAATTTAAGTATTTAGATCTGTAATTCTAAGAAAAAATTTAACTATGTAGTTTATTTTTAAGTCCCTATATAACTGGATATGTAATTCTGTTAAATAGGACAATAAAAGTTGAAAACGTTCACAGTAATTTTTTTAACTAACAGTAGTGGTTTTAATAGATTATTTCGAGCTTATAAATGCTTATTTATGCACATTTATACATATTTGTGCTTATTTATACATTATTTTGGTGCTTATTTGAAAATTTATACTGCTTATTTTAATTGTTATATGTGCTTATAAATCCGCAGTCTACTGATAAGCTTGTCATCCCTGTCTTCCTGCAGCTGCACTCGTTCCTACAACCCCTCTTGCAACCGCAAGAAATCATCCACAAGAGGTGTTGTGGGGCTGCGCCTCTGGACATCATTTTGGGGCAGGGAGAGGGAGAGGGTACAGTGTGACTCCCAACCACGCCTGTACCTGTGTAGTTCTAGGAACCTCTGATAGAGCCCGCCTGTGTTACTTGAGTGGCGCCTAAAATATTGCTAAAAATTGCGAAGTTCGACAAAAATGAGAAACTTTGAAAAGCTTTATCTCGGAAACTATTGGGTCTACTGAGACAGTTTTCGTCTCATATTGTAGACAATTTAGTCTACTTTAAAAACTTACTGCTTATGTATTATCGAAAAACTAGTCCTTTAGGCTTAAAATCGCCAAAAACTGAAATAAAGTCGAAAATGTTGCAGTTTTTTCGATTTATGACAAGGTTGCGTTCGGCGCTCGAGGTCTCAAACTTGGATTATTCATTGGGGTAACATCATAAATAAGTCAGCAAAAAATCAGAACTACCGGATTTAACGCAAGGTACCACCCCTTTCAGGCGACAAGGTTACTGGACTATGTAGCCAATACCAAGCAAGAAACAATATGGCGTAAATGTGAAGCCGGTTGCAATTTGTCGTAAAATTGTATGTTATCCGTCGGTAAGCAAAATTGCCTTTTTTCTGTATTATTTAATAGATGTGTACCTACTTATTTTATACAAGTGTCAAAGGTTCTATACAAAAAACATTACCTATTTCAAACGATTGAACATTATTCAAATAAACTTCATCCTATTGATTGAACATTTATTTCGATAATTAACAAGGTTTTCTATTATTAAGTTAGACTTAGGCATTATTTTTTTGTCGGATTGAAATGCTCGATTAGGACATATTGAATAATGATTTTTAGTGTTTCCTGAACAGTACCGACTTCTGAGTTACGACAATAGGGACCGGGCAGATGACGTCATTACCCTATTTTTTTACAACTCTGAGGGCAAAATTTTTTCTATTCGTAATAGCACAGCCTATACTGTTCGCATGTACAGGTTGCGCGCGTTAACAGAACGTGAGAGTTGTATTCACAATTGTAATTTTAGCCCGAGTAAACTGAAAATACGTGTTTCATGTAGCGTTTGTTTGCCCTCAGAGCTGTCAAAGTCAGCTGCTGCCCGGACTCTATTGAAGTGTTACCGTCAATATTAAAAAATGTATTTGATAATGCTAGAAAGTTAAATAATATTAAGTTTAATTTAAATAAATTTCTGTTTAAAACTGATAAAGTTAAATATTTATGGCATGTTTTTCGTAAGGATGTTGTAGAAATTGATTCAGGAAGAACAAAAGCGATTTTAGATTACAAAATTTTAATAATGACAAGGAAGTTGTAATGCAAACTGACAGTCACTGTGTCACTCAGTAGGTAGTAAGGATGGAATTTTGGTTGCGTACCTACCTATTAATGCAAGACAACAAACCTGTATGTTTTGCGTCGAAAAGCTTATCAGAAGCAGAAACGCGTTATGCGCAAATTGATAAAGAGTTTTTAGGAATTTTGTTTGAGTGCAAGCGATTTTATCATTAGGTATATTTATGGCAAAAAAGTAACAGTTCAAGCAGATCATAAACCGTTAGGGTCCATTATGCAGAAAGAAATTAACAAAATTAATTCAAACAGCATAGGTATGAAACTATCAATCAATTTATGATATGATAATACTCAAGTTGATTATAATTTAAACGATGTTATTCATGTGGTAAATGTGAGCGATAATTTAAAAGATATTCTACAAGACGAGACTAAGGAAGATAGCATTAATAAATGTAATGAACTATTGTAAACATGGTTGGCCAAAATCAATTAGTAAAGTAGAACAAAACGTCAAATTTTATTTTAATAAGAGAAATAACATTAGTTTTGAAGATGGATTAATTATTATTTATGAATCAGTCAATTATTGTACCGGCGGTATTGCAACAGATATTCTAAATAAAGTTCGTTCATCTCATTTAGGTATTTTGAAAACTAAACTACGAACAAAATCGTTATTTTATTGGCCAGGTATTGACTCCGTGTCAAAGATATCGCAATAGAAATATAAAGGAACCGATGTTATATCATACAATTCCAAAATTACCGTTTGAAATAATAAGTTGTGATATTTAGAATACTGAATATGCAAACAATAACTATTTAGTTGTAGGTAGTAGATTATTTTTCAAAATGGGTAGAGTTGAAATTACTAAAGGCCAAAGATCCACCAAGCGCGCAATATGATTGCATTTGTTAGTAAATATTTGCAAATACAATATTTGTTGGGTGGAAACAAAAACGACGTGCATTCGAAAACGTTAGCAATTGTTAGCAATGATTTGTCCGTGTTTCGAGTGATGCCGGTACATCAAAGGGATTTGTTGATAGTGTGCGCGCGTTAGGTATGCGTTTAGGTGGAGACGTGGTCGCTGTATTCTCCGGTACAATTCTTATTTTCCAAAAGGACAAGAACCTTATTGCCAATATCTAAACAGTCACTGTAATCAAAAATAATTAAGAATTTTCCAAAATTTCTCTCCGAAAGGAACGACAAAGTGAAAGCACAATACGATAAGAGTTCGAAAGTGCGACAATAGATATAATATGAAACCAAGTCAGGAAGTGACCCTATAGATATGGCACTGAGTGGCGTCCTGCTGCTATAGTTGGGAAAGCAGACACTCCCAGAGTACGTGATACTGTTCCCATCCAAAGTGAGTAGTCTTCAAAGATTGAGGTTATCTTAGTTTTTTCATATTCTTCGCAGACACAAAAGCAATTCCAGAATTTGGCAAATACTGTTGTACAAGAACTAGTGCAAAATTTGCACTATCGTCGTGGGCTAATCCTAATAGGAATCGTAATGGCAATGTAGAGTAAATCAAATTCAACACGTGCACAAGTCTTAAGCGGCAATGAATCGCTTAGCCATCTCTCCTCCCTTACAATTCTAAAAATTGCCAATATTTTTCTGGTACAGTTGTGACAATGCTCATAACAACATCGAAAAGTTGCACCTAGACCGAGGATTAATTGTGAATATTGCCGGTCAATAGGTGAGAAACGGCCCTTTAATTAATGTATTATATAAGTTAACAGGAATCGACGTCGGAAGTACTTGCTGATAATCTAAGAAACCTTTAATAATGTAAGGGACTTGTCACTATTTTCGTTTTCGCCTTGGTTCTGGTTGCATATGAACAGTACACAGGCTCCTCACCTTGTGTATGATTTGAAGATGAAATGACTTCTTTACTGTTTGTTAAATTTTTGTATATAGGTATTTTTTAAGTTTATTATACATTAAGATATGACGTAAGGATTTCTATATAAATTTGTATCATCTTGCGTGTACAAAATAACAAAGAAAAAGCCTTGTTGACTCTACTGCAATACCAAAATACGTGAGGCTATCCCTCCCAGTCATTAAGGGAGAAATAACCAGTTTATAGGTCTTTGCTAGCACTATGTGTAACAGTTATAAACAAAAGAGTTCGCAGATAGTTTGTATACAATTACAAACTTTAATTTTCCTGATGATTACGTAAATTGCTTTGTCAGGAGCCATCGATCCTAACAATTAAATTGATAAAGAGAGATTAGCGAAACTGACGAATGATGGAGAAAGTATTTAATCCAATAAAGAGAATGAAACATTTCTTTTGAGTGTTCCTATCCACTGTATCATAGTCTTCTTTATTTACTATGACTGTATAGTGCATACCTACCTAACGAAATTTTAAACAAATATTCCTAAAATCCTAAGGTAGGTACCTACCAGATAAATTACAGACCACAGATAAAGAAGTAAGTATATTGTACGTATTGGTATTGCCAAATTTTAAATCGTGCATCAATAATTTCAAATACAGAAGCAGAAAAGGGGTTGCTTACGCTAAAAATCATTTTTACGAGTATCATTAAGAAGGTGTTTGGGGTTTGGGAGAATGACCTTTCATAGAAGGTCATATATTTGTAAAATATTTTAGCTCAAAAGAATAATTAATTTCAACTGCATCATTTAATTTAAGGTAATCCTTCTTCTATCGTAAGTTCTCCAATTTGTTCTGTTAAATGGTTGCCTTAATCATTTTGCCATAAATATTAAATTTGATCTACTATAATAAGGATTTGTATTATGCTTGTAGCGAATTTTGGAATAATTTAGGTACATGAAACACACAACAAAATTTGTGCACAATCATTGAATATTGTAAACATGGATCGAAAATGTAAATTGGTTTCTTGTTTATGTTTAACTTAAAATTAACTTTTATACAATAAAACAAGTTGTGTAAGGACAAGTGTTGATATCGAATAATAAAGCTGTTCGTTGACTGTAATTTTTGCATACATAAGTACCTATGCTTATAAGTAGATATATATCAGATAGAAATGGTAACAGAAAACTGCACTTGTTTGCCTTCAAAACATTTTTTTATGTCTTTGAGATACGGAATGGGCGCATATATAAGTAAATGAAATTAGAGCTTTATTACACAGTT
Source organism: Pyrocoelia pectoralis (assembly GCA_036250285.1). NCBI lineage: Eukaryota > Metazoa > Arthropoda > Insecta > Coleoptera > Lampyridae > Pyrocoelia > Pyrocoelia pectoralis. The sequence goes on from CM070075.1 coordinate 6,465,867, forward strand.
AACTTTGATCATCACAATACGGTATCGATTTTAAACATGAAGCTACTTATTCTGATTTTTGTCTGTGTCCACTTTACATTTTCTTTAAAGGTACGTACAACGTACCGCTTTTTAGAATAGAATTTAATTTAGTAACTCTCTCTCTCTCTTTACAGCTCAATCAAGAAACAATTGAAAAATGGAATGAGCTTATTCGTCCTTATAACGAAAGGTGTATAAGTGAATCAGGTGTAAAAAAAGAACTTGCCGATAGTTTGTATACAAACTTGGATTATCCCGACGATCAAAATTTTAAATGTTACGTGAATTGCTTGTCAAGAGAATTAGGAGTTCTTGATTCTAACAACAAATTTGATAAAGGAAGATTGGCGGAATTGACGCTCGAGGATCAAAGTGAGCTACTCGATTCGTGTATAAAAAAAGCTGAACAATTTTCTAAACAATGCGAGATTGGGTTTATATTTACAACTTGCGGTATAATATCTATAGCCAAAAAGCAAAATCCTTAAAAAATAAAGCTATTGGTACTACAATGAATGTTTTTCTTGACCATAATTAGACTGTCTACATTGTATTCTGACTTTTAAATAAACAAGGACCGTCATGTTTATATCTACTTTATTTACTATTTTATATAAAAAATGTAGGTAAGGTTGTGCATTCTTGCTTAAAAGCTACCTACAATAAATTTGCAGAAACTAATCAATATGGGAACAAATATATTCAATAATTACATAAAAGAATGAAACACTTCTTTTTAGTGATATTACCTACCTATACCCAATGAAATATTAATTAAAGAAATTATTGCAGTAAATGCTTACGCTTTTGTTTTTATTATTATTTGGGAGTTCAAGTTCAAGTGGAAGACTAATCAAGAAGAGTCAAAGAGTATACGTTTATAGAAAATTCTGTGCCTTATGAATAATTAAGATTTAGACAAGTCACCGGTGTTATTTAATTAAAGCTAATAGTTTTTGAATATAAAACTTCACTGTACAATTTTATTTCTTCATCTTTAGCAAAAAAGTTATTTAAAATTTTCAACTTCAAGCATTCATCCCTCTTCTCCTATTGGAAATAAAGAAATAAATGTAGGTAGTGCCAACAGTCTCTCATTAGCTATATGTATAACATTTAAAAAAATAAACCAAATGACCGGAGCAGATTTTGAGAAAATCGATTTTTAATTTTTGACCAACTTTGGGCACCAATAAATTGGCCACGTTAAATTTTTGTTCTTTATCAATTATAAGTAAACGTTCTGGCGATCCTTTGACTAGAATTTTCAATTTTCAAATATTAATTAAGTTAAAGGGTTCTCGAGCTAGACCCGAAAAGTAAAAACTTGGAGAATTGCTATATTGGTCGCTATTTTGAATTTAGAAACAAACGAAAAACTGTGTTTTACTTGTAACCATGTCTACTAACTTTTCACTAAGGGAAATTAGTTTGGGTTAAAATTTGAATGTTTGCTCCCAAAATAACGCGAGCCCCTTTGGGGAGAGAAGTTTTTTAAATTAGAAGTAGCGATTTCGCAAATATTTTTGTAAAAAATTAAAAAAACTATTTCATTATACTATAGTCGTCAAAGTGCAGTCAATTCTACTGCAAAAATTGCTTAATTCCTGTTTACGTTACCTACTTTGAAAATTCACGATGACTAGTTTATCACAGTATATGGACAAATGTTTACATCTAATAATAATAAATTCCAGACGGTCTGTAAACTGTTCATTGACTGTAAGTTTTGCATATTATATACATACATATACATAGATTGAATGGAATCCACCTGTTGATCGCTAACATAAAACTATATACTTGCTTGCCTTCAAAATTTATTTTCATCTCCTCGTCTGGGTGCAATAGGTATATATAAAAGAATTTACTTTTAGCTATAAACACCAGTTGGTTCGATCATTACGTTACCGATTTTAAAAATGAAGCAAATTATTTTATTTTCGATGTGTATTTATCTTACACTTTCTTTAAAAGTATACCTATAAAATATCATTTTTTAACAGATTTTAATAATTCTCTTTACAGCTCAATCAAGACACAATTGATAAATGGAATGAGCATATTCGTCCTCATGTAGAAAACTGCATTAATGAATCAGGTGTAAAAAAAGATCTTGCCGATAGTTTGTTTACAAATTTGGATTATCCTGATGATGGAAATTTAAGGTGTTACATGGATTGCATGGTAAGAAGACAGGGATTGCTTGATTCTAACAATAAATTTGATAAGGACAAAATAGCGAGTCTGACGCCAGAAGGTCACCAGGAGGTAGTTGACTTGTGTATCCAAAAAGCTGAACAATTATCGGGCCCTTGTGAAAATGGGTATACATTTGCATCTTGCGTTATAAGATCTAGAGCTGAAAAAGAAAATCCTTAACTACTTAGTTAAAAGTCTCGTATATAATAAGACTATCTATATTATGTTTCTCCTCTTAACAAAGTTAAATTTTACGAATCCTTGCATTCAGTACAAATCGTATTTGTATTTCAATCTATGTTTTAGATGTTATGATTGTGCATTCTTGTTAAAAGCTACAATAAATTGAAAAAAGAATTAAATGGGTATGTTTGAGTCAAAGCAACAATCATTCAATATTAGATGAAAAAATAAAATACCGCCTAAACTAAACAATTGGGTTAATTCACATAATTTTTTTATACGCTTAATAAATGCAAAGATGTCAGATGTCTTCGATATTGCAGAAATAAGCGGCGTTAGATTAATTTAAACAGCTTTTTTTTAAATTTTAAAGCGCGAAGCGTCGAAACTGCACGACAACTCAGCGACAGGTGCCGACTACGGAATGACGTCATATACTGGCGTTTCAGCTAAACTGGTATTTACGAATGATTGTTTCACGATCATGGAGCCGTCGAAAAGTTGTTACAAGTGGTGTTTTGTGCCTATGTGCACTAATACGACTTTTACAACACCTAAAAAGACATTTGTGACAATGCCTCGAGACGTAAAAATTCGAAAAATGTGGTTCAAAGCAGCTAGAAGAGATTATTCTAAAATAACTTCTTCGGATTTCTACTGCTGCGAGGATCACTTTGATGTGAGATGTAGTTACTTACTAAGCAAACCTAAATGTTTAAGTAATTGACAAAAATAAATATACATGAGACGTGGTAAACGAGTAAAGTAATGCAAACAGCGCCGCCGGAGAGGTAAGGCAACTTAAGCAAGGAACTTAGGTCTCGCACTTGTATAGGCCCCGCGCTTTTGTCCAAAATACTATTGTGTAAGTGTAATAACACCCATAAATTACAAATTCTGGAAAAAAATGTAAATTTAGGAACTAGATATTTGAAATTTACCTTTACGTTATCAAATCTGTACAAAGATTCTACTTCTACAACACTTTTTCCCGAGAACCACAATTGAACTATATTTTAGAGGACCAACTTACTATACCCTACCTAACTTACTATAGGTCTCCTCGACGCATTATGCCTTAGGCCTCCTAAAGTCTAGCGACGGCGCTGAATGCAAAATATCTCCGTAGTAAGAGTCTGTCAAGCAAACGAATTTCACTTTGTTAGGTTTTATTCAAGCTTTTGCTCCATGAATTTCTGCAGCATTAAATCGATCATCCTTCTTTAAGAACTCGGCCAACATAAAAACATCTACTCAAGGAAGATTATCCGACAGCTTTCAAATAACTTGCATCCACCATCGTAAGAATCAGTTTCACAAACTTTCAACAAACGCAACGGTAGCCGACTGACAGTGGGCGTTTCCCAGTACGTGACGTCACTATCTGTTTAAAACTGATTTAGCGCGAACGCTCATGCTTGAACACTTCAATTCTTTTTTTCTCGGAAATGGTACGTTTTATTTAACTTTTTTGAACTGCAATAGTTTACACACACGATTCCAAAGCAGAATCTTATGTTTATTTTGAAATTTATTTTTATGAACTAACCCAATTGTAGTCCAGTTTTAAATAGACTTTTAGATATCTTTTATTTTATTTTACGGATGTCAGGATGTGATCGTACGTAATAAATTATCGTAAAAAGATGTGAATAGCCAAGAAAAACGCATTCGGACGAACGACCCGTTATAGTGCAAATATTAAAAAAAAACATTTTGGTCCAAAGAATGATGAAAATCTAAATGAGTTGACAGTAATATTTAAATCAAGATGAAACTTTCTTTATTATACTAACACTTCTATAATTTATTCCGTTAAATGAATGGTCTTCAAGTCAAGTTGCGGTTGTCTTAAAAGTTTTACCAAAGAACGAAATATATGTTACGTTCTTTGGTTTTACGTTTACTAGTAACAGTGAAGAGCGATAACTTTCTAAATTACTATTTGAACGCATAAACGCATTTAAGGGTTTTGTAAATACTTTCGTACCTGAACTGTGTTACGCTTTAAATGTTTATCATTAACAATATAGTTGCTCACAGTATTTGACTATTGAAGCAAGTTTTACTGGTAAAAAACAGAGCCATTCATCAATCGTTTGAAAATTTCTGTTCTAGCGTTTGCAACAAATGAGAACAAATTAAATCGAATTAAATTGTCATAACTATAGCCTTGGAAGCTATTTCCTATAAAATCCTCCATGACTAGTAACGTTTGTCAACATTTCAATTTTTCTTTCTATAATAAAATGATTATGCGGTTACGGTTAGAGTCAGTTACAGCGTGTAAGGGATGATCTCAAACCATTTCAAACGTATATTCGTGAATTAAACTTTTTAGAATATAAAGCAATATTAACTTGCACTATAACGCCCGATTAGATTACTTTATGTAGGTATTCGTGAAGTTGAATAGTTTTCTGAACCTTGTGAGGTTGGGTTTGCATTTTCATCCTGTGTTGGTTTCCAAGGACACATATTTTGACCGATCAAATAGCTGTTCAGAAAAAACAATTAACTCATCGTAATTATTGAAGTTTTGGTTCCGTATGTTGTTTAAAATGGCGCTCAATAAATTTCCGCAATTTTGCAGGAAAGACATTTGGAGATTTCGCAGTTGGGACATTTTTTATGAGGAACGTTATTATATAAAGCGTCGTAAATGTATTTTCATTGATAAGATTTCATTAAACTCTAATGAATTACAAATTTAGGAAAGCCATTGGGGTTGCTAATGTACTATTGTTTTATAATATTTGCAGGTCTAGGGAGAAAAAATCGTGAATTGCTTAATCAAAATTTAAATAACACTCCTTGAACTCAAAAGAATATCTTTACGAGGATCAATATTGTGTATACGAACCGGTACGCCCAATCATAAAATTGAACTAGGTACAAGCAAGTATGTAAATATTTACTTGATTATAAACATTTTTGGTCAATAAGTTTTAGTTTATGGTATTTTCCTTGAAATGGCAGTGAAAGTTCAATGGCATTTACAATTCGCGAAATAATTAACATTTTGCAAACATTCGCATTTTCAAAGTAAAAAATGATTCGTTCATACTTGTCTACGTAAAACTATCTGTCATCTTGGACACTGCTCGTAATTAACGTTTATTTGGTCTTTGGAGATTTAGCAGCAGAATAAGCCAGAAGCCTGTTTGCCTTCAAAAGTTATTTATGTCTTGAAAGGCATGTACAAATTTTGCTTTGGTTGTCTGAGGTTACGTTAACCAAGTTTAAATATTTTGAATGATTTATTGCACTTTTCGCATGTATTTCTTTTGATGTTTTCTTAATAAGTACACTGTTAAAAAATAAATATTGCAAAAACCACATATTTACGGGCAACAAAAACAAATTAATATGCATGGTTTAAGTAAAAATCAATCAAGCTAATGAAACTAATTGTGCACATTTTTGTTTTACTTTATCACACCACAATATTAAATATATTGATTAATGATTATATACCAGAACCAGACATTATAGCGAAAGATTGTTGTTATACTTTGATAAAATGCCGAAGAAAACTGTAAATAATTAATGAAGATGGCATATGCAAATTGTTTAAACGAAGGACAAACTTGGCCACCTACCATACCGCTTGTTGCTTTATAAGCTCTTCATTGACTTTTGCATGTGTAAATGAGACCCTCTACATCTACAAAATATAAATAGGATTGTAACCTTGCATGCCTTCAGACTCTTTTCCAGCTCATTTATTCGTCTACTCGTTTGTCTACAAGCAAATAATGTATGTCAGGACTTTCATTTGGAAATTTCCCCCCTTGGAGTAAGTTTATTCAATAAAGTTATAAAAAATTCTCGACAACACCGACTGAAAAATGTGAAATGCGAAGATTCACACATATTAAATCGGTCTGAACACTCGTGAACTAACGACAAAAATGTAATGAACCCTAAAATTAATTGCAAATCGTTGACGGCACTATTGATATTGATAAATAAATATTATGCAGTCAGCAGTAGCAAATAATAATTTATTGCAGTAATACCAAATGCAAAATACGTTGTAGCAGTTTAGAATTTTATGTCGATTTTTTGAAAATACTGCTTGCAAATTATCACGCATAGATAAATATGCAATATTGGTTTATTAAAAAGTGTACCTACCCTTTTTGAATTGTATCTAACTGACAAATACTGAATATGAACTGGAGTTATATTTTGAATTATCGGAAACGGTCTTCCGTTTAACCCCTTCAAGCCCATGTTGCCAAAGGTGGCAACAAATGAATATCGAAGTGCCATCCCAGATTGTCACTTCTTGTGGCAACAAATTTGAAATAGAATAACTAAGTTGGAATAATATTGCAGTTACGTAGATATGCCCTGGGATGGCTCATATTTATTTACTAACATGATTTTGATTGGCTGGTTCAAGGTCTAACGATTTTACCGACAGCAAGTGTGTTTCATTCCCTTGCAGTAGTAATTTCGATTTTGTCAAGTGGATTTGTGGATAAATATAAGATTTTTCAAACCACTTTTAGTGCCGAAAACATGGTCTTATACCTATAACTTAATAATAAGTAGAAAAAAAACAATTTTAAAAAACATCGTTTTTTTACAAAATCTGGGATTGCACTACAACCTTAGAAAATCGACCAGGGCTTGAAGGGGTTAACGATAATTTCCCATTTTAAACTTTAAACAGTTTAAACTCACCACATATTGAGCAATTCAATATTTTATTTCACAAACCCCTAGCGGCCCTAGCAATAACAGCCCAAAAACAAGCATAGTTTTGCTCGCAATTTTTTTAACTATTCAAAAATACCTTCGCGGAGTAATTTTTTTGTAGGCGCTACTATGGAATATTAAAGCACAGATAGTATCTCTGATTAAAGTCTTCTAATTCTTATATCGCCTTTGAAATTAAAATATCTATTATCAAAGGAACTTAGCATAATATATTATAAAATAAACTTTGTATGACGGTTCTTGTTCTTCAATTCCACTCCTTTCAGAGAAGTTCTTGAAAGCTTATGTGACATGCATTTCTTTAGCTGGAATACCCTTTAATATTGATTTACACTGTAGTATTATTAATATCATCCTCTTCCATCATTATAGATTATAAAACAACCTTGTCTTTATTTGAAAGAGTTTATATTTTTAAAAGAAATGTCACGACGTAATGTACTAACACAAGGGCTGTGCAATTAGTCTTTTTAGTTTAAAAGCAGTCCTAGATGATAAATTTTCCATATACTCGTATGTATACATATAAAAATGCTAAAAATTTCTTCATATTATTTTGGTTCTCGTTCTTTGCAAACATTTCGATTGTATCATGATCTATCTTTTATTAGATCTTTGGAAATCAAATCCGTTTAATTGTAGTTTTCTACATCAGTACTTTAATCGCAATTTTACTGTATTTCTCTTCAATGCCTTTAAGGAACAATCTATGATAGATATACATTTTATGTCGTAGATTACGCCCGAACACTTCAGTATTTTTTCTTAAACTTATGCTGTTGAATATATTAAAAAGCTAACACCGATTGAGTAAAGTAATCTATTTATCAGTGGTTACATTTAAAGAACCGGTAACACATTGTTCAGACGTGCGCGCGTATTTTGAAGAATGAATGATTTTCGAGGTTAACATGTACCTACACTGAGAGAAGGAATACGTCATAATCTAATTCCCTGCAAATTCCGTAATGGAAGATCTAGATTTTTGCAAGAAAAGTGAAAAATGTCCAACATTCCCAAGACGATTGAATTTTACAAAAGTGTTTGTGACTGTAGATGATGAATGGATTCGCTACTATTCTCCAGAAAGAAAACAGCAATCCACACAATGGACCACAGTGCAAACCATTATTTAACACTTCAAAAGGGCACAAGAATTAAGATTATGGACACATTTTTTTTGAAATACAGTAATAGGTACCGCTGCAAAAGTACGTATAGTATCGTAAAATTTCATAATATCTTGTTGAGATCGACAAATGTTCTACTAAAAAATTTCCAAAATTATTCACTTGATTTACGATCGATCGATAAAAGGATTAATAACCTGTTATCCTTGATAATGACATGTAGTGTCAAACTTAAATTATTAGGTACGTATTTTAAATAAAAATTAGAGGAATTGTTTGTTTTTATTATTACAATTCACTTAAAATATCATTAAGATAGCCGATAAAGAATTTAATGAATATTACGTATATGTACTTCACTTTGTGAAATCTTGAGCATAAAAAAACATCGCGTTTGGGCGTTACTTACTTAAGTATATTAGCGTAATTCGTTTAAAATGTGATACATTACCTGCAATGATGTACTAACTAGGTTAATGCAAATGTGAGGCAATGGACAATTTCATTGACCAATTTGCTGACGAATTTTTGAATAACATATTAGCCAAATTTTGGCAAATGGAACAGATTAAACCCAGGCCCGGATTAAGGAATTGAGAGGGGCAGGGTTCTTTACGCGAAAGGGATCGAGGGATCCTTTTTAAACTCATCGAAATTATTTTACATGATAAACGTTAAAATAAAATCATATGAATATAAAGTAAGTAAATAAATTTACCTACAAGTAAAGAAGTAGATAAATATTTTAAATAAACAAATACAATAATATACTCTTTACTAAAAAAATTATTTAAATGGGGTCCCCAATCTAATGAGGCCCTGGACTATAGCCCCTCCCCCCGTTCATCCGACCCTGATTAAACCTTGTCACCCGCAATCATTGCTCTTTATAGAAGAACGAAAATACGAAAGTCATTTAGATGAATCCAATAAATTCAAAGCAATCCAAAATATTTGCAATAACTTATGAAGTTTTTTCGTATTAGAACAAACTTTGGACACATATAATGCTAATTACAGAAATTTTATTACTTTACCAATCGAAGATAACGATAGAGTGGTTTTAATTGTATAATTTGCAGCCTTGTTTACCTTCAATTTTTTATTTGTTCTAATTTACTCATTTCTTCATGTGCATATAAGCACATTTGTAAATTTAGACATGCAGTTGACTTCTGATCATCGACACTTATCAATAAATTTGAAAAATGAAATTCTTAGTGTTTGCTATGTGCATTTATTTTGCCGTTTCGTTAAAAGTACGTATACAACCCTTTTTAAACAAATTTACCATGTCCATTTTTAGCTTAACCCTGAAACAATTGAAAAATGGAGCGCAATGATACATCCTTATGTGGAGGGGTGCATTACGAAGACGGGCGTAAAGAAAGAATTCGCCGATAATATATACACAAATTTGGATTTTCCTGATGATCAAAAGTTCAAGTGTTATATGCACTGTTTGGCACAAAAATTGGAACTCGTCGATTCTAATGATAAATTGGATAAAAACCAAGTGATGAAGTTTGCGGAGACAGCTCAAGAAGCGTTAGTTGAAGAATGTATTAAAAAAGCAGAACAATTCTCTAACCCTTGTGAGCTTGCATATGCATTTGGGTATTGCGGTATAAGAGGTTTTGCGGAAACTCAAAAAGTATAGATCCAGAGAAAGTTAAAAGTATGAGTAGGTAATGTAAAAGAATCTGTTTGCCCAAGTTAATATTACAAAATATATGTATACATATATCTTTAAGTTATTACTATTTGGACCTAATTTGGAGAAGAATTGTTACATGCTAATTGTATTAGAAGATTACTAATTACATATTATATTCGGACTTATATTTGGAAACAGAATATTGTTATTTGATAATTTTTTTGGTTTCGGGTAAAAATACCGATTGGCAAGCCCTTCACACAAGTTTCTTTTGGTCAAGTGCTACATTGAAGTTTAAAACATTTAACATATCGAGGTACAGATCAATAGGTGTATGAAACAAATTATTTTACTTATATTCAACTTAACTTTATAATCCTATAATAATTTCAACTATATTTTGTTATCTTAATTGAATGAGCAGTTTATCATTTTGATTTAGTTTCATTGGCATTTGAAATACAAATTTGTTTTTACCGAAAGGAACTTAGTTATTTAAATTTTTACCCTTCGAGGATTAACACATTTCTTTTAGGAATTGAAAACCACCCCTCTCTAGTACTTGAGAGTGCGTTCGACATAAAAACCTTAGTAATCTCATTTTGGTTGGAAATTTGCCATCTACATTCTGTTAAGTCACAATATTTATCAGTTATCACTTATCTATTACATGTGATTAAATTTCTTTGTAGTGGTTATTTTGTATTATTTGCTACCTATAGGGCTTGGCTAAATTTGTCTAGGTTTGTTTGGCCAGGTCCTTTACTTAGAGATTATAGTTATCTAAACTTAGGTGACGCCCGATAATCAAGGGCGTACGCAGGGGGGGGGAGCAGATGGCCGCAAAAGGAATTGTGCTAAATATTGTGAAAGGTTGTAGGATTTACAACGTAAAAACAAGGAACATTCACACATCCATAAAGCCCATACACGTTTATTAAGTGGTAAGACCACACGAGTGGTAGAGTTCGGTTATCCCAATGACGTCCAGCGTTCCCAGGTTTTATAAATTGCTCATAGCCAATTTTAACTCAAAAGTAACCTAAATAATTTAATAAAGTAACTAGCAATCGCCAATTTATTACCACTTTAAAAATATACACAACATTAGTTATCTAGCTAATAAGAAACACCCTTTAATGCCTTTGAGGTATTTTTCCATTTAACGCGCAAAAGATTAAAATTGATTATGTACTTACTGGTGATATAATTTAAGGAGCTTGTTAAAGCATTTCCTGGCCTTTCTTCTAAGTAAATAGTATTTTTACCCAAGGGGAATTAAGTAGGTATATGATTTTTAATAAATGCTTAAATGTATTAAAAAGAATTGTGGGATAACAACATAATATATAGGTAAATATTAAACACGTTTCCAAACAATTTTATTTTTTGGCCCCCCCCCCCCCCCCCCCCCCCTAGCCAAAAAACTGCGTGTGCCCTTGCCGCTAATAAGTTTTATATGTTTATTAGATTGGGATAATATTGCTAACCCTGTCCATTTTTCTCGATTTTTCTACTTTGATTGAGCTATCGGTTGCTTCATTCACTTACTTGTTAATTTAACCTTTTTGGTAGGTACGTAACAAATTTTGAAAGTGTCTAAAAAGTAAATTTTTTATAACAATAAATACAAGTAATTCCACTTTATTTTAAAAATGTAACGTGACTCGTTTCGACGCTATATGTTACTATCAAGGGTTACAGATTACTTTGTTTCAGTTGAATTTAATGAAAAATTGTTAACCTATTTATATAGTAATAATAACAAGTTTTTAGTGGAATTACATGTTATTATTATAATTAACTAGGTACTTATGGAGCGCCACAAGTACTTAAATACCAATAAAATTAATTATCCTTAAGCGTATCGTTTTGCAATTTGTTAACATGAACTAATTAAATGGAATTTATAAATCTCTACGTAATTAACTTAATATGTTCAATTTAGCAAATCATGCGTGTCTATATGAAAGAAGGGAGAATTATTTTATAGAAATTATAAGTTTGTGCCTATCCGGAAAATGATAGAAATGACAGCTTACAGGTAGATATGTATATTTAAATTCGAGATGTTGGCAATATGCTAATTTAAGAATAACATTCTGATTTACTGATGTGTAGAACTCTTTAAAGTGAAGCTGTGAGGTTTTAATATAGTTATGCTTATGCACATAGTTATGAAATGATGATTGCAACTTCTTCGAGGTGAATAATAATAATAATAATAATAGAATATACGAAAAAAACAGTAAGAAGATGGATCAATCTCACCTCAGGTAAGTTGTAATATTATTCATAGGAGATAAAATGAAAATAGTATGGAAGCACGTGATCAGTGTTGGTGAATTTTCTGTAAGTGCCAAATTTAACGAAATGGTGACGACCTCTGATGGACATATCGGGGAAATGAAAAGGTTTCTATTGGATTCAGTTGCGCTACAGTAATAAAATGACTTGTGGAACTTTTGTTGTGAAGTTATAGTAAGCACCTTCACAAATAAAGCATGAACAAGAGATTAACGCAAAAATGTGCATAACAATATAAACTTTATTTTTACATGTTTATAGCACGACGTTGGACGTTTTCGAGTTCAACCTCATATTTTTGGAAGGGCGGATACCAAATCAAGGAGCCATATTCGAGCTTGCTTCTTACTAACGATGTATATACAAAGTTATAATGGTGGACAAATTGGAGAAGCTTTTACTGGTACGCATGATGAAAGCTAATGTTTGGTAGCAGTGTTTCGTTGTTGCATGTATGTAACAAGAGAACAAAGAATATCCCCAAATCTTTCAGTTTAACAACATTCCAGCCATCGAGTAGATAATCATATTTGAACTTTGCCAGAGTAAGATACAATATCACATATGGAAATATTTAAGTTCGTTCTGTAGCTGAAGGCTATCACATAGGAAATGAGGAGGTAAGTCGTAAAAATTAGAAATGGCGAGGGATCCAAGTTGGAGCCTTGTGAGTTGTGGTACCTCAGATATAGGAGTGAATTATTTTAAGATTGTACCGTTGTATACGTGAGTTCTATCTATTAGGTACGATTTTATGAGTCGGAGCAAGGGCGAACTAAGTCCATAAGTTTAGTAATAATGATGTAGTGATCTAACTGATCGAACGCTTTTTGAAAATCGTTGTAAATTTCATCCACCTGTCCTCGTATATCTAATACCTACGAAAAAACTGGGAAAAAGTATGCTAGATTCGTTACAGTGGATCTTTTAGGAATAAATCGGTGTTGTTTTATGGATAATTTTTATGTGAATTGAAACAATAGTTTGTCGTACAGGATAATTTCAAAAACTTTAGACAAGTTACTTAAAATCGATATCGGCCTGTTGCTTTCTTGCTTTCTATGTCTGATGGTGAGCCTGATTTTAACACTGGGCATACCTTTGCAATTTTCCAGGATGAGGGAAATGCACCTAGCTTCAGTATTAAGTTAAATATGATTGTCAAAGGATTGGAGAGAATCCATCGCAGTCCTTTATGAGGAAGGAAGGTATTTGATCAGTTTCAGAGGTGTTCTTGTATTTGAGATTGTCGAGAGCGCGGGTAACGTCTCGTTCTGATATGGAGGCGATTAATTGATTTGAGTTAATAGGTAATGTGAGTATTTGTAATCAGTTAAAGCGCGATTCCCACTATACGTAACGTCACCGTCACGTTACCGTTCCGTTACCAACCCAGCAAATATAAATATGTTGTAAGTAATGAACCGCGACGGAAGATAACCGTGACGGCAAGTATGAATACGTTCATTACTTACAACATGTTTATATTTGCTGGGTTGGTAACGGAACGGTAACGTGACGGTGACGTTACGTATAGTGAGAATCGCGCCTTATGGGGAGGATTTTTATAGACACTGCCAAAATAATCTGCGAAGACGGCGACAATCATTTGTGCAGTATTATGTTTGATGATTGCGAAACGTCACTGGGGATTCGAGAGCATATACCATGAACAGGAAAGAAAATGAGAGAAAAGATTCAAGAAGAAAATGAAAGAAATAGAGGACGCATTTAGTAGCAAAAATATTAGAATTTTTTACCAAGTCGTAAGAAAAGAAAAAAAAACAATAAAAAACAAAAAAGAGAACGAATAATGGAAGAGAGTGTGGAATACTTCCAGGAGCTGTTAAACAATTCGGAAGAGGATAAGATACGATAATCAAGATCAAGTCTTTGCTACGTGCACTAAGAACCGATTAGGGTGCTGAAAAATATAAGAACTGACAATAAGTTTATAAAAGTAGTACAAATGACGCTAAAGATCTGATAGGATGTAGTTAAAATAGGAGGAAAACTCTCAAAAGAATTCAAAGTGAAAGTACTCCGTTGTCATCAATGCTATTTAATTTGGTTGTAAAATAAATAATGAAAGAATAATAGTGTAAGTACTCTATTATACTCTGGTATATGCAGAGTATTGATAGTTTTGAAATGGTGATAGTAAAGCTAGAGGAAAATTTAACGAAAATGGATGGCGGAAAAGTAGTAGGATGAGAGTCAAGGCCTAGTGAAGAGTTAAAGCCCAACTTAACGCAGTAAGTGTGATTAAAGTGCGAAAAATGAAGTGGGTAGAGCCAATGGAGAGGATGCGACCAGCGCCGGTGCTGAGGTCTTTGGCGCCTGCCTGCTATTTCTACTGAAGCGCCCCCCCCCCCTCCCCCAAACTACGCGCACATAAAATCATCGAAAAATGAACAATTTCCGCACTCTCTCACTGGTCCAAATTTGGTACCAAAATAATCATCTACAATTCAAATTCTCTTTTAGTAAAATAAAAACTTTAGATAAGGAAAAAATTTGAAAATAACTAGAAAATGTAATTATAATAAATTATAAGAATAGGTAGGCCTAATAGATATTGTTAATATATTTTCAAAAGTTTCAAAATTTTTACTTAGGGGTTACTCTGATCACTGAATCGATGTAAAATATTTTCAAATGGCAGCACTTCAGGAAATGCCGGAAGTAGCTAGCACCTTCGTTATTTTAAACGTTAACCCCTATTTTTTTATTCCACTTTTGGATTCTACGTGAAATTTCAGTCCTTTTGATACCCACATATCAATATCTACATTTCACGGTTTTTCAGTTATTTTGACTTTAAAAACAAATGGCGGTTGCAGACGGTACTTTGAGAGTTCTATACTTGAAAACCGTTGTAGTTATGGCAACCGAGTTTTCACCAGCGCATAGAGGAAGAATAGGGATATGCTGCCATTTTGAAAATATTTTACATCGATTCGGCTTTCAGAGTAACCCTTAAGATCAAATTTTCAAAAACCTACTTATAAATCTTTCCCAGAAATGTCTAACTAAAGCTCCCAAAAAACACCCTGTATTACCCTGTTAACGAATACATTGCAACGTCTATTGCACTTTTCACACTGAGAATTCAGTATCGAGCGCCTTTGCCTTATGTAGCATGGCTGAACCGGTCAGGAATCAGGACTGGCCTCAACTAAAATGCGTCGCTTGGATCTAACTTTATTTATAAACAATAATCTTGTAATAAACAATGCTTTTTATTTTTATTAACTACAATTTATACTGAATTCTCGCTTCTCGGGGTGAAAAATACAATAGAAGTGTATAAACACGTTCACCCTAAACTTATCCTTTGTAGATTGCGCCGTTTCAGAAATTGGTTAGTTTCTTAATTTTCATTTTTGAAATATTTTTTTAAAATGAAATTATAAACAAAGCCCTGGGGGTCTATATCACAACGGCCACTGATCATAACGGCCACCCCGGTTTTTGCTATTTCATAACGGCCACCTTGATCACAACGGCCACTTATATTATTTGATCATAACGTGAACAGGGTGGCCGTTATGATCAAATAGTATTAGAGGCCGTATGTGATCAAAGTGGTTGTTATTAAATAACAATAACCTAGGTGGCCGTTATGATCAGTGGCCGTTGTGATCAGGTCCCAGCCCTGGTAGCGGCGCCCCCTTCGTAGCGGCGCCCGCCTGCGCCGCATCCCCTGCAGGCCCGTTTCCGCCAGCCCTGGATGCGACATGGATGGCCAAGGCCGAGGAAAAAAGAGGAAGAAAGGGGTAACGGAACGGAAACACAAGCACAATAAAAAGCAATGGTAGAAGATACCAAAACAAGCCCCATGTGTTTACAACATTTATTTTACACTTTCGTTAAAGTTATAACGATAGGTAGGTACTATTAAAATAAAAGCGTTTTAACATAAAAAAATTCTGGCATGTATTGCCACGAGACTTCCCTCGTACTAAAAAACTGCAACTTTTTCTTTAAAAAAAAATGAGTGCCGCCATTTTAGCTTATACCGGAAGTGACGTCATCAAAGGTAATATCAGCATTTTCGTCCTTGGCTCGAATTTCGATAACTTTAATAGTTTCTGAGTTTTAGAGCGTTGCAAGAAATGTGTACGGACAGACTACAGACGGAAATTTTTTTTCATTTTTTGAATCTACATATTCAGAAACGCAAAGATATGTAAAAATTTGCATAGGTCAATTTTTTTTTCTACTTCGTACTCGGGAAGTAAAACGTTTTTATTAAATGATGTTTAGCAAATGCTCGTATAAATAAACGGAATAGAAGTTTTTATGTGTAGAAAAAAACTGTGGCATATGTAGTACCAATTATACAGAAATACGAAATACGACCACAGATAAGTATTACTTATCTGTGATACGACTTTGCACGTAACGTGTTTGTTGACTTGACCTTTTGAAAACATAAAGTAGCTTTATGACTTTTTTATATTTCATTTAATTAAACCCTCGTGTGTATAATTTATAGATGTGGGAATGTAATTGATTTTTGTTTATCCAAGCTGATACATAGATTTGAAAAATGAAGTTCCTCATTGTGTTCTTTGTGTTTGTGTGCATTTATTTTACACTTTCGTTAAAGGTGCGGTGCAACGTTTTTCAACTAAATACACTTTATCCGTTTTTAGCTTAACTCTGAAACAATTGAAAAATGGAGCACGATGATTAGTCCTTATGTGGAAGAGTGTGTTAAAGAAACAGGGGTAAAGAAAGAATTCGCCGATAATATATACACAAATTTGGATTATCCTGATGATCAAAAGTTCAATAGTACGTAACAATGTAATGTTGGGAGTTACCAAGCGTGTAAAAGTTTGGCCCCCCCTCCAGGATTGTTATCAATGACCCATTGAACAATATTAGAGGGGGGGAAAGTTGAACGGCCGCCATCTTGTCCGCCATCTTGAAAATACCCGCGAACCTATTTTTGGCTATATCTTAGCAACCGTATGTCCAAATCGAACGTACGTAGACTCTAATTGCACAGTTTTGTATTCCTAAGATAAAGTGTTATATAACCGAAATTGATAATCCTAGCGGATTTAATGTTTTTGGGCTTAAAAGCTTAAATTATGGAATATGTAAAAAAAACGCTAAAAAACATATCACTTTTGATTTTATTATTATTAATCTTTTAGATCTCGCTTTTATGAATAAAATGCAAAAACAATCAACGAAATCCGAGCACTGGTTACGAAAATATACAAGAATTAGGAATAGGTAGCGCACCTTTGCTGAGCACAATAATTGGTAGTTACAGGTCAAATTAAAAATTTCATAAGTTCACTTTCTACAAAATATGCGAATTACTACTAAATACATGCATTAATTAAGTGTATTCAATTTTTGAAGGTTTATGCCCCATTCGCGATTCCCTCGCCCCCATAAGAGTAATGATCGCCATGACATGAATCAGATCCGAAAAACCGTACCGGTGAATAAATCGAAAATACCCGAATTAATACAAATTTTATAAATTAATAATTTTTTTTGTGCCGCACCTTCTCGTTTATTTAATTAATTGATTTAATTTAGGCTTTTAGGAAGAAGAGGTGAACATCAAATGACAATTATTATACGGATTAATTTACACAAGGGCATTTGCAAAGAGTAGTGTAGTTTGCACGTCCATTGTTTGTCACACTTACGGGTTGTGACTCCACTTCCTCACTGAGAGGACGCTCTAATAGTCTAAAAGGACGGAATTCAGTGCCTGGAAAAGGAACCCAGACACTGTAATTCAGGTCATCGTCCAGATGATGGAAAATCCATTCGCAGTGGTGAAATTTGGAGTCTACAAAGTTCAAAGCTTTGAAGCCTTTCTTTATTCAAGTTTATGGAGGCGGTGCAGAATCCATTAATCAACAACGAAAGTTAATATTCTGTCACCGAAACAAAAGTTTACAAATGATGCACCCGACACAAGACGTTCTCCTATTACACTGCAAGAGAGCAGCTTACCAAGCTACCATTTGGAGCAGGGCACATAAGGCTGAGCTTCAAGCCCCACATCCAATTCAACATGGGTGGAAGAAACTCGATCACAGATTCCTTCCCGTGTGGATAACAATTCCGGAAGTCAGCCCCGCTTGCATTGAGATTCTTAAATGTGGTTACAAGCAGAATTGTGGAAACTGATGCAATTCAAGAAAAAAATCATTAAATTGCACTGCTCTTTGCAAATGTCTGCGTAAAGTGTTCCGTATAATAATACTTGTCATTTGATGGTCACCTCTTCTCCCTAAAAGCCTAAATTGAATTAATTAATTAAAAAAACGACAAGGTGCGAAAAGCATAAAACTTTTTAAAAATATATAAAAAATGATTCATTTATAAAATTTGTATTAATTCGGTTATTTTCGATTTATTCACCGGTACGGTTTTTCGGATCTGATTCATGTCATGGCGATCATTATTCTTATGAGGGCGAGTGAATCGCGAATGGGGCATAAGCCTTCAAAAATTGATGTATGTATTTAGTATTAATTCGCACATTTTGTAGAGAACAAACTTATGAAATTTTCAATTTGACCTGTAACTCCCAATTATTGTGTGCTGAGCAAAGGTGCGGAACCGATTCCTAAATCTTGTATATTTTGGTAACCAGTGCTCGGATTTCGTTGATTGTTTTTGCATTTTATTCATAAAAGCGAGATCTAAAAGATTAATAATAATAAAATCAAAAGTGATATGTTTTTTAGGGTTTTTTTTACATATTCCATAATTTAAGCTTTTAAGCCCAAAAACATTAAATCCGCTAGGATTATCAATTTCGGTTATATAACAATTTATCTTAGGAATACAACACTGTGCAATTAGAGTCTACGTACGTTCGATTTGGACATACGGTTGCTAAGATATAGCCAAAAATAGGTTCGCGGGTATTTTCAAGATGGCGGACAAGATGGCGGCCGTTCAACTTCCCCCCCCTCTAATATTGTTCAGTGGGTCATTGATAACAATCCTGGAGGGGGGGGCAAACTTTTACACGCTTGGTAACTCCCAATGAAAATTATATGGAGATTGTTACGTACTACAAGTGTTATATGGACTGTTTGGCGCATAAAGTGGGATTCTTGGATTCGATTAATAACTTGGATAAAAGAAAATTATGGAAAGGCTAGGTGCAAGTTATGAAGCGTTATTTGAAGAATGTATTAAAAAAGCGTATCAATTTTCTAAGCCTTGTGAGGTTGGCTTCACATTTGGGTATTGCAATTACATTAACAAAATGTAAATATGAGTATATGATGTACCTACTGGAATTTGTAATCTTTTCGCTAAGGTTGGTGTATAAAAATATACTCTTATAACAATAATTAAATGTATAGATAATTACATTTTTTGTTGACATTTGAATGATATTCATATTTGGTTATTATTAATTAATTAGCTTTATCAAAAAAGTGTATTTAATTATGTACTTCAATTACAAGCTACACCTATACCAGGTGTCCCAATAGTGTGATGTGGGTCGATATTTCGATACCGTTTGAAAGTAAGTACGTAAAAACGGTTCAAATAAAAGTTGTTTAATTATTAAAGGAGCATAGCCTAAAAATATTTTCGTTTATACAGGTTATCTCAGAAAAGCAGTACTAAACCTAACTTTATTTTTTCAAACGAAACACCCTGTATTTTATTCCATTTTTATAGTACGCTATAAAATCGACATGCTTTTCATATATCATTGTCTATACCTAATCGTAATAGTTTCCGAAACATTTTACATTTTCTCTAATCAATGTCATGTGCAAGTACTACATATGTATTTTGCTAAGTCGTGTCTTACTTATGTTTGATGCCAGATCCCAGTTGCAGTGGAATAAAATAACATGCTAAAGAAGTACATATAATGATTTGATCGAGCTTAATGTTCCGCACACTCTAATTCTTAAACACTCGAACTCTTCAAATTATGGGATATTGTCTTCAGTATGGACTAAGGATGATTGCAAGTTCTTCGATGAATTTTTTTGAACATATTGAGAAATGGTAAAGGAATAGATGATTTAATCTACAACGCACTTTTTGTAGTTTTTCGGATAATAGTGTTGAATCCCCATTCCTTCTGACAACAATTTTATTCTCATTCTTGAGGGGATTGAAAAATCTAAGGGCTACTCATTTGCGGGAGAAGTGTTCTGTTATATTCAGTCGTATAGGTAAAGTTATGTTTTTGTGTATCTGGTTAAAGAAATTTTTCTAAATCTGTTCAAAGGAAAGAAAGAAATGGAGGTAGTTGTGCTCCTCACTGGTAAACCAGTTTCTTACTATTTTGCTGCTAGCGAATTAGGAAAAATGTGGATTATTACGTAAAGTTTAAGTGTAAAATGTTGTACCAAAGAGTACTTTTTGGCTAGGATATCAACAATAATGCTATGTGTATTACCTAATGCTTTGATTTTATGTTCGATAAAATTGTTGCTTTTTACTACATTACAACAAATACTTAGGTAATTGAAGAAGTGCAGAATAAATATTCTTTTAAATTTCCTGATTATCTAAAGGCTCTCTTTAACAAATACAAGAATTAATTGCTTCAAATTCATATGCGCACCAAATTTACTAATATAATATCGCTTAAAATAGCAAGAATTGATGATTAATTGCAATGCTCTAAAAAAATTTTGAAGTTCTTTTAAAACCAAACCAGAGGACACTAGGAGACAAGTGTCTTTCCATATCATAATTATTAATTTAATGAAAGCAATGCACTTAGGCAATGATTCGAAAATAGACAGAGAAATAGACAATTTAACCACTCCTTCTTAATTCTTGGGATATCATGCAAACCAGAACAGATTTTCAAAAAGGTGGAATAACCTGTTTAAATTTATTAGTAGAAGTCGAATATGTGAATCTTGAAATTTGAAAACCGGCACCCAACAGCATAATCACTAAGTCATCATAGAGTTCGTATAACAAAACATATTTTCATGGGGGTAATAAAATGCCTACGATATACAAAGAATGAGATTTAGTTTTAATAGGAAATTATAATAGATATGTTATTTAGGTTAGGGATGTAAGGAGATATCAAAATAGCCTAATATCTTATAGAGCGTGTAGACTTTTCAAATCAACAACCAAAAACAGCGACTTTCAAATTAATTTTACTGTATTTACTGCGATTATTATTAAATTGCAGGTTTACCTATGTATATGTATAAGAACTTAAGTTGGTATGAATTTATGTGTTAAATCACGTACGCACAAGTATGTATAATAGAAACAATGATTTTGAAGTTTAAACTTCTGTAAAAAATGAAATGGAAGAACAAGGGTACTCGCTAAAAATTTTTTAGGTTTATTGTTTGATCAGAAATTGTGACTCGTGTTTGGCACAAAATTGCTTAAATTTGTTCTAATGCAATTCTTATTAACCCCAAATTATAAAGATTTTGTACGAATGCTTATCATCCAGATAATTATTGTATCATAGTTAACTCAGTTAAGTTTTGGCGTGACAATCTTGAATGAAACATTCACCCGTCTTGCTTCTTTATAGAAAAAATTAAGCACCATGCACATAATAAAATCCACCTACCTTTTGCTACCGTAGTGCCTCCACGAAGATCTGTAATAGAAAAAACAGTTAAAGAGTGTTAAGGAATTCTTACAACTGTTTTTGACTCATTCAAGAAAGTCCAAACAGTAGCATGTTTTGACGTATCGGGTTAGACTTACCATGGTAGCATAAATACACGAATTAGTCTCGACCATCACTGTCCAATACACAATTTTTTAATCCAAAAA
Organism: Pyrocoelia pectoralis; assembly: GCA_036250285.1. Lineage (NCBI taxonomy): Eukaryota > Metazoa > Arthropoda > Insecta > Coleoptera > Lampyridae > Pyrocoelia > Pyrocoelia pectoralis. The sequence continues at coordinate 6,487,890 of CM070075.1, forward strand.
GATACGAAAACGAAACGGATTTTTAACACTTCACAAATTATTACATTCGACACTAACGCGTACCGACACATTTAAACTTCTGATTTTGTTAAATCGGGTGATTCGAAACAAACGTGTTTTCAAAATCGCAACCAATGAGATTTATTAGTTTGTACAGGTATTCAATTAAACTGTTGCTAACGTTGGCGATATCCAAACACGTGTTGATAACAATACTTTCATTACACCTGTTTATGCATAGACAACCAACAGATGTTAATTTCACGAATCTTTTTAAAAATAATTAGAGGAGAGGAGGGTATTATGGAATACCATTTACATTTCTAACAATAACTTACTGATTTTTGAATAAACATCCCCAAAATCATCATGAGTACATACTATAACTAATTGTAATGAACTGTCACTTGTAAAAAAAATACTATTTATTTTGTTGTTATAAAAAAAAATGTATTTAAAAAAAGTTACAAATGGAGGTTAATATGGAATAGTCGGGTAATATGGAATAGATGGTGTAAACCATTGAAAAACTAATTAGACTTCATAAAACATAGTTATTTTTAACTATAAAAACCATATTTTTTAAGATTATGTGCAAGTCATTTCTGCTTCTAATCAGTAAATTCAATAAATTTTGTGGGGTTATATGGAATACCTAGTATTCCATAATACCCTACACGCCATCTTGGAAAATGAACCTTTAAACTGATGGGCAAAGCATTGTCAGCTAAAAAACGACCACAGTATAACAAACTACAATTGTTTTAGTGTACATTGTGCTTAACTTCAATGTTCAAATCACGTGTGTACTAGCAGGTTAAAATGTTTGAAAACTTATCTACAAAAACTCTTAAAAATCAAAAAACACACTTTGTTCTGTAGCGAGTGGTACGATAACAACAAGCGGTCAACTCTCACTGTACTGAATTATGGGAGTCTTTCTTGAGTAGTTCATGGTATTCCCACGTGATAGTAGCAGCAAACAGAGCCAAAACATCGGTATTCCATATTTCCCGACTATTCCATAATACCCTCCTCTCTCTATCGCATTGTTTGAAAAGTAATTTTGATTTCTTTATTCTCCTTTTTTCTTACAAAATATACATTTTATACATTTGGTACCAAGCGATTTTTGACACCCTACCCTCCTTTAAAGGAAATGTTTTACCAATTAAAAAACTTTGTAAAGCACCTAACAAGGTTTGGCATAATCATAGTGAAACACTACACCTTTTCTGTTACCTAATGAAATTTTGACCATTTACTTTTTTCGCATTTGTTCAGTTGTCTGAATAGGAGCCCACGACACTAAACCTGTCATGATAGGTCTCCCAAAGTTCATACATATAATTCGTCATGTCATTCATAGGGGAACACAAAATGGCCCTGCTGCCGTGTCTGGGGCCGGTCAACGCTAAAAAAATAAAAAAAACAAAAAAAATATTTTTCTAGGTTTCTGACATGTCAAGTCTCCCGTATTCTGATTTTTCCACGAGACAAATGAGGGGTAGGACTACACGAAAAGGTAGTGCTGCCAGCCCCCTGATAAGCCGTATCATTTACTGCCGAGATATAAGCGACACCTCGCACCCAGGTGTCTATCATCATCGACCTCCTCAAAAAACCAAAGTTTATCTGAAAGATCATCAATTTTTTTGTAAGAAAAACCACTGCTGCTTTTTTCAAACAGTGGAGAAAATGGCGGCAGCAGCGTTTGAAAGTCGCCCTCCGCGCAACCGAATTTGGCGTTTCAATTCGGTTTTATCAGCAATCACCCGGTTCTTTTCGATTAGTATTGTTGGAATACGTCTGCCACTATCACGAACAATGAATTTTAGGTTTATTTTTTTAGGTTGATTGTTTAAGCAAATGATTCTGACAAGTGCTCTTCTCTAGGATTTTATACGGTCGCACTTTTCCTTTTCGAAAAAACGCAGCCGTGTAATCACACCCAGTAAAGGCGTGGAAACCAGGTAACGCTCGACATAAGTCCGGTCCTAACGCTGTTCCTAATTTAGAGCAGTCGACTAGAGATTTGTCCAATGCATAGAAACTTTAAAATTTTCTATGGTCCGATGCACGGAAGTGTTGTTCATCCATATCTTCATCTCTGGAAATTTATATATATTTCCCAACAGAATGATGAGAATGTCCGTATCCGAGGCTTTTATGACTGCTCTACATGTCGGTGCCGCTTTTTAAAGGTGAAATATAACTCTCGTGTCTGCTTCTTCGTGAGAGCACGTGTAATTAGTTTCTCCTGACTTGGCGTCGTGGTTACCGATTACTTGGTATGAAAAACAGCGATCTTCAACCGTTATGGAAACCTTCTTATCTTGAAGTATGATCGCTACACTATCATTCGCCCAGTGCTCCGATAAAAAGCTCACAAGAGCTTCTTTACACTGAGGTTATTTTCTTAATCAGCGGCCAAAAGTTTGTCAAAAACAAGTCACAGATTTAAGACAACGAATTGTCTGTTCCCCGGTGTAATTAATATTTAATTATTCTTATTATTGCAAAAATAGCCAATTTTTAGCCGACTTAAAAAGGAAAAATAGCCAATTATGTAGCCCGTCGCCTACATCATTCTTTTTGGCGCAAAGTAACTTGAAAGATAGCCAAATTGGCGCAAAGTAGCCAAATCTGGCAACCCTGACTGAGCAGGTATAACGTCTAGACTCTTAGCGCCCTCCCCCCCTTTTATTCTGACCGTTTTGAATAGCACAGCCGGAGTCTTACAATGTGGGATCGAAGGCTCGATTTCTGCTAAAAATATATAGCCAAAAAAATCTGCATGTTTCAGGTAGTCTTCATTTAAAAACATAAAGCGGAAGAGATTCGTACGGGCCACGAGAAATGATAAATTAATGACCAAAAAATGGCTGAAAAATCCCCAAATTTGGAATAATTTATGGAATCTTATTCGTTGAAACACTGACACCTAATATTTTTTCACCGAAAATCGAAATCGAAAAATATAACATAAAATATGTGATTTCATTCGTTTAAACAATCAACGACACCTAAAATTCATTGTTCGTGATAGTGATAGCGTATTCCAATAATACAAATCGAAAAGAACCGGGTGATTGCTGATAAAACCGAATTGAAACGCCAAATTCGGTTGCGCGGAGGGCGACTTTCAAACGCTGCTGCCGCCATTTTCTCCACTGTTTGGAAAAAGCAGCAGTGGTTTTTCTTACAAAAAAATTGATGATCTTTCAGATAAACTTTGGTTTTTTGAGGAGATCGATGATGATAGACACCTGGGTGCGAGGTGTCGCTTATATCTCGGCAGCAAATGATACGGCTTATCAGGGGGCTGGCAGCACTACCTTTTCGTGTAGTCCTACTCCTCCTCTGTCTCGTGGAACAATCAGAATACGGGAGACTTGACATGTCAGAAACCTAGAAAAATATTTTTTTTGTTTTTTTATTTTTTTAGCGTTGACCGGCCCCAGACATGGCAGCAGGGCCATTTTGTGTTCCCCTATGAATGACATGACGAATTATATGTATGAACTTTGGGAGACCTATCATGACAGGTTTAGTGTCGTGGGCTCCTAGACTATGACGGGAGCTCAAAAAAGCGTCCGCTTAAAATACCACCACACTGTTGCTTTATGATCATCTAACAAGTAATAATTTGAGAGTACTACTAGCAGCTCAAAAATCTCACTAAACGGACACCCTTTTTATGAATATCGGCTTTCGAAGTGTTTTGAACCCGCTCTTCGATCGCTTACATTCGAACAATATTCTTTTTGACTTACTCCTTAACCACATTCCACTAAATCTTGTCATTAATATGTTTGATGACATTTACCAGTTTTTCTTGCAGATTCCCATGATTATGAAAGTTTCGCGCGTCGCGATGGTTGTTGATTTACCCTTAAATCATTGACTAAACTAGTCAATGCTTAAATGCTATAATTAAACCAGTTGAGAATGAGCAAGTTTACATTGCCATGATGAATAAAAGAACCGTTTAATGAAATTAAATATGATAGAATAAAATAGAGTTGGTTAAAAACTATATTTATTGATAGGTTTTCTTCGGCGATCAATTTCGGCCATGCTTGGCCATCATCAGGCCATGCTGAAATTGATTTTACATTGGTTTTTACAAAATTCATAAATAGTTACCGTCCTATGAGGTATGATTGGTATGAATGGCATACAATATAACGAATTAAAAACGATGAGTGAATTGCAAAATTAAATATATATTTATTATAATAATTCATTTTGACCACTTTCACGATGAGATGTCAAAATGTCTACAGGAAAAAAGCAACGGAGATCCAGTAATCCACATTTTGTGAATTCATATGATGAACTTCTGTTCATCGAAAATGAATGGTCCAGCAGGAACCTCTATTTCATTATTTTAGTTTTTATTGCTGAACATTTTCCAATAACAAATTCTTGCATTGGACCTTTGTGAAAACATCAAAGAGACGAAGTCTTAAAGTAGTAACTATAAGCATAGCAGGCCTTCATGCCAGATTCCAACTAAAGGTCTCTTTCTTATTAATGTATACTTCTATTATAAAGGGTACAGAAAATCATTTTTGTAAGTTAGGATTGAACATAAATTAATGCAATACAGTTTCTATTTTTTTGATCTATATACCTAGTTGGTTTACCGGAATCCTTGCAATCCTGGATCGCAGACTTGAGTCTCGTTAATGGGGAAAGGTTTAAAGGTTTATTAAGCTCTATAGTGAGAAAAAACATGGGAGCCGTCTTTAGTTTTTGACGTAGGTATGGCGCAAAATCATTATTTTTTAAAAATTATTATACTATTGGGTAAAATATGAATTTTTTAAAAGAGGGCAATAATGGCAAGTATAAAATTATTGCTTATACGTGTTTTCCACGAATATGTCAATCTTCCTTTAACTAATTAACTTTATTACAAGTTCTACGTTTTTGAATCGAGGGAAAGAGATGACCATGTTGTTTTATTGATTCATATCAAATATTTCTGACCAGTGTGTAATTGTGACAAGGGAGGGTCCTAAAAAAACCTAATTAAATTTGGAATACCTATTCTATCTTTTAACAATTGTGATGATTTCCTTACCAATAATACCCATTATGGCGCTTCAACAAACAACAATTGCAAAACGCTAAACATTATGTTTACTCTGTTTCAAAATCGTATAATTTGTAACAATGGGTAAGGGAAAGTCCGGCTCTACCACAAATATTAATAGAAGGAAAACTTTTTAACTTAATCAAACGATGAAGGAGATGTAGTGAACAACGCAGTAACCCTTCGAAGAATATGCTTATTTTGAGCTTAACTTTAATGCCCAAAATGTCCATTTTCTTTATTTTTGTTATTTTATGGACAGTTTTTATTATTATTTTATTACATTACACGTCAAAATATATTTACTCAAAAATTGTGGTTTTGATTCAATTTGAATCAAAATTAATAAACAAAACTTCTTTGTACGTATTATCTTTTAATTTGGTATTGTAAATTTGAGATCTTCGCATCCCTTTAAAAAAGATCCTAATTTTGTCATTCTTAAAAATAACCATTCACAATGAAATTAAAGGATATTATCTGCACAATTCTATTAATAAACAGGTCGTTACATTTAAAAAATACATAAGTTTGAGTCATGTCTCAAAAAAAGAGATTAGCCTTTTTATTTATCATTTTATACGTGGAGAGAAGTATTGTCGGCTACAGTTAATCATACAAGGAAAACTAGCAGGAAAAATGAACGTCGGAAGACGAAGAACATCTTGACTGAAGAAGGAGAAAATATTTTTTATGAAGATTCTTAATAACGTTTCGCATTCTTAATGTTATTTTTAGTTTTTCTGATATAACATAAACCTCTGTTATTTTTTGAAAAACGATACCACGTACCAAAGAGTTGTGAATTTCCTTTCCAGCATATTTGATATAATTATTTGCAAAGATGAAGAAGTCCTCGGAACTCTGATACAAGTTCTGTATGGCTTTTACAACTGAATTTCAGATAGAAGAATTTTAATCAAGCAAGCATTTTCCTGAAATAATTCTTGTAACTGAGTTTCTCCTCAAGGATCCATTAAAAAAAATTACGTTCAGGTGCAAGTTCCTAAGATATCTAAGCCTCTATTATGTCCTGCATTCTGTTTCAAATTATGGACCAAAAATTGAACATTGTCTTTTTGAATTTGTGGAATGAATTATATCTTTGTCATGCATGAATACTTTGTATTTGTTCTCTAATTCAAACCTTAATCTAAAATACATCTATGCTTTTCGTTGTCCATGTCCACGTTATATCACTAGAGGAAACCGTTCATGGTGTGGTATAGACGTCTATGGCCGCCGAATCCTTAGCTTTTCGTACATTACATTTCAACGATTTCATGATGACGCAATGCACCTCTACTGCTGTTATAGGTATGATTATCAGTAATTTCGTTTTACATTTTCCTTTTAAGCTCGTTAATGGAGAGCAATGTTTCGAAAAAGTTCTGGAATCGATTCAATTTTTTCACTTACTTCTGCTAATTCGATAAAGGATAAAAATTGCAAAAGTCGTGCAACCAAAGAACTAATACAAGTGGTTCAAGGAGCATCTGCAAGCCTGCATTATAAGTTCATATTTATCTTTAATTGGACTATATTTCGATAAGTGGCGTTTTCACCGGATAAAGGATTATAAAAAAAGAGTTTTTACGTTTAAAAAATGGCAAATTGTTACCAGTTTCGCATTCCCCACATATAATTAGTCAAAGATCAACACATTTACTAAACAGGTAGGTAAGTATAAAATATCCACATTCAACAAATAAATATATTCTTTTGATGGCACCACCATTCATTAAATCATAATTTATTGTGGATATACTAATTGCACATGATATGTAGACTGGTCTTTGATGTAGTTTTGTTACCAACTTGTTTACCTTCAGAACATATTTTTTCGTCGGGTGAATATATATAAATATAGGTACTTATACAAAATGTAAACAAATACATATCAGAAGGTGTTCAACCAAGTGCAGACCATGAAGATTTTTATTATACTTTCTGTGTGCGTTTATTTCGCAGTTTCCTTAAAAGTGAGTAAGTACCCATTCCGTAAAAACAATTTCACTTAATTTACTTTCTAGCTTAATTCCGACACTATTGAAGAATGGGAGAAGATGATTAGTCCCTATAAGGAAGAATGCATTAAAGTATCAGGTGTAAACGAAGAACTTGCTAATACCTTGTACACGAATTTAGACTATCCCGATGATAACAATTTTAAGTGTTACGTCGATTGTTTGATAAGAAAATTAAAATTAATGGATTCTGACAATAAGATTGATATAGAAAGAATACTAAAAGTAGTGTACAAAGCTCATAGGGAATCAGCTGAAAAGTGTGCTAAAACAATTGAAAAATCTTTCAGCGCTTGTGAGGCTGGATTTACGTTTACAGCATGCGCTATGAGGGATGCAGCTAAAGCGGAAAGTGGTTAAAAAATACTTACATATTTGAAACAATGAACAGCAGGTAATTGGTTGGTGCTCTAGTACTTAGTACTTGAAATAACTAGGTGATAGAATCCAACAATTGTAACGTAAATTTACAGTAGAAACAAAAAAATAAAAGCATTGTGTTCCTCAAAATTGTTGTTTGTTGTTTTATTTAGGTAGGTACTTATCGAGTTTTTTTATGGCACCAATTTATAATTAATTTTAATTAAAAAATTAAGAATTATGTGTTTTAATTACGCGAACCAAGGGTAAACTATGTAAAAGAAAAGTTTAAGTGAATATAATATGAAACTTATTTTACTCATTTTATAACTCACCTTCATGATACATTATCGAAGATAAACATAACGAATTTAGTTATTAAAATTACCTTCTACAATGTTTGATTAATTAATAATTGAACTTCTGTAGCAGTTAATATGTTAATTTTATTACTATCTGCAAATTGTTAGAGTGACTAGCATTTATATATGTACATCTATAGATATATTTAAATAAAATGGTGCATGAGCTGGAGATTCGTATTTAACAGTGGCGTAGCGAGGGGGGGGGCAAAGGGGGCATCATGCCCCGGGCGCTACTCACAAAGGGGCGCCAAATGGTCCGCAAAACAAAAAAAAAAGCTGTATTTTAAACTATCTACTTAATAAATCTCTAACTCACTGACCGATTGACTGACTGTGACTGACAGACAAGCCACATTTTTGTTCTCAAATTTAAAGCCTACCTTGAGTCTATGATTATTTATTTTACTTTATTTATTTATTAATTTGCGAGTATATTTTACGAAATACATATAATATTATATGGTTTTCGAATGAGGGGGGGGGGGCAAAAAAGGTATTGTGCCCCGGGCGCGAGTTAAGCTCGCTACGCCCCTGGTATTTAATCCACCAAAATATCATAAACTGTTTACAGAGGTATGTTAATTTCAAAAATTAATGGAAATGTAATCCCATTTCCTTCACATAACATTATTGAACACGAATTTAAAATGTAACTTGGGCTTAGTACAAAAAGTAAGTTATTTTTTTTTGGCAGTGGTGAAAGCAACATTCTGTTACTTATGAAGTTGATCTAAAATATAACATTTTTCTTGTATCGGATATGCGCATGAATGTAATTAAATGTTCATCAAAATTTCATTTTTTGATTATACAAAAACGTATTTTTAATCTAATCTTGATCAGTCCAAGCCTTTTTGTATCTACTAGCAAACATTTATTCATACCTATATTAATAATTGAAGTTATCGGCATGTGTATGATGATTTCTCAGCAGTTGGGTTATAGAAAACATGCTTTATAAGTGGAAGAATTGTATTTTTATTTGAAATAAATAATACTTAATGTAAATCTATGATATACAGGGTGATTCATTAAGAATGTCCAATCTCTGAATTGTAGATTCCAGACCTCAAAATATGATGATTCTGCCCAACATGCCTTATACAAATATTGCTAGTTTCCGAGATACCGGGTGTTTAAAGTTTAAATATGAATTTTGATTTTCGCAATAACAATTAATTAATGTGATTAAAAATAATAGACAAGGGTTATTTGATATGAAGAGATCTTTGCGAAAACGGATCATAAATAATAGTTTATTGTTGTTACACATTTAGAGAATAAATTTTTTTTAAATTAAAATTTATTGAACTGTTTAGAAGCAAATAACTCGATAACTGATCGAGTTACACGAATCAAACAAGAGTAACTTTTTTTTGTAGAATCTAACGCTTTTCCATATTTTATTATTAGTTTGCTAATAGTTCAGCCGAAAAAAATTTTTGCTTAGATTTACTAAACACAACCAAGTATAACTAGCGCCTTCTATTAGCAATGCTAAATTAGAGTCCAAATTGGCAATCCTCATGCAAAAAAAGGTAAAACTGCCAATTTTCAAAAAGAAATTGTGAAAAAATAGAAAGTTATTGCGAAAATCAAAATTCATATTTAAACTTTAAACACCCGGTATCTCGGAAACTATCAATATTTGTATAAGGCATGTTGGGCAGAATCATCATATTTCGAGGTCTGGAATCTACAGTTCAGAGATTGGACATTCTTAATGAATCACCCTGTATAACTACTACGTTTCGCTAATCTACACGTTAGCTTTATCAAGTCTTTTCATAAAACATAGATGAAAATAAAAGTTGAAATTTTCAATTAAAATTCACAACCACAACGCAAGTGTTTTTGATGTTATGTTGATTTATTCATATCTAATTCACTATGGATGGCGTTCACACTGAAATGTTCTATAAATTAATTTCAAGTTGTCCATTTTTAATCTTGGTAGTATTTTGATCTAAAAAGTGTATAATGTTTGTTATATACCTACACGCTATAAGTCAAAGTTTGTGAGGAACATTACCGAAAACGTTCTTCTAGCATATTTAAAAGAAAAGTAAAGCCATTCACATGGGAGAGGATATTCAATGTTCTTTAAAATTTTCTCCTGTAGCATATGTTCATGAAAGTATGTAAATAGTCTGCACATCGATTATGTTTTTCGTATTGCCTAACGTGATCGGTAACCTTGTCTCTGAAAGTATTTCTTCCTCATAACTGAATTTTATCTCGACGAAAATAACATGATTTTTCAATATAATTTCCCCCGGCCACGACGTCCAGACGTTGAATTTAACAGGACGCGCCCCTCTTCATATAAAATCGCGCATTTATATTTTACCAAATTCTTATTATTTTCCAGCTCGTTAGCGTTTCACCCCTAACCAAATTGTCAAATGATTAAGAAAATAAAAAGAGGCCGAGCTCTAAGACGATGGTCAAGCAACTCCCATTTGAAGTGCTTAAGGAGTTGTCCATACGGTTTCTGAATGGCTTTTCGTAGACATTTAAGAGGTTGGGAGATACGTTACATGGTTTGATGATAAATTTTGGGAAATCCAGAATAACAAAGGACGATACAAAACTGCTCAATAAAAGACAAATTAGATCTACTTATTTGGTAACAATTCCCGAAAACTAGTCGCAGAAGAACCGTAGAAATCGGATCTACAACGGTTCCCTGAAATGGGAAAGCTAAGCAAAGGAGAATGATTTGGGCTTTGTCGTTTATTTTCTAAATTCAAGTAGAACGTCAATTGCCTTTCTCGAATATTATCGACCCACGAATAGCATTTATAGTATCAATTTTGGCATCAACTACTAAACACAACTAAATACTTTTTGTTACATTAAGCTTCAACGCTAGAACTACTTAATCGTGTCTGGTTACAGCAAGTAGGAGGATATTTATCATGCTCACATTATTACAAATAATCTGTTAGTTTTTCTGCTCAGCCCGTTCCGCGGATCTTACCCCCTTAATTTTAATTTATGGGGTACCGCCAAAAAAATGAGGGAACATTAAAATGTGGGTGAATAATTATCATATATGGGATGTCAATCCACATTTTAATATTTCCCGCATCTAATATCATCCTGTTGTTAATCTATTTACTACATCACCCATTTTATCATAACATCATAACTAACAAGCTTAAAGATGTTCGAATATTTAGGTGCCTTGACTTGGGATACTAATGAAAAGGCACAATATGTGAGAGAGAGGATTTCAGAGCAACGATTCATTCCGACTTTAGAACATCTCGAATCACTTCTCGCTGTTTTTCATGTGATGAAAGTGAGGTGGAGAAGGAAGATCAACTTCTGGCACTACTGATGGAAAGACATAAGGACATGCATTAGTCCAATTACTAGTAGGTAGCACTTTAAGGATTGGCATGACTGCAATAAGGCAGATTTTAAATGATTATTTAGGTGTAAAATCTGTCACAAATAATACTAATACTATTAATAATAATAATACTAACTGTAGTAAACAACTGAAAAACCTCTCATAGTACAATATGCGCTTATTAAATAAGTATTGTAGGTACAGCTACGAAAAACATAAGGAGCATCTGCATTATAAGTTCATATTTTTTATCTTTAATTGGACTATATTTCGATAAGTGGCGTTTTCACCAGATAAAGGATTATAAAAAGAGTTTTTACGTTTAAAAATGGCAAATTGTTACCAGTTTCGCATTCCCCAGATATAAGTACCTAGTCAAAGATCAACACATTTACTAAACACAAACAGTTAGGTAAGTATAAAATAACCACATTCAACAAATAAATATATTCTTTTGATGGCACCACCATTCATTAAATCATTATAATTTATTGTGGATATACAGATATACTAATTGCACATGATTCGTAGACTGGTCTTTGATGTAGTTTTGTTACCAACTTGTTTACCTTCAGAACGTATTTTTTCGTCGGGTGGATATATATAAATATAGGAACATACACAAAATGTAAGAAATACATATCGGAGCGTGTTCAACCAAGTGCAGACCATGAAGATTTTTATTATACTTTCTGTGTGCGTTTATTTCGCAGTTTCTTTAAAAGTGAGTACCTTTACCGTTAAAACAATTTCACTTAATTTACTTTCTAGCTTAATTCCGATACTATTGAAGAATGGGAGAAGATGATTAGTCCCTATAAGGAAGAGTGCATACAAGTATCAGGTGTAAACGGAGAGCTTGCTAATACCTTGTACACGAATTTAGACTATCCCGATGATAACAATTTTAAGTGCTACGTCGATTGTTTGATAAGAAAATTAAAATTTATAGATTCTGACAATAACATTGATATAGAAAGAATACTAAAAGTAGTGCACAAAGCTCATAGGGAACCAGCTGAAAGATGTGCTAAAACAATTGAAAACTCTTTCAGTGCTTGTGAGGCTGGATTTACATTTACAGCATGTTCTATAAGGGATGTAGCTAAAGCGCAAAGTGGTTAAAAAATACATACATATTTGAAACAATGAACAGCAGGAATAGGTTGGTGCTCTAGTACTTAGTACTTTAAGTAACTAGGTGATAGAATACAGTAATTGTAACGTTCATAATTTACAGTAGAAACAATAAATAAAGGTGGATTTGCATTGCGTTCCTTAAAATTGTTATTTGTTGTTTTATTTACGTATAAAGTTTTTTATGGCACCAATGTATACTTAATCAATTTTAATTAAAAAATTAATAATCGTGTGTTTTAATTACGCGAACCAAGGGTAAACTATGTAAAAGAAAAGTAAGTGAATATAATATGAAACTTATTTGACTCATTTTATACATATAGCTCACCTTCATGCATTATCGAAGATAAACATAAAGAATATTTTCTACAATGTATTTTTGTAGGTACAATCTTGCTGTTTTTATAATATTAAAATGGGTGAAGGAATGTTGCAGCAAGTTTTTTCTATCAAGCTCGATCAACAAAAAGAAGTTATTTATATTCACATAAAATTTTTTTTAATGCGAATATAAATGTAAACCGACAAATGATCATTAAAAAGAAAAGAAGCAAACTCCTTTTTGTTGATCGAGCTTGATAGAAAAAACTTGCTGCAACATTCCTTCACCCATTTTAATTTTCTACAATGTTTGATTAATTGCTAATTGAACTTCTATAGCAGTTAATACGTTGATTTTGTTACTATCTGCAAATTAAATGGTGCATAAGCTGGAGATTCGTATTTAATCCACCAAAATATCATAAACTGTTTACAGAGGTATGTTAATTTCAAAAATTAATGGAAAGGTAATCCCATTTCCTTCACATAACATTATTGAACACGAATTTAAAACGTAACTTGGGCTTAGTACAAAAAGTAAGTTATTTTTTTTGCAGTGGTGAAAGCAACATTCTGTTACTTATGATTTATGAAGTTGATCTAAAATATAACATTTTTCTTGTATCGGATATGCGCATGAATGTAATTAAATGTTAATCAAAATTTCATTTTTTGATTATACATAGACGTATTTTTATTCAAATCTTGATCAGTGCAAGCCTTTTTGTACTAGCAAACATTTATTCATATTTAATTAACTATGGATGGCGTTCACACTTAAATGTTCTGTAAATTAATTTCAAGTTGTCAATTTTTAATCTTGGTATTTTGATCTAAAAAGTATATAGGTAATGTTTGTTATACACGCTGTAAGTCAAAATTTGTGAAGAACATTACCGAAAACGTTCTTCTAGCATATTTAAAAGAAAAGGCAGGGATAGTAAAGCCATTCACATGGGAGAGGATATTCAATGTTCTTTTAATTTTCTCCTGTAGCTTATGTTCATGAAAGTATGTAAATAGTCTGCACATCGATTATGTTTTTGGTATTGCCTAACGTGATCGGTAACCTTGTCTCTGAAAGTATTTCTTCCTCATAACTGAATTTTATCTCGACGAAAATAACATGATTTTTCAATGTAATTTCCCCCGGCGACGACGTCCAGACGTTGAATTTAACGAGACGCGCCCCTCTTAATATAAAATCTCTCGTTAGAGTTTCACCCACAACCAAATTGTCAAATGATTAAGAAAATAAAAAGAGGCCGAGCTCTAAGACGATGGTCAAGCAACTCCCATCTGAAGTGCTTAAGGAGTTGTCCATACGGTTTCTGAATGGATTTTCGTAGACATTTAAGAGTTTGGCGATACGTTACTGGTTTGATGATAAATTTTGGGAAAATCCAGAATAACAAAAGACGATACAAAACTGCTTAATAGAAGACAAATTAGATCTACGTTTGTAGTATACTTCGTAGCTTAACAGAAATCTTGCGTTTAAGAGATGATTTACTTCCGTAAAAATCTCTATTAAATCGACAAATAAAATAATATGCTGGCAATTTGGTAACAATTCTCGAAAACTAGTTGCAGAAGAACTGTAGAAATCCGATCTACAACGGTTCACAGAAATCGCGGAAAGCTAAGCAAAGAATAATGATTGAGCTTGGTTGTTTTTTAAATTCAAGTAGAGCGTCAATTGCCTTTCTCGAATATTATGGATCCACGAATAGCGTTTATCAATTTTGGCATCAACTACTAAACACAACTAAATACTTTTTGTTACGTTAAGCTTCAACGCTAGAACTACTTAATCGTCTTTGGGTTTCACCAAGTAGGAGGATATTTTTCATGCTCGTGTTATTACAAATAATCTGCTAGTTTTTCCGCTCAGCCCGTTCCGCGGATCTTACCCCCTTAATTTTAATTTATGGGGTACCGCCCAAAAAGTGGGGAAACATTAAAATGTGTGTTAATAGTTTTGATCATATATTTTAGGGATGTCAATCCACATTTTAATATTTTCCGCATCTAATATCATCTTGTTGTCAATCTATTAACTACACCACCCATTTTAGCATAACATCATAAGTAACAAGCCTAATGATTTAGGTTTCTTGACTTGGGATACTAGAGAAAAGGGATAATATGTGAGAGAGAGGATTTCAGAGTAGGTAACAATTCATTCCGACTTTAGAACATCTCGAATCACTTCATGCTGTTTTTCATGTGATGAAAGTGAGATGGAGAAGGAGGATCAACTTCTGCCACTGCTGATGAAAAGACATGCGATGCGAACATGCATTAATCCAATTACTAGTAGGTAGTAGGTAGATTAAGGATTGACATGACCGCAATGAGGCAGATTTTAAATGATTATTTAGGTGTAAAATCTGTCACAAGGTGTACGAAAATAAATACAGTGTTACTGAAGCATGGTACACAACAGTAGGTATGTTAGTAATGTATTTTTCACTAACAACGCTTCAAAAAATTCAAGGAGAGTGGAGTATTTGTTTGGGCAGTTGACTCCATGGCCTATGCTAAATGTAACTTTGTAAAATACTCAAAGTTGTATGCAGGGAATTACCGCATTGTCAATTTGGAAAATGGTGTAATATCTGACTTAATAGTTCTTACCTATATGATAACCCAATAATAAACGATAAACAAAAAGGAAAATTACCACACCCAACAACAATTTCCATTTAAATTAAGTAATAAGATATAGTTAGATATTTTAATTATCATAACACAATTAAATGATGATTATTAATATCAAAGAGCAAGGTTATCTTCAAACTTGATTTTTGATCTCCTAACGAATCAGTATTCATATATAAGTGCAGAAGTGAGCACAGACAACACATATACCTGGAATCCGCTGGATTAAACCGAAAACGTTAAAATGAAATACTTTATTATATTCTCCACATGTATTTACCTTGTTGTATCTTTACGGGTACGTAATACTGTTAGTAAATTTTGCTTTAATACATTCCTTTTTAGCTTAATCAAGAAACTATTGACCAATGGGAAGCTATGTCGAGACCTCACAAGGAGAAGTGCATAGCAGAGTCTGGTGTAGGTATCGAGAGAAAGTGCCGATACAATTCACACAAACTTAGTTTATTCTGATGATCAAACATTTAAATGTTATCTCGATTGCTTAGCAAGACAATTGGGTTTTGTGGTTGGTAGTAAAGTCGATGTAGATCGAGCCGTTAAAGTGGCGAATCTTCCAAAAGATTTGGTGGAAGAATGTGCAAGAAAAATTGAAAATTTATCTAAGCCTTGCGAGGCTGGGTACACATTTGCATCCTGTTGCATTCACGGTACCGCACAACTTCAAAATCCTTAGGATTGCTTTAACATTCAGAAATCGTATGTACTAATTTGTTGATTCGCATATACTTACTAAATAATGTAAAATTTTCCATTGTTTTAATAAATTAGCAAAAATTTTACACTATAACGTACCATTTCTTTTTTTCTTTTACTCTTCCATTGTTCATTTTAGATGTTTAAAGAATCAAACTTCTTATTAATCTGTTAAATTTGATCATTTAAGGGACTAGCAATTGAAAGAAAAAAATCTATTACAAACCATTTTTAATAGGAGTAGAACACGGACACCTTCCCCCACCACTTTTTTCTGACGTCACAAGCCCCGCCCCTTTTTCAGTTACGTAGATGGCGCTGTTTTGACCTTGGGTATTTCCAAGGCCACGTAGAGGGCACTGTGTTGACCTTGGGTATTTCCAAGGCCACGTAGATGGCACTGTTTTGACCTTGAGGTTTGGTTTTGAGCTTTGCTAAGGTAGATTTGAGTTTGAACTTTGCTAAGGTAGATTTGGTTCTGAACTTCGCTATCGTTGGAATTTCCAGGACTGATTACGTCATTGGGAAGAGATATAAATACGAGCAATTGAGGCTAGCTAATTTAGTTCTGTTTGAAGAGAGTTCATGATAGCCATGGAATTTTTAACGGTCGACCAAATTTTGTGCTTGTTCCGCGGTGGTTTGTTACCTGACGAGCAGTTGGTAAAAGCGTATAATATTATAAATTACAAAGTGGTTTTTGAAAATAATAACATTGAATTATCGGAAGTGTACGATGATTTTGTGGTGGCTGTGCAAAGAGTTGTTGACATGTAAGTATATGCTTGTTTTATTTTAAGATTCTTAATTATATTTATTGCATAAAGTACCGTTCAAGTAAACACCCAGGAGGAGGTAATGGAAATGTCGGCAGCTGAGTGTTTGGGAATGATAACGGTATGTCCTTTTAATTTTCTATTGTTTCGCTTCGTAAATAAATACATTACAGCAACAAGACCAATTGGGTGCTGGTCCATCAATTCAGCAAGAGGCCGGGCCATCCTCAACCCAAATGTTTAAGCACATTAATGTAATTGGGGAGTCAAATGAAAAATTTATTAAAAAGTTTAATACGACCTGTAAATCTTTACGATTTACATTTAATGACGACACATGCAGGGATAACCCTTTAACATGGTTGCAGGTAAGAAATATATTGCTTCCTAAAACATTATTTAACCCTTATTTTGTAGAGTGCATTCGAGGAATTGCACACATACATCGTGAAGGATGCGGCGCCTTCAGATAGGGTTGGAATCGCATTGAGAAACCCCAATTTTCCCGACAAACCTATTGGTCTGTCATTTAGAAGAGTGGACCAGTTGTCGGTGAAGGTGATCATGGGGCTACTGGACAAGGTAATGCAGAGCAATGCTACCTTTTTTTCAAGTGACTTGTTAGTTTTAAACGTGGATAGAGTAACTGTACCTATTGGCTATGGGCGCAAAAACTTGACGGGGTTAAAATTTGAACATTTTTGTAAATCAAAAAAACAGGGGATTATTGTTGTACCAGCATCGAACGAAAACAATTGTTTAGCTCGTGCCCTAGTCTTGGCCATAGCGTTTAGAAGTAACGATCCAATGCGTCATGGTATGAGAATGAGTAGTAGTCCGATACTTCAAACGCGAACCGTGCAACTTTGTCAAAACAGTGGTGTAGACCTCAGTCAGGGTGGTAGTTATGAGCACATCCAATCATTTCAGAATCATTTAGCATCATATACTATAGTTGTTTATAATTCTAGGATAGGCGATTCGCTTTATTTTGAGGGACCTAGGGACCCAAGTAGATTAGTTTTAAATTTATTGTTGGAGGACGAGCATTATAACGTCATTACTAGTCTGACTTCAGCATTTACTTGCGGATATTACTGCGAACAGTGCAGAAAACGCTATAACGACAAAAAGGATCATATGAAATGCCAGTATCAGTGTCCTTGTTGCCATGAAAAGCCACCTTGTTCCATTCAAAACGCGAAAATTGTTTGCAATGATTGTAATAGAGATTTTTATGGTCAGGAATGTCTTAAAAACCACAAGGACACTGATCTGTGCAAAAAATTGCGTAGATGCTTGAAGTGTCTGAAAACTTTTGAAGTAAAAGGTAAACATAGATGTGGTTATAGTCGGTGCCCTACGTGCAAGAGCGAAAAACCTATTGGTCATCTTTGTTACATGGCCGTCAACAAGGCTCCACGTGACATCGATGGAGGTAAAGCATCTGTGTTTATCTTTTATGATTTGGAGTGCATGCAGGAGAAAATGTGCGAGGGAACGAATGATAGATTTCTGCATGAGTCCAATCTATGCGTGGCCGTGAATGTTTGCCCCGTTTGTATCAAATGCACCGACGATTTGGATGAACCATGTCCTACGTGTGGCGAAAGAGTGCACATTTTCAGGGAAGAGCCTGTTGAATCCTTTTTATCGTACGTTGCCGAGAAAGCGCGAAAATTCAAAGTAACATGCATCGCACATAACATGAAGGGGTACGATGGATGTTTTGTGCTTAGATGCATGCTAACTAATAGTGCCCGGTGGAGACCAAAGATCATCTCAAACGGTCTCAAATTAATTTTAATTCAATGCGATGATATTAGATTTATCGATTCCCTTAGTTTCATCCCGTCATCTCTCTCGGCATTTCCGAAAACTTTTAATTTCCCCGAGGCCAAGGGATACTTCCCATTCCTCTTTAACACGTCCGAGAATCAGAATTATGAGGGTCCCTTGCCTGCCCTTGAATATTTTTGTACAGATCAAATGTCAACGAAAGAGCGACAAAACCTTTTAGACTGGCACGCGACCCAAAATAATTCTGTTTTCAAGACGAGTGAAGAGATTGTGAAGTATTGTCTTATGGATGTCAAGATTTTGGTTAAAGGTTGTCTTCAATTCAGATCGATGTTCATGGCTCAAAATAAAGTCGATCCATTTGAGGAGTCAACCACAATTGCGAGCGCTTGCAATAAGGTGTTTCGTCGGTTGTTCCTCAAAGAAAATACAATTGGTCTGATTCCAAAAGGCGGATATAGACGTGCCGACAAACAGTCCAAAGTGGCGATACAATGGTTACGTTGGGTGGAACATTCTCAGCAAGTGACCATACAGCATGCCGGAAAAGCTCGCGAGTTCAGAATACCTGAAGGTATTAAGGTCGACGGTTATTGCGACGCGACCAATACCGTTTACGAGTTTCTGGGATGCTATTGGCACGGTTGCGAAGAATGTTTCCCCAACCAGGCCAACGTTGACCCCAAGTTGGACATGAATACTGCAATGTTTGTCCGTAACGAAAACACGTCGGCACGTTCTCAGCGCCTTCGCGGACTCGGATATAACCTGATAGAAATGCGCGAATGCGATTTTAAAAGATTAATACTTGTAAACGAGGAATTACGAGACTTCATACATAATTTAGGCGACCAAGATGACGAACCGTTGAATCCTCGAGACGCTTTTTACGGTGGTCGCACTAATGCCAGCACACTTTATCATAAGTGTGATGGCATTAGTGAAAAAATTATGTATTACGATGTGTGTTCGCTGTATCCATATGTAAATAAATATTGTAAATATCCCATAGGTCATCCGAAAATTCATGTAGGGCTAGAATGTAAGAACATCTCATTAGACACGGTGGAGGGTTTAGTTAAATGCCGAGTACTACCGCCCTCTGACTTGTATCACCCTGTTTTGCCTCTAAAAATGCATGGTAAGTTAATGTTTCTGCTATGCAGGACTTGTGGCGTAGAGCTAAACGAGGGCGAATGTCAGCACAGTGAAGCCGAGCGCAGTTTCGTCGGAACGTTTGTAGCCGACGAGCTGCGTAAGGCTATAGCTAATAACTACAAAGTTTTAGACGTTTTCGAGATCTGGGAGTATGAGGTGACAGTGTATCATAAAACCACGAAACAGGGGGGTTTGTTTAGTGAGTACATTGACAGTTTCCTAAAACTGAAACAGGAATGTTCGGGGTGGCCAAGTCACTGTACTACAGATTCCGAAAAGAAGAAATACATAGAAGATTATTACGAAAAAGAGGGGATTCGATTAGACGAAAATAACATTAAGAAAAACCCCGGTTTACGGTACTTGGCCAAACTCATGTTGAATTCGTTTTGGGGCAAGTTTGGGCAACGTGAGAATTTACCCCAGACCAGTATTGTATCTGAGCCAAAGGACTTGTTCAAATTGTTTACGGATCCTTTGGTTCAGGTACAAGCCATTAACCCCATCAATGATGATGTTGTAATTGTGAGCTGGGACAGACCTGAGGGGGAGGGTGGGTCCCTAAATACCATTAATGTGTCCATAGCGGCGTATACGACAGCTCATGCGCGTTTAGAACTATATAGTTACCTGGAAAAATTAGGTCGGCGTGTTCTGTATTATGATACAGATAGTGTTATATTTGTTGCCAAACCCGACGACTGGAACCCATCCTGCGGAGATTTCCTCGGCCAGATGACAGATGAGTTGGAGGCGTACGGCGAAGGAAGCTATATAGAGGAATTTGTTAGTGCGGGACCGAAAAACTATAGTTACAATGTGTTTTCTACCAGTGACAATGCCCTTAAATCAACATGTAAAGTGAAAGGTATTACCTTGAACTATAAAAACTCGCGTATCATAAACTTTGCTTCAATGAAAGATATGGTACTTAGTAATAGTAAAGACTCCCTGTATGTTTATAATGATAGAAAGATAGTTAGACAAGTGTTTTAATGTAATTAGTAGACCTGAATCTAAGCAATATAGGATAAGTTACTCTAAGCGTCGAAGGATCGAAAACTTTGATACTTTACCGTTTGGGTTTAGGGAATAAGAAATTATATATTATTTTTAGCAGTTAATCAATTATTTTTAACGTTTAGAAACTCTATATTTCACTAATAATAACGTCCATAAAGATTGTACTGTAATTTGTATTTCCCTAATAATAACATCCATTTTTATGAATTTGTCTTAAGTCTTGTACTGTAATTTATACACTTATTTACGAAAAAATATATATTTCTTTCAATTTTAATTCTGTATTTTTCACGAAGATTGACACCTTCCGCCATCTTGGATTTTGACGCCACTAACCCCACTATAGGCCCACGTGGGGGGCGTGTTTTTTATCCTTAGGGCTGATTCTGGATGACGTAATTTATCTTTAGGGATGATTCTGGATGCTGGATGGCTTTTCTGGTTTCTGGATGGCTTTTCTGGATGCCCTTTTGGCTTTTCTGTTTTCCTAATGCCTTTCCCGGATGATGATGATTCCCCGAATGCCTTATTGGCTTTCCTGAATGACTTTCAGTATGCCATTTTGTTCTTTCTGGATGATAAAAAAAATTGTGCGTGGTTTATACGAGCCACAGAATCGAGCAAATGTTAAAATGCTTGATTATTGCATTCGTATCGGATTTTAATAAGGGTCACGTAGCGACAATATTTTTAACGAGAGAGGATTTCAGAGCCACGATTCATTGCGACTTTAGAACATCTCGAATGACTTCATGCTCTTTTTAAATTTGAAAATGTTTCGCTGAGTGAAAGTGGCTGGAGAAGGAGGAGCAATTTTTAGCGCTGCTGCTGTTGTTGATTAAAAGACATTATTTGAATTACTAGGAGCACTTTAAGGATTGGGATCACTGCAATATACAAGGAAAAATCGAACGCCGAAAAATGAAGAACACCCTGGTTGAAAGTATGGTTTCTCCTCTATAGAACTCTTCAGGGCAGTGGTATCGAAAGTGAGAATTGCTGTTATGATAGCCAACCTTCGATAGGAGACTGCACACAAAGAAGAAGATTATTTAGGTATAAAATCTGTCACAAGGTGTTTCCAAATAAACACACTGTTACTGAAACAAGGTATAGGTACAACAGCATTTTTCACTACAACAATGCTTCAAACAAACTTCAACAAATTTAAGGAGAGTGGCGTATTTGTTTGTACTGTTGGATCCATTCATTGTTAAATGTATAGGGTAAAGTACTCAACATTGTATAAATTGTACGCATTGTCAATTTGGAAATTTTTGTAATACCTAATTTAGGTAATAGTTCTTATATGATAACCGAATAATACGCTATAAACAATATCATTTTATCGACACTTAAAACAACAAGTATATTGGAACAAAAATTGACACACCCAACAACAATTTCCATTTAAATTAAGGTAGGTGACCTAAGTATATTATACGTTTAAACAGCCAATAAGACAGATATATAGGTATTACAACGAGTTTTCCAATGCACGTCACAAAATTTATGACGTCATTTTACTACAATGTTGACAGACATTCTTTGTACTGTTGGAACTATCCAGTGACAGTAGTGTAATTTAGGACAGAAAAGTAAGCAAATTGGAAAAATCGGAATATATAAATGTACGTAAACAACGAAAGCAGAACAATAATATAACCTTAAATTTACAACGCGAATATTAAACAAAGAGTTTGGCATCGTTGATTTTCAGTACCAACACTAACATTGAAAAATTACTTTTTTTAACCATGAATAACGTACCTGATTACGATTATTATTTTGGTATGTCATTTTATTTCGTTAATGACGTGCATTGGCGAACTCGTTGTACTTAATACCTATAGTTAGATATTTTAATTATCATAATACAATTATATGATGATTATTAATATCAAAGAGCAAGGTTATCTTCAAACTTAACCAATAACTCTGGAACCCCTTTCGAGGGCGAACAGAGGAGATTGGGTTTTGGCTCGTCAGATAGTGAACCTTACAAAAATTAGGTGGGCAGTGAAGAATTCCCATCCGTACAAATCCCCAGGGATGGATGGAATTCTCCCTGCTCTATTACAACAAGGCCTCGACCTGGTAGCCACCACGCTCTGTACGTTACTAAGGGCAAGTACTGCCCTAGGATACATACCCATGGCGTGGAGGGACGTAAAAGTCGTGTTCATACCGAAACCTGGGCGAGACTCATACGCCCAAGCCAAGTCGTTTAGACCTATCAGTCTAACATCGTTTCTCCTAAAACTATTGGAGAAACTAATTGAACGACACATTAGGGAAGAGGTGCTGGGACTCCACAGAGTAGTGGACATAGCCGAAAGGGCGATCTCCTGTAAGGAGGTCGCTCTAGGGGCGTTTATAGACATAGAGGGGGCGTTCGATAATACCTCTCTAGAATCAATCAAAACAGCTATGGAAAGCAAGGGAGTACAACCCACCGTGACCGTGCGCAGGTGGATACATACCATGCTAAAACATAGGAACGTTACAGCCTCGCTTAATAACGACTCTGTATAGTGGTCAGGGCCGCACGAGGATGTCCACAAGGGGGAGTTCTCTCTCCTTTATTGTGGTGCCTGGTAGTGGACGGACTGCTGAGGCGACTAAGCGAGGCCGGTTACACCACGGTTGGCTTTGCCGATGACATAGCGATTGTGGTACGTGGCAGATTTGAAGAGACCGTATCAGTTGTGATGCAGGGGGCCTTAAATCTAGTGGAAGCATGGTGCGGAGAAGAGGGTCTGTCGGTTAATCCAACAAAAATGAACCTCATTCTCTTCTCACGAAGAAAAGGGCCGGCAAAGCTAAAAGACATAGCAATGTATGGCACCAAGGTGAAGGTTGTGGGAGAAGGCAAATACTTGGGAATAACGCTTGACCAAGGGCTAACCTTCAAACCGCACCTAGAGAAGACAGCGAACAAAGCCACAAAGTCCTTATGGGCTTGCAGGCGAGCGTTCGGAAGCAAGTGGGGCTTATCTCCAATGATGACCCACTGGATATACACCAGAATGATCAGACCGATCATTACGTATGGCTCACTGGTGTGGTGGCATAAAACTTCCACCCAGACGAACATACAGAAACTTAGCAAGGTGCAGCGTAGGGCTTGCCTTGGAATCACGGGGGCAATGATAACCACCCCTACGGCAGCTATGGAGACCCTCCTGAACTTACCGCTACTAAACCTAGCAATTAGGGCAGAGGCGCTCAGAGGGGCATAGCGGCTGAGAGTTAACGGCGAGGAGGGATCGTCAAGGGCGGGGCACTCGCTCATTTTTGACGAAATCTCCAAAGACAAAACCCTTAGTATGAATACTGAGAGGATACCCAAAACAGTTTGTCTCATCAAACTGTTTAAGACAACAATCCCCACTCGGCAAGACTGGGAGAGCAATTCCAGTAAAGCGAAGCTGAATGGAATCGTGTATTACACAGACGGCTCGAAAACCACAAAGGGCACTGGCTCGGGAGTATACGGGAGCAATCGACGGGGCTGCAGAATTTCTGTAAGCCTAGGACAACAAGCGACCGTATTCCAAGCCGAGGTATATGCAATCCTGACGGCAGATGCTCAACTATTAAAAGAGAACCTTATCAAAAGGAAAATCTTTATAGTGACAGACAGCAAAGCAGCGATTGCAGCAATAGACTCATATGTGGTAAATTCAGGGCTAGTCCTTGAATGCACACAAATGCTAAACGCACTAGGTAAGTGCAACTCAGTCACACTAGTGTGGGCACCTGGGCATGCGGGAATCGCAGGTAACCAGGTTGCTGACGAGCTTGCGAGAATGGCAAGCGCAAAACCATTCATAGGACCCGAACCGGCTTGTGGGATTACTTACAACACAGTCAAAAAGGAGATTCAAGCAATACTCACGAAAGAGCATTGCAGACATTGGTCGAAAATCCCAGGACAGAGTCATTCCAAGATCTTCCTGGAAACCCCAAACGGGGACCTAGCTACGTCCATCTTAAAGTTAAGCAGGACGAAGATAAAACTTGCGACAGAAATGGTCACTGGCCACTGTCGCATGAACAAACACCTGCACAACATGGGACTGACTGAAAGCCCGACATGCAGGGGTTGTGGTGAGGCAGATGGAACGCCCTATCACGTCATTTGCCAATGTGAGGCATTCATAAAGGCAAGGGAACTCCTACTTGGAAATGAAAAAATTACACAAGAGGAAGTAAGGAAGATTCGTACTACTAAAATCCTGGACTTTGTGAAAGATACAGGCATTCTTGAAGGGTAGACAACACCGGGGAGCACAATAGACCAAAAGGTCGCAGTGCGGGAACCTATTGGGACCACCCCCAGATAGTCGTAGCGGTACATCGAGAAAATCGCAAATGTCTGTCAAATTGTGCGGGAAGTGTGAAATTAGGGACACTTATTAATTAGATTAAAATAAACGATTTGACCCGCAGCACCCCTATTTTCAACCCTTAGTTTTCAAAAGTGCCCCGTATTTAGTTTTTCCCATCCCCTAACGATAACTCCTTTGTTTACAACTTTTCGAAAAAAATATATTAATAATAAAGCGCTGGAGGTGAGAACCACTCCACAAGAAAATAACATCAAAATATGTCTTCCTTGATATAAAAATCGACCTATGTTTGCATTTTGGGTACAATTAGATTGTTTCTTTTTAATTATATTACCGCGAATAAACCCTACACTTTGTACGTTGAAAATTCCCGCACCAGTGTGACATGGTGCAAAATCACTATGATTTTATGAAATACACTGTAATTGGCTATTATTAACAGCGAAGAAATAATATTAACCATCGTAATTGGAAAAGTTACGAAGACTTTTCTAAAAAGTGCCGAAAGTTTGTTTTTGTCAAAATATCTCACTAAGGGTGAGTTTTTGTAAAAAAATGATCCCTTACTTATACTTTCTACATCCATATACCTACCGAATTATATAACAATAATGTCACTGTAGTGAAATATAGAAAAGTTATGCTCGATTTTATGTGAAAATTGACAGTTTCTGGTTTTTTCGATATATCTCGTTAAGGGTTGACTTTTGAGAAATTTTCATACCGACATAAAATACCCAAAAGATAATTTTCTATAATATTTATTTACATGTTTTTTCTCATAAGTTACAAATAAAAAAGATATGAGCGATTTCATACTTAAGGGTTGCTTACTTTTAGAAATATCGAAATAACTTGTTAAGGGTTGCTTTCTGTGAAAATATTATATGTATCTAAAATATTTACCATCTTAATATCTACATCTTTTACTTGAATAATTTTTCTGAGAAACGATAAACAAGAAAACTATGACCGATTTTGTAATGGAACTGCAAAAATCAGTTTTTTCCACATTTCTCGATAAGGGTTGATATTTGTGAAAATTCTATATAATGATGTTTATTTAGTTAATTTAACTAATACATTCATCATACAGTTTATAATTACTTAAATTTTTACTAAATTACTTAAATTAGAAGTTTTCCTTCACATACTTGCTTAACATCCTTTTAAATGCATAATTGTTTTTTTCTTGCTTTAACTCATTAGGGAGATTATTGTATAATTTTAGCCCTTTATACATAAAAGAATTTTGGGTTTTTGTTTTTGAAAATTTAGGTAACCTATAGTCTCCACAGTTCCTTGTGTTATAATGATGAATTTGGTAATTACATGTAAGTGGCATA
Organism: Pyrocoelia pectoralis; assembly: GCA_036250285.1. Lineage (NCBI taxonomy): Eukaryota > Metazoa > Arthropoda > Insecta > Coleoptera > Lampyridae > Pyrocoelia > Pyrocoelia pectoralis. The sequence goes on from CM070075.1 coordinate 6,514,407, forward strand.
GACATGTACGAGGGTAGTAGACCATTACATGCTTTAAAGATTAGATTTAATGTAATAAAATATATCCTTTGTTTTATACTTAGCCATTGCAGAGTATCTAACATTCCTGTAATTTTAGTGTATTTTGAACATTGCAATATGATTCGCATTGCTTTGTTTTGTTGAATTTGTAGTTTTTTAATATCACAATCTGCACATAAAAATAGTACGCTAGCGCAATAATCGAAGTTCTATCCTTATATAAAATGTTCCTTATAAGAAGTCTTAAAACTTTTACTAATATATTTTTTTCGAAAAGTTGTAAACAAAGGAGTTATCGTTAGGAGATGGGAAAAACTAAATACGGGGCAGTTTTGAAAACTAAGGGTTGAAAATGGGGGTGCTGCGGGTCAAATCGTTTATTTTGATCTAATTAATAAGTGTACCTAATTGCACACTTCCCGCACAATTTGACAGACATTTAAATGTACCGCTAACGACTAAGAGAATAATAATAATCTTCAAACTTGATTTTTGATCTCCTAACCAACGAATCAGTATTCATATATAAGTGCAGAAGTGAGCACAGACAACACATTATACCTGTAATCCACTCACTTAAACCGAAAACGTTAAAATGAAATACTTTATTATATTCTCCACATGTATTTACTTTGTTGTATCTTTACGAGTACGTAATACTGTTAGTAAATTTTGTTTTAATACATTCCTTTTTAGCTTAATCAAGAAACTATTGACCAATGGGAGGCGATGTCGAGACCTCATCACGAGAAGTGCATAGCAGAGTCGGGTAGGTATATCAAGAGAACGGGCCGATACAATTTACACAAACTTAGATTATTCCGATGATCAAAAATCTGAATGTTACCTCGATTGCATGACAAGAGCATTGGATTTTATGGTTGGTAATACAGTCGACGTAGCTCGAGTGGTTAACGTGGCGAATCCTCCAAAAGATTTGGTGGAAGAATGTGCAAGAAAAATTGAAAATTTATCTAAGCCTTGCGAGGCTGGGTTTGCATTTGCATCCTGTTGCATTCACGGTACCGCAAAACGACAAAATCCTTAGGATTGCTTTAACATTCAGAAATCGTATGTTATGAAATGTGTACTAATTTGTTGATTCGCATTAAATAATGTAAAATATTCTATTATTTTAACACAATACAAATTATACCCTATAACGTATTATTTCTTTTACTCTTCAATTGCCACAATCTTCTTATTAATCTGTTAAATTTGATGATTTAATTAAGGAACTACCAATTGAAAGAAAAAATCTATTATAATAGGTACAAACAATTTTGACTAGGATTTCTAAAATGTATTTCACTAATTTGTATTAGGTACCTATGGTATACTTAGGTACCATACAATCGAATTATAATCGCGAATTCGTTCTGTGTGTATGTAGCTTTTTTGTATTAAGGAATTTTAAAATTTTGACTTCAAATTCTGCTAGAGCATCGAAAAGTAACCTAAGATTTTTATGCAGCTCGCCGTAACTGTTCAGGAACACCTTCAAAATGGTGTCTGAAATATGAAAATTTTATTACCCCGATTATGATATATGAATTTTATGTGTTCTTTTACGTAAACTAGGTACGAGTATCGAAATTAAATTTTGATATCTCTTTTTGACTTAGAAGCAATTTGTTCGGACTATGGCAATGCTATAGAAGAGCATTCTCAACTGGCTTAAATTGAGCTTGTTTAACAAGGAACAGCATACCATGCCTCATTGGGTGAGAATAATAAGTTTCCTTGGATTGCGTGACGAGGAATTGATGAAAAACCTTTTGGCAAAAGATCCACCCGTTGGAGGAAGATTTTGATCAAAGGAAATTAATTTAGTAGACACACAAAGTTTTTCCTTAATTCTGTTAGATCATCACTGCTCACGGCGTTATCGGGACACGTAGGTTTAATAATCCATTCAAAACAACCCCACCACTGAGGAGAATGAAACTGGACGTATTGACAACTCTTGACAGTAAGAAGTCAACAGGGGTTGATAAGTATATTAGACAATTTCTCTAAGCCACACTGTACTGCAGTGGACTGAAAAGTTAATCACCCAATCGAATCTAGTTTCCTGTAAAAATTGGTAAATTTTTCCCCAAAATAGAGGTGTGCGCCAATTTGATCAAACCGAGCACGATGAGAATCAGCCAATTTGAACTCAACCAGATTGTTCTGTTTGTTATAGCTTATATTAAATGATGCGATCAGCGATCTAGTATAAGGTACGGTCTTCGAACTGAAAATGATGAGTTTCTGGATTGGACGTTGAGAATATACCGTTCGGTTTGTGAGATATTAGCTTGTGTTCTTTTTGTTTGTGGGTGAAGCTATTACTGTTACTTAAAACTGTGAAACTGTGAAACGACCCTAATTAGAGACGAAGAAAATTCTATTGTCATGGAAAAAATCAATAAATAGCGCCCCTTATTCTCCAGACCTGCTGACTAGTGATTACGTCGAATTATAGCTTATTCCATTGACTAAAGAGTTTTATTCTTAATTCTAAAAAATGTTATATGCTACAAAGATCGTGATCATGTAAACGGCGCGTTTCTTATTAATTTATGTTAAACATGACAAAAGTAATCTTTGTAAATAACATATCGTTAGTGCATTGTAATCATTATCAGTAGTGCTTAATTCTCCATTTTTAAAAATCGTGTATATTATTGAATATTATTGGTACTTATAGTTGTCAATTATTTATTAAAAAATTGGAACAACCTCGTTTAATGTTATGGAAATAATTAATTCTAGAACAATACGGCACTAATTATATTGGATAAGTAAGATAAACATACATAATATATTGCCATTGTATAAAAATAGTTGCAAAAACTAAATTCCAATAATGTTTGACTTAAAATAATATAATCATGGTTTCATGAGTCTACGTGCAATACACATTGCAAACCTCGTTTAATGTTATGGAAATAATTAATTCTAGAACAATACGGCACTAATTATATTGGATAAGTAAGATAAACATACATAATATATTGCCATTGTATAAAAATAGTTGCAAAAACTAAATTCCAATAATGTTTGACTTAAAATAATATAATCATGGTTTCATGAGTCTACGTGCAATACACATTGCAAAATCGTGCGATTTTTTACAAAGATCTTTTTCGGCTTCGCTGCTTTTAATACATGTTTCGGCCATTACGTCTGTTATAGCAACCCCTTTCTTTACAACCACCTCCTTATTAATTTTACCATCTTTATCCATAACCTCTACATTCATAAACATACATTTTGCAAAACACATTACTTTCGGATCAGTCGAGACAACACTCGTTCTCATAATTACTTCAATAAATATAGGGTCGGCACCTGTCTCCTTTTGGCACTTCTCTTTGTACGGTTCCATTTGTGCTTTGTACGATTCCAAAATTTTCTCTTCCATCTATAGCTCATATTGTAAAATTAGAAAAATTACGAAATACTCACCCCAGCAAACGCCGAGACAATAAACAATGCGCATACAAAGAAATAGGTCAAAGTTTTCATTGTGGCTAATGGTTAATAAGTGACAAGGTATCTTTATATACCTACTTTTAAGAATGATTAACGTTATCTGCTTACCATGAGTTACAATTGCTTTTTAATGAAAACTATTCCATAAACAAGAATTTCCATCTCTGAAGATAAATTTAGTAACAAGAATTAATTAATGACGTTTTTATCAGTTACAAGAATATGTTAAAAATCCATATTTTTTTCGTAATTTCAACGTTTTCCAAATTGTTTCCAATTACAAATTACATAACTTCCCAACAAATTTTGTTTACGGGAAGTTCTTAATGTATCGATAAAATTTCAATATTCTTTTAGTTCTGTAAAAAATGGATTAATTTCGACCCACAAAAGTAGTAGATTTTATAATTAATTACCTACAGATTAAATATTTACCTACTACCTATATTTTTCAGCTTTTATTCAGTTTGCAATGTCAGGACTTAACCAATTGATAAGCTTTTATTAGCGATTATGCGTAATTTTGTTTTCTTGCACAACTTAATTATAATATTAATTACCTACTCGTATCTCAATAAAAAGGAACGTGCCCGTAGATACATTTTTTGCGACCACATCTTGATAGAGGTTTCCCATGCAGGAGATAAAATTTCGACTGTTTTTTAGTTTTTTGCTTATAACTCATCATGTCATCATAAACGGTGCTTTCAAACGAAAATTTTCATAAGGATTGAAGATCATTAAGTTCTACGTCGAATGTGTATTACACATTGAGTTTTCGCCAGGCCCCGACTTACATGTTTTGCGCCCATGGGCATGAACAAAATCGCCGCCCCTCCAAAGCACCAACCACCCTCCACAGCCAATTTATGATACTTGTGTGTACCAGTGGCGAAATTAGGCGTTTTTTCAGAAAGGGTGACAGGCCAAAGGAAGGGTTTGCGGTTTTTCAGTGCCCTTTCATGCATTTTACGGCCATTGTTGCACGCGTTACCTAAGTATGGAATATCTAAAACACGGAAAATACCTATGTCCTATAATGCTAAAACACATAAACTGTCATTAAAATTATGCTACTGTACACAGTAAAATAATTAAGATTTACTGATTTAGTTATCCGGGAATGTTGATGAATCAACATTCAGAACATTCTCTGAAGCTGTAGGGTAGAAGCAGAGTAACAATATTGATAGTAAGCCCGAGAGTAAGCCGTTGCACTTAGAGCTTTTGCAATGTGACTCATAGATGGGCCTTAAAATTAAGTATACTTAATGTTCCCTAGTTTTATTGCTGTAACATAAAACAGTTTTACCTTATTACCTCACTTAATGTTCAAATATAAGGTTTTCAAGTATCACTATAGAGTAAACAATGCTCATTTTGCTGCATCCACAGTCGTTCAGGGGGGTAATTAGTCCCCTCACCCCATTACGCCACTGGTGTGTACTGCGGTATAGCTTGCCGTCGTCAGTCATGGCGTTTCCTTAACTTTATATTACGATTGTCACTTTATTTCAGATTTTTTCGATTGTGCAATTCTGTGTAGTTTTTTTTACATTTTATATTATCATCAAAAATGTGCCGCCCCCAAGAATGGCCGCCCTGGGCAGTTGCCCAGTCTGCCCATTGGTAAGTCTGGGCCTGGTTTTCGCTCGAAAGTAGCATTCAGGACTTACAAGAGAAAAACTTTAAAATAACGAATATTTCATACTTTTTCTTATGCTTCACCAAAAGGGATCGTGAACTTGCATTCTCAAAAACTATTGGGTCTTCAGAAATCAAACATAATCTGCTCTATAGTTATTAGTTATTACATTTCCCTTTGTTTCTCTTTTTTTAGGTAAGACGAGATATAGGTACATGTACGTTTGCAACCTTCAAGGACGCATTGCCCAGATGCACATTCTTCCGTGTTCTCTCATTCTTTACAGTTGCTTCATTATCCCGTATCTATGTGATCGTCATGGATTGTTATCTGTCCTTTCTGTAGTAATTGATGTCCAGTTGCTTGTCGTTTTGTTCACGTATTGTGTTATGTGTTAAGTAAAGATTTTGACAAAGATTCATCCCAATTTTTCATTCGCATATGACACCAATTTTGGTTTTTCGTTTTATTTCCATAGGTACCTCCCATATTCTTTTCTTTTACTACATTCTTTACATTTTTATCTGTATTCTGCTCTTTTTGCTATAATCATAGTATTATATTCTTCCTCTCCTTCTCCTCTGTTTTCCCATTCCTAGTACACGCCTTTTCGTATTTGATTTTTTCTATCGCCCTGAGCTTCGTATGTTGCCTTTCTGAATGTTATCTTTAGTATTCTCTGTATCCAAACCTGGTGTGAGTTTATTTGTATTATTTTTCAATGGTTGGTGCAAGACAACTCCAACAATAAAAGTTAGAACAATGATGTTATTAAAAGCCACTGGGCCACCGGCCACCGGGTAAAATCGTAGCCGTATGTCCACCCCAAGACCAAGTTGTGAAAATTGCATGAGATCGTATGAAAACTGAATCTTGCAGAGAAAGCGAACCCATTCCCTCTCGTGGTACACATGTAGCCATTCATGCATTCCTTTCATTGAACACAAGCGAAAAAAGGGCAAAAGACAGCAAAGGTGAATTAAAAAGTAGGCTACTCAAAATCTTCAGTAAAAAAATTAGAAGGAAGAGAAATCAAACAGTGGCGAAAAGACAAGAAGTTATCTGATCATTAAAAAAAACTTTCTAAGCAGATGTTGACGCTTCGACCTTGGCCCCATCCCTGGATTTTGGGATTAAGAGTAGAAGACCGATCAAGTCCATGTGCACGCAAATCTCATATTCAGACCCTTTGTGCTACCTCCCTGATTTGAATAGTCCGACCATAAACATCCCTAAAGCACACAAACACAGTTATCGTCGCAGGGTTTCAGTGATATAACACTACTATCTGTGTACCCAACGGAAATAGTGAAGCTCCCCACAAAATTATAAAAAATAATAAATGAGATTAACAAGCAAGATTGAAGCAAGTAACGACGATGTAAATAGGTACTATTGTAAGAGCATATTTTGAATTTAATCTTTACGCGTCTGGCGGTAACGGTTTTCTTTTTCGGAGTGTGCGCATTATTTGGTGACGGAAGATAACCTAAGCTAAAAGAGGCAGACGTGTAAGAAAAGTCGATGTTATGTTATGCTTATGCGAGCCATTGAATATTTTTACATTATTCTTTGTTATTTTTTGTGATCGAGGCCACCCTCTTACACGCAAAAGTGCGTGTTTAGTTCACACTGCCGAAAAGCTATACGTATACCCGTACGTAAACGTGTGTTCTTCCTTGAGATCCCTGTGCGGAAATGCAACATACTACGAGATTGTCTCTTTTGCGTAACAACAAGTTCCATCTGACCTTGTGCTGCACCACATATTCGCTTTGAGGCCAGTAAAGTTAACCAAACAGGTTTCTAATTACCTTTGGACCTTTTACTTTACAGGCTCGAACGCTCGATAGTATTACATTACAGTTTACTCTTATTCCTTCCAAAGAGAGCATGAATCAGAAACGAAGTAAATGCAAATGCTTACAATGACTTTCGACGTTTGTTGACGAGTGTAACACAATGAAAAGTATGTATGAGGATTAATAACAGCTAAATTAACAGAGGAATAAGAAGTATAAGGTGTCAATATAAACATATTCCTTGATTATCGTATAATCGTGTTGATTTAAAAGTACATGAATGCGACCATTCCGTTTGAGGTTACGTATTTATTTAACGATACATTAGACACAGTTGAACCAGGACCAGCAGGTCAGCAGGTGGAAATTCAAAATATGTACCTTTAACCACAACGGTCATAAATAACGGTCGCCGTACCTGAATTTCATAATATTCTTTAATTATTTTAAGTGTTCGTGTATTATATGTGTCTGCTTTTCCTTGTAACTGTGTGCATTGGTGAGAAAAATGTCGAAAAATTTATACAATTTTACTGACGAAACATTATTAACAACACCAAAACCTCGTGCGTCGTCAACAATTCAAAAAGAACAATTTGTAAAGCACAAAGCAAAATTACAGATAATTCCTTTCGCATTTAGTCCAGATGCACCTGATCAATCAAGAACCTCTACAGCTTCTACGGCATCCTTAGGTATTTTAAATTTAGATGATGTTAAATTAAATTCTTTTATTAACGATTTAGAAGTTGCACAAATTGATAGAAAATCTTCATTAGATGATTCGAAAGAATTACGTTTACCATCCCGTTATTTTAAACCTTCAGATGGGTTTACAAATTCTACATGCGACGTTACCTCAGATAGCACAGTTAATGAAAGCGATTTGATTAATAAACAAAAACTTTCTTTTAAACCGGACGATATTTCCACACCTCGTTCGTCAAGCACAGTACCTGATTACCGTACAAAACATTCCATTATGAGACAGATTACATCGAAAAGTATAGCCGAATTATCGTATAAAATTAGAAACTCAAATGTTAGTCTAGCCGAAGCATGCAATCAGTATTGTAGGCGCTTTAGTTTTAGTAATGAAATTGAAATTAACGAAGAGTCATTTATCCCTGGAGAGTTAGCTGGTGACAAAATTGCGGAGCAAGAAATGTTGTGGAGGAAGGAGTTGAGCGTGTTAGGAGGTGTTAATATTCGTGGAGATTCGATCCTATCGCAATGTGGCGTACAAGATCCATTGTCCATTTCTGATTTTTTTCATAAAGGATCCGAGTTGGCAGAATTGGTTCTGAAGAAGAGTCCAGATAGGAAAGAAGCACCAATACCTCTTATTGATAAAACCTTAGAAGATTCCAGTCTGGAGATTGGAAGTGATATGAAATCTTCATTAGGGGTCACCGAATTGGAGGAGAATTTCTCTCTTCAAGATGACACTGCAAAGCTGATGGATCTGATTGGTAAATTTCATTTTTTTTATCAATGTTCACTCATTTTAAACTTAAGGATTGGTACATTTTTCTTGTCCATAATATGTGTTATGGACATACAAGAGTTTGTGTGTAACAAAGTTTTACAATCCCTTCCATTGTAACCCACTAGCATATAGCAATATCACAGATGTATACATAATTACATACTACACATACCTTATCACATTAAGCGCCTGGCGGATTAAATCCAAAGCAAAAATACAACAATATCACCACTCTAAATACGTCCTCTCAAAACTTAAAATATACTGTCAAAATATCTAGTCACCTCTGTTTATTGTTGACACAAATTGAACTATACGCTATACGCAACTGGAAAGGTAACGCTAATAAGTAACACTGAAGCCACAGCCAAGTTAGGCAACCCTCAACGAATGGGTATCTCTATCTCTTTCCTTCGCATGCAGAATTCTTGCATCATTCACGTTCATTGTTAATTCTTACAATTTTACTCTTTTCATATTTTTATAATTTCATTTTCATTTTTTAATTTCTTTAATTTGGTCCATTTTCAGCTAAAATGCCCGAACGGAAGAGTTCCAAACGCAGTAAACAAGCAAAAGAAAACTTACGACCAGAGAAACAGGAAAAGTCATATTCACTGGGAAAATCCGAAAACATTGTGAAAGTAGGAGAGCCCCTAAAAGATTCGCAAAACTTTAGCCAAGAACTGACATACCAAGACAATACAAATTTCATACATACCGGTAGTAGCTCTGTACATACAGCCAGCAGTTTAGAAAGTTTGCCCGGAGGTAAACTTCCAATAGAAACAAATAGAATTGAGTTGGTGTGGGGATGCGTACGGTTGGGCAAGAAAAAGAGTCAAAATTTCATTTTACGTAATAGGGCCCAAAATAAATTACGTTTGCAAATAACCAGTTCAAATAGTTGTTTTAGAATTTTAAGTGATAATTCCGATATGGACTCTATTTCCGATTTATCAGTTTTCATGCATCCATCGGAATCACGATCATTTAAAGTAGTTTTTATGCCGACATCGATCGGTGCAACTGTTGGTGAACTTAGGTTTAGTCCCACTAGCACAAAATTACAGATGCAATATCAAAAAAAACAAGTACTACATTTGTACGGTTACGGAGGCTACGCTAGCGTCGAAATACAAGATGTTTCAAAAGATACAAATATGAAGATGTGGTTATCATTAGGAAAGCTAGATAATATTTCTCAGTTACATAAGAAATTTAACATTAGAAACGTCGGAAACGTGTCTGCATTTGCGTTTTTAAAATTCACTTCAAAAGCTTTATATCAGTCATCTAAATTGGCGATTTATCCTACCGAAATAGTTGTGCATCCAAAAGAATCGGCAGTTGTAAATTTAACGTATTCGCCGACAAAAGAAGACGTAAAACATTTGTTCGCGTTAACTAACCATCAAGTAAAAGAAATTGGTTCAATTCAGGTAGTGACAGGTGCAGAAGTATTAAGAGGTAGAATTCGCCGTTTATGTAAAAAGTTAAAAATGGAAACGGGCAAAGTGGAAAATCCTTTAATAGAACAACTAAGTAAAAAGTTTCCCAATGAAAAAATGCCAAACGATTTAAATTATTTTAAGGAAACCGTAGGATGCGTGAAAGAATTGATGCAGACTTTTGATTTGAATGAAATTACCGTAACACTGGAAAGGGACACTGACCGAACCTTGGTGGGGCAAATTGGTGGAATGGACGAAAGCTCTATGTTTCACAGTCTTTGCGAGCGTATGAATACTGAAATTGATGGAAAACTGCTGACTTCTTCGTGTGTTGTCGAACCGTGCAGTATAATTTTAACACCTCCCACCAAAATGACAGACACAGTGTTAGTTATAAGTAATTCTAACAAATGTTTACAATTTCAAACTACCATTGAACCACCCGGTATGTTAGACGTTTTCCCAGTCGAAGGAATATTGTCGGCACGAGAAACTGTACTCATAAAAATAAGTTGTGATCTTAAAAAACTCCACCAAAAGTATTTTAAGCTCTCTGTTTATGTGGACGATGATGTATCTGAAGTTGATATCAAAGTAATTATTTTAAAATTGGATTAGTGAAAATTTGTGATTAATTTTATACATTGTTGGTTTTATTATTGTTATTATAAAATGTATTTGTGGTTTTATTTAATATATTTTGCACTATGTTTTATTTTTGATATGTGAGGAACACAGAAATTTCATCAGTAGTTGCCAAATTTATTTGAGAAACAATGGGTTTGCCTTCAATTTGGTCTGAATAGCCACATCATATTGCTGTTGAATGGTGTTACTCGTTACATATTGTGCCTGCGTCATATACTCGACTAAGAAAACGATGCCATCACTTTCCAAATTAATTTCATATTGTTTTTAGTATTAACCACTAGCTAACAAATTAATTAGATTTACATTGACTCATGAAAATAATTGCTTTTGCTTTAGGAGTAGTAGTCTCTTTATTTGCCCACAACTCGCAATGACTCCTCGTGATTAGTGTCATTACATTTTCATTTTCACATTCCACTTGTGTACATTTATACATGTACCTACTTCTATAATACTAGTAGGCAAATTATGAACTCTCAACCTCCCCTTGGAATTATATTTAATAACAACGGAGTGTGTTTATTAAATTGCTACATGTTTCGAGATGCTCCGATTGATAATGGGATCGGAGTATCTCGAAACATGTAGCAATTTAATATCAATTTAATAAACAAACTCCATTGTTATTAAATATAATTCCAAGGGGAGGTTGAGAGTTCATAATTTGCCTAATCTGTCTAACCCCTTTGTGAGAAATGGACCACACCACTGTTCTATACTAGTATACATTTCACAATTACCCCCTCTCTTTACTTATTTCCAATCCCCTATTAACAGTTTCCCCCTTTTCCATATTCGTTCCTTCCGCTATGCTTCCCTTCTCGCCTAATGTTTCCTCAACTCTCGTTTCCACCCCCCCTTAACTCTCTCTACACTCCTTTATCATGTGTGACATGTTTTCCAGCCCTTCCCCACATAACCTGGAGTTTCTTTCTTCCTCTCTACACAGTACTTGTTGCCTCGTTCCCGCATGTAAACCTCGCAATCATTTTTTCCCCTTTCAAGTATTTCGGTATCTCTTCTCCCTTAATTTTCTCGTAGTCTTACACCTCGCCTCCTTTATTTTCGTCCACTCTTCTTGTTTTTGTAGATCCTTGTGCTTTCTTATTATATTCCCTCTTATCCTCTCTACTTCTTCCTTCGCGTACCCATTTCTCTTATACTATTCTTCCTCGCTCTCTTGTCCATATTTCACCTTCCCAATCGTTCATCTATCTTCTTTCTTCTCAGTTAATTCTACAATTTTTTTCTGTTCACTTTATCAAAAACCACTTATTCAATAAATAGCCCACCTTTCTTGCCTATTTCTTTGTTCACTAGCTGTTTCATAATATAACTATTGTGCATTGTCCTTTTTCCTTTCCTAAACCGTTAACACCTAAACCCAGCCTGTCTGTCTGGTAGTAATTCCTTTTCTTCTATTTCCACTTGCAGCCTTTTTTCCAGCACCGCTGCGTACTTTTTATACGCCGTATTTAATGGCGTTCCTCTGTAGTTACCCACTTTTTTCCCCTCCTCCTTTATATACCAGGCATATCAGCCCTTCTCTCCATTTTTTTGGAAATCCTTCCCCTCCATGTTTTGTTAATCACTTTGTCATCCTTTTTACTACCTTTTCCCCTCCGTATATCCGCTCCTCTCTTTCTATCCCACCCTCTCCTGCTGAATTACCTCAGTCACTTCCTCTTCCTCTCTTACGTCTCGTTTCTTTCTTTGCCTTTCTTCTCCGTTTTGTCTCCTGTTCAGATTACTAAAGTACCTTCCATTCTTTTATTTGTATTTCCGTATTTTTCCACTGTCTTGGCACTCTCTTCACTTCATTTTCACTTAAACGAACTTAATCTGTATGTACAATTAGAAAACGTGTAATAGATTGTATTAGTCATACAACTTCAAAGATTGCTTGCAACTTGCATATGGCAGCATTGGAGGGGAGATATATCAACTGAAATACTTACAATTGAACATCTAATTAGCATTGTATATTGTTTCCCATAAGTTTTGAACAATAATGCTATGTCTATTTGCCGTAGATAAAATTTTTATGTGTGCTATTGCATAACTATAAAGGACAGTAGTTTTCCAAAAATTGTTTTTACATATAGACTTCAACTCAAAATTTAGTATTTATTATTAAATTATCTTAATACAAACTCTCACTTCTTTTCCTTCTAAAATGTCCGTCAAATACTACCTCTGTTCTTATGGTATACCATAAATGGTAAACATGGAGCACATCCAAGGTTTTATTCCAAAAGCAAATAGAAATTAAGATAAATACTACGCTGTACCACGACTTGCATTGAAGATTTTAAAGGTATATAAATAAGAAACACAAAAATTACCTTACGAGGTGGGGAAATTAAGTTGGAAAGCTTGTGTTTTGGAGTTTTGGAAAAGAGAAAGTTATCCACAATGGCTGGTAAATTATTCGGATATATGTATTATTCATTTTTATTAAAAAATGTAACATTAATAACAATTACTAATTAATTAATAACAATCTATTTCTTCAACTTAGAATGAAACATCCACTTTGCCTTTTTCCTGACTGCCTTGCTCACGTTACTTGTTGCATTTTTCAAGACATCAATAGCATTTTCCGTTGCATTTGACATCATGTTAATGGCATTACCTTTAACATCTGTCGTAACAGGAAACTTTCCACTGAAACCTTTTGGAAAAATAGGTTTTGAAAGTAGCCGAGATAACTGTTTCCTTTTAATCTGAGCCAACTTTTTGTGTTTCTGCATATCCGCCATATCAAATTTTTGTGCACTAAAAAATACATTCTTGATGAAGTACAGGAAAGGATAAAAAACACTAACATATTGTCATCGATTAAAATATCCATCTCTTCTGCTGCTTTTTGTAGCCAACCACTTTCGGATTGATTTTTTCGAACTGCCAAATCTACCTTATCCAACTCACGAGCTAAATTTACCCTCTGTTTTACCGCTTTGAGGTAATCGGAATGAACAGGAAACGACGGAAGGTCTTCAGCTGAAATACGTCATAAAAATAACAATTTGTGAATAATATACTCGATAAACTTACAACGGCCCAAATTTCTACATAATTTCAAATAGTTCTTAAGCTCGGCCGGTTCTACCAGTAAGACTGTGAGACCTTCCCGTGATGCCCTAGCGGTACGACCTGAACGATGAATATAACTTTCACTTGTACGTGGTGTTTGATAATGTAACACATGGTCAACGCAAGGAATATCTAGTCCTCTAGATGCCACATCAGTGGCAATTAAGATTCCATTTTTGTTGTCTCGAAAACTAAATATAAAATCAATAAAGGATAATACAAGTGATAATTATAAGTACCGTTCTAAATTCTTTAATCTTTGTCTCTGTTGCATAGATGCATGAAGTGCTAAAGCGCGACAGTCCAAAAAACCTAATAAAGTTGTTAATCGCTTCACACAACCTATAGAATTACAAAATATTAACGTGCGACCAATGTGCCTTTGCAGGAAGTAGTACACGTAATAGTCTTTTTCTTCTATTGCACATGTGATTCTAGATTCTGATAGTGATTCCGCTGTGCCTAAAATTTTGTTTATATTCACATTATAATAAAAGGCTAACTTAAATGTGAATTTCATGATAAAAATTGCGCCAGGGCTTTCAACAGACTACGATTATGATTAGTTAGCTTGTGGGGTAGCCCCTAATCACAAAATAAGAAAGTCCTGTCACATGCAGTATGATGGTGGTATGTAATATGGAAGTTTCTCGACAAGGAGTTAAGGGGGAGAAAAGGACTTGTGAGAACGATATAGAGAATTGGGAGCGCATTGCAAGGACATTCTAGGGGGAGGCGTGAGGAGCCAGGTGGGGCACTGAAGGAGAGAGTTGTGAAAGTGGAGAAGGTATCTAATGGCAGGATGGAACTACGAGAGAGAATTGGAAGTACATGAGGAATAGGGTAAGGGACGAATGAATGCAGAAGGATTATAAAATTGATTTGGAGGAGGACGGATTCTCGCCGGAGTGGAGGTGAGTCCTATATATAAGGGTGGGAAGAGGAGAGAGGCATGAACTACAGGGGGATTAGCTTATTGAGTGTAGGATACAAAATGCACGCCTTCATCATACAGGAATTTGGAGCGAAACATAGAGTAGAAGGGCGTCAAAGGTGTTGTAAAATGCTGTTTGCGCAGTTTACTATACGCGGATGAACGTACAAATCTTATGAGAAAAACGTTTTTAATGTACAAAAATATAAATGTTTTAGGAACTATCAAAATTAACACACACAACTATTATTAATGCTACTTAGCAACTATGTACTTCTTTTTTCTGCCTACTAAATTTAAATTTACAAAATGTTATATTTCAACACTCCTCCTCATTTTATAAATTTAAACCTCCCTTTTCTTTAAATTTAAGTATTTGTCTTTCATTCACTGGTTTTGTCAGTATATCTGCCAGCATTTTTTCTGTTGGACAGTACTCACAGAATATAATCTTCCGTTCTACACAATTCTGCACAAACTTGTACTTTGTATCAATGTGTTTGCTACGGTTGGATATGCTGTTCGTTTGAATAAACTTCAAACAACTTTGATTGTCTTCATAAATTTTTATAGGTTCATGTACGTCTTGTTTCATGTCATTCAGCAGTCTTCTCAACCATATCGCTTCTTGACAAGCTTCTGATAAAGCAATGAATTCCGCTTCCATTGTTGATTACTTTTGTTGGTAAACGGTTCTGAAGATAATTTGCTGTAGTTACTGCTTCAGCCCAAAAAACATGTGGTAAATCTGCATCCACCAACATGCATCTTGCCATTTCAATCAACGTACGATTTTTTCTTTCAGCAACACCATTTTGCTGTGGCGTATAAGGTGCTGTATATTGAATTTCAATACCTTCATTTTTTAAGTACTCTACGACTTTATTTCCTGTATATTCTCCTCCTCGATCTGACCTTATCACTTTCGGTTTCTTTGAAAACTTATTCTTAACCATTTCAACGTACTCTTTAATTTTATTTTCAACTTCCGATTTTTCTTTAAGTAAATAAATAACTGTATAACGCGAAAAATCATCAATTAATGTTAGCACGTAACGTTTTCCACTAGATGAAGCGGTAGACATCGGACCGCAAACATCTGTATGAACCAGATCAAGTACCTCCGAGTATTTGCTTGTACTTTTCTTTGCAAATGGAAGTCTCGTAGTTTTTGCTTTAAGGCAAACTTCACACTTCACTTTTAAACCGCAATTGACAATCTTTATATCGTTTAACAAGTTATTTGAACAGGCAGCCTTAATTGCATTCGGATCCCGATGACCAAAAATACGATGCCAATTATGAATGCATTGCGAATTATGTTCAAACACTTCAAGTTCATTTACCACGCACACTTTATTTGAAAATAACGTGTATAAATGCCCATTTGTTCTTGCAACCCCTATCTGCTTTTCTTTTATTTTTATTTCACAGATATTGTTCGTAAAATTTACTGTATATCCATCATCATTTAACTTCTTTACCGATAATAAATTCCCATTAATTTCCGGAGCATACAAAACGTTGTTTACCGTTGCACAATAAACTTCACCATTAGAATTAACAAATCTAATTTTGCAAGAACCTTTACCTTGCACAAGTACTTTCTCACCGTTTGCGACATTCAGTTCAGTACCCTTCGTGTTTACAAATTTATCAAACAAACTCTTCTCACTTACTACATGGCTTGTAGCACCAGAGTCGACAATCCAGTCAGTTGTTTTTGTATCAGGTAAAGTAAACAGAAATTCTTCACCCTGATCAATACTGTTTATTACTCCATCATTAATCATGGGATTTCCATTCTTGTTTTCCTTTTGTTTCCAAGCTTTGAATTTCTTACATTCCTTCTTTATGTGACCGCTCTTTTTACAGAAGAAACAGATGAGCTTACTTTGCTGTATCGTTTTTAAAACTGAGTTACTGCAACCGCTATTATCATCATTAAATTCTTTGCGACGATTATACTCATCGATTAACTTTGATTTGACCAACGACATAGTTAAGTCCTCTTCAGGTCTAACTTCAAGTGCTGTTACCAGTCCATCGTAGCTTCTTGGTAGACTGCTTAGTACCATAGCAACCGTCCATTTTTCTGATAATTGTTGTTCTCCAAGATCGACAAGCTTTTGAAATAAATCTGACAAAATCGAAATATGTTTTTCAATATCTCCATTTTCATCCATTTTCGAATTGCAAATCTTCCGCATAAGACTAACCTTATTTCCTAGCGTATCCTTTTCATAATATTCCTTCAAAGAAAACCATGTTGATTGCGCTGTCGTCTTTGTTCGAATATGGCATAATTGATTATCTTCAACTAACAATCCTATAGTTGAACGCGCTTGATCGTCTCGTCTTTGCCATTCGAGTATTTCCTTCGAATTCGAGCCATCTTCAGCTAACACCGGTTTTGTTCCATTAATAACACTCCACAAGTTTTCTTTAATTAACAATAGTTCAACTTTATACTTCCATGTAAAGTAGTTTTCCGTATTCAGCTTTGCAATCATGACTTTATTTGCATCCGCCATTTTTTGTACACACCTTTCATAAACGTCAACTTTATTTTTTCTTATAAGTTGTACACTTCACAATCTACTGGACCCGTAACCTGTTGTAAAATGCTGTTTGCGCAGTTTACTATACGCGGATGAACGTACAAATCTTATGAGGAAAAAACGTTTTTCCTCATAAGATTTGTACGTTCATCCGCGTATAGTAAACTGCGCAAACAGCATTTTACAACATTTTGACTGGCAAGCGGGGTTCGGGAAAAGAAGGATGGCAGTGGATAACATTATATTGTTAAGCAGCTAGTGAACAGGGAGCTAAAAAAGAAGGGAGGGAAGGTGTTGACCGTGTTTTTGGACATCAAGGCTGCCATTGATAATGTAAATAGGAGAAAGCTGGGGATGGAAAGAAAGGGAAGCGTTGGAAAAAGATATTGGAAATGGGTTTTGGGGTTGGATAGGGAAACACCAGGATATATTGTGCAGCAAAAGGTGAAGTGGGAAAAGATAAGAACTCAAGCAGACGGTATAAGATATGAGGAACAATTGGGAAGGGGGAGAGGAGGGACGATCTTTCAATATTATTATATTACATTACATTCTAGTGCTCAAAAAATTTAAAAAACAATTAAGTACAGTGTAAAAAATTGAATGAACATACCAGTCTTCTGTGTGATGTCCACAACTTTTGGATTGTCAATACCTAACACATCAATAATTTTTTGTAATTTTTGTTGAGGAGTCATATCAACAATTTTTTTGCTTTTCGAAGCCTTCATTTTTTTCCTTATAGCTAAGTGTTTTGGTAATTCGTGTATAAGTGTAAGCGTAGCAGAAAATACAAAATTTTGCCTCTCTTTGCATTTAGATTCATCCAAATTTAACCGCTCCAACAAATTGTGTAACTCTTTGAAATGACCCTTTTCTAACATTCTGTCTGTTTCGTCAATTGCTAGAAATCTAAAAATTGTAGAATTACAAAACGAAGATCTTCAATAATCAGAAATATTACCGAATATTCTCTACATTTGAAAGGTGCGAATTACCCTCCTGTATTAGTTCCCACAAGCGACCAGGAGTCGCGACAACAATTTCGGGACATTTGCTTAAGATTCGTTCTTGTTTCACTGCGGCCATTCCGCCTAATATTACGGCCACTTGAATTCCTGCATATGACGGGTAGAAATTAAAATAAAGATGGAAAAAGTCACTCACCTGTATACTTGGCAACTTGTGTTAAATGATTTTGGACTTGAACTGCTAGTTCTCTTGTTGGTGTTAAAATTAACGCATACAAAGGCTTAGAATTTACATTACCTTCATCTTGGGAATCGTTTAAATCAGAATCTAACTTCTCTTTAGTTTTTAGAATTCCTGTTAAAATTGGAAGGCCGAATGCTAACGTTTTTCCGCTACCAGTTTCGGCAGCTCCTAGGATATTTCTACGGCCTATTTCACAAAGATTAATTTTAGGCCACTGGTTAATTAAAACTATACCTAAAATAGCTGAAGGTAACGTCAAATCTTGTATTGTTGTAGGTTTATGAAATCCAAGCTCGTGAATTGCCTGCAAAATCGAAGGAGGTAAACCAAAACTATTCCATGCCAACAGTGAACTACTATCAAATGTATCGGAATCATTTGATGCTTTAAATTGTGTTTCATGGACATTTATATCACCGGTTGATCCATGCTTTGACAATGTGAAATTATTTTCATCATTAGCTGGGCTTGTCGTTTTGAGTTTGTTCTTTTTAGGTTTTTTACTTGAATTCTCAGCAGAGTCTGCATCTAACTTCCTTTTACGTGTCTAAAACGTAATAATTTGTAATTTCGGCAATTACTATGTGAACAAGAAAGAAACCTTTTGATTAGTTTTGTTACTCGTCAAATCGTAATTTGTGCATTCTTCGATTCCTATCAAACCTTCTAAGTCTTTATTAAAAATTGATCCTTCAAATTCTAATGCCTTCCATTTAACTCCTTTAACTTCTTTTGCCATTTTATGTTAAAAAACTAAATATTTAAAAATGGAATAAAGTTGGGTTATGTTATTAAAGCATGTCGATGAGTGGAAGTGGAAGTGGTTACATATACATATTCCCAGCAATGCCTGACCAAAATGGTTACATTCAACAAATGTTGTGAAAATATTCAAGTTTTATACAATCAAAACTGCACTTGAGTATAAGCCACAAACCACTAAAAATAGACTGTCCACTCAACTGTCCACTGCTATAGGAAAATAGTTGGTTGAGAAATGCGGGTGTTGACTTCACAAGAGGAAAGGGGATTTGTAGGTTGGTTAACCTGTTCACAAAATTAGTTGGTACTGAGAATAAATTATAAAATTAAATTGACAGCTGATTCAAACGAAGCTATAAGCGTTTGATTTTATGGCGGTATTTTTCGTTTAAAATATGTGAAGTAGTGTACATCAGCGTCACATAATCGTTCATTATTGGGTTTTGCGTTTATATTTTGTTGTTTATTACTTATTGACTTATTGTGTATTAAAGTTTATAGTTTTCTGGTAAGTTTTTAAACATGCGTACCTACCTATATTTACTTTCGCTATTTGTTAGAATTAAGAACATAACATGGTCACCGCATGTAATAGTAAGAATAGGAATAGAAAAGTCCGTAGATTTAAAGTTTCCGAACCCACAACATTTATGTTTAAAGCCCATTTTTAACAAATGGGTTGAATTTATTAATGGAGAATTTAAAAATTGGACATGGGTTTCCCTTTATAAAGTGACATTATTGAAGACTTCAGCACAATTTTATTACGTAATGATGCATTTCCAATATATAAAGTAAGCTTGATACAATATTATTTTTTTAATTGATTATATTTATGAGTTTCATATGAGTCTTCATATCCACATTTGTTTCAGGATTATGAAGAAAAAACTGTTGCTGAACGTTCCAAAAGTGTTGTTATGCCAGCATCGCATTGTACAATTTCACCGGCAGTCCGGTAGATGTATTACCTTGTAGAATAGGTACTGTTTTCACTGTTATATATCATGTAAATTTTAACTAAATGTATCTAAACATAACCATAAATAGGATTTTATTAAAACAATAACCTTACTTTATTTCAATTCAAATTTTCCCACAATAAAGCATTAACCAATAAGGTGCTGTGGGCGTCACTTAACCTACCCTTTTCCTCTTGTGAAGTCGCCGTCCCGCATTTCTCTACCAACTATTTTTCTATAGAAATGGACAGTCTATTTTTAGTGGTTTGTGGTATAAGCCACAAGTGGTATAAGCATTGATTATAATAATCAATGGTAAAAGGTCACAGAAGAAATACCTACGGATGCAGAAGCGACACCACATAACAATAAAGTTATGTCACAGTATACGTCTTACGAATGCAGTACTTGAACTGTAATAATTTTTTGCTAAAAATATTTCGCGCAAGTTAATGCGCATTGCCAAATTCGTCTGTTTATTGGGGTTATTTACCCGGAGGGGATTTTAAAGTTGCTAGTTGACTGCTAAATATAACATAAGGCCAATGCGCCGTAACTTATGCGCGAAAAAAACTGAAGACATATTTTCCCATGTATTTTATAGGTAGTTCACTACTGCATTCGTAAGACGTATACTGTGGTTATGTGAGCGACACTTACCCGTTTTCGCATATATCAATTTGTAATACGAAAACACTTTCTTTTAAGATGGCCGTCACTCTAAAATGAACTAAAAAGAGGTTGCAAACATCACAGAAACCGCCGAATGTGGCGTAAAAGTTACTAAATTATAACACATTTATAAAAAAGTTGTATATTTTATTTTATATATTGGATATTTTTAATAAACAGCACCGCCCAAATACTTGCTTTTAAGATGGAAATCTAGCGCATCAAACATCAAAGAAACCGCCGTAAGTGTCGCTTCTGCATCCGTAGGTATTTCTTCTGTGATAAGGTCTTGGATTATCTCGTGAACGACACGTCTGCTAAGTCGCCGGTTGGGGTTTCCAGAAAGATCTTGGAATGACTCTGCCCTGGAATTTTCGAGCAGTGGTCTTTCGTAAGTATTGCCTGAATCTCCTTTTTGGCTGTGTTACTTATATATAATCCCACAGACCGGCTCGTGTCCTATGAGTGGTTTCGCGCTTGCCACTCTTGCAAGCTCGTCAGAAACCTGGTTTACCTAATTCGCATGTGCCCAGGTACAGGTGCCCACACTAGTGTGACTGTGTTTATACTTGTCTAGTGCGTTAAGCATTTGTGTGGATTCAAGCACTAACCCTGAATTTACCACATATGTGTTACCTACTGCTCCATACGCTGCTTTGCTGTCTGTAACTATAAAGATTTTCCTTTTGATAAGGTTCTCTTTTAATAGCTGAGCAGCTGCTGTCAGAGTTGCATATACCTCGGCTTGGAACACGGTCGTTTTTTGTCCTAGGTTTGCAGAGATTCTGCCATTGCTCCTGTACACTCCAGAGCCAGTGGCTCTAGTGGTTTTCGAACCGTCTGTGTAATTCCAACCGCTTTACTTTGTTGGAATTATCTACCAGTCGTACTGAGTGGGGATTATTGTTTTAAACAGTTTACAAGGACAAACTGTTTTGGGTACCCTTTCAGTCATCATAATAAGGTTTTTATCTTTAGAAATTTCGTTAGAGATGGACGAATGCCTCACCGTTGACGATCAATCCTCGCCGTTGACTGTCAGCCGGTATGCTTCTTTGAGGGCCTCTGCCATAATTACTAGGTGTGGTGGCGGTAGGTTCAAGAGTGTCTCCATAGCTGCCGTAGGGGTGGTATTCTGATCTTTGACGCAATCATACCTGTCATGGATTACCAAGCCATCATGCTACATCTTCTGCAGGAATGTTTGCCACAAAAATGTAGAAGATGTGTATCGCCACTTACCTCGTTCAGATTATCAAAGTGGAAATGCTTTTTTATGCTCACACCTGACCCAATAGTTTTAATTAACGTTACGCGTCATCTCTTGTTTACTGATTAAGTAAAACCCAGAATCTTTCCACCACAGCCACTAAGTACTAAACTTTAGTTTGAAGGAAGGTGCACCAATATTCTCTATTCTCACCATTCTAGAACCAACTTCGAAGTCTGTCGCCCGATATTGTCTTTGTGGTTGCATAAACAAATTTTGATGGTTTAAACACAAAAATTAGGTCAGTAACAGTGCTCACTTGCCTACAACTTGAGTACAGGCAGAAATATTAAAACATGAAATAAAAGTAATCGCCCACACAGGCCACACATCACTCCTAACGTTCCATCCATTTCCTCATTCCGTTGATGAAGAATTCTTCATTTAGACTTCGAATCCATTTCTTTACTGCCATAACTTTTTTATTGTTGGCGTACCTGCTGCTTTTAAGGTGTGCTTTTAACAATGAAAAAGGGACCGAGCTGGGGATTGTCAAATTTCAGGCTACCGATTGCCTTCAGCGTGGGATTTGAAATGTGTGGCCTTGCGTTATCATAATCTGTGTCAATTCAAACATTTCCAAAACCAATTTATAAAACCGCAAGCGTACCAAATGAAAGGACATTTAAAAAAAGAGAGAGTTTATTCAGTTATACCAAACACCATCGTCCATCACATTAGGAGGAATAGCTGTTAATAAAAATCTAAAGCTCCTAGATCATCGAAAAATGGTAATAAATACTCCATATGTTTTCTATACCTTTCATTATTATAAGCATGGTGTCGAAAGCTGTCTTCAGAATTATTCGCCATTAAGTCTTCAAAAGATGCATCCGTCCTACTGTTTGCCTTTACTAACGGCAAAATTGCCGCTGAGGCTATCACACCTATACGTATAGATAAATGTATCATGCACATCTGCACTCATACGTACCATAAAATGCTCTTGAAATCCAATCCTTACGAAACTGTTTTTTAGTTGGTATTCGTTCTAAGGAATAATTTAGTGTCGTTAGAACGTATAAAAGTTTAGCATAATATCGATCTAGTACGGTGTCTAAATGCTCTCGTCTTACTTCAATCTTTGGACTGGTCGCCCAAAAGTAATGCAAGTCAATTGCCGGACTGGTAAATATTACCAGTTGATAATCTACCTAAAATTCCTTAAATTACTTTTATCTCGTGACAAGCGTTTGAACATTTACGAATTTGCAGTCCTTCAATTGTCCTTTGTCGTCGTACGAAAACAGGAAATTGTTAACCCAGGCGTCACCGTGATTCAGTACCTTAAAACCGCCCAATTTTGGTGATGAGCACGCTATAGCTCTTTCAACCACTCTGTCCAGTATCGCCTCTAATTTCTTGCTATATTTTTCATAACCTGTAAACAGTTTTTGAAAAGTTAAGTGGAAAATTAAAGTTATACCTGGCCAAGTGGCACACGTCTTAATCAACGATGCAAAGGCTTGCGTTATCCAAGCTGCTATCATTTCGTTTTGAGAAAATAATCCCTTGTCGTAGTTTTTGTACAAACCCGGGTCCTGGAATGAGTAAATAAGAACCTCGATTAATGGCACAGTTCGTTACCTTTTCAAAAAGTACGAGAGAGGCAGCGTGTAAGGTAGCCATTTTTTCGGCTACTAACAGGCAATGATGCAAATCAAAGCCCGTTTGTCGGTTATGCATCTTAAAACCCAATTTTCCTAAATCTTCAAATATGAGTAAGGTATGGGGCTCTTCGGTGTAATGAATAAATTTGGCGGACAAAGTGTAATATTCACCTAAGTGGCTTCAAATGAGTTAGTGTTAATTTATTTTACTCAAATTCTTACCTAAAATATCGTAAAGTGCTGGAAGGGTAGTTTTGTACATTTGAATTTCCTTCACGAAAAATTGCACTTGCTTAGTTAATTCTAACATTTGCTCTCTTCCAACCGGCGAACATTTTATTATAATAGAAATTGTGTGTCGGTTTCCACTGTAAGAAATATATTTGGCGATCTTTTTAAAGCACTGGAGGAATACGCACTTTTTATCAGTTTGATAGGTAACGGAGGTTCTAAATATATCACTGGTATAATTATCTCCGGCCGGTACCGCTGCTGAACTTGTGTATCCCAATAATGTAATTTCTTTATTTTCATAATAACTTCTCAAAGCATTTTGTATAAGGTCTTTTGATACCCAATCTGGTGTGGCCATGTTGAATGTTTCGTTATATGATAAACTAGATCACTCTATCGGCACATCTTTTGGTTTTCGAAATTTTGCACCTTGCCAAAACAGAGTGGTAGAGCGCACTTAGAAATATAGAGAAAATTAGCAAATTTTTCAACATTCGTACGTTGAACATAGTGCAACTCTGCGTATTTTTATATCTGCTTTAATAGAAATATCATTTTGCGTGTTAAATAATATTAACTGTAACTGATATTTACACATATTGTAGAGTCATGCAAAAATTAGGGATTATGTACCTAATTGGGCGAATAAAGGAATAGTACTGAGAATATTTGACATTCGGATATTTTAATTATTAGTAATAGGAATGAATTACAATAAATTGTAGTCAGTGGATAGTAATTTCCATGAACGACAAGGACTTTATATATCTACACTAGGTGCTTATTATTTTTGGGTGAATGGTATTGTTCAGCAATGTCACCCGTACAATTTATTTTAAATGCCGATATCCACAATAAGAGCATGTCGCATTTATTCTTGCTGTATTAGTATATTATGCAACGAGCATGTAATGATAGCTATTAATACACGAGCACGAGGTAAGTTATGACACGAGCCTTGGCGAGTGTCATAAATCTTGTGCGAGTGTATTAATAGCCATTACATGAGAGTTGCATACACTATTTTTTCTACGACCTGTGTTAATTAAACAAAAATTATTATAAAAGAACGAACAAAATTTTTGACAAATATCAAAAACTCCTGTAACTATGGCAATCAAGTAAAATGCTTGACAGCTATTGGCTAATTGACTCGTTTTGTAATGAAAATCTGTATCGAAATGAATATCATTTCGATACAATCTAATTACACTTAATAAGTCAATTAAAGTATGGGAGTAGAAAAAATTTAATCTCGCATACCGACATACCTCGTTACCTGCCCGCAAATTGTATTGTAAATAAGGGACAGTACAGAGATTAAACTAGGCGATGTGTACCTACTTATTTGATCTTCATCTCTACTCAATATTATGGATTGTGTAAGAGGAAGCGTACTTAAATAGACCTACATCTACAGACCAAGAAGTTATACAGTCGACATGTAAAGTAGTGCCCACTGCGTCAAAAATGGAGGAGCACATACTCGTGTAAGAACAATAATGTAACATTTTGAGATTTTTTGAGAAATTTTCAGAAGTTGATAAGGATACATAATTAAAACCGATAATTCCGAGCAGAACACGAAACGATCCTAGATATAGGTGTTGATGCCAATAACAGTGATATTGACGTTTGTTATGGTTAAAGCCTAAAGGATTTATAATTACAGTAACACGCATTTAATTATATAAACTAAGTTTTAAGCAAGAGAAACAGTACTAGGTAGGTACTTAGTAGTAAACACCAAAATAAAAAGTACAATGACATAAATGGACAACACCAAGGAAAAAGGAAAACGGAAGCTCTACTTTTTTTTTAAACAGAGCATTATCATGAACTAAAGCTAAACCGTTGCTAATACCTCAATAGGTAGGTAGGTTGACATTTAATGACGAAATTAGTATAGGTATATATCCGCATGTGCCAATATTGCCAATAACATATACCTATGATCATAGAGTAACAAACCTGCACCTGCAAAGGACAAATCTAACGTTGAACGGAATATGGTAAACTTAAACTTACTCTTGGTACCCACCGTCGTCTTATTGTTCATTTCATTTGCTGCGAAGATATTATTTCCGAGTACCAAGCTAATAAGAGAAGAAGCCAAGGAAACCGAGCCTTACCTACGACCACCATGAACGATGTTAAGGACCCTCCTCCGATGTTATCCCAACGGCACCGTATGGCACAAATTTCTTACTCGAGTATCTAATAACATAACGTCCAATCCAAAGAGTAGAGACAAGGATCCGACCTTCGTCAATGTTCGACGATGAAAGGTCATTTGGAACTGCGACCATACATCGGTATATAGTTCTCACATTCTCTGATATTTGATTTAGGACACCCAACATGACTATCAGAGACTGAAAGAGTCGAATCACTAAAGAAAGCTGAGGTAATCTGAAGTGAAATAATTCAATAAGTAAGAAATGCATGGGTACTAACAAATTAAAATAGTAATTAAAAATTTCCCATTTTTCTTTGATGTACATACATTTTACATCACGATAGATTTAAGTTGAAAATAAAGCATCCAGTTTACTTTGTTTAACTAACACTTTACTGAAGATAAAATAAATATTGATAACTTATTTGAACAGCTCTAAAAAAATGTATTGTACTATTGGAGGTGTTTTTGAAATTAAGTTAGGATTCGTTTTTTTTAATTACAGGACTTCTAAAAGATTTGGTTTTTTACATTCCAAGCATCTTTGTGCATCAACTATACTGATTAGCACCACCATCAAATAGAATTTTGCCTTCACTTGGGGGCGTGTTCAATCATAGCAAGGAATTTATAATACGAGGAAATTGTGTGACCACTCTTTATAACAATTTTTATTAAAATGAAAGACAGATATCTACATTTACAGTACAGGTTATTCATTGAAAACCTGTTCTGAATGTATATTGAGGACACTGTTGTACAGATCCGTCCATTTGGTCACAACCGGAAACGAGTTTGAGTCTATTCATTTTTATTGTGGTATTACATTCAAAATTGGAATTGGCTGTTCAAGTGGTAGATATCTACATATCTTTGAGGTGTTATTAGTAGCAGATTGTTGGCTAGTACTG
Organism: Pyrocoelia pectoralis; assembly: GCA_036250285.1. Taxonomy (NCBI): domain Eukaryota; kingdom Metazoa; phylum Arthropoda; class Insecta; order Coleoptera; family Lampyridae; genus Pyrocoelia; species Pyrocoelia pectoralis. The sequence continues at coordinate 6,541,358 of CM070075.1, forward strand.
CACAGCGTCGTACTATCACCGTACACAACTTTCATATTATTGAACTTTTAGGAGCAATATCAGCTGGGGAAGTGCAACAAATCGCCAGAACGAACCAGAATATTAAAAAAGTGCGATGAATTGTGAATTTAAGCCCGTGCCAATTATCTGCTCAGTGCTTCATTGTAGACGGAGCCGATTTAAGTTTGTAGGTTTAACTTCATTGGACCATAGTCTTTCAGAGAAGACGGGTACACGGTGACAGTGGGCGAACCATCACCTCAATACATTTTGCTTTGAGCAGAATGCCACAATGTATTAGGCCTACATAGAATTTGTGAGAGCAGGTACGCTTTCTGCATTTTTAGGCAACATTCCGATCTTTTAATAGTAATTCAGGTTCAAACGTGAATTTTGGGACAGTGGCCCCGTTTTCTATGCTGGGCGTTTTCCACAAATTTTCAAGAACGATTTGAAGATATTCCGGTACAAAGCGAAAGCGATAACAATGCAACTTACATTCAAGCTTTTGTAAACTTGAATAGTGAGTAACGAAATCCGTTTCTACTACACTGAAAATCTGAATAATATAATTCATGCAACATGGCCTCCACATTCTTCCATTAACCGATTTCGTATCTCTTTCCGTTTCCGAAATACAGATGGTGAGCATCGAATTTTGGACACAGTGTAGGTACATTTTATTACAGGGATAAATAGATGTGAACTATAATGATTTTATCAAGTAAGGTTATTCAGGGTTATTCTCACTATGAACATGGACGGGGTGCTATTTCCTAGCGCGGTAAATAACCTCTATTCGTTTCTTCTTGCTTCGGCTTCACTATTTTAGTTCTTCGTCACCAAACATCTTCTTCTTCAAACGTATCCCTGAAAGTAAAATTATGTTTTTATGTAGATAATTGAGTATAGTTTACTAATCTTGAGAATTATTTCTTTAGCCATAGAGTATGTAATCGAGGGGTTGGAAGAATGGAAAGGCTACTAATAAGTATGTGGCAATTATATAATTGCCAAGTTTATTATTTTTAATATGACGTGACGTTTCGCCGTGTACGAAGCGGGGCTTTTTCAAATAAATAAAACTTATGTTTACAAACTCTGTAACAAAATTAAAAAATCTAAAAAAATTTTATCTGGCACTTGTCTCATTAAAATTTAAATCTATGCTTTACATATTGCTTATTACATGTGTTTAATTTTGTTACAGAGTTTGTAAACATAAGTTTTGTTTATTTGAAAAAGCCCCGCTTCGTACAGGGCGAAATGTCACGTCATATTAAAAATAATAAACTTGGCAATTATATAATTGCCACATACTTATTAGTAGCCTTTCCATTCTTCCAACCCCTCGATAGTTTACTAAGATGTTTGTAAAAAAGTTCCACGAGAAGCACTATTTATTCAACTTTCACGTCCTGCTTAAAAAGTACCTAGTTTTTAAAACGGAAGTATAAGTTTATAGTTATTACAGATTGGTTGTACGAGTAACCAATAAAAATATCTGTTACGTATTCCAGAGAGCAATTAAAAGGAAAATTTGCTATCACTACTGTCAACCAAATTTTCTTAGGCATATAATACGAGTATGTGCGTTTGTCATCATATACCTAAAATTATAAATAATTGGACCTACCTTTTATTACTTTAATAATAAAGGATTTTAACAAGAACTTCCTTAGTGCTTGCCTTTGCTTCATATGGAATAAATAAAGACAATTTAGTTAAATATTGGTATATTATTAACAACATTATCCAATCTAAATTCTTTCATTAATGTTGTTTTGCGGCATAAGTGATTTATGTCCCAGGGACTATGTAATTAAGACATTTTCTGTATCCGATAGGCGATAACATAATGTTACGAATATCAGTAGTGTTTAAATATAAGAAGACAATTACCATTAGATAATTACACGAATTTATGGATTTATTTGGATAGCCTAACCGTTTGAATATTAATCTCACTTCCTTATCAAATATAGGTAATTTACAAGGGGCTGTAAGGTAAACCCCCTCAAGCTACTTATGTAAACAAGAAAATAAGTGCACGATAGTATTTATCAAATTTTCAGGAAGCCGAATTTTTTCCGTAATTTCCACGGGTAATTATAGCTTAGGAAAACCACATATCCTTTTTGCGTACAGGAATATTGCGGTCGTAGAAGAAATCTAATTTCATAAAAACACTAGGTTATCTAATTGGTTATAAAATAAATAATGTAATAGTTTAGAGAGAGCGATCAACTTTTATATTTCTTCATATTCATTTTTAAAGATAATTGTAATATCACGAACATATTCACGTGCGATGTCTCATAAATCTATTTTGTGTGCGAAAATATTTTAAAAATTTGGAATATTTCCAACGAAAAGTAGAACATGGTACATTTCATAAGCCTTCAAAGAATTCTAATGGATCGAAAAACAATATTAGGTTATCATAGGAAATCTCTAACTAAATTTAAATATTTGGAAAGGAAAAAATAAGGCGATTATTTAATTTAAACTCCTGATTACAATCTACTTGAATGTTATCGTTGAAAATACTTATTTTAAAATATTGTTTTTTTTTTCAACTTGAAATGAGTTCAATGCCTGCTGTACTAAAATAGACAGTACTTGAACTTTTTTTTACTTATTGCGAAACAGCGCTCTCTTCAATAATAAGCATTATTTGTGTGCCGATTTTGAGTTGGAAATGAATAAAAATTCAGCTTTTAACAGAAAACTCATAGCAGGAGAAGCTTAATTTTTTCATATGACTTTTCTGTTACATATACTGTTACAAATGAATCATAAAGTAATGCTCCTAGTTTATTCTTGTTAGTGCTACCGTAAGCGATTTTTCTTCGCCTGTTTTGGCTGATTATGATGGTGTCTGTATCTTAATCTCATCGTCATCACCAAGCTTCATTTTAGCAGCTTCGACCTTGACAACTAGGATTAATTGTGTTTTTCTTCGTATTAATCTGTTGATTTTCACAGCAATTTGTAACATTGCTCTCATTGTATTCTTCTGAACTCAAAACCCTAACCCTTGCAATACTACATGGAAAAATCTATCTCTGAAAAATATTTTTATTGTATGGGGAGATACCGCATCTTCTGAAAACTGCAAACGTATTGATAAGGCTAATTTCGCAAGTTTTCCAAACGCCTTTATTTCCTCACTTTCTAAGTTCTAATAGCTAAGTGGATCTCATGATTATCATAAATTGGCAAAGCTGCGTTTGTTAGCTAAGCATCTATTACATAAAATTACCATTTTTTAACGCGTATTAAACGTAATTTTATCTCCTTTTTCCAAATTTGTTCACGAACCAGTGCTTGAGCGATTCTTATGTTAATGCAGAATATTCGGTGGTTACAAATAATGGAAAACTAGGTTCTCCTTGCTTGACATAAATAGATACACAACCCTGAGACGATCCGGAACTGAAAATAAGGTTTTCTATCTTTTAGAAAAATGGAAATTGCACAGCTTAGTAAGATACCAAATTCGAATATAATTGGAACTTCTTAAAATAACCGAACCCTGAATTTTACAATATTCAGATGGTTAACTACCTTATTAGCAGAACACGGCGCCTATATTATCATCATACAAGGGCACTGTAGATGGAGATAACAACGGTAGTTGTAGATCCAAAATCAAGATTGCCAGTCAATTTCTCTAAATACAGTAGAACGCCGATTATCCGAATTAATTGGGACCGGGGTCGATTCGGATAATCGAAAATTCGGATAATCGGACATAGACTGGTAATAAAGAAAAACGAACTGTGAAAAGCCGCGCGACGCAAAACATGTACATATGTAGTGTCTTGCCTCTAGCTTTCAACCATAACAATTGAAATACATCTGGACTCCAACGAGTTCCAACTTGTTACAACAGAACAAAACAAAAATTACATATGTACATACTTGGTTTTAATTTTTTATATTACGCTTAGGACCGATTCGGATAATTGGCGATTCGGTTAATCGGCGTTCGGATAATCGGCGTTCTACTGTAGCTAACTATTACTTACATCAAAAACTGTAAACGTGGTTTCCGTTACCATTTGTGAAAATAATGTTTGAATTTATGCGACACCAGGTCTTAAATTTCATAAATAGGAAACTATAAAATTTCATTTACATACAGGGTGTCTCACGGTGACCGTCGGTTAGAAGTATATCAAGAACTGTAAAAGCTAGAAATTTGAAATTTTGCACATGCGACATGGAGTGTTTAATCTATTAAATAAAAATATTTTCCAAATGGCAGCACTTCCGGAAATACCGGAAGTGAGCGTCAACTTCTTTATTTTAAATACAAACCAGGCAATTTTTTTTCACATTCTGATGTGTCATAAAATGATTAGTAAGTATGCTTAAAATAATCGGCGTATGAATTTTGATTGTTGAGAAAAAAATTTTTTTTCAATGAAAAATGTCAAAATCTTGTTTAGGAAATAAAATTGAAAGTCGAAAGTGGTAAAAGTTAGGGAAATGGGATTTTAGGTTCTCAATGTCAAAAGATTGAGACACAATTGTCTATCGTGGATTATAAAAAATTGCCCGCGGTTACGTATCTATTTGACGTTATTTCCAGACTTAAGAAAAACTTTAAAAAGTCTCTTTTTTTAAATGGAATGCCTATTTAATTATCGGGCCATTAGATGCAGAAGTAAATTTCCTTTAAATTGATATACCATGTTCCTATACCTAAAATCAATGATTACAGAGTTATCTACATTTTTCTAATTAAATTTATAATTACATACTTTACAAAACATGGTTGGCTTTGAAAATTTTCAAAAAATGTTTATTCAATTGTTTCTTATGATGACAGTTGTCAGTTAGCTATCAGTTTGAAAGTTTGCTACATTTACGTTTGTTATCAGTGTTATCTGTTTGAATTTAGATTTTTGCGCTTAATATTTGTTTTTAATTGGGAAATATGGAATACACAAACGCTGATATTCTAAATTTGTGATACATTCATGGCGAGTCTGCTCGTATTACTTTTCGGACCTGCAGAACCTTTAACTATTGAATTTACCTACAATGACAGAACGAAAAATCAGGATGATTGAAAAGAATTTTCTAAATTTGGGCGAAGTAAATGCGCCACGAAGTTTGGCAAAGCCAATTGTCCCCAATGACGCTGCAGAAACCAATGTATTGGGATATTTTAATGTTTTCCCTGAAAGTTCTGTTCGTTCGGCGGAAAGAGACCTTGGATAGTCAAGAAGTTGCATAGATAGAATTTTAAATAATCATAAAAGCATAAGAAACATTTGAATAAAAATTTTTTGAAAATTTTCAAAGCCAACCATGTTTTGTAAAGTATGTAATTATAAATTTAATTAGAAAAATGTAAATAACTCTTTAATCATTGATTTTAGGTATAGGAACATGGTATATCAATTTAAAGGAAATTTATTTCTGCATCGAATGGGCCGATAATCAAATAGGCATTCCATTTAAAAAAAGAGACTTTTTAAAGTTTTTCTTAAGTCTGGAAGTAACGTCAAATAGATCAGTAACCGCGGGGAATTTTTTATTATCCGTTACAGACAATTGTGTCTCAATCTTTTGACATTGAGAACCTAAAATCTCATTTCCCTAACTTTTACCACTTTCGACTTTCAATTTTATTTCCTAAACACGATTTTGACATCTTTCAGTGAAAAAATTTTTTTTCTCAACAATCAAAATTGATACGCCGATTATTTTAAGCATACTTACTAAACATTTTATGACACATCAGAATGTAAAAAAAAATTACCTGGTTTGTATTTAAAATAAAGAAGTTGATGCTCACTTCCGGTATTTCCGGAAGTGTTGCCATTTGGAAAATATTTTTATTTAATAGATTAAACACTCCATGTCGCATGTGCAAAATTTCAAATTTCTAGCTTTTACAGTTCTTGATATACTTCTAACCGACGGTCACCGTGAGACACCCTGTATAAACAATGTACCATTTTGAATTTTTGAAATTTCAATAAAATTGTTTAGATTTCTCCACACCTGAATCATTATCTATAATCGACATTTTTTTAAAATAATATATTATAATTTCCTAGGGAATTATGTATTTTTGTACATATTTGCCAGGTAACGATTGACGAAAAAGGAGCTTCATCCCATATAAAGCTTAAAGTTTTTATTCTAATTCGTACTTTGTAGTCGTTATCTGTTAGGCGCTTTATTTTTCCTCTTAACATGACCATCAGCTTATTTCCGTTTTGATAAGAAAATGCAATAAACTACACAAATCCTTGATAACTTTCCGCTTCAATATCAGAACAGGAAATCTTAAAATTCTCTTAAGGAGGTACTACCTATTATAGTAAAACTATTTTTGAGAATACGAGATGAGGTACAAAATGAAGCATTGATGTCAAAATATAAAAACCCTCTCAACCAAAAAATTTAGTATCTTGTATTAGTTTTATCTTTTTTATTATAGCCGTACTTTGAACAAGATTTTGTTTATTGATAACATCAAAAAACACAATCAGGAAACAATTACACAAAATTCGGTAACGTTTTTCAAAAATATCAATGTTAGACCTTGTAAAGTAAAGAGACTGTGTTTATCCTTTTTTGTGTTTATAAAAATTTGCGTAAACAAATGGTTTTTCTACTGCTTAAAAAATAAATATTTTGCAGTATAATTCTGAAATTTAAAGAAACATAAGAAAGTATGTTAAAAAATCATTTTATTCAAACAGAATTAAGTAACCACTTAGTTGCTAATATAAGTTATAATACAATAGGGGTAATAAAAATCGTAGAAAACTTAAATAAAATCACAAATATTAATACAAATATAGGATCCAAGAGGTTAACAAATAGAATTCAGATTATTCCACATAACTTCGCCTTAATCGGTATGGAATTGGTGCATCCTCATAGTCGTCAACACTTCGTTTTTCATCAGCATTAGCATAGTTTGGTTCGGCATCGTTTTCTTTATCGACCACGTAAAAATTGTATCCTCTATCCTCACTATCGCTGTTACTATTGTCATCACTGTCAATCCCGTCTGCGACAATATTTTCTCCGGGAGGAGGAATTTCGTCATTTCCGTAAGGTATGTCTGCGTCTCTGCTTTGTCGTTCCGAGTTATCATCTTGAGCGTTTTTATTTAAATAAACGGCTGACTGCAAGTAACAAAAGTCAAATATGATTGAAATCGATCACTTTTTTTTACAAATTTACCCCACAAACGCCCACTTGACAGGAATACTGAGTACCATCCTCGCTGCACTGACAATCGTCACAGTCGATTTTAAAACTGGACAAGGGAGCGCATATTGTGGCTTCTGTAAATAGTAACAAAATTGAGCAACTTTGTAAAATTGTTGAAACAACTATATTTCGGCATCGCAAATTTATGGCACACTCTGTATCAACTGTAAGGTTATTGCCTTTGATAAAGTGCTTTAATAGAACATTTAACTCCATTCCGCTAATACCGAACTTTCAACAACTTTGGTTTTATTTTTTTATTTCATAGGTAAGTACTGCATTCCAAAAATAAAAAGCAATTACGTTACATTTGATTGGAAAATGTAGACAAGCACATCAAATAGGGCACTTACCCGTTTGCACTGCGTAAAATAACACTGTTAAAACCAGTGAAAGAAATGTTAACAAATTCATCTTGTCCACAACTTTGTTACACTGATGTACGTATTTCCTGCAGCTCACTTTATATAGATATTAAAGGAAGTTCTATACGGAACGCATTATATTTTTTTATCACTTATCACATTTAGTTAAATGTATGGTTTAGGTAAATTCTTGAGGTCTGACTTAGTGCGGTTTCAACGCCGATATGGACAACGTAGGTAGGTACGTATAGTCTGTGAGGGAGACGAATTGCAATATTTATAGATGGTTTCTAATATTAGAACACATTTTCATTATGACGTTTATATACAGGAATGCTTAAAGAATTTGTTAGAAATGAAATTTTACTCTTACTCATTAAATACACGCGCACTTATTTCGACGAAATAAAAATTTTAATATGAATCTTTCAAAAAAATCACGTCAAATTGTTGAAATTGAGCTGAAAAATATAAGATTAAAATCTTTATATTCGAGGATGAAATGGCGTTCTTTACTATAACTTATATGCTTTCTAAATGGAACAAGTAGCAAGTAAATTCCTGATATGTAAGGTCCATCGCTAGTGCGAGTTCTAGCTTTATTCACAAAGTGGGGTGAGGTGTTAAGTACGGCTTGGATCCTTATCCGTTCACTAGAAGCATAATAGAAGTATTATGCTAGAAGTAAATTCCTAATATCAAAAGATTAAATTAACTGTAATTTCAATCGATGGACATCTACAAATATGAACAAAAAGTTACTTCACACAACTATGGAAACTAAAAACCTAAACTTCGAATAATGAAAGCTTAATTGTCAATTTAATTATTTGTTCCTTGTTCCCTCCTCAACTCAAAAACATAACCGCAACAAGGTTTATTTATTATTAAGTCTGAAAATTTAAATAATTCTTCATTTATAATTGATGTTTAATTTAGAAGTACGTACATAAGTGATAATTAATTTTCAATAAAGGGACGTGATTATCCATCAAAGCTTAATTAGGTACCTATACGAAATTGCAATATAATTATAATTCATTTAAAAGGAACGGCTCGGAATGGCTATAAACTAGTAATGAATTTCAGTGAAAATTGATGAAATATTTGAAAAGAATAATATGTTTATTCCTTCCACTTTTTCTTTAAGAGATAGACAAAAAGTAATAATAATGAGTGTTTAACATTGGACTAATTTTTCAGAATACCTAAAGTAATTGAGTACTAATGTAGTAAAAGAAACCATTTTTCAGAGAAATAATTAATTTTTTAGGGGTCATTTAAGACCAAAGCTTTTTTCCAAAATTTATATTTAGATGTAATAAAATCGATGATCAAGAAACAGCCTTGTGGTCTCTGTTTCCATTGTAGCGTCTGCATAAGTTTGAAGTATGTGATATCTATTACCAACTCAGTACCAGAAATTTATTTACATTGTCTCTAGTGGGCCGTTATCCACTTGGAACATATGCTTCGACCATCAAGTATCAGAAACACGAAATTCAAATAAGATTCATCTTACATTTACTTTGTTAATAATTTTTATATCAAAAGAAATCAATCAAATTTCAATGAATTAGAAATAATTTTACAATAAGTATAGGTGTGTTCTGAAGCTATGTGCATTGATATGGTAGTAGATAAAGGGGACATGTAAAGTATCAGAAAATTATCCATTTGCATATACGAAAAACCGACCGACACAGTCTGGTGCATAACGAGTAAAAACAAATAAAAATTCCATGATAAAGGGGGATAAAAATACGGTTTGCTCTGATAACTTAAGGTGGATTTCCATTACAGCGTTTTGCGGTTTGCGTTGTTGCGGCAGTCAAACCTCATTGGTTAATTTAAAATGTTTCGCCCCAATCATTTCAAATTAACCAATGAGGTTTCACCGACGCACGACGCAAAACGCAAAACGCTGTAATGGAAATCCAGCTTTAAGTAATGGCAAGTTTCAAATGATTTAGTAAGGATATACATATATTTTTTAATAAATTCATCTTCGTCAGGTTTTTACACGAATCGATTAGACATGATTCATTGATGACAACAATAGACATGCAAACTCCAAAGCTTGGGAAAGGTGAAAAGTCATGTTAAATATATAATTAGAGTTTTCATTCGACTAAAGTCATAGCGTAGTTTGAATCATTGAACCCTGATGAATTTGGCATAATTGGACTTCCTCCATTCAAAACGAAAATAAACGAACAGTGTAAACAAGGTAGGAAAAAGGTTCTAAATTATAGGGCCCCCTAAAGATCTTGTGTTTCATACAATTATGTCACAAATTAAGGCGCATTCCTACAAATCCTGTAGAAAAACTCTTTCAAAAGCGAGATAGAAGTTTCCTGTGCGAAGCACCTTAAATCATCAAATGACTTATTCCAAGCATATGTATCTTTCGAATCGATTGTAAACACTTCTCTTATCTTAATTACTTTAGTAGGATACATTAATTCCATAAGCTCTACATTTTTTCGTCAACAACCTTTTACAACCGGAAAAACAATAAAAAAACAACATTATAGGTATACTTTGTTATTACTTTGAAGAATGAGGCATCAGATTCATTATCAAGCAAATTGGTTCCATCAAAAATTGCCTTGTAGTCCGACGGAATAGGGAAAGCATTGTGCACTTCGAGGTAAAAGCGATTTTATTGCTGAACTTTGGTCAGGGGTCCATAAGGAACGTTTTCAGCTATGGAGGCACTCGGTGCGACCCCTGGTTATTTTTTTACAGAGCCCCAAAGTACCCCCTACGGGAAAAAAATACATTCATTTTTTGATGGCCGAAATTAAGGAAATGGGTGTCATTTCCGATGTTTTTCAACATGTAGAAATCATTTTTGGGGTTATTTTTGATGTAAGGGAAGAGGGGCGGCCCTATAAGGGGGTGGATCGCAATAAAATCAAGGTTAAAGCACCAATATTTTGAAAACCAAAATTAATGAAATAAATATCATTACCCAGGCTATTTATTATGTAGAATTCATTTTTGAGATTTTTTTTGGATGTAGCGGCATTGGGCGGGGGGCGGGAGCGCTCTGAGGGGATGAGGGGAAAAAATTGAAGTTGAGGTGTTGCATGTCATTTCCATGGTTTTTAGGGGCGCAGAATTCATATCTAGGGTGAATTTTGTAGTAGAAGGTAACCTTGAGTGCCGATGGTCATATCCGTGGGGCGCGGGTACAATTAGAGTCCATTGTTGCTTACAACGGTACGTATTTTGTAATTTTTTTTTACGGCGTTGAATTAATTTTCTGGGGAGGTTTTGGCTTGTATAATCAAGGATTAATAAAATGAGCGTAAATACGACGATAATCAATGAGAAACGGCAGCAATAATTAAAAGAAACTAACAAGAAACGTAGTTTTACAGAACTGCCATCTGCAGTTTTCGATGCGGTATGTTGAATTGTGCGTTTAGGTCGAAATACTAATTCTCCGTAAAAGAAGACCGTAGCCTATTTTCTAATCTGTACATTGGGTGCCAGAGGCGTCAAGGAAATTTAGATGTCTTCGTCAGCCACGAGAATCACTCTTATCCTCGGTCAATTTCCGAAAACGGCACACTTCGGTTTGGGAAGAAAGTAGATCTCCTTCTGTGTTTGAACCCTGAAGAGACTTCACAGCCACAGAGCCTGGATTTTGAAATGGTGGTAATCGATGGAGCGGCCGCCGTCAACTATCTTGCTCCAGATCCTGGAAGTACTTTCGATGACTACGGGAAAAAGTTCGTCAACTATTTAAACAATCCTATGTACGCGAGAGCGCGACGGCTGGAGGTGGTATTCGACGTATACGTAAGTTCATCATTGAAGTCTTTTTTAAGAGTGAAAAGAGGAAAGGGCGTTCGACGAAAAATGGAGCCGACAAAAAAGTCCCGAAAAACTGGTCAGAATTTTTGAGAAACGACTCAAACAAGCAAGAGTTGTTTGAGTTTCTCGCTACTTTCGTGAGTACATCGACATGCCCCCGAAAAGTTCTTGTCACTCTACACCAAAAGGTCGTTTGCAACGTCGCGTCTGATTTAACTGGATTGATGCCTTGCTCGCAAGAAGAAGCTGACGGCAGAATCTTATTCCACGCAGCAGAAGGCGCAAGACAGGGCTGTACAAGAATCTTCATCCTAACAGTAGATACCGATGTTCTCGTGTTGGCTACCGCTTTGTTTGGTGATATCCCTGGATGTGAACAACTATGAGTTGGATGGGTCTATATCACAACTGCCACTGATCATAACGGCCACCCCGGTTTTTGCTATTTCATAACGGCTACCTCGATCACAAGGGCCACTAATATTATTTGATCATAACGTGAACAAGGTGGCCGTTATGATCAAATAGTATTAGGGGCCGTATGTGATCAAAGTGGCTGTTATGAAATAACAATAACCTAGGTGGCCGTTATGATCAGTGGCCGTTGTGATCAGGTCCCAGTTGGATTAAGTAGGGGCAGGAAAATCCTACCGAGTTTTCGACATCAACGCAATCGCAAACCGCATTGGACCGGAAAAATGCGCTGGGTTGATGGGATTCTATGCCTTTACGGGCTGTGATACCACATCTTCCTTTAAAAGCAAAGGAAAACGATCCGTGCACTTCCCTGTGCAAAAGTTTAATTCTATTTCTTTTCACGCTCCTGTAAATTTGTACATAAACTTATCTAATCTAATCTAATTTTCTCGTTAAAGTAAATTTTTTTTGGACAACAGTTTGTTCTCACTGTTCGAACGCTTCCGTAGATATGCCCTTTGGCACTCAAGGTATCCCGCTACTACAAAAATCACCCCAAATATGAATTCTGCGCCCCTAAAAACCATGGAAATGACATGTAACACCTCAACTTTAATTTTTCCCCTTTAACCTTGATTTTATTGCCCTCAACCCCCTTATTGCGCCACCCCCCTCCCACTACATCAAAAATAACCCCAAAAATGGTTTCTACATGTTTAAAAACATCGGAAATGACACCCATTTCTTTAATTTCGCCCATCAAAAAATGAATGTATTTTTTTCCCGTAGGGGGTACTTTGGGGCTCTGTAAAAAAATAATCAGGGGTCGCACCGAGTGCCTCCATAGCTGAAAACGTTCCTTATGGACCCCTGAACAAAGTTCAGTAATAAAATCGCTTTTACCTCGATGTGCACAATTGGTTTCATATTTGGCTCTAATCGGCCGGACTATTGTTAAAGAATCAAAAAAGGTAATACGGAAATAAGAACGGGAGCAACATGAAATATTAATTTACATCAAAACTATTAATAAAACTTTGGATATTTTTAATATTTCATTTAATATAGATAATCTGTCAACTCGATACTAATTGACTTGTAGATCCTTAACGAAGATTAAGTGGTGATTATAATTTGTGTTTTCCCCAAGCGCTAATTTTGTTTTTGAAATTCTCAGGGTTTTGAGACCATTCCTAAGAATATATCAATTGTTTTCAGACAGACAGAGGTCTGCGAGACGTCGCTTATTAATAGATATTATAAATTTTATAGCTTGGCAAATAACACCAAGAAATCTGTAAAGTCGTTTAAAACTGATTTATTTATGTAAATTGTTAAATAGCTTTATTAGCAACTGAACATTTTCTGGCTGCGCCAAAATTCATGGAAAGCGACGTATCGATAATGAAATTTCAAGAATTTACTATCTACATTTTTCGTTATTATTTATATGACATTTCATTCTATAATTCACATCGTACAAATGGTATAAAATATATGACGTATTGACTGTATTGTAACTACTTTTAGAAAATAGGCACTTTTAGAAGTAGAAACTTTAAAGCCTCCATTAGGTACAGTAACACATCTGCATTAGCCCTCTATCTTCGTGTGGTTCACACTGCTCTAACCACATCATTATTTTGTTACTTGGATAGAGTATATCAAGTTGCTGATAACATGGTGACATAGCATTGAATATCTTTCACTAAACGGACATAGTCATTTCATTTGCTAAAATTTGAAAAGCTGCTAAAAATATATATAAATTATAGATACGTTTGCGAGTTACATACATAGCATAACATACTTATCTAAACTTAATTGCGAAATTTAAAATTGTTTTGCCAGATTTGGGATTTCATAGGAATTATTGGCTGACAACATCATCCTTTCTATTTATACAATTTCTGAACGAATAGAATTTTCAGATTATGACTTGTAGTACTAGATATCCAAAAAAAAAATGGACAGACGGAAAGTAGGGTTAAAATTGTAAAACAGTTGTTGACAAACATGCCTAATCCTCAAAAAAATAATTTAAAACAACTTAAAGGAAAATTCTTTACAAGCTTTATCATGTTAGGCATACCAAAGGTACATAGGACAGATTTTAAGGTAGGATACAATATGACAATACCAGTGATGGAATATGTCCCATACCAAGGCTATTTAGAAAAGGCGAAGACGGTAGAGAATATAGAGAAAATTCCATTTATTTACTGCATTCCGTAAACAAACTATGTGTTAGCAATGATTTAGGCTTGATTTAGTTAGAGAAAAAGAAGTTGAAAAACATAATGCAATGTGTTATTTCAAGTGGTAGACTTAAAAGAGACAGGATTATGTGTAAAATGTAATATTAATTGAAATTAGTTGTATTAGAATTTATTAAAAACAAAGGGGAATCTTAATAGTACATAAGAATGGGATATTGTTTTTTTTTAATTATTAAAATACTATGAAATAAGAATAAATAATAAAACATAAACTGGAAAGTATCTTACTAAAAATTACTGTAACGTACTCACATTCTTTCTAAAAATTTTAAATGAACGTCAAACTTTATTTGTACGAATTTACAAGTACAAAAACGTTAATGTGGAAATGAATTTTATTGTAAGAAACAATTATTCGAACAAACAAAAAAATCCTTTTTTACATATCTTGATCCTAATATCACCGTTCATATATTTTCGCTTTCCGATTTTTAAATTTCGGAATTTCCTGGTGTTTCTAAAAAAATGTATGCATTATGAAACAAATAAAGGATAAAGAAACGAAAGTATTTACCTTTCCACCTTGATGCATGAAGCCTATTACAGTTCGTTTTTTCAAATTACCATGGATTTCTGTGTAGATAAAAAACGCCAGATTAGTAACTGTTACATTATTCTTAACCAAATAATCACTAATGGCCACTTTTACGTTCCTAAATTAAAAACAAACGTACCTGTAACTGCTGACATAATGGCAAGAAACATCACGAATAAAATCACATACTTCATCTTGGTGCGGATGACGATTAGTTAAAAATTGACTGGTTCATACATATAAAGTTACGCTGAAAACTGATTTCATAAAGCACAACTTTTCAGTTAAATGTTTTATCTGTATTTATAAAAAACAATTACACGTATGTGACTCAGCTCTATATTTGCAACTACCTCATCCACATGCATAAAGGGAAAAAACACTGCTTTTCATAACCGTTAAATAAAAATATAACAACAATTATCTAATAAATTAATGTGGTTACTGCTTTGTGCAGCTCTGTTTCCACTTCCTATTTCACACAAAGATAAAAAACTCGTAAATAATCAACAAATGATTGCAAATATATTTATTAGCGCATTACACAAATTAAGCAACAAATAGTTTTTGGAAATCACAAATTAATGAAAGGAATTTGTCTTTTTTTGGGGATGGTAGATTCTTTTATATTCAACCTTCCTCCTCAATAGTAGGTATAAATTAAGCGGATTCGGAAATTTATGAATTCCCTTTCCACCGTACGAAATTTCAGAGCACTGTTCACACGACACTCCTGTAAAGATGAACTACACTGTAACTCAATTTCTTTTTTGATTAAGTAAGCTCTTAAATTGGAAAATGATCCTTTTCTCGGTTCTATAACATAGTTCCCTCTTGCGTGTTTGGCACAAGGGGTCGTTTTCCTGCTAACGGGTTGCAACGTGGAAATGAAGTGTTACATACTTCGAGAGATTCTAAATCGGAGGATAATATACCGTCATAAAATGATTCGTTTCTCGATTATTTAACATTTAACTGCACAGAAGTTTGTAACTCTTTGCTTTTTCAATGAAAAATACCGTTTAAAAAAAATTGTAGGAAATTACATTTTTTGTACATTTCCCCATAGTAGATATTAATGTTTAACACAACTACGCTGACAGTCGATTATCACATTTGCCCCATTTTGCGGGGCAAATGTAATATATTGCAATCTTTTAAAAAAATATATGCTTATTTTTTTTGTTAAAATGATATTTCATAACTTTATCACATTAAAACAAAGTATATAGTCTAAATCTTTGTTGAAGCGTCCACATGTTTTAAAAAAAAACCGAAGGTATTAAAAAAGTCAATGTAGAATTAAATAAAGAAATTGTGCAACTTAAGAATAAGCGTATAAATTGTGTGGAATTATATGGTGCTCCTGAATTTCCTGAGGAGAATGTATTTAATACGATTTTAAGGGCCTGCGAATTTCAAGTTTAACTCTGAAAAATTTGATGCCATACACCGACTTAAAGTAAAAATACAAATACTTCTAATAAACCAAGAGGTATAATTCTTAAATTTGTGCGCCGATATGACAAGGAGGCTGTGGAGCCTAAACTACTAAACCGATTTTTTAGATTTGGTACGCAGATTACGATGTTATCGGGGCCACTGAAACAAGATATTTGTCTTCCAATCTTATTTCTATCGATGGCTATAGGTAGTACAGCATCTGCAACAATTTATTGAAGATAGAAAATAGAGCTGTAATCGCTTTAAATGATCTTTTTGAATAAATTTGACTAAATAGTTAACTTATTAATGGTCCCAAGCGTATTTCCTCAGTCTCTACTACCCGTATCGTTCACGTACCTAGCCATATTTTTCATTAATTGATGATGTGCACCATTCAAATTTTATTTCTATGAATGTACTTCTTAGTTTAGATGCACCTTTCAAGTATTCAAGATCGAGCATTCACTAAATTTAAAAAAAATCAACGCATCAACCAGTGCCTGATCGAAAACCCCATGGGTGTCTTATGCAAATGTAAAGCAAAGTGATTGAATGCGACCGACAAGGCAGAGTTGTAATAACAGCGTCACAAAATTTATTTTTTGATTTTTAGTTTCATTTACTTATGTTTTATGTTTTATTATTGTTATGTCGTGCGTTACTTCTGATTTTAGCGACGTATCTGTGTTCACTCATCAAACTGAAAAACATTAAGCAGAAACGCTTTAAATTCGGTTTGATTTATATATATCAATACAAAAAAACAAATATTAGTTAAAAATATTTTTTGAGTGTAAAAACGTGTTTTACTCCCTGGATCGTATAAATGTAACCTCAACCTTCGAAAAGTAGAACACAAATTAAATTTAGCGCCTGCACTTTCGGCGCCACGTAGAATGTCTCACTTCCGATTTCGATTTGGAAAACGTCATTTTCGAACGTGCCGAGGTCGAAATAGGAGGAAAACCTCTATTACTCAGTTGTTACAAGAAATGCTTCTAGCATTTAGTTTTCTGCAAAACAAGACCAGACTATAAACTCAACGTTCACGATTAAAAATCTTGCTTTAATTATAGACAGTGAACTGCGTTAAATCTAACAAATTTCAAAAAGTATTCAACGGGGGTATATGTTGCATTAAAATCTATTTACATCTTAAATGGAAAAAAACTTAAATTTTACTGTGCGGGTCGGGTCATTGATATTAACGAGGTTGGATTACTATGATGCAGTGCACGGCTCTTCACAGAGATTAGAGAAGCATTTATATTAAAGAAATATTTTGGTAGATTTTACATGATCCCTGCGAATGAAACATTTACTTTCACCTTATATAATATCGCTTATACAGTCGTGGACAAAAAAAACCGGACACTTAAAAAAATTGAAAAACTTTAATTAACTTCACAATAGAAGCAAGATATATCTTTTTTCTAATTAATCTTACGCAATTCGATGGTTTTGAAATGTACCTGGGTGGCTGTGGACCAGAACACCGAAGAGTTTTGCGAAAAGTATCATTTTGTGTCGTTTCGTAGTAAAAGATTCTGTTTGTTTTTTTTACGATTATGACAGTTTTCACTTGTGTTCGGATAAAATTTAGATTAGTGTAAAAGCTTTGCTTGAGTTTTGCGAAAATGCGGCCCGAAAACGCTGCAAAAATTGTCGCATTAAGTGAAGATGGTTGTAGTGTACGATATCTAGCAAATTCTTGAATATTGCTAAAAGTACCATTCGTGACACTCTTGTAAGGTACCATCAGATTGGAGAGTACACAAGGAGACCAGGATCCGGCAGAAAACGGTCTACTAATGAGCGCGATCAACGTTTTTTAACACTATCCGTACTTCGGGACCGCTCTTTGACGTCAAATGTTCTCGCTAGTCGTTTGTTAGAGACTCGAAGAACTGCAATTTCGTCAAGAACTGTACGAAGAATTCTCCACGCAAGTGATTTGAGCTCTCATAAGCCTGTAGGATGCCCAAGCTTGACAGCAACCCACAGAGTTAACAGTTAAGAGTTAAGACTCTTCAGTAGTGGAGCTCAGTAATGTTTTCTGATGAGTCCCGTTTTTGTCTACGTTCTCCAGATGGGCGCGAGAGAGAATGGCGGAGACCTGGCTATTGTTTACTTTCTTCCAGAAAAAACACCCAAACAGCTGGAAAATTAATCAATAATTTAAATAAATAAATGTCCGGTTTTTTTGTCCACGAGTGTATATTTTGTTTACCTCATGTATTTGTGTGATTAGTGATGTATTTGTGACCAATTTTTAACACGTGCAAAAACCATAAATCTCAAAATTCAAAAATACATTTATCAAACACATGCACTAATTACATACGGTAGGATATTAGTGGTAAACCGCACAATGTGTAGATTATTATAAAATTGGGACTCTGTTTACAATCACTTACAGTTTGCATCGGATTATCAAAATGGCCAAGTTGAGCTTAATGGTATTGTCACTGACGATGGTATTGTGTTTAATAACACTAGCAGGTATTTTTTAATTATACCCTTATATCTTTAAATTAATAAAAAAAGGAATTGAGTTACAGTAGTTTAACTTTATAGGAGTGTCGTGTGAACATTCCTCTGGAAATTCGCATGGAGAAAAGGTAATTTAGCAATTTTGCGATTAATTTATCTGTTATCTGTAACTTTGATAGGATGCTCCCCAACATCACTTAGACATTGAGGAGGAAGGTGTTGAATATAAAAGACATCTACATCCACAAAAAAAGACAAATTCCTTTCATTAATTTGTGATTTCCAAATCTATTTGTTGCTTAATTTGTGTAATGCGCTAATAAATATATTTGCAATCATTTGTTGATTATGTACCAGTTTTTTTAATCTTTATGTGAAATGGGAAGTGGAAACAAAGCTGCACAAAGCTACTACGTTAATTATTTATTAGATAATTGTTGTCATATTTTCATTTAAAGGTTATGAAAAGCAATGTTTTTTCCCTTTGTGCATGTGGATGAGGTAGTTGCATACGTGTAATTGTTTTTTATAGATACAGATAAAACATTTAACCCAAAAGTTGTGCTTTTTTAGATCAGTTTTCAGCATACCTTTATATGAACCAGCCAACTTTTACACAATCGTCTTCCGCACCGCGATTTTATTCATGATGTATCTTGCCATTCTGTCAGCAGTTACAGGTACGTTTGTTTTTAATTTAGGTACGTAAAAGTGGTCATTAGCGATTACAGTTACTAATCTGGCGTTTTTTATAAACACAGAAATCCATGGTATTTTGAGAAAAAGAGCTGTAATAGGCTTCGTGCGTCAAGATGGAAAGGTAAATATTTTCGCTTTTTCATCCTTTATTTGTTTCATAATTATTCATAGATTTTTTTAGAAATACCAGGAAATTCCGAAATTTAAAAATCGAAACGCGAAAATATATGAACGGTGATATTAGGATCAAGATTTGTAAATTAAGTAATTTTATTGTTTGTCCGAATAATTTCTTACAATAAAACCCATTTTCACAATAACGTTGTGATAGTTCTTTTTGTAATTGTATTCGTACAAATAAAGTTTGATACTCATTTAAAATTTTTAGAAGGAATGTAAGTGCGTTACAATAATTTTTAGTGAGATACTTTCCAGTTCATGTTATATTATTTATTCTTATTATAATTAGGTAAGTATATTGTTTGTCAACAAGTTTTCTTCTTATCCTTTTTATGTGCTGGAGATAACCCTATGTTTGCTATTATTGTATATTTATAATCAAGTATGTAACGAAAAGTATTATGTGTTATAGGAGAATTATAGTTTTAGTTATAGGAGATTATTTGAGAGTTGCAATAGTAGTTAATACGTGGATTTCTTTATCATCTGCAAATTGTTCGCAATGATGTAGAGGGGGGAATAAGTATGTTGAAAAAATAAATGCTAAATGCTAAAAAATATTAAAGTAATCTTGTATGTTTGTGTTTACAATGAATTCGTCATTGTATATGTATACATAAATTGGGCAATGGGAAACGAAATTGACAGGGGGAAAAGGAAAACACTATAGGCATTTCCTAAAATAATGTGAGGCACAAAAAAGATCACTAATGAGGAAAATAAATAATTCAGCTGAAGGAGGGGCCAGAGAGGAGAACCGTAGTCGTGTATGTACCTACAGGTACAAATAGTTAGGAAAATACCGTGAATATAGAAAAGATATGTAATATAATTACTTAATTAGCATTTCTCCATTTCATTATTCTTCAACACACAAATAATTTATTATTTCCAATAATTTCTTTAATATAATGAATCAATTTCATAAACTTTATTAAGTACCCGTGATAGTTGCATTTCTCCAATGTTATCACTTGTTATAAATAAACTCATTGATATCAGTTTTTCAACATTTAACTTTCAAGTCTCCTTTCTCAAAAGGTGTGCGATGGTATTATGACAGTAAAAAATAATCTTATCTATAACTTAACTGAGCAATCGATTTAATAACTATTATATTATTACAAGAAAATGAAAGTAAATATTTGAGACACTACAGAATATATTTCACACCCTATTAATAAAATTTATAAAAACAAAATTGAATGGTTTTTGTGTCAAATAAAAATTACTTTTTAGCACAATTCTAACAATATCAGCCCCCTCCCCTTGATAAGCGCTTGTTGAGGTATTCTGACATGCGCACTAATGAATTTAAAATAATATACCTAACACAAGATAAATAGGACGAGAAGATCTAATATGTAGAAGTTTGTTAAGCTGGCTAGGCGTGAATTTGTAAAAACATTTGGGGTGAGTTTTTAGTAGAATGTTAGGAGATATATTTTTGTTTCTTAAAGCTTCTAAGGAGAGTGCTACAATTCTATTGCTAAAATGGCCATTTTGGACGTAATCATCTAATTGATAATTACAAAAAACGATGCATAGAATAAATTCTATATATCAAGTGATCAATTAATGTAAACCTCATTTCAAATTAAATATTTAAGTTACAATCGTGGTCGAAAGTTCCTAAGGAGAACTACTACTTTTACGGAACTTTTAGCAATATGAATTGCAGAGCTCTCCTTAAGAGCCTTAACACTTCATCCTAAACTAGCTCCAACGGTAAAGCATGGTAGTCTTAAGCAAATTACAGGAATGTGGACTACAAAACAAAAGTTATTAAATTCCTTCAGATCACGTGGAAACGCAAATGTTTTAATAATTTCAAATAGTATGTTGTTGTCGTAATGGTAACATTAATATAAAATAATAAAAATGAAACCAAATTGAGGAATCAAGTACAGGAGTAATGGACGCTTAATTATATCATTGCAAACTGGCGATTAAGCTATTTACGATAATTTATAAATAAATTGAATAGTACATAATATTTATAACATAACTTACAATAACCCCTCCCAAATAATTTCTGGTTAAATATCTTTTATAAGCCATGTAAATTATCTTATCAACTGTAAACAATAAACTATAGTCTCTTTTAGCTGTCGAGCCAGTAACGAAGGTTCTTGTAGCGCAAAGTTCAACGGCGCGCTATTTACAATACGTATACGGATACTTTATTATGCTCTAATTGTTCTCCGTTTGTTCACGATAATAACAGATACAACATTAGTATGTACCGCCAGTCCTTCGCAATATGGTATGGTAATTACCGTAATATACCTACATACTGGGTGAATGAGACCCCCCGTATCAGTAGTTTATTTAAAGAACGGTGAGTCGTAGAGAGGTAGGGTAAAAAAAGTGATTATAAAAGCCATAATAAAGAATAGAATGGTGATATTATTATTTCTCGGAAAAGTCAGCAATCCTCCAGAATTTGTCGAATTCCAAAATTTTAAATGACACCATAAGTCGAAAAAGGTATTGTTTAAAAGATTGTTAAAAAAGACGAAAGTTTTATAGGAAAAATTATTTTATTACTCTTTTAAGTAATATTCGACTAAAATTGTTGAATTTGAGATTCGTTGTTGACAAAAAAATTTGAAAAGTCGACTTTTAAAATCTAGTTATTAATGTTACATGTGTTCAAAATCTCTTTCTCCCATTTACTGCTAAGCACTGTTGAGCTCTTCTAGGTACACTATCAGTGCCTCTAATAAGTACTTCTTGAAAGGGAAAAACACATGTAAATAATTTTATGAACTAAATAGGGAGGACATCATTTGGCAATAATGTTATGAAAAAGACAAGATGTTTGTAAAAATCTCTGATTTTGCATATTTAACCAGCCAATATCTGTCAGCGTATGAGAAATATGATCATCACATCATTGTGGAACTCCTTTATTAATACATTCATGATCAGATTGTTGACCACCTGTGGTTACGAATAGATATCGATTAGGAAGTTAAGAATCGATATTAAAGTCAATATATCTCAAAACTGATAGAAAAAGTTCGTGGTTGATAGTGTCAAAAGCTTTAGAGAGATCTTATGGGTATTTCTGCGTTCTTTAGGTATAGGAAAAGATTTTTTTTAATTTTTAACGTGATTCCTATTTGTTCTCAATATGCTCAACGTGTGATCATATTTATGCAAATCTTTATCTTTTGCCGTTTACGAGATCCCCTAATACTATACATATGTTGGATGCCCTTATTACACACATTACTACTTGAAGGAAACTTATTAAATTACCTTCTGGAACTCAAGCAGTATCAAACATTATTAAGACGATCCATATCACTAAGGTGACTTGCAATAACTGCTATAATTGGTTTTTTTTCCGTTTGCCGTTTGCAGAACAGAAAGGGTTAATTAAAGTAAGCTTTTCTACCACATTAGGAAACATATTATGGGAGGAGAACCTCAGGTCAGTGTCCATTATTACACGAAGATTTTTCACGTTATCATGTAATTCGATCTTACTATTATTAATTTTGACCTCAAATTGTTTTTTAGTGTAGGTTAGTTATCATTTTTCTCAAGGGTAACTTTAAGTAAAGTCAGTGATTCTTTGATACGATATTATTAAGAGCTGCATTTCGCTTTTAACATTTAACGAATTGAAGGAAACATCTGTGTATCATCCATATAAAGGTGAACATTGCAACTTCATAGAGCTGCTTTGAAATTGCACAGAGGAGGACGGAATTTAGATTCTTTTGTAAAATATTTTTGTCCTATTTTTATCACTGTTTGGCCATAACTTGACATAATGAAGAAGAACAAAAAAAGATATACCAGAAATTACAAACCCCATCACAGTAAGTAAAAAAGTGTGTCAATGGTACAAAAATAAATAAGTAGGTACATGTCACTGTTTCGTTTTACGACAAGAATGTTTTACTTCCTAACGATAATATACGACGTCCTAAATGTGATAGCATTTACTTTCAACGATCCTTTGTCATTCAGCAGCTCATTGCAACAAATTGGGCGTGAAAATAATTAGTATTGTCCGTTTTGAATGAAATTATGTATATTGATTTCAATGCGTGAGTAATAGTTATTTTTTTTATTGGTGTCCTATTTTAGCCTTTTAAACCACGCCCCAGCGTGTTTAAATCGCACTTTCAAAAACGCGCGTGTTTTAAAGTTGCCATGGCAACATCACCAGTTGGAAAAACGTGAATTCCATTGGTTATTGATCTGACACTTCTGTGTACTGAGTACTTTGTTACGTCAAATAAAATATTAGGTAGGTATAATACTAACAAATTCAAAACCTTTATTCAAACATTATTTAACATAATATATTTTCATTTTTAAGCATTTCGGTGACAACAATTAATCTTGATGACAGATTGCAAATTAATTTCCGTTTTTCTCATTTCCATGACAACGAAAGGTATACTGATTTCACATTACGAATACAATACAACCATTTCACATTATTAGTTCTTATTTCCATTTTAATACCAGTATTTATGATTTCCAAGTGAACCAATAAAAAAAGATAGCGTGAAGTATTAGTGGGTAACTGTTTACCTGTTTATCCACTTATACTTTAATATACTATTGTACAACAAGAGAAGAAAGTTATGTTTTTTGCAACTCGAACTCAAAGTTTCACACACGAGAGTAGTGTCTACTGAGAGAGAGTTGCCAAAACATTTTCTTCTCGTGTTTTACACAACATTTTTTCTAAAACTTCATATAGGTAGTTAAAATATAAAAAAGCATTCATAATTTTGCATTTATGCAATACATTGTATATTCACGAGCGAAAGCGAGTGAGGATAGTGTAACGAGTTGAAAAATCTCACTTTGATCACGAATTGTGTATACTATTGTTTCCAACATCGCAAAAATGAGCCCCAATTTTAAATTTTTTTATAATTATTTTACTCTGCTATTTTTTCAAGAATCTAGTTGCTGATTTTGTATTCTAACGTTGCTATGGAAATGAATAATTCATAAATTTTAATGTGATACATATACCTATAATAGAAAATAAATATATGATTTAAACATATGATATTGACAGTTCAGTCATCTGTCTGTCAAAAATGACAACTAACTTTGAACACAACGTATGGAAACTTTCCTCACTAGTGATGCAAATGCCTATTTTCCTCACTACATTGAATGATGAAAGTGTCATTTTCATAAGCGATGTTGGAAAAATAGTATTTTTAAGGCAGTTTAAAAAAATGCATGTTGTAAGTCAATTCATGATCCCCATATAAAGCATTTTCATTACATTCAAATATAACAGATAGGTACTTTTGTTCTCGGAAATAATTAACAAAAAAGTTTGCGAAACAATTCTATATGTTTTTAATACAGACGCTAGCTATCGTTCTGTATTTTTTTCAAGGTCCACGACATAACTCACTTGCAGAGTCAATTTGAAGGTTTACGATACAAGATTTTTCAGGTTAACACCCTTGAAAATGGTCACTTCTTTTTTAAGCCCTTTTACATGGTAAACATGGGTCTAATTCGATCATTTTTACAATTAAATGCAATTAAAATAAATTCTAGGTCACAAAACTCAAAATAAATAGGAATGCAAAGTTGCCCATGTATTCAACCAACTTCAAAAAGTTGGTTACTAAATTTGTGCGGATGTCTGTGTGTCTGTGCGTCTGTGTGTCTGCGCGTCTGTGTGTCTGTGCATTGGTCGATGTTACAAGGTTTAGCAAGCTGCAAGTGGTGTCATCTTATAGGAAATTCTTTACTGATTCCAAATCTCTTGTAAATTTTTTGATCCGATCACCCGTTCGCCGTCGGGACGCCATTAAAGTCAAAATATACCCCCTTGAATATCTCGAGAACGACACATCCAATTACAAAAAGGTAAAACGCGTTTCCTTTATTTTTTGAAACCTATTGAGTCGTTATACGTAAACATCACCCTCACCCCCCTGTGGGGTGGACCGGGGGTGAGTTTTGAAAACTTAAATGGGAACACCTACTTTTTATTGCAGTTTTTGATTCTCCATAAAAAACTATTCTCAAATTGAAAATTTCACCCCCAACTGCAACCCCATTTTGGGGGTGGAAAGGGGGAGAAAAACGATCTTTTTTACTTTTTTTCCTCCAAAATTTTTTCGTGATTTACAAATTGTCCGTCACCCTCTCCGCTCCCATCTCCCTTGAGGCTGGAAAGAAAAACAATACAGTTATACAGGGTGGCCCAACGAAAAGGTAACAGACGGGTTTCTGGCCAGAGGGAATTTTTTTTTTGGAAACGCAAAAACACGTCAATTTTTATATCAAGGGGGACAACTTTCGCCATGATTTTCAACCTGAAGTGATTTCATCCCTTAGCGCTGTGAGAGCAACCCCTAAAATTTAAATAGGGATGATGGGGCAAGTTATACGTCATTTGAAAGGTCTTTCTTTTCTGATTTCAGTGCACTAGTTTTTTTAATATTTTTTTAATTTTTAACCAAAAAAATTGAAGTTCCAAAATGGAAAATGGGGAAAGAGATTGAGGCATTTAAAAACTCAAAAAAGCTCGGACAGGTCAATTGTTTTTTTCTTAGAGAAGCTAGGTACGGTTACTGCTGTTTGACAACATTGTTTCACCCCTTGGGTACAGGGTAAACAACCCTTAAATTTTTAAATAAAAACAAGGGTTAATTTTTTCTTGTGCTAATTAATAAAACCAGCTTATGCAAATTCAGCCCTTATTTTAATAAATGTTCGAAGTGTCTGCCTTCAGTTTCCATGTAATAATACAGACCTCCTGATCTCACCCCATTAGATTTTTTTTATGGGGTCATGTAAAGAGTAAAGTTTTTTCCACTGGTCCGGAATCTTTGGAGGAGTTACATGACCGTATAGTACATGAATGCCGCCTGATCACTCCTCAAATGTTGCAAAATGTACGGGAACGATTTAATGAAAATTTGCACTATTGCATGGAAGCTGAAGGCAGGCACTTCGAAAATTTATTAAATTAAGGTTGAATTTGCATAAAAGGGTTTTATTAATTAGCACAAGAAAAAATTAACCCTTGTTTTTATTTAAAAATGTAAGGGTTGTTTACCCTGTACCCAAGGGGTGAAACAATGTTGTCAAACAGCAGTAACAGTACCTAGCTTCTCTAAGAAAAAAACAATTGACCTGTCCGAGCTTTTTTGAGTTTTTAAATGCCTCAATCTCTTTCCTCATTTTTCATTTTGGAACTTCAATTTTTTTGGTTAAAAATTAAAAAAATATTAAAAAAACTAGTGCACTGAAATCAGAAAAGAAAGACTTTTCAAATGACGTATAACTTGCCCCATCATCCCTATTTAAATTTTAGGGGTTGTTCTCACAGCGCTAAGGGATGAAATCACTTCAGGTTGAAAATCATTGCGAAAGTTGTCCCCCTTGATATAAAAATTGACGTGTTTTTGCGTTTCCCAAAAAAAAATTCCCTCTGGCCAGAAACCCGTCTGTTACCTTTTCGTTGGGCCACCCTGTATACATATTATTTTGTATATTATATCTAGTATATGCCATAATTAGTTACAGATTTGAAGTTGGTTGATGTTAGAATTCTATAAGAATTTGCGCCTTTTGATACTTGTTTAAATATGTCATACTTAATGTGGCAATACTGTTTGTTCCGGCACGTGACGCACGATGCTCAACACGAACTTATTTTTAATGCTTGAGAACTTGAGAGCTTGATGGCTGAACGTCACGGTTCAGAATTGTATAATATTCTTCCAACTCTACCATTTGACTGGTGCAGATTATACAAGCAAGTTGGAACCAAATGTAGTGCTCTTGGTGGTAGTCCAGTAAAATTTTTCGGCAGTTTTGCCAAAGGTCAAAATGAATATTCTTGTTTGAAATACATTTTACTAGCATAACTGTTACCGGTACATCTGAAAGGGCAGTCGAACTGAGGCTATTAGCACTTTTCAAACTCAGGCATTAGAATTCTTCGCTTTTTTAAATCTATATACAGGGTGAGTATAAAGTAAGGAACCGCTGTTATTTTGTCGTTATTGTAGAAATTTTACAAAAAAACAGTTTATACAAAAGTTGTTCAGGATATTCTGGTCGACATAACTGACACAAAATGTTTTATTTTGGTTCAACTGTTTATTAGATATAACGTCATCCGACTTGTTTTTGTCTATTCGATGGAGTATAAAGCCCTCTTTTCAGTAAATAAAAATATCATGGGGTTACATTACAATTTTTTTGATAAAATACCGTTTAAAGCCTAAAAGTAAGATAGCCACTTTTCGGTAAATCTTCAACAGCATCATGGTTTGTAAATTTTAAATGTATTTTCTTGACAGTACACCTCGTAATGGGTTCGTGATTTGGATATTCCGCATTAAATAAACCGCAGACCTCTACATGGGATCATCTCCTGTCACCGAGCCCAATCATCAAAATTTCGATACATTCCCATTCACTTAAATGTGCCATAATTTTTTTAAATTCACACTCACTGTCAAAGTCGTAATACGTGCGTTCTGTCAATCGTAACTTTTGTTTGTTTATTTTATTTGTGTTTCCATGGATCTCGTAGTTTTAGGCTTTAAACGGTCAAAGGTTTTTCCTAAACAACACCCCCATTTTAGTTAATCTAGAGGGTGCTTTTCATGGGGGCGAAAAAAAATTGAATACAACTAATTTTCATTCATACTGTCGAATAGAGAATTAAAAGACGCTTCAAATGAGGGGTCGCTCGACTCCCTTTCCCTATTTAAATTCTTGAGTTAGGGGTTGCTGGGGCTAGGGGTTGACCTGACAAAGTCAAATTTGACATCAAAAGTTGTCCCCCAAAAATAGAAAATCGACATGTCCGAGCGTTTTTTTTAAGAAACTGGTCTAAGTGTCCCAAAACAGGCGCGTTTCCTTTTCAATGGCCCACCCTGTATATATTTTGCACCACTGTCTATAATACCAATGACATAAATATTTTATAGGTATACATATTGTAAATTCTATTCCACACTGACAACACATACAAACTCACATCTTGAGTAAATGAAGAACATTTGTATGCGAATACCATATTTTTAGTTTTAATACATGACCACCCTGTTTAAACCCAAAGTGGCCATTTTTGGGCTTCTTAACCAAATGATACTAAATATGTACGTCTCAGACAGCATAATGCCACAAAAATAATTCGTGGACCTCTGAAAAACACAGGATGTTACCTAGCGTATGGACTATTTACAAATCACTACCTTTCACAACAAAGTACTCCTAACGGTGCTTGGAAAAAGTTGCTTCATTGACTCCAAGATTTCTAACGATCCTACAATATTGTTAATTTTGCAAGTTTTTTTCATTCGGTCACCTCACTTTGATACCTAACTCTTTTGCAACGTCAGTGAAGTCTATTCTATTTCATTTCAGATCATTCCATTTTTAATATTGTTTGTATTTCGAAAGATGAAAGTTAAATATAGAGAAGGATGTATCAATGTTTTGGATTGTTCGAACGTTGAGGACGTACTAAACAATATTACTTCTAGTCAACACCAAGGAGGATTTTTTGTATGTGATATTAACCAAATTATCTTCAAATACCAATTATGGAGAAAACGAATGCCATACATACAACCGTACTATGGTTAGTATCTAAATAGTACAGTGACTTTATTTTAGAACAGTGACGACAATAGAGCGTAAGTCCCGCCTCCGCGCCATGTTGCGACTAAATTCAAACAGTATTAATAAATAGCCCAGTAAAATAAGACCAAATTTAACGATTTGGATGAAATAATGGTTACAGCTTTGCAAATTTGGGAACAGGCTTGATTTGTGCTCCCTTTGAAGTATTCAAAAGTCCCCACCCGTACCCCCCCTCCGAGATAAATGGAGGGGGCGAAAAAGTGTCAAAAAACAGATTTTCGTAAATAACTGAAAAAGTACCAATTTTATCAAAAACAAAAACGTTAAGAAAATTGTAGCTGACAAAATTCCGCACATTTTCGTGTTTTATTTTTGTCTCTACGACCAATAGGAGCCGAGATAGATTTGTTTTAAAATGTCGACTGTTTTGCGGCGAAACGGTAACACGTGCGCGCATCGCGTGTATTTCGCTTATATCTCGAGAATAGCCATTCGTAACGCAAAATGCTTCAAATAAAAGTTGTAGAGAATTTAATTACGAATAATTGTCTTTTTTAAACATTTCCATACGATTAATATTGACAGAGATATAATCATTTAAACCTTTTTCTAAGACACAATCGCTGCTCGTTTTGCATAATAAAATCAATAATAAATCGAAAACTATTGATTCTATGTACTTAGTGCATATAATAAAAGTTGTAGAGAATTAAATTTTGAATCTATATGAATACACGAAATATCATTGTGGTAATTTATATAAGGCGATAGAGGAAGAAATAATGAAAAATTCTCCTCATTTTCCAGCGTTTCTTTGCAAATAGTTATGTTTTGACTACTTGTAGATAGTAAAGTGCCTTATTAGTTTTTTAAAGATATAATGGACCTGTAAAATAAGCGCAGGCAGAAGTTCGTACGACAAACAGTTCGCTAGTTACAGCTCTTTAAAGGTATACCTACTCAAAAATTGACATTTTATTAAGAATCCCGATTTTCGCTAAAAAATGACCGTTAAATTTTTGTTAAAAATTGGTTTTATCCTATTTTCAGTACTTTATATATATATATACAAAGGCAATACAATACAATAAATCGTTCGTAAGTTGCACTTTATTGTAAAAATACATCTTTGAAAACTATACATATATTTTCACAGAATTTAACTAAAATGTATATTTGTATTAAGTTTTTCTTAAATATCTTCGTTTCCATTTATTTTACGACAAACTTTTATATAAACTAATTGAAAGCTTACAAAATTTGCTATAAAAAACACTGGCGCGTATGTTTTTCTATAAACAGCGGCGAGAAACTAACGATTGAAGATGCAGGTAATGTTTAATTTTTACAGAAATTGTATCTATATAATTGTATATGATATTTAAGCATTGTTTGTATTTTCTTCTGGAGTTTCTCCGTGTTGGTTTTTATGTAGAAAATGCCTACGTTTCGATTCCATCTATGGAATCTTTATCAAGACTTTTTTATCAATTCTGAAGTTTTCAAATTTAATTTAAGGTCTGTGGAATCGAAACGTAGGCATTTTCTACATAAAAACCAACACGGAGAAACTCCAGAAGAAAATACAAACAATATATACATCCGTGGAAACCTTAACGAAAATATTTAAGCATTGTGTATATACATACAGTTCCTAATTTTAAGTTAAATAAATAAAATGGAGTAGGTAGGTGGGAAATAAAAAAACAGCAGATACTTAATTTTTCTTATAAAATCTAAGTTAAACTTAAAAACGTCCAAACAGGTGATAAAACATAAAACCGTTCAATATCCTAGCACTTAAAACCACATTATATTGTCTAGATTTTAACAATTTACACAAAAACTAAACCGACACTATAAGAATGTAATGCAAACTATTCAAATTTTAGTCGCAACATGGCTGCCAGGATCACAACCAATAAAAAATGAGACACCCATTGTCATCACTGTCCTGTATAAAGTCACTGTACTAAATAGTAGCAACTATTTTTAAGTAACTATTTGTAGCCGTTCGATGCAATAATTCAGATACAATACTTCGAATTTTGTCGAAATTAGGAGTGGGATTCGTTTGTGTTTCTAAATCTGAACTTCAAAAAGTTTTGTCAATAGGTGTTGATCCGTCCCAAATAATTTTTGGTCGCACAATAAAATTTCCGACTCATATTAAGTTCGCGATAGACAATAATGTTGAATTAATGACTTTCGATAGCAAGGAAGAGTTACGAAAAATTGCAAAAACATCCTCCAACGCAAGGTAAATATAAAACGAAGTTATTCATGTCTTATCTAGCAGGTTTTAGAGTAATGATACACATACAAAATGATCTTAAAGTAAAAGCTCCATTTGAATGCAAAATTGGCTGTAACCCACACACGGAGGCAGAAGCTTTATTAAAACTTGCTGTGAGTTTAAACACTGATGTAGCGGGGGTGAGTTTTGCAATTGATTCAGAGTCGGACTTCCACTCAATAAGTAACAGCATGGCAGAAGCACGTCACTTGTTTACTATTGCCGAAAGTATGGGTCACAATTTTAACCTTCTGCACATAAATAGAGAACACGTCGGAAATCCTGGCAGAAATGATGACATCGATAATGTAAGTGTTCTTAAACGAATAGATACTATTTACTTTTACTACCAAGTTGCAGTTGTCAAAAGAACTAAATTTGGCCGTCGATGAATATTTTCCAGACAGAAGGATCAAAATTATCTTGGAAGAT
The DNA here is from genome assembly GCA_036250285.1 of Pyrocoelia pectoralis. Classification (NCBI taxonomy): domain Eukaryota; kingdom Metazoa; phylum Arthropoda; class Insecta; order Coleoptera; family Lampyridae; genus Pyrocoelia; species Pyrocoelia pectoralis. Next base: position 6,573,197 of record CM070075.1, read on the forward strand.
GGAAGCCACTTTGTTCGTTCCGCATTTAAGTTGGCGAGCAGCATTTTTGGCATGAAAATTAAGGACGACAAATACCACTACTATATTAGCAACGGCACATTTCAACATTTTAACAGTATCACATATTGGAATACGAGCACGCTTCCTCGGCCACTTCGAGTAATAATATAATTGATGCACGTTCGCAATAATTACCATAAATTGTAGAAAATGAAAGGAGAACATTTTCCCTCTGTCCTGTGGGGACCTACTTGTGATTCCATTGACATATTACACAATGATGTACCATTACCAAAATTGAAATGTGGAGACTGGGTTGTATTTAATAATATGGGAAGTTATACCTTCGTTTTATCTACAGGTTTTAATGGATTTGGCGTTTCATCTATTTACTATTTTATTAATAAGGAAAATTGGTAAACACTCACTTTTATGCATACATAAATCTAAACAGTCTGCGTTTTAGGTTCAATTTACACAAAAAATTGCCATTAAATGCAATGCAATCCAAGTACCAACAGTTCCAGGAAATTCATTATTAGGCCAGTAAAAATAGATCAGTTGTTACGTTTATTACAACCGTATAACTTAATTTTAATTTATATTAGACAAATTTATGTCAACTAATGTTTTGTTCCTTAATTTCCTTAATTAAACTGTTAATTCACCAACAATAATCCTGAAGATCTAAAACTAGATCGAAATATTGATTATATGAAAGGTATTTACCTACATTATATAATTACTTATAGTCCGCAATCAACGGATTGTAACCAGAAAAAGAAACAACTTAAAAGTTATAAAAATAGATCACGGCTATAATAGTCAAATTTCTTGCACCACAATTCTTCAAAAAGTGTCCAATTATTTTAGGCAAAAATTGTGAAAATGAAGTACTTTGACAGTTATCTTGAAAAAAAATCATTTTATTCTTTTAATGCTTGTCAAGGTTGCCAAAAAATACAGCTAACACCATATCGAATAAATTCTGTAACTCAAAAGAGCTAAGATTGTCAGTTACGCAGCCTTTAGCCTTTTATTACAAGTATGAACTGCTGCGACCGCGATCTTCTGATTCTTTTTCGTCAGGGTATTATATATTTGCTACAAGAAGCACTTACGGGACAGCAATGAAAACCATCTGATCGATATTGGCCCCCTTCTTAAAGTTACAATTGAGAGGTCACGAAGGGGTTGTTTCCTTTTATGATTACGAGCCAACACTGACAGCTTCTTTATATTGAAGTTTTACATGTGCTGCATATGAGGAGAAACCGGAAATTGGCTGTAAAAAGCGATTATTTATTTTTATAATCTGTTGCAGTCTTCCTTCTTCGTTTAGCAGGAACAGGACCGCCGAATAATTCTATTTTGTTTGAATTGGACAATTAATCATTCAAACTGTTATTAGATACGTAACATTGTAATTAAGAAGCCCATTTATTATTACAAATGACATTAACTTTATTTTATGAATGAGCTCAAGTTTTTTCACACTTATCAACAACCTTGTTTTTTTATATCTCACTCCATTAAACATAATCTGACACTTTTAACCGCAGGTCTGTGTTTTACCAAGATTATAGGTGATTTGAAGAATTGATTGGTTTCTGTGACATTCTTCCCAAAACTTGACAGCAGTGCGTCTACCATTACAAAAAAACTATGAGTTGTTGATAAAAGCGTTCTGAACAACATCGTTCGTCGCGCACAGATTATAACTGAGCGATGTCTCTTTACTTACTGTTAGCAGAGATTGTCTCTGCTGTTAGGCGAGAGTTCGAGGTAAAAGAAACAAGTAGTCGAAACTCTCTCTATATTATAATAATGTCCATCTTTTTGGGCACTTCTCGTATTTCCCGTAAATTGCTTCATAATGTGGTCCATATTCAGGCCAAAGGAGGTTATGAAGCAAAAATTCACCGACAATAACGGGGTAGGATAGTTTGGAATTACAGTGTTTTCTGTGCTACTTTACATCCAAAACGTTTCCCATCAAAAGTTCTCTCTTCACTATTATATTATTCACAGTTCATAGAATCGTCCACTACAAATGGAAATAAACTGATTGTTCTCTAAATGCGAACAGCTTTCAAGTCACTATAAAAATAAAGACCACATGTACCAAAAAATTCTTATATAAACCAATACAATTTCCAGAGAATGGATTCGGTTGGAAAGTGTATTGTGAGTTATCTCTCTAAGTTCGCCAAGAGGTCTTCACAGCTCAAGTCCTTGTTCGATAGCCGTGCTTGGAGACACTGCACTTCGAAATTTATCACCACGGCGTTTGATGAAGAATCTGAAAGTCATCATCTGTTGAAGTTCGCTTTTGTTCTTTTTTGTGTAATTTAGAGCACGAACTATAACATTAAATTTCTAATAAAATTTCTATCTTTCTGCAGAATCCGGCAAGTAGACATACCTATATGTTTCACTACTGCGTACGTCAGTTAAATCATAGAACCGTTGAGTGACACTCAACGGTAGAACAATAAATGCTCTATGGTTAAATTGAATTTTCTAAATTTCTTTATTCGAAAAATCTGGTGTTATTTTATTACTAGTCTTTAAGACAATTTTATATAGAGTACTTAAGTCTATTTACACTCACACAATTTTATTATTTTTACCGAGAGTTCTACACTTCCAAAGAATTTCATTATCTACTGCGTCAAGATCTTTAATTGGAATCCACATTTGATACGGAGTTTCGTCTGCTAACCTTTGAGATATCTTAAAAGCAAATTTTTTGACGTTTTTCTATAATTACAAACAAAATACATATACCTTTTCCACTTCCCTAAATACCCGCAGAAAGTTGCCTCCGGCCAACTTCGTTAATGCCTCCTTAGTCCATCTCGTCGAATTCTTTGATACCAAAAGATCAAACAACTTTGGATACTTCGAGACATCTTCTAGACCATTTGTTACCATGTCTACACCGTCATAATCGCCACCAATTCCAATGCTGTCAATACCCGCCACGTTTACAATATGATTTATGTGCTCTACAAAATACAAGTTAGACTGCATTGAAACGTGGTATTACACTTGATTCCTACCAATGACATCGTGTATAGTTGCTTCGTTTGCATTGGGATGAATAAATCCAGGATAAAAGTTGACCATAGCAATACCTCGGTTCTTTTTCTAAAATTGGATGGGATAATCCACATTCTCGATGCCTTTACATAACTTACAAGTAACACCAAAGTATCATCTGGTATATTGCGATGGTGAGCAAAAACGGCGTAGGCTGAGGAATGCGAAAATATGACGGGGGCACGACTAACCGCAATAGCCTCGTTCATAACATTGTGCGAAACATGGGATAAATCCACCATCATTCCAAGACGATTCATTTCCTTTACTACCAACTAAAATAAGTATACATTTTTACACATTTCAGTGGACGAACATTAATTACCTTTCCAAATTCAGTTAGGTTATGTACCGGAGTGCTTAAATCAACGGGTGAAGCGTCAGCCCTAAACAGTAACATTGATGTACAATGAAGTAGTTATATACAGCTTTTACCAAGGGGTGTTACATGTATGAGTTAGCGTCATGTATCTAACTCCCAAATCATACAACATTCTTAAAACACCTAAGCGTGAATCCATTGAATGGCCACCCTCTACTGCTATTAGACTTGCAATCTTTTTATCTCTAAATGCATCCAGTATTCCTTGAAGAATTTCAATTATTACAAACCAAGGTACATATCAGATTACCTTGAGCAGTGGTGACAAGTCTCAAATCATTAGAATACTTCTTGACGAGCCTCTTTATGACATCTATTTGTTCAATCGTTTTTGCCAACGCATCTTTATACTGCACCTTACAAGAAACGTAGGCAACCCAAAACTGTAATCACAATCCCGATAAATCGATCACGAATAAAGTAAAGAATTATTACCTGAGCTCCAACTTTTCCTTTTTTAAGCCTTGAAAGATCAGTATGGCAAGACGAACATTTCTCGATTCCCCATACATTATCATAAGTTAAATTATTTTCAAAACAGAAATTAGTTAAATTATTTTGCAAAAGTAAATATAAGTTGTTAGGCAAGTCGTTATGTCTATAATGAAAAAATGTGTAAATTTGCAATGAATGGATGTTAATTGTGATATTATTACCCATCAATTAAAGGCACTTCGTCCAAAATATGGGTTGAAGCTGTGGAGATGACGATGAAAATTCCAATAATACCTACAACAAATAATTGTACAGATTATTACAAACTAATTTTATTATTTTATTATGTATTTATATGTACTTGTTATAATATGCTTTAATACATAGATACATATATTAGCTATATAGTATGTACATAATGATGACTCTAGATGTGCATTATTTGTTAATTAACTGCTACATAAAACATTATATGCTACTACTATTAAGTACATAACAAAATCATTTGGTTTGTTTTGGTTCAGGCAATACACGTGTTGAAGTGTACGGGTTTAAAGATCTTTACAGTTTTTTTAAATCTATTCTTGATTCTCCGTTTAATAACTCAAGACCTTTTCGATTACCTTAGCAGGTTCCCATTTTTTTCCTTTCCTAGGTACCACATTCTGATCTGATCAGTTTCTAACACCGTGAGGGGTTTTGCACGATTATTGTAAATTAGTCGACGTCAGTTGAATGACCAAATTTTTCAATTATATTTTGCTTCTCCAAGGTATCTTGTTCTGTGGAGTTTCGACTCTATTGACTCTGATGTTCAGCGTTAATTTTTACAATGCACGTGAAAACACCTTCGTACAAATCAAAAATATTTTCTATAGGCTCAATATACACAACTTTTGACAAGCCTTTTAACCGTAATATTAGCTGTGCCGTCATTACTTGCTACAAAAAATTCAAGATGTTTTGAATGAAATTAACAAAGCTTTGTTCGACTTGTTCAATTTTTTTGAAACAGAAAGACGTAAAACATTTTCTTCTATACCTGAAACAAGTTTGAATTCGACTTTAATTCTACGTCCGATTTAATACATTTTGATTGCGAATTTAGGTATTATCGATGTTGAAATATTAATTGTGCACACCAATCATTATGTATTGGAATTAACCTCAGGGATGAACAATTTGGAAAATCTTGTACATTTCCATTACTTATCTGTTGTATTTCTACTGTCATGTGGTTCTTCCTTCTGCACTTCTTACAGATTTCCTCGTATGTATAGGACAATCGCCGTTGTATAATCACACCGTTTGTATTTTTCCTCTCATTATTTTGAGGTTACTTCTGATTTTTTTTCCACGAAATTCTCTGATAACCGAACTCGCAAGCAAATGCTTTCGCGCGCAATTTGGTTAAAATATTACCATTAACCAATTAACCAAATGGTCAAACGAGGGGATCTTACTTTTAGTATACATACGCCTATGTATTTTCCACAAGGTGTCCAATTAAAAAGGAATATTCTGCAACAAGATTAACCTTCATTGCTGCTATAATTAGGCTTCGGATAATTATGCATTTGCATAGTTGCATATGCAAATGCATATTTTACCTGTTTTTGTCATAAATGCATATATTTACTTTTTAAAGCATATTTGCATATTTTACTACATTAGGATGCTTTTAAGGCATTTTTATACATTCTTTAGCTGGTTATTATACATTGTTCGAAATTTTATTTTTGATAGTAATAATAATAATGTTTATTCGATCATTTAGACCATGCAACATGGTATTGATCAAGTCATCATAATAAAGTTATATAAAATATTACAAACATAATTGGATTATTAACAATAACAAATGTACACACAAAACTCCAAAAAAAAAAGAAAAGAAAAGTAGCTAAGTATATGAATGTGACAAATACTCCTTTACTGTATAATGACAATGGGACAGTAAAAAATTCATTACCCCCAATTTAAATTGTTTATGTCGGGTTTCGGCCTTTAAACATTCTGGCAGTTTATTAAAAATCAATGTGCCCATATATCTTGGATTATTTTCTGACATACTTAATCTATGTGCAGGAATGCTGAAATCCTTTCCCCGCCGTGTATTGTATTTGTGATAAGAATTAGTTACCGAAAACTCATTTGGATTTCCTTTAACAAACATTAGAATTTCTAAAATATAAATAGCAGGTACAGTTAATAGTCTAAGTTGTTTAAAAATATTTCTACACGATATTCTCCTTTTTACTCCAACTATAGTTCTCACTACTTGCTTCTGAATTAAGAAAATCCTATGCGTTAAATTAGAATTACCCCAAATAAAAATTCCGTATTTAACTTTGCTGTAGAAGTGAGCATAGTAGAAATTTAACAACACTTTTTCACTACTAAATGATTTTAATTTAAGTATGGCGTATGCACTCGATGCTAAATTTTTAGATAAACTATTTATGTGACTATTCCATTTTAAATTAGAGTCGAGGTAAATGCCCAAAAATTTGGTACATTTCTCCTGAGGAATTGATTTCTTGCTTGTTCGAACTAAAAGAGATTCATTTATTACATTCGCACGCAGATTAAATTTCAATACATGAAACTTAGGTACTACATTAGTGTAAAATAGACTCAACAAATATGGTACTTTCAATAGATGACTATAAGGCTAATATCTTAAGACGGACGTACTAATTACGTACCTAAGTAGAATAACTTCAATAAAATATTTATACTTGGAAATTTGCAATTTTTTGTAGTTAATTAATAGCTACCATCAAAGGTGATATCATTTAGGATGCCAAAGGAGAAAAATAAATAAAAGATTTTATAAGATTGTAATATAGATATCGTATAGAAACAAATTTTGAAATGCATAATATTTAAGGCCATATTTTTAGTATTTTTCGTGCATATTTGCATGCATATTGCAAGGTTTTTTTAGTGTATAACTATCCCAAGCCTAGTTATAATCGTATACTTATTTTACTCAGCGACAGCTAATATTGTAAATTGTGTTAAAGTTGAAGAATTTAGGGGAATCGTCGTTTTGTATAAAGGATAGGTATATAGGGTGTCTCACGGTGGCCGTCAGTTAGAAGTATATCAAGAACTGTAAGAGCTAGAAATTTGAAATTTTGCACATGCGACATGCCGTGTTTAATCTATTAAATAAAAATATTTTCCAAATGGCAGTACTTCCGGAAATACCGGAAGTGAGCATCAACATCTTTATTTTAAATACAAACCAGGCAATTTTTTTTCACATTCTGATGTGTCATAAAATGTTTAGTAAGTATGCTTAAAATAATCGGCGTATCAATTTTGATTGTTGAGGAAAAAAATTTTTTCCACTGAAAAATTTCAAAATCTTGTTTAGGAAATAAAATTGAAAGTCGAAAGTGGTAAAAGTTAGGGAAATGGGATTTTAGCTTCTCAATATCAAAAGATTGAGACACAATTGTCTGTAATGGATAATAAAAAATTTCCCACGGTTACGTATCTATTTGACGTTATTTCAAGACTTAAGAAAAACTTTAAAGTCTCTTTTTTCAAATGGAATGCCTATTTAATTATCAGTCCATTCGATGCATTGACCGACGGTCACCGTGAGACACCCTGTATTATACCGGCAATAAATCATCCAACTATAAATCGTTCAATACAGTCATATACCACGCTGTATAATAATACACCGTGATCATTTATACAGACAAAACTAGAGTGAGCTTTTTGCAATTTGACCTCGCAGAAGGTAATTTATATGAAAAATCTTATCTTATTTGCAGAGACGGATTTAAGGTTTTGCCGCATGTAGGCGATCTTTGTATGCCGCCTAGAACACGTATTTAAATAAACACACACGTAAAAATTTATAATACTTATTAGAGTTAAAAAATTTGTCTCCGTCTAAAATTTGCCGCCATCCAAAATTTGCCACCGACCGTACGCCTCGGCTTATTCGGAATCAATCACTGCTTATTTGGTATTTACGGTAGCTACCGTATCGCTATGAAAACGAAAAATTAAATTGGTTGATGCTTTAAACACATTATAAAGATATTCTAATAATCTAATACTAATAACTCAACACTAAAGTGAAAGATATTTAAAAAATTCCAAAAATTTGCTACTAATTAGGATAAAATTATACCATAACGGAAGTATTTTCTTCAATTTTGTGAGAGGTACTTAATTCTGTGATACCTTAGTTATTTGCAGCAAAGTTTACATTAACTTTGATCACCCGTCAATGACTAATGCCATGCATAGTGTGTACACCATGTTAATAGCGAGCTAAGATCAATTAAAATTTTTAAACAGAGCTGGACTGATGCTACTTACTATCATTACAATGTACCAATTTTTATATTTATCAAACCCGAAAATAAAAGATGTCAAAAATTGTATGATCAACACGTAAAGGAATTATTTGCTAGAGCCTGAACTGAAAATTGTATTAGATCTGTACGCTCCCAAATCCGTACGATTTTCACTCTCTAGAAAACTGACACTTGTCTTTACTTATAAGTTATTACAATCTTTTAGTTATCTAAAGTAATCAGTTCATACGATTAGCTATGATGCAATACTTGTACACTTAATTTATAAGTGCCTATTCACTCACAAAACGCACATGTTCCATTGAATGTATGTTGGAGCAACCATCAAATAGTAACTTACTGTAGTAGGTATGCATATATTACATATTTTAGTATGATCAGAGCTACTTATACAGTATTGTGTAAAGGTTTAAAAAACAGTTTTCGCTATTATGATATTATGAATTATCCATCCAATATCCTACTAATGAAAAATATTTTGTAGTGACCTTAAATTAGTGTTCACTCAGACGACCTATTGTCATAATTTGAAATTGAATGGAACATTTTAAACTACAGTTTGCCACGGATAGATATTTTACAAAATAACAACAGCACTAAAAAATATGCTACTTACTGCTATTTAACTTAAATACCCATTCAGTGACCTAACAAATGAATTAATTCGTTCAAAATAATGAACCGACAAATTGTGTAATTTCTCAAATTTAAAGTAAAAGAAGTTCTATGTACTTACATAAACGTGTCATTGTTGCTCCCTTTCTAACAATAGTAACCCACAAACAATTACTGACGAAGGTCTAAACTCTAAACGGACACTGACTTTATAGTTTTACGAATTACTGAAATATAAAAGTGACATTTATTTCTAGATTAAAACTACGATCATGATAACGTACGTGTATCAATTCATTACGTTGAATGAGTGTAAAGCTCAAATGTAGGTAGGTACTTAAAATAATAGGGTTCTCCATGCGAAACATTTTCAATTGGTGTACTTGAATATAAAATACTTAGCTGCCTAATTTAAGTTCCTGGGATATTTAGAAAATATTTTGATTTGGTCAACTCGATGTTTTGAATTATAAATTGTCAAAATAAATGAAAGAGAAAATGATAAACATGACAATGCGTCAATTGCCATAATAGAAGTGGTAATCGCCGAACACCTGTTGATTTCATAAAAACTTCATTATATAATGTATAAATTATACAGGTTTTTTAGTTAGCTTCCTGACCTCGTCACTTTTTATACGTTGTGGTTACATGAGGACCTTCTGATGTCACAAATTTTGGAGACTGTTCAACGTTCACATTGATGTCAACATCTATAGAAACAATATCTGACTCATCTAATGACAACGTATTTTGTTGATTGCTAACAAAATTACTTGACTCTCCAATTTTTTAAAGGGGTTTGAATTGTAACATTTTGCTGTTGCGCGAATAAAGGGGTAAACATGAGCTTTTTGATCACGGTAACTCTGTGTTCTAGTATTGGCTCATAAATAATTCTATGTTTTTTGTTTTTTTAAATAATCACTAGCAATTCCTACCTCTCTCTCCACCAAATCATCACTTAATGGACTTCTTCATTTTAAATAAATATTACACTTTTTTAGTGGTACATTACGATGGTTTTACGTAATCCATGTGTTACAAAGACTGATAATAGCTTACTTAGTATTTCTTTTACACTTTTACTTTGTAATGTAAAGCTATTTTGTATGTAATTTACCAATATTAGATAATTATACTTAGCATATTCCGCAGTATCAATTCCAACTTCATGAGTCAATGGTGTATCAAAATGAATCAGTCTATGCAATAGTGTACATTGTTTACATTTTTTAACAAAATTGTTAATAACACTATTCAATGTAATCTAAAATCAGCTTTCCCATGCGCAAGGATTTTACGATCACACTCTTATTACACCATCATTAACAAATAAATTGTCACGAATTTTGTAAAATTTCAATACATCACTGTTACAGTTATTTTTGTACTAAATAACCCAATTTTGATAAATATGCTCTAACACTACTCTAAGTAAGGTGTTTTTCCTTATTTCCTCAGCAATTTTATCTATAGGTAAACTTATTAAAGTGAGTGTATACATCAGTCATAATATTGGGATCTTCTTTAACGTCTGTAAAAACAAAATGATCTCTATAACTGATCTGCTAATAACATTGATGTGCCCGGCCGGCTTCATTAGGGTTAAAAAACATTGTTATTTCTCAGGCTATTTTTTAATAGCTTCAAATGAATGCTGTTACTGTTGCTTGCCATTCATACTAATTTTTTTCCAGTACCTAGTTTTTGCGAACTAGTTAATTCTGATAAATTAGGTTTGCAAGTAAATTATTATTGATCAGCTTCCTCTGGACGTACGTGACCTTGAATATTTTAGATATAAATTTTTAACCTTACTTATACTATGTTTTAGAAAAATATTACAAGTTTAACATTGTGTAACTTCAATTCAATATCATATGAAAAATTTGGTCCTGTATTAGGCCATTCTCTTGCAGTGGTTATTATAATCTTAAAGTATACCTGCAAGTCTCCAATATTACCAAATATTCTTTCAAGCAATGGGCAATATCTGGGCTTGATTTCACACCCAATGACAGCCTATTAAAAACTCAATCGACCAAGCGAAATTCTAAAGGTAGGTACTGAAAAAATGAAAATTTTTTGTCCAATTGTATTTGGTTATTTCATTTTCTTATCATCGAGTTTAGCTCCCAGTTGTGGGGATTGAATAATGTTCTCTCATTATTGAGATGTATAGAATTTCAACAAACGGCAATGGACTAATTTTTCCTTTCTGCTATAATAATAGGTATCATTTGGCCAGTTTGTAGATTGAAATGTCTTGGAATTGGAAATTACTTTTTGTTAATCTAATTGTTTTCGTGCTACGTTTAGCTTGTTCTTTATGTACCTAGGTATGGCATCACAGGGTAGCTTTATCATACATTTGAACGAAAGTTATACTTATTTTCTTTTAGGGATAGGGAACATTTTTTAAAATAACTTCCAGCTTTCGGCAATTAAGTATTGATACTATTTATGAAACTAAAAGTACAATATTGATTACTTTGAAAAGATCTTAGTACAATTGTAACGTAAACGTGTCAATGCATCACGTAATTAAAGTATTACAAATTACATTTCTATCACAACAATGCTATATAAAACAACAAACGCCGCTGTAAGTTGAATTAACCACTGTGAACCTATATTGATATTTCCATAATTTTTATTGACATCGTTTTCACGAGTTCTACACTTCCAAAGGGTTTCATCATCAACTGCGTCAAGATCTTCAACTGGAATCCACATTTCGTACGGAGTTTCATTTACTAAGTCTTTAGATACCTTAAAAACAAATTTGTCGACGTTTTTCTACAATTACAAACAAAATATACCTTTTCCACTGCCCTAAATACTCGCAGCAAATTGCCTCCGGCCAACTTCGTTAACCCCTCCTTCGTCCATCTCGTCGAGTTCTTTGATACCAAAAGGTCAAACAATTTTGGAAATTTCGATACATCCTCCAGACCGTTCGTTACCATTTGTATACCGTCATAATCGCCACCAATTCCAACACTGTCAATACCCGCCACATTGACTATATGATTTATGTGCTCTACAAAATATAAATTAGCGTGCAGTGAAAGGTGGTATTACAATTTGATTGTTACCAGTGACGTGGTGTATGGTTGCTTGACTTGCATTGGCATGAATAAAACCAGGATGGAAATTGACCATAGCAACTCCGCGGTTCTTTTTCTAAAATTGGGTAAAATGCTTAATATATTTGCGGTGTCACTGCGGAACTTACAAGTAAAACCAAAGTATCATCTGGTATATTGCGATGGTGAGCAAAAACAGCGTAGGCTGAGGAATGCGAAAATATAACGGGGGCACGACTAACCGCAATAGCCTGGTTCATAACATTGTGAGAAACATGGGATAAATCCACCATCATTCCAAGACGATTCATCTCCTTTACTACCAACTAAAATAAGTATACTGAAATTTTTGCACATTTCAGTGAACGAACAAAATTACCTTTCCAAATTCAGTTAGGTTATGTACTGGAGTGCTTAAATCAACGGGTGAAGCGTCCGCCCTAAAACAGCAACATTGTTATACCATGGAAGTGGTTGTATTCAGTTTTTACCAAGGAGTGTTACATGAGTGAGTTAGCGTCATATATCTAACTCCCAAATCATATAACATTCGCAAAACACCTAAACGCGAATCCATTGAATGACCACCTTCTACCGCTATTAAGCTTCCGATCTTTTTGTTTTTAAAAGCATCCTCTATACCTATAAAAAAAAATTAATACTACAAAGATTACACATTGGATTACCTTGAGCAGTAGTGACAAGTTGCAAATCATTAGAATACTTCTTTACAAGCCTCTTTATGACATCTATTTGTTCGATCGTTGTGGCCAACGCATCTTTATACTGCACCTTACAAGAAACATATGCAACCCAAAACTGTAATCAATTCCAATAATTTAATGACAAATAAAGTAAAGAGTTCTTACCTGAGCTCCAACTTTTCCTTTTTTAAGCCTTGGAAGATCGGTATGGCAAGACGGGCATTTCTCAGTTCCCCATACATCATCATTGGCTAGATTATTTTGAAAATGGAAATTAGTTAAATTATTTTTCAAAAGCAAGTATAAGTTATTAGGTAAGTCGTTATGTCTGTAATAAAGTAGGTATGTAAGTTAACCATTAATCGATGTTGATTGTACTGTTGTTACCCGTCAATTAAAGGTACTTCGTCTAAAATATGGGTTGAAGCTGTGGAGATGACGATGAAAACTACAATAATACCTGAAACATAAATGTGCAGATTATTGTCGAAGTGTGCATATTTTACTTCTAGAAATGGCTTTTAAACCACGTTATTATTTTGCATTTTACACGCGTACAATATGTACAAATTGTAGGTAAAATTGAGACGCCCTTCATCTTCTGATTCTGATAATACGCTCGAAATTCCACTCAATTTAGATCGTAGTATTCCGTTATACGAGCTTTTTTTGCAATCGTAAAGCATTCTTGGGAATATTACTATACACAGTGTCCCAAATAAATGGTACAAAAAATACTTTCATAAAATCAATATAATACATACCGTGTGACAAGTTTCAAAGCGGGACATAACCGCCGAATAGCATGGGAAATCATATATTTGCAGTTTGCTGCTCACCAGGTTCATCTACAAGAATGGTAATGATGTCTATCGAAAGAGCATTATTTTCTGAGTCTGTTTATACCATATTTGCCATACTTACTAATTCACTGTTTTTTAATAAGGAAAAAATAATTTTCAAAAGTTAAAAAGTATGAGCAGCCATGACATGTCAAATTCGAATAATTTTGAATATTATCAAATCAAACGTTTTTATAATCAAATGCGTAATAATAAATAACCACAAAACAATTATTTGAATGAGTTTAGTAAGATTTGGTTATTAAAAGAAATAGGCAACAGGTCAAAAAAATTAATGTGAAGCATTATTCGAATTTGACATGTCATGGCTGCTCCAATTTTTTAACTTTTGAAGATTATTTTTTCCTAATTAAAAAGCAGTGAATTAGTAAGTATGCCAAATATGATATAGACAGACTCAAAAAATAATGATCTTTCGATAGACATCATTACCGTTCTTGTAGATGAAGCTGGTGAGCAGCAAACTGCAAATATGTGATTTCCCATGCTATTCGGCTATGTCCCGCTTTGAAACTTGTCACACGGTATATGATTCTACTTATAATCGCCCTTTCGGGTTTGTTTATTCAAAAAACTCCTTATTAAGCAGAGGTTCGACTCTTACCGTCCCAGATACTAAATAATTACCTCATTTCCTGTTATGGTACGGTAAGTCACGATCTAGTCTCGATAGATCTGTTACTAAGTTTTAATTGTATGGCTTATAGTGGTTACGGTTTATTGCTAGGAAAGCGTAGGTTGTCTTAGGTTATCCTGCATGCATTGTGATTGTGTTTAAAAGAGAAGACGTAGTTACTCTTGACAGCGTCATTTCCTTAACAACAACATCTAAAACGATGTGTTGTCCACAGCGACACCGAGGTCGTTCTTCGATATTGGGCTCTGGTATTTAGTATAAAGGGTTATCACAAAAATTTTGGTTGAAGACAAAGCATTCACTTATTGAACAATGCAATTGTAATGTGTAGTTTCAAAGAGAGCGGTTAAAGAAGGCTGTAGAAATTTTCTCTCGCATTATCATTAGTAATACTAGATACTCTTTGGTAATACAACGAGTGGGTACGAAATTTTCGGCAATTTCGTACAACCGAGTTGTATTCGGCATGACAATTCCACGAAAGAAAATTTCATCATCAAACCTTAGTTACCAAATTACAAAATTTTTATTGTGCTTCAAAAATGAATTTATCAAGATTTGGAGAAAAATATAGTAATTTGAGGGAAGTAGGAAGGAATTACAGCGATAATTTGAGGACCATACTAAATTGTCGTATATAATACAACAAGTGGTAGGAATATTGCCGGTAATAATTTTTGTCAGTCAGATCACGAATAGTTGTTGTGACGAAAATCGCCACGAGTGCTTTAGCACGAGTGGCGATTTTCTAAAGACAACTATGAGTGGTACTGACTGACAAAAATTACCAAAAGAGTCCTACCACGAGTTGTATTCGTCAAGACAATCCAAAAAAAATAAAGCAAAAATTGTTTATAATAATTGTGTTATAAATAATAATTATTGTTAATAAAGTTTATTGTTGAATTTTTTACTTTTATACTCACCTGTATTATCGCTGTAATCATCTGCTCCTTAGTATGGAAAAATTGCCAGTGTAATCAGATCCTAATTGGCTCAAATTCAAAAAATAGACCGTTTTGATTGGTTGTTAAATTTTGAGTTGGATTGTCCCCTAAATATTTCTGTCCAAATAGTTGCCTTCCTATTTGGCTATAATCAGCCTACTTAAAACGTGCATGGTTTTCATTAAATTTAATTATTACGCTATTGGACTACGCCATATTCACATAATAGAAGTAAAACACTTAATTAACTAAAGTTTTTATTATTAAGGAAATAAAGTACAAATTTAGGATAAAAATTGAATGTTTGTATTTGTAATTCATGTAACTTTAAACCCATCATATTTTTACCTCGATTATAATTTATACAAAGTTTTTACTGACGCGCAGGTTCACTTAAAAAAAATAATAATTAATAGTAAATAATATTTTCTTGGAATTAAATTCCATGTGAGGTTCCATGCTTGGAATTGTTGTAATTTGTTACGTGGTGAATGTTTCATTTTTTTTTCAATTCGAATTCGTTTGGGTGAAAAATATGCAACATACATCGTTGGTATTGTAATCCTTTTCTGATTCCTTCCCATAATTAAATCTTAGCGTTTTAGAGAAAAAATAACCCCTTCTACATATAATCCGGCCTTTTGTGCGCAAAAATATCGCTTTATCAAACATAAAAAATTTTTATTTCACTTTTAGATGCCTAGAAGATACTAAATTTTGGCATTTTAGAAAAGTGAGTAGAGAGGTATCGAATAATTTAATTTATCACAATTACGAAGAATTGAGCGACTTCTTTCGCCTACATTTGGAGACGTGGAATGTATTTAAAGGTCATCATCGAATCTTCCATTTAGATGTACCTCAATTGCTTTGTTTGTCATTTTTGTCTTATCGGTACATTAATATCAAATCTTTAATTGACTATTTTTTATAAAAGTGAACCAGATAAGTTTATTTTTTAGAATTTTGCTATTATGTAACGCATATTAGATTCGAGGAAATGGTCCTAGTCGGTGAAATGACTGTCGGCGTTATGGCTGAGGTCGGCGTTTTGGTCATTTGGCGAAATGTCTTAGACCCCCAACACCCACACCACATAGAATGACAATTATGTCTGGAACGTGCGCTGTGATCAACGAAAAATAAACCGAAAAGCAGCTCTTTCTTCAAAGGAAAATAGTTCGTTCGATGATTATGAAAGATATAAAGGTAAAGGAAAATTTCAGATCCGTGTTTGTTCGGATTTGAAATTAATTCAGTAAACTGTAGTACCTACACAAAAATTTCATGTTCATGCTGATTATATCGTAATGAATTTAAGAAAGGTAAAAGATCCTATAGGTTTAATTGGATTTGTTAAACCCTGTGGTTATACCTCTAGATATTTATTAGAAACAGAGTAAACCTGTCAGTTCACGGAAGTCTTCCACTAGAAATTTCTGAAAAAAGGTTTTAATTTAGTTGATCTTCCAGAAAATATTCAGGGTTGAGTCTTGGTTGAGACAATATCGTAGACCAACGGTCCACAATGAACTGAATAAGGTTGATCGATCAACACCGATTGATAACCAATTGAAATTTCCGGTCAGCAGAGATTTGGTAAAACTACATTTGGTCGGTTCATTAAAGTGTACTTTTTATTAACTGCTTATTTACTTACATATTAACAAAAATACACCACTTATTCTATTGAATTATGGAGTAACCTTCAAATTAATGATAATACCTCATTCATGAGTGAATAGTACACGATAATTATTATTAACAAAACATCGTATTTTGAATACTGCCGAACTGGTTAATTGTTAAATAATTCAATGTCGATATTAAGAAGAAAAAGTATCTATTATGATGAAAATTTTTTAATGTATAACTAACAAGACTACGATACTTTTCAGAATTCTAAATGAAAATTGCATATAGGTATTTTGAATTCTTCAAAGCTTCACTAAGGACTAGGAGAGCACTGCTCCTAAATATTTATTCTGTACTTACTCGTACTCGTAGATTTTAAAATTTGAAAATAAAGTAAGTTCTACTTACATAAATGCGTCATTGTTGTGCTATTCAAAATTATAGTAACCAAGAGATAATAATTACTGAGGAAGGTTTAAACACACACTGACTATATAGTTTCACGAATTAATTGTTAAATTAAAGGTATGATTATCATAACGTACATATCATCTCTATGACTTGATTACGTTAAATGAGTGTAAAAAGCTTAATCGGTACCTGTGCGAGTCCACTCAATATAACGGGATTTTCCATGCGAAAAATCAGAGCGATTAGTTTTTGATTTGTACGTAAACATTTCAGACTATCAAAAAATACCTTATTTTTGAATTTTTATAAAATAATGACTTGCTAAAATTTAATCACGGTGATAGTGCAGTTCTATTTAGGAAGTAAATAATAAATAGTGTGACTGAAAAGTAGAAATTGATTTGTAACGTAAAGCACACTAAATACAATCTTTGCACATCACGAGTTATTTAAAAAGATGGGCTCTAGTTTATTTGAATATTAGATACTTAATTTCTTAGCCGGTAAAAACAATGTCTATTTTTTCACTATAGTGTTTTGTATGTTTTTCAAGATGCATAAGAGTATGAACATCCGCCATCGGTATTCATACGATCTAATTGCATACCAATCTAAGCAACGGTGAGAAAAATTTTTGGCAAATCATAGCTGTGGGTCAAAAAATGTGACTTATATTTTTAACGTTTAACTAAATCTCCTTCTTCGTTATATGTAATATGAGTCAGTTTTATACAATTTGTTATATTATTATGTTTACGATGTAATATTTTACAGCTAAAAACGTAAATCCTCTGTTCTGACGAATGTACTGTACACGGGAATACCATAATAATAATAAGTACTCTTGCTTAGTAAATATGTTGGTCATTGAAAAACAAAATTGATAACCGATAAGTGGCCTGACCTTCAATATAAAGTTATAATAAATTATTGTTCTCACATAAATAACTTGAAATTTTTAATAGGCTTATTCTAGAATTGTGCAAATTGTTACTTCTTATCTGCTACTATTTAGCAGTGCTATTAGTAATGAATGTACCTAACTGCTGTGATGTTAGGAGTTTACTTAGTATCTGGTTCGTTGCCATACCGACACTACTTTGTACACTTGGTGTATAATACTCTACTGACTTACTTCCTATAGGTATATATAGATACAAATACTTATGCCCTACTTCCCTATGTTACAACCTTAGATTATAAAAAGGTACAGATATGCCTTTCTATATACGAACGTTATGAAAACATGAAGCCAACACTGACGAGAGAGTGTACATATCCCTTAATGTTTTAGTTTATCATTTTCAATAAGACAATATTATAGATTTTAGGTACTATGTTAGTTGTGATGTTGACAATTGGGCAACATTGCATTGCAAACTACAATAAATAGACTGAATCACGCTCTTTGAGAAAGGTTCTCAAAGATTACGCTATCCTTGTCCTATCGCAAACTACCATAAATGAATACATACGACTGCAATTACAGCGTTTCCGCAGTTCACATCATTTATATCCTTGCTTACCTAGCAACTATTTTATCTAACAACCATCTTTACCTTCACCGTTTAGTCTATGCGTGTACGAATTCCTTAACCTACTTACTTAATCTTAACTACCCTATAAGTATAATTTGCTTTCTCAATTATCATTATCAGCAAATTAAGTAGAACAGTGTAGGAAATAAAATTGTATGGCCAGATAAGGCTTTTTATCGAAATGAAGTGGAAGCTATAATTAATTAAGTAGCGGCATATAACCTCTAATTTTTGGCATCATTAAGTTAACTAAACTAAATATTACCTACGTGATGCCTCCACAATTACAGTTGCTTGTTATAAGTTGCCGGACACAATCTTAATTGTATGTGAATTTCTAATAAATTCTTTAAGTTACCCCCGGTATGACATGGATCAGGTTTACTGAGGTACTATCTATATATTTGGCCGTTTCTTTAAATTCGCAGCCTTATTAAGAAGAAAACTTGCACATTTAATCCAACATTTGCAATCCAACCGTAATTCCTCCAAATAACGTGTTAACAAGGTTGTGTATCTTTATTGTCTCCCAATAATGGTTAACTTCAGTTTTGATGGCTTCAACGGCTGTAGACATCGTAAAGTTGGACTTGCGAATTAACAAGTTATCCTGTAACAATCCATTTTTCCGAAGTCTTCCCCAGCTGCCTTTACTCTAAATATCGCTAAATCTGCGCCGAAGGGATGCATAGTAATTGGTTAATAGGCAATAGTTTCGCTTTTTAATCAATAATCATTTAACAATTAAAAAGAACTGTGGCCATAATCATTTCCACAGATGGAGCAGTATTCAATTCTTTATGTTGTAGTGAACTATTTATACATAATATTTTTAGCCTTTTTTGCAATTTTAAATTTGTAATAATTTTTTTCTAAAACTGGCTTGGAAATAATTTCTAATAAAATTAGTGAAGAAAGTTATATTTTCCTCTTTAGAGATGAAGGTAAACAGTATTGCCAACACCGTTTATGTATTGCAGGAAAGTAAAAGAATTCAGTAAACTGCCAGCATTTAAAACTTATTGTTATAAATGTAAATTTCATGGACATTTTTAGGAAAAATGTAATGTACGAGCGAGCGCAGCGAGCGAGTCACGCTAAATTTCCCGAGTGCAATTAACACCAAGATTATAACGAGTTGTATACGCTATTTTTTTTATGCTAGCATCATAAATTTGAAAAATTTTATTTTTAAACAGATTATGTACTTGCATGAATGATGGATTTGATGACGATATCGTTTCGTTGGATACGATTGTTGCTAAAATACCGCATATGTCAAATGAGGTAAAGATGATGTCGTTGTTTCTATGGTAGTTTTATTGCACGGGTGCAATAAAACTGTAAATTATGAACGATTTGTAGTTATCAAAAGAGCCGTTTATGATGCTAGCATAAAAAAATTATTATTTGAATTTGTTTTTCACATTAATGAATTTGTATTCTCTTCCTTATAGCAATAAAGGGATTGCATATAATCAAATGTGAGTCCCTTTTTACCACACTGTCAAAATATCCTTATCCTCCTTAAAAATACCAAAAGGCAAAAAAAGGGAATCTAAACATTCAACATTTCGAATTGCACTTAAATAAATGAATGTGCATTGTGCACCGATTACGATACAAGCCAAATTTTAGGATAATACTTCAGCGCATTTAATCAATTGATTTAATGAAAAACACTGAACTAAACTTAAATAAGTGCCGTTACATTTCATAAAACCAATAATGTGTTCTGTATATTTAAATAACTCGTAAATACGTCATTGTAAGTTAGTGATACATTATCATTTTCATTCTCAAAGCAATGTACTAGAACTTGAACTAGAACTAGAACAACGGCATATTTCACTCACTCACTTATGGTTATTAATTTTTTCTTATCAGATCCAAGTCAAAGTGTCAAAAATGGATTATAAACAAAATCTTGTAAATGTTAATGACGTCGTAAATGTACGAAAAGCGATAATCGACATTATTAAATCTGAACCCGAGGATTGCCCCACTTTGGTATGTAATATTGACGATATTATTTACAAGTATGAGTGTTGGAAGAAACTAATGCCACGCATTGAGCCTCACTATGGTTAGTAGTATTAATACATGAGTAATTGAGTATACTGTAGGTACGTTAATGCAGAATTGAATTTTAGCGGTAAAATGTAATCATTCCGACATCGTTCTCCGTACATTAGCAGCATTAGGACTGGGATTTGATTGTGCCACCAAGACTGAAATACAACAGATACTTTCTATTGGTGTCCACCCATCAAAAATTATATTTGCTCATACCGTCAAAATGGACAGTCACATACGGTATGCAGTAGACAATAATGTTAAATTAATGACGTTTGACAATGAACACGAGTTAACAAAAATGAAAGCACTAGCTCCTGATGTGGAGTAAGTTACCTTCTTAATTTTCTAATTGTATATGACGAAAATTTTCAGGGCCGTTATAAGAATCAGATATGATTCAAACACGAAGGTAGTTCTTGGAAGTAAATTTGGATGCGATCCTTACGATGAAGCTCCTGTTCTACTTAAATTGGCAGAAACCATGGGCATCAATGTTGTTGGAGTAAGTTTTCATATCGGATCTGGTTCTAAAGATTCTTCCGCTTTCTATAATGCTATACATGCGGCACACCACGTTTTTAAAATTGCCAAAAGTATAGGATTGAACTTCTACCTGTTGGACATTGGTGGAGGTTTTCCAGGAAAACCAACCGACCCCGTATATAAAGTTAGTTTAGTTAAGCCACCCTTACATATCATTGTCATACGATTTTAGGTTGCAGAGCATGTTAATGCAGCAATTGATGAATGCTTTCCGGATACAAATATTAGAATAATTTCGGAGCCCGGAATGTATTTTGTTGAATCGGCTTTTACATTAGCGTGTGCCATTTATGGCATAAATGAAGGGATTGTTGAAGATAAAAACGTATATAATTACTTTATTAGTGATGGAGTGTTTGGAAATTTCGGATCCGTTGTTTCTTACGACATGGATGTAATTCCCGAGCCTCTATATGTAAGGGGAAATTTATAATAATTTAGTATCTACAATTTTTTCGTATGTACAAAGGAAGATAATGGCGAAAAGCATCTAAGTGTTCTACGTGGCCCTACAACTGGTCCAAGCGATGTCATACCAAAAATTTTCCTACTTCCAAAAATGAATTGTGGAGATTATATCATTTTTCACTGCATGGGTAGTTACACTTGTGCGATAACGACCCCGTTCAACGGTTTTGGTGTATCTCACTATTATTATCTTGTAAACAAGGATAATTGGTAAGTATGCGTGATACCTACTATTTTAAATAACTCTAGCTTGCAGGACTAGAATTCAAAGTAGTAAATTACCGTTTCCAAGAAAATGCTGCAATCTACCACATCAAGAAAGCAAGTAAATTTTATTTCCACCCGTTTGTAAAAGTTCTGTTGACTGCAGAGCTAATAAAAGAACTATAGTTCAAACAAAAACGAAACACATTTTTGGGGTGATACGGTTAATTCCGTAATTGATGTCAATTATTCACACTTCAATAGTCATCCAACAATTTTATTTGATAAATTAAGGCGAACATTTATTAAAGATTTATTGATGTTATAGTTCCAAACTTTTTTTTGAGTACTGTGGTCCTAGCATTTTCTAACTGAAATTTGCATATTATGATGCGCGTTTTGACTTTGACCATTTCCTTGAAAACATTAATGCTCACCGTTGTATGTATAAGTAAAACAGTAACTGCGGAGATCTTTCCAGATTGACTGTTTAAACCGACAGAAACTATACAAAAAACTGAAGGTGAAAGAAACGATGGCCAGTTATCTGAACCAAGAAACACTCCACCTAGAACACCACCGAGGTCACCACCAAGAACTTTACCGAGATCACGACAACACCGATTCTTACTGAGCAGTTTTAAGCAAATGGGACTCCTTCATGTTCCCATTGCACCCAGAATTTTGTGGTAACGCCAAGACAGATTGTTCCACTTCCACATTCCGAAAGAAAATTAAATCTCAACGACAGACGAAGTGGTAAAACTACGGTGTTAATATCGATACCATATAAAGAAGAGCTCGAGGAATCAATGCTGAAAAGGTAATCATTAAAAATACTGAAAATGCAACCCATACTGCTAAACTGGATAAAAAAGGCAAAATAAAGTGACACTATGAAGACAACTAGAGAAGACATAAAAACAAAAAGAACCTAAAGAAGAAGGGCAGTAGCAGTTCAGAAGAAGAGATCATGAGAGAAAAAAGATAAGAGTATATCAAGGCTCAAAAAAATAAAAAGGGAAAGAAATCAAAAGAACGTAATGATCCAGTTCGGAATAGGAAAGCGAGGAAGCGGCGTGCATAGTTTGCACCGAACTATACCTATTCCAATTGTAAGGCAAAAGTAGGGCGCACGAAGCTTATGCGGGAGTGGGGGAAGACGAAGCTTTTACCTGTGACTTCTGTCAGTAAAATATTTTGCTTGTTACTATTTCATTAAATTTTTTTTTCACATGTGACTCATGGCAATCAAAACTCCATTTTTAAGTGAAACTAGAGCCAAATAATAGTCCCTTACATTACTTTATTCAATCAGTTATGAGGCCTAGAACACTACTACCCATTTTACCCAACTTTCCCCTATTACGAAATGTTCGTTATTCAGTGTTGCGATCTTTCTGTTGTAATTCTTCAGTACTTTCAGCTAGTATAATGTATAGATATCTTCATTTCAACTTATTATTTACATTTTGTAGTCTACCTTAATGTGAAATATCGAAGGTTAACTGTATATATTCAGATCGTGGTTTATTAAATTTTTATGATACTAACATTCAATTAAACATTGGTTTCTTAATCTTTATCTATACAAAAAGTCGTAGTACTTTGTTTCTTTACATTTAAAACGATATTCGATAATTCATTTGAACTAATATGTAAGTGTTCAAAATAAAAAGGATACTGAAAACATTTGTGCCCTCTGAAAAAGAAATGTTCACGAAAGGATCATTTCATAAACAGACACTTACAAGTTCTTATCATCAATTATGTAAATGATTTGAGGTAGGGAGAAACCATTAAAAGAAGTACATAAACTTAAACAATACGCTCCCATGTTTTGAAATATTAGCCATTCTCCAATATCCAAAGCCGGTAACGAAACGTTCTTAGTCAGTCTATCGGGAGTTGCACATGTCACGCCAAAGATGATGCTTGGATGTACCTTTCTTTTGGGATATTTCTATAAATGTAAGATTTAGGGTAGAAGTTTAAACAAATTCGACTCACATGTAAAGGATACATTGTGATTGGAACATTGAAGCAATAGTCTCTGTTGAAACTTCCATAAATACCATCGTTTATATAATAAACCCATTTACTATCTTGGTTAAATTTCTTTGATATTATATTACAAGCTAAGGTAAATGCAGAATTTACAAAGAAAGTTCCCGGTTCTGCAATAACTTGAATCGGCTTATTAGGGAAGAAATCATCGAGAGCCTTATTAATTGTTACGGCGAGCTGTTCAAAATAATACACAACGTTCGGTCAAGATTGATCATTGTCTTACATACCTCTTTAAAATATTTATCATTTGCACCAGGAAATCCTCCTCCAATATTTAATATACTTAGTTTATGTCCCTGAAGTTTTGCTAAACGGAACACAATTCCAGCTAACTTAATTGCGTTATAAAATGCATCTATATCATTACATACGGATCCTACGTGGAAGCTAACACCAATAAGGTTTACGTTAAGATCTCGTGCCAACCGAACTAAATAATCAGCTTCATTTTCAACATCGCATCCAAATTTTGGTCCAAATTTTACTAAGGCATCTCTTGCATCGCTTCTTATTCGCAAAACCGCTCTGAAAATGAAATTCAAATTACCTGAGATTGTAATTTAAACATGAACATTTTAATTCAAAAATGCATTTTTAAGAAAATCTTTTTCAGGAACCACTAAGGTGGTGGTGGTTATACACTTTCGAGTGTCCCAACGACTTAAGCAACCAAGATCCTTCGATATAAATAGATGATGCAATGAACGCAAAAAATCTGCAATTAACTACGGCATAATAATTATAGTACAATTTTGCAGTACATTTTATTAAAACGTATGCCTTCAAAATTACTTTAAGTTGTCAAGTTGCAATTAGAATTTGGAATAACCCCATATGAAATGTATATATTCAATTAGTTGATATGGTGTTTACTCAAGAAAAACGTAGATTTCTTCAATTATTGTAGAAAAGTTAACGTTGCGAATGTATAAAGTAAATAACATTTATTCTATAGTTAATCACTCATTTAAAATAATTTAAATTTAAAATTGTTTGATATAAAATAACATTTAACTTACCTGACGTCTGGACACAGTTTCTTCATCTTGAACAGTTCCTCGGAATTATCAAACGTCATCATTTTAACCCCAACTTTATTGGCATATTTTATAGATTCGGGGGCTTTAATTGTATGCGCATATATAATTCTATCGGGATGCACTCCAAGTGACAGTATTTGATTAATTTCATTTTTGGAGGCGCAATCGAAGTTTATACCAAAATCGGCTAGTATTTTCAAAATGTTTGTGCTATTATTAGCCTTAACAGCTAAAAATGGATAGGAAAATATATAAAACACTTAAGGTTTTTTTCGTCACCATAAAAGGGTTTGATCCGAGGTAATGTACTGGTCCATAACGAACATTTATTTAAAATTTCACGAAGATCACATATATAAAAGGAATCAGTGTGCCCGCACTGTATAATTTTTTTTGCAATAATCCTAGTTATATCGATATCGTCCTCGTACACTTCAATACTTTGAAAATTATTATTCTCGAAATTCATTTCATCTAATGTCATTTAACTAAACTGTGTTAATACATACTCGTATTTTTATACTTCAAGGCTGACAAGTAAATCAGATTTGAAAGAACATCAAACCAGCGACATTCAATTTATCTTATTCCAATGCATCACACGAATATGGGAAATGAACTGTGGAAATACCCTCATTTCCTTTCATTTACGTGTGTAACGTGTTTCCTTTCGATATAAGGACAACCCGTAATGGATAAACGGAAAATTTTCTGTTTTTACATTATTTAGTAACGGGGAAAGTTAACACTTACGGTCATGGTCGTTAATCTACTTTAGCATACAAATTTTCACATGTTTTGAGATTAGGATCTTAGGTTAAATTAACCTAAGATTAGGATATAGATTTGACTTGAACCTTTTATCGTAGAACCAATAATTGCGAATTGCGATTTAAATACAGATTATTTTTCAAATTGGTCTCTTGCTATTACCCACCAAAGCCACTCCCTGGACCTATCGTGAAATACGGATTTTAGGGGACACTATTTATTTACTTCCTGTGGTCAACCCATATTATCTCCGAGTGCGAGTGGTGTATAGTTTGATATGAGTGCTTCACTCATATTTTTCTTTTATTTATGTAGTAGTACATCGTTATATTTCGAAATGCCATCACAAATTCTTGTGCGATGGTTCTAAGTTTTTCCATGATTTTATCCTGCTCTTCTTGACACAATAACTTTCGAGTTTTTACCCAAAAAAATAATAGGTAGGTAATTGTTTTATTTTGGTAACCGTATTTCTACAAAATAATTTGTATACAGTGTAAACAAATTATTTAAAGGTTCTTGTAGATAAAATCTAATTGGATAGTTTCCTTGGAATCGAAGTTCTGGTAGAATAAATTTCATATAAAATTCAACCGACCCGATTTTCCATTTTCTCTTTCCAAAAATCTTAATCTCTTTTCATTTCTTCAACGTGAATTCCGCCTTTAATGCACAAAACGAAGTGACACACATTTATACAGGGTGAATGGTAACTTATGCAGTTAACTGAAATGACATACTAAGAGGGCTTCAAGAAGCAACTTTTAATTATAAACTTGTAGGGAAAACTCAAAGACAAAATAGTAACAGTCAAAGAAAAACTTTTTGAGAACCGCTAATAAGATCTACAGTTCTCTTGCTGCGGCAGCATTTTCATTAGCCATGACATAAGTGATTAACATGTCACAATACTGTTCATTGGTATAATGGTGTACAATTGGTCCATTCTACTGTTGTGAAATTGCTGTGCGCAACATAGTTGTAGAAGATCGAAGATTGACATGTGACGTACCGCGAGGTAGAGGCATCCCTTGGCATATCAGAGACTGTAATATATTCGATTTTCCATGAACAATTAACCATTAGGAAGATCTCTTTCCGATAGATTCGGCACAATTTGACTGCAGCTCAAAAATAGATTTGTGATAATTGGTGTAATGCGATGTTTAAAAAATTCAAAGTATCGGCAAAAAACCAAAAACGTTACATCACCTCGAATTGATTATTTGAAAGATAAAAACATCGAATTAATGTCTCCTTGACCGTATTCACCAGATTTATCGCCTAACGACTTTTTTTGTCAAACAAAAAATGTGTGTACAGCGATTTCCATTACCTCGAGCCTTTCAAAGCCATATTTTTGAGACACTAACTTCAGGGTGAAAAAAATTCTTCGAGGATTAGTTTGAACGTATAAAACTTAAAATCGAATATTTTGAAAAGCAATCAAACAGTCTTTGTCACTACTTAAAAGGTAGCCCCCGTACGTAATTAATTAATTTTACTTTAGAATTAATTGAAGGAGTACCCATCATCGTATTTCATACACAGGGTGAACTCGAGGAGGCTGAAAGGAATATAAGAATTGCAACAATGTTGTATATTATAAACATAGATCGGGCAGTCATGGTGTTACACCAGTTATCACGGTAGATACTAGCCAAGCTTACCTAAATTCTTCGAATTATGTAGCACATGGTAAAGGGTTGAATATGAACTTAGACAATGCATAGTTAAACAATGATGAAGTGTACGGAATTTGTATGCAAAGCAAGGTTTCAACTTTTTGACGATTGCGCGCTTGTTGTGCAATGAACAACTTCTCGTCCATGAAAACAATTTTGTTTCGATCCATATACAATTACAAAATGTTCTACAAAGCCTTAACAAAGTAAAAAATGTGACTTAACGGTAAATCTCAATCCTTAAAATTGGATTTATCTGATGACGCCACAATTTGTGGACTCGTATTAGAAACACCTACACTTATGTTGTAGTTGTATATTACATAAATAACAATTAATTTTATTGAATATTTTTATAATATAATAATAAAGCATTAATATGTACTCTTTGTGTTGCAATTTTTCAGTTCAACATTCATAGCATGCTTGTAAACATTTTTTACCTATACCTCAAATGGTAGTAATAGAAGGTTACCTTTAATGGGAATGCTAGTCGGATATCACAAGCGTTTTATTCATTTCTTGCTCTATTAAATTACTTAATCGCTCTATTTAAATATAATTAAACAATGTCCTATTAATCTTTATCTATACAATAAGTTGTGGAAAATCGTTTCTTTAAATTTAAAGCATGACTTGATAATTCATTTAAACTAATATGTAAGTGTTTCAAATGCTGAAAACATACGTGTCCTCTGAAAAAGAAATTTTCACTAACAGATCATTTCATAAACAAATACTTACAAGCTATTATCATCAATTATATAAAAAATGTGTGGTGTGGCGAAACCATTAAAAGAAGTACATAAACTTAAACAATACGCTCCCATGTTTTGAAATATTAGCCATTCTCCAATATCCAAAAGCGGTAACGAAACGTTCTTAGTCAATCTATCGGGAGTTGCACATGTCACGCCAAAAATGATGCTTGGATGTGCCTTTCTTTTGGAATATTTCTATAAATGTAAGATTTAGGGCAGAAGTTTACATACATAAGTTCCACTCACATGTAAAGGGTACATTGTGACTGGAACATTGAAGCAATAATCTCTATTGAAACTACCATAAATCCCATCATTTACATAATAAACCCATTTACTATCAAGGTTAAATTTCTTTGATATTATATTACAAGCTAAAGTAAATGCAGAGTTTACAAAGAAAGTCCCCGGTTCTGCAATAACTTGAATCGACTCATTGGGGAAGAAATCATCCAGAGCCTCATTAATTGTTATGGCGAGCTGTTCAAAATAATACACAATATTCGGTCAAGATTGATAATTTTTTACATACTTCTTTAAAATATATATCATTTGCACCAGGAAATCCTCCTCCAATGTTTAATATACTTAGATCATAGCCATAAAGTTTTGCTAAACGGAATACAGTCTCGGCCAACTTAATTGCGTTATAAAATGCATCTATATCCTTACATCCGAAACCGACATGGAAGCTAACACCAACAAGGTCTACATTAAGGTCTCGTGCTAATCGAAGTAAATGATCAGCTTCATTTTCAACGTCGCATCCAAATTTCGATCCAAATTTGACTAAGGCATCTCTTGCATCGCTTCTTATTCGCAAGACCGCCCTGAAGATAAAATTCATATTAATCAAAGCTCCAGAATTGAGAAAGAAGTGGTTCCGTGCGGATCGCTCACAAAATTACATTGCAAGATAATTCTGCCCTATTATTAATATTTCCAAACTACGTACTGCCTCCAACCGTTGATTGAATTAATATTTGAATCAACGCTCGAACTGAATACCTACCTAAGTAAAATCAACACAAACAGACAAATCGTTGAACAAAGATTTAAATGTTATAAACAGTTCAATAATCTCTTTTTTGACGTTTATACACTAATCTAAGTTATCAAGTAAGATTGTTTTCAAATTTGTGCACCTTAACATCGAAACCAATCAAGTTTCTTGTAAGATAAATGGAATTAGGTATTCCATTTTATTTTCGCAAAATAGTGTGAAAATATTGACTTTAACCATCAATATAGTCGCTGTTATTCTAAGATAACACGATAATGAAAAGTGGGTAATTATATATTATAGGGGACCATGCACCAACCCGTTTCAACTTTTCCCCTATAAGAAAGGATTACTAGACAACTAAGAAAAACTATAACATAATGGGCGCAAGTCACTCAATTGTTTAAAAATGCAATAAATAAATAGTAGCAATTTAATAGCTTGATGTAAAACTTGGCTGATTTCTCTATAGGTGGCGTTACCATAAAAAATGCAAAATACAGTTCCACATTAAAACGGATCGATATTTACAAGGCAATATTACGGCGCATGCACGCACGCCACCGATCAAAAAATTGTACGAGGTTTAAAATATATATGCGCATGCCTGCCTTACACAAATCGTCCATAATTAATTAATTACTAAGTTGAAGTAGAAGACGGTAAAAGCGTCGAGTGAAAACAAAAACGGAAATATGACACTAAACGGCGTTTGAAAATAAGAAAGTAATGCTTACGACAGCGTAGATTGTCACGAAAGCGCTTAGGTTATTGCAGGTTTAGTATATTTTTTTTTCCAATTTTGCGGTCCGATAATACAAAAGAACCGTTATTTTTCTTGTTTATTGTTACTAATAAAGCTTATATAAGGGAAGATAGGTTATAGGTTATTTTTGTTGTTTATTATTACAAATAATACGAATTTAAACAGTCACAGTTAGTTGCTAGTGTGCAAGCAAGGTAGTGTAAACCACAAACCACTAACATTAGTGATTTGTGGTGTAAACATAATATTATACACGTGTGCTTATTGATTGAGTACTATTTTACTGTCACAGCAGAGGTTGTCATCGTCAGACCCCTAAAATAAAGCGACTTCCGTAGTTGGACCGTGTTAAACCTGATGCAATTTAAATATACGAATTAATACCTACAACGCCACCTATGGAAGAATAGCATGTACCTCTATAATTCCAAAATTATTTTTTTTTTAAAACGGCTGTTTTCCGCCAAATTGTTTTTCCATTTTTTCTATAAGGGACCCATTTCCTATCATTCCTAAAATTTTTTCCCCGAAATAAGGTTGGTCCCCTATACTATACTGTTACCAGAATTTGTATACCGTCATCAAAATCCCATGTGAAATATCTTTCAATTAATTTATAAATTATTTATGAGATGCTTGTTAAAAGAAAAAGCACATATTTTAAATCATTATTGACGAAAGTAGAGAAAAGTGCTTTTTTTTCATAGTTAATTACTCACTTATAAGGAAGAAGGAATTTTTGGTTTAAAAATCCTTTACCCTACCTGACGTTTGGACACAGCTTCTTCATCTTGAACAGTTCTTCTGAATTATCAAA
Organism: Pyrocoelia pectoralis; assembly: GCA_036250285.1. Taxonomy (NCBI): domain Eukaryota; kingdom Metazoa; phylum Arthropoda; class Insecta; order Coleoptera; family Lampyridae; genus Pyrocoelia; species Pyrocoelia pectoralis. The sequence goes on from CM070075.1 coordinate 6,604,117, forward strand.
CGTCATCAGTTTAACCCCAACTTTGTTGGCATATTTTATAGATTCGGGAGCTTTAATTGTATGCGCATATATAATTCTATCGGGGTGCACTCCAAGTGACAATATTTGATTAATTTCATTTTTGGAGGCGCAATCGAAGTTTATACCAAAATCGGCTAGTATTTTCAGAATATTTGTGCTATTGTTAGCCTTAACAGCTAAAAATTGAAAAAAATAGGTATGAAATACTTATTAACCCTTTTGCCTTACCATAAAAGGGTTTGATCCGAGGTAATGTACTGGTCCATAACGAATATTTCTTTAAAATTTCACGAAGATCACATATATAAAACGAATCGGTATGGCCGCACTGTTCAATTTTTTCCGCAATAATTCTCGTTACATCGGTATTGTTTTCGTACACTTCAACACTTTCCAAATTATTACTTTCGAAATTCATTGCGTTCAATGTAGGTTAAAACTACGACACGTTATACATGTACTTCAAGGCCAACAAGTAAATCAAATCTGAATGAATATTAAACCAGAGACACTACATTATATAGTTTTCCGAAACAGACATTACTATTGTAATTGTCGTAACTCGTAATTGTGAATGTGGAAATACCCTCATTTTCCCATAATTTGATTTGTGTAACTGGGTTCCTTGCCATGCGACAACAGCACCTGGATAATAGGTGGAAGGAAATTTTTTTTATTTTAATGGAGTGTCTCGGCCCTCTGACTTTTAAGGTTTTCGAGTCTATTCGCTTCATTGAAAAGTAAAGGACGGACCGACATACACGTGCGCATGTTTTTTTTTAGCCAAAAATCTCACTTTGGGCCAAGGGTTCATAATCCGCAAAAAAACGATTTGCGACATTCAACTTTATAGATAAAAAGAGAAGGTATACTGTAAAGTAATTGGAGCTTAATTTGAGCCCATAATAGGAATTATCGACAGAAGTAAATGTTAACTTGTCCGACTTAATTTGACACTCCCTAACTCAAATTTTACAAATTGAGTAGTATAAGTGATTACCTAATCATCATTTATATAATTCCTGTTTTTTTTAATCAAGTACATCTACTCGTGTCGAGCATATGGACTCACGTGAACGGTATGCCAATGGCTTGCTTAGCCAGTAGTTTTTTACTTGAAATTCATTTGGGAAAAAATTTGAATAGGTCCATATAGAATTTGATGCTTTTTATAACTTATTTATGGACGCAGGGATGATATTCTAACAAGTAGCTGTGATACAAGTCGATATTTTTTAAAAGACATACAAAATATTGTAAAGATTAAATCGTTATTTTCTTAATTTCATTAATATAATTTAAACATATATCTATACTTAGTGTTTATCTATAACAAAAGTCGTATTTAATTCTTTACTGGTATTTAAATCATTCATGAATAACGCTTTTCCGCTAACCTTTGAAAACTGCAAGTGAAAAGGCCATCTCGTGTATTTCCTATAAAATTGACTATAATTTTCTTTTTTTTCGCTAAACTAGGACTCGTGCTTACAGGTCAATTATATAACAAACGTCAGGTGCACAAAATCCATTGAAGGAAGTGCAAGAACTTAAACAATAAGCCCCCTTGTTGTCAAATAGTAGCCAATCCCCGATCTCCAAAACTGGTAGTGAAACATCACTACATAACTTATCGTCCGACGCACAAGTTACTCCAAAAATAGTACTTGAATATACCTCACTTTTCGGATATTTCTAAAAAGGTTTTCGATCAATAGGTTAGTTCATTTGTCGGTACTCACTTTTAAGGGATATACTGTAATCGGAACATTGAAGAAGTAATCTCTGTTAAAACTACCAAATAACCCGTCGTTTATGTAATAAATCCATTTACTATTTACACCAAATTTTTTTGATAAAACGTTACAAGCTAAAATAGACGAAGAATTTACGAAAAAGCATCCCGGTTCGGCAATTACTTGAACAGATTCATTTGGGAAGTAGTAATCAAGTGCATCATTAATTTGTCGTGCAATCTACAATATCATTATAACTACACCAAGTATTATCAAGTGCTTTCGTACTTTCTTAAAGAGTTCGTTATTATTACCAGGAAATCCTCCCCCAATGTCCAGTATACTGAAACTGTACCCCTGAAGCTTTGCCAATTGAAATACTGTGTGAGCCAACTTAATTGCCTTGTCAAATGCTTCTAAATCTTCACATTCACTACCCACGTGGAAACTAACACCGACAAGGTCCACGTCGAGAGCACGTGCCAAATGAATTAAAGTAGCAGCTTCAGTTTCAACATCGCAACCAAATTTTGATCCATATTTTACTAAGGCCTTTTTTGCGTCACTTTTTATTCGTAATGTAGCTCTGAAATATAATAATTATAGTACATTTATAAACCCAGTGCCAACCACATTCACAGTACTTCCACGTTCGGTTGAGAGATCTAATCAATTCCCGAGAAGAAAAGGAAATGGACTACGAGTCAACAATGTATGTAGAGAGAAAAAAGAAATCTTTAATAATATCGACACCTCTGGCTGATCAAATCAAAAAAGAAATCTCCACAGAGAGGAAAGTTCAAACAAACAAATGGAGTATTCTTTCACACACGGACTGGATTTGTTGAGTCACTGTAGAACATTTTGTCAGCCTTATTTTCAACTTTCCACCCGATTTGCATGCTTTCGTAAATAAGAAATGCTTACTAACAATGACATAAGTGCCCTTTTCGTGGTTTAACGAGGAAGAGCCCCTAATGTTTCTGACAAGGTCTAGCAAAGAGCTATGCTTCTTTCAGTAGGTTTTTCAAATTTAACTTTAGTTAAATTAATAAAATACCTCAACTGCAAAAACGAATGTGCTACCTACCGTCGTGTTTGCATCACACAAGGGTAATAAGTAATAACCTTTTGTCCTCTTGTTTTTTATGTATCGCTTTGTTGTGGTATATTGTGCATAATAATATTGTCATTCTATGTATGTATACGCTACCATTTTAAAGTCAATGAATAGTTGATTATGGGACGTTAAATACAATATAAATTTCGACGTGAAACACAAAAGCGAAATAGGTACCTACAATATAATAAAAACAATTACTTTAATTTCGTGCTAGAGAACTAATTATATAACTGAAACGTCTATTATGTTAAATGTACTGAAAGTGTTAGTGTGATGTCCAACTTAATAACTTTAAGGAACAACATTTCCAAACACATAGAAAGCAAATATCACCAATGTGCTACAAACATATAAAACTTTCGATAGCATCGCCCTTAAAAACTCACGTGAAAGAGATGTAATGTAATATGGCTAAGGTGTTTCATGTACCGTATAACTTATAAGGCGGCAAAGGAACATCAATCATTTAATAATTTAGAATCGTAAATAAATTTACAAAAGCTAAATGGACGTACAGTCGTACACTACGTTTAAACGAACACTTGTGAGCCGCATTTGTTAGGAGGGAGGTATGTAATAAAAAATCTTGTTAACAATAAAATTGCATTGTTGCAGATTCTTAATTTTGGTTGCATCTCCATGAAACACCTGATGCAAAGTGTCAAGTTACCATGAGGCTCACAAACGATCGCAGTATGATTAGTGGCAACATGTTTCGGGATAGACCCATCCCATTCTCAAGCCTGGTAGCTTTTATAAAATTTTCATTACATTAAAAAAATATTGTCTGAGGAGAAAGAAAAATGTGTGTGAACACTTTAATCGCCTCAAAAGTACTATCCATTCGACGAAATGTACTTGTCGGGTGAGTAATGAGATGGTACAAACGGAGACGGAGTCATAAAGTCTGACTTCTTTCCAACATCGAGGTCAGCTACTACACTACAATTCCGCTTTCTTTTGAATACTCCCTCGCAATGTTCGATAGAGACTGCATCGAGTGTTGGTATGCGATGAAAAAGCGCCCTCGGCTGAAGATCATTGTAATTTTTTCAGGATTCAACTGCAGAATAATGGAAAGAATTTACTCGTCAGTTCTCGGGCCTTTTTGTAGCAGTACACAAGGAATTCACCATGTAATGCTGTGCCGTATTACATTGGAGGAAAATGACATCAAATGTTTTCCGGAAAATTTCATACTTAAAGGAAGGGAATATATGATTCGCGCCTTTCGCTGTTACTTGTTAGTCGAGAATACGAAAACTGTTTCATTTCATTCAGTAATGAGACTCGCTTTAGACCAATTTTGACCCAGTATCTTCGTAGACGTAGATTTACAGAATGAAAAACAGACATTCCAAAAATAGAATTACAAAAAAAGCACTGCTTATAAGTGACACTAAAAAGAAGTAATTTAAAAACATATTCACCTAACATTTGGACACAGTTTTTTCATTTTCTGCAGTTCTTCTGCATTATCAAACGTCATTAGTTTGACGTCAACTTCATTAGCGTATTGGATAGACTCGGGTGCTTTAACTGTATGTGCATAAATGATTCTACTAGAATGTACTCCGAATGACAACACTTTGTGAATTTCATTTGTTGAAGCACAATCAAAGTTCACTCCCAAGTCGGCTAATGTTTTAAGAACATTTGGGCTACAATTAGCCTTAACGGCTAAAAGGTTTTTAACAAATTTACAAACACTTTTACACTCATAGACTTACCATAAAATGGTTTTATCCGCGGTAATGAACTAGTCCATAATAAGTATTTTTTAAAAATTTCTCCAAGATCACATACATAAAATGGTGCAGATTTTTTTCGCTGCTGAATTTTTTCCGCAATAATTCGAGTTATGTCTATATTATCGTACACTTCAACATTTTGAGAGTTATTCTCGAAATTCATAGTGTTGGTTTTAACTTAAATATGGCAAAGTGAATAACAGATAACAGTTCTATTTTAAATTGTGATACCAGATCTTTGATCATTTGTTCTGTTTTACAAATACACCCGAGCAGACCTACAGAGGTCATAAGGGTGGGGTGATGAGTTGTTGTTATCGCGTGTAGCGCGTTCAAAAGGTTGTCCCAATTGAAACTGACACATTTTAAACGTGATTATTGAGTAAACGAAATAAGATAGAAATGTACGATTTCAACCAATTTTGAGAAGTTTTTTTCCCAATCACATTAAAAAAAATTCCCAGTTATATAGCCAGGGGAAAAATTGCCTATTTTCAACTAAAAATTACTTGACTTATTTAAATCGAACACCCTGTATACTTTTGCCCCCCTTCGAAAGATGAATTCTTTACAAATAAAGAAGATACGTGAATTTTTGTGTGTGCGTGCACTCTCATTAGTTTTAATTCACTGTGTTTTACGGCATTAAATTGGTTTTTCTACAACCGATCTAGAAAGTAGGCATTTTGCGCTTGCATTTTTGACAACGCAAAAATCAACTTTTCCGAGGAACGTCACTTTGTCGCTCACGCGCGAAAAAATGTACAAACGCTCGCTGGTCTGATTAATCAAATATTTCATGCTATGACAATAAATAATAGTATATTATACACCAAGGTGGTGAAGACTGTTATTATTGACCGAGCACCAAGATTATTTCGCGAGGGGCTTTGCCCCGAGCGGAATAAGGTGCGAGGTCTATAAATGGATTCACCACCGTGGTGTATATACAATTTTTTCCACTACTAGTCAAATTTAAGACACAAATTAAAAATTAAAAAAATTCTTGTAAAAATCAAGTAGGTAGCACAGGAATGCAAATTCGCCTTTCCACTACATAATAAAACAAAAGTCAAGTAGTTTGATGCAGATTGACATTTCCATTAATAAAACTTATTCAAATAATTTTATCGTGTTAGGTAATTTTAAGCAGCAAATACGTTAAAGACAATCTCCTGGGTATACAAAATTATGTTGCACAAGTTTTTGTTAAACAACTATCCCTGAATTCTCACAACGTTTGAATTTGTCCATTATTAACCTAGGTTAATAATATAATAAATTATTGACCACTAGGTAGAGAAATTAAACTTCTCAGTTGTCTAGGATACGCAATAATTGTCAACTTCACAGCTAGTAGTGGAAAAACCAGTGAACTCTATATATAACTGGAAGGATAACGGTTACTGCAAATGCTTTCGTAATTTGTCCTCGACTGTTAGACAAGCACCGCTACTGCGTGAGTGGATCCCTATTTCTTTCTAACGTATTTGTATAAACGTGCGAAAGGCGTGGTTAATACTTAATAATGAGAAATAAACACAAAATATTAAGAATTTCACTCTTGCATATATAATTATCGTACACTTATGTTATAATTGTACATTTAAAAATTAATCATGAAATAAGTGTCATAACCAAACATTATTTTTAATATCCATAAGAGAATTGAAGTAAGATAAAGATAGCGATGCCCCTTCCAACTTCCATTCTACTCTAACAGAACAGGTCAATTTTTATACGCGGCGTTAGCCTTCCAGTTATACAGTCTGTTTGATTTTAGATGTCACAGCGAATATCTCGGTAACTTTTAGAGATATGATCAAATGTTATAGAAGAAAAGTTGTTCTACATTTAATTTAGTATTATTTGTTATAGCCAAAAAAACAATTGAAAATCAAATATTATAGGTACAGCAAATGCATTCAAAATTTAAATGGAACCTATCCAATTTTATTACATATTTTGAAACTGTACAAAATCCTCTTTACAACGATATACCACATGTCATAGTTATCTAATCAATTAAAAACGTAAATCGATAATTAAGTAACAAATGCACGCTTACGTAGATTAGCGAGCTTTATTCGAAATAGTAGGCGAGGAAACAATTGAAATTATTTGTCAGCTTCCAGTTGAACAATGTTCCTTAATACTATCTTGACAACATATGCCATCATTCAATATAAATACAATAGAACATAAACAAAGTAACAATAAATTAATAAATAAACTTTGTTTAAAATTTCAGTTTATAATCCCTAGACGCTAGAGTGTTTGTGCAAACTCACCTCCGTTATTTGCCATACATTTCGGCATCACTGTTTATTACGTTTCATTTTGCTTTTTGCAACATGTGTTGTGTTATTTGGCCACATACCCTACTAATAAGATTTTTAAGATCCTCTAGATCTTGTGGACAAGTAACATAAACTTGTTGTTTGAGAAAACCCCCACACAAAGAAATCTAACATAGATCAATCTGGCGATCTCGGTGACCAGTTGATAGAGCCACCATTTCCTATCCATTTTGCACCAAACTTTTCATTTAAAATACTCCGGATGTGCTCTAAAATACGCCAATACTAAAATATCTTCATCATTTCCGGCACGTCCATTTCTTGCCCTTCGTATCTGATCATTAAAACAGCCCTTTCTTCGTAAATTACTTTCGATTATTGCAAAAGTACGAGGATGTGGATGCTTCCTTTCTGGATACACCATACAAGCTTCTCTACCATTATCATTACATCTTATGTACACCCTTAGCATATCCATTTTTTCATCATTAGAATAATAATTATCATCCATTTCGTGCTACTTAAGATGAAAATAACAATACGTAGAAATTACTCAGTGAGTTTGACATCAAAGTTGTAGCAATTGTTTTCATGGCCTACCTTCTCAAAGCGATATGTTCAATTCGCCTAAGCGCGCATTTATTACTTAATTATAGATTTACGTTTTTAATTGGTTAGATAACTATGACATGTGATATATCGTTGCAAAGATAATTTTGTACAGTTTCAAAATATGTAATAAAATTGGATACATTCCATTTAAATTTTGAATGTATTCGCTGCACCTATAACATTTGATTTTCAATTGTTTTTTTGGCTATAACAGATAATACAAAATTAAATGTAGAACTACTTTTCTTCTATAACATTTTGTCATATCTGTAACAGTTACCGAGATATCCGCTGTGACAGCTAAAATCAAACAGACTGTATATAGAGTTCACTGGGAAAAACAAACTTTTGTTTATATTTATATTATAGGTATTAACGTTGACAACAAACTAAATTGGAGTAAGCATATCCATCAAATAGGGTTTTCTGGCAGTATCGCAGCGCAATTAGAGGACTTTGGGGGCCATCCCTAAAATACTTTCCTGTGGCTGTCATGGCGGACCTTCTGGGCCTGCCTTCATTGGATCTCCACGTGAGAGGGCAAGTCATGCTGACAGCCTTGCGTCTGAAAAAACGGAGGTATGAAGGGAGGACACTCCCGAGTTCTAGGAGAACCAGTCAAGCGACATGCTTATTCAGGAATAGAAATCGAACTCCCCATTCCTCAATTTATAGTATGGAGTTATGGAGAAACTACAACACTTTTCTTGATGCGGAAGTGGCATCCCAACTTGAAATATGCATTTAACCATCATTTATATACCTAATTGCTGTTTATTGGCAAGTTCTACCTGGCCTTTCTGTCCCTTGGGAACTTAACAAATGAAAGCTACTTATTATCAACAGTGTGTGAAACAATTGTCGGATATTAATGTATCTGCATAGTTACCTTGTTAATAACTGCTTATCTGCTCCAGTTTTCAGTCAGCGAAGGACCTAGGTATTACGTTGACAACAAACTGAATTGGAGTAGGCATATCCAGCAAACAGGGTTTTCTGGCAATGTCACCGCATAACAATAGAGGACTTTGGGGGTCATCACTAAAAGGTTGTCCTTTGGTTGTCATCGAGGATTGCTCCCACTGGATCTCCATGTGAGAGGGCAGTCCTTTGCTTTCAGGCGGAAGGCTGCTCTCCGCCTGAAAACAAAGGGGTTGTTTGTATATACCTACTGGAAAAGGCTCGGTCGCTAAATAGTCGTCTGAGTAAAGTATTTTCCGGCTGTATAGATGAAGGTGTACATTTTTCATTTCTCTATGTCAATGTAAGATGGCTTTCACGTGAGAAAGTATTAGCACGATTGCATTAAAAAAATTCATGATTTCTTTGTGGAAAACAACTTAATGTATCAGTATCATTAGCTGGCAAGAAATATCCTATACATATAGGTGGCGCTTTTCCAATGCAATTCAAGGAAATTATACTGTCACAGTTAACATAAAATCCACATTTATTTAAGCAAAGAGAACATAGTTTTAATATTTTGTGAAATATTAAATTCACTTACCACCGCTGCAGTTTAATATATTATTTAATACTGGCTAGATTGTTTAATGTTTTACGCGCCCATTTTTGGATATTTTAATATTCGTTTACCTCTACAGTTAAATTTTGAAGTTAATTTGGACAGTACTTCTACATTTTTTCCTAATAATTATATTGTAGTTAGTAAACTTTAAACTATTAAGATCACTACTGTACAACTGATGAATATCATAAGTGAAAAATCGGAGTGCTCATTAACAAGTGTCCCTAACCGATTCTTGTTCTTCGCTATTTAGTCCGAAACTACGATCTACGCAAAACGTTACGCCAAACTGTTCATAAAAGTTGTAAATGCCATCTTCTATTTGTTCTAAAGATATTTTGGAGAATCTATGATTACATTCTGAAAATCCATGATGTGTTCTAAAAACCTTTCGGTAAAAGTCTTTTCATTACGAAACATAAAACTCACAAGCCATTCTCATTTATTACATAGAAAGTGTAGGGCGTAAAAAAACCATTCATGCTAGTACGGAAACTTAAACAGTATGCTCCCATATTTTTAAAAATCAACCAATCGTCAATATCCAAGACGGGGAGCTTGATGCCATCAATCAATTTATCTATGGACGAACACGTTACCCCGAAAACTGTGCTGTTGTGAAGTTCTGCATTGGAGTACATCTAAAAGAGCTAGAACTGTTACATATAGTTTACATGGTGGATTTACCTTTAAAGGATACATTGTAAATTGATGCTCAAAAGAGGTACCTTTGTTGAAACTTCCATAAATTCCGTCGTTTATGTAATAAATCCATTGATCGGATCTAAATTTTCTCGATGTAACGCTACATGCTAATGTAAACGCCGAATCAACAAGAAAAGTTCCTGGTTCACCAATAATCTGAATTGAATGATCCGAAAAGTAAGTATCCAACGCATTGTTGACAGTCATTGTAATCTACATAAATGAAAATATTTTGAGATCTCATGAATAATGAATGATACAATACCTCTTTAAAAATTGAATCGTCAGCACCAGGAAATCCGCCTCCAATATCTAACATGTGAAGATTATATCCATATCTTTTTGCAATGTTAAAAACCAAACGAGCCGATTTGATGGCGTTATAATATGATGGTAGGTCTTTACATCCTATACCTATATGGAAACTGACACCAACCAGATTTACATGCAAATCGCGAGCAAGTTTAACTAAATCATCTGCTTCATTTTCAACATCACATCCAAATTTTGATCCAAACTTTACTACTGCGTTCTTTGAATTACATCTTATTCGTATTACGGCACTAAAATTGATAAACGTCAATTACTACTACACTAACAATAAGCACCACATGACCAGCACGGTACCTTACCATACAAAAATACTTGTGGAATATTAATTCAGAAAGATTTGTAAATGACAAGATGCCTACCCAAATTAATATGTCTGAATATTTGAATATTTCTGAAACTGAAACTATAGTACGATGCATTTTCCTGTGATATTTTAACAAATTAAACGAAAATAAGCGTTCATTATAATAATATTCGTTACCTACATCATTGTTTCCTACATCCTTTAGTATTGAATTTCAATGTTCGTATAATGTCTATTAGAAAATATTTTCATTTATGTATAACTACTTCGATTTATATTCTAAGCCCTAAGGTATAGGCACAGAAGTATAGGTACTAAGAGTTTAGTTTGACCTGAGTGTAAGGGGTTGTTTTTAAAATTCAACTCCAAACATATTTCATATTATTTTGACTTTTTGTCCCACACTTCGCATCGCCCTTCTTTTCAAGTTATTAATTTTTTTCAAAATCGTTGAGGGCAACATACACATAACGTGTAACTTTTCTATGTTTCAATGATTAGCCTGCATCTGCAATACCTACCCTTCATACAGTATAACTATAATGCTTATTGTAATTCACATTTCATAAGGATAAGATTTATAGAAAAGAATCATTTAGATTTTTCATGATTAGCCAAATTATAAGACATTATTAAAAATCCCATCTCATTATTTGTATTCAAGGATGTTGTCAGCATTTAAGAAGTGTGTGGTAAGTTAGAAACGGAAGTATTATTTCCATGGGCAAAGGAAAAAAAATTCTGGCAAGTTGCCACGAGACTTCCCTCGTATTAACACTTTTTTCAAAAAAAAAAAACTCTTAAACTACATAAAAGAACTGCAACTTTATTTTATAAAAAAAAGGAGTGCCGCCATTTTAGCTTATACCGGAAGTGACCTCATCAAAGGTAATATTAGCATTTTCGCGTTTGGCCCGAATGCAATCGATTGGCGAAAACCGCATTTCGATAACTTTAATAGTTTCTGAGTATAGAGCGTTGCAGTCATTTTTTAACAATTATTTTTTAAACACTTTTATAAAATTATAAATAACATTTTTACAAAATTATCGATGTGAAATTTGAAGTTTTATTCTGGTAGGCTGTTGTAGGTAATTATAGCGACAATTAGACCCGCCTTGCTAAAGAAACTAACATAGGTACGTTAAAAAAGTACTCACTTTTGTCCCCGAGAAAACGTAATTTTATAAAGTGATATTTTGTTACCTGACAACAGAGATAAAATGACAAACTTTTTTCCCGTCATAGAAAAAATATAATTATTCGCTTAAGGTAACTCCAAACGAAACAATACTAAAATTAGTTCAAGAAAATGTATAACAAATCATATAATCTCATTTCTAAAACATTTCACTTCGTATGCTCCTCTTTTATTAATCAATTTCTCTTTGTATTTCTGTCTTGTTGAGATGAATTTTTTCTTTCTTTCTTTGGAATTTGGTTTATTTTGGTCTTGAGATGACATCCAAAACAATATTTTTAAATCGTATTAGAACATATAGGTTTTTTATATGGGTAGTTCGTCCCACTATTGCTTTGGCTGATAAACACCGGAGGAATGTGTGGCATTACCTACTTTTTTTCTTATAATTTAACAGGAGGCCTGTCATAGCCTATGAATTTTTACGTTTGTATTTAGTTTTTAATTAATCTACAAAAACTCGAAAACATCGTTATCGCTACATTGGTAAACCTACTTTTGGTCTCGCTATTTGAATTTACGAAAAGATACAAATGATAAAGTCAATCGCAATTCGTACTTCAAATGCAAAAAAGATATGGCTCATTCTAAAGTTGCAATACACAAATTTTCCATAATAGAAAAATTAGAAAGTCAAAATCAAAGTATGTAATTTTAATTGATTATTTCGTTTGATTGTTTCAATTATTATTTTTTCTTGTCATTCTAATGAGAAAGCAACTCACGCTTTTAGCAAAACACACCGACAATTCTACATTTATATTATAGGTATATTGGATCTAAGTTAGAGGTAATACCTGATAGTTTTAAAATTAAATCAGGATTCATATTATGAGCCCCTTTCGCTACGGTTCCTTGAGAGAAAAGCCAAAGGACATCAATGCATTGCTTACGCAGAAGATGTAGTGATAATGGTACAAGCTAAGTAAGGCAATGTGGAAATTAGAAATAGATGTTAAGACACACGCTATGAAATTAATTATGCAAAGATGAAAGTATATCGAGTTAGGAGAATAGGGAATGAAACAAACAGAGATAGAAAGATAGTTTAGGGATAGAGAAAATAAGATGCCTAGAAGAGTACAGGCAAATTAGTGAGAAAGGACTACATAAGACAGTTGATGGAGATTGAGATAAAAGAAGTTGTAGGAACATAAATATTGTAAATAACCATATTGAATAAACTTTAGGTAATGTAACGAATTTGCATATAATCAATTAGATAATAATTAACATTCAAACGACAATTATTTATGTGACGTAGGTAATTATATTGTTTCCAAACCTAAATGTGTGGAAATTTTTGTGGTTTAAAAAATATGGTGAAATTTTAATAATTAATTAAGTGGAAAGTTTAGACATTTTGTATTTATTTATGTAGGTATTAAGTATTAACCACCGTCATGAACCTTGATTCTTAACTATAGTCGCGATAATGCTGACAACTAGAACCACAAAAACGATTTTATTTATGCCGTGGGTAGCTACAAGTAATTATGTATAGTGTTCATTCAAGTGAAGCCATCATTAAGATATCAACTAGTTGAAATCCCTGGATTACAAAACGAACTTCGAATACAGCAGTAACGAAAGTATAAAAAAAAATCTGGCCTTATCAAAAAGACAAAATTTCATAATTTCGAAATTTTGACTTTAAAGTCGAATATTTCGAAAAGTATTTGAGATATCGAAAAATTGGGACCGGATCTTGAATCAGCATAAAATTTCACATAAGATTGTAGACAATACGCATCTCTTGCAACGCACGGACGCACGGACGGAATATTGATTCCAGTAACGAACAAAGTTCGTTGAAAATACAATAGAAAATAATGATGTAAATTAAGTAATTGTTGTTTTACGGCATGTTCAATGTTTTTAACTACTATAAACGAAGAAATTGGAGTTATAATACTTTCACATTTATTATGTAATTATAATTATTATAAAAAATGTAATTGAGAAGAAAGTTGTGCTTTTTTCAGTTTGAACTTGAGTTTCTTTTCATGTTTGATACAAATTAAATATAATTTAAAAAATACCACGATATTTGCACTTAGGTATATCTTTATAACAATGTTCAAAATTTATTGTAATTAAACATTTGTTGACTTGGTTTTTTATCTGCACTTTTATCCCTACTTCATTTGAAACTAGTTTTTAGAGGGCAATCGTAAAAGATCAATGTCCACATTTTTCAGGAATGATGTCGACCAATTAATAATAATAGATATATAGTACAGTCAATTTAAACACAAAAATATACAAACATTGCAAAAAATCCTATGTTAGGTTTGCTTTTTTCATGGTGTTAGGTTCGGTCCCAGTAGTAAATACTCAATTTTGCAACTTCGAAAAACTTGTGGAAACTGGGGGGGGCACCAAAAACCGCGATTTTTTCGGACTTTTTTCAGTTTTAGCCTCGTAGATCAAAAACTATGAGTTGTAGTGCAAAGAATATGATTATCTTTTTTAAACTGGACTAAATTTTCTACCATTCGAGTCTAACCGGAAGTCTGTAAGTATAATAGTTTCCGAGATACAGCTCTTCAAAAATAGGCATTTTCCCTAAACCTGTTTTTAACGTATCATCCATGATTCGAGCCAGATATTGCCACAACGACGTGCCCTACGATCGTTGTCATGGAGGAAAAAATTGTAGGACCTTTTATCACCTTTTATTTAAGCATAGATGCATTCCTGTAGACCTAACAGTTCTCGAGAAAAAGACGGAAAACCGGAAAACGGTGAAATCGCTACGACTCCACATATATGTAATAGCATTAATATGATTAGAAGACATTTTCTGATTATTCTTATTTAGCCTAGCGAACGAACGCTCAAAAAGGGCTTGTAGACAGACTTTTTGATCCTAATGATTTTATTTCTGGGATGTGTTTGGTGATGATTATACGAAAAGTAGCGTAACAAAATGTGCGGATTTGTTTGGTTTTCCGTTTACATCTCTTGAACAGGCCATCGTAGGGGGAAATGGCCAATTATAAAAAAAAGCTGATTAAATTTTCTACAAGTTTTCTTCTATGCGTTTTTTCTCTATCTCTATCCGTTGAAGAGATATTCGCTGTCAAGAATTGACATTTTTTTTAAAAATCGCTTTTACACGACGTTTTTCGGCAAATATTGTGTCCTAGCTCCTAAAGTATTGGGTTTATAGCAAAAACTGCTGAAATAAAAGTTGTAGACCATAAAATTTCCTATAAAATACATATACCGTTTAATATTTTATCTCAAATAGATTAGATGTTATAGTTATTTAAAAAAACGTTGAGTTCAAGATGGAATAGAGGGCACTTAGAGAACAACTAATTTTGTGGGAGGTTTAGAGCTAAATCTGATATGTGAGTATTAAATACAGATTACCTGCATCCTTAGCCAAACAATTTCACTCTTATGCGCCACCATGTTTAATGGTCTCTAGTCTTTTCTAAATACATTTATGATAGGGTTAATGTTTGACGAAAAGAACAAAAGTATTTTCTCGAGGCAGCTTTTATTTTATAATTGGCCATTTCCCACTACGATCGCCTATTCAAGAGATACAAAGGGAAAACTTAACAAATCCGCAAATTTTGTTACGCTACGGAGTTAGCTCATACGGTAGGGCCGGGGACTTTTCGTATAATTATCACCAAACACCTCCAAACACATCTTAGAAATAAAATCATTAGGATCAAAAAGTCTGTCTACAAGCCCTTTTTGAGCGTTCGTTCGCTAGGCTAAATAAGAATAATCAGAAAATGTCTTCTAATCATACTAATGCTATTACATATATGTGGAGGATTTCACTGTTTTCCGGTTTTCCGTCTTTTTCTCGAGAACTGTTAGGCCCACAGGAATGCATCTATGCTTAAATAAAAGGTGATAAAATGTCCTACAATTTTTTCCTCCATGACAACGGTCGTAGGGCACGTCGTTATGGCAATATCTGGCTCGAAACATGGATGATACGTTGAAAAAAGATTTTGGGAAAAATTGCCTATTTTTGAAGAGCTGTATCTCGGAAACTATTATACTTACAGACTTCCGGTTAAACTCAAATTGTAGCAAATTTAGTCTAGTTTAAAAAAGATAATCGTATTCTTTGCACTATAACTCGTAGTTTTTGAGCTACGAGGCTAAAACTGAAAAAAGTCCGAAAAAATCGCGGTTTTTGGCGCCCCCCCCAGTTTCCACAAGTTTTTCGAAGTTGCAAAATTGAGTATTTACTACTGGGACTGAACCTAACAACATAAAAAAGTCAAACCTAATATGGGATTTTTTGCAATGTTCATGTTTAAAATGACTGGACTAATAATGTATTTCATACTACCGCTTGCAATGCTTACGTTTTAGGGTTATACGCACTGATAGGTAGGCAATTAAACAAATTGAGAGCTAAAATTTCGAAGTTATTCTGAGACTTTGACAAACGGCAAAAAGTTACACAGAGCAAAAGCCTATCGTATCATGTTCTGTCTGCACCACCTCCAGTGGCTCATTGGCACAGAATCCGTTGAAAAAAAGTAAGTATAAAAAGATGGTTTTTCTGTGGACATGTGCAATTTTCCCTCTTTCTACCCCCCAAAAAGGGGTCATAGGTGGGGGGTGAAATTTTCAATTTGAGAACAGTTTTTTATGGAGAATGCAAAAGTACAAGAAAAAATTGGTGTTCCCATTTAAACTTTCAAAACTCACCCCCTTTTACCTATTTAAAAAAATTACCCAACGCGTTTCGACACTACGTATAAAGGCCATAAAGGGTAATAGTAAACCTAAGCATACCTACCTAAAGATTAAGAATTTTTATTGTGATCAAGAATGTGAATATAAGTTCACAATTTTTTCATTCATTGAGTTATTCCGTACACATGGCTACATAAGCTACATTATAGATTTCAAGCTTTCAATTATTATCTATTATTATCGTGACGAATCGCGCTTTTCATATTTAAAAGCTATACCTTGCTTAACACGACGTTTTGCTTGCTTAAGGGTGCTTAAATTTTACGTTTTATGGAAATGGTTAATCCTCTTTATTTTTAAATATTCAAACTAATTCATAAAACATGGGTAAATCAATATCATAAGGACACATTCAATCCACAATTTTTAATTTTTCCATCCAGTAAATGATTTAATATATTTAATGTACCTATAAGTATGAAATTAATTCATGTAGGTAGGTAAGTATATACAATATGGCAGGGGTGGCCAACCTACGGCTCGCGAGCCACATGCGACTCTTTGAAGGATTATTTGAGGCTCTCGAATTCATGTAGGTAGGTACCTACATTATTAGACTTCACGGAGCCTTTGTTGAACTCTCTTAATAAGTTTTTCAATAATTTCGTTTTTTTTAGATTTTTTGTATTTTTTCGGATTAAACAGCTTTAAATAAAGCCTTTTTGTTGTTTGAATGACTTTTGTATCGCACTTTGTTGTCGAGAAAATAAAAATGAAATCATGGTTCTTTTCATTAGAGAAACACATGAGTTCGTTTATTATTCTTTATCTCGAAAACGGTTCATTTTATCCACAATAAACAAGAGTACCTACATTTTATTGAGTCTAAGGTTCAAGCTACACAGATTCATTTCTTTAAAGTTTTTATCATACAGGGTGTAAAAAATTTGAGCATCAATGTGTAAAGCATAGCCCGTTCCTGATAAACTAGAACTAGACAGCTAAATAATGTTTCCTGGACACCATTTTAAGAGGTCCTTGCTAGTGTCCATCATATTAAATTTTTATCAAATTATATTCAGTTCTCTGAAAGTTATTCAAGGAAAAGGATTACCAGCGGCGTCCTTCATGGACACATATCTCCGCAGGGAAGGCCTGTAGGGAAAAATGTTATAGCCCTGTCTGAATCCGAAAGATTTCCCACATTTTCCCGGACACCCTGTACCTATAATTTTGAATGAAATATAGAGATACGTCTAACAAAATCAATGTATAAATGTCGATGTTATTAGTTTTCTAGCAAATTAATTACTGAAAATTAAGGTCAACTTATATCATGACAACAAGGTCATTTGTGGACGTCACCTTCATTTCTGACGCAATGTGTTTTGATACTTAACACGCATCATAATAGACAAGATTTGCAAATTCGATTAACGCACATGGAGCCAGAAAATGTGAGCCGCATTTTCACTTCAAATGGGCTGGCAGACGTTCTGTCTTGCAACAATCCAAGTTTAATGTGATCTTGAGAAAATTAAACAAAATACTGTATCTATTTACACCATATACGTAACGTATATGATTTACACATTAATAATTTTTGTAACTTACTGAACATCTGGATAAATTTTCTTCATCTTACGCAATTCTTCCTCATTATCAAACGTCATTAACTTAATTCCGAGCTCAGCGGCATGTTGTATGTATCCAGGTGACTTAATTGAATGTGCGTAAATTATCCTACTGGGCTGCACTCCAAGAGATAATACAAGATCGATTTCGTACTTGGAGGCACAATCAAAATTAACCCCCAAATCTGCCAGTATTTTCACGACAAGTACATTACTATTTGCCTTGACAGCTAAAAACGGTATAAGTACCTTTAAAAAAACGAAAAACGCAGTTCTTTTTACCGTAAAATGGTTTTATCCTCGGCAACAAATTACCCCACATCGAACCTTTTCTGAATATTTCGCTAATATTGCAAATGAAAAAAGGGTCAGTGTGTACTGAACGCGTAACTTTTTCGACAATTATTCTATCCACAGTGGTATTGTTTTCGTATACCTCAATGTACTCACTTTCTGAACTCATCTTGTTGAACAAATTATGAACACTGTCTGTTTTATCAATTTTGATCATTTACATAATTTCTATTTATATATCTTAAGTACGCAAAATATGGAAAGATATCAAAAAACAACACACAAATTGGTAAAAATGGTTAGAAAGTAAAGAAATAGATGTAAGTAGGTACGTAAATGACAAAGAAAAGAAATCAAAATATTTTGATAAATTTTTTGTTTTGTTTATTATATAGATAACCTTTTATACAGCACATATCTCGTAGCAGCTCTTTTCTGATATATGTAATTTATCTGTGCCTATGATAACCATCGTGGTCTTAAAAAAAATTCTTGTATCATGGAAACATATTTATCTGACATAACTTGTCATGTAGGTAGGTACCTAAAACAAAGTCTTACCATATCCATTACTAATACAGTAGTCAAACATCTTTAAATTACAAATATTATTACTAGGTATGTACTGCAAGTGGATCAAAAACTAAATTGCAAATTCTATACATAATTTAATTGCAATGCTTAAATACTCCATTCACGATGTTTTTGATACTCGAACTTTGGATTATTATTGATTGGTTGGTATTTACATGGTTACATGGCGTCTATCTGCCATAAATTTTTAATATTAGCTCGACGTAGTTTTTCTCAACTAAACTAGATGATGACACTACGGTCATTTGAGAATACAGTTTTCAAGTTGGATAATAACAACTTATATATTTCTTTAGTCCACAAAATTTTACTTATATGAGTAGTGGATACTTAAAACACAAGAAGTGCTTTGAATTGGCACATAACATTTATTTACGAAGTTTGTGGTACAAAGATTCTAATCCATTAATGCTATTTAAGTACAGACAAGAGATTGTTGCTTCCAGAAGCGGATTTATGCGTCTGCCGCCTAGGGGCACAAGAAAAGTGCCGCCCCATCACATCCCTCATCACCACAGCAATGAACGAATAGAACTTATTTATGCAAGTTTGATGTCGACAAAACATTTTTTATTAAAAATAAACAGAATTTATTTCATTTTTTGCCTATTGTAAATCAATAAAACAATAATACTACATCTGGACGACACTCAAGAGGCGGCAAACGCAATTTTTTGTTATTGGTAATGCAAATTCTTAGGAAGCCTGTAGCTAAATAGGATAATCCCTCTGATAAATAGGGCCATAAATAGATGAGCCCAACTGCCCAACTGAATAAACTGAAAGTGCAGCGTAAACGATCTTTGAGATTATTCGAGTACTTATTTTTATCTACGTAAAATAATAGCGTGTATTGACTTATTTCTACTTCAATTTTATTTTCCATTGTTTTCCAATCTTTTTTTAATTCCTTCAATTAATTTTGGTGCCTCGTAATTTTGCCGCTCCCTTATTTTTGCCGCCCTGGGCACCGGCCCTTGAAGCCCCCCTAAATCCGTCCCTGGTTGCTCCGCGTAATGTTTAAATAAATCGTCAATTTCTTCGATTTCGAGGACATTAATCTAACTATAGGCGTTTGTTCCTATTAACCCCTGGAGTTCCGCAACTCATCTTACCGATAAATAACCCAGAGTTTATTTGCGACGCATAGACACAGAACAAAAGCAACTTCGTAATATAACCAAAGAACTCTTTGGTATTATAACATATAAAAAACGCCTCCACAGTCAAAATTCTATTTATGATCTATTTAATAAATCTCATTCATTCACTACCTACGAAAAACTATATTTTGGAACAACTTTCACTATTAATAACGATCGCAAAAGGTGATTTGAAACTGTGGTAGATAGATTATTATTATTATTAGAATCGTTATTAGTATAGGTGGGGTACAAAACGACTTACGACTTTTTTCAAATGAAGATGGTCGTTGTTTTCACAGATGAAGATCAAATCCCCAATTGAGTCTTTATTATGGCCATGGCGTAACTAGTTCTGTTATTTGCTTCCATAAACTTGTTCACAGCAGAATGTGACAGCGATAATGGGAGGGCCTGCGCCTTTCTGGTAATCAATTGCAGTTCTTCCACGTTCGAATTCCTTGTATCATCTGTAAACTGTTGCCAAGGAAGGGTCCTGATCGCCAAATGTTGATTTCATACTTTCTTTGCAGTCGTACGCTTAACCTAATAAATCATTATGCGAAAATGTTCTCCGGTTAATTCCATTTTTTTCACTACACTTGCGAAACTTAAAATTATGTTTTTCAAATGCTATTTAAAATAAATTAGCAAATGAAGCGGATAATGTCAAGTAAAGAGTTTCGACTGTCACTCAGGATTAACTAAGTCTATTATTAAGCGTAAAATTTCAACAAAAATGCTAATGCCTAAATATTACAACTATTGAAATAATAATTATAACTAAGTAATAGTAATAATGTGCATGGAGGTTATTTAAATATGGCTTCAAGGAAAGTGAAAAACACAAATAGCTAATAAGGATACACCCTTAAACACGTTTGAGGTATTAAAGATTAAAATTTATTACTCGTTATACATTTTAAAAGAGTTGCTTCTCAGATTGAACATTTCCTCGTCCCTTTTAGGTAAATCGAGACAAGGGGTTTGTGAATCATTCCACTGTAAAATAAACTTTTATTTCAGTATTACCGTTACTCAATTTTATCACATTGAGTTTTCACTAAGCCAGAAGAAGCTTGAATTTCGATTTTTTGTGGTGAAACGCGGAGCCTTTCAAAGTGCGGGGCCAGGAGCGACCACTCCGGTCGCTCCGCCCTTGCGACGGCCCTGAACAATACATTGAAAATGGTTTAGTATTCCAACATGATAGTGCTTCTCCTCATTACGCAATACCCGTGAGACGGTCCCTAGATAACAGGTTCTCTGATTGGTAAGAGAATCCAAAGAGTAGCCGGCAAGATCGCCAGAACATTTAATCAAATAATGCAATACATTTTTTTTGTAATCAATCATTGAATCGATACATACATTATTGGAAAGAGAATTTCGCCTTATTAGCCGTTACCATTTACTGCCATTTGGGGGGTAAAGCGATAGGAATTAAATTATGCGGAAAAGTTGTCCTATTGACGTATCTGAGCGTTTTTATCATATTTCAGTACTTACTTCATCTATATCGCTTTCATTGAATAACAATACGCGATTTCAACTATTTGAAAATGTCGTGACCACATAGACAACATGAAACATGGCTGTCGTCCTTGAGTAACTTATCAAACGCGCAAGTTATATTAAATGTACATTTCGATTCGATTGCTTTGCCGGATAAACAGAGTTGAAACTGTTATAATAATGAATAATAAACGTTTGCCGTTTACAAAGTCAGAAGCTTTGTTTTTTTTGAATAATTTGATGCCACTACACCACTGACCTGTATCATAAAGGACTGAGCATTCTTCAATACAACATTGAAGCAAACAAGCCCCACCTAAATATTAGTTACTTCAGGTGCCAACTAGTGCGTTAGTTATATAATGATGGTAGCTCGGTGTTTATAATGTGTTGGTAGTACTGGTATCAGCTGTTACAGTTTAGCTTGTTCTAATCTATATGCTTAATATCTGGTGAAAAGTAGTATAATTACAGGCTCATAATTATTTAAAAACGTAAATTATTAAAAATTGTATTTTATTGCAATGCATAAACGTAGTTTATACTACGTATGAAACAAGGTTATGTTTATGTAAATAAAAATATTAGTTACAGTGTTACCAATAATCACCAACACAACAAACCTAAATTACTAATTGGCACCTTAAAACACCGGTTTTCAATTTGCTTCAAAAATAGTGGAGGGGATCATTAGAATGCTCAGTCCTTTAAGATACAGGTCAGTGCACTACACAAATATAAATCACTTCCAAGTCTAAGGGCAAGTTTTTCATCTTCCATTAAGATATTTAACAGATCATTACAAAAAGTTTGTAACAAACATATAAAAATAGAGAATTTAAATGTATCTTGTGTATTTGCAAGTTTCTTGTTTAATAAAAATTTACTTAGACTTATACGTTCTTATTACTGCCTCCAAAGGTCTCATCTTAATTTGGAAACGGGAATTGTTTTTAAAAACGCCAGAAAAGTTGTATTAAGGAACTTTTCTCCTTTGTTTTACAAGGACGAGACGTAATTTTTGAATATTCTGTGTAATTCATTATTTCCGTGCACTCAAACCTTAGTTCTGAGCAACTAATTTCAATGACTGCTATTTCATTACCTACTTCATTGCGATAATTATACAAATAATCGACGACAAAAATTTAGTATACGTTCTGCTTTAAGTATGTTTGACAAGAGCTACACTAATGCTGCATTCACAACAACAAAATTAACATGTAGAATTAGTATCTTGAATTAGTAGTTAACGATACCGGAAAATTAACATTCACACAAGTTTCAATTTATCATTAAAATTAGTACGTACATTGGTCTGCCATCTAGTATTAGTTAATTAATAAGTTTATTAATGTTGTGGTATTCATATTGCAAATCAAACTATAATAATTTTAATTTTTTAGTTAGTGTACAACTGTTATGACAACACTATTTTGTCAGTGCAATGTCAATAATCAATTTGTAGTTCCCTCCTTTATCTATGTTGTAGTTCGTACAAATCCAGCGCAAGCGCAAATCTACAGAATGCGTAAAATTAATACGTGAAAGTTTGGAGTTTGCAAACATCAACTACTAATTTTAAGCGACCCTACTAATTTTACCGTTGTGAACGTTTTCGGAGAATGAATATTGCTAACTTCCACGTATACAGACTAATTATACTGCAAGTTACTAATTTTGTTGTTGTGAATGCAGCATAAGTTTAATTTTCTTTGACACTTTGTATAAGATTGGACATTGTCGGTAGATGCCCCTGTATATGCTCTTTTGTTTCTAGATACCAAATCTGGTACCGTGGTGGAGTAGTAACTGCCTGAAAACTGTTCGTACGATCTGATTGGTTTAAAATTCCATCCATGTACTTTGTCAAGTGATGGCGCTATCGTCAAAGCTCACTACATAATTCTCTTTGTCAAAGTGCTGCTGTACAACCGGCATGGTAAATTTCAAGAGCTACCAAATTCGTTTAAATATTGTTGATTGACTAGCGGCTTTCTTGGTTTTTCACCATCTGTTACTACAAATTACCAAAATTCCGCCGAAAAGCTACTGCCAACCCAGAGGGTGGCTACCGAGGGTAAGCATTTCGACTAATATTAGTTTTGTGTTAATTGCTTTTGATCTTTGTACTCTTAATATTTAATTATGCTAATCATATGACGTTAAATTTCCTACTTAAAAAAAACTAATGTGCATATCGTCCGTTTTCAAAGTATTATAAATAACCAATGATCGAATGATGTTAGGGTTAACCTGAAAAATTTCCATTTCCAATGACTCATACGATACCTAATTTTCTTGTAATATTACATAATTTAAAACTAATCGTTTAGGTTACTTCCAATTGTATTTCATTACGAATTGCTTAATCAATCTTACTGTTTTAGGGTTATCGTGTTTCGGTTTCTAAAGAAAAGTAAAAATATTTGTTCCACATTGGAAATGAAAGCTAATGCAGAAATGTATAACAATAAGTAGGTCATAAAATTTGCCCTGTAAAAATTTACATGAGATTATTAAGCAATCATAATTAAATCTGCAAATGATATAGGCGTGCAATATGTACAAACCTTTTACGTTGCCAATAATAAATAATTTGCAAATATATGTGGCTTATTTTTGGCAATGACAGTTAAAAAAGTTATCTTTGTCTGTCAAGTACAGTTTTTACGTTGACCTTTGCATCAAAAGAAATTATTTCTAATGTTTTAACTCTTGAGTTATAAAATTGCCTTCTGAAAGTATATAAACTACAAGATACAAAGTGGATTGAAATCTTTCTGAGACAGTAGATCCTCTCCACTAAGCATTACTTAACCTTCAGCCTTTATGATATTGTATTGTGGATATCCACACTGCCATCTACTTACCGTATGGAAATTCCAACCAGAATTTCCAAAAATACAAAGAGAGTTTCGTTTCGCTTTCTGGTTAATTGTAATTAGTTTGAGAAGTATGCACTGTTAAATCTCCAATTGGTAGATATTGAAAATATACAGTTAATATTAGTGAAAGGAAGCTCAGAACAAGTATTTGTGACAGATAAGATTAACATAGCAACAACAAAAAAACACTTTAACCTTGAACGTTTACAAAAACCAAATCAAGTTCGTCTACTAACAATAAATTGCATTAGAAATTGTTTATTGGTGAAATCAATCGGCGGCAATTTCCACAGTTTTTTGTGGAAAATGTTTGATTTTATTGTAACATTGAATGTTGAATCTTTGCTATAAATGCTTCTAAGTAGTATGGTCAAAATACCTTCTAAGTGGAATAATTGAAAACACATTCTACCTAATTCTACAGTAATGGGAGTCATCCAATCCCATTTTCATGGTAAACTAGTGAATCGTAGATTGGGATGAAAGAATGCTCTATTAGGTACATCTTTTTTTCTGTGAAAGTCACTAGGTAGTTGTGTATTAAACAGAAATCCTAGATGGATGATAGATCAAAAAGTATCCCTACCTACAGTTTGTAAATGGTAGTGGTACAATAGTACATATATTGCTTGAAATAGAGCAAGTGTTTTAAAGACCAGTTATCCACGAATACTTTACGCTATTTTTTTTTATTGGTTCACTTTGAAATCTGGTATTAAAATGGAAATAAGAACTAATAGTGTGAAATGGTTGAATTCGTAATGTGAAATCAGTATACCTTTCGTTGTCATGGAAATGAGAAAAACGGAAATTAACTTGCAATCTGTCACTTTATTTGACGTAATAAAGTACTCCTGTCAGATCAATAACCAATAGAATTCAATTTTTTTCAAATTTGTTGATGTTGGCATGGCAACTTTAAAACAGGCGCGTTTTAAAAAGTGCGATTTAAACACGCTGGGGTGTGGTTTAAAATGCTAAAATAGGACACCAATAAAAAAATAGTCATTTGTGTATCAAGGTTGTAAAAGTGACCTTTTTTGGCCGAATCTGATGATTGCCGCCGAGGCGAAAGCCGAGGCTAACAAATCAGATGAGGCTAAAAAAGAACTTTTAACCGAGGTGCACACAACATTTTTTAGGCGACTATCACAAAAAGATATAAACTTTAATATTTAAAAATCAATGTCATAATTTTGACAGTGACAGTTAGCTGACAACATGTCACTTGCAGAGTAAACGCGGTCGTAAAGTTGTTTATGGCAGATGTCAAAAAAAAAGTTGTACTTTACGGCTTTCAAAAGATACGTAAAACTATTTATGTAATAGCCGCCTAAAAAATATTTTTTTTTAGTTCTATGGAAACAATTGTTTACCTATGAGATTGTGTAGTTTATACTTAATTGTTTATTTACTACAAGAGTTCTCAAACTGTTACTGTATTAGTCCTCCGTTCCTGATCAGTGGAGCATTTTTAATTGCTTTATGCCATGATGACAATCATTTATTATGAAAAATTTAAGCTATAATTATTTCATTTTCAACTTAATAATGACTCATGGAAGCGTTGGATTTAAAATAAATATTTGAATGGATTATGCCATATTATTTTAATGTAACTCCTTATGGAGTTCCACAGGCAATTATTGACAGTCTTAGGAAATGCCCAAAACCTTTCCTTATGTTTTATTTCTTAGTCGCACTTCTTGGAAGTGATCGTCTGTCTAAATTTGAAAGTTTAAAAAACGTACAGCCATCATCAGGCAGTAATGAGCCGAAAATTCTACAAAGTTGTACACAGTTGTAGAAGTTTGCATGTGACCGCTAGCGCAATGTTTCTTAACTGGCTAGTCTGTAAAATTTTACAGACTAGCCAGTAAAATTTTACGCTTGTGCTCATCCGTTTCCAAAGCAATATGTCTAAAGCTAATACAATTATTTTTTTTTTGAAATTTATGGAAATTTCTAGAATTTTTATTAGTTTGCAACAGTTATTTACAAGTAAGAAACAAATAAAATATTATACATATAAACATTCCATTCCATTCTTAGTTAGTACCAATCTTCATACTATAACGTATCAAAATTTTATTACATTTAGTCCATTAGTTACCGAGGTATTGAAGTTTTCGTTACTTTTGTTATTTCCAAAACAATGTAAATATACCGAATTTCGTGTGTTTTTGATGGAAAAAATTACCGTTCAAGTTCAGCAATGATTTGATGAGTGTAAAATTTGAAGAGGACAATTTGTCGATGGTTTGCTGACTTTGAACAGTGCTGTGCGGGCACAAATAAGGTAGAAAACATGGATGATCGTAAAGCGGGGTTGCGTAGGTTAACGGATATCATAGCGATAACAATAGAACGTGTGGGCTATACTTTACACGGATATTTGGGCATGGGAAAGTTCTGCTTGGAATGAGTAGCGTATAAACCAAAAACAACAACGTGTTGATGCTGAACGCTGTTTGGAGCTCTTAAGCGAAATTAAAAAGTTTTCTTATTCCATATGGTTAAACGCAAATCCACCACTACATTCCAGAGCCAAGTCAGCACTGAATGAAAGTTGAAACCACTCACGACGACCAAATGGCCAACCTTGAAAACGGAAAAACAATGAATAGCGAATATTATAATTATATACCACTATTTTGATTCGATTGAAGGAAGAATTTGGTAATAACCCCAAATGTAGAAGAAAAAAGTGCTTCCCAACAAGACAACGGACAAGGCGATGGTTACGATGGCAAAACTACTTGAATTGAAGTTGGAATTGCTTTTAAACTCACGACATTCTCTACATTTTAATATTAACCAGAAAGTAGCTACGTCCAACATCATTAGTACCTAGTTTGTTTACTTTTTGTTACCTGTGGGAAGTGAACCGTTACATTAGCGTCACCAGCATCCTTGGAAAAAATTGCGACATTGTCTGCGATACCTATATATCTTTCTTTTCACTTATTAAAGTCATTTAACATTGTATTTATTAATAATTCCTTTTACGAACTCACTATAGTTCAAATGCATAATTGAAACGTCAGTTACCACTCCTGTATAAAGTAACAGCCCACTTTAGCATGAATGAAGCAAATTACTTAAAGCAGAACATTGCTACCTAAATTTACTGATTCATACCGCATGATGGCATGATATTACTTGATCTCGGAAAGAGAGACAGAATAATTTACCCACAAATAAGGCAACTAATCTAATAATAAATATTATGTTTGATGATGTGCTTTAAAGAAATCGGTATGATCGATGACAGACGGTGATATAATTTGGTACAAAAATTTGTTGTTTCATTGCTAAGATGTTTGTTACTGCTTTAATTAAAGGCGTTCGTGATTAATGATTATCTAAATATCCATGAAGAAGCTTGTTTTATGTTTTCTTTTAAATTGACCTGGCTATAAAGTATTAACGTATATTAACTATACGCAAGCGCCAACATGAATTGAATGCTTTCAAGGCGCTTCCTTTTCTAATTAAATCACAATTTTTTGGAAACGAAACGCTAACGAAGTAAGTGGTTGCGCATTTTAAGTACTGATGCATGTACAGATACAAATTGTACTATATATATACATATTCTTTCATATCCAAACAGAAAAATAACATGCTTATAGTTATAAGTTATAATAACAAATGAGGTGTAGTTGAATTTAATTATGTATTTCGGTTATCTGTCCTTACAGTAACGTATTGTTTCTTTCTTTGTCTTTACACACTCTTTATAACCAGGAGAATTTTTGTTAGTTTAAATATTCTATTTTTCATACATAAAACAAGCTTTAATTTCAGGTTTACAAACAGAAGATTAAAATTTGAAATAATAAAAATGCCGAAAAATAATACATCAACCGGAAAAGGTAACTTTTTCATTTCAAAAAAGGAACCAAAAGCCCATGAAAAATCTTCACAGTCCAGTAGCAGTTCCGGCAATTTTTTTATAACCGCATCCGAAAAGAATAAAGTTTCGGGTGAGGGTCCAACTAAACGACACAATACTCCAATTAAAAAATCGACTAAATCGAAAAAACCTTTCGATAAAAAGCAATGGCGTATGAAAAAGTATAGTAAGAAATATAAGCTTGAGGAGTGGGAAAATAAAAGAAAGAAACACGTCTTAGAAGGATATTATAAAGAAATCAAGGACGAGGTATCGAAATTTGACGTTAAAAAAATTTACGAAAAGTACGGAGACGAAGAAGGTGAGAATGACAATAATCTCAATCAAGATATGTCATTACAAAATAGTAGTAATGTTGTTGAATCGCGTGCGGAGTCCACCGAAATAAGTTCGCGTGGTAAAAAGACAAAGGCTTACAAGAAAGCCAAATCTGAATTTCAACGAATTCAAGAGGAGAAAAAGCGGAAAAGAGAGGAAATTATTGCAAAAAAATCAAAACGCGAGGAAGCTTTAAAGCAGTATAAAGCTAAAAAATTGGAGAAATATAAGAAATTGAACCAGAAAACGAAGAAGGGACAACCTATTATGAAGCATAGAATGCAAATGCTTTTAGAACAAATTCAGAAGTCTATGTCGTGATTGTTTAGATAAGTTTGTGTACCTAACTTTTTTTTTAATAAATGGATGCGATTTTCATAGATGATAATATGTGATGCATTTAAATCCGACCGGTTTTGTCCCACCATTTTTATGGTCTTTTTTATTTGGATCAAATTTTTTGTAATATTCTTCATCCACAAATGTGATGTAGCGATGTAGGTAATAAAATTGTGTTCTTGAACAAAATTCCATTTTTCCTCACTGCTTAAGTACTGATCACGGTAAGTTATTTATTTTAGTGATGTAGAAAGGTAAATTTTGCAAAATATATAAAATGCCAATTAAGTTCATCGCGCTACATTCTAGTTTTGTGCATGAACATCGTAAAATAGGTTTTTAATCCATTACTAATACCAAAGTGTAAATCGAACTATTGTAATTTTGCAGTTAATAAGCAAATCGACTGATATTTCAACGATTCAGCGCATATATCCAATGTCTTTAGATATAAATTTATTGGAATTTGAATCTGTTATGTAGGTAATATTTATTTTGGTGCAAACTAGTATGAACAGTTTATGTCTACAACACTATGCTGATAAAATAATCGATACAATTTCCGCTTGTTAAGTATTGCGTTTTATTAAGTAAATAATAATTAATGTCCACCAAAACAAGAGTAAATATAAAAATTATTAAAGTTAATTAGCTTATTCTTTAAAAACTATACAGAGGTGCATATTGTTGTATTACGTGAATTTCCCAGCGCTTACTTTAAAAACAATTTTCTTACACTTGGTGGCCTATTATACGATAGTGACATGTTTTCCAGTTATCTAGATATTTAATGTTACACTTATTTGAACTTATAATTATTTTGTAAATTAGAAATAAGGAAATCGCGACTATACATTCTCGAAATTTCAGCTCATCTTACAGAGCGTTGAATGATAAGTCCTTACCATTCAACGGACAGAGTAGGTAATGTTAATATTGGCGAATACCGAAATGTAAGGTTCTAACCTTCTTGGCATGCACCTCAACGGTATTTCGACAAGAAAATGTTTTTCTAATTACGAACAAAATGCACCGTTTCGGACCAAATATGTATATTGGTTTGTATTTTGTTGTACGTTTACGTTTTCTCCACATTTACTCGTGAAATTATTCCTCTCGTGTATTCAGAAAAATATGAAGTGTAGACTGTAGACCAAATATTTCTTTTGATGATAAAGTAAACGAACATCCTTCAACCAGTCCGGTCCAGGAATTTAAAATTAATTTCATGAATGATAATCTCAAGAAAAAATATTTCACTTTGTAATTTATACTTGACGTAATGAAATATGTATTCACATTTACAAAATTCGTGGAATTAAAATTTATCCTGGCGGCTGAAAACTTTCCTGAAAACAAAGAATCTTGTTGACATCCTTAACCGCATTTAAATATTTTTACAAAAAAGAAATTTTATTAGAATTTTGTAGCTTATTTCATTTGCAATGTTCGCCTGTTTGATGTTTTTTAGATATTTTTTTTAATTCGACAGTTTAATTTTTACACAATAGGCTCATTTACGATTTTTTTTATTTGCCCAATCGACAGATTTTACAATTTTACTACTAAGTTGTCACAATTATAAAAATTAGCAACTACCAGCCAAGATTGTCTTTGAAAATGAAAATGGAAAGTTTACCGAATTTCAGTAATGAATAGCTAATGATTATAGCAAAGAAAATTATAAAATTAGAGATATATGCATACACTGCGTGTCGTAAACCCCGAAAACGGGCACTGCATCGTTCGGCCGTAGAAATGGCACTAAAGTGCGTTTTTAAAAAAAGTTGTTACTTTTAAATAACGTAGAAATAAATAGGCTTTAATTTGATACCAAGCTCATACGAATGAGCCCAATGGTTATTTTTTTATTCAGCTTCAAACTCTAGTATATATACTTTTTGCTCCGACAGTAGTCACTCGAATGATTTGCTACACTCACCTGGGGCTCGTTCCTCAAACAGCGTTCTCATGATTAATAGCCTCTCTCTTATATGCTCGTTTTAATATACATACTATTATCACATGCATAGAATGATCAAGCTGATATTATTGCGAGAATCTGGCTAATAGATTTTTTTATATAGGCAACGCTTGATGGCACCTATATCACTGTGGCTCACCTTTGAAACTGGTAAAAGGAAAATTATGTCATTGGCAAAAAAGTTGTTGTATAATTAAAAGTAGATTAGGAAATTTTAAATTGTACCGATTTGATTCGTCAAGAAAGGATCATTTCGAACTTTAACTACGTCATAATTAGCATTATTTACATATCAAAGTAAGCATTTTGATAACGAATGAGCGCGCGGAAATTTTTATATGCAAAACAAAATATTTTTATCCATTCTAATTTTCTTAATAACTGGTTATAAACGCATTATTATTTTATCCACGCTAAGATGACGTGTAATTTCAAGAAAATAATCCGGTTTATTTTTCCATGAGGAACGTGTGATGCAAGAACCAATTTCAACATTTGTTATTATTTTCCACTTTATTTAGGTATAAGAATACCATAAAAACAAACGAACAAAGAACTATTCCTTTCCAGTTAATTAATCCGCCCAAATATCTCGCCGGCGTCAGTAATACCTGTATCCTTCGATTTTGTCATTCAATTATGGATAAAATTACGCAATGAGGGGATTTTGATTAATAAGACAAATGAGTCTTGGTTGTTAACTAATTTTATCTAGTTCAAAACAGTTCCTTCAATCGGCTGTTGAATCATCGAACTTCCTATATTTGCTTATAATGTTTTAATTTATCTAATTAACTAAATTGAAACTAATCACTTTGAATATCAAGGATTTATCAAGATTTACTCATCTTCTGATGCAAATATACGCTAATTTCTCTTAAGTTAACCAACGCGCTCGATTGACGTTTTTTTTTAATTGTTTCTTCTATCTCGTGGTACTTACTTTTTATATAATTTAAACATTGTAAGGAATTATTGACGTCAATGTTTATTGAACTCTCTCTTTCTCTATCTCTAATGCACTTGTTTACAAACCGACAATTTAAAGAGATGAATAAACTATTGATTAGTTAGTCGAACTTTCGTGAATCAAAAATTCTTATTTTCGCGCTTATTTTTTTGCTATTTTTACAACCTTTTCATGAAAGTAATTTTTGAAAACATTAGAAGTAGGCAATAAGGCAAACACTCCATGTGTGTCCACTTTTTTTTTAATGTTACAAGTACGTAGTTTTTATTACACAATAATAGGTATATTCGTGATCTTATCGGACAAATCTCACGGAAGTCACGGATATTTCAAAATCGTATGTAACTCGTTTTTTTAGCAATTTTTATAAGATTAGATACCTGGTATCCTTGATTAAATATCAATCACAACACGAAGATTAGGGATTGTATCTTATCGCCGTCATACCTCATACATTTGACCGTTTAAAATGGAGCTCAAAATAATATATTTTGTTACTATGATAGTATAAAAGTGAATGTTATCGGTGCAAAATACATAGGTACTGTACATGTTTATACTTTGATGTGCAAAATCTCGTGATCCCAATCCGTTAACTTTTATTTTTGGGAACCGTGAAGCAAAATGCTCGATTTTTCCCAATGAGATAAAAACTATGTACATAATTATAAAACTAGAAATATGTACACCTAAATTAAATTTATTTATATTTCTTTTTCAATTTTTTGATGTATAAGTCGTATGGTAGGCATATAGAAGAGATAGTATGTATTTTTAAATTATTGACCTATATACATTAGGGTGACATATCCCGCTAGCCATCAGCATTGGATTTATTCATTATATCGTTTTGTTTAGACAGACCATGGCGTACTAAATAAAAAAAAAATTACTTCATCAGAATTACACATGGGGGTGTTTTTTCTTATCTTTCACAGGAGCTCTTTCTGTGCCAACTCTAATGGTTTCAATACAGTGGATGTCTGTGATTTTAGCTTTTTCCAACAGAAAAAATTAACCTAGTAAACAGTTGAGTTCGAAGACAAATAGCCAACGCACAAAGCTCCTCTTCTGTTTTGTCACCCGTTCCTTAGTCCTCAGTCAGGTATAAACTTCTGAATACATTCGTCAGACGAAGTGAGGCATCAAAATTTGTATTCAAACGGATTTGATTTACATGTATTTATTATTACAATTTGTTTGAATCTATTTGTGTTTTGTTCTTGAAACACTTTCCAGTATCTAGGCAATAAGAAGCAGAGAAATCGCGTTTTCCCATTTCAATTTTCCTTTTGATTCCAAAACCGATAGTTTATTTTTTTTGCAGTTTAAATGCTTTATTCACAACTTTGATTACCTTAGCAAGGAAATCAATTCCAATTGGTTCGCGTGCTGAAAAGCCATCCCGAATAATTAAATCTACATCCTCCTATACAGACTGAATATTTTGAACGTGATCTGTCCTCGGACCAATAACATAAAATTGGTCCGAGGATCTGTCTCCCCGCTTATTGCGCTGACAGTTGTGACAAAGAATACAAACAGCATTTCCATTTTTATCAATCTTCGCCACCCTTTGGTCTTGAAGTAAAATGGAATCTATACAAGTATAGTGAATGGCCGAAGCATAATATACTCTAAATGGTTCCGCTGTGTCTGAAGAATTACCTCTTGTTTGTTTTTTCTAATCCTAAATCCATCAGGGAAAGTTGAGCTTTTCTTTTTCCAGTCTTTCCTATTTTGCGTTAGCACTTTTATTTCTTCCGACCGAATTCCTTTTTCTTTTGCTGCCTTGTCTATGTCCTCCTAGAAGCTCCTTTTAGTCCGTTTGTGTTCGTTCCATGCATGCGAGCGACGAAAACTTGCACAACCTAGTTGTCTTTGTTGTACGGTGTCCTTTGTAACAAAACTACTAAAAGTAATGCCAAGGGTATAACATCGTTCTTTCGTTCATCGGTACAATAATCATTTTGGATTAAAATAGAGTCCTCACTTGGTAGGTACACTTGTGGCCGTTATTCATTGCTTTCACTAAAATTGCCACTTTTTCTTCTTACTCTTTTCAACCGAGTCTTCCATGTGTTGATCCCTCCCTTAACTTTTCAATTTAATTATATTTTGCAATATTATCACTACTGCTACTGCGTCGGATAATCTGTGATTTGTTGACACATTTCGATAACCCATCCATTATACTTAATAGTCTTTATGCAAAGGTCCCGACATATGATTGATAACCATTGAGAATTTTTATCCGTATGCAATTCCGTGTGGTACATAGTTGCACACAATAAAATAAATGATTGAGGTTCATTCATCATTTTTTCAATATTGGTTATCGTAATTCGAATATATGAAATTTTCTGATTTTTGTGCCTGTAATATGGAGTAATTAAAATTTTAACGGCTGATTAAAGATCTCTGATGATGATTTGATTCTGAAATAAAAGGCTAGAAAGATGGTTTGTTCTCGTTTATTTACTTGAAAGGCAAAAATGCCATGTCATGAAAATTAACAATTATCGACAATAGGACGAAAGCAGAAATCCTCATGTTTACCATATGGGATGAGTTGCAAGCCGAAAACGGCACGTAGTTGTACTCTACGATCTCTTTTTTTGAGGAAAACTAAATGGTGCATTTAAAATTTGGTTAACACTTTTTGTTTTCGAGTTATCGCCAAAAATTCACATTTTCGATTTTTCGTTCTATTATCTCGCTTATTTGTGAAAATGGAAAAACATTACAGTAAAACCTCGATATAACGGACTAATTGGGGGGAGGGGGTGTCCGTAAAAGCCGAAAGTCCGTTATATAAAAATAAGTTTAAAATAAATCAAAAAACCTACGCTAAGCAAGTAAGTAAGCATTATTCTCCGCGTTATCAGCCAGCCTTACTGAAAACGCTGAAATCGCAAGAAATGTAGATCAATGTACAGCAAAAGGAAGGTAATCCGTTTGAACTGAGGAATGAAACGCACGCTTAATTACATTACGTATTTTTATTTTTCTTTTCTCTTGAAACAAATTTGTGTTTTTGTTGTAAAATTTGTTCTTTTATGTATAATATCAACAGGACTTTTTAAATTTTTTACCGGATTTTTTGTCCGTTATATCCGAAGTCCGTTAAATAGAGGTCCGTTATATCGAGGTTTTACTGTATTTCTACGTTCTACAGGCGCTTTTTGATAAAAATGCAGTGGTGTAGTCAATTCCTTAAAAATATTCTGTAAATTCGTATTTTTTCATATGGAACGCGTACTATGTCATTGAAATGCGCCATTGGGTTTTTCTCAAAAAATGTTCATACGAACTATAGTTTACGAGATTCCCTAATAAAACATCGAAATTTGACCACCCTGTACAGGTACACATGCAGAAATAGTATAATGGTATTCTATGCATTCAAATTCTTAAATGGTGCTATTTACGCATATGTGTTACACAAAATTTAAAAAAAACTCATATCCACGGTATCAGTTACATCCCTTAAGGTCTAACTCTACAAGTAAAGTAAAAAGGTTTATTAAGTTCGTTATTAGTACTTACATATTTTACTGTTGCATTCTTCGTCAAATGATAGTGTAGTCAATGTGACATTAATGTTTCTGCAATTTGTTAACCTTTTATTATTCAATTTATTAAAAAAAATTTGCAATGTTAAATACTTTTATTTACGTCAAATGTCTAATTTCAATAATTAAACTGTATTTTTTTATTCTTTAATTGAAGTATTTTCTTTTAATTGTTATAGCGTTTAATTAGAAACTTCCCTGGTTATTTATAAGGACATTTCAGAATGATAATTAGGTACATTGAATGACAGACAATGCCATATTGGCAATTAACTACTTTCGTATAAATAAAATTAGATTGGGGATCTTTTCGATGAAAATTATAAATATATCAGTTTATTAGATAGTAACACCGCTAATTATGGAGCTAAGTACAGGCGTAGTCACATAAGAAGGCGAGCGCGGCAATGCGCAAACGACGAATTTACGCTGCTTGTAAAATTTCGCGTATCTATAAGTCAGTGTCGTTTCACTTTATTGTTGTAGATATGTTTATTCATCACTAAATATGAACATTAACGTTATTTATTGAATTATAATTACTGGATAATTACATACTTTAGTGATATATAATGAAATTCGAATAAGTTATTGAAAAAAATGCACTTGTGTGAATGCATTTATTATGGTACGCAACTGACTTGTATTTTTACAGTATTCGGCTTTCGAAGTCATGAATCGGGTTGCGCCGGTTCTCGCCTTCTTATGTGACTACACCTGTATATTGGAAAGTCCCGATGATCATTTGCTGTTCAACATCAGGCACTATCTGGACTCACACAATTGTCTTTAGGCGTGGTTGTCTAAAGCAGCGGTTCCCAACCTTTTTTTGCCAAGGGACCACTTTGATTTCGTTATTATCAGCAGGGACCACAAGACTCAAAAATAAACTGTATCAATCTAAAAATAATCTTTAATTGAAACGTTTATCATAAGTAATAATAAAATTCAAAAGTAATATTATTTGATACTGTTATAATTTATTGAATAGGTACATATGATTTTTAGGGGACAATTCAGTTTCCATCAATGAGATTTTTGAGCTTCCATATTCTGTATAAGTTTTTGAATTCTTGGAGTAATATTTTTGCTCAAAGCTACACGCATAGGTATCATCACTTACTTTCAATCGATTCCTAGACTTGTTTTTAATAATACCCCAGTCAAATTAGCCTTCAACCTCGGAATGGAAGCGAATAAGCTAAAAATTTGTAGAAACCTTCATTTTGATGTACTCATGACTGACAAAAAAGTCTCATCATATCGTGTCTGCATCACAAGTTATTCAAGGTCAAAGGTCGGGTAAATCGGTTTTTTGCAATTATTTCGTTTTCTACGCGAAATACCGCATTTGAGGTTATTATGAATTTTGTAGGTCATACAATTATCTACAATTTTCATCTCAAACATTTTTTTATAACTTCAACCATTCTCGAGATATAGCGCGGAGAGTGGGGAGCGCGCACTCGTATATAAAGTCAATAGTAAACGGCGTCGACAAGTAAATTGTAGATTACACAATTTATTAATAAATTGAAAATAAAATTTGTGACATTATTTTTACTATTATTTATAAATGTGACAAGTTAATTTATTTATAACAAATTATTAAATATGTTATTTATAAGTAAGAAATTTTTGTAATAATATTCATTATTTTATAGTTTATGCTTTTCAAAGAGTTTGTATAGTTTCATCTAAACTTTAATATTCGGATTAAAATATTATTCTCATTATAATGATTAACAATTTTGTATAATCATCTATCCACCTAAGCAACGCTATGTAAGTTTAACATATACGGATGCGCGCTCCTCACTCTCCACGCTATATCTCGAGAATGGTTGGAGTTATAAAAAAATGATTGTAATAAAAATTGTAGATAAGTGTATGATCTACAAAATTTATAATAACCTCGAACGCGGTATTTCGCATAGAAAACGAAATAATTGCAAAAAACCGATTTACCCGACCTTTGACCTCGAATAACTTATGACGCAGACACGATATGATATGAGACTTTTTTGTCAGTCATTAGAACATCAAAATAAAGGTTTATGCAAATTTTCAGCTTATTCGCTTTCATTCCGAGGTTTGCCCCTTTTTCTGGCTTATTTGACTGGGGTATAATGAGCAAAGCAGAAAATCCCTGCTCGCATAAATAAGTTGTGGAGAAAAGCATAAGATAACGCAAAGCTATTTCTCGAATTTTAGTGTATGAAATTGCTTTTTTACACCAAAATTGCTTTAATGAATCTGATTCAAATGCGTCTTTACAGTTTCTATCATTTTGTAATTCAAAAAGTTCTTCTTTTATTTCTCCTGCAACTTCTCTAACATTAGTGCCAAAAGGTTGCGTATCAGTTTTTGGTGAATTTCAGCTTCTGATGTATTGCTATCACCACGCACCGCGCTCGGTATTATTCACCGACGCGGGTTTATTCAAAGTTTGAAATCTTTCGCGGACCATATTTTAGTTCTGACGGACCACTGGTGGTCCGCGGACCACTGGTTGGGAACCACTGGTCTAAAGAACGGAATTTTCGGTTAGGCATTATGTTCGAAGGGCATTACTATAAAATTACGAACATAACGAAAATTTTTGTCGCGCATCTGAGCCGAAAAAATGTGATCATCTTTTATGCGGCAATGTTTAGTCTCAATATCATTAACCAAAAGGTGAATCGGGAATATATTTGTAGACTGATTTTATTGTTTTTCTTTTAGTTATTCTACCGAATTATTGTCTTGTTGTATTCTCTCCGTATGATGGGAGATATAATCACTTTTTGATGATCGCAATACCTATAAAGAATTCTGCCGGGACTTAGAAAATTAACAATTAATGAAAAAAAATCCTATGTACTTGAACGTTGACCTACTGTTACGTGAAAACCAAAAAGAAAGACCTTTGTGTTTCTTGGCAAATTACATGTATTTGTGTATTTCCCTTAAATGATAACATCGTCGCATGATAAGCTACGTCAAATCGTCTGCCAATGTTTTTTATTCTATTTAAGAAGCGCTAGTACGCTTCCAAAAGTGATTAACAAAAAAGCAAATTCGTTGTAGGTATAGTGTGTACAGCAAGGATATTTCCCTGAAATTAAATTTACATCCCATTGTCATTATGGTCATTATCATCAAAATTACATTTTAGTAGACCTAATAGATCATTGAAATACGTAATGATCGCTGACTGGCTATTAGTGATAAATTTATCTTTGGTATATCACCCATTATTTTTTCCGCGAAAAATCGATCATTTTTAACCAACGTGATTTTAATGACTAAAGCTTTTTTGTTTATACATTTAAATATTGCCTGTATGCCAACCCAGTCGATTAATTTATATCCTACGTTACGTAATAATGGATAAAACCAAATTACCCGCGCTCTAATTTACCCGTTCCGAATATTTAGGTGACGTCAAAATACGTATGCCGAGGATTATTTTGCGGGAGTACATTTTGATAATCATTAAAAGATAAGCTCAATATGGTGGGAGAAATTGTATAAAATTCTAATGGTCCGTAATGAAAATGTTATTTAAAGAGTACATTTTCATCTCGTAGATCTGTTATCTCCATCAAAGGCACTCGTCGCCTTACCAACCGGTTTGCGTGAAATCTCACCAAAGTGCATTTTTTGAAATTTTTTTGTTCGTTACCGTAAGTTTCAAAAATTACTTCCTCCGATTTCATTGTAAGTTTCGCGACCGGTTGGTGGGCAGAAACTTCCTGCAAATTTTTCATGCGGAATTGCTGCCATATAGAAATTTCGTCCTCAAAGTTTGAGGTGAGTTTTAACACATTTTTTATCATGTTTACACAATTGACCGATCATCTTATCAATGTTGAATGAGTAGATCACAGTTCAAGCTGTATCCGACTAGTATCGTTTAAATTTGTAAATGGAATACACGTGCCTGTCGCTCCTTTATTTTTTCATTTTGTTTATACCAGTTTTGCAATATTCTTTAGTGAAAGGTAAATTATTGCTATTTTTAATTTTAAGATGTTAATATTACAATTTTTTTTTACTTTAATATTATATGCATTATTGTACAAATGTCCTCACAAATATTGAACTTTACACATCTTTATCTCCATATTTGACCCAAGTTTAAATGATTTCAGCATTTGACTGAATCTATCTATAATCTGTGAAACTTGTTTTTTTTTGTCTTGGGGTTATTTGTTTTTGCCAATTCATTGATTACTCTCATTGTACGCAATAATAATGATAATAATAACAATAATAAAAATGGAACACATCACTCAATCCTTCCTTCACAAACTAATACAATGTTGCATAATATTATAGAAAGTACAATCCACTCATGCGACGGCTCTAACTTCCACATACACACAATACACTCACATCAGAACACACTATTAACACAAACAACACATTACCCATGCAAGTGCAACCTATGCACAGAGTTAAGCGACAAAGACTTACACAATATTACATTATGTTTTTTTACACCTACTTTAAATTAATTTGTATATATTACTAGGACTAATCGTTACTTGATTTCCACCTGTGCGGTTAGTTAACCAGGCTTTGTCTGAGTATCCATAGGAATTGAAGTAGAATAATAATAATAACTCCACATCAATTGCTAAAGGGTTGTGGGGTAAGATCTCGAAAACACATTTTAAAATGTGTTAGTTGTGATCTCAAAACATTTAATACAATTGGTTGCAGACCTTGCAGATATTTCCCTCAATAAAACATACCACCCCCATTCAGTTGTAGTCTTTTTGGAAATTCAACTGGGTTAACCTGATTACTTTAATTACTACAAAAACACAATTTTTATAACATTGGTTAACCAGGTTGAATTTTCGAAAAGGTCTCTATTGTTATGTTCGAACCCCGGATTATTGACTGTGAATAGTGTAAAAGTGTGGCAAATTTAACACCTGTGTTGTACAACCAAACAATATTACGTACCTATCTTAAAAACGAATATGAATTTAATTTTGCGTCAGCCGCACTGTTCAGCAAAATTTATATGCACATTAGTTATTATATAAGAAAACAAATCGTCTAAAATTATTCTTTTTTAGGGTTGTGCTGAGCGGCGACTGATCCCCGCCGTTCGAGTAACATATTTGCCATACAACTACTGCTTATACCTAGACGGAGAACCCCCTTGGGGCTGCTAGCTCCCTTAAGTATTGAGTAAACTCTTTTGTATTTTATACACACACGCTGCACAATCCTGAGCAAGGGCTGCCTCGTAAGTTGTTTTTTAATTTAACTTTCCTCATTAGTTATTCTCTTCTTCTTCTTACAGTTTGCTTTTCGCATATTTTTTAACTGTATTTAACAATACTACACCTTATTAATCGAGAAACCATGAAGATCAGTACAGTAGAAGATGAACGTGTCCACGTTCTTAACAGTAATTCCAATGTATGGTCCATAATTCGTGACATAGTCGATACTGGCGCACAAGAAGATGCATTTTATATTTGCGATATTGGCAATATTGTTGAAAAACACAAAATGTGGAAGTCGGCATTACCACGAGTAGAACCACATTACGGTAAGCATTCGATGAAATGTGTCGTACAATTCTAATTGTTGTTTTTAGCTGTCAAATGCAATGATAGCCTCACTGTCATTGAAGTTCTCGCCGCTTTGGGAACCGGTTTTGATTGCGCATCCAAAGCCGAAATCAATAAAATACTGGAACTTGGGGTAAATCCTAATCGTATCATTTTTGCCAATCCGGCCAAACCCATTAGTCATATTCGACATGCTGCTGATGTAGGAGTAAATACGATGACCTTTGATAACGAAGTTGAATTGCATAAGGTTAAAAGTCTATTCCCCCATGCGAAGTAAGTGTTATCTTTACGGTTCACTTGGGAAATGTTTATATTTTACTTTTCCAGGATGGTTATACGTATTAGATGTGATGCAAAGATATCTCAATGTCCCTTGGGTATGAAATTTGGATGTAATCCAGACACCGAAGCTCCACATTTATTACGTGTAGCATCAGAATTAGGTATAGATGTTGTTGGCGTTAGTTTTCACGTAGGTTCTGGTTGTGGCGATCCAGACGTTTTTCGTGAAGCAATTGGTATCAGTCGAGACATTTTTGATTATGCAGAATCTCTTGGTTATCATTTCAATTTGCTCGATATTGGTGGTGGATACCCGGGTCACCATGACAGTTCAATTCTTGAGGTATTTTTTATCATTAACATTACCACACTATTACCTGTAATAATGTGTCCTTTTCAGATTGCGGAAATAGTAAATCGTGCCTTGGAAGACTATTTTCCGGATCCATCGGTGCAAGTTATTGCAGAACCTGGTCGATTTTATGTTTGTTCCGCTTATACGTTGGCGTGTAACGTCCATTCAATCAGGGGTGTTGCAACAAAAGATCCGGTGACTGAAGCACCTTCAACCCATTTTATGTATTACATCAACGATGGTGTCTATGGAAGCTTCAATTGTGTTTTATATGACCATCAGCATGTCGTGGGTCAACCACTGAAAGATTATCCACATTCTAAGTTACATTCGAGTAGTATTTGGGGTCCTACTTGTGATGGTCTCGATCAAGTGGTCGAAGAAACGCTTTTGCCCGAATTACATGTTGGCGATTGGTTAATATTTGAAAATATGGGTGCGTACACACTTCCAGTAGCAAGTCCGTTTAATGGTTTTCCCGTTCCAAAAGTTCACGTAGTAGCTAACGAAGATATTTGGATATTTCTTAAGGACATTTTGCCATTAACTGAGGATCATTTCGTAATAGGCACAACTCCGTCTTCTCTCGCTAAGAATATGAATGTTGACAGAGAATGGGTTTTACCCGACTTACCCATCACTATCACTTTACCTATTTGTGGTGATGGTACCATAATTGAGGAGCATGTTTTGGAATACGTAGACGTATGTCCTGTAGCGCATTGACATATTATCGTTTTCTGTGTCATGAATTTCACCAACACTTGTTTTTTTTAGCATTTTATTTTTCCATTATAGTTTATAATTTACACCTTCAGTTTCATAATTTAACTCTAAAATGTGGGTATTTCAAAATGGGAACAATTTACTTGTAATGTGTTTCAAAAATTGTATTTTTAAGGTTTTTCGTCCGTTTTTATCATTTTTATCTTGACCTAAGATGTGTATCTGTTAAATATAGTTAACGAAAGGCTTTCTATGCAACACAGATTTGATTTTCACAAGTCAAATTACAAGATTACAAAATTAGTTGTCATAGAAAGCCGAATTGTGAAAGTAAAGGGGCAGCTTTAGCTTATTCAAAAAAAAATTACCATGATAGTCTAGTAGATTTCTATAATAATATAATGTAAATCTATTAGACTATCTTGTTGGCTTCTATTATCATAGAGTAAAATGCCAGCTCTATGATTACGCTTAATAATTGATGTATCAATAAATTATTAATGTAATTTTTGTTTTTAATTCTAATTTTCTCCTAAATCTCATATGCATTAAAAGTAGAAATAGCAGGCATGCTAACCTTGTTAATTAGAGGTACCTCCTTCAAACCTGTAGTTGGTGTTAATACAGTTTAATAGTGAAGATAAAATTAAAATATGGGATTCTTTTAGTCTGTGCTAAATTCGTTGTAATACAAGTACACTTTCAATATGTCAAAAAATTTGCTATATATTTTGTGGAAGAGGGCCAAATTGTATAGATTAATATCTTATACCAAATACTTTAGGACAGTAGTCAAGATTTGACAGGAAAAAGGGGTTTAGAAACTGTTTAGTTGCAATAAAGGTTCTGTAGCACTCGAGTTGTTCCTTTTGTCTGTATATACGCTACAGTTGGCTAATAATTTCCTCACATGATATTCCTTACTCCACATTAATTAATGTTATGGAATCGAACACCATTGTATCTATTGGATACAAACTAAAAAAAGCATTCTTCACCGTTCGTGTATAGAATGCTTGTGTTAACTGTTAAATGTTTTTAAATCCGAGGTGGCGACTAAAGCGGCCTGGTCTCAACAATCTACTTATCCATTTTAATAAAAGCAAAAAAGAATATGAATGCACCTTTTCAATTTCTCGCTAAAATAGATACAGATATAATTAGAAACAATGCTGTAGATGGATGGTAGCTAATTTTTTCTTCCACTTTGTTCATTTGTCTTCCTGTTGACATTTAAAAGTGAATAGTTTGTCTCACTATGACCAAATGTCACTGCAACTGTTTAAATTGTGCGAACCGCATCTAATTCCGTTTTATATAACTTACGATTAGTACTATGCTTTTAACATACATGATATATTGTCCTACATACTGTTAATTTCGTAACGCCTCATTCTTATGGCACTACACATGGAAATGTTTGAGCACTACTCTTAAAAGTGACACGACTATCGGTTTACAGCTAGTTTTTAAGGGCAAGTTCGACTATACTTTTAAATTTATTATCGACAGACAATTAAGGTTAAACAAAGTAAGTATAAACTTTCTTTGATACTTAAAACTTGTAAAACTGCATTTTTCTTCACCTATATAACTGTTATTCGGAAAATGAACTAAAATAA
Organism: Pyrocoelia pectoralis; assembly: GCA_036250285.1. Classification (NCBI taxonomy): domain Eukaryota; kingdom Metazoa; phylum Arthropoda; class Insecta; order Coleoptera; family Lampyridae; genus Pyrocoelia; species Pyrocoelia pectoralis. The sequence continues at coordinate 6,648,156 of CM070075.1, forward strand.
CAGGCTTCCTATTGATGGGAAAACTGTATTTTTATAAATATAGGAACAATCTTTAATAATAAGACAAGGTTTAAAAAAATTAAACCATTTTGGTTCAAATATGAAACCTTTTCTATACCCATTTAGTTCATTCAATCCGTTGACAATTTCGTTGGAAAAACGGTCAGTCACTGAAGGATAATCTGCAATCAACCCTTCCAGAATATCTCTTAGGAATGATCATAATTTTTCTCTACAACCGCTATTTGTGTAATAAAATGTTTTAAGTACACTTTTAACTTTGAATTCATTCATAAAAACTGTCAGGTGTATTATATTTCTTGAGATTGAATCTCGCCATTATCTGTCCATAAATCTGCCTTCATTACAAATTTTAGTGTAAGTATAAGACATTTAACAAATTTTAAATGTTACAGTTGAGTGAATCCTACTTCTTTATGCAATGATGTTACCCTTTGAGACTTTTCTACAGTTTTTAAAACATTCATGATTTTTATAGTGAACTCTTTTTAAATGATATTATAATTACCCTCCTACTTTTTACTTTAAAAAGTCATTAGTAGGGAAAGACGGACTTTGAATTAAGCCGAGATGCTAGCACTCACCTTGACCACTTTTATTTCACTTTAAAATACTTTACAAAATCACCACCAGGGAGAGGAGTGTGGCGTGACCTTCTAATAAGTAACACCATTGTTTATATACCTTAAACACTGAAACCACAGCCAAGTTAGGCAACCCTCAACGGTGGGTATCTCTATCTCTTGGTTTATATTAAAGTACCTACTCTGAATCTATCTTCTGGCTTCAACGCCTACAACTAAAATTCATTGGAATAGGTCGCATCCCTTCCAGTTGCATATAACGTGCAGGTCAATGGGATAGATTAACAGAGTACCGAACGCCTTTGACCCACAGTGAAGCACATATGTAAATCCACAGGAATTTCTTTTATTATATTCTGAAAAATTAAGTCAAAACATCGCGTACCGCATGGAGCGTGTAGGGACTGATGCGCGAAAAGGAGTAAACGTGGCGACCGCCGCTGAGGTTACGCTACTATGGTAATCTACCGACTCTGAACTATACCAGAATCGGACCTATATGACAACCCTACGGCAGGCGCGCTTCAGAAAATCTCATGGGCGGGCGCGCAGCGGCATTCTATGCCGCAAACTAAAACTAACCTTTCTAAAACCCAAATTATGTTTTAAATGATAAAAACACAAAATTAGAAAGTACTTATGTATTAAACATAAACGAAACATAATTCCATAACAGATAATAAATAAAACAGCGTAATTCTCAAAATAATCAGATAAATCGTAACACACATACCAACCCATTTTATGACCAACAAGAACACAAATCAAACAATTTTTGGTGAACATTAACTTTAGTCTTCCTCCACAGCGGGATTCAGGCAATTCCTGCCCCATCTTTGAACCACAGTTCCAAAACGTTCACGGAAAGAACTAACAAACAACTAACAACCACATCTGACAGGGTGCTTTCAACGCTGTGATTTTTGTAGTATTTGATGTATAATAAGGTCATTCGAACATATCTAGACAGATAGTGGCGTGCGATAACTAGTTTTTTAGTTATGTACAAATAATTTTAAATGCGGCATAAAAGACCGCTGCGCGCCCGCCGGAGGGTTAATATCCTTCACACACAGTACTCTTCCCAAGATGTTTATCCATCTATAACTGTATGTGACTACCTTGATCTAATGGCATGTTCAATTAGGTTAAGTAGTGTATGCAGCTTCGATGATCATCAACCACAACCTTAATAATATCAACTTGTAAATTCTTTTATTTTTATATTAATCCCGCCTCAACAGATTTAGAAAATTAATATATACAGATTTTAGATGTCTATCATTGTAATGACAAAAAAATTGGCACAATAAAACTTAAACCAATTGTACGCTGAATTTTGACAGATATGTTTGTAGGTACATTTGAGATTGCTTATTAATATTATTAATTAGAGTAGGTAAAAAGCCTGGACGTGAATTTCCTAATGTTGCCAAATTTTGAACTAGAAACTCTCTGGGTTCTGAAACTCCTACAAAAATAATTAAAACTATCCCTCTCGTATTAAATGTAAAAATTTTACCCTGCAACGGATCCGACTTATTATTATTAGCAAAACTCAACTTAGCAGTCATAGTTTGAAAAGTTGGTGTATCATCCACTTCTACAAACTCATCATCGGGGAAGGTACTTTCATCTATTTGACCTTCAAAAAAATTGATCAAGCACTAAAAAACCAACAAGTTAGATAAACAAATATTTTGTAATTTAATTACGACAAACCTGAAGTAAAGGTGCCCAATATTTTTGATACGATCCCGTATACATTTCCGGACAATCGCATAACAATTTAATAACACCGCAAGCGACGATTTTTCTTTCGATACCTCCGGACACTTTTTGAAGATCCGCTAAAAATAATTTCTCCAAAACCATTCCAAACATTCTGAAACAAGTTAGATTAACTTTTTAAGTAATGAATGCGTTAATTCGTACTGAGCCTGAATGCCATCTATAGTAGAAACAAGTTCATTTGCGGAGAACTTTATTACATATAATGAGAAAAATACTATTGTACCTATAACATATTTTGTGGTTTTACTTGACGATAATCGTTGAAAAAGTAGAAAAAATATTTGTTTGTGGTATGGCGTCAACGCCTCTCTGTAAATATTATAAATTAGTTGATATAATACCGTAATTTAATCTTACATTGGTACGTATTGTATAATGTTTTGCATTAAATAAAATCCCTCGTGATCATTGGCTTTGGATGCTATCAGTTTTTGAAAAACACCCAGTAATCCGACCTATAACGTAAATGAAAAAATTTATTCTTACAAATAGATAATGTTACTTACCAACTTATCTTGTGCGATTACTTGTGGAGCAGCTTGTGTAAGAAAAGCACACAGTAAGCGAACCAATGGACTTATATTTGCCGGTCTCTCCCACAATACAGGTGCTAACAAACAAGGCAACAATTGCAAGTACGATTCCGGTATACTTCCGGTAGGTGTTAACTCCATTAACAATGACAATAATTGAAAAACATACGGTATAAATTCTAAAATGTAATGTACGTTTGTAAAGGTTAAATCTGCTGTGTTTTACCTTGAATATCCTGTTGCAAAATGTTTTGAAAAATAGGAAACAGTATATCCTCAAATGAAGTGACTGCGGTAGAATTACTACGGCATACAATCCTAAAATAGGCGTAAACAATTACACGTCAATGAAAAGTTATATGGATCAGACAAACCTAATCGATAATGAAAATGTTTCAAATAAAAAGTGGTTAAAGTGTGGTTTTGAAGGATTTTTGGCAACTTGTTGCAACTTTTCTGTCAATTTTGGAAGAATTGCAGATAAATATGGTAAAACTCTGTCTTGTAAAGTTGAAAAACTTCTCATTACGGCTATAAATTATTAACAGTAAAGTAACATTAAATAAAATGTAAACTGGCCAAACCTTTCATGACGTATTCGTTTTCTTCCGATACCGGTTTTTCTAATGTAGAGAATAGATTTGATAACAAATCTCCGGCTAAGGGAGCCAATTCCTCTCCTCTCACGCTATAAGTAATATGTTTTAATAAATGATACTATACATATATGCATTACTACATTGAAATATTGTTACGGTTTTTATCACGCATAACCAAAATTTTTTCTATAGTGCATGCCGCATACGTGTGCACCACTGCACTTTCACCTGTGAGATGTCGAATGAGTTGTGGAAGTGTACCAACAACGATATCCCGAGGTAGAACTGAACGGAATGTCATAACGTATTTAATTGCGTCTGCCTTTACCACGGGAAGTTCGTCAACTAAATAATGACAACTTTAAAATACGCTTGTGAAAAAACTGGTTGTTACCGTTCGATCTATCGAGTTCTGTTAAAATGTGTTGCTGACAAAACTGTGGTATAGAAACTAATTGACTGGTTTGAGTTACGCCATGTTTTTGAGTTGCCCCTCGACTTACTAGAGATGTGACCAAATACACAGCCGCATCTTTACTTCTCCAATTTTGTATGGGATTTTCTGAATACTTTGTCAACATGACCTATGATTTCAAAAAGAAAATTTTTCAACACAATTTTGGCGCGTCTAATTAAATTCAAAATTACCTGCAAGTACTGCCCAAAGATATTCATGATTCGTTGTTCGAAATTTTGACTTAGGGTATTTACAAGGTCGCAGGCCGCTCGTCGACGTGTATCAATATCCGATCCTTCAATATCGCGACGTATATATTCCTCGGGATTATCTTCGAATAATTCTTCATCTGAAGCTAAGAGAATAATGAGATGGTAAACATATTAAAAATGGTATACTTTACGTAATAAAGTGATAACTAATTGTGCAAAAATTACCTGAAAAATTATAATTAACAGAATGGCCAATGAAAATACGATAAAACTATACTAATTGAGTCGGTATAATAAAACCAGAACTTGGTAATGAGATTTTAAGCAAACAGAGATTCATCCATGTTTCAACATGGATGAGGAACATAATAAATGATGGAATTATGAGAAACATTGTACAAAATATGAGTTGCTGTCTTAGGTATATTCTGCCCCAGGCTGCTACCCCTCCCCTTAGTTCAAACTTAACGTTACAGATAGTGAACCTAAAAAATAATAATAATAATCGCTTTTATTGATTATATACGGTTCCTACACCATAATCAATAGGCACACAAGGTCAGATAAACCTATTGGTTCTCTGTTCAGGGTGATATGGAAGTTCAGTTCATTGGAGTAAATACCAATACCCGTTCCTTCTATTGCTTTAGATCCATTCATGAAGATGGCTCCCTATTATATTTGTGAACGCAAGCCATTCTAGTCTTTACACATGATTGTGGAGAGTCTGGTTCTAGACTACCAGACAATTGCTCCACAACCACAGGTATGAAATACATTATATTGGTGACAGTTAATGTGCTACAGATAGTAGCATCATTAAATACTTACCTCTAAATTCCATATTTGGTATAATAACTTTTTCACAAATACTATTTAACACATTATCATCTTCGAACAAATGTCGATAATGTGCCCTTTCGCCAACCGATGACAAAAACTGAAGTGCATTAGAGACCAACTACAAAATAAAAATAATTAATAAATAATCCTCATAAATCGTCAAAGAAAATACCAAATCAAATTTTGGCTGTAACCCTGTGGAAACGAGCAAACTCCAAATATCTGTGACAAATTGTGAAAGGTACGGTTGAAATTCCTCATCATATTTCTGAGCGTACAATGCAACATTATCACATACTTGCGATTTTAACTGTTCCATTATTCCAGCTTCTTCGTCATCCTAAAAAACTACAAATTAGCACTTAAATCATTACAACTGAAGTCCATTACCCCCGTTCGTAACGATTTAACTTCCGTCGTTAGAAGAGTATGAAAATACTTCATCCAAGTTTCCATATTATCTTCAAAAAATTCGGGTAAGTCTTGAAAATTTAGGGAATAAAACACTTTGCAAACGAGTACTAAAGAGCTGTAAATTACTTTTAATGCATTTACATCTTCGGCATGTACTTGGGCCAAGTGCATAGTTGCCTAAAATAACAATTGTCGTCACACACGGCACTAAAATGAAACAAAAATTTACCGATAGTAAATCTGTTAAGGGTTGCGCCAATTTTTCTAAAACAAACTTGATCTCCGCAAACAATTCGTTGGATTTAAATTCGTATCGATATTTTTTAAAAAGTGAGTGAGCTGTTCTTAAAATACCATTTATGACATGAAAATCTCCTACGAAAGAAAAAACACGGATTAAAACTTGCTAGACATTCGACTTACAGTATTACCTGTAGAAAATTTTTCCACCATTTGACTGATCAACTCGGGCCATTTTAGTGGAAAATCCGTTTTACCTATAATACTAATCGCGTCGCTAAGTTGTTTTTGAATCGATTCCGGTAGAGTTAACATTAGCGTAACTATTAAATTTTTAATTGCGGCACGATCAGTTTGATGAATTCGGTCGACTTGATCATCCTCCTGTAATAATTGTATTATATGGGATTAAACTAATGAAAGACATTGTTATTATTATATACTTACGACATTCCAATTACGTTTGATGTAGTTCTTGAAAGCGATGGCACCAGCCGTACGTATAGTAATATCAACTTCATTCTTGTGCACTAAATGAAGTAAAAGTAATGGATAATTTTGATTAACTTCAACTCCTTCCAAAAATTTTTCGGCTATAATTAATATAAACGCATTGAAAATGTATTATATTAAGTATAAATATACAAACCGGGGCGGCGAACATTAACCTCTGGACTTAAAGTTTGTTGAAGATAGTCGCCTAAAGTACGTAAATTATCATCGGATATTTCCATTATTACTCTATAAAACACTATAATACGAATTACGAACGAACATTAATTTTTTTAATTACAGAATAAAAATAGACGAAAATTACCGTTGAGACACAAACTAACCTATAAACTTCCATTAACTTCAAAAAGCAGCTACAACTGTGTACCAACCTATAAATGTGAAATTAGAAGGTTGTGCTAGGAACTGCGGATATCCCGACTGAAATAGATTACAAACCTGTGATCTGTGATTATAATAGGTGTTTTCTTTTTGCACGTTGTGGTAGACTTAAGTCAGCTCTGTCAATAACACACCATTCGTTTTATAAAAATAATTTGACTCAGTTCTCAATAACCCTATTCGATTCCATGAGTCCATCTGCACATGATCCTCCTATTCGAGCCTTTTGGGCTACCTCCCTGCTTAATCGTGCGTACCTGCAATGCCATCCCAGCATCCCACAAGTGAGATAAACAAGTGAGATACTTAAGAGGAAGAGATTTTCATCATAGCGTTATTTCTATTCTAGTATACTGTATACCAATTCTGCTTGAAAAACAGTCAGAATTTTGCGTAGTTGGTGGGATGGTGGGTGATATGGAAGTTCAGTTCTTTGGAGTAATAAATAGCCGCGCCTGTTTCCTTCTATTGTTTTAGATCGATCCATGAAGATGGATATATGTCAGGTCGGGATGCCACACTACCGAATCGAGGAGGTTTGGAGGTTGTTGTAGTACCTCCCTATTACAAATTGAGGGGCACTTGATTGCCTCTCTCTCCTACTTCCTGATGTTATTGAACACCCATTTGCTTCCAGGGACATCCCGATCACAAATAAGTCTGTTCTGTATTAATCTTTTTATTGTTAAATAATCCGTGGTTTATACGCGTAGTGGGCTCAACGAAGAAATATTTAAAATAATACCGACACATAAGTTCCAAACAACGAAAAAGGATAATAGGTGATATCCAGTACAATTTTACCACTGGACACATGGGTTCTGGATTCTGGATTATATGAGAGTAGAGTGGGCAAAGTCCACACGTACGTATATTGAGGATGATGGTAGAGAAAATAGTAGCCATGTTGGCCAAGATTCACCCAAAATTAAGTATCTTCTTAGTTGGGCAGAGGCAGAACAATGGTTCATATACTTGTTTCGTTTACAAATGGAGCTTCTTCCTTGACAGTCTTGTACAGAATTGAGGCACACAATAGTCTAACATCATGTCCCACCTAGTTTTGTGCCGAGCATGGCTGTCTTAAGTTATAAGGTTGCTTAAATAGCTACTACGTACTGTAAATGGAAGAACCGGTTCTGGGTCACAAAACACTTCATTTAAGGCCATACTATCTGATGTAGTTTGTGGTATCAGTCGGAAATCAGCCCAGAGGTAAGTTTGCAATCGTCTAGCGCCTGGAGAGGAGCTCGCCTTCGTCACTGTGTACTATATGTATGGGAACTTTCCTTGCACACAATTGAGATTTGCCTAGTACTTTTCTCCTTCAATTTTCATGGTTTCAATAGGTGTTTTCTTTTTGCACGTTGTGGTAGACCTAAGTCAGCTCTGTTAATAACACACCATTCGTTTGATAAAAATAATTTGACTCAGTCCTCAGTAACCCTACCTATTCGTTTTAAAAGCTTGATTTAAGTTTTATATTAACCTGAGGCAGAAATGTCTTATGACGCAAGGCACTTCAATCACGTGATGATTGCGACTTTACCTAACCCTGTGGCGATGCAAAAAGAAAACACCTAATGGTTATATGCATTTGACAAAAAAATATAGGGCGTTCTATTTAAGTTAAGCGAGTTATCGCCTTTTAAACACTGAACTGTTGAGTTCAGTGCTTTTAAAGCTTCTCCCAAAGATAAGAGAGCATAGAAATGATTAGAGAGAGAACCGGTTTAAGATTGTGGCTTAGCGCGCCCGTTAGCAATTATTAGCACAGATATTCTGTGATATTAGTTCAAATCGTTTATAATAGTTAAAAAAAACCTCATAAAGTGACCTAAATCATAGAGTAAATACTCGGCACATAACAATAGAAATAAACCTACGTGTCAGTACAAATATTTGTGTTTCTAAAAATTTCTATCAAAGTTCGAAGGAAAATACGCACAAAATGTTAAAGGCTGTGATCTTAATTGGAGGACCTCAAAAAGGTACATATGTTTCTCAATTACCTAGACTAATGCATGTTGCAACAGGCACAAGATTTCGTCCTTTATCTTTGGACATTCCGAAACCTCTATTTCCAGTGGCAGGATTACCTGTAATACAACACCACATTGAAGCATGTATTACAGTTGATGGACTGAAAGAAATATTACTTGTAGGCTCTTATCCTACGGCTCAAATTCAACAGTTTGTCAGTGATATGCAGCAACAGTACAATATAAATATACGGTAAGGACTTATTTACGGTATAGTATTGTCAACAAATGCATTTCGTAGGTATTTACAAGAATTTACAGCTTTGGGGACCGCGGGTGGTTTGTATCACTTTCGTGATCAAATACGATGCGGTAATCCGGACGCATTTTTTGTAATGAACGGTGATGTTTGTGCAGATTTTCCTTTACAAGAACTTTATTCATTTCATAAGCAGAAAGGAGCTTTGGTAAAATCACTTTATTACTAATCGTTTCATATTAAATCGTCCAATTAGGTTACAATAATGGGAACGGAAGCCACACGACAGCAGTCACTCAAGTATGGTTGTATAGCCACAAATAAGACAACACAGGAAGTGACGCATTATGTCGAAAAACCAAGTTCTTACGTATCTACTTTAATTAATTGCGGAATTTACGTATTTTCTTTGGACATTTTTTCTACAATAGGTGAAGCATTTAATGCTAAACAACTTGATATTTATAGGTTTGTGTACGCGAATGTTGTATAAATAAATTCGTCATATTTATTAGAAATGGAAACGGTACAAAAGAAACTGGTTTCATCCAACTTGAACAAGAAATTCTCACTCCCTTAGCCGGTAGTGGAAAACTATTTGCTTTACAGGTGATTTTTTCATATTTGAGGGCGTTACTGATAATTTTAGTTTCCAGGTGAGTAGTTGGTGGTCACAGCTTAAGACCGCGGGTTCTGCTATTTATGCAAATCGACATTATTTAGAATTGTACCATAAGAAACATTGTGAAAGGCTTTTACAACATATAAGTGACAAAGGTGATGCAGTATGTAACTTAATACCTGATGTCTATGTTCATCCGACAGCTACAGTGCATCCTACAGCAACGGTAAGTTCTAAAAAGTTTATTTTTAATTTTAATGACGATTATGTAGTTAGGTCCAAATGTTAGCATTGGTCCAGGTGCTACTATTGGACCTGGTGTACGGATACGAGAAAGTATTATATTGGCAGATGCTGTTATAGAAAATCACAGCCTAGTACTCCACAGTATTATTGGGCATAATTCGAAAGTTGGTCGTTGGGCTCGAGTTGAAGGAACACCTTCTGATCCCGATCCAAATAAACCTTTTGCTAAAATGGAAAATCCTCCCTTATTTAATCATGACGGGAGACTCAATCCTTCCATAACTATATTAGGTAGGTTTTAATTGGAATTTTTACAGTTTTAATTAAATAAACGTGCAAATTACTCTGATTCATATAAAAATTCGCTTACTGAATACATTTTGCTTCCAAACTACGAATTGGAATATTTATAATAATCTTTTCACACGAATTTGCATATATAATAGGATGATGTTTTATGGCAAACAAACTTTTATATGGATGTTTTCCTTTGGGGTCCATCATCTAGAATCCTAATGCGAACTTTGATTTAAATATAAGTTACTTCACTTACTGCAAAAGATGAGATAATAACTCCACCCACTAGATAGTTCTAGTGGGTGGAGCTATTCTCTTATCTTTTGCAATGTAAGTATTTTGTACATTGGCCTATGTATACAGGGTCCACATGTCGTTTTAATTAAATAATTTAAGGGAAGGTTGTGTGTTATAGTTTAGTATTTCAACCCCTATGTGAAAATAGAACCACCACTCATGAATTATGTAATAGAAGTTGGCTTTTGTTTTTGAATTATGGACCTTTTTTTATTTTTTTTACAAATCTGTATCTCCATTATTTGTAGTCGGATTTCAAAAAATCAAAGTTTTTTTGGAATCAACAGTTTAATATCTACGTTTGTTCACAACTTTTTTACAAAATATTTAGAACAGCAAAATGGTGGTCGTTTTGTATTATAAAGCCCACTCTAGTAGTTTGTGAAAAATACACCTTCTAGATGGATATACAAAGTTTACGTTATCTCAGATATATATCTCAAAATTGACTCTTTTTCATCCAAAAACTTCAACACGCGCATAGGATTATTTATCCCATTGAAAAATATTTGTCTGCTGTAGTGGACAGTTCACATTTTTATCTTAAAAATTATTTGCACGTTTATTTGATCCCAAACTCGTAACATTAATATTGCTTTAATAATATATTTGTATTTTAGGAGGTTTCGTAAGTGTACCATCGGAGACCATTTTATTGAATTCTGTTGTACTCCCCCATAAAGAACTGACTAGAAGTTTTAAAAATGAAATCATCTTGTAAAACTAATATATAGTAAAACATATTTGTTTTCTTTTGCTATTCTCACACCACCTTATCCGTACTCCCAGATACATGTAGTCCTCAAATTCCACTCTTTCTCCTGTATTTGCAAATTTCCCTTATTTCTTCTATGTTTGTTCTTCAGTTCCAAGTTCCAATTACAGCTCCACTCAGCAAACAAGATAGTCGGAAAATATGTCAACTAAAATAAAGTATTTGAAATTTTTGACGCGGCAAATTATTTGTCCAATCGTATTTGAGAATTGTAAGGTGTACATGTACATTCACAGCTGAAAGTAAATTATTAGAGTTGACAGCTGACATTTTCCGCGGGCGTTTTATTACTTAATCCTTTTATTGTGTTACTCTTGTTTGTTAAGATCAATCTTTCTGATGACTTCTCATGCAGCATACAATACATTTATGTGTATCCAACAATACACATTTAAATTAAGCGCCCAAATATTTTTTTCCGGATTGTACCTTAAAAGCTACTCTAGCGCCGGTATCCCCTCTCCAACTCTCTTGTTTGCTGAGTAGAGCTGTAGTTTTGTTTAAATTAAATTCCACTCCCAATCTTCTGCTGGCATCATTAAGTTTCTGGACTCATTTGTTTTATTTGCTACATTTGAAGTAGCAAAAATAATTTATTAACTAATATTATAATAAAGAGGAAAGATTGGTAGAAAGGATGGAGGAAATATAATAGGGAAACAAGGAAGCAGGGTGGAAATGAGGAATTCATAACAAGGAAAGGTCTGAGGCAGAGATGCCCACTGATCCCCTGCCTATTTGCAATTTACTCGAGAGATCTGGAAGAAACACTAAAAAAGCAGCAGACTAGAGGAGTGGTGATACTAGTATTTAGAAAGGAAGGGAGTAAAAGGGAAATAGAAGAGTGGAAATAGGGAGAAGAAGAAATACAGCGGGTGAAAGAATTTGCGTACCTGGGGTATACGTTAACACAGGACAACAACGAAGGAGAGCACATAAAGGAAAGAGTGAGAAAAGGGAATAAATTAATAGGACAAATGTGGATTATAGGGGAAAGATTTTTCAGAATCGACTTAGGGAGAAGGAAGAGTGGGTTGCAAAATACTACAGGAATGTTGGAAAGAGGTAAAAGAAGAGAAGGTGAAATATGGACAACAGAGCAGTGAAGAATAATGTAAGAGGAAGGGGTAGGTATACGCGAAGGAAAAAGTAGAGTGGTTAAGAGAAGAGAGAGTGAAGGTAAAAGAGGATATAATAATAAGGGACAGTGATGTACAAAAAGTTTGACGAAAACAAAGAAGACGAAGTATAATGAGAACTACAAGAAAATTAAAGGAAAAGGGATACCGGATATTTGAAAGGGAAAGGACAAAAATGATCGCGAGGTTTAGATGCGGTAACGAAGAACGAGGGAAGACCAACAAGTACCTACTGGCAAAAGGAGGAAGATGTCACTGAACTCAAGAGTTCAGTGACATAACATAATGTGGGGAAAGGGTTAGAAAACGTCACGTATATGATAAAGGGGTGTAGAGACTAGAGAGGAAAGCAGTGTTGGGGTTGGGGAAATATTAGACGGGAAGGGAACGAGATGGATGACAAGGAGGAGGAAAAAGGGGATGGTGGATGGGAAATAAATAAAGATGGGGAGGAAAGTGTGAAAATATAGAAATTCCATATGTGTAATACATGTATGAGAAATTCGCATTGAGTTAGTGCTCCTTTTGACCTAATTTGGAAAATGATAACACCATAACCTATAAATCATCTTCATTGAACTTTGCTATCTACTTGGTTTTCCCCACAGTAACCAAAGATAATTACTTGTGCGTGTAATTACTTCGTAGGTATTACAATTAAGTAATGACTGTAGTTTGTGTAAAATAAGAAGAATGTTTACAAGGTTATTTAAACCTTCTCGTTTATGTTTCAGTACAATGGTTAACAGAAACATTAGTGTTGCATTATTACAATTGAATGTGGGACGTGATCGCGCAATCAACTTAAAAAATGCTGTAAGCAAAATTGCGGAAGCAAAAAATGGAGGTGCCGAATTAGTAGCTTTGTCCGAATGTTTCAACTCGCCGTACGGTGTTAAATTTTTCGAAGAGTATGCCGAGAATATCCCCGATGGACCATCTTGCACGTTACTTTCCAAAGCTGCGAAGGAACACGGTATTTATATAGTAGGGGGAACTATTCCCGAACGAGACAATTCTAAGTTATATAATACCTGCACGGTATGGAATCCGAATGGCGAATTAATTGCTAAATATCGCAAAATGCATTTATTTGATATAGACATACCCGGTGGAATTACTTTTAAGGAATCGGAATCTCTAACTGCTGGAAGTAGTTTAGTCACTTTTAATGTAGATAATGTAAAGTTTGGTATAGGTGTATGTTATGATATGCGATTTGAAGAATTGGCAAAGCTATACAGGCAACAAAACTGTGATGTTCTTATTTATCCAGGTGCATTTAATATGACTACCGGTCCTTTACATTGGGAATTATTGCAACGGTCCAGAGCAGTTGATAATCAAGTGTTTGTGTGTGCCATCAGCCCTGCAAGGGCAGAAAAAGGTTATATTGCTTGGGGTCATTCACAAGTTACGAACCCGTGGGGAAAAGTATTAGCAAAGGCCGGTTACAATGAAGAAATATTATACTGCGATTTAAATTTTCAAGAATGTAATGAGGTACGTCAACAAATTCCAGTGTTTCCTCAGCGGAGAATAGATATTTATGATACAGTTTTAACAAATAATCCAAATGTTGAAAAAAGTGCACAATAATTTATTCTATTGTTTAATAAAAATGGCTTTAACTTTAATGGAATCTTTATTTATTACTGCTATTGTCGTCAGTGGATTTTGCATAATTGTCGATACCTTGAATTACTTAGAACTTGAAGAAGGAAGTGTGTGTTCCTGTAACATTATAGAGGGATATAATCGGAAAATATTTTATCAAACATCATTATATAGATTTCCATCAGATTTTTTTCATTAGTAACATTATGAAATGTCATTAAGTTGTCATAAATTTGTTGTGCATATTAACAATTAATTACTACAGTACTTCTGTACTTCATGGCTTTAAATCTTATAGAAGCTCTATTATTTACATTAACAGTTTGTGCTAGTGTACATGTATTAGTTTCTTTAGTACAATCAATGGAAGAGGGAGACAGAGGAGATCCCAGTACTGTAATGAACGAATTGGCCAAACAAAGATTCTACGCTATGCCGTTAATGTTACATACAAATAGTTAATATGTATTAAAAATAGATGCTTCCTTAAAAAGTATTTCATTGGCCTTTTATTTTACTTTCAAAAGTTACCTCCTCCAACAGAATGCTTGTACTAGAGCATGTAGCACACAGCAATACCCTCGAGTTTGTATATAAAACAATGACGAAGCCGATGTGTTAGTCCTATTGGTGTTTTATAGTCCAGAGCCCGCAGTAAAAACTGGAAATGACGTAATACTTCAAACACCCAAGTCCTGTGGAAGGCTGTGTTTAGGATACTTACCATTTTGCAGTCTGGAGCACTTTTGCATAGGGCTGTCTAGAAGGAACCTGCGACTATTTGTGGCCCAGTGTGTAAAAATAATCCTGAAAACTTTGTTGCGCACCTAGAGCAAAGAATATTGTCTCTACGTTAATATTCTTTGCCTAGAGGTTCACACTGCCCACAAGTAGTCGCAGGTTCTAGACAGCCCTGTGCAAAAGTGCTCCAGACTGCAAAATGGTAAGTACCCTTATAAACCTCTAGCCGCGCAACTAAATTTCCAAGGTTATTTTTTAAAGTCAATGGAAACTTGGAAATTTCAAGAGAAGGCAGGTGATGGCACCAACACCATAAATGCGCATGGCTTCAAAAGGAACAGTAGTGCAAGAAAGTTATGAACACTTTCATCTTTTACAATAACCAAGTGCTCTAAAATGCATGGAGTGCAAAAACAGAAGCATCTCAACAAACTCAGTACCTACCTACAGTTTGGTGTGCCCCCTCGTCATAGACGCCCATAGAAAAAGAACAAGAGTAGGCGCCCCATGCGAGTAGTATGTAATAAGTGAGATAATAACCATACAATATTATGAAGCAGTCGTAGAAAAAAAGCTTTATTATCATGGTTGATAAGATATTTAGCGCTATGAAGCTTTTTATAGCAGTTAACTACATCTATGACATAACAATTAACAGCCACACAAAAATCACATATTTTTGAATCATCCCGTGTATAAGGATTTTCAGAGACCTCTGTGCTTGCAATGCGTAACCCATTTTAAATTGAAAAAACCGTTGGTTTGTAACTGTCAAGCGCAGTTAAATCGGTTAAGTTTATTTTTTTAAACAACATTCATATATAAGTAACTCAACAAATACCAAGTTATTTACCTGCGTTTAATTAATTAATCAAATGGACCCATTTACAGAGGTAAATATTCTATTATCTTAACCTAAACATTATGGTGTCTTTCATCGTAGCGTATTTTGGAACGTGCTCGAGAACGTCAGAAGAAATTACTTCAAAATAAAGATGTTACAGCTTTGGAAGGATCAAATTCAGTATCTGTGACTTCGTTACGTGAATCTAAAGGTGTAAACATGACAACCACAGTCTCAGACCCCGTATTGTGCACAAAAAGTTTACCTGACAATAATTTGGGTACGGAAACCAAATCTGAAGGTAATTTAGTCAGTATGGTAAGACAAAATTCAAAGACACGAATTTCATCTAACATAACGGGTTCGCCACAATCTCTCATGAAAACATTCAATATTCAAAAGGAGAATTTTAATATGGAAATTAAACTTTCTTCTACAGAAAATGTTAGAGTTGAAGTAGAATTTCAAGATGAAAACGAAGAAGGGAAGGAAAACATACAAAGCGTTGATGTAAGCAATAATAACCAAGTAGGTTTACGAGATGATGCTAAGATGAGACTTCAAAGGTTGGGAAAGCTTTATGCAGGTATGTGTAACGACTGTAGAATTTTGTGTATTATGTTGTTCGATAGGAGGCGACGATGCAAATATTTCATCACCAATTCATCGAACAGAAGCTACATTTTTAGCAGATGAGATACCATCCAAGAAGTACGAAAGGAAAGATGGGGGTAGAACGGGAAAGGGGTTAGGAGCGTTAAGTACTCTTGCTCAAGATATTAATCAGTGGGAAGACAATTTATCCGCCGTAAGTATCTTGGTTGCCTAAAAGAAGAGCTCGAAATTGTTTTCTTTTAGGCTAAAGTGACTACAGATAAACAAAGTGTAAAGAAAAAGTCATGGAAACCACCCGCTCCAAGACCACCAATTTCTAGTGCATGCACGAATGGAGAAAAGAAAATGCAAAATGAAGACACGAAAATACAAGTAAATGGTGGGAATTCTCCTCGAAATTCTCCAAAAATTTGTTCGAATGAAGACAAACCTCAACAGTTAAATTTAGACCCAACACTTGTCGAAACTTTAGTAAGTATTATACTGTTGTACTTGATATTAACTACTTACTGCTTTGTTTTAAATTATTGCACAAATTCCTAGGGAACAGGTATGATATCAATTGTCTCCATTGGGATTATTCCCGAGATAAGGTTACTTGGTGGTGCAAAGATCTGCATTAAGTTAATTACACCAACAATTATTTGCCAGTTATCATGAATCCAATAGTCACTGTAGGTATTTTTGTAGGAACTGTAGTTAAAAACGTTTATGGTCATATTTTCTTTTAGTGAATTTGCTTCTGTAGTTTGATACAATTGAATCAACAATAATAAATTGTAGTGGATATTTGCAGAAATGAATGCATATCACCATATAAAGTTGTAAAATTTGTATATAATAAAACAAATATGGAGTGGATCATGAAACTTTTACAGTTTGGGAATTAATTTAAGCATCACAAAACATGTAGCTTAAGTTAACATTTTATAACAGAACACAATTTCATTAATCATAAATAATTATGCATTTTCCAACTTTTTTTTACTTAAAAGCACCTACAGTCCTCAACATAGGTGTTTTCTTCTTCATATTAAAATCTAATTAAAATTGAGTTTAATATCACTTAACCATATCAAATAGTTTTTTCTATTGAGTTTTCTGACGAGGGTCTTGTAACAACTGTATATCCTCACCAGCAAAGTAGCGAAGAAAGTTAATGAGTAAATTTACATTAACATCTAAAACTAAAATAGCAACATGGAATGCGGAAAGTATGTTCAAATCAGGAAAGATGCATAACATAGTACCAGTAAATATAACTGTGTCATATGTGCACCTATTAATTGTTGCATATTTTATTTTCACAGTGCTGAACATCTTTTAATAGTTTTTCCTTATTTGCTCACTACTTGCAAATGATCCTTCCCCACGTAACCTGCACTTTCTTTCTTTCTCCTTTCTCCAGTACTTACTGTTCAACTACTCATTCCCGCATCTAAACCTTGCTTCCCTTCTCTTCTCATCTAATATTTCCTATACCCTCCATCCCTCTTCCCTTAACTCCCTACACTCCTTTAACATGTGTGACATCTCCCTTCCTTCCCCACGTAACCTGCACTTCCTTTCTTTTTTTTCTCCAGTACTTACTGTTCAACTACTCATTCCCACATCTAAACTCGTCACCATTTTTTTCCCCGCTTCCCCTTTCAAGTGTTCTGGTATCCCTTCTTCCTTGATGTTCATATAGTTCACTTGGACTCTTTTCTTTTAGTCCATCACTCCTGCTTTTGTATGTCCTTGGTAAATTCTTTCACCTGCTGTATTTCTCCTTCTCCCCATTTCCACTCTTTTATTTTCGTTCTACCCCCACCCTTATCTTCGTTTTTTTATGTTTATTTCTAGTTCCTTTCTTTTTCTTCCTTCGTCATTTGCATAGGCCAACCACCACACTTTACTTTCCCGACCACCACTCCCCCTGTCTGTTGCCCTTTTAGTGTTTCTTCCAGATCCCCTATATAAACTGCAAATAACGTGGGGCTCGGCGGACATCCCTACCTCAGACCTTTCCTTGTTACGAATTCCTCACTCTCCCCCTTCACTTTCACCCTCCTCCTTGTTTCCGCATATATTTCCTCCATCCTTTCTACCAATCTTTCATCTATCTTCTTTCTCCTCAAATATTCCCACAATTTTTTTCTATTTACTTTATCAGTCCGCACTTAGTTAACAAATAGCGCCAGGTGATCTTTAAATAGTGTTTAGTAATACACATGCATGATTCATGATGTTACTCTACACTTAATTGATATTCTTACAGGAATCTCAAGGATTTACACGCACAGTATCGAATTCTCGTTTAGTATACAATTATAACAAGCAAACATCACAAGAAACAAAAAGCGCTGAAATTCGCAGTCCATCAAAAATGAAAGAGTTGATAAGTAAAACAAGTATAATTGAAGAAGTAGAAGAGATTGATAAAGGCAAAAAACTTGATGGTGCAGCACTTTTTAAATGTAACTTAAAAAAAGGAAACATTGCTAACAAAGCTGCGCTTTTTGAGACAAATTCTAGTTCTAGTCCAAATCGACCTAATAAAGATCCGGCATTATTGTCGTTGTCAGAAAGAAAGGCCCTGTTTGAAAAGAATAAAGGAGAAGTTCTATTTCCAAAAGCACCAATTTCAATGGCCACTCCTGTTACGGGTGTACAAAACGTACCAAAACCGGTCTCACCTGTAAAAGTTGTCGAAAAGAAGAGTCCACCAAAATATTTAGCTCCGAGGCCTCCTATTCGGAAAATGGACGCTTCAGATTCGGCAGCGTTTCGAGTGGCTCCTTCAGAGTCTGGCGGAATTGCAAGTAAAGTCGCTGCACTTTTCAAGAATAAAAGTACAATAAGTCAACAGCAGATCGAGAATGAAATTAAAGAGCAAAGGCAAAAAGAAATGGACATTTTACTGCATAGGTTTCACAAAAATAAGGTTAGTATGGATAAAGTGTACATACATCTTACTTCATACTTATTTCATTAGGCGGCGGTAGACATTTCACCAAGTACACAGAAAGGCGATTCCGAGTCTGATGATGATGATGATCCAAGTGAGACCACAGCTATGATTGCTAAAAAAGTTGCAGAAATAGTTAAAACCAATGGAAAAACTCCGTCACCTCCTCCTATGCCTACACCCTCATCTTCAAGAAAAAGTGGCGGTAAACGTTGTAGTAAGTTCTGAATGCTGTACACAAAACTGATTTTTTTTGTATGTTTTTACTTTTGTTCTTGTTAAAGTAAACTGTGATTATGATTTGTTGGCTTTTTTGCATTACTGTCGTATTTTTATTTTTGCCTGTTTATTCAATCCTTTTTTGAAGGCACCTATTGAGATCTGTGTTTTCCGCCTTGATGTTATGACGTGGTGGACTTACATGATGCATAAAATCTAAAAATGATCGCACTAGACACATTTTTGTTTAATAAATGACGATTTTTTAAAAGGTTTAGAAGATAGTCCAAAAGTGGCTGCTACGTTAGAAGATGTAAAACGCATCAAAGTCTCGCCAGCCAAGCCAGGTAAATTATATCCATGTTTATCAGACATCGAAGCAGTAACTGAAACTGAGACTGAGATGAATACGGCCTCGACATCTCCAAATAACTCAAGGTGCGATACTTTTATAGACTGGTGTCTATTTATACTTTGCCTTGCATAGCTTTTACTTACTTTTGGTGGCTGTCTGCTGATATTTGCTTAGGAAAGAATCAGGGTGGTATTCTTAAGTTTAATTAAGTTAACTATTTTGTAACTCATTTTATTAATAAACTATTATCATTATCATTCATTCATTTCATCCCTTTCACACTTTTTAATTTGAATTCCTTATTTTATTTCGATAGCTATGAGGCTTGTAGTGACTCCGACTGTGAAGCTGCGGATACCAGTTTTGGGCGAGATGTTTTAGAAACTGTTTGTAAGAATCAGAGCCCGCCCAAGCGTGTAAGTGGATGAAAATGATATACCTAGCTTTATTGTTTTATTAATATCTTTTTAGTCCATTTATTTAGACAGCACTGAAAGTGATATGTCTGATATCCTAGATGATATGGATGATTACTTGGACGAGGCTCTAGCATATGATGCTTCAAATGGGCCCACTCCGCCGAAACACAGACGTTCAAGATCTCCGGTAAATAGTGAATTCAATGCAAACATTATTTTAACATTTTTCTGTAGATCGATAAGGCGTCACATAGTTCCAGTTCTTTCCAATATAAAAATTGTTCTCCCTCTAAGCCAACTACCCCATATCAAACACCCATTAAAGAACCGTCACCTATTAAAAATGAAAGTCCTGCTTATGTTGTTGATGGTGATGATGTATTACCATTAACACATACAGTCAGTTTCTACAGAAAGCAACAGACACAGGTATTGCATTTTGCCGAAATTTCTTAACAGGGTTATACAATTTTTTTATTTTAGGGATCAAAAACGCCAATTCGGCAAGTGATTAAGTATCCCGCAATTCACGAATCTTCTGATGATTCTTCATTTAAGGAGGAAGATGGCGAAGTACAGAGTAAAATTAGTTCGTTAATGGATGAAGTAATATCTTTATTTGCGATAAATTGTATTACACAAATTTCTTGTAGATGATGAAACAACAAACAATTATTTCACAAACTAGTCAAGCTTTAAATTTGTGTTACTCAACACCAGAATTTACAGGATCCACAGAACAAGTTGAAGCTGAAAAAGTATTATTACTTGCCAGTAAGTGTTTACTAGAGATGAAACGGATATCCGGTAACTATCCGGTATCCGGCCTATCCGGCCATGTTTTCACTATCCGGCCGGATACCGGATAGTAATCAGTATCCAGCCGGATACCGGATAGTCAATTTGGCTCAGTTTAAATCAAAATATTGCCAAATAGGCGATCTTTTTTTTGATGATGACATTTCTGTTAATGAATGAAACATAAAACCACGACGACCAGTGAAAAAACAATGAACAATAAACATAAAGAAACACTAACTGACACGCGCGACGACACTCGAACACCCACAAGTCGTCTCGATCTCCGCTCACGTGCGATAACACCCGAATATTTCCGATCTCGTTCACAGCGCCTATATATTCACATCAAATTGATTGCGTCATGTAACGGGATAGAGGGCCGAATATTCGGCAGCCGGATATCCGGCGCTCCGGCCTCGTAGCTTGCCGAATATTCGGTATCCGGTATCCGGCCAAACCACTATCCGTTACATCTCTAGTGTTTACTATATTTTATCCACTTTACATTATAAGTTGTAACTGGTAACAGTGGCAGTGGGGGATTTACACAGTTGAGGTCCCTTTCAATTTTACTATTTTAGGATAAGCTTTTAGGCAGGTGTCCCCAAAAAGATTGGTCATAAATACCACATACAGTAGAACTTGGTTATAACATCATCGGATATTGCGTCAAAACGGGTATAACGTCATAATAGTCGTGGTCCCTACAACTTCCTATAGTTTACAACGTACAAAACATTTCATTTAACGACCAAATATTCGCACCAGACTCTGTTTTAACGTCATTTTAAGTCAAGGTTTGTGAACTTTTGACCATTTTAGAATGCATAATAAGCTGTTTTCGTTGTTTAAGGATTTATAAAGGTTATCTTAAATCCTAGGAGTAGTACGAGTAAGCATAAAAAGGAGAGAACAATGAACATTACTGTATCAACGCGCGCGATGTAAGTTGTACAAAAGGAGGTTAATGTTTATTAGATCAGGTTACGTTTCTTAGTGCCTGGTTGGTGTTTTAGTTTATTTGCGTGTAAAAGCTTAGCTGATACGTTTGAAAATTAACATTAAATTTAATAAAAACAAACTATTTCCAAAAATATACTTTAATTGTTTTGAATTATTATATTTTACCCAAAAATCACTTAAATCGCGAATAACGTCACTCTGCTATAACGACAAAAAATCTCTGGTCCCGACGATGACGCTATAACCGAGTTCTACTGTATTATGGAGTCAAAAACAAGTTGATTAAACCTCGCTTACCTATATACAAAAGTACACACAAAAAAAGTTACTGGGTGATTTAGTTAAAAATTTAAATAAATTTTTTTAACATTTAAATTTCTTTGTAAACATTTTAGTTTGGAAGATACAGCCACCCCGTAAAATGTCAATTTCAAAATATGGAATAAGTATTTAAACTAGATTTTCGCAAATATTAAAAACTTCCTTATTACTTACAATTTATAAACAAGCGATATATTTACCTTAACTCAACAATTGTTCAATATGACCTCCTTCCTGTATACAAGTTCTACATAACTTTTTTTGTGTTCACTTTTGTATATAGGTATCAACCTATTTTTGACGCCAGAATATGTGGTATAATTTGTGACCAATCTTTTCGGGACACCCTGTTTATGTGGATGTTATAAAAATCATATGGAAGTTATAATCAATCTGCAATCACAAGGGTTGCTACAAATATGTTTTCCTCGATTATAATAACAACAAGTAATTCCACTTAAATACTTATTTTAAATGGGTAGTTTCCACACTATATGTATGTCTTTTCGTCTTAAATTGACGTTTATAAGTAGTGGTTCTAAAATTATGTTACATCCTGTATGATATCGCTAGATTCTTTAAGTGTTCTTCGAAAAGTTTGGAGTGAAGATCATTTTTAGCTCTTTTTAAGGCACTTGCAATAGAACAGGATGATGTCACATGATATAACTTACTCTCTGACCTTCAACATAAAGGAATATTTTTATAGTTTCTCCTATTTTCCGTATGTATTTGGGATCTCCTACTCATGCCCTCCCCCCCTCACAATTACAATCTACCATTGATTGTTGAATAATTGTAAAAAAACCACTTATATTATTATGCTTCCGTTTGTACAATACAAGATATGAGTAAATAATGTATTCCAATTCAGCATACCTAAATTGTTGCACATGGTCGACCTATTATTATCTAAGTAACTAATAATAAAAGCACATTTGAATAAACCAAAAATTTTTTTGCAGCTCACAGACGTTCAGCAGCACAACGAGAAATTGAAAGATTGTCAGTTTTGAAGACTTTGCATTCTGATAATAAATTCACTGAAAATATACCGTTGGAAAAAGGAAAGTTGGTAATATCCAGCATTGTACTTCCCTTAAAACGTGATTATGTCCGAGCACTTAATGCCAGTAAGTAAATTGTTTAGAATTGTAATAAAAAATTAATTCCCCCCTTCTTTGTTCAGCTGGTGGCAAAGGACATCATGTAGTGTGTTTGATCAAATGCGCCGATCAAGTTTATAGTACACAGTTGGTCTCAACAGTTGCTACAAATGACAGAAATCCAAATTTGGAATTAAACATACCCGGTACTATCCATTTCAAAGATATCTATAGTAATTTTACTGCGCAATTTGAGGTCTACTGCTTACAAGCGCAAAATGAAAGTCTTCCCCATGACGTGAAATATCACATTAATAAAAAGGTATAGTTAGGTACATGTTTCATATTTCTTACAAACTTTCCAATTACAGGCTGCTAACAAGATCACTCCAAAAAAAGGTAAAGCGGAATCTCGTCTAATAAGACCGCCTAAGGAATCACCAGGTGGTCCTCAAGCTGTACGATCACCTACCTTTGCTCTCATGGGATATGTTGTCTTTTCAATTCAAGCGATGAAACGTAAAAATTGGACATTGAATAATGTTAGTAAAGAGTGTATTTGTATTTACAAATGAAATGTTTGTTTTCTAATCCGCAGGCACCATCAATGAGTCCATTAGAAGGCATTGTAGAAATGCGTGTCAAATGTGAATTAACGACAGCAGTTGAACATCATGGGTTCTTAACAATGTTCGAAGATGTTTCAGGTTTTGGTGCTTGGCATCGTCGTTGGTGTATGTTAAAAGAACATTCTTTGAGTTACTGGAAGTACCCCGATGATGAGAAAAAAAAGGTCTATTGCATAATAGTTACAATTAGTAACAGGCTTACGTTCATATTTTTATTACAGCCACCAATAGATACACTTGATTTGTCAACATGTATTACGACACAAGTTGGACCTGTTCGAAGGGACATTTGTGCCAGGTTAAATACATTTTTAATTGAAACTAAACGACCTGCACAGACTCATGATGTAGATAGTTTAGTAATGCAGTGTAATGGCGATATCACAATCATAAGGTGGTCTACACGTATATTTATTTAGAAAAAATCTAGTAATATTCTAATTGTAGGCACTTACTATCAGCAGATACTAAAGAAGAGAGAAATGAATGGTGTGTTGCGTTTAATAAAGCACTTACTGCAGCAAATATGCTGAGAGGATGAAAGTAATTCTTTAAAATGTGCTTATCGGCTTTATATTAATCCATCTATGATAAATTAATAATTTTTTATTGTAACCCGACTATATGTTTAATTTTATATAATTGAAAATAATCTTTTATACTCCATGTAAGTAGGTAATGAAATAATTTATAAAATATCTTGGTAATACCTTATTATATTTTAATGATTTTAAATATAATATCCATTACCATTTTACTCGAATTGCTATTTTATGTGAAAAAATGCAATTTTTCATAACGGCTATCTTAAAAAATAAATCAAGTGGTGCCATTTCAAATTTTAACTCAATTTATCTTTATTTTTCTTTATGACTGTCTGTTTCGAATAAAATGCAGGAAAAGATATTGAATGAAACTACCCTTATCTATAGGGGCTATAAATTTAATTAAATGTTATCGCCATCTGACGTCTACGTCCGGTAACTAAAAGTGGCTACTTTCAGTTATTCTTACAGTACACGCAGCCAAAAAATGTCTGAGTCTCTTAAGCGTGGCATGTCCGTGGCGTCGCCACCAAAAGCGTGTTCCGTTTATTATCATTACACTAATTAATTATTTATTTCTGTTGTTAATTTCGCTTAGGTGTCCAGGTGTAAACAGAATTCAGCTATCTCTAATCGTTTGGCCACTAGGGTGCGTTTCTCGAATTTAATCGATTTCTTTAATCCTCCATAACTTTTCTATTAAGGATAATTGATTTTGGCAAAATATTTCTTAGAGCACTTTTTTACGTAGAATTCATTGCGATGGACAATATTTATACAGGATGTTTGGTTTTTTGTGTACGACCCTTAACTACATTTTTTCATACGGACCACCCTATATATTTTGGGGTTTTTGAATAGTAATATTTCTAATTTTCTAAACTGCCTTAGAACTTGTACATTCCCTCATCATATGCCACATACTTTCCTTCCCTTCTCTGCACATTCTACAAACCCTTTTCTCGTCCTCCCACCAATATCTATTATCATTCCCGCACCTAAATCTCGCCACTATTTTTTTTTCTTCAATCCCATGTCCCCAAATAGTTACTCGACCTATCTTCCGATATCCCTCATTATACCTCCCTTCAACTATCCTATCCTGGCCTTGAACATCCCTTATCTCTTCTACCATATCTCTTCCTTCCTCTCTTCTTCTTTCTATCTCCTCTCTCGCATAACCTACTCTCTCATAAAGCATTCTCCTCTTCGTATCCATACCTTATCCGTTTTTTCCTCATATCTCTAAATTCGCCCTTACAATTTCATTTTTCTTCCTCGTTCTTCACAGCTCTCTTTCCTGTTTGAACTCTTTACTTTTTCGGAACTTAATAGTGGTAGTACTTTCTTTAATAAAATTAGTGAAGAAAGTTACATTTTCCTCTCTAATAGAGATGAAAGTAAACAGTATTGCCAACACCATTTCTTGCATGGCTGGGACGAAAACCTTAACTGGAGACAACATTGCACAGCCATGGTGAAACTCCTCAATACCATCTGCTACCAGGTTAGGCTACTAAAGAAAGTAATAGGCACCGCCCATTGTGTGCCATTCTATTATGCCCAAGTATATTCAAGACTTCACTATGGTATTTGTTTCTGGGGTGGATCCAGTGCGACCGGGGAAGTCTTTATATGTCAGAAGAAAATCATTAGATGTATGGTGGGGGTGGGAAACTCGGTGTCATGCCGTCCATATTTTAAAAGGCTTCGGATTATGCCTTTGCCAGCTATATACATAATGGAGATCCTGTGCTATGCATATCAACAGCAGAGTTTGCACCCGCGAAATTCCGATATCCATAACTATAATACCAGACATAAAAATGACATTTTAACTCCGTATAACCGCTTAAAAATATCCCAACAGTGTCCTACGTCCATGGGGATTAAACTATTCAATAAACTTCCACAACACTTAAAGAGTATATATCCAATTAGTAGATTTAAAGTACGTATAAGAAATATACTACTCGATGAGGTGGTATACAATATATATGAATTCTTGGATATCTGTAGCAGATTGTAAATGTAAATATTTTAATGTTTTTTTTTTTTTTTTTTTTTTTCTCTTTATATTGTTTCTCTTTGTTAGTTAATTCTATGTATTGACAAGTCCTATATACACTATGTGTCTCACTGGATGTTATCATAATAAATAAAATAAATAAATACGTTTGACACCGCCTGGGTGAGCCAGATAGTTGATGGCGCACTTCGTTATACCTTTGGATGTTATCCTTCAGCACCTTGAAGTGACGTTTCCCGCCTCCTTTACCTGATGATTTCCTCTCTTTTGAATTTTAGAGTCTCTTATCTCCAGATTTCTGTTATTGAACAACTTCTTCGTTTTCAGACGCAATTCCTCCATGACGACTATGGGGGTTGTACATATTTTGCGCCCGTACTTTGAAGGAACTCAGTCATTGTACATGTTTTAGAGTCCAGTTCTAGGTCCATTGCAAAACATGGGTCTAATTACATCAGTGTTGAATCTAAGAATAGCCTTTGGGTATAGGTCCCAAATTCTTTCAATTACATCGCGACGTTACCAGAAGGGCCAATTTAGTTTTTCCGCTTTAAGCTAGATATGCTTACTCCAGTCTGTGTTCCAGTTCAGTTTGTTGTCAAGCGTATTACTTAGGTATTCCACTGACTGAAAATTGGAGGCATTTTTGAAAAAACAGGAGCACTCGAACATTCCTTTTTCTTCCTTACACTATTCTTCTATGCTGAGAGTAAATTGCATGCGACGATGCGACTGTACTTACTGTAATGTATGCGATTTTTTCATAGTTCAATTTTTCTAATAGAAAATAATAAAATAACTTTTTGTACCATATTGGTAGAGTTGAGAATGCAACCTTTATTTGATGTACTTACATCATCCTATACTTAAAATAAAGATGCAATTAAAGGAAATGAATTTAGATTTTAGTAAATCTGTATTTTTTGATGCGATTAGAGGTGTTTGGAAATCCGCTGCTCCTAGATCTGGCACCACAACATAGTAATCTAATCTGTATTATATGCCGCCCTTTTTTAAACATTAACAGGCATTTTTTTGAAGTTGTGTATTGTTGGTTGCCTGTTGAAGGCGTTTAAATATGTAAATCTATATAGTTTAAGTATTTAAAACTTGAATCAGCAATTTTAACTCGCTAAAAATTTTAAAGTTTTAACATTGATTGTATCTAAGAGTAAATTCGTAGGATTATACAGCGTGTATTATAATCAATGGTTTTAATTATTCATGTTTACGTTTACTTCACCAAAACTGTTTGATTAAAATTAAAATTGTCTGATGCGGTAACAGTAACAGAATATCATCAATTGTAGATGGCGGCAGTAGTAACAAACAAGTATAAAATTGGCGCGCGCGCTTACACATATGTATTCATATCAAAGTATGCACTCGTGAAAACTAGTATATAAATTTTCCTCACGTGAACAGTTAACAAGTTCTATCGATACCGCATGTCTACTTATTTTCGGTTTAATTAAATTTACTTTTACATAAAAATATCGTGTGCCGATTTTTTTTTTCATTAAACTTGTGCTAAAAAGTGCCCTTATAAATTAATAAGAAAAAATGTCCGTTGAAACTGTTGAAGGAATTGAATACGACCAAATTGTTCTTAATGGCCCTAAAAAGGTAATTATTTTTATTATTTATTTCTAATTTGATAAACGTTTATTCCATAATTTTTTTTGTGAGTCACGGGATTTGCCAGATGCGTTTGATTAACTTCGGCCGGTATAGATTTCTATACATTTCCGTTGTTGATCGTTTAAAAATTATGCAGACTTCGGTCTGATCAAAAAATTGAAGCGAATTTTTGCTTATTCATAACGTTCAACAATAACTAACTTACTATTATTTGCTTAGTTTATCAGTAACAATTGCTTATCTGTGTAAGCGGTTTTTGTATTAGTATAATTATAGCAGTACCGGTAATTAAATTTTGGCCTGAAGGTACGTAATTTGAATGAAAATGATTAAGTTGATAACTTCTATGGTAGTTTGCGCCCACCGATAAAGTAAAAATATGGTAATACCGGTTAGAAATGTACACATGACCGAGATAATTTAGTGCATATCACAAACAATGCATTTAATCTGTCTGGGATTGATATGCGAGTGCGGGCGTTTTAGGTATGCTCCAAATAAATTTTAATTTGCTTTTATAAGTCGTTTAAAACAACTGTTACGAAAATGTTAAACCTCTTAAGTGCAAACTGAACTGAATCATTGACTGAATGCTAACCATATGGTCAGTGACGTTATACACCAAAGTCACTCACCCAACAAGTTTTAGAATTTTTTTGTGGCTAGCTTTGAATCTGTAAATAACTTATATATCACTCTTTATGGATACTTTGGATATGACTGTGTGTAGGGCGTGGATTGTTTGAGAAGTTGTTAAATGTTAGATCTCTCTATTCACTATTGTGTATGCTAAACATCAATTTTATGATCAATGCCTAATTTATTCCATTGAGTTTTTCGTAATTCGTAAGACCACACGCGCCGATATTACCCCATACAGGGTGTTCTACGTAAGATGAATTAGTCATCTTCTAAAACTATCTTCAAGAATGTTGAACTTCGTTTCGCGATTAAATATTACATGCATTTTCATTCATGGATTCATCGATTTTTTAAATACAAAAATATGGAAAAATTAGTTCAACCGCACTAGGATCACTTTTCAACTGTTTTGGAGACCATCAGTCGCGTAACGATCACTCACGGAGCCCTGGTGCATAGTCAGTGTCGGGCATCGCATCCCCTTACAAGCAAAAAAAAGTCGAAGAAAGTGCAAAAATCCAACTTATCTCTATTCAACTATTTACAGTTTAAAGATTTACATTCAACCTTCACGCTACTTAGAATCTAGCCCTCCGCCTCCTGACTTTCATTTTCACGAACGCATCGATAATTTCGTCCAGATTCGTTTTCAAAGAATATATTAGCTTGTTCTCTATGGACAAAATATTCAAGTCCGTCACTCTCTCCCGTCCCAGCCAGGCCCGTAGCCAGGATGAAGGTAGCAGAGGTGGCAAACAGTTTTCTAGGTGCGGTTAAAAAAAAAGTATTGAACGAAATTTTTATTCAAAATAATTGTAATTTTCTGTTTTTCAAGTTTTTGATGGAGTACCCTCTGCAATTCAACTTTTTGTGTTCTTTCTTTTTCAAAGGCTAGAAATATGACAAATTGGACAACCTTTGATATATCATTGCTAGTCTTAGAGGTTTATTTATCCTCGTCCTGTCTGTGTCTGTGTGCAATTCTGCAATTTTGTTTGGGTAGGTAACAAAATCCTTCTGAAGATATTATTGCTAAATTTATATTAACCATTCAAAACCATATTGTCCAGATGGAACCAGACCCCACCTGGCCACCACCTGAGTACGGCCCTGGTCCCACTGAGTTTCTAAGATAATTTTGGATTATCTTCAGTTTCGAGAATGATCGCTCTGCCGTTACAACTGTCACGGGAATAGTAAAAGTACGGAGTCCACATCCGGGAAACTAGTCGAGAGACTGAAATACTCGATCAGGACCGAGTTTGCCAATTCCCTGATGAAACGGATTTTCGACAATTGACCTTTCAGGCAGCTGATTGAACGATTGGTCAGTTATGTCATCATAGTACGTTTCGCATCGCTTCGCTAGTTCTTCTTCCGAAAACTCTAATAAATTCTGTGGCGGAATAATCGCGAACGAATCGACAATTTGGCTCAAACCAACAAATCGATTTCTCAATAATTGACTGACTAAGTGCGATATCCAAACAAGCATTTACTTGGAGTCGTTTCTCCTCGTCAGACAGACGTTTAGTCTTCGCAAAATTCGTCGAAATGGCGCCTTGTTTTTTTTTAACCCGTTTCACACCCCAAGAGGCTTTCAGCTTCACTGCATCGGATTTGGCTTTGTCGAAGTCACCTCTAAATTCCATCAAATCTTTCCGGGCTGCTTCAATGAGATCTCGGCCTTTCCAGATATCAAAATTAGAATTTTGGAGATTTCGTGACGCAGCATTAGTCGCGATAAAAATTTTAGAATTCAGCACAACTTGATAAACAAACTCAAACGTCTTCAAATTGCACGCATCTGCTCGCTCAGATGGAGTTTTACTGGTTAATAATAATTTTGACAAAGCGCGTAAAACATCAGAATATCTATAACGAATAGCTAAAAGAGAATCATCTCTCACCTGATTGGGCACAAACACTTATAAAGGTCGCCTGCCTTTTCCGCTGACGTTATATCTCTAAGATCAAAGCCCAACGCTTTATGCAAATGATGGATTGTAAGATTTGAGGGTCCCGTAAAAATTTTAAGGTTTTTATTGTAAAATATTTAATCCCTATTTTTCATAAAAATAAAATCAACAGAATCAGTAATTACTGTTTTTCGCAACGTTACGACGTACCATGAAGCAAAAAAAGACAAAATCTCAATTGGGGGGGGCTTGTACCCGGAGGGCCTAGGCAGTTACGCCACTGTTGGAGACATTATTGATTTTTCATTTACCAGCCAGCTATAGGTGGATACTTATCTGCAGTAGGTAAATACGCTTTATAGCCCAAAAACACCGCATCTAGTTAAATAATTCGATAATAAGATATTAATTTTCTAAGGTATTCAAAATGGTAATTCTATCTAAATCCAACTCATTATATTCGGCTTTATTTTCATTGGATAATTCAAAAATATAAATAATTTATAGTATGCTTTTTCGATATAACAGTTAAGATGCATTTGCAGTTTTCTGGGGCAGCTACACATCGGCGGAGTTGTTGTTCCCATTTTTAGTAGCAGCAATGGAAGGCTTCTACCGGTATGGCTTTTAGCATGTCTGACATATTCTTTTCTTGTACCTTTGGATTATATGAAACGGTGTTTTGCTACATGCAATTGACATGTGGCCAAAGAACCAAAGAATTGATCGCTATGTTTCCTACTTTGAACTTTTGAAGATAGGTGTGATGGTAAGGCTATATGATTTTTAACATAGGGAAAATTAATGACCAAAAAGAACGAGAACCAGTATTGAATTCATTCAGCCCAATCTTTGTTTCCTTTAATGTGAACTATGGACCCTACCAAAAACAATAACCAATATGTATGTTGCGCAAATATAATCAAAGGAATTCTCCAACTAATATAATTTTGATTAACTACGTATCACATCACTATTTGAAGACGTTATTGTTCTTATCTAGTTTTATTTTAGTACACAAACATATTAGGTACACTTTCTTTCTCAAGGCTCCGCGCTCATTACTACTTTTTTCCTAGTATATGTGTGTTAAAAATGAAGTATTATTATTATTATTGTAGTAGGTACATAATGTGCGTGTACGCAAGTTTGTTCCCCTTCTCTTCGCGAGGCATTAAGTTGGACTTTTATAAACGAAAAAGTTTGAGTTGTACGAAGAGGGCCCTTGAATTATAATTTTTAATAATAATAATAATAATTAGTTGTATGAACTTCTCCATTTTTGTTTTAGCTTAATGTTATAATAAATAATAATTGAAAAGTATCTAAAATGTTTGTTATTTAAAATTTCCTCTGGCTATCGATTTCGACGAATATGTCATCATCAGGCCGAGCTGTAAGTACATATTGTTACTAAAGTATATTTAAACAAGAATGTATGAGTTGTTACCGTTATACATTAGTAACAAGATGTACTTACAGCTCGGCCTGATGATGACATATTCGTCGAAATCGATAGCCATAGGAAATTTTAAATAATAAACATTTTAGCTACTTTTCAATTATTTATTATAATAATAATAACTTTTATTTGTCAAATATATGACTTATGTTGATGTAGGACACGTCAATCGCATTTTCAAACAAATATTGCAAAAAGTGAGTGGTGCCATCTAACAATCAATTTAGATTACAAAAAAACCTTTCCGTAATGGTCCTATGGCTAGAACCACCTATGATCTAAAATTCTGGACGAAATGTATTGATAGTTATTTTTGTATGTAATGCGCGAAATGCCACTTTGGTGATCGAGAACTGATTTTTTTAACCAGGCGCAGCCGAGTTCACCAAAAGTATTTCGCGCACGAGTTGCAAACAACATTTTTTCTACAAACGTGAAGAAGTTGACAATTATTTTAACGTTAAAATACTAACTCTCATCTAGTTTGCGTGCAATGCGTACTTCGCGCATGGCGTCGTCATTTCGGGCACGCTGTCATGGTAACGTAGGTAAGTGAAAAAAGGGTCACTTCGCGTATTGTTATCGATGCGCAAACCTTGTCATTTTTTGACGTTTGTAGAAAAATTGTAGAAAAATCTGGCCCTTCAAAAATTGACTTCTGTCTCCAAAAAACGTATTCCAATTTTTAATATTGGGTTGGACTGTATAAACAAAGCTGTTACTTTTAAATTTCTACTGATAGTGATCTAAAAACTGCCGGTACCGATGACTTTGAAAAGTATCCAATGTGAGATTTGACCTCGTGACTATAGAATAGGTTTTTTTTATTTGGCACATTTTTTATCATTAATTTTCGATAATCCCAAGTTCAAATGTAATATAGAATAAATTAATTCGGAGACATATTTAAAAAAAAATTCTTAGCTTCAAAGTTTTCCTTTGTATCCTGATAGATTATACAAAATTCGTTTGAGATTGTCTGTCTCTCTGCCCAGACGCAATGATCCGCTTTTTAAATCTTTGAAATGCGTTGAAAAATGAGCTCTAGTTCGTTATCAAAGTTTTTTTTAGTAAATTCTATCGACTTGATCCAAACATTGTTTTAATTTCAATTTTATGCTGGTTGGTTCGAGGGGTCTATCACACACAAAAAAATGTACACCTATTGCCGTATTCGGCAATAAAATGCACGTATTTCCTATTGCTGATATTACTGCAGTAATTTCCTAACTATTGCCGAAATTTCCTCAAAATTGCTGTTATTGCCTAATTATTACCGTTATTGCTGTAAATTTCCGTCTTCTTCAAGATATTGCTTTCATTGCCCAAACTTTAAAATGGGAGAGATTTACACGGATTTACAAGGATCCAATGACAACTTAATTTTTGACTTACATAAGAAACGTTTGGGTGCCTTATCTATAAAAAAAAACTGCAAAATTTTGTTTTAGTAATAATATGAAGATTGAAACCAAATGTAGGTTTCTGACTTAAAATTACATACATATAGGTACATTCTCATTTGTTACTCGGTTGGCCGGTTTATAGAACGTCAATTAAAAAGTTAATTGCATGATAACATTTTAACATCGCATTGGCTGGATTTGGTTATGGTGTCTCTCATTAAAATTTATTTTCTATAAAATATTAAATTAAGCTTCTATAAACTGGCCGGCTGGCCCTATTTATGCACCTATACATAATTACGTTTGTAATTTAGATCATTTTCTTCTTACCATAAGTCCAGGTAAATTATTCAACAAAAAATTTTAACAAAACAGATATTTATTGAAAAATTCAAGGAAAAATTGGGTTTTACACTTGGTTTTACATCTTGTTTTCCCGTTTTAATTTTTGGAATTTTGTTCTAATTACTACCCTGTCAGTTCTTTTAATATGAAACGGATCACTTCCCAGTAAGGTGATGGGTCCGTAAAATATATATTTTGAATCAATTTCTTGTACGTCATCGTTTTTAGGCCAAACAAAAACGTCTAGGTTTTTTTTAGAAACTTTTTCATCATGGATTTTTATAATTCTACCAATATAGGTACCACGTAATATCATAATACACGGCGTAATACAGTTCTTCCTCTAATTGTAAATCAATGTCTTTCTGGTTAGCAGGAATTACTTCGATGTCCTCAAGCTCATCTATCTCATCTATCTCGTCATCTGAGTCATGGAGTTCCATAACTTCTGAACATTCAGAACTTTCATCAGATTCAGAAATATCTTCTTCTCTTGCCGAATTCCCTCGCGTTTTTCTCACAGTCTTGCTTCTATTTATGATACTTTTTGTTGTCTTTTGGTTAGTATTTTTATAAAGATTTCGTTTTGGGTTGTACATGCCCCTCACGCGGAAGAGTCGATCTGCGGACATTCTTCCTTTTCTTTCGTCAAATAGCCAACATATACTAGATTTTCTTACAGTTTTTTGTTTTCCGTTAGACAAGGTAATTTTTAAAAAGCCGATGGGTTTTTGGAATTACTAGTGGCATAGTCCTTGAAATTCAAATCCTCCAGATCCAATAAATTTTCAACATCCGCTACAGTTTCAGCTAAACTTGCTATATCATTAACCTATAACGCGTGAAGTCCCATTCACAAACATAAATTAACAAAGATTGGCACAAATGAACAAGTTACAATACGAAATGCAAAATTGTGAAATATCTGTTCTGCACACTGCATATGCGTGAACCGCGGGAAGAGTAGGAGGCGAAAATGACCTTCAATGTAGCACAATTGATGAGGGAAATATTGCCTTTATTTCCCAAAATTTCCTAACAATTGCCTAATATTGCCGCATATTGCCGTATATTGTCGCATATTGCACAGTACTGCTTCTATTTCTTTTACTGCTGGTTATTGCCGCTATATTGCTTTTTTATTGCCGCCTATTTCCGAAAATATGTACACCTATTGCCGAGGGTGATAGACCCCTCGGGTTGGTTAGTCTTATGGTTACAATGGCAAAAAACCACATTTTACTGTTGTTTGGTGTTGGAGTTGGACAGCATTTTTGATCCATTACATAGGAAGAACTTTTATTTCGATTTTGTGAGGGAAATGATTGCTTTCATAGTTTTGGGGAGCAATCAAGATAGTGTTGATGTTTAGCAGCGCTTTGAGTCTACATGGGGGAAAATTTATTTTGATTTGGTTTGAGCTTTTGCATTGCCTTCGCTATTTTGGGGGACCATTTTATTCACTGGTTAGACTTGAAGCGGCAGTTCCAAACTAAATTATTGCAAGAATATTCTGATCGTACCAAGAAAAAAACTGCTTGGTGAGGGATTCGTTCACAAAAGAATTTATATATTTCCGTGAACTATGATTTATTGAACTTTAAGTTTCTAAGAAACACTTTGAAATATGTACTTCTAAAATTAGAAATGAAACTTCTTGTAAAGGCCGTAAAGGGATGGCGTTTTTGTCACCTTACATTTAACCACGCTCGCTTTTAGAATCTTAATGCGATTTCCGATCGAACGATGGATTACATTTCGTACGGTTTCCTTAAATAACGTTAAATTTTGTACGTAACCAACGTAGGGATTTTCACAATCAACGGATTTAAAAATACCTACAAAATTTACCTCTATTTAGTATTGTCACAGTCTTTAATTTTCAATTAATGCAGTTGTAACTAAAATCGATTAATTTAACAAATGCTTTTAATTCGGATATTTAATACTAAACAAATTTATATAAATTGATTACAAAGCCAATGAACCTTTTTCAAATTGAAGTAAAATGATTACTATAATAAACAATAGTTGGAGCGTTTTTTTAATGATAACCTTGCAACTTGACTGAAGCACAAAATCATTAGAATTTCCTTTGGTGATTGTCATTAGCTGCTTATCTCGTAATTAAACAACTGCTTGCGCTGATAATAAAAAAAGGGCGTGATCATTAAATAAATTATAAAGTAAGATCGTATAGAGTCATAGACGATCGAGTGTTAAATAATTATTTTTTTAAGATAATGAGCAATTAGATTAATCACATTAAACTCTTTTATAGTACTATGGGATACAATTCTGTTTACATTTCAACCGCATTTATTGGCTTATTGGAGAGTAATGAGATCTAATCTGCGCAAAAACCCCAAGCCATTCCTAAAATCCTAACGATATCAAATTTTCGTAAAACATGAAGAGAACACCTCTGGCAATGATTAGTAAATCATTGAATTTAAGCAAATTTCGTTTGTTTTCATTTAATACTAATTAGATTATGCTTAGGATCGCGTGATTCATTCAAAAAATGGTCCCTAACTTGAAAATGCCAAATTGTTAATATCCTAGAACAAAAATCTTCACATATCTAGAGTATCCAATGAATACCATGAGCGAAAAAATTAATAGCTTTGAAAAATGTTGACTTTTATCAATTGTCAACAATAACAATAAGTACACTGTTATTGTATAAGTATAGCCATGTTGTTATTAATAATTACGTTCTTATATTACTAAAATGATAGAATTCTGTTTTACTAATATCACGGTTGGGCAAATATCAATTATAATTCGAAAATAGAACAGATGTGTACCTACCGATTTATTCACCGGAACCTTTACTTCATACTCATATGTGATGCTTGCATCAGCAGTTTAGAAGCTTGCTAAATCATTTTACGCCGGAATGCACCTTTAGAGGGGGTTAAACAGTGATATTTCTCAGATAATCTATGGGAGAAGTAATAGACAGTTAAAATTGAGGCATTTTGATACGAGCAACCTGGTGTGGATGAAAATTTTCCCCCCGTTTTTAAATGTATTTCTCCACATTAAGCACCATACTGCGCCCTTAATCTTGAACAGATTTCCTGTAGTTAACAACCTGCTCTGGAATTTGATTATAATTCGCAATTGCAAACGCCAGGCTGCCAGAATATTTTTGAACAGCAGTTCCACCCTTAACGTAGCACTATTTTTAATGGACTCCGCTGCAGCTTTGGACTAGGATTAATTCGTATTTGCACAATAATGCTCAAATTGGCGATTATAAATTTGAAAGTGTACAATTATATGGAGGAATTCCCATCGCAAGCTCGCTTGCGTGAACTACGATAAATACTTAATTATACTGATACAGGTCCGTTAAGCTGGCACAACCCCTATAGCACAATCAGTTGAAACGTACCACATAATTTAGTACTCATTTATTACTAATTAATTACCCAAAAGTCAAATTTATTACTGTTGATTTTTAAAAAAAAAAGTGGTTGTGCCAGCTTAACCGTTAAGCTAGCACAACCCAAAAAAAAAAAAACTATTAAGTAGCTAACACCACACTAATAATTGATTACTAATTAATTACTAATTAATTACTCACTATTTATCAAGGACTTAACCATATTTAAGCTCTCAAGCCCCGCGCAGTTCAAAATTAGACGCGCACAGTAATGTGGGGTAACCTACCTCCGCCAAATCGATATTCGTTATTTTAAACATTTTTCCAATGATATGTGAACGTACTGTAAGACAACTAAGTGCTTGTAATTTGTAAATTAATGAAGGTGCAGCCGGATATCGGATATTGTTTTTTATGCTATGAATGAATTATACCAGCCCTACCAGATAAAAGGCAGCTTGCGATGCACCAATCAAAATACATCGACATTAATTGAAAATCAATCGTAACATAATGTTTGAACATAGGTTAGAAATTGATTACTCCAGCACAATCAGTTCAAATTAATTTTTACATGTATTAATCGATGTATGAATGCTTTAATATAACTTAGGAATTGATTACTCCAGCACAATCAGTTCAAATTAATTTTTACATGTATTAATCGATGTATTAATGCTTTAATATAAGTTAGGAATTTATTACTCCAGCACAATCAGTTCAAATTAATTTTTACATGTATTAATCGATGTATGAATGCTTTAATATAACTTAGGAATTTATTACTCCAGCACAATCAGTTCAAATTAATTTTAACATTGACTAATCGACTTTAAAGTAAGTTAGGAATTTATTACTCCAGCACAATCAGTTCAAATTAATTTTTACATGTATTAATCGATGTATGAATGCTTTAATATAACTTAGGAATTTATTACTCCAGCACAATCAGTTCAAATTAATTTTAACATTGACTAATCGATGTATGAATACTTTAAAGTAAGTTAGAAATTGATTACTCCAGCACAATCAGTTCAAATTTATTTTTACATGTATTAATCGATGTATTAATGCTTTAATATAAGTTAGGAATTTATTACTCCAGCACAATCACTTTAATATAACTTAGGAATTTATTACTCCAGCACAATCAGTTCAAATTAATTTTTACATGTATTAATCGATGTATGAATGCTTTAATATAACTTAGGAATTGATTACTCCAGCACAATCAGTTCAAATTAATTTTAACATTGACTAATCGATGTTCCTAACTTACTTTAAAGTATTCGTACATCGATTAATCCATGTTAAAATTAATTTGAACTGATTGTGCTGGAGTAATAAATGCCTAACTTACTTTAAAGTATTCATACATCGATTAGTCAATGTTAAAATTAATTTGAACTGATTGTGCTGGAGTAATAAATTCCTAAGTTATATTAAAGTGATTGTGCTGGAGTAATAAATTCCTAACTTATATTAAAGCATTAATACATCGATTAATACATGTAAAAATAAATTTGAACTGATTGTGCTGGAGTAATCAATTTCTAACTTACTTTAAAGTATTCATACATCGATTAGTCAATGTTAAAATTAATTTGAACTGATTGTGCTGGAGTAATAAATTCCTAAGTTATATTAAAGCATTCATACATCGATTAATACATGTAAAAATTAATTTGAACTGATTGTGCTGGAGTAATAAATTCCTAACTTACTTTAAAGTCGATTAGTCAATGTTAAAATTAATTTGAACTGATTGTGCTGGAGTAATAAATTCCTAACTTACTTTAAAGTATTCATACATCGATTAGTCAATGTTAAAATTAATTTGAACTGGTTGTGCTGGAGTAATAAATTCCTAACTTACTTTAAAGTATTCATACATCGATTAGTCAATGTTAAAATTAATTTGAACTGATTGTGCTGGAGTAATAAATTCCTAACTTATATTAAAGCATTCATACATCGATTAATACATGTAAAAATTAATTTGAACTGATTGTGCTGGAGTAATAAATTCCTAACTTACTTTAAAGTATTCATACATCGATTAGTCAATGTTAAAATTAATTTGAACTGATTGTGCTGGAGTAATCAATTCCTAAGTTACTTTAAAGTATTCATACATCGATTAGTCAAAGTTAAAATTAATTTGAACTGATTGTGCTGGAGTAATAAATTCCTAACTTACTTTAAAGTATTCATACATCGATTAGTCAATGTTAAAATTAATTTGAACTGATTGTGCTGGAGTAATAAATTCCTAACTTACTTTAAAGTATTCATACATCGATTAGTCAATGTTAAAATTAATTTGAACTGATTGTGCTGGAGTAATAAATTCCTAACTTACTTTAAAGTATTCATACATCGATTAGTCAATGTTAAAATTAATTTGAACTGGTTGTGCTGGAGTAATAAATTCCTAACTTACTTTAAAGTATTCATACATCGATTAGTCAATGTTAAAATTAATTTGAACTGATTGTGCTGGAGTAATAAATTCCTAACTTATATTAAAGCATTCATACATCGATTAATACATGTAAAAATTAATTTGAACTGATTGTGCTGGAGTAATAAATTCCTAACTTACTTTAAAGTATTCATACATCGATTAGTCAATGTTAAAATTAATTTGAACTGATTGTGCTGGAGTAATCAATTCCTAAGTTACTTTAAAGTATTCATACAACGATTAGTCAAAGTTAAAATTAATTTGAACTGATTGTGCTGGAGTAATAAATTCCTAACTTACTTTAAAGTATTCATACATCGATTAGTCAATGTTAAAATTAATTTGAACTGATTGTGCTGGAGTAATCAATTCCTAAGTTACTTTAAAGTATTCATACATCGATTAGTCAAAGTTAAAATTAATTTGAACTGATTGTGCTGGAGTAATAAATTCCTAACTTACTTTAAAGTATTCATACATCGATTAGTCAATGTTAAAATTAATTTGAACGGATTGTGCTGGAGTAATAAATTCCTAACTTATATTAAAGCATTCATACATCGATTAATACATGTAAAAATTAATTTGAACTGATTGTGCTGGAGTAATAAATTCCTAACTTACTTTAAAGTATTCATACATCGATTAGTCAATGTTAAAATTAATTTGAACTGATTGTGCTGGAGTAATAAATTCCTAACTTACTTTAAAGTATTCATACATCGATTAGTCAATGTTAAAATTAATTTGAACTGATTGTGCTGGAGTAATAAATTCCTAACTTACTTTAAAGTATTCATACATCGATTAGTCAATGTTAAAATTAATTTGAACTGATTGTGCTGGAGTAATAAATTCCTAACTTACTTTAAAGTATTCATACATCGATTAGTCAATGTTAAAATTAATTTGAACTGATTGTGCTGGAGTAATAAATTCCTAACTTATATTAAAGCATTCATACATCGATTAATACATGTAAAAATTAATTTGAACTGATTGTGCTGGAGTAATAAATTCCTAACTTACTTTAAAGTATTCATACATCGATTAGTCAATGTTAAAATTAATTTGAACTGATTGTGCTGGAGTAATAAATTCCTAACTTATATTAAAGCATTCATACATCGATTAATACATGTCAAAATTAATTTGAACTGATTGTGCTGGAGTAATAAATTCCTAAGTTATATTAAAGCATTCATACATCGATTAATACATGTAAAAATTAATTTGAACTGATTGTGCTGGAGTAATCAATTTCTAACCTATGTTCAAACATTATGTTACGATTGATTTTCAATTAATGTCGATGTATTTTGATTGGTGCATCGCAAGCTGCCTTTTATCTGGTAGGGCTGGTATAATTCATTCATAGCATAAAAAACAATATCCGATATCCGGCTGCACCTTCATTAATTTACAAATTACAAGCACTTAGTTGTCTTACAGTACGTTCACATATCATTGGAAAAATGTTTAAAATAACGAATATCGATTTGGCGGAGGTAGGTTACCCCACATTACTGTGCGCGTCTAATTTTGGACTGCGCGGGGCTTGAGAGCTTAAATATGGTTAAGTCCTTGATAAATAGTGAGTAATTAATTAGTAATTAATTAGTAATCAATTATTAGTGTGGTGTTAGCTACTTAATAGTTTTTTTTTTTTGGGTTGTGCTAGCTTAACGGTTAAGCTGGCACAACCACCTTTTTTTTTAAAAAATCAACAGTAATAAATTTGACTTTTGGGTAATTAATTAGTAATAAATGAGTACTAAATTATGTGGTACGTTTCAACTGATTGTGCTATAGGGGTTGTGCCAGCTTAACGGACCTTACTGATACATATGTATGTGCAGCCTACCATTAAGTAGTAATTGACTAACTTTTGAAAGAAAAACAAAAAGGGACTAATAGTAGGTAGGTACATAATTATTTAATAATGACGT
Source organism: Pyrocoelia pectoralis (assembly GCA_036250285.1). NCBI lineage: Eukaryota > Metazoa > Arthropoda > Insecta > Coleoptera > Lampyridae > Pyrocoelia > Pyrocoelia pectoralis. The sequence goes on from CM070075.1 coordinate 6,689,743, forward strand.
TCTTCCTTCGCCCATGTTATTTACTGATTCGCCGTGGGCTGGCTATCAGCAGTTTGGAGCTTTCATTGTCTGAGTAGAGTTAAGGATTTTTCTTTAACGTTCTCCCCGATATGTCTTCTTATGAGTTCCTTAAACATGTATATAGAGGTCGCTGCAACGCGGGGACGTTCATTACCTTGCTTTAAACGTGGGTTTTGAGCCGTTGCAGGAGCAGGAGCAGTCAAAATGCCTAAAATAAAGAGCAAACTCAGTTCCAGTAGTGGCAGCCCCATACAATAATCTTAGCAAAGAATTGAGGATCATGGTTTTCTCCACGTCTCTTTGTATCCGTATGCGTTGCTAAACAGAATTTGAACTCAGTGTTAAATACCATAGTTAAGGTAATACCTACCAATTGTGTGGCCAACACCGCATCAGATCGGACACGATCGCATTATTTCCAAACCATCGATACTGGTATGTGAGGATCGGTTCATTAGTACGTATGTCACTTATGAGGAACTTTTCCAGTTTGGTTAATGCGGTTTACAATTTCCCGAACGAAAAACCCTCTTCCAAACAATTCGACTTCCCTCAAATTTACTTCATTAACTTGTTCGTTGTCTTTGATAATACATAATATCAAAATACGTTAACAAACGAAGAATAAGCATAGTATGTTAATTAATAAAAAAAAAACAGGAAACTTTACGAAAATACAGTTACAACTTGATCCTAACAGTTAAATCAATCATAGTTCAACAAATCTTCCATTTCCATTTTTCTTGGTGTTGCAATTTCTGTGTCACTGATTTATACAGTAATACAGTGTCCAAAATTTATTGCTTACCATTGAATCTTGGAAACGGTAAGGATACGAAATCAGTTAAATGGAAGAATATGGAGTCCTTTACCTCATCTGCTCACACTTTTCTGTTTTTCCTGTTAAAATGCATTGCTTAATAGATAATATGGTAAAATTGAAAATCTTTTATTCTCTTCAAATTTAAATTTTTCATACTATCGGTCGTATCAAAAAGTTATTCAGGCCAAAAGTTGAAGATAATTTTATTTTCTGCAAGTTTTATAAAAATATTTTTTATTCAGGTATGACATAATGTTGTATTTTTTTATGGAAAGCATATTAAATTTTAATAGGCTATTTATCTTTTTAGTTAGGCGAAAAATAGACGAGACGTGTTCGAAGCAGATTTTAATTCATGTTTTCAAAGTAAATGACAATAAAAACAACGACAATATCAATAACAAAAAATAGGAGGAAAACCAAACAACTTGGTGACATATATTAACATTTTCTTAAAGAGATTTTTAATATGTCGACCGTATTTGTTCCAATCCATCGATTTTCATACCTTGCTGTTAACATAATATTTGGTAACGATTCCAGAATTATGTGCCGGAGCGCCATATCCCATTGAAATATTATATAATATTCTTTTCGACTTCTCTAATGATAGAGGTACTACATCCATCTTTGATTTCGTGTTGGAGCAAATGCAAATATCTATTTGCATTAATCGTATCAATAAAAATTGTTTCCCAGAATGCCGTACTAAAAATGTGACTAAAAATGTAAATTTTCGGATTTTCGTGACACCAATTATTGTGACAGTTATGCCGATTTCCGTTATTTGTAAATCTACTTTTATCGCTCTGAAGAATCTTACTAGAACGCCATGTGTCATTACTAGTAAATTTCGTTTGAAAACATCTATAAAATGTAACTCGTCTTTCGTAATGAGTTTCCTTGATGGCACTTGTTTCTTCTTTAAAATACGATCTACGATGTACATGCTTCAGTAGCACACTCATCAAAGATGGCGAGATCGATTTTTGGACTATAATTTTTTAAATAAATGCAAAGGTTTAATAAAAGGGATGTAGAATTTGGCAGCATCTAACAACAAAAAAATAGAATTTTGCACATATGTAGGTACTAATAATATTAATGTTATAATTCTGAATTTTATTTCCGTGATTATTAGGCATTTTCGTTCTTTTACTTATCATTCATTTATTTATCCGTGTTTCGTATAATTACTACATTTTATTCCGTTATTACGGAGTATTTCCTCTTTATTATTACATAGAACGTTAGGTCATTCGAACAAATTTTTACCTGCAGTACCAAACCATCAATATGAAAATATTTAATTTATTCGCTGTTTAGATTTCAAAATAAGACATTTTACGGTCAAATGTAATCTGAGAGATAGCAAAAACCTTTTTTAATTTCTTTAGTTACAAGGCAATGTATAAAGTTGTAGTTGTCTTGTTTCTAATTTTAACTATGTATTTATTTTATAACAGTATCAGTATCCTAATGTACCTTTATCCAGTCCGTATTAATTAAAGAAACATTTTCATAATTTGTTGGAAAGTGGAAGACAACTGACATTATAATAGAAATTGAAAAAAGTTTTACTATACGTTTATTATGAGTTAATCGAAAATGTTAAAGAATCATAAACACATTTAGGTAAAACAATTACGTGTTTATTAACTACTCGTAAAAATATTGTTTATGTCATTTATCGAGCACACAATGCACGTAGAAAGGCAATATTTTATGACAATCATTGTTATAAAATTCAATTTCACTAAATGAGGTAATTTTTTGTGATATGAGTAGGTAATTTAACCGAGAAATGTAAAAAGTAGGTTAAAGAATCCAAAAATTGTTTACTCCTTTATAAAATGCTCTAACAATAAACTATCATTCATAACTATAACTAAGTAAAAACTTCATTTATATCAAACAGTGCTTTATTAAATAACGTACAATGGAACTAATGACATCATTTGCAATAAATTATAAACATAAGTTTGATGAATAGGTACGTTAACCCGTTAAATAAGTTATATATGTAATTTGAAATTCATTAACAATATCGGATCATTCCTTTGATCAAACATTTTAGGCGATGACTTTTCTATTCTAAAAATAATTAGTTCGATTCATCAAAAAAGCTGAAGCCGAAATCTCACAGTACAAGGAAATGTAATAAAGATATAGAGGATTATTGTAGCAATGGGAGGGTATCGATCTATCACCTACATATGATATTAACGTTAAATTTAATTAAACCCGATGATTTAAGATCCTATTAAAAAGGCTTTGATACAATTACTCAATCTGATTAAATAGGATGCATCGATTGATGGTACGTGCCATGTGTTGCACATACTACAACATTAAAACTGTAAAACCGCAAATCACGTGTACGAAAATATGGAGAATAATTAAAATTGTTCAATTGTTTATTTTTAATTGGATGTATATCGTGTGATGATTAGGCTTAATTGGAAGAAACAAATTTTCAATAATAAAACTTTGAAAGAGAGAAATACCGTACGGTATGTGTAGGTACATTTAAGCTTCAAATTTGGACCTTCACAAAGAAAATAGAATAACGAATTGTACCATAGGTCTGGTTTTAAGCAGGCTTAAGAAAAGTACAACCAGGATGAACGTTAATTTTTATTTAAAGAAATGTATTCTGATTTAAAGTATAGAATTTTTTAAGAATTAGCCTTTTTTGCGTTGACGCAAATCTTCAACGAACATTTTTCAAATTTGATTACCCAAATGAAGCAATCTAATAATTTTTCAAACTATTTTACGTAGATTCGATAGAAAGAAAATGGATACTAAACTAATTTGAAAACAAGAAATAAATATCTATGTATTTACAAATAAAAATTGCTTTCCATTTGTTCACAATTATATTTTTCAAAATCTCAAGCCCTGACTTCCTTTCCTACTTGCAATGCATTGCATCCTTATTTGGAATAGCGTACATTGTGTCATTTTTGGACTAATGCTAATATTAAGTATACCGTGTGTCGATTTGACAACGTACCACACTGAATACCTATTTAAAGAAACTACTACTAAAACGTCTGGTGGGTACATTGTGTAGGCCGGTTTTTAGTAAATTACATGACCCTCTAGGCTTTAGCGAGGCAGGAAAGAACCTTAAAATTTAACGGAGGGGGAGAGGTTCGAATTTTAAAGATCGTTCAGATACATTAAAAAAAAACTATGTAGTTGACCTTTTTTCAGTTTTTTTGAGATTCCGTTTTAAACAACGATTAAATAGCAACGGAAGGCTGGTATCAAAGGCAAGAACATTATGATTGAATAGAGATTTACCTGACCTTTTAAAGAAGGTATGACCGTTCCGTAATTAACAATAATTCGTTGTTTTAAGTTCACTGATTCTATTTTATGTTTTCGCTTTGCATCATCTATTCAGTTGTTTGCTATTATACAGGGCGTTGGAGCTCAACAATTTAGTTTAATTTGCCCCCTTCATTATTTATGAGGGAACAGTAGCGGAGCGTTAAAAGGAGAAGACAGGATTTGTCACTTATCTAGAATGTCAAATTTTAGTAGGTAGAGTACTAGTTGACGGTTCTTTCCTGTGTTCTTCCTTCGGGAGCTCCCACTCACAATTTTTAATACACAAATAATGCGTTATAATCCTTTTCACTACCTCGCACGTACGTTTTTCAACTCTTTAGTCACGTTCTCAAACTCAAGTGTTCTCTTTATCTATCGCACGTTGCATTCCGTGACAGAATGGAAAGATGGACCAGGAGGGAAATAAACGACCTTCTAATTTACATGAATGTAAACATCACAGACTTATCTGAATTTGAACATAGGGTTCGAATGGATATGGTTTACTTATTTCAGTAAGATTGTCAGTGATTCGGTGTCTGACAAACTTCCCCATACCCACGCCCGAATTTGAAATCTGTTTGTACGAGTAAACCATCGGTGCCAAAAGCCATTTGCACACATCGTTGTGTTGCATCGAAAAAACATAACTCGAAAATTACGGTAACTAATTTCAATTTTTCAAAAAATTACTAAATAGTGGTCTCTTCTCCGTTTTCACTTTCCATTGTTGTTTTGGTGGAGTTGTAGATAATTCTTTCGGTACGAGTTCGTTATAACTGTGACAAATAATAGAATAGCAATAAAATATTGTGGTGCTTGTTGCTTTGCATCAATATTGGACGAATAAATTGCGGAATCAAAGTGAGATCCTTTTTGAGGAGAAAAGTGTATTTGCATAATAGTTTTTAATAGTAGGACGAAGAAGGGCTCAAATTAAATCAAGTTTCGTAGCTTGAACGATTCATTTCAAATTCGCGAAAATTTGCAGGAGTGAGGGGGGGGGGGGATACGCGTGAGGTTCCTTAAATATGTGTTGTTCGGCATTGAAACGCCTCTTGATTTATTAAGTTGTTAAACGGAGTAGCGGATATCTCTTATTGCTGTCAACAGCTACCATTCATTACCTCCTGCTGGGATCTAGGAATTTCTATATTATATAAATTGTATGACCTATTAACGGTATGCTATTATATTGAAAAAATCGCTTCCTGGTTGTAAAACTTTACTCAGACTGACATGTAGGTAGGTATTCTGACTTAAAATGATCTCCAGTATTTGCAACGCATTTAATCCCTTGAAAATTAACAAAATGAAAAATAAAATGATCTTTCATAATCATACGGTGTGGAATCAGTGGCGTATTTAAGGTCTAGGGCCTCGTCGTACAACAGTAGGGAGGGCCACATTATACAGGGTGTCCCACTGCTCCGTAATCGGTCGATAACTCAATATGGGTTGAAGATACAGAAAAAAGTTTCAAATAAAAGTTTGCTTTGATTTGAATTGCGCATTTTTTAAAAATATTCTTATATCTACAGTATGTTGCATTTTCACGTGGCAGGAAATTGTCACTTTTTTTTAAATGGCACACCCTGTATTTTCTTCTCTTAATGTATCGACCAACCATATTTATATCACCCCTGAAATTTTTTTTGATATTGGATGTGCGGTTGCCAAGTTAATAATTATTTTGTCAAAATTTGCTACAATTCATGGTCGGACTATAATATTCATAACTAAGTTATTCTTCAAAAAAGGAAAAATTTATTTAACGAATAATATTACCCTAATGTCGTGTTACACCGTTGAATGGGGTTTTTTGTCGAGAATTTGATGGTAAATAAAAATACAGGGTGTTCCATTTAAAATATTCGTATTTAAATTCTATTTAAAGTTCACAAAGTTTGAATTCTCATTTTAAACACTCGGAATAAAATTAATCACCTAGTTTTTTTTGTAGAGTAACACGACATTAGGGTAATATTATTCGTCAAATAAATTTTTCCTTTTTTGAAGAATAACTTAGTTATGAATATTATAGTCCGACCTTGAATTGTACCAAATTTTGACAAAATAATTAATAACTTGGCAACCGCACATCCAATATTAAAAAAAATTTCAGGCGTGATATAAATATGGTTGGTCGATACCACTGAACTCTATTATATATGGAAGAGCAAAGTTGTAAATTTAAGTGATACAAATTGAATACGCGCACGGGGCTCCCGATCATGCGCCGTAATAAATTAGAGTTCAAACAAATAAAACAGCTGTTATGTATTATCTAAAACTGCAGTATTTGAATCATGAACTCCATAACACCCACTGTAAACCCTTCTCCCTGGTAACGTTTATAAATCAAATTAATCCACTTGTTCACGAAGACAAACCACGTAAAATTTTCTAACCCAACTTCAATTTATTAGGTAGAGTTCATTGACTTCAACCGACTTCAACACATGATGCATTTTCATGGTATTTTCCACTGCACAAACGCGTAAGCCCCGTAGTTAAACGATTTTCGACCTTATTATTTTCTTCAAATGTGCACGCTTTTTCACGCGCATCCTATTTGATTTCAACGGCTTTGCTCTTCCATATATTATTGAGTTCAGTGGTCGATACATTAAGAGAAAAAAATACAGGGTGTGCCATTTAATAAAGTGACAATTTCCTGCCACGTGAAAATGCAATATACTGTAGATATAAGAATATTTTTAAAAAAATGCCCAATTCAAATCAAAGCAACTTTTATTTGAAACTTTTTTCTGTATCTTCAACCCATATTGAGTTATCGACCGATTACGGAGCAGTGGGACACCCTGTATACGTGGTAAAAAAATGTCTAGTTAGTATATTATGGAAAAAACACAAAATGTAATGTCTCTTACATATTATGTATAATTTATTATCATTAATTTTATTTTTTGGAGTGCCTGAGGGCCTCGTTTTGCGAGGGCCTAGTCGTGCGCCGCACGACTCGCACGCCCGTTAAATACGCCACTGTGTGGAATTATCTAACGAACACAAAACCGCTCTGTGGTTAATTGACACATTTAGGTGCCTGAATGTTGTAAATGACAGAATCGTATGAAATTTAATTAGTCGGATATCTTTAATGCAACGATTTCTTGTTTATTTATGTTAAATAATGCTGAAGTTAACGGGACATACCGACTAACAATAAGTGACGGTATATTTCAAAAAACCAAATTGCATAAAAAAAAGTAGGTACATTTTTTAACAATATGTATATAGCAAATGGGGAAAAGTTGTGTATTTACGGATTCATTAACTATCCGGATTTACATTTTCAAAAATCGATACTGATATACAGGGCGAAACAGAAAATGTACGTTTTCTATTTTATTTATTGTAATAGATGCATTCATCACATTTACATCCGGATGCTAAAGTGTTCGTAAATACGCAACTTTTTCCTCATTTGGTCGATTTTGTATCTATTATCGTTTCCGATGTACCCCATTTCATCTTGGAGTCTGGGACATATTTTGTAATAGTCGAATCCTAACAATTTATTATTTTGTTCGACAAGATGGAATTGGGTTTAGAAATTATAAGATCATTTGAGAACGTTTATAAAGATTGAGAATTGATTGATTCTTGTTGCACTCCATTCCATTTACAACATCTTTAGAATTTACTACAACCACATATGATTTTCGAATGTTTAGGCTGTCATTTTTTATTTACGTCCATCCTTTTTGATCTCAATTGCATTTTCCGACTTTTCCAACTTTTATTAAGTAAAGTTATTCACATTTTCTTGCAGAAGACGTTTCGTTCGGTACCAATGATTTGTCGGAAATTTCACTAGACGTTCCTCCACTTTTAGATAACCTATTATTTGTAAGAACTTATTTAGGCAGACATTTCTTGCAGCTTCAGTCGAACAATGGGACGAATTTTTAAAAGTATCCCTTGCACCGATATGAATTGCATCTCTACTTTGACTTTTGCTGCTTGTCTCTTAATAAATGACCAACTTCAGTTCGAGATACTCTCATTATAATTTCGTTGGACAGATAGGCTTCAGCCGATCTTCTGGAACATAAGCAAAAATAAGTTCGAACAGGGTCCTAGTATTATTCAAATTTTTGGTATACTTTAACCCCACTTAATTTGGGAACTGTAAGGTCACACTTTTTGTTATCAAAAGTCGTTGAAATAGAAACCAATATTGTATCTATCCACTTGGGAGTTTGCTGTTAATATTCCACTTGTGTTCAATTGATGTTATACTTTGAACAAAATTTATTAAACTTACTAGTAATTCCAATCGTTGTGACCTTATTCTCGAACCATTCGTACATAATCCGTACATGAAAGTGACACGCCATTCCATATACGAATGGTTCGAGAACAAAGTCTTCAATAATGTAGGAATTTAATTAACTATCGACTGGTACGCATTTTTGCGTTTTAGTTTTACAAATGGGTTCCAATGGTTCCCATCCCATCTATAGTGTCGAATACAGTGGACTCCTTTTTGAATGGATACAAAGGACCTAATTGGCGCACCTCAAATAGGTGGAAACATATTTTTATTGCATATCGTCCCATACCCGGCAACCAGTATAGCTTCGAGACGTTTTGACAGTATCAAGGTGCCTCATTACATTGTGCAAACTGAACCAGTTCTCCTGCAGATTTAGGTACGATCCATCGTCTGCCATTATGGGTATTATTGTATAGTAACTTACTCACATCTCTTCGTATATTCACAAGGTCAATTCGCGAAACAGTATCTATAGCCCATTTTTATTATCTGATCTAGGTTAAGCACCCAATTTAGATAAGGGGATATTAAATATATTTTACCAACAGGTGAAAAAATAGTATAATATTATTGAACAACATACGATACGATATCCATTTTCTGTGAATGCAATGCAATCTCCACAAATTGGTATTCTCCGCAGGCCATTGTGCATCATTGTAGTGCACCATTATTATGGCACTAATCTAAGTGGTGTACTTGGGTCTGGTGATAATATCACCAGACGCGTTGTTTGTAATGTAACATCCTTTTACAAAACTTGAAGTACAGGATTCTTTTTACGGTCAATCATTTCAAAAAAGTTATAAGACTGACGTCCTTTGTTGTAGAACTTCAAGAAGAGATAGTTTTCTTAATAGTTCGAGGATAGCACTATGCCGCAACTCAACTGTAAATTCGGCCCTTCAATGAGCACAAAACATTTTATGTTCGGTTATTGCATCGACAACAAATAACTGTGAATCATGATGAAATTACAATGCTTGTCAAATAATATTTTGGGGCGTAGTCAAAAACCTAAGATACACTTTTTTTCTTTTGGTGCAAACACTGGTGATATTTCGTATAAAGAATATAGAATCTATAGAAATAGACGTTTCTGTTTTTTCTTTCCTCTTCCCTATTCATAATTTGTGAGATACTGAACTATTAGGCAAACACGATGATCCAGTATATAATCTGCATTATATTTGTTATAAATATTATGTTGAACCAATACTGGTAGAGCAACTATTGTTTTTATTGCCGCAAAAATCGTAAATAGAATTTTGTTGGTCTGGAAGGCAAAGACATTTTTGATAACCCACCAAATATCACCAAACAGTGTTTTTGCACAGTCTGCACGCGTAACTAAATTATACGTTAATAATACTGAACGAATTATTTAGTTCTAAGAAGTTCTACTAAGTGAAAGCCACTTTGTGCTATTTTGGACCTTGTTATGGAATGGCACCTATTTTTCTCAGTATTGTCTAATTCTGCCAATGCCAAATAGGTACTTATACTCTTGAGTCCAAAACCAAAATACAAAGTAGCAGTAGCAACTGATATGTTGAGTACTAGATTATTGCAATAAAATGTTTGATTTTAATGCTATCAAAAAGTACCTATGTTGTTATTTTCAACCAGGAACAGTTTTAAGACATACCAGGAAAGCCGGCCCCAAAGGTACTCCAGGTAAATATAGAACATACACGAAGATATTATATTAGTTGTTCTCCTAAGCTGCTCGTGAAGAATGGCCAGTCAAAGTAGTTAGCGATATTGTGCAATATTGATTTTGGACCCAAACCTTAAGGTCTTTCTCAATCTGTTAACTAAGTATGAGGAGGCCAAATATTGATCCAATAACTGGTGAAAAAATTTCTAAAGCGTGCTCTTAAAGACGATGACGTTTTGCAGTGGTAGCGCGAATCAATACATTCAACATTGGCGACGGCGAGGATGGTTCGAGATATAACGACATCAATACTTACTTGCAGAAATCGCATTTCATGTACTTACTTAACTTTCTTGAGTTACTTGTAGTTTGTACAAACAGCAGAAATACATTCAGGTTCTGTTTATTTAAAAGTCAAATGAAATTATTCTTGAGCCTTGAAAGGATTTGAGATTTTTTGAAACTTTATCGACACTAAAGAGATTTCTTATTTTGTGAAACTTTTCTAGCACTGTGAACGATTTGAAAGCCGTAAATCGGCGGGGTCATTTGGTAATACAATATTTCATCGTTCACTGGAACAAATCCTTATGTAACAAAATATAGTTTTTTGTGTAATTATCGCTCTCCTTGAAATACTAATTAGTAATAATAGTTACGATCAATTACCCAATTTTTATATTGCTTCATTAACTAACTGTGTGCATGTGTATGGATCGATAAAGTTAATAGTATTTTTGGAGCTAGTTTATTCCGATTCATCAATTTGTTAATTAAGGAGGTGAATCATCAGATGGTTACTAAAAAAGGCAAAATTGGCAACAAAAGTGTTTGGATGTTATAAATTGTAACAATAATGTTTTAAGTAGTTCAAAGTTAGGATTTGTCATTTTATCCTTGTCATTCTTCCGAAATTGGTAGTATATTTGTTCTGAAGACCTCAACCATGATTAAAATATAAGGTTACTCAACATCAACAATTATGCAAAAAAATTACCATAAAAAGAAGTATTAACCAAATATTACATCGGGGTCTGGCGTGTATAGTTTAAATAATATTCAGCAAATCAATGAGCTTTTAAAAGCTTATTCTCATGTTTTCGTAAAATCGAGAGCAGCTCGTTTTATAAAAAAAACGGCAAGAAAGTCTGATTAGTAATTTTTTGTCTGGTACATATTTACAAGAACCGTTTGTTCTTTAAACAAATTTCTTTCAAAACTTGCAGAAAACTCTTGAATGAAAGCAGCTAAATCGTCTAATCAATGTCATTTTCCAAATTTTGTAGAATTATTCTAAAACAAAGCATTTCGTTTATATCTTGCACTAAGTATCCGGTCTAATCACCTTTACCAAGATAAGGATACTATGGTGTTATAATGTTGAATTTTAAATACAACCACATCCGTTTGAATCATACCTGAAAACTTATAATTCGTTATACATACCTACCCTACACAAATAAAGCCAAATAAAAAAGTTCAGATATACCGCATATTATCGATTACTTTATAGGTCAGATACTCCTACAATTTCGCGTTCCACATTTCGAAATTAATTGCCATCAATAACGTAAATCCCGTTAAGCTAATTCCTTACTCATCTTCAATCTTCAATCTCAATGCATTTCCAAGAGTTGATTCATCAGATAGCTAATTAAGGAATTGAACGTAAATCGCATTGCACGAGATTGATTTCAATTAGTTTTTCCGTTTTCTAATTTAAGTTGATGAACTATGGTCGTGGAAGTATGTATGCACCTCGTTTTGTTGAACCGGGACTAATAAGTAATAGTACTAAATATTGACATTAATTACATGATTATGTTTATCAATCACCTTTGGTTTTTTTATAAGTTACGGATTACCTTCATTTTATGCTGACCTGTAATAGTCTGCAATGACCCACTATACTATTACAGTTAAAACCCATTATTGTTACAGATAATGTTTAATCGAAGGTTTCTTAAAGGTTTCGCGAGTGTAACGTACACATTTCCACCATTGATTGCCGAACAAATTTGCAAAATTTTGAATAATGGTTGTATGCAAGGCAGTTATTTATCTATTGTTGTCTATTGCGTGAAGAAAATTATTAACATCGGATGTATTGTCACGTTCAGTAGGTTGTAGGTATTTAATTTTTCGAAGTTCGGGTTCTAATATTAAATAAGATCGCGCACAATGAAATTGCACATTAATTCGGTATTTTTGAATGAACAGGAATCTATGATAAAAACCCCAAAAAATTGTATGGCAATACAATAATTGGAAAATATTTTTCTGGTGTTAAAGTTGCGATATTGGAACGATAAATTTGCCTTTCTACAGATCGGGAGTCTTTTATTTTTTCTGCTTCCGCTTTTGAAAAAACAGAACGGTAGCATTAAATTTTCACTCTACATTGTTTCTTGAGGTTTTATTTATCTACGTGGTTCTCGACTTGCAACAGATTGGAATTTCACGTGTTGCTTTTAAAAAATTCATATCAAGTGCTGCAGAAGCGAGAGTACTGGCGATATTGAAACTAATGAGAGTGCACGCACTCACAAAAATTCGTGTATCCTCTTTATTTGTAATAAAATTTTTTAAAAAACAAAGTTTCTCATGCACTAAAAGGTATAAAATAATTTTTAATACACTAAAAAGGATAAAATAATTTTTTTTCTTATTGAAATAAATAGGTAATATTTTTTAACAAATTTTACGAAAGAAAAGTATGGCGCTTAATGCAGATATCGTGGGTTGACCATAATATTGATAACATATTATTATTCCGAATACCTACCCATAATAGGAAAGTAATAGTGTATTAAATTAGGTACATCCGCGGGCTGCATTAGTCATCGGCCTAACACTTTCTTTCGTAAAATATTTATTTCAATAAGAAAAAAAATTATTTTATCCTTTTTAGTGCACTAATTTATTTTATAGTTAACGTTTAAGTTATAACCTAAATGGGCTAAATGTGATGTTCTACTAACATCGTATTTTACACATACGAATAATATTTATCTTAAATCATCCATGATGTTTATTATAATTGCGGAGGTGCACAATTCCCTCCATATTTAAGTTTTAAACTGTTTTAATTGTATTTTTGTCTTTTATTGCTGTTATGAATATACCCAAATCATGCGTGAAACGTTAACTGGAAAATAAAACTTGCATCTGAATCGTATTTAGCCTGCCTACTCCTTTATACCCAATAGGCTATACAAAAAAAAGTTAAAAAAAATTTATTATTTCATCCTTTTTAGTGTATTAAAAATTATTTTATACTTTTTAGTGCATGAGAAAGTGTGTAATATTAGAAAACTTTGTTTTTTAAAAAAATTATTAATATACACACGAAGAACTGAAGATTAAAAATTCACAGCTTGGAGTCGGTGGATGTTTTCCTCTCTTTCCAAGTTGCCATCTCTGTGAGAACTTCTTGAATATCATGGTAATACTTCGCCTTGAAACTCCAGATAATCATCAAGTCTTTCACAAATATTCGGAATTGAAGCACTAATTTTCTTCTGCAATAAAGCATACCTTTTTTTGGAGATGCATTTACGAATAAAACATTTTTTTCATTGTTCCTGTATGGTTATGATACGATATTACTTTGAAGAACTTCTCAATGCATTGTTCAAGATATGGTAGAGAATAGAGCATCGCTGTGCATGACGTACTTTTTCCTGGATTTCTTGAACTGCACTTTTTACTTATGACGCCATTACTGAACGCCAATTCCTTACCTAAAGCTCGTAGGTCGACGTTAAATTTCTTGGTAAGTCTTCCACTGCATGATTTGTTAACCGACATTCCCCTTAGCTTGAATAAAATCATAGACGTTTGCGTATTGTTTTATCACGTTTGCAACGGATTCCGAACGTCATCAATTGACGTAAATTAGAGATGTCTGTCGGTTCATCAAAGTAATTGAAAATATTCGAGCCTCTTTGACTCTCTGAAGGATTGTGGATTGCACTTGTATTTCCTAATTGCGGCAACCTATTAGAGTAGTTTTTGTACTGTAATTGGCGTAGGAAATGGCGCTATCCAAACATTTTCGAAGAATTTAGCCATCGATATGAATTCTGAAGCTAATAAGTTTCTTAAATTGTCGTCGCTGCGTGCTCGCTCTCGCCGATGTTTAGGTTACCATCGTCTCTGTAATTCTGTATTAATTTTTTTGAATTCAAAGCAGTGAACATGCATAAGTAAGTTGGTTTTCCTTTTTGTTTTGCGGGTGGTCATTGTGATAGAGGGCACGAAAATGCATGAAGAAACAACAAATTGGCTGGTAGTTATGAAATGTAACAATTTAGAGTAGACGCCTCAATACCTGAAATTGTTGACAAAAACTATAAAACATTTGTTATTTTTCAATTCCATGGCTAAAATGAGGAAGTTTGATTAAAAAAAATGAAATGAGAAGTTTTTGATTTCAAAGTTTTATAAGGCTTTAAAGAAAATCAAAAGTTCCAAAAATCTTATTTATGTCTCAATCTCAATGTAAGTACCTAACTAAAGTAGCATGAGACTATGGCCCGATATTATAAAGCATAGTTAACTATGTGATCAGCTGACAATGTGGTTAAGTAATGCGATAGGCTAATACGATCAACAACCACACCTATGTAACCCGTATTAGCAAATCATGTTGCATTATTCAAATTTGATCACGTCGTTAGCTGATCACGTATTTAAGTATGCTTTATAAAACTGGGTCTAAATTACACAAATGCCTGAACTTTTTTTTGTTTTCTGGTTTTTTATACTTTTTGTTTCCTGTTTGTTTTTGGGTTGCACTATCATGAAGGTCCGTTTGTGACTTATACTTTGTTTTTATTGTGATGGTAAGCATAACTGTCATATTTGAAGGACCATGAGAAATTTGTATAATAGATGCTTTATCTTTTACTGTTTGTAACTTTTATTAAAATCTGGAGCTACCCTTACGGTCACTGATAATAATGTTTGGAAACGGCTTTAGGTTTTAAAAGTATTTTACGAAAGAAAAGGAATTTGTCCGGTAGCTATTGAATTAATTTTAAAAATCAGAATTATTTGTTGTGTCTTAACCCTTTAATGCCCAGAATAAATTTTTATTGAAATTTTATGATATTTTTACATATTTGTGTTATAAAGACTAATACAAAGCAATTATTATTAGAAAATTTGTGCGTATTATTTTTAGATTACGTGTTATCAGGTGTTGCATATATGCAACGCTAGTAACTTATAGGAGCAAATCACAAAACGAAGATACGAATTAGAAAATGATACTTTTTTAATGGAATTCAGCGTAACTTATTATACTATGATAAAGCCTCTTTATTGTAAATGATAACTTGCAAAACAGTCAATACACAAACCCACGTTACATTTCCGACACTGTGTACGTGCAATACTCTTGCATGAGTTTCCGTTGCAACGTCTTCTTTTCTCGTTCGGTATTTTTTCGATAAGATGGTTTCTTTGATCATACCGAACTTCTGAAGCAACTTTGTGTAACACTGATGAAGGCGAAGGTGTTCTTCCAGATGCTTTGGGAGCTGTAGTATATTTCTTCAAATATGTTTGAACTATGGTTCTTCTGAAATCTATCTGAGAAGTTGTAGAATTTATGGATTTTCGGTACAAGTACCAAGCATTGTTGATCGAATGGCTAAAAAGCATTTCATTTCTTCTTTTGAAACCGATGGATTGGGCTGATTTCGAAAAAGGGCATATCTGTTAGTTTCTTGAATAATAAATGATATTATGTCGTCGTCTATAAACATTTCAAAGTACATAATCAATAACGGACATGTTCTGTAATCGTGAATAATTTGGTTCAGGAAATTTTCTTTTATTATGTTGAATATCACCTTCAATCCATTTCACACGGTCAGAAGACTTTCGCTTTGCAGGAATAGGTTCTACATCTTCAACAAACCTCCTAGCCGTTCTCACTTCTGCTTCAGCTAATAACTGACGCCTATTCAAATTGTCGCATGTTCCGCCTTCATCCTCGTCTCCCGAATCTTCATCCGTTAGAATTGTTGGTTCCGGAGGTGCAATAAAAATGTCTTCAACAGAATTGTCCAACGTAACATCACCAAACGCAATGTCAAATGCTTCTTGAGCCGTGAATCCGGGTGCAAGTATTTTAGTAAGTTCTCTACAATGATAAAACAAGGATAAAACATACGATTCAACAATAATTTGTGTAAAATAAATTGTGTCAGTATCACACTATAATATACAAAAGCCGCCTAGATTTTATTCGAATAAGAAAAAAAAAGCTCTAGTAAGTTCCTAGTGTTACATATATGTAACACCAATACTAATTAGCTATTATCTTACGTAGATTTTGCATATTGCAACTTTACAAGTATTTACTACATTTATTGCACATCATTAGATGAATTATATATAAAAAAATCGCATCAATAGGAATATTACTGAAGTTATACTTACTCTTTGTCAATGCCATCCATATTTACACAATTTACAAACTAATTCAAATTTTAATTGCACAGAACACGACACACACAACTAAGACACGAAAAAATGCGTTAGCACGTGTTCATACAACATCTAAGTAATTGTTTGGCACGTTACCAATTTTTCAGAACCAACTCCCGATTTTTTAGGCGCCCAATTTGAAAACAATATTAACGTAACATAAACGCAACACTAGGAGCTAACGGGTTAAATTTTGGTTTGTGAAACAAAGTTAAATATTTATTCCAAGCTGTTTAAGGGGACTGAAGACCCATCGCAACCTTCTGTGATCAAGCTTTTTTTACACATCTGGAATCGGTTAAGTGGGAAAAATTTCAAATTTTTTTTTAAATGTTACACGGCTTCGAAATTGAAATTCTTTTTTTAGAAACCCCACCTGCTTTTCGGTTTAAGATGTATGTAACGAATATTTCTGCAATAATTTCGCGATATTTAAATAAAGGAGCGAATTTATGTATTGAAACAAGTACCCGTTATGTGAAACATCTTTCGTAGATCTTTTATTCTTTTTTCCAAATTTATTACCTTGTGAATAGATTTTCTTTTCTATTTCACAGGACAGTTACTTCTCACGAGATTTAATCAAAAAATCAATTAAGCTTTGTATGAAAGAATTTTTTGTAGATGGACTCGATTACTATTTCTGTGTACGGTACATTAGGGTGGGAATGTTCGAATTTTCGTAGATAGTCGATCATTTTTTGATTACTGGTGATCATTGATTATGTAATCTAAATTCTCGTTGCAAAATGTCTGGATACGAATTTGGGTATTTTGTCTTTTCTCTAAATACATATTGCAACAGATATGTATGGGTATATAGTTTTTTGTTGTCATGTTGTTATTATGATTCTATCTTTCAATTTTTGTATGTTTATTTGCGCCCTTTCGCCCTTTTTATCCTCCAGGCTCCAGAGCATTATTAGATCATTTAGCTTTTGACTTTATTCTGTCGCTAATCTTCCATTTTTCCATAACCAAACTCTTGTGTAAATTGACTGATATACCTACATACTTTCATAGACTAAGATCAAAACAGATGAAAATGCGTGCGACTTTTACTAATTCTAACAAAATGGCTCCGCTGAGAGTATACAACCGGAAATAATGTAGGTATGTGGCATCGACCTAAAGATGACCATTTTCCATTGAAGCTACACGTTCTATTTTAAATTTTTAACCTACTCTTATGCAAATTTATGTCAAATTAATTCACAACCACACATTATACATCTCATTCATCGATTTATGCACATGATTAATAGTTTAAACTTTAGGGTTCATTTTTCGGCAAATGTTAGTACCATTATTAAACAAACCACTTTAATCCAACCAAATGTCCTAATTATACAATAATTAATTTGTTGACATTTTTAACACTTGCTAACAAATAAAACGCAGTTTTATATGGATATTGGAACAGGCAATAAAATGTCGGACCATTTGTACGAAATTATTACTTTTCGCATTCGATAGTTACTTAATGTATATTAATCACATTCATTAAATCATCACAGTATTTACTTACGTCAATTAATGTATACCATCACCATTATTTATCCATCCGCTTTTCGAATTCAGAGAATAATTGATAATAAAACAAACCAAATACCCAAAATTAACAATTTCTAATAAATGTTAAACAAGTTTCCTTTATTAATTAGCCAGAACTTGTAAATATAATTAGCACGTTATTGCAAATATAATTCTAAGGTTTCGCTAGTGTCCCTAATTTAAAAATAATTTCTACTTTCATGCTCACACCGTTTTAATATATTATTTACATATTTATGTACTAATTCATAATCACTTACGATTAACGCGATCCTATCGTGTTATTATTAAAAAGTAGAAAAAGTGCGATATTATAAAAGTGTATAACAAATAAATTACATGCTTTCTTAAGTAAATAATGGTCAAAACGTGTTAACGTCAAAAAATGTGAAGGCAAAAACGAATAAAGGCATAATTGGAATACTCAGACGTTGACATCACGTTTCTTAACGGTTTTATCTTATTATTACGAGGGCTGTTTAAAAAAAATCTATAATTGCTTATCGATGCTCAATTTAACCATCATTCTCCATTCTATGACCTACTGACTTAAAAGAACTGTCGTTTCAAGAATTCATACAACGGTAAGTATTTGCTTTTATATTTTACAATAAATTTGTCATGTTTCCAGATGCAATTAATTTAAGTTTGTAATTAGTCATTTAATTTAAACTCTGTGTCTCTTTACTGTCGCGAAGTTTATAATTAATCAAAGTGTTGTGACCATCATTTACAGTTCATGATTCACCCTGTAATTTTTTACACTGAAAACATTTATATGTACAAATTATACAATGTACGTACATAATTGTGATAACAACCGTTTATCATTTTTTTTGCTACTTTATCTAAACGTTATCTGTCGGTTTCCGTAAATTCTACAATTTAGGTACTGGACAAGCCATTCTTATATTGTTAATTGTTTAAACTCGTAATTGTTCTTCTTGGGTAAAATGAAATTTTCTTTTCACTCTGGTCTAAAACTACAAAGAAAAGTGTGTTACCACACAAATTTTGTAATGTTTACGAGGCTTCGATAGGTTGACTAGAACATACCTATGTTCTATACACTGAAACCGCTCTCTTCCCCCTGTTTTCTCAAAGTGCCCTATCGTCATATCGGTGATGAAATCGAAGATGTCATTTTGAATCATTTCCGGTTTTGTTCACATCCTTCTTACTTATTGTTATAATTATTCAGCTATACGTACATCATAATTCATGGGCGCCCATAAGGAGGGGCAAGAGGGGCACACTAGTGGCAAAAACCACACTTTGTCTTTTTTTCCTGTGACCTTTTCAAATAAAACAGTAAAAATTCTACTGCACTATACGTCAGCATATGGTCTCATAAAACGGAAAAGAAACAATAATCCGATGACTTAATTATCGTTTTCGTTAAGGTTTTGAGTCCACGATAGTTGGGGAGAGTTAGTACGTCACCGGTTTCCTCTCGATTTTTAACTTATAATTCTGGAATTTTCTGTTGCTTACAGTATTATTTATATTAAATTCAAAATTGTGATAGGCAAACGCATAACAATGTTCAAACATTTTTCCTCTTGTTGAATAATTCTTAATAAAATCATAAAATGAGAAGGCGTTCTCGTGTGGTCTACGTATAAAATAATAATTAAAATGGTGAGGTTTGTGTACGCTTTGAAGTGCAATTGTACTGAGCTAGATTGAGCACTACTTAACCTTCGTTTTTGAAAAATACTTTAATTTCTCTCAAAGTAAATATCACATGATACGGCTTTATTCTAAATCACTCGTATTCGAAAATCATGTTAACGTAACGTGGTTGTTGTTAGGATATGAAAATGATCCCAAAATTGGGCCACTTTATTCAAATTGGAATTTCTCATATAAAAAGGTTACCTGGGTTACCTACAAAATTTAATTGAAAAACGTTTATATGTTTCGTAAACTTTTGGGGCCCGACGTATTGGCTAACTTAATACAGACAGAAGATTGAGTTGGTTTTCAAATGGTTTTATAATGTCCGACCGATACTCTTTTGTGAATAAGGTCATTTACAATTGACATCGATTTTGGCTACGTGTTTTCTATTTACGTGATGTTTTTTCGGGCGGAAAATGTAGAAAAGTTGCTAAAAAAATGGAAAAACACAAACCTAAATCGATAAATCTCGTACGACCGTTAAAAACGATAGGATCTTTCTTATAAGGAGTGTGTTATGAGTCAAGATCCATAGGTTAAGAACGTGTTTTTTAAGTCAATAGTGTGCAATAAACTTGTGCGCGAATATGCTTCCCAATTGTAGCACGGCCGTTGCACTTGTAAGGTTTACTGTAGAAATAAATTTAAAAAACAAGTAAAACTTTATTTGTTCTCTTTTAGCTGTTTCTAAATAACTATTGTTCAATTTTTACATTAGTTAGTATCAAGGTTTTGATTAAAAATACCAACATTTGTGTAAAAACACACCTATTAAATAGAAGTTGTTATTGTATTTTTTTATTTATTTTTTGTAATGGATGTACTATGGTTTCGCACCCATGTTTTTTAGTCATTCTTGACTTAAAATAGCTTAAATAACACCTGCGACTACAAACCGTGAGTCATATGGAACACTCTGTATGTACTTATAAGCGTTTTGTTTTGTTAAACATATCTAATGTATGAAATCGTGCGAACTATTTTAACTTAAATGAGAAAAGTAGATTACAAACAGAAATCATTTTATTCAAAATCAAAAACACAAAAATAACGCTACGAATTTTTTACTTTATCGTCCGCCCACATTTTGTTAAATACTCTATTTATGTATTATGAGAACTTGTTGCAGTGTTTGAGTGATGAAATCAAGAAAAAGCGGGGATCAGTTCATACACCTGTTATCGCGGTGGAAAAAATCAATGAGTTAAAGTTGAACTGCTTCCTATTTCTATTCGTTAGATTTAACCCCCTCAGATGAATTTCTCATTCCACGCCCAGAAAAATGACTCGGCGGTAAAAGATTTACCAACAATGATGAGCTGCAGTTTGCGGTTGTTGATGGTTATTTTGTGGGAAGTTATTAAACAGAAAAGTGTATCAAGCTAAAAGAAAACCATGTTGAGGAATAAAAATCGGTTTTCACAAATTTTTGGTGTCTTCTTTGTTAGGTCGGATACTTCTGGGACTGCACTCGTACATTTTCAAATTAATACGGTGCAATAAAAATAAAAATGAAGAAAAATTGGAATAAGAAAACGAAAACATATTTATAGATATTATTTGTCTTTATCGATTCCAAACACTAAGTTTTTATATTGATTTAAAGCACTACCCACACATAAAGATATTGTTTCAAAAGGTTTTTCTGTTCTACTGTAAAACACTCCCCTATATTCATTTACTGAACTTAGTGTGACCATAAAGAACCACCATTATCGCCTCCGTTTTTGGTAATCCGCTCTTTAAAACGCCCCTGCCGATTTCATCAATGACTTTCGTCACCGTTAGGCACGCAAATCATTCTTCAGAGTGAGTGCATTACTATTGTGCAAATGTTGGACTTAACAAGACGGGTTTTACATCCATGACTATTCCAGGAATACAGGAATCTGAACTTCTAATTTTGGCACTTGGTAAATCAATATTCTTCTTTGTGATTTGATGGGTTGATGTTGGATATAATCGCTTTTGAGGTACAGCGTCCAAAAATATGCTGCATACAAATACCTTTTGCTGTAAGGGGTGGTTTTAAGAGTTAAAATTTGCTACAAGAGATGAAGGACATATGAATCACCTTCAAGTAGGTATATGATATTACATCAACTATAAACAGAATTTTGCCACCCTTAATAGTAGGTATAAAAATACTACCTCTTACAAATGAGTTTGTTTCAGTGTATTCTGCATAATATTCGGTATAATAATAATAGTGTATTTAACGGGAAACCCCTATTACAATCCCTTTAATGTCTTAATTGAATTTTAGGGCCAACTTACGCGAAAACGTAATACAGTTGCATTTCTCGTTATTAAGCCATAATTGATTAATGCCACACCACAGCTATATTACTTATATCCTCTTGAATTAACAAACAATCATTAACAGAATCAACTTCTTTAAACAATTTTAAATCATCCGCATAAAGGAGATGTTCACAGTTTTTAATAACTTTAATACAGAATACTTACGTGCTTTGGTGCATGGAGATATAGCTTACAAGTTTTTTGAAATAAAATAGTTAAATATTTCATACCGCAGGACGTTACACGCGTTTTTTTGTACCACATGAGCCTTCAATATCCTTTTGAACAAATAGTCTCCCTCCGATGTATGTAAGTATGCAATGAGGATTTTTGATACCAGCAGTACCGTATGAAATGGGCATCGTTAGTTGGACAACAGCAAGTACATAGTCATTTTCAGTTTATATCAATTTTATCTATTTCGGTCTGTTCCTATTTTAAATTAAATTCAAACCTTGAATAGACGTAAAACAACTTTAAATGTGAACGTAAACATAATATGATGAGGAAAATTTTGGCAAATTAGAAATACTACCGTAGATAATAGTGGAATTAACGCAAAATGTATACCTGTCCTAATGTATTCAGTTAAACAATGTGTCATTGAGGAAATTATCAACAACACGGTATACGGTTATACCTACTATACACAAATTAGTAATCTGCTACCTACGTGAAGACGACGAATTTTCTAGTTTCTATAACTTAAATACGGTAACACAAATCCAAAAAATACTTTTGAGTAGCTCACCTTACTTAATTTTTTCATGTCAGTGAATATGTATATATAGGTAACTTTGATTGCATACAAATTTTTGGTGAGAATTAACACCGTCACTAATGCGTGAAAACGTAGCACAAGGGCGTACTTGAAAATCTCACAAATAATAATAGTACATACCTATGTGGAAAATAATATATACAATTAATGGATATACAAAAGAAAAGAGAAGAACATAGGAAAATTGCTGATTGTATTAATAAATACAAGTAATTCCACTAATTTTTATTATTATCATTGATTTATTAATTAAATTGCTGATTGCCAATTTTACAAAAAAGGCGGTAGGATTATGTTTTACTTTTACTTTAAATCATCATCTTTACACAAATGGATAAACATTTTTGAAAAATACTCATTTTCTCAAAACTTTGAAGTGCATTTTTAATTATTGACATAATGTGAAAGTAATAAAATTGCATTTAAAACTATGCTCGCGAGCTCACGAGACGTGTGAAATAGGTGTTCTTTTATACAATTTTACACAAATTAGAAAAGTTCATTAAGAAAGTAACTAATTAATTATAATTTATGTGACTTACATTAAACTGGTCACTATGAAATCATATTGAAAAGACCTTGTTTCTTTGTTGCAGGTTGCAATGGCCACCAGTTTAGATTCAGATGCAATTAGGGAAGCGTACGATGATGTACGAGCCGATAGTTCAGAAACCCAATGGTAAGAGTCGTCAATTCCATTATTAACTGGAGATCATTTTTTTTTGTAATCCTAGGGCCGTATTTAAATTTGATGGGCAGAGAATTGTATGCTTTGCAAAGGGCGATGAGTTCGACAAATTTAAAGAACATTTTGGAGAAAACGAACGTGCCTTTGGTTATATTCGCGTACAAACCGGAGACGAAATGTCGAAAAGACAAAAGTTCCTTTTCGTAACATGGGTTGGTCCATCCGTTAGTGTTATACAAAGAGCAAAAATGTCAACGGATAAATCTATGATTAAAGATATTATTAAGGTGATTAATATTAAGGTAGTTTGGTTTCACTAATTTCTTATTTCAGAATTTCGCCGTAGAACTTCAATTAGAAGCTTTATCAGAATTTGATTTGGGATATTTTAAAGAAGCTTTAAATAAAGCCGGCGGTGCTAATTATGGCACGGGCGTTCGTGATCTCTAACTTTTATTATAAAGTATTGAAGAATCATTAGTTTATCAACGAAAATAACGAAAAACCAAAAACCTGCTTCTGAAGCAACGCCATAAGACCTCATTTTCTTTTGTTTGGCGTGTCATCATGTTAAAAGCTTTAATATTTGCTTGTATACTCATATTCCAAATTTCAATATTTTTGTTTATGTTTTTCTCTTCACTCCTAAGATCATGGTTTGAACAATAACATTTACCTATCAACATTATTTTCGGCAGAAATTTTTAAAATTTAATTTTTTATTATTGTAATTGTTACTTATGTATATTGACTGCCTATTTAAGAAATGCTTGTATAAATTTTAATATTTATGTAATCCATCGTTAAGTCCTTATGCTTCCAGGTTATTTGTACTTATAAAATTTAGTTATATGTATTAAATGTGCAATATTGTTTAAATAAAGTATTTAGATAAGAACATTTGAATTGGAAAATCTGCGTTGTCGTTTGGCGGACTTTATTCACTATTTCGCATATGCAGGAGATATAATAGGGCTTGATCTCTTCGATCTGTTATGTATACAAATGTCCAAAAACTTTTTAATAGTTTCCACTAATGCCAATTTTCACCCCTTAAGTGCACACAGAGATGTAACCTCTTTTACAAGAGATTAATTTTCGTCTAAAAATGATCATTCCTTGCATAGAATAGAGGACGGAGGAAAAACTAATAGGCTCTATTAATTATAATAATACAATTTCTAGAAATCACTATTACTTGCATGGAAGGTAGTGACGTAGCGATGTAATTACGGGCCTGTGTTCACCAACTTACTAGCGGGCCCTACTGTCAGGCGGGGGGGGGGGGCTACGGTTTTCACAATAATACAAATAAAATAAGGAACATGATATATGTCTGTTTCATAAATATACCGAATTTTACATGTTAGATAATAATTATTTTAGTTGCTTTATCTAAAAAAAAGTTGCAAAATTGCAAAAACATTGGGCACAGATAAACTGTGCATTGGGCTTATTTTTTGCAAAAAAAACTAACAAGTTGTCCCGTGAGCACGCCCCTGGAATTGTATCAACTGTAATAAATCCAAATATGCTTCATAAAGTTACGATCAACCATAGACAATTTCATTAAAATCGGCAGAAACGTTTTTTAGATATTTGTGGACATATATGTTTAAAAAGCAAAAAATGTTTGTTTTGATGTTCCCTATCACCTAAAAGTTTGTCGGTATATTTATGAAACACACTATATGCCCAAAAATGAAAAAAGGCACTTTTTTTGTGTTTTATAGCTAATCTTACTGTACATCTAAAACGATTTCTTTACTGTCGCTTACAAATGTATGGATAAGTGCAGATATATCTATAAAATGTGTAAGGAACATGCTTCATCAATAAAAATATGTGAGTACTGGTTCCGGCGTTTTAAAAGTGGCGATTTTGAGACCAGCAACAAAGAACGCGAAGGGAGGCCAATAAAATTTGAAGACGCTGAGTTGGAGGCGTTATTGGACCAAGATTAATACCAAACTCAAGAGGAGCTCGCTGAAACCTTGGCGTAACTCAACAAGCGATTTCAAACCGTCTCGATGCCATGCCACGGGTATGGTTCAAATACAAATTGGGTTCCGTATGAACTCAATCCAAGAAATGTCGAACGCCGTTTTTTCACATCCGAACAACTGCTCTAAAGGCAAATCGGAAGGGTTTTTTGCATCGAATCGTGACGAGGGACGAAAGATTCATTACAATAAGCCAATGGACAAAAAATTGTGGGGTAAAGCCGGCCTTGCACCAACTTCAAGCAGCAAAACCGAATATTCATGGCAAGATACTAATGCTGTGCATCTGGTGGGCTTAGTTTGGAGTGATCTACTATGAGGTACTCCACGCCCCACGGTACGCTGACGTATAACCATCACTGGGGAACGTTACCAACAGCAATTGATGCAATTGAGCCTAGCATTGAAACTCAAACACTCCCAATACGCCAAAAGACATTACGAAGTGATCTTTCAGCACGATAATGCTCGGCCACATATTGCAAAAGTTTTCAAGAACACTTTGGAGATTGGAGGCACCTTCAATGGGGTGTCCTACCCCACCCGCCCTATTCCTCCAGATATTGCTCCGTCCAACTACCACTTGCTCCGGTAGATGATTCATGGTCTCGCCGAGCAGCACATATCACTTCTTACGAAGACACCAAAAATTGGGTCGATTCTTGAATTGGCTGTGCGAATAATGGCAGAAAGGGATCGATTTTCTAGTCCAAGATCAATTGGGTTAATGTCGTATTGAAAACAAGTGTTACTGCTCATTCCTCTGTATCGGCACTTCGATAACTTTGAACTCTCCCTTGTTGTACATTACTAAGACAACCATAAATGAAATCGTTTTTTACATTAGCCTCAAAAAAACTCAATTTTAATCATATGTTTGTCAAAACCCAACATACAGATGCAGCAATCCTTTACCGTTGAACGTTAGTAAAATGAACATCTGTACCCTTGTATACTTGTATATATGTTCCCTCAACGTTCTTTTTTATCAAAGGAACAGGTTCCATAAAAACTAACGCTTGCAGAACAATTTTACTATCAGCTTCACCAAATATTGACCTTTTGGAGTTATCGCTAATTAACCCCTCTTCATTCAGTAACACACGGCACGAATTACAAAGTTGTTTGGAACACAATAATACATGACATAAATCCTTGCTGATTCCATACCATGGTGGGCCAGAGAGTTTGTAGACAATTTCCATGGAATTAGATACGTGCGTCGGTGAATAGAAAAGGAAAAATTGTCAGCTAAATAAAAGATCTAGATTGTGAGTGATTTATGAATGAAGATCTCCTCGTTCAAGGAAAATCAAACAATGCCAGTTTGTTTTTACCACCCTCGAGTAAATATGAATGCTCTAAATTGCGTTTGGTGTTTTCGTACCTGGCAATGCAAGTCTCATCTTCAGTTACAAATCTAATAGAATACATTTAAACAACGCCAAATTTTCATGATGGGAAATTGTTTTTCGTGTCAATTTTGGTCCGATATGTGAGTAGTCACCGCGCGCACAATTTTCTCAATCTCATTCTCAAATTGAAGATTCCCGCTCTGTTGAATTGCCCACAGTATCCGCTACTTGACCGTTGATTTAACGATTGGACAAAACGAATTCGTTGGTTTTTTGGACAATTCCTGTTGAAGTCGTGCGTCTTCCACGCTCTTGGACAGAAAGCCAAATAATATTTGACAGAAACTTTCGTTAAAACACCGGTAAAACATCATTCTAATTTGTATCATATCTGGGTTAGACAGGAAACCTTTCAATTCTTCATCGTGTACCTACTCGCAAATCTAAAAAAAACCCAAAATACCTGTTCAAACTACATCTAAAGACAAACATGGAAGAAGATTTGATAAGAAAAGTGGGACAAAAAACAGTAGAAAACGAAACTGAAAAAAGGAGTTGGAAAATACACTTTTGTAATATTTACCTAAATAGGTATACCTACATATTTCTAGTTATTCAGTTTTTTTGGGATGTTCACATTAGATAGAATTACAACAAAAGGTCAAATGCGTAATTGAATTTGAACAGGTTTTTATATGCAAACTATACTCGTGTAGTTAATATATTTTGTGTCAGTTTGTCAATGATATGTGAGCTGAGCAGTTCGGTTTACAAAAATATAACGATATTATTCGCCTTCCGCAATTGGTGAATCAAAGTGAGTGCAAGTTTTCGAAATTTCTCCAGTGTTGTAGATTCTATGTTTGAAGCTGCAAATGTAAGTAATTTTGAATTATTCCACTTTACAATTTAAGTACATTAAGTATGTTATAATTATGTAACACTTGCTCTTACCATTTATACGGATCAATTAGACAATAAATTACGGAAAAGCATACCTACTTTCTTTGCTCATTAATACACAAGGTATAAAAGTTATGAGTAAGTACCTATTTTTGTTTTCGTAAAGAAAGAACACTGTACAATTTTTAAGGCGCCTTTTACTTCGAGTGTTCTATTTTGATTAAAATAATTATAATAAAATTGCGATCAGTTGCATCCTTGGATATACTTAAGGAATTGGAGGCACATTCGCACATTCTTATGAGCATTTTGATTCAAAACTGCATGTTACGGTATTTTGATTTGACAGATCAAGAATCAAGCACCCTACGAGAAATGATAATTAAAACTGATAAAATGAGCATTTTTATTGAAACGATTTCATAAAAATTGAAGCTATTCTATCGATCAATAATGTAGTCCCAGTTATCATTTACGACCTCCATAACTTCAAATGACACATCGTCAAAAAGATCTTTCGATTCTCTTCACATCCCATTTGCTGGTTTTTGATATTTAATGAACACGCTTGGCAGATGTGGGCTGCCAAATTAAAACACGCAGCTGCAAATGTTCTTTTAAAAATTAAGAAATGAATAATTAATTAGTGAAGCAATAATGCCCAAGAGTATGTTCGACGTTGTTTACAACGCAATCTCTTCCTTTAGTCTTAGCCATAAGGCAGCATCCTCAATAAATGGTACCAAACTCTGAAATATTAAGCATTGTTTATAACTCGTAGGTACTAATTAATTAATCTAATTTTTGAAAGAACGTTTGTATTCTGTTTTGCTTTTTAATTTGGCAACCCATACGTTCGAAACGTGTTCGTTAAATTTAAAAAACCAGGCCGGGGATGTGGGGAGAATGTTAAGGAAATGCTTTCAATTTGGTTTGTGTGAAACTTTTCTTGCTTAATTAAAAAAGAAATCAACTTTTTTGAGCGCGCGTTACTGATTTATCGCGATCTCACAACTAAAACGATCATTTAGTAGCTTCCTCGAAGTTGCTCTCAATCAATAACATTCGAAAGCAATTTGCAAATTTACGAGACGTGAAGTCTTAAGACGCAAACTATGAACCCTATAGAAACGTTCGAAATACTCAAAATCCCATAGAGCAACTAAGTCAAAAATTCGATACTACACGGTGAATGGGACATGACAGCAACAATTAATACAACGTGGTACAACTGATCTTAAACGGTAAAATCAAAGGAAGACGTTGGATTGGACCATAGAGAAAATAATTATTTTCTCTATGGATTGGGCGCAACAAAATATCATGGCTTAGTAATTTGCTACAGTGCGTGCAGCCTTAAGTCATGGTAGAAGGTCTTGAAAACAAGTTGATCGTATTTCAAAGTCCGTGCAATTGATTGACTGTGGGTACTTCAAGAACACTTTACGTAGCGATGAGAGGGGAGGGGACCTAAGGCCGGACACTGTAATAAGATGGATAGCTATATGTATATGCGAAACAAATTGGAAGTGCGCCGAAAAGTTCATTAACATGATTTATGAATCCAGGGAAAAAGAATGGAAATAAAACATGATGACTGATGACATTCAGGGATATGATATGATACTATAGGCTGATATCCAGGTGGCGACCATCTGCCACGGACGGAAGCATATGCTTTTGGCGATTCCCATCTGTGCCAATATGTCTATGTCTATTAGAGAGAGGAAAGGGTTTTAGTGTGGTATACCGAGCGGGGCAGCCTATAAAAGGTACTTCAAGTGCATTCAAATTAATCGACAACCCTTTCCAGCAGATGCTAGACAATATTTACGGTTTTTTGCGTTTTTTCCTCGACATTTTTTCCTAGAATTATCGAGGTTATTTAGTTTCAGTTACACCGCCTGGCCACCCTGTATGTACATACGTATTCAAAGCCAAGATATATTTTGATTTTTCAAGTTTCAATCGAAAAATACACATCAGTGTTCTGTAATGTACCTACCTACCTATGTAACGTAGTCACATTGCCAATAATATCCGAAGGCGTAAGGAGTTATTCATCGACCTAATAATGCGCTAAGCTACTTCGTAATTTTCATTTAATTTAAAAATAAAGCATCTGATGGACAATTAACAATTAAATATATATTTAAATTATAACAAACGAAATAATTACAACCTTTCCAGTTATGGCGATTGCTACTTAAAAACGCAGTTATTGTCAAAATTTAAAAACTTTTAGGAGGAGTTGCTGCGTACCAATCAATAATTGCTAAGTTGTCCCATACGAACTGTCCTCTCAATCCTTCAGCATCCAAACCAGCAAATAATGCAGACCTTGCACCTTCTTCTGCAGTATACGTGCCCATATTTCCTGTTAAGTCGGTTTGAGTATATCCAGGATGAACGGAATTAACTGATATTTGTCTTTTTTCTGGATCGTTATCAAACATCCTTTGTAAAACAATGGTGAGAGCCGCAACTCCAACCTTGGAAACGGTATAAGGCGAGTCCCCCCAGCCTTTAGTAACATGTACACCATTCCTTACGTCACTGATAAAGTGAGAGTGAAGATTTTACTAATGGCACTGATTTATAGGTATGCACCTACCTTAAGTACTCGTTCATTAAGTGACATAAGCCGTCAACTGTTAAACTCCTTGCCGCGAGCCGATTTCTTAAACTTGATGAGGGAATGTTGGATAAATGTCCGAAAAAGCTGGAAGTGTTGATGATTCTCGCACCATAGCGTAGTATAGGGCCCAAAATTTCAACCGCGTGTAGTGTACCAAAATAGTTTACATTAATTACATTTTCCGCTTCCTTTGCGTAAGCTTGAGTACATTCCTATAATTAAAGCTTTAATTAGACAAAAGGTATCTTACTTCCTATAAACAGACATTAAAAGAAACCCCTGCATTATTAAATAAAAGGTCTATTCCTCCTTCGTGCTTCGTTATATAATCTCGAAACTTCTTGATGCTTTCCTCGTCACCAATATCCAATTGATGAAAAATTGGATAAAGCCCTAATTTCCTCAGTTTGCAAGCGGCGGCATTTCCTTTAATTGCGTTTCTGGCCGTTAGGTAAACGTGCCCATTGTACCTTTGACACAACGCCTTCACTATTTCATATCCAATACCTTTGTTCGCACCAGTTACCTAAAAATCAAGCTTTAGAGATTTACACACATACACTTTTAATATTGAAACGTACGACGGCTACTTTCATTTTGATTGTTCTTTGTGAAATATATTTTTTGATTGAAAAATTGTTAATGCAAAACTATATATAGGAGATGAAAAGGTATTTTTACAATATCAAACGCACCATTAGTAAATATTTTTGCGGTTAATGAATAATTGTGGTTGTTTTTGTGGCTAACGAATATATTATTTTACCCCTTTCTGTTTTGTTACATTGAACTTTTATTAAAAACAAAATAACGTATGTCTAGTTAAACATTTTGTCTTTACTTTTTTGGAGCTTCAGACTCTCTGTAACCTTTAAAATATCTGCGTGATACCATTTTAATCACAGTTTGTGGAACTGTCTCATTGGTTGATAAAGTGCTGTAGCTCCGACGTTGTTAAACCGTCTCCAAAAAGGCACGATTAGTGGTCTTCGTTAATCACTGTGGAAGCATGCCAAACCTGAGACAGTTCGCAGTGTGTGACTTATTGGTGTCAAAGTGGTCAGCGCATTTGCCCAGCCATTTTTGAATGGAAGTGTTGGGTTTTCTTCTTGTAGCCCTTGCCATTCAGCAGTCGAACGAGTCTAAGTCTACGCATTCTTCTGCAAACATAGATGTTGTATTACAAATATTCCTGGTTTTGAGATAGATATGTAGGTAGGCATGTAAAATAAATGCAATAAGCAAAATCAGCAGATAAAGTATCTTCACCTACAATCGCACTACCAGTACATTTTATTTTCCTGCAGAAATTACCGAACAGGATCGCCATTTGCTTACCATGCCCGTGAATATTTGATAAACCGATCTTCCTTTCTAAATTGCTTAAAATAAACATATAACTCTCCCGAATCAACTTTTTAAAAAATCATAGACATTACTATATGCTACCATACTTATATAAGTTTTTTTTTTGCTCACTACTTGTAATGTATAATGACCCTTATCGTGATTACATATTTAATTTACAATTGTGTTTACATTTCCCTACTATCTACATAAATTTCACATTTGCTCCCTCACCTTTTCTTATGGCCCTTTCCCCATTAACGCAGTTTCCTCCTTTTCCATATTTCTTCCATCCACTCCACTGGCCCCTTCCCTTTATCGTCTAATATTTCCTCTATCCTTCTTTACTCCTTTACTCCCCTCTTTTATATACAGGGCATATCAGCCCTTCTCTCCATCTTTCTCTGGGAATCCATCTCCCTCCATATTTTATTAATTACTGTCAGTCATCCTTTTTACTACCTTTTCCCCTCTGTATAAACATTCCTCCCCGTATCCAATCTTCTCCCGCTGCTTTGCCTTTTGCTACGTAAAAAGACCAATTTTGACTACAACGGTGTTTTTTCTTTTATCGACCAAAACACATTAAGCTTCACAAACTTTTCAAATGATAACTTATGTACAACTTCAATAGTTATTAAATTTTCGTGTCTTTCAAAGAAAAGAAAATGAAAAATGTGCAACATTGAAAAGAAAACATTTTGTAGAATACTTATTTACATACGAGTGAGGAAGGTACAACTTTCGTTCACGCGAATTGCGTGTTCGTCCACGAGCGCAGCGAGTGGACGATGCAATTCAAGTGAACGAATGTGACCTTACTCACGAGTTTTGTATTAGATTTTGTTCGATACCTCTTTAGAAAGTGAATCCGTAACTTTGTATTATAAATGAAATTATTTGATTTAAAAAAATCACACAGTCCTGAGGATCCGTTTGCTATGGAAACAAATAAAAATGTAATATAAATTGTGAAACGTCAATAATAATTTTTTCCGCCGATCGTTAAAAAATTATGACATTTCTGACAGAATTTTGAAAGGAAAAGGACAAGATTCCGGTGCATGTAGTCGTTGCTAGGCAGCCAACGATTACTGTAAGGAAATATTCATTTCTGTACTGTAAAGAAATGTTCATTTCCTTACAGTAATTAGAACATTCAACGAGGTACTAATGAAAACCCATTTAACAAGTCATATTTAATTATTTCGTTCTATTCAGCGGCGTAACTACATAAGTGCAAACCCGTGCAGCGCACGGGGGCCCTCAAGCTCAGGGGGCCCTCAGTTGAGACTTAGATAACCAAAAAATTAAATTTTAAAACATTCGGAATGCCATGCTGCAGAATGGAGCTACACTTTCTAGTATTATAATTATAACTATTTTCTATTACAGTAGACTGATTCACAAAACCCCTTCTGTCGGCATAACTAAGTACAAAGATTATTTATCTACCTAGAAAGGGACGAGGAAATGTCAATCTGTATCTGCAATAAGCTCTTTCAAATTATACGACCAGAACCAGTAATAAATTTTAATCTTTTGCACATTGAATGGAAAAATTCCTTAAGCGTGATGAACCTTAAAGGGCGTTTCTTATAAGCTACTTTTGCGAATTAACTTCATGCTTTTCTTACTAATATTTTTTGTATTTCATAGTAAGTATTTAGTCCGCTGTTATTGAAAAACACGTTATACGTTACACCGTTGATCCTTCTTTAGTCAATGGTTACACCTAATTGAATGCATTATATCGCTAATGGACTATACCGCTATATACAGTATTACATTACATTACAGTATTTACTATTTATTGTGACTTTCTGAGCACTGCGGAGCATGTCTGTTAGATTCATGAATAGATATTTAGGTTTTGACTTACTACGTCCACGAGGTTCAATTAACTTTTTTCCTGTCTGGAGTTTTAACGATAACATTTTTTTTTCAAACCTTTTCCTGATATAGGAATAGGGGTCCAATATTTCGATTTGCACGGGGGCCCTTCATGCCCTAGTTACGCCACTGGTTCTATTAATAGTTATTGTTATATTACAATTATTACAAGTGTTAATTATCGATTATTATTGGTATTAAAATTAGTATTGGAATTGCAAATCGCGTCGTCTGATAGCTACAATGTTGGTACTTCTCCATGGATACCGACGTTCGTTATTTTCAAGGCATCGCTTATTATTTTCTTCATAAAATAAATTTTAGAATTTCCATGTTTTCAGTCTGTTTTTTAACAATCGGCGGAAAAATAGTATGTGCACCTCGTAGGAAAAGCAACATTCCCCGACTCTGTGTTGCTGGGCTCGGCTGGCGCCTCGCCCAACAATATTCACATCGTCCGGGAATGTTACGCTTTTCCTACTCGATACACAATGTACTATTTTATAATTAGTCGATACATAACGTAAGCGCGTATATTACTTTATCTAATTCCGTTAATAAAAGTGATAGTTTACGTTGTTGTTTAAAATTAGGTAACGTGATCTTTTTCAAAACTGTCTCATCACAGTTATGTAAAGTAGTTATGTAATAATATTACACAACTGACAATTTGAAACTATAAGTAATTGGTTAATTATTGTCAAAATTCGATGTTTGTTTCCATAGTAACCATGAACTTAAAACTACTTCATTTCAGATTAATGTTCTCATTAAAAAATCAAAAGGTAGATAAAATTACGGAATTAGATAAAGTTTTGTACTTAACACGTTATGAAAAAGTCTAATTTTATTTGACTCATGTAATTTGCAAAACTCGCTCGCTTCGCTCGCTCGATTTGGCAAATATTACATTTCGTCAAATAAAGTTAGTCTTTTCATAACTGGTTACGTAAATAACTATTACTCTATTATAAAAATGGATGATATTGATGACGAAGTATATGTTCCTGACGATGTGTTGGAGGAAGCAAATGCGGCAAAGTATCAGATGTTGCCTGAAAAGTCTAAATTAAGATACTGCAAAGAATTGGAAAAATTTAAGGAATGGCAGACCAATAAACATATCAAAGGGATAGACGAGAATGTTATGATGGCATATTTTAAAAACATAGGAGTAGCTTCAGCGTGGTCGCGATATTCAATGTTGAAGAGTACCTACTCTATTTGTATTTCAAAATGTTGACATCTCCAGGTAAAATGTTTCTTAATAAGCTATTAGTGTTTTAATATAATAAATGGTATAGGTTTTGCGGTCTTACAACCTTGTTAAAAACGAAATGTAGAAACTATCAGCCGAAAAAAGCTGCAACTTTTTCAAGAGACGATATATGCAAGTTTTTGTTGGAAGCGCCAGATCAACACTGGATTCTTCAGAAAGTTGTGTTTATAATGGGAATATTTGGAGGCTGTCGTGATGAATTATGTAGAATCATGGTCAATGACATATTAGAAAATTTTGAGGATGTTAATCCAACATTGATTATAAAAATTCCAACCAGTAAAACCGGTGTATCTAGGAGTTTTACAGTTGTTGAAAATGGATTGGGAGTAAATATTCTAGATATATACAAAAAGTATAAAGAACGTAGACCCATTCCTAATGGACGATTTTTTCTTCAGAATCGTAAAGGAATGTTCATATCTCAAGGGTTGGGAGTGAATTCCATAGCCAAGATACCAGCAGAAATTACTAAGTACCTAAAGTTGCCAGAGAAAGGAGGTTTTACTGGTCATTCCTTACGTCGAACCTCTGCCACGCTCTTGGCTGATTCAGGAGCTGATATTTTGACACTTAAACGTCATGATTCTTGGAAGTCTAATAGTGTTGCAGAAAGTTATGTCTCTGCATCGACAACGAGCAAACTACATATTGCAAAAAAAATTTCTGAAAATGCTCCAGGTTATTCTACTTTATTGACAAACACAAACTCTAAGGTTGAAAGTGTAATTTCAAGTGACTTAAATAATGCAGTTCAAATGAAAATTTCCAAAAGTGAAGAATTAATAAAGAACTTTAATGATGGAGTAGTTAAATTTAATAATTGTAATATTAGCAGTTTAAATATACATGTTACCAAATAATGCTGAATTTATATACATTTTCTATTGAAAACACTGAATTTTAAATATGCGTGAGCGAAAAATGCGTGAGCGAAAGTACAACTTTCTTTCACTCGTAACCATAGTTACGGGCCACTTTCTAAGGAGGTATCGAACAAAATATATTCATTCCCTTGTTCAAAATGCTATTCGTTTATGAATGTTTTGAATTTAGTGCAACACTGTAAAAAGTTGTAAAAAAATTGTACTAGGTGGATTGGTTAATTTTTTCTCTTTTTATAAACCTTTCAATTTACAATATAAAAATTCGACGCATGTTTGTAAATTATTTTCTACATTTTAAAAATCGATTTTAATAGAATGGGTAATACAGGGTGGCCCAACGAAAAGGTAACAGACGGGTTTCTGGCCAGAGGGAATTTTTTTTTGGGAAACGCAAAAACACTTCAATTTTTATATCAAGGGGGACAACTTTCGCCATGATTTTCAACCTGAAGTGATTTCATCCCTTAGCGCTGTGAGAACAACCCCTAAAATTTAAATAGGGATGATGGGGCAAGTGATACGTCATTTGAAAGGTCTTTCTTTTCTGATTTCAGTGCACTAGTTTTTTTAATATTTTTTTTATTTTTAACCAAAAAAATTGAAGTTCGAAAATGGAAAATGAAGAAAGAGATTGAGGCATTTAAAAACTCAAAAAAGCTCGGACAGGTCAATTGTTTTTTTCTTAGAGAAGCTAGGTAGTTTTACTGATACTTGACAACATTGTTTCACCCCTTGGGTACAGGGTAAACAACCCTTAAATTTTTAAATAAAAACAAGGGTTAATTTTTCTTGTGCTAATTAATAAAACCAGTTTATGCAAATTCAACCCTTATTTTAATAAATGTTCGAAGTGCCTGCCTTCAGCTCCATGCAATAGTACACATTTTCATTAAATCGTTCCCGTACATTTTGCAACATTTGAGAAGTGATCAGGCGGCATTCATGTACTATACGGTCACGTAACTCCTCCAAAGATTCCGGACCAGTGGAAAAAACTTTACTCTTTACATGACCCCATAAAAAAAATCTAATGGGGTGAGATCA
Organism: Pyrocoelia pectoralis; assembly: GCA_036250285.1. Taxonomy (NCBI): domain Eukaryota; kingdom Metazoa; phylum Arthropoda; class Insecta; order Coleoptera; family Lampyridae; genus Pyrocoelia; species Pyrocoelia pectoralis. The sequence goes on from CM070075.1 coordinate 6,726,752, forward strand.
GGAGGAATGAGTTAATCAAAATCTGTATTATTACATGGAAGCTGAAGACAGACACTTCGAAAATTTATTAAAATAAGGGTTGAATTTGCATAAACTGGTTTTATTAATTAGCACAAGAAAAAATTAACCCTTGTTTTTATTTAAAAATTTAAGGGTTGTTTACCCTGTACCCAAGGGGTGAAACAATGTTGTCAAGTATCAGTAAAAGTACCTAGCTTCTCTAAGAAAAAAACAATTGACCTGTCCGAGCTTTTTTGAGTTTTTAAATGCCTCAATCTCTTTCCTCATTTTCCATTTTCGAACTTCAATTTTTTTGGTTAAAAATAAAAAAAATATTAAAAAAACTAGTGCACTGAAATCAGAAAAGAAAGACCTTTCAAATGACGTATCACTTGCCCCATCATCCCTATTTAAATTTTAGGGGTTGTTCTCACAGCGCTAAGGGATGAAATCACTTCAGGTTGAAAATCATGGCGAAAGTTGTCCCCCTTGATATAAAAATTGACGTGTTTTTGCGTTTCCCAAAAAAAAATTCCCTCTGGCCAGAAACACGTCTGTTACCTTTTCGTTGGGCCACCCTGTATAAGGAAAATACTGGTAGTACGATAATAAAAAATTACACTTTGAAATAAAAAGTATATGTATATAAAACAGGACAATACAAATAAAACAAACATATTGCTCACATTATTTGTAAAATATTTAAATGCGAATATGAAATATTTACATGTGACATGAGGGGGGCATAAAAATAAAATTATTACAATATGTGATTTGTGAGCACTTAACTTCGTTAATGATAAATAAATTGATATGACTTTGTTACAAAAAGTTATTACAATTAAACTGCTAGAAAACAAACATTTATCTCTACTTTTTTTTATAATATACTTAATGATATTCTAGCAGCTTTTACACAGATATGATGTAGATATACAGACATATTTACAATGATATCAATTTTAGATGTAAAGTGCTAAAAAGTAAGTTAAAGCAATGGAGTAGCCTAGACCATGGCACAAATTATAACCTTTCTTGTACATCGTAATACTGCTATATATTAATATATGGATTTAAAAACTTGTTATTAACAAAAATACATATATGTGATTTTGGCACATTAATTAACAATACGTGCTTAAAAATTAAATTAACATTTACAAAAACGCTAATGAATAGTGTTGTCCCCAATCTATCGTGCTGATTTATTTACAGTGTATTACTAAAAATATTTCGCGCTATTTTTTTATCATATACTTTGGTCGTTCCAAATTTATAATTCGATTGTCGACAACACTACAACACAATATTAACAATTATTTAGCTTGATATTGTACATTTAATATCAATGAGATTCGGTTGCTTTAATTTTCAAACACACACTTCCATGTCCTCTAAGTTTATTGTACTATCCGCACTGGCTAATTTTAATAAGGTTTTTTTGATTCTTAATGCGGGCAATCTGACGTTTGCATTCTGGTGCCAGCATTCCCGCATAAGTTTTGCCATGCCACTAAGAACCTGAAACAAATTACAACTTTATATCTATATGTCCGCAAAATTAGGTACTGACAGGATACTAAACTGTCACCAAAACGGGATAGTGACTTGGACAATGTTGTCATAGGTATTTCAATGCAAAATTCTTAATATTCTTTAGTAAGAATCGTAATTGAAAAACTAAAATCATAACTTTCACAAATACTACTTTTAATTTAACAAAAATGTAATAACAATTTCAATAAAAATCATCAAATTTACCTACGGAACAAAATAGCAGAAAAAACACGAAAAATGGACATAACATTTAAACAAAACAAAGGGTCTACAGTCTGAAGAACTGATATAGTTTTCAGAATGTCTAGTAACAATTTTGCATAAATGTACGAATAAATCACCATTTACCATGACAGTGACCAAATTTTCTGTGAAATTGATCTCAAACTGCCATCAATTGATAATTTCATATTTTGTAGCACTAATATTAAATTTAGAAGAAGAATGAGCTTCGATCTGGTAGAGGCCATGCAAGGAGAGGATATTATAAAGCGCAGAGACTGAACTGGCTTGGCCACATCATGAGATGCTAGGATGCAAAAACAAGCAAAAAAATAACGCAATGGAAGCCACAGCAATAAAAATACAGAGGGAGACCGAAGAAGACAACATATTAGAAGATCTACAGACAATGGAAATAGGAAACTGGAAAGCTAAGTGTAGTGAAAGAGGGACTGGAAAGTAATTGCGCAGACGGCCAAGACACATAGCAGCCTATAACGAAAAGTGCAGGTCAATCTAGAATTGTGTGTGTAGAGATAGAGAAAGAACTATGGACTATTATCCCCACTTATAATAATTTAATATCACCCCTTATGGATGAGGCCAGGCTCAGGGTTGAGTGCCTGTAATAATAATAATCTTAAATTTGAATATCTTCTAAATTTTGCAAAGCTTGTCCAGAATAAATTTTATACCTCCAAAGAAAAAAGTCATTGGACAAATGCGGGGAGCCCTTAGAAAAAATCTTAATACATTTCTGCTTTAAAACAATTATTGCACATTAAAAATTTTGCATTGAAATTCATATGATGCATTGCACTAGTTAGTCATCGTACTGTATAATTAGGAAAACATACTTGATCACTGGCCCATCTGTTTGGTAAATTTGGACGCTGCTGATCAATACAGACTACTTTTCTCATATCTTCAAAACTAGGATCACTTGGCACCACGTCGTGAAATGGAGGTTTGTAATCTTCTGCGATTCCATTACTAATCGTTCGTCGACTAACTTCCCAGTACACTAAACCCAAAGCGTAAATGTCGACACGCCGAAACGCATCAAAATTATCCATTCTAATCCTGTAGAACATTAATTAGGTAAATGCTCTAATGATTGATCAATTTCACTTACGTCTCATCAAGAACTTCTGGACTCATATATCGCTTTGTCCCCACTCTTGGATTTGCGCCCAAATCTAATTCGTCGGTAGATTGAATGTGAGTAACAGCTAAACCGAAATCTGCGATGCAACAACTTCCATTTGATTTTACCAAAATATTCTTGCTTTTAATATCACGATGGGCCATTGCAGGTTTGCCCTGTTAAAAAAATTACCATATAAATAAAACAACATTTAGTAGTAACATCTATTTTTGAGTTACAAGGATACCTTTTCTACTTTATTGCCGAATTTTCATGAAAGGACAAATGGATTCATGGGGTGATTCAAAACATATGGTGGCGCTGTAAATTGTGGTGGTTGTAGGTGACATCTTAGTTAAATAAAACAATGAAAAATGCAAGTCTTAAATTTAAAGACAATTAAAGAATAATAAGTACCTTTGTGGTTTGCATCAAATACGTTTTGTTATGTCAAAGGTATTTATTAATAGTAAGTCACAATAATAGAGAACAGAGTGAAATTTCTATATAATCATACAACCATCTCGTATTTTTTTGGTGCTGAGCAACAAATCTTACATACTAAACATATCTTTTCCAATTATTTATGCCCATATACAATTTTGCACAACTCTTTCTTGTTTCTCACTACTCTAGTGTTGATCCAAGCTAACTCCCTTTGGTTCCCAAACGAACTTCAGTTGTCCCCACCAATTCAAGTGTAATTTTTATTTCTCTTAACTTACATTATGGTTTGACAACGAATTCCCATTCCTAACCTACATAGTTACAGTTTACTTATATTTTATCTTTTTCCCCCCTGTGTCCCACCTGTTCCTACCATCTTCCCCCCTTCAACCTTTCAAGGCTCTTCCATCCCCTTCCCAACTACACTCATATCTTTCGCCATACTTCCAAATTTGTTCATTATCCTATCGATCTACTTCTTCTTGGCCACTTCTTTATCTTCACTTCCAGTTCCAGCCGGAGACCTCTTACTCTTTTTACAAATTTAGTCTTTATCCTTCAATAATTTACATTAAAACTAATCAAAAAATAAAGTGTAGTGGAAGATCAATTGGCCCCTACAGAGATAACAGCCATTTCCTGAAGTACGGCTGGAACGATTATTTAGGTCTAGATAAAGTGTCTGTGAGAAAGATACCGCCAATGCTGACACAATATCAGCAAATAATTTGTTCCGAGAACTATATACAGTTGCTCCAACCCATAAAAGTATGCTAGCATGCTGGGTTTCAACTTATAAAACGTACAGCTTTAGTGTGTAGTGACTTTATTTATTCCCAAAAGTCGCTATGAAAAACAATGTTACTATAAGTCACGACTTCCCCTTCTTCTTTGAAACCAGACAACAAGTCCTTTGAAAAAGGTATTCTAGCTAGAGTATGAGCAAGTTTTGGGGATTTTTAGATCTAAAAAGTTTTACTTTTCTGGGATACGTGACGTGCCCCTTTTCGAGTTAACAAAATTCCAGAAGCCTTTTGGATTGGACTTTATGAAGCTTTCAAAGAGAGGAAAATGTAAATCTTCATTCATTTGACCAAAGTTTTGGTTGAAGGTTATGGCCATCTAGTAATCATGCCCACTAACTAAAATCCCTTCAGATTGTGGCTTGTTCATACGAACAATAAAGCTTTATCTTTTATAATGGTTCCCACATTATTTTCGTAATTGTTTGGACTTCAGAATCTGATATGGGACATACCTACATTTTCATCGTGGTGTTAAGGAAGAATATGACCGAATATGTGATAGGCACACATCTACTGCAACTGTTTAATGAAAATTTCCCCACCAAATTATGTTCATTACAGCTACTACAAGTTTAACATCAGATTAATTAGTTTTGTGAAACCGACCCTAAGTCTGTCACACCACATTATTACAAAAAAATTAAATGAAATCATCAACAACAAACAGATGAAGGCATTTGATGCATTAGTAATCCTGAATATCGGAGATATAAAATACTGCTCAACTTACATTCTTGTAACGTAAATCACTCTTATATGTAAGTGTACCAAAGGATTATTTTAACTAATTTTTGCTCGTTCAGTTAAGCAAAACACCTACCTGAGTTCCAAATATTTCAGTATGCAAATGAACTAAACCATTGGCAATGGAAAGGCATATTCTAAGTAACTGATGATGGGTTAGAGCCGTTCGATTAAGATGATCGTATAAGCTGCCCAAAGAATGATAGTGTGTTAATAATAACAGTTGAGTACATGAATTTCTCGACGTCATATCCGAACCAATATATCCAAGTATGTTCTCATGTCTTAGCAGTATGGTACTGTATATTTCAGTTTCTCTCGTCCAACTCGCTTCGTCACGCGAAAAAAATATTTTAACTGCCACACTTTCACCGTGCCAAATTCCTCTCCAAACCTCACCGTAGCGACCTTTTCCAATACATTCCACTAAAGATATTTGTTTGGCAAGAGTACGTTGTATAAGTAGAGGTAAACCGGAACCACTCCCCGATGTTAGCGAGTGTTCCAAATACTCTCTTAGAGTGCTGTCTCCCGCGGCGGTTGCTCTTAACAAATCGTCGCTCGCAAAATAAGTATCCAAATCTAGCTTGCTCTGTTCGCGTAATCTACGTTTATGTATTCGTCGTAAAATAATTAAAGTTATTGTGACAGCGATGGCCAAAACGATGGCAGGAATAATAACTGCGAGTACTAATTTCAATATGTAACTAATCGAGTCGTTATATACACCGGTTTCTTCGCTAAATAAAGGTGGAAGAACTGGGAAATCTCCATTATTACAGAAATCGCCCTCGCAACATCTAATATGATATTGACCAACGGCGTGCCGTTTTCGCTGGACTGAAAACGACGTCGTACCACAATACAGAGGTATGTGATCGGCATTTGTGGTACAACCGCGTGTTACACTCTCCTCGCCCGACGTTTCCCGCACTCTCGATTTCCAACACTGCACTGCGTCAACACAAATAGTTGGATTGGAACAGTCTGGTGGTTCGCACGAATAACATTTGTAACGTTTTACGAAACTTGGAACCTTTAAAAGATTATGATTGTCCAGTCTTTTGTGTAGGCCAAATGGTGGCGGTTCTCCGACATCAATATCATTATTAGATTCGTCATCGTCATCGTCTGCATCCTCTTTCAGTTGTGGTTTATGTAACACTTCCCCTAAAAGATTTTCTGTGTTAGAGTTTTCGAAGTTAAGATCGAGTTAAGCTTAAAAAGAAGAAATAAGATGTGACCGTTACCTGTGCAAATATTAAGTATAAAAACTACTAATAAACAATTGACAAAACAAGAAACAGCCATGTTTAAAAACGATTGTGATAATACGACGTTATTAGTCAAAATAGTTGTCGCTAAATTTCATATTGTCGAAGATAATTAATTGTTTATTAAAGAATAATTCGCAACAACGATTCGACATAAATATTAAGTACATAAGGTAAGTTCTTTATAAACATATAAGTAAAAACGACAGCTGTGTAAACCTGTCGATATTGTATACCGGATGGTACATCACATATATACAGGTTCCTACATAAATAAGGAGGCAGTCTTTTCGTAAGGAACATTGCAATCGACCACTTTTGGTATCGCACGAATTCGGATCAATATTGCGTTGTTTTGTTTTGAATTCGTTCTTTGTTTGAAATATTCGTTGAACGAGTTGGGAGAAAGACAACAAGAGTCGGCATGTACTTTTACCCCTTCAAATAGACTTGGGGTGGTGGTTCGGTATGGTACAGTCTTAGATCATATACACTCCGTAGATAAAGTATTGGCCTTTTATCTTGAGTCAGCTTGAATGACAAAGGAAGGGAAGAACCATCAAGAGCGTTCGGCACATCGTATCCTGCGCCTATGCCTGTCGGTTCTGGAAACCGGGTTTAAAGTGCGCATGTGCGGATCGCCTTTAAAGGCTATCTGGCATCTTAGCTCATTGTCTATATATGGCAAGAAAGGCTAATGCTCTATCTACGGAGTGTATATGATTTAAAGGTACAGTATTTCGTATCTGGGTTCTTTCTCCTCAGGCTTTCTTAGGCGGCAGTCGCACAGACTTTGGTCGCCGACCAAAGACGACCGACCAAAATTTCAATACCACGTTGTTAGATAGAGCACGTCTTACAAGAACGACCGTCCACGATCGTCCACAAGCAATCACGACCGTACGGTTTGAAATTTCAACCCGGCTTTAAACTTTTGGTCGACGATTAACGGTCGGTGACTCATAACATTTGAAATTTTTTTACTAACCTAATATAATTATTTATTTTAAAGTATTTTATTATTGTTAAGTATGGATGGGTGGACAGTCGAGGAAGTGGATGAATGAAGTTGTTTAATTTGCTTAATTTGTTTAATTTACTGTGGGTAACATAAATATCAATTTTATTTATGGTGGGTATGTAGAAACCTGCAGAATTATTATCGACTTTAGCGCGACATTTAAAAATCGGTTGGTCTTGCAGGGTCTTCCCCTGTGCGACGGTTGTTTAATTTTTGGTCGGTCGAAGTTGGACGGATGCGGATGGCCATGGTTGGTCGTCTCTCTGTGCGACTGCCGCCTTATTCTTCTCCGTCCTCTTGAAAGTCGCGCTCGTGATAGTTTTCGCATCCATGCTCGTTGAAATTCTTACAAATGGTGAAGCACAGCAGCTTTGCTTTTTTGCAGCTGCAGGCTGCTGTGCTAGGTGCTACACCTTCTTTTGCAATTGCAAGAAATAATGTTCATGATGTTGTCGGGAAGTGCATATTTCGAGAGATGGTGATGGGGACGACTCCTCTTTTCGTCAACGACCACACCGATGGTGGTATATCATATGGCAGCCATATGCATCTGTAGGTATGTGCGGTGAGCATGGTAGGTGGCTGCATTTGTGGTAGAGAACAGCCTTGCTAGTTGGAATTTTGGTTTGACTACAGATTTAGTGAAGAGTTGGTACTGCAGAGAATCGAGGAATTCTGTGGCAAAGTTTCCTCCATGCAACTCATCTATGAGAAACATTTCCCCTGCCTCTGCAATATGAGAGGCAGGCATCTAGCTCTTTGAAGACAGCTGCTAGAGCATGTAAGGAAGTTTTGTTCGTACAGCTTGCAAATTCTTTGTTTTCCTTTTCCAGAAGGGGCTGAAGTGATGTCGCACCTAATTATTGCAAGGAGGTATAAAATACGTTCTGGATCAAACTTTCGGGGGGCAGTAGGTATATATTTTTATTGGAAGAGGAGGCTAAGTGCTGTGAGAAACATTTTCAGCAGTTATGGTAACACGGTCATACTCAGCAGTCCTCGATACTACCGTGTGAACAATCATAACGTTAGCATCTTTAATTGCCTGTCTGACATCGATGCCCTTTGCTGCCTTTCCACCAACCTAATCGTAATGGTAGAGCATACGATTAGTCGATTAAGTTGGTTTTGTTAGTGTCCTTGGATGCAAACGTCTCCTGAGCCACATTGACTGTGGTTACGGATGGAAAAACACCATACTGGATAAAGTTAGTTACAATTCGGGGGGGGGGGGGGGGGGGGGGTACTTTTGATGCCCTGTACCTCGGTAAGTATAAAGGTTTAAAATATGTTTGCCTAGTACAAATTTTGGAAATTCCAAATGTGATTATCGAATTAAATAATAGAAACTTACAGTACTCTAACATCAAACAACTACAATATCTAATTATTTGTGTTGACATATTTTCCGGGTCGTTTCTAAGCTTGGTGGCACTGTATACATCAATTTTGACTATATACAAGGTATGTCCTTATGTCCTTATATCAATAGCTTTTGAATCGCACTGTACATATATCTTTTTTTTTCATTCTATGGTTGTTTTTTTTTTTTTTTTTTGTTAACCGTATAGTCCCTTTAGCCGTTACATTAGCCGATTCATAATTCGTAGTTAAAGTTGGTACCACGATACTTTGTGGTTGGTATTAAAACCTTTTTTGCTGTGTAGTACGATTTGCGAAAATTTTGTAGTTTGTACCTTAGGTTTTTTGTACAAGTTTTGTACCATCATTCAACCTCCGCCTCCATTCTTCATTGTAGGTTATTGTTTGTCACTATAACGTTTCTTTTTCTTCTTTTGTGAAGAAAGTGAATACATTAAGTGACTTGAACAATGAGTTGGTGTTAATAATAAAAGTTTAATAAATCTGTAATTGCAATTAAATTCTGTGAGTATGGTAATTTATAATTTTGTGCTTGGAATTTTTGTTTATAAAGAAATTGGTTTAATATACATAAATTTACACATTCTTTTTCTTGCTAAAAATAGAATTTTATTGTTATTTTATTGAAACTTGAAATTTTATTACTTTTTTTAGATAAAAAATGGTGAAATTAACCTTCAATAATTTTTTAACCAAAGGAGATCCACAGGAAACTCCGGTACTTATTATTGGCCGCTTAACGAATCTCTTACGTATTAAATATCAAGATATTAAATGCAAGTTGGAACCGAGAGTAACTGAGGATGTTAGTCGAATAGATATGTGATAACATTTAAATTTTTGATCGATTGATTTTATAGGTGTTCAAAAAGGCCATTTACAGTTTACATCCGTCACCTACAGATACATGTTCTTTATACTTAAATTTAGCAACAGTAGCCGCCTTACCTACAAAATGTAGTCGACATAATACTCCTTCTAGATCTCACGCTATTACTCGTTTGGTCCAAAATTGTAGCGTCGGAGTGAATGAAAGTATAGTGGTAAGTAAGAGTAATTTAATTTACATATCGCATAACTACACTACTACATTCCATGGTAATACGTACAGCGTACACATATGTAGAAAAAATTAGATTGTAGTAGTGGTAGTAGTAGTACAGGTACTTGTGTGAAGTTAGTAATAGATTTTATCCATAAATTTTGAATTTGAGTGGCAACTTATGCTATTTTTCAGTAAACAACTAACAAGGGATTTTTGAACAGCTTTCCAATCAGTAGTTTGTCATTCTTGGCCCACAACACAAAGAAACAAACTGAAACAACTAATGACTAAACTACACTTACAAAAAGTCCACTTCCTCAATACCTATACTTTCATTTTGTGAATGAAAATTATATTTCTTTTTATTCAAGCAGTAGTAGACAAAGATAACAAATAAATTAATTAAACAATACAGTACGACCATGTACTAAGGTCAAGAGTTTAGTTATGATATTGGCATCTGCTACATGTGATTTTCATATTGAGCCATCTTATATCACATACCTACATGTATCATTTGTAGTTTTGACATAATCAATTGTTAAAAACGTTACTGTACTTTGGGAGCACATACATGAATACTTTACTCTAATTTATAAGGTTCGAGGAAAAACTGAGAGAAGAAAAAAATTACACAATACGTAATATTATTGAAAACAAATTGAATTTATAGAAAAATTTAATCAAAATTAAAATATCCTTATCATTGATATTTATTTCGTTCACTTCATATTTTTTCTATCTCTAGTGTTTAGTTCCTGCCCTTTGGTACAGTTCATAATGATGGTTATTTCTGTCTTTTAGAAATATTCTCTAGTGGAGAAGTCTGTATTGTCTTCTACTACGGTAGTTTTTCTCTTGTAATTAGGCTTTACATTTTATAGTACTCTGTTTAACATCTAGGTCTACATTCAAAATTTGGCACAAGCTTCTCCTTCATTTCAGCATGGCTTCATTAAGACGACTCGTAAAACTGAACTAAAATAGTTTATAATACGTCAACTAATAATAATTAAGCATGCAAATCTCTAATTTCTTGTATGTTTGAGTTTTTTAATGTAAGGTTCTTCTTCAAACTTATGATACTTATTCTTGGTGCAGTAGTACCTCTATTTTTAGTGTCTTTCTTTATCACAATGACTACTCGAACTTACAATCACAATAGTCACTTATCTTTATGAACATAAGTACCACACCATATTTTGATTTGAGTGTTTGTGGCATTTAGACTGCATGCTAAATAAATGTTTCATTACTACGAAATCATCAGGTACACTGTACATTGTGCAGGATTACTCACACTGATCACCACCACGATGATAATATATTGTAGGGACATAAAACATAAATAATCAGAGTAGCTGAAGGCAGATAAACAAACTCACATATATTTGAATTATATTATGAATTTCAGCAAACAAGTATCAGTAACTTTTCAGTAACAATAATAATATTAATACCGTATTAGCCCGAATATAACGCGATATTTTTTGACCATTTATTTTCCGTTAAAAAATCGACTCGCGTTAAATTCGGGGTTTAAGGAATGGAGTGTAATATAAACAAGAACTGAACGCCCGACCAATTCCCCCTCCCAGTGTTATTATTTACCTATAATTACCTAAATAAATGCTTACTTTACTTTCTTTGAATTCTTTTATGAATATTTTTTTTTCTAAATATCTATGAAAATTTGGGAGTCGCGTTAAATTCGGGGTCGCGTTATATTCGGGCTAATACGGTAATCTATTAATTCTACAAAACAAGGTCGTTAAAACATTTAATATATTTATCAATTAAGGTCATTCTTGAATGTATGTTTATTCTCTCTTGAAGCCACATTTTCAATGCATTAGTCTTTGTGCTGTTTAATGTTGTTAGACAGAGTTGTATGTCTTGATTGTATAGTTGAAAATATTACCTTGAATTTTTGAATCTTTTGTTTGAGGTGGATGAGAAACTTTCATTACATTAATTGCTGAATTAAATGACATTTTTCACTATAGAGCGTCCAAACCTCGCGATGCAGTATGGGTTCTTATGGAGTAACTCTCTCTTTTACTATCTTTAGTCATTTCCAAATAACGGTATCCTTGTTCTTCACAGCAATGTTGTCAAACGCGAAACGTCATTTAATGACATCAATTGTCATGAACTTCTTGTACTGTCAAATTTATTACCCGCTTCTTCTACAATATTTATCGAATTAAACTAACACCATTTATTAAAAATCTTCTTTTCAGAAAGTACCTACATACCAAATTTATCTAAATTTGTATTGCATTGCAAATATTTTTATTTATTTGAGGGTAGAAATTGTGTCTCACGTACCGTAGATACAGTATTATTATAACCGTACTACGGTATTATAGGTACAGTAATCTTTTGGCATAATAAGTTTGGCAATCGTGCACTGTTTTCCCATAAGCTCCATACTGCAGCGGGAGGTTTGGACGCACTATAGGATAATTTCATATACAGGGTCCTTCAAAGTGAGTCGGGCTTCTATAGTATCGAGACCAAAAAAGTTAGAAGCTTCATTCAAACGTAGTTGTTAATTATTGTTAAGGGGCGGGCGCATTTCAGGAAAATATTAGGACAAGTACAGCAGAGTGCTTCAATAACGTGTGACAAACACAAATTTTTTTTAATGGAACCCTTGTATAATTTTATATGTTGAGAACCTCCTTGGATCCCTTTATTTTAATAATAACTTTGTTCTGAAGTCTACCGATTGATTTTCAGTAAAACTTCGGTTCTCCTATGAAACAATTTTTTAAATTAATTCATTCAAAATGTTTTCCTGAAATGCGACCTTAGCAATAATTGTTAATTGTGTTTGAATGAAACTTCTAACTCTGTATTATAGAAGTCCGATGCACTGTTGAAGAACCCTGTATAGTGTATATACCGGGTGAATATTCCGAAACCGAACATAGGCCATTAACATGGGAAAAAGGTATTTCGCAGATTGCTGCTCCCCCTTTTAACTTAGAGGGTTTATAATGACACCAATCGAAAGAAGATTTTTTTGTCATCTAATGATATGCGAATTGTATAATTTTCAGTTGTATTTCTCATTATTTTGCCAAAAATTCGCAATAAATTCAATTCGGAAAATCATGTTGATAACGAATAGGCAGTTGGCAAACGTCAGAAATTCGTTTTACAATAGGATGTCATTGTTTAATGCAGAATGGAGGTTTATTTGGACAGTTCTTTTAATTATTAATTTCTAATTATAATTATTTATGATGTGATGTAACTTCTTCCATTTATTGTCATTTATTAAAATGTATTAATGTTATTGTTGTACCTAAAATCTTCTTTCGATTGGTGTCATTATAAACCCTCTAAGTTAAAAGGGGGAGCAGCAATCTGCGAAAAACCTTTTTCCCATGTTAATGGCCTATGTTCGGTTTCGGAATATTCACCCGGTATAGCTAAGGTAATTATCTTATATTAGCTTTATTCGTTTTAGAGTTTGTGGTTGACTTAAGTCATTCCTGTCAATTACACGCTATTCATTTTATACAAAAACTTTCACCGACCCTATTAGTTTTAAAACCTTTATGTCAGCCCCGGGGTTGCTTGAGAGTGAGCATGTTTCATTTAGGTCAACTTGAACATTCGTTTTATATTAACCTGAGGCAAGAAATGTCGCATGACGCAAGTCACTCCAATCACCTGGTTAATATGACTTTGACTAACCCTATGGCTGTATAAAAAGAATAAAGCTATTGTATGGTTCTGCACGTAGTCATTTGATTCAAACCAAAATACTTAATTATAGGACACACATACCCCTAATATGCTATTATATTGGTGTCTGTGACACCATTGCTCTCTAAGATTTTGCAAATTCCTGGTGCGACATTATCTATTTCCATTTAAGATTTTAGTTCATTTTTATCCCTTAGAAACGTCGGAGTTGATTGAATCAAAGGTTTTAGTTAGAATGGACTTAATCTCTGCATTTCTTAATTTAATTATTTCTTCCATAGAGCTTGAAGTTAAATCTTTTGTATCCTATCCTGATAGCTGGTCTTCGCTCCAATTCGAAATCATATTTCGATTCTTCTTCGTTTATACTTCCACAGACCTCTCTAAATTCTTTGTGTTTAAATATTCTTCTTTTAACTTGATAGACTTATAACCACATCTTTCTTTTATTTTCCTAGGAATCTCGACCTGCCTTGATTTTGTGCCTCAGCTGCTCAAATATACATACATACCTCTTTTTGTATTTGTGTTGTGGGTCGAGACTTAGGAACTTTAGCAATTTGCAAAATGTTATAACACCTTAATCAATTTACTTCATTTGTTTTTTTTAGATTGTTTGTGAAAAACCTGATGTATTTGCAAGTGGCTGCGCCGTAGCAAGAGCATTTCCTTTATATAGCAAGAAAACAGTAGTGAACAATGAAAATGTGACTGTCTCTGTCGAATTTATGATTGTACCGTCCAATAATGGAAATGGTAATATATTTATACACACTTAATGGTTAACACATGCATTTTATGTTGAAGAAGTTGAAGCACATGCAGAAGGATGGATAACGGATGAAGAATTAAAGGCGTTAGAATATGCAGCTTACGGTATATGTTTAACTGCAAGAATTGTGGATACACCTTGTAATGAAATGAATGTCGATTACTTTATTCGGGTATGATAATATATATTTTTAATTCGCTATGTGTCTTAACATTGTTTATAATGTATAGGAAGTAGAAAATATTGGACAAACATTAAATATTCAACCGACAATAATACGAGGCGAAGAATTAGCCGAACTCGGTTTTGGGGGAATCTATGGAGTTGGCAAGGCAGCGTTAGTGCCACCTGCTTTGGTTGTATTGAGTTACACTCCCCCAAGCGCTACCAACACAATTGCTTGGGTTGGCAAAGGAATTGTGTACGATACTGGCGGTTTAAGTATTAAGGGAAAGGTATTATAAAAACTAACCACTCTTCGATAACTCAGTTTGTTTTTAGACTACAATGCCCGGAATGAAACGAGATTGCGGTGGGGCAGCTGCAATTCTTGGTGCTTTTTATACTGCTGTTAAGTCTAACTTTACCGAAAATCTTCATGCCATATTTTGTCTTGCCGAAAATGCAGTTGGTCCATTAGCTACAAGGTAACATTTTACACATTATTTCATAATTCTATAGGCTTTTTCAGACCCGATGACATTCACACTTTGTACTCCGGACGAACTGTGGAAATAAATAATACAGATGCAGAGGGACGTTTAGTTCTGGCCGATGGTGTTGTATATGCACATCGTGACTTAAAGGCCAATGTTATCGTAGATATGGCCACTTTAACTAGTGCACAGGTACTAATATGTGCGCTTTATTCATTAACGAACTATTCTGTAACAGGGAGTAGCTACCGGAAAATATCATGGCGCAATCTTATCCAATAATGAGGATTGGGAAGAATTTTGCATGCAAGCCGGTCAGACTTCGGGTGATTTGCTATTTCCCATTCCGTATTGTCCAGAATTGCATTTCTCAGAATTTGCGTCGGCCGTAGCAGATATGAAAAATTCTGTTGCAGAACGTAGTAACGCACAGCCTAGTTGTGCGGGATTGTTTATTGGTGCACATTTAGGTTTCGATTATCCAGGAGTGTGGGTTCATATCGACATGGCGTTACCCGCCTATAGTGTAAGTTTTCAGAAAAAAATATCTAAATGGTTTTGCAAAGTTCATTGTTGTAGGGCGAGAGAGCAACCGGTTACGGAGTTGCTTTACTAACAACATTATTTGGCAGTTACTGCAAGCAACCTTTACTTAATTTTATTGCTCCAGAAGTTGATATTAAAGAGGGTGTATCTAAAAAGGCTCGAAAAAATTGATGTATCTTTCAATACAGTCATCTAAATGTTGCATTAATATTCTGCTTATTTCACTTTGCCATAAAGATATGTAAATTTATTCGGGAGAACCAACATTTTGTAAGCGTATGAATAAAATTTATATCAAAATTTACTGAAAATGAAAATTTTCATTTAGTCCATGGTCCTTCTAATACCATGTGATGTAAGCAGATTCTTGATGACGGGACAAAATTGTGTTTAGGAATAAACATTACAACATCAAAGTAACAAATTTTATAGAAACATAAGTGAACTGTTGGAAGTTTGTCAATTCAATTTTTATCTATTATAATCATACAGGGTTTTACCATGTAGGAGGGGCAAATACTTCAAAAAAGAAATGAAGAGCAGAACTTTAGAATGTTAGTTTCCTATAGGGACCGGGCAAGTGACGTCATTAACCTATTTTTTGACGGCTCTGAGGGCAAAATTTTTTCTATTAGTAATAGCACAGCCTATAGTGTTTGCATGTACAGGTTGCGCGCGTTAAGGGAACGTGAGAGTTGCATTTTAGCTCGCGTAAACTGAAAATACGTGTTTTGTGTAGTGTTTGTTTGCCCTAAGAACTGTCAAAGTCAGCTGATTGCCCGGACTCTATAGGAGAATGGACGTAAAAAGGTTCATTAATCAAAAACAAAAAAGTTAATCATATTTCCAATGTTTTATTTCGAATACTAAGTCATTTAAGACTACTTTTACAATTATTTTTTTTTATTCCTTCAATTTTACTCATTCTTGCAATTAATACTCTGCATAAGAAGAAACATGTTTTGAATTAGTAAACGTGTTTAATAAATTTGTTTATTAAATGGCATGTCTCTGTGTTTACTAAATAAACCATTTATGGCTCAGTGTGTATTCCCTCTTATCATACAAACATGAATTGACCAACAAATGACAAATACACTTCCTTCAATGTTATTTTCTGGAACCTTTAGAACTTTTATCTGCCTTTTAACACTTCCTGCTGGATAAATATGGGAATTCAAGGTACGAAAGGGATATTGAAGGAAAGGTGTAAAACCATGGTAAGTACTGAAAAAGTACTCCTCTTTCTGTTTACTAATATGGTGTAACTATACAGTAGAACTTGTTTATAACATCATCGGATATAGCGTCAACTCGGGTATAACGTCATAATAGTCGTGGTCTCTAAAACTTCCTATAGTGTACAACGTAAAAAACATTTCATCAACATATGTGACGGAAGAACAAAAATTACAGACTATTTCCAAAAATAAACTTTACAATACATACATACATATGTATGTATACATTGTATGTGCACAATATCTATGGATGTACTAATTGACGTATGTAACATTGCTAATAAAATTTATAGCCGTATAGCATTAGTTATGCGTAAATTGTTTTGAATTATATTTTACCCAAAAATCACTTACATCGCGAATAACGTACTCTGTTATAACGCCAAAAAATCGCTAGTCGCGACATTGACGCTATAACCGAGTTCTTATATCAAATTTCAGCCCCACTTAAAAGTTCTATGAATAGGTAATAATAATAATAATAATAATAATAATAAAGACATTTATTGAACACTAAGTACAATAACAGACATTTAAGTAAGTACAACAACAGTAGTGTTCAAAGGGGCGAAGTTCAGTGTTGTTGTTCTACCACTTAACCCCAGCTCCAAGCATGCTAATTATAATCTATTATTGTCTGCCCATCAAGAAATGACGGAGATGTGTCTTAAAATTGCTAAGAGACATATTTTTAACAGTATCAGGTAATGAATTATAAGTTTTTGCGATATTATATTTAAAAGATTTTCGAAAAGCTTGAGATTTGTGCAAAGGAATAACAATTAATTTTTTATTTCTTAGATTAAGATTATGAACGTTAATTGAAAATTTTATTTTATTGTATAGGTAAGAAGGTGTCTTGGTAGTTATTAATTTGTGAAATATACACGCTGCATGTAAAATTCTCCTGTTATTCATATTAAGCCAATCTACTTACCAGATACAGATTCATATTTCCTAATTCCAAATATTAATCTTAAACAACAATTTTGTATTAATTGAATTCTTTTTGAATCTGCACTGTCAATACAGGGCCCATATACAGAGTCGCAGTAGTTAAAATGGGATAGGACTAAGGTTTCACAAAGCAAAATTTTTGTACTCCTATCCAACAAAGTTCTTTGATTATAGATTAATTTTAGGTTCATAAAAGCTCTTTTTACAGAGTTTGAAATGTGATCTGTAAATTTCAGATTTGAGTCTATAATTAGCCCTAGATTCCTTGCCTTGTCAGAGCTGCGGATGCGAACACCTTTCACTCCGACAGAGAAGGCATCCTTTAGATTCTCCCTGCTCTTAGCCTTACCAAATAGCACAACAACAGTTTTACTGGTGTTGATGCTTAAATTATGAGATTCCGATGTTTTTACCAAACGTTCTATGTCTTCATCGATTAACTGCATAGCTAGTGCTGCAGCATTATAATGAAAACTAAAAAGTAGCTGAGTGTCGTCAGCATAGAGATTATATTTGCAGTAATGTAATGAGCTACCAAAATCGCATGTGTATGCAGTGTATAATATTGGGCCTAGGATCGACCCTTGCGGCACGCCTGTCAAAACTGGAAGAAATGTGGATGTTTGGTTATTTAAAATAACTTGCTGCTTCCTATTACATAAATAATTTTTAATAAGAGTGATTGCTCCAGCATCAAAGCCAATAAAATTCAACACTGCCAAAAGGATGGAGTGATTTATAGTGTCGAAAGCCTTTGAATAATCTAACATGATAACAGCAGTCATTTCATTATTATCAGTAGCGGTTAAGACATCATCTGTAACATGAAGTAACGCTGTAGTACAACTGTATCCTGCCCTGAAACCTGATTGTGTATCAGGTAGAATATTGTAATCTGAAAGATATCTACTAATTTGTCGGGATATGATTTTTTCAAAGACTTTCGACAACACGGGGAGAATACTAATAGGCCTCAAATCCTTCAGACTCTGTGGTTGACTAATTTTTGGAAGTGGAATTACCTTCGCACACTTCCAAACCTCTGGACATTCACTATTTGTTATGCAGAAATTAATAATGTGAGTGACGACAGGCAGAATAGTTGGACAGCACATTTGTAACATAAGAGCGCTTATATTGTCACATCCGATGGCTTTTGTTGTGATGTCGTTAATTACTTTTAATACTTCTGATTCAGTGGTAATGGTGAAATTTAATTTAACATTAAAATCTTTTAGATGATTGTTAGAGTAATAATTAATCAAATTTCGATCTACCTTCTGTGGAGTACAGCTTACACTTAAAAAATGCGAATTAATTAGATTTACATCTTGTAAGTTGGAAGGTATTTCTGACAGTTTAGATCTTTGGTAAATATTAAGATTTTTTAGTTCTCTCCATAAGTTGGGGCTGTTACTGTTACGGACTTTATATTTTAGATAAGCTTTTTTTTCCTGCGTAATTGCAAAGCTGGTGTAGTTTCTCAAAGATTTGTAATATTCCCAGTGCGCTTTTTTTTTGTACACTTTAAAGCTTTTTTCCTAAGGGTTATCATAAGTTTGATGTTATCCGTTATCCAAGGGGTATAAAGCTTGGTAATTTTAACTGTTTTGATAGTAGTATGCTCGTTAAATAGTCCTGTAATATTATCATTAAAAATTTGTACTTTATCTTTAATTTCAGTAGCCTCATAGATGTCGTCCCAAGAAATTGCATCTAAGTCAGTTTGAAAGTTGTCAAGCTGGCATTCCCTAAAGTCCCGATACGTGTACAAGACGGGTTTTGTATTTGACAAAGTATCCCCTGTTGGGTATTCACAAAATACCAATGAGTGATCCGAAATGTGATGCATATCTACAACACCACTATTAACAATAATTTTATCATTATGCACCACAATTAGATCAATCAAGGTAGCTGTATCTCTTGTTATACGTGTAGGTTCCTTAATTATTTGCCTAAAGCCAAAAGCTTTGAGCATAGAATTGAATTGTACATAATAAGTTTCATAAAATTTAAAAAGATCTAGATTAAAATCTCCTAGGCATATAATTTCATCGCATAAAGGCACAAGTGACGAAAAGGAATTCTCAAATGCATTTAAGAATTCCGTATAGGAGAGCTCTTGCCTTCTGTATATAGTACCTACAATCAAGGTAGTTTTATGGAGTTTGATTTTAACCCAAATTTGTTCAAGCGAAGCCGCCTCAGCATTATCAATAACAGAGAAAGATAAATTGTTTTTAATAAACATACCGACTCCTCCTCCCCACGTAGCAGTGATTCTGTCTTTTCTAACAAAAGTATAACCAGGAACTTGTATTACATCATTTGTAATTGTCTGGGACAGCCATGTCTCAGTAACTCCAACCAAATCATAATGAGCAGACAAAATATGATCTTTGAATTCATCAAAGTGACCTAAAAGTGAATGTACATTTAAATGAGATATTTTTAGATTATTGGTAAGCATTAGAGAAAAGTAAATTTAAAATTATCCATATACAATAATTTTATAAACATGGTAATACCCAATTCGAAAGATTAACACACGGCAATAATACATTGAACTTATTTAACTTTAAGAAAGTTTACGTAGGTACCAAAAAGAGTAAATTTTAAATTTGTATAATTATAATAATTGAATATAATTTTACGAAAATAAATATATGTATTTCCTAAGATTAGGTAAGGCCAGTACGATATAGAGGACCGGACTATATTAATGAACATCATTGAAATCTTTCTCAGTTCTTATTTCATACACTCTTGATTTATCTTCCTGACGCATGAGTATCTTTCCATTACGACACCATAGATATTTTATATTGTTCTCCTTTTTAAACAAATTTGCCTTGAAAAATAAAATTCTATTTGTCTGAGTGAGTGAGTCATTGATATAAATTGGACTATCACTTCTTCCCAATCTGGCTATATCGGCCAAAAGGTCACCAACCACTAAATTTCTCTTAACCCTCCTTTTACTAACGAATTCATCTTTATCTAAACGGCTTACAAATTTCACAATAATTGGGCGTGTGTTATTAACCTGTGAAGCTGCCCCGATCCGATGACAGGCATCAATCATCTGTTTGCTAATATCAAAACCAATCACAGTACCAACTGCTTGCACCACCGTGAGAATATTTTCATTTCTAGCTTCTGGTACCCCTTTGATTTCTACCGTGTTACGTCTTAAGTATTGTTCTAGATCATTTATTTTTTGTTTGAGTTCTATGTTTTCATTTGATAGTGCAACTTGTTGGGCTTCAACATCTTCGATTTTATTTATGCACACTGATAAGCGAACTTCTTGTTGTTTCAATAATTGATTGCATTCATTTATTCTATCGTGACAATTATCAACGGAATCCTTGATTATTGCTTGTTCATTGCGAATTATATTTAGAACTGACATAATGTTCGCTAAGGTGGGTTCTTGCGATTGCGATTGTATAGAAGTTGTATTATCAGTGACAGATGTGGTCAGCGCTTTCATTATTTCGTGTGTTTTGGTTTTCTCCTTTGTACAACAAGAATATACAGTGGCACTTTCCTCAAATTGTTGTTGGGACATTCCAATGCACTTTATGTGATAGAGTTTATTACATATTTTACATTCCACATAGATATCATATCTTCCGCACTTTAACTGACACTTATCACAATTTAAATGCGGCATCATGCACACACACAACCGTACGACGCGAAGGCTAAGTTACATGTAATGTATTGTGTCATAAACAATCTACACAGATTGCTTTACACACACTTCAATATTGTTACCCAATCTCCTCCATGTGTATACACAGTTATCCTTCCACTCTGGTTGGCATTAATGTCATTTGTTCCTACTTTTGCGTTTAAGCCTCATTTATATGACAAAAAACTTTGATATTACCACAGACAGACAAACAAATACTATGCGATACTACCTATTAGAGAATGAAACCCTTTTTACGATGAGTTGCTTATAAAGGCATTTTTATAACCAACTAATTAAAATATTTAATTTTGTTTATACATTTGTGAAGTGAAAAATGAAATGTTTAAAAATAAAATACAATACGTAATGAATCACATTGATTTTTGTTCGCGATGTTGTCTCTAACAACATACTATATGTGATGATTTTATTGTAATGCAGTTTGTCCTATAGTCCAGCGAGTCCAGCTGACAAATTGGTCTACTGATGGTAACATGCAGACTTTGAGTCTGGTTGTGGATTTGATTCGTACAATGTTCTGTAGTATTTATCCATCCATGTGTAGCTTCATATAATTCTTGTCATCCTGTGAAGTGTACAGGCGAATGCTGAACCATTATACCGTCTCCCGCCAAACCCATCTGTGGTGTTGTCAGGATTAACACTGTAATGCTTATGATTACGAATTATGAACTAAAAATTGCAACAATAAAGAGAATATTTATTAGTATTCAACATGTTTTTCAAGAATGAAAATAGGTACGTGCGGGAGAGTAAGTAATACCAAAGATAAGTAAACTAACGCGATCCGGTGACGGCAAGCTGTCCCATCTCGACCTCCTTCGGGTCCTCCCGCAGCGGACCCGCCTCCGTTATCTCTTGTGTTGAAGTGCAGTTTGGGAACATCATTTTTCCTTATAATTTAGTACACAAGGGCAACAATCCAAGTGGTGTCAATTAAAATAAAAACCTTTTCGATGCATCAAGTATTGTTAAAAAATTTTTTGTTTGCCATTGCCATTTATAATTCAGCACAAGCATGGCGTTCTTAGGCTTCAATTTTCTGCCCCAACGCTTTCCATTTCTTATAGTCTTTTGCAATCTTCCTCCAGTTGTACACTCTTATCTACTTTAGATTTCTATTTACTTCTATTTTTCTCTTGGACAACTCCTTTTTCGACCACCGGCAGCACTGCTTTCTTAAAACTCTGGTCATGGTGTTTTCGTCTGGTTTCTGCAGAAAATATGGCTGAGCCGTATTATCCTTTTGAGTTTTTACTTGCACTTTGTACAAGATGGTTGGTCCTTTGTAAGCTTCATTAAATTCTCGTTTGGTTCTTCTTCATTGTCCATCTGTATTCTTCATTTCACCTCATACCTTGCATATTATTTTCTTGGTCCTTTTGTCATTATACTCACGTTCCACAACCATATATTATATAATTCTACAACTTTGTTAATGACTCATTAACAAGGCCCATCACAATTCAGAAGTAATACACAGTAATAATACTAAATGAAGTATGTTAGTAGACATGTCAGAGGAAGCCAGTAAATTCCTCATAATTCTCGCAATTATGTAGTTTTATAAACCTTTTTGACATTTGGTAGTTTTTATTTTGTGGGGTATTTCGCTATGAATTATGGGACTTAGATAATCTTCAAAACGTCTTCTTATATATTAGAATAACAATTAGGTATAACAAAGTTCTTGGTACTATTGTATCTGGTATTATGAACATGACTTAGAATTTCCAATCTGTCTTATGTTTACGTGCAAATATGTAAAGAAGAAAAATATAATGTTCTTACACTGTAATATTGATAGGTATATTAGTTTTGGTGGGTATCTTTGCCCATAGTTATCTTAATGATACAGTTTTTGGTGACCATTAGCGTTGAGTGAAAAGTTATAAAGAGGCGAAACTGCAGTCGTTTTAACGTCGCTCCTGATTTGTCTGAGAGTTGGGTAAGAGTGACACAGCAATAGGGTACACAATTTTACATTATAGTTTCGCCTCTTTATACTTTTCACTCAACGCCATTAGTTTTTTAAGCGATTCACTGTACATAATGCACACCCATACCACAATGCCATAGGCTAATAAAAATTCTACAAGACTTATGATAATGGAGAAAAAAGTGTACATGTAGTAAATCTCCATTGGCATAACATTGATGGGTGATTTAAATAGAGATCCTTTGTTTCCAAGTAAAAACTTAAAAAGTACTCATTTTAATTGGGAACACATTTTTATACATATGTAAATGAAGAACCTTTTAATTTACAAAAAAAAAACCCTCAAAAACCATATTTTGCTTGTGTCTGTTTTCGATTATATCTATTTTCTGACCATCTCTTTTGAAGTTCCTTATCGTTCGCTAACGCTTTCTCTGCCAATGCTGTGATATGGTTCTTTACTTTTCTTGTACCGTCTACAGTATTTTCAATAACAGGTTCGGCTTCGAGGTCCGGATCCGTCAACGATCTCAACCAAACCTCTTTGTCGGGTCGAATTTCATCTTCGTGTATATCAATCAGTTTAATGTTCCGCGGGATTCTCTTTGTATTCCCAACTAATTCCTTGAACTAAAAATTAATTAACGATTATATATTAAGTACCGGCGATTACATTTGAAACTTACCGCTTTATTATCAAGGCCTTTATACGGTTGATCGACATCTGGAGCTGCTTCAACTCCAACCGTTTCGATCACCGTCAAAGGTTCGGGTTCTTGTGATTGTTTTGGCGGTTGTTTCTTCT
The DNA here is from genome assembly GCA_036250285.1 of Pyrocoelia pectoralis. Lineage (NCBI taxonomy): Eukaryota > Metazoa > Arthropoda > Insecta > Coleoptera > Lampyridae > Pyrocoelia > Pyrocoelia pectoralis. The sequence continues at coordinate 6,750,764 of CM070075.1, forward strand.
TTCGTCCGCAAACTTCTTGCCAAGTTGCGTCATCATACGTTTCGGGAATTTCAATCTCTTCATCATCTGTCGAGTCGGATCCACTTTTCATTATTACAGTATCCGGAGGTTTATCCTTTTCCAATTGTGCAGCTTTTCTTTTTTGGGGTGTCAATGCGGTTGAAGGTTTTTTGTTAGTTTTCTTTTTTTGGAGAACATTAGGTACGAAACTGGTGCTTGATAATGGGGTGCCTTTCGGTGGTGGCAATAATGTAAACAAACCTGAAACCTAATTTTTAATTAACAATTGAAAAGCATTCGGTTTTTATTACTTTTTGTTTAGTTTTTCTTTCAATTGGCTTATCTTCTTCATCGCTACTGTAATTAAGGGCAGGTATATCTATTTTAATTCGTTTTTGTGGTTTTTCGGTAGCAGCTTCCTTTTTGTATAAAAATTCGTCTTCCTCTTCTTCGATTACCGTATTTTTAACTTCTATGGGTGGAGGTAAATTTGAAAACAAAGTTGTTGGATTGTTATGATTCGTTTGAGTATCAGAATGTAGCACAGGTTTTGTTAAGGTTACTGTGCCATTACGTGGAGACTCAGATTCTCCTTCCTCCTCGTACTCACTGTCGCTGTTACTATCATATGATACTAAAGCCATTCAAGTAGTAATAGTAGTAGAAAGAATAGTAAATAAATTGGATTAATAGAATATTTAATAACACAAAATTTAATACAGGTTAGAATCTGGGGAATAAGTGACGAAAATAAAAACAATGCTGCCACCACAGAATATAACCTACGAGTACGAGTAAAATATTAAACAGGAGAGAACACTCCATTATCAACGCACTCGACGGAAGTTACATACAAATGGAGGTTAATGGAGTGGGGGACACGTGTAATTTTATTCAAAATACCCATCAAAACGTCGCAGAATAACGTACAAATGTATCCTCGTAATTTTGTCTATACAATTAACATCAAACCGTCGCAGAATAACGTACAAAAATACACATAACTGACCAGCGCAAAGGAGGTAATATAATGGCCATTTCCGTCGCGTTTGCTGCTATCTCCCACCACTATAAGCTTCCCTCCTGTTTAATATTTACTCGTAGACGGTCAATTACGAAGTGACACTTACTACGGTTTCTTTAGGTGTTTTCTTTTTGCACGTTGTTGTATACCAGAGACAATACTCTGTTGTATACTTAAAGTCAGCTCTGTCAATAACACACCATTCGTTTTATAAAAGTAATTTGACTCAGTTCTCAATAACCCTATCACAGACAACTAACCAGACCCGCCACCGTGTATTAAATCACAAATCACTTACTTGTTAGTGGTTTGTGTATTAAATTTTTGTCATGCACGCGCGTCTAGATGTAGGGGTGATCCCTCCAATGAAAATAAAGGACGATCACGTGGTATTACAACACCCGCGTCGTCAAGGTAAATAAATGCTTAAATACAAACTGAACCTCACTATTTTATATTTTGATTTTTGTTCTTTTAAGTCACATAAATAATTACACCAGAGACAATACATTACACTTACAGACTCCAGAGTTTGGAAATTAATGTTAAATTAAAATAATGCGTTCGTTCTATCAATAAAAAAGTATTTTATTAACGATTGAAAATTTGTACAAATAAATATAAAAAACAGGGAGAGTGTGAACTAATAGTAGGAATTGAAAAATATTTAAAACCCACCTAACATAAAACAGACGAAACGTCAATACACACATGATGAATAAATAAATTGATAAATTAAATAGGGATTATTAAAGGTCTACGTATTAGGAGCTGCTTCAGCCACTCAACCGCTTTATTTGTGGTCTCGTCTTTCGTCGAGATTTCCCTGGGATGAGTAGATGGGACATCCCTGTATTAGTGGTTCATGGTTTGATTGCACCCATAAGACTCACAAGGCAAAGTTATCAATACTGTATTAATTTGATTAAATAATTTCAAAGTACGTGTTATCTGAACTTTAATTTAGATAACTCATGAATTGAAGTTACATGCAAAACTTAGTTAATATATAAGTACAGTAGAACTTCGCTATTCCGAACTAGGGAACGAACCCTGTTCGGTTTAGCGGGAGTTCGGAATAGGCGCATTTGATGAATAATGTCAACATATTGATGGCGCAATGGCAGAACATTGCATCTTCAAGTCGATTCAATGCCCTTCATCAGAAAAAAAGACTGACTTTACTTTTTAAATGTGTAAATTAGTTATAACAATATGTAAATGTATGTTTTTCACGAAAGTCTTTTTATTTCTCCTGTTTTTATGTTAAAAAAATCTGTATTTTTTCTAAGTTCTGTTCGGAATAGCGAGGTTCTACTGTATGTATATAAGTACACAAGAAACAATAACGAAAAAGAAGACACAAGAGTACTATAGCATAATCATTTGTTACTTCTAAAAGTTTTAATTAAAAACAAACTAATCTAATTCACATAATTCAAATGATAGATGTAATCATTTAAATTATGCTTCACCATAGGTATATATGACTACACTAATGCAATGAATACAGTACATAATATAATGATCTCATCTAATTAGTCTTAAAAGTTAAACAAATATTTTTGTATGATCAGACATTTTCAGCAGCAACAGACAGCATTGACATCGAAATTTAATACTTATAGCGTTATAGTTAATTCTTTGTGAAAAAAACAGTGTCGGCAGGTATCAGGATCAATAAGTGCTTTGACTGATTTGAACAGAATATGGCGAACATAAACTGATAAAGTGAACATAAACTGATAAAGTACACCTACTGACCGTACTATCACAGATGTATACTTAGTACGTACTACGTATACATCTGTGGTAATATTTAATAAACCATACATGTTACGTTGAGGATAAATAATTAAATAAAATTTTGTATACAACCACAATTTATTTGTGGTCATTCTCTAATGTCTTTTTAATATTTTGAACTTCGGTTGCTGATGGTTTGCTTAATCTTGAAGGTTTGATTTTTCTCTTTTTTTTAGTGGAATGGAACCTAGAAATATATTATGATATAATTGCATAGAAATTATGCAAACAATTGCGCTAACGGTGCGGTGCGTACATTTCTCTAATTCTTACCTAATCTGTGTATCAATTTTTGTATTTGTTGGTTTAATATCTAAAGGCTTAACGAATGATGAACTTGTTGTACATGAAATCAAATTGACTGCAGAATTTAAATGATCATTAACCTTTTGCAAAACATTTTCTATGTTTACAGATGCATTTATATTGTCTAAAGAAATATTAGAAAGTAAGAACGCATTTTTTTTAATGCTCTCAATTAAAGTGTCAGTTTTGTTCGTATGTGATATACTTTTAACATGCATATTTATTTCCATTTTCTCATTTTCTGCATTAAGAAGTGGTTCAGTTGCAAGAGACCTAGTTGTATGCTTAATAGTTATACACACTTTATGAATGTGTTTGCACATATTTGCATGTATTGCAAAATCCATACAATTACATGAGTATTGATGTATGCAGATATTACACAATGAGCATTGTAAATGGCAAGTATGATCACCATCAAGTGTGTTTTCCTTTACTTCATATACAGAGCAATCTGATTTGACATTCCACCCATTTAAAATACTGATAACCTGCATTTCAGATTTACATGCATTCAAATGACTTTTATTTAGTCTATTTTGCCTATAAGTAATTTTTCCTTTTTCTAGTTTTGAAATTCTTTCAAATTGACGATCTCTAACATATTTCAGTAAGACGTGAATTGTTTTATCTAATCTCTTGCAAACTCTACCTACAATACATATTTTTTTATATTATAATAATGGCACAGTACACAATACTAACCATTTAAATATATAAGTATGTTTAATAATTCTGTGCATCGACTCTAAATGCATATTTGTATTTATGGAACAATCAGTTCTATAACAAGTAGCCCAAAATTGACATCTCGGCTCATAATATGTTTTAAAATAAGACTCAAATTGTTGCAGATCTGAGGTATTTGAAAGCCAAACTAAGAAATTATTCAAATATTCCTTAAAATTTTCACAATCTGTTTCATGTCGTAGTACACACAACGTCTTATATACCTGAAAGAAAGATTTTATAATGTTGTACATCCACATTCCATTAATTCAATATTCATGTTTACCTGTTCTTGTAGGACTTTATTTTTAATTACATTTATTTTGTTTCGCCAAGCTCTATCAATGTGCCATGCACACAATAACTTTTTTGTGTTGGAGATGTCCATAACAGAGCTCCAGGCAGAAAAATATTGATCTGCATCATCGGACATAAAGACTTTAGCACTAATGATCCCCGTTTTTTCTCTCACTGCATGTATAAAATATTTAAGTGCTACGTAATCCTCTCGATTTGAAATAAAAAAAGCAGCAGGAAACCCCTCTCCAAAGTCATCTATTGTTAAAATTGTTACGAGATGAAAATCATATGGATTAGTACCATGTGTTGCATCCATACACACTACTCCATTGTTACCGAACTTTTTTAAAATTTCGGCTTGGGGGTCCGTCATAATGCCCAACATAAAATCATCCTTTTTTAAAAATTGCATCTTGTATATAATGCAGCACCGATCTGTGCCATTAGAATTTTCTTTTGCCCACATATTAACACTGACTGCGTCATTAACATGCTTAATGGCCTTATCATATAAAGTATACAATTTTGAGATGTTGTGAATATCTTTACGGGTGGTAAGATGGATTCTTTGAAAGGTAGAATCAACACTATCTCTAATTCTATCTAATATTTCAGAACTTGGAATACCTAAAATACAATCAATCCTTGTATTATTTACAAAGCAGACACTGAAATACACCTACCTTGAAGTAACTGTGATGCAATTATATTTTTCGTTACTTTGTTTAATACGATATGTGCCAACTCTACGTCATGACCATAATGGGTTTTAAAGTATTTCATATGAAACCCATTTGAAACTTGTTTCACTACTAAGGATGACGTACAAGTGGCGTTAATTTTGCAAGAGTCTTGTGATTTAAGCATTCGTTTTCGTTTTTCTTGTGAAAGCAATCTTTGGTTCCCACTTCGGTTACAAAAATAGTAGGATACTTTTTTTTGTGCCGAAATGCTTTACCCATAAAGCCTTGCACTTTACTTCTTCGGCATTCTTCCATATTTCGAACTCTTAAAAGATGGGATGTTATTTTAGTTACTAGTCAGTAATAATAACATAAACAACTACCTGGTAAGTCTGTAAAATATATCTCTTCAATTTCTTGCTTTACTTCATGTACATTTTCTAGGTGACTACGTAAATCAAAAACTTTCATACACGAGTATTTGCAATGTAGCTCCTGGCATGTGATGTTCCCAGCATTCTCACTCACAATATTATGCTTTTGTTTTAAATGCCTTTTAAAATTACTCACATTTGAAGTAATTCTTATTCCGCAAATGTGACAAACATTGCTTTTATCAGACATTTTAGTCTATTATCTAATGTTATACTACTTTATTAATTAAAGACTTACAAAAATTCTAATAATAGTTCAAACCTATAAATAATGTATACCTATTTACACTTTATTAATACGGTAAGTAATGGTAATTATGTAAAGAATAAAGGATATATCTAAATCTTATTCATAAATTAAAAAGTCTAAAGTCATTCATGTATTCAGGGCAAAATACTTTACATTTATATAAAAAAGGCTGTTAATAATAATAACACATGTGATTATAAATTATGAAGCACACTAATTGAATAACACAAATTTTGTAATATAGTACAATGCACAAATTAATGTAACTGAAAGGAGTAGGAGTGAGGTTAGAAATTTAAAATTTTAAATGTGTTAATGTGGGTGGCCTTATAACACCACGTGATCATCCTTTATTTTCATTGGAGGGATCACCCCTACATGTAGACGCGCGTTTGTCACGCCTATTTAGTATAATTATCGTAATGAGATGTCGCTGTCATTTACATTAGTAGCTTAGAAATAAGTTTTGAATGCACTTAAAAATCACAAATTATATGGTATACTGAAAAATTACTTCCGATCCAGCTGCTCATACAGCTTAGTTCGCGTTTTTAAAAATATAATCACAGACAAGGTTGTCTGCGATATAATGTAAACAATCGTGGGTAAGCAGTATGTATTATGCCTAACGGTGAATGACTTTTCGAAATGTAGCTCATATTATGCAATTCAATATATTACATCTTCCCTTTGTAAATAAAACAAATTAACCTGAATTTTATAAATGAATACGTTTTTGTCACTGGAACTTTTGCGGGTCCTATTGAATGCCGTTTGGGTTTGGTTTACAATAAAATGGTCAATCTGTATTTAAATTCATTTACACAAATGTTAAATAAAGGTGGCAATGCGGCATAATTTATAAAACTGTAATCTTTTTGATCGTGTCTGCGTAATTTATCCATCTATACACATTTTGAGATTTTGAATTTTGACTGCGAAGTTACCAAGGTCTTGAAACTCAAAAACTTTTGCGAAACACAACACGGCGATATCAAAGATAAAGATAGGTATATCTGTGGGAGGTTAAATAAATGTCTTATTTCACATCGTGTCATAACTTTGTTGCAAATAAATACGTATCATTAAATGTCCTCTAATTAAAAAGGTTTTCAAGGCAAACCCTGATGTAAGTGAGATTCGTTAACAAAACTTGAGATGTCTTCAAGTACTCCCTGATATTGTTATTAATTCTTAAAAAGAACTTCAAAAGAAGCGCTAATGCGAAGCGCGACTTATCAGACAAAGTGCACCTTGTAATTAATGCCATTGGCATTGCCATAAACCCCATAATGTAGATTACCGTAACCATTAAAACATTCTGACCCCTGATCTGATCTAGCCACGGAGCGGAGCTTGCCGACGTCGTTTTTAGTGTTACACTCTCGTACTCGTTTTTGTAAAAAAATATACTAAACCTGCAAATAACCTAAACGCTTTTGTGACAAACTACGCTTAGGTTAGCAATTCTTTGTCGTTTAGTGTTCGCCTTCTAGTCCAGTCGCTAGAGGGGTCCAACCCTACATTAAATCAGGTAGTTCTATGATTTTTTTATATGTTGTTCGGGATAATTAGGGAGTGAAAGCCCCAAGTTTTCGTCATCCCCACCCCTCTGCATTTTTCCCCATCTTGAAAAAACCACCCAAAATCGTAACTTTTTTCAGTTTTTCGCTTAAACTTCCTATACGGTGCTTCGTCGCCAAATTTACTCCATATTCGATCTTGTAGAAGACAAAATTTGCCACAAAAATCACTAATTACTTTGTTTCCACGACTAATAACGAAGGAGATACAGAGCGGCAAAGACGGAGTAAGATCGCAATTCCTTCGAAATTGCCCCTTTACTTTACAAAGGAGGAGCCGGTATTCACATGGCGGGGTGAAGAAGGTATTTATTGTCAATCCTCCCGTTAGCATACTGCGTCAGGAGAAGTTCCTGTCTAACGAGAAAAATAAGAAACGGTTTATGAAACTTCTTCAGACTGCGCTAGAAATGTCCAACATCACCACCAAACAAACTGTAGAAGATGCTGATGTACTAATAGTCAGCACTACTAAATCCCTAGCCTCACAATATGAGGCTGTGGTAATTGCCGGTGAAGACGTTGACATGCTTGTTTTGCTCACAGTAGGTAACTTCTCCTGTAACTGACAACGTTTACGTCCGAAAACCGGAGGAGAGGTAATTCACCAGATCTTTTCTACACACCCACATTATTAAAATATGATTTTTCTGGCATTATATTGGCCCTACATGCAATAAGTGGCTGCGATACCACGTCCAACTTGTTCGGATTCGGAAAGAAGAAGTTTTGCCATCTTTTCCATTAAAATCTATTGCGGGAGGCTGTATAAAAATTCTATGACATTTCTGCCACCACTGCAGAAATTTCAAAGGGGGGAGAGCGCATTTTAGTCGCATTATATGGAGGTGACTCCGACCAATCCCTCACTGATTTGCGCTACTCGATGTTTATCAGCAGCTCGGCTAAACTTGACTTGGCCAAACTTCCGTCCACGTCAGATGCAGCATTCACTCAGGACATACCACCAGGTGATGCAGTGGTTGGGTAATCACAAAAATCCTCTGGAATGTGGGTGGGTGAGAGGGAACAGAGGATTAGTTGCTGTAAAAATGGCAAGAGATGCTGCACCTCCGGAACTCTTGAAAACAATCCCTTGCAAATGCCTCACCGGCTGTACTGCAGCGTGTGGTTGCCAAAAAGCTGCACTGAAGTGTTCTAGCTTGTGCAAATATTGTGTTGCGCAGTCCTGCGAAAACAGACCAGAAATTGTGATCGACCAGGACGATGACGACAATGATGATTTTTCTGAATTCGCTCAAAATGAAGACATCGCCGAATGAAACCTCTCAGCCTTTTCAGCCAAAATTATGTTCGCTGTTCAATTATTTCACAATATTCATGCACACGTAATACTTACTATATCATAAACATAATAAATCAAATTTTCGTTCTCACATTCAATCCCTGTTTTTCTTTGGTGTAAGCTTTGTTTATGACGACACTTCATTGATATTATCCAAAATAGAAAGCAGTTGAAAGATAGAAAACATGAAAAGAAATGACCAAACATCGCTTGATATTGGTGGTAAAAAAAACTTCTTGAGACGTACAATTTAAAGGTAACTAACATCTGCACAACTTAGTTTATATAATAGCACGAACAGCCGGAACACCCCGGCACCTAATGGTAAATGGATGTTGATTATACATACATACATACAATATTTACATAATATTTACAAAAATCAGTTTTTTATAGAATTTAATCCAAAAGGTCGGAAACGTGACAAATTTGCTGGAATTACGATTTTACCCCTTCTTTGCTGCTCTGTACGTGCTGTCCTATTCATCGTGAAAACAAAGTTATTAGTTACTTTTGTAGGAAATTTTGTCCTCTTCAAGAATCAATATGGGGAAAATTTCGATGCACCGTTTAGGAGTTACAAGCGAAAAACAGGATAAAGTGCCGTTTTTTGGTGCTTTTTTTAAGACAGCGGAAAACGCAGAGAGGTGGGGATGACGAAAACTTGGGGTTTTCACTCCCTAATTATCCTGAACAACATATAAAAAAATTAGAACTACCTGATTTAATGTAGGGTTGGACCTCTTTTTACCGCTCTGGCGCTCTAGCGACTGGACATGGACTATTCGCAAAGTGGCTAGATCAGGGGTCAGAATGTTTTAATGCTTACCGTAAACACATACTTACAAGTTACAACCTACAAGCCTACAACCTTAAAGGTTGTTTGTGACGTAATAAACATAAATTGATAAAGTTGCTTTTGCATAAAACACCAATAAAGGTAAATCTATTTTTAAATTTAAAGACAAAGGAGGTAGACCTAATTTACTCAATCACGACCTATATTCTGACTTCTTATTACGTTACGATAAATAGTAATTAAGAATAGGTGCACCGTACACAATATTGAATATATCGATATAAATAATAATGCTTCTGTAATGCTTCAGTAATGTAAGTATAGCTACTATATAAGCTACTTAAATGGCAGTAGAGGAATGATTTGTATCGCAATCGCAAACTGTTATAAAAGAGTTGCCTACAAATAAGCTTAAAACCGCAATGAAAAGATTCCTAGTAAAAAACACTTTATATAAAGTAGACCACTATTTCTCATTACATTTCCATATATCTGATTTTAATCTAAATATAATATAATTAAAGTATAAGCCTATATTGTGATATAAGTAGTACCTAGATGTACCTACCTAGTTTTTTTTTTTAAGACGAATGTAATACTTTATGTATTTAACACGAAATAAACTATCTAACTATCTAACTGTATCAAAGACAAAACCACAGTATACATACGAACCAGTATGATATCTCGTGACGTCACGCACTAAACTTTCTGTGACCTTCAACGCTGCTCGGATGAGAATCTCATCCGACGGCCATAGACATGCATAGTGAAAAGTAAAATAAATCGTGGAGGGGTGCGTTCAAGGTCCCTAAGAGCTCTGTCGATTTATGAATGAAATGCGTAGGAGTTATTGTACTGGTTCGTTTATATACTGTGACAAAACTATATCTTTTACATGACAAGGCATTTCTTGTGTTTAGGTATGTACGACCCACGCACCTAACTGACCTAACATTCTGTTAACCAAACAAATAAACAAGTTGTTGTTATTCAATTGGACAACTGTATGCGCAACTGACCGTAGTGTCATCTAGTTTAGTTGCGCAAAGCTGCGTTTTGTTCAACTCATAAGCGTGGCGGGTCTGGTTAGTTGTCTGTGACCCTATTCATTTTAAAAGCTTTATTTAAGTTTTATATTAACCTGAGGCAGAAATGTCTTCTGACGCAAGGCACTTCAATTACGTGATTATTGTGACTTTACCTAACCCTGTGGCGGTGCAAAAAGAAAACACCTTTTGACGATGTTTGCAGCGCTCAACATTTTAGTTCGACGGCCATCTTGAAAGGAAGTATTTCAGTGGTAATGTTTACACTGAACTCAAATAGAGTTCAGTGTAATGTTTATTAAAAATATCCATTACATAAAATAAAATATACCTACTATTATAGTTTTTTTTATAAATGTCTATGAGTAAATCTTAGACTAGGTACAGGTATATAATAATGGACTGATAATTCCCTATGTATCAAACAATGAACTTTATTAGAGTTCATTGGTATCAAATGCGTAAAAAGCTCACCAACCTGCAAGCGAGAGAGCAGTATTTGCGCATCCTTAACCGTTACCCATAAGGTTACTGCGAGACGGTAAAGGACACAATTATATTTTCACTCTTTTCACGACGGTGCGTTTTTAAACAAAAATTAGGGGACTAATACATCCACAATGACCAAAGGCACAATTTGTGTCATACAACACCCTGTTCATGGTAACACCTGCAAGGTTTTGATGTGCAGCGATTCGTTTCTTTTCTAGTAGCTATAAAACTTAGAGAAGTCTTAAACTCAATGAGAATATTGATTGCGTAGATGTTTCCAAATAGTTGGAACACATGAACGTCATTCTCAGCTGTTTCCCCAATGGAAGTGTTCATTTTTTGTCATCTGGAACCAGTTATAGGTAGGCAATAATCTAATGATTTTACCACCTGCTGATTGCACAGAATGAATTACAACTCTATAGTCAAACAGTTCTCCTTATTACTTTATGTAACCACTGACCTTATGTAACCCTCTACTCCATATATGATATACATATGGGGCCATCACTAAAAACACCGCTTAAGAGTATTTTCATTTACAATTGTGCATCAAATTTGTTAGTTTAAACTACATAAAAACTGCAATGACTTCTAAAAAAATATATTTGACTCTATTTTGTATAATTCAAGAACATTATCAAAATTTCAATACGCTTGGTTTGGAGGCTTGGGAGAATACCAATCGACTACACTGGAATCCACCCAGACAAATTGACCTTTCAAATTATGTCCGCCCAAAGCCAGGAAAAGTGGTGCCGAAGCACCTTGTTCTATAGTTAATGGACCTTTGAAACTGGACATATCCGTTGCAACATATCCGGGATGTACAAAATTAACGGAAATGTTTTTATTTTCTTTGTCAAGTTCTTTTTGTTGGATAATAGAGAGGGCACTAAGTCCAACTTTAGATATACTGTATGTAGAATTTCCCCAACCGCGTTCTACGTGTACACCATTTTTAGCATCCCTAAAAGGTTGTCGATATTATTTAAGATTAGGTACATATAGTATAGAAATTTTTGAAAATTAACGAGATAACATGGTTTAATTTTCAAAAATGTCTATTCTAAATTGTAAACATACTTACTGTATAAATTGATTCATTAGTTCACTCAGTTGTTCTTTTGTCAAAGACGGATCACTCAGTTTAGCTCGAAGATCAGGAGATTGAACATAGGATAAATGTCCAAGGGAACTTGAAACATTTACCACTTGCGCATTAGACCGTAATATAGGAAATAAAATTTCGCAAGCACGTAACGTGTTGAAATAGTTTGTTTTAAGTGTTACTTCGGCTTGGATTCCAGGTGGTTCTGTAGCATTATGCTACAAAGGAAATGTAACAAACAAAAATTTAGGTTCGTCTGGTTACCTTAAATGCAATTCCGGCATTGTTAACTAAAACATCTATTCCCCCTTCATGTGCCTTAATATAATCTCGAAACTTTATAACACTTTCTTCATCGCCAATATCAAGTTGATGAAAAGACGGATTAAATCCTAGTTTTTTCAGTTCGTTTATCGCTACCTGACCACGACCTTCGTCCCTTGATGTTAAATACACTTTTCCGTCAAACTTTTCGCAAAGGCCTTTCACAATTGCATATCCGATACCTTTGTTTGATCCTGTAACCTAGTATTGGAAGATACATTTTAGTAAATAATAGGTATTACCCTAAATTAAAAACCTTACCACTGCAACTTTTGTAAGTGACATGGCTCTTGTAATGATAATTGAATAGTTACGCTAGTGTCGCCAGTATTAACAACTTAAAACTTAAGGCACCTTAAAGTAATCAATAAAGGTAAGTTTTGATAATTAGCTCCTTGATCTTGAGAGATAAAATGCAAAATTTGTTTTACGCTGTGCCTAGACCACAGCATACAGTTCGTTTATATACTGTGCCTAGACCACAGAAGACATAAAGACCACAAAACACTGTTTTGTGATAGACTATCATAATAAAGTCTATTATATTATGCTGTGGTCTGGTTGTGGTAAAGTAATGGAAGTGGTTTATACATTGAATAAAGAATAGAGAGGAAGGAGAGTATCGTATCATTGCTGCTTAAAAATTGGCGACGGAAGTTCAGCCATTTGCAAACCACTGTTGAGTCATCTTTGTTTACATTTTGGTCGTGTTGACAATTCACCATAACCTGCAAAATTTGAAATATTCATTTGTTGATTGTTACAGTCACTGAACTCCAATTTAAGGCATCTGCATCACGGGACCATATATTTCGCTTGGAGTACAAACATAACCTTTACTGCTCTTTACTTGTTTAAAAAATTTATTTTGTTCGATCGATATTTCATTCAAGTGGATCGCAGCCCTTAAAAGAAGCGATAACTGAATTAAAACTTAAATAACGGTCGTGTATGTTCGAGACATTTTATAGCAGGTACATTTATGAGATCATAAATCATAATGTTCTCATAAAATAAAATCCCGAACGTTAAAGGGTCCCATTCATGTTGAGATAGGTATCGATACATGTCGCAAGTATCAGTAATCAGTATAGAGAGACAAATCTCGACGTGTATGTGGAAGTATCAGTATCGCAGTCTCAGTAATCCACTTGTCTAGTTGTTTGTCGCACTGCACTGCGACCGTGTACATATTAGGTGTCGTAAAACACAGTAGTTTTGCATTTAGTTATTGCAAGGGTATTGCAGAAAATCGTGAATTTTGGGAGGACTTCCTCAATGCTCATAAACATCTTCGGCATCAAACAATAATAATTTTGTCCATACTCTCTTTCGTCGACGATTTTCTTATAAGCACTCTATTAATACTACTGATGAAGCTGCTATTACAGCTTCAGGAGGAACCGTTTCACTTCTATATGAAAAACACGAAATATGTATGCACATTTCGAAAACTAGTATCATTACAAACCTGTGCGAATGGAGCTCTCCGTTTGAGACAAATCTCAGATACATGTATCGCTGCATGTCGCGATACATGTATCGATACCAATCTCAATGTGAATGGGGCCCTTAAAACTGCACCATGATAAGTATGTGGTTACCTTTCTTTCTTTTTGGTAACATGTCATGACGACTTGCTACTTGTTAATTACCACAATCGACATTTGAGTGTTATCGGTGTTGCACTGTTGGCACTTAGATTTAGTTGCAATCATACAACAGTATCTAGGATATTTCGTAGAATTTTAGAAATACTATATGAGAAGTTGCAGGTAATTTAAATTAGGATATAATAATATTCTACCATTGAGTAAATGAATTCTACTTTATCACTACAATCAATTAATTTTATTGAATAAGGATTAATCTTTACAACACTTATTTTACTTAAATAACGACTGGAATGTTCACTATCTAATGTCTTATAATAATCACTGTAATTAAATTATCCATGATGAGTACCAAAAAACACTGTACTGCTTTATTACAAATGTTTGTTTACTTGCTATTTTAGGTTATATTTGTTGTACTTCAGGCGAAATTCATGACGTCACATGCAGTTGTTTCTGTCAATTTCTATTTAACAGGAAACGTGTTAGTAGCCATTTTGCAACCACTTTGATTTCAAGGTCGAGGGCATATACTCCTTCCTCTCTATTCTTTATTCAATGGGTTTATATCACAGTGGTTTATATCATGTTCATTATTTTTTGTTGTCTGTGTCTGTGATCACCATTGAATAAAAGCTTTCTTTATTTAATGGTGATCACAGAATAAAAGTAGGTATTTATTCTGTGCTGTGATCACAGCACTGACCTGAGGTCAGTGGATGACAGACCTTACGTCCTGTACACCAAAGATTAGAAACTAATCTTTGCTGTACACTGTACTGTACACTATACGCAACTGGAAAGGAAACGCGCATAAGTAACACTGAACACTCAACACTGAAGCCAAACGAATGGGTATCTCTATCTTTTTCTTTTGCACCCAACGTCATACAAACGATGACACGGAGCATAAAATGCAGGTGTCGGGTAAAAAAATACGTTGCGATAGTATCTCTCTCGTCTGCTCAACTACCGCAACAAGCTAGTAGGCGACGGACCCATTCCGCATATGTCTTTGTCAGCTTCAACACCTACGATGCATTGAAATCGTCTGTATCCCTTCCTCCTTATAGCATACAGTTCAATGTGTGTATATTACAGTGAACTCTATACTAACTAGAGTTCACTGGTATATTAAAACAGTAACTTTCTAGTTCTTTAACGTTTTCAGGTTTAAGTTGGGAATAGACTAGAAAATACATACATACAGGGTCAATCACGTAAGATGACGTGCCTAACCGGGCAAAATGCAACCCAAATTCCCAAAATAGGTACGATTTATAAAGCTAACTGGATCCCTATTGTATTAGCATAATACACATAAAACATATTATAGGCAGCTTTTAACGTCAGTCTCATAGATGTCAAAATATGACAAAAAATACCTTTCTTATGCTTTCTTAGCAAACTAATTTAATAACAACAATAAACAATTAACACGTTCGAGATATCGCTGTCAGTAGGTACAATTTTTTTCGGTATTCCCCTTAGGGCTTAAACCATGTCAGAATGTACTGCTGTGCAACTTTTAAAAACACACCGACGTGCAAAAGAATGAAAATATACCTAATCGTGTCTTTTACTGTTACTACAGCAATAAAAATCGTATGCGTCATAAAATGTAAATACGCCCTTCATGTTTTATTTGTTTCATGTTAAAATCAATTTATATTTCAACATTTTATCAATTTAATTATTTAACATTCTTTTTATGTTAATTTAATATCTACCCAAGAAGTAGTTTTTTTACAATGAACATACATGAACATATAAACTGCTCTCTCGCTTGCATGTTGGTGAGCTTTTTACACATTGGTATACATAAGAAATTATCGGTCCATTCTTATAATATGGTCTAAGCCCGGCAGGATGAGCAACCTTTTTTATGAATGGGCCAACTACAAATTTAACAATTTTATGAGGGGCGCATACCAGAAATCTAATATATAAACTAACGAACATTAGCAATAAACACAAGTTTTGTCTTTATTAAACAATAAACAACATACCTAACAATTGATCAGAAGAGTACCTACCACATAACATACAACAAAAAGTCAACATGTAAAGATTTGAGGGGTCATCGCCCATCGGGCCGCACGACAAAGTGCGACGGGCCGCGTGTTACTCATCCCTAGTCTAAGGTATTCCCCAAAAATCAATATCATGTCCGTTTTTTTAATAACCACGAATGAAAAAATGTGATAAGACCTTTCAAACTGCTTAATACCTGCTTGGATCTAAGGATATGCTATCAGCAGTCCATTTTTATTTATGAGGTTCGTGACGTAGGTATATGTCATCGACATATAGAAATGCACTGCGCGTGGTTATGCTAAGCCGGGATACTGCAGGTGAGAGAGAGGGTAAACGTCGAGGCCTAGTTCTAGCTTTATCTGTCGCGTATCTATTGGTAGCTTCATTCCCCTAGCTTTATCTGTCGCGTATCTATTGGTCGCTGCATTCCCATGAAAATGCAGCAACCAATAAATACGCGACAGATAAAGCTAGAACTAGGCCTCCACGTTCACCCTCTCTCTCACCTGCAGTATCCCGACTTAGCATAACCACGCGCAGTCCATGCACGCGGCGCGTAAGAAGACGAGGAGCCGGCGCATCGCGAAGAACTCCGGCGAGTACCGATTATAATAAAAATATCAAGTAAACGAACGCGTGAATTTGAAAAACATCATAAACTCGTGGTTTGCGCATTGGCGGGCTCGTCTTCTTACACGCCGCGTGCTGTATATGTCGATGGTATATGTATATTAATTGGATCTTAAGTATTTCTTCTGGTAACTTTTATTACATATTTTTTACTGGCATCATTTTTTTTGTACTCCTTGTACTCACGTTTATAGTAATTAAATTATATTAAATAAATAAAAATATTAAATATTACAAAATTAATCTGGTATTATATCTACAGTGTGGAACAGTCAAATAGAATAAATTCGTTATTTCAATGATTGTGCATATTTATAAAAAATGCAGAAACACGTCAATTTTAGGTTTTAAAATTACATCCTATGCGTAAAAATTTCATCCCTAAGTTTAATTTTAATCTATCACAATCTATTAGGGGGGATGGGCAACATCTTAGCGGCCCGGGAAATAATATTTGTTGTATTTAATTTCCGGATATGGCTAAAATATACATTTACAAGGCGTTACGCATTTTTCCTTTAAAAGTTGATAAAGCATAGGTTTATTACAGATTTTTGAATCAGATTACATTTACTATCGAAAAAACATTATTGTAGTTAAAAATCCCTGACTCCCAGTCAAGTACATATATAGAAACATACAACAAAAAAAAAACAAAATAAAAGTAAATAAAAGTTTAAAGTCTTTTTATTCCAAATGTAGAAATTAGGTTTGTTACAAACGATTAGAAAACTTCCAACTTCATAAAAATT
This sequence comes from Pyrocoelia pectoralis, assembly GCA_036250285.1. Classification (NCBI taxonomy): domain Eukaryota; kingdom Metazoa; phylum Arthropoda; class Insecta; order Coleoptera; family Lampyridae; genus Pyrocoelia; species Pyrocoelia pectoralis. Next base: position 6,767,992 of record CM070075.1, read on the forward strand.
CTTTAAACACGAAATTTAAGAAAAAATTATTATATAAAAACTTTACTCTTTTAACAATTTATTTAATAACTTCTTTTACAATCAACAGCGCGTGACGCGTGACTTATCTTAATTACCACAAAATAAACAAAACATGAAAGTTTGAGAGGTATTTATGGGCAGTCGGAAGAAGAAATATAAAAACTCATCTTTTGCTGATTAATTATAGGCAAATAATAGTGTAAAATACAGAAAAAATGGTCAAAAATTCTACAAAAATTTCTTAAGAAAATTCATTCCAGTTCTTTATTTTCGGTAAGTACCTACTTAATGAACACCGTCTCCGCAAATGTTGTTAAGTTAGCATATTACGGTTATTTTCATTCAATTATGTGTTATGCACTTATAGCATGGGGTCATTCTTCATGTATGCCCAAAATCTTCAAAATTCAAAGACGCGCGGTCAGAATCATTACTAATTTAGAATTCAGAAAGTGTTGCAAAGGTCAATTTATCGATCAGGGTATATTAACACTTCCTTGTATTTATATTTTAAACTGCATACTATTGATGAAAAATAATTACCAGCACTATAATTCATTTTCTGATATTCATAACTACAACACAAGAAATAAAAGGGACCTAAACCTGCTTCAACTACGTCTTTCCACGTCTCAAAACAGTAGCAATTATTATGCTATAAAGCTCTATAATAAATTTCCCAATAAACTAAAACAGCTTTCATATAAACAATTGCAGTCTTGCATGGGTCATTACTTAAAAACTCGGGCTTTTTACTCCGTGAGAGAGTTTCTAGACAGTAACATCGACGATGAGATTAAATGAATGACTGTGAGTCTGATTTTTGTAATATTTTAATTGTACCATTCGTTCTTAAAATCTTTTAATGTTTGACTTTTATTTATTTTATTTTATGTTATATGTATCAAATATTTATTTTTTTGTGTGTACCTGGATATATTGTTCTACAATGACGTGTTTATAATAGTTATGCTATTAACAAATGAATAAAGATTATGATTATGATTATGATTATGTTTATGAAGATAGGTTGGTAGATCACTTGGACGTTACTTTCACATTTCACTCGCGCCACTCGTTTTCTAAACTTTGATACAACCCATAAAATCTATCTTATGAAACTTGTTTTCAACCAACTTCAAAAAGTTGGTTACTAAATTCGTCCGGATGTCTGTGTGTTGGTCGATGTTAAAGGGTTTAGAAACTCGGAAGTGGTGTCATCTTATAGGAAATGCTTTACTGATTCCAAATCTCTGGTAGGTAAATTTTTTGATCGGATCACCCGTTTCCTTTATTTTTTAAAACCTATTGAGTCATGATACGTAAACATCAGCCTCACCCCCCTGTGGGGTGGAGCGGGGGTGAGTTTTGAAAACTTAAATGGGAACACCTATTTTTTATTGCACTTTTGGATTCTCCATAAAAAACTATTCTCAAATTGCAAATTTCACCCCCAACTGCAACCCCCTTTTTGGGGGTGGAAAGGGGGAGAAAAACGACCTTGTTTTACTTTTTTTTCCTCCAACATTTTTTCGTGATTTAAAATTGTCCGTCACTCTCTCCGCTCCCATCTCCCCTAAGGGTGGAAAGAAAAACAATGGTTCATTTGTGCAGAATCCGGTGTGCTTGTGTCTGAGGGAGGGGGGGGGTAGTTATACATATCTATATATAATATATTGTAAGGTTAATATATTGTATATAGTACATGTCATAATTATTAGGTACAGATTTCAAGTTGGTTGAAATTAGAATTCTATAAGAATTGGCGCCTTTTGATACTTGTTTAATATACTATAATATTTTGGAACTCCTATGATTTTTTGAATTGCATTTAATTGTAGACCAAATGGAATGCAGCGCTGCCAATGTTGAATTATTAAATCTATAATTATTACGTCTTCTAATAGATATAGGATTATTCAAAAGTAAGTTTGCAGTTTGAAATAGCCATTCGCATTGATTGCGGATTGCCCAGGTGTGCAGAATAGTAGAAAAACACACGAACTGCGTGCTGATTATAGGCGTCATTCTCAGTTGTTTCCCGAATAGAAAATTCACGACGTGTTCATCTTATGTCATCTGCAAGATTCATGATTTTACCATGAGCTGATTGTACAGGATGCTCTATAATCAAACCTTCTATCCTATATGAATATATGGCATTAAAAACCGTTTTGAAACCGCGCTTGCGAGTACTTTCATTTACAAATGTACATCAAAGTTGTTACTTTACGTTTACACTAGGTATATAAAAAAAACTGCAAGGACTTTTAAAAAATTATATTTGCCTTTATTTTGTATAATTCCAGAACATTATCAAAATTTCAATACGCATTGTTCGGAGGCTTGGGGGAATACCAATCGACTACACTGGAATCAAACCAAACAAACTGACCTTTCAAATTATGTCCGCCCAAAGCCAAGAAAACTGGAGCCGAAGCACCTTGTTCTATAGTTGATGGACCTTTAAAATCGGTCATATCTGTTCCAACATATCCGGGATGTACAAAATTAACGGAAATGTTTTTATTTTCTTTATCAAGTTCTTTTTGTTGGATAATGGAGAGGGCACTAAGTCCAACTTTAGACACACTGTATGTAAAATTTCCCCAACCACGTTCGATGTGTACACCATTTTTGGCATCCCTAAAAGGTTGCCCATATTATTTTAAATTACATACCTAGTGTAGGCATTTTTTTAAATTAACGAGATAACATGATCAACACAAAAATTGAATGTGCAGACTGGTCACAAAATAAGAAAAGCCTGTCATTTGAGCACTACCAATCATTGTTTTTCAAATAGCTGAAAAGGTGCCTATCTTCATTTTTCTTAGAGCAAATATCGTGATAGTGCTTTCTTACTTTACTACTACTATCATTTTGATTGATTTAGAACAGTTTGACTAATCTGGTTTAATGTTCAAAAATGTCTATTCTGAATTGTAATTTGTAAACATACTTACTGTATAAATTGATTCATTAGCTCACTCAGTTGTTCTTTTGTCAAAGATGGGTCACTCAGTTTAGCTCGAAGCTCTGGAGACTGAATATGGGATAAATGTCCAAGGTAACTTGAAAGATTTATCACTTGCCCATTAGGTCGTAATATAGGAAATAAAATTTCACAAGCACGTAACGTGTTGAAATAGTTTGTTTTAAGTGTGACTTCGGCTTGGATGCCAGTTGGTTCTGTAGCATTACTCTACAAAGAAAATGTAACATATAATCTTTTAGATTCGCCTGCTTACCTTAAATGCAATTGCCGCATTGTTAACTAAAACGTCTATTCCTCCTTCATGTGCCTTAATATAATCTCGAAACTTTACAACACTTTCTTCATCGTCTATATCAAGTTGATGAAAAGCCGGATTAAATCCTAGTTTTTTCAATTCGTTTATCGCTACCTGACCACGACCTTCGTCCCTTGATGTTAAATACACTTTTCCGTCAAACTTTTCGCAAAGGCCTTTCACAATTGCATATCCGATACCTTTGTTTGATCCTGTAACCTAGTATTGGAAGATACATTTTAGTAAATAATAGGTAAGTAGTTAAATTAAAAACCTTACCACTGCAACTTTTGTAAGTGACATGGCTGTTGTAATGATAAATGGCTAGTAATGCAAGTAATTAACACAATAAAGGTTAAGTTCTGATAATCAACTCCTTGAGAGATAAAATATAAAAGGTTTTTCATGTAGATAACACATTTGTGCAAACACAGTTGGTTTGGTATTGGTTTCTCTATAATTTTGATATTGATACCATGTATAGCTATGGTTTATAAATACCTATCTTCCATAATATTGGCGTAGCCATGGAATAGCTTAGACGACAGAACACCTATCTTGCCTAGGGTATGGTCATGGATATTATATCCAGTGTAGGTCCATAAAAAAGAACAGAACTTTCGAGTTCATTTAAAATTATAACGCTTTCAGGTTTAAGTTGGCAGTATCTACCTACACCTAGAAAATATGTTATGTATGCGTAGGACAATTGAATAATGATAGGGTTGTGGGAACATGGCGGCAAAAACGAGTCCGCGCGATGACGCACCGAACCCCGATCTCGGTAGTCGCGCCCACACGTGACGTCAAACCCCCACATGACAGACACGAATGCGCGTTCGAGTAACATCGCTACCGAACCACGACGAAGCGCTACCGAGCACCGACGAAGCGCCCCTGCAGGGTATAAAAGCGTGCGCGCTTCGATCAGGAAATCACTCTTCTTCCGGAGTTGTTAATAGCACTGGAAGAAGTCTCATACCCCGTGACCGGAGTTGTTAATAGCACTGGTCCCACGGGGCACCGTCCGAAGCCGGAGTTGTTAATAGCCTGGCTAAGGATAAGCACTCGTCGCTACCACGTACGCCAGTCAAGCGGCCATCGTCCGACGCCGGAGTTGTTAATAGCCTGGCTAGGATAAGCGACCACCGCTACCACGTACGCCAGTCAAGCGGCTGCGGTCCAGTTCACCGTGTTATTCACCGGCATCACCTATCGTTACGCCGTTGCCGCCAACGCCTACAAAGAGGCCATCGTGGAAGCTAGTGCCGATCGACCTCGACACAGGGCCCTGCTACAGCGAACCTCATAGCCGACCCCTGCATTTACTCGACCCACGAAGACAGTGCGTGAAGTACATTCATTCTTTAACTTTGCGTTCATGTTAATTTGTTCTTGTTAATTTGTTATTGTTATTTGTTCTTTCGTTAAAACTCGTTAATATAAAAACCGTTAAACCACTGCACGTTACATTTTCCTAAACAAAAGATCGGCGCACGCACACGCGCCGACAAAGTGGTGACCCGCGCCGTGCGACAAAGTGGAAAACAATACCCGCGACGTGCAGAAAAGTTTAAACAATATCCGCGACGTGCAAAAAAAAGTGGAAAACAATATCCGCGCGCGAACAAAAAACGTAAACAGTCGCGAATGCAATAAACATTTGTTTTAAAAAGTGCTACTACTGTGAAAAATGACGGAAGAAACTACCCAAGTGCAACGCATCCAGATGCGAGTTCCACCATTCTGGCCAAACGATCCGGAGCTATGGTTCGCTCAAATAGAAAACCAATTCCAGCTCAGTGGCATCACGACAGATGGAACGAAATATAGTTACGTAGCAGGCAGTTTGGAAGCCCGTTTCGCTAGCGAAGTGCGAGATATTCTAACGGCACCTCCAACAGAAAATAAATACGAAACTATCAAAACCGAATTAATAAGACGACTCAGCATCACACAGGAGCAGAAAACGAAACAACTCCTGGAATTGGAGGAATTGGGAGACCGCAAACCCTCTCAGTTTCTACGACACCTTCAACAGTTAGCGGGAGCTGCAGTACCAGAAACACTGTTGAGGTCAATTTGGTCTAACCGTCTACCAACAAACGTCAGAGCAATCCTTGCAACACAAGCGGACACTAACCTGACAAAAGTAGCCGACCTAGCAGATGCAATCATGAGTACAACAAATCCACCCTTGGGACCAGCGGTAAACACACTAGACGACATAATAAAAAATCTAGTGGATCAAGTAGCACAATTAAAATCAGAACTACGAGGTAGGCCAACAAATCGTGAAAAAGGCAAGACGAGAACACGAAGCAGTTCAAGAAATAAAACCTACGACACATGTTGGTACCATTACAAGTTCGGTGATAATGCGAGAAAATGCAGACCGCCCTGCAACAAAGCAAACAACCAGGGAAACGAGTAGAGGAGTCGCTCATGACGGCAAGCGACACCTCAACACACACACGCCGTCTCTTCGTCACCGATGCGAAAACCAAAATAGAGTTCCTAATCGACACCGGAGCCGACGTGTGCATCTTTCCAAAAAAACTACTGAAGGAAAGACGACAAATTTCTCGTTATAAACTATACGCAGCAAACGACACAGAGATCAACACGTATGGAGTAGTAAACCTAGACCTTGATCTCCGATTACGAAGAAGTTTCCCATGGAGATTCATCGTGGCAGAAACAGATAAACCAATCATAGGAGCAGATTTTTTATCATTCTATGGATTACTAGTGGATATGCGTAAATTAAAACTCCACGACACGGTCACGAATCTCAGGACAGAGGGGCGTATAGCGAACGATCAAAATAACCAAGGAGTGAGCACGATAAATAAGAGCCAGAAGTATCGCGAGCTCTTGAAGGAATTCCCAACAATCACTAAACCAGCAGGGTTACCTTCACGACCACAACACTCCACGAAACATCATATAATAACAACAAACGGTCCGCCAGTATCTTCCAGACCGCGAAGGCTGGCGCCCGACAAACTTAAAAAAGCGAAAGAAGAGTTCAGGTTATTAATCCAACTGGGCATCGCACGACCATCCAACAGTCCGTGGGCAGCACCGTTACATATGGTGCCCAAGAAAGACACAGAATGGAGACCATGCGGAGACTACAGAGCATTAAATGCACGAACAATACCAGACCAATATCCTGTACCACACATCGAAGATTTCGCACAAACGCTTCATAACAAAAGAATCTTCAGTACAATCGACTTGGTAAAAGCGTACCACCAAATTCCAGTAGCAGAAGAAGACATACCGAAAACCGCAATAACAACACCGTTTGGTTTATTTGAATTCCCTTATATGACATTCGGACTACGCAACGCAGCGCAAACATTCCAGAGGTTCATGGATGAAATATTACGAGACATGGATTTCTGTTACGCTTACATAGACGACATACTAGTGGCATCTTCATCAGAAGAAGAACACGAGGTACACCTGCGACAATTGTTCCAAAAATTGCAAGACAACGGGATCATTATCAACCCAGCGAAATGCACATTTGGAAGCAAGCAAGTAAAATTCCTCGGATATCTAGTATCAGAAGAAGGAACGCAGCCCATGCCAGAAAAAGTCCGTGCGATACAAGAATTCGAAACACCAAAAACAGCAAAACAATTGCGGCAAGTGTTAGGGATGATCAACTACTACCGACGCTTTATACCAAACGCAGCAACTACGCAAGCACCACTAAACGACCTTTTAAAAGGAAAATTAAAAGGAAATCAACCAATACAGTGGAATACGGAAGCAGAATTAGCATTCGAAAAATGCAAACAGCAAATCGCAGAAGCAGCATTACTCACACATCCACAAACGGGAGCCAAGATATCAGTCACGACCGACGCTTCAGACACTGCAATTGGCGGGGTAATACAACAGCTTCAAAACAACGTATGGAGACCACTAGCATTTCTGTCACGAAAGTTGTCAGACGCCGAACAGAAATACGCAGCTTACGACAGAGAACTACTAGCCATATACTCAACCATACGTCATTACCAACATCTACTTCAAGGACGTCAGTTCACCATCTACACCGATCATAAGCCAATAACGTTCGCCTTCAAACAAAAACCTGAAAAATGCTCACCACGACAATTCAGATACCTAGACTACATAGGGCAATTTTCAACGGATATACAGCACATATCAGGTAGAGACAACGTAGTGGCAGACGCACTGTCCAGAGTCAATCAACTCACGGCAGGAATTAACTTCAACGAGATGGGAGTAGATCAACAAAACGACAAGGAGCTACAAGACGCGTTACGCCTAAATAATACAAGTCTGCAGCTCAAGAAAATAAGAATGCCAGGGCACACAACCGAAATATACTGCGACGTGTCCACAGCAAACGCAAGACCCTTCGTCACCAAACCGTTCAGACGACAGGCTTTCGAAAGTCTGCATCAACTGTCACACCCAGGAAGTAAAGCATCAGCCAGACTCGTGTCTCAAAGATTCGTATGGCCAGGCATTCAAAACGATTGCCGAAGATGGGCACAGCAGTGCATACACTGCCAAACTTCAAAAGTGACTAGGCACAACAAGCCACAGGCAGTAAAATTCCAACCGCCATCAGCAAGATTCGACCACGTGCACATAGATTTAGTCGGTCCTCTACCAGTATCAAATGGACATCGTTACATTCTAACTTGCATAGACCGTTTCTCACGTTGGCCAGAAGCTATCCCGTTAGAAAACATTGAAGCCGAAACGGTAGCACGAGCATTCTTCACTAACTGGATAGCAAGATTTGGAACACCGTTACAAGTCACCACAGACCAAGGTAGACAGTTCGAATCAAAACTTTTCAAACAACTTGAAAACGTAGCCGGATTCGCGAGATGCAGAACGACGGCATACCACCCGCAAGCAAATGGCATGATAGAAAGATTCCATCGTCAACTTAAAGCAGCTTTAATGTGCCACGACACGAAAAATTGGTACGACACATTACCAATTGTCCTACTCGGGATAAGAACGGCATGGAAAGAAGATCTATCCGCCACAGCGGCAGAAATGGTATACGGAGAAACCATTCGAATACCGGGCGAGTTCTTAAACGAACACCGAAAAGAAACATTGGAACCAGAAAACTACGTAGCGCAACTACGACGGCAAATACAAGCACTAAAACCAGTACCGACGGCATCACATGGTACAAACAAAAGTTTTGTATTCCAAAAACTCAGCCAAGCTACGCAAGTTTTTCTAAGAAACGACACAGCTAAAAAACCCCTACAGCGACCGTACGATGGACCATACACAATCTTAAAACGAGGAAAACGAACATACACGTTAAACAAAGATGGAACGCCATACACAGTGACGGCAGAACGCGTGAAACCAGCTTTCACAGAAGAACAAAGTCACACACCCCAACAAGGGGTTGACGAAAAAAGAACCCGCTCTGGGAGAAGAATTAACCATCCCGTAAGATTTAACGTATGACTCCGTCACTAGGAAGGGGGTATGTGGGAACATGGCGGCAAAAACGAGTCCGCGCGATGACGCACCGAACCCCGATCTCGGTAGTCGCGCCCACACGTGACGTCAAACCCCCACATGACAGACACGAATGCGCGTTCGAGTAACATCGCTACCGAACCACGACGAAGCGCTACCGAGCACCGACGAAGCGCCCCTGCAGGGTATAAAAGCGTGCGCGCTTCGATCAGGAAATCACTCTTCTTCCGGAGTTGTTAATAGCACTGGAAGAAGTCTCATACCCCGTGACCGGAGTTGTTAATAGCACTGGTCCCACGGGGCACCGTCCGAAGCCGGAGTTGTTAATGGTGATCATGTTACCCACCCCACTGGCTTGCAGAGTACCTCCCTACAATGTATAAATTGGGAACTATTATTTTGTGATAAGTGTGGAATAAGGTGATAAACAAATTTGATAGTGTTAAGACATTAAATAAACAGTGCATAGGCATTTCATTAGCAGTCAAATTATATCATACTTTATTATTATACATCAGCAGCTTATGATGCGATGAAGCATTTGAACCTTACAACATTGACATTTAGTCATCAATTTAAACCTGAAGATGACCGGTTTCGTCGAAACTAGTAAGTGAATTAGTAAATTTTATAAAACAAACAAATCTGGATTGTTAAGCTGCCCTTTTCCTTTGTTCTGTTGTAGCAAGTATAAAGCACATCTCAAATATGTAATTTATTAACTGTTATTGGTTACCAATTGTATCATTATGCAATGTAGTTTAATGAATTGTTTTTATATTAAATAAACAATTTGAGCAAGTCTCTAAGAATATATTTCTTTGAATACACTAAAATTATTGAACCAAAACATGAAATGTTTATTATTATTACTTACAACTCTATTACGAACTATTATAGTTAGTATGTAAGGGTAATATCACAAACTTAATGTCTTTATTTTGCGTTTTTCTTAATACATCGGCAGCATGAGTGAGCTGTAATGCGCAATCAGGATGAGCACTACCAGGTAACTGTGTACATTCTTGTTCAAAAATATAAGCCAAGCCATTAAGCAAATCGAGAAAACCAAGTGAAATGGCAGCTTTTCTTAAACGATTCAACTCCTACAATATCGTCAATTAATATCGACCAAATTATGTTACATGTTTACCTTATAAAACTGTTGTGTTTTCTCAGGTAATTTACGTGCGTGCCTTAAAATTTTTTGTATATCCGATTGAAGGCCAGATTGTCTTATCCATACAACGCCATTTTGAGAATAACTACGTTTCTCTGAAGGACGTACGGGAAAGCTTCCAATTTGATCAGGTGGTAGGTTATCAGTTGAATCGAGATGGTTAAGGTCACCCAACCATGGTACCACGTCTGATCCTGGAGTTAACACGGTTAACATAAGATTGGATTTCTTTTTAGAATCGGCCCATGAATATATAAATCCAAACCAATTATCACCAACAGTAACTAAGGCACTCATATTTTCAACTTTCAGTGCTCCATGCAGCAGTACACAAAATGATGGAATTTTTCCTTCTTCGGTCGCATCGTCTTCTGTCAAGTCAATCTCCATATTTAATGGGACATTTTCCTTACCAAGATTACTAGTCGGAAGTATTAAATGTCGACTAATAGCCATAGGTGAACCTACATCCGATATAGGTATATACCCACAAACTTCAATTAATTCCGATAACACATATGTTTGTGAATCAAAGTCTGTGACCTTTATGTATGGCTACAATAAGTCAGGAGAACTACTATGCAGATGCCTCTCTTAAATTTGTACTTACTATTGGTGCAGGCGATAATATAATCCGAGATTCCAAATTACCACACTTCAACGTACCTCTAAAAGAGGTATACATTTCTTCCGCTAATTTCTGAAACATTGTAACAACACTGACTTCGTTTAAACCACCATCAGGAACTGAGAGGGAACCGTTATATCCGGCCATATCCACTAATCTTTGATACAGTGGTTTAGCTACAAAAAAATGGCTATATTAATGTGGTGTAGGTAAATTTTTGGCATATTACTTACATTTCATTAAATTCGGATCATCTGGTGGCGCGATGCACACTACATGAAGTTTTGCAGGAAAAGAAAACGGTAATGGAAATGGATTTGAGGCATTACGATGATTCAATGTTGAAAATGATTCGGAAAGAGACATTGGACCGACGCCACTATTACCATCAGTTATGAGAACTATCTACAAAAATAACTTGTTTAGTTTAGTATAACGACACACAACACACAACTGGAACAATAACATTTTACTTTCATTAATTAAAATAAACCTTATATGAGAAACCTTGATCCGAGAGAGCCGCAAGGGTCATTCTCTATCCTACTTTCGAGAGTACATTTTGGTTTAACACTGTCTGCTCTCTTGCACAGTACATGCGCAAGGCGTTACGAAAAGGACAGGGATGACCCTTGCACGCAATAGAGGATGTTTGAATCTACAAACGTAGGATAGAACACGACAATGCGAAAAAGGTGGAGAAGCCACTACGAACAGTAATACCCATAAAACCAACGATGTTTGCATCTTGAACGACTTAACAGTGGGAAACAGATAGTATAAACACAAAAGCTATTTGAGAAGTAATAAAGAACAGAAATGAAATATCAGTTATTGATATGGTGATAAAAGAAAAAAGGAAAGTAAAACTAATGGTTGTGAAAGTGAAAAGAGGAAAAAAAGCCAGATTCAAACAAGATAATGGTGATAAAAACCAAACAATAAATGAAAGACACGGAGACCACAACTTCACACTAAAAAAAAGGAAATATGACTACAGCAAGAAAAAGTAACTAGAAGAATATTCCAAAAAGAAACAGATAAATAACTGATTTTAATAGAACATGATATAGAAGATCTTTAAAGAAACCCAGTTACAGACAGAAGTAGTAATAAATAAAAAAGAAACAAACTCGTGGTGGAGTCGGGAAGTAAAACAATAAAAATAAGAAGAAATATTTGAAGGCTTGTAAAAGTGGAAACGCATATTAGATAAATACAACTTGCAAAAAGAAAAGACACACACACAGAGTAAGACAAACCAACCCTACAATAAAGTGGGAAGTTTGATAAAAACATAGAAGAAAATGCAAATGGGATCTAATAATAATAATAATAATAACTTTATTTGTGCATATACACAAAAAGGTAAGGGTTTGGCAAAGCCATTCTTACACCCTTCCTAGCATCTCCAATATTCTCTTGTAAAACCCTAAGAAATATATGAAAAGAAAAGAAACACCCATTAAAGGGTGTTGATGGACGCACACTATTCAAGACCAGAAAAATATTCAACAGAATGCAAGTTAGAACCCAAGGACAATCGAAAAGAGAAACCTGTTAACAGAGATGTACATTATACTATCTGTGCTATTAACAAAGAGGAAGGACAAATGGAACATTTGAAGAAATGTGAAATGGGCAAAGTTCCTAGAATAGACCAAAGATGGCAAAATACCATGGAAGAGAGAGGAAGAAATTTTGGTGGTGAAGCACCCACGACCACTGAACTTGAGTTCAGTGCCCACGACAGGTCTTGCCACATATCAGGCTTCTTTAGGACACCCTAAATTCACACAGTTCTCCTCTCTCTGAACCTCACCACCTACTAAAGAACGCACTTTGTTACAAGACGATTACACTAAATAGCTTCATTACTTTAACAATTTCCTTTTGTTTTCATAGCATCCTATGTTAATGAAATCAAATATTTCTTCTATTGCTATTTAAATAAATTCATGTCAAATATGTATGGAAACAATTCTATAGGAAATTTAATTAGCTTTCATTTTCATTTAGTACAATTTTTTGTAGAGTCCACCATTTCAGAGGTATAAGTCGAAAAACCCAAAAATGACTTTATCCCTCCTCCTTTCCACATTAAGTTCTACTCTACCCCTTCGCACCTTAAGGTCACCTCCCAGGGACGAGGACTTTTAGTAACCTACTGACCTGAAGTCAAAAATTCTCGCATATTCCATAGACTCTACACCCCTGTTTTGAGCAGACATTGACAGGACGATAGGGTAACCCAAAGGGGTAACCTATATAACTGAAGTAAAAGAAGGATTTAAACTCGGCAGAAATTAACACTGAAGGGAGTACAAATGTTAGCATCTTTCAGCTGATGAACATGGTTTCGGTTTCTTGTAATCGAGTGGTAGTGTGTAATAAGCGCATATGACCCAACTTTTAAAACAACATGACACTGATCATCTGACAGTTTCACATCTTGAAAATTAGCTCCATTAAAGATAATGGGAAAAATTAGCTTCTGCAACAAATTGCAGCATGCGTCTATTCAGTTTTCCTAAGAAAGGTTAATTTCTGGTAAAGCTACTCATCCATTATGATTAAAGGAAAAGTCTTAAGTTCGAATTTCTCCTCGCGTTTAGTTTTCCTAAGAAAAATTAATTTCTCGTTGAAGTTTTTAAAGCTACTCTTACGTTATTACAGGAAAAGTGTTAAGTTCAAATTTCCCCTTGTGTTCAATTTTCGCAAGAAAAAATTAATTTCCAAAGATAATGGGAAAAACTAGTTTCTGCAACAAATTGCGGCATGCCCACTATCCACATTGCTGCTGTTTTCATACAAATACCATTGTGTTGAACATACATTAAACTTCAAAATAACCGTTTACAAGAAAAAATGAAGATGGTGCAATTTATAGACTTAGTGATGGTTACCTAATGGAAAATATATTGAATGGTATACCTGACATGCACTGTTATTTCCCCATTCTCCAAGAACCATTTGGTTCACACCTTGTAAAGCCGATTCTATGCTGGTTTTATCATAATCTTCCAATTTTTGAAGCTCCAATTTAAGTGCATTGTAATCTCTTGTAAACGGGCATCTTTCTTCGTGTAACGAAGAAAATGCAACCTAAAATGAAGGTTACAAAATAAAAGATATAAAGTTTCAAGGCGCAACTATTTTAATAGAGAAAATAGCTCGAAGAATTTACATTCAGTCAATTACTTTTAACAATTGTGTCTACCTGCATTTCATAATATAATTATTTCACCAATTAAGTAGTATTCTAATAATTACACTTTTACATACACATAATGTCATTAAAATCAGATGCAAATTTCATAAATAAAAACATAATACATTTAAACGTTATTTAGATTTTACTGAAGCTTGTGCAGCTTTTTTCGCTTTAATTATTTCTACTAATTCCTTATAACGCTTCATACAATCCTTTTTTGAACGATTAGGAATGCATTCGGCAATTCGATCCCATCTATCGGCCGTCGTAGCCGGAAACGTTTTAAGAGCTTGTTCTAAAAGTTGCTGTTCGGTCGCGGTCCATGCCTGTTCTACCGCTGAACCATTTTCGACCGGTTTCGTTTTGACGGATTTTTTTAAATCTGGTTGTTCGTCAGTTTTTTTACTAATTTCAGATTCGTCGACTACTTGTATAGTACGTTTGTCCTTTTCAAAATTGTTGAACGCCTGTTTATTAGCGGCTTCTTTGAGATCACTTTTCGAAAAGTCAGTGTTTTGTAGATCTTTCGCTTTCGCGAGTACGTCTTTAGCGTTATACGTAATTGCACTATCCTGAAATGAACCATGTTGATTGATAAAGTTTGCCACAACTTCCCATCGTTGGTTTGTACCAGCGGGAAAGAGATTAACGGCTTTAATCAACAATTGTACATTATCTTGAGACCATTCGGTTTTTATTTTGACACTGTTTTTCATATTTTTTATTGCGTCATTTGTTTTTTGTGACATTGACTCTATGGCCGCTCGTCTGTCTGCGTCGGCACGTGCCTGACATTCGTTCTTAATTTTAAAAAACGTATTCTGCCCGTTATTTTGTAACTTTTTGTTTAACTCTTCGAGCTCTGTTAAATTAAGCATCTCGCAGATCTGATCTACAGCCTGCATATGTATTAACCGCTCATTATCGTCATTAGAATAATAATTATTGCTCTTACATACATCTCTGAATGTTTTTCTTTCTTTTTTAATAGCTCTCTTCTGTATTTCACGCTCCTGCCTAATTTGCTCCATTTTGGCACGTTCGGCCGCTTCTGCTTTCTCTTTGGCCAACTCCACTTCTCTCAGAATACGTTCCTCTTCCTCCTTTTTTGCTTGAGCGGCCGACTGCTTCGCTCGCTTAGCTGCCAATTTTCGTTCCTTATCCTCCTGCTTAAATTTGGCGATCCTCGGATCGGCGTTATACGCCAAATCTACTAAACTACGTATTCTGACCATTTCTTCCTTTTTCTTACGTTGCCGTTCCGCTCTATTTATTTTCTCGCACATTCTTCTTTCATCTCGATCCTGACATCTCTCTTTATCTTCTTCGTCTTCGTAGGAGTACTCGCGCCAAGATTTGAAATCGTACCAAAACGAATAAAATCTATCGACGACGTCCCTAGTAGAGTTGGAGTCACCTAATTTTAAGACGGGTTGCCTTTCTGACCATCGCGAATTAAGATCAAAGTAATAACTGAAAACCTTATAGAAATCTTGCTTTAATTCTGATCCAGACGGTATAGAGTCATCGAACTCGGGATCTACCGAATCATACGCTCGTCTTCTACTTAGAGATCCCAAAGTTTCGTACGCCATTGTTATACATGTAAAATAATCATCGTCCGGCCTAATTTCCTCCCCTAAAGCCTTACGTTTATCTGGATGATGCTTAAGTACCATTTTTCTATAAGCTGTTTTAATTACATCTTCCGATGCATCGAAACGTAGATTTACTATGCCCAATACTCGGTAATGATCTTGTTTCTTCCATTCCTTCGGATCTAAACTTCGCAAATACTTCACGTCGTCTTCAAATATTACATCGTTATTCGTATCGAGATCGGTGGTTCCTGGATCTTCCGACTTTTCGATTTCACACACTTGTACTTGGTGAGGTTGGAAGGAAAGTTGGGGTAGGCCATCAATTAAGTCGAACAAAAAGCGGTAACGAATTGCAATAGCATCACAGAGGTTATCTGACGTTATATTTGTTCCCATCCTGGAATTATCATAACCCTTTCAATGTTTACCTATAAAGCTTGTGATTGTGTTTATTACTCCTAAAACAATTTAATATTTAATTAATTTTTCACTTCAAAAATTTTAAGAATACTAACTTAATCACATGGTAAACGGCAAATTTTTATTGAGAGAAGCGAAGAGGAAGTGATTACTAATACACCATATTAGAGTACATAAAGCCAAGTTTACACACATAAAAAAGTAGAAATTCGGAAAAATCATTAATCGAATGCAATATTCGCGTTTTAACAGCGACTGTAGGGGGCGCTGTAGAATGTTATTATGGCCGCCAAATGGTGATCAACGGCCAACGCGGGTTTTGCACAAACGTGCTCACGTTTTTGTGTTAAAATTCTTTGTTAAACTTGGGCATCGTTAACAGAAATTTAAATAATTTACGTTTTAAATCAACTTGTTTTAACGGCAACCTAAACACCAACACCAGGTGACCACCGTTTGGTAGATTTATGTAGACGCCACCAGGGGGCGACTCTTTTGATTGAAAACGCGAATACACCGTGTCCAAGATAAGGAGGGCCACTATTGGGATTTCCGACACTGTAAGATGAGATAGAGTTTCGGTTAAATGGGAGACAAGTTGGACATTCTGGAGTTTAGTAAAATGACATTTTTAAACTAACGAAATTCCGAACCGTTCCGATGTTTTGCGGCAAAAAACGAATTTTCACCATTTCATTTTTGACAAATTGTTACTTTGTGGTTGATGTTAAATAAAAAGTAAGAGAACCTTCTACAGGTATTTTTAACGTTCTTTAACTTGGCATGCAGCAAATAGGAACCCGACCTTTCGTTTTCAAGTAACCGTCATCAACTTTATTTTTGTAAATATGGTCCTGATTTTTTTAACACATAATATGAGAAGAGCTTTTTATTCTGCATTCAAGTTTATGGTTTAATTGCGATATTTAAACTTATTTTATGATTATCGGAGAAAATCTAAGTACGAACCTGTATCCCTCCCAATAGTCGGTCAATTCTACACCCGGTATAAGGTGCAATGGTCTACCATACAACTGGGAGTGGATATAGTCACATATATGGGAGGCTTTTAAGCAATTGGAGAACAAGATGGCACGTCAGCTCCTCGTTCTTAAATAAACAGTAGTCATCTAGGAAACTCACCATGCTGTGACTCTGACCTTATTTTACGTGTAAAATATACAAAAGTAACTGCAGGTAGACATTCGAAAGTAATTGCAAACATAATCAGTCCGAAATTAACATTAATAAAAGGAATGTTTACCAGTGCTATAAATTCTAGTCTTGAGTGAACACTTAAACAATCCAAAAAAGTGTTTATTCCTTGAATGGCTAAGTATTTCCTTGAAATTTCAACATTTTCGGATATTTGTACAGGCCTTATCATAGATAAAGAGACATCAAGTAATAGCACAGTAGGCATATTAATTGTAGATCCCTAAAACTAGTTAGTTAACACAAATATTTAAAGTACCTATAAAGTGCATAAATTTCAGTTTAAAACACTCGAAAATTTAACAACAATTTTAGAGGTTATATTTTTAAAAACACTGCATGAATTATATACACGGATCAAACATCATACACTGTGAACGTTTTTTATACACATTTAAAGTACGAGTTGTACTTATAAATATACTGAGCGACATAGAAATTGTAAATTTGTAACAGGTAACACCAAGAAGGAATTGGAATTTTCGGAAGAATTTTGGTAGGAATATTCCCTATATTATAGCACAGGCAACAAATGACCAGAATGTGGGAACAACTCTACTATAACAAAATTTTATAATGATTGTTAATAATGTGTAGTGCGGCCTCCCTGATTTACACATCATTTACACGAAGTGGCAATAGGTGTTTTCTTTTTGCATCGCTACGCTACAGGCTTGGGCACATGCACAATCATCACGTGATTAAAGTGCCTTACGTCATAAGACATTTCTGCCTCAGGTTAATATAAAACTTAAAGAAAGCTTTTAAAACGAATAGGGTTATTTTTATAAAACGAATGGTGTGTATTGACAGAGCTGACTTAAAGCTACCACAGGCTACCACAAAATGCAAAAAGAAAACACCTATTGATTATCTCGTCTTGGTGTATTGCCTCCCATGAATGTTGCACCTCATGTCTCGACAAAAGTCAAAGGAATTGAGACGCTACAAGTTTCGCAACCTTTTACCCATTTTGGCCCATATATGTTCAATGTTAGAAAGATCTGGAGATCTTGGAGATCAGGGTAAAAGATGAATCTGGGGCTGGTCAAAGAATTTCAAAGAAAACCTTCCTATATTAGGACGTGTATTATTTTACTGGGATAATGGATCTTCGAGCTTTTGTAACTATAATGGCGGAAGATTCACATTCGGGCCTTTTTACTGCCTCCCTTATTAGAGTCGTCTGACTCCGCAGCATCCCACACGTGAGATGAATCTGAGGATGCTGGAAGGGGAAGTGGATCTAATCGTAGCCATGTCTGACCAGGATACACCCACAAGATGGATCGTCTCAGTTGGACACAGGTGCGGGACACTCACAAAGTATGTGGTATGCCGTCTCGTCGTCTTCTATGAAACATCCACTGAAGACCTCTCTCGCATGACGACAATCTAACATCAAGTTCCACCTACCCTTGTGCTAGGTTTGAGTTATTAAGTTGTTTACAGTACAGGTGATACTGTAGGTGGGAGAGTCGGCTCTGGACGATAAAATACCTGTTTTGAGATCAGTCGGGCTAACTCATCGGCTTTCCAGTTGCATTTGGTTTCAGCAGCCCTTTGCCCATGTGAGCTCGAAGGTGTTGCTGCTTCCTAATTTCCTATGGTGATATTCGGAAACCAACCTAGAGTTTTGTTCTTTATGTTATGTTAAGAACTTTTCTTCTACTAAGCGTTAATCCTACCAATGTTGAGTGGAATACAGTCAGAAATTTGCCTAGTGGTTGGCTGATATAGATGTTCAGTTCTTTGGAGTAAATACCATTACCTGTTTCTTCCATTGTTTTAGACCCATCCGTGAAGATGAATGTCTCAA
The DNA here is from genome assembly GCA_036250285.1 of Pyrocoelia pectoralis. NCBI lineage: Eukaryota > Metazoa > Arthropoda > Insecta > Coleoptera > Lampyridae > Pyrocoelia > Pyrocoelia pectoralis. Next base: position 6,786,891 of record CM070075.1, read on the forward strand.
GTTGGGATGCCGCATTTCCGCATCAAAGAAGATGTAGTAGTTTTACACTAATGTAAATTGAGGGATGATTGAGTTGAGTCAGATCGTCCCTCTAGGATAGACAGTCGCTTAACATTGCCTCGCCCAGAATTCAAGAGTGGTCAATCTCAATACTTTTGCTATTCAACAATTGTTTAGTTGTCAGATGAAAGGCTGCCAGCATGACCTCTGCTCTCTCACGTGGAAATCTAGTGGAAGCAGAGTAGCAGACCCAAAATGGCTTTCATGGCAGCTGTGGGGTTGTTCGCATTGCGCTGAACTACCCCCTGTTGTTGTTACTATGTGCACATACGTCCACGGAGTTGTTTTCGTCGGCTAAAGATTCCTTAATATGCTCCCCATCCATATGTTGGTAGGAGGCGATTTGAGTACAATCTTCATCGCCTTCAGTGCCTTGCCAAAGTATGGTTTGCGCCTTAGTGGCGGTATTCCCTAGCCCGTAATCTGCCTTTTGTCGTTTTGGTGCCCCCGCATCCGCAACCCAACTGCTTTGCTTACCTGGACGTTGAACTTGAATCCGCTTGGAGCGGATTGTCTAATGCTCTTCACCTTCATGCTTTAGTTAACACTTTTCACTAGTTTGGGTATGTTATAATTATAATAGCCCTCATAGTCACAAGAAAAGTATTTTGCACCCTTAAGAAGATACATTTTTTAGAAAGAAATGTTCGATGACGTATTACGTCTATACTCGGCATTATGTAGTATTTCAATGGCGGTGTTCGTCTGTACGATCCCTTAGTTACGTGTATTGTTTAAAGTAAAATTAAAGTCCACAGGATAAAGTTCACACATCTTTATTTTCGTAAATATCCTAATTAGAGGAAAACATAGATAAGATGCGTCACTCTCATTTACCCAATAAAACAGATAGATTTACAAAATTTAAAAAGAACGTAGGTATCCTAACCTTACTTTTATTACCTACGTTTCTTTAAATTCCATACCTTTTAGATTGACAAAATTTTACTACAAATTAACACCTTAAGTAAATCTGATAAAACGAAAGCATTTACTTACGTTTACGAACATCTTCAAACAGTTCAAACACACAAATCTAACAAGAACAACAAATCACCTTCGAGACACAAAGCGAAAATCGCATTCTCTTCTAAACAACCAGCATTGATAAAAAAACGGAAATTAAAGCGGAAGCTGAAGTGTCCAATTTGCAATGAAGCCAAGGATACGAAAATTAGTTTATTTAAACATTTAGAATGTTTACATGTTGATGTACCTCTGAGCTGTTTGAAGTGCCGCAAGACTTTTAATAGTCAAACATCCTTTAGTTGGCATATTTCTAATTTATGCTCAAGGAAGAAGAGGATTTTAATGAAACAATTTAAATGTCCCGAGTGCTCTAAGGTTGATATAATTTTGATATCGATTTACTGTTTCTCAATAACCATATTTATAGGAATTCGCGTTGAGAAGACACTTACTTTTGCATCAAGCGGGCCATAAGAAGAACAATTGTTCGTATTGCAGCACAGTATTAACTAGGCGAAGTCAATTAATACGTCATTTATTGGTTAAACACAACGTGAAATTAAAAAGAGATACCTTTAAATGTGATTATTGCAAAAAGTGCTTTATTAAGCGTCGTTCCTTATACCATCACTTACAGAATCATTTAACATCCGAATTCGTTTGTGTGGAATGTGGCGCTATCAGTAAATCTCTAACTGATTACCAAAATCATCAAGAAGAACATGCAAACCGAAAACCATTTCAATGTTCTCATTGTAAACAAAGATTCGCTAGAAGACAGCTTTATTTTTCCCACCTAAATGTTAGTAACGTAAGATTGAAACGTCTACATATTGTAATAACAGTTTTAGAGACACGAACGTTACAAATGTTTAACTTGTAAGGAGAGTTTTGCATCAAAAGTTCGAGTGTATCAACATAAATCGAAGGGACATAATGTTAAGGGTTTAGAACCACACTTGCATTGTCCTTACTGTCGGTCAACATTTTGTCGTACCAAATTATTAGAGAAACATCTAGTATCTCATAAAGGTTGTAATTAAATTTCATAGTGTACTGTTAACATTTTCGTTTTGTAGAACACCTTGACGAAACGACTTGTAAGCACTGTAACAAGGTTTTTAACACTCTGGATCAGTATTTTAAGCACTGCTTTGAGAGTAGGCATCCTCATGTAGTGAAGGCTGAAGCCTATATTTGTGAATATTGTGGACAACAGTATACGAAGAGGTATTTATTAGATCAACATTTATTGAAAAATCATGGCAAAGAACGTGGTCCATATTCTTGTGATCATTGTGATTATACGTCGAAATTTAAACCTAATATCGCCAGGCATGTGAGTCTACACTTTAGTAAGGAAAAACAATTCGTGTGTGATCATTGTGGGAAGTTCTTTTCAAATGGTGCTGTGTTAACTGATCACATTAATTATGTACATGTACAGGTACTTATTTTATTTTTGTCCATAGTGACATTATGTAGGCAGTCTAATGTATGTTTTGTTAATTCATTATATGAATAACAGCACAAGACTACTCTAAATGATTCATTTGATTTCTAAACACTGTATAATAACAATTGACACAGGAAAATATCCTGAATGAAGTGGTAGCTAATAGCAGCTGACTTTGACAGCTCTGAGGGCAAACAAACGCTACTTAAAACACGTATTTTCAGTTTACGCGGGCTAAAATTACAGTGCAGCATAAATACAGGCAAAAATATCTAAACATCACCACATCACCACATCATTCTGTGATGGCATCACAAGTTCTCACTGTTTTGAGGCACTGGAGACACTGAGTTTCTGTACAGGGTGGTTCAAATTGGACACTTTCTTATGGCAACACCCTTTATTTTAAGAGATAGAAAAAAATGGACCAAGGTGTCTGGAGCTCAATTTTAATGAAAAAATCACTGGCGTAAACAGAATTCAGCTATCTTTAATCGTTTGGACGCTAGGGGGCGTTTCTCGAATTTGGTCGATTTCTTTAATGCTCCATAACTTTCTTATTATTAAACATAATTGATTTTGGCAAAATCTTTCTTAGAGCACTTTTTTACGTAGAATCCATTGCGATAGATAGTTTTTATTCAGGGTGTTTGGTTTTTTGTGTGCCAGCCTAAACCACATTTTTTCATACAGACCATCCTATATATTTTTGGGTTTTTGAAAAGAGAGTGAAATTTCCTAAATTCCTAAATTTTGATGCTAATTAATTCAATGTAGAAAAATAGTCTCGTTCTGATCCACTATTTTATTCTGGTCCCAGGTTCCTCTGTAGTGTTCAGAAATCAGATGAATCATGTAGAACAGCCACCCTTTACATAATAATCAATGGTTTTAGGTTAAACAATTTAAGTGCACTATGTGCGAGAAAAGCTTTAAAAGAAATACCGAGTTAACTCGTCATCAATCTACACATTCAAATTTAAGACCCTATAATTGTGTGCTATGTTCAAACACCTATAAACGGATATCACATCTGAGAAGACACGAGAAAAATATACACGGTATTATAAATAGAACAAATAAAGTTCAACGTTTAAGAACGACCGAGGAAGAAGTGTCGACTCCATCCGATGTCATTAAGAAGACAACAAATTCTGATCAGGAAACTGTTTCTCTTATTAATTTGGATTTCGCAGATATAGTAGTAGAAAACGAACTGGATGGAATGACCGCAATTGATTCAATTATTTATAATAGTGAGGCTACCCCAAAGAACCTTACTGAAGAAGGTAACATTGAAATTATTGGATTGGTTGATGGTTTAACATCTATAAGTAATTTAGAAGTAGTGCAGAATCTGTATGCGTTCTAGGTATTGATGAATTGTCAATATGTTCCAATATAACTGAATTTCTTTAATTGTAACTATTTAATAAATTATTAATGTTTCATTTTGGGCAGTACATAATTCAGATTGTCCAATCTATTATTTTTAGTAAGGTTATCCATCATGTTCTAAGAATTACCAACCTAATTATTGCTCAACCGATGTTTGGTGGTGATGGTAATGTGAGTGGTTCCAAGATGTAAGAACTAATGATCCAATACCCTCACAATGAACAGTATAGGTAACAAACAGTAGCTACATTTTGAAAACGCCCTGTATTTATGACATTTGGTAAAGAATTTTTGGATTACCTATTATATTTGGTTTATGTTTACTAAATAATATTTGAAATATAATTGATATAACCACTAGGTAGGTAACTGATGGCCATATTTATTTTATTTACTCAACACAAATTATAAGGTAATGTAAGCAATTTAAATCATAGTTTTGCTAAAAAAATGGTAGAGGTACTTCAATTGTTTAATTAACATACTTATCCATATCCGAATTGTCTGCAATTTTTTTTGTGACACGCAAAAACAAATCATTAGGTAACCTGAATTGCAGATGCGCTCAAATGCCCTTTAAAAATCTATAAAAATAATGCAACTTCAACCTCGTCTGCAGGGTTATTGAACCTACGCAAACCGTCTGCAAATACCTTTTTGACGACGTTTTTAATTTGTCGTTTCGATTCGTACAAGAATTAAACGCGCTCAAATCGTTTTAAAACAGTGATTTCTTATGCACAAAAAAAGGGTTGTTTGAAGATGTTATTCCCAGGTTCAGAACTTGCGACCATTTTTATGCTATTAAATGTGACATGATCTTCAACGTAGTATGATTTGCAGACGCGGTTCGATAACTACCTAAAATGACGCTGGGCTGCCGCCCTAACCTGTAGGCTGTCGTTATAGAGGAGTGATTCAGTGATTGGGCTGGTATAAGGGCAAATCATAAACCGCTACATCACTGTTTTCCTCAAATGCAATAAGATGTTAAGTTTGTAGTTTATGCGCTAGTCATGCTTTGTTTATACATTATTATGGACATTATGGTTGTTCCCTATGTATCTATGTGTAGTTGCCTGCTATCTGCAAACGTAAAAATTTACAAATTGAATTCATTGAAATTCTTTTAAATAGTAAGGTAAGTTAACAATGAATAGAAACCGTTGGGTCCTCCTACTTCTTTATTCAATGGTGGAAACGTTAATAAGGGACAAAAGCTCATCATGCGTGGGGGTAAGAAAGTAGCGACACAGTACGTCTTCGTAAGACGTATACTGTGGTAGCGATGTGCAGAAGAGCCTGGAGAGATTTCATCAATACAACCTTCGATACCTAACCACTAAACCGACGAATAGGATAAAACAAAGAATGTTCTTACAAAATTTATATTGTTGAGTAATAGCTATTACTCATCCTATATTTGTTTTGTGCATACCCAGTGCTCCTTTTGCCAGAATTTTTTACAAAAAGAGTAGGTACGGTGCATACCTATAATAGTTTGTGCGTGTAGTTAGGTAAGTACCTACTTATGTTGTAATATGATAAGGATAACATCTCTACTAAGATCTTTGTTTTAATATAACACAAAGCGTTTCAATAATATAGGTACATACCTACAGAGTCTTTATTTCACCCACTAAGCAAGAGATGTTACATTAACGTTAGCCAACGTTAATTTAGTGTGTAAAAAAAACAACGTTGTAACCAAACATAGCATTAACGTCTCATTGATGTCAACACACTTTAGGTAAGCGACGTTATTTTGACCAAGTCACAAAGATGTCTCAAAGACGTTACAAGTGAAATGTTTGTGAACATCAACGTTAGCCAACGTTAATTTTATGTATAAGAAAACAACGTTGTAATCAAACAAAGCATTTAACATTTCATCGATGTCAACATACTTTCGTTCAAGCGACGTTACTTAGACGAAGTCACAAAGATGTCTCAATGACGTTATAAGTGAAATGTTTGTGAACATTAACGTTAGCCAACGTTGATGTAATATGTATAGGAAAACAACGTTGTACTCTAACAAAGCATATAACGTTTCATCGATGTCGACATACTTTCGCTCAAGCGACGTTATTTTTAACAAATCACAGTGATGTCTCAAGTACGTTGTAGGTGAAATGTTTTTTGATTGATATTTATATAAAGTCTATTTGATAACGTTCTGGGAAGTTTAAGTTATCAACTTCCAAGAAAAATTAAAAAAATTTAAACTGTTAACACGAATACCTACAAAGTAAAGCACGAAAAGCCAACCAGTAGGTATGTTTCAGATAGCTCAGTGGTAATGTCGTATTTAGGAATTTTGAAGACCCTGCTTACATAGGTTCGAATCTGGTTAAGGGACATTTTCCAACAAAACACGAGTAGGTAAGGTAACATAATAAAGTGGTCGCCTTTTCAAGTTTAGGTAAAAATACGGATTGTGTAATGAACGTAAAAATGTAGTTTTTTACCCTTTTTTTGGTGTTCAATGAATATTTGACAGAATATGGTCAGGTCAGGACGTTCACAATTAAACATCGTATTAACGTCGACAATTCGAAATGTAGACGTTTACGTAACATCGCGTGAATGTAGCGTTTGCGATGTTACAGTGCGACCGCGACGTTATTGGCGCGAACTTGTAGCTAATGTTGCTGCGACGTTAACGCGATGTTAATAGTACTTCAATGCTAACGTCGCAGTGTAACTGGGTGACGTTACTGAGCTGTTACTGCGATGAATTTTTGCATAGTGGGCATCTACAGTTTGTCCAGCGAATGTTTGCCGATGTATGAAATATACAACAATATACGTCCTCACAATTTAGGTTCTTATTACGCACCAAAAACAAAGATAGATGCTACAGTATTTGTTATATGCGTGTGTTGAAACCTCAAAATACGTTGATACCAGTTTAGTTTGTGTGTAGATAGAAGCATAAGTTAATTAGTTTGTCTGAGCTTACGCTGCGTATGGATACCACTTCTATTTTGACTTCAGTAGTGTTACCACACCACTTCCGCCGAATAAATTGACATTTGTCATTATCATTCTTTGACGTTTGATTTGTTTATATTAGTTCCTTAATTTTTTGTGTTAAATTTGTTGTTGACAAACTAATATATTTTGTGACAGGTCATGAAAGTAGTTGCTGATTTAATATTTTATCTTGATTCATACACTTTGGACGGCGGCCATATCTGCAAAGATTCGCTGGACAAACTGTACTTACTCATCAACAATCCACATGCCAACTGATAAGTTGCCATGAAAACTAAAAACAGTAGGTAAAACTTGAAGCGTTTAGTCATTTGGCAAACGTAGATAAACACTAGATTCGAGCCCTTAGAAACGATCTTTTTCGTTGCAAGGCTCAATCAATGAGTTTTACACACTTTTAAAGAAAAATATCGCCTATGAATTGTTTCATAAACGTCCGTATAGGTATATAACTATTTTTAATGTGAGCTATACCTAACATCCAACGAGAAATGGATTGTTTGATACAATCTCGAACGCAGCGGAGTTCATGCAGTAGACGGTGTGCCCCGTGAGTCGACTCAAAAGTACCTACCTACTTGGGAAAGGCTTGATGGAGTTAAGAAAATAGTTTTCAACCAACTTCAAAAAGTTGGTTACTAAATTCGTCCGTATATCTGCGTGTCTGTGCGTTGGTCGATGTTACAGGGTTTAGAAAGCTGGAAGTGGTGTCATCTTATAGGAAATTCTTTACTGATTCTAAATCTCTGGTAAAGTTTTTGATCGGATCACCCGCGTTCGCCGTTGGGACGCTATTAAAGTCAAAATATACACCCTTGAATATCTCGAGAACGACACCCCCAATTACAAAAAGGAAATAACACGTTTCGCTTATTTTTTGAAACCTTTTGAGTCATGATACGTAAACATCCAGAGTTTTGAAAATTTAAATGGGAACACCTATTTTTTATTGCACATTTGGATTCTCCATAAAAAACTATGTATTCTCAAATTGCAAATTTCACCTTATCAGTAACCCCTCTTTTAGGGGTTGAAAGGGGGAGAAAACGATCTATTTTTAATTTTTTTTCCCTCCAACATTTGTCCGTCACTCTCTCCGCTCCCATCTCCCTTAAGGATGGAAAGAGAAACAATGACTCATAAGGCCAATTGTGAACTCACAACCTCCCCTTAGAAATTCTAAGGGGAGGTTGTGAGTTCACAATTGGCCTTATCTGTCTAACCCCTTTGTGAGAAATGGACCACACCACTGTTAACAATGACTCATTTGTGCAGAATCCGGGGAGCTTGTGTCTGGGGGGGGGGGTACTTATGTACCTACATGTATACCGGGTGAGTCATTTAACCTGGAATTTGAAATATCTCGAAAAATACGCATTTTATAGAAAAATGTGCCGAATCAAAACTTGAATATCTTCGAGGGGGAAATTCGCTAGTGCTAAATTACACCCCCTGTAGACGGGGCAGGGGGCAAATTTGAAATCTTAAATAGGAACCCCTATTTTTTATTGCAGATTCGGATTTGACGTCGAAAGTTACGTACGATTTGTCCGAAACATTTTTTTCGATTCGCGACAGGGGGCGCTGTAATCGCAAGAAATGGAGCAGAAGTCAAAAAACAGATAAACACGTATTTAGTAAAATTCGACAGGTTATTCAATGATGTTAGGGTTGCCCTCCTGCAGGGGTGTGTGCGGGGAGGGGTGTTTGGTGAATAAACTGTTTGTAACGTAACCCAGGAACAACGACGAGGACGTAATAGTTTTATGTTGCATTTGGAGTGCTTCATTAACGTGAATCCCCTTGCCCCTCACTAATCAAGTCAATGCTCGAAATGATGACCTTGAACTTGAACAACCTGGACACAAGCGTTCGTCTGTCGAATCTGACTAAATACGTGTTTATATTTTTTTGACTTCTGCTTCATTTCTTGCGATTACAGCGCCCTCTGTCGCGAATCGAAAAAAATGTTTCGGACAAATCGTACGTAACTTTCGATGTAAAACCCGAATTTACGATAAAAAATAGGGGTTCCTATTTAAGATTTCAAATTTGCCCCCCGCCCCGCCTATAGGGGGGTGGGGGTGAGGGTGTAATTTAGTACTAACGAATTTCCCCCTCGAAGATATTCAAGTTTTGATTCGGCACATTTTTCTATACAATGCGTATTTTTCGAGATATTTCAAATTCCAGGTTAAATGACTCACCCGGTATTGTATGTAGTATATACCATAATTAGTTGCAGATTTGAAGTTGGTTGAAATTAGAATTCTATGAGAATTCGTGCCTTTTGATACTTGTTTTTTAAGTTTCTATCAGACAATTCCAAATTAGGTACATCCAAAGTGCATTATACAAATTTAGATTTTTTTTCCAGTTTTCAAAATAATTATAAAGACGAAAACATTTGCTTCAAATGAGGATGTCAAAACTCACTTGGATTAGTTGTTTGTAAAGATTTAAGCTTTTGAGCATAGAATCATGCTACTATGCCAGAAAGTTGACTGAAGGTGGCGGTTAATATACAATTCCATAAAATGCCTCCACGTAGAAGATAAAATGAACTTCTAAACAACCCAATATATTTTTAAAAAGTTTCATAAAACAATGACCTATCTACGTGAACAGATGTAAATTTATAGGCAAAATTTATAATAAATACCTATACATAAAATTGTTATCGACACATGTTCATTACGGTCAACGTTAGAAGCGGTTTAATTGCGGGAACTGGAAAAACCGATAAACCTGATTGGTTGCGATTTTCAAAACACGTTTGTTTCAAATCACCCGATTTCTTAACAATATCAGAAGTTTAAATGTTCGTGTCGGTGGTGAATGTGTTATGTGTGAAAGTAAAAATATTTCTCCTCGCCGTTTTTTTTAAAAATTAAAAAGTTGTGCGTTGATGGTGGCCGGGATTAATACGGATTAATACCATGGTAAGTTTATACCTAACGTAATATGCTCATAAGCCATTTTTTAAGTTTTCGTGAATTATCTGCTACAAAACCTTACCACTATTTATATCTAACCATTTTTTTTGCATTACAGATCTTGGGGAGGCGCTGTGATAGCAAAAGGTAAGTGAATTTATTGTAGGGGCCGTTCAATTATTATACTTATCGCAAAAAGTGACCCCTTGTAACGGCATCGTAACGCAAAGGTCATTGGCACCCCTTCCCCCAGAATAACGTAATGGAAACCTAATTACATATCAATATCAAAGGTTATTATTAGAGCTCGGATTTATAAGCACAAAAAAAAAATGAAAAAAGCGCTTAAAAAAGCATAAAAATCAGACCAAATAAGCATAAAAAAACAGAAACGATTTAAAATATAAGCTACAAAAAAGCATTAAAAAATTTGAAAAATGTTTATTAAATTAAAAAAACAACAAAAAACAAAATAGAAAAAGTTAAAATTCGTAACAAAATAAACAAAGATGCAAGACTTAGTTAATTACAATCAGTTTCATTTTTAAAATAGGCTATAATTAAATGTTTTTCTATCTAAGGTTTGTACCGAGAAACTTCTTCTGCGGTCACTTAAGATAGGTAGGTATTCTTGAAACGCGAAAACCTTCTCTCTACATCACAATTGTAATTGGCGCAAATTTAAATTTTGACACCAAAGATTCTTGCATTTCCAAATTTTCCACAATTTCTCCGCATAAAATTTTGGAAACTTGTTCTAACAATTTAAAGCCTGTATTTTTTATTACGTTTGTGCAGGCGGGGTAAGAGGTTCCCTGCTCAGATGAGTTTTTTTATCGCTGACTCATTCAAGTTTTGTATTTACGCGTCCAAACGGTAAAAAAAAGGCAAAATAAAGGTTAAAAAACTGTAATAAGCTGAAAATAAGCTTAAAAAATTTAAATAGGCATATAAACTGAAAAAAAGCAAAAAAAGCACATTCAACTTTTGTTTAAATAAATAGTTTTCTCATAAATCATATTTATTTGTAAATATTTTTAAACTGCTATTGATTTTTACGTATAGCCGAATAGCTATAAATCCGAGCTCTAGTTATTATTATCTTCTAAATTGAGAGGACCGTCGTGAGGCAGAAATTATTCGAAACTGATAATCGCATTGAGGAGGTTTAATCAATTTTAGGTAGTGTTAACAAGCTTATATTTTAACACAAAATACCTAACGTAACGTTTCAGTGATAATTTGTTACACCAGCCATTTTATTCAATTACCTAAGCGTTTTCCACCCCAGTTTTTAAATTATTCGCTTCGACTATATCTTTATGACAGGGAAACCCTCACTAAATAGGTACAATTATTGGTACATACCTAATTTAGTTACGTACTGGACCATTTGCAAGAAATTGCCAGCACCCATTTTGTTCTGTCACTATTCTAGCATTGCATTTTTAGATTTTGGGCCCTTTAGCGATAAAATGTGGTATATTTTTTACAAATTACAAATAGGTTTTTGCTACTGCGGACAGGATAAAACTTTTTTATTATTATACCTACTATAAATAAGATAACCTCCATTCGGGTAGATTATTTGAAGTAATTTTAATGGATCAATAGCTTCACTTATTCGTGTTTGTATCATAAATTCCAAATTATTGGATGTTAGTAATCCTAATCAATTAATCATATAGGTACTGTCACGATACTCACACGTTGTCATACACTTTATATCTCATACATTTTACAGTTTGTGACGAACATAAATTATTTGTTCTTTTATATGTAGGTAACAGTAGATCAGTTTTACGAATATTTCTTCACATTGGAATTGTTCTTTCATATAACCCTCTTATTTTAGTACAAATGAAATAGTATAGCTCAATATTTTTCCTCACTGATTGTCATCATACACGACTAAATCGAATATTGGAACACGTATTATCTACCTTCAAAATCCAATCTTCTATACGTTCTACATGATCATTCGTTTTCAATACGGATTTTTAGAGTTTAACGTGCAAGGAAATGTGGACGTGCTAATAACGACAACTTTAAATCTTTTAAATCGTGAAACTCCGAAGAATTTTTTAAAAGACTATCATGTTAAATAATAAACGCTTTTAATAATGAACAGGGTCGACTACAGTCGACATTTAAAAATCTATCTTTTTCCTATAGTGACTATTTTGATGGGACGTTTCGTTATTCGATAAACAAGCGGATTTAAGTATGTGTATTGAATTTTTTTTTGCTTTCCCTGATATTTTGACTATAAGTATTTATCGGATTTAGACACAACTTTCAAAGGATCTTCACAAGGATTACAAGTATTTTGAAGATTGATTGTGTCTATTCTTATGAAAATTTTGTTTTTGAGTGCTTTAGCATTTGGTCTAATTTTTTTACAACCCAGCAGTCTTATTTTGCTATACAAATTGATGAAAAAGCAGAGCAAAAAAAATGCTATATTAATTATTAAGTTTTCAAATGCCTGAGGTGTTTATTTTGATTTTTTTATGCAAACAAAATATCGTCAATATAACCAAAACAAAAGTCGATCCATTTTGCCACTGTGTACCAAATTTAAACTTTACAAATGTAATTTTTTGACTAGATGCACTTAAATGTCAACGTAGATCTCATGATTGGAAGCATTTCTGAAAAACTTCTTTCCGAAGGGCTTTCGGGTGCTCCGTTGTCTTCAATGTCTCTTCGAATGGTATCGAAACTTTTACCTTTTGGAGGAGCTTTTATTTTTGGGAAGAGTTTGAAGTCGCATGGTGCGAGAGTAAGACAGATATGAACAAACACGAACTTTTTTCCTCCAAAAACTCGCGCATCAAAAGCGAGGTGTCTCATGGTGCGTGTTGCGAAGGAGGAAGTCCATTTTTTTATCTCTTTTTCCATACAACATTTCGCAAACGTTGCAATACGCAGTTATTTTGTATAATTTTGACTGATTTGCCTTGGAATGTTTTCCATTGGGAACATTATCTCAAAGGATCGGGCGATCACAATTATTACTTCCAATGGATGTAACGATGGCAGTTGCTGCTATAAAAATTCATTCACGGTATTTTAATTACACCTTGTATGGTACTTACATACTTACATTATTATATGAAGCTTTCCCATCTTCACGATTTATGTCTCGACTTGCACCGTTTCTGTTTAAAATTATATTTTACTCATCCAAATGGGTCTTGCATTTTTAAGATTTAAGTGAAAATGCCGCCCTTTTGAAGGTACAGGTGTGTCTACCTCGCACACATCAAATAAATAAAAAATCGTTCACGTCATCCCTATAATTGGAGAAGACAGCTTGCTTCATTATATTTTTATCACTTTCCTTCCGCGCCCTTATTAATTTTTTACATTTATTAAAAAAATGCGACATTCACACATACAAAAATTCTCATATCTTCCACAAACTGATTAGATTTCTCATTGTGACGTAAGAATGTAGCAATTTAGGTTTTGGGCTTATACCGCATCGTTATATTTATTCCACAGCCTGCGTTGAAAGGCTTGCCTTGCCTTTTACCTTGTGAGTCAAAACAAGGATTTCTGGGATGATTATCCATCGCCTTAGCTTCCGGTGGTGGTGAGCTGTTAAGTCTAGGTTTGCCAGGTCTGATTGCTGATTGTGAAACCAAAAGTTCTGACGTTTCGCAAGACATTGCAGCTTGCATCTTCAGAGCGATAGAAATTCCTATAATACAAATATAACGAGGCGTTATAAGCGAGGAAACGCGAAAGCCTCAAATTATTAATTTTAAGATTAGGTATTTATCGTTTTCCAAACATTTGAAAAAAATTAAAAGTAAGCAGGGTTTTTAATTGCCTATGCTTAACTTTCGGGAAAAATGAACCCCTGTTACTTTGACACAAGTAAACCGTGACCCACATTTTTAAAATGTTATTCTAATGTGTTGTGGTGAACCCTATTTCATAATATGTGCACGCAAATGTAGCACCTTCGTAAAACCCTTCGATAATTTGTAAATGTAGACTAAAAGCGTCATTTCGCGCACACTTCACACTTAACTAATACCACAGATAAGTTAGTACTGTGCTAATACTATGCATTAAACACTTAGATCGTTTTCAAACTTAAACTAAATTATTTATTTGTCAACACGACCTAATATTCATTCATAAGGGTTGCGTGCTAATTATAAGAATGTTGACATTCTATAGAACCAGTAACAAGTTAGGTGATTGATTAGGGTTACTAAATTATGTAGGTATAAAGTGTGCCTGATTAAAAAAATCTGGTAAAAACTTCGGGCAGTACGCTTTGGTTATTATTTTGGTAGATCTTGAATGGGCCCTTCAAATCAATATTGCGACGCCAGCGACGGTAAGCGCCAGTCTGTAGACGCATGTCGTCGTTCTCGTATCCACTGGTAATCTAACCTACAAATTCGCGTTGTAAGTTAAAATTTTACATGTTTGAAAAATGTGCCCTGTTTTGTCTTAGTAATATGGAAGTCGCTTTAATAATAATCGTTGTTTATAATTACCGGTGTGAATGTGTGCGTGCGTAATGTGAAATTGTTGTTCTCCAACATGTGGAATAAGTTTGTTCTTGTGAAGGTTTTTAGTGGAGATTGATCTTTCAATAACATTTGGATATTCTCACTCTTCTAGATCTTCCAACAATGATTCCTCAACCTCATCAATCAACTTCCAGTAAGTTTCATGTCTCGCAAACCACAAAGATAATAAATAATGAAAATGAAAATTGCACGTTAAGTTGATCACCAATTTCAGTTTTTACGACAATAATCACCGTAATCCTATTAATAACTCGCCAAGTAAAAGTGGAAAATCCTGTTGCTTTGTTGGTATTTCCGCAATTCTAGTAAACTAAAGCAAGTGGTTTGTAAAAACAGTGCAATGGGTTCCTTTGAAAACATGCTAAAAGGAAATTCTCAATCGATCTCAAACGTCGTACTTACACGCAACTTGTTCATATTTACCCATTTTTCTTTTAATTATCTTACAGTACCTAACTGTAATATAAACCAAACCAATTAAATATCTACCAGGAGCATCCTTTAAACAAAAACTCACATTTGAATATCAGCGCAAAGTAACTTGGCGGATGCAGGAATGCAGCTTTCTCACAATTGGGAGCAAAGAGATCTTGAATATAAAAGAATAGGTAATATGAAAAAGAACGACTACTATAATGAAACCATAATAATAATAATAATAATAATAATAATAATTTATTTTCTTGCTTGGTATACATAAATACTCACAATCGTCTGAGGAGATGCACTTATTGCTCTACATGTTTAAATTAGAGAAACACACTACAATAGGCCATTAATACTACTATTAAAGAATTCATTGTAATTATAGTATGGGTTACATATTAAAAATGATTTTAATCTATTTTTAAAGGTCAAATGATTTAGTTCCTTTATATTGTCAGGTAAACGATTGAAGATCCTTAAACCCATTATGACACTACTATTCTGCGTTTTATTTAACCGACAGAAAGGTAGACGATATTGCAATTTATTCCTCGTATCATATCTATGAATATTGGATTGTTGTAAGAAATTATTTACATTTAGTCGTATGTGGCAAACACATAATAACATATACATAGAAGATAAAGGGATTAAAAGATGGTGTTCTGAAACAATACGTGTTGCAATTATCTATTGACACGCGTTCCTTTATGAAACCTTACATGTATAAAGCAGTTGCATAACACAATTCACTTCAAGGGAGGCTTGTTGGTTTCCTCCATGAAAAGGTCTGACATCTTTATAAAAAACACTGTTTTGAAGCGTATTATTTAGGGCATGCTGTGTGATGCCCTTATTATTTCACTCTCGAGGAGGTTCATATTTCGGCTTTAAATCCATGCAGGTATAGATTGCGGATACTATAGGGTCGTTGAAAAGAATATTTTTTAAGGTTTTGCTTTGTTTGTTCATTATCGCACAACCCTTTCATTGTAGTGGTGCGTTAATTAATTAGTAACTATTTTGGAACTGTCTCCTCAAGAGTAATTAGTAACTTATTTATAGTTTGATGGTCAAACAAAAAAGTGCACCTAACCTTCTCTAGAAAGTTAAATGTTCCATAAAATAGGGAAAGTAGAGTATAGGTAAATATTTAAGATCATCCACTGTTATAAACGAACTGTAGTGAACGGACGTGTGAAGTTGGTTATTCAACAAGCACGTAAACATTTAAATGAAAATAGAATAAAAGGTTGTGTGACAATGAAATTTGGGTTTCTTTAAAAGAAATATAATACGATTAATTTTTGAAGAGGGCTAAGCTGTACAAAGTGCGACTCTATCCTTTTCATATACATAGTCCAGGTTTTAAATTATTGATATTACGGGTAACGATATCGGCAAATTGAGTACTTCTCTGACTATGTGGTGCATAAATAGCATTATCTTATGGCATTGACTAAAGAGTTTATTCCTCAATCAACGCTTATGGTAGAGACTTCACTCCTTCCATGACATACTATTCTGGCTATATCATTGACAGTTGTATGTTATCATATTCAAAGAAGTAGAAGTTCTGCATTAAATTCGCAAATCATCTGTTTACTACCTGAATCCCAAATTTAATAATTTTACCGATTTACATCTTTGTTATTTGTGGTCTTCTTGTCTTAAACCTAATTCCTCTCTAGCTTAAAATTGTTTTACCTTTGCCTTTCCTCTAAATATACGTTCCTCATCTGTCCACCGATACATCAGTTCCATTCGTGAAGAAGATTTCTTGCCGCGTACGAAACCATTTACTTGGAGTCCAGATCTGCAGAGTACAATGCATGTTAAATCAATACAAAAACCGAATCTTTTAGTCGTTTTTTGCGTTATGTTCTTATGATGGGGTGAGCGTTATTTTGACGCCATTTTTGTCGTAAAATACGGTAACCATCCTGCGAACGGTGCTACTTTCATCTCTGCGGCTAGTTGATTCAGAACCCATCTTGCGCACATCTTACGAAATTTAACTGCTAAACTATGCACTGTTGTCTGGCATGATTATACGATTCACTTGTCTCAGATCTATTCCAAAAACGCTTACATAAGCTATACTTTTTTTTACTTAAACACTTAAAAACTTTACAAGAAAAGCACTGGTTTACTTATCGTCACTACTCAACGCTTGCCAGACGTTACTTCCCTAATAAATGGAAACATCGACTTATACTAATGTTCCCCAAACCAGAAAAAAATAACAAAGAACTGGAAGGATATCGAGCAATCACTCTTCTGGCAACCATCGCCAAGGTTTTCGAGAAAGCACTTAACAGAAGACTGTATGATGAAATTTCCAGACTGGAATTAATCCCCTTTTCACAAATCGGGTTTAGAAACCACATGTCATCAGCTGCAACGCATATAGCCCAGTAAAATAAGGAAATTTGGATGAAAAAATGGTTACAGCTTTGAAAATTTGGAAACAGGCTTGTTTTGTGTTCCCTTTGAATTGTTCAAAAGTCCCCACCCGTACCACCCCTCCGAGAGAAATTGTGGGCCAAAAAGTGTCAAAAAAACAGGTTATCGTAAATAACTGAAAAAGTATCAATTTTATCAAAAACAAAACCGTTAAGAAAATTGTAGCCGACAAAATTCCGCACATTTTCATCTTTTATTTTTGTCTCTACGACCAATAGGAACCGAGATAGATTTTTTTAAAATGTCGACTGTTTTGCGGCGAAACAGTAACACGTGTGCGCATCGCGCGTATTTCGCTTGTATCTCGAGAATAGCCATTCGTATCGCAAAATGCTTCAAATTAAAGTTGTAGAGAATTTAATTACGAACAATTTTCGTTTTTAAACAATTCCATACGATACGATTAATATTGACAGAGATATAATCATTTAAACCTTTTTCTAAGTCACAATCGCTGCTCGTTTTGCATAATAAAATCAATAATAAGTCGAAAACTATTGATTCTACGTACTTAGTGCTTATAATAAAAGTTGTAGAGAATTAAATTTGGAATAACGAAATAACGAAACGAAATATCATTTTGGTAATCCTTATAAGGCGATGGAGGAAGAAATAATGAAAAATTCTCATTTTCGAGCGTTGCTTTGCAAATAACTATGTTTTGACTACTTGTAGACAGTAAAGTGTCTTATAGTTTTTTAAAGATAATTAATGTACCTGTAAAATAAGCGTCATCAGAAGTTCGTACACCAAATAGTTCGCTAGTTACAGCTGTTTGAAGATATACTCAAAAATTGACATTTTATTAATAATCCCGATTTCCGCTAAAAAATGGCCGTTAACTTTTTGTTAAAAATTGGTTTTATCCTATTTACAGTACTTTATATATATACAAACGTAATACAATACAATAAATCTAGAAAGTGCAAGTTTGTAAAGTAATTAACTCGAAAACAGTATAATCAAAGAATTGTATCGTACTGTAATTTTAGTGTCATCAAAGATAACTGAATTTTACAATATTTCCGCCTGTTGCAGCCATGTTTATGTGAGCAATATCTTACTTGTGATTTGTTCATTCTGCCTTATCAGAGAATAGTCATTAAAAATGATGTAAGTGCATATTTTGATTAATCGTATCCAATATAATTCACATTAACATTTAGCACCGTACTATAAATTTTTGTTTGTTACTCGGAAAAGATTGCGTTACTGTAATGGACACGAACCAAATTCTGTTACTTGAATATTCAGTTCAGAATCAAAGTTTACGGTTTAAAATTTTAGGAAAAACATTAATTACGTTCTTTTAAGTGAAAAAACGAATATTTTGACCCAGAATAGTGAAAGCTTCTTGTTTTTTTATCCTCATTACCACAATGTTATTAAAATTACGGAATTGAGCTAACCAATTAACCCCTCGAAGGGGTCGATTTTGAACTAAGTAAAAATAGATTGCTCACTGTCCTAGAAACTATAATATTACATATTATTTAAAAAAATATGTTGATCGTATTTTAATCCACTAATTTTTATCGTTTTCTTGGCATTCTAACTACTCCGAAAGTTGGAGTTACAGAATTATAATCGAATTCGCCGATTCGCTGGTCCAATAATTATCACGGAAAATTAAAAGAAACAAAATTATGTTATAAAACTGATTATTTAATTATTCTTTTAAAATTTAAGATCAATTAATTAGGACATTACTGTTAAACCATCATAGCTGCAAAGAATTCGAGAAGATTCTTATTATAATTTATAAACAAAATAATTTGTTTATTATTTCAACTTTAGTTTTGTATGTCTTTTGCGTTTTGTTTTTCTAATTTACCTAAAAGTATATACCTACGAGTATAATAAAAAGTTCTCAACCTAACCGGTGCGTTTTATATTTATTTTTTAAATACAATTAAAACATAACAGAAAAATCATTAAATAACCATAGACTTTGTAGTAATTTTGTCTTGTGGGCCCTCTCCAAAGAGAAATTCTGGCTACGGGCCTGCATTCAACTTAAAAAGCTTTTAAATAGTCAGAAAATCTCTGTACAGTATTTTGTGTAACCTAAAAATCTGAGTAAGTACATATTCTTTAGAAAATAATTAATAACGAATTCATTAATCAATAAATTTTTTGAAATTCTTCAACTGTTTTTGGTGCATTTTCTTAAACCTACTAACTAATCATATCCAACATTTGAATGTCGAATATACGTTGATCAAAGAAAAACACTCCCAACATTAAATATAAGAACAATATATACGTAATTTAGAAAAGGAATTAGGCGATTTATGTTTATCTAAAATGAGACGCCTAGTAAACACCGATAATGCGGATGCGAAAAAAATACTATAGTAAATCAATTTTTTTTGTTTTAATAGACTTTCAAAGCAAGTTTTCTATTTTTCTTAAGTTATACCAGAAACGACAGTCCTTTTACTGTCTTTTTGTGGATTGTTTATTAATTTGAAGAATTTTCGCGATTAGGGCTTACAAATACCGGAAGAAATTTTGAATACCGGTTTTCGGTATTCAATCAAGTGAATCCCGGGATCCCGGTATTGACTTCCTTTACTACTGAAACTATATAAGAAAAAGAAAAAAACGCATAGTTTAGAAATTCAAAGTTCAAAATTCCAAATTCAAAGTACTCAAATTATTCAAAGATGTAAATATAAAACGTAAAGTATGAAAATCCACATAAAATTCAGAAATTTCGTATTCAAAATAGAAATTTGAAATATAAAATTGAAGCTCAAAATATTACTGCTACTTAAAGTTAAAAACTTTAAATTAAATTCAATATTGAAATTGGAAATAATAAACATGCAATTATAATTTTGTAAATTCATAGTTCAAAAATTAAAACGTAATATAGAAAAATTAGCAGTGCCATTTGAAAAATCAAGTTACCGTTTATAGAAATTTTGTCAATTGACGTAGTAATTTCTCCGAACACAAGAAGATTTCGGATTTGACCGTCCGGTTTACGATAGTAATGTTTTAGTAATATCGCATCGTCACGGCCATCTAAAGCTTTGTGATCCCTGCGATATTCAATTTTTTGGACACATGTGGCCAAACGATTCGTTTAAAGCACTATGTGTGATACATAAAGTCGCACTAGAATTGACCAAGGAATATACAGGGGGTTCCATTAAAAAAATTCAACTTTGATATAAATCATCCTCTATAAACTTTGCGATTCAAGTGAAAATATTTTAGATTTGTAGTCTTACCATATCCCATGAACGAAATATTCGTTAATAAACCCACAGTCTTCCATCCACACACTATTGGCCCACCCTGTATACATACAAATATTTTGCACTATAAATAAATATCATTAATCCAAAATATTTTCTACTAAAATTAAATTAAACTTATACCGAAATACCGGTATTTACATATGAATACCGGCTTTAAATACTGCATCAATTTTGCTCGGATCCCGGTTTTCGAAAACCCGGAATTCCGGTATTATAAGCTCCTATTCGCGATGAAGCATTATCTTACTTAGGACTCTGTAAATGAGAATTTTGAAAAATGCTTGCAAGTTATGTCCCATGCGTTTATGTATAAGCACCACTATACATATGTTCACGGAGGAAACCTGTTACCATACTTAAAGATTTTTCCACTTTAACAGGAATAAGGTCAGCTCAGGTCTATGCCATCGTTAAATTTCTTTAGATTTTCTTTATGAAATTCGATACACTTGAATTTTTGTACATTCGTTAAATGAAGGGGGTTACGGTTCCCTAACAATAGATTTTTCTTATCCCCTTCCACTCCAGGTATCCACATGTGGATATTTCAAGATGTGCATCAGGGTACCATGATA
Organism: Pyrocoelia pectoralis; assembly: GCA_036250285.1. Lineage (NCBI taxonomy): Eukaryota > Metazoa > Arthropoda > Insecta > Coleoptera > Lampyridae > Pyrocoelia > Pyrocoelia pectoralis. The sequence continues at coordinate 6,808,008 of CM070075.1, forward strand.
TCCACATATGGATACGACGCATTTGAATTATCGTAGCCTTAAATAAGGATGGGATGGCACGTGGAAATTCATATTAGGTCTGGTATGGTACAAAAAAATGGTATGGGGAAGATACTTTTAAAATTACGGCTGGAGTGGAAGGGGTTATGGACAAAATATTGGTTATTTTTATTTCTGCTATATTAATATTCACGGGGGCGCGCGCTTATAACTTTCGCTGATCTTTCTGAATTAGGACAAAGTCGTTCACAACATTTTAGAAATAAACACTCAAAGTTCCAAAATTCATGTTTAATACACAAAGTTTATTTTGGAAATTACCTATATGAGTGACAGCACCCTATCAGCATGACGGTTTATGCTCATGATGTATCAATAAACCTTTTCTCATCATTTCGTGCTTCTCATAGGACAGAACAGTTGTTACTGACATCTGCGAGCAGTTACCGCTTAATTTTGACATTCCTCTGACGATAAAATCGTCTTGAACGAAAGTGTAAGTGAATCACATTAAAAGGGTATAAAAATAAAAGTTTGAAAGTGTATTAGCTTAGAAGTTAGAGAACGACACAGTGCAAGTCAATTATAAGTTTATCCGAAAAGGGAAGTTTTAAAACATCTATAAAAAATAATTGTAAAAAAGAATAAATGCCTAATAACATTGAAAATAAAAAGTGCGTGTCTATCATCTATTCATGCGATATAAACCGTAATAGTGATAGGGGAAAAAAAAGGTGGTTGCCCGAAGCAACTTAATACGTAGCAGTTAGATATGATTTATTCTAAGGTTTAAAAGACCATTGCCAATTATCCTTTCATTTACCTCAATCAAATTAGAGCGACTAAGGATGTTAACAGTTGGTGAGAAGTGATGGAGGTTAATTGACGAGGGCGGCTACCCTTGCAATAACTAGGAAAGAAAATTCTTTTTGTAAAATCGTGTTAAAATTAGATCATTAATGGAGTAATGTGCGGGCGTAAATAGCGCCTTTTGCGCCCTAAGGCCTAAAGAACCAGCGATTGTAGAAATGAAAACGTATTATTTGTTTATTTGCATCACATTAGTAACAAACAACTTGATTTTTGAGAAAGAATCGTGCCATTTATTTTTTCAAAGCTGGTGGATTTAAACGATTTTACAAAAAATCTTGTTTACATTTCGGCCGCGAACGACGATTTTGTCCCTTTGGCGTCTTATAATTCTGCCGCGAGCCAAAATCGCCTCCTGCGCGCCCTTAGTACAAAAGTAACTATTTTTTACAAACTGTTTCATTGTTTTACAACATGTTCGACTGCAAGTGTTATAGACTTGTGCATGCGTTCAAACCAACTTTCGAAGCATTTTTACCACCAAAAACATGGTTTTCAAAGGCTTCAGCAGCTTCTCGAGGTTGTTGATGTAAATCGTTGTCCATATGCATTTTTTGTTTGACATTAGAGAATAAAATAAATAGTTAGCGATAAATATAGTAAATACGGGCAATGAGACATTAATTTGATGTTTTTCCCCTTCAAATAAATCAATTGTTTGTGCTTGGAAGCTGGCGTTAATTGTTCTTCGATCCTCTAAAGGAAATTTTGTGATATGTCCAGTAAAACCGAAAAAATAAGCGATCATTTTCTTGGAATTGCTTCGTGAACGAACAACTTTTGTGGAATTCTGTTGATCTTCGATCACGCAAGCATATCCAAGTTTCATTACCTATTAATCACCATTCACCATCACCATTAATTTAAATAGGGAAGGGTGTCGAGCGACCCCTCATTTGAAGCGTCTTTTAATTCTCTATTTGACAGTATAAATGAATGAAAATTAGATTTACTCAATTTTTTTTTCGCCCCCATGAAAAGCACCCTCTAGATTAACTAAGGTGGGGGTGTTGTTTAGGAAAAATCCTGAAACACGCCACCTTTGACCTTTTGAACGGCACATTTCAGGATTTTTCCTAAACAACACCCTCACCTTAGTTAATCTACACCTAGAGGGTGCTTTTCATGGGGGTGGAAAAAATTGAATAAAACTAATTTCGGTCATACTGCCGAATAGAGAATTAAAAGACTTTTCAAATGAGGGGTTGCTCGACTCCTTTTCCCTATTTAAATTCTTCAGTTAGGGGTTACTGGGGATAGGGGGTTGACCTGACAAAGTCAAATTTGACATCAAAAGTTGTCCCCCAAAAATAGAAAATTGACGTGTCCGAGCGTCTTTTTAAGAAACTGGTCTAAGTGTCCCAAAACAGGCGTGTTACCTTTTCAATGGGCCACCCTGTATTGAAATTCAGTGTTATGTTGTCCATTATTTCAAAATCGCGTCTAAAACGTAACTAGCAGTATTAAATTAAATATTTAATAATTAATTTACACTTAAGTCACCTAAGAGGCGTATATTTTACAGGATAGCATACCTATTATAATAATTATGAAATTTCACAAATTAATGTGATCATTTTCAAAAACGGTCGCCATTTTGGATCCATACGGCGTAGAAAGTGGCGCCACGGCTCAAATTGCTTAGAATTATCCAAAGAACAAGTGTGCAAAATTTCATGCTTTTATCACAAAATGCACGATTCTTGGAATATCCTTTACTAACCGCTTGGACTATGGTTGTTTGGAAGAGAGACGATAATTCGGGCTGTAATTGATTCAAAGGTAGGGTAGATTGTTTCGGTCAACGTTAATTATTCAGTAACTGATTGCACGAGTAATGTTAGAAAGTTTGATTAAGAAATACTTTTTAGAAATTATTTCATCGCAATTTGTGAATAAATAATATAATCGCACGTATTAAATTACCGAAACATGAATCCCGTCAGTGTTATTAAATTAACGTATGTATTTATTGATTTTTAAATTTTGAACCAATAGCCGTTAATAAATACCCTACAGATTGCCCTTAGAGGTTAGGTTTTGACTAATTTATTTTCCAATAAAGGAAACCCACCCTGTGTTCGGTCATATACCTACCTTCAACGGTAAAATGATTGTAAATTTACTCTCCCTGTTCTCGTTGCACAGTGTGTAAATAAATAGTTTCGTATAATCGCGTAATCGATTCTATTCTTCCAGGAAAATTGTACGAATATATGAAGAGTAACAAGCGGCGCGGCATTGTCACACGATCTACGGGTAAGTGCAGATTTTACCTTTTGCAGCATTATCTATCGGTATACTTTAATTATATAACAATCATACACCCTTAGTACTGAAAAGCAACATCTAATATTATATCTATATTATGTATTACATTGACGTGTCTATATCATTTTTTTTTGATCACAAGACAAATAAAGAAATCTAAATCTAAATCAATGAGATTGATGTTGTTGCCCCTGATATTTGAAGAGGGTAAATTAATTTAGATCAAGAAATTGCCTTTAATGATATGCGTCAAGGCGTGGTGTAAAAATTGATTGAACGAATAGGGTAATTGTAGATATAACATTTAAAATATTTGAACTAAAGACAATTATCAATGATGTAGTGACCTTAAATTATTATTGTTATGTGTAGCAAAGGCACACAAAACCGGGCATTCAACAGTATTTAAAATTAAGTTTAAGCAGTTCGAAATGATGAAATAACCGAATTCAGGGTTTTTTCGCTAAGAACTATGAAAATTAAAGGGCAAACAAATCTTCCCTTGATGGATTACATTATTTCAGTTGCTACTTTATATATTACTTTTTGTTCAATAAATGAAATTATTCATTACCAAAATGAAAAGCAGTAAACAATAATTACGTAGAAAAATAATGTGACGATATAATGACTTTCAAATATATTTCATAAACCTAATCATTGATATTTAACCGAAGAAGTTTATTACGGATTATATAAGTGCCCCTAAATATTTTATTGTTACCTATATCGTTGAAGAATACAAAAGTTCCTCAGATGGTTTTAGTTGGAGATTTGCCAAATGCAGCTCTATTAAATATTGTGATGGATACCTACTACAGCAAGGAACGACGTTATTCTTTTGGAGAGTATAATACCAATAATTTTATGAAATTCATTATTGTTTAGGTTTTTGATAGCAGACAGGTTTAAATGAGATTTAAAAGCGACAGCGTTACACTTGTTGATTTTATTACCTTCTTAATATTCAGACAGTAATAACTTTTCTAGGTAAATAGATATTTCAAGAATCTGATATACACTTGTAATGCGTACTATTTGTATTTTTACGTAACAAAAAAACACTTATTTACACATAGATAACTTTTACGATAACCAAATGGAAAATCTAATGTCTTTTTTCATTATGTTACTAAAAGATCTAAAACGGTATCTTCCATCATAATCATCATGTAATAACGCCAATTCATAACATGCAGACGATTTTATGCAAGTTTTTGTATCGAAAAACTCCATTCGGACGTTGCGACAGAAATTTACATAGCAACGACTAATTAAAATTGGATATAAATTTTCATCGCAAGCTTTTGTATGGCACGGCACAGTAGAGTAAACTTATCCTCTTCCCGCATTTCTTAATCTATAGATCAGCTTCTGTAATTAGCAGCGAGAGCGCCAGAATGAACCCTATGCCTTTATTTTAAAATTCGACAAGTAGTAATAAATTTAATTTATATCATTGTGATGTGAATTTGTCTAACATGTAGGCGGTAAAAATATCTTAACGAACTAACTAAAGGTTGAAAATACTTCGTTTAAAATTGGGGAGACTAGTTTATCTAGAATTAAATTCACAATTGAAATAGTTAAACCAATTTTTAAATATTTAAAAAATACTCTTCTTACACTCTTTGATCTAATCAAGAGCTACCAATTTCGCGAATAGAACACAACATATTTATTGAACAAACTACTTAAAATATTTCAAAAGGTCAAGGAAGAAAATAAATTAATGTGACAAAGAGAAAGACTACCTACGATCTTTTTGGTTTTATAGGTATATGAACAGAATAAGAGAACTTATACTTTTAGACGCAGACAAACTTTTAGTTTAAGCGTCAACTTCTTTTTCGTATAATTTAACAGTGTATCTATAATCAATCAATCAATAAACTCAAATTCAAACTCAAACTCAAACTGGAAATCCTCTCTGGGAACAAACTCACTTATTAGGTCATTCGGGTCATTTTGTCCAAAAGTTTTGCGCAAGTTTTTTGTTGTTCTGTTGTCCTTTAATATATGTATTTCGAAAGCAGTACCTGGGGGGGGGGTTGTATACATTACCCTTCATTTATGGATGCTCTGCTTTTTTTATATGGCACGAAAACGTGTTTCCGATTTCATTAACCAAGAAAATAAAATAATTAAGAAAAAAAACCATTTAGGATTTGTTTTTTATATGAACAGAACGGAGGAAATGGAAATATCTGGTTATTTCTCAATAACTTTCACAGATACTTTATACTGCATCAATGAACGTATGGCTAAACTGTCCAGAGGCGGAGCTCACATGCATTCCATATTAAAACGGATGCAAGGGGGCGAAAAAGTTGATAATCTGACAACTAAAAAAAAATAATTGAAAATATGAAGACATTGTTTGTATTGTGGAACAATTTCTAAAATCAGCCCATTTTTGCTAGGTCAACTGGTCCTTGTTAGATAATCAAACATGTAGTAAGGGGAGTCCCCAAAGTGTATTTTATTTGCACACTCGCATGATATAGATACCTATAAATAAATGCAATTAACAGAGCCACACTGTGAGCGAGCGTATTAAAATTTTAATTGAATGTTTCTAACATTAATTAACCAGGATACCGCTTTGGTAGAGGATAGTATAGGACGAATTTTAATAATCGTGCTTACGTACGCACTTTTGCACAATTTCAGTCTCTATTTGTCGCGTAATATCCCTGAAAATTTGCATGAAGTGTAAACATCAAGCGGATATACACATTGTAGACGGATCCTTACATATTTACTTGCGATAGTTAAACATCCCCAATTTCTTGCAATGTTAAAATTAATTTTTTCCAACATCTCTTATGAAAATGACTCTTTCATCACTCAATGTACTGTAGTCAGGAAAATAGACGTTTGCATTACTATTTACTAATGAGGAAAGTTCATTTCCATAGCAACGTTAGAATACAAAATTAGCAACTAAACTCTTGAAAAAGTAGAAGAGTAAAATAATTATAAAGAAATTTAAAATTGAGACTCATTTTTGCGATGTTGGAAAAAATAGTACACACAATTCGTAATGAAAGTGCGATTTTTCAACTCGCAATACTATCCTCACTCGCTATCGCTCGTGAATATATAATTAAATGTATTACTCATTGAAAAATCAGTCACTTTCATCACTTATATTGTAATATACTATTTTCTACAAACTTCAAAAAATGACAAGGTTTGCGCATTGATAACAATACGCAAAGTGACCCTTTTTTCACTTTCATGACACCGCGTGTGATATGCGACGCCTAGGGATTCACGGGCTTGGCTTGAATTTTTAAAGTTTGACATAAAATCAAGTCAAGCCTACAAAAATCCAAGCCAAGCTTAAGTATTATACAAGCCAAGCTTATCTGTGGAAAAGCTTGAGTTATCAAGCTTTTCCAAGTCAAGCTTTCAAGCTTTTCCCACGCTTTCAAGCTTAAACTTCTAAGCATTTTTTTACTACTCCATGGAACATAATTCTTAGAAAATACAGCGGATGATTTTGCATTCTATCATAAAATATATTCATTCGGTCTAAAAGAGGTACCTACGTGTAATTTAGGGTATATTTAAGATAGTCTGTGCTCTAATCAAAAACAAAATATACCATTAGTAGGTATGTAATTCGATTTAGTAAGAAAAGAATATTTTACTTAAAATCATTGTATAAAAAATTATCAGTAGATATATAGATATATACATATTTCTCAAAATCGCAATGGGCGCAACGGTACTTTGTACAAAATCTGTTGCACGTCGCGCTGTAACACTAGTGTTACAGCGTAGTTTTACATTGTAAAATGATACGGCTATCAGGTGATGTTCTGCAACGGTTTTTGATTTGTACGAAGTCAAAAATGATAAAAATGATAAATTAAAAAATGTGAATGTGTAGATATTCTGGAAAATATACGTTCTACATAACGGTTCTTTGAAATTTTCAGATAATTTGTTAGAACTTATAGTTTAATAATCGCCCACCAACCAGCAGTTGAGTAATACTGCGAAAGTCCGACAATGAGCTATATATGTATGACGTAATGCTCAATGTGTTCCAACCTCACTACTCTTACGGGAGGAGCAAGACTAAGTTTGAAAAAGCTTGGGAAAGCTTGGTAACCAAGCCAAGCCTGCATTCGCAAACATCAAGCCAAGCCAAGCTTTTCTTCTTAAAAAGCTTGCCTCTCAAGCTCAAGCCAAACTATTATATTTCAAGTCAAACTACTTGGCTTGGTGAATCTCTGCCGACGCCCACCGTACGCGAAATACTTCGCGCACTGCATGTAAACTATATGAGAGTTTTGTATTTTAACGTTTAAATAATTGTCAACTTTTTCACGTTTGTAGAAAAAAATTTGTTTGCAACTCGTGCGCGAAATACTTTGGTGATCTCGACTATTTCTTTAACTCGGCTGCGTTTCGTTAAAAAAATCATTTCATGATCACCAAAGTGGCATTTCGCGCACTAAATACAAAAATAACTATTTAATGTACCGGCATAATGTAAACGGTCGACAGGGATTTATACAAATCATTATATAAAAGTACAAACAAACCCAAAGATTATTGTGATAGCTTTTAACTCGAGGCAAGGAAGCAAGTGAAAACCATAGCAAATAAAACAATACAGCAGGCGGACATCAACCGGTATAGAAAATGAGTATTTGAGCCTTTACTCCCATTTATATATTTAATATCTTCAACTTTATTACTTTACTTAATCAAAGGCAATTTTGTAATATAAACCATCTTCCTTTACCGTAACATCCAATGAAAATGAAGACTCTTTCTTCTTATTAATATACCAATGTACGAGCAATATTAATACGTATTTGGATTTTCTGTAAACTTCCATGGCATTTTTAATGTAGTTTTCATAGCTTACAGCCGATGTTTACAGGGAAGTTAGGTATTATTTCAAAATGTTAAGAACCGCCTTCATTAAACTATGTACTTTCATATTTCATTTATACCCTATGTTACACCAACGCTTTAAGATTTATGGAAAGTGCGCCGTCGTCAATATATGGACGCAAAAAAATTGAACCGATCACACATGCAAAGGAAAGCGTGAGTGAATATTTAAATGATCTATATTTCTAAAACAATATCCCAATTCGTAACATTAATTTCCATCATTGTCTTTTGTGCTAATATCAGTTATCATTACAGCTGCCTTTGACAGAATCATAATTAACATCAGAAGTGTTAATTTAATTAATTTTGCTCATTTCCAAATTATTTAGCGACTGTTTGTGAATTTTAAATATTTCTTCACTCTGTTTCAACAGACATTTTATAAATACTCAAGCAAAATATATCGTTTTACAAACATTGTTAAGAGAAGCTTTTTTAACCTTGCTGTCACGATTGTCATTTTATGACACTAATTTTAAAGATCGTTTACTTTTAAATAATTAAATCCACCGCACCGTTCTATTCCTAATACTTTTTCGGGGAATTGCATGCTTATTTTCTAAATTAAACCTCGTGACGATTTCTAGCTCCTATGCAAATATGTTACTTTTAACACGTATTTATTGTGCATTCGCTGTTGAAATTTTAATAAAAACACCTTGATGGTTTATGGTGTGAAAAAAATGCGAAACCGTGTTTCAATTAACCGTTCTCCCCCAAAAATGATGGCGCAGATAGTAATGTACAACACACGTTTGTTAAGGCGAAATAACGCATTTACAAATGAAATATAATGGTTATAAAAATTAAAGTAGACTAAATTTGCGAAGCAGTGAACATCTCTCCTAAGTTCCTTCTTTTCGATGAATTCACAAAGTCTGGATGTACGTTGCTTTTTTCCTATAGACATTTTTGACATTCTGACTTCTAATTCTTGTAGAACATTCAAATTTAAGACATTTTTCCATCGATCTTTCGGGAAAGTGGTCAAAATGGCCGTCGAGAATATTATTCATCATAACAATGAAAGCTTGCGCATTCTCAACTGGTTTAAATTTACAATGCAACGCCACCTTATGCTCTAAAAAATAACAATGGTTTTGAGAGTTTATATCAACTGATGGACAAGACGCTTTGCACTTCTCATAGAACTTCACGTTTATTGTACCAACAGTGAAAATTTCGTATTACATTGCCTTTTGAGTTTAGAATTTTTAATAGTATTATGGTTTCCGAATCTACATTTTTAATGTTCAAACTATCATCTGATACAGTTCTTCTTTGTGCCAGGCTCAAAATTTACCGATAATTCCCTATTTTTGCCTTTTTGTCGGTACTCTTTGTGCTTTGCTTTAAAACGCAATTATCTTCATAACGTTTAGATATTTCTTGGCTATTGCATATTTTTCCATATCTATGATTTTTGCAAAGTACTTAGGCCAAAAATATATCCTCTGTACTTCTCGAAGACGGCACTTCGATTTGTTTTACAATAAATCGAACATATCCCGTTTAGGCGCTTTGTTGGTTCTCATATTGGCGCCGTTTTCGCAGTTATTTTTGATAATAATAGACAAAAACAAGTTTTTTTATAGTTTCGCACGGTTGATGATTAACAATCTGAGCATGCAGTGGTTGGTATGTGACAGTACAACAACAAAGGACAGATAACACCATCTTACTTATTAATACGATTTTTGTCATTCTCGTAGCTTCTACTAATTCCAAATTATAAAATGTTTGGAGCTTCTTTATATACCTAGTTTAAAATTACTGTTATAGGAGGAAACTTGTATGATGTACGTGTTAAAAATGTTTCTATTTAACTTGAAAGTAAAATGACATTTTTAAAACTATAGTTAGTATCTACCTATTAAAGCTTCTTCAAAACTTGCAACTTAGCAGGCTTGTCAGTTCCTCCTTATAATTTCACTATTAATGATATCCATAATTACTTTCTACAATATGCAAATCGGTCTCTAAATGCCAGTTATCTTAAGCGACGATCTTGACATTCATTCGTTTTCCTTGAAGCCCCAGTTCCTCTTTTACGACGTTCTTGAATCCTGGCCATTTTCAAACCATGCACGACACATTCGCATTACAGTAGACCGATTGCCATTTACGCGGTTAGCAATTTCCCCAAATTCCCCAAATGAAAAACCATCACAAAGGAATGATTCGACCTCTCTCGAATTCCGTTAATTGACGGTAATAAGAACAACAACCAAAATACTTAATGTTAATTAATAATGAAAAACACCAACAAATTGTAAAAAAACGCTGTGACGTTATCGCCTTACCGCTTAATCTCAAAAGATAATTAATTATTACTTAATGTCAGCCCAACAAATCTACCAAGTTTCAATAAAAAATTGCAATTTGGTGACGACATAATGAAAAGCGTCGACAAAATTGAAAATCATTGTCTACAAACAAAGCAAAGATTATTGCGAAAGCTTTTAACTCGAAGCAAGGATTCCAATGGAAACCAAAGTAAATAAAGCGATACAGAAGGCGAACGTCAACTGTGATCCTTATAAAAAATAAGTCTTGAACATTTAAATACTTAATATCCTCAACTAAATTTTTAATTTTTTGGAATATTTTCAAATTTTCACATGCCAAGACAAGATTTCAAAATTCAATTTGACTTCGTTAAAATCGTTGAAGATTTATAATTGGAAATAACAATAGAAATTGCTAATTATTCCTTTAGGTTTGTTATTATTTACAGAAAAGTAATGTTGTTGCATAATCTTTACGTTTTTGGTGCAACATACTTTATGGGAGAAATATTTTTCAATGAAAATTAATATCTATTTACGTGGCTTCTAAAAACTCTAATTTACCTGTGCTGATGAATTACTTTCACAAAAATCCTGTAAATGTTCTTTTACAGTTGCCTAAAGGAGGAGGTTTTTCTTTATTCAGTTTACATGTCAATTAAGTAGGCAGAATATGAGACGGCTGTGGATTGTTTTACTACTTAATTGACTGAATCATGTAAACTGAATAACGAAAAATCTCCTCGTTTAGGCAACTGTAAAAGAACATTTAGAGGATTTTTGTGAGAGTAATTAATCGGCAAGGGTAAATTAGGGTTTTTAGAAGCCACGTAAATAGATATTCATTATCATTGGAAAACATTTCTCCCATAAAGTATGTTGCACCAAAAACATAAAGATTATGCAACAATATTACTTTTCTGTAAATAAATAACAAACCTAAAGGAATAATTAGCAATTTCTATTGTTTTTCCCAATTATAAACCTTTAACTTTTTAACGAAATCAAATTGAATTTTGAAATCATGTCTTGGTATGTGAAAATTTGAAAATGTTGCAAAGAATTTAAACTTTAGTTTTAGCGGAAGTTAATGAAAAAAAAATGTTTTCTGGTCTTGAGATTGTTCGGTAAGCTAAAACTGACAGACGATAAAAAAATCTCATTGAAATCTTGCTTAATTTACGAAAAATAGCATACTTTGAATTTAGACAATTTCGAAAAACGCCATTTTCTAGCTAAGTGAAAATCACTCGGTATATCTGATAGGGGCTAAATAGGTTTTCAGACAAGCACAAATTATTGCCGTAAAAAGTTTTTTAAAAAAATCAAAAATAAAAAAAAATCCATTTGGTGCCGACTTTTTGGCGAGCACTGTAGATTATTAAAGCAAATATAGATTGAGCCAATGTTTCTACTAGCACAATATTTCAATAAATGTTTTAGACCGATGTTCGTAACATATTAATTTTTACGATATTGTATTTTGTGCTAATATCTGTTAGTAATCGATACAACTGCGTTTGACAGGATTAAAATTAATTTCAGAAATGTTACCTGAGTTCATGTTTTTCATTTTCACAATATTTAGCTGCTGTTTATTAATCTCAAATACATCTTTTGTTTCAATACGAACTTAAAGGGAATTAGTAATTTCATATTACTCTGCTTCATTATTCTCAACTGAATGAAAACATTTTTCTACAAACACTGTTAAAAGTCGGCTTTTATGTTTTGCTTTCAGTGTAAAAAATGTCATTAACGTATACAAATTACTTATTAAATAGGGGCCGCATTGAGAAGTTACAAGTCTGGCCTATGAATCTCTAGAGACCGATGACTACATACCCTTTTAAATGTCGAGTCATAGGGACTGTTAATATATTTGTTCGAGTTTCCACAAGTTTCCCCAACTAATTAAAATTATCCGTTCCAAAGTCCTGTTAGTTGTATGACCGAAGTCACGAAGTACCTAAGTGAATAGGTTATCTTGTGATGTGACCGGTAGAGATTTCTAAACTTAACGCAAGAAGATCCTAAATAATTGGTACGTAGGTTACAGTTTCATGTGAACAAGAAATTAAGTAAAGGAAGTTTAGATAAATTGGGGTCTGTAAAAATGTCTAGACAAGACGTCGTGACTACACAACAGGAAAACAACCTCTTATCACTGTAAAGAGCATTTTCAAGTTGAATTTACGCTTATAGGAACATTATAACTACTATCATTGAATAACTATAACTAATACTTGAAGAAGTGCAACCTCAATGTTAAAATTTCAGCCCTACCCCTCTTGCCCTTTACCCCTAAACTAGAAGTTGCAAAATGCTGCCTTTAACGTTTTGCGGGAAAATATAGAAATAGGTATACGTTCCAGCCAGTCGCCCTTCGTCTCATTTTATTTTGCGTCTATCTTTACGGAACAAATCGTACACTGCTCAGGTAGATTTTTATTTACCTGGCGTCTAGGGTATGAATACTTTCTTTACGACAAAGTACCTACCTAAATCGGATTAGCTATAGAAAAATGTTGTTCTATAACAGTAGTAACAAGTTGTACACTAACGTAAATTTGCAAATGTATAAATTTATACTCGTACATAATTATAGGTAGGTACCTAAATATATAAATAGATTAAAGGTGTACGTACGTATGTACCTACCTAGTTTTCAAGTTTTCATAGAATAGGACAAATACTACTTGAAATCCATTAATAAAATCTAATAAGTTTGATAATGTTATATTGTCAGTATGTACCTACCCAAAAAATTTGTAGGTATTTATTTAAAGTATGTACCTAAAACAGCTAATTTGCAAAAAAATTCGAAAATCTTCCGTCAATTTTTGATCGACATCTGTCATCTTCACCTACATACCTTTCGACTATTATTGTTTGCATACATGTACATACCATGTCCTTACATCCTGTCTTACGCTAATAACAATAAGATTTGAACAAGTCTACCTGTTATGAATCATGGAACTTGTAAACAACTACATTAACCCATTGTTACCTGCTTTTCTTAAACATTTTCAAAGAAGTCATGCAAATTCAAATCTTTTGTACAATCAATTCCGGTTACATTAGTACCTACTTGTATTTACTTTGCTCTCGGTTGTGTTTTTGTATGGTACCGCTTTGCTTTGTTTTTGACTTTCACCTTGATTTTGAACTTTGATTTGGAATTACGGATATTTTTTACGATTTGGTTTTTGCCTTTCGGATTGATAGTAACCCTGTTTATAAACAAGTGATCTAAATTTGATTCTAACGATGAGTGTCGCAAGTCACGTGTGTGTTTATATAAACTGTTTTAATACGCAAAAAAAGAATAGATATAACTTTTTTTAAATTTCCTATTGATAAAATTCGTTTTCAAGAATGGATTTTGTACTGTTTTGTAAATGCAAATCATAAAAGACTAATTAAAACTGCAATTCCAATTAATTATTGTGGAAATGAAAAATCACTTTGTCGCAAAAGAAAATTACCTATAGTAACAGAAGAAGCTGCATCTACCAAAAAACCTTCATTACAATCTTCTCCTGGCATGATTTTAAATCGATCAAAATCACCAAAAACATACGAGCGAAAAAAAATTAATGCTCAAACAGTTGAAACTGAAACGTTATTTCCATCGTTCAATTCTCTCGATTCTCGAATCTAATGTTTTTGTTACCAATTTATTGGAAATGCCCTCTCCATTCTCCAAGTAAATGTAAATCCGAAATGAATTCAAACACACAACTGCAAAACAAAAAATTATACGTTATAAAACAACTATTAAAGAAGAAGCGCAACGAAAATGTTTATTTGCGTAAGAAATTGGTCTTATATTATTAACGCTGCCAAAATAATGAATAATATGCTTTCACATAATTCATGTTATGTACATACGCACATTTGCTCAAAGTCAATTAGGTACTGCATAATCGTAGAACTAAATGACGAAGTTATAAAAAAGGATTTTTGGTCATTGTTTACGCAAATAAACCTTTTCATATTCGGCATTGTATTTATGTAGGTGCACTTTATACCTGTTGCTAATCCTATCTCATTCTAAACAAAAATACTCGACTATACTTTCACTTCCACTCATGGCATTGAAGTATGTAATCAATGGTTCATTGCACCACTAGTTTTGTAAGAATCCTGTATTTTTATACTGCTTGTAGTTAATGTACCCGACTATAGGAGGCCTACACTAGCGCTTTAAAGCGTAGGGTATATCGTCCGTACTTAAAATAAGCCTATATAGTTGCACTTCTTCAAGTATTAGTTATTCAATGCTACTATATACATAATTGGCGATTAAATACAACGTGCTTTCAAAATGTTTGAATGCTAGATGCAGTGTAATTATCTCAGTATTAACACTTAGCAACGAATGTGGGATAGCGTTACGAATTAATTATTTATTAATGCGAGGATCGATTAGTTCAACTTTAAGGTCAGTTTTAGCATTATAGAACTGTCTAATGAAATTGTTATTTATAGCTACATTCGCTTTAGCAACGTCTAAAAAAGATATTCACTAAGTATAATTTATTGCCAAATTTTGTTTATCTTATTCATACGTTATTTCCTCATTTTTTAGATTGTTTCTAGTACTTAATATCACCATTTCTCTTAGGCGGACTCCCACTACTCGTGTATTTGGCAAGTACGCAAATATTTGCGTACTTGGCAAGTACACCAAGTTCGAACTCAATTTGACAAGTACGGCGCTCCCACTACTCCTGTATTTGGCAAGTACGCCAATATTTGTGTACTTGGCAAGTACAGCAGGTTTCGCGTCGCCTCGCGGCCTTTTCCCATATAACTGCCTCATTTTCATACATATCCAGAAATTCGAACACTACTTCCTGCGACCACTCCATTCTGAAAAATCTTTAGAGGAACACGAACCATGCACACGCGACAGAAAGCCAAAAACAACTGCAGACCGCTAATTAATTGTCGGCAAGTAGTGGGAGCGCATCCACAAGTAAGCACTTGTCAAATACGCAAATAATTGAAATCCCTTTGACTCGTGACATTTTTACCGACAACCGGCGGGACTTCGCCAGCGGCCAATAATTGTACAAGTAATGGCCGAGTGAACCATTCCCACTACATGGCAAATATAGGCAAGTGACAAATATTTGCCAAATACACGAGTAATGGGAGTCCGCCTTTTACACCCAAACTTTTGAGAATTTCTGTGGTAATGGTGTCCTTGTGCCTTCCTTCCACTGTTTCTATAACATTTTTTACTTTTTATGGATGTGTTTTATTCAGATCTCCCCTTTCTCAAATTGTTATTACTTTATAGAAGAGTTTTTGGTTTCTATGAGATGTTTTCAATCTTCTTCCCAAAGTTGTCCCATGACTTTTTATACGCCTCAAAACCAATTCTATTACAGTTTTTGTTTGATGTGTGTATTCTTCACACCTGTTGTTTGTTCTAGAGTTAAGATACTCTAACCATTTTTCTTCTTTATCTGCATCTCTTCCTTGATATGTTCACCCCACCATGCTGTTTTGTTTTTGGTCGTTCGCTTTGGTTAGTTTCACATCTTTCTTCGGTAGAATAGTTGGCAGTGAAATGTTTGTGGAAAATGTATAATGCTTTTCGTGATTTCTATTAAGTGCTTTCTAAGCGCCTCTGTTAATCTAACTTTTAAATTCTTTCCATAGCGTTTTGCAACATGCAACACATTTTTCAAGTGACATCGCTACCAACAATTGGTAACTTTGACTGATTTAATTAAGAAAAGGGCATTTTCATTGTGTTATTGTGCAAACGAGTAAGTGTGCAATTTGAAAGGCAGTCTGATATTTGATTTTTTCTAAAGAAGAATGGTTTTGTTTCATAGAGGATATTAACTGTTGCTACTATGTATTATTTTGTTAAGTTATTGCACAAATGTATAAATCAATATACAAATGAAAGTACCCGGTAAGCAAGTTCAGATGTTTAGCAAAAGTTTTTTCCTTCAAGTGTTAATGTTATTTTGACAGGAATGATTATCTTTTCTTCGAAAAAACGGACGAACTTGAAATTGCGGCTTTAAAAAATTAAAGAACAGTTAATGTTGATTTTCTCATAGTCCCATGTCTCCCAAGTCTCAGACGTCGAAAATAAAATGCTTCTAAAGCTTCTTTCACCGCGTGTAATTGTCACATTTCCTTTTTCGTAAACTGTAACGGTGTCTCTCGTAAAATTCGTGGATCACACTTTCCTTTTTGCAATTGCAAACAATGCACATTTTCGTCTATTTAAACGAAGGTTCTACCTCAAAAGTACGCAATTTTCACAAATGTGTGTCTCTCGTCTCCATTTATCGGTACGTGCAAACTGAATCAAATCAAAATAACACCTTATGAGAGTTTTTAAAGCACCATTCAGCAGTTCTTTTGTTGCGAAACTTGTGTTGTGGGATTAAATAAAACACCCTAGCAAACCTAAAACTGTAGTTTTAGCGTATGTAAATCCTTTATGCTCACGTACGTAAGCAATTTCACACAACTTTATTGCTTTATGCGCAAAGCATGCGTAAGTATTGTTTTGGTTAAAAAATCGATGTAGGCCGTAGGATTTTCGACAATTTTACACTTTTTGAGCATTTTGAAAGTCCTCTGAACCATTTGCACGTGATATCTGTGTATGTGTGAATAATACCCTTTGCGAATTTGTTAACATCTATCAACTTTGGATCATTAATAAAAGAACTACCTCTGAGGTTTACAGAGAACGCGGAGCGTCGTGGTATAAGCTAGCACATTAGATTATTTAATGTAAGTATAGAGTAGAATCACTGACAGGTAAAGATGAACGAGAAACTTTCTAAATTAGCTTAATTGGATTGTTCCAAACTAGGTTTATACAACGTAAATAATTTGTTCTGCATTTACCATGAAAGCTCTATTATTGCTTTTACCACAAGCAATTTCATTCACAAACCAGAATGCAAGCGGACATCGTTCCAATGCTTACATCGAAGTTGCGTGATACCGAATGACTGTGATTTTCACAATGACAAAGAGAAATGAAAAATCGTAACATACAGAGTGCTGCCTTCATATGCATAATACACAAAATTGCATGCATAATTTGAGGGCATATGCAGTGCCTTAGATTAGCTTGTCTTTTTCACGCAGCAAATGAAATGTATATCTGCATAATCATGTCCTTTTTAGTTAGAATTTATTGTATAATACCTCCCTGAATCTGAAATAAGTTACTAAAAAGATAAACAATACGTAATTTTATAAATTTTCTCTAATTCCGCATTTGAATTTTATGTTTACACAAACAATTAATACACAATTATATTCTGATTTAGGTGGAGTATAATAATTATTATGTGTATACATATTCACACAATAGTTGATTGCCTGTTTTCATTCCATATTTGAAAATGAAATCGCGAGAATATTTTGGTACTGCCTTCGGCTGTATAACATAGGTGCCTACTTGTATTCGTCGCTTCAATTCAGTTTCCAAATAAGTCATTTTTAAAGTCAGATTTCAACGTTTATATTTGGATATGATTGCTACCTTAAAAAAAAGGAAATTTTCGTTGAAATATTAATGGAGGAGGTACAACATTTCCAATCGCATTCACATAACAAATAACCGACGCACGCTATTCTCTTTTAGCACGAAAATGTGTGGCGGTCTCCATAAATCATTTCATCCATGTTGTGTACGGGTTTTTATGTGTCTAGATATGTGTAGATTTGTCGATATCATCGAAACTTGGAAAAAATGTGTACTTGCAGTTTATTGAATTTCATCGCTCTGACGGCAAAGTGGCTTAATTCTGATACAATGAGATATGCCTGGATGAATGGATTTCCTTTCCTGCATTCTTTTTTTCTATTAAAATGAACTTACTGTGATTTTTGTGGGGAACAATGCAAAAATTTTATTATTGATGTTAAGGAATACTTTCAGACTTCCACGAGGAACTTTACTGTGCGACGATCCACCTCAAGCCATTGCTCATGCTGTACAACAATATCGACCTATTCTGTCTCGCTGTCACTGATACTGTCCTAATAAAAGATTGTTGAACACATAAAAACCAGTTCAAAATTCAAGATTATGTCAATAGTCGATGTACAAATCCGACTTAGTTACATATACTTAGCGGTAACAAAGGAAAACCAAATTTTAAGGGTTGGTCCATTCACTACGAAATTCAATTTAAGATTAAAAAAGGCTTTGTATTTGAATGATCATAATGATAAAGACCCTTCTTTCAATTTAATGCAATCCCGTAAGTATCACCTGAAAATTTCATGTTGGCAGTCACAATTTGCCACTTCTCCTGTTGGCTGTTATACATTAAAACTGTTGCAAAGATGTTTAATCGTTTTACATTAATGCTTTGTACCTATTTAAATATTGGAAGCGAAATAGTGAATTCATTTAGGTTTCATTTTGGAACTGAACCTTTCGAGTCCTAGATTGACAGTGAATTTATCTGTCGGCTGTAAATATATAATTAGAATTAGAATTAGATTGTGAAATTTACCGCTGGGACGTCTCGAGTTCAATCGGGCGATGTACTTCACCGAAGGATTTATTTCTTGCTTATTCGTTTTGTCTTTGCTTGAGAGATGGGACAACCCATCCTCTACAATGGGTGTGCTTTAGCACGTTGTTTTTCCGGGAAACATCGGACTACCGGGCAATGTAAACTATCTCCGAACATGAACATTTGGGACTAAATGACTTTATACCTTCCGTCGTTGTAAGGGGTGGTCTTAAACAGAAAAACCTAACTCGATTTGATTCACCGCATTAATTTACTCTTAGCATATTTTCTAGGTAGTTAAGTCTTAAATTAAGTTATCACTCTTTCTTGAAAATTTCCATTCTTACATTTACATTTTTCATTTAAAAGGCCCCAACGGAAACAATTTCAATTTTACATTCAATTTCTTTAAAAATCCCTGAAACTAAGGAGAGAAGCGCGTGGCACGTTTTCTTGCAACTCCCTTGAGATTTAGTTATTTGAACGTTTATTCTGCTAGTAATCGATAGCACACACACAAAGATAATGTTTTATTCCAATTCTTTCCTCTTGTAATAGTTCTTATTCTATAGGTACATTTACTTCCACAATTCTTACATCTTTAATCTACAGTTTATCGACCAATGTCATACCAGTTTGGAAAAAGATATTAACACTGGAAAGTAATTCCTATTGTATGATAAAAATTTGTGTTCCACTTTGACTGAGACTGGTATTAATTCTACTAATTCAACATGATTAACAATTATTTTATAGTTATAGTTTTATAGTCATTTTAAAAAATACATAAGTTAATTCTCTGCAAGGTCTTTTTCCCAACAACCTGTTTTTTCGTAACGCCTGTAGACCAAAATACTCGCCTTGTCTGTATGATAAAAATATAAAGTAGATAATAGATTCTATAAATAATTAATTTTCAAGAACTATTTGATTAGTACACAATAAACTAATTCAAAGTAAGGTTTTCATACGTAAATAAATACTTCATTAAGTTAGAATGTTCTCGTTCAGCGTTCTATATTTCTACACATTCGTCAGACACATTTTGAACCCTAAAGCTTTGTATTGCATTTCTCAACACAATCCTAACCTAGATTATACGATGCCATTTATCAAATGTATGGGATGTGTTACCTGTAGTAAATTCGTAGCCTTCTCTAAAGATTTTACTTTCTCCTATAAACTGTTAAAAGGTAGTTTAATAGCTTAAGTTGTAAATTTACAATAGAGAAGATTGTTAAACTTCACAAAAGGGAATTTTCAAGTTTGGTTGTCCATGATTAGCTTACAATCTGACACAGAACTTAATAATACACTGTTTCCCTTATGTAATTAATATATTAATGTGGTGATGACATTCTTATATTACACTTATTTGAAGAAATTATTACTTAACCGTAATTTATTGTATAAATAGGTAGCTTCTAGTAGCTCAGAGTTCTTCATCACTGTCCTGCGAGATAAATCTTTGGTTTGTAAATTAGGTACATTCTCCAGTATTAAGTATAATGGGATCAGTGCTTAAATCGTAAATAAAAAAGGGACGGAACGCATTTTGCAAAAAAGGGATTCGTGATTTCAAAAAGGGATATTTGTTAATTACCCCCCCCCCCCCCCACCACCACCACCGAATTTTTAAAGAACATTTTTACAAAATCGACCGATTTGCCATTCATTTTCTTAAATCAACAAAAGCATATCTGGATTAGTCTTCCAAAGAAGCAAATCTTTCCCCATTTAAGCAAATGTGTAACTCTTATGGTTTCCGAGATCCCCATACAAATAATGAAAAAAAACTCACCCTGTATATAATTTAAAACATTAAAATATTTGATGGGCACGTAGGGACTCTAAATATAAATAAGTAATACATGCTACTCACACAAAAAAAATTACCTCCTACTCCAAAATAAGAAAGTAAATTCTTAAATGTATCAAATTAAATTAAAACGAACTAATGTAAGGTAAGGGAGTAACTAATTCCGAAAGAATAAAGTAATTTTACTAACCAGATAGGTGGTAACAATAACATATCTGTACCAGATTGTAAAAGGCTGGCTCCTGGCTGTGTGAGTACAATTCTATCCTAATTAACTGTCTCGGACATCCTCTTTCAAAATTTTGTTCACGTACATGTTCTATCAAATTAGTTTCTCTCCTGTATTCATTTCCGTAAGCTTTCATAGATATTTCAGTCCTCATATGTCATCTGCTACACAATTGCTTTGTGATCTTGATAGATTAATTAATACGTAGACGTATGTTGTGCGAGCGAGGATTGTTGTCAATTGGCTGAATTTTTAATAAAATTACGTGATATACCACACACTTTTTCATCATGTATATGTTGTTGATGGGGAATTACTTGTTATGAATGAAACTATCTTCAACTATTATGTGCCTGCACAAATGCGATTTATTTGAGAATAAACTTTCTACGTTGAATATTTTAGATAAACAACTCAAAACTGTACTGTAATGTATGAATTTCTGGCTGATTAACCCCTTATAATGAGGCGAAAAAAGGAAAACTCCGAGAAAACCAGATAAAAGAAACTAATATAAAAGTTTTCGTACTTCAACGATCTATAAATTACATCTCGTGCTTTCTTTTCAAACATAACAGATCCTCGTAAGTTGGAGCAAGAAATTCAATTAACATTCCCGTTGATTGATCAAATCCTTCAAGATTTAGTTATACAAGCGAGTTAAGTTGCGTTTATTATTACGAAGATACCTACCTGTTATAATAAGCGAAGATGATGTTTTAAATTAAAACTTGACACAAGAAGTAAACAAGTCAGTTTGACATTTTTATTCACAAATTTGATGAATATTTTACCTGTCCTTCGCAGAGGCGGATTTACGAATTTGCCGCCCCTAGGCTGAAAATATTTTGCCGCCCCTCTTCTACGATTATTTTCCCTTTTTGTTTCTACTGCTGTTAAATAATATTTGATATACCCACAAACTAAAATATTGTATTTTCAACCAACTTCAAAAAGTTGGTTACTAAATTCGTCCGGATGCCTGTGCCTGTGCCTTGCGCGATGTTACAGGGTTTAGAAAGCTGTAAATGGTGTCATCTTATAGGGAATTCTTTACCGATTACAAATCTTTGGTAAATTTTTTGATGGGATCACCCGTTCACGGTCGGGACGCCATTACAGTCAAAATATATACGCTTGAATATCTCGAGAACGACACATCCCATTACAAAAGGAAAAAACACGTTTCCTTTATTTTTTGAAACCTATTTTGAAAACTTAAATGGGAACACCTATTTTTTATTGCACTTTTGGATTCTCCATAAAAAACTATTCTCAAATTGTAAATTTTACCCCCAACTGCAAACCTTTTCTTAAGAGTGGAAAGGGGAAAAATTGCACATGTCCTCAAAAGAACGATCTATTTTTATATTTTTTTTCCTCCAAGATTTGTTTGTGATTTACTAATTGTCCGCCACCCTCTCCGCTCCCATCTCCCTTAAGGGTGGAAAGGAAAACAATGACTCATTTTTTATTAATTACAGATTTGAAGTTAGTTGAAATTAGAATTCTATAAGAATTCGCGCCTTTTGATACTTGTTTCACATGATTTGAATTTGTCTAGATGTCATTTTATTATTTAATTTTACTTAACTGCAACATTTGCCGCCCCCTAAAATGTGCCGCCCTAGGCTATAGCCTTTCTAGCCTTATGGTAAATCCGACCCTGGTCCTTCGGTTATTTAAAAATGTTTCAGTTTAAAAGGTGGCGTCGTTCATGCCCAATTAAAGTCAAATGGTTTTTATTATTAATTGTGGGACTCAAATTTCATCCACGAAACTCACATTTCGCTTCATAAAATATGAAAATAACTACGGCTCTGCTTTTTTCAATGTATTGATTTAGATACTGGCGTAAAGGAAAATCACACTTCGGTTAAAAAATGTCCGTGGTTGTCTTGGGAAATTTATATTTAACCAAATGTAAAATTTAGAAAATCTATTTTCGAATAATCTTTATGCAGATCCTTCGTACTTTTTAACATCCGTTGAGGTTACCTTGTGCTTTTTCTATAACAGAATTTGGCACATGTTCTCTTTGTTTCTATTCGATCTTTATGATGGTCATCATCTAGCTTCAGATATAGGTTTGTTGAACCGAGATTATTGTGTCTGCTTATTTTTATTATTTCTTGACACGTTCCACTTCTGCAATATTATCTACTTATTGTGCTTGCCTTACTGGAATGTTTTAAAATTTTATACGTTTGAAACTTTTAACGATCTCTTTGATCTCTTTGGTGAATTTTTGAAGAAACTAAGACGAATTGCTTTCAACGTAGTCCATGCAACGTTTATTGTTAACATACATTTTGTGCCGCATAAGTCTATGGAACAATCTAGTTATGGAACAATGTAGTAAAACAAATTTTAATGTAAAATCAATTTACAACATAAAATTAAATGGCTGATATCGATTTGGGTTACTTTTATTTTTAGCTCCATTATTGAATACGAGACTATAAACAATTCATCTTATAAATGCGACTTTGTTCTTCTTTAAAAAACGTTGTCGAGCAATCCGCCTTCTCGACAGAAAAGTTCCTGAGCTTCGATATGACAAGTTGTGCGTTAGAAACCTTCACATGTATTTTCAAAAATGATTGTCATCTTCCAAAGATTTTTTTGAAAGCGGACATTATTTTTAATTACTTATCCATTGTTGAATGTTCCTTCTATAATAATAATAATAATAATAATAATAAAGGACATTTATTGAAGGAGAAGGATAATATCAGTAAAGAAAATAAAGGATAAATTCATAAGAACATAAACAATAAATAAAATAATAAAATAGCACAGTATCACAATCACCTTCAAAAGGGCGAAGTTCAGGTTTATGAAGAGTGTAGTACTCTTCATAATCTGCTCTTACACTTAACCCCAAATTACAAAAAAAAAAATATTAAAGGTACGTCTTACGAACGAAGAAGAAAAAAAAAAAAACTTATTAACGTGCAAATACATAGAAAAAAAAAACTGGAATTAAATGTGCATATATAACAAAAAAAACAAAAATATTATAAAAAATATTAAATAAAGGAATATAGAGTCATAATAATACTGTTAACTTAATTTGTTTCTGTTTTAATTTTGCGAAAGATAGGTAATGAGGTGGTGCCTGAAAATAGTAACTTTAAGCGATTTTAGAGATGGAGGTAGACTATTATAAACTTTAGTGATGGTGTAGGAAAATGATTGTTTAAACATGCTAGTTTTATGGATTGGAGGTGTGAGAACGTGCTTTCTTCGTATATTTACTCCGTGAACGTGGTATCTAAATCGTATTTTATTAAATAAGTAGGTTGGTTGTTTATTGACTATAATTTTGTGGAATAATACGGAAGAGTGCAATATTCTTTTGTTATACATATTAAGCCATTTGGATTCAGTTAATTTATGCGAAATACGCTGAAATTTTTTGATACCGTATATTAGTCGAAGACAGGAATTTTGTACTCTCTGAATCCTACTCGCGTCAAGGCTAGCAATGCATGGTCCATATACAACATCACAATAATTAAAATGAGACAATACAAGCGAATCACACAACATCATCTTCAGTTTTCTAGTCAAACAAAATCTTTGATTAAATATAAGCTTCAAATTAAGATAAGCTTTCCGTAGTAGGTAAGAGATATGTTGAGAGAATTTCAAATCTTCATCTAAGATCACCCCAAGATTTTTCGCACTTTCTCTAATGACTAAAACCTCATCTCCAACCTTAACATTCACATCATGCTTAATTATATTTCTAGCCTTACGTCGACCAAATACCATAACCAGTGATTTTTCTGCATTAATTTTTAAGCAATGTTGTTCAGAGATTTTTACAAGAGCGTCAATGTCAGAATTAATCAAATGATTATTTCTAAACACATCTTCAGGTTTGAAATCAATTTGAAGTTGGGTATCGTCGGCATACAGATGATACTTGCAGTATTTGATTTGTTTTTGGAAATTGCATGTGTAAAGTGAGTAAAGTAAGGGACCGAGATTTGAACCCTGAGGCACCCCAGCAGTAATTGGTAAAGGAGATGAGATTTTTTCATTTAAAATGACTTTCTGAAGACGATTTGTGAGATAAGCCTGCATGAGTTTCACAGCACTGCCAGAAAAACCAATGAACCGTAAGATACTGAATAAAATTTTATGAGAGATAGTATCAAAGGCTTTTGAATAATCCAGCATGACTAACACTGATGTTCTATCTTTATCGGCAGCCGACAATATATCATCAGTTACGTTTAATAGAGCTGTAGCACAACTGTATCCTTTTCGAAATCCAGATTGGCTTTCGGGTAAGATGTTATTAAACGTAGTATAGGTTGTTATTTGTTCTACCATTACTTTCTCTAAAATTTTAGACATAACTGGCAGTATACTGATAGGGCGAAGGTCCTTAAACGAAGTCGGCTCATTAATTTTAGGTAGTGGAATGACATTGGCGATTTTCCATTTCTCAGGAAAAACACTAGATAGTAAACAAGAATTAATTATGTGAGTAATGACAGGCAAAACATCCGGCATACATAGTTTAAGCATTAACACACTTATACCGTCGCTACCGACCGCATTAGTTTTAATACAAGATATTATATTTGCTATCTGATTTTCATCGGACAGTTTAAATTTGAAGAAAGATTCAAAAGGTTTTATAAGTGAATTGTTATAAGATTCTTCCAATTCTAGGTTTCCAGAAGCCGATTGCCTCCCCGCACTTAAGAAATAATCATTGATTTCGTTAACGTTCTTTAGGTGAGATGGTAAGGCCCTGCTATTAGATTTGCTTGAGTGATACACATTCAGTGATCTTAGCTCTCTCCACATGGCCCCAGCATCATTTCGCGCCCGATATTCTAAATAAGCTTTCTTTTCACTTCTAATCGCAAAAGTAGTGTAATTCCTTAACGATTTATAATATTCCCAAGAACCATTGGTTTTAAGCCTTTTAAATCGTTTAAAAGCAGCATCCCTTAGAGATATCATAAATCTAATGTTGTCAGTAAGCCAAGGTGCTTTAGGTTTAGTAATCCTTACGGTTCTGACAGGGGCATGCCGATTAAAAAGAGTTAATATGGTATCAGTAAAATATGTAACTTTATCATTTATGTCTAAAATATTATAAATATTATGCCATTGAATTTGCCGTAAGTTGTTTTGAAAATCATTATTATCAAAATATTTAAAGTCTCTAAAAGTAATTAAGCGAGGATTCACACGTAGATTTATATTTATTGGATAATGACAATATACTAAAGAATGATCAGATATGTGATCAGTATTTATGACACCTGTATGTTTAATTTCTATATCTGAATTAATAATTAAAAAATCAATTAATGTGGCGGTGGTGGCCGTGACGCGAGTAGGTTCTGTCACAATTTGTTTGAGTCCCATTGCATCCAGGGAGGAGTAGAATTGCACACATGCAGTTTCATGAAAATTAAGGAGATTTAAATTAAAATCACCCATGCACACTACTTCATCACAAGATGATAAAATTAAAGACACAGAGTCCTGGAAAGCATTTAGAAAATCAATATATGAATACTCTTGTCTCCTATACACAGTTCCAACCCTTAATCTCACTCCGGCAATTTTGATAGTGACCCAAATCTGTTCGATAGATATGCTATTACTTACCACGTGGAATAATATAGGAGAAAAACAATTTTTAATATATATTCCAACACCTCCTCCCCATGTAGCAGTAACTCGGTCTTTACGAACATAGTTGTAGCCTTCGATATCCACAGTCGCACTCGATATATGTGAGGAAAGTCTAGTTTCAGACACCCCTACGATATCATAGCCTTCGTTCAGTATAAGTGACTTGAATTCTGCAAATTTAGGTATTAGGGATCGTACATTTAAATGAGCTACCTTAATGGTGTTAATCATATTAATAGTAGATAACAAAAAGTTATAGCAAACATACTCTTACAAATTGAAAATAACTGTGGCTCATTTAGTACAACCACGTAACAATTTTCTACATAAAAATAAAAATACATTTCCCACAAAGTAACAATAGGTACTATCACAAAAATCCATTCTATATTTAACCCAAAACCGAAGTATTTCATTGTTATACAACTCGAAAAACCGTTAAAGCTAACATCAGTTTCAGGAAACATATCTTATCCTTAATGTACATCAGTAAAATCAGATGTAGAATTGATTACGTAGACTCGACTGTTCTCAGTTTTGCGCATCATTATCTTGCCACTTTTAACCCACAAAAATTTTACGTTGTTGGATTTCTTAAACTCGCGGCACTGATAATATAACCTTCTGTACTCAGGAGATAAAAATTCGTTGACGTAGATTGGGCTAGGTGTTCCACTAGACGGGTCCAAATCTTTCGTAGAAAAATTTCGTTTGATTTTCCTTGCTTTTAAAAATTCTTCCGCGTGGATACGGCTGATAAATTTCAAAATAATACGCCGTGGTTCTTGAGGCCTAGATTGATTAGATACTAATCTGTGACATGCATCTACCATACTTTTATCCAGAGGGAAATTAAGCACACGACCAACAGCAGCTACTGTGGATAACACATTTTCATCTCGTGGCTCGGGTACCCCCCTGATTTCTACACAATTTAAACGGCTGTATTGTTCGAGACGATTAATTCGTTGTTTAGCATCAAAATTTTCTTTTTTCAGATTCACGTTGTCGGAATTTAGCTTATCTATCGTAGAAAAACATTCATCCAGTCGCTTATCTTTTTCGCATATTAATTTTTTTAAATCACCAATTTGATCATGATAGAAGTCTAAAGATTGTTGGAATGCATCTAGCTTATCAGAGAATAATTTAGTCTCTTCTTTAATAGCCTCCTTTACCGCAAGTGTTATAATTGATAACATACCTGCATTGATAATGTCCGGTTTTGGTTCGAATTGGGTATCTGCGCTGGAATAGGCCTTCACTTTACACTTTCCACATCGCCACGCCAATTTCGCCTCAATAGTAAGTTTGCGGAAAGTGGTTTCTCGCACACCACTACATAAATAATGAATATTACTATTACAACCCTCACAGTGAACAAAATCAGACTCCGGTAAAAAAGTTTCTTCACATACGTTGCACAAAGACATTTTAGATGAATTTAATTTGTACTGCACGCACTGATATTGTAAAATATTTAATAATGTACAGAGCACATTTCTCATGCGTTCGCACGATACGACGTCAACAACAACAGTTTTAGGGTGTGAAAATCAGCCTTTAACCTTTTCCTGATTGTGCTTTTATACCAGTCGAAATAATACATAAAATAATTAAAAATACGTATATTTGGCGTATTGGAGATACGAGGGTCGATCAATAAGTACCCGTGTTTGGAAACAGGTGGCGCGGCTCAACGAAGTTGACCTAGGGTCTCTAAAGTTGACCTTACCATCGTGTACTGTCATCTGTCGAAAAACACCACACAAAATTTCCGATTAATTCACACGTTAGTTTTCCTTCGGCAGCACACATTGTAAGTTCGTATCGAAAATGGAAAAAGAACAATATCGGTCCCGTAATTCGCTTCTTATTTTGGACGGTGAAACGTGTGAAAAAATAAAAGCGTAGTTGGATGCTATGACCACCGTGGGATATTGGTTCAACGAATTTAAACGTGTTCGAACATCCGTTTTTGATGAGGAGCGGCCGGGTCGTCCGAGGAAATCGTTGGAAAGGTTCGCGAAATGATTCTGGCTGATCGACGTACTAAAGTGCGCGAACTAGCAGAGGCCGTAGGCGTGTCGTACGGAACGGTTATAAATATCTCGCATGACAAGTTAAGTATGAGAAAGGTGTCGACCCGATGGATGACGCTGTTGCTCACTGACGACAACAAACCCGACTGACAATGTCGAGGCATTGTTTAGACCTGTTGAAGAGAAATTCTAAGAAGTTTTCCCCATGGATTTTTCCGAGTAAAGCTGGCCCGAAGAAGGCAAAGACAGTCCCATCGGTCGGAAAGGTAATGGCCGCGATTTTTTGGGATTCAAAGGGAATAATCTTCATCGATTTTTTGAAGAAAGGAAGAACTATCACGGGGCAGTACTACAGTGATTTATTGGACCGATTCGATCAAAAATTGAAGGAGACACGGCTCCATTTGGCTAAGAAAAAAGTGCTGTTTCACAACGAGAACTCACCTGCACATGCATCCAAAATTGTCGCCGCAAAATTTGAAAAATTGCGCTACGAATTTGCTGCCACACCCACCGTACTCTCCCGATCTAGCTCCCTGTGACTTCTTTTTGTTCCCTACCTGAAAACATGGCTCGGGGGGGGGGGGGAAAGACAGCGGGTTATAGTAAAAAAAGCGTATTATTTTAAATTGTATTTTCACGAAATGACCTTTCCTTCTAAAATAAAGCGGAGAAAATAATGTTTTTTTTCTTCAATAACTTTCTTTTTTCATTTTTGGAATGATTAATTATTTATTAGTAAAAGGGGCGCTCTTTCTTATTAAAATAGCCTAGGCCGCTAATAAGGCTTAATTCACCGCTGGATAATATGACTTCAAAATATAGTATTCTCCTTGGTATTACCATTATATACTCCTTGGTACTACCAAAGAGAATAACTCCTTGGTATTACCAAAGAGTAATTCTCTTTGGTATTACGAAAAAAATGTATTTAGGTACTGCATGTCCATTGCTTGGATTCTCATTGGTGAGGGTGAAGGTGGGAGGTCAACTTAACGTACCACCTCGTGCTTCGTCAACAAGAATTCGAACTATATTTTTTATTCTCCTATATATGGCATTAGAAACGATTTAAACTACTTTGGAAGGGTAATTTTCTTTGGAAATTTTCATAATATAAATGCCGGTATATTTACCAGATTCATTGAATCCATCAAATCAAACTTTCTTCATAATAACATAAATAAATAATAGGTTTTTTTGATACATCACCTTTTAGTGCTTTCGTGTAAGAATTCTATGTCTATTGCACACAACTCATTTAACATTTCAAGTTGAATTTCCAAATTCTCCTTAACTACATTCCTAGGAGTGCCGAGAGTGAGTTTTTTGTTTATAAAATTCTGTTTATAGGTAAACTGTTTCATGACGACTGCCTCTATGATGTTACGACGTTATTTTATAAAAATACGAAATTGAAAAGTTTGCCTTTTCTCAGAACCGACATCAGAATTTGCAAATGAGATTCCGAAAACTTTCGAATGTAACACGGTCGGTATGCAAACAACGAACTTGGTTTATATTCAAACAGCGTTCCTTATTTGCTACACGTAGAATAGACCTAAATAACTATAAAGGTATCTGGTATATAACAGTAATGTTATGTATAAATTATAACAAACGGTTCCGTATCCCGTAACTTGTTATGCATTAATGCTATTCCTCCGATTGCAATTTTGCAGTGGATAATTACGTAAAGTTAAACACATGTTGATGTTCCCATTTGTACCTAATTGAGCTCCAACATTCAAAACATACTGTTTTCTAATTGAATACGTATCAAACTAGACATCACTCTAATTTACGACTGTCCAACACAACTGCGTGTCAAAAACTTAAGGAAGTCAAAACCAATTTTCTATATATTTGATGTTTAATAAATTATTCATTTATGCGATTTAAAAAACCTTCCAATTTTTTTATTACTATATGTAGAGAGAGACGGGTTGATAAGCGCACACAGATCGAAAAAATTGTATAATAAATTTACAACCGCCATTCGATTTAAACTCAAAAATCGTGAGGGAATAAGTAATGAGATCCTCGAAGCAACTTCCCCAAATCGATACTGAAATACTAAACACAAAAAATGAACAAACCTTTTTTTTTGAAAAGATCATTAAGGTTACTATACCGCCATAGTTTTGGATTATTTACTTTTTACGCACAAAATGTGCTGAAAAGTAAGAGGCGTATGTTGTAGATTCGAAAGAGATGTTTTTCTTTCGTTTGTTTGAAAAGTATAACGTTTCTTTGCTTCTGGATCGACTTAATTACTCTCTTTAAAGGATAAGAGGATAAAAGTTATACTATACATTTTTGATTGAATTTCTACTTGTAATTTTTCATTATTACAGTTCGGAATGATTTACATTGACTTTTGTGTGGAAGTAAGGGGTTTCCTGTACACATGTTGTATAATGTACCCATTATTTTAGAATTTGCTTTCTAACCATTGTGGTTCATATTAACCCTTGCTACTTCGTTTCGACCTATAGTACAGTCAATTTAAACACAAAAATATACAAACATTGCAAAAAATCCTATGTTAGGTTTGCTTTTTTCATGGTCTTAGGTTCGGTCCCAGTAGTAAATACTCAATTTTGAAACTTCGAAAAACGTGTGGAAACTGGGGGGGGGGGCACCAAAAACCGCGATTTTTTCGGACTTTTTTCAGTTTTAGCCTCGTAGCTCAAAAACTATGAGTTGTAGTGCAAAGAATATGATAATCTTTTTTAAACTGGACAAAATTTTCTACCATTTGAGCCTAACCGGAAGTCTGTAAGTATAATAGTTTCCGAGATACAGCTCTTCAAAAATAGGCATTTTCCCTAAATCTGTTTTTAACGTATCATCCATGATTCGAGCCAGATATTGCCACAACGACGTGGCCTACGACCGTTGTCATGGAGGAAAAAACTGTAGGACATTTTATCACCTTTTATTTAAGCATAGATGCATTCCTGTAGGCCTAACAGTTATCGAGAAAAAGACGGAAAACCGGAAAACGGTGAAATCGCTACGACTCCACATATATGTAATAGTATTACCATTGAATAATTTATTCAATGGTATTATCTAATATGATTAGAAGACATTTTCTGATTATTCTTATTTAGCCTAGCGAACGAACGCTCAAAAAGGGCTTGTAGACAGACTTTTTGATCCTAATGATTTTATTTCTGGGATGTGTTTGGTGATGATTATACGAAAAGTAGCGTAACAAAATGTGCGGATTTGTTGGTTTTCCGTTTACATCTCTTGAACAGGCCATCGTAGTGGGAAATGGCCAATTATAAAAAAAAGCTGATTAAATTTTCTACAAGTTTTCTTCTATGCGTTGAAGAGATATTCGCTGTCAAGAATTGACATTTTCTTTTAAAATCGCTTTTACACGACGTTTTTCGGCAAATATTGTGTCCTAGCTCCTAAAGAATTGGGTTTATAGCAAAAACTGCTGAAATAAAAGTTGTAGACCATAAAATTTCCTATAAAATACATTTACCGTTTAATATTTTATCTCAAATGGATTAGATGTTATAGTTATTTAAAAAAAACGTTGAGTTCAAGATGGAATAGAGGGCACTAGAGAACAACTAATTTTGTGGGAGGTTTAGAGCTAAATCTGATATGTGAGTATTAAATACAGATTACCTGCATCCTTAGCCAAACAATTTCACTCTTATGCGCCACCATGTTTAATGGTCTCTAGTCTTTTCTAAATACATTTATGATAGGGTTAATGTTTGACGAAAAGAACAAATGTATTTTCTCGAGGCAGCTTTTATTTTATAATTGGCCATTTCCCTCTACGATCGCCTATTCAAGAGATACAAAGGGAAAACTTAACAAATCCGAAAATTTTGTTACGCTACGGAGTTAGCTCATACGGTAGGGCCGGGGACTTTTCGTATAATTATCACCAAACACCTCCAAACACATCTTAGAAATAAAATCATTAGGATCAAAAAGTCTGTCTACAAGCCCTTTTTGAGCGTTCGTTCGCTAGGCTAAATAAGAATAATCAGAAAATGTCTTCTAATCATACTAATGCTATTACATATATGTGGAGGATTTCACTGTTTTCCGGTTTTCCGTCTTTTTCTCGAGAACTGTTAGGCCCACAGGAATGCATCTATGCTTAAATAAAAGGTGATAAAATGTCCTACAATTTTTTTCTCCATGACAAGAGTCGTAGGGCACGTCGTTATGGCAATATCTGGCTCGAAACATGAATGATACTTTGAAAAAAGATTTTGGCAAAAATTGCCTATTTTTGAAGAGCTTGTATCTCGGAAACTATTATACTTGCAGACTTCCGGTTAGGTTCAAATTGTAGCAAATTTAGTCTAGTTTAAAAAAGATAATCATATTCTTTGCCCTATAACTCGTAGTTTTTGAGCTACGAGGCTAAAACTGAAAAAAGTCCGAAAAAATCGCGGTTTTTGGCCCCCCCCCCCCAGTTTCCACATGTTTTTCGAAGTTGCAAAATTGAGTATTTACTACTGGGACTGAACCTAACAACATAAAAAAGTTAAACCTAATATAGGATTTTTTGCAATCTTCATGTTTAAAATGACTGGACTACTAATAAAACTCAAGTTTTTATCCCACTCAATGCGGAAAATTATTTCCTTCACCCACTTGCCAAACGAATTACCGGCTACTTTGATATCGCGGTTTTTCTGTACCCTCTATCTATAATATGCTGCAGTTTTGTAATTGTTTACTTATTTCAGTTTTCATGTATTCTCCTTTTGTTAAATCTCCTATACTAATAAGGCGAAGTAAATCAGTGAGATTTGCTGAAAGGAAAGTGGGATTTTTTTACTTTCGTCTTTTAATGTATCTCCAAAATTGCATCTTACATAAAGAAACTTATATATTCATATAATCACAACACCACACTGTATTTTTTCACAGGAAACGCTTAGAAAGCCACAAATTAATAGCACACTGTGTTAATAGGAAACGGAGTCAAACAAAAATATCTTGAATGAAAAGAACTTTCAGGATACCGATTAAAAAGCAGAATGAAAGGGAAACCGAAAGCTTTTGTATACTACAATCACACGAGGGTAAGATGTGATGTTTAAGTAGAACCAACGTCTCTGAGCAACAAACATTTTGTCGATAATATGACTGTAATGAGAACATACATTTTTCGATTCTAGGCCTTAAGGAAATCAATTTTTAGAGCTTTAAGAAAACTTTAGTGCTCTTTTTTGTTAACAAAACTTTCGTGATTGATTACATTACCATGCGAAGTTCCGAGCTGGATTTTTGTACTAAGACACCTTAATGCTTCTTCTGCATGAAATAAGCTCTTTTTATTTGAGAACGATCAATTTCTATTATATATTATCACACATAACAGTCGAGACGCAGTTTTAGTTAATTAAAAGCTTTTCTTATTATGAAATCAGAACACAAACCACTATAAGAAGTTCAAATGCGTGATAACTACATTAACATAAGTGGGACAGCAATTCATAAATACATATTATAGATTTAATAATTTTTTGTAATTTGCCTTTTTTATGCCCCTTTTAATCAAAATTTTTTACTTTAGTCGATTTAGGGGTTTTTGTGGTGGTTGGTAATTTCTTAATTTTAAAATTTGATCTAGTCGCCTTTTGTTTTACACAAATTCTGTCACGAAACACGAATATGGAGATAATCAAGATAATCTTGTATGTACGCCCCCTGAAATACGTGACCTCGCCAAAAATACGGTCGCAATTTTGCTTCATGGTAAATCCTCTGCAGAATGATCTTGACATATTTTGTAATTTAAACTGTCATGCATGAGCAATTTTTTGACCATAAAAATTTTGCATGTTTAACGAGTAACATATAGGTATAGTGGTACTAGCTCCTTGTACATTATTGAATTTTTGTAATATATAAATATAATTGAAATTATTTCGACTTGGGTGGAATGTTGACTGAAGAATAAACGTACTGGAAAGCTCACAGCATAATAATGCTCGACCCCATGTTGCTCAAGCAGTGAGACCTGTTTAGGCGTATGAAATAGGAAGTCTTAGAACATCCGCCCTACAGTGTGATTTTCATGGGTTGTCCAATTAAAACGCTCCCTAAAAGGGCGTCGGACGCAGAGGTAGAAATTGCCGTTAGGAAATGGTTCCATCTACAATTTAAAACATGTACATACATGGTATTTATAGATTAATTAAACAGTGGGACACATGTCTTTTAGATTTGTGGAATAAAAAATATTTTACAACTTCTAAACGTGTTTCTATTACACAATCGCTGCATATAAGTAGAAGTGTTATTGTTTACTTTGTCGAAGGGGTGTCATTTTATTCCGTGCAGATCTTAGTTTTTGTGCCGCATGCTTGTTCATTAGGGTTGGTTCTATTCTATGTGCGTAGCTTAATTTCTTGCATATTTTACAATACGGTTGGTTAGGTTTTTGTATCAATTACTGTTCTACAGGTCGAACGTGTTAAGGGAAAAAAATTGAATCGGGTTACTATCGACCAATCTAATGCCAAATTTCTACCAATGATTATCTCTTACGGTTCTATTGGGAATTTACCCGATTTTAA
This sequence comes from Pyrocoelia pectoralis, assembly GCA_036250285.1. Taxonomy (NCBI): domain Eukaryota; kingdom Metazoa; phylum Arthropoda; class Insecta; order Coleoptera; family Lampyridae; genus Pyrocoelia; species Pyrocoelia pectoralis. The sequence goes on from CM070075.1 coordinate 6,843,229, forward strand.
ATGATAAGCAGAAATCTAACAGACTGATTAATATTCTGCAAATTGTACTTAATAATATCGGTTCTACTACGCACGTTTGTCATGACTCATGAGAAACAATTTTAAATTAATGGAAAATCTCACTTTCTTTTCCACACAAATTGCCGAAATTTGGTTAAAAAAGGAATTCCATTTCATCTGAATTAAAATCAGAAATTATACCTATTACTCATATTTCTTTCTTAACTTTCCTAAAATCGTAAATACAAACGAAGGATCTAATTAAAAACTGACGTCCTTTGTATAGTAGACCTTTTGTGTCCGTTTCACCCAATACTAATTCCATTCGAGACTACTTCTTTTATGTTTTAAAATTACTTTATCTTTTTCAGCAGTTCCTATATCTGCATCTCTGAAACAATGACATTAAATAAAGCTCTTCCTTTAAGCAACAAAATGAGGCATTATTCATGGATAAAGCTCAGTTTCGGTTCAGATACCATTTTAATTAGTAAGACAGACAGTATAAACTATTCTCCGTTACCCTTACAATTTAATTTAAAGATAATACATATACAGAATGAAATTAAACGAATGAAACGAGGACTGCAATGCAAAAGGGTAATATACGAAGCGCCATATCAATCTCACACATTCTGTACCGATTGATTGTTTTTTGTTTTATGTATTCACTCAACGGTATAACGTAAACCTATTACTCGCTGAGTAAAACAGTGGTTGATAAGAGCGAAAAAATCAACAAATACCATCATTTTAAATATTGACTAACAGATATTGGGTTGTCCTATTTAAAGCGAAGGCGACACCCACATTAAATTAAATTTATATAGTAGCGGCCATTTTCTTGGCGTTTATATTTTTATATGTCACTGTCATTGCGCAGATTATCTAAACCCTAGGAGTAAAGTCTAGAGTGGTTACCAAGGCAGTACATTCACTATCCTTATTCTTGTAGAGAAGATTGTGCAAAAAATCAAAAATTCCATCAACCACCTCGCCTCACTGCAATCAATCCACAGAATAACAATTTCATCTATCCTTCCTTTCTATCCGAAAATCTCCCACACGATACGTAACATAGGTATTCAAACCACACAACATTCATATCTTATTCTCCACCGACACCGACCATACTTTGCGTTCCTCCATCGTCAAAAACAAAGACCAACCCTATCCTCTCGATGCCTCGGGAGTTTATCAACTGAATTGTAGTTCCTGCCCCTCTTTCTATATTGGACAAACCGGGAGACCGTTTAGGTCGAGATTTACAGAACATTTTAACGCTATTAAAAACAATAACTCTGATCATAAATTTGATATGGTCGAACACATCCTTTCTACGGGTCACTCTTTTGATTTTGAAAAAGATTTTAATATTCTTGATAAATGTAAGAAAGGGCAGTTACTTAATGCTCTTGAAATGTTTGAGATTATGCGTCATAAATACAACCCTTGTTTGCTCAATGAAATAGTTGACTTCCAGAACTTTCTTATTTCTTCACTATGTATATAATTTAGTCCTACAGTGTTACCCTTATCCGTTTTGGTCAAGTTGTCTGTCATTCACCGTTCGTCCATCCGTTCACCTCATCTGTTCACTTGCGTGGTTTCAAATTTACATATTTTATTAATCTCATCCCCCTAACCGTGGCTCTTCAAGCATAACTCGGGTTTCTCATTTGAGAACGCTTTCACCTTATCATTTTTAAATTGCGATTCTAACTTTTTGTCGGTGTTTGACAAAAGTTTTACATTATCATTTTATATGAATGGTTTCCCTCTCAGGTAAGTTATTATAGTTTTTAATATTGTTCGCTAATGTAAGTGTTCTAGCTTGTAATTTTCCTTTGTTATTACTTAAGACAATTTTATAACTTTTGCTTGAAAATGGGATTGGATAATCCCGAAACATGTCGCCTGGTTTTTATAACCTATTAATCACTTAATTATATTCATAATTGAAGGGGAAGGTTGTGCGTATTATTACCACTACATTATTAGATCCCCCCTTAGTGTATTCCAGACTTCCTTATTATATCCTTATTACAGGCACTGCATATGTTGCAAGGCCATTCATCGGTTTCACCACTGATTTTGAGATTATTTAATTGTTCAGCCCTAATACCAACCTAGGCATGCAGTGTGAAAACATTTAAACAGCCAATAAAATCACCATAACGATGTATGGTTTTAAAACAATTGTAGCTTATTGTAGTTATGGTGTATACAGGAAGAACTGAAACTCTTGTGGCCGTTGAATTACACAACACTAAAAACACCAAAGACTGTTTAGTTGTTCACTGATGATGACACCTTCGCTGTTGAAATGCGTTCGATTTAATGAATTTCTATTGTGGTTTGTTGTGTTTTTAGTGTTGTATAATGGAGATTACAAAGAAAGCGAGATTTAAAAGATTCCAAGTGTACGTCTTTAGTGGCACAGGCATGTCTTAAATTTCTTTTATTTAGTTTATCGCTCACAATAGTTGACCTCTCTTAGACCGGGGCACGGAACGGCCCTGGAGAAGAAATAAACATACTATAGCTACACGTGCATTAGTACATACCCAATTCCTTTTTGACAATATATGTAGACTTAACTTATCCATCTCACGTACTATACAAAACACAAAGTCTTACAGAAATCCCTAAGGCATGTATACTCCAGAAAAGCATCGTGAATATTAAACATATTGAAACTGAGCACCAACTTCAGTAATCCTTCAGTTCATCTATTTCATTAGTGTTTTAAAAATCACATAGCGACGTAAAAATGTACAAATCGATGTTTTAGAAAAATCTGTAACCCACATATTTTACCTAGTTGGAACCGGAACACAAAACAGAATCTAGAGCAGTGAATCGATAGTTGCACAGAAGGTTTATGTTTCTACCCATTTACGCTTGGGAATTTCCCAAATCCGCACTCTGTGTTATATGTATATAAAATCAAGTTAACAATCCATGTATTTTAACGTAAATAAAGTCGTCAGGGGCGAATAAAATGCGCGCCTTCGAAAAATGAATAACGTTGTCCGTTGCGTGGGTTTTAAAATGAAAACGATGAAAAATGTCGCGTGAGATACAATAAAAAAAGGGGTTACAATTTGTTCAAGTTAATAATAATAATTAATAAAAATGTGATATATGCACAATTTTAACATAAGTATCGATTAATTAATTCATACTGAAGAATTTTTTTGAACTATTAAGGAAGTATCTACGTTAACGATATGAAGGCAGAGAAAATTTTCCCCCTTTATCTCGTCTTATACATCCCTGGAGATTAGTTTTAAAAGTTTAAGTACGGAATTTGTGGTTTATTTATGAATGGATTTAAAATTTCCATTTGTATCCCCGATTTTCATTCGTATTTTCTTAATTAAAATGTAATCAAATAGAAACTTTCTTCTACGTTCTGAAAATGTTTGCGAAGTAGACTTTTTGTATCGCATAAAGTTCAAATTAATTTTTAATTATTTGCCTACATAACTGCGAAAAACGTGCGTTTTGAATTGGACTTAATTTTGTTTGTGCTCAATTTGGCAAGATTGTGTTTATTCCAACTGCTTTCGATTTTAATAAAATGCAAAGAGGGATTTTTTCCAACGAACTGAGGAGGCGTAGTGTAGGTTTTTGCTGAAATGTAGGGTATATGCATCGTGCAGATAAATTTTCGGCAGTATTCTTTAGTAGGGGATTGAACCTGTGTTGGTAGCGTATTGTAATTGGGATCTTCCCACTTTTCACCGGCGGTCAACTAAAAGATTTTTGGACAGTATTTGTTTAGGAAACGTACGGTAACTTTTTTACTAAAGTAAAATTTTGACAATTTTTGTCATAAAAAATGTATTTGTGGCTAATTCCCAAACAAGATTTTAACTTTCAAGCATTTTGTTATCGGATTTATTCATTACCTTAAGAACCTCAAGGAGTATCAAATTAAATTTTCTGAAGAATTGTAACGAATGAATTTTCAGAAAATGATTCAATAAGCTTACGCATAAATTGAATTACTGAATGTTTTACTCTATCCCACTCTAAGCTACTCCCGTCAGATTATTATTCATTGCAGTACACAATCCTTATCGATTACCTTATTTGATGGAAGGGTTTGTCTTCTTAGAATGCCCAGGGTTCAAGTAAATACAGGAATCGCTGATATTGATTGATGATGGCATAGTTTCGAAACTTCAAGTGCAAGACCTCTTTGAAATTCTATTTCGTACAATTTATATCCTTTATATACTCGAAATCCGAAACGTCTAAGTCATTGGATAAGTAGGATCGATCAGCTCAGGGGTAAGGTTATTGCGATAGAACGTTCCACACTTCTTGAGAATTTATCGCGAATACTTAGGGCACTTAATTTCGATTCACCTCCACCTTCATCAGATTGCTCTCTCTGAATAATGCCATCGAGGGAGGCATCCTATTACAGATTAAGAACCCGAATTCTAGGATTTCCGTGGTATACAGAAGAGTACAGGCCTCAATGTCTTTTTACTGTTGGTCGGTGACCGTACGGGTTGTTTTTAATTCGTGTTTTTAAATGTTGATGAAAATGAAATCTCATATTAAGCCAAAAATAGGCCTAATTAATCGCATACATTTTTAATAAAAGTAATACAAATTCCATCAACAAATACACATGCGTGCGTACAGTGTTGAATTCAAAAACAGAGATTTAATATTTCAAAATAGGTTTATTGTATTTTCTTACATAACAATCAAATTTAATATTTACTTTTAATAAAAAATTTGTGGCCGTTTCAAATATAGAGCTTTTAAGATAACCGCTGTATATGTGTCAACAGTTAATATGAAACATTTTTAAGCTTTTTAGCTTAAAGTTCACGAGAGGAAGAGAACTCTTCCTAATCCTCTTTGCGCTGTCAACATAAAACCATATTTTTAATGTAGACCTACTTTAGCTTATCACACCCTTCGTCACCTTCGTGATTTTTAGGACAGCCAATTTATTTACACTCACACCCTACGAATAGAAGTTGAGATTTCCTACCTTTCATCGATTCATATTACCTTTAACTCTGGACGGAATTTCTCATAAATCTAATGAGGAATTCATTTTCAATTACACCATTAACCTCATGAATATATGTATGTATAAAGGCATGAATGATTAAATAAAATAAATGTAGCTTCACACCTTTTAAATGTACCTACTTATTTATTTCCAGTAGCACGAACGATCGATAGGATTTTATTTCAGTTCTCTTTTGTTAAAAAAAGTGTAAATAATTATTATTGTTTACGTTATAAAATTAGCTGAGTTTATTTTCGAACATTATTAATTCGTTTTGAACTCGATAATAAGGGGGTAATTGTTGGAATTTATGTTGTAATCCACGATATCGTTTGGTGACAAATCTCATTCAAATACTGCCGAAAATTGGATTATTGAACGTAAACTTTCCACGATAATTTTACAATTTTCACATTTCTTCATACGACGTGCTATATTTCATTAATATACGTAGTGAAACTCCCTAGGAACCTTATTAAGGAGTTATCTGCGAGGATGAAACTGATGTAATTTTCGAAGTTGACTCGGTTGAGTTTAAGCGGAATGTTGTTCATAATTGCGTTAGTAGCAGTTCACGTTCATGTAGAATGAGGAAAAGATAATAGCATCAATTAGGTATCATTGTGACGTCTTATCAAAGCGAATTCACGTAATGCTTTTCGGATTCTAGTAAAAAAATTAAACTAAGCTTACGGCGCCGTAATATTAATTTGAAATAACGAGGACCGCATAAGGTGGACAAGCTGCCATGGTAATTGTATAAATTATCATCAATTAACTCTAACATTTCCTATTCCGTGTTTGAGAATGAAAACTCACACAAAAAAGGGATACCTTCTTCTTACAAAGTAACAAAGTCGTTAAGATGAAAAGATTGAAATCTTTCTTTGTGTACTTACTTTTAATTTGGCTTAATCTTATTGTCTCAATCTATTCTCTTTAGTCTGGCTCTTATTTTCACATCAATAAACACCTAAAGCGGAAACTTTTTCTTGGAATTAAATATGATATCGTCATTTTCATAAAACAGTCTTTTTCCAGTTATGTGGCTTTGTACAGGGCGATGCCATTCAGAATGATGCGCCTCCCGCTTAATTTCAAGTTCCATTTGCGCCATAAGTAGGAAACCCAGGATCGGCTCAAAGGAGATGCGAGAGATGCACGCCATCTGTGCGCCAAAGTCCGAGGTCGCAAAATTTGCTTATCTGTTTCATTTGTATACCAATCTAATTGGATGTATGATCGTAAATCCAAGAGAGAACTTAAACAAGAAAAACTCAAAGGATCATTTAATAAATTCTTTTAAATGCAAGAACATGTGGGAGATGAAAATGAAACAATAATTGAATCTCAACCTCCTTCACATCAAGAGCCAAGACCAAGCACGTCTCAAGTTGAAGATGAAGTCTGCATATAGTCTCAAATTGGTTTACAAAATATCGAGAATGAGAGTCCCCGAAACTACCAAAACTAACCCAAGATGTCCATCTGAATCCGAATAAAAATAGGTTGGTCGGTTCTATCAACATCACACGATCCAGCAATTTGGCCAGATCTTTTAACGGACAAAATCAGAAAGGTGATTATCGAACAAAGACCATCTCCGACCAGAAGCCCGGTGTCAACGGAAGAAATTGTCACATGGAGAATGTCTGTCCAGATCGTGGCTTGTATATTCGCCGACGACAAATAGTGTCTTTTGTTATTGCTGCCAGCTTATTAGAATGATCATTTCGTAAGCGAAAAAGGATTCTGTAATTGGCAAAATTTATCCAAAACACTGGAAGCACATGAAGTGAGTATTTTTCTTTGGCAATCTTTTATAGAATGGGCTGAATTAGGAAAAATTTGTATAAACACGATTGAGTTAGAAAAACTGGATAACGTTGAAAAACGATACTGGCGTGATACATCAGAACGTATAGTTGATATTATAAATTTCAGGACGTCAATCGTTTAACATTAAAGTAGGGGGAAATGGCAATTTTTAAAGATTACCGTTTTACGTTTTACTTACTTTTTGAATCAATAGACTTATGCTTAAAGATAAAGTTATAACGATTGAATCCATGTGTAAACTAATTAATAATAAAGTATGTTTATTGTCAGTACGGCTCCATGCAAAGGCATGGATTGGTACACAATAGTTGTCAAGGCTGAATAAATAATGTAATGTAAATCAGTGTCATTACAACACATAAAGGAAACACAAACATTCCTAATCTAGTTGCTCGAATTGAAATTTTCTTTTAAGTTTTAGAAGGGTTTTTCTACTAAGAATGTTTTTAGTGTTAGTCTGAACTACTTTTTAGTTATTTTTTCATATTCCCTGGTAGACTATTAAAAATTTTGCAGCAATTGTATTTTAAATTATTCTGAAATAATGTTGTTCTATGTTATCCCGGATTTAGAAGGCGTTTATAGTGGTAGCGGCAGATCCTGGTAGTTAGGTAGTTTATAAATTTCTGATCAAAGGGAAGAATTGGAATAACCAAAAGGGTTGTGGTCGTCGAAGTAAAGCATAACATTATTATAATGCGAGTAACACGTAAGAACCCCAGGTTACATTATTTATGACCCCAAACTATTCAGAACTGAAACTTGGATACTTTTACATACTATACATACCTACATGCTGTAGATATTCATTTGAATTGATAACGTATTTGCTCGTAATAATACTCGGTTATTCGACGAACAAATTGTTCCACTTCTTCAAGTATATACAGGCGTATAGTCAGCAATAATTTGATCATAATAGTAATTTTAACTATTTACACCTTGATCGAAACAGACACAACTGTTCCTAACTTACACCAACAATTAATTTAGTTACGGTTACTTCAAACAGCTCTAATCTCTACACCTGCACCGTTCCATTCATTTGTGACGAATTTAAGTTGTTTTCACTATTCTATTCCCTTATTTCATTCACACTTCATTTCATTCTTGAGTTTTCATAACCCTCTTTTTTGCAGAACATTAATTGGCTGACTGGTATTTTTGATAATATTTTAAGGAAAAATAGTGTGTCTGGTAACCCCTTACACCTTCGGGTATTATTTTATGGTAGGTATGGTTACAACCAGCTAAAAAAATTTTTTTGGTCTAATTTGAATACATATAAGAATCACTATATAATAACCGAGACGTGTGTATATGTTTGTGTTGCTGTGCACTTTTCCGACAGTCGCCGAATCCTGACGAATGCGGATGTGATATTTTAAAACCAAAGCTATTATAAATTTATAACCTACAAATTAATGCTACAATTATAGATACCCCCGCAAATCACGTAAATATCTGCACTCATTTTTTTCAAAGTAAGTTTTAAACATTTTAGTATAAAAGTCCGTCATCTTATTCAAGCGGTATTTGTGTCTAAATATATTTTCTTTACTTAGAAAATACGTTCAAAGTTTCCTTATGGAGATTACGTGTAAAATAGAATTCGCCATTTGTGCTTATTTTTGGGTGAAAATTTTGTGTAATCATGCAAAGTTTGTCTGTCCGAGGTTCTTAACCCATTTCGAACATTAAAACAATGGCAGAAAGTATTTTCTCGAAAATTTTCAAAATGACAAGTATCGGAAACTTTTTCTCGATAACATGGAAATTTAATTATTTCAAGTTGAAAAGTTATTCAAATGATGAAAAATGATTCTATTATGCCTCGCGTTAACATTTTCATGGTTAAAATGATGTAAAACGTAGTAACAGCATTCATCGTAGACTAATTTATGTGTCCCGATACCTTCTTTCGGTAACTTTCGAAATGTACATGTTTGTGTGCTTATTTCGAATTTAGAGATTTTGAACGATGGACGATGTCGTAGGTAACATATATAATCGAATGTTTTCACCGAGAAAAATGTTTTTGTCTACATATTTAACTTAATATCTATTGATGAAAGTAGGTGGCAAGTGTATTGTAACGTTACACTATACCAAAGAGAATACCTATACTTTGACTATACTTCTAAATATACAACTTATACCTATTGTAATTAAGAGGAAGTAAAATCCGTATTTACTGCTGTACGTATACGTGTAAATGGTGGCCTTTAGTTAGTGAAATAAACAAAAATTTGAAACTGTTTAAGGTAGAGAAGGTCTTTCTATAAAACAGATGTTGTGCAACGTTAGACCATAGCTTCTATTTGTACATTTTATGTTTTATGGTATTTTTAGTTTTACTATAGTTAAAGATGAATGTTAAAACGTTGTCCCTAAGGCCATTCGTATTCCCAAAAAGTCGCCAGTGTCCAAATTGAGTTCTTTTACATTCAAAATTCATTATAAACTATCCTTATAAAGTTCACACGGAATTTGTTATATTTTCGTTAATTTTTGGACAAAGACTATGTGCAAAGACGTAATTAACATTGTGAAAGGGCCATTATGTATTTTTGGTCTCAAATCTATTCCAAAAAGTTTGCATTTTACATTTTTTTAAATAATTGGTAAAAATTTACTATAAGTAGGTAGGAACGAATTCGTGTATCTTTACCAAATATCAACCCATTTTTGTGATTTTTACGTGAAATGTAAGTAAATGTAATCCTTTATTTTAGTTACTTTAATAACTTGCTAAATTACAGATAAAAAGGGTCAAAAATCTGAAAAGGTACAAAAATGTAAATTTTTTTCTTTTTTCAAGCAACTAAGCCAGCTCAACAAGGTGTGATATTTTAAAACAAAAGCTATTATAACCTACAATCACAGATACCCCCCCCCCCCCCCCCCCCCCCCCAAAGCACGCAAAACGCGAGAATCGCGTGTACCCCCGTTTATAAATTATATTTGTGATCGATAGACAAGTAAATTCATTTCAAATAGAAATTATCGAAAATAAATAAATAAAACAAACGAATACGAAAAAGGCTGAAGATTTATGTTTCCTTAATCTAGATGAAGCTTTGCAAAATTTGTCAAATTTTAGTAATCCGGAAAAATGACCATATAAAGGTTTTATTATAGTGGATCATTTGTCTGGTATATGAAGTAGAGGGAAGATGCTTTATGGAAACCAATTGTAAAAGTTCCGTAAAAAACCTGTCGTTTCAAGTTTCTGCTGCATCAATTTGTCTGGATAGTATCAGTAAAATAGTATTTCAAATTGAAAGTAACCTAAGTACAGTACAATATACTGTCTTCACGCTTCCTTCAGTGATGATTGAAATTGAACCCACTGAGAAAACATACGTAACACAACTTTTATTCTCGAAAATGTCGATACTTGTTTAGTTCAGTATAATCCAGTTCCGTAACTCTTGGAACACCGAATAGAACCTTTGTAGACTATCAAGGAATATAACAATATCACCTTACACGGTAGCCTATGTACATATTATAGTTCTCATAACATGTAAAAGCTCTGTTTGTTAGCGTGACGGTACGCTTTTTCGCACATGGACTAAATTATCTTACAGACTAGATTAGTAAGGCCTATTAATCTGATGAATTCCTCCATGTTTATATAGTAAGGCCTAATTGTCTAAGGGATGTGAAGACATGTTTATAGATTTCTTTACAGTTACACTATTTAATATAAAGCAATATACTGAGCGGAAACATCAATTTATATCAAGAAGGTTAGATTTCTATCCGTTGTTGCAATTTGTATGCTTCAAGAACCTTATATGCTCCGTGAACTTTATTGAATGAAACTTCCTTTTGCTTTTATGTCAAAGAGGTGGTTATATTAAACGATGAGGGTTGGGTTTTTAATAATAATCCCACGAACCACGTACTCCCTGTCTATACAGGGTGTTTCTACTCAAAGTGGACAACGTAATAGAGGTTATAGAACTCGTCAAAACTAAAACGTTAAAATAATTTTTATCATTTATTGGTTTTTGTTTTCGAATTATGGACCTTTTTTTGTTTTTTTACACATCTCGATATCTCCATTATTTGTAGTCGGATAAAAAATTCAAGTTTTTTGGAATCAACAGTTTTATATGTACAAAGTTTGTGCAAAACTTTTTTACAAACAATTTACAACAGCAAAATGGCGGTCATTTTAAATTTTGGCAATTGAATAGCACAAAATCTACTCTACTGCTATAATTTAAAATAACCACCATTTTGCTGTTCTAAATTTGTTGTAAAAAAGTTTTAAACAAACGTGTAGGTATTAAACTGTTAATTCCAAAAAACTTATAATAACAAATAATTGGTACCCAAATTGTTATTATAGTTCCAAAGCAAAGGAGTATGAAGTACAGAGGGAGATGTTATCAAAGTTTTTGGGGATATGCATTAGGTAAGTATCAATTTCAACACAAAAATGGGTGTGGGTCACGTTGTCCACTCCACTTTGTCCATTCCGTTTCGTCCACTCAGTTTCGTCCACCGGTCTTCTCCTCCACTGATTATTAATTCCACCGGTCTTCTGGTCCACTGATTATTACTTCCACCGGCTTTTTCTTTCACTGATTTTAAACTCCACCAATTTTTTGTCCACTCAAAATAAATACAAGTTTTATAATAAACATTTATTACAAAGGATATTTAAAAGTTTGTGTATTTATATATTTAGAAAAGAAAAGAAAAAAAGAAGACCATTGTAAAAACCTTCGTGTGAGGGCGGACCTCTGTGTACATGGGGGCGAAGCATATTGAATCGTTGTTAGAACCTCTTAAGTTTTTTTTTGAAAATGCCACCTAAAAATACTTTTAATATTAAGACGTAGGTCTTTTTTTTGACCTAATAATAATCAATTAATTAGTGGATTTTAAGGGATGTGGACAAAAGAATTAATGGATTTTGAGGGCGGTGGACTAAAGAACTAGTGGACGTAGCGGCCAGTGGACGAAATGGAATGGACGAAACGTCACACAATCCACAAAAATTTCTAGGTAAAATATTATAATTGGCACAAAGTTTCTATATTAAATATTAATAACAACTTTTGAACGTCGTCGGCACATTAAATTTACTAAAAAATTGGGGTTCTTTATCATAAAAATACTTTATGAATTAAATTAGTTAAATTTTGCTTTTTAGTTAATGTGATTAGCAGGTTTTAACATATTCTTTATGTTCCAATTGGTTTATAATAAATTTTGTTGTAATGAATGAAGATAGAATGTTTGATTGCTCATTTGGCAGAAACCCTAAATCTGTGTGAGCGTGACAATGGCTATTCGATGTCATGTCATCAATATATGATAAATTGATAAATAAATGAAGAATATAAAATGCCATTCGGTCGCGCAATCCAAAAGACTTTCGACTTTAACTTTGGATGGGAAACATTAAATAAAATTATCTTTCCGACGATATTTGTACCGTTAATCGAAACGCTTTATTATGTAAGTAATAGGCTTATGTTTTAAAAAGATTAGTCATGTGTAAGCCAATAATGACTTTCAAATTTATTCTAATCATTTTGGACGCACAAAAATGGGAAAACGAGTAGATTTTTAATGGGATTTGTGGCGGTTTTGACAGATTTTAATGTATTAACCCTATCAATCACACGAAATAGCGAAAGTGCTAAATAAGTATGACCATTAATTTTTCACTACTTTGTTATTTACGTCGTCTTTTAGCGACTTTTTTCACAATACTCTACATAATATTTCTTTTTAATTTAAATTTCGTCCGTTCAATTTTACCTAATTAGTTTAACTCTAGCCTACCTGTTCATTCTGCATGCGAACATGTTTTCTTATCTAAAATTACAACTTTTGATAACAACTGTTTCCTAACTTGCAATGTGTAACTATATTTAAATCGGCCCAGTTGCGGTTTAGATAGTAAACAGTAAAGTAAGTACGTGATAAAGTGTTAGTGCCGTAACAGAAGAAGTGCAAAATGTGTTTTGAGTTACTGTATGGCAAACATAAGAAATTAAAAGCCCGTCGATTTTTCTCATTTGTGTCATTGCAAGCGAAGAAAAATACGAAAAATGAAGGTATGTTGAAGTTCAAAATTCTTTAACAGAATGAATATTTTAAGCGATAACTGGACTTTAATGAAGGAAACGCGTAACACTACAAATTCCGAAAATGATCAAAAGCTATTAAAAGCACATATACGGAATGACTACTCGTATTTAATTGGACATATCGAATTCTAATAGTTCTAAATAATGAAGGTACTTGGTAAACCTGTTTTATAAACATAACACGAAATACACTACGACCTTTAACAATTCACTGCACTAATTGAAATTGATTATTATCTAACATAACATGCAAATGGCTTATTTTCAATTACAATTTTAAGGCACAGAAATCAATTAATAGAAATTTTTCCAAATTCATCTTAGTATTCGATCAGAAGTGATCCTGAGTCTTGAATATCTATCCGGAATAGGAACCTAACGCAAATTCTACCGAAAGTTACTGTTTTCGTCATGAAAGTGTCCTGTATTTTATGCTGTAACAAGGGAGCAAGCAGCTTATAACCCCGTAAAATTTAAAGTCAGGCCAATACATCATACTTTCATAAGAGTAACTTTGTCCATATTTCAAACTTTCAAGAAGTTGCCGAAATACATAACCTAATGATACTAAATCCTATCCTTTTCATGAATCACAGTGGAATGTATTTTTTACAATTGTCAGTAGTAAATACAGCCCTGTTAGTATTATTATCAAATCGTCCGTCTTTTACGCTGGCCATCCATCTTTCCTATGGTCTTTATTGTCATCTTTTCCAAATAGGTTTTCCACTTAAAACAATTTTTTCATCTTGTTTTTTTCCACCCTTTTTAGATATCCTAGCCATTTTATTCTGTTCCTTATATGTGGTTTCTACTTCCTCATTTGTTCTTTTCAACATTTTTCTCTCTCAACGTTCCATTTTTTGTGCATTTGATTTTTTAAAGATCCATGTTCCAATAACTGCTGATGTAATTACAGTTTCTGTTGTTTATTTAATACACTCTTAAAATTTTATCAACATTCTTATCAACAGTAAGATCATAAGTGCTCAACTCTTGTCGGCAAGATTTTTTTGTATGAGCACTGGTTGCTTGGCAATTAAACGAGATCAAATTGACGAAAAGACCCGAGCGCGAAGCGCGAGGGTTCTTTTCCCAAGAATTTGATCGAGCAATCAATGCTCATACAAAATAAGAATCTTGCCTGACAAGAGTTGAGAACGAATGATCTTCGGTTGGAGAATTAACTGAATGAAGCGTTAAATACGTCAAATTTTTTACTTTTGTCAAAATGACATTTGATTTTTTTAAATAGGTTGCTAAAATAATTCTAAAACAATGAGGTAGCGGCAAGAAAAGTAGCATACATTCTTTTCAGTTAAAGAAACTTGTGATTGGTGCATGTGACACTGTTCTTAATGTCTCATTGGTCTACAACACTATGAAGTTAATTATCATTTCAATATTTCATACTTGCCCTTGTGTCTATATATAAATCGTATTCTTTCAAATTTGCGTTCCTCTCCTTTTCCTATTTGTACCATTAGTCGGCCTCCTCCTCTTTCAATATTGTCGCATACTTCACCTTCTCTTAGTTTTTTACCACTTCTATTACTCTTTTTTTTCTTTTTTGCTTGATCCTACTATTATTACGCTATCAGCAAAAACTATACAGGGTGATTCACGACTATTCCCTCGGTCTCTTGTGCCTAAAGGGTACAAGATATCAGCTTCATTTTTTGGTGACATATGTAAATTGATAACGACTATTTTTTAAAATTATTTTCACTTATACAGGATGCTTCACAAAATTGTAATATATCAAAGTTAGGTTTTTTTAAATGCAACCTCCTGTATTTTATTACATTTTTAGATTATACGTTAAAAACTAAGGTAACTTTATTAAACGTTCCCTATACCTATCGTTTACCAATTTTGAGAAAATTGTAATTTTAAGAAAAATATTCAATTTAAACAACCCCTAATGACACGGAAACCACTTACTTTCAGTAACACAAATTTATATCGATTTATCTTGACCTTTAAGGCTTTTATTTGCACTACGTAGGATTTCGATTTTTTGTGCAGGGTGTTTAGAAAAAGGATTCATATTTTATATTTTTCAAACATCAAAAACTCACTTAACTTAAATGGAACACCCTGTATGTTTTTATTCTATGTTGAATAACTTTTCGTTTTCTATCAAAAACTATGAGTAACTGATATGTCTAAAATCAACGATTAAAAAGTTATTAAGATTTTTCTCTAAAATTTGTATGGAAATGGTTTTGTTTGCATTCTAGTAGGCCATGATTTTTTTTATTGTACGTAGTTGATAATTAGATATGTGATCAAACCTTAATTAAAACTGAAATTAAAGCAATGGAAAAAATACTGTAGTAAATGCCATTTTTTCCTATGCATAACCGCACTCCTTTTCAAGAGATCTTCTAACGTTATGGTGTTATAGTAGCAAACGCATCCTTTATTCTATTCTTCATGTCATCAGCAGTGGTAGGTGGAGTGTTGTAAACTAAATTTTTAATGATAATAATAATAATAATTATATCTAAACAACCTTCATCAATAAGACTCGAAAGTGTTGTTCTAAAATCCGTAAAAATTTTACTCCGTTTAAGTTTCCATCAAAAAATTAAAATTCTCCCAAATACATTGAGGCTCCACCGGTGTTGGCGGTCAACAGTGCGATACAGGTGACGATTTAGTAATGAAAGTTATGTCGGTTTACCAAGCCGTTATGTTGTGGAAAGTGGATTCGTCGGTAAATAAAACATATTTAAAGAATTCATTTTCTTCTCCAACTTTTTCGAGACTCCATAAACAAAAATTCAACCTTCGTTGAAAGCCTCGTCCATATAAATTCTGGTGAAGTTGAATGTGATAAGAATGGTGTTTATGTTTTTTTCAAAAATATTTAGATAGACAATTCCTCAATAAATGGATTGGAAGGAGGGATCCACAACACTCCACCTACCGCTGATGACATAAAGATGCGTTTGCTATTATAACACCAGATATCCTGAGAAACGTTAGATCTTTTGAAAATCGAGTGCGGTTGTGCATAGAAGAAAATGGTCATCATATTGAGCATTTAATACACCATTTTTTTCCATAAATGATTACTTCTTGTTATTAATTTCATTTTTAATTAAGTTATGATCCCATATCTAATTAACAACTACAATAAAAAAAATCATGGCCTACTAGAATGCAAACAAAACAATTTCTAAAGAAATTTTAGAGAAAAATCTTAATAACTTTTTAATCGTTCATTTTAGACATATCAATTGCTCATAGTTTTTGATAGAAAATGAAAAGTTATTCAACATAGAATAAAAACATACAGGGTGTTCCATTTAAGTTAAGTGAGTTTTTGATGTTTGAAAAATATAAAATATGAATCCTTTTTCTAAACACCCTGTACAAAGAATCGAAATCCTACGTAGTGCAAATAAAAGCCTTAAAGGTCAAGATAAATTGATATAAATTTGTGTTACTAAAAGTAAGTGGTTTCCGTGTTATTAGGGGTTGTTTAAATTGAATATTTTTCTTAAAATCACAATTTTCTCAAAATTGGTAAGCGATAGGTATAGGGAACGTTTAATAAAGTTACCTTAGTTTTTAACGTATAATCTAAAAATGTAATAAAATACAGGGGGTTTCATTTAAAAAAACCTAACTTTGATATATTACAATCTTGTGAAGCATCCTGTATAAGTGAAAATAATTTTAAAAAATAGTCGTTATCAATTTACATATGTCACCGAAAAATGAAGCTGATATCTTGTACCCTTTAGGCATAAGAGACCGAGGGAATAGTCGTGAATCACCCTGTATAGTGGAGGTTGTTCTTGAATTTTATTTCATTTTGTTTCGACTTTCCTTTTAACCCTATGTACTAAATTAAAGAACGCAATTGATAGTGGATCTCCTTCTACTTTGAAAACATTTAACGTCTGTTCTTCCCATGCTATTTCACCCTGCGTTTCCTTTAAGGTCGATATGGCAAGGTGTACGAGATTTCTTGGCATTTTTAATTCTTCCGTTGCGTTGTATATTTTGGTTTATGTGATCGTACGCCCACGCTAAAGACCTGATCAATAACTGATTTCTTGTAGGTACCTACAATCTGCTTGGTATCTTCTACTATATTTCCTGCGAATTCATTTATTCTTTCTTTCACATAGTGGCAGTTTACAGTAGTCTATAGTTATTTATTACACAATGCTTTATCGAATTCAACTATAGGATACCTACACTCTTTTTTATCCAATCCCTTTATAATCTTTCCCATACTGTTTCTACTTCTATTTCATATTCGTCTGCCCTTGCTATGGGTTTTCCTCTACTCTAGTTTCTTTTTCCTTGAGAGCTTTTTGAAATAATTGATCCATGATTTTTTATATCTCACTCATGAATCCATTTTCTTTTATTACCCAATAAAAGGGATTTATTCCATTATTTCCTTTCATCTGTTGTCATTATACTTTCTTTTATCTGCATATTTTCTTCATTACTTTGCTTTATTCTCAGTACCTACTTCTTTATACTTTTCCATCTACTGCTTTTTTTAACATCATTTGTCTAGCATTTTTTATCAATTTAATGAAATGGTAATATTCTTCTTGTGTACTTTGGGTATCTGTTTTATTCTTTTATTCAATTCCTTTTTATATGTTATTCTTATGTTTCAGACATGATTTCTTTGGTTTCCGTTTTCTTGTCCGTAGTTATCCAAGTACCTTAATGCAAGTTCTTGTTTTCATAGTTGTGTCATTCAATCGCATAATGTATTAGCTTATGTTCGTTGTTATGTATATGTTTGTATGTCTTTTTTCATTTTGCACCTCAATCTTCTAGCATTCTTTTGTATTCCTGGTCCAGCTGTTTATAAAATATGTGATTATCTTCTTCTCCTACATCCTTCGTGGAAGCGTGTATATTTATTTGGCTTACATTTTTTTGTCTTTCTTTTAGTTTTATTGTGTTCTGATATTGATGTTAATGGTAACTTTCACTTTTTTAATTAATTTCCAACAGTTTCTGCCCAACTTATGGGTTTATAACTATTATATTTTTTGGTTTCCGTTGTCCTAAAGTGCACTTACTCTTTACCAGATAGACAACAACCCTGATTAGAATTTTAACAGTAAACCATTTCGGGTACATGCCTCTCTTCGGTTGCAAGAGAATCACATTTAGATATTCTGATAAAAATAAAATACAATTAATGGAATTATTTACATCAATAAGATTGAAATTCCATTGCAGTTTCTATTCCTCAACTTTTTTTATGCCCCGTGTAGTCAATGACAGATACAATTATCATAACGGTGTAATATGTAATTGAAACTTGAATAAAATATAGAAACGTGTATGCTTGAACTACTTTAGTATCGATTTTATAAAAGGGAATAAAAAAGATTCTTTCATAAACTTTATTACCACTTGTTGATTTATCAACAGAATCTGTTTAGAAAGCTTGAAAAATTGCATATTACACATAGTTCTTCTCACGCCACAATTGGTATAAACTTTAGTGATAAATTCCCTTTTTCTAAATCTGTCTTAGAAAATACCATTTTCTGCAATACAATTTGTGAAGAAAGTTACATTTTCCTCTCTAGAGATGAAAGTAAACAGTATTGCCAACACCATTTACCTATCTATTGCAGGAAAACAAAAAAAATTAGTGAACTATTAACATTTACAACATGTTATAAATGCAAATTTCATCAATATTTTTTTAAGCATTTATCCTATATGCAGTTTTAGAAAAAAATGTATAGAACACGAAAAGATAATGTTGACCCTTGCTGAAATGAGTCAAACCTTTGAGCTCGAGTTGAAAAAAGCATAACTTTCCTCTTTAGTTGTACAAATAACTATTTTGCTACCCCCTGCAGGTTTCAAAGTTGGCCGCAACCCAAGGTTTAAACCTTGTCCGCAACAAATGTACGAGCACCACCTTTCAATATCAATATCCACATATACGATTCGTGTTGTCTTTCTTCCAATGATTGAGCTTGTAACTGTAACGTTTCATGTGACGTACCTAATTGCAAAACATAGGTACTTATTAATTACTCTTGATTGAGTAAAACAATTCCTTCCAATTCTATTTCGATGCTAAGACCCTCATCCAATTAGATCGATACCATGATTTCAAAGAGGGTGGCTTCTTCTTTGTTGTGGACTGAGGAAGAAATAGTATTAAGTTATTTTAAATAGGTTACGTCTCGTATCTGTGGTAGCTAATAATGTAAATGGACTGTACATACAAATGAGTAAGGTACCAATGTTATTACATTAAATGATAAATTGTTTATTTATTTACAGGATCTAGGTAGGTACTGTATACATTAAATTTGAATGTGAGCACACTTTGTAAACTTCAAATTTCAATTTCTTCAAACATACGAGTACAGACACTGCTAAATGTAGGTTAAACGCTTTCCTTGACACTATAGTAGAGGAAACATTCGCGGTCATTTTGGTCAACGTACTATAAATAATAAATGACTTCATAAAGTGTTATCTAGTAAAAGGCGAAAGAAGAAACCATACATTTATTGTATGACCTTTATTTTTGTTCGAAATAAGCACATTTTGGCAGCTGGTCGCAGGGATTTCTTTTAAAATTTTATGAAAAATTGTTTGGTAATATTATTTTAAATGACCAATGGCGAGTACAAAGATATTTTTAAATTTTACATAAAAAAAGGAAAGAAGTAGTATTGCGCACTTATTTTTATAACACGGAATAAGCATTTGTACGCTTTTAAAAACCTATATGTTCTTATGAGCTATAAAATATCATTTTCTATATTTTTTAATATATCGGGTGATTTTTGGAAAACGATCCGCCTGAGATATTTCAGAAACCAAAAGGAAATTAAAAAATTTCCGAAACTTTCTCATAAAATGTATGAGGCAGTAAAAAACGTGGGCAAGTGACACATCACCATAATCCTTATAATAAGATAAGCTTTCATTTGAGATACCACGCAATGGGTCATTCCATTTAAATTTTTTGGGAAGGTATTCGTGGGGGCGCAGGGATAAACGTCAAAAGTGTGAATCATAGGTCAAACCGTTTCCCCCTTGACATATTAGTGGACCTGTTTCCGGAAATTTTTAATTTCCTTTTGATTTCTGAGATATTTCAGGCGGATCGTTTTCAAAAAATCACCCGGTATAATTGCTAAACAATGAAAACAATTGGCTGATATTTTTTAGAATCATTTTTGTAGAAAGCACTTTTAATGATTAACGATATTGACCTTAATGATTCACAATTACTTCACGTTCTCGATCGTAACAAAAATTCTTAACCTTTAAGGTCCTTTGGTCTTTGGTGTGGTATTCCTACGTTTTTATTATTAAATTCATTCGCAGAAAAAGATTTGACTGCATGATAGTAAATATACCCAAGATTTGCTTAACGTTATAACTTGGTAAATGTGTAATTTTAATATATCACAATCTGTTATCCTTGATAACGACACATAGTGGTCGGTTTAACATTGTCCATAGGATAGGTATCGTAAGGAAAACCACCAGGATTTAGAAAAGTACTTCAGGACTGGCAATTGCTTGAACAGGTGAGGTCTACTGCAAGCAACTGAAGTAAGTAAAGCAAAAACTTGGGAAATCGTCGGATAAACGATTTATTGTTTCCTCTAACGAAATATGCAAGAAAAACTATAAGAGAGTGAACTGGCCAAGATATTATTAGAACTTACCCTTCATAGAGTCCTCACATTACCGTAACCGATTATGCATGCGCTTGTGGAAATTGAAATTTTATTGCCGCCTTATCATTTTAACCATATGTCTTCATTTGTATGTATATCATATGGATTTATGAAAAACTAAAACACGGCAAAATTGAAAATTTACGAGACAAATGTTGCTGCTTTCGTTTTAAGTAGATAGTGTTTGCCTCTAAAAGCTTCTCAAAGGTAAAGAGGACGAACGGCACCCAAAATTTGTACTTCAATTGCAGTGAAAAAGGCAATTTGCTGGGTTCAGAGTCAGTCTTTTATCATACGGTACCCATGTTTTCTAGTAGGTACACAGTAGGGTTGTCTATCATCTGCGTAAGAGTCAAATTAATGTCAACTTAGTATTTACTACAAAGAGCCACTTTACTATAGCGGTAATGTTTCAGTTTCAGTTATAATTTAGAGTAAAGCAAGCCATAAGGTTCTTTTTTCATTATACAAGTCGGCAGAATCTTCACTGACATGACTATATGTATTTGTTAAGGTCCCAATTAATTGACTATATACCATATTTTTTTCCAGTATTTTAGAGACAGGTAGGAAGATGACAGTTAAAGAACTTAATTTACTATATGATCTGGGACTTTCGGAGTACCTATTTTAAATGTGAGAACTTCTCCACATGTGTGAGAGCGTGTGATGTTGGATTTAAATGTATAAGCATTACTATAATATCTTGACATATTACGGGAGAGTAAAATGCCGCTTTGACGTATATTTCGCCTAGGAACAGACTTTTTTATGAATATAATCGATCCACACATCTCTACTAACAATAAGTGTTATCAATCTTTTCAGTAATCAATCGCTTTGATAAGAAACAGTAACTTAAATGAAAGTGAAATGCCTAATAAAAATGCTTATCAAATGTAGCGAATAGGCGAGTATCCCATTTTTGTTCATAACGTAATGCAAGAGGAACCCAATATTCATTTCACTCTCATTTGAGGATCGATACCCTCTACAATCCTCTATAAATCACAGTTTAATTGATGTGGTTTTGGTGCATTTTATTAAATTACATCTGCAGCCCAGAAACTAATTACAAAACGAACTTTTGCACTTGATGCATTTAGCACATCGGTTTTCTGAGTATAATTACGGCTCCGTGCCTCTAATTTGTTGTTTTTCCAAAGTGTAACATTAAATTGAGTTTCTTGTAAATGAACACCGATCCCGATGTTCACCTTAATTAAGTGGTAACTTCAAAAAACATACAAATGAAAGGCAATTGTTCACCTACAAAAATTCAAAAATTTATTTTACTTGTTGATCTAACGAAGGAACCGAAATCATAATAGGTATAATAACCTTGTGATACGTTAAGCTTCTTATAGCATTGACAGCTTCAGCAAATTCAGACTTCCTTTAAAGGAGCTTTAAGAGATGACATCAGAAATCGTCGGATTTACAACTGAAAATGATGTACCATATTGAGCATTAAATTCTAAACGAAAATAGCATAAAAACTTGCGAGTTATGTTGCACATAAATTTCCAGTATTATTCGATTTATTAAGTATAAAATGTTTATTTTTTACTAGCGGTTAAGGCCCGTCTGATGGACGGGACAATTTATTATTGAATGTAAAAAAAATATTGATGACAGACCTCTTGTTTTAAGGTTAAAGTATAGAAATATTATCTAACAAATACCAACTTAACAATGTTGCTACCTTAAAATTTGGTTTCTCACTCTGTAGTAGGCAGCGCCTACTCTTTACGCTTTACAGTATATGTCATAAGCCGGAGGTCAAAGGTCAGATTTGTTCAATCTTCGAACTTAAATTAAGTTTTAAAATTAGGGATTGTTTAAGGCTAACCTTAGTAGGTACCTTGGTAGTCTAGAAGTCGAGTTATCGGAGAGATGAACGAACGGACGAACTAACACTAATCAACTCATGTTTGTAATATATTTTATGCACAGATACATAATAATAAGGTTATTATTACCTAACTCACCTGAACATAAACGACTGTTTATGGCCCGCGGCGTTTTTATACCCCGTCGGGCCATAAAGAAACGTCAATTAATTAATTAATTCTGATTTTTCGGGTATCAAAGCTTCCTGTCTCACCCAGCTCGTTAATTTCGGCCTCGCAACCCATCGCATTTTCTTCATCTGATGAAAAATCCATCTAAAATACCGGATCTCACAACGGAAGTAAACAGTTTTTGAACTAGTTTAAAACGGATACCCTTGTTTACTGCTTTTACTATAGCAACGTATTTCAAGCGGCTTGATACATCTACTCAAGTTTGAATATTTATATTATATTTAAATTATTTGAGATAAATACTTAATCTGTGCATAAAATAGTGTATGTATTTCTGGCGTAACTTGCTTTTGTGGCCCTACAACCTTTTCCTAGCCCTCCCTACCTGCTCGGGCTTGAAATAAGGCTTCTGCCTATAAATAAGCTTCTTAATTTTTAATTATGCGATAAATTTATGAAAAGAAAAATGTGATTATAATGTGATTTATATCTCCGTCATTTTCTTTCATTAATTTACTCATCGTCACTAACCGATATGCTGTCCACTTCACTTTTACTAATTTCAAAATATGTATTCATCGCAAAACAATCATATTCGTTTAAAAAAACCAATGCGAATGATTTTGTACATGTTACTTACTTTAGTAATATTACTCACTTAGTGGTCGAAAGACTGAGTTTTACGGGTAATACATTGTTGACGATTCAGGGTGAACTTCCGGAACCTGCAGAAAAGGTATCATCTTTTCCTAACAGTCTAACTATATTACAGTTTATTACCGCGGTTAAGTTTTTTTGATTTATGAAATTCTCAGCTTAGACTAAGGGAATGGTAAGCATCGATTTCGGCACTACCGACGTCTCTCTGGTTACTTTCTCTATTTTGAATTTGATTGTAGTTGTACTCAAAAACACGATAACTACCTCCACCAAATCCACACACCTTTAGCATGGTTGGAGTATATTTATCTATTGGAGTCAAATAAATCTCGCCCAGTTAAAATGAAATCCCCTATGGACACCTTTACTGTAAAGGGTATAAAGTGTGAGCGATGGCGTACGCGACGATGTAGTGGTAGTCGGGAAAACGGGAGGAAACAAGAAAGAGGCGACAGTGACAATGAAAGACTTTATAGAAAAAAAAAAAACGAATGGAGGTGAATGTGGAAAAGACAAAGATAATAGTGTTCCAGAAGAGGAGGAGCAGAAATGGGATAATTAAAGTACAGAAAGTGTGGGAGAAGTGACAGTAAAGACGAGGCACATGTAAGAGAGTTAGAGAGCAGAGATATGGGGGTCGAGGGAAAGGGAAGTGCTAGAAAGGATGCAAGACTGGAGATAGGTGTTAGGCTAGAAAGGGAGAAACCGGGGTACATAGTACAGAATGAAGTAAAAGTAGAGAAGGTTAGAGTGCAGGCCGGAAGGCGGAAGGCTGGCAATAGAGTAAGAGGAAGGAGGATACTGCAAAGTTGTTGGAAGGAGGTGAGGGAAGGAATAATAAGAAATCCTGTCCTAGATAAATTGTTATGAATTCAATTTCTCACTTTCATTTTTTTTACTAAAATTGTATGTACTTTTTTCGGTAATTTCGATCATAAGGAAATGAGCGTACGCGGTGTTACTTTTTGATTAAGTTTGTTTTGGTTATAGAATTGAAAATTTGTATTCTAACAAATTCACTGTAAATAACAAATATTTAGGAATTAGTATTTATCTTACTACTGAATTTCATCAAATTATAAACGTTCCTACTCGTGTTATTCGCTAATAAATGTCATTTTAACTTCCGATATATTCTTGCGGTAAAAGCACGGAAACATACCTACACTTTACACTTATTAGATCATAAATTTTTTGTATAGGTACTAGCTCATCCCATAATATCGACCCGGGAAACTTATTTTAGCGTAGGAACATAATTTTTCTAATTTTAATTATGATGCCTTTTTGTTTGTCAGGCACTCAGATTCCAACATATTTTCCGCCTCGCGCATGCAACGATTTTGATTTACGTACGCCATATAAAAGGATCAAAGTTAAGGAGCCTAAAGAGTCATGGCTTACCGCAAATATTAAATTATTTATGCCTTTGAGAAATAAAGTTAAAAGTGACGTTTTGAAAATACGAAAAAACTTTTTCGCTGGAAACATTATAAGATGCTACGAAATCTGACAACGCTTTCTATAAAAAACGAAAAAGTTGCGTAATTCATTTATATCGTAAAAGAAGGTAACGTTGAAGATCATATCCCAATTCTAACTAGCGACCCTTACATTACAGCAGCGCTAGAATAAACAATAACGATTGGAGATTATTTATTTTTTCACACGCTTCAAATGAAAACGGTTTTAACTGAAATTAGATCCTCTTCTACAAACCGGACCAGTTGTATTCGAGAGATTCTAATGTGGGTAAATAGTATTCGTGTGTTGGTGATCGATTTTATTTTATTTTTTACTAGTATTATTTAATAAACGAATTAAAATCATTGCAAATGTTAAGAGAAAGAAAAGAAACACTTTGTATGAAGCGTTTGATGGAAGTAGATATGATTACTGAGATCAAATGTCTTAATTTGACCATCATCCCTCCAGATATTCTCCAAACGCTTTTTTTCGGCATTCTTATTGCCAGTGGGGTACAACTACCGAGTTGCCTATAATTGATCAAGCGACTATTGATTTATTTACCTATCATTATTTGGATACCCTACACTCTCCAAATGTCGTTAGTATAGTAATAGGGACACGTATTTACCTATTATACAATACAATTTCCGCACAGAACCATCTGTTTAATTTTATGATACTTCAAAAGGTAGGTTAGAATGATCATTCATGAATTGAATTAATTATAATTAAATCATAAGAAAAGTTTTTCTTATCAGATAATATAAAAAAAGATTTACGTTGCGGCGTAATTCAGCCAGAGAATAAAATTTTTACTGCATTTTGAAAATTTAATACAGTTGTGAGACAGTCGTCGGTCTGATTTACAGTTTTAATGAAGTTTAGAAAGTGCGATAATTGAATTTCCCATACAACCTTCAGAAAATTGTTACATAAATGTGGCAAAATTCAGTCGAAAGGTCAATCTATAAACGGTATCGGGTAACAATATTTGAATACACTTTTCGTATTATTGGTTTTTTTTCTGGCGGAGATTAAAAATACAAGTAGGTACAACTCATAAAATACGACATAAGCTCTTAAGCATTTGCAAGATAAACCTTTTGACAAGTTAAGTGGAAACGATCAAGAGCCTACTTATTGTAAAATTCTTGACAGGCTAAGGGTTATTATTCCTTTCTCCATTTTTCGTTCTATTTCCCTGACAATTTGAAAAATCAATGTTAATTCAACCCTGGAATTCTAAAATGTTAGCCTGTGAGGGGAAAAAGGATCGTTTTCACAAACACAAATTTAACCGATTCGTTGAGTATGTTACGCAAACAATCTTATATTAAGGATTTACGTCCTCGATACATTTTTCGATGTCAACAACTCGCTAATTAAGTGATAATGAAACCCACTAATTAAATTCACTTTGATCTTTTACGCCCACACACGCTTGCCCTAAATTTTGCGATGATACACCTACACGAAGATTTGAAAACCTCAGTTAATTAATTACTGAGGTAAATTCTGTTACAAACCTACCCTTCGCGTTACTTAATTAAAACTAAAAAAGTTCTAAAACCTCAACACTTCATTAGTTACAAGGTACTGGATGAATTATCCTCTTTTATTTTATAAATTACCTTCTGGGATTTTTGTATGATTCCGTACCCGCGTAGAGCAAACTGAACTTCATAATGGCAAATTACTAAAGCTACTTGTGTAATAATTACTTTCGTAAATGTGAACATTCATTATGTCGTTAACCCCTCATGGCACAAACAGATACGCACTTTTCACTGTACTCTATTAACAGTTAAAAGTGTCAACATACATTTTCGCATTTTTAAAGTTAAATTCGTGTTTTTCCCTTTATTTCCATAAAGCTATATACATATAAATGGTAACCGGTCATTTCCCTCTATATGTATATGTCTGTTAACTTCTGGGAATAACTAGCGAAAATGTATTCCTGTTAAGTAACGATGAAAATGGTTAACTATAAAATTTGGTTTACGGAGATGCATCTAATACGTGTAATTTATAATGAGACTGAGACATGATGAATATCGAGGTTAAAAGTGTTTATAGCACATTTTAATTTCAGTTTATTTTTTAATCTGAACCTTAACATGAAACTATAAATTACTAGCGTATCCATTTAGTTGTGAAAATTAATGATTCAATATTTATTTTGCAATCGAGCGTAAACGTTTTTACCCGTAATGGCCGTAATTCGGAAACGACCTTTTCGCCGTTTCCCCTTTTTTAAAAGTTGATGGAATGCTATATATGTCGACTATAATTGGAAATCGATGTTATACAATATTGTGTTATGGTTTTCGATAAAATTTAATCTCGTCTCTTTAAATTCAACATATTTAACCACCCTGCTATTAGCAACCATGGAGGCTAAAGAAAGAGGAAAATTAGTGGGCCAATAGTTCAATACAATTTTATTGAAAAAATTCATTTTACGAGATTGAAGGTCTCTTGGCAGAACGGTGTATGGTTGACCTGCCAATATTATATAAAGACTCCCTTAATCTTTATCTCTATCCAAATTTTTATCCAAACCTCAAGTTTCGTGTAATGTTAGGGGGGGGGGGGGGTGTATGGAATGATCGAAGAGTGAATAGCTACTTGAACTGCATGTTTTAAAACCACTCCCTCTTGGCCTCTTCCTTAAACTACCACAATTCTTTACTTAAATTTTCCCTGAAGAATTAATTCTCTTTATTTAATCCAAAAACTGAAACCAAACGCAAATTTGAAGGACTCATTGACTATCTATTAATTTATCAATCCAAAAATAAATTACAAAGCGTAAATTCAACATTTCTAATGGAACGCTACTTATACTGTAAATACCATTTATTAATTAATAATGAAAATTGTTTGGGATGGGCATCTCCGCCTTTTTTACAATCAATTAGTATACTTTTTATACTTCGTGAGCGGCTTTATTTTAACGAGACGCCAAACTTTTTCCTCTGCGAAAATTGTCGCAAATGGGTCCTACAGGGGTGCGCGGGGGTAAAACACGTTGATTTGGGAATGTCCATGGAATTGGTACATTTTACCTTGCATCAAATGAGGTAGTTCTAATTTTTTTATATGTTGTATGTGATGAAGTAGTATTGACAAATCCAATTTTTCCACCTCGAAAGCCCTCCGGATCAATGTTAAATATTTGAAAAACCATTGCATTTTCGGACTTTTTCAGTTTTTGACAATTATTTCCATCAAGGACCTGTGTTACGGCAAAAGTCACGATGAACATGTTGTAAGTAGACTAAATTTTCAACAAAATGAGATCAATTTGGTTTCGGTAGACCAAATAGTTTCTAAGATACAGCTGTTCAAACCTTTGCAAAATTTCCAATAAAAGAAAATTTTAGAGTTTAGAGGTGCCTGCTGAACATATCTTCTACTGAAGATGTGTTTTGTTTTTACTATTATGTGTAGGGTATCTAATTTTAATAATAACAGAAAAAGTAAAACAATAAAAACCTGTGTCGCCGGTTTTATAATAAAACCGCAATACATTTCGGCTTTGTCGTAGCCACAATTACTCACTCTAAGCTTAGCATTGTAAGAGTGATTTATACTTCTTCTGTGAACCTTATAGTACAAGCATAAAGATCTTTTTTGTGATCAGCAACCTTCCTCTGTTAAGACCAAATGTATAGTGCGCCCCGCCTGCGACCTTCATGGCTGTTCTAACGCTTAGCCAGTGAAAGCGAGAAGGGGAGTGCTGCTTATAGGTCAATTCTCATCTGAGCATCACTTAGCAGAGCTGCGCGTCGCAGCAAACCGCTGCTCATAATATTGTTAGCGGGTTATCTAGTACAACCATTGACTTTCTACACTATAGACAAACGGTGCAATGTTATAAATTCCCGACAAATATCGGAGCTGTGAAAGTGTTAGTGCGGAGCTGTGGCACCAAATCTTCACAG
This sequence comes from Pyrocoelia pectoralis, assembly GCA_036250285.1. Classification (NCBI taxonomy): domain Eukaryota; kingdom Metazoa; phylum Arthropoda; class Insecta; order Coleoptera; family Lampyridae; genus Pyrocoelia; species Pyrocoelia pectoralis. The sequence continues at coordinate 6,872,059 of CM070075.1, forward strand.
CGCCACTCTCGTTATATAAATATACGTCATAAATGTACGTCATGTTTACGTTAGCGCCCGTCCTATATTCTGATAACGTTACAAGAAATACAGTTACTTACTACGATCACAGAACGTATATTACGTTCTTTGCGTACTATGATCACAGTATACATACTAACCAGTATGATATCTCGTGACGTCACGCACTAAACTTTCTGTGACCTTCAACGCTGCTCGGATGAGAATCTCATCCGACGGCCATAGACATGCATAGTGTAAAGTAAAATAAATCGTGGAGGGGTGCGTTCAAGGTCCCTAAGAGCTCTGTCGATTTATGAATGAAATGCGTAGGAGTTATTGTACTGGTTCGTTTACTGTGCTATGATGTTCGTTTATATACTGTGCTATGATAAAATCAATGGAATTTGCAGTGCTGTTACAAAACAACACCTGCAATTCAATCTCTTTATTTACGCTTCTTTCATGAATTTGCTTTGAAACATTTTCTGCTGTAGTTTTATTTGTTGGTGTCCTGTCCGATATTTTTGTACATATTTCCATTTCAAACCGCATAAATTTCACTACCGTATTTACTTAAGAATAACCTTCGATTTTTTAGAGGACTTTTCAACATGTACAAATACTCCTCCGTTGTTTTTGAATCGTGGGCGCAAATCTCAATAAAAATTCTCCCGAAATGTCTTGAAAAATCCGGGAGGAAATGCTCTAGCGGGGAAAGTCCATGAGAAAATTCCTCCTTTGCGTTTTGCACCTCTTGAATTAAGCCAAGTCCTCTAAGTCAGAGTGTTTTTAAAGTATTTTTTATTATCGAGATTTTAATTAAAAAAAAAAAGAAGAAGAAAATAAGATGTTCTCGCGGACTTTTCCCGCTAGAGTATTTCGTCCCGCATTTTTCCAGATATTTTCGGAGAATTTTTGTTGAGATTTGCGCCCAGGATTCATGAAAAACGGAGTGATGTTGGTTCTAAAAATTGTCTATCACGCTCTCAATTTGAGAGTAAGGAAGGAAGGAGTGGGGGGGGGGGGGGGTTTAGGCCAAAGACGGGGCGGAAAGAAGATTTGGAATTGGAAGAGTACAAAAAATGCTTTAGAGAAGGTGATAAGTGATAAGATGTACAAGAGCAAAAAGAACAAGTGGGTGACGAAAAAATGCAGGAGATAGAAACATGTAACAGGAAAAATGAATCAAAAATATACTGTATAGACTCATAAAAAAACAAAAACACAAGGTAATATAACTCAAAGAGGAATGAAAGACGGCAACGGGAAAGGGTGATGACTGATGAGAAAACAGGATAAGAAAGAAGATTAGAAAATAGAAATGAGTAAGAAAGATGAAGTGACATGTGAAATGTATTATGTGAGGACTTAACCACCCCGGTAAACGGATTTGTAATTCCCGGAAAGGGATAGCTATTATTATTATTATTGTTAAGCTGCAACAAAATAAAATGAACATCTCATTTTTAACTTAAACAAAATTAAACATTTCCACGGATTCCAAAAAACAAATAATCTTTTCGTGATTCGACGCCGATGAGGTAAGGTTTTTTCAAAAAACAAATTTTAAAAATTGATTTGTTGGTGTTAAAAAAAGAACGCATTGCGATGAATTTATAAACACATTTTTCGAATAAACTATGTGGGTGGGAATAGGTATGTGACATCGACATTGAATGAAACGTCATTAAGCTGATGGTGCCTTTTATGTAATGACCACAAATCACTTATTTGTTAGTGGTTTGTGGTAATGACGTTCCATACTGACAAAATCAATAAATTTGCATTCCAGTGTGTATAACAAGTTGCCTATTTAACGCAAAAATTCACTAAATAGCGGCTTTCACTTTTCCCTATCTCACCGTTTGTCTATAGTGTAGAAAGTCAATGGTACAACCGTTCTCACTTAGACAGCGCAGCGCTTCTCGTTCTCGTCACTTCAGACGGCAGCAAAACTCGAATTGTCGGGTGAGAATTCTTTCGCTGCTTTGCTGCTTCTCAATACGCAGCAGACAGGAATTTGCTACCTATAATAATTATAAAATTTTCTCTCGTTGTCTTAAAGATGTCTGAATAGTGTATGAAATTCGCGTTCATTAAGTATTGCACGAAACATGTCATGCATCCAGTATTCTTTTCTTTTTCAATTCTTTTCTTTATCTTCTTGAGCATGGCATATCATGGCAAATACAAGCACATCATTATCCAACGATGAACTGCATTCGCTACAGTCTCCTCTAAACATCGCACCGGAAAAAACGCAACTAAATGCTTACGATTTTATTTTCGCTACTTTATCGCGAGTGTCAAGAGAGAGTCCTCGTCCTCCCCGGCGGCGTTATAGCATTAGTTATTCACCTCTATTGGAGTTAGTTGTGTACATTCCTAAAAGTTTTATATCGCGTTCGGTTCGAAAGTAAAGTAATAGTAATATGATGGAGACTGCAGCAGCAGCCTCGTGTTGCTTCATATGCAATGAGAGTATGACTGAAGGTGAAGTGATTTTGGTGAAACCAAGAGGTGTGTAGTGTTACATTACAAAACCGGGAACATGAATATAATAATGGTTATTTTTTAAGCCTACTCCATTTTACAAACTCTTCTATTTGTTTACTCGCCTCAACAACTTTGAAGAGCTGTATCTAAAGAACTATCAGGTCTACATAAAGCAAATTGGTCTCGCTTTGTTACAAATTTAGTCTACTTACTTTAAAAACGTATACAGACTTTTTCCGGAATATGGGTCAGTAGTTGACCCCACATTGACGAAAACCTAAAAAACCTCTAAAATTGTCTTTTTTTGGAAATTTTGCAAAGGTTTGAACAGCTGTATCCTAGAAACTATTTGGTCTACCGAAACCAAATTGTTCTCATTTTGTTGTAAATTTATTCTACTTACAAAGTGTTCATAGTGTCTTTTACCGTAACACAGGTCCTTGGTGGTAATAATTGTCAAAAACTGAAAAAAGTCCGAAAATGCATTGGTTTTTCAAAGATTTAACATTGATCCGGAGGGCTTTCGAGGTGGAAAAATTGGATTTGTCAATACTACTTCATCACATACAACATATAAAAAAATGAGAACTACCTTATTTGATGCAAGGCAACACCCCTTTTTTGGTACGGATTCCATGTACCTACTAAAGTAGATACATTAACAAAAATAATGAATATCAAGCTGATTTTTTTCTGTAGCTTAGTAAATATTTGCATAATTAAATGCCCACTTTGCCCTACAAATTAATTGGGCCGTTTTTCCAAGATATTAATCAATTTTTTGAAATTTCCAAGTCAACGTCGTTTTTCCCCTGCGCACCCCCGTAGGATCCATTTGCGAAAATGTTCGCAGAGAAAAAAGTTTACCATCTCGTTAAAATAAAGTCGCTTACGAAGTATAAAAAGTATACTAATTGATTGCTCCTGGACTAAAAGGGTAAAACTATCTAGGTAATTCAATCTACCCCAATAAATGAATCAAGGGCAATTTTACCTACTACTTTCGGCTATCTTGGCCTTAAACACAAACGTAAAATTTCCCTTCATTAATATGTAATACATTTTCAAATTTACGCATAGATAGGTCCTACAACAGGTATAACAACCACCAGTTAGCGAGAGGGTAACCGCCTGATGGCCTATTTATTTTTTCATTTATCATTTCAACCACTTCCTGGTAGAATTTATTTCACCCTTCTGATCGGAAATTTTTAGAACTGGAATCTCCTTGCAAACAGTTTGTATTCGCCTACCTTCTTTTTAATGATGAAGAAAAACCCAAATTCCGGTACGGTAATTTTGACGCAACTGAACAATTTCCACACTTCCTCGCTCGGTGACATTAAAAAGTATATTCCGTCGTAGAGTTCATCCAATGATCCAACTCCGTATCGTCTTTCCCGTTTTGTTTGTGTATTCCTTCACCGAAAAGCACGTTTCGTTAAATTTGACGTCGCTACTAATTACGAAACATCCTCGTTGCGAATGCGATATTTGATATATGCCTTGAAGTAAGGCTCATGTTAAATAAATATCCCTCCTTACTTTGGGGGTTTATATTTTTGCGCTAGAATATTTTCTTGCGCATTATTTCCCATGTTCTGTTTCTTGCCATATCTTGTAGGGCGTTTTCCTATACTACTTACGGTCGTTCTTCGATTACGTGTATATTTCGCCGTTAGGGTAACATCACCTCATATGCCGTCATCCGCTACTGATTCACTCGTTAGACACCTGATTATGTGTTGAGGCACTCCATAGCCCCACTTTCCTTTGTTGTACTGTGCAGTGCGCACGGCGTTATTAATTTCCTTTGAATACCTTGTTTTCGTAGGTAATTTACAAAGCGTTGTTGTCGCTTCTTAATGCCTTCATTTTCCTTACGTGCATTCTTTCTTCTTTGTTCTCATAACCCATAAATTTGCTCTAACGAATGTAATTTCTACTTTTTCTTTCGCGTGATGGCGAACCTGTCGGTTCGATTAGATCGCTGTGTATTAAGTCCAAGAAGTTTTTCCATCTGTCGTCTGCAGGGGCGTCGGAACGAAGTTTGTTGGGGGGGCTTAACATTTTTTCAAGTAGAAATTAGAATACTTGAAAATGTTTACCTAGTTTCAAAGTAAATCAATAGGCTATGCATAGTCACCGATGGAATAGACCATTATATTCCAAAAGTGGCTGTGTACTGATTTTATTGTGAGCTTTTAATATTTTCTAAAATGGATTTATGCGATTTATGAATGTTAAGGAACCCCCTTGCCCTTTACTAGCGGCGCCCCTGGTCGTCTGGTATCTTTAGGAAATTGCGCTATTAATTGCACGTCTCGCACACTTTCTATATTGCGTTTGATCATAAGTCGTACAGTTGCGTCAATTTTCTCGTTTGCTCCCATATCCGAATCACGCATCTTGAGGTTTCCGTCGAACATGGTTTTCTAAATCACAATTACCGTTTTTAGTGATGTCGAACAGTGGTTGAACGATACCTTGCAACATTACTAAGTAAGTTACAAATTGCCATTTGAGAAATCAAACGTTCTCCAAAGATGGCGGTTCAGATGTTGAAAATCTGCGAATGTTGAGGGTTCACATCCAATTAATAACGGTTATTATGGCGATTTACAACTCTATTTAAGTAAAATTCTAAAAAATTATCGTTGCGTCATAATTTTGCAAAAACTCCTGGTTCCGATTGAAATCGTCCTAGTGCACCAAACGAATTTTATAAGGATGGAATTTGTAACTTTTCAAAATTCGGTGTATTGTACTGCTAGACATGGTAACATTGACCAATTTTTTTAAGGTTGGATCTCTAGCGAGTTGCTCTACAACTCCTCAACTGAATTTGACATTCAGAGTCACGTTTTTTATTCGATGCCGTTATTTGACGCTTGGTAACTAACTTTAAAATGTTTTTCCGGTACACATGTTTATCCGTATGCTGCTCTTTAAATAGGTTTGCAGTTCTATTGTCACATTGACATTTTGTAAGAAGATTCTTGCCGCAATAGTCACGAAGGTTTACACTAAATCTAAGCTGAATGCAAAGATGGATCAAGTTATCTTTAACCTTTAACCACCCGAAAATAGCTCTGTTTCATTTTTAATGCCCCACTCTAAAACTATTACAAATTAACTGTTTTTCGGAAAACAACATTTAGGTGTACTCCAAAATTACAGTTAGTAGCATCCATAAGATTTGATGAAATCTTCTTATACTATACAGGGCGACATGTCGTGTGTAACGTTATTTGTCATTAATTATGTCGTTTTCGAATATTATTAATTACCCGATTAATCATTTTCCTTTTTGGTATGTAGTGTAATTCCCTTCTGGAAATATTCATTAATTAACATGTAAATTTATACCTCTTAGCCGAAGCTCACAATAAGGGGGTAGAAAAGGTAAATTCAAATAATAAGACATGGAGACTTGTGTCTTATTATTTGAATTTACCATGTACATTTATCTTAATATCTCACATAATGTCCTCCTCAGCCATCATCAAGTATCACTTACTTTGAAAATGAAACCATGAGTTAGGTTTCGCAATATGTCGCCTTGTACATAAGTCGATTTCATCAAATTTTATGGTTGCTACTAAGTTTTGGAATTAATCCACGTCGTAGCCAATTATAAAAGTAACCGTCAAATTTTACCCCTGCTAAGTTGACTACTAGCAGTTTAAATAATTTAATAAAATAACCTTCATATTCATCGTTCATTAAAATTGGTTAGTTAAAGGGGAGGTTGAGAGTTTCCTTTAGGTATTTATTGAATGTTAAAAGTGTCACTTAGTTGGAAAATAAATTACCTATGTCATTATTCAAATCAATATTAGGCTTTCTTAACCAATTTCATATGCATGTAACGTTCTGAGTGGCTGTCGTTATTTCCTTGTTACGATTAATTTTACGCTTTAGTGAATATTATTTGAAGTATGTACACAGGACTCTTTGCTTATAACTTAAAATCTGATCATGTTTATTCAGTCTTTAATCATAAGATCCCCAAATTACCATTTTAACCCAGGTATCCTGTATGCGTATGAGTCGAGAGAATTAATAGTCTGGTATGAAGAAAATAAGATGCCACAAAAAACGAATCAACTGTCAAAGTAATACAGACCTTTAAACATACAAAAATCGCAGCTGCACGTAAAAGTTTAATGGTTAATCAGAAAAATCCAATTTGGTAACACGGAGAAACTTTTAAAACAGATAATTTACACGAAGGTATACAGCAGCAAGATGTAAGATCGTCCTTATAAACATAAAAGCCGTGGGGCGTAAGGATTGACAAATTTCACATTCTCGCTATACAGATTTCAGTGACGTGATATCAACTGAAATACATTTTACATTGTACATGTTTTTAAATTGGATACTTAGTGTCGAACGCCTCCTGAAATATAAGCATTATTATTTGATCGTTAGGAAACACAAAATCGATTTCCATTTAACTGAACGGTGCATGTAAACAAGTCATTAATGTACATTTTGAGAATTAAAAACGTCGAGAACAATGATATAACTTTCCTTCCATAATTAGACTGGCTGACTGATCGAATAAGCATGTAGAAGTACTAGGTAATCAAGTATTTCAGGACGTATTTAGTGAAAGAGAATTAAAGGTTGAGGATCGTTGAGATCATTAGAAAGTGAAGAGTGACAGTGAAGAGTATTAGTAGTTTTTATTAATTTACTAATAAATTATAATGATTTATTTCATCAGTATACTTAAATAAAAATGAATTGAAAAGGTTTTTGACGCCTTTTTTTCTCAAAAACGAAGCGAAAAATCGAAATAATTGTATTTTTAGTCGCATTATCCAAAACTATTATAAAAATTTCGTCTGGCTTGTGCAAGTAATTCAAAAATAAACAACAATTATTTAAAATTTTATTTACGAATTGGAAAGAAGTAGATGAACTTCAGTCATCTGGGGCTTCTACACATACATTTTCGTCCATTCAAGCTTTAGATTTTATTTAAAAATTCAATTTTAATTGTAAAGTAACAAATGAACTAAAGAGCAGGAAAAGTAACATATGCATACGATGATCGTTATCAAACCTTTTTAGTACACTTATAGGGGCAATAGCAATAACAAAAACACATGAGGGGTTATCTATTTACAGCATATTTTTCCGAAATGTCCCTCAAAATATTCCACCCTCTAAAAAGTGCTACGATGCTGGTTTGACACATTCATACCAACGAATTTGGATCAATACGTATTCAAAATTTAGGATGTTAGTTATTCTAGTTGAGTCAATAAAAAGCACGCGCATTTGTTCATGATTTTTAAATCGTACGTTAAATTATAATTTAAAATTCATCACTAGACATGCACTTAAACACTATTCGTTCACAGAAACATTTACTTAGATACATCAGTTCTAAAAACGAAGCATTCTTAAGTTAATCGCGAAGGATCCCTATTGCTGTTAATAAACCACGCACTGCTGTAGTTAATAATTTCTACTGAAGACAACTGTATTACTTATTAAAGGCACACTTAGGCAATAAGTAGAACGTATCTATCATAGAAATAATTTTCCCCAAACCTACTTTGTGGAACTCCATAATTAATAATTGTAATAATGAATACAAGTAATTCTTCTTTTCAGGAAATTACGTGATTATTACGTATTGGTATTTCTTAAAAAGTCAGTGAATGTTAGTGGAAATACTTATAATTATTATTACTATTAATACGTATCTAACAACTGAAAATTAACTAATGATTGTTAGAGTAATTATATATGAAATATGTATAATTAAAAGTAAGCTGTATGAAAGGCGTCAACTAATCCCATCGTCGAACTTTCGTAGTGAAACATACTTAAAAGTACCTTTTTCAATTTACATGAAAAGTTAAAACGGAAATTACACGATGTAAATTTTATTACGTCGGGATTTATTTACGTTCAATGACCCAAATCTATTAAGTAAAACAATGCTATAGGTGCATTGAGGAAATGCTACAGTACAAACTCCCACTTATTGTGATCAAACAATCTGGGTACTTTATGTAAGCCGCTATTATCTGTTAACAAGTATCAATATGACGAAACCATATTATATTGTATTAGTGGTACGTGATGAATTCCGATGCAAGTTAAGGTGTTTAATTTAAGGGTTTTCACATTCGGTTCCAATGGAGCGATGTGTAAGGAAATCGCTCGAGGATAGAGCTGCAATGTCGTTAGGATCGAGACAGAGGGAAATCATTGGACGGAAATTATTTTCACTTACTCGTTGTAAATTTCTTTGTAAGTTTGATGAACAATTCAAAGTCTGCACTTTAAACGGTATTTTACTGATTTTGTTACTTCGCCCGTTCTAAGGGGCACAAAAGCCCAAATGACGTTTTGTAAGCTAAGAAAGAACTGTATTTCATTATGTCTATTTGGTAACCTTTTTTATCAGCACAAGAAAAGGAAACATGACGTTGCCGCCGAGTATCCACTATCCAGCCTAAATAATTATTTACCAAAGCGAGTTGATTTTAAGGCTAATCTTGGAAGTCGATTCATTATATTGAGGCTTTACTACCGCCGTAACCACTATAATATGTTAACTGTATTTTGTATTTTGTTATCATTAATTCCTGTAATTTGTCACTTAAGCGAGTTTTTCCCGTGGAGTTGAATATTTCCATAGACCTTGTGAATAATAATATACAGTCAAAATAAATAGTTTTCGGCTTGTACTGCGTCATTATATTTGTTACACAGCCTGCTTTGAAAGGCTTGCCTTGCCTTTTTCTTTGCGAGCCAAAACAAGGATTTGTTGGGATGATTATTCATCCTCTTGACTCTCGATGGTGGTGAGTTGTTACTCCATACATCGAAACATACTGTTCACAATGGAGATTGAAGAAAAGAACACCCTACCGTTCTTGGACGTACTGATAGTCAGAAAAGAGGAAGGCAGCTGCGGTCACTCTGTGTACAGGAAGAGTACACATACCAATCGCTTACTTCACAAGTTCTGAAGCCTCGAATAATTAGAAAGGCAATAGAGATCGAGAAGCATACAGTAACCATGAACAGGGAAGACGGGTTCACACTTAGTAGAGCATGAATGCCATTGGAGAAAGTGAACCAACTCCTCTAGTTTCTAGTGAAAGTGACCAATCAGGATTGAGACGGTCAGCGAGATTAGCGAAAAAGAATCATGTAAATTCCGGAACGTAACACCAAAACCTTCATTCCTATCGCTCTGAAAATGCAAGCTGCAATGTCTTGCGATACGTCAGAGCTTTCGGTTTCACATTCAGCAGTCAGGCCTGGCAAACTTCTACTTAACTCACCGCTATCGGGGACGAAGAGGATTCCAAAAATTCTTGTTTTGGCTCACAAGGGAAAAGGCAATGCAAGCATTCAACGCAGGCTATGCAATAAATATAACGACCAGGTATAAGCCGAAAACTAGTTATCTTGACAGGTTTGGGAATTTATTGATTTACCTACTGATTGTTCAAATGATATGGATGGTTTATTTTTGACTGCATTACGAAATAATACGTTATGTCGTTTTTTGTATTGTATACATCCGCCAATATTAGAATTGAACGTTATTTTGATGATAATTTGCATTTTTGACATGTCAAAATAATAAACTTTCTACACAATTACAAAAGTAGGAAACAAATTATGAAGAAGAAAATAATTATAAAGCTTCCGGGTACGAAAGAGTTTTGGATAACACACAATGGGTTAGTTCAGTAATCATTTGTTGAGGTTGATAATTCCAATGATTTAGTATTGCCACAACCAAAGAGAATATACTCTTTGCCACAACAAAATACATGCTACTTACATACATGCAACGGTACTTTGTGTTCATATTTCATGTTGTTCATACCACATTTTTACCTATCGCACAGTTTACTTCAGGGACATAATTTAAAGCCATTTCCAATTCAAAATGGTGTTGTTCGTGACGTATTTATACTGTTTATTAAGATGCAAAACGTAATTCTGCGTCGGCAATGGTCATTTGGGTATTGCAAGGATAGAGTGGTGTAGTTATTAATCATCTAAGTAGTATTCGTGTTATTAACATATTCTACAGAATCAAAAACGGATCCTAAACCAGGCACCGGTATGTACTAATTATAAATTATTGTTCCAACAGAAACCACAAGGCTTTATTCAGTTTAAACAACAATATCAGTATAGACTCCCGGCGATATCAAAATTTAATGTTGCCCACCCCGGGTTTTTCTGCGATGGTTCCATTAATCGCAATTTGTACATTTAAATCTCGTAGTTTATTTATTAATCGTTGGGTTACCACTGCCTCACCAATACAAAAGTACAATATTACCGCTCTTAAGTTTCTAGAGCATAATTTTTTTTATTTGTGAAATGAAAGAATGTTTCTTTGGTCATTAAAAATTTACGCACTGGAGAAGGTATACACAACACGCTCTTCAGAAGGGGGTTGCAAATTAGTTGGCAGTAGAGCGATCGCCTCACCACCCATTTCCAATTTTATTTGATGATTCATGCACTAAAGAAAAATACTTCGCGTACTTACTTTTTCCAGGTACGAAATGTAATATACTTTGTAAATTATGTCGTCGGCTTGGTGGAAGGAGTTCATTGCAAGCTTGTTTTTCACATTAGGGTTGATTAACTGAGCAGGAGGGTCGCGGCATTGTACAACTTTTTGTTTTTTGACAAATTTCACAATGACAAATCTATTGTATTACGTTTTTAGATATATTAGACCACCAGATTTGCCCTTGAAGGACTTTCCATGCTTTATAAGCCCCAAAATGCTGTAATGTATAATGGAAAGCCTCAGTAATAAGCGCTCGTGGTACTTTCGGTAACAAAATTTGCTACTTGAGTAGGTTAGAAAAAATTCCAAGCGTCAGAAGACGAACTTTAGAGAACCCAGACAAGGCATCTGCAATCAGGTTTTGTGTACCTGTTCCAAATACGCTTAAATTCAATATCATATTCTTGCATTTAAAATGTTTAAGACTGTAGTTTCCGATATCCCTACTTCAGCAGCGATTATTGCAGCTCTTATTCTTCGATCTGCTAGGAGCATAACCTCAACTTTCTTAATGTTTTCGTTGGTTCTTGCTTCAACAGGCCTTCCGCATCTTGGGTAATATTGAATTGATTCCCTACCCCATCGAAATTGTTTGGACCAAAATTTTGTTGCAAAATAAGACGGCGCATCTTCCCCATACACATTAATCATCCTTTGGAGAATATCCTTGGGTCCATTTCCTTCCTTCGTCAAGAATTTAATTACGCTTCAATGTTCGAGCTGAATTTCACTCATTCTTTGTCAATTATGGCACCACAAAAACAACAAAACTTTTGTACCGATTAGGCGATTACAAAGTGGATTTCTGATCAAAATTCTTCTACTGACTTTGTTTGTTTACAAGCGTCGTAGACACAGCAAGAGCAACTAATCAATCAGCCATACTCGATTATGGCAGTAAATTTTTTATTAGAGTTAATTCCTGTGGTGGGAGAAAAATGTAATACACAACGCGCAGGTAAGTTTCTTTTTTATTCGAGGTGGGAGACCCACTTACCGCCACTTGTAGTGTAAATAACTATTTCTTAAATTTCTCCTCTTATAAAATACCCAAAACCCATTACATTCATTTCTAAAGAAAGTTGTACGCGTCAAAAAACACTGCAGTTCCCAATATTGCACTGCACATTGTTAATGTTGCCGTAAGAGCATCAAGCTTTTACATTTTTGTTGCCAAGAATAAATATCGTCAAACTATGAAATACGAACGACATACTGTAACCAATTTTTATAATTAAGTTAGAAGATATGATTACATAAGTTCAGGTAACATAAATTATAATGATCACGTAATTAAATAATCCTTACTAATTATTAGGTGTGACGTTTTAATTCGCTGAACAGCAATTGTATTGAATACAATAAATTTATATGAAATTATTCATTTGCATCCTAGCACCGCACCACAGTTTTTGACAATGTGAAATCGTGGTTCATTATTTATTAATTAAGAGGGCCGCCAAGTTTGAAAGCTTAGATCTTTTTTGCACATTTCACACAAATCATTTACGCTTAATATTTTAATTAGGTTATTAAATTAGCTTTCTCAAGTCGCATTTGACGAAGGCATTTTTTATCATAAGGGAGTTAATTAGACATTTAATGTAGCTCAGTTTAAAGACTCTTTATAAATTGTAAGCAATTTATAATGAGAATAACGAACCATTCGGTACAGGTTTTATATTGATATTTTAGGGAAATCTGTGAATAAATGTAAACCGATACCGACATTACATAATACATATCGCCCTTATTTTTATCGCATTTTGTTTTAAAAAGTAAATTCACTTTCTTTCATATTTTTTGGAGGAAATAATCGAACAACCTTAGGCAAATGTCTGCTCGAAGTAAATAATAATTACGCAATTGTCAAAATTGTGGAAAATGAGTAATTTTAGCGAACTTTGCTTTAATTTTCTAATTGTATGTTTAATGAACCCTAACTTTATACAACTTTTCATGCGTGTATGTTTATAAAAACGTCAACGAGTGAGGTTGTGCCATATCGATATATTATGGTAATCTTCCGGAAACTTTTACAAGTCGACTAACTACCGGCATTAAAAGAAACTGAAAAAGTTGGAAAACTCGAATTTGGTTTGGCGAGTTTTATTTGCCATCCAAAAGATAATGAAATTGCTTGTTTAAATAATGTTTCCATTTATGCAAAGCGTGAAGTTACGTTTGTCATGTTTTAAAACTTGAAAATATGGCGAAACTCATGAAAAACGTTTTTTGTACAGAATTCTTCACTTGAAAATGAGGTTATCTCACTTTTAGAGTGTAACGTTAATGGATAATGTACCTACACGATAGTTTTTACCGGATTATGTTTTCACAACATAAAAAAGCTTTCAAAGGGGTTTTAACACGGTTAACCCCAATCTCTAGTATCGACAAAATATTTATTTTTCTATTACGATCAAATAATGCTTCCGAAATCTACCCTTTATCCCTTTTTGGAAGTGCAGAACTGATAATCACCTTTATTAATCTACGCATACCTAATATCATTTACTATATATCCATAATGAAGGTCGAATTAGCACAAAGGGGGTAAATTGTAATAAATAAAACAACTCACAACTTCCCCTTTCACATGCTTGTAACTAATTATGTTAATTTTTAGATATCATCATTCATCACTTTGGTTTATAGTTTTTCGTCACTAAATTGTATTGCTTGATAATGAGACCAGTGGGCCTCGAAACATGTCGTAATTTTGTTAAATAATTCAAATTTTTTCATTAATTTAATCGTCAAACTTAAGTATTTTGGTTTTCACCCACGTAAAACGTGGTGGGGTGGTTTTATCCAATTGTTTACCCTCTTGATTAAGCCGGTGAGCACCTACCTTATGGAAGAAAAACGAGGTAGCCAAACCACTTAGTCATTTTAGTCACTTACCCACTAGTTTTTGCCAATTGGCTAGTGTTTCAGTACGAAAATACTTACCTACTTTAAAAACATAAAAAACATAACAATCCATCTCATTTCCATCTAAGTTTGCACAATTAAATTTCATGTCTAAGGGGAGGTTGTGAGGTGTTTTATTTATTATCATTTACTGTTCTATTTTTCGTCTTGTGTTTGCGTCGAGGTTGACATTTAAGGTGAAGACGGTATTGTAGTTCGAGCGTTAAAGAGTTACGTCTCTAACTTAATTCTATTTAATCTTATCTCTTAGTTTTATTGCCGGTGTCAATGTTCTTGACATTATTGAATGTTGTAAATGTTATCAGGGTTGCTTGTAGTTTGGTTGAAGAGAGATGCAGAATACACAGAGGATCGCATCTTTTTAAATTGTGCTGCAATTTCTTAAGGAGTTGAGTTGAACCTCAGTGCGTTCAAAAAAGAATTTTAATGTAAAAAAACTTATTAAACAAAATTGGGAATTTTAAAATGTTTATTTTATAATGATATACCTACAAAGAAAAAATGCATTGCCATAACACATACAAATCTATCGTTTCTTCTCTCCGCGGAATGTACAAGAGTAGAGGAGCGATAGTGCATACTCAGTGTGTCGAGGAGTCCAGTCCAAATTGGAGCTAAAATGTGTGCTGGTAACGTAGTCACAATTTGTGGGATACTTTTCAGATATTCATCGACGCATACAGAACGTTAATAGAGACGTTATGTCGCGTTAAATAGTTGAGCGCTGATGTTCAAAAAAAGTGTGTGAATGTGAAGAAAGGCACATAACGTCCGTTCTGAGCTCCCCTCTACGTACACGACTGCAAGAAACATCTGCAGAGCGATATCGAGAACTGTCGTCGAGCTGGGCGCCGAGAGATTTCAGAACACTGCATCGGGGCATCCTTTCCAAACCAACGAAGAGGTGCAGTGGACTATGACACCGATTGTGAGGATGATTTTTGAAATCGTCGACTCGACTCTGCAGAAAGTAGCCAAAAGGTTGTATTTTATTATGAGATTGACTTTTAGCTTTCCTTTGAAAACATAACGATACTCACTTTCGAAACGCAAATACAGAGTTATTCAATGGATTCGCCACAAAGTTAATTATTTATTGCTAAACTGCTTGACTTGTTTTGTTTTGGGGATAGATGGGAGCAGATTAGAGGTATACATAATTTAAGAAAGGGATATGGTGATGCGGTCGAGACGACTAATAGCCTCGTCTCGACCAAACGCGACCGAATCGAAGTCTCGATTTCTTATATTCTGGATTTTCAGCAAAGGCGGCATTCAGACAAAATTACAAAATTGGGACATTGTGTTTTAAGTGTTTCTATTCTCGTATATAATGCCTATGAATCCAACAGTGTTTTATAAATTGACAATTGAAAAAAACGTTACCAAAGTGCTTAAGTACTTATTATTTCTATGACTCAAAACGTTTTTAGTTTTATCCGCACCAAATTTGCTTTTTCGCAAATTTAGCGTGTATAGAACGTTAAGGCATCCCCAAACATTGCAGTTTACATTATTTAAAGCTTTTGTAATTAAACCATCACGAAGTAGTATAATTGTAACGTTGCTTTTTGTGCACAATAATGTTGGTATCACTGCATTCTTCCAGATTTAACATGGAAATAGTATAGGTAGTGCACCAATTCCACCCCTAAATCGTGTGACCGAATTAACTGTATACTGATACCAAAGAGAAGATAAGGGTACTCTTTGCTGATACTACTGCTAATCATTGTCAGCTCGAAGCCAGACGAGACCAACAAGGTTCGAAACGGAGATTAGCCCTCGAAGTAACGAAACTAGCCGTAAACCCCGTCTCGTATCACGGCATCATTGCTTTAGAAAGATGTAGTAATGCGGTATCTGCACGCTACAAGCACAACGGGCTCGTATATGAACCCAGATCCTCCACTCCTTAATCCAGGATCTAGAACACGCTCCATTAGGCATTACTGCAATTATACTCCATTTCATCACCGTTATAAAATATATGTCGCTTTATTTTAAATTTCACTGAAGCTAAAGGTACTACATTCAATTTTACAGATAATGAGTTAATGACCTTTGTAGGTAAAATCGTAAAATCATACAGTTTAGTACAATTTTCTGATACCAAATCTGGTTAACATTTTGAACTCTTTATGGCTTACCTACTTAATTTATTTTTCCAAAAATATTTATTTACGAGTTTTTGATCAATAATTTAAAGATATAAAATTTTATAAACTACTAAGTAATTATCCCATAACATTAATTAAAAAAAAATTAAACGTGAACGAATTAAAACAGAATTTTATACCCGTATCACTTACTTCATTTTATTTTAATTCGAAATTAGTAGCGTTTACTCTTTACATCGTTCATTTAATTTATAATGCATTTTATTGTGGTTGAATATACATTTTAACTCCATAAACTTGACGAGATCATTTAATTTACAATGAAAATAATTTACTAATATCATTGAGTAAATTTACTCAATGCTAATATACAATCACACAAAAGGCAGTACCTAGGCAGTCTCAACTTGCAAAATTTTGTTTACGTAAAGAGGGTATTTGTGGTATTAATTTGTAGTAGATACATAAATTATTATTCCCACCATTCCTCGTAACCTTTTGCTTGTTTAAAACTTTTCTTCGCCGAATTTACTTTTATAGAGGTTAGTTTTGTAGGGTTGCAAACTTCCTTGCGTCCATGTTCTATAATTTCAGTTCACATTCATTACATTCAGAATAGGTACCTGAAATGCAATAAAAGTTCGTTAAAAGAATGTTTGCTGTTTATCAGACATATTTTTCGCAAGAGATACCGATACATATCTACAAATTTAACAAACTAACAAAATTGAAAGAAACAGCCATCGATTTTACTATTTTTAGTTGTAACGAAAAACGAAAAAGTGTACATCGAATCATCGATCTTGTAAAAAACGTGACATGCAATTAACTTGAAATAAAAGACACCAATTTCGCAGACGAAATTACGTATTCCTCTAAGAACACCTGCGACGTACAATGGGATAGAGAGCGATGTTGGCGTAAAAATTGTATCGTAGTCTCGCTTTCCGCAAGTTTTCCATTAATCACTTTACAACTTTTGACACTTTTAAAATAAATATTTACCTACTTTTGCTTTCATCGTAACTAGATTTATTTATATCTACCTACATTGTAATAAAATACAATTTATAACATTTGCGTCGACTTTATTTTGTTAACGTGAAGAGGAGAATATGACAAAATATGGACGACCTAAAGCTATTTCGAAATACATATGAAGTTTTTCGGATTGTGTATAACTGGTTTCTGAAGACGACGAAATCGGCCATTCGTAGAGTACGTTGTTAGCGAAATTTTAGATGTGTACACAAAACGTAAATTTCACAATTTTGTTTCTTTTACTCCATCTCGACACTTCACGTAAAAATTTCACGTATTGCTACATTCTCTCTTTGTTATAAAAAATAAAAATTAACTGTAATTCGGTTTTATTTTCCCTCAGTTTTTCCAAACAATAGTAGGTATATTACACTACAAGTGACGAAAGTGACTGATTTTTCAACGAACAATACATTGTATATTCACGAGCGACAGCGAGTGAGGATAGTATTGCGAGTTGAAATTTTATATCAATGGGATCTGTCGCGAAAAGCTCAATACCGTCGCATCTTGACTGCTATATCCATCGATGAGCTTCTTGAACAAGTGCTGTATTACTTCAGGTTAAGCGTGAAAACTACAAAAGAAAAGTAACTGAAAATGTGAAGTTTGACAAAATACGAGTTAATGCGTAAGAAATAAAACCAGCAATAAATCTTCTTCTTCTTTTTCCGTCTTCAAAATAGGCATCTGGCCTGTTCTTTCTTCGTCACCTATGCCTCTCTCTCGTTTGCGTTGAGATTCTCACTCCATCTCTTTCGCGGTCTTCCTATACTTCTTCTGCCCACATTCATTAATATTTCCCACTTCACACGTCCTTCTTATATCTTCACTCCTTTCTCTGTCCCATAATGTCTTTCCAGCGTAACACCTTCATTTCGCCTGTTTCTAGTATTCTGTTTGTTTTTGATGTGTCCGCAGGGATTTCGGCGGTATATGTCATTGTTGGTCTTATCGTGGATTTGTAAATTTTTAATTTGGCTTCTATTCCTATATTATATGTTCATTTCTCCACAACCACAACGTGTCATTTAGGCAGGCTACTATTCATATTGCTTTCGCCGTTTGTTGCCTTACTTCTGTTTCTACTCACCATTTCCAGAGATTTCTATAGGTAACTAGGTATTTAAATTAAGGGGGACGAACAATAGATATATAGAGGAAAGGTATTTAGTCAAAACAGCTTTGAGATAATTTCTTGAAGCAACCACCTCTGCTATAAGTGTACGGCTTAAAATACGGACCAATAATCAGCAATATGTCGTCATATTGAAGCATAAGGGGAATAAATCCATATTTACACCAACAGGAAATGTAAATGAATATCAGAACTAGGAAGATAAAAACACGATTCATACTGTAACATCTTGCATACGAATTTCGCGTAACAACAATAATTTTCCAAAATTACTCTATCAAATTTGATTACTCTTTCTTAATGCCTTAAATAATTATAACCCACAGTAATACGAGAACACAATTCGGCTTCTTATACTACAAAGCAATCTGCCGACAAAGTGCTCAATAAAGTCTATTGCATTTACGTTATACTAATGCTATTTTAGTTGCTACATCGAGCAGCCCTTACATCCAATTAATGCCAAGGTAAATAATGAAACACCCTTTTGCCCTTCTATTCAGCTGGCGTTATGCATGCACACACGCAACTCCAATAAAGGAATCTTGTTACACTTTCCGAAAGTAAATAACTTCCAGTTATTCTGCTTGTTTTAATAACCGGTAACGGCCACATTAATCCCACAACATTATCAAACCCCTTTAATATCTACAAATACTACATTTGATATAAAAGTTTATTGCTCCTAAATTATTACAAATAAGTTTTTTTTATACAAAAAGTTGATGCAGCTATACTGGGAGTTTTGATGATTTTGAAGCGACAAAAACAACTAAATTTATTTTTCCTTGTTTACTTGTGTTAGTACAACGTGGAAATGTGACAATTAAAGGTGAACAATTGACATTTCGCTTTTTTGTATAAGCTTATTCATAATTTTTGTAAATACACAATTCTGCAACAAGCATAAAAACAATGACGGTCTGTACCAAATAAGGATAAAATACAACTTATGCAAGGGTTTGGCACCTCCAATAATTGTCTAAACATGTAAATATAAAATAACTTTCAATTGTGTCACAAACAATAATTTATACGGACGGTAAAAAACCGAAACGTCAATTGCTCACCTTTAATTTTTACATTTTAATACAAGTAAACACGGAAAAATAAATTTAGCTGTTTTTGTCTCTTCAAAATCATCAAAAATTACAAATAAGTATAGGTGACTTTTAAATATGTCAAAAGGGAATTGAATCATCCTACAAAATATGTGTCAATCCATTAAAAGAATGAATTACTGTGTTCTGAATATTTGGGCGGGTAGTCCGACGTTTCCCTGGAGAACAATGCGCGAAAGCATACAACTCCCGGACGGGACAAAAGGAAGTTAAAATTGAGAAACCCTTAATGAAAATTCATTAGTTAGGACTACTGAAATTGGAATTCTCTAAAAATAATAACTTTTTCCAAACACGATAATAATTGGCCGATTATATTCATGCGTCCTCTTTGATTACAAAAATATATTAAATTGAGGGAGACAACCACTGGCGCTATAATACACATAGTAGATCGTTTAAAAAAATGAAATTTTATACCACAAAGACAGCACGAACAGACACGTACTTCGGAATCCGATATCTGAAACAAAAACTCAAATAACAATCGAAAATAGAATATGATCACACCGGTAATATACGTTTACCAGATAACACGTTCACGTCTCAACCCCTTGCTTTATCAGCGAACCGGTTAAGATTGTTAAGTTGTTTGTGACAGTAACTATAATAGTAATAGCAAAGAGTATATAAAGTCTCTTTGGTAATAGTATACACTCGCCTCGCGTTACCGTAACATCTTTTGATTCTTTGAAGTGATGTGAAATTGTGAACTACCCGTTTTCCTTGGGGGATCATCGGTCGATAGTCTGGCTGTTTAAGGTGAGTGTCTATCTTTCATCAATTTGTTATCGTATGTACCTGAAAGCGAAATTTGTAGTACTGCTAAACAGAACGATTGGTTGAATAACAGCGATGGGTTCGTAAGTGATTAACCTAATCAATTACAGACTTATCTGTAGCATTACGAAACGGAAACTGAATATTGATGTACGGTTTAGGGGATGAAATTATATTAGTTAAGACCAAAAACTTGTAATCATGGCATATATTAATAACATTTATAGTTAATATTTTTATTATCTCTGGCAGTTAGTAGGCGCTGTGTGGGATGCGTCAAAATTACATAGATACATGCATATCTATATTATTTTTTAGGTTTCCACGAATATCATTATTATTATTAGAAGACATCTTCTGGATAAATTCGTGTTATATAATGTTTATTAATACTTTTTCTACCTAACATCCCTCAACAACCACAAGTCATAGACACATACATAGGACCTGCAACTCGCAGTAGAACGAAAGCCAAAACTAATATCACAGATGTAAATAATTTACATCTGTGCTAATATCAAGTAACATGACATCTAGTGTCAAATAAATCAATTTATTTCTTGAAAAAGGCAGGAAAGAAAGTCTGCCGAAACGTAGAAAAAGTATTAATAAACATTATATAACACGAATTTATCCAGAAGATGTCTTCTAATAATACATATCTATAGGTCAATGTTAAAAAAAATACTACAATAAATACGCTAACTAATATCACGGAATAAAACACTAGTGTTTTATTCTGTGCTAATATTAAAATTCAGACTATGGCGGTATAAATTGGTGAATTCATTTTTCATTTTTCGCGGTAACCTTACAATAAAAGCTGTAAAAGCTGTTCCCTTTCAAGTGTTTGTTTAGCTTTGCTTTAAAAGTGTTAATAGTTGCAGAACATTTGATATCGTCAGGTAGGGAATTAAAAATATTCCGACCATTAAAAATGTAGTTTTTTTTGGAAGAGGTAGGTTTTATGAGAGATTGCAGGAATGTCTTTTTTGTGCCTTGTATTATATTTATGATTGGTTGTGCCAAAAAGGGATCTATGCGCATACACGAGCAGATTTCAAAAATGTAGGTGCTCGCTACAGTTAGTAATTTGAGTTCTTTAAAATATTCCTTGCATCTGTCTATTATTCAGGTTACAGATTAAATGCATGGCTCTTTTTTGAAGGCGAAGAATCTTAAGTGTACTATTACAGCTGCCCCAATTGATGATGTTGTACCTAACATGCGTACGAATGATAAACCGTTAACAACACATCTCGCCTTTTAAAACGCCAAGGGCCGACACCGGCGAAGTTTTTTAGGAATGGCCGTAGCAACCTGGTCGCTTGTTATTAGCTGATCTACGCTCCTGGTGTGCATGATGCCGTTTTTATCTTTAATTGTATAAAGTTTGGACCCTTCTTTACTCTTCACCGTACCCCAACGACCATCTTGGCGTTCCTCTTCTGTAGTCGTGAAACCGGACTGCTTGTTCAACGAAGAATTTTGTTTGTTCGGAAAGATCCTTATTTGGAACACCATGAAGCTCAGGTCTCACACTGTCCAGAGGTGTCCGCACTTTCAACCCCTTGTAGAAGACTTCAGCAGGTGCGCAATTGTTTGCACCCATGGCTGTTCTTATTGCAAAAACGCTCGAGCAAGTTCTCGTTCTCTTGTCTTTCTCCCCCTGGAATTTGTACCATAAGGACTTGAAAGTGCGTACCGTGTTCTCCTCTAAACCATTTGAAGGTGGATGGTATGGTGGCGAAAACCGATAGGTAATTCCATTTTTGTCGAAAACTTTTTCAGAAGCAAAGTAAAAAATACTCTTCTTTATTTTGTTCTAAATCAGTAACGGCAGCAGTTGTTTTCGACGTTTGATTGCTAATTATTTATACAGATTTTGCGAATTCCGGATTTTCAACGTATTTGTTGGGTCCTCAATAGCGTATATACTTGTTTCCTTCTGTTTTTAGATAAACCTATTCAAAGAGGGGAGCGTCAAAAACTTCGTCTGAATTCTCGTATATATATACAGACATTTATTAAATAATAATAAATGGCACCTTCTCAACATATTGAGTTGCATTAAATACAAAGGATACTAAACAATTGAACATCAACGTAAAAATAAAATGTAACAAAAATAATAGAAAATACTATAGATAAACACTAGGTAAATATAAATTTACAAAAAAAAAAAAAATATGTATAATCAATTGTAAACGTGATTCCTTAAAATATAAACTGACTTTTTTATGGTCATAGCTGCTATCAATTTGTACAATTTTGAGGAAAGGCCAAAACTTTTGCAAAATTCTTTAAAAAAAATAGTAATTGTCCCACGCGCTCCAATCATTAAACCAATAACTTTTATGTCTATAAGATGGTATTTTTCTTTAAAAAAAGAAATCGTTGGTTCATAAATATTTTTTTTTTCATTATCTACTGTTACTGGCTGCTGTTCATTCAACTCGAATCGCACTGTGGGATCTATAATCCAACCTAGTCGTTTTCTATTATTAATAGCTAAAATGTCCACTCTTCGGGTACTACCACAGTCTGCAATGCATGTCACTTCTTCGTATGTTGAAAAGCCTTTATCTCTCAGTGCATCGGCAATTAATTTTCTAATAGTGTGATGACGTTGGTTCCTCAAAAGTTCTCCAAACGGACGTGACCCAAGAACATGCGGTAGGGTTTCAGTAACAAAATTCTCAGTAGTAGAACAATGTCTACACTGGGTGCCGTCCTTTGATCGTCCTGGTATACTTCTTATGGGTGCAATGTCTCCGATTATCTTAATTGCATCTTTTATTTCGGATAAAGTAAGTCCCATATTACCATCTATGATGTTGTTTACTTTTGGACATTCACGAAATAAAATTACGCCTCTTCCCTTATGTGATAGCGTACACCAATTCGTAAACTCTCTCTCACGTAAAAATGTCCTGATGGTTTTAACTGGCTTATTAAGTAAATCATCACTTTCTATATCTAGCTGTTTCAAACACATCCTTTTCTCATTAACCAATTTCCTAGTTTGCATAACTATATTATTACCGGATTTTTCTAATGTGTTGCATATATTAATATGCTGCAGATAGGCCTCCCAGCCGGCATTGAACAACTGAAGGCCTTTTCTATTTTTTGCCGAATAAATCATTGAGTTGGGAAGGTCATGTGGCAAATCTTCATTGCTTGCTTTACATTACAAATTTCAAAAGACCGATACCTCTAAAACTATTTGTCCCATTTTTATTGTCTTTGTCTCATTTTGTAGAGGTTTATTAGACTTGTGTTCAATTGAAAAGGACCTACTCTTTAATATTTAAGAAAAGCACTGTGTTATAAAGAAATACCAAAACACGTCACAGTTTTAACTTGAGGGCGACACTTTTTGGCGCTAATGTCATAAACTTCAGATTCTCCCCCTTCCTTGGTACTGGAGATACCCCTTCAATTTTTTCAAATGGCTTTAGGTATCAAGTCATACCTCATTTAAAAGATCTGGTAAATCTTTATTCATTCATGTTTCCATCCCAAATGATTGATACAAAAATGTCTTAAATTGTGATGTTCTACACGAATCCGAAGTCAGAATGTCAAAAATGTCTACAGGGAAAGGGCAACGTACATGCAGGCAACGGACATCCGTACGTTCAGATTTTATGAATTCATTTGATGAACTTTTCTTCATCGAAAATTATTAGGCTAAAATGTGAGGCATAATTTTTCCTATAAAGCTATGCAGGTGCGTTCAAAAACTAATTGTATAGATACAAGTTGTTAGTTTAACCGTTGAGTGAAAGATATATGTTATTCAATGGTTTAACTACCTCATTTTAAATATTTATTATTATTATATTATGTTTATTATTTTTCTTTATCATTTTTTTAGGTATGAATTTACGCTAGAATATGCCATTTTTTAAAAAGTAGGTACGACCGAAGACGATATCGATCCTAACATGTGTTTTAGTTTCATACACCACTCTCATAGAAAGGTCAAATTCGCACGCAAAATTTTATTTAATCAAAACTTGAAGTGTTCCTTTCGCACATATTTCTCAGATATGTAATATTGTAGATCCGAAAAGAGATTTTCCCTTATCCAATAACGCCAACGAATTTGTATGTGAAGAGTTATTTAAAACGTGTACGTAATTAGACCAAGATCACTGCAGCACAAATAAACATGCGGTCCTAGTGTAGATACAGAAAGACATAAAAATAAAAAATAATATGAAGCTAAAAATATACGCGACTGTTGACTATAACTAGTAAATGCATTGTGTGAGGTTAGGAGTAATGTGATGAAATGGTACACGTGGCGAGGTACTGTGTCGCGAAAAAATTACACGAACTTTCGAAATTAATTATAGAATCAATTAAGATTGGTTTATGTGTATAAATTCATTCTGCATCAGTTGCCAAGTAATTTTCCACACAAACAATAAGATTGGTATTTAAAAAAATACTGCCTGATATTTTGCAAATATTATGGCGTTAAAATATGTCGAACTACTCATACAGCCTCTTGGCAAGAATTTCGCGATGACTATATTTCTTTAGAGTAGGATTGTGCCGTGCCGTTCTAAATCGATTAAGATATTAAATTGTGCAATTTTTATTGTGCATGATCAATTCTGGTGCTGTTAGTGTATAAGCTAATAATGTGGGACCAGTGCCTGTGCACCAATGCGTCAGGTTTGTAGACACAATTTATTTATGTACAATATGACAGCACAAATATGCGATTGCTTTTCTAAATATAACTTCAATGACAGACGATGAAATTGGAATATTTACCTTTCTCAATGAAACTATATTCGTTTTTTTACATACTATTCGAAGAAACCGATCATATCCTAATATGAGTCTTGTCAACAGTAGTGTTTACAATTTTAATTTCAATGAAATAGTTCTCTCCGTATGTTTACATTTTGAAACAGGTCTTAATTGCCAAAATACTTCTATGTCATTTATACAAACACTACATCTCTGTTACAAATAAAGAGTTGATTGTAGTCTGAGAACCGTACCAATTTAACAATTAATTATTTACGTTTCAAGTGATATTTAAACATAAGGGATTATGAAAATTTATTTAAATTTGTAAGATGCTTTAGTGTAACAGCTTATTTGCATAACTAGAAGAGAAATAATGTTAAAATATAACATAAAATCTCGCCAAATCTGTCGAGGTAAGATGCACGTCATGAAATTGGATGATTATTTTACAATGGAATTTTTAATCCATTCCTTTAAAAAGTGGTGGGCCACAAATCGCGATAGCATTATCCTTGGTTTCCCTTTCTGTTTGCAATGATTTGACTTGACATTGAGCTTGGCGTGGACTGGCGGAACAACTCTTGATTTAATTTTCACGTTTATAGTTTATTCGCTAACAAGTATCATTTGGCATTGTCATGAGTTAGTAGGTAATGACTGTAATGAGACAAATAGTAACATTCAAAAAATATCAGAAATGTAAATATACCTAATACCAGAAAATCTGTAGGGTCCATAACAAGTAGGGTGAACACTTGGTGGAACTCGAAATGGGGTAAACCAATATAATTATAGTAGAAGGTATTGTTAAAAATACCATCTTCAGGCGACTACTACAAATGTAATTAACAATAATAAAGCATTAAAATTAATTATTAAAAATACTTACTTATAACAAGGAGTACATATGGTGCAAATCAAACAAGAGATGAAATTAAAATGATGATAGAGACGTCAAAGCGAAGTAAAACAAAAAGTGTAAACAATGTCAGTTTCATCTTATAGAAGGTGATTATACCCTTAGCCCTTTGATTAAAATTAACAACCAATCTGTGCAACAAGTTAAAAAGGTTTAAGCTTCTGGGCATACACCTTTACACCTTGACCTCTCTTTGAATTGGAAAGATTACTTACTACAAAAGCATTTTACTCTGTAGAAGAATATATTTTAGATTAATTTTTGTATTACTCTGTAAGTAATTGACTTACCTATCCTATATCTTGCATGATCATTTGGAAACAAATATATTATTGTACATATTATTATTTAAAATCTGCATGTGCTGTCGTTGCACTCATTGGTTTTTGTGTGTACTAAACATTTCTTTTTGAAACTTACAATGAAAGAAGTTGCAATTTGTACTAATTTTGTGACTTTGTAAATTAATCAATCTTGATTGTCCTAAATTCTTATTAAGTATGGAAAACTGGGTAGCGTTTGAAAAATGGTTTGACTTTTCAAATGAAAACGTCCTTCGTTGAAATTCATTGAAATTGTTTAATTATATCCAAATAGTCGGCTGTATGAATTTGAAATGTTGTCAGCTATTTTGTTAAATTCTGCAACGTCAATATTTGTATTACAACGAAGTTTCTCGACAGAATGTAATCAAAAGGGATTTAGAAGCAAAACTAGAGACTTGTGCTTGTGTTACAGTTGCTCAACTGCTGGTATGCAAAAGATATTTTTCCTGAAACGTATTATATCAAGAATGTATTACTATTCGGGATGCTAAATGCTTAGATGTAGTACCAAAAAATCATATTTAAAGAACAATGTGGAACAGTATAATTAGAAAACCCTTTTCTAAAGCATTATGCAAGGCTGAAATTTGCCATATTCGTATTTCATTTAATTTACTTTCTTATTCAAATTTATATTAAGAGCGTGGATTTAATCGTTTGGAAGAGGGCATTCGATAAGTAGAATCTTTATGCTAATTTTACGATTACAAATTTCAGTTATGTAGACAGGCCCATTGTTTCGAGATGACGATTATTAATTCTAGCTGCTACGACGCGCGTATAGTAGTATGGTAGACCGCCATCTCCTCATAAATCAAATAATGTCTTTTCTCCACTCGTTCGCTTCCACATACTAAATAAAGGTGTCGACCTTTCGCTTTATATGCCTTTGTTGGTTAGTCGGAAATATCGTCACCCATCTTTGTAACAGGTAGTTCAAAGTGTTGTGCACCTCATAGCAAGTTGAATATGGAAAATCAAAGGTCACATACCATTATATTAATATTACTATTTTACTTCTGCAATGGTTCCAAAAATTACGAAAATTATAATATGACAACTGACAATGCTTTACGTTTACAAGAACATCCGCCATAACACTCCTCGCGCGCAATCAACAAAATAAGGGCATCCTAAGTCGGACAGTACGAAAAATTGATGAAAACGGAACATTTTTATGCTTTCATGATCATCTGAAAAGCAGAAATACGTAAGGAAGCGCAATATTCTGCTTTATGACGAAAGTGAGAAAATGAATCCCTTTTTGTAATAAAAAGTGAATTATTAACAAGAATGATACGCGTGAACAGTATTTTTTCTGTTGCGATTATTTCACCCAAATAACGTTGCAAGCTAGTGAACACATGAACATCACGTTCTTAGTGTGAGGGGTTCCTACCAACCAACTAAACCTTGGATATGTATGGGACACTTTGAACAAAAAAAGCTCAATAATAGTGGAGAATTCTCTAGGGATAGACACTCTTATCTACAATTTCAATTTTCATTAATATTTTTGACAAAAGTTGGGTGTAAACACGAGAGGAGAATATCTTTTCTAGTCTGGTTCAATTGACACGTTGTGGATGAATTCATTCTTATCCAGTTTTACGAAAACTCTACAAAGCATGCTGAAGGTGAAGTTGCTACATCTTATAAATACTGAGTCAATTAAAATTATCTAATAATTTAACACATACTAGGCATAACCCACTGAAATATTCTATTGCCTCTAATACCTATTTCCCAAGTGTCCATGGGATTTTTCCAAAAACCTGACTTATTCCACAATATGGTTACCTTCGAAATCATTTTCGCATTTTGTGATATGTTAGGTGCGAATATTGGCAACACACTGTATTGTTACATACATGACACATTCATCCATAATTCCTGCGTTGCCCTCTCTTTTAGGCGTTGCAGTGCAACGGGAGCTCTGACAATATCTAGCAAATGTTTCCTACTTGTAACTTTCATGTTAAGTATCAAAAAATAGCCTGAAAGCTTTTACGTCTTGTATTCTTTCCTTATATTCGTTTCTTTCATCTTAAAATCGGTTCTTAGCTTTGCTTGATTGCCTTTACTGTTGATTGAAATATTATTGTTAGTTATCTAATCTGCCAAAAAAAAAATTTTTTTGGCTTATTGAATTTGTCGAAATAAACGAATAACCTTTATTTCGAGTAAATAAATTGCAATAAAGAAATCCCCTTTTTCTGATCATGAAAAGGTTTAATTCTATTTCCAATTGATTCTCTTGTATTGGTGCTACTCGGTAATTGATTTTATTCGATCTTTTAGTGTATAAGAATACACTTAACAAAAATGGAAAACTCGTCATATAACTTTTTATGAAGCTCAATTTTGGTCGAAAACCTCTGTTCTGCATTAAACAGTAAATAAATGTGTGTACATCTTCATTAAATAATTATGACAACTACGTAAAACCACAACTGGTGAATATCTCGAGAATTGTTTACTTCAGATTTGAAATTTTCATCTCTTGTTCTTTGACATTTTTATTATAATATAATCATATCACTTCACTGCACTGCTGAGCATCCGAAGACGTTAGGATGAACTCTTCTATCTTGCAATTAAAGCCATCTCTGCAAAAAATGGTAGAATGTTGCAATTAAATGGATAATTGCTGAACTGTACATTATTGTGCAGTTGTTGATTATTTATTTATATGGATGGATGAAACTTACGAGTTTGTCATGAAAAATATTTAGTTATAGTTTGTTCCACGAGAGCTCGGGTGTGACTCATTAGGTGTGAATGTATTTTTAATATTCGCTCTCTTTTCCATTAGGTACTTTTTGGAAGTATGACAAAGACAAAGTAATAATTTGCGTTAATTCACACAGCAATAAGTAATGAGTCACACCGGAGCTCTCGTGGAACAAACTATAACTAAATATTTTTAGGCATGTTCAGGCATCGTTGAAAAGCTATTTTTAAAGACTATCTAACCAACCAAAAATCCAATATGGCCGCCATATGAAAAACAAAAGATAGCACTAATAACTTAAAAACAAATGACAATCGGGGGCTTTTGTTTATATCAAATAATTTGTTTTAAAAAAGTGTCTGAATAATGCAAAACTTTAAAAGAGGTCAAATTAAGCGTTAAAGAGTTATTGAGGGAAATTAAAACAGGCAAATTTTAGTTTTTTCAAAATATTTTAAAAATTAAAAAGTTAGGTCAAATTTGAAATGATATTTGTCGTGAATATTAAATTCTGCAAAACTTTCCCCATTTAACCGTTGCCCAACGTCTTCTAATAACCGAGATACCAATGGTGAGCATCGAAATTGGGACACAGTGTATAGGGAGCGCTATACGTTTTCCTGCATGGAACGAGTTTTCTGAAGAAGTTGGCATCCGTTGGCCACACTCGATTACCAACATTCGCTTACACTGTATATCAATATGAGGATTGAGGAATCTTGCCAAGATCATCCTTAGTTTATTAACTTAATTTGACTTATGGAGATATGCGAATTAAAATTGAAAGGAATTCGAAAAATCGAAGATTTTGATAACTAGCGTTTACTATAGGTAAATCCATAGTTAATCTGTCTGTCTAAGAAAATAAGAGAATAGCATTATTAAAAATTTCACGTAAACGTTCTCCGTAGAATAGAATAGAATAGAAACCATTCAGCAATCATAAAAAATTCACAACCAAACATTCACCTATTTGATATTTCCTATTCTACCCTCATCGCCATCGAGACTTCCTTAATTTACATATTAATTATATTAACTGGGTGTGAATGAAACTTTTTTAAGGCGTTTATTACCTTTATTTACAACCACATATGTAATGCTGACATTACTGACTTTTAAAAATTTTGAAAGTGTCAAATTATTTACATTTCTTTCCCTCTTCCACTTCCCTCACCCATTTCCCTCACTCGTTTCTTTTTTTCTTTTCTCTGGAAGTAAACAGGCTTCTGCTCTTTCTGCAGCTTCTTTAAGTTCTGGTGGAGTACCAATATTACAATAGTCTTCATTATCAGAACTTTCCGAGAACATTCTGGCTTTCTAAGTTATATAAATTCGAAAGAACGAACGAGAAATTCAAAACTGTCACTAGTTGTTTATTTTGAAAATTTTGAAGGTTTGCGCCATAGCAACCAGTCGCGTAAACTAATACCGGTGACTAGATATGGAAATGTCAAAACAGAAAAGGACAAATTTTCTCATATTTATTTTATTTTTTTATTTTCAAAATAAAATATTGTCCCTACTTTTTAATTAATGATGTGGTTGTAAATAAAATCGTATACAAACCTCGGAGGAAAGTTTTCATTATTGTCTCGAGATTTAGTTAATCTCGACGCTACGCGTCTCGATTAACAATATCAATCTCTCGACAGTAATGAAACACTTCCCTACTCGGTATGTAATATACTATTACAGTGCTGCCTTGAATAAACCTCCTCTCTTATTGATTAAAACTCTTAATTTCACAATTAAAGGTGTGATGGATTAAAACAAATTTTATTGCGTAATAATTCATTAACAGAACCTTTGTACAGCCAAAGACCATTTTTGCTGTTTGGTGCCAAGGATTATAAATATAATCCTTGGTTTGGTGCAGCTTAGTGTTTTGGAAATCACGCAGAGACATCGGCGCCGTGGCTTAGTTGGTTAAAGCGCCTGTCTAGTAAACAGGAGATCGAGGGTTCGAATCCCTCCGGGGCCTCTCAACAAGCAAAATTGCAGTTGAAATAAATTTTTTATTTTTTTTCACATAAAACGAACAATTTAGTAATCCTATAAGTATTAATAAATTTATAAGGAGCCGAAATAGCTCAGTTGGGAGAGCGTTAGACTGAAGATCTAAAGGTCCCCGGTTCAATCCCGGGTTTCGGCAGCTTCTTTTTTTATGTTACGTTAATTTAATACTCAATTTTGTACACGAGCGAGTCCTCGCTATCTTTACTTTATGGATGCAAATCAGAAAGGATGAAGTCCAAAATTTTATTATGGGTTGCTGTTCTCGCAGCGCTCAAAGTTCCTTAGAAATGGGGCAGATTTCTCCACAATATTATCCTTCTGCCACTGTTGAAGGCCTTCAGGCCCGATGATGTTTTACAGAGGAAGTATGAATACCTACATCCGGTATAAATGAAGCAGATGAGCGCCCAAAGTAACTGTAATGATAAATACAAGGTTATTCCACTAATTTTTACTTTCCCGTGCATATACACAACATAGGGAAATATATTGTAATAAAAAAAAAAACTGAACTCAAGATTTTGATGAATCTCGATGTCTCAAGTCCAAAACCACCATTTTTGAAAAATGTTTACCTGTGGGTGTGTGTGTGTGTGCGTGCGTTACGGCTGTGGGGCGTAAAATACTAAGCCGATTTTGATGAAATTTAAAACTTCGTATCAAAATCGGCCAAAACAGCCCTAAACTAGGAGGGTTATTTTGGGGGTAAAAATTCAAATTTTAACTAATTTTCCTTAGTGAAAAGTTAACAGGCATTGTTACAAGTGATACACTGTTTTTCGCTTGTTGCTAAATTCAAAATCGCTGCCAATGTAGCAATTCCCCCGTTTTTACTTTTTAGGCTCTAGCTCAAGAACTCTTTAACTTATTAAAATTTGAAAATTGTACCCAAAGGATGGACAGAACTTTTAGTTATAATTGATAAAGAACAAAAATTCTACGTGGTCAATTTATTTGGTGTCCAAAGTTGGTAAAAAATTAAAAATCGATTTTCTTAGAACCTGCTACAAGCTTTTTTTTATTTTTTTGAAATACATACTATAGTTGATAAAAAACTATTGGCACTAAATTTATTCCCTCAATAGAGGAGGCGAATTTTTGAAGTTGGAAATTTTAAAAATTCAGAGTTTTTTTACTAAAAAAGATGAAGAAATATAATTTTACAGTGAAGTAGAGATTCTTTTAATCGAGTATAATATACCAATTTACTTCCGGTCTAGCCGGAAATTAGCAAAATATTAATAATATATTATTTCAGGAGAAAATGAGAAATCGTTTTCGATTACGACACTGCACACTATATAGTTATTTTTTTATTTTTTTGTTATTACGCAAAAATTATTAATTTAATAGGTACTACGTAGTAAATCCTGGAAAGTTGCTAAAATACAACGTTAAGGAAATCTTTGGTATATTTATTCTCATCAAAAATGCAAAAAAGAACAACATCCATGATAAGGAAGTCCGGAATACCAATACCTATAGGAGTAAAAATGCAAGGCCCCTGACTTTAGAAGCTTGTATCTCAGTAATTAGCAATCGTAATGTAATAAAATAAAGTGCATTTAAAAGATCATTTATTCCTACAAGAAGGTGTATAGTTTTAGATTTTTGCAACACATCGTTAATTTTCTGTATCAATGTATGTGCAAAAAAGCGCTAATTAATTATGACCCAAATCACACAAGTGCTCTACTTTAAAAATTAATTACGGCTGTATTATTGAAACTGAATGGTAAATACTTATATATTTGTAAATGTATACTTATGTGTCGATGTGAGATGCTTTTGAGCCCAATTGGTTTATTAGTATTAAAGCTATAATACAAAAACGGCCTCTTGTGTAACTGAGTACCTACCTGAAAGTTCGATATTAATAATATTGACAGTAACATAAAAAGTTAAACCAATTATGTTGTGGTCTACCACGATCCAAAAAAAATGTCATTATACATCGTTTTTTTTAAAGAAATTTGGAAAAAATGATGGATGCTTCGGTCTGCGCGGTGAAGTGCAGTGCCCACGGAAGCTGTTGTCGTACACTATTGCTATGAAGCGCATGGTTTTGTACAATGCAAAAGTATAATCACATTGTTGTGGTTTGCCGCTCGCTGTTTACGATGTGGTAGATTACCTCTCGTGCGATAATCATTTACTTTGAATTACAAGAAAACAAATTTTGTTTTCAATAAAGGAATAATGCAGCTTGATCTCAGTAATACAAATTTAGCATTTAAAACAAGAATTTTTTCTTTAGTGTCTGTATATTGGAAAATAATAAATGTTCTATTATAGCTCGGCTTTTGAGAAGTATGTGTGCTACAACATTTTTAAATTTGGTAACAATTTATGGAACAATAACAATTTTAAAATAACAATAGTTTGTAGCTGTGATCAATTAATTAGTCGATGTGGAAAATATATTTAACAGCTAAATTATAAAATGTGATGCTTAGGTAGTTGTAAACTACCCTAAAAGGGTTGACGTTTCGCCCTAATTCGGGCTTAATCATAACCATTACCATTGAACAATAAAATTCTGTAACAAGATTAACTTAATTTAACTACAAAATGATAGTGTAGGTAAGTACCAGATGGAAAACCAAGGCACGTGGAATACTTACAAAAAGACGGAAACGAAGGTGAGATGAAAGCAAATTTGCTTCATATATTTTCATACATTTTCCACATCGACTAATTAATAACAATTTTATGATAAGTTAAAACTGACGGTGAGCCAGATTAATATCTAAGAATAAACTGTGCGTATATCAGTGCAGTGCTGTGAAAGATGTTGCGCGTGGTAAAGTATTTATAATACTTCATTGCGCACACCAAAGAACCTTTTAAAGGTTTAAGAATTTTTGATATGATCAAAGAATGTAAAATAATGGCGAATTAATAAGGTTAATTTGTTCATTCCACATGGCTATATTTATAAATTTCAAAGCCCTCCAAAACATCTAATTTGGATCTTATATTGCACAAATGTAAAAATTTGATGTTATGTGGGGTCACCATTAATTAATTAATTATTTCTCCCCACGCGTCAATAATAAATCTCTACATTTATTGCCTTTTCAGAATTTTGGATTTCTGTGGCCTGTGTAACCATCACAGAACTTGGTGATGTGAATTTACACTATCGAACTTGGTTTTAACATTGAACAAAAGAGTGGGTGGTTTATAAAGTTTTCTTTGCATTGTACCACATTAAACTATTTGGAGAATTTTTGCTTCAATAAGGACGTAATTCCGCATCGTTATCTTTTAGCATTTCTAACGTTAACACAGTAAATTAGGTTCACCAAGATGGTCAATTTCATCGTATATTTAGCGATTTTTAGTAACGTTATTGGTACTGTAAATCTTCTTTCATGACTTTCTAATTTGTTCAATTCGTCAGAATCAGAATCTTTGAAAAAATTCAATGGTGCTCAAGTAATTGAGTGTGTTGTTTTCCTCGGCAGAAAATAATTTTTACGTATTGTTGTTTCACGTGTGAAAGCTTTCTTATTTTATGATTCCACCTAAACGCTTAATACATAATACAATAGCCAATAGGTACATAAAGAACATAATCAATGACCTAAAATTTTTTAGGTATAAATACTGTAAATAATCAAGCTTTTATCACCATGGGGGCGTAGCTCAGATGGTAGAGCGCTCGCTTAGCATGCGAGAGGTACCGGGATCGATGCCCGGCGCCTCCAAATTTTTTCATTAACTAATTAATAAAGTCATTTTTCCATTTAATCTCAATACTAAATAGCGATTTAATTATAAATTGTGGTCATCATCAGCCAATAACCTAAATTACTTTAATGACTTCCAGGAAGTATATTATAGAAGGAGATATCGTCAACAGTAAATAATATTTGAAACTATACCGGAAATTTTGCGGTTATTATAAAGTTAGATATTTTAGTAATAATAATATTTATAAACTAACGGTGTTTAACGTAGATATGGATTCCAAAATAGTGCGCTTTAACGAACAAGTTAGTACGTTTCAACCTTCCCCTAATACGGAAAGTGATAGTGATACTGACTTCGAACGATCAGATAATTTAGAATTGCCTGATTTTAATTTAAAAGTAAAAGAAAACTCGCCTATTAATCACGAAAGCGATATAGGTCTTGCTGGCGTCAGTAAGATAAGGGAGTATTCTGAAGGCGTTGTAGATAGTCGGTGCGAAACTGGTGAAACGCATAAGACTACAATGAATACTGAAGCAAGAGAAGAATCTTCCGACAATACTGATCATAACATAGAGAAACGCGACAATGCCGATCTATCCGAAGATACTGAAAGTAATCCGATTTTCATCTATCACTATTGCATTACCTTACAGCTAAATCTTTTTTTTTCTTTGTTACAGAATCAACTCTTGAAACATGCGAAATATCCGATATACCAACGTCTCCCATGGGGAGTAAGCACTTAAGTAAATCCGCTTCGGAATTGAGCAGTCCAAGAGAAATGCCTGAAATTCGACCAAGATCTGCAGCATCTCCTGGAGTTTCCCATCTTTCAGTCTATCAGAAAACACATAGTTTCTTCACCCAACTTAAGGTAAATTTTACGAGTTATGTGTTCATGGGCGCCGCTACTAAAGGACGAGGGGGGGCCCGGGCCCCTCCCTGGAATTTCATAAATCGCGTAAATCCATCTTAGAAACTGTTAAAAGCTCACAATATAACCACTTTTGGAATATAATGTTCTAGTCCAGGGTCTCCAAACTTTTTAGCCTAAGGATCAGACTGATTGCTCCACAACGCCCCAAGGGCCAAGATCTAGCTAGATCATGAGATTAACATACGACTACAGTTTTGAAATTTGAAGTAAATATATTGAGTATTGAATTTTGCCCATATTCCCATTTCTGGAGTAGGATATGCCATAAAAATTTGTTGGATTGTTGTAACAAATATGTTATGGTTAATTATAGAAATCACCCAATTAATAGACCCCAAGTTATTGAATTTAATCCTGTACGCTGCCTATATGAGTGCCTAAAATGCATATTTGACTGCCTATCCTACCTAGATAAATGCCTAAATACACACTTTAAAGCGCCTAGATGCCTTATTTTAACATTTTTTAGTGCCTAAACATCCGAGCTTTACTGTAATTATAATGTTTAAAAATTTAATTAGTGGATTATTGTATTTTTAGTCGGTAAATGAAACACCTGATTATTATTTTGTATAATTACTTTGTTTGATTTGATTTATCAAAATAAATGGGCCGGATACCAGGCACGTCAGGCCCACTGTCGCGAGCCGGACTGGTGATGCTTGCGGGCCGGTGTTGGCCCGCGGCCCGAAGTTTGGAGACCCCTGTTCTAGTCCATTGGTAACTCTACATAGCCTATTGATTTATTACTTTAATAGGTAAAATATTTCAAGTATTCTAATTTTTACTTGAAAAAATGTAAGCCCCCCCCCCCCCCCCCCCCAACAAATTTTCTTCCGGCTCCCCTGTATGTCTTATTGCTTATCTATACCATTGACTACTATCGGAGTAAAAATGCAAGGCCTCTGACTTTAGAAGCTTCTATCTCAGTAATTAGCAATCATAATTTAATGAAATAAAGTGCGTTTAAAAGATCATTTATTCCTACAAAAAGGTGTACAGTTTTAGATTTTTGCAACACATCGTTAATTTTCTGTATTAATTTATGTGCGAAAAAGCGCTAATTATGACTGAAATCGCACAAGCGCTCGACTTTAAAAATTAATTACGGCTATATTATTGAAACTGAGTGGTAGATACTTACATATTTGACAAGTGTATACTTTTTTGTCGGTGTGAGATGCTTTTGAGGCCAATTGGTTTATTAGTCTTAAAGCTATAATGAAAAGACCACATCTTGTGTAACTCAATACCTGAACGTTCGATATTAATAATATTGACAGTAACATAACAAGGTTAAAGCAATTATATTGTGGTCTAACACGATTCACAAAAATAATGCCATGTATACATGTTTTGTTTAAAAGAAATTTGGAAAAAAGGATGGATGCGTGCGTTCCTGCGGGAAGTGCGGTACGGGCTGGACGATGGTGTCGTACACTATTGCTATGAAGCGCATGGTTTTGTACAATGCTAAACAATAATCACATTGTTGTGGTTTGCCGCTCACGATTTACGATGTGGTAGATTACCTCTCGCGGGAATATGCGCGTCTTTCTTTCGCCATAATTATAACAATTACTCTGAATTACAAGAAAACAAATTTTGTTTTCAATAAAGCAATAATGCAGCTCGATTTGAGTAATACAGATTTAGCATTTAAAACAATAATTTTTTCTTAAGTTACCGTATATTGCAAAATAATCAAATTTTCGGTTAGGGGTTATAAAACCAGTTAATTATATGAATAATCAATATTTATTAACTGTCGACTTTTGAGAAGTATGTGTGCTACAACATTTGTAAATTTGGTAACAATTTATGAAACAATAACAATTTTATGATAAGTTAAAACTGACCGTCAGGCAGGAAAATACTAAATACAGCGTTTTTATTGCTGTTAATTGAAATAAAAGTTAAACAACTGATTCTACCAATTTGATTTTTACACATGTTAAACATATATAAATGACTCATGTACTGCCCAAAAATGAAGAAATTTCACCCCTCAGTTTTTTCGTTATGACCACTTAAAGTCAGAGGCCTTGCATTTTTACTCCGATAGTAGTTCAATATCTATACACACATATTTCGTTAAACACTTACGATTTTTTAAAATTGTAATTCTAAAAAAGACAAATTGATGATTGCTAAATTACAACTGTGTATTAGAGCGAAATATTCTACATTTATTAGCTGGTATAAGAAACTGCTGTAGAACACAGTTGTAATAATAGTATGATTGTTACTGAAACATTCACCATACTTTACAAATGATTAAACAAAACCATATGGTTTATCTGAAAGAAATTTTAGCTCATTTCAACTTTGGATGCGGGCACGCACTTTGTAACTTTTGAATTGTTTCAGTATTTTAGTTTCATTATTAATGAATGTCTTCGAGCTAGTAGGTTTATTTGTACCTGACCCCTAATTCTTTCCATTTTTTCTTTACCTGAGCTTTACAGCAAAGTACAGTCTGGGACCTTGCTAAAATTTGTCGGCGTATACTTTGACTTACCTGTTGCTAGGTCATGGCTTTTTGTTTATTGACCGCTTTCAATAGCTTCCCGACTTTTCAATTCTTCAATTTCTTACAACATCGTCAAACGTCATGTTTTCATTAAAATAGTTTTACCTACAGAAATGTAGTTTTTTTTTCATGAGATTTGTGTTGAAGGTTTTTCATTTGGTCGTACTTTTATCAACAGCATTAATTTTTAAAGCTTATTACAGTGCTTGATTCCTTCCATTATTATTATAAAGCGCTGATTGAATTTTGTGAATTTTAGAGGTAAGGTCTCGCGTACCTTTCCATTGTATATGGAGGGCGGACGGTTTTAACGAAGTGTCCGTTATACTATATTTTGGTAAGGTTCATTATGCATGGTTTAAATTTAAGAACGTTTGATTTTCTTCAGAGTAGAAAGAAACGTAGCTGAGGTACTTTATTTTTGTTAAGCGATGTGTTGCTAGGTTTGGTAGCAAATTTATAATATCTTTTGGCATATCAGTTATAAATTATTTAGTACATTTAAATGTGTGAGTACTTTGAAAATTACCGATTCATCCAAATAATTTAAATTGGATTTCTGTAATTTTAGGAATACGTATTTGATTCACACGATCGCTTAAATTATTTTTGAATGCAGTCGTTTTTCTTTGGCTTCTTCACATGATAAGCCTAAATATTTTTTAATTTATGTATTATCTACATTCATGTATGTAGGTAGTTCCATAAAATGTATACAGTTCCCGTTTAAAGTCCGTTCCCACCCCTACTAAGTAATTTTTGAACCAACTGATCGCAACGAAATTTGGAGGACTTAGATAGGAGATGAAACCTACTTTTTTATGACAGCTAAAAGTTTCAAAATGGCGACTGAGGGCCACCTTGAATTATTTTTTTAAATAGAACAGCCCGTATATTATTCCATTTTCGAAATCTGATCATAATTATTAACAGTTTTCTCTAATACACTTTACTCCTAAATTTAATTGGTTTCGAAATAATAACGTTTGAAAAGTGACATTGCGGTTAAAAATGAAAGTATGGATTTTGGT
The DNA here is from genome assembly GCA_036250285.1 of Pyrocoelia pectoralis. Taxonomy (NCBI): domain Eukaryota; kingdom Metazoa; phylum Arthropoda; class Insecta; order Coleoptera; family Lampyridae; genus Pyrocoelia; species Pyrocoelia pectoralis. Next base: position 6,911,253 of record CM070075.1, read on the forward strand.
CACTTCCGGTAAAACATTTTGCTAATTAAATTTTTTTATTAATTTTTAGTTAAATCTCTTAATGAATTTTATTAATAAGAAGCGTAAAAAAAGCTTATTAAGTTTCTTAAGGGTCTATCACCAGTTGGAATTGACACTGATTGAATGGGTTTTTATGTATACATAAAATTGAAATAATACATTGTTGTATAACCACAACAACTTGTAGGGCCCTTCTAATAGGGATTTTTTAATTTTTTACAAAGTTTATCAACGCACTATGCAAATTTTAGCACTTGCCATGGGTTTAGAAATATACATAAAATTTGGATAATAAATAGTTTTATCGAAATACAAAATATGTCATTGCAAAGAGGAAAGGTTCATGTAGGGCTCTCGTGTGTTAGAATTTTCCATTTTTGTTCGTATTTCTTGTAAAATATTCGTGAAATTGAATGAATATTAAGCAACTTCAAACAAATTTTACAAAAAACTTTGTGAAAAATTTAAAAATCCTTTACAGGAGAGCCCTACAATAAACCTTCCTCTATCCATTGCCACCTTTTTTGTGTTTATACAACAATGTTTTATTTAAATTTTATGTATACAGCGACACCCATGAAATCAGTTTCAATTCCAACCGGTGATGGAAAATCTCGAAGCTTACGAATGTGTCCTGTAAATTCACAATAAAAATTTTTTTGTTTATTTAAATAACAGCACATTTATTTAATAATAATAATAATAATAATGCTTTAATGTGTTTGGTCAGCAGGGCCGGATTTAGAACTGTGGGGGCCTGTGGGCAGGTCCACTGTGGAGGCCCTCTATGGACTGGTGCAAGATATGCATTTTTGTGGCGAGCACTTATTTAGCCAAATAATATTTTAAAGGTTAATTGATATTTATCTCCTTGGATCAAAATTCCTAAAACATTTTATTTAAGAATCACATGGGTCACATGTAGATGGCCCACCCCGTATATGGTGAAATCTCAAAATCTGAATCCGAAAAGTTTGCGTTCCGGTTCGTGAATAACTCCATTTCGAGCACTGGTTTAACTTAATAAGTAATAACTTACCTACCTCGTATTTCTCTTGAAATAAACGCAATAAAGGCAGAAAGTTGAAAAAATGAAAACTAAAACGCAGTCATAAAACACATCCAACTGCTAAATTTCCTTTCAGTTTCAGTATCAGTTTTCACATTTCACACCCACATTGCGAACATACTATATCTACACATATACAGAAAACAATAAAATGTAAAATTTAACGTTTCATTATTACGAAGTATAATTTCTTTCTAATACCTACTATAAATTCTGTAATGCTTATATTTTTTTTAATAATGTAAGAAATCACTGACTGAACTCACTGAACAAAGATAAATTTGAAACCCTTTCGTCTTACCTGGTTTTTATTTCCTTAAGCGTCAAGTACACAGGGCAAGTTTACAAGCTAACAAGCTGGCTTGTAAAAAGCCGGCGAGTCGGCGCGTGCGCTAGTAGTCGAGTACACACAAAATTTCCCACTTGCTCAATAGCCAACTAGCTGGCGTGTGGAAACCACGTGTTGTCGTCTAATTAGCGTCAAGTACACGGGGCGAGTTTATAAGCTAACAAGCCGGCTTGAAAAAAGCCGGCGAGTCGGCGCGTGCGCTAGTAGTCGAGTACACACAAAATTTCCCACTTGCTCAATAGCCAACTAGCTGGCGTGTGGAAACCACGTGTTGTCTAATTAACTCGTTTGTATAGTAGTAATTACGAGAGCTCGAGTATGACTCATCGCTTAAAACATATGAATGAAATAATAGGAAACGTATGTCGCATAGTTCTTTTTAATAAAATAACATAACCTATAACATTAATCATGACATTCATGACATTCATTCTTAAAAACAATGCGCAAATTTTAGGTGACGTTTTGAACAGCTGATGATAGTGAATACATATATGGTTTTAAAACGGACACACGTTCCATTGAAAGCATGGGTAGACATATTTATTATTTGTTATTTCTTTTCTATAAATACAATTTTTCAAAGTGTAACAGAGATAGATAAATGTTATTGGTTAATTCTTGTTGCTTACTTAGATGAGTCATACTCGAGCTCTCGTAATTACTACTATACACAAGCTACTGTGAGTACACGTAGCTAGTTTACAAGCTAGCTCGCTCAAAAGCCGGCGAGCGGCGTGTAAAGTCGCCGGCAGTTCAACTTTTTCCAGAGCGTTTTTACAAGCAGCTAACGGAGCGAGTGCATCGAGTACACTGGGCTAGTTTACGAGCTGCTTGTGAAAAAGCCGACTTGTAGCTTGTAAACTCGCCCCGTGTACTTGACGCTTAGAACTTAACCGACTTAACATCAAGTCATCAAAACAGTAGATAAAATAATTATCTAAACATTTGTACATAATATGATATTCTTATTGCAAACATTTTGTAAATGCTGTCATATTAGTAATTTTTTAGCTAGTGAAGCATAAAACTACAAAAATAAACTCAGTTTAGATAAAGGGAATAAGGGATTTATTCCATTAGTCACTGGTTGCGTATTAGATTAAATTACGGTTTCGTTTCTATGTTGGTATAATGAATATAATGTTAATAATTCGTATTATTTACTTAGTGAAATTATAAAGTTATGTGGGGGCCCCAATTTTGTGGGGGCCCATGGGCGATCGCCCCTTCCGCCACCCCTTAAATCCGGCCCTGTTGGTCAGTTTACAGAATACATTCGTCTAGTATAAATCACTTAACATAAATAAAAACATTAAGAGTACAAACATGCAATACATAATCACATTCCTAAGTTTTACGTGTGGTGGAGGATTCTTAAGAATTCGGTGAATTCGTTTACATTGTATGGACAACATTCAATTAATTTCTTTTTTACTTCTATTTGAAATTGTTTTTTTATTTAACATTTTTATATAATTTGGAAGTTTATTATAAATACTGGCAACTGCATAATGAATCGATTTTCTGTAGAATACGTGGATTTTAAGCGCAACAATTATTTTATCAAGTGTTCGAAATGCCTCCCTCCTAAATCTTGACAATAAAAGTGACCTATTATAAATAGCTTCTCTCACGTTGATGAAAGTCTGTTCATCTATTTTTTCTCTTATTCTGCATTCCAACTCTTCTATTGTTTGGCATTCAATGGCGTAGATTTTTGACTTCAGATACCATCAAAGAAAAAAATTTAGAGGTGGTAAGTTCCGTAGATCTTGGTGGCCATTCTGCACTTTCCCTGCGACCTATCCTCCTCACTGTAATTTCTTACGGAGTTAATGATTCTAAAACAACAAAGACACTGTGGATGGTTCTGACTTTCTGTTTTGCGCTGTGACGTAACGTTAAAAAATTCTGGTAAGTTGCCACGAGACTTCCCTCGTATTAACACTTTTTTCAAAAAATAAATATAGCTGAATTCAGAAAAAAATACTCTTTTAAACTATAGGTACATAAAAAAACTGCAACTTTATCTTATAAATAAATGAGGGCCTCCATTTTAGTTTATACCGGAAGTGACGCCATCAAAGGTAATATCAGCATTTTCGTCCTTGGCCCGAATGCAATCGATATTAGAGCTGATATTAGAGCGTTGCAAGGATTGCAAGGAATGTGTACGGACAGACTACAGACGACAGACGGAATTTTTTTTTCATATTTTGAATCTACGTATTCGGAAACGCAAAGATATGCAAAAATGTGCATAGGTCAATTTTTTTTTGAAACACTATTACAATACATACTTCCCTTTTACTTCGTACTAGGGAAGTAAAAACATTTTGTAACTATAACCACTTTTATACTGCTCCCATCTATTCTTTTTCTTAGTTTTTTTTTTCTTTTGTACTTAAGTTATAAACTACCATTTTAGTAAAACAATTTAAGGCCTTTTTTTCAACGTGCAGAATTAGAATAGCGGTTCTAACACATGTTTTTGATGCTACCATTGAATTTACTTATTCAATGATGCTACATAAAAACAACATTTTTGAGGGGTGGGCACCACCCTGTTTAAATGAGATCCTCCTCCAATATTTTTTGCAAGTCGGCGTCCCTGAACATAAGCATAGATTTCCGTTTTATTAAGAAACGTGCAGTAGTGTATTGGATGTAAGAAAAGTGGAGTAGTTTGATAGGTGTTTTATCTTTGATAAATATTTTACAATGATTGTGGTTACAGGAGAAAACTTTTTAATTAGAAATTTACAGTTTCAACGTTATTAAACCAGAAACTTATACCTTAAAAGTTTAGTCGGTACCTACAAGTTCATAAATTTTACAATTAAGTTAGTTAGATTGTTGTGCATGCTCCTATAAAATTATAATTTTATGTTTACTATAAGACCATAGTATAAAGACGTATATTGTGCTAAGACTTTCAGCCATATTTTTCCTCCAATCGCGTATCCTACAGCCCTCTATTGCACTGTGTAGCTACTATGAAGGGAGGTTTGAAAGTGTACTGACTTTCCACTGTAACGCATTTTCCTATAGTTTTTATTGCTTGTTGGAAATCTGTTCACAGGTACATTTTATATTCCAGTAGGTAACTAATTAGAGACGCTTATTCAGTTTTAAACTGAATTTGACGAAAGAAACATACTTATTCCAATATATAAAAATGAAAATTCACACATTTTTAATATAAATAAAGCTTTTTAAATGGTTAACCATTGATCACGATTTCAGCGTATTCATGAAAATTAACAGCAAGAAGCCTCCGTGGCGCAATCGGCTAGCGCGTTCGGCTGTTAACCGAAAGGTTGGTGGTTCGAGCCCACCCGGGGGCGCATTTTTTTAATTTGGTGTGCTAACTAATTAATTACATTACGCATAATTATTATGGAAACTGCACACATTATGGAAATGAACTGCATTTAAATTAAACTGATAACTGCAATCGAAATACGTAAATAGGAAGTGTAGAGCACAGGCGCGGAAAATCGCATTTCCCAAAGTTTTATCTACCTATGCGCATGACGCGCAGTATTTGGTTGTTCTATAACATATTTATCAGTTCTGCTTGGTGTGTTGCAGAGTCGATGGGCGCGAAGTAAAAGCAAGGAGCGTCGTCATAAATCACCAGGACGTCAAGATTCTATTACCGATTACGCGGCCGATTTAAGTAGTGATCACAGTAGCCCCAGCACTCAAAGTCCTAGACACAGACTACATACATATACAGGTGAGTACAATTTTTAATATTGTTCGAAGTTATAATAAAGTTTCAAACTTGAAAATTTATTTATTTATATACCTTCGATAGCTCAGTTGGTAGAGCGGTGGACTGTAGTTGCATTAATCCTGATTGATATCCATAGGTCGCTGGTTCAAATCCGGCTCGAAGGAAAATTTTTTCCCATGTTAATTGTAACGAAAATTTTAAATGATTTGCGATCAAATTCTTTGGTGCCATAAGCTCATTAATGCCAATAACGGGTTTTATCCCCTTAGATAAGTGGTCTATATTTCCGAAATTTCGTAATTTTTAACAGTATTTATTTCTATTCATCATTTTCTCGTTTTATAACGTAACCGGTCCGCGTTTGAGAAAATACATTCTTGAGTGTTCACAGGCCCATTAGCTCAGTTGGTTAGAGCGTCGTGCTAATAACGCGAAGGTCGTGGGTTCGATCCCCCCATGGGCCAATTATTTTTATTAAGTGCTGCCCGTGGACCCAAAATTAATGAATTTGTTATGATAATTTGCAGCATTTTAAAATATTTGACAAATCTATACGAAGTTTAACCTATAGAAGTTCTCCAAGGTGTTAATTATACTAATTACTACACTACTTTAAATGTTAATTTCTTGAATGATGGCATGATTACTCATAAGTATAACAGTAATTAGAGAAAGTTAGAGAAAAGGCAGTACTTCTCAAACGTAGTTTGCATGCAAATTACACCTAAACATCTTTCATTTAATTTTTTTCCGTTCTCTTCTGACAGACAGTTACATCTGTTTCATCATTCATTCAGGCAAAAAAAGTACGTGTATTTCTGTCACATCTGGAGTCGCCCACGGTTCCATTTTAGGTCCCATTTTGTTTATCGTTTTTATATATGTATATGATTTTCCTGAATTTTTCTCAAACGACACCATTTGAAGAAGAAAGCAGACAAGAAATACACCAAACCAAAATTGAAACGAACTTGAACTATTATCGACAATTGCGGAATTATCATCTCTCAATTGCAATGAAAAATGAAAAAACTGCGTAAGTATATTAAATAACAAATTCATGTTGCAAGAAATTTTTTAGTGGAGGTATTTGGAGGGTTTTAATAGACTTTAAACTGATATATGGAGATGAATTAAAGCCATAATCGTAAGGTTTGCTATGTCATTTTGAGGAAGTCGCTGCATATCCATAAACTTGAATTTGGACATAATTTAATATCCAGTAACAAGTTAAAGCTGGAAAGAACAAAAACTCAAAATCTTCCCCATAAATGTTTAATAATAATATTAGCGATACTCGTGAAGCGAAGTTAATGAATTAGGCGAGGGTGAGGTGAAGTATCGTAATATGTTTCGGCAGAAGCCACCATCAGACGATAATATATTAGTTGAGATCAATTCATTAATACTCTTTGGTTCTTAACATTTGACCAAGTTACAGAATGATTGAATTTTAAATTAATGAAAAAATTGCCATGATGTTGATGTAGGGTTATTACGAATTATTTTTTTTCATACGTCCTATTACAATACGATCGATTGATGTCGTAAAAAAAAATAAAATTGAATATTTTCGTTGTATAATTTCATTTTTTTATTGACTTATGTAATTAAATTTCCAAAAATACTGCAGGGAGCGGTTCTGTATAAAATTAAAACGCCAATAACCATATGCTTTGTCACACGCACATTCGTATAGTAAAAACAGATGATCATAATAATAGATTTTACTTTCCTAGTATCTACCTCTTGTTTACCACATATTTGTACTGAAAATGCTACGTAAGACCTACCAAACGGCAAGAAAACGGAAACTTCGTATAGCTTTCACCTTGCTTTTATTACTAACTGTGCTATTATTATTACAGACTCGCCTCTGAGCAGGGTTTGTGGAGGAGAAACTTCTCAAAGCTCTGCTAGTGGTTCACCTAAACCTCGTGCCCCAACTCCAGGTGCTGTTACAGGTCTGGACTTATTACCGGTAAGATTTTTACTTTTTTTTTATATTTACCCTGAGGCTTGTTAATTAATTCACGTGTTCCTACGAGAGCAATTGACCCAATACAATAAGGTTAGGGAATTAAATATTTAGAGCAAAGCGAATTTGGATCATTCTGTATAAATAATGGAGATAACGTAGATTACGGGTACCTCAATCGATTACATGTAGAACTTGTTTTTCTCTTGTCAACATGTCGCACGAACATCGAAATCGATTCACACCTATTGCTGTTATTTTTCATGTATACGTATCACACTCATTCGGTTTATGGTAAAAAGATGTAAGATTTATTGTTCATATTAAGTGTAACACAAGTTGAGAAATTAATTAGCTTTGATGAATTACAGTGTTAGGTGGGTACAATATGCCTTGGCTATCAAATTTACGCTTTACAACACAGGTACTATCACAAAATCTTTACTTTTTGCAACAAATTCATAAAATATCAACGATGTGCACTGGCTAAAGAACTCTTAGTTAAATAATAAATAAAGAACGTCATTCAAATATAACCGATGAGGTGGTAATATGAGCTTTTCTGTAAAAGCAAGTTGCCTATTTCTATTAGATAAAATAATTTATCTAATTACCAATTTCTACAATTCTGCAGCGTTTAACCAAAGACTATTAGTGTAATAACAAAATGTATAACGTCATAGATTTTTGAATTAAACTCTTAGCAACTTTACCGCGTTTAAACTACGTAGCGTTTCTTTATATTTACTGTAGTTCCTCGCATTAATTAAGTATATAAAATATGTTCTATGAATAGATTTGCTTCTACTGCCAAGCAAATCATTTTTTAGTATACATGTGGCCTTGGTACGATAACTAATAGCAAAGAGTCTCTCTCTTTGCTAATAGCTAATGTCAAGGTAGGCCGAAAAATACTTTATTAGCTAAAAAAAATGCAAAATAGCTATTTTTGTATTAAGGGCGTGCAGCTGGCGATTTTGGCCCACCAAGACGCCAAAGGGAAAAAATCATCGTTCAAGCCTGAAATGCAAATTCTCAAAAATCAAGCTGTTGGTTGCTAATGTGATACAAATAAACAAAAAAAAACATTGAAAACAGTTAAATTTGTGATAAAAATATGTCCGAAAACTGAAAACTAGAAGATATAGCTATTTTAGCCGAAGAAGCGAATGCTGTAACACGCGTTATTGCTATCTATGAAAATCGAGAGAAATTTTATGAAAAAACTTTCAATGAATTTTTGCGATGTTGCACCTAATTGGTGAATTTTTAGGCCTTAGGGCACAAAGGTGCTATTTATGCCGACAAAGTACTGCATAAATGATTTATTTTTAAAAGTTTTACAACAAAAATTTTAATTTGACAAATACTTCCCGGGCGCGTATCACACTCAAAATTTTAAAAAGGTGTTAATTTATTTATTTATTATCATTACTAAAGTCACAACGTTTGGCACATCTGCGCCTGACTGACAACGGTTAGCTTTTAACACGTTTTACAATGGGCCAAATTTCTGGACGTTTTCGTTGAAGTTTAAATTATTAATATTCACTTTAGGTTATTTAAATTCTTAAAATGACGACCATTTTTGCTGTATTCCATCAGGTGTTGAAAAGACAGGCTCATTTTCAAGCATTTTTGGCCCTCAGACAAAAGACTAGGAATCCACGTGCTGCACACAAGCTTTGATGTAACTCAGTTTGTGTGTTTATTTATTTTAAGGTGGGTTGTTCAAACATAGGTCCTAGAATTCTTTGTTTCTGAGATACAGGGCGTTAAAATGTTCTAAAAAACAAAGTTTCTATTTATCTATTTCCGAACTGTGGAAAATATTCAAACCAAAATTGGCACACAAGATACATGAACCGAGGATCGTAAGTAGCCGTCATTTTTGTACACAGCCAAAATACATTTTTCGTAAAACGAAAAAGTCAAAAGATATTTTTTGTTCAGAATTGAATGCTCTATCAAAAAAGATATTGAGAATATTTAATTCACGGCCGTACTCTTTTTATTTATCAAATTAGTAGAACGGATTACCCATATCTCCGCCACTGGTTGACTTTCATTTCATAATTTCAATTCATAATATTCCATCTCTGTCCATGTATCTTGTGTGCTAATTTTGGTTTGAATATTTTCCACAGTTCGGAAATACATAAATAAAAACTTTAATTTTTAGGAAAGAACGCTCTGTATCTCAGAAACGAAGAATTTTAGGAAAATTAATTATATTTACTTGCAATACTGGCAAATAGAATTAAAATTCAGAAAACGTAGTTACACGACTTCAGCTATCACTGGAAAAGTCGAATTTTGTTTACTGAAAGAGACGAATCTTTGTGGTATAGCTGCTTTCATAATGATTTGGGGGATAGATTTAGAGTGTCAAGTACACCAATGTTAAGCTTAATTAGGGGTACTAAAGCCCGCCCATCTACTTGAGTTAAAATTATTGTACCAAACACATTTTTTTAAGTTATCGTAATTAACTCGGAATTTTATTTCAATATTTGCTTTGACCATAAAATTATGCAATTCCCGCTATTTTGAAAATTCTGTGAGCACGGTTCTGTTTTTTGCTTTACTAGATCAGATTTTGACGCGGAACAACTCTCAGCGGGTTGTTTCTTTTTGATGAACAAAAGTTCATGATATGAGTTCACAAAGTCTGAATGTTTGTTGCCTGCATGCCCGTTGCTTTTTTTGACATTTTGACTTCGAATTCGTGTAGATTTGTAGAACATCAAAATTTAAGACACTTTTGTATCGAGAAAGTGGTTAAAATGGCCGTCGAAAATATTGTTCATCACGCATTGTGGTTAATTTCTGAAATGGAGAGATTTGGAACGGAGTTTTACATTTGTACCTACTTAAAAAAATTAAAAAAATAATGTTTGTAGGTAATTCGTTTATTGAAGTAAAATACGTAATCGATGGAAATTATTCTATTCTAAAGCCAATTTTTTGAAATACTTACATGCTACAGTTTAGATAAATAAAAAAACGTATATTTGTCATCACTCAAACTTCATCATGGACCATAAGGTAAATAAATTTTAGAATTTACTTAATATAAATTTCTACTATACGTAATAACGTAGCACTTTACCGTAGTTAGTTTAGCACAATTTTGATATAACAACTTGAATATTAGTTTATTTGTAGTATTTTCGCCTAAAGTTTCGTGTCGGATTCTTGAGCCAGTGTTCTATGGTTTCGCCGCTTTTGACATTTTGCGCAATAGGAACTACTGCTTTTTTCTCTTTATTCGCCTCCGTTTGCGTTTTCGTCACATGCGAATGAGAAAAAGTAATTTCATTTATGTTGTTTTCGTCAATTTCATGTTTTGAAACATCGCCAATTTCATTGTTTTGAATAATATTTTTCTTCATTAATAACTCCACGTCGTTTTTCAAGGACTGTATCTCCGCACGAAGTTTTGTTTCATTATTTTTATTCTTCTCTGTCTCCTTTATATACATAGGCGAATGGGAAGAAATAATTTCATTTACGTTGTTTTCTTCAATTTCATGTTTTGAAACATCGCCAATTTCATTGTTTTGATTAATATTTTTATTCATTAATAATTTGAGGTCATTTTTCAAGGACTGTATTTCCGGAAGAAGTTTTAAAAGCAACACTTCTACATTTTTTTGAATTAATCTGCTAAGTTTTCCCTCTTCTCTTCGATTGGTTTTAAAGGGCATCGCAATGAAGAAATCTGGATCTTTTGTATTACGGCAACACCGTTCACAACACCAAACATCACTTTTACGATTATTTTGTAAGTTTTTTAATTGGTAATCTACGTCTATACATTCGATATGTATAAGTGAACAACCGTAACAGCAATTTACAGATTCTTCGTGGTATAGGATTTCTTCATCACAACTATAACACTTATGAGGCATTTTTCCTTTGCACTGCCAATACTTGTTTTCACTTAGAAATGTAAACTGCAACTGTGCCTCAATTCGTTTGTACGATATATAATTCAATTATCACTAATTTACTGATATTCGCTTTCACATTACTTAACGACGACGTTGTTTCCCGAAATTTAATTTTCTTCTACCTTCAATAACGAACAAGTACGAACAATTGGCGTAAATAATTGCAATTGATTTGATCCTGACCTATTGAACTTAAATTTAACGAGAGTATTAAATCATTTCCCCTTTATTTGTTCACGAGGTAACAATTCAAACGTCAAACGATTTTGTGTATTTATTTATTTATAATGGTAAGTAATTAGTTGATATGGTTGCCTTTTATTTCTGTTATAAAGCATGTCATTAGTTAATTACCTTTTAATAGTGCGTATATCCCTCCGCCCTCCTTACATTATTATTTGATTGAAATTCTTTAAGCAATCTAATCCAACTGTGTTAGTGGAGTTATTTTTTTATGATCAATAGAAAGTTATACCTACCTACTTCTGCCAAAAAAAATGATCAGGGGTTTGCAGTCTCTAAGCAAAATAAATTAAATAATATGCTACTTGACATAGAATTTTCTATAATGTTGCGTTACATTATATAATCAGGTCCTTTTGTTACCTTAAGGGAAAGTTTTCCATTTCTCTTTATAAAGGGATTCCCAATAGGGACGATATGTTTACAATTAAATAAAATAAGTACAAAATATTTGAGACAAAAGCAAAAATTTTTCTTTATTTTATAATACAACTTATCACAATTTTTTTGAATAACGCATTATTCAAATGTCCACCTGAGCTTTATTTGCAGGATCGAATTCGATTAACCCAATTTTTGGTAACTTTTTGCAATGAATCAGGTATGATTTTAAGATGTTGAATTTCAAAGCGTCGATAGTTCGAGGTTTATTGCCACTACACAAGAAGAAGTCGAAAGGTGTTATTTCGCATTTCAATAAAATTAACATGTCCATTTCTGCAGATTACAGACTCACCAAACTTTTCTCTTGATGGCTCCATAGTGTCATTGTTAATATGGGGTGCATCATCTTGTTGGAAAAACATGTCTTGCAAATTCATTTCATCCAATGTTGGCCACAAAAAATCCATTAACATTGATCGATAACGATCACCAGTCACTGTTACAGCTTCTCCATTTGCATCTTCCAAAAATTTCGACTGCCTTTCAGGCAGAAATAGTAAGAATAATGCTTAGTGCAAAAATAACTCTTATGCACAGCATAAAGAATGAAATTACCAGAATCTCCAGTGACAGCAGAGCCGCTCTGCAGGCACTAGATCAATACAAAATCACCTCTAGACTGGTTTCCGAGAGCAAGTAACAAACAGTAACATCATCCAGCTCGTATGCGTTAAAGGGCATGCTGGAACAATAGGCAATGAAATCATCTCGTACCCTGGCGCTTTTTTGTACGGGGCTATCTAGAATGAACCTGCGGCTACTTGTGGGCATACTTCCTGGGCACTGTAAATTTAGCAAGCACATGCACCGTATGGGCATGGTTGAATTACCATCCTGTAGAGGATGCTACAACGACGAGACGGCGCACCACATACTTTGTGAGTGTCCCGCACTTGTCGAATTAAGACGATCCGTGTTGAGGGAATCCTGGCCGGATATGGCTACGATTAGAGCCGCTTCTCCGTCCAGCATCCTCAGGTTTATCTCACAATGGGGCCCGAATAGGTGACCTATGTACACGTGGACTTCTGACCACCCTCCAATCGTAATCCAGAATCCAGAATCCACACAGTAACTTTTACTGGATACAAGGGCCTCTCATGAATATTTTGTGGATTACTTTCACACCAAACAATTTTTGGATAATAACCAAACCTTGCTGAAGCCTATATTTTGCTATGATGAATTGTCAAACTGCACTGACAATAAAAGACTATTTTAAATCTAGTTGCTGTGACGTTTTAAAAACATAATCATTCCTATTGGCAAACCCGATACTTTTATTGGATTGTTCCAGTTTTCCAAGTGTTCCTAGGTCGTTTCCTTCTGTTTTTTCTTTAGGGGTCAAGTTTCCCGTACTCTGTTCTGGCACTCTTAGCAGGTAGCCGACCATGAATTTTGTTGTTATTATGTAACTAATTATTGCCTTTTCGACTTTTGTCTCTAAGCAGAATTCCAGAATTCTTGTTCCATTGTAATTCATATTTTTTCCCTATTTATTCCTATTACTTTATTCCATTTCATCGAGTCGTTTCCAACTCTGACGTTTAGGTCTTCTATTTCTATTAGATACAGTTTTCTATTTTAATTTTCTATAATTTCCAAAATTTATCCTTGTTCGTCGTTAACATTTTACTGTTGTTGTTTCTATTTCCTTCCCTCTATTAAATTCTCATAAAATACTTCCGTTTACACGTTCCCGTTTTTTGGTTTGTAAAGTTCTTATCTTTAGCAAGTGGCTCCAGTTTTTTCTCCCTCGCTGTCCTTTACTCCCCCAGATATCAGCAGATATACATTGTCCATTACCATGTTTTCTACACCTTTCTTTTTTTCTTGGCGATCGCCAACATTTCCATACCATTTTTACTAACCACACCAAATTTTTTACTAACTTATTTACTTTTCCATTTGATTCTCTTCCTCTTGTTTATTTTTCTTCTTTATTATTACCCATTGGCCATTATTTTTGCCGTCATTTTCGTTACGCGTTGTTTTTTTTACTCCCATGGTTTCATTGGTCACTTCAGTTGCTATTTCCATCTTATTTGGTTTTTTGGGGTCGCATTAGCAGTATTCTTTCCTCGTTTCCATCATTAACACCTCTTCAAGTTCTTTATGCTGGCACCCCATTTCTATCATATTATCAATTATTAGATGTTTATATTTTACCTGTACATTCCTTTTTATTGGGTTAAATCATCTTTTATGTATACAGGGTGTCCCAGATCGTATGGGATTACATTGGTAACTTTGTTATCATCTGAAATCGGCAATGTTTTATAACTTTATGTGCTAATTTCAAATCTGCTTGAAAATGTCGAAATCGTCAGAAGTTATTCAAACTACAACACTGCTGGCCACAGGAAAACTTACCTTTCCTGTGGCCAGTTGTGTTTGCCGTGTCAATAATTACACAGTTAGAAAAATTTGACTGGTTTCTTTCCGGAAAATTAGTTAAATAAGTTGGAGGTTTTTAAAACACGTAGCTTTCAGTAGTTAGACAACTCCCAATAATAGTTTTTAATGTTTGTAATCCGTGGAGAACACTTTAGTTTAAGCACCTGCTTTTTGACAAATGTGTTAAACTTTGCTATTATTTTTCATCACCTACTTATCGACATTTAAAAAGTTTGTTTTTGTCATATACATATGTTTTTGTTCTATCATGCATTTTCTTACATCTTTGAAATGAGAATAAATAATTATATTTTGGTCGGCCCATGACAACGTTCGCCATCAACGAATCAAGGCAACAGCAACTGAGTTACTTTTATACTCAAATAAGATAACAAACTATGGTTATTTATCATTCCAAATTACTCAAAATACTTTATGATCACCAAAAATCAAACGAAGTGAAGAGAAGGCCTTCAGATTATTTTCGTCTATAGTTCAACTTCGGAATGATCCGTGTGTGAATATTTTTGCAAAGCGGTAGTTTAAGTTTATGTACACGCAGAGGACTCTACTCGACGAAATGGTTCCTTAATTCCTTTCATCTCGCTATGTTTTCATGATTGCCCATAAATTCGAAAATGGGATCAGTAACAGCAAGGTTTTATTCAGAATCTTTTGTTAAATTTTGCAAATTTGAAATTAGGCAGCTTGATAACGTTCTAGATCCGCTCTGAAAGTAATTTCCGCACATAGGAAGACTCATTCTTAGCTATTAATGAAAGCAATAATTAGAAACGAAAACTACTAAGTTTACAAGCATTTTCTAATTGCAGTTATTAGTCATGCCCCTATGGTAATTATCTAATGAGGTACTCTTCAAATAATTGTTCATACAAAGGTCAACAAATGATAGGATGTGTATTACTAATATCGATCATAAATCAACAGTAACAACCATTACCCTAATATTATAGAAGAAATCGTAGTACAGAGGTTATGTTAACATTGTAATACAACATATTTAGAAGTAGATATTTATAAATCTGAAAAACAAAATGTTTTTTTCCACAAACGTCAAGATATTAGGACATTATTGGACTGAATAGTAGGCGGTAAAGTTTGACATTATGAATAAAATGTTGATTTTCTTTTCATCCTGTCTTTTTCAATTACATTGAAATTATAATACAAGGATTGCCAAAAAAACATACTGTATGAGTTTATATAAGTCAAAAAATGAAACATTTTCTTGAGGAACAATGTGATTTTTAATAGTGTAAATAAGTAAATAATAGTAGTAGCAAAAATTTGTCAAATTATATGTTCCCTTCTGTTTACCATTACCGAATCTTGAAAATATACAATTCCGACGCGATAAGAAACAACAACAACAATATTAAAGTGATTAAAGTGAAAAAGGTTATTTGTTTCAAAAGTCTAGGTGTATAGTTTCAAGTAAAAAGGTCTATATTTATTACCTATCTCTGCGGAAATCCCATTAGAACCCTAAATCACATAACAACACAATAACTCTAAATGGCGTCTCATTTTTTCTTCCACAAAATCATATAATTTTTATTTCTTGTTCTTATGGCGTTCATCTAAAACCAGACTGCAAGAGTTTATTTTCGCTTCGATGACAATAGAGTATATTTACCTATTAGTAGAGGCGCTTCTACTATTACACGTACAATTTCATAAAGGGCGCCGTGCTACAAATACAGCGTTATATCTTGTTCAATAGGAACGTCGGCGTCGCAGAGAGAGTCTTACAAATACAAAATCTTAGATGACCAATTATTTGATTCCCTAATTATTTTAGAGGCAAAGTTACTTGAGTTTTTTCAGACAACAAAATTATGTATGTCATTGCTTTCCATTTTCTGAGATCTCAGATCTGAAAATGGAAGAACTGATAAAATGAAAACTATCGCTTTTACAAGAATCCTTTGATGCTATGGAATTATAAAATCAAACTAGAGCGCTTGGATTTTTCTTTACTGGTTGACATTTATATTTACCGTTAGTCTTTATTAAATTTTGTTACCCATAAAATATACTCAATGCCAGAAAAGATAGAAATGATAAAGTGGTTTTGTGTTGAAAGTAGCGCTCGTAAAATAAAAGAGTTGTTTAGTGTGAAATATCCGGAGTCGTTGAACAAAGGGAATTGATTCATTTTACTGTACAGTTGGGGCGACAAAGGATGTTTGATTTTCTAATCGGATCATTTCTATCAATGATTATAATCAGCTGACGGCCAATCATTCCTTACAGTGTTAATAAATTGGCAAATTTTTTTGAAACGAATTTTCGTATACACACTGTATGTTATCTTTAATTTTTGGATTGTAGAATCTTCAAAATTTCAAGTTTACTCTATTCAAGGGTCAGATAAATATTTTCTATTCTTAAGTTTATAAGCATGAGAACATGACGTCTTCTATATTGCTAGTCTACCAGCACTAGTTCTGTGTATTTACCTTTTGTCCGTCGCTCCGTCCGTCAAGATTCACTTCCACTGTTTTGTACTACTTTGCGGGGAATTATCCTAGAGAGCTTGCAGTCTAAAGCGGAGCTCATTTACGAATTATTTTCTGATGAATTGAATCAATACGCATTAACTCACCCGTCTGTTATTTCTGTGGTTTTGAACCAATTGGAGAATTTTTGTATGAGAATAGGTACATTTTTCATTTCTATACCATATTAAGTATGTGTTTCAAAAAAGAAGATGCCATGTGTATAATTTGTGCTTGGGGAATTTCTCTTTTAAATGCTACCAATATGTGAGCAACATACCTGTTCGATACTTAACATAATTCCTTTTAATTTTTTGTGTATACTAACCCACACCTGTTAGATTTAGTCATAAATATCGATAATTTATTTGAATTAGTTATGTCTAGGAAACCGAAACTTCATATTTAGTCAAGCATAACATTTCTTAAATTATTACCTTAACACCAATAAATTGTAGTTGACCCTATTAAAAACGTCAATCATACTTCTGTACATGTTACCGATTAGTTCTCACAGTCAAATTGCATAAATCTAAGTTCCCACCAATCAGAATATTGTATTTTCCACCCTTTTGTTTATACCGATGTATTAAATAAGGTGTAATATGCATTTTTAAGCGAGTCGTACCGAGTCGTACTATAACTCATAACTAAGGCCCGGATTTATATTTTTTTAAAAACCTGTAACATAAAAAATTGCAAATATTTTCATAAAAACCTGTAATATTTTTTAAATATTTCAAACTGAAACCAAGAAGTTAAACGCATTTATTCATCAAATCATCATATTCAAAATCAATTGATCATTAAGTTATTTATTTTTATTATTTTATATTATATATATTTTTTTATATATAATTATTATTTATTACAAGAGGAAGAACCTAACCCTTAGCAAGTATAACAAGTATCCATCCTAATCCTTACATTGTTTACTGAACAAACAACTGACTATTTTAAATCCTCCTTTACAGGTGATATTTTAAAAATACGTATAAATTATGAGTCAGAGAGAAATTGACTAAACATTTTCTGTAACCTTCAATACACGTATCTAAAAAAATAAACGTGACACGTTCTCACCACTAATTGGGATAACCGGGCTCTACCAATGCACCTTGTTTTCTTCATGTTGTAATTCTTACAACCGTTCACAATACAATAGGGCATTTGAAAATCGGCAAAATATTTTAAGAAAAATATGAGAAGTGCGAAATATTTTTTTTACTTTCCAATATTTATTAAAATATTTGTGTATTTTTTTGTACTTAAAATATTTTTAAAAATATTTCGATATTTAAAAAAATATAAATCCGAGCCCTACTCATAACTATAATCTCAAGAAGAAAGATTCTTACTTTAACTTTATAAGATTCATAACTATAATCTTTACGAGATTCGTAACTATAAATAATTTACGGGATTCTTACTCCCTTATTTACGCGATTCTTATTCCAATCATAACGAGATTCTTGCTCTCTTAATTTAATGTAAATTCACTTGTTAATCAATTAATAAATCAAGCTTATACAAATATAAATACGATTAAATATTTCAAGTGTTTTACTTATAATCAACTTTATCGTGCATTGTGTCACAACTCCATCATCATCAACAAACATTGGCCCTTCGAATTAGCCGAATACATCGGTCCTTCGAATTAGCCACAAACAATACCTTCTTGAACTGCAGATCTAATTTCATTGTCATAAAGAGAACAATTCTAGTTAAACAAGTACAAATTGTGCACATTCTCTTTAATTCTTGAATTTTACGGCAACAGGCAAGTTTTGGAATCAAAAACTGAAATTCATAATATAAGGGGCCAAAGTGGTGGGTATCAAAAGGATTCCAAACGATGCAAAACTATCAGATATACCTATTTCTCATCGCAATATCCCTGAGGACAAACCATGATTAACGTAGTAAAACTTTAATACATTTGGCACATTGTTCTGTAAGTACACATTTTCAGGAAATAATTCGTGAGGGAGCCGTCTCTGTGGCACACACTCTAACGTAAAAAGTGTCCGTTCTCTAGGATAATTCCTTAAAACCGAAAAAGTGGGTCCATAGGAACAGACGAACGGGCAAATCGCAAGCAATAACACATTTTTTAAAAATGTACTCGTTTTTAATTAGATAATAAGTAGGATACTAACTCCCTTAATTGTTAAATTCTTATATGAGTATAATATTGTTAAATTTAATATAGCGCAATATGAAACTTACATGGGAATGTCATAAAATGGACTAAACCTCCTCCATAGCAAGGCGTATATGATAGCAACTAGTCCATGTTCGTCATTCTTATTAGTGTTTATGTATAAAATAAGCCATTAGTATTTGGGATGTTTACGCAATTTATTTAGAATTTATTTTTCTTTAACTCATTTCAGAATTTTTACATCTTTAATTGGTTATTTTACTCATTTTCACATCTGAACATTTAATACATTAAAGTTAATAATGCGATTCGTGGATGCTGTACATTAAACAACATTATTGTCATTGTAAAGAACATTATTAATTAGAGCTCATTTTCTTCTTACTAAAAACAAAACAAGATGTAAGATTTGCCATTGCAATTTGTATGAAGCATTCGGAGATATTAGCTTACAATTTTCTGGAAAATTGCATACTTTCAATTTCAATT
The DNA here is from genome assembly GCA_036250285.1 of Pyrocoelia pectoralis. Classification (NCBI taxonomy): domain Eukaryota; kingdom Metazoa; phylum Arthropoda; class Insecta; order Coleoptera; family Lampyridae; genus Pyrocoelia; species Pyrocoelia pectoralis. The sequence continues at coordinate 6,930,633 of CM070075.1, forward strand.
CACATTAAATTTTGTGCTTGTTCTTATGTAATAATTTCTCTTGCAGTTAACAACCACCGATGAAGCGTCCAGACGGCGGGAAACTGCTTTGCGACAACATTCGTTTTTCCAATTGCGGGTACATCTCCGCAAAGGGCAAGGGTTGGTCGCCATGGATAAGAACGGTGAGTTATTTACTATTGTCGTATATAAACCAAACCGATACTAAATAATCTAGAATAATTATGTAACATCGGTTATTTGTTATATCTTTCCTTGGCATAGGTATTAATTGATTTGCGAATTCATATCATAATATGAAGGTACGTAATGTATTGAAAAAGCAATTATATTTGAAGTGCTGTCATCTGAAGTTTGTGAGAAGTTTAATTAACGTTTGTATTAATAATATAGACCTTTCTAGTGGTTTTATACGTATATTTGTACCTGAGCTTTTTTTTTCGCTATCGTAAAAGATTTAAATGTTCAGCCCTTCAGCGTAAGCAAATTATACTGTTGGGAATGTATAAATTGTTCTTATTATGTTTAGATAGTAGATGTTACATTGTTTTTGTTTATAAGTGATATAGAAATTTTCATCTTATGTAACAACGTTTTTCCTTTAGTTAATTAATAGTTACAAACCATTTTGTGTTTATTACTCGTGTAACTTTCGAACAGTGCCTATCTCTAACATATACAAGATGTACTACCTCCATTTATTTGAAAATCGTGATTAATGGGATTTTGTTTCCCTATCAGTATATTCGTAATAAGTGGATATAAAGCTAATGTTTATTGCGATCATGAAGAATACCCTTTAATATACAATTAATGACTAATAATTAACATAGAAAAGGCGAAGGGGCAATAAATAGAGGCCACCTCACAGTAGTTCGAGTGCAGGAATTATGGGAAATGATAAATAGGAAACGTTACAAAAATTTCCGCTAACGGATACGACGATACGTTGTCCAGCGTTTGACACAACTCAAGTATTTAGATTATTAAAATCGGGCTAAAAGTAAAAGTGAATCAAGCTTGTGTCAGAAAAAAAGGTTTTTTAAAATGAAAGCTCTGTAAGTATTTCCATAAACAGAAATCAAAACGAAATTTTTAGATAAAAAGTAATTTATGAGCACATGCTATACACTCATTGAACCCAGTCTATCTAGACATTTTTATAGACAAAATTTGAAGTAATTCAATCAAAGCTGGGTTTGTGCACAGATACTCGGTTCAACTCATATATAATTATTAACACTACATATTTTATTCAGGATCCTAGTAATCCTCCAAGTTGTTATTATGGTCACCATTACAATTTATCATCATGCAGACATCTACTAGATTGTCCTTTTCTCTGTACATGTGCTCTACTTTTTTTGGCATGGTCTACACAATTATTTCAAACGCTTTTCGGTACATTTTCTAATGTTGACTTGCAGAGTTCTAAAATGTTTGAAAGTTGTGTTTTCTGTTCGCAGCGGGTACTAGAAGTCATACAAGTTTAACCTTTTCCTCTACTAATTAATTCTTTTCTTACTTTCTCCAGTAAATATTGTTTTTACTTTAAATTGTGCCTTCGGGGTAATTCGTTTGATTGAAGGTATCGAGTTGTTGTGGTTCACCATTCAATTATATCTGCTTTTCTCCACGGAGTCGTTGGATTTCTAAATTCGGAATATAGCAATGTGTGGTAAGGTGCCTGATCAAGCACTATCACCGATTTGTCGAATATCACTCTAAATATATGTATATCGTAATCATTCTTCATAATGTTGTCCATTTATCACGTCATGGTAATGTGTTGATCCATTCTTTCCAATGAAGTACCTATCTGTTAAAAATCGTTTTCGTTGCCGATTTTCAATATAATTACTCTTCATCCAGATCCAGAAGGCCGTTTGATTCCTCTTCTGTATCCATTTATTTCTTGAATTCTCCCCCTAAATTGATCAAAACATTTTTCCATATCAAAATAAAATATCGGTTTTCTTATAACACCCTTAAGAAAATTATTGACCTTAACGTTCGTTCTACCACTCCTTGGCTTTACCTACGACATTGTCCCAGTAGTACTTGTCTTTTTTTCAAATTTTTTAATATCCGATAATTGCGCAGTGCGCTTTGTAAGTTCATTAAGCACAATTTCGTCTACGCCATTTTTTTTTATCGGCTTCGAAGTACGTTTTTGTCCTTAGGGAAAACTTAACCGAAGATTGACGGCTTTGAATTTTGTTTGAACCCAGCTCCTTTCAAATATCAAAATCATTTTTTAAACAGAATTATGGATAATCCATGGTTTCACCATAATCACCTAATTGTTAATTTAGTAATGGAAGACATTTCTCTTCAAAATTTAAGTTTTTCGCCATCATTTCATTTCAGATATGTTGATGACATCATTTTCACATCAACATATAACAAAATTAATAAAATTTTAGAGCGTTTTATAGGTCTTGGATTATCTCGTGGCCGCGTAGCTGTGAGTAGGAGGAGTCATAATTATGAAGTTTGATAGTAAGTGTAGTATAAAAACATCGACTTACTTTGGAAAAGGGGCCAAAATGTAAATAATGTGTTCTCGTTCTCATATATCAACAAATTTCATATTTATCGTGTAATTTATTTTATTTACTTACTCTTCAGTACGTATTGTTTCATAATGAAAGATGATATTTTTAAGAAATTTGCCTACATAAAAGTTTGACGAGCTTTAGTTATCTGCGACATGGTCACGTGTTGTTCACGAGATAATCCAATACCTAATTAGCATTTCAAATTACAGTTTACTATTGAATTTAAGAAGATACTTTTTAGATAATCTTGTTATAAGATAGGGAGCTCCATTAAATTAGGTTGGATTAATAAACCCACCACCTTCATTTAAATTTGACTCATCCTTATAACAGCAAAATTAATCAATTTAGTAACGTAATATTTCGACCACAAAATTTAAAAAAGATTATCACGGCATTTTAAAACTACAATTATCCAATATCTTTAATTTGTAACGTAATCAAAGAGTACAGAAATCCTGAAAACTTTCAAGTACGTTTCGATTCCGTATTCATATAAAAAGTCTATGTTGCTTAAATGTAAATTACGGATAGGAGGAACGCGTACGTAAGCCTCTTAATCGGGCCCTTTGTACTGCCTAATTATATACTTCGTAAAACTTTAGTGGTGTTTTTGTTGACCATTTACCATTAATCTAAAGAAATATTATATCTAAATTTCTTATATGCTTAACGGCTTATAGAGGCCTAAAGACAAGTGTATTGAAAAATCATGCCTTTATAGTAAAAATTTCATCAAATAATGATTCTGAATATTCAAGATATTTTTGTTACGTCGTGACTTTGTATTATTAATACAATGTTGTGATGTGGAACGATGTATTGACGCGCCTTTTTTTATTTCCAGGGACTAGCGATCCATACGTCAAGTTTAAATGTGGAGGTAAATTAATCTACAAATCAAAAACGGTGTATAGGGATTTAAATCCAATATGGGATGAAAGTTTTACAACTCCTATCGAAGATCCATTTCTTCCAATTCAAATCAAAGTGTTCGACTATGATTGGGGTTTGCAGGTAGGTTTCAGAGCTTACCGATTATTTAAATTTTACGAATATACATTATAGGACGATTTCATGGGAGTAGCAAGTTTGGATATGACAACTTTAGATTTAGGAAAAATAACAGACCTTACGTTACCTCTACAAGATCCTTCAAACCCTTCAGCCGAACTTGGCGAAATTATATTTACTGTTACTTTATACCCTAAAAGCCAAGAAGACAAAGAGCAGGTAAGTTTATAAACTTCACTTTTCGGTTTGAAATTGAATTATTGTTGACAGAATTCCGTAAACGCTAAAAGTTATCGTAATTAATATTGTAAATTAACTCGCCGTTAGAAATTCAATTACAAGTTTGAAAATCGACAAACGTCTTCTCTTTCACTTTCTTTGTGCTACAAATCGATTTTCCAAATTTAAACGGTTATTTTGAGACAAAGACAAATTTGATATTTGTAAGTAAACAACTTTCCTTGACTATTGCATTCAAAGTTTTCCAAATTAATGAAGTAATAAATTGAAACGCCATCCCCAGAAAAGTGATTAATCAAATTTCATTCATTCGTTTTCCTTTATTAAACATTCGATCGTTAAAATTGCTACGGTGAGATTAAATAAAAATGGAATTATTTTTGAAACGAAAGGAGATTGGAGTAGGTATCTCAATTCACTTCGTCGAATGTAGAAATACTCTCGTTTTATTGGCAAAGAGATTTCCAGTCCTTTGGGTATAAAATGAAGGCGTGGTGGAATATCTCAAATACCATATAAAAATCAGTTATATTATATTAAAATAATCGAATCATAATTCGGTATGGAGGTGGTTGTATAATGTACGTAGTAGTTGTTAGCTGCATTTAAGTATTTTTATCAACCATATTGAAATAATATTCTTGCTAATGGTGATATGTTAATATGCAATTTATACAGATTACGGGGGGAAAGTATTGACAATAGGTAAACTCCTCTAAGTAGTACTAACCATGTCATCGGCAAATGATCTGTGTTTCCTATTTCATTTGGCGGAACCTAAACGAAATCTTGATTATTACGGCTATAAGTTAGAGATGTTCAGCGTCAATATTATTATGTATTGTTATATTAAGATTGCGTATTTTATGACAAATAACAATCATTAATATAATAAGTAATAATTGAATTACTTGAAAATGAAAACTGACTATAATATAGTGCAAAAATTTAATATCGCATCCATGTAAAGAATAAAATTGGGATGTGGTTTCATGAAATCTAAACTTTTTTTCATTTTGAAAGTTCTCGCTGACCATTTTTGAAAATTTTGTTTCTTTATTTTTAATAATTCAATTCAATAATTAAAAGTTTTGAAAATATAAAGTAACATAGGTTTAGAAATCTTTTCATCTCCCTTAATACCCTCATGTAGATCAAGGCAAGTTGATCCTTTATGTATCTACAGACTTGAGAAAAGCGTTCGACAGTATTTCTCATGGTATAGTTATCGTAAAAATGGAAAGTTTTGGATTTCATTCTTCCCTTCTTGACTTCTTTCAATCCTATTTAGACACTCGAGTACAACGGGTTGTCTACAACAACCGTAGGTTTGACACTATTTTAGCTACATCAGGAGTGCCTCAAGGATCGAACTTGGGACCCTTACTTTTCATCTTGTTTATCAACGACCTGCCAAGCGTAATAATCAGTGACAAGTTGTTGTTTGCTGACGGTCTGAAAATATTTTCACCAATATCTGCTGAATCTGACCTCACTGCCAGTTTTTGCGAGAACAATTAGACAAAGTGCTGGAATGGTGTTCTTTAAACTGTTTGCCGCTAAATAAAGGTAAATTTAAAGTTGTTTCGTACTCTAGAAAGTGTCAACCAATTCATTATAAATATCACACACATGACACACTCGTCACTGTCAACCCTTGGAATTTTATAGACATTTATAAATGAATCTAAGAAATTTCGATATTTGTCCTACTCAATCTGTAATTGCAAAGCGTTTATGTTAATTTCGCAATGAAACGATCAACAATATATCGATTTTTTATGATGTTTCATCGTTTCTTTTTCAAAAGATACATACGTAATTTTACTTCCTTCATGCCTACTTGAAATGACTCCTTAATGATTTAGTTGATGAATACATTTAATAATATCTTTGTCAATACAGCTACCCTATTACTCCGTTTCCCTCAACGTTGAATGACGCCAATTCAATATTTCATTATTGATAGTGGCGGGTTTTGTCAAAAGCCTTAGAAATAACCATTCCTAATGTAATTTGATATATTTTTTAGTACCTATATATTTAATGGATTTACACGGAAAATTACTGTCGGTCTTTCGTGTTTGGTGTTACAAATTCAATTATATTACTCGAATTTATGCGATTTATTCAGATTGTAAGACACGCTGCTTCACGGATATGCTTAATAATGGGAATTAGCAATTGAAACCGAAATTTCAATTTTTGCATATTTTAAACTCTAAGAATGTACAAAATATAGATAAAGAAGCGTTTTTCGTAGTATTTTTGTAATGAACAAATGCATTGACATGTTCATGCATTTAAATAGAAACATGATATACGGTTTTCCATAAGTATTTGTATACACGTAAAAGAAAAGGTAACGATCTGTCTTTTTAGTTCTCTTTTAGTACACTGAAGTCGTAGAGACACATAGGTAGGTACAGCAAATAAAATAAAAGCCTGCATTAAGTGTATTAGAACGTAAACCATAAACCAATAACGCTTATTGTGAAAAATGGCACTACTTGCAAAGAAACTGGAAGTAAGCGTCGCAAATATAATAACGTACGATTTTCGAGCGAGCAAATATAATTTTCTTTCTTTACGAGCCTTTGATTTTGTCATTAATTTTTTTTGTAACACCCTTTTTTGCAATATTCAATTTTATGCTGGATGGATAAAGTATAGATGTGTATTATATACGTACATGGATAAGTTCGTCTTTCGTCTCTCGCTGTGGTTTTATTTCTTGTATATATCCAAAGCCTCATCTTTAGATTAATGAAATTCGTATCCTTTGGAGGCAACTCTTGCACTTGCTTTACAGCTTTATCCATATAAACATAAAAGGAAATTCCACGGAATTTTAATGAAATGTTTTTCCATTAATTCTATATTTTAAGTTAAGGTTAAAACTAATTCCCGCTCACTATTTCTTTTAAGAAATGCAATCTATACTGATAAGTCAAATAGTGTCTTTTTATTTTCATAAAAATTGGAAAGGTCGAAACAAAATACGTGAAAAATGAAAAAGGGTGCTGAGAAAACTAAATTCAATTTAGTTCACGTCGATTTCAACAGAATATGACGGTTCATCCCTATGCAGCAGTTAACTTTATGTATGCATTTGGTGTATAAGCTGTATTCCCGCTGGATTTCTGACAATTTGACTACACAGCACTGAAAACGACGAAAACAACAATAAAAATTTATCAAGTAAACTTCCTCTGTAACTAGTTGTATCACTTCCACTTTAAGTAGTAGGTACAAATAGATCACTTTTGTAATTTACTTGGAGTTGTGCGCAGATGATGGCAGCTTCGCTATCAAAACGCATCCGATTTAATAAATTTTTATTGTGGTTTTTGGTGTTTTCGTGTTATCTACATGGGTTCCAAATCTTCCAATCATTCGAAAGAAGAATCGTGTGACGCATCTGAATAACTTTGGCCGGAAATCGTATCTTCTGGTGCAGAATACTATTACGGATGTTCTTTACATGCATTATTTCGACAAAAAGCAATTCTTTGAAAATTAGTCCAAGAATATTACTGTCAACGTGCCTTGAATCCTAGAACTTTCAACTTCAGGAATTCCAGCTACCATCATAGTCTGCCTCATTTCTCTCTTTGCCCCACCATTCTGTTCAGGATTATATGACACTGTTGTTTGGTGTTGTACTCCATGTCATTATCAAATTCGTTTCCGTTATCTGTCTTTGATGTTTTGCCCTTTTGATTTTTACATAATATTGTAAAATTTAACAATTTGTCGTGGACTTCCAAATTTATTCATTATAAAATACACAAATCTGTAATTTGGAAAGTCACAAGAACATTATAGCGTGAACCACCAATGGAAGCTACTTCCATCGAGTCACACAGAACCGCATGAATTAAATTGCAAATGTCAGTTGCTCTTGAATGAAAAGAACTATGGTGTATGCAAGAAAGGGTTAGTCTCATTACTCATTAGTAGAGCCCGGAAAATATGAAAAATGCATATTCTTTGTTTTTAGCATATCTAGTTGTATGTCTTCAAATCTTTACGATTTGCACGATTACGAACCTATTGACACTAACTTTATATTGCATATTTGTACTTTTCTTGCATTTTTTCGTAAAATGGGCATTCTTGGCATATTTATGCATCTTGTACTCGTATAATAAATTTATAGCCTAAAAAATCTCATCCAAATAATAAAGGAATACGAACCGCGTCAGTATAAATATGATTGTTCGTAGAAATGCGTCAAAAAATGTAAAAGTGATGTTTTGGAATGTGTTGAATAGGATTAAAATTTAAAAGTAAATACACGAAAAGCCCAAAGAATGAATTCATAATTCTGAAGTCTTTTCAACGTCAGCTTAAGTAACAAAACAAGAAACAGTAAGACCAAACAAGTACCCATTTAAATAAATAAATTGCAGTTATTTTGTACCTATTTTGTGTTGAAATTCAATGCTTTTGATCATTTTTTCAAGGAAATTAGTTAGCTAATTATTGTTTTTATGGATACTAGATGTAGATACTACCTGAAAATATTTGCAATCAACGCGAAGGGTTTTACGTAGGTATCTGTTTTTATCCTTTTATCTTTAGCTAAAGTACCTACCTAGATTAAGAATGGTTGTTTAAAATTTATTTTAACCCTATGCTTCAAGTTGTCGTAAATTAAATTAAATTAAAAGTATTGCGATATTTTTTAAGTATAGACTATCGGTAACGCAATAGTTTGTACAAGTATCGAGTATCGTCATAAATATTATTGTATTGTTATCTTTTAATTTTTTCTCTTTCCAGTAAGCATATTTTGCATATTATTATTATTATTATTATTATTGCATATATTTCGGCATATTTTTTACACATTTTTGCATCTTTTCGCTAAAAACAATGCATACATATGCGCATATTTTTAAAAATTTTTTTGCATATTTTCCGCGCTCTACTCATTAGTAATATTATTATGATTTAAGGTTTTCCTAACCTGAACAAAATACTTTCATGAATTAGTGTTTCCAGTAATTTCTGAAGCTTTGCTACTGGTCGCCAAACATTTATCTTGATTTTCAATCAAATTAATAAACATTTTACTTTTATCACACCGAAACATCATCTTACCCAATGCATATACGACATACGTGCCCTAATGTCACATGAATAAATTTCACATTATTCGCATCCGGTATCCAACGCTTTGCCCTATGACAATAAGTTAACATGCAAATCTGGAACATATCAAACATTACGAATTCGCATAGGTGCATATTTGATTCCATTATACAGAGTGTCTCAGAAAGTTGTAGCGGGCTATGCATAACGGGATGCTACATATGAAAATAAGTCTAAAATGATTCCATCCTAGTTACAACTAGGTAGTTCATGACCTTGAGCATTTTTAATTTTGAATTTTCGTAATTCCTCTGCATCATCGTCTCCTGCTGGTTTATGTAACGTTTCCACAGTTAACATCTAGCAGATCCTTCGCCGTCAAAATTACTTTAATTTGAAACTTCCATATACCTACGTATGTCATATTTTCAAATTTTATTACGATTTACGTATACAAAAAATTTGTATGGAAGTGCTTGCATCTCCAATAAATTCCCTTTACCATTTCAAATGAGCATGTAGAGAAAATTATACGATCAAACGAACTTACCTGTGAAGTTCGATCGTAATTATATGAAGCGTCCAGTCCGAATATATTATCTTGATTATTTACTATGTAGTGCGCTTCCAGCGACACCCCACCTGCACCGTTTCAGTAAGTAAAGCTAAAAATAGCTCCCGAATCTCCCCCGCCCAGTCCCGTCTACTTACGACGGTATGTATTCATTCCTTTAAAGAGTGTCAGTGTACTGTTCATTATCAGCAACGAACGGGGTTATAGGGCGGGAGGGAAGATAATATATTCGGACTGGACGCTTCATATAATTACGATCGAACTTCACAGGTAAGTTCGTTTGATCGTATAATTATATTTGCGTCCAGTCCGAATATATTATCTTGATTATTTACTATGTAGTTGTTCAAAGAAATCGAATTGCTGATAAGTGAACGGGTAACAATGTATCGATAACCTCAAAAAGCAACAGGGATAAACTAATGTATTGAATTGGGGGATGTATATTTACATCAAACCATTGAATACCGTTACTCAACGATCAAACACAATAGTGTTGAATGCGTAATCGTAATCACAAGAGTACGATAAAACGAAATAAGAAACTCTTTTAAAACTGAAAGAATTCGTCCTTGTAGTAAAATATTGCAGTTTGTATTCTATAACCGCGCTATAACGAAGAAAAACAAACTAGAGCCTTGTAAATACATAAGAGTAATGTATTATCATCACAATGTATACAACTCGTATAATCTGTGGTATCATATTACCACCTTTATTCTGTGATATTACTTAGCATAATATAGTATTGTTCGTAGTGACTAATATTGGATTTCAAACTGTGGCAAGATTAAAAATATCTTTGCCAAAATCGGTTTCGTTTGAAAGAGGATGGTTATAGAAATTCACAAAAGTTGAAAATCGTTGCGACCAGACGGCTGTTTTACGTAATGTGTCCAAGGGTACACATTGTTGAAAAACAGCGGAAGTAGATGCGTGTCTCGTGGAATGAGGCAAAAATTTATAGAGTCGAGAACAGCTGACGATAACAGCTTCTTAACCGATTTACTCAACGCCTGCTTATTGGCATACTATATGTGGCTTTTCTATTTCCGAAAAGGAAGACCTTATTTTGTTTCCCTGAACTCCTTTGTCCATCGATATATTGGTTTAAGGTCGTTGCCTCGCCTAGATTGGGTTTTGTAAGATTCAATTTTGACGTTCCTTTCATGAAACCTTTTATTATTGGGTCTGCAGCTAAATTGTTGGCAAGAATGAGACTAAGGGCTGGTCGATAGGAATTCATTAGTCCCTATCTGCAACTATGAACTTCATAACTTTTCTGTAAATGTGTTCTGCTTGGTATGAGAAAATCAAAATTCGGTTTTCTTTACAGAAGTCCCACCAAGGACAGGAGGTTGTAAAATACTGCTTAATTGTTGATGTGGTGATAGATGAAAAAATCGTTGAAAGTTGAAATACTTTCTTTAGGAACGCCTTTAGCTACAACCGAGTCCCACATGATTTGGTGGACACCAGGATAAGTTGACGAGATAGCGAGTGAATCTTCCTGACGGCGAAATTAACAAACTTGGTAACGGAGAAAACGATGGGTACCAAGGTAGTGTGACCAATAAGGTACCATCATAATTCCTACAGATTTGTCCGTGAGTATTTTTTGGAGGACCTGTAAGATGAAATTGAAAGAGGCATAAAGGCTAAAGGCATCCCATCACAAAAGTAGCGCCTTCGCAGCGCTAGAATCTGGATCCTGTCGCCTCAAGATACATATTGTTGATATTTGTCAGTAAGATAAGAAGCAAAAATAACCACCTCAGGTACGCCAAAATGCTCCGTGATAGTAGATATTGTACCTACTTATACTGCCCATGCGAATAATGTTTTGATAGCATTTGTTGTTGTCGAATTTGATAAGAATATTGCAATTCGACAGATAGCTGGCGAAACATTTTAGACCGTCAGGTATAGCTTGTAATTGTAAGAAATTAATATGTAATTATTTATCTAAGCTCTCCCAGAAGCCAAGAGTTCTTTCCTTGCCACAATACCCACAGCCTGTTAAAGAGGCATCAGTAAACGTTTCAGTTTGAAGGTTATCAGATTTAATGTCCTAGAATGATTTAGAAATTTTTTGCACCCACCAAAGTAGGTGTTCATGGACCAACCCCGCAATATGTACATTGTACAGCGTACAGCCACCCGATTTGATGGCTGGGCAAGCTGATGCTAAAATGCCAATGAACTTTGCGGTCTTGTTAATAGTCTGAATTTTTTCCCGACGATAAGGTTAATCCCATTTCAGATGTGGGAAAAGAAATCCTAAAATTTTTTTTATTTCCTAATCGGATTAAGAGCACTCGTGTCCCTGTTTATGGTGACACCTAGTGACTCCAAGAGGTTAATTTTCCGACGTAGTTCAAGGATTTTCTCGATGATAAGAAAATCGACTAAAAAGTTCCACCCAGAATGCCCTGTTGATGTAAATTTGAAAGCACTGGCTTCATTAATTTTGTGAGGCCAAAATTCCAAAGGGCACGCACGTGAATCCATAGAGACCGCTTTCGAAATGAAATCGTAAGTATTTACGATGGTCAGGTTGAATAGGATTGACAAGTATGCGCCCTTTAAGTCGATGGCAAACATGTAGGTACATATTATTCGGCTTAATAACCTTAACACAGTCCTGTAGAGATTAATATTTTAAGGTTTAAAAGAAATCTTTTCTGCCATTAGATTTCTTTTCCCTTGTTATATCGTTTTCGATAGGAACAGTATGCGGGGGGAGGTGATCCACGGAAGGGAATTTTGTAACCTTGTATCCATGACAAAACGTTGTCATCCTGGACCAAAGTTTGTCAAGTACTACTAAAGTACGTGAGGCGGCCAGAAACCAAAACGCTTGTATGGATAGCATTTCGGGAAGGAGGGTCCCCCATGTGCCCTCACATCCCTCCTTGTACGTGTTGTTGCACAGGACTGCCTCCCCCCCCCCCCGTTTTCCGAAGGACTGCGACGATGTCAAACGGGAGGTAGATGGCTCGCTGATAATGGAACTCAAAGCGATACAGACTTTGTCCCGTGTTGTAGCGGCCTATATTTTTCCCACAAATCAGGACCAAATAGCAATTCGCTCGAGGGTAATTTTTCCCCAGCACAGGTAAGTGACTTAGTCAGGAAGGGAAATAACAGTTCCCTGCGCTTTGCGACATTACGTAGAATGTATTGCAAACCATGCGCCCCGAGCCAAAATGTAAGCACGTACTGATATGGATATGCCTGAATCGTCGTTCAATAAAACAGTTATTGAAGGTCTCAAAGCTGATAAAACTTTGCTCAACGTAACCCTGGGTTAACTGCCCGGTCGTCTTTGGTTAAACCAAAGTCAAAATCTAGGCTACATTGGTTCTACTGCTGTGAGTAAAAAGGAAGCAAATTTTTCCGCTTTAATACATCGTAACCCAAAGTAATGAGAGTTGCTACCGAAAAATCGAAGTTCGGCTCCTTAAAAACAGGCGTCTCACTGCACTGAGGGAGACCGGCCATACTAGTAGCATTCCTCCGCGAAACATCGAGAGTAACGGTACTCCTTTTGCTAAAGAGCGAGATAGCAACACTAAGGTTTGCGACTAAGTCGCCAACAACTTCAGCATCAAGCGTGAACTCTCGGTTCACTAGGCAACCGATTCTATCGGCAAACGCCCTCGTACTTAGTGCGTTTCCGCGAAATCGAACCACACAGGGACCGACTTTCGCATAAGGAAGATAGGACTCTCCGAGAAGTCATCCCACGTGGAGAATGACCTTCACGGTGAGATCTAGCGCAATATTCTCCTCGTGAACTCGAACTACTCGGAGGACGGCAGACACGAGAACGAGAATAGCGAGATTGCTTTGCCGTCTTTCCCCTGCTGCCAGATCCAAATCTACGTCTCCATGGTATAATATGGAAGATAGAACTCTCCGAGAAGTCATCTCACGAGGAGAATGACCTTCACGGTGACGAGCTCCAGCGCAATATTCTGCTCGTGAACTCGAACTACTCAGAGAACGACAGACACGAGAATGAGAATAGCGGGATTGCTTTGCCTTCTTTCCCCTGCTACCAGATCCAAATCTACGTCTCCATGGTACAATATGGAAGATAGAACTCTCCGAGAAGTCATCTCACGAGGAGAATGACCTTCACGGTTACGAGATCTAGTGCAATATTCTCCTCGTGAACTCGAACTACTCAGAGAGCGACAGACACGAGAACGAGAATAGCGGGATTGCTTTGCCTTCTTTCCCCTGCTGCCATCCAAATCTACGTCTCCATGGTACAATATGGAAGATAGAACTCTCCGAGAAGTCATCTCACGAGGAGAATGACCTTCACGGTCACGAGATCCAGCGCAATATTCTCCTCGTGAACTCGAACTACTCAGAGAACGACAGACACGAGAACGAGAATAGCGAGATTGCTCTTCGAGAGGATCTCTCCGACAACCCATCTCACGAGGAGAATGACCTTGCCGGTGACGAGATCGAGAGCGGTAGTCTCTATGCCTATAAAGGAACGCAAGGTCGTCAAGTTTGGCAGATGCGCTTGTATCCCAATGTGTTGTGAAGGTTGTAAGAACAACGTGCAAAAAGCTCCAAAAACATCCACTATTTTCGTTATCCATAAGATACACTTTTATTAAGTGGTAGGACTACACAAACGCCACTACTTTATTGAAGTGGTAGAGCCCGATGACCTCAACGACGTCACGAACAAATGCATATAGGCATAGCTTGTCTGATTGTACCATGCTTTTACCTAAATTATGCTAAAACTGTCTAGAAAAGTTAGGTATACTTACATGTATGCAGTATTGTACCTAAAACTGCAAAAAACACGCGTAGTTCGACGAGATCGATCACAAGCGACCGCAGGTTAGAATGCACCAAAAACGAATGAATACATACCGTCGTAAGTAGACGGTACTGGGCGGGGGAGATTCGGGAGCTATTTTTAGCTTTACTTACTGAAACGGTGCAGGTGGGGTGTCGCTGGAAGCGCACTACATAGTAAATAATCAAGATAATATATTCGGACTGGACGCAAATATAATTAAAATTCATGTATACGTAGATATACCTATATAAAGAATAGTAGTAAATAAATTTACAAAAAGGAGTTGAAAACGCACATTCAAGCATTAAAAATACGAGATTTTATATTTATTCTAAAAACATATAAAAAATGTTAAAGTGGCACAATTGAAATAAATGCCAAGCGTAATTTACGTAGGAATTGTTTAGTTGCGGGCATTTGTGAATTGCCTTTTAAGAACTTTAGTGAATTACAAATTGTCGACCATAAGTTGTAAAACAAAACTTCGGGAACGTTTGTATAAGTCAATTACTGATGCTAAGTGCTAATGCTAATTAATGAAAGGGATGTAGAGATTGAAATTCAATTATAGAAAGGCTTTTAATCTTAAGCTAATATTTATGATAGCGCATTAAGGGACATAAACATTTCAATTACTAGAAAGGTCGTTAAGTGCGGTAACAGAACTAATCTTTTTCAGCCCTATAATGTTGTTTTTCTTGAACCATAAATATTTCAAACACGTATACGACAATTAAAATTACATCAACCCGTTCAAATTTCAGCCAAGTTAAATCGAGTTTTATGATTAGAGAATATAGTTGCCACTTTTTTAATAAGAAAAAGTGGAAGTTGCTCAGCTGTATGTTATTGCGGGCAGCATCTTAGCCCTACTTTAACGAAAATTATTATTTTACATCCGTTTTGTTGAAAAGAAAACGTTTTACTCAGTGTGAACTAAGACGTACGTATTTAGATTTGTTTACAACCCTTATTACTAGGGCTGACAAAAATATTGATTTACATATAAAATATTTATTTAAATATTTCGGGCATATTTAGGGTTCCATCCTTATTTTTCAATTTGTATTCCTATTATCAATATTTTTATCTTGTTTATTCCTTAAAAAATTTAACTTGTAAGTTACAAGTATTTGGGTATAAATGCTTTAGATGCAAATTTTTTGAATTGGATTGTCTATACCTTCAATGTATGGTAGATATCCTTCAATTTTTATGCCTAAAGTGGGGGTTCCCCATAAATCATTTCCTGTTTTGGCAACTGAAATAGTAAATAACACGTACCCGCCGATTGGACTAAAATCTAAGCGTACTCAGTATTTTTCTATTTAAATGTTAGTGTCTTTGCAAAAACGGTCCAACGTATTGCCTCGATAGGCAAGATGGAACTTTTGAGTTACAGTACCTAGTCATCGTTTGCCGTGAAGAATGTTAAAAATTTTGGGATAAGTGATACGGAAAATCTTTACTTATACGTATATCAATTTCTGTTGGAAAACAACGCATAAAATTATACAGATGGGAAATTTTATGGTTTTGTATGGTTTGAAATCCTAACCTGGCATTTATACATCATTGTCTGTTCCTAAAATGTTCCATCTGCCTTAGCTCTCTGATTTGATTTTCCATGGTACTTTATTTCCCTTACGTAATACTAATAATTCACCTTTTTTTACACAAATTAGACGTGTACATATTAGGCATCAGTGCAAATTAATGTAAACATGTGTTTACAGCAGCCAAAAAAAAACTATTCGCTCGGATCCACTAGAAAGTGTATCGTATGGTCTACCATTGACCTTTAAACTCAAATTTGTATTCAAAAGGAAAGAGAAAATAGAAAAGAAATAAGTGAATACAATGTATGCAACTATATTCGTGCATTGTCTCAAATTCGTCGTGATAACAGAATGTTCACTTTCAACAATATGATTAACCCTGTCCGTATAGCTGGCTTCGGACGAAGTTGAAGCTGAAAGCTCTCTTGCAAATTTGTTTGCCGTGTCTAGGGATTACCAACAACTGACTGTTTCTTCTACTTCTTAAAATACTGTTTGATAGGGCATTAACTTTATCCGATAGAAATTCTGGAGAATTGGTTCCCAATACTCGCCAACAAAATACGACACAGTAAAACGTACATTTAATCACAATGTCAACAAGTTTCATGCGTGAATGAAAAGATATATGAAAAGCAATTAAATTAGAATATCAAATCTTATTTAGGACGTTTCATAAACCGTTAGGGCGCTGTCAAATTTGCAATTTGCTTGGATATCCCTTAACTTAGAGGGCATTTTCGAATAAAAATTATTTGTGCGTAAGTAATGCGATAAGGAAACAGTTAACACCACTTTTGCGATTTTCAGCGAATAATATTTCGTAAGAGCAAAGTTGTTACCTTGAAGAGTGTAACATTTGTAAAGTAATAATTTCGTTATGCCTTGCAAATGGGTTTGAATTCAATAAAAATTGATTTCAGCAAATTCAACGCGATTTTATAAATGCCTACAATTTTGTCTTCGTGAATTTCTACTCCTGATGCTAGTAAGGAAATGAATTCCATTTCCTTACTCAAATTAATAAAAATGATAACGAACGAAAATAAAATTATTAAGGTGCTCCTATAGTATCACGCAATTAATAATAATTGGAATCCCATCATATTAATTAATTCCACAAACGTAGATAATTACAGTGTGGGGAACGACATGTTTTTATATAATTAAATTTCCCGATCACGTAGCAAAAAGTTGACATACATTCAATATACAAATAAATTATGAATCTGCAAAAACGTGATCCCTTTAGAATTTAATGAGAGATTTAATTTTTAATATAGAAAAGCATATAATTTAAGAATTCGACCTCAACTTAATTTCTTAATATAATTAGGATAATTTTACTCACCTAAGGTCAACACTGCGCGAAGATATTTAATTATATATTCAACTCTTGAACTTGAACTAAATTTAGTCGAGAAATTAATTGGTTCAATTGAAATACAGCCATCATTATATACGTATTAAATTTTTTAGATAGCTTTAACGGTTTAATTCCGCACGAACCCTCCATCCCCCTCCCGCCCTCAATGTCCTGTTAACATTATACTTTTCAAATGATCGATTTTTAATTTGATATTTCAATCTGATAACGTCCGTGCTCAGTATTGCGTTCATCCTCAATGAAAAATTTACATGTATGTATGTATGTGCTTTGGGCAGCAACCAAAATACCGTAAAATCCTGATTTTCTGATGTCAGATGATGAATGATGAACAGATACTAAACGTCATAATGAAGTATTTAGGTATTCGATCAAAATAAATTATATTTAAGGGATATTGAAATATTTAATACAAATTTTAAGTAATTTATAACATTTAAGCACGTCTAAAACATTTGAAAGGGTATTTTCAGCCGCAATTTCCATGCGCGTGAAAAATTATTCTTCATCAAACTTTAATCCTCTCCCCGATATCTAGATCTTTGACTAAAATTAACCTAACGCTTTTCTCAACGTCAAGAACTAATAAAACTTCAAAATCTTAGCGAAGCTTTGTACCTCTACTAATGTTTTTTAGTTTTTCTTGTACGAGTACTAACCGAACAGTAATACTATTACCAAAGACCATTATATGGTCTTTGCTATTACTTTCGCAAGCAGTTTTTCTAATTTAGTCGTTGCTAATGTAATTCCTAATAAATTTAAACAAAAAATAAACTTCATGCGAATAATAGGAATATGAAAAATACAATAGGTATCGATTTACAAATCGAACAACTCGACTTTCCATTGCATTTCCCACTTTTCGTACTGAATTTTTGACACACAAAACGGTGATCCATTATGCTATAGAGAGGATTGTTGTTAATTGCATGTCACTTGAAATCGCGATCGTCTGCACTTAAGTTAATTGAAAACCGGATAAATTGATAGGGCGCTTTTATTGGGTAAAATTACACAATTGGATTACATTAAAATTGATAAAACTTAAAGGATTAAAACGATGTATTATTGCCTATATCATAGCATCATATAGAAATCATATTTTAAGAATGTATTTTTTGAATTTATTTCCAAATTTTAGTAGTACTATTGCTTATCTTATACAGTGAAATGTCGAGAGTCTGTCTTCTTGAATGTAGATGTAATGTAAAGTACGACGATTTGAATAATCCACCGCAATTTTCAGGAATATAGGTATAGAAATTCATTTTGAAAATAAATACACATTTAATATTAACGAATATTTTGTGAATCAAATAATTATTTAACACGTTTGGCTGCACATGTGCTAACACCTGCATCTGTTCTTGCCAAGATTTTACTTTGTGTTATTAATGGTTAATTATATCACAGAGATCCTGAAGCAACTAAAATAATATTTTTTATTTCATACTGACTAGTAATCTGTGTTTTACCAGACTCATACGAGTCTGGTAAATGAAACTTTACCGTACTAGAAATGTTGTACCCGAATACAAAGGTTGCCATAGCAACATAAAGTGACATGTCTTTGGAAACGTCAAATTTTATATAAAGTTAATAGAAAAACTCTTAATAAATGAATCTATGGCCAGTATGAAATAAAATGTTTTACATTATTTGTACGTTAAATCAGATTACGTTACTCGTTTCGAAATTCTTGCCTCAGCTACGCTTCGGCAATAAACATCTCACTCGTTAACGTAAACCTTGATTTACCGTACTCATATGTAAATAACTATATTTATGAATACAGTTATATTCCCATAAGTATATCGCAAAACTATACAACAAAACATCTCTACTTAAACAATTTTGTTCAGACGTCTCTTGAATTTAATTCTGACAGAATTTATAATATTCCCTTGTCGTTATTAATTCCTTGGTAATTTATTGTGTATCCAAGCTTTTGAAATATTTCGTTTTATTGATTTTTATGAAAAAGTCAGCGAAGTTTTGCAGAGTCTTAAAATTATCTTTAAGTACGTACAGGCTCAATAATGGGTTTTTGTGACGTGCAACTTTTATAATATTTTCAATTCTTATGGTACACATTAAGTTAAGACCGCAGGAAAGATGCAACTAACAAGAAATTTTATTTTGCCCGAGTTAGTTGTCAGGCCACGCGATGAGCTTTTCTTTCCAAAACTGAATAGAGAAAGAATATTACTGATCCAATTTCTCGTGACTTCCTTTTCAACTTAACGACTCGTTGCACAGACCTCAATGCAGAATTGGTATACTCCGTGGTTGTAATTTGACAGCTGATTGCTGTAAAACATATCACTGCCTGTAAGGGGGTATATGAAAATCGCTTGCTTCAAATGTATCAGTATTACTATAAGTGTCACTTGTGGGTTCTTGTAAAAAGTGAAATGGTTCCGGATTCATCTATTATCGGGCGCTTTTCATTTTTCTTTGGTGCCGTTCTAATTGAACCTTTGTGACGACCTGTTACAAGCACTTATTTTGCAGTTCATTAAATTACAGGTCGAACCAGTGCCTAAATTTGGTTTCCCAAAGGGGCATGAGGAAAATGTTTTTAAAATGTGTCTCAGCAGTCTCGTCTGTGTATTTTCTGGATTTATTTGATTTACTCCTTTTATACCCCTTTTATATTATATAAATACCATTCTCTTGTTTCTGATGAACACAATCTCTTGCCATCCCGTGCAGAATAGAAAACGGTTATTTGATAACGACTGTGGGACGCACGGTCATAGTTTCCATGGCGCCAATGGTTTATGTTGAGCATCTGTATTAAGCCCATGCACGTTCATGACTAGAATAAAATGGCACATAGATAGTTTAAATGTTACACATACAACAATCCTTATCTAGTAAAAATAGCGAAGGTTCTAAATCAATGGTATCTTTTCGCGTGTAGAACCAAAAATATAGATGTGTCATACTTAGACCCTTTAGATTTTTAGAAGATATACTCTTATCGAATTTTTTTTAGACAACCATAAGGTAAAGTACTATCAATCATGTGCAAATATTACTATAATGTGGAAATTTTTTGGGCCAAGATACTACCAGATGTAAAGCAAAGCAATGTGGTCCTCCGGGAACTGCTTCGATCAATAATGGGAAAACTATGGCTAGGAAAATGTTGAAAATTGGGTGACATGCAATTAAAATATTTTGACTTTCTGGCACTTCTCTAATTTAAATGAAATGTCCTTATATTAACATTTTTAGATTATACATAAAAATCTAAATACTTTTCATGTATTATACCAAAGTATAACCGTCTTTGACATATGTACTTTACATTTAATGTAAAAATGGCATTACTTTTTCCTATACGGAAGCCTTTTATTATTTAATTTGGGTTGGTTTTCTTGCAGAAGGAACTCGACTTTAGTAGTATTTGTACAAGTTGAGAATTATTAGTACAGAGCGTTGAAAAAAAACAGTAATAAAAGTTGAATTGACGAAATATTTGTTCTCTGTCGTAAAATATTCATGCTCACCTATGGATCGTTACCTTAAAGGCTTAAACTAATTTGAACGATATACAGGGTGATTCACGACTATTCCCTCGGTCTCTTGTGCCTAAAGGGTACAAGATATCAGCTTCATTTTTTGGTGACATATGTAAATTGATAACGACTATTTTTTAAAATTATTTTCAATTATACAGGATGCTTCACAAAATTGTAATATATCAAAGTTAGGTTTTTTTAAGTGCAACCCCCTGTATTTTATTACATTTTTAGATTATACGTTAAAAACGAAGGTAACTTTATTAAACGTTCCCTATACCTATCGCTTACCAATTTTGAGAAAATTGTGATTTTAAGGAAAATATTCAATTTAAACAACCCCTAATAACACGGAAACCACTTACTTTCAGTAACACAAATTTATATCGATTTATCTTGACCTTTAAGGCTTTCATTTGAACTACGTAGGATTTCGATTTTTTGTACAGGGTGTTTAGAAAAAGGATTCATATTTTATATTTTTCAAACATCAAAAACTCACTTAACTTAAATGGAACACCCTGTATGTTTTTATTCCATGTTGAATAACTTTTCATATTTGATCAAAAACTATGAGTAATAGATATGTCTAAAATCAACGATTAAAAAGTTATTAAGATTTTTCTCTAAAATTTGTATGGAAATGGTTTTTGTTTGCATTCTAGTAGGCCATGATTTTTTTTATTGTAGTTGATAATTAGATATGGGATCAAAACTTAATTAAAAATGAAATTGATGCAATGGAAAAAATACTGTAGTAAATGCCATTTTTTCCTATGCATAACCGCACTCGTTTTCAAGAGATCTTCTAACGTACGTTATGGTGTTATAGTAGCAAACGCATCCTTTATTCCAATCTTCATGTCATCAGCAGTGGTAGGTGAAGTGTTGTAAACTAAATTTTTAATGATAATAATAATAATAATAATAATATCTAAACGAACTTCATCAAGAAGACACGAAAAAGTGTTGTTCTAAAATCCGTAAAAATTTTACTCCGTTCAAGTTTCCATCAAAAAATCAAAATTCTCCCAAATACATCGAGGCTCCACCGGTTTTGGCGGTCAACAGTGCGATACAGGTGACGATTTTAGTAATGAAAGTTGTCAGTTTACCAAGCCGTTATGTTGTGGAAAGTGGACTCGTCGGTAAATAAAACATATTTAAAGAATACATCTTCTTCTCCAACTTTCGTTGAAAGCCTCGTCATTATATAAATTCTGGTGAAGTTGAATGTGATAAGAATGGTGTTTATGTTTTTTTCAAAAATATTTAGATAGACAATTCCTCAATAAATGGATTGGAAGGAGGGGTCCACAACACTCCACCTACCACTGCTGATGACCTAAAGATTACAATAAAGGATGCGTTTGCTACTATAACACCAGATATCCTGAGAATCGTTAGATCTTTTGAAAATCGAGTGCGGTTGTGCATAGAAGAAAATGGTCAACATATTGAGCATTTACTATACCATTTTTTCCATAAATGATTACTTCTTGTTATTAATTTCATTTTTAATTAAGTTATGATCCCATATCTAATTATCAACTACAATAAAAAAATCATTGCCTACTAGAATGCAATCAAAAACAATTTCCATACAAATTTTAGAGAAAAACCCTAATAACTTTTTAATCGTTGATTTTAGACATATCAATTACTCATAGTTTTTGATAGAAAATGAAAAGTTATTCAACATAGAATAAAAACATACAGGGTGTTCCATTTAAGTTAAGTGAGTTTTTGATGTTTGAAAAATATAAAATATGAATCCTTTTTCTAAACACCCTGTACAAAAAATCGAAATCCTACGTAGTGCAAATGAAAGCCTTAAAAGTCAAGATAATTCGATATAAATTTGTGTTACTGAAAGTAAGTGGTTTCCGTGTTATTAGGGGTTGTTTAAATTGAATATTTTCCTTAACATCACAATTTTCTCAAAATTGGTAAGCGATAGGTATAGGGAACGTTTAATAAAGTTACCTTAGTTTTTAACGTATAATCTAAAAATGTAATAAAATACAGGGGGTTGCATTTAAAAAAACCTAACTTTGATATATTACAATTTTGTGAAGCATCCTGTATAATTGAAAATAATTTTAAAAAATAGTCGTTATCAATTTACATATGTCACCAAAAAATGAAGCTGATATCTTGTACCCTTTGGGCACAAGAGACCGAGGGAATAGTCGTGAATCACCCTGTATATAATAATAAATTTATTAGGGCTTAATCCTCATAATATTATGAACATCAATCGTGCCAGTGAATCCCAGAATATAACTGTGGAAAGCTGCTTTCATATAAGGTGTCAAAGCATCTGTTTATACGAATTTGATATTTTAAAAATAGATTATTCTTGTTCAGTGTTTGTTATAAACGAAATGTTCAGCGCTTGAATATGCAATTACTATAGTTAAATTTTGTAAGAATTTTGTTCTCGGTAATTATTGCACTTTGATAATACTTTTCTAGTTTCCTAAATCAGAATCAAAATGACACAGTGAAAGAATAAGAAATATATATTAAGCACAAACATTACAGAAGAATAAGAATCTTTTATTTTATTCGCACATTTTTGCAATTACATCGTGTTCAACTTTCAGCGCTATTAAAACAGAAACATCTTGACAAAAATGCTCGTTCTCGATTTTCGCCAATCAAAACTTTTGTCAACTGTGTACAAAAAGTTTATACGCAATCTGTAGGGCTCAACAGAGCGTGTAAATTTGACGGAAGCTGTGATTATTTTACTATAAATTGTTATTCGGTTTTTTTTGCAAATCGGGTGCATATTAAAGGCGAGAAGTAAATACAATGAGAAGTGGGTACAAAGACACTTTATTTATTATGCAAGGAAACACGAAGTGAAAGAAAGTGATCATTTCCGGAAATGTACACCCGCACTTTTCACAAGATTTTCCACGCGATCCTTTCCACATTCATTTATTACTGTTTTGTAAAGGAATTAAACGCGATAAAGTGTTTCCGCTGCAACTGTGGAACTGAAATAATATACTAATTATTCTGTAGTAGCAACGAAGTATTTGAATGTGTATTTTAGAATTATACGGGTGTATTTACATAGTTCATAAGCAAGCATTTATTATGTATACTTACCTAAAATTTAATTTTATATTGTTTAATCATTGTAATTGCCTATTATGTATATTGTATATGAGTATCACATAATTACATTTTGGAAAAGGCGGCTTAAGCTACAAATTCTTTAGATTACGTACTCAAAACCATGTGAAAAAATTACTTTCTTCATTGTAGGTAATATATTATGGTTCATCTTTTTCTGTTAAAAGATGATGATTTTTCATCTGACTTCACTTACAGCCATTTCTATTTTCATATATTTATCCATAAATTTTCATCTTGGCCCTTCTGACGTATCTGGGTTTCCCTTTCTAAGCGACTTTTTTACAATGTAATATTTAAACTTTGTGATTAACTCTTTTAAATATGTTATCCAAATAAGAAGTTATTTTACACACATTTTTCTTTCCCCTCAGACAATAATTTGTTAACGTAATGATATAATTTTCTTATAAAAGCTACTATAAGCTTCAGAATGGGATGTTTCTATTCCGAAACATGTTGCCTCTAATCAACAAATGTCATCAATCTTTCAACAAATTTTAATAAACAATTGTGTCAAGGTGAGGTTGCGAGTTTTGCTTTGTTCTCAATCTACAAAAAACCCCTTGGTGAATTTCGAACCTTCTCATCGTTGATCAAATTTTCAATTTTAAAATTACTAAGAAATTACCAACCACCACAAAAATCCCTAAATCGACCTTTCAATACGGAATGTATTCTCAATAGGTTTGAGTCACTTAAGAATTTTAAATTTCATTTATGGATATGAAAGTGTCAAAAGAACTTATATAATTTTTTGTGGGGCTAGGTCCTTGGAAAGGATATGGGACAAATAAGTCCCAGCAGTTTGTTTTACTGGGTCAAATTTGTCCCATCAGTAAGTTATTTAGTATAAGAACTAAAACTGTTTATTGAGAAAAACAATCATACATGGGTAGATAATTTATACGTGATGAGGAAGAAAACAATTTTTACATAAAGGAATGTCACAAGCCACGCATATGGTCTTGGTACGCATTTCTTTCTTCATTTGGGAACACCTATAGCAGCTCCTTCTAGTTCCAATTTCCCTTGAACTTGGTGATTGATTCATCGACTGATTGGTGAGAACTCTCTATTCTAGATTTTTGAAAAGTTTATTTCAAACATGATACTACTTCGTTTATATAATACGTTTTTGAAGAATCATTTGGTTTTTTTGGATCGTTGTAATACATTTTGGAAAGTAACAATATACACCGGTCCTTGGATATGGCCTCTTTGATTACGTTGTTGGCAAGTGATTTATTATTTGACCAATAAAATCGGAGATTTCTGGAACCTTGCAGGAGTAGCATCTGCTTCTACTAGTGCTTCTTCTTCTTCATCCGTAGACATTTCATCGCAATCGTCTACGTTAGCAAGATTATATTGTTCATCTTCATCTTCAATATCACTGGACTCATACTCGGATTCCGATGGAGAAAACGGCTCTGATTCAAATTCAAAAATGTCCTTCAGAGCTTCTTCTAACTCCCTCTGAGTCAGAGGACGGTTTGCCATAACCACAAAACTGTAAAGAAATAAGATAAGGCAATAAATCTTTTGAAAAATACGAAAAGCTAGCAATACAATACGGATAAAACGATAAAGCGTATACTTCTGGGACAGGGAGCATCCAACAGAATTTTTTTAAAATCGCTGGGTTAAATATGTCCCCGCAGTAACGAAAGGGGTAAGGTAAAAAATTTTAACAAGGGCAAATTACAAAGAATACTTGTTTTTTAATATACCTACTATCACATAATGCACTTCTTCGTACACACCCACTTCTTACTGGATCGATCGTGTATTGCTCTATTACTTTTGTACACGTTTCTAGTTTGTAGACATAACTGAACAGATGTAATTGTTATTGACGTTTCAATAATACTATAATCTACTATGTATGTGGAATCTTTAACCAATCGCCCTTTACAATTCAACCGCTGACTGTACAATTTAGTGCAAAATTAACCTACCTATATATATATATATAACTAATAATTAAAAGCGCTTTTACGCGAGGAGAAACCCGGAAGGAGAATAGCAGCATATATAGACTACAGGCCCGTATCAAAAATTGATGGGTCATTTGAACCACCAGGAGACCTATGTAGAACGATAGAAGGGCATAAAATAATAAGATTCAGCACTATGCCGTCACTTGTAAGCTGTCCAACTGAGTACAGGTGAGAATTCAAAAGTACAGGTAGACCGGGTATATTTTGGTCATATATTTTTGTACGGCATTCTCACAATCAATAGATCCAGGAAAAATAATGAGAAAACGCTTAGTGCCGTACAAAAATATTGCGCCACAAAGTCGGAAAAATTTTTCATTTTCCGCCGATTTTCAGGGTAAATTTGGTCATTTGATTGTGTACGGCATCGGCTCCATACAGTTTCAGCACCTCTTCTAATTCATTATTCCGCAACGCCGTACAAAAATCATGGTACAAGGGGAAAAGATCGAGGGTTGCAACCTCCTCTCTTCCGTGGTCCGTCCGGATCATTTGACACAACATAAAATTAATTTATTCTGAAAGTATTTTGTGCATAGATAACATTTTTTCACATGCCGTACATTTTTGTTAGTCCAACAGTCAGTAGAGGGGGAAAAACGTGCAGAAAATTCCATGTAACGAAATGTACTTTAGGGTGATAGTTGGTACGATATTTTTTTATACGGCATTCAAATAATTTATTTGAATTTAATGCATTCGTCTATGAAAAGTCAATGCCGTACAAATCTGAAAGTTCATATTAATAAAACAGTATGTAATCATAATAATAAACACTTCTGTTTTTTAATGTAAATGTTTCATCCGTACATATATTACTTAGGAGCGTAGGATGTATATACAGACTGTTCAACGAAAAGCGCCCAGGAGTATAGCGACTTCAGTGGTGTTATAACTCTAACAAACCACATATATTATTGAATGGGACGGTCTTTGCTACAATTTGATGAAAAAAAAAATCTTTTACACGCAGTCATTCGTTTGTTGTGACGTAATCGACTATTTTTTTAAATTGCACGATCTAATTTTTTTTGTCTATTTTTGTAGAGAATTTTACGTACTTTTCATCTATCTAAACATTTATTACGATTTTTTTTTAATTTATTTTTTTTATTTTTTTTTTTAATTTGTCAGTTCAACCTTAGAAGTGTTATACATGACATTTTTGGTGTAAAATAATTAGGCTACATAATATTTACATTACTGTTGCCATTTTAAGAAATTTTTGAGAAAAATGTAATAAACTAATTCGATCTAGTACGCCGTTACAACAACACTTTTATAGAAACAAAATTATTACACACAATAGTTTCTTGCATTTTTCTCAAAATTGTCATAAAATGGCAACACAGTAATGTAAATATTATGTAGCCTAATTATTTTACACCAAAAAAAAATTGAAATACCTACTTTGATTTCACGAGTAAAGAACACATTGACATTCGAGATACGTTTAAATCTAAAATTAGGGGTGAAGTGGCGGTGTGGGGAAGGGGGGGGGGGTAATAAAGCTCCCCCTCTTCCCTTTTACAAAGCATTAACATTTTTGATTGTCACGTAACAAAACTGACATCAAATTAGCATATAGGTAATCGGAAAAACTTCTTTCGGCGATCATAGCGCCATCTGTCACGAACTTCAAAAAATGTTTCAAACAAAAAGTTCCTATTTGTTAACGCAGAATTCAAATCTGCATAATAAACGGGGGGGGGGGGTGCTATTTAAGATTACCAAGTTACCCCCCTCTCCTCCCCACGTGGGTGGGAGTGGGGACATCCTATTACTATCAAACAATAGAGTCTTAAAACATTTTTAGACGTATTTTTTCTTTTTTCAATGCGTTTTGTATTTCGCGAGATATTTGGGCGGTACGGGTGGTCTGAAACACCCTGTATACATACCATTTCACTTCAGATAGAGGGCATAATGATTAATGCACATTATCAATTGTTCTCTTGAAAAATATGTTAATGCCGTACAGTATCAGATGACCATAAAGTACCCCTGCAATGGTAGTGTCATTTTCATCAGCCAAAAAATATGGTCTGCATTAAAATGTACGGCATTATTTTTTTCTGGTTTATTTACTTAAATACTATTTAAAACAACGATAATATCTAGAAAATTTGTATATTTCATTAATCTATGATTATTTAAACTTTGTAAATAATTTCAAAAATTGCATGTTTTATATTTCTCTATAATTTTTTTTAGAACAGTTTCTTTTGAACGGCAATATTATATAACAATTGTTTTTAGCAATGTGATGTTGAAAAAAAAGTTGCCGTACAGGATCAAATGACCTTCCCCCTTTATAAATGAAGTATACGATGAAATTAAGATAATTATCGATATACATTCAAATGAACAATAATTTTTTGACGGCATTATTTTTAATAGTACTTTTGAGTGCTAGATAATGTTTTGGAACCGATGCCGTACTTTTTCAAATCACCCCCCCCGGACCACGGAAAAGAGGAGGTTGCAACCCTCGATCTTTTCCCCTTGTACCATGATTTTTGTACGGCGTTGCGGAATAATGAATTAGAAGAGGTGCTGAAACTGTATGGAACCGATGCCGTACACAATCAAATGACCAAATTTACCCTGAAAATCGGCGGAAAATGAAAAATTTTTCCGATTTTGTGGCGCAATATTTTTGTACGGCACTAAGCGTTTTCTCATTATTTTTCATGGATCTATTGATTGTAAGAATGCCGTACAAAAATATATGACCAAAATATACCCGGTCTACCTGTACTTTTGAATTCTCACCTGTACTCAGTTGGACAGCTTACAAGTGACGGCATAGTGCTGAATCTTATTATTTTATGCCCTTCTATCGTTCTACATAGGTCTCCTGGTGGTTCAAATGACCCATCAATTTTTGATACGGGCCTGTAGTCTAATACAGCACTCGCGGAAACCTCAAAATCAACAAACTAATAAGTAATAGTAATAACTATACCTTGGACTTTTTTGCAATAGGTCAATATAAATATCCATTATTTCAAGAAGCTTTTACTTTCAATTTTCCTTGTCTCTTTTAAAATGTTATATTGAGGTAAAATTTTCCAATTTCTTTACGTTAATATATGATTTTCGTTCTCAAGACGTAGTGAGAACCGTACAAAATCTTTTTGGACCTATTTTAACGACGTTATTTTTATACAAATCTATTTATTCCAAGAGCTTACAGTGTGAATAATTGAAATTACTTACAGAAGGGAGTTAAATTGTTCAACGAATCTTCTAATAACCGAAGCATTTATAATCTTATAAACGTATCCTAAGTAAATTTACTCAAAATAGCGTGCGTGAATCTCTGTGTACAAAAATTACACGAAATCTACACAATAGATCATTACAGAAACCAATTTGGTTAATGCGTTGTGAAAAGGATGTACACGCTTTGCGTAAGATGAATGATTTATAACCCCCTAATCTGTTGTTCTACCTCAACACACACCTTTACAAACATATTATATTTTCAATTTAATTAAGGTTTTACTTCTATCTCAATAATGCTATGAAAACTTGCGTCCTACATACGTTAATCCCCATTTGACATTTTTTTGTTCTCTTACTGCGCTTTCCAAAGACATGTCATATTTAATTCCCTATAATTCAACGACCTACTATTTTATATGAAAGATTTGACTGTAAATGAGAGTAAGCAAATTTTAAATATTTTAAGAGAAAGAATTTATTTTCTATATGAAAATGGAGGATATCTATTTGTAACATGTTTTAGTAAAAAGCTAAGTACATAATTACCAAAGGGGAAAAGTGTTTTATCTGTAACACTTAAATATGAATATTAATTATATTACGACTTATGCTTCTTAGCAATACATACCTTTCATCGCCCCTTTAGTCATTTATTTAGTAAAAATTCGTTTTGAACATAAACAAAATTTCATTTATATTATTATTATATTACGAGGGCTGTTAGTAAAGTAAATTTCCGTTCTGCATGGTTCGCACAGAGTACAAGTATGGCACTACCCGCTGAAAGCTACTTCATTACTGTCATTCAGAAACATCTATGATGACGAAAGGAGTGAATATCGGCAGTGTTATATCAAATTGTGACTTTTAAGCTTGGCTATCACAAGTTCTGAACTCGACGGGTTTCAAAGGAATGAAACATGGGTAGAAATTCGAAAAAAAATCGAACGCAGCGCAAATCAGACAGAAGCAAGGATTGTCACTGGAGTATAAAAATTCCGTCATATTTATAAGCTACCAAATGAACTATCGTGCAGATTTCAGCATGAAGTTGATTCTCTCAAGTGTTGAAAATGGTTGGCTCTACCATTGAATAACTAATACTTGTGATATGTTTCATAAATCGTAATAATGATCGAGTAGATTTCAAAGTTAAAATGGAAACAGCGTATAAATTTACCTTTTGCTGTTTCTAGTACCGTGATAAATGTGTACGAATACGTAACCACATATTTGCTATTTTAACTGCGATCATACTAAAATGTTTTTCAAAAGTCGATGCAGTAGGTTCTCAGAATATCATAAATATTTTAAAGAGCCGTCAATAAAGTTGGCGATCGTCAATCGGATTTTTGAAGCACAGAAATGTGAAAAATACGCTCCATAGTAATAGGGGTTTGCAAGGGTTTCCCACACAATAGTTAATCCCCTCCCTTAAAATTATTATATTTACAAGTAATGAAATGTATAGGTACCTACATAGACGTGCAATTAGGTTTCAAAACATTCTTAAATATGAATGAGGTAATATGACGATTTTCCTAAGATAAAATCAATAAAAGACGGAATCGAAAAGCCGCTGATAAAGATTACGAGAAATTAAATAGGAGAGAAAACTAACGATTCTACAAAATTTGATAGTGTTAATAGATACTAAAAAATCGGCAACAATTTTGGAAGGGAATTCCCATAAATAATGCAGATTCAACGATGTATGTACCTATGTATTAATACTGCGCTAAAAAGCAGTCATTGTCAACTGATGCTGCCTTTTAGGTTAGGATGTCTTCTACCTTTCCCCGATGGCGCTTTAATACCTGTAGACCAACCCTCAAACGTCGTTTGGTAACTACTTTGAATATTTTTGTCTTCCCATACCTTCGAAACTTTCATTTATCCACGTTTCATCCAAATCGTAGGTATATGTATTTTTCGGTTTTCTTCTCGCCACCGGTTCATTTTTCGAAGATACTGCCTTCTCCAAAAAACGATTTTCGGGCTGTCGATTAACATTGACTTCCTGTTCATGATTTCCCAGGAATAATTTAATTCGTGGAGTATCTTCCACAACTGAGTTATACTAATCCAGAGTTCATATCTGATAACTTAGAAGATTCCGCCACTGTAATGCAGTTTATCTTTTTTTATTTGTTTACGAGGAAATTTATTGTTGGAATAGTAACATCATTGGTAGCTAATAGTTGGTGTTGAAGAAAAAATCATTGGTAGCGTTTGGCGATATACATTTGTAAAATGTCAGTAGGTATATCGCGTTTATGTAGCATATTTTTAAATTGTATTGTAAAATAAAACGATTTCACTTTTTCTACACCTTTACTCAATTTGCTACATGTAATACTTCTCAACATTTAGTTTCTTTATCATTATTGATAGTTCATTGTACTACAGAATCTATGTATAATCTTACACAATCCGAATTCTCGTGCTACAACTTAATTTAAAAGCATGAGCAAGTTTCTTAACTACCAATGTACATTATTGTAAGGAGCACAAATTTAACTCTTGCAGTAATCCAAAACCTACGTTGAAAACCTTAAATATAACTACTAAGTTAAAAGAAACGCGTAGTTTAATATATTCGCTTACTTACGTAAAATGTTGTCAAAATCTTTTCAGTTGCTACCGACTTAGAGATTTTAACATCCATTTACTTAAGTTTAAAGCAAGATTAAATAAAATTTATAATACAGTCAAGAAAATATCCTTTGAATATTTAAACTGCACTCTCAGCATCTCCCTCTGCTTTCTGCTGTATTTTGTAAACCTGTAATGGCAATCCAAAACAAAGTAAAACATACTCACAGCACATATCTGAGATTTATTAAAAACACAGAAGTATTTTAATATTTATATTTATAAAGATTTGAAATTTAGTAAAAACTTCAATTTACGTTTCAATATGGTTCTCACATGTACAAGTATTTAAAAACTTCCTCTTCTACTTTCGTAGTGTAACGGGAGTTACAATTTGTTGTTACAAACTTTACAATTCGTAGTAAAAGTTCGGTACCTACTTCTTCGTTCAAATTTTATTTTATGAAGACTCCAGTAAATTTGAAGAGATACTTAACTTTCATTTAGCGTCGTTTTGAATCAAATCACGTTTTACTCTCCTTACAATTCGATTTATAAATCTGAGAGAATTTATAAAATCAGTCCAACTAAATTACTTTATTATAGTTAGGTACTTATGAATTTAAACAATTTCTTTAGTTAGTATGCGCAAACAATCCCTTACCTAAACAAAATACTTAATTGGCCATTGTGTTGCTTACTAGCAAGACGTGATCTGCATTAACATGCTTCTTAAATTTACACTCAAATTACACGCAATGAAGGTACCCATAATACAGTTTCTTTTTCACTGTTAATTCAAAATAAGTAATAATCTCTAAAACAGTACCTGATTATTGTACATCAGTACAAAACGCACCGGTAGCGATTTATCGCAGCTCTTGGATCCAAGTCAAATTCACGCAGGTTCCTTCCTTAATTATGTGTAAAGCCCACCCACAAACGTCCCAGTTCACAACAAAAGCGAAGATGTATAATAACTACGCAGCGATTTTGATAATAACAAAGCAGGAGGCAACAATGCCTTTTCTTCCCTTACAATTAATAGTCATTTTCTATTAACTTATTAGGATTTAACGTTTTATCCCTCAATCCGACCGCATTTCAACTACTCGTTAGTTAATTTAGCAGTTCGGTAAAAATATTTAGCGTCAATTACCGATCTACCTATCTATACAATGTAGGTAAAATATTGCTACCGCACTACACTAATCTGCGCATCAGATATTTGGCGAATGGCTTTGACCGTTTTCAGCTGCTAAAACTTTTCCTTTATATACGTTTGTTACAATTTTAATTTATATTCAAAGTTATTATGAATAAATTTCCTGTTACTTTTCGATAAAAAGATAGGAATGATGAGAAGAAGCTGAAAGTTGTAAATTTCAAAATTAATTAATAATAAAAAGAGGTATCGAATTTACTCATGCTTTGTAAACTTTTCATAACTAAAGCCGTTTAGATTTATTAAAAGTTTGGTAATTAGTTGTAATTATAATGTTTTCGTGCCAGTAGAACGTCTTCCTTTTTCGCACTCGAATATCGAAATTGGAAAACCGTGTCTTTGTCGCTCCTTTCAAACTTTATTGTCATAATTCTGATACTTAATATTACTTCATAATAGATTTACAAAACTATTTAGTGGCGCTATTTTACAGAGTGAAAGGTTTTTAAGACACCGGAGCTTATTATAATTATAATCATGAGAAAATACTATATTATATAGCCGAAAGACATTACCTTTACCTTTTACAATAATGAATGTTATACGTAATGGTTTATGATGTACGTCTTCTACAGAATCTGATATCGTTTAGATTTGCAGAACTGTTTTTGTAGCTAAATACAGTGAGTAGATTGTATCAATGGGAATCAATGGGAATACTTCAGAAACAGCTCACATGTAAAATATATCAGCTAGTAAAATAGAAAGACAGAGCTAAACGGAATAATTCAAGATAGGTACACTTTTGCCGAGATGTTTTGTCGGAGAGCCGTTCTTCTGATTACATTCTGGATATTTGTTGTGTAATACAATAAGCGAATGTGCCAAATATTAAAAAATATTAGCCAAGATTCCTGTTCACTACGACATAGAAGCTGAATATCATAATAAGTATCTTTCTTCGCATAAGAGCTGTTATGTTCAAATAAATTACCAGTCAATTGTAAATATAACAACATTGTTTTATATTTTTATAGCGGACATGCACGTGCTTTCGTCGTTGTTCTTCTTTCTCTTTCAAAAATAATAACTTTATATCCCTTGCGCAAACAACCATCCGCTTTACTTGTATTAACGATCTCTAACAAGAACAAAAGAAGAAACTGAGGCAACCAAAGCACAAGTAATTTGTATACCTAGTCAAGTTCTAAGCACTACCTTTTCTGGTCTGATGGCGTACATTAACGTGGTAAAACTTCTAAAATGCAAGTTTTGAAGTAGGCGTGCACTCTCTCACTTAAAAAGAACTCCTAGAAGAATGAATATTTAAAACTGTTTGAAAGAACAGTTCTTTTAAAGAAAATGTAGATTTTTCTGTTCGATTTCTGGCATAAACGGTGTGTCAAGTTGAATATAAAAAATGAAAATCTGGATTCCTCATGCAATTTCAAAGATGATAAGGTAGCAAATAATGCAATAAGATGAATCGAAGATGATAAGGCTGGACCGTTTACCCTCCACGCCCTTGTACCATTTATTGGGTATAGTTTGCCTAGCAATGCGTAGTTAATTAAAATTTATGAGAACCGGTAGACGTTACAATTTTAAGGAAAATTAGTCTGCAGCTTTTTGTCATTTAAACGTTTGGACACAAGACACAAAACGGAGCATAGAGTAGCAAAAAATTTCACATTTTTCGCTTTGCGCCAAAACCGTACAAGTAGAGAAGTAAACCTATGCAAAACCCGAACCATGCTCGACTGGATTTAAAAGGAATGCCAACGTTTTTCTTTCATAATTTTCGTAAAAATGTGACTATAATGTCACGCTTGTACCTTTTTTAGTTTGACCTTCCTGACTGTATTCGTCATCCATGCCTATTTCCTTAATACACTTTGTTCTGTTCATAGAACAACTGTGCACTATTAGTGAATTTTTTGAATTATAAGAAGATGGCTGCTTTATGAACCAATTTAATGTAAATTATAAGTACATAAGAAGATAATAACGAATAATAAACCATGAACTTCAGTTGCAGATAGATTTTCGTTAATACAGGATGTCCCACTTTATTTCTTTACAGGGCCGTTTTTGTTCGTATGATCTATTCTACACATTAGAACAAGTTGTACTCGAAAATGTTGACAAAAACCTGCTAAGGTTTGTTACCGGTGGATACGTAAATATTGAGATAAATATAGTATCGAACTTTGAAAATTTTTAGTTAGTTACTGAATTGGCAATAGTGTTGTCGATAATAATTAGAAATACCAAAATATAAATTAGAAATTCATAATTAAGTAGGTAAAATACATTTATTGTGGATTAAATCCGCAGTGCCAAACGGAGTGTACGGCATCGTCCCCTGCGGATGTTATTGCAATAGTGCTAAAATAGCAGTGGTAATTTTCGCTATAAATTGAATCTGAAATTCGAATCTACTACAGGAAGGTGGAACTTCAATTATAGCTGGAAAATTAATATTTAGATTAAATCGTGTGTATTATATATTTATCATTATATTAATTTTAATCTTCATTTGACGAATAATAATACATTTTTTGTTTAATCTGCCATTACCATAATAAATATCTAATCTTCTATACTAAACAAATTTAGATTACTTGCCAAATTCCCGAGCATCCATTTAAATAATGCTTTATGATAATTTATCACAGCTGTTGATATATCTTTTTAATTCTCAACTCATTTGTGTGTTACCTAGATTTTATTTAAAAACAATTTTCATGTGCAATAATAATTATTATAAGAATTATTCTTCTAAGTACCTTTCCAATTGTTATCATTGACGAGACCTCACCCAAATTTCGTTTATTGTTAAATCAATACCCCAGCGATATTCTCATTTAATTAATGCTGGATTATTTAACGAACTATAAAATTGGATTCCATTG
Source organism: Pyrocoelia pectoralis (assembly GCA_036250285.1). Lineage (NCBI taxonomy): Eukaryota > Metazoa > Arthropoda > Insecta > Coleoptera > Lampyridae > Pyrocoelia > Pyrocoelia pectoralis. The sequence continues at coordinate 6,966,497 of CM070075.1, forward strand.
AAATAATCGTAACTCATTTTAATTATAGACCATGTTATTTTACTTATTATTTTGCTTTAATCTCTAGAGCTTAACTTTTCTTTATTATTCGGTAGGAATATTATTTAATTTAGTTAAAAGAAAACACTGAGCCGCGAAACTACTAACCAAAATGGCCTATAGAGCCTATTATAATAAATTTTCGTGGCAAACATCTAATATAGTCGCGTCAACCCTTGCGAACCCCTGGGAAAGTGGTGCCAAAGGTCGGATCGGGATGCGGTTTTTTGCATTCTCTTCCAAAACGATTATCACGAAATGTACCTCGGTAGAATTTTCCCTCCCACCGAAAATTGCATCGCTGCAGGCCAAAGTGCACGCGAAAAATGCATTATCTGGGAGGCCTTTTCAAATTTGATAAATAAGGGTCAGAACTGGCCCGGATCGGGTACTCGGGTGTTTTCGAGGTCGCTGATCACGAATATAATGTTCAAATTGACCTCCGAACACCTGGTGCACCAGAACCTGACCCTAAACGTCATCTCCGGGAGTTTTCCTGACACAATCAAAGAAGGTCAACCAAAAATAATTTCGGGGGGTTTTTTGGCCCGCTGAATCCAAATCTGGCATCGGCGAGTACCCCACTGGCACCTGGTGCACCGAAACCCGGGCTAGAACGTCATCTCCGAGAGTTTTCTTGAGAAGATTGCCAAAAACCACCCGAAAATCATAAGAGGGCAGTTGTGTGGGGCGGTGGTCCCGAATTTCACGTCGAAAACAACTCCCCGAACACCTGGTGCACCAGAACCTGACCCTAACCGTCATCTCCGGGAGTTTTCCTGACACAATCAAAGAAGGTCAATCAAAAATCATTTTGGGGGGTGTTTTGGCCCGCTGAATCCAAATCTGGCATCGGCGAGCACCCCACTGGCACCTGGTGCACCGAAACCCGGGCTGCTCGATATACGCTTCGTGAGAAAGTGAAAGGCCCGCTCGGCATGCTTTGGAGATCTGGGGGGGAAATTATTCTCGTTGTTCCTGCAGCACTGGAACAACTTTTTCGAGGGCCCTAAGCCAGAGTTACACATTAATAAATGTGTCAAATTATAAGACGGTTTTTGGTGAGTTTGTTGGGGTCGTATCTGTACAACTCTCGGAGATGACGTTCAAGCCCAGGTTTCGGTGCACCAGGTGCCGGTGGGGTGTTCGCCGATGCCAGATTTGGATTCAGCGGGCCAAAACACCCCCCAAAATGATTTTTGATTGACCTTCTTTGATTGTGTCAGGAAAACTCCCGGAGATGACGTTTAGGGTCAGGTTCTGGTGCACCAGGTGTTCGGGGAGTTGTTTTCGACGTGAGATTCGGGACCACCGCCCCACACAACTGCCCTCTTATGATTTTCGGGTGGTTTTTGGCAGTCTTCTCAAGAAAACTCTCGGAGATGACGTTCTAGCCCGGGTTTCGGTGTACCAGGTGCCAGTGGGGTGCTCGCCGATGCCAGATTTGGATTCAGCAGGCCAAAAAACCCCCCGAAATTATTTTTAGTTGACCTTCTTTTATTGTGTCAGGAAAACTCCCGGAGATGACGTTTAGGGTCAGGTTCTGGTGCACCAGGTGTTCGGAGGTCAATTTGAACATTATATTCGTTATCAGCGACCTCGAAAACCCCCGAGTACCAGATCCGGGCCAGTTCTGACCCTTATTTATCAAATTTGAAAAGGCCTCCCAGATAATGAATTTTTCGCGTGCACTTTGGCCTGCAGCGATGCAATTTTCGGTGGGAGGGAAAATTCTACCGAGGTACATTTCGTGATAATCGTTTTGGAAGAGAATGCAGAAAACCGCATCCCGATCCGACCTTTGGCACCACTTTCCCAGCATCATCCCCATTTCCGCAACGGTTGACGCGACTAATTGCAAACTCCATGTATGTGCTAAAGTAAGAACCTTGAATGGTTGGGCTTGCCTTTTGATTATTGGAATCATTGATATGATATAGTAGCAAACTTTAAATATAATGATTTAAACTAAACCCTTCCCCATAGGTATACATATAATTATTAAACTAATGCCTCCCCCATAGGTATATACTTAATTATTTAGTAAAAGCGACTAGTTTGACTTGGATTAGTCATCCTCCGGTTTACAATTGCAAGGCAGCACACCACTTTCATACTTATTTAAACCGTAATTAGTCCATGTGTGGTCAATCATCCCCCAACATTTAATGATATACGAAATGAGCCCAGCTGTCACAAGTTCATGAATTTAAGTCTGCGAAGTGCATGCATCATGTTACTTTTGATCATCTTTTATCAACCAACTTCAAAAAGTTGGTTCTAAATTCGTCCGGATGTCTGTGTGTCTGTGCGTTGGTCGATGTTACAGGGTTTAGAAAGCTGGAAGTGGTGTCATCTTATAGGAAATTCTTTACTGACTCCAAATCGCTGGTAAATTTTTTGATCGGATCACTCGTTCGCCGTCGGGACGCCATTAAATTCAAAATATACACCCTTTAATATTTCGAGAACGACACATGCAATTACAAAAAGAAGAAACACGTTTCCTTTATTTTTTTGAAACCTATTGAGCCATGGTACATAAAAATCACCCTGTGTGGGGTGGAGCGGGGGTGAGTTTTGAACACTTAAATGGGATCACCTATTTTTTATCGCACTTTTGGATTCTCCATAAAAAACTATTCTCAAATTGCAAATTTCACCCCCAACTGCAACCCCTTTTTTGGAGGTGGAAAGGGGAAAGGGGTTCGCAGGAAAATGATCTTTTTTTACTTTTTTTTCCTCTAACATCTTTTCGTGGTTTACAAATTGTCCGTCACCCTCTCCGCTCCCATCTACCTTAAGACTAAACAATGACATTTGTGCAGAATTCGGAGTGCTTGTGTCGGGGGGGGGGGGGGGTTATATTCATATGTATATGCCATAATTAGCTACTTGTTTATTTATACGTCTTGTTCTAAACGGGTCCATGGATTGAATCGCGTCTTCAGTGGAGATGTTTTATCCGTTTACAAGTCGCGCCAGCATATGCCACCTAAAGTTTTGTTCTCTCCAGCTCGCTGTTGCAAAATTTTGGTTGCCTTCCAACCTTGTATGTACTAAGCTTATTTTCTAACCACTACCATCATTGAACTCGCATCTACCGTTACTTGTAATGAAACGTCATTCTGGAATTATCCCAAATTTTGTATCTAAGTATATGGTATAGGAAGATTCTTTAAGGGTATATTAATGTGTGTTGTTACATCTTGCAATCATACCATCTCAACATTGCGATAACTTCTGACATGGATTCTTTCACGGAAATATTTATGTTAATATGTATATCTAAATATTCCTTTGAAGCTATAGTAATGACACTAAATCCGTACCAATCATCAAAAGCTCCAAGTAAATATTAACACGTGTATACAATTTGCATCATATAAGACCTAACACGAATAACACCCATTTTTGAACAAAAAAACAAGTGTTTAGTCAACGCCAACAGCAAAGCGGCTACTCCTTCTGCACGCATTTATCATAACAGCGTAGATCATTTTGAAAACTAAGCAATTTAGCTCCTTTGTCGTTGAACGCTCGCAATGCAACAGGTTGGCCGTATTTCAAAGACGATTCTATCTCGGATTAATTAAATCCATTTCAAAGATGATAGATTGAACCATAAAACTAATCTTAACTACTCCAGTAATGTTAATAATAATGTTATACGGCCCTATTATTACCCCATGACCCAAGAATCGAACCCGGGTCATCGGTGTCGTAGTTAAGTCTCTAATTACTACACCGCTAACCTAAAGTTTGTAGTAGTATTTATATCCATACATAGAGAATACTATGAATCCATAGTTTGCGGTCACAATCACAAAGGGGTTGTTTTATTTAGAGAATACTACGTATAAAAAGGACATGAATGACCGAACATTATTTCACCTTGTCTGGATGTCTGTCCACGTTGTGCCCTTTTCCGCCTCTTACAGGCACGCAACCAGCAGTTATTCATTTATAAACTTATTAAGAAATTAAAGATCAATTTTCACCCCTGACTGGAGCCAATACAAGAACATGGTCCTTTCTATATATATTTAGTATAAAAATGCGATTTGCAACAAATGTGCAATTGCTAAATTAAAGGATTGCACAATATCTTGACAACTCTAGAAGCGCGAAAAGTCCTACCATCCCTGAGAGCGCGGTCGGGTCAATTTGGATGTCACACAAATATACACTTTTGCAAGAGCGTTTTATTACAGGTTTGACACTGTACAGATGACTTATTGCCTTTTACCACGATCTTTTCCTTCCGAGGACTGATAATCGTCGTCTTCAGTTATCAATATTATTTGTTGTAATTTGTAGTATTACCGCGCATCTCATCTCAGCACTAAAAATTTGTTTTATTGAAATTGACTATACCAAAGCAATGCATAAATGAACTGCCAAAACACCGGTGAGAAATGTTATCATCGGTTGAGTAACAATATTTTTTTTAAATTAATATTCAGTAACTGATATTTCTTAAAGATACAAACAGATTTAACCATTTCTCTGTTTTGAGACACTCGTGAAGTTTCCCTAGAGCGCATTTTGGATTGTAAATAGTAAAGGGGGAAGGAAGGATAGTCAAATAGTTAAATTGTTACATATCACTTAGTAAGTATTAATTAAAAAAATATTGTTCCTCAAAGTGGTGCGGCTCTCGAGAAGTTAGCCTAACAACTTTTTTTACTTCCCGAGTACGAAGTAAAAGGGAAGTATTGTATTAGTTTTCCAAAAAAAAAAATTTGACCTATGGAAATTTTTACATATCTTTGCGTTTCCGAATACGTAGATTCAAAATATGCAAAAAAAAATTTTCCGTCTGTAGTCTGTAGTCTGTAGTCAGTAGTCTGTAGTCTGTAGTCTGTAGTCTGTACGTACACATTCCTTGCAACGCTCAAAACTCAGAAACTATTAAAGTTATCGAAATGCGGTTTTCGCCAATCGATTACATTCGGGCCAAGGACGAAAATGCTGTTATTACCTTTGATGACGTCACTTCCGGTATAAGCTAAAATGGCGGCACTCATTTTTTTTATAAGATAAAGTTGCAGTTTTTTTTATGTAGTTTAAAAGAGAATTTTTTTTTAATTCAGCAATATATATTGTGCTATACTTATTTTTTGAAAAAAGTGTTAAAAAAAATAATTATTAAAAATGACTGCAACGCTCGATACTCAGAAACTATTAAAGTTATCGAAATGCGGTTTTCGCTAATGAATTACATTTGGGCCAAGGACGAAAATGCTGATATTACCTTTGATGACGTCACTTCCGGTGTAAGCTAAAATGGCGCCACTCATTTTTTTATAAGATAAAGTTGCAGTTTTTTAATCTAGTTTAAAAGAGAATTTTTTTCTGAATTCAGCAATATATATTGTGCTTACTTATTTTTTGAAAAAAGTGTTAAAAAAAATAATTATTAAAAATCAACTGCAACGCTCGATACTCAGAAACTATTAAAGTTATCGAAATGCGGTTTTCGCCAATCGATTGCATTCGGGCCAAGAACGAAAATGCTGATATTACCTTTGATTACGTCACTTCCGGTGTAAGCTAAAATGGCGGCACTCATTTTTTTATAAGATAAAATTGCAGTTTTTTATGTAGTTTAATAGTATTTTTTTCTGAATTCAGTAGTATTTATTTTTTGAAAAAAGTGTTAATACGAGGGAAGTCTCGTGGCAACTTGCCAGAATTTTTTTAATTAAGAGATACAATTTGATTAAAAATTCTGGCAACATGATTACAACATTCTTACAAATGATGACTTACTAATTAATGACGCTGCTAACATTTTGATATTTTAAGATATCGAGAATTTAGCCCCAAAAATAAATTTTTTTTTTGTTAAAAGAAAATCAAAAATTCACTTAGAAATTTAAATTTTTAGCTTACTAATACTTATTAATAGCTTACTAATTAGTAAGTAACAAATTTAATATAAATTCGGGGGCTAACTTCACGAATACCACCGTCTTGACACTTTTTACTTTTCTCCGTAAAACTCCTTTCCCTCAACTCTTTAAATTTGGTTTGCGTTCTCTGAATTATTAGTTCCTTTTTTGATACACATTTCCCATATTTAATTAACATACAATTAATATTATTTCCACACATTGTCGGAGATTTTTAAATTCGTTTGCATGAAAAGGTGTGTGAATGATTTATTACTTCGCCTCATTTTGATACTGATCGTGAGTGTAATCCATTTCTTTCCATATACAATGAAGGCATTAGTTTGTTATTGAAGCTTCAGTCCATTTCGTCAAGGCGATATTTAAAAAGATTATCTTTTGTAAGGAAAAAATGGTGATTATTACAAAATCCCTTGAAAAGTTTTAAGCTCTCTTTGCTGAGTAATCCTCTTTAATTCTACTTATTTTCTCAGCTTATATCCTTTATTAACATCATTATTCAGTTTTAATTATAGTTGTGTATATAATAAAAAATGTAATTGTAGGGTTTAAACATTTTCCTGCTTATTTACGCGCAGGAAAATTGAATTTTCCGGACTAGTACTCTAAAGACTTTACAAGACGCAAAATATAGTTTGTAACTATAGTTACCAACAAAATTTACATATTTGATTTCTAAAATTTGTAAATTTCGTCTTTTTTTGCGATTTCCGGAAAAATGTAATACAAAACACGTCAGTAAAATCTCTTACTTGACTCGGAGCTTTGAAATACTCGGCACAAAGTGCCTCGTGTTTCAATTTAGCTCCTCTTCAGTATGTGAGACTTTCTTGACTTATGTAAATAACTATTATTTGATAACTGGTTTACATTTGTTAACGGCGCATCTGCGATCGCTTCTTATTAAAGATAGATTCCTTCCCTTTACAAAAATTGCCTTTCTTGCATTCCACCTAATGCCATTTTGCAAAGATTGGTTCACATTCACATCTCAACGCTCCCCACTTTTTCATTTTCTATATCAAAATGAATAGTATCGGCTTCATTTTAACTGTGTGCCACCATTAAACATTTGTGGGTAATACTAGTTATTGTGTTGCATTTTCCATTAATTATAAATTTTTGAGTTAAAAGAAAAGTTTATGTGATGTAAATTATTTACAGAAAACTTCAATAAACGATGAAAACTTACTACTACTTTTAAAGTTATGTTCTGGAATTGTTCGGGTTTCAAAACTTTTTAATATTGTCGACACGTGTCAACAATAATAAATAACGATGTAATCGGTATTTGTGAAACTTTTAAGTGAAATCACAACTTGCCTTGCCCTTTAAATGAATTTTTATGTAATATCCTTGTTTATAGGGTAATATCGTCTTATGCGCTTAAGAGAAATCAAAAGGTAGGGGTAGCGGTGGACCGACTTTATTTGTAAAGATTAAATACATGGTATCAATTATAATGATGTCCGAATAATGAATTTTTATAAATTATATCAAACCAGGACTAGAACTGAGTCTTGTACTTGATAATTTACAAGTAGTTTTAGACATGCTACTAAACAAATACGGTTACTTGTGAAGATATGAACTGTAGAGTAATGAACCTAAATAATGTTCATAGTCATCTGTTGAAGAATCTGCAAGCTGAAAGTGAATCAGCAGCCACAACAGGTTATGGTTCACATTATTCCTGCTGGGAATAATAATAATAATTATTATAAGATCATTGAAGTTGATTATTAAAGTGCGCAAACCCAAATTAGAGTAAACGGAAAATCATCCCAATATGTAATTGTGATGTAAGGTATTTTACAAGGACACCACTTCTATTTAGTCCATGTATCCAATGATATTCAAGAATATTTCAGAAAAAGAGCTTTCCGGGACTAAGATCGATTGAATAAACGACATAGTTATGTTATTGTATGCAGATGACTCTCCTGTATAAAGGAAGTTGAAAGTGCTATAACAATAGGTACCGCGAGCAAAAGCAACATATTGAAACGGAGGTTATTAAATTTAGAAAGGGCGGAAAAACCAACCCGAATTGAAAATTTTACTTTGAAATGAACTAGAAATAGGGAATTGTTATAAAATTATTTAGTATTTCATTTTAGTAGCTCAACCGTGTTTTCGGTGAATAACAAAATTGTTGGCTAGTAGAGTTGGCCAACGGAGCAGCAATTAAAGCGCTATTTACATGTAAAGCACAAAATTGGGGCAATACAGTGTTTAGTGTGTATGAACTCGGAGAATCGTAGAAAAGGCGATATAAGAATAAATATAATTGGGTATCGCATATCGCATAAATTATATTATTCCAATTGAAAAAATTGACTTTTGGCGATTTTTCCAATTCAGTTTTTATTTTTGTCTTCTGATCACCGTGTACTAATGAATTGTCAAATATTACACAAATACTACTAAAGTCGATCTCCTTTTACAAGGAAACTCAAATTAAATAATAAAGGCTTCCGTATAGGAAAAAATGATTATGTTATCGCCTACATTTTTTACATAAATTTTAAAATACGTCAAAAACGGCTGGACTCAGGTATAGGACATTATACATGAAATGTATTTAGATTTTTATGTAGAATATAAAAATGTAGTAATATGTCAAAATATTTTAATTGTATGTCCCACAGAGACCTTAGTATTTTCCACATTTTCCTAGCCCTAGAATTCCCAATAATCGGTTGATCCAGTTTCCGAAAGCCCATTCTGTATATGATCTAAGGAAACCTAAAGACTTAGAACACATATTGATTACATTCGGGCAATATTACTTTTCTCCTCAAGCTTTCCATTATATTTACCAAAATTGTAAAAGTAAGTACATTAATTTTCGAAAACTAATAATTTGAAATACACTATTGCTTATTTTTTAATTTCCTCAATCATTAAAAAGAGATGAGAGGAAATTTAATACAAAGTTTACGTAGATAAAAATAAGTTGCTCGTCCTAATTAATTTTGCAGAAAATTGGGGATAACAGTATCACTCTAAGTACATAAATTATTGCATGTATCAAAGCTAAGTAAAAATTGAATTGTTTATTTATCAATTTTATTTTAATGCATTTATCTTGCTTACGTATTTACGTAATCCAGAACATGGGATTTTCTTGTTTGCGTGCATGTAAATCAGTTGAATAATAAAAGCAAGAATTCCCAAGAGTGAATATAAATCAAAACGTAGGAGAGTAGTTTCGGAAAATCTCTACTTTATTCAATGTACCCCACTATTACGTCATAAATGGAGTGAAAAGTTTTATTTAAAAGATGTGGGTCATCTTCGAAGTTTATTGACAATAAATAGAAAAGGTTAATTTTTAATCGATCGTTTAAGTATAATTATCTCCCGCTGTTTGCTTTTATGTGATATAACTGCCTTTCCGGTCTGATTACTATTACTACTTTTGTTTACGACATTGAGGTGATAAAAATTGATACCAGTTTTCAATGGCATTCAATTTTCGCGCAGGCATTCATCACGAACCTACAGTCGTAATTACATTAGCGGACGTCTAATACGGTATTCCTAAATAGTTGACGTAATTAGTCCTCCAAAAAGTAAACATACGCGCATGTCTTCAAATTGTTTATAAAAATGAAATTGTTTCGTCACGTAACATAACATTAACCTTCGTACACTACTTACTACATCAGTTGTAGTGCAGAGCTAGTGTTCTTAAATTATTAATGTTCAAGAAAATGCAAGAGAATCCTTTTAAAAAAGTGCTTAAAGTAAAAAAGTGTTTGAGCCGTTTAGGTAATAAACTAAACCGTGAATTATCTTTATCAGTGCACGATGTTAGATTCAAAGAAGAACGTTTGGATTCTCAATCTCCTCGTTATTTATCCGCACCGGATATTAACAAGCTCTCATCTGAACCATCAGTGGAAGACAGGTGACCATTATATTAAAGGCACGCGCGTGCCAATTTTCCTAATTTTTATTTTCTGGAAACAGAAAATGTGAGCCACCGACCGCTTTTTATTTCCGAAATTTTGACGACGCGACGGCGAAACGGGAAGTTTCGACTCTTAATCTTCCAGACATAGTCATTGAAAATGCAGAACAAGTGGAGCTTAGATTAATTAAGAGCAAGTATCCAGATACGCATCGTGATTCAAATTTATTGAGGCTGATGAAGGAGACTGGTGATAAAGTACAAAAGGTAAAAACTATCATTTTCAATAATTATAATACCCATAAACTAAACCGAACTGGTGCTAATGCACTTGAAGAAGATGATGAATTATTTTGATACTTTGTTTGAAAATTTTGATAATAATAGACTGATCGACTCAACAATACTATTTATAGCTCTATAGGTTTGTACTTTGGCAAAATTCAGATTCAGTGAAGTACCTGTATCAAATTTCAAATATGCAGCTTGTTCCCTATGTATCTGATAAACAGTTTATCAGATAAATCAGTTACTGATATCGTTAGTATTTAAAAGTATCGGTATTCTCCGGAATTGTAAATATTTGATTGAAAGTGATTCTACTTTTTCAAAAACTAATCAGTTTTCAGTTTGGATTCTGCGATTTCCTATACAGAAAACAAAATTTTAAAACCAGCAGAAATGTTCAATACCAGCAGTTGGCAACTGTACCTAATACTTAACAGGATATTTTGAAACAGGGTAAAGATGAAAACAGACAGACGAAAAGTAGGAAATTTTAGAAAACATTAAATACGGGCCATGAATGTTATGTAACCGAATTCTTTTTTGAGCAGGCTTATATGTAGATATTTTCTTCACTTTCTACATTTTCCCAAATGTTAGGAAATATTAATAATAAACGGGGGTACACGCGATTCTCGCGTTTTGCGTGCTTTGGGGGGAGGGGGTATCTGTGATTGTAGGTTGTAATAGCTTTTGTTTTAAAATATCACACCTTGTTGAGCTGGCTTAGTTGCTTGAAAAAAGAAAAAAAATTTACGTTTTTGTACCTTTTCAGATTTTTGACCCTGTAGGTATCTGTAATTTAGCAAGTTATTAAAGTAACTAAAATAAAGGATTACTTACTTTACTTACATTTGACGTAAAAATCACAAAAATGTGTTGATATTTGGTAAAGATACACGAATTCGTTCCTACCTACTTATAGTAAATTTTTACCAATTATTAAAAAAAATGTAAAATGCAAACTTTTTGGAATAAATTTGAGACCAAAAATACATAATGGCCCTTTCACAATGTTAATTACGTCTTTGCACATAGTCTTTGCCCAAAAATTAACGAAAATATAACAAATTCCGTGTGAACTTCATAAGGATAGTTTAGAATGAATTTTGAATGTAAAAGAACTCAATTTGGACACTGGCAACTTTTTGGGAATACGAATGACCTTAGGGAGAACGTTTTAACATTCATCTTTAACTATAGTAAAACTAAAAATACCATAAAACATAAAATGTACAAATAGAAGCTGGTCTAACGTTGCATAACATCTGTTTTATAGAAAGACCTTCTCTACCTTAAACAGTTTCAAATTTTTGTTTATTTCGCTAACTAAAGGCCACCATTTACACGTATATGTACAGCAGAAAATATGGATTTTACTTCCTCTTAATTACAATATAAGTTGTATATTTAGAAGTATAGTCAAAGTATAGGTATTCTCTTTGGTATAGTGTAACGTAACAATACACTTGCTACCATTACTGTGCTTGCTACCTACTTTCAACAATAGATATTAAGTTAAATATGTAGACAAAAACATTTTTCTCGGTGAAAACATTCGACTATATATGTTACCTACGACATCGTTCATCGTTCAAAATCTCTAAATTCGAAATAAGCACACAAACATGTACATTTCGAAAGTTACCGAAAGAAGGTATCTGGACACATAAATTAGTCTACGATGAATGCTGTTACTACTTTTTACATCATTTTAACCATGATAATTTTAACGCGAGGCATAATAGAATCATTTTTCATCATTTGAATAACTTTTCAACTTGAAATAATTAAATTTCCATGTTATCGAGAAAAAGTTTCCGATACTTGTCATTTTGAAAATTTTCGCGAAAATACTTTCTGGTATTTTTTTAATGTTCGAAATGGGTTAAGGACCTCGGACAGACAAACTTTGGATGTTTACACAAAATTTTCACCAAAAAATAATCACAAATAGCGAATTCTATTTTACACGTAATCTCCATAAGGAAACTTTGAACGTATTTTCTAAGTAAAGAAAATATATTTAGACACAAATACCGCTTGAATAAGATGACGGACTTTTATACTAAAATGTTTAAAACTTACTTTGAAAAAAATTAGTGCAGATATTTACGTAGTTTGCGGGGTATTAGCATTAATTTGTAGGTTATAAATTTATAATAGCTTTGGTTTTAAAATATCACATCGACATCCGCATTCGTCGGGATTCGGCGACTGTCGGAAAAGTGCACAGCAACACAAACATATACACACGTCTCGGTTATTATATAGTGATTATATACCTCAACATTTCTAAAATAGTTACCCAATTCGGAATTCGCAATGATTTCATCCAAGGATTGGCGTAGCAAAATGTTTTCTTGCCAGCAAGATTATCACTCAAATGAAATTCATTGAAATTTGGCCTGGTTATTTATATAAAACTTTTCGATGAACAAATAGTTCATCATATGAATTCACAAATTCACATAGTCTGGATGTCCGTTGCTTTTTTACTGTAGACATTTGGATTCATGTAGAACATCAAAAAAGACATTTTTGTATCGATCATTTTTTGTACATCTCATCGGAAAAGTGGTCGGCAAAATGTCCATCGAAAATATTGTTCATCATGGCCATGCAAGCTTGCGCATTCTCAACTAATTTATGATAAGTAGAAAGTCTTATGGGCCTTATTTGACTTTAAAAAGGTTTTATGTTGGTGGTAGATAGGAGACGGTTAAAGGTATAAAGGTTTAAAACTATTTTTATAATGTTCAGGGTGTTCAAAAAAGGAAAAAAGTATCAAAGTTGTATTTTTTTAATGATAAACTCCGTATATCATTTTATTTTCCTTTCCTACAAAATAAAAAATTAAAATGAAACTGTAGTTTTTCAAATATTTTGTATTTTGTGAAAATGCAGCGACAACATTAGGTAATATGTAAATGGTCAACATGTATTTTCTTTTTTTAAACGATATTCGCGTAAGAGTGTACTAATTGCTTGAATTTTTGGTCGCACGTACCACCTTATATAAGACGTCGAAAAATTGAGACCAGACTATCGCAAGTTTTAAAAGGTGACAAGTCGCAAATGTGTATTTTTCGTCAAATGCATAATTTACTTTCCCATACCTAAGTTTTCACGTTATCATAGAAAATGTAAATTTTTATATTCCGACCTAAATTAATAAATTGAGCCTGAAATATGAAAATTTGCATTTTCCATGAAAACGGGAAATGTTATATGTATATAGAAACGTATAAATAGCATTCAATAGACTCAAATTCAACTTAATTAACTTTTATATCTGTAGTTGAAAAAAATACATGGTGTTCTATTTAATTTAACCGAGTGATCACCTTTTACGTTAATTGCGTCTTAATCTTTGGACATCTTGTATAAGTTTGTACATTTTTCACAAGTGCAACATAAAATTCAAGCAATATTGTTTAAAAAAAGAGAATAGGTACATGTTCAGCATTAAAACATTAAAATTATTACTGCATTTTCACAAAGTACAAAATATTTAATTTTCTCCCAAATTATTTTGTGGTAGTCCATAAAAATTAATTGTAATAATAAAAGCAAGCAATTCCAATGGTAGTTTGTCTTGTTGAAAATATTTCAATCGCCCCTTTTCCTTAGTAGATATAATCCTGAACTCCCATTGTATTTTCAGCACTACGTTGCCTCAATAATGAAACGATTTCCCCAGTGTTTTAAATGCTTCTATGTTTGGTTGGGCAGTAAATTTCTGCTATATTTCCTATTTGATATTCTATGGAAACACGTTTTTTCGTCCGCATTTGGCTAATCTTATAATGTTTAATTCTCTCTGCCGTTCTTGGATGAGTATTGCACATGTTGTATTCAAATATTTTCATATGACCTTTGTCTGTCAGTAAAAAGATCCTCCAATGTAAGAAATATGTCTACGTATTTTGTGAATTCCAAGTACCTTTCATTGTTGTCCATGCCACATTGCCACACCAAATACAATTCTTAACCAATACTTTCTTAACATAAGATTGAGAAGATGTTTTTACGGAATGAATAATGCATGTTATCATCCGCGTGGTTTTTTATACATTACGCGTACGCCTTATATGAGGTGGGTGAAATTAGAAGTAAGTATACTGTAAGTCTTCTACAAATACAATGTTTAATTATATCACGAAGAATGTAATTAATTCTACGTACGTAGTGACATGTAAATATAGTATTTTGGTAAATTATTATGGGCGATATCAACGTTCGTTAAAAAAGTCGTTAGCATGGTCACGAACCGTAAAGTTATTGTCGCCGATTTAATCATTCTGCGAATTTTCTTATTTTCTCGTTTGCATAGGTGAGGAAAATACAAGCATGTCCTTGTAGTTTTGTTATCTTCTATTATTATTACAGGCAATTACAACCATTGTTCCTATCAAGGCACTAAAACAATAAACAAAATTTCAACACTTGTGCAATAAAAAAACTTAGCAAAACATCTAATTTCGTTCATATCTTAAGGGCGCTATTTTGCCAAAAGGTTTTCAACTGCACAAACCCGACACTAATCGACAAAATTTTACTAATTTCACAAACCCCATAAACTTTTCGTGCCGTACGTCTACAGTCTTTATTAACAACTAAATAAATGAATCAAGGGGAGGGTTTGTGCTTTATTTTGCAAAATTAAAAAATACACAACTTTCTACCGTGTAACGTGTCATAGCATTGTCGTTATGATTTTCTCAGTTTATATTACATTTGGCTAATCTCAACGATTTTATTGGTTTCATAACAGCTTTTCTAAGGGGAAACCAATCAAACGAACTTATTTCGCCTCATGTGATAAGTTGTCATGACTAATGGAACTGTTGATTTTAAAATAATTGAAAAATCAATATATAAGGGTGAACAATAGAATTTGTTTATCTTATCTGCTAAACTTCGTTTATAATCGAGTATTTTATGTGTGAACGACTTTCTGCTTTCTAAAATTTCGTATCTTGTTGTCTACCAGCTGATGATATCAGGTATGATGTTTCTTTGTATTTACAGTTCATGAGGTAATTCCCTTGTGAATTTACAGCAACTTTGGATACCGCATTTTGTACTGGATTTGGATTGTCTATTCCATCATAAGAAACTGCCATATCTTTGCTCTGCTTTGCTGCCTGCATTAAACTTTGGTCACCATCGTCTATATTAAACTATTGACTTTACTTAGAGTATTAAGAATAATGAAAATGTCAACCTGACGTTTCTTATTCATCGATTAACAAGGATTGACCATAAGAAATATTATCGGAAGTGCACTAACTCTTATCTGTCTTTCCCAGTGTATTAATTAGAGTTTGATTCTATTCGTCTATGTCCCTTGAATTTATAGTTACGTTCAATAATTCATGTTACTTTAAACTTTGAAATTGCTATTCATAATTTTTAACTGTCATTATTTATCCCTGTTTAATTCTGTTTTATAACGATTCATGATCATGCCTACATTAACTTAAATTTCAATTCCTATATTAACAAGTTATTTCAGAATTATTTTAATTACTTTGCTGCCCGTTAACACTTGCTATAATTGTCATTATTTAAAACTACATCTGCTTGTAGTATTCCCCTCAAACCTTTATTACAGCAATATATAAAAACGGAACTGAAATCTATGCATAGAAAGGCAGTGTCCGAAGAATTCAGGTGAGTGCCTTATTTAATAAATTGTCAATTGCTTTCGTGTGGTATAATTGTTGAAGTTATTCTGAATATTGTGTCATCTTATATAATTGGTTAATGTTGGAATCTCGGAATCTGTTGTATTGTATTTTTAATTCAATGTTATTGCTCTTTGTTTATTATTGATTAAAAATCGTATGACATTTGTTCATACTTTTGATTTAAATTTATAATTATAAAATTGTTAATTTTATAGTTGTCTATTTCAATAACATTGTAATTACTTTCACCTTGATTGAACTTTATTATTGATCTTAATTTAATTTGCATTATATTCATACAACCATTGTTTATTACCACATTGAAAACTCCTTCGTAATTCTAGTTTTCAGTGCTGAAAGTTATATTTACCCAGAATTACGTGGCGCCCACTTTTGACCGAGTTTACTGTTTATCATTTAAACTTAAAGATTCGTATTGCAATTATTATTGTAACACAACTTACTTTTATAGTTCAAGTTACCTAAAATTAAATAAGCAAACCAATATAAATTTCACTCCCCAAAAGTCTCACGACCCTAATTTCTTTCTGAGCTAACCATCGCATCGTCTTCATTAAGTATTTATCTGTCATCCGAAATAATTTATTGTTACAACCGAGGAGATAGTTCACTAGCAAAAATCATGTACCTACACCAAATTTCATATTTTATAGTATACTTCACTAAGATTGAATGAATTTTAGAAATATTTCACTGGATTTCATGAATTTCAGACATATTCCCGTCGATTTCAAAAATATTTCTCTGGATTTCACCGATTTCCAAAATATTTCACTGGATTTCATGAGTACTTCCCAGATTTCATTTTGTATTTAATCAATATTCCACTGCATATAATAATAATAATAATAATAATGTTTATTCGATCATTTAGACCATGCAACATGGTATTGATCAAGTCATCATAATAAAGTTATATAAAATATTACAAACATAATTGGATTATTTTTATAAGAATTAATGTGCTGGTGGTAGACGGATCGTTGAGGTTGAGAAGAATGAAAGCCCAGCGAATTATGTGTTAATTTATTGTAAAATACGAAGTGTGACGTTTCACCGAATCATAGTCGGCTTCTTCAGACGTACATTGAGATTGATGATATTATTGTTTGTTGTTGATGATGTGTCAATTGTAATTACTTTAAAAAGTAAAATGAACGTTTTTAAATTATAGATTAATATTATTGATAAAATTAATAGCATCAACATGAACTTAGATGATTATTAACAATAACAAATGTACACACAAAACTCCAAAAAAAAAAAGAAAAGAAAAGTAGCTAAGTATATGAATGTGACAAATACTCCTTTACTGTATAATGACAATGGGACAGTAAAAAATTCATTACCCCCAATTTAAATTGTTTATGTCGGGTTTCGGCCTTTAAACATTCTGGCAGTTTATTAAAAATCAATGTGCCCATATATCTTGGATTATACAAGGTGTCTAACTCTCTTAAAAATGTTACTTCTACACTCGCTGTCCATATGTTGATGAACGTCAATGAAAAACTGAATAATATTTTTTGTTTTCCAAGACAACAGATTTCTCGCGATTTTGGGATGTTGTACATCTTGTGTCTTTCGCATTCGCACTAACCGGGTTTTTGCCTTTAGGTGGGAATCACACTCATGTTTGCAGTTTAGAGAGTTGTCACGGAGCGAGGCTTGAAAAATAATATCTACACTTTATCAATAAGCTTTCCTTAGTAAGTATACCTACTATTACTTTACGATTTCAATGAAACTTCATGGAATTTAATCAACATTTCACGGATTTCACCAAGATTTCAGAACTAATATTGATAATTAAATTTTGTGGCTTATTCGAAGGACATAAAAGTCATATACGTAATACAGGATGGCGCAGGACAACGGGAAAATTTGAATGAAGCATTAACAATCCTGTAACATAAGTGTTATTATATGTATATGACTTGAAACTGATACAACATTATTGACAATACTTTGCCATTTATTAATCGTGCAACAAAGGAGTGCGAGTGGTGCGAAACTTACTGTCGCTGGCAGCAGTGACATAAACATCATAGTTGTATTCTATAGGCTCATTCAATTGCAAAATAAGTGCGTAACTTTCGAAAAGAAAGACCACAATAAGTGTTAGAACGTTACTCCAGAGAATACAGTGTTTTCAACAATGTTTGGGCCCCACGTGATCAATTTTAAATTTCGCGCTTAAAATATTCTTTCTTTAGGTTGGTAGCTGTTGTGCGCGTGTTAAGCCAAAAATAACTAAATTGTAATATTATAACCTCATATTTTCTTTACTCTGTTTGCTGTCTTTTCGAATTTCCTCTACTTTATCTTGAGATCAACATTAAAAAAAAAGTTCTTTTCAGAGCTCTTAACGTTACGAAGCTATTGTGATGTAAGTTAGCAATATTTTTTAATAAATTAATTTAATTTGAATTGGTATAGTGATACTATAAAACGATGGTGTTTACATCAGAACAAGATGCCTTTATTTTAATGGCACATTTCCGCAGTGGTACCCGAAACCCTGATTGAACTTGGAGCTATTCATTGCAGTCCTGTATTGAGCAGTTTTCAGAAGCTTTTCCCGATGTTAACATCGAATATGATGCATTTAAAAAACATAGGTTACGTCTTATTGCAAGGTACGAAAACAAGCACTGTATTTGCAAAGGCAAGTCAACGGGCAGGCCGACTGTTTTAACCGAAGAAGTTGTTAATGACATTCAACAAAGAATACAACAAAGTCCTAAAAAATCTATTCCACAATTATCCGCTCAAATAGGTACGATTAAATAAGCTACTGCGTTTATGTAACGAAAAATATGAACATAATTTTTTTACAGGTTTGTCTACTGGTACTTGCCACAAAGCTTTAAAAAAGAGGTTACATTTGCATCCTTACAAAATTTCTTCTGTACAACAATTACATGCACCTGACTATAATCTTCGAGTGCAATATTGTCAATGGTTCAATGAACGTTTAAACAACAATAATTTGTTAGACTTAACATTTTATTCAGACGAAGCATGGGTACATTTGTCAGGTTATGTGAGTAGCCAAAATTACAGAGTTTGGGCAGCAGAAAATCCACACATTTACATCGAAACACCTCTACACCCCCAAAAAGTTGGCATTTGGGTGGCTATGTCAAGAAGGAGGATAATTGGTCCCATTTTCTTTTATGATACCATAAACGGAGAACGATACCGTGATATTCTGCGTCAAGCTATTGAACAAAATTTACATGATGATGAACAACAACGAGGTTTTTTCCAGCAAGATGGAGCTAGTGCACACACCGCTAATGAAACGATTAGGTACCTGCAACAATTTTATGGCGACCGAATAATTAGTACCGGTTTGTGGCCTCCAAGAAGTCCCGATCTCACGCCCTTAGATTTTTTTCTGTTTGGGCGAATTAAAACTAATGTATTTAAAAATCGACTGCATACTCTCGAAGAATTGGAAGGAGCAATACAACAAGAGATTAACAATTGAGCTTGAACGTGTGTTTGAAAATATGAAGCGAAGAGTTAATTTATGTCTAGAAATGAATGGTGGTCATTTTGAGCACCTTTTGTGAATAACAATAAATAATAAATTCTATTCTTGATTTTTTAAATCACGTTTCTTTGTAAACATCTTTTAGGTTAATTTAATTTATTTAATCTGATGTAAACACTAGTAACCTGTCTAGGGGAAATTAATATTGAAATCAATGCATTACCAATCTTGTATCTCTAGTTGCCTAAGCACCTGCAAAAACGTGGGGACGGTCAATTATGAAAACCCTGTATTGTTTCCATTGAGAGAAACCCTCGCCGCTCCGTTTAATATTATTCAGAGACGTTAGCGAAGAGATGTACAAAGGGCGCATGAAGTAAAGTTCCATTTCTATCACTTCCAGATGCTGCTGCTATTATGATGGACGTCTATTTGTTAAAGTTAACGTAACCTCAATTTCTTTAGCAACAAGTTAAATTTTCGTAATTTTTGTTGCATGGTCTTCCTGTAATCTTCTCGTAACTTATTTCCCTTTTTAAGTTATTTGAATCCAAAACGCTGAAGTTTCTACAAATTATTATGTGCTTTGAAAGTCGTATAGATTTTTAATAGCTGCTCCGTAGCCGCTTAAATAAGTAAATTGAACTTCGGGTGATCTTCGGTCTGGAGACATCTGAACAATGATCCAATTATGTAATTTTCAATACTAAATACTTTGAGTATTAGGATTATCGTAAAAATGGAACATGTTGCTAAGAATTTCTTCTATTGCGCACCAAAGAGTTTCTTTGCTTACGTTTCGTTGATGAAGGCTGATCTGGTAATATCAACAGGATTTTGAAATTCCAAAAAGAAGAATTCATGCGTGAAAATCTCTTGATTTGATTAATAAATAATAATGTTCAAAGCCACATTAAAACTGTCATTTAAAATTATTCGATGGAATTTTAAGAAAAACGGTGTAACTGCCCAATTCATCATAAAATCTTTGACGGTTCAACATTTTAGAAAGAATTTATGTGCCATTTGCTTACTAATTTTTCTGCTACGGAGAAAACATTGTAAAATTTATTTCAAACCAGCTGCAAGTTGTTCAGTATGACTTCAAGTTTGGTGCACGATGTTATGTCAGGAATTTATCAATTAAGTATAGTGATGTTTTGTAGAATCTTACCTTGAAAAACTAATTAAAGAAGAAAGGCAAAAGGATTCGTCTGTACACTTTCATGACCAGTCTCAGTTATTTTTGCCACTATCGATCAAAATTATACATTACACCACCATGTAATAGGACAAAATAACCATCTCAATGTATTTTTTAGGAATCAGTTACCACTTTCGGCGCTTAAATTTCATTTTTGAGCCAAAGAATTTATATATTTCAGAAATATTCTTTACACAACCTTTTTATTATCCTTAAATTATATGTATACTATGCAGTACATATTATATATTTAACGTTATTGAGCGACCGGTTTTCAATTTTACTTGAACAGTTCTTATCTAGACATTGAACCAACCTGTTATACTTGTCCTCCATTTTGTCTTTTGAAATTGTAATTTATTCAATGTTAATTAATCAACTATGTAAGGATTACTACTACTTGGTTAACACCTACGTTTCTGTCCTGATGAAGTGTTAATAAAAAATACAAAGTATTGGCCTAGAACAATGGAAATTTTATAATCTTAAATTACCCAATTGGCCTAGTTACCTGTTAATCATACATGTCTTAATAGCAATTGTATTGTTAATGAAACATTTCCGTTTCTTCGTTATATTCCTTGAGTGTCCCATTTCTCTTAAATGTGCATCATGTTTTGACATAGTTGTTTACAACATTTTCAGCCGATCAGATTTTCACGGCTTTAATAGGAATTTAGAGAAATCAATTGTTGGTACAAAACGGGGTTAAAGCGCAATTATGAACAATTAACGTAGAGACTTTGGTGTTTTATTTCCTTTCACACGTATTTCGACTTAAAGTAATGAACTCTTTTGAAATATAAATGTTGATTGCGAAATTGACCTCTCAGATTATTTCGTCAAAAGAATCTTGTCACATGTCACATGAATCATAAATGGGAAATACGAACACATACAAATCTAAAAGGGAAATTACATATTAAGTATTGCAATAAGATATAAAAGATATACGGGAAAACCACATAACAATAGCGTTTGGAGAAAAGATTAAACGAATATATTTTTTAATGTCTTAATAGCGTGTTTGTTTATTGATATACTTTTAATCGAGTTGAAATTTTGCGTTTTGCTGAAGACGAATTAATAACATTTAGTACGGACCTGCTAAGTAACTATAGCTGGACTATCTGGTGTAACTGACAAATTTTCTTGAGATAATTAAATTCTATGCTCGGTCATTAATTTTGTCGATGTAAATAACAGCGAAATAGAAGGATTACAAACTGGTGATTATGAATCACATAACAATAGTTATTTGCACATACATACGTGCGTGTGAATAACACCTTCGATTATGTATAATTTAATACAGTAGGTATACAATGTAGTGTAATTTAATGTAAGCAAGTATGTATAATTTATATATAATTGCCAGATAACATTAAACTCCATTAATTCAATGTCAGTATACTCAACGATAGCGATTATTGTTTCATTGTTTTGACACGGTTTTGTCTAAGAAAGAACATCGCTCATTGAAGTAAGCTTGGGTGCTCCATGAAATCAAAATCTGTACAAAAAAAAAACTAAAAAAAATGCAGTAATTATTTTAACTTTGTGGAACACTGTGGAATTTCATCAATAATTTATGTTATTATAATAGCAAGCTATTCCACTCAATAAATTTTGCGTTTTGATTTTAGGTTTTCTGCAGTGAAAACGCAGACAACATGATCCATCCCCACAACTTAACACAAACGACTTTTCGATTTCTACGAAGTAAGTACGCAGCCAAAGATTTGTGTAAAGTTGGGAGTAACGATGTTGCCTGCGTTTTCGCCAAAAAAAAAGCCCAAACAAGAAAGTTCCGCAAAGCTTTAACCATAAAATGTTTGTTTTTTCTAATCTAATTTAATATTTAAATGAAGATTTAACCAATAAAAACTGCTACTATTATAATAATATAACTCAGAATAATAGAACATGTCATTGCCTTGCCAACTCATTGCCGGTTCACTCTTTGCTAAGCCAATTCATTGCCAGCTTATCAAATTATCAAATAAATATATTTATGCAAACCATGAAAAGAGACATGTAATGTAACAGCAAATGCACAGTCAGGTAGATGTGCAACCGGTTTCATGATTTACGAAAAGGGCTTCCTTCCTTAAGATAGGTACTGTAAGTGCCATAAGATTTTCTTTTATTAAAAAATATGCATTTACCTTAAATACTAATTCCATAATATTCTTCATGCATTTTGGTCTTGGATACTACTTATGTATATCAACTATATACTTAAATTGGAGAAACGAGAAACAGATTTGTATGAGCTGTTATATTACATGTCTCTTTTCATGATTTGCATAAATATGTATATTTATTTGATAATTTCAAAGAGTTATGCAGTCCATTCTTAAGTCAATTTTGACAGTAATATCTGCGTAATCGATCCTGTCTGATGCAATCAAGTAATGATAAAAAAATATGTAAAAGAAAGCCAAGTGCAGGTGCTAATATTGACAGTGATCACTAATGCTATAAAGTTGGCTTAGTCAAGATTTTGCCGGCAATGAGTTGCTTAGCAAAGTGTTAACCGGCAATGAGTTGGCATGGCAATGACATGGCGGTACTCGGTAGTGAGTTGGCGGCCATGAACTGGCGGCAATGAAGTGTCCTCCTAGACCCCAAATGCGTAGTTGAATTTCAACAGGTTTTTACATGCGAACTAGTCATGTAGCTAATATATTTTCTATCAGTCTGTCAATGATATCTGAGTAGTGCGGTTTACAAAAATATAACGATTATTCGTCTTCTACAATTGGTGAATCAAAGTGTGTGCAAATTTTCGAAACTTCATCGGTGTTGTAGATTCTATGTTTGAAGCTGAAATGTAAGTAATTTTGAATTATTTCACTTTATATTATGTTGTTGTACTATATGTAACACTTGCTCTTACCATTTATGCGGAGCAATTACGGGAAAGCATAATAAACGTTGCTCATTCATACACAAGGAACAATAATAAAAGTTATAAGTATTTTTGTTTTCCCAAAGAATGACCACTGTACAATTTTTAAGGCGTCTTTTACTTAAAGTGTTCTGTTTTCATTAAAATATACCGAAATATGTGCGACAAACATTCTGTATGAAAAAATAATCACAGTTTGCTATATAAACGTATGTATGCAAATGCTTTTTTTTTCCGAGATTTAAAAACAGGATTTATTTATTGCTCTGAAACCGGTCGAAAGAGGCAAATGAAATTTGGTGGTTTTTTTAATTTTTTTATTTTAACGAAATGTCAAATTAGCGTTTCTTCATTATTAAGCTTTTAGTTTGTTATAACATTAATGTGACGAGATAAAAAAATGGGATAATGTGATGATATTATTTAAACAAAAATTAAAGACTTTACTACTATTTATTAATCCGTACACTGTAGAGGAGTACCTTAATAGAATTTATAATTAATGTATGTTAGTGAATTGTTATTAGCGTTATTTTTTTTAATTGTTTTTTTGTTTTTATTTTTTTACATATTGTTCCCATCATTGTATTTGTATGATATTTACTTACATATACCTTCTTATGACACTGTCGATACCATTTTCATGGTTAAGGACAATAAACGATATTATATTATATTATTATATTAATGTTAATAAGTACTGAGTTGTATCCAGGACGTAGGGTACCCCAAAATCTTTAACACCCCGTATCTCGGAAAACTAAGCATTTGCAGACATACGTTTATATAGCAAACTATCATTATTTTTTCATGCAGAATCGCCCCCTAATGTCTAAGGAGCCCAAAAAACAGCACCATAACCACCATTGTATCGTTCGCTAAAGATGTAAACTTTTTAAGGAAGCATTTACTAAAATACTATTATCTTTTATGTGTCGCGTTTAAATTCGTAATGTTTTCCTTGAAGAAAGACTTGCTGTTCTATCGCTTTCGATTAGAGAGTTTCCTTGGGGAAATATTAGCTGTCAAACTTTCTGTACGTTTATCACAATTACACACTAGTGTAGCTAATTAGTACATTAAAATCCTCCCAACTAATAGTTATTAATCTGCCACCCTAGTTACAACATCCTCATTCATTTTAAAACCGAGCATGAAGAAATGCTAAGATTTATTCAAAATTCATCCAACCGAGATACAATTCTTAATAGCTCACATTTTTTAAAATGCTTGTGTTAAAAAAAATGTGTTTCCACTATGTCTTGTGCGAGAAAATAACGTGTAATTAATTAACGTTAATTCGGTCGGGAACAATCACTAGTGAAGGGTTATCTTTAACACAATGCTTGCTTTATAACTTTAAAACATCAATTAAAGTTATATCAACGATGATTTCGCCGCTAACGATCTACAAATTGCGACGTTTGCGTTACATAACTTCTGTTCGTTAATTTACATTTTTTCTTTAGTCATAAATTGTATAGATACATCAATTATATCTCAGTTAGCGTGTAAGATGAAAGATCAAATGAATATTGCCAATCTGTCGCCGGAAATCCTCAAATACGTATTGATTGTACCTGGATTGTAGTATAATTTCAACGTATACTCGGCAAATTGGTTTTGTTCCTAGCTTTCAACATTAATAATTTGATATTACAGTATCGATTAACCTACAACAATTTTTATATTATGCTGTGCGGTTCACCGCATTGTGTGCACAAATTTCATATCTGTTTGCTCTTTGAAGTATTATTAGGTTTATTGCCACTTAAATCAAAGCTCAAAGGACTATACCACCAATAGTTTCCATAAGAATCCTTTTCGTCGCTAATTGATTACAACTGCTTACAAGCACTAAGTTACATAACACTCTTATGCTCTTTATTTGCTAGTACATAGCTACAATTTCTAATCAACGTTTCTTATACGAGGGTCAGTCAATAACTAATGCCTCCTAATTTTTTTTCGTCTTAAATAAGTTAGTTATGTGAAAAATTTTCGCGTGATTCCTCAAACTTTTTTCTCCAAACCACAGCAGTAACAACTTCCTAAGTCAACACACAACGCACAACCTTGCCAAGAAAGAAAAAATTCAAAACCGTGAGATTGGCAGGGAAAGTTATGGCAACTGTGTTTTGGGATGCAGAAGGTGTGATTCTGGTTGATCGTCATCACCCTCAAAAAACTTAAAGCACGTCTTCAGCGAGTTGGTCCAACAAAAGTTATGGCGGATGTTCTTCTTTTGCATGACAATGCAAGACCACTCGTCACACCACTCAAGAGATTGTGAAAATCGGATGAGAAGTCTTGCCTAATCCACCTTACAGCCCTGACCAGACTTCCATCTGTTCGTGCCACGAAAGGAAGCTCATCGTGGGATTCACTTCGAGGATGAGACCGTGAGAACATCCGTGCACCAATGGCTTAGGAACCAAGATCATGAATGTTACCGCAATATACACCCTTGTTAAAAGGTTGATAAAAACTGTGGAAAAGGACAGAGACTTCATTGAGAAGTGAGAAATTAAAGGTTAATGTTGTGGCTACGTCTACGTATCTAATCTATGTAAATTGCATTTTATTTTTTTAATAATTAAAATAGAAAAAAAGGAGGCATTAGCTACTGATTGACCCTCGTATCTACGTCATGTTGCTTAGAACTTCACTCATTGCCCAATAATTTTTGTTTATATACCGAACGTTTTTTTTTTACATTATTAAATTAACAGATTCCTTCACGAAACCAAGAATTGCGCACGTAAAATAGAATTAGACACTAAACGATCACGGAATCAGAGCTATTTGGAAACAACACGAGCACGATTGTATCGAAGGCCGACACGGTTCGTAGCACATAAACTCTTAATATAATTGTTGAATTTTAGAAATATTAATTATTGTAAATGATTTAATCGAATAAATTTCGCAGTTCCTTGTACTAATCATTTTGGTTTCGCACATTATCCAAATTAATGTTCTGTGACTTCCTAACAGCTTAATTAGTATTCTTAACTGCGCTATCTTCCTGTTTTTCTTAAGCTTGCAATAGAATGGAATTTGAAAATATTGATTGGGCATTCTCAATTATCCATTTGGCACGCCTTCCTTTTAAGGAAATAGCGGCAACGTCAAAAATTCATTTTCAACGGCACGGTTTCATTTAATTAGAATCCATTATAATTTGAAAAGGAAATTTTTATTTTTCGAAAAACTATTAATTAATGTAACATTGTAACCAATTTCCCTATATCAAATTTTAATTACATAATTAAATACAGCGGAAGGGCTGTGTTTTTAATTTAATTATAATCTTAATTATTGTTATAGTAAAATTCCTTATATTTCTTCTTTCTTTATATAGGTATATACATATATCCATATAAGAGAATTATTCTAGAAATTAATCAGCAGAAAAAGCTTTGAGAAAAGTCACTCAGAACTTGTTTTTGGGAGTTCCTAAAATAAATGCCGCATTCCCTAACCATGATGTTTGAGTAGAGAAGTTAATTACCATGTAGTCAATAAAAAGAAATCATTTAGTCAACTTTCTGATCTGTAAGGAGAGTGAACCACCATTTGGATCGTATTGATCTAAAAAACTCAAGGGTTGTTGAAGCCTGATTTCTTTTTATTAAGATTAATTTCTTTGTTCGTGTTATACTCTTGTACATAACAGGTTTTGTTAGAGTATTCATTTCGGGATTATAATTATAAACTCAAGATTCATCTACAGCAATAACGAAACTGAACAAAAAGCACTTTAACCTTCCTTCGTAACAAAAGAGTATTTCGCCTTCTGTTGTAATTCAGTCCATATGAAGCTTTCATCGTTCAACGATGGATTTTATCAATACAGTAGTAATGTTAAATTAATAGAATCTATGTAATAACTATGATGTTCGGCAGTAAAATCTATATGTTTAATAGCTTTGCATGTTGTTACTGGCTCATTAACGTGGATATTTATAAAATAGTTCTATATTTGTTAAATTCGGTCACTCAAAGCATGATCAATGATCATAAACCATAATTCCAATCATCAGTATCGCTATCTTGCACTATGTCAAATGTTAAATAGTATTAATAACCGTTTTTTGAAATAGGCCGATAAGCTTAATAGTACCCTGACAATGTACCTACCGATTGAAACCTTGCAACGTCTTTGAGATCTATAAAGTTTGCTCATGCACAATAACAACTTAAAATGCGAACTCTACTACAGCACCCGGGAGAAGAAACCATCTCTTACTCGTTTGTCGTAGAGTTAGATCGGTAGATGCCTTGGTGAAAAAATCGAAATTGGAAGAATATTGAATATAACGTACTCGAGCTCGCTAAAGGCGGGTACCAAAGTACCTAACTAAAACATGGAATTAACAGCGTATTGATGCTTGTGAAGAATTTTTGTGGCAATATGAAACAGAAAGTGCATTTTTGGTACGTATTGTTATTGTAAATGAGTGCTAGATACACCACTATCATCAACCAGTAATCAGTCACCGACGCAAAAAATTATATTGGCCCTTTTTTGGGATCCAAGGGGGGCAATACCCTCAGTCTTTGGTACACTTAAGGAAGAAATAGATGGAAAAGATTTCAAAACGATAATGGTGGCGCATGAGTGACAAAAAAAAATCTCCAAGCACTAAAAAGGCACAAAAACCATGTAGAACGTACTTGTTTTCATTTGATTTGGTCTACAATTCAACCCCTACAGTCATTAGAAGTAAATTAAAACTCGAACCTCCCCTTTACCTTGTAATTATTAACAATTCAATATTTTTGACGGAGAATCCATTGTTAGACAAAGACATCCCTGAACTGTTACACTCTTCCGGTGTTCCTCCATTTACATTGGTCAGACAGGCAGATCCTTTTCGACTAGAATTAATGAACATTTAAAATCTATCAAAAACAATAACAATGTTGAGGTTGGTTGCCTTTCATTTATTTTCACTTGCTGTCACGTTAATTTTCCATAATTTTATTCATCCATTTTTATCTTTTGCCCCTCAGGCTTATCTTGGGTTCCTCATTCCGAAGACCTTTTTGTATAATTATTTGAAAATTTGTCTATGTAGAAAATTTTCTAATTCATAATGTTAATGTGAGATTTACCTTGTTCCCTTCAGATGAGTTGTATAATTTTTATTCCAAATTGTACTCTATACTAATTAAGTTATTTTTAGTTTAGATCTTATATAAGAAAGCAAATTTTTAAAACTGACATTTTAACGTTGCTTGAGAATGGGATCTGTCTGATCCCGAAACATGTCGCTAGATTCGCCGTCAAAAATATTGAATTGTTAATAATTACAAGGATAAAGGGGAGGTTTCGAGTTTTAATTTAATTCTCATTCTACATAACCCCTTTGTGAGCAATGGACCTCATCACTATCCTACAGTCATATTACATTCACATACAGCGTGGATTTTTCTCTAGATTTGTGGTAATTTGCAAGGATGTAGTTCATTCTTTCTTAAAAAGAACATACCTACTTCCATTTTATACACAACAACGTAATACCATTTAAGTACAAGCGAGCAAAGTGCAAAGGTTTGAAATATACATATGCTACAGGTAATTTTAATATACATATAATTTAAAAAACCTTCTAAGGAAGATGCAAATTAATTACTGTACGTATTGTTCAAAATTAAAAATATGTATACGAAACTGTTACCGAAGTCAACATATACGAAAATGGTATTGTTGGCTAAATCAGTATTTACACGTCACAAATAAACGACCGGATGTAAATTATTTCTAATTTATGGCTCGTATTTGAATCTGAAACATGATGAAAGATCAATTACGCCACAAAACGCAATTATAGAAGAAATGTTTTCGATTAAATTAAAATGAATTGGTGCATGAAAGTAGCAGCAATGAAAGTGTTTTGAAAAATGAAAACCTTTATTCCTGTAGTTGGCACGTAAAGTCTTTGTTTTTATAGCTCCATAAATAGATATCTCAAATAGGTTCGCTCTATTCAAATATATTGTGTTTCAAAGTTGGAGATTCCACATGTTACGAAATATGAATCCTTAACATTTACTTTGTGATATGATAAACGTGTGTAAATGTTTAGAACAATAATTATCTCATTAACTGAAAATACAGTTAACTTAATACATTCTAGCAACATTATTCCAAAATTCCTAGGAAACTCTCATCAAAGGTTCTGTTTTATTTTTGAATCTATCTGAATATTTCGAATCAACTTGTAGAAAGGGTATGCATAATGATACCAAATACCGCAATGCTCGCCAATTAGTGAAAATTACCTAATGTTTATTTATTTCAGTGCAACACAATAAATTTTCATTGGAAAAGAAACGACTACATAGAGATGCTTCACAATAATCGTAGAAATATATTGAAAATGGCATGCCATTGAAATTCTGCTCTCAACAGTTTTTATTATTGAATGAAATTGTAAAACGTACTGTAGTTACCTATGAAGTAACAAGTACAATAATAGGAAAGTTTTTCATTCAAAAAGGTATTTCAATTCATGAATGTTTGAAAAGTAAGCTGGTATTCATTCTGCATTCGTTATGTTGCACTACACAAAGCCCTTTAAAAATGTACATGTACAGGAGAGGTGTCGAGCTCCGAAAATATAGCCTGCTCTAATAGAAAGTGCTTTGACAATTTATTTTCTGACTTTTAAAGCGACATCATTATAAAATCTCCTTCGAGGAAAAGGATTTTACTAATTAAAAGGGGTGAGAGATGATTAAAATAGTAAGAAGAAATATTGAAATTAATGTCACGGGGTAATTATAATGAAATAACGTATATAATTTTGCATTTTTGTTTATTTTCTAAGATCATTTGGAAAACAAAAATTGGCACGATCGAATTGAAATAATACGGAACTGAAAACAAAATTTTCAACCGTCAAACTAGAAATGCACCCCAACGTTCAAGTACACATATTCATTTACTATTCTCAAAGTGCCATAAAAAATAATGTTAATGCTCTTCGCGTTATATAATTTACTAAGAAAAAGCTTTCAGCATTTTTGCTTCTTTTCAACATTCCACCATCGCCACAGGACCTTTTAGATCAGGCAGTCACGTACAATTTAACCACGTTCAGGTTAGTAAAGTCTTGTAAAACCGAATGCGCAGAAATCTTTCAGAATATTATATTTTGAAAGTAAGTAGTACAAAATCGTTACCTACACATGTTGTTTGATAATTACTCTCTCTCTCGAAATTAAAGTTTCAACGGTTGAATATCAGGAAAATTATTTTTATAAATTGCTCAACAATTTGGGTATATGAGTCAAATCTGATCCAATTTTATTTATTTTGGTTAAAACATCTCGCCCTCGATAACATTACAAGTTCATTTCAATTTGGGCGTATCGGGAAGCTATCAGTCACATAAACGATAGCCTTCAGAAGTTTACTATAATGTATTAGGTTATATTGATTTCGATTTTCCTTGTTTGCCAAACGTGAACAAGCCACACCTAACTGTATTAACTAAATTACTAATGTATTAACTCACCCCTTAATTAGGGTTATGAAAACTCAGAACTATACGGTAGTTGGATTGCTTTTATTAGAATATCAATTAACAACAGTTTAAAGTGAATAAATCCATTTGCACGAAACAACGAGGCTTAATAATAGTTACATTTTGCATGATTTGTCTCTTAAGCCTTTTAATGACTTTCCATAGCGAGTATTCTGTAATTTTCTCCACACAGAGGCCCTCAAGAAAACCTTTCCGTGGTGTTCTGTGTACAATGATTACTTTCACGTTTTTAGTAAAGTGGTTTATCTGTAGTATTCTTAGTTTGGTGCAGATCCTTTACAATTTTCTTCTTTCAAATATTAAGGTTTCCATTGCATTTGGAAAATCGGCTTTCGGCAATTTTTGGGCAATTGGTATTACCACAGGTTTATCTGTGGTATTACTGACAGTGTCCCAAATGGTTATCATTGTTAGTCATACCAAAACTAACGGTAGATGTGTGTAAGAGCGATAGAATTTTAGATAGTTATAGGAAGTATATGGATGAAAATGGGGTGTTTATAAACTGGAAGAACTGAAACAGTTGTGGATGTTGAACTAAGGCACAACACAGCCAACACCAAAAATCACTATAATATCTTGTTAAAACCAACGCGTTTCAACAGCAAAGCTGTCATAATCAGCGAATAACTGATTTATATAAGCTATAAAAACGTAATCCTTACCGCAATAAATTTCTAAATATCTGAAATTGTAGCACCCTGAAAGATATTGCTTTCGTCGTAGATACGTCGACAATTCTTCTGGCTAATGCTGCGGTCGGTATTAATATTCTGAAGCAACGCGGCGGTTGGAAGAGATCTTCTGTAGCCGAAAATTACATACCGGAAATTGACGAAAAAACAAAGATTGCCAAAATTTTGTACAGCGATATCAATAAACTTCCACCACCACAGTGAATGGTTAGTCATAATGGTAACTGTACTATTACCGTTAATATGAATAATCCCTTATAAGATTTCAACTGAGTTATATAATTATAATAATATAAATTTGTCAGAAATGTTTGTCAAAAGTGTGGGAAATCTCATTTTCCGGGCACACCTTAATAATAAGTAGGTAGTATCGTAGTATATAGTGGATCATAAACACTATTGTGACTTTTTTATATACTTATAAATTTGCAAAAATGTACAAATTCTGAATAGGTAATTAGAGTAGACCTTCTCAAACACGCTGTATATACTACTACTTTAACAATTAAATCTTTATTGCTACATTAATATATTTCCAAAATTTGGTTTCAAAAGATTCGGTAGTTTCTAAAAGAAAATTGCTACAGGCTACGATAATCACAAGGGCAACGGCAAGCAGACGGAATTTTTCGTATCCGGAACATGTCAGTTTAGCTCACAAGAAATTTTACCGATTATCTTACATTCCCTTACATCGTTGATTGAAATATTCGTATTTCAATCAACGCTTACACGTAACGTGAAAAAAACAAATGTAATTATTTGAACCATTGACTTTAGATATTAATAGTACCATTCAATAATCAGAGCAGTCAATAGATTCGTTGATTAAGTTACGCTATTTTTAGTTTTGTCACTGATATTTTTATTCAATGCCGACGTATGTATAATAAGAAATAATTTTATTTGAAAATAAGCTAGAGAGTGAGATGCTAAATAAACTTACAAATTGGTTCAATCTTAACCGATTGTTCCTAAATCACGACAAAACCTCAATTGTTCAATTTTCATGTCTCAACCTCAAGATCGAACCAACTAATCCTACTGAAGTTAACGCAAAATTTTTGGGAATCTATATAGACCAAAATTTAAATTGGAAATGCCATTGTGAGCACCTGGTAAAGAAACTAAATACCTACTGTTATCAAATACGCAATATTAAAGAACTGATAGGAATAAAGCACACTACAACATATTATTTTGCTCAAATACATTCGAGGCTCTCGTACGGTATTATCGTCTGGGGATCCTCTATCTCTGCGAAAAGAGTATTCATTACTCAAAAAAGGATAGTTCGGTGTATTGCGGGTAGTGGCAAATACGAGTCGTGCAAAGGCATCTTCAAAAAGTTACGCATATTAACCCTTACATCGATATACATCTTAGAAGTGTTATCATTCATTTTTATCATTCATTTTTAATAATCGACATCATCTATTACGGAATAGCAATATACATTCATATAACACGCGAAGGAGAGACCAATTCGTAACCCCTACAACACGGCTTAAACTAGCCCAGCAATCCCCCACTTCAATGGGCATTAAAATATTTAACCTCCTCCCCAACACCATAAAACAGCAGAAGACACTAAAAGGATTTAGATTATCAATTAAAAAAATCCTCCTGGATCGTGCCCCATATACATTAGATGAATTTTTCAATTCATGTTGTTAAAAATGGCGTCCACTGTATAATTTTAAACACTACCTTTAATACTAGAGAACCCTAATTGAAATATTATATTATATTATTGTAGACATTGATTAATATGTATGTATCTTTTTTTGACGTATCCCACGCAATGGTTACAAATTGTCAGGGATAATGAAATATATTATTATTATTATTAACACAGTATCAAATACTTAAAAAAATATTTCTCATTAGTAAAACCATTGATGTGTAAAGTCAATGGTAAAACGTTACAGTTGTTAGTAGAGGAAAGATGTCGCATTAATAGTTTATTTCCTACATAATTACCTATTTGTATAAACAATATTTTGTTCTTCAACAATACTCAGTTAATTCTACATTCTACAAAGATCGTATAAAATAATAAATTTCGTTCTACGTGGAGTTATTGTTAATGTTATTTAAGAAATACTAGTGTCATAAATGACCTCAAACAACAGCTTTTTTAACAAATTAAATGAAATGCACTAAATTTATACTTCGTTAAAAACTTTACTCCTTGCGGAGGCTAATTGATATAAAAAATAAAATTCTAGCAACTTTTAAATAAGTTATGTAGGAAATAAAACCGTTGTGTTTGCACCTATAAATTACATATGGGAAGGCAGCCGTAACTCCCTTATTTTCTTTGCCTTTCTATTGCCTTTAATTCGTGGTGTGATAGTTAGTCGGTCGCTGAATATCAATTGTGATTTTCTCTATTGCTTTATTTAGTACTTTCTAGGTTTTCAGGGAGCCAGAGAGTACAGTTTCTATTTGCAATTTGTACCTATCCCAATTAGCCAACATATAGTAAAGGGGATGAGAGAATCAGGGATGTCATGTGAGTCCTTTCTTTTTAGTAGTGGTTAGTCTGAAGCCGCAGTGCGTATGTTTAGTACTGTAATCCCATCCAGTAATGCCTTTCTTTTGACGGGCAACATTAATGTTGTAGATTTTGATCCCCACAATAACAGCTGTAATCTGGAATTCTGGAATCTAGTCGCTTTTTAATGGAGTGTTTTATAATAACCACACTCTCCTTTTGTTGAATTATCACGGTGTATGGGATGTTAACCCTTTTCGTTCTTTAGTCTAGTAAAGTGAATTCGTGTACAACACATATTTCTAGATCAAGGACTGTTTGCGTTTCTTGGTGATGGGTAATATTTTTCGGTATGGCAATCTTGGTTTCTTGTCTAATAAATTTCTAGTTTCGGAGCTTCTCTAAGTTTCAGATTTGCAAGTATTATTAAGGTTTTTGCTATTACTTTTACACCTGGAGTGTGCTTATTTTCGTAGCTGTAGAAGGAGTGACCTCGCCCTTAGCATATATATAATAATAAATATGAATCACAAGTTACCATCTTTTACAGATTTTTGCTATTTATTATTACAATTTGAAAACCATACACAATTACGGTTAATGTGAC
This sequence comes from Pyrocoelia pectoralis, assembly GCA_036250285.1. Taxonomy (NCBI): domain Eukaryota; kingdom Metazoa; phylum Arthropoda; class Insecta; order Coleoptera; family Lampyridae; genus Pyrocoelia; species Pyrocoelia pectoralis. The sequence continues at coordinate 7,001,356 of CM070075.1, forward strand.
GTAGAGCCATTGTAGCCTTCAATTCTATCTACGATGATTGAAAGCGGTGTTTTAGTCTTGGGTGTTAATCTCAGTTAATCTAACGTTTTTTTGTATCCATTGGTATGTTAGGTTTCCTATTTTTGGCTCTATCCACTCAGTTTCCCGAGATAATTTTGCTCCATCAGTTTCGTACTCGTACTATCAGAACCATCAGAAAATACATTATTTTGTATCTAATAAGAGCACCATGACTTTCAATAATCAATGCCTACATTTCGAATCTCCCTTGGAGACCTTTGATGTGATTACTGATTACTCAGGCAAATGTTGTATTTTAAAGTGGAGGTTCACGTAATACTACTGGTTAGGAACCGAAATTTTGGAATCTACGTTGTATCGAGAGTAGCAGCTGAAATATAGTTCAAATTACGAAACGTGTGTTCGACCATAAAAATATCTGTTTTCGGACATGGAAAAGTATACCTATTTTTCCTTGAGCACTAAACAAATTCTATGATGAATGTTTCATTGAAGTTTTCTGTACTGATTTTTTTTTAATATAAAGTTCGATAAATAAATAAAAATGTAAGCCAAAGTAAACCATTTGATGTTCCAAAATTTCATCTAAAAACAACAGTCAAGTAGACTTATTGATTTGTCATCTAATATTAGTAGATACACTCCTCGCGTTGTGTCATCTTTTCATGAAACCGATTACCGTACGCCTGTTATAGCATGTCGAGTCTTATTCCAGTTACGCCCTCAATTGAAGTTCCTAGTGTCAAACGAAGATTAGGTTAATCCAAAAAAATTAATTATTAATAACATAAGAGTAAAGACTAATCGGCAATTTAGTATTTCGATATTACATTCGGAAAATTTCAGCAATTTGGATGTATACGTCAAATCTTATTCTACTTTGGCTCAGATATCTCACCCTCTATAACTTGCATGTCTATTTCAATTTTGGTATGTCGAGATTCTATCGGTAAAGTAAACGATAGGCTTCAGAAGTTTGTTTCAGATCATATTGATTTCGGTTTCGGTTGTTTAACAAATATGAAGTCGCAACACCCCCACAGTCAGTTATCGCATTAGTATTGCAGTAACTAAATATAAAAGTAAGAAACAATGTTTAACCCCTGATAATTATGTTCATGGAAATTTCGCACTTGAACAGCTAAATTTTATGGTAGTTTCTGAAATGTCCTTTCAGTTGCTTTCGTTTGAATATGAATTAGGATGAGTTTTAAACTGATTCAAGAAATACTTAACGGTTGTCGCTTAAGCTTTTTTTAATGAAACACATAAATTTATTAAGTTACAAGCTTTTGTGATTTTTCTTCTTACTTCTTCAAAATTTTATTTAAAATTTCAGAGAAGAGTTGATTTGTTTCTTCAGTTAACAGTGACACCTAAATTATTTTCAACTGAGTACATTTCATTCTGGACAATATTATTATTCTGAGGAAGAAGTGACATTTACTTAATTCTAAAATTTAAAATTGTTAATAAACGTAGACTGCTCTGAGTATTCAGATTACTGTTCCTACGTAATTTAGTCATTGGTCTAAGTCAGAGCTTCTCAAACTTTTCAGAGATTGTACCACAGAAACTTGCATTAAAAATTTAATGTACTTACCACCAATAAATTTTTTGTATCAGACCGCAATTTTTGCTATATGTGGATCAAAAGTGCAAGCAATTTTTTTACAATGTTTAATAAAAAGTTTAAAATAAAACTATTTCTTTAAAAATTAAACGTACCACCATCAAGTGATTGCGTACCACCAGTGGTACATGTACCAGAGTTTGCGAACCCCTGGTCTAAGTTATTCCCAAAGTTATTCCCAACACTTCTACTATGCCAATACTAAAATTTCTCTACGACAGTATTACAATCTTCCCTGTGAGTTTTACACGGCTTTTATATGTATTTTTCATCCTTACCGTGAAACTTCATCTGCGTCATCAAACGTCTCATTATGTATTTTCTACTATTATGATTTGATATTCAACTTCTAACAGATAAAAGGCTGAGGACTGAAACGATAGGATATGGAAATGGCCGCGTATAATTACCCTTTGTCGTTTAAACTATCAGCAAATACAAAGAGCACCGCGTCTATTAAAGTACCTGGTACCATATTTTGAAAAGGGCCCTTCAATAATGAACGCTATTAACTTTTTCCCATTTCGAACTTATTTACTTCACTTGCTGTCACCTGAACTGTGTTCCGTAATTTTACTCATTTATTTCATTCACCCGCATTTTGGCCCTTCAAGCCCATCCCGGGTCCCTCATTGCGAGGACCCCTTCAATTTTATCAACATTAATGTAATGTGATTTGTAATTATCAACCGTTTGTTGTTAATTGTATCCCCACATCTGTTTAACTTAAGCTTTTAACGTTTAAATTTGTAACTTAAAATATTTATATAGGGACATTGTCGATATACTTAGCTTGAGAATGGAGCAGAGATTCCCTAAACATGTCGCTTTTAATTTAATTAATAAAGTTTAAAATAAACTTCGTAATTAAGGGGAGGTTGAGAGTATTATTCCTCTATTCTAATAATAGTATGAATCAAATCTTATCCAACTGATAGGTACTTCAGAAGTTTACTATAACTTTTCAAGTCATACTGATTTCGATGTTCCTTTTATTTGAAAAATGTGGAAAAGTCACACCTAAAAGTAAGTAAAGAAACAGGTATTTACCCGTAGATATTTAGGGTTTGTAAGCTCCGAACTGAGTGTTATTTAGATTTTATACCAGTTTTTACCGAACGTTTAATTGATTTAGAACTGTTTTAACTGATTAAACCAATTAGCTTGAAACACTTTGGAATGCTTTTTGTTAGTTACAGTAATTAATCGATTTTCTTTCTTATTTGTGGAGAAAATTGATTTACCTCATTTTCTATAGTTAACAACGATGCCTAAAATATTCTCATCTGAATACCTTTTGTTCTTAACTTCTATTTGACGAGTTATTTTTCTAAAAAGAAAGCAATATTTATTATATTCTAAAGTGAAAAAAACGTTGTTTCCTAAAGGTCTATTCACACATGTCAGTCACGTCTCAGTTCCGTTCCGTCAACCAGTCTCAGTCACGATAAAAAAATATATCGTTGCTTTTCATTTTAACGGACATATTCACACACGTCCGGCACGTCATCGATTTTACAGTCAGTCACGTTTCAGTCTCCGTTCAGTCATAATTTTAATTCGTCGTCAACGATATTTTCTTGTTTTGACTGACGTCTCTTCGTAAACAGTGTGGGGTTTTTACATAAAAATATGAATTATTGACTGATACGTGTGAATAGCCGTCACAGATCTTTACCGAATGAGACTGAGACGGAACGGTGACGGAACTGAGACGTGACTGACATGTGTGAATAGACCTTTAAACTGACACCGAAATCGGTCGTAAAGGTTACATTTTCTTCTCTAGAATAATTTCTGCAGTTCATATCGTTTTTTTACAAATTATTTAAAACTGATCATTAGTTACATAATGATTGAAGTTGATATTTTTTAAAACAGTATTAATTTTGTTTTATTTTAAATGTCAAATTAAAGCTTAATATTGGCTAATATTTGTTCTAACACGATTAAACTAACTAACAACACAACCACCCTCATGGTTGTTGTTACTTTCACTACCTACTACATATTCAAATTTCAAAGCATCGTGGATAGGTTGAATCACTAATGAGCACGTCTTGTGAACCTTTCTTTTACACTTTTCTCTTCCGGAGGAAATCGATCCCAGTCAAAGCTTGGCATAAACTTAAAAGCTAAAAAGTGCATTAATAAACGCTAACGTTAATGCTATTTCTTTCATTTTCCGTGTATTTTGTGGTTTGGATAGTCCCCTGTCGTCATTAAATCAACGTCGTGCAAGTGTTAACGGTTCCTTCTTTTCCTAATCGAGCAAATGGACAATTTATGAACTAGATCAGTGTATAAGTACATACTGTAGCCTTCCTATAAATGGCATACAGTTAAAAGCTAAAAAATGCATTAATAGACGCTGTTAATGCGATTTCTAGCTATTAACGATTCCGTCTTCTTTTTATCGAGAAAATGGTTAATTAATGAATTAAATTGGTGTATAAGTACGTTTCCAATACATTCTTAAACTTCTTGTAAACGAAACAGTTGTATAGTGGTAATTTCAATGTAATAGCCATACTGTGCCTTCCTATAAGTGGCATACCTAAAGTTAAAAGCTAAAAAATGCACTAATAGACGCTGTTAATGCGATTTCTAGCATTTCTCATGTATTTTTTGATTTCGGGATAGTCCTCTGCCTCCAATAAATCAACCTCGTGTAAATATTCACGTATACTAAAGCTTTCCTGGACCTGACATAAACTGGCACTTAAATTTTTTTTACTTAATTAATAAAAGGAGTATTCGCATCACCATTACGATAATAAAGGCACTTTTATTTTAATTTATATTATAAATTAACACTAAACATTCAACAAAACTCACCTATAAATCCGACTAAATTAATAATAATAATAATAAAGTATGTTTATTGTCAGTACGCCTCCATATAAAGGCATGGATTTGTACACAATAGTTGGAAAACAACCATTTTACTAGCTCTCTAGACAGGGAATATGAAGACGGTTCCGGGAAATCGATTAGCTATTCGTAGGTAAGGAAATTTTGCAGTTATGACATGCAAATTTATTAAATATGATTTGTGAATAGCACGTGAAATAGTAAACCTATAATAACGCTGTAAAAATGTTATCGCGTAATTTAATTCAGATTCTGAATAGCGATGTGATTACATTGAATCACGGTAGAATTGACTAAGATTTCTAAGATTAACGCTTGTTTCTGTAATTAATGTAGTGTAATTAACAATTATGATATTAGCCAATCTACAACGAGGATTACAACACAATTTGTAATCTGTAAAGTATAATGTTTATTCCACATCTCTGTCAAAATTGTAATAGAGAATCATACGTGGACAGGATTTGGTTGTCTGAACTTAAAATGTATGTAAAATGGTTGTGGAGGAAACATAAAGTCGCGGTATCTAATTTGATTTATTTAGGGAAGGTAGAGCAAGGTAAATTCGTTGCAATAGCCATGTTGACGATGAATAATTCCCTTTACCAACTATACAGTTTAAATACTTATTGCAATGTAAATGGCGATAGGCAAGTTAACTGAATATTACTAATTATACGAAACTATATAATGCACTTTTCGAGTTCAATCATATTTTTTGTCAAAAAGCTGGCTGTGGTTACTCACATTTTTTCCTGAATTTGTCTATTGTAAACATACAATGAGTATTCGAGAGGATGAGCACGTAATTGTAAACGGTCGTTAAGCATTATTTTATGAATGTATTCATGCAGCCAAATCGTTTGTACTTTTATACAAATTGTTATTTGCGGCATAACTATATCTCAATTAGTCATGCATGTAGCTTCGTGTTAATTACTGGCCCACTAGCACGGATAAAATGTTTTAATTAGTATATGTTTAATGATTTTCGGCGAAATCTATTTAATATCGAATAGATAAAGGAATATAATTATCCTCGTCTTAATAATAGTACATAATAATACTTATTATTGTACAACTCTTAAATTCGACATAAATTTGAAAAATAAAAGGTAAAAGTATAGTTGATCTAATTAAATAACAACATTGTAACATTAGTAGTGTTTGTAACTGTTACCAATATCGTGCACAAACTCGATAGCACCCAAAGTCTTTGCACGCTGTGTTCCTCGTCTTTTATCTTGGGATTAGAAATGCTGCTAAGGTACCCATTTTTTAACACCTCAGAGAGCACAGCCAAAATGGTAATAATTTTCTTTTGTCGGAAATCGCAATTCATGAAGAGCATTTCAGAGCATCCACACTGTAGACGAGATTTAACGCGTTGTGATTTCCAAATCTTTGCTTTGTTTGACTAACTTATTGCGTTATTTAACGACCCTTTGTAAAACAAGGCATCATTCAAATCGTTATTCTTTTACAAAAATGAAACTTATTAAAAACTTTTACTGTAAAACCTCTTACTTGTTAGTCAAATTGGCATCGACATAAGCAGTAATTATAAGTTTACAAGTTTGTAATATTTCGACACAATTTTATTTTCACAAATTTTAATCCATACCGAGTCCTCAAAAATTTTAAATTGTAATTCGTATTGGTAACACTGCCTATTAAATGTCTCCTCTCGTTTTGAATTTAAGAACATAATCAGATCGTTCACATGATCAATAGATAGCTCTGATTCGTCCAGGCGTCAGGAAACTGTTACCTTCTATTTTTTAACTTTATTTACATAATTATTGCACTGATCATAGTCGTAGCGGTACATCTAAATGTCTGTCAAATTGTGCGGGAAGTGTGAAATTAGGTACACTTATTAATTAGATCAAAATAAACGATTTGACCCGCAGCACCCCTATTTTCAACCCTTCGTTTTCAAAAGTGCCCCGTATTTAGTTTTTTCCATCCCCTAACGATAATTCCTTTGTTTACAACTTTTAGAAAAAATTATATTAATAAAAGTTTTAGGAATTCTTATAAGGAACATTTTATATAAGGATAAAATTTTCACAAATATCAACCCTTATCGAGATATGTGGAAAAAACTGATTTTTGCAGTTTCATTACAAAATCGGCCATAGTTTTCTTGTTTATCGTTTCTCAGAAAAATTATTCAAGTAAAAGATGTAGATATTAATATGATCAATATTTTAGGTATATATAATATTTTCACAGAAAGCAACCCTTAAAAAGTTATTTCGATATTTCTGAAAGTAAGCAACCCTAAAGTATGAAATCGCTCGTATCTTTTTTATTTGTAACTTATGAGGAAAAACATGTGAATAAATATTATAGAAAATTATCTTTTGGGAATTTTATGTTGGTATGAAAATTGCACAAAAGTCAACCCTTAACGAGATTTATCGAAAAAACCAGAAACTGTCAATTTTCACATAAAATCGAGCATAACTTTTCTATATTTCACTACAATGATATTATTGTTATATAATTCGGTAGGTATATGGATATAGAAAATATAAGTAAGGGATAATTTTTTTACAAAAACTCACCCTTAGCGAGATATTTTGACAAAAACAAACTTTCGGCACTTTTTAGAAAAGTTTTCGTAACTTTTTCAATTACAATGGTTAATATTATTTCTTCGCGGTTAATAATAGCCAATTACAGTGTATTTCATGAAATCATAGTGATTTCGCACCATATCACACTGGTGCGGGAATTTTCAACGTACAAAGTGTAGGGTTTATTCGCGGTAATATAATTAAAAAGAAACAATCTAATTGTACCCAAAATGCAAACATAGGTCGATTTTTATATCAAGGAAGACATATTTTGATGTTATTTTCTTGTGGGGTGGTTCTCACCTCCAGCGCTTCACAGGGGATGACATTGAAATTTCTTCGCGGCGTATGGTTTCGCTCGGGCGTCGCATCTCCTTTTTAGTCTTCTATTTGGTTGTTCTCACTGAAATACGAATCGGTGAGATAATACTAACTTGCTGTTGAAGTCCTTACCTTTTATTTTCGCATGTAAAATGTCTAAAGGAGATGCGATACCCGAGCGAAACCATACGCCGCGACGCCCGAGACGTAACGAGCTCGCGCACTTAAGCCAAATGTGTTTAAATAAATATTTCAGTATTTTACTTAGCTACTGATAGAAATAAAGTGAAAAAAATGCAAAAATGAAAAGGCCAAGGAATTAGCTTTCCAATGATGTATCACATGACCCGCCTTCCTATTTGAAATTTCAATGTCACCCCCTGTGAAGCGCTGGAGGTGAGAACCACCCCCCAAAAAAATAACATCAAAATATGTCTTCCTTGATATAAAAATCGACCTATGTTTGCATTTTGGGTACAATTAGATTGTTTCTTTCGGTTTCTTTTTAATTATATTACCGCGAATAAACCCTACACTTTGTACGTTGAAAATTTCCGCACCAGTGTGATATGGTGCAAAATCACTATGATTTCATGAAATACACTGTAATTGGCTATTATTAACCGCGAAGAAATAATATTAACCATCGTAATTGAAAAAGTTACGAAAACTTTTCTAAAAAGTGCCGAAAGTTTGTTTTTGTCAAAATATCTCGCTAAGGGTGAGTTTTTGTAAAAAAATTATCCCTTACTTATATTTTCTATATCCATATACCTACCGAATTATATAACAATAATATCATTGTAGTGAAATATAGAAAAGTTATGCTCGATTTTATGTGAAAATTGACAGTTTCTGGTTTTTTCGATAAATCTCGTTAAGGGTTGACTTTTGAGCAATTTTCATACCAACATAAAATTCCCAAAAGATAATTTTCTATAATATTTATTCACATGTTTTTCCTCATAAGTTACAAATAAAAAAGATACGAGCGATTTCATACTTTAGGGTTGCTTACTTTCAGAAATATCGAAATAACTTTTTAAGGGTTGCTTTCTGTGAAAATATTATATATACCTAAAATATTGATCATATTAATATCTACATCTTTTACTTGAATAATTTTTCTGAGAAACGATAAACAAGAAAACTATGGCCGATTTTGTAATGAAACTGCAAAAATCAGTTTTTTTCACATATCTCGATAAGGGTTGATATTTGTGAAAATTTTATCCTTATATAAAATGTTCCTTATAAGAATTCCTAAAACTTTTATTAATATAATTTTTTCTAAAAGTTGTAAACAAAGGAGTTATCGTTAGGGGATGGAAAAAACTAAATACGGCGCACTTTTGAAAACTAAGGGTTGAAAATATGGGTGCTGCGGGTTAAATCGTTTATTTTGATCTAATTAATAAGTGTACCTAATTTCACACTTCCCGCACAATTTGACAGACATTTGCGATTTTCTCGATGTACCGCTACGACTATCATGTAAAATTTTGTAATGAAATCATTCGGAAATCTATCACAAAATTCCAAATTATTATAACGCAAACCGAAGGTCAAGTTCAGATCAAAGTATACGGACACCAATCAGTTATGTGCATGGTACATGGGGGTGTAGCTGTCTCATTGAGTCTACCTAATCTACCCGAAAGAAAATGGAATAAACTGAATTGTGTGTTTATTCACATTTTTAATAATAACACGATTATTATTGTAGTTGCCTAATTTCTCCGTCATTGTGTCCTTCCATTGATCCTCTTGATCTTGATTATTCCTTATTTACAAGATTATCTGCGGCTTGGCTTGGTAATATCCACTCTATAATCCTTTTTGGGAATCTTGTATCCTCCATTTTCTGAACGGGTCCATACCATATCATTTGCTTTCGCTCTCTCTTGTTAGCGAGGTACCAGTTCCCGTCTTTTGTAATTTTTCATCATTGAGAATTTTCTCTCTGATAGATGCTCCAGCGTTCTTTTTAACTGCCTCCCGTTTCCTTCTATTATTTTTTTATAATTCACCAACTTTCTGCTTTGTATGATAGACTACTTTTAACAAGAATTTCGTAAATATTATATTTTCTTCATTTTCCTATTCCCCTTTATTTCATGGTCTTTCTCAGTTGTGCCAAAACACTCCATTCTTGGTTACAAGACATGATGGCATCATTATTTCCTAATTTGATGTTCGTTAATTCCACTCCTATTGGTAGGTATTTTGTTTCTTCAATATTTATTTCCTGTAACTTCCTAGCAATATACTCTAAATTATCGTTTTCGTTAGCTATGATCATCAGCAAACTAAAGGATATACAAGATATTCAACCATGCCTCCAAATTTTCATTTCCAGTCTGTCAGTACTTTTCAGTACACAGCATCCTTGACGCAAACCTTCATTGACCAGGAATCTTTGTGATAATCTCCAGTTTTAATATTTGATGTTCCTGATTTTTTGCTGTTTCAAGCAGAAATTATTATTTGTACAACTTCGTTCTCTTCGAAAAGCGGCTTTTTCTTCTTCCTTTAGCCCTTACACTCGTTTTCAAGTTGTGCATTTTCATGCCAAACAATAATCTGTTTTCAGTTTTGACTTATCTTTGACAGTTTATGACATATCGCAAAAAAACGAAAAATTAAGATTTTCCTTTTTCTGTTTTAAATCAAAAACCAATTAAGATTGTCTTTTCTAACCAAGACATTCTTTAGGCACTTTTTTATGTAGAATTAGAATAAGACATCGACTTTTCAATACTCTTCAAGATGGCGGACTAACAACTGTCAACTTCATTTTTTCTTATGTCCACCATTTTGAATTTTTCCATTTTTAGATTACGTTTATTTTTCTCTTTACAACGATGTATCACACATGTTATTTCATTATTACATGTTTGAAGAAAATAAAGTTTTCCATTTTGTGTGCAGAGTGCTTTGAAGAAAATGTCGACACTCTTTTGTTTTCAACTAAATTTGAGAGTTCGATCCGTCGCCTGCGTTGGCCTTGATTTATTTGTGTAGAGAAAATGCAATTTTCAAATAAAACTATAATTCAACATTATTTAACAAAGATGTCAAGATGACAAGAGCTTAACAATAGGTAACATCACAACATGTGTTCAAAAATCCCCCCTTGTAATTGCAAGCACAATAATTGCACTCTTTTTCTAAGATTCGCTACAGCTCTTAACACGTCTCTCCTGACTTGTCCCCCTTGGACTATTTTTTGTGGAGAACAATGAAAAATAAGATATACAAAACATTGCCAGCCGACGTTGATGAACTTCGACACCGAATCGTTACCACTCTCAGACACGACATTAGAAGGAGAGACGTGTTAAGGGCTGTAGCGAATCTTAGAAAAAGAGTGCAATTGTGCTTGCAATTACAAGGGGGGATTTTTGAACACATGTTGTGATGTTACCTATTGTTAAGCTCTTGTCATCTTTGTTAAATATGATTGAATTATAGTTTTATTTGAAAATTGCATTTTCTCTACACAAATAAATCAAGGCCAACGCAGGCGACGGATCGAACTCTCAAATTTAGTTGAAAACAAAAGAGCGTCGACATTTTCTTCAAAGCACTCTGCACACAAAATGAAAAACTTTATTTTCTTCAAACATGTAATAATGAAATAACATGTGTGATACATCGTTGTAAAGAGAAAAATGAACGTAATCTAAAAATGGAAAAATTCAAAATGGTGGCCATAAGAAAAAATGAAGTTGACCGTTGTTAGTCCGCCATCTTGAAGAGTATTGAAAAGTCGATGCCATATTCTAATTCTACATAAAAAAGTGCCTAAAGAATGTCTTGGTTAGAAAAGGCAATCTTAATTGGTTTTTGATTTAAAGCAGAAAAACGAAAATTGTAATTTTTGGTTTTTTTGCGATTGTTTGGCATGAAAATGGACAACTTTGCCCTAATTTAACCAACTTCGTATCTCTTAAGATAAGCGAGATCCCGATAGTGGCACTCGAAAAAGGGACACGACGTGTATAATCACTGAATGTACTGGTGACTGATATTCCTCTGTCGTTAATGATATAAGCAACTTTCTATCTGTTAGGCACAGGAACACCATTTAAGTACATATTGATTTATGTACCAAGTGAGAGTATTACAAGCTTTTGTTTTCCACATTTTATCAATTCAGCAGGTCCTTGTCCTGGAGATCTACCGTTTTTCAGTTCGTTTTCACCTTTTTTTATTTTTGTGACTTCTATCGTTATCGCTTCACCTTCTCCCCTTTGGTTGATTGAAAAACTTTCTTATACAACATTTTGTTATTTAATGTGATGTTTGTAATAATTTTTGTGTGCTGATTGTTATGTGTAATTTACTTATGCTTGTAATTTTTATTATTTCTTTTCTCATTATTTTATGTAATAAGGTATTAGTCTCCTAACATTTCTTATCTCACTTTTCTCTTCTTGTTATTGCCATTGTTCTCCATCCCTATCTTTTTCTTGTTCATTCCTTAGCCATTTGATTTGGAATTTTTTACCACGTCTTCTACTTCTTTGGTACACCATAGCTTGTCGCTTTGCCTTTCAGATCTCAAGCCAAGTGCTTCTTCTGTGCATTATCTAATGCTATCCACTAAATTTCCATATACCTCTTCTTCCGTTGACGTTTAAATTCTATTAATTAGTTTTACATGATCGGTCAAACTATCGAAGTTTCAATATTTCTCTTGTTTTCTTCCTTTATTTTCTGTAGTTTTGTATCTGAACGAAAAAGTTATCTTTGATTTCACTGTAAAATGATCTTGATAACACAACGTAGTTATAACGTATTAATTAGTTCACAAATAAAATAAATTTCCATTTATTTGATAAAACCCTTACAAATTACAAAACTATTATTAAAAAATATTTTTGAAATGTGTGCTTGCACACCCTTAACGCTGGTAGTATGCCCTGATCATTGTGTTCTGTTTCTTATTTGATGTTTGTCATACAATTTTAATGTAGGAAAGGCAAGTAGGTACACAAGAGGCCATTAAAGTTTGCATTTAACCAACTAAACTAATCCTTTCCTTTAAACTTCTGTGGTTCCCTAACATTGTGTCTACATGAAGTTTGATATATTAATTTTGCATATTTCTGAGTACTTGAATAATAAAATAAACAAAAGCGTGATTACATCTTTTCATTTGAAACTTGCAAATTTGCAGTTTTCCCTTGTTTGAAAGTGTTTTCTTTCAAAATTTGTAAGTGTTGTACCGATTATTATATTGCAGACGTACAGCGATTATAAATTCGAACATTTATAAGCGTTTCCTAATACCAAATTATCTCTTGTAAGTAAAACTTTTACAGTTTATCGTCGCTAATTTTTATGTAGGTTTTCGTGTAAAAAAATAATCTAATGTTCTCCGGTGACTTTAGGAAATTATCGTATTTATTGAAATTTGTCTTATTTCTTGCTATGAAACTGAGTTAATAACAAACTTTGCATTCATGTAAAGCCGGGCCGTAATAAATGTGAAGCTGTAATACAATAAAACGTTCCGGAATACTTTTGGAAAAAGTTTTTGTTTCGTACAATCAAACCGCGAGTTTTTTATATTTCTTGAGTACCGCAGCGGAATCCATAACTCGAATATTTGTTACTTCATGTTATAAACAGTTTAAAATTTATTCAAATTCCAATGAAATAGTTTTCAATTTGTGTCAACAGACAAAACATTTCAAAGCCAAACTTAAAACCGTTTTTGGATGAATCTTCGATCATTCATTTCAAATTATTATCTGCGATAACAACAATTTAATTATACAAATATTACGTTTTGAGAGTGTCATTATAATAAATTGTTACCTTGTTTCAGTATTTCCAAAAGAATTCAAGAATCTCTGACGTAAACAAACGTTTAAAATCTCAAATTTGGAGTTCAGTAGTAACCATAGTTCTAGTTGAAGGTAAAAATCTTCTTGCCTGTGATCCAGAAACACGAACTTCCGATCCATATGTTAAGTTTAGGTAGGTGTTAATAATAATTCTCCCACCTTTCGGTAAGTTACCGTAATCTTTTTTAGGTTAGGTAATGAAAAGTACAAAAGTAAAGTTGTTTGGAGATCTCTTAATCCAAAATGGTTGGAACAGTTTGATCTTCACCTTTATGACGATGGTGATCAACAGTTAGAAGTTACAGTATGGGACCGAGATAGAACGAGAGATGATTTTATAGGAAGGTAAGTGCGTTTTCCTTTAAATTTCATCTATGTATCGCACAATGTTTCAAAAATCAATCAATTACAGTTGAAAATAAATCACAAAATGTAATGATAGTTACTACTCACGAAGAGAAGTTTGCCACACGAGCCGCCAGGCGAGTGTGGTAATCATCTGAGTGAGTATCATTACATGCGAGTAGACTACTATACTTTTTCTACGACTTGCTTTTTACAGACCAAAATATATAGTAAATTAAAATAGCGTTAGTTGTCAACAAACGTCAACCGGTAATTGTTCTGTCAGATAAACCACGCCTTTTTAAAATATCTGCATTTGATCGCCTAGTAACCGTTAAATTAACAAAAAACATTCATCAATCGCGTGAAAATTATTACTTTTCATTGGGAATTTTAGGGTTTCTTTTTATATTTAGACACTTTTTTGATCATAAATTCATAACTATATATGAATCGTTTTAAAAATATGTTCTTTATAAGAATACGAATAAATTAGATAACTTTAGCGCTTATAATAATCTATTGTCACTTAGGCATGGGTCTTATGATTAATTGAACCCGTGAGTAATGGGCCATTGAACCCGTGAGTAATGAAATTCATTACTCACGGGTAGGTAATAGGTGTTATACTTATTATTCACTCGTAGAAAAATAGATATTTATTTAATTGTAATGTGATTTTTATGGATTACTAATTGGATTGTTTTTAAAATTAACAGCATATTAATTCCAGTAACTTTCATAAAAATGTTTGTCGTCAATATTAAACATATTATTTAATATTTACCTTTTAATTGAAATTTGGAGCTTTTTATAACATGTATCTATTTACTGTAAAGCAAGGATCGTGTTTTGAAGGTGTAACGTTACGTTTACGTGCTTTTATTTAGTTAAAAATGAACACTTCGCGTACGAATGTTAATAAAAGCGTACCAGCGTCCAGCTCTAATTAGTAGTTCTGCTAATGTGGTCCAGTATAAGGTGTGATTACAATGTTAGGGTTAATTAATAATATAGGTAGGTTCGTTACCGTTTATAGTACATAATTAACCGTGCTACAGTCATTAGTCAGAAAACGTACTTAGGTAATTCGCTGTTACTATTAATTTTAACGGAAAATGTGGCTACCTGGAAAAACGTGTTTTTTTCAAACATTGTTGGGAAAAGTGTGCGAAATCCTTAATAATTTTATTCTACATTCGGTAATCCCATTTATTGCGTTACAAATTCTTTAGTTTAAGAAACTGTTAACTACATTCTTTAGATGTTCAATTAATTAAAACTTTTGTAACCAAAAATTACCGTATTGTAATCCCTCTTTCAAGCGTAATCCATCAAGCCATTCACTTTGTATTACTCAGTTTCTGCATAACGCCAGTGGATGTTATACCACAATACGATTTTTGGAAAGAACAAATTCCAATTCTGAACTGCGCTCGAAATCAATGTTGAGCTCTAAAGGACTTAATTTCGGCAACACTTCCTTGCCGAGATCATAGCAAACGCAAGTGAAGTATGTTGCCATCACTAGTCAATAATATTTTGCGCCAATATATACGTGTTTTACAATTTTTCAAAAATAATCCTACTTTCGCTGTTCAGTAGTTCAGTAAGTAGGTATAACTCACAGAGAACACTATGCAATATACATACAAGGAACAATTGAACAATTTAAGGCAAGTTGAGGATGACAATAGTGATAAACCATCCCCCCCCCCCAAATTCCCTTCTCGGGGCAAGAAGTCGAGGAGAGATGCAGACCTTAGACGGACTTCTTAATTTGTATTGTTGACTTGAAACACATACCATTCAAAAATAATCTTCTATTTTATCTTTACTAATTAGCGAATAAGCGTCAGTTCGCACGTAATAGTAAGAAGATTTCTGACAACTAGTTTGATACGGCACAAAAAGGCACAAACGATTCAATGTAAATTCGTAGTTTGTGCTTTCATTTGATGTGTGAAGTATTGCTCATAACTTTTTTGTGGGCGATTTTACCAACTGGTCTTAGGCCTGCCGCGCACTAGGCAGCCTGGCTGTAGCAGCCAGGCTGCGGCAGCCAACCCAACATATGATTGCTAGTGGAGCCCGCACACGAAGCGGCCAAGAATTCTTGGCTGCAGCAGCCGTTGAATGCATATGATTACACGGCAGCCAGTTGGCTGCCGCAGCCTGGCTGCTGCAGCCAAGCTGCCTAGTGCGCGGCAGGCCTTATACAGCATAAACCGACACAAACAATTTCGCCAAAAACTATCGTTTTAGGCCTGCCGCGCACTAGGCAGCCTGGCTGCGGCAGCCAACTGGCTGCCGTGTAATCATATGCATTCAACGGCTGCTACAGCCAAGAATTCTTGGCCGCTTCGTGTGCGGGCTCCACTAGCAATCATATGTTGGGTTGGCTGCCGCAGCCTGGCTGCTACAGCTAGGCTGCCTAGTGCGCGGCAGGCCTTAATGTTCGGCTAACTAAAGATAAATTTTCATATACCTAACCCATAAGTATGAAATTAATGTTTACATATTCTGAATTAAAAACAAAAAAACCCATTTTTTTTATATTACGTGAGGATTCTTAGTACCTAGCTATAATGTATCAAGAAATCACATTTTGTATTATTACGTGAATTTATTAATGAAGTTGCGAATCAGTTTTCCGAATAAGGTTCATATAACTCTATCATAATAATAATTTTTGATTTATCTAACTATTTATAGCTCATCGAGATATTTATTATTCAATGTACAGCTAAACCCAGAAGGTAATAAATGCTATCGTTTAGCACTTCAGAGCTACTAATTCCTAATCCATTGTTCAAAAGCTAATAAAGGTGGATTAACAAAGGTACCTACTTCTATTTGAATTGGAAACATAACCTTTATTAAGGTATTTTCCAACGAATTGTACAAAATAACTGTTGTTTATTTTATGAAACATTTATAAATTTAAGTATCTATCGCTATAAACAAAGCTTTAGAAATATGAAATAAGCAATTTGTGTGTGCTTTGAGATTCATTTAAAATGTATTGTTTACATTATCAAATAATATATTCCTCTTTATTCTGATTATACATAGTTTCAGAATTTAGATAGCTTTATTCATTTTTTTAGTGTATCATTTTAACCAATTGGCCTGGTGTCTCTGTGGATTGCTTTTTTATTCAACGTTCTATATATCTCTTGCAACCCAGCCTCGAATATAACAACAGCAAATATGCAATTAATGTGTCGTACTAAATTGCTTGAATTTATTTTTATTTATTTACTTAATTGTCATTATTTCTTATTGGGCTAGATTTTATGTAATGTCAGTCCAGGCACTTTGCTTCAAATCTCAAATTGGTCGCTACATCCATTGGTTGAGTGAATAAAATGTTAAAAAAGTTTTCTCTTACAAGATACAAATCACTTAGTAATTCGACGAAATTGTAATCCAAGACATTAATTCTGCAATCCAACGTATCTAATAGAAAATCACTGAAGATCACAATTTTATAATTAAAGTGTGTCGATTTTTTTCCAAATTGTTAACAAAGATAGTTGTAGATACTGAAATAGTGAAAATACACTCCTGGAAAGAATTTGAATGCAATATTATACCCTGATCTGTTGGAAAATGTGGTAGATAATTTTCCAACCCAATCATTGGAGTAATGAGTGAATGAAAGAGAAAGCGGTCTACTTGACGATGAATATGAATACTCGCATTTTCCAACAAGATGGACCTTCTCCTCATTATGCTATTCCAGTTCAAAATTGGCTTGATCAAAGATTTCCCAGGATATAAATTAGCAAGGAATATCAAGTTTTTTTGGCAAGAATGAATGGGGATTCTTATGCCACTTAATTTCTTTAAAAAAATTTATGCCATGTCAGAAGCTATTATAGCTGGGTGATTTCGAATGTACACATGCTCCAGGTTCTCCCGTCTCATTCCACATAATCCACACCTTCTCTTCTCATCTTCCCACTCCGTCTCCTCATTTCCCCACCTAATCTCGCTGTCATCCTATTCTTTCTTATACTTAATCCTCCCATTAAGTACCCCGGTACCCCCTCTGTCATAATCTCCCCATTATACTTCCATTCCCTAATTTTACCCCTTTTTTCCTGCCTTTGCATATCTTTGTCTCTAATGCTATTACATTCTCTCCTATCCGTATTTTATTTTTTCTCCATTCACCTCTCTCCAGTAACTTTGCAATATAAAACCCCATCTCCCCGTATTTCATCGCCAACTTCCCAGCATGTATTCTTACCGTGTCCCAATTCACTCCTCTTGCATTATATAGCCCCGAGTCTCCCTTTCCAAACCAAGTACCCATTTCCAATATTTCTCCTGTACAATTTGCAACACTTCCCGTTCCTTCCATCCCCATATTTTTGCCCCGTACATCATCACACTTTTCACCAGCTTATCAAACAGCCACGCCCTTCTTATTACCCTATATTTTGGTACCCCTTCCCCAACCCCTTCACCTGTGCATCGTCCTTATTGTCATACCTCATTATGATAACTCAAATATCTCACTTCCCCCACACTTTCAATCTCCTCTTTTCCCCATCTCCAATCCTCCTTCCTTTTACCCCCCCCCCCCTCCTTTTTTGAAATACACCATTTTAGTCTTATTCATATTTACTTGTAGATCTTTTTTTGCAGGAACTCCTTCACTGTCTTCATCATTTCCTCCATCTCTACTCCTGTTTTAGCCATCGCTACCACAACATCTGCATATGCGAGTGCCAATACGTTACATATTGGCAATCCTTGTTCAATTAAGGCTGTCCCTGCATATCTAACTTAATGTTTTTAAAGATTATTCATCTTATGATAGCCTTTAAGATTCCCTAAAAGATGCCTCTCATTAATTTCTACTTAAAATTTTGTTACGTGCATAATTCTACATCGTTTTTACTGCCCTATAATAAATAAATCTTGTTAAAGCATAAATGTACGAAAGTCGAAACCAATCAAAGCCCCATGTATCACAAAACATGAAATAATACGATGGATTTTAGGCGGTATTAAAAAAGGGTTTGTGGGATAACCAACAAGATATCTAATCAATTCACGAAATTTTGTTATTTCATTTATGGAGTAGGTACGTAAAATACCTATAGACACGGGCATTCTTTCTTTAATAAACATTGTTCCAAAGTGTTTAGGGTTTAATATTCGACAACTTCATCGTTTAATAACCGACGCGACGATAACATTCTAAATTCTTTCGAAAACTAACCAAATTTTTGCTTGTCAGAATTTAACGAGAAAGAAAGCACTTACATAGATGGCCTACTAATATAGACCTTTTCCATAAACAGTCTCGAAATGGAAAATATAACAACGATAAATCACAATCTTGGCAGGTTTTGTTTACTTGATATTGCAAAAATAAAACGATAAAGGTTCATAAATACAAACTATACGCCCAAATTTTAACTTATTCAGCGCAAAAGATATAGAAATTCAGGAAAAATATGAAGGATGGTATTTATTCCCAATAAATTGAATTGAACCTCGTGTTCATGCACGTTAATTATTTAGTAACCAGTTGAAAGTAATGGAGATTAATCGATTACCAGTATCCTAGATTTGCGATGTTATACTTGTAAATGTTGGATTTGATTCTATATTCATCGCATTTCATTTCCTGAAAATATTGTAATTCGCTTTTCAATTACTAATGCATTAGACAAACTTCAGCCTGTCCGAGCGGAAAAGGTCACACCAGATGATACTGAAGATTCAAAAATTGCACATAAAATTTGGCGGAAATTAATAAGTTAAAATAAAGATGCTAAAGGATATGTTGTATTTATCAAAATATTTATGAATATTGTAAGGAGTAAATCCCATAGCTATAGTAGGTTGTACTATCCATCAACTTGAAAAGAGACTCTCGAGACCAAAAGTCTCGAGACCGATACTAATCCTTGGTCTCGTTTTAACGTAACGAGACGTGACGCGACTCGCTGAAGTCTCGTCTCGTTAGATTTAAAAATAAACAAGTATCAAAAGTTGCGAATTCTTATAGAATTCTAATTTCAACCAACTTCAAATCTGTAACTAATTATGGCACCTCAGACGCAAGCACCCGGATTCTGCACAAATGAGTCATTGTTTTTCTTTCCGCCCTTAGGGGAGATGCGAGCGGAGAAGGTGACGGACAATTTGTAAATCACAAAAAAATCTTGGAGGAAAAGACAAGTAAAGAAAGATCGTTTTTCTGCGGACATATGCAATTTTCCCCCTTTCCACCCCCCAAAAAAAGGGGTTGGAGTTGGGGTGAAATTTGCCATTTGAGAATAGTTTTTAATGGAGAATCCAAACGTGCAATAAGAAATAGGTGTTCCCAATTAAGTTTTCCAGACTTTCCGTTTCATAACTGAATAGGTTTCCAAAAATAAAGGAAATATGTTTTTTTCTTTTTGTAATTGGATGTGTCGTTCTCGATATATTCAAGGGTGTATATTTTGACTTTAATGGCCTCCCGACGACGGCGAACGAGGATGCGATCAAAAAATTTGCCAGAGATTTGGAATCAGCCAAGAATTTCCTATAAGATGACACCATTTCCAGTTTTCTAAACCCTGTAACATCGCTCAACGCACAGAGACACAGACATCCGGACAAAAGTAACCAACTTTTTGAAGTTGGTTGAAAAAAAGGAGCAATTACAAAGACGAAAATAAAACTGTAGAAGAACCGGAGCTGCAAAGTATTTATTGCTATACATTTTTAAAAAATACCATTTATGTAATGATTCTTACAAAGTTAACGTTGACTTTGTTTTGTGAGCAAAAACAATTACTTTCCAACTTATTACCATCAGTAACATTATAGCCCTAAAGATAAGTCGAATATTTTAAAATTTTGTGATTTTTCGGTATAATTTAATTTCAACTTATATTTTTTCACTACATAATAGGCTACTTTTATAATTTTTCGTGGCGATAACGCGAATTGTCGCACCCGACATTTCCTATTTTAATAGCAGGACGCAAGTTACCCTTCTTCCGTATCTAATTAAAAGTGTTTGGGAATATGCGTGTTTGCATGGGGGACTGGAATAGATAAGTAAAATTTTCTATATGTTTCATATTGAATTATGATTATAAAACATATGACATTGACAATTAAGTCGTTAAGTCTGTCGAAAATGACAACTAACCTTATCACCTTATAGATTAATTATATCTATATAAAACCATTATACTTATAAATGAAAAATATGGCTCAGAGCCTTTTTGTAATAATACACGGTTGTGCACGTAAGGTGACCAGGCAATATCATGACGTGGTCCGTTCTCTCATTGTTTAAAAACATTACGAATGATATAATGTGATGACACCTTTTAAGCTACTTATTATCTACGTGGATTCTTGATTTAATTTTCCAATACCAAAAAACAATGTGTGCTTAGTAAAACGTATTTGGGATTGCATTTTGACTTGGTCAGGTTCGCCATCTTACATGAATAACCCTGTATATTATATTGTAATTAAGGTTAGGCTGTAATGTCCTTAGTTCGTATACATAATAATACAGCCTCTTCAAACAACAATAATTAGATCAGTTCGTATCTGCCGAATGGAATTGGACTAAAATTTCTGCCCTCTAGCAAGATATCGACTGCGTTACCAGACATGACTATATCGTTAAAATTAATATTTTGAGATGCATCCAGCGGACCGTATCTAATTTTAACGAGAAATAATTTCGCCGCATAAATTCAAGACATCGTCGATCTATTTCTTAATACATACCAACATCTACGTTTCTAAGCATTGAAAGTGTTTTTTTACAAGAGTAAATGTAAACTGCAAATTATTGAAATTTTCTCCTAATGGAAATTTAACCATAATCAAAATCCCTCGGTTTTCCAGTCTTCAATTTATCGAAAAGTGAATACCTATCGGTATCTACAGGGTGAGTTTTTTTTCATTATTTGTATGGCGATCTCGGAAACCATAAGAGTTACACATTTGCTTAAATGGGGAAAGATTTGCTTCTTTGGAAGACTAATCCAGATACGCTTTTGTTGATTTAAGAAAATGCATGGCTTACTAGATATTTGTAAAAAAGTATAATTCTCCAAAATCGTTTCAGCCCTTTAATTCGTTTATTTCTAAAGATAGATAAAAATTGTTCAAATACAATTTGTAGATAATTTTGTGCCGAATAACGTCACCGTACTAGTTTTTAAATTTTGCCTAGCATTTTGAGGTTATGAAGCAAAGTTGAATTTTTTTAAATGGAAACAATAGTTGGCTATGACGTATTTTAATAGTGCATTTTTTTCTGATTGTAATGATGTAAGGGTTGTATCACTTATTTCGATAAATAAAGGCACAATACACGTTTTCCTATTATTAGGTTTACAAAAAATCATATCCCGCCATGGAAAACAAAAGAAATTATTATCGACACACACACTGTGACACCTTTTCAACACGGAGTTAACAGCTTTTACGCCCATTTACATCTAATCTGCTAAACGCATTAATAACAACTTCCTGCAGCTCCTGCATCTTTTATTCCTCCAAATACAAAAAAGTCTAAAGGTGTGTCGATAATAATTGTTTACATTTCGAACACTTACTGTAAATTTCTTTTGTTTTCCATGGTAGGATGTGATTTTTGGTAGACCAAATAATAGGACAACGTGTATTGTGCCTTTATTTATCGAAATAAGTGATACAACCCTTACATCATTACAATCAGAAAAAAATGCACTATTAAAATACGTCAAAGCCAACTATTGTTTCCATTTAAAAAAATTCAACTTTGCTTCATAACCTCAAAATGCTAAGCAAAATTTAAAAACTAGTACGGTGACCTTATTCGGCACAAAATTATCTAAAAATTGTATTTGAATACTTTTTATCTATCTTTAGAAATAAACGAATTAAAGGGCTGAAACGATTTTCGAGAATTTTACTTTTTTACAAATATCTAGTAAGCCATGCATTTTCTTAAATCAACAAAAGCGTATCTGGATTAGTCTTCCAAAGAAGCAAATCTTTCCCCATTTAAGCAAATGTGTAACTCTTATGGTTTCCGAGATCCCCATACAAATAATGAAAAAAAACTCACCCTGTATAATGAAATTTTTAAATTTAAAATATTTCGTATTTTTCAAATTAATTTCTCCTATACACATGAGATTGTCTCTCGATTCATCAACGTAAATGTAATCGCCAGGATTGCAAAAGTTTGAGTGTAAAATATTGTACTAAATTACTCATTTACGTACAAACTTTGCATTTTTCCTTGTAATAAATAATAAATGATAAAAAGTTCGGTATATATTTAAACGTGGTTTTTACTATCTATCAACACCAACAGAACATTTTTATACAAACTTTATAAGTTAACGTGACAGATTTTAGTGTACTCCGAATTGTATAAAATGTTCCATTCATAATTTTATACAGAAGTTTGAATTGGTATGGAACAATAAAAAAAATGTACAAATAAATACCAAATCCTTCGTCTTCCTTGAACTCAAATAAATTTCGCCTTCATTATCCTTCATTTTCTTTCTATTGTCCCAATCTTTATCTCTCTTGTGATTTCAAGATTTTTCTTCTCTGTGGACTTAAGTTTAGAAAACGTATTAGACTTCAACAAGTCAGTCCCCATTTGGTCAGCTATATTATGTAGCTTTCACAATAATACTTATGTGGGTAGTTCCAAATAAATTTGTAGTTTTACAATAGCGTTAGTTCTATTTGTAACGTGGTTTCAACTGTTCGCAATTATTAAAAGTTCTAGAGCAGAGTGCAACAGGAACGTGCATATTAGGTCTTTAATGGATTTGGTTTCCCCTAGACGTTTTACATTATCGTGTAGACTACTATTCCTTCGTATTTCATGCCGGGAAAATAGGTTTATTATATTATAACCCAAACCTGTTGGTTTTGTCTCGTAAGGGTGTGAATTATCGATTCGAGCTTTTCATTCAATGGTATGATACAATTTCTGTTAAAAACTTAACACCGCTGCAGAAAGATGTGGATTCGTTTTTGCATTATGATCTGACAGCTTCTGTATTGTATCATCATTCATCATATACCGCCACTGCACGCAAACCCCAGGAAATTGACGATAGGTTGAAAAATTATAATATGTCAAACAGCACTAAATAACGTTACATGTGACTTCTAACTAATCACTACGGCTCACTGAACTTTTAATTTTTGCTATAAGTTAATATTGTTAAGATAGATAGAAATACATGTTCCTACTCCATTTTTTGCGATTTAGGATAATATTAGTATTATTTATTTGTTGATTTACTCGATTTTATGTAATCATCAGAGGAATGAATTGATTAGTGTCACTTTAAGGGTTACTGCGTAACGTTTAGGATGCAATTCAGTACAATTTGGTTGCGATTGGAGTAGCAAATAAATTGAATCATGGCAAATGCGTCCAATTAGTGTGACTCTCATTGTAAAGGTACTCTAGATTCGATTCACAATGAAACTTTTCCGTGGCAGCTAAATATATCTACTTCAAGATGGATGATACTGAAGTATTCCATTTAAACCTAGCCTAAAACGACCGACGTGCCTTTTTACGTTTTAAATCATTTCTAATTTCTTTCCATTTTATATCTCCCCCAAACACTTTTTGCGCCCATCGTGGACCATGTTATTTTTAGCAACCTTTAGGTTAATAAAAAATGTAGCTTGTATGTATCAAAGCTTCTTCACTATATGTAGCACTAGAGTGCTACATATAGTTGACTGCTTCAGAGCTTGCCAAATTTTTGACGATAGAATTTGAAAGTTTTGCATATTAACAATAATAAACTGTATTTTTCATTCTGTTCTTTGCAATGCTTACACTCGTCAAAAAGAACGAATGAGGGCAATGAGGCAATACATTTAGAAAATTGATCACTATTTAGAGTGCAATATATCAGTCAAAGTCATGTTATGGTTAAGAAATTCTTCAATGTGTACTTATATGTTTTAGGGTTTCATGTTTTACACCATTAAATAAATTAAGGTCAGAGGAGTTCTTGAAAAAAGAGCGTCCCAAAATAGCCCATATATCTACATAATTTTTAAAGAAATTTGGTCCGCTTCCATCTGCCAGTGACCCAATACTCTATGTAGATCGCCAACCGCAAGCCTTTTCGGCCCGATCCGATCCTCCAATTTTCTAGGATTTTCTAGGTCCTGTGTGTACTAAATGACAAAATGATCCGCACGGCTTTGCAGCCCTACCTACTACATGTACGACGATGAAAGGAAACACATTTTATAATAAATTCATAAAAGCCAGATGCTAACGAATGCGTCAATTAAATCTCCACTTCAATCATTCCATAAACTAAAAGTGGACCGGTAGATCTTTCAAATCACAGGGCGGGTCACCTATGCCCAGTCCGCCCCTGGTCAAGGTCTTTGCCATAAATTGAAATGGTAGCAGAGTTTAAACTATTTAAAGACATTTTGGAAAGTCGTCTTTACGAGAAATAGAAGTGGACCAAGTACGTTTTCTTGAGGAGCTCCTTTCACAATGGTCAAGAAAATCTGTAGTTGCCTCTGAGTTACTCGTTTATTTATTAGTTTCTTGAAAACCTTGGTGAATGTAGCAAGAAACGATATAGGACGGTAATCTGAATATCATTATCATGTCCTTTACAATTGCCGCTATTTTTAAAGTGTCCGGAAAGGTTGCACTCATAAGGGAACTATTAATTATATCCTCCTTTAAATGGATGGGTTATGAAAATATTGTCCGTATCCATTCTACTACAAGCAAAAACTGTTGTCTTAATATTTCCCTGTGATCTTTCTTGTGGTCTCCAACTTTTTGCTTTCTAGCTAAATAGAGTTCTAAATCCTTTCTACAGCCTTATTTTATCTCCTGTATCTAATGAATGGCACTGCGTGCAAAAACTGTACTGTCTGTTGCAAAATAGATATTTATGTATCAAGTATGAAAAATGATGTTTTAGCGGATGAGTCTAGAACTTCGGCGAATCCGCTAAAGTATTTTTCGTACGTGATGCATACCTACAACATTTTTTTGCATAAATTCTCTAAATTATCAAATTAATTTCATCAAAATTTATTTTGATGCGTACAGAACAGTTGTAAACATCATATTTAGCTTTGACATAGTTGTTATGACAACAAAAGATAAATACGTAAACACATCGTAAACACGTCAAGGGAATGAAAATCCAGCAGCAATTACTGAAAAAGCTAAAAATGTTGATCTAAATTTACTTTCTGCTAAATCTCGAGAACAATACGCGAAAGAGCATGTCTGTTTTCATTTGTCTAAATATGTATTTTCTATTCGAATGTATTATTAATAAAATAATAATAGTCTTCTAAAAGATTTGTCATAGTTACTTTAGCGTACTTGTCCCCTGCGGAGCATGGTATAAGGTGTTTTACAGCAGAAAACATTTTCGCTAATAGCAACTTGGAATTTTCACTACAACATTTTTAGGAATACCGACTTGTTTACAATAAAGCTCCATTTTAAATTTTGCGTTTGAAGCTGAAGTTATCAAAATTTCGTGTTGCTGACTTATTGTAAAAAATTGAGTGTGCTTACAATGGCTACATTTGATATGCTTTACACTTAAAATTAGTTTAATTTTCCTTTTTTGTGGGGCATACTTTTGCCTTCTATTCTCACTTTTTTTGACATTTCTTTTCCATAACAAAGGAGTTTTCTTTTTTCTTGCTACTTGCTAAGCCATACAGTAGATTTCTAAGCAGTGGGATTTTCATTTTTGCTAATTTAAACCAATGGGATAAGATTTAAAATGTTATAAGTCTCAATAGTAGGTTGTATTTTGTTACACTCCTATAAATAGTTTTTTGTTAATTAATTCTTAAATATTGGCATTTTTCTCGAGCATATGCTACACAAATCTCCCAAGTTCTATAAAAATTATGAAATTATGTTAACGTAAGTATGTATAAATAAATGGTGGTTCAGATAAAATTTGCTTGATAAAAATCGGTTCAAACCTTTTTTTATAAACGTTTAAAGTGAGGTGGCTAAATTGTTTAGTTTACTATGATAATAATGGATGTTAAGGGTTGTGTAATTAAAAGTAACCTCTTCATCTCTGTGATAGCGATGCACTGTTCTTGAATGGTTAGTGTTTGTGACACGTAAGGGCACGGCAAGTAAATGACATCTTTAAAAACTCTTTAATTGTACTCCACAAAACACCACCATTGTTAATTGAAATTCTATTTACAAAGTCATAAAACAGTTTAGTAAAACAAAACTTTTGAACGCAACGTCCACTACTACCTTAATTGAAATTTCCATAAAGTCTCCTACAATAAATTTTAAACACAACCACAAGTTTTAAAAGCTATTAGGCTACATTAACACACAAATCGAAATATGTGCGAATGGATAAAATTCAAATTCACATATTGTACCTACAACTGAAATGTCATTAATTTCTCTAAAGCCAACATCAGTTATTTTCGTTATTCGTTATAACGTCACCCTTGAGTGTAGTTTCATTTGAATTCATTAAAGATCACGGGACATGTTTTTCAAAAATGCACATGTTAATTTCCATACTCTATCTTCATAATGAAACAAGTATAACAAAAAATTAAATTAAAATCACAACAGTGTATTCCCTTATGAGGTCCTTATGAGCATCCTATCTTGAAATAAACTCGCGAGAGTACTAACATGCGGCAGATTTTATGAAGCAATTCTCGTCCAACTTTCGTATCTTGTAATATTTCGGCCTATTTGATAAAAGTTGAAACTGTAATGAAAAATTCAACTTTTTTTTTTCTGATTAACCCCATCGATTACGATTACCTTTTTCACATACGCACAATACTAAATGAAACATCACTTCTTCATACTTATCGGTGTTACAAAGTTTTCGGTTTCGTGCCGATGTTTAACCAAACAAGTATATCTACATTGTTTCCGTTAAAATGCATTTCTTACTAGATAAACGAAGAATCTTTATTTTCTTCAAACTAATTTTCATAATATACGTCGCATCGAGAGAAAAGTTTTAGATTTTTGCCAGAGGTCCTACAACATTTTGTTATAGCGTAATTTTTCAGATATGACACAAAGGTGTATTTATTTAAATTTTAAATGGAAATACAAGAACAAACAACTTGTTTAATGATCAATTGATCACATAGACTGGCGGTTTCCTACATGAAACTTTCAGTATATCGCCCATTTACTTCTAAACATTTCGTGATACGCTTTTCCAGATTCTTGTTACAATTTGTTATTTGACGAACGGCAGCTGCGTTGAATGGATGCATGATACTACGTTCCAAATTGATAACGTTGGCGTAATTATTTATGTATGCAGGATTTTTTATGTAGCCCCACAGGAAAAATTCTAATGGAGTTGAACCTGGAGGCCGCGTTAACCATTTACCCCAATCCAGCGGTTTCCATATCTCGCTGTTAAATATTCTTCTTGAAATGTAAAGTATTAAACTTTTTGGAGTAACACATTCACTCGAATGCATATTAACAGCGGCTAATACATTAGTTTGAGTTACCTTATTTTCTGTCTGGTACGTTTTAGAATGAACTATGGCAAAGGAACCATTTTGTGGAAGATTTTGTCCAAATCTAGGAAATAAAGATTTGTGCGGATGCTTCCTTTCGTGGTCTAAGTGAAATATTCGGTTGTAGCAGCCATGGAAGTACGACGACGTCGTATGTATGTGACAAGCACGTCAGTTTTTTCAAAATTTGAAAACATAATAATTATAAACTTGCTAAAGATACAGTAAATACATATTTATAACGCAAAATAGGTATATCGCAAACACATTTTTTCTATTTTTTTCCTAAACTGCAAAGCCTTAAACCCTATATCGTTGAAAAGGGGAAAAAGACGACCATATTAAAATCAAATATGGCTTCCATTAAAGAAATACAACTGTATGTCATATCTGGAAAATTATGCTAGATATTACTATGTATATTACTATAAAATTTCTTTTAGACAGTAAAATTATCTGTAACTTTTTTCTTATTAGTATGGAAAATAATTAAGTTTGAAGAAAATAGAGCTTCGCTACCTAATATTCATCCACAACATCTACGTCATTTCGGCAGTGCAATGCATCTACAATGGGATTTCATAGGTTTTACCAGAGATCAAAGCAGTGGTATCGTTTGCATATATATAAATGATAAATAAGTTTAAAATAATAAGATGATGGTTGATTTGGCATTGTTTTATTATATTTAACCGAGCTGTAAAATCGATAATCTTTCAATTTACATGTTTACAATGGTTAAACGAAAAACCGTCCGTTTTGTATCAACCAATTAAATTACGCATAACTTCTCGCAACAGGTCATGACAAAAGTTTGTTATGCTTAACATCGTATGGGCACTAGTAACTTATCTGTGGTATGGGTATGCGTTCGACAGTTATTTTCCACGCAGCTTGAAACACTGCCTCCAATACTATTTGAGAATTTAGGTTACACATCCCAAAGATAAACGATGTTAATTTATACAACTTTGTTACACGTAATATTGTTAAATTAATGGAAAGAGTCCTTGAGTTATCAAATTTCCACTAAAATAACGTCAACAATTTTCCCGGCTAGACGTAGACCTAGGCGACGCAATCGGGACAAAACGGTGATAGTGCCTGCTATAAAAACACAAGGATGAATATTTCATTACCTCTCAAACAACCTGGATCTGTGTCTTTCAAATTTTGTTATCGATTATGTAAAAGTCCCTTTCTATATCTATCTATTGTATTAAGAACATCATCTTGATATGAGTTTTTCTCTTAAAATTTCCTTTTAAAAGCCACCATCTTGCACATACAAGGGCGAATCCAGGGAGCGCTATGGGGGGTCATGCCCCCCCCCCCCTTGGGTAATTTTTTGTTTCATGATTTCGACTTGAAACATAGCGGCGATCTATCTGTTGAGAAATGTGCGACGCAGGCATTTATCCTAATAATTGTAAACTACTGTTTACACATTTTCTTGAATTTGCCAATTAGCATGGCGTCTGCAGGAAGAAGTTTTGCAGCCCTGCGTCGGCTGAAACCACATGACCCAAGATCGTCTCGTGGGATGATGTTACATTATTATTAAAGTATTCTATTTATAAATATATCTGAAAATCTGATTCTTTTAACCCTCTTCTTTACTGGAGACCGACCCTATTCAATACAATATGCAATAATTTGAACATTTTTCAATATTTTTAAAAAAAGGTATGTATGAAACCAAACGGTACTGAATTAAGTAAAAGAAACCGTCGGTACGTGAGAGGTTCCAGTCTTGTTGGACAATTTCTGGATCCACCTTTGATGCTCTGATGCTCTCAACTTGACACATACAATCATTAAGTCATTAACTTTCATTACTTTCTCGGATTACACGACGGGATATTCTTATTTTGTGTCGGTATGATTAATAGGAAGAATTATAATTATTATATCGTCAATAAATTTTTAGTATTGGAGTGGCTGGCACTGGATGGAGAAATATGGTATGGACGCTGTCCATTTAGGATTTATGTGAATTAACATGTAACAGTATCTTTTAACTCCGGATGTGGTAATCGTACTTTGTAATAACGAAGTAATTCTCAATTTGATCTGAAAATTATAAAGTAAAATTCCCAGTAACATGTACATACATATTTCCATATAGGAGGTAATATCCCGAATCCAGGAAGCCGGTGATAATTATTATTAATTTTGAATATTGTGCCAGATGTGCTACAGGGCTGCTAGCTTGCGCCCATTACATCATCATCGGAGCTTCTTTGGTTCCCTTTCTGTTCCAGAACCCTTACTAGTACCATGCCAGATTAGAGCAAAGTTTCGGTCTGGCTGGTAAGATTCTTTCATACACCTTCCTGAGATGGCTGAACGTCTCAGTGTCTTTTATAAACCACAATAAATCTTGCGTTTCTCCATATTTAGAGTAGTGAGTATTTTCTATCGTTACCTGTACAATTAAAGTATATTTCATGTCTCAGATCGTTTGTACTTGTACTATTGTCCGTCCATGTGCTGGATATCTCTTTTTAGAAGGTACCAAAATTTGGTATACGGGTTCTTTAACTTCGAACTTTTGCTACATTCCCATCCGTGGCCCAGGTCAAAAGTTATGGAGCAAAATTTGCCAAAACTCGTTATTTATGCACCAATTTTGTGCGATAAACATCCAAATGCATTGTATCAATGCCCAATAAGATGTTAAAAATCGTGGAATATGCACCAATCTCATGGATCTAACGTCCAAACGCATTGCGTTGGGCATTTCGTGCATTTTGGGTTACCATAATGGTTTTAACCAAGACATGTGAAGATTCAACCAAATAATTAATGGTAATACTGATGAATGCAGACAGTCTTAATACTGAGGATCCTTCGATATTCCTTTGGTTTATTTGTGTTGTTCACCACCCAGTATTGAAATCTTTAATAATTGATTTTTAATCACATTTAATCCATCGAAAAACTGTACGTAATCATGAATTTCATATAATTATTGTTCTAGCACAAATTTCCCTTTAATAAGACTCTTTACCTTGAAGCTTTGGAATTATATTTTAAACATTATGAACATTTCTTTAAATTTTGATTTACTACTACTCAGAATCACCCAAATTTGTCGTTTCTCTAGGCATATATACGCGGTTAACGTTAAATAAAGTTTGAAAACGCTCATTCGTTCGTATCAATATTTAAGCAGATTAAATAAAACGGCGAACACCAGGTTATATGATTAAAATTGAGCTCAATTTATAGGCCTAATGTAATTAAAGCATAAGTAGGTACCCCATTAAAATGAAAGAGGATGATTATTCAAACATGGCACAATGAATTAACAAACGTAATTTGAAAATTAAGGGCATCTCATGCATATACCTATAGGTTCACAGATTTACTTCACCATGAGTTTCAGAAGGGATCATCCTGCCTTTATTGGCATTGGATGTGATTTACTTTTTTGTTACATGATGTGACTTGAAGTTCCAATGTTCTACAGGTTATTTTCATTGGAATTAAACAGGAAACAGCAGTATATAAAGACAAATAAAAATTGAGACAGATTGCCAATTTACTTCTACGCGGATTTACAGCAACTTCCTTTTTTAAAAGCGACTGTGTTAACATAAAGTTGAACTTTTCTATACATTTTACATGATAGTTTCGTATTTATTCAATTCGCCAATAAATGGTTTAATTTCGTTGAATAGTTCTACGTTTCCTTGCATCTTTCTTGCCTATGTGAAAAAGTATCGACCTCGAATTGTATAAGTAGAGTTATCGTATTTTGTTAAATAACATTTTTCAACGCATTTTAAACTTTTGTTAAACCATAACTAAAATCATATCCTTCTTCTCTTTCAGATGTTTAATAGACTTGTCAAGTTTCGAGCGAGAGAAAACGCATAATTTTACCGAAGAACTTGAAGAAGGCGCTGGTTCGCTAAGTTTTTTATTGACAATAAGTGGAACAACGGCATCTGAAACCATATCAGATCTTAGTTTGTATGAAGAAAATCCTAGGGAACGTGAGGCGGTTGTGGCACGTTACGTAAGCTAAACACCCATTTAAATTCACTTAAATTTTCTTAAATGTAATCTTAATCACAGACATGGCAACGAACATTTCACAACATTAAAGATATTGGTCATTTAACTGTAAAAGTATTCAAAGCCAGTGGATTAGCTTCTGCGGATTTAGGGGGTAAAAGCGACCCGTTTTGCGTAGTCGAATTAGGTAACGCACGTTTACAAACACAAACCGAATACAAAACTCTTACACCGACCTGGCAGAAAATATTCACTTTCAACATTAAGGATATTAACAACGTTCTTGAGCTGACTGTATTTGATGAAGACCGCGATCATAAGGTTGAATTTCTAGGAAAAGTTGCGATACCATTGTTACGTATAAAAAGTGGCGAAAAACGTTGGTACTCGCTTAAGGATAAAAAGTTGAGAAGTAGAGCGAAAGGAAATTCGCCACAAATTTTATTAGAGATGACTGTTGTTTGGAATCCTATTCGAGCCTGCGTCCGTACCCTTAATCCGAAAGAAGTTAAATTAATGGAACCCGAAGTCAAATTTAAACGACAAGTTTTTATGAAAAATGTTATGCGATTTAAAAGTATCATCTTACATTTTTATGAAATCGGAAAAGTCTTACAGTACGTTTTCCACTGCACGGTATCAATTTTTTTACTGATTGTCGTAGGGGTTGCTTTGAATGGGAATCGACACTGCAGAGCTTGATCGGTTTGATGTTTTGGTTAGTACTTTGTTATTACTTTGAGCTGTGGATGATACCAGCGGTGGCGTTGTTAATTTTCTTGAAACAGTACATTCTGAAAACGTTAGCGACTCCTGTGAATGTTTCTTGGGATGAGGCGACGGATTCTGATGTAGAGGACGATGACGATGACGATAAAGATAAGGTAATTAGATTTTGTTGGCCCAAACTACTTCTCGTTGTGGTAATTTTACCACGTTACTGGTTCGGCTTCTCATTTATTACTGAATATGTTACTAAATGGATTTTGTTTTGTATTAGGAAGAAAAGAAAAGCTTGAAAGAAAAATTGCAAGCTATACAAGAGGTAACACAAACTGTTCAAAATACAATTGGTCGATTAGCTAGTCTAGGAGAAGGTGTTAAAAAGTAAGTTTATTTTTTTATTACTTGTCCTAAGTCAAAATAACTCCATCAGCGAATTATTTTAATTTTAATTTTAATTATGTATAACACCGCTCCCTTTTCTTTCTGTATGTTTTTAACCAATGTTTTATTTGGACAATGGACAATCACTTATTATAAGTAGGTAGGTACTCATACTCATAATTACTGGAACCCTTTTAAAGACTTGGTACAAATAATAGCCAAATCAACTCATTTTCAGGACTTCGTTATTCGTAAAAGCAGCAGGTACATGTTGATAATAAACTCAATTGATTATTATTATTTACATATTATTTTTTATTTCAAAATTTATTGATATATTTCTTGTATTTTTTCAGTATTTTCAATTTTACGGTGCCATACCTCTCCTGGATAGCAGTAGGTTTACTGATAGGTGCAAGTTTAGTTCTGTATTTTGTGCCAATTAGATACTTGTTGATGCTCTGGGGAATGAATAAATTCTTCAGAAAGATCATGAGACCACATTCTGTGCCGAACAACGAAGTTTTAGATCTATTATCGCGAGTCCCTGATGACGAAATGCTAGTAAGTACCATTTTTTACTCTTTCAAAGCGGAACTCGAGTCCATTCACTAATTCGTTATTTATTCGTAATTTAATAACAAAATCTCTTCTTACAGTTGGATTATAGAGATTTCAAGCCATCTATATCGCTAGAAGCGGAAAGACGGCGTGAAATTAGAAAAAAGCAGAAAGCCTCCTAGTGGACATCCAAAATGTTTTCCCGAGCTCGCACAAAATTTCGTGTTGTTTGGGATAACAACACTTGAAGCAAAAGTCTGATAACAATTAATTTATGTGTTTGTAAATTGATGTAAATTTTTAAAATAGCATTTTCTAGTCGTTAAACCTTAATAGTGAGATGAGTGCCCTGTAGTTAAAAAAAAATCAATCCGTCATTAAGAGAGCCAAAAAAAATTTAATTTTCAAATTCCAGGGAATCATTTTGCGCCTCCAAATGGCTGTGTTCTCTGTTTGGTTTACCTAAATTTTTTAATTCATCTCACCCTATTTGTGCCCACAAAGTCAAACTTGAATTGCCATTACATTTTTTTCTTGAATCTGGCATGACAAAGTAACTAGATATAAGAATAAAGGCGCACAACTATTAAGTTATTCCTTCGCAGGAGTATTTTAAAAGTATTATTGAAATGTTTGCTTTTTTGGAATGGATGAAAAAACTTATTTCAAATATTCATCATTCCCACACGATTTATTGCTAACATCTACACGAATGTTTAGCTTCCCAATTATTCTATACAAGAATTTTCATTCGTTCTCTCATACTCTGCTAAGCTTTGTATGTTCTTGAATAAAAGCTCTTTTTTTTAAATTGAGTAAAAAGTTTCTAATTGTTGTTAATGTTTAAACTCCCAAATTTGTGTGCTTATGGCTTTCCAAATTAACATCCGAACTGTTGAAATGGCCCATAAAAATGGTAACCGGTAACCATAATGTAAAAAAGCTTGGAAAAAATGACCAATAAAATCAAAAGTGTACATTTCTTGAACATAACAAATTCCTACAGTAGGTAGCGTGTACCATTGTTAAATTTTTAATAAGACGTTTTATACGAATAGGAAAAATGTAGACATATTCCAACAAGTTACGTAAAATTAATTCTTCCAGAAGCCCAAGTGATTTTAGATCTTAGTTTAGTCATTTTTATTATTCAATATTTGAGTGCTTGCACTACTTTGACTTGTTGAATTCATCACTAGGTACTTTATCACTATTATTTGGAAACTTATAGATGCAGTAACAGTGCAGTACTCAAATGTATTGACAATTAAACCAAAAGTGATAATAGTAACTATAAGACCTCACATAACTTTTTTTGTATTAATAAAATATTTAATATTGCCTATTTTTATATTACAATTTTTTAGTATCTTTACATTATATTTAATAATTGTTTTAAGGTTCCTTTATATAGAGTAAGCTTAGATAGAAAACAAGTTTATCATTTGTGAAGCATACCAAAGAATTTTCATATCGCTCAAAAATGGTAAACTTTGGAAAAGAAAAAAAATTGTTGCGTGTTCAAAATTTTAAATCTGTTAACGCATAAATTGTTTTGTTGCTTCAAAAATTGTTATATTTGTTAATGTTACAATGTTTGTTTTTAATTTGCCAGCTTTTTGTCTTTGACAAATTTTTGTATTTAAATGTCATTGTACCTACAATTTTTATCATTCTTGTGTGTGTACCTACATTTGACTATCTAGATGTTTAGCACTATATTTTTATTGCACATTGCCTTTGTCAAAGTTATTGATGATTTTACCATTATGAAAGTGATAAAAAGATATAAATGTATGTTATACAATAATAATATTGGGTATATGACATTTTTAATCTTTTGATAATTAAAATTGTTTCCCGCATTTCTTGCCTTTGCTACTTATTACAAGAATGGAATAAATTGTAATTCACACTTCTGATGAAAGTTTAGTTTCAGCGCAATTTTGCCATTTCTTGTATAACAATCCGTCGATCACTGTGAACCAACTTATAAATTCGCTAAAAGTTTTCTACATCAAGTAAATATGTGAGTCCTTGGAAGAGTGTTTTCCGCAAACTGCACAGTCTCCTCAAGATTTAACTTGGATTCACATCTTCTTTTGCTCAAAATTTGATTATAATGCATTGCGCAACTTGGGTACGATTTTTTTCTTCAGATATGGTAAAAATTATGGAACAAAAACCACGGCAGCGGTGTAACAGATAACAAGGCTTCTAGATAATCTATGAAACTGCGGTTTAAATTTGAACCCTTGTTGTAAGTTAATTAAAACGTGAGTCCACTGTTTTGGGTGCTAAAAACAAAACTTTGCCAAATTTCCTACAAGAAGAACTGAATCGCAACACAGTGAACTCCGAAAATCAAACAATTTTATCCTAGTCGGTATATAGTCAGACGCCCGCTAAAGGTGATAACGCCGCTTTGAATCCCGAACAGTTATTTTATAATTTTGTGAGTATTCATTAGGTCTATTTGGCTCGTTCATTCCACAGGATGGGTTAAGTGTCAAATTACCACGATGAACCGCAGAAAACCACGTTAGACAGATGATCCGACGGTTGATTCGATTAAAATGGCGTCTGTAAGTACCATATTGCCACCAAAAATTTATATGGTTTGGCGGAAGTTGGTCTTTGATTTCCATTTTTACTAAAATGCTCACCAATCGCGCAGAACTGCGAATACAAGCCAGTAGGGTGTTTCTTTCAAGGTTTTTTCGAGTCGCTGATATCGTCTTTCAGTCCAAGCGAAATGATATTTAAAGCTATATAGAAGTTAAATTAGTAAATACTAAAAAGGATGGAAGTATCAGAAGTAAGAAAACCACTTTTACTAATGATGAAGAAGACTGTGATACGACGGTTCGAAGACATCGGGAAGATCGTCTGGTGTCTTAGAAGGTTTCGTGAAGAAGAAAAAAGGAAAATGCTAATGTTGGAGGCAAATTTGGTTTCCAGAAACAGTAGGGAAGTGTGCAAAGTTGTTTATTTCTTCTGAGACAACATCTGTATGTCGGGCACATATTTGTCAAGCGATTGGATTGCAGCCAACACTTCGCCCAAAATAGTCCAGTCAAGAGTACAGACCTGCCCTTCCGGAGACGATGTTGGTTAAATCGCAAATGGATACATCGTTCGTACATCTGACCCACCACGCATGTACCAAGACCTCTTGAAGTGCATTACCAAATGTTGTACTTGCAGCCTACGCTGCCTACGATCGCAGTCCGTAAATGTATGAAAGTCTCGCGGGGCTAAGCACTTGCTCTTACGGAGCATCTCTGCTAGTGCATGTAATTTGATATTTCTGCAATTAACGAGTACCCCATCCATACCCCAACACTTGCCTGTGTAATTCAAGAAAATACGACAACGCAATAACTTCAACATTGTCCTCAGTACTCATAATGATAACTGCTTTGCACCTCCTACGTTCACGATATCCTTATGTAGTTCACTAAGTGTTGCAGTAACAAATTACTTGCAGATGTAGCATTATTGGTGCATCAGTTTCAGTTTGTTCCGTTGTAGAACACAATGCTTGATGCACGTGCAGTGCAGTGCTACACCTAAATGTATGAAGCTAAAGGGTCCTAAAAACATGTACACGGGTTTCTTGTATCACTACATGATGGAACGCCGTCATGAATGAAATACATTCTACTTGCATTGTAGAGTTTTATGTTTGATGTGTTGTATAACTTCAGTCATATCTTGAATTACAACAATTGGTAATTTCGCTTTTTTGTTTTTCATACTCTCATTGCTTTAATAAAATAAAGAAAGGTGAGAATTACGAAATACTACGACATTATGAAACAAGAAAGACAACATTTACGACATTTTTTTACCATTCGAAAGCAAATGCAGTCCTTATTCAATTTCAAAGCTGTATGTCGTTAATTAAAATTAATCTAATTAACACTTGAAATTTAATGGGGATCTGGTACATTGTTACTATTAAATATTAATCACTACCTTGACCATGCTCAATTGTGATTTAGTTGTTTTTTCAAAAGTAGGCGATGCAGTTAATTTATTTTTTCTCTCTACGAGAAAACCGGATCGTCACACTTTCCCTTCGTTATCATCGTAAGGAATTTAAGAATTGCCGCACCTTCAACGGTTTCTCAGTTTTATTATTGCATCAAATAAGTACTTACTTATTCCTCAATTTAAACAGTACCTGTAAAGTTATATTTTTTATGCTGTGTTATTGTTTCAACAATAATTTCCTAAAAGTCGACGAAGACACGAAGAAGAAAAACGTGCAAATTTTCATATGTGTGACAGAAAGTGAAATTGGAAAGTAAAAGTAAAACGTGAGATTACTCACTTGTAATTAGTACGACGTATTAAATGAACAAACACGAATTAGATCACCAATTCATTTTAATAAGCAAGAAGTTTTCAGAAACCAAATATCCTTATGGCTGTACCTACAATAGAGTTTCTGAGATGTACCTACATCCGTACTGGTTTTAAACGTCAAACATCAGTTTTCTTACAGTTTTTTACAGTTTTTAGTGCTTCCCTTTTATCTGATTCCGTTTGTATAGATTTCCGCTGATAGAGGAGTAATCGCTTCCTTTAGACTAAATTTTTTACATTGCAAATGCAGGAGAAAATGAATGCGTCTTTATTAGAAAAACTTTCATCACGAAACAGTTGCAACCACAACCTTAGTGAAGGTAAAAGGAAATTACTTGTAAAGGTTCCTTTTTCTAAAACATCATTATTCATTACCAAGCCATTATATGCTCATTATTTACAAGGCCAAGAAATGGCAGATGAAAATGCAATTGGACCACCGACTAAAGACTTTATGGTAGTTTCGATTAACTTAAAGAGGGCAACCAATAAGATTCCATCAACGTTTGTCATGAGCAGCTCAATCATAAGAACTTTACTTGAACATATTATGTTCAAGTAAAGTCAACCAGTGCGGTGGCTTAATTCCTATTCCGAGATTATAAGTATCTTTCTAAAAAGAATTTACAACAGAAATTATCCTCGATCTTCGAATAGATAGCATAACCAAAGATTGAATCCCTTGATTTGATTGTGAAGCTCCAACTATAAAGGTAAAACAAATTTAATAATTAATGTGCTGAACATTCAATAACTTCATTATAACTTCAAACAACGACAATCTTCAAATTTGAAATCGTTGGAAACAGATTTACTTCGAAATTCTATGACACAACTATTAGACAATTTTTATTTAACAAACATTTCACTTTTTTAATAAAAGGAAAACCAGAACCAGATAATCTAGTTTGACAATATCAAATAGGTATCTTGAGCATATAAAAATTAAAAAAAAAGAAACGACATCATAAAATTCTAAAAAGTTTTTAATGTTATTGTGTACAAAAGTGAAACTCATTAAGTTAAAAAAAACTAAAGAACAGAATCACTGGGATTGTAACAAATAGTATTCGTATTAATAAAAATAACAGGTTTGGTGGTGAATATAGTCCCTTAATACAAACTACGTGGTCCGTGATTTGAATTATTTTGCAACATTCTTCCTCGACCTACTTCCTCCGTTAATCTGCAGCAACTTCTGGATTAATATGTTGTCTCTTACAGCCACTCTACCGAAGCTGCCGCGTTCAAGTAAAAATAAAATCAGTTTCAAAAATAAAAATGAAACTCGGCTCATTGAATATTTTATATTCACTGGCAGACTGGCACTCATTTAAAGTTAATACACTTGAACCGCTTCCTATACTCACTGGGGTTCCTAGGAAGTCGATTTTATAACCATTGCATTAAATCATTTACACGACTCATTTTGCAAAGTACTGAAAGCACAGTATGATTTTTATACGACGATGATACTGAGTTAATATATCAATTTATTGATATAAGACGTTAACAGAGCCGACATCCGCCAATAAATGCACATTTAGAGGGTTTAGTTACACTAAGTGCTAGTTGTACGTCCATTGGGTAAATTCTAGTT
The DNA here is from genome assembly GCA_036250285.1 of Pyrocoelia pectoralis. Taxonomy (NCBI): domain Eukaryota; kingdom Metazoa; phylum Arthropoda; class Insecta; order Coleoptera; family Lampyridae; genus Pyrocoelia; species Pyrocoelia pectoralis. The sequence continues at coordinate 7,041,223 of CM070075.1, forward strand.
ATGGTGGATAGATAAATCAAGAAAGTTAATTGGTCAATTTTTGAAATTTTAACCATTCATATTTCTCGATCAATTGAATAATGTTGACTGTAGCTTAAGTCATCCTAGGGGCATTCCAACCTGACACATCCATGTTCATCAATAGATCTTAAGTTCAATGGAACAATGGAAGGAACAGGTACTGGTATCTACATCTAAATTGATTTAGATACTATTTTTCGTAGATTATTTAAAAAATAATCGATTAATTAACATTTTGTTTGGTACTGATGAATAGCATTTTTAAAGAGCTCTCCAATGGAGTAGTGTAATTTAAAAAAATAGGGGTGGGGTGACTGGAGCCTAAGGAGTCAGTTGCAGAAGATTTCTATATGAGTCATATTGGTTCCTCTGAATGTTCTAGAAACGTTTTCAAGAAATTTTACTTACCTGTTACAGTTTGTAAGGTTCTGCAGAGTGAATGAGCGTGTTGAAAGACTATGAGCTTTTAACAATTGTATAAGCGAAATGGATTCTACAAAGTTACTACCACTACGACAAGCTTTCTTTTCTTTCAACGTCTTTTAATGGAGTTCATGATTCTATACCAGTTTCTTTGAATCTAAAGGGATTCAAATTTTATTATTGTAGCAAATTCAACATTTTATAATAATATCGCTTAATAATGTGTTCATGTGGAGTGGTGCACATTTTTAATAACTTAACACGATTTAATTTTGAACAAAATTGAAAGCTTGAAAATGAGAAGAAAAATATGCTTTCACTGTTTATTTTTAAATTCTGAAGGAGGATTAACTAGAGACCTATAAATGGTAACAAATAGTAAAGAACGCCAATATAGCTGTTAATTATCGGATGTAACTGTAAATTATATGTTAATGCATTTTACATTTTAACGCCATAATTAAAGCATTTCATTAAATGTGTTATAGCTACAACTTATGTAAGAACAATAATAACGGTTGTTACACTTTGAAATTAGACCATACAGCAAGTTTGATCGATTAAAATAGCATTCAAGGAAATCAACTTTTAGTTCCTCTCACCAACTCGTTTATGTATTCAAACTTCCTTATCGATACAATAGGCATTTGTCTGTGGCATTACCTATTGATGATTGAAATCAGTTTAACCACCTATGAGAACATCGATTTAGAAACCACTAAAATGGCGTAGCAGCTATTATATTCTTTTATGGTTTCCACATCAACATTCTGAATAATATTAAATTTATACTTTTGTTTGACAATTTTTTGGGCTTCGAACGGTAAGGTGAAACTAAACAACTTTCACTATTAACTTTATGGTATGTGTTTTTTGTATCTCAAGGTCGACGAGTAGAATGGAATACAAATGGGCAACTTCCATCCTTTTTTTTCCCAACAAAAAATTATTCTACAAATTAAAATATCTTTAAGCAAATTGTTTCACTTAAAATGAAATTAAAGAGAAGACAGTTTCTTCATTCAATTTTGGTAAAAACGCCCAGTGAAAGCTTGTACATACAAGAAGCGGCTCCTTCTCTCAGCATCCTGCGTGTATTTACAATTAGTTCAATTGTGTCTTAAGATAAAATACTTAAAACCAGTTTGACAAGCATGAAAGTGTACATCTTACCAATTTGATTTGGTGAAGAGCATAATTATAATTTATAATCTTAAAAGAGTTTTACTTTCGTCAATGGGAAATGCTTTTACATAGTGAGCTACACTAAAACGACGATCAATTTCTCAGTTTTCTAAAAATGTGGTTTTAATACGTTTTATTTTATAAAAAATAAGCACACACATGTGTTATGACCGCTCTAATAAACAAATAAACAGATTAGTGTTGTATTAATAATGGTCTAAGGCTATAAAGTGTAAATAGTCGACGTCAATATAACTATTGCTTTATTGCACTAATAAACATTTAAAACGGTCATCCGTGTAAATATCGACGTACGGTATTCCAAGTTTTTGATCTAGTTCAATTTTTAAAACAATCTCCTTGCACTATGTTCTGGCACGTTCTGGGAAAAACATTTTTGTAGATCCATTGCATTGTTTAACACTCCCTGATTTCATTGGATCTGGAGCACTGCATGCACCTACATAATTCAAGCAAAACAACTTTCGATCATTTGTGTAGGTAGGTACCTTTTTCAAAATTTAAGTAAGTATGCATACTGTAAACTGGGTATATATGGAACAATTTTTACGCATTTTACTAAATAATGTCGCTTTTGATTGGAAAAGTATAATTTTCTTTTATTTAGGTGGTTTCGAGATTGTTTATACTATATGTTATAATACTGTGAATTGACGATCAGGAGCCCAAATTGCTGTTTATTTTTAAATTAATTAACTGTTCCATAATCCCATATGTTGGGGATATATGAAGCGACAATATTTTTGGATATAAAACCTTTCTAAAATTTATGATATAACATAGATGTAGGTATAGTATAACCTATATGAAACGACTTTAAACTTAAAAAAAATGGCAATTTTCCAATAAAATCCAGAATTTTATCTTCTACAAAGAAATTTGCAGATAATTAAAATATACAACACTCAAATAAACCTTGTTAGTTGTAGGTATAAAGTGTCCTATGAACCTCTATGGAATCTCAAATCTCCGTTAGATCTACCTGGGTGGTAACAAAACACACAGCACTAATTATGTCGCGCTTAATAAATATACAGGGTGTCCGAAAAGTGTGGAATATCGTATATACCTTTGTAAATATCCATTTTATGGGAAAATGTTTCAAATAAAAGTTATTTGGCATTTAATTTCTCATCACATGGCATTTTTAACTTTTTTATTTTTTTAAAACAATACGAAACATTTTTGGAAAACAGCGATAAACTGCGTGTAGATGTATTTTAACAACGTTCAACAATACTCATAAATCTAGTCACCCTTGACCGTTTAGTGTACTTTAGTGACCTGTCAAAAAAATTTCTGCTGATACTGAATATCGTTCTTCAAGATACCAATGAGGATGTTTTGAAGCTCAGCAGCGTGTATCTTACTTTTAACCATCCCATTTAAACAAAATGTTCCATACTTTTCTGACACCCTATAGATCTTAATATCCGCTTGTTTAAATCAATTCCACACATACATATAATGTGTACCTACCCAATTCCTCCCATTTCTAATTACATATTTTAATTCCAAACCCAGATCATGACAACTTAATGCTAATCGACGCTAAGAAAGCGTAATTCCAATTTAATTAATAACACTTAGATCTACAAAGGTAAAATACAAAGAACAAAACATTGTTTATTTATTGCGAATATATCAACAATTTTACTTCGTTTTCTCTTTTAAATTTCACTAACTAGCTGGTCCAGTTTTAATAGCATTTTGTTTTCGTAGAACTAGAAACTACCCTTTCCGGTTATTTACTTGTAGGTTAGGTATCTTCTTATTAGGTAATATATAATTAAGAGATCTCCCCGTTATTATTAGAAAATATTTATGAGAACAATCACTTCTTGTTTATGCTTCGGTTACCTTTTAAACTCGTTCAGACGTAATACTTACAAGTACTTACTTCCTTCTGATTCTCATCGTGTAACTTAATCCTACAGCGGTTAGCAAGTTCCTTATTACCATTATTATTATTAAAAAGTGTAATTTTCATATGTTACGAGTTACGATAAAATTGCATATATATTATACTTTGCTCTTGTGCACTTCCCTTTATTTGATTAGCGTGTCCATATATCGACATTTTCTGTTTTGAAGGTAATTGTATGTTATTTATGAATCATACTCAAGCTACTCTCAAACCCAAACAAATTGGGTGTATGTGTTGAAAGATAATTAATACGAACATTCTCGTTACACATTATGTATTAGTAACCTATTAGAAATCGTAGAATTTATGTACCTAGATATTGCTTCATACTTTGCGATGAGATTTTTGATTGGAATAAATCACTTTTGTCGATCCATCCTAATGCGTCTAAAACTATTAAAACGATTATGTAAATGATGCTCATTGATTTTAAAATTCTGATGTAGGTTTAAGTTTATAATTACAAATGACGCCTACATGGTTTTTGATACACGTAGGTGTATTGAATTATCGTAAATCAAGTCGTGCGAGGGTGCCTTCTTATATTCGAAGGTCCAATGCAAATGTTTTGGTTGCTTTTTTATGAACATATCCATGCGATATCTTACGAGTATCAAATTACCACGAAAAGCAGAGAGAATAGTGCTGTGATCAAACTTGAAGTTCTCGTCAGTCATTTTGCAGACAAAAGCGAGATGAAGGTGACGTCTCTTGTCATGAAATTTTGGGTAAATCTGCTCCCCCTTAAGTAATTTATGTAAAAAGTGGTCTGCGGAAGGAAGGATCTGTTAGTAACCACAAGGTGAGATGAACAGAAGAGCTTAAGTTGCAAAAATGGTGATCTGCGTTCCAGAAAACTAGAAGTTAAAACTTTTGCTGGTTCCCTTCTGTATTTATAACATTTCAAATTTTAAGAAAAATGGTAATGTCCAAATATTGCGACTAGTTGGCATCATAGCATTACAGCTACGTCATACTAACGGTAAGTATTCAGAATTTCTTTTATTAACTACCGCAATTTAATGATTTTTATACTTGACAAAACATGAAACATGAAAATAAATAAAATATTCAGAAATACAATTTGTACTGTTCTCAAAAGGTTATATTTGTATTATACAAATATAACCTTTTGAGAACAGTTTCTCTAATACTATTTGAATTTGGCAGTTGAAAATTTATGTTAACTCATTTAAGTGATGTTATTGGACAATGGCTTGTACACATTTTTAAAAGCGAAGTAATTACATTATCGCTGTATTTAGGAATCACGAGACCGGACAATTTTTACACTGTTAATTTACTCTTTCAGTTTTATCACCTACTTTTAACGTTTATGGGAAGTTTTATCTTTACTTACATGTTTTTCTGCAGGAAAATGTCTTGTATTCTACAAGCATCATCGTATTATTGACGATAAGGCAAATTATTATAAAAAGTATTGGAATCGGATGCAATTGTGCATTTTTAATAATTCTTTCTAAAGCTTTTGATTGTGTGTCATTACATTCATTCGTAATCTTAGAGGGTATTCTATTTTAGTAACCTTAGTGCGGAATTAATGGCTTGTTTCTAAGTAGGAGACACCAGTGAGTTTTTTTGTCCAACAAGCTACCTACTGATGAAACATGGCGTGGCGCAAGGTTCCATTCTAGTATCTTTGCTATGTTTGATTTACATTAATGACCTCCCTGTATCTCTACTGCCTAGTGTGCAGTGCATATTATATGCTGCTGATGCAAGTCATTCGGAGTCATACTGTGGTATTCCCACAAATAACTTTGATCGAAACCAACCCTCGTATCACTTGCCTGGCTATGTTTTCCCCGACCCAACATAGTAATTTGAGACTTGTTGAAAAAAGCCTAACATAACCTATACTAAGGGATGAAATAGAGTGTAGGACGGGCCAAATAGGTAGATCTAATTGATTTTCACGTATTCCCAGTACTATATAACTGCATACTAATTGTGTTTTCATGTTTACTCTACCAATCTGTATTGATACTGTTAATGCTATCCTCAATATTGATTTCACTACACTTCGTATAAAGCTGTACAATGTACATCTTCTAAACAAAAATATCATTGTATGTGCTCGAAGACATACCCTATATGCAAATCATTGAAATAATTTTTAGATCACGTTGAACTATTATTTAATGGGCAATCATCTTGAACAGTGCTTTTTAATAATTTCAAAATATTAACTTCGATTAATTTAAGTTAATTAGATTGAAACATAAGACGTAATTAAGGAGTGCGAATCTAGGCAAAGTGAAGTGTTGGTCATAGAATCTTCGAATAGGTATGCAACGACGCCTTAGTCACGCCACTAAATTTCTTGTTTTTCTGCTAAGTGTTTAAAATTTTGAAACTGCTTGCTAAAAAACATTGTTTATGTGCGTTTTTACAAGCTCAGAGAAAAATAGACACAAATTGTTAGTGTTATATGAAGCTTTCTGATATAACCTTCAGGTGGGTGTGTGCGCTCTTTTCCTATTAAACCTATAATTTCGAATGATAGTTATTAAGATCTTTGTTTGTTATTACTAAATACCTTTAAAAAAAACTGGATGTATTACGAAGGTGAAGGGGATTATTGCACACATAAAATTGCAATATTCTACATACACCGAAAGAGATTGTTGCTATCATTACCACTTATATAAAAGCAATTTTGATTTATATGCCGGAATCCTATTCGATTATTAATTAAATAATAATAAATATATATTGTACTACTCATTCTGTCAACTATTCCGAAGAACTTTCAAGTCGCAACAAGCACAATTGAACTATAAATGAAAAGTAAATTAAACCACTGTTTCATTTCTAGGAAGAAGTTTAAATTGATGACGAAGTTTAACAAACATCGATTAATTATAAAAATTATTTTAAGGCGTGTAACTTTCTCTTCCATTGTACTTCACTAAGCATTGTATTCAGAGAATGATTTTCAGTAACGTCAAGGTTAAGTTTACGCGTGAGGTAATATATAATAGGTATACCTTACCTGTCAAGAATGAATTAGTCACGACTACTACATATCGAGGAGAAGAAAAGTATTTTTTAAGGTAGGTACGTAACAATTCGGCTACCATTTTATAGTAAATTTGTTCATTTCTTCAGTTGTCTTCATAGTTCGGTTTCATTTCTCAAAGTAACCGTCACGAATTGATACGTAACAGTTAAGGTGCGTGAAAGCTCTTTATTTGCGGAAGTTGATGAAAAATTAAGCTCAAATGAACCCATCCCAACGAATCTCCAACAGCACCAGCTCCATCGATACTTCCTTTAACCAACCGTTGCAACATCCACTCCATCAAGGAATAAACTAAGGGAATTTCACCCTTTATCGAACGTCGCATCAACACGGGACGTCCAATTTTACTTCCAATCCGAGAAGAAGGCGTGTTTCAGATTTTCTCTACTTTATAAAAACGGCTACTCGAAATAAAAACCAGTTTGCTGAAAAATTTTCTTGCAGCATGTTCTTATTTCATGCTTTGAATGAAATAGCATGTTTAAAGTAATTTCAGCACAAGCGTTGTGAATTCAGAGAGCACCGGGGTGGCATAAACGATATCTTTCAGATGACCCTGTTGCCGCTTCATATACATTGGTTTTGAATTAATTTTTATGTGTTAGGGTGTTAGAACCATGAATGCTTGCATTGTTTTAGAACAAGCGCGTTAGTTTTTTTTGTAGTAAGTCGTTATAGGGATGAAGTAACTATTACACGTATTTTTAGTACAGTCTTTCACGAACTTTCATATGAATTAGCTGCCGACACAATTGGTGTCGCGTAGAGATTCACGGTGAAATGAAAGGCCGGTCATTCTTATTATAAAAACCAGCATTTAATCCTTAATAAACTATTGTACATAATTATATTTATATAATTATAGGAAATATAAGACAAAACCACAAAGTTTTATATGTCCGCAACATTTTGGTCCTTCGAGCCGGATTAATGCAAGTGTTTTTTACTTAAGTGCAGTGATACGAAGCTGCTTATAGCGCGAAAGTGTCGAAAGTGATTCGCATTCACACGGTTGTTACAACGCTCATGTGCTTAGGTGCAAATCCCCAGGAAGTGGTCTTGAAGAGTTCACCTACGAATCACAGGTACGTCGTTTATCCTTTTTTCCCTTCCTGATATAACCATTTGCAATTAGTAAGTACGCCGCTTGTGTGTCATTCTGAACAGAAACTACATTTTATTTGTTTTGGACACGGGTGAAATGCTTGTTCGCTGCGTCTTGTTATGAATACGTGCGTTTAAAATAAAATTTAATAAACACAATTTATTGAATTTAATTAACAAAAACGAATAAGTACCGTAGTCGAAGTTAACATTAATAAAAAATGGAATCTTTAAACCGAATTAGAGGTTCCATAAAAGGAAAATTAACACGATTTGTTAATTATGTTGGTACGTTAGAGAACGTATCTGCATGCGATGAAAGGCAATTAGCGGAATTGCAAGAAAGGCTAAACCTAACAAATGCATTGTTGGAAGAATACGATCGTATTCATTCAAAAATCTTAGAATTAACTGATAATTTCGAACGTGAATTCAAATTACAGGGTGAGTTCGAAGATTCGTATTTTGCGGCAATAGTAGATGCCAAAAATATTCTTAAACTATATGCTGAACCGAACGGTTCTAGTAGTGCGGAAACGGAGGGTCGAAATAATTCGCAGCACCCTTTTCGTCTGCCCACTATTTCAATACCCCACTTCAGTGGTGAAGTGGAAAACTGGCTTGAATTTCGCGAAATTTACAAAAGCCTCATTCATGACAATGTTTCACTCAGCGAAACACAAAAACTTCATTACCTCAAAGCAAGTCTTCGCTCAAACGCAGCCGAAGTCGTCAAATCTTTGGAATTTACGCCCGCAAGCTACCGATTAGCTTGGAAGGCTCTGTGTGAGAGGTATGACAGTCCTCGCATGCTTGTGTATAACCATATCAAAGCAATCTGCGACCTTGAACCCTGTGCCAAGGAATCAGCAGCTAAAATAAGGAAAATCAATGACGTGCTATTCAAACATGTCAATTCCTTGATTTCAATTGCAAAACCAGAGGAAATACTTGAGGTGTTCCTCATTTTCATTGTTTCTAAGAAATTAGATCCCACCACATTTCGTGAATGGGAACTCCAAAGGGTTAATTCAGGCCAAGAATTGCCTAAACTGGATGCTTTCAAAGGTTTCTTGAAAAATACTGCCAATTTTCTCGAGAATTTGGAATACAAGCAGGAAAAGCCTGCGACAACAATAAAGGCAGCTAAGGTACATACCAAGGCGTTCGCATCAAACACGCCAACGTGCCCGTGTTGTAATCAGGCCCACTCCTTGTCCCACTGTGACAATTTCATCAAGTTGTCCATCAATGACAAAATTTCCAAGGCAAGAGAGCTGCGCGTCTGTCACAACTGCCTATACAAGGGGCATTTCGCAAACAAATGCACCTCCAAATGGACATGTCGAAAATGTCAAGCAAAGCATCATGTACTCTTGCACGAAGAGAAAGAAAAGGTTTCGGCTACTCAGCCAAGTACTTCTACGGCTGTTGAAACCCCGGCTGAGGCCAATCCAAGCACAATTTCCGCATTTTGTTCTAATGCTCTAATGACCCTGCTGCCCACTGCGTCAGCAGATCTCATTTCCTGTGACGGCGAGCGTCACTCAGTTCGAATTTTGATGGACTCAGGCTCCCAATCAAATTTCGTTAGATTAGATGTGTGTAAACGGTTGAAACTTCCTACTCGCGAAGTTAATATTACTGTTTCTGGTCTAGGCAAGACCGCAACCCCCATACGAACCAGGTGTGACGTCGAACTGCACTCTCGTCACACTCCTTACAAGGTATCCCTCTCATGTCTAGTGTTGAATGAGATTACAGGTACAATCCCGGGTTACTCTGTTAACCGAGCCAATTTCAAGATACCGGACAACATTCGATTGTCCGATCCCTCTTTTGGAGAACCAGGAGTCATTGATCTTCTCATTGGCTCACCCGCATTCTTTGAACTCCTTTGCATAGGCCAGTCACGGTTGGGTCCTGGCCTTCCCATACTCCAAAAAACACGCCTGGGTTGGGTGGTTGCAGGCCCCACGACAGCCGCTGCAACTAGTGTCGTTTGTTGCAATTTAAGTTCAATCCAAGAGAACGCTGACTTGCTGTCACGATTCTGGGAAATAGAAAGTTACTCTTCTGAAAAGGTCCATTCTCCAGAAGAAAATGCTTGCGAGCAAAACTATAAGCAAAACACCCATCGAGATTCTGATGGGAGGTTTGTTGTTTCGATTCCATTCAAGGAATCTCTTGAAGGCTTGGGTGATTCATACCCAATCGCCAAAAAACGCTTTCTTTCAATGGAAAAAAGGCTACAGGCAAATCCCAACCTGTCAGCTCTTTACAGTAATTTCATGGCTGAATATATTCACCTAGGTCACATGTCTCTGACCACGCCCAAGAAAGGTGAATTTACATACTATTTGCCACACCATGGTGTCTTAAAAGAAGACAGCCTCACTACCAAGCTCCGTGTTGTATTCAATGGTTCTCAGCAAACCAACACGGGAAAATCTCTGAATAGCATTCAAATGGTGGGTCCCACTATCCAACAAGATTTGTTTCAAATCTTGATACGATTTAGAAAACATTTAATCGCTATCGCTGCTGATATCGAGAAAATGTATAGGCAGGTCCTGGTCGAACCTGGCCAAAGGCCTCTTCAAAGAATTCTATGGCGTTTTTCGGAAGATCAACCCATCCAAGAATATGACCTCAATACGGTCACATATGGAATTGCGTCTTCGTCATTCCTTGCAATACGATCATTAACTCAATTGGGCATAGAGTGCGAGAGGTCCCTCCCTGAGATATCTAGAATCATAAGGGAGGACTTCTACGTTGACGACCTTCTCACAGGTGCTGACACTGCTGACAGTAAGGAGCAGGCGCGATTCATATGCGCTGCTCTTACCGAAGTGCTGAGTACAGGGTGTTTTAAGCTAAGGAAGTGGCTCACGAACGACCCTTCAATTCCGTGTGATATCCCTCATTCAAGAGCCTTGGATTGTTAAATCAAGGGTTTCCGGTCTAGGGGGCACAAAAGGAACCGTTTATGTTGATAAACGGCAAGAAGAACCTAGGACATGCATATATGTTCCTAGCCACATTAAGGCTCTCCTACTGCCACACCTGTGTGGTCGTGATATCACGGCTATACAGGTAAGTTGTGACATACAGGGTAGGGCTGAACTAGTTATCGCTTCTATATATCTCCCAGGAGATTCTGTCGATCCACCTCCCAGTAATGAGATGGTGGAGCTGATAGAACACTGCGAGAAAAACAACAAACATCTCATTATAGGGTGTGACTCAAATGCTCACCATACTACTTGGGGGAGCACTGACGTCAACCCTAGGGGTAAATCGCTACTTGAATATCTGACAAGTACTAACCTAGAGCTACTCAATCGGGGCAGTGAACCCACGTTCGTAACTACCCGAAGTCAGACTGTGATTGACATAAGTCTGGCCTCAGTGAGTATCTCTGACCACATTACGAACTGGCAAGTCACTTCTGAAGCGACTATGTCGGACCACAGAATGATTTCTTTTGAAATCAACTGCAAGAGGGCCGTCCAAAAGGGTTATCGCAACCCTAGGGTAACGGATATTCCCCTCTATAAACATCTCCTTGGAGAAAAACTTAGAGAGCACCCTTCTGGGGGACGTCTCTCGAGTCCTGTCGACATACAGGACGAAGTGGATCTTCTTTCCGATTCTATTGTAGAGTCATTTGAACAGGCATGTCCTCTGAGAACTGCTAAGACACCCTACAACCATCCCTGGTGGTGCAGGGCGCTCGAAAGGCAGAAAACTCGGTTGGGCAAACTGTTCAATAAGGCAAGGAAGACCAAAGCCACAGCCGACTGGGAGGCCTACAAGGCAAACCTAAGGCTATACAAGAAGGATATTAGGAGGCGTCAGAGAGAGGCATGGAGGAGTTTTTGCGGCTCCATAGAATCCACCTCCTCTGCATCGCGCCTAAACAAAATCCTAACAAAAGATCCATATTACAACCCAGCTAGCCTCAGGAGAGAGGATGGTTCCTATACGGACAACCTCTCCGAGACAGCTAAGGTGCTAAGAGACGTTCACTTTCCTGGAGCTGCCATCATGCCACACCCTATCTGGCCAGAGGCGGTCCCCCTCACCCCCACGAGGGATGATTGGGCGACTGCTGATCAGATAGTGGATGTGGCAAGGGTCACCTGGGCGGTAAAGACGTTCTCAGCACACAAATCACCAGGATTGGACGGCATAATACCGGCTCTCCTACAGTGGGGACTGGATGTTATTGTTGTCCACCTGGTGAGAATTTATACGGGCTGTATCGCCTTTAGATACATACCAAAACAATGGAGGGAGATAAAAATTGTTTTTATCCCCAAACCTGGAAAAGGTGATTACTCCACACCTAAATCATATCGTCCAATCAGTCTAATGTCTTTTCTCCTTAAGACACTTGAAAGATTGTGCGACAGACATATAAGGGATACAGCGCTTGCACGAGTCCCGCTTCACCCTAATCAACATGCATACTCTCCAGGAAGATCCACAGAATCAGCCCTACATTCCGTCGTGGGGAGGATCGAGAGATCGCTGGACTATAATGAGTCCACCCTGGGAGCATTCATAGACATAGAAGGGGCGTTTGACAAAACAACCTTCGAAACAATTGAAGCTGCACTACGCCACCATGGCGTAACTGAGGTCGTACGAAGCTGGATTGTGCAGCTACTGAAATTCAGAGCAGTGCACATCAGCGTAGGCGACATAACGGTGAGGTGCACAGTAGTGAGAGGATGCCCCCAAGGTGGGGTGCTGTCACCACTTCTGTGGAACTTAACTGTAAACAGCCTGCTCTGTCGTCTCAACGACAGCGGCTACTATACGCTGGGCTATGCGGATGATCTATCTATCCTAATAACCGGCAAGTTTGAGGCTACTCTGTGCAGTCTTATGCAAGCAGCCCTCAGAGTAACCGAAGAATGGTGTAAGGAACACTCCCTGTCCATAAACCCGACAAAAACGGAGCTAGTTCTATTCACAAGGAAAAGGAAGACTCAGGGCCTTCGAGCTCCTCTACTCTTCCAAAAACACCTCCAGTTTTCAGAGTCAGTGAAGTATCTAGGTATTACACTTGACAAAAAACTGAACTGGAGCAAACACATCAAGCTTAAAGCGGAGAAAACAAATAGGACCTTCTGGCAATGTCGCCGCGCAATGGGAAGACTTTGGGGTCCATCCCCAAAGGCTGTCCTGTGGCTGTACACCGCTGTGATTAGACCTATGTTTTGTTACGGAGCAATTGTCTGGTGGCCTAGAACCAGACTCTCCACAACCATAGCACTTCTTAACCATGTGCAAAGACTAGCGTGCCTTTCGTGCACGGGCGCAATGCGAACGACCCCCACAGCCGTCATGGAAGCCCTCCTGGGTCTGCCTCCACTGGATCTCCACGTGAGAGAGCAGGCCACGGTGGCAGCCTTGCGTCTGAAAAATAAAGGGTTGTTGAACAGCAGAGGTACTGAGGTGGGACACTCTCGAATTCTGGGTGAGGCAGTCAAGCGACTGCCTATACTAGAAGGACGATCTGACTCACTCATCCCTCGATTTATACTAGGGAAAAACTACCGCATCTTTTTTGATGCGGAAGTGGCATCCCAACCAGACATATCCATCTTCACGGACGGATCTAAAACAATGGAAGGAACAGGCACCGGAATTTATTCCAAAGAACTGAACCTCCATATCAGCCAACCACTAGGCAAAATTTCGACTGTCTTTCAGGCAGAACTAGCAGGAATAACGCTTAGTGCAAGAATAATTCTTATGCACAGCATAAAGAATAAAAGCATTAGAATTTCCAGTGACAGCAGAGCCGCTCTGCAGGCACTAGGTCAACACAAAATTACCTCCAGGCTGGTTTCCGAGTGTCACCAAATACTGGAGCAACTGACAAACAGCAATACCCTTGAACTGGTATGGGTTAAAGGGCATGCTGGAACAACAGGCAATGAAAAAGCCGATAAGTTAGCCCGACTGGCCTCAAAACAACTGTTTTATGGTCCAGAGCCGGCTCTTCCACTTACAGTATCAACTGTAAACAACTTAATAACTCAAGACACCCAAGCCCAGCATAGGGTTAGGTGGAACTTGATGTCAGAATGCCGTCACGCGAGAGAGGCCTTCAGAGGACCATCTCGTAGCCTGGCGCGTTTTTGCACAGGGCTATCCAGAAAGAACCTACGGCTACTTGTGGGCATACTTTCTGGGCACTGTAAACTTAACAAGCACATGCACCGCATGGGCTTGGTTGAATCACCATCCTGCAGAGGATGCTACACAGAAGATGAGACGGCGCAACACATACTTTGTGAGTGTCCCGTACTTGTCGAATTAAGACGATCCATGTTGGGGGACTCCTGGCCGGACATGGCTAAGATTAGAGCCGCTTCCCCGTCCAGCATCCTCAGGTTTATCTCACGTGTGGGATGGCTTGAGTGATGCTGCGGGGTCGAACGACTCTAATCAGGGAGGCAGCACAAAGGGCCCGAATAGGAGGCCTAAGTGCGCGTGGACTTTTTGACCACCCTCCCATCGTAATCCAGAATCCAGATCCCTCAGAAGGATATTCACCCTGGTGTTCTTGACCTAGGCGCTTGTGAGCGAACTCACACGTTGGGTCTAACCTATCATTTTCAAAATGATCACTTGATGTATTCATTATCAAGTTCTGTACCTGGAAAGGTGACCAAGCGCGTAATCCTTTCCGAAATATTTCAGATATTCGACCCACTGGGTCTCTTAGCACCGTGCATTATAATTTCCAAGGTTATTTTACAACAGCTTTGGATGGAAAAGCTGTTCTGGGACGACCAAGTTCCAAATTCCATTGAAACAAAATGGAGTTCTTATGGTACAGAACTCGTTCTTCTTAACGAGTTGAGGATCCCTAGGTATGTTCTTTGTGAAGGGCATACTGCAGTGCAACTTCATGGATTTTGTGATGCATCTAATACAGCTTATGGAGCTGCGATCTACTTAGTGTCGCGGACTCCTGAGGGCCAATTGCATTCATCTTTGCTTTGTGCCAAATCCAAAGTCGCACCTTTGAAGCCTTTAACGATACCCAAGCTTGAGCTTTGCGGTGCTGTTCTTCTGGCCAAACTTGCAACTCAGGCACTAAAGGCTTTGAGCATGGTCCCAGATCGCAGGATTCTGTGGACCGATTCGGCCATTGTGTTAGGGTGGCAAAAAACAAGGCCCACTCTACTAAAGACGTTTGTCTGCAACCGTGTTGCAGACCTTCAGCAACTCACCTCAGATTTTGAATGGAGGCACCACGTCCCCACCAAGAAAAAGCGTAAGAGGCGCCGCGGTTCACAAACCACAAAAGTATATGTTTGTCTGTTCATTTGTTTCGCCACGAAGGCAATGCATTTGGAGCTGGTCACTAGCCTTTCAACCGAGTGTTTTATCTTAGCGTTAAGGCGCCTAATAGGGCGTCGAGGCAAGCCCTCAGTAATTTACTCCGACAACGGGACTAATTTCGTAGGAGCCAAGTCAGAACTACGCGAGTTGGGACGCGCGTTAAAAGAGCAAAACGCGAGTATCACTAACGAAGCGCAAAACGAGGGAGTTAACTGGCATTTCATACCGGCCTATAGCCCGCACTTTGGCGGTCTGTGGGAAGCAGGTGTAAGGTCCTGCAAGTATCACTTAAAACGCGTGTTAGGCAACGCCTCGCTTATTTTCGAGGAATTATACACATTACTAGTGCAAATTGAGTCTATCCTCAATTCCCGCCCTTTAACTCCTATGTCTCATGACCCTAATGATTTGGAACCCTTGACTCCAGCTCATTTTCTAATCGGGCGAGCTTTAACCACACTCCCCGATCCGAACCTGCTTGACGTACCCGACCAACGTTTGGGCTGCTACCAGCGCATCCAGCAGTTAACACAGCAACTGTGGGCTCGCTGGCATAAAGAATATATCTCTGAGCTACAACTGCGATCAAAATGGCATTCCAACCAGTCACAACTCAAGATAGGTGTACTGGTCCTGCTTAAGGAAGATGGAACTTCACCATTGCATTGGAAACTCGGACGTGTGACTCAACTTCACCCAGGACGCGACGGCATCGCTCGGGTAGCTACAGTAAGAACGGCCAATGGAACGTTGCGCCGTAGTTTCAGCAAAATCTGCACACTGCCCATTGACACTAGTGAGTGAGAGTTCGGGTGTGAAGCGCATTTACTTATGTTTCGTTAGATTAAGACGACAAAGTGTCATTGTTCATTTGTTTAAGTATACTTTAGTAACTGCATAACCACAAGAAGAAAATGTTCGATCAGTGTTTGTATTTGTACGATGTATTTTTTATAGTATTTGTAATTGTAGTTTGCAATGTATTCATTCATTGAAAGTACCTCAATACTTTCAAGGCGGGGGGCATGTTGCCGCTTCATATACATTGGTTTTGAATTAATTTTTATGTGTTAGGGTGTTAGAACCATGAATGCTTGCATTGTTTTAGAACAAGCGCGTTAGTTTTTTTTGTAGTAAGTCGTTATAGGGATGAAGTAACTATTACACGTATTTTTAGTACAGTCTTTCACGAACTTTCATATGAATTAGCTGCCGACACAATTGGTGTCGCGTAGAGATTCACGGTGAAATGAAAGGCCGGTCATTCTTATTATAAAAACCAGCATTTAATCCTTAATAAACTATTGTACATAATTATATTTATATAATTATAGGAAATATAAGACAAAACCACAAAGTTTTATATGTCCGCAACAGACCCCATGAGCAGAACTCTATAGGTGTTAATATGAAGATCGTGAAGGTCATGCAACTGGGTCTCTACGACCAATCTATAGAACATCAAAATTTCAGTTCGGCCAATTACGAACAATTAAGCCAAAATGAGCCGAGAATGAGATAGAAAGAGAATTGAGACACATTTCGATGAGAGTTTCCATGTATTTTTTACAGTAAAAAACTATACAAAAATTACACGAGTAATGGTCGTCATAACCGAGGTTTATTGGAAGCCGAGGGTTTTTTCTAGCTTATCTGCATCCTGCATCAATATAATTTTCAGTGTTTTCGGCAATTTTTTCAGCAGCCTTTTTGTTCCCAAACTATTCCTCTTCGAGTAACACATGACTCGTCGACTCACTCTTCTTTGTGCCGATCCTCGCCCTCACACCACCAATCTGCGGAAGACTTGCTTGTACAAATCGTGGAAGAATACAATCTGTAATTAAGGCGATAGGCAACTCACACTGTACGAAAATAGTAACCAATGACCAAACAATTTGGTGAGTAGCTAAGTTCGCTTTTAGTCCAAAATTCATAACATCAAAGAATTCGTAATAACGCATAAAAATGTTTGGTAGTTATATTATGTATAATTATGATTCTGCTTGAAAATATCGTTACATAAATTGACACGAGCGACAGAGAAAATTACAGGTGCATGTAATTTTTTCCACAATAATTAATTTGTCTATTATCTACTATTTCAATAGAATATGAGATTTTAACGACAATAATTTTATGACACTGATTCTGCTCATAATGTCTCCAAATATACTCATCCAAACGCTCTTCTTTTCTAATAAAATAAAAACTAGTCGTCAATTAGACTATCCAGGCGACACTCTATATTTATATTATACTTATAGATAATTAAGTAACGATAAACGTTTCTACGCATTCATTTTAATTAATTTAAATTAAATTAATCTCTTAGAAAGATGTAATTCGCTCTATTTTCTAGTTTTCAGCCTACAAAACGCGCATAAGTTTGTACTAGTAAATAACGATGAAAGTTAAAAAGAGAAGTGACAAAATTCCTACTTACATCAATGGTACATATTAAATTTAATTGAAACCTACCTTTAAAATGCATGATTTCTAAGGAATGTTAGAGAATTCTTTCAGTGAAACCACGGTCAAGTGTTAGATTTCATCAGTTAGTAGCGTTAAACGAAACGTAGCTCCAAATTCAGTAGTAAATGTTTACAACGTAAATCTAAAATATTGTCCTTTCAGTGTAGTTTCGTGCGATCTGCTCTCATATTAACAAATGAATGGTATAAGGAACGCTCCTAGTCCATTATCGCGGCAAAACTGAAATAGTTATCTTTACAAGAAAAAGGACGACAGAAGGTCTTCTAAAAATACTTCTATTTTCCAAAGCCAGTGAAATATCTGACTGAATTGGATTAAATACATCCAGCTCAAAGCGGAATAAACAAACATAGCGTTTCTGACAATGTCGCCGAGCAATTGGATGACTTCGGGGTCCATCCTGTCCTATGATTGTGCACTGCTATGATGGAACGTATGTTTTGCTATGGAGCAAATTTCTGGTGACCTGGAACCGCACTACTACAGCAGTTCTCAATCGTGTGCAAACACTAGCGGGACCTGCGTGCACGGTCACAAAGCGAACAACACGCGTCATGGAGTCCTGTCTGCTCCACTAGATCTCCACGTGAGAAAGCAGGGCATGCTAGAAACCTTATACACAATTAGTATAGTAAATTAAGAATGTCAACATCTTTACTATTTATACATATAGTTAATCAATACTTAGTTTAGGAACATAGGAATTTAGCTAATACATTTTGTATAGAATTTGCTGCATTATTCATTAATAAAAAGGTACACGATTCCTACCACATCCAAATTTTATTGAGACAACAAGGAATAAATGGTAAAAATCAGAAAAGCACGAATATTTTTCCTGTTTGTCTAGTTATCTGTTGTGCACCGATAATCTGTTGTGCACTTTTTGTCTGCTTATTTTGTTATCTGTTGTGCACTTTTTCTACTTGTTTTGTTATATGTTGTGCATCGAAATTATCTGTTGTGCGCTTTTTCTACTTGTTTTGCTATCTGTTGTGCAGTTTTTGGCTATTTATTGTGTTACCTGTTGTGCCCTTTATGCTTATCTAGTTTGTTATCTGTTGTGCATCGATTGTGTTCTGCACTTTTTCTACTTGTTTTGTTATCTCTTGTGCATCGATTATGTGTTGTACACTTTTTCTACTTGTTTTGTTATCTGTTGTGCACTTTTTCTACTTGTTTTGTTATCTCTTGTACATCGATTATCTGTTGTGCACTTTTTGGATATTTATTGTGTTACCTGTTGTGCATAGGTTATTTGTTGTGCCCTTTATGCTTATCTAGTTTGTTATCTGTTGTGCATCGATTGTGTTGTGCACTTATTCTACTTGTTTTGTTATCTGTTGTGCACTTTCTGCCTATTTATTTTGCTATTTGTTATGCACCAGTTATCTGTTGTGCACTTCTTTCTACTTGTTTTGTTATCTGTTGTGTACCGCTTTTCTGTTATGCATTTTTTCTACTTGTTTTGTTATCTGTTGTGCACTTTTCTACTTGTTTTCTTATCTGTTGTGCATCGATTATTGTACAATTTTTCGACTTGTTGTGTTATCTGTTGTGCATCGATTATCTGCTGTACACTTTTTGGCTATTTATGGTGCCACCTGTTGTGCATAGGTTATAGGTTATTTAATTAACCTTGGTTTTTTTGCAAAAAATTAAGAAATCTTTTGTTCGAGAAAAGTTTACAATATATTAGCTTACTTCATAAGAGACGGTTCGGCTTAGAATGGAACGGGTTGGAATTACATATTTAATTGGCGTCTAATGATCTAGAAGAAGGAATCTTTACTTGGTCGAATTTCAAGAGTTCATTTTTTAGCCAGAAAAAATACCAAGTGGTTAACCTTGCTTTTTTGGCAAAAAAGTGAAGAAATTTTTTATTCGAAAAAAGTGCACAATATATTAGTTTACTTCATAAAAGATAGTTTAAAGTAGAAAAAGTGTACCAAGTCCACCTACAAGTGTCTCATTTGTACGATAATTGAGGAAAGGGCTCTGCGAAGGGAGCCTCTATTTGGATCTTTAAAGAGCGATATCTTCGAAACGGTTCGACTTAGAATGGAACGGGTTGGAATTATTTAATTGGCGTCTAATAATCTAAAAGAAACAGTCGTTACTTGGTCGAATTTCGAGAGTTCGTTTTTTAGCCAGAAAAAACTTGCTTTTTTGGCCAAAAAGCGAATAAATTTTTTATTCGAAAAAAGTGCAGAATATGTTAGTTTACTTCATAAAAGATAGTTTAAAGTAGAAAAAGTGTACCAAGTCCACCTACAAGTGTCTCATTTGTACGATAATGGAGGAAAGGGCTCTGCGAAGGGACCCTCTATTTGGATCTTTAAAGAGCGGTATCTTCGAAACGGTTCGACTTAGAATGGAACGGGTTGGAATTATTTAATTGGCGTCTAATGATCTAAAAGAAACAGTCGTTACTTGGTCGAATTTCGAGAGTTCGTTTGTTAGCCAGAAAAAACTCAAAGGGGTTAACCTTGCTTTTTTGGCCAAAAAGTGAATACATTTTTTATTCGAAAAAAGTGCAGAATATGTTAGTTTACTTCATAAAAGATAGTTTTAAGTAGAAAAAGTGTACCAAGTTCGCCTATAAGTGTCTCATTTGTACGATAATGGAGGAAACGGCTCTGCGAAGGGACCCTCTATTTGGATCTTTAAAGAGCGATATCTCCGAAACGGTGCTACTTTGAATGTTGTCTACTGTTCTATATGAAAGAAAAATGTTTTGGACCAATTTCAGCAGTTGGATTTTGTCGAGAAAATATTCCTAGTAGTTAACCTTGGTTTTTTGCAAAAAATGAAGGAATTTTTTGTTCGAGAAAAGTTGGGAATATGTTAGTTACCTACTTCATAAAAGATAGTTTAAAGTACAAAAAGTGTACCAAGTGATGTAAATATTTGTAACGCCTAGTGCGAATTGGGCTAATTTTCTTTAATAAAATGACACTTTGAATAAGAGATTTAACTACAAAAACAAAATAGACTTCGTAGGCTCGGGGCCGAAATACCTTTGATTTTGCCAAATAATTGTTCACCAACCGCAACATCCTTAAAGGACTTTCATTCTCATACAAATGCCATTTCACGCACTAGTTTGCACAAACAGATATTTACTATTTTCAAACGGATAGGTTTATAGTAGAATTATGCAGATTTCATATTAGTATCAAACGTAAGAGATTAATAAGGTTAATTGATTTGAAATCTTGAGATAAGGAATCAGATATATAGGTCTGCTAATTAATAATTTTCCATAAGACATTGATAGAAAAATGAATTACTTTGTACGAGAAATGAATTAAGATTGGTAATACAGGAAAAGGAAGAACAGCTGAAGCTAGTTAAAAAACTTAAAACAGTGAAGTGGAAGAACGACAGTTGAACGTTTTAAGAACTACATCAGGTAGAGTACAGTGAGCCATACCGATCGTGCTTAAAGGATATGACACCCTAAGAAGAAGAAAGCAATTTCACGCAAGATTCATGGATATTACTGCATTAGGAAAATATTTCACCACGCTAAACAATCTACACTGTCAGTGATTCACCAAGCCAAGTAGCTTGACTTGAAATATAATAGCTTGGGTTGAGCTTGAGCGGAAAGCTTTTTAAGAAGAAAAGGTTGGCTTGGCTTAATGTTTGCGAATGCAGACTTGGCTTGGTTACCAAGCTTTCCCAAGCTTTTTCAAACTTAGTCTTGCTCCTCCCATAAGAGTAGTGAGGTTGGAACACATTGCGCATTACGTCATACACATACAGCTCATTGTCCGACTTTCGCAGTATTACTCAACAGCTGGTTAGTGGGCAATTATTAAACTATGAGTTCTAACAAATTATCTGAAAATTCCGAAGAGCCGTTATGTAGAACGCACATTTTCCAGAATATCACACTGTACTCAACTATACAAATTTACACCTCTTTGTAAACTATTTGTCGAAAATCCCCCATAATTTGGAACACTTTTCCATAAATTACATATCTCTGGGACAAAATGAGAAATGTCCATTAATTTTCAATCGTTACATGGGTTCAACGTTCTACAAGCATGGCACTTAGCTTTCTTCAAGTACAGATGGTATAATTTGCAACTTCATACAAATAAAACCCTCAAATGTGTCACGCATAATACAATAAATGTAAAAACCCAACTCTTCATTCAATGCTGTTTGTAATACATGCTTAAATCGTTGTTAACTACATTTAAATTTCTTCTAATAATTGAAAGTTTGACCTTCAAATCCGAAACTTTAATGACTTATATTTCTTAAGGAATGTCTTCGGTTAATTGAAGGGATTCTCAAGTATGAGGCTGTACAAAAGGGTGCAGGTAATTTTGTTACACCGTCTGCGCCCCACATATTTCCTGACACATATAAGAGGCGGATATTAACAACCGCTGTAAGACTTTCTTTCTTTGGCTACTAAGTGTTGATTTGGTGCTAGAATGTGCCAGTGAACAGTGTAATGCTTGTGAGCTGAAGGTATCTAGTGTAGTAGGTTGTGTTGTGCATATTTATTTATCGGATAATTTTGAAAATGGTTAGTAATATTTTTATTATTATAAAATTAATACCTAGACATTTAGTTTTCAAGAATCAATTATTGATACAGCAGCTAAACTTTCTTTGTCAATTTTATTGAAATGGGCGAAAATTATTTACAAATGCGACAAATTAAAATTTTTTTGCATTTCCTGACAATTTAACACCTACCTACTTATTAATTTGTACTGGCAACCGCTTTCAAATTGTGTTACTGTTACTCTTACCTTAGTGTTTAAATTTGATACTAAATTAAGAAATTATTTAGTGTTGCACAGCTTAACGAAAACGTGAACAAAAACGGTCCAATTACAATTTTAATATTAAGTAGTTATGCAATTACTCGGATTTTTCTATAATTATTCGTCATTTAATATTCTTTCACTACCCGCTATTGTTTGCTGAATGAATATTTAAAAAGTTACTCACGTTTTTTGTTACATAAAGTAATTTCGAATTTCTTATTCAAGAACTATAAAAGCAAGAAATGCTTCCTGATTTATTTTAGGTGTAAATTAGAAAATACGTGTTTTATTAAACCGAATTCTTTGTAATTACCTTTCTTTACACGCATCGTGCCTTTAGAAAAATATGTTTATAAAACCTAGATTTTTTTAATTATCCTTAGAAAGTTTATTTAGGTACTTAATTTAATAAATGTAACCGGAATTTTCCCATATTTCATTACGAAGATTAAGTTGACGTGCACCTACATTTTTAAAGCGTTTACACAGATCCTTTCAGTTTACAAAGTAAAGGGGAAATCAACCCTTTCTCTTACATTGTATCCCGTCAAGGTTAACACTAAATACTTACCTAAAGTGGCCTGATTTAAATTAAATTGCTACAATCCATTAAAATGCTGACGAAATTATTGACAAATTTTAAAGTAGTGGTGATTCTACTTAGGGCTTAATGCAATTGGTGACAGGATTTTTTGGTAAAATTTTCTCTCTTTCATTACACTTACACTTTCCGTTGCAATTAATAAACAATTATAGGCTATTAGCCAGTACCGTACAAATGCAGTCAAATTGTTGCTTGAAAGGAAAAGTAAAACTTTCTGCTCCTAAAATATATATTTATCTGATCTCGTAACATTTTCCTGAATTTTCTATTAAGAAAAAGAAATGAAAATTTTCTAGAAATTTATTATAAACTTATAGGTATTTGCATAATCAGTTTTCTCAAGTATACCTTTCACGCAAATAAATTATAGATGAACCTAGTTGGATCAATAAATCTAAATAGAATATCTCTTAAAAGTAAAATTAATCAATCTCAATTGGCCGAGCTGTAAATCTATTTTTCTTTTTCACGACTGCCTCCATTTTACGCATTTATTTGACTGGTATATTAATTTATAACTCTCTAAGTAGTTTATCGAGTGAAATCTTGACGTGTAATTAAAGTATATCATTAGCCTTAATGTATGAAACATGGTGTCATATTACTGTATAATTTGCTGGTATCAAAATTACATTAGGTAGGAATTTCAACAAATTTAATTTCCTCTGTAGGTAATTTTCATTTCAGTAAATCAATTTACATTTGATGGTTATTATTCAAAAACACATAATATGAACAACATTTTCTGTTATTTATTTTACGTATACCAAATCTCATAATTTGTTCGGAGACTTTTCCACTCATGAAAACGGAATTTAGAACTATTGGTTGATGGTTCAAAAATTTCGGACGGTGTGTTATAATTTATAAAAATAATGGTGATGAAAATAATTCTACGATTTGCAATTGAATTATTTAATTTGAGAGTAGCTTACACAAGTCCTGTAAATGTTAACGATTTGTATGTTTCCAATTTTGTTCAAAGAAAGATCATTACCAGTGATGTGGTCATGTGGAAACGTTTGAAATTAGAATTTTTAATTGACAGCACACTATTTATTGAAGTCAATTATGTCAAATGTGAAACTTATTAAATATTACAATAAGTAAGATACAAAGTGCAATGGAGCTCCAGATGAACTTTAATAAATAATTAATGTGACGCAATAAGTAAGATATTTGTGTAGGGAATTGTTAGTCAACAGTTAATTAAAAAAAAATAGGAAGTCACACGTATCCAGGAAGCGAAATTTTATACCACAGACGAAATTGAACCTTGATGGTACAAATTGGGAGAATTAAACGAATGATTTTGAATAGATACTCAACCTTCTCTCCAGCTTCTATTTAAATTTTACAATTAACCTTTACTTCTTAATTAAATTTAAATGTTTATTCACTTCGAAATGTGAACCAAACGACTTTTAATTAAATAGGTTGGTTGAGACAATTTTTAACAATTTTCCTCTAATTTACAAAAAAAAGTGATCTATGAATTTCAAATTACAATATTTACATATAACCAACCATAACCTTGAATCTTTACGATTATACAGATTAATAGAACGTGATATGCACTAAAAAATGTTAATTTTTTCAACATTATTATGCGAAATGTTACTTTAGGGTAATAAACTACAGCATTTTGTTATGTAAAATTAAAATGTAGTTCCTTAAAAACTACTTCATTAATGTGTTACCAACGGTAAAGTTTTAAGGAAACGTCAACTATAATCTGTCGTTGACTCGTTGAATCATGAACGCTATCCTTTGCGAAATTACGTCCATCACCACCATTCGATAGTCGTTGATACTGTGGTATTTACGTTTTGAAAGAAATTAATGTCGATAGTAATAGTAATGTTATCTAATATTCGAAAGGTTTACTTACGAACGACTGATGAATGTACCTATACATTCTTTGGGCTCGTCTTATGTGCGACCTGTTTATTTTTGAGTGTAGCAAAATGTTTACAATAGAACAATAACTCATCCATTCAATTTTTCAGTGTGTTTATTAACGACTTCCCACATAATGTGTCCAATTTATTTAATTGCATTCTGTGTAAGGATGATATCCACGGATGTTCTAAGTGTAGATATTTTTACCAATCAATTATCTTCAAATAGAGATAAAACCATTCACATAGCATAACATTCAATGGATTTTACACAATTTCTTGTGCCAGCACCAAAGTTTATTGAACATGTAGAGTATTTGGGCGAGATACATTCAACTGTGACGATTAGTTATTGAATATTCTCAAGTGCTCCTACGACATAGCAGGGAAAACAAGCCTTTCTTCCTTGATGGTACATATTATACAACATGGTTATGCTGAACTGTACTATGAAGGCAATCACCATCCAATAACTATATTCTCGAAATGTACATCTCATCATTAGAAGGAACAGTGACAATGTGTGAACATTTTTACAGATTAAGCCATACCAGTTTTGGTAATATTTCTGGCATATATGCGTGACACATACTGAAGCAGCAATAAACTCTCTACCTAATCATTCAAAATTCGTGCAATGTTTGATAAGTTGCAACTTACCATTATGGTTCAATACTACATGGCAAATGGAGCTTTATTAACACTTATGTTCAGTTTCACAACGCGTTTTAAGGTCGTTGTTAATTAATCAAGAGATTAAGTAATGCGAATGTCTTTCCAAATACATCATTGAATCAATGGCATTAATTTCCACAATATACTCCATTCACGATGTTTGTGACCTTTGGGTAACTTTCGAATAGTTTCTTAAATTGGTATCTAAATGTTTGCTAACGTCTAGGTATCTAACATGAATTGAACGCAATACAAAAAAGAACCAAGTGAAGCAAATCGAACCAATTCGTATTAGATCAGTTTCCCCAAAAATGTAAGGAAAATGTATACAGCGTTTATCACTTGCTACTTTCAGCGTTCTGCTTTTAAATTCTTCTAAGAAAAATTAATAATGAATTTTTGTAGCCAATGCCTCTGCACGTTTCAGAAAAAGTAAAAACACAGAGGGTTATTGTTTCTTCCATTCGAGTTACTAAACTAAACTGATTTTCAAAAGGGTAAAACACGAGAACTACACCCCTAATCGGCGATTTTCACGAAATTCGTGTTCAAAGAATAAAGCGATTTTCTTCTTTGTTCGTCCCATTTTAGAACTTTCTCATTCTGTTATTCAAGATCAGGGGTTAAGTGCAGTCCTTGTTCAGTCTCATACTTTAACACAAAAGCAAAGCAAAAGAATTGAGGAAGAAGCTGTTGAAGTACAAGGTGCTTTTAAATACTTTAAATGAGCACCTCCTGAATTTTGGAAAAGTTTCACATGTTGGCCAAAAGGGAATACATTCTTGAGCTAAAAATTCCAAACTGCGAAGAAAAAGAGAGAAGTTGAACTAAAAATCATAAAACTATACAGTGCAGTGCAGTGTGTAACTTACAATTTGGTGTACTCTAACCAGAATTATTTTCTACAAAAGACTGGCTGTGTAAGTGTTTATGTGTTTCAAAATGTCAATGAGGGTTTCTGCTATCCGGAGGAGGAAGGGACTGCTAGGAAATTTGAGTTTCTTACAAACTTAAAAAGCATCATTTTCCTATATGTATTTGATATCTGCACATAGTTTTTGCGCAAATGACGATGATTTAAGCTAAATTGAGGCTACTCTGCGAAGACAACGGCATCTGTAGTGCCGAAATACTGTCAATAGACTGTAATTAGGATGACAAAATGTGCGTTTTTTAGTTCAAACAAGCAAGCTAATTAGTTGACTTAAAAGCTCGCGAATTTAAAAAAAAGGAAAATGTTCCAATTTCATGGAAAAAGGATATGAGGGTTTTCAAAAAGTCTTTTACACGGAAATCTCGGCTCGACCGAAACGGAAGGAAGAAGAACACAACATAAGTTGAGTCAGTTCTAAACCAAAAATGTCTAAAATTTTGAAAAAAATGCTTATTGGAATTAAACGTATTCCGACGTATTTTGACATTAAATAGTCTCCACATTTCAAAATTCAACTGAAGCAACTGTAAAAAGCTGGTTGAATGACTTTTACTCACATTTACTTTATATTTTAACAACTAAGTAAAATGCCAAAGGATTACCTATATCTTTGGCAAAAGTCAACTTTTTGAATATGACATAGGACTGTAGTTCATCTCGAAATACCAAAAATAGGTTTAACGATATGGCGATAATGATGTTTCCGATTTTTCAGGTAAATAAAAAACTAAATTTAATGGTAGACGCTTATAATGTTATATAACTTAAATTTTTAACGTCAAATGTTCAGTGATACTGCCCTTAGGTTAAATAAATTTTAACCTAATTCTAATATACTGCCTAAAGACGCTAAAAGCTACTTATACTGAGACAAACAGTCAAAAGTCCAAATTTCTTGATGGAATTACTTGTTTTTTTAAAACATTAAAACATTGTGTTAAAAATCATCTCCCATGGAATGATTTGAATTGACAGTAACGGAATATTAACCCTTGCAAAGCCAAAATACGTTTTTGTCCGAACCAAAAATTGTGTAAATTTTTGAGTTGAACCATTACGATTGACGGTGCCTATAATGACGCATTATATTAATGAAGTCTCAGAATTTAAATTTCTCTTCGTGTTTTAATGTCTGTATAAGTTGCTAAACTGATTACAAATAACTTCCTCCTTATTTACTTAAGAATAAATGGGCGTTGGTGTAAAAGAAATGTAAATGGGTCAAACGTACACAGATTAATGAATAATTCTTGCACCTGTGCGCCTAAATAATTATTACATTGAAATTCACAATAAAAATAAGAAACTTTCAAGTACAAGGTTAGTTACTTTCATCCTCATCTCTGACTTATCTTCATCGTGAACGGTTCAACTTTCACCAAATCTGTAAACAAATATACAAATTAGAGGTTTTAAATAATTTAAAGCGACAATCTACATATTAAACACTTCGACACATGTTACAGTTACTTAGTAAATAGTATTTCGCATATTGAACATCCGTTTGATAAGTGAAACGGAATGTTCCTCTTAATTGATTTAATTTATAATTAACCGTAGGTAGCGTAAATGTTACATGTTTAGCAATAATGAAAGTGTATATCCTGAATAGAATCGAATAGTTAGCTTATGGGATACTGTGTCATACGCTTGAAAAGTTTTTCTGGCACGATTTGCTCTTCACGGCGCTTGACGTTATTTTTCACAATTAATTACTATTTTTGTTGGTCTATTTGCGGTACCTATCTGGTGAAACACGAAACGAGCGATGTGACATGAACGTCTAAAAACCGATCGTGTCTTTCTTATGCTTTTTCTATACGAAAGTCACCTAATTTCTTATAAAGTTTAATCGAACGCTCCTATTTCTTTTTGCAACTTTATATACAATGTGCTGGAAACCTTATTTCCATAGGTAGTGTTTTAAAATGTAATACCATAATGGAGCCATGTAATAGACCAGTAAAGCTCAAAGTTAACGATATTAGGTGTTTTCTTTTTGCACGTTGTAAAGTGTCAGCCCTGTCAATAACACACCATTCGTTTTATAAAAATAATTTGACTTTAGTTCTCAATAACCCTATTCCTTTTAAAAGCTTTATTTAAGTTTTATATTAACCTGAGGCAGAAAATGTCTTATGACGCAAACTTGACACAAGGCACTTCAATCACGTGATGATTGTGACTTTACCTAACCCTGTGGCGGTGCAAAATGAAAACATCTATTAAATCAAACTGTGCATTATTAAATTGAAGAAATGGAAATATGTTTTCGACCACGAGTTTTCTTTTGAAATCTGGCTAACGTCATTTTTACGTCTGCACAGAACCACTTGAACGTTCTCATTACTATCTTAATAGTCGGGGCTACACAACGTATGTGTAACATCCAAAGTATTTTATAAGAATATAACATAGTTGAGATCGTAATACTCACAAAGGGGTTGAGAATGTAATATTCAGAGAAACTCAAAACCTCTCCTTAGAACAGTTATATTGACGATGAGGGTGGATTCTGGATTCTGGATTACGATGGGAGGGTGGTCAGAAGCCCACTCGCACATAGGCCACCTATTCGGGCCCTTTGTGCTGCTTCCCTGATTAGCGTCGTTCGACCCCGCATCATCACTCAAGCCATCCCACACGTGAGATAAACCTGAGGATGCTGGACGGGGAAGCGGCTGTAATCTTAGCCATGTCCGGCCAGGAGTCCCCCAACATGGATCGTCTTAATTCGACAAGTACGGGACACTCACAAAGTATGTGTTGCGCCGTCTCATCTTCTGTGTAGCATGCTCTACAGGATGGTGATTCAACCAATCCCATACGGTGCATGTGCTTGTTAAGTTTACAGCGCCCAGAAAGTATGCCCACAAGTAGCCGCATTCTGACATCAAGTTCCACCTAACCTTATGCTGGGCTTGGATGTCTTGAGTTATTAAGTTGTTTACAGTTGATACTGTAAGTGGGAGAGCCGGCTTTGGACCATAAAACAGTTGTTTTGAGGCCAGTCGGACTAACTTATCGGCTTTTTCATTGCCTGTTGTTCCAGCATCCCCTTTAACCCATAAAGCTCAAGGGTGTTGCTGTTTGTCACTTGCTCTAGTATTTGGTGACACTCGGAAACCAACCGGGAGGTAATTTTGTGTTGACCTAGTGCCTGCAGAGCGGCACTGCTGTCACTGGAAATCCTGATACTTTTATTCTTTATGCTGTGCATAAGAATTATTCTTGCACTAAGCGTTATGATGAGGGTGATGATGAAGTTATTTTTTTTTATTTTTATTTTTTATATAATAAAGTACAGAGTACTAAAACTGGCGTCATTGCAAGAACGTCAGGGTAAAATGTTGAGGAGATTTAGTCTGCAGCTTATCCACTGATAGCCTACTACAGCCAGAGGTCAATCGAAAAAAATTAACAACCATAGCAAACTGTGACAGAGGGTTAAACAGTTAAATGATCACAATTTACAAATTAATATGGGTAGCTGGCAACATGTTTCGAAGCCCTACGGGCATCATTATCAAGCCGAATTAACGGTTACAAAATCACACGGACATGTGATACTAAAGAAATGAATGGAGATACATTAAAAGTAGTTACAATGAGACATGAAAGTACAAAAATGTTTTTGTTCTGAGGGGAAAAAACAACGATGAACAACAACTAATTAATACAAGCAACCCCTAGGGGTGCTCCCCAAAATACAAACTAACATTAGTAAACTGGATTAAGCCCGATTACAAAACAGAAGCCAATGAACAACAACTAATTAATGGGGTTGCTTGTATTAATTAGTTGTTGTTCATTGTTGTTTTTTATTAATTAGTTGTTTTTCATTGTTGTTTTTCCCCTCCGTTACGCATAATTCTCACTTTTGGACACCATACATTTTATAAAGTTCAACGTGAAGAGCATTTTTCATAGACGATAGAATTTTAAAGGATATAATTAATTCTATATACAGAGAGTCCCAACGATTTGGGAGTGAAAGATTATTATGATTGTTTAAGTCACTTCCAAATTATTCGTTTTAAGTACGATTGAATCGCTAATATAATGTGTACGGATATTACTTTTATTATGATCTGTTTAGAGGATGGTTTATTAAAGATAGAAACATCAAAACATAATTTCGCGATGAGATAAATGAATAAAATAGAATTAATGTTCTCTAAACTTACTTTCAACAAACGTAATTTTTTAATGGTTGGGGCAATAGTTCTGAAACGGGACTCGTAGACAATTCAACAAATATTATTATTACCTTTGGATTCTCGTTAAACTAAAAATGATAATTAAACACTTTTATCCTTACAAAATGACTTTTTAATTTGGTGAAGGCCATATGAAATTTGTTAATTCGTACATAGTTAATTCAATCCTGAACTGCAGCAGTTAATGATTTATAATTAAATTAATTAAGTAATTAAAGTGGGATCAGCTACTATGGTGCATTTCATCATTGATATCACCCGTTTATTATCCATTATTTATTATGTGCTAGATAGCTTTGTTTTCGTGCGATGAATTACAATTTTAGTTCGAAAATTATGCACTTCTAGCTGTTATAAATAAAATATAGACGTTTTTGTGTTCGGGTTACACGCACATACATATACATAGGAGTAAAACAAATGACTAATTGGTGTCTTCATGGTAGCAACGCTTTGGATTTCATTTTACTAAATTCTGTGGTAGGTTAACACAGCTTTCTCAATATACCATGTGGTCCATTTGAATTGAGACATCGAAATATTTCAAAAAATAGGCATCGTATTAAAAAATTGTTTAAGAAGAGTCGCCATATTTTGGAGGGGGAAATCCTACCCTGTGAAAATTAGCTCCCCCCTCTTTCCCCTGGGGACTGGGCGGGAGGCGACTTTGAAATCTTAAATGGAAACCCCCATTTTTTATTGCAGAATCGGATTCTGCGGGAAAAAATAATTCGAATTTGTCTGAAACTTTTTTTCAAAACTTTGTAGATGGCGCTCTATTCGGCGTTGAATTCGAAAATTAATGAAGTTACGCTTTTTGTTAATTTTTTTAATAAACGGATAGGCAGCTTTGGTTAAATTGTTTAGACATTTACATTTGGCCGAAACTTTTTTTGAATCATGGTAATTATGCTGTATTCGGGGTAAACGGAAAAAATCTTTCGTAGGGTTCAATGAGTAAGTGTTCGAAATGGTGTTGGTACAAATGTGTAGCTAGCGAGGGACGGTAAACAGAAAAGAACGTATTACTGTTGGATATATAACTGTAGTTTTATCTCTACTTGGATAAAACATCCCATTCGCGATGGGACTAAATGCAAACTAAATACATCAAGGAACTTTCAAAATTCGTGATGTAAATCAAAGAATATATTGAAGGTGTGTGAAAGGGTTTTAGTATTGAACTTGGAAGTCGTCGTAAGCTGTATGACAGGGGCGTCATTTAGGAGGGGCAGGGTAGGGCAGTTGACCTCCCTGGAATTACTACCACCAAGAAAAAAGTACGTTAAATTTATAAAACTGACAATCACGCCCCTTTTTCAAATATTTTTTTTCCTTTTTACTATAGTCCCCCCCCCCCCCCCCCCCTGTAAAATATTGAAATGACGCCGCTGCTGTATGAGTCTTTCTTTGATACATTTTTTGTTTGTTGAGCAATACCAGACATTTTTCCTCACTTAAGCAACGTATTTTAACTACCGCAGACCGCTTTCAGATATCCCAACGATATCCAACACCATAATAGGGCCCAAATCAAAACGTTAATCTTGGCACGATATTTACACTTTTTTAATTGTCCGAAATCGAGATTATTATTGAACAATATTTCAACCCCCAAAGTCGAGGGAGTTAAAACGACACGAACTTCGAAACATATCGCTCAAATTGGTGCAGAGAACAAATACCTATTCAAAGTTACTTGCTTTCACCACTTATCTGCACTTTTTCTTATGGTTTAGCCCGTCAAATACTCATTAAACCTTAGCTTCTCTTTTTCTATAATCGCTAACCTAAAAACTGATTTAAACACAAACATTTTAATTGAACGAAGAAGTGTGAAAATTTCAATTAGAGACAAAGACTAATTGAATTTTAATTTCATAAGTTTTGTAAGAAAATGTGTGTTATTTGTATTAGTACGCATTCCACACAAATACATATTAGTATGTACGAACATAAATTAATCATTAACTGGGAAAAACACATTCATACAAGTACCTAATTTCTTTATAATTATATTTCGTGGGAATATAAATGATTTGCTTGGAAATTAACATACAAAATTTAGATTAAAGGATTTAACAAGCAAGAATTTCAGTATCTACATTAAATCAAACTTCCAAAATTTTGGTCTGAGTAAGATAATCATCACTTTCCTTGTAAAATGTTTCAGTACCTGCCGATAATCTAATTAGTACTCATTGACTTATAGCTGTTCTTTTGGTATTTAATTTGTTATAAAACAGTTTCGCAAGAATACCATATTTGAAATGATCCAAGGGAAAAGTAATAGCCAAACCGTGTCGAATTTCAGGTATTTAATAGATCACAACGTTTTAAATAAATGTACTCCACTATAGATAAATATAATACAATCTCTTTGGTCACTCAACCTTTTCGTTAAAGTAAGCGAAATCTCGTTGGAATACATTTCCGTAACCTACTTACGTTCCGTTCAAATTCAATCATTTAATAAAGTAATGATCGTAATTAATGTGTGCTCTACCAATGAGCTTCTTGTAAATTTATACGTGTGCATGAATATCAAATATGCTCAATTATATCACTAACAAACTAGGAAATAAACTGAATCGCCGATTTCCATCATTACTTAAGTGCAACTTACTTGCATACATTTACTTCAATTTCTATGCAGTTGAGCAGTTGCATAAATTAACATAATTCAACACGCGGTTAAATTGAATTTGGAGAAATTGTGTGGGATTATTCAATCATTTTTCTTTCAAACCGCAGAGTCGGACGCTTGTCTTAAGATGTCAGTGTACAAAAATTAATATCTAACTTGCGTAAGATTGCAAAAAGATGCAAAACTCTCCTTTGATTTAACCCACTTTCTCCATTTTTTTTAAATAAGCCAAATACCACATAACGACATAACTCTTAGGTAGTAAGGAATAGGGATACCATAGCATACGATGTAACCAGAGATTGTTGTTACATCACGAGAACCTCTGCTGATCAATCCATAATAATTAAATTTGAAGTTGTCCGGAATTTTTAGATTTATTTTAAAGCCATATTTAATACAATTCCCTATATTTCTAGTGTTAAGTTTGATTACAATGAAATTGTATTCATCCTTTCCTTTGTCGCGGTGACTGCGTTTTTCGTTTTCCCTCCATTTTCATTGAAATAATATCACTAATTATATATATTTTGTTATAGATTCCAAAAGAGGGCATTTTTAAATGTGTGCTCTTCGCAACCTTTTTATTTACGGCTAACTCACAAAATTCAAGATCCTATGACACAAATGAATGGATACCAGTAACCAATAAATGCCCAACGTGTTCCCCCAAAGACGACGGCATCGAACAGAAGCCCACAGGAAGAGTATTAAATCTTCGAAAACATCCAATTCGTAACCAATTTTTCCCAGAAGAATTCCTAGTACGAACAAAAAAGTCAAACAATGATCAATATTTGCGCGAAGTGTCTTCACCCCCAAGTAATAGACCATTTCAACAAAATTTTCAATCTACTCCAAATTTTCGTAACCTAAATGAAGGGGAGGTATTAAATCAATTCTTCCGGCAACCCGGTTTTGAACAGCAAAGACAGCCCCACTTATTATTCCAACAACCCGTGCAACAATTTCCTACACAATATATTTTCCCACCAGAAAATTCCCAAGCTTACAAAAATCAATTTAACCACCCCCCAGTATTAAGAAATCCATTAGTACCTCAATCCGAATCAATAAATTCGCTACAACAAACTCGACCAAGTTCAACCTTTGGATTCCAAGAACTCAACTACACCAAACCGAATTCGTTTGAATCTCTTAGTCCTGGAGTAATCAACCAAGCACTATCTACGGAAATTGTAACGAGCAGTAACACTCATTTTAGAGACGTTCCAACAAGAACTACGCCTTCTAAACCGGGCGGTGACTCCGTTCAGCTACTTTATGTACCGATCGACAGTTTAAATAAAAAAATTCAACCCTCTCAAAGCCAAACAATAGAACAAGAGGTTCCATTTCGATCGGCCCAATTTAATCCATCTCAAGACTACCGGCAATTGCAATTTTCTCAAGTTCAACACGGTCCGCCTATACAACAACATCGCCATCAACTAAATGATAATCTCCAAAAACAGCGACCGCAAGTTCAACTTTCACACGAACAGGCACACAAGCAACAGCAGTTATTGTCGATTCAACACGATTTTGCTCAACAAGCACTTGATGCCTTAAATTTGCAGCTTCAGTTACAACGTGGACAACTTCCAACAGTGGTACAACAATCGCTTCCATCAACATCGACTACTACAACCACTACAACATCAATTCCCATAACGGAACCAAGCACACGAAAGCCAAAACCGCATCAACCCCCACTGGCTGTTTATATGGGTGGCGAAGGAGATGTGTCTGTAACCGATGTGCTCAGTCTGTTAAAGAATGCGAAAACAATTTCCGTTCAAGACGCAGTCGGTCCTACTTCACCGCAAGTCTTTGTGGGTCCACATAATTTAGAAGCCCCGGAGGGTTACGTCAAGTTTGATCTCCCATATTTGAGCGCTTTGGGATCTAACCGTATAGAACGAAAAGTCGACCAGCTTCCATTTTTCGTCGCTCCCGTTAGTTACAAGGCACCACCAGGCTACTCAAAAATACCTCTTCCTGCACCCCACGTTGGATCTGTTGTCGTGTCGCAAAAGGATCAGAGGAAGAAACATGATGAACGACAACAATCGACATTCAAATTCTCGCCCGATACAAACCAATTCTTAAATCAACCACAGTTTAGCAACGAACATGCCTTTAGCACTCCTCATTCATCCGCCTCCCATTCTACTGTGGCCCCATCATTTTTGAAGCAAACAATAAACGAATACGAGCTGTCACAAATTAACAACCAATTTCGACCTCAATCTGAATTTCAATTAGAAAATGGATCTAATGAGTATGAAGATGTGACTAACTTCCGACGTCAACACGAATTTAAAAACACTGTCGTAACTACTACGCCTTCCGTAGTCACACAACGAGTGCATCTGCCTCAAAGCATACCTAAAGAGACAGAGACGAGTAGATTTACCAAATTTCACAGTAAAGCAACGCATCAATTCCAACCCTCGCTAAACAGTGATGATCCATTAACAGATGAAGAATTTAGACCTATGCTGCCCACAAGAACAACCCAACAGGAAACGTTCTCAAATAACGCGTTTAGGGACGAATATACTAACATACAGAACTTCCGAGAAAATTCACCAACTACGCCTTCTGTAGTCACACAACGAGTGCATCTACCTCAAAGCATACCTAAAGAGACAGAGACGAGTAGATTTAACAAATTTCAAACCAATCGGTTTACGTCCACTTTACAACCTAAAGCAACGCATCAATTCCAATCCTCGCTAGAGAGTGAAGATCCATTAAAAAATGAAGAATTTAGACCTGTGCTACCCACAAGACCAACCCAACAGGAAACGTTCTCAAACAACGCGTTTAGGAATGAATACACTAACATACAGAACTTCAGAGAAAATTCACCAACAACCATTACACAAGAAGAGTTTAATCCATCTCCAGCACCCACTCGAAGTTTTCCTAATCATTCGGGAAGTTTTCGCCCTACACCAAAAGAATCAACCGAAAATCCGATATTGTCGCAAGATTTTGGGCAAACGATTGGGAGTAACAGGGATTTCGAGTACGAGGAACAAGTTGGTCAAAACCACTTCGATCGATATGTACAAAACCAAGAAGTTCTTCAAAAAACAAAACAAACAAAACCGGCTGAAATGATTAATGGTCCTTTACTAGAACCCTCGTATCTTCAATTAAACGAAGATGGGGAATATGTTCCGATGAAAAGCAACCATCACATTTCGCACAAATTAGCACAACAACCGTTTCAAGAAAATGTTGGAGATGTTCACATCTCTTCTACTACTGAAGTTCCTAGGCACATACAATCATTTACTGAACCGGCTGTTATACAAACTGAAAGCGAGTATAGCTTCAAACCTAGACAGAGAGTTAAGACACAGTATAAACAGAATGTTGCGGTTGAAATCGCTACAGAAAGTAATTCTCAAGAGGATTACAAATTACCTCCCGAACTTCCAACAATTCATTCAGGAATTCACTCTCTAATAAATAATTTGCAAGACCAATCAATTCGTCCATTATTGGTTCCCGCTTTATTAGCACCTACAAGTGACCCAAACATTATTAACCAACCTGAGCAGCAACAGATCATTCATCTTCCTTCAACAGAACCGCCATACGTAACAACCCCACCTATCGTTTACACTACGTACACTTCCACGACTGAACCCACTTCCACAACAACAGCGTACCGTCAAAGGCAAAGAGGACGTCAACGAGTAAAAGTAAGCTCAACAACGTACGCTCCTCGAAAAACACAACAAACTAGAACCCGACGTCCATTAAACGTCCGCACAACCACTGAACGTATCAGTTACCAACAAGAGCACGGAGATGAATATACAGATTATTCGCCAACGAGAGCAAGTCGAGTAAGAGGAGGTTACACAGAAGAATATAATACACCCGAATCAGTTCATAGACCAATTAATCGCCAACGATTGCGCAGCAAGGGGCGCACAACTCAAGCACCGCAAACAAATCAGCCCGAAATTCCCAATTTAACAGAAAGAGCCTTTAAGCAGCCTGAATTGATATCCGGATTTGAAGCATCTCAAGGCCAACCTCAGTCTTACATGCAATTCGAACACCAAAATCTTCCAAATCACAATTCCAAGCACTACGCATCTACCGAAGAGGTGCCCATAATAATCAGTAAACCGGAGCCAGAACAAAACCAAATGCATGTCGATGTAATTATAAACCACCCAATTACTCAAAAAGTAGAACCTCTAATTATATCAGAACCCGAAGGAGATTCGCATTATGTGCGGTTTAGTTCTAATATTGATGCCAGCAATATCGCAACACAGCAACCACGGGAGACGACAACGTCTTCATACGTACGTATAAATCCTAGGGGACGTATAAGATCAAGAGTAAAATCGACGACTACTCCGACAACTACTCCATCAACAACAACAACAACAACAACAACAACAACAACAACAACAACAAATAAACTAAACGAGGAGGAATTTTATGGCTTCTTTAGGCCACCTAATTTCAATTCTCCTCAACAACCATTTTACACGCCCACTAACGTGGGCATCACAAGACGACCGACTTATATTTCCAGTAACACCGTACATTACGACGACCAACCTGTAGAAAACTCCAACAATGTTGACATTTACTCTACTAATCACCTCATTCCTTCCGCTCCCACTTTCGTAGGTGAACTTATTACCAAACACACGCCCACCACTACTCAGATGTCAACATCTAAATCAGCCACTCGATCCAGAATTCGCAGTAGAGTGAGGGTGCCGTCTCGAAGAATTAAGGAAGAAAACCACCAAACATATACACCACGACCACCAAGCGAAGTGCGAATTCGAAATCGTGGAAGATCTCACTTCGTTGCACCGAAAATAAGAGACGAAAATAAATCCGAGGATGAAGACGTGGAAGGAGGTAATTATCCGAGATCATTCCCTAAAGGTGATTCAAAAACTGAGAGACCGTCGTTTCAAATAACTATCGCACCTATTGTTGAAGATTCGGCGAATGATGAGGATCAAATACCTTACTCTTCAATACATAGGCCGAAAGTTGTACTACCAAACTATAACCGAACTGGTACTGTCGTAAACGATTTACCAATTGATCGAAAGGTAATAGAATCCCAAGAGCAGCCCATGGCCCTTTCGACTGTTTCCATTGGCGCTGAAAACATCGAAACGGATGATGGTAAATCTCTGGTGGATGAAATAATAAGTGAGATCGATAAAATTCACGATGAAAATGAAAGCGTCACAAGTGAACCCGACGCCTTCATCCACAGTGAAGGTATTAATCTTAACCAAAAAGGACGTAGACGTGGAGTTTGGAAACTAGTAAAACGTCCTGTTGAATCTTTTGAAACGGCCGAATCTCAATATGTGGGAAAGATCAGTGCTAATACTTTGCTCTTTAATAATGATGATAAAAGAAATGTATATGATTTGGATAAATTTCCTTCAACAGAGCCAAGTTTGAACCGGTTAGAGACAGAAACTACAGCTGCCTCTGTAAACGAGTTGCCAACCACTTCTCCAGTTACGATGGTGTCATCCACACCCGAAGAAAGTTTTTTGGATTCATTTTACAAAATGTTTGACGCAGTTCCTCCTTACGATGCGTCTACTGTTAAGGATATCAATATAACCACCACTGGCAAATCTCAAGATATCGCTGTAATCGAAGCGGAACAGCCTCATGCTGTTCAC
The DNA here is from genome assembly GCA_036250285.1 of Pyrocoelia pectoralis. Classification (NCBI taxonomy): domain Eukaryota; kingdom Metazoa; phylum Arthropoda; class Insecta; order Coleoptera; family Lampyridae; genus Pyrocoelia; species Pyrocoelia pectoralis. The sequence continues at coordinate 7,080,308 of CM070075.1, forward strand.
ATAATTACTACTTTACCAACTGCACAGAATATAATTGATTCGACTACACCGACCGAACAAAAGCAAGAGACTTCAACAGAACGTGTTACAACAACGACACCTGCACAACCAGCAACAGAAGGTATGCAAACTGAAGCATGGAATATAAAAACTTCAACCGCAACTGAAATATCGCACGAAACAGAAATATGTTACAGAGGTAAATGTATAAAATCCAGTGGGAACAACAATTTGGAAGAATAATTAAATTGTGATTGTACTATAGAGACTTCTATATAAGCTCAATGTGATGTGTGATTGTGGTAATCTTAACAAAAATTCTAGTTTTATTTGTGACTACCTATTTTGTATATATTTAGAATGTTAGTGTAATTATATTTAATTTATAGTTAAGAAGTTTTGTGTGTTATTTATTTCATGACAATAACTATTGCAAAGTGAAAATTATTATTTAATTATGTCAATGACATTTAACACTTTCTTAATAAATATTTTAATAAATGTCTTTTCTTAATAGCACACTAAGAGGAAGGACGAATGTCGTAAGTATTTTCTCCGTATCAACTTCATATTACTAGTAACTTGGTTAAGCTTTTTGCTTGTGGTCTTTTTTTCATACCATGTAATTTTTTATGAATTCTAAATCTTCCAAATTTAAGCTACTAAATGTTTGTATTTACTCAACAAAAATATCCTTACTTACATTGGAATAATTCTTTCATATTTCTAATACGAGGATCCAAATTTTAACTGGAATCTCAGAATAACATTAAATTTAAACAAATAATTTAAAATACTATGTAAGTATACATATTATATATCAAGCGAGAGAAATGCATAATTTGTTGCGGGTCGCTCTCTGATACAACGTACCGAGGAAAAATGGCATGTCGCTCTAGTGGTATATACAGGGTGTAGAATTGGGTGATGCACCATAGGAATTTCATTGTATATTCGATTACTTGCTTCCCTAATTATATTAAATAAAACTCTCAACCTCCCCTTACCGATGTTTTAATGGATTGTTATATCTTTTTAATTAAATACAAAGTACTGAAACTGCTCCAATGCAAAAATAGTAGGTATAAAATCATAGGCTAATAAATACATAGCCTATGATAAAATGTTGAAAATTGGTGGGCGCCGTCACAACGTATCCATCGATAGCCTACTGTGACGAGCAACCTCAACCATCAAGTATGATTATAATTTCATAATTTGAGTTTACTCTCGCGAGTGCAAAAAGGAATATAATTATGCTACTTTCAACATCTCCCCTCTACCCCTACATCAATGCACTTCTGCCATCTTTTTGGTGACTTGAAGATACCGTTTTTATAAAAACATTTTGATCCCCGTATTTAACCAGTTTAAATACTAATATGCAGTTCATTTTTTTTGTTCAATTATTATACTTATTCTTAAGTTGGTGTGCGAAGTGCGTAGATATAAAAAACTGTTGCGCAGAAATTAATGACTTTTATTTTACTTGGCAGGTCGGAGCGCTTTTAATTAATCTTATCAAGTTGTAGGCTCAGCATTTATTGAGGCCCGCAGAAAATTATTGTCAATATTTGTTACAACGTTGGGTATAAATAAAATCTGGTGGTAGTTTTATCGCGAGTGTACCCAAATTATAGGGACGCCAGAATTATGAGAACTGGGCTTTAACGATGTTAGACGGACTACAGATTGTATCTAGAGTCTCGAACCAAAAATAAAATACGGATAAGATTAACCGGGTAAAGGCGAAATTAGTCCTGAGCCAATGGCAAACTATGGGGTCAGTTACTGCCAGGCATTCATGAAAAATATTCGCCTATGACAAGGGTTGAAGTGGTAGTGCTATTATGGGTAAATTTGGCCATACATTTTTGAAGAAAAAAAGGGGGAATTGCAAGCAGTACAACAGTCTTCCAAAATTATATAGGATGACCCATAACGGCCATAACGCGTAATGTTTCTGAATTTTACACTCTGTATACTTCTACTTTTAATAACATACCATTTCAAAAAAGTATATCTTTGTATACGTTTAAGTCGTAGTTTCTTTGCCAAAAATACGTTCAAGGTTGCTCGATTTTGATTATGTAACATTGTCATATGACTCATGTCATGAATATGTCGTTTAAATTTCAGCAATTTGATATTTTGGAATGTGATATGTATTCAGTAGAATTATTTGGCCGAAAGTAATTCATGTCATACCTATTATAAAAACATGGCCGAAACTTATCAATGTATTAAATTTTCATGTTTCTTATATTTCATTGTTTTAAAACGATTACATCGTAATTACGTAACAAATAAATTACTTCAATCAAAATTGATATTGAATATCATCTTACACAATGTCGAATTTCTCAATTACCACAATATTACAGCATCACATTTTTTTGAAACTATTCCATTTGAAAAAATTAGATAAATAATATTACACGTCACGAGGCACTCTATATCATTCCTCTAATAAGATTAAGCCCAAACCTAATCGACATTTTAAATATTTTGTGACCTTTTGGTGTTTATGGATTTATTCAACGGTCACAACTACTGATTCCACTTAAATGAAAAACGTAACTTAGTGTCCCTCTCCTGTATAAAAATAAGATGAAAATATTTTTTTCTTCAAACGTCAATAAAAGGTGACATTTTAAACTTCAACTGACAACGTTAAGGCTCCTAAGGAGAGATCTGCAATTTATATTGCTAAAATGATCATAAAATGGTCATTTTGGACGTAATCATCTAACAAAAATTAAAAAAACTATGCATAGGTCAAATTGTATGTAGCATAGTGATCAATTAATGTAAACCTTCTGGTGTTACAATCTTGGTCGAAAGTTGCGTAAATGTAGTATCTCTCTTTCAGAACTTTCGACCAAGATTGTAACTTAAATATTTAATTTGAAACCAGAAGGTTTACATACAATTTTACCTATGCATAGTTTTTTTAATTTTTGTTAGATGATTACGTCCACAATGGCCATTTTACCAATATGAACTATAGAGCTCTCCTTAGGATCCTTTTCACCGGCGGCTGCAAAAGACTTTTGCACCCGCTCGCAACGGATACAAAAGTAATGTTACCAAGGAAACAGCATTTAACTACCCATTCGTGAAAACAAATACCTTCTTGACAATGGCGTTTAATTTACCGAATAACATCCCTTAAAAAAGCGAAAATTTGAGGAAGTTTGAAGAAAAAATAGCATATTTTATTTGGAGAAGAAGTTCTCTTCCACATAAAATAATATACTATTATGTTACGGCCAAAAATACTATCTTTTATTTAAAAATCGCATCGATTTATTCATAATGAGGCTATTGCTACATATGAATAAGCATAGTTTTTCTATATTGATATGGAAATCTTTCTATTTGCGACGAAAATTAAAGTAAGTTTTTATCCCATTAATTGTGCGGTTGGTTTCTGTAACAATTTAGACTAACTCAGTTGAATTTCCGAACAGATCTTTTATAGCCATGAAAATCGGTGTAAAAGTCGTCCTTTTTTGACGTTTAAAAAGTTTCATTTTTCTTCTACAAATAAAGAATGAAACCGTGCTTTTTTTCCGCTGTTGATTTTAATTTCTTCCCATGCATTTCCATTAGTTTCTTTTTGTTCTGCTTGCAATAATTTAACATAGCATCATCAAATGTTAATACCACTAGATACTGCGCGAGCCGCGAGTATGTGAGTTCGATGTCTCTTTCCAATTTTATGGCCACAGTAGGACATGTTGCTACTGTACAAAAAAAGTGTGAAAAATGGATGTTCATCAACTCTTTAGCGACCGCAACGTACAAGAACGTTGATGTTTTATGGTTGCATTGAAGCTACTATTAAGCCTTCCGAGTAAGTTTCCTTTGTTAAAAGTGCTCTTTTAATTATCAAAATTTTATTTTAATTTAATTATTATTTTAATTATTTAATTTTAATTTTCCTTTCGAACATAAGGCTGTTACACATATTCGTTCCTTAAATAGAGAACTATAGTAATTTGTTCGTGCATTTCTTTTTATAGACACATATAATTCACAAAACTACATCCAAAAAAATCTATGATGCTATTTAGAACAAGATGTGGTAACATGATAAAGGTGGACGAAACGAAAATTTCTAAAGTGAAGAGTAGAGCTATCCATTATCAGAAAGGTTTGATAAACTTGTAAAGTAAGTGCGTGTGCGTTTCACTTGCAAACGGCTACAGAAGACAATAGGTACCATGTTTAGACTCCTTGGAAGAGGGAAACCCGACCGAAGGCGAAGAAAATAACCCAGAGGAGTGTTGGAATGTCGCAGAATCGCAGATTAATAATTAATATAATTAATAAAGACGTGAGTAGGTACAAGGGAAACTGGAAAAAACCCTCAATAACAATTACCAACAAAAAATATATAATAAACTTACCAAAAGAAATCATCAAAATTAAGAAAATAAATAAGGGCTGGGTAGTAGCATCGTATACTATAAAAAAGACCAATATTAATGGATATGTAATGTTTATACAGTTTTAAAAAGGTGTGATTATAAAATTAAATTAGTTAGATTAACTAAATTTTTGCGTTTTAAAGTTCTGACAAAACTTAACACAACTAGCTTTCATAACTTTTACTATTCAGTACGTAATTAAAAATATTAATTAAAATAAAAGCCAGCTAAAAAACATTTTCAACTGAAGGTTGTTAATGAACAAACAACTAAGGTGTTGCACTGTAGGAAAATAAATAAATTCAACAATAACACACATTCAAAAAGAAACATTTAAATTTTAAAGCGTGACAGACAACGTTATTAATTATTATATACCTACCTATCTAGCACTACCTTAACTTTTGAGTTGAGACACATTAAATAATACGTGGATTAACGACAGAAATATAAATAAATCAATGACCTCCATATGTACCTAAATCTAACTAAAATATCTAGTAGGTATCTACTCATTTGTATAGATAACCGTTATCAAAATAAAGTGTTCGCAGCCACTCCTAAATATGAACTCCACAAAGGTTGCTGTGGTGAGATTTTTTTACTATTTACAAGTACATACTATTCTTAAATAGGTATATAATTTAACCTTAGGTTACCGGAGCAAACAAAGGCATTGGATATGCAATCGTTAAAGGACTTTGCAAACATTTCAATGGAAAAGTTTATTTAACATCAAGAGATGAAACTCGTGGAATCGCTGCTGTAAATGAATTAAAACAAATGGGACTTCAACCACTGTTCCACAAACTTGATGTTAGTGACGAAGACAGCGTTAAGAATTTTAAAGAGTACATTGAAGAACACGACGGAGGAATTGATGTGTTAGTTAATAATGCAGGTATTACGTTTACGGTAGGTAGGTAGGTAGGTATGTATGTTGAGGCAATTATAACGGAGAGTACTTACAGCAGGATTCTAATGATTCGATAGGAACCCGAGCTGAAGTCACCCTTGCTACAAATTATTTTGGTACATTACGTGTTTGCGAGATTTTGTTTCCCTTACTACGTCCGAATGCACAGGTTGTAAATATTTCTAGTGCTCTTGGACATTTAAGTTGCATTCCATCTCCTAATCTTAGATTGAAATTAAGCGATCCAACATTAACGATACCACACGTGAGTGAATTAATGAACCAATTCATAAGGTGAGTGTAGTTTCAACCAAATTAAAAGCTCAAAATCCTTTATAGGGATGCTAAGAATAATGAACACGTAGAACAAGGATGGGGAAATGTAGCATACTCGGTTTCCAAAGTTGGTATATGCGCTCTTACCATTGTCCAGCAAAAAGAATTTGATAAGGAAAATAGACCGATTTCTGTTAACTCTGTACATCCTGGATATGTTGATACAGATATGACAAATCATACAGGTGCATTGACAATTGATCAAGGTGCCACAGCTCCTCTGTACCTAGCTTTGGGAGGTCACGATTTGAAAGGTCAATATGTGTGGTTTGACTGCAGCATTGCCGATTGGTACGCTCCTCAAGCCCCAAAAGAAAAATATAAAAATTTTTTACCTTCTCATCATTATATTGTTTGTACTTAGAATAAAGATAAGCTAACATTTTTAAAATAAACTCTCAAAATACATAGATTAAAAATGGCAATTTCTATATCTAAGATTATATTATATTTTTTATGGTTATTATTTTGAATCATTATTAATCATTATACTTTGTCGGCGCGTGTGCGTGCGCCGATCTTTTGTTTAGGAAAATGTAACGTGCAGTGGTTTAACGGTTTTTATATTAACGAGTTTTAACGAAAGAACAAATAACAATAACAAATTAACAAGAACAAATTAACATGAACGCAAAGTTAAAGAATGAATGTACTTCACGCACTGTCTTCGTGGGTCGAGTAAATGCAGGGGTCGGCTATGAGGTTCGCTGTAGCAGGGCCCTGTGTCGAGGTCGATCGGCACTAGCTTCCACGATGGCCTCTTTGTAGGCGTTGGCGGCAACGGCGTAACGATAGGTGATGCCGGTGAATAACACGGTGAACTGGACCGCAGCCGCTTGACTGGCGTACGTGGTAGCGGTGGTCGCTTATCCTAGCCAGGCTATTAACAACTCCGGCGTCGGACGATGGCCGCTTGACTGGCGTACGTGGTAGCGACGAGTGCTTATCCTTAGCCAGGCTATTCCTATAAGTTCTGAAGGGAATTTAGGTAAGTACCATAACACCGATAGATTTGTAAATTGCATCAGCTCTTGCAGACCATCGGTGTTGCACTTGCAATCATCCACTATTTGCAACACACCCATTATGACTTTTTTTCATACGTCTAAGAAAATTTTCACGATTTGTATTCTCATATGGACATAGTGCGCATTTAGATTCAACCAAACTATGCCGCATCTCATGTTGTTTCAAATATTCTTTACACTTTGTAATGTAAGTACAATTGTTACATCTATATTCAGATGAACCATGGCAACGATTTACATGTCGGGCGAGATATTTCTTCAATTTTGCTGTGAAGTTACAGTGAGCACATTTATATTCTTTTAAACCATGGTGATGATTTACGTGTGTGACAAGATACTCCTTTCCTTTTGTTGTGAAGTTACACTGAACACATTTATATTCATTTGAGCCATGCCGACGATTTATATGTAGCACAAGATGGCCCTTTCTTTGTGTTGTGAAGTTACACTGAAGACATTTATATTCTTTTGAGCCATGGCGACAATTTACATGTGTTCTCAAATAGGCTTTCGATTTTGTTGTGAAGTTACACTGAGCACATTTATATTCTTTTGAGCCATGCCGACAATTTACATGTCTTGTGAGGTACTCCATTGTTTTTGTTGTGAAGTCACATTGAACACATTTATATTCTCTTGAGCCATGGCGATAATTTACATGTCTTCTGAAATATTCTTTCGATTTTGTTGTGAAGTTACACTGAGCACATTTATATTCTTTTAAGTCATGCTGACAATTTACATGTCTTGCGAGGTACTGCTTTGTTTTTGTTGTGAAGTCACACTGAAGACATTTATATTCATTTGAGCCATGCTGATAATTTAGATGTCTTCTGAGACAGTCCTTCCATTTTGTTGTAAAATCACATTGAAAACATTTATATTCATATTTTTTTGGAACATGGACACGATTTACATGTGTGGCAAGATAGTGCTTGCCTTTTGTTGTAAAATCACATTGAACACATTTATATTCTTTTGAGCCATGGTGAACATTTACATGTCGCACGAGACTGTACTTTCTTGTTGTTGTAAAGTTACACTGAACACAATTATATTCCTTTGAACCATGAATTCTTTGCATATGATTGACAAAATTTACATGACTTGTACTCTCATGTTGACAAAGTGTGCATTTAAATGTAATGAAACAATTTACATATTTGTTCAAATCATGTGTTTGGTTTACATGGTTTTCACAATCCTTGCTGGTATCTTCTTGCTTTACATTAACATCATTAAAATCACAATTTCTTGAAAAATTCAACTCTGTGTGAAGTAAATCGATTTCGTTTTCATATTTTGGTTCAACCTTTATGATATTCACATCATCCACAACTTCTGTATTATTCATATCTGCTTTTTCTCGTGGATCACCTTTTAATAAAAGGGGTTATTTTATTTTAGTTATTAATTAAACAAAATGAATTCTTACCTCAGAAAAAAATAGATGAAATAGTAATTTATTAATATTATATGACATAAATCAAATCAAAGTAATTAAAATTTTGACATTCACTTTGTAGATCGTTGGAGCTACATACATATTTATTTGAACTATTGTCATCCATGGGTACATTTTTATTGTACAATATTGTAATTTGTAATCGACTCGACTAATCGACAATACTTGACTCAATAATTAAAAACATCCGAGATAACATTTTTACTAAACTCAACTATCTCTGTCCACAATAACAAGACAACGAAGTTGCACTTGACCGAAGTTCGAAGTTTGGGTTGCCAGGTCTTCGGGTTTCACCCGGAGTTTCCGGGTTTCCATTACATTCTACGGGGTACGGGTTTACACTCCATTCCTCCGGGGCTCACCATTACACACGTCAATTGTCATTTTTTCCTATAATACTCCTCAGCGTCTACAGTCTATACGATATGATATAGAGAAGTTGCGGCGTTTGTCGGTTTAGCTTTAGCCACATAAAGGTGTGGTTTCGCTGGAGCGTCTGGTGGCGGCGACTCGCGACTGCGTCCCCAACGTTTTAGGTGCGGACGTTTTCGAATAAGCCGCAGCATCTGCGTCTCGACTGTCCGATATAAGGTTGAAAGTGATAAGTCGCACAGTTGCGCGCCTAGACTGGTATATCGGGCAGTCGAGACGCAGATGCTGCGACTTGTTCGAAAATGTCCGCACCTAAAACGCTAGGGACGCCGTTGCGAGTCGCCGCCGCCAGACGCTCCAGCGAAACCACACCTTTCTAACAACGAACGGTAATTGCACTTCTTGTCGGCGTCTCTGATGTTGCCGTATCGAGTATTTTCTCAAAATCTACTGCGCAGCTTGCCAATAGGTGTTTTATTTTTGCACGTTGTGGTAGACTTAAGTCAGCTCTGTCAATAACACACCATTCGTTTTATAAAAGTAATTTGACTCAGTTCTGAATAATCCTATTCATTTTAAAAGCTTTATTTAGCAGACATGTCTACATGACGCAAGGCACTTCAATTACGTGATTATTGTGACTTTACCTAACCCTGTGGCGGTGCAAAAAGAAAACACCTAATATTTGCACCGAAAATTACGGCAAATGTAGGTACTCGATTTAACGTACCGTATTTGGCCACAATTATTATGGACGACCGACGAAGGGCTAAATTTAAAAAATCGCATAATTAATCACTAAAATTTGGCACCTGGAGAGAAAAACTCATAATTTAGTGTAAAATTTTTCGAAATTTTCCGAACCTCTTCACCGATATACCAAAGAAAAATATATAGGTAATAGGGGCTGATACGACTCTCCTCGTTTCTTTCCCGCGTGCACCTCTACTCCGGGTTAAGACTTATTTCAATCTGGCAACCCTATACGAAGTATGAAAATGAAATTATAAATTGTGTATTCATTTTTATTTGACCTACAATTTATTGTAATCAGTGGCGCTACTATAAATTGTATTTTCTACTCAGTAGTAGAGGTATTGCTTCTTTGTTCAAACTTACTTTATACAATAATTAAACGAGTATTACGGTAAGTAATACGGTATTACCCTTGTTTATAAACTTATAGTTGACGAATCTAGTTCCAATTGAAAATTGGAATAGATTTTATGGAGACAGAAGGCATCTTTTGGAGACGAGCACGAAAAGGCCAGTTATTCATACAATTAAATTAAAGAGAAATAATTTTCAAACCATTTATAATCTCCTCACCAATTTCACACAAGGACCCATTTTTTTACAATCTAAATAAATCACTCATTGCTAGATATCCCTCCACTTACTGTTTGCTTTTTTTGGTTTCCAAATCGTCCATAAGCACTATCATTAGGTATATACAAGGATATTACAGCGCAGCATCAAACTCATAGAAACGTATACAGTGTGTCCCCGGATTGAGTTCACAATAGGTGAGATGGACGAAAAATTTTCGAATTGGAATTTCATATTTTGGGAGTCCGCCCTGCTTGGTCTGAAACTTATTTTTAGTTTACTTCCGATTTGTTAAAAGCAAGTAGGCCTTTACAATTGAGCCAAAATCCTTTATTTGCCAATTTCGTTTCAGGTAAAGTAACTTTTCCGTTCATAGTACGCCAAAGTGTCACTAAGAAAAGTTGTTCAAACTGAGAAGTTATGGCGTTATGCAAATTTTCAGACTGATCGGCCTACTTTGATAATAGAAGTAGAAAATAGGAGATAAATAAACTATAAACGTAAATAAAAACTAAAAATAAGTTTCAGACCAAGTAGGGGGGAATCCCAAAATATGAAATTCCAATTCGAAACTTTTTCGTCAATCGCTCACCTTTATGAACTCAATCCGGGGACACACTGTATGTTTAAAGTTAACTCGTCAAGTGTTTACAAAATTACCGTGTTTATATTAAATTTGTACTGTTTTTTGCGTCCCGAGGTCATGGCCCTATAGTTAATCCTACCCTCTGTGTACTGTAGATTAATAATCCGGAATAATAAATCGTTTAAGAAGTGGGTTACTTAATTGAACAATAAAATAGCAAAAAATAAATACATTTTTCACCATACAGTGAAAACTGAAAAGGTTCTATGGTTCATTACACATTTTTCAATAATTTGAATGAACATAAGTTCAATATATTATATAATGTATATTGAAGTCAAAGAGTATAACACTTACTCAACTTATCGATTAGTTAAACAAATGCTAACTGTGAAAATAAGAGATACTGCTAGCTGTGCGTGTATAGACATAAGCCAAGTCTTCGATAAAGCGTGTCATACTAACTTATGGCATCACAAAATGAAACTATAAACATTGCCATTCCCAATATTTATTCTATTAAAATGTTATTTAACATACAGACTATTCGTAGACGCTCTGAACTCAAATTCATCTCTAGGGGGTTTTCTTGAATGTGCAGCAAATATGCCAGAATGTGATCATACATATTTGCTACACTTTTGTATGTCCGTTCCCCTCAGAAGGTAGTTCCGAAATCAAACTATCTAATATAACATAAACGGTGTTGATTTTCATATTTTGTTTTACATCAAAATTCATTTCACTTTCATTATATTAATTTGCAACTTTCATCCTTTTCCGAAGACGTTCAAGTTCATATTCGCCACACTTCGATAACTTCTTACCCTTTTCTTCAATTTTTTCAAACGCTTCATCACATCATAAGTTGCTGACGTATAATAGGAAAGAATGATATCATTTTACTGCTAATGAAACGTATATGCACTGTTTTCTTAATATCTTACTAACTATCAAATCTGTTTATCACCTTATTACGCAATGTGCTTCACTTTTGCTGTAAAGTCACACTGAACACATTTATATTCTTTTGAATCATGGCGATAACTTACATGTGTGGCAAGATAGTCCTTCTCTTTTGTTGTGTAGTCACAATGAACACATTTATATTCTTTTGAAACATGGCGACGACTTACATGTGTGGCAAGATAGTTCTTCGTTTTTGTTATGAAATCCGATGAAATCACACTGAACACATTTATATTCTTTTGAGCTTAGGTGAACATTTCCATGTTGCACGAGATTGTCCCTTCTCGTTGTTGTGTAGTTACACTGAGCACATTTATATTCTTTTGAATTGTGGGAACGATGTACATGTTTTCTGAGATAGTCCTTAGCTATTGTTGTGAAGTCACAATGAACACATTTATATTCTTTTGAAACATGGCGACGACTTACATGTGTGGCAAGATAGTTCTTCGTTTTTGTTATGAAATCACACTGAACACATTTATATTCTTTTGAGCTTAGGTGAACATTTCCATGTTGCACGAGATTGTCCCTTCTCGTTGTTGTGTAGTCACACTGAACACATTTATATTCTTTTGAAACATGGCGACGACTTACATGTGTGGCAAGATAGTTCTTCGTTTTTGTTATGAAATCACTCTGAACACATTTATATTCTTTTGAGCTTAGGTGAACATTTCCATGTTGCACGAGATTGTCCCTTCTCGTTGTTGTGTAGTCACACTGAACACATTTATATTCTTTTGAAACATGGCGACGACTTACATGTGTGGCAAGATAGTTCTTCGTTTTTGTTATGAAATCACATTGAACACATTTATATTCTTTTGAGCTTAGGTGAACATTTCCATGTTGCACGAGATTGTCCCTTCTCGTTGTTGTGTAGTTACACTGAGCACATTTATATTCTTTTGAATTGTGGGAACGATGTATATGTTTTCTGAGATAGTCCTTAGCTATTGTTGTAAAGTCACACTGAACACATTTATATTCTTTTGAGCTTATGTGAACATTTACATGTTGCACGAGATTGTCCTTTCTCTTTGTTGTGTAGTTACACTGAGCACATTTATATTCTTTTGAGCCATGCTGATAATTTACATGTCTTCTGAGATAGTACTTAGCTTTTGTTGTAAAATCACACTGAAAACATTTATACTCTTTTGAACCATGGACACAATTTACATGTGTGGCAAGATAGTCCTTCCCTTTTGTTGTAAAATCACATTGAACACATTTATATACTTTTGAGCCATGGACACAATTTACATGTCGCACAAGACTGTTCTTTCTTGTTGTTGTAAAGTTACATTGAACACAATTATATTCCTTTGAACCATGAATTCTTTGTATATGTTTCACAAAATTTACACGATTTCCACTCACATGTGGGCAAAGTGTGCATTTAAAATTAATAAAACTATACTCTGGCTTTAAATATTTCTTCGAATCATGTGTTTGGTTTACATGGTTTTCACAATCCTTACTGGTATCTTCCTGCTTTACATTAACATCATTAAAATCACAATTTATTGAAAAATCCAACTCTGTGAGAAGTAAATTGATTTCATTTTCATATTTTGGTTCAACCTTAATGATATTCACATCATCCACAACTTCTGTATTATTCTTATTCATATCTGCTTTTTCTCCTCGATCACTTTTTAATAAAAGGGGTTATTTTATTTTAGTTATTAATTAAACAAAAGGAATTCTTCTTACCTCAGAAAAAAATAGATGAAATACTAATTTATTAATTTTATGTGACATAAATCAAATCAAAGTAATTAAAACTTTGACCACAGTCTAAATACAACCGACTGTGCTTTGACATTCACTTTGTAGATCGTTGGAGCTACATACATATTTATTTGAACTACTGTCATCCATGGTACATCTTTATTGTACAATATTGTAATCGACAATAGTTGACTCAATAATTAAAAACATCTGAGATAACATTTTTACTAAACTCAACTGTCTCTGTCCACAATAACAAGACAACGAAGTTGCACTTGACCGAAGTTCGAAGTATGAAAAAATTATGTATTCATCATTGAATAAAGAATAGAGAGGAAGGAGTATATTCCCTCGACCATGAAATCAAAGTGGTGGCAAAATGGCTACTAACATGTTTCCTGTTACATAGAAATTGACAGAAACAACTGCCATATTAATAACTCTAATTGGAGTTCAGTGACTGTAACAATCAACAAATGAATATTTCAAATTTTGCAGGTTATGGTCAACTGTCAGCACGACCAAAATGTAAACAAAGATGACTCAACAGTGGTGTACAAATGGCTGAACTTCCGTCACTAAATTTTATGCAGCAATGATACGATACTCTCCTTCCTCTCTATTCTTTATTCAATGGTATTCATTTTTATTTGACCTACAATTGTAATCAGTGGCGCTACTATAAATTGTATTTTCTACTTAGTAGTAGCCAATGAACTGTATACTATACGTACCTGGAAGGGATGCGTAAATCCATGAAAGTGAGGCAAAATTTGAAGTTAGGCAACCCGCAGTGTGGACGTAAAATTATCTCTTTCTATCTTATTTAGATACATAAGTTGCACTCAATTTCTCACCTTTTTAAAAGAATTATTTTGATGCTATTAATAAAATTATAGTATAAAATTGGATTTTTATTTTTTAAAGTAAATTGTCCTTCACAAATAGAAGCTAAATAAGGAAAAAATTGTCAACGTAAAATTTTTGTTGAAAGGCAATAATAAATATCCATATCGTCCGTTTTACACAATATAAATTCAACACAAGAAAAATCGCTACCCAATAATTATTTATTAAACTTTATTCAAGCGACGGAGAATTTACCAAACTTATTACAACGAGATTGACAAAGACAGCTTACCGTCCTCTAAGGCCATCCTTTTTTCGGTTTGCCCCTGACACAAAAACTGATTGTTGAAATACGGCGTGGGTCCATTCCAGGTACGTATAGTATACAGTTCATTGGTAGTAGCACAGTATACCTACGAACAGTAGTCCCACTAGAGGAAATTTATCAATACCAGTGAACTCTATATAGAGTTCACTGATCAATACACACTCTCTTCGCGCCAAATTGCGCGTGGCACCTTGCGCATTGAACTTCCACAACAACAAATGGCTAGTTTTGCGTGAATGTCTTGTTCTGTTGTTGTAGGGCTGTGAAGCTGTGATTGTAAGCACACGTACTACATTTAGGTATTACATTATAACTATAAGTAAATTTAGTACCTACGCAACTACTCCTTTCACAAATCGAATACGCATTTGGCATTAAAACATGTTTAAGTTTATACCTAATATTGACATGCTGTCACCCGTGTAAAAAATACACTCATTTAGGAACCGCCAGATGCATTTTATTGCACTGTTGATTAACCTAATGCCCTATATAAACTGCATAACAAAGGGATTTCCGTTCACGTCGAGACATATGATATGCGTAGGTAGGTTTCTTCTTTGATTATGAGCTCATTAACCTCTACCTATGAAAATACCTAAGTGTATACGTGCTCCTGCTCATTTTCGTACTTGAAAAGACATTGTATCGTGACACTGGCACCCTGCGCAGTAGATTTTGAAAAAATATTCGTTACAGCAATATCATCAAAGACGCCGACACGAAGTGGTATTACTGTTCGTAGGTATACTGTGGTAGTAGGTATTGTTTCTTTGTTCAAACCAGTGAACTCTATATTTAACTGGAAGGATAACGGTTAGTGCAAAATGCTTTCGTAATTTGCCCTCGACTGTTAGACAAGCACCGCTGCTGCACGAGTGGATTCCTATTTTTTTCTAACGTATTTGTATAAACGTGCGAAGGCGTGGTTAATACTTAATAATGAGAAATAAACACAAAATATTAAGAATTTCACTCTTGTATATATAATTATCGTACACTTATGTTATAATTGTACATTTAAAAATTAATCATGAAATAAGTGTCATAACCAAACATTATTTTTAATATCCATAAGAGAATTGTAGTAAGATAAGGATAGCCTTCCCCCCACTAACTTCCATCTTGCTCTAACAGAACGGGACAATTTTTATATTCGACTTTATCCTTCCAGTTATATATAGAGTTCACTGGTTCAAACTTACTTTATATACTTAAACGAGTATTACGGTAAGTAATACGGTATTACCCTTGTTTATAAATTAAATTGGTTGGTAGGTTCCATACTCGTTTATAAACTTATAGTTGACGAATTTAGTTCCAATTGAAAATTGGAATACATTTTATGGAGACAGAAGGCATCTTTTGGAGACGAGCACGAAAAGGCCAGACTATTCATACAATTAAATTAAAGAGAAATAATTTTCAAACCATTTATAATCTCCTCACCAATTTCACACAAGGACCCATTTTTTTACAATATAAATCACTCATTGCTAATAGATATCCCTCCACTTACTGTTTGCTATTTTTGGTTTCCAAATCGTCCATAAGCACTATCATTAGGTATATAGAAGGATATTACAGCGCAGCATCAAACTCATAGAAACGTACAGTGTGTCCCCGCGGATTGAGTTCACAATAGGTGAGATAGACGAAAAATTTTCAATTTGGAATTCCATATTTTGGGAGTCCGCCCTGCTTGGTCTGAAACTTATTTTTAGTTCACTTCCGATTTGTTAAAAGCAAGTAGGCCTTTACAATTGAGCCAAAATCCTTTATTTGCCAATTTCGTTTCAGGTAAAGTAGCTTTTCCGTTCATAGTACGCCAAAGTGTCATTAAGAAAAGTTGTTCAAACTGAGAAGTTATGGCGTTATACAAATTTTCAGACTGATCGGCCTACTTTGATAATAGAAGTAGAAAATAGGAGATAAACTATAAACGTAAATAAAAACTAAAAATAAGTTTCAGACCAAGCAGGGGGGAATGCCAAAATATGAAATTCCAATTCGAAAATTTTTCGTCCATCTCACCTATTATGAACTCAATCCGGGACACACTGTATGTTTAAAGTTAACTCGTCAAGTGTTTACAAAATTACCGTGTTTATATTAAATGTGTACTGTTTTTTGCGTCAGGTGCTGGGCGTTGCCCCTCCCCTCGGACCTTGTGCCCCGAGGTCATGGCCCCCTATAGTTAATCCTACCCTCTGTGTACTGTACATTAACAATCCGGAATAATAAATCGTTAAGAAGTGGGTTACCTAATTGAACAATAAAATAGCACAAAATAAATACATTTTTCACCATACAGTGAAAACTGAAAAGGTTCTGTAGTCATAAAATAATCATGTAGTTTATAAAGAGACCTTTGCATTACACATTTTTCAATAATTTGAAGGAACATAAGTTCAATATATTATATAATGTATAATGAAGTCAAAGAGTATAACACTTACTCAACTTATCGATTAGTTAAACAAATGCTAACTTTGAAAATAAGAGATACTGCTAGCTGTGTGTGTATAGACATAAGCCAAGTCTTCGTTAAAGCGTGTCATACTAACTTATGGCATCACAAAATGAAACTATAAACATTGCCATTCCCAATATTTATTCCATTAAAATGTTATTTAACATACAGACTATTCGTAGATGCTCTGAACTCAAATTCATCTCTAGGGGGTTTTCTGGAATGTGCAGCAAATATGCCAGAATGTGATCATACATATTTGCTACACTTTTGTATGTCCGTTCCCCTCAGAAGGTAGTTCCGAAATCAAACTATCTAATATAACATAAACGGTGTTGTTTTTCATATTTTGTTTTACATCAAAATTCATTTCACTTTCATTATATTAATTTGCAACTTTCATCCTTTTCCGAAGACGTTCAAGTTCATATTCGCCACACTTCGATAAATTCTTACCCTTTTCTTCGATGTTTTCAAACGCTTCATCACATCATAAGCTGATGACGTATAATAGGAAAGAATGATATCATTTTACTGCTAATGAAACGTCTATGCACTGTTTTTTTAATATCTTACTATAACTATCAAATCTGTATCAAATCACCTTATTACACACTGTGCTTCACTTTTGCTGTAAAGTCACACTGAACACATTTATATTTATTTAAACCATGGTGATGATTGACATGCATTATGAGGCAGCGATTCGCTTTTGTTGTGAAGTCACAATGAACACATTTATATTCTTTTGAAACATGGCGACGACGTACATGTTTGGCAAGATAGTTCTTCGTTTTTGTTGTGAAATCACACTGAACACATTTATATTCTTTTGAGCTTAGGTGAACATTTACATGTTGCATGAGATTGTCCCTTCTCGTTGTTGTGTAGTTACACTGAGCACATTTATATCCTTTTGAAACATGGTGATGATTTATATGCATTGTGAAGCAGTGCTTCACTTTTGTTGTGAAGTCACAATGAACACATTTATATTCTTTTGAAACATGGGGACTTACATATGTGGCAAGGTAGTTCTTCGTTTTTGTTGTGAAATCACACTGAACACATTTATATTCTTTTGAGCTTAGGTGAACGTTTACATGTTGCACGAGATTGTCCTTTCTCTTTGTTGTGTAGTTACACTGAGCACATTTATATTCTTTTGAATTATGGCAACGATTTACATGTTTTCCCAGATAGTACTTAGCTTTTGTTGTAAAATCACACTGAAAACATTTATATTCTTTTGAACCATGGACACAATTTACATGTGTGGCAAGATAGTGCTTTCCTTTTGTTGTAAAATCACATTGAACACATTTATATACTTTTGAGCCATGGACACAATTTACATGTCGCACGAGACTGTTCCTTCTTGTTGTTGTAAAGTTACATTGAACACAATTATATTCTTTTGAAGCATGAATTTTTTTCATATGTTTGACAAAATTTACACGATTTCTACTCTCATGTGGACAAAGCGTGCATTTAAATTTAATCAAACTATGCTCTGCCTTTAAATATTTCTTCGAATCATGTGTTTGGTTTACATGGATCTCACAATCCTTACTGGTATCTTCCCGTTTTACATCGACACCTTTAACATCATAATTTATTGAAAAATCCAACTCTGTGAGAAGTAAATTGATTTCGTTTTCATATTTTGGTTCAATCTTTATGATATTTTTATCATCCACAACTTCTGTTTTATTCATATTTGCTTTTCCTGAAGATCACCTTCTTCACATACTAAAATACTTGACATAATAAAAGGAACTACAACATGATGATGTCCGGAATCACAAAGGGATTAATAGTTTAAGAAATAAAACTTCCAACCTTCAGGCCATCCTGGGTTCCTTGTTGCGAGGGCCCTTTAAATTTTATAAATTATTGACGATTTTTGTCGACATGATTTTTAAGAATATTATGTTAACCTAACCTATGTTATGCTAGATTAGTGTCTAGTTATCAACTATTTTAATTAAGTAATGACATTTGTATAATTTCGCTTGATAATGAGAACAGTCAGTTCTCGAAACATGTCGCACGATTTATATTAATCGTAGATCACCATCGTGCACAAGCTAATCGAATCTTTCATCAATTGGTTCCTGTTTTATTAAATTTCAAGGGAAGGTTGGAAGTTTTATTTCTTAAAAAAAGGAATTACTGTATTTCAGTTATTAATTAAATATAATTAGTGCTTCTTACCTCGGACAAAAATAGCTGAAATACTAAATAATAATTTAGTTTGACATAAATAATAAATTCATTAAAGCTTTGACATACTGTTGAATCGGTAGATAGTTGGAATGGAATGTACTTATCATTATCACATCTCGGGTAATTATATATTTATTTGAACTACTGTCATCATGTTAGATCAGTGTTGCCAGATGGGGGTTTTTTTTCCCCCAAAATGAAGAAAAAAAAATTTATGGGGAGAAAAGGGGGAAAGAAAAATAAAAAAATATATTGGGGAAAAATGTGGGGAATTATAAATTTACAATTTACTATAGAAATAAGAAAATTGACACGAAAATAGTAGAAAAAATACTACATCAGGCCGTTCTATTAATCTTTTATTTAATAATGAACACTATACCTAACATATTTATTTTACATATTTATTAGAATACATTTCAAATTAGCATGTATTGTGATATCATTTAGCATTATAACGGGTTATTTACCGAATTATACCATCTAATTAAGAATTTTGAAATTGGGGAAATTTTTAGTTGTGAGGTGCCTTTTTGGGGAATTTTAGGAACGCATCTGGGGAAATGACGTCCGACCCGTCTGGCAACACTGTGTTAGATTAGAGTAGTCTACTCTCACTATGACTACGTTTACACGCACTTGATTTACGCCGGAGTTATAACTTCGAAGTTATAACTTCGGAGTAAGATGCCGTGTAAACGCTCTTTAACACCGGAACTACTAAACCGGAGTTATAACTCTACACCTGTTGGAAAAGAGGAGTGCACTTATTTAACACCGGAATTTCTGTCAACTCCGGTGTTAAAGTACGTGTAAACAGGCGACTACGATTGTTGCCAACCAAAATAAAATCGCACATGATACTGCGTAAGGTGTATGTCTGTATGTTCATATTGGTTCATATTCAATACGATTACAATTCAATTAAAATGAAAGGCACCTTATAACCTCACTATAAGAAAGAATCTATTTTTTCATTTCATTTCATTTATATATTGGTAAGATTGGTACTACTGCAAATTTATTTCTAAATCGGAGTTATAATTCCTGCTAAACCTCAACGTGTAAACGGTACTGCCTAACAGGAGTTATAACTACCGATGTTATAACTCCGGCGTAAATCAGTGCGTGTAAACGTAGTCTATAAGAACAGGCATTGAAGTTGAAGATTCCTCAATCAACGGAACAGGCCAGGCTGTCACGCGATCTTCACAAGGAATAAGGAATGAAAATTGAAATCATAGTCAGCTTATTATTTCCGCTCAAAGGTGTAATTGCACCAATCGCATGTAGAACTATTTAATCGTTATGTTTGAAAACATAAACAACGATATTTTAAATTGTACAGCCACAAATTTATTAATTTCTTTCAGAGTAAATACCACGTGACAGCCTGTTCTTATATTGAGACTACTCTACATCTTTATTGTACAATATTGTAATCGACAATCCTTGATTAAATAATTAAAAACATACGAGATAACATTTTTACTATAAATCAGTAACCTTTGATCGACATCCACAACACAAGACAACGAAGTTGCATTTGACCGAAGTATGAAATTATCGAGGTAAAAGAAAGCCTCGTTGGAAATTATTCATTTTTATTTGACCAACAATTGTAATCAGTGGCGCTACTATAAAAATTGTATTTTCTACTGAGGTAGTAGGTATTGCTTCTTTGTTCAAACTTACTTTATATAATTAAACGAGTATTACGGTATTACCCTAATTACAATATAGTGTACGCACTATCAAGTCGCGTTGTTGTTCGAACTACTTATACATTTAAAAGAAACTAGCTGAGAAATGTAATCAAGGAAACAGTGGAAAGTTACAAGAAATAGCTATAGGGGATTGGAAGAATATGTAAAAACTGTGATTCCAGTTGAGATGAGACTACACCTTTATGGAAATAGAAAGGCGGAATTATGCATTGGAGTAAAGAGTAAACATCTGAGTGAAGTGTTTCAACTTCACTCATAGTAATTAACACTACAGAAAATGAAATCAAAATTCTGTCATCAAATGACTCTTACAATTAAGAAAGCAAACCAAAGTAAAGTATAATAAATTATCTACAGCCAGATTAATCCAACGAAAGTACCTAGTGCATGTTGATTTTGTCACAGGGAAGATTTTAAAGGAGATGTGTCAAAAAGGAATTTTGTTGTTAATTTACATTGCAAGAATGCACAGAAAAGTACTAAAGCACATGAGGTTGCTTTCAGGTCATCAATCTATAATTAAAAGAGTATACAGGTCTTCGATAAAGTGTGTCATACTAACTTTATGGCATCACAAAATGAAACGATAAACATTGCCATTCCTAATATTTATTCCATTAAAATGTTATTTAACATACAGACTATTCGTAGACACTCTGAATTCAAATTCATCTTTAGGGAGTTTTCTTGAGTTTCTATATGCAGCAAATATGCCAGAATGTGATCATACATATTTGCTACACTTTTGTATGCCCGTTCTCCTCAGAAGCGAAGGTAGTTCCGAAATCAAACTATGTATCTAATATAACATAAATGGTGTTGATTTTCATATTTTGTTTTACATCAAAATTCATTTCACTTTCATTATATTAATTTGAAAAATTCATCCTTTTCGGAAGACGTTCAAGTTCATATTCGCCACACTTTGATAAATTCTTGCCCTTTTCTTCGATGTTTTCAAACGCTTCATCACATCATAGGCTGCTGACGTATAATAGGAAAGAATGATATCATTTTACTGCTAATGAAATGATATTCGACACTATGCTTCACTTTTACTGTAAAGTCATACTGAACACATTTATATATTCTTTTGAACCATAGTGATGATTTACATGCATTGCGAGGCAGTGCTTCACTTTTGTTGTGAAGTCACTGAACACATTTATATTCTTTTGAAACATGGCGACGATTTACATGTGCGGCAAGATAGTTCTTAGCTTTTGTTGTAAAATCACACTGAACACATTTATATTCTTTTGAACCATGGATACGATTTACATGGGCGGTAAGATAGTTTTTCGTTTTTGTTGTGAAATCACACTGAACACATTTATATTCTTTTGAACTATGGACACGATTTACATGTGTGGTAAGATAGTTCTTCGTTTTTGTTGTGAAATCACACTGAACACATTTATATTCTTTTGATGAAACATGGCGACTATTTACATGTGTGGCAAGACACCTCTTGGTTTTTGTTATGAAATCACACTGAACACATTTATATTCTTTTGATGAAACATGGCGACTATTTACATGTGTGGCAAGATAGTTCTTTGTTTTTGTTGTGAAATCACACTGAACACATTTATATTCTTTTGAGCTTAGGTGAACATTTGCATGTTGCACGAGACGGTCCTTTCTCTTTGTTGTGTAGTTACACAGGTTACACTGAAAACATTCATATTCTTTTGAATTGTGGGAATGATTTACATGTCTTCCGAGATAAACCTTAGCTTTTGTTGTAAAATCACACTGAACACATTTATATTCTTTTGAACCATGGACACGATTTACATGTGTGGTAAGATAGTTCTTCGTTTTTGTTGTGAAATCACACTGAACACATTTATATTCTTTTGAACCATGGACACGATTTACATGTGTGGTAAGATAGTTCTTCGTTTTTGTTGTGAAATCACACTGAACACATTTATATTCTTTTGAACCATGGACACGATTTACATGTGTGGTAAGATAGTTCTTCGTTTTTGTTGTGAAATCACACTGAACACATTTATATTGTTTTGAGCCATGGTAACAATTTACATGTTGCACGAGACTGTTGTTTCTTGTTGTAGAATTACATTGAACACAATAATATTCTTTTGAACCATGAATTCTTTTCATATGTTTGACAAAATTTACACGATTTCCACTCTCATGTGGACAAAGTGTGCATTTAAAATTAATCAAACTATTTAAACATTTCTTCGAATCATGTGTTTGGTTTACATGGATCTCACAATCCTTACTGGTATCTTCTTGCTTTATATTGACACCTTTAACATCACAATTTATTGAAAAATCCAACTCTGTGAGAAGTAAATTGATTTCTTTTTCATCTTTTGGTTCAATCTTTATGATATTTACATCATCCACAACTTTTGTTTTATTCATATCTGCTTTTAATAAAAGGCGTTGCTGTATTTCAGTTATTAATTAAATATAATTAGTGCTTCTTACCTCAGAAAAAAATAGGTGAAATACAAATTAATTAATTTTGTCTTAACATAAATCTTATAAAGCATAAACTTAGTTTATGTATAAAGTTGTTGAAACGGTAGATCATTGGAGCTTGTACCATGGTTGGAGCTACTTATATATTTATTTGAACTACTATCATCCATGGTACATCCGCAGACCACAATGTAAATCTTTATAGAGTCCGGGCAGCAGCTGACTTTGACAGCTCTGAGGGCAAAAAACGCTAACTTAAAACACGTATTTTCAGTTTACGCGGGCTAAAATTACAATTGTGAATGCAACTCTCACATTCTCTTAACACGCGCAACCTGTACATGTGAACAGTATAGGCTGTGCTATTAGGAATAGAAAAAATGTTGCCCTCAGAGCTGTAAAAAAATAGGTTAATGATGTCATCTGCCCGGTCCCTATTCTACAATATTGTCACAGGGCTGGGCAAAATACATGCACTAACGTATTTCAAATACAAATTACAAAATACTCCTAGAAATATATTTGAAATACAAAATACCAGATACTTTTATATTATTTTTAAAAATACAAAATACAAGTACAATATTTGAAATACAAAAATAGCTATACGCATACGGGGTGTTTTTTTGGGAGATTTAGTTAGACGTTTGTAGGAACGTTTTATAGGTAGGTTCTTCAAAATGTGTACTTAGAATTCACTCTGAACCTATCGTTAACATTGCGGTGGGCAAAATACATACATTAATGTATTTCAAATGCAAAATTCAAAATACTCATAAGAGAGTATTTGAAATACAAAATACAAAATACTTTAGGGAAAAATCATCAAATACAAAATACAAATGTATTTCAAATACTGTATTTTTAATACAAGTATTTTGTGGTTGCCCACCCCTGATTGTCATCGACAATCCTTGATTTAATTAGAACCATCCGAGATATTGTAACATTATTTATAAATCAATAACCTTGATCGACATCCACAATAACAAGACAACGAAGTAGCACTCATTCTGTGAGTTAGGCGATTAATCCTCCCCACTATGGGGATTGTGGTTGCGCGGGCCTCAACGTCCAACCACGGCAATGGGACGAGCAGTCCGTCCGTCCCGATACTTGTGAATAAATGTTACCAATTATATCTGTACTTTGATTATACTCAAGAGATATTACAATCTACTAACCTATGACACTCATCTGTCATCTGTGGCCTCTGTGGTAGCATCACAGTATACGTCTTATGTATGCAGTAGTTGAACTACCTATAAAATACATGGGAAAATATGTCTTCAGTTTTTTTCGCGCATAAGTTACGGCGCATTGGCGTTATGTAATATTTAGCAGTCAACTAGCGTTCGCGGTAACTTTAAAATCCTCTCCGGGTAAATAACCCCAATAAACAGACGAATTTGACAATGCGCAGTAACTTGCGCGAAATATTTTTAGCAAAAAATTATTACAGCAGTTCAACTACTGCATTCGGAAGACGTACATACTGTGGTAGCATCATAGAGAAATTAATAATAAATTCAGTGGCGGAACTACTGCAAATTATATTTTCTCTGAGTAGTATTGTTTCTTTGTTCAAACTTACTTTATACAGGGTGTTTCAAAAAATTGTAGCGAGCTCTCCATAACCGGATTCTACATATGAAAATAAGTCTAAAATGTTCAGTAACATTTTTATGATTTTGGCTTACTGTAGTCGTAATCAGCCATTTTGTATTTTCTTGAAAATAATTATTATTTCAAAAATCCTTCAACGCATTTTTATGAAATTTGGCATATGTTTTCATTTCTCAGAAGTCTACAGTTTCCAAAATTATTTTTTTTTCAAAATTATCAAATTTCAAAATGGCGGACATTCAAACATTTTAAAGTAAAATTAAATGAAAACTACTAAATAAATTAAGTATTAATAATAAAAGTACTAAAAAGATTGTTTCTTGCACAATATAATTTTATTTAGTAGTTTTCATTGAATATTACATTAAAATGTTTGAATGTCCGCCATTTTGAAAAAAAAATAATTCTGGAAATTGTAGACTTCTGAGAAATGCATACATATATGTCAAATTACATAAAAATATGTTGAAGGGTTTTTGAAATAATAATTATTTTCAAGAAAATACGAAATGGTTCATTACGCCTTAACTACGCTGAAATCATAAAAATGTTACTGAACATTTTAGACTTATTTTCACGTGTAGAATCCGGTTGTGTATAGCCCGCTACAACTTTTTGAAACACCGTGTATATTTAAACGACGGCATTTATCACAGACCAATAATGTTTTTAATGGTCTGTGGTATTTATAAATCCTGTTCGGCACAAAAAATGAAGTGGCATTACCCCTGTTTTACAGGGTGTCCCAAATAGAGCAGGATAGTATGGATATCTTTCATATTATTAAAGATAGAGATTTGGTTAAATAGGCAATATCGTGCCGTTTTTTGGGGCGAGTTCGATTCCGTTGAGAAACATTTCAATTTCCGAACAGTTTCGAAATTATTTAAAAAAAGCAAAAATCGCCGATTTCTACAAATCACAAATATCTCCGTAATTATAAATGATATAAAAAAAAGTTTCAGATCAAAGTTAGTTACTTCGATGAGGCACACTTAAAAATGATGTCAAAATAAAATTCAAGATGGCGGTTTCCAAGTTATTAATAGCAACTTTCTGATTTTAAATGGGCTCCGTATATTGGATTTTTACACAATTAAATAGTTTTTTCCTCTTTTCAACGATGTAAGTATAACAAATGGGAAATATTAATTTTAAATCAAGTAGCAATGATTAACAATAAAACAAAGTTTAATATAATACGACTAACTGTCAAGTTGTATCAGTTTAAATAGTATTACTGTGTTGTATTAGAAATTATTAAAGAAAAAACAATTATTTTTATCACTTAATAATACAACACAGCAATACTAATTATTTACACAATCAATAAATTAATACAACTTGACAGTTAGTCCGGTTAGTCGTATTATATTAAATTTTGTTTTATTGTTAATCATTTAAAATGATAAAAGTCAGTTTATACAATATACATGTTCCCAAAGTTCCTAAATCGGGGGATAATATACCGTCATAAAATGATTCGTTTAGTTCCCTATTGTGTTTGTGGCACAAGGCGTGGATTTCCTGCTAAGGGGTTGCAACCTGGAAATGAAGTGTTACATATTTTTGTAGTCTAATAATGCTGGAACTACATGCATTAAAGATATTATAGATTTAACGGCATTTTCTATGAGTTAGGTACCTCTTCGTCGAACTAGTTTTGGTGTTGCTTTAAGGTAAGGGATGGAGCTCAAAAATCAAAACTCTCCTAATTATGCGCCTATGCGCGATACGCCGTTGCTGTTTTTAAGAGCGGGGGGGGGGGGGGGGGCTGAGTGAACGTTTAAATGTTATTCTTGGGGATTTTGTCAGAGCTTCTAATTCAGAGCTACCATTTTTTTAATTCTCGCGTGGTGGGGGGCCTGCTGAACGAGGGTTGAGTTTTGTTTCTTCATTCACCTTAAAACGTCCATTTCTTGAAAGATCTACTAACATGTCCCGTGTTTTTAAATGCGTTCTCAGTTTTACTGAGACGATCCGGATACTGGCCGTTGAAAATGTCACATACCTTTTGTTGGTTGCTCGTTAAATTAAATTTAAATTAATATTTCTATTCGTTGCATTTCTGTTAAGTTGCAATTTTAAAGTATTAACAAATCTTGATAATAAAGGAGTAGGTATAACGAGAAAATAACAAATTAAACTAACAAAAACTAACAAAATTCGTTTCTTTTCTTTTTCGCGTTCTTTTGTTTTTTTCTCTCGTAAATTTTGTTATGTGAGGTGTCAAAATGTGAATCTACCAAAATCAAAGACAAATAGGTGTTTCCTATTTACAAAAATTATGATGACATGGAAAAAGCGTGTTTTCCAACCGGACTCTTTTGTTTTAATTTGAATGAAATTGTTCCATACTTTTGCCGCACACTGTAGATGGTAAAGACGTCGAGACTAAACGTGCGAACTGAAGGTACGTTTTCGTAAGGACACGTCTCTGCGACTTGTTGGGCCGACATGTCTGCCGACCGACATGACGAAAAATTGACTGGTGTTTATGTTGCCATTTGTTTGCAACAGACATGTTGAATTATTTACAATATGACACTACTTTGTTCAGACTGGGCAATTTCGGAAAATGCAAAAAATCAACGGGTCTAGGACACAACGGCCACACAGAATTTAGTATGCCCATATCGGCCACACTGGACACATCGGCCAAACGTGATGTGTCAATGTGTGGACACAACGGCCACCTTGGACGTAACGGCCACAGCTCTAGCTGGACACAACGGCCACCTTGGACACTACGGCCACACAGAATTGTAAGGTAATGTTTGCGATAAAGATTTCACAAATAATAGGAGTTTTCTATTTATAGGAAAAAAAATACTAAATCTGCAAATAACCTAGGCGCTTAAGTGTCAATCTACGTTTAAGTTTAGCATTATATGTTTTGTATCAATTGAAAAAAAATACTTAATCTGCAAATAACCTAGGCGCTTAAGTGTCAATCTACGTTTAAGTTTAGCATTATGTTTTGTATCAATTGAAAAAAATACTAAATCTGCAAATAACCTAGGCGCTTTAGTGTCAATCTACGTATCTGATATGTGGCCATAGTGTCCAAGGTGGCCGTTGTGTCCAGCTAGAGCTGTGGCCGTTACGTCCAAGGTGGCCGTTGTGTCCACACATCACGTTTGGCCGATGTGTCCAGTGTGGCCGATATGGGCGTACTAAATTCTGTGTGGCCCGTTGTGTCCAGACCCCAAATCAACGAGTCGGCTGTTTACGTAGCAACAAATGACATCCAACTGGGCGTATTGGGATAACTTTTCCAGCCGACTTCGACATGTCGTTCAACTACCCCGACATCAAATGTATTTCGTTTACGTTAATACAGACAAGTCGGCCCACAAGTCGGCCGACATGTTGTGTCCTTACGAAAACGTACCTTGAGAAGGATCAGTTTCACAAAATCGAAAATAGCAGTGCAAAAATACTGTCAAGGCTTTTACTTTTTATTACATTTTAATTTTTGTTTAAAATTAAACATATATCTTAATTCAGGAAGTACAACAATATAAATAATTGGCCGTAACGTACTGCAAGCGTAATGGCTCATTGCTGAAAGTAAATTTGCAAAACTGGAACATGCTACATTTTGTAATGGTGGAATCTTAAAATTGTCGGCAGAATTAGTGGTACCCACTTCTTGTGCAAAAAAATGTAAAATGGCTAGAATTTGTCTTTGGAGAGATACAATGATATACAATACTGTCAAAACTGTTCCCAAAACTAGTATGGACTGCACTTTTTTCGTTTTACGCGCAAGTAGATTCTGCCCTAAATTTGTTGTGTGCATACTTTTATAAGATTTCGTTATCAAAATTACTAGGGATAAGAATAGTAATGGCACCGGAATTATAATTCTGAAAACGATCGACAAATTTTGTAATAATCTCTTATGATATATGTCAAAAACTGTACAAAGCGTAATATTATTTTGTACAGTCACAGTTGTTGACAATGTAAATTGGGGTATGCTTGCGGATAAACCCACAAACCAAACTAAAAATAAAGGAATCAGTATTGCTATGTCGGTTTTTCTTCGTCGATAGTCGATAACAACATTTCGGTTATAATTTTGTTCTTCGTGTGAAACTAAAAATTGATCGGAATCTTCTTCTTCGCTGAGAGAAATTGGACTTTTACTGTCGTTCTGAATTTCTTGTAAATATAGGTTCAATGTCGACGTAACATGAAAGTTTATGCAAATAATTTCGTATAACACGAAGGTGTTGATTAACATTTCACCACCTGAGAAAAATCGGCAGAGTTTGGCTGGAAATATCCACGATTGTTTATTTATAATCCATATTTCAATAACGGCGACAAATGTAGACAAAGCATCGACAAGAGTTAAATGCAAAATTAAAGAAAATATCCCTAAAAGTAAATGATTTAGATTCACTTTAAACAATCTACTTAAGTACTTTACCCCTTTCCTTTCGTTGCATCAAACGTATCGAAATGCACACATTTAAAATTAAACCAACAAGCACAAATCCATAATACGAAATTATAATCCAAAGAGGAAATGTTACACTTTCTTCATTTAATTTAATATCCGTTACATTTGCCATCTTCATGTAGTATTAAATAGCGAGATTAAAAAGATCATTTTAAAACAAGGTTGTATCGAGACTGACTGCAGATCCTTTAAAGAAGGGACATGTGGTTGGATTTAACAAAAAGGAAATAACCAGCATTTAATATAGAGTGCAATGCCCAGACACTTCAAGCGACTACTTCAGAATGTATTCTTAGAAATAAAAAATCGTTTGATGCCGCTCGATGCAATATGCATATTAAAACATATACACTCTGTCTGACCCACGTATTGTAAATAAGTATGTTCTGAAATTAAAATGTTAAGTTTAGAAAGGTATTAATTATATGAGGAGTGGTAGGATTATTATTTAAGATGTTTTATTCGTTAAATTCCAGATGTGAAAATGGTCCGGAAGTCAATTTAAATCTGGAATTTTTTATTCCAATTACTTTTTGTTCCTTGCAAATATCAGCCAGAAATTAAAATCGCACATCTTCTAGAATTCTAGATAGTAAAAATTAATTTTTCAGTTTTTCAGCATAAATATAGAAACGATATTTTTACACACTTTCTCTTAACTTCACTTGAATACCTAATTGTTTGTTTCAAATCTTTGGAGGTCTGTATTTCCGGTCCTATATAAGGAAACCTTGCTACATATTACAAACAAAGTTGGCTCCATAAATCGCCGATAGAAGAGTGTGTTGGCTCAAAATGGGGTGGTGATTATCATTAAATTATAATTATTATTCTCACAACTTTCCCCATGAAATGTTTATTTAATTAGACAAAGTAATATTCGGATAGTTTACCTTTACGTAGCGACATGTTTCGATTCACAAAAAATCATCATCAGGCTAAATTATTTATTATATTTTGTCATTACCACCTGTTGGTTGAAATTTTTACCTTCTTTCAAATTAATTCTAATCCGTTTAATCATGAAAATTTCTATTCCTTGGATAGCCTCTTGGGGTTCCTGCCTAATTATTATTATTCGTTAGTGTTTTCTTAATTCGTTTAATTTTTCCTTGTGGTTTTTCATCAGCGTTTTCACGCCTCTTTCCACAATTAGAAAAAAACTAAAGTGCCTTATGATCATATTCGATCAGAGGCTAGAAGCGAAGATATACGTACCCTCCTTTAAGTCATACTCTGCACATTACGTTCCTTGGCCCAACGGTAATGATGAACAATGAACATATCTTATAAATGAATTTGATATTCGGGTTCACCATCGATGAAAAAAATTAAATTTTTGGAAATAGATTAGATCCATATAACATTCAACTCCGTCGTCACGAATTGTACCGGGTCGTAATAATTGACATGCAGAAGAGTCTTTCAACTCACCACTCGATAAAATACGTAGGATTTGTTACAATCCTAAATAAGTGCTGCACGAAAATATAACCCCACGAGGGAGATTTGGACAGTTCCAGTGTGACGTGGTCGTTACCACTCATTCTGTCGAAGAGGAGCTCCGGATTACCGGAAATTTCAAAATGTGACCCAATGGAGAGCGAATATAACATTGTAGTATAATTCATAAACCCAGTAGATTGTTCAATCACTTATGTGTTACTAATTGTTTTATTGTGTGTATAGTGGCATAAAAATAGATTGATTGTTTTATATAACAGGTAGGTATGCAACAGAAATAGCGAATCGCTTTGCAAAAAAAAGATAATTTTTTCCAACATTGCGCTGTTTTTATAGTAATTTGAATACTTAGTGGATTGGTTAGGTTCTTTCGCAAGTCACTATCAATAATTTACTCTTTATTGAACATCTGCAAACAAATTGAGTTGGAATCGTTTTATAGTAGCACTATAGCACTTAGCTAGCAATCATTTTGATTAGTTCCCGCATTTTTTATTGTATCGTTCAATTGAAGACGCAATCATCAAAAGGTCATTGTCTTACGAAAGTTTGCCAATAAAATCATTAACATACAGGGTGACCTACTCGTTACGCTGTGGTCGAAATATAAGGCAAATAAAAAGTGAATTTAAATTACCTATAATAATACATAATGAGCAATTCTGCTACCTAAAAGTTTGTTTAAACCCAACCCTTCGACACTAGTTAGGTGTAGGTACATAATTGTAGATTTAATCTATTTTCTGCTCTCAATTACAGCTCACAGCTTCCTTCCGAACATCGTCTTGAAAAGAAGGTAAAATGCAATAGCAGTTTATTTTTCTTTAAATAGCGTCATTTAGAACAGTGGTTCTTAACCTTTTATTAGTCGCGGCCCCCTTAAAATCCGAAATTATATCTGCGGCCAGTACCTTTACCCCCACCATTAGGTAACATATACTCGTACAAAAAATACACTCAAATTGTACCAATAATTGAATAATTCATAAGTAAGTCAAAGCAGAGCTTAACATAACATTTATACCTATATGTATATTTTTTATCGTTTATGGCGGAGCAAATTTTTTTTATTTGTAAAACGTAAACGTAAAAAAAAAAAAGATTTTCGCGGCCCCCAAACACATTGTCTGCGGCCCCCCTGTTAAGAATCACTGATTTAGAAGACATGTTAGCATAAAATAGATTAAATTTGGAACCTGTATGCGCTGAAAAATAGATATTGAAATTTTGCAGTAACGTAATATTCATGTTATATTGTGATAGAAATAGGAGTTTTTTGAAAAAAGTGTAACATTCTAAAACGTACGAAAAATTAGATACCTAACTCCCAAATTTATAACTCTTACAAAAGGTGAAAGGAGTTTCCGCTATTGAAGAAAAAATAATAAAGAAATCGGCATTTTGACTTTCATCCAAATATTAAAACAGTCATTTTTCAATATTTAAGGTTGTTTTTCACCTTATTAGTTTTCGATGCGACTCAAGGAAAATTTCGGAACCAAAAGTGTTATGGAGGATCTAATTCCAAAATATCGTGTCTATTTTTGCACACGACAAATACGAAGAAGGTGACACCAATGGATTGGGTTCCAAACCCGAATTTCGCTAGAATATAAATGATGTTGTGTCAATGTAAGGTTTTTTGCTAACTACTGAAATATATAATTGTCTATTAATTAATGCGGTACCCGTGACATGTAGTGCTAAAATCCGTCGGATGTTGCTACAATAAACAAATTAGTGTCAATTAACTCAGTACTGCAGAAGTTGGTTCGAGATATTGAGATGAAAGTGTAGAGATCGGTAATCACTTCTATTTGGCAAAATGATTATACAAATAAAGGGAGATAGTTGAGAAGAAAAGTGAAAGAAAGTAATAAATGAGAAAGTTAGAAGCTATAAACTAAGAGAATAGAGAGTGTAAGATAAATATCAGAGAATAAATATGAGAGACCAAATAAAACAACAGGATATAGGTGAAAGGAGTACACAGTCTAACATAATGACAGTAAAAAAAGCTGTGGGGTAACAAAAGTAAGCAATAAACCCAGAAAAAAAACAGCATGGTAGGCGGTGAAAATAGAAAAGGTAGCAAAAAAGAAGGAATAGGTGTGAGAAAATACCAAACAAACAAGAACCAAGGACACCTGTCAAAGAACAAATAAAGGAAAGTAAGGACAAATAATAGGGGGAATTTGTGGGGGATCTGACAACAAAATTACACTTAACCCCCTTTGTTATTACCTGACTACCAACATGAACACAAAGTTTAGGGGTATCTGACAACAAAGTTGAGAGGTAATCAGAAATTGTTTTACACTTACGTACACGTAGGGAATCGTAGACTCAAACTTGAGTCTAACCAAAGAGTACTCTTTGGTCTAACACAATGACGAGATCACAGATTAGCGAGAGTTCCAAAATGAGATGTACGAGAGGAGTGGAAAGGCAAAATATGAAACTAGGTATTTAAACAAAACCTATCAAAACAGCTATAAACTAAGGGTGCTTAGATGGTTCGTATGATAAGGAGAGAAAACGACAAAAAGCAGATAGGTACGAGAAAAAATGTGTGTGCGCCTGTTAAGAAAAGAGGAATCGGATGGGAAACGTAAAGGGGTTAACAAGCGAGAGAAAGACATGAAGAGAAATATGGAAGGTCCACAAGAGTTCATGCTTAAGTAAGTGTGTGAATTAGTTGAATTATTTTTTTATTTTACATAACCAAATTTGATGCTCTTTGATATAACTATAAATAGTAAATTTGAAGGAAGTTTTTGTCATTAAAATTTCTCAAATTTATATAAAGAAATGATAAATGTGTTTTTGTAAAATCGTAAACTTTTAGTAATTTGCGGGCGCAAATAGTGCCTTTTGCGGCCTAAGGCCTAAAAAACCAGCAATTGTAATAGTTATGGTAACCAACTACTTGATTTTTGAGAACGAATCGTCTGCAGAACGGCTGTTAAATTTCTGTTAAATTAGGTATGGGAAAATTTAACACAAATTTACTCAAAACAAGGTTGTGGTGTGGTAGTTTTTCTTTTTATCTACCTCTAATTGAGATTGTGAAACTAATGAAAACACAATTTTGGAAGTAGGGCGAATTCGTGAGCTTTCTATAAAACCTCACTTCGTGACGCCGCGCCGACGCCGACGTAGGTATATTGTTAGTTGCCTAGCACCTTATAGAACATTAGAAAATTGTAGAACATTTATTTACAATTTAAAATTGTACACAAAGCAATCAACGTGTTTACCACATAAAAAGCGTTTCTGATTCAAATAAACAAAAACAACATTTTGAATGAACAATAAACACATTATAAATTTTCGCACAATATCAGGCAATGAAAGGCTTTCGTGGGGACCGGAAAGTGAATTGTGAATTTTGGAGTTGTCTATGTAAACGTTTCTTATGAGGACTAATAATTTACTCTGTTATTTAATTACTGTACGTACGTCTTTAGAGATGCTACCGAAAAAAATTGTAATTACTATACTTTTTTTGATATTACATTCATTTGACCAAAGAATGAGTTCTTCGAAATTCTTGGTTTGAAAATTAAATCAGACATGCGAACATTCCGGCCTTGGTTCACTGTTAAGTACCAAGTAGAAGAGATTTAACATTAACAATCTATCTATTTTTAAAGTTTCGACTACGTTATTTAATTTTTAATATTCACTGGTAGTTTATGATTCTTACGTAATTTGCTAAATCTTATTTGTTTATTACAAGAAGTCAACTATCACCTATACCAATACTAAGATTAATTAAGCTGTGTACCCCTTACAAGGTCAAGGCAATATTAATTAATTAGAATTGATCATGTAAAAATAGCTACCTAAATTATCCGTTTGATTTTAAATTAAGTATCAACATCAATTGGTATTTATGAGTGTTTTAAATAAATAGTTCAAGACTAAATTTCTGAAATAAAATCTACGAAAAATTAAAATTACCACAATGTTTATAAAATTTAAAGTAATTAAAAATGTTAACCCCGCATTCTTAACCCACCTGTTAAACAGCTTCCACATCCTTCTTTTTTTAAAGGCCACTAGATAGCCGGAACAGGTTTACTCATCATTATCCCAGAAATTATTTTGTAGCACTTCATTCGTGTTTAGATTGTGTTGTAGAATAGTGCATCAATTTGCGTTTGATTATTTAAAATGTAGTGCTAATTCGGTTGAAAATACGCGCGTCGATTAAAAAATGACTTCCACTTTGGAATTGGTAACGGATTCTTCACAGGATGTAAATCAGGAAAACTGTAACGAAGCGGACGCAGGAACTGGAATATTTAATCGAGCAAAATGGAAACGACGTTTAATTTATGTTGTCGAAGTAATTACTATAGAACCTCTGCTATGTTGCTACTTAATGGCATCTGTGCTTTGTGGGCCAGCTTTAACAAATTTAGAGCTTGAAAAAGCGTGTAAGGCAAATGAAGGATATAATGATACGGTGTGCGATGCAATCATCGGTGGTACCTTTAAGGAAGAGAATTTTACGAACGAGAATGATTTGGTCCAACAACATATAATTAAAATGCACTCTTGGCAAAGTCCTTTACAAAGTGTTATGCCTATTATACTCGTTTTATTTTTGGGATCGTACAGTGACCGCCACAAAATTCGTAAGCCCTTCCTGCTTCTACCGATATTTGGAGAATTTTTTGCGGTAGCCGGATGCATACTGTGTGTTATTTTTATGCGCGAATTGCCGTTGGAATTTCAAGGTTTTGCACAAACGATCGTACCGTCATTCTTAGGAGGACCAACTATGATTATCATGGCTTCGTTTGCATATATTGCCGATGTAAGCACATTGGAAATGCGTACACTACGTGTAGGTGTCGTACAAATTGTACTAAACGTTTGGACACCTATTGTTCAATCATTTAGCGGAATTCTCTTCAGCATAATCGGATACATAGGAATTTTGATAATAGCCGCTATAATTTATATTATTGGTTTTGCGTATGGTTTTTTTTGGATTAAGGAACCCAAGCAGCCAGTTGATGTAGAAGATAAGAAAAGTTTAATTAAGGACATTTTTGATCCTCGTCATGCCATAGAAACGTTTAAAGTGTTGATCAAGAAGACTGAAGGCAACGAACGTGTGGGTATTTTATTAATAATGATTATTTTGTTCATCTATGCAGGAGTAATAAGCGGTAAGGATCTTTATTTTTATTCCTTTAATCATATCGATACAAGTTGATGATGTTTTTAGGAGAAGGATCAGTTTTTTTCTTGTTTACCCAGACATTATATCAGTGGACCGTTGTTGAATTTAGTTACTTGCTCACTTTCAACACAATTGTTCACTTAGTTGGTAAATTAACCCTTTTTTTCTTGCCTAAAGTAATCTCCTTAAGTACTGCAAATTATAATGATCAAATTGATCACTATATATGTTGTATAATATTAATACGTCATTTTAAAAATAGTTTTAAGGATTATTGCATACTAGTTCATTTTGATGGACATTTTTGAAATGTAAACTGACAGAAATGTTGTTGTAAGGTGACTGGAACATTGTAGGTGATCATCTCATCAAGTTTTTATATAACAATATTTTTATTCCTTTCTGTCTGACACGAACATGCACCTCTCTGATGTCAAACGAAATTATTTTAAGATTCATGTAAAGTTTCTCGCTTATTCTTAAAAGGGGGTGAAGTAGACAACCTTTGTGAAATGATCAGTTCGCCAATTCCAATGACAACTTTAATTTAAATTTACTTTATGGAACTCCATAATTAATTATTCTCAAGAAATTACATAATTTAGAATTTGACGTTTTCGATTAGTTATCCAAATAAAATTTTAAAAGTATATTACCCAAAAGCAGAAACTTTATTGATTAGTAGAAGAAAAAAATAAATCATAATGATAGGGATAAAACTAACACTGTTAATTTTTATTTACGATTTATAAACGTTTTAGATGTTCCAGTTTAGTGATAAAGAAAACCAATTTTTAAATAAAAAGTACAAATTTTGCCCCTTTCACAAATCTAATAGGTATGTACTAACAAAATAAAAGAAAGATTAGCTTTTGAATGTGAAACACAATTGAAAAGAGACAGTGCAGTATTCAAAATTGATAATTATTTTAAAAAAATACCTTTTAAAAACGATAACTTTAACGTAGATCACTTTATACTCCTAAAATCGTTAAAAACAAACTTATATTAAATAATTTAATTTCTGTTACAGCAGATACAGGTAACACTTCTTATATAAAGAAGTCGCTACCAAAAATTCAAAAAAATCTCCTCTACAGAAACAGAAAAACGTCAAATTATAAATAAAAACCCTCAAGCACGTAAACTATAAGGCCTTATTAAAACATAAACCAAATATTCGTATTCGGCCTATAGTTTTATATATTAATACACCTAATCACATTTTAGTCAGAAAATTAAACAACCTTATAAACAATTTACAGTACAAATGAAAATATGCATTCTGTAAACAAATTTTCAGAATTATTGATAAACAAGTTAAAATTTATACAATGCAAATTTTCATGTTAGTAAGAGTGTTTTTCAAAATACATACCTCCACAAGAATTAATGCATTCCATTTCTAAATAATGCAGAGTTAGTTAAAAGATTGGAATTAATCCAGTTAGTTGATCTCCGCGCAAATCAAAATTACTTTACGTTTAACAACAAATTTTATTTACAAAAAGATGGTTTACCTGTATGGAAAGTCCAATTTAACTAACATGTTTATGAATAATTTATAAGAACAAATTTTTAAATTAAAAGTTAAACATTGTATATTTTAGCTTCGCTATGTTGATGACATTTTAGCTTTGCTTTATTCCTTAACATTAACTATGAAAACAAGTTTGATTTCAAACTTTACAGAAAACACACAATTACATTTTCTCAAAATTCTTGTCGCCGCCCAAAACATAAGTTAGCTGCATTTAGGTCTTCAGTACATAGGCTACCTACTTACTACATTCTTTATCCAATGCTCAGTGCCGGATTTAGGGTACATGCGGCCCTAGGCCAAATGAACCCGAGCGGCCCCAGCCCCGGCCGCCCCTTAGGTGGAAAATTGAAATGTACCTACCTTATTTCAATCTCACGTTAAAATAAGTGAGTAGTTGGGTTAAGCATAAAGCACATTTCATATTAATAGGTTTAATACATAACGTTTATTTTAATTTTACTTTTTAAAATTGGTACCTTCCACAATCCACCTGCACTCTGTAGCCTCCTATACCCTGGCAAGGTTAATATTTATTTTTGATATGTATACGTTGGTTATTTTAATTAGATTGTATTGTTTATATACAAAAGTAATGTATTCGATTTACAGTTGCGGTAATTATTAATTTTAGAAAATAAAAATTCAATTTTTTTACTAAAAAAATGTTTTTTTTTACAAAACGCTGCGTCCCCCTTTTGCTTGCGGCCCTAGGCCGCGGCCTAGTCGGCCTAGTGGTAAATCCGGCACTGCCAATGCTACACCGTTGTCTAAGATAAACTTTAATAAAGAAATCAATCATTAAATCAATTGCTTGTAACAACAATTATAATAGTGTTCTTAATTGAAGATACCTAATGTACCTTTAGTAATCTTCGATAATGACAGATTAAAAAAGTATAAAATCGAAGGCAGTTACTGTATCGTTTAATTAGTTCTTTAATTTTACTCAAAGATCGCGGATTGACTCTTCTTTTTTTCTTCTCCTTATTTTTTTTCTTCGAACGCCTTTTAGTTATTAAAATATTTTAAATCAGTTTAAAGCTTTTAGCATGTGTGAGGCATTTTAACTTTGTATTCTAGTCAACCTAGTTAACTGTGCGTCAAATTCTACTTTGATACTCACAATTTGTTTATTTTTGTTTCGAAGATATTTAAGTAAAAATGCTAACGCGGATTTCCTCAACACTTTTGAAATAAAGTACATTTTGTAAGTACTATTATTAACAACAAAACAACAAATAGTTTAAATGTAGATATGGGTTATTTTGGGGATCATGATCATGTATTAACTACTAGTACGCGTATTCAAAAATGCATCGCCGAACAATAATTAAATAAATATGTTCTAGCAGTCTTGTACGAATAGAGGTGGTATAATAATCATATTGAAAAAGGATTATGCAGTGATTTATCCGTAAAATATGCGCATATATATGCACGCTATTTGTTAAATATACCTATGCAATAATATTTTTTGATATGCAGAGTAATAGACAAGTTTTCAAACATTTGTTGCTCAATTTCGAACACATACCTATAATAGCACAAACTAAAAAATATTAAACATAATCAAACTTATTAAAACGTATTTACTAATTATTATTTACCTATATTATTATAAAATGAACTTATAATTAAATACTTTCAAAATTTTCTACTAGAAATGTATGCATTTACTAATTTTGGAATAAATTATATTTGAGCTTAGCTCTAAATCTTCTACATTGTCACCATTTAAAACACTGTTAACTTTATTTAACAATTCGTAACCAGGATTTTTGTTCAATACGCTATAAAAATGTTGTCAAACTGATTGCCCTCTTCACCCCTTACTTTGTTACATAAAAGTGTTCAAATTGGTTTAGTAATGTCATTGATTCGCTTGATTTTCAAATTTGATCCTTTTTTTACAAAAAATATTGATTTTATGCACTAAAAGTTCAAATATGCAAACATGGGTCAAATATGCAACTTATGCAAAAAAAATTGGTTTAATTTACATTTAATAGCAATAATTTAGATATACATATTTGCGTATACCATTTTATGTGCATTTTATGAAATATGCATTTTGCATATAATCCTTTCTTTAAATTTATAATTATTATGAAAATATGTACTGCTTTCTAGATATCGAGAACATATTACCACAGATAAGTAATGATATTACGTTCATTTTTTTACTTCCCGAGTACGAAGTAAAAGGGAAGTATTGTACCTATTAGTGTTGCAAACAAAAAAATTGACCTATGCAAATTTTTACATATCTTTGCGTTTCTGAATACGTAGATTCAAAAAATGAAAAAAAAAATTCCGTCTGTCGTCTGTCGTTTGTAGTCTGTCCGTACACATTTCCTTGCAACGCTCTAAAATCAAAAACTATTAATGTTATCGAAATGCGGTTTTCGCCAAACGATTGCATTCGAGCCAAGGACGAAAATGCTGATATTACCTTTGATGACGTCATTTCCCGTATAAGCTAAAATGGGGGCACTCATTTTTTTTATAAGATAAAGTTGCAGTTTTTTAATGTAGTTTAAGAGTATTTAGTGTGCTATACTTATTTTTTGAAAAAAGTGTTAATACGAGAGAAGTCTCGTGGCAATACTTGCCAGATTTTTGTTTCAATGGAGAGCGTTGGTGCTGTGTTTCTGTATCCGTCATTAGTTGATCGCCGCATATAATCATTAAAAATGTATCGTCGAATGTTTTTCACTTTACTGTATTAAATATGGGAATTCCAGTTACGCTACAGTTATTGTCATTTCACTAGCGATTCGACCTTTTAAGCCTTACTAGAATTACCATTTAGCTATAAGTTCATACCACTGAACTCTATTATTGAGTTCAGTGGTTCATACATGCACGTTTGGATGAGATGCTAGGATATGAAGCACGATAATTAATAATAAGAAAAAGATACTCTTTATAATATGTATAACTAAGGAAATTAATTAATCAAACAGATATCAAATTAGTAAAATTAATGACTGAATATATGTAAATGAAATGGACATAATACAGAATTGTCAATTTTAAAAGGAGGCATATACCTACTGCTTGTATAAATAGTACTTGAGGATATTACTTTAGTCCACATTAAGTAATAATAACAAGAGTGTAATTATATTTTTTTAGGTACCGTTGTGGCACTCCCAATATTTACAACGATGTTGAAACTAAACGATTTGATGATTACTGTGATATCATTTCTGGATAAAATTGTCGCAAACTTTGTCTTTGCTATAGTCACCACAACTACTGGATTGTATGCTGGTAAGTTATAATTTTCAGTAAATTCAAATTTGCTGTTTCACTCAAAACTCTCATGTCAACTTTTTTATTGAGCCATCTTGCATGTACTCAAATAACACAGGCAGCATTCTAACAATAAACGAAGAACCTATGTTTATAATGAAACACACTTTTATTTACAATTACATACCTAATATAGAATAATATTGAATGAATATACATTTATGTAAAAGAGGACATAACAACCTCACAAGTCACAAACAAACCAAGTACAAACAGTGTGTGCAAATAAGAGAAAAGCAAATGAATGTGTATAAGTAATTATAAAAGGCAAGCTTTAGATGGGAAAATTTAATTTGTGCTTATTCATTGTGATATTTCATGTTTAATATTAGAGAAAAAATTATTCATGATTGTAAGGTAACAAAAATACGCTGTCGAGTGTATACCTAGACTCTAGCTAGAGGTATTATCATTGACTTATAAAGTTAATGGTATTATGGGGAACCTACATAGTATCTATGTCTGAAAGGCTGTCTATCGTTTACACTACGGAAAAATTATATCACTGTAGGACAGCTATAATATGTATAAATAGGTAACAATTTTGTAATACATAATAGGAAGGAAGCAGCAGGAAGACAGTCAGTTTCCACTTAAGCAGTATGTAGGTAACAATTTCATTTATTAATAATAATGACAATAATCGTCTTTATTGAAAGCCACTTGGAATGTACCTGTGCACATATGGATTTGTTAATAATAATTAATTGTAAAATATTAACATTAATTTCATATTGACAATAACTGAATGTTTTGCTGATGACCGCGATGGGTAGCAGCTTGAATGGGAGAAACGTAGCAGATTTGGCAAATTAGCAAAACATGTTTAGTAAATGTTTGATGTTTCTCGATCGCGTAGTTGTCTTCGAAAGGTGAATTTAGCCCACAAGTACTGTGCGCGACTTGTTTTCTATTAAGAGGCTGTGTTTCCTATCTCTCATAGTGCTTCACAGCTTTCTGTTATAAGGAAGTTTTAGAAAGTTGAATATCTTTAAAAAGGGTGCTTTTACAAAATTTTATCTGTATCTGTAATAAATTACTATTAAACACGCCTGTCTTCGGTTAACCTAAGTGAAATAATCGACCCACTCAAATCTGTTGTAAGTGTGTAAATCTGAAGTAAAGTTTTTTTTACTTTTAGGCATAGTGGTGAGCATCATAATAGGAGTAGCAACAATTTCCATAAGATCACAGGCTACAAAGATTGTATCTGAAGATGATCTGGGAAAAGCTCAATCATTATTTGCCATAGTTGAAGCCATATCTCCAATGATATTCGTTCCATTATACAATGAGGGATTATACAGCTATACCTTAAACGACTACCCTCAGGCATTTTTCTTTTTAGGTATTGGCTTGTATGCAGTAGGAATTTTAATTTTATTGTAAGATGAATAAATTACTAACTAATTAGATTCAATCAATAAATCTTTTAGGTGGTTGTACTATAGAGAGAGAAAGAAGGTAGGAATCGTTCACAGTAATGGTGAAGTTAATGGTGTGGGCGACGCAGAAAAATGGAAAGATGGTATGATTGTTGAAACTACACATATGTAAATTTTGTAAGGAATTTACAAATACAAACTTTAGCCTGCGAGTAGTTATATTAACGTAAAAGCTATTGTTTTTATTTTAAGAAGCTCAATAACAATGTGTTCTAATATTTTTACATCTCTCTTGTTATCGATTAAGTTTGTGTTAATTTTCTCGCTAATGTTAATTGTATTTTATATGTTTATTTATTAGTTAAATATTACAAAATGAGAATTACTCAACCCATTTTTTTTTCAGAAAAAATTATGTAGGTATTTCATGACAGAAGTGTACTCACCCGTAGATTTTTATTATTTACATTTTACGTAGAAACTATTCATAAAATACCTACATATCAAAAATATGTTACAGATATTACGTTGTGGAAGTCCATCAGTAAGCTACATCACTGCTAAAATTTACATTTTTTAATGAGAATAAATGCATCGGAGAGATTCCAATATTATTATAATTTAGGAGCAACCCTTACTTAATTTTCAATCAACCGAGAGTTGAAACATGTTGGTCATAATTTTAAGTAAAGATTTTACCAGTAGAATGAATTGTTAGTGTAGTCGTAATAATATAGTATGTTATGGAGGATGTGTGTGAACGATGACGTTTGATAATTCACAGGAACTTTTTACACCAATTACTTACGAGCAACGAATTATGAGAGAATATGGTATGAGATTATGACTGAAACTGCGAAAGTAGGTTTACTCAATGGCGATTTCAGTTAATTTTAAGTTTTTAAAGCAATGGCTCAATAAAGTCAAACGAAGTTTTCATAATGTTCACAATGCTCATACAAAACACAATGACGGACCCATAATAATAGCGATGATCATGGGTTTACAGTTTTTGGGAAGATCATACCGTCACGGATGACAAACATCAAGGAATAGGAACGACTTAATTTCTTTGGTACTGATATTAGGTAGAAATGAAAAAAAATGGTGCTTTTCGAAAGGAATACCCCCCCCCCTCTCCCCCCACACTAAAGTAAATACATAGACGATTAAAATCTGATTATTACCACCAGCGATCATTACAGTAATTTAATAGTCATATTTTTAATTGGACGATGTAAGGGGTTACAAAGCGACCTTCAAGAAGTCGGTTTATCACAATTTGTTAGAATCGAAAGCTTTTCCCTTCGAAGCTACGAGCATTTTCGTCCGAATTTGTGCTGTTGAGACCAATTTTTTCGATCAAAATCAATCAGAATTTGATGGGTTGATACACAAAAAGAT
This sequence comes from Pyrocoelia pectoralis, assembly GCA_036250285.1. Lineage (NCBI taxonomy): Eukaryota > Metazoa > Arthropoda > Insecta > Coleoptera > Lampyridae > Pyrocoelia > Pyrocoelia pectoralis. Next base: position 7,123,971 of record CM070075.1, read on the forward strand.
TTATTTAATATTTCAATTAGAACCAGAACTATAGAACTAAAATACGTAGCACAACCTTCATAAAGAGGTAAAGCTCAAGTAAGATTGTAAATTCTGCATACGAATAAAGAACGAATTGTAAAATTGTAAAATAAAAATGTATTAAGTTAAAATGTAGTAAAAGTTAGAAGAAAGGTTGTGCTTATCTTACTCCAACATAGAAACCAAAGCAATACGCTTGCACTCCGTGGTGCTGTAATCAAGCAATTTTGGGCGCCTCCAGATTCACACAATATCTTCACTGATATTTCATGTTTCGTTTCTAGAATTTCCAGCCTTCTCAAAAATTCATAAAATTCTATTCAAGCAATTCTCTCGCATGAATACAATGAAGTTGCCCATTAAGGGTTTTTTATACCCACAAATGGTCTCCGTCCTGCAACTCTTCTCAATATCTTGTAATAGTACCTACTAACGGGTCATTCTTAAATAGTACACACACCCTCCCAAGGTATTAACTTCCTTAAACATATTAAAGTAGGTTCGTCAAATAAAGCCCGTTTCTTAATAAGATCCACACCCATCCTCTGTTATTTTATAGAGTCCACTAAGAATTGCATTTTCTTGCAATCCCATAGTAGAGTAGGACCATCTACGTTTAAACGTTAGTTTGTTGATGTTTGCGAAACGCTAATAAAGACCGGGTGGGAGTAAATGAATTGAATTGGTCTAACACATTTCTCTGCGTATTGTTGTTAAATTCATGCAGCTGAAATCTGAGATGACTGTGGAACGAGGCGCAAATGGTGGAAAGTTCGTACAACCTAGGCAGACCGTTAACCAACAATTTTACAAAGTATTCGATCGGCTACGAAAACGAATCATTAGGGTCCGTCCAGGAATTGCCAAAACATGAATCCTTCACCATGATAATGCACTATACCGTCGTGTCTTCAGTGTGATGCAGTTTTTTACCTCGAGCTTCCAGTCGAGGCCTTCCATAAATGTCACGAAAACTGGAAAAACCGCTGAAACACTGTACAGCTGCGGAAGGGGATCGTATCAATACATCGTAATTTTTAAATAAACGTCTTTCCTGGACTTAGTCTCATTATTTAATGGCTTATGGATGCAGATTAGGCATCCAAAAACTATGGCAACAAGTGAAATGGTGGAAAAGTAAAGGAAATTGTGGTTTCTGACTGGAGCAGGTTGCACACATTGCAAAGATAAGTATAACCGCTGTTTACGTGATCCCGTCGAGATCTTGAAACTCACGTTTAAAAAAAATTCCAATTGGCGTTGCGTTTTTTGTTCCACTTACTAATATGCCTTTTTCTTCTTTTACCTTCCTCACTATTGCGTTTCTCCTTTGTCAGCTTAATTTCCAAAATGTTTTCTCGCCGTTCTCAGAGTTTACAGCTTCATCTTGTCAATTGTTGTCTTCAGGGGATATTATTTTCCTTTTCCTTAGCCTTCAATTTCTTGGAAATCGTTCACAGTTATATTGTAAACTGGTACGCCGGTATTAATTTTTTATTCTCTACAATTTAGTAAGTTTCTAATAGTAAAAAGAGCAGTAGTGACATTTCAAAAATACTACACACGAGGTATTATAGTACCTTTTAATTCGTTTTTAACCAAATTGCGTACGATAGCAGCTGCATGTCTGTTTGGTGCTTTAAAATACTCCAGAATAGTCAACATGTTACAAAAATAGTTTCTACGTGAAATAAACCAAAACTAAAAACGCATATATGAATATAAAACGGCGGAACACAATGAAAAGCAAGTAGAACTTTTGTTAAGAGCCAGTAGAATTTAGTACTACAAAAATTTAAAAAAATAAGTACCCTCAAAACGACTGAGAGAAAACATGCAAACGGTATGGTCATCCGCGCGCTATTATCCTGCATACGAGAAAACTTGCATGTGTAAACAAACAAAATAACATTAATTGTGTACGAAATTTTTGAGCTTTTTAAACTGTATTAAGAAACACGTCGGATTACGTATTATTATTTCAAAAAAATTGTTTGTCACTTTGTCAAATTCGAAAAAATTTATGCCATTACAAAAGGTTTTTTATGTACTTATGCATTTCATTATACAGTGCGTCCATAAAGTAAGAGCTTCGTGCAATAATACATAAAGGGGAATTTTTTCGGAAAAACAGTAAATTAGATTCACAAATTTTATTTCTCGTTATGTGAAAATATGTGTTCTTCGCGAAGAGCAAAAAGGGTCTGTGATTTAAAAATATCAATTAAGTGGTGGTGCTAATTTTAGTTTTACGCAGAAAAAGTTATTTATTCGTTACTTTACGGACACCTGCATGCGCATAATGCATTTTTTTCATAATTACGTGTTGTATATTATTACTCGTATTAACGTAGAATATTTTATAAAACAGGGTATTTTTAAATGTGTTAAAGACACATTATGAGTTATGGACATGATACATTTTTTTAGGCAGGGATTCGCTATGACGATGGCGTTATAATTTCTCCCAACTGTAGTAATTATTTAACATTTGTGCAAAATGGTAGATATAATATACCTACCTAATTAAGGAACTCTCATTTAAAAAGCATTTTACGGAGTGCGACTAAATAAAATTGGTTTTTTACAATACAAAAGCGATAATAATATGCCAGTTACCAGTGTCACTGTCAAAGCTAAACCTAGTAAATTTTTATTTTTATTCCGTCCACGCGATTCACAACCTCCCTATTGGTCACGTGCCTTAATTGACCATATATTAAGGCATCGAGTTCACAAATGCATAACGTATAAAATCAAATCAAAACATCGTCATTATACGAAAAATCCACGCGTCAAGGCTGTAAAGTTTACCTATAACAAATGGTAAACGTCACCAACAATGCCAGGAACATTGTATAATATTAAAAAGCGGATTTATAATTTTTTATAATCTACTCTATAAACTTTAAGTGTATCGCTAAATATATAAGCGCGCGATGGGTATTACATCGTTATCACTATTTATTGACCTGAAATTTAATTATTAAAAGTGTGGTATGACGGTTAACCAAAAGTTAATTGTAAAATGAGACGATAGGTAAATATATAGTACTGTATTTTGATTTTCAGATGAAGATACGGTTGATCTTAAATGCAATAACTATAGAACCTCTGCTAATATGTTACGTAGCTGCTCGTGCCATGTGTGATCCGACACTAAAAAATTTGGAGCTCGATAAAGCCTGTTTCGTAAAGGCTAATTATAATGGGACAGTATGCAACACAATAACAAATGGAACGTTTGAACAAAGAAATTTTACCAAAGAAAATAATGCAATCCAGCTCCACATTACAAACATGCACTCATGGCAAGTATCCGCTTCAAGTATGATAACGATGTTCGTTGTTCTGCTCCTTGGGACTTTGAGCGATCATTATAAAGTTCGAAAGCCTTTCCTGATATTTTCAGTAGCAGGCCAGTTGGTCGAATTCAGTGGCTGTATACTATGCGTTACATATATGGATGAATGTCCGTTGGAAGTATTAGGCATTGCTCAAGAAATCGTATTATCGTTATTTGGTGGCGAGAAGCTATTTCTCGCCGCCATTTTTGCCTATTTAACAGATATTACCTTAGAGGAGAACCGTACGCTAAGGATAGCAATAATACAGGGCATTTACAATATATGCTTTGGTATTGGGCACTTTTTTACAGGTACACTTTTATCACAATTAGGATATACGATTATACTGATAATAGGCTCCGTATTAACTACGCTTGGACTAGCATATGGAATTTTTTTCGTAAAAGAATCTAGTATAATATCCAAAGAAAATGTAGATAAAGATGCAATTACACGTCTTACGGGTAAAGAATTTTTGGAGACACTAAAATTGTTTTCAAAATATCCGAAAAGTCAAAACTTCAAAATTATTGAAATACTAATTGTTTTAGCTATTGCCAGCACCATCAGTAATGGTACGTTGTTAAGGGTCATTTTAACGAATAATCAATCTGTTATAGGTGAATTAAGTGTAATGTTTCTGTTCACTGAAACTGCTTACAGTTGGACAATTAGGGAATATACCTACTTTTTTACAATAACAACAACTATAAACACTTTAGGTAATAAACGAAAATGGTTGCTTTACCTCCAATTACTCATTACTTTTAGGATTAACCTGTGCGGTACCACTTTTTACCGAGGTATTAAAATTACATGATTTGTTAATCATTGCGGCGGCTTTTATTAATAGGATAGTTGTTAATATTGTTTATGTAACTGTTCGAACTCCAATGGGATTATATATAGGTGAGTGCTACTCATATTATTCATTTTTGTGGATGTAATAAGTTACCATAACTACCTACTATCCGAGTAAAAATGCAAGGCCCCTGACTTTCAGTTGTCATACTGAAAAACTGGGGGGTGAATTATTTTCATTTTTGGGGAGTACATTAGTCATTTATATATGTTTAACATATGTAAAAATCAAAATTGGAGAATTACCTGTTTAACTTTTATTTTAATTAACAGCAATAGAAACACATTTTCCTGACTGACGGTCAATTTTAACTTATCATAAAATTGTTATTGTTCCATAAATTGTGACCAAATTTTAAAATGTAGCACACATTCTTCTCAAAAGTCGAAAGACCATAAATGTTGATTATTGATATAATTAACTGCTTTTATTAGCTATAACCGAAAATTGATTATTTTCCAATGAACGCAAACTAAAGAAAAAATTCTTGCTTTAAATGCTAAATTTGCATGATCGAAATCAAGCTGCATTATTCCTTTATTGAAAACAAAATTTGTTTTCTTGTAATTCAAAGTAAATGTTAGGATTATCGCGGAGAGGTAATCTACCACATCGTAAATAGCGGGCGGCAAACCACAACAAAATGATTATTCTTTTGCATTGTACAAAACCATGCGCTTCATAACATAGTGTACAACAACAGCATCCCCCCGTACTGCACTTCATCGTGCGGACCAAAGCATCCAACCTTTTTTCCAAATTTCTTTTTAAAAAACCATGTATAATGACATTTTTTTTAAATCGTGTTAGACCACAACATAATTGGTTTAATTTTTACTGTTACTGTTAATTTATATTAATATCGAACTATCAGGTACTCAGTTACACAAGATGTCGTTTTTTTTTTATTATAGCTTTAAGACTAATTAACCAATTGGCCTCAAAAGCATCTCATACCGACAAACAAGTATACATTTTTCAAATATATAAGTATCTACCACTCAGTTTCAATAATATAGCCGTAATTAATTTCGAAAGTCGAGTGCTGGTACGATTTGAGTCATAATGAGCGCTTTTTGCACATACACTGATACAGAAAATTAACGAATTATTGCACAAATCTAAAACTGTACACCTTTTTGTAGTTATAAATGATCTTTTAAATGCACTTTATTTGATTAAATTATGATTGCTAATTACTGAGATAGAAGCTTCTAAGGTCAGGGACCTTGCATTTTTACTCTGATAGTAGTGTTACGAAACAAAAATGTGGCAAATATAATTCAACGATGTTGCAAACTTTTTTTTAAATTAGTCAGACGTTGACGGCTTTTCGCATGCGTTTCGCTTTGAAACGACGCGACGATCGGGAAACAATATTGAAATGAGTTCAAATTTTGCCAAAAAAACCAGGTGGACGTATGAAGCGTTTTTCCATCTTTGATAGCACAGTTAACAAACAAAATTTTTGTTCTTAGACTACTGAGATTCCTCGTGAACTACACGAACGGCCTTTTCACAGCCCAAAAATTACCGTTTGGTGTGCAATGTCCGTAAGCATTGTGGGCCCTAATTTTTTTTAAGAAGGTGTCGTTATGGTTTCCGTGACTTTTGATCGGTAATGCGACATGCCGGAGAACTCCTTACGTTATAAGATACCTATTAAGAATATACTACACGATTTCCAACCCAACAAAATGGAGCTACAGTTCATAAAACCCGTCACTTTTGAGTAATTTTGCAAAAGTCTGTCTGACGTTTTTACGAGTTCCATAGCTCCCTCTAAGCCATGATTTTAGTCCATGCGACTCTCAGAATCGCTTGCTCCATCTAGCGTAAGAACCTGTATTGCATGTGCTTTCGTATTTCTGTATTCCCCTAGGAAATGTCAACATTCTGCCCCATCTTGTATAAACACATAACAACAAAATTAAAGGAATTAATAATTTGATATTTACTTTAAATTAATTTAATATTACGTATTTGTTTACTCGCAACTCAGCGATGCAAACCTTTTCCACTCGATTAAGAATGAAGAAAGTTTAGTTTATTCATATAATTTCTCGAATTTAACATAGTTAATTGTTATATCCACGAATTAAGGTTTTGCGAAATTTTTTGGGTCCGTAATATGTGTTAGGTCGTGAAGTCACGATATTCGACATACAGCTTTCAGTAGTTTGAACAAGACTGAACAGTCTGTTCTGTAATATTTCAGCACAGGTTTTCATAACGTAAATGCAGATTTTATACTTTAGCAATGACATTGTAAACTGTATGTGAAAAGTCAAACCTTGAGTATTTAATGTAGACTATGTAAATTCTAATTTTCACTACTGAAGGTTGTTGCATTAATGTTTGAATTTTATTAAGTTTTTTAAGCTATAATAAAAATCTTTGAATTCTCTACTATCGATCTAAGTAAAACGAAAATGCAACTCCCATAATGATGTTTAACTCGATCCTATGCTACATTCAAGATTTGATATTAAGGTTGCGAATTGTGTAATGAAGGCATATGTGATATGACATATTATATCATATTATATTATGTATAATAAATCTATTTTATTTAATTTAGGTTGATTAAAGATAGATGTTTTGGCAATCTAAGCTGATTATACATAAAGCTATGGTTTATTGTGAATTGAACCCACATCTTATAAGATTATTATGCAAAAAATGGCGAATTTTTAAAATCAGTTAAAATACTCCGTGAGCTGAAATTATTTAATAGCGAAACAAAAAAGTATCGGTTATTTTCATAGCTTCTGTCGCAAATCTTTTTCTCGAAAAAGTCTGTTCTTGTGAAATGATATCTATTAGTAATGAACGCTTGGACTTTCCTATTTTAAAAATAGTGATCAGTAACAATGTAATTGATTTAATAATTTTATTATTCTATTAATCACGAGAACGAATTTTTGCGCAACGAGCCGCAGGTGAGTGAAGCAAATCGTTCGAGTGATTAATCTACGAATCTACGAATTACCAATTTTCAATAAATACTGTTTAAAAAGAAAATATGGTGAAGTTTGTACAATGTTTGACACAATACATATATGTATTATTTTTGAAAATGACTGAATGTTAAAATAGCGAAAATGAGTTGTCCACATTTCATGAGTCAATGATTGACGTCGGGCTTGCATTGATGGTGTAATTATTTGAACTGAAGGTGTAATTATTTGAAAACACAAAGAATTTGGTATTCAGCCATCAAATACTTCTTAACCAAATATTTTAATAATTTTTTAAGTCTATAATTCTGTTTATCGATTCTATTCCAACAAATAGTTTTAAGTTCTGGTGAGTTAAATTACACTAAACTTACGATATTATTAAAAAAATGCTTTTTTGTCATTTACATTTTGCACTGAGTCAATCTGTGTTCACTTTATGATCACCTAATGTTTTATTATCGTTACATTAACACAATGGTCTTTTTTACGATACCACGATTCATCATATTAGTAAAAGTAAACCAAACCACATAGAAAACAAAATTGGACTTACCTTTTCAGGCTCTCCTAGGATCTGTAATACAAAAATACTAAGTTATAAATAACGTTCAATTTTTGTTAACGTAAATCATACAAAAAAGTCCACACTCCAATTTTATTAAGGGATAATGGACGTTTGCTAAACTCACCGTTATCGCAGTGGACATTAAGTCCTTACCATCACTGTCCAAAAACACATTTCCATTTTTAAAAATTCGATACCCAAATACACTTTCACACGTATTCATTCTAACAACGCGCCCGCGATCATCTAAACTTCTGAATTTGTTCAGAAATCAATTACAGGTTGATACAAACGTGTATTGAATAGTCACTCCCAATGAGGTTATCCGTCTTTGTTCCGTATCCAATTAGAGTGTAGCTAAGGTTAACGACAGTGGACATCTGTTGATAACAATACTGATATTTATTAAGAATTTATAAATGCTATAGGTATAGAAATGTGCACATGTTGATGTAGATAACAAACATGGAGTAATTTCAACAATCAACGAAATCGGTTGTAGACTCTGACCATCACTAAAAAAATCAATAGCTGTTTCTGATACAACTGTTTTGGATCATACTAATGCGGTTTCGATCTGGCCCGATCAAAGAGAAACACAGTCGCTGTAATACGGCGGCTGTGGGGGGTCTGTATTCATGAATCAATCTTGTGGGTACCATTCCTTGTCTCTCCTGTATTAAAAAAAATCAGGCTGATGATCAGAAATAAGCATAAGCGGGCGTGGACGCCGTTTTCCAAGATGGCAACGATTCATACGTTTTTTTTAGATTTTTCGTTAACTTATCAATTTTAAGTCTATTACAAAACTTATTCCTGATTAAAAAGAAAACCCTTACCACAGAACCAACATTGTGATACGACGTATAGTTTTGGACTTATGGTGAAGGGACTACTAAAACACAATTTCGCTGCGTCAGTAGAATATTTTCATTTATACTTCTTCTTGGTCTTTTATGGACAGCTCACTATAGGTGTCAAACATTAGATCTATCCTCCTAAATCCAGGATTCGAAGTGAAAACGGATGTGTGAAAACATATTAAAAGAAACCTATTGTAGCTATATCTACACTATTATAGTACCTACCTATATTGTTTTGCTGAACAAACATTTTAAAACAAATAAGAAAATTCTATCAATCAATTCGCCGTAACTCCAAAACTATGCATTGTGTCGAAATTTTGGTTCTGTGCTCCAGGAAGTGTTTCTTCACTTTACATATATCTAACAAATGTTTTTTTGCAGGTTGTTCGATTGCGATATTAAGAATATTAACATTAGTAGGAATCAGATCCCAATTAACAAAGTACGTTCATCAATTCGATGTGTGCAAGGTGCTTGCACTTTATACAGTCGTCGATTCCTGCAGTGAAGCATTCGCTTCGGCCTTATATAACAAAGGAATTTATGGTCCAACTCAATCGACATTTCCTCACGCATTTTTCCTTGCCGGAATTGGATTAAGTACAATTGGTATTTTAATCGTGTTGTAAGTATTCCGATAGTTATTGTAACGCAGTTTGCTATTCAACAAGGTAATAATAATTTAGGGTAATGTACTACATGGTTAAAAAATCACAAACTAAAGATGAAAAAGGTACCAGTGCATTCGAAGCAGTTCAAGTATGTAACCGAAGAGTATCGTTAGATATACAAATTACACGTGTATAATTTTAATAATGAAATGAAGGTTTCCTTATTTGTATATAAATTATTTATAATAAATAATTAGGTAAATTTACTTAAAAAAATTAATTAACAAGAAGCCGCTAAATGCACTGTAATTATCATATTAAGCACAATTACCTACAATTGTTTATTACTTTAAATGTTTTTAATAACTTGCTACTGGGCTATTATTTTTTAAATGTAGATGTATTAATGAAATGTCATATTATTGTGTGACTGAGTTTTTAAACCTTTTTTAATTTCAATAAGTAAATAAATAAATAAAAAAAATTTTTAAAAAACGACACTTTAAAATAAGAATATTTTATTTTAATTATTTAATTTATAATTTAATTACTGCAACCTTAAAATGATTGGTAACTGAATTTGAATTGTTCTCTATCTTGCTCCAAGAGGTCATTTAAAAGGGGATAGCGCATTTCACCTGCATTGCTCTATTATAGGTTTCGAAATAATTGTAGATAGCAGATTGTTGGTTTCGTGGAGGAGTTGTAACATATAGAAATCTAAATCTAAAATTTTTGTGAAGCTTGAATGTTAACACTCCTCCCTTGGTTATTGTAGAATACGATTTTACCTTTCTATCGCCAGTATCCGTGGATTTTTGAAAATATTGATCTTACGGTTTACGATTCCTACAAAACAATAATGGCTTATTAAAAATACTAATGTGTGGAAGAGAGTCAAAACAATTGACTAGAAAAACTATTACGAACTATCAAGGTTGCTCCTTACGTACAATAGGAGAGTAAGTTACTAGTTGAGGTAGAAGGACTAATGATCTCCTGAACAAGAATTATATTTTACTCATCCCGAGGAACTTAAATTTAATAATTCCAGTTCCATCCGGAAAGGATATAAAGTGTTCCGCAGGGGTGCATTATCGGATCTTTACTGTGTGTTATACTCATATAACTCATATATTATACACTTAATTTAAAATCACCAATAAAACACGGACGATACCATTTATATGAGAATGACACGCAGTTGCACTATAGTTGTAGGCGTACAGATTTAACTGATACACTCGTCGTCTTTGTAGCATCCTCTACAGGATGGTGATTCGAGCAAGCCCATGCGGTACATGTGTTTGTTACATTTACAGTGCCCAGAAAGTATGCCTACAAGGAGCCGCAGGTTCTTTCTGGATAGACCTGTGCACCAAGAACGCGCCAGGCTACGAGATGGTCCTCTGAAGGCCCCTCTCGCGTGACGGCAGTCTGACATCAAGTTCCACCTGGCCATGTGTTGGGATTTGGTGTCTTGAGTTATTAAGTGGTTTACAGGGGATACTGTAACTGGAAGAGCCGGCTCTGGACCATAAAACAGTTGTTTTGAGCCCAGTCGGAGTAACTTATCGGCTTTTTCATTGCCTGCTGTTCCAGCATGTCTTTTGACCCATACGAGCTCAAAGGTGTTGCTGTTTGTCACTTGCTCTAGTACTTGGCGATACTCGGAAACCAGCCTAGAGGGGATTTTGTATTGACCTAGTGTCTGCAGAGCGGCTCTGCTGTCACTGGAAATGCTAATGTAATATTATATCGTTGTTTGTTATTTAATGATACCAATATAAAACATAAGATAATGAATATTTAACAGGGTTGAATGGAAGAACAGGTCTCTACTTTTTGTAGACACTTGAATTAGCTCCTGTAGAGAACAAGTGTGCAGTTATATGCATCTCGAACCATCTTGTATGATTGTATAGTTGTCTTCAATAAACGATATTACTATTATTATTACTTTGAGACCTATAAATTATAGGCTGATAGCGCTCACATCTCGATTAAGGTAAGGAAAGAATGATACCAGTGGCGGCATTTCAGTGTTTTGTTGGAGGGGGCAACGAATAGTTTTTTCTCTATTGGGCCAACGAAAAGGTAACAGACGGGATTCTGGCTAGGAACAATTTTTTTTTAAGAAATGCAAAACACGTCAATTGTTATGTTGAGGGGTACAACTTTTGTCATGATTTTCAACCTGAAATTATTTCATCCCTTAGCGCAGGTACAGGGAAAACAACCCTTAAATTTTTAAATAAAAACAAGGGTTAATTTTTTCTTGTGCTAATTAATAAAACCAGTTTATGGAAATTCAAACTTAGTTTAATAAATGTTGGAAGTGCCTACCCTCAGCTTCCATGCAATAATTCCTGTACATTTTGCAGCAAAGTTGTCTCCCTTGATATAAAAATTGACGTGTCTTTGCTTTTCTCAAAAGAAAAAATATTCTAGCCAGAAACCCGTCTGTTACCTTTTCGTTGGGCCACCTTGTATATTATTTTATAATGGAAAGTTTAGCGTAATTTTTTCTTTTCTGTTTAAACAGACAGTCCAATTTTATTTTATTGAGGTTTAATGTATAGCCCTCACAGTCCAGCCCACATTGTTGGGGGGGTCGCCCGCCCCCCTCAGCCCTCCCTAAATGCCGCCCCTGAATGATACACCAAAGGTTGAAGTGGTTATTAGAATCAAAATCATTACCACCTTTCTATTCAAAATGTAGGTTAATTATTATTTTATGTTGAAAATACATGTAGATTTTGTCCACCGGAAACACATGTAATGTATTTACTATATAAAAACTTTCAATTGTGAGAAGCGCTGAAAGTAAAGCTTACTTTATGTTGTCCAGAAATGATACAGTATACGTGCAATGAGATGATACTAAAGAAACTTACTTTCTGTACGTGGAGGGCTCAAGAGCTCAACTTAACGTAGATACTTATACCACAGATAAGTAATGTGCTTATACGTATATATTATGTAATTTACTCTGCAAACGTCAGGAGAGGTAGGTATTCATTTTTAAAACGAATAATAAACAGCGATGAGAAATGGACTTTCTATAACAATTTCGAACGTAACAAAAATAAAATTTCATAAGTCGATAAGATGAAATAATAAAATTGGTAATTTTTACATTTTTTTTTAAATTAAGCTACTTTAAAGACTCCACTCATCCCTTTTCTGTTGCATACCAAATAAAATAAATTTTAAGCACCTCAGTACATATCACATCCAGATCAATGTGCTCATTACACAGGAATTATGAATAGGAAAACAATTAATAGCGTTAAAGAGGTACACTCGAAAACAATGATAAACAGGATAAAAGATGGTGTTGTTATTAAATATTTCAGCACTTTTCAACCCAGCGATACTTTGTACTCTGAGCTGTAGGTTGTTTTAATTTTAATATTTACACATATTTAAAATGAATAAATTTAGTTGAGGAAGTAAATATATGTAAAACTGGCAGTCGTAATCAATTCAAACGTATCTACTTCACTGTTCTGAAATAATTGAGCGCAATACAGGATTTCACTCAAATGCGCGATAAAGAGAAATTCAAAGTGTCCATGAAGGCTGATCCACTAGCATAACAATCATATAAGGTAAATGTTTTTTGCTGCCGAATGTATACTGAACCAAGCCATAGACTAATAGTATTCCCAAATGAATTAGTTATGCAATTGTTTATTACTACGGGTAAGACTCGTGAGAACAGGTAATAGTGTAGAATTATGTAGAATTGGGAGTAGGTACATAATTTAGTAATTCAGTGGCATTGTAGTGGTCGACATAACTGAAGATTATATAGGTGAAAAATCTGACAATTGTTCCATTGTTGATTCCAAGTTGAAGAAATACAATGGTAAGTTATGCAGCGATGATAATGCGTTTGGATTTTTGTATAGAAGGTAAGCCAGTTTATTTAGTTTTCATCTATGGTTAATACTAAAAATATTGTTAGCGTTACTAATGCAACAAGAAGTTGAATATCAAGGTCTCCATGATCTAAAATCACGTTTTTCACAGTCTAACCGTATTAAATCAAATCAAAAGCAAAAATTAACTAAAAACGGATATTTGGTTCTAAAATAAACCCATGCAAAGTACGTTTATTATTTATATCATCTGTGCTGTAACCAATTAGAATTTGGGGACCATCTTTTGAAATGTAATGAATATTAAGTAAAAGAACAGTAGGTATGAGGTAGGAATGAGTGTCAACAAATGCATTTTGTGGAATGTTGCTGGCACGTAATTAAAGTTGTTTATATTTTTGGTACTAGCCACATGCTGATTCATGATACAAATTGTATCATGATGCTGATTTATAGATGCGGTTTTAACATTATGTAAATTGAATATTATTCAAAGGAATAGTGAGCTAGATAAGTATGATAATGATTACTACCAAATATCTCTCCTCTCCTCTCCATTTCTCGTTTGAAGTTGAAACGAGAAACGATGTTGTCTTTGTTATTTTGTTTCCATTGATGCATTAGTTTAAATTTGAATTGAATAATTTATAGTCCTTGGGCCCACGTCTAAATTTTTTTTTTATGACCACACGCTCCAACCTTTTTGTAGTTGTTATTTGGGTGGAGTCGGACAAATTCGGAGCTTGGGGGAATATGGTAGTGGGGCGTTTGTCTTATAAGCTATCACGAACATGTCAATTTAATGCGAGAAAAATATTTACAACCACAAGAGTAATTTTATGGTAATCAATAGTTGTTATTATAAAAATACCGAAAAACATGTTGTCGGACAAAAATATTGGGTCATTTGGCGCGTCGGACATTCTAAATATGTCAAATTTATGAGAAAAAAAAATTATTACCACACGGCAGCTTTAAATACAATCAACCATAAAAACTGTTTAAAAAATGTGGTAATCTTGTCGGACAATTTTCATGGGACATAAGCGCAGTTTGACGCGCCAAAGATGTTAATTTCCTGGGAAATTTTTATTTACAACCATTTTTCCAACAAAAAAAGGAGGTGGTAAGTAATTATATTTTAAATAAAAAAATCGAAGTATCCGACAAAAATATTGGGGCAAATCGATAGTCGGACGAAAAAAACAATTTTTTTTAGTAATCGATATTCTTAAACTGTATTGGTTTCGTGCATCCCTTATTTTTACAACCATTTTTCCGACAAAAGTAGGAGGTTACAAATAATTATATTCTTAAATAGGTAACAAATACAATTGTCTGATAAAAATGTTGGGGCGAACGAACAAAAAATGAAATTCTTGTAGATTATCGATATTCTTAAACTACAAACGTAAATTAATATTTATTGTTTTATACATTCATAACTATAGTAATAAATTTTAATCTTGTGCACCTTGAATAGAAAACGTGATAAGGCCTAATGGGCGTTTCTTATAAGCGCAGCTACTTTTGAAAATGTAAATTTTTTATCTCAGGATTCTTTTAGCATTTGTTAAGAATCATATAAATCCCCTTGGATCGGCATAATTTGGTAGAAATACTATAAGTATCTATGTATTTAGAAAGGGGCCAGGAAATGTTTAATAAATAAGCTTTAACTATGAAATACCTTCAAGCGCTTTATCATAGATTAATAAATATAGTATATTTATTAATCTATGATAAAACCAATGGAACTAAAAAAATATAAAACATAAAAGGTGTTTTCTTTTTGCATCGCCACTGGGTTAGGTAAAGTCACAATTATCACGTGATTGAAGTGCCTTGGGGTCATAACACATTTCTGCCTCAGGTCAATATGAAATATAAATAAAACTTTTAAAACGAGTAGGGTTATTGAGAACTGAGTCAAATTATTCTCTTTTAGTGGATTAGCTTTCCAAAGTGTTGGCAACCCTGATTCTAATTCTCCTGGCCTGTGCCTCTCGTTCGATGTTATACTTTCTATGTGAATAATATATTCAAATGCGTGCAGTATACGAACGCGACGATTGTCACTCACACCAAGGCATACAACTACGACATCACGTGTTGTGAGAGCAGGGAGCGTGTGCGGGGTAAACTCCGCACATGCGCTCTTCACCTCTCCGCGGATACCTTATTTCGTGTTCTGCGCATCGACTCGCGCCTACTTCGGAGTTGCCATAAAGTTTGGTTGGAACTATAACAGTGTCCGTAGAACAGCTGCTCTTATAATGTATATGTTTTTGAGATATTCAATTTAAACGTATTTTTAAAATTGCGAATTTCATGAAAATTTTAATTTTTCAAATTTGATTTTAACCAAAAAATTTTTAAAAAATTGGTGGTTTCAATTATATTGATAAATAAATCGTTTATTATATACGTATACAGGGTGAATGAGACCACCCGTATCAGTCTTTTATTTAAAGAACAGTGAGTCGTAGAGAGGTGGGGTAAAAAATGTGATTATAAAAGCCATAATAAAGAATCGAATGGCGATATCATTATTTCTCGGAGAAGTCAGCATTCCTCCAGAAGGCCTCCAACTCCAAAATTTTAAATGGCACCATAAGTCGAAAACGGTATTGTTTAAAAGATTGTTAAAAAAGAAGAAAGTTTTATAGGAAAAATTATTTTATTACTGCCACCCCTTTTCAGTAATATTCGACTAAAGTTATTAAATTTGAAATTCACTGTTAACAAGAAACACTGAAAAGTCGACTTTTAAAATCTAGTTACCAATGTTACATGTGTTCTTCCCTTTCACGAAGTACTTATTAAAGCCACTGATAGTGTACCTAGAAGAGCTCAACAGTGCTTAGCAGTAAATGGAAGATATTTTGAACACATGTAACATTGGCAACTAGATTTTAAAAGTCGACTTTTCAATTTTTTTTGTTAACAATGAATTTCAAATTTAACAACTTTAGTCGAATATTACTTAAAAGGGGTGGTAGTAATAAAATAATTTTTCCTATAAAACTTTCTTCTTTTTTAACAATCTTTTAAACAATACCTTTTTCGACTTATGGTGCCATTTAAAATTTTGGAGTTGGAGGCCATCTGGAGGAATGCTGACTTCTCCAAGAAATAATGATATCACCATTCGATTCTTTATTATGGCTTTTATAATCACATTTTTTACCCCACCTCTCTACGACTCACCGTTCTTTAAATAAAAGACTGATACGAGTGGTCTCATTCACCCTGTATGTAAAATAATAAGCATTAACTCACTTTTACAGTTTAAGAACATCGATAATCTAGAATTCTAGATGAAAATTGAATTTTTTGTTCGTTTGCCCCATCATTTTTGTCGGACAACTGATTTGATATGCATTTCACATGCAAAGAAATAGGAAAAAACAAAAAAAACACCTGTGGTAATAAATAAAAATTTCCCAGGAAATTAACATCTTTGGCGCGTCAAACTGCGCTTATGCCCCATGAAAATTGTTCGACAAGGTTACCATATGTTTTTAAACAGTTTTTATGGTTGGTTGTATTTAAAGCTGCCGTGTGGTAATAATTTTTTTTTTCTCATAAATTTGACATATTTAGAATGTCCGACGCGCCAAATGGCCCAATATTTTTGTCCGACAACATGTTTTTCGGTATTTTTAAAATAAAAACTATTGACTACCATATAATTACTAGTGTGGTTGTAAATATTTTTCTCGCATTAAATTGACATGTTCGTGATAGCTTATAAGGCAAACGCCCCACTACCATATTCCCCCAAGCTCCGAATTTGTCCGACTCCACCCAAATAACAACTACAAAAAGTTCGTGTGGTCATAAAAAAAAATTTAGACGTGGGCCCAAGGACTATTATTAAACTTCCTAACTGATTATACGCTGTGTTCATTTGAAATACTCCCCCCCCCCCCCCAATATTTCAGAAATGCGCGCGCACCTTACTCTCCCTACTGGAGATACTCCTTAAATTTTTTCAAACGTCTTTAGG
Organism: Pyrocoelia pectoralis; assembly: GCA_036250285.1. Lineage (NCBI taxonomy): Eukaryota > Metazoa > Arthropoda > Insecta > Coleoptera > Lampyridae > Pyrocoelia > Pyrocoelia pectoralis. Next base: position 7,141,105 of record CM070075.1, read on the forward strand.
TATCAAGCCATACCTCATTTAAAAGTTCTAGTAAATCTCATCTATTCAACCATTTATGTTTTTGCCTTTGACACCAGCCTTCCATTGATTGTTATTTAATCATTGTTTAAAATGGAAACTTTTCAGATGCCCCCGTATCAGAAAAAGGAATGACATAAGGTGCTACAGAGAACGTGCCGTCATAAATAATGTTGCTGTGCAAACAAAAAATTTATAAATAAACGTTACCTTCTTTTGTAAATATTAATAGGAGAAAAATTCACACAGGCTTATATGTTTATTTTTATGTTTACTTTATCTTGCTTACATTAATTTATAATTTTATAATGCATTATGGCGTTGCCTTTCACATTTTAATGTCTTGCTGTATGTTTGTCAATCAAATTTAAATTTAAAACACAGTTAAAATGCATATATGTACTAGGTACTTTAAATCATTTTCAACGCTGTCTTTCCGTTTCAATTTTAAACAAAATTGGTAAATAACGCATTTGATGCACATTACATTGCTAAAGCAGTATTTAAGCTTACAAACTGTAAGAGTAGATGTAGGTATAGGACGTTCCTTTTAGAATTACAGTAATTACCCATATTTCAAAAACATCACGATATTTACTCAAATACAAACTAAGAATACATAAAGCTCTTCCATTAGTATTATCTTAATGTGTCCAATGTCCATAAACAAGAAGTTCTGCACTTTTTCTCCTAAATTTATCATTCCTTGTATTTTCCGAAATACTACAGAGAAAATGAAAAACCACCCATATTTATCCAACCATAGACTGGAAATAATAAAAGCCATTAATGGTTGTGTACAAGTGTTTGACCATAAAAGAATTATGGTAACATCTTACAAAATATAAAGAACATATATGTGTAAACGATAGAACGAAAATACATTATCTATATAACAAACTGGATATTTTTTTTTTTTTTTTTTTTTATTAGATGCTTGCCTGCTCAACAATATATACTGTTATACAAGGCATTGTTATAATGTGAGTATAATATCATAATTGCGTAGGCGGTAGGTGTGACCGCTAGATGTTGGATTGATGACGGGTATTGCTCTGTGGGTGCACTGCGTTGGTTGAATTGGTCACTTAGTTGTCGTCGCTGTTGTCGCTGAGAAATAGGTCTTGAGGTAGTTTTCGTTTGATTCTGGTGTGGATGTTCCGTTGGCCGAGTGTGTAGTAGGCTGCACCCTGCACCGCTGCAGTTGATAAGATTGGCGTGGAATTTTTTGGTGAGTTTCGCTATGTGCTGCTCGATTGTGGGTATGCCTAGTTCGTGATGTAGCTGCTGGTTGGTAATAAACCAGGGAGCATTGACTGCAGTTCTAAGCACCTTGTTTTGGAGTACCTGTATTTTGTGTAGATTTGTCTTAGATGTGTTGCCCCATATAACACACCCGTATAGGATTAACGGACGTATTAGTGCTGTATACAGTATAATGGAGCATTGAGTACGCAACAAGGATTTGCGGTTTAGGAGTGGGTAGAGTTGGATTAGTCTTGTGTACCCTTCGTTTAGTTTTTTGTGGACGTGGTATTTCCAGTTGAGCTTGGTATCAAGGTAAATACCAAGGTATTTAACGGGCTCGTCTTTGGCGTTCCATTGTATGGAATGGTCATTTATTGTGACAGCTGGTGGGTGGTTGATTTGTCTTAATGTGAAGATTTTTGTAGCACATTTGGCGTAATTGATAGATAGGTTCCATTTCTTGAACCATCTGCTGAGGATAGTGCTTGCTTCTTGTAGTTCGGAGATGGCAGCTTCCAGGCATTCGTCTTTGGCTAAGACTACTGTGTCGTCTGCATATAGTGCTAGATCAGCGTTAATGTTGGGGAGGTCTCGCATGTAGATATTGAAGAGGATTGGGCCTAGGATACTGCCCTGAGGTACCCCTGCGTGGATTTTTCTGGTAGCAGATAATGATGAGCGGACTTTGACTGCGAACGTGCGATTTTCAAGGAAGGAGAACAGTATAGATTTGATGTAGTTGGGTATTTGAAGTAGAGATATTTTGTATTTCAGGCCGTTGGTCCACACCCGATCAAAGGCTTGCGCTATGTCTATGAATAGAGTTACTGTATATTGTTTGGATTCGTATCCTCTTTCGATGGTTTCAATTACGCGTTGTAATTGGTGGCAAGTGGAGTGGCCTTCTTTGAAACCGAATTGATAGGTTGGTAGGATATTCAATCTTTGTGCTTCGTCTTTAAGCCGGGAGTGAATGACTTTTTCTAGCAGTTTCGAGAAGGCTGGTAGTAAGCTGATAGGTCTGTAGCTGCTGATGTCTTTCTTGTCCTTCCCCGGTTTGGGGAACATGAGTATATTTGCGTGTTTCCATATGTTTGGGAAGTAACCTATGCGTAGGCATGCGTTCAGAACGGTTGTCAAGTATGCGATTGCTTTCTTGGTAAGTCTTTTTAATATGATATTGGGTATTAGGTCGTTGCCTGGCGATTTCTTGATTGACAGGGTTTTGATAAATGTGGCGATTTCTTTGGGTGTAGTTGGTTTGAAGTTTACTTCAGGAATTGGTTGGTGTGTTTCAACATAGTTGGTCACTATATTGTTGAATACCGGATCGCACTGATTAAGAGTGTGTATTTTCGCGAGATGCTCCGCGAAGGCTTCGCTTTTTTCAGCGTCGGAGTACAGCATTTGAGTGCTCGTGGATATTGGAGGTATTTCGTGAGGTTGGCGCAGAATACGTTTGGTTGTTCTCCACAGGCCTGGGTCTCCTGGTTCGAGATCGCTTATGTGTTTTTGGTAAGAGTGAATTCTGTGTTCCTCGAGTTGGTTTTTAATACGATGGGTTAAATTGTTTACGATGTTTTTTGTCGCAGGGTTTCTAGTTCTTTGCCATTCTCTTCTTAGCGAGTTCTTTTGCTTGATTTGGTCGAGTATGTTTTTGGGCAGTGGGTAAACATTTGTTCGTTTTCTGTTTGCGTTCTGTTTTGTTGCTTTTTGGACGCTGTCGGTGATGCCTTCTGTTATGTGCGCAATTGTTTCGTCTATTTGGGTTGGGGATTGAAGCTTGTTCGGGAGCTTAAGCCGTTTGTCGAGGAGCTCGCCGTAGAGTTCCCAAACTGGATATTTGAGGGTAGAAGAAAAATGGAAAACACTATCAATCACAGCTGTTATTCTACATGTGAGGAAAGTTTCTGACGTCGTCGCAGTTAAACACAACATGTGCAGCTTGGGTTTGTCAGAAAAGCAGGTTTAATTTTTGTCTACCTGGCAATTTTTCAAGCCATTTTATCCACAACTGCAAAGATTACAGCGGTATTATCTCCTTCTACATTATGCTATCAGCTTTCTTATATACTTATGTACAAAGAGAAACCTATGTAATCGGTTTAAATTTTCAAAATTTTTTTGTATTTCTCGACGTTTTATGATCTAAATAACACCAAACCCTCATTTTCAGGAACAGAATATCGTGTCTGTCTGTGTGTATGCGCGATGTCTTTTGAACAACTATCGATATGAAATTTAGTAAGAAAATTCTTTACGAAAAATCTAGGTAAGTTCGTTAATGAGCAAAATCCAAACCAGTGACTGGGCATTTTTAGGGGGTTAGAAAATTAAAGAAAAGAAATTCATTTCTTCAAATTTTAAAAAGTTACGAAATTAAATAACTAAACATATTTTTTAAAATATAATATTAAAACAATAATAACTTGTGGCGCACCGTTTTTATGGTGCAAAATTTTTAATTTATTAATCGATTCTTTTTTACGTATACGAGAAAGCAGTGAATTTGGCAGTGGTTTTTCTTCTTTGGTTTGTCCGAAACGTTGTCCTAATAGGATACCTCAATTTATAATTAACAAACAATAATTTTGTCTGTAAGGCAACTACATCAAATAAATGAAGTAGGTATATTTACGTAACTAACACCAAATGAACAGTATCATGTTATTATAATATCTCAAGCTTAGTGATTATACCTACATTTCGCCATTTGATAAGATTTTTCACATCCTTTCAAATCTGTTATTCTAGAAGACATACATCTGAACTGTCCATTAAACTTTTTCTGATAGTGTTATTCGTATTCGAATAATTTGCTATGTCGATTTTTTAATTTATTTTTGATTTATACTGGCCTAAAACGTATTGATTAGCAAAACAAAAATCAAAATTGGAATTGTTCATTATTTCTCCCTTGTATAGCGAATCGAATGAAGAGGAGGGTGTATGAGGAAGAATTTTATGACATCAAAACAAAGATATTTTCAAAACTAATTTATTGTTCTCTTCACTATTAACTATGTTTAGTTAAATATTCAAATATCCTTCGCTGATGATGACCTTGCTGTTGAAACGTTTTCATGATGTATTTTTATGATTTTCTACAGTTTGTCCAGCGAATCTTTGCAGATATGGCCGCCGTCCAAAGTGTATGAATCAAGATAAAATATTAAATCAGCAACTACTTTCATGACCTGTCACAAAATATATATTAGTTTGTCAACAACAAATTTAACACAAAAAATCAAGGAAAAAATTAAACAAATCAAACGTCAAACAATGATAATGACAAATGTCAATTTATTCGGCGGAAGTGGTGTGGTAACACTACTGAAGTCAAAATAGAAATGGTATCCATACAGCGTAAGCTCAGACAAACTAATTAACTTATGCTTCTACACACAAACTAAACTGGTATCAACGTATTTTGAGGTTTCAACACACGCATATAACAAATACTGTAGCATCTATCTTTGTTTTTGGTGCGTAATAAGAACCTAAATTGTGAGGACGTATATTGTTGTATATTTCATACATCGGCAAACATTCGCTGGACAAACTGTATGTACCTACGCTACGTTGTGTCTTATAGCATATGAACATATGAGATTAAAGAAATGCATTGGACATTGTTTATTGTGCTACCGGTTGTATTTGAAATGTAATTACATATGAAATGTTGCAAACAATAACGGATTTGCTCTCCACGTATCGGTTTTAAATGAATAAAATACATAAACAAATTAATAATTACCTACTCTTCTGTATTGCTTGTGATTGATTCCCAATGGTCTGGTAATCTCCTCGCTTGAAGAAAATTTTTTGGTTTGGAATCGAAAAAGCTGGGAAAAATGGGATTGGAACGAGAACGATGACAGGATGTTCGAATATGAAGTGATAACGAGTTCAAATAGGTACTTTTTGAAGTTGTGACAGTGAGGACAGGATAATATACCATCAAAGTATTATGATTAATAAAAACTCAAAACCTTTCCCATGAAATTTCTTTAATAATTGGAATTCAATAGATTGATGATTGTGAAGTTAACAAAAGTTGAAGGGTGTGATGTGAGACTCCTTCTTTGGCTTAAATTGATGTTCTTATATACGTTGAAAGGAAAATTTGTTTAAATACACTATGTTTTGGAACTAATACAAAAGGGGAATAAAATTAAGAAAAATTGGGAGAAAAAAGGTGAAGTAATCTTGAAGAAGCCGAATTAAACAGGATCATTAACGTATCTATATGGTCATTGGTCACGTCAGTAAAATGTATGGCGCACAAGAATAATGAACAAGTCACACTACACCACAATGGTTATAACTAATAAGTGCCTCTAGCTCATTTCAGAACAACGCACTTATACCGAATGCTAAACTTCTAATTTATCTTCATCAGGACTATCGTTAGAGTTAGACTTACCAATTCATGCATTTATTTGTATAAAGCTACCTTTTCATTGTTATGTCAATTTCTTCATATGTTATTTCTTTTAGATAAAAAATCTACTCGTATTGGTTACGTACATAAGTTACATAAATAGCAAAGAAACTGCACTAAGACATGTTTATTAATCGCCTAACTCGTTTCGACTAAACGACTTTCAATCTCATTGAAAGCACCTTTATAAGTGGCTTATATTGAAATTTGGAAAATGAATGCTACAAAAAATTCGTTGGTGTAAAAAACTGCAAATTGCTCCATTATCATACTGTGACCAAACGAATCATAATAACATACAGTCCATCCTTGTTTACAGCGATAAAAAAGAACAGGTTTAAGATTTGGACACTTTTAAAGATATAAAATAAATTAAATACATCGAAAAAAGCAACAACGCATTAGGTTTAAATTGTAGTTTATTGTATAACACCCATTATTACGCTAACCTCGTATTTGCGCTGATGCGTTCTATCAAAACAGTTGTACTTACTGTAATTTTGTAATTGTTTTAGTGCTATCGTTTTGGTAAAATGGAACCGAATAAAGAAACCCAAGAAAAATTGGAGGGTAAAACAATTCAATGTCTCAAGAAAATGAATCTGAAAGAAAGATTTTTGCTCATAAAGAAGGTAATTACAATTGAGCCATTAGTTTGTTTACTTGTCCTAGCAAGAATAATGAGCGGGCCTGCTTTAACAAATTTGCAGTTCGAAAAGGCGTGTAAGGTAAATGCGAAATATAACGATACGGTATGTGATGCAATTGTATCTGGTACGTATCGACAAAAAAATTTCACGGAAGAAAACAATGTCGTTCAATCCTACATAACTGGAATGCGTTCATGGGAAGTTCCACTTTCTAGTGTTCTTCCCGTGATAATTATATTATTTGTGGGAGCTTACAGCGATCGTCATAAAATACGAAAACCATTTATGTTGATGCCTCTAATCGGCGATATGGTTGGATTAATTGGGAGCGCAATAAATGTTTGGTACATGTACGAATGGCCTTTGGAAATACTTATTATATCCGATAAAGTAATTCCTTCGATATTTGGATCAGAAAAAATGATCACAACTATCGGTTATGCCTACATAGCGGATATTAGCACGAAGGAGATGCGCCTCATTAGATTGACTACGATACCGATCGCCTTAACTGTTTTAACGCCTATTTTTCAAGCTGTCAGTGGAATTTTGTTTCGTAAAGTCGGCTACTTTGCAATATTTGCTATAAGTTTGTGTATGTTTATAATGGCCTTCACCTACGGTCTTTGTGTCGTAAAAGAGTCCGTAAAAATGAAACGCAAAAAGAAGGAACTAATTAAAGATGTATGCAATATTCAGCACGTAACAGATACGTTCAAGCTCCTGGTGCAAAAGAAGGAAAATATGGACCGTACCAATTTTTTAACGTTGTTACTAATTTTTTTTCTGCATGGAATGGTATTCTCAGGTATGTTCGTTCTATGATCAATTTCAAAATGTCTATTTCAGAATTTTTTTAGGTGAACAAAGTACGTTTTTTTTGTTCGTACAACAAGCTTATCAATGGACTGTTGTCGAATACAGCTACTTTACCACAGCAAATACAGTACTTAAATTTATCGGTAAAGAATAATAATTTGGTCTGATTCGAGTTCATTGTAATTCTTTCTTTCTGCTTTCAGCTCTGTCGGTTGCAGTACCAATATTTGTAAAGGTATTCAAGTTGAGAGATCTTACCATTATGTTAATAGCTTATTTGGATTCAATATTAGCGAGCATCATTTTTGTTACTGTTCAGTTACCAGTTGGACTTTATATTGGTAATTTTCATTTACTTAACTCATTTTTTAATCGAAGAATAGTTGAGGCACTTGTGGTATCCGCTTGACTGTTTGCGATTTCAAATTTGCCATTTCCTGTTATTGTGTATACAGAATTTTTTTGTAATTAAAAAAAGTGTTATCGTTACGGTTTGGTTCGCTTGGATCCACTTCTACTGTTTTGAACGAGGAGTTATCCCAGAGAGTTGAAACTTTTGGCAATAGAGCACCTATACCTTTAATATGTACCAGAGTTAATGTTTTAGGGGGGGGGGGGGCTTCCTACATATTAGTTCCTGAAGAACTGTTTTCACAACTGAAACATTAATATCTTCAAGCATTAACTGATCGGAGTCCAACTTTCTACACATACGTCTTTGGTTGTACGCTTAGTTCATGTTGATAGTTATATGTAAATTGAAATCCATCTTCGTTGTAAGGGTTTCTCCAAATGGGGGTGAATTATAAATCCAATGAGTAGTTGATCCAATTAAGAAATACGATATAGATAAATTTTCTAGATTAAATTAATTACTACGACATGTTTCGACACTAATTAGAATATCTTCATCAAGTATAATAAAAAATTGTAGCAACGGTTGAATTAAATGAACGTAAAGCATGAATTTGAAAAGTAAAAAAGAATTTAAATCAAAGCAAAAACAAGGGTTCAAACATCGTAGAAAGTCACGCTGATCATTACTGGAAGCAAGCAAGGCAAACCAAAAATCGTCGAGAAGCGATTGGTAAGTATAAATTAATTGAATAACAAACACGCCATGGGGAAAAATTCAAAATTAACACAAAGATCAGTTGTGAGACATAAAATTTAACGAGGCCACATTGTAGAAGCCAAAGAACCCGCACCATTAACAGTAAAAGACAAGACAATAAGTCTTTTTTCCCCATGGCGTGTTTATTATTTAATTAATTTATCCTTACCAATCGCTTCTTGGATTGCTCTGCTTGCTCCCTTTGAGGACCAGCGTGACTCTCTACGATGTTTCAACCCTTGATTTTGCTTTGATTTAAATTCTTTTTCACTTTTCAAATTCATCCTTTAACGTTCATTTAATTCAACCGTTCTTACAATTTTTAATTATACCTGATAATGACATTCTAATTAATGTCGAAACATGTCGTAGTAATTAATTTAATCTAGAAACTTTATCTTCCATTGGATTGATATTTATTTTGTGGAGATTCTACTAGATCGGCAAAAACATACTTTCAAAGTTTTTCTATGTTAGTCATGGTTTGCCCTCAATATTGTTCCAAATCTTTATTTATATACCCATTTCTACGGGAAAATGTGATGTATTGACATTGTTGATAATTGATTTAATAACTCGCTTTACCCCTTTTCTCTCATAAGATGGTTAATAGAATTACAATTTTGCCTAAAGGATGTCTATAAATATTTAATGTTAGTTAACAAATGAACAACACTTTCAAGTAAACATTTCTGTCTAGTCCATTGTAGGAATTTTCAAAGGTGAACTGTACTGTAGATGTAGACCAATAAGAACGAACACATTTCGGAGTAACTTTTAAAAGGTCCCTAATATTTCCATAGGCAATTCAAAAATGCAGGAATATAAAGAATGTTCCCAGCTTGATTCAACTATATCTAGTAGTTTTCATTTTTCAACTTGATTTACTATTGATTTAAGGTGAAGTTTTTAATAAAGCTGTGCAAACAGTAAACAACTGGCTCAACATTGCCAAAGATGGAACCTTCGACTTGTAATTTTTGAACCTTCGATGAACACCTTTTTTATAGTTTCTCCCGTCTTCTGCAGTGACTCAAGTGGCGGAATTTCTCATTACCTTTCAATAAAAAAAGTTCCGTGTATAGGGAGAACTGTTTTACATGAACAAGGAATATCCCCATAGACTGAGACAAGTCTTTGAATGATTTCATATCTAGTTTGTCGAACTTGCAAATCATAGAAAAGCGAAAATTGCAGAAAAGGCGGTTGATTAAAAAACAGGAATATTAAATAGGATTTAATAAATTGTGTAATTTGCTCAAAATTGAGCTCGTCTTTTAAAAACATGATTTTATATGAACAAACAGTTCAAATCAAAATTGCATGAGTTCTCCTTCAGAAATTGTATTCTTACTCAAAAGACACTTCTGCTGGATTCAATTACTTTCAATAACAAGTGAGTGTTAGAAGTATATGGAGCAGAAGATTAGTTAACTCATCAGTTCATCACTTATCACCATTTATCTTTTTAAATTACAACTCTAATTGTTTTAGCCATGCATTTTTGTTCAATTGTTGCAGTTTAATGAAATAATAATATGCTAGATAATGATAGATGATTTTTGTAACTTGCTATTTTTTTGCTTAGGTCGTGCGTGTTCTATTTTAATTGCGACAGGATTACCCGCAAGTCGCTCTCTTGTAACAAAAGTTGTCTCCTCTGAGGATGTAGCAAAAGCAATTTCGTTAAGTACAATAATACAAGCAATTGCTGCAGCTGTAGCTGCACAAATTTATCATCGAGGAATATATGAACACACGCGAAAGTCCTTTCCGCAGGCATTCCTTCTTCTTGGCGTTGGAATACATATTTTGGAAATATTTATTATTCTGTAAGTTAAAATCGTAGCATACTCTGTTTTAAATAACTAATACTGTTTCAATACCAAAATTATAGAGGTATGTATTGGAGAGAAAGACATAATCAGCAACATGTTGGTAATACCACTACTGATGTAGTATTAGAGGCACAAATAACGGAGGAAATACATTTATGAATTGCTTGTTACAGAATGATACAATCTGAGTACATCACAAGACTTATAATATGTAAATAAATTGTTAAACGCTTGTGTGCTTTACGTTATATGTAGGGCATGATTATTAACATTTTTCTTTGTAATAAAATATCTGATATTAGGGCGTGTTACATTGAGGGAAGGAGCGGGGAAATATTTTAAGTGTGCTATACCTAGATTTTTAGGCTTTTGGCAAATAGCCTATCGGTCTTCCGATCAAAAAGTGGAAAGGTGTCGGCAATGGATTGTGCATTAATGTTTTCAGTTTCGAGAACGTTTGTGCTTTCAGCAATAGAATAAGCAGCGCCGCCGCTGCCGTTTTTCTAAAATAGGCAACGCATGTATATGAAGCGCTTTCATGCGAAGGAGTAGGTTATTGAGGTCAGGCAATGGGTCCGTGCGCACTAAAACGTCTGGCATTGTCATTTACTACCACAGTACGTAACCACGAATTAAATAAGACCAGAATCGACCATCTGGCTGTTGAGTAAAGTAGGCCATCTTCCATTTTATTTCAAACGCTCACCACCTCCCAAATCCGGCCGGTCCAAGGTGCCGGACTTACCTTCGGTATCTTCGAATAATCTATCGAATGTAGAAAAAAAAACAACTCTTCATCTGGAAATGACTTGACCAAATCGGTCGCTAGCTCCTAAAATGGTTCTCGCGTCATTTATTTGTAACAAAACACACCTGCACCATAAATAACTATATTATCAGCAAAGTACAAAACTATGTAATTAAGTATTTCATATTTGCTAACACAAACAATTAATGCGTCAAACTATATATTATTCATTTGAAGATATTCCATACATATGCTATACCATCTAGTAGAACATATTAGGACTAGCAATCCATAACAGACATATAGGGCCAGATTAACTGAAATATATAATATTAAAAGGTTAATATAATCAAACCTGTGCACATACTTATACGTTTAGATAATTGCTTTCTAACAATCTTTTTCTCTGGGCGCCTATTTGCTTGAATATGCAGCCTCTCTCTTATCCTTGTCATACGACGAAGTTCACGATGGTAACGCGGCATCGACAAGTTATTTAATGTAACAAGAGGAAATATAAATTAAAGCGAATACGATTTGACGTTTGTATTGAACAATTTTATAATACCTACATTACCATTTTCATTCAATCATTTTAGCGCCCTCTATGACCATTTTTCTCAACAGTAAGATCATAAGTGCTCAACTATTGTCGGAAAGATTTTTTTGTATGAGCACTGGTTGCTTGGCAATTAAACGAGATCAAATTGACGAAAAGACCCGAGCGCGAAGCGCGAGGGTTCTTTTCCCAAGAATTTGATCGAGTTTAATTACCTTTTAGCAATCAATGCTCATACAAAAAAATCTTGCCTGACAAGAGTTGAGAACGAATGATCTTCGGTTGGAGAATTAACTGAATGAAGCGTTAAATACGTCAAATTTTTTACTTTTGTCAAAATGACATTTGATTTTTTTAAATATAGGTTGCTAAAACAATGAGGTAGCGGCAAGAAAAGTAGCATACATTCTTTTCAGTTAAAAAAACTTGTGATTGGTGCATGTGACACTGTTCTTAATGTCTGATTGGTCTACAACACTATGAGGTTAATTATCACGTTGAAATCACTGCCAGTCCCAATTACAGTGAAAATAAAAAGGAAGTATAATCAATTCCAGTTGTTTCTGGATCTCGAACACCCATGATATGGTTTTTTCAAGTTGCTCAATGAATTAAAAAGTTTTAAGGCGAGTTTTAAGCAGTGTTGGGTTACAAATATAAAGCAGTTAACGAAAACATGTTGCGTCCAAATTTACTTTTCTTAGAAAATTGTTACAATATCAAAATTCTAAAGTGGTATTCACACTTGTGCATTTCCATGCTGCATTTTTAGTTGCAGCATCAAGATTCATGCATTTCTTGGTTCACACAGTAAAAGTTGCAGCATCAACACAAGATGCATGATGCACGTATAGTTAGAATTTGTTGTATTTTGGAGCAGTTTAATTGTGGATTTCTAGTGATTTTGCAGGGATTTATTCCTTACAGTTGTCTGAAAAATTAAATCCCTATAGAGATTTTCCATATGCGTTTAAAAATGCACTAATGTGAACGCATGGGAATTGCTGCATGGAAGATTCATAAAGGAAAGATTTTTTTTAGATTTCCTTTTCTCTATGGAAAGATTTGAGAAAGTGCAAGGTAACGCCGCATCTAAAAATGCAAATTTGTTGCTAAAAAATACCTAATCCTTGATTATTTTCATCAAATAGTGTATCAAAACAAGGAAGTTGTCCTGTAAAAAAACCCCCGTTCGTCAAAATGTCCCTCACGAGTGACAACTTGCAAATTGCCGGAATTTATCATTGTGATGCGGGTAAGCGGGAGTTCGTATTAAAATGCGGGAGACTCCCGCTTTTTGCGGGAGAGTTGGCAGGTATGATGGAAATGCACAAGTGTGATGTGCGAATAAATATAATAATAAAGAGTAACCCAGCTATACATGTAAAAACGAGGGGAAGCGATTTATAATTTTGCATGCTGGATGTAGGAGTGGATTTTTAGATAGGTGTGTTTGGTGGTTGGATCGGATCACCAGCTATTTGGTCACCATGCCAAATAAACAATAAAGTTTTGGGAGTTGTGACAACAACTAATAAAGTAAACGCCAAACAAAATCCGTTGCACGTCATATAATGTGAGTGACGTAGATTGGGGGCAATGTTGCCAGATTGTAATTGAAAGAAGGTAACGCAAATAAAACTTCTGAGTTCACTCGTAACTTTAGTTATAATAAATAAAAAACCAAATCAAAACTTCAAAATTGTGACAGTCAAAACATAACCACAACAAAACATTACAAAATCGATACCTTATGGAATTGGCATTGGCAACGTTGCTGAAAACAATCCATGGTTACCAACGTGGGCGATCATAAAATTCTGATGAAATTAATTTTTACAGGTCGAATTTTCACGATTTTTATGCCTTTACATTTACGGCAGGGACGTCAATTATCAGCTGATTGCTGACGTGCAACGGATTTTGTTTGGCGTTTACTGTAGTTCAATTTACAAATATGTACAAATATTAACAACGTGAAATGCGTTTAATGATGAAGGTCGGTTACCGGAGGGTAGACTGGTTCTGGAATGCAGGCTGACGGGTCGATGTAGACGGATTGGTCGGTGTTTCGTTGGTGGCTATGACTTCTGACTCTGATTGATTTCTGTGGCTAACAGCGTTCGCTTATAAAGGATTCTGACCGGTGTCGACGCGTTGTCATTGGTCGGCCAATGGGAATCAATCGTTGTTCAGTACGTAAGCGACTGTGTATCGGGATCATGTGTCGCCACAGTGTGATTTACTTTTAGTTACCCAAAACAATAATCGGGATTGCCACGCGATGATGAATGAAGATATATTTCAAAATTGAATGATTAATCAGCTCATTCGTACTTTGGACAAACTTTAAGGGAAAATTGTGGTCGTTATGAACGTATCACTGCTGTGAAGAAACGTCAAGTGTGACGATGTGAAGTTTGATTCAAAAATTTACAAAAAAACAGCTATATGCGATTTAAATTAACCTTTTTCTACAAACGTCAAAAAATGACAAGGTTTTCGCATCGATAACAATACGCGAAGTGACCCTTTTTTTCACTTACCTACGTTACCATGACAGCGTGCCCGAAATGACGACGCCATGCGCGAAGTACGCACTGCACGCAAACTAGATGAGAGTTTTGTATTTTAACGTTAAAATAATTGTCAAATTCTTCACGTTTCGTTTGCGTTTGTAGAAAAAATTTTGTTTGCAACTCGTGCGCGAAATACTTTCGGTGGTCTCGACTTATTTACGTTATAAGTCCGGGAAATAAGATTTTACAGTAACGAGTGAGATGTTTCTGGACGAGGCGACCAAGGAGCCGAGTCAAGAATTTCGAAACGAGTATTGTGGAAATATTTACCGGACGTATATCGTATAACGTTTTATTTCATCCTGTGAGCAATTTTGTTTGAAAAAACTAAAAATTTTTTTAAATGTCACAACAATCATTAAATCTGTGAATCACAATTTTGTTAGCGACGGTTTCATTTTGTTAGCAACGGTTTCCAGCAATTGTGTAATTTGTTGATATTCGTTAATACTGTAAAGTTTCATTTTCCGGACTGAAATGAGTCCGGAAAATCAAAGAATGTGACACAGGATGAAATAAATAACTATTTCGATTTGACGACAATAAGATATAGGTAGGTACGTAATTGATGACTTATTGAAAGGCAAACGTTATGAGGTTCTTTACTAATATTGTGTAATCGTCCTTTACTGACAAATAGGGCAAACAGGACTTTAGATACGTAAAAACTGCTGTAGAAATAAATCATTTGAACTAATCTTCTCTGTAAGTTTGAACTAATCGCAATGTTTACAAAATTTGTAACCTTAAAAAATGAGCATTTTACATTCTTCAAATTGTGGTTGGTTTATTTCTCATTCTGAACTTATACAAAATTGTTACCATAAAGTGAAAGTTGACGAAAACCAATGCAGCTTTAAACTAAACGAAAACCTTTTTAAAATAGTTTCCCCATTTCAAGATTTGAATGACAAGAACTTAAACAGGAAGCGTAAAAGGGCCCCACAAACAGTGGAACACACAGACTTACTTCAATGTATAGTAAATATAATAATAATGTTCAGTTGGTAAGCGACTCTTATTTCTGTTTATCTTAGGAACACGTTAGAAAAGTGTATAATCAGCTTGTATGTCAATTATCACACCATTTCCTTCCGAAAACCAAAGACTTCTCCAAATCTGCAAATAGGGATGCTCTCGAAACATCTGTAAAGGTTTATACCGAATCAGGACAAACGGCTGTCCTAAATATAGTGGGAAGCAATGATGAGCAAGCGAAACTTGTTGAAATAAACCGTTTCACCTTTATTTTCCCATCAAATTGCAAATTTTATTGCAAAGATATATCAGCAATTAATGATTATTTATCTAACGAACAATATGATTTAATTGTATTAGATCCACCTTGGTGGAATAAGTATATAAGGCGTAAAAAGGCAAAAACAAACGATGGGTATCAAATGATGTTTAATGATGACATTAAAGAGTTACCCATAGACAGTTTATTGAAAAGGGGTGGAATTGTAGTTGTTTGGTGTACAAATTCGAAGCAACATTTAGATGCCATTCACAGCGAATTTTTTCCTAAGTGGAAAGTTAATTTTGTGGCAAGACTATTTTGGTTAAAAGTACACATTTAATGAAATTATAACGTATAACTGCAACTTACATTTTAGGTAACACAATCTGGTGAAACAGTTTGTAAATTTTCCGAACCTCCCGGTAAGCAACCATTTGAACAAATAATCATCGGGTCCATAAATAAACAGTCAGAATTACAACTTTTGAATGATAAGATAGTTGTTAGTATTCCAAGTGCATTGCATTCTCATAAACCACCATTGACAGGTAAGGTATAGCGCGGTATCTCATACAATTATAAAATGAAACCTTTTGTACTTATAGAGATTTTAAAATCACATTTGCCTGAAAATCCCAAATGTCTTGAAATATTTGCAAGGTACCTACTTCCAAATTGGACAAGCTTTGGGCTTGAAGCAATCCGTTTTCAACATTTATCCCTTTATAAAAATTGTGATTGAATCTTACTGGTATTGAATTGTTAAAAAAGATCGTAATATTGAAACAAAGTCTATTATGATTCAATTGCCCTTTCTTTTAAGATAACTTCTTCCACGGTTCAAGTTCAAAAGGTTAAGGTAACTAAGAAACAATGAAACATCCTTTGTAGCTGATAGACATCAATACCAAAACACAGGATTTTCACCAAATTTTCTCAGTAAACAGCTATTCTTGATGAGTTTGTTTGTGCTTCTTGATCACAAATAGATAATAAACCGAAGATGAAGAACTATGACTTTATTCTTCAATTTATACTCCTCTGTAAGTACCTACCCCATTTTAACCCTCATTATTCAACATTTTCATCAAAATTTAATTAATTATTTACTTAAGTTTACCTATTGCTATTTCATTCATTCATGTGTAGAAATATTTTGAGCATTGTAATGCCGATATGGTAGACTTTGACACAGTCACGGCTAATTCCACATACAGTGTGGAACAGCCAAATGGAATAATTCATTATTTCAATGTACAAAATTATAAAAAATTCGAAACACGTCAATTTTAGATTTTAAAATTACATTCGACTGCGTAAAAATTTCGTCCCTAAATTTAACACCCTTAGAGTAAGAGTTGCGACCCCTAAATTTTTAAATGGGAAGTAGGGGCTTGTCAAACATCATTTAAAAGGCCTTTTCATTGCCTATTCAACAATGCTATATTATATATTTTTTTAATTTCTGTCCCACGAAGGGGGGTTGAGGGCAACAGCTGTGGTAATTAACCCTATACAGGGTGGGCCAACGTTGTTGTTTAGGAAAAATCCTGCCTCTGCTGACATTGAATTTTGATGTTTTAATTTTTTTCTACACTTTTTCAATTTTTATAAACTTAAGAACAATATTGCACTACATAGAGAATAACGAGACCTTTAAAATGATGGTCTCTCGACCACCTTAACGTAATTTATGTTTTCGTTGGGGGTTGTTGGGGCTGTGGGGTTGACCTGACAAAGTCAAATTTGACATCAAAATGTGCCGTTAAAAAGTTCAAAGGTGGCGTGTTTCAGTATTTTTCCTAAACAACACCCCCACCTTAGTTAATCTAGAGGGTGCTTTTCATGGGGCGAAAAAAAATTGAATAAAACTAATTTCGGTCATACTGTCGAATAGAGAATTAAAAGAAGCTTCAAATGAGGGGTCGCTTGACTACCTTTCCCTATTTAAATTCTTGAGTTAGGGGTTGCTGGGGCTAGGGGGTTGATGTGTCAGTGTTAAGTCTGACATCAAAAGTTGTCCCCCAAAAATAAAAAATCGACGTGTCCCAGCGTTTTTTTGAGAAACTGGTCTAAGTGTCCCAAAACAGGCGTGTTTCATTTTCAATAGCCCACCTTGTATACTATAGTGTGTAGTATAGTTGTAATCAGAAAACGATTTCTGATTTTCTCCTGAAATAATATACAGGGTAGGGTATGTCATAAATAGTTTTAATATTTTGTTAATCTCCGGATAGCAAAAAAAGAAATATATAGGTAGGTAGTGTGTAGCGTACATAGTTGTAATCAGCAAACGATTTCTCCTGAAATAATATGTATATAGGGTACCTATGTCATAAATATTTTTAATATTTTGTTAATTTCCAGCTTGGCTGGAAGTAGGTAAATGGGTATACCTATTATACTCGCTTAAAAGAGTCGTATATGTCCTCTACTTCACTGTACAATTTTACTTCTTCATCTTTGTTAGCAAAAAAATTATGAATTTTTAAAATTTTCAACTTGAAACATTCGTCCCCCTTCTCCTATGGGAAATAAAGAAATAAATGTAGTGCCAATAGTTTTTTCATGAACTATAATAATGTATAACATTTCAAAAAATTTAAAAAATGCTCGTAGCAGATTTGGAGAAAATCGATTTTTAATTTTTGACCAATTTTGGGCACCAATAAATTGGCCAGGTTAAATTTTTGTTCTTTACCAATTATAAGTAAGTATGTAAAAGTACGGTTATGATGTCTTAATTCATTATTTTCTCTAACTGTGCTTTAAATATGAAGATCGTGTCCAAAGTAGCATTAGGTACTTAACTTCACTCGCTATAGGAATGTGCGTTCCATAGAGGAGAAGTCGCTTCCTCTCCCATGGGATCCGTTTCTTTATAAAATGGTATGAGGAAGATTTTCTGTCACATACAGCGCTTTCAAACTTTCTGCAAACAAAACACACCCATTGCAATCTCTTTGAATCTGAGTGTTCCTCCCACTGTGTTTACTACTCGCTGTGTGGTGTTAGTTCATATGGTTTTGGTAGGCATATTGGTTCATGTGGAGAGGTTTAAGATCTAGGACTTTGTCCCTAATATGTAATCATCCTTTTCGCGAGTTTTAGGAGAAACTATGACGGATTGAATAAAGATTGCGTCTTTACTTTTATTTTTCCCCCGGGCGCCTAAATGTGTGCATAGCTGGGAGGACAGCAGTTCAACTCCTTCTTGAAATAATGCTGAGAAAAAACCGCGACTACCTCTCGTTGGTCTGATACTTGTCTTCCTGATTAACCGTGAAGTGGATCTGTGATCGCTGAGGGGGTCACTTCAGTAATTGACTTTCTTCCTGTCCCTTTTAAAGGGGGTGGCCTTGTTAATGACGATCATATCAAGAGCAGCCAGGAGCTTCTATATCGATGACAGTTCCTGTTGACTACCAGAGATCCCGGATGTTGCGGTGTAACGCAATAATAGTGGGGCGGATTAATACTACTTCTAAATGCTACAATTTTCAAGTACTTTTTTTATTGCGGGAGGGGTAAACAATGCTATCTAGAAGAATATATACTACATCTTCTATCTTTGCTTCATGTTAAGAAGCGTAAATATAATCATACGAAGCTCCCCACGCAAAATGCGCCATGACGTTTAATCATTTTTCTTCATTAACTTCTGTGCATTAATTGCTTTAAATTCAACATTTCATGCGTGTGTCTCATTTAGGATCACAGACTTTAATTCCAAACGCCACATTATCGATTAGAAATGGAATCAAGTTTATCCCTATAAAAATGGATGGTGCTTCTTCAATCCACCTACCTTTTTTACGAAGTTCCTACTAATTACGTTTAACGAAATTTTTCCTATTTATCTCCAATAATATATCGAGTTAAAATCACATTAAATTTTAGATACCTATGTAATTCACGTTCTTTACAAACGAGAAAATTTAAAATTTTTTGGCGAGAAAATATAATGTAGACCGCTACTATCACTAAACTGTGAAAGGTGGCTATATTCTCAATAATTAATATTCATTTACGAAGGCTCATGAATGTTGTGGATTAATATGTGGGAAACATTTTCTTCAATTTGGAATATTTTTTATCTTAAAAGTGTACCTACTAGTAAAAACCGGCTAAGGTGACCTTTACTTTTTAAATGCCATGTGAACGCTAAATATGAATTTACATAAAAGTGAACTAGTAAAGTATTTCGTTCATTATTAAAAACATACCTACCTAAAGAGGTTGGAACCTTTCAGTTTGACGAGTAAGGGATACCTACTCGCAAAGAGTGTGATACTCCATCTTCTGAGTAACAATCATTACAACAAGAGGAAGTGCAAACCCCCTTAGTGCTTTGTATTCAGTTGACGGTACCCAGAAAGGATCGTATGAACAGGCGCATCAAGACCTGTGAAAACTGCTAACAACAAGTTTCTTCTAGCCTTGTGTTGAACCGTTGATTGAAATATTAATATTTCAATCAACGGTTGAACTCAGATGCTTTGAGGTATTAGGTGACGTAGAGTTAAAGCTGTAAGTGCACGAGCACATTCTGGACCAACAAGTAACGTGTGATGTATGGTGACACTTGGAAATTACCCTCGTAATTGTACAGTAGCTTAGCGTCTGATGAACCCCATGAGAACTTTCCTAAACCTAAACGTTGTTCTTACTGTGCCGCTTGAAATGTGGTTGAAGTTTTGTCAAATGGTTGAATGATATTGAAGATCATTTCTTTTGAACAAGCAATCATACTTCTCCTGTCGTTTTAGAACTCGCTGTGCTTGTTACTCAGGCCCCTGATATTTTTTACGATGCGATTATTTTCTATTTGCGAAGATATAGAAATAGAAACGCACCTTTTATCTTAGAAATTTATTACTATGACCAGTGAAATGAAAGAAGCTTAAATTGACAATATATATTTAAATATAAAGTTAAAATTTAATGTCCATGGCCATTTGAAATTTTATTTGTTTTGTTAGGTCGGTATCCATACGGATTTTTTGTTTGCCATCTCCAAAAATCGATACCTACAAAATGTGTAATAAGATACGGAAGGAAAAATAGTAAAAGTAGTGTAGGTACATACACATTTCCTCCAGACTGTGTTTCGCTTTCCATCCCAATTCTTGGTCAGCCAAATCTGCATTGGCAAACATTGCAGTAATGTCGCCTTCTCTTTTTTCTGTTATTCTATAGGGAACTGCCGCCCCTGTTACTTTTTCAAATGTCTTAACTAATTCCAGTACTGTAACACCTCGTCCTGTTCCTAAGTTGTATGCCTGTATAACATGATCAATAGTAACATTTTTAAAACAAAATAAAATCGCTCGTCAAATAAAAGCGCCTGTAGTTTTGCCATATGTGATTTAGGGTTACACTTCAATAAAAATATGTTATGGTAGAATAATACAGACGTCTTATTAGAAATGACATACCTGAAACACTTGCCTTTAGATGTTGGTGTTCTCTGCATAATTTTCTTAGAGCTGCCACATGCCCAGTCGCCAAGTCCATTACATGAATATAGTCACGAACACCTATAATCAGAAGAAAATAAAACACTGCCTGGCTTAATAGGGATTTCTTAATTACCTGTTCCATCGCTTGTATTGTAATCACCACCAAATATCGTCAGAATTGGCTTATGTCCTATGGCAACTTGAGCAATATACGGCATAATATTTGAAAATGCTTTAGTTGGATCTTCACCGATTTGTCCTGATGGATGTGCTCCTACAGGATTAAAGTAACGCAAACAAATTATGTTCCATTTCTACAACAAATGTAATTGTACGGGAATATTCACAATTATTATAACCAAAGACTATCAAGGATAGTCTTTGTTATAACTCTTTTTCATACGTTATTTGAATGTGATATATCTGCCAGCATTTCTTCGATAAAATACTTTGTTTTTCCGTAAACGTTTGTAATATTTCCTCCTATTTCGTGATCTTCCGTGATGGGTAACTGTTTAGGCTCACCATAAATAGTACAAGAACTTGAGAATACTAATTGATAACATTCGTGCCTCTCCATTACCTTTAATTAAGAGAATTTTATAATATTGTCATTCGCTTAATGATAAAATTACTTACTTCTAAAAGGTTTAACATTCCTATTAGGTTGTTTTTGTAGTATAATAACGGATACTCCATTGATTCTCCAACGGCTTTAATAGCAGCGAAGTGGATCACACAATCGATTTTGTGCTGAAAGGAATGGCTTGTAGTTATTATCACGGATTTACTTTTTTAATGAGTAGACACATAAGATATATAGGTATTAAAGTGAACTTAAATTGAGATTACTATCGTTTTGGGGTTGACAAATTATTTAAATAAAAAAGAAGGCCGAAAAAGACCGATAGATAATTCGAATTATTTTCGGTAATAAAGATCAACTTATTTTCCAATTCATGCTTTTTGTTACGTAACCGTTTACTGATTTTGGATAAGGGTCTAGGAAAAATCAACAGTTCAGCTACAGAAAGTTTGCCAAAAGAAAAATTTGCTGAACCGTATATTCAGCTAATGAGGGACTATAATCACTTCTACAAATTGCAGAAAGGCGTTACCTTACCTATCACTAGAAAGCGAATTTCAATATTTTATGCTTTTCGTGAACGTTGTAGTGGAACATTTAGGAGAAATTGCCACCGACCAAAGTTGTAACCAAAAAAGTATTTTAAGAATGAAACATTATCCATAACTTTATTTATTGATACTGCTTAAGACCCTATTTAATTATGAATTTTGTTACAAAGTAGAACAAGTTAAGAAATTGCACATAAACGTGCATTTTATCCTTGATACTGATTACAGTAAGTACTTACACTTTTAAACTGACAGACTTTGCAAAAAAGACTCTTTCTGAAAAAAAAACAATTCATCTTTAAAATCCTTCTACACAGGCACATATTTTTTTAATTCTTGGAAAATGGTCTAAAATAGCCACATTTGTTACCCAAAATATAATTTGTTTGAGATTTTTTAAGAGTAGGTAATAGGATACTCATACATACAATACATATGTATATAACTTTATTATACAGGGTGTCTCACGGTGACCGTCGGTTAGAAGTATATCAAGAACTGTAAAAGCTAGAAATTTGAAATTTTGCACATGCGACATGGAGTGTTTAATCTATTAAATAAAAATATTTTCCAAATGGTAGCACTTCCCGAAATACCGGAAGTGAGCATCAACTTCTTTATTTTAAATACAAACCAGGCAATTTTTTTTCACATCCTGATGTGTCATAAAATGTTTAGTAAGTATGCTTAAAATAATCGGCGTATCAATTTTGATTGTTGAGAAAAAAAATTTTTTTCACTGAAAAATGTCAAAATCTTGTTTAGGAAATAAAATTGAAAGTCGAAAGTGGTAAAAGTTAGGGAAATGGGATTTTAGGTTCTCAATGTCAAAAGATTGAGACACAATTGTCTGTAATGGATAATAAAAAATTGCCCGCGGTTACGTATCTATTTGACGTTATTTCCAGACTTAAGAAAAATTTTAAAAAGTCTCTTTTTTTAAATGGAATGCCTATTTAATTATCGGCCCATTCGATGCAGAATTAAATTTCCTTTAAATTGATATACCATGTTCTTATACCTAAAATCAATGATTACAGAGTTATTTACATTTTTCTAATTAAATGTATAATTACATACTTTACAAAACATGGTTGGCTTTGAAAATTTTCAAAAAATTTTTCTTATGCTTTTATGATTATTTAAAATTCTATCTATGCAACTTCTTGACTATTCAAGGTCTCTTTCCGCCGAACGAACAGAACTTTCAGGGAAAACATTAAAAGATTCCAATACATTGGTTTCTGCAGCGTCATTGGGGACAATTGGCTTTGCCAAACTTCGTGGCGCATTTACTTCGCCCAAATTTAGAAAATTCTGTTCAATCATCCTGATTTTTCGTTCTGTCATTGTAGGTAAATGCGAATATCTTTCGTTAAAGTGTTGAGTGATTCTTTATTCAATAGTTAAAGGTTCTGCAGGTCCGAAAAGTAATACGAGCAGACTCACCATGAATGTAAAACAAATTTAGAATATCAGCGTTTGTGTATTCCATATTTTCCAATTAAAAACAAAAATATTAAGCGCAAAAATCAAAATTCAAACAGATAACACGAATAGCAAACGTAAATGTAGCGTAAACTTTCAAACTGATAGCTAACTGACAACTGTCATCATAAGAAACAATTGAATAAAAATTTTTTGAAAAGTTTCAAAGCCAACCATGTTTTGTAAAGTATGTAATTATAAATTTAATTAGAAAAATGTAAATAACTCTGTAATCATTGATTTTAGGTATATCAATTTAAAGCAAATTTAATTCTGCATCGAATGGGCCGACAATTAAATAGGCATTCCATTTAAAAAAAGAGACTTTTTAAAGTTTTTCTTAAGTCTGGAAATAACGTCAAATAGATACGTAACCGCGTTCAATTTTTTATTATCCATTACAGACAATTGTGTCTCAATCTTTTGACATTAAGAACCTAAAATCCCATTTCCCTAACTTTTACCACTTTCGACTTTCAATTTTATTTCCTAAACACGATTTTGACATTTTCCAGTGAAAAAAATTTTTTTTCTCAACAATCAAAATTGATACGCCGATTATTTTAAGCATACTTACTAAACATTTTATGACACATCATAATGTGAAAAAAAATTGCCTGGTTTGTATTTAAAATAAAGACGTTGATGCTCACTTCCGGTATTTCCGGAAGTGCTGCCATTTGGAAAATATATTTTTTTATTAGATTAAACACGGCATGTCGCCTGTGCAAAATTTCAAATTTCTAGCTTTTACAGTTCTTGATATACTTCTAACCGACGGTCACCGTGAGACACCCTGTATTGAGAATATTAAAAGAAGCTTCGAACATTCACCTTGCTTACGAAGGTCTGAGTTTAAATTATTGCATTCAAATATACAACAATTAATACCTATTAGTCAATCTGTTTTTTGTTTATTTATATCTTTATGATACATTGGTTTTCTATAAATAAACTTATTAAATAATGTAATATAGGTACCTAATGTATAAGGAACTGCTAGGGTTAAAAGAAGTTGGCATTTTGTATTAGGTACATTTATTTGTACCATAATGCAATTATTGTACAATGGTTAAAATGAAAAGACTGTCACACGACATAATTAAGTCAAAAGGCAAAACGGCCAGTTTGGTATTACTTATTCTTTCCGCTACTTCCCATTTAAAATATTCGCCAAAAACCGAAAGCAGTGCGAAAATGTCTCATTTCTTCATACATTTCGTAGCCCGCACAAATCTTCGAGGGTGCAGATTTAGAATCTTAAGGGATATTCCTGGTATTCCTCCAAAGAATTTCAAAACAGGATAAATTAAGAAATGATAAGTGCACTGCGATTCATACCTATTGCGTTGTGCTCGCGTAACTTACATTCTTAAGTTTGTGTAGAGCGTTTGTGGTATGTAACTATAATATGTAATCACCAATAATACCTAATATTAATGTTAAGCGTGTCAGGTGTACCCCGGACAACCTTTCTTGCTGCAATAGGTATATGTTTATAACATTTTCACTTTTTTAATTCTCAATAATTTATTTACTTATCTACCTACTTCTACGTTGGTGTTAATGCCAAAAACTAAGTATGTAGTGTCCGAAAGATCTGTGACAAAGTTAGGATACGAGACATATAGGCAAGCGTTTCTGATTATAAACTGGAAAAGATGGTTCTGGCATAATGGACGGTACATTGCCTTTTCCTAACTAGAACAAAATCCACAAGAATGCTAGAAAAATGTTAACTAACCACTTATGTTCTCCTGACAGCGATAGCGACAGGAAGAAAGTAAAAAATAACAAGAATGATTACTACAAAAGTACAAAGGAATGTGGGAAATTAAGAAAAATTCCACAATAAAGAGATAAGGTTCTTTCGCCAAGAAGCAAAAAGAATAGAAAAGGGATACCAGAATTGAAGTGTACATATCCGAAGTAAACAAACAATACTATTACACTATTCCAACTTCCAAAAAGAACCACTTTCATGAATTGCTAAATGACACTGGACAAGAAGAACAAGATTGAAAGGAGCTGAACTAGAAATAGAAGCGCCCGGGAAGGAAAAATAAAATATGATTTAAACAATTAAAAAACAACAGCCTCCAAGGCAGGGCCGGATTTACGGCGGGGCAAGCGGGGCTGAAGCCCCGGGGCCCCCACAAATTGAGGGCCTCCACAAACTTTGAATTTTCCATTTTTTAATGGTTTTCAAGAAAGTTAAGAGAAATGAAATACCTATATCTAAACATGTAATATAGATTAGAAGATATAAAAGAGACTGTCCGATTATAATAAGTAATATTTATTATACTAACGTAACTTTGGAAGGGGTAGTTACCCCCCCCCCCCCCCCCTTAAATACGCGCTTGTCTGGAGAGATTTATTAAAGTTCAGACGGTCCTCCCTCGCACGTCTAAAGAACAGTAAAAATTAAAGTTCTCGTTCTCGTCACACCGTTTACAATATTAAGTACCTATTTATGTACTTCTTTTTGTGAGACCGAGACCCGGTTTTATAAAGCATACTTAAATACGTGATCAGCTAACGACGTGATTAAGTTTGAATAATGCAACATGATTTGCTAATACGGGTTACATAGGTGTGGTCGTTGATCGTATTAGCCTATCGCATTACTTAACCACGTGCATTGTCAGCTGATCACGTAGTTAACTATGCTTTATAAAATCGGCCCTGATAGTACTTAGTGTATTAATTTCACTATTAAGCCTTCGCGACATGTCTTTTAATGTAAAAATAAAATTATCCAAAGATATTTATTTATTGAAAGGGGCCCCCCTTTCTTCATTGGCCCGGGCCTCCACACTCCTAAATCCGGCTCTGCTCCAAGGAGTTACTGAAATAACAGCATGAATAACTACATGGCCTTATTAAGAAAATTTGGTAAGAAGAAAGAATATCGTAAGACTGAAAGATGGCAAAAATTAGCTCCATAACTTAAACGAGGAGATCAACAATGATGTGAAAATTACGAGATATTGGCAAGCTGTTTACGAAGTAGATTATATGAGCACATGAAAAATATAGTAGGAATCCAAAAGGGACAATTCTATTTGTATCAGTCTTCGAAAGAGCTGAAATTAGCTAATAAGTTAGTCTATGTCCAAAAATCTTGAAAGGAGGAAGATCAAATGAATATGAAGTAAAAAAACTGACGCAGCTATGATGACTTGCTGTACGTAGCTGCGGAAGTATTTGGCAGGAAAGTAAGATAACGATGAATGAAGGAATATTTAAGAATAAACAGCTATGACATTTTGCGAACGATGTAACAATATTAGCCAAAACGAAAAAAGAACTGAAAGGAATTTTAACAAAACGGCTGAAGATTAAAAATAAACCAAAAAAACATGGCAATGGGAGACAGATGACAGAACAAAGGAAAAATATCTTAACATTACAATACGGGAAGAACAGGTACAGTTTTGGAAGAGTCCGAAGCAAACACTACACATGAAATCAAAAATAACTGTTGTAAAAGCACAAGAAGAATACCTATGGTTGGGAGTTGGGACTATGAAAAAAGAAAACGAAGGCCACTGGGTAAAAAGATGGCTTGATGGCGTTTGAAAAGTAAACATTGTAAATTGAAGATGCAGAGAGTAGCAATGGCCAACGAAAATCTGTAGAGGAAATTTTTAGAATGTGTAAGTTTTTGTATTAGTAAAGTAACTTTTTTCACCAAGATAGGACTTAGAAAATGGGCCTAAAATTATCTGCAGAATCCAAAAATGTCAAAATATACAGGGTTTCATTTGAAAAAATTGAGTTTTACCAGTTTTACGACATTTTTTCTAACAAAATTTAAATATAAATTTAGAACACCCTGTATGACGGTTAATCAAAATACATACTTTTTATGAATTGTCCTACATCTGTTCAACAAATTAGATATCAATTGTTTTTTAATTGTAACTTTTACTGTGCTTAATTCCTCGCGAATGTTATAAAATGCTAAAAATCTCGAAAACGACAAAATATTGAGATAGGACTTATTAAAGAAAAATGACCTAAAATTAAGCACAAAATCCAAAAATGTGAAAATATACATACAGGGCGTTCCATTTAAAATAAGAAATTTAATATCAACTTCCGGTATAACCGGAAGTACTATCAAAATAATAATATGTTAGATGGATTCGTAATGTCGAAAAAAACCCAATTGGAAAATTTCATAATTCTATCTTTTGTAATTTTTGAGAAACGTCTAATGGCCGGTCGTCGTGAAAAGCACTGTAGGTATAACGAATTTGTCTTTATTTTTTTATGATTAGATATGAAAAAAATTAGAAGCAAACTTCTTACTTTTCGAAAAGTATTTTAATTCTTCTCAAGGCAAGCGTACCAAAAAAGACAAAAGTGTAAAGACAGAACAAAGAAAATGTACCCGCGATGAACAAGTGGCCGTAGGTTGTACTTTTTATAAATAGAAATAGTGAACGAGACAATAAGAAAAGTTGCCATTGGCGGGTTCCAATTTTTATAAATTTTCGTAGAGGCATTGAAATGACATGAAATTAAACTTGAGGGTTTGTTTAAAATAGATATGCTTTTATTCTCCATAAACCTATTTTTAAACGTTCGTTTCGTTTTTTTTCCCAATTGTACAAATAACACCCGACATCCGACAATAATCAGTTCAAAATGGTTCAACTATGCGAACACTCATCGTGGAAATTATTATAATTGTCCTACTGAATATAACTACAAATTACAGCGATACCTATTCGTGATAAGTACTTAACGAATAGTAATTATTATAAGAGATGTGTTGTAAAGTACAATGGTAATTTATCGTTTATCTACGGCCTTCGAATCATTCTTTTCTGATAATAGGTGTACGCAATTGTTAACTTTCTATTTTTAAATACAAATTATGATCATAGTGAACTTGTAAATACCCGGTTAATTAGGCAGGATTAAGATGTTGATTAAAAATAATGATAAATCCAGAACTTAAAAAACTAGTAAGTAAGTACATAGTTAAGACCGACTATTACAAATCCGGATCTTACTAACCGCAGATGTTCCTCGCAAAATTATGATGAAATAATTTTTTTTTAAAAGAGCAAAGTAATATCCTCTAAATTTAAATTATTCCTCTTTAAGAAAATGTGGCCTACTTTTACATCTCCAATTCATATTTAAAAGGTTACTGAGTGAAAATCAGCAACAAAAAGGACTCAAAAATACCTACTTTACCTTTTCAAAAATGTCGAAAAGAGCGGTACGATCCAATAAATCACATTTGTAAAAAGTCACTGTTCTTCCGGTAATCTTTTCTACCCTTTTCAATGCAGCAGATTCTCCATTTGCTTCGTCAACACTATTAACAAAATTGTCAATAACAATTACTTCGTAATTGGCATTTAAAAGTTCGACAATTGTATGACTTCCAATGTATCCCGCTCCCCCCGTTACAAATACTGTTTCAAATTGTCCCATTCTGAAAAACAACGGGGTTTAATTGACTAAATTAGTTAATAGTAGGTATCTAACTTACAAGTTCATTTTCGCTCAGTTTTGGTTGAAATACGTAATGTGACTGCGAACACCAACGATTCTAAAATAAATACAGAGATATAACATACGTTTTTACAGTTATAAATGGTCATTCACCCTGATGATTATTAAAAATGGTAGAAACGACGTGGATTTCAAAGAACTCGCTTACTTACAAAACGATGTTAGGAGGATAGATATATGATGGGAATGATCGGGAAAAAATTTTTAACAGAACTGGTAACCCAAGAATTTACCTTGTTGTCCTTGACCCTCACCGTATAGGTAAATAACAATTTCTGAAAATCATTTGCCAACTTTTACTCTTCTTTTGTGCTACATAATTTCGTAATTTAGTTTCATTTGAACTTATAAAAGTTAGTGTTATGAAATTGATGCAGTTGACGTCATTCGACGTAAACGGACATGAATACAATAACTAATTACAAATATTAAAGAATTTAGAGATTTCAAGGGTAACACACACGTTGATTAGGTGTAATTTTATTGTGTAATAGTCACTAATAGGAAATAAATGTTTCATATTAAATTCAATTTTGGAAAATACGTCATGCGCAAAAATAAGCTTGCACGAAACTCAGTTTTATGTGTTTGGCCTTCTAAATTACAACCGCACAATGATTCCTGTTGATTAATCTATTCAATCTAGGTAGAAGAAAGAAATTGACGACAATGAAAAACGTTTTGGATGAATCGCTTTGTTGAATCTTTGAGCGAACTTAATGGTGGTAAACATTAGTTTAAATTAATGACGAATATTTCGTTTAACTGCCTTTTGAGAACCAGGTTTTTTGGTTTTCGCATTCGAAAAATACCTAATGTTAGAATTCAACATTTGATCAAAAAAAACTTTCAATGGGAGGAAAGCTTGGGTGCCATGGAAGCAAATTACATTCATTTTAGTGAAAACTTTAAGTATTTTGTTGCACTTTACGTAAAATCAAGTTCTTGATCTATTTTTTGACTGAAAGTGCTTTAAATATAACATATCGCCCCCCTCCCTTCCCAACAGTTGAAATTACTTTTCTTTGGTTGGGCAAAACTGGGCGTAATAATGGCCGACTGTTATTTTTTCGAACTCGCTCATGGGTGTGCCACACAATAGAAATTCGACTATTGACTCATGGGTTATCTGGGACTGGGCAATACCGTTGGTTCAATGGTTCAACTCCTCCTCCTCCTTTTAATTGACACGTTTCTTTGGTCAGGTTAGCCTAGGAAACAATCGTAATCACCCAATAAATGTTTTGTAACATTTGCAACAGTCACATACTGTGACTTTGAAATCGCATCTGTTGTGAATTAATCCGCCCAAGTGTTATCAAGTGCGCCCAATTAATTTTTTGTGTGCTGAACGTATGCAACCATTGCAAATTCATACGCGGATGCGAAACGCGTGTATTGATTATCCAACTCTAAAGGAATGGTGCTGAAAATTTTGGAATGTAAAAGAGGGATGAATGTACGATAAAACGCAACCTGGTGCAACTGCAACTGTCTGCAGTGTGTAACAGACAACGTGATGGAGTCATATGGAAAGACTGATTGGAGAAAACCGTCGCATTTATTAAATGAAAGAATTTTCTGAAAGTCATGATTCTGAGTAATGACAAAGTCAGTAGATTAATAGAGTACCGCAAGCCTTTGACGCGACAAATGCCGCCCTGGCGGCCATTTTT
The DNA here is from genome assembly GCA_036250285.1 of Pyrocoelia pectoralis. Taxonomy (NCBI): domain Eukaryota; kingdom Metazoa; phylum Arthropoda; class Insecta; order Coleoptera; family Lampyridae; genus Pyrocoelia; species Pyrocoelia pectoralis. The sequence continues at coordinate 7,171,666 of CM070075.1, forward strand.
AGTCCATATACATAAGATATACTTACGAAGTGCGTAATTTTTAATAAAATGCCGTGTTGTTGTGCCGTTAAGTGTATTTCTTTTATTATATTCCGAAAAATTTAGTCAAAACATCATCTACTTTACTGAGCGTGTTGTGAGTGAAGCGCGGAAAGGACTAAAAATGGCGGAGGTTGCGGTACTCTATTAATCTACTGACTCTGAGTAATGATTACTCGCGGCGACACCTGGTGTCATTATCTGAAGTCATCCACCAAGCTGAATTCAATGGGATGGAAACATTTAAATTCACTACCACGAAAGGATGAGTGTATTCTGGATTCTGGATTACGATGGAAGTGTAGTCAAAATTCACGCGCACATAGGCCACCTATTAGCGCCCTTTGTGCTACCTCCCTGATTAGAGTCGTCCGGCCCCGCAACGTGACTCAAGCCATCCCAGACGTCTGGTAAACCTGAGGATGCTGAAAGGGGGAAGCTGCTTTAATCGTAGCCATGTTCGGCCAGGATTCCCCCGACATGGTTCGTCTCAATTCCACAAGTACGGGACACTCATAAAGTACCTGTATGGTGCGCCGTCTCGTCATGTGCTTGTTTAATTTACAGTGCCCAGAATCTATACCCACAAGTATAGTTGCAGGTTCTTACTTGATAGACCTGTGCAAAAACGGCCCAGGTTGCAAGAAGGTGCCCTGAGGGAGGGCTTCTCTCGCATGACGACAATCTAACATCCCACCTAGCTTTGTGCCGGGCTTGGGTGTCTTGAGTTGCTAAGTTGTTTACAGTTGATACTGTAAGTAGGAGAGCCGGTTGTGGACCATGAAACGGTTGTTTTGAGGTCAGTCGGGAGCTAACTTATTATCGGTTGTTTCATTGCCTATTGTAGTTCTGTCTGAAAGGACAGTCGGAATTTTGTCTAGTGGTTGGTTGATATGGAAGTTCAATTCTTTAGAGGAAGGCCGTAGCCAGGAGGGGGATCAAGGGGGTCAGAACCTCCCCCCCCCCCCCCCCGAAACTCAGTGGAAAATAACAATTTCTTAAACGAAATGTAAATTACATTACGTAGTTTGTAGTCACATCGGGTGGCGTGTAATTGTTAAAATTTGCCCCCCCCCCCGAATATTTTTTCTGTCTACGGCCTTGCTTTAGAGTAAATTCGGGTACCTGTTTCTTCCATTGTTTTGGATCCACCCGTGAAGAAATGTAAAGCATAACCTACGGCTGGCAAGGTAAAATTTTTTTCGATCATGAAGTGTCCGCTGTCCGTACTGATAGAGTTAAAAAAACCCAAAGTTAATATTAATGCAACCTGTACAATGAAACTCTGAACAAGCTTCAACAAGCAAGCTATAAGACGAAAACGACAAACGTTCACGAACGCTTTCACGTCGTGTTAATTTGCTCCACGATAGTGCTGCGATTCACGTCATCAACATAGTAAAAGGAAATCCGGAATATTAATTTGCTCCACGATAGTGCTGCGATTCACGTCATCAACATAGTAAAAGGAAATCCGGAATAAGAAAAAAGCATTTCAGAATATCAACCGCATAACCCAGATTTATCACCTTTTCCTAATCAGTCGTAATTATTTTAGATGTAAAACAAACAAATGGAAATTTGGGTGGTAGATATAAGTGGGTATATTTTATTAGTATTGTGGGACGAGATCTAGGAAAAGGATCATTGGGAAAAAGAAGGAGGTGAAGAAATGGAAATACCTGGGGTACACGATAAGGTACGACAATGATAAGGGGCATATTGAAGAACTGGCAAAGAAGGCGAATAGGATGATGAGACATGTATGGGGAATGGCAGAGAGAGTGTTCGAGAAAGAGAAAGAAAAACGGAAATGGGTGTGTGAAAAACTAGTGAAGAGCGTTATGCTGTACCGTTGATTGAAATATTAGTACTGTACGGAGCGGAGGTGTGGGGGTGGAAAGAGTGGGAAAAGTTGGAGAGGGCGGGAGAAAAGTATGGAAGATGGGCGTGAGGGTTAGAAAGAGAGACTACGGGATATATAGTGAAAGTGGAGATAAAGTTAGAGAAAATAAGGATACAGGCGGAAAGATGGGCGATGAAATATGAAGAGGGGACAGACAAAAGAGAAGGAAATATGTATGTTGAAAATTTGGACAGGAAGAGAGGAGATTGCACTATGAAAGTGGGGAAGTGGAGAGGAAACGGGAACAGGAGAGAAACATAGTGGAGGAAATAATAAGAAGGGATGAGGACACCCAAGCGCAGGAGAGAAGAGCGAAAATAGGGCAAGGAAGATATAATGAAACAATGAAAGGTATATGTAGAGAGTTGGTGACGGAAAAAATGCCGGAATACTTAAGGGGAGGAAAAAGCTTAGCGATGAAGAGGATGATAGCACGGTTTAGATGTGGGAATGAGGAAAATGGTACTGGAGAGAGGAGAAGGCTGCGGAGGGAAGGGAGGCAAAGGAAGCACGTACTAGGGAAAAGAGGGGAAGGAGAGGACTGGATGAAGGAGGTGTTAGATAGAAGGAAGGTGGATAAAATAAATTGTTTATGTAGTTAAGTATGTTAGAATAGAATCTTTTGTTAAAATATACATATATGTACACATAACAAATAATAAATAAAGAGAATTAGATGGAGGAACTGTGGATTTTCACAACATCCTGACACGTGTCAGTTGCTATAATTGTAGTAGTACAAGGTATAATTCTTAAGAATATTGGCTAAACTGATGCAGAAGCAAGGGGTTTTTAACGTATTATTTTTGAAAACGGAACATAGGTTTGGCAGAACAGTGTTTGTAAATTTTAAGAACATATGCGTTTCATTCATACGCAAACCGAAATGCGTTATATTCTTCTAGTTGTTTGCAAATTGCTGTTATTTACTATGCTCATTTTGGTAGTTAGGTAGAGTCGTACCTAGGGCTATATAATAAATCTGGCAATGCTGCACATTCAAAGACCGGAACAATAGACACTTAACGTGAATTTAGCAAGCCTCCAACCTTTTCCAAATTTTAGGTTATTTAAATTATTAAATTAAAATCTTTAACATGGCATTCTTAAGACCAACTTTGCAATCTTTATTGAATCAAACATTTTATTCAAATGCGACTAAAATCATTTTCACAACACCAGGTATAGTATTAAATGACAGAACGAAATTGTTCTTAAACGTTTATAGGAGTTCGACATCTATATGCAGCTACAACCCTTGGATTGGATAATTTTCTCTCACAACGAGACAGAGTAAAGATACAATTAGAAAATGTTGCACCAAAATTCAGAGAAAAAATGAACGAATATACCACGGAAGGTTCCAAAAATATGGTATTCACCGAAGATTTAAAAAACATGTTACACTTAGCAGATTCAAATGACCTTCCTCTCGTAATTAAAATGATGACAAGGTAAGGAACGTATTAAATTTTTTTTATCTCTTATAAAATTCCGTAGATTTAACCAACAAAACAAACAGCTTCGATTTGGTAATTACATTTTTGGACCCGTAATTATGAGACTATTTCACTTCCTCAACAAACATGAAGAAGCTTATGAAGTAAGTTACGTATTACACTAATTAATAAGGATATAAGGGAAGTAGTGTCACATGATTCAAGCAAAGAATCATTTTTCTACTAGGTTTAACCATTAACTAAATTTTAGTGTTTCAAATCGCCCGAATTAAATGGATTGTTCGATCAAATGATGAGTTACCAAATACTCTTAGATTTACTATACGAAAATCAGCGTTACGATGATGTTTTGGAAATTTTCGAAATTATAAAAACCAGACAAATTGAGGGAGTGAAATTTGCTAAAAATGTGGTTGTGTTGGTATGCGCCGCGTGTTATAAACTGGTAAGAAGAAGTTGACTGCGTGTAATTATTATTTTATAGGCTATATTTTAGAATACGCAAGAAAGTTTAAAGTTTGTTTTAAATCTGTGGTCCGAATTGAATAATGTAGGACATTTACCTATGAGAAGAGCCGTAACATTTTGTAGCGGTCTTGCAATTAATCAAGGGAAACCTGAGGTTGGTTTGGAAATTCTTTCAGGTGCTAAGAATCCCAATTATACAACGATTCGAAATTTAAAGGTATAAGGTGTTATAATGGTGTTTTCGAATAAAAATTACTATATGTTTGACAGGTTTTGGCATTAGTTGATATGGGACGAATTGATGATGCATTAGCAGTCTTGAAGAGTGTTACGCATGAAGATGTTGCATCCTTGGGTCCTGTACAAACTTTCAACATGGATGTTATGCAGAAAATGAAAGATGCTGTTGTAAAATTAAACAATGCAGATATTACATTAGAATTTAATCGCGTAGAGAAATACTTTAAGGATCACGGCCACATTGCTAATAATGTAAAACCAATTAACTTGTAGTAGGATTTTGATGTATTACTCTTTATCATTTCAGTTACTACACGAACAATTATGTCAAGAAATTGCTACACCGCAGATAATTAGAAATAAGACAAGCGAATTTTCACCACAACGTTATAATACGACATACGAAGAAGGTGTTAATAGAAGACCAACTTATAAACGACGTACAATTGGTGGACAATCATCCTTAAGGCCAGGGTTATCAGAAATGCATTAAGTTAATTTAATTTAATTTTATTACGATAATTGTTTATAGATGTTGAAAATACATGTTCTTACTCCAAAAGCTGTTTTACATTTGGGAGTGTCTGGCTACAGTCTCACCTTTCTCTATTAAATCTTTATCTAGTGATCATCTGCAAATTTATTAATGTCCTTCAAAGCCCCCTTTTTTTCACACTTGTTGCTGAGCAGTCTATTTTTACTGATTCCAATCTGTAGTTTTTCTTTGGTTGCTGTATGTTCTATTCTTTCTAATTTTTTTTTTAGAATTTTTGTTCACGTGAATGGCATAAATAAGGAAGAAAAAAGAAATTAACTTTCTCATAACAAAAGTGCTATAAATTATAAATTTCGTCCATGGTGATCACATTTGGAAGCGCTCCCCTGATACTAGCTGCATTTCCTCTATGAATTGCAATTGAAATTCTTTGGTAAAGGTAATATTTTGCTCTGCTATCTCCTGATTCTTTGGTTAAAGATGCACCAATGGTATCGATGAACGAGGTCGATTCTTTGCACCATGGTCCAAGGGTTTCAAAGGCAACGTTCAACAAGAAAAAGTTTGCTGATTTCAAACCTTTAATATTTGTCATGTTTTCTCTTACATGCCAATTTCCGCGCCAGCTCCACCGTCTCGAAAAATTATTTTATTCATTTCATTATGTGTCTTGAAAATCTTCCTTTACTTTTACAAGATAATCCGTGGGTGCCCTTTTCATTCACAGTTAAACCACATTCACAAATGTGACTCTTGTATAAGTTACAACCCAAACTTAAACCAATGCGTACCTACACGGAAATCTTGGTTGTCCATTAGCATTCCCACAGATTTGGTCTTCAATTTGTGAGAAATTCCGCTCATTTTGGATTATTTTAGATTTTATGTTATCCCAATTTTTTTGTATATTTGGAACTGGAGTGAGAACCAAGCCATCATTAGTTCTTCGATTTTCTTCATTGTATTCGATTTAAATGGTTCCTCAAAAATGTCCAGCGAATCTTTTCCAATAACACGTATTCCTGGCCCCTGGGGAAACTTTGTTGAAATCATCCAATATTTCTACGTTAGTAGTGCCTGAACAGAAAAACAACTCGCATTTGCTAGGAATGCTAGGATTGATTGTTAGCTCTACTTCTTCAGATTCAGATTCAGAAAATTTTGAAGAACAACATCAGGTTTATCCGCCAAGTTGGCGAGCCATCTAAATACCACGAGTTTAATTTGGTTTTCAGTTTATTTTTGATTATTTTGGATGAATAGTTAAGCTAAAAATCATCGGTCTACAATAAGGATCGCCCCTGATGACAACCTTTTTCACATAATATTGTGTGTGAAGCGAAAAATAAATGCTTTGGAGATGGCGTCTGATGCTACTTTCTACGACAATGGGTCGGATGCCACCATCTTTTTTGGCAAGTGCACAACCATAGCCAGTGGTCGAATTGGGAAATAAATAGTGTTGTTCCAGGCTTACGGTCCAGGGCGATGCGTATCTCCCCCCCAACACAGTTTTTCCACAAGGAAGGACCCAACACCACAAATTGTCAATTCTAGCAATGTTTAGCTATTTTTCATAGCATTTAGCTCTAGGGTTCGGTTAGATTGTTATTTTTGTTCATTTTGATCAATCCTGATATACAATAGGTACACCTCAACCAAGGTTGGCAAGTTTTTCACCAATTAATAAAATTAATAAGCAATACTTGATATTAAATAAGACTATAATTCATTCACACGATCTGGCATTCTGGCGGCGCAATACTGTGTACGATGGTGCGTTCTTTGTTCAGTGCCGGTTTCACATGTCATTTAATAGTACGCATTAAGTAACATTGGGCCCCCCACCATCACCACCCACCCTCACAACAATTTGCATACATAGCAAAACTTCGAATTTGATACAAGCCAATCTATTTTTTTTCTCTACCTCCGTTGCTTTTGAGACGATAAAAATGAAAATCATTCAGACTAATATATTTTAAATAGCTTCATAAGATGAAAACGGCAAGTCTGAATTCTCAAGAAGCTTACAATACAATAAATACGGCGCATCTGTCTTTATTTGTGGTTGGTACGAGTACTAACAACACCGCACGTAAACGAAGTGTAGGCCGGAAATTATAGCAATAAAAATGTTGTTCCATAATAATTGAAATGTTTCACATTATTGTTAACTTGCTGGGAAATAAAATTTATATTTTGCAATTTTTTTTAAATACGTTTTCAGCAATTTAGGAGGAATGTTTACGAAAATACAAATATTAGTGCCGTAACATCCGGGTCCCATAGATCACAGACCCGGGTTCCGCGGGGCTGATAGTTACCATGATTCCCTGATTCACAAACCCCTCTTGTGTCGGCATAATTAAGTACAAAGGTTATTTACTTAGAAAGGGACGAGGAAATGTTCAATCTGCAATAAACTCTTTTAAAATATATGACCAGTAATAAATTTTAGTCTCAAGCGTGTTAAAGGGTGTCTTCTTATTATTATACATACCTACCTTCTTTTGAGATTTTAACTTTACCTGTTATTTAAGATTGTTGTATCTTACAGGATTTATTCTGAAGGGAAGTCGTGAGTGAAATAAATACACCTTAATTCCTTAATATTAAATGCATTGATTGATACCTTAATTAACAAACTTAAAACTTTAGATTTGTCCGGGCCCTACGCACGTCCGGGCCCTACGCACGTGCGTAGTGTGCGTAATGTATAAACCGGCACTGTCTTTGTTGCGAAGGGCTAAAGATGATTTGGTGTTGCCAATCAGTTGACGGCCTTTAACTAAACTGAAAAGTAAAAATTCCATTGGGATTGCATCAGTTTCTGTACCTACATGTGGTAATCAATAATAATTTTTCAAGAGGGGAAAAAATATGAGATAGGTACACACGCAATACCCCCCCCCCCCCCCCCCCCAATTCGGGCACCGGCCATTACATTGATCGGTATCCATCCAGCCACATGAAGGAATGTTGAATACAATTTGAGCCGATGTAAACGAAGACTACGTTTGGTTTACCGTTGACGAAACGACAGACGAGTTGGGAAGGTATGTAAATGAATGATAACCATTTGCAGAAGCTTGATATCTCTACTCAAAGTTAACTAAGAAAAAAGTAACAAGTAACAATTAAAGTTAACTAAGAAACAGTACAATGGGAAAATTTGGATGAAATAATGGTTCCAGTTTGAAAATTTGGGAACAGACTTGTTTTGTACTCCCTCTGAAGTGTTCAAAAGTCCCCACCCATATCCCCTCCGAGAGAAATGGGGGCGAGAAAGTGTCAAAAAAACAGGTTTTCGTAAATAACTGAAAAAGTATCAATTTTATCAAAAACAAAGAAAAAATTCCGCACAATTTCATATTTTATTTTTGTCTCTATGACCAATAGGAGCCGAGATAGATTTTTTAAATTTTCGACTGTTTTGCGGCGGAACGGTAACCCGTGCGCGCATCGCGCGTATTTCGCTTATATCACGAGAATGGCCGTTCGTATCGCGAAATGCTTCAAATAAAAGTTGTAGAGAATTTAATTACGAATAATTTTCTTTTTTAAACATTTCCATACGATTGATATTGACAGAGATATAATCATTTAAACCTTTTTCTAAGACACTTTGCTGCTCGTTTTGCATAATAAAATCAATAATAAGCCGAAAACTATTCATTCTACGTACTTAGTGCGTATAATATAAAAGTTGTTGAGAATTAAATTTTAAATCTATATGTACAGCTACACGAAATATCATTTTGGTAACCTTTATGAGGCGATGGAGGATGAAATAATGAAAAATTCTCATTTTCAAGCGTTTCCTTGCAAATAACTATGTTTTGACTACTTGTAGACAGTAAAGTGTCTTATAGTTTTTTTAAGATAATTAATGTAGGTACCTACCTGTAAAATGAGCGCCGGCAGAAGTTCGTACGACAAATAGTTCGCTAGTTAAGCTGCTGTTTGAAGATACTCAAGACATTTTATTAAGAATCCCGATTTTCGCTAAAAAATGAAAGTTAAAATTTTGTTAATAATTACTTTTATCCTATTTTCAGTACTTTATATATCTATGTATATACAAAGGTAATACAATACAATAAATCGTTCGCAAGTTGCACTTTATTGTAAAAATACATCTTTGAAAATTATAACATATATTTTCACAGAATTTAACTAAAATATACATATATGCATTATTTGTATTCCGTTTTTCTTAAATATCTTCGTTTCCATTTATTTTACGACAAACTTTTATATAAACTAATTGAAAGCTTACAAAATTTCCTATAAAAAACACTTTGTCGTAAACAGCGACGAGAAACTGATGATTGAAAATGCAGGTAATGTTAAATTTTTACAGAAATTGTATCTACTTTTGAGACGAAGAAAAGGTAGTATAAAAAATTGTTTTGACTTTCCAAGTATCATTTCTGAGTAAATTCATCATAGGATCACATTTTGTGGTACATTCTAAAGAAGTGTGCGGTAGGTATGCAGTGAAAGCGGAGGCGCTCGGCGACTGCCTGGGCCGGTTCAGTGTCAATCATAGAAAAACCCCTTTTTTCTATGGTGTCAATCTCCCATTTCTAACGAACATCTCATTTCACGTACAACTATTTTGTGGATTTGTTTATACAGTTTATACATATATTTTCACAATTTCTAATCCATATTTGCTGCATATTCTCCATTTGCCACTATTATTAAATTTCATAGCCATAAATCTTCTTAGAATCAGTTAGTGCACGGTAAAAACATTCATATCTCTGTCAATATTAATCGTATGGAAATGTTTAAAAAAGGAAATTGTTCGTAATTAAATTCTCTACAACTTTTATTTGAAGTATTTTGCGACACGAATGGCCATTCTCGAGATATAAGCGAAATATGCGCGATGCGCGTATACGTGTTACCGTTTCGCCGGCTCCTATTGATACTTTTTCAGTTACTTACAAAACCTGTTTTTTTACACTTTTTCGCCCCCCCCCCCCTCCATTTCTTTCGGAGAGGGGTACGGATGGGGACTTTTGAACACTTCAAAGGGAGCATAGAACAAGCCTGTTCGAAAATTTTCAAAGCTGTAACCATTATTTCATCCAAATCGTTAAACTTCCCATTTTACTGGGCTAGTATAAATTCAAATTCTAACGATACTTGAAATTATAGGAAGTATGGTGATTGCAAGTGGTTTGTTCAGCAACTGATGTGTTTTCATTCATCGAATAGTAAATTCCACTTGCATTCTTGCGTTCATTATTTCAATAAATTCTTCTATTTCAAGGTACGTCCATTTTCTTTTTTCATTTTTGTTGTACCCTTCTTGGTGAATGATTATTATATCGTCATCTGGTGGCTTTCACAAACATAAATGTTCTCCGTTGAAGATTTTTATTCCCATACAATTCTAACCACAACAAAAATTTCACCAAATTAGTTTCTGTTTTTTGTGAAGAACTGAATCTAATGTTTTGGTTTGAAACTATTTTCACGATTTTTACATACGAATTTGGGGCATTTTTTCATGCAAGAAAATGGTTACAAGGTTGCGCATACAAAACATGGTTACGTAAAGAAAACAAGTAGGAAAATTGTGTAAATAGTAATAATTAGGGTGACAACAACACAATTATTAGGTCGTTTTTTGGTACTGAATGGTATAACTGATATGAAAAGAAAGCAAATTGGCACTTTGGCACAGTAGCATACCTAATTCTTTATCAGTCATTAAAAGTAGCCCTCTGGTGAGTAGTGAAGAGAAGAAGTTGTATAACTTTAACTCTTAATTGGTATACAGTACAATTCGTATAATCATCCCTAACCAAAATGATGCGAACTCACATTTTCAATTTTATTCCTCGTGTTCTTTTCTTTTCTCTTAACAAATTTGACAATTGTTAAAATAACTACTGCTATTATCGTTCAAAAAAATTTGAGATTAAAATACTAAGAAACATGCACAGTGGTGAACTTTTAATATGGATACGTTTCCACTTTTTCCCATTACTTACTCGAATGAAACCTAGAATACTTAATAATGTTATACCGTTCAAAAAAAAAGCTTGACAGTAAATGGAAAAGAACCACCTTTAAAGGGCGAAGTTCTGTTTGTACAATGATTTTGAAATAAATCATAAAGGACTGTAATTCCCTATAGTAAATATACATTTAAATATTTAAATATTTATATATGCGTCAATGTCAATAGCCTTGTGCCACATAAAATTAAGTAATTTCGCATTTCCGCCAAATGCCATTTTGATTATTCGCACAAAGCCAAACCCTAAGTGCTAATGGAGGATATTGAGATTTATTGCTTATTGCCGAATTTAATGATTAAAAACGAAAGATTAGGGAAACATTAAATGCGTGCAGTAAGAGATAATCGTCTAATTACCGTAAATTTTCCCCATAACTTTATCCTTAATCTACGTACGAAATAGTAACATCGATTTTATTTATCCTTTACGACCTACAAAAATACAACAGTATTAACGCCAATTTTTGACGAATTTGCGGTTTTTCCAACTCACGGGACGTTAATTAACGAATGAAAATTTGCGACTTTAATTATTTTTTTTTTCCAATTTTTGTAATCTCAGATAATTGGTGATTAAACGTAATTGCACCAGAATGACGAAATATATAACATCGCGCTCTGATTGTGTAGGATTTGAGGACGTCAATTGTAATGCAAGAGCCGTAAAGTCAAACCACATAAGCAGACAAGTATTCCTAAGGGCGTTTCCAGTAAATCTAACAGAAAATGAGGTTTAGCGAAAATGCAAATTTCTCTTTAGTTGCTTGTAATATTTCTCTAGTCTTTTTAAGGAAACGTTTGGAGATTCAAACTATGTAGGTATTATATAAGAATTCGTAACAGCAATAAAAAGTAAACGTCTTATAAAAATTCAAACTTGTACCTCGATATTCAAGTGTTTCTTTATTGTTTGGGAATTCTCTTTTCCCCATTATATGAAAGCAAAGTTTCGGAATTGAGCGAATTTATTTTGATGTCATTTTAAGTACGTAGAGTTTAATATTCCACTGAGATCTCAAAGACTATTACGATTAATATAAAATGAACAAACTTTGAAGACCTTGTCCAATAAGTAAGAGATATATGATCAAATACGTTACGGTACTGCTTTTAGTAGATTTTACTGTGCACACTTTTCGCTAAACAAGAAAGTTTTATTTTTATTGAAAGACTGGGATTTTATGTAAACAAACAGCCGAATTTATTATCGGTATTTATTATAATCATTTTTTTTTGTGTTCAGATTGTGGAAAATAATTTTTAATTTTAGAAGTTTCGATACTCTTCATAGAGTATAATTAGTATAATTCCTCTTTTTTTCATTGTTTCGTTCATTTCACATCTCCATGATTTTCTAGATCTTTTCTTTTTTCTCAATCCTATCCATCTGCTGCTGTCATTTTATTCCTATTTTTCTTGTATATGACCCAAGGTTTGCCCCCATACGTCTTAGTGTCGAGAAGGTGATTCTGTGTTTATGATATGAGTGTCAGAAAGTATCCACCCAAATGAAAAATTAATCTGTTTCAAGACGCCTTTCTCAGTGGCATCTGAAAAGGTTAAAAGATTCCATTTTAAACAACGATTAAATAACAATGGAAGGAAAAAACATATTATTGAATAGAGATTTACCAGACATTTTAAATTTTTTTTTGTTTTTTATTTAGAACTAGCTCCTTACCCGCGGTCTGGGGAAATGCGTATTTTTCGGGTTTCCCGGTGAAATTTTGGAACGGGACCTATTCTATGACCATTTCCTGATCAAGTAATAAGGGTAAAGTAAAATTTAGTTTGAAAAATTTTAGATTTATTAAAGATCCTATATACACATTTTCATCTTTTTAGCTCAATTCCCTGTTAAAAAACCGAAATTCGGGTATTTTTCGGGATTCCCGGTAAAATTCTGGAACGGGACCTATTCTATGACCTTTTCACACACATAAACGCACACGCACGACAACGCCCACGCACACGCACTTGTTATCTTTATTTGCTTATGTACGTGTTGCAAACATCGACATATAGAAATGGACTGCGCGTGGTTATGCTAAGCCGGGATACTGCAGGTGAGAGAGAGGGTAAACGTGGAGGCCTAGTTCTAGCTTTATCTGTCGCGTATCAATTGGTTGCTGCATTTTCATGGGAATGCAGCGACCAATAGATACGCGACAGATAAAGTTAGAACTAGGCATCCACGTCTACCCTCTCTCTCACCTGCAGTATCCCGGGTTTAGCATAACCACGCGCAGTCAATTTCTATATGTCGATGGTTGCAAAGCATTTGTGATTTATATAAGTAAATTTTTCACTATTTACATTTATACAGATCTGCATTTTTCTCTCTCAATACTTCATCTTCTTCCCTTTTGTCTCATCCCCCATTATCTGTTTTCCCCTTTTCCAAGTTTATTCTATCCACTCCGCTCCTGATCCCTTTTCATCTAATATCTCTTCAACCCTTTCGTCATCCTCCTTTAACTCACTACACTCTTTTAACATACGCATCATATTCCCCATCCCTTCCCCCCAATTCCGTTCTTCCTCTTTTCTCCAATACTTATTACCCAACTTTTCATTACAGCATCTGAACCCTGCTATCCTTTTTTTCCATTCCCCTTTCAGATATTCTGGCATCCCTTCTCCTTTAATAATCCTACAGCTTACATTGTTTTTATTGTTGTCCATCTCTCTTACCTGTGTAAGTCCTTGTCGCTTCTTATGATGCCCTCTCTTACACTCACTCTCTTTTCTTTTAATCTCTCTACTTCTTCCTTCGAGTACCCGTTCTTTTGTAATATTCCTCTCTACTATCTTGTCCGTAATGAACTTTCCCTCTTTTATCTTCTTACAGAGCCTTCCTGTAATATTTTCCATTCCGTTCTTTCTCTCATTTCTTCCTCATACTTTATTGCCCCGCTTTCCGCCTCTATTCTTATTTTTCTTCTTGCACTTCCTCTCTTATAACATACTGTGGAGTTTCCTTATCTAGTCCCAATACCGTTTTCCGACATTTTTCTTGTACCCCTTCCACTTGTTATACTTGTTATACTTTTTCGTATACGTATAACTCACAAACTCACTCAACGCATTCAGATTTTGGGTATATAAAGTTCATACCCAAAATCTGAATGCGTTGAGTGAGTTTGAGAGTTATACGTATACGAAAAAGTATGTATGTATGTAATCATTTTTTAGCGCGCTCTAGCATATAAGTAGGAAATGTTATTTACTCTAATTTTGTATGGAATAGTTACCATTGAAAAATGTATCCATCATTCGTGAGTTGCATACGAATGTTATTGTTGTTATAATTATGCCGCCCCTATTGTATGCCGCCTTCGTGCGGGGCACGAAATGGCCGCCCGCTAGACACGGGCCTGGGTTTAGTCGTTTTGCGTCATCGCTGCAAATTAGTGTTGTCAAGAATTTGTAGTACTTCAGGGTTGTTGTGACCATGGAGTCGCTTTTCGTGCCGTGTTGCAAACGCCTTTATTTCCTCCTTTACCGTTGGGATGATCAAATCTCTGTGTATACCTATATTGTCATTCCGTACAAACCATGGGGCATCCACAATATTTCTTAGAACTTTATTTTGAAATGTCTGAATTATATGTATTTACCTACATTGGTTTTGCTTGCGCATCCCCATAGCTGGATCCCAAATGTTCAGATGGGTTTTAGTGTTTGTATACTATTATTTTATTGTGTATTAACAATTGGGATTTTCTTCCGATAAGCTGCTTTTTGCAGTTTTCTGGCTGCTTCCCCGCTGTTTTCTCCAACTGCAAGGATTGCTGTGTCGTATGCAAATGTTGCTAATACTGTGTCTTCAGTTCTTGGTATATTACATGTGTAAATCAAGTAGAGAATTGGCCCTAATACACTTCCCTGAGGTATGCCAGCTTTTATCTGTTTTATATAAGAATATTCATTTTCTTATTTTACCCTGAAGATATTTCCAGTTATAACCTATATATAACCTTTTAAATGAGGTATAACTGGATGCCTAAAGCCATTTGAAAAAATTTAAGGAGTATCTCCACTAAGAAGGGGGTGAATCTGACGTGCATGACAAGTGTCCACCTCAAGATAAAAGTGAAGAAACACGACGTATTACTGAAATATTGAGGGTAGGTCCTTTTCATAGGAACACCGTGTTTATTCCAAAGGCACATTTGGGGTGATTTAAAAAAGGTTAAACTAGCACCTTGCATCAATGTGTACAGATTACAACCCCCCGACAATAAGAGAAATGGTAGAAACAGTTATTACACAAATGGCAAGAAGTCACCGTTGGATAGGAAAAACGAACATCAGCAGAGGTATCTTTATCACCAGATTTAAGATATAAAATCTAAGTAACATCAGAATTTTTTAACAAAAAAGAAATTGTTGTGAAGCAGTCTAAATTAAAAACAGTTTACTGTCATAAATATATCAACGTTTTCTTAAACACACTCAATTCAGTAACGAGTGAAGGACAAGATATGTCAGTCATTCTGGTAACCAGAAGAGACAGTTCGCTATAAAAGATAAAAGATGTGGCAACTGAACTGGCAAGAGAAATCGACATTAAGCAATAGCGTATTATTAATAAAGAAGTACATAATTATAGGTATGCAAGAAAAGTACATCAACTAAGATAATGACTAGGCTACGTTTTTGATGTGGTAAATGAATGTCAGTTATAGAAAGAAACCCAATTACCCTGAACATTTAGGTTTTCCAATGAGTTTAACTAAGAAAGTACATTATTTGCTTTAGTTTTATTTCTTAGATTTACTCCTTCCCGATGTAACGTCAGCAAAAAAATTCCAGCAACAAACAGCTCACGGATACATCGCTTGCTTGAGGAGAGGTTTCGCCATTGAATTAAAGGAAGGACACAATTATTACCTATATTGCTAAAGCTAATTATGATACACTCCTTACATCCTTTTACCTTTTAAAATCAACGAGAAGGGGTAACAACAATATTTTATAAATAGAAGTAGAAAAGCAAATACGTAGTTTTTCCAGTTAAAATATTGTGATTCTCTTCGAAAAAATATTATCTGTAATGTATTTATTTGGAGAAAGTGGGATAGATTATTAAATGCATTTTATTCTCCGGTTTTCTCACGAATTTGTTGTAATTATCGGGACTGCATTTTCTTCATTGATACCTTGAAAATTCAATTTCGTCATTTCCTTAATATCATTTCTTATGCAGCGTTATCATCAAAATAAATACGTTTCAATCTGATTTTCCTCTTACAATTACACATTACAGAACTTCTATTGGTACGTTTCTAAACAAAAAGGACGTTTGAAATATTACATTAGATTCAGTGACACAAAAATACTATTCGATTGGTTCAACAGAATTCAATGGATTCAAAAGTGCAAAAATGAAAATTCATACGAAATATTAGATCCTGTATCGAACGTTTTTCCCATTCTGAATAATGAATATTCGCTTGCGTACATTTTCTTCTACATAATTAATACGGTTATTTCCGGTGTTAAATACATCAACGGCTGGACAGGATGCTTTATTTCCCTTGTATATTAAATATTTCAGAACGCTTCCTTTATTGATCAAATTATGTATATAAATTTGAATTTATTAATCATATTAATGTGCATTCATTTGTGAATTTGTACGTGATGGTTAAAGTTCGAGCTAAACGAAATCGCATTATAAATGCAATATCGAGAACTTATACAGAGTTTGCCGATAACACAAGTATTCATGGCTTTAAATATACGGTTGGGAAGGATAACAATTTTTTGGAAAGGTAGGTGTGCGAGTCAGTGTATGTACACTTTCACTTACAGAGGAAACTTAGGGTAGTATGGATTTGTATTATTGCTTTGGGGTTGATTGGTTCAGGAATAATGTTTAATTTGTTTTGGGAGAGGTATTCTAGCACTCCAACTAGAACCATTTTGAAGACAAATTATCTACCTAACATAGAACTCCATTTTCCAGCGATAACTATTTGTCCATTTTCTAACACAATGATATCGAAATATAAATCGTAAGTGTAGTTTAATAATTATTTAATTTGACCCAATGCATTTTAATTTCTAGAAATTTAAACGACTCTGAGAAAGCCTATGCCAGGAGAGTATTTCCATACATATTAACAAATAGTTCCGAAACTAAGCTTATGCAAGATAGTTTGTTTGATCCAATAACTATTATTCGAAAAATGAGCCAAAATTGCACGGAGTTTTTACAAAAATGCAGTTGGGAAGGTCGCCATGTGAACTGTGCCGATATTTTCAACGAATTATCTACCCCATTTGGCCTGTGCTATTCTTTTAATTATAACACCACGTAATTTTGTGATTACTGTAAATGTATAATTAAAAAATAGGTTTTCAGAAAAATTCGGCATACACCATACTTTGGTTATAGGATGGGACTTTCTGTATTGATAAATTCAGATTTAAGGAATCACTTTACAAACAAAGTGTCTAAAGGAATAGAGGTATGCGTTTTGTTTAATTAATTAATGCATTTTTAGAAAGATTATCGATTACTCTGCCTCTGCATAACTGTAAGATTTAGAGAGATTTGGGAATCCATTTCTCCATCCCGATTTTGTCAAATTTTGCAATTTTAATTTCTGCACCTAAATATGCTCGTTATGTCCTCCCATGTGCTATCAAAATAACTTTGTGCTCTTTGGGTTTATATGTTGATCAGTCAAGATACTGAGGAAATGTTTAGCACCGCTTTTCTCAAATTTTAAATTGTTAGGGAGTGATCATTATGTACCTACCGAAAAAGGAGTTTTGTTTCGTTTGGTTATTAATTAACTTTTTAACATAGCGAGGTTGGGGACAACTGGAGAAACGGTCCGTCTCGCGTTACCAAATCTTGAATTTTTGGAAAAAATCATATTTTTCTTTATTTCGATCTGAAATTTCATTTACAGCTCGCTGTGCTCTCTGTTATTTTAAACGATCACGAAGATATTTAGGGTTTTTATTATTGGCAGAAGAATATCCTAATATTTATGCTGTAGAAGTTTGTTACATTTTCCTAAGTTTAATTGTTTTGAAAATAGTTATAATTACAATTTAATAACCGAAACATAATTATAATACGTACCTATAAGGACAAAAAGGATAAAGCTCTAGGGGGATGGTCCCGGTTGGTTCGGTTCCGGCACTGCGACCTTTTTGGTCTATTGTGCTCCCTTTGTCTACCCTTCTAGAATACCTGTATCTTTAGCGAGTCCTGTATCTTTAGCAAAGGCCAGAATATTTGAGTAGGGCGGCATATGCCAGACACACCGAGCCACAGAGTGGGTATTGTACGCTTGTTAACACCATTCTTATGAACGGGTCACCCATCCAAGTACGGCCCAAAGAAACAGATGCCTAACTTTTCAATACTTATATGGATTGTGTGCATCCATTCTGCCGTACGGCCGGCTTTATTATAAGTAATACCTATACTATGCATTTTGTTAAAGTGAAACACTTACTTTATGTGAAAATTGTCGACTAAGGGTCAGTTGCACCAGTAAATTTAACTGATGGTTAAGCTAACCTTTGGTCAGTTCCTATGGATTAGCCAATCGCGGGCATAGTTTTTTTAGCAAGTAACCTGTGATTAGTTTAACCCACTGTTAATTTTAATGGTGCAACTGGTCCTAAGAGTTTATCTTATTATCTCTCTTCATTATCAGCATTTATGGGTATAGATTAATTATTCTATCCTTTGAGGTTAATGGTGATCCTCAGAATCTTCATACACTAAAAATCGAAATGTGTTCGGAAAGAATGCAACTGGAACTGGAAATGGATGACGGAACGATGTACTGTTCCAGCATGCGTCATGTAGGTAGCATGTGAAGCAGAATAGTCGTCCATTGTGGGCACCCACAATCTCCCCAAGCTGGAAATACCACAAACACGGAAAAATGTGCTAAAAGTCATCAACAAGTTTCTTTAATACTCTAATAATAACAAATGTATACTGATTTAATTTAATTTTACTTTCATCTTTAGCACAAGTTATTAACTAAAACAGATCAAGGTATTAATCTGTTGTTTGCTTTTGTCCGCAAGTTTTCACACGTCGCGTCGTCTCGTCAATACTCAATACTAAGCACTTCTAATGCGTAATGTGAGTAAATCGTTTAATCGTAGTTGCCATTGTTCTTCTTAGGCAAGTTTTAATTAATTTTAACTTTCAGCGGTCGTGAAGTTTGTGGAGTTAATTATAGTATCCCTTTGTCGTGTGTTTTACTTTTATTTCTTAAGCAAATTAACTATAAATTAATTTTATCAACACGTGGCGGAACCCCATTAGCAGTTATAATAGTAAAGTCATTTCATTACCCAAAAATTTATTACCGTTAGGTAATAATGATACATAGTTGAAGCGTGTTCAGTTATAAATAAAATAAAGCCCTTAGTAGAATATTTTGTCGTTATTTTAATATGACTACTAATTTAAATGATTTGTAAGCGAATAAGACGCGTTCTTCTGTAAATGTCACAAGAAGTTGGGGTTTCAAATGCCGTTTAAAATGTAATTCAAAATTGTTCGATAGGATTAAGAAATTCAACATGATCGTTTTTGGCATATAGGAAGAAGTGTGATGAAAGATAATCAGTTTTCATTCGACACACATAACCACTCATTTACGATTGAACCAAAAAATTAAATTATGTCACAATGATTCCATTATGACTTATATGTTAGTTCAGGGATGAGCAACCTTTTTTATCAACGGGCCAATCCAAATTTTGAAATTTTTTGGCGGGCCGCACACGTTATTTTGCAAAAGGTGCTGTTCACAATTTCGCGCATTCGTATTGAATGTTAGAACAAGTCGGTGTCCCATTTCAAAAAATCGTTTCGGTTTAGTATGCATTATTATGTTATTGTTTGTATAAAGTAGGATTTATGTATGTTAATTAAATAGCCATATTCATGGAAACCTTTTATTTATAATTAATTTTATAAAAATATATTGACGAGAGAAAGTACAGGTATGTAATATAAATAAAATAAATTCAATTTTGAAAATGCTTGGCGGGCCACATAAATATGTCCGGCGGGCCGCGGGTTGCTCACCCCTGTGTTAGTTCATTAAAGCTGCAGACAAGCATAAATAACAATTTTTAAATATATTTCAGACGATTATACATGATCCCACACAGTATCCATACTATGGTGATCTTACCCGTATCGTAACTGTTGGATCGGAAGTATTTATGCAGTTATCTGGACAACGTTACATTTGTGGTAAGGACGTGCAAGGTATGCCTAAACAGCTAAACCGTTACATAGCTGCGAATGAAAAAAGGTTGAAGTTCTTTTCACACTATACGGGTCGCAATTGTTTAACAGAGTACAACGTACAAACAATAATGGAGAGATGTAAATGCTACGAGTACTTTTATACTTTCACAGGTAAGTGCGTAGTTAATTCACACATCCCCTCCCCGATGCAAAATAATGGAAGTAATTCGGTTGAATGAATGAAATTTCCTTTTCTTTGGATGATAGGGCAGAGATATTTAAAATCATTACATAGTAGAATGTAAAAGTAAAAGTAAAAGGTAAAGTAAAGGTAAAGTAAAGTAAAGTAAAGGTAAAGTAAAGGACTCACTTGGAAACTCTGGCGACATCCTTAAACTTAGCCATTAATTTTTTATTTCAAGTACCTACACAAAACTATCGATACAATTGAAATAGTGGCAAAATCTGACTAGTTTGGCAAAAAACAAGTCACTTGGCACACGTATTCGGCATTCTCAGCTGCGGCTCTATGAATTCTCTGCCACTGAAACAGTTATGACTCTTGAAAGTGGAAAACAAAGGCGACACATAGCCATTCCATAGCAAATGCCTTAGGAAAGAAGAAAGCTATAACACTTCGCGGTTTCCATACTTTTATGGGATGCAGCACGGTTTCCTTTTTTAGTTGTAAAGGTGAACACTCGATTTGGAAGACTCGGAAGAGTGCCGAAACAACTGACACATTTGCGTTAATATTCATGCAGGAATGTCCTCCAAGTAACCAAGAAAATATTGAAAAAATACACTGTGGAGTTATACGGGTTTAAGGAAACCGTGTGCGAAGACTGCTCGCAAGCACTGAAGCAATATTCGCTCCAAGCCGCTTTTCAAGCATAGTCTTTAGGAAAGAGTCGATAAATTGGGGTCCTAGAGAGCTAGGATATGGTTGTGGAACCAGGCGGGGTTTTTGCCGAAGGAATTCAGTTCATTGCACTTTAAATTGCAAGGCTCGAAATGAAAAACTCATATAACATAATCTTCTTCTTCCAGTCAGCGACATGCCATCATAAGTTTAGATTTCTGTTATAATTAGGCAATAAGTGAACATAGTGTTATTGAGTCAAAAGTGTATACGTCTTATGGCTATAAAAGTAAATCTTTTACTAACAGTCAAACTTTACATACTGGATTATAATCATCTACGTCAAACGCAATTTAGATCAGCATGGGGGGGTAGAAGAGAAATGTTCTCCTGTTGTGTCTTACTTTTTCACTGTCACCCAAAGTGTACATGCATTAATGCATTAATTTAATTAAAGCGACATGTTTCGACGCTAACTCGTCCTCAGGCAATGTGTTTCTTTTTAAAAATGTAATTCTAAACTCCACTTTCCCTCTTTATCAGTTATATTATCATCACCCAAAGGTTGAAGGTGACATTACCTACGTCGAAACATGTGGCTATATTTAAATTAATGCAATTGAAACACTCAATCACCATCACCACGTACTTTAAAAGCTATTGATAAACGTTAATCAATAAATAAGTTAAGGGGGAGGTTTTGTGCCATATTACGTCGATTGTGTGTACCCCGTCGAATGGATTTCACCACGTAGCGTAGGTTCAAAGTCAAGAAGGGGGCTATATCGAACCCCAGATTCATAAATTGTCGTTTAGTATGAAATAATCCCTCACATGCCATATTTTAGCGAAAGAAGTAAGCCTAGGACACACTAGTGTGGGCAGCTGCACACGTCAGGAAGGTAACCAAGTTGCTGACGAGTTTGCGAGAATGGCAAGCGCAAAACCACTCATAGAAACCGAACCGGCCTGTGTGATTGCATATAACACAGCCAAAAAGGACAAGGTCATTCCAAGATCTTTGTGGAAACCCCAAACGGGGACTTAAAGTTAAGTTAGGAGCAAGATAAAACTTGCGATAGAGATGGGCACAGGCATGGGACTTACGGATAGCCTGATATAGAGGAGTTGTGGTGACGTAGAAAAAACGCTCTATCACGTTATTTGCCAATGTGAGGCATTCACAAAGGCAAGGGAACACCTACTTGGAAATGAAAAGATTTCACAAGAGGAAGTAACGAAGATTCGTCCTACTAAAATCCTGGACTTTTTTAAAGATAGAGGTATCCTCGAAGGGTAGAGTAGACAACAGCGGGGAGCATAATAGACCAAAAGGTCGCAGTGCAGGAACCAATTGGCACCATCCCTAGAACAATATTAATAATAATAATTAAGGAAAAAATACGAAAGTGGATTTTGGGGGTTAACAATGAAAAAGACGACTAACCTAAACTAGCGAGTTCATGACTTCGTTGTTGCACTAATGAACTTGCGTCTTACCATTTTTCCCTCATTAACGCCCAAAGGGACTCTATCATGGCTTCAACCGGTTCGGGACCGGTGCGATAGGTATCAGAATGCTTCTAATTGTGTAGTAGAGAATACGTGTGCAAGATGTCTTGTTTCCTGCCAAACTAGTCAGATTAGATGCGTACCGCTTGCACTAACTAACTAACTGCCGCCAGTTTCGCAACTTTTAATTCTAACAGAATCCTGATGATTATTTGTACGAATCTGATGTAGGATTTACAGAACGGATTCGCGAAGGGCGAAATAATTTTTAAAAGAAACTTTGATCGAAAACGATTCGTGTACTCTTCAAAGAATTTGGTATTTTTGTTATTCCTGTTGCTCCATATTTTATTACCTATAGAAATCCTTTAGGTCATAGACAATCTACAATGACTTATATTGACAATGAATTCTTTGATGTTTCATAATGGGAACAATTTATCATGTAGGTATTAGTATATTATTCAACAAGCATGTAATGATAAGTATTACTCACGAAGATGTAGTTTGCCACATGAGCCGCCAGGCGAGTGTGGTAATCATCTGAGTGAGTAATAACTATTACATGCGAGTTGAATACTATACTTTTACCCAATTCTAACGTATCGGGAAACTAGACATTATTCAATATTTAATTTTGGATGGTCGTATCCTTAACTAAAATGATTAAAAAAGTACTGAATTTGACTTTGACAGGACCCTTGCTTTATGAGAAGTTTTCCGGATAAACACACAAACAAACCGAAAAGGGCGATTATATAAATATTGATGATTGTACGTTTATCAGAATCCTGGTTTTCTTACCGAAAATTTATTTATTTTTTATTGGCTCTTTTTGCTTATTTTTAAGGTGGTCCATACTGCAATTTCTCTGATAGTGATTGCTTAAAACACTATTTTAAAAGTAAGTAGTATAAACTATGAAATATTATTATGTTAGTGTGTATAATTTTAGATGAACCTATTGAAACTTTGAACAAAAGTCACTGTCCGTTGGTTTGCGAGCTTACAAATTACAACGCTTTAGTAACGCATACAAAGTTGATTATTTCTCCTTACGTGTCATCACCATTTCTGTAAGTAGCTTTTATTGGTTGTATATTGTAAGAAAAAATATAAATTGGGCCGAAATATTGAAATGGCAATTATTTTTGTCGTCAGTGAATGTTTTTTGTCTTTATCATTAAGTAATTAAGTGTATTATAGAGAATTGACTGATATGTTGCAAGTTTACTTCGAGCTCTGCAAAAATAGTCATGCAATACGTGCCTGTCATTTTCAGCTACGTGACAACATACACCCATTGTGACCCATAAACCTTGACAACCAATTTGTTTAAAATCGTACCAAAACTTTATTCCTATCACTAAATACATCTGTACCTAGATTATTACATGTTTTTTCACCGGGTCTACCTCTAAACAATTTTTGACGTGGCAAAACATCATGGAGCAAAATTCAACACGATTATTGTTGCGGTTTAATTGTGATAAAATCTCTTGATTTTCTTCTTTGGAAAAGTTTCATCTAGGCTTTTCCCCGCATCAGGAACGTGAACGTTCCCAAAATGTATTAATTCTCCATTCTTAAGGAATTCATTGAAGTAATTTTTGGTTCAGTATCTCTCTGTGTCATTGTAAACACGTGGTAATATCGAAATATCAGACACAGTATTTTGACTGAAGCTGTTTGTTTATAATACATTCTCCAGGTACTTTTTACGTGAAATTTATTTTTGATTTTTGCTGTTTATCTTCTAAAATTGCCCTCCCCACAGTTTTAACTTATGACGTTATTAATACAAACTGAATGTTATTCAATTTTGCGGTAAAATATATACCTTAAAAGAACAGAAAACATAAGCAAAAATAACCAGGCATTAACCCTCGTTACAATTTGTTCGTCATAATAATACTCACATCTTTACTGTAATGTTAAAATGTCATTTTGTTGACATCCTTTACAGTTGCGCTTTAGACCGCTCTCAAGGTATTTTGCAAAAAATAACAACCTCGGCAGTTTAAAATGTACGTAATCATATTAATGGTACGACTCAATCAATTCACTAGAATTGAAAGGTTAAGCTATCAATTTGAACCTACTCACGTTGAAAATAATATCGTGATCTTTTCGCCACGATCGAGACTTAAAAGTCTGATTTTTCCCTGAATGTTACTTAACGCTGAACGTGACATCAAGTGATGAACAACCATGAACAGTCGTGGGGTCTTACACGTGATAGCATTATGGGGAAGCCAGACTTAAAAATTATAAAAGGCAGCTGTTAAATATTATACGGGAAACTGTGAATACAATGATTATTGTATCTGTAATTTTTTTTCAGGCGTAACGTTACTGTTCAAGATGACAGCATATTGCTCCATGCATTCTACTACGACCAGACACAAACCATGTACACAACAAAAGCGGTTACATCAGTAATTTATTTATTATGTAAGTATCTCGTGTATAAATTAATATATGCACAAGTACATAAGCTTTTTAGCGTCACTTGGAGGAATATTCAGCTTTTTTCTAGGATGCAGCTTTATTAGTGTTTTAGAAATAATCTACTACGTATTCATTAAGTTTTATTTAAATTTGAAATCATACAACAGAGTTGAACAGTCGACTAATATGAGAAACACAAAATGTTCAAAGAAAACAGTTTCCAATGTCAAACATATAAAGGTGTACACTATGTATAGAGGAGAATACCTGGAATGAATTCTCACCTACCTACATAAGAAATGTGACTAGTTTAGAGCTGTCTTCTTCCCAAAACTCACAACAATTTGCTTCTTCTGGGTAGTCACATTGCTTGGTATGATTATTAAACAAGAGGTGTGCGGCACAAGGCATAACATGTGAAGTACCATAATAACAATCAACAAACTCCCGACAATTTTTCTTGTGAGTTAATTTTCCTACATAGTTTTTAGGACAAGACATACTATCTTCGTTAGTGTTAAGTATCCTTAGTGCATCTTCCCCGAATTTTTGCACTTCGTCAACTAGTACCACAGTAGATAAATCTTCACTGTTTGGGTTTACAACTATGGTCACACTTAATGCAAATCGCAAAATTTGCTTTACGCAAACTAAAATATGGACACCTTGAGAAAACGAATGTGGAACACTTACACTCACCTAGAAATAACAGCGTTTCCCAGTTACTCATATTAATCAATCAACAATAAACGTGTTTTGTCAAGTTTATACATAGCGAAATACCACCTTATCGGTGATAAATAGATTATCGATTACGTGGATTAGTTATTTATCTATAATGTCAGTTATGGTTCGTTATCGTCGTCAAATGTCGTACAAAATAATGTTAATCGCGTTTGTATTCAGTTTTACGTTCTTTTTCAGCATTGAAGAATGCTCATAAGTTCTTCGTTTTTGTGGAACTTTAAAGAATAAAGTATTTGAAATTAAGTGCATTATTTTACCAACAACCTTCCAACTTTTCTAATTTATTGTGGTCGATTGCATGAAACATGGCGGAAAACTGCGGAAAATGTTCCCTTTTACAACCTTTCAAGGCTCTTTCAGCTCACCCTTCTTCCTACTCCTTCTCCCACTTACACCCTGTTCTTTCCTTCGATCCCTCTAATATCCTCCTTTTTGTCACATTACTCTTTTTACAAACTTCCTCTTTATCCTCCAGAAATTTCCATAACCAAATTAAAACCAATCAAAAAAATAAATTGTTCCCGTGCAAATTTGTTCATACATAAAGATTTTACCTGTGCTAAGAATTTGTACTTTGATCGAATGTACCAGAATGTCATCAAAAACTTATGCAGCATCATCTTCATAGCGGAAAATCGTTGAGATGAGACACCACTGGAAGAGGGCACGGCGAAAGCCAGGGTAACTGAAACGGGATTTCTTCAAAGCGTGTATTTGGATTATGTCTGAAATTGTTCGATAGGGCGTTCTAATGAAAAGTAAACTAAAAATGTTTGAATTCGTCTACAAGTTTGTCACAAATAAATCAAAATAATTCACTTCAAATTTCTTTCAGGATTTCTCAACAACAACAATTAGCTACCAAAAGTAAAAGATGTTGCTGGTCTGGTTCAGTAATTGAAAGTAGTGGTTAATGGAGTTTCAGGATAAGACATAGAGAGAACATTTTTTATCAGGGATTATTATTTCGCCAGGGATACTTTAATTTTTATAACATTGTACGGAGTAAAATTTTGTGTGTGTTGGAGTTATGAATCAGTGGAGGTGTCCATTATTGAAGTGCTGTACTGTGACATGTAGTAATTTTTATCGATTTTTTTTTCGAAATACGCTCGGGAATGTTTGAGAAGTAAAATCTTTTTTACATTATCTTTATGCGAATTTAATGGGTAGTTTTGCAGACACCCTTTATATAGACGTTTAAGGCGTAATCTACACTTTTCCGAAGAGTTATTAATGTTGGTTTTATGGAATAATTAGATCATTTATACTTTTTGTAGAACAGAAGTTATCTGAAAACTTTTTGTTTTTGGCACGGAGATATTTTAAAATACGTGGGCTAAGAAGCAAGAAAAACAAATTCTTATGAATTCAATCCTTTGAAGGGCTCGTATTTTGTGGTAAATTGCTTGTAAACTTCATTAATGCTTCACATAACGAAATAAATAATTAATCTTTCATTGGTTTCTCGAATTTACATAGGGATCAGAATCTTAATTAAACGAAATTTAACACCTCCTTTATTTTCAGAAAATATTTTTACTAAAGTATTAACTAATTTATATCTTCGAAATTAAAAATTGATTTTATCTCGTATTATTATTAAGTACCTACTATAGAAATTTACGAGTTTCTGAGGTGATTTCCCTTTTATTGTGAAAAAGGATTTGTAAAATTGTAGAATCAAACCTATAATATGCTCGACAGGCTTGTAAAGCCTCTTCAAGATTACGAGAGGGTAATATGGAATAAGGTCTTGATTGCTGCGCAATTTAGAGGGGTAGGCAGATTTGATATCTGTTACGCTCTTATGCACTGATTTATATAATCGAAAGGGATTAAGCATTAAAACGAAGTTGGATTGTACTTAGATCTCTAACATATATATGAAAGACAGTTGAATACTATTGTTTATTATAGTTAGCGAGAGGAAACTATTTCTTTGTTTAGTGAAATGCTGTTGAAATTCATGTCAAAGCAATAATAGCCTCTACACCGAAATACAACCACGTATACAAGCTTTGAATGTGATTAGGACGGAAAAGCTAAAGTTAAACAAGTAAGCAAAATATAGCAACATAACGTAAAAGACAAGAGCTAATAAAATACAAAATAGACAAAATGGGATGTAAATTTTTTTTCCGACATGTAATGTTTTCGGTATAAAATTGTACGTTTCATTTAGTTCTCAGCTGTAACAGCTGCTTTCAAATAGGATGTGCAATGCACCACGATAAAAGTTAAACGACTAAATGAGTCTCTGATTTTCAATTTCCACACGATTTTATAGTTCTCCGCAAAACTAAGAAAAATGACACCGTTACTGGAGACCATATACTTGTCTTTTAAATAAAATTAATCTTTAAGGAAGATTTAATTGGGTTTCTATATCGTGTATTTAGTAAATAGTAGACATTGAATGTGACCATCGAAATGCTTTGTCCATTTGTGGACCCCTTTAAACCTATTGAAGGAAACCAGTGCAAGGGGCACCACAGCGGATGTTTGGTACTGTTTCGTAGCATATACATCTACTCCAACCAGGATTAAAATCTTCTGGATCGTCCAATTAGGTACCACGCAACCAAAACAAATTTATTGTACGCTCATGTTCAGCTGTTATTGCTTCTATTTGCATAGAATCAATGTCTGATGCAACTATTTTAGAATAATCAGATGTGGCTGGAAATCTGTAGGTCTGTAAAAGAAAGAGGCCGCAATTTCCCACAGCACGAGCAGTTATATTCATTTGGGTAACGTTTTCCTCGGCCTGAACAGCAGATTCGAGTGTCAAAACCAATTCTTTTAGGAAGTTATCGATCTTTCATACCTTAAGACTTTTCTGTAAGGTACACAAACACCCACATCAATCAAGAACCTTGGTCCAAACTTCTTGTAAATACACAACTGTGCCAAGTTGGGCAGAGTACATAAATGACCTTGGACAGACAACAGTTGTTATACTGTCACATATGGTAGTAACTAGCTTTTATATCATTGATTTTATTCATCCGTTTTATTTTCTCTGGTGCTCGCCTCGGTGATTTCAAATTCAGCACCTTGAGCAATTCGGGAACCAGTTCAAGTCCTCCACTAGCAATTCCATCGATAGTTGGAAACTGCGAACAGTGGTAGCTTTGAGATTTCACCCTCATGGCGGATAATAGCAGCTCCTGTTTTGATCAATCTCAATTCTTCATGGACTTATCATACCAAGCGTCTAACAAAATATGAGAAGATGTTCCAATAAAACAAACTGCATTGATGTTCCAAGGTAATTCTGCAAAATATATACTATATTACCATAAATATATGGGTTAATTCAGGATTGAAGCAAATAAATATCCTTTTTAATTCTCCAGGTAATTACATAACTGTTCAAACCCAGGTTCTCTATTGCCATCAGAGGTTGACCCTCTTCTGGACGCTGTTTCTTTTTCGGGCTTTGATGATTCTGGTTTCTAGAACGCTGGGTAGCAGTACTAGTGGTATGGCCCATGAGAACTGAGGTCTGGAGAAACCGTCACAAGCACCTCTTGTGTCTAGGAGCCACGTCGTCGGTTAGCTACTGCATTTCAATTATATCAATTTTCTGTACTGAACTCCATTTTCCTTGAGCTTGGGACTGCATTTAGCGATATCCATAACTTGCGACCATGCCGCAAAAATAAGGTTTTGAAATCAGATCAGTCAGGTATCTTTGCAGGAACATCCCCTTCATGTTTTGGTGCCTTTGGACGTAATATATGTCTTTTTTGTCAACATTTGTGATGCACTGGGAGCAATGTATCATTCATAAACATTCCTTTCACTCCATCCTGTCGAACTTCAATGCACTGTATTATCATGGGACAATTTGACGCTGAAAAGAATTTTTGTTTGCTTGGGTTAAGCAGATTTTGGGGCTAGTTTTACTGTACTATTACTACTTGTGTAAATCGTCAAATTGTACAAATTTGAAATTTGCAAGAGTATCTGCAACTTAGTTGCACGGTTACACAAATATGAAATTGTGAATTTGATCAGAGATAAAAATGTTAACCATGCAATAAAAAGGTATGCCTCGCATTAATTTGCCTAAAACTGGAATTTTTACACAAAACAGGATTAAATTAAATAAAAGAATACCTGGAGATTGCAAGTATAAAGAAAATATTTCACACTGTTGCATTCAGAAATGAAAGTCATAGTCAACGAAGAATTGTACACCTCTGATATTGAAAATTGTCAAATGAAGAAAAATGTAAAGTTAAGGCGAAATTTGACGACAAAGTGTTAGTGTGCTGTGCGTTTTCAGGGGCTGAGATCTCAGCTCTCTATGGTAGTCGAGTTCGAAGAGAAGCTGTGGATGCCGAGTGTCGAGCTTTATATCCAAAGGCGCTTACCAAAATTGGGTAATTTTATTAACACCTGTCATTAGAACGACGATGTGATAATTCTGGGTTGACCTCGCCTCGCATCGTGCCATGTTGAGACAATTTCCTTAGAAACGTCGTAACCTCGCAGCTTTCATTTAATTATTAATCATTAATAATATCGAAACCTGTTGGGATATCTCCAAGTAAAGAATTAAGTGGAATTACTTATTTTATTATTATAACAGAACCACTTATAAAGTTTCATATCGCTTTAGAGTAAATAATATTTAGGGCAGCACTAGCATGACGGTATAAGGTTGTTTTGTAATTAGCGATTATTGTAAACTAGGCAACATGTCAAATTGTTTCCAGCATGTTTGTATTGCCTATAAATTATGAAAACTTTCCTCAGTTAAAATAACGTAATTAATGTGTAGGAAAGAGACTGTAATATATGCAAATTACAGCCTCTTCAATTTTAAACCTACAGAACAAGACACATCTTCCTTACTCCTTCATTGCAAAATTCTACATTTATCATGGTTTTTGAATGTAGATACGTTTGAAAATCCTAATTGTTCTGCTGTATTATAAAAGTTTCTGCACAGCTTTTGTTTTTTAAAATAATCTGAAGTATAAGGATGTAGTATTGAAAATAATCAAACTTCCTTGCACGAAATATTATTAAGTTACGGTAGTCTTCAGTTTACTATCTTATTCGAATTTAACTGTAAAATAATTTCTATAATACTGATAACTGTGTAGAACATTACATTTTGCGAAGGCTTCGTACTACTGCGAGGTGAATTTATTTCCTTTTCTAAAAATAGGCGAATACGGTAGGTTCTAAAAAGCATTACTCCATTTGGAGTTTATTATGCTCGTAGTTTACTATTGTTTTACTGTTCTGTATATGACAAATTTAATGAAACCGCCTGTATCGTATTAAATAATCCTGTGACATGTATAAAAAATTCTTTTGTCGAAAGGTAAAATCAGAATAGAGGTTCCAAACACAGCATGTCAATAGAAGGAAAAGTTGTGGAATGCCCTTAGGCCTTTGAATATTTTGTAACAAATTTCGTATTAAACGAGGCTTTAACGATTTTTGGTAATCAAACGTTTTATATCTTAAAATACATATTGTGTGACCGAAATAAAGGAAAAATATATGTTTTGTATGTACAGAGGTGTATCGCTGTTTGGTTCTCAATTTTTCATTTTCATACAGTAATACTAAACCATTTTTAGAAATCATCCGAAAAAACTTACAAAATTTCAAAGAAATTGATTTGAAAAATACAACAAATTAAAGAAAAATTGCTCGCAATAACTTAACATATCTATAAAAGTCTTAAATTATTACTGTTTTTAGAAGTGTCCTTGCAAAGGAGACTTTATCTATGCTTGAAATATAACATTATTCCGTATGAACAGTATATTTGTTGAGGTTAAGTACATCAAAAATCATTAAAATAAATCAATTATTTTACACAGATTGATTATTCTTACTAAACTCACAAAATGACGTCACAAGTCATCTTAAGTTTTGGAAAATATCAAAGAAATACCGTAAAAAAAACTTATTTACAGATTTAAATTCGTAAAGAAACCTCTAATGAATGATTATGTTATTCTGCTACAAGCAAGATAGCAGGTATTAAAATTTTGACAAATAATCGATCCGTTACATGTTTCGAGACAGAACTAGTCTCATTTTCAAGCGATTATGTTAATGGCTAAAAACAATACAATGAATAGTCAGTAAAAAGTGGTAATTTCAAGACTCATTTTTTTTTATTATATAGATACCAATGAACCCCTTTGCGAGCAAAGAACCCCCAACGATTCTTCGTAAAGAAAATCTATAGACAGGTAAAAAGTAATACTTTTCTGTCTAAATGCGTCTGATTGAATAAATTATTATTGTGGCTTTTAGTGCTTGCATTGTTGTGTTTAACGGCCACAAGGGTCCTCTCATAAAAATAAACCAAGTACGAAATCGAGGAGGGCAGCGACATACAGTGTTTCGTTCGATCTGCCCTATTGATTTTCTGAGACACAAACTGTTCACAGATTCCTACATTTACACTAACATTAATAAACAAATAGCAAAATACATTATCGTAGTAAATGAGTAATGAGATACTAAAATATTTGATTCGTTTGATATTAAGTTTGTCACATGAAGTAAACTTAAAATGTGCAATAGAGCTTAAACAATATAATATTCGTTTTCCATGGATTCTCTACTCTAAAAAAATTTCACTTGTTACCATTGTCATGTTCACGATCACTTCAATCATCTTCATCTCTTTTTCTATTTGATGCTGACGTTGATAGGTAGGTAGTGTTAAAAGTGCATCCCAAGTTGCTGATCGAGTTCAAATTTTAGTCGTTTAGTATTCAATAAAGGTAAAATTTTTATCTTTAGAATAGTTTAAAGAGTCATTTTATTTACCTGCACAATTAATACACACAGTTCATATCAAACAACCCTTCAATAGGAGTAATCATAAAATGCCAGACGGAACTAGGTCTAAAGCAATAAAAGTATGCAAAAGCAATAATTCAAAATAAAGAACGTGAACGTGTACTTTCCTTTCATTAATCGTAAAAATACCAATATTAAATATAAAGGAATTTAATTAAACTTTCATGAATAACAAACGGATTATGTTCCTTATAGCACAAACGTGGCTTTCTCTAATATTTTATGTTAACTCATAAGTTATTATATATTTAGTGTTCCTTTATATTTAACCATGTATAAGTTTTGCAATTAATTCAAAAGTGTAACTTTTATAACAAATTAATTGTTTTTCACAAAAATTTTGGTTCAGTACTAACAGTAGAAATGAAAATTGTAGAAATATAACTATTAAAGACGTCATGAGCATAGTACTGTGACTGTTTTGAGGAGGAAATAAACTGCTCCACATAAGTTAGGGATACATATTATGGAATATTTGATTTTTGAAAAGAAAATTTTTTTTTCAAAGACGATTTTAAGCTATTTAGTTTTTAAATGTTTGTTTTTTATTATAAGAAAGTTAACAAATTAAAAAAAAATTTTAAACAAAGACAAGAAAAAATGAAAATTAGGTGAAAGTGACTAATAACTTAATTTCAAATTAATAAAAAAAAAAGAAAATGGACACAAATTTCCACTTAATTTCCCTTTCAGCAATAACGAGTATGTCCTCCATGGGTTTAATTGTAGTTTGGCAACGTCTTTGCATGCTGGTTATGAGATCATTAAAGTTTTCTTGGGGAATCTGTTGCCAGAGTTGTGGAAGCAAATTTCTCAGTTATTCGATTGTTTGTGGATGGAGATTATGGTGATCTAAAGCTCTCTGCAACTGATCCCAAGCATGCTCTATTGGATTTAAATCAGGCGATAGAGCAGATAAAGGTAAATGAGGAATTCCATTAGTTTCAATTGCATCCATAACTGCCATGGATCGGTGTGAACTGTGGACGAGCGTTATCGTCCAAAAAAAGGAAACCAGGACCCACAACAGCGTGAAGCTCGGGCACAATGTTGTTGATCACCTGATTCAAGTATACTTCTGAATTCATCTTTCCTGGAATAACCAGCAAGTCGGTACGACCATCATAACAAATGTTTTCCCATACACAAACAGTGCCTCCTTTGAAAGGGTGAACTTCTTGTACACTGATCGCCGGTGTTTTAGCACCGAAGGTTGTGTTGTGTCGCGTTCGACGACTATCCGAAAAACGACCATATCTCGATTCATCAGTGAACAGGAGATACCAACTTCCACACTCTTCTGTCCACACGCTCTCTTGCCCATTCTAATGTTAGTCACCTATGATCGCTAGTCAATGGTACACGTCTAAAAAGTCGTCTCGAACGTAAACCCATGTAGCATTTAATATTGGTGTAATATTGGCATTTGATTGTAAATATATTGGTAGTTGTTGTTGTTTTCCATTTTTTTTAATAAATAGTATTCAATTCAACTGTTACTATTGGTGTTAGACTGATGATAACTAATAACTGGTGATAAAATAGTTGTTTGTTTTGAAGTTCTGCTAAGCCACTTTCGCAAGAAATTAAATGACCTTAGTTGACTGCACAAAAAAACAGAAGATATCTCAAAAACTACAAGAGGGAATAGGGAACCATGGTACCGTTGGGAAGAGAATGAAATTTTGCATCAGACTACGACGAAACATATAGGGTGTTCCATTTGAAAAAACCAACTTATGATGATTCGAAGTTAACTAAACTCGGCATTAAATTTCCACCACCCTGTACGCAATTAAGCCACTTTGGAAGTATGGATGGGAAGCTTAGGGGTCCAGCTATCTCTCGTGTGAATATGGCTCCTTTATCTTTCTTGCTGTAGAATTCACATGGTTTTAAGCTAGATAGTGTTTATTTTAATTTTTATTAAAAAAATTAAATATCTCAGAAACCGTTAATTTTAGGAATAAGAAAACTTGATGAAAGTCCACCTAAAATTTTACGTAGAATCCAAAATCGGAATAATATATAGGGTGTTACATTTAAAATAATAAAGTTGATGTCATTTCCGGAAAAACCGGAAGTGTTACGTAGACGCCATTATTTTATTTGAGGAGGTCATACCCGAAAACTCCATTACCCAAATTTTCAAAATTCAGATCATAGTAGCTTCTGAAATATTCTAATGGGTGGTCACCGTGAGACACGCTGTATACTTACATAAAAGGATCAGCTTAATAAAGGAAAGATTGGAAGTTCAAGAAATGTTAAGTTAAGCTTAACTACCCAATTATCACAATATAACAACTAAGTTGTTATGCATCAAGAAATTTTGGTTCTGGTGAAACATCCTTTTTGCATACAGAGGTGAAAAGTATTGTAGACAAATAACAAAATGTTGAGTCCGATATGAAATTTACTGTAACCCGATTCTTTTGTGTTAGTAAAGTAGAACGCAAGAGGAAGCCGGAGCAATTTAAAATAGTGCATGTAATAATTTCAGTCTGATCCAATTAATTGCATTGCGATTATTAAAGAGTAACTGCATAGGTACATATATTGTATCTCGTCCATATTTAAAAGTATGGCAGAATAAATACGGTTATATCCTTTTTATTTCATAAAGATTTATAAGATAAATCTGAATGTAAAACAACGAAAATCCTCATACTTTACGTAAAATTTAGAATACATTTAAAAATTTCCCGATAAATTATTTTTTTTTTTTTTTTTGGAATTGTCAGTAAGTAAAGGAAGTAATATTTCAACTTAAAGGATTTCTAAAGTGTCGCCGTTGAGTTATAATTTATTTTCCACCTAAGGCTATTGCAAACGATTCGGCTATATATTTCTTTGTCCACAAAAGTTTTTTAATAGCCTACCAAAAGTTTCATGTATTTTTATTTTATCTTTCCCTATTTTATGATAAACAATCAAAAATGTTCAAACTTTACATAATGAAGAGAAAAGATAATTAGGAACCAGGAAAAGCGAAAAAGTTGTTAATGGTATACTAACTTTATTATTATATTTTAATACTAGAGTAATCGTGTTTTTTTTTTGCATACTTTTTCACGGAAAGGAATCATTCTAGGTTCTCGAGAGACAATTTACCTTGTAAAAAGCACACCTGGGAAATGACTACCAAATATCTACTGATGTTAGTGCCAAAAAAGCTCGTTCCATTTTTATTGCCGGTTTTCATATTACTATGATTTTAACATTAATCTCTCTTTATAACGTTCAGAATCGTTAAATTTTGAAATGAACGTCTAAATAAAAATACTATTCTAGTAATGCAAACTTAACGGCATAGAAAAGTTGACTGAAGAAAATGAAAATCAATTAAACGTGCGGTGCGTGAAGAGACAGACGATTTCGTTGAAACGAGGCGAAGTGTGTAACGATGAATTCAACTTGAATAACTTGTCAGTTTGAAAATCCTTTTAAGGAACGCGATTCGACCACAAAAAAAATAATGAAATTTTTGTTTTTCTCAACTGTTTTAAAGGTTTTCGAATGATATCATTTTGAAAAGTTATAGGATTGGGAAGTTTATTAATTTAATCAAAATTTCGTTTACGTTTACGTTAATTTTGACAGATTAATAACTTTAGAATATTATAATTAGAAAATAATTTTGAAACTGACGGAGGATTTGAAAATGATTATTATGTGTGGATCAACGTCAGAATATACATTATTGGAAATGTTGCTTGCGAAATTTGTATATTATGTAGATTGCTGAGCACAGTGTATCTCAATGTAATGGTAGGTTGTTATACATACAGCGTGCCACATGCGATTCATAAAACATTTAATATATTTGCACAAGTTTAATATGGGAATTGGATTCTACTTTATTCAAGTAGAGTGGGCTGAACATGGAGTAGAGAAACGATTTATAAGAATACCTATAAGTATCTAAATAATTACTGTCTTGTTAAGTATTCGAAAATAATTGTTTACTAACTGTAAAAATAAAAAGTATTGGCATAATTTGGAATTCCACCCACAACCTGAATGTTGGCGGATTTTCCAACCATTTTGTGGGAGTAAACGATTTGAAAATTAGAAGTGATTCTTTGGCAAACAAATGTGGTGGCAATGGAATCGTTGACGTAAAAGCAATTGTTGTTTGTCTGTCAGTGCCCATCATTGTAGTGCATTTTTTTCTAATTTGACCGTCGTTGCAGCAAGACTCAGACATGTTAAATGAAGTTATTTTATATATTTAGTATTATTAATTAAACAATTTTAGTTACATTGTGTAAAAGTTTATTTTTTTTATTAAATTAATTTATACCTGTCAACAATTTCAAGGCACCATACCGATTTTTGAGAAAATGGAAATTTTTATTTGTCTAAATACTTGCTTGCTGAAAAATTCAAAGTCGATTCAGAATTTTTGTCTCTACAAAGAAGTTAAATAAACTTTTGTATAAAATAATTAGGGAAGCAAATAATCGAATATTAAGATTTTTATATTGAAATCCCTTGGCGCATCGGCCAATTCTACACCATGTATGTGAATGTTGGAATTTCACACAAAGCTTGGAAGTAATGCTTTTACGTCCGAAAGAATTCGCCAGCACAGATGAAAGGTAAACTTCCTACACATCGCTTGTACGTATTATTCGCCCTCAAAAGCAGATGTTGAAAATACGCCTTAGAAACAAATACCATTTTAAATTGCTTTGTTTGACAAACTTTACTAATAATTGTTATTACTTTTGAGAGAAGGTAACAAGTTATTGTAAACGAAGACTTTATACAAGACAGAAGGATAAACGAAGTTAAAAGAACACAAAACACTGAAAGTTGAACTTTGTTTTAAATACGTACGCGAACAAAACTTCAATAACTCCCTCCACTTAGTAACAGCTTAAGCTGTTGAAAAACAAATTTTAAAACCAATTTGTAAAAAATGACATTTAGCTAAGTAAGTGTTATAATTTAAAATATTTGTAAAAAAAAACCAAACTGTAATTGCAAGTATTATATATTATGTAAATTAACTGTAGCAGTTAATGATAAAACTGATTTGCATGAATTATACTTTTAATATTTAAAACCGCTTTCAACTCAATTTTCCTTCCACGGAAGAAGACTAACGAAATTAATTTAAGGAAAGTTCCACAGCCAATTTATTTTTTGTCGTACTTGTTAAACAAAAAGTTATTCGAATTTTTAAAATAAATTTATTAAGGAGTGTATTAAAGGCCCGAAGGAAGTCTATTTCTCCGTGTAATTTTAATGACATCGTAATGGAGTCGACTGTATTATTGTGCTTTTGATTGCTGAAATCCATTTTGTGATATAAATCAGAGGAGATATTGCAATTATAATTTACTTAATTAATTCAAATGGAAAAAAAAAGATTTAATGAAGGTGTTTTTAGGAAAATAATTCAAGGGGAAATAATTTTAATGGATTAATTATTAAACAATGCATTTATTCCTTTATGTACAGTTTTGTTAAGATAATTTTGACTTCATTTTCAACGAACTTCGTTCGTTACTGGAATCAATATTCCGTCCGTGCGTCCGTGCGTTGCAAGAGATGCGTATTGTCTACAACCGAGTTAAGATATGGATCTTATGTGAAATTTTATGCTGATTCAAGATCCGGTCCCAATTTTTCGACATCTCAAATACTTTTCGAAATATTCGGCTTTAAAGTCGAAATTTCGAAATTATCAAATTTTGTCTTTTTGATAAGGCCAGATTTTTTTATACTTTCGTTACTGCGGTATTAGAAGTTCGTTTTGTAATCCAGGGATTTCAACTAGTTAAATATAAATTCGAGACAAGAGATATATGATGGTGTTTTCGCATGAGTAATTGCTTTTCTTTAGTCTTACACTTTTCTAAGATTCGGTTCTCCAATTCGCACTCGCCTAAGATCTCATTGTGTCTCTAATTAGAAGACGTGTACATCACTTTTTATAACGCTTTTGATATTTTTGAAAACGTATTTTCTTTATAATTAAACTTCGCTGGTTCATACATGCCATAAAATAAACTAAACATTCTAATTTTCACATCCTATATACAAATATTTGTCCTTATTATCCATTCTTTCGGCTCATTTTGCTACCCTTCAATGATATGAGATGGTCACTTAACCACAACTAAATTGTAAATTACTCTTCTAAAGTTACCCTTACACTATCCAATTTACTCTTCTGATTCCTCCTCTGTAAGACGGGAAGTTGTGAGTACTTTCAATAAAATACGCGCGACTTCCTAGACGCTTACATATGGTTAAATCATAGAGTACTTCTCGAGAATGCTTATATGGCAGCGTGGCTGTAGTTATGGTTTATGCGCGACGACGCTCCTTCACATTTTCGACAAGTAGCATGCTATTAATTTTATAAGTAAACCCTCTGGTCGTATTAGGTCAGTAGTCTCTGTTGCTATGACGTCAGAACCATTCCAGGAATTTAAACATCGCCTAGAAATTGACCTTTGCTAAGTGATGGACATAAGCTGCATTCCTTTAAAACCTCCTTTTTCTCTTTTCTGCATTGTCTCGCTTTTTGGATACACTTACCAAGGCAGCTCAAATTCTCAGCGTGATTGGGGTCGTATATTGGATTAAATGAAAAATCTGAAACAAATCTGAAAAAAATTTGCTGATATATGATTAACCAATAATACTAATAATGAGTACTAGACCGACAATAGCAAAAGGTATTTGGGCTTTTCCCGATACTAATTTGACACGGTGTAGAGATTTACACAAGACGGCGAGAGAGGAAGATAATAATAGGTTATGGGATGGAATGATCTGGATAGCCTCTAATAAATATTAATGAACTTTTTGTGAAAGTATCTTGCTCTTCAGTGAAAAGGCTTTAATAGAATTTTATTATAATGATGTACGTAGTTTGAAACTCGAATCACTACTTAATATCTAAGTTCAATATTTATACGAACTGATATCCGCAAAGTAACGACGAAATTCTTTCGAACGTGTTTAATACAATGCACTAACTTGTAATTTTATCGCATTTTTGAATCCTTGTCTGGATGACATAACATAATCATCAAACAGCTGTTGAACGAACGTAATTGTATCTGTCACCTTTTCTGTAAACTGTTCCATGGCAAATGAACGTTTTGTCGATTCTCAACGTTAATTTGCCACGGAACAGTTTACACTGGGAAATGGTTACTATACAGGGTGGCCCATTGAAAAGGTAACCTGTGGCCTGTTTTGGGACACTTAGACAAGTTTCTTAAAAAAACGCTCGGACACGTCGATTTTTTATTTTTGGGTTTCAACTTTTGATGTCAAATTTGACTTTGTCAGGTCAACCCCCTAGCCCCAGCAACCCCTAACTCAAGAATTTAAATAGGGAAAAGGAGTCGAGCGACCCCTCATTTGAAACGTATTTTAATTCTCTATGTGACAGTATGAATGAAAATTAGTTTTATTCAATTTTTTTTGGCCCCCATGAAAAGCACCCTCCAGATTAAGGAAGGTGGGGGTGTTGTTTAGGAAAAATCTTGAAACACGTCACTTTTGACCTTTTGAACGGCACATTTTGATGTCAAATTTGACTTTGTCAGGTCAACCCCCTAGCCCCAGCAACCCCTAACTCAAGAATTTAAATTTGAAGCGTCTTTTAATTCTCTATTCGACAGTACAAATGAAAATGAGTTTTATTCAATTTTTTTTCGCCCCGATGAAAAGCACCCTACAGATTAACTAAGGTGGGGGTGTTGTTTAGGAAAAATCCTGAAACACGCCACCTTTGACCTTTTGAATGGCACATTTCAGGATTTTTCCTAAACAACACCCTGACCTTAGTTAATCTAGTTCTAGAGGGTGCTTTTCATGGGGGTGGAAAAAATTGAATAAAACTAATTTCGGTCATACTGTTGAATAGAGAATTAAAAGACGCTTTAAATGAGGGGTCGCTCGACACCCTTTCCCTATTTAAATTCTTGAGTTAGGGGTTGCTGGGGTTAGGGGGTTGACCCAATAAGGTCAAATTTGACATCAAAATGTGCCGTTCAAAAGGTCTAAGGTGGTGTGTTTCAGGATTTTTCCTAAACAACACCCCCACCTTAGTTAATCTGGAGGGTGCTTTCATCGGGCGAAAAAAAATTGAATAAAACTAATTTTCATTTGTACTGTCGAATATATAATTAAAAGACGCTTCAAATTTAAATTCTTGGGTTAGGGGTTGCTGGGGCTAGGGGGTTGACCTGACAAAGTCAAATTTGACATCAAAAGTTGTCCCCCAAAAATAGAAAATCGACGTGTCCGAGCGTTTTTTTAAGAAACTTGTCTAAGTGTCCCAAAACAAGCGTGTTACCTTTTGAATGGGCCACCCTGTATAACAGGTAATTTCGAGGGGAATGGAAGAATTCCCCATATCAGCTTTTTAGGATTGTCGCCACTTTAAGAATTTTCGATTTCTTCCTTCCACCTTGTATATTCTAAGCTTTATAATTACGACAAGTAATTCTACAAAATTTTTAATTTCAAATACAACCCATCACGTTTCGGCACTATATATCATTATCAACGGTAATAATGTCGCAACGCGTTGGGTTGTATTTAAAATGAAAAATTTGAGTGAAATTACTTGCTATTATCTCTACATAATAAAAGGATAAAGTGATGACTGACTCACTCACTCACTGATCTATTAACGCCCAGGCCAAACCAATGAATCTTGAAACTTGAAATTTTCAGTGAACCTTCTCCTAATGATGTAGGCACTCACTAAGAAGCGGATTTTCAAAATTCATCCCCTAAATGGGTCAAAATAAGGGTTGAAGTGAGGGAGTTTTGATTTTATTAGTAAACATTGTAAATAAAAGCGCAATGTTATTAGGTTATTACTGTCAAACTTAAAAGCTTAAACTTTGGAAGTTCAGACAACTTTTATTGGCGGTACAAAGTTCGCTGAGTCAGCTAGTGTATTATAATTACTTGGTAGCACGACGTAAACTTAGACCAAATTAAATGTAAGACTAATTTAATTTTCTCATCGAGTTTCTCGTATTGATAGAACTTATAAAGGTAGAGTGGAATATAATACACCGAAAGATCTAGTAAATTGCTATATTAGATGTTTCTATTTCTGTTTCAAAGGGGAAGATTTTCTTGAAGGGTTTTTAATACATTTAAAAATAACATATAGCTTTTATTAGATTTTCATAGTAATATTGTAAAACCTTAAGAAATTAAAGGCTTATTCATACTCTTTACGTGGTGATCCCTTCGAATACGAAGTTAAAGTTTGCATCGGATCTCTCCCTTGGAGAACTTCAAAATATATTTTCCGATGTGAGGTTGGATATTTCGTTGTACTCTTGATCTATTCTATCGGCAATTTGTGAATGGGATTTCGTTTGTATCAGATGGACCTGGTGGGAATATCGAATTATGTAATATAATAAATAAAGCTTTAAATAAAGTGAAGTTGAATGTTACATATTAAAATTTCTAATCATCGACAGTGGCACAGTACACGATGGGTTTTGAAGAGATGTAAACTGTTCGAACGGCAACAGTAAAAATGTTCATATAGCTTTAGAAACACTTTTTTTCCATTCTTAATAATTCATAGAAGGTCCCAATGATACTGAAAAGGACTATATTGCATGTCATGTAAAATTGATTTAAAAATTCGTCCCCAGAAGGGTTGAAAGGATAATTACCATCCAAAGCATCTTTGTCAATATATGCGATAAACCGATAAGAAAGTTATGAGTACACAATTCCTTTCTTTGCCGTTTATAATGTATACCTGTTGCTTTATTATAGATAGTCCACAAAAATTCTAAAAGCCAAAGTTTAGCCTTAGGGATCACTTCGTTGACTTTCCGGACACAATGTAATACATGAAAAGTATAAATCATTTTTCATACAATAAAATTCAACACTTCCTTGATGTTCAGTTAATTTAATTACCGAATTCTGTGACAAACTATTAAATTGTTCACGAAATGTATTTATAGTAAAGCTCTTCATTTACCCAAAGTGCTCTTCAGAGAATACTTTAAAGGGAACACAAGATTCAGAGTGGTTATTTACCTTTGTAATGTGTCGCTTTATCTTCCACTTAGATCTAGAATAGTTACGTAAACAAACCTCAAATTATAAAACGGCTAATATATCAACACTGAGCACGAACTTATTAATACGATAATACAAGTTTCGTTCGGATTGTGTCTAAAATTTTCTTATTTTAATGAGAAATTCAATAGGTGTGCTTATGTCCATGACATAATGTAATATCCTGTTTCCCTAATAAAACCTTTTTTCTCTAGTTGTCACCTAAAACCATTAGAAACCGAGACAGTCTGAATAACTTGTATAACCTACGTGAAAATATAGTAACTTCCTCTTATACAATTTGGGGAAAGGAGTGATAATTTCAAGACAACTGTAAGTTCAAATTAGCGTATTCGCAGTCGGATTTGGCACAGTAACTAATAATGAAAATTTTTTTTTAAAGAAAATCCTACTTAAATTAACAAGAAATGCATCTGCACGCTATTTCCTAATTTTCCATGTTAACACGAAACCAATTCTCTGGAGTTTTACTGATAAGTTTCTCTTTACTTCTTCCGTAATTTTTAAGGAGCGAAAAAAATAAATAGGGAGGCGGGAGCAAAGTATATAACCTAAATTAACGAGCAGTGCACTGTTTTTTCTCATTTACCGTTTTTTCTACGTTTTCAATTATTATTCCGTTAAAATTTCTATTTTTTCTATTTAAATTGTACAAATATATGGTCAGACTTGTCCCTTATTTTCTGTAGATTAGTAAAAAATTTGTAATTTTATAACATAAATTTTGGAATTATAGAGCTTTTTAATGTAGTTTGTAGGCCGATCAGTCTGAAAATTTGAATAACGCCATAAATTTTCCTTCTGAACAACTTTTCTTAGTGACACTTTGGCGTACTATGAACGGAAAAGGTACTTTACCTGAAACGAAATTCACAAATAAAGGATTTTGGCTCAACTGTAAAGACCTACTTGATTTTAATAACAAATCGAAAGTAAACTAAAAATAAGTTTCAGACCAAGCAGGGCGGAATCCCAAAATATGAAATTCCAATTCGAAAATTTTTGGTCCATCTCACCTATTGTGAACTCAATCCGGGGACACACTGTATATTGTGGCATATTTATTTTTTGAAAAGTGTTAAAAATAGTTATTTATGTATCAAGTACGCAAAATGATGTTTTAGTGGATGAGTCGAGTTTGTCGGACGAGGCGATGCCGAGTCCGAAAACTTAGACGAATCCACTAAAACGTTTTGCGTACGTGATGCATAGGTACAACATTTTTTTGCATGAATTCTCTAAATTATCAAATTAATTTCATAAAAATTTAATTTGGTACGTACAGAACAGTTGTAAACGTCATATTTAGCTTTGACATAGTTGTTATAGCAACAACAAGTAAATTCGTAAAAAGTCAAAAGAAAGATATCGTAAATACGTTAAAACGAATGAAAATTCAGCATTAAGGTTGTCATAGCGACTTTAGCGTACCTACTTGTCCTTTAAATATGTATTTTGCGGATTGTTTTCAGTCCGCAAAATGGTTACTTTGGAGACAGAATACAAAAAAAATAATTGTTAAAAAATGACTGCACCGCTCTATACTCAGAAACTATTAAAGTTATCGAAATGCGGTTTTCGCCAATCGATTGCATTCGGCC
Source organism: Pyrocoelia pectoralis (assembly GCA_036250285.1). Classification (NCBI taxonomy): domain Eukaryota; kingdom Metazoa; phylum Arthropoda; class Insecta; order Coleoptera; family Lampyridae; genus Pyrocoelia; species Pyrocoelia pectoralis. Next base: position 7,215,700 of record CM070075.1, read on the forward strand.
CCAAGGGCGGAAATGCTAATATTACCTTTGATGAGGTCACTTCCGGTATAAGCTAAAATGGCGGTACTCATTTTTTTTATAAGATAAAGTTGCAGTTTTTTATGTAGTTTAAGAGTATTTTTTTCTGCATTCAGCTATATTTATTTTTTGAAAAAGTGTTAATACGAGGGAAGTCTCGTGGCAACTTGCCAGAATTTTTTTCAGTTACCAACATATTTTAATGGTGACTGCGTTTTGGAATAAGTATCATTATAATATTATAAGTTTATTTGCGGACATTGGGATGCGTTCAAACCTCACATATATACCATCATTAAATGGGGATTGACTAAATGAAGGTTCACTTTATTTGCGCGGTGCTATATTATGACTGATCAGTTACTTTAAAAAAGTACCTTTCACGAGAAAGTCGCAATTTTTCTTCCAGAATTGCAGAGTTCTTCTGCACCATCCAAAACCAGGCTGCAAAATTGCTCCTTTCCGAAGAATATATTATTTAATTAAAAACGGCGTTGGACCTTATTAACAGTAAAAATCAAAAAAGAAGGACGTCCTTTGCACTTCAAAAATAAATGCATCCACACATATGCCATAACGATTCGGTTCTATACAAAGCACATTTGACCTCTCTTAAGCTGGCAGGACCAAATCGGCAGAATCAAGTCGGACTTATTTAATTATTTAGTACTTATTTTGTACTAATTTGTACCACTAATAAAAATTTTGTACTCCTTGCCGTTTTGAAAAATACAGTGGCGCTGCTAACTTCATATTAAGCTAGCAGGACCACAAGAAAAAAAGACAAAACACGAAAGATCGAGGCAGCAACACAAAGATCTGAATTTGTACTAATTTGTACCATTAATAAAAATTTTGTACTCCTTGCCGTTTTGAAAAAAACAGTGGCGTTGCTAGCCTCATATTAAGCTAGCAGGACCAAAAGACAAAAATAAATAAAAGAAACAAAACAAAGGCTGATACGCAAAGATCTGAATTTGTACTAATATGTACCATCAAAATAAATTGAACATGTCCAAAAATTTCTCTTAAGACAACACCCAAATGATATGAAGCCTATTAGGGTCAAGAGTAAAGTACTCTTTGCCACGAGCAGAATCAGTTGATACTCGTACCATCGAAGCAAGATAATTTGTACCTCTCAAATATGAAATTTAGAATTTCGAACCCCCCTCCTTCCTTTGGAATCTACCCCCATCACTTTGGGCTCAAGAGTAAAGTACCCTTTGTCACGAGCAGAATCAGTTGATACTCCTACCATCGAAGCAGGATAATTTGTACCTCTAAAATATGAAGTTTTGAATTTCGTACCCTCCTCCTTCATTTGGAATCTACTCCCGATCACTTCCTGCAATACATAATATTGTCACAACATCTTAGGATAGGTTTAATCTTTTAAAAATGATGCAAGGTGTCACTCCACTATTTCATTTAAAAAGTATTTTTATTACCTAACGCTTGTTGAATAATTATTATGTTTCTTTTAAGTCTAAACAGTTTCGTAATTTGTTTTTTGAAATTACATATTACTAAAATCAGTCAAATATTTTCCTTTTGATTCTTATTGTTTTTGATTAAAATTTATTCCCTCACTTCTCTTGGTGTATTAAAAATGTTTACAAGCGTTTTCTACAAATTATTTTGTTATAAATACGTGAAATAACCTTCTGAACTACAATATTTATACAGGGTAATCCTTCAATAATATTTAAATGGTGCAAGAGGCCCTGGAAATTGAATAAAATGATTATTATATCAATGTAAACATATTTAGTACTTTACTCTTGAGTCGAAAAGTGATCGGTGGTAGATTCCAAAGGAAGAAGGAGGGTACGAAATTCGTAACTTCATATTTTAGAGGTACAAGTTATCCTGCTTCGATCGTACGAGTATCAACTGATTCTGCTCGTGGCAAAGGGTACTTTACTCTTGAGCCCAAAAGTGATGGGGGGTAGATTCCAAAGGAAGGAGGGGGGTACGATATTCTAAACTTCATATTTGAGAGGTACAAATTATCTTGCTTCGATGGTACGAGTATCAACTGATTCTGCTCGTGACAAAGGGTACTTTACTCTTGAGTCGAAAAGTGATCGGTGGTGGATTCCAAAGGAAGAAGGAGGGTACGAAATTCCAAACTTCATATTTGAGAGGTACAAATTATCTTGCTTCGATGGTACGAGTATCAACTGATTCTGCTCGTGACAAAGGGTCCTTACTCTTGAGCCCAAAAGTGATGGGGAGTAGATTCCAAAGGAAGGAGGGGGGTACTAAATTCCAAACTTCATATTTGAGAGGTACAAATTATCTTGCTTCGATGGTACGAGTATCAACTGATTCTGCTCGTGACAAAGGGTACTTTACTCTTGAGCCCAAAAGTGATCGGGGGTAGATTCTAAAGGAAGGACGCGGGTACGAAATTCGAAACTTCGTAATTGAGAGGTACAAATTATCTTGCTTCGATGGTACGAGTATCAACTGATTCTGCTCGTGATAAAGGGTACTTTACTCTTGAGCCCAAAAGTGATGGGGGGTAGATTCCAAAGGAAGGAGGGGGGTAAGAAATTCTAAACTTCATATTTGAGAGGTACAAATTATCTTGCTTCGATGGTACGAGTATCAACTGATTCTGCTCGTGGGAAAGGGTACTTTACTCTTGAGGCCAAAAGTGATGGGGGGTAGATTCCAAAGGAAGGAGGGGGGTACTAATTTCCAAACTTCATATTTGAGAGGTACAAATTATCTTGCTTCGATGGTACGAGTATCTACTGATTCTGCTCGTGGCAAAGAGTACTTTACTCTTGACCCTAATAGGCTTCATATCATTTGGGTGTTGTCTTAAGAGAAATTTTTGGACATGTTCAATTTATTTTGATGGTACAAATTAGTACAAATTCAGATCTTTGCGTATCAGCCTTTGTTTTGTTTTTTTTATTTTATTTTTGTCTTTTGGTCCTACTAGCTTAATACGAGGCTAGCAGCGCCACTGTTTTTTTCAAAACGGCAAGGAGTACAACATTTTTATTAATGGTACAAATTAGTACAAATTCAGATCTTTGTGTTGCTGCCTCGATCTTTCGTGTTTTGTCTTTTTTTCTTGTGGTCCTGCTAGCTTAATATGAAGCTAGCAGCGCCACTGTTTTTTTCAAAACGGCAAGGAGTACAAAATTTTTATTAGTGGTACAAATTAGTACAAAATAAGTACTAAATAATTAAATAAGTCCGACTTGATTCTGCCGATTTGGTCCTGCCAGCTTAAGAGAGGTGCACATTTGGCTTTGTTATTCATATATGGCACACCCTCACTCACAATGTTTCTACGGTTAGTAACAAATTTTGTATAAAGATCCTTAATATTATTCATTATTTTAATAAATCAATCGTGCAAACAGGTATCGTATAGTAATTTACCAACATGCAAGCATTAGCCATGTTTACTCTCTGGTGGATATCTAGCACCTTAGTGAATAATGTGTTCGAGATTGTTATCCTTCGACCCTTAAATACATGAGTCAAATTCAATATTATGTTATAAACGCTAACGTTCCAGAAATGGGAACAACAAGAAGTCGCTAACGATTTGTATACAAATGTACCTACAAAAATGTCGATCTGTCCAATTCTCAATTTCTCAATTTCTTGGTAGTTCCAGAAATCGAAAATTACCCCTTCAACATTTCCATTACTACTTAAAAGCATCCGGTTAAGAGCAAACGGAACAAATGGAAAGCCACAAAATCGGTAATTACCTAATTATTCTAAGGGGTTTAAAGTAGAGGGTTTATGAGAGTTTCAACTTTGGCTTAGTTATCAAGCTAAATTGTTCCGCTCTCTTTTCGTTTGTAATGAAATTTCAAACAAAACTTTTACTTAATAAGGTATATAAGCAATGCGGAAAATGGGTTAACTATTTACGTGAGCGTCGTTGCTAATTATTTTTATGAATATTTAAATATACAGACTAAAAGGGCTCGTTTCATATACAAAAAAATTTAATTGTTGTATAGTACTAGAACAGCACGGTGTATTATACAATATACATACACTTTAGGTTATTATAATCCACAAATGTAATTAAACCTTAATCTGTTAAATCCTCTTTAATAACAAGTCACTTAAAATCGTTATCTACAACGCATTACCTAAACTGTGTAAAATTACAATTTAATGGTGTAACATTAATGTAGGACACTTTACTATTCATTGGATGTAAAATTAAGCGAAATGGAAGTTAAGAAATGTACATAATGACTTTGATGCAGTTTTCACGAATTAATTAATACCCAATCAACATTTCTCAAATAATGCGCTCTTTGTAGTATTTTCACAACATCTAAAATTTTTGTTTCTCGATATTGATGAACTATTCTACGTACGTAGGTATATTTGTTTAGGTTATAGAGTAAACAGAATTTCCTTTGAATTGTAACCTTTCTAAGCATAAAAAATTCTGGCAAGTTGCCACGAGACTTCCCTCGTATTAACAATTTTTTCAAAAAATAAATATAGCACAATTGCTGAATTCAGAAAACATACTCTTAAACTAGGTACATAAAAAACTGCAACTTTATCTTATAAAAAAATGAGTGCCGCCATTTTAGCTTATACCGGAAGTGACCTCATCAAAGATAATATTAGCATTTTCGTCCTTGGCTCGAATGCAATCGATTGGCGAAAACCGCATTTCGGTAACTTTAATAGTTTCTGAGTATAGAGCGTTGCAGTCATTTTTTATCAATTATTTTTTAACACTTTTTTCAAAAAATAAGTACTTATAGCACAAAACTTCCATAAAAAAACTGGAACTTTATAGTATAAAAAGATGAGTGCCGCCATTGTAGCTTATACCGGAAGTTATGTCATCAAAGGTAATATCAGCATTTTCGTCCTTGGCCCGAATGCAATCGATTGGCGAAAACCGCATTTCGATAACTTTAATAGTTTCTCAGTTTAGAGCGTTGCAAGGAATGTGTACGGACAGACAACAGACTGCATATTGTAATTCACAAAGGCTCCACCATAAGCCCCAACCCTTTTGTGTTATCATCAGGCTACAAAATATTTGCTTAACATAAAACTAATAATAAGGTATACTTACTCTAAGTGTAATGGTTGAGTTAAATTTAAGTTGATATTAAAAATAAGTAATGGGCGTGATTATTAGTTTTATGTTAAGCAAATATTTTGTAGCCTGATGATGACACCAAAAGATTGTCGAAACATGTCGTATGATAATGAAACAATTTAATTATTTTTATCCACTTCGGTTTTTAATTAAAATAAAAGTTATTCATGGGGGAGGTTATTTCTTGGACCTCAAAATCACCAGACTCAATAATTATTTTGATATAGATATCTTCAGAAAACCCACGACCACAGACCATGTGATTCCTTATTGCTCTTTCCACCCTCTCTCTTACAAACTTTCAGCCTTTAGATTCTTCTTCAACCGTCTTTTCAATTTGTCCTTGAACCAACTTAATTTTAATAAGGAATACAACCTAATATTTGAGATTGCTGCTCGTAATGGGTATCCCTAAGTCTTTGATTCAGAAGCTTTTTTACCACATTTTCCACAAATTTAAAGTACACCATCTTGATGTCTAATATTGAGACCCCCAAAAAGCCTCTTACTCCTTCGAGAAATTCTTTAAACAACTCGATGTTTCCATTGGTTTTTCCTCAAAACATAACCTTAAGAGTTACTTGGTGCACACGAAAGACAAATTAGATATTAGTGTCTACAAGTTAATTTGTAGCACCTGTGGATCCTTTTACATCGGTCAAACAGGCCGGAAGTTTAAAGCCAGATTTGCTGAACCTTTCGCGTGCATCAAGAACAGCAACCTTTTCATGAAATCTTCCTTTGCTCATCACATTCTGGACCGTGGACATTCTTTCGATCCTAACATTAATTATGAAATTTTACACGTATTTGATAAAAGTATCAAGTTAAATTTATTGGAAATAAAAGAAATTTTGACTTCCTTTAACCACAATCCGTCTTCATCCCTTAACGAAGTCCTTAATACCAATAAGAATTTGCTCATTCTTTAATTATCACTATTTGTTTTGATTTGCATTCTCGTACCCCCCCCCCCCCCCCCTTATATGACTTGCGCGGTTGGCAGAGATTCGCACCTAAGACCTTAAAAGTTCGACAAATCCAGTTAGGATAACATCAGAGTATTCGCCCGGGCACGAACTAATATCCCGCCAATCAAGTAAATTAAGATTACATTTTATAATTAGCTGTCATGTATTTAATATTTTGTTTGATGCATTGGTTGGAAGACGTCAGTCAATTAAATGAATGTAGGTCAAAAGCTTTGAAACCGGGAAATAAATGTACGACTTCTTTATTTTAGTGTGATGGCCTATTCTGATAGGATACTACACTGTATTAAATGTAAAACTTTATTTCACCATATTCCTGCTTTAGAAGTTTTTCATAAACAAAATTAATAACAGGGCGAAATAATTTAGAGCTTATTATCCATCACCCTGTGTAACTGTGGAGAAAAAAATAACATGCATCTGTTAGTGGTGTACTCTTTTATATCATTCGTTTTATAATAAAGTTCTGAACTGAAGTTTACATGCCTCGGTGGTTTATGTCGCCATAAATAATATTCTTTTTATAGCTGCAGAGGGGTAGTGCTCTACATATAATCTTTACAAAATACAGCATTTACCATCACGGATTCTAAAATATCCTTTGAAAATATATTAATTTTAAGATCAGTTCTCTTTATGATGGAAAACTGCAACGTTGAAAATGTTTCTAATTCAAACCGAATTTCACATCGCTTGCACGTCGTGTTTATAAACGTGGAAGATAATAACAATCCTCGTATTCAGAGTGAAATAAAAGTATGCTAAATCTATAAAGTAGATAAACATGTTTTGCACACTTACCAACTCTGTGGAATACACATTTATGAGATTTGCATATGATAAAAATAATGAAGTTTTACTTTTACGTAGAGCCAGAACTACGTAAATTGCTTTAATTCTTTTTTGTTTTAATGTATCGCTATTGTGAAAACCAAGCGTATGCACGATTAGAGATCATTATTTTGAGTAAAAATAGATATTTCACAAGTTTTCCTCACAAAATTTAAAACGATATCTTGATGACAGGGTACATACGTGTTTATTAAATAATGTATTTTTTACCTTTGACGAAAAATATGCAATCCGTATCTTAATATTATTGGAGAAAAACTATATTTCAATTACTCCAATCAGAATTGATAGGTAATAGCACGACAAACCGATGACCGCAAGCGCTTCCACACATTTGACCAATATCAATGAGACATTGAGACACAGGTAATGTAGTTAGTAAACCCAAATTCTATGTCAAATTGCTTCGTTTAGAATTCCGCAAATCGACCGTGCCGCAAGCAGGTAGAGCATATAAATTATGTAATGGTAATTCTGTAACTTTCTGACATATAGAAGTTTCTGCTTGTTTCATGTTTAAGAGTGAGTTTGAACAGAAAGTTTGCTATAGTGCCGATATGGGGAGAAAATTATTACATACGGAAATTGATATTTATAGTAGTACATGTAATGTAGGTAGTGTTACATTTGTTAAACAACTTTGGTTCATTAGTAAAACATGTGAAATTACGTATTTGTTGACTACAAACTGTACCTTTATTTATTTCGCTTTTATTTTTAGGTATTACACCCTGAGATGACTATTGTTTTAAATAAAACACAAGTGAATTGAATTCATCTGCGGAAAGTTAGCCCCCCCCCCCCCCCCCCCTCCAAAGTTCTATAACTGTAGTTCTGAGAGTTTTAGAATACTTAAAAGCAAGTTCCACCAGCCGAGTCTTACATTCAACACTCAAGTCTCAACACAAGTCAACACTCATTTTGAAAATAATCTTCATGCTGTTCCCAAATGTTATAAAATTTATTTCTTTTGGTGTTCTAAAAAGATCAGCTATAGTTCTAAAGTTCTCTATCGCTCAAAGAAAGCTCAATAAACAGCGCAGAAGGTTGACTAATTAGAGACTCAAAACTCCTTTATATCTTTGGAATTATAATGTAATTTTGATATAAAATGCTATTATAATTTACCTAAAAGTCTAAAAGGAACTCTAAAATTAGGAGTTAAGGTGCTTTGGTCGGTGCCACACGTGAATTTTGTTGCGTAAGGAAAGTTACGGTTTGGGAGGTTAGGACAGGAGTTTTTTGCAAGTGCGGGTAGGTCTCGACATCCCACGTATTACCGGCGCAGGTGCGAGTAGATGTAGGTATAATTGGAGGAAGCTTTGATTAATTTTGCCAGTGCGTGAAGATTTAGGGAAATAACACAGGTTTTCCCAATCGGGCGGGCGACCTTTGTCTTTTAGAGATAGTTAAACTTAGTTAGAATACGGGAATTTGCATTTTCACCACGGTTAAAAAACAATTTAAAGCTGCGGGAAAAGGACAAAGAGAGTGAAGAGTGAAAGAATGGGGTGGATAAATAGAGAAATTAAGATCCAAAAAAAGAATGGTGGTTATAATTGTGGTCGGATGAGAAACAGATGGAGAAGAGCGGGAAGATGCGGTAGTATAGAGGACTACCTGAAAAGAAAAAGGGAAAGCGGCGAGATAGAGAAGGATAAGGAAAAGGAGAGTAAGGAAGAGCGTTTCAAGACCAGCTAGGTAACAAGGAGATCTTCAATTAGAGGTGAAGTTGGAGGCGGAGAGTGTACAGAGATTGTAGAGGAGGAGATGGACAAGATACTGAAAAAGTTGGAAAGTATGGAGAAACAGATAAAGAAGGAAATAGATGAGATGAGAAGAGGAATTAGTGAGGAGGTAAGAGATATGAAGGAAGAGTATGGGAAGAAAGAGAACGAATGGAATGAGGAGAGAAAGGGGTTGAAAGAGAAGATAGTAATGATAAAGAAGGGAATGGAGAGGAATGAGAGAATAAGAAGAAAAAATAATAGACTGGTGACAGGCAGCAATGTAAGAAATCCGGAGAAGTACTTGGGAGGCTTCATTCGGAGCAAATTGTGAGGGAGCGTGAGGTTTAAGGGTGCATGGGGACAGAAAAAGAGATGGTGGTGGAGGAGTTGGGGAAACAAGATGGAAGTACATATTATTGTTAGCAATGGAGACTGATTGAAAACCATTAATCCAATCCGTTTGAGGACGGACATTTATACTGCAGATGCAAGAGGATGTCCTGCGACTTCAGTCGTTGCAAGAAATATTGAAGTTGTGCCAAAGGTGTTGATCGAAAAACCAACAAATAGGTATACTCACCCGCCCATAAATTTGTTGACTCTATTAAAACTTGTAGTAGAGAGGTTTTGCTTCAATTTTAAATTAACATTGCAAACTTGTATAGAATAATTTCACGATTTAGTTATTCAAATAACTTCGCTTATCGCTGAAACAGAAATAGAAACTTGTAATAGAATTACTTTCTCGAATGTTTCTCAATAGCTTAAGTTGTTATTATCAGAAACTAACCAAAAGTGAAAGTGTTTTAGTTTGTCAGTTATGATCACGGTTTGAATTGAAAAGCGCTCAAGTAAGTAATTTTATAGAAAGTTCCTTTTGTGTTTGAATCATTCGTGACAGTTTTTGAGTATCACGTTATTTGAGATAGGTAAATTTTCATTTTTACTATACTATCACACATTAATTATGAATTATGAAATTTGCTGATTTGAAGGATGCATACTCGTATATTATTTCTTTCATTGTAACACTACGATTCATCGAATCCTATTTAATACTCCATTTCGTACAGCAAAAAAACATGCTCGAAGATATCACAGTAGGGGAAAAACGTGTCAACAAATTTGCGAGCTTGTAATGTACAAGGCTTCCTTTTGAATCTCGTGTATAGGACAAGACATCTGATTTAAGAGAAGGCAAATTCGTGCGCCTATAATTCCCGTTTTCCTACCTTCGAAAAAAGGAAAAACAAAAATATATGACAGTTTGTAAAATTGAACTTGTCCTCCTTAATATTTTACCCTGTTTCTGCAGAGAATTTGACAAAGCAAGGACGAAGACTTTTAATAAAGGTTTTTTTTTTGATGCAGGTAGAATAAAATCTGAACTTTGACCGCTGTATTTCTAAATCGTCCGCGTTTAAGTGCACTTGTTATTGTAAAGATTATAGGGAAAAATTAAAGTAAAGATATATAAAGTGAACTGACTGATCTGCTACACGCAAATGCAATTTAAATTAACTCGCCATTAAAGGCTTTTATATTCATTTTGAGTATAACCTGGTGTTGTTAGTTCAGTTTTACGATATGAGGTAAATTCCTGATGGCTTACATTACTTTATTTTATTGCAAAAAAAGTAATTATAAAGCTTAGCAAAATGACTACATTCAGTGCTTTAATAAAACATCATTGTTTCGGCTTGAATAATAATATACCTAAAGCGCCATGTTTTTCTGTCTATGCCAAAATGCTTTTCACTTAACGTAAACAACCGTTAATGTTGTTCTATCGAATTGAATATACAATACATGCTTTGTTTTACTCCTATTGGTTCTGTTTTTAAATTACATCAGTTTGCTTGTATATCTAGCCAATTTATACGAAGCAAAATATCGTCTGGTAAAATTCTATACTGTATTGAAGCAAATCATACGGAACGTTATATCGAAAATTACGAACATAATCGAATATTTAAACTATTAGCAATTTTTAATTAGTTAATTGGTCTAAGATCTAATTATTTTAATATATGGGAAACTCACTGGCTTCTCACTCGACTTTTCTTACAAGATTTCAGCTTTATTTGCACATGTTCTAGTGGGTACTGTCATAACATAATCGTCAAGTTTAATTGACTAACGTCTTCCAACTCTATTAAATGTCCTTTAGTGGTGTCAAGTTAGACCCCTAACTTTTCAAATTTGAATTTTTTTTATTAGAAATCGTTTGTAGTATGTAGGTATTTCTTGACTTTTTTCAACGTTTGCCAGTTTTTTAATACCTATTACAATAATCGACAGTTATAAGTAAGGTATGAACTAAAAACAAAATTAATAAAAAATAATTTAATTAATGGTTTAATTACTTTTCATTTTCTTGGGCCACTTAGACTAGTTTCTTTAAAAAACGCTCGGTCAGGTCGATTCTTGGTGTTTTGGGGGACAACTTTTGATGTCAAACTTGACATTGACACATCAATCCCCTAGTCCCAGCAACCCCTAACTCAAGAATAGGGAAAGGGGGTCGAGCGACCCCTCATTTGAAGTGTCTTTCAATTCTCTATGCGACAGCATGGCCGAAATTAGTTTTATTTAATTTTTTTTTCGTCGCCATGAAAGCACTCTGTAGATTAACTAAGGTGGGGGTGTTGTTTAGGAAAAATCTTAAAACACGCCACCTTTGACCTTTTAAACGGCACATTTTCATGTCAAATTTGACTTTGTCGCATAGAGAATTGAATGCCAAATTACCAGCAGATGTGCCCGCGGGGACGCGTAGAAAAAATACACAAATTGCAACAGACACTTGTTCTTGAAATTACAAAATTTTTATTTGTTATTTGAGCTATTTAAACTTACTTAGTTTTACACAAGTTTATTCAAAGTATAACTTTGTATAAGTTATAAGTTAAACGTATGTGTGCCACTTGGGAAATTTTGTAAGTTAGAAGATTAACTTCACGGTATGACCGACAATTGTGTGACAATTGTGTAAACACCAAGAAGTAATAAAACCATAAAAAATACAAAACGAAAATAATTCACAGGTCTGGAACAAAAATGCTCTCTGGATATTTTCAATTGATTTCTATGTATTTAGGTGTTCTGAAAACTAAAAAAATACTCAAAAAATTCCAGAACGTCAGGTTATTTTGCAAAACGCAAAAGTTTATTATAAAAAAGGGGGTTTTGGGGGTTAACTTGAAGTCATAAATAAATTAATAGGTACAATTTTATTTTGATTACTGTTTTTAAATGTACAGAGGCCATACTTTCAAAATAAAGAACGCCCCAAATGATTTGGTAAGAGACTTGAATCTTCTCAAAAACGCTGCTGAGTTGCTTGGATCAAGGCTCAAAAGCAGGAACTTACTTTTGTCGGGAGTATCTTCCTCTTGGTTTAGATATCGTGAGAAGCAGTTCACTTCCTACTTTGCCCAAGAGGACGAGTTGGTTTATTGTACCAATATTGAAGGTTTTATGGATACATTTAAGATCTCATACGACTCAGCACAGTGGTGTATTTTCATAGATTCTTCAAAAAGAAGCCTTAAAGCAGTTCTGATTCACAATGGCGGTTTGTATGCTTCAATTCCTGTTGGTCATTCCGTACACCACAAGGAAACCTAAAAGAACTTGGAATTGGTTCTTTGCAAATTAAAATATAAAGACCACGGTTGGCAAGTGTGCGGTGATTTAAAAATCTTGGGCATGTTGCTCGGACAACAATCTGGGTTTATCAAATTCCCTTGTGTTTTGTGTGTATAGGATAGTAGAGACCGAGTAAATCACTGGACCAAAAAGTGTTGGCCTCCGAGGGTGTCTAAAGTTGGCGAAAAGAACGTCCTGCATGAAACTTTGGTGTCCCCTCCTAAAGTTCTTCTACCACCGCTTCAGATAAAGCTGGGATTGATAAAGCAATTTGTAAAGTCACTTCCAAGAGATGGAAATTGCTTCAAATACTTAATATAAAAGTTTTCAGGCCTCTTGGAGGTAAAGTTGAAGGAAGGTGTTTTCGTTGGACCAGATATTAGACACAATTCATCACAACTATAACGGATCCTCAAAGAGAAGGGTGGATTGCCTTTAAAGAGGTCATAGAGAAATTTTTAGGCAATAACAAAGACTCTAACCACAAACAAATCGTCAAAAGAATGTCAAAAGCATTTCAAGCTTTAGGTTGCCTAATGAGTAGAGCCCGGAAAATATGCAAAGAAATTTTGAAAAATATGCGCATATATATGCATTGTTTTTAGCGAAAATATGCCGAAATATATGCAAAATATGCCGATATATAATGCAAAATATGCTTACTGAAAAGAGAAAAAATTAAAAGATGTATTTTTCTCAGTCCGAAGAGGATTTAATTGAAATTAAGTAAATTATTAATTAATATTAAAGTTCTTTACAATACAATAATATTTATGACGATACTCGATACTTGTACAAACTATTGCGTTACCGATAGTCCTATACTTAAAAAATATCGCAATACTTTTGATTTAATTTAATTTACGACAACTTGAATCTTAGGGTTAAAATAAATTTTAAACAACCATTCTTAATCTAGGTAGGTACTTTAGCTAAAGATAAAAGGATAAAAATAGATACCTACGTAAAACCCTTCGCGTAGATTGCAAATATTTTCAGGTAGTATCTACATCTAGTATCCATAAAAACAATTAGCTAACTAATTTCCTTGAAAAAATAGTCAAAAGCATTGAATTTCAATACAAAATAGGTACACAATAACTGCAATTTATTTATTTAAATGGGTACCGGTTTGGTCTTACTGTTTCTTGTTTTGTTACTTAAGCTGACGTTGACAAGGCTTCAGAATTATGAATTCATCCTTTGGGTTTTTCGTGTATTTACTTTTAAATTTAATCTTCATGGAATTTGTTTTGTTTTTTGTAAAAATGTGAGACGCATTTTATTATAGGTACGAGTACGAGATGCATAAATATGCCAAGAAGGCAAATTTTTACGAAAAAATGCAAGAAAAGTACGTATATGCAAAATATGCAATATAAAATTAGTGTCAATCGGTTCGTAATCGTGAAAATCGTAAAGATTTGACGACATACAACTAGATATGCTAAAAACAAAGAATATGCATTTTTCATATTTTCCGGGCTCTACTAATGAGTTTAAAAGTACATTTTTTTCATTCACACCTCGACTACTTTCCAGAAAATTTAGGAGATGTGTCTCACTGGGAAAAAGAAATGTGTTTAGTGCTTACTAATGAATGTATTTTAGATAAAAAAATAAGTGACAAAATGAAAGTCATTTTTGGATTCAGCACACCCAAAAACATAAGAATTACTACGCAAAAAAACCAAAACAGCTCTCAATTTTTTTTTGCAGACTTGTCCTCCTATCGCTGTTATTGCAGCATTGTATTTCTATCGTTTACAAGCATTTGACTATTAAATATCAGCACTATTCAAGTAACATTATTAGATCTAAATTCGCTATATACCTAAGATTAAATATAATCATAAGACAGTTCGCAAAAAAGAAATTTAGACGGATCGAAATCTCAAAGACGCATTCGTCTTAATAAAGGGAAATGTTCAAAGTAATAAAACTTCGGATATAATCTGGCAGAGAAATCCTTAGGTAGGGCATGATAATATGCGTAAATATGTAAAAACGTATGTTTGAGGAATGAAATATGTACGATTTTAAAAATCTACCAAATTGAAGGTATTTTGATTGTAAACTTATACTACATTCGCGATGGATTGAATCAAGATAACCTTCACCTGTATCGCTAAATAATGGAGTATTTCAGCAATTTGAAACGTTCATTGTTTCTGGCATATACAGGGTTAGTAAAAAGTCCCGAAACGGTCGAATAACTTTGTTATTTGAAAATTATGATTTCTGAAATTTGGTATGGGGGTATAGTTAATATAAATGCATTTTATGCAATAAAGTTTTTTTTTTTTCACTTCCGGTGTAATCGGAAATACGTCCAATTTTTTTAACACTTTTGAATGCAAAATAAAAAACTACGTTCAGGAAGTATTAACATGTTTAATTTTATTCACAACAAAACAGTTAAAATAATAATACAAAAAAATCAAGATACCTCTCTATTCAGGTTGCGATTACAATAATTGTTCAAAATGCTCTCCATTTACAATTTGACAAAAATGTAAACGGTCAGTAAAATTTCTTATTGAATTTTGTATTTGTTCTGGAGTGATGCGATTGGCTTCTTGAACTATTCTCTCTTCCAATTGTTCAAGATTATGGGGACACTTTTTTAATTTTTTAACTGTTTTGTTGTGAATAAAATTAAACATGTTAATACTTCCTGAACGTAGTTTTTTATTTTGCATTCAAAAGTGTTAAAAAAATCTGGGGGTTCCATTTAAAAAAAAAGTTGGACGTATTTCCGATTACACCGGAAGTGAAAAAAAAAACTTTATTGCATAAAATGCATTTATATTAACTATACCCCCATACCAAATTTCAGAAATCATAATTTTCAAATAACAAAGTTATTCGACCGTTCCGGGACTTTTTACTAACCCTGTATACTTTTCCTAAATATCGACATTAAGGAAAACGTGATAAAGTTAGCTGCTGCGCGGTATAAATAAAATGGGCAATGTCGGAGAATCTCCAAATTACAAACTTGTATTATTATTTTATTTTTTTGTATGGTGAAGATCCAGTGGCGTACGCAGACTACAACCTGGGGGGGGGGGATATAAAAAGTGCGGTGTGATCTACCAATTTTAAAAAACATTTGTTTTACAGAAAGTTATAAAGTAAATATTATTATAATATAAAATCCAATCTCCTTGGCTGTTGTGCAAGTTTCTCTATTATTTCGTCTTCTGAAATGGGTAGTTGAATTGACATCATTGCCAGTCCATTTAGTCTGTTCTGTGAGCTTGAAGATTGGTCTTCTTTTAAGGATTAATAAGAATAAGCGTAAAATAGAATGGAAGGGTTGGACGCTTGGGGGGGGATAAGGGGGATATATCCCCCCCCCCAAGCGTCCAACCCTTCCATTCTATTTTACGCTTATTCTTATTAATCCTTAAATATCCCCATTATCCCCCCCCCCCTGGGTACGCCACTGTGAAGATCTAATAAAATAAAATTTGAGTACTAAATGTATGACGGCTCATACACCCTATAATCGTGATTTGACACTGAAGAACGAATTACGTGGACAGCGACTTCCTTTATTTAAAACCCATGCGCTATCAACCGAAAAAAGTGATAATAATCGGAACGAGCCAGGTCTGGTGATCAATACGACGGGTGCGGTAGTAGATCCAATTTCAGAGTTTTAATGGTGTCCTGGACGATAGAAGTGCGAAGTCGTAGCACTCGTTCGTGTCTGGTGTCTTCTACCAAACGTAGAGCATTCTCTTCATTCCGAAACGATTTGGCCGTTCATTTGATGTTGATGCTTCGTCAGGTGAAAGCCAAGATTTTTGCAAAGTAACAATTCGATGCAGGAAACACTTTCTTTGATGCCGGGAAAGGAAAATTTCGGCAGTGGCTCTATCTTTCTCTCAGTCAATTAATGCGGTACAAATTTTCCTTCGTTCTGAATTAATACGTATCATCTTCATCCAATAACGCTCGCAGATTGGCGACCCCAATTGTTTTTCGTCTTCTGAAGCGTGTAAACCAATCATTACAGGTAGTTTTCGATTATACGTCCTCCTCAAGGAAACGTGCTTCAGCTGCATTTTTTTAAGTCAAAGCGGGAAAAGGAAGCTTTCCGTAAATGCAATTCATTTGGCACAATGGGAATAATTTTAAATAAACATGGCATAAACTATAAATGTTAAAGGAGGTTGTTATATACGCACTCCAAACAGATTTTCCGTTTGGAGGTATGAGAGATTATCTGTAATCTACACAAAATTATTGAAGAATATCTGATATAAGAAAAGAGTTGAGTTGAAAATTGTCATTTTGATTATTGAATGTCGTATTTGAATCTCGGGAATCTTAAAACAGACACACGTCAACTAATGAGCTCGAGTAAGGAAATATGAAAAATAAGTACCTCTTTCACAGTGACAAAATAGGATAGATGCTAAGGTTTTGAATCATGAGAAGCACTAAACCCACATGTACAATTTTCCGCAAATTTTCGCATGTCTGGTATGGGCGAAATTAAAATTTGAAATTTCACTAGCTTTTTATAATAATAAGTAAATGTAACTTCTCTAAACTTTTGTATATTTCTATTTTTTATAGAGTATTAAAAATGCAAAAGGTGCATAAGAATAAAAATATTCTTGGAAACGTGTAATGTTGTTAAACATCCGGATATAAACATTTATTCGTCACAAAAATGTACGGTAGTCATTACATTATACAAATAAATTCGAAATCGTTCCTGTTAAGCATCAATACGTAAACCTGACGACCCAGTTCCTACTACTACATCAATGAAACCATAAAACTCCTCCATCCGAACCAATAAGGAAATAGTATACACGTTACGTGCCATTATTTAACCGATCGCTCTTATGGCGAATTCGAATTTTGTAGCTAAAAAAATTGTGTAAGGCTAAGTGATTTCGAAGAAGTTGACAGGTTAAAAGAAATCGAACGGGAAAACATAAATCACCTTTCCTACAAATGTTTTATTGGAAGTAGAACAATTAAAAGTTTTTGTTGCAAAGTTACGGTCCGAAAACCGTAACATAGTAGCACATGTAAAATGCATGGGATTCTCATTGTCATATCTTATAAATAAGTTTGTGTATTCAGAAAGAGAATTCTTTGCAGGTGGGTCTTTTCCACAATTTGAGGAAAGCATATACATGCCAGTTTTATGTATATTATACTCTGGTTGGAAGAATTATGTTTCGATCCGTTTATACTTAGTTCACACTTGATAAACAATCTCACTGAACTGTTGTTGAGGAATGCAATATTTAAATCAGATAAAGCAGTATAATACACCTTTAATAAAGGAAAAGTGTTTAAGTTTTCTATTATAATCGAAATAGCTCCCGAGCTTTAGCATAAATAACATAGAAGAAGGAAAGTTTTGAAGTGTAATAATGCGTTGAAGTCGTACATCAAATTAAATTTGTAAGAACCGTGAGGGTTTGCGATTATTGTGGGCAATTAAAGATTACGGAACACCTTAGTGAGCGGCTAGCTGGGATTCAGAGTAAATGCTTCAACCGTAATTTCCTATTTAACTAGTCTGTGATTTTGTCGTTTTACTCTGAAAATTCTGATTTTAAACTAGCGAAGACGAGAGATCAAGTCTGAGAGCTTCTTTTTGTTACAAAGCTCAGAAGCAAAACGATTATGCTTTAACTTATTAAATAGTCGACGAGGTCGAACAAATTGTAATCAAAAGATGGATAACTTTAGATAATGTAACTTTTACACTACAAAACATGTAAGACATAAATACTTTTAAACTATTTTTACGTAACCGCCACAAATTTGATGGTTCAATGATGATTAAAGTATTTGTTTGCATTATATATTTCTGATTAATGAAGATAATGTAATGATAATAAGTTACTGCAGCTTTAACGATACAACATTTTTTACGTTTGTTTGTAGATGACACCTAGCGTAAGGAATCTGCAATAAAATTAAAATAATGTAAATTTAAGTGTTGCTCCTTCCATTAAATCCACCTCATTGGCCGTGATCATACAGACATTAGCGAGCTTTTTATTAACTGTTTTATTCCAGTGTTATCCTAGTCATATTTTTATCATTATTTCGTTATCAACTTAAACTTAATCATTCATTTTTTCCTGTATAGTTTCCCATTCCGCCATCACCTACTTATTTCAAGTATTCATTCCGTTTCATTCCCAATTCCGTTCCAGTATCTCGACCACTTTAATTGAAAAACATACAATTAATCTGTAATACAACATAAAGAACTGTTTTACAACAGTAATCAGAAATCGGCAGCAGAACGAACATAAGAAGAAAACGCATGCCAATATAATAGACAGAACTCACCAATTAAAACGTATTAGTTCGATTTTTTATTTATTTTCCTTGAGAACGTAGGATTTTATTTTGTTTATAATTTTGTATAAATAAACGACCCTGTTTATAAATTTATGTAGAGAAGGTCCATTAACGCCTAAGTGCTACATTTTAATTTTTTTTAGAGAATGTATATTCAGGTATGTATGTTAATAATTAGCTCATTATGGCAGAAAAAACAAATATGCAAGTAAAGAAATTATATTGCCTAGATTTTGAGAAAGAAAAATAGGAATCTGAGATATGAGACGATACCTACCTCACTATTTCATTTAATTCAATATAATTATAGAACTGTTTTAGAACAAAAAAGTTCTGCAATCCTGTATTTAGTGTGAAATTTTGGAAACATTTCGCACAACGTGTTATATTGCATTTTATGCAATGGTTTTTCTTTGTAATTTGCTACCTGACAGCGCCTGCTTTGCTTGTCTTCCTTATGGAGAAGATGATTTTTACCATCGAACCTTCCATCTTCAGACATCTTTGTTCGAGATGCACCTGGTGCATAAAGTTCATCTTTCGTAAGTACTTTCTCGATTGTACACTAATTTGAAGTAATGTACCGCTATCGCTCTCTTATGGTGTCCTTATTTACATTCTTGTACAATAATTGATAGGCGTTTACCATTTTTTTGGTAACCAACCGCCAAAAGCATTAAGGATGTAAGGGGAAAATTTAAAATGATTTCATGGCTTGTTATTATTTTTAGCTTTCGATATTGTATCTGAACTTTTAACTGTAAATATCTTACAAAGTTTATCATGTACCTAATTGAGTCATTTTTTCACATAGAGATACTAAAAAAACCACGAATAAATCAAAAAATACAGGGTGTCATTTAAATTTTTCGACCGGGGGTGGCTGGGGGTGACGACTATCACGTTGGGGTGGTATCTCATACACTATTAATTTTCCCCCTACTTCCTTAATGACGTTCCAAAATTTCAAGTCGTTATTTTTAAAACACCAGATACAATTCCGTTTAAAGTTTTCGCGCGAACACCTTGTATAATTAACGATTTGTTTTCTTGGTTTCACTAAAGGTTCTATTTCATAAAAATTAGATGTTACGGGCATAGATCATCAGCAGTGCTATCAAAAACATGCGAATATGTACTTCTATTAGATTTTTCGAACATTTTGGCGGTTATTATTAGTGCTTTTTGTATTCTGTTTTCCCGGTACAAAAATCCTTTCTCCTTTAGGTTACTAATGCTCGTTTTCACCATACAAATTGAGTAACCATTGTCCCAATGATCGTTGCCATGGCATTTAAGTTCTGCCTAACTTTAAGCATTAGTTAATTTGTATGATGAAAACGGGCATAAGAAGCTTGAATGCAGTGAAAAAGCTACTGTTGCAGTTATTACAAGTGATACGCCATAAGCGTCGTCATATCACCAATAATCTAGGTAATATATGATATACGTAGAAAATTAAAAATCCTGTGAACTGTTTTGTTCATTTTCCATCGTTATCGCGTAGCGGTTTATTTCGTCAACAATCAATTAATACACGCCAGTTCTCCAAAAAATTTAAAGGAATTTTTTTCCCCACTGCAGCTTCTATTTATTCGAGCTTACGTTGATACAAATTTCTCATCTTAAGTAGGTGCAAATTCTTCGCGAACGACATTTTTCTTTTCCAATTTTTACGTTTAATTTGGGCATCAAATTTTATTTCAAGTTGGCGAAAGATCATCATCGTTACTGCGGATAACCTGAAAATTATCGATAGGAGCACTTAGCTTATCTTCTGCTGCTTGATCTTCATGTGTCAACTCGTCTACTTCCGGAGGGATTTGCAATAATATCTGCTTTGATCTGTTCACAATTGAAATATTACCATGCCTATATATTACCCTATGCCTATATTACCCAAGCGGATCAATTCTAAATGAAGACAGAATTGGCATCTATCTAGATATGAATAGATAGAAAAACAAAACTTTACTTACAAACATTGCAAACTTTAATGTAACAAAACTTAAAAGTTAAATTACATCCTACAAATAGGGCAGTTGTCTCTAATATGCTGATTTGACTTAATGCTTATAATAATAATTTGTTGATATATTATTGAGTTATCGGTTACAATTGATTCAGTAATTGTAGAAGGTTTTCACGAAGTGAATAAGCATCGCCCAAAAATTATCAAAATTACCAAAAAACTTTTTGGTTTTTAGTTGTGGCGTGTGTTGCCTTTAGTCTAATCACAAATGCATAAAAACTACCAATGAAGAAATCAATTTGGAAGAATATTAATTTTGTATAATTATAGTCTAGGCCTCTAGGGTATGAGACAATGAAACCAGACGTAAGGTTACTACTACTACTTCCTGCTCACTAAAGCACTATTTGACTGACTGCAAAAGAAAACCATTTTGGAATTTAACTCACAAGAGACACCTTGTCCACTCAATCGTGGTTAGAATTGAAAATTGTCTTTGTTGGTTCTGATGTAATGGAGGGATAACGAGGGCTCATGTTGTTAATTTAAAAGAGTTCACACCAGAGATACTCCATCGTTTGGGGTCTGAGAAATCGGATTATGTCACTTCGCAAAAATTCTAATGGGCTGTAATGTTAGAAGTAGCCTTTCCTACTCCTGCTTGTTGATTATTCAGCCTGGTTCGATAATTCCATCGTTACATCCACCATCGTTGGGTATTTCTCTGGTAAATCAACATAATGACTAGCAACGGCTCAAAGCGAAAGTCATTTCCATCATAATATTGTTCTTAAAAGTTTCGTTATCTATATTAGCACCAAGTTATAGAAACTTTCATTATCTTCATCTGTTGACATAGTTTTCGGAGTTTTCAACACGTACCTACCAAATTCTCGAAAAATGTTGTATCTTTCGTCCCATCGCATAAATTCCACAGTCATGCTTTGCACTTTTTTCTACATCTTTCTTTATAAAGCTTCTATGTACTACTATAGTTTTATAAAACATCATATTCTTGTTTTGTAAACTTAAAAACTATTTTAAAGGTGTTTGTGTAGTAACTGAAATGCTCAATTGTAAATTCTGTCAATTCTGCCTAGTTTTCCACGAATTTGTACGAATTCATACTTACTTTGAAATAATTACCTCGCACTTAACTTGAAAATCTAGAGATAATAAAATTAAGAACGCTTCTACTTAAAATTCAGATTGCAAATCATAGTGTTAATAGAAGTAAATATGGTTAACGTAGTTGGTGATATTTGATATGGAAATTCTGAGTGCTAATCAACTCTATGGTATACTGTAATAGAATCAATATGAACTCGAAGTACTACAAATTAGATATTTAATTATTAATTTAATTATTAAATGTAGAGTTATTTAACTCAATTACACAAGCGCTTTATATGCATGTACTCGAACATCAATTAAAATTGAAATTTATTTCTCTGCTCAATTACATAAAGCGGTCGAGTTTCAATGTAACCTGAATTTCCATATAATCAGAAAAAGTGGAAAAGCGATCGACCTGTTTTTTATTTTTATTCAATCGAAATGCAGCAGTACTTCGTCAAAGAATCTGATCGATTCAATGCAGCTGAAAAAAGCACGGTTTGCAGCGTTCGCAATAAGAGTCTAAGTGGACATGCTGAAAATTCCCTTACGTAAAAGAAACGTCAAGTTTATAGTAACTTTACTTTATAGTTCACTGACACGTTCACCCAGAGATTTAACGCGTTTCGGACTGTTCACAAAAATTGCCGAATTACAGACATTAACTTGAAAAATTGTTCCAAAACCTGGCCAATACATCAACAGGATTTATATTTGCAATAAATACTTTCTAAGGAATAATTTTTAGTGCGCACACGCTAAATCAAAATGAAAACAGGTCAGGTGAGCTTGAAATTTGATTTATACGTTATGTGAGACCTTATGCAGCAGTATCTTTAAAACGTATTTTGGTATACTTATTAGGTAATTATTATGTGATACATGTAGGATTTGGTAATAGTTGTTACTCTGTGAAACTTCGAAAAAGCTCGTAATTTTTACTTAACTAAGTGTCCAAATTCATTACTTTATAAATAGAAGGTGGGAATATTTGACGAATTACACGACACTCGGTGGTGATTAGGGACTTAAAAGTAAACATATTCGACTTCGACGGGATAAAGTAAGCTCGAATATAATTTAGTATCTAAAGGAATCAGACGGTGCATGCTTGCAAATGGTTAGACTATACAGGGTGTTACAGAATGTTATGAGGAAAATTTAAGGACAGATTCTACATCTCAAAATACGGAAATTTTAATTTTAATAGTACGGGGTTTTATCCTTTATAGTTTACGTTACATTTATCGAAAACCCGCTGAGATATTCAGATGAGGTTTGACACACGTAAATGTATTGTTAAAGGTCACATTCTCTTGTACAAAATTGTTTTCTAAAGAACTTACATCAGTGGCGTTCGTTGCGAAAAGCATATATTTATTTTAGCACGATACAGGGTTTAGAAAGCTGGAAGTGGCGTCATCTTATAGGAAATTCTTTACTGATTCCAATTAATCTCTGGTAAATTTTTTGATCGGATCACCCGTTCGCCGTCGGGACGCCATTAAAGTCAAAATATACACCCTTGAATATCTCGAGAACGACACATCCAATTACAAAAAGTTTCCTTTATTTTTTGTAACGTAAACGTAAACATCACCCTCACCCCCCTGTGGGGTGGAGCGGGGTGAGTTTTGAAAACTTAAATGAGAACACTGTTTTTTATTGCATTTTTGGATTCTCCATAAAAAACTATTCTCAAATTGCAAATTTCACCCCCAACTGTAGTATATATGTATAGTATATGCCATAATTAGTTACAGATTTGAAGTCGGTTGAAATTAGAATTTTATAAGAATTCGCGCCTTTTGATATTTGTTTTTCTCTGATTCATGTGCGGTCAAATTATTCATTTTTACTGCTTCTTAGTAAAAAATGGTTTTTTAGGACATAATGCTTTATTTAAAGTAAATGAGAAGGTAAAATAGGGCACCAATAAAAAAATGTAATTATACACCCATTGAACCCTATACAAAAGGTAGAATTTTAACATCAACGATCACTGCACAGGTAAAACAATGTCACCGCAAGAATGTAGAAAAAATAGGTGTTAAATAGGAAAACACAAGACATCCCTTAGTATAGTTATCTTAGTTAAGATTTTTATTGTGTTATTTATAGATATACAATATATATTTTCTTTGTTCTGATAACAACCCCTTTTGCCACGTCTAAACTTCCGTTATACGCGAATTAATGTACACCAATATAAAAATTGTAAATCAATTGAACTTAATTAGTGAGGGATGAAGTTTTTTAAAAATTGCCAAACCTACAGGCAGCTTTCGTTATAAGCACACTTGTTGACAGACACATTACATATGGATTACCAGGACTAGGTACCTTTCTAACGTTAAGTTTAAAAGAGAATTTCTATTATGACCTTCCTTAGCTTAAATTAATTGCCCAAGAACTAGATGTGTGGTTTATTTAGTTTTCTTGTAATTGAAAACGTTAATAATAATTTACGACATTCCGAATAACTGTAGTTCTTATAACTCCACATAAATTAGGTCTTCCGTTCTATAAAAATGACATTTATCTGTGTTCTTATGTAAAAGGCGGTTATGTTCAACAACAACGTATATCAATAACCGATTATTACTTTTTCTAAAGGTTTACATAGAAAGTATTAGTAGATAGTTAAAGTGTTTGGCGTTGTTTTGTGAAAATTACACCGAAACCTCAGGCATCGATAATATGCCATAGATTACGTCGATGTTTTATTGTTAGTTCAAAAAG
Organism: Pyrocoelia pectoralis; assembly: GCA_036250285.1. Lineage (NCBI taxonomy): Eukaryota > Metazoa > Arthropoda > Insecta > Coleoptera > Lampyridae > Pyrocoelia > Pyrocoelia pectoralis. Next base: position 7,240,249 of record CM070075.1, read on the forward strand.
TTGTTAGCGAGCGCCCATACTTAATAAATATCTAATAGCGAAGTCAATTTCTCATTAATATTATAAAAAGCGTGACTATAAATTCCAATAAAGTTCGACAATTTGTATTCATTTAATAATTTGATACACGCACGCATTTTAATGTAAAACGCTAATTAAAACATTCAAAATTTCGGGTAAAATTTAATCAGAAGCTCGCCTATTAGAAACGTTCGCTTTTATGTTATACAACCGTTTTACAACAATGTTTGCAGAAAAAACATATACAACTCGCATGGGAAGTATCAAGCGTTTAAGCTCCATTCATTGCCAATTATGTAAATCGATAACAATAACAAAAAAATGATTGTCTTTTTTTTGGTAAGCTTTCAAATCGAAACTCGATAGCAAATCTTAGATTACTTGCATCAATTAAGGAAGTAATAATAGCATCAAAACACCAAGTTATGTAGATCTACCAAATCTGCCCTACGGTGGTGTGCGTTGTTAGTAAATTTACAAAGCTGTTTAGATTTAGTAAAGTTTTCAATACGTGTATAAGCACCCCAATTCTATTAAATTTACTAATAGTTTAATTAAAGTTTCGTTAAGTGTCTTAAATTATTTATAAAATTCAATTAAATTATAATATACAGTAAGACTAGAAAGCCGAGCTTAAAGGTACTTAACAATCTAGAAATCTAACACGCGAAAAATTATTAATGCGCGCATTCGTATTAAGTTTAATATCAATTAGATTTCTTCCGAATTTAAACCGTAGGTCATTATTATAACTACATCTACAACTATAACTAAAAGTTTAAATCACAAATGTATGATTACAGAAAAACTAATTGTTTTATTTTTATCTTTTTAGAAAAATTGTTTATGAAAAACCCATTTTCTTTGCTTTTGCCACAAAAAAGCTCTTCTTGTTTAAAGGCGATAGAGTGAACCATTTTTGAATAATTTAGCTTTTAAAACGAGACTGTACGATAAAAAAATGTATTAACATATTGTCAAAATAACATTACAAAATCTGAATCTGATCATAAACGAATCAAATACACACAAATAAAAAGTTATTAAGACGGTAATAACTAAAAACTACAACAAATGGTCAAATTCTCCTCCATTTTGCTCAATGCAATGATATTTTGGTGTTTCGTTAACAAATTATCTCATTGTTTCATTTTAAAAGTCTAATTATTTAAAAATGTTTCACTCTATCGCCTTTAAACAAGAATACCTTTTTTGTGGAAAATGTGCCTGAGCACCGAGCGGCAATGTCTTTTAACCGGTACTGACTGTAGTAGTAAAGCGATAACAGGCTTAAATAAAAATGGTAACGTAAAGCGTTTTTTGTTTAGAAAACGTAAATGGTTATATAGATACTAAAAAAAATGTAACAAAAGCTGTAAAGCAATTTTCGGATCCAATATGATTAGTCTTTGGACCGAAGCCATTCATCCAATCAATTTTGCCTGTTCTTCGAAATTGGCCATGTGTACCCCACAAGCGCCATCAACCGAAATAAGTAATAATCGGAAGAGATACCCCTTGATAGTTTCGCCTAGTTTCGGCAGATCTTAGTACCTACACAATTCTTTTCTGGTCGTAGCGTTGAAGTGGAAAGCTACGATTTGTAGTGATTCTTTATGTCGCAAAAGTACTTTCAACCTGTCTGTCAGTCAACTCATGCGGCACCCATTTTCCTTCCTTTTAAATCTTTCTCATCGCGTGTAAACGTTTCTAAATACCATGGCGAGTTATGTTTAATGACTTCGCGAATTGAACCTGTGCCTGTGCTACGAATCATGTTCATCTAATAACGCCCTTTTTGGTATTCCGGTGCGCTACTTGTCCTCAATGTCGAAATTGTCACTTCTGAAGTGTTTAAACAAATTTGCATTGGTAAGTTTTATACGATATCTGCTCGTCGTAGACCTTCTCCAGCAAACTACGTGCTTCAGCTGCATTTTTTCTGGTTTTTCTGTTTGATTCGTTGTTAGAAAAACTATTTTTGCGTTGCGATATGTGGTGGTATTGTTGGCCCACGTCCATCACATAAACAAAACACAACTTTAGACTAAAGATAACACTTAGGTACATTAAGGTAAATTATGAATAAAGAAAACTTGAAAAGGATGCACAGTTTTTGAATAAAAATACATTTCTGTAATTTTGTGACCAAGGGAATTTTGAGAGCGGTATATAGACAATTTTTAGAGTCAAAATCACTTCGTTTTTCATGAATCCTGGGCGCAAATCTCAATAAAAGTAAATAAAAATAAAATAAAGGATCCGAATGTGATCACATCCTTAGAAAACTTCTCTAATGTGGTTCATGCCTTCGTCAAACTTATATTTTTTAAAGTCGTAAAGCTTTATTGAATAAGAAGTTGAAAATTATTCTGTGGTAGTTACTTATTTGATCATTAATTACTGCGAAGTTGTTTTCCTTTGGTAGCATTCACACGTGACGAACTAAAAAATTTAATTGGTACATGTATTCAACTAAAGAAATTAGTATCACTTACACAGACTTACAGCTCTATAGAAAGGGTCTTGGTTAGTTTCCTATCACAACAACACAACAACGTAGCTATTTAGATATTTATACGAACGTTTTAGTTTTCCGAGCGTAGTTTACAACTTCAAGATAATTATTGGTTTATAAATGTAAGTCAAATACTTGTAAATTATTCTACATTGAATTATATGTTAAAATATTGGTGTCGGAAAGTAAAAGTTCAGTTATTATTGATATCGTCCATAATGGCATCGGAATGTGCAATAACATAACAGCATAGGTACCTATAACCGAACTGATAGAGACGAAACAATCGATTTTCAATATAAATGCGTTAATCTACGAACCGTATCGGACTTAAGGTCCTAAACCGATTGAATGAAACTTTTTTGGTCAGATTACGTTGTTTTCGACATTAATACTTTTTTTTTATAGAGAAAAGGAGTCAAGTCTACAATGTAGAACAAACACAAAACGTTTTAATCGTTTAGTTTCACACAATTATTCGTTGTTCCTATTTTCCGATGAAATTAAAGTTGATTGATTAAATGTTTCAAAATAAAAAAACAACAGGAACATCAGGATTCTGTATGGCTAGTTACAACTAATTGCAATTTTGTTCGATTGACACTTTATCCGTTATTCAATCAAACGAAACTGTATTTCATGCCCTACTGAAAATGTTCAATTTATATATGTATGTAATTTCTAATTAGTACGTTGTAAGCGTATGATTGATAAATTAATGCTGATCGATGACAACAAAATTTCAGATGGTTGTAGTAGGCAAAAACAAACACTCAGTGGTAGTTCCATACAATAAGCACTAGTAGGTAATATTTACAGCTAAGATGGTGATTCGCACACATCGCTAGCAGGATAAATATATATCCTGGAAATATATTCTTAGCATTTGTTTAATGGGATTTGCACAAGGAAGTACCCCTTTAAAATCATCATTAAACGATTTAGGAATTCTAAATTAAATCTAAGGGAGGAAAATATGGGAACAAGTTGATACTAACAATTAGGAAAATTAAGGTTAGAGAAAGCGTGAAATCAAATTTATTTTAAAAACCGTCGGTTGGACATGGACTACATGGACAAATATTTTACATTATTTTCGCTCTTCAATCCTCTTTACGCACGTTTTGGCATCATGTTGTGCCTTTATGAAGTAATGAAAAATCTTAAGGTAAATTTTGTGATTGTGGGAGAAATCAGTTTTTTTAGACAGAAAAGGTGGATAGATGAATCTCACCACGTAACAAAGAGTTTAAATGAAGTAACATCCCTCTTTAGAGGGTTTGCAATTGTCATACGAAATCTTACAGTAAGCGAAAGCCTAGTAAAAGCGATAAATACTTTATGCTCCATTAAAAGACTCCTGAATGGCTGTGTTCCGTAGAGTAACCGCGAGGAGTAATCAGAGTCAGTCTAAAAAGATTTTTATTGTGTATTACATTATTGGGCATCATAACTACGATAGTGTGTGTCTACAGAGTTAGATTTAGTGCCGTACATACCACAGTCTTCCAATAGAGTGTCTTATTAGACAAAATTACGTTTTTCGATAAAGTGATATCATGCCATTCTTTTCTGATTTTTAACTCTATAATCGATTGGGTTTCCAAAACGGAATATAGCTCATAGATTGTTTAAAAAAGCTCGCACATTGACCATTCACTCACAATTCCATTCAGTAATACGTACAAAGGATCCTTCAGATAATGGACTATTTAAACTTCACTTTTTAATAATTCTTCCATAAAGCTTATCCACATCCTTTGCAAATGCTAATAGCAATTAAAGATCTGTAGAGTGTGAATAATGCATTATTAACTCTTCCAATTTATGACAAAGTAAATAGATGGTGCTAATGTCAAACATTACGAGCTATAAACAAATATATGTTCGAATTCGAAGTAAATGAAATGTAGGAGTACTGCATTTAATATGCGTTATATAACACGCCTTTAGTAATAGTTAGCGTGTGAGATTACCCTTGCGCATTTCAATAGGTTTATGGTAATGTGTTATAGAAGTGTAAAATTCAATTTAGGATAAATGTGCTAATTTAGTTTCTTGTTGCCGGGCTCACTAACCGAAAAAAGCTCTCTTGATGCAAACTGGCAGCGTACAAAAAACAAAATGTGAATATTCCTAAAAAATGTTCTGTAATTTTGTCACGCATTTAATTCTGTTTTTTTTTGTTAAAATCCTGCTTCTTAAAGATGCCTTTATGTATATATTATAAATACATAAACAAATATGAATAGTAGAATTTGGTAAGATTTAATTAGTTTAGTGGCATCAAAGCGCTTTATGTTTCATAAATCTTTCGTTAAAATTTAGTATTACTTTTTGATTTTTGAAAGTATCGCAATAAAACGAAGTATGAACAGAAACTTACCTTTTAAGACTAAATCAACGCATAAACCTTAACCAATCCAATACGAGCCATATGAGATTTCAAATCACTTTATGACACTTTGAAGTCTCTGGTGGCTAAACACAAAGATCTATACTTGACCTGAATTTAAAATCAAAACTTCACTGTAAAAAAATTCTGATGATTTGGAAAGCTCATATTCAAGATGCGATTTGTGGCACAAAATGCGCTTTCACAATACATTTCCTGACAATTTTCGTTATCCGTTGAAGATCTGTAGAAAAGAATCCTTCAGATATTTTAATTTATTTCATATTTCAACAAAATTACGAGAAGCGCCTAAATATCCAATTTCCGTTTCGACTTCGCCCGCCTTGGGGTTAAAATTGTATCGACACGATGTGCTGAAAATGAGTGCCGATGAAATAGCGTAATTGCAGTAAAAATTGGACATTTTTCTTTATTCTCGAAAATATACACGAGTACTGTATCTGAATTGGCGCAAAAGAAATTGTTCTTCTGAAATTTCTCTCGGTATTATCACTTCATTGCAGTTTTCATCAAGCTTTACCATTCTACGTAAATCTATCGTTTGTAGTAATTTTTACAGTGAAATTGCATGATCAAACTTATTTTGAGTTAGAGAAATTATTAATTCTGATAAAAATAATGTGCTTTTTCTGATTAGGTCGCAATTCCTTCCAAACAAAGCGCACATTACCGCTTCCTAAATCTTCATAAGAATAAAAAGCTCTGATCGCTAAACCAAACCATTTTTTTTTAATTTTTAAATCATTGTCGCTGGAATCCACGCGCAACTTTAAAAGTAGTGCATGTACGCTATTGCTATTGCTATGGTGAAATATAAATGGACATGTTATATGAGCTGCAAATTTCTCGAAACCTTCTGATATTTTTTAATGGTTCGGTAAATGTTGCCTTTTATTACTTCCAACATACATTTTCGATAAATTACATTGTACTTGCAGTGGAGACCGTCATATGGAGACGAATACACAAGCCACTTGTTTTCATGTAAACAGTTATTTTTTATTATCGTACACGTTTTTCAATTGTTATGTACAACTTGCAGCGTAAGCATGATAGGTACCGTGAGACGTGTAAAAATTGGAATTGGAAAATTGGAAGACCTTTTTTCTCCAGAATTTGTCTTACTTGATTCAAACATTTCATACGATCACGTGATCTGGTATTGCAAGAAGGCTTATAGGCCTAATATCTCATTCGGTGCACACTTGCGCAATTAAGTTGCCAGAAAAGCATTTGGTGTTCTTTCACTTGAGTAATTTGGATCCAGTCTAAAGGTAGGGAATAGATCTGTAAGTTATTTTTCTAAACCTATAAATAAATTACAGAACCGAGCTAATTATTACAGTTCTTAAAATTCTATTTTGAGTTACACAGGGATGACAAGTTTCTAACGTTCTTGTACACTCCCTGCATTTTCATCGGAGTGGGTCCATTCGCATTAGTCGCGTTCTTCATGCACAATATGTAGTTATAAAAATATACAAAAATAAATTGAAAAGCCTCCGATCTGCATACACCATTACTTTCCATCAATTCTTTCCCTCACCTTCCTGTTCAAATTTCAACGGTATTCCCCCTATATCCCTTTACCGTCCTTACAACTGGTCAAGTATCTGTATTTCTTACTACTGAAACATTTTCTTAGATTTCGGAAACACTAATAATGCTAAGGACCCAGATAGGGCCAGTTTACTGATTTTTGCTAATCCTGATGCTAATCTAGGCATTCATGATGTATCAAAAAGGACGGCGGAGTTACTTTTCCAGCGGATACTTTGAATTTCTTCGGTGTAGGTTATTTGGCAGTCCATTGTTTGGACTACTGTCTAATTTCTTCTCATAAAACTTTTTTCCATGTTAGCTTTCATTCCCATATGAGTGGTGCGGACTCTTCTTCACCCCGAAAGTTTCAGCTAAAATAAAATATATCTGCTCTGTTTAAACGACCACTCAGTATCCGCGGAAAAAAACTGCCATCTCCATCCGCTTCAACCGTCGATCATTCAAAACGACTATCTGGTTTTTTCCTATAATTTCTGTTGAAATAGTTCTTATCGGCTTTCCTGATCGTGGTACTCTTGCCACTACGTTTAAAGTTCTCAATCCAGTTTTAACGATACGATGAGCAAATTCACCTCTTTTATTTCTTTTGGGAATGAACCTTTAATTTAAAAATATGTAATAATTGTACGAAAATAAACCTGCTCGATTCCTTACAACAAGCAGAATTGTCAAACTATTATTATATCCTAACTACTTCCTAAACTATTATTATTTGAAAGAAACTTTTAAATCATCCTGGTTTTTATTTGAAATTTTCTTTTAGTGTTGAGACAGGCAGCACAGGAAGCAAATATAGACGCCAGAGTGCCGATTGTTGGTTTATTATTATTTATTAGGTATAATATTTACCTATTCAGTGAAGAATTTCCTTTATAACAAGAGATAATATTTCTTAAACTCCTACTACCAATTAGCTCCAGTCTGATTTAACAATGACGTGATTAATTGTAGAATGTCGAAAATGTTCAAACTGTAACTCAGTTAATTTTATATTGAAAGCTAAGATACCTGCGACTATTCATTAAACATCATGGAACAAGAATCGTCGACCTTTTATAATATCATACCGAAATTTTCTGTTTATAGTGAGCATAAATGAAATAAATTAAAAACAAAATAACATAATTATTTATTTATTAATTCAAACTTTTCTTTGAAACGCGCTTTCATCTATTCACTTCTTTAATATAATTACTTCAATATTAAATTCAGAATGTAGTGACCTTTTTCTCTTTTCTACCCGTCGTGTAATTAAATTCTACATTTAAGGTTCCATTGAAAATTGAATGAGTCACCTGAAGTTTTTCGAACTACTTGCCCTTGAATGCTGCAGTTCCTTTTCGCGTTCGCCGTAATCGATTATTACAATAAATTATTAGATTTCATATTCCATGAAATTTGAAGACTATCCTAGTTCTTAGTTCAGCTTGTTTCGGATGATCCATCATTACATTAGAGCGTAAATTGGTTAGATGTAAGAAATTATGCGATGATTCTATCACTAAGTTAGAATCATGTGTATCACTAAGTTACACATAATTACATTGAACTACTATTCAGAAAATTAAAGAGAAGCAAGAGATGGAAGATTAGGTTCCAGCACGATTCGGTTCAGTACTTCAGATGCTTCAAGGACTGATAGCGGTATTTAAGAAATTAAAAAGAAAGAAATGAGAGCTTTATTCTTTAGCTACCAATTGGTCTATTTTCGACTTAAGCGAAGTAAGAGCCTCCGGGTCATAATGATGATCCCAAATTTCATCACCAGGCACAATATTGAAAAATAACTACCTCACCTTGTGCTCTGATAACGTTCCAACAACTGGGCCCAGGCTTCCATTCGTTTGCGATTCCTCTCATCGATAGGTTTGTGTGGTACCCCTCAGGAACAATTTTACGGTACCTGAGATGCTGAATGATGAACACTACTCATTCCTTAGAAATTCCCAACGTATTCGAAATAGTTTATTGTGTGATCCGGCGATTACGTTGAATCAATCCATCGATGCTCGTGATCAGTCACTGAAACTTTCCTTCCATTATTGATAGTGGTTATATGAACGGTTTCGGTTCCATACACAGGCTTTAAACGCTTACGAATGTCCATAGGATCATTAATTTTCCGATAACTGTACATTGCTTCAAGCGCGTACATAAGGGTGGAATATGGGACGCCATTTCGAGTACTCACGAGTATTTAACGAAGTATATAAAGGGAACATTAGAATATTAATGCACACATTAAATAGGCAACGAAAAACGCCATCTTAGTGAAGATAATTTGTGACGTTTGAAGTATGTAAAGATATTTACATCTTTTGCGTCCTTGAATTTTTGTAAATTTCACGTTAAGTAGTTCGATAAATTTCTGCGAATAAATTACGTTTCTTATTTACCCAAAAGAGAAATGATGGAAACACTATTATCGTTGTGTATTTATGATTTCTCGATTTTGACTACAATGTTTTTGCTATCCCCTTCTAATTCGTTGTAATAATTGATAGAAAAGTCTTGTTATTTTGTCAAAAAATAACTTACAGACGAAAATCCCTTTACTAAAGCAAAGAATTTTCATTGGTCACATTCTTAATTTGGAATTTTGTATGTACGAATTCAGATTACGTGGAAACGACCAAAAAGTTGCGTTTAAAGATTATAATATTGTACTGCATTGAAACATTTATTAAAAGCGTTTATTATACGTTTCGTGAATAAAAAAGCATACATATTTAATGCAAACATCGTTAAATTAAAGGAAAACAATTGCTCTACACTAAAATACTGTTCGCAGATGTGAATTATGTGCCTGACATTGGCTCTGGCCCCAATGACGGTGTGTTAGTGATTTTAGATTAAAATTTATGTTCAGTAATTATTTAGGTTATGTAACATCGCAGAATGTGAATGAAGAGTAGAGTTATGGTTATTTAGAACGTGGCATGAATATCGAATTCGTATACATTGCTACAAACAGCTAATGGAATGTATTTTTTTTTATTTTCACACAGAATATAGTAGTAGTAGTAGTAGTAGTAGTAGTAGTAGTAGTAGTATTTTATTAACACCAAATAAATGGTACATATTACTTCATATAAAAAAATGTACGACAAGCATTAACACATAATAATATTATAAACAATATACACATAGTAGTTTATTTAACAATCAAATCAAAACATTAAAATTTAAATTGAAGAAACTCTTCCAAAGAATAGAACGCTTTTTTGAGGAAAATGTACCTTATTGATTTTTTGAATTTGTTTATATTTGTACATTCCCGGAGTTCATCAGGTAATTTGTTAAAGAATACTTTACCCATGTAAAATATAGTGTTTTTACAAAAGGCAGTGCTAGGGAGAGGTAAGTATAAATGTGTTTTTTGACGTGTGTTGTATGAATGATGATCCTGACTAATTTGAAGGTGCTGTCGATGTCTCAGCATCATGCATAAAGTTTCCAGGACAAACAAAGAGAATATGGTTAAGATTTTGTTTTTAATAAATAGTTCACGACAAGACGTTGTACTAGGGACGCGGTTTAATATCCGAATAGCTCGTTTTTGAATTATAAATAGTTTATTTAGGTTATCATTCGACGTAAAACCCCAAAACGCAATTCCATATCTCAGTCTAGATTCAAATAAAGAAAAGTAGATCGTCCGTAGTAACTTTTTATCCATTGATGTGCTGCAAACACGAAGAGCGAAGCAGGCAGATGACAAGGTTTTAGCTAAGGTTTGTATATGGGCCGTCCATGTCATGTTGGAATCGATTACAAGTCCTAAAAATTTACAGTGGGGAGACTCTACCATATTGACATCATTTAACATAAATTTGAAATTGAAATGATGTTTGTGATTTATAAAGGTCATTTTACTTAAGTTTAGTGTTAATTTATTACTGTCAAACCATTTTTTTATGTCAAGGAGATCAGAATTAACTTTTTGTTGCAGTAAATTTGGGTCATGGTCGCTCCAAGTGATTGAGGTGTCGTCGGCAAATAATATTATGTTGGCATCTATCGATAACCTACAGAAGTCATTTATGTACAGAACGAACAAGATAGGCCCCAATATCGAGCCTTGTGGAACTCCATGTAGAATAGGTAAAGGATGTGAGTAGGAAACGTTTTGATCAAATGTAATTCGAACCATTTGTGTACGGTCCGCTAGGTAGGACTGAAACCATTTGTATGAGATCCCGCGAAATCCATATGCTTCTAGTTTAGATAACAAATGTGCATGATGCACACAATCAAATGCCTTGGTTAGATCGCATAGTACAGTTACAGTAAATCTATTGTCGTTCAACAGTTGATAGATGTGATTTGTATAATTAAAAATAGCGTCGTGCGTGTTCTAATGAAGTATCTCATTAATATTTGTAAAACAAACAAAATAAGAAGTAACAATATTTCGAGTAAAATTTGATAAACAGTTCTCTAGAAAATGTTTAATAAGGTATCTGGTTCTGTGTTTTAAATAAGGACATTTTTGTGTAGTCTTCATGTTTTCACCTTTTCTTCTGCAGTATTCTTTGATTAAGCATTTTCTGCATTTATTTGTTAAAGGTAATATAATAATGAAAACTTCTACAGTTGTTCATTTTTATTTAAAAATTTTATGTTCGCCTTCAACGTGAAGCCATTGAAATTTATAAACACCCTAACAATATTAATAGACAGTTTGATAATATTTGCCTTAATAAGACTTGGCACTTGGTTTTGAAAAATGTTCGTGTCATAGATAATAATATTTAATTATTTAGTTGGCGTATATATTAGTTGACAATTTAGTTTTAATTGTACAATTTGTCAGTTTTCTTTTCGTTTTAATTTTAATTTTTAACCCACTGAAGAAGGCACCTGTAATTGGTGTCCGAAACGTTTGGATTATTTAATCAATTCCATTATATATCTACACAGTTTAACCCAGAACAAATTAAATTTTTTAATTTTTTAAAGGTGTTTGTAATTCCACAGTCTGGTTCATATCCTACATTGATTTTCTGTAATACCTGGGTAGGTGATGCTAGTCATAGAGTCACCACAAAGTGGTGTAACGCTGTAGTCACAGATTCTGTATAAATAATTATAAAGATGTCTTCCGTATGCGCTTCTCTTTTAATTACGGTTTACGGTTTACATACTTTTGGTACAGATTTACACAAATTCTCCGACGTGATCTATTCCACACGCCAAGATAAAGTATCACTGATGGGTTTCGATCTCTCTGTATGGATAAGACACTGTTTAGTTTTAAATTTCCAATGGTATACGAGGGACAAGCCATTATTACTGCATTCCTTCCATTGCTTAAAATCGCCAAGCCAAGCACCTTTAGGGATACTATTAAAATAACATAGAACGGCAACATCGATCTCTTCTTCTCAATAAATTTTTTAGCCCAAAAAACAGCCAAAAGTCGCGCATTGCCAGATCCGGTGAGTAGGGAGGCTGTTCGATTAAATTCATCTTGTTTACGAGTTAGCTCTGCTGTGTGGTAAGAAGCATTATCGTGATGAAACATAATATCGTGGTAAATTGAAAATTCGTACTCGTTCCGCTTTTTGAAAAATATGTAAGATGAGGGGGTACAAAACGACTTTTTCCAGATGAAGGTGGTCGTGTATTATTGTTTTCACAGATGAGGGTCTAATCCCCAGTTGAGCCTCTATTACTGCGCAACTATTTGTGTTATCTGTTTCCATAATCTTCTTCATAGCGGTAATGGGAGGGTCTGCGCCTTTCTGGTGATCAACTGTTGTTCTTCCACGATCGAATTCCTTGTACCATCTGCAAACTGTTGCGAAGGAAGGGGACTGATCGCCAAATGACGAACAAAAGAAAACCCGATGTCGCAGATGATAATTGACACGCTGATACAGCGGAAGGAAATGGTCTTTTTATGGATCCCGGGTCAACGTGGCATTCCCGAAAATTAGAAGGCAAGACGAAGCGGCGAACAAAGCTGCATACCGAGATACGGACGACGCCGACATCAGAAATGGCAGGATGAGTGGAGAGGTAAGGTAGGCTAGATAAGAAAAGACGTGAGGCGTTGGAAATGGCCCGATAACCTGAGGATAAGCCATGCGTGGGATTTGGTCAGTTCTACAGCGGCAGTACTGAGACGATAACGCCCTCTCCTATGCGACTGCCCTGCAACAAAAAATATTAGAAACTCCTATAGACTAAAAAACAGCACTAGAGAGATACTTACCACCAAAGAAGGCATCCATGATGCTATAAAATATCTAAAGAACATTGGGGTGTTTACCAGATTATAATGAAGGTGGAAGGGCTAATGACCTTAGAAGTCGATGATCAGGATCAAAAACAAAGAAAAGTGAAGGAAAAATGGTTTTAATTTGATTTAAATTTTGCAAAACGCAAAGACCTTAAATTCACAGTATGTCATTTTGGGATTTGGAATTTCAATCGCAAGTTATCTTTCATTATGTGAATGCTGTTTGGCATCAAGTACCTATTTGAGACGAGAGAAAGTGAACATTTTTAATTCACTAAATGTTTTACCACAATCATCTCTGAACTGCGAGGTGCGCTCCTTACTTGCCAATTAGCCCAGAATGAACGCCTAGGTACTCATTTTATGAAGAGGCTTAAAACTTGAGGAAGAAAGATGTCAAAGTAATTCTGATGATCCCAGAAATCGAATTTGGGCCAACAGCGTCGCAATTTATCGCTCTAACCACTAAACTGACGCTTCTTTCAACGTTTTCACCAGGATTGACATATTACTCAGTTATAAGTATTCTCGTTTTACTATAGTATGTTTTCCATACATGCTGGCCAAATTGCAATTTCCTTAGTCTTCATTTACAAAAAAGGTTATATGTTATGAATATTTGTAATAAGTAAACATCTAATACCAGCAAACCAAACCCTAGTAGAGGTAAGTATATTTTTCATACTAATTCATTTCTCTCTTTTGTTTATACTGATACCAATCCGATTTGAATCTAATCATACGCAACAATAATAAATTGTATGAGAGCCGTACAACGGAGCCAGTTCAGTGTTATTGTTGATTAAAGTTTACATTAATAGATTCATTCGTCTAAAAGGCTTAGATATCCGATGCATTCCTACAGTTGGTATAGCTTATGGCGCCCTTCCGCAGATTACAATTCGGGATAGCAACAGATTTATCGCGATGATAAAGACCCAAATTTATAACAACCCTAGGTCTTACTTGTCCCTCCTATAAAAGTAAACTTAGTATCATAATATTGTATTCACGTTTCGCTCTCAACAAATAATTTTGAAAAGTTTTATTATCATTTTTTAGCATTGTAAAGGTTCGTTTACATTTTGATTAAATTATACTCGGTTTTACTATGGCTGAAATGTCTGTTCCTTTTTAATAAGGATTCCTTCAGTAAGCTAACTGAAGGGTTAGTTAATTTTTAATTATAACTTCGTGTAATAACGTAGAGTAAGGGTTAGTTGAATACCCAAAGTCGAAAGACATTAGTGTGAACGCTATTATTATTTATTTTAAAATAGAAGAATTGTTTGGTTTCCAAATTAATTCATTTAATGCAAATCTGAAGGGCCATTCACGAAGATACAGATTTAATTTGAAAACGATGACGCTCAAGTTTCTTAACCAAAAGGCAAACATTCAAAGTAATTGTAAGTAACCTATAAGTTATTCAATAGATAAGTTATGTTTTTCTATTTCTGGGGGTAAATATCAATATTAATGATTTGTTTATTCCCAAATTTAATGCACTTTGTACATGGAAGGGTCGTTTCGAGATGCTCTTGAGCTATATCAAAAGAATTATGTTTATTTATTTACGTGTAATATTTCTCTGAAAACACTTAACTTTGTTTTTACAAAAATTAGAGAGTAGTGTTGTGTGTGACAATTATAAAATTTGGACACTGCTGCTTAGTTGGTTACTAAGGTATACTATATAATCTTTACAGTATGTCTACATTTCGATGGGATTAACTGGGTAACTCTCTTAATATTAGAGCTAGCGTTTTATAGTTTCCGCTTTCCTGTGCTCGTTTTTCGAGACAAAATCGATGACGTAAACAGATGTTTGCTAACATTTTTAGTTTTGAACATACAGGGGGGAATTGAAACTGGTCCAATTTGGCGAGGGTGTCTTATTTCGGTTATTATAAAAGATATTTACATTCTGTTAACATTGTAAAAAGGAATGAAATTGTAATGGTGAGTGAGTGTATAAGGTAGATGAGGAAAAAACGGATAAAGTATGAACAGGAGGAGAGGAGAGTGTTTTATGCGAGTGGGTTATGCGAGGGAGGAGATAGAAAGAAGAACGGAGGAAGGAAGGGATATGGCGGAAGAGTTAGTAAGAAGAGATAAGGATGTGCAAGGTCCGGAAATGAGAGCGAGGATAGCTGAGGGGAGGTATAATGAGGGATATCGGGAGATTGTGGTAGAAGGCAAGGCCAAGTACCTGTTGGGGGGATATGGGATTGAAGGAAAAAAGAATAGTGGCGAGATTTAGGTGCGGGAATGAGGAGAATGAAAATAGATATTGGTGGGAGGACGAGAAAAGGGTTTGTAGAATGTGCAGGAAAGGGAGGGAAAGTATGTGGCATATGATGAGGGAATGTGAGGAGCTAAGGGAAGAGGGGAGGGAGAGAAAGGAGATTCTGGGAGAGAAGGGGGCAGGAATGAAGAAAGTTTTTTAGAGTAGAAGTATTTATTTGTTATGGGTTATTATTATTATCATTAGTAGATTAGAAGATGAATAAGAATACATTGTATAATATGTAATAAATACAGTAAATAATAATTGAATTGAATTGAATTTAGACACTTTTTTCATAGGATCAACGTTGCATCGCCAGATTTGCACTCTGACGTTTCGGATCCTAAATAACATCATCAGGTCAAAAGAGTTCTGGATTTGTTTTTATTGTTATTGTTTGATTTTTAGCTATTATAAAAATAGTAAGATAAAAATTGCGATATTTTGACGTTTAGCCTGTCAAAAGTTCATCAAATATGTTTTTGGTATTGATAGAACGGCATAATTATGGAGGTTTCACACTGGTTTCAGGGTTATTAATTGCCACTTTTTTTGTTTTACATATACAGAATAGGTCCCGTTCCAAAATTTCACCGAGAAACCCGGAAAATACGCATATCCCCAGGTCGCGGGCGAAGTTGCGGGTAGTTTATCCTTTATAAAAATCCACACCGTTTGACCAATCTCCACACCTTACTTGATTAGGAGAAGGTCATTGAATAGATCCAGTTCCAGAATTTCACCGGGAAACCCGAAAAATACCCGATTTTCAGTTTTTTAACAGGAAATTGAGCTAGAAAGCTGAAAATTTGTATATAGGGTCTTTAATAGATCTAAAATTTTTCAAACTAAATTATACTTTACCCCGGGCAAAATCGAGTATTCACACCGGGAAATAAGAAAAATACGAATTTCCCAAAACCGCGGGCAAAGCTGCGGGGAAGCAGCTAGTTTATTATACAAAAATACAAGTTGTTCAGTTTAAAAATAATATTGTAGATATCGTGAACGAAGACAACCTAATAAAAAAATATTTTGCCGAATTAAGACAAATTTAATTAATTATTGCACATTTATCGACCCACGGCCTTCGGTTAACATTTACCTACATTTTAAAGGAACAAGTGTTTTCGCAAATTTTTCTAGATATGAATTTAAGAAGAGTCCTTTCACTCTCTGTTTAAGAGCGTCGTTACCTCGATCGCAACTATTCCGGCAACACACTGTTTAAATAATAGAAATTTTTGTGTGATACTATCCTTACTTGACGCATTATCACCGAAATAATTTTTCACGTGAACAAAGCAGAACTATCTGAAACTGAGTCGTACCTTCAGAGGTCAGTGCTTTCGAAATACAAGCTTCATGAAATATTCCCTTCCTTGCAACTAATTCCGCCTAGCTTAGTATTTGTACTTTAACAACTAATCCATGCGGTTACATTAACAAGTATTCATATTATAATAAAATGTTATAACGCTGCATCATGGTACAGTAAATGTAAAGTATCTTTCAATATGAACTTCTTTATAACCTTCTATATTTCATATTTTGGTATGATTTATATAGGTCGAAAATACAGAGATAGTCCTTTGATAATACAGAAAGTTGTTTTCGAGTTTCCGTCCGTAGCAAATTAGGAACGGTAGAGAAAATTTTATACGGCGTGACAAGGATGCTGCATTAGCTACTTCATCGAAACTTGAGGGAATTAATTTAGCCCATTTTTGTGATGGAATAAAGTAAATAGAATGAGACGTACATTTCTAATCAACAAAATTTCTTCTAACACCAGCCTTGAATTGAAATTTTACACAAGAAAATAAATCATTTCAATTCACTCTTCGGGAATTGCGAATAATGTGGGTATAATGCTTGATCGGAAAGAAAAGGCTACAACCACGATTTTTATTACTAACCTTTCACTTTATGAAGATAAAATGTGTACGTTAACACTTTATTGACATTTTATGACTGGAATTGAGTAGAAGAGGAAGTCATTATTGGAACAGTGACTGGTATTGAAAGCACTGCAGAAGTTTTACACTCTAAAGAATCTCTGTAATGCAAGGAAGGTAAATGATACAAAGGATCAAACTTACTTTTTAAAGCGTATTCGAGTATTCTCTAAAAAAGGTTTCCGTATCCATCAATGCGCATAAATCTATTACTGTATACACTAGTTATTTACCAAGAAGTTCGTTGAAGTTTGAAGGAATTTAGGAAAGTTTGAGAAATGGGGTCGTGGTATTAGACTTGAATCGTTAAGATGATACTGTTGAAGAAATACGTTGAAATGTTACTGTCGCTCTCTTTATATATTTTATCAGCATGGGATTTAAACTTAGTTTAAAGATGTCAATTTGTATTATATTAAGTGTTTAACCTACATTTATATTTCATGCGTATAATCTAGAATATTTAACGCAAAATATTCTGTAAGATTACACTCATTGTATACAGTCTATAATTTCACGAAACTTTCTTATCCTAAGTAAGCTCAATAAATGCACTTTGACGATGATACGAAGATTAGTGTTCAATAGCACCAAAGATGTATTTTGTTGATAAGTGTATAGAGGTTGATGGTATATCCCACTTCGGCTGACTCAGAATTGTTGTTTCCTTTTATTTTATATGGCAAATTAAATACAACGAAACGGCGCTAAAAATAAAGGAATGAGGAACAATCTGTTAGCGTGAAAGGAAAACATTCGTGTATAGCAGAAATTACAATATAAAAATACTACTTTATCCGACAAATTTCTTACTACCAGGTGCTTTGCTTCACGCACAAAATATTATAGTACTTGAGCTTCCTGAGATTTTTGAAGATCATTTACGTAAGTTGACGTAGATTATTGGACCATACTTTAAACGTAGTTGAACTTATCTACTTTTATGTCGCCAATCAAAAGGTTGTTTTTTCTGGGATTTTTCGAAATGTTGCACTATTGTTATACACTAAGCATTTCGTATGCAATTATACATTCCTTTTCTTTGTCTTTCAGTTTAAAACTAATGTGTTTTGTGATTTTAATAATCTTAAAGAGTTCAAACAGGAATAGTAGACAAGATCTTGAAAAATAAACTAAAAACACACTTAATACACGATACGGGGCTGACACTATTAAAAGAGGACAGTATTTTCATAAGCCGACGGAGCAGGTTTTTGCAATTCCATCATGGCTCATTTCCTACCTGAAGATTTCAAGGACTTTTTCAGTACATCGGTATTCGTCACACCAATTACCAGAGGCGTCATTTAAGGGAGGGGGGGCAGGGTAGGTTAGTTGACCCCCCCCTGGAATTACTACTATCAAAAAAAGTACGTTAAACGTATAAAACTGACAATCACGCCCCTTTAAAAAATGTTTTTTTCCTTTTTCTTACAGTTGCCCCCCTTGTAAAATCCTGAAATGACTCCGCTGCCAATTACGAGTTGTTTGAATATGGGTTTCTAAAATAAACTAAATTCTCTTCTTTTCTAGTTGTTCTTAGTTGCTTTTCCAAATACTTTCTCCATGCGCAATTGATGTCGGATGAAGGTAAGCAAAAGCCGCGGAAGAGTTAATCGTGTTTCATCCAAACCATTATATAGTGTAGCTTAAAGTTTCTTCGAAAATTAAATTTAGAGCACTTACTATACAAATTAAAACTAGTAAAGAGAGATGGTATAGTATTGTACGTTTTTGAATATAATTCGTGTTTCGAGAAAAATAATTTTAATTAGGTTCCTACATTTATTATACGTTGTTCAGATATAAATAATGCAGATCAGTATAAATGAATTTTGTTGGGAATTAACTTTATTAATCAATGAGTTTCCCTTCGTTATATTAATTTTTAATAAGTATGAAGTAATGAGGTACCAAGTTAGCTTCTACATTATACTTAATACAGTTGTGTTACTATTTTGAAGTAGTTTTCTGTTCTCTGAAATGTTGGACTTTGTAACGTAACTTAAACATGGTATTACATCTAAACTGACTTTGTGTTATTCTTACTTCGGTGCTTAATATCGTTAAGGTTATTTTTTAAATATATGGTGTACCTTTACAATATTAGTAAACATTTACACCTTTTCTGCTTTACATCCTTCGGCCGTTTTTTTGTATAAAGTTAAGACATTACTAAAAGTTCCAATACACTGTTAAGGAAACCCAGAATTATAGTGATTTTCTTATTTTCCAGCGATCTCAACAGTGCACTGTACAGGGTGTACGTAGTGCTTTAGTAATAATGGCAATATCCATTCAATGCGTCTATTTATAGTATAAACATAGATTTCCTGAACTTGAGTCCTTTAAAAGCTATAGCTGCATAGTGTAAAGTTAATGACAAACAAACCTTCAGGCAAATGGTATCTGGTATAGCATTATATCCTTTTTCATTCATTGGTGCACCATCTCAACGTATATGGTTTCACAGATTCCACTTAGCCTATAACAACATTAGTTCACTTAGTGCATCCTACCTTCCTTTCCTTCTACTTTTTCCCATTTAGCTGTGCTTCTTTCTCTTTTAAGCATATCGCCCACGCATCGCTAATTTGCGATTTTTTACAAGTACGACGGCAAATTCATGTGATTTACGTGGGCATGAAAGAAAGCATGTAGCACATAAAAAAATTATTTTCTTCCTAAAAGCCTTCCACTGCTATGAATATATTCCAACATTTGGATTTACTAAAGGGAGATCTACTTGTACAAATCTACTATTATACCACCAATTTATTACGAACGCTTTGGAAGATGGCTTCCAGGTTGATGCTGTTTATACGGATTTCTCCACAGCGTTTGATAAAGTCAAACAACATCAACTTATTGCTAAATTAAAAGCTTATGGCATTACTGGTGCATTATTGTCTTGGTTTTGTAATTACCTAATAAAATAAAGCAAATAGTAAAGATTAAGAATTTCAGTTCTAATGTAATTAGTGTAACATATGGTGTACCACAAGGGTCTCACTTAGGTCCCATTCTCTTTAATACCTTCATTAATGATATAGTGGACATATTCAACCATTCCTCGCAGATGATTTGAAGGTGTTTTTAAAGGTTGAATCACTGCGTGTGATACCTTAAAGTTACAAAATGTACTTGATCGATTACTCGTGTGGTGTAACCAGAATGACATGGTTTTAAACATTTCTAAATGTTTTATTATGCGTTTCTTTAGATGGAAGATATTGAACACGTTCTAGATTTAGATTCCCTTAAATTACGAAGAATTATTTCAGGTTTGTGCCTAGTTCTTAAATTATTAAATGATCAGGTTGATTGTCCGAAGTTATTAGAGCAAATTAATTTAGATGATTCTCCTAGAAATGCGAGAAGTCATCACGTAGGCGCCTCCTGAAGTAATTCGAAAGGGGGTTATGGAGGCTGAATGTGTAAAAAATTTTGTAAAAAAATTTTATAATTTAATTGATAACATTTTACCTTTAGAAAAAAATTCTTTTACCCTGTAAAATATTTTTCAACAGCTTCTTTCACTTTATCATCTCAAGAACATTTTCTTCCTCTGATGTTTGAACAGAAAGAACAGAATAATCAGCTACACTCTGCACTCTTTACGCACCCGGTAATTATAATTGTAATTTTTGGGGTGTTTTCGTTGACTTCTCCGTTTATTGGGCCCTTTTTAATCAACAGAATTCCGCCAGCATCTAAAACATCGCCATCATCAATTTTCCCGACGAGGATTGCGTACTTGCGTTTTTCGGTAATCTATCCCATTTTTGTTTTTGCGTCCTAGTATTCTTCTACCCCATTTTTCAAAGAGTTTTGCTTGATTTAATAGCTATGCACATTTTACATGCATAATGCATTGATTTTAAACATCGTAGACTTAAAAATGTTGATTTTTGCTTTCCGTTTCCCAAACTTTGACTACATTAGGATCAGTAGTATATTCCTTTTGTATGAATTCCTAAATACTATTTTTATTACTATCGTTAATGTTAAGTTAAACGGCACCATGGGTAGTGGGTCTCCCTGTGTAAGTGTCTGCTTTACTTCAAACTCTTGTGAGTTATACCCTTTTCAAGCTTTCTTTGCTTTTTTCTTTAACTTGCCATAACTACCTAATCAATGAAATGTAATCACATAATGAGACAGTGGCCTTATCTGGATCTTTGATCCTTGACACTGACAAAATACACTTCCAAACTCCTCATATAAATTGCACCAGTATGTGAACCATTCAATACAAAAGATTCAGTCCCAAGGCGGCTTTCTTAGAAAAAGTTCGAACATTCAAAATGCTGTTAAAAATAAATGTTCATAATATCTATATTTATTGGATTGATGCATAACTTCATAGTATTAGATCTTAGATTAATTCACAAAATCTATCAATAATAATATACGGGGGTGATTTGACGAGCCTTGAGACTTTACCACTAACACCCTCTAGAATCTAGATGATTATGAAATAAGCGTACTCATTGACATATTGAGTTCTTAGCTATTCCCCTTCTTTTTGTATTCTAATTTGTGTATTTTTCCATTTCAACAATCTTTTAACCAACGCAAGTTAAAAGTTAAGTTACGAAGTTATGAACTTTATAATTGGTTTCAGATGAGCCCCTGAGATCGCTATTTATCAGAATATTGTGTATCATATTTATTCCTACTTATAACAACTGCATACAATTAAATTTCACTCATACTAGTTATGAAAGTAACGTATTTCTCTTCACTAATGGTCTTGGAGTTTATTGATCAAAATAAAGTACGTCATTCACATTTAAGTGACTTCTGTGGTTTAAATTGTCAAAGCTATCAACACGATTGAAACATAACGGCAATCAAGTGATATAAAGCAATATAACCTCCACCGTTTAATGAATCGTTTTAAAGTGCCCGAACCGTACAGTAGAATTAAATATTGAATTCCCTATAGCAAATTGTTCATTTGCAAAGTTGTAGGCCGCATCATAACACACATTTCCCTTTATCCCAAGTATATGGTTACTTGCAGATTTCTGTACATGATAATTTTACGTTTGAGGAACATTTCAAATGATTTTAGACTGTTTTATGTAGGTTATCATGCATTAGTAGAGTAATTCAAACAACTAACTGAAACTATCATTTTGTAGCGAGAGTGTACTTATTGCAACTGTTCAGAATTTCTAGCTAACTAATTATTATCTAAGACATAAGTTAGGTTATTACGTTAGTAACATCTATATTTCAGATCTAATTATGACATTAAATTGTCATGAAACTTTGATGTAAATGCATCCCCTGCAATCGTAATGCACGCCTAGGGAGTACTTACTAGCAATGCGATAAAATCTAGTATTTAAATGGTCAGACGTTTCCACTCATATCATAAGTAATCTAAATAGGTTAATTTTCACTTAAGCTCACATTTATATTTAATGCGCTACATGAAATTTTTAGTCTTTAAATGGAGAAGAATTGTAGAATTGAGTGAGTTTCATGTTTTTTGAAAGAAATGCGTAACTTGAATTTTGTTATTAAACTCAATCTGTCAATTGTTCCAATAGCGTGCTGCTAAAATTCCAAAATAAGAAAAAATGCCATAAGTTATTTATTTATAAAAATAACTATGTTATGTGGTATATAAAAGGACCTTTCTTATAAAAAAGTCATGGTCAACTATAGCTTCTGTACAATAAAAAAGACGTAAGTTTGTGTCATCACTCAAAAATTATAGCTTGAATAAAATTCTGTTAGTCTGAATTTTTAAGCACATGATTACTTACACAACTTTTTCCTTTACATAAGTTGCTAGAACACAGGCCACACCGCACGAAATAACAAAAATAACTATAATTTTGTTTTTCTAAAAAAAGGAGAACGCTCGTACAAAAGCAATTCTTTCCTAATTTAATCGTATCTCCATCCCTGCTAGTTTCCGGGGTGTTTATCTATACTAAACGTCGGAAAAATTTCACCCTTTATTTCCGGTATATTTGTGCATATTTGTTTCCGTTGAGATTTGAATATTCTGTATAATATTCCAGCTCTTGTGTACATGCAATACAATACGAGCGGTAAAGTGTACTTTGTAAACTTTACAACGTTTTATGACTCTTCCGGTAATATCGTAGAGGTAAAAAAATTATTGCTCGATATACGGTGATTTAGTTAGATTTCGTTGCAGTTTTATTTTACTTTGATAATGCTACATTATTGTGCAAAGTAGCATTAATTAATTATTATACAATCCATTTCAGGCAAAAGATATAAATACAATTTATTTTATAACATTCCAAGTGATGAAGTTGTACATCAAAATTCTGATCCGAATGTTGCAATGCACCATTTCCGTCATTTATCAATCGCTCGCTTCTTTTCTATCACAGTATTAGTTCTCGGAACTCCTCAAGTGGAGGGTGAGATGTTTTCTTTTCAAAAAGGAAAATCCGTTGCATCCATTAACCATGCACAGTGGTCTAAAAAATCAATTGAAAATGAAATTGTGGACATGTTTCAATATTATACTGGCCACGAAGAGAATTAAGAACAATTTTATTTTTATTTACTAAGAACGGTGGAAGTAAAGGTTGTCAATGTCCAAATTCCTGACGAGAGGGTGTTGTAAACGGGTTAATCGTATAATCTCGGAGAAACCGTATAACAAATAGTACCAAAATATCATAGATGAACGGTTTACCAATACTAAATAACGATGAACATTCACACAACATACTTAAATGAGCCAAATGGAAACAGAAGTGAGATTGATGGGAGTTCACGGAGTAGAAAGCGTGAGTCGACTCAGAGCACTTAGAAAAGGCGATGCTTAATTAAATTTTTAGAAAATAGTTTTTTTAAGTTACCAAATTACATCGAAACTGTTTACATTATTTCTTTCCAGTTTTCAAAATGTTAAAGGGTAAAACATTTGCTTCAAATGAGGATATCAAAACTCACTTGGATTAGTTTTTTTGTAAAGATTTAAGCTTTTGAGCATATAATTATGCTACTACCAGAAAGGTGGCTAAAGGTGGTGGTTAATATACAATTCCATGAAATTCCTTCACGAAGAAGATAACATTAAGATCTAAACAACCCTAATATATTTTTAAAAAGGGTCATAAAATAATGACCTGTCTACAAATATACCTAAATAGGCAACATTTAAAATAAATACATAGAATTGTTATCGACACATGTTCATTACGGTCAACGTTAGAAGCGGTTTAATTTGAAACTGGAAAAACCCATAAAGCTGATTGGTTCCAATTTTCAAAACACGTTTGTTTCAAATCACTCGATTTCTTAACAATATCATCAGTTTAAATGTTTGTGTCGGTGTTGAATGTATTTATATTGTGAAAGTTTAAAAATATTTCTCCTTTTGAAAAATTAAAAAGTTGTGCATTGATGGTGGCCGGGATGCATATTTACACATCCTCCTATACAACGGCACCAGGGTGCTGAAATCTGTTAGTCTTTGTGGCGTACAATTGAGCTATAAACGCTCATTGATTTAGGCACCTCCGCGAATTGTTTAACTTATTTTAACACTTCCAGGTGAAATAAAGCAGCCAGAGTAAACTAATATAAACACATGTTGAAATAATTAGTTATTTATTTATTTAAAATATTACTGCGATTGTATGGTATGTACGTCCCCGTAATTGAAACCATATGGAAAACTTTTTTATTATTAATTTTAAGGAAAAAAGGTATTCTACATAAAATGTTCGGCATGGTCCAAAACTCAAAATACAACCATCAGATATCAATTTTTTTCATTCGTATACGAGGTTTGTCAAAAAATGTGATTTGTGATTGTGAAATGTGCAAGTAAAATACTCCTATTTCGAAAATTGTTACAAAGAAAAGTTGCTCAGAATTGAAAACTACGTTCAGATATGCAATCATATCCATTTTTATTAAAAAATAAGTTCTTATATTTTTTGGAACTTTTCTCGACAATAATTATACATATTTACATTTTAGTTTTATTTTAGAACGATATTTGATGAAAAAATGTTACTTAAATCGACATGGTTAAATATTTAAAGCACGGTTCTTAATTCTAAATAACTTTTTTTATAATACTTATGTACTTTTTGATCTTGTCAAAAATGAAGGTACTTTACTGTTGCGCAAAATTCATATTTTTTACCAACCTCGTATAGGTACGACTGAAAAAAATTAATATCTGATGGTTTCATTTTAAAAGTTTTAGATCATGCAGAACTTTTTAAATCAAGTTTTTTCAGTAGGTACGTGTTTCGACAGAGTATTTTTGTATCCATTTGCATTCGCTTTCATAGTCGTCCGAATATTTTGTTTTTACTTCCACAGTATATTTATCTTCATTTATAATCGTACTTAACACGATCTTACACGCTGGAGCAACACGATGTGAAAGGGACTTTATGTTTTTAACATATTCCTCCTCCATTGTGGCGTATAAATAACAAACGTGCACTTAACTCTATTAACAACTAGGAACGGAAATATAACTGCCAAATTCTTATACGTTATCTATGCATGCGCACGCTTGCAGTGATTTGAGCTCTTGGAGAGGTGCCTAAATCAATGAGCATTTGTAGCTCATTTTGTACGCCACAAAAACTAACAGATTTCAGCACCCTGGTGCCGTTGTATAGGAGGGTATGTAAATATGCGGCCGGGATTAATACATACAGCTATCTACCGTGGTAAGTTTATATACCTAACATAATATGCTCATACGGAAACCATTTTTCAAATTTTCATGAATTAGCTGCCACAAAAACTTACCGTTAGTTATAAACCATTTTTCTTGCATTACAGATCTTGGAGAGGCGCTGTGATAGCAAAAGGTAGGTGAATTTTATTGAATCGTAGTTAATTTAAGAAAAAAACGGTGAAAACCTAACTATGATAGCATAATTTGTGTAAAATGATCGTAATTAATTAAGAGTGAGCTACCTACGCGATTTGTATTTTTGTGTGAATACAAATCGACCTAATTCAATGTAAGGTTATATTTTACTACCTAACGTTTCGGCGATAATTTGATATACCAGCCATTTTTTTGAATTAAGCCCTTTCCCCTCCAGTTTTTAAATTATTCGCTTTGACTGTCGGTCGCTACGATATGGATACTAGGTAACATAAAACCCTCACCAAATATACATATAATTTAGTTACTGGACGATTTGTAATAGGTAAATGCAAAAGTCTTTCAGCGAGCATCAATTTTGTTCTTTCACTATTCTAGCATTTCATTTTTATTACAGTTACAATTTCAAAACATTCGTCGCTTCAGACACATTATTTACTCCACAATGACCACAATACTATCTATTTAGCGTAAGCATGCGTAAGTAATGACCGCAAAGCACTTATTAAAATTTGTTATAGTGTATCTATGTACTGTTAGAATTAGACGAAAATTCACCAAACTGAAGCTGTTCTAATGATATGATAATGATAGATACGCTATAAAGGGTGACGCGTTCAAACAATACACATAAGTTTATTCCATATCTTAAAACGAAAGAATGGACTAAGGTCTTTCTTTCTTTCTCCTTATTATCGGACCCGAATCCAATTTCACAGAAGTGCTCACGAACCCAATGTTAGCTGCCAAACCATTAATCTTGTTACCCACTCAATAAAATAATGCTTTACTGGATCAGGCGCCTTTTTTATCTTTGGCGGAATAGGAACACGCAAATTTCTTAGTAGCACATACCTTTTTTACTATTTCCTTGGGCGAATTTTTGATTTCTTCACTAAATCACAAGTTTAAAAACACTTTTTTCGAATTGAAGATGTTTTCAGTATAACTCAAATTAAGAAATACAATTACAAACATTTTATTGCTCTATATATTTTTCTTAATAGAATGAATGTGTTATTTGGCTTGTATACACTGTGTCCCAATTTCGATGCTCACCATTGGTGTCTCGGTTATTAGAAGACATAGGGCAACGGTTAAATGGGGAAAGTTTTGCAGAATTTAATACTCACGACAAATATCATTTCAAATTTGACCTAACTTTTTTAATTTTTAAAATATTTTGAAAAAACCAAAATTTGCCGATTTTAATTTTCCTCAATCACTCTTTAACGGTTAATCTGACCTCTTTTAAAGTTTTACATTATTCAGACACTTTTTAAGACAAATTATTTGATGTAAACAGAAGCCCCCGATTGTCATTTGTTTTTAAGTTATTGGTGCTATCTTTTGTTTTTCATATGGCGGC
This sequence comes from Pyrocoelia pectoralis, assembly GCA_036250285.1. Classification (NCBI taxonomy): domain Eukaryota; kingdom Metazoa; phylum Arthropoda; class Insecta; order Coleoptera; family Lampyridae; genus Pyrocoelia; species Pyrocoelia pectoralis. The sequence goes on from CM070075.1 coordinate 7,267,500, forward strand.
CATATTGGATTTTTGGTTGGTTAGATAGTCTTTAAAAAGAGCTTTTCAACAATGTATAACATGCCTGAAAAATATTTAGTTATATAGTTTGTCCCACGAGAGCTCGGGTGTGACTCATTAGTTATTGCTGTGTGAATTAACGCAAATTATTAGTTTGTCTTTGTCATACTTACAAAAAGTACCTAATGGAAGAGAGAGCGAATATTAAAACTATATGTATATGTATACCGGGAGTTCGTTCTCAAAATTGTACCTAGGAATCTAACATGGTAATGAACGTTTTTGCTAATTGTTGTTCGCCTATTCAAGCAACAATTAGCAAACACGTTCAATATCATGTTAGATACCTATGTTCGACTTTGAGAACGAACTCCCGGTATAATAACCATAACAGTCAACAGAAAAGCACCACTATAGTTTTACATAGTATACCATGTGTCCCAATTTCGATGCTCACCATTGGTCTCTCGGTTATTAGAAGACATAGAGCAACGGTTAAATGGGGAATGTTTTGCAGAATTCAATCCTGGAAACTAATCTTATTTCAAATTTGATCTAACATTTTTAATTTTTAAAATAATTTTGGAAAATCGAAAATTTGCCGATTCTATCATTCCTCAATAACTAAATAACGCTTAATCTGACTGACCTCTTTTAAAGGTAGTCCTTAAAAAGTGCTTTTCAACAATGTATAACATGAACGAAAAATTTTTAGTTAAAAGTTTCGGCTAAAACCTTCTTCAGTATTAGGAACTGATTTAGTATCAAGTATTTTTCTTAATATCTCTAAATACTAAAGAAAAAAACTTACATTTTTTACAAAAAAAAATTATAAAATAATTTGGATTTTGTTGAGCCCTAGCCTAACGGCTGCACTGTGTTGAACAAATGTTCACAAAACAATGCTCCATTATTCTCTTCCTACTTGCAAAATATCAAAAAAATGTTTGCCTTCAGTGCAATAGGTAAACTAGGATATAATGATAAGCCTTTAGTTCCTAGATGACTTATAGGTCGATTCTGAGACAATCTATAAGATCTGTAAGCGAAAATCTATAAAAGTTACAGGGATTGCAATTCTGCGCTACCAATTAGCTACGGATTTTTTGCAATCAATTAATATACTTTTTATACTTCGTGAGCGGATTTATTGTAATGAGACGGTAAACTTTTTCCTCTGCGAAAATGTTCGCAAATGGGTCCTACGGGGGTGCACAGGGGAAAAACACGTTGATTTGGAACTGACAAAAAATGGATGAATATCATGGGAAAACGGCCCAATTAATTTGTGGGACAAAGTGGGTATTTAATTATGCAAATATTTACTAAGCTACAGAAAAAAAATCAGCTTCATATTCATTATTTTTGTTAATGTACTAATACCTACATATCTTCAGATGGGGACACTCTTGATGGACTCATTTTTGTTGTAGGACAAATGTTATTTTGAATTACTTACAAAAAACTTCACAGTTAGCTAAAAAATTAAGTGATATTAATCAATTTTTTGTAATTACCAACGTGTTTTACCCCTGCGCACCATTTGCGATCCATTTACGAAAATTTTCGCAGAGGAAAAAGTTTGGCGTCTCGTTAAAATAAAGACGCTCACGAAGCATAAAAAGTATATTAATTGATTGCAAAAAAGGAGGCCGGCTCCCGGACCATCAGTATTTATGTTTGAAAAAATTCTTTTTTTGACTACTTTTACTGTTTTTGACAAAAGTAAAAATGAATATTGTACAAGTCAACATATTTGTTGGTATTTTTTGGAAGAGGATGAAAACAGGTAGGTTAATTATAACAGTTAATATAAATTGTTGTGCTTTTCTATATTATTTGTTTATTTCTTAGAAATTTTATGAGAATCCAACGGAGAAGATTAAGGGACGAGTTAAGCCCATTTGATTTAACAAATAGTGCGTTTCGGCAAATCTTTCGCCTTGATAAAAATTCGGTTTATCAATTAATAAACAGTTTATTGCCCCACACTGCTGAAAGACACATTTTGTCAGGGATTCCTTTCCTGACAAAAGTTTTCGCAACGCTAAATTTTATTTCGACCGGATCTTACCAAAATTCTGTGGGCTGCAATTTATGGATCTCTCTGTCACAAACTTCTATAAGTAGAAGCATTCATTATATGTGTATGCGAACTGATTGTGAATCATTTGTTGCACCAATGGGTAAAATTCCCCGTAACACCGGAAGAAAAAAATGTTGTAAAAGACAGTTTTTATGAGAAGTACAATTTAAGAGAAGTCGTGGGTGCCGTCGACGGTACCAACGTTGACATATTGGCACCTCCAGAAGCAGATGAAAATTTCCCACCCTTTGTTTATACAATAAATAGAAAAGGGAAACATTCCATTAACGTGATGTTAATATCAGACTAGTCATGCAAAATCCTTGCCTCCTCGGCCAGGTTTCCTGGATCTACGCACGACTCGGCTGTTTGGCAAATAAATGGCATTAGAACCCATTTGTCACGAAGTTATTTTGAAGAAGATGTGTCGTCAAGACTTATTGGAGATAGTGGGTACCCCTTAGAACCTTGGCTATTCACTCCATTTCTGCAGCCAGCGAATCAAGCTGAGGAACAATTTAACGCTTTGTTGACAACTGCACGGAATGTCATTGAAAGAACGAATGGTGTGTTAAAGGGACGTTTCAGATGACTTTCGAGGCACAGAGCCTTAATTTATTTCCCAGATCGAGCTGCTAATATTATACTTGTTGCGTCCTGCACAATATTGCATTACACGCAAATTTAATTCTTCCAGAAGAAGATGTAGAGCACAATCGGGAGGATAATGTTAATAGTAAGTACAAAAAGATAATCCAGGACATGACCAACAAAACAACGATCTTCTCCATATTGGTAGAAATTTAAGATATAATTATATTAGGGAAAATATCTTCATTTAAACCTGTATTTGTGAAATAAGAAAATAAGAATATAAAAAAGATCTTTCATTGCAAAATATATTCTTTAAATACAACAAATATTTACAAGTCATTCTCAAAATTAAAATCTTGGTGTAAATATTTAATTTTACAAATTTCAAAATTTAACTTAACCAATGACTTCTGTAGACAATTCTATTCCAACTGTGTGTTCAAAAGCTGCTGAAAGTATTATATTTAATCAATTGTTGGAGTATCTCAATCTACCACTTACCTTGAAGTCCCAATGTAAGGTTAAGAACGGCTAATAACCCCCCTCCCCCCTGGGGGGTTGTCAAGGTCAGGCAGTTGGGTCATTCAAGTGATTGATATAAGCATTCATGGTAATTCGGTAGTTCATTACGTTTGTTATTATAACCTTGACCTATTACTTCTTTTAGAATATAGTAGGTACTTATCTAATTAATCTCAAGTTGTGTTTCTAATCGGTATCATCTCGAATAATCTTGTATTATGGATGTACCAGACAGCATATCATCGACCATCCATGGCGGGGATAATGTACACTTTGTATTTCGACTCAGTAAGTCTCAAGTACTAATTTTTAGCAAGTAAAAGGAGTGATGCTATTTAGGGTATTTAGGGATGGAAATCTTGAACTACGATGTTTGTGCTTCTTTCCTCAATACTAATTCAAGATCACTTGTATTTCACACATTGATTTCAAATTTGTATATCTGAAAGAAAGTAAAATTATTTAAAATTCCAAAACTTGCAAAAATTACTTCTATAAAATTGAAGTATAAAACTTTCATCTCTAATATTTGATTTTACGATTACTACGGTGCAAGGTTGCTAATTTTTATGTTATTAGCTTTTGTCAAAATGTAACCCCGTATAATATTCCAGTACACAAACTATTTTAAACTGTTAAGGAAGAAAACAAAAAGCTTTAGCTACGTAATTGCGAAAAGTTGAAAAGTACTAAAAAGCTTCAAGAAAGAAGTAGTCGTTAGGTACTTTAAAAATTTAACGTTAACGTTTTTGTCAGTCTGCTTAGGAAGTTTTCCCGGAATCGCAATTCATGGTTATATAACTTTATTATATTTACTTCAAATAACAAGTAGGTAGTATAAAATGTTATTGGTCTATTTTCAATTATTACTTCTGAAGATGAAGAAAATTAACATTTATATGTTTCCCAATTACTTCATGCTAAAGAGGTTAACTAGTGGTATATTTTAAATTTACTAAAACTAGTCTCATTTATATAGGTACGTTTTCGGGATTTAACTTCAGGAGCCATATATGTAAGCACTAATCTGAAATAAAATCGCTTCACCTATTTGAAAAGCTGGATCGTATGCATACTAATTAACTTCTCGAATGCAGTTTAGAAGGAATTTGCGGCGAACACTGTGAAACTCAAACTAAGAACTACTGTGCAGTTAGGAGGTTGAATAGTAGTTTGTCATAAGTACACATGAAATATTACATCAGATTTTGATCTGTTGGTAATAATATATCACCACCCATTATGTGATTTATATGTTATTTGCTTTAAACTTTATCCTAGAAATCAAACCGATAAAAATGTGGAAGTGTTTCTATTAATTATACCTAATTTATTTTAGAACTTAAGTATTTAATTGTTCGTGACACGGTTCCTGCAACGTAGCGACAGGTACACATTCATCAGTTTAATAACATAGAAATTATGTAGACAGCGGCACGATATTAGTAACTTTAATAACAATTTTAAGGGAGTTCCTGAAATAAATTAGCTTGCGGAAAACAAACGGGGATAAAACACTTACTAAACCGCAACGACCTGGAGAGACGCCGCCGTTAATAAAACCTTCTATATACATGCAGACGGTTTCAAAAACATTACACAGATATTGTATACATTTTGATTAATTGCTTTTGTAAAGTGTATATAAAATATCTTTTACAAACGAATAATGAAAGCAATTATGTTTAAATTGTCTCCTAATTTATATACCTGCGCGCTAACGTAGTTTAGCATATTTCTTGCGGCTTTACAATGTAAAGCTTTGCTAATTAAAATGTACCTTATTTTACTGCAGACGCTTACCATTGTATATTTTGATACCATTTAAAAGCAATCTATTGCATCGTTCTTTTCGTACTTTCGCATTCAAATCAGACATAACTTTTGAGAGCTTTTACAAAATTTTTGTTTCTTAACTTCTTAATAGGAAACATCGTTCGTTTTGATTTCAATGCAATACACAAATGTCGATCAAAGTTTATAATAATAATAATAATAATAATAATAATAATGTCTTTATTATTTGCTTCAGCAGATAGAATTAATATTACTAAGAACATGACAAGTGAAACAAATAACCACAAGGCGCAGTTCAAAAGAAAGATCTTTTGCTCTTCTGAACCTTGGAGAAGAAAAAGAAAGCATACACGTAATTATTGTGTGACGTAATGCAATGGAGCTGACAGAAAGGAAGTACACAAAACATTTAGAAAGAAGATTATAGACAATCGTTAGATTAATAAATTAATAAGTACATTGTTGGGACAGTAACATTCGGTACAATTTGTAGTTAAATGTAGTGATCGTGTGATATTTTTTTATGACTTCTGGCAAACTGTTATATACAGTTGGAAGTTGATAGGAAAATCCACGTTTATACAAAGAAGTTCTATGAATAGGAATAGAGATTAATCCTCTGTTATCGTGAAGTGCACACCGATCCATTTAACTCATTTCTCGCATTACATATCTAAATAGGTGATTTAATTCTGTTTTGATGCAATTGGTGATTTTACATGCTCAATATTGTCAGTATTGCATATAACGTGAAAATAGGTATATTATTTAATGATGGTTGCATTTCATATTAACTGCCCTAAAAATTAACATTCACAACACAGCATTACTAAATGCCTGAGTATTTGCTTCGCTAATTACTTTTGACGAAAAGTCTCTTTAGGTTTTTTGTACTTACTTGCTGAGTACTGAAATTGGATAAAAACAATAATTGCTTTTATCGATGATGCCATGGAATTATTAAATAATACAAGAGTGTATTATGTACCAATTATCTGTAGCAAAGTTCCTGTTTTTTTAACAGGTTAGAATAATTTTGTTTCACAGTTTCTTGAGAGATACAAAGGACGGTTCTTAGCGATTACATCTAACGTAAAGTTCAAAGTGTAACGTGTGTAAAACGTCTTTTCATCTACCGTTTACCATTTACCAAGATTGTAAAAGTATACAAACGTTGACTACTACACTGAACTTCGTAAATGTCAAATATATATCGTTGCTCTCAGTAAAATTGCAATGGAAATCTTCACTTTATTGATATTTGTATTTAACGTCTCCACCACTTTTGAAAAATAAACTTTTATTGATGAAATATATTTGTTTGGTTTTTCAACAATAATAGTGCCAAAATATACAAAAGCATCGAAAGGGGTTGATGTATTTAAAGAGATAGTTTACCATTTGACAGGTACATAGGTACAGAATAAACAACCCTTAAATGTTTAAATAAAAACAAGCGTTAATTTTTTCTTGTGCTAATTAATAAAACGAGTTTATGCAAATTTAACCTTAGTTTAATAAATGTTCGAAGTGCCTGCCTTCAACTTCCATGCAATAATACAGATTTTGATTAAATCGTTCCCCTACATTTTGCAGCATTTCAGGAGCACAGTATCAAAGGTTAAGGCATCCAACTGTTTGATTTTATAAAGTATGTGTTGTTTTTACCTTCATTGATAAATTTTGAAGAAAAACGTCTACAGAATTATCATTGTAGAAATTCCATTTAAAAATTAAACAGTGGTTGATTTCTTTAACAAATAGTTATCGTTTGTTTTCATAGTGAAAAGCAATGGTTTACATGTACACAATACACGAATGAGTTGACATTATTTCCCTTTATTTTGAACTGGTTTTAACAAAAAATTAACCCTTGTTTTTATTTAAAAATTTAAGAGTTGTTTACCCTGTACCTAATGGGTGATACAGTGTTATAAAATGGCAGCAGTAAAAGTACTCAGTTTTTCTAAAAAAAAACACAATTGACCTGTCTGCGGTTTTTTTAGTTTTTAAATGCTTCAAACTCCTTCCTCATTTTCCATTTCCAAAACTAGTACACTGAATGCAGAAAAGAAAGACCTTTCAAATGACGTATCACTTGCCCCACCATCCATATTTAAATTTTAGAGGTTATTTTCATAGCGCTAAGGGATGAAGTCATTTCATGTTGAAAATCATGACAAAATTTGTCCCGTTTGATATAAAAATTGACGTGTTTTTACATTTCTCAAAAAAATTTTCTAGTCAGAAACCCGTCTGTTACCTTTTCGTCGGGCCACCCTGTATACACGACTATAGTTAATCAAATAATAGAGATTATTAATAACAACAACAAGCAACAAACAACACATGGCAAGGTAAAATATCATTAGATATAGGACATAATTGTCGAAAAACAACCCTTAACGAAAAACTTTAATACTAGAAAACTTTGGGATTATGAAATAAAAACATTTCTACGAGATTATACAATTAAATTCTGTAGTAAACACTTATCTTTAGCACACCATTTCAAAGCAGTTGTACTAATTATGAGTGTAAAATGTTCTGCTGTTTATTCACATTTTTATTTAAACATAAAATGTTAAGTGTTATTAAACCTGATCAAAGGAAGCGGCGATTCACTTACAGAACATTTCAACAGAAAAAGGGTTCGTCGGATAAGGGTGCTTTATTCTGAGTATATCACATACTCACCTTTTCTTTTGTTAAGGTAATAAATGTGTTTATCTATATAATTATGCACAGAGTTACAAGCTATTTAATTACTTTTTATGTAATTAAATACACCCACTTTATTAGTACTTAAGTCCGTATTAATGATAAACATTTCTAGGTATCATAAGTGTCATAAGACCAACCTTCGAGCACGAGTATAAGTTTAAAACGACTTATTTTAAAAATTGAGTGCTTCAAGGTCTTATGAAATGCGTTCTTTATATTTATGTACTATTTTTTGTATGTATTTATGTCGCTTTTAAAAAATATACAAGCAAGTTGTAGTTTGTAAACTTTAAAAAAATTACACGCCATATTCATGAAAGATCTACGCAAAACTATGTGCTTCGTTACGTTTCAAAGATTAAAAGAATAAAACCGGGGGGAAAGAGCATTTGAATATTGTATATACACTAATTTTCACAAATTCGTAACTTTGTACAATTTGTTACCTGTCGTAGATTAACGTTATTGAATTTCACTCGTAAACCCCATGTTTCTCTTTTTTTCGTGATTTACAATTACGTTTATATTCATTTTGAAATGCAAATTATAATTTTCTAAATTCCTTTGTTTTGCATACAAAGAGTAAATGAAAGTTTATTGTAAAGTTGTCACTCAATAGTAAAATCTATGATAGTGTTAAAATTGAAACAAAGTTTATAGTTTTTAAACTAAAACATTTGTTCCTAGTTTTAGAAACTTTAATTGATGTTTAAATTTTGATCGACTCCCAACTATAAATGTATTCAATCATACGAAATGTAAAAGCTACAAGAAAAGCTTAATTGTATGTACACATTCAGTAAGTAAATTCGGTTACAGCTTCCATTTATCTTTTGAACACGTTTCCAAATTTCAAGCTTGTTAGGCAGTGATTTTAATTGATTATGCCTAACGGAAATCTTCGATAATAATCGTTCGACGCAAGTTGATAATTTTAATGGTTATACCAGCATTAGTCATACAATTAACGGTGATAAACGTTTTGTAAATTAACAATGGCAAGTTCCATTGCTGCTCAAAACTTTTAAAAAAAGCCACGAAAATTATTTAGTGTCACCGTATTAAGAAAAATATTGCATTCAATCAGAGACAAAAGCGCCTTAGTTTCATCTTCCACGCCACAGTTTCACTACGAGAAAGAACAAAGATTAATGAAAAATTTGAATAAATCTGCCTTAATCTCGTGTGTAATACACCCCAATTGACATTTGTAGTACTTACAACTTGAAACGATTAATAAAATCTAAGCAAAAAAAGTAGGTATATAAAGTTACTAGAATTTATTTACTCCATCTTTCATTTATTTTTAGTTCGTTTTTATTAAGAGCGACGAAGATGTATAGAAAGTTTTAAGATATTGCAAGCGCACCAACAATTGCATTGAAACTATGAGGCGACGACGTACCAAACGAGGATTTATAATGGTGTAACCTGAAACGTGTAACAACGGTAATTTGTTCTCCGATAATTTATTACGAAGTTTCCGCGGTTAGTTAGCAAAACATGTCGGTGAACGCCTTAGAAACTTGTAAGAAAATACGTCCGTTTTTATTTACTTTACGTTTAGCATGAATTTTTAAAATTTTTACAAAAATGTTGGGACGATGTAAACTCTCTGTCTCATTTACTTGAAGAATGTCAAATGAAATGCGTTTTTTATCCTAGGGTTCCAAGATATTAAAAATTGGGGTGTCATTACTATGAACGCAAGAAATTTGATTTCACAAAATTAGTTAAGGGGTTGTACATTATTTTTTTTTGAAATAAAACGCTGTGTCCAATGGATGACCCCATTTTCAGCAATCCACGCAGTACACCATCTACAGTACATGGACCAAATCAACAATAACACTGTGTCCAAGATAAGGAGGGGGGGATTTTGGAAACGGTAGAGATACAAAGGCGGTTAAATAAGAGAAAAGTTGGGCAATTTTGAGTTTAGCAAAATGATATTTTTAAACTGACGAAATAACGAACCGTTCTGAAGTTATGCGACAAAAAGCGAATTTTCAGGATTTTGTTTTTGACAAATTGATGTTACTTTATCGTTGATGTTAAATAAAAAGTAAAAGAAGCCTCCACAGGTACTTTTTAACGTTCTTTAACATGGCATACAGCAAATTGGAATCCGACGTTTCGTTTTCAAGTAACCATCATCGACTTTGTTTTTTTAAATACGGCTCTGATTTTTTTATACTTACTTAATATTAGAAGAGCTTTTTATTCTGCATTTAAGCATGTATCACACTTTATAGTTTAATTGCGATTTTATACTTGTTTTACTATTTTACTTAAATTTACTAGATTCTACTTTGGAAGACGCTCTTGATATTTTCCCCCAGCCGTAGTACGCGATTGTTGGTTTCAGCAGGATGGTGCACTTACGCACAATTCACGGGTGGTTAAGGATTACCTACCTTTCAAATAGGTTTGCCGAAAGAGTTTTAAGTAATAATAATAATAATAATAATAATTTTTATTTCCTTTAAAACAAATACAGTTTTTGTATAGGATCGTCAGCAATGGTTATACAAAGTGCATTTTAAATAATTATCACAATAACAGTAACAGATAAGCTAACATTAAGATAACAAGTAAGTGTAACTACAAAGAGAAGGAAGACAGCAAGTATCTATATATCACAGCATATCATAAGTACTCATCTACTTTATAAAAACATTTATCAACAGTAAGATCATAAGTGCTCAACTATTGTCGGAAAGATTTTTTTGTATGAGCACTGGTTGCTTGGCAATTAAACGAGATCAAATTGACGAAAAGACCCGAGCGCGAAGCGCGAGGGTTCTTTTCCCAAGAATTTGATCGAGTTTAATTACCTTTTAGCAATCAATGCTCATACAAAAAAATCTTGCCTGACAAGAGTTGAGAACGAATGATCTTCGGTTGGAGAATTAACTGAATGAAGCGTTAAATACGTCAAATTTTTTACTTTTGTCAAAATGACATTTGATTTTTTTAAATATAGGTTGCTAAAACAATGAGGTAGCGGCAAGAAAAGTAGCATACATTCTTTTCAGTTAAAAAAACTTGTGATTGGTGCATGTGACACTGTTCATAATGTCTGATTGGTCTACAACACTATGAGGTTAATTATCTACAAAAAATTCCTTAAGTAGTTTTTTAAATATAATATTGGAAGTACATGTTTTAATATCAGTTGGTAATAAGTTAAATGCTCTCTGAGCCAGAAACAAGGGTGTTTTGTATGCTGCACATGTTCTAGCAAAGGGTACGTAGAAATTATGATTATAACGTGTTTGAATATTATGAATGTTTTTACATTTTTTAAATTTTTCTTTATTGGTATAGGCATAAACACAGAGTTCGAAAAGAAAAAGACTTGGTAAAGTGAGTATTTTATATTTTCTAAATATATTAACACAGCTGTGTGTTCTGGGTACTTTTTCTATACATCTGAGCGCACGCTTTTGAACAATAAAGACAGAATGCGAGTGGGCCGACCATCCCCAAAAACATATGCCATATCTTATTCTTGACTCAATTTGTGCGTAGTAAACCCTTATTAGTTGATCTTTACTTAACACCGAGGAGAGATTTCGTAGTAAGTATGTGACTGAGTTTAGTTTTGATGCTAGTTGTCGACAATGACATCGCCAGTCCAACGAATCGTCTAGATGTAGCCCTAGAAACTTTGTATTGTGTACATTTGTAATTTTCATGTTATCCACACCTATTGATATTTCTTCTTTTTTTTTAGCTTTATTAAAGTTTAGAAAAACTGTTTTTGTGGTATTTAAGAAGATTCCGTGATCGCTTAACCATTTCTGAAGTGCCTTTAGTGTTTCGTTGCTTTTTTTTTCAGTTTCTTTCGAGATTTTATCTGATATAAGAATTGATGTATCGTCGGCGTACATAGTAAAATGAGCTTTAGAGTTGATTTTATCAAGTTCATTAATATATAGCGCAAACAAGACAGGACCCAATACTGAACCTTGTGGCACTCCAATATTAATTTTAATTTGATTAGATTTCACTGATTGCACGTGGTTGTTGTGGGAATGTTTTATTGATACATATTGGATGCGATCGTTTAGGAAAGATTTTAACCAATTAAGTGGCCTTTCGGTTACACCTAGGTATGTTAAGATTTCCAGTAGCTTGTCTATTTGTACACAATCAAAGGCCCTGGTTAGGTTACAGAAGATTCCAACAGGAACCTCTCCTTTCTCAATTACTGATATGCATTGATTTATGAATGCATGAAGAGCTGTTTGAGTAGACATTTCCGTTCTAAAACCATGTTGATTTTTTGATAATATGTTATTATTACATAGAAATAAACTTAATCTATCTAAAAAAGCATATTCATATAATGATAATACGTAGTGTTTTTAGCTGTTGGATTATAAATAAAAGTTGGTGTTGAAGAAAAGGATCAGCTAATTTATTAAAAAATTTGATGAATTACAAATCTTACAATTCTGACGTTTCGCCCTTCTAAAGAGGGCTTATTCATAGAAACTGTAACAAAGGGACAACATTAAACATAGGTTAATGGAAAATGAAATTATAAATCGGTGAAGTTAAATACAAAAGTAATTAAAAAAAAATTAACAATAAAAATGAAAGTCAGTGCCAGATGTTTGTTTGAAGGTATGCACAGGAACAACTTACCAAAGATTGAAAATAAAATTGTTGATGAGTCAATACGTTGTAGAAAGTTAGGAGGGAATGGGCACCTCCAGTCATAAGATAAAACATAATTTCGGTGTTAAGAGTAGTTGAAAACTGTAAACGACTTAAATTTAGCGTTAACACAGTATTTAAAATGGCTGTTGAAGATATGAAAAGGCGAAAGGTAATTAGTATGAACATGCGCAAGGACTGCCATCTAGTGGTTTATAAGTTGACTACGAAACGAAGTTTTGATACTGCACGGGAATAAAGTATTGATTGTGTAAATCATAATTTTATTCAATTAGTGTGAAATAGGTTGAACTTAGATTTTGAATGTCAGTGCGGTAGTTTACTGCATCACTGTGTCGTTTGATAGCGATCATTTCAAGGATGAGACGTTTATATAAGTTTGATTCCATATAAAGGATTGTTGGTTGGTTATAATTGAAATTATGAAAATTATTTATTGAGTGCTCAGTTAGTGCAGTTTTTGGGTTGTTAGTGTTTTGTATTTGTTTTTTGATTGAGTTCTTGTGCTGTTGTATCCTATTTTTCAGGTGTTGTTTTGTTTGGCCAATGTATTTTGCTTTGCAATTGTTGCAGTTTAACATGTATACTAAATGAGATTGCAGTGTAGTGTCGGTGGTATCTTTAAGTTTTGTGAAAAATGCACTTTTAATTGTTGCATTGTTTTTAAAGATAAGTGTGAAGTTATAGGGCTTTAACGTTTTCAGAAGTTTTTCAGATAGGTTCTGTACGTAAGGCATGGTGATGTAACTTTTTGTTAAATTCGTGGGAGTATTGTTGAACATCTCTCCTAAACAGTTGGGCTGTAATTCATAAATGTCGAACTGTTGCTGGATAATTGGTGTGTAGATCTTTTTTAAGCGAGTTCTTATATATTTATTTATAAAGGTAAGGGGGGTAATTATTGTTGATGAGCATTTTGCGGATTGTTGTTAAATTATTTTTGTGGAATTCAGGTGAGGATAGGGTGATAGCGCGGTCTACTAGTCCATAAATAACTGAAATTTTATACTGCAAAGGGGTGAACGATTTGAAGTTGGTATATCTGTCAGATTTAATTGGTTTTCTATACCAATTCGTTTTTATGTAACCTTCAGGGGTGTGTATGATTGTTAAATCCAGGAAATTTATTGTGTGATTTGTTTCAAGTTCCAAAGTAAATTTTAACAAAGGGTGTACGTTGTTGAAGGTGTTTAGAATGTTGTTTACATGGTTTTTGTGTGCAATTATGATAATGTCATCAACGTATCTTTGATAGAGCGTGATGTTTAAAGTGTTGGATAATATTTTGGATTCTATATCACTTAGTACAAGGTCTGCGATTGTTGAAGACAAGGGTTGGCCCATTGCCAGTCCTTGTACTTGTTTGTAAATTTGCTTTTTGAAGGTGAAGAAGGTTGAGTTTAATATGAACGTGACAGTGTTTATAAATTCAGTTTTGGGGATGTTTGTGAATTTTTCAATGTTTTTCCAATTATTTTCGAGGGAGGTTTTTACGAGTTCAACGGGTATGTTAGTATACATCGATATGATGTCTAACGAAAAAATTATGTGGTTGGGGGGTATTTTTAAATTTTGAATTTTGTTTTTAAAAGTCCATGGGTTTCTTATAATGTTGTTATTACGTTGCGTTATTTGGGTTATGATGTTGGAAAGGAATTTAGCCCTCTTTAGAAGGGCGAAACGTCAGAATTGTAAGATTTGTAATTCATCAAATTTTTTAATAAATTAGCTGATCCTTTTCTTCAACACCAACTTTTATTCATATTCATATATTTTAGAGAAGACCGAACTCATTGTGATGGGCCTATAGTTTTCTGGTAGACGACGATCCCCTTTTTTAAATATTGGGATTATTTTTCCTAATTTGAGTTGTTCAGGAAATACCCCAGTACAAAATGAGATGTTAATCAAATGCGTGAGCGGTTTAATATAGCAGTACATTGTCCTATTTATTAGATATGATGGTACTTCATCGGATCCACAGGACAGTTTGCTTTTTAATTTCTTTTCCAGTAGGTTTAGTAACTCGACCTCGGTAAACGGGCAAAGTAATAATTTATTACTTGCAACATCATTAGTGTATGTATTATAAGGTTCCAATTGGTCAATTGAAGGTAGTACTTGATTTGCCACTTTCAAGGAAGCATCTTGAAAAACTTCATTAAAATAATCACTGATCAGATAAGGATTTTCAATTAGTATCTCATCTTTGACTAGAGCAATGTTCTCATTTTGTTCATTATTTTGAGTAGATAATGCTTTGACTATTCGCCACATTTTTTGTGTAATATTGGCAGAATTAACAATTTTATTTTGATAAAATATGCGCTTTTTATTATTAATAAGTTGCCTATGGCCTTGCTTGGCTAATTTATAGGAGTCAACTAATATTGGAAATCTGTGTTTCATATGGTACAGATCCTTTAGTTTTTTGCTTGATATTTTAACCTTGCTATCTATCCATCCATTAGTAACATTTGTGGAGTAATTGTATACCGCCCGTGAAGGAAAGAATGTATTAAAATAATAGGAGAATGTGTTATGAAAATAATTGAAAGCTACGTTAGAATCCAGTGTGTTGTATAATATTCGCCAATTTTCATTACTTAGAGCCATAGCAAAATTAGTTATCGCTTCCTGATTATAGTCTCTAGCTTCAAAAGATATCCTGGTATGGTTTTCTGATTTTACATGTAGATGCAGATCATATAGTACGGTACTGTGATCAGAGATGGTATTATTTACAGTTAAACATTAAAGTCACTAAATATTCTAAAGTACCGCAACCTTATGTTCCAATGAGTTAGAGAGAGAAAGCTAATTTTAACCCCAAAATGGCGGAAAAATGACATCTGTGTTTGACATACGATGAAAATTAGTATTTTACTCTTAAACCATTGGTCTAAAATTTTACTATTACTAAGTTTGACGTTTGACACTTGGTTTGAAACGCGGCAATTTGAAAAACATCATAAACTTGTAGTTTTCCCATAGACAGGCTCGTCTTCTTATTCTTACACATTACTTGCTGTATTTTTTAGTTATCCTTTTCTCTGTGATTTAAATAACGATTCTAAATGAAGTATTAACACGACAAAATAAAATGTCAATTTTAAAAACGTATGTTAGGTTCGTGTGGCAAAGTTCCAACTTTTTTATCTTTCAATTAAACTGTACCTTTTAATAACAATGACAACTAATTTTTAAGAAATATATTGATAAGTATCTAATGTGAGTTTAGTTTTTAAGAAACACTTCATAAAGTCATTAAATTTTCTAGCGACTAGGTCTTCAATATTTGAAATTGCCGCCAAAATTTTAACCCCAAAATGGCGAACGTTGCGGTACTTTAGAATATTTAGTGACTTTATTAAACATTTTCCATTATTGTCAAAATTGATAAATATATGGTCAATTGTAGTTGCAGATGTTTCCGTAACGCGTGTTGAACCATTTACAACGTTCGTTAAATTAAAAGATATCAGAAGATGGCATAGCTTTGTATAATCGTTTGATGCTTTGTCAGCATGTATATTTAGGTCACCACCACGATATAAAAATACTAGGTCACCACAGAGAATAAGTTTATAGCCCAGGAATAATAGGGGTGGAACCTAAAACAAATTAGATCACAAGGTTTTATTTTTTTATCTTGTAGAGGTCATTGCCCTATGCAAAATTACAAAAGTCCCCTCCCGTACCTCTTTTGCGTTACCCGGAAATGACGTCACAAGATGGCGGTTAAGTGCATTCAAATAAATGCCAATATCTCCGGATCCACTAAACCAATTTTTATTTTCTTAGTCTCGTTTGAAAGGTATCTAAACGCTCTTTATTTTTATTCTCAGAACTATATCGCTAAATTTAATATTTTCCACGTTATAATCAATTATATGTAAAAATTGCCTTAATTTTTTACATTTTTTAACATTTTTTGCTTGTAGCTCAAAAAATATTAGGAATTCAGTATACACTATATGAACTTAAATTATAGATATATTCAATATCTTTCTAATCAACTTTAGTTCAATAGTTTATTACCAATAGTTTTTGAAAAATCCCAAATTTTGTAATAGCCCAACTACCGGGAGAATGTACAATTTATTGTATACGTTAATACTAGTAAAAGCAAACATTAGAATTTATGCATGTTCAATATCATCTTGAAAGTCCGGTGGTTGCGCATTAATGCAATCTGTGCCTTAGCATTCCGAACATAATCGTGAGCAGACGAGATTGGCTCGTCTGCATGCGCATCGAGATGAGCTGCATCCTTTCTTGCACCCGCAGCTGATCAGGTATAATAGACGCTCAGGTGCAATTGGAACCTCCATAGCGTTTGGTTCCAAAGAATTGCCATTCTGTTTCCATCCCCAATGTGTTGCACGTAAGTTATTGCCCATCCATATCTGTACCTACATGTGTAATCATAATGTAATATTCGATATAATGGAAAAAATTACTCAATACTTGCCTGATGATAAACTCGGTGTGAATGCTGCCTTGATGCATGACTGGTTGGAGGCAGGGCGCCAGCTTGAATTCGTCGCTTAAAGCTTGGTCCGCAACCATTTGATTGACCATGACCATTTGATGAAATAAATGCAATTTCAGATCATCTAACGATGTGAGCGACGAAGACTTACTACATCATCACTACATAGTTTAATCAGCATAATCTCTCCAGCTTTTGTTATGTCATCAGAATTATTAGCCTGTGGATTGTAGAAGATCTTCATTTCAGTTCGTAGCTTTTGATCAGACTCTAAGAGCTTGAAGACTTTTCTTTTGCCTTTTGAAGAGTAGAAGTTGTGTATCACATCCAGACATAGCGCTCACGAAGAGAAGTAGGCTTGTCGCATGTCTTTCAGAGATTTCTGTACTAATGTATACTTCTTCCCCTACCGTCTACAGCTTCAGATAACTTTTTCAATGTAAGGCCACGTGGATCCAAGTCAATTCAAGTATACAATATTGCTAAGATGCAGAAATCTCTGAAAGACATGACAAGCTTATTTCTCTTCGTGCACGCTATCTCTGCATGTGATACAACTTCTGCTCTTTTCAATAAAGGCAAAAGAAAAGTCTTCAAGCTCTTAGAGTCTGATCAAAAGCTACGAACTGAAATGAAGATCTTCTACAATCAACAGGCTAATAATTCTGATGAGAAAGCAAGAGCTGGAGAGATTATGCTGATTAAACTATGTAGTGATGTAGTAAGTCTTCGTCGCTCACATCGTTAGATGAGATTGCATTTATTTCATCAAATGGTTGCGGAAGTTGGCAGCCCTGCCTCCAACCAGTCATGCATAAAGGCAGCATTCATAGCAAGTTTATAATCAGGCAAGTATTGAGTAATTTTTTCCATTATATCGAATATGACATGATGATTAGCCTACTGGTAAAAATTTTACAATATACATGTAGGTACAGATATGGATGGGCAAGAACTTACGTGCAACTCACTGGGGATGGAAACAGAATTGTAATTCTTTGGAACCAAACGCTATGGAGGTTCCAATTGTACCTGAGCGTCTATTAAACCTGATCAGCTGCGGGTGCAAGAAAGGATGCAGATCATCTCGATGCGCATGCAGACGAGCCAATCTCGTCTGCTCACGATTATGTTCGGAATGCCAAGGCACAGATTGCACTAATGCGTAACCACCGGACATTCAAGATGATGTTGAACATGCATAAATTCTAATATTTGCTTTTACTAGTATTAACGTATACAATAAATTGTATTTTCCCCCGATAGTTGGGCTATTACAAAATTTGAAATTTTTCAAAAACTATTGGTAATAAACTATTGAACTAAAGTTCATTAGAAAGGTATTGAATATATCTATAATTTAAGTCGATATAGTGTATACTGAATTCCTAATATTTTTTGAGCTACAAGCAAAAAATGTAAAAAATTAAGACAATTTTTACATAAAATTGATTATAACGTGGAAAATATTAAATTTAGCGATATAGTTCTGAGAATAAAAAATAAAGAGCGTTTAGATACCTTTCAAACGAGACTAAGAAAATAAAAATTGGTTTAGTGGATCCGGATATATTGGCATTTATTTGAATGCACTTAACTGCCATCTTGTGACGTCATTTCCGGGTAACGCAAAAGAGGTACGGGAGGGGACTTTTGTAATTTTGCATAGGGCAATGACCTCTACAAGATAAAAAAATAAAACCTTGTGATCTAATTTGTTTGAGGTTCCCTATGGGAATTGTCCTATTATTCCTGGGCTATTTAGTATTCTTATTAAATACAAATTGAACAATGTCATTAATTTTATCAAAGAACATAGTTTTATCTCCCGATGGAGATCGATAACAGTTTACAACTATGTAGTTATTGTGACATGATGTAAATGACATGGCACAAGCTTCAAAGTCCTTTTCAATACAAAATTTCCTTACATCTAGTGACTTATAGGTAATTAATAAAGTTTACATTATTTTTTACATAAATCGCAGTACTTCCACCCTTGTACTGCGTCCTACAGAACTTTGTAATCAGGGAGTACCTGTCAATAATTAAGTTATTTATACAGTCATCGCTAACCCCAATCTCTGTTAAACACAAAATGAACAGATTGTCAAAATTACAAATATCAACAAGTAATTGACTTATTTTCGTTATGTTTATATATTGTATATTTAATAACAATAAGTTAGGAATAAAACTTAAATTGGGTTTTCTTCCTCCGTCCTTTTTTTGAATAAAAAACGTCTAACACTTACATTCTTTGGCCATACTGCAGGATCCATTGCTTCTTTCAAGTGCTCTTCTGAGATTGTTACTTTAAATGAAGCATACAGTTCAGGTTTACAAATTCTGAAAACACCCAGGCCAGCTCTTTTTTCCGATATAACCCCGCTGGATTTTTTGCTTTGGGGATACATAAGACATTATGTTTACAAAGCTATCTTTGAAATAGAAGAAGAACTTCGAAGGTTTGTACTTAATGCATTCCAAACTGTAACACCTGCAATGTTAAAGAATGCTCTGGATTCTACAGTTAGATGATGCTATTTACGATTGGAGAACGAAGGAGGGCTTTTCGAGTATTTATTATAATATTTTTTTAATTATTGGTATGTGTCATGTTTAAATTTTCTTTTCATCAAATGTTATCTGTTCATTTATGTGTTGTTGATTGGGTGTATTTACTTGGTTATAAAATTTGTATTCAAAACTGAAATTTCTGTGCCATTTCATTAATTTGATGAGAAAGTACAGTTAGCAAAAGCCCTATTATGAATAAAATTCAGTTTGAATGTTATTGGGAGGGACACAGGTTTGTACTTAGATTTTTTCTGATAATCGTAAAGAAAGTATAAAATCGCAATTAAACCATAAAGTGTGATACATGCTTCGGGCAGAATAAAAAGCTCTTCTAATATTATGTATAAAAAATCAGGACCGTATTTGAAAAGACAAAGTTGATGATGGTTACTTGAAAACGAAACGTTGGATTCCAATTTGCTGTATGTGATGTTAAAGAACGTTAAAAAGTACCTGTAGAAGTGTAGAAGCTTCTTTTACTTTTTATTTAACATCAACGACAAAGTAACAATTTGTCAAAAACGAAATCCTGAAAATTCGACTTTCTCTATTTATTTATTGAGATCAGATCACTTTCGC
Source organism: Pyrocoelia pectoralis (assembly GCA_036250285.1). Taxonomy (NCBI): domain Eukaryota; kingdom Metazoa; phylum Arthropoda; class Insecta; order Coleoptera; family Lampyridae; genus Pyrocoelia; species Pyrocoelia pectoralis. The sequence goes on from CM070075.1 coordinate 7,287,566, forward strand.
TTCATTATTTTTTAATATTAGAAATTAAATGGCGGTTATAGGTATCAAAATGTATCAAGTTGTAAACGAGCTCGAGCATTTCGCTTTATTAGTATTTAAGATGTAAATAACTAAAACGTAATTTATTGATCACAAGCGATGCTATACTTCAAGTAAAAGCTGACAAACATTGTGGAACAGCAAATGTTAAACTTACTTAATTGCCACCTTAGGGCTATATTACCTTACGATTCCTTCTAAATATGTAACTATAATAAATATACACGACGTGGAAAATAAACGTTAATTTCTGCGTGTTCCTTTGGTGTAATTTTTTAAAAATTATTCACTCGGCCTATTCTCGTTTATTCTTTTCATGAGTAGGTATAACCCTTCTTCTAGAACACATTTAGCGATATAATTGCACACAGAGTTTGTATACGTTAATTGGAATATTAAGGAATATGGAACACAGCTGAATTAATGCGGATAAAATTAACTTGAAACCAAATCCGTTTACATTTACGTCAAGTACTAACGCAGTTGGTTGCCAAATAGGTATATGTACACGTGCGTAATTTCCATCTTTGAATAGGTAAGTGTTAATTAAGCTTACGAAATTTGTAATAATATTAATTGAACTACATACAAGCACGATTAGCGTTTGGGGAAAAGGGGAGATTAGTTCCATTCCTAATTTCCCTCGAATTCGTTAATGAGTTATAAAATCTCCACAAGTGTATGTCGAATGACAGGTACATATTCACGTCTGCCAATATGCCGTCAAGAAAATATGTAGTTTGCGAAGATTTATTTCGTAGACGAGAATTTCGGATGACGGTATTTTCACGATTTCATTATGGATTTGGTTGTGAGCTTATTATTTATTTATTTTTTTTCAACTGAAATTACATTACCAAATACATTGATAATTTATTGTAAAGCCACTATATAACAAAAACGGCTTTCATATTTACTACTACTTTTCCAAATCCAGGTTCAGTATGAAAATAAAAGTTATAATATTGTAATTAAAAGTAAGCAAAATATTCTGCAACATAAAGATAAAGATTAATATAATATAAACTAAGATTGTAAATATTTAGTACAATAAGACTTAAAAACAGGCAACCCATCATGAAAAATGTCACATTTTTTATATTTTTTCAACATATTATTTAATTCTTTGAAACCTAATATGAATGGGGATCTCTCGAACAGATTAGTATTAGTACGTGGTATGAAGAACAATTTTAAAAATCTTTGAGACAAATTCCTAGGAACATTAAGGCAAATTGTATTAGTTACGTCAGAACATTCTATTTTATTATTAATAATTTTGTAGATAAAGATCATGATAGCAATTTTCTTCTGTTTGTTAAGCTCATTAGTCATTACATTAAACTCACTTCTCAAAATATTAGTTGATAGATCCATAACTGGATACAAGTGGTGTTTCTTAAAGTAAAAATATCTTAGAAACCATTTTGTACTCTTTCAATTACATTGGAATATTTTTTTGTGTTATTAAAAAATGGGTTATAATAATCTGATTCTTTTGATTTGTAGAAAAAGTTTGTGTTTATAAAATACCTGATTTTATAGCAATGCAACCGCAGTCGGTATTTAAAAAGTGTTTTGGACTGACATCTCTGAAGGTTCGGATTCCTCACAAAGGGGTTAAAAGGTAATTAAATGAGAAACTCTCAACCTCCTCTTAGTAATGTATTAATGTAGACGAAGATGAATAATATATAATTATGATAGTAATTAAACTGCTACAATGCAAATAGCAGGGCTAAAATTTTTTGACTAAGTAAAAACGTATTACCTGGCACCCATTAGTGACTCAGTTAAACAAAAGTACAAAATTTTTTTGGTGATTAATTACAATACAGCGACATGTTTCGGAATACCACTGATTCCATTTTCAAGCTTAAATTAATTAGTGAAAGATTACATAGTTGATGACGATGGTGCTGAAGGGGCAAATATGAAGACAAAGTAAGATGATGAAATACATGATGAATGGACAATTAAACGCACAAACACAGGCCTGAAGGGCGTAAAGTCGTTACAATAAAATTAGAAAACCATATAACAAAATGGAGTAATTGATAATATGTGCTATGTACAAGATACGGAAATTTTGAAGCGGGATCCGGCCAGCAGCCACGTGTGAAAGGCTCAATTTGAGCGCATGTATTGGCTATATGCGATTCCGTATCTCGCATACTGTGAAATACGCGCTGTGATTCGTTTTCTTAGTGCTAAAGACGTGAAAACGGCTGAAATTCATCCTCAGATCAGTGAAGTTTACGGAGAAAACATTATGAGTGATGGGAGGGTGCGGAAATCACTGAGAGCTTTTAAAGATGGCTGTACGAATGTGCATGATGAAGAACGAAGTGAACCACTTTCACTCATTACTGATGACTTGGTGCCGAAAGTTGATCGAAAAGTGAGAGAGGACAGACGCTTTACTATTTGCTCGTTATTTGATCAGTTTCCTGCAGTGTCAAGAAGTGTAGTTATGAAATTGTGACAAAAGGTTATAGTGGCTGTCCAATCAGGCGCCAGATTTCTACGAGGATGCAGTGCCCGATTAAATAAGATGGAGGCCCTTAGGCAGTCGAAATATCGGGGTCCTGTCACCTACCTAACACATTTTACGAATATGATTTTATTAAACAACAGTTTTAGGAATGTAATGTCATTACACTAAAAAAAAATGATCAAAAAATTAATTTAAAATATATAATCGATAATTATTATTATATCCAAGGCCTAATGCAGACTTTAGAAATATATTTTTTGAGCTTTTACCCCTACGCCACTCGCTAAAGTGTCAAAAGACGATTTAAGCAAATTGAAATTCATAGTAAGATTTCGTAATACTGCAATCAAACATTGCTTTGGTGTAATCAAAATTTGTTCATTTAAGGATTTCTTTGTATACAGTGTGTCTACTTAGGTTGGCAACATATGGGAAACTTTTTTATTGTTAATTTTACGAAAAAAAGTTATTCTTTATAAAAAGCTCTGCATGTTCTAAAATCTCAAATACAATCATCAGATATTAAATTTTTTCAGTCGTGTACGCAGTTTGTCAAAAAATATGAATTTTGCTCAAGAGTAAAGTACCTTTATTTTTGACAATATCGAAAATTGTTATTAGAAAAAGTTGGTCAGTACTAAAAACTACGTTTAAATATGCAATTACTTTTTCAACGATTCTAACACAAAATGGCCAGAATTTCTATATTTATGAAAATAAGTATGTCAAGTGATATAGGTATTGTTAGAATCGTTGAAAAAGGGCCTTTTTTATAAAGTTATGGCCAACTATGGTTTCCATTAGAAAAAACACAAGTTTGTGTCATAATTCAAAAATGAAAACTTAAATAAAAGATTTGATTGAACCGAACGGTATTATCGAGCCCATAATTATCTACAACTTCTCCTTAAGTATAAATTTTTTCTAAAGTCAATAATAACAGAGCTATAGGCACTAAACAATAAAATGAAGAAATGATTTTTTTGAGATACCTAGTTGCAGCATGCATTTTAAAAAAAAAGAAAAGCTTACTAAATGGAGATGATAAAACTGCAATTCTTCCCTCATTTAATCGCCTCTCTATCGCTCCTGGTTTCTAAGATCCCTACACTAAACATCGGACAACACTCACCCTGTATATTACATATGTACAGTTTAATCTAACGTTACGGGGCCCCTAAAAAGCGTGGGGCCGATAGGCGATTATCTAGTCCGCCTAATGGGTAATCCGGCACTGCTAGGATGGTATTTAAAATCGGGTTGTACGATACGATAAGTGCCTTAATATTAGTTGAAATTATGTTTTTACTTTTTAGGGTTTAGTACAAGAAGGCTTTAACTTAATTAAAATTTGGAAATTGGAAATTGTATCCAAAGGATGGCCAGAACTTTACTTATAATGAATAAAGAACAAAAATTTAACGTGGCCAATTTATTGGTGCCCAAAATTGGTCAAAAATTGAAAATCGATTTTCTCAAAATCTGCTCCGAGCATTTTTTTATTTTTTTGAAATGTTATAAGTACATATAGTTCATGAAAAATTATTGGCACTACATTTACTTCTTTATTTCCCACAGGGGAAAGGGGATGAATTTTTGTAGCTGAAAATTTTAAACATTTACAAATTTTTTGCTAACAAAGATGATGAAGTAAAATTGTACAGCGAAGTAGAGGACATACGACTCATTGTAGTAAAGACGACAGGGCCGTCCCGAGGGCTAGCGGGGCCTGGCGCGATAAAATGCGCGGGGCCCTATTAGTTATAACTTGCGGGGTGGGAGGGGGCAATCTATTTGTCAAGGAAGAAAATGCTATAAAGCAAATTTGGAACGGAAAAGGATTTTTTTTGAAAAAAATACAAATCAAAGCTCATTTTATTTAATTTTTGGTTTTCGAACAACTTAAAATAAGCTTAAAATAAACTCACAGGAGGCATGAAGCACGTATCTGATCAATCAAAAGGAACAATTGGACAATCAAATAAAATAAAATATGGGAACAGATAATTTAATCATTTGGCATAAACTTAGGTACCTATAATACATAGAAAACATAGGGCATGTGCTTGCCCGGCTTGACGTGTTTTCTCATTCAAACGCCCATACACAATTCTCGTTTACATATTTACAGTACCGTACTCTACAACTCAGTTTTTCATAGACTATAGTAGTCGACTACAAATAATGACAGCCAAAGCACACTAACTATAATAGTTCCATCGGTAAAAATGATCTGAAAAGACACTTTGTAGGAGAAATAAGAAGTAAAAACAGGCTTTTAAGCAAGTGATTTCTTTTGACAAAAATATAATCCTTTCGGTTTCTTAAAGAGCTCCCTATTTATTTAAAAGGTACTTTTCGAGCTTTTGCAAAGGCAAAAGCGCTGATTAAATTATCCATATCTAACTTTTTCGCTGTTTCACATTCTATTGATAACGTAGCCAAACCGTTAAGACGCCCCTGCGCCATAGTTGACCGAAGATAATTTTTTATTAATTTCAAAGTCGAAAAGGTCCTAATTAAATAGCGGAGCGCGGGGCCTGGTACAGCGCGGGGCCTGGCGCGATTGCACCACTCGCGCCAACCTCGGGACGGCCCTGAAAGACGAGCAAGTTTTGTGGCAGTTTGCTGGTCATTTAATTATACAATTCTAAAATTGTTTGCTTTATGTCGACAGGTAACTGTTTAATAATTTGGTAAGATATCTCATCATGCCCCAGTGCTGACTCTTTTTACTTTCATTTTTCCATTGTAAATGGAGTATTCTTTGTTTCCAAGTTGTTCAGGAGTAGTTTATTCTCGTTCCATACGTGGTTGAATTGATTAAACATGCAATATTATTGTTTCCCTTAATCTAATTGTATCGAGGGGAGTTAGCACTATATCGCATTCTGAACAGAGCTGCAATCGTGTTGCTACTAACAAGTGTACAGATGCATAATCCAAATATGCGTACTAAGTATGGGACGGAAGTGATCATCTCGTAACGTAATTATGATTAAAATTTTCTTGATAGAATTGCCTATTTTTGGCCAAATTTTTGAGATATAGTCACATGTTTTGAGGTTTTATGATCAGACTCAATGGTCAGCTTACGCGATGTTTAGTCTTTTTCTTGAGGATGTTACTTAACATCAAAGCTACTACTCTAATTTTCATAATGTGGTGCGTTTGCCCCACCATCTTTGTAGAAAATATCAAACAGAAAGGTGTCATCAAGTGCTTACTGGACATCTCCACCTCTTAATTAAGCACGTGCATATTTTCGAAGCATAGTTATTTTATGTGTTTAGTTCTCTAATATGAAATCAATTAGTGCTACTATCAAGATTGCTGACCGAGTTGAGCATTCCACGACATGAAAATGCTTCCATCTTCCATATCGATATGTACCTACAAACCGCAACCCTTTCTGTCGAATAATATACAAGGGGTAAATATTTTATTGTACACCATAACTCATTTGAAAATCGCCACCTTTTTGCGATATTATTTAAATTTGAACGACAATGGGACATCTGAATTTCTCTTCTTTGAGTTAAGGTGATAACGTAGAGTACGTTTCGTACGTGATCGTTAAGCTAATTACTTCTGCAGGGATACATTAATCGCTAATAATGTAGCACTGAATTGAATTCAAGAGGAAGTAATGGTCCCCTAATAATAAAGTTAGGGTAGGATGTCATAATGTAAAGATCTTTCACTTCATTTCAAAATAAGAAATGCAGCTTCCATTTTGTATTAAAAGGCCCACTGAGTAAATTACGAATTTTACCTAGTAAGAACTTTAAGGGGATTTTGTAAGAATGCTTTTGAATTATGAATGACGTATTCGCCGACATTGACGTATTTATTACATCGTTAATAGAATGGTGTTTGTTGCGCCCCTCTACTAACCCTCCGTGGTTAGTTTATAAATTTACCTTAGATCATGGTATAAGTATACCATACCTTAGATGTAAGTTTCAGGTTACACAAGCAGTCACATTTTCACCCACGAACATTGTACGGTAAAGGTAGTGATTCAAGTACAGTCCACTTCACCAGCTGTAAATAAATGTAAATATTTTTTGTATAAGTGTATAATTGAATTGTTTATGCAGAACAGTATTTAATATTTGATTCACCATGAAAATTTCAGGGCTCTGGATATATTTGCATAAGATGTAAATAAGACTAGTTTAAATGTACATAAATGTGAAATGAGAACATTTCAGTATTTAGTGAGCATTTCGTGTTTATCCGAAAGATAGGAGGGTGTTGGAAGCCGCGATTGTTCATATTGTTTCATTCATGATTTGTTAATTGAAAGTTATGTATTTTTCAACTACAGAGTTAAAAACATGGAAAAATGCAAAACTAATTTCGGAGCATCAATATAAATTATAATAAACAGATAAATGAAAATGAAAGATATGTTATCGAAAACACACTCTTTATTTTGAATTTGTAGCATTATGCTCCTACCCTGCATGTGAAAGGTTTAAATCACTTAAATTTTTCGAGCGGTTTATTGTAAAATAGTGTCCGACCGAAACTGGTTTTTACGACCGAAACCGAAACCGAAACCGAATTTCGGCAACGGTCTCAGTTTCGGCCGAAACCGAAACCGAAACCGAAACTTTCTTACAAAGATCATGTTTTGAGGGAAAAATAAAGAAAACGTTATAATAATCAGTCAGACTCGGTTTTAAATTTTTTCTTTAATTCTCACAGCTTTAAAATGCTTAATAATAACTTAAATACTCCACAAACAAGTCACGTCATGATTAGGCACGTGGACGCGGCAAAATGTCTTCGTCGTTTGGATGGAATTTACTGCGCCGAACATGAACGAGCACAGCGCGGGAACTCCAGAATGCAGTTTCGGTTTCGGTCGTAGTTTCGGCAGGTTTGCCGCCGAAACCGAAACTAAACCGAAACTCGTTTTTTTGCCGAAACTCGACCGAAACCGAAACCGAAACCGAACATTCGGTCGGACACTATTGTAAAATTATGCATGTTACAGGATAATCCGCACACTCGATGGTGATGATCCAACATTATTGAGCCATGAAGGATCATTAACATACGGAAAACAGAAATTAATAGGGTTTTTCATTACGTTATGTTCTTTGTGTTTTAAATCAAACGGGAATGCTTCCTAAAACCGCTACGCTCAAAGGACGTAGTTCGAAGTAATTTAAGAGAAGAAGCTGCTTGCTTCCCTTTTATTAACATTTAGCTTATTTTAAATTACTTGAATTTGATTTGTTTTCATTATGCGTAGGTATAATGTGTATCCATACAAACTCGCCCAACTGTGAGCAATGGCGTTTTAGATGTAGGTACCTATGCCCAAAATTGGCATTATATGTTTCAGTTAATGTTAATTGTGTCGCTTTCTCAGAAGTAATGTGGAAAATTACTACTGTAGTTGTTCAGCAATTTGTTTGTGGTTGTTGTTACTCTCAACGAATTTCGATTAAAAGTTTCCGAGAAACAATGTCTAGAAATTTAGCAAATTATTCTTCTTAGTAATAGCAAAAATAGCATATTTTTATTTTAGACAAAATAGCATTATACTAGACGTAATCACATTTACCAATTACCATGAGATCTAGAATCACCGCATAATTATCCAAGATAGTAAACGTAAAATGCACTTTATATGTATCACGTATCCCAGTCACAAAACGTAAATTTAATTGTTAGAACGTGTTTCATTTTAATCATCCATTGTATTGAGAACGCTTTAAATTCAGGAGGGGTTAAAATTTAACGTCTACTAAAAATTAATCAGAAATAAGTAAATGCATTTGAAATTTCCGTCATGCGATAAGTGACCGTGCAGTAACCTACAATATGTGGTGAAGTGATGAACATTTTAAATTTTTTGTTTAGCGCCATCTTGGACATATTACGTGTGGTACTAGGGTACCTTTTGTATACATTCCTGGAATATTAAACGCATATCGCCGCACTGAGATTGTCCCTCCGTGCTAACCCTTTTTACAACGAGTCGATGGCCACTTAAAGGTGATGTTCTTTTGGTATAGAGTTACTAAGGCTCTTTCTTATTTTTGTATCACTGGTTATCTACACATATAATATGCTCAATTGAAAAATACCTACATGGCATTAAATACTAATTTCTTCTAATTAGTGTGTAACTAGACAACGTGTATGTAGTGTATTTATTAACATACGTGGGTACCTATGGCTGAACAACTATAGCATTAACCATCTGCAAATCTGAAAGAAGTGAAACACACAGCACCAAAAATATGCTTGAGAGTGATCTAAGAATTTAATAGAAAAGTGGTATTGCCGTCAAGTTTGCCTAAACAACATGAAGCCACTTCAAAAATACCAGAGGCCAATTTTATTTCCTATGCATTGTCAAAATTTATTCATGCCATATCAAGAATCTGTCCACTTTCTATACAATTTTGCAATTCAAAAATCGTTAGGCTTAATATATGTAGAATCTTAAAATGGAGCTCATTGCAAATATAGATACTCTGGTAAGCGTTTCTATACAGGGTATACCACGGAACCGGTTCATTAGAAGTTTCTGGGGTCCCTTATTAGTTATGAATTTGAAACTTTCAGGTTAAGGATAACCCATAGCATTCTTTTGTTCTAAAATATTGTCGATGTTGTACAACTTCCGGAAGGACCGGAAGTCGCCATTCATCTTCTTATTTTAAATGGAACCCCCTGTATATTATTGCATTTTTGGATTATACAATCGATTCTGCGTAACATTGTATTAGATTATCCTATACCTATCTTCAACTATTTTTGAGATATTATGATTTTTTTGAAAAATTTGCGCTTTGCGGAGGGATGTTTAATAGCCCACCTTTTGGTCTTCTTTGAACGCAAAACATTCATACTTTACAAACACGAAGTAAAACCATAAGGGTTCACAAAATGCATTTGCAAACCTATCACAGATTATACAGGGCGTTCAAAAATAGTGGCAAAGTTAAAAAACTTCAAATACCAAAAAGTCATTTTTTTCAAATGGAACACCCCGTATATTTTTACATATTTGGAAAGCTATTTAATTTACGCATCGATAAACTATAGGTATCCCTATACCTATCTTTAGCGGTTTTGTAGTTATTAACACTTTTTATCTAATATCGATTAAAACTGCACTTAAAACCTATGCACATTTGAAAGCAGGCTGTGAGTATGACAACAGGAAAAACAATTACTTTTACAAAACGAATTTAATGATCTTATTTATACAACAAACAAATAAAAATGACTTTAATGGATATAAAATAAATTCAAAATATCAGTATTGGAATATGCGTTAACTGCTTCCATTTTATAAAATTGTTTACTGTTTACCACCTGTTTGCTTTAATGAGCATGACACCCAGATAAACATTCGTTTGTCTAATCATACTAATAATAATAATAATAATAATAATACTTACTTGATTTCGATCCGTGCGGTTAGTTAACCAGGCTTGGCCTAAGTATCGATAAAAACCGAAGTATAATAATAATAATACCTTTTATTGAGAGCAAACTATTAAGTTACATAAGATTGTTCAAAATACGTTAAAACTGCACACTTGTTCTCAAAAGAAGGGAGTTCAGGTGTCTACAAAAAAAGTAGAGACCTGTTCTTGCACTCAACCCTGTTAGACGTTCATTACCGTATTTTATTTTCGCATACTCACATCCTACTTTCAAATGTGCATAGGTTTTGAGTGCAGTTTTAATCAATATTAGATAAAAAGTGTTAATAACTACAAAACCGCTAAAGATAGGTATAGGGATACCTATAGTTTATCGATGCGTAAATTAAATCGCTTTCCAAATTTGTAAAAATATACGGGGTGTTCCATTTGAAAAAAATGACTTTTTGGTGTTTGAAGTTTTTTAACTTTGCCACTAATTTTGAACGCCCTGTATAATCTGTGATAGGTTTGCAAATGCATTTTGTGAACCCTTATGGTTTTACTTCGTGTTTGTAAAGTATGAATGTTTTGCGTTCAAAGAAGACCAAAAGGTGGGCTATTAAACATCCCTCCGCAAAGCGCAAATTTTTCAAAAAAATCGTAATATCTCAAAAACAGTTGAAGATAGGTATAGGATAATCTAATACAATGTTACGCAGAATCGATTGTATAATCCAAAAATGCAATAATATACAGGGGGTTCCATTTAAAATAAGAAGATGAATGGCGACTTCCGGTCCTTCCGGAAGTTGTACAACATCGACAATATTTTAGAACAAAAGAATGCTATGGGTTATCCTTAACCTGAAAGTTTCAATTCATAACTAATAAGGGACCCCAGAAACTTTTAATGAACCGGTTCCGTGGTATACCCTGTATAAGTGTCTCGTCGAATAGTGTAATTTAAGGTTGCGCAATTATCGTCAGTAATAGTAAAAGATGGGGTGGAGCACATATCACTTATTTAAGGAAAATTCAGTACATATTGCGTTGTGGGAACCACTAGTTTTCTGTGGATCTAGGACAATTGCCCGAAAACAGTTTCCCGCAAGACAATTCCCCGAAAACAGTTGCCCGAATGGACACTTGCCCGAATGGACAATTTCCCGAAACACAATTAATCGAATGGACAATTGCCCGAATACACAATTGCCCGAAAGGAGAATTGACCGAAAAATGTATTTTAGCGCAACTTTATAAATTTATAACAAATATTTTCGGCACATTCTGTATGCTACTATTTTTTCTGTGAATTGCGCAAAGAAAGTGTCAAAGACCTCCAGATATCTTGCAGTGATAATCGTAGGTTTGGAAAAAATGGGGCCGATAATGCGCATTCCTGACACTGCACACCATAAGCCTATCTTCTGTGGGCGAAGAGGTTCTTCATGCATAACGTGTGGGTTATTCTGCGACCAATATCTGCAATTCTGTGAGGTAACATAACCACACAGATGAAACCACCCTTCATCTGTCATAAAGAAGAGCATTGGGTCCAAAAAACCGTCAACGATTGAAGATAAGAGCCAGCTGCAATAAGTAACTGCAACTTTATCTTATAAAAAAAAATTCTGGCAAGTTGCCACGGGACTTCCCTCGTATTAACACTTTTTTCAAAAAATAAATATAGCACAATACATATTGCTGAGTTCCGAACAAAATACTCTTAAACTTGTTAAAATTCCGAATTAGCGATGCGTTTGTATAACGATTTAAAGAACCCGTATACCAAATTTCGAAACGATTGATCGCTTCTAAAAGGAGTTATTACGTACACGGACGGTCGAACGCGCAACAGTACAAAAGTATAAAGGATCTGAGGATCCTTAATTAATAGATGTATTAAGACAAATATAAAAAAAATGATGAAAGATAAATATATCCCATGTTCCTTTATACAAACTTTATGTGTATACTCATGTCATAAGGTTTATTATAAAAATGTAATTAAGGATCGTGTTAGCTAAAAGGTAGACGAATTTTTAAATTTTTAAATTTTAAATTAGTTATAACAAGTATAACTTACATTTCACGTACAAAAGTGAAATTTACTGAAAATGTTACCTTCATAACAAATGAACTTACAAAATCAAATGCATGTTTATAAACCATTGAGCTTCTACGTTTAACAATTTATCTGAAACAATTTGTGGAAACGTGCAGCTAATGCAAAACCAATTTCAGCAGCGGAGAAAATATCTCAATTTTGGTAAAATTAGGTTTCATCCGTTGCATGTAAACGAAATTATAAAAAGTTTTGCTCTTTTTTTTTTGTTCCGTGTTAACGGTGTTTTCTACCCTTAAAACAAGAACGGCGTTTACTTAATTCGAATAGTTTGTCAATCAAAGCTAATTTATGTGTTAGCTAAATTATCTGCATAATCTTCATTGTAATGAATGGGGTATCAGTTTGCATATTCAGCGTTCTCTGATAGGTTATCGTAACGTATAAGTAAAGCGTTAGTGATAAATGATAGTAGCGAACGGAAGTTAAATATATCCCTGAATGATTTCCTTCCGTGCACACTTTGTGCAAGTGAAATGGAGTAAAATAATACATTTCCATTACTCCAATGTTACATAAATTAAAATTTTAGAGACTAAGTGTATTTTAATGAATTCTATGCAACTTATTATATCACTTTTTTACACTCGTTTGATTCATTATTTTTAATAAAAAGAATTTTATATTACACTCACTCTTATAGAGCTTTATTTCAATTACATGGGCACAACTACATAATTAAACGGACGCGGACGGTTGGTTACTGTAGAAAGTAAATTGGAACTTTTGCCGATCTACACTTTTCCGATTGAGTTTGTGATTCTATTACAATGAATAAGATTATGATTACATACAACGTATATTTTTTATAGCAATCGATTAATATTCATTAGTTTAAGATTTATATATTAAGTAGGGGTAACAATTCATTTAAGTACGTAAACTGATAAATGTATTGCAATTTATGGTAAATTTAATTGTAATTGCTTATAGTTATAATAAATAAATCTAGGAAATAAAAATATTTGAAGCTCTTTACATAAAATCACCAATTTCTCAACAAAATAACTGCAAGGTAGAAATATGAAATCAACCATTGTGCAATAAAATAAGTATACAAAAAAGAAATTGATTTATAGAAAAGTAGGGGATACAATAAGGCAATAATAACAAGAAGGTATATTAAAATTACGTTTTAGTCAGTAGTAACTACCAAAACGGAAGTGCTTAGAATATTAAATACGGCGTAACGTAAGATATACTTACTTGAGAGTAGGCACTAGAAGAGGCAGCGGTTCTTAATGGTAAATATATCCCGGCAGAATTTCTCCAATATGGATCCTTTTAGTTCCAATTCGTAGCTTATGAAACATCCTTTACGAGATGGTGGAACGATGAAACCAAAACAGTGTTTAGTGTACAGATGACAATCTAACCGATTCCATTTAGTGTTATGCTGTACTGTGAATGTCTTGAGCTAGATTGGTTACAGTTAATAGGTTAAGTGGAAGAGCCGGCCTTGTAGTGTAAAGCAATTGATTTGAGACCAATCGTCCTAACGTATAGGCCTTATTATTCTTTTTTTATTCCAGCATGCCCTTTGATACCTGAAAAATGAAGAGTATCCTGTTCTGGTGGTATAAGGAATGGCCCGATTGTCCATCAGGGAATAAGAGAGTGTCCTCCCTCAGTACCTCTGTTATTTAAGAACCTCTTTGCTTTCAGTCAGATGAGTGCCATCGAGGTTCCCTCTTGCATATTAAGATAAGTGGAGGTACACACAGATCGCATTGTGGACGTGCATGCCAAGGAATGGTAGCTTTTGCACGTGATTAAGTAGTGCTATGGTAGTAGAGTATGGCTCTAGTTCAATTGCAATTGCAAGTGCAATTTTTACGCAAATGTGAAAAAATAAAAAGGTTTTGCTTTTTACGGTTGAAGTTCAGATTTGGCTTTATTACGTGTACAGTGACGAACGTCGTTGATTAGTAACAACGATTTTAGGAGGAGATAACAGATATACAAATGATCACTGATAAGATGTACAATTCGTTGGAAACTATTAGATTTCGAATAGACTCTCTTCAGTATAATTTGCACGTAATAGGTTTATACATCACGCAACGCTAAAATCGTTACCATACCTTGCGCGTTTATTAGGAGTATCTTTACGTATTATAAAACAAAGTCCCCCGCCGCGTCTGCCTGTCTGTCTGAAATCGATAAACTCAAAAACTACCGTATGTATTATCAAGCGGTTTTTACCAATGGACGAAATGATTTAGAAGGAAGGTTTAGGGGTATAATTCATTAAGGTTTTGTGTAAATTGGCTCAAGTATGACAATTGGTCGGAAAAAATCTAGTCGACTGCATGAAAATAATGTAACTATAACGGAATTATTCCTCTTAAAAAGATCTATTAAACTGTAGCAAAGCTATAAGCACAAGGTCAAAATTTAAAAGCTGCTGCAATTGACTTCAGTTCACTACGATAGGAAAAATGTAACTATTAATAACATCAGTCCCCCTCGGTGACATATTTCAGGATGACTCTAATTGCGCGAGGACTCGCCATTGCGTGTGTTGCATATTTAGTAATACGCACGGTCCCAGTCAACTCTCTTGCCTTTGCTGCCGGAGAAGGTTGCTAGGACACTATAAAGGTATACAACATAGGGCGTAAATCGTAAAGTATAGTCAGATGCTGAGTTTCCGAGAAGACATTCCAACTTCAATTAACGATCGTTCAAGCATCACGCTGTTTTTGAAAAGATCCAAAAGACTGAAGTCTGTAAGTATCACCAGGTGATATTGTAGGATAAAGGCAGTGAGATCTTTGCTTGACAACTTTGATATAACCGTCGCATCCTTACAAGAAATCGCTCAAGATGATCCTTCTCTTGGTGGTGAATCCAACTCTCTCCTCAAAAAAATTCAAGGTTTTCATTTAGTTTTTTGTCTTGTATTTCTATCTAAAACTCTGCAATTTATCAAATTCAACTATGCAACTTCAAATGAAGTTGTTAAAAGCAGGACCGAAGCACACCTCTTTTAGAGGTGACGAGTATGTACCTATCCTTGTCCACACTCCAACATAAATCTAGAAATTCCGCTCTTAAGGAATCTAGTAAGATTTATTGCGTATTAATGTCTTTGTTTCCTCACAATAAACTATAGGATCTCAGTTACCTAGACTTGTCCTAATGATAATATGTAATTTAAAACCCTGGATTAGTGTCTTGAGTCTCAAATTTTGCTGTGGAGTATACATTACCTGTATATTTTGCGAGCAATAATAACGTACTAGTAAAAATGTAGCGACCAGCCTTTTACCAATTAATAAAAATAGCTTCTACTCAGTAAAGTCATGTAGGACTGTCAGGATTGTGATCAGACCGATGTTCTGTTATGGAACAATTGTCTGGTGGCCTAGAACTAGACTCTCCACAACCAAAGCACTCTGTAACCATGTGCAAAGAGTAGCGTTCCTTGCGTCCACGGACGTAATACTAACAACCCCCACAGCCTTCATGGACGCCCTCCTGGATCTGCTTCCATTGGATCTCCACGTGAGAGAGCAGGCCATGTTGGCAGCCTTGCGTCTGAAAAATAAAGGGTTGTTGAACAGCAGAGGTATTGAGGTGGGATACTCGCGAATTCTGGGCGAAGCAGTCAAGCGACTGCCTATAACTAGAAGGACGATCTGACTCGCTCATGCCTCGATTCATACTAGGGAAAACCTACCGCATCTTCTTTGATGCGGAAGTGGCATCCCAACCAGACATATCCATCTTCACGGATGGATCTAAAACAATGGAAGGAACAGGCACCGGAATTTATTCCGAAGAACTGAACTTCCGCATTAGCCAGGCACTAGGTAAAATTTGGACTGTCTTTCAGGCAGAAATAACGCTTAGTGCAAAAACAATTATGCGCAGCATAAAGAATAAAATCATCAGAATTTCCAGTGACAGCAGAGCCTCTCTGTAGGCACTAGGTCAATACAAAATCACCTCTAGGCTGGTTTCCGAGTGTCACCAAGTACTAATGCAAGTGACAAACAGCAATGCCCTTCAGCTCGTATGGCTTAAAGGGCATGCTGGAACAACAGGAAACGAAAAACCGATAAGTTAGCCCTACTGGCCTCAAAACAACTGTGTTATGGTCCAGAGCCGGCTCTCCCACTTTCAGTATCAATTGTAAACAACTTGATAACTCAAGATACACACTTGATGTCAGACTGCCGTCACGCGAGAGAGGCGTTCAGAGGACTATCTCGTCGAAGTAAGACGATCCATGCTGGGGGAATCCTGGCCGGACATGGCTAAGATCAGAGCCGGTCCCTCGTCCAGCATCATCAGGTTTATCTCACGTGTGGGATTGCTTGAGTGACGTTGCGGGGCTGAACGGCTCTAATCAGGGAAATAGCACAAAGGGCCCGAATAGATGGCCTACATGCGCGTGGACTTCTGATCGCCCTCCCATCGAAATCCAGAATCCAGGTCCAGGAATCAGGTTGATGGTATAGTTTTCCTTGGCGTATACTTTCAACCGACGCCTCCGGGCTACGGAGGGTTCTCACAAATTCTGAAAAAGTTATTCCTCTCCAATAATGTAAATAATTATCGATCCCATATCGTTAACTTCTATGTTTCGGTTAAGTTCCATCTTGAATTGTAATGTAAGAGCGCGACTCTTCAACTGGAAGTTGGGAGAGTAATTTAAATGTGTCAACTAAAAAGTTTAATAACTTTCCTGACAAAAAGCAGCTTCCAAAGGATTAAAAAGATGGTGACACATTTTTAAGCAAAAAAAACCAATTACATGTCGATTAGCAATGAAAATGTTAGTAGTATTAGTTGCTGTCATGGTATCTACTTATTAATAAACATTTCTAATACATATGTACATGTTTTATCAAAAGTATCCATCATCAACCCTTTATAGTGTGACCGTTTTACAATTTGAAAAGTTACGAAGCAGCAGCAAACCAACGCTTTTTAAACCATACAGGTTGCTACACCTTCGTAAACATTAAAGTTCACTGCACTATCCATTTTTTGGTGCTTTTCCGATGGTTAGTGCGAATCTCTCTCGTTACTCTCACTTTGTGGTTATTTGGGATTATGAAGGTTTAATGATGTCTACATCATTTGTTGAAATAAAGTAGTTAGTTAGTGAGTTTCCTAAAACCCCCTTTCCGTATCAATCAATCTACGAGCTTTCGATTTCGGTTATTTGTCTATCATTATATTATAAGAGTAAGTGAGATACTTAAAAACCTCCTTTTCTGGTATTAAGGTCTTTAGCATGTAAATCTAATGAGTTACGACACAAAAGTTATTATTGTTAACTTGTTCGTAGATTATGGTTGCACATTTAACAATTTGAAACTCTCGCTACGCATTTTCATAATAGCATTTTCTGCGACAATTAGATTTTATAATGCGAATGTAGTACACGGAACGATTACTTTATGTATAGGAGAGTAAATAGAACAGTCGAGAGAGTAACCCTTACGAAGTGCGTTTAAGTAGAACATTAATTTAGTAATCTACACAAGCCGTATACAGTACTAGAAACACTTACAAATGAAAATGAGAATATAAAAGGATGAAATGGTAGCGCAGCTGCGTTTAATCACGCACCACTTTATAAGACGGACACTAAAATTCTTACTAAATTGAAGAACTGTACGTCACATGTCTAATGGAAACTAATAATCGTTTTAGAGATGTTTCGAATACTATTCAAATCGAATGCGCGGTTTTGGTGAAACGAACCTATTTGTCTTGTTTCAAGGAACGTTGACAGATGCTGATAAATTGAGTTAACTTGTCCTCTGTTTCCTTTTTGTTATTTCTGTCGTATATAGGAGTACAGTTATTGGTGAAAATAGAAAATGGGTATAAAAAACAATTCAGGGAGAAAACGTTCGAAATTCTGTAAAATGTCTTATTCCAACCTAATGACGCGTAGTGTAAAACGCATCTGCTTTTAATTAAAACCTCAACTCTCATGTAATCTTTCAGCTAAGAAAACGTGGTGGGATGATGAAGACTCTTTGTAACTATTGCAACACAAAGGTAACCGCAGTACACTATAAATTACGTGGTAGACGAGGGTGTAGGTAAACATATTACGTTGTCGCAACGTGTTGTTGTTGGACCTCGTTTGTCACTATACCTTTATAGCATCATCTCTAAGAGGATCACGCCTGTTTAGAATTCCTACAAGTTTACTCTATTATTGAAAATTCACATAAGTTTGGGGCAAACACTTATATTGGATTTTCAGTTCAGTGTGGCTTCTTTCTTTTTGTTTCCTCGCACAACCTGACACTTTTTGTTAAGGGTTTAACAATTCACTGATGGAAACCATTTTCAACGGTTTTTAACTCAAGTATTACATTTTATTCAGAAATTGTGCACTAGACATTCTGAAAGATACGACTTGGTTTAGAGTTATACGATTCATTTTTTTTTACAAAATTAACGAATTAACAAAAATATATACCATAAAGATGCGCTTATCAAAATCAAAAGTATTAGGTACAAATTTTCCATGGGGGTGATTCCCTACAAACTTTTGTCAGAACCATTCATTTTTATATAGAATTTATACAGAAAAAAACTTCAATGTACAATTATATTTATTTGTCCTGAATATCAGACATTTTAACAAAGAATCTTATACTAACAACTTAACATTTACCCCTGATTTATAACATTTACATATTAAACCTAACTCCATTATCCTAACAGCATTCTTCTTCTCTCCCTTACCTCTTCCATCCAGCTTATTCCTTCCCCTTTCTCCCCTAGAATCTCTTTCCGTCCCCTTTCCACTTTCCTCGGCTCTTCACATTCTTTTAACATGTGCGTAATACTCTCCCGTCCCGTTCTACATAACCTACATATTCTTTTATCGTCTTCCCACCAATACTTATTTTCTCTTTCCTCGTTCGTCTATATCTTGCCACCTTCCTCTTCTTCTTGCTACTCAATACTCCCCTTAGGTGCTCTGGCACGCCTTCTGCCACAATTTCCTCGTACCTCCTATTATACCTTTCTTCCCTGATCTTACTCCTTCGTTCTTGCATCTGCCCATCTTTATCCCTCTCTCTAGTGTCTTCCCTTATGTTCACCCCCCATCCTCGTTCTCTTCCCCATTTTACTTCCTCTCTTGCGTAACCCACCTTTTCATAATACCTCTTTCTCTCGTCTTGTCCTTCCTTCTTTCACCTATTTCTAACAGCTCTGCCCCTATCCACTCCCTCCTCATCGCCAGTTTTCCCGCCTGCACCTTGATCTTTTCTCCCTTTACTTCTTCTTGCATGATATATGCAGGCGTCTCCCTCTCCAAGCACCCACCACCAATATCTATCCTGCATCCTCTAGGATTTCACATTCCCTCCACCCCCATATCTCTATCCCATATAGCACCACACTTTTTACTAATTTCTCAAAAAGCCATCCCCTTCTCAACAGATCGTTGCCGAATGTTCTTTCCCCTAGACCCCACACAAAAAAAAACTAAAGCTAAAGCTATTGAACTGACCACTAGGGGGATTTTCCGGATTAGTAAAAATATGTGCATAAATATAAAACAAACACTACCTCCCCTTAATAAATGATTATGTTGATAACGAAATGTGAAAGCGAAGAATGTGAATACTGACAAAGAATCACATCTGTTGCGACATGTTTCGGGTTTTCAAAACTAAACCCATTATCAAGCACATGACTTACATATTAAAATTACAAAAAATCAGAGGAAAAAAATCGTACAGTGGTTAATAAATAAAAGTATGTATATAAATCGTCAAATTACATTGCTAAAAGGGACCCTGAAAAGGAACCCCACGATGGCCTGAAGGGCAAATGAGGGATGAAGATGGATAAAATATGAACAACAACTAGATGACAGCAAGTGCAAAAATGGCATTTCATTTTTACACTTGGTAATTGGCCTTTAATATTGTGTTTCCAAAAGAAGTCTTGACGAAATATATTTAAGTTCCTTTTTTTGTCTTTCTTTGTGAAACCGAATTACATTAAACTTTTACGTCGAAAAGTTTTTTTTTTGTTGAATTATGTTCCTAGAGGAATAGCGACATTTGATTTCTACGGGTTAGACATACAAAATAACTAGTCTCTTGCTGTATATAAATAAGGTGAAATGTTTCACTTAATTTGCATTTAAATTAAAAATAAAATAATTATATTTACAAAATGAGTTATGAAATAAAAAGTGTAAATAAGCGCCTTTACTTGTAATAACGATCTAAGAGAGGGTAGGTACACGACCGATGTAAATTTGTACGGATATTTTTATGAAAAGAAAATATAATTCCTATTTCTCGGTTTGTGCCATTTCACCAAATGTAAAAATGGACAACATTAAGCGAAATTAAAATAATTTGTTCTGGTTCGGCAAGAATTTAAATTAACCATAGATAAAAATGAAGACATTGCAATTTAAAATCTCATTTGTGAGAGAAGGATAAAATCTGGTATTATACAATTACATCCCTGACAATGCTGTGTGCTGAATTGGGTGACGTTGACTTGTAAATTTAATGCAGAAATCTGATAGTTCATTCTTTCAGATTATTAAACTGTAAATATTATTCAAATGTTAGAATAAAAAGGGAAAAATCATGAATAGAATTGTAAAACACGTTTTGTGAATTGAATTTCGGTGTGGTTGGGTGTTTAGTTTTTGATGTGTAGGTAATTATAATTAATTTTTTCGTATTCTCAGTTTATCTGTATTTTGCGTATATAAACAAAGCATTGTTTGAATTTAATTTATTTTAAAGTAACATTACTCCTTTACCAACGGATCTTAAATTTTAAATTAGGTGATTAGGTTATTTTACAATTCACAGCTATTCATAGCTTCATAACTTATTAAGCGCTTGAATTCATTTGATAGTTACATTTTTGGAATTATGGCCGTTATAAATTCATTGTTCTGGAAACGAATTGATTTGTAAATTCATTTTTTACAGCGTACCCACTTTATTGGGAGCGGCAATTTCAGAAATTGTTTTGATTGTGTAACTACGATTTGTTTTCACATAGTGAAACTTTTGTTGTTTACTTTCATACCTTTTTAAGTGCTAAGCGAGGTTGAGACTCGTGCCTAACTAACACTACTTACATGTTCAAGCTGGTACAGAAAATTCTCAACAACCATCAAGGATTTAAAGAAACATTCACTGACGATTTTGGTATTGTTCATCTGTATCTGTTAATCACAGACTTATGCTTAATTGGCACACTATGAAGTAGTGAGGCATGTTTCAGTTTTATTATATTTATAACCAAATATGTATAGCATAAGCACTAATTCCAAGAGGACGACAACTAGTTGCTTTTGATCGCTTACCTTTTTGCTTGTGAGCCATACAAGGATTTTTGAGATCATTATCCATCCTCTTAGCTCCCGATGGTGGTGAGCTGTTGAGTCTAGGTTTACCGACCCTAAATGAATGTGGAACCAAAAGTTCTGACGTTTCGCAAGACATTGCATCTTCAGAGTGATAGAAATGAAGGCTTTGATTACGTTTCGGAATTTATATGGTTCTTTTTCGCTAATCTCGCTGAGAGTCTTAATACTGATTGGTTGTCACTTTCAATAGAAATCAGAGGGAGTGGTTCCTCTGGAACTTTCACTTTCTCCAAATTCTTCAGCCTATGAATCAGTGGCGTCCCTGCTCTACTAAGTCTGAACCTATCCTCCATGTTCATGTTTAGTGGATGCTTCTCGATCTCTATCGCCTCTCTATTCGAGGAAGGTAGTTCGTGCCAGAACTTTCATATCCTCAAACGTAAGCCTATGCTCGTGTTTCGCTGATGCGTGCTCTGCGACACCTGACCTTAAAGTAAGCATGTTATTACAGTCTTCCTGGTGTTCCTTAACCCTTTGTTCTATAGAGCGTCCCTTATGTAACTAATGCCACAAGAGCATGGTATTTGATAGATTTATTTATGTTATGGGCCGAGATCTAGGAACAGCGAATTTCTAAGCACCTCTACGGCTACGCGTATCAACTGCTTTGGTTACTAGCACTACCCTTACTAGAATTTTGCCTGACTAAGGGAATTCCACCAACAACCAGTGATCTTTATCGTGCCGAACATCGTATCGACACGGGACCTACGTTTTTACTTCCTATCCGAGAAGAAGGCGTGCTTCAGTTTTTCTCCGCTTTAGAAAAACGGCTACCTTATCTGGCGTTTTTGTCAATGGTATAACGTCTTTTACCGATTGGAATCCTTGCCCAAGGGTATTTACTTGACTGTCGAAAAGGCAATTTTGGTGTTAATCAAAACTTCGCCAATTTTGTCCGTTGGTCCATAATTATAAGGGAGGAATGCCCTTGGAGCGTTCAGCGTTGTCTTCTTCTTTTCCCCTCGACTGTTCAGCTCGTTGAATGACTTTCCAAATGTACTTTTTTTCATAACCGTTTCGTTGTAATTAAGAAGTCTTTATCTTGTTGCAAATGTTGTTTGTATGAAATACGGACTCCTCTTGTGGCTAAAGTTCTTAACACCGTAGCCTTTTGAACTGAAAGCCTCAAATTATTTAGCAATACTACTACCCACAAAAAGAATAGTACCTACCGAAAAGGACACACAGAAAGGTCATGAAATCACTAATTTATATCGGGAATATAAACAAAACGACGACCAAAAACTTTGCTTGGGTCAACCGTTGACCCTCCCCACCTCCTGTTTTGAATGTAATTGTTTAAAAGTATAACTTCGTTGCTTAAACAGCTTTTACTGCCATGTGAAGGGAGTTTACACTAGGTAAATGAAAGAATGTTTCGAATTTAATTCATTTAATTTTATTAGTAACAAATTTCTTTTAGTTATATTAGTTTATGTTAAATCTTCTTCTACCATATTAACGAAATCTACGCTTGAATTTGTCGGATCCCCACTCATGAAGGTTGCGAGTTCGAGATCTTCCAATTGGGAATTTTGAAATTTTAAACAATAATACAACTACATAATTTAACTACTGGAAAAGAGGGGAGATTATACACAGTAAAGTGAGCATGTTTTCCAAGTGCCTTTAGCAGGAACTTTGATCAATGGTTTAATTAGTCACAGTTTGTAACAATTTGATGCACTGTTATGCATAAATACTGCATTACGGGATTTTGTTTGATAATTTCAACTTGTTTGATGTTTTGTAAGAGCGATTAATTGTCGTTGCTCAATTAGAAAACATTTTAATCTCGCCTTTTCTCTCTTAAACCCTAATGAAAAACTTTCGAATCGTTTTGTACTTAAAACAAATTGCAATACAAAGATTTAGGGGCCATTACCGCAGAGTTAATCGAAATTTAATGCTCGCTGTTAATCTCAACGGTCGATGTTACATTTCACTCATCTGTTGCATGCAACTTTGCAAATTGAACTTGTCTACTGCCAAGAACACAATTAGTTCATTTAACCCTTACCTACCTCTCTCCGTTAGTACCGCAACAACACTTGCCGGAAATAAAAACAAAGTGCGAATTTCTAGTTTCTATTCACCTTTCCACACCATAACCGCAGATTTTCCGATACAGATATTAGTCAGCAAAACATGTAGGTATTTATTACATTGTTAGAGATTCGTTGCACTATTGTATGTAGCTTTTCACCAACATAAAATCGTGACATTTTAGTATCAATTTTAGATAACGATCTAATTAAAGGGGTTTCTTCAACAACTACTTCTTAGTATTATAAAATTAAAACTTGCTAAAAGTTAACCCAGCAACTGAAAACACAGGAGCTTATGTCACAGAGTGGTTGTATTAGAAAGCACCTTTGAAATCGATGCATGTATTTTTATGTATTCGCTTAGGAATTCAAATGCATACATATTACATCAATTGTATGTAAGCATTTGGATGATTAAAGTATGTTACCATAAAGTCACCATTTGTTTACAGAACATTAAATATTTAGAATCCATCCACATTGTACAAATAATGAAACATGAATTCGTAATTCAAAATAAATAGAAATTTTTTATTTCCCAAATTAGCAAACATTACAGTTCAATGGTCGCTAAATGTTTTTCATTAAAATGCTATGTGCATTCAATATTATAACTTAATTCTAGATAGAAAATATTGTGCTTTTTTATTCCGTTTAAAACATTATTTAAAAAACCAGCAAACTAATAAATTTTATCGTATCATCGTTTATTATCTTTCTATAATATTGCAAATATTTCTGTACAATTATATGGGTCATAATATCATAAAAATCCCATAACACGTTTAGTTACACATAATACATTAATTAACTATAGCCAGATATGATCTATTGTAATAATTTATTAGAACTGATATAGCTATTAATATAACGAGAATATTATGCGATTTCTAATAATCGAGGGCACCAAAGTCTTCCATTAGTTTTATCACGAATGACCCAACGTGTTAAAACTTTTAACAAATTTTCTTAAGGCGCATTTACATGGTACACTTTGGATGATCATCCTGGATGAATTAATCAAAGTGAACAAAAGTAGAGCCAAGTTCAACTTTCTTCATCTGTCATCTTCGATAATCACTTTCGATGATTAAATGTTTACATGCTTCATTTTTGTTTCACTTTGGATGATTCATCCAGGATAATCATCCAAAGTGTACCATGTAAATGCGCCTTTAATTCAATGTAATTTGTTTTAAAATTGGTTGTTTCAATAATTATACGATTATATACGATTTATACCATCTCGGACGTTGCTAAGCGACAGCAACGATGATACGATAAAGCTTTGAATGTAACTCGAATATTTGCGATTTATACCATCTGGGACATTGCTAAGCGACTCGGCTATCGCCTCGTTGCCGAGCTATTAATTTATGTTCTTGGTCTGTCTTGCAAACAAAATGTCGCTGCTAACACGCTTTCCTAGAATGAATTTTTTAAAATGTAATTAGACTTATTTGTCTAGACTGTAATTGTTATTTAACTTAAGTTATGTGCTAATTAATAGTAAGAGTTCCCCATAAAAGAAAAAATTTTTTGTAATCCCACATGTATCACACAGCCATTATGGTTCAATGTTTTAAGTAATTTGTAAAAAAGTCACCATGTAACCTCCAACTGTAGAGAACCATTAACCTTATATTTTACGTCTGAAGATGGCCACGGCCGAAACATGTTACGTTTCCTCCTCCTTTTAACTTTTAACTCTTAAATTTAAATATTTTTTTTAAACATTAATCTTCGCTTCACGTCGATTCTACATTTAATACCCTTTCAACTTTGAAACATTAATCGTCGCTTCACGTCGTTTTAATATTGTATGAATAAATAATAATTTTATGGGGAAGGTTTAGAGTTTCTGTTTCACCTTTAACTTATGTTACATACTTATATAGAGCTTTAACTTTTCATTTACAGCAATCGTCCTACCCTACCCTTTAGTACTAAATCTAACTAAAATATGTGATTACCTGATATACCTCGGTATAGAAGAAAGAAGATTGATTTATAAAATACTTTCTTTTGTTCCTTTTCACTAAGCACGTTACCAGTCACATTAGCAAATTCATCAGTCGCCGTAAGCTACATAATTTCACTGGGTATACTCGTTGCGTTCCTTTATGACTAGAGCTGAAAAAAATATGGACGAAAGGCTTACAAAATATGTATGGACTTATGAACGAAAAACAGTCGAAATATGAATGGAAAATATTGATTTTTATTCACATTTAGTTCAATTTATTGCACTAAATTTTGGACCACAAATGAACGACGACAGTCTTCACTTTTTTTACGCCCATTTGTACGCTGAAAAGGATCTTTCAACGTCACACTACGTGATTCGAGCGTACTTAAAAGCTGGTAAGTGACTGGACACTGGAGTCACTTCTTTCACTGCTCTGTGCCTTATGGTGTATCCCCAGCCAGTATTTCGCTAATAATTTCCAAAGTTTTTAAACCATGATTCTTGTTGTGAACGAAAACACCCTGTATAATTAAACCGATAAATATTTGTATATTCACTAAGAAACGACCTGTACTTATTTGTGTACCAAAAATTGACTCAAAATTTGAAAACTGAACGAGCTTAAGCATTTTTTAATCAGACCATGTTTTTTGAGAAAAAGCGTGAAAAAAATTCATAACTTGGGAACGCTGCACTTAAATCAAAAAATAAAAATATGGTCAATTTAAGAGAGCAATCGGGATATAACATCAAATATACGGTGTTCCGTTTAAAATATCAGGTCGGCACGGAGCCACGATTATTCGAAGCATCCTGTATGTTTATAAATATTTTGAATATTATACAAATAGTGTTATTCTTTGTTGCTTCCTTTAATTTTATTTTCAGAATTGGGAGATAAAACAAAATAATTCAAAATAAGGTTATTATCTCGGAAACTATTACCTTTAGATATAGGACATATTTAACAAAAATTAAGTTCTATTTTCTATTTAAAATAGTCGACTTTCACGTGTTAAATCGCATAATCTTGTCGGTTAATTGCAATCATCGTATTGAAAGAAAGACTCTTCAGAAAACTCGAAAAAGAGCAATGGTTTCGCAGTTTGTTGGGTCTACAATCACACCTTCAAGTGTTGGTAATAAAATTCATCATTAGTCATAGTTTGATAGCGTAATCTATTCATAGATACAGTCATTTCCGCATCAAAAGAAGATCCCTCCCGCCCAAAAACCGTACCAAACAGTTGCATCTTGAATGATAGGAAGGCTTTTCGACAATCATTTTTTGGTTTCCAAATTCTACAAAATGTGCATTATTTTGTGTGTGAAATTCTGGATCATTTTGATGCATTTTCAACATTGGCTTAAGGTTTTGTTGAACCTTGTAAGCCTTGTAACCCACATTTTTATGCATAATTCGTCTTCGAAATGCTTAATTTCTAAGATGGACGTGAAATTGTTTTCGATCACACTTTCAGTCACAGTTCGCAGTTGTTTTGGGAAATCCCTTTAGAAATTTATAAGCTACCAATTAAAAAGATGGGGAAAAGAATTCCACTTAAATTTACACTGTAACAACAAATTATATCAATGAAACGAAGAAAGTAATTGTGTTGCCTATTCACATAATTGTAATGAATAAATGAAATAAATTTATATGTATGTGAAAACGAAATTCACTTAAACTAATTTTACTTATAATTGGTTATCGATTACTTTCACTGTACCGAATTGCGAACCCCGACTAATTATTTACAGCGCATTAAATCTTACAGATCGTTTAACACATTTATAAATTGATTGCCAGGATATATAAGGATGATCACGTACATAACATGTACTTTGGCATTTTCTTGTTCAATAAGTTTAACGGCTTACAAACCATCAAGTAAAAAGGGATTAAATGAACACGCCATATGTATTATTCCCATTTTGACTATTGTCGTTACTAACCATATTTGAACGCAAAAGTTACATAACAAAAAATTGATATTTACTAAGGAAAGGTACGTACAGGGTAATACAATAAGATATTTCATGTTTTATTCACGAATAACCAACCATATAATGACGTGCGTCGTCATCATAATTGTACCTCTTGGGATAACTAATACGAAATCTCGCAAGCGCTGAGCACGCGATTTATGCGAATTCAGGTAACACTGAATATTTTCCGTCCTATAACATATTTTAGACTTCATCTTAAGATGCTTAGGGAAATAGATAACGCTTCAATTATAGTTATAAGACTTAATTTTACTTAGAAATTTTCAGACAAAACGTTTTATATACATACTTAAAATCGAACAAATGCAATACAAAACTTCAATGAGAATTAAAAGTTATTTGAATAATGTAGATTGCTAACTCTTATAAAACACTTCGGGTTGTCATCCACTTTATACAATTTCTTGCGCAACTTTACTTACCTGCAGGGTAGCTTTATCTCATTAGCACATAAAATTAGGAAAGTTGTGACCAATACCCATCTAAATATTGATTTAGTACCCGCTTACCGAGCTTCCATTAACCCGTTGTTATATGAAACTATCCCTTTAACAAAAAGTTGGACATCCAGACGATAGATAATAATCGAAGAATTTATGAAGGTTCGTATTTTTTTTGTTTGTCTGGGTGGTCTAAATAAAGCAATCTTTAATAAATCATAAAACCAAGCGAATAAATAAGGACGTATCCGAGTATATTTTAATTAAGGCAAATATGCTTGCACAGTGCACACAGCCCGCTAGTTATACATGAAAATATCAAAGTTGTGAATCAAGTAGGTTATGGTGTTAGTCCCAACTTTCTCGCAAGGGAAATATTTGCGAAGCATAATTTAAACTTGCATTTAGAAATTCCGCCCCTTATGAATTTTTACGTTGTTCTTTTAGTTCCTTTTTAGAGAAATCTAATACAGTTACTTTAGGTACGATTTTATGGTGAAGGTGCGAATTTCGTGATATCAAATATCTAAAATAATATCAGAGAAGTGTAAGGATAAAATTGCTCTATTATTTTTTATTAATAAAGAGAACTATTAATTATTATAAAGTATCATTTTCCGATGCAATTACGTAAATAGTTACTGAGGATTTATAATATGCAGTTATGAGTGGTTTTGATACTTACGTTCTTTATAAAAAATTGCGTATATATAACATATGCGGCACTCTTGACCTCGGATGTCGCTACGGAAAGGCACACATCGTATTAGAAATCTACATAATAGTTTATAACTTTATTAGCTTTACAGATTTGTTGAAAAGGACAGTTAAATCGAAGTAGGCAATCTATAAATACTGCTGGTACATCAATGGAGTGTTTTTCTTTATTTCCCTTTTCAAAGAACGAATCATCGCCTTTAAGACTTGTAAGGTTTACTAATAACGTCCTCTTATCGTTTGGAGTGATATTCGACTTGAAAACCTTTAGATACAGATGCTCCATTTTAAACTGAAAGAGTAACAGTTTAAGATTTGCACCCAATATTTTGAGATGGTTGTGTGTTTCGTTCGCAGTAAGGTAAGAAAGAAATTTAAATGACGTGTTAAAATGTAAATGTATTGATCAAATAACGTAAATATAATTTATTATTAAGTCGAGCCTTCGTGGTTAAATTCTGTGATTAAAATAAATATGCGTACATAATTAAAGGGTGTGTATTAGGGTAGTGGGAAAACTATCACCCTTTATGAGAAAATAATGTAATTGAAAATTCCACAACTTATTTTGCAGGAAATGCTTTAAGGATTAGGTAATTCCGGGATAGATGGCCATGGTTTTTTACTGATTAAAAAACATGAAGAACAACACATTTATAAAAATGTTGAATGCTTAAACTAAAGTAAAAGTACACTTGTGCAACATATTTTAAACTAAACTTAATACAAAAATAAACATAAACAGAAAAAAGAAAAGAAAAAAAATGAGACTATGGCCATCTCTCCCAGGTCTATAGGGAGTGATGGCCATAGGTATCCCAGTCAATTATCCAGACAAAATAATTATGTCTTTTTTCCTTTTTTACACTTATTGTCAAGTTTTCCACATTTCTGGCAAAAGTCGACATAACACGTGCAACTCTCATGTAACCACAGTAGGCAACGCACACATTTAATCCAATCAACTGTTTTCGTAGTTTGATTGTAGTTTTCTCCGCACCCAACGCACAAATTTTCTTCAAAATCCTCACTGCCACCTTCGTTACTTTCTCGAATCATTTCTGTATCTTCCTCGCTGCTTGAAGATTCCATTTTCCTTTTCTTGTTCTTATCTGGCTTGTTTTCCTTTTTCTTCCTACTTTGAGTAATGTTTTCTTTTTCTTTTGCTTTTTGTTCCTTTTCTTTGCGTGAATTCAAATGTTCGGCCGAAGTTAAAATAGCTGCTACTTGTTTGGCTCGTTTTGTAACTGCAGCTGTTTTCTGTGGAATAGGAGGTGATAAATCAGATAGTATTTTTGAGGGAGTATAGCCATCAACCACTTCTGTAGAACAGGACGGTTGTATTTCCAAGCCATCACCTAGTTGTTTTGAATTCTCTGCCTCTGATGAAGTGCGTGTTACTACTTTTGGGGAGTTACTGTCAACGAAAAATGCATAATCTGGTGTGATGTCACGGTTAAAAGGTACGATTCCCGTAGATCTGAAACCTGAAGATCCGTTTTGCGTTGTGGTAGCCTTGCCCCAGCTTGCACTTAGTAACTCTCCAAATTGATACCGAGTGATGCGTCGCCCAGCATGATTTCTAAGCCACAAACGACATGCTTCATAAAAATGAGACTTTAATGACTTGAAAAAACTTCTATCTAGTGGCTGGAGAAAATGGGTAGTATGGCTGGGTAAGCACAATATGATTATTTCGTTTGCCTCTGCGAATTCCAACATTTCGACCGAATTAACATGTGACGCATGCCTATCAAGTATTAATAGCACCTTTCCTAACGACTTTCTCGGGACAAAATGTTCACGCAACCATTGAAGAAAAATACTGGCGTTGATGTAAGCGGATTTTTGGGACATAAAATAACTCCGATCCTGGTGGTAGACCATCTTCCCATTCTTTCTTTTTGTTTTTACCTTTCATTATTACAGCAGGTGAGGTGGTAGGCAGTTACCTTCCGCATTACAACAAACTACCAACGTGATTGTTTCGCCCTTTTCGGTAGATGTTACTGTTGAAACCGCTTTTGAACCCCTTTTTGCAAGAACTTCGCCAGGTCTACTGTTCAACTGGAGGCCAGTTTCATCGATATTAAAAATATTTGCAGGTTTGCCAAATAAGCAGTTTTCTTCCAACGTTGTTTCAAGCAAATTAAAATATAGTTCCACTTAATTTCGATTCATTGCCGTTGTTCTTGCTATGGACACACCTTCAGATTTACGGATACTGATTTCAGGATGTCGGCCTAAAAACAAACTAAGCCAGTCGTAGTCAACTTCTTCAGTCTGACTGTTGAACCTGTGTTTTATGTTTAACTGCTGGGCGAATTGATACGCGATTGTTCTAAGATCGTCTCTGGTTAACGGAAAACCTCGTTTTTGCATGGTCAAAATATGTCGCGATAGTCGATCTTCATGTTGTTTTCCAAAGACACAGCTGGGGCCCATATTTCCCTTTTCATAATTTCCAGTTTTAATTTGACGCTCCAGGGTTTTACGTGGTATTTTAAATTCAGCAGAAGCTCGTCGAACAGACGTATTTTCATTAACAATACTTTTAATTGCATTTGTCAAATCTTCTTGTGACCAGTTACCACGTATGGTAACATCTTTTCTTGTGTATTTGTTTGGCATCTGCATATAAAAAGTTATTTGTGAGCTGAGAGTATTTTGTTAGTGTCACATTTAATTCGAAAAAATGTGGGCCATCTGCCCCGTTCGTTCGGGAGAGATGGCCCACCCACTATTGGAATTGAACGTTTGCATAGTAATCTCGATTTCAACATATTAGTACCTTTTACACAAAAAAAACGAGAAAAAACTACCGCGGAGTCTAAAATTAAAGACTAAGTATACTTGCAGCAAATTATTTACATCGCGTGCAACTAAAATAATAGTAGTTTACGTTACAAGTCCGGGAAATTTTACAGTACGAGTGAGATGTTTCTGGACGAGGCGAGGAAGGAGCCGAGTCAAGAATTTCGAAACGAGTACTGTGGAAATATTTCCCGGACGAATATCGTATAACGTTTTATTTCATCCTGTGAACAAATTTCCTATTAACTTTATATAAAATTTGACGTTTCCAAAGTCATTTCACTTTATGTTACTATGGAAACCTTTGTATTCGGGTACAAAATTTCTAGTACGGTAGTTTCACTTTCCGGACTCAAAATGAGTCCGGAAAGTGAAAGAAAATTGCACACGATGAAATAATAGTAGTTTACGTAACAAGTCCCGAAAGTGATCTTTTACTGGACAAGTAGGCAAATTACAGGGCGAGCCGCAGGCTAGTCCTGCAGGCCTGCGAGTCCAGTAAAAGCACTTTTGGGACGTTTTACGTACAATATTTTTTTTAAAACGGGCAGAACAATTGACCGTTCTAGGCCGGAAAGTAAAAATGAGTCCGGTAAAACTTTTTACCGGACTATCACAATAACTTTCTGGCTCGGTCCGACAAAATGAGATTTTCTGACCTAAAAATAAACCGGAAAGTACTACTTTCTGGCTGATTTTTAAAAAATGAATTTACTCATCTTACGTAT
Organism: Pyrocoelia pectoralis; assembly: GCA_036250285.1. NCBI lineage: Eukaryota > Metazoa > Arthropoda > Insecta > Coleoptera > Lampyridae > Pyrocoelia > Pyrocoelia pectoralis. The sequence goes on from CM070075.1 coordinate 7,319,762, forward strand.
AATTTTTGCACCTGATACAGCAACAAACGCATGCACTCGACTGATCAACACAGTAAACTGCTTTGCCACCACAAATATAACACACAGCTGGAGATTAGCCCGTATGGCCATCTATCCCGGAATTACCTACGGAAAAAATATAATTAATTAAAAGCAAAAAAAACAGAAAAAAAATTTTTTTTTTCAAATTGTCAGATTGACAATATTCCTTCATATAAATTGTCAGATTATCATTTAGGACGACATCAAGCTGAACCGTCTGTATACAAATCTGACGCGCTCGAGTATTTCAAGGTCAGGTTTTTTTTTACATTTTCAAAAATCGGTCATGACTTTTAGTCGCGTCCAAACCGTCCGTTATTTTAATAGGACATTTTTTTGGGCTCACTTAACATTCCCTCTGAATATCTGACACGCTCGAATACCTAACTTTTTTCTACCCCTTTTTACCCCCCCCCCCCCTCCCCAAACCCCCACCCAAAACTAATCATCACATAATATCTCTCGGTTAACAAAAAGACACAGTGCGTATGCACTATGAATGAATGTCTGACGCGCTCAAGTATTTCCATGTGACTGTTTTTTTTACATTTTTGAAAATTTCTACACGCTCTGCCCCCTACAAAAATGGCAAACGTAACGTAAACTTTTTTTCGTTTTAGGACCTAACCTTCACAATCCAATAGGTCCCCATGACGCTTTAGTACCTAACTACCGATTTAGCATCCCCAGCTTCCCTGCTATTATATTCTTTTGATAGTAATTACAATACTTATTACTCTTATTACAAAATTACAATACAATGGAAGTGTAAAGCTTCCTGTTGTTGCTGTAGTAATGCAAGTAGTATTCTGCTTTACTATACGTCCTTGTAAAAAGCAAATGAAATCAAAAGGGAAAAAATCGAAACGGACAAATTGTTTCACTTCAATAATTCACATTTACTTGAAAACTGAAACTACAGAAAGTATCTTACATTTCGATTTAATAGCACCTTACGTGAGTTTATTTATTTGCCACTTTAGCAAATATACAGTTCCCATCTTATCCATTAAGTTTTTTAATCTGTTAGTGAAAAATCTTACGTCATTTTTTTTTATCTGTGTTACATATTTAGATTGGTTGGTAACAAGTAGAAATTAGATTCGACTCAAAAAGTGTTACAGCTTTTGCATTCTTAATATCCTACCACTTTAACCTGATTTATTTTCGATACGGTAGGATAGCAAAGATTTTGTAGAAAAATTGAATAATTCAAAACAGTAACTTGGAATAGGTAACCTTCGTTTTATTCGCACGTTGCTTTTAGCACGAACTGATTATTATAGCCTCAAGAACATCATATAATATAAAGCCTACAAGTACTAATTAAAATTTTGTGTCAGGTTAGTAGGACTGAATGTGGAGGTCGGAACCTAAAACTGAACGATTTTGGTTTCGAGTTGCTTTACTATTAATTTTTTGCTGGAAATCCTTACTAAACACAGTTTTAACTTCCGCCTTCGTTCATTCAATTTAGTGCAACAGATACAATATCAGCAACCGTAGTTACTAACACGTGCTTAATAAAATACTGGAAATTATGCAAATGCAGTAAATTGACACCTCTATTGTACTTTTCACACCGAGAATTCAGTATCGATCCTTACGGAGCCTTATGTAGCAAGTCGACATTGTCCACTCTAATGTATATGTTAACCTGGAAGTTGTGTAGCTATATGTACAATTGTACATAGTGACAATAATTATAAATAACACTCTGTCACTAATATGCCAGTGACGGTAACGCTGCCCGGATTTCTCTCATTTAAAATGCATTACCTATGCCAGCCATAGTGAATTCTCGGTGTTAAAAGTACAATAGAATACAACTAAGATTCCTTTTGACGGAAGACCTTTGTTCTGTTTTTATATTCATATAGTTTTGGACAAAGTTAGAATCATTAAGCAACATCGAGACATTTAGGATGCTCTTAAATTGTCGTACATCCATACTCGACACACACACACGGTGGTTGGGGAGGTGGGGAGAATATGTCTCCTTAATTGTTGTGGAGTCACCACTATGAAAACATTCCTCAACAATTTTCGTTACAGATTATTTGGAAAAAAGGTGATCAGATGTTTATGGAAAAATCACGTACAAACGCTTTAGAAATATTAATGCAATGATTATGACTGTAACATTTTCAGAATACGGTATCATTTTTTCTTAGTATGTTATTCTATAAACTATACTTCCTTCTAATATATAAGGAAAGTATTTCATCCGGAATCTTCCAAATTAATAGTACGTACACGTATTACAGCTTCTTTTTAATTATTCAACCATATATTGATGATTTCTTGCATGGATGGGTACTCGTTTCATTACGAAAATATTCGTTACGAGACGAGAGCAAAATTTCAATGTTTAAATATTCTATAGATTGAAAAAATGAGCGCACAAAACACAGAAACTTAGCGATTTTGACAATCCTAAAATATCACAGATAGTAAGAAAAGGTAAACAGTATACGCGTGCATAGTTGTTCTGTAATTATTTTATGTGTACTGGTTATAGGTATAGGTACTTATTTATATTTTATCCGTACACCCCACTAAAAATCTATATCATTTATTAGACACCGTACTCTGGATTTAAATGAGAAGGACAACATCCATGCTCATATAAGCCTCATATCTCACCACTATGATCAGAATCGTTCGAGCTATCAGCATTATTGAAGTCACCCTATACTGGTGATCTCGTATGTGAGGACGGTACAGGGCAACCATTCCTAATCGTAAGCTTGTCAGACCAAAATTCACCCAAAATTGATCCTCTCGTTTTCAATATTTCCTATAGGAGGCAGTTTAAATCAAGCTCATACGGTTCATGTGTTCACTTGTGTCCCTTTTCCATCATGCCCTTTACTCCAAACAAGCTCAATGAAGTTTTGTTAGCATTTTTTGTAAATGGTCACCTGTAGTTATTGTCCTTTTGACTTATGCGTTAATAATATTGGTAAAAGCGATTGCATTATCACTTACATAACAATATATTTTTAGATGTAAATTTTACATTATTATATTTCAGCTTAAGTATCCGGGAGATAATTCCATCATCTGAAAGTGTAATTAACCCTTTCATTACGTTCATTCCAAGAAATTAGGGTTACTACTTCAAATGTATAAAGTTAATGCAGATCGATACACATCCATTCCTTAAAATATTCTTGTACCGATGAGTAGGTTTTCCGGAGCTTACTTCCTTAGAAATAATACTCTTCATGAAATTTTAATTATTCCATTAGCAATAAAATAAATCGTATTTGTAACAGAATGTTTTCAAAATAACATTTTTTATGAAAGATAAAATACTACTTTTCTACCTATATAAAGCTATATAAAGCATGAAGCATGAAGACACTTTGTTGTTCGTTTGACACTTTTTCTAGAACACTTACCATCGACACGAATTCACTTATAATTTTTTTAATTTTTACGTGATTAGATTAAAGGTAAGTGCAGTTTCCGATGCCTTCAATATATATAGGTATGTACTGCACACAATAATTTCCATTGCCTTTCCATTGTGTTTTTACTTTCATATGGAAATTAATGTAATCGAAAAAAATCGAACTCGAGGTTTTGATGAATCTCGATGTTTTGAGTCCCCCTGAGTCCAAAACTACCATCTTTGAAAAATGTTTGTCTGTGGGTGCCTGCAGGTGCGTACGTTATAGCTGTGGAGGCTAAACTACTAGGCCGATTTTGATGAAATTTAAAAGTAAGGCCTATAATAAAAAAACTTCATCGGTAAAACAAGCTTCTCATCAAAATCGGCCCAAAGGGGCCCAAACTAGGGGTGTTATTTTGGGAGCAAACATTCAAATCTTAACCCAAACTAATTTCCCTTGGTGAAAAGTTAGTAGACATGGCAGCAAGTAAAGCACCGTTTTTCGTTTATTTCTAAATTCAAAATGGCGGCCAATGTAGCAATTCTCTAAGTATTTACCTTTTAGGGTGTAGCTCAAGAACCTTTTACCTTAATTACAATTTGAAAATTTGCAATTGTAGCCATAGGATGGCCAGAACTTTTACTTATTATTGATAAAGAACAAAAATTTAACGTGGCCAATATATTGGTTCCCAATCATTTTCTGATTACAACTATACTACACACTATAATTTCCTTTTTTTATCTCCGGAAATTATCAAAACAATAAAAATATTTATGACATACCCTGTATATTATTTTAAGAGAAAATCAGAAATCCTTTTGACCATTTTTGATTACAATTATACTACACACTATATATTTATTTTTGAGTTATTACGCAAAAACTATTTTATTTAATACGTCATTGTAGTAAACACATCTTGAAAATATTTTAGTTGGATTCAGAATGGTCGATTAGATTCTCATACCAAATTTCATTACGCTACGATAGTGGGAAGTCAAAAAGTTTCTGACGTTTCGTACAGAAGAAACCAAACACCCTGTATAAAAACTGTTTATCCCGATAGATTCTACGTAAAAACGTGCTTTAAGAAAGATTTTGGCAAAATCAATAATTATCTTTAATAATAAGAAAGTTATGGAGCATTAAAGAAATCGACCAAATTCGAGAAACGGCCAAACGATTAATGATAGCTGAATCCTGTTTGCAGCAGTAATTTTCAAATTCAAATAAGCTCCAAACACCTAGGTCCATTTTTTTCTCTCTTAAAATAAAGGGTGTTTCCATAGGAAAGTGTCCCATTTAGACCACTTTGTACACTACAGCGAAGGGTGTAGCAATAATTTACTCAATCCGTATTTAAAAAGATGTACTTTAACAAATCGGTTAAACGGAATGAAAATGTGCTTTGTAATCACGATTGTTAAGAGTAAACGTTCATTTGAAAAAGTCTCGAGAGTTTTCCAATTTCTCTTAACCAGCAATATTACATTAAGTTGCATCTTTGCAATACAATGGCACTTGGAAAAGTAGTTCACATTCGTAATTGTTCTTTTCGTTGAAGTTCGTATCGCGTGCTGTGAATAACGCCGGGTGCAAAAACATACGTGATTGCGAATAGGGTGCATCAAAAGCTAATGACGTAAGCACTGCTTAAAATAAGCGATTGTAAACTAGTAGCTTACGATCACACGAGTGCGATTACGGTTAACCGAAACGTTGGCTTTATCTTCACTCTAGAAAGATAACACTAAATCAATTTTTGTTTATAATATGAAGCATAATTTGCTGTAAATGAGGGGTTGCAAGATACATGACACATGAATTACTTTCATTGTAATATTAAGCATTATTTTAATTTTTGTTGTAGACTTAAAACGTGTATTCATATTCTTGTTTTATTTTTATCTGTATTCGCTCTGTTACTCATTCCAAATATTATCCAATTAGAGTTTTTCCTGCTACTTCTGCCCGATGGAAAATAAAATTATTTTGCCAAATCGTATAATTTCTACATTGTCCTTAAATCTGCATTTGCTGAAGTATTTTTTCAGTGACCCGAATGGATGGATGAAAGTTAAATGCGGCGATGTGGAATTTATTTGAAAATTCGTAATTTCAGTACGATGTTCTATTAAGAAGTAGTTGACGTGTCGTTTTTCTGGTTGTTAATTATCTTTTACTGTTTTTCGACGTATGAATATCGAAATGAACAACACGGCAAAATTAAAATGTGTAATTTCTGTTAATTGACAGCTCGTGTACGAAACTCGTACTAATAACTACCGGGTATAAATGAACGCGATTCAATCAGTGTCAATATTTCATTAATTAAAGGATTTTGATTATAACATCTCCACCGTTTACATTCTTATCATATTGTAATCGAGGATTATCTCTAAATAAATTCAATTACGTAGAAATATTAAAAGTACTGGAAGGGAAATAATTAATTTGAAAAGAATAAATGTTTTGCTCTAAAACGTTAATGTTATAGAGCGTTTCTCAACATCCTCGCAAAGGTACCTTCAAGTTTGCCCCTTACTTCGCGTTTTATCTTGACGTCTAGAGATTTTTCAATAATAGGCGTTGTGATAAAAACAGCGGCGGTCGTAATGAATTTTCACAAATCCAGTAGTTATCTGTTTCGGATTTTTAAAAATTAAGAACGTCAAGTTAGTTTTATGAAACTAAACACTCAACCATTAGAACGACAGAAACATCGATTTGGTATTGTTATATACTGAAGTAAATGTAACGAGGAATGGCAGGAAAGATATTATTTGAGCAAGTTCTAGAGTAATTAAGAGCGTGTCTATAAATCTTCTAAATGTTACCATTTAGCAAGCAATAAAGTGAAGTTGCTTACCGGGGAAAATTCTCAGGTAAGAGATTCATTAACGGCTAAAGTTATGAATGCGCTAACAGAAATGGAACTTATTTTACTTATAAAATGAAAATAATTTGAAGTGGTATGAAAAGTGTAGTAACGGATTTAATCTTAATTTAAAGGAAGTCCTGGATCTGAAATATAAGTACAAAAGAGAGTTATAAATGAATTACAATGAAATTCTGATATGAAATAACGATTTCGCGCGGTTTGTATGAAATGTGGAAATATATGAGCAAGGCGCTTTTTAATATAGAGCGAAATTATACGCCAGGTTTAGGTATTTATATTGAAGTGCCGCATATGTTATTATTCTTTTACGACAATGCCTTTTAATCAATGTTGGTATGTAGTTGTATTATTGAATTGCAGCGCGTTTCAAACAATTCCTCCAAATTGCATTTACATCTTACTTGAATTTATGTAGTTTATGTAACAACAAGATGAATTGGACATATTATTATAATAAATTAGAGAGTATAATATTTTAATTACTTCTTTTAAGTGTTGCTTAACGAATGTTTTGTACCTACCGCATCTTTGCCCTAAGATTTTAATTTGGATAGTTGGTCAGGTGTCTTTAAAAAGGTTTATTCTACTCATGTCCTCCACGTTTAAATTATCGTAATGTCCATTTTGCTCACTGCAATTACCTTCTTCATAACATTCACGCTTATGCAAAACGCCTACGCCTGGTCATCTCATTGAACGTAACCAATTAGGTTTCAGACGCCAGTACAGCACTAGTACAACCCTATTGAAAGTCACAAATGACATAACAACAGCGATGGATCGGTCAAGTGTTACCAGAATGGTAGCTCTTGCTCTAGATTTTAGTAAAGCTTTCGATCTGATTAATCATGAGCTATTATGCGCCAAACTTCACTACTAGAGCTTTTCACAACACGATAAACTGGTTTGTACATTATTTGTCTAACCGAATATCTACAGTAAAATTAAACAACCAAAATTCTTCTGAACTGGAATTTCTGCAAGGCGTACCTCAAGGCAGTATCCTAGGACCGATTTTATTCACCATCTTCACATCTGATTTGGTTAGTATTATTACATCAGAGGTAGCAATCCAACTTTACGCCGACGAGTCTCAATTATATATCTGTGGAAAACCTGATGAAATAAATCGTGTGGTGGAAGTTCTAAACATGCCACTCTCTAACATTTATATGTGGGGTGTCAATAGTGGTTTAAAACTGAATCCTGTAAAATCGTATGTTGTCTGTTGTGGCCTCAAACACCAACGTGAAAGTGCTCACCAAAAAATCACAACATAGTATTAAATAATAAAGTTTTACGTTTAATAGATAATATCCAAAATTTAGACATTGGGATAGACTCTGAACTAAAATTTGAAAAGCATATGATAAAACAATTATCTATTGCTTATTCCAAATTTTAAACAATCTACAAATTTAAGTACGTGTTGTCTCCCAGTGTTAAACTACTGTTAGTTAACTCTATAATCTTAAGTAACTTTAATTATTGTAGTTCTGTATATTATTTTCATTTAACTAATCAGTTTAATAACAAATTAAGTGTACTCCAAAATCGGTGCTTAAGATAAATTTATAACATAAGCTTTATTGATCATATGTCCCCACATTATATAGTACTCACAAAATTCTAACTATGCGACATAGGTTTAATATCCAATACATAAAGGTCCTCTATAACATTGTTAAATATAAAAAACTTGACTATTTGTTAAAAGTATTAGAAAATAGGCTAAATATTCATATAAAAAATACTTAAGAATAACAATACTTTAAAAAGTGATGAATCTACTTTAAAAAGTGATGAATCTTGGAATACAATTAAGCATAAACTAAAAAATCTGTGTATGAATTTGCTTCAATAGTGGTTATTTCTTTCGTAGTTATTTGTCTACTTTATTGTTATTTAATAGTTATTCTTTTCTCACGAATTATTACTCCAATTCTAATTGTTTTCCGGTTTGAATGGCAGAACAGCGTTAAGCTGAACATCCAATCCGTTTGTGTACACTTCTGGTCACAATAAATTTATTATTATTATTACTAATCAAAGGCCGTGGGTGAGTAAAAATACTAGATTCTGTAGGTATTACCAAGTAGTCGTAATGTGATTTCTTCCATCGCCCTTTTGTGTGTTTACCACTGTTACCCGAGGAGTCTTTTCCCTTTTTCCCCGATTGATGGGTTTAGTAGCGTATTCTTATCACCTTAATGTACCAACGTTAGTGGACTCTTTTCTTCTCATTGTTGCTATTTTCTCTTCAATTCTTTGTAAACACGGGTGACCTTAGTTGTGGGTGAAGTTACAGTTATTACTGAGGAAGTCGTTTAACATGGATTAAAATTTCTAAATAACATTGTTAAAATTGCTAAATAATATTTTTAAAATTCAAGTTAGATAAGGTATTATAAACCTCCTCCATGGTACGTTTTTTAAATTGCTAAAGTTAAACGGAATTAGAGTTATTGTTGTAATGTAACTAAAATTCGTTAATACTGGGCTATTTAATGTAATGATGGTGTATACGGCTCTTGTTTAGGTATGTCATACGGAACGCTATTCAACGTTGTACTTAGCAGTCACGTGGAAACAAATTGGTTTAGAGTATTACGCAAAACCTGAAGTTATGAATGTTCACCTGCTATATTAATTTTTACAAATTTCTCATGGACATATTTATGTACTTAATGCATTCATCTACCATGCCCTGCTTAATGGCAATAAACATCAAAATGTTATCCAGAGTGGATCCCAACTACTGTACACTGTATGTATTTGGGAAGGTGAATTAAGAAGTGAAGGGAGTCTGGAATTAACGGGTATACAAATCTTATGTACAAAAATAATGTAACCTACTTTGGAAATTTTTGTACAAGTATGCCATTAGTGTCAGCCCTTGAAAGACCTGGTGAATTTTTTATTGCTTTTGCAACTGTTCGTTAAGAACCGAGAATAGCTCACAGCTGAGATGTTATTCTACGTATGAAAATCCCGATGTTTCGGTATTTTTGGTTACAGAAACGTACACTATAGTGTGATTTTACAGGAAAATATACCAAATATTGAACAAATAAATGAAAGAAAAGACTAAAAATTCAATTTCTTTAAGTTAAAAAAACGCTATTTTTATACCTGTTTTGTCCATCCGTCTGTCCGTCTAACTGACTGACAATTGAAACATCATTGAGATCGTAGTATTCTTATTGAATGAATTCAAAATACGGTTATTATGGAATATGCTGTGTTAATAATAATTTGAAAAGGACCCACTCTCAATATTTCAGCAATACGCCGTGTTAGAAAGAAATGCCGAAACACGTCAACTATTAACTTGAGGGGGGCACTTTTTGGCGATAATTTCGTAAACGTCAGATTCACTCCCGCCCTACTGGAGATACTCCTTTAATTTTTCATAATGGCTTTAAGCTTTAAGTATCAAGTCATACCTTCTTCCTTTGCACATTTTTTTCTAAAGTCGCTAATAGCACTAAACAAGAAACGAAAAAAATGATTTTTTGCATTATTTTTAAAAAACGAAAAGCTCATTAAATTGAGCTAAAGGAGTGACTTCACTGGAAGTTACTTCCTGGATGTTATTAATGTGTAAAAAAACTAAACACTAATTACTTATTATCCAATAGGAGAGACTGTAAGCATAAAGGGGAAAGAAGTTGAGCTGGTAAAACGGCAATTCTTTTCGTATTTAATCGTCTCTCTATCGCTACTAGTTTTCAAAATCCCCATGCTAAACATCGAAAAAAACTCACCCCCTATGATCACAAATGAATGCTATCCGCATAAGTTACGCACGGTCGTTGAGAGTAAGACAACTCAAATAAACCTTTTCGAAAATTGTGTGGCAACTCAAACGATTTTAAAATAATTTTTATAAGGCACTAATATTAGATGACTAACATACTTAAATGATACATGGGGGTGTTTGATAACTAAGATTTGGAATTCCAAAATAATATTTTCAAATTCACGGTGATCGGTTTGTCGTTATTCCAATAATAAACCCTGGATGTAATGACTACACTGCATTTTATAAAATGCAATTCACAAACCCTTAATAGATATGGTGACAGTATAACATTGATGAGAAATGGTATAATACACGAAATTCAAGATTAAATGCATCGTACAGTTTTCCTTTTGTGATGAGGACCTGTCGTTTCGTCCAAGAATATTATTCAAGAAAAAAATACACTAGAAATAAGGAGAATGTAAGTTCCGTTGAATAAAGCTAATTTACGTTCGCTTATCGTTGAAGCAACGACGTAGTTTATTGTTACGTATCCCTTTTTTAAACATAAAATGTCATTCTCTCTCTTCCTGCAAATTGTATTTCCGTAGATAAATTTATTTAGAATAACAAATCTTTTAGCCAATAAATTTAAATAATGGTAATAGAAAAAAATCCGCCACAATTAAAATATAGTGTACTTTTTGTAATATATTAGAATTTTAATTAAACATTAAATCTTCATAAAATACCAAGCCTCCTAGTGTAATTAATTAATTTACGAGGTTTTACTGACCATTTTCTTTCACACGCGTCTACACACACCATCCCAACGTTTCATATTTTAATTTCTAACCTAACTCATTTTCTATGTCACTTGGAAAATCTCAATTAAAACGTGTCCTAGTTAATGTATAATCAATTGTAGCGCGACCGATAATTTATCATTTAATTGTTAGTTTTACGAAATTGAAATTTCAGATTATCGGTATTACGTTGCAAACGATTTTCAAGCGAAGGTAATTTACTTACGTTGTGTTATAATACATTCGACTGGGTCAGATTTTAAATTATTGTATAGAATCCCTTGTAACTCATAAGACGAAATGGTTCCATTACGTTTCACAACCCTTTTGAATAATTCTGTGAAATTGTAAATCTCCTTTCCTAGAATATTAAGCAAAGGTATACGTTTATCTTTAATATCGCTCCAATTTTAATGCTTAATATGAGGGAAACCGTTGTCATATTTTAAATATCCGCAACATTCGCTTGATTGATTCAGTATAAATGACGGATGACGCCATTTCCAATATACCACTGTTCATTATACGAATAAAACGAAATGACGATGTTTAAAAATATTTATTGTGGATCTTGAATAATAATATTGACATCCCTCTGCTTTGATAATTCCTGTAGATACAGTAGAATTTTTAATGCAAAATTTTGGTATTGCTCGTTTTTTTCGTGTCATTTTTACTACTTATTTTGCCAGACGCGCTTTAATAAATCTCCCACCCTTTGCTAAACGCTCTAGATTCGAAACACTTAATTGATTTCCAAAATCAATTCTTTAGGTCACGAATAAACAAAATACCCTTCATTAAATAAAGAGCCTTAGTTTAATCTAAACCTTACACGTCATCACTATTTGTATGTATCAAATATAGTTAAACGCAACATCTTAATTAAGTTCTTTGTATATGAGGTGTAACTAAACTACTAGTATGCATCGCATACATTGTGCAAAATAACATAACTGTGCAGTCGTCCTGCATTTCCTGTACATTCCGGCAGTATAACACTGATGTTATATATTGCAATTGTCTCCGAAATAGGAGAAGATGGTAGAGAGACTAACGCAGATTTATACTGTTTGTTTTAGTTAGTCTCTTTAACCATAACCGTAAATTAGCTAACGTATTAACCTTAAATTTCATTACAAAGTTTTCTACGTTATGCTTTTATCTTTACTTTAAGCCTGAATAATATTTAATATGTCAACATGTTCCTTGAAGTTTATAATTATAAGGCTGTTTTAATCAAGAGCATTTCATTTTTCCCGTATAATTATAACTTAATTACGTACGAATTCAAAACCTTTTCTAATCTGTATTCATTATAACTACAAATAAAAATGATTTGTTCTGATGGCGGTCGTTATGTATATGGAAATTAATCCAATCTATTTTACATGTAGATAATAATCAATATTGGAGCTCGCCTTACTATCGACCGATTCTCTGTCCGTGAATACTTCTGCTTTACCATATAAAAAACATGATTCGCATATTTCCACTTAAAAACAAGTGAATATAGTTAGCTACTTTAATTAAAACAGTTATTTAAATACACCAGAGATTGAACATTGTTTAGTACAATTGCTTTGCAGATTTGTCTAGAACTGTCCGCCACATAAATGCTTTTTCCATTTTCCTTCAATATAGCTTCTAGTAATTTAAATAAAATTAACAGCATAGTGAAGTTGAGATTTTTAGCTCGAGGATTGAACCCAGTTGGATCATTATCGCCGCATTGGTTTTTCCATCTATGATTGCTTCAATGTATTTTGAATTTCCAATCTGATATAAGACATAAGGATGCTCCAATTTGAGACAAATACGAAGGGCATGTAGGTACAAGTCAGAGAATGTGGAAAAATTGAAACGATTTCAAATTGCGATCGACTAGATATGAAAAAAATTAGTTTGAGGAAAGAGAACGAAGAGTCGCACATAATGTGTCTGGTATGGTCAAGGAAACAGCGTTATTTTGTTAAATAATAGTAAAATTGTTACACTTAAGAGTCCATCACCAGTTGGAATTGAAACTGATTTCATGGGTGTCGCTGTATACATAAAATTTAAATAAAACATTGTTGTATAAACACAAAAAAGGTGTCAATGGATAGAGGAAGGTTTATTGTAGGGCTCTCCTGATCGGAATGGGACAAGTCAGCGCCGCCGACTCATCGCGGCCGATTCATCGCGGCCATCTCATCGCCGAGCCATCTCAGCGCCGAGCCATCTCAGCGCCGGCCAACTCATCGCCGACCCATCTCTTTAAAATTAAAAATTATTAGTAGTGGAACAGCATAGCATACAAAAACCATTAATATCCGTTAATTACTCATCCGAAAATTAACTGGGTTTCGAAAGTGCGGGATTTTTGTGTTAAATATGGCGGTCAAGACTTCTGGTTAAAAGGAAGAAGTGGTTCCTTAACTAAAAGTGATGTTGCTTATGTGATTAACAAATTGAAAGAGGCATTAAAACAAAAAGACTCTGACGCGCTGGAAATAAGTAGATATAGTGAGGTTTACTTCAAAATAAAAAATATTAATTTGAACAGTTGCGAACAGTATTTATGCTCTAAAAATTCAATAATAAAGAAAAGGGTTATAAGTCAAATCAGGTTAGCTAACAAAAATTGTTTAAGATTTTATATATCAGGAATATCCTACCAAATAAGGACTAATGAAAACTGCACTATTTGTAACATGGGTGTTAATGAAAGCATGTACCATTTATATATCGAGTGTCCAATTTACAAACCAATTCGGGATAAATATTTTAGTAAATTCAACATTTTAAACAGTACTAATTATACAGATTTGTTTATAATAACAGAGAATACAGTGAATTTGATTTTCAATTATACTGTTGAAATGTTGAAAATAAGGTCGTTTGTGTTAAATGAATACGTAGATAATGATTAATGTTTAGAATTTTAGTTTATTTTATCTTTTAAGTTTCTTTAAGTATCTGTTTGAGTTTATGCAAACCTTTTTTCAACCGAGCCTCTTGTAAAGGAGTTTAGCTCTTATATGCAATAAAATTATTATTATTATTATTATTATTATTATTAGTTAATGCTCCATTTTCTACCGCAGCACATTCTTCTGTGATAAAGAAAATAAGTAATGTTGTTTCATCTTGTACAACTCTTCATGTACATAATCAAAAATTAATCGCAAAGGCATTTTGAAACCCTAAGATAAGTTCTATAAGGATCGATTGATTCCTTTTGCTAAAAGTTTGACGAAATCTTCTTAGGATTTAATTAAGCAAGTAATGGTTACCTTTAACACCACGCTTACAATACGATAGAAAAAAGTCAATGTACGTGATCATTTAACCATTATTCTAATACAATATACAGGGTGTTTTAAAAAGTTGTAGCGGGATATGCATAACCGGATTCTACATACGCAAATAAGTCTAAAATGTTCAGTACCTACCATTTTTATGACTTTGGCTTAGTTTAGCCATAATCAACCATTTTGTATTTTCTTAAAAATAATTTATTATTTCGAAAACGCTTCAAGATATTTTTATAAAATTTGGCATATACGTCTTCATTTCTCAGAAGTCTACAATTTCTATAAATATTTTTTTTTCAAAATTATCAATTTCCAAAATGGCGGACATTCAAACATTTGAAAGGAAAATTCTATGAAAACTGCTAAATAACATTAAGTATTAACATAAAAAATTAAACATTTTTCTTTAAATAATTAATAATTAATAATTTCATTTGCAAATTTTGTGTCAATTAAAGCTTCTTTAATTGATCTAACAACTTAAACTTGCTAGGAAGGAGGTCAGGACCATATTTTTTATTGAAACGCTGCCTGGTCACTCTTTGAGAGAAGTTGGCAGCATTAATAGTCCTTTCCTTAAACGAATCAAACATAATAAGACCTTCAACCTCCCAAACCACGGTAGCTCTTCGAGGCTTAGGCGTTGTTGTGTGTCGCCGTTCAATGCTGGACCTCTTGGATTTACGAAATTGCACGTCATTGTACACTTCAAGATCGAACAAGAAACTTTTGAGCGCCTGTAAGGAGTGTCGACTGCACAACCTTTACGGAACTTTAACTCTTTATGAAGAATCTCTTCCACATCCCCCACTTAATTCAAGAGATTTTGTTATTCCTCGTAGAAAAATTCATTCCGAGCGAACTTATTTATTGGCTAAATGTTTTCCGAAGTTTAGGGGTGTTCGAGCACGCCTTATAATATTCTGGGAAAGGTGACCGAATAACGAATTATTTAACCCCCTAAATAATAGACACTTTATTCATAGGTACATATAAACTTACAGCAGATGACAGAAAGTGTGTATGTTCATGCGTTTACTGCCCAAGTTGCGCGAATTCATTCGGCGCAACCCTCGTATATCATAATTAATAGATATTAATTTCAATATATTGCGATGTGCGTTATCACTCTTTACGAAATTGTTTACACCAGTCTTTGCAATAGCTCGGAAGCTCAGTTATAAGGGGCAATATGAGTGGATAGGTTAGATATGATATGAGTATAGAACTGAAATTCAGCAAGCAAATGCTTGTAGTCAAAGCTAAAGTTAAATTATTATATAAAGTTAACGAATAAAGTTAAGTAAACTTAGGGCGCCACGATAGTTCTTTAGAAAAATGAAAGACTACCGTTAATTTCTTTTTCAAGGGTGAACTTAATATTGGGAAATTCGGTTTCAGTGATTGCTACGATCTTTTTAATTTTAATTTTTGAATGACCATGTTGTAACTTTGGAATTTTACTTCACCTCACCCCCGCCCATTACTTCTTTTCAATATCAACTTAAACCTAACTCAACCATTGCACTTAGAGTAAGTATACCTTATTATTAGTTTTATGTTCAGTAAATATTTTGTAGCCTGATGATGACACCAAAAGGTTGTCGAAACATGTCGTATCCTTTATCACTTTAATTAATTTTATCCATTTCGATTTTTAATCAAAAATAAAAGTTATTCATGGGGGAGGTTGTGTGATTATTTGGTTATTATCATTATTCACCCCATTTGAAGAAACAATCACTTTACACCAAGAATATGGATCCAATCAATTTGAACTTTTTTATTAGGTACGTTTTTCCTATATTTACCAACGTACGTTCATTGAACATGAACTCTTTGCACTAATGTAGTTCATCTGAACTTCGCCTTGGGGTTCATCCAAGTTCTCATTTTTAGTATGTAATTTCATTTCCTTGTATATCTGTCTTGGGTGAATAAAGACGTTATTATTATATGTACTTCGATTGTTATCGATACTCAGGCCAAGCCTGGTTAACTAATCGCACGGATCGAAATCAAGTTACGATTAGTCCTACTAATACATATATCTATACAATATAAATTTGAGGTTGCTGTTAAAAAGTGAACATACTAAATACTATACACATATTATGTTCATTAAATTAAATGACGTTGATAAAACCAACGCTGATCACATTTTAGATAATGTATTTGTTTGAGAAGCCTCGGTGTATTTGATCCCAATTTGTAAAAGCCACGTCCCGTCGACCCTCTTTCCGCGAAGGCATTAACATGAACGCAGCGTCGCGCATCAATAACAAAAAGAGACCCTATATTCCTAGGCTTCTCCGTTGGCGTCACTTATTCGTGACTTAGTGACTTTTTATAGAAAAGAAAAAAATGAACATAATATGTATGTTTTGAAAAAGTGTTATGATTATTGTGTAAGCGTTTTTTGTTGTTTAGCTCGACGCATAGGTTGCACTCGAGTGGGTAATGTGTTGTTTGTGTTTTGTGTTAATTGCGAATTCTGATACTGTGAGTATATTGTGTGTTTACGTTTGAGTGTATGAGAACGAGTCAGAGGTGTTACATGAGTGATTGTTGAAGTGTTGTGTGTTGGTAATGGACTTTCTATAATGTTATGTTGTGTATGCAACAGAGTTTCAATTTGTGAAGGGAGGATTGAGTGTTGTGTTTCATTTTGTGTTTGAATGGTATTAGTTGAAAGTGTGTGATGTGGTTCTGAGTGATGTGCGGTATCTTCCGTTATGTTTAGAAATTTTCTAACTATGTGACAAGTGTTGATAATGACTGCCTTTTGTAATTGTATGTATATGTTCTTATCTAACCCTAAAATGTGCAAACTGTGATGTATTGTTTTTGGTATAACTCCGGTTGCACTAAGAACAATGGGTACTGTAAGAGCAGTTCCCATTCTCCATTGCGCTTTAAGTTCCTGAGCTATATCAGTGTATTTCCGATGTTTCTCTGCGTGTGTATTGGCTAAATTGTTTGTGTTGGGAACTGCAATATCTATTATGTATATGATTTTTTGTGTTTTATCTATAAGTGTTATATCTGGCCTATTGTTATATACAGTTTTATCTGTGAGTAGTGTCCTATCCCAATATAGTTTGTGTGTGGTGTTTTCAAGTACAACTTGCGGTGTATATTTGTAATAGAGTGTGTTATCAGTAGAAAGGTTATGTTTTGTGGCGAGTTTTTGGTGTATTATCTTAGCTACCTGATCGTGTCTGTGTTTGTATTCCGTTTGTGCTAGACGTGTACATGCTGATATAATGTGTTGTATTGTTTCTGGTCTTTGCGAGCATTGTCTACAAAGATCATGTGTAATTGTCCTATCTTTAATTATGTGTTTTCTGTAATTTCGTGTGTAAATGACCTGATCTTGTATGGCAAACATGAAACCCTCTGACTCTGGGAAAATATCATATTTGGTTAACCAAGCATGCGTTGCTATAATATCAACACAGTCTTCGTTAATCTCCTGTGGATATCGTCCGTGTAAAGTCTTTTGTGTCCAAGTTTGTATGTTATGTGTGATGTACGTATCTCTACTCATTGGTGGTGTGATGTTTCTATTACTCATATTTAAAGGTGTGTAAGATTTGTCTGCAAGTGTGACTGTTTTGTGTAGCGCTGAAATGTGTGATTTGTTATAAAAGTATTCTCGTAGTTTGTGTATTTGTGTTTGGTGTAACAGGGCTATGTCTGTTAAGCCTCTACCTCCTCGTGAACGAGGAAGGTATAGTCTTACTGTTGAGGCGTGTGGATGATGTATTCGGTTTTAGTGAGTAATGTACGTGTGTTTCGCTGTACCTGTTCTAAATCTGTATTGGTCCACTTTATTATTCCAAAGGAATAAGTAAGGGCCGGTGTAACGTATGTGTTAATAGCTTTGACAGTGTTTCTACCGTGTAGTTGTGTTTTAAGTATACTACGTAATCTGTGTAAATATTGTGTGATTAGATTTCGTTTTATTTGTGTATGTTTTATGTGTGTGTTTTGCTGAAAACCAAGATACTTGTAAGTTTCATTCTCGTCCATGGATCTTATATGGTCACCATGTTCGAGCTCAAAATCCACAAATTCTCTCTTACCAGCAGTGATGTGTTGTGTTTTGCATTTGTCAATACCAAACTCCATGTGTATATCATGTGAAAATGTTTCAGTGATATGTAATAAATGGTTGAGTTTTGTGCTTGTAGAGGCGTATAATTTAAGATCATCCATATAAAATAGATGTGTAACGTTGTGATGTATTTCGTGATTGTGTTTTAAGTTATAACCAAAATTTGTGTTATTCAGCATGTGTGAAAGGGGATTAAGAGAAAGACAAAACCAAAGTGGGCTCAAGGAGTCACCCTGAAAGATGCCCCTCTTAATTAATAATTTGTATTGTGTTTGTGATGAGTTGGGTATCATTTAGTGTAAGTGTTAGGGTGGTGTTCCAACATGACATTATGTGAGTGAGAAATTGTGTGATGTTGTTGCTAATTTTGTACAGCGATAGTATTTTTTGTAACCAAGAGTGAGGTACTGAATCAAATGCTTTTTTGTAGTCAATGTAAGCTGTGTGTATGTTTCTTTTATTGAGTCTAGATTGTTCAAGTATTACAGAGTCTATAATGAGCTGTTCTTTACAGCCTCTGGAATACTTGGTACAACCCTTTTGTTCCTCAAATAAAATGTTGTTGTTAGTGCAGTGTGTGTATATTTTATGTGTAATGCATGATGTTAGAATTTTATATATAGTGGGAAGGCATGTAATGGATCTATATTTAGAGGCATCGTGTGTATTGTTATCTTTTGGAAGCATATAAGTGATTCCCTGTGTGAAGAATGGTGGTGTAGTGTGTGGTGCATCTAATATTGTTGTGAAGTGTTGTGCGAGGTGTATATGTGTACAGGTGAAATATTTCCACCAAAAATTATGAATGTTATCTATGCCTGGACTTTTCCAGTTGTGTAGGTGTTTGATGGAGTTGGTGATATCTTCTAAAGTGATTTGTGTATCATGCATTGGTATTATGTGCTGTGTACGTGTACTTTCCGAAATGATCCAGGGTGCATGTATATTATGTTCAATGTTTTTGGACCACAAATCAGACCAGTAGTGCTCTAGAGATTCTAATGTGGGTAATGAGTATTTTTGTTGAGTGTTTTGTTGTGTTAGTGATCTATAAAATAGTTTTTCGTTGTATTTAAATTGTGTGTTATGACGTTTTCTATTTGCCGCTTCCCTATACCGTCTCAATCTGTTTGTGTATACTGAAAGTTTTTGTGTGAGTGTATCTTTGTGTTCATTGTAATTCGTGTTTGGTTCTCGTGAACTGTGTGTGTTTAGTTTTCTAATGATGTTGTGTACCTGGCGTGTTAGTTTGGAAGAGGTTGTGCCTTGTATGTATTGTGTAATTCGACCTAAGTCACGTCTAATTTCATCTACACGATTCATTAGACTATTATTATTATTATTTATTAGATTATTATTATTATTATTATTATTATTATTATTATTATTATTAATTACAGAGTATGAAAGTACGAATGTCTTTATTTCTTATTGATAACGTCAAACAATCTTGAAATTTTAAAATTCTAGGTCACATATGTGTACGGTGCAAGGAATGAAATTAATATCGCGAAATTGTAAATTTATTATGCACTAGACACATAAACGCACACTCTAATAATTGATAGTGGAAGGAAAGCGGTAACATGCGTAACAGCCAATAATTTGAAAAGAGGCAATTAAGTAACGATTGTGAATGTATTTACTTAGCTTCAGTTTGTTCTAATCAAGAATCGCGTTTTATTTTTCATTCATACTTTATAGTCAAATTTTTCTTCTTATAAAAGTTTTCATTTAGGTTATGCAATGTAAGATGCTGCAATGAAAGTAAAGAATGTGTATGTTGAACGCGTTACAACTTTTGATTAAATCCTAGCTGCACTCAGAGTTTTATGATCGTGAAGGGAATGAAACGATTTTCTGAGTTGAAAATACTCAATCATTTAATATAAATAAAATAATTTCGCAAAGGCTTGTTGCTTTAATTTATTCTGGCTGCGACCTTTACAATATTTCACTAAGAAAACGATGAATTGTTTTCCAGGATCAATATAAATAGCACATGAATCACTTCAAGAACATTATTGTTCGAACATTAAAAAGTCAATATACTTAGGTACTTTTAAAACTTCGCCCATTTTATGTCGTTTAAGATGAAGAGGATCGAAAAATAATAACAATATTATTGAACATTAATGTCTAAAAATAACATTTTAGAGATAATTTCCATTTTATAACACTTAAATGTGAAAAGTTGAATGTACGTGATCATTTGAGGAATATTACTTCTACGATATAATTTATTTTAGTAACAGTTTTGTTAAATAAATTGTGTTTAGGAACAAATAAAGTAAATAACTTTACAAAGAGATAATAACTTTTGGGATAAAATATTGGCTTCTCTTCTTTCTGCCGTAATGGTAGTTTTCCAATTGATTTGAGTCGAAATTAATTTAATATAGTTAAGCTTTGTTACAAAATATGTAAACAAGCGGATTTTGCTTTGTGCTTGTTTTCCATAAAGTGTACAAAATTAAATTTTTGTGTAATAACATTGACACATTCCATTAATTCTTTAAAGAATCAATAATTGCGTTTATAATAGGTTTTTGGCAGGCAAAATTCTGCAAGTGGAGATTTCCGATTGGAAGTAATTTAACATGACCAATTAGTATAACGTTGGCATCGATTGGCGGTATTTTAAATTTAACATTAATTTCGTATATGTAGATGTAACTTCTTATTAGTGTTTACATAAGTACCAACGATGTAAGCGAGATTAAATGTCAAAGAAATTTATCTTCGGACATACATACTTAACAATTAAAGTATTATTTATACAGGTCGCTATTATGTCTATGAGGTATGACAATTATATTTATTCAGAAAAGCGTGTAGTTACACGTTAAACATTCACAGTACTCGACCCGAGCACGTACCTACTTATTCGGCGTTTTCAGCCGTCGAAGAACTTGCGAAATTGCTCCTCGCAACCCCAGACTGCGTGTTTCTGAGCGATATTGTTTCATCTTTGCCAGAGTCTAAAAAAGATACCCTTCTAATTTTTGAAATTTTGAAAATAACAAAAAGGCGTGGGGACAAATCTCGTGGGGTAGGGGGCGAGAATCGTGGTGGAGGTTTTCGATGGCTGTTTGGGCGAGTATAAGAATGATGTAAGAATTATCCATTAATTACAGTGCAGTCAGCGATATCTTTGACAACGAAGTAGTGGTTTCTTCTTCAATTTTCTGTACAACAGAACTACGAGTGCACATCGTCCTTCACCGAGGTTCTTCCCTCTCTGAACTGGAGACAACTTGAAAAACGCACTCTTTGTTACAAGACAATTTTCATTATTTTAAGAACTTTCGAGTTTGTTTTCCTCACTTTCACAAGAAATTTCATCACCATTCGCTGGGCTTCAAGAACACGATTAATTTTCATTGTCACAATAGTAGTTTCAATCTAAAGGTAAGCGGTACAAAATTTCTTTAAAGAATTTTCCACGAACTTTGGTTGTATAAATTTTTTTGTTCAACATACTACCGCAGCAATTACTTATTGTACTACATAAGACTTTGGATATTCAGTTTCATTCACTTCTCCTGGTACCAATAAGTGCCTACTTCTTCTTTCTGGATAATAATGTCTCCTATGTCAAAACTATTTCTAACTTTTTGCCTTGTTTGTATTTTAAGCCTTCGACCTATTTGTTTGGTTTATCAATGAGGCCTGAAAATAACACTGGAAGTACTGTACACAAGCTTCTGCTATTCCAATTTCCGATGGAGAATACTGAAACCCTGCTAAAGGAGTTGTTCTCCAAAGCCATCTTTACTAGCACCTAATTGTTGTAAATTAGGATACAAAATTTGAAAATTAGAACCTCTCGTTACAAATTCTTTAATACTCTCAAATGCGTGAATATATGATGCTATACCTTTTCTCATTAAATTCCTTAAAGGAGATAAAAATCAGAATAACCATTCCTAATATTCTTAGCAAGTTCACAACGGCTCCAGAGTACAGATTTGATCTCTTCTGCTTCGAGTATATTATTATTTTAATAAAATATATTCTAATCCTTAAATCCTGAAATATTTTTTCATTAGCACTCTGAAATACTTCTGAACTTATATTTAGATCCAAATGGAAGCTATTCAAGCAATATTTTCCATAACGAGTTGCAAAGCTTGTCTACTTTCTACAATCTTTCTCTAAACGAATGTGATAAAGATGAAGATTGATCTATTTTTTAGTTTTAACGATAATTCCTCAAAAGTGGGAATTTTAAATTAATCTGGCACAACATACTGATTTAAATGTAATCGATCTAAACAAATTCTAATTTGATTTTTTGGGTTTTTTTAATTCTTACATAGTTATTGACCCTTCTCCGTCGATTCTTCAACCTATCTCTATTAACTAATGCATTTTTCAGATTGGAATGTACAGCATATGAAATTCTGCGATATGAGCTTGCAAAACGCCCTTACGTTCTGTTTTAATACCAATTTGTATTGGGAAGTTGTTTTACCTGTTCCTTCAAATACCTCTTTATTATTAGTTAACTCATAGGTGGTAAATTCAGGGCTAGTCCTTGAATGCACACAAATGCTAAACGCACTAGGTAAGTGCAACTCAGTCACACTAGTGTGGGCATCTGGGCACGCGGGAATCGCAGGTAACCAGGTTGCTGATGAGCTTGTGAGAATGGCAAGCGCAAAACCATTCATAGGACCCGAACCGGCTAGTGGGATTACTTATAACACAGCCAAAAAGGAGATTCAAGCAATACTCACGAAAGAGCATTGCAGACGTTGGTCGAAAATCCCAGGACAGAGTCATTCCAAGATCTTCCTGGAAACCCTAAACGGGGACCTAGCTACGTCCATCTTAAAGTTAAGCAGGACGTAGATAAAACTTGCGACAGAAATGGTCACGGGCCACTGTCGCATGAACAAACACCTGCACAGCATTGGACTGACCGAAAGCCCATCATGCAGGGGTTGTGGTGAGGCAGATGAAACGCCCTATTACGTCATTTGCCAGTATGAGGCATTCATAAAGGCAAGGGAACACCTACTTGGAAATGAAAAGTTTACACAAGAGGAAGTAACGAAGATTGGCCCTACTAAAATCCTGGACTTTGTGAAAGATACAGGTATTCTTGAAAGGTAGACAACACCGGGGAGGACAATAGACCAAAAGGTCGCAGTGCGGGAACCTATTGGGACCACCCCTAGTAACAATGATAATAATAAATTAGTTAACTCCCTTGGGAATTTATGCGATTTAAGTAGAGCATTTGAAAATCATAATCTATTATGTAAAAAATTGGATAACACGGGTATTCGGGATGACTCTCCTCACACCTACCCAGGAGGTCGCAAATGTTACGAATATCTTCATTTTGGGGTGAAACAAAACAATACATTTATTCAGAAGCTATACCAATCTGGATTGGAGTTCCACAAGGATTGATTCTTTTCTCCTTATATAAATGACCTGAGCACGTACCATGCCAACTATACAAACATGCTTTATGCTGATGATACAATCTCCTTGTTAGTAGCAGTGAGACTGATGTAGTTAGAAAATGAAACAAATTTTGTTTCAATTGAGATTTCGAAATGGTTTGCGTGTAGCCAAAACAATATATACCTTTTTCAGCACTACATCCTCCTACTTTACAGAACAGAACATCAATCATAACATGATGTACGAATTGACTGAGCACATTAAAGTTCTCGACATTGTATTCACACATCACCTAAAGTGGAAGTATCGGTGTGAATAATATAGATTCGGCACTTCACCAATACGATGTCAAAGTCTACCTATAAACTTAGACAGCTCAGAAATGAATTAGATATAATGACTCTTAAGCACCGTTTACTTTGTCGACATTGAATCACGTCTTCGATATGGTATCATCATCTGGGGGCTCTAGCTCACATTCCCACTTAGTTTTAATTTGCCAAAAAACACGCGGTCCGAGCAATAATCACAGCTAAATTATCAACTGTAATCTCGTTATACATCCTAGAAACTGCAAGTTATGTTCAGAGAATCAAAATGCACCTGATAAAGCAAAATAATGCATCATACTCAGGAACAGCTCTCTCTGCATGCCTATAAGTACATACAACCAATTCCCTGGTATCTCTAAAGATCATCACCACTTAACTTATCATAAAATTGTTATTATTCCATAAATTGTTACCAAATTCAAAAAGATACGAAAAATAAAGAAACAATTCTTGTTTTTTGATGCTAAATTGTTTGTATTGAAATCAAGCTGTATTATTGGTTTATTGAAAACATAATGTTTTTTCTTATAATTCAAAATAACCGTTATGATTACTGGGAGAGAAAGACGCACATATTGTCAGACCTAGTGTACTATTGATGTTTTGTTTGTGACGACTCTGTAACAAATTACTTTATTCAGGGAATAAAAATATTATTATTATATTAATTTATGATTCTTATAAAACAGTGCACAGTGGCGGATTTACGTAGAAAATTAAGTTTACGCCCTTGCAGATTCGTAAAAAGACCTTATTAAGATTTTATTAAATACAAGCACACTCGGAAAAATTAAGAATCGTGCACTTGAATAAATAAAAGACGTAAATTCTGAGTTAATTTCGGGTATATTTATTTGTGCGTTACAAAAGTAATTACAACTGTTTCTTGTAGAATGAATTTTTGTTTTAGATTTTTCTTTATTTTTTTTTGTGAGACATCAAAAGTTTGTTAATTACATTTCAACATAACTAGACTACGACAAAGAAAGAAAACTTGATATTGTCTATTATACCAAAAAGGACAGAATTAAAGTTTTAATTATTACTGTAGGTACTCGCCCCTCTAGCGTATGAAATACGAACGGGTTTTCTAGTGTTTGAATTAAATTGGAGAGCAATGTGCTAAGTTTCGCCGATTTAAGAGAAGAAAATTTATAATAGAAACAAAGCTATGATAATGAGCGTTTCAACAAAGATTCCAGTAATAACCAAATAATCACGAAACCTCCCCCATGAATAACATTTATTCTGATTAAATTGTAAATCGAAGTAGATAAAATTAATAAATTGATTAAGCTTATCAGGCTACAATGTTTACATAGCATTACATAGCCTGATGATGACACCATATAGGTAGTCGAAACACGTCGTAAGCTTAATCAATTTATTAATTTTATCCACTTCGATTTACAATTTAATCAGAATAAATGTTATTCATGGGGGAGGTTTCGTGATTATTTGGTTATTATCATCATTTGGAGAAAAAAATCATTTTACAACCAGATTATGGATCTTATCAAAAGATTCCAGTTATTTCCTGCAGTTGTCATATCATATCTTTCTATGCTAGTTAATGAAGCTACGTACCTTTGAATCCTTATGCATGGTAATGGTAACGTAACATCACTTTTGGGGGAAAAAGTAACGTAAACTGTTTTTCTCTGTTATTCGCTTTATATGATTACACCTGGTCATCCCATACCTTGTACGCAAGCGGCATCCCGACAAAATTGATGTAATAATTCTTTAAATTTTTAATGACCTAATATTTTTTTACAATTTCTCTACTTGTGAGGATATCTCGTTATTGAAATTCCAATTTAAGAATATTTGACTTCAAAATGAAGCGAAAGTAGTAGTAACAAGTAACAATTATTTCAAAAATTAACTACGTAAGGAATGACATACCTACATTTATAGCGTCTAGGACACTTCGCCGCCGCCAGTTGGCCGTCGCCAGCTCGTCGTCGCCAGTTCGCCGTCGCCAGTTCGTCGTCGCCGTTTCGCCGTAGCCATATCGCCGTATCCATTTCGCCGACGGACATTTCGCCGTCAGCCGTCTCGCCGCAAGCAGTAATTTATTTGCGAACAGAAAAGTTAAAATACAATAAATTTAATATTTATTTATTTTTCATGTTACGAAACTAAAAACATTAAGTACCTACATATGTATTAAGTTTTATTGTTTAATAAATATCCTTAGTGTTATTCTTTAAATAAAGTCATTTTGAATATCGATTTCGCTCGATAATTCAATAATTAACGATTTGATCAAAAAATTTTTTAAACAAAAAAGGGGTGTTAAAGTTTTCGAGTTTGAAACCGTCGCATAACTCCCGTCTTTATGTATATAAAGATGTGGAGTAAAAAAATATCTAATATTTTTTTCATATCATCCATTTTTATTTGAAATGAACGCGGAACAAACGCCGTTTTGTGTCACATTCTCGTTTTTGTTTCAAATGAAAAAAAATATACTAAACCTACCTCTAACCTCGCATGAAACTCCGCTTAGGTTAGCATTCGTTTTAGTTTCAAACGCCGTTTTGTGTCACATTCTCGTTTTTGTTTCAAATGAAAAAAAATATACTAAACCTACCTCTAACCTCGCATGACACTCCGCTTAGGTTAGCATTCGTTTTAGTTTCAAACGCTGTTTAAACTTTTAAATCTTTATTTAATCTTACAGCAATCTCGTTAATTTTAAAACGTGTATAGTACAAGAGAGCGCAAATCGGTCGATCGGGGATAATAGGGAAGGTTCAAATTTTTTTCATATCATCCATTTTTATTTGAAATGAACGCGGAACAAACGGCGAGATAGCAAACGGCGAAATGTCCGTCGGCGAAATGGAAACGGCGACATGGCGACGGCGAAACGGCGACGACGAACTGGCGACGGCGAACTGGCGACGACGAGCTGGCGACGGCCAACTGGCGGCGGCGAAGTGTCCCATTCCGCATTTATACGGGCGTAGCAAAGTTAAACTACCAGAACTATTACAAAAAAACCTCGTGAATAAAAATTAGTAGTACGCCATTGATTCCTGCTATAATTAATAAACTTATCAAAAATTCTAATATAATCTTCACTAAGCAACAAGGCTCTGTATTAGAGATAAGAGAAATTGGAATTGCTTATAGCACTACAGTGTAAACTTTGGATGAGATGACAGTGAGTTGGGTACTCAACAATTGCGCCGAATTATTGTTTAGTAACGTACTATGATGTCGCTATGTTCATCCGCTTAACAAAATAATATACAAGTTAATATAAAAAACCAATTGCCCTTTGTAGATCATTAAGTGGCCATTTTTAAAGATTTCACTGCTTAAATAGTTTAAATAAGACTGACTATTGATTGGTGTAATAACACTCTACATACAGTGTGACTCATTTAGAATGGAAACACCCATGTAAAATCTGAAGTTATTTACCGATTTTAACCATTTTTTTTTTTAAATGTCAATTAACGAAACGTCTACCTCGGGACAAAATTTTAAAGGTTTATTCCAATTTTCAGGGCATACTACGATAACTTTTTCGTACTCAAAATGGAGAATTCTTATTAGCGATTTGTTTATAAAAAAAATATCTACGCCACTGGATTCAGAATGCTTCCAAATAGCTGTCACCAAAATTTTACAAAAATATATTGATTAATAACAAAGTTATGACAACTTAAAGTTCGAAAACTTTCTACGCTAACAGTTACAAAACAACACCCTGTATCAATAGATGGCCATTGAAATTATGTTAATAATTCTTAAATTAAACTATTTAAACCATCAGTGGAGAAAAAAATATTGAAAGTAACGTAATATTTAATAAAAGTAACGGAATCGCGCGATTGAGTAAATAAAGACCTAACATTTCCATTTAAATCTTAGTTACCATGGAAATTATGTTACTGTTTAACTTAACAGTTATGATAGATTTTTATTAAATATTACGTTACTTTAAATATTTTTTTCTCCACTGATGGTTTAAATAGTTTAATTTAAGAATTATTAACATAATTTCAATGGCCATCTATTGATACAGGGTGTTGTTTTGTAACTGTTAGCGTAGAAAGTTTTCGAACTTTAAGTTGTCATAACTTTGTTATTAATAAATATATTTTTGTAAAATTTTGGTGACAGCTATTTGGAAGCATTCTGAATCCAGTGGCGTAGATATTTTTTTTATAAACAAATCGCTAATAAGAATTCTCCATTTTGAGCACGAAAAAGTTATCGTAGTATGCCCTGAAAATTGGAATAAACATTTAAAATTTTGTCCCGAGGTAGACGTTTCGTTAATTGACATTTAAAAAAAAAAATGGTTAAAATCGGTAAATAACTTCAGATTTTACATGGGTGTTTCCATTCTAAATGAGTCACACTGTATAAACGTAATACAGTAGAATTAATAAATTTTATAGCGAAGGTTATTAGGTAACGCAACAAAAATTGTTTCTAGACCAGTACAAGTGGAAGATCTAAATGTTGACCACAATGGGAAATGAGAACCAGAAGGTAACGAAGAGAAAGCCGCAGAGGAATCTAACGTAATAATTACTATAATAATGAGTTATGGAGACCGATGCGGTTTTATAAATACGATACGATTTAGCTGAAACAACTTCTTGTTAGCGAGAAATTCCAATCGAAAAGTTACTTTGGAACTCTGCGGCGCTCTTGGATAAGTTTCGAGTTTTAATCAGTAAAAGTATTTCTCAATTTTCAATACACAAATTATTTATATAGTTTTCTGACGGCTTCTATAAACAAAAACAGTAGCGTAACAAAATATCGTAACGTTTACTAATAAAGGAGGTTGGATGGGAGCAAACGGCTAAAACTTGGAAAAAAAGCAATGAATTTATTAGCTTGTTCATATTCTCCAAGCCGTTGAAAAGCAACACAGAACCAGTTACAGTGTATTTACTCGTGAAATAGTTTCAACTATAATTTCGTAAGTAACTTGATTAAACAAAAAAGTACCAGGAAGGTTAAGGTATTTTAGCAAAACGATTTACATTTGCGACAAGTTGTGCCAACTTTTGTCCGTTATTTCTACGTTATAGGAGTACAATAGACTAGTAAGGACGTTGTAAACGTCATGAAAATTCGCGAAAAAATGAAAATGTCCACTCAAAAAGCAACTCCATTGCTATAAGTATAATGAAATTGAAGTTGCCAATGACAAAAAAGAGGGCGAAGGGAGAATTGTTAACCGGAAAAGGTGGAAATTAACAAAACTTATTCGATATTCTCTCTATTCTATATTATTCTCTCCCGCTGTTCAGAGAGTTCAAAATTTTATCGGTAAGATATTTCTTTTTGCATCAAATATTGCTTGACTTTCTGAAAAGCGGTTCTAGTTTCATGTGGTAGGTATGTGATAGAATAGCATTAACTAGAAGTTGATATCAAGGGGGACTCAATCCACCCAAGCCGAAAACCGAAAAATTAAGAGATCTGATCTATATAAAAATCTACAATTTCTTATCGGATAATACATATAATTGATTAAACTTCTTGTACAAAAAGGAAAGAACTAATTTTTGGTAAAAAAGTTATGTGGAACCGGGTTATTTTTCTTGTAGATGGAATTCATATTAATAAAGAGAATAAAACAGCAGCTTTCTTCAAGTTTTTATAATCCCAACTTATAATGAAGGCTAGTTTCGACCACAAGCTTTGGTCATTATCAAACCAATTGTTTAAATATTATTTTTAAACAATTGGTTTGATAATGACCAAAGTTTGTGGTCGAAACTAGTCACCTATATCTTATAAGTTGGGATAATAAAGACTTGAAGAAAGCTGCTGTTTTATGCTCTTTAATAATTTTTGGTAGACGACCCATAAATTTATTTTGGTCCACTACATCGATTACCCATGGATAATGTAGTAAAATTATAAATGTAGTATAAGATAATTAAAATTGAAGGTAACCTCAAAAACAGGAACCCTAGGGGGGGGCCTAAATTCCTAATTAATTGCAAAAAAAAATATTTTTTTGTTAATATGTAATATTGTGTACTTATGTGGAAATAAAGTATTATTATTATATTTTTTAATACAGGCGCACATAATTTATACTACTGTGATATACCCAAACAATTTTACGAATTCAAAGTAAAAATAAGTAACATGAGTCTATTCAGAATTTTTGTCTCTTCAAAAAAGTTAAACAACCTTTGTGTCTAAAATATTTAGGGAATCAAATAATCGAATACCTATTTAATTTTTTCGTTTTATTAAGGAATGCAAATTAGAGTGATGGTTAAGACACAAGCGATTGAAAACCCTTGTAAAAACCTTTCTATACTTTGCTTTTATATGACTCATCGTCATTTTTATTTTCAAGTTATTTTCAATAGGTACACATTAGTTGTCATTATTAGCAACAGTTTATCGTGGAACACGAATAACTGGATTGGCAGCAAGTTTTCACACACGTTTATATCGAATTGTACTTCATTTCTGAACAAAATGGGAAGTTTCAAAATGTTCGCGTGCGCGTCGTGTCGGATTGATCAATGTTAATTGTGAGTTTTTGATTTCCGTACCTCATTTATAAAAACAAGCGTTAATTCGAATCAATTACTTTAATGAAACTTAAATTAACAGTGAACGTTATTATTTATAATTTACTGTGTATTTGTGGGTTACAGGATGTAAGAGGCCCA
The DNA here is from genome assembly GCA_036250285.1 of Pyrocoelia pectoralis. Taxonomy (NCBI): domain Eukaryota; kingdom Metazoa; phylum Arthropoda; class Insecta; order Coleoptera; family Lampyridae; genus Pyrocoelia; species Pyrocoelia pectoralis. Next base: position 7,350,513 of record CM070075.1, read on the forward strand.
TATGGCAAGAGGTAAGTCCATTTTCCTATAGATATTTATTTACGGTAGTTAATTAAGTAAGAATATCTAATGGTATCGAGAAAAGAACATCGAGGGGTATGTACATAAATGCAATGCTTATAAGCTATATCACAGATGGAAATATAGTATATTTCCATCTGTGATTAGTATATTTCCATCTGTGGTTATATATAACGTATTTTAAACATGTAGGTATCTCGTAAAAGGTCGAAGTTTCAATGTGATTTAGGAAATATTTAAGATGTTTGTAGGTACTTTTTGGAAGTGATTTTTTATTGTGATTGCTGTAGATGATAAAACGGGTAATTTTGCATTAATTTAGGTAGTTTAACACGATTTATATTACCAGTATCCAATATTACTCGTCTGAATATTATCGACATACAGAAAAGAGTTTTAGGGTCAATGGTAGAACTCTTGTTTTTTAAAGCGGCTATTAAACTTTGTTAAAATCATTTGTGAAATAATAGTTCGTGAAATTGCTCCACTCGCTTTGCTCGTTTTGCAAACTTTTCACTCACAAAATAAAATAGTACTTTTAACACTCATATCATAAATAGCTATTTCCTCTACTGTATACGATGATATTAAACAATTGCAACTCAAATAAATAGGTGATGTTTAAATAACGTTTATTATGGACGTGTTTGAATGTTAGACAAACAGTCCATTTTCAGCCACAATCAATGGACTGTGCGTCTGCTAACCTTTACAGAATATTCATCTTCACCTGTTTAAAAAATAAATTCATGTCATACAATAAATAAATAATGGAATTAAATTGCAATTGCGATCATTTTTTAAACGACAGTAATAATGTAAATAATGACTACCCTCAATTTACGAGTCACCGCAATTAAAGTGAATAAATCACGATTGTTTTATTTATTCAACGAACATAATAGATTCTCTCCAAAAGTGACCAATGCACTAAAAAACCGTAAATTTACACCCCTTTTATGACCATATAATCCAATACTTTAATGCAATTAGGTACCTATACAAATTAATCGATGGCATTATAGCAATAGTAATCTCCCGTTTCGATGTTACCTTATATTTCAGTCTAGATTTGAGAAGAAAATGTGTAATAACATTCTTTTCTTTATCGATTCGATTCGTACGATGTTAGCGAACCTTTTCAACGTATTTTTTTAATATTGGCTATTGTTGGAAATGTTGTATGCGCACTTGAGTGCGAAACGATGTAACGTTGGAGGTATGTTTAATTTATTTAATACACTTCTAGATACCCTTATTCATCAACGAGGGGTTAAGCAATTTGCATAGGTGTGCTCTTTTTTAAAAGGGGAAGAATAATAAATTGCGAGGAAACAGGTAGATTTTTTTTGTATTTGAAATTAAAAAGGGTAACTTATATGAGCTAATTTGCTCAGTTGTAGTAATATGATATATCTACGTTATTAAATGGCGGAAGCAGCTACAGAAGTGAAATAAATATCAGTAATTCAAGGATCATTAAATTTTTATGTTTTACATTTCCCTACACTTTTATTATCTTACGCTTCAAAATGATTTTAATATTTTAAATGTGTGAATGTGGCACTTTAACACGTTGCCTTATCAATGTCTAATTCCAATCGAAAAATGCGCAGTTTTACGGCAATCATTAAAAATAAGATCTACCTAGACAAAGTTTTTTTTTGGAGGGTTTTAAGTGAGAATGTGTCAGATCAAGTTTGGTTATCACCAATAACTATGATAGTAAGGCGGCGCAGGTCCGGGCGGCGTCGCGACGCATGGCGTCGGCCCGGGAGCCAGTTTAGTGCGGTAACGCGTCTTGAAATATACGTGTTTTCGAGTTTTGAATTCTCGCTACCGTAACGTAATTATAACTGGCGATTTAACGTAATTTAAAAAATCAGTTATTGGTGTTAACTTTTATACAAAGTTGTGGTTAACAAAATATCGAACGTTTAATTAAAATTAAAAAAAAACTGCTTTTAACACAAGTTTGGCTTAGATAGGTGGACAAAACTTTATACCAAAACAACCGCAAAGTGTTTACAAATTGTCGTGTATCAGGGAAGTTGTACTTTAGTGGTCTAATTTTTGTGTGAAGTTAACATTAAATTGTTTGCTAAGGTGAGTATGCGAATGTTATATTATGTACTTATAGAAGAGAATTTCTTAATTAAAGATTTACAATGCGTAACATTTCGATATTCGACAATTTAATTTGTTTAATTGTAACGCGATTCCAGTACTAAAACGAAATAAATTAAAATTATCTAATATTATATTTATTCACAAAATGATTAAGTGGCGCACTTCAAAACGAGGAAGGTTTAATTACAGCTTGAGGTGTAAGTTTTCTGTTCTTTTTGGGTTATTAATGCTCTTCAACTCAGCTTCATATTTTCCTTCAAATACATTAATACCTTTATTCATAAAACGTATGCTTACAAAAGGACGCTTAACATCAAAGTTAAAATACAAAATACGGGAAGTGTAAATGTACGTGTTTAAGTAAGGGAAAAATAATAATTTAATATTGTCGCCATTATTTATAATTAAAGCATCAACAAATATACTTTAGAGTTACCCTATTCTTACCGGTAAATCAATTGAAGCTGGTTGAATTAACCTGCATCCCAAAGGCTTTTAGTCAACCATGAAAATGTTGCGGGGATGCCTTCTAAAAATAAACGCTGATGATGTCAAAGACAAAATACAAGAAGAAATTTATTGATTGATTGATTGATTGTCCACCAGTTTCCACATATCAATTAGTCGGTAATAAAATTTTATTTAGAGTAAGTAATTAATGCGGCAGTGAAGCAAAACAATTCTAAACACTCATGTTGATCCTTTTATCAATTTATTTTGTAATTTACTGTATAAAAATGCAATCCTGATTTTATTACATAAAGAGGGGAGAGAGATATTTCCATTTTCGGCAGGCTTTTTAGCATTTTTAGTGCTTTAGTGCGGTTTACGGAAAAGGTTGCAAGGATTATATGCGATTTTATAATTTCCTAACTTTATTAACATTCGCGACCAAAGGAGAAGTTTGTAAGTTGTTCGGTAAGTCAACGCACAAACTTTGCTAGCAATTCGATTGTCCATAAACAAAGTATCCAATCATTTAATTATCCATGACCAATGGATGTAATTAATGAAGTCACTTTTTACCTTAACAAAATGGATGTTGTTGAAATGCCAATTTCGCAGTGCTTAGTTTATAAGCTGTAGTATGTGTTGAATAACGTTATCCCATTAAAAATTGTGAGCAAAGAATGTATTTTGGACACGGAACGTGAAGCTTCAGAATATTGTATAAAATTCGTGCTAACCTACTTTAGTGTATCAGTTGAAATCCAATTCTTAACTCCTTTTTAGTTTATTGCTTTCTTTCATTTATTACCATCGTATAGCAACCACCGCACCTTCGGTCGGATTTAAACGGTTATATTTCACGTAGATTAACGAGATGTTATTATAAATTCTACTTACATCTTTTGTGTTAAATCACAATGGAAATTTGGGTTTGGTATATAATAACGACTGCCGCAAACGTCCAAAATAATGTTGTACTTGTGGTAATATAGCTAAATAGATTTTAATATCCGAGAAAAGTAATATTGTCACTTTGCCTCGAACTTTTAACCCTTAGAGGGTGAAGTTGTTCCATAAACTTAATTACAATTAACAAGTTTCTTACAAATGTCATTTTGAAAAAAATATACCTAATTTGTATCAATTGAAGGAAATCTTTTTATTTACACAACATTAAATCAAATGAAATGACAAAATCAACACAGATGCGATGATTCTTATTATTAGCTTATAGGATGCATCCCATTTATTAATTTTTGAAGTTGATTGCAACTAATATCGTAATTAGCGTATTGAAATCTATGGATCGACGTTTTCTTTAGTAAATTCCATAATGCGCCCTTTAAAGTGAAACTGTAAGAATTCATTGATGAGGAAATGATATGACAAATAACCAAAGTGATGGCATCTGTAAAGCACTTTACATAATTACAAATAATCAAGAGCTTGAATACGCAAAAGAAAGCTTGAATTCCCAGATAATATTCAATGTTTTATTCGTCAAACTTTCTCCTCGTAAAGCTAACCCTCTTTCACCGAGAAGCAGTATCGTAAAATAAAATAGAATTTCCTGAAACTTGCTGTTTGCGCGCTTAAAACATGCTATAACCCTAGTTTCTAGTTCTCACCACTTTGCATAAGAATTTAATGCAATAGCTGCTATATATCGCTTTGTGTTGGAAATTTTTCGAATAGTTTGTTCCATGCTATGTTTTCTTAACAGCGATTCCGAGAGCAAAGGGCAATTATACCAAACTGTATATGCTGAAAAAACGACATGGAAAAATCCGGATCCGTGGAATACCCCCTCCATCCACCACTGCCCTTTCCGTTTGTTTTCTTGATTTCTTGATTATCTCAATAACTGTCTCTATAGCAACAATTTGAGGAATATAACGCCCCCCAGGGATCAATATTTCCATTTCCAGATAAATTTAGGTATTACTCAAATAATCCTTACGGAAACAATAATTTTATTTGTACCTACAGCTTGAAGATATTTAATTGTTAATGCAGGAAACGTCATTTTCTTGTATACAATAATTTATTTGTAAATGTAAGAAATCATATAGTTTTGACACTAACGGTCATAGCTTCCAAAAACTTATTTTTATCATATGATACATTCCACGCAGTATTTAAAATAAAGCTATTCATAACAGTGGAAAATGCGAGCTGCACTTTTCAACACAAATGCTTTAGTAGTAGGTCACCAAAGAATTATGGGAAAAGATTAGCAAAATACTAAGAAGCAGATTGTGAAAATTAACGAAAAGGTTTCCATTAAGAATATGTACTTGTTTCGTCTGGTTAAAAATATTTATACCTGTATCGAAATATTTTATTCTACAACTAATAGATGAATGAGAGGTACAAGAAAACTATTGGGGAGGAAGTGCCGGGATACTTGAGGGGTGGGTTAGGGACTAAAAAGAATAGGTTGACCGATGTGGAAACGAGGAGAGGGACAATAATTATTGGGAGGAAGACGAAAACAGAAGGTGTAGACTGTGCGGTGTGGGGTGGGAAAATTTGGCACACATGTTAGGAGAGTGTGATCAGTTGAGAGAGGAGCGTGGGAGTTGGAAGAAGTTATTAGGGGAGGTGGGAGAAGGGTTAAGGTGGATGGAAGAAGTCGTAGAAAGACTGATAGAAGAGAAACTATTTATTTATTTAGTTATTTTGTAACATTTAGTTTAATAAGGATTGTACTTTAGATATCTTGTTTTATTTAGTATAAATAATTAGTTTCTGTACTTTAAAATCATATCAGTATTTATTGTTTATGATTTTTTGTTAAATTCAACGCTTGTTTTAACATAATAGATTAATAATTATAGTTTACAATAAATATTACAAAATAACTCTGTTTTTATGAACATTGGGTATAATATGCAATTAAATACAGGGTGTTCCATTTAAAAGAAGAAAGAAAATGAAAGGTCCAAGTTTCGATCCACTCTGAATACAAAGAGAGAAAATAATTGAAATATAATCGAATAAGGAGATATTACATCATATTACGAAACTCGATTAGCCAATAAATTGTCTTTTTCTGTAACGTACAGTAAGCTAGAGGGCGTTGATTTAGCTACGATTTTAACATAAATGTATCCATAACTTTTAAAGGACTCTGTATAACGTAGCAAAAGGCCAAAACCTTATATCAAAAGTTTCGAAAAAATGTGGGCAAACCGAATTTGGCATAATATGCAGGATTGCAGGGGCTCTCGTTTAAAAAATCATATGTTTGGTTTGTAACGGAGTTATGCAACACGTTGTATAGTTCAACATAATTTAAAAGACATCTATTATTTTTCTTAACAACATTTTTTGATATCTCTTGAAATACTTAAGCCATATACCGAACTTTGTCGTAAGATTGGTACACCTTGTATATTATTTGGATTTCGCTCGAAAGAAAATAGCTTTTATTATGAAATATATTGTTATAACGAACTGACTTAATAGTCGTAGCGGTACATCTAAATGTCTGTAAAATTGTGCGGGAAGTGTGAAATTAGGTACATTTATTAATTAGATTAAAATAAACGATTTGACCCGCAGCACCCCTATTTTCAACCCTTAGTTTTCAAAGGTTGCACCCCGATTCAGCGGTTCCCGATTCGGCGGTCCCCGTTTCAGCGGTCCCGTTTCAGCAGTCCCCGTTTCAGCGGCCACCCGTTACAGCGGTTCCCATTTTAGCGGTCACCCGCTTCAGCGGTCCCCGTTTCGGCGGTATTTCTTTTTCGGACCCTCATTGCGCTGTTTCGCAAGGGTAAAAGGATGGGAGCTCATCGTTTAAAATTATTTTTTCCAACATTATGGTTTTTCGTTAATCATTAGTTACTTTAAGTTGGCAATGAAATAGAAACTTACCTGTAAATAAATGCTACTGCTATTTTGACCTTGTAAAATAATTTATTGCGGCACATAAATAAGCATCATAGTAGGTAAGTAAAAGAAAGCGTACCAAAAGCAATACCCGGCGCTACAAAAAAATGTAGACACTATCGAAGTTAAACTAAAGATAATTTTAAAACTGAACGATAATATATTAAAGACACACATAAACATACATACTTTTATATAATTAACACGTTGAGCGCCGCGTGGCCACCAGTGGGCATTTTTGCATGTTACCAGAGGACCGCGTGCCCACGGGTGGGCACGATGTGTTTTTCTGTTCAGCGCCGCGTGCCCACATGTGAGCACACCTTACGGGTATTTTAGATATGAGACCGTACTATGCGGTCCACGAGGAACGTAATGGTATAATTGGGTGTTAAAAATACCAATTTCTAACAATGCTACAGGATTCGAAAAAATGCATTTATAATTTTTCAGTTATATTTTGCGGTCCATTGGGGACATATAATAATATTAAAGCGGCGCTCAACGTGTTAAAAAGCAACGGGGTTGCTAAGGTTGTAACTTATACCACGAATATATTCTAGAACGTTTATTTGTCCATTGTCATACTATCCTTGCAATCGTTCTATGCGTTGGTTAATTTGCACATACACCCTATTAGGATTAGTCACATTTTGGCCACCCCTGATTTGCTGTAATATAGTTGTTGTTGCGGCTTGCTCTAAAATCAGTTTGTTTACGAATTCATATATATTGGGATGATATTTTCCCACTAATTTTGTAAAACGGTTATGCCAACCCTCCACGTCGTTGTTGGTTCGTCTACTTATACCGTACATATTCCACAACGATGGATCAGTGGCGTGTAACCATTGAGTACGAAAATAATTATACAAAGGTAACAATAGTATTGGAGCCTCATCTGCTAACTCGTCGAAAGTAATTTCAATATAATTAGTGGGAACAAATGCTAGTGCGAGTAACATTCGACAGTGCGTACGTACAATTTCGTTATTGTTGTATACTTCAGACAGTCCATTTCTTTGAATAGAACGGAATACTGACTGGCAAAAGTGGAAGTAACATCCTCGAATTCTTGCCATGGGATATTCTTGCTGAATTGCGGGAATCAGTCCAGTTTCAAAATCGATTGTTATGATGTTGGGAGAAATTTGGAAATCGTTAGCAGTGCATATGTCCTTTATGATACGGAAAACACTCACATAGATATTACGAGATTTTTCAGAAAGTATGCAATACACCATTGGTAAAACCTTGTTGTCTGCCAAACTGTGTATGGTAAACACTTGTTGATAAAACGGCGGTGCAACACTAAATGTACCGTCCATAAACCAGTGTGCATCATTAGACAGCTTCCTTATATTTTCGATTGTTGCAAATATAAGTACCGACCTATCTTCACTTTCGTGCGCAAGGAAATTTTCACCATTAACTGTTCGCCTCAAATTGTCCGGAATCCTCACTTCGTTCAAATTTTTTGGCAGTGGGGGATAATTTGTATGTCGTGCACGATATAAAACACTATCAGCAGAACGCAAAGTTGGAAATACAGCGGCTAATGCGGGTCTACCCGAAACTGTGGCAACTGCTTCTTGGTACACTGTCGAAATTGGTACTGTACTGGCTTTTGCACGGTCTTTCATTTCACTTAAAGTTTTTTTCAGATCAGTACTGTCGGGATCTGCTAGGTGGTTATGTTCTCCTCGCTCTTGTGGTGTAGTGTTGTTTGGAAGGCTCCAAAGTTTTCCGTTGCAACCTTGCTTCAAGCAACGCCAACGTTTTCGATTTTCTGAAACTTGGTCCACACGATAACAAAACCCGCGGAACTGCAAGCCTCCGCATTTCTTTTAGTTTTAAAAATATCCATTTTTCACGAGACACACACTGAAGTAACTGAACCTAATGCACTGTGAAATACAATGACAGAATGACTGAAAAATTTGAATAGTTATTAACTATATATACCTAAGTACAAAATCATCCCCCCGAATATTTAGAGAAATAATATAATAGATTCTAAGAAATTTAATAAACTTAAACATCACTAAATATCTGCAATGTTAATTGCTTTTAGACAATTAACAATGGTCATGATTTCATGAATAACATTCCAAAGTTATAATCCACTACGCTAATAGCTGTTTAATTGTTCAACCCTCATTCGTATAATGCATTGTTTGTAATTACTTTACTATAAATATTTCTTTTATCTCAAAAGGTATTTTTTCCCAAAAAGCAGTAACTTTCTAATTACAAAATTCTTGTACATTTTACAAGAATAACTATTGAAAAATGAATTTTTCGGTTTCCTTCGTTTGTCTTCAAAAGCGCTTGGAATTTTTGATTTTTAAGCACCATTTGAATCGGTATGCACTACACAAAACGAATCTACGACAAAAAGTCAAACAGGTCGTCAAAAGGACGCCGAAAAAAAAGGACGCGGTTTACTCCATCACGTTAACATGTGAACTATTAATTAAAATTAACTTATGCATATAGAATATATAACCAATCATTACCTGTTGTGACAACCATTATTCTTTTTTTCTGAACGACCAAAGTACTTGATTACTTAATTCATTTTTATACTAAATAAGTCCACTTTCTTGCTAAAATGGGGTCCGCTGAAACGGGGCTCCGCCGAAATGGGAACCGCTGAAACGGGGACCGCTGAAACGGGGACCGCTGAAACGGGGCACCGCCGAAACGGGGACCGCTGAAACGGGGCACCGCCGAAACGGGGGCCGCTGAAACGGGGACCGCTGAATAGGGGGCCGCTGAATCGGGGTTATGCCGTTTTCAAAAGTGCCCCGTATTTAGTTTTTTCCATCCCCTAACGATAATTCCTTTGTTTACAACTTGTAGAAAAAATTATATTGATAAAAGTTTTCGGAATTCTTATAAGGAACATTTTATATAAGGATAAAATTTTCACAAATATCACCCCTTATCGAGATATGTGGGAAAAACTGATTTTTGCAGTCTCATTACAAAATCGGTCATAGTTTTCTTGTTTATCGTTTCTCAGAAAAATTATTCAAGTAAAAGATATAGATATTAATATGATAAATATTTTAGGTATATATAATATTTTCACAAAAAGCAACCCTTAACAAGTTATTTCGATATTTCTGAAAGTAAGCAACCCTTAAGTATGAAATCGCTCGTATCTTTTTTATTTGTAACTTATGAGGAAAAATATGTGAATAAATATTATAGAAAATTATCTTTTGGGCATTTTATGTTGGTATGAAAATTTCTCAAAAGTCAACCCTTAACGAGATATATCGAAAAAACCAGAAACTGTCAATTTTCACATAAAATCGAGCATAACTTTTCTATATTTCACTACAGTGACATTATTGTTATATAATTCGGTAGGTATATGGATGTAGAAAATATAAGTAAGGCGTAATTTTTTTAGAAAAACTCACCCTTAGCGAGATATTTTGACAAAAACAAACTTTCGGCACTTTTTAGAAAAGTTTTCGTAACTTTTTCATTTACGATGGCTAATATTTTTTCTTCGCGGTTAATAATAGCCAATTACAGTGTATTTCACGAAATCATAGTGATTTTGCACCATATCATACTGGTGCGGGAATTTTCAACGTACCTCCAGCGCTTCACAGGGGGTGACATTGAAATTTCAAATAGGAATGCGGGTCATGTGATATACCTATCATTGGAAAGCTAATTCATTTTTGCATTTTTTTCACTTTATTTCTATCAGTAGCTAAGTAAAATATTGAAATATTTATTTAAACACATTTGGCTTAAGTGCGCGAGCTCCTTACGTCGCGGCGTATGGTTTCGCTCGGTTATCGCATCTCCTTTTGACATTTTACATGCGAAAATAAAAGGTAAGCACTTCAACAGCAAGTTAGTATTATCTCACCGACTCGTTTTTCAGTGAGAACAACCAAATAGAAGACTAAAACGGAGATGCGACACCCGAGCGAAACCATACGCCGCCGCCGCGACGAAATTTCAATGTCACCCCCTGTGAAGCGCTGGAGGTGAGAACCACCCCCAAGAAAATAACATCAAAATATGTCTTCCTTGATATAAAAATCGACCTATGTTTGCATTTTGGGTACAATTAGATTGTTTCTTTTTAATTATATTACCGCGAATAAACCCTACACTTTGTACGTTGAAAATTCCCGCACCAGTGTGATATGGTGCAAAATCACTATGATTTCATGAAATACACTGTAATTGGCTATTATTAACCGCGAAGAAATAATATTAACCATCGTAATTGTAAAAGTTACGAAAACTTTTCTAAAAAGTGCCGAAAGTTTGTTTTTGTCAAAATATCTCGCTAAGGGTGAGTTTTTCTAAAAAAATTACCCCTTACTTATATTTTATACATCCATATACCTACCAAATTATATAACAATAATGTCACTGTAGTGAAATATAGGAAAGTTATGCTCGATTTTATGTGAAAATTGACAGTTTCTGGTTTTTTCGATATATCTCGTTAAGGGTTGACTTTTGAGAAATTTTCATACCAACATAAAATGCCCAAAAGATAATTTTCTATAATATTTATTCACATATTTTTCCTCATAAGTTACAAATAAAAAAGATAAGAGCGATTTCATACTTAAGGGTTGCTTACTTTCAGAAATATCGAAATAACTTGTTAAGAGTTGCTTTCTGTGAAAATATTATATATACCTAAAATATTGATCATATTAATATCTATATCTTTTATTTGAATAATTTTTCTGAGAAACGATAAACAAGAAAACTATGACCGATTTTGTAATGAGACTGCAAAAATCAGTTTTTCCCACATATCTCGATAAGGGGTGATATTTGTGAAAATTTTATCCTTATATAAAATGTTCCTTATAAGAATTCCTAAAACTTTTATTATTATAATTTTTTCTAAAAGTTGTAAATAAAGGAGTTATCGTTAGGGGACGGAAAAAACTAAATACGGGGCACTTTTGAAAACTAAGGGTTGAAAATAGGGGTGCTGCGGGTCAAATCGTTTATTTTGATCTAATTAATAAGTGTACCTAATTTCACACTTCCCGCACAATTTGACAGACATTTGCGATTTTCTCGATGTACCGCTACGACTATAAGACTTATTAGCGGTTATCTAAAACGTTGTCACCATTACCTTCTTAAATCGCTTATAAATACAGTGCGATTTAATGAAAACACAAATTCGGAAAATTTCAAGCTCATTTCCATCACTATTTCTACAAAGCAACAATTTTCATACGTTTTGCTTCGAATCACGCGCATTATAACACTTTAGTAGCCTCGAACTTTTAATCATTGTGCAATGAAGCAAAAATAGTGTTTTGGTTTTTCGATAAAAGTTTTGATGTTGTTTGAGTTACAATAATTACTATGGAGATGCAGAGTTTGTAAAAAAACCGTCAAGCTAACCTAATAATTATAAATGACCACAACAAAGACCATCTCGATGATAAAAGAGTTGGAAACCTATATTCATTGAAGAAAATTATGTGTTTATTGAAATTTCAATTATTGGAAAATTTAATCACTCTAATTCAGAACCAGCAATGATTTATAATAATAATAATAATAATAATTTTATTTCCTTTCAAACAATGTTGTATGGAAATCGTCCCTATTCTACATTAATTACAAACATACATTAATAAAAAAAAAATCACAGTTAGTACATAGTCAAAATACATATAATAACTACGAATCATAGACAGAGAGGCATTTCTCCACAAGATATTTATGCAGTGCAGATTTGTAAATATTATAAACGAATTCATGGAAAGGTCTTCATTTATGGCTCTTTTTTTATTTTTATGACAAAATCAATAAATTAATGGTTTTATTTATTGTGTTGTATCTTCCAATTTATTTATATTGACAGCTATAGAACGGTGGCCACTATACCTTTCAAAGTATTATCACAAATAAGGCTAATTTGGAATTAGCACACCATGACTTTCATTAACACATATTCGTTGTTGATAATAAATAATAGATATTCGAGTATTTTAAAAATTGATGCACTATTTCAATAAACGAAAAAGCTTAATTACACAGATTTAGTAGAGCTGGATTAGACCTTTTCTAACGATTCATAAATTAAATAATTTGATACACATCTTCCATCTTAAACTTTCATAAGGTTATGATCAATCGTTATATTTTCATTTAGATTTTACGAAGATAGTCAGGCAACTTAATTAATCTTACAAACCAATAAGTTACAATATGTGATATAATAATTGAATCTAATATTAAAGTTTTCCTTTCCCAATCATACTAGTATTTTCATTTGTAACTTATTCAATCAACCTTTATTAATTATGATATAAATCATCAACTTTAAGCCTGAGAATGACTTCCCGAAGTCGAAGCAATATCAAAATTTTTTGATATAATACTATATAAAAGGATTTTTGCTTTTATTGAATCAAAAATATCAGATACCCAACATGGGTTCATGCCCAATACGTCAATAATCACGAATTTGTATTCTTTTACACAATAGATATCAAAAGACTTGGATAACAGCGTACAAGTTGATGTGATCTATACCGATGTCCCGCAAGGTGCTAATTTAGGACCGTTATTCTTCTTATTGTTTATAAACGACCTGCCAGCCACTGTTAAATGTTCCAAACATGCATTCTTTGCTGACTATCTTAAAATATGGAAAGATCCAAATTGAAGGTGTACAGAAACGTTTTATAAGGTTTATATAATATAAATTAAGGCGGGTGCAACTGCGTATCCTACGTTTATACCATACACAGTATTGATGAAACAATTTGATCTGGAAACCTTAGAAAAGTGTCGATATGTCTCATCCTTAGTCTTTTTACATACATTAGTCTTTTTACATACATTACAAAATTAATTGTTGCGCATCAGTTTTAAAGGAACTAAATTTCTACGTACCATGACCACCGTCACGCTACCGGTTGTATTTTTACGTGGATAAACTGAGAACTAACATCCATTCACCACTCTATGTAGCCTGTGAAATAGCGAACAAACTAATGGACGATATTGAAATCTTTGATGACAATATGTATAAACAAATTTAAGCGAGAGTGCTATTGTGCATTGGCCCCGGCAGTAATTTATAAATGACATTTATTTCTAGTTATATACACTTTTCTTTTCATTTTTCTCTTAAATTTGTCGTGTTATTCTAGTTATGTAAAGGTATGTATGGTATTTAGGGATACTTACTCTCTTGATAGGTTTTGTAAATAATAGACACCTATATTACATTCTCAATGTTAATTTTTGATGTAGGTACACTGTTACCTACTTAATTTTAGTGTCCAACTGTTGGTGACCGTATAAATAAATAAACAATTTCTCGGCCCAATTTATCACATATCACAAAAAATGTGTCCATTTTGAAATGTAATTTCGGAATTAAATTAGATTTATCTTCTTCGCGTTCGTGCTCATAAAAATGTCTTTTCCATTTTCTACGTCACGTCGAGTCGGTTCAGTTTCATCTTGTAGTTCCTTATATCAGAGATACTTCTGAAGCTTTTCTTAGTCTCGCGTATTCATTTCTTAAATTATTTATGTAATCGAATAAACTTTCTGATATATAAACTACGTTCAATATAAGGTGGATTCATAGTGAGATTTTTCACTTTCATTCTATGTATGGATTTGCGAGAGATTTTATTTCAGAACGGTGGCTATAAACGCTAAATTCATATAAGCTTTTCAGATCTAGAAAATGTCTGAAAGGTTTTGTACATAATCTCAAATTTGATCTATTTAGTAAGAAGTTTAATAAGCAGTTTTTTCCGGAAATTTTCTTGAATGTAATTGTATTGGGAAAAGCCAGACCTTCCTAAGGTACTTTTTACGTAACGTAAGATGAATGCAAGTTGAGAAATGTCTGGTGCTGAATCAATTATGCTAGAAAAATATCTAGAACCTAATTCAACGTGTTTGTATAAACGAAGAGATACGCCTTACCTTACACTATGATTCTGGATAATATTGGAGAATTTACCCTCTCTTCGAAATTATTAAATGGACGCACTTCATGTACTGTTATAATTTAATTGGTAGAGTTGACGACTTCGGCTTCAAACATTCTTTTTTAACAACCTTGCCTTCGAGGGCGATTCTCCGATTTTTCGATACCATTTTTATTTTGCCTCAAAATAGGCCTCTGCTTCGGCGATTACTTCTTCATCAGTGCTGAATCTCTTTCCAGCGAGCATTCTCTTGAGGTCTGCGAACAGGAAATAGTCGCTGGGGGCCAAATCTGGAGAATACGGTGGATGGGGAGGCAATTAGTAACCCAACTCATTCAATTTTGCCATAGTTTTCTTGATTTGTTACGCAGTGTATTGTCTTGAAGAATCAACATCTTTTTCTTCGCCATATGTGGTCGTTTTTTCGCGATTCCATCCTTCAAACGCTCCAACAACGCTATGTAGCAATCACTGCTGATTGTTTTTCTATTTTCAAGTGGATGAGTAGGTATAATTCCATGTGCATCCCAAAAAATGGACGCTATAACCTTGCCAGCCGACTGTTGCATTTTTCCACGTTTTGGAGTGGGTTTGCCTGGCTGACTACCGATTGGACTCTGGAGTATACTAACGCCAGAGTTCATTTTTATTGCGGTTGAACAGCTTTAAACAAAAGTATGTTGTGGACTTTTCTTATGTTTTCGTCTATAACAGCCACTTTTGGGCGTCCACTGCGCACATCATCTTCGCCACGATGAAATTTAGTCAATTTCGAGTCCGGATAATATTTATCAAGCCAAGTTTTTGCTTCAGCGGTATTTTTTCGCCAAAAAGTAGTGTTTAATCTACACACGAAAATCTTCTTTGTCCATTGGTTTTGCAAATAATAAACGTAGCTTCACTCAAAATGATGTAACCCTCGAACCAATCGTCCGATTGCTGTCAAATTTTGACATGTATTGTTTGAAGTCTGAACTAAAAATCATATGGAATTACAGAGTCAGTAGATTAATTCTACTGACTCTGATGGAATTAATTCTAATGGCGCCATCTATGTGTCAGCCTAAGAACTTTTCTGCCGAACGAATAGGATTGGTTTTACTATCCCCTCTACAATTACACAGAACTGTGTGTTCTGTCCACCTGAATATAATTCAATGGTTCAAGCTGTATAGGATATATCGAAAGGACGTTCAGAGTTTTCCCTTTTTCAAGACTGTGTACCATTTTTAGTCGAATGTAGCTGTACTGTCATCTGTTTGTAGTGACTTTTAAAGTATATTTTTATTAAAGTTATTAAAAAAAATAACGATGGTGTAGAGTAACGCGCGAGAGCGTTTATAAATTGAATAAAATTAAAAGGATTCAAATAGTATTATATATATATATACCATTTTTGCCTCAAAGGGTTTGTTTTTATGTCTTCATTGCATATACTGGTGAAACTTATGGTACACAGCTTTGAAGCTGATATCTGTAAATGTAAGAGGGCGTTTAATTTTGGAATGGTCCTTAATTATTTTTTCAATTTTAAGCTTTTTGGTTGTATCGGAACTAGTTTTTTAGAAAATTGGTAAAATTATGAGCATTGAAATAATTTAGATGTTTTGCTATATAAATAGTGTATTCCTTTGAAAACTGAGACAAAAAAATGGAGCGTTTGATTAACTTTTAAATACTAGTCTTTTTCGCTTTGAAATTTGCTTATTACTGACTATACTACTAACTTTCCGGCAAAGTTACTGTTACTTGTAACTCTAAAATGATAAGATCGTTTAATTTGAAAATGGAGACCTTAATCAATAGAACATTGTGGCACCCTTAAAAATTATTACTTTTTTTTAGTAGGTATATGCACTTCTAACTGTGCTGGGTAGTTAGCGGTACAGCTCATGTTTTGAAACCCATAAGAGCATTTAATTATCGTTAAATTAAAAGGATTCAATTAATATTTAATTCGTATTATACCATTTTTGCCTCAAAGTGTTCGTTTTTGTTTTCATTGCATATACTGCTGAAACTTATGGTACACAACTTTGTAGCTGATATCTGACAACATAAAATCTTTGCTCTGCTACCTTTACAGACAGAAAAATGTGACTCTTTCTTTACTTACCCGATGTTAATGCAGCACATTTCTGTAAAGTTAAAATTATACATACCTATCCCACGAATTTTCTTACATAACATTAAAAAAATTGTTCGTAATGACATAACAGTCGGTTTTAACCTCTGGAATATCAAGCAAAATGTGTCCAATTTTACAAATCAATTGAAAATATTCTCACCGAATCCGCAAGTCAAATACATTTAACGTCTCTTGAATGTATTTAATATTTAGGTCAATTTCATCTGATCGTAACATGAAACCACTTTTACCACCAGTTGGAATAGTAGGTATTTTTTGCATACACTGTTAAAAATTTATCAGTCGGTCGTGCTCCCATGTGAACTTTTGTAGCTGAAAACTTGTGATTTAATTCTGAATGCTTGATAGAAGAATCCTAAAAATATGTTGAAAATCGCACGCCACTGGAATTTTTCTTCAGCCATTTCTAAAACGCACTTTAACTGATCATCTGTTCTGAATGTTATACTTTGTTTTACTACCAGATAATTCTGCAACATTCTCCGTATAGAATTGGATTGACTCGCTTAATTTGAAAGTTACTTGGTGTGAATCTTATTTAAAATATGTATAACTAGCCAACGGTAAACATTGCTTCTATTGCACTACAATAAATTATATCTACTATATTTTAAAACAGAAGAGTGAACAGTTAATTACGATATTTTCAACAGATCTTTACGTACAATTTTCAGTCCTTTAATTTAATCTAGAAAATTACATTTTTACTTCGCTTTACACTTTATTCTTCTGGAATGATAAATAAGGGCTTTTTATAAACCGACTAACGCATTAAAATTCCAATGAAATTTGAAAGGTTTCTAATATCCATTAAAAGTTCACGGTTGCATCATAAATCGTATTTATTTCGATTACATTTCCACGAGAGTGCGGTATTCAGAATTATGCATATTATAATAATAATAATAGTAATAAGGTATCTGTTATTCAAAATCCATTACTATATTATTATTATTAAAGCGGTCATTTATTACGAACAACTAATAAGTTGTTTTTATGTAATATAAAAGGTCATACCAAGGCCACGTCATACGCATTGCCAATTGTTATAAAGTAGGTATGAGTGGATAAATCTTTGATTTTAGACTTTTTTATCCCTATTTAAAATTCCTTTTAATTTAATCCACCACCAAAAACTTTTTCGTTCACTAGTAACTTTCATTTTCTCAATTCTCATGCTAATGTGAAGTTTAACTTCCAAGCTGCTCAGAACAGGAAGGTACTCAAATTTAAAATAAACTTTGTAAACGTCAGCTGTCAGAAAATTATATTATTAATTACAAAAATGAACTATTTTGATGAAATTAATGAGCAAATTGAGTTGCATCTTGAATTAATTGTTGCTATTTTTTATACCTGTATTGTACGTTTTACAGTATGCTTGGGACTTCTGCATACTATTAGAAATTAAGTATAATCTGTTATAGGCAAAACTGGAAGATTATGGAAAGCGAATGGGTTGCCTTTTATATTATTACAAATGATCACTAGATGAAGCAATGTTACGCAATGTGTTAGAGTCCCTAGATACACTGCGTCCAAGATAAGGAGAACCACTATCCTGTAGAAGCTTCGTTTACTTTTTATTTGACATTAACGACAAAGTAACAATTTGTGAAAAACGAAATCCTGAAAGTTCGATTTTCTCGTATAAACTCAAAATTGCCCAACTTTTCTCTCATTTAACCGAAATTCTATCTCTGCCGTTTCCGAAATCCCCATAGTGGCCCTCCTTATCTTGGACACAGTGTATACCTAACACCAGTGAACTCTATATATAACTGGAAGGATAACGTCGAATATAAAAATTGACCCGTTCTTTTAGAGCAAGATGGAAGTTAGTAGGGGGAAGGCTATCCTTATCTTACTACATTTCTCTTATGGATATAAAAAATAATGTTTGGTTATGACACTTATTTCATGATTAATATTTAAATGTACAATTATAACATAAGTGTACGATAATTGTGAAATTCTTAATATTTTGTGTTTATTTCTCATTATTAAGTATTAACCACGCCTTCGCACGTTTATACAAATATGTTAGAAAGAAATAGGAATCCAAAGGTTAGCTATCTTTGCGTTCGCCTGAGTTTGTAGTCTTACTTTTTGAAGTCCTCTTCAAGCATGTAATGAAGTAATTTACTTGTCAGTAATTGTAACTTAGGAGCGGTTAACTGAAAAGCTTAATTTTTCACCAAATTTATTAATGTTAGAAATATTTATTAACCGTCTCTGTCATTAAAATTATAAAAATCACTAGTCAAATACTACGGCATGCAGATTAGTTCGTCGTAAAGAAGTTTTTCTAGAATTAAAAAAATTTGATTATTGGGCACATAAATTAATCTTTGAAAAACTAAGTGATCATTATGTAAGATTCTCTTTGTATTCAATTTTCATTTTCATTTCGAAAATACAGTGATTGGCAGCAATTGCCAAAGTACATTATTACTAATTCGGAAATTCTACATTATATTGTGTCATCATAACGTCAACTGTCGTTCAATAGAACCACACAGTTACTAGCTTTTATATTTTAAACAATTTACCAAACATTAGGTGAATGAATCTATAAAATACCCAAGCCAAGAGAAATCTGCCTACTATCCCTTGCAAGAAAATGAAATTATTGTAATTTGTGGGAGAAAAATCCCGATAGAATTCAGCGTTCTAGTGGAATA
Source organism: Pyrocoelia pectoralis (assembly GCA_036250285.1). Lineage (NCBI taxonomy): Eukaryota > Metazoa > Arthropoda > Insecta > Coleoptera > Lampyridae > Pyrocoelia > Pyrocoelia pectoralis. Next base: position 7,369,820 of record CM070075.1, read on the forward strand.
TAACACATAAAATCGAATTTGTATCGAGTGAGGCAAAAGAGTTTATTGTTGTTTCATTCATGTATTTTATTCGTAAAAATATATATAGTATCTGAAAGAAATAGTCAAATAAAATCCTAACCTAATTATAACCATAAAAAAATACGACCTATACTATTTCATGTTAAATTTAGAAGTCATAAAGTTTATAATTTTGTTTGCAAGAAAAATGTCGAAACAACTTTCAACAGAAGATGATCACAACAATTTAATGGCCACATTTCGTGATCAGTATCAAAATTTGGTTCTTTAATTATGTAACTGGTTAATAAAATCCGGTATTTAATATTTAGTCCCTGACGATACCATAAGATAGAAGTAATGCTATAGGAAATTGGTGTTTGAGATATGTATACTAATATAATTCAAGAAATTAACTATGTATTTCAATTGCTTCCCTTTTAAGGAATCGTGGCATGTGTATCAGATAAATTAGAAAGGGGATGATTTCGATAACTTTCATGTAAAAGTATGGTACTGTAATTGATGTCTTGTATTATTAATAGTTAAAAAAGTGGTAAATATTATTTAGATACTGAAGACATAGAAAGTAACTTTTTTGTACACTTTTGTAAAATGACACTTGTGAGTCTATTAAAAGTGACGAATATATCGGGCGATGTGTTTTCAGCACGTTAATATTTAAAATCGAAAAGTAACGCAATTTTGGATCAAAAACCAAACTACTCTTTGCAGTTGACTAAAGCTCAAATTTTCAGCAAATTTGTAGCTTACGTTAGATTTTATTGTAAACTTATCTGTTAGGGCCGTTTCAAAGAACTTGTGTCAGCATTAGCGAGCATGTGAAACATTCCCTTAGTGGTGTAGCAAAACTCCCAATTAATGCAGTTGCCAGCTAATAATTTGCATAAACGCATTATTGTGAACAACATTATCTTGAAACACAATTCAGAATTAAAAGGATTGAGCGTGTGTAGGTGAATAACACTATGATATAATTACATTTTCTGTTGTTTTAGTTAATCGAAGTACACGCTTTCAGTGCCCTACAGAAAGGAAGATCATCAACCCTAAACGAAATCTTGCGGCTTATCTTTCTAAGAATTAATGGCATTCCATCGTTTTAGCCCGTTTGAATACATTTTACTTGGGCGGACCTCTAGCTTAGATCTTTTATTTGAATCCCTATAGTCCGGTCGCCGAGCCACGTGACCTTGAAACAGGGTACAACTAATATTTTATGATTGATTCTATTATTATTTTATATATTGAATCATAATATGTAGGGTAGGTACCAGAGTGCCACCCTTGGGCAACTTTAAATATCGAAAGTCAAATTTCACGTGTTAAAAAAAACAGAAACCACCCATTTTATTGCCAATTAAATATTTATAGTAAATGTTTATTACCTTAATGGAATATACTATACTTTTACAACACTATAAGGTAGCGATTCAAGATAAAATATGTTTTGAAACGGGTAAAATAAATAATAAATAGGAAGTATGTAGTTTTCTTTAACTTTAATTAAAAAATACATGTGGCCCGACACAGTCCCGGGATATGGAATGGCATATGGAGCGACATGCTAATTGAAACAACATTTATGCGCTTCGGTAAAAGTCGTGGTCGAATAAAAGGAATAGCGTTGCACCAAACACGGTGAAGAAGTGGGCACCATCATTGCATGTTTGTGGTCAGATATCAAAGACCTACAAGATTATATCTATGGCGATGACGAAGAATCAAAGAAGGTGCATACGTTTCACAAAGAGGAAAGTGCGGCAAGAATTAAATCTGATGAAGAAGATAGGCAGAAAATAGGAAAAAAACTTCAAACATGTATAAACCCTTTGATCATTGAAGACCACCCTATGGTATTGTAAGTATACATAGTGGCCGTATTGGAAATACGAAAGTAAATGTGGATGATGCCGTATGCGTCGGAGAAAAGAAACGACTACAATTTGAGAATTTACTGTTTTTTATGTTCCTTTGAAAAAAAGTTGTCACTTTGTCAAATGACAAGAAACATATGTTGCTACAACAAACGAGGGTCTGTACCACAGACTAGAGGCTATCTACACACCTCCCCTATAACACGTAATTTTGAAATATGCAGCCTGCCAACTTTTTTTGATTATGAATTGTCACCAGTCCCGTCAGCACTATTTGATGAATTTGGGAACATGAATCCCTCCTCATAGAAATCACAAGTAATGAGTCAATTAAGAGTGCAGGTCTCGTCGAGGAGGAAATTTGTAAATGTATTGATTATATTATTATTATTAGAGCAAGGATAGTTATGCACTTTAAAGTGCCAAAATATGCATGCACTTATGCACAAAAAATATGTAAAATATGCACTTTGATATGCACTTTAAAATTAAAATTCTCCGTAAATATTACTTTTTTATTTGTAGTTACATAATATTCAAGCAAAAACAACCAAACTTAATAGATAAAATTAAACACTACAGCTACATAATTTATTTTAAACAGTTTACAATTACAATTTGTTTTAAATTTTCAAATAAAAGTCCTTGTCTTCTCTCGCTTAAAATGTATTTGTATTCCGAGAAAATAGAAAGTAACTGTATATTTTAAAAACATGTTGGGCAACTATATTTTACAGCTTATTTTAAAGTAATCAACCCTGAAATCCTACACATACAAAAGAGTGTAATCTGGGAAATACCACTAGGTTTCTTTACAATACATCATTATGGGGCATAACTGTTTATAAGAAACTTGTTCCAAGTAAAACTGCATTAGAACTATCGTTTTCAGCAGCTTGTTTTAGGTAAAACTCAGAAGTATTTTGTGAATCATAAATGGACTCCTACAATGTTAACTTAAATACGGTAACTGTTGGTTTGTAAAAGGTAGTTCCGTAAGTTGGATACACAATCCACAAAATGTATAAATAAAACCATGTAATATGCTATATTATACCCACTTTTGCTAAATATGCACTTAGCTTTAAAAACGCCAATAATATGCATTTATGCATGCAACATGCAAATGCATATAGTCGGATTCACCGGGTTTTAGGTATGACTCATTGCAGTAAAGTATGATAATCGACGTGACATAGTTTTCTGTTTCTGTAAATAAAAGTATCAGTAAAATGCAATTGAGAAACGTATGTCGTTCCGTTTATTTTATGTGCAAGCAATGTAACGTATGTCCGTGCGTTGAAACAGCTGATCGAACTGGATTGACAGATTACACAAAAATTGACAGTAGGATTGATGCATACGATTTGTAGCGATGAGTCATACCTAAAAACCGGTGAATCCAACTTTAACTATCCTTACTCTACTAATATTGATTATATTAAGAAAATTAAGAACCTCCCTCCGACAACAGAGGCATTTGAACTCACATAAAACGATGCCATTTCCAAGCTTGCACTTCCCAGATAGCACGCAAGCTTACGACAAGCTGTATTTTGATTCGATTTTGACTTGTTTATCCAGCTTAACGCGACTAGTTTATACCAAGCTTACTCTAAGCTTGGCATTTCAGCATACCGCATACCTTTACGCGACAAGGGTGGATCAAGCATAGTACAAGCTTAAATTATCAACATACCTCCTTCTTGAGACGGTAATGCGCGGGGCATTCGACGCACTGCATAGCGCAAGGGGTTTTTTCCATAAAGTCGTATTCATTAAAGTGACTGGTTTACTGAGTTCGTCTTCATTTTGATTTTGTTGATATTGTTACTACTAATTCTTGTTATTTTTTTATATATTTTATTGTTATCATTGTTGTTAGTTTGCCATCGTTAAAAATACTTTAGTGACTATTTCGTTAACACGTGTTTTTGTGGAGAAAGCAGGTAAGTTTTTCGTTCAAGATCATTTTTTAATCTTTCTTCTACCTTCTTTATTTCATATTAACTAATAAATTTGTTTTGAGATTAAACCTCAGTTGGATAAAATGCCCCTACTTAAGATGACATTAATCTTTGGTTTTTTCTTTACAGAGATCAACGTCTCCAGAAAAAGGATACCTGAGCAGTTGATGTAATATTTTATATCGATTATAACATTAATGTTAAGAAATAAAACCAGTATGTTGTTAAATTTATTACTTTGTTTTTAATAAGGATAGATGTGAAAGCCCTTCATATGGACATCGGGCAAAATTAATTCATTCTTGTATCAGCGTAATTGGCTTGGACAGCAAGCGTTATACAAGCTGCTAAAGCAAGTTTGGCACAAAGTTGATGCGTGTTAAGTAGGGTGCTTGATTTCAGTTGGATATAAGCTTAACAGCTTTACATGGTAAGCTGGAAGCAAGCTTCCATTGCTCTCATGGCAACCTTGATTCCACCTTGTTTCAAACCATTTTTTTCTGTCGTGGCAACGTCGATTCCAGCTTGTTTCAAACCATTTTTGCTATCTGGGTTGGAATGCAGCAGCATCTTCGTTCCTTCCACTTTTGAATGAATGCAACTGAGTATGAATGGGCAAAGAACACTCTTTGGTACCCATTCAACTTCCACGTAACAAAGGGTTGACACCACCAGAATTGCTGAAAAGTTTAAGGTGTAGCTGCTCAAGTGAGATGCCATGTTCAACAGCAAGGTGCAGTTGTGCACATGTTGGTCTGCCTTGTAAAGAAATTTGCGAGTGCGAAGGCGGCGAATTGTGTGGCAATTTGAAGTCTGATAAAGCTCAATTTGCTGACAGTGGCAATGAAATGTCCACTTCTGATTCTGAATATCCTGTAATCAGATATGTATTCTCTAGTCTATATCCTTGAAAAAATATTATGTATTTTTTAATTAAAGTTAAAGAAAACTACATACTTCCTATTTATTATTTGTTTTACCCGTTTCAAAACATATTTTATCTTGAATCGCTATCTTATAATGTTGCAAAAATATAGTATATCGACATAACATAGTATTCACGTAATAGTCCTAGCGGTACAAGTTAAATTTCAAAAGAATCCTGCATTTTATAAAGAAATCACCAAACTTGGTATGGTCACTCCCAGCACCCTTAGGATTGATTTGGCCCGCAGCAACACGAAATTGCTCCGTGCAGACACAAGATGGCGGCCATTTTCAAAATAGCGTCCAGTTAATACTAAATCCTAACACTGACGCTAAAATATGCGTTCTAATGAAAAATATGTTATTATAAAAAAGATAGAGCAGGTTTTTATCTTTCAAATGAGTGTTTGTTCAACGGTGTACGACTTCCGGTTGACTTACAAGATGGCGGTAATTTTCAAAAACCTAGTTTACCAATGTTTTTAAAATTGCGCTCTACATGTACAAAAAATAACCAAGTTAGCATGCTGTTTGCGAAAAGTTTCTATTTACCGTGCGCATGTGTACTAATTCCTTGCACGCGCGTTGCATTAACAGGTCTAAACCGGTACGTTGAGCGTTTAGCGTTTTTCGCTACACGGCATTTTGATACGTAAAAGAAGCTGAGTAGACACATGGACAATGGATATTATCTAGTGTAAGTGAGAAAATAATGTGGTGTACGGTAGTTGTAAATTGTGAATAAGTTATACCCAAGTAACACAAGACTGGCTCTTTAGCTGACACAGCCAAAAATTGGCTGCGACAACGTCATGGCAGCACCTGAATGGCTGTATTTTGGCAAGCTGTATAATAGCTTTACATTTTCGCTGTGGCAGCGCTTTCACGTAGACATTTAGCTGAGAATGTCATTTGGCTGTGATGGAGTACATTACAGGCAAATGAAATTCTAATATACAGCTATATGGCAATTCCAGCCATTTAGCTGCCGCATCGTCCATGACAGTCACGAATATGACCATATAACGAGGACGTTTTCACAGCGCTGCTAAAGCGCTGTCACAGTTACTGCGCTAGACAACTTGGCTGTGCAGTGTAGCTGCCATGACGATGTGATGACCAAATTACAGCTCGCTGTGTTACTTGGGTATTGTTTGCAAGGCGGCCATACCGATACGGAATTACGTTTTATACGAATGTATGTAAGGTATAAAAATGTTGAAATTATATTGTTTGCTAGGAGCTGTGTGTATGCGTGCTGTATTTATGTGCTATGTGATATGCTACCTGGTGCTATATGAGGAGATGAATTAAACCAGCTCAGGGTTTATATAAGGACCGTGTACTTAGTAATATTACCGTTATAACGCTTATAATATACCCCGTGCGTTTAAATACGAATAGTAGGTAGTGAAAACTGTGGTGTGTTGTGGGAACTGTGAAGCTATTTGTGTGCTGTGGTGTGCAATGTAAAGTGACTAAATATGGCTAAACAAATCAGGGTTGCGGCATCTGTTCCTTTAAATTGCACCCGCACTATTGACTGGTCAAGATGCTGCATATGCCAATCTTCAAACACAAGCAACTTGATTTGCCCTTCAAGAAATCCGAATACCGCAAAAAGAAATGAAGGATACACATCGTTTGCGGAAACATTTGAAGAGTTAAAATTGATGAATTGTGCATTATCTTCAAATCGTCCGGTAGCTTGTTTAGACAAAGGGGAAGGAATTTTACAGACGTGCATAACCAAAAATGCACAGTGGCATAAATCATGTCGTTCAAGGTACTTCGACGCAAGCCTGCAACGGATAAAAAAAATCTGAAGAAAGATGTCGGATCTGATACCCCGACCGGCAGTAGCTGTCGTGTTACTAGGGCTAATCAACCCTTAGTAACCATGAAGGACAGTCTATGTTTTATATGTAATGAACCGGAGCGTAGAAACCTTCCTCTCCATAATGTTCAAACAGAAACCATTTTTGCTCAAGTACGAAAGTTTGCAGACATCTTACAAGATTCGAAACTAGTTGCGATTATCAGTGGGGGCGATCTTGTAGCGCAAGAGGCGAAGTACCACAAACGGTGCTTGACAGTCTGTACAATAGGAGTCAACAAGCTACTAATGTAACAGTTGAGGACCCGGAAACAGAACTCTGCGAAGATCTAGTTTTTTCAGAATTGCTTGACTCCATCAAGGATAAGATAGCATCTGTAAAAAAGGAATTCATTTTCAAGGTTCCGGAACTTATTCGAATGTATAAGTCCAGACTTGCAACTTGCAGAACTTCTCGTATTGGCGCCGAATGTGTTATCGGATCCCCATTCATCAAGATTTCGTGAAAGGAAATTTTAACAAAGATTATAACGAAAACCGCATACCACCAGCTCTTTTTGCTGTTGTCAATTTGATATTGAACGGTTCTTCTGTCCATTCTGAAGCCAATGCTGTAAAGCCCGGTGAAACTATTACGCAACTTATTTTGCTGAACTATCACGAGAAGACACCAAAAGGAAACATTGTGCGTAATAAGAGAGATCACGAGCCAGCTCTTCCCTTCCATATGGCATTGTCAGATTGTTGACAAAAAAACGGCCGTAGAGCGCAATTTTTCCTCATAGGTACTCCTTTTATAGATTTGGATCGCTCTATCTTTGCCGTTCTGTTATAAACTTTGCTTAAACGACTATTTTTGTGAAAACGTTCGGGTTGAACTACTCGTATTTGTAAACGGTTTTTTAACATTGCCGCCATCTTGTGAGTCAACCGGAAGTCGTACACCGCTCAACGAGTACTCATTTTGAAGATAAAAACCTGCTCTATCGTTCTTGTAATAACATATTTTTCATTAGAACGCATATTTTAGCGTCAATGTTTAGGATGTAATATTAACTGCCCGCTATTTTGAAAATGGCCGCCATCTTGGGTCTGCACGGAGCAATTTCGTGTTGCTGCGGACCAAATCAACCCTAAGGGTCCTAGGAATCACCATACCAAGTTTGGTGATTTCTTTATTAAATGCAGGTTATTTTCGTGTACCGCTAGGACTATAATAAACATTTATGATATTTAATTCACAATAAAATGGGTGGTTTCTGTTTTTTTGACTCCGTGAAATTGGACCTTCGATATTTAAAGTTGCCCAAGGGTGCCATTTTTGCACCCCGCATATTATGCTTCAGTATATCAAATAGTACTAGAATCAATCATAAAATAATAGTTCTACCTTAATTCAAGATCCAAACCTATTTTCTCGTTTGGCGACCGGATTACATGCTAATACCAAAATATCCATATATTTTCTATTATATACAAAGATTCGCCATTTACGTTTTAATATCAAACTTTAGACATCATTATTTCAAGCTACAAAGTGACACATAATTTTTCTAATATAATAGTCGCCCACATTTTGGCACGACTTTTTTTGGTAATAATTTACGTCGTAAAATATACTTCCTCTTCATTAAGCGAAGTACGAAGACGCTTTTAGCTCAATTTTATATCATTTGATACGGGAATACGCCCTTTCCAATTATTGTGGAAGTATAGCGAAAAATGGCTTATTAGGACGTGATTTAATATCTTTATTTATGTACACGGTTTGTAGAAATAACCAAGACGGAGATGTGCTGTAGTGGAAACAAAGAAACTGAGATCATCTCGATACATTGACAAACGATTTACTTATAGTAATTTTATGGCAAATATAATGCTTTTTTGTTTGTACTATTATTATTATTTTACTCCTGGTATTTATTTTCTTTTTATAATAGCGAATCCAGTTTTAAATCGGCACAAAATTGTGACTTCTTTTGCCTGAAACGCTCTCATCCTTGAGATTGTATAAGGTAGGTACATTATGTATGTTTATGAATGTTCTCCACCTTTCAAATCATTTCAGAGCATACACATTTCCTAACCATAACTGTCACTGTTACAAAACAAATTGTTTAATGTTTTATCTATTTCTTTGATTACTAACATATTAGAAATGTCCACACAGAAAGACCTATTACTGTAACATAACGATGAAATTTTTGGATTTCCACAATACTGAACAACCTACCTGTAGGTGTAATTGTTAATTGGTGAGTGCAACTGACGACCAGTACAACAAATACCAAATAATCATGTATTTCCAGCTATAATTTGTTTCCATTAACTTATTTCTTTGTAATTGAAGTTTACGCAACAGACTAATTAAATAGTTAAAATGCGTTTTCAATTATGAATCTACTGGTATTTAAAAATTCAATTAATTTTATTAAGTCAGCGTAGTCTTATATTGAAAACAGTTAATTTTTCATTGTTTGCCGAATCATAGTAAAGAAAGAAGTAAACATAGATATATTAATTTTATATAAATCGTAGTCACGACATTTTTGTTTTAGTTCTTTTAAAGTTAGGCGAGTCATGAGATAATTTTAGTTGTGTAATTGCATAACTACTTAATGTATATTTGAATCTACTGTCTACATTTTTAACCAAATGCTGATTTCCCAGGAGTCCATTAAGCTGTTTTAGAAGTCAATCTACATTAAACAGTCATGTCATGCATTTTATTTACCTTCTTAGTGTCATTAGTGTACCATAACATTTATTTAAAGGAAACCAATTTAATGTATACATTCAACAAAATAACATCGGCACTTAACAAATATTTACGGTTATTTGCAGTACTTACTTTATTTTGTGTGTTGTGAAAGAAACGCAATTAGTAAAATAAAAAACGTTTCTGCCATAAACGTTAATAGAGTTCATTATGAAGTGACGTTTCCTTTGAAGGGAAATATATAAGATATGTTAGCTGTTAGCTGTGAACTTAACAGGAAAAGCCCCTTGGGTTACGACAGGATTTTCAGCTTTATGATATCTGATTTTATCTATACTTGGTTTTTATTACAATTGGAGAAAGATTATGGCAAATGTGTGGAATTCAATCTATTTACTTCAAGCATCAGTAATAGTTCATTGTTATTTAGCTTTAACTTATATGGCGTACATATGGAGAGTCATTTATCAATCTTATGTATTGTTCCGCATTCCACAAGTTTCCGTGGGATTTTCACATGACGTACACATAGAATTCGGTATGAATAATGTAAGGCACAACAAATCATTGCTGATAAAACAGAATTTGTATTTTTTTGTACTTCAACATCGCGACTATGTAAAATCGATGGATGAGAACGACGAATTTTGGTTTTCAACAAAACTCCCACATAACATACACAAATAGAACGAAAACAAATCGCACAATATCTATATGTACGATTCACCCCAAACCCATAAGAGGACAAGGAACAAACCTTCTCACACCAAACACAAATACACAATGACCATCTACCAGAATACTTTTATAAAATGTCACACTTCAGTAATGCACAAAACATCACACAACATCATGTAATTTAAACAAGAACATACATTTACGATAGAACATTTAGACTAAAAATTTGTGCAGGGTGGTTCACTAAGACAGCCATGAAGTAACATCAAGTAACACCATAAAGTGGTAAACCTTTGGACTCTTCCTTCTCTTTCTAGTAATGATTATTGCCACTGTTTAATAACTGATAAATAGAGCCCGGAAAATATGAAAAATGCATATTCTTTGTTTTTAGCATATCTAGTTGTATGTCTTTAAAGCTTTACGATTTTCACGATTACGAACCGAGTGACACTAATTTTATATTGCATATTTTGCATATTTGTACTTTTTTCTTGCATTTTTTCGTAAAAATTTCAATTTTTGGCATATTTATGCATCTCGTACTCGTATAATAAATTTATGCGTCTCACATTTGTACAAAAAACAAAACAAATTCCATAAGGATTAAATTTAAAAGTAAATGCACGAAAAGCCCAAAGAATGAATTCATAATTCTGAAGTCTTGTCAACGTCAGCTTAAGTAACAAAACAAGAATCAGTAAGACCAAACAAGTACTCATTTAAATAAATAAATTGCAGTTATGTTGTACCTATTTTGTGTTGAAATTCAATGCTTTTGACTATTTTTTCAAGGAAATTAGTTAGCTATACCCTGTTCAAGTCACCAGCCGTTGCACGTCATAGCTTAAAACTTACTAAATCAATGACGTGTAATCAGCGTTGTCAAATGTACGTGTTGTCAGACTGACGTTTTTAGGTTAGGAACAAATAGATACTGTATACCTATGTAATAATAAAATACAACAACTAATGTAGACATAAACAATATAAGAGTACTGATAAGTACTGTTTTTAGTAAGGCAATTTAAAAAAAAAATAGCTTAAGTGCGTACCGGTGAATTTAACAAAGTAAACAAAACTTGACGTGACAACATCGAGATATTTTATGAGTTTATATTCGCACTACGTTTTAAGTTGTAAGTACGAACTGCAAAGTTTGCGACAAGGATAAAATATGGTCGCTAACCCTACACGATTAATGACTTTTAATACCAACTGTACTTACGATGACATTTTGGCTTTAATGCAAATTTTATTAAAGTTGCTTAGTAAATTATAATTATAGAATTGGTACACGAATAATGACGTGCAACGGCTGGTCACTTGAACAGGGTATAATTGTTTTTATGGATACTAGATGTAGATACTACAGGTGAGACGCGATAAAGAAAACGTAACCGACATATGCCGAAGTCGAATCGGGTTGCTAATGAGTAAATATGCAGTATACAGTGCCGTAGTAAAATATCGCTAACGTATAATGTAGTATAGGCGACCAAACTATCACACGGTTTCATGTCAATAACGTAAATGTGAAATACAAAATCTCAAAGAAGCATCGTTTATTTTATTATTTACTGGATTTATTAATATTATATAATATTCTTGCATATTTTAAACTTTAAGCATACCCTGCCACTGCGTATTTTCAAATTACCCACGCTAATATCCCCTCCATAGGACCATTCCGAATACAACTCCCGTTTTCCTTATCGTGTCCGACCTGTACCTGAAAATATTTGCAATCAGTGCGAAGAGTTTTACGTAGGTATCTATTTTTATCCTTTTATCTTTAGCTAAAGTACCTACCTAGATTAAGAATGGTTATTTACAATTTATTTTAACCCTAAGCTTCAAGTTGTCGTAAATTAAATTAAATTAAAAGTATTGTTAAAAGTATTGCGATATTTTTTAAGTATAGACTACTTATCGGTAACGCAATAGTTTGTACAAGTATCGAGTATCGTCATAAATATTATTGTATTGCACATCTTTTAATTTTTTCTCTTTCAGTAAGCATATTTCGGTATATTTTGCATATATTTCGGCATATTTTCGCTAAAAACAATGCATATTATATGCGCATATTTTTAAAAATTTCTTTGCATATTTTCCGGGCTCTACTGATAAATAATTGAAGGCCAGAGGCTGAAGTACTGTTTGAATGTTTGATGATAATTTTACGATTCCTTGACGGATTAATTAATGCAATTAAGTTGGTACTGTATCATGTATATAATTACACAGAATTATAATTAATTAATAATTTATACGATACGAAATCCTGATACCTTGCTACAAATGCATCACTCCCTATTATTGTCAAAGTTAAAATGTGGGTCTGCAGCTTACTCTTCTGCGCGCAAGTCAACGCTAGCGGGAATATGGTACTCCATTTGAGCCTTTCGTACTAGTTTGAGAGTCAGGCTTCCTTCCACTGTCTCTCAGACGCGACAGGATTCTATGTGGATATGTAGCGGGAATTCGGGCGCAGCCGGATCATTTCATCTATAAGCTTATCTTTACTGACACGCGCGGATTTCAGGACAGGCCCACAATCACAAGACCCGCTGATGTCCCAGCGCGTGAGCAACTCGCTGCAATGGGAATTGATATTATTATTAAGTATATTATTTCAATTGGTCTGTTTTTCCTACATTTTATATTCCCACCTACAAAGAACTCTCCATCACAAAAAGATAAACGTAGTAGTAATGAGATATGAACAGAATTTTTACATAAAACATAATGGCTATCCGCCCGACAAAGCAAATGATAATGTTATTTGAATATTTTCATTGATGTAAATGTGTAAACGACGCAATAAATTGAAAACAACTCCCGTAATTAATCTCAAGGGCCTATATGTATAGTACAATTTCAAAGCAATGTAAATTCTCACGAGTCATACGTAGTTAATGTGCTGTCTTATTGCTGATCTATGAATCTGATAAGCAAGTAATAAAAGCGTTGAAAGTTGATTTTCATACATTCTACAGGTAGGTGAGTGAGCGCATTAGTGAAAATAATACTAATTTTTTAGGTTAAGTTTATCATCACTCAAGATGTCTAAACAATGGCTCACAGACAAATAAATGGAGGCGCTCGGAGAATGTCTGAAGGAAGTTGTTAGCGATAACTACACGTTACAGTTTTCCACAGGCGCGGATGAAGAAGAAAACATGGGTGGAAGTATAATCAAGGTAGATGCCACCGACAGAACAAAAACGGACGAACCAGTAACAAATTTCATTTTAAAATGTGCTCCTCCAAGTAGTATACTACGTTCAATGATTCCTCTAAGCAACATTTACAACATTGAGATATACCTATACTCAACAGTATTTCCCGAGTTTACCCGTATCCAAAGCGAAAAGAATATTCTTATTCCCTTTAAACCTTATCCCCACTTCTACAAATCATTAAATGATGATCGTGAAGAAATGTTAGTGTTGGAAAATGTGAAGCAGTTGGGGTATAAACATCAAAATCGCCATCAACCATTAGATTATGTTTACGTATCTCTAATCGTTAAGCAATATGCAAAACTTCATGCCTTATCTTACGCTATACGTGATCAAAAACCTAAACTTTTTGAAAGTTTTGAAAAAAATATGCAAAACCATTTCTTCGGAGATTTTAATTTCGGTGGTCTTGTCGTTACCATTAGACAACGTACCTTAAACGCATTGAAAGCGTTAGATCCTGTTAAAGATGCCTTGTTGTATGACCAATTTTCCTATTTTGCTGAAAATCCAACGCAAGTACTACAAAATTTGATACAGTCAAGATCTCGGAATAAAGTTATTAGCCATATTGATTGCGGTATTCTAAACTTCTTATTCAAATATGAGGTAAGCGATTGTGCTCATTAAGATGCTAAACACTTAAATTTCAGAACGCTTCTATTACGCCGTCCGATGCAATGGTGCTGGACTGGCAACACGCACGAATGGACTCCCCGGCAGTGGATTTAGTTACATTCGTATTTTCCGCTGGAGATAAATCTACTATTGAACATTTTGATGATTTGGTCTTAGAGTATTACAAGTATTTATCTTCTTTCCTAAAGGAACTCGGAAGTGATCCTGAGAAAATATTATCTTATGCAATTTTGCAAGAGGAACTAAAAACATATGGAATAGTTGGTCTTTTTATGGCGACCTTATTAATTTACAGTTACGAAACTCCAACACTTCCTGATGTACTTCATGATGAGTCACACGAAGGGGGCTACTCATACTTGTACGAATTAAAGGATAGAAAAAACTATGATAGAAGAGTTAGAGATGCTCTTTCTCACTTTAATAAGTTGGGCTATAATTTTCGTTAATAGATACCACTTATAATGTTTTAGTTAACATTACACAACATATTTTTTACGTTTATTAACATTTATTTCATACTGACTAGTAATCTGTGTTTTACCAGACTCATACGAGTCTGGTAAATGGAACTTTACCGTACTAGAAATTTTGTACCCGAATGCAAAGGTTGCCATAGCAACATAAAGTGACATGACTTTGGAAACGTCAAATTTTATATAAAGTTAACAGAAAAACTCTTAAGAAATGAATGTATGGCCAGTATGAAATAAAATATTTTACATTATTTGTACGTTAAATCAGATTACGTTACTCGTTTCGAAATTCTTGCCTCAGCTACGCTTCGGCAATAAACATCTCACTCGTTAACGTAAACCTTGATTTACCGTACTCATATGTAAATAACTATTTTTGTATCAATGTATGTTAATTATTATTATTGTTATATTTTTGTAGGTTGCTTTAGGGTGCCAATATTTTTATCAAACTTATTAGAACTGTTTTATTACAAAAAGATGATATTTGTTTTTTTAAGGAAAACTACAGCAGATTTTTTTACGATCTTGTGGTCTATGTCGTTCCGCCCGAATCAAAGCGCACTTTCTTCTATAGGTTACGTTTTCGCGCCTCAAGCCTCAATAGTTTCTCCAAAATGTCCCGCGAATCCGCCACTTAAGTTAACACGAGTCAAACGTGTCAAATTACAAAGGCTGATGATAGGACATACACCTACCTTATTCTCGGAGAACCTCCTCCCATGTGTACTTACTGTGGTGAGCGGCTAAGAATCACCCATATTTTATGTACCTGCCCGAAATTGGCTCAGACCAAATAACACCAGACCTACAATCGAACGTGCGGGGCTTACGAAAATTAGGAAAGTGCTAGATTTTCTAAAGGCAATCGACGTACTTTAAGCTGTAATGAATTGGAACGCAATATAGTGAACGTATCTACCTGTGACAAGAAATCGTTAACGATGGGATTAGAAGTCACCGATACTAGAAATGGGACAAAAGGCCAATGTCGACGCCTTAACACTAATTTAAAAAAAATTAAAAATTTATACTAATTTTAATTACTTTCCATGTTGAAAAGAAACTACTATAAACATTGGCGCGTTCTATTTTTCTTTTACTTTTCTTTGAGGTTATTCAAATCCTTTTCCACATTTTAATTCTTTGGCGACATCTGCTTTTTCGTACTTTCTCAATATTAAGGAACCATATTGATGCGGCCCTTTCATCCAATATGTTGATACACTATAAGAAATTATAAGAAAATCGACCACCGCTCAGCATATTATTTAGAGCAAATGGTCTCTTAAGCGAATCCGACCCCATAAGTCAAGAAACGAATATTTTCTGAAATTAATCTTATATTGATCGCTTCGACATGCTTTATTTATTACTGTAGGATCCTAGAACGTACATTATACTTATGTTATACTTAGCTTATAATAAAACGGTTCATTTTAGGTCGTTAAACCTTTTAGAGTATGTCGCTGTGGTGTGTGATATACATTCTTTCAATGATTTATCGGTGTTGACTAAAAAAAGGATATTACGGTGTTGTTTTCTTTCATATATTATATGTAGCGAAATTATATTGTGTTTAATATTTCCTTATAATGTTTTATTACGTTATTAATGTATTACTTCCAAATTTTTGTTACAGTGTCAGTAAATAATATTCATTATCTTGATCGTATCCATCTAATTTATAGTTATGAAATTATATTTTGAATAATTTAATATAATTATTCTATTTTAAAATATCACAACGCATCTCGATAATGTGTATTATCACATGATGGACGTCTAAATAGTGTATTGATCACTTTTTCAGATCCTCCTTAATTTTGTAGACACACAATTTTTCGTTCTTTAGTATCAGCAGGTAAAACGTTGTATATGGGACAAATGCGAAGTTTAATAACCACAGAATCACATTTGTTGCTGTAAGTGATCGTTTACAGTTAGTGTACTGAGACAGAAACCATTAATACCTACCTACGTTTAATTACACTTATAACTTATAACCTTTCACTAATGCTGCTCTATAAAGAAATTCTATCCACCACGAAGCTTATTGAAATAGAAAGTGTCTCACCTTTAAAATAAAGGTGGCTTAACGTTAATAAATACTTTAGTTAGTAAGTCATTAAAACATAATTCAAAATTTTCAGTTGTACCAAAGTTTTTTTTCTATCTTAGGATTATGAGACTCTTGTCTCATGTTAGTAGTTACTAGTTGCTACTTACACTGACATATTTTACTACCGATAGTATCAAATTCTATGTAACCGTCGCCGTCGGTTTCTTTTATTTCTACGGTAATTATTCCCTTATATCCCTAGTATACGGTAAAATGGAATAAATTCGTTATTTTAATCATGATGCATATTTATAAAAAATTCTGAAACATGTCAATTTTAGATTGTAAGATTACAATCCTTCTGCGCAAAAATTTCATTCCTAAAAACACCCTTAGAGTGAGGGAGGGCAACTCCAAAATTTTTAAATGGGGCTAATCATTTAAAAAGTCCCTTCATTGTCTACTCCACAATAACATTTTTATAGAATAAATGTTTC
This sequence comes from Pyrocoelia pectoralis, assembly GCA_036250285.1. NCBI lineage: Eukaryota > Metazoa > Arthropoda > Insecta > Coleoptera > Lampyridae > Pyrocoelia > Pyrocoelia pectoralis. The sequence continues at coordinate 7,386,768 of CM070075.1, forward strand.
AACAAATCAAAAAATCTTTTCAGTTGGCATTGATCTTTTGAAAAAAAAATTTTGCACCATTTTTTTAACAAACAACTCTTCTTTTTCTTGGTAATCTGATTGCGTTACATCGACGTTTTAAAACTTGTACGATTCATATAATAGATAGTTAGTTTTTCGTTATTTAAAATATTCATGTTCTTGTACTACTTAGTATTACGTGTTAGTTTAGTTTGACATTCCCACGAAACCCTTTAGCTTTAGTCATAACTCATAAAGATTCAGTCAAGCGTACTACCCTTTTATACAATGTACTTTAAACGTCAATCAGCCTTAACTTAAGCCTCAGCATGCAGTTCCATTTACCACCTGTGAAGTTGGTACGTGTTGGTACCTATTGCCCGATTTCCCTTAACTGTAAGAGTCAACGTCAACCAATCAGAATACTGTATTTTTCCACCCCTTGTTACAGAGTTATTAAATAGGATCTAAACCCAATGTAAAAGAGAATTCATTTGTATGTCACTTAACTAGCAATAGTAAATAAACGAGTTATTAGTGCTAGCGCGTTTTCTCATTGATTACACCCGAGTGTGTCACGTTAATTGTGGCGTGATATAATTGTTTATCAGCGTCACCAACAAAACTCATCTTTTGCATTAAGACCACCACATTTTGGAAGTCTCTGAAAATCAATGAGCGAGTTGATGTCATCACAGGTTCATGTGTTGCTATAGTAATCGGCGCAGATTAATTTTTGTTCGTTACTTTTAAGGCACTGGGTTAGAGCTTTCTCAAAGAACTATAATAATTGTAGTGTTAGATATTATCTTAAAGGCGTTAGCCAATATGTAAATCAACCTTAATGTTTATAGCTTTCAAGGTAATGATTAGTTTTCTGCATTTATCGCTCAGATTTGAGAGGATTCCGGAAAAAAAACTTCCTCTGTAACGCCTTTTTAAGCTTGTAAAAACCCCTGTAGGTTAAAGAATTTGCATACTGTAAACAAATTGATTTCTGCGCACTATAATAATTTTTTAAAGCACGGTGATTTTTAGATTTCTCAATTAAAAGAGGAATGTTGTGTGCTCCAGTGATCTCCTTCACCCTAAATCAAGATCAGCATCTTTCCTTGTTTGTAGCAAACGTTTTTTGGGATAAAAATTTGAGGTTTTATCCAAGCTGACGAAGGTTTCCATTGACAATTCATCACACTATTACGCTACTACTCAAATTAACATTTTGTAATAAATTAATTTTATTATTTATTGATAACAATCGCGGATAGCATATAGCTATAGTTGAGCACTTTTCTTGAACATACTGTTTACTAGAATTTTCTTTAAGAATTTAACAGCAGTTAAGTTAATAACTGTAAAGCATCGTTATATTCAATTGTTAATTAGAATTCTTCTAAAATAAGGATACACCATTTTTTAAATATTGAAGCAGAATATTAAAATGTCGCCTTAAAATATTTAATGAGTTTTTATACAATAAATTGAAAATTGAGGAAACTGTTTCTTCTCGTGTTTTTCAAATTTTTTTTTCTAAACGTGGACGGAAATGAAAATTCAAAATTCACGCTAACTAAATGCACAGTTAGTTCTTAAAAATAAATAAAAATACTTAAATTTTCTGATGACGGCGTTGCACTCTCTTACACACGATCTATCTTACCGCTTCCACGTTCTTTTTCATCCCCCCCCCCCCCCGGGAACTAACTACTTTTCCTCTTTCTACCCTACTTCTTCAGCATCTGCACATTCCGTTATCATCAGCAAAATAAGAAATATAAATAATGGACAGTGGCGTAACCATCACTTCGAAACAATTTTAAAATGGACAAATTACGGCGGGAAATGAACGAAAAGTTCAAGCATTTATACCCCAAATATTTATTGTGGAAAACGTTCGTTTTCATTTTTCCTCAAGTTGATGTTTAATGCAAAGTGTACTTTATCTCGAGAGAGGAAGATGTAACTGTCTAAACCGATTTCAGTGAATAAAATAGTATATGTCCTGAGCCGGTTTTAGAAAAAATGATATTGTCTCTTTATTTTATTTTGCTTTTGTGAGCTTAATATGTTATGTTATGAATAAATGAGATCATCAGTATCATACAAATAAGTGTTAATCCCAAATCGAAAATTATTTATATTTTAAATCCATTCTAAACTGGTAAAGCAATAATACAAACACATATATAATATGGGGAACATGCGCCAAGCAAAATATAATATTGAATATAATGGAATAATAATAGGTAGTAGACCTTTTCATGCGACAATAGGGTACATAATAATTTCAATAAGCGTTATTAACTTTGGCGATTCCTTTCTTGAAACGTAAATGTATTCAAAATGTAACACCCGAATTTAATTTCAATTACGCAAAATTTTGCATGTGAAATGTTTCAACTTTCCTAATCCATCATTTCCCGTTAAATTTAATGTGAACGTGATACACCAGATTTCGTGATGCTAGACTAAAGTACCTTTGAAACAATGATTGATTCATTTAATGTTTCCAGCCATAAGATTATAAATTATATCGCATTATAAATTTAAATCATTTTGCTACAGTATTTAATCATTGTGACGTAGCTTAATGTAAAACAGCAACCGAAATAAGATTATTTAATCTTAGTAATTTTTCACACTTCCCTACTAAATACACTTACACGTGATTAGAATTTCCCATTTCCTAATTAAAATGCGGACATTTTAATTAAATTGTTTAGTTTTGTATCTTGATAATACTTCAGGTAAAAGCAATGCGTGGAATACATTTTCATTGCTAATTGCGATAGAAACTTTGGAGAGTAGTTTACACGTCTACATTATTATTACTTTAAGGCCGTTAATACAATTTGCATCTTTAGACCTAAGGAGAAGAGAAGAAATTGAAAAATTGAATTAGAATTTGAATAATTTTTCTGCTTTCATTTATAGGTCAGAAGTTTATTATCGATCGTAAATTAAATTCAAATAAAACACAAACTTCTTCGTTTATGTAAAACTTTTATATTTAAATTGAAACTACATAATTTGCAAGGAATAGTTAAGATAATATACTCTTTCAGAGCAAAATATTGATGTAACGTATAAAAAATTTTTACAAATTACTACAGCGAAAAGAACAACAGAAAGATATTTTAATATGCAAATTTTGTTTTATTTAAAATTACCTTTTAAGCTCGCAAAAAAGTTATTTTTAAATCGGGATACATCCGGCGTGTTTTGGCGATCTAAATCTTACTCTAAATATTTTACCGGCGAAGGAATGGCAGTGATTGATTGAGATTAAACAACTCAATTTGTGAATTAATTGCTCGAAGCAATTTGCTTAAAGGAACATTGTACGTTTTGCCATTACATACGAAAAACGTTTTCAAATTATTATCCTCAGTATAAAGGAAAACAAAGCGGAAGCATTAACTAATATCACCTTAATACATTTTATGTACAAATGACGACGCCTTTGTTAACTTTATTGCTGAAGATTAAATAATCAGCAAGAAGACAAAATTCAGTCAGAAATTACAAATGTTTCAGATCTACTCGTAGACATGCATTTGAATATCGGGGTGCAGCTAATGTCTTCAGGATTGTAACATTCCTTTCCAATACTGTGTAAACGTTCAAGGAAAGATGGTTTTCCAAGTAAGTAATTCTTTTCTAACGAAGGAAAGATTATCGACCACTTCATGGAACTTTTCCGTCAATCCGGGCCAGATCTGGACAGTGTGGTGAATGGGAAAACATTGTGATTGACAGAAGGAGACTACTTCTTTTGCAGTTGGGGAAGCAACGGGTAGAACCGTTTATCAAGCGCAGGATAAGTAATCCTACGAGTATAATCAAGCAAAAGCTGAGCAAGACGACATTGCCCAAATATAAAATTCAATAATAATAACTTCACCAAATATTCTTTTCTTATATTTTAACGTTTATCTATAAATTTCATTAAATCGTTATTTACAAAAGTCTATAGTAGTAAAGTGTACAAAGTAACTATCGCTTCTACAAATCTAAGTAGCAATTTGTGGTATAGAGGAACTTAATTTAATAATAACGATATCAAACCAATTGTCATAAATCCATTAGTCTCCGAAAGCCATTACCGAGTGTTTTCAAATTGATTGCAACATAAATGTAATTTCCCTAACTGAATGGAAATTGAAACTCTTTAGAGTTCTGATAAAGGTATTAAAGCTTTCGCCGATTTGTACGTTACCGTAATGCTTTTAGTGGAGCGCGTTCTATGATTCGTATTTAAATTGTTACTTAGCGCCTTTTAAATATATTATGCCCCCTTTGGAAAGAATTTGCATCCACTTTGTTGAATGAACATTATAGAAATATTAATTATTGGTTATTATTTTTTTCTTAGTAGATGTTTCATATCACGATGATTCTTCCACAGCTAAGGTGCAAATACCGTGAGTACGTACCATTATCAAATAAGTAATAATTGTATATGATAAATAATTTTAGGCTTTTGCGGTTCCTCGAACTGTCAAGATAACTAATTTTCGGTTTATACCGCGTCGTTATATTTGTTCCTATCACTCTGTAAATGCAAGTTGCAACGTCTTGCGAAACGTTAAAACTTTTGGTTTCGCATTCGGCAATCTTAGACTTAACAGCTCACCACAAGGAAAAAGGCAAGGCAATTCAAGGCAGGCTGTGGAAAAAATATAACGGCTCAGTATAAGCGGAAAACTGGTTATCTTGATAATTGTATGATACCTATTACGATTGAAGGTATTTACGAGGCTGACTTCTGAGCAATGGGAAACGCGGGTGAAAATAAAAGGGTATAATAAGATAGATACAGTTTTCTATATAAACGTATGTCTGTAAATGCTTAGTTTTCCGAGATACGAAGTGTTACAGTTTTGGGGGTACCCTACGTCCTGGATACAACCCATCATACAATCGTCGAGCTTGCCCACCATAGAGAAAATGCATGTCTGACAATCCCGCATTTGTAAAATTTTCCATTATTTTCGATAAAAGAAAAGTTAATTACTTGTTAAACATTAATGTTATAGCAAATTAAAAACTTATTAATGAAGAAACGCTAATTTGACATTTCGTTAAAATAAAAAAAATCACCAAATTCATTTGCATATCTCGACCGGTTTCAGAGCAATAAATTATTCTTCAGTTTTTAAGAAAAACTTTAACACCCTGTACCTCGGAAAATTAATCATTTGCAGACATACGTTTATATGGCAAACTGTCATTATTTTTTCATGTAGAATCACCCCTTAATGTTTCTCGCACTTATTTACTATTTTACTAACGCCTTGTATATCAGTCGTAGTAGTTATTTGTACAACTAGAGAAGAAAGTAAAGCTTTTTTCAACTCGAGCTCGAGTGTTCAAAAACATATTCTGCTCGTGTTTTACAGAAAAAATTTTCTAAAACCGCATAACTAATTAAAAAATACCCCTGAAACTTGCACTCATAACATTAACTTGTAAATGTTTTGATTTCCAGCGATAGATAAATGGTGTTAACAATACTGTTTACTTTCATCTCTGGACTAATTTCACTAATCAGTAATCACTAATTCTATTAAAGGAAATACTATTTTCCAAGTCAGTTTTAGAAAAAGGTAATTACTAATACTCTATCGATGTGAGAACCATCGGTGATCTGAAGAATATTTAGTACTCCAATTATTTATCCTTGCAAATACAACTGCATTGTTACTTTGTAGGCAACAAATTCAACACAATTTACCTTTAAGCGTTAGAGTTCGATCTGTGTTCAGTCTTTACGGAAAACTTTTAATCGAACCAACTCCTGTAAATTTGGTTAGGTAGTTATTCATTTCAACGTTTTGTACTGTACACGAATATATTATGCACGTACCCAAAGCGTAATACATTTAAGTCGTGTGCCATGTAAATTAAGTACATTTGTGTCTTTTATTATACAATAGTAACAGTAGTAGTACTATTTGCATGTATTCGTTTCAATGGAGTCAGTAGTGCTTACTTTTCAGAATTGCAAGTTACCATCTGAAATTAAAATCAAATTTAATTTGAGCGTAACTCACATTTATGATGCTTAAAATTCAACTCATTTCGCTAATTTAAAAACAGGGCATAGTACATAAAGTGAGAATATTTGTCCGCCTACAAACTTTATGTAACGAGCTGTAAGGGAACGAGTTGCATACGTAATTTCTCTAACCGACTGCTTACTTCTAGTTACTATGTATATTTTTATGTGGGTTGTAAAACTGTCTCGTTGAAATTTTTTAAGGTAAAGTATGTTGTTAATACGTGCCGATATTTGTTTCTTGGCGAACTCTTCTGAGCTTGAGCGTTAGTATTTTATGCTTACGAAGGATGTATTGAATTATAGATAATTCAAGTGCTCAATAAGATTAAAATTAATGAGACTCATTGTTTGCAACAGTTAAGCTTGTGAATTGTATGATTGTATAAAATGTAAAAACAAACTTTTGTAAAGCGTTATGTAGTTGTGGAGTTTACTGGATAAGATACCGCATAGTAATATAGTAATTTCTATAATTTTAGTGGATTTTTATAAACTGCAGCGCAATGGAGTGGCGTAAGTATATTACGCCTGCTTTAATAAGCTATAAAATTATCGGAAGATGTAGCGTAAAAATGAAGTATATAGGATAGAGTGGTGGATTCTTATATTGTTTGTGTTTTATGCAGTCCTTTGCTGGTGGGTTCGTCTATTTGTTATTGAAATGATACACAGTTTTACTTAATATAACTTTTTTATTATTTATATTGCGCATTAATGCCCATTAATATAAGAAACGTTTTGGAAAATATGTAAGAAAAGTCAACAACCAATCAGAACCTCTTCCTCTAACAGTATTTCATAACCCTGTCTTATTCATACCAAACAGTACATAGTAAATAATTTCGTTTATCCGCGAAAACTATACCTATGTTTCCAAAATAGATATGTTTTGATAGAAACTTGTGCAAAGTGCTCGAAACTACATCAAGTACCATAAGTTCAGGATGTTTTAACCCTTGCCACACTGGTGGGTCTATCAGCGCAAGGGCGAAGTTTGAGGATTATCCCTAAGGATCCCAAGGTGGGAGGAAAGGACGAAAGTGTTCAACAGCACCCTATCAGAATCACAACCTTTCCGATCTATAATTCAGCGCCCTGTCCGTTACATTGTGCTTCATTTTAAAGATTTCTTTTAGGAATTCTGCTGGTTTCGGAAAATACGGGTTAAATTTAAGATATTGACGTTTCTGCGGCAATCTTTGCCGAATTGTTGGTTAAATGATGGCCGGTGACGTATCAAATCTGAGTGTATCAACATTTTGCGGTTAACATCACGTCAAACAAAATTTACTGAATTTAATTTGAAAAACTTGTAGTGCCAGACAGTGAAAATATAAGTTACGATACATAGAAATACAAATGGATTACTTATTTATGATTTTATGAATATATCACGTAACTGTACGACTTATAATTTACATCAAGAAAATGATTTTTCGATCGAATGTACGAGCGTCGTCCAAAACATTCATCTCATGCATCAGAAGAAACATGGTCGTGCTTTGCGGTAAACTTAAAATGCTATTATACTAAGTTATCTATATGTGTACCGGAGAATGTTTTCTGTAAACGGTTAGAAGAAAAAATACTCAAAAAAGTCAGTAGGAATTGTTTAAAAATTCGCACTTTTGTTAGGTATAATTAAACTTAACAATTTAAAATCAGCACTGTACTGTCATTCGCGAAATTTTGAGATAAAAATACACTGACATAGCGGTTGAGAAACACAAAACTAGCAACCTCCCCTTGATAAAATTGTTTATTAAAGTGTTTATAAAAATTGTTGACATCGGATGATTAATGGCGCTATGTTTCGGGATAGATAAACATCCCATCCTCTTTTATAAGAAAATTATATCATTACGTTAACAAAAAAAATTGTCGGAGGGGAAAGAAAAATGTGTGTAAGGTAACTTCTGAAATTACGTTAACATATTTGGGAAAACTTTTAAATCACAAAGTTTAATAATTAAGTTGTAACAAGGCACTCTACAAGGCCTGAGGTCTTCACTTGCAGTCACCTCTTAGTTTCATAATTTTATTCATCGATTTATATCATGACCCTTCTGGCGTATTTTGGGTTCCCTTTTCCGACGTTACACTTTTTATAACTAAATTTCTTCTTCTAGCGTTTCTTTAATGATTTTATGATTTCATCTTTTTGTTTCTTTCAGTTTCGTATTCTCATAAATCTGTTATCGATTTTATTTTCCATTTGCCTATACATATTTGTTTTTTTTCAACACTCCTTGAATGTTTTCCACGATTTGACGCTTAAATATGATTCTAATTGTGCGAAAAGTTACCCACCTGAATAAACTTCTTGTAAACTGGTAATTTTTTTCTATAGGTAGTTTAAATCTGTTCAATTTATTCAACTATTTCAAATTTCTAATAAAACAGCCGGGAATTACAGATTGTGATTGATTGAAAATGAAATTGGTAGATGTTAAATTATAGTATCTATTATTAGGGAAATCTTTGATGTAGGTATTTATTTTCATAAAAAACTCAAAAGAGGGCAACATTCATTTTTGATCGAGTTCGAGATTTTCCCATGTAACATTATAGTTTCGCTACCCTTATTCAGTCTTTAATCATTTACAATCTGTAACCCTTCACAATAAGACGTTGGTGTCAAAAAGAGTTTGGCTATTTGTAAGTAAATGTTTTAGTGGAGTTACTTATTAGAGGAGGAAATGAAACAATATTTCATTTAACGTCAAATCAACGCGAAGGTAATTTGTTTTGAGCGAATATTCTTTGCATAACAATTATGACATTCAGTTTTCTAATTTTATAGGTTATTATTTTGTAAAGGCGCAAGGATCAGTTAAAGGAAACCCTATGCATTCCTCGAGAGTACAATTGTGACAGGAAAAAATTTAAATTTTTGTATTATGCGTCATACTTGGGTGGAATACGTTAAGTCTTTGTATCTCACTGCAATTTTATTGCAAATGAGATATTCTCGTGGTGCATTACGTTTCAATTCCACTTAATCTTTGAATCGATATTCGCGTGAACACATCAATAGATACTATTTTCCTACACTATCCTCACTTCATAACATATCAACACCTAACTTCACTATGTTAAACCATATTTTATTAATGAATGATGTTTCAATTTTTAATATTTTTCAACAATTTTATTTAATATCTAAGTATAATTTTAAATCCTCTTCTACATTAATTCTATAATAAATCTTTTTCAACAATAAATTAATTAATGTTTTATTATTTTCCAGACTTGATAAAGCCTTTGTTCTACGGCGAAACGTCGATTATTGTAACGAATGTATTACCCAAGGTTTATTAAGTGAATACCACCTTATTTTTCTATCACATTTTCATAATCATATCATCACTCAAACTTATTTTGTAATTTTGACCTTTCCTTGTAACGAGAGATATTATATTGGTTACAAAGTTTACCTACGTAACCTTATTCTCAGTGTATGCCTATGTGTTTTCGGATGTTTGCGGCAAAACAGTTGAAGTATTTGGGAATATTTATTTAAAACCGGATATGTTTTGACACAATATGGATGGCAATAAGGACGTCAATATGGCCACGGCCGCCGTTTCCCCGCTGAGGCAAAGCCGAGGCCAGCTGGCGGCTTAGGCCATATTGACACTTGACGACCGAGGCAAATATTTCATTTTTCTATCCATATGCATAAAACAATTCTTTATTTCTTACTAAGTGCGAGACGTCTTTGTAGTGGCTTTTGACAACTAAGCCCCGTTAATTTGAGGTTGTTGCTAAGTTACTTTCGAGGTTGCCCATGGCAGCGGCCGTATCGGATCACTTTACAGCCGCATTTTCTGTGCCAGGCGGTTCCCTTGGGAGCGGCCGTATCGGATCACTTTACGGCCGCATTTTCGTATCATTTGGCATTGCTTTAGCATCACATGGACCGAAAATAGTTATTTGTATGTCAAGGTTGTAAAAGTGATCTTTTTGGTCGAATCTCATGATTGCAGCCGAGGCGAAAGCCGAGGCTAACAAATCAGATGAGGCTAAAAAAGAACTTTAAACCGAGGTGCACACAACATTTTTAGGCGAGTATCACAAAAAGATATAAACTTTAATTTAAAAATCAATTTCATAATTTTGACAGTGACAGTTACTAGTAAATGCGGCCGTAAAGTTGTAAATGCGGCCGTAAAGTTTTTTATGACAGATGTCAGAAAAAGTTATACTTTACGGCATTCAAAAGATACGTAAAACAACTATTTATGTAATAGCCGCCTAAAATAGTTATTTGTGTGTGAAGGCCGCGAAAACACACTTTAACGTACGATGAGAAGAATTGTCGCCGAGGCCGCTTGCGGCCGAGGCAGAACAATCTGGAGCACGTTAAAGGTTTTCGCGGACAAGATATATACAACATTTTTTGGACAACCAAATATGATTTCGCCGGGAAACCTGTTTTATTAGATTAAGGTAGTTCCTCCGCGGAACGATTTGCGACAGAATTTGTTCAAACTTGGCGTATACGTTATTAAATACGTTATCCAAACATCTGTGGAGTTTAAATGAGGTTTACTGTCCCTAAGTCGAGATATTTACACTTAAAATTGGCAAAATTGACATATAACCCATATACAATAAACACCGCCCACGTAGCACATATCTTTCAAAGGCGTCCCAAAGACATTCTAAGGACTTCTATATGTCCACATAAGTCCCCAGGACATCCGAAAGACATTCTGAGAACTTCTGAATGTCCGCATAAGTCCACAGGACATCCCTTGCAGATCTCGTGTTATGTGGGCACTGACACATTATCAATTGTACTGTCAAAACTAAATGTCAGAATTTAATGAAAAACTAAAGAATGCTAGAGAAGGATTATACGAATATTGTGAAAACATTTGAGAATTGTTTACCGTCTACTTTGAAGATATAGCCTTGAGAAACATGACGTTTTTGGTATTATTAGATGTTTAGGCAAGCGAATGATTGTATACGCAATCTGTTCCATGACAACGCGGACAATCCGAACAAAAAGTGTACTTCCACTGGCGTGACAAAAATGGTTAATAATAGAAGTTACTATGGTTACATGGGACGAAACTATTGGTTGAGATTGTCGCGGAGGAACTACCTTAAGACAAAATTTAAAATTTATATCAAAGTGACTTTTACTTTAACGGCCGCTGTTATAGTAACGGCCGGGAGATCGTATTTGGTTGCCCAAAAAGTAAATTAAAGGGAGTTGCCAAATTTCTAGAAAAAGTATGGAGATAATGACTTCATAAACGTTTGCAAGAGGGAGCTCAATATCCGTCCACCCTCCACTGCTGCTTTATCCTTTTTCCACTTACATTTCGTATATTTACTATAACGACAAATGTGATTGAAATGCATCTGGTTTAAATAAGGGGTTCTGTGCATTATTTATACATTTTTACTATGAAACTTCATGGTGGCATCGCCCCAATAGTAATATGATCTCGAAGCAATCAATCTTTTACACCTTCCTGGCTATAGCATGATTTATTGTGTTGAAATTCACTTAAATTTTTAATTTATTATCCTTCGTATGATAATTTACTATGTTGAACCTCTCCCATATCACACAGTTTCTTAATTACTATGGATTTCCAATCGTTTAGAAATCACTTACAACTTTTCGTTGAATTTCAAATATAGTAGTAGGAAGAAACACATTAAAAACACTGAACACGTTAACGTTTTATTTTAAAAGTTTTAAAACTGCAACTAACTTTAAGGGATGCGGTTAAACTGCTTGAAGTACAAGAAGCAAATACCGCTAAATGAAGATAATAGAGACGGTAGTTCTCTAACTGCTTACTTCAAGTTTAAATTGCTGTACATTATGTATTTCGCAACAAAGTTCGGCAGGTTTAACAGACGTTAGATTCCAAATATGTTTTATAAAGCGACTGAAATTTGATTACGTGGCGTGGAATAAATGAAAATGTGATTTAGTGATTCGTCCTTTGACGCGGTGTATTTAAAAAAGTAGCTAAAAAAATGTTCCCCAACTAAATCAAACGTGAGTATCTTTCATTTCCGAGCTTACAACGTTATACGGAATGTGACAAAATCGGTGTAAATAATAGCGACTTATTCCCCATTCTCTAATACTTTTGTGGAACATTAAATCATGGCGGTGGGTCGGATGCTGGGTCGACTGTTGAAAAGAACAGGCTTAGTAATAACTATTATGGTAGAAGGATACAATTTATAATCGTCGCTCTTGCAGTTAAAACAAGCTATAGGATTACTTTCTAACAGGAACACATTTGCTTTGTTATGGGTGTGTGTGTGATTGAATTATAATGATACTACTTTATTCTATTCGTGTAATGTATTCTGAAGATTTAATGGTTATCTTTCCGTTTTTATTTAGACAACATTTGAATACGATTCTTGTTTAGAATATCTGATTTATATGTATTCATGTCTGAATAAATAATGTGACTTCCGTCACTCTACTGTGAACCAGACTATGAAGTTTGCTAGTGCTGTTGAATTACTGAACCTTTTATTTTGGAAAGTTTTAAAAGAAGCTGTCGTAGACGATTGTAACCGATGTAGCTATAAAACGTTTTTACGCACGATTAAAGCAAAAAAAGATATACATACATACTTACCTTTCATCAAAATTAAATTTTCTATACTGAAAGTAATAAATATAATAGTCTTATTATCCAGATAAATAATTCAGATCCGCTCACTTGCCCTAATATTCTCCCCACTCGGTAACACTTTCCATCATCCGTCAGTTTTTCTTTCCGTTATATTATACATTAACATGTAAACTACCTACTATACTATAGGAAGCACTTGAACTAATGAAGTACATAGCTTATATTGAATATTCATTTTTCTACAGACGTCAAAAAATGACAAGGTTTGCGCATCGATAACAATACGCGAAGCGACCCTTTTTTTCACTTACCTACGTTACCATGACAGCGTGCCCGAAATGACGACTCTAGGCGCGAAGTACGCATGCACGCAAACTAGATGAGAGTTTTGTATTTTAACGTTAAAATAATTGTCAAATTCTTCACGTTTCGTTTGCGTTTGTAGCAAAAATTTTGTTTGCCACTCGTGCGCGAAATATTTTTGGTGATCTCGACTATTTTTTTAACTCGGCTGCGCCTCGTTAAATAAATCAGTTCTCGATCACCAAAGTGGCATTTTGCGCACTAGATACAAAAATAACTATTTTGGGCAACCAAATATGATTTCGCGGCCGTTACTATAGCAGCGGCCGTTAAAGTAAAAGCCACTTTGATATAAATTTAAAATTTTGTCTTAATCTACTAAAACAGGTTTCCGGGCGAAATCATATTTGGTTGCCCAAAATCTTGTCCGCGAAAATCTTTAACGTACTCGAGATTGTTCTGCCTCGGCCGCAAGTGCCCTCGGCAACAATTCTTCTCATCGTACGTTAAAGTGTGTTTTCGCGGCCTTGACATACAAATAACTATTAGATTCCTGTAGTTCCAATGCACGAACGTAATTCCTGGAAAAAAACTAATTCACATTCTATGTGTAATATTTTTTTAAAATATGTGAAGTAATGGGGTTACCGTCAATTAATAACTCAAGTGAATTATGAGATGTAGCTGTGGTGTTACCATTAAGTAGAATAAATGAATGTCGTAGAGTCTGTAAATGTTTTTTTTTTTAATGGAGATAGTATATTATAAATGTGTTGTTCTGGGAACTCAGCGATTTCGTTTAGGAGGTTATGTATTGTTGTGATTTTTGGCTGAATCTATGTCATAGTGCTCTACGATTTGAAGTTTATGTTGCTTATTGGATTGGCGTACCAATCCGATATTATCAAGGGATATGTGGTGTTTGCGTTTTATTATGTGACTTCCTATGGCTGAATTTAGTGTGTTCTTAGCATGCTCTTTGAATCTCGTTTTGATGTTCCTCGTGGTTAGGCCTATGTAGGTATTATTACAGTTGTTGCATTTTATTTCATATAATATGCCAGATTTATCGATGGTGGGTATTGTTGGTTTATTGTTGATTAGCTGTAATGCTAGTGTGATGTGTGTTTTAGCTGTGATGTTGAGGTTGATGGATTTCAGGGCTCTGGTGAGTTGATTATGGATGTGTGGGTAGTTATTATTACCATCTTCGGGCTGTGCGTCAATTAATGGCTGAAGAGTAAGTGAATTTTGAGATTTAGCTGTGGTATTACCATTAAATAGAATAAATGAATGTCGTAGAGTGTCGTTTTTTATTTTAATTTGTTCGTATGTGTTATCCTTATCAAGTTGTATTTATGAGCTAGGTATATAAATTTCTTTACATGTGGTTGTGTTATGTAGGTTAATCGACGTTTACTGATATTATATAGTTTTAAACATTGCAGAAATATAAATAATTCCGTTACAGACTCTATGACATTCATTTATTTTATTTAATGGTAATACCACAGCTACATCTCACAATTCATTTACTCTTCAGTCATTAGTTGACGGTAACCCCACTACTTCACAATTTAAAAAAAATATTACACATAGAATTACAGCATAGCCCGAAACACCTAAATCGATAGCTCAAAGAAACAATAAATAAATAAATTAGCCTGCCAATTATTTACCTTGTATTCATAATTATTTAAACTGTATCTGATAATTTGACAGCGACCGTTTTGATAGCATATTGTTTTGTCCGTTATGCTTCAAAATTTTGAGTATACATAGTTTATTTCGTTGCAACCAAGGTACGTAGATGGACTGGCTACGATCAATTCGCAATAAGCTTTTATACTCAAAAATATCTCAGCAACAATAATTAAGGGTTGAAACTGATTCAATATTTAAAGGTCTGCTACGTTTGCAATGCTACAAAAGAAATATTTGGTGTAATACTTTGCATAAATAATCTCATAAATGCTGTAAGGATACATTCAGACACTCAATACACATTGATACTTTTTTTGTTACACTGCGCCTAGAACAAGGCTTCCTTTAAGGTGGCCTTGTCTAGAATCGACATCCAATTTAGTACGGCCATACACTAGAAAATAATGTCTGATTACTTCAAGGTTGGAGAAGTTTCTAAAATTTATACTTTCAGCTTTTGTTGTAATAGCCAAATCTGTCCTATCAAACATTTTAAAATTGTATGAGTACAACTTCAAAGCATTAAAGAAGCTTGAAACATTCCAACATGCGGTGTACGAGACAGTATCTAGATCAGATGCAAATATTTCACATGACATCTTTTTTCAGTTTTCATCAATTTTCCCTTCTCTTTATTTTTTAAGTATTGTGTTTTTATGGTGGATTTATTTTCTTTGTATTGTCAACTAAAGTGAGAGATTTACAATTTACATTTGGTCTATGTAATTTACTATTTACAAGAAACGGTTACATCTTACCGGTCGTATGGAAACAGCGATCAAGTAATAAGCTTCCCTTGTTTACTCTTCCGTGGGTCGCAGAATAATTAATTATTGTACGAAATGGTCGAAACATACATACATAGATACAAGGTACAGGTTCAAGAGGTTTTCTATTCGCGCCCATAGCAATATCTAATAGAACAGAGTTAGTGCTTCATTTTCAGAAATAATGAAAGCGATAAAATGAATTACCTATTTATTATTTGGCATACTTGAACTGTTCCTTGGTTACGAAATGTTCGTTTGAGCTTCCTGTATCGAACAAATAAAGTTTTTTTGTAATAATTATATTGGTATAATAAACTCTAGTGTCTAGTTCCTAAAATGACATAAAGTATTAATAATAAAGCCGCGAATTAAGTAATCATTACAATAAAAACAAGTAATTCACACCAATTTGTGTTATTATAATAATAACAACAATTCCACTCAAATTTTAGTTTTTATCGTTATACTTGCTTGAAGGATTCCACAAAGTAAATTTAAAAAAAAGAGCAAAAGATTCGAAAGAAAGGAAGATTACCAATGCATTTCTATGAAAGACCGTAGGTGTGGAATTTTTTTTTCAAATTTATACTGCCCTTGAAATTCGACGCTTTAGTTGATCCATTAGCAAGGCGATGTTAATTTTCACATTCCCGTTTTAAACAATTTTCTCCTTCACGGTGTAACTGTAACAAAATGCTAGAGGCATTATCCTCTTAATTTAAACTCTATTAAGTATGTTCAAACGAAATGTAATTCTACACATTTCTCTTGAAAATAACAAATTCGTACACTCCGACATGAAAAATTTGATTAATGTTTACATCATTTTATTTCAAAATATCGTTACGACAAAAAAACAAAATTAATGTCGTGTTGTAAATTTGTAATGCTGATATTATAATGTAAAAAAGGGAAAAAAGAACTTGACATTATTTCGAAATTTTAAATTGAAGACATCGTTAAGTCGCACGAATAATCTCTGGAAAAAAGCAATTAGTATGAACGTGACAACCACGCACAAATTATGTTTGAAGATAAAAAAAAAGAATTTCAGATTTTTAGGTACCTACATAAAACAAACTTGTACCGCCAAATATACGCGAGGGTAATTTAAATTTAACGAAATGTTATGATTACATTGTTTCACTACACTAATTTGATAAATTAAGCCTGAAGATAAAACGTGAACAAAAATAAGAATGTCGGGATGTTTCGAAATTTATTTTGCGGTTACCTAAAGTTCTGTTGATATACAGAGTGTTGTTTATCGCCAGGTAAATAAAGGTGTTTCTTATAATCCTAATACTATTCTAATGGAAATATCTCACTTTCCTACAAGGAAACATTTCTACCGACTGTGAATCTTCATGGACTTATTCTAAGGGTAGGTAATTTTTATATAAATTTTGTTAGACCATATCAATTTATTGCATCTTGATGATCATTTAACCGGTACGAAAACCTCTTTTCTATAACAATTTTATGTTTGAATCAACCAAAGATATAGTTAGACATTGAAATTACTTTACACTGTTAAAAGCGATATGACACCACGAAGTGTACACAAGGGGTGGGATAAATTTCAGATTTTCTAATTTATCTTTGAAACATCCACTTGATCAACTATCAATTTCTGATATTAGTAGTTTTAGGGGGCGGGTGATAGTATTTCAACCACAAATTCCTTATTTGAAGAAAATATTGCAGATTTTTATTAAAAATGAGCTTTTTGCATTTTTTACTTAATAAAGGTACATTGCCATACCTTAAGCACAATTGAAAATAGCGTGCCTACTATGTTAAAGTTTTGGTTTCATCTTTAATTGTACGTGCTTTAAGCGCAAATGGGGGAGTCTAACAAGAGTACATCTTTCATAAAAAAGTGCAAAATAATCGATTTTGAAATGTTAACAACTTTAATGTTAGGATCCCACGAAGCTGTGAGAAAAATTAAAAAAAATTGGTCCTACACTGTTTGAAACATTTTTGCTTAATAAATTGTACCTTATTTAATCTAGTGGTGGTGTTATTAGGTAAATAGTGTCTTTGTCCCTAACCTTCTGAAGGGTGTGCCTATTGCTGGGGCAATTTACATCCTCCATAGATAATAATAATAGATTAAGTTAGTTTTTGATTTCATGTTGTATATGAATGTTAACTGTCCTGCTATTTCTTATCATTGATTATACTTCTTGTATTTATATATCAATTTACTTAAGAAAGCTTAATCTTAGTACTTTACTATAGTTAGAGAGTACCTGGATTTGGTTAATGCCGTATTTATCTCTATGGCCATTTTGTTAGGCACATTCTTGGCGTATTAGTGGGCTTCCATATTGGGTAGATTTCCTTGGTTTTTTTTTTCAAGGAGTAGATGGGTGTTCGAAAGCCTACAGTGTCCTATACTCAGTCGTCTTA
Source organism: Pyrocoelia pectoralis (assembly GCA_036250285.1). NCBI lineage: Eukaryota > Metazoa > Arthropoda > Insecta > Coleoptera > Lampyridae > Pyrocoelia > Pyrocoelia pectoralis. The sequence goes on from CM070075.1 coordinate 7,404,656, forward strand.
TTGGCATTGGAACCTTTGAGCGTCTTAAACGGAGTCTTGAGATGTTTAATTGTGATTCATTCGTCGCCCATCTATTTTCCCATTTTGTTAATATTACTTTATATAGCCTAGGGGGAACTCATAAGAATCGTGCACTTTGTCCCAAGTCTTTGAAATTTGGTATAGTCTTAGGTATGGTCTTAAGGTTTTGGGAAACCATCCCAAGCCTGTTTGATATACACTGTGTGCAAGATAAAGAGGACCACTATGGGGATTTCGGAAACGGTAAGAGATAGAGTTTCGGTTAATTGGGAGAAAAGTTGGGCAATTTTGAGTTTAGTAAAATGACATTTTTAAACTGACGAAATTCCGAACCGTTCCGAAGTTATACGAGAAAAAGCGAATTTTCAGGATTTCGTTTTTGACAAATTGTTACTTTGTCTTTGATGTTAAATAAAAAGTAAAAGAAGCTTCTTCGGGTACTTTCTAACGTTCTTTGCATACAGCAAATTGGAATCCGACGTTTCGTTTTCAAGTAACCATCATCAACTTTGTTTTTTTAAATACGGTCTTGATTTTTTTATGCATAATATTAGAAAAGCTTTTTATTCTACATTCAAGCATGTATCACACTTTATGGTTTAATTGCGATTTTATACTTATTTTACTATTTTACTTAAATTTACTAGATTCTACTTTGGAATCAAGAGATACATAAAAAGATGACAAGAATGTACCGAGATAAATAGGGATTATGTTGACAAATATATAGTTTAATTTATAATATTATTTTATCTTGCTTAGTAAAATTTAAATTTCTGTGAAAAAATGAACATTATATATTTTTACACGTTGTTTTGAGAATTCAATATTTTCTGTTTGGAATGAGTTCATTTTGTTTCTCGCTGTAATCATGATCACGAAACTTTTTTGACAGAACACAAAATAAAGTTTCTTTGTTTACTAAGTCATTATAACTTGAGTTACATTTAATTTAAAACAGAAATAGGAAAACGTTTACATTTGCTTTATACCTTGTCGGCCAATGCCCGAAAAAAAGTTTTCTTGTTGTAAGTTGGCCTACGTGTAATCCATTTAAATTTATATTAATTTAGGAAAAAATAAGTAGCAATGTTACGTTTTAGACACCTCGAACTCAAAAGAAAGTTAATGAGGGTCACGGAAAGATTTGTATGTATTACGTTTCATATACTTTCCCTAAAATTTGTAAAATCCTCCATAAAATCAGCTTATGATCATCTATCACGTATTGATCGCATCCCCGTCACCTACAACTCTTAAATTTCCTCTCGAAACCAAAAACCTTGGGTTGAATATTAATTTAATATTAAGTTAGACTTTAAAATAAATTTCCTGTTATTGTATATTGATTACGAATTTAAACGCAGACAAAATAACAAGATAATGCGTGTTCTCTATCTGCATTAGAAATTTAATTTGGCTAGACCCAAATTTTAATTAAATTTAACTAGTGACGTATATAGTATTTCGGTTAAAGTTACTTAATTTGACCGTTCCAAACTTAAATGGAACCCTCAAATACGTTTTTTGGTTAATTCAACTTCCGTAGTTAAAGTGAATTTTATTCGCATTTACATCACGAGGGTGCGAAATTAGAATCAAAATATAAAATTGTCACGATTCTCCTTACACAATTTTATAAACTTTGTATAAGGCTTGACGCTGCGCACTTTTTCTTGTAATGAAAAATGAGCTTTACTCCACCGAATAACAAGACTACAGCTAGCGGCAACCTTTGCAAGCATCCCGGTAACTTTATTAAAAATTCACGCCAATTAATTATATGTGTTATACTAATTCCTTATTCATAGATGAATGATAGCAGTGCATATTGCTGAACGATATCATTAACTTTTCCGATGATAAATTGCCTTATATCTAAAGCTTATTACCAACATTTATCTACCTTAAAGTATAATACCTCGTATTTCTACCTTAATTTTGCATATTCATCTTCATCTAGCAGCTCAAAGTGACGTCAAGTTATGTTTGTCGATTCGGGTCGAGAGATATAATGTAATGATGTGCATTAAAAATGTAATATACCCAATCAATTTAGCATACCTGCCAGTTTTCACACACCTGTCAATGTAGTAAATGTAATATTAATATTACATTTGCCAAATTACATGCAATTTTGTGTGAAAGCAAGTATTAGCTGAATTTATCACAGTTGTAGTTGAAACAAACAAAATTCATTACTGAAGCATTAATAGCAAATAACTTTGAAATCAATAAGTAATTAAACTTGAACCCAAGTTTAGACATTTCGCATTTGATGGCGTCGAAACCTACAAATTTGGAAGTTGTTTCTATTTACTTCAAAACATATCGATTAAAACTTTTCAAGTATTACGACTATTCCAACGGCATAGTTTAATTTATTATTTCAAGGTGAACATCGTTTGTCTATAAATTTTTATATTACCTTTTAATGTTGGCAACATGAGATACAATAACATAATCGAAAAAATAAATAATTATTTTTTTAAATATAAACACTAGAAGAGTGTCATCTAATTGAACCACCCCAACCGGGGGCTAAAATTGTGGCTTAATTGCCATGATTAATGAGATAAATAAATATTAGTTAAATCACCGACAGTTTTGATGAAAAGTGTAGTGTACAAAACGAACAAATAAAATTTATTTATTTTCTATAAATATAATAATAAATTTATTTTTTCGATTATGTTATTGTATCTCATGTTGCTCATCTCTCATTAATTGTACTCCCATATATTACTCTTATTGACGTCAATTTTTTCGCATATCGTTTAATCGCATAATGTTTAATATCGTAATTTCATCGTTTCAATTCATCAAATCTTTTTAAACATATTAAAAAGAAGGGGAAGATTGAGAGTTTTGTTTGATTGATTATATTGCCTCATAACCCCTTTGTGAGCTACGAACTACCCTAGACATTGTACTTTTTTTAGAAGTTCTAAAACGCATATTTAAACCAACATAGTCAATTATTTTAGATTTTCAGCCAATCGCGCCCCTTTTTAACCCCTCGGTCCTTTGAAGAATAAGAAATAAGTTAGCCAAAAACAAGTTTTATTTTTCAACAAACTCTACATCTACATTAATACACTTATCCCATCGCTTTATCAATGCCCCAATGCCTGCTGCATAAAAGTGTTTGGGCTGGCGTTTGAACCACGTGCGTACCTCTTGTTGAACATCGTTATCACCCTCGAAATGTTTGCCCCCAAGATGCTTTTTGAGTGGACCAAACAGATGACAGTCTCTTGGGGCCAGGTCGGGACTGTAAGCTGGATGTTCAAGAAGTTCTCACTCTAATTCTGCAAATCTCACCTGGGTCAAGTGGCCCGAATGCGGCCTGGCATTATGGTGATGCCGCAATATTTCTTCCGTCAGTAGACCTGGACGTTTTCGTCGAATTTCATCCCGAAGCAACAACAGAACTCTACAGTATGATTCAGCAGTTACGTTCTCATTTCTGTTCTGGAGCACTCCATGAGAATCCCAGAAAACGGTAAACATAACCTTACCAGCTGAGGGCACACCTTTGAATTTCTTTGTTCCTATTTTCAGCTTTCCTACGGCAGCTTGTGACTTATTTAATGACTTTCTCTCGTATATAATTTAAACAAATACCACCAAATTGTGCTATATTATCGAAAGTAGGAATTATGCCCTATACCGGGTGAGTCATTTAACCTGGAATTTGAAATATCTCGAAAAATACGCATTGTATAGAAAAATGTGCCGAATCAAAACTTGAATATCTTCGAGGGGAAAATTCGTTAGTACTAAATTACACCCTCACCCCCACCCCCTGTAGGCGGGGTGGGGGGCAAATTTGAAATCTTAAATAGGAACCCCTCTTTTTTATCGCAGATTCGGATTTTACGTCGAAAGTTACGTACGATTTGTCCGAAACATTTTTTTCGATTCGCGACAGAGGGCGCTGTAATCGCAAGAAATGGGACAGAGGTGTTAAACATATAAACACGTATTTAGTCAGATTGGATAGACGAACGCTTGTGTCCAGGTTGTTGAAGTTCAAGGTCACCATTTCGAGCATTGACTTGATTAGTGAGGGGCAAGGGGATTCACGTTAATTAAGCACTCCAAATGCAACATAAAACTATTACGTCATTTACGTCCTCCTCGTTGCTCCTGGGTTACGTTAAAACAGTTTATTCACTCCCCCCCCCAACACACCTGCAGGAGAGGGGGGGGGGTAACCCTAACATCATTGAATAATCTGTCGAATCTTACTAAATACATGTTTATCTGTTTTTTGACTTCTGCTCCATTTCTTGCGATTACAGCGCCCTCTGTCGCGAATCGAAAAAAATGTTTCGGACAAATCGTACGTAACTTTCGACGTAAAATCCGAATCTGCGATAAAAAATAGGGGTTCCTATTTAAGATTTCAAATTTGCCCCCCGCCCCGCATACAGGGGGTGGGGGTGAGGGTGTAATTTAGTACTAACGAATTTCTCCCTCGAAGATATTCAAGTTTTGATTCGGCACATTTTTCTATACAATGCGTATGTTTCGAGATATTTCAAATTCCAGGTTAAATGACTCACCCGGTATACACAGAATTTGATTCTTCAATGAGGCATACATATTCTTCTATAATGTACCGTTTATAGAATCTATACTTTCTCTTCTCATGAAAACTTAAGAAGGATCGTCAGCACTTACCATTCCAACGTCTTTCAATACTGGCGTAGCTATAGCCGCAGCTGATCCGTCTGATATACCATATTTATCGCACACAATACATAATGTTGGAAGGTTTAGTCTTACTTGACTGCTGTTTGAATGTGAAGGAATGTTGAACTTTATCTACATCTCATTACACGAAAAATCACAGTTTTAAGAATCATTGAACTTTCATGGGGCGTCGCTCACTTAGATTGAAGAATAAGGTATTTTACAACTGGTACCAAACTTATGCTTTTCGAATATTTCTCCTTCTTTTAACTTTCTTTCTTGTTTAGCAGCCAAAGCTTTTTCTAGGTGACTTAGGACAGAAGTTCTGTTCCGGAATCAGCACCCTTCTGGCTTTTTCACACTTGCTTGTCGCAATGTCAATCAACGTATTTGTTGATTCTTCTTTAAGATTACATATTTAGTTTTAACTCATACTGACTATTTTGTCTACATTTCGTGTATATCATAAGACTTAAGTATGTATCGTGATATATGCGTATTAATTGTACGATTAGGTCAAATAAGACCGTCGGTGGTATCGACGAGGATTTCCAAATATTTCCAATTATGTTAATAACTTCGTTACATAATTCTTGAAATTGGTTCTTTACCGTTAAGATGATTAAATTTCTGCTCATATCGAATAAATAAATAACATTTAAGTACGTGCTTGACTGTAGGTAATACGTAGTTGTTTAAATCAACAGGATTACCAGAAATAGGTATACTATCTCGTTTTAGTTCTTGGTGTGCTTAGCCTTTAATGCACTCTTTCAATACTGAAAACTATCCAATTCCTTCCCTAAATGTTGTTGTATTTCCTAATATTCCCAAAGCACCATTGTCAGAAAAATGAGTATCTATTAAGTTATTCATTTCGTTGATAAGAAAATACTTTGTATTCTCCTTGGATATGGGGACTTATAATTTCGGTCACTTTAGTTTTGCTTTTTCCAAAAGTGTTCAAAAGCATTTCCCACCTGTTAACGAACAAAGATCCTCCTAAAGCTTTACTGATCTCTTCATGGCCGCGCTTTGATGAAATTAGCCTTTTTAAACTACTAAGTGCTAACTCCTTGGGCAGGAGTGGACGAGCCGCTCGAAGAAAGATTGTAATAGAGGAAGTTTGTTTTCCTCTCAAAGTTGTTCATCCTCCTCTACTTTTCCAAAAACTCTGTCGTCTTGATAAGCCTATCACATTTCCCAACGAAGTTATGGGAGTTTTCAAAAAAAATGCTGAAGCGTAATTTCCACTATCATCAATTTAGTTAACGCCCAAATGCAAGTTTAATTTTTTGGTTTCGATTTTGCATAACAAGGTTGAGCAAAACCGCGGGAACCGTTCTTCACGTTCGTTTATTACGTTTATTATCCAACTAAATTCTTAAATTTGAAATTACATCGCACAAACATAATAAATGACTATAACTACTTGATCTGTTGGACTGTACTTTACGACACTAGTTCTTGCTTTATCTATTCAAATCCTCTAAACAGGGCTGTAGAATATATTTCCGCAAACATTCAATGAAAATTAAGTAAACGCCGCTGACTTATTCATACCACTGAAATGACTCCTTAATAGCAATATAAATGGCGTCAATGGTCAAAAGAAGAACCCTTTTCGAGACTTTTTACCCTTTTTAGCGGCTTATTCTCCATTTTTTACCACTCATTTTACAGCACGCGATGCTATAGGTTATGACTAGTGAAATTATTCAGTAAAGTGGTTGGTAGTAGAATATTGTTTGGCAACATTGACTTAGATGAAGATAAATAAATGGTGCCTAGTAAAAAGTAAAAATATTTCGATCTTGCTTTGTTATTAAATGAAGAAATATCGAGTACAAATGAAAATGTTACGTTTCATAATACAGACTGTTCACTAAATAACTATTTGTATCACTACGATAACGTGCAATTATAATGTTGCAAGCACAAAGATATATGCTAAAGAGATAAAATTATACAGCAAACAAAGCTGCGTCAACAGGGTGCCACTGTGCATTGTTTTTTAGTAACCTTAAAATGTCTAGTCTAATGCCTCTGGGTCATAACTACATACTTAGTTTTGAGTTCAGAAGGATGCATTGGGTCTGTGCAGTTGCCATTGATTGGCTCATTAATTTTGAATAATGAAAATCTTCCAATTTTGCATCCGTAAGGTGCAGAGCTACAAAATGGGTCAAAATGTTAATAAACAACAATAACAATACCACCACCTTATACTTACCCTTCTTGGAGGTTTCATAAGCTTTCATTGAGCACATTTTTAAGTTCCTTCAATTCTTTAAAGCCAATGTGTCGAAAGCTTTTATGCCACACATTTACATCATCTGCTCCCTTTCCAATTCACATGTTGTACAATTCCTTCTTTCTAACGTCTTTCACAGATTTCTCAGCTTTTATGTTTATATGGCTAAATAAACTTTTTTCACATTAACTAAACCACTTTTACTGGTTCCCAAACTTTCTGAAGCTCTTGAGTCTAGAATCTAATGAATATTTCTTTTTTCTTATGACGTCGCTGCGGAAAAATCCAAAAATTTTCTCCACTAATGAATTGTTTTGTCGGAAAAACCATCGTAAAGCTTTCACTATTATTTAGGCATTTGGGTACATAATGTCCATTTTTGTAACAAGTTCGACTCCTCCTTCTTGTTTGCAAAACTAGAACTTTAACTACAGGGACTGCCTGCTGATGATTATTCAGACACCTTTTTTGGTATTGAAGGATTTCTGCTGTTCACTACCAAAAAAACTACTGCTGCTGTACTTCTACCACTGTCATCTATGTACATATCCATCCATTTCGTTTTAATTGAATCTGTGGTGATATTTATTCCAGAATTATGGAAGCGTACTTCTCCGGGAACCGTGCCAGTGAAAGCGACATTGACTTTTGCCCTTTTTTATTTCGGCGATCTATGCGACCTTGATGTAGGATTCCTTGGAATCAACTTTATACTGTAACGCATCGTTAGCTGTTGTTACATCCTGAAATGCGAAAACAAAGGTAGTTCGATGGTTAATAACTCCTTCTTTTGCTATCAGAAATCCTTTACGATCTTTCTGTTATTCCTCTTACATACGCTTATTTTTGTTATGTCATAGATCTAGTGCGCCGATTACAATGATACAGAAATAAGAGATTTTCTTGACATCTTTATATTTTACCAAAAAATGATCTCCGAAGTAATATAAATATGGAGAAACAATGCAATTATAGGTTTGGATTCCCCCATTTCCCTTGTACCTACTTTCTTGGCACGACTGCATGTACTTACATCATAAAAGTTGTTACTAAAAACTTTAGCACGTCCAATAAACGTAGCTTCGAATTAATCCACCTTTCATATTCCATGAAAATTGGATCATAAATGTAAAAGTAAGACCGTTTTATTCGTGCTCTGTTGGTTGCAATCTTGTTACTTGGATGAAACCTGAAAATGTAAGTTGCTTTGACTGTGGTTACTGATGAAATAAATTTGACACTTAAGTTAAATTGCAAGAGAGTTTTAAAATATAACTCCAATTAGTAATGGATAATAATACCTTTGGTTAAGTCCATGAAACCCGTTATAGTTATAAATGCTAACGATGTCTATAATAATACCACAAACTCGTCTTGGTCTTTGATTTGAACCCTAATTAGATACACCTAATTGTTAAGGAATACGAACAGGAACTCAACTCGCCTTGCCATGTAGAATAACGTCAACGAAAAAATAAAGCCGGTGATCTATTTGTGTACTATCGGAGTAAAAATGCAAGGCCTCTGACTTTAGAAGCTTGTATGTCAGTAATTAGCAATCATAATTTAATGAAATAAAGTGCACTTAAAAGACCATTTATTTCTACAAAAAGGTGTACAGTTTTAGATTTTTACAATACATCGTTAATTTTCTGTATCAGTGTATGTGAGAAAAAGCGCTAATTATGACTCAAATCGCACAAGCGCTCCACTTTAAAAATTAATTACGGCTATATTATTGAAACTGAGTGGTAGATACTTATAATATTTGAAAAATGTATACTTTTTTGTCAATGTGAGATGCTTTTGAGGCCAATTGGTTTATTAGTCTTAAAGCTATAACGAAAAAACGACATTTGTGTAACTCAGTACCTGAACGTTCGATATTAATAATATTGACAGTAACATAACAGGGTTAAAGCAATTATATTGTGGTCTAACACGATTCACAAAAATAATGTCATTATACATCGTTTTTTTTAAAAGAAATTTCGAAAAAACGATGCATGCACCAGTTGGAGGGGAGAAGCGCGGCGCGCGGGGTAGCTGTTGTCGTATACTATTGCTATAAAGCGCATGGTTTTGTACAATGCAAAAGAATAATCACATTGTTGTGGGTTGCCGCTCGCTGCTTACGATGTGGTAAATTACCTCTCGCGGGAATATGTGCGTCTTTCTTTCGCGATAAACATAAATTTACTTCGAATTACAAGAAAACAAATTTTATTTTCAATAAGAGAATAATGCAGTTAGATTTAAGTAATATCAAATTTAGCATTTTAAACAAGAATTTTTTCTATAACTTCCGTAAATTGCAAAATAGCACATTTTCGGTTAGGGCTTATAAAACCAGTTAATCATATGAATAATCAATATTTATTGGCTGTCGACTTTTCAGAAGTATGTGTGCTACAACATTTGTAAATTTGGTAACAATTTATGAAACAATAACAATTTTATGATAAGTTAAAACTGACCGTCAGCCAGGAAAATACTAAATACAGCGTTTTTATTGCTGTTAATTAAAATAAAAGTTAAACAACTGATTCTACCATTTTGGTTTTTACACATGTTAAACATATATAAATGACTAATGTACTGCTCAAAAATGAAGAAATTTCACCCCTCAGTTTTTTTGTTATGATCACTTAAAGTCAGCATTTTTACTCCGATAGTAGTACTTTTATTCCTGTAGTGCAGATTTAACAGGCAGTAATTACGGTTTGGTTTCAAACACAAACAATTTAAACGCGACCGTAGTTTTCATTACGAAAAACTTTGACAGAAGAACGTTTCATCAACGAATCACACTAAAACATTTTCTATTATCCACGAAACTGCTAAATTCACGAAGAACAAACCCCAAAATTTACTATTTTCTATACAAATCAATACTATTTCGTCTCCAAATTCCTACAGCCACTGCGGTCGGTGACCTCCAAAGATGAGCTATAAAATCTCAAAATAGAATTATTGAAATCTCTTAGAGGAATAATATTAATTTTATTAAATGCCTGTTTTTACGTAAATAAGAATCCATTAATCTTCATGGCGTTAAAATAGCGTAGAATTTTAAATTCTGGTGTAACAAAAAGAGCTTAATTTTTTTAATTTAGAAAAGTATTCCCTTTGTTTTTATCTCTACTTCCTTTACACTTCAATTTCTTATTAAATTCAAATCTTCCCCTTATCTTCTCCGATTAGCTTGCATTTTATTAAAACATTTGCGTACTAAACCGTTTTAATTAATTATTAATCCTTAAATCTAAGCGCGCTTTAATATATTTTGGTTTCATTATTTCATTTATAGGTTTAACGTGCTAAAGCGAATTACCTTCGCGAGAGCTTAACCATTATAAGTACTATTGTAATGTGGTTTAAAACGACTTCAATAACACTGAAATTGTAATTGAAATCTTCTAAAGACACAAAACGTACGTAAATGAACGCAAATGGTCTCTCTATTGCCTTAGATTAAAGGAAATCGTTGCTCAAATTGCAGAAGAGGTAGGGTACCTACGTCTTTTAGTAATTTATTATTTGAATATACATATTATAAATCGTGCATTCTTTCTGAAATGTTGGGCTAATACTAAGTTTATAACGTGGGCAAGAGAAAACTAGTGAACAACCTGTATCAGTTGTTTACAAACACTTATTTAACATTAAATGTCGGGGTTCATTCTCTAAATATTTGTTACATTTACTGTATATTTACAATGTCACCAAAGACGCGGTCATTTTTATTAATTAAAAAGGGACTTGTAGTGTTGATTGCCCATAGATACAAAAAAGTAAATGTCATCGCGCTAAAACAATGGAAGGAGTCGCTAATACTTTCATGTAATCTCGACTTAATTCCCATCGATGGTTAAGGATCGTGTTATAAAGCCTTCTATTACACATCTCGTTCTAGGGTGAGTTACATCCAAATATACAATATATCGGGATGCTTTCTGAATTTAGGATATTTCTTTTTTTATTTTTTTAACGAACAATAGCAACTAAAAGCTGCTCTCAAATTTCCTTACCTACAACGTCACTCTACATATTATAAGAAATACACACTGTTATTTTCTCACAAACATGGGCGTTTTATGTGAACATTGACCTTCTTAAGTGGAATTGGGCAATGGCTTATGGATCGGTAAATATATATATGGCATATGCGTGGTCCATTCCTTTATCATTGAATCAATGTTTTCTCATGCAATCGCTTTGTTCTTTTACGCATGTTTCTCTATCTACATTTGCGAAAGTGTTGCAGTGCATCGATGCAAAAAACCATTGGATACGAGAATCGTCTACTGATTACTACGCGTTATTGTTGCTAAGGGTGAAGATTATAAAATGTTGTGAAAGAAACTTACATCATTTATGTTATGTTTGGGATCATTTGAAACGTTCAGGCAACTGACGATTCCGTGGCTATGTTCATTAATCTTCTAAATGACGGCAAAATGCAAATTGTGTACTAAATGGTACCAAAAGTTTCCCATAAGGCTACAAAATAAGCGAACTCCTTTCAAATTATTTATTGAATTTCAAAATATAATCCAATACTAAACAATCGATATTTGCACTACAAGTAGCGGTAAATGAACTTTTTTATTCGAGGCGAGAGTGTGCACCAAAGCGGAGCTGAGGTGCAGAAACCCATCGAGAATAAAAAAGAAACTAACCTACGCGTTGTGCATTACATTTTTCTCACTACCACAGGAATTAACTCTAATAATATGTACTAAATATATGGGTATATGATACTAATAATTCCATAATAGAGAATGAAAACTAATTAACAGAACTTACAGACCACTAAAAGGCCTGAAATAATGTTAAAGGTTTTATATCTACTTACGGGTCTTTCAGGCCTTTTAGTAGTCTGTAAGTTTTGTTAATTAGTTTTCATCTGTTATCATGCGTCATTCTTAATTAAGAAAAAAAAATGTTTGCCCCTTCAGACTTTCATCCATTTGGATCTGGTATAATCATCTATATTCTTTTAATAAGCTTGAGAATGAGAGTCAAATTTTAATTGTCGGTTTGTGCACAACTAAGTTAAAGGTTAAATAACTAGGTGTTAATGCCCCCTACTGATTAACTCAGGTTTATCCTATGTTAATGAAAAACGAGGCTGATTCCGGTTGGTCTTTTCATTCATTATTGGCCAGTATTGTCAATTAATGGGGCTGGTCTTTCAGTACTTTGGTATTTTTATTAAAAAAAAAAAACATTTCATCCCTCGCTTCATTAAATTTTGATTTCATTAAATATTCATTGTTTAAGGGGAGGTTTTAAGTTGTTTTATTAACTTAATTCAATCGTCATATTTCAACTTCTTAACTTAAATAAAAATATATCTATGGGGAATGTTTAGTGACGTTTTATTCCTACAATCTGATATTAATAAAGCTCCATTTATACAACAATTTAAGTGATAAGTTCGTAGCGTTTTCAATAATTCCGAAATTAATATATTTTAAGCACAAGAAATACATATATTATCTCCCACATTGTTTACGATTGATTCCCAAATTCGGGCAATTATTCTTTACCTCGCTTACAAAAATGCTATATGGTCTGAAACTGTAGGAGCCTTCAAGCTAAGTTTGGAGAGTAATTTCATTACTGACGGCGATTACTTGGAGATGATTGACGAGAACGTCTGATAGGGAAATATCAGAAGGATAGAGGGCAAGTATGGAATAATCTCCAAGACGAGCTCTTGAATACCCATTCTGTAATGTGGGAATGGGCATTATCGTGCATCAAAGTCATGCGACGAACATGGAATTGTGTGTGTCGGGCTCCATGTTATTCGCGGCAGATTACATGGCTTTGTAAACAATTCGTTGTAAATGACGGGGTGGGGCGGGGCGGGGGACTTCCTAATGTACACATAAAGACAAAATCAGTGAACGTGATCCAACACATAAAGTCGATGTTGTTGTCCACCAAGCCAAGAAGTCCAAACCGGTGAAGCGCCGATTTTTAAAGCAAGCGGTGTGCGATGCTCATACGCCCACTGACCAGAGAACGCGTTGCTTAACTTCCAATATCTGTATGGATTGTGTATATCCAACTCTGATTATTACTCCAGGGAAAATTCCCAGGTACCCATTTTGGAAGGTTGGGTCGACCTTGAGGGGGAAAAAGTTTTCTGTGGGAGCCGTGAATTGAGCCTGGCCAAGGCCACCTAGCCTGGCGTTCTAACCACTGCGGTATCACTTGCGCATTTCCAACTAATAATGGCGATAATGGAATTTATTCCACCACCTGGAGACGAATAATTTTGCTACTAAACTGTTGTCTATACACGTAAGTGTCATTTAATGAATCTCGAAAGCAGGAATCTTATTTCATACCGCATCTTATATACTTTTATATTGGTTTGTTATATACCAGGTGTAAATTTGAAAACTTGTTAGACTTTGTGATGTACCCGACTTTGGCCGCTCGATTTTAAATGATTCCGTTAAAAGTTTAGTCCGTTTGCTGGATGGTATTGAAAAGTTACGCCACTGATTTTTGTTAATTAAAAAACTCATGTACGTGATGGAATGTATAAATATTGGTCGGGCATTTGAATAGCTAGACCGCGGGGGGTGCAGAAGGAGCTAACGCGTGAAGTAAAAAAATTAGGGGACGGTTGCAGTTGAACAGTTCAAATGGTATCGGCATCAAGAGTTAAGTTACAGTTCTCGACTTCGAAGGGTATCGACATGAAGAGTTACGTTACAGTTCTCGAGTTCGAAGAGTATCGACACGAAGAGTGGTTAGTTTTTTGGTGTTGCGAAGTTCCCGATAATTAGGTATAATCTCTTTACTTTACTTAATTGTTCGATTTAATATTTAGGGGTTGTTTCAATTTGCCAATGTGATCTGTTAATCTGTAGTTTTGGTGTTTGTGACGCACGTACTCAGGTATATTTTATTCATTGCTTCTTATGAATTATTCTATTAATTGATAGGGTGTATTTTAAATTTAGCGTTGTATGATTTTCAGCTTTATTTAATATGTAACTACCATCATAAACTTTAAAGTTGCGCAATGCAATAGAAAGTTACTGAGCTACGTTTTAGGTATCACGTCTTACTTTGGGGATGCTTTATTATTGGTTGTATAATTATGTTGTTAGAGGATGCTTTAGTAGAATTTGAAGTACGCTTTTGGATATTACGTGATATTTAATGCGATGCGATGTCATGTGCGGTTTTATGTTTAATTGATGCATAATTATGACCATGTAGTTACGTTTTTAAGTACTCGATGATCGTCAGGTGGTATTTTATGTGGGGGCGTAATATGATCTTTTACGTGAGTTGCTAGAACCTGCCAACATCTTATTTTGACGCGTCGTATGTGATTAAGTTTTACACCCTTTGATTTTATGCATTTAAATACTGTTTATGGGGTGGATCCTAAAACAATGCTACAGACCCCTCTCTCTCTAACCTTATGTACAGGCAGGGTGATCGCTCAGCCACAGGCTAGCGCCCTAAGCCAAATACAAATACAAAAGCTTCGCCCGTGACCCCTTGGCCCTGTGGCGAGTTGTAGGATCTGTTGCCTAACAGCGTTTCTTCATTTTCCCCCTTGAAAGGTGATGGCAGAAGCTATTTAAAATATTCTAATATAAAATATCAAATTCAAGAAGGTGAAATGAAATACCTGACGAGAATTGCACAAGCTGGAAGCAACCAATAGTAAAATTGAATGTAATTTGTTAGATTTGAAGGTTGAAGGTGAGGTAATTATCCTGGAGGGTTTTTCTGTAGCTCTTTTCCCTCCTTGTAATCAGCGAAGACCCAGAGCTAATCTCAAACCCTGAGTTTGAGAGGGCAACCCTTGCGTTTATTAAAGTTTATTCGTTCTCCCCAATTCTTGTGTTTTATTTATGTTTGCCTAATCGATCCTTATAAGACTAGCACACACACATCACGAGCAATTCGTTCACAACGTAGAGTCCTACCATTTTGAGAGGTTTGTTATTGACGATCACGTGCCATGGGGTTTCAGTTAGTTGGCGGGAGATTTAGTTTATCTTTGGTTTTCGAATTGCGCGACAGTCTTGAGACGTTGCACCTGGGGATACGCTACAACTTCATATCTTCGAAACTATAACAGATAAGTAAACATTTTCGAAACATTTCTAGAACAGTTTCAGCCTTCTAACCCCTATTTTTTAAATTGCACTACCCCATGTGTAACGTATCATTGGAAAGCCCTTTAAACATGTTATTCATCAGTACTAAACAAAATGTCAATCAATCGATGATTTTGTTGAGAAAAGCAATAAAAGCTTTCAGTAGCTTTAGTTGTATGTTTTCGTATTTATCGCTACTAATATCATCAAATCAAATCACTATTTCAAAAAGATTATTAAAAATTACGATCTGTGAGTAAAAAAAAATAAAATATTGTTTATTTAACAGAGGATTTCTTATTAGAGGAGCGTTCAGATAACTTGTGTTTGGACATTCGCTTGTAGAATTCTCAATAATATTTTTTTTTCCATGAATGTATTGGGTTATTGTTGAGTTTTTCTGTTCATTTGACCACCTATTTGTAAAGATGAGTTGTTTTTGGAAAATAGTACCTAATTTGACATTTAAAACATAAATTTTAATAAATTGTTTTAAATGCTATTTTTCGTATTATTAAATATAGGGGTGGGGTGGCTGAAGCCTAAGGGGTGAGTTGCAGAAGATTTCTATATGAGTCAAATTGATTCCCCTCAATGTTCTAGAAACGGTTTCGAGAAATTTTAGTTACTTTTTACAGTTTCGAAATTATGAGGTCTGGTTTTCAAACAAACAAAGATATATAATGATAGATTCAACTTTTCATAAGAATATCTGTGTAATCCATACGTATAATTTTTTAGACAGGGTTGAATACAAAATTATAGCACACAAGAAATTTGTTTGTTAAGTAAGAAGAATGTTTCAAACTTGGCGGCCTGATATTACAAGTTTCGTATATTAATACTTAGCCAAACTTAAGTTATATCGAATACCCAGGTATTAAACTTAGAGAACTTCTATTTACTTTGTATATAAACAAGCCAGTCTTAGTAATGGCTTACGTAAATTTCATCTATAATGTAGTAGTGACAGAGGAATAAGTACTGTTGGTAAACGTACGTGAAAGCATGGATTACGTTATTTCATGCGACGTCAAATAGAATAATCTAAATTTTTCACATTACTTTCTATCTTTGGAAGTTGCTTGTCATAGGAAAATTCACAATATAAATTTTAAATGGCGATGGGTTCGGAGAACTCCATTATTTATAACTAGGGCAATACAGTATACATAAGTGATCATTGAAAATGTCCATTGAAGGAAAGCAAGTAAAGTTCCCCAATATACCGTGGATATAACCACCTACTTAAGAAGAGTACGTAATGTGGATTCAAAATGAATTCTGAACAGAATTAGGTAAAAGAACTCATCGGTACTTTAGTAATGTTCACCTTTTGATAAGTTTGTATTTGAAATGTTTTAGAAATAACGAAGTGTAACGGATTTGTTGAAGATTCATCGAAACTATTACTTTTCTATAGGTAAGTATTTAGTTGCAGGTGCAAAGATTTCAATTCCAATTAAGTAATTGCGTTTAATATTATGAAAAAGTGGCTGCTTTAAATCTAAATTCTCTCCAAATTACTTTCTAAATTAAACGAAGTGCATAAAATGAATTATAGAGCTAGATCGTGAATGGTTGTGTGAATTGATGATCGAGTGATTGGGGTCGAAAAACGTGTTAAATTCGTGTTAGAATATGAACACTCCTGTGGCCAACCGACTTTATGAGCTCTCAAATTTAAATTTTTATGTAATTTTAGATCTTTGCATAAGATGAAAGTTGTACTTAAAGGCAAGCACATTTCATTTAAATTTAAAATAAAATTCCTTTTAGTATCAACCACAAATCTTTTCAGAAAGAGGACCTCATGTTCTATTTGCTGTGTTAAATTTAATTATAATCAACTTACATACCTTATTGTGTCGAAATTAAAATCTTTAGATCAGCCCGTTTTATTTAAATCTTGTCAAGGAACTGGTTTATTACTTTCAAGAGTCCTTCAATAAAATATATATTAAGCCCCGTGTCCGAGTACTACCTTTTTGTTTGCCAAAATTGGTTTCTGTAAACAACTTGTAGTATATTAGTACAGAGCGTTAATCAATGTAATTGTTTTCCACTTATCAAACAAGTAAAAATTGTCGATCTTTTAAACATCCTTATCAACCGTCTCGTCTTAAATTAATCCAAATTTGTATGGATATACAGTTTATAATTTCAAATTTTTTTCAAAATCTTCTGACTATCTCTCAATATAGGTACAAATAGTTCAGAACGTTCTTGTAGTGCACTAACTTCGCAATGCCTAGGCACATGTTTAAGTTCGCCCTCAATACGTTGAGTTGATGTGTATTCCAAAAGAATGTTAAACAAGGTAAACAATTTTGCTTACATTTATTCTTTCACTGAAAAGATAACTGAAAATATTTAAGTTATTGAAAACCCTTAAGCGGCAATTTATAAAGCTCCAGAGTTATTGTTTGAAATGAATAGCTTCATTCATAATTCGAACTTCCTGAGGCGGTGCATAAGCTCGAAAGTTTGTTTAACTTACCTCTCATTACAATTTGTCGATGTATTCTTTCGTAATCTTCATTCTACATTACCCACACTTGAAGGCAGACTGTACTATGTGAATCTATTTTTGTCTAAATGTCAAGACATTTTCTACGGTAATTTGGTCGTCCATAGAAACTAAAATATAGTGTGTTACCTACTGATGGGGAGATGTACGATGTTATCTGTGGATTTGAAGTGACATGATATAAACTACTAATGGAATGGGCACTATTATTAAAAAGTATGCAAAATAATAGCAAATAACCTAATCAATGCAATGTATGCAAACCATAATAACGTCGAATTTTCTTAAAAATTAAGCCAATTTTGTAACGAAATTATTATGTTTTGCAAGTTTCGGAACATATTATAAAGTAATAATAAAATCAAACTCTTACCAAACTGCACACGCTGAAATAGAAGAAAGGGAAATGGGATGGGAATAAGATCTCTTTAATCCTCAACTTCTTTACTTTATCTAAATTGAAATCTCCAGCTACACAAAAGGAAATCTGGACTCTGTTAAACGCGATTCATATTTAATTTTTGGTAAAATCTCGAAAACAACTATTTTAACTGACGTTATTTACGGAACGGGAAATGGAAATGAATTTCCTTAAAATTGACTCAACTTTTCAAACAACATAAAATTAACTAACTGGAAACCAAGAACAAATAAAGGTGCATAACGGAGAGTAAGTGCATAGCAAAGCTAATATCGCACCCCTCGGAGAGTAGCGATCAACATGGCAAAGTCATAAGTAGATCCAGAAGCGATTGCGAACACGCACAGTAGATAATGTCATAAACGGTAATCGCACAATCATAATATGGATGAACATCATCACCTCATCTCACTACCACTACAATTATTATATAACCGTACAACAAACCACAGCAAACTCTAGAGATCTTTCGTAGTTTAATGGTACCCATTTGTTCTATCTAAACCCCGAAGGCTTGTCAACTGGTAGCAAATTACTCGTAGAACTCGCCTCTTTTACAAGAGTTCGAAGCAAATACATATCATAAATTGATAGATTGGATTACAAAAGAATGACTTACGGTTTAGTTCAAATACACTAACAGAGACGTAATCAGTAGTTGCTAACTGATTTATGAAGCTACTCACAGGCTATAGAAAACTGGATGAAACTTGTTACGGAATATACTTGATGACTAAAGAATTAAATTTTGAAGGAACTACCGTCATTCGTCTCAAGATCAAACATTTCTTCGCCACCTAACCTGAAATGTATGTGAGTGAAATGCTCACTTTACGTTGTAATTTCAGTAGTACGCTACGTCGGACCTTAATCGAAACTGTAAATTGTGCTATAACACCTTATTGGTGTTAGCCGTGTTGCACCATAATTCAACGGGCAAAGGTACAGACAGTCGCAAATTACACATTCTTTTACATTTTACTCGAAATTCTGAAGAATGTGGAATTCAGGAACCATTAAAGATGTAGGTGGTACCTCTACACCCTGAGATCTGTGTTTTTTACTTTTATCACCGTGAGTGCTGCAGAAAATGTAACAATTAGAGATAATGCAACTTTGATACAATTCAGTTATTAGACGGGTCGATGTATATACTAATAGCAGATTACGCAAAATAGCAAACAGGTAATGCTCTTAAAAGTACACTTAATTTACTCAACAGTAAGTTAATTTTTGATTTGCTATTGCTTAATTTGTCTCTTTTGCTATCGACACTGTAGCATACCACCCCCAGGTGCAACGTCGAATGACTATCGCGCAATTCGAAAACCAAATAACAACTAAATCTCCCACCAACTAACTGAAACCCCATGGCACGTGATCGTCAATAAACTGTCAAATGGTAGGACTCTACGTTGTGAAACGAATTGCTCGTAATATGTGTGTGCTAGTCTTATAAGGATCTATCAGACAAACATAAATAAAACACAAGAATTGAGGAGAACGAATTAAAATTAATAAACTTCAAGGGTTGCCCTCTCAAACTCAGGGTTTGAGATTAGCTCTGGGTCTTCGCTGATTACAAGGAGGGAAAAGAGCTACAGAAAAACCCTCCAGGATAATTACCTCACCTTCAACCTTCAAATCTAATTATAAAATTACTCTCAATTTTACTATTGGTTGCTTTCAACCTGTGCGATTTTCGTCAGGAATTTCATCCCCTCTTTGAAGATTACATAAATAATAAATTGGTACCTTCTGCCATCACCTTTCAAGGTAAAGTCTCACTAAGGCTGTTATGTAACGGATCCTAACATTCACGCCAGGGTTCACGGGCGAAGCATGTCTTTGACATGTTAAGGGTTAGGATTAAATACAGTTAGATCCAGGGCGCCAACCATTAGCTGAACTTAAAATCCTGCCACGGTACTTAGAGTTTAGATTGGTATTGGTTGTATATTGTTTTAGGACCCATCACATCCACAGTACTCAAATGCATAAAATTTGAGGGAGGTAAACTGTAATCGCATTCGATACTTCAAAATAAGATGGTGGCAGAATACCATCGCCTTGTATAACCACAATGCAACTAAAAGGAGTATGCCATTCCCATAGAGTTGCAACATGATTTGGTGCTCGTCGGTAAAGGGGGGAAGGAGAGTGGGAAAATAAACCATTCAATCATAAGTTTGGCTGCCGGGCCCAACGAAGGCTCACCTCTGACTGGGTTCCATAGCTAGGTACACGTTGCTACATTATTATCAATATTTTTACACTTTAACCCGCGTACAGGTCAAATACTGGGTGGTAAACAAAGAAATGGAACCAGATCGGTTTAGTACAGTTACATTCTACGGATTCCCAATCCAGGTTGTTTTCACCTTGCTGGTGTAACCAAGCGAGACAACGTTTTCGAACAGAGGGGTTGGGGTTCTAGTGCTTCACATTCAAGAAACAACTGAACACGCTTACCGCCGGATGAGGGAGCCAAAAGAGATTCACGAGCGCAAACCGTCATTGAAATCGTTTCAGAAGCAATTATGCAAGGAGGGTATGGTGGTTTATCGTTACTCGAAAACCAAACATGCTACACCCCACAAAGCAATGGCATAATCAATTAATAATCAATCATTAGGCTATTATGGTTAGACAAGTAGATAACCCGTCAATAAATGTATTACGCCCCCACATAACCAAATTCCATGACTCAAATCACCGCAAGCGCGCACCAAAGTCACGTACAAAACGAATTATCGTCAAACAAAAAATACAATGCATGAAATTACGGCTACACGTGCAGGAAAATTCCTACCCCACTAAACAAATACACGAAATAATCATACATGCACCAAAATTCAACTAATTTTACTAATCACGCTAAACCAACCCTAATAATATTTAGGAAGTAAAAGAAAGTTATCCCTAAATGACAAATGTACGACTCAATTTCGTATTACATACTTGCTAAGTAATTCAAGATTGCGCAACCTGAATTTAAATACTGTAAAGTCAAAATTTGTAACATAAATGACCTACAATAAAAGGAACACGTACAAACGTTAATTCAAAATGCACCCTACCTAATTAAGCACCTAGTTATTACTAAAACAACCCCCAAATATTAAATCGAACAGTTAAGTAAAGTAAAGAGATTATACCTAATTATCGCAACTTCATAGAACAAAACTACTAACTACTCTCTCGATACACCGAGAACTGTCCCTCGCCGTTCCCTTATTTTTTTTACTTCTTGCATTAGTTATTTTTCCACCCCGCCTTCAGGCTATCCAAATACGCCGGCCAGTATTTATACATTCTATCACGTACATGATTTTTTGTTAATTAACAAAATCAGTGGCGTAACTTTTGTTCAATACCATCCACCAAATGGACTAAAGTTTTAGCGGGAATCATTTACAATCCAGCTGCCAAAGGCTGGTACATCACAACACTGTTCAAAGGGATTCAGTCTTATCACATAGTGAACATTTGTTTGCTAAAGTTTGATTTTTGAGAAGGTGCGTGTACGTCATAGGCATTTTTCTTAGTTACCATTGTTATTATATTGTTGACAACAATTGTAACTATGTAAAATGTCTATGACGTACACGCACCTTCTCGAAAATCAAACTTTATGTATAGTGATTCAATAAGGTGATACTTTTATCGAAGTTCCAGAATATGCGAACAGATTCACAAAATATTGAAGGCTTTTACCCATTGCATATTCAATACGAATTTTGCCTTATTTGCATCCTTATATTTGGCTAATTACGAAATATTCTCATAGGATAATGTAATGCAAAGTAGCAATTCAAACGCTTATGTACTGCTTGGTATATAAATTTATTTTGTATAAAACAAACGGAACTCCACTTCGTAAATTTATATTTCATATATAGGTATATATAGCAAAATGTAATCGAAAACGTTTCGTAGAAGAGAATGGCTCTTTTCCTTTATATTGGTTCGACCAATATCAGGATTCGTGTTTCCTTACATAAAATCTCCAACAACAAGCGGTACCAAATAAATTCAGAAGTGTTTTTACAATTGTATTTTTTCTTACGTGCTTCAACACGCTTATCAGCGAAGAAGATCTATTTTTTATTCAGATTTTAATCATTTTTCATTTACATAACATTACTAAACGGTAATCCAATGAATTTCATGAAAACATTAACACGGTTAGAATACAATATAAGCACGTTAATAAAGCCCTTTACGACGTAAATACAAGGGTAACACGCTACAGATGATGTGGGTTCACACTATTAATATTATAGGTTAGGTATTCTATACAAGCACTACATTATGCGTTGTCATTTTACCCTTGAGTCGTGGCAGATAGCTAGGGGTTAGACATACTCGATTTTTAACTTATTGAGACGTTCTTGTAACTGTTATCCGTGTAATAAGAAATTTTGCATCGATTAATTGAAATAGAAAATGATATATTCACATGTGAAATCTGTAATGATGCACAATTAACACATCGCAATAAACCAATCAACAGTTTTATCAAATTAGCACATCAATCCATTAACATGTATATGGTACGACGCAAAGGCGGTCTTAACTGTATTTGGTCTAATTGTGAATCTCATTAAGCAATGGCTGATCTCATAAAGTTGATAATTTACAACCACTATTATTCAAAGTTTTCGGAGAAATTGAGAGCACAATTTTTAGTTTTTACTATCATTTCAGCCCCTCAGCTTTCGAAGTTGTTAATGCCATGACATTGTTGAAGAAATGATGGTGCATATTTAGGGGCTCTTGCAATCATTTCAAGGCAACAGAATAATTAATAGAAAGAGTGGAAGGCGCGGTATTGAATTGCATAACTGCGCGCGATCATTTTAAAAAGTGACCGACGAATAAACCACAGATTTACTTACTAAACGAATACGAAACGTTCGAGGCCGATACTTATATTGGGCAATGGCTCCGATAAGAACACGGTAATTTGTATATCTCTTCATGTTATGGATTCTATATGCCTTCCCATTGTTTGAGATCAATCAATCAGCAATAGCCAAAACATGGGCACACTTTGAATGTATGTAATTGTAATAATTTCACACTCCCCGTAGAAAAACGCTATGCTATATTTTTTGGCAGTAGCGATGATAACAGTATGAATGAAGTTGTAATCGCATTTTACGTAAAAGTTGCATACCTCTCCACCTCTTTTACCCTACGGTGGAGAGGTGCGTGCTTGTCCCTTTTTTTCGCGAACTCACTATTGCCTCATTGACCTTTAGTTTTATTTTTCTTATCTGTCACTACTGCCCGCGTTCTTGGACAATTGTGTATTCATATATCCGCGTCATGTACCCAAACCAGATTAGCTATCTCGATACCACTTTGTTCAGAACTGTCTCAATATTACACATCTCCCTTACACAACTTGTCATCTCACATACCTGTACCATTGTTTGTTCCTTGTTGTTCACCGACCACGATTAACCACCCTATATCATATCAGCGAAACAACTTTCATTATTATAAAAAAAATTGGTAGTAGCTTCATAACGTTAAAACTGAATATTATTGCCATTGATAAAAAAGGACTGATATCAGTGCAAGATCCCATCAAAATAACAATAATGACCACTGAAAGGGACTCGATACGTATATGATACATGCAACAGATTTTATACGAGACAATTCCTTCAGAATATCGGTAGAATTGCATATGTATAAATTTGGTATGTTTAGGAACGAAACATGCAACTAGGCATTACTGAAACGGTTTATCGTTACATCAAAGTGTTTTCTAAATGCTAACTAAATAATTTGGCCAATAACCTTTCGCTTTTATTAATGAATTGTCATGGGATCAAATTTGATAGTAACTCGATGAATAAATAACAGGAAGTTAGTTGATTTGTTTTCCATGAGAATGAAAAATCACAAGTACAACTAATCCTTCATATAATTGACCTGAGTGGGTACACTTTATAACACACAGTAAAAGAACATTAACGATTTATGTGGTTATTAAATACCTTAAAAATAAGAGCCTTAGAGTGGAAAAAGGTTATGTAGTTATAAGTAAAAATGTAAACAAGAGTGGCAACATTTCAAATAGTTTTCTCAAATTATGTATAAAGGCGCACTAACAATTTGTTGTATAAATGTGGAAAGTGGTGTATCGCATGACGAACATAAATGTGTGGGAGGTCAACCATGAGTTATGCTTTGCGACTTCCTGCAAATGTAACATGCAACATTTTTGTTTGTACCGTCGGTGGTGTAATTGTTTTAATTTGAGAATTAATTTTACAAAATAAATAGAATTTATCAAACCATGAAAACATTCGTGTAATTTGATTACTAAACCGTGCTTGTGCAAATTTTATTTTTTAAAAAGGATTACTTATAAAAATCCTTTTCTGTAACATGTTGTACTATATCTCTTAAAAATGTAATTATTCAGTTTTATAAATTCCAATTATTGAGACGCTTGCATTGTTTGAAACATCGTTCATAGTCGTAGTAACACAACAACTTTCTCTAGCACGCACAATTGCTACAACTTATAATTAGTAGCATCCCATGTGGAGTATTACGTTGACTGAACAATTATTATTTTTAAGACAACGTTGTTATTGCCATATACATCAGAGTGGTCACTAAGGGTGGGAAGGTATCATAACTCAAGTCATAGAGCTTTTCGGACAAAAATTTCTAGGGGAAAGTGACCAAGAGAAATTGTTGGAAATAATTTTGGAAGTCCCTTAATTGTTACGGTCACGCAAAGGAAAGCATTTTTCTAGATAATATCGCTATATAAGTTGTCAAAAAATAGTAACTACTACTAAAATTTTACATTTTTTGATTTAACACTGTCTACTGTAGGACTTAAAATAAGAGAAAGAGGGGGACTAAAGGCACATTAAGTTAGGTATGCTTTAACAGAATTTGGTAAGCTAGGTCTCATTTAAGAAAGGAAGCTTTAAAACAACGCAATAACCCTACAACATGGGTGTATGCAACCCATGCTAGAGGGCGTTATTTGAACAATTCGCATTCCTTATTATTCTTATCCAAAATGAAGCTATAGTACGGCAGATATGTGAAATATTTGGTAGAATTGTGCCTTTGATGATAGAAGAATGAAATTTGGTGCACACTTTGAATACATATTAATCAATATTTTAAGCTATAGGGCGATCGCAGATTTTACCTTTGACAAAAATGGTAGCCATTTTTCAAATGTTGAAATATAATACCTTGAATCACACAGTGCAACAGCTATTATCAACATGCTTCAATCTCAAAGTTCAAAGACATTCCAGAATTATCCCATTGATGTTTTTGTGCCATATATCACATAAAAACTTCAGAATCTAAGCACATTAGACCTAATATGGGACGTTTACAAACCTGAGAGCTTGAAGGCTGTTGCTCGAAGCAAGACAGGGAAGGGAGTTCGAAAACGTGTCGAGCTAACAACTCCTGTTCCTAAGAAGTGACAGGAATTTCTGCGTGTCGATGAAAAAAAGACTGAGCTGTTTACCTTCTTGGCAACAATTTTAGCCGGCATTGACACTGATAAACAGCTCATCATCACATTATACCTAACGCTAATGTGCTTTGTATAAATCGCATTGATGTGACTGGCCTGACTCCATGTACACATGAAGAAGCCGATACACGCCACCTTCACGATGCTGTTCGGCAAGGATATAACAAAGTGTCAATACGTACAGTTGACACAGATGTGGTAGTTTTGGCTGTAACATCTGCTCAGCGTCTTGGGATTTCTGCGTTATGGATACCATTTGGAGATGGTAAGAGCTATTAGTTAATACCTGCTCATGAGATAGCAAGAACATTGGGTCCTAAAAAATGTGTTGCCTTGCCAATGTTCCACTCATTCACTGCGTGCGACACCGTGTCTTGCTTTGGAATAAGGGGTAAAAGGACTGCATGGTACACTTGGAATGCATACGGAGATGTAACCCCTGCATTCATTGCCTTGTGTTTAAGACCAAGTTCAGAAATCATAGAGGAATAGATGGGGCAACTAGGACGATTGTTGTCTTACTATATGACAGAACAAGTGCCCACGAACATGTCAACGAGGCACGGATGCAGCTGTTCTCTCAAAAAGGCAGAGCTTTTGAAGGTTTGCCCCCTAGACAGGTTGCACTCTTAGAGCACATCAAGCGGGCTTCTTATGAGGGTGGTGATTTATGGTCCCAGATAATGATCACGACTCCAGAACTGCCATCTCCAAGTGAATGGGGTTGGAACAAGAAGGCTGAGGGTGGTTGGGAAGTATGCTGGACTACCTTACCATAGGCCGCGACCAGGCCGACGCATCACTTAAGACAAAAACAGAAGAGATGCAAAAAAAGTATCGTGATCGAATTCTTTTGACAAAGTAGAGAATTACGAAAATCGTAACTCTGTAATTCTTACTAATCAATACGATTGACTTGTGCGAATTAGGCAAATAATTGACCAACGTAACAAGTTGAAGCTAGTGTGATACTCCAAAAGCAAATATCCGTATATAACCGTAAATCAGACACGGGCATTTATCTTGTTAAATTCTTGTACTCCCAATGGTAAATAAAGTAACGTTTTAAAGGATTATCACAGCTGATAAATTTTCCAAGTTAATACGTATACATCAAAGTCAAAATAACAAATCCATTTTAATACCTTTATACTTTTGTCTACTACAGAAAAGGTTTAACATCCCTTCCTTTGATATTTCGTTATTGAATCTTTCCTTTTGTGAAAAGTAACTTACTGCCGTATAACGTTATTAAAGGAAGCGGTTATTTGAAGCGAGCTATTACGAATAATAATCACTGCATGAGGATCAGTCCAAATGTGGTTGCTTATTTACATTTTTGTAAGTAGAATTTAGTAGAATTCACAGGCTGCTTCTAACTTATAAAGTTAAGATATACGATTATCCCAAGGGCCACTATATGCATTGTAATTCTTACAGTATGTTGAAACAGCGTCACAAAGTCGGTTCGGTAACGAAATGATTGATTTGAATTGAAAAAGTGCTGTCGGAAAAAATAGAACAGTTTTTCAAAGGTAAAACTAAAGGAATTTCCTCATAATATTTGCCAAATTAAGACAAATATACTATAAATAAAGTAATGAAATTCTTTCCCGTACATGGACGTAATTTTTGTTTACGAATGATTTCGTGTGTGGGCATTCTAAAGGTTAAAGATATTTATAAATCTTATTACAAAAATCATAACGTTACAAGCATCATGTCTAGAATTTTTCTATCCATTTTTAAAAATCACTCGGACTCGTGGTTTTCTCTTTTTATCTTTGTATGTTTTCTAATTATTTTCTGTTATACAGTGTGTCCCAAGAAACCAGAGCAATGTTCAAATTGAGAACAATAAATAGAATTCCACGTAGGTATGTTATAAAAATAAATATTCGCAAAAAGTCTAGAAATGGCTAGAAGAACCCTTAAGCCCCCGATCTTCAAAGTAATGTTCAATAGCATTGTTTATCAATTAGTGTTCTGCTTATATAAGCGTAAAAATTATTGAAGATTCATTCAGATAATTATGTCATACGAACTCCACCAATCTTTGAGGAATTACAGATGACATAAGATGGTCAAACGTCAATCGTAAAAAATCGCCGTACACTAACTAAACGAGATCGTGACTAAATTGCCGTCGATATAAATAAATTACAGGTTTCTCTAATGTTTTATCGGTATTCGTAAAACGAACATCTACAACATAACGTTCTAAATTTCGAATTTACATTTTTCAGTGTAGCCAAGCATATTTAACAATTAAATTCTGTATGCATACATAAAGAATTTACTACCAACAAGTGTTAATGCTGGAATTGATTGAATGGATTTATAAAACATTTGATAACCAGCAACCACTGAATTCAAAATTTAATCATCGCGCTGAAAAAAACTTTGAATGTTTACTTTTATTGGAACTTTTTTATATTTTTACTGTATGTTGCGATTAGGTCACATGCTGATGATGCTTAAAACGCTTAGGTAAAATATCTATACGTAATGTTTGTACATGGATCACTTAAGGGGTTATTACAATAATAATCGATGATGGCCTTGTTATTGTTTCCGCTTCCATTCAGTTAACAATTCGCTTTAATAAATGTAATGTTTCCTGTCGCATGCAACTAATTTTTATTTTATTAATAAGTAGATACCTACATTAATTTTTAACGATGCAAATTCACTGAAAGGTATTTGAAATTTCTAAAAGAGGACAATTTTTATTGCCCTTATCTTGTGTGCAACAGGTGGGATGATCGTAAAATTGTTCAAATAAACCCCTTTGTCGCGCTAGGAGTGTACTTAGGATTAGTGAACGTCTGAATTAACTCTTCTAGTAAATGGCATCCGATCTTATATTCTAACGGAACACCGAAAGGAGTTAACGAATTCATCTAAAGTAAATACAAGAAAAGTAGGACAACATAAGCAAAACATTAATGCACTGAAATTCCTTTATAGTTGACACATGAATGACAAGTACCTACAAAGTCAACAACAGAGTTTTTTCATCAGTTTAGAGTACGAGCAGTGGGTGTTTCAGTGGAAAAGTGACAACGCCCATAAATCATGCTGAAATGTGATAAATTAGTAATGATAGTGGTAGAAAATTGTAGAAAATGGGAAAGACCACGTGCGAAGGTGCGGGTAAGGGTCTAGTGTTAAATACAGAAAGAGAAAGTCCATGGATTTTACAAGTTGACGCACAGGCAATGAGTACAGTGGTAGAATATGATGTTCACAATGAACGTACAAAACATATACAAGATGTTTATAATGAACTACATATTATTATCCAATCAAGTATCGACCAATGATAATGTGCCGGATAATTTAACAAAATCATTAATTGTCAAGCGACATAAACGATTAGTTACGCACAAGTGGCATTCTGTCATGATTCTTCATCAGATACAGAAACCCGAACATGCAATCTAAGTAATCATGTGAGAGAGCAGGTCATGCAGGCAGCCTTGCGTCTAAAAAATAAAGGACTGTTAAACAGCAGAGGTATTGAGGTGGGTCACTTTCGAATTCTGGACGAGGCAGTCAAGCGACTGCCTATACTAGAAGGACGAGTTGACTCATTCGTCCCTCGATTCATACTAGGGAAAAACTTCCACATCTTCATTGATGCGGAAGTGGCATCCCAACCAGGCATATCCATCTTCAAGGATGGATCTAAAACAATGGAAGGAACAGGCACCGGAATTTATTCCAAAGAACTGAACTTCCATATCAGCCAACCACTAGGCAAAATTTCACGCAGAACTGGCAGGAATAACGCTTAGTGCAAAAACAATTCTTATGCAGAACATAAAGAATAAATAAATATTAAACAACTCTACCTCCCCTTAATAATTGATTTATTCTTAGCGATCTTTGATTGCGAAGATAGTGATTACTGGAAAATAATCACATTTGCTGCGACATGTTTCGGGTTTTCAAAACTAAACCCATTATCAAGCACATGAATTACATATTAAAATTACAATAAATCAGAGGAAAAGAATCGTGCAATGGTTAATGTATAAAATTACAATTTAAATGGTCAAGTTACATAGCTAAAAAGGGCCCTAAAAAGGAACCCCAAGATGGCCTGAAGGGCTAATGAAAGAACGACTAGATGAAACCAAGTGCAAAGATTTCATCTTTCATCTACACGATTCTTTTCCTCTGATTTATTGTAATTTTAATATGTATAATTATGTGCTTGATAATGGGTTTAGTTTTGAAAACGCGAAGCATGTCGCAAGAAATGTGATTCTTTTCCAGTAATCACAATCTTCACAATCAAAGTTCGCTAAGAATAAATGAATTATTAATACTAATCATTAAATAATGATTAATACTAGGTCAATACAAAATCACCTCTAGACTGGTTTTCGAGTTTCACCAAGTAAGTACTACAACAAGTGACAAACAGCAACACCCTTGAGCTGCTATGAGTCAAAGGCCATACTAGAACAACAGGCAATGAAAAAACCGATAAGTTAGCACGATTGGCCTCAAAACAACCGTTTTATGGTCCAGAGCCGGCTCTTCCACTTACAGTATCAACTGTAAAGAACGTAATAAGTCAAGACGCCCAAGCTTGGTATCAGACTGGCCTTCAGGGAACCATCTCGTAGCATGGCGCGTTCTTGTACAGGGCTATACAGAAAGAACCCCCGGCTACTTGTGGGCACACTTTCTGAGCGCTGTAAACTTAACAAGCACATGCACTGCATGGGATTGGTCGAATCACCATCCTGTAGAGGATCTACACAGACGACGAGGCAGCGCAACGCATACTTTGTGAGTGTCCCGTATTCGTCAAATTAAGACGATCCATGTTGGGGGAACCCTGGCCGGATATGGCTAAGATCAGAGCCGCTTCCCCGTCCAGCATCCACGGGTTTATCTCGCGTGTGGGATGGCTAAAGTGACGTTGCGTGGTCGAACGACTCTAATCAGGGAGGTATCCAAAAGGCCCGAATAGGTAGCCTACGTGCGCGTAGACTTCTGACCCCCCCCCCCCATTGTAATCCAGAATCCAGAATCTTAGTAATAATCTCAACTCAACGGGTAAGCTAATCAAGTTGATAAAAATTTACTTGGCAGTAGAATAGTTTCAAAATCTCGCGGCACTCGAGATGCGCGGCGAGATTGATTTAAACACGATATTACGATACTAATATGAAGTTCTATAAATAATTAAACCTATATTTACTTACTCTACATGTTTAGAATGGCATTTTACCTACCGATGTTTCTCGATGTATAACGTCGTGCCTACTTTTCGAAATTGTTTTGAATCCCGCCGCGCATCTCGATGTCACGAGATTTTGAAACTACTCTACCATTTCACATGCTCTCTTAAGTAAAGTAACAGCACATAATAAAACACGTTTTATTCTGTGGTAACAGAAAGGAGCAATCCTTTGTGTTTACAAAATTATTATAATCGTAAAAGGGCGTCCACACTCTAAGAACGAAACATATAATTATATTACGATATAATCCTACGAATTAAATATTTTCTTAGGACAAGCTTTATTTTTGCAACGTTGTACACTTTCATTGCACAATTCGGTGTTGTCTATCGATGCATTTAAATCCGTTTTTATCGTTAGTCCTTCACTTTATGGAATTCAAAACTTGTGTTGCATCTATCAAGGAAGCAAAAAGATAATGTTTTTTTAGGTTTACAAGAGAAATATTCCATTTGTAATCCTATAGTTATCTACAATTTCTTGTGGTTTTACATCAGGCAGTTCTTTGAGAGCAAACTCCAAAAAATATACAATATTGATAAAATTACGGTTAGTTAATATTCTTTGTATATGTACCTATTTGTTTTTCTGTAATATACACAGCACAAAGCGTTTGTACTTACAAATGAAACCTAAAAGTGATACTTTGAACAAGCATTTTGTTGAAAACATTTAATTCGAACGATGCCAGAAGTTTATTTGAAAAGCAAGATTATAAAAAATGATAACGATAATTTTTGTAAATGATTCATATTAAAATTGACAGTAAGAACACATGTCTGTTAGAATAACCAATTCATTCACATGTATTCTGCCTTACCTGCTTACGTACGTATTGAATTGCAGGTCGCTTTGGTTTTTCCATAAACATTGCCTCACTATGTAGTTATTTTGTCCCCCCAATAGTTTTTTCTGAGAAACGACAGTTTCTAATTTGCAACTGATTTTCATTTATATCCATTGTCACTGTCACTTAAGTACTCAGATTTCAGTTTCAAGTCTTGCCTATGATTTCATTTCTTGTTGAAGCTGTTTAAAATCTTTTCAATTTAATGAAATTGTGTACTTTTTATTTTATATTCTGCGATTCTTTTTCTTTTGGAAGTTTCTGCCCAATGACCTCCTCTATGACATTACATGAATCGGCTCTCGGTCAGCTTTTCCTTATTCTGGCATTCTTAATTTTATTGATAGATCAAATTTTGTTTTTCTTATAATTTGTTCAGTTTTCCATAACACAACAGTATTCTCGTATGTGGATCACTATATAACCTTCCATAAATATAAATTATCTCTTCTTTATTGGCGTTGGCAGTACGCCATTGTTGTTTTCCATAAGCATTAAGCGTAATCTCTATTCTTTAACTGACAAAGATTTTTCGTATCTCTATATGTTTCAGCTTGTGCTTTCAGAGCTCTGCTCTTATTCTTTTAATAAGATCTCGATTATGTTGGCAATTGATGTTGCACCAATCTGTGCAATCGAAAGGAAAAACATGCGAGTGTTTCTATATCTACTTTTCAGTTTGGAAAACGATTACATTTTAGGGATAGAAAACCACAATCATAAATACCTAGAAAGTAGCTTGGTTTAGACCTAAATCTTAATAAATAATGGAATCTAATGTAAATGCAAAAGAACAATTTCATTTTAAATTTAAGACAAGATTGAAACTTTCGTTTTAAGGGACAATTGAACGGCTCGAGTTTTACGCACTTTCCAACAAATTTCAAAGATTAAATTCGCTTTTAAACGTTTTAAGTAACGGCATTTATGCGTGATTAGATTACCTAAAATTTCGCGCTAGTAATTTAGAACGTGATCTGGCGCTAATTAGAATATTATCAATAGTTAGTTATTATACGATATGAAATTTTAGAGCTTACATTTATCATTGAACGTAACTCAATTAGTTCATAATAGTGCTTTTCCAATGAATTTGTATAACATTTCATAAACTATCTCATTGAAGTTGTATATATTTTGGTAAAAACTGTTTCTATACGTTTAAAAAGGGACACGCTAATTAATTTCCCAGTCAAGTTAATTTCGTTAATCTGATTTCACTCAAATCAATTACCCTTTAACATAAGTACTTATTAATCTCCTTGCTCGCTACCTCTGGGACATTCATGTGAAGCGAAATTAGTATAGGGTTAAGCTAACGTTGTACTTATGTAAAAGGTCGAGTCCTTTCACTAAACGTATCGGGCCATGTTACGTTAATGACCGTACAAGATTTTAATTATAATTATTCGATAACGTTCTTTACGAGAAACGAAACTGTACACTTCAAAGGGAGACAATTTATTTCATTTCGTATAAGCTTTGACAACTTACACGCCAGAATGATTTTTATAGTATTTGTTTTTAGTTATAATTGCAAAGTAGTCCCAAGTCGAACCCTCAGCAACATCAAAAGAAAAATGTATGTTGCGGAGAACAGCTATTTATCTTACGTTAGGCTTGCGCAAAAATAATATTTTTAAACATCAATCTTTTTAGGTTATCACTTAATATTGAGAAAACCATAAATTCTTGTAAATGCTTCGAATCTAATACATAATTCCAATGAAACTGAGGGCGTTTTCTTGTTGACATCATTGTACAAGGGAAAACCCTCAGTATATAATATGAAAAAGTTGACAAACGAAATGAGTTGGAATAGAAATAAAAGGCGAATAAATCTCAATGGTAGGCAATTCAACTTATTTTCCGGAATACAAACATTTGCAAAGGAAAGCGAAAGACAAAATTAAAATGGACACATGATATATAAAAGGAAATACAATAGTAATTCTTTAACTTTCCCCAAGGAGCCCTAAATAAGTTAGACGAGACTTTGTACATTATTCATTTTAAAAAGGTCGATAGGTACGTTTCATTCCATTTGCAAATTTTAAAATAGAATCTCAATAACTTGATGAGCTATAATAAATCGCTGTTTATTCAATAAGATTATAAAATGCTTCTTTCGAAGGGCATTGGTTCAGTGCACATAATATCTGATGTAACTGTTAATCTGTATTTTTTCTCTTTTATAAAATGTCAAATTCGGATGCATCAGCGTTTCATTGCTATACCGAAAATATCCTCTGTGCCACACAACATTGGATAATTTCGATTCTAAAACACAGAATAATCTAATATAAAGAAAAGAAATGATTACTCCCTAAATCTGTGCATCATTTACATAACAAAGTTCCGAACGAATATATTTTAAAATAAAATTGGGAGCGTATTTGGTTATTAGCCGCATAATGTGATTGATTGCTAATGAAAAATAAATTACCGTAACCATTAATTTTCTTGCGTGCGCATCAGCGATTTCGCGATGATATTAAACTATATAGGTAATTAATTTAATATCCTGTTAAATTTATTAATGGCATATATTGTGACTGTTACCAATCAATATTGATAAATTGGAAAATTATGAGGCTCCTTGTAGACAGTTGTATACCGTGCAATGAAATTGATTACTTTCAGTTTCTGAACAAACAGATATATTTTGTTCCCCAATACCTAATACTGATTTTATTCGTCAATACTTTTTCTCCGGTATAACTGACCGTAAGACTAAGCACACCAAGATGTGGCACACACTAGTGCTCTATATACACTGATTATGATAGAGATATTTAGTCCTTGCGCAATGAACCAAACCTCATAATACCACTTATGTTAACAATTTCTTTGACAGAAGTTACGAAATAATGAAAAGCGTGCTTAAGAAATATTTGAATAGTTATATTTAGGTACGAAACATGTTTTTTTTTGTGAAATAGTCACGTGCCTTTTTATACTAAATATTTCTTTACAATTTTTCAATAAAGCTTCGCATAAAGATACGCGATTTAAGAGCTTACCACTTGAAGGGCTAAAAACATTAATAAATCAGTGTTTTATAGTATAATATAACTTGATATTAATGTAAAAATAAATTGACATTTGCAGTTTTTAATGATTTCGATCATTCAACTTATCAATCGGCAAAGCTATTCCGAAACTATACATACAGTGTGTTCATTTTAAAACGAGCCACCCTCAGGCGCGGATCTAGAAATAGCAGTTGGGGGCGCCTGAGAGCCTGAGACTATAAACATATACATATGGTACCAACCCTAACCCAGAATCACTATTTCAATTTTATAACAGAATTCTGGGTCGTTCGTTACTGAGTTTGAAATTTGAAATTGAATTCCGACATAAAAACGACAAACTCAAAAGTTTTTAAAAGCAAAGCAAAGAAAAAAATTTACAATTTTTATTTTTGTTTCTGGGGACGGCTACAGCCTCATAGCCGTCCCCATGGATCCGCCGCTGGCCACCCTTAATAACTTCGAATGAAAAATGTAAAAATTTCCTGAAACCGGTCAATTTCTGTTTGGAGGGGGACACTTTATGACGTGGAAGCGACATTCGTACTACTCACCCCCTCGGCTACAGCCACCCTAACTTTAAAATCTTAAACGGCACCCCCCAGCTTGTGATACATTATTTCAAAGAGGATAAAAAAAGGAACACTTTGGCATGTTCAAATTTAAAATTCAAACATTCCTGGGACGAGTCTTTATTACTAAAGCACGAAAAACGAAAAACAGCATATTTTCAAAAATAAAATAAATAAACGTCTGTCCTATTGAAAATTAATAAAGTAAACGCTATTTTTTCTTTAATACAAAAATGTGTGATCTAGAACTGCTCAAAATATCCACCATTTTCCTCCAGACAACGGAATAGCCTATTTTCAAATTCCGCCCTTACTTTTCTGAAAGTTTGACGAGTAAGAGACCTAGAGGCTTACCTAATGCGGTTTTTTAACTCTTCCTTATTCTCAGGTTGAATTTTAAAAACTTCGGATTTTAAAAATCCCCACAAAAAAAAGTCTAGGGTTGTTAAATCCAGAGAACGCGCTGGTCATTCAATTTGACCTCTTCTCCCGACCCACTTCCCTGGAAACCCTGCATTTAGCCATTGTCTGACCGTCAGAGCGTAATGTGGAGGCGCGCCATCTTGTTTAAAAGGCAAATGTTCTTCAAAAAGAAGCAAATTTCCGTCTTCATCTTCTTGGTTTTCAAGTTTTTCTGTTATGAGAGGATCAATAATATTGTCCAACATATCCAAATACCGTTCACCATTTAAATTTTCTTCAATAAATATTGGACCTATTACGGTATCACCAAGAATTCCAGTCCACACATTTATCTTTTGCGGATGTTGAGTGTGAACTTCTTTTGTAAGATGAGGATTTTCGTTGTCTCAGTAGTGAGTGTTATGTGTATTAACAAATGCATTGAGATAAAATGTCCTTTCATCACTGAAACAAATGTTTTGAA
Organism: Pyrocoelia pectoralis; assembly: GCA_036250285.1. Classification (NCBI taxonomy): domain Eukaryota; kingdom Metazoa; phylum Arthropoda; class Insecta; order Coleoptera; family Lampyridae; genus Pyrocoelia; species Pyrocoelia pectoralis. The sequence continues at coordinate 7,440,871 of CM070075.1, forward strand.
TCAGGTTTGGATTTTGCGCAACCCTTTCTATCATTTGTTCACAAAATTCGATTCTTCTATCAAAATCATCTTCGTTTAATTCGTGAACAAGATGAATTTTGAAGGGATGAAATTCAGTACCTACATAAATAAAAAAAAATATCAAATCATCCAAAAACAAAAAAAATTACATGTCATACCTTATGACCTGGACCGACTGAAACTCCTGTCTCATTAGAAACTTTACGAATTGAAATCATCCGATTTATCCCAAAATTTCCCAGTATTTCAATTTGTTTCGGTTCATTCAAAACCCTTGGAGCTTGCCCCTTCTTATTCAATATCGAGCCCGTTTGAACAAATTTGCTTGCCAGTTCAAGAATGTATTTGTGATTCACATGTTTTTCTGGATGTCTTTCATTGAAAACTCCGGGTAGTTTGTCGAGCACATTCGTTTTGGAGTCCATAAATAAATATAATTTCTATTTTTTCTGCCAAACTGTAAGTCATTTTGAATTCTTTCGACTAACTAACGTAAATAAAGGAAGTAACCTAAAATATTAGTGGCTATCCACTTTTTCATGTAAAAATGAACTAGTCCAAGGAATGTTTGATTTTTAAATTTGAACATGCCAAAGTGTTCCTTTTTTATCCTCTTTGAAATGATGTATCACACGCTGGGGGTGCCATTTAAGATTTTAAAGTTTGGGTGGCGGTAGCCAAGGGGGTGAGTAGTACGAATGTCGCTTCCACGTCATAAAGTGCCCCCCTCCAAACAGAAATTGACCGGTTTCAGGAAATTTTTATATTTTGCATTAGTTCGAAGTTATTAAAGGTGACTCGTTTTAAAATGAACACACTGTATACATCACAACCAAAACTTTGAAAAATATGACATATTCACAACAAGATACAGGGTGGCCTATTGAAAAGGTAACACGCCTGTTTTGGGACACTTAAACCAGTTTCTTAAAAAAACGCTCGGACACTTCGATTTTCTATTTTTGGGGGACAACTTTTGATGTCAAATTTGACTTTGTCAGGTCAACCCCCTAGCCCCAGCAACCCCTAACTCAAGAATTTAAATAGGGAATGGTGTCGAGCGACCCCTCATTTGAAGCGCCTTTTAATTCTCTATTTGACAGTATAAATGAAAATTAGATTTACTCAATTTTTTTTCGCCCCCATGAAAAGCACCCTCTAGATTAACTAAGGTGGGAGTGTTGTTTAGGAAAAATCTTGAAACACGCCACCTTTGACCTTTTGAAAGGCACATTTCAGGATTTTTCCTAAACAACACCCTCACCTTAGTTAATTTAGAGGGTGATTTTCATGGGGGTGGAAAAATTGAATAAAACTAATTTCGGTCATACTGTGGAATAGAGAATTAAAAGACGCTTCAAATGAGGGGTCGCTCGACACCTTTTCCCTATTTAAATTCTTGAGTTAGGGGTTGCTGGGGTTAGGGGGTTGACCTGATAAGGTCAAATTTGACATCAAAATGTGTCGTTCAAAAGGTCAAAAGTGACACGTTTCAGGATTTTTCCTAAACAACACTCCCACCTTAGTTAATCTAGAGGGTGCTTTTCATGGGGGCGAAAAAAAAATTGAGTGAATCTAATTTTCATTTATACTGTCAAATAGAGAATTAAAAGGCGCTTCAAATGAGGGGTCGCTCGACACCTTTTCCCTATTTAAATTCTTGAGTTAGGGGTTGCTGGGGTTAGGGCGTTGACCTGATAAGGTCAAATTTGACATCAAAATGTGTCGTTCAAAAGGTCAAAAGTGACACGTTTCAGGATTTTTCCTAAACAACACTCCCACCTTAGTTAATCTAGAGGGTGCTTTTCATGGGGGCGAAAAAAAAATTGAGTGAATCTAATTTTCATTTATACTGTCAAATAGAGAATTAAAAGGCGCTTCAAATGAGGGGTCGCTCGACACCATTCCCTATTTAAATTCTTGAGTTAGGGGTTGCTGGGGCTAGGGGATTGACCTGACAAAGTCAAATTTGACATCAAAAGTTGTCCCCCAAAAATAGAAAATCGTCGTGTCCGAGAGTTTTTTTAAGAAACTGGTCTAAGTATCCCAAAACAGGCGTGTTACCTTTTCAATGGGTCACCCTGTATAGATTGTTTGTCGCTTTCGTTGCATACTATAAGTTGTTTGCGGTTTGTGTCTTCATAGTCCATTTACTAACCCTCGGACGGCCTTAACCGGGTCTCAAGTGACCCACATTTTAATTTTTTTTATATAATTTTGCCGTTCTTGCAAATTCCGGATTAAGCGTTTATGTATTCCTGGAAACTGTTATAAAGATTCTGTAGAATAAATTTCGTGGAAAAAAATGTACTCGTACGTGAGATAAAGCGGTTTGGTCACCCGAGACCCGGTTTCGGCCCTTCGCGTTATACTGTGGGCGGTGTAATTATATGCCGCTTACGTAAAAGAATTAGTATTATTTGCAGTTTTGTGTGGATTACAGTGTTATTATCGATGTCAAAATAATTGTTAGTGCTATATAATAATAATTTAGACTTTATTGATGTAAATTGATGTAAAAACAATAAAAAAAAACAGTGGGTCACTAGTGACCCATTTCGGCCTTCCGCGTTACTAAAATTATTTCGGCCGTCCGAGGGCTAAAACATGTACGCTGTGATCTGGTCAATAATGTTTAACCCCATATGTACCTATATTAGCATAACGAAAATTGCTCTATACTAGCAGTGCCTTAATTATAGTTCAGAAGGAAAACACAGCCATTAGTGTTGTACCTACAGTCTCTTAGTTTGCAAGATTACTGGAGCGATAAATATCTATAATTTTTTTATTTATCAAGGATATACCTTATTATACTAGTACAATTCAGTTTGTTTTAGGTATTTTAGTAAGTAGATTATGTAAATTTTTTAGGGACTTATATGGAACGCCGTTTTACTTTTAATTACTAAAGTTAATTTCGTCCCATTTAAACAAACTTTAATTTTTATTAAGTAAATTTGTATGACTCTCTATTTATTTTAGTATATTAAAAATGTTTGTTAAAAAACTTCACACATTTAAATTATCAGATGAAAATGAGTTTTTTGATTTAATATATTCCACCTAAAAATGTGTAACAGTCGTTTTAAAAACCTTTCAATTAAATTGAGAAGCAAAATATATGAACAAACATTGAAATTCATGTAACATTTTTATTTAACAAACAAAAAATAACAACTAATTTAAATTTAAGAATTAAAATGTTTCATGAAATACTGCTTCGTTAATACCTAGGAAAGGTGAAAATTTAAATTATCTGGATTTATTTCAAGCGATTTCAATAAAAACAACAATATTACTTTGTCCTTTCGACATTCTTCAAATCTACTACTGAATTCCAATTTCATATTGGTAACTACCAATTCGAAGTAGTTTAAATTAATAGTCAGTTCGACTTGCTAGTAGATATTTTTTCAACGCAGCAAAATGTAATTATCTTGAAATCTCATTAATACTGCTCCTCTGGAAAGCAATCTTACGATTACGATGATACATACAGTGGTCTACTATAGTAATCATTTTTTTTACAATTTTTACTACCAAATCCATTAATGTTATTTCCTCAGGAAAGGATTGAGCACAAAGTGCCTCCTGGTGAATAATAGAGTGAAAGGTAAATATATCATGGTTAATTTGTTTTTTAAACAAAGAAAGGAAACGATTGTTTCTCCTTTCAGGTTTGGTGTCCCATCGGTCGCTATAGAAATGATTTAATTAATACCTATTAATATCTTTCCTTTTAAAACAATTTGTAATTGCGGATTCTATCTCTTTACCACGAGTATGCCGCAAGAGGTAAAATATCTAGTCATTCACCCCGTACATTTGTGTTGTAGATATTTTAAAAATATACAGGGTTGCCCACTTACCCTTCGTTCTTTGATGGTACCTTTAATATTAATTTTAGGACAAAAGGTCAAGAGACATTTCTTATTCAGATGTTCCCTGTTTACAACCTTTCAGGCTCGCACTGCTCTCGGTTTCGTCTGTACAGGATCGTACTCGATTATTTTAAATGGAACAACCTATATATTTTTATATTTTTGACATCCATATTCGATTCTAGACCAAGTTTGTTTGACCTTTCACCTAGTTAAGTGGACTCATTTAGGAAAAAATAAATGTTTTTTAAAAAATTGTCGCCGAAATCAACAATCAGTAAAAAATCATAACTACTCAATCATTGGAACTATTGGGAGCAGAGCAACAAAATTGGAGATAATCATAAACAAAAGAGCGTTTTATTTCTCGATATGCTGATTGTGAACGAAATTTGTTGCAAAAGGGACGTACTGATTTTTTTCGAACGACCACAAAAGAACTGCCAAAAGTCGACTATTTTAAATAGAACACCCTGTATATTTTTTCATGAATGAACTGCTTTTTAAGTTAGCTTTGATTTTTGTTAAATATGTCCTATATCTAAAGGTAATAGTTTCTGAGATAATAACCTTATTTTGAATTATTTTGTTTTATCACCCAATTCTGAAAATAAAATTAAAGGAACCAACAAACAATAACAATATTTGTATCAGATATTCCAAGACGAAATTAAACATCTTATTCAATCAATGCCACAACGTGTAAATGAATGTGTAAATCCACCACACATTATTAACAATCATTATAACATTTTGCTTAACTAATAAAGATATTTCTCCCATGTTTTGCTGATTTATTACTATAACAAATTTCATCCGGAAATTCCAACCCCTTCTTGCTATTGCAATTTCTGTCGCTCAGGTTATATAGAGTCCCATGCATATATTCTCGTTAAATAAACTCGTGCTACAATTACTACACTGCTTATGTTGTTAATTTAAAGTTATTCGTTTATTTCGCATCCATGTTGAACACCAGCAGGTTGCATTGATTTTAAGCTTTAAAAGCTTTTGAACTGATCATAAACTGTCAATCCGAAATAGGAACTGCAATCAAAAGCTAACCTTAGAAATTATGAGCCTATATTTGCAACGAAAAGCGACTGTGTGAGTGTTTATTAAAATTTGTGACGTTAGTGGTCGATGGTAGTCAGTGTCGCATTTAGCTTGTCGGAGGCCCAAGGCACAATGCTAACCTGAGGCCCTCGCCCAGTTATTAATTTCAAGTTCACATTATTCAGTGAAATTTTTATTCGTTTGTTAGGTACATGCTAATAAAATAAATTTACCTTTAATGGGAAATGGGAATATTAAAAAAATCACAATACACTTTTACACTTTTACACATATGATGAAAATAATTAAGGAACGAAACAAGATAGGTTGATAGGTAATAAATGCACGCGTTGCGTCGTCGACTTGAATACATACCTACATTGGCTTCCAAACTGTGATGTACGCACAGGGTGTTGTTTTCTGCTTCGCCATAGTGGCATCTATTCTATCACCCGTTGGGGATCCTGAATTTGCTGGCATATTTGTAGCGCTATGCGCAGCTTTAAATAGGCTGGAGAAGAATAAGAGGAAGAAGAAGAGAGTTTGGATAAAAATTGGTTAGAGGCGACCGACTCATGGTCATAGAAACCTGCTTCGTGAACTCAGTTTAGAGCAGACAGATTACCACAACTTCTTAAGAATGAATGAAGAGATATTCAATCAACTGTTGGGCATGGTTTCTCCACTAATTCAAAAGCAGAATACACCAATGAGGACAGTCATTTCTCCAACCGAACTTTATTTTGACATCATCCTCCGTTGCATTGGGGTACATTTCGTTGTACACCTCTAGTAACGTAGTCCACGACTGGACCTTTTTGTCCCGATCCTTGTAGTCATCCGACTTGATTTTCCATAGGGCTGGAAGTGACGTATAAACCTACAACAGCAGAGTTGTGTCATTTCACAGGGCCGTAAAAACAACTAATTCATTAATTTATACCTCAATGTAGTACAGGGAAAAGTCCTGTTCACCTTCCTTTTTACCTTTCTTTACTTCATCACTCATTGTGATACTCTAGCGGGGTGCACAAGAGAAAAAACACGTCAAGCAGGTGCAAGTACATGCACAGACTGATGAAATATTGCGCAATATTTCAATAAATCACTTCACACGTCGCTCCAAATATATAACATGGTGCAATATATTGGCGGGTCTTCAATAAATATCAAACTTGTTTGAAAAATATTGAATGCCTTCAATATATTGAACAACCCACTTATATTGCCAATATTTATTCTGAAACAGTCAATATTATTGCACAAAAATTAGTTCTTCAGTATATTGTACAATAATATTGATAGTGTAAGGTGCCCTTTAAGCGTGCTTATAGTCTATGTAGACTTTTAAAAATTAATTAAAAATAAATGTTAAAACTGGGATTAGAGGCCCCTTAGAAAGCGAGGCCCCGAGCTATCGCCTCAAGTGCCTAGTGGTAAATGCGACACTGATGGTAGTAGTGATTCTGCCCTGTTTTCATACAAATGGTAAAGCATCATTCGTTCACAGTACATTGACTTTGTAGTGTATAGTAGTATCTAGAAGACATACGAGTATATTTTATCTAGTATTGTACATTTATTAGTTGAAGCCTCCTTAAAGCGACCTACTTGTAAGTACTCAAACTTTATTCCATTTAATTCCTATAAAGGGAGATTCTCGATACTTAAGATCGATTTAGCGCACATTGTGTCTCACAAACCGCTCACGTCTCAAGTAATACATGGTAAAGGATGTAGGTGAAAACAATTGAAAAATCTGTGCTTGACGGAAAACCTTTAAACGTTTTTGAACTAATTCTCGTACCGCAGCAACCCTTTTAGTTGCATGTTGCTGCACTTAAAACTAATGGTATAAGACATACTTGTTTAAATAGATTGTAGTGAAGAGTTGCTAGTTACGCGTTCACTTATTTTATGCAACCATACATTTATTATTCCAAAAATAGCAACATTCATTCTCGTTACTTGTATGTTTTTCTACAATCATATTTTTCTTTTATTCTAGCACCAACAACCCCAAATCTTTAAAATGCTTCCCTTGCGTAAAGTTTGTATTTGAAAAATGTGTCCGTGGTATAAATATTTTAAATTCTGCAGAATAAACGTTTACTCTTTGAATATTCTAGGAGGTTAGAGCGTCTTTGCGAATACGATTTAATTATAGTAAACAGTGTAGACGTAATAAATGATAATAATACATACAATACTTACCTTTTTATAATAATGTTAAATAATTTATAATGGCTTTAAATCAATACGTCACACCTCATGAAACGTTTTGAAAGGCGGCGGTATACTTTCTGTTTTGTAGGTGAATTTGATATCGTAAGTTGGACACTAAAAATGCTGAAAATTTGTTAAGATTAGGTATAAGTTGGTGCTCGAGTGGATGAAAAAAAGGTTTCCACTACATCTACGGAGTTTTTCCAATAACTTAAGGATTTGGTGTAAAAAAAATCTAAAAAAACATACGTGATCCCTCTCCTTTCCCGCAATTAAAAAAGTTCCACAAAACAAGTAACCCATCTCACTATTGAGTATATCGAAATTATGGTAGTATGTTAAATGTTGACGTAAGAATTAAAATTGTACAAACTTTTATTACTATCTGGGTCTCGCCACTTCATAAGATGTAGATACATTTAAGCAAATAATAGTCGCAAAATCTTGTAACACGATAAAGTGATGATATTGTTCCTTATCCAGCAATTTTTTTTAAATCGTAGCTCTATTTGGGCTGTATATCTTGACAAAATTCCTTGGGGAAATTTTTCCCTGAAGACTAAATAAAAGTAGATTAAACCTCGCAACGGGTTTTAACAATAGGAAAGTCTATAACGAATTACTATTTGAGGGTTGAATCGCATTTTCACTTAAACATATGATCTTTACCGCCCTTTGCGCCATAGGAACTAAACGCAAGAACAAAAAAAAAACTCTTTTCAAAGATAATGTGAAAGAATAATGGCACAAATTAATTTGTGAACAGCAAAATAAAAGATTCTTTGATATAAAATAAATTACTCTTAAGTTTACGTTAAATTAAAAGTTTCCTTGTGTAATTGAATCTTAATTCAGTTATTGATTAGATTTTGTTTTTCAATCTAACTCCGATCTAAATAATTGAGTTGATTACTGGAACAAAAGATAACAATTTTTCACAAAGAATAGGAAATTGCGCTGTGTTCAGCCATGAAAACTTGCTACGTTTTGGTATTTTCCTTACCGGGGCAATTACTTTTAACAAATTCAAACGAAACTTAACTTGATACCAATATCAATATTAAGAAGCTTTAAATTAAGCACTTCCTTCATATATTCGCACTGCGCCGTAATAAATAATTCATTGATACTTAATTTAGCAGGTATTTCGAAATTTAGAACTTTCCGAACTCAAAATTTAATTTAAACCCTTGATTGCCTAGACTTTGCAATTACCAAGTTTATGCAAGAACTTCTTTATTTTAGTACCTATATTTAGTAATTCGATTAAATGTAATACAATAGGAGAGTTCGACGGTGTGTGCGTTATATAATTAAACAGAATTGCAGCGTTTTATCTTTATTTCTTATCGATTTCGCGATTCAATTCGTGTAATTCCTTCTATTTAAGAGAAAATGTTCGAAAACGTGTTTCGAAATTAAACCAAATACGTGTCGAAGTAATTGACATTTTCGCACCTCGGTAGTCAACAATCAAGAATAAGGAGAACAAACGGAAGCCACCTTCCTAACATGGAAATTAACTTCATTATTTTAATATTATGTATACAATTCGCTTAAACAAGTGACGTCGCCCATGTAATGAATATTTTCCTTCAAAAAGAGCAACTTCTGTGTTCAAATTGTACTGATTTCAAGATAATAAAGTAGATCTTTGTAGCAAAGATTCAAGCACTTGTTATATGAAATAAAACTCTTAAGGTTACTCCGAATAAAATTTATTTTTATTCTAAGATATTCGATTTTACATTGAGGACATTTGGAGCGTTAAATCATGTTCTGTGGTCAAGTCCACTTCGCAATTTACTTTTACTTAGGTAACAAACGCACCTATACAAAAACTCGACCTACACAAATATAGAGTTTCTTAAATAAATGAAAGAGGAGCTTCTTCTTTGTTGCATTTTTTGCTACCTCTCCTGAATTCATTGCTTTCAATTTTTTTTCACATTGTTAGGTTTTTTGGTAACATACATTATAAACCTCGTACAACATAACAAAAGCCTGTACCGTATTATAACTCCTTGAATTATTTGGTTAAATAGATGAAAATGTACTGTAATTTCTAAAGGGTTTTCTAAAATTTTCTCCGGGCTGCAGTCACAATACATCGTTGATTTGGCGGAAATTCATTTAAATTATTATCAGCACCTTTGCAACTTCCGGTGAAAGAAAAACTAAGCACCTTCATGAATAACTCCATAACAACATTGATGTACAACACATTCATAGAGAGCTTTGGGTTAACATTTTCTTACCTCGAGAAGACTTGTAAACTTTTCCTGTCAATCACTTTAGATAATTTACTGTAAAGTAATTAAAGAATAAGAAAACCCTGTCACGTGATATTGACTCTTTGAAGCTTTGAATTATTTCAAAAAATCAAGATTTAAAGTCGTTCAATACAACTGAGTCCGAGCAGAAATATTAAGCTCGCTGTAATTGATTTTCTTTTATGTTAAGATCAGGTGATTGGCATTTCTCATTTGGTGGCTAATCTAACCGTTTACTTTCTTCTACTTTTGCCGCTGTTCAGGCGTTTTATTCTCCACTAGATTATTCGCTGTGTTAGAAATAAGAAAATTATCTTTGTTTTGTATTAAAATAAAGTAGGTATCAATCTATCAGTTTTATTGTATTATTACCCTACAATTACAATGATAAAATCTTCCCTACCGCTACACATCAAGAATTTATACATACACTTATTTCTACTGCGCCGTACCTTCTTCTTAGGGTTGTAGGGCAAATCGCCCCATGACACACCGCCCCCGGACTTTTCGCCCCGTCACTTCGCCCCACGGACCGTTCGCCCCCGGACATTTCGCCCCCCGGACAGTTCGCCCCCGGACATTTCTCCCTCCGGACAGTTCGCCCCCGGACATTTCGCCACCTGACACTTCGCCTCCCAGGACATATCGCCCCCGACAATTTCGCCCCCAAAACATATCGCCCTCCCATCGCCTTCATCCATTATACATATACAGTGTGTCCACATTTCGATGCTCACCATTTGTAGAGCTATTAGAAGAAGTAGAGCAGCGGTTAAATACTTAGGGAATGTTTTTCAGGGTTTAATACCCGTGACATTCAAATTATCCATAATTTTCGTAGATTTTCAAAAACTCAGTTCTGATTTCTGTATTTCACAGTGTTACTTAGCACTTGCATACCTTTAAGGTTATATTTCTCATGTGCTATTAAAGATAAATACATTTTTTTGTTAATATCTCTCCCATAAATAAATATTTTTCAGGCATGTTATACATTTTTGAAAATCTCTTTTCACAGGCAATTAACTAATAAAAATTCTATAACATCTGCCGTATGAAAACCATGATTGCTGGCACACATTACTTAAAAAATTAAAAATAGAACGGTGGTTTTCTGATTACATCAAAAAGTTTGTCTTGAAAATGTTTTCGAACATTGTAAAAGTTTAGAAGGGGTCAGATTAGAAGCTGTGGAGTTATTGAAGAAAATTCGAATCAGGAAATTTTGTTTTTTTTTTAAATTATTTGAAAATCTAAAGACATTGGAGAGAATTAGAAATGAGATTTATCGCGAGAATTGAATTCTAAAAAACATTCCCTATTTAACCGCTGCTCTACCTCTTCTAATAACCGAGATACCGATGGTGAGCGTCGAAATTTGGACCACTGTATAAGCTAATAGACAATTGATAATGGAATATTGGGGCGATGTTTCGGGGGCTAAATATATAAAGGCGAAATGTCTTGGGGGCGATATGTTTCGGGGGCGAAATGTTCGGAGGCGAAATGTCTTGGGGGCGATATGTTTCGGGGGCGAAATGTTTTTAGGCGAAATATCTTGGGGGCGATATATCAGGGGGCGAAATGTCTTGGGGGCGATATGTCCGAGGGCGAAATGTCCGGGGCGAAGTGTCCGAGGGCGGAGTGCCGGGGCGAATTGACCGCACACCCTTCTTAGACCCTTGTTATAACCCGCACACCCATCTTTTCCCATCCCTTCCCCTCATATGACTCACTAACACACCCTGTCTTTCCGCACTCGCTTCTCCTCATCCCCTTTTACTTTTTTGCTCCCGCCACGTTCTCCTTCTCCTTGGTCCCACTTCAGCCATCCTCTTTCCTCATCTCAGTCGTGCCTCATATCTTCTATCTAAATCTTTCTGTAGCCCAACTTAACTCTACTTCCTCTCTCCCATTCCACTCTCGCAATATATCGTAGCTCACCTTGCACGTACCTCTCCTGCTTCGTTAGATCGTCTTCTATGTTATTAGTACTCTTCAGGTTATGCTTTTTCCTCATCACTTCCATCTTGTCTCCCCAACTTCCCAACTCCGCCACCACCATCTCTTTTTCTGGCCCCCTGCTCACTACCCACACTCACTCCCAATTTGCTCTGAATGAGTCCTTCTCCGGATCCCTTACATTGCTGACTCTCACCACTATTATTTCTTCTTCTTGTTAATCTCTCATTCCACTCCATTCCCCTCTTTATCATTACTATCTTATCTTTCAACTCCTTTCTCTCCTCATTCCATTCGCTCTCTTTCTTCCAATGCTCTTCCTTCATATCTCCTCCTCTCTCAGTAGTTTCCATTCCTCACTAATTCCTCGTCTCATCTCAGCCATTTCCTTCTTTATCTCCTTCTCCATACTTTCCAATTTTTTCAGTATCTTGTCCATCTCTTCCTCTACAATCTCTGTACGCCATTCGTCTCCAACTTCACCTCTCATTGGGAATCTCCTTGTTACCTTGCCGGTGCTGTACTCCTCCTCCTTATTCTCCTTATCCTTCTCTATCTCGTCGCTTTCCCTTTTTCTTTTCAGGTTATACTACCCCAACTTTCCACTCTACTGCGTCTGTTGCTCATCCATTACAACCACCGTTCTTTTTTATGGATCTTAATTTCTCTATTTATCCACCCCCTTCTCTACACTCCCTTTCTCCTTTTCCCCGTAACTTTACAATGTTTTCTAACCGTGATGGAAATGCAAATTCGCTCGCTCGGTTGGGAAAACCTGTGTTACTTCTTTTAAATCTTCACGCACAGACAAAGTTAATTAATCCTTCCCCCAATTATACCTGCGTCTACTCGCAACTGCGCCGGCAACACGTGTGGTGTCGAGACCTACCCGCACTTGTAAAAAACAAAGCCTAACTCCTGTCCTAATCTCTTAAAACCGTAAGTTTCCTTAGGCAACAAAATTCACGTTGAGCACCGACCTACAATTTAATACACGTACCGTATGAAGTAGGTATATTTCTTGAAGTAATCCAAAACTTTGATTTTGATTTTCAAAGAGGTTTCTAATTTAAAAAAGTATTTAATGTATTATCATTTTTCTTATCTTCATTTATTTTATTTAATCAATAGCTTGTGCCTAAAGTACAACTTTCGACAAAATATTGCGATGGATACACAATCGAAGGCTTTGGACAATTCGCATAGTATCAGAGATGCGTGTCCCCCCTTCTCATAAGAGTCTATTATGAGGGAGATTACTTTGGAGACCGCTTGAGTAGTGGAATAGTGTTTGCGGAATCCATGTTGAGCGGAGCTCAGCAGGTCATGAGTCTTAAAGAAGCTGATCTTAGAAAATGTTGGGATAATGATAATCGGTCTGTAGTAGTTGTTTATGTCATTTTTATGGCCTTTGTTAAATGACGGTAAGGTAACGCTAGTTTTAAGTGAGGTTAAGTGGTGTTCCTAAATAGGTCTCACTGCTCACCCACCTTTGTGAAATAATTAATAATTGATGATTACCACACTCGCCTAGCGGCTCGTGTGGCAAACTTCATCTTCGTGAGGAATATAGCTATCATTATATGCTTGTTGAATAATATACTATAATTGAATACTTTTTCTAACTCCTCATTATTAATGGCCATAAATTTTTTTGAAATATCCATTTTTCTGGAATACACTATTCCTGACCTTGTCCAAACATTATTACCAATTTTTTTTATTATGCGGCCTTCTCCAGTCAAGCACGGCGAAATGTATGTAGGGTTTTTTATTTTTTATTATTGTTCGTGAAGATATTACAAACGTAAACAAACTGATTAATGATTTAATTTTATAATTCAAGCTAATCGTCTCTATTCATCATTTTTAATTTACTGTATACTATTTGATCAAGCTACATGAATACGAAGTGAATTTTAATATACAAAAATCGAGGATGGAATCGTTGAACCTTACAAGGAAATTATAAACAACGACAAAACATTGAATATTTTTAGCTTTTAGCACAAAAACTGAAATAATTTACATCTCTGAAAATTCTTCGTGTAAATTCACAAACTCACGCCAATTCCCTAAAGGTCTTCATACAATCACCACAATTCTTTTAAAGGTCTCGCTTAGTACACCAGCCGTTTGCTATATTATGGATAGGTGCATTTAGTTTATATATCTTGTAGGACCGCCATTTTTAACGAAACTCAATAATAATTGATTATTTGATTGTTCTATATGTTAACGGAGTTACCTAATGTGTATAATGGTTATCTAAGTCCGCAGCTGTCGATATAAAATTGTTTCCAAAGTTTCGAGAATTTCCTGAAACTTGTCGTAGACGCTTGCATTGTTTTCGTTTTTATTCTTCATAAATATTTTAGTGTATGTCAGAACAAAAGTTTTCAGCAAACTTAGTGGGGTCAATGGTCTGCAAAAATTATTGACTTTAGAAGTTTACTTTTAAGTACTTATATCGCAATACACAAGGAACCACCTAAAAGGACTAATAAACTATTTCTTTTCTAGAGTGTCGAGGAGAGAAATTTAATCAGCGAACCGAACAACAATGTCAATGAGATGCTCAGAAATTACATCAATTACTATTAGTATTTAAAAATGGTGGTATTAGAAGAATTATTCTTAACAGCCACCATCATCACGATATTCGCTTCAACAGGTAAGTACTTTAGTGTAGTATTCAGGCGTATACTGAAATTAGAATTTAAACTTTAAAATAAGATTCCAGTTTCTACATGTACCCATATAGCGATTCATGAATATTAATTCTTCGCGGTTTGTATGCAAATTTGAACACATTTGTTCACGAGATAATATTTTTTGCTTAGGAAGCTATTCAAATTCGCATACATAGGTACTATTAGTAATTCGCAAATGAATTAAGAACAAATTTCAAGTTTGACATTTTACAATTCCGAATGAATTATAAAACTTAAAGATCTTTGAAAAATGAAACACTTCGTGGAGTTAAAATCGTATCTCGAAGTATAATATTTCTATTAAACATTCTTGGGGAAATACTTTAAAAGAAAAGTGCGTCGTTTCTTTGTTGCGTTAGCATTTTTACTAAGGAAATCAAGTATAAAAAGTTTTCCGGAATTTTACATAAGCATGCTTCTTCATTCATAAAGATTAACTCGCCAATTTTAGAAAAACATAAAGCTTTTAAAACTCTAAACTACTCTTTTACAAGCCGGTTTTGAAGCATAACGTTAATGAAAATATAAATTTTTCTTTTTTGGCATCTCTTCCATGTTATTAAATAACTTTTTGAATTATATAAATTCAATATTAACTATTTATATTGTCTTCAATAATTTAACAAGTTGTGAATGCTTAATATTCGGTAATGAATACAAGGTGATCTTAGTAGGTAATTATATTGTCAAACCGATTTCAATTCAAACCAGGCTGTTTCTTGCATGGAAATTTCAAGTAATCTACAATCCTGTAGATATTTACAATAGGCTTTCTATGGTAAATCCACTCACCGTTTAAAATTTAATGGATTTTAAGGTGAATTGTAGTAAATCCTCTCCCAAATGCTTTGCAATCTTTCCCATCATCTTTTCGTCGTTTCCACCACTTTTAGTAATTTTATACTTTACAAAAGTTATTCTGTTACTCTTATTACTAGACCTAGGATAATATGTATTATCAAACACTAATTATATGCGCATATTTATGTAGTAAAAAGTGTACAAATATTTGGTTAAAGTTGGTAATTACTAATTATACTAATTATGCTCAAACACAAATACAAATAATACCAATATTTTAACACCTTTATTTTGACATTTACACAAAAATGATTACATTTTTATTGCCTTAATCTAAATCTAAATTATAAATTTTGTAACAATATACAATTAAAATTTTTTCAATATTTTCTGGAGTCAAAGTTTGACGTTTTTTATTTAATAATAATATATACGCGGAAAAAGTGCGTTCTACATCTACCGAAGTTAGTGAACGAAATTTAAGATGAGGATAGGCTTCAGTTGGAATTGATGTTTCTAAATTTTCACCAGTACCATTCGTCGATTTTCTTGATATTATTTAAATCTGGATTTTTATTTAATACTTTCTCAAACTTACTTTTTAGTTTTGAGGAAATGAACTTGCGTGGTATGGCCTGGATATTTTTTTGAATTTTACAAATTTTTTCAAAACTTTCTTTTAATGGCAACCCTTGTTTTTCAAAAAATATGTTTGATTTTGGCAACAAGCTAAAATGGGT
The DNA here is from genome assembly GCA_036250285.1 of Pyrocoelia pectoralis. Classification (NCBI taxonomy): domain Eukaryota; kingdom Metazoa; phylum Arthropoda; class Insecta; order Coleoptera; family Lampyridae; genus Pyrocoelia; species Pyrocoelia pectoralis. The sequence continues at coordinate 7,456,548 of CM070075.1, forward strand.
TTTGATTATTATTAAATCTTTTATAAGGATTATTTATTTATTTATTTATTTATTCAAAGTAGCCTAAGGCTAATTTACAACTCTCACATGCTCAACAATAAATATACAATACAAAATGTGAAATATAAAATATGAAATATAAAACATCGCTTCCTACACAACTCGCTCCGCAAACCTCTTTTTCAATCTATGCTTAAATGCATCCACGCTCCCAGTTCTTTTAATATCTGGTGGTAGCTCATTATACATTACCACCCCTTTATCGAAGATAGAGTTTTTGGTGCTTTTTAGATTCATGCCCTCTACGTAAAACTGGTCCCTATTTCTCGTAGTGTAACTATGCACCTCTGTTATCCTCTTTATAAATATATTCAAATATTCTGGCAACTGTCCCTTGTCTATCTTATAAATAAAAACTAATACATCGAATAAAATTAGATCCTTAACGCTTAACAAGTCTAGTTTTCTTAACATATCCATAATTCTTGTGTATGGCTTTGCATTTAATATTGCTCTCAAACCACGATTCCATACTACTAACTTATCCATTACATATGTATTTACACAAAACAACAAAGAGTTACAAAAACGTACCTGCGGCATAACAATAGAATTAAAAATTATCTTTTTAGTTTCTTGAGACAATACATTTCTTAGCCTACAAATAACACCAACTTTCTTAACTAATTTCTTCTCTACATACTCTGCATATTGATGAAACTTAAGATCACAGTCAATAATTACTCCCAAGTACTTAAAACTATCTACCCATTGTATCACCTCCTTTTCTACAATTATATCACATTTTTTAACCTTCTTTCCTATATACATGCATTTAGTTTTCTTAGTATTTAGACATATTTTATTATGACACAGCCATTGTACAATATTTACAAGTTCGGAGTTTATATCATTAACAAGCTCTGTGCCTTCTTTTCCAGAAATATATACCAAGGCATCATCAGCAAATAGATGTATCTTACTCTTATTTACTATATTTGGTAATTCGTTTATGTACAAAATGAATAATAGAGGTCCTAATTTACTACCTTGTGGAACTACAAATTCTATATCCTTACAATCAGAACATTTATCATTAACTTTGACATATTGTTTTCTATTTCGCAAGTAATCTTTTAAGGTAGTTCCTCCGCGACAATCTCAACCAAAAGTTTCGTCCCATATAACCATAGTAACTTCTATTATTAACCATTTTTGTCACGCCAGTGGAAGTACACTTTTTGTTCGGACTGTCCGCGTTGTCATGGAACAGATTGCGAATACAATCATTCGCTTGCCTAAACATATCTAATAATACCAAAAACGTCATGTTTCTCAAGGCTATATCTTCAAAGTAGACGGTAAACAATTCTCAAATGTTTTCACAATATTCGTATAATCCCTCTCTAGCATTCTTTAGTTTTTCATTAAATTCTGACATTTAGTTTTGACAGTACAATTGATAATGTGTCAATGCCCACATAACACGAGATCTGCAAGGGATGTCCTGTGGCCTTATGCAGACATTTAGAAGTTCTCAGAATGTCTTTCGGATGTCCTGGGGACTTATGTGGACATATAGAAGTCCTTAGAATGTCTTTGGGACGCCTTTGAAAGATATGTGCTACGTGGGCGGTGTTTTTTGTATATGGGTTATATGTCAATTATGCCAATTTTAAGTGTAAATATCTCGACTTAGGGACGGTAAACCTCATTTAAACTCCACAGATGTTTGGATAACGTATTTAATAACGTATACGCCAAGTTTGAACAAATTCTGTCGCAAATCGTTCCGCGGAGGAACTACCTTAACCATTTAAAAATATTTCCTCTAATCCCATAACTATATAACTTTTCTAATAATTTCTCCCTACTAACAGTCTCAAAAGCCCTTTTAAAATCTAAAAATACCGCAACAGTAAAATTTCTCTGATCTCTCTCCCTTTTCCATGATTCTACCACTAGTTGCACCGCAGTCTCAGTAGAATGCCTATGCCTGAACCCTGATAATTTCTCCCTACTAACAGTCTCAAAAGCCCTTTTAAAATCTAAAAATACCGCAACAGTAAAATTTCTCTGATCTCTCTCCCTTTTCCATGATTCTACCACTAGTTGCACCGCAGTCTCAGTAGAATGCCTATGCCTGAACCCTGATTGGTATATTGTTAAAATGTCATTATTGTTTACATGTTCCATTAATTTATCGAAAATAAATCTCTAAAATCTTATCAACCACCGGCAACACATTTACTGGACGAACATCTGACATAAGTATACTATTAGGCACTTTAAGTATTGGTGTGATACATGCAACTTTCAAGGATACCGGTACAGTACACGATACTATAGAATTATTTATAATATCCAACACTTCGGAGCCCGTAATGTCCCAAATCTCTTTCAATATTTTTGCATTTAGCAACCCTTCACTTGAAACATTTTTTAAATTTCTCACAATCCCCTCCACACACGTTTTATCCACCGGCAATAATTCTATACATAGATCCCCCTTATACTCTATTTCCTTCTCCACATAGGTACTACTAGGGTTTGGTATTGTCCTTATAATTTCCTCTATACTTCCAACAAAGTACTGATTTAGCCTCTGTGACATTTCTTGACTTTCATACATAATTTCACCATTAAAATCCATAGTCCTAATTTAATTGCCACCTTTGACCTTCAATAGTGTTTTCAAAGTTCTCCACATGTTACTGGGGTCCCCCACACAGTTATCAATACTCTCCTCATAATATTTGTGTTTTTCCGTTTTATTGACAACTAAAAAACTATTTCTCCTTAACTTATACTCTTCCCACGCCCTTCCCACTATAGCACTTTCTCTCCCATTTAACGACTCAAGTAATCGAAATTTCTGATATGCTGTATCCCTTTTTCTCCTCTCCATCTTTACTTTGTCATTGAACCAAGGACAAGTTTTCTCTAAACAGATCCGCCTGTCTCTCCCTTTACACTTTGAAATCACCTCATTACACCTCTGTATGAACCTATTATACTCCCCTTCTACTCCCATGTTTGGCCCAGTATCTTGAAATTCCCTTTTTAATAGCTCGATGTCTACTTTTCCCCTAATTCTTTTCATTGTTTCACATCCATCTCCCATTACCATTACACTACTATGATCTCACATTTTTGGAGTGTCCAGTACCTTACATTCTACTTCTTTGTTACAAAAGACCATATCTAAAAGTGTTTTTGACTTATCAGTCACCCTCGTCGCTTTATTAACCCATTGTTTTAGACCGATCGATAAGGCACCTTTATATAATTTTCTTGCATAATAATCGTTTTCTACGTGTAACCAGTCCAGATTAAAGTCCCCTGTGATTGTAACAGTATTCCCCCTCGCCTGCCGAGTCAATTCTTCCGACCAAGTATTGAATGTTTCCAAAAATACTGGTTTACTACCACTTGGTGACCTATATACACACCCAATTATTCCACTCTTTTTTCCACGTCCTACTCTTATGGCCAACATCCAAAACTCTTTTTGTTGTAACTCACAGCTAACCAATGTACTATAAAGCGAACAACTTACATAAATTAGTTCACCCCCAGTGTGCCTAGAGGTGGAGTCGCACCTATACACTTGGTACCCTTCAATTTGCAACAATGATGTCTCATCTTCACCCAACACATGCGTTTCCGTTAGACACATAAGGCTAATTTGTTTGTCTCTCAACACTAACTTAACTTCATCTAGTTTGCCCATTGCCCCATCAATATTTATTAACATTAACTTGTTCTGCCTCTGCCTCGTTCCACTCCTTCTCTCCCCTGATTTTATTTTTAAAAACTTCTTTGCTTGCCAAAATAGATCGTGCATCATTTTCGCTTAAATTTTTAACAAAAGTAAAAATTCACAACACGAATATAATATTACAAAATGGCCCTATGCAATTTAATGCTAGTTACGCCATCTTTTGTAAATCCAAATACAAAGGCAGGTCTCTTTTTTATCACTATAGTTACTATCGACATTATAGACCAATTTTCCATTCCTTCTTAACCTTATTGATCGAAGTGAGCTTATTGTTTGTCTTCTGCTTTTTTCTCCACAACTTTGCATTACCGTTGTACTTAAAAATGAATTTTTAGAATCGTACCTATACACTAATGGACAGATTGATATATGTATTATCTACCTATTGTCAATAAACTGCTCTCTTTTTTGCGCGTTTCCCTTCGCGTAGAAATACTTAAATTACGACAGGTAGGCCAGGTTTCATTAGCATTTTTAAGTCTTTGCTGCGTTCTCTGGTTCTATGTTCACACGTATTCTTGTTTTGTCCAAGTCAATGGTGTGCGCCGTGGTCTTGACGCGTTGAGGTCATGATGACTTCTTTTCATCATTTCTTACACCATTTTGGTGTTCTTCCCTTCTGATGTTAATTCTCCCATTTGTTTGTCCTATGAAGAAGTCTTGACAGTCCTTACATTGAATTTGGTGTACACCTCGACCTTCTAGATTCACCTTTGTTTTTGGATATTGCTGACCTTGCTGCATGTGGTTCTTATATTATGTCACAGAAGACATATAATACAGAAGCGACACTTGTGGCGGCACGTTGGATGTTCGTTTGACAAACCCGGGTAACCTTCGCCATGTTGTTGTTAGTACTTTACGTGGGAAATTTAAAACACTTTAGTTTTCAGTATTAATCTACTTCTCTGGATGGCAACCATATTTCGCAAATGTTAACTTAACTTTTAATATGTAGTTTACATTGGATTAAAAAAATCAAGTACTTTTTAAAAAATATTTTATTTTCAATACAATACGCCTAATAATAATAAAACTAAAGATTACGTAAATTTTTTAACTTAAAATTTTTTTTCCCGGCGTTTTAAATTCTCTATTCGCAAATTTTATGCTACTAAAAATCTGAAACCTTTAATTAAAGCTTTAATAAATAAAGAGAGGGGAATTTAGGGCAATCGTGATGGAATGTTACGCTGGATAGGATCTTTAAACAATTTGCTCCTATTTTGCTTTTTAAGCAAAACTCTTTAAATGATGTTTGAACAATATTTTCTAATTGATAAATACATATAATCATTGAATAAATAAGAGAAAGAAGATCAACGCTAATGTTAACAAGTGTAATCGTTTTAAGTAGCCCGGACGATCATTGGCCATCTAGTGTTTGGGTTGGAAGGCATTATTAACTAATAAGCAAGCAGATTTCTTTAAATGACTACAGACCATGTTGCCAAATTTGTAGGAGGTATATTTAAATGGTCATTAAGATTCAATGAACTTTTTTTACTACGTATAGTTTACAGTCGTTGAGATTTTTCACTCAACGATACAGTTCATTGTTAAGAATGGAAGGAGATTATCTTACTTAAAATTTTTCCTACCATTGCAATTTGTATAATTATGAATTAGTTATCGTTCTTTCTCTTTGTATGTCAATGTCGATCACTTTTGGTTTTTGTCAACATGGTTATTTTCACTCGGAGATTCCGGGTTTATAAAATTCTCCGGACTTGTAAAATATAAAATTTCAATTTTATGAAAATGATAATACAAATTTGTTAAACTTATCTGACATGAAATTCTCGAATTACCGCGAGTGGAGTATTTGAAAACAGACGAATGTCGTTTAAAAACTATAAAAAAATGTAGAATGAAAATATGTAGTAGATATGGTTAGGTGTAAAGTATATCAATTTTTAATCGAAATACAAAACATTCACAAACATGTGAAATTCCTGCAAAATTATATTTAAGACGTAAGTTACGCGGAAATTAGATTTATTGAGACCTAAATTTAAATAACAAGATTGATAAAAGATTTAAACAATCTTTATCTTTAATCAATTTTAAGGAAAAGGATTAGAGATGAATCTAAATTCTAGAAACACTGTTTTCAACCAATTTCAAAAAGTTGGTTACTAAATTCGTCCGGATGTCTGTGTGTCTGTGCGTTGGTCGATGTTACAGGTTTAGAAAGTTGGAAGTGGTGTCATCTTATAGGAAATTGTTTACTGATTCCAAATCTTTGCTAAATTTTTTGATCGGATCACCCGTTCGCCGTCGGGACGCCATTAAAGTCAAAATATAAGCCCTTGAATATCTGGAGAACGGCACATCCAATTATAAAAAGGAAAAAAACACGTTTCCTTTATTTTTGAAACCTATTGAGTCATATGATACGTAAACATCACCCTCACCTCCCTGTGGGGTGGAGCGGGGGTGAAGTTTGAAAACTTAAAGTGGAAAACCTATTTTTATTGCACTTTTGATGGATTATCTATAAAAAACAATTCTCAAATTGCAAACTTCACCCCCAACTGCAACCCCTTTTTTGGGGGTGGAAGGGGGAGAAAAACGATCTTTTATTACTTTTTTTCCTCCAACATTTTTGCGTGATTTACAAATTGTCCGTCACCCTCTCCGCTTCCATCTCCCTTAAGGGTGGAAAGAAAAACAATGGCTCATTTGTGCAGAATCCGGTGTGCTTGTGTCTGAGGGGGAGGGGTAGTTATAGACATATATATTGTATATAATACATGCCATAATTAGGTACAGATTTGAAGTTGGTTGAAAGTAGAATTCTATGAGAATTGGCGCCTTTTGATACTTGTTCAAGGTAAAGTTGTGAATAAATCAAGAAAGACCCATTACACTATAGCCTCAGGAATCCAAAACTTAGAAATCATTTCACATAGAAATAATAAAATTGTGAACCACCTCAGATTAATTTATAATAAACAAGAATTAATTGAATTAGATTCGTTACCATTCAAAATACTTGAGTTTTCCAGATTTCAGATTATGTCAGTAAAAGTAGGTATTGTATATTATATGTATGTACATTCCTATCCTAAACCCGAAAACATACCAATATTTTAGAATCTATCCCATGCGTAACTTGACCATTTATTTTTTGACTCAAAACGGGATAGTCCGGTCCAGGAGCCGGCAACCTTTTTTGCAATCAATTAATATACTTTTTATCTTCGTGAGCCGCTTTACTTTAACGAGAGGGTAAACTTTTTCCTCTGCGAAAATGTTCGCAAATGGGTCCTACGGGGTGCACAGGGGTAAAACACGTTGATTTGGAAATGACAAGAAATGGATGAATATCATGGGAAAACGGCCCAATTAATTTGTGGGACAAAGTGGGCATTTAATTATGCAAATATTTACTAAAAGCTACAGAAAAAAAATCAGCTTGATATTCATTATTTTTGTTAATGTAGTAATACCTACATGTCTTCAGATGGGGACACTCTTGATGGACTCATTTTTGTTGTAGGACAAATGTCATTTTGAATTATGTACTTACAAAAAAATTTAACAGTTAGCTAAAAAATTAACTGTTATTAATCAATTTTTTGTAATTACCACATCAACGTGTTTTACCCCTGCGCACTCCGTAGGACCCATTTGCGAAAATTTTCGCAAAGGAAAAAGTTTGGCGTTTCGTTAAAATAAAGCCGCTCACGAAGTATAAAAAGTATAATTGATTGCAAAAAAGGTTGCCGGCTCCCGGACCAGGACATCGGTTTGCATTTGCAAAATGTACGGGAACGATTTAATCAAAATCTGGACGTAAAGAGTGAAATAATGTTGTCAAATGGCAGTAAAAGTACCTGGCTTCTCTAAAGAAAAACAATATTGACTTCTACCCACTTTTTTCGATTTTAAATGCCTCAAACTCTTTCCTCATTTTCCATGTTTACAACTTCAATTTTTTTGTTAAAAATAAAAAGAACTAAAAAGAACTAGTGCACTTAATTCAGAAAAGAAAGAACTTTCAAATGACGTATGAATTGCCCCATTATCCCTATTTAAATTATAGCGCTAAGGGATTAAATCATTTCCGGGTTGAAAATCATGGCAAAAGTTGTGCCCTTTGATATAAAAATTCGCAAAGAAAAAAATTTCTAACCAGAAACCCATCTGATACCTGTATATAAATTGGTCAAAATGTCCACCGTTATGTTCACGACACAATTCCACTTTGTTCCAAATCCAATTGTCGAACTCTTTTTCCAGAGTTTCAGGTGTAATTCGTTCAAGTTTCCGCAGTAATTGCTGCTTATAGTTCGTCCAATGTATGGACACAGAATAAAACACTAGTGAAACAGAAGCGACACTCTGCTAAATACGTGTTACACATTTTCTTATCGCGCGAACTAACAGCTCCGCCTTCTGTGGTGTAGAATAGAGCGAGCGAATTGATACATTATACATTTCAGCGTATGTACCTAGCGGTGCCCGGTGCGTTGAACTCTTATTGCGAGAATTCTATCGGAATTAGTTTTACGGTGAACCGCTTATCATATGCGAAAATGTATGGCAAATATTTTTCGTTTATGACATTTTTTCATACGATTTCAAATTTAGAAAATAAATGAGAAAAACTACAAATGAGTCCTCTTTTTACTAGCCTTACTAATGACAAAACAGACAAAGAAGGTTACACTACAATGGGCGTGGTTGCGTCGAGGAGACCGCCTTGTGATGGCAACATAGCTTCAAAGGTGCCGACGGAGACTGTCGCTTCTGTCTCACTAGTGTTTTATTCTGTGGTATGGAGGCGGTTTCCAAAACATTGAACAGAAAAATATAACAGAGTTACATCTGGAAAACTGGGAATCATAATCCTTTGGTAATTAAACAATTTTCAAATTGATTAACAATTCGTTTCTTATGGTTAGCAAACACTCGATAAGGAATATTAATCTCGGGGTGCCCTTTCATAAACTGCTCTCGACAGCAGCAGTTCAACTCGCCAATCCAACACCGTAAAAAACACTACGCGCGAAATTCAAACTGTCATCAGTATTAGAGAATCACCCGGTATTATTTATTACATAGAAAATTATATTATGGGGTATAATATATAGATTTCCGGTATTTTTTTAAATTATTTAGTAGATTCAGGCAAAAATATTAGCACCCTGTCCGCTAATTTTCGCGCTGTTTGTCAAAACGAGACAATTCTGCGTCCCGGGGTTTTTTTCGGGTACATCGGGACGGAGTACCGAAAAAAGGGACAGCCCCGTTCAAAACGGGTCATAGGGTCACGTTACCCATACCCGATAAACAAAATAGAGGCCTTTTACCTTTTCAAGAATTATATCCCTAGGGCGGCAGCCCAGCGTCATTTTAGGTAGCGATAAAAGCGCGTCTGCAAATCATATCCACTACGTTGCAGATGATGCAAAATATAAGAGCATAAAAATGGTCGCAAGTTCGCTGAACCTGGGGATAACATGTTCAAATTGTGCATAAAAAATCACTGTTTTAAAGCGACGTTTTTCATTTGTCCTTTTGATTCGTAAAAGAATTATACGCGCTCAAATCACTTTAAAACAGTGATTTGCAGGCGCACTTTTATCACTACCTAAAATGACGCTGGGCAGGCGCCCTAATACGCTAATCCATAAAAATGATATACATATTATGTTTGATAAGTATTCTGCGTTCTCACTTCCCAGACGTACAAAGATTGCAACTTTTGATTGGCCAAAACAGCATTTCGATAACTTTTATAGTTTTGAGTATAGAGCGTTTTTTTAATGTTTTGAATCTGCGTAGTCACAAACGCATAGGTCCATTTTTTTTTGGAACACTACGTAATTTTACTTTGTACCTACTCGGGAAGTAAAAAGCGGAGTTACGTTCCTAAAATTGCTTAAATTCAAAATATTTTTTTCGTAATTCGACCAAAAATTCTTATTTTGTCTTCCAAAGACATAAACTTTCTCTTCAACTTTGGTGTTTTATTTTTAGCCATCTCCGAAATTAATATGTAATTTAGTTTTTAACAATCATTAACGTATGAAGAGATTAAAATTATTCCACGATTGAATTTCTGTTATGAGATCATTAAATCTTTACACACGTGATTGAACACATGAATAAGCATGTACTGGTGACACAGTGAAATAGATACCTTATTTTTGTTTCATTAGCAGTATCATTCTATAAATAGAATGTACTCTAATATTATCAAGTAAAATCGACAACGTTGTTGAGTTTAAAAACAGGTAGAAAGGAAACTACACATTTTACCAAGTCTAGTTTTAAACACTCACGCAAGGATTACTTGGAAAACTTGCAAAAATTACAATAAAATGCGTATGCAACCGGCATTGCGCGATTACACTTTTTCGCATATGGTTGAACTTCTTTCTCTTATTTATTCAATGATATAATGTAAAAATCTAATATGTGGAACATGAAGAGCCCCAAATGTGCTAGTTGTAACATTATATGCTTTAAAGTATGTAAACAACTGAGAGTGTGTTAATTTAGGTGCACTCCTAACGGTCAATTGTTTATTTTTGTTATAAAACTCTATTATATACTGCCATGAAGTTTTACGATTGCCAAATGGAAATTCATTTTTTTGTAAATGGTTTCTCGTAGCTTTTATAAGATGAGGTGTATCGAAAACATATATTACCTCTTTATCATCTAGGTACATAAAAATTAGAATTTTCTTCTGTAATTCCTAACAAATTACTTAACTGAATAAAATTAGATCCCATATCTGAGACAACAACATCAACAACGAGTCCAAGCTCTGTTAGTCTTCTTATGCAATGCCTCAATATCTCCTTTAATAAATTTGCTGGAAGACATGATTCAACAAAAAAATATCCCAATGGTTGTTTCCAATTTTCGTGTAATCCTCTGGCCATAATAACATTGGCACTACGAGCAATTTTGAATTGCCGGTCACCTTGGCCAAGATCTGTAAACCCAACAATGTCATCCCTCCCTAAGTGATAAAATAAATTAGCTTTATCTCATCAATACACAATACTGCGGTAAACAGCAGTCGCGGCCGTATTGACGGCCTTGATAAATAATTAAATATTTCGCCGCGATACACAATTTTTATTTAAAAAAGGTTACTATTCTAGGGTCGAAATGTTCTCAATAGGGGTACTTTCCTGAATTGCACCACAGGTTAATGGGGAAGAATCTAGAACTTGAAACGTTTTTGTTACGGCGCTACAGATCATAATATTGCGTATACTAACGCCCAATAGATATCCAAAAAAAATGCTTCAGAATTTAGCGATGGTTGTTTGCTGTTCAAAGGACCAACTTTTGAAATAACTAATCGAAAGTTTCACGTCTTTTTGGAGAATTGATGTGAATTGCATACAAGAAGAAGGTAATTTGCAGCCAATTAAAACCTAATTTCTTCTAAAACTGACTGTAATGGATTTGTGTCTGCGAATGTTCATTAATCAAAGAAATCGTTTGTCAGTTTGAAATTGACATCTTTCTTGGTTTACCTTTATTACATGGTATTAGTATTATAGTACCTACGCAGCTCACTATCATCTGACGGATTTTCGTGGAATTTATATCTGTGTCTACCTCCTCTTCCCAGACTTATCTACCCTCATCTAAACAAGAAACGGCGTTAGAAAAAGTTGTTTCGCCATATTTTATACGTTACCTTACATGGTGGGGGCATACATGGATGCCCAGGCGGTGGTGTGCAAGTAGCCGGCGTCGTCGTTGGCTGTTCTTTTTGGCCGACGACAACCTTACTTTGCATAATATTTCGAGCGTCAGATTCCATTTGTCGCACCTCTTCTTCAAGCTTCTGTGTTATGTCAGAATACTCTTGCAAGCGGGATTCAATATCGGCGACGCATGGTCCTTTATTTTTACCACAAGACGGTCGTATCTCCTGTTGACTTGAAGACGGCTACAATTTTTTGTCACTATCAAGCTTACTACTTAGTTTCACGTCAAACCTCAGGATTAAGGTTCTCAGATAGTAAACAATTTTCTTTACTGAGAATACATAGATCGGCCTGAAGCTTTTGTAATTTTCGTTGAAGACTATCAGCCATGCGGTCTTTTTCTAGAAGATCTTCTTGTAATTTATACCTGGTTTACAAATACATAAAAATTCATTTACACAACCAAAAGACGCTTATATCAAGAATAAGCAGTCGACCACGACATGCACGAATTTAATAAAAGCCATTTTTCATTGCAAATGTCAAATAATAGAGTACTCGATTCCACACATCTATGAGTTTTAACTCGAGGCATCAAAATTAGAATACTTTACGAATTTTTTGAAAAAAAAAACGATTCACCTTTTGTCTTCTAAATTTGAATCCTCTGCTGAAAATTTTTCTTGCTTGCGATAACTTTCTGTGAGCTTTTTCAAAAAGTGAGGCACTACGGTCTACAATAGAAATAATGAATATGTCAAAACGTGTTTTAATGAACAAAAAGAATATAGGGAGGATATTTGTACCGCTGATGGAGGAGGTAAGCCGCATGTGCAAGGAGGTTTTTTCGATTTTTTCTTTTCGTCACAAGCAATGATTTTAGGAATATTATGTTCTGTTAGTCCACATATAACCACTTTCGGGAGTATGTCCTCTTTATGCTTTTCTGGTAACGGAGGTCTAGGCGTAATCAAATTCTCAAACAGGCTGGCTTGATCAATAAGAAATTGAATTCTTTTGGATTTTTCTTCAAATATGTTTATCTGTTCTTTTAATTGTATGTTCTTTTGTTCTAATTCTCTTGCTTCAGTCTTTGTCATTGTTCCATGCTACGCAAATAGTATTATTTAAGTTTGTCATATTCCTGATCTACTCACCTTCAACGCTTTTGAAACCCGTTGTCTCAATTTGTAAATAATTTTTGCGGTTTCGATTGCTTCCCGTTGGGCCTCTTCTATTTCCTTGACAACTGTTGCATCTATGTCTGCAGCAGTTCTATTTTTTGCATTTACATCAAACATTTTTTCAGTAACGCTTGAACTCAGCTACCGCGTCGTTTATAGCACCCTCAGCTTGTTGAACTACGTCTTCTACTTCCTGAAATTTTTATTAGAAACACAAATACAGTAATATATACAGTAAAACACATCTCTTACTTTATACCTTTAACACTTCTGCACTATTCCTACTTATTAAAAAGTCTAACCGACTGTTTGGGAGACAAAATATTTCTAAATAGTTCTCTTCTTAGTTTTTTTAGTTAAGTATAAGTTATTACTTATTGCGGGTTCTTTGTCTTTGTTCTATTGCCTTTTCGATTAACTTCTTATAGCTAAAATGTGGTTTTTTTCTAGTAACAAGCTCTTCACGTGAACAGACATGTCGTAAATACTCACTTGGTAACGCATTAAGAAATGGTAGATACAAAGTTTAACTCGTTTGTTCAATGTCGTTAGACATGAAATGTGTTCGAAATATCACAATTCCTTAGAGACTCGTGAACCACTCGGCGTCTCCAAAATTGTGTATCGGAGGTTTGGTAAATATTCCATGACTCGTCAAAAATTGCAACTTAGTTGATTTACCTTAAATGTGATTGTTCGATTCGTTACTGAAATTTTGCCTTGCGAGATCGATTTTTTATTCTAGAAAAGATGGCATGAAACATGTTTTGGATTCTTCTGAAAAAAATTACTTTCTTAGTCTGTTAAATGGAGGCTAATTATCACTTATCGGAAATTTCTTAAGTCCCAAGAAAATTGGATTCATTGTATACCATGCAATAAAATGTAGTTTTTTAAAAGGCCGTTTCGGAAGCAATAATTTAAATGTCAAATGTCAAATCATACTTTGATTTAAACGTGCTGTAAATTTCTTGCTTGTAACTGATCGCCGATTAGCGTTTAAATTGGGTATGTTTGATGTGAATTCAACGGTCGTATGTAAGCAGATGGTTTGCTTAGATATCATGTCCTCCTTAAATAGGTTTGGAATTTCCGATTTATAGATTGACTCCGGTTGTCACTTATGTACAAAGTACTTATTTTTCTTAATACTGCAATGGTAGAATCTGTGCATGGTTCTAGTATCAACAGCATGTTTTAAGAAGACGAAATTATTGTTGATTCTAATTTTAAATTAAAAGACATCCTCAACCTTTGGAGCATCTTCTTTTATAAGTAGAAATTTACTGGTTATATTATATAATACCAAGTCCAATACAATCTTTATTTTAAAAATGCTTCGACTATTTATGGAGCTCCACTATGCAAGTTTCTATAAAATTATTGCAAACTAATTGTTTATTTGGCGGCACTAAACGCGATCTGAAATAAGTGGAAATAGCAATTGACCGATATGGTAAAGATATGCTTAATGGTTGGTAAAACCTTGTGAGATTGTTAAAGAAGAGGGATTGCCACATAGAGAGAGCCTCTTGACTTTTATGTATATTTTAGATTTTAGATCATTTCGAATTTTGAAATGCTGTTGTACATAATGAAACCAATGAAAATTGAAAGTATGTGCGATTTTTTAATTGTAAATAAAATTCAAAAATTCAACTGGGAACACTGGAATAACTTTTATGCAACTTAGTACCAATGCTTGTCTATGAGAAACGCGCCCATACAACCAAATTAAATTACAACAATATTGTGTAGCCGTGTATAAGCAACTTTTCCCTTAACACAACAGGAAGTTCAGATGATGAAGATAAAATAAGGCTATGTGGTAAAACCCAGGAGAAGCAGTGGAAATATACTGGAGAAAATATGAGAGAATGGTTAAGGATTAAGTAGAATATGGGGAGGGGAAGGACTACCAGATGACTTAAGTAATAATACACCCGATATACAATGGAGGAGAAAGGAAGAATGTAAAAAACTATAGGGGAATAAGCATAGCAAATGCGGGGTACAAGATCTACTTAAGAATCAGACTGGAGCAGGAGGTGGAGGAAAAAATTAGAAGATAAATAACTATGAAGTACCTATTGTCAGTAAAAATTACGTAACATTTACTGCATATTTGTCATTTAAAGTAATTTAGAGGTCCAAGTCGTAAGTTAGTCGTGATTACATGATAGTTACTGTTTACAGGTTCCCGTCCTTGTTACGGCTACTTTAGTGCTAGTTGGGAAGTTAGCACTATATCCATATAGACCATGGATACTAGAGCAAAAAGGGTTGAACCATGTACCTATTCCTATTTGCTGCTCTGTATTACTTGTAGCGTACTTGTACGAATAACTCTCAGTGGCCAACAATTTTAATCCTATATTAGTTCTCCGTTGGAGTAACAGGAATGATTTCCATTCTCTTCACTAAGGCCTCGTTTGAAGGGCAGAACGTAATATTGTACCTACTCTATATCCCTTTCTTTTATTTCTGTTATTGTTCCCACCAATTTCATATAAAACTTCAGTATTAATACATCTAAGTTTTAGAAAGCAAAAGCGAATAAGCGAAAAGAAAGAAAGGGAAAACCGTACGAAGACCATCGTGTAATTCTATCGATTCTGAACTTCGTGTGCATTGGAAAATCAAAATGGAAACTATTCTCATTTATGAGTAAGGCTTGTCTATTGAATACAGTTCAGATTCAAAATAAAAATTTACATATAGATGGAAAGCGTCTGCTCTTAGACAAAATCAATTTTAGTAATTCTGAATTATTGATGTCTTTGTGTTTGTAATTATGTTATTCCTTTAAATAATATAACGTGATTATGCAGCAAGGATCTGTTCGTTAAACTCCTGATTGATTACGACTAATGTTTTACTGGCTACATGATAAGACGAAGTTAACTATTCACATTCAACCAGTATCATTTGTTATCTTTTATTCTCGTTTCCTCAAACAAAGGTCGCAATTGTATAGTAAACAGAGGATGCGATACTTCAGAAAATGTAGTAAGATAAAGCGCATAAACCTCAAAATTGTAGTACTACTGAAGCATTGTAAAAATTCATCCTTATCATGTTTTCCGTTGAAAAAATTGTTGTATACGAATTAGTCGGATGACAAAACGAATAATAAAAATGCAAATAAAAGAAATATTTTAGGCAGAACTCAAGCGCTTTGGTTAGAAATGCCTTCATCATTCCAAGAAAATGGAAAGCGCTCATATAATAATGCTTTATTTCACTTTTCCTGGTTCTTTATAAATATTCATCACATCTTTCGAAATATTTCGTTTATTACACGTTTAAATCTCGCCTCGAGTACAAATTTGAAAAATTGAAGTGAGTGCAATAGGTAATTGTTAAAAGTTGAAAGCTTGAGAAGTTTAGTGCTGTGTTTCCTACGAAAGAAAAACATTCCAAAAATTACTGGAACGTTAATACTAACGTATAATTTATCTATCTACCCTTGTGCTTAAATTACAGCCTAATAGACTCGTTCTTAAGAATATTAGTTTCTAATCTGTGTACGAGGGATAATTTATAAAATTAATTTCGGAATGATTCGCATACAAAAAGCAATTCACCTTAAAATATATTACCTTAATTTTGATTAAAGATATTTAAAATTACCTCTTAAATTTAATTAAGACCCTATTTGAGTAAATTTATCAGCCATAACGAATATTTATTGCAGACTGATAAAGGATTAAGTTTAATGAAATGAAACACACTTAGTGGTAGATACATTTTACGATTTATTGCTTTGATCCCAATATCTACTACGCGCGTGTATTAAGAAAAAATGCTTTTTAATCTTGAAGGAAACGGGTTTTGTAGAAAACTGAGGGGTTGTGCGTGAGCGTTTATATTAAATATAGGACTACGGATATTTACTTTTATATTTATGTTATTTACCATTTCCTTCTGATTCGTACTTATAAGTTGTATTTATAACGATTACAATTTCTTCGATTCCGTTCTACGCTAAACCTTTTGGGATAAAAGAGACGTAAAGAACTTTGTTTTATTGGAAAAATTTGTGGTGGTGTTAATAAAAGAAAATCGTTTCCGTTTGATAAGTTACAATTATTATTGGTTGTAATGAAGGTAGCTTAATTTTTAAGGGTATACGTTTGTGTACACATAGATTTAATCATCCATTAATTTGATTTAGAGACCATATTAGCCTTGTAAAGGAAGGTAAAGCTATTTGATTTTCAAAAGCAGCTCGATTATGAGTGCCACTTTAGCCGAAAATGAGCAATTATTTAGATCCTCGATGTTTATCTTCATTTTTTAAAATAATGTCATTATGTTGTTATTTTTGAAATTGTTACGTTTCTGTTGGTGTTAGTTAAATAACAACGTGACGAATATATGTCTGCAACTGAAAACATACTTTTATCCACTATTTGGTTTATTTTATTTAAGCAGTGTGTCACGACTTATTTAGAATGCACAAAGAAAGTCATACTTACGAAGGTAATACATGATTGATGATGATGTAAGCGAGAATATGTAATTTTCATATTCAACCCCTAAATATCAGGTAACCAAAAAAAGTTCGTGCTGTTTCTATATACAGCAGAGTGCCATGAATATTTTTTAAGTTATTGATCGATAGCGGTTGTTTGTTACTTGCACTCACTTTAGTGCCAATCCTTCTATTATTATTATACCCTATGATGCGCAATTTTTTCTACAACCTTAAAAAAAATATTAAAGGATATGTAAGTGTCCAAATAAACACGGAAAAATACTAAAAAAATTCTAACACAGATTTTTTGTTAATTTTTAATTAAAAACTAGTTGTATCAAATATGCTACAAAGCGAAAAAATAATCAGAAGTTGTGAAGCATTTTGTAGTAATTCCATCGCTGCTTGCGTTTAACTTTATTTCTGTGCTCCATGAGAATTTTAATATTATCGGTTAGGTACCCAAGGCGTTCTCATTTTGTCCCCTTCATTAATCTAATAGGGGCATGCTTGTCAATTAGGGATAAGAGGCACGAATTCCATTGTTTGATTTTTTTGCTTGATATCTTTAATACTTATAGAAAATGTTATGGAGTGCAGTAAACTTTAAGTCATTATAGAATAAATTTTGATTGAAATTTTTAAAACATCTGTAAGCTTTATGAACTGGTTCATACCGTTCTCTATCAACGATGATGCTGCAAAAGATTAGCTCATGGTCAGACAGATGGGAATCATAATCAACACCAGATTTGTCAATAATCACTGATTCATTGTCGCCTACTGACTCGGTACCACACATTCCTAAAGTTTCCTTGAACCCAAACAAGATTTTATTGTGTGGTTGGTGGGCAGCGACCAGAAAAGTCCCTTATGAATTTTTGGAAAGTGGTTAAATCATCACTGCGAACTTATATTCATTCAAAAACTGCCTTCTTTAGTCAATCGGAAGAAAGTTCTATTCTTACAAGACAACACCAGGCCGCATACCGCGAGATTGATCCTGGAAAAAATTTCTGAACTGAATTATAATTATACAGGGTGTCTCACGGTGACCGTCGGTTAGAAGTATATCAAGAACGGTAAAAGCTAGAAATTTGAAATTTTGCACATGCGTCATACCGTGTTTAATCTATTAAATAAAAATATTTTCCAAATGGCAGCACTTCCGGAAATACCGGAAGTGAACATCAACATCTTTATTTTAAATACAAACCAGGCAATTTTTTTTCACATTCTAATGTGTCATAAAATGTTTAGTAAGTATGCTTAAAATAATCGGCGTATCAATTTCCATTGTTGAGGAAAAAATTTTTTTTCACTGAAAAATTTGAAAATCTTGTTTAGGAAATAAAATTGAAAGTCGAAAGTGGTGAAACTTAGAGAAATAGGATTGTAGGTTCTCAATGTCAAAAGATTGAGACACAATTGTCTGTAACGGATAATAAAAAATTGCCCGCGGTTACTGATCTATTTGACGTTAATTCCAGACTTAAGAAAGACTTTAAAAAGTCTCTTTTTTCAAATGGAATGCCTATTTAATTATCAGCCCATTGTTCCTATACCTAAAATCAATGATTACAGAGTTATTTACATTTTTCTATATAAATTTATAATTACATACCTACTTTACCAAACATGGTTGGCTTTGAAAATTTTCAAAAAAATGTTTATTCAATTGTTTCTTATGATTCTTATGTTTTCATTTTTATTTGACAGTTTTCAGTTAGCTATCAGTTTGAAACTTTACGCTACGATTGCTATCATTTAATGTTATCTGTTTGAATTTTGATTTTTGCGCTTGATATTTGTTTTTAATTGGGCAATATGGAATACACAAATGCTGATATTCTAAATTTGTTTTACATTCATGGCGAGTCTGCTCGTATTATTTTTGAACCTGCAGAACCTTTAACCATTGAATAAAGAATCACTCAACTCTTTAAAGAAAGATATCCGCATTTACCTATAATGACAGAAAAAAAATCAGGATAGAATTTTCTAAATTTGGGCGAAGTAAATGCGCTACGAAATTTGGCAAAGCCAATTGTCGCCAATGACGCTGCAGAAACCAATGTATTGGGATATTTTACTGTTTTCCCTAGAAAGTTCTGTTCGTTCGGCGGAAAGAGACCTTGGATACTCAAGAAGTTCCATAGATAGAATTTTAAATAATCATAAAAGCATAAGAAACAATTGCATAAAAATTTTTTGGAAACTTTCAAAGCCAACCTTGTTTTGTAAAGTACGTAATTATAAATTTAAATTAAATAGAAAAATGTAAATAACTCTGTAATCATTGATTTTAGGTATATAGGAACATGTTACATCAATTTAAAGGAAATTTATTTCTGCATCGAATGGGCTGATAATTAAATAGGCATTCCATTTGAAAAAAGAGACTTTTTAAAGTTTAACTTAAGTCTGGAATTAACGTCAAATAGATCAGTAACCGCGGGCAATTTTTTATTATCCGTTACAGACAATTGTGTCTCAATCTTTTGACATTGAGAACCTAAAATCCCATTTCCCTAACTTTTACCACTCTCGACTTTCAATTTTATTTTCTAAACACGATTTTTTTTCTCAACAATGGAAATTGATACGCCGATTATTTTAATTAAGCATACTTACTAAACATTTTATGACACATTAGAATATGAAAAAAAATTGCCTGGTTTGTATTTAAAATAAAGATGTTGATGCTCACTTCCGGTATTTCCGGAAGTGCTACCATTTGGAAAATATTTTTATTTAATAGATTAAACACGGTATGACGCATGTGCAAAATTTCAAATTTCTAGCTTTTACCGTTCTTGATATACTTCTAACCGACGGTCACCGTGAGACACCCTGTATACTCTTTAATTCCACATAACATAATTATACATATACTCTAACTTCTTCCTTCTCTCCAATACTTCCTGCATCCACACCACCCCTTCTCCTCCATCGCCTAATATCTTCATTCTACCTCCTTGCTCATAATGTCAATTCAACATTCCCTGATCATATGTCCCAAGCTCTCCCACCCTTCTCCACACAGTCTACAGATTCTACTTTCGTCCTCTCTCCAATACCTATTTACTCTCTCTTCATTCCCCCACCTAAACCTGGCCGCTACTATTTTTTTTCTTTCATGCCCATCCCTCCTTTCAGATATCTTGGTATCACGTCTACCATTATTCCTTCATATTGTTCATTATATTTCCCTTCCCTTATTTTTGCTATCCTTTCTTGTCTCTGTACGTCTTAATCCCTCGTTACTAATTCCATCTCAACGCTCCTTCTCTCCGCCCTTCTCCTTTCCACTTCCTCCCTCGCCATACCCCCTTCTTTCATAGTATTTTTTCCTTTCTTCTTGACCCCACTTCTCCCTATATTCGCCTTCACTTCCCTCCAACATTCTTGCAGTACTTTCCTTCTTCATACTTCACTCCCCGCCTTCCTGTCTGAACCCTTATTCTCTCCAATTTCATCGCTTCCTCCATTATATATCCTGATGTCTCTCTGTCTAAGCCCATTGTCCATTTCCAATATTTCTCCTCTATTCTCTCTAATCCTTCCCATTCCTTCCAACCCCATATCTCTGCACCATATACCATCACACTTTTAACTAATTTTTTGAATAGCCATTTGAAAGGAAACACTTTGCTAGTAGCAGTGCTTGGTAATTAAGGAGTCACTGTTACTACAGTAGAACGTTTAGCGAGTATAACAGTAAATATTGCGGGGTCGGACGACTCTAATCAGGGAGGCAGCACAAAGGGCCCGAATAGATGGCCTAGGTGCGCGTGGGTTCTCCCACCCTCCCATCGAAATCCAGAATCCAGAATCCAGATTGCTGAAAACACTACAGCATAATTAAATGTGTATCAATTGAGTGATCTTCAACTCTTAGTTATCCACCTATTAACCTGATGTAGTCTTTTGTATGTTTTCGCATGGACAAATTTAACTTTTCATAATTGGGCTCTTCTTTGTTACCTCATAAATTTCATACACCGAAACGTACTTTAAAAATACAATCTTTACTTTGTATTTCCCTCGTTTAGATCGAGGTAATTTTCTACTCTATACCTTTTTCTCTGTTTGTTTGCTCAATTTGAACGTGACTTGAAAAGTCATAAACCCAATTCGCTTTAAGTTATTGAATAAAAGCAAATAAACGAAGGAACACCTACAATTAGATTTCCATTTTTCAATTTCATACAAACTGCTTGTACAAAAATTGAATTAAGGAGCCAGAGAGTAATTCAATTTTCGATTAATAGTGACAGTAGAGTTAATACTGCCAATATACATATATTAGAGAAAGTTTTCGACACGTGTGATTTGGTGGTTAACTTGGGACACCGACACCCGAAGGGGTTTCCAACTGCTGTAGTACGTGACCACAATTTCCCAATTTCCGATTATATTCTACAACCTGTACAAGGTTATTAGTCGGTTATATAAATAAAGTCGTGTCACACCTCTACGTCTTAATTACGCTTAAAATCCTTTGAATTAGCGCATAACTGTCTCTGATTGCAATCTTAGGTTGGGTATCAAAGTTACGAAGTGTTTAATTAAACCGCTTCGGCGAAAAACCTTGCTGAAAAGTCGCAAAGAAATACACGAACTAATGATGCTCGTTAGCTCTTTGTTGTGAGATGCTTAAACTTGGGTCTTTTGCTTGGAGTTGTGGACACAAGGGACCTAAGACAACTCATGAATATAGATGAAAATTTGCCATTCTTACATCTCTTAATATTCAACGAATTCCAAATCACAACATTTTATAGTCTGTGTTCGCAATTACAATGCTTAAATTGTAAAATAAGAATTCTTAGGGAAATGAAAGTATATTGTCCGTAGACTAAATGATAATCAAAGCAACTCAAGTGCACTGTCGAAGTTTAAACGCCATTGAATAAAGGGAGGTCCCAAAATTCGTCGCTTTATTTATTTTTCTTCTAATAGGGGAGAATTGAATATTATTTAAATTGTTACTGGAACTTATCGTTTTATACTGTTAATAAAATTTAAATATCAAAGATTTCGATTTCGCAACTTTCAAAAGTTATAAAGCTCTCAATTTCAACTCCACCCACCTCTTCTCAATGCTTGTTATCTTTATTTAGGCAATGCATATTTTAGTTACCACTAACGCAAACTCGCATAATGTGCGAAGTTAACCACATTTAGTTCTATCTAAAATTTGAAATTGGAAGATAGCTACGTTAATATGTCGAAATCCAATTTGTGTTTATCATAATTAACCTGTACATAACCATATTCTACATTTCAAGATAATTATCATTGTGGAAATGGTTGTCGTTATTTTTATGCTCCCTTTCAGTTAGAAAAAGTATAAAAGCATAAAATTTCTTATTGTGGATAGGAATCCTGATTTAATATGTCGTTCATTTTTATGTACGTAGCACTAAAAGCACGCAATAAAGTGTCGCCCGTTAAATTTAAAAATTAAATTATCCACTGAAATATGTCAATGCTTTTCTTTTTCGCTTAAGAAATGATACATCAGCATAGGTTTCAGAAAGTTGAAGAATTTGGATCACTTTAGAGGTCTATTATAGGATACACGTATTTTGTGAGTATTATAATATATTGTATTCATCAATACGTCTATTTATATGCTGACATGCTGTCGTATTACAATACTATATTGAATAACATGGTACAAACTTCGCCTGTTGCTACTGCAACCGCAGCAAAACTTTTTCTTCAGCTTGTGTCATTCTAGCAATGTTGATTTTGCCATCTTTGATGTAATCCTCATCTGTTGATGATCTTTTCAGTTCATCGCATTTCTTTAGAACCCAAGTCAACTTCAGCATTTACAAGTGTAACCGGTGTACAGCAACAACTGTGTAAGTATCGTATGCGTTTCTGGATTGTGTAACCAAAAAATTTAGTTATTTCCCCGAGAATTCTCTTATTGTACGAATTTCGGTGCTTCTCTGGATGGGGAACGAGCAGGCATACCTTCTATTTGCTGGTGTATCCCTCAGCGGTTTTGAAGTGTGGTTCTGGCCAGGTCTGCTAGGTTTTTCCTGGCGGATACGGTATTTTCTTGCGCTGGAATATTGGTAAGCTACCTGGACTGGTGAATGGTGTTATGACTCCATCTGCTATCTGTTACTTTAGAGATGAAAGTAAACAGTTGTGACTGAAATGGACTAACATGAAAAAATTCAAATTAGTGGAGATCCACCGAAAAAACTGACGCTATGTAATACTATATTACATGGAATTACTTTGTAATTTCACTTTCACGTCAACAATCCAAACATTAAATGAATGATAGACTTATTTTTTTACAGTTAGGCAAAGTTTGGTTAATACTTTTAACAATAGAATATAACACTGTTGATTGTTGACGTTATAGTGTTATACACTTTATTCAGCTCACAAAAGAGATTTTTCCTATCGGAATAACAAATCATGATGTCGTGCGCGCTATTAGGTAATAAGTATGCATTGATCACGAAATATAAATTTGTCCAATATACAGAGTGGGCCAACAGTGCGGGGTTGGAGGATTTCTAAAGTTTGTTGCTGGGATATGGTCGGGTACCCTTAAGGCGAAGACATGTTTGAAGATGGTTCGTTTCTCACAAAGGGGGTGAGATTGAAATTGAATCAATAAAACACACCACCTCCCCTTTAACCAAACTTTAATGAAGTAATAGAGCATATGTTTTTATCAATTGATTGTAACTGTATTCCATTTTGTGAACACAAGGCCTTCCGCCATGTTAATACTTAAATTTATATGTGATTTACTTGTTTAATCCTTACAAAATGTGTTAAGTCCATCATTTTCATCTTTTAATTTACCCTCCTTGCCTTCATCATCTTGTAAACATTTAATCACCTGTTTTAGAAATAAGTCTCTTGACAATGAAACCAGTTTGGTTTCGAAACATGTTGCATTAAAGATCCCCCTCGTAATGATTATTATTATTAGGGTGTTTTTTGGGAGCTTTAGTTAGACGTTTCTGGGAAAGTTGTATAGGTAGGTTTCTGAAAATGTGTACTTGGGGGTTACTCAAAAAGCCGAATCGATGTAAAATATTTTCAAAATGGCAGCACTTCCGGAAATGCCGGAAGTAGCTACCAACTTCGTTATTTTAAATAGCAACCCCTATTTTTTATTGCATTTTTGGATTCTACGTGAAATTTCATAACTTCTGATACCAACATGTCAATATCTACAAGTTATGGTTTTTAAGTTATTTCCATTTATTTAAAAAAAAATGCGGATGCAGACGGTACTTTAAGAATTCATTACTTGAAAACGGTTGTAGCTATGGCGACCGAGTTTTCACCAACGCTTAAAGGAAGGGCTTTCTTTTAGTGTACTTAAAAAAAAGTTTTGTTGCGTACGACGTCACCTATGAGGCTCCAAATTTAAGAAAATTCAAAGACTGAAAACTCAGATTTTTTAAATAAAACGACCATTTTCTTACTATTGCATTTGATAGAGAATAAAAATGGGCATATTTTGGTATTACATGTTCCTATCCCTATCTTTAATAGTTTCTGACTTATTCTCATTTCATCGCATTGATACCATTTTTTTCGAATTTTTTGTATTAGTCGACCATGACATGGACCATGGCAATCGAATTTTGAACAAATCAAGTGATACTAAACCGTCACCTGTAATGTGTTAACATAAGTTTTTCAATAATAGAAAAAAATGAAAAATGGCTCGCAATGGTTTTACATATGTATTAAAATTTTTGGAATCTAATTGTTATTTATGGTGAAATGAACAGAATCGCCTCACATGCCTGTCATGCGTTCATTGAGAGATATCCAGAAAGACCGTGTCCTAGTGAACGTACCATCCGAACACTGGAATGAAATTGTTTGAATTTTGGAAGCTTTGTACCACCTTACCTACAGTAAGAGTTTTACGAATAGCTAATGTTAAGGAACCAGGAATATTTTTTGGGGAACATTACTTGGTCAGACGAGCCCAAATTTAGTAAAAATTTAATCGCCATAATTCGCATTGCTGGTGCCACTAAAATTCTTGTTTGAATGGAGATGTACACTTTCAAGAGTGCTGGAGTTTTATTGTACTTTGTGCGTTTAAAAATAACAATATTTTGTGTTTCCCCATTTATCCAGAAAATTTGAATACAGAACGTTATTTGGAAATTTTACGCAATATTGTTGTTACTGCAACAGAAGAGCTGCCTCTGCAAGAATATACTCAATACTGAATCACATGTCATACAATACTCCGCACGAGAACATTTACGAAAAAGTGTTTGGAACATGAAGGCGCTCATTTTGAACATGTGTTGAAGAAGACAAGGTTTTAAATTGATTTGAAACTAACAGGTGACGGATTGATTGGTTTAAAATTCATTTGCCATAAGGTCATGGCCAACTACTAAAAAATCCGAAAAAAATGGTATCATTGCAATGAAATGAGAATAAGTCAGAAACTATTAAAGATAGGGATAGGAACATGTAATACCAAAATATGCCCAATTTGATTCTCTATCAAATGCAATAGTAAGAAAATGGCCAATTCATTTAAAAAAACTGAGTTTTCAGTCTTTGAATTTTCTTAAATGTGGAGCCTCATAGGTGACGTCGTACGCAACATAATTTTTTTTTAAGAAAGCCCTATTCTTCCTCTATGCTCTAGTGAAAACTCGGTTGCCATAGCTACAACCATTTTCAAGTAATGAATTCTTAAAGTACCGTCTGCATCCCCCATTTTTGTAAAATAAATGGAAATAACTTAAAAACCATAACTTGTAGATATTGACATGTTGTTATCAAAAGTTATGAAATTTCACGTAGAATCCAAAAATGCAATAAAAAATAGGGGTTGCTATTTAAAATATCGAAGTGCTGCCATTTTGAAAATATTTTACATCGATTCGGCTTTTTGAGTAACCTCTAAGTACAAATTTTCAAAAATCTACCTCTAAAACTTTCCCAGAAACGTCTAACTAAAGCTCCCAAAAAAACACCCTGTTATATGTAGTCGTCCTAATTACATCTTGTTGGAACAGGATACAATTTTTAAGCTTATTTTACGTTCAAAATTTCCTACTTTTTTGTTGATCAGTTTAAACACTTAGAAAACAAAAAATAATCATCCTTCGTCTCATCTATTACTTCATTAAAGTTTGGTTAAAGGGGAGGTTGTGCGTTTTATTGATTCAATTACCCTTAAGGCTACAAACGTAAAATATTTTCACTCGAATCGCAATACATATACAGGGTGATTTATATCAAAGTTGCATTTTTTAAATGGAACCCCCTATATATTATTGCATATTTGGATTCTTTGGGCAATTCTAGTGTGACTTGCAAATCAATAAAGTTATATTATTCCAATGAATATTCAAAATGTCCACCACCTTGTTCTATGCAAACTTGTATTCTTCGACGAAAAGCATTTTAACCCTATGTAACATATCTGGGTTGTTAGTTGCAAAAACGTTTCTGATCCTATTTTTCATACCTATAGTGTTGATCCATCCCTTTCGATCCACTTTGCACCAATGTTTTACTGGGCCATACAATTCGATATTACCCATTTTCTTAATAATATCTACATGCGTGCCCTAATTCATGAAACCAAGTAGTTCGATATTACCCATTTTCTTAATAATATCTACATGCGTGCCCTAATTCATGAAACCAATGCTGAAGTCTTCCAGCACATTCATCAACGCGTAAACAAAATTTTATCAGTTGCAACTACTTTAATTGTTTTATCAATTACTTTGTAATTATAATAATTATAACTTAAGGTTTTACAACGTTAAATTAACAGAAAATGAATAAAATCACTTTGTAACTTTGCTGTTGAATTGCCATCATTAAACCTTTTTTCAATTTGATTTTTGGAACATATAATACATGTTTTCAGACATCGCGGCTCCCCCTTATGCTTAACTCTCGCTTCACTCAACTTGATCGCGCCATGTATTTCCAAACGTTGATCGTTTGCCGTTTTACCAATATGTTTTTCAGTATATTTGTTGCTGATAAACTGCTAATTACGCTCACCATTTTTAACCTGTCACATTATTTTCGATCTTGTTCTATTTAAGACACTTGTTAATTAACGTTTATTACTTGCAATAGGTTCTTCATCTTTGATTTACGAAGGAAAGTTATACCTCAGGGTCATAACACAAATGTTTCTATCCTAAAATCATAATCATTATCTTTGTTACATTACTTGTGAAAACAAGATTTGAATATTAACGTCGTGTAGGTACTTTCATAATATGCATACACATTAACCCGTTTCATTTGTGAATTACTAAATTACTCTCATCTCTTTTTTCACCAAAACAATTCATTTCCTTTGATATGACGAGACAAGTAGTCGAAAACCCTTGCCTGTCTTTGAACTGACTTGATTTACTGAAAAAAACTTGGGGTGCATATTCAATTGATTTTGTTATAATTGATTACCTATACGAAGTGATAAATAAAATAACACCGAATATCAAGCAGGTCGCATATCAAAAGGTTCAGCTGGCACGTGAAAATCAGCAAACGAATTAGGTTTAAATATAAAAGCGCAAATATTTTGGTAAAATAGGGGATAATTTAAATTTTTAAATCGTTCATATGATTAAAGATTCGCGTTGTACCTTAAAACTATAACTGGTTTAATATAAATTTAGAAATTAGGCTTTGTCTACACAAATGTAATTCAGGAACAGATTTCTAGTTTTGAGTTAGCAAATTTATAACAGTAGGTAGGTATACCAAAATAACGTACCTAACTGAAACTCGTTTTTAAGTAAAAGACAAGAGGAAATCAAATTTCAGTGGGTCCCTTGTGATATCCTCTATGGCATCCGTAAATTTAACAGCTCGCACTAATGAAAGAAAAAGCTTGTCCTCTTTTTCATAATATAATTAAAATGAAACATCTGTGTGTAGATATAAATTTAGTTGTTTCGTCGACATAAATGCTGTCAGAGGAAACACCCAACCATGACTATAATTCACTTTTTTTGTTAATTAGGCTTTATTCATACATACGAGGACGACTGCCAAATAGTCCATTTCTTTATATTGTAAGCTTTGTACACGCTATTTTAATAAATTCAATTGAGGAGAGAAAGGGAACGGTAACCGTAACATCGAAAACCTTGTCACGATTTGAAAAATGTTCTAACATGTCTGCCATGAACTGTTTGTTAATTAAATTTATATGTACCTAATATAGGGGGGAGGGGGGTATTTTTACTTAGCCACAATATGGCTATTAAGTATCTACGTAATAATTTTTTATTACGAACATAATTTTCATTTATTGTCCATGTTTATAGAAGTGGAAAACGTTTTATTGCAATGTTAAATTCATTTTCCGTAATGTCTATATAATTGCTTTAGGGTTATGACTATAATCCATAAAATTGTACATAACCCTACATTAGGTTATCATTTCAGTGAAATTAATTAACGTTTTTCATTAGTTGATGCATGTAATTGAAATTAATGCCAAACATGACCTGTAAAATTTTACGACTCATCCCTCTAAAAGGAACCACTAAAGTTCGGAGAGTGTTTAATAAACTTTTCCCTAGAAGCGCGACTCATATCTTTACGCCTTTGCGACAATTGAGGTTCAATTCGTCAAGCGTCATATTTTCTGTTAACACTCCAAGGGAAGTTATACTTCGTTTTATAGCCATTTACGAGTTGATCTAAGAAAATCCCGGCGGAAACTGGGATAAACGTAAATTTTCCTAAATGCATTAAACCTTCCTATTAATGCTCACGACAATATTTCAATAAATCTTTTCTCTGTTATACTAGTATAACTCTGTTCCCGCTCTAGTGTGAAGTCGTAACAACCACATAAGAAGTGTAACAAACGTTGTTCCTAAATGCCTTACATAACTTTACGTGATGGGTTAATTATATGGAAGTAAGTAAGTCTTCCTTAACTCACAATTAATTAACCTTAACTTTAGTGAGTAACCGGAATGACATAAATTAATTGTAAATCCCTTACAAAATCTATTACAGTTACCGATTCTAAAGTTCGTAGTTAATAACGCATCAGTAGAAATAGTGATTAATTAGCTTCGGAAAAACAATCGGACTGTTCGTTTAAATTCCTACGGGTAACTTTTCATAATATGCATACCCTAAATTGTGAGATAATCAAAATTCCTGCTTTATTCTTTTTTATTTAAATCTAAAACGAAGGGCTGTGTTGAAAAGAAACAAATTAGGTGGTATACCAAATTTTGACCATTATTGGTCTCAGTTTTGCTTCACAATAGTGTTAAATCCATAAAATCTGGTTAATTGAAGTCGTCTGATTTATTTTTTTAAATTACAGTTTCATATTTAGACCTAATGAAAAAAGCAGTTGTAAAAAACAATTTGTTTTGTAATGTAATAGTTTAGAAACCTACTTTTTGCGGATTGTTGTTTGTCAATAACGTTAATAATTTAGTTTTTAATTTTAAAGCAAATTGCTTGTTTCAGATTTATGGCTGACCTTTACTAAAAATCTATGTGTGATTTTTTACTGCCCTAAATCGATTAATGACAAATTCAATCTTGTTGTGTTCTTGTAAAGAAAGTCTCTCGTCACGTCTCGCATTGTACAGAAAAATCTACAGAATTCGTTGCCAGTGCCGAGTTTCGCTTTAGAATGTTTCGTAATGTGGATCATTTTTTACATTTTTGTTGTTGTCCTTTAATGAGTCTAAAATTTATTTGTTTAACTTGCGGGAACGAAAAGGTGGATGAGTATTATTATAAGCCCATTTGGAATGTTACTTTACTCATTTAATTACAGACCTGTTAGGGAAGCATTGTCCCCACTCGACCTTTGTCCAGGTTGAAAATATCTATGGCTGGAAATCTTCTGGGGGGGGGGGGGGGGGGGGTTCTCATCATCTAATAAGTTTTCAAAGAATTAGCCAAAAGTTGCCTTGTTTAATTCAGTCATTATATCAGTATTCGACTCTTTCTGTCTCCTTCCACTAATCGGAATAATTTTAATTATTTACGTCTACGCATTGAAACACTGGGCATTACTTCTTCCATTCATTTCCAAATAATTCGTTGGCTTAAAATGTACCTAAGCCCACTTTTTAACTTTTTTAACATAGACAACGCTACTAGTGGCTGGTTACTCTCGTAGCACAGGTATACAAGAATGAATACATGAAACCTTCCATCAGAACATATTGTGCACTTTCATTGAAAGATCTAACAATTAATATTGGAATATACGTTCCGAAGTCATCTAGAAGAAAGTTTAATTAATAAATATTTACAGGTCCATTATAAAAGTAATACGCATTTTCTGGGAAAAATAGATTTATCGATCGGACCTGTACAGATGCTTAAAATTCTTCAAAATACTCTCCCCCTGCATCAATACACTTGCGGAGACGTGTTTGCCACGCCTAGAAGGCACCCTGAAAGTCCTCGACGGAAATGTCTCTCAGGAACGTTGTAACATGCTTTTGGATGTTTTCTACGGTCTCCCAATGCTTTCCTTTCAGCTTTCTCTTCAGTCGGGGAAACAAAAAAAGTCTCACGGAGCCAAGTCGGGACTGTAAGGGGGTTCACCGGGGTGTTGCTGCGGGCCAGGAAGTTTGTAACAATGAAATACGTGTTGCTGGGGGGGGGGGGCATTTACAGATCCTCGGTTACTATCCCATGTACCGCTAATGTGGACATGTGTAGGGTGTCAGCAATTTGCTGGATGAAAATTGATCTTGGCCTCCGAGAAGAGTGTTGGATATGATTTTTTAGTGAATGGGCCCCTTTGCTCGTTTCCCAAAGCGCTGGACAATAACTCATCCTGATACAATAAATGGAATCTCCGCAATATACCGTTGTACCGTCAAATTGCCTCGAATGAGCACCAAGGTGCCATGACTAATCGCACCTCAACCCATAGCTCCCACAGTACGGTGTGTACCGTAAATTGAAGATTCCCTCGTTCTTCTGACTCTCATACGGCCATCGTGCATGGCTAAACAAAATCTAAATTCGTCACTAAAGACAACACGACGCCATTCAAAACTCGAATAAGGTCTTTCATTGTAACCGTTGCTGACATTCTTCCGCAATCCAAGGAAGCACAAGTTGCGGATGATATGATGCTAACCCAAAACTTCGGATTCGGCGATAAACTATTTTAACCTTTTTCACCAAACCACTGGCCACGAATTACCCGAGTAATGGAAAATCGGTGTCTAAATGCCAGGTTGTCTTAAGTGACGAACTTAACGCTCATTCGTTCTTATCGAAACTCCGGTTCATCTTTTACGATGTTCCTGGCCACCTTCAAACTATGCACGACATACTTTCGTTACAATTAGACCGATTACAATTTTCGCGGTTAGCAATTTCCCCAAATGAAAAACCATCTTCGCCCAAAGCAATAATTCGACCTCTCTCGAACTCGCTTAATTGACGGTAATATCCTCGTTGCAGCACTCTAGGCATGATCAAACAAACAAAAAACAACAACCAAAATAATGTTAATTAACAATGAAAAAGGACAAAAAACACAGACTGAAAGAATGAACAGAAATGATCACTTAATCTCTATTAATGCCAGCCCAACAAGTTTCAATAAAAAAATTCCAACCACTTCTGGGTGTTTTAATTTCTATGTCACTCAGTTACAAATCCTTATACATTGCTGATTCAAAAAATGGAAGACAATACTATTCCCACTTAGTTATTAGTTATGTAATAATATTATCAATCATTATTACTAACTCAACAACTATGTTATCCACACTACACTTTTCCACCAACTTCGGCCAAGAAGATACAAATATATTATTAATACAATAACAAGAGATATAGGTACGTTTATTCATGAGATGGCACAAACTCGCATACACATTCCTTGTTGAATATTAAAGTAAACTTACAAACTTTCGATATTAAATTTCAAGTTAAAGTTTGTAACTAATTTAAAATTGTATCTACGCATAAATTCAAATGACACTCTAATACCATGTAATTTAACTTGAAGGTTTTCGAGAGCGACATTTTTAAACAAAGATAACTTGCAGAAGTTTAACTTTGTCTATATTATCCATTCCAATTGTTTCTGGATCTCAGCCATCCATGACAAAGTCTTGTTACAAGTATGGTTTCATCGGGAATATAAAATAGACATTATGCAATGCGTCATTTTTGATGCACCGAATAAAAAAATAATTTTTTACTTTATTTTGGCAGGGGCTTTATGAGCAGTTTTCCTGACAAACAAACCCACAAACAAACAAACCGGAAAGGTCGATTATATATTGTTGTGTTTTTTATGTACAAACAGGATGTATTAAATTTAGTTAAAAATGTAATTGGATATTTAAAATGTAGTTGAAGAAATGTAGTAATTGTTTAGTGAAATTTAAAGGGATGTAAAGTTGAGTAGAATTTTTGTAGATGTTAGGACAGTAAATTTGTGAAAAGTAGAATTTAAAAATAGTTGTTGTAAGCGAGCGTAGTATCGGGGAATGGTCAGATGATAAGGACAGGTGAAAGATAAAGACATTCGTGTTTGAAAAATGAAAGGAAAATGATGTGGGATTTACGGTTTAATAAAAGTTTGAAAAATGAATTTAAGTAATGAATGAAAATTAATAAATGATAATTGTGTTTAAAACATTAAAAATTAGAGTTCGGAGTTTAAGTGGCGGTAAAACGAAATTTGTTGATTTTTGCGGATGGGAATTTGGAGTCGGTGTGTGAAAAATTGACATTTAGAGTGAGAAGAAAAAAAGTTGTTATACCTAAAGTTGGATTTGGATAAGTTGTGGAGGAAGGTGGAAAAGGCATAATTAGTTTCAAGATAATAAAAAAAAGTTACATTTAAAGGACAGGCGTGTGAGTAGAACAATCAAAAGTTTATTTGTATTTGAAATTTAAAAATATGGAAGAATTTAAATTTTGGTAGATGTTTTTTTTAAGAATGAAGGGAAATGTTAATAAAAAGGATTAGTTAGAATTTAAATTGTATTTAAGTTGTTTAAAAAAAAAAGGAATATTGTTTTTTTTATTTTGTGAAGCAAAGATAAGTTGTTATATTGTGATATGAATAAGTAGAGTATGAACAGGTTGGAGTTTTTTTTTTTTGTATAAAATGTTGTGTAGAGTAAAAAATAGAGGAATCCAAGCATTGAGAGAAATGTGTTTCATGTGTACGGGATTATTTTATTGAAATCTGGGAGTCTGTATGTTTTTTTTTTGAGATATTTAAAAGTAACATAATAATATACAACAATACACAACATAAATATGGCGCACCAACGTATGGGGGCTCGTGGGGAACGGTTTTAGTGGTACTTTTAGTAGTTTTGAGATTGTAAGGAGAGTAAGAGTAGGAACAGTAAAAAAATATTTAATGAGAATGAGCGAGAATCAAGAGGAGAGTGGGGTAGCGGAGATGGGTGTTGAGGAGACGGTGTCAACAAATAAAATGATCAGACAAATGATGGGGATGATGAAAGAAAATAATATTCGATTAGAAAATAATATGGCAGATATAAGAATTGAAATAAAAGAAGGAATTAGAGAAATAGCAAAAAGTTTTGATTTTAAGATCGAGAATTTGAGGGTGGAAATAAAGAATGATATGGAAGAGGTTATAGTCAAGAATCGACAAGAATGGGATGTGGAAATAAGAAATGTGCAAAGAACAGTGGTAGAAGTTGAACAGGAGAGTGACAGTAAAGAAAATGTCGAAAAGGGAAATAACGAACTGAAGATAAATAAAGAAGGGAATGATTCTGAGATGTTAATAAGAGAGGAAATGAAAAATAACGAACAGGCGATAGAAGACCTAAAATGTGAAATTGGACGAAAAGGAAAAAAAATGGATGCAGTACCTTGGATGGGTACGGAAATTGATTGTGAAAAAATTGAAAAGTTTACAGGTGATGGGAAGAAGCACCCGATCATATTTTTGAAGAATATAGAGGAAATGAGAAATAAAAATAAAAGGAGATATGGGAAGCCTTATACGAAATATGAAGAGGTAAAAATGATAGGGGGGCTGATGAGAGGGGATGATCAAATGTGGTATGATAAGATCAAAGAGCAAATAGAAAATTATGAAGGATTCAAGGAGGCATTACGTCGGCAGTATTGGGGGGAATTGGACCAGGGAAAGATAAAACGAGAATTAAAAGTGGGAAAGTATAATAAAAATATAGGAACGAGAGAAAGATATTTGATCCAGAAATATGCATTTAAAGATTATTTTCATTTAAAGTATGGGCATATAGGAGTTAGGAGAGTATGGTTGATATTGAGGGAAAATTTTTATTGTAAACAAGATATGGGAATAATAAAGAAGATGGTAAAAAATTGTCATTTATGCTGTTTAGGGAAATATAAAAACTTTGTAAATAAAAATGAGACGAAACCAATTTACCTAATGATGAAAAAGTTTCCAGAGAGACCATGGGAATTTGAAGAAGACGAAAATGAAGAGATTGAAATGAAGTTAGTTAAGGTTAGAAATCGAATAAGAAGAAAACAAGATAATTATGTAAGGAAAGAAAATGAAAAAATAAAGAAAAGGGTAGTGTTGCAAGCGGGAGACTTGGTGGTCATTAGAAAATTAAGGGTAGCAGATGGGCCTAAAAAAATTAGTGCAAAGTTATTATTACCATATGAGGGACCTTATGTAATTAATCGGAGATTTGGGGACACTTATGAGTTAAGGATAAAGGATTCTGATAGAATTAGGGGTAGATTTCATTTGGATATGATTTATTAGTATGATGATGTAGGTGAAAATAGGGGTTTTTGATTTGTTTAAATTTCAAATAAATTGTTAAAAAGATGCAAAAATTTAGTTTAAGTTTAAAATTTATATGCAATTTAAAAGGGGGGCAAAATGTTGTGTTTTTTATGTACAAACAGGATGTATTAAATTTAGTTAAAAATGTAATTGGATATTTAAAATGTAGTTGAAGAAATGGTAGTAATTGTTTAGTGAAATTTAAAGGGATGTAAAGTTGAGTAGAATTTTTGTAGATGTTAGGACAGTAAATTTGTGAAAAGTAGAATTTAAAAATAGTTGTTGTAAGCGAGCGTAGTATCGGGGAATGGTCAGATGATAAGGACAGGTGAAAGATAAAGACATTCGTGTTTGAAAAATGAAAGGAAAATGATGTGGGATTTACGGTTTAATAAAAGTTTGAAAAATGAATTTAAGTAATGAATGAAAATTAATAAATGATAATTGTGTTTAAAACATTAAAAATTAGAGTTCGGAGTTTAAGTGGCGGTAAAACGAAATTTGTTGATTTTTGCGGATGGGAATTTGGAGTCGGTGTGTGAAAAATTGACATTTAGAGTGAGAAGAAAAAAAGTTGTTATACCTAAAGTTGGATTTGGATAAGTTGTGGAGGAAGGTGGAAAAGGCATAATTAGTTTCAAGATAATAAAAAAAAAGTTACATTTAAAGGACAGGCGTGTGAGTAGAACAATCAAAAGTTTATTTGTATTTGAAATTTAAAAATATGGAAGAATTTAAATTTTGGTAGATGTTTTTTTTAAGAATGAAGGGAAATGTTAATAAAAAGGATTAGTTAGAATTTAAATTGTATTTAAGTTGTTTAAAAAAAAAAGGAATATTGTTTTTTTTATTTTGTGAAGCAAAGATAAGTTGTTATATTGTGATATGAATAAGTAGAGTATGAACAGGTTGGAGTTTTTTTTTTTGTATAAAATGTTGTGTAGAGTAAAAAATAGAGGAATCCAAGCATTGAGAGAAATGTGTTTCATGTGTACGGGATTATTTTATTGAAATCTGGGAGTCTGTATGTTTTTTTTTTGAGATATTTAAAAGTAACATAATAATATACAACAATACACAACAATATGTATACAGGGTCCTGCACCTCACCTCCCGTCTTCTGTAGCTCCGTTATTAATTAAGTTAGGTTTTTGAAATTTTTCAGACGTTTCCTGTACCCCAGATTATATTTCAGGAAAATATTTTTGATTATACAGGGTGTCCCAACAAAGTGTGACGCCATAATGATATATTTTTTTAAATTACATGCTTTACTTTTTTTTACTTATTTGGTCGTCTTTTATGCTTGCCTACATATTCCTAAAATTCTATTGAAATCGGTTGGATGAAACCAGAGAAAAAAAATAAAAACGAAAAAATGTCGGTTTTGCATCACTGGTTTTAAAAATTAATAAAAAACGCAAATAGTAACTGGTTAATGAAATTTTACGACACGCTCATTAAATAAAGTCTAGTAGTCTCGTTTACCAAGTTTAATTGATCCAAATTATACAGGGTGATCAAAATCTAGTGTCAAACTTCTCAAACTTTAAAGCACTTTATCTTTCTTATTTTAAATTGCAACCCCTACATATTTTGATGTCATTCGATGCGGAATTGAAAAACAAACATTTTTTTCTAATACATCTCTATGGCAATTCCTAATATTGTAAAAGTTATTCAAGAAAAAGTCATTTTATCAATTATTGCAATAGCCATTTTAATTGATAAAAATCGAAGGCGCCTTTGAAAGACAATTTATTAACATACCATGTTTTATGATCACATTATCTCTAAAGTCTTAAGGTTACCTACTAGAATTTAGGTTCGATATGTCTTCCGTTTCCTTCAAGGCACAAACGAAGACGAGTATGAAATGATGTTGCCAATCTTTTTAATAGGTCGGGTGTAATGCTTTGAAATGCGTTCAGGATTCTTTGCTGCATGTTTTCTGGTGTGATAAACGATTTCCTTAACGTAACCCCGCAAAAAGAAATTTAATTAAGTCTGGTGATCGAGGAGGCCAAGCAATTGATCCTCCTCTTCTAATCCACTGATTGGGGAAGGCTGTGTTAAGATGATCCCTGACTTCTAATGAATAGTGTGCTGGAGCTCCATCGTGTTGCAGCCACATTCCATTTCTCACAGCTATTGGCAAATTTTGAAATAAATTTGGGAAT
Organism: Pyrocoelia pectoralis; assembly: GCA_036250285.1. Lineage (NCBI taxonomy): Eukaryota > Metazoa > Arthropoda > Insecta > Coleoptera > Lampyridae > Pyrocoelia > Pyrocoelia pectoralis. Next base: position 7,493,679 of record CM070075.1, read on the forward strand.
TGATTTTAAAAAAAATCCAGATCCATATTGGTCCATTCAAATGTCCGTTAAAAAAGTGAGGACCAATAACATGTTCACCAATAACACCCCCCCCCCACAAATTGTTTTTCAAAGGCGCCTTCGATTTTTATCAATTAAAATGGCTAATGCAATACTTAATTGATAAAATGACTTTTTCTTGAATAACTTTTACAATATTAGGAATTGCCATAGAGATGTATTAGAAAAAAAATTTGTTTTTCAATTCCGCATCGAATGACATCAAAATATGTAGGGGTTGCAATTTAAAATAAGAAAGATAAAGTGCTTTAAAGTTTGAGAAGTTTGACACTAGATTTTGATCACCCTGTATAATTTGGATCAATGAAACTTGGTAAACGAGACTACTAGACTTTATTTAATGAGCGTGTCGTAAAATTTCATTAACCAGGTACTATTTGCGTTTTTATTAATTTTTAAAACCAGTGATGCAAAACCGACATTTTTTCGTTTTTATTTTTTTTCTCTGGTTTCATCCAACCGATTTCAATAGAATTTTAGGAATATGTAGGCAAGCATAAAAGACGACCAAATAAGTAAAAAAAATAAAGCATGTAATTTAAAAAAATATATCATTATGGCGTCACACTTTGTTGGGACACTCTGTATAATCAAAAATATTTTCCTGAAATATAATCTGAGGTACAGGAAACGTCTGCAAAATATCAAAAACCTAACTTAATTAATAACTGAGCTATAGAAGACGGGAGGTGAGGTGCAGGACCCTGTATATTGATACGGTTTACAGTGTTTACACACCTTCAGGTTATGTTTTTTTATCTTTTATAGCAGGGATGGCCAACTTCTTTTGCCCAAAGGGCCACTTCCATACTTTCGCTAAAAGCAGGGGCCGCACAAGAAGTTAAAGGGAAATTTAGGCTATATAAATTAATGTATAAACAAATGCTATGGATATTGAACATACTTTAATGTTGAAATAATATATAGATATACTAATCATACAAGAGTTGAGCAGAACAAAATCAACAATTTTACTGAAAAAAAAACCACTAGTGAGAACACTGAGGGCCGCATAAAACATAACCGCGGGCCGCAAGCGGCCCGCGGGCCGCCAGTTGGCCATCGCTGTTTTATAGCGTTGAACTATTCTCTATTTGAGAATTTGTCGCGTAATACGCATACAACAACTGTCACTGAAATTGCATCACCCATTATAGCCCAGTCAATAAAGGCCGAAAAGTGTCATTTGTCGCAACAAATTAGGGGAAAGCTGAATTTTTTATATGTGATACACCGTTATGAGACATGTATTTTCTCAAAAGTCCCCGCCTCTCCCCCTTGTGCTTCTCCCCCCATCACCCCTAACAGCTTACAAATGCATAGTTTCACTAGATTGCTTACAAGTTCTTTAATATTCATCGTAGAGAATTAATTTTTTTTTTATTTTATTCCTTAATACCCACAAAAAGTATCTTATTCTTATAAACTTTTCGTTAAAGTTGATATTAAGGGACCTATAAAACAACAAACACCAAAAAGACGGTTTCTCGAAGCACGTGAATTTACTTTATTACCTATATTTTTGTTGTTAATTAAAATACACAAAAATGGTTCAAATAAAACTTTTAGTATGTATCTTTAGCTTCAAGTTGATGTGGTTCATTGCTTGTTTAAGTTTATCGCTTGCGCTTGGGACGTCGTCAGAGATAGCGCTTGCACTCCGCTTCAGTGGTCCGACGTATACGCTTAGCCCAGTAAAATGGGAAAATTTGGATGAAATTAATGGTTACAGCTTTGAAAATTTGGGAACAGGCTTGTTTTGTGATCCCTTTGAAGTATTCAAAAGTCCCCATCCGAACCCCCCCTCCGAGAGAAATGGGGGGCGAAAAAGTGTCAAAAAAACAGATTATCGTAAATAACTGAAAAAGTATCAATTTTATCAAAAACAAAAACGTTAAGAAAGTTGTAGCTGACAAAATTCCGCACATTTTCCATGTTTTATTTTGTCTCTACGACCAATAGGAACCGAGATAGATTTTTTTAAATGTCGACTGTTTTGCGGCGAAACCTTAACACGTGCCCGCATCGCGCGTATTTTGCTTATATCTCGAGAATGGCCATGCTTATCGCAAAAATCTTCAAATAAAAGTTGTGGAGAATTTAATTACGAATAATTTTCTTTTTTGAACATTTCTGTACGATTAATATTGACAGAGATATAATCATTTAAACCTTTTTCTTAGACACAATCGCTGCTCGTTTTGCATAATAAAATCAATAATAAGTCGAAAACTATTGATTCTACGTACTTAGTGCTTATAATGAAAGTTGTAGAGAATTAAATGTTGAATCTTATGTATACACGAAATATCATTTTGCTAATCTTTATAAGGCGATGGAGGAAGAAATAATGAAAAATTCTCATTTTCAAGCGTTTCGTGTATACATATAGATTCAACATTTAATTCTCTACAACTTTCATTATATGCACTAAGTACGTAGAATCAATAGTTTTCGACTTATTGATTTTATTATGCAAAACGAGCAGCGATTGTGTCTTAGAAAAAGGTTTAAATGATTATATCTCTGTCAATATTAATCGTACGGAAATATTTAAAAAATAAAATTATTCGTAATTAAATTCTCTACAACTTTTATTTGAAGATTTTTGCGATAAGCATGGCCATTCTCGAGATATAAGCGAAATACGCGCGATGCGGGCACGTGTTAACGTTTCGCCGCAAAACAGTCGACATTTAAAAAAAACCTATCTCGGCTCCTATTGGTCGTAGAGACAAAAATAAAACATGGAAAATGTGCGGAATTTTGTCAGCTACAACTTTCTTAACGTTTTTGTTTTTGATAAAATTGATACTTTTTCAGTTATTTACGATAATCTGTTTTTTGACACTTTTTCGCCCCCCATTTCTCTCGGAGGGGGGGTTCGGATGGGGACTTTTGAATACTTCAAAGGGATCACAAAACAAGCCTGTTCCCAAATTTTCAAAGCTGTAACCATTAATTTCATCCAAATTTTCCCATTTTACTGGGCTAAGCGTATACGTCGGACCACTGAAGCGGAGTGCAAGCGCTATCTCTGACGACGTCCCAAGCGCAAGCGATAAACTTAAACAAGCAATGAACCACATCAACTTGAAGCTAAAGATACATAGTAAAAGTTTTATTTGAACCATTTTTGTGTATTTTAATTAACAACAAAATATAGGTAATAAAGTAAATTCACGTGCTTCGAGAAACCGTCTTTTTGGTGTTTGTTGTTTTATAGGTCCCTTAATATCAACTTTAACGAAAAGTTTATAAGAATAAGATACTTTTTATGGGTATTAAGGAATAAAATAAAAAAAAATTAATTCTCTACGATGAATATTAAAGAACTTGTAAGCAATCTAGTGAAACTATGCATTTGTAAGCTGTTAGGGGTGATGGGGGGAGAAGCACAAGGGGGAGAGGCGGGGACTTTTGAGAAAATACATGTCTCATAACGGTGTATCACATATAAAAAATTCAGCTTTCCCCTAATTTGTTGCGACAAAAAACCTTCATTGACTGGGCTAATTAATTTTATTGTAAGGATTAACGAAAGTAATGCAAAGGATACTAATTTTTATTAATTAATGTTGTAGGTATGTGTTAGTTCATATTATTATCGTTTGAAAATGAAATAGACAGTTAAATTTCAAATTGTAAATCGTTCGTCAATTATTTGCTTCATTAGAGACGAACTTGTGAAATTTACTCCAACAAGAGAAGAAGTGTAGTGCTTTGAGGTGTCCAGGAAGGAATGTGTTGGTATTTAATATTGCAGTATCGTTTGCGCTCGAAATCTTACAGGATGTATCATCTGAAGTTTCTGGAGAGATATCAGATAATGTTTGCACGAATGCTTTCTGAAGGTAATGTTGTTATTGTGAGGAATTCTTTTCTTCTCATAATATATTTAGTTCAACGTTAGTTTATCTCGTACTGGCGGAAGGTGCAGAGAGCTGTCTCCACGCCCTGGTTCAACAAGGTTTCACATACATTTTCGTTGTCACCCTGTGCTGCAATAATGGCATCATGAACGGTAGTTGGACACCACAATAAACAGGAAATTTTGGAGCCAACAAGGAATTTACAACTCTCATTCCACTTTCATTAGTTCGTCAGTTGAGTCTGCCTCTGAATCCAATTCGGAATCAGATTCTGCAAGATGAATAATAAAACGAGGAATGTTTTCAAACAAAAAAGTCTCCATTTGATTAGTCCAGTCAGCAGAAATAAATTTTGAAATTTTGCCAGATATTTGATGAATATTCTGAAAGGGACCGATCTTAAGAGAACGGCCGAGAATTTATGTGCTTATTATAATAAGTCTTACAATAACCCCATGTCAACCGGATTGTTTTGACAATGGTACAGAGATATTCTAAGAACCCCATTTCTTCTTCAGTAATACGTATTCCTTATTGTCGTCAGGTCGCAAAGGTTTAATTAAATCACATAGCTGTTTTTTTGTAAATTTTGAGTCAAATTTCACATTATGATTATCCAACCATAGCTGCGTTTAACCTTTCTTGGAGAAAAATGTAGTTGCACATCACAGAGTGAAACGGAGCCCATAACGACCACAGTCTTCCCTTCAAATTTGTATAAAGTAGGATAAACTCATTAATTACCAAATTTTTAAATATATCCCCACTCATTGTCGCGTGATAATCCCGATCGTTTGATTTTGTATCTAAAAGTAAATCACAGTTATCCAGAAACCCATTTCCACATCCATCATGCAAAATTGCAAACCGCTTGTAGCTGGGTTACTCTTTATTGCCGAATCGTGTATCCAACAACGTGGAATCATAGATCCATTTTGGTAAATCCATGCTTTTCACTAGATTTTTGATATTGTAAAAATGTTGTAAGAAAAGCAATTTTGGAAGCAACAACCTGTTTTTGTTCACGTCCATTAACTTCGTTATGATACAAATTTGGACAAAACCTTCTAAAATAGTCAAACGTTTTTTCGATTTGTAATTTAATTTAACGTTCAATAAATTTTGGAATTTTTTACTCAGAATAAATTGACATTTAGTAAGAATTGATTTTTCTGAATACAAGTTCGCGAAAAACACAGAAAAAAAAATAAAGAATGCTTAAAACTCGCCACAGGTATAAAAACTTTTTAAAAATGGAATCGCACAGTTGGTCAATTTAAAAAAACCATATCATGGGTGTCCGAGATCAAGAAACAATTGGAATAGATTATACTTGTTTTCTATAATTTATTATCCTCATACCTATCGGAATTGACTATTCTAGTCTGTTACCGTGCGTATACAAACTTAACTACATCGAATTGTACATTTATAGCCAACATTAAAACAATAATTACGAAATTTAGGCTTCGAGAATAGTAAACAAGAAAATTAATTTAGCACACAAATTGCCCAAACAGAACGTACACGTGTCTTGTTAAAACATACCTACTGAATGTAGAAAATAGCGGTAGAATTTAGATAGAGGAAATAAACCAATCATTAATTTAAACGTAAAACCGAACCAATTCCGCACAAGGAACAGTATTCCTAAAGGAATTATCACCAAGTTCTAACTGTTTATTTCGAAGACGCGACGGTTTGTAGCTTGATACCTGCTCTCTTAAGATGTGGTTTAAGAATTTATTAACGTCCTCGACTAAGTATTTATCTCTATTTATGGAAAAAGGGGTGAAAATTTCGCCATAGCGCTGTTAACGCGTATATCAAACAATATATTATGAACATAAATAAATTGCCGGGACGACAACCGTTTTTTTTAACTATTAAGTGAATGCTCATAAATTTTACCTCAAAGCCTTTTTCTAAATTGTTAAATGCCGTAAGCCATGCAGTAGACGGCTTTTTTTTTTATTTTCTGCTCTAAAGCAAAGTTTTTTAAGTGTAACGCAAACGCTTACTAGATGATTAGGTGTTCAGCAACAAATACGGCTATTTATAAAAGTAAATTTGAAAGAAAAAGGGCTTAAATTTTCATTCATAATTTAAAAGGTTATAATTCCCTAAGTGATTATGAATAAATTTGTTTTAAAAAGCAATGTAAATTGAGTTTTCTTTTATAATAAAAAGTACTGAGGAGTTCAACTTTATTCAAACGTAATCGGGCAAATAAATTAAAATCGATTTTTATTTGTTTAAAATGAAAATTTGAATTGAAATTGAATTCCATATAAGTATAGTCAATACACGAACAACTGTATACATCAGTTTTACATTTACGTTCACCTTTTTTGGAGCTTTTAAAAGTGAGTTAATAATGTATTATATGCTTTATATATAAAAGAGAATATAAGGTTTTCTGGAAGTTTTCTTTGTAAATATTGCTTAGTGGATAATTTGAACATTTAGAAAAGGAGGAGAGTATCTGTCGTAACAGTGTTTCGTAAAGTTTCCCGATTGTTTAAAGGTAAACGTTCAATTTTTAAAAAGTAAGTTAATTTATCTAACAATGTTTGAGTGAGCGACTATGCTTTATACTTTCTTCATTCTGAAAAGTTTTATTCTCGGCTCGCGTAAGATCAACGATACTGTCAAAAAAGTAATTGAGAAAGTTTAAACATAAATAGTATTATTTCGTTCCTTTTCAAAAGATTACCTTTGATATCGTCCAAGCTTTGATAATACATTTGATGTTTGCAAGTAATCGGATAGGTATACTGATTGTGAACCATAATTCTATTATTTATTTGTTTGCTAATAATTATCTAAAGCACGTTGGTATACCTTTTTTATTTTTTTTACACAATCCCGAAGCTAAGTTTTTCATAACATCCTCGCAATCATTATAACAAGTGATCCTTGAATTGTTTAACACAACGTCTTTTGCTAGCCTCTTATTGTAATTTCTGGCACATTTAAGCAAATGTGTAACTCTTAAAATTTCCGAGATCCCCATACAAATAGTGAAAAAAAACTCACCCTGTATAATGGCACGATTTTCACCTGCATATGCGGGGCTAAAGTGGCCTCCTAAGAGAAAAAATGGACATGACGTTTCGCAAATGAAAACCTTGACAGTTACTTTGATCCGTATTTAAACGGCGGCGGACTATTTTCAGGGGTATAGAAAAAAATTGTGTATTATACACGGAAGAAATGTAAATTTTAGCGCTCGCATAATTGCCTTTCTGCTCGAGCTAAAATCAATTACTTTTCGCCCTTGTATAATAAATAACTAATTTTTTTGTCATCTGTTTTGTAATTATGCCAGTCTTATAAATTTTCAACCGTCCATGTCAAATGTGACAACTTTAATTTACTCATGATTGATTATATAAGCTTTTTCACCCTAAACTGTATTAATCATGTTACTGTCGATGCAGCATAGCATTGTAGAGATGGTATCCTAACGCAATTACCCTAAGTTAAGCATTATTATTTAACCTATTTGCTTTCATTGTTATCATTTTATTTTTCCTTTAACGAAGTCCATTTTCCACTGCACAATGCAATAATATTATGATTTCATACGTTATAGAGACAAACTTTAAACCCCTAAAAATGACGGAATTATAACTTTTATTATTTATTACCTACTCTACCTTTTGGGTTAGTGTTCACGTAGCAATGGAAATTGATTTTAACCGTAAGTCATACAAGAGACAATTTGTGTACGATAATAGTTCATAGATAGCTGTACAATATTTTATTGGTTTATTGATTTAAATAAATGAACCTAAAAAATGATATGCCACAGTGAGGAATAGTACAGAAAGCTATCATTTTATGGAAATCGTGCACGGAAGAGAGATCCTTTGCGGATATCTTAAAGGACATCAAAAAGCAAATAACGAACGATAAGGAGGCTAACTCGATAAAGGGAATACAAATAACGAAAAATGGCAATGTTCTCATCAAGGTCACAAGGGACGAGATGAAGACAGCTAAAGACATGATAAGGAAGATTCCCAACGTTGAAACCAGAATCATGCAGCAGGAGACAGCTCTATTCCATTTAAGAGACATGGACATATTAACAGAGGCGAAGGAGATAGAAAGCAGCCTGAACGATTTAGGCCTAAAACACCCTGAAAGCCTAGAGGTAGGAAACCTGAGACCAGTGTATGGCGAGACGCAATCGACAACCATAAAGGTAGAACCGAGGGACGCGGAAATCCTGGGAGGCACTCGCGAAGTAAGGATCGGACTGTGAATGTGCAGGATAAGGAAAAGGGTGAGTCTGGAAAGGTGCTACAGGTGCTGGTCCTATGGCCACACCCAACATGCCTGCCAAGGTACAGACAGGAAAGGCGACTGCCGAAAGTGCGGCAACTCGGGCCACCAAGAGAGGGCCTGCACGGGCGACGAGTACTGCCCGCTCTGCCAGAAGCAGAGTCACAAGGTAGCAGCATGTGTGCGGAATTCAGGCTGGCACTCAGGAAATCTCTGCAAAACCGACATGGGGGGAGGGGGTAGTTACTTCCAAAGCGATGTCGACAGTAACGACGATCGCGACAGTATTCAGTGATAACAGTCTGTGATATTTTTATGTATACGTCCGTCCAGAGAGAAGTTATGTATGTTTACATAAACTATACATTTTATTTTATCTACAGAGTTTATTTATTTCTTCTTCTGCAGAATGACTAAGCATAGCCTATCCTTTTTACAAATTAATCTAATGAGAAGTAAAAGAGCCGTCGATTTAGCATTAGCCTATGCCAAACACGAGAACATTGACATCATCATACCTCGCGAACCAAACAAAAACATGTGTAGAACGAACGCCTGGATCAAAGACAACAAAGCAGACTCGGCGATTCATTTCTTGAACAAAGACGTGGAAATTACTAAAGTAACCCAGCTGAGCGAGTTAACGATCATATTAGTATATATTTCACCGAATACTGAAATAGACGAATATAAGGACACCGTACAAATAATTATGTTACAAATCAACGACACTAAAATCATTCTAGCGGGCGATTTTAATGCAAAATCTATGAGCTGGGAATCCCCAGCTACGGATATAAGAGGTGAAATCCTTGACGAATGGATATCCGTTAAGGATTTAACCATACTAAATGAAGGAGGTAGCCACCATTACGAAAAACAAAGCAAGCTCATTAGCTATAGATCTCACTTTCTGTACAAGCCCCCTAACGGTAAACGTAAGGGATTGGAACGTGGAGGATGAGGAGACCCTGAGCGACCACCATTATATCACCTACAAGTGTTACCTTACCAGGAATTTAGAAAAATGAACAGATTAAAAAAGGGCAAGAAATCAGTAGATTGGGATCTCTTTGAAAATCTCCTAAACTTAAATATAAATCCCACGATAGTAAAAAACCCAAAACTCCACACAGTTACAAAACTGGTTTCGAAATGCTACGGCAGCAGCTTAGTTAGAGGTACCGCAAACAGACCTAGAATCCAAACTTACTGGTGGAACTCAGTAATAGAACAAGCAAGGATGGCGTGTAACATATTACGAAGACGATGGACTAAGACAAAGCGTACACACGGATGGGACTCTGCAGAAACTTGTCAGATGAAAGTAAGGTATAACTTCGGCAAAAAAGCACTAAGGAAGCTCATCAACAAAGCTAAGAACGACCACTGGAGGAAACTCTGCGACGACGATATATGGGGCATGGAGTATAAAATAGTTTCTGATAAGTTCAAGAACAACCTGCCAGTCAACATATCCCGAAGACAAAAAACAGATGCCATACAGCTGCTATTTAAAACAGGGGAAAGCGATCTAGCAGGGGAAGAATCCGTTCTCCTACAAAAGCAGCAGGCGGTTACCTCACTAGAAATCCGCAAGGCATTCGAGGGCACGAAATAGAGGAAAGCACCCGGTCGAGACGGTCTTTCAGCTCGCGCTTGGAAACTGGCACAAGAAGCGTCACCCGAGCTTTTTCTTAATCTGTTTAACAAGTTGCTAGAGAAGCAAAAGTTTCCATTGGAATGGAAGACAGCTAAGGTTGTGCTAATCCCAAAACCGGGAAAGGACCTGTCCCATTTAAACAACTATCGACTTATCTGTCTTATTAACACTATTGCGAAGATTTATGAGAAAATTATAGACTCCTGAAGGAAATCGAGGACAGGGAAGACTTCTCTTTCAAGCCCTCAAGAGAAGAAATATATCCGCATATATAATCAATCTGGTTAAATGTATTTCTAATTCATTTTTTCGCTAAAACCAAATTTCCGGTATACGTTGTAGATGTAACCATTTTAATTTTTCATTTTTTCACTAAACTACACGTCATCTTAAATTGAGACATTTGAAGCTTCCATTATTAACAAATGTAGCAATTTAGTTTATTTCCGAAGACGAAATTACCACTTTTGGAAGAGATAGCAAAAGTTGGTAAAGAAACGACCTCATGTGATGTCCATATCCTGCTTTTTGTTAATGTACGGGCGAAGGAGCTTATTTAATTTAATGATCTAAAAAGTATTAGGATAAATCTCATGTTTCTTATAAAATGTAACAAACAAAACGTCGATTGCTCAAATTTCGATAGAATCCTGTTACGTGACACTAATTAAACCCTGTAGCGTTCGTCTATGGGTGTTATCGCTTGAACATTAATTAATAATCCTAAGTAAAAGTTTACTGTTACTGTACTACTGGTCCATTTCGGATTGAAACTGTTTGTTCCTTTTGATGTCAAATTCGTAGGGGTAAAGCACAAATTATAATTTCCCACCTAGCTCAATTTATTTCTAAATGTTCATTTTCGTTTGTAAATTACGCTAATAATGCACAGCTTCGTTTGATTCTTAGACGCATGCTTTGAATAGTACCGCTTTTTATGAAGTGCACAGGACAGTAAAGTCTCACTGGACAGGAATATGTTCCGATGTTTTCAGTTTCAACTCAGGCTTAAAAGCCTGAAAATTTCAACGGCAACGCGTTCCGAATTTCTAATTAACTCTAAACGAATAATTAAATTATTTCTGTATGTAGTTATTTGAGCCAATATTCTGGATTCATTTACATAGAAATTAATCTTGCATGCTAGTTCAAATTCAGATGTGATCAATTCATACAGTATAAGAGTACCTTATGGAGTGTAACTAGAATAATACATTCCACAGCAATCGCTTATTTTAATACTAATAAATGTAAAATGAGTTAAATAATAATATACAATGCCCAATACAGCAATTAATCATAAATAATCGAGAACTTATGAGGAAGTGTACACGCAATGCTGATGTTTTAATCAGATATGTAAAAAGTAAATACACGGTAAATAAAGTTATCACTATATGTATAATAACCGAAAGATGTGTAGGTATATGTTTGTGTTGCTGTGCACTTTTCCGACAGTCGCCGAATCCTAACGAATGCCGATGTGATATTTTAAAACCAAAGCTATTATAAATTTATAACCTACAAATTAATGCTACAAGCTACAATTATAGATACCCCGCAAACCACGTAAATATCTGCACTACTTTTTTTTCAAAGTAAGTTTTAAACATTTTAGTATAAAAGTCCGTCATCTTATTCAAGCGATATTTGTGTCTAAATATATTTTCTTTACTTAGAAAATACGTTCAAAGTTTCCTTATGGAGATTACGTGTAAAATAGAATTCGCTATTTGTGCTTATTTTTGGGTGAAAATTTTGTGTAAACATGCAAAGTTTGCCTGTCCGAGGTCCTTAACTCATTTCGAACATTAAAACAATGGCAGAAAGTATTTTCGCGAAAATTTTCAAAATGACAAGTATCGGAAACTTATTCTCGATAACATGGAAATTTAATTATTTCAAGTTGAAAAGTTATTGAAATGATGAAAAATGATTTTATTATGCCTCGCGTTAACATTTTCATGGTTAAAATGATGTAAAAAGTAGTAACAGCATTCATCGTAGACTAATTTATACCTTCTTTCGGTAACTTTCGAAATATACATGATTGTGTGCTTATTTCGAATTTAGAGATTTTGAACGATGGACGATGTTGTAGGTAACATATATAGTCGAATGTTTTCACCGAGAAAAATGTTTTTGTCTACATATTTAACTATCTATCTATCTATTGATGAAAGTAGGTGGCAAGTGTATCGTTACGTTACACTATACCAAAGAGAATACCTATACTTTGACAATACTTCTAAATATACAACTTATATTGTAATTAAGAGGAAGTAAAATCCATATTTATTGCTGTACATATACGTGTAAATGAGGCCTTTAGTTAGTGAAATAAACAAAAATTTGAAACTGTTTAAGGTAGAGAAGGTCTTTCTATAAAACAGATGTTATGCAATGTTAGACCAGCTTCTATTTGTACATTTTATGTTTTATGGTATTTTTAGTTTTACTATAGTTAAAGATGAACGTTCTCCCTAAGGCCATTCCTATTCCCAAAAAGTTGCCAGTGTCCAAATTGAGTTCTTTTACATTCAAAATTCATTCTAAACTATTCTTATGAAGTTCACACGGAATTTGTTATATTTTCGTTAATTTTTGGGCAAAGAGTATTAGTCCAGTCAACGAACGGCTGAAATCGAAATTTTTTATTACCCCTGCAAACCAGATATTTAGATTTAGGTAGTACCCCCAGGTACTAAATCCAAATTTGCAGGAAAAAAAACGTCCGGGAAAGGTGAAAAATTGCTTCTTTCACTATTATTTAAAAAACGGTAAGTTATATCGAAAAATTTTCAGTATAAAAGTTGTAGAGCGGAAGATTCTACGTTGGAATAAGTCATTATATGATAATTTCGGTACGGTATTTCCGACGTAACAACGAATTTTCCCGATCTGTCGTCTTAAAAGCGTATTTCGACCGAGAATTCCAAAGCGGCAGCAGCGCCATTCTATCCTTTTCTATACGTTATACGACACTGTTTGCAGAAACAAGAAAGAACCGTCGCATCGAAAAGGATAAAATGTTCAGTAGGGTAGCGTTGTTGCCGCTTTGGAGTTATCAGTCGTAGTATGCTTTTAAGACGACAGTTCGGGAAATTCGTTGTTACGTCGGAAATACCGTACCGAAATGATCAAATAATGATTTGTTCCAACGTAGAATCTTCCGCTCTATAACTTTTATACTGAACATTTTTCGATATAACTTACCGTTTTTTAACTAATCGTTAAAGAAGCAAAATACACAGGAATTTCCACACTTTCTTATCAATTTTTCACCTTTCCCGGACGTTTTTTTCCTGCAAATTTGAATTTAGTACCTGGGGTACTACCTAAACCTAAATATCTGGTTTGCAGGGGTTATTAAAAATTTCGATTTCAGCCGTTGATTGATTGGACTTAGGGCTGCCATCTGTCCGGGTTTCCCCGGATTTGTCCTAGTTTTGAGGGTGTCCGGGGAGCGTCCGGGCGGGGTTTCATTTGTAGTCATTTGTAGTCCGGGTTTAAAAAATTTTGTTAAGTGATTTGTTTTATTTAAAGGAATTAAAAATGTGGGATTAGATTTTATAACTTCAAGATTTTATTTTGTTGAGTATTTTTTTTTATTTAAAAATTAAAAAAGTGAGACCAAAAACAGTTTTTTTGTATAATTTTTATTTCATATAAAAAATAAGAAATTTGAGGCTGTCAATCACTATATCTTCTTAAGATTTTTGTTTTGTTAACAGGAGTATAATTATTTTTTTATATTAAGAAATAAAAAATGTAAGACTGCTAACAGTTTCTCAAAACTTTAAGAAGATTCTGTGTTCTTTCTTAGAAGAGAAAGAAAATTTAGATCAAAATTGAATAAAAATACATAAAAAGTTATTTATAACAATTAAAATCACTTGTATTAAATAACCAGAAGGCTTCGCGCGCGAATGAGAACCGGCGGTTCTTCGGCGTTTCGCGCCTTGGTATCAGTAATCATCTGGTACTGTAGTGACTGAGCTGTCTTTGCCGTTGTATTTGAAAAATTACACAATTTCGAAGCGCATGCATTAAAGTAGATATACATGTAGTACATGTATATGTACTTTAATGCACGAGATTAAAGTGTATCTAGTTTAATGCGAATTTGTTACGGACGGACAGGACACCCGTTCATTCGCAATTATTATACAGGGTATATCACGGAACCTGTTTATTAGATGGTTCTGGGGTGCCTTACTACTTATGAATTTGAAACCTTCAGTTTATGGATAACCCATAGCCTTCTTTTGTTCTAAAATATTGTCGATGTAGTACCACTTCCGGAAGGACCGGAAATCGCTATTCATCTTCTTATTTTAAATGGAACACCCTGTGTATTATTGCATTTTTGGATTATACAATCAATTCTGTGTTGCATTGTATTAGATTATCCTATACCTATCTTCAACTGTTTTTGAGATATCTTATAAAAGAAGCAGGTCACTTTGTATACGATCCAGTGGTCCTAAGCTTTTAGCAGAGATAACATGGTTAACTTTGATAAATTCTGAACAGTGATGTCAGTGAATAATTTTTGTGAATAATCATAATTATCATTTTGCTGTAAACAGAAGATTCTAGAGATCCGTTGAACTTCAAAAGGCAGTATCTATGATATGGTATCATTGAACCATATTTTTTCGAGTCAGACAGAGCAAGCAGTTATAGTAAATTATAAACGACGTGTTGCAATTTAACTTCCTTAAACTCTTGTTATGCGAATGCGACGGAGTCATGTTTTATATGCAGATAAACCAGAAACATTGGATGCATTTTAATTAAATATCTGATGCCGCACTTGTGAAATTGGTCTTGATGTACTTCATACTGTCATCGATAATCGGGTTAATCGAATTTGCTGACAATTGATCAGAAGTACAATCTATGCGGCACCCAACTGTGGTTGATTTAAATTTTAATACATATCATACCGGCCGGCGGAACGAAAGGCTGTGTCATTATGGGAATACGTATTATGATGCGTTGTGGAAAACTATTCCCCATGATTCAATTTTCAAAAAGGTTACGGATTTTTAAATCTTTTTTTTGTGTACAAACCGTAATATAGAATCCCGTTAAATTCGTATTACAAGGGTAGATTTAAGCGAATTCTGGACTCGATCATTTTTCGTTTTTTTTTCCTCCAATTTTTTATTGTATAAAAAAGGGATAAAACTAGGATCATACTTCTCTAATTACTTAATAAACTTGAAATATTAGCTTACAGGTAGTCAAAGAACTTTTTATTACATACATACTTTCAAAATATGTTGCTATAGAATCCGAGGTAATATTTTCATTAATACACTAACATAAAATGAATTTAATGGTTGGAAAAATAAAATCTCAGGAATTCTACATCGTAACCCTCTTATGTACGGTTAGAATACTTATTTTTCGCATTGTATCATACATAACAATTTGATGTTTCTTACCAGTCGTTCACTGGAATTACGTTTAGAATTCATTAATAATAGTAGAGAACAATTGTCAAGAGAATTATGCCATCGCACTGAATAATAAGGAATGTATCTAACAATCCACCACTGTATTCATTAATAGTATATTAAATGTCTATAGTAATTTTAAACAGACTTTTTTCCATAGAGTAGTTGTTATTAAGCCAACCAAAAGAAATAAATCTCACTTACTTCAAAATTTCAATTTGTGAAAGTGTTTCAGCGAATGTTAACGCTGCTTATCTTCAAGAACAAACAAGATGAATAGTAAAAATATTTAAAGCTCAATAAAATGCCTTTCGGGCAATATGTTTCAAAAGCTGTCGTTAAGTTTCATGTGTTTGTCTATTTAGTGCCAACGGTATCTATTTTTCGAATTTAATTTACCTCTGTATTGATTGTTAAGATCCTTGTACAAAAATTACAACGTGTACCTACCGTTGAAGGAAACTGTAATAACGGTGCTACATGTTATGTATGATTACACCATTTTGGTAAGATGTACTGGAAAGAAAACGACCATTACATCATGTTACCGATTGGAACTGTAAAATTTTATTGCAAAGTAATAAACGAACAGGAATACTTTATGTTTTTAGGAGATTGAAAAACAGACGTTACGCATTCAAATTGAATGTGATCTTGTATGTGGGCGAGAATTCCATTACTGAACTTTCTTCTGAAGTAGACTCTCTAAACTAATCCAATAAAACTATTTATTTTATCGTACCATAACGGTAGGCTTTTACCTCTTAAACCGAACTAATTGTCTAATTCTGTAAATGATCACGGTTCGCAAACATTAAACTTTGCATCTTTCATTAAATAATATGCAAACGATTAATGTCGATAGTTAATATTCAACCTAAAAATTGTATTAAAATGCTAAAGCAATTTAAACTATTAATTAATTTTCGTAATAATTATCGCGTCAAATGTGTTTATTAAATATTCTATCTACCAAATTGCTCATCTGACTGTGATCGTGTATCGGTGTAACTTTTTTTTTCCTAAACGAGTGTAATTACTTACATTTAACCGTACTGTGTAGTTTACCTACAACCAGTTCGTTTTTCATAAAGTTTGGTTTTTCATAAATATTAAGACTGTACGTTTTAAGGAGCTTGCAAATTTTAAATAAAATAAAAGGTCATAATATAACGTTTGGCAACCCATTTTGAACATTTGCGATGGTTGGAGAATATCGTGTCTGAGAAAAATTAAAATTACTTTTTAGTTACAGACTTTTTAATGGTAAAACTTTTAAACGGTGTTATAAGCTTCAACATGAGAAGCCGATAAATTTACAATGAGAACAGTAATTATTAAGTGGTGAAAGCAACAACACTCTTAAAAGTATATACCTATGTATAACTAAACACATTTCTGTGCTACTTATATGTCTGGATTAAGAATAATTAATTTTATTTTTCGAATTTCTACAGATGCATACTGTGTTGATTTTAAATAATAAAGGTCTTCATCGGTTGCGTGAAATGGTCAATAAGGCTTTTTACGAGGTAAGCCCAAAGTTAATCAAACTTTGATACAAAACAATAATTATATTCATATAAGATTTTCGTAAACATCTATTCCATTTTGTTGACTACAGGAAATTGTAACGACATTTCCAGTATAGAAGCAACGATCGCTTATCGAGGAAAAGTAATTGAACCATAGTTTGCTGTTTACGCACAGTTTGAAGATGGTTGGATGTCTCCTATTTAAATTGCGTTTGTTAAAAATGAACTGTATAGGTGAAACTTCAAAATGTCGCCCCTTCTTTCATTTCTTCATTTTCTCTGCAATAAAGAAGGCATTAAGTATACCGTGTGTTTTTTTAGAGGTTCGATTTTCGAATTGGCACCGCTGTTTGTAGTGATAGTCAATTTGACCGGTGACAGCTGATTTCTGCTCAGTATGTTTTTCCATTTCACCATGAATAAACTTACGCCAAACCAACGCTTACAAATTGTGCAAATTTATTTCGAAAATCGTGGTTTAGTTCACGAAACTTACCGTGTGCTAAGTCCATTTTACGGTTGACATAATCGTCCATCTGAGCAAGTTATTCGAATAACCATGAATCGTTTTAGCACCACGCATACTCTAATTGATAATGTGAATCCTCAGAAACGACGTACGGTGCGCACTGAAGAAGTTGTCGCCGCTGTTGAGCGTAGTGTTGAGGAGGACCCAAAAGTGTCGATTCGTCATAGTGCACAGCAATTAGAGCTGAAGATTTTGCGGAAAGATCTTGCTTTACGAGCAAACAAGATCCAGCTCGTGCAGGATCTAAAGCCGCGTGACCATCATGTGCGTCGAACGTTCGGCGATGAGGCTCATTTTTAGGTGAATGTCTACGTGAACAAACAAAATTGCCGGATTTTGAGTGAAGAAAATCCAGAAGCCTTTATTGAGACGCCGCCGTTACATCCACAAAAACTCATGGTTTGGCGTGCTTTATGGGCTGGTGAAATCCATTATTTTTTCCAAATATTTCTTCAAAGCTGGTCAGAAAGTTACAGTCAATAGGGCCATGATTACCGACTTTTTCATTCCTCAGCTGGATGGTGTCAATGTGGAAGCGCAATGGTTTCAACAAGATGACGCTACATGCTACACTAACTGACACTTTACTTTATTGAAATGTTTTATTCCACTAACTTTTCTAACTTAAAAGTCTTTAAGTTACAGCAATAATGAAAATTAGCAATGTAAGTTTTATACTTGTCGCAATTATTTAGCCACAATATTCTAAGGCCACAAATCATGGTATAGTGGTTATTCAACGAGCATGTAATGATAGCTATATGACTCACGAAGATGAAATTTGCCACTCAAGTCCAAGGCGAGTGTTGTAAGTCATCTGAGTAACTAATAGCTATTACATGCGAGTATAATACTATACTTTTTTTACTTCTGCCTTTTTATATAGCGATAATACTTAATATTCAAATATATAATAATTAAAATAGCGTAGTTGTCAAGCATCGTGACAACAAACGTCAATCGGTAATTGTTTCGTCAGGTAAAGCACACCTTTTTAAAATATCTGCGTTTGACTTTTAGATTTTTGAAGTAAGTTGGAAACCGCCAATACTCAGTTTTTTTGTTTTTACAGTGTGTAGAAGTATTCAGTTATTTTAAGTTTTCATAAAATTTTAGAGGCTAATTTCCAATCCATGAGGATAATTTGTCTCTTACGGTTATTAAAATAATTTGATAGCGTAGACGTGCTGAAACGTGGTAACTTAAAATAACTGACGAATAAAAATAGATACGAGGAGACAGAGAGGAAATAGTTTCTCGTTAGCAGTTTGGCAAAGTAAAAGTGCTTGGTCATGGATTTTTAGAAACGTGTCGTCACTTAGTTTGTGTACATGGAAAACTTAAGAAATGCATAATCTTGGATGATTTTGTGGCTGAGTTGCACAAGTGTCCAAGATCAGTACCCTAGATGTGTCGCTACACCACAAATAATCGCAAAAATGCACCATGTAGTCATAAAAGTTATGAGACTAAAACTGAAAGAGATTGCTAGTGCTGTGGAAATTTGAAAAGAGCACTAGGGGTAAAAAAGCAAACGGTTAGATGCAATCTAAGCATTCGGCTCCCAAGAACACCATGACATGCCTGCCGGAAAGGTAACGGGGTTGGTTTTCTAGGATGCTAAGGGTGTTCTAACGGTCAATTGTCTTCCAATAAACCATAAACGGTAAATACTGTGGTACATGACATGTTGAATCAAAAAATTGCGATATAAAGCACGGAAAGGATAATTTTTCGTCATAATAATGGTTGTCCTCACACCAGTGTCGTTTCAACAGCATTCTCTGCATTCGCCCAACTTATTGACTTTCAAATATTGTCGTAAGGGGATTTTCTACTGAAACGGAGGTAAAAGCCGTGGTGGACAACTTGAAGATAATGTCTCTCGTAATAGAATTAAATCATTCGAGCATCGTTGGATGCATTGAACGTATAGAGCAATCTAAATTAAGTAAATAATTCATTATCCTTTATAGTATAATTTTGTCTTTTAGTTTATAACACTCTGCGCTGCAATTAGTAATAATGAAAATAATTCCCTTTTCAACATTTTGATGTGAATCTCTGAAATTATCAGTAGTACTTATAGCTGATTTAAAACTGCGATGTGACAAATTTACGCGCAAAGAGCGAAGTTTATTTTAAATTTCCCGTAAAACACACATTGGTTTACCTTTTAATTAAATTTCCAAGTTTAATTAAATTAATTAAACCACACTAACAAATGAGCATAACATTATAAATCAGACTATTCGAGTGAACATTAAAAATTTCGTTGTAAAAACGCTTCGGGTGATGAGGTCTTTCACAACCCTAATGAAAATGAGATTGTACGGCGCTCTTTGTATTTATAAGGCTTAGGTGTTTGGTACCTGACGAGTCTACTGTTATGCTGTTTTACAATTTCACAAATATTTGACGCCCGAAATTCTTTTTATTTTATCGTGACGAATATAATGAATTGGTTCGTAAATTAATTGGCTCTGGTTAAATGATTTCCCAATTATCTATTTTTTAAGAATCGACTTTTAAAACATTTGGATGATTTCCGTATCCACACTAATAAATCGTAAAAAGCAATTTTGATGAATAACAAAAGGTAGGCCTTTAGATGTCAGGAGAATTTAAACAATGCCGGTAATTTATTTGGACTCATAAAATTTGCAAACAGAAATGAAATCGGGTCGTCGAAAGAAAGAAAAACCAGACTAATGTATTAACGTAAATTGTAGAGGCACATAAATGATAGGATTAGCGTGTTCTGCATACAGATGTGGTCTAAAATACTTGCCATTATCATAATGGAGTTCTAAATTTTAAACCAAACAAGAAAAATTAACGATTTTATGATAATATTGAGGTTGGAAGGAACAGTTGAATGCCTGGATAAAATTGCTATTTAATCGCAACCGTTATTATCGTTTCCCTCTATCTCAACTTTAGCATCCGGATTGGGACCCAATTCCGAGTGTCGTCAAGTGTAAGGACCGCGATATGGCTTATTTCTGTAGCTGCTGTCACATAAACAAAACAGAAAGAAAAAGGGAATGTCATTGAGAGGATTGTGTTCTAGCCCTAAAAATTTTAGTATCTTTTTTACGCCTTATTACTCTAATAGCATATATAAATCCGAAGTGACAGTTTGTGTTAATTGTATTTTTCTTTATAATGAAGTTATAAGGTCTTCGACATCTTGAGAACAATTACATTAATGTATTTTGTTCCGGCTTCTGTGAAACGTTCCGAATAGTTCATTAATCAATCCTGTATTCGTCGTATAAATCTAATAAGTAAATCACCAAAATTTAAATCAAAGCGTAGTAGTTTAAAT
Source organism: Pyrocoelia pectoralis (assembly GCA_036250285.1). NCBI lineage: Eukaryota > Metazoa > Arthropoda > Insecta > Coleoptera > Lampyridae > Pyrocoelia > Pyrocoelia pectoralis. The sequence goes on from CM070075.1 coordinate 7,514,430, forward strand.
TCGACGAATTTTATTTGAGAGAGCTTTCAGGCGAGCTTCTGGTTATTTTATACGATGGCACAGAGAAAATAAAACGCCAGGTGTTGCATAAAGCTTTCAATAAAGTGCCATGGCATTATTTCTTTTAATCTGCAACAATTACAGCTTGCAGTAATCATTATGGCAGCAGCAGCAAGTGAACGTCATAGTACTAATGTCAAAAAAGAGTTGTGTAATTTGATGGCATATACCCACTTACGAAACTTGCACCAAGTGTTTGTAATTATTGACTAGTGAAAAAACATTGCAATCAAGAAAACGAAATATAAAGCAAGACTTAGATGAATACAATTCCGAGGGATGATGATGATGATGATGATGATGAGCAATTCCATAACGTATCAGTGAAATGTGCAAATGACCGAATTCAGCCAACTACATTATTCACTTATGAACATATTCTTAAGACTAGGAAAGAGAGAATATATTCTACTACATGACTATTTGTTCCAAAAATGACTTTATATTTTTTTCTGTATAATTATTCATATTCGAATGCACCACAGAAAGTTGTGAATCTTAATGTTGAACAACCACTTGCCTTATTCGACACCATTCATGGCTTTCTATTTTTTTTCTTGACACAAAACCTAATTTTGTTTCGTTTTCTATTTGTTTATTGTGTTTTAGACGTTGTTTTCTAGGCAAATAAAATATGACAATTTCTTTTAACTTATGCTGTAACTGCAAATTTTTTTTTGCCACAAACAAAACTTTTTTGAAAATACTTTAAACTTTACATGAGTACATTTTGTTTTTAGTACGTAACGTATCCTCCTTCACAAATTAGCTTATTTCAATTTAATAATTTAGCAAAATAATATAATCATTAAATCGATAGAATGTACTGAAGCAGTGGGGAGTGGATAGTAAATTCGTAACCTTTAAAACTTCCATTCTCTGTATATGCGCAGAATCGACTTATCTGTATGAAGGGGTGTCATTTTCCCTACGTGTCAATATACCTACTAACGATCAGAACTTAGCACCATGGTAGAGCTTCCAATACCGGAAGAAATTTTGAATACCGGTTTTCGGTATTTAATCAATGTAATCCTGGAATCCCGGTATTGATACCGGTATTGACTTTTTTACTGCTGAATCTATAAAAGAGAAATAAAAAAACGTAAATTTTATTTATTGCACTATAAAACTTGAAACGAACAAAGTACATAATGAAAATAAGCTCTAAATATTCAAAATAAATATATTCAATATTGAAAGTACTGAAACAATTAGAATATTTTATTTGATTCTATTGAAGTAAATAAAACAACTCTAAACCTCCCCTTCAACGATGATTATTAATGAAATAAAGTCAGACTTGATGGAATGATTATGTTTTTTATGTTTTTAGTTACGTGCAAAAAGTTTGCACAAAACACTAGCCCCAATAACTGGCAACACTAGCGGTGTTGAAGTAAAATGATTAATTGGCAGCTCCTCGTGGTACAACAGCGTAGGAGACTGACCAGCTGTTGTACCACGAGGAGCTGCCAATTAATCATTTTACTTCAACACCGCTAGTGTTGCCAGTTATTGGGGCTAGTGTTTTGTGCAAACTTTTTGCACGTAACTAAAAACATAAAAAACATAATCATTCCATCAAGTCTGACTTTATTTCATTAATAATCATCGTTGAAGGGGAGGTTTAGAGTTGTTTTACTTATTTCTATTTACCCCCTTTGTGTGATCTAACCATCAATGGATTTATTCTATTGAAGTATTGAAATGTGCCCTTAAGAAGCACAAACTGTCAATAGTTTCATTGTTAAGGGATGAACAAACTTTAGTGCATATCAGACCTGCCGCTGAAAATGCTCTTTCCGACTCCACACTTGTCGGAGGGATTGTTAGTAAGTACGTATATACCTTGTTTAAATATATCCCTCTTTTTCCAGTTTTGTCGAAATACGACATTTTCTTCTTTAATTAAATACTTGTTCAATAGAAAATTGTTTTGGTTTTGGAACAGTTGACAACGACTCCTTTATGGCTTCTTGCAATTTCCTTTTTAGTATGTCGCGATCAGATGGAGACGGAGGACCAGAGGATTCTAGTGGTAGTACAATGATTACTTCTGCGTCTGATGATGAGCAGGATAGTTCTTGTAGATCTTTAACTAGTAGTGCTTCTTCTTCTGTGGCTGCAAGTGAGAATCGTTTGCTTAATGAAACAATGCGCTTGGTTAGGGAAACTTCAATTATGCGTTGCAGTATCTCATTTTCTTTTCGATTACCACTTTGCAGGTACTGCAGTATTTGTGATGTATCTGTAATTCTTTGCGAGATTCGGAGTTTTAATGCATTTAGCAATTTCAAAGCAATTGAACTTTCTTGTGCAAATAGCGTATCTACCATGAACTTTAGTGAAGCCTTAGCAGTCAAAAGATTTGAACCTCGTCGGCATAACGCATCTACTGTTACTTTTACAGGCGCCAAACTGCTAATAAGTGCGAATAATAAATTTATTTCATCCTCTGAAAACTTTATATCGTATCCTACATCAATTAACGCTTTTTGAATTCAATGTCGTAAGTCATAAAATTTCTCTAACATAACCAACAAACTGCTCCAGCGTGTCGGACAATCTAATTTCAGAGAAATTTCTTCCCCAAATTGTTTTTTAATATATTTTTGTAAAAATTTGTCAGTTTTTGATGGGGAGCTTTTAAACAACTTAACAACCTTTCGTATTTTTTTCACGACAGGCGCTACGATATTTTGGTTAAAGTCAACCCTAGGAACTCATGCTCTATGATGACACCATCCGCATCCATATACCCTCCTTCTACTTCATCATCGGAATCGTTATATTCTTGTTCTTGTTCAACTACATCATCATCATTTCTACTTTCTCCTACCGCTTCAACATTTTCATTTGTACTTTTGGTCTTATAGAAAACATCTGTTATGGCTAAATTTATACCATGAGCCAAGCACAACTGATGTTCAGCATCTATTAGTTTCCTAATTTTATCATAACCGCTGCATCATCAGTGGTGATGCTAACTATGTCTTCATTCAATTTTAAACCAAAAGTTGATAACTTTTCTTCAACTAATGATAAACATTTTTCTGCTGGTACTGAACCAATTGCGCGTACTAACCCGATATTCTAAACTAATCCTCAGAGTAGAGGAGAACCGCGTTCCGTATTGTGGTTGAACTTTTTGGAATATCTAGAAATCCTCTTGCTCGTAAACCTTCTTTGATGTCTTGAGAGGTAATAAATATATGAAATGGCAAGCCAACTTGAGCAGTCATACGGGCCAGTACTTCTGAGAGTTCATCATTCTTCTTGTTTTTGAAATAGCTGGTAATCAGATTTGGTTTCTTGGAAATAATTTGACTATCAGTGTCGCCGATAGTGGGTTCACATCTTTTCTTCACATTAAATTCATGAATTGTTTTCAAATGGATATGAAGACTACTAGTTGATCCACCAGTACACTTTATTTCCCTGGAACATTTTTTACATTTAGCAATCTGGCCATTGACCTCTGTTAGGAAATGATACCACACCGATGTTTCATCATGCCCTTTTCTATGATCGATAAATCGTTTGTTATCATAATCAGCTAATTACAATAATTTAAATAATAAAATATAATGTATTATAACTTTATTCACTTTATCAGTTGTAAACTAATTGTGCCTTCTAGTTTCTAACAATTTAAATATTTACCCCAGTAGCTGTCGCATTAAATATGTATAAATTAAGATTATCAATGCAGTAACATGACAATGGTAATGCAGTAATTTGAAGAAAAAACAAAATAATTGCATAATCATTAGTGCGCTTTTTACCACGTTGTAAAAGAAAAATGAATAGGAACAATAGCACACAAAAAGTTTATAATTACCACAAAGGTAACCCTTTTAGGGCTTATACTATGACTACTATGAGATTTCTGTACGATCTGGATTTAGATAGATATCGTTTTTTGTCTCAGTAAGGCATTATAATATGACTAATATCATTGAACAACACGCAGTGAGCAATTCAAGTAACAAGAAGGAAGAAACTGCGGATTATTATTATTATTATTATGTCTCTGCTACGTGGTCTTAAACAGTTTGGTAGGACAAACTGTTTTGATTATCCTTTCGGTTATCATGCTGAGATGTTTATCTCTGTAGATTTAATTGAAGATGCGCGAATATCCTACCCTTGACGATCTCTACTCTCCCTCGACTCTCAGCCGGTGTGCCCTCTGAGCATCTCTACCCTAATTAGTAATTGCTAAGTTAGTGGCGGTAGATTCAAGAGGGTGTCTAGAGCTTCCGTAGAGGTGCTCCTGTAAATTTGAAGGCAAACCCTGCTAAAGTATCTGTATGGTCGTCTGCGTGAGCGTCTTATGCTACAACCCTAGTGACTCATAACAAAAATACTCCCAATCAATATCCATTGCTAAGAACAATACTTAATAGGAGTTAACTAATATTTATCAAAAATTGCAACGTTATAAACTGATATCTACCGCATTGCCACTATAAGCCGGATTTTTAATGTGATTGTACCGACGCTATCACGGTAATTGCGTTAGAAAGAGGTACACGTTCATAATTTATTGTCCTCAAATACATTATGGATTAACATCCTTTACTCACCTCAATTGAAAAAAATTAATTGAAAAGATGCAATAGGGAAAGTATTAGAAGAGAGTTGGTAGATTATATTTTCAAATATGTACGGATATGATACATTTGAATTAATAGGTTTAGAGTTTTACAGGTAATATTGAAAGTTATTTCGGTTAAATTCAAACGTTATGTACCGGGATTTACAATACACATCCCTTAGATCCCGTAGATCAAATGAATGTATTATGGCTGTTCACAAAGTAGGTCAGTGTTTGTGTAGAAACATAAAGATCTTCATCATTGAGGTGCGCCAGGAATTTCGTAACGTTACTGAAAACAATTGATAGTATTATTTTGTACATGGACGCTGGTATAGCGTACAATTAGGAAAGATGTGGGTAACTGATAAAAGTAATTAGTTCAAATGGTGAAAAGGAGTATAAAATAATTTTTAAAAATTGACATTACCTAACTATTTGAAATATGAACGTTGCATCCAATTAACATAATTGGACGCATACTGCACATTTCATTCAACAAAATACATTGAAGCGGTTTAAATTGTTGTCATTATAAATTACAGCAATGATCGTTCCATTATAATAGAATCGGTATCCACAATTTTATTGTGTTCAGACAAGGCCACCTAAAGTTCAGAGCACAAATTATGGCAATACAGAATATTGGAAGAAACATCAACAAGGCTAGGCACTAATAAAAAATTAAGTAATGATGTGCGTAATTGTCATAGGTAGTTATAATTATTTTTCGAGTTTTTTTTCTGACAAAGTTGTTAGTAATGTGGAGAAATATTTTGCAGTTACTGATATTTTTTCCTCCAAGTAATTCAGAGTAAAAATTGTAGCCAGGTGTTTATCCATAGTGGTATGATAACACTGATAACACACAAGAAATTAGGATCTAGGATACTTATCTTTTTTTCTATCATTGATGCACTTGAAAACTCCTTTTGAAGACATTTTTTGATGTACAATTGAGTTATAAGGTGCACACGTTTATATGATTTCTTTAGTTTCTCGGTTATTATGGTTAGCAAACCTCTGACCTTTATACTACCATTCATTTGGAATGAGTCGTGAATATTGTCAAATCGATCGATTTGTGTAGAATTATTTTAATAAAATTGAGCATAACACTACGTCACTCACAAAAGGTTGAGGAGGTTGCACCGATACCGTTTTCTCGAATGACATCAGTAAGTGATGACCTTTCCCTCTCTAAAACTTAATTGGTCTTATTACTCTCCATAGCGTCCTTTAAATCATTATAAAGGACCGTTTTGGCAATTTTGGTGGACCGTATTATTTGTCTCAATTGATAATAATAATTACAATCAAACAACTTACTCCAAGAAACTGCTGCTCGAGGTTATAATTCTTTGGTTTTGAAATAGGCAAGAGATTATATTATTTGGGAAAATGGGATCCGGAAGCTTGATTATTCCCAAGTTCCAAAATGAAGATGTTAATGCAAATCACCCTACGTTGCGTTTGGACAAGATTGAATTGCTAATGCCTACATCTTTGCCCTTGTTTCATATCTAGCAATTTAATGTAAGTTCTAAGTTCAGGAGTTAGTGGGGAATATCTACAAAGATAACCCACTGGATATACCTACACTAGAATTATTAGACCGGCCATTATCTATGTGTCACTAGTGTTGTGGCATAAGATATACTCACCCAGAAGAACATACAGATACTTAGGAGGGTCTGTCTTGCAATTACAGGGGCAATCGGGATCGCCGCTACAGACATAATAATAATAAAAATAATCCACAGTTTCCTCCTTCTTGTTACGCCTTACTGAAATAAAAAAAATGTACGATCTAAATTCAGATCGTACGGAAAACTCATCCTAAAAGGGTTACCATTGCGGTAATTATAAACTTTTTTGTGCATCATTGTTCCTATTCACTTTTTTCTATCATTTAAAACGTGGTAAAAAGCGCACTAATGATTATGCAATTATGTTGTTTTTTCTTCAAATTATTGCATTACCATTGTCGTGTTACTGCATTGATAATGTTAATCTATGTATATTTAATGCGACAGCTACTGTGATAAATATTTAAAGAAAATAAAACGGATGACGTTTTACTTCCGGACTATCATCACTTCATTTTGTACGCGAACATATACATATAAACTCAGTCACTCGAAATCTGAATCAAATTCAACATAAAGTACATTGTGGCACTCTTGTTCTGTGCTAGCGTGCAATACTCCTATCAAAATGTAAGCAGACTTTGATCACCCAAAAAGGACTTCGTAAATTGTAATTTCAGATAACGGAGTTGATTGAATATCAAAAAGAATGTGCAGCCGAAGCTGGTATTAAAGGCGAAACCATTAAAAAGGTGATAAAGGACCTTGCTGCCGGTCAATTTCCAAGTTTAGATCAACTTAAGAGATTTCCACTATGTATGATGACAAAAGTAGGTTTCATGGATGAAAATGGTAACTTGAATCCGGATCCCCTAAAGAAATACCTGGATGCGATACGTAAGGAACCTCAAACTGTAATGGGTTGTAAAGATCGTAAAGGGGAGGACATACTCAGTACAGCTTGTGAAATTTGCCTCTGTGTTTATCAAGAGGGTTTTAAAAAACGTATGAATTAATAATATGAAGCTTTCTTTTCTCTGTTGAATAAAAACTATTGCAAGATACTCTAATTTTTACTAATTCTTAACATGCGATTTTGTATAAATGTTTGATCAGGTCGTTTTCCAGATCTGGGCCACTTGGCTACAAAATGGGTTCATTTATGTAATCTACAGTATTTGAGTTGAATGTTGGTTGGGTATAGCAGAATCGCCCCTAACGCAAGTTTTCTTGCAACGTCACATACTCCTGTAAAACAATCTTTGTACTTTTGCCACGGATCTGGTTGTATGTGGATTTAGTGTTGTAGGATGTGGTGCTGTAATTCTGCTTGTGCTCCTATTAATTCTGATGATGTCATTCATTCGTTCGAACAAAAAGTTGTACGCCTCCAAATGCACAAAATATCCTTCTTTGATACTGTTTTAATTCGGAGATATAACTCGATTATTATAAATTAGTACCAAAAAACAAGTAATAATTTTCGATATCTAAACATTATTCAAATCAGTAATTATTCAAAATCTTCTGTAGCTAATATTATTCAAAAACAATTTCCATCATTCAACAAGAAAAAAAAATTATAAACGATGGAAGTTCTGAAATTTATTATATTCCCATCTCGTAAATAAACAAATATTACACATTGTCAAAAATTTAACCACCCATGTTCACACCTACCAACAAAAGTATCTATCAAAAGTATTAAGGAAAATTTAAGCAACACAATGTATCAAATTTCTTGTACAGATTGCCCACCAAAATTTATATTGGAACATCTCTTCAGCTCTTCAACATAAATCTGAAGAAAAGTACAGTTTTCGCTACACATACTTTGGAATTAAAGCATGCATTTAATTATAAGGGTGTGCAGAAAAAAGCTATGGGGGATTGTTACGGAGACCTTATTTTTCTCATAGTTTTAGTTTAGTTAAATTATGTATATTCCTTCTTTTCTAGCTATTATTGTTCTTTTAAAGGCAACCTTTTGTATCGGTTGCTGTATAGGTATAAATATGACGGTTCAGGTATAAGGGAAGAAGTCTTATTTGCGCATTGGTGTAAGCAACATGTACCTACAATTATCTATTATTCAATACATGTGTACAGTTCACTCTATTTAATTTATTTACAATAAAAAATACAGTCCACACAATATTATCAACAATATGAAGAAACAGGGATAATGAGGGAAGGGGGGATAAGTGAGGGGATACTGGAAAGAACGGAAGAGCTGTACAAAGAGCCGAAGTATAAAAGAGCTGTGGGGGAAAAGTGCGGAGAAAGTTTTGTGACGGAAAAAGGATTAAGACAAGGGTGCCCCCTTAGCCCGGGGCTCTTTTCGATTTATATGGAAGGTTTGGAGGAAAAATTGAAAAATGCGCAATGCGGCGGAGAGCAAAGGTGTGGGGCCTTGGCATGCGCCGACGATATTGTTGTGATATCGAAGACAAAGAGGGAGGTGAAAGGGATGTTGAGGGTGGTGAAGGATTTCTTGGAAGGAAGAGAGATCAGTGTCGAGAAAACAAAGATGTCGGTGTTCCAGAAAGGTAGGGGAAGAAGAAAGAGAGAAGAGTGGAGGTGGGGGGAAGTAGTGATTAAGATTATGGGGGAGGTAAAGTGCTTGGGCTACTATCTAAGGTACGACAACAAAGAAGCGCAGCACGTAAAAGAGCTAGCAAAGAAGGGGAGTAAAGTGCTACGACAGATATGGGAAATGGGGGAGAGATTTTTTGGAAACGATATCGAAAGGAGGAGGTGGCTCCTCGATAAGCTGGGGAAGAGCGTAATGATGTACGGGGCCGAAGTATGGGGGCGGAGCGAATGGGAAGTGTTGGAGAGGGTGCAGGCGAGCTATTGGAGATGGACGTTAGGTCTAGAGAGAGAGAGAGAGAGAGAGAGAGAGAGAGAGAGAGAGAGAGAGAGAGAGAGAGAGAGAGAGAGAGAGACACCGGAATACATGGTGATGGAAGAGATAAATGGGGAAAAGCTGAGGATACAGACGGGAAAAATGGCGATGAGGTACGAGGAAGGTCTGGAGAGAGGAAGGGGAGGAGAGCTGATGCAGTAATGTTGGAGAGAACTTAAGAAAGGAAGAATAAAGCACGTACAGGCGAGCAGAAGGAAATATTATTAGAGAGGAGGATATGCGTTGGCTGAGGTACAAAGGAGCAGGGGAGACAACACAAGATATAATAAGAAGGGATGGGGAAGTACAGATGCAGGAAAGAAGGGAAAAGATCAGAGAAGGAAGATACAACGATAGATACAAAGAAATTGTGGGGGTGGGCGTGCCGAGATATTTGACGGGTGGGCTAAGCACAAAAAAGAAAAGACTGATAACAAGGTTTAGGTGTGGAAACGAGCAGAGAGAAAATAGATATTGGGAGGAGGATGATAGCAGAAGATGTAGACTGTGTAGTGTGGGGCGCGAAAATTTGCATCACATGTTGTGATGAGTTGAGAGCGGAGAGCAGGAGCTGGAAGAAGGTATTAGAAGAGGGAAGAAGGGTTAGGCTGGAAGAAGTCATAGAAAGAAGAAGATTTATAAGGGAGTGTTATGGAAGGGAGAAAGGTTAATGGGATGTCTTAGGTTTAGAATGGTTCTGTTTTAAGTAGAACGTTTATTTCGTTTTTGGTTGGTTAAATGTTAGGTAGAATTCAATTTGGTTAAATTATATATAATTTAGACAAATAAAAAAGCATTACAACAATTATAATGACAATTCCACTCAGAAAATTTCAACCAATTAGTTTGCACAATTTTGAATCATTCGACCAATTAGGAATGAATTACACTGACAATTACACTAGTGGTTTTTTCACTTTCAAATTCTAATCAACTATCGCAGTATCCGTGCCCGCCGTATAATACATAGTTTGACATTTGCGAATAATTTATTGCATAATGTTTGTGTTATTTTAAGAATGAGTCCATTTACGAACGGATTTCTAAATTTCTTGTTCGTTAAATTGTCCTGCCGAATTACACTCGAGATTTATATTTATACCAAGTAAATTTGTGTTGTTTAAATTCTAATCTGTTTCCTTTAGCAATTTGACTCGAAAAACTGTCAACCTAAAAATGCTCCACCTTCGGTGTCGCATTTTTATTGGTTGACAGTTTTTCTCGTCTAATTGCTAGGCAACAGATTCTTATTAAACAACCCAAATTTACTCGGTAAAATACAAACCTCTTGTGCAATTATAAGTGACAATTCAACTCATGTATAAAAAATCCCATTAGCCGCAGTGCAATTGTCACTTTTACAGCGACAATTGCACTAGTGGTTTTTTCACTTTCAAATTCTAATCAACTATCGCAGTTTCCGTGCCCGCCGTATAAATACATAGTTTGACATTTGTCAATAATTTATTGTATATGATGATTGTGTTATTTTAAGAATGAGTCCATTTGGTAAAGTTACGAACGGATTTCTAAATTTCTTGTTCGTTAAATTGTCCTGCCGAATTACACTCGAGATTTGTATTTATACCAAGTAAAGTTGTACTATACCCAGTAGAGACAACTATATTCCGCTAGGCGGCGGTATCGTAGTATTTATAAACAATAATAGCTATTTATCCCTTCCTATCCTATTAACTCCGCCTTAGTTACGAAATTTGATCGTGGTTTCCGAAGATGCCCGAAGTATAAACTGGTTTTACAATATGACGTCACATAATTTAGAATACATTAATATAATAACCCGAGTTCAATACCGTCCAAGGGGTTGAAAAATCCCACCCCATATAATCTCTAGAACCACCCATAGTAACACCATCAAATTTAAGCGACGGGTTGATAATAATTCCACAATTAATATGCACGAAAACCTTCGCGGTGCACAGCCGTCCAAGGGGTTGAAAAACACACCCCCGTATATTATCTCGACAACCGCTCATAATATCGCAATCAAATTTACGCGACGTGTTGATAATAATTCTACAATTAATATGCACGAAAACCTTCGCGGTGCACGGCCATCCAAGTGGTTGAAAAACCCACCCCCGTATATTATCCCGACAACCGCCCATAATATCGCAATCAAATTTACGCGACGTGTTGATAATAATTCCACAATTAATATGCACGAAAACCTTCGCGGTGCACGGCCGTCCAAGTGGTTGAAAAACCCACCCCCGTATATTATCTCGACAACCGCTCATAGTATCGCAATCAAATTTACGCGACGGGTTGATAATAATTCCACAATTAATATGCACGAAAACCTTCCCGGTGCACGGCCGTCCAAGTGGTTGAAAAACCCACCCCCGTATTTTATCTCGACAACCGCTCATAATATCGCAATCAAATTTACGCGACGCGACGTGTTGATAATAATTCCACAATTAATATGCACGAAAACCTTCGCGGTGCACGGCCGTCCAAGTGGTTGAAAAACCCACCCCCGTATATTATCTCGACAACCGCTCATAGTATCGCAATCAAATTTACACGACCGACGTGTTGATAATAATTCTACAATTAATATGCACGAAAACCTTGCCGGTGCACGGCCGTCCAAGTGGTTGAAAAACCCACCCCCGTATATTATCTCGACAACCGCTCATAATATCGCAATCAAATTTACGCAACGTGTTGATAATAATTCTACAATTAATATGCACGAAAACCTTCCCGGTGCACGGCCGCCCAAAGGGCTGAACAACCCACCCCCGTATATTATCCCGACAACCGCCCATAATATCGCAATCAAATTTACGCGACGTGTTGATAATAACTCCACAATTAATATGCACGATAACCTTCGCGGTGCACGGCCGTCCAAGTGGTTGAAAAACCCACCCCCGTATATTATCTCGACAACCGCTCATAGTATCGCAGTCAAATTTACGCGACGGATTGATAATAATTCCACAATTAATATGCACGAAAACCTTCGCGGTGCACGGCCGTCCAAGGGGTTGAAAAACCCACCCCCATATATTATCTCGACAACCGCTCATAATATCGCAATCAAATTTACGCGACGTGTTGATAATAATTCTACAATTAATATGCACGAAAACCTTGCCGGTGCACGGCCGTCCAAGTGGTTGAAAAACCCACCCCCGTATATTATCTGGACAACCGCTCATAATATCGCAATCAAATTTAAGCGACGTGTTGATAGTAATTCCACAATTAATATGCACGAGAACCTTCCCGGTGCGCGGCCGCCCAAGGGGCTGAAAAACCCACCCCCGCAGTAAATGATTTTCATTTTTTCAATAATTATTATGCTAAATGAACTATTGTATTGTAAACCTGTTTCGGGTGGTATAAATTAAATGACCAATAAACTGGCACACAACTTTCACGTGTTTACTACAATGAATTCAAAATAAAATAGTTTTTGCGTAATTACTCACAAAAATAAAAAAAATTAATATATAGTGTGTAGTATAGTTAATTTCCGGCTAGGCCGGAAGTAAATTGGTATACTTATTATACTCGACTAAAAGAGTCGTATATCCTCTACTTCACTGTACAATTTTATTTCTTCATCTTTTTTAACAAAAAAGTTTTGAAGATATACAATTTTCAAATTCAAACATTCATCCCCCTTCCCCTATGGGAAATAAAGAAATAAATGTAGTGCCAATAGTGTTTCATGAACTATACCTATGTATAACATTCCAAAAAATAAAAAAAGCTTGGAGCAAATTTTGTGTTGTTGTTTTGTAACTCTTAGCTTAGAAACTTTTCGAACTTTAAGTTGTCATAACTTTGTTATTAATAAATACATTTTTGTAAAATTTTGGTCACACCTATTTGGAAGCATTCTGAATCCAGTGGCGTAGATATTATTTTTATAAACAAATCGCTAATAACAATTCTCCATTCCGAGTACGAAAAAGTTATCGTAGTATGCCCTGAAAATTGGAATAAACATTTAAAATTTTGTCCTAAAGTAGATGTTTCATTATTTGACATTTAAAAAGAAATTGATTAAAATCGGTAAATAACTTCAGATTTTACAAGTGTGTTTCCAATCTAAATGAGTCACACTGTATAAACCGTATGTCACACATTACGTATATTTTACATAATAGTATAGAAACTTCTATATACAGAAATTCATATAATATATACATACAGATAATTACATATTACTCATGAAATTCATGTACTGTCATATTTACATAATTACATTTATGTACGTTATATGTAAAATCTTATATGTAAGAAGTATTACATATTTTTTATGTATGCCTTCTGTAAATATAATTAGAAATTGTCATTGGGTGTCTCACGGACACCGTCGGTTAGAAGTATATCAAGAACTGTAAAAGCTAGAAATTTAAAATTTGGCACATGCGACATGCCGTGTTTAATCTATTAAATAAAAATATTTTCCAAATGGCAGCACTTCCGGAAATACCGGAAGTGAGCATCAACTTCTTTATTTTAAATACAAACCAGGCAATTTTTTTTCACATTCTGATGTGTTATAAAATGTTTAGCAAGTATGCTTAAAATAATCGGCGTATCAATTTTGATTGTTGAGAAAAAAAAATTTTTTCACTGAATAATGTCAAAATCTTGTTTAGGAAATAAAATTGAAAGTAGAAAGTGGTCAAAGTTAGGGAAATGGGATTTTAGGTTCTCAATGTCAAAAGATTGAGACACAATTGTCTGTCATGGATTATAAAAAATTGCCCTCGGTTACGTATCTATTTGACGTTATTTCCAGACTTAAGAAAAACTTTAAAAAGTCTCTTTTTTCAAATGGAATGCCTATTTAATTATCAGCCTATTCGATGCAGAAATAAATTTCCTTTAAATTGATATACCATGTTCCTATACCTAAAATCAATGATTACAGAGTTATTTACATTTTTCTAATTAAATTGATAATTACATACTTTACAAAACATGGTTGGCTTTGAAAATTTTCAAAAAATTTTTATTCAAATGTTTCTTATGCTTTTATGATTATTTAAAATTCTATGCAACTTCTTGACTATCCAAGGTCTCTTTCCGCCGAACGAACAGAACTTTCAGGGAAAACATTAAAATATCCCAATATATTGGTTTCTGAAGCGTCATTGGGGACAATTGGCTTTGCCAAATTTCGTGGCGCATTTACTTCGCCCAAATTTAGAAAAGTCTTTTCAATCATCCTGATTTTTTGTTCTATCATTGTAGGTAAATGCGGATATCTTTCGTTAAAGTGTTGAGTGATTCTTTATTCAATAGTTAAAGATTCTGCAGGCCCGAAAAGTAATACCAGCAGACTCGCCATGAATGTAAAACAAATTTAAAATATCAGCGTTTGTGTATTCCATATTTCCCAATTAAAAGCAAATATTAAGCGCAAAAATCAAAATTCAAACAGATAACACTGATAACAAACGTAATTGTAGCGTAAACTTTCAAACTGATAGCTAACTGACAACTGTCATCATAAGAAACAATTGAATAAAAATTTTTTGAAAATTTTCAAAGTCAACCATGTTTTGTAAAGTATGTAATTATAAATTTAATTAGAAAAATGTAAATAACTCTGTAATCATTGATTTTAGGTATAGGAACATGGTATATCAATTTAAAGGAAATTTATTTCTGCATCGAATAGGCTGATAATTAAATAGGCATTCCATTTGAAAAAAGAGACTTTTTAAAGTTTTTCTTAAGTCTGGAAATAACGTCAAATAGATACGTAACCGAGGGCAATTTTTTATAATCCATGACAGACAATTGTGTCTCAATCTTTTGACATTGAGAACCTAAAATCCCATTTCCCTAACTTTGACCACTTTCTACTTTCAATTTTATTTCCTAAACAAGATTTTGACATTTTTCAGTGAAAAAATTTTTTTTTCTCAACAATCAAAATTGATACACCGATTATTTTACGCATACTTACTAAACATTTTATGACACATCAGAATGTGAAAAAAAATTGCCTGGTTTGTATTTAAAATAAAGAAGTTGATGCTCACTTCCGGTATTTCCGGAAGTGCTGCCATTTGGAAAATATTTTTATTTAATAGATTAAACACTCCATGTCGCATGTGCAAAATTTCAAATTTCTAACTTTTACAGTTTTTGATATACTTCTAACCGACGGTCACCGTGAGACACCCTGTATTGTATGGTCGAAAATAACGTGCGTTTCTATTTCCGCCGCATAAGTAATCGCACGCGCGTGTTTTCTATAACGCCAAAAATTGTCTTTCACGTACCTTTAATATTAGATCCGTATCGACTAAAATGCGTCTACTTTATCTACAAAATAAATAACATAAAATAAATTAAGTCCTGATCATTTTTAACATAAGGTAGGTATAATCATTGAATAAGACTTCACTCAACTATCGACCCTCTTACCAGTTATATCAAAGGTATTAGAAAGCGTGGTAAAAAATCAAATAGTGCACTTCTTGGAGACCAATTTCCTATTTAATGTAGCACAGTTCGGATTTAGACAGAATCTAAACACCGATCAAGCCAGCTATACACTACTAAATAAAATACATAATTCCTTAGAAAATCGCATGCAAGTAGCACTCACCTTATGTGATCTCACGAAGGCATTTGATTGTGTATCCCACCACATACTGTTGAGGAAATTAGAGTTCTATGGCGTTCGAGGTTTGGCGAACGAATGGTTCAAATCATATTTAACTAACAGACACCAAATGGTTCAAATACAAAGTAACCATTCGTTCTCCAACAAAGTATGTATGTTCAAATAAAATGCAATTGACACAAGGCGTTCCTCAAGGGTCCATACTGGGGCCAGTTCTGTTTAATATATATAATATAATATAAATGATTTGGGATTTATCCTAATGTTAATATAATTCTGTTTGCAGATGACGCCAGCATAATCCCAAATAATCTAGATTTTAAATCACTCGAGCACAAAACTGCTAAAGCTATAGCAATTGTGAATGACTGGTGCATCTCAAATAGACTTTGTTTAAACTCCAACAAAACACATATTCTAAAAATTAGAAATCAGAATGACCTAAAGAACGTTAAAATTAACAATGAAAAAATAAATAATGTAACTACCGCTAAGTTTCTAGGAGTCTGGATTGACAGCATGCTGAATTGGAAAGAACAGATTGAATTTGTGAGGGGTAGATTATGCAGGGCTGTCTTTGCAATTAAGATTATAAGAAACAAAGTAAATGTTGAGACAGCCAGAGTGGTCTACGACTCACACTTTCAATGCCATATCAACTATGGAATTGAACTTTGGGGTAACTCAGGTCAAGCAAATAGTGTATTTATATTACAAAAGAAGGCTATTCGAGCACCTTTCAACTTACATCCTCAGCAATCGTGCAGAGAAAATTTCAAAAATTACAACCTTTTCACTATAACAAATCTCTACATTTCAAAAGTCGCTAAATTAACATATAAAAACAAAATTAATCTCTTATCGTTAAACGACATACATGATTACAACACTAGGAAAAAGGACAAACTGGTACTTCCAAATTATAAACATGATTACACTCGAAACGGACCATTATATACTGGAATAAAAATTTTTAACCATCTACCACAAAATATAACAACATCAACTAATGATCATACATTCAATAAATCCCTAAAAAAATTTCTAATAGAAAATTCTTTCTACTCCTTAATAGATTTTTTTTATGGGAACTGGTAACCGTGCACTCACTATTCAACTATTTATTGTATTAAATTTAATTTTTCCCACGGCTCCACGGAGGTAATGTGCAAGTGTCCTTGCATATTCTTGTTTTATATTGTATTATATTTCTACTTATATTTTAATTGGGAAATAAATTGATATAATTAAACAAAATTTAAACTAATAACGCGAAACAGCGCAAAGTTACGAAGTACGAAATAAAAAGAAGGAATGTTTTAGATTAGCGCAGTGGTACAATGTCGGATACAAAGAAAACACATGTCGGATTTCGGAATTTGTAACGCCCAATCCCAAAGGTTCGAACCCGGTTAAGGGAAACTTTTCAAGCAAGTATATCATATAAAATGTTTCAGTTTTATGTAATTCTAACAGGCTCTTACATAATTTGTATGTATTTTATACATAAATGTGTTTGCTGGGGAACTTTAACCTACAAAATAATTTGTGTTGAAATAGCTACACCCGGTACATATCCATAAACTCAGATTAGATTAGCAATGTAAAAGGTTGTTTCTAATTCATTAATAATTTAACTAATTAACTACATATATCAATTCGTTATTAGAACTATCATTATTGTTACAGTGTTAATCCACCCCCATACGGGGGTGTGTTTTTCAACCCCTTGGACGGCTGTGCACCGCGAAGGTTTTCGTGCATATTAATTGTGGAATTATTATCAACACGTTGCGTAAATTTGATTGCGATATTATGAGCGGCTATCGAGATATTATACGGGGGTGGATTTTCCAACCCCTTGGACGGCTGTGCACCGCGAAGGTTTTCGTGCATATTAATTGTGGAATTATTATCAACACGTTGCGTAAATTTGATTGCGATATTATGAGCGGCTATCGAGATATTATACGGGGGTGGATTTTCCAACCCCTTGGACGGCTGTGCACCGCGAAGGATTTCGTGCATATTAATTGTGGAATTATTTTCAACCCGTCGCGTAAATTTGTTTGCGATATTATGAGCGGTTGTCGAGATAATATACGGGGGTGGGTTTTTCAACCCCTTGGACGACTGTGCACCGCGAAGGTTTTCGTGCATATTAATTGTGGAATTATTATCAACCCGTCGCGTAAATTTGTTTGCGATATTATGAGCGGTTGTCGAGATAATATACGGGGGTGTGTTTTTCAACCCCTTGGACGGCTGTGCACCGCGAAGGTTTTCGTGCATATTAATTGTGGAATTATTATCAACACGTTGCGTAAATTTGATTGCGATATTATGAGCGGCTATCGAGATATTATACGGGGGTGGATTTTCCAACCCCTTGGACGGCTGTGCACCGCGAAGGTTTTCGTGCATATTAATTGTGGAATTATTTTCAACCCGTCGCGTAAATTTGTTTGCGATATTATGAGCAGTTGTCGAGATAATATACGGGGGTGTGTTTTTCAACCCCTTGGACGGCTGTGCACCGCGAAGGTTTTCGCGCATATTAATTGTGGAATTATTATCAACACGTTGCGTAAATTTGATTGCGATATTATGAGCGGCTATCGAGATATTATACGGGGGTGGATTTTCCAACCCCTTGGACGGCTGTGCACCGCGAAGGTTTTCGTGCATATTAATTGTGGAATTATTATCAACACGTTGCGTAAATTTGATTGCGATATTATGAGCGGCTATCGAGATATTATACGGGGGTGGATTTTCCAACCCCTTGGACGGCTGTGCACCGCGAAGGTTTTCGTGCATATTAATTGTGGAATTATTTTCAACCCGTCGCGTAAATTTGTTTGCGATATTATGAGCGGTTGTCGAGATAATATACGGGGGTGGGTTTTTCAACCCCTTGGACGACTGTGCACCGCGAAGGTTTTCGTGCATATTAATTGTGGAATTATTATCAACCCGTCGCGTAAATTTGTTTGCGATATTATGAGCGGTTGTCGAGATAATATACGGGGGTGTGTTTTTCAACCCCTTGGACGGCTGTGCACCGCGAAGGTTTTCGTGCATATTAATTGTGGAATTATTTTCAACCCGTCGCGTAAATTTGATTGCGATATTATGAGCGGTTGTCGAGATAATATACGGGGGTGGGTTTTTCAACCCCTTGGACGACTGTGCACCGCGAAGGTTTTCGTGCATATTAATTGTGGAATTATTATCAACCCGTCGCGTAAATTTGTTTGCGATATTATGAGCGGTTGTCGAGATAATGTACGGGGGTGGGTTTTTCAACCCCTTGGACGGCTGTGCATCGCGAAGGTTTTCGTGCATATTAATTGTGTAATTATTATCAACACGTTGCGTAAATTTGATTGCGATATTATGAGCGTTTGTCGAGATATTATACGGGAGTGGATTTTTCAACCCCTTGGACGGCTGTGGACCGCGAAGGTTTTCGTGCATATTAATTGTGGAATTATTTTCAACCCGTCGCGTAAATTTGATTACGATATTATGAGCGGTTGTCGAGATAATATACGGGGGTGGGTTTTTCAACCCCTTGGATGGCGATGCACCCGTATTATATTTATTCTAAATGATTATTAATGTGAATTGTGTGACGATATATGAACATAATTTTTATTGTGAAGCCAGTTTATACTTCGGGCATCGCATCGTCGAAAATATAGGCTCCTGAAACAGATCACTCTTTTCACAACTGTACATAAACACACGACAACAATCATTTCGTTTTCTCAATTTGAATAAAATTTATCTAAAAATCTCATGTATGAAAAACCTTGAACGGCTACCTACTTGATAACTTTTTTTAACTTACTTAAATCACTACCTACTATTTTGTTTGTAACGAAAATTAAAAAATGGGCGGATCTTAGCGAGGGGTGGAGATTTTAAACTTAATTCAGTCACAGAGGGTTTATTAATAATTCGTTTTATAAATTTCTTTTTGAAATGTGTTCATTCATAGAAAATCTACGGCATCTCGTGCTGAAAAAACAGAAATTTTGCCGTATATGAATATAAAACGCAAATTTAGTCATTTTTTTAACTTTAAATCAATTTTTCAAAAAATGTAAATATTTTTTTTGAAAAGTGCAAACGAGAATCTGTAGCGAAGGGTTGACGCTTCTAAATAATCCTTGTCGCAAGAATTTTTAACGATTCGTTTTCGCTCTGTGGTTGAAGTAGTTTTACATTATTTAACATAGGAAGTTTATATGTAGAGAACAACCTTAAATTCTAATCTGTTTCCTTTAGCAATTTGACTCGAAAAACTGTCAACCTAATTTATTGGTTGACAGTTTTTCTCGTCTAATTGCTAGGCAACAGATTCTTATTAAACAACCCAAATTTACTCGGTAAAATACAAACCTCTTGTGCAATTATAAGTGAAACAAAATGTTTACATATCGAAAGCAATTATTATAAAAAACGTTTGATTTTAAAAGTGTTATAGATCAAAATTAATGACAAAATAGTCAATAACATCAAAAAAGATTTGGTAGACTTGCCCAAAATAGGCAGTACAAAATTTAAGTTGACATTTTTCATATTTCTATTTCTTTTTCTAAATTTAACTTATTTATTTTCTTATACTGACAAGGTTTCTAGCGAGGTCGAATTATATATTAAAAAAAGATTACTTACTGCAACAAGATAGCGTATGAAATTTATTATATTGCCATAATTCCAGCACTTTCTTATTTCAGAATCACTTCAACTTAAACCTCTTTGTGACCTCATACTTTGAAGCGCTGTTATTAAATATGAACATTTTGTAATAATAAGCATTCATGCCTGTACAACATCAGCAAGAGGCTTAACAGAAAGTGAAAATTTGTTATTTAAAAAAGTTTAGGCTCTAATGCTCTAGATTTGCATATCTCTCACGAGAACAATGTTAAGATTTATATCGTTGTTACCTAATACGAAAACCGAAAGTAAATGTTAGTAATGAGAAGTTTTCCCGGAAACCACTTTTACAATACGGATCTTATCAGAAAGAAGAAAAAAAGTCACGCGATCGGAAACTAACTTAATCGCCAAAACAAATCAAAATGTAACCATAACCTTCTAAAATTAATGTAAGTAATCTGCCATACAATCAAATTCGAACTCAATTACAATCTGTTTTCCGATAGTGTCTCATTACGCGATATACGTAAATATTACGTTTGCTTGGACTCACAACATAATTCCAAGTAAATTGAGTTTGACGGAGAGTGAAACTATATTCATTAGCGACACTACAGTTGGCGAACCATATACACGTTTAGAATTAGAATTGGGATTACGGTTTCCAGACTGCTAAAAGTAATAACATAATTATATGGAAAATGTAGCAGTTTCAATAAGTTTCGTATTTCTGTTAAACAATATATTGAGGGGACTTGCAAAATTAGAATGCGTTTAATGTCTCTACGCTAGATCTAAAAATTACTGAAGGATCTATTAGTTACTTATAAATTAAATATGAGTAACCCATTTTTGATATGTTACAGTTTTTTAATCGACGTACAACGAGTACGCTTATCTGCCTTATTATTTACAACAACAACAAGGAAAGGTTGTAGCCACATCATTTGCTAGCTCGAAAGTGTCACACTTAAGTATGTACAGGGTGGGCCATTGAGAAGGAAATACGCCTGTTTTGGGACACTTAAAAAATGCTCGGACAGGTCGATTCTTGATTTTGGGGGACAAGTTTTGATGTCAAACTTGACATTGACACATCAACCCCCGAGCCCCAGCAACCCCTAACTTAAGAATTTAAACAAGGAAAGGGGGTCGTTTTTTTTAAATCAACAGCCCCCAACAAAAACAAAAATTACGGTAAGATGGTCAAGTGACCCGCATTTTAAAGGTCTCTTGATTCTATAAAAATTAAAAAAAACTAATTTCGGCCATGCTGTCTCATAGAGAATTGAATGACGCTTCAAATGAGGGGTGGCTCGACCCCCTTTCCCTATTTAAATTCTTGAGTTAGAGGTTGCCGGGCCTAGGGGGTTGATGTGTCAATGTCTAGTTTGACGTCAGAAGTTGTCCCCCAAAATCAAGAATCGACCTGTTCGAGCATTCTTTTAAGAAACTAGTCTAGTATCCCAAAACAGGCGTGTTTCCTTTTCAATGGCCCACTCGGTGTATAAGTTTACAATGCGAAGTCAGGGCCAACTTTCCCCTTTTATCCGATCTCCAGCCTTACCTATCTTTAATCGTGTGATCGTGACAATTGTATTTTAGTTATATCTGAGGGGGTAAGTTAACCAAGCAAAAGGGGAATCAATAAGTTCTCGCTTAAAGCTCGTGTTTTTTATGCGAAATCTAGCGAAAAACGTAAGACGACTTTTGTATTTTATAATATCTACGCTATTAAACGTATTAAAATGAATTAGTCACCTTGTTCAATTTGGATTGAAAGTAAGACAAGTAATTAAAACTTTACAGCAATTTAAGTTTCCTGAAATACCATGTTTAAGTTTTGTTTGAAAAATTAATGTTGGTAGTTGAACATCATTTTCATCTTATGCCTTCACGGATAGAGGGTTGATACGAGTTTGCTCTTTTTCCACATTTTATGGCAATAAATGTATCAAAGATTTCCTTAACTTTGGTAATCTTTGTTTAATTTCAATTTGTAACAATCTGTTACCCTTAAAATGACACACAGTGACCAAACGCGTTGGGTTATATTGAAAAATAATAATTGTGGAATTCTTTGTTACTTTATGATTATTATTAGGACAGAAGTTCAAATAGTTTTTTAAGTGATGAATTATTTTGGTATTGTTAAAAATATCTATTATTCATTTACAAATTACAGTCGTCGTCATTTTCGCATCACCCAATCTTCTAAAAAAGGTTCTGGAGTAGTTTGTGAACATAATACTTGGTCTTTAATGGTGATTGCAATATGAATTCTAGTTAGTTCTGTTTCAAAATCGTTCTACTCATTCCGATTTTGCATTACTAGTTCCTATTAAATTATCGTAGTCTAACAAGTCTTCATCAGTATCAATATTTTTTCATAACTTCCCTCAGCATAACAGTAACAACGAATTCCCCTCTCCCTACAGATACCACCTCTTTTGCAATCTCTGACACACTTTGTGTTTTGAAGAAACAGCTCATGTGGAGCAGGTTCATCTAACGCAGTGAATGGAGTCAATCGGCATAAAAGAAATTTTCCATCTGCATCCAAGGAATTCATATATTGGATTACCACTCTCATGAAGTATCGGTATGTTACCGCTTCAGTCGATGAAGTATTGTGATGCATTGTCTTTAAGGAACTTTGCCAAAATGCCAGATGTGCTGTCATTTGATTATGTTTTGTTACGCACAACACGCAAAGATTTAGCGGCGTATATAGTCATGTTTCAGAGCTACTTAGGGAGAACATTTGAATTTTTGAAAATGTTTACGGCTTCTACTTTTTAATACTGAAATGAATTTTATACATACATCGAGGTTGTTTCATAACCATTTGAGGCATTGATGATCAATTAAACAAACGTTTCTTCTCTTTAGTTTCACAAAAAAATGTTATAGTGTGCCGGGTCAGTCAATGTATAAGCAAATATACCAAATTATTCAATTTTAGAATATTAGCATGTTATTTTTGAGCTTTTCTCATCTCATCGAAAATTAGGGTTTATGACTGTACTTAGGTAATCAAAAGAAGTAATCAGGTTTTTGCTACGTTTTGCAAAGAGCATTTTCTCCACAGTTACTCTAATTTCTGAACCACTCTATTGAAACTCAGAACTGCACCATTTAATATTTCCAGTAAAAAAAATTCCTTCGGCCTCTTGTATCTAAAGGGTACAAGATATGAGCTTCATTTTTTGGTGACATATGTAAATTGATAACGACTTTTTTAGGCGGCTATTACATAAATAGTTGTTTTACGTATCTTTTGAAAGCCGTAAATTATAACTTTTTTTAACATCTGTCATAAACAACTTTACGGCCGCATTTACTTTACAACCGCTTTTTGTTGTCCAGGTGATGGAGCAAAGCACTGTGTAAGTGAATGAATAATTAAATATATGATTGTATTTGTCAGGTAACTGTCACTGTCAAAATTATGAAATTGATTTTTAAATTAATGTTTATATCTTTTTGTGATAGTCGCCTAAAAAATGTTGTGTGCACCTCGGTTAAAAGTTCTTTTTAAGCCTCATCTGATTTGTTAGCCTCGGCTTTCGCCTCGGCTGCAATCATCAGATTCGGCCAAAAAAGATCACTTTTACAACCTTGATACACAAATAACTATTTTTTAAATTATTTGCACTTATACAGGATGGTTCACAAAATTGTAACAGGTATATCAAAGTTAGGTTTTTTAAATGCAAAATCCTATATTTTATCATGTTTTTAGATTATACGTTAGAAACTAAGCCAACTTTATTCAACTTTCCCTATACCTATCGCTTACGATGAGAAAATTGTGATTTTAAGAAACATATTCAATTTAAACAACGCCTAATAACACGGAAACCACTTACTTTCAATAACATAAATTTATATCGATTTATTTCGACCTTTACGGGTTTCATTTGCACTATGTAGCATTTCGATTCTTTGTACAGGGTATGTAGAAAAAAGATTAATATTTAATAATAATAATATCTAAAGAAACATTATCAAGAAGACCCCATATAATTGCAAATAACAGAATAGTCGTTATCAATTTACATATGTCACCAAAAAATTAAGCTGATATCTTGTACCATTTAGGCATAAGGGACCGAGGGAGTAGTCGTGAATCATCTTGTATGATAAAATAAAACCCATTGAAGCAGTGATATTTACTGCTCGACCTGAACGATGTGTTGATTTTGGGGCCAAATTTATTGCAGCAAAAGCGTGATACTACAATAATTATTTATTCACTAGGCTAGATACTGAACTTTTGCAAGTGCGAGTAATATTGGGGCCAGAAACGAAGCCGAGGTCCCCAAAATATGAGCACTTGCAAAACAGTTTCTGGCCGTGTAATGCACAAAACTTTTTCGGTTGACAAATTTTTTAAATTAAAACAAATTATTAATTTATCGTTAAAATATCTCCCGCTGGGGAATTTATTTTGTTCTATTGGCGGTTCTCACTCCATGGTGTAATGATTTGTCGACTGAAAAGGTTTTGTGATTACACGGTCAGAAACTGTTTTGCATGTTCTCGCATCATCTTTATAGTTTACTTACGCCTCGATTACGTGATATCATTTACGATGCATTAAACTGATGGAAACCTTCAGCTATAAATAATAGTTTAAAAACAGTGAAACAGAATTACTATTCCTGAATTTGTAAAAGTTTTGACATTTCAGTAATTAGCGTCAGCGTCGGCGAGTCACTGGTACCAATCCAAAATCTTTTAAAATCCCTGGTTTTTTTCTTGCCAAGACAGGCCGATCAAAGTTAATTTTTTTCCCAATTTATAAATTTGTAACTCATTGGTAATTCTGAATGTGTCAGTGGACCAAGTCGCTTTTACCCATATGTATATGCTTTTACCCTAACTACGTGTCAGGCGCACTCTCTTCATCCATTCATACTTTTGGAAGTTTTTAAAATAAATAAACTCGTTAACTCATCTCAAATTGTTTTCACGTCTATACAGGGTTTTTCAACGAAAAGGAGCCACCCTTTATAACTTCTAACAGAATCGAAATTTGAAAAATCGGCGATACCCGTCTATAATAATATCGAGGGGGACACTTTTTGACATAAGTTTGAGATTTCATACCTTAACCCCCTGGGTCCCACAAACATACCCTTAATTTTTTTAAATAGCAACATGGGTCATGTGATACGTCATTTGAAAGGTCTTTTGATATCTTGCATTACTGCGTTTAAAATTTTAAAATCGTTCAATTCGTTTGTGAGATATTTTAATTTAAAGTTTTAGAGAACTGATATAATTTTCTTCAAAATGGTTGTTTTTTATTTTTTTTTTGCTTTTATAGTCAAGATAAATTGATACGAAATTCATTGTATTAAACTTTTTTTTAATTACATGGAAATAAAACTTAAAATAAATTAAAAAGTCAGTAATATTTTTATATTGCATTATTATAACGACAAATTATATCAGTTCTCTAAAACTTTAAATTAAAATATCTCACAAACGAATTGAACGATTTTAAAATTTTAAACGCAGTAATGCAAGATATCAAAAGACCTTTCAAATGACGTATCACATGACCCATGTTGCCATTTAAAAAAATTAAGGGTATGTTTGTGGGACCCAGGGGGTTAAGGTATGAAATCTCAAACTTATGTCAAAAAGTGTCCCCCTCGATATTATTATAGACGGGTATCGCCGATTTTTCAAATTTTGATTCTGTTAGAAGTTATAAAGGGTGGCTCCTTTTCGTTGAAAAACCCTGTATAATAAGTGTCGTATTTCGCCAAGTAATATAATAAAAAAAAGCATATTACCGTTTACAAATTGTCTTTTTACGAAACGACCTTCCCCCTCTAAAATAAAACGGAGAAAATAATTTTTCCTTTTCTTCAATAACTTTCTTTTTTCATTTTTGGAATAAAATTTAGCTTCATCTAAGTGTCGTAAAAATTGTAAGTTTAATTTTAATTTTAAGTAGAAACCTGGTACTTACTGCACATTTGTAAACTATTCTTATAATTAAATAGTGTTTTGATTTTAAACCTTTTTTTTTACTATTACTAAACAAAAGGGGTGCTCCTATTAATATAGCCTAGGGTGCTAATAAGACATTCCGCCGCTGCCTCTCGCCCAAGCATCTTCCTTCTAAAAATCCTTATAGCAGCGCTATGGATGCAGAATAAGTTAAGTGTTTGCCATTGAAATTTAACAATATTATGTCACATAATAAGAAAATTTTTTAAACATATACATTTCGTCTGTGGGAATTCTTTCTACAGCAACAATAAACTTCTCTTTTTTGAACAATTTATTTCATTCTATATGAATGGTCACAGATTTTAAAATGTCCTTCGTGTGCTCGATTCTGTAAATCTATTACCTATTCCTTTCTCTTCAACGTTTGTAGTTTCAGTGAGTGAAATTTCTCAACAATAAAGCATATTTCTTCTTTCAAATGTCGACGATACACAAATTTTAGCCTCTGAGCAGTCCACCTAACATTTAAGACCTTGTCGTTCTTCAGTAAAGGAGTGCCACCAAAAGCAGGAGTTGGACACGCAAACGATTGTACGAAGTATACGTAAGAAATCAATATTTTCTATTCAGAAAGTTATAACTCGAAAAATATGAAATATTTGACAAAAAATATGTAGAGATTTCAAAAGATCTTAGACTATACTGACCATTTCAAAGTAGACCTGGAAGATTATTCTATCCCAACTCCCAACACTAAAAGTGAAAATAACAGGTGACATGGGATGATGAGATCAGAAAATCTTATGTGTAACGTTATCAAATTGAAAACGTTCTAACTTTTGTAGGATCGGAAAGTAAAATATCTGGTCACATAAAGCCGTTATGCAAGATTAAGAAAGAAGTCGTATTTGTAGGATCAATAAAAGAAATTGTCAATGTTAATTATGTAATTCATCTGCGCTTTTGAGTAATAAATAATTCATTACATGTAATCGTTACCACATTAAGGAAGCATTAAGAAATGAAATTTTCAATAAACTTCCACAACGGTGAAGTTTTCCTAATTTTATTGGACTAAAACTTCCCATCAATCATTATAAATTATCTTCAACTTATTAATTCGGAACTTTTCATTTTCCTTTTGATGTTTATGATATTATAAGAAATTGTTTTGTATATCTTGCTCAATATATAAAGGGGGGAAGAAAATAAATACTCACGAATAATAATTATTGCTAAAGATGAAAACGGTAAACAAAACAATAAGAAGCATTGGGTGGTTTCTTAGTCATTTAATTAAGACTACAGTTATAACTGTAAATTTTGTGAAATTGTACATAAAAGATAACCTACCAAACCCTAACACTAACGTGCTATCTAAGCGCAGCGTTTAACCTCCTCTCAAATTTAATTACATTTGGCTAAATCTAGCTTTACTTAGGGGAAATGCACTGTTTACGAAGGTATCATTTCTACTTCATTTGTATTACATAAATTTAAATCAGAACTCGGAAGGGTATACTTTTAAACGTTATTAAGGCAGAGAAAATCTCTATACAAAATCCCCGAAAATGATACCCGGAAAACTAAATTTCCTCGTAGCCAGATGAGACTTGTTTATTTATGTAAAGATTTTAAATGAGAACTACTGCACTTGATGTAAATGTAAAAATACCTTCTACGATTTTTATAGAGCAAAAGAAAATTGTGGTAATAAAGGGTTGTTAATTTCCAAAACTGACATTTAAAATACTGTAGTACGATTTACATTCCGTTTTGTGTTTAATTAATCAAAGTACCAGACCCCGTATTGATTAAGTTTCTATATAACTTATCTTAGTTGCATTTCAGTAGGTAACAAATTTTCAGTCATTAATAGTGTATTCATTTCGTTATTCGCCTTGTGTTGAATTTATAGTACACATCTGTATTTTTAAGGACCACGTACTTAATCCTTATAAGTTTATTAGAGAGATTAACAAACATGAATGTTGGTTTTCTCATACTTCTTTAGCCGTTTATGTAAAAAGGAAGCTTTACAAAAAAAGGCAATTTTAGAATCAACTCCTTTGTTTGGAATAACTTTGATCTTTTTCGACTTTCTATTGCACGCTTTCAAGAGCAATATTTCAGCGAATGTAGCGTTACGGTCAGATTGAAAACGGGCTTTTAAATATTCAATCATGCTAAAAGTGATTTAAATAGAAGTCTAACGTCTTAGAATATCGACAATTTCTCCTTGTTTAGATTTTTATTTTTATTGTTTTAGTGGCAAAGTGAGGGTTATAACTTATAAGTTTCATTTATATTGTAGATGGATGATACAAGAGGTCATAATGCCATCTCTTATCGGCGTAATTCAATTGCTCTTAAATTTTCCCACTTCTCCGTATTCCGCTTTAATATTGATATCCGAGGAAAGTTTGAATTGAATACTTGAATTTAATACCACCAATCCCCTCCTGTCCTTAAAATACATTTCTGGATATCAAATTGGTGGATTTTACAAAAATTCGTAAAAAACATGTATCACGCGAGAAATTCGCTTTAATTCTACAATATGATCAAATTTTTCGTCATCCGCAGAAGTTGCATCCGCATGTTTTCAATTTTCGCCATTGTACTTTTGGTGTTTTTGAAATTAAAATAAGATTTACGTGTCATTTAAAGGCTGTAAGTAATATACATACATACATACATAAATCGAAACCTCTTATACCCATAGGGTGTCGAGGGGTCATAGGGTGTCGAGTGGTATACAAATCATTTTATTGGGAAAACTCTGGTAGGGTATTTGTTATTATTTCAATTAGTCCAACATTTGCTCCATTTAAGTTTTATCTTGTCAATGGAAGGAACTATTATTTGCTTTACATTACCGTTATTTGTTTTCGATAGACAACATGCTGCTGTTAGCGACAACGTTACCTATGTTTTATTGTATACACAAACAATTGCGTGTTTTTCTTTGAAATGAGACGACAACAAATTTTGATATGGAAAATCCTTGGGCTTTTCCCTTTTTTTCTTTGCACGCGTAGTAAAATGTTTAAAGCTTATAAGCGACCTATAACCACTAGATATGTTTACGAAATTTGTGTCAAACGTTAACTCTTGTCTACATCATAAAAGAAACCGCTGTGCAAAATTTCAGCTAATCTAGGTCCAAGGGTATGAGCTGGGCGTTGATGAACCAGTGAGTCAGGACTTTTCTTTTTATATAATATACCTATAGATTCAAAAATATAATATATACCTACCTACAACTTAATAAATTGATGGCAGTTCTGGCTATAACGAAAGTAACAAACCATCGGCATTGTGATTAATAAATTCTTGCCCTTTACAATGCATAATTACATACATGTTCCGGGACTTTTGGCTTTTGGGACACATCCAAGCACTGTGTGCTTCCTGCAACCCGTTTCTTAAACACTTCCAATCGGGCAAGAAGCCTGGATGCTGGATTACGATGGGAGGATGGTCAAAAGTCCACGCGCACATATATCACCTATTCAATCCCTTTGTGCTACCCGATTAGAGTCGTCTGACCCCGCAACGTCACTCAAGCCATCCCACATAAATAAATAAATCTGAGGATGCTGGAAGGGAAAGCGGCTCAAGTCGTAGCAACGTCCGGCCAGGATTCCCCCAACATGAATCGTCCCAATTCGACGAATACGGGTCACTTACAAGGTATGTGGTGCGCCATCTCGTCGTCTGTGTAGCATCGTCTACAGGATGGTGATGCGACCAAGCCCATGCAGTGCATGTGCTTGTTTAATTTACAGTGCCCAGAAGGTAGATGACGACGAAACTTTGTTACGTATTTTCATTTTATAGAAAATAATTCCCTTCCCATTTGCTTATTTTAATATTATATTTGCCCTTTTTACACTAGTTTTATTGAAGTCACCTGTAACACAAAAAAAAACATTTTTTGACGAAAATCTCATCTTGATCCGTGATAGCTATGATATGAAAACGTGGTTCATCTATGGGAAAGGGAAGTTATACTGTTATTGAACCGAAAGCCCAACATGCAGGGGTTATGGCGAGGCATATGAAATGCCCTATCACGTCATTTGCCAATGTGAGGCATTCATAAAGGCAAGGGAACACCTACTTAGAAATGAAAAGATTACACAAGAGGAAGTAATGAAGATTCACCCTACTAAAATCCTGAACTTTGTGAAAGATACAGGTATTCTTGAAGGGTAGACAACACCGGGGAGCACGATAGACCAAAATGTCGCAGTATTGGGACCACCCCTAGTATCAATAATAATAACAATAATACCGTTATTGAATAAGGGGTTTATTAATTAATTAAATAGTTTATTGATTCAGAATGAATAGTGGAAAGTTTTTATGTAAAGGGTTTCCCAATATAATAGGAATGTCACACTAACTAGAAAAATGTCACTAGCTGTTATTTATTGTTGGTGTAGTTTGACAGTTCATCATGGCAAAATATATGCTTCAATAACGTTTGTTTATTATCCAAATATTTTATCAAAATAATCGTGCGTTTATTAACGTGATTTTCGTGAAGATTTTGGTCCACATTATCGCCCATCTCTGCGTACTATTCGTTAAAACATTTGAAACAAATTTCACTTTACACGAGAACGAAACGCAAAAATCCACTAGAATATTGACGCTGTGTCAATGTTACAGAAGACCAGTTAATCGACGTTCTCAAAAACTTGGCCTTTCAAGAATGATAACTTGGCGTATTTTGAGAAAAGATTTGGGTTTACATCCATATAAGATTGTGTTGACTCAGAGCTCACTCACTTGATCATCATAAGCGTCGTGTGTTTGCTGATTGAGCTCTAGAGCAACTTGAAACTGATCCTGATATTTTCAAAAATCATCTTTTCAGATGAAGCCCATTTTTGGTTAAACGGCTTCCTTAACAAATACAATCATCGTTTTTGGTGTGAAAATAATCCACAAACATATTCATGCGAGGCCTTTGCATCCAGTAAAACTTATTGTTTAGTGTGGTTTATGGCTTGGTGGCATCATCGGGCCATATTTTTTGAAGATGCAAATGGAGATACAGTAACAGTGACTGGTGAGCGTTATCGAATTTTTTGTGGCCAACATTGCACGAAAAGAATTGCAAGACAGGTTTTTCCAACAAGATGGTTCAACACCCTATATTACCAATGGCACACTATGGAGTTATTAAGAGAAAAATTTGATGAGCCTGTAATCATCAGAAATCGACATGTTAATTGGTCTGTAAGAAGTCCTTGGTCTATACCAATAAACCTTGAGTTATATGTAGACGCTTTGAAATTGAACATTGAACTCTGGCATTAATATGAACCTACCGTTTTTAATTTAGATTTAATTGAGCTATTTCTCATTTTCCCTGTTGCCCTTGTAAAACTGCGTCAAGCAATCTCACCGTAATTTCTACCATCCCATATGTAGATATCCAGTATTATGGTTCTGATTCAGGATGCTTTTGCTCCTAGCTTTTCTTTCAACTTGGAATCCTCCTCCTACGAGTGTGTCGTGCCACTACCCAATGGCTTGAAATCTTTAAAGTAGTTTTTGCCACCAGCCACCCCCATCTGATAGTGTCTACTTACACATCAGCAGTGTAAAGTACCATCGATTGCACTGTACTGGAGGTAGATTTTCTCTTGAAGGCACTCACTTCTCTAGCTCTAGGAAAAGTTGATGATGGAAACGCTTGATCATATGACCCGCCGTATATCTCACCAATTTAGTAAAAATCACCATCCCGTCCATGATAATTCTTGATTTTCTTTATGGGATTCTAATCAAACTCTGTTTAGTTAGGAGTGCTAATTGGGTTTTCTCGGATCCCACTATTTGCGTAAGTCACTGAAATATAAGCAACCTGGAACGCTTACGCTTAACTTACAGCCGAGCCGACAGAAAGGGAATTATTGTAGGGACATTCGGTCTGTGTCTTACTCATTTTTTTTTATTGTATCGTATACGTAATAAAAAACTAGTTTGATTAATCGTAAAACAATGAAAATGCTGAACTGTGAATGAGTACAACAAGGACACAATGTCCCTTCGTTACTGCTATCGCACGCTCGGTTTATTTCCTACAGGTTAAATGCACCGTGCGCGTTCCAGGTTGCTTATATTTCAGTGGCGTAAGTTTGCTCAACGCTCGTGATTCTCATAGTCGACACGATCGATCTCTGTGGCACTCACTTACTTGATGTAAGGTCATAGTGAGTCCCCTCATTCTATGAATTATCATAAAACTGGAGACCTCAATCTTTCTAATCCTCTTATGAGTACCTACTATATATGCGTTCCGGTGCTTACTCTTTTCAGACATTTGTGGCCTATTTCTGCATCCAAACGTTTAGATTTATTAATGATATTTTCGAATATGTTACCGGTGCAATTTAAGGGGCAAGTTAACCTAAACACCAGCTGCGTTTTAAATACACAATTCGCGTGGTTGTTTTCCACATGGTCGGGTAATTACCATTACGAGTTAACTCAATTTCAAGTAGAAATTTAAATAGGAAGGACGTATGTATCTTCAAATAATTCTCTGCATGCAGTAGAAGCAATTTTGACGATATTTCCGATATTTACCTACTAACAATGGTGAGAGAGTATCAATGTCAACTTATGACATTATCACCTAATTCGACAAAACAGTAATGAAGTAAATCGTAAAATTAATGCTACCGGTTGTATTCTCTTGAATCCATTATCCAATCAGGTATGTCACAAATTTTGATAAAACGGGATATTAATGACACGTAATACGAGGAGAATGACATTATTTGTAATAAGAAAATTATAGTAGATATATCAATAAACTTATAAATTGACTGTAGAATTTAATTAATAACGTAACAGATATCTAATGGTTTATAGAACAGCGATTTACTTTCAAGAATTAAGTAACTGAAACTATAAGCGGATTTTATAAATAAAGGATTCGCAACACTAACGTTTTCCCGAGAAACTAAGTTTTTGCACATCCTTCAGTAACATAAAACAATTGCTTTGCAATAATGAAGTCCTCTTAACAGACCCACATTAAAAGGTACTATAAAATGCTTTCAAGTCATTACGTGGATTAGCGAAACTGCCTGCTTTGGTAAAACCTCATTTGAGGCAATGCCATTAAAGATCACAATTTCCTCCAGTATGTTAGGAATCTCAATCGATATCATAATATTCCTTCCTTATCCCGAAAAGGTTTTTTCCTCTCACCATTTCTGTTTGCATGCGTAATAAAATATACGGTTGCGGTTGTGTTCGAGATATCTGGAACGCTTGAAAATTTTTTCCGATATTTGCTGTTGTTCGATTGTTGAAAATTGAACCGAACTTATCAGCAGTTAAAGCGTAAACGGCACCGTTTTATAAAAAAAAAGGAATAAAGGAATTCGACTATCGACTTTAAAAGTTAAAAGGTCTAAATTAAAAGCTATTTACCAACTTTGACAAAAAAGCGCTTATTTGAGTTTTCCGTTTTTCAACAATGTTCAAAGTGAAATAAAAGAAACATGATTCCTACGCCCTGTTATATCTAAATCTGTTTGCATTCTTATCAGTGAGTGTTCTTACATATAATGGAATTCTGTCGGCAACCAACATAAATCCTGTTTCTTTCTTGAGATTGCTTCTCCCAGTTGTATATAAATAAAATAAGAGGAACATAAACAGGTCTTTAGATAATAAATGACATGAGGAATAAGTGCGTTGCTGATGAAATCTCACTCTTCGATTATTATGTTAAGTACAACAATACCGCTATGCTCCCAAATTCTCGCGCACCATCCCTATATACTGCATGTAATCCAATCAACAGTATGAACTCGGTTACTACTGAATATCCACGAAATGCGTATCTGCAACACAATACACAAAGAAAACTCTTTAGAAAAGTGCTTTGAGCAATACGTGCATCCAAATGATTTTTTTATTCAATTGCATCACTTTATGTTTATTCTTTTCACATACGTCTTTCAACTTTTTCATTGTTCTTAATTCAGTGCTAAGATATTGATTTTTTGTATTTCTGGTCGTGTTTTAATTAATGAATAATATGTAAGCGTCGAGATTTTTTCCTTTTGTTATTGTACATTATTATTCTCGAGCAATTTTATACTAAGGTATCCTTGCAAGCGATCAGTTTGGCCTTTGTATCCTGAGTGTTCACAAGTATTACTAATACTTGTAAACTAGTAACAAAAGGTGAACTTCATTCATTCATTTTTTACTCAATACAACTATTGTTACAATAATAATCCCAACATCCAGAAATGCCGCGCAACAATCCGACTTACGACACACCCAGCTGTCATTATTTTGTCATTTATTGTCAGCATTTGTCAGCAATTAAATTACCTTTTCTCCAGCCAGATTAAAGATATGACATTTTTTAACCGTCAGGAGTCTGTAAGGTTGACATTTTCTTTACTAAGGAAAAAAGGCTGGAGAAAAAATAGCATATTTCATTCGGATTAAAAGTGTATTTTTTACTCGCAAATCTGCGTTCGCTCGGCTACGCTACGTTCCGCCTTGCAAACGCAACTTTTGCTCGTGAAAAAATGACACTTTTAATCCCAGTAATAGTTATCTACAGTAAGAGTGAGGAAGGTAAAACTTTCGAAGCGCAGCGAGTGGATGATGCAATACAAGTGAACGAATGTGACCTTACTCTCGAGTGCTGTATTTGATTTTGTTCGATACCTCTTTAGAAAGTGATTCTGTACCTTTGTATTACAATTGTAATTATTTTATTTAAAAAAATCACACACAAGGTCGTGAGGATCCGTTGCTATGAAACAAACAAAATACAATATAACTGCGACATGACAAATTGTATAACGTCAATAAAGTAAAGTGCGTGTATTATTATTAAAAATGGACAACAGAAGAAGTAACAAAGATCATTAATAATGATTTGGGAGTAGTGAAATTTAATAATTGTAATGTACAGGCCGTTCCATTTTGGATGGCCACCGACAATATCTTGAAAACCAAAGGTGTCAACTTAATGGGATAAAAAATTTTATAACTAAATCGGGCATGAGAAACTCAATTAAAATATTTTTAAAGTATAAAAACAAATTTACTTCTATAAATTTTGATAACAAACTTTACTTCTCATTACACTTCCAACCTCACTTATTCTTTACACATGGTTAGAAAATGAACGTGTGTTTGTTATAGAATTTTATAATATTTGTGTTTTTTAATATGATTTTAAACTTGGTAAGTTACTACGACTTAAATTTATCCTCCCCCTTGCCACATACGTACCACTCTTCATAATTTCATTTTCAAAAATTATGTATGTTTATATAAAATGTCTTTTTCTCTTTATTTTACACTCGAAAAAGCCAACTCAGAGTGGCGAAACGTCGTCATAATATAATAAATAATCTGATTTATATGGCATTTAATTTAAACCCTTTAATCAACAATTACTTCGATGCCGTTTTAATACAACTTAAATTTAAAATAAGTTTCTTTCAAGCTTAGTTCATTTTAAACAACTTTTCTTTAAAACATTTTCTTCTTATTTGAAATAATAATACCAGGGGGGCGCAGCCAAACTTTACTAAACAAAAACCACTGTAATTTCTACCATTTTTACCCGATTTGAATGAATTTTTGCTTATTTGAAAGGGCATTTAATGCAAATTTTGGGGTTATAATCATAATTGAAAATAATCGTTGAATACATTTTCTAGAGGTGGTTATCTCTAACTGAAGTTGTTTTTCCAAATTTTCTCTAAAATTTTAAATGGAAGGTTATCATTCTTCTACGTTGGTTTTGTAGAACTTAAATGGTCTAAGATACTGGTCAAAACCCCGTATTGATATCTCTTGTCCTTTTCGAGATATGACCAAAAATGTCTTTTTCTGGTACTTAATCAAATTATTATTAATATATTTCAATAAATAGAATTTTAAATTATTTCTTAATATAATTAAACAGATTGCCCGGTTGCCCAAAAAATGTTGTGTATATCTTGTTCGCGAGATTGTGGTGTCTCGGTCGCAAGCGGCGTCGGTAACAATGTGTAGTGTCATATTTTCCTCTTCGCCATACTAGTATTTAATAAAGCACAAACAATGCTATTCAACTTATTTTATCATCTCAGAACAACCCCACCGACCCTAGTATATCAAGGGCATATCTC
The DNA here is from genome assembly GCA_036250285.1 of Pyrocoelia pectoralis. Taxonomy (NCBI): domain Eukaryota; kingdom Metazoa; phylum Arthropoda; class Insecta; order Coleoptera; family Lampyridae; genus Pyrocoelia; species Pyrocoelia pectoralis. The sequence continues at coordinate 7,551,055 of CM070075.1, forward strand.
GTGAACCTTCTTTTCGTCAATCACTAACATAACCATGTGTAAGGTTAAATGTCAAGTACTTCTTACGTAAAGTTACACCAATTTTTCATTTTTAGTCTTCCAAAGGACAAACTAGAGTCAATGACATGCTCTTTGCTAGAATGAATCTTCTATTTCCTTTAATAACACCTTACATATTAAGGTGTAAGGCTTGTGCATAGATCCTTCCTCATTAAATTACTTCATTGATTCAAACCTATTACTAAAAGCCAGATCTGTGAAGTAACACCTTCAGGTTCCTAGAGCTTTAGTCCTAAAATATTACCCGTATTCATCAAATAGACATATTGCGCATAGGTGCTGTTACGGGCACGCTGCAAAAGTTGCAAAACTTTTTTTTTGTTTCGAATATTAAATCTTTAATTATTTAATATCAAATGAAATTAACCCCGTGTAGGGGCGCGGAAAGAATAACCCTACCGCCGAAGCACTGCCTGTCGTAAAAGACCACTGATCAATGGCGGGGAGAAGTAGAGGGTTGAACGAAGATGATCTTGTAATCCGAATTTCCCATATGCTTCTGTACAAGGAACGGAGAGATTGACACTGATTATGAATTGATTTTGACTTTGTGAGATTTTTCATTTAGAGATTCCAGGAGCTGTGTAGGTTTTTGGGTTTAGTTCACCTAACAGGTTGTAATTCTTTTTCTTTATGCTACCGTGTAGGTACAGGCATTAGCGACCGGTAATGTGAATTATTCCACAGCCCTTTTGTGTGTTTACACCATACTGAACGACTTGGTGTGGGGAATATAATGGATATGTTTTAAACGATTTCTCAACACTTAATGAAACTTAATTAGACCGTGCCGCTTCCCGACAATTCAGTGTCAATCGAGGGGACCAACCTCCCCGACTAGACTAACTCGAGTTATAAACCAGAAGAATTAGTGTGTCAAAACCGTTAGATACCTAATATCTATTTAAGTACAGACGACAATTACTATTATCCATAAGGTTTACTTCAATACTAATGATTAAATCAGTGGTTAACCACTGATTATTGAGAATCATTAAATCCAGACGACAATTACTATTATCATAGATAATAATAAATTGTCGTCTGGATTTAAATGGATTTAATGATTATCCATAAGGTTTACCTTAATAATAATAATTGTCGTCTGGATTTAAATGGATACTATCTAACGGTTTTGACACACTGATTCTTCTGGTAAGTGGTTATAACCCAAGTTAGTCTGGTCGGTCGATTAAGATATTCTAATTGATTATTATTGTGAGTGTGATTCTAATTTTTGAGTAGTTTTCATGTGACTATAAGTTGTAAGTCGGTTATAATCGAATAATATTCTCGTTATATGAATAATATTAGTAATAATTAATAATTAATTAATAATAATAAGACTTTTGTTTTTAATAAAGACGCCTCGAAAAAGGATAGTCAAAACTAGCCGAAAACGTCGGCTTAACGAAGTATGTACACCGTGTTGTTTTAAACTTATATACCCACTCCTCCAGAAGGCTCAAATATATCCCAAGGAAACTCCACTACAGTTTAATTCATTGTGTTTAGCGAATTATGATAAATAGGAGATCTGTAAATGTTAGAATAGCTATTGTTTTCTCGTATTTACTAGCTACAAAGAATCTTGCCTTCTTTGTTGATCTATACTCTTGAGGCTCTTTTATTTAATTTTCTTTAGTTTTTCTTATTATCGCTACAGATTATGCAAATCAGCGACAATTTGCTAATCGTAAGAAATCGATTCATAACAAACCCATGACAGAAGAATCTGACCTATAAAGTCATTACCAATCATTATAGTTCGACATTATTGACCTCTCATTACATACTTCACCCTTTTTACGAATTTAATTTGACCATCAACTGTTACATAAGTAAATGCTTCGTTTCTGTCATTTTCTGTTTCTAAATTTTGCTAGACGAAACGTAGCAGTTATTATATGAATAAAACTGTAAGTAAATAGTGACCGAGTGCAAGACACACAATACATATAGATATAATGATAAATTAAAACCACCGTTTGTTTTACATTACGTGAACGTTTTCCATGTTGGTTATGAAGCTACGCTAAACAAACTATTCAGGGTAATTTCGAGTGATATTTCTCATTTTTGAGTTCGAAAAAACTCACATGTAATTCTGCGGTGTCTGCACGCGTACGTAGAAATAGATAGGTACCTCTAATAGTAGATATACATTTCATTTCAATATTTACTTTGCTTTAATTACTTTCAGTTGAACTAGCATGAAATTACGAGTATAATAACAAACGGTGTCTACGAATCAAAAAGTTACTTTTCAATTAAGAATCCCTCTATTATAACTTTGAAATATGTTTATTATTACCATTAATTGCATTTTTTGTCCTTTGTAGCAATTATAACAATTACAAGTAGTTCCACTCAAGTTCTTTATTTCATTATGTACAACCCAACGTGTTCCGACGCTAGTGCTTGCCAAAGCCATTTATTCTTAAATTCAATTTCGTCACTGATAACTAGATATTAGAGAATTAAACTACTAGTCAAAAAATGACGAAACTGGCGTGGTAACAAAGATGGCAACTAGGGGGTCTGTCATGTTGACGAAAATAAAGAAGGCGTCTTCTTGTGATTGTAAAAAAAGTAAATTTTTGTTTTGATGACTTAATAATTTATAGTTGAATAAAAGTTTTATGTTCATTCTTACAAAATTAATACAGTTCACGAATTGTTAAGCGGTTTAGTATTATGAAAATGAATGAAAACAAATGTGGTTACGTACATAATATTTAGGGACTGAGAAACTTAATGAAGATATTAAGTTAGGAGTGTCAAGTTTGTTGTTCAACAAGTTATAAGGAAATATGATACATGTTCTAAGGAACACAAATTAAATCTAGACACTATTGTAACAATATTCTCTAACCAAATAAACACCATACTCTTCAAAAGCAGACATATCTCAAAAATCGTCTTTGAACAGCTTCAACCCTAATTATATATTGTAGGAAACTAAATTGTAGAACAGTATTCTAATTTACTACGCACAAGAGAAAAAAATAAAGTTGTAAGAATATCGCTGTTAAAACAAATTCTTATTATAAATCCAAGGAAAGACAGTGATGAACGTGTTAGGGTAGCGAAAACGTAAATTTACTGTCAAAATTAATACCTAAGTCTTATCAATTTCGTTCTTTGACGTAAGGTTACATCAAAAATATAGTTAGAATGAATTGGTTGACACTTTACGAAACAACTTTACATTTAGTACTTATATGAATTAAAATTAGTAAATAAATCAACACAAAACCTTCCCCATGAACGTTTAATAAGTTCTATCGTAGTATTTTGAAGTTAAATATAGTTAAAAAGTTGAATTCTAATAGATGTTTCGGCAAAATATTTGTCATCATCAGGTATGGTAGGTGATATTTAGTAAATTTGTAAAGGTGATGAGTAGAGTAATGGGAGGCGAATGAAATGAAAACGAAGTAAAATTACAATAGAGTTGAAATCGACATCACTGAAAAACGCAAAAATTAAAAGTTTAATAAAAAAACTTTGAATTGAATTAGAGACGAAAACCCAAAGAACCCAAAGGACACCACTTACATCCACCATTATGGATCATATCAATTTTATATTTAGTCTTATTTAACGCCAAACAATTTAAAGAACTCCATTGAATTGAAACAATTTATGTAATTGTTGTTACAAGAATTGGCAGTCAGAGTCAGATGATATTGACGAAAATATTTTTTTTTAAATCTGCCAGAAAGTAGTACTTTCCGGTTTATTTTTAGGTCAGAAAATCTCATTTTGTCGGACCGAGCCAGAAAGTTATTGTGATAGTCCGGTAAAAGGTTTTACCGGACTCATTTTTACTTTCCGGCCTAGAACGGTCAATTGTTCTGCCCGTTTTAAAAAAATATTGTACGTAATACGTCCCAAAAGTGCTTTTACTGGACTCGCAGACTTGCAAGACTCGCCTGCGGCTCGCCCTGTAATTTGCCTACTTGTCCAGTAAAAGATCACTTTCGGGACTTGTTACGTAAACTACTATTAAATCATCAGCAAACATCGAAACTAGTAGGTCTATACATAAGTGGTGGTTCGGCTCTCAAAGGAGGAAAAGATCAGTAGTAATAATAACGACTCACAACCTCCGCTTAATATTCTTTAATGAAAAGTCATCTAATCAGAATGATAAATCGATGGGCGACGTGTTTCGGGCTGCTCCCATTATCAAGCAATAATAAAATACATAAAACTGGCGTCAAACCATTACAAAGTGAAGATGACAATAGTGTGGAGGGGAAATAATTAATAATTAACACGTCATGGAGCGTCCTAGTTTGTCCTGTAACTGCAACTAATTCCACAAGAGCATATGGTATTTGATAGATACCTGGCGTTGGGTGCAGACTTAGTAGAACATGGACGCCAGTGATTCATAGACTGAAGAATTGGGAGAAAGCGAAAGTGAAAGTTCAAGAACAACCACTATCTCTGATTTCTACTGAAAGTGACAACCAATCAAGGTGAGCGATAGTATCGAAAAAGAACAATATAAATTCCGGGCGGTAACCAAAGTCTTCATTCCTATCACTCTGAATATGCAAGCTGCAATGTCAAGACAGAACTTTTCATTTTACATTCAGCAGTCAGGCCTGGTAAACCTAGGCTTAACAGCTCACCACCATCGGGAGATAAGAGGATGGATAATAATTCCAAAAATCCTTGTTTTGGCTCACAAGGGAAAATGGTAACTAACTAACCCTCATTATGAGTAAAGTTGAGCGTAGAAGGCGTATAACATTTTCGAACCTTGTCTGCCTCTAAGAGATGTGTGAATCTGTCAATTTAGAAGTTACTGTATCCAGTTTTGTACTTATTAGATGAAGATATTCAATTTTTTAATGCGATTCAAAATGTTTTTCTTCTGTTGACACGCGTCCATATACGAGGTGTGTCAGTTCCCACATTTCTTTAGCATACATGTTTTATTTGGCTTTTCCCATACATCACTAGAAAGCTTGATTTCTCCTCTATTTTTCTACATAATCGCCGTCTCTATCTATGCATTTTTGTAGGCGCACGATCCGCTTTTGTAGACCCTCCTCGTAGAACTCCACTGCCAACCCGTTGAGGAAATTCGTTACTTTCTTCTTTCACTTCTTCATCCGTCTTGAATTTCAATCCGCTCAAGTGATCCTTCAATTTCGGGATCAAATGATAATCACTAGGGGCTAAATCGGGACTGTAGGCTGGTCCAGCCGAATGGGTAGATGAGGTCCTTGGTTTGCTTGGAGACATGCGGACATGGTACAACCTTACACCTCTTGACAGTTTCCTCCTTCGGCGATTTTGGATTGCCCTTCGGAGTTTTTTTAGGGACTCACAGTATCGATCCGAGTTAATAGTGGTCCCCGGAGGCATAAAGTCGATTAGCAAGATGCCCTTCCTGTCCCAAAAAACGGTAGCCATAAGTTTTCTCGCGGATTGCGTTTGTTTAAATTTTTTCGGCCTGAGAGAAGAGGTGTGGCGTGATTTTTCTTTTGCTTCCGGGGTGAAGTTAAAGCACCAAGTTTCATCGCCCGTAACAATTTGAGTCTAGGAATTCGTCAGTATTGTTGGTGCTTTTTTGAATGAACTCCCAGGAACAGTGCTCCTTGTGATCAGCTTTAAGCATGCACGGCACCCACCGGGCGCACACCTTGTTGTAGCACAATTTTTCAGCCACAGATTTGTGGACCGAATCTGGGCATATCTCTGGAACACGTAGAACAAGATCCCGGATCGTGATTCTTCGATTTTTGCGCAAAATTTCCTCAACTTTTGTGACGACGTCATCAGAGAGGGATAGTCTCCCACTTCGCTGCTCATCATGAATAACTGTTCGGCCCTTAGTGAATTCTCTGCACCAAAAACGGACTTAGTGGACACTCATACAGTTTTCTCCATAAATTTCACACAACTGGCGATACATTCGTTCACAGGTTCCACCTTTTTCGCATTCAAAAACGAATTACGGCGCGTAACTCGCACTTGGGGGTGACGGAGATAGAAGCATTTATCGCTGATGGCTGTCAGGCCGGCACTGACTGTCGCGGTGACCGTAACGGTATTGGGGGGACTAACATACACGGCGTTGTTGCCGGATTTCGCTTAGCAACCCTCGCTCCGTAGTTATCGCATTAGAAAAGCTATTTTACCGACACACCCCGTATCATATACTTCTTGACAATTGGCGAGGGTACAGTTACTGGTATAAACTAGTAGAAATGAAGAAATGATACAGCAAAGCTTGTGGAGGTAACTGACAATAATTATAATACACTAATTAAACAATGTTTTCTACCCATAATTCATGTATTTATACTAGACACGCAACGGGAAACGTTACGGGAAGTTGTTTCCGTTAACGAATCTCATTATTGTTCCAAATATCGAATAATAATACGTCTTGAAGGTAATTTATATGTACAATGTTTTCAGTAGGTACTTGACGTATTATCACATGTTTATTATATGTATATAGTATAGTAAAGGACGTCATATCATTTCTCAAAATGTCACAGCTGGCCTTCTAAACGGAAAGTAATATTTCCATTTCATCAGAGTGTAATCTGAAACAGCAATATATCTCAAAAACATTTGGTTTGAAAATTAATTAACCTAGCTCCATGTGAGTGATGGAATTGTAAAGTAAACGCATTTAAAGACAAATGTGTGCTGTAGTATAGGTTAATTTATCAAACATGTATACGTTAGATGACCTTAATATACAATATGGGCACTAAAGCGAGTCATTTATTATTGTCAAATTACATATTTCTATAATTCGTTCCCTACTTTCAAGCATGATATAAAAAACCGAGAAAATCGTTGTTGAACCGACAACAATGTAAAAAATGTGAACCCTTTGTTATCTTGTGAACGTCAAAAGCTGCATGTCAATTTTCTCTGTTATTATTAACGATGAAAAACGTGAATTTACAAAAACGAAACCGATTATCATAATAATATTCGAAATTGCCTTTTCAAATTTACATTGAAAATTTATTGCGTAGTATTATATTTTGAAATGGTGGAAAATCTGGACATATTATTCGTTTAATAATAACAATTTAACAATTCTTAACTCGGTCATTAATTAACCCAGCGCGTTTAATTTGTACAATCCCTTTCATAAAGTGTTTTGTTTTCGGTCAAGCGCGGTGTGCTAGAAGGACTTAACAATGAAACTTTTATGTTTTTGTGGATTTATTTTTATAGGTGAAAGCTCACTGTCTCGTGAATAGGCATCCCAAATTGAATTAGTATACATAAAATGTAACTGTCAAACGATAGAAAATTGATTCAAAAATAGACGAAATGGAAATGTAACCATGTAATAGTGTCTATATCATAACTAGGAAAATGTTATCTCTCCCAGGAGAAAATGGAAATTATTTTCGATACGTGCCTTATATTTTGCATTATTAGATTTGTAATCGCCATAAATAAATCGTTACGTTTTTAGAACGCATATTTTTCTTTCTTGTTTTCTGCTATACATATATACATGTAGGGTATATTCCAACTAAACCAATTTATTGGAAAACCACATCTATGCAATCACATTTTTGTTTACACACTCGTTTTTGTGTATCCATAAAACAACATTTTCCGTTGTTGCCTGTAAGACGAGCGCACTCAATCAATTTTATAACACACATGTAATTAGAATTAATTAAATATTTACTTTGAAGGTGTTATAAAGCACACTACTGACGTCTTCTAATCGTATGACCCAATTCTTTCTCGGAAACACGTATATTATATCATTTTCTTATTTACTCTTAATATACTCTACATGTGCAAACATTATTTACAAATTCCAATTGTATAGAAGTGTTTACCTTAAATAAATTTTCTGATCGCCTATAATTTGAGTGTGTATGATAAATAATAATAATAATGAAGGACATTTATTGAAGAAGAAAGATGATACAAATTAAATAAGTGTCCTAAAAAGGACATAGAGAAAAGAAACAGTAAATAATAATAGAGTAACATAAATCAAAAAATGCCGCAATCGCCTTCAAAAAGGCGAAGTTCAGATTTATGAAAAGTAAATGCTTTTCATAACCTACAAATACAATGTATCTAAATACATACATACAATACATTACAATAGGAAGAAAAATAAAAAAGAAAAAAAGAGAAAAAAGAAAAGAAAACTAGTACAGGGTCCAGCAGTGAAACGGAAAGATTTGAGGTACGGTTTGCAGAGCGCCGCGAAGTGGTGGGGAAGAAAGTAGCCGACTTGCCAAGACCTGCATGATTTGCCATTTAGTTTACAATGGGGAGTTGGACGGGTGAGCATGTATTTTTTTGAGAATGAGGTTGAAAATGCCGTTACCGTTAATTCTGTGCGATACGTTGCCATGATTCAGAATTTTCTCACACCACAACTTGAAGGCCTTCCAGTGAATGAAAACACACTTTTTCAACAAGTGACACTGCACGAATTTCAATGATTGCTGTAAATGCATTGTTCCCAGGGGGTATTGTTTCTCGAAACGGGGATATCAGTTGGCTCCCTCGGTCTCCCGATCTAACCGCCTGCGACTTCCTTCTTTGGGGATACCTAAAGACGAATGTGTTTGCAAATGATCCACCCAGGACAATCCCAGCTCTCAAACAACGGATGCGTGACGACATACGAGCAATACCTTTCGATATGCTGCGCAGTGTTATACAAAACTTTCAGGAACGACTCCAAGAATGCATAAATTGTAACGGAGGACATTTGGGGGCTCTAGTATTCAAAAAATAATTTTTTCGACATTGTAAACCAAATGGCTACTCTCTTATTTTCCATTAATGTATTAAAAATTATTTAAAAACATATTCTTTAACAATAAAATTATTTACGAAATCTTTCCGTTTCACTGCCGGACCCTGTATATATATGCAATGTATAAATAAAGTATTAGATAAAGAATATTAAGTAAAACGGTACAGAGTCTGAGGAGAGAAATGAGAATTGAATAGCACAGATACTGATTCCGATAAATTAATTTATTTCTATTTGGACTTTCATAAACAAAGTAAGTAGGTGGTGCCTGAAAGTGGTAACCTTAAACGATTTTAGAGATTCGGGCAGATCATTATAAACTTTACTGATGGTGTAGGAAAATGGTTTTTCAAATAGGCTAGTTTTATGGATTGGAGGTGTGAGAAAGTTCCTTCTTCTTATATTTACTCCGCGAACGTGGTATCTAAATCTTATTTCTTTAAATAAGTAGGTTGGTAGTCTATTGACTATGATTTGTGAATTAATACAGACGAGTGCATTATTCTTTTGTTATACATATTAAGCCATTTGGATTCCGTTAATTTAGCGAAATATGCTGAAATTTTTTGATGCCGTATATTAGTCGAAGACAAGAATTTTGTACTCTCTGAATCCTACTCGAGTCAAGGCCACCAATGCACGGTCCATACACAACATCACACTGATTAAAATGACACAATACAAGCGATTCACACAACACTATCTTTAGTTTTCTTTCTAGTCAAACAAAATCTTTGATTAAATATGAGCTTCAAATTAAGATAAGCTTTACGTAGTAGGTTAGGAGATATGTTGAGAGAATTTCAAATCTTCATCTAAGATCAACTCAAGATTTTTCGCACTTTCCCTAATAACTAAAACGTCATCACGTACCTTAACTAACACATCCTGCTTAATTGTATTTCTAGCCTTACGTTGACCAAATACCACAACCACTGATTTTTCTGCATTGATTTTTAAACAATGTTTTTCCGAGATTTTTACGAGGGCGTCAATGTCAGAATTAATTTAATGATTATTTATAAGAACATCTTCAGGTTTAAAATCAATTTGAAGTTGGGTGTCGTCGGCATAAGGGTGATACTTACAGTACTTTATATTATGTTTCTGGAAGTTACATGTGTACAGTGAGAAAAGTAAGGGGCGGAAGTTTGAGTCCGGAGGCACCCCAGTAATAATCGGTAAGGGAGATGAGATTTTTTTTCTTTTTCTTTTTGAAGACGATTTGTTACATAAGCCTGCATGAGTTGCACAGCACTGCCAGAAAAATCAATGAACCTTAAGATACTGAATAAAATTTTGTGAGAAATAGTATCAAAGGCTTTTGAATAATCTATCATGACTAAAACTTTAGCCGACAGTTGTCATCACTTACGTTACTTACTACAGTACTTGGTGCCTAGATTTTTATTTCAACTAAAAAACTAAAATAAACATAAATCCTCAAAGACCCCGCTGTCCCCATACCCTAGTCCTCTCCTAACTGTCTTCCGTTTCCCTCCACTCCCATCTTTCCAATTCCTTCTTTCTTCCACCTTCTCCATCCATCCTATTCCTCCCCTTGTCTCTCCTTAAGATCTCTCCCCATCCTCTTCCCTCAGCTCTTCACATTCTCTTAACATAACATAACATCCCCCACCAACATTTATTTTCCCTTTCCTCGTTCCCGCATTCTCTTCTTCTTCTTACCCAATCCTCCCCTTAGAAACTCCAGCACTCCTGCAATAATCTCACCATACCTCTGATCATAATCTCTTTCTACAATGTCTTTTCTTGTGTTCCTTCCTCATCCTCCTTCCCTTCTTCGTCTTACTTCCTCTCTTGCGTAACCCCCCTTTCGTCTTGTCCTTCGTTCACAGCTTTCCAACAGCTCTGCAGTATCTTCCCACCTCTTCCCCTTTCCATTCCTTCCTCTACTTCATCGTCAGCTTCCCCGTCTGCACTCGAATCTTCTCTCCTCTTATTTCGTCTTGCACTGTGTATGCTGGTGTCTCCCTCTCTAAGCCTAACACCCATCTCCAATATCTGTCCTGCATCTTTCCAGCACTTCCCGTTCCTTCCGCTCCTATATCTCTACCCGATACACCACCACACTTTTCACTAGTTTTTCAAACCCCCTTCTAATCAGCTCGTTTCGAAATGGTCTCTCTCCTAACCCCCACTCCTGTCCCAACGCTTTACACCCCTTTTTTGCCAGTTCTCTCACATGTCCCTTGTCCTTATTTTATATCCCAAGCATTTCACTTCCCTCACACTTTCTATGTGCTCGCTACCCCACTTCCATTCCTCCTTTCCCTTTCTTCCTCTCCCCTTCTGGATCACTACTATCTTATGCTTTCCCACATTCATCTTCATTTTGAAATATCCTCCATACCATTAATGATAACGATGTATTATAATGTAAGTATTTACACTACCTATTTTTAACAAAATAATGCGCTTCCTGCTAGTACATATGAATGAATTTTTTCAACAGACCTTGCCAATTTGTATAATTATGTATTGTTTGATTTGTACATTATATGTTTACTCCCTCCTGTTTTGAAGTGAAGTGACGTTTACACATTTTTTCTTTAAAAGTTCTTGCACTCACCCCATTTTCCTCTCTTGCTAGTTGCGATCAATATCCTCTCACACCGAATCCGACAGCAATTAGCATGTGTTTCAAAGTTGACTAACTTTAACGATGTTGTGTGTAAAGCTACGTTCAGCGAAAGATCGGTAGAGATAAAATTAATCACAATTCTTCGTTTATTGACATTTGCAACAGATTTCCTTTTCCTTTCTTATATTAGCACAAAGTAAATAATGAAGCCGTGCTTAAAATCAATCGAACTGTTCTTAAACATCTTTATTTAAAAGACAACTCTACAACAAGAATAATTTTCACCGTCTCCAAGTATACACTGTGGAAGATAATGAGGAATTTCGGGAACAGTAAAAGACAGAGTTTTGGTTAAATGAGAGAAAAGTTGGGCATTTTGGAGCTTAATAAAATGATATTTTTAAACTGACGAAATTCCGAACCGAAGTTAAGTGACAAAAAGCCTCTTCCCTTTGTATCCAATATTTCTTCTACCCTCCTTTCATCATTCCTTAAATCCCTACAGACTTTTAACATATGAGTCATATTCTCCATCCCTTTCTCACTTAGTCTGCAATTCCTTTCTTCCTCTGTTCGTCAATACTTATCACTTATCACCCAACTCTTTATTATCGCATCTGAATCTTACTACAATTTTTTTGTCCGTTTTTCCATTTCCCTTTCAGATATCCTGGAATCCCTTCTTCATTAATATTCCTATACTTTACATTGTATTTCGCCTCGCGTACCCGTTTCTTTTGTAATATGCTTCTCTACCATCTTTTCCGTATTTCACTCTCCCTTCTGTTACCCTTTTCCAACATTCCTGTAATGTTTTACATTCCGTTCGTTCTCCCACTTTATTGCCCTGCTGACCTCTCTACTGTTATTTGCCTCATATAACACCACCCTTTTTATTAATTTCTCAAATAGTAGCTTCCTTTTCCCTAAGTCCATTCCAAACAACCCCCTCCTCCACACTTGTCCTATTAATGTATTTCCTCTTCTTACCCCTTCCTTTATGTATTCACCATCCTTATTGTCCTGTCTCATCGTATATCGCAGTATCTGAATTTCTTCACCCGCTGCACTACTTCCTCACTCGATTTCCACTCCTCCCTTTTCCTTCTCCCCCTTCCTTTCTAAATATCAATATCTTTGTATTTAATTCCAGTTCATTTCTTTTTAGATATCTTTCCAGCGTCTTCATCATCTCCTTTATTTCCTTTTCCTCCTTAGCCACCAACACTGCAAATCACCAAACTTATAACACAATGGCGACGCGTACACGTTACGAATTGCGTATACCAGAGCACAGGACAACCACATATGAAAAAGGGCCTTACTACTCCGCCATTAAAGCGTATAATGCACTACCGCCACAAATAAAATCCATAGAAGCACTCCACAGATTTAAACGTACCCTCAAACAGCATTTAATAAGCCTTCATCTTTATAAAACCAATCACTACTTCGAATAGTTGACAAAACATCTGTTTTATTATCATTAATATTAGTTTAAGTTACCTTCATTTTTATTTGCTATTGTTCATTACATTGACAATGCCAAGGTTCAGAATGTTCTGTAATTTAATGGCAATAAATGATTATTATTATTATTATTATTATTATTATAACGCCAGTGACCACACCTACAATTTTTCTACCACCAACCCTTCAATCTGCTGCTCTTTTAGTGTTTCGTTCAGATTCCCCATAAATACAGCGAAAAGGTTTGAGCTCAATGCTCAGACCCTTCCTTGCGACGAATTCCTCCCTCATTCACTCTCACCCTCGTTTCCTCATGGATCATTTCTATCAATTAACAATCTTCAAAGTCATATTTCGGAGCGTTCGTTTGTACGGAGGAGTGGAGGACTAAGTGAGGACACACCGCTTTACAGTACATGTATGATTAAGGTGATTGGTTGCACAGCTGAGGTACTATTCCGTCAATTTCAACATAAAACCACTTACAATAGAATCTAATTTTAGCTGTATTTGATGTTTATCAAAAGAGCACTAACTCCACAGTAACCTTTCAAAATTGTCTGATGCTCCTGTCACGCTCAGAACATCGAGTACCATCTTAAGCAGACGATATTTCTCATATTAGTTCTTCATTTTGCATTTATTATGATTACCTTTATTTTTCTAAATAATTTACTCAAATTCATTTGTTCTTTCTAGATCTATACATATAGTAATAAATTCTCACCCCCTTTTTTCCAGCTTAACTTAATAGCGCTTTCTATACCTCTCATAACAAAGGTGGATTAGTATTTTTTACTGAACGGCATTTGAACAATGATAAAAACGTAAAATAAAAGTAAAATAATTACAAGAATGATAATTAGAACACTGGAATCCAGTGTAGTGGATTTGTGTATGCTAACAAAGGTATTCACGCTATCTGAAATCTCTCTAATTCCAATTCATTTACGAAATGCACCGGATATGTAGCACTTAAGCTCAACGTTTAAAAGCGGCCTAGTTATTTTCTAATTGTAGCCATTAATCGATTTTTCTGCTCATTTAAAATTTAAAATATTACGGCATTCAAATAGAAAAAAGTTTAAGAATGTATTAGCAATAGAAATTACTTCTAAATAATTCTAAAAGAATTGATTCGACAGCCAATAAAATTTATAATGAAAATGAAACTATGTATTTCAAAGGATTTAATTCGTGAATTTAAATAATAATTAAATTTTTATACCCCTTCAGAATTCTTTCAACTCTACTCCTGCTTTTCGTCCTTTTTCTACACCTGGAGTTTCACTATGTTTTCTAATATTGTACTTTATCATAATGACTAGATCAGAATAATAGATTTTCAGATCGCCTAACGTTTAGTGTAATAATTACAAATGTAGGTCGGTTCTTATCTTTTTATTCAACTAAATTAATACTTTTGGCACGCAACATGAAAATCCGATTTTAATCAATGAATTATTTATTCCACTACGTGATATGATTTTTTCTCATAAGAATAACTATTAACGGCAGGTAACAATGTAAAGAGATATCATTCGTTTTATTGTACATTGATTGCTTAATAATTATTACATGAATTCGGTTATGATGGAAATACAAATAATACTTGAAATAATAATGATGGTTAAACCGATTACAAACCATTTTAAATTTTTATCATACATTTGCAGTTTTACTGTATTGTCTGAATAATATCTTTACATTGGGGTTAAAACCCCGGAAAAAAACTCCTAGGAAAAAGACCCCCGGAAGAAAAACCCCCGAAAATAATTATAGATGGCTGTGAATAAATATATAAATATACAAAGTTTGGAAGTGAAAAAAATGCTAAACTTAAACGTAGATTGCCACTAAAGCGCCTAGGTTATTTGCAGGTTTAGCATTTTTTTTTTTTCAATCGATACTTTTTCATTCTTTGATACCTTATACATATATTATATATCATTTTGTAATATTGATGTAAAATATAATGCAATATAAATCTAAAGCATATGTTATTATATCATTTATTTAATGCAATAACTGAATTGTTTGGCTGGCTGTGGCGTCGTTTCGCTGAAACCAAAGGTCACTGATGTGAACATTAGCCAATTGTGGCCACAAAAAATCGGTTATGATTGTTTGGCAGCGCAGATAATTCACGGTGATGGCGTTTCCTTGCTCAATTTAAAAAAAAACGGTGATGTCGCCTGACCACAAACCGCACCATACAGTCACTTTCTTGGGATTTAATTATTGTTTTTTGAGGACTATTTGTGGATTTTGTGAGCTCCATATGCGACAATTTTGTTTGTTTTCATAACCACCTAAGTGAAAATGGGCCTCACCACGCGAAGATGAAGATCTTTATGCAAAATGTTGCGCAAAATGCCCCTGGTGATGCCCAATTGTTGCAAACGTCGACGAGTTGATGTTCCAGGCTCATTTGCTCAACACTA
The DNA here is from genome assembly GCA_036250285.1 of Pyrocoelia pectoralis. Lineage (NCBI taxonomy): Eukaryota > Metazoa > Arthropoda > Insecta > Coleoptera > Lampyridae > Pyrocoelia > Pyrocoelia pectoralis. The sequence continues at coordinate 7,566,428 of CM070075.1, forward strand.
TTGTCAGAAACAGTACCGTGAGCTTCGAATTTAACGATTAAATTACGCACAGCGCTCTGAGCATGAACCTGATTACGAGGAAAAGCTACTCCAATTTTACGAAGTGATACAGTAACATTTTCACCATTTTGATAGTAAATTTTCACAATTAAAATTCGTTGTTAAGCGTTTCATGGTTAAAATTTTTTACTAAATAAATGTCAAAGGATGACATTCTTGACATTTAATTATTTGACAGCCTATTTACTTCCTAACCTCAAATTCGCCCACCCTTTACTTTTTTAAGCTGCTCCAACGGAGCTATAAACAAATGGGCTAAAAGTTACTTATTAACTATAATACAATGTACGCAAGTATTTGACTATATTTTTATTGTTGTTTTATTGTTGACGTACCGTAGGGCGTCGAATATGGTCCTTAAGATTTTCGACTGAACTCTTTGTAGGATCTTGGTATTTAAAGACTTTGCGCGTCCCCCAAAGCGGACACCATTCGTCCAGATCGGTTTTAGTATGAATTTATAAAGTAATACTTCCTGTTCCAAGCTTCAACTTGCGGCCTAGGAGCCAGTGCAATTTAAGGTTCATCTGAGTTTTCTTCGCTGTTATGTGTAGTTTCCACGTTAGCTTTTTCTCCAGTATGAGCCCTAAGTATTTTACCTGGTTGGAGATCGGTAATTGATGCTCATTTAGTGATACGGGTGGGAAATCTGCATATCTATTTGCAAGGGTTTGGTTGACTTGCACTCGCCAAGACCGGAGCCAATGTTGGAGGTGATTGAGGTGGGTTTGTAGTTTTTTTGGTGGCAATCTTTGCTGTGTCCTCAGCAAATGTGGCGAGGGATGTATTAGTTGTTGGAGGGATGTCGGCAGTGGAGATGTGCTAGAGAAGGGGTCCGAGGACGCTTCCTTGTCGTACGCCTGAATTAATAAGGTGGAAGGTTTGTCAAGCAATTCAAATCTGTTGAAATTACTTTAAACGATTAACCCATCACGTAAAACTGAAAAATTTGAATTTTGTGGCCTTGTTTAATGTTTTCTAATAAACGAAATGATGACATTAATCTTTATCTCTCGTTCAATTGTTTTATTAGATTTTCGTATTTTCAGTTACGAACATGCAATTTAATTATTTTCAAGTTGTTTACTTCGGTATTTTTATGTTCATCGTAAAATTTTATTCAATATCAATCGAGAGTTGAAAAGAAAATATGGAGCTTCTTTAAATTGATCTGTTTAAATTAAGTTTCTGTTTGAAGTAAGAAAAATATGCGGATCCACATCATAATTCGCCGTAGTTCAAAATATAGGATTTTAAAGATAAATATTTATCTAAGACAGCAGCAGCACAATAGTAAGCAAAGCTTGGCCTGTCTTTTCCAGTCTACATTTCCTCTGCCATTTTATTAAATTAAACGTCAACACAGGAACTCCCAATTAGTATTTTTTGAACGTCTAAGTAGCTGTATCGGAAGTATTTATTAATAATTATTTGTTACAGGTACAACCACTCCTTTGACTAAATATACATACCTAAGATAAATTCCTCACAATCAACAAATTTAATTATTACATTAAATCTTTCTTTACATCTTCAAATAAAAGTGGAAACTAATATTTACACGCGTTTCCTTCCATCAGGTCAATTTTCTTGCTGCGTGTTTCAATTCTTGTCGAATTTTCCTCAGACTGTTGACAATTGTTTCTGAACTCTTGTATTTAAAATATCGTTGTAAATTTTAATCAATTCCATTTATGGCAAAATTGAATCTTAAGAATATTTACACAAGAAGGTAGAAGTCTACCTATCGGAATTCGGAAAGGCGTACTTATTTCGCTATTCGATTCGCGTTACATCATTAATGATGTAACGCGAATTGAATAGAGTAGAAAGTTAAATTTTATACGCCTACATAGAAAGATTGAAAGGGTTAACGTACAATCGCTTTGTATCAATATTTAACTGAACCTACGCTCGTCACAGTAAATTACAAAAAATTTTAAAAATGAATGAAACAGAAAATACAGTGGGGCACTATATAGAAGGCAAAATGAATATGCAAAAAAGAAGTAAACAGAATATCGCTAATTAAAAGGCCTAAATCAACAATGACTGAAGGACTAATTTATTCCGGAAATGTTATTTTTAGCATGTTTAATTTAGGTAAAATTCTTCTTTGGTATCATAATTTACTTAGTTTATTGGTTTTGAATTTACATAGTTAGAAAGGATGCTTACTAAAGAAAAACGTACAACGAATGAAATTAATGATTAAAATTTTCTAGTAAGGCTTTGCTTTTAATTTATACAAAAATCTGATTATTATAAGAAAATTTACATATCTATTATAATGTCTTAATGCAATAGAAAATTATTCATTGGCTTTGCATAGCAATTGAGCAAATCGCTTTCTAATAATTTCTGCGCTTTAAGGCGATTGTGTGTGACCGTACTTGTTAAAAGGTTGAATTAAAATGTGCCGCATGTTTGCACATAATAAATGTCTGCAATGTATTATCAAACAAGTAAGTGGAGCATAAGGTTTTATTACTATGACAATTATTTGATAGAAACTCGCTTTTGGTACGTATAATACGTGAGCAATTCACTTATGTACCAGAGAAAATATTTCGTGTAATGAAATTAAACTTTAAAAGTCATTGTGTGTTACGTGCAGGGGAAATAACGGATGCATTCCTGGAAACTCAGAAGAAACTGAAAGTACCAGAACAAAATGTCGCACACAAAGTAGAGCTAGATTCTGTGAGGGATTCCTTTTTAAAGGGAGCTGAAAAACGAGGGAATGAATGGGCACAAAGAATGATTGATCGCATTAAGGACCAGGACTTGCCCGCAAAGAATGCTAGATGCCACCTCTTTTGTCAAAGGAAACTATATCGGCTACCTTCCCAAATAGGAGCTAAGGGAGGATATCGCCCAGCAAAAAACCTTGACGAGGCAATGGAGTACATTTATTCTTACCTAGAGAGTGCCAGTTCTCTATGGAAGAACTACTGAACCAAATTTAGGGAGACTTTCACCCTGACATTGAATGAAGAGGTTGATAATTTTGATGTTTTTTCGACATCAAATGGCACGCGATGGCGCGCTAAGGTCGCAAACCTGGATTTTACATTACCGGCCTAACGCTAATAACATATCAAAAAATTAGAACTACCCGATCTTTTGCATATCAAAATGCTTTATTGTACTGGGCTAACGTTAGTATCACGTCCTTTAGAAAATCATTGAAATTGATCTTTAGCCTACCACCTCTTGGTTTTGCCTGCGACACTGTTCCTGTAGTACTTGCTCTTTCTTCATTTGACACCCTTATAATACTTCTTTCGTTAATTTCCAAACCATTGTGCAGTACGCTTTGAAACTTGATTAAGTATAAATGAAAGTTGTCACGTTTTTATTTTTGAGGTGATTTCCAAATTCTGTTACTTTTGGATTGCGCATAAAATATTTATAGAGGCCTAAAGTCAAGTATATTAAAAAATCATCCCTGCACTTTATAACACAATTCATCGATTGTTACGTGATAAAAATGTTATCAAAATCCGCCCCAAAAATGTTGTAAGATGAGTCTTCAAAATCAGGTGACTAAACATTTTACTCTGATAGTAGTCTTTATTACGAAAGTAGATCTAAAGATAAAGATAAAAATGAAAAACTGTATTAAAATTTAAGTTGGTTGTTACATATACATAATAATAAAATAGACCTCATATCTTCCTTTATTTTTCTTAACTTAAATCACAATCTTAAAACGAACGGCTACCGGTTTCGCAGCTAAATTAATACTGCATCCTCAGGCCTAAGACTAATAATCTAATAATAGTTAGTAGATATTAAATAAATTAAAAACTACTACTTACTACTATAATATAATATACCTACCTACCTTAAGTTTATAATGAGATCGCATGTCACCTATTCATAGCTTCTTATTTATTAGTAAGTAGTAGTTTCTAATTTATTTAATATCTACTAACTATTATGAGTCTTGGGCCTGAGGATGCAGCATTAATTTAGCTGCGAAACCGGTAGCCGTTCGTTTTAAGATTGTGATTTAATAAAATAGACCTCATATCTTCCTTTATTTTTGTTGGAGTATGGAGTCACACAAGTCAATTGATTACATCACAAATTAAGTTGATTTACAAGCTCAATCAAACAAAAATCAGGTGTTTAGTATAGTTGCAGTATTAACATTTCATATTTTCTTATCCTTGTTTACATGTCCACAATTATTGCATGATGATAGCAAGAAAAGAAATGCAACAATTAATTCCTCAATGTTCGAAACAAATAAAAGGAATCTATCGTAGGAAGAACCAATTAGAGAAATGAGGATGTTTGAATAATTCAAATAATATTATCCGATTAATACTGTCGTCAGATATATGGATCCCCTTAAACGACAGACTTTTAGATAATTTGAATAGCATCTCTGGACGGCGCCTATAATCCTATAATCGTGTTTGCTTAATTATGTTTGATGAGAAAATTGACTCAGATCCCTTAAGTCCATTTAGAGCGGCGTAGATTACAATACTTTTTATGTTACATCACGCAAACTGCGTGAAAGGAATACGGAAATTTCCACAAACAATCTATCAAGGTGTAATAAAAAGTACGTTTTTTTAAGTTATTTTCACTATATAATGTTGTTTTCTTATTCAAGCTTCTTTAAATTTCATAAAATTTGATTAGTTGATTGATGTGCTTTTTGTTGCTTTTGTGTTTACCAAAATTGGATTTTCGTTATTCTCTTTTAATCAGTATCTAATTGCTCGTCATCATCCTTCTTTATATATTTTTACATATTCGTTAGGTTTCTTTATTTTCGTTTTATATATATAGCTCATGAGAAGACGACTCCTACTTTTTGTTTAGTTTTGATTTATACTTTTTAAAATGGATTATAAAAAATTCCTGTTTTTGTTTCAGGTAAGGTTTGCGCTGTCATCTACAGTTAAACGATCGGTAAGAAGTAGTATTTAAGGATATGTGAGTCTAAAAAGACGAGTAATTGTACTGAAAAAATTTTGAAACCACAATACCACAAATAAAGTGGGCATTAATTTCCGGTAACGGTAACAACAGTAAATATTATTTGAATCCATTTGTAGGTTTTGCTTGCATCATGGAGATTTGTTTAAATATTTTCCACTATCTTCTCCATAATTATGACCACAGTGTGTTTTTCTTATTGAAGTAGAAACGCTTGAAGTTTTCCAGTTTATGTCATCATTTTAAGAAATTTTGCGATACTGCTGCATTTACAGAAAATGTAACTTAACATTTTCAACGGGTGTCGTAACAGTTCAATTAAAAGTAACTGAAATTGTAGCTTGTTAGTTGTTACCTTAATGTTTGTTCAGAAACAAACGTCATTAAATTGACGTTTATTTTCTAATTTCTTTAAAAACTCTTTATATATGCTTTAATAAGGAGTCCTTTGAGAATCTTAGTTATACTCTTCGTAATTTTTTGATACCAGGAAATTATTGTTATATTAGACGTAAGCTCTTCATTAAGTGCTGAAATTTTCTTTGAAGTTGAAGTATCCATTAACGAAGAAGGAGGACTTTATTGAAATTTCGTTTGCGTCAAAACTGAAAATTAATCTCAGAATGGGATACACTTTGTTAATAATATCTTTATCCCATATATTTACCTATCCCATAACGATATTAAGTTACCTAAGCTATTAAATTAACAAAATAATATAAATACATATACGATTTGTTCTCCGAGCACAACATCAATCACATATGTGCACGAATTAGTCTTAATGGTATTAAAACTTGATTGATGTAGAAACACGTGCTTTTAAATCCTGAATTGGATTAAACGTACGGGATATTGATTTCGAATTTTGTACGTTGAATGTTTTGTAGTTACAGTTAGAAATGTAAATGAACGAGGATTTAAAATTTCGACGATCCCCAATGCTTTTATATTTATAAGAACTTTTTAGGTGGAGGTTTGCCACTGGCGCTACTTAGCACTATTATGTTCAACAGCGCGAAAACGTATGTCGGGTGCGGGTTTGTTTTGGCAAACGATGTTGCTGGATTTTCACTAGTCGGATGGCCTTAGAAGTTATACCCGACACTTTAACATCAAAATCACATCCAACGTTAGACAAAATATTAATCTATAATAAACCCAAGTTACACAAGTCAGGGTTCTACCAAATCAATAGATATAATTATGGAACTTACTTGCAAAAAAATTCGGTTCAAAGACCATGCCAAAAACACTCTCAAATCAAGTATAGGTAATAAGGTAACCACAAACGCAACATCCACCTAAACAAAACCACTCTCCTACATCACAGCAATAGGTAATGAAAGAAAATTAAAAATGCTCCGTCTTTTACGACTTATGTTTTCTTAATTAGAAAGACTGGGGTATTTTCAGATTTTTAATATTATTACCAAGAAAAGCTCATCTAAAAGATGGAATTTCATAACATTTTTAGCGTTACTTAGAGCGAACATAATATGTAGGTTAATTGATGTGAGATTTGTGGTTTTAGTTATCAAACTTCAAAAGGTTCTCCATAATGGCAAACATGTCATCATCACTATTTTTCGTAATTAGAATTTCTACTCTTTGCTCTACATTCTCATACTGCCCTTCGTTGTAATGAAAAGCCTGTTTAATACAATGTCCTAGAGAGGCTCATGCCTTTTATAGCGAATGTTATGTTTCTATTCGCAGAGACACTAACTTTCTACGATGAAAAAGATCCTGCTTGTAGAATCATTATGATGAATTCCATCTCTATCCACTTTTCTTCCCCTTCAAAGCATTTCTGTAACTTGTAATTCAGATTAATGAATTGTAATTCAGAAAATGTCACATACAATAATTAAGATTAATCACTTGTGGTTTAGAAAATGTACCTAACTTGTAATTCAGAGTAATGAATTGTAATTTAGAAAGTGTCACATGTAATTCAGATTAGTAACTTGTAATTTAGAAAGTGTAACTTGTAACTCAGATTAGTAACTTGTAATTTAGAAAGTGTAACCTGTTATTCAGATTAGTAAGTTGTAATTCAGAAAGTGGAATTTTCTTGGAATTCATATAGATCAAAATCTTTATTGGAAATGCCATTGTGAACATCTTGTGAGAAAGCTGAACACATACTGCTACCAAACACGCAAAATTAAAAAACTTATTGGAATAAAGCACACGCTAACATATTATTTCGCTCAAACACATTCTCGGTGGTAGACTATCATACAGCATCACTCTTTGGGAATCGTTTACCTAGCCCAGCGACCAGGGTATTCCTCACCCAAAAATGATTGTTCGATGTATTGTTGAGTCAGTTTTTGGTATAACTCCAGTCGCACTCAGGATAATGGGCACTATAACAACAGATCCCATTCGCCATTGTGCGAATAACAGGTTATACTTTCTGAATTACAAGTTATTAATCTGAATTACTAATTACACTTTTTGAATTACAAGTGACTAATCTGAATTAGATCTGACACTTTCCGAATTACAATTGACTATTCTGAGTTACACTTTCAAAAATACATCTTATACTTTCTGAATTACAATTGAAAAAGGTGTAGATGCAACCGATTTTTTTGATGAACTGGCCTGGCGATTCGATCATTTATTGATCATTTGATTATAAACGCATGTGAATGACTGAGAATTTCAAAATTTAACCCAACTGATACCCTTTGTGGCATTTTAGCATGAATCCTTCATGTCAATTTTGGTTTGGATACACATTCCTGAATTTTCATACTGTGTTTCTGCCTATAAAGCTCCTCATTACCTTCCATATAGTTACTCCCCTGAAACGTTCATATCCCTTCCGTGACGCCACACTAAATATGGAGCAATTGTGGTTTTTTTGATCTAGAAATTATTATGAATATGCTATTAATGAAATCAGTTTACAAATATAATGTTATATCATTAATTATACAAGCGTTCCGGTTTCTTTTTAAAGACTCCTTCTCCTAGAACGAAAAGAAAAAAATTAGTAACTTCTACCCTTTGTGTCTAATTTACTACCCGTTTTTTAATGTATACGCTGCATCGGAGTTAGTACCAATACGGATACGAATACCGCCCACATAATCATAATAAATAGAGCGGATGCTTCAAAAGAATCGTTACTTACTTCCTTTCTGTGCTGCCGATTTTCCATATAATCAAAGCGAATTCATCTAAAAATCTGTTTGAATCTGTTTCTAGAAAGTACTGCAGTCAAGTATGCTGGTTTGTATGTAGAACTTTCGCTTCAAATTTCTGTAATGTGTAATTTCTTTTCATGATTTTTGCAATTAGGATACCAATGAATCCAACCCCTTTACCTTTATATCGATTCACTAACTTGCATTTGGATTTCCTTTATTTCTTCTATTCCTATACAGGGTGTCTCACGGTGACGGTCGGTTAGAAGTATATCAAGAACTGTAAAAGCTAGAAATTTGAAATTTTGCACGTGCGACATGGAGTGTTTAATCTATTAAATAAAAATATTTTCCAAATGGCAGCACTTCCGGAAATACCGGAAGTGGCCATCAACTTCTTTATTTTAAATACAAACCAGGCAATTTTTTTTCACAATCTGATGTGTCATAAAATGTTTAGTAAGTATACTTAAAATAATCGGCGTATCAATTTCGATTGTTGAGAAAAAAAATTTTTTTCACCGAAAAATGTCAAAATCGTGTTTAGAAAATAAAATTGAAAGTCGAAAGTGGTAAAAGTTAGGGAAATGGGATTTTAGGTTCTCCATGTCAAAAGATTGAGACACAATTGTCTGTCATGGATTATAAAAATTGCCCGCGGTTACGTATCTATTTGACGTTATTTCCAGACTTAAGAAAAACTTTAAAAAGTCTCTTTTTTTAAATGGAATGCCTATTTAATTATCGGCCCATTCGATGCAGAAATAAATTTCCTTTAAATTGATATACCATGTTCCTATACCTAAAATCAATGATTACAGAGTTATTTACATTTTTCTAATTAAATTTATAATTACATAGGTACTTTACAAAACACGGTTGGCTTTGAAAATTTTCAAAAAATTTTTATTCAATTGTTTCTTATGATGACAGTTGTCAGTTAGCTATCAGTTTGAAAGTTTACGCTACATTTACGTTTGTTATCAGTGTTATCTGTTTGAATTTTGATTTTTGCGCTTAATATTTGTTTTTAATTGGGAAATATGGAATACACAAACGCTGATATTCTAAATTTGTTTTACATTCATGGCGAGTCTGCTCGTAGTACTTTTCGGACCTGCAGAACCTTTAACCATTGAATAAAGAATCACTCAACACTTTAACGAAAGATATCCGCATTTACCTACAATGACAGAACAAAAAATCAGGATGATTGAAAAGAATATTCTAAATTTGGGCGAAGTAAATACGCCACGAAATTTGGAAAAGCCAGTTGTCCCCAATGACGCTGCAGAAACCAATGTATTGGGATATTTTAATGTTTTCCCTGAAAGTTCTGACCTTGGATAGTCAAGCGAAGTTGCACAGATAGAATTTTAAATAATCATAAAAGCATAAGAAACACTTGAATAAAAATTTTTTGAAAATTTTCAAAGCCAACCATGTTTTGTCAAGTATGTAATTATAAATTTAATTAGAAAAATGTAAATAACTCTGTAATCATTGATTTTAGGTATAGGAACATGGTATATCAATTTAAAGGAAATTTATTTCTGCATCGAATGGGCCGATAATTAAATAGGCATTCCATTTAAAAAAAGAGACTTTTTAAAGTTTTTCTTAAGTCTGGAAATAACGTCAAATAGATACGTAACCGCGGGCAATTTTTTATAATCCATGACAGACAATTGTGTCTCAATCTTTTGACATTGAGAACCTAAAATCCCATTTCCCTAACTTTTACCACTTTCAACTTTCAATTTTATTTCCTAAACAAGATTTTGACATTTTTCAGTGAAAAAAAATTTTTTTCTCAACAATCAAAATTGATACGCCGATTATTTTGAGCATACTTACTAAACATTTTATGACACATCAGAATGTGAAAAAAAATTGCCTGGTTTGTATTTAAAATAAAGAAATTGATGGTCACTTCCGGTATTTCCGGAAGTGCTGCCATTTGGAAAATATTTTTACTTAATAGATGAAACACTCCATGTCGCATATGCAAAATTTCAAATTTCTAGCTTTTACAGTTCTTGATATACTTCTAACCGACGGTCACCGTGAGACACCCTGTATGCTTTTCCACCCATGTCTATTCACATATACACTGTGTCCAAGATAAGGAGGGCCACTATGGGGATTTCGGAAACGGTAAGAGATAGAGTTTCGGTTAAATGGGAGAAAAGTTGGGCAATTTTGAGTTTAGTACAATGAAATTTTTAAACTTACGAAATTCCGAACCGTTCCGAAGTTATGCGACAAAAAGCGAATTTTCAGGATTTCGTTTTTGACAAATTGTTACTTTGTCGTTGATGTTAACTGAAAAGTAAAAGGACCTTCTACAGGTACTTTTTAACGTTCTTTAACATGGCATACAGCAAATTGGAATCCGACGTTTCGTTTTCGAGTAACCATCATCAACTTTATTTTTTTAAATACGGTCCTGATTTTTTTATGCATAATATTAGAAGAGCTTTTTATTCTGCATTCAAGCATGTATCACACTTTATGGTTTTATTGCGATTTTATACTTACTTTACGATTAGCGGAAAAAATCCTAAGTACGAACCTGTATCCTTCCTCAATAACATTCAAACTGAATTTTATTTATAAATGGACTTTTGCTAACTGTGCTTTCCTCATCAAATTAATGAAATGACACAGAATTTCAATTTTGAACACAAATTTTATAACCAAGTGTACATAATTACAAACAATCAACTAACACGTCATAAATGAACAGAAAACATTTTATGAAACGAAAATTTAAACATGACACATACCAATAATTAGAAAAAAATTATAATAAATGCTCGCAAAGCCCTCCTTAGTTCTCCAATCGTCAATAGCATCTTCTAACTGTAGATTCCAAAGCATTCTTTAACATTGTAGGTGTTACAGTTTGGAATCGGTTAAGTACAAGCTTTCGGAGTTCTTCTTCTATTCCAAAGGTATCTTTGTAAACATAATTTCTTACGTACCCCCAAAGAAAAAAATCCAGCGGGGTTATTTCGGAAGAACGAGTTGGCCAGGGCGTTTCAGAATTGGCGCTTAAAACTCTTTCGGCAAACCTATTTGAAAGGTAATCCTTAACCACCCGTGAATTGTGCGCAAGTGCACCATGCTGCTGAAACCAACAATTGCGTACTACGGCTTAGGGTAAAATATCAAGAGCATCTTCCAAAGTAGAATCTAGTAAATTTAAGTACAATAGTAAAATAAGTATAAAATCGCAATTAAACCATAAAGTGTGATACATGCTTGAATGCAGAATAAAAAGCTCTTCTAATATTATGCATAAAAAATCAGGACCGTATTTAAAAAAATAAAGTTGATGATGGTTACTCGAAAACGAAACGTCGGATTCCAATTTGCTGTATGCCATGTTAAAGAACGTTAAAAAGTACCTGTAGAAGGTCCTTTTACTTTTCAGTTAACATCAACGACAAAGTAACAATTTGTCAAAAACGAAATCCTGAAAATTCGCTTTTTGTCGCATAACTTCGGAACGGTTCGGAATTTCGTAAGTTTAAAAATTTCATTGTACTAAACTCAAAATTGCCCAACTTTTCTCCCATTTAACCGAAACTCTATCTCTTACCGTTTCCGAAATCCCCATAGTGGCCCTCCTTATCTTGGACACAGTGTATATGTCAACATACTGTCAGCGATAAAGGCTTGAATGCTTCTGGTACTGAAGTAATCTGTAAACTAAATTATAATACGTAAACTTCATTCCCACGATATTTTTGAAAAGTGTTTACCAATTTTACGATCATTTTATCAAATTTACCAATAGATGCATTTACACAGTAAGTTATGGGCACGTCTTCTTGTTGCAATGCTTAGATGTTATTATTACTGAAAACTTAATTTTGTGGTATAAGTAAAGTGTTTCAAGCGCAACAAGTGTTTCAAGTTTGGTATTATTTTTCACTTTAAATTCATGAGGAATCTATTTATTCTGCTACGTACTATATTCTAATAATAGTATAATACCCTTATGATATGCAATTTCAGACATTGGAGAGGAAGGGCTCAACGTTTATGTTTATAACCTTCATAATTACGTACATCGACTTATACAGCTTTCATAAAATTAAACCAGTTATAATCAAAAAATATTTGTACTAGTTTTCCTTGAAGTGAGCTAGGGAGTTTAATCTCCCAAAGTTTGAAGGCGTAATACATTCAAAGACTTCTAATTTCATGTTGTAGCGTATCTTTTGCTCCCACAGAATGCGCATTGTTGCGTGCGTCCCATCTGCTACTTACTTTCCATGACTATATTGATTACGTAATCGTTTCATCTAAATTCCTAAATATTTAGATGTAATAAAGGTATTATTGATTACACAAATTGTATATTTAGGTACACCACAACGAATTATATTCATTCGAAATTCTAATGTCGCAATACATCATTTCGATGTCCGACCTTGAACAAAATCGCGCAATGAAACTTAATTAAACCCGAAGGGTGGAATAATTAAGAATCGTGCTCGTTGATAATAAGATATCGCGAATATTGACGTAAAACTCATTAAAATTCCATCGCACAATTCGCAGTAAATCAATTTTTATTGCATTTAGGTGTACCTACTCATTTTTTTTTCAATAATAAATGTATGAAATCTTGGTTTGTTATTTGGAATATATCTGTGTTAAACAAAGTTTGGGTTACATTTAATTCCGAGAATCTCGAAATATGTGCATTTATTATTATTAAAAGATTAGCAACAATAACTAAAAGTATTAGGATAAGAGAGGTTCATCATTATCCGCCGTAGGGATGAGACTATAAATCGTTACAACTCAGAATTTTTTGAAATTTGAAATTTAATAAATGATCCGAATCTAAAGTAAGTATTCACTCGGATCAAAAATATGATTGTGAAAGAAAGTCATAATTTTTTTTTAAATAAAAAATTAAGATCATAATGTTCAAATTAGTTATTGTTTTTTACATTTTACATTTTTGTATATTTATAAACAAGTATATGAACGTATAGGTACAAAATATTTTTTTTTGAATTGTTGATCTGCTTTCATAACTAAATTATAATTCTCATTTCATCCAATTTGTCCCGCTTTGTCTCAATGGAAATGTGGTCACTTTAGACATAAGTGTTTATTGCGTTAATTAGATGTTTTCCAGAGAGTTGGGTTTTGCAGAGGGAGTTAAGTCTTCTTTTATATTCTGTAGTCAATGTTGGTTTGCTTTCGTACTTTGTTTTCCCAGGAAACATCGGACTACAATAATGTTCTTGTTATGTTGGTATAATCTAATCCGTTTAGTTGTTTATATCCTAAATATTTATAGAGGTCGATTGGTTATTATTATATATTCTTTAAATAATCAAGGCTTGGATATATAAGCAGAGTAGTACGGAAGATCGTACTTCCGTACCTACGCGGAACATACCTCTACAACTACAACATTTCAAACGCGAAGAGTTTTAATGAATTACCTTGTTATCAGCGTAGGATTAAGTAATTGCAGTAAATATTGAAGAATATTATTGTAGCTTATCAAAGCACGCCGTTGTACAAGTAAAGGGCGCTTGTAATGAAATGGTAAAATTCAAAATTAGGTATGTATTATACAAACGCCAGCGGCTACAAGAAAGAGACTTTCTATTGTAAAGCACATAAAAAGTATACATTATCGATTAATTTAATACATGAATAAAGACGTTTAATTGTTTCTCTGTAAATGTTTATCTATTCAAAATTAATTTTAAGCTTGTTTTGCCTTTATTATTAGAGATTGCATTGTTTTTTGATTAATTTGGCGAACCTTTATATTTAATCGAATTTGTGATTGTCATTTTTCTGTTTTTCCGCAGCTACAGCACACTTTTTTCTAGCAATGGCCAACAACGTCATTAAACATTTACTTATTATACCGGATGAATATTCCGAAACCGAACATAGGCCATTAACATGGGAAAAAGGTTTTTCGCAGATTGCTGCTCCCGCTTTTAACTTAGAGGGTTTAAAATGACACCAATCGAAAGAAGATTTTAGGTACAACAATAAAATTAATACATTTTAATAAACATTTTACATCACATCATAAATTATAATTAGAAATTAATAATTAAAGGAACTGTTCAAATAAACTTCCATTCTGCATTAAACAATGACACATCCTATTTTAAAACGAATTTCAGACGTTTTCCAACTGCCTATTCATTATTAACATTATTTTCCGAATTGAATTTATTGCGAATGTTTGGGAAAATAATGAGAAATACAACTGAAAATTAACTAATTCGCATATCATTAGATGACAAAAAAATCTTCTTTCGATTGGTGTCATTATAAAACCTCTAAGTTAAAAGGGGGAGCAGCAATCTGCGAAAAACCTTTTTCCCATGTTAATTGCCTATGTTCGGTTTCGAAATATTCACCCGGTAGATTTTTATAAGGGCGATAATTACATGCTCCTAAGAAAAATGGAGCACGTCGCCTTCGTATCACTGTATTTCCGAAGACGAATGAGTAATCGAACATATTATTAGAAAACCTAGTGTTTCAAGCTGGCGTATCAGAGGGCATTTCGAACGACACCATATAATCTATATTCCCTTAAAAGCTCTCATGGAGTTAGCTACATTTTAGAATTTTAACTTTTTCGAATGGTTGAGGCCAGATTTTTATCTACTACAGTCTCAGATACTTCAACTCGAGCACTTTAAGAACTGGCCAGTTCAAACATAAGGTTGAGTTCTTTTTAAAAAATCAAAATCTTCATGTTTTCATGCAAACCTGAAGTCGTTGCTTTGTTTTTATGGCTAGCACACATCTTCCTTGTGATGTCTCAACCAATATGTGATTTACTCCATCATATCGTACGTCTTTCACAACAGGAGCAGTATATCCACCTTTACGCACTCTATTAACTTGCCTAGACTTTATTAGAGACATAGCAACATTTTGGCGCTATTTCAAATGAGATATTTTCGCTTCAGGACGCAAATATTGGAAGGCTGCTACTACAGTAAAATTCAGCCCGTTACAGAGTAAGTTCCATCACCATTTCTTTGATCTGATACGAGGACGGTAAGTTGACACAAGTCGATCTAGGAGATCAGCACCGCCCATTCCTTCGTTGCACTGACGTATCAGATTATAGGCTGTTGAAAATTTTTTCGTGCTTCGCTTCTCACACGTCGTTGTACTTTATAGGCAGGATTTGCTGTATAGTAATTCTCTATACATGGCCTTTATTTCCAGGGACTCACCCTTTCCTTAAAAGTCTACAAAAACTGGAATTTCCTAATTTCATTCTAAAGAAGGGCTTTGAAAGGAACAGGGAACAGTCTTTCAACTCATATGGTACTTTTCCTATGAAATACCTATTCTAAACAAAATATTTGAAGGACAAATTAATCAGGTACCAAACGGACAACAGATGTTAAAATACATACAGGAACTTAAAAGTGCTAAATAGCATATTCTTACATGCACTGAAACCCTGTATAAAGAGAAGAAACACTTTTTGTTCATACACCCAAAAACCATAGTGCAACATGAGTGCAACATGCCAACGTTCCCAAAAAAGGACATCTTGATTTATGTAGTCATAAAAAACACACAGATCACTTTTGAGTTGAATTGTCGATATTACATGCTTTATACGTTCATTCGCTGCCCAAATACACGAGATTCGATGCTGAATATTTATTTTCCTCGTTGAAAAAAAAATAAAATATATAGCATGGTAATTTATTTAAAAAATTAGGTATTAAAAATTATATACTTAAGTTAATATTTGAGCAAACAGTTTCCAAAAAATTACAATAATATCTTGTAATAATATAACAGCCTTTGCATAAAAAATTACCACAAAAATTATAATCAGAATTAGTATACATCCTAGGAAAGATAATTACTTCGGCCTAATAAAGAAAATTTAAAACCTTTTGGTAATGAATTTTATAAAAATAATTATTCTCTTTCACATCTTTACTAAGTATTAAAACTCAAGTACCATTTCATTTTAATACGACAACAGCGACATTTATTATCGTAAATACAAACCAATTTCTTATGTAATGTTTAATTTTAGCAATTTAGATCAGATGGTTATCGACGTTCGCTAAGCCAAAACTTTCTGATACACCGGTTTCTGCGTTTACCTCATTTATAAATTATCACCACCGTTAATTTATTACGAAACGAGAACATTTGTGCTCCATTAACGACTTCTGTAATTTAAATTGTGTGGTATCTCGATATGACTGTATATGTACTGAAATGGCGTATTTAAGAATTTTCTTTAGCTATACACCTACTGCGCAACCTTTTTTATGAAGGGCATAATTAAGCAAAATTCCCATGATGATGAATTAACGACGCAGTAAGATAAAAACTCACTTTTATTTTCATTATTTTAGCTAGTCTCCCAAGAGAAATCTTTTGCATTCAAAAATAAAATGTTAAAAACAAGCAGAAACAACGAGCGAGGTGTGTATTGTCTCATTGAAATTACAATGATAAAACGGCATTTTTTTAAGAAATAACCTTTCCATTTTACATTTCATTTCTTCTTTGTTTGGAGAGCTGTATAAATCCTTAATTAATTAGTTGTTTTCAATACATTTTTCTCGAAAACTTGACGCAAACACATTTGTTTCACGTAAGGCGTTTGTTAATAAATGAGAACTACGTGACCCAAATAAAACACGATGTTTAAAATAAACCGTAACGTATACGTTAATAATTTTCCCTTTTTGTCACTTCATGTGATTATTCTGTATTTTTATTGTATTCATTTTCTATTCCCTTTATTTTTCCGACTTTGTTTCCGGATTGGACCCACGTTTCATTTACAGCCAGATCTGCTTTATTATTTCTTATTTAATAAATCCTAAAAGGTTTAATCCTATATAATGCGATTAAGTACTTTATTGAGTCTTATTTTTTATTGGATTAACTTCATCCCACAGATATGCAGCTTTTTAAATCCTAATTACCTTTGTAACCTGTAGATACAAAAGGTGTTGAACTGTTCTAATTAAGTAGAAAATCTTAGTAATCTTAGTGATTACAAACTACGACAAGTAAATTTTGTGAAATAACTTTTTCTAAATTGGAGCCTCGAAATTTACGTTTTACTTCTCTTAAAGTTCTCTTTATTTGACAATGCCCACTAATCAAGAGACGTACCGTTTCAATAGATAACGAACATTTTCAAATATACTTAATTGTAATTATTACTCAAATTTTCCTTCTTTATAATATTTGCATGCAACTGATTGCAATTTTGGTAATTTAATAATATCCTCTATTTGGACTTGGAAAACCTGTAAATATTCTCAAGGAGTTGCGTTTGGGATCTCAAAAACGTTGTATTTAATCACGATGATTAGAAATGGCTATTTGCATAATGAGTTTCTAGTCAAAATATGAGAAAATTAGGAAAATTACTGATAAACTTATTCGGCTAATAAAAATTTGTACATGCGATAAGTTGAGCTTCATGAAAGTGAACATTAGGCACACAGTTAAGAATCTTAAAATCTTAAAATAAAGCATTATATAGAATAAATTATAATGTAACCTGTAACCACTTACATGGAGTTATACAACGTAAGTATAAGAAGTGAACCTCATTTTGATGTAATGATAAAACATGCAAATTATAATGAAATTAGTCCACTAATCATTAGGTGAGTACACAAAGATCGATTGGAACGAAAGCTGTAATAACTACGTAAAATAGATCCTAATTATTTGATCAGCAAATAACCATAAGTTAATTCAATTGACGGATCAAGTTTTTTTCATCGACGGCGACGTTGATTGGATACATTTTTTCCCGTATAAAAAAACCTATTTATTATTTACACACCTTTAAAAGCATTTTCTACATAATTGATCAAGTTTTCCTAAAATCCGACGTTTCCGCTTCATATTACATTATTTATAAAAATAGTTAAGCATATAATTCAACACGTCAGTCTACATTTTTATAAAAATCTTAAGCGTAGATTGTAGTTGAAGATTTCATAATGCAGCTTTTTAAAAATTTAATTTATGAAAAAATATAATTAGGGATTATTAAACAAAAGGGAACTAAATTGGATTTAAATTCATTAGCGTTAGAAAACTTATTTTCTGTTTAACTTTAATGTGATTCGTTTAACGTTAATTAAACCGTTGGGAACACTTTTCACAAAATGCCGCGAATTATATTAAGTACGCGAAATAACCAACTTTCAATTCACCAGGGAATTGACATTGGATTATAACGGTTACCGTCTGGAACCTGTGCGATTATTATCTACCAAAGATGGAATGGATGCGATGTAAACAGATGCAATTACATTCGAGACCAAGTCCTATAAAACTTGGAAATGAAATTTTCAAGCTGCTTCTTCCATTACATTAACTGCACCTTTTATATTAAATTAAAGATTATGTAATGGTGATGACCACATATATATGTATACTTTCAAGCGTAACTTTCCTTCAATTTTTGTTCCAACATATTTATTTTACTTACTCATTGAAACAAATCGTTTTCCTTATTACTGAAACGACAATATTCTTTTTCAGAATAACATTTTTTTTTTTATAATTTCCTATTACAATACGATCTACTCGAGAGTATTTAGTATTTTTTATAAAATAATTTTTTTATTAGAAGAAAATTCAGGAAGGTACAAACACAATGCATCTTTGAAAAGAGTTTTTTGTTCAATAATCATGTATTTAAATGTTTGTGACTTCTTTCCACTTTATGCAAATTTGGGAATAACGTATTACCGTATTAGAGTTTTGACATGAACTAACTTGGGCTGTTACTGCCGTACATGAAAAAATTTTGTAATTTTCCACCAGATAAGCTTTAGATAAAAAGATACATTACGTATACTGCCAAAAACTCGAGTTGTAATTAGTTTGTTAAAGAACTCCCTTTTTCATATAAATAATCAAGGTTAGTCTTTGACATAATATAATATTGAATCTGTCGTTAAAAACCAACATTCTGACATAAAGTACCTATGTGAATAAATAGTTTTTTGTGCATTTTCAGGATTCTAATTTCTAATCCCATCTTAGTAAACAAGAGGAAGAATTTTGGTTTTTACAATAAATGTGTAGTTATAATCGTAATGTGAGACGTTAATTTAATTTCTAATTTTCTTCAACGGACATATTGCATGCCATACATTGTAAGGAGCACATTTGTATTTGCTGTAACCTTAAAATGTGTGATCTAAGGCAGTCGGAGGCTTCCATAATCTAAATTCTCTACGTGTTCACTGTGAAAATTCATACACTTACACGTTGCCATTTTAAACTAATTTATTATTACTGAACAATAATTATTAATTCATTAATTAAAATAAAACATACACTAACCATCACTTCATCTAAAAATGAAAAGTGACTTTCACAAATTTCTTCAGTAGGTATTACACGTCGTTAACAATAAGATCCATGCAGACACGTAATCCGTGCTTTAGAGATAGTTGTCGTACTTTTTTGTACACTCTATTACTCTATTACTCTATTACTGCATTTTGGTGTCTATAAGCATTTTTAACACTTCGTATTTAAAAAATTAAAATTCTTATTACAGGGTGCCCTAAACTGACACTTTTAAACATGATTATTGACTAAACAAAATAAGACAGAAAGTTATACAGGGCCAGGGGAAAAATTACCTTCAACTAAATATTATTTGACTTATTTAAATAGAACCCCCTGTATATTTTTACACTATTCGAAACCTGAGTCCTTTAGCTTTTGAAAAATGACATGTGTAGTTTAATTTTTACAAATAATGAAGATACGCGAATTTTTGTGAGTAGGTACGTGCACTTTCATTAGTTTCAAAATCGTCAGTAGCTTTTCAATTTTTTAAAGTACCTAGGTATTTTCTGCATTTTTATTTTTTTTGTCATTTATATACTGAAGTAAGTAAATATTACGAAAACCTTTAAGAAATATGTATTTTAAATTTAAACATCATGGCAAAAATTAAGAAAAAAATATGGCAACTGAATTTTATAGAAATTGTTGAATATGGCCTCCTTCTTGGTATACTATGCACTTTTCAAATCTAACTTGTCATATTATTATTATTATATTAGTTTTCATTAATTACTTACGCTGCCTGAATCTTACGCTAAACACATTGATACGCATGGTTCATAAATACATTGATGCTTTTAAACATTATTTTAACTGACTATAGAAAAGGTTTCAATGATGGAGGTGTATCCATCCGCAAGTTTCACAAAATTGTCAAATCGCGTGGCAAATAATTCCTCATATATGCAATATGCAACCAAAGAATTGACAAGAACTAGGGGCGTACCTTCACTAAAGTGAAAAAAACAAGGGATGAACGAATTGAACGTATCACCGTAACAGTTTTGCCCTTTTAGAGGCTTGTGAAATATGTAGTGCCTTTTTTTTAACTGTCACCGCCATTTCGATGCCGGCTGAAATTCTTGCATACTCACCCTTTCTGCTCCACAGTTCTCTTCCATGGCAGGATGTGACCAGTGGGTGCTGTATTTGTCATTTACTTCTCTTTACATTGTCTTTATATTCTCCTTTTCTGTTGTCTTAATCTTTAATTTACGTGTAGCTAAGAGAAAAATGGGACTTGCTTCAATATTTGCAAAATCTTACATAAGTTTTTTTTGCACCATTTCATATTCCTCTTCCGTTATCTTATTTATTTTCTTATACATATTTACTGCAAATTATTCTATTTTATGCGCTACTGTTAGCCATACATTAGACACTACTTTTTATTTACTCGTAATAGCAACTATATAGTTGGTTTTAATGTTTCACAAAATTTGGTTGAGAATTATTCTCTATTCTACTGCATCTAATTTTTGGTTCAAACTGTCTCTTATACGAGTCTAAACATTTGTAACATTGAGTATAATGAGAAGTTTTTCTAATTACAAAATTATAAAAATATTATTTTGTTTATATAACGTAGAGGTAGCTTTTGTGTGAAGTGTCGTTCTACTCATAAAGAATATAATCATGGCTAGTATTTAGAGAACTTTTGATTGTAATGAGGAGTGTGGTAAGTAAGATCTCAAATTGATAAAGTAGCAAAAAACCTTACCTCTTATTAAAGATTCTTGCATTTGATTCCTTTGTTACTTAAATTCCTGTGATCTTTGGTTAATAAAAGGACTAAAGGCGCGTTTACATTGGTATAGTTACTTGTACCAGTTACTTGTACAAGCTGCTGGCCTGGATAGTTCACTTTCTCAGATGAAAAGCTAGTAGGTGTTTACACCTAAAATGGTTGCCAGTTCCCAACGTGCAGTTGACGTGTAACGATGAAATCTTGGCATAGGCGTGCTTTGTTCAAATCAAAACTACTAAATAAAAATTGAATTAAAATTTAATTTTATAAAATCAAACTAAATAAACGACGGCACTGTTTTGCTCTTCAATACTATACTAAACTTGTCAGGTCCCGTCTACACACGGCTAGTTGACAAGTTTATCGCGAATTTTTGTGGAAGGGGAAGGCTAGTAGGCAAGTAAATAGATGGGCTGGCTATTTACTTTCCTGTCCTCCCTACTTGTGCAAGTACTTACCTTAAAGGCGCGTTTACATTGGTATAGTAAATGGGTTAGTCGCTTGTACCAGTAACTTGCAAGTGAGATACTAATCCAATGTGAACAGTTAAGGTAAGTACTTGTACGAGTACTTGTACAAGTAGGGAGGACAGGAAAGTAAATAGCCACCCCATCTATTTACTTGCCTACTAGCCTTCCCCTTCCACAAAAATTCGAACTGGCCAGGCGATAAACTTATCAACTAGCCGTGTGTAGACGGGACCTGAACAAGTTTAATTAGTATAGTATTGAAGTGCAAAACAGTGCCGTCGATTATTTAGTTTGATTTTTGAAATTTAAATTAATTAGATACTATTATTAAATATTGAACAATGAAGTGGGCGGAAGGGGAAACCGTTAAGTTTGTAGAACTTTACCGTGAACACGAGTGTCTGTGGGATGTTACCAAAGTAAATTATAGGAATAATCAAATGAGGGTGGCGGCTTTAGAAAAATTAGTTCGGGATATGGGGGTGGATGGATTTACTGTTGCTGATGCGAGGCAAAAAATAAAAAGTTTGAGAAATACTTACAGCCAGGAGCTACAAAAAATTGACAAATCTATTAAATCTGGAATGGGCGCTGATGATGTATACACCCCAACTTTAAAGTGGTTCCATATAATGAATGCATTTATGGAAAAGTCAAAAGAAAAAAGATTAACCCAAAGCAACTTGGTAAGTATGTATATTTCACAAAAAATAACCTTTAATTAATATAAAGATGCTTGATTTCGATCAACGTTGAACTAAAAATTAAATTATTTTGAAAATAACACTAACAAGCATATAAAATTTCTTGCACATTTCAAATAATCACCAGTCAGTGGCCTTTTTTTTGTTCCATTTCAATGGTAAATAAAATATTTTTGAAAAATTGATAACCTTAGAAAGTCCTTGTTTTTACCCCCACTCAAATTTTGGTGCGATTTGGGCGATATTTTTATTCAAATTGTTTTGAACTCTGTGCTTTAAAATCTAGTTAAACGTCAAAAATTATTAATTTATAATATGCACTTTGCAAATATAAATTTTAAACTTGAATTTAAGGCATTCCTCATAAATTCATTTAGACAAAATTGTCACACAAATCAAGAAAAATAAATCATTGGAAAAGATTTTTAGTTTGGACAAAGTCGCACCTAGTTTTAATCGGGGTAAAAACGAACCCTTTGTGGAGATTATCAATTCTTTAAAAATATACCCAGTGTAAATTTATCTAATTAGTAAATTTTCGCTTCTTGCCATGGTACTGCTCCTTCGTTGTTCACGTATCTTTTAATGTGATCCCTTAACTCCCTGGCGAGCCGAGATGATTTGTAACCAGATATCGGTTTGGTGAGGTTTCTTAAATCCGCTATCTCAGACCTCCATTTTCCTGGAATTATGTCACCCGTGTCTAGATTTTCCCCATCAACCGATCCTGGCGTAAAATAAATATTTGAATCAGTTTTACGTAGCCAATTATGTAACGCACAAGAAGCTTTTACAATTTTGTCAACAGTTGACAATTTGCAGGAAATTTTCTTCTCAAAAATTCGAAACCTGCTAACCAGAATGCCAAATGCATTCTCAATTATACGTCTCGCACGACTCAGGCGATAGTTGAAAATTTTTTCTTCTTTTGATAGTGGCACAGTATTATAAGGTTTAAGTAAATATGTTTTGAGAGGAAAAGCGTCGTCGCCTACTAAACAGTGTCCGTCTGGAAGCACGCCCCTTTCTAATGCTTCGTAGATGGAACAGTTTTGAAAAACTCCTCCATCTGACACAATTCCGTTACATCCGATATCAACGTAGGTAAAACAGTAGTTGTGATCTGCAATTCCCATAAGTACAATGCTATTGTGTCCTTTGTAGTTGAAATACTCGGTTCCACAGTTTGGAGGGGCTTGGATCAATATGTGCTTACCGTCGATGGCCCCGCAGCATTTGGGAAAGTTCCATCTTTCATCAAAACCTTTGGCAATTATCTTCCAATCTTCTAAAGTAGAGGGGACCTAAAAACATAATAGTTATCAATGATAATAATATGTTTGAAAAGCGAATTTTGCTTAGCTGAGTATGAATTAAAATGTTATTTTCAGGCTTCGCAGCCAACTGGACAGAATGAAGAAAACACAGAGAATGAATTGGAATTTGAACATGGCATTACTGAAGAAAAATCAACTAAGATGTGTGAAACCACCTCAATAACGGCAGGTCCTGCAGCTGGAAGCTCCAGCCTTAAAAAAAATTCTCATGGATCAACAGTACGCAGTTCCTTAGCAGGATCAAAAAGAAAATACCAAGATTTATCTACAGCTGTTTCAGAGCTCCGTCAGATGAATCAGGTTTTACAACAACCAGGAACTGAGGAAGACGAATTTGATGCTTTTGGCAACTATATGGGAATTGCTTTAAAAAAACTTCCTTTGCACTTAGCGCTACAATGCCAAAATGATTTGCAGTGCACACTAACCCGATATCGCGCTATGGCTCTTTGTACGGTTTCTTCTAGATCACAGAGCTCCACTGCAATTTCCCATTCTTCAGGCGAAGCCTTCAGAGGAGGGCCACAGTATTCAGTTCAAAACCTACCCTTAGCACCTCCTGGCTACCAACAACCCTTGGCATCTCCTGGCTACCAACAACCGTTGGCATCTCCTGGCTATCAACAACCGATGGCATCTCCTGGCTACGAACAACCCTTGGCATCTCCTGGCTACAAACAACCCTTGGCATCTCCTGACTAGCAACAACCGTTGGCATCTCCTGGCTACGAACAACCCTTGGCATCTCCTGGCTACAAACAACCCTTGGCATCTCCTGGCTACCAACAACCATTGGCATCTCCTGGCTACGAACAACCCTTGGCATCTCCTGGCTACAAACAACACTTGGCATCTCCTGGCTACCGACAACCGTTGGCATCTCCTGGCTACGAACAACCCTTGGCATCTCCTGGCTACAAACAACCCTTGGCATCTCCTGGCTACCAACAACCCTTGGCATCTCCTGGCTACCAACAACCGTTGGCATCTCCTGGCTACCAACAACCGTTGGGATCTCCTGACTACCAACAACCGTTGGCCTCTCCTGACTACCAACAACCGTTGGCATCTCATGACTCCCAAATACCACAGTCAACCCCCGGGCGGCGGTCATCTGTACCGTCTGCTACCCAGCAGGCACCATTGTCATGCCCTATCGAACAATTACCGCCATCATCTCCTGCACCACAGCTAAACATACCATCTCCTGATCAGTAGCAATCGTCTATTACAACACCTAATTATAATGCTCGGTCTAACGACGATAATATGTTTATGTATTTAACGTAGAACGGAAGTTTTTATGGCTTTGGTCAGTTAAAATCGAAAATGACTTTAAACTTGACAATTCAGATAAACAAAACCGACTTGTTAATGTTGTAATGTTTTAAAATTTGTTTTGCTTAAGTGGTCCTGTATTAAAAATTTAGTTTCCAAATAAATAGGTACGTAAGAAAAATCTTTGTGTAACTTACCTTTATATATTCCTCCAGTACATCATATATTGCATCGCAAACCTCAGGTACAAACTTTGATATTGATGGTATTGGAACTCGAAAAAGATGTTGAAGGGTTCTGAAGCTATTTCCTGTTGCTAAAAAGTTGAGTGTAACTTCTAGTTTAATTCGTGCAGATAAAGCGTCCCTCAGAAGTGTGTCATTTCTTCGAATTTTAGGTAAAACCATGGCCAGCAAATTTTCATATTTATTGGGTGTCAATCTAAGGCATAATCTATATTCTTCAGGATCTTCTGAACGAAGTTCTTTTAAAAGAAGATTAGATGCACCTCTGGTACTTCTTCTATCAATCCATTTCCTAATCCATATCCTTTTTGGACGGTATTTTTCTTCCTCTATTAAAGTATTAATTTCTTCAGTCAGAAGGGCCGATATTTGCAACAAAACCATTTTAATTCGATTTTTATTTAGTCGTTTTGATTTAAATAAAGAACGCCTATGCCAAGATTTCATCTTTACACGTCAACTGCACGTTGGGAACTGGCAACCACTTAGGTGTAAACACCTACTAGCTTTTCATCTTGAGAAAGAGAACTATCCAGGCCAGCAGCTTGTACAAGTAACTGGTACAAGTAACTATACCAATGTAAATGCGCCTTTAACTGTTCACATTGGATTAGTATCTCTCTTGCAAGTTACTGGTACAAGCGACTAACCCATTTACTATACCAATGTAAACGCGCCTTAAGGGTTTCCTCTAATACAGTATCCTTGATAATGGTTAGGTGCCAAAAAAAGTAAGCACCTTTGTGATCAAACTTTGTGTTTAGTACAGTTTCATTATTAATTGACTTTATTACCCATTCTATGCGTAGAAAATGAAAATATTAGTTTTAACCGAAAATAGTAACACAGCTCAATGTTGCACTTAACCATTTCTGTGAAAAGTCTCTTTGTTAATAATCCATCTGTACAAGTACCGTTAACCTTTTGCTGATTTCATAATTTCTTTACTTTTCATCTCAAAATACTAATTTAATTTCGCCACGTGGTATGCCGTGAAAAATATTTTTGCTACTTACAAAAATCCTGTGCGAAACATCAAACTAGAAATTTGATTAACATTGCATGATTTGCGAAAATTGAATTGCGAGCGTGGCAAACGAAATTTAAAGGAACATTAACAGTAAAACGTGATTGTTACATACCACTCAAACTTTTTTTCCTAAAACAATAACACGAATCCGTTAAAAAGTTACCGAGTTCCACATTTAATTTTTGCAATATTGTTGTAATTTATACATGCAGTTCGAATAAAATCCTGAAACGCATTTTAAACGTTCATTTTATTCTGATTTAAGTGCCTAAATACGTTCTCATAATAAAATTTGGCTGCGATCACTAAAATCGCAAAACCTTGTAATATTCATTATCTTTTTTAAAATAGGGTCTCTACTACAGATCTGTCAGTATGTTAATTTAATTTTTAAATAAACTTTTCTCCATGATAAGCTGTCAGTGAGACCACCAACACATTACGCCTCACGCTTTCAACGTCGCGTTGTTATCATGCGTGTTAAAATGGATTTATAAATATATCATAATTTAAGCTCATTTATTTAATTATAACTTTGC
This sequence comes from Pyrocoelia pectoralis, assembly GCA_036250285.1. Taxonomy (NCBI): domain Eukaryota; kingdom Metazoa; phylum Arthropoda; class Insecta; order Coleoptera; family Lampyridae; genus Pyrocoelia; species Pyrocoelia pectoralis. Next base: position 7,593,364 of record CM070075.1, read on the forward strand.
TTATACCTATTAAGTTTTGCTAGAAGGATTTTTATGCTTGAAACTTATCTGCAGTGTATTCGAGTACAGAAATCTGTTGTAGGGTAAAAGTTTGTTCGGTGTTAAGCAAGTATTTGTTGAAAACTTCGAAAGTTGTAACTTAATTTGAGGCTTCATCCAAGCTGAGTTACTTTATGAAGAAATTATAATATTTGTAGGTTATTTATTCTTAGTCAAGTTAAATCTTGGCCGACGTAACAAGACTAATGGTAGTTTCGGGGAATCAAACACTTTATCTTCCTGAACGGATTGACATGCCACATAATAAAAGGAAGGATATTTATTCAGAAAAAGGATTAATCTTAATTTCTGTTATACTCGCTTAAATGTCACTTTGGTATTTGTGAGAGGGAACAAAGAATACATATTAGTATTTTATTCCGTTCCTTGGGATTGTAGATTTTCAGTCGGAAAATCGAACGGAAAGAGTTCTTTCAAATCAAGCGTAATTGTACACAACAACCCTTGGTATTGGGTTATGATCCGGAAAAAAAGCTTTATTCTATAGGTTGACTAGAATAGAAAGTCTCGAAGGTAAAGTTGTATTCAATTGCAAAAGGCACAAAGTTGGAAAGAAGGAAACTAACCTTTATATAATTTTGTATAAAAAAGACAAGAATTTCAAATAATATTCTCATATTGCAACAGCAATGTTGATATTTTAATTAAATAAACATTCAAATGCAGACTTTATAGTAGCTGCAAAGTTACCTGCTAATAATTTAATACAAAGGCTAACACAAATCTGGAATTCGTGCTATGAGAAACCGATTTGATTTCCAATGCGTGCTTTATATGTGGTAAGCTTTGTAATCGTCTATTTATTAATTTAATTAAACTGCCGTATATGTTTTGCATATAGCATATTGTGGTATCTACTATTCTTTAATGAAGGAATAAATGTCGAAAGGGAGATCATAATGTCGTCCCATATTTAGTAAAATACTCAACACGTTTCCACAAGATTAATCAAACAGAATAACTAACAGTAGACGTTTAGTAAATGGCAGGATCATCTGTTATCTTATCTATAGAGTGTATTAACTTCTCAAGTACCTAGTAAGAAGAAAATGGTAACGAATAGCTATTTTCATAACGGGGTTAGGAAAATAGGTGTTTCCGTTCGGGATGTAATGCTAATGCTCCTACTGTAAATCACGCAAGTGCCGCAGGAAACAACTTTCCGACCGTGCTATTTACAAAACAAAACCTTTTACGTAAGTGGCCTTATTTCTAAACAAAAGATAAGGAATGTGCGAAGTGTGTTTTTTAATATGACTATTTCACAGTTCTAAAACCCGGAAGGAGATGGCGGGTGATCAGGTAGATGTTTAAGTTTACACAGTGAATGGGTTGTATGAGGGATATACGGAAATCAACATGACACTGATTCATTTTACTCTGATAAAACTTAAAATGCTATTATCGATAGTCAATTTGTAACTTTTTTAATAGATATTCACTTTCCATGCTACTACAGAAATTTATTTTTGGGTTATCAACATCAGTGTGTAAACTGGGACATTTCCAAGTTGTCCAAACATTTACCGAATCTTTACACATTTTTCATGAAAAGCATTCGAGACTAAGGATCGCGACAACACTTAGGCTCATATACTTTTGATCCAATTATTGAGTTGACAGGCTGTGCAAAGTGAGGGTTATCGACTGTAGAGTACAGGATAACTGAATAAATGTTGTTGATCTTGAAAATAAATTATTTTCAACAATGGAGATTCGTGACATTTAATCTCAACACTGCAAAGGTTATTATTTATTATAACAACAGTGTTACTTTTATTGTTATTAAAAGTATTAGACTCAGAAAATCAAAACTGTTGGCATTACAGTTATGTTAAATGCTCAGAATTATTACTATGGCACAACTTTGCAACATAAAGCTCAAATGGTTCCAGTGGTTCACAGAAAAAAGCAATAATGAACAAATCTAATGAAAAACAGCTTTTGATGTCAATTCGTTGCTAATAAGATCATGAGCAACCAATTTTATAATACGAAACTTTCCTGTTCAAAGCAAATTAGTGTTCTACATCACGTTAAATTCAATTTGGCGAATTTTACATAATAATTAAAGCTCTTAAATAAATGTAATCAGTAATTAAAGTTTATTATAAAGTTAGTTTCAAAATGACTTCATACTATACATTAGCATACTACTTAATTATTTAACACATGCTCCGTTTACCTTGCGTGTAAATATTGCACATTTACCATCATTAACCACCAAAATTTTCAATTTACTTACTACGCGGTATTTTAAGATTCTATTAACAAAAATCCAGTGATGTTTATCGGGTAATTATTGCGTATAAAATTATGAATTTTAATTTATACAATTATAAATTTGAATTGGAAATTTATCTGTTATTAACCGTAGATTGAAGAAATCCCCAATTTAACATTTAACGACATTTTAATATCAATTAATATTAGCACGATCCGTTTCCTGTGCTTTATCGTTATTTTGAAATGGTAAATACATAAATGAATGAAGGAAAATGAAATAGGTTAGCAATTTTCAAAGACGGATAGGCACGTGTACAGTTAGCATCAAATTTCCAAAATTTGATAAATGTAACTGTCGTCATGGAGTGTGTTCTAAAGTACTTAAATAACAATAAAAAAAGTTAAGTCAACAGTCAAAAATTAATTTTGAAAATAAGGCGAGACAACTTCATTGAATTAAGTTGTTACAGGGTTGCCTCTTTTGTGAGGGAGCCTTATCTAGGAGCTGGATGTACCGGTTTAATGAAACACCAGGTGCTTCGTTATGCCGTCGATCATTTTGTAGGCGTCCGAAAAATTAGTGTAAGAAAACTGCTAGAGAGGACCTTTCTGGATCCAGTTCTACTATTAATGAACACCACAATTTTATTTGTAAAATGATGGTAAAACAAATTAAAAATAATTGGAACACAATCTTTTGTTGGCACAAACGGACACGGAATGGGATAAAAAAAAGCCTCCTTCACAAAGGAGGCAACCCTGCAACAACTTGTTAAATAAAGGAGGCCAATTCATTGAAAAAAATTATAATAACATTATCCAGGGAAAAGTTATAAATTCTAGTAGTTCGTCATCATGAAAGCTGAACCTAATGGTGAACCATTGCACCATAAATCGGTAATTATTAATTCCATAAGGAAAATTCTCCTGAAAGAGGAATTATCCTTACTACCAATATGATCCCATGTAAAATTAGCTACACCAAAAAATCAATAAGCAAGAAATAAATTGATAATAATTGTACCACAGACGACAGTAGTGAATTAAATTATAGGGCAAATTAGGTTTTTTTACAGCTGTGTTATCATTTAATGCTGAATGGTTCACATTCGTTAATCCCTTTGCGCCTTCGCTTATTTGTTCGTTAGCTTGTTCTTTAGAAAATTAATGGAAGTCACACTTTCCTTTCTTTGTCGAAAGCTCTGGTTGGGTAGTTCAATGTTCTGTAAAGGTTATATATAAAAATGGTTTGTTCCACTACTTCAATTTTTAAGGTTTATTTTCAGTTTCAGTATCATTTTTGTTTTAAATACACTTTTCTTGTAGGTAATGTATTTCAAATGCTTGGAAAATAAGCTTTGTTAGATTAATCAAATGATGAATCCATTATCCGTAATTACTTCATTATTGGCAAATTGAGAAAATGACTTCATTATTAACGTTTTACTAAATACAGAACCACCTGCAGAAATCTCTTTAATATTCGAACAATTTGTTTTGGAAACTATGGAGAAAGGCTACCAAGTTGACATTATCTATAGGTATGTTGCTTTCACTAAAACGATCAGCTTAACAGTTTATATATCATTATATCAAGTAATTACAATATTAAAACCAAGTAATTCCACTAATTTTTTATATAGATAGATAGAGATAGATAGATAGATAGATATTTTTATTGATGTACTCAAATGTTACATTTTATTTTATTTTTTATTAAATATAACACAACACTTTCGACACTGTCAATATAAAGGGTAATTTAGTGTTAATGAATGAATAGGTAATTAATTAAGGAGCATTCGTCCGATGGAGACTGTGTGGCTTGTGTCCCTATGCTGTTCTCTTTGTTACCCACCTTTGTATAATATTCAAATTCGTTTAGTAATAATTTTAAGCCTAGTTACGTCAAAACGGCAATGATGACGGTTTCTGGTGAAACATCCTATTTCGACAGTAGGTGTAATTGAAAAATCTTGTGATTGATTCAACTTCTACAAAATCGCCTATCTATTCCGATATTACTTCATACTATTTCCGAATGAAATAAGAAATTACCCTTTTATTGCATCTGACAAACATGAGCTCACATTGTGCCAATATTTCAGCTTCTAAAGTATTCAAATTGAAGATTCCTTTTAACCAAAAGCTTCCCATTTAAATTTCTCCATGTGCTTTGGTATAGATGACGTGAAACCTTCTTAAATATTAGGAAGTTCCTCTGTGAAAATTAAACTACATCATAAAATAGGAAACCGTTTTAATTTACTTACTGTCGCTCCCGTATCCGAATAAGTTACTAAAATTAATGTTAATAGCGGAGAAAATAATCATAATTTCCTACCAATTTCTACGATTGTGAAATACCCTAGAGTTAAACTTTTAGTAATAATGGTTTTGTATTGACAACAATTTTAGATAACGCAACCACTCACGTTACGTTAAACTTCGTAGAATGATAAAGCCGATTTTCAAAGTTAACAACCTTCATGATGAAAACAAATAATCCCTAAACTTACATTATATATTCAACATTCATTAATTGAAACACTAAACCAAAAACATTCATGGCAGTTATCAAAACGTACAAACTTAATTAATATTTTGGTTTGGTTACATAAATAAAATGATGAAACTGTCATGGTAACAAAGATGTGATTCTCATGGTACCTAACAAAAGTTTTGCCAACAATAATAACGCGTTTTTTTTGTGGTTGTAAAGAAATAAATTTGTGTTTTGTTAGCCTTTTGGCGGTGTTGCCATGGCAGTTTTGATTTTTTCAGCCTATTCTGCCATCTTCGGTTTCCAATTTCCACGTGCTATAAACTGATACCCAACTTGGCAATTGGGATCACTCTGACGACCAATAACGTTCCTTTATCACTCTTCTTCAAAATACTCTAATGTTCAAATGCCATGCACATGAAACGATTTTACAAAATAGATTCGTTTAAGAATGAGTAATCTCCAACTAAACGTTTTTTCATCGAACATCAAAACACCAGTACATACGATCTCCGTGGTCGAAAACAAGGTGACTCCAAACGTAACGCCGCGCCGGCCAACATACTACACTGGAGCTAATATGTCAGGTTATCAAAAGTAAGTTCCCAGTTTAAAATGTTCATTTTTCTACTAATAAAACCCCATTTTGTTTGTAAAGAAACAAGGTTTATTAATAAAAATCCTCACGAGTTGTAGGTCTACCGAAAAACATCCTTTCTTTGAGACAACCCCATAACCAATAGTCGGCTGGATTAAAATCTGCTGACCTAGGAGGCCACCCGTTTGGAAAGTGTCTACTAATTACATAATCACCTAATGTGTTTGTTAATAGTGTTTTTACAGGATTGTGTATGTGAAGGAGTGCGCTATCAAAAGAAACCCCGTTTCTGTACAAGCAAAATGGTGTTTTTATTCTTTCAATATCTCACAAAAATTAACAAAGCAACTTACTTTTGAATAAACTTCCCCTAACAAATTCAATATTTCTCCGGCTTCAATACTAAATTCCGTAACATTGAAGATAATCGTGCACGAAAGGGAGAGGGTTACAGATACACGAATGAAATATGACTTTACTAAAATCTGTGTGGTGGTAAAGATATTTTTGTACCACTCTCAATTGTGTGACAAACTAGTTATATCCATGTCATTAACGTAGATGTAACTTTATAATTGCAATTACTCTGGAAATGTGAAATTACAACAAACTTTCCTAATTTGCACTAGTTGTTGAGTTTCAGTTAAAAACTAACACCGTTGAAGGAGTCTTGTTCGTCGAAGTTGCCGTTTTTATTAACATTTGCACGCTTTCATGGAAAATAATCGCCGGTACTGTCGAAGTAATTAAAAGTGCAATTCGGTGCCCTGAAAAGGGATGAATACACAGCTTTAACGACGATGATGACCCTAGCGAAAGTCCTTTGACTATGTTGACAAGGGGTTTCTGGTTTAAAAGCTTGAAACCCCGTAGATTAAGGGAGTGCCTTGGGTTGGATTTAATTAAATTTTCCCAAAACAAATAAAGAATAAAAATTACGTCTAGCATTTTATATTCATTATACTAAAAGAAGAATTCTGTTCACGCAATACGCTTGTGACTGTAAAGGTAATTAAGGTGGATGAGGAAATTTTATTAATCTTTTAACTTATTACATTTTATTTTAGGTTTCATAGCGTGTTAAAGAAACATATAAAGGTAATGTTAATCAGAATGCAATCCGATAAGATAAACAAATGGCGACAAACTTTCCGTAAAGTTGTTAATTATTATTCTTGAACTTATCTGAGCGTAGTTCAGGTGCGGCAGTAGTGTCATTATTTGGGTAAAACTTAAAAATATATATTTTTTTCTTTATCAAATTCAGGTAATCCTGCTCCAAATAAAAGCATTCATTTGCAGTCACTAAGCTGTTATCGTACATTAACCCTTTGCTACCTGTATATAGCAATTTATCATAATCAAAATGCGTGATGTAAATATTTCTTCTGACGCTACCGTTTGTATATTATGTTACAAATTAAAAACGAATCAATCTTTTACTTTGAACTTAACCATTATACTCTGCGTTCCCTGTATGTATTAAATAAATTATTATTGTGAATGAAAGGCGACTTATTGTTTTCAACCTCCTTCTCTTATTGGGGTAAAAAGTAATTCCAAAATTTCAATATCCTAACGAATAGCAAAGGACGCGAGAAACAACTGTGAAGCTTTTGCTTATCGTTACGCAACTTCTGAAATTTTGATACAAAATTCCTTTCGTAATCGAAGAGCCCTCTTTAACCTTCTTAATATCCGTTAAATTTTAGAACATCTAGCACCAGGTGGGTTGCGGACGAACCCCAGTCGTTTTTTAATTGAAAAACGTACCTACTTTTTTACTGATATAATTTTGATACTGATGTGCTATAATAACGTGTTCATTTATTCCAGGAAGAAAATATAAAAAAGTTGCTCAAAAAACCTATATTACTGAAATCTACAAAATATACATACCCATATACATTTACAATTAGTTTTCACAATCTTTACACAGCGTAACCGTTTTGCTATGTAATGATCATGTTTTACTCTTGCACTGGGTACATGTTATTTTCACATTTTTTCCTTGCTAGTTGGACACTCGTAACAACCTTCTTCCACATTTTGGCTGCTCTTTGTTGGATTTAATTTGCCCCCCCCCCCCGAAATCGTTCTTTGGTTCCAGTGCTTTTCTGAAACAGTGTTTATATAATGCCTTGTCTTGTTAGTTCTTAGTTAGCCTAGAGGATCTCTAATCCAGTTTCTTATATGGATTTCTATTAACTCCTTTACCAATTCCAAATTCCTCATTAGTAATTGTGGTGAATTCCATTTCAGATTGAGTTTTTTTAATAAAATAAAAGCATTTACGACTGCCATGTCAATTATATTCATGAACAACTGTACAGGTCACCTTTTAGGTTGTCATTACAACTATAGTCTGCTACCATCTTGCCTATGGCTACCACACACTTTGTATTGTTACAAGTATAACGGCACTATTTAATCTACGATACTATACTGACTTGTGGGAAGGAAAAACGTCTACAGGAATACATATTGCGCCGTAAAGACACACTGTCAATTGTTTGTCCACCAATTCTTCGCCTTATCCTTCGTCCATGGTGACACCGTGACAGTCTAATACCACTCTCTTGTCTTGGTCACGTTTCCAACTTTTCCAAGTTACACCTGCAATCTCTTGCAGTAAAATGTCTCTGACTCGGAAAGAACCAGTGAGTGAGTCAGTCATTACTTTATCCTTTTATATGTAGAGATATGGCAGGTTTGCTCTTTATTTATACAAGCGCATCTGACGCGAATTGGTACCAGTTGTTTGGTAAAATCCTTAATTGTGCTACTTCTGGCAATTTTTTTACTTTTTTTATAGTGTTTAACTTTAACTTTAAATTCCAAAATTATATAATAATAATAAATTTATGTAGCTCAGTGGTATCATATTTACTGTCATGCTATCATGGCTAACTGCTAACCGGCCGATTGATGGTTCGAGTCCTACTTGCAGCAAAAGGGATTTTTCAGCCGATCTCTTCCAAGTCTACACGAAGTGAATGGGGAGGGAGCCACCGGACCACTGGGAAATAGTCCCTCGAAACAGTTAGTGCTCTGGGGTGGCCCTTTCTTACTATTTTGGGACACATCACAATACAATAATGGGCCAATATTGTATAAATATTTTCCCCAATATTGAAATAATATCGCTTAGTAATATTTAGCCAATATGTAAAATTGTTCACATTTCAATTTTGGGACAATATTGTACATTTATATTCTACCAATATCTTATGGAGAAATCGAACTTCACGAAGGGGTTTATAATGATACAGAGGATTAATAAACTCTCAACCTCCCCCTTTTTGACAAATATACTTGTCAAAAAGGGGGAGGTTGAGAGTTTATTAATCCTCTGTATTCTAGCAATATAATATTTACAATGAAAAGCCAATTTGCACCAATATTAAATGCTACATGGGATCCAACTCAATATTTGACAAAAGCGAGTCGGGTCATCACTTATGAATATATAAGTTCCTTGAAGCAAAAATCGTCATCTTTAGGGGATCACAGGGAGCTCCAGTACGGATTAGTAAACCTATCGTTCAGATCTTTCATTAATGTCTCCTTATGTAAAATATGTTGGGTTATATGAGCATGGATGTCGTAAGTTAGAGTTATACATGGTAATTGAAACAGGGAATTCATTATTTGAGATGACGATAAGATGTCATGCACGTAGGACTAACGCAAAAGAAGCAAAGTAGCAGTTAAAAAAAGAAAATGTAAGGTGATTCTGTTGCAAGGGAGTAAAAATTGACGCGTACAGACAGAAATAGAACATTATTTTTATATCATTCTCAAATTTCTTTCGGAAGTGCAAATATTATTGAGAATACAAACTCAACAAATTCATTTTTGTCTATCAACTTTGACACCAAAACTTCAATTTCCTTAGACTTTATTAAACAATTTACGGAATACATAATTTTGGTTGACAGAATACATAAGACAATTCTTATTAATAAATATTTTTTTAGTAGAATAACGAATAAATTATTGCCACGGATAAATAACATTACTCACGATATTATAAGCTCCATTCCTGACACTTTCAATACGTTTACCATGTGAAGATGACGGTTCTGGATCAGTTTCAGGATTATCATTTTGTACTGTAACGTGCGGATAATAGACACATAAGGTTGAAGATTAGGCGCCTGATGGCCAGCCACGTGACCAAGAGTGCGCCAGGTCATCTTTTTTTTAAGGCAATTTTGTTAACTGATGAATAATATGAATGATACCGACCGTAATTTCCTAAAACAAACGCTATAAATAATGATGACTCAGGTCCTTTAGGCTTATCACTGTAACTAGTTCCTCACTTTTGCTATATTTAAGTAATATACATAGCTCACTTTGGCATTAACTTCTTCGCTGATAATGACTGCTTTGCTGTCGAAACGCGTCCATTTTGATAAAATGTTATTGTAGATTTTCCGTGTTTTGAACTGATTCAGATATTTGGATTTAGCAGATTTCAGAAAACTGATCATTTAGTTTATGTTGTAAAGGGAAGTCTACAGAACTTTTAAATTTTTAATAATGTTTATATAACAATATAAATCACCTCCACATCAAAGAGTGCAGAAGAGGTTGAAATTAAGTAATAGCAATATTCATAAAATTACGTAGTTGCTAAGGATTAATTAAACTAAGTAAAATGTCTCTTTTAAAAGTTCGAAATCGTAATATTTATTGACAAATTAACGATTGATGCAAACTATGTTCTTATCAATTGCCTCCCAAATAATCTCTTAGAAAGGAGAGAACTTTCAGCTTTAATTCTTTTACTCATAAAAGTGTCACACATTTCAATTGTTTCTGTTGCGTTGAATTTCCATTAAATGTAAATGTGAACCAGCTGTCTAATTCTTATTCCACTTGTTCATATTAATGAATGTCCATAAAATCTTCTTGCCAGCTCTCAGTTGTAGTCCCCTAGACCAAAGTTATATTAGAAAGAGTAATCTAGAAAAGACCTTTATTTCAATTCACTTTTTTCAAGAAAACAAAATTAGGTTGCATAAAATCTAAATTTAGTTTCTGTTTTATGTTTCAACAACCAATTGTATATTTGCTTCCTTAATTGAAATTAAATGCAAATGCTTGCCCACCAGGGAGTAACTTAAAAAATATTCACTCGTAAAAAAAAACATTCTTGTCGCGTGCAACGCTGTTACAACGTAATATTTAAAAACTACCCCAATAAATAAACGGCGACAAAATGTTCATAAGATTAATTTTTACAGCCGCTAATTATTCTTAAAAATGCCGTCGTTATATATAAATGAATTTTATTTCCTGTACATAACAAAGATTATAAATGTATAATTGTTTGATTGCATGCAACTATTTATTAGGTACATTAATTTACATAGCAAATACCTAATGTTTATAATTTACATAAATAAATGTTACTTATTATAGTAATTGGGCGTTCATTATGTCGTCGCAATTCTTATTGTTTATTGTTAGCTAACTTAGCGGATACTAAAATGTCCCAAACGTATGTCATCTTTTTTTTGTAAATCGTTTTCCGGGGATAGTTTACAACGGTCGTTAAATCCACGAATCTTTGTTAACGTCTTTATTGCTTTTTTATAGAACTTCGCAAACTTTATCCCTTTTTGTTCATGTCTAGACAATGGCCGGACTACAATATAAGACAATTATAAAATGTCCAGTCCTCAGAAGAGAAATATGGATATAATCTTTAAACTTGATATTCGAAAAAGAATCAATAAATAGGCGTCAAGTAAGCGAAAAAGAAATTAGGTTATGTATATCGTTTACTGTTATTGTAAATTAAGCAAATTGTAATGAAATAAATCTAATTGCACGCCAACAATGTTTGGAGATTAATGAACAGCACGATATGACTCCCATCTTGATTATAACTTTCATTTGCAACTTTATTATTCATGCACATCGTGAACATTATAGCTTTTATACACGACAGGGTGCATTTATATCAAAAAATTATATTATTATGTTCATTTCTATCTCAATCGCAACATGCTATTGTTATCATTGCTGGAACAAAGCTTTTTGTCAAGCGGAGGCGAGTTGTGTAATTTCCTTGCTGAATGAAACCTTCCTATAGCAACTTTGCATAATAAAAAAAAGATTTAATGTGTATTGTAGCTTTTCGCCACTAGGCACTAATGAATTTTTTAATCATTGGTGTTAATCTGAATATTTATTTTCGGGTATTACATCGGCATTAATTTGCATAACGCATCTATAAAAAAAATCTGCATGCGTTTTTCAGCAAATAATATCAATTTTTTCATGTGAGCGAGATTTACATAGTTGTTTTTGTGATATTTACCAAAGATATACGTTACAATACATTTGCGTGTATTCGCGGTTACCTATATAATTTGTTGTAAATAGGCATGTGGTATATTGTACGAAGAAAACATGAGATATCCTGTTATAGTTATTCTGTACCTTATTAATAAAAGCAAATTTTTAAGGGGAATACACAAAATTGATGAAGAAGTTCATCTTTACTTTCGATCCTAACGAAACGACACTTAGGTACTCAAGTAAGTTTCTTTAGATATAAGGCACCCAACGCGAAAAGACTCAGATCTACCAGCTCCCACAGGAAAAAAGTAGCTCAACTTTTATATCTTGTTACAAACAAGCGGAATAAAATAACAGATTCATTTATAAAATCTATGAATGGTACGAGCATAAGAGAGGGATGATTTCTAGGATATATTTTACTTAATGTCGTGGGACGATCGAACTGAACCGTCGGCGTCGGTTTGCTGTAAAGGCCATTCTTGGAATCTTGATCTACTCGTGCTGTAAGCATTTCATCGGACGCTGGTTCATATGGCAATCCGTTTTACCATTTATTCACTTCAGTCATTATATATCATTTTAATTCAAATCTATTTCCATGTCACTTGGGATAATAAAAATTACGTTCGTTAAGAAGAATGCAATTTTCATTCTTAATTAAAATTTAAATACAAAAATTATTTTAAATTAAAATGAAAATTATTATGTTTTTCCATTAAAGATTTTCTTGTAGCGCCTGTGATGATATTCTTACATCATACTAGTTTTCAGGACATATCTAATCACAAAAATTCATTTTCATGGAATATAAGTTTCTTTTCTCCATTTTTATTTTAATTGTTTTCTTCATGTTTGTTACAATTCAATTTTAATTTCAATTCAATTCTTATGACATGTAGCGTATTTCCATTTTAATTTAAACATTAAAATGTTTCTTATGTCCTACAGTCCTACATCGACTTGAAATGAAAACACTAAACGAGAATCTTAAATGGCAATACGGATTCATAAAACTTTAAAATGAATATATCGTTAGAACATTTTTACTTTTTAAATTAAAATGAAAATACACCAATGTCATAATAAATTCAAATAGAATTAAAATTGGAAGTTATAACGAATGCGAATAGAATTATCAAACAACAAAATAAATAAATAAATAAAATAAATGTATAAGTAAACGAGTAGTTATAAGTTCTACACATTTAGTTATACATATCTATTTAAAAATTAAATTTCATTTTTCTTTGGGAAAAATGAATTTACTTTTCAAATAAACATAACAAATTAGTTTATGTTGACATCAAATAAGTGAACCATTTAAATTCTTATTTAAACTTTAACTTTATTATTTTGTTTACCTTAAAGTTGTTGTAACAAAACAGTTGTTTTAACTATGAGTAAATATTTGCAGTAGAACTTAAATTGTAATATACATATAAAATCATTTTTATGGTAATTTAAAAGATAAATTCAAGTTTGGTTAATGAAAAACATACTATCGTTCAGGTAAATTCCTAAATTTTCCATAAAGAATAATAATTTAGCATTGCTAAATACCGATGGCTGTTTTCCATTATTTTTTATATGTGCGAAAACACTTACTATTATTGGTGAGTGATCTGAAGAGATCTTGGCTGAAATGATAGTAAATCGATTCGCAAGAGATCGAAAAATTATTCATAATCTTCTTTTTGGTTTAATGTGTAGGATGACAGTATATAGCTGAGATAGTACAATCATCGGAGTTGTCTTCTAGGACAATACTGGTCGCCTGTATGTGTCCTTTTTGTACCCTTCCACTACGTGATGCTTTATTTCATTGCGTATAATCAAGGCTGTTCCTTCTTTAGGGTGCTTTGTATAATGGATTTAGTATTTTGGAATTTTTATATGATTTTTATATGTATAGTGTACAATGTACATATATCGGTTATGTACGACGCTGCAATCATCATTTTGTTGAGAAGTAGGTACAGTTAGAAGGTTTAACATTAAGCTCATTTTTCAGGAGTTTTTCTTGTTTTGTTCGATTAGCTCACGCATAAGGTTTTTTTAATTCGCTTGTATCGTTATTGTATGGTTTCCAATTGATTTTATGTTGTAGATATTTTTATTGTTAGTTTTTACATCTATGAAGTGCATCCGCAGTGGTTCTTTGGTTCTTTGACTGCTTCCGTGCTGCTAACGACTCTGGGCTGTAAAATCATCTTCATTAATAACAGACTGAAATAATTCGGCAGGGTCTTAAAATGACATTTTACGTTGGCTTGGCTGACATTGGTATGAATCAAAACTAGATTTTTGTTGCTGTGTCATAACTTGGAGTGTTGCCAACTTTAGTTCGTTAGTTAATGGAGCAATATTACTTGTTGAGTATAAGGTCTCATTTGTTTAGAACTCGGTAAGTTGGAATCCAAATCCACAAATGAGGTGTAAAATTTCTAGAAATTTAATTATTGCAATAAGACAGATGAATAATTATTACAAACAAAGGTGGAATATTGCTGTTGCGCATTTATGTACTAGCAGACCTATTGTTATCAACTCTATTTTCGGGTGCGTAACTAAATCAAGATAAAGATCAAGACATGCAATAATAACTTACATTTTATGATATCAGCGTAAAGTGTAATATCGTGCGTTTCGTGACATCTTAATCACATACTATTAACAACTTAACTTCTGTTAGCGTTTTATAACTTAAAAAAGACTATAATTTTCAATAAATGCGTGTGTTAGAACCCACTATTATACGCAGCTGCTTTCACGCATAAAAATAATCACTTTTTGAAATAAAATCAGGAGTAGGTAATTGTAATCTACACCAATTAAACTAACCTTCTATCCTTTTTCTAAGCAAATTTATATTGTTTGCAAGAACGGCTTGGTTGCTTACTGAGAATTACGGTACAGCAAAGGGCTTTCCTAAACAAAGCAATACCGCAGCGCACTGCCATAACGTTGAATCCTTAGTAGCGCAAAATAGTTTTGCACAATTAAAACATTAGTATCCGTACAGTTCATTCTAAAGTTTTCGGTCCTCATTTGTCTAGTGACGGCGTATGTTTTCAGTTAAGGGACACTATGTAGTATAGTGAGGAATGTTTCTAATATAGTTTTAAAGGGTAGATAATTTAATTTATAATAATTAACTTAGCACAACATTGCGAAGTAGACCATTTGCGCCTAAGCACATCTAATTGTATTTTTTACGAAGAAACGTTGGTAGGTCTATAAATTAAATTGCCTCGAAACTGGATGGCTGTGGTAATTATAATTTATGACCTTAAGTGCAAAAGTAAATAGAATTTAGTAAATAAATTGGTTCTAAAGGTATTTTTTGTACGTTGATTTTAAGTAAATGCGAAGGTAAATAATCATAAGTGCGTAAGTTGCACAAATAAATTGGTGAATGTTTGTGTTATTACTTGGTTGTTTGAGTGACATTAAATTTACATTATGTGTTGATTTTAGTCGCGTATTTGTCGATTACTTGATAAACGTTTTTATAATAACGCCATTTATGTCATACGCGGAGATGTCTCACGCTCACTTGCCCCTGCCATGCCCGTTAGAAATATGTGCAGAACTTTGTATACGTAGGCAATTTCGTACGATCAATCAAATGAAAATATTTTTAAAATGTAGCAACACTCCACAGAGATTATCTCTTTATGCATTTTGAGAAAAAAAATTGATGTAAAAAATTGTCTGCCATAAGAAAATTGATGCTACTTTAGTAGTTCTCCACGTTTCATTCTGACAGAAAACAGAAGTATCATACACGGTGCTTTATCATGGGTGTTTCAAACGAAAAAACAGTCGTAGTTTTACAATTTCATTTTCTAAATAATGCACTCGCTATTTGTATTCAGCAATGTAAAGTAGGTACACGAATATTATGTAAGTCCAGACATAAACCTTCTGCAGCTGTATTTAGCGTACGGATAGCATTAACTTAATATTAACATTAAACTGAACATGTTAGAAAATTTCTAATTTGTTGTTCTACGAGTCTAATAATAAATTCTTAAGCGTTCCTGTGTTGCAAAACTTATAACTTCACAGTTTTAATGGAGTTAGCATAATGTTTCATTTTTGTTTATTTTTTGTGAATTATTACATCGTATTTATTTATTTTATGGGACCTATGGCGGTAAATTAAAAAAAGTACTACAATTTCACAATTTTGAACTTTATTACCAAATAATTCAAAAACCCTTAGAAATAAGTAGTACAAAGTAATGCCCATTAAAAGCTCGTAAAAAATGCTAAACTTAATAACACACTCTCAACCGCCTCTTAATCAAATTTAATGAAGAAATGAATGATGCTTATGTTTTTTAGAAATATTTAAGCTATACTGACTATGCAAATCAGCAGGAGTAAAATGTTGACATATTATAAATCGTTCCTCGTTTATAAACGCAGGCAACGAAAAGTGTCTTACAAAAGATATTGATTAAATAGCAAATGGCGACATGTTTCGAACAAGCCCAATGGGGGGTGAAAATTAAGATTAATGAAGGCACAATAAATAGATTAATTATAACTAACAAATGATTGAGAAACCCACTCACCTGAGGGGAAACTCGAGAAAAGTTAAATTAATTCATGATTACAAATTAAAATTAATAAAAGGATTGAAAAATAATTTGATTTAAAGCCTTAACGGCCCTTGATTGACCGTATAAAACATTTGAAAAATGTGACTAACAACGGTCACACAAAATTTTTAAGACAGAATGCAGATGGCGGTACTAAGTAAATGATTAACCTTGACTAAACATTGATAACATACAGCGCGAATGCCAAAAGTTTAAGTAGGTACATGTAGTCGTTGCCAAGATCAATGATTTCGTTAACCAAATCTGCACTATTCTTACGCTTAGTAATTTCGAGGGTTTCAAGGACGTTAAGGTGGTGACTTTCATGACCGAAATGAAGGATGCCGAAATCAACTTTGGGATCGAGGGAATGACCTGTTTTTACGATGTGTTCTGCGAAGGCTGATTTATGGTCCAAATTATTGTTTTTTATGGAATGGAAGTGTTCTTTATACTGAGTAGAGCTCCGGCTGTCTGACCGATGTAGAAACATGAGCAAGAACTACACTGAAGTTTATAGGTGCCAGACTTCTCTAATTTATTAATTTAATAGTGTCTTTATTTTTGATCAAAGATTTACTGAACGTGTTGTTATTGGAGAAAGAAAAATGTGAATGTTATATTTTTTGAAGATGTTCCTGATCCTTTAGGAAATATTGGGGATGAAAGAAAGATAACGCTAACTAAGGTTATCTTTGACATCTTTATGAGTGGTGGCATGAGTGTAATAAAGAGACCGTTGAATCTTGTCAAATAATCTATCGACCAAGTGGGTGGAATAACCATTGTTAAAACCCTTCTGTATTGTGATTTAAATTCTTTAAGAAAATTGTGATAGGGCATAGGGATGGATAACAACCTTCTGAGGAGTGAGTTTAAACTTGCCATTTTATGAATGAAGGGGTGGATGGAATCAACTGTGATAAGAGAATCAGTGGTAGTGGTTTTTCTATATACACTAAATTCTATTTTGTGGTGTCTCTTCTGAAGCAACACATCAAGAAAAGTTAATTGGCCATTATTTTCGAATTCGGATGTAAATTTTATGTTAGGATGAATAAGGTTGAGGTCTGACAAAATGGAAGTCATCCACATATCTACCTCAGAAAATGATCATTAAAGAAACGAGATTTTGAAATAAAGGAAGTTTCAAGGTGATTGCTTGATTGAAGGTGATTAATTGAAATGTGTGCTAAAATGGGAGACAGGTTTGAGCCCATGGCTAAACCCTCAGTTTGGGAGTGAAACAAACCATTGAATTTGAAAAAAATGTTGTTGAACACTTAGTTTAAATAAAATAACCATCCACAAACTCTCAAAAAATGCTATTCAAGTCTCGTAATAAAATATACAGGGTGTTTCAGACCACCCGTACCCGCCAAATATCTCGCGAAATACAAAACGCATTGAAAAAAGAAATAAATACGTCTAAAACTTTTTTTAAGACTCTATTGTTTGATAGTAATAGGATGTCCCCACTCCCACCCCCGGGGGGTGGAGAGGGGGTAACTTCGTAATCTTAAATAGCACCCCCCAGTTTATTATGCAGATTTGAATTCTGCGTTAACAAATAGGAACTTTTTGTTTGAAACATTTTTTGAAGTTCGTGACAGATGGCGCTATGATCGCCGAAAGAAGTTTTCCGATTACCTATGCAAAATTTGTTGTCAGTTTTGTTAAGTGACAATCAAAAATGTTAATGCTTTGTACAAGGGAAGAGGGGGAGCTTTATTAACCCCCTCTCCCCCAATTCACCCCTAATTTTAGATTTAAACGTATCTCGAATGTCAATGTGTTCTTTACTCGTGAAATCAAAGTATTTCAAATTTCTTTTTCTATTTTCCATCAAAGACAAAAAAAATTTACAAAATTTAACTTCTTCAATCGTGGTATTGAACAGTTGTTTAAATCTAAAATGGTTGCGTTTTCCCATCCTAGGTTATGGGCTGTAGGGGTGAAGTGGCGGTGTGGGGAAGGGGGAGGGGTTAATAAAGCTCCCCCTCTTAACTTTTGCAAAGCATTACCATTTTTTATTGTCACTTAACAAAACTGACATCAAATTAGCATAGGTAATCGGAAAAACTTCTTTCGGCGATCATAGTCACGAACTTCAAAAAATGTTTCAAACAAAAAGTTCCTATTTGTTAACGCAGAATTCAAATCTGCATAATAAACTGGGGGGTGCTATTTAAGATTACGAAGTTACCCCCCTCTCCACCCCCCGGGGGTGGGAGTGGGGACATCCTATTACTATCAAACAATAGAGTCTTAAAAAATTGTGTAGACGTATTTTTTCTTTTTCCAATGCGTTTTGTATTTCGCGAGATATTTGGCCGGTACGGGTGGTCTGAAATACCCTGTATACATTGGCAAAAATGGATCCCCCTTTGTACGTCAAGAAAAAAACTTGCTACATGAATGCAGAAGATACACTGGAAAGAAATCTCAAAATTTTACTCCGATATCTTTCAAAATGGCGGAACAGGAATCTACTTAATTAATTAATTTTTTCACATAAAAATGGCACTAACTCAGGAACCGATGGTTGTAGTAGACCCGTAGTACCTTATATCTTTTTGATGAGCATTTATGAGAGAATTCAAATGTATGTAAAAATATATAGGGTGTATTATATAAAAATTTGGTATATTGCTCGAAAATGAGCCATCTTGTATTTTACAAAAATATTTTTACAAGATGCTCATCGTTGTTGATTACAACAATCTCTTATTAGAATTATTTTTAAATCAACAGTATAGGCGTAATCTTCCACCCCAAGATCGTTGGGACACACTGTATAAATGGGACTTTGAACACATTTAGCTACAACAATTTGAGCCAAGCAGATCGATTCCCATTCACATTTTGTGCTTCATCTGTCATTGTACTCGATTTAATTACCCTTGTTAAATAATGAAATTAATACGGGAAAGAATAGAATGCAGGTAAATGATGCCTTTACGGTAACCGTTGATCCTTACTATTTTATTATTCATAACGAGAAGAGAAGTTGAAAATTAGTAGCTAAGTTTTTACGACGATAATTAAATTGGCAATTGCAACTTCAGGATCTAATCGAGAATGGAATTTTGATTGTACATTGCTATTCTTCCTACAGGTTAACTGTAATGGTTCAGATATTCATCTTCGGATTTCCCAAAACAATAAAAAAGTAAGTTCCCAAACTTATGATTGCCGTGCGTCTTCTTAATTGGCTAAAGTTAAAGAAAATCTAAAGAAGTTTAAGTATCGTGTAACATAGAATTAAATAAGTTTTAAAAGATTGGTCGTATGACTAATAGTAGATATAAAAATGTTTGTCCGGTTAATTTCTAATTTAAGTTATATTAGGTGCACGTAAGCATTGAAAATCTTAAAAGTAGAAGGGCAACTAAACGGCAAATTACCATCAGAAGTTATTAAAGAGCAAGTTAACTTAATTTAATGTCAACCCTCCCATAATAGACTTTATTAGAATGATGATTCTGATTTAAAGGGCTACCAATTTCGACCTACATGTTAGAAATTGGGTTTAAAATGATATGAATTTTTGATACAATGGGTTTAGTATTGACACAATGGTAATACAATTTCTGGCTCCATAAGTTCATGTTTTAGCATCAGGTCAGTCACTGCCATGCCTGGTTAATTGTGTAATTTGGTGTTCATCCAGAAAGGTTTGAGTGATTTTTTTATATTAGTTCTACTTCTTAAGTCTTCTTTAACAACTTGAATTTGGCAAAATTCAACTGAGTTCTGCTTGAAGTTAAAGTAAACTCCGTGTCTTGACATGGGTGCCCCTCTTTTCCATCATTTTGGAATATAATCTGAATTTCTTCACATGATATTTAGAAAAGCTTCCTATTCATTTAATATTATAATTTTATAGGTAAAAAATAACAAAATCCTGAAGTTCCTTGACGACGCGGACGGTATACGCACGTTTGCATTCCTTTCGAGCGGCAACAAAAGCCGTCCCTACCCTTTTATCATTATTTTTCTTTACGCTTTCGTAACAGTACCAGGGGCGTAATTGTTTTTTCTCTATTGGTTCTCAATCAGGCAAACTTTTAAAGATTTAAATTTAAAACTTAAGGTGATGTTCTGAGAGGCTTATTCTTTTGTTGAGTGTGAATAAAACTTTATGGATTACGTTTAAATACTTCATCGGAGATGGAGATTCCAGTGTATACGCACGTATTGTTCAAAACGTACCGTATGGTCGTTTTGTTCACAAATTAGAATGTGCAAATCACGTAACAAAGGCTTTCACATCAAACCTTAACAAATTATCAAAAAATACTAATTATGATACTTCTGAAAGGCGAATTTTAAAATCAAATTTGCGACGTTTATCAACATCTTTACGATGTGCTATTTCAAACAACAAAGAAATTGCTATATTTCGTAAAAACATACTTAATATACCAAAACATATATTTGGAAACCATTCCAACTGCTGATATGATTATTGCAAAAGAAAAAGTATTAACGAGAAAAACCATATACCCTTACTAACTATAGTTGTACCATTTACGCACAATTAATCAGGTTAATAGAAAATATAGCCCAAAAAAAAGATCCGTTAGTTGCTAATGACACCACAAACCATGCTGAACCAAGGCCACCTGGCTGAACGTTATATGTCTTGGCAAAATTAACTGGTGGTAAAAGAATTAATTTCACACAAAGAGGATCTTACCACAAAAGATGCATTCCAGCCGGTTTGTCTTTTGATTCAGTTTCCACGTAGCACAGTAGGTTTTTCAAGTTTTTTGTTACGAAAAAATTTTGTCTTGTTCGACAGAAGCAGCAAGAAAGGGCGAAACAAAAGGGAAAATATCGAAAACGAGTAAAAATAAATAATGATAATAACTCAAACGATTATGGTGGTGATACTGCTACAGTGCTACAAAAATACGAAGCAATGTCAATGTATAAAGTGAAGGTTGATAAATGTGGTATTTTTATATCAGATATCCATTTTTTTTCAGCAGCGTCTCCTCATGGTAAAATAGGAAATAATAAAGTAATTGAAGTCAAGCGTTTATATTCTATCAAAGGACAAATTATTATTAGTGATGTAGCTAAAAGAAAAAATTCTTTGGGTCTTTCTTTTTGGAAGATAAAGTTATTCTTAAAAATAATCATAAATACTTGTATCAAATTCAAGGACAACTTAATATAATGGATTTTTATTCGTGTGATTTGATATTATACATATACAGACAATGATTTACTTTTACATAGGGCATTCATTATCTCTCCTAGTTTGAAACTCTCTCATTCATCTTCTATCTCGTCCTGATTATAACTGATATTTTTAAATTCGGTTCTATTCTCTGATAGTAAATTTTAGTAGTAGTTCTTCCATTTGTCTTTGCCAATTGGATCAAACGTCACCTTTTCTGTTGTATTTCTTCTTAAGGATTTTATCGTCTTCCAAGCTGCTCTTGATCTGGAGCTTCCTACTAAATAATCGATCTCTCGGCACTTTTTTTTGGCAATATTCGTTCTTCACTTTAGATACCTCCTTTTTCAGTGTATAAAAGTACCTACGATAGACTTTTCTGTCTTCATTATCTCTGGTACAGAGCCATTTGAGATACAGATTTTTCTTATGATCTATAAGCTTCTGAATGTCTTCGATGAGCCATTCATTATTTCTTTGGTGATTTCTTCTTGGTTCCTCGCCTATAGCTTCCATAGCTGCTTGATGAATGTAGTCTTTTAAAGTATTATACATTTCCTCAGGTGATCCCTGAGGTAGATTTTTCATTTATCGTTATTTCGCTACCATTTGCTTTTTTCTTTGTCTCAGTCAAAACAGCGATATCAATGTTGTGAGCCAGTAATTGTTCGAATACCTCATCTTCTTTAGTTCTGAGGCCTTGGACATTCCAGCATCCATAATTCATATACTTATTTCGTAGCTTGTATCGTCGTCGATATGTTCCGTCCGTTTTCCGATGCTAAGTGTTCGAATGGATTCCGCGGCGTAGAGAGCTGGCCTACCGCTACAACCCTCCTCCTTTTTCCGGGCTTGGGACCGGCAGTGGCGGCCACTGGGCTACTCGATCCACCCAGCGCCTACCTCAGGCGGAGTTATGTAAACCAATTTATTACTCTGTATCATATCTCAATAAATGATTTGTGTAACGTTCGCAATCTTGTACAAAATAAACCCCTTTTGTTCTTGGCCTTGGTACATACTACATAGGTACACGTATATACAATAGGATAAAGTTTTTGCAGGTAAACAAGTTTTATAATTGTTTACATAATTTAGACATCTATTGCGCTAAAAGTAAGGTGGAAGGGATGATTTTCAAACAATAAGCAGCTTTGGACTGTTTTTGATCAGGTAGATATTGGAAATTAGTTTTGTGTGTTGCCTAAAAGATAAAATAACTTAAAAGCTATTGCTGCGACACCAGACGGTGAAAGTTTTCGTAATTACGACTACTATGCCCTTTGTTAAAGCGGAAAGTAATGAAATGCTAAAAATCTAACCGGTGAAATCTTAGTACGTTTGTTGTATTCGTCAAATTTAGTGAATAATTAATACCAATGAAAAGGGTTTTTCTTGAATTCCACAACCAAATCATGTTTTTCGTGCAATAAGTTTTACATATTGATGAACAAACGATAAGCATAATCAACTGCAAAGCACCTTCAATTCAAAGGTTGCTTTGTTCTATCTTAAAGTGGTATATATTACTATCTTGTACATCTAATCGATGCCTTAGAAAATTATAGTTTCAACCGCATTTAATTTTCAAAGGAAGAGTATAGCATGTAGTTAATGCGATGTAAAGCTTTTGTTCTTATTCACGCGTGTGTTAACACTTTCCTGCACTAGAGAGAAGGAAATTCAGAAATTCCATGTCCGATACTCTAGCCATATAATAACTTTATCTACTCCAAATTTCTATTATATGTATAGATAAGTGGATATAATATATTCTAGGTCTTCAGATGATTATCGTAGGAATTGTAAAGGCACGCGTGCGGTATTACGTTTAGTGGGTGAGAAATATGTTGTAGACTATACGAAGTAATGTCATTGATTTTACAATTGTATAATTTATCTTAATGTAAAAGCATTTTTCATCGTCATACGTAATACTGTGTTGATGAGCATTATATTAGTATCTTATATTTGCCAAATTGTAATGAAAGATCAGCAAATGGGAATATATAATAACCATTTTCAACTAACGCTGATGTAGTATGAAACGACTGAAATAATATAGGCTACCAAACCATTCGATCATCCATTAATTTAATTGGTTCCATAGAGTCAGCCAAAATAAAATGAAAAGCTGATAATTCAAGACATTACAAAAATGTTTGCGTAGTATTAACTTAATGACGTCGTCATCCGTTGCTTTTTTTACAGTGCAGCAGATTTTTAAAATAAATAACACGAAATCACCATTAATCTCGTAATATTTAATTTCACTAAGTAAATCTTAACTTTTACATCAGGAAAAATTTTCTTTAATTTGTAAAGTAATGCTAATACCTTATATGATCACTTGACTCACAACTTCTGCTATCCAAAATTGTTTAATCTTACGTGAATCACTGTCGTCAGGTAACTTCAAGCCCACGCTCTTACTAAAATGTGAAAGAACCAGTTTTACAAATAAATTTGATAAGGATTTACGAGGTTGTATATACTTTTGGAAAATGTTACCTATCAGTACATTAACGACATTTGTAGTGGTAGGAGTGAAAATAAACAAATTTCGTAATTTATCTTCGGTGTCGCGTTCACGTTTAAAAATCAGTACCTTTGTAATATTGTTAATTAAATCATGAACGTTGTTTAATTAAAGTGATGGGTGCGGGTGCGCTGATAGTGTCACTAAGGGTAAGTGATTTTGTTGTAATTCCCACAATATTCTTCGAATGATAAGTTGCATTCCCTGTAGCGAATTCGAATATTTAAAATGACCTACATGGAGATATTGGAAATGGTAAGAGATACAAGGATACAAATCTTTTCTAAAAACCGTAATTATTCATTTATTATTGGAAATAATTGAACCAAATTTTCAGGAATCGAATAACATAGGTACATTAACAATGGCATCATTAAAAACCATACTCGCGACTTTCTATTTGCGTTGTGGTCAAATTACAATGTACCATGCATTAATTTTCACGTGAACAGTTATGTATCCGATTATAATCTGAATTCCAATGTGTTTGTTGCGCTTAATATTCAAATTTGGGTACATCTACTAAGCTCATTTGGAATATTTCTGCAAATTGAATATACGAATGAATGAAGGTAACAATTTCCCTACATAAGGTGAAATATAACAACCAACAAGTTTTGTGAATAAAAATGGAAGCTTTGCTAAAATGCACTGAAAGCGTTGCAATTACACACATGAAAGAGTTATATCGATTGGAAACTCATCCATTATGTGGTGAAAAATAATCATCCGTTCACACATTTTAAACGTACGTATATAGAAAAATGCTATACATAACAAGAGATAAAGGGTGAACGTTTTGTGAATCGATAACCTCTGACAAGAAACGGAATGTATCGTGCGCATTATTATTTTACAGAAATGGTACTCCACTTATATGATGCAATGACAACATTCGAAATTTCATCTTCTTACAGACACCATTGTTGTTAGAATTGCAGTGCAAATGTGCTGTGCTAAGATCGCAAAATGTCTCAAAATGAAAGTTCGATTATTAATAAACCCAATGTTCTGAAAAACCGTAACCCAAAGACTACAATTTTAGGACAATATCACAAAACCTATCATGTATAAAGTTGAGAATACTTCAACTTTAAAACTATTATGTGGAAGCTTGTGGAGTAAATGTTGCATTCAATATTTACAGTGTAGATGCGTAATTTCGGGATCAAGGGAAATTGATACTATAGATTATATGTTATTGTACAGAAACTACAGAATATTCCTTTCATGTAGGAATTCTTTTTCTGTAACTATAAATACCAATATGGCACATTTCCCTATACACATTATCAGATGAAATTGCTAAAGTTGTGCCGAAATATCACATAAAGGACTGATAAAAAAAAATTGAAAGGAAGTGAACGAAAAACCATTTCGTCTCACCGTAATTTTACTGTAAGGTTTTGGAAGTTATAACCTATGTAATGGACATTTCTTTACAAACGGAAAGTGTCTACATAAAGTAAGGTAAGTGTGTATTGAATTTCAAGATTTAAGGGGTTGCAGCAGCATTGTACAACAAAAATATATATGGAACTTGAATTACCAACACACAGAACAAATCTAATCCTTTAAATACGTAGGTACTTATCGCGTCATATAGTATAATTCCAGATAGTAAATGTGATGGCACAGTTGCTATTTAAATTCCTGCATTCGCAAAATAATCCATTTATAAATTTAATGTCGAAATAATATAATTTAATACCTATCCTAATCCTACCTACATAAATTTAATAAAATTTGAAAATGATTAGGTTTGACATAAATGAATGTGAAGTTTCTTCCCTTAAATGAAACCTGCCTAATTAATTGATAGAAGGTTGAAAACAATTTGTATCTTTGTAATTAGGAATTCTGGGATTGGTTTAAAATATAAAAGCCTTCTGTACAATATGTCTCTAACAATTTTATTCGCAAGGTTAATATGCATCAGCATACATTTTTCTAATGAGAACGCATTATTTTACAAGGAACGTATGCAAGGAAAACGAGTGAAATGTGTGCTAATTGCAACGCATTCCAGATGTAATTTCACATGTAAAACAAATACGTATTATATGTGCACAAGCGAACAGCCAACGGAGAATTATTTGATTGAGTAAATAGTGAACGAAATTGACATTTTCTTTTCAATTCTTAGTAGTTTAATATTCATACAGGGTTAGTAAAAAGTCCCGGAACGGTCGAATAACTTTGTTATTTGAAAATTATGATTTCTGAAATTTGGTATGGGGGTATAGTTAATATAAATGCATTTTATGCAATAAAGTTTTTTTTTTCACTTCCTGTGTAATCGGAAATACGTCCAACTTTTTTTTTTAAATGGAACCCCCAGATTTTTTTAACACTTTTGAATGCAAAATAAAAAACTACGTTCAGGAAGTATTAACATGTTTAATTTTATTCACAACAAAACAGTTAAAAAATTAAAAAAGTGTCCCCATAATCTTGAACAATTGGAAGAGAGAATAGTTCAAGAAGCCAATCGCATCACTCCAGAACAATACAAAATTCAATAAGAAATTTTACTGACCGTTTACATTTTTGTCAAATTGTAAATGGAGAGCATTTTGAACAATTATTGTAATCGCAACCTGAATAGACAGGTATCTTGATTTTTCTGTATTAGGACACTTTTTTAATTTTTTAACTGTTTTGTTGTGAATAAAATTAAACATGTTAATACTTCCTGAACGTAGTTTTTTATTTTGCATTCAAAAGTGTTAAAAAATCTGGGGGTTCCATTTAAAAAAAAAGTTGGACGTATTTCCGATTACACCGGAAGTGAAAAAATAAAAACTTTATTGCATAAAATGCATTTATATTAACTATACCCCCATACCAAATTTCAGAAATCATAATTTTCAAATAACAAAGTTATTCGACCGTTCCGGGACTTTTTACTAACCCTGTATATGCTTCCCCTTTGTATGTATATGATAGTTCGTCATTTAATTTAAACTATTTATAGTTCTATTTTTATTGATGTTTATAAGATAATATGCATAAAAGGCACTTCAAATTTTCTACATAATATAAAATTCGAAAACCAGTTAGGTTTTGTTTAATATTAATGAGAGACACAATTACACAAAAAAAGATTTTATTTTTTTAATTCCTAATTTCAATTAAATTAATTAATCGAACGAATATGAGAATAACCCCCTATTCTAAAATAAAGAACCCACCGTTTACTTTAACGCTTCAAATAAATAAATTTTACATTTATATGGTACCGTTCGAAAATAACAATCGGTTTAAAATGCAATCAAAAAGAAAATTACAGCAGCAAGAACAGTGGTGTGAATCCGTATTTTTCTATAACTGATTAGTTTCGAAATTGGAAAATAAAATCTCATTAATGGTTGAATATTTTTGTTTCATTAGAACGTTAGGTGTACGTACAATTTCCTGTTTAAATAATACTTAATACGTTCTACCTTCCAGCATTTTTCGTTTTTTCCCCTTTCAATTGAAAATTGTATTAGCATTGAAAACATAAATTTCTCATTGTACATTGTAATCTGAGTTGTAACAGAGCTTGTGTGTTTATTTTCTAGGGTCTCCATTTCATTATTCGAATTCTTTGAAACGCGCGATTTGATGATTAATGCGATACCTTTGTTGAAAATATCGTCAATGTTTATATTATATTGTAGAATTTGTTCATTAAAAAACAAGATTGACAGATATTTATTCCTTCTTAAATGATTTCCTATAAATATCTATACTGTAGTGGCGTCTCATTGAGATATATTGGATACTTCTTGAGGAGTAGATGTGTCAGTTAATTAAACTAATTAAGACTTTTGTTTTTAATAAAGACGCCTCGAAAAGGGCTAGCCAAAACTAGTCGAAACGTGGGCCTAACGAAGTCAATCGTGTTGTTTGAAACTGGTACTCTCAAGAGAATTGCAGACACTGGTCAAAAATCCCACGACAGAGTCATTCCAAGATCTTTCTGGAAACCCCAAACGGAGACTTAGCAGCGTTCATCTTAAAATTAAGCATGATGAAGGTAAAACCTACGACAGAGATGGTTACAGACCACTGTCACCTGAACAAACAGCTACATAACATGGGACTGACGATAGGCCGATATGCAAGGGTTGTGGTAAGATCGAAGAAACGCCCTATCACGTAGTTTGAAACTCTTCTTTTAACAATTCAGTTTTGGAATAATATGCACAAACTTATAGAGAAGGTACAAACTTTTATTGTACGATCCTTATTTTCGTCACTTTCCACAATCTAAAGAATTTTTCGATATAAAAGCTGTAGATCATGATTTAAGATCCACAAAATCTGTTAATATTACACGCCGTTGCATATGAGGTGTATGTTTGTCGAAAGAGAAAGATATTTCAAGTTTTGTCATTATCTGTAGTGCAGATGCTGATAAATTAGATTAAAATGCTTCATTATGTAAGGCTTGTCCATTTTTATGGAAGAACTCCATATATTTTTCCAACTCACGTTGGTAAAAAGCGGAATGTTTTTGTTTTAATTCATCTGGTTCCAGTTAAATCAGAAAAGCCTTCAATCAAATGTGAATTGAGTTGAAGATTTCTGAGAGATGAAAATTCTAGTTACCCTTATTGCAGTTGTGGGGACCCTCTTGAACCTACCGTCACTAAACGTTGTAATTAGTGGCACTCAAAGAGGTTGAAGGGAAATGACAAGAGTGCGACATTCGCCTATTTTCGCCGAAAGCTCCAGAGATAAAGACCTCAATATGCTAACTGACAACAATACCGACTCGGCACGACTGGAAGAATTCCAGTAAAGTTCAATGGGAACCGTGTATTTCACAAAACTGCTCCAAAATCGGCTCTGGAGTGTAAGGGAGCAATGGAGGCAACGTGCTTGCGCGTGCCAGAATCATAGGAAACTAGGTTGTGGACGACAGCTGCAAACGAAAAGTCACTTATGGGCCTGTAAGATTGCTTATACCAAAAGGGAGATTCAGGAAGACATTGGTCGAATATTCCAGGATAGAATCATTCCAAGATCGTCCTAAGAAACCCAAACGGGGACTCCTTAAAATTAAGTAGGACGAACATAAAACTGACGTCAGAAATGGTCACCGGCCACTGCATCGTCACACCGATAGTCCGTTATGTAGGGGTTGTGGCGAGGAAAATGAAATGCCACACCACGTCATCTGTCAGTGCGATACACAAAGGCAAGGGAACGCGTACTTGGGCATAGAAAGGTTACTCAAGAGGATGAACGAAGTTTCACCCCACAAAAATCCTGGGATTTGTTAAAGATACAGGTACCCTTGAAGAGATACAATAGACCAAAAGCTCGCAGTAGGTTTGTCACTTTATATGTGTCTTAACTTAACTATTCTCTCATTAAATCTAGTGACACAAATAGCTAGGAAATTAAATAATATCCACAATACACAAAATGGAAAAATTCTGATGAAACTGGCGATGCGACCTTTGAACTTTTCTTTAAAAAATGTACAAGTCACTAAGATAAACTCAGTAATTGTTTGAAGATTGAAACATCTTTGGTCAAAAGTTTTACTGAATTTCTTTTGCAAACATTTTCCTAACTCTAAGGATCAAAGTTAAATGGATAAAAGGAATGTGCTAAACAGCTTTAAGTGAGAGATAAAAATTTGTGTTTAATATAAATTCACTTTCAATAAATGAACTATAGATTCAAATTCAAATTTACGAAAGCGAAAAGTTAATTTTGTGATCAATTAAACTGGAAACACGTAGATAATGGTGAATAAGAAATTATGACATATTTTGAATATAGAATTATTCATGGGTTTTTGTATGACATTAGCTTGTAAAACATTTTTGAACAAAGTTGAATTAAATGGAAAATAAGTTTCACACTTCCTTTAAATATAATACACGTCACCATTACTTACAACTAAATTTTATCTTAATGAAATTTACGTAATTATTGAATACACTATACTTAGAAATATACTTTGCTTCTGTTTTCAGAACTTTCAAATATCATTACAGCCTTGTTCGTTTACACAATTAGCTTTAATGTTGTTATTAAACTTTTCGGTACTTTCTAAATTGATTTCACGCTTCAAACTAAAATTTTAAATTGAGTTAGGATTAAGTAAAAGTGATCTTAATTGTTTGTGAATGTTATCGAAGATGACGAGGGTTCGAAAAACAAATTTGTTTCTAATATCCATTAAGCTTGAACACTATTATTGCAGTTATCACTCCGCTGTTTCAGGATTTTCTTGTCACTTAAATTGAACTTACTTCATTTCTAGCGTTTCATGTTTTCATTCTTCCATGAGTGATTTGTTGTTTCTTGTAAAAGTACAAGGTATATGAATTTCTTTTAGTACGTCAAGTGCATTTTTTTGTTCAATGCTGTTCAGAGTGTAGAATGTTTATTGGCAAGATGGTGCGGGCTCACGTTAAGCTGATTTAGATACCCTTTAAGAGATTTAAATTGCTTCCTAGAAGCAGAGTTCACAACAATCCGTTGACACATACAATAAAACGACAAGTATTTGATTTAACGTTAAAGGACACAACTCGGAGCACTATTGTTAAATAACGTTAATGTTAGTTCTGTCTCTGGAGTAAAAATGTGAATTTAGGAAAACGTCTAGAATCAGCTATTCATAGTTATTCATCTCGAAGAGGTCGATTTTCAACCCAAGGTATATTGATACAGTTTGCTAATTAATCGAAACCAGAATTTCTCAAGTCCAATTATTTTTACAGACGAAGCGACTCTTAATTGCGACGGGATTGCTAAGTTCGCGAAATAACAACTACTCTTGTTATAAAGCCAAGCAAATAACTCCAACGACGTCTTACAGCGCCGAATTATAAATAAATTAAACAAAATTTGCTAATAAAGCTTCAATTAACACAATTTAAATTAACACAATATACAAATGCTTTTAATCACATTCCATCAAATGCAATTTGCCTTTGCTCTTACTTTCTTATTAACTCCTCCATTTCCTTCAAGCATAAAGCCATGGTTCGCCCACAACTTTTCCCTCCTGTCGCATAACAGCTTTTTTCTTAGGTGGTTTTTCTCCACTCGCAATTTTTATACTTTTATAAAGGACGATATTGATGTACATGCGAAATAAGCAATTGTTATCTTCAGCTTTGGCTTGTTGTGAATCCAGCAGATATTCCTGTTCTGGCACGTATAGATGTTGCTTATGGGTTAGCTGTGGTGCTACGAATAACGTTATAAGATATGAATTAAATAAGTATAAGGCCCAGTTTTAACGAAGCCATCCCGAAACTCCTTAAAACGAGGATGACTCCAAACTTTTATAAGTACACTTATGTTGATTAATGTTTCATTACTTATACAGTCTAATATTCGCGCTACAGTATGCTACAGTTACTTTACCTTTAGAGCAGAGCAAATGGTTATACAATTTCAATTACTGACTCCTCAATTTCATCTATCATTTATTATACAAGTTTTAATGTTAATTGAATATCATTTGATCGATTAGGGAGTTAGTTGCTTTGCAAACTATTTTATTATATACATGTGATCACACAAACAAGTTTAATATAACCATAGACCAAATACTCCTTAGACCTCTCACTAATGGTTACAAAATTTGGTTAGTACTGGAGGTCCCCGTATTGGAGTGCTACGATCGTTTGGATGTCGAATGTAACTCTGCTACTATTTACGAAGTACGTTACTGCTTAATGAGTATTTGAGCGAAATAGGTATAGCTAAGTCAAGTGGTTTCAATCTCGGCAAGGATAACTTTTGTCATTGACTAATGACTAAACAATGAACGCTTTTGTGTAGTATCTGTTACCGTTACGATATTCACATTCCTTATGCAATGTGTGGCCTTGACACAATTTCCGCAAAGATAAGCAATCCAACGTTTTTGCTGAATATTACCTCTCTCGGCTTTACTTGGTGATTTTTACCCTACCGAACTTTAACTTGTGTTTTTTTGCGTAAATAGGTACAACTTTCACGCTTCAAATCTTTTATTTTTGTCAAATTTACTCCCCGAATGTGACCTTTGCTAACTAAACTTTTTAAATGTTTTAATGTTTACGTGTCCAAGCCTGTAATCATTTTTTCCATATCAGTTTCAATGTAATTTGATTCGTAATTTCTCACCGTTAACTTAATAAATTTTCAATATGATGTAACCTTTTGTTAAAATCGCAATTGTTGGTTTTAGGGGAGGAAATAAAGCACTAAAACTGATTGAGATGGGGTTTTTTGCATTCGCTTCCTAAATTCAATAGGAAACTTTGTACCTACTTTTGACCATGTTTCTTTTTCCAAATTGCATTCGTGCAGTGGAAAATGCATCCTGAAAAATTTATGCATTTTCATATAAAAAATTCATAACTTCGTTATAAATTTCTCGAATTGACTCAATTCGAGTTCACGAGGGTTTTCGAGGTCGCCGATTCCGAATATGACCTCCAAATTGGCTCATCGCCTAGAGCTCAGGATGGCGGAGCAACGTCATCTTCGAAGCTTTTTGTGAAATTCACTCTCAAATAATTCTAGACATCGCATCCGGGGATTTCTTAGGTTGCTGATTCCAAATTTTACTGTTACCAGAGTTTCCTATTGAATTTAGGAAGCGAATACAAAAAACCCCATCTCAATCCGTCTAACAGGTCTTATTACAAAAATTTGGTAGGTTCTATTTGGTAATCCTCATAAGGGATTAAGGGAAGATTTTGTATTAAATGTTTTTGTCATAATTTTTTGTTGATAATGAACTTTAGTCGATTGTGAACGTTAAGAACGTTTTCAAGTCAACTACCTACGCTACGCTTGTGTTTTTTAAAACTGGTATTAGGTACATGCAATTAGAATTTCGAGGTAACTATTTTTAACAGGAGAAGCAGTACCTATATTACTTAATATGTATTTCAAAAAAGAAATTAAAAAATTAATCGGGTGTAACGACGACTTCGATACTTCCGCTTTTATGAAGGCTTCGAGTTTCGATCCTTCGAAGGAACGTTTAATTCACAATAATCACAATGTTGTTCTGACAGGCACGCACCGCCCGCGCCCGCGCGGTCCATATGGGCAAGGTCGGACGGCGTTAAGGCCTTAAAAGGCACCTACGGTCGTTGAATTTTAAAAATATTATGTGTATGTAAGGCGCCGGCTAACTATGAGAGAACGGTGGTAATTTTAGCTCAATATTATAATATTATCGTTATTAGTTCATTATTTCGCACGACGACGGCGCCGAAAATACCTGGCGCGTCGTTGCCTGTAAATGTGTTAACCTATTTGTATCAGAGGAACAAAATAATGATAAAACATAAAACTTATGAACGTAACAACGTATGGTTCAAGTAACTGCAATAATGCTGAATAGTGAATTCTGTTCTGATACGTGATACTCCTTCAACAAAAGCATTTGTTGACCAGTTGAGTTGACAAAAGTTTTCTTCGATATTTCTTCTTGTATTATTCAACAATTTATTTGACTCAATTTTCTATACATACTTGTATTGCCATCTACTGCAGTTAACTGTCACTATTTCTAATAAAACCAAAGCTTCATTTACATTAGAGGTCTAAGGAGTATTTAGTCTATGATATAACCAAACGCAGGTATATAGAGGAAAGAAAATAAGCTTATTTAGGAGATATACTACTTCTTAATCTTAAGAAATAAAGCTAAACGAAACATTCTGGTCTTATATAAAGTAGGTATAAATCATAGTAATATAGAATTGGCCACGTTATTTATGTGCTCCTACGTCTCTTATACGCTAGTCGTGTGTTTAAAGGAATCTATTTTCCAAATTAAGAGTCATGGTTTTGTTGAGTTGAGAGAAAAAACAGGTGAACATGTGCGTGTTCATTAGAGAGAGCAGGAATTCTTAGTAATGGTTGATTCAAGGTGTAGATATTTCCATACAAATTTTATTTGAATATACAGTGTGTCCACGGATTGACTTCACTATAGGTGTAAATGACCAAAAATTTTAGAATTTCAAAACGATTTTTTCAGATTCTGCCCTGCTTCATTGGAAATGAATTTTCATCATATTTTTAATTTTTTTAATTCAAAGCCGCCTTGATCGTGGAACAAAAACTATTTTCTTTGCAGGTAAAGTACCTTTTTTATGTATCATAGAGTAAAATTTTATTAAGAAAAACTGTTGAGAATCAAAAAATAATAATCAGTGCAAAATTTGAAAATAATCGGCACAATTTCATGAAACCGTTATTTTTATTTATTAAGACGACTATCATCGATTAAATCGGAATCTATGCATACAACATTTCAAACATTACATTCTCATTTGTTTACAAACAATACCGATTGTCATTTTATGGTCAGTTTTTCTATTCTGAACAGCTTTTCTTAATAAAATTTTGCTCTATGATACACAAAAAAGGTACTTTACCTGCAAAGAAAATAGTTTTTGTTCCACGATCAAGGCGGCTTTGAATTAAAAAAATTAAAAGTATGATGAAAATTCATTTCCAATGAAGCAGGGCAGAATCTGAAAAAATCGTTTTGAAATTTCAAAATTTTTGGTCATTTACACCTATAGTGAAGTCAATCCGTGGACACACTGTACTTGTTACTGTTACATCAAAGTTATTCAAATGTTTACAGTTTGTTTTAATCAACCCCATATGCGATGGAAAAGTCATTGTAGGGTCGAAGTATATCTCAAGATCCTTAATGTCATGACTCGCTTCAGTGGAGTACCTATCATTAATAAGCAGCACTCAAATAATTTCTGATTCTATATATTTTACACATATGGCAACATTTGGTCTTATAAGCTGATTTTTGAAAGTTATGGTTCAAATATTGTAAGAAGAATGAAATATGTATCGAATGCATACCAAAAATGAGCTAAAATAGAAAATAGAAAAAAGTTTGTACTACATTGCAAAACCAAATCTTTACAAATTTCATAAAGGTTCCAAAACTCAAATGTTCTACGTTTCATTTTAAACATATTCCATAAAAATTGTATATGGAGGTTTTAAAAATTACTGCAACGTTTCAGAACTGAAATACAAAACCTACAGCATGTAAACCTATAGTATGAACAACAAATTCTCCAAATTATAAAATCTGAAAATTTCTGTTGCAACATTTTTAGTAAAATTTTAGGAAAAATGCCATTTTTTATAAAAAAAATTCTATTGATTTTAAAGAAAAAGCCAAATCAGTAAAAATTCAAAGTGATCATATCCTTTTTTCTTTTGACCTTTACACCTTATTTAAAATAATCCTTTAAGTAATGGAAAATTAGTCCAGTCAATGAATGCTGAAAAGCGGGGTGTAGAGTTGAATATGCGAGAATTTTTGACTTCAGAGCTTTGTTAGCAGTAGTTAGTAGGTAATCATAGTAAAAGGTTAGGGTGGGAAGGGGAGGGAGAAAGGGCCATTTCTGGGTTTTTCGATTACATCTCGGAAACGGTGGACCCTAGAACAAAATATTCCAAATAAAAATAAAAGATAATTAAATTTCCTATAGAAGTCCTTCCATGCATATTTCTCGATTTTTAACAGTTTTCTAGATGTACGTTATTGAATATCGATAGTTTTCGAAAAAATCGTTTTTACCTAACTCTTTTTGTCAAGCATTTACTCCTAATGCCTCCCACCATCGTTTCTCAGAAACGAATTGTTTGTCAAATATTTGTCTCTGGTTTTTTATTGCATAGGAAATTCAACTAGCTTTCATTTTCATTAAGAAGAATTTTTTCTAGAGTCCACCGTTTCCGAGATATAATCGAAAAATGGCCTCTCCTCTCCTTCCCATCGTAAGCTTACCTCCCAGGGTCGGAGACTTTTAGTATGTTTACCTACTAACTACTCCTAACAAGCTCCTGAAGCCAAAAAGTGTCGCATATTCCATGCACTCTATAATACTTGATTGACTGGACTGTTTATAGTCATTTCTAGAAGAACAACGAAATTGAGCGTACATGTTAGAAATTCTATAGCTTTTGATTGGTTGAAGATAAAGTAGCGTCAAATTAAAAAAAATTTAATCTTCTATAACTTCTTTTCTGAGAAACGATCGTGGGAGGCATTAGAAGTAAATGTTTGACCAAAAAAGTTAGGTAAAAATGTTTTTTTCGAAGATTATCGATATTCAATAACGTATATCTAGACAACCGTTGAAAATTCGACAAATATGTATGGAACAATTTTATAGCAAATGTAATTATCTTTGATTTTCATTTGAAATACTTTGTTCTAGAGTCCACCGTTTCCGAGATATAACCTACAAACGCAAAAATGGCCTCTTCTCCCATTGCCACCTTAAGCTCACCTCCCAGAGGTGGGGACCTTTAGTATGTTTACCTACTCCTAACAATGTCCTGAAGTCAAAAACTCTCGCATATTTGATGCATTCTACAATGTATTCATTGACAGGACTAAATGGAAACAAAATCATGGTTGTGCGATGGATTCACCTACAGTGACTTTATACAGAGAGATTCACCTATTTCGGCGACAATCACTAATTTAGTAATGGAATTTATAGAACATATGTGCCTACTTTTCTCCACCAAACTTCACAAAAACGCTAACATCATTATTGCTCTATTTTTTTACATGATTATACAGTGCCCTATTATTTGTTGAATTACCTTGTATATCTATCGCAACAAAATTTGCAGGGCTTAAATAGTACTTTAAAACCTACTTTTATGTAAAAATGACTGCTAAAGGTTACTGAAGGCGACTGAATCTTGAATTATTTTTTTAAATAGAACACCCCGTATATTATTCTATTTTGGAAATCTGCTCATAATACTTCTAAATTTTATTGTTTTCGAAATATTAACTTTCGAAAAGTGACATTCCGGTCTAATGAAGTATGGATTTCGGTCGCTTCCGGTAAAACATTTCGCTAACTAAATCTTGTGATTAATTTTTAGTTAAGTCTTTTAATGAATTTGACTAATAAGATGCGTAGCGAGGGTTTATTAAGGATAAACAGTATCGCTTAGTGTTTTTGGTTGGGTTTGAAATGACCAAAACGTCACTTTTCAAATGTTAATATTTCGAAAACAATTAAATTTATGAATAAAGTGTATCAGAGCATAGTGTTAATAAATATGAGCAGATTTCGAAAATGGAATAAAATACAGGATGTTTTGAAACTTTTAGCCGTCATTTTTCCACAAAAAACGTAGGTTTTCATCTCATATTTAAGCCCTCCAAATTTCGTTGCGATATACCAGGGGTTCAAAAATTAGTTGGGGGGAGCGGACTTTAGATGCGCACTGTATTTAATATTTTAACGTTCAAAACAAATTCCTTTATTTAAAAACAAATTTGATAAGTAGTTAATACTGCATTATATTCCATTTGAGACCAACTCCTCAACCATCTTTGTTGTATAACGTCCACATTGTTCGCGTTATGCAAAATATTAACTCATTCTCTAGCACTCGGTGTTGTGGTCGCATTAGTCGCAGGGTCTCTTGTACACTGTCCGCGTAGTGCCCTGACCCAAAAGAAATTGTGAAAACGGGAGTTTGTACAGTGTAAATTCATGAAACGTATAGTTTCCACTATTATCTGATCACTGTATTTAATAAACAATATTTTCAGCTTTAAAGGTTACCTATTACTCTTAGCGAGTGACTTCTTTAATTAGACGTAAATGGGATATCATGTGCAGCGAGGTCTATGCTTCGATAGCAATCATTGTAATTTAAATTCACTCAACCCCCAAAAAATAAGTCATTACAATCGGAGTAATTGAGCAGTGGTTTTCTAATTTTATAATATTATTTCTCATATAGGTATAAATAAATTCATCAAACTTCAGTAGACACATATGAAACGTTAAATAACATAACATTTGCGATAGTAGGACAGGAATGTTCTCTTATTCTCGTTAATCAGATTAATTAGTGGCACAAACATTTATTTCTAAAGCTAAACGTACCGCAAAGCTTTTGGTTAACAGAATCATAGATTGTTATGTGGAAGAGCTTTAAGACGTAATTTTGTTTTATACTTTAGAGACAATGTAGGCCACGGTGATGTAATTCATCACGCAGTTGTATAGATTTATCTGTCATTATTTTGATTGAACCATAAACAAGTAGGCAATTGATTTTAAGAACGATAAATATCAGTTTACATTTATGAAATTCTTCATATTATCCCTAAAATAAGAAATAACCTATTTTGTAACCCACAAATAACGTTTTCGGTAAAAATTGTAACGAAAAAACAATTTTGTACAAACCCGGAAAGTTCAATAATCTACTTTAGTTGGTCAATATTTCAGAAATATGTCAACACAACAGAAGTCTGATAACAAAGTTTGAAAAACAAACAATAATAGAAAGGATCCTTGAAATACATAAATTCCACCAAACTAAGAAAGTTTTAGGGCAAGTGATCACATTTAAACTGCATCTTAATTCTGTTATGTTCTTTGTTTTTGCCACCTTGAATAGTGAAAGCCAAGGAACAGCCTATAACAAAGTTTGACCATTAAAAGTTCGACGGGCAGCAAAGATCTGTTACAATCGACTACAATTGCTTCAGTTGAGTAAGTTACAGCCGCGTAGCGACCCTTCGTAAAACACTTGCCTAAGAAATTCGTATAACCTTAAAATAAAAATTACTTGAATCGCTGTTTTTCGTTCCAATCTAAACATAATGTAATTTTCTTCAATGGAATTGTAAAACTATCATTTTTTGTAGTAAAACATTCAATGAAAGGGAAGAAACTGTGTTAAGTAAGATATCAAGATATTGTTAGTATATTTGTGGGATGAACAATGACATTATATAGGGAAAGTTGCTCTGTCTTAAAATGTTTAAATTATATTCCTTTTAGTCTGGGTTTTCCACGTTTTTAATAAGGCCCGAGGACTTTTGTTATTATTTTTGGGAAATTTAACACGGATGAGCTTTTAAAAGATTTCGTCCAGACCTTTTATTTATGCGAAAGTGTGTATTTTAAAAATGAATTGTGAGCCAAAAGGTTCACGCTTTGTTTACAATTCTAAATATCAAAGGTATACCTACACTTTTTTTGGCATCTCTATTTAGCAAATAATATCTTTTTGTAGAGATAATTTACTACACAACAACTGTGTTTCAATTACTACTATATTCATTCAATAATGATAGATCCAAGTGAGACGTTTAGTTATTTTTGTATTTAGTGCGCGAAATGCCACTTTGGTGATTGAGAACTGATTTTTTAACGAGGCGCAGCCGAGTTAAAAAATAGTCGAGATCACTAAAAGTATTTCGCGCACGAGTTGCAAACAAAATTTTTTCTACAAACGTGAAGAAGTTGACAATTATTTTAACGTTAAAATACAAAACTCTCATCTAGTTTGCGTGCAATGCGTACTTCGCGCATGGCGTCGTCATTTCGGGCACGCTGTCATGGTAACGTAGGTAAGTGAAAAAGGGTCAAAGCAAACATTAAACATAATTGGTATTATGTTTAAAAATTCTTCAAGTCACACCCGTATTGTGTTCGACTTCCCTCAGTTACCTACGAAGAGAATGTTGGAAAGTTAGTGAAGCAATTGTTCAACCGCATTAACATTTAAATTTCTAAGTTAAATAAAGGAAAGGTCTGACAAACAAGTACACGGCGCGAGCAAATTTAAGCGTAAAAGTTCGAATGAAACGGATTTGACCATTTTCTATTAATGAGCGTTTCATTATTTTTTCTTTATTCCTTCGGGAACTCGTCACTACATTTAAACTTTTTACACTTACAAAGCTCTAACATTGAATAATTCAGTAGGTTGTGATTCATTTGGTCCGTTACAATTTGTCGATGTTTGTTTTTCTTGTGTCCAAGCTTTTAGACGTTCTGTTAAACTTTCAGGAAAGGGACAGTAGTTACTTATTCCTCTTTTCACAAATTTTATGCTTAGTTACTACAGATTTGTGTGTACTTTCCTTGCGGTGTTATGTTGCTGAATCAAAATTATTTTTCATTACATTTCTCTAAAATTATATTATATACCGTCAAACATCGACTAAACACATTATTAATTGTTGCACTTATGTTGTAAAACTCATATAATTTTTAACTTGATAAAGCCATCCGAGAATTGACTTATTATTTAAAAATGTATAGATGTAGGACAAAGAAATTTATTTAAAAAACAATTTGGCAGATGTAATTCACACTTTTTCTATTGTAATTTATAGTACATGCCGTAAATATGATCATAATAGATACTAATGCATAACCAATAATATAATATAGTTTCAGAATCGTCCTGCAATCGCCTTCGCCGTTTACGATAATCAATGTACGGTTTCCCAATATTCTTAGAGGAATGCAAAGGATATCCTGTTCATAAATTGTTAAGGGGCTGCTTTGTCTCTTTACAAATATTTGCTACAAATGGACGGAAGTTCATCAGTCGGAATCAACTAAGTAGTAAATATGCCGTAATACCATCTTAAAGACACCATACAGCAAACAAAAATATTTATTTAAAAATGGTATGTGTTTACTGTGTTCAATTTCTTCCAAATTTCAACTTACTATTTTTGAGTATTCCACATAACTTCAGGAGCTAAATCATTCTGTGGCATATGAACATTGAACAATGTCTATTGTCCGAGTTGCATAGAAGTGCTACTTGATAAGTATGATTTGTTCTTTTCTTTTTATCCGGTTTCGCTTCTAAAGTATAGTATCTACTTGTACCTTTTCTCTCCGTTTTACTTACGCTTTTTTATATCTGAATTATATTTTGTTGTTGAAAGCGATTTCTCATATATACAGTCTTATCTGTCACAGTTAAAAGTTACTAAAGAAAACTCCAAACCTTCCCCATGGAACATTTAATATCATTGCTAGTTAGTGAATGAATACATTGGTGTAACTAATGCGACATGTTTCGGCAACCGAACGTTGTCATCATCAGGCTTAAGTAAAATAGCGGCGAGAAGCCCACAATTAAATAAGCTTATAAAGCAGTTAAAATTGTAAAGTTTTAAAAATGAAAAAGCTAAGTCCAGCCAGAAGGAACAAAAGCTAAAATATCGCCATTTAATTACTAACTATTTTTCCTCTTGCTACCCTAATTTCTCAGCATCTGCACATTCCGTTATCGTTAGCAAAAAAGAATTAGAAATAATTGACGGTGGCGTAACAATCACTTCGAAACAGTGTTAAAAACGGACAAATTACGGCGGGAAACGTTTAAAATCGAGCTGCCAAAGGCGGTACATGTTTCGATTGTCAAATTTACGTTGTAATTGTAATGCATTCCAGAGATAGAAGGAATGGTCATTTGGAGTAGATAAACTTTAGCAAAGCATAGTTTCAGGTTCTTTCAATTTTTATAATAGTGTTACATTCGTCGTACCTTTAACAGTCACCGATATTGAAAAAAAAGAGGTATCTGTGTGTTTATTTGATTTCAATGCCTATAGAGCTTACAGAAAAAAGGTTTGTGCTGCATTAGTTCCCTTTTATTTAGGGGACCATATAAATTTAACCCGGTTATCCAAATAACTAGAAAAAGATATCGAAGGAATAATGCACAAAGCATTCGTAAGTGATCTCCCGAAGTTTAGAAAATTTACGGCGAAACCGTTAATACACAACGCTCTCGCCAGCAAATGATTAGTTTAAGCCACGCATTAATCGAAAGACGACCGGAATGGGTCACAAGTGATTTTGTTACGCTACAATGAGCCGTCTCACACAATAAAACCTGTGAAAGATAAGGAAAGGTCGTATTCATATCAAAGGGAGGACGCGAGTTATAGAACCAAGTGAAATCTGTATGAGCGAAATAATCAACTTAATATCTTAAGATGAAAAAAAAGGTTATCCAAAAATTAACTTCTGTCTTTGTACCATTTGCTCGGTATCACGTTACCAATACTAAATGTTTTTTTTTACTACACTCTTATATTTGGGTGTATTGCGGTTTTCTCTTTCTTAACGAATCCTTTTATTTCCCATCATTTACTGAATTGCTTACGAAAGCTAGCCTACCAACCTCCATTATCCCATCTACATATTTTTAAAGTAAAACGGATAAACAATACATTATTAAATTATTGAATTATTAAACTAATCGATCGTGACGTCCCTCCACATTTTCATGCTGTTGGGCAAAGCAATCCTGGGAAAATACTACAGCAATACAATGGTAAAAATTATAATAACATTTAGAATAATTGCAATTCGTCTTACTTTAACTTTAAATAACAGTATATTATATTAAATACATACAACAGAAAATTAGCTTCCTCTTTACATCGCTATATTAAAATCAGCGTTGTTTATTAAAATACCTTCAATATGATAAGGATAAGTTACTGACTAGGGGTTTATACTGGACTGTTTCTGAAAATGTTGCTCTACTCAAAATACTGTAGGTACATTTATTCACCTATCAACAATTAATTTTCGCACCATAAAACAGAAACGTTTCCTTGTATGACATAGCAAACTCAAATGTTTAGGTTTAACAGAAACTTGCAATTGGTGCCTTGTGTCAACTACTACTGAAAACCGCATACTCAAATGCGACGTGTGTATTTATACTTTACATTACG
The DNA here is from genome assembly GCA_036250285.1 of Pyrocoelia pectoralis. NCBI lineage: Eukaryota > Metazoa > Arthropoda > Insecta > Coleoptera > Lampyridae > Pyrocoelia > Pyrocoelia pectoralis. The sequence continues at coordinate 7,635,977 of CM070075.1, forward strand.
TACATTTAACAGTGGCGGTTTCAGGGGGGAGTAATTGGGTAATTACCCCCCCTAAGAATTTTTTGTTCGCTTATTAATTTTTATTCTTAAAAATTACCAACATTTCAAACAAACAACTTCAGTTATGGTGAATCTACTCGGCGATCTATGACGATGAATTTTTCCAAAACTGCTGGAGCGGGTCGTGGAAGGGACTGATACCCGATATTTTTTTTAATTACCCCCCCTAAGCCAGTTGGCTGGAAACGCCATTGACATTTAATGGCGTAAATTACACAAGAATCTTGCTAGTCAAATTTCAATCGCATCTTTAAGGACAATTTTTACATTAATAACAAATTCTAAGTATACAATGTTACTTTACGAAAATCGAAGTATATATCGTCTAGAGATTTCGCAAATTGCATACGAAAAAGAGCTATTTTATATGCAAACGTTCTTATTTTTGTGTTCCGTACTGATGGCGCAATCTGTTCGAATTCGTGGTAATGACATTTGCATAACTGAATAAGTAGGTAGTTCATTCGTCACTAGCAAATGATAAGTATTTCACATTTCACCTTAAAAATTGTTAAGATGGATTTGTTTCCAAAAAAAATTAGTTTAAATAACTTTTAATGACTACTGTAAACCGTAACGTTAGGATTTTAAAGGGTAAACCCTTTAAACAGAATATAACTTTGTGAATAATTGGAAATCTCTAGAAGGGAGGTTAATTTTCAAGTTAACAACGATGGAAGTTAATTTTACAAAAGGTAATTCAATCAAAGTTCCTGTGATACGCGCCCAATTATTAAACGAAGGTTGCTTCGTTTATTATGAATCAAAGGATCAGTTATACTAAATCTTTGAAAACATATCTAACAAAATGCAAAGGTGAATTGCAAAAAATTGATATCCGACGGCGACGTCTATATGCAAGATCTTATATTACGATCTCAATATTTGTATAGGTCTAACACTCAATTTCATAGCGATAAATAATTCCGTATCCTTAAGAGCAATATATAAATTTGAAATGTCAGCTTATGAAATACACCTGCGAAACTAAAATCCAAATCAATTTATAAATTCAATTTGAGTCCCTGACATTTCGTGATGTAGGGAGTAGTTCTCATCTTTATAAATTTGCTGCAATAATAAAATTTTAGATATCGTAGGAAATAACGCAAGCTGACTTGTTCTTATATTAAAAAATGAAATATTAGTTTTTATATGTAGCCTTCCAATCTGTGAGCACTGTAATTTCCTTTTCAAGAGTTTTCATACACGAAAGGCGTTTTATTAATTAGGAACGCAATCTTTTGTTTTTAAAGAAATTAATTGACCTAATTTGCAGGACTAAGTATATGAGTAACAATTTCGGTAGTCACATAAAACCAGGTATGGTGATAATAAAAAAAGTGTTACTGTGAACCGTTACTGCATATTTACGAATACGCTATCCTTGTATAACAAAAGCCATATAACGAAAAGAGAAATGCTAGAAATGTTAATCATACGACGTTGCGCAATTTGGGTATTGGGAACTGTTTTTTCGGACAAACCACCCTCGTATGAGTCAATTAGGCGTTTTTTATTATTATCTACCGTATCATTTTCCTTGGTTTGTAGTAGATATTTTCAATATCATTTACTTTTCTTCTATAAGTAATTGTATTTTATCGGAGTCTTACAAATTTTGGAAAACAATACAATATTTACAATTTTTCGCTGTATTTGTCATTTTTTGGATCATTAATCGAAACCGGAAAGCTGTATATCCTTAAAAATATGATTCAGTAATTTCCAGACACATCCGAGTGATGTTCATGCCAAGTCTCATAGAGTGTGCTCGGGTGTTTTATTTTCTGTAGGTAGTTTCTGTTTCGAGTGACGTTTCACATAGTGATTTAACTTCAAAGAATCGATATTCGCCATGTTAGTTATCTGTGCATTCACTGAGGGTTCTGTTGTGCGGAAACTCCATGTCTGATAATATTATACTTAGCCTAAATTTGGTTTCGACTGCTTTTTCATTAAAAGTATTCGAATGCAATAGCTCGATCCGGCTGATGTGCTTTCAGAAATATCATCTTTATAAAATTTAAATATCCGTCTTGCTGGGTGTTACCTACGGACTGTGGAGGTTCTCCAAATAACAGTGTGTAACTATTTTTGGAACACGCTGAGGTTCAGGGAAGAGATAACATTTTTGACAACTTAGTGGGTTTGGATAAAAATTATCTTTCATTCTTCTTTAAAATGTAATCTGTAACAAAATCGCGTTTTTCACAACCTTCCTTTAAAATTAAAAGCAAATTTGTGGTTGTAACTTGATAATGGCCATTGCGCGTCGTTGATGTTGTTAGGGATGTGGGATGGCTCGTACAGTAAGTGTGAGGGGTAGACATAAATGTCTTTGAAATCCATGGTGCTCTACCTAAGCCGTTGGTGGTGGTTTTGGATATATTGCGGAAGGGTCATATTTTTCAAGACTTTGGATTGGGAGATTGTGCGGCGTTGAGTTTAGGTGACTAATGGGGGGGGGGGGGGGCTTGTTTGGTTTACGGTTGGAAGCCGAGCTTAAAGAACAATTAGGTGCGGGAGGGTTGCACAAGTGGTGAGGCGAGGGTGGTGATAGAGGAGGTCTACGTAATAGAGATGAGACAAGAGTATTCTTACAACTACGGGAAGATTTCCAAGAAATGGTTGATCAACCCACTGCATATCTCGTAAACAATAAGACAAGTGCCTTCTGCTGCTTGATGGACGTGACTCATACACCAATTCCTCTGATTTACTTGTACTGACTATGACAACGACGTTCTAGTATTCTGGCTTTATAGTCACAGAACGCAGTACTTACAGCTCTTGGTAGATCATATTTAAAACCGTTAAAACCGTATTATAGGGCTGCTACTCGCGAATACTAAACCATAAATCCGGGAAAGAAGTTAGAATATTGTCATTTGGTAGGATAGGTACTTGTGCTAAGGCTTCAACAATTGACACTGACGTTTCAGGATTTTAAGTAAGCGATGTTTACCTATATCTTGAAGATCAACAAAATGAAACGGAATTGTCAACTTCACACATTATTGCATCTGATAAAAATATAATATTTAATTACGATGCAAATTAAAATCACCGCCAATATCTTTCCTTTATGCCAAAGACATCCTCAAATAAACAATCGACAAGGACACAACCTGTTGAGCTGCTTAACTACTTCGACATGATTACCAAAAAAAAACCAAACTGCTTGTGCCAAAGGAAAAATGGGAAAACTTCATTGCACAGAGTAAGTGAAGGAGAAAATAGGGAAACAGAGATGCATATAGAAGAAAGGAAGAAATTTGAAGAAAACTATGAAGTCTACATAACATTACGTGACAGTTATGACCTTAGTATAACACTGATGAAGAGGTTTTTAAATGTTATTGGACAAGTTGCACAAATGCGGCGGATGGCTTCACGAACTTACAACAACATTTGCAACATTTGTGGACGCACAGGAAGATAAAGTTTAAATAAATACATGTCCAGGCTCATATTTTATGTGCTAATTCAGTTAAGCCATCTATGTCACCCATACAGAAGCCATCACAGTGGGATAGATGGCCGAATATCATATTTCCATGTTTAAATAATAACACAATTGCATGAAAGGTTTAGCGCACTTGTACCATGTATAAGAATAAACAAACAAAAAGTATTAATTAATTTGTGTAGCTGTAGGGGTAGTTCTTCAGTAGTTGCTTAATCTCTACCGAGTTTACTTTATATTGTGGAACTCCGTAAGTAATCACTATATAATAACCGAGACGTGTGTATATGTTTGTGTTGCTGTGCACTTTTCTGACAGTCGCCGAATCCTGACGAATGCGGATGTGATATTTTAAAACCAAAGCTATTATAAATTTATAACCTACAAATTAATCCTACAATTATAGATACCCCGCAAACCACGTACATATCTGCACTAATTTTTTTCAAAGTAAGTTTTAAACATTTTAGTATAAAAGTCCGTCATCTTATTCAAGCGGTATTTGTGTCTAAATATATTTTCTTTACTTAGAAAATACGTTCAAAGTTTCCTTATGGAGATTACGTGTAAAATAGAATTCGCTATTTGTGCTTATTTTTGTTTGTCTGTCCGAGGTCCTCAACCCATTTCGAACATTAAAACAATGGCAGAAAGTATTTTCGCGAAAATTTTCAAAATGACAAGTATCGGAAACTTTTTCTCGATAACATGGAAATTTAATTATTTCAAGTTGAAAAGTTATTTAAATGGTGAAAAATGATTCTATTATGCCTCGCGTTAACATTATAATGGTTAAAATGATGTAAAAAGTAGTAACAGCATTCATCGTAGACTAATTTATGTATCCCGATACCTTCTTTCGGTAACTTTCGAAATGTACATGTTTGTGTGCTTATTTCGAATTTAGAGATTTTGAACGATGAACGATGTCGTAGGTAACATATATAGTCGAATGTTTTCACCGAGAAAAATGTTTTTGTCTACATATTTAACTTAATATCTATTGATGAAAGTAGGTGGCAAGTGTATTGTTACGTTACACTATACCAAAGAGAATACCTATACTTTGACTATACATACTTCTAAATATACAACTTATATTGTAATTAAGAGGAAGTAAAATCCATATTTACTGCTGTACATGTACGTGTAAATGGTGGCCTTTAGTTAGTGAAATAAACAAAAATTTGAAACTGTTTAAGGTAGAGAAGGTCTTTCTATAAAACAGATGTTATGCAACGTTAGACCAGCTTCTATTTGTACATTTTATGTTTTATGGTATTTTTAGTTTTACTATAGTTAAAGATGAATATTAAAACGTTCTCCCTAAGGCCATTCGTATTCCCAAAAAGTTGCCAGTGTCCAAATTGAGTTCTTTTACATTCAAAATTCATTCTAAACTATCCTTATGAAGTTCACACGGAATTTGTTATATTTTCCTTAATTTTTGGGCAAAGACTATGTGCAAAGACGTAATTAACATTGTGAAAGGGCCATTATGTATTTTTGGTCTCAAATCTATTCCAAAAAGTTTGCATTTTACATTTTTTTAAATAATTGGTAAAAATTTACTATAAGTAGGTAGGAACGAATTCGTATATCTTTACCAAATATCAACCCATTTTTGTGATTTTTACGTCAAATGTAAGTAAATGTAATCCTTTATTTTAGTTACTTTAATAACTTGCTAAATTACAGATACCTACAGGGTCAAAAATCTGAAAAAGTACAAAAATGTAATTTTTTTTCTTTTTTCAAGCAACTAAGCCAGCTCAACAAGGTGTGATATTTTAAAACAAAAGCTATTACAACCTACAATCACAGATACCCCCTCCCCCCAAAGCACGCAAAACGCAAGAATCGCGTGTACCCCCGTTTATATTATAATATAACAAGTAATTGTCGTAGTCTCTAAACTTTGTTTTCAGCATAAAAATTAAGACTGTATGTATATAAGTTTCTACCATAAAAGTAAATGGTTACCATAAGGACAAAAAAGAAATTTTCGTAGAATTTGTCAACATATAAGTACGTTAATAGCGTTTTAATATTTTACTGGCGATAGAAGTGGGAAGATTGTAAGTTTGGTTTCCATTAAGAAACTTTTCCCAAAAGAAAAGAGCTGTAATTTTCATAAATAGTAGTTTGTGCCATAATGTACTTTCATTATCTCTAAAAAACCTTAATAGGGATATAGATAAGTACATAATTTCTTTCGGGAACTTCGTAGAGAGCAACTATATTAATTAACGACAACTGATTATAATGAAAACTATTTTCATAGGAATAATACGAGCGCTAATGAAAGGGTAATTGATTTAATATAATGTTGTAATAATTTTTGTTTAGGCAGGGCAATGAAATTCGAATTCAATTAATTCTATACTGGGTCAGCTATAAAGAACTTAATTCTCCGCTTAAAAATACAATTTCGTTGTTAACCCCGGCTAATCCAACAGATTCTTTAAGCTTTAATAAAAGCTGTCAATAGAATAAGCAAAGTTTGGAATTAGAGAGATTAGCCGGGCTTGCGGGATTTGTTGGTTTATACAAAATGTCAACCGCATTAATAATGGATTCGATCAATTCCTTCGTTACTTCACTCGTAAAGATAATGAGATAAATTTTATCTTGAGTAATTTTCTTAAGGGCGTGAAATAAGGGCAGAAAGATTTCTGTGCATTAATACCGAGTTTTTGTTTCAGGATTAGGACGTCCTAAAAGTGATGAAATTAACGTTTTACAGGAGTTATCAGAAGAATTTGACGTGGAGCCAATAATCATAAATCGAGGTCCATTCTTTGATAAGTCTGCTTCAAAAAACGTTACCGCGTTGGTAGATAAAACGTCATACTTAAACTGCAAAGTAAGAAATTTAGGAAATAGAACGGTAAGTGGAACATATTGCTTACTTCTTTTAACTCTTTATACTATCATGTATCGATTTATTTATGTGCCTCTTTCCTTCTAATAACAATAACAAAGACAATGAATAACTGTTATCGTTGAATCCCGAAAGACTTAGAACAATGCCTTGGCACAGTCGGGTGAGTTGGCAAAAGAGATCCTAACGACCTACTATAATTCTTTAGAACGATGTCGTTTGATTTCCGTATAATTAACATTGAGACATACATCAAGATTAAAATTAATGACACCGTATGGTAGATTGAACTATTAAAGGTGGCTAGCTTTTTCCAACTTTATTACATTTCAATGGCAAGGGTTGCTTTTACTCACATTGTGTTTAAATTATATTACGCTGTCGGCAATATTCATCAACATAAATTACGAGTAATCCATTTTTTCGGTGAATGATTTCAAGCCCGATTTCTAAATGAAATGCTTTTAATAATTTTCGCTTAGCAACTGTGTCATAATTTTGCTGCTTTTTTCAGTGAATAGCTTTCCGTAAATTAACTTCGCTTATTAACGTTGCGTTACGTTATACAATTTTTTTGCCTTTAGTAACACATTTTACGCATCTTACATGACTGGCAACTAAATTTTGTTAATTAATTCAGAATTCCAACCTTTATCCTTTAGAATATCATTTATGTACGTTTCAAAACAAATACGAGTATTTGAGCAGCTTCACTGACGTCATGCTCTTTGTTAAAGAAAAAAAAAAGAAATGTATTGTTAGAATGGATTAATAAATCCCGTGGACGAGACTAATTTGTGTGTGTGTGTTTGTATTTAACATACAGAAATATTGATGCTATTCACAAACTGGTGCACAAAAAATGCTGAAGGAAAAAAGTACAAGAAAGACTTATAATAAACTTAGTGTTTGCGTGGTAAAAAATCTGCCTTTTCTTACAGGTTATTAATGGCAGAAGTACCGCACAAAAGTAATATTACGCTTGTATTCTCTGGTATTTAATGCACTCAATTGTGTCATGAAATATGGGGAAAGGAAATGAATATTTTGATAAGCGTTTTTCACCAAGAATCATAAATTGAAATACTTTTGAGGATTTTATGTTAGACGTTTAAACTAGTCCAGCTATTCTAAATTATGTTGTTAACCTTGTCTACGCATCACACACTAAGTGATTTTCTAAATGTTCATTTTTTTATCATAGTTATAGCTTCCGGTGAGTCCAATACAGTTCGTCTAAAAATTACTAAACATCAATTTTTGCATACTTAAGTGGTATTCACACTTGTGCATTTCCATGCTGCATTTTTAGATGCGACGTCACCCTTGCACTTGCTGTAATCTCTCATGCAGCAACTCCCATGCGTTCACATTAGTACTTTTTTAAATGCATTGGGAATATCTCCGTAGGGATTTAATTTTTCACAAATTATAACTGTATGTTGGTGTTGAGAGGTGCACATTGCATAAGTTCTTGTGATGCTGCAACTTTTACAGTGTGAACCCAGAAATGCATGCATTTTGATGCTGTAACTAAAAAATAAAAATGTAGCATGGAAATGCACAAGTGTGAATACCACTTTAGGCAGAATATTACTCATTACATGGTTCTTGCTCGCATGAAAAACATCTTTTGCGTAATTATATCTTTTATAAAATCTGTGCATCTCGATCCCAACTAGCACCAAAGTAGCCGTAACGAGGACGGGAACCTGTGAAGAGTAGCTATCACGTAATGACCACTGAATTCACGACTTGGACGTCTAAATCACTTTAAATGATAAATATGCAGTTAATGTTACGTAATTGTTACTGTCAATAGGTACTTCATGGTTATTTAATCTTCTACGTAGCTTGCTCGGTGTTTCCGACGTTGTAGTCACCAGCAAGATGACTTAGAAGTTTCCAAAACTTGAAAGTAGCGAACGGTGGTGACGGCTACCAATGCAGGATACTGAAATGCCACCTCATAGTTGCGAACACGGTTAAGTAGCTTTCATAGTTGCTGAAACGTTAGGGGGACGCTAATTTTAACTTTATAGTAATGAAACTTGTAAGTGATATTTGTTAGTGATTATAACGTCGTCGCTACCTAAAAACGTCTGCGTTGGTTTACCCGGTTACGACAAAGTGTGTATCACTTCTTAAATTTACTTTATAGTTAATTTTACTGTATGGTTCCCAAATTGTTGTCCATCTATTGCTCATTGATTACTGTATGCGCATGTACAAATAGCTTAATTTAATAGCTATTTAAAGTAGCTACGTTAAAATCAAAATTGCAAGCGCGGATACTTTATGAGATGTCTTCTAATAATGAGAAAGTTTAATGGTATCCGGCGAAAGAGGATTTGCCGTCATTCTTCCACTATCTTACTAACATACCTAATATGTATATAAAAATAAATGACTTAACCAGAAATAAAAATAGGGGTTATGTTAGGTTAATTTCTTTACCGCAACTTTGCAGTGGCCGAGGGAACTTTTAAGCAAGAAATTAGTGGCAATCCCAACTTTGTCATGACTTTGAAGTGACCGTAGGTTCCATTAAATACTTTGTGATAAATATTACTTTAGAGTAGCAGTTTTACAGTTCCTGTCACTATCGTTTAAGTATCTCTGACTATCAAGTGGCAATTTTAGTGATTGTGACTTTGAAGGTATATAATATAAATTACGCCATTTGTATGGATGAAATGAGCGACGCCATTATTATCAGATGACCAAGAATAAGTACATTTGTCACGAATTCTACATCTAAAATAACAAATTGAGTCAAGCAATCACTGTTTATGTCCTAAAACAAATAATGGAAGCCGAATCACGTTCCGAATATTTTAGTTGCACTTTTATATAAAATATTAAAAAATAAAATTCTCTTAAAAAGTACATATTTCAAGGGCGCGTGGTCTAATTAATACCTATCATTTGCATGTTTGTCAGTAAACTTGCATGCGTTTCGATTTCGCCACGCAATATAGTCCGAAAAATACGCAAGTTTTAATTCACTTAAGTATTAGGTAGGTAGTACATCTTTAAGATATTATTCTGTCTAGATTCGTTTCGTACAAAATGGAAGGAAATTGACATAGTAAAGTGCAACAAGTAATATAATGAATAAGCTGCAAGATAGAGAAAACAATATCAACTTAAGAAAGGGTAAAGTTCCCTAAAAGTTGCGGCAACCATTCTGGGAGGTGGATGCTCGTACTTGGAACGTTCTTGCAACGTTCCCACGCGGGTTCCAAAACCGTTGCCGGCACGGTATTGCCACCAGGAAATTATTCCCCATTTTGGTAATATTTACGTAACGAGAACGTTGCTATTGCGTTCCAGTCTCTAGTGACAGAACACTTTCAAGATCCTGAAATAGTCGCCGCTACGGTACAGCGACCAATTGTGCTAGTTGGGATATCTCTCTATTCCCAGGTATTTGAATATAAGTACTGCTCCAATATTCTTGTCTCCTCCTTATTATGTTCTTAGCATTTCTTCCATCGCTGTTCCCTTTGTGACAACATATGCGGTTATTTCTCCTCCTCTTATTATAGTACATTTCTGACTTTCTAAATTTGTTGTAATTTGGTTCTCCTTTTTTCGGTCCTTCGACCTTCCTTTTCAATCTTGAATCTATCACGCCCAAAACGTTTTGCCTCTAATCTTTTTTCCCTTGGTCGCCCGCTTCTCTTTCGTCCCGTATTTTCATGTTGTAACACTTTTTTTGCATTTCATCGCTCTGCCGTCCGCAAGATGAGCCACAACGCACTTTGATCACCAGTATTGAAGTGAAATATCCGTTTTATAACGTGGACTTAGGGTTATGATTTTCTACAGATTAAAAAGCCTGTGACACCAAATGATGAACTTTTGCCTCTAGATCCTACAAATAATAGATACTAACTTTTGTCGATTTTAAAAAATGTCCCGCACCTAAGAGAATACAGTTTTTAGGTTAATGATTCGCAAAAGAAATTTACGCTACTTACAATTTCTTTATTTGAAAGTGACCATATGGAGTACTGTAAATGAAACATACTTATTTACGTTTCTGAATTACTATTTACAAACTTTATCTTCAGATATTTATCGGTTTTACATGTACTATGTATTTCTTCCATCAGCTTGACAGCTCGCTCGGCGACTATATATGAACGAGGCACGTTAAGCACAGATTGTTCGTTGACCCAGTGATTGGAAAAACACCGTAAAAGGATAATTCAATTTGGAGATAGCACCATGAAGTTCATCGTATATGTCCTGTGAATAGTGTTGATTTTAAAACCATCCTGTGAAATTTTGTATGTTTAATTCCATTGTAGAGGCTCACGGTATATATGTTGTATAAAAAAGGGGCCGAGTATTGATCCCTGCGGCGTCCCCGACAGCACTGATCTGGTGTTGGACCATACCTTACTTTGTCGATTGGAAAAGTAATTTTGGAATAGTGCAATTCCGTTCGTTCCAAACGAGGATAGAAAATAGTAGTTCATGATTTATAGTATCAAAAGCCTTGGAGTAATCCAATAAAATCAACGCTATAATGTCATTACATTATTGTCGATGGCCCGATATACAGGGTGTTTCTAAATAAGTACGACAAACATTAAGGGGTGATTCTGCATGAAAAAATAATGACAGTTTGTTATATAAACGTATGTCTTCAAATGTTTAGATACGGGGTGTTAAAGTTTTTTTTAAAAAACTGACGATTTATTTATTGCTCTAAAACCTGTCGAGATATGCAAATAAAATTTGGTGGGTTTTGAGAGTTAGTTATTGCTCATTTTTTGACATGAAATTGAGAACTTTATGTTCAGAAGTGGCGCGCATACGGGTAATGATCTCAATTTTTTTAAAGAAAAAAGTGGCACGCCACTGAGTAATTTCAAATTGAAAATTATTTTTGAATTCCTCGTTCAATTTGTGACAAAAAATCTCTCTTGCCTTTTTTTGTATGTGGCGCCATTTTTATGCAAAATGAACATAAAATTCTTAATTGCATGTCAAAAAATGTGCAATAACTACCTCTCAAAACCCACCAAATTTTATTTGCATATCTCGACAGGTTTTAGAGCAATAACACCCCGTATCTCGGAAACTAAAAATTTGAAGAGATACGTTTGTATAGCAAACTGTCATTATTTTTCATGTAGAATCACCCCTTAATGTTTGTCGCACTTATTTAGAAACACCCTGTATATCATCAGTGATATCCAGGAGAGCTATAGGGCAGTTATGTCCATCACGAAACCCCGATTGTGTAGCAGGCAAAATTGTGTAATCGTTCAAGTGGTGTCTGATTTATTGAGTTACTCATTTAATTACCTGTGAGTTACCTGTGTTAAATGCACTTAAATTAAATTCTCCTAAGCAGTAAATGTTGTCACAGCTTGGGTAGATCATCGCGATAGTACTCTCAAACGTGTCCATAAATTTAAAATTGGTAGAGTTGGGCCTGTACATATATCACACCAAGTATACAACTTTAGCAACTGTAGCAAATTCTGTTTTTATACTTTTGCCTGGTTCTGTTCACAGAAATAAAAAAAAAGGGTACTCGAAGAACTCCAACCAAAATACTGTAGCGCTATATTGGTTGAAAATTGAGAATTTCATCTCCGTCTACTGATGAAAGTAGGTCATAGTTGCTTCCTATACATAGGTGGGCCATTGAAAAGGTAACACTGTTTTGGGACACTTAGACAGTTTCTTAAAAAAACGCTCGGACACGTCGTAGATTAACTAAGGTGGAGGTGCTGTTTAGGAAAAATCCTGAAACACGCCACCTTTGACCTTTTGAACGGCGCATTTCAGGATTTTTCCTAAACAACACACTCACCTTAGTTAATCTAGAGGGTGCTTTTCATGGGGGTGGAAAAAAATTGAATAAAACTAATTTCGGTCATACTGTCGAATAGAGAATTAAAAAACGCTTCAAATGAGGGGTCACTCGACAGCCTTTCCCTATTTAAATTCTTGAGTTAGGGGTTGCTGGGATTAGGGGGTTGACCTGATAAGGTTAAATTTGACACCAAAATGTACCGTTCAAAAGGTCTAAGGTGGTGTGTGTCAAGATTTTTCCTAAACAACACCCCCATCTTAGTTAATCTGGAGGGTGCTTTTCATCAGGGCGAAAAAAAAATTGAATAAAACTAATTTTCATTTGTTCTGTCGAATAGAGAATTAAAAGATGCTTCAAATGAGGTGTCGCTCGACTCCCTTTCCCTATTTAAATTCTTGAGTTAGGGGTTGCTGGGGCTAGGGAGTTGACCTGACAAAGTTAAATTTGACATCAAAAGTTGTACCCCAATAATAGAAAATCGACGTGTCCGAGCATTTTTTAAGAAGCTGGTCTAAGTGTCCCAAAACAGGCGTGTTACCTTTTCAATGGCCCACCCTGTATATATCAGTATCATGGGCTAGGTCGCGGTTTAAGGCGTTTTACAGCAGAAAAAATTTTGGCGAATAACCTGGCTGAAATGTCGTTTAAAGTAAAAATATGGACTACATATCATAATCCCCCCCCCCCCCTCCCCCAACCTAGATTTGACTCGCTTTTCTATTCGTGTACCTTCACCACCTGAATAAAATATTAAAGTGCAGTAAACAATAAGAAACCCTTATCAAATAAACTAAACTATAATGAACAATGAGTTAAAGTTGGCGCGTGTTTGAAACGTTTTTCGTTTACTTATTTTCATTATAAACGTACCGTTTACCTTATTTCATATCTAACAACCGTTAATTTTAAATATAGGCTCAAAAATCATTTTTATAAAATACTAAACGTTCATTTGTTTCCAATTTATTTTAGTTTCACATTCACTGCAGGATTTTACCCTCCTCAACGAAGTTGTTTGAGGAAGTCGTATTATGTAAGAAGTTACAAATTTAATGAGTTTTGTTTCCCTTTGTCGATAGATAGTACCTCTAAGTAGACCTTATGTAGTAGGTGAACAAATATGTTATATTGTTGAAGTTTCTCCAAAGTTGTCAACAGAAATAATTAAACTTCTTAATGAAATACATTACTGTTTCTTTTACTACTGAAAGGGAAAGCGTACGTATTCCAATAAATTCTTGCCTTTAAGCTAAAACAGAGCGATTTAGATTTGAATGTTGCCCAATCAAAAATTTAAAAGCGAATAAGATTCATCTTATATTAGCTTTAAATTTAAATAGAACCTACCTACCGACTAAATGAATGAGTAAACCTAAATGAACGTTTTATTTAGTTACGTATAATTTACAAAATTATTAGTCAAGTTATAGAGTAAATTTAACAGAAATATTAATTGAAAAGTTTAATATTAGGCACCGCTCAATTTATTTTACGTGTAAATGTAAGCCACTTTTACTGGAAGTTTGCAAATCGATTAAAATGCGGTTCAATTAAATTAAATGGTGTTATTTTACTAACTTATTGGAAGATTTCATCGTTTGTTTTTGTATTCGTTAGATTTCCATTTTGTCGCCGAATTACTTCCTTTCATCGAATTTTCATCACAAAATCCTTATAATAACTTTCAGCAATCTGTTTAATTAATTCTTCGGAATCCTAACATTGATTGGCCTATTAACGCGGAAGCTATTTGAAATTGTGTCCACAATTAAAAGCAAGTTTTTGTGTTACTTATAAGTGATAAATGAGCTCATCAAGCGAGAGTAAAGAAAAAATTAGACGCTTACGTTACAGCAATTCCTCAGGGTAATATTTCATTTCAAGTACCTCCATATTTCACACGAAGTTATAATATTATATTTTATTTTCTCTCGCCTAAAACGAATATTTATAAAAATCTTAGAGCTTTTCATCGTTACCAAGAGAAGTGGGCACAAACAATATTGCAAATTGTCGGACATAATCAAAAGAATCAAGTCGTTAAGGTGCCACGGTGAGGTTTCTCTGTTCGTCATTTTTTAGTAAAACAGGTTATTACCGTTAGATAAAGGGATAGAACAGTGCTGCTTGTTAGAAAAGACACAGCAGTGCTTTTTATCAGAACAACGTTTTATCTATTTAAACTTAACATTTTCAAGAATCTTTATGCTTTTCCAATTCTAAACTTTTTGTAAGGATAGCGGCTGCCATTTACCTGTCGGAAAATATTTAACTTCTGTGAGTTTTTCCTATACAGGGTGTCTCACGGTGACCGTCGGTTAGAAGTATATAAAGAACTGTAAAAGCTAGAAATTTGAAATTTTGCACATGCGACATGGGGTGTTTAATCTATTAAATAAAAATATTTTCCAAATGGCAGCACTTCCGGAAATACCGGAAGTGACCATCAACTTCTTTATTTTAAATACAAACCAGGCAATTTTTTTTCACATTCTGATGTGTCATAAAATGTTTAGTAAGTATGCTTAAAATAATCGGCGTATCAATTTTGATTGTTGAAAAAAAAAATTTTTTTCACTGAAAAATGTCAAAATCTTGTTTAGGAAATAAAATTGAAAGTCGAAAGTGGTAAAAGTTAGGGAAATGGGATTTTAGGTTCTCAATGTCAAAAGATTGAGACACAATTGTCTGTCATGGATTATAAAAAATTGCCCGCGGTTACGTATCTATTTGACGTTATTTTCAGACTTAAGAAAAACTTTAAAAAGTCTCTTTTTTTAAATGGAATGCCTATTTAATTATCAGCCTATTCGATGCAGAAATAAATTTCCTTTAAATTGATATACCATGTTCCTATACCTAAAATCAATGATTACAGAGTTATTTACATTTTTCTAATTAAATTTATAATTACATACTTTACAAAACATGGTTGGCTTTGAAAATTTTCAAAAATTTTTATTCAATTGTTTCTTATGATGACAGTTGTCAGTTAGCTATCATTTTGAAAGTTTACGCTACATTTACGTTTGTTATCAGTGTTATCTGTTTGAATTTTGATTTATGCGCTTAATATTTGTTTTTAATTGGGAAATATGGAAGACACAAACGCTGATATTCTAAATTTGTTTTACATTCATGGCGAGTCTGCTCGTATTACTTTTCGGACCTGCAGAACCTTTAACTATTGAATAAAGAATCACTCAACACTTTAACGAAAGATATCCGCATTTACCTACAATGACAGAACGAATAATAAGGATGATTGAAAAGAATTTTCTAAATTTGGGCGAAGTAAATGCGCCACGAAATTTGGCAAAGCCAATCGTCCCCAATGACGCTGCAGAAACCAATGTATTGGGATATTTCAATGTTTTCCCTGAAAGTTCTGTTCGTTCGGCGGAAAGAGACCTTGGATAGTCAAGAAGTTGCATAGATAGAATTTTAAATAATCATAAAAGCATAAGAAACATTTGAATAAAAATTTTTTGAAAATTTTCAAAGCCAACCATGTTTTGTAAAGTATGTAATTATAAATTTAATTAGAAAAATGTAAATAACTCTGTAATCATTGATTTTAGGTATAGGAACATGGTATATCAATTTTAAGGAAATTTATTTCTGCATCGAATGGGCCGATAATTAAATAGGCATTCCATTTAAAAAAAGAGACTTTTTCAAGTTTTTCTTAAGTCTGGAAGTAACGTCAAATAGATACTTAACCGCGGGCAATTTTTTATAATCCATGACAGACAATTGTGTCTCAATCTTTTGACATTGAGAACCTAAAATCCCATTTCCCTAACTTTTACCACTTTCGACTTTCAATTTTATTTCCTAAACAAGATTTTGACATTTTTCAGTGAAAAAAATTTTTTTTCTCAACAATCAAAATTGATACGCCGATTATTTTAAGCATACTTACTAAACATTTTATGACACGTCAGAATGTGAAAAAAAATTGCCTGGTTTGTATTTAAAATAAAGAAGTTGATGCTCACTTCCGGTATTTCCGGAAGTGCCGCCATTTGGAAAATATTTTTATTAAATAGATTAAACACGGCATGTCGCATGTGCAAAATTTCAAATTTCTAGCTTTTACAGTTCTTGATATACTTCTAACCGACGGTCACCGTGAGACACCCTCTATGCTTAGATCGCTTATGACACATTTCATTCAAAGAATTTAGTACAATTTATTTTCCCTATAATAAATTTCTTGTTTTGCAGTTTCCGACATTATTCGGTTTTCCTTCTTGAAAGTGGAACTGTTTTTTTGCTTGATATTTTCGTAGAAAATTACAGAACCATTTAATTCAAGTAGATATCTTGTACAAGATTTCCCATCAATTAAATTATTCACCCAATTGGCATCGACAAAACCTTGAAGCTCTGTAAGTCAGTACAAGTGTTTTTAAATTGACTAATGAAACTAAAACTAAATGCCTCCATAGTCAGAAACAAAGATAGTTCCAATATTCTTAATTCCTTTGGCGTTTATCAATTAACGTGTAATTCCTGTCCCACCATTTACATTGGGTAAACAAGGAGATCGTTTTCCACTAGATTTCAAAGAACATGTCAGTTTCATCAAAAAGAATAACCTCGATCAAAAATCTGCTTTGGCAGATCACATTTTAACTACAGGTCACTCGCCTTCGATTCCATACGGGATTTTCGTATTCTACTCAGATGTAAGAAAGGCGCCCTACTTAATATTTTATAAATACTTGAAATTTCCGGGCACAAACAGAACCCTGGTTTACTCAATGAATGTGTAGAGTTTAAGAACAATCTTATTACTTGGCTTTGTGTATATCATTTATTGTTTAGTTGGTCCCACTGTCCTCTTTGGTTTACTTGGTCGCCTGCGTACGCCTTCTTGATCACTTTGCGACATTTCATTTTCCACTTGCTTTCATCTTCATTTCCCCATAAATTAATAATTCATCTGCCTTGACATTTTGGCCATCCACCACATTAAAATCGTTGCCAATGATATTGTATAAAGTACAAACGGGACTGTTTTGAATAAACTAAAATAATATTTGTAAGAGTCAAAGATTCACCTTTTATTACCTAATCGCCGGCGGAATCTGAGCGCACATCGTATTTATATTGATACTCTTTGAAGAAATTTCGAAAGGAAGAACTCGTAGATTGGCTTGGTGTCCGCTCTGTGATCAATGCTAAAGGTAGACGTAGCTGGAAAAGCAGCAAACGTCTTTTTCTTTTAATAATAATAACACTTTATTCCCCAAACAGTAAAAAACCAAACCAAAATTTATTATCAAAGTAAATACCAAGATCTTTGATTAGCGCTTCTATAGTAAGAAGGTCTTCCATGATATGGTAATTAAAGTGAATAATGTTTGTGGTTTTCCTTGAATAGGTTACCACTTTACATTTTGAGATCTTGAGGTAAAGCTTATTGATTTGGCACAATTTAGAAAGATTATCCAAATCCTCTTGAAGTTGCAAGCAATCGTCCATTGATGATATTTGGTTAAAAATTTTTAGGTCGTCGGCAAATAAGAGCTTGTGGCATGAAAAGACATCGGCGATATCGTTGATGAATATCGAAAAAAGCAAAGGACCTAAGTTAGACCCTTGTGGTATGCCTGAATTAGGAGTAAATGCCTTTGATCGAAATCCATTGTAATATACAAAATGAGAACGCCCTATTAAATAAGATTCAAAAAGATTCACTAATGGCACGCTGGCTAAAGCCTTTTCAATTTCTATGTTAATAAATACAACAAAATGTGCTGTAATGGTGAGTCGTTCCTTTTTGGTTATCTTTAACAATGAATTTTAATTCATCTTCCGAAGAAAATTTCCTCCCCATGCATATTTGTCATATTTTCACGTAATGAGGTCTCTAGGGGTTATGCCAGAACTGAATTATTAAAGGGCAGAATTAGGAAAAACCGCACCTGTTGATTATTTTCGTGATTACAACGCTTGCAATATCTTCTTCCTTCAATACTTTGATTAACATCGGTAGATAATATTGAAATCGAATTTCTTTCTAATTAGTGTTGATTTGCTTTGGGGGTGTTGAAGACAATTTCACTCACTTTCTGCCTCCGTTGATTCCGGAAATCTAGAAATCAAGCGAGAAGACGGGTCCGTGAAGTTGGCGATAACAAATGATAGTAATGTGCTGTAATTCAGAAAACTGATTGTATGTTATTAGTATCGATTGTAGTCAAGCTTTTTAACATTTGTAGAATTATGTACTGTTCATAAATTAATTAAAACAAAATTTATCGCCAACTTCACGCTAGCGACATCATTTCACGATTGTCCAAAATCAAACTCGAAACATGTTAGTATCCCATTTGTATCGATTGTAATCAATAAATTTAAAGGGGACAGAGTTTCAGTTTAGTCGTAATTAATTAATCAAAATTGTGTCGCCAACTTCACGCTAGCGACAACATTTTACGATTATCGAAAATCAAGCCCGAAACATGTTAGTATCCCATTTGTATCGATTGTAATCAATAAATTTAAAGCGAACATAGTTTTAGTTTAGTCGTAATTAATTAATCAAAATTGTGTCGCCAACTTCACGCTAGCGACAATATTTTACGATTATCACAAATCAAGCATGAAACATGTAAGTATCCCATTTGTATCCATTGTAGCCAGCACATTTAAAGCAAACGGTGCTTTACTTTCGTCGCAATTGATTAATCAAAATTGTGTCGCCAAAATACGTTATCATGTTAAAATCTTAGAGATTATTTGCTCACATTTAATTTATCACTTATGTTTTAATATAAAATTTGTTGTTTTATCCCTTGAAACCTTTAAACATGGTTTATTTTTAAATAGACATTTCGCAAAACTATAGTGGAATTGCAAAGAGGGATCCACCGTTTGTTTTTGCTATACTATTTGGAGTGTTTCTATATAAGGTGCCATTTCGTAAGTATTCAACTTAAGAGATAGAGATTTGATTATATGATAGACGACACTATAATCTAAATCGGTACATCCTCGTTTATATTGTTTAATTTCCCAAAACAACCCCTCAAACTTTGCATTTTTTAAGAAACTTTGAACAGAAATGTTTAGAAATGCAACAGGGTCAAAGAAAAAATCGCTCTGTACCGAAGTAAATTATATATTCGTGAAGGTATACAATTTTTTTGGTAATTTTCTGTTCATTAGTTTATTAATGGTATCTTATTTCCGAGACCTCTCTTTTCAACAAAATCATTCCTGATTAGTAGCGCATCATGCGGCAGAGTGTAAAACTAGCGCGATACTTCCATTTGATTTATGAACCCTTCAACTTTTATTTGAAATTTTCTGTGTACTTTTGATCAAAAATCAGGACCACTCTGTTCTATACTGCAATGTGTACGAGGCACACAGCGGTACTTTATCATGATAGATGCAATGATTATAGGAAGTACCATACACAGGGTGTTTTCTGGGAGCTGTATAGTTAAACGTTTCGCGGAAACTTTTATGGTTAGTTTTTTGAAAATTTGTGCTAAAGGGGATTACTCTGAACGCCGAATTGATGTAAAATATTTTCAAAATGGTAGCAGCTCCGGAAATTCCGGACGGTAACGAAGTATTTATTCACAAAGAAATCAACAACTAAAAAAGGTAGTCATCCATAGGATTAAAAATGCAAATTCAAATATCGCCTCAATTGTGGCATTTTGGCATAGCGTTGTCCTTTCATGGGCCTCTTCAGTTTTTGAGAACATGAAAAAATCAAGGGGGCCAGGCTGGGGAATAATGTGGCTGCAGCATCATTAGAGTGTTGTTTTTGGTCAAAAATTCGCGCACAAGCAACGATGTGTGGGCAGGGGCGTGATCATGGTGTAAAAGACAATTTTTCTTCTTCCACAAATCCGGGAGTTTCTGGCAGATTGCTTCGCACAAATTGCGCATTAATTGCAGGTAATATTCCTTATTGACTGTACGACCCTGTGGCAGGAACTCATGATGCACCACGCCCCTGCAATCGAAGAAAACTGTGAGCAAAACCTTCACATTCGACCGAACTTCGCGCACTTTTTTTGGTCTTGGCTAATGCGGTAGCTTCCATTGCGATGATTGAGGTTCCGTTTCCACGTCATAACCATAAACCCATGATTCGTCACCAGTTATGATCCTCTGGAATAAATTTGAGACGTCGCGGACCTAGTCCAACAGCTCCTTAGCAATATTAACGCGACACTGTTTTTATTCGCAATTGAGCAATTTTGATACGAATTTCACTAACGGTGATTCGACGATTGGCCAATATCATTTTCTTCACTTCATCAATGTTTTCGTCTGTTGTTGATGTGCTCGGGCGTCCGCCACGCTTTTCGTTGTTCACATTGTGATGAATTGTCCGCGCGCTTAATTTTGTTTTTCACACAAAATTTGATACAGATTGTCTGATCCATTTTTTGGAATAGGCAAAAATTGAAGACTAGCCAAAACGCCCAACCAAAATAGCTGTCAACAATTAACTAAACATTGAAAATGGCCGACTTTGTCAGCATAAGGGAGAGACATGAGTACTAACCTAACGCCACAAAAAAATCGAAAATCGAATATACATAGCCCGCGGAAATTCAAAATTCGCGATACTTTTTGAGCAGATTTCGTACATGAGCTCTTCAATTTGAAAGAATTATAATTATGGAAGTAGGTATATATTCGTCAACAAGTGCAATTACAATTTTTCTGTTTCCCAAATATCGTAGGTACTCGCATTTAAAAAGTTGAGACAACCCACTGCAAAAATAAGCATTGTTTGTTTTTTCAAATCAGGTTTCATCTCATAAACGTCGATGGTCTTCGTTTATAAGACATTAAATATTTTTTCTTCTACTCTTTATTATCCTGTGTTTTTATTATATTATATACATAAATTATTTACATTGTGTTTAGATCACATTTATTAGAAGTTAATGATTTTCAAGAAAAAAATTTTTTTTAATATCACTTGCAATTTTATAAAACAGTATTTTTTATTACGTCTAATTTTTAAGCAATTCCTAAACTCGAAAAATGTACCTTTGCGAAATTTACCATCATATCCACAAGTACTTTTATATAGTGACGACAAATT
Organism: Pyrocoelia pectoralis; assembly: GCA_036250285.1. Classification (NCBI taxonomy): domain Eukaryota; kingdom Metazoa; phylum Arthropoda; class Insecta; order Coleoptera; family Lampyridae; genus Pyrocoelia; species Pyrocoelia pectoralis. The sequence continues at coordinate 7,657,326 of CM070075.1, forward strand.
TTTGATTAATTAATTACGACTAAACTAAAACTCTGTCCGCTTTAAATTTATTGACTACAATCGATACAAATGGGATACTAACATGTTTCGGGGTTAATTTTCGATAATCGTAAAATGTTGTCGCTAGCGTGAAGTTGGCGACACAATTTTGATTAATTAATTACGACTAAACTAAAACTCTGTCCGCTTTAAATTTATTGACTACAATCGATACAAATGGGATACTAACATGTTTCGGGCTTGATTTTCGATAATCGTGAAATGTTGTCGCCAGCGTGAACTTGGCGACACAATTTTAATTAATTAATTACGACTAAACTGAAACTCTGTTCACTTTAAATTTATTGACTACAATCGATACAAATGGGATACTAACATGTTTCGGGGTTAATTTTCGATAATCGTAAAATGTTGTCGCTAGCGTGAAGTTGGCGACACAATTTTGATTAATTAATTACGACTAAACTAAAACTCTGTCCGCTTTAAATTTATTGACTACAATCGATACAAATGGGATACTAACATGTTTCGGGCTTGATTTTCGATAATCGTGAAATGTTGTCGCCAGCGTGAACTTGGCGACACAATTTTAATTAATTAATTACGACTAAACTGAAACTCTGTTCACTTTAAATTTATTGACTACAATCGATACAAATGGGATACTAACATGTTTCGGGCTTAATTTTCGATAATCGGGAAATGTTGTCGCTAGCGTGAAGTTGGCGATAAATTTTGTTTTAATTAATTTATGAACAATACATAATTCTACAAATGATAAAACGCTTGAATACAATCGATACTAATAACATACAATCAGTTTTCTGAATTACAGCACATTACTATCATTTGTTATCGCCAACTTCACGGACCTCGAGAAGACATCTATTTCGTATGCAAATCAGGCCAAGTCTTACATACGCTCGTTACGACAAATTTCGCAAGTTTTTCTATTTTTTCGGCACAATTAAAGCAATCAGACTTTGGGTACAGCGTAATCGTCGGTTTCACTATAATAATAACATTAATAACTTTCGGTCTGTTTATGACAAGTTTCATTATAGAAGGAAGCTTTTATTTCCGCTAATAGGTATTCATTGTGTATGCTATACTCTCTTTTATTCAATCACTTGATCACGCAGCTTTCAGCTCTTTACGGAAAACGTGTGAAAAGCTTAATTAAACTTTTTAATGACTCTAAAACTTTAAATTACTCACCTGGTTGCGAACAAGAAACGTCAAAATTAAATCATGCTTACCACTATTGCACTGGTTTTACCGAGCCCTAATTATCTATCCGCAATACATACAATCCCTATTTATTTAAATCCGCCTTTGGGTTTCATGCTATAATGAGCGAACCTATTAAATAGAGTTAAACAGAAATAGCACAGATTATAGAAATATATTGCAACTTTCACATGTTAGAATACAATAATTCCTATCTTATTTCTGCAGAGAAATAAGAGTTTTACCGGCGATTATTCTTGTCACTTAATTACGCAATGTCAGAAAAATAACCTAGTTTAGTGGCCAAGAAAGTAGGATTATCGATAATTTAATTACGAGCGTCCACAACTAACAATCATAAGAACATTACGTAACGAATTATACAACTTTCATCTCTCACTAACGAAAAACTGAAACTGGGTCGTTTTAGTTGACTGATAATATGAGACTAAAACTTCAATCTCTAACGTAATTCTAAAAAGGGATATAAATTTCGCAAAATTGGTGCTTTGTTTAAATTATTCAATTAAAGTGCGTGGAAATTAATGTACCGCACCACTGCTTTGACTTAAATTAGCATCGTCTCTTGCGCGTAAAAATATTCAAATTTATCTAAGAATTTTAAAGATAAAACCGCGACCTACTTACGAGGAAGATTTTAAGTTTGTGTACAAACATAAAGATTAGCTTCAAGACACGAAGGACATTATCCACAACAAACAACTTTATGCTTTTGTTTTAATGGTTACCGGTTACTATTTTTAAGCACGAGTACACCTACCTAATTTACCTTAATATCTTGTAATAGATATTCATTGTGCATGCAAAATTGTCTCGTATTAAATCAGGTGCTCATTAAGCTTTCAGACTTTTAAAGAAAATGTATGAAAAGCTTAATTAAGCTTTTTAAAGCTTCTCAAATTTCTAATTTCTCGCCTGGTGTTGGTGATTGGATGCACTTATCCGCCGTACAGCTACGAAGCAAAAACTGTAAACGTCAAGATTAAATACGTGCAATTCAAGAGGAACTGCTACTTTAAACGCTAGGAACTTAATTCAATTACCTCTAAAAGGTATAGTAAAACTTTAGATTTAACAGAACAGAAAGTGGATTAATTTTTTTGCAAGAAACATTCATAAAATGAACTTTTTAGTTAGATATTATGAAACTATTGAAGCAAATCGTTATCTCGTTGGGTGGATATAAACACTCGTGCCCAACCCAAAAAAAGAATTGCATGTATCACAGAAATAACGTAAAACGTAAGAAAATGAATTTACTTCACTTGAACTCGTATTAATATTATTATTCCCCATGTTGACTTTGTCTAATTTTACACAAAGAAAGTAGGGGGTCCTTTGTTAACGCTTCAATGATTGCTTTTAAATGAATTGCTCTACGAATTAAAGAATTATGTAGAATTAAGTAGCCACACAACCTTCCCCATATAAATTTTATTGCGGTTAAATTAGAGTTGAAATTTTGAAATTATTTTAACGTTGAACGAAAATGCACTTGATCATGAGTGATGTTTATAAAATTATTAAGGCTTATTAAATATTACTACATGTTTTGACAAAACTAACTTGTCATCTTCAGGCTAAAAGCAAAAAGACTACCTACTTAATACTTGCTATTGAATAATAATCGAAAACGCTGGTACATAAGTGGACTGTAATATTGTTGTATGAAAAAATTTATAAACAAAAATACACTCTTTGTAAATATAACATAAAATGTCTTACAATACTGATACAAAATATAAAACGTGTATATCGTACGATGGTTTGTAACGTTCTCTCCCCGTATTTAACACCACCAACAGTTCTTAGTCCCCACTTACAAACTGGCGCGAAATGTTTCTTAATTCAAATTTAAACCGCTCTTCAACATCCCGCCCACCTTGAAAGGATACCTTTCAAAAGCAAAACAAATCTGTCACTCAACTGGTAAAATGCATATTTTATTCATTGCCCGTCTTATCACTCCGTCTGCAGTTTTAATGTCTACTACCCGCACCACACCACTTGCTATGTTAAGGTAAGTGGTGTTGAAATTGATCGATGAGATCATTTCTCTACATACACCAATGGGAATTACGGTTATTGAGCTTTGAAAAATAGGATTACATATTTGACACAATAATGCATTACAAATCAGAAGAGATGGCCAACATAGTGTTTTGAAAAAATAGGGCATTGTCAATATGTAGTTTACTTTTGTTTTGCTTTTGATCGTCTTGCACCATGCTACGATCATGTCATAACATCACTCCTCACTCAATTATACAGCGGTCCTAACATCAGAGAATCTTCCAAGAAATAAGGCACAAAACCTCCCCCTTCATATGTTTATTTATTCATAATTATTAACAGTGACTGTCGATGTAAGTCCTGAAAGTTGAACGATTGAATTGAATTAATTGTAACGTACAGCGACATGTTTCGACTTTCGACTTTCGACTATAACGTTAATAACTTACGGGGATAAAATATGTTATCACTTATCACAGTCTGTTCCACAAATATCACATCTTGATTTACAAGGAATCGTTTTGCAATCTTTTAAACAATTTCACCCTATGCATTGTCTATTTTTAATGCGAGTTCAAGATCTAGTGGGATTGGGTGGGCAACTTTCTTATTGTCGATGATGGTCACTGTTTTGTAGCTTTCGGTTTGGAATAGATATTAACTTCAAATCTGAAAAACTTACCAGTTTTTGATTAGAAACGTACTCTCTTTGTTGGAAAAATACTTCAAATTTTACTGCTGAATCGAATAAGTAGGTCAATGGAATATGAGGGGAGGGGGGGGGGGGGGCAAAAGAATATTCTTGCATACCGAATGTCTGATACTTGGTTGATACTATAGATCAATCTTTCACTACTTCGCAATTCAGTAAATTCCTACGAACATCTACTAAATGACCCGATATGGGACAACTCATGGTACTTGTTAAGATCAAGGAATTTTAAAGAGACCTAGATGGCGAAAGCATGGCCAACACGTAAATATTAATCTGAAGGTGATCGCATTCTAATTAATAATGTTGCAAAACTGGAATTACAGAGAGAAAATAAATAAGTTTTATGTCATACTACCTTATTATTTCACCATAACAACTGCTGAAACAAGACACATTAATGACTAAATAACGCCTCTTTACATGACAACCGGATTTTAGGTAGCAACGGGCGTTATTTTTTATAAAGCAAGCTTATAACGCCCGCAAATGTAAAATTATGCCTCATCACTATAGTTACGGTCAAGGATGTTAAATGTCAGTCTATGCTGATTTTATTGTTATCATCTATTTTAATCATCTTAATCAACTTCTTGCAAGTATGACCTAAAGTAAAGAAGGCACCACGGGCGTTATGAACATAACGCCCTAGATACCTTAATTACTATTATAGCGACGTATAATTTACAATTTAAGCTCATTTTCAACCAAATGTGTATAAATTAAGTACATTATCCAGATTTCCTTAATTGTACGTTTGTTGTTCCCTATAAATAACAAAACTGATTGTCACTATAAGATAATAAGTTCAGTTTATGGATATAGCCTTACCCTTTGATACTCAAATATATGATCTACGCCAATACGAGGAGGCAATAATTTGAGTAGAAACCGTCTAAACGACACATAAATAATAAATTCATTGTGCTGCTTACTAGTCCTATCAGCTACAGCAATGGGCTTTCTGACACGAAATCTCGAGCTTTTTGAAGGAGAGGGGTTTTTATCCTTAATACTGGCGCTTTTTTATTTGACGGATCAAGTTTTTTTCTGCATTTTAAGTTTCCTTGTGAACTATTCATTTGAATTTCCGACAAGACTTAAACATGTTGTGATGGCGGCGGAACAGTTTAGGGCTATTTCTCAATTATTGGCGTTGTATTGTGTGACAATATTTTGTGGACATCACACACATTAAAGTAGCAAAATGTTCCTCAGTATATAGATTCTGTCAACAAACTTCAGCAGGAAAGTGGATCGATTTTATTTACAACTTCATTGTCAGTGCTTTATTCTCTTGTGAAATGACCTTTTTTTTTCATATATGAAGGTGCTTTTTCTTTTGAAATACTTCGGTTTCTCAAGGATTATCTTCCATTACATTATTTTCTGCCTGTATAAACTATAAAAGTGCAACGCTTAAAACTTTTGTGTCTAGTTCCACACAAAATGCAAACAAAATCTAGGTATATTTGCTTATATCTATGCTTCATTTAATAAAACTTTTTCGTAGTTTCTTTTTAAACATTTACCATTTTCCACTATTTACTTTTTGAAATGTTGTAATCAAGTATTAACCCACATGAATTACTGCATTTCACGAACCGTGTATAATGAAAGAGGATAAACTCTACGTATTTTACGCTTCGTACAAAATTTCGTGATTCTATACAATATTTGAAAGTAGGTTGAATTTTCGACGAAAAATTTAACACAAGCATAAATTAAGCAAGTATTGTTGCTTCATTGAAGTTTTGGTCATTAATGGTTACAATAAAAAAAGTCTCATTAAATAATCTTAATAATTTAATTAAAATTTGTGATTATGATTTATTAAATCATCTCCGACTGCTTTCCCGTAAAATATTATGGCGTCAATTGTTACATTTCTATAATTTTCATTTACTTCCTTCACGAGTCTGCTGTCCCACCGTCACAGTATTTAAATGAGCCTTATTAATCACAAGGTACTTGATATTATTACTGTTCGTGTTCAGCGGAGCTATTAATTTCTTCTCTCTTCCCCCATTAAACGTCCATAGCCCTTCTCCATGAATATCGTTGTATTTATTATACTTCACTCAAATGGCACTCTAATTTAATAAGTTCGCTTAAAACAAGCAGTAAGTCAAATTATTACAATTAATGCAAATGTTTTAGTTTTTTTTATTTTATTTATAACGAATTGAATTTTTAGTGCCCGTACAACGCACGGTTATCGTTCCCACTACCTGTTCCTTCCATTGAATTCACCTAAACTGGCCTCTGTAAAGCAATAAACACCGACACATTGGCGGCACTTGTTATCTATCCACTTTCTATTATTAGTTTTATTATAACTAATTATAACATACATTCAGCATAGGAAATTTTTGATATAAAAAAATTACTGGTGGGGTGCTGGCCATAGTCACTTTTCCAATCAAATCAATTTCCTTAATTAGCGATTTTTTGGTTTTTTTTACTTAGATTCAAATTTATTATAAATAGTGAACTTATCCTGAACAGTAGGAACATATTTTAAATTGCTGGGTTACGAGAAGAACAATTTTACCGAATTTTCGCATGTGTTAAATGACGATCACGGAAAAAAAAGTGTTGTGTGGTGCAACCAGTTGCCATTACACTGCACTGTTTATGCTATGAACTAAGGCATTCAAGACTTGCACCAGAATGGTGCAGAAGTCATTTGTAAGCTGTAAGCTCCGGTTTATTCTTTAATGTGGACGTGAGAAAACCATTGATTTTATTTCCCACCCTAACATTGTTACCTCCGTCAATCATTCATAGTGAGTTCCATAAAGGTGGTTGAAATAAGAAACCTTTACTGGGTACAATCGTTTCTCCTGCACTTCTATTGGATTTTCCGCACTCCATATTCCGCAATTTTGCTTGTTGACCTTAGTGGAGATATTGGCACAACATTTCAACAATCAAACATTCTGAAATAATGGGGCAATATCGTATTTCAATATTGGTCAAATAACAATTACTAACATTGTATCAATTTATTATTACAAAACAGTATTGGACAAAATTCACGAAACAATTTGGTGCTGTATAGTATTGCAATATTGGCAATGTAGATAATATAAGTACACATATTGTACACCAATATTTGATAAATAAGTAACTCTGATTGTATTTTACGTTTTTAGTCCTTTGCCTGATGATGTGGTGGAAACATAGACCACGAAACCGGTAGCAAGTAATTAAATAAAAAAGTTTGTGGGAATTCAGACTTTACTTTATCTTCTCCTTGTTGGATTTGTAATAAAAATGGACCCACACGTTATGTTCAATTCGATTCGATTGTTAAATACTGTTTTTCAATATTGGGTGGCCTAATTTATCTAATGCTACACGCCTGCATGAAACACAGAAACCACTTGAACTGAAAGTTTTATTTATAACAAATTGAACTAACAACCTGTACATTATAATGCAATGCTAGAGTCTTGCCATGTTAAACATGGCAGCGGATTTCTCTCCATTTTCTGAACGACGAGCTGAAAAATACAAAACGTAGGTCAAATGTGTTACTGTTCAGAAATTTGGTTTATGTTTAATGCTTATCAATTTATGTCAGCTTGGGCTGCGCGATACGTGATTGATAAGTAATGCATGCGGTTGGGGGTAGTGTTTTACCTGCTAATCGAAGAGTAAGTTTGAGTATGCAATGAATGACGGTCGCGTTATTTGTAAATCGGTTAAAACTTTATATGAACTAAAAATGTAGCATTTTTAATAAACAAAAATATACAGTCCATTACTTTAATTTGTTGATAATGATTCCTCATTAATCAAACAGTCACACAGACGCAACATTTGGTCCTAGATTCGAGCGGATATAACGCGAAAAATAGCATAAACGGTACGGTTTAATAATTATCAGTGATATCACAGAATAAATTATTCTGTGGTGATATTAAATGCACGGACAAGGACGATTTTAAATTCAACAAGTGGTGTGCAGCTTCAAAAGTTTCATATCAGCAGACACAAACCAGCTTAAACACCTGGCAAATCATCCACAGAGACACACTCAGGAAGATTTAACAGGTACAAGTACATACATCAGCACAAGGTAGGCCACTACTGTTTGTTTACTTAGCACTTGTCATTTGCACATTGTATTTATTAAAATGGAAGGTTTGAACTACAAAAGAGGGGCGGTCAGGGCAAAGATTACCAGATTTCTAACATGGTTAGATGAATCTTCCTCTAATATAAATTTAAATCAATTAAAAACGCGAAGACAAGGTTTAGAGTCTTTGCTAAATGAATATGACGTTATTCAAACTGAAATTGAACAAACTACAAACACAGTCGATGATAAGGAAAGAGAGGCATTCGAAGCGTATTATTACGGTGCACTTTCAAGGGCAGATGCTATCTTAGACAATTCTATTTCACAACTCTCCAATCACAACTCTCCTAACACACCTTATCCTGAAGTTAAGCTTCCCGCAGTTCATATTCCCACTTTTAATAGCGGTTCGTTACAAGACTGGAACAACTTTTACGATCTTTTTCAATCTTTGATCGATCAAAATAGTTCCCTAACCAATATTCAAAAATTGCATTATTTGAAATCGGCAATAAAGGGTGACGGATATCAGATAATTGCCTCATTGGAAACAACAGATTCTAATTACCCAGTCGCGCTAGATTTACTAAAACGCCGTTTTGAAAACAAAAAGTTAACGACTTTGAGTCACGTAAAATCATTATTTGAAATACAAGATGCGTCAAAATCAGGTTATACACAACTTCGTAAACTCGTTGATACTTTTCAAACACACATAAGCGCATTAGAAGCAAAGGGGCATACAGACACGCAAGTTAAGGACCTGCTACTGGTGTTTCTATTGTCAAGTAAATTGGACAAAGGCACACTAAAAGAATGGGAAACGAAAGCTGCCGATAAAGACACTTTACCAACGTACAATGAGTTTTCGGATTTTTTACAGCGTCGATGTAATTTATTAGAATGTTTAGAACGAAAATCTGATCAAACACAGACATCACCAGCACCACAAAACAAGGCTCCACATAATAAACAAGACATTCGACGATACGGTTCACAAAATATTCATGCCTCCCATTTGGTCACACAGGCCAAAGGTAGTAATCAGAACTGTTGGTTTTGTGATAAAGCACATAGATTCTATGCCTGTGAGAAATTCTTGGCTATGACAGTACCACAACGTATTGATGAAACCAAGCGTCTCAAACTATGCATAAATTGTCTCGCATCCAATCATATGTCATCAAGATGTCAATCAAGTTCTTGTAAGGTTTGTTCTAAAAAACACAACACCTTATTGCATTTAGACAACACAAAAACACACAAGGAAGCCATTGGCGATGAAAATGGCGTACAAGCTGGAAATGAAGGCACCAGCTCAGACAAACAGTCAACAACACTAGATAATATTCGAGTATCACATTCAGGCGTGGCCGAAACTATGCAACAGGGCGTTTCATTATCACACACAGAAGCCTCCAGGGAACGCTTATACACAAATCCCCTTCAAATATTACTGACCACAGCAGTAGTCAACGTAATTGATGAAAATGGAAAATACACACCATGTCGCTTGTTGCTTGATTCCGGTTCACAATGTAATTTCATTACCAAACAGTTTTGCGACTCACACAACTTCCAAACACAATCCGAAGGTTTGACAATCAAGGGCATAAATAATGCTAATACATATGTTAACCAATCAGCTACAATCACTATATACTCACGCTTTAACTCATTTAAAACCACTTTAAAATTTATTGTCTTGCCAAAAATTACAGAAAACTTACCATTAACAAGTATAATAATGGAAGATATTGAAATACCTCACAACATTAATCTGGCAGACCCCGATTTCACAAATTCTAAAGCCGTGGATATGCTGATTGGCGCTGAGTTACATGCTGAGCTATTTTGCAACGGCAACATCAAGTTACACAAGAATGGCCCGTTCATACAGAACACGAAATTAGGTTGGGTCGTTTCTGGAAAAATTCCTACACCTTTTCAGAGTCATCAAGTTTCAGTTTGCAATTTAACGACAAAGGAAGATTTACATGAGCAACTGAAGGGGTTTTGGGAAATTGAAGAGATCAGTCAAAAACCGTTAATCACAAAAGAAGAGCAGGATTGCGAGCTGCATTTTCAAACCAATGTGAAACGCAGCCACAATGGTAGATTTTCAGTAACGCTTCCGTTGAAGGATACTACAGCTCTTTTAGCTGAGTCAAAAACTATGGCATTCAAAAGGTTTATTTCATTAGAAAAACGGTTCGCACACGATGCACAACTGAAGATCGAATATTCGAATTTTATAAATGAATATTCTGAATTAAATCACATGAGCATCATAAATGAGGATGGTGAAGACGGCTACTATATGCCACATCACCCAGTATACAAAAGGGACAGTTTGACAACTCAATTACGAGTCGTGTTTGATGCCTCAGCACCGACCTCGTCTGGCACGTCACTGAATGACATCCTGATGAAGGGTCCCACAATACAAAGAGAGTTGTTCGACATTCTGATTGACTTTCGTTTTCACAAATTTGTTTTGACGGCAGACGTTGAAAAAATGTACAGGCAGGTAGATATTCACGAAGAAGATAGAAAATATCAAAAAATTCTGTGGCGAAAGAATCCAAATGAAAATATTCAAACCTTTTGCTTAAAAACTGTGACATATGGAACCACATCAGCTCCTTTTCTGGCAGTAAGATGCCTGCACCAATTAGCCTTAGATAACCAAAGGGAGTTTCCTCATGCTGCAAGGGTAATTCAAAGGGACTTCTACGTGGATGATCTTTTGACAGGAACGCAAAACGAGGAAGAGGCGAAAAGATTGCAACAAGAAATAACACACATTCTAAAGCAAGGGTGTCTCAAACTTCGGAAATGGAGAAGTAATCATTCAAGCATTTTACCCGCAACACATGCAAACGAGGATAACTATATAATGCCCCAGAATAAATTAGAAAATTCGAAAACGTTGGGACTTATATGGAACTCAAATCAAGATGTTTTGAAATTTCACAACAACTACAAGGCGGAAGGCCATTACACAAAACGAATTATCCTGTCAAGTATATCACAGATTTTTGACCCACTTGGGTTAGTAGGTCCAGTTATCACATTAGCCAAGCTGATTTTACAGCAATTATGGTTGATGCGCATAGATTGGGATGATCCTATTGCACAGAATGAGCACCAACTCTGGTCAAACCTACATAAACAATTACCACTACTAAATGCGTTAAACATACCCAGAAGAGTAACAGATTTCACTGGGCATGAGTCGCTGGAGTTACATGGATTCTGTGACGCCAGTGAGCGTGCGTATGGAGCCTGTGTCTACATAAGGACGATACACAAAAATGGAATACATTCAGTACGACTCTTGTGCTCGAAAGGCAAGGTTGCTCCATTAAAGGTACTTACGTTACCCAGGCTGGAACTTTGTGCAGCACTCTTGTTGTCACGATTGATTTCTAAATTAATGACTAGTATCTCACAGCCTATTGAACATGTATATTTATGGACGGATTCCACTATAGTCTGTCATTGGATTGCAGCGACGCCTAACACCTGGAAAACCTTTGTGGCCAACCGGGTGTCGGAGATTCAATGCAACACAAACCCCACAGATTGGCGACATGTCAGTACTTTGGAAAATCCTGCGGACATCATTTCTAGAGGCTCCCTACCGACAGATTTAATCAAAAACCATTTATGGTGGAACGGCCCTAAATGGCTACAGGAAGATTTCACATACGAACGAAGCGATGAATCATGTTTGAACTCACAGGAACAAACCTCATGTATCGATGCAGAAACACGAAAGAACAATGCTTATTGTCTACAAACAAATGTTATCGACAACAGCATAATAGAAAGATATTCATCACTCACCAAGTTGCAACGTATCGTAGCATATTGTTTGCGTTTTAAAAATAAGAACAGCGGCAGACTAACTGGAACGGAATTAAGGGAAGCATTAAAGCGTTTAATAAAATTAACCCAATCACAAGTGTTCTCACAAGAAATTCACACATTACGACGACAACAAACTCTACCAAAGGGTAGCAGACTAAGCTCGTTAGCATGTTTTCTAGACGAAGACCAATTGCTGAGAGTTGGTGCGCGACTGCATAACACTGATCTTCCGATAGACTGCAAACATCCTTTAGCCTTACCTTCATCACATGAATTAACTGACCTTTCTGTCCTTACACCATCACATTTTCTCATAGGTGAATCCTTGAATAGCATGCCTGAATTGCGTTATAGAGACATTCCAATCAACAAGATATCGCGATGGAATCACATTCAGAAGCTGTACCAACATCTATGGCAGCGTTGGTCGACGGAATACCTGACCTCTCTACAAACCAGAACAAAATGGCAAGTGCATTCCCGAAATTTAAGAGAAGGACAACTAGTTTTACTCAAAGAAGATAAGATACCACCAGCACAATGGAAGGTCGGCAGAATAACCGAGGTTTTCCCAGGCGAAAACGCAGTGGTGCGCGTAGTGCTCGTGAAACCTGCAAACAGTGTGTACAAGAGAGCTGTCAATAAAATATGTGTTCTACCATTAGTTGACAACGAATAACAGTGTTTAGAAATTAGCCAGAACAGATTAGTTTAAGTTAACCATTAGTTTCATATAAGAGTTCATGTATTAGTTATAGTTTCTAATGTTCACATTACATCATTTTTCCTTTTTTTTGAAAGGGGTCCTTTCAAGGGGGCCGAATTATGTTCAGAAATTTGGTTTATGTTTAATGCTTATCAATTTATGTCAGCTTGGGCTGCGCGATACGTGATTGATAAGTAATGCATGCGGTTGGGGGTAGTGTTTTACCTGCTAATCGAAGAGTAAGTTTGAGTATGCAATGAATGACGGTCTCGTTATTTGTAAATCGGTTAAAACTTTATATGAACTAAAAATGTAGCATTTTTAATAAACAAAAATATACAGTCCATTACTTTAATTTGTTGATAATGATTCCTCATTAATCAAACAGTCACACAGACGCAACAGTTACTTTGGTTATAAATACTAGCTGTGATTTCCTCTGCTTTGTTTTTCAAAATATTATACATTTCTATAAAAATTCCATTTTACTAGATACTAATAAACTCAATTTACACTCTTTTTCAGTTTAAAATGTGTAAAATTTTGCCCACATAATTTAAAACGTTTTTCTGACATAATTTCAACTACAGATCGAAAAATTAATTGAAATAACAAAGCGTCACTTTGACCATAAAACTGTGAAATAAGTGAAGAGATACCTACTTACTGAATGGAAAATTATCACAGTATCGAATTTTAAAATTATTCAGATCAAATTTTGTGTCCGGAAACTACCACGAATCCTACAGACTAAATGATAAATCTTCGAACTTCACAGCGGAAATACTTGCAATAATTAAAGCTCTAGAATTTATAAAACGACGGGCTAAGCAGAACTTTATCATTTGCAGTGATTCACTATCAGTGTTAACATCTCTAGGAAAAACCTACTCAAATGACCCACCGATCGCGAGAGCTATGGACCTCTTACATCAAATTTGGCAGGCTGGGAAACTAGTTGCTTTCATTTGGATACCAGCACACATTGGAATTCATGGAAACGAGGAAGCAGACAAGAAAGCAAAGCAAGCAGCTATGAAAGTAACCATTGACGAAAATTCCATTACTAGCTCAGACCTTAGAAAAGCAATAAAAAGTTTAATGGATGATATGTGGGAAACGGAATGGATAAGTACAAAAAACAACAAACTTCGAGAAATCAGCAACAGCACCCGGACAAAACATTGGACAAAAGGCATTTGCTTAAAGCGAAAGGAGGAAATCATCATAACTAGACTGCGAATAGGACACACAAAACTAACACATGAATACCTACTTAAGAAAGAAGATCCACCAGAGTGCGGAATATGTGCGGTTCCACTAAGCGTGCGGCATATCTTATCCGACTGTTTACAATACAATGCTCAAAGAGGTTCTTACAACATATGCACCGACCTAAACAGGGCTCTATCAAACAAAACAGAAATTTTAAAAACGATAAAATTTATTAAGGCTATTGGTACCTACTTATAAGTAAATCTGTAATATAATTTTCCTTACGTTTTGCGCTAATAACCCTAGATGTTGATGCGCATTAATTTTAAAATTAAAAAAAAAAAAATTATTAATATAGTAAGTTGTAATGTGTAATTTAAACGTTACTTATTCTACAAACAACTAATCACATTAAATAAGTAAGTTAAATAAATATATTTATTAATGAATGATTAGGCGACAGATGACATCCTTCTTTCTAAAAATATTATTACCTCTAGCTAATATTCGTTAAAAAATATTAAGCTCTATTGACAGGTAGCTATTGGCTACTGGCAGTGTTAAATTTTTTAATTAGAGTACTAACGAGTGGTAGGTCGACTGACTATTGAAATCGCTCTCGAATTTCCTACTATTTAACAACGGTATACGAGCAGTTATATTATGCTAGTTATTTATGCTTGATGAAGTGGCCTCGAATGGAATGTATTTGTAAAGTAGAAAGAATAAGGGATCCTTACTTTGTATTGGTAACAGTTATACAGGAGGCCATTCTATTCTCTATCACTTAACGTAACTTCAAAATTACTTCAATTCCTTAATACTTTTTACACTCATAGTTGAGTTGATCACGTCATGAATATTTCGCTCGAAAAATGCAAAATTTCCCAGTCTTAACAAAGCAGAAGGAGAACATTAAAAACCCATTTTATCCTAATCACAATAAAGGGAATAAACCACCATTTTCTTGGAAATTTGGAAATCCTCATCTACAGAAAACCTACTACCACCGACCACGTTATTCCGTTTAACTCCTTTCACCCTATTTCCCACAAATTAGTTGCTTTCCGGTTTTATTTCAACAGATTATTTAACCTCCCGCTTAATCAGAGCAATTTTAAAAGAAAATTAGATCTCATACTCATCACTTAATGCCTCCCGGAACGACTATCCTGAAAGCTTGATACACAACCTTTACAAAAAAAATCCACCGGAATCTCAAGGACTTGACTAGCTTACAACCCACTGATTCCCCCTCTTTAAGGTTTTTTTCTCTCCCCTTTATTGGCCCCTCATCGTATTTCTTCAAGAATATTTTCAAAAAACTGGACATCAACGTATTCTTCAGTACTAAACCTAATTTGAATAACCTCCTAGTTCACACCAAAGGAAAAGTCCTCGACAAATCCGGTGTTTATAAATTATCTTGCGGTATGTGTGACGCTTTTATTCTTTTTTATTGATTCACCGGTGAATCTTTAATTTAAAATTTAATATTTCAAAATTCATCTTCATTAGCCTCCATCTTGTTGTTAAGATCGTCTGTATGTCATCCACAATTGTAAGCACATATTAATTTCAGCTATCAGTTATTCTTAAAAAATTTTCATTTTAGTAATTAGCCTGATCTAAGCTAATTTAATAATAAATCATCCATGGGGAAGGTTTCGAGTTTTCTTTGAGAATTTTTCATTAACTGTATCGAGTTACCCCCATTTTGAGTTCATCATTCAACTATAACGAATTATGGTCCTCAATATTCTCTCATTCATTTTGGTTTTTGTCACTTTTCCATTATAATAAACTCTGTAAATGCAATTATTTTACTAATCATTAAAGAAGTTATGTGGTAATACATAAAGCATTAACAGATAATGGTAACGTTATATGCTCATGTACTTCCAAATCCAAGTGCTCTTAAAATTAGAGCCTAGAGTCATAAAGTAAGGAAAACCGACTAATATGTAATAGAAAATCGTAGTTCTCAAATTTGGAAAATTATTGGAACAACACTAATTGACAACAAAGACTTGATCCCCAACACATATCCCTTAATTCATTAATAATTCATTTTGTAACCGATATTTCATGAACATAACGAAAAACAATGTACTATTGATGTCATTTCGCTATTGCGTGTATTTTGTATGTGTATCAAGGATATATGCAAATCGCTAAGCGGAAAATTACGTTCACACATTACATTAATATATTCAATACCCTAGTATTATAACAAAGTTTTCATAAAACGTACGCCCTATAATATTAAAAGTGTTTAGTCGCGATCTAGAATATGTATATCGAAAGTTATGCAGTTATATTCAAATAAAAATTTGATTTGCATAACCTCAATATCTCCGATAGCATTAATAAACCGACAGAATTTTCAATATCAGGTAAAGCTGTATACCAATTTTCAATATTGGAAAAACATAAATCAGTCAGATATATAAAAGAGAGCCGAATAAGATAGAGATAGAACGGAAATGAGAACCCGGAATAATTAAACCTCAACTTTAATTTATTATAGAATAGTAATTCTACTACTGCAATTCTACATAAATTAATATTTTTTTTATCTTATTGTATCTATGTAAAAAATCTGACGAAGCGTTTCGTGGAAATACATATTGACCACCGTCATTAAAAATAAAGTGATTATGCCCGTTTTAACGTGACATTTACTTAGAATCCTTCCATTTGAAAAAGTACACAAATGCTGTGATTTAAAATTGCATCAGTTTACGTTTGCGGTGTGAGGTAGACCATTTGCACGAACCGTATAAATTCATTTTATTGCCCTTTAGAATTCTATAACCAAACTTCAATCGTGACGGATATTAAATTACTATTTCAACTCGGTGAAATCGCGCCTGATAATCTTTTGCGTTCTTTTTGGTTTTCTAGACCAATTTATGTTGACAATTTGTCTTATACCATCGTTAAAACTATTTTTTATTTCGCTTATATTTGTGCCTTAACTTATTAGATTGTCGTTTTATAGCTGAAGTTTGACGTTTTTCACATTTTTGTATTAAAAATAATGATCGGTGGGTTAACGATTTATATATTTAACTGTAAAATATGCGAAGTAGTTATTGGAAGTTGCGACTAGAAAGCTCCATTTGTGCATAAATGCAATTCCTCATCAATTATTGAATTAGGGCCGTATGTTTGCCACTAACAATTAATTAATTAATTATTGGCAAATAGCAACTCTGAAAACATTTTTTCTTCTTCCTTTGTAAATTGTATTTGTATAGGAACAGGGTATTTCCAATAACTTTTATGGGGGTCAAAGCTATTCTTATTCAAACCGCCCCTACTGCGTGTTTCAGTTTTTCACCCTACGAAAAAAATCGGGCCGGGTTCAAACCCACGTTTCTCGGTCGGAAAGTAACCGCACTTACCTTTAGGTTTAGACTATCGAGGTAGCTTTTCTCCTTACTTGAAACCTTTGTCAGATTTCGAGTAAATAATAGTACAGGGTTAGGCAGGATGACGTATTCATTTTAAACGGCATTCATTCGATAATATAGTAAGATGGAGCGTTGGTCCAATATTCATGCTTTTGCTGTTGAAGCTTATTTCAAGAATAACAATTCTATTGTAATCAGTAATCACCCAGTGTCTATTTCGCCGTTATTTTCATTTAAATGGACGGTATCCAGTTGCTCGAGTAACAATCGGAAAGTGAGTACACAAGCTTCGAAGTACTGCTTCAGCCGCCAGAGAAAAAAGTTCCATAAGAACACCGGAAATGCTGTGCTACAAAGTCCTAAACGGTCTGGTAAACGATAAGCATTGGCGCTCAATATTTCGAACTGAAGTTTTCAACGCATTCTGAAAGACTTACACCACTTAGACCATCCCTAGAAAATTCAAGTCGCACACAGACTTTTGCCTCGAGGTATTGAAATAAGCCTTGAATTTTCCGAATGTTTCGAAGGGAGAATTGCTGAAAACCTGAATACCATGCTTGCTCATGTCAGACGAGGCTCAGTATTACCTATCAGGTTTGATTAACAAACACAACTTTCGTTACTGGCCGAGGAAAAGTCCACGGCAACTGTACGAGTCAATGGAAACTCTGCGAAGGATGTTTCCTGGTCGAGTCATTTCACAATGTTGTGATCTCACCTGATCTGTCAGCTTGTGATATTTTTTATGGGGCTACTACCTAAAGGCAAAAGTCTTCGGTAATCGAACTATGTAACAACTCAAGCAAAATATTCGAACAGACATTAACGCAATGATTCCAATTGAAATGTTGCAGCGAGTGACGCAAAACTTTCGTGCTAGACTTTAGGAATGCCAGCAGCGATGTGGAGAAAATACAATCGCCATGTTTACTCAAGAACATTTCATTTTTTGATTAAAGTTTAGCCATTAATGATTCCGATTATATAAAACATAGATACTTGATTCTCCCTAACCTCTATAATGGCAGCCAATATAACTCATTCATACGATTCCAAGGGATTATAATATATTGCAGTATGGGACCGGGAAGAACTTAAAAACCTTCTTGTACAGCAACAGAATTTTCGTTAAGCACATCCATAATTGAGGGTTTTTATGACTGTTTGTTAAAGGGTTCGAGAGTTTAGGAATTTCGGTTGAAACAAAAAATTTATGTATGAAAACATGAAATAAGTGTGTGGAGTTGAATTTCTAATGAGTTTATGGATTAGAATAATATACCAACATCCCTTAGAGTGCAATAGAATCGCAACTCAGACCTGTTTCAACATTATCCCAAATCTATCATCTCTGATCATTGGATTGATCTCGAGAGACAATTAGTTATTTATTCACGAGTTTTATGATGTTTCATTTCATTCATTCAAGCAACACTATGCTTATACATTGATTGGTTTGGTTTTCTAGCATTGACTCCACTTATGCTTATTGACATTTGGGTTTTATGGTTTGACAAGTATTTATTTTCAAGCTTCAACATACATTTTTTGGTTTTCAGTGACCTATATTATCCGAGAGCTCTTCGTCAAAGTATCTCATTTTCAGGATCGACGTGATCATTTTTATTATAGGGATGATTTTATATTTTATCACATGGTCACTATTGTGGAGGACATTCGTGTCATTCGATGCCCTAAATTATGGTTAACTACTGTATTAACTGAAGTCCTCTCCTTTGGTTGTAAAAGGACCACTTCGCCTCGTACTGGACCAATGCATTTACATCGCACTGTTTGTCTAAATTTGCCCAATTTTCTTTCAAAATTTGTACACTACATGGCATGCCAGCGGAAGATGTCGCGGTATATAATTTCTTTACTTTTTTCCAGAAAGCATATGGTTTTCCATCTTTATTGTTCCCAAAATTAATTCTTAGTACTCACACAAAATAGTCATAACAAACGTAAAGCCCTACATCTACTTTTATTTGAAGATAATGCATATTGTTAAGGAAAGTTAAGTTGAATCATTAGTATCATTGTTATTCCCAAAAATTGTGGCCTAAGTACGCGTGGACTATGTTCACCCTCCTATTGTAATCCAGAATTCAGAATCCCAACAGAAAACATTCGTTATTTTACTTTTCATTAAAATCAAGCAAACAAATAAATATTGGAAATTAATTAAGAAAAATGCATCATTTTTCTTTGAGGGAGCGACCCAACGGTATACCTCCCAATCTAGTTTCTTATTACATCTTTACATTCAGTTTAGCCGTTGATTGAAGCTTCAATCAACGGTTTAGCTTATTTTAGGGTAGTAGGGCATAGTCTGCTGTATTAGTAATCTGGGGGTAACGACCTTTTCGTCATTTCCGCCATTTCCATATGTAGAGTTTTTATTTTCCAGTGCTTACTATTGACAATTTTAATACTTTTTATTTATTACAGTAAATTTTCAACGTTTTCGCTTAATGTTATAAATGTAAAGTTCACGAATATTCTTTTAATTATATGTAGTTTTAGAAAAAAATTGTGCAAGGCACAAGAAAAAAGTGTTTCTTCAAACATAACTTTCTTTTTTGTTTGTAACTACTTACTAACTATTTTTTTAAACTAAAATTTCGATTGCCCAACATTTAAATAGGATTGATAAATTAATGTCATTGGAACCCACCTTTTTCAGATAACTGTGTAACGACGTTTACTAATAACTTAATACTGTTACCATATTATTATATTACCTACCTACCCATATGAATATTGGGCGTTTTCAAAGTATGAAACTTTATCACACTATAAACTAAATTATTTATTCATTAGCGTTTTAGAACAGTAGTAAACTAGTTCAATGTGTGCTTAATAAATTTTCCAATTAATAATTTCCAAACACAAACTCTTCATGTAATATGTTAAGCACATATTAGTCCTTTCGCATAAATTTAATGTCAACAATGTAAACGTACACAATACTTTTTCTGACACAAGGAAATTCTAAAATTTAATTAATTCTATAGTAGATCCAGTACACAATGACACCCCCCTCCTCCCCTACATACAGAACACATTTGTTTGAATAATCAATAAATTCAATGTAAAATCAGGTTGTTGGAACATTCAATAACATTGCAAATGCTTTCTTGAAATAAGTTCGCATGAACGATTTTTATTGTTGTACCTACAATTTGAATTAATTGGGGGAAATTCTTATTTACAATATATGTACCTATAAGCGTCCGGAATTGTACCTATCACTGAAAAATGTGAAATTCATAAAATGGACGATTTTATACTACTAAGAAGACTAGGTATGCTGGTGTTTATAATAATTATTAGAAAGTATTCGATTAATTACTTAATGCTCTGAAACGAATTTATTCTTATCTATTGTTTATTTTCATTGTTGATCCGCTCAAGTGAGCGGATTTTAATTATTATTTTATTGGTTATTTTTAGCCCTCATATATTTCATATAGGTATTGTAGTCCAGTAACCTTGTCGCCTGAAAGGGGAGGCCCTTGCTTCAAATCCGGTAGTTCTGATTTCTTGTTGACTTATTTATGATGTTGGGTTAATGAATAATCCAAGTTGCGATATTTTCGACTTCATTTCAGTTTTTGTCGATTTTAAGTCTAAAGGATAAGTTTTTCGATAATACCTATGGAATAAGTTTTAAAATAGACTAAATCTGCTACAATATGAGACTACTCTCTGTAGACTCAATAGTTTCCGAGATAATGCTTTTTCGAAATTTTTAGCAATATTTTAGAAGTCACTCAAACAACACAAACGGGCTCTATCAGAGTTCCTGGAACTACACAGGTTCGGGCGTGGTTGGGAATCAAACTCTACCCTCTCTCCTGGGGGTGGATATCGACATCCAAATGATGCCCAGAGACGCAGTTCCACAATACCTCTTGCGGATGATTTCTTGCGACTGCAAGAGGGGTTGTGGGAACGCATGCAGCTGCAGGAAGGCAGGGATACAACAATTTATAAAAAGTATCATTTATTAAATATCGGTTAAAGGGAGGTTATGTGTTTTTACTATCCGTTTTCAATCCCTTTGTGAGCACAGAACCATTCAGGATGGTTCATTTTTAATTACCTATTAGATTTATGAATTATCAACGGGTTGTATCTCGTTGAGATGGTGTTAGTTGCTAACGGAGCGTTGTCGTGCTCTAATCTTAAATATTCAAGGGTAGTTTCCCTGCTAACTTATACTGCTATTGGCCCATTTATTCTTATTATAAATGCAAAAGATAACAAAACAACATTCAGTCTACCCCTTTTCGCGAAGGCGAAGACGTTGCCTGGTGTATCAAAGTTTAAATACCCAGGTTTAGTTCTCTTTTCAGTGTTCTAGCCTGTGCAGTTTAGTCAAGTAGTATGTGTTGTTCCTTGTTGTTCATTTGATAAGAGTTTATATTTTATCTTATAATGTATGTGTTTGTTGATAAATCCGCTTACGAAAGTGGGCGAAATGTTGATTTTTCGTTGAACATTGACACGATCCAACCGCAGTAGTCAACTTTATCTTACTAACTCTGAACGTGGAAGCCTCCGATCTGACATTGAAAATACTTCATAATAAAAAATGTTCTATTTTAACACACTTAAAGAAGGCAACGGTAAAATGGAACGAGATTATTCAAGACACGGCCGTCATACTTTCTCTTTGTCACCAAGACGAAGTGCCTTAGTGCCAAATCCAAGAACGGCATTTTAGGGCCCCTTTATTTTTAAATGGGACCCAAAACCAAAATTCTGCACAAGTCTTTATTTAAGAACAACTAGTTGCTCATTGTTTACTAGAAATTGAGTAAGATTTTAGTAAAGGATGAGTGTAGCATAAGGGCCAGTAACAGTTCTCCTTCTATAATCTTTAAAGTATCATTTGTTATGTCATTTTTTGGAGGTTTATATTATATGTACCTCCTCGGTCATTCTTTTCAACCGCCAATATATTACAAACATATTCTGTTACCCAGGAATGTTCTGCAATGGCATTAAATTCTTCCGCAACTGTTACCAAATCTTCATCTATTTTCTATAACCAACTGATATTTGATAGTTCTTTAAAAATATTCGTCGGTTGTCGGTAGAATAATAATTATGTGATCAAGAAAGATACTAAAATATAGTGATATAGAGAAATTTATTAATGATGCACCTGACGTGCTTTTGACGCTTTTCAGTGTCGCATTTGGCCAAATTGGTGGTTTCATTACAGTGAAACAACGTGTAATTGGCACGTAATAAATCGCGATATTTTGGATACAATAGGATTTCGCCCCATAAAGCCAAAGAACAACAAACACTTCGAAATCTTCTAAATTGACTAATATACGGCTGGATAACCAGTATTTTTGACAGATACCTCACACATTTCCGGACGAAGTGTACTTAAATACTTGTGTACGAAGTGTACTTAAATAATCGAATCAAATAACCTTATTTTGGAAGAATTGAAATTCTTGTGGCCATTCAACTACACAACACTGAAACGACAATACTTTATTAAATGCAACTCGAATTGTTCGCTGATGATGCCAACTTCTCTGTTGAAACGCGTTCCATTTAAAAAATTTGTTTTGTGTTTTTTGGTGATTTCAGTGTTGTGTAACCTTATTTTCATTTTCACGCGCCTTAAATGCATGTAAAAAAGTATTTGTTGACTTTATGCAAGGTCGTAATATTGATTTCTCAATGTTAGTTATTATGCCTAAAGATTTATTTCTCTCTCTTGCAAACAAATGACTTGATATACTTGGCATATTGTTACTTTTAGCTCTTAGTAACTTGCTAAAGTTCTTAGTTCGTACTATTAATAAATTGTACTCATACCATTGCTAAATAAACCCTTCAAAGGAATGGAAAGGCCTTAGTTAAAACGAAAGTTTTCGCACTAGATTTAAATCATTTTGAAAAGGTTAATTTAAAATTTCTATTTAGCAAGTTTATGTTAATTGTGAGTCAAATATTGAAGTACAAACCGGATCAAAATATTACAAAGTTAAATATATGTCTTGTAAACTGTAACCGCAACAGATATTTGTAGCTATGTAAAACAATGACACGTTCACTAACTAACCCATTAAGAGCGAGAGTTTCTTTCGGATACTTTTATTTGTATTAAAGGGTGTAGTATATTGTGCAGATATTTTCCTTTAATTTAGAATGTAAACTCTAAACTCTAGTATATTTTTTAAATAATTAATTAGTTACATGAATTTAAACATGTAAATGGAATATAATGCTGTGAAATTTGTAATCTGATTCTCCATCAAGTTCTGTGTGTAAGCAAGGAGGAAAATCTCACATTACAGCTCGTTTCGGTTACAACCGTATATGAGAGGATTAATCTCGAGGTACCAAAATTATCTTGCTATCTTATCGTTGTTGTGGACATAATATTAAGTTTTTTACTGTAAAATATTGTGTAGGTGTAGGTAGCCTTTCACGTTAAATTCAACTGCTGTAAAGAGAATCAATCAATAATACAACAAAACGTTATTTGTCCATTGATCATTTTTGCAAAACCTTCTAAGAGATGTAGCTAATTTTAGGAAATATTTTCGAAAAGAAATTAACCCTTAAGTACGGACGTGTCGTCTCTCAGACTACTCGTAATATTTAAATACAGATATTTTCATTACTAATTTTTTTAGAAACTTGTTACTCGGTATACTCTCAATCGAAGACGTCTAAATTACACTGCCGAAGTAAAACTGATTTGGGTCGAATAGTACTCGTGTTACTGTAGTTAGAAAATCGTCCGTCGTCTGCCAGACTACACGTCAGTACGAATGTTTTACTTTTAGCTATTGTAATACCTATTTTACCAAAAATTTTTGTTTTATTTATTTTGTTTTTTGAATTTTATTTTATCTATAAGTGCTTATGTAACCCCCCAGAATTGAAATAATAGCTATATTTTATTTAGTTTTGTTTTAACTTAATAAGTTAAAAAATATGACTTTTTCCTATTTTTTTACTACCGTCGTATAATAAATGGTGTTACTAAAATGGTATTCTGTTATTTTGGGTTTTCTAAATAATTTCGACTATTGCAAGATATGTATTGAGCGTATGTAGCAACATTAGATACAGTATTTTTAAGTTTTTTGAAAAAAAAAACAAACAAATCATCAGGTAGTCCCACAGACGACACGGCCGTGACAACGTACTGAAACTGGTACGACCGTACTTAAGGGTTAATTTTTCCGGAAACCGTCTCGGAAACAACATTTTCCTGCTCATTTACGCGCAGGAAAATTAAGTTTTCCGGACTAG
This sequence comes from Pyrocoelia pectoralis, assembly GCA_036250285.1. Taxonomy (NCBI): domain Eukaryota; kingdom Metazoa; phylum Arthropoda; class Insecta; order Coleoptera; family Lampyridae; genus Pyrocoelia; species Pyrocoelia pectoralis. The sequence goes on from CM070075.1 coordinate 7,681,910, forward strand.
TACTGTAAAGACTTTATAAGACGCAAAATATAGTTTGTAACTACAGTTACCAACAAAATTGGCAAACTTGATTTTTGTGGAATTTGTAAAAAAATTTCTAAAATTTGTAAATTTCGTCTTTTTTTGCAATTTCCGGAAGAATTCAATACAAAACACGTCAGTAAAATCTCTTACTTGACTCGAAGCTTTACAATACTCGGTGCAAAGTGCCTCATATTTCAGTTTAGCTCCTCTTCAGTAATGTGAGATTTTCCTAACTTTTATGTAAATAACTATTTTCGGCCTCCGTCTAGAAAAATTGCAGACTGAAAAAATTAACCCCGAAGCAAGTCTCGAAAATTTTTTGACATTATGGCCAATATCTCGACAAGCAGGGTAGTTAGCCAAAAAGAATTTGAACAACATTAACTTTATTTTTAGCAAGGAATCCAAAAATATTAATAAATATAGGGTGTTCCATTTAAAAAAATTAAATTATGTTTGTGAAGCTTTACTGGAACACCCTGTATAAGTGAAACTAATTTGTTATTGTAGCTCTTCTAAATTCGTATAACTTTTTCCTTTAACTTTTTTCTTTATCTCTCGTCGTTCAGACGTAATCTTCCACCGAGCGCTATGTGAATCACCCTGTATATTAATTAGTTAATTAATTAACTACATCATTTAAAATAAGAATAGTGCAGATTTGTGATTACAAGATTAGATTCTCTTAAAGGCATATCGAAAGTGTTATTTTAAAGAATTAGAAGCTTTCATCACAACCCTTTTCTAGAAAAACGATTTGGGAGATTACCATAGAGCTCTAGATAAATATGCTGCATAGCAATTTTGTAAAGTAACTGCAAAAACATGCTAATGTATTTCGTTTGATCATCAGATACCTAATTGGATTAACGGTTTGTCAACATTTACCTTGAATTGATTTAGAAACATTAACTTATTTCAACTTTCTTTTAAGCTTTCCGCATGCATCAACTCAAAACCGACCGCGCTTTCAGAATAATGACATTTTTCATAACTAATTTTGCAAGTACATTTTAATAAAATACTTTCTTAGAAAGTCTCTAACAAATATCGCTGAAACCGCGAATCATTAAAAGTTTATCTTAACTTTATAGTAACATTACAGATTGTTATTATGTATGTGTATTCGCAAGATACATACTTAATTTTGTTGTTGTGTAATAATGCACATGTTTGTAATAAGTTTCCAACAAAATTTAACTTTGTCATGCAATATCTAAAAGTTAATTTAAAAATTTTAATTACTTCTCCTTGGTTTAAAGTGTATTTTAATCTTAAGAATAAAAAGTTTTTGTAACGCTCGCATTTCGAGTTTATACCTTGTTTTAATTAAAATGTATTAATTTTTCACTGGACTTTACTATTAAGCGTACCTACTTTCTAATGCATAATGAGGCAATTTATAACGAAAAGATTATAACGCAAAAATTCGCGTCGGTTCTAAAAATGAATGTTCGTGGTAATCCTAGTTTAAATGACTCTCAAAGCACATTGAATGAGTAATTCATCTCCACTATTAAACAATACCAAATTCAAGTCATCCAATGGATTATTAACCTGTAAAATTGCTTCTTCTCTTTCTGACACATGATTAATACACTCTCTGGGTTTTTTAGCTGCAGCTTACAAGAGCTCTGTAAGGTGAATTTCTCATTTCATTTTTTTTAAAGGTCTTGGATACGATGAATAATTTTACTTACAATCATTTACATTCGTTTCACTTCAAAATGTCTCACAAGATCCACCTGATAGGCTCAATGAACATCAAAAACTTTGTAGTCTAACTAGCATATTCCAAGAGAATTATTTTTTATCAATTTATCGATATGAATGAATTGTTTCAGTGTTATTAAATGTATTTATTACCATTTAAATACATATATAGTTGTCATCGTTTCAGCATCACCCTTCTTACTTCTTACCTTTGAAATTACTTACGAAGTGCCGCAACGTAAGTTTATTGAAAATTAATTAAACTTTTAAAGAGATAGTAATAATGTTAATTTTAGTTGGCTCTCTCTCTTACAATTCAAAATCGAAGCTCAAGCCGTCTCACCCGTAAGGATTTGGTGTTGATTAAACCAAGCTCATACAGTACAAGTCCTTGTTTACTTTGCAGTTCTCAGAAGATACCACGAGAATACCCACGTTCATTTTTATTACTCTGTGCAAAACGCACCAGGTTGCTAAATGGTTCTTAGAAGAGTTTTCTCGTATGACAATAATCTAGCATTCATTCTAACCCTTCTAAGTAAACTTCTTAATGTTGAGACACTGAAAACCGGCTCTGGATCACAACTAATTGCCTTTCTTCCATTTTGTTTGGTCATAGTCAACCGAATCTATACCAACAGCAAGATTTGTGCATTACTGTCCTTTCCACGCCACAGTTAAATTTGATGAGATGATCTTAAGTGTTGGTACGTTTCAGTTGGTAGCAGTGATGGCGGTTAACAAAGTTTGAAACTGTTCACAAACATTTCTGATCTATTATCATACAATGAAGTTTTTTTCCAATACTACCTCTCATAAAGCTTCAATAAATTTATCAGAGATCGATTCAGGAAGAGCATATGTGGGTTTTGAAGCGATGCGCTCTAATAGTTGAACACACTTTATTTTAACACTAACGCCATGAAGGAATAATATGACTGTGTTTTCCAGCTGGACCACATTTAAAGCTATTTTTTGAGTATTTTTTTTGTTCACTTCTTCCTTTACCAATAATTATTGGAGGAGCGAGTTTGTTTAGTCAAAAGTACAATCAGAACACAATTACAAAATTGTATTGATGTGATAATACTATTCCATTGTTGCTTCTTAAATAGTTGCCACTCGCCGATTAGGTACTTCACATTAAATGTTGCAGTCTTCAGTGTTTTGAATAATTTAGAGGTTAGTCGGTTTTTGTTTCTGCATTTCTCAAAACGTCTTCTTGTGACAGTAACCGTTATTGAATTTTCACATACCCCATTTTCTGAAGTGTGTTTTGGAATCTACTGAGCAATAAACTAAGTATGAATGAAATTTTGCTAAAATATTCACAAATGTTTCTTATTTGTGCCAGGCTACATCTATTACACTTAAAAATTCGCTGGCTAAAAATATCTGGAGAGTCAAAGCCAAAGACTAAGAAACGGTAACTTCGAACCAGAGACCACTCTCACCGTAAAGTTGTAAATACTGTTCCATTAACAAAAACCTTTTCGCATTTCAAGGGTAGGTGTAGTACTTACAGGAGGACCATAAGTAGAAGACGGCCGTCTTCTACTACCATAACTTCAAAATTTATTTTTGGCAGAATTTCATACAAAAAAACCAATATCATGTGACCAGTATCACATAAAAAATAAACATACAAGTATTTTTTATATTGCCAAATTCACTCCTCAAAGTGAATTTTTTATAGTAAACGCTGCGATTCTGGTGCCTACTAAAAAAGTACGAGATTTACAAAATTCTTTCCATAGTGGTGCAAAAAGGGGTGTCGAACCAAAACTCGATTTAAAAGGGATATAAAATTAAAGCATCGCAACTTCTACAGACAGTATCTACCCAATACCCAATACAAAAGTGTTTTCTCGTCTAAGAGGAAGTAACTAAGCATAACAAAGCTATTGCGGGAGATCAGATCAGATCAAAGATATCAACCCCCACAAAGTTTTAATTTGTAGTACTGACCTACGTCTATGTATAGAGGAAGACACCGATTGTTTCTCGAGTTTTCCATATTGTAAGTTGTGTCTACCTATAATAAATTATGCAAATGTACATTTATTTTGTTCCATTGTTTTCATGGGTGAACCCGGAACGATGAATTTGTTACAATTGAGGGAAAAATTCATACCTTCTTCTTGTTTACCCACAGTTCCATTAATATTACCGATCTTCCTTTTAACATTTATCTCAACATAAATCAAACAAAGGAAAAAAGTGGCAGTGTGTGTTCTTTGAAAAGGACCCAGAAATGCGTCATGTTAGAAAGAAATACCGAAACACGTGTACTTTTAACTTGAGGGGAGCACTTTTTGGCGCTAATGTCATAATCGTCAGATTCACCCCCTCCCTAGTGGAGATACTCCTTTACTTTTTGCTACTGGCTTTATGTATCAAGTCATACTTCATTTAAAAGATCTGGTGAATCTCTATTCAATCATATGTTTTTGCCTTCGATTATTATTTAATCGTTGTTTAAAATGGAATCTCTTAAACTTTTCAGATGTCTCCGTATTGTATTATGACTAGTTATGACATAAAGAATCTTTAAAGGATACGATAAAAAAGTTACAAAATAAAAATAATTCATCAATTACTGTCGCATCCCTCAATTTCAGTATGTATCGCGTGGGTAATACTAATGACCGGCTTACAGTTTTATAACAATTCTCTGTCGATTAAATGTATATGAATAAAGAGAATTTTGTACAGCGGCGTCAAGGGGTTGAATTGCTATTTGGTATTTTTGTGTATTCGTCTAAGACTGGAAACTCGTAAGTTTTGTAGAGTGGATTTATAATCCTAAGCTAATATTCGTATTCAACCAAGCAATTTACTGGATGTATTCGTCACAAGGGTGTGGTATTATTTAAGTATGGAAATGTCAATATTGAATCATTAGGTCTAAGATCGCCTGTACCCCCAGGACTTGAAATATATAGAAGGGTAATACTAGAGCATCCGTTACTGATTTATAAACATTCACGTTGTATTAATTTGCGCGGCATTTGAACGTAACCGCTACAAATTATTAATTAAGTGTATAAACAATTTGTGTTATGTTAAATAGCTGAAAATATTTGTTTGTGATAAATCTTACTACGTTACATAGTACAACAACACTGTTTCTACTGTTCATAAAATTTGAACAATTTAGAAATAAAAATTATGTTCCAATAGATTGATGTTAAATGAGTCGAAGATGTAATGTGATGAAACAGTGTTTATCGTTAAAAATTGCTATAGGAATGAGAAAGTAAATAATCTGGAAGATAAAAATTGCTTTGAGAGAATGTCATTTTCCAGTAAATTTCAAATACGAACTCATTGTGTCATACACGCTTTATGACGACAGAAAAATATAGAACGACCTTAAGAATTGAACACAAGAAACAAATGCTATCGTGAAATTGCGGAAAGAAATAATAGTTTACATTTGTAGCATGCCAATGTAAAAAGTTTTTATGTTTATCCAGAAATCCATCTATAATGTTCTTTCGTCAATAGTTACACGTTGCTTGAACTCGAATTTATTTACTATGAATCTTTGTTTAAGCAACACAATAAATCCTATTGACCTTTTCTAGATAAAATTGGTCAATAAATAAAAATATACGATAGATAGAAGCAAAATGAGCAGTTACGTACTTATGTGATCAGTTACAACTAAGCACGAACAATAATTGGTTCAAGAATGACTTCAGTATTCACAAATACTGCGGATCAGAACTAAAATCTAACATTCCACTAAAGCACCATTGGAACAAGTTTTATGTTGGTACACATTTGCATGTTACATTGTGCATTGTATGTATAATCAAATTTACTGCCTTGCATGAATTTCCCACGTTAGTACGAGCCCGAAAGATATGAGGTTTTTATACATGTACGTTAGTAAGTAAGCCTTAAATGAGCCCAAGGTTATCTTAAGTTCAATACATTGTACTCATTCACAAAAAATCCGTGGTCGCGTAAAACTCCTCCGTGAAATAGTTTCAACTCTTACCTTCTTTGATGGTTAACTGATCTGGCTCAATTCATAGTTCAAATAAAAACTAACTGAAATTGGCGAATAACGAGAAACACTTGGTGGAACTTTATCAGCGAGGAATTGGAAATTGTGTCTTCTGTGCTCAGCACGGTAGAGTAGTTTAAAGATATTATAGATAGTGACCCTTATCTTTGTTTTAAGGAAACTGGGGGTGTAGTACAGTTGGTAGTGGGTGTATTTCAGAATGAATTATATATTTTCTACTCTCACTAAATATATAAACTATTTTAACACATCCGAAGTATTGTATGTAACAGAATCTAAAGATTGGATAATGTAGCTCTCGGTCTGGAATTTCGATGAGTTTACGACATAAAAATTGCCCCCCCCCCCTGTCAATTTTCCCTCCTTGTGATGTGAGTAAGAGCCGATAGAGGATGGAAAGTAGGGTAAACCTGCACCTATAATTTTTAACAGGTTTGCATACGCCTACTTTCATTTCCTTGCAAGGCAAATTTAGTTTTGAAACTAGTTAGAAGAAAGTATCTTTAAGGTAAGGGGCATAGCAAATCTGCAAAGTCTCCCAACTGGAGAAACGTACACTGCAGAACTTATTTTTTTATGATGTGTAATGGAACAGAGGTTAAAAATTTCTTCAATTTCCAAATTTATAATTACATAATTAAGGATGATCAAAATGAAATATGTGACTTAAATAACAATTCTCTTAACTTAACTCCATCATTAAATATAGATTTCTTATTTTCCATTGACACAAGTGGCCATTTCTTGTACAGAAATCTAGAAAGTCACGTGACCTAATTGGTATTCCTCTCTTCAACACGACCATTTAAATTTGTTTGACATTCAGAGATTCTGTGGTGGTAAAACGTTCGAAATTATTTTTCCTGGGTCAGGTAAAATTTCATGTGATATTATAATCCCATCCCAAAATGCCAAAAAAATGTATTAAATAAATTATACCGAAAGAAATCTCATTTGTGTGGTCTGACAACATATTAGCAACCATTCGATTATCTCAGAAATTTACTGATCAGTCCAACAATTCTAGACTATTCAGATCTTTCAGACGAAAATGAATTTATATTGCAAAAAAACGCTTAAGAATTAACAATTGTCGCAGTTTGTTTAAATAATAACCAGTTGCGTACATTAGTCGGTTACTTAATGAAAGTGAAATATTGGACACCACAATGGAAAAAGCGGTTAGTGGTCCATAAAATTTATTCGACTTCACTTATATCGAAGAAAATTTAAAATTTTGACTAATCATAAATCATAAACCATCAGAGTATTTACTTAATCACCTAGGCCAGTGTTTCCCAAAGTGTGGGTCGCGACCCGGCACCGGGCCGTAGAAAAATTTTGCCGGGTCACGGAAAAAATGGTAAAAACACAAAAAAAAATTGTTTAAGTACCTATTAGTTTTTATACACTAGGAATAGTGGAAAAGTGTGCATTTGCACTCTTTCACATAGCTTTATCGCTCGCGTCCGCGCGTTGTGCTGCTAACGTTGATAGTTTACTTCATTTACTAGTTTTAAATGAATATAATTTTTTAATTACTTTTATTTTTCTTATATAATTATTTTGAAATTTTTGTGTATGAAATAAAACAATTAACTAGATTTTTAATTAAAAAATAAAATTTGTTTTGTAAAGAAGTGGGGTTTTTTCATAAGGTGGGTCGCCAAAAATTTTAAAACCTCGTACCGGGTCGCGGTCAAAAAAGTTTGGGAAACGCTGACCTAGGCTATCGAAAATTCCAATAAAATAGGTACTTACTTAAAGATCGACACTCAAAGGCATAACACAGCGTGAAGTTATCAGATAACGTTAACAAAGTTAGATTACTGTGTATATTTTCTATACACTAAGAGGAAAAATGTCACTTGTTTTTAAAAAAATTGTATGCGACCTATTTCCTAAATAAAAAGGGCAAAATTAAGGTTAAAAAGGTAACATGTGCATTATTTATTACTGTTAGCATTATTATATACTGGGTTATTCAAAAAGAATGAACAGATTTCAAACATTTATTTCTTCCAAACTACAAAAGATAGAAACATGATTTCAACGTTCATGTAGAGAGAAAAATTTATAATTTTATGGTATGCATTCAATATGAGCACCGTATTGCACGACAAATGTCAAAACGGTGGCCCATTTCTTGCCACACACGAATCACCTGGTCTTTAGTTATCGAATTCACAGCTTCAAGAATTCGATGGAAGAAGAAAGGCCCATAAACCTTGGTTACAGATATCGCACAGAAGACGTTCAACTTCGGTGAATCTCTTTCATGTTGAATAACTGCCATAGGATTATCACTTGCCCAAATTCTAACGTTATAGCGATTAACTTTGCAAGAAATAAATGTTTGAAATCTGTTCTTTCTTTTTGAATAACCCGGTATTATATTGATTACCAAAGGGAGTATACGTCGCAAGATTAAGACAACTTGTTAAGCGACATAAGTGTTTGCGAATGCAATGAAGCGAGATAATAGAGTGCGATGAAAAATGCATGAAACAGTAAGTGATTTTCGAGAATAATAATTAGGTTAAGGATAAGAAACTTTGCCTTGCTCTGGATGAATATGTAAATTAAACAAATTTTGTACAGTGTTGCACGACTTTAGGTATGCACGCAAGTGAGAAGTAAACATTTAAGGTAGTATATAGGAAAACACAAGGAAAAATAAATACGGCTGATTATGTTAATGAAAGAAGTGATGTAACACAGAGAGCTCTAAATAAGAAAATTGGAGGAAATGAGGAGAAGATGATGACGGAGCTAATGCGAGTAAGCGTGAAGAAATTATGAAGGAAATATTATTATTATTATTATTATTCTGGGGGTGGTCCCAATAGGTTCCCGCACTGCGACCTTTTGGTCTATTGTGCTCCCCGGTGTTGTCTACCCTTCAAGAATACCTGTATCTTTTACAAAGTCCAGGATTTTAGTAGGGTGAAGGAAATAACAAACATTAAAAAAATTAAAAAGAAAATTTCGAATGGATAAAAATCCCAAGAGAAGAAGGAAAGTTTGAAAGAGACCTGGAGAATAGAAAAGTTTGGAAAGGAGGAGGAATCTGATCATTAGAAGATTTACCTTATGTTAAGGGGGGGGGGGGGGGGGGGGGGATAATGAATTTCGAAATTTAGGCGTTAACATCGAAGTAACAGTAGGTAGTAGAAAAAATAGAACCTAAGACGTGCTTCACTGAACACTAAAACAAGAGAGGCGAGTTAAATATTTTAAACCACTTAAACCAATAAGGAAAATGAAATATATGTATATTGACTTAGATTTGACGGTAATAGAAAGGGAAAGAGAAAATATTCCAACAAAGGAAGAAATAAGGTAAAATAGGTCGTGCATGTGCTACAGAAAAATAACAGCTACACAGCCTCAACATTAAATGTAGGGAAAACTGAATTTTTTACACTTTACAGCGAACGGTCCTAATTTCCTCTGAACATAAAACCTCATAAATGGTAACCGAAAAATAAATTTTAATTATACGATTCACTGAAAATTTATGATAAAAATCAGTTGTTGCAAAATTGGCAAGTTATTTCATTACGGCTACAAACTCCCAAAGAAATATGTTCGCGTAACAGAAGCCATTTTCACGTAGATTGAAAGTCATAATATACATAAACAATGTCAAATCTTTATCGTCTTCACAAACATATTGCAGTATTGCAGTAGTAGGATCAACGTTGAAATGAACCAATAAGGTGTTGAAGAACTTTGTATCTCACCAAAAACGGTAAACATAAATCGCCAATTACGTTAGTTCGAAAGTCCTTACTTAAATAATTGCAAAAAAGGACGTGCTCTGCTTTAGGTAGAATATTAAAAAAGTAAGGTTACGTGATCTCATAAAATATATATGCACTTTAACATATAATATTTATCTGGCAGTATTGGCTCCGATAATGCCACATCGACACACATTTAAAAGAGAATATTTTAAATTTACGGCTGACATAATGCAGATATACCAATATTAAATATGGTGGAGAAAGAGTTAAACCTGCGCTTGTATTATCACAATGCTCCACTTTTTCCATGTTGAAAGCATCAGCATTGAACGTCGATATAAAACGTATATAATAATCTGTCATCTACAGTCGATACTACCACCACAGGCAAGACCTTATAACATACGAGTTCATTGTGTACACGATTCGTCGATGTATTGAAAAATATATTGGTCTTTTTTTCAAACTAAATTGAAACAAACAATGAAAGTTGTATTTAAGTAACATGAGTGGTACAAATTGTACTAAGTATTGATTTACAAGTAAGAATAGCCGGAGAGTCTGGTTCTGACTGCCTCATTTCTAAAGAAAGATAATGAGAAAATGAACAACTCCTCGCGAGATAATTTCATTAAAATCTTTTATAAACGGACTAGACAATATAAGCACGAACTACCAATTACCACAGAACCCTGGATAAAATTAATTTTCTCCCACAACTCATCATATTTATTACACATAAATTAACACCGCAGGTTTTTATGTAGGTAGTATAAGTACCTAAATATTAAAACTGAAGCACAATTAATACCCCTGAAAATAAAACTTGGAGTTATATTTTTCATAAAGTCAACTTAATCGCATCTTCCATTGAATTATATTGCTTGAACAACAAATCCCGAAAAAATGAAGTAGTTTTTAGAAACACTCTAGAATATAACATAATATATCTTCTTAGTAACACAAAAAAATTTCGTTAGCACAAATACTACCATTTCTTACAACCTTCACCCAATGATACTCAACTTATATATACAAATGAAGTAGACTTATTTCTTGAAAGGTCACAAAAATGGGAGTATTTCAATATTAAAAATTGTGGCAAGTATTTGAGTTGAGTATTTCTAGATTTCTAGATGCGCATTTGTATATTGTGTAAATTTTAGATTGATAAAGTTTGATATACGTATACGCTCAACGCGGATTTTATAAATGTATAACTCGTAAAAGTGCTGACACAAAGTCTCACCACGTCCAAATGCTGTAGGTAAAGCTTTTCTGCATAATATGTAGTACTGAACATAAAGTGTTGAGAGTGATGTCCAAACCAGCGCTGGTCACTCTAGGCACAGAAAATAATAGAATTTACCAGTGTGTATCTTACAAGAGTGGAGTAAGTTTTTATTTACTGTTACATTTTCATTTCATTTACTTTACTAACATTTGATAGCTGTAAAACAGTTATTTGTGTAACAAATGTAAGAAGTGTAAGTGTATTTGTTACACCAAGCATGAAGTTTACTGAGCGCTTTTTGGACATGTTGCACACAACGTTCCCTCTACGATCGAATTCAATAGATTTTTTTACATTTTTATTTAAGAATTCATCTTTCTTTAATTAATTACAATTTTTATCGTATCATCGTTTATTATCTCTCTATAATTGCAAATATTTCTGTATAATTATATGGGTCATAATATCATAGAAATCCCATAACACGTTAGTTACACATAATATAACTTGTAATAGGGTTTATTAGAACTGATATAGCTACTAATATAACGAGAATAGTATGCGATTGATTTATAATATTCGAGGACACCAAAATCTTCCATTAGTTTTATCAGGACGACCAAACGTGGTAAAACTTTTAATAAATTTTCTTAATTCAATGTAAACTAAATCAGTGTTCTGTTTTAAAATTGCTTGCTTCAATGATACGATTATACAGAGAGCGTATAAAGTTTCAAAACCTTTTTTTTCTTTTTTCCCGTAGGAATTTGCGAAAAACGCTTGAACACGTCAAATTGATTTGTTTTGAAAGAAGTATTTTGAGACCATTTTCATTTTTCCACCCCCCTCCGTTTCCAAGTTATGACGTCAGAGCCATTTTTTTTAAATACAACCCCCTCCATTTTTTAGTGGATTTGGATCGATCATAGAATTCTGATTTAAGTAATATGTACATTTTAGCTATCTGGCCAATAGTTTCCGAGATATTAATTTTTGAAAGTAAAAAATGTAGACTATTAGTGGTAATACCGATTGTGCTATTTTGTAATGGGAAGTCGGTTATCACCAACAAAAACAAAATCCTTATCGAGAAAAAAATACCAATGACTTCTTTTTAATATGTAGGTACTAAACAAGTCACAAAAATAATAATAACGGAAAAATATTGATTAGGGACAAAATAGCACAATCAGTATTGAAGTATTACCACTAATCAGTCTACATTTTTTACTTTCAAAAATTAATATCTCGGAAACTATTGGCCAGAAAGCTAAAATGTACATATTACTTAAATCAGAATTCTATGATCTATCCAAATCCACTAAAAAACGGAGGGGGTTGTATTTAAAAAAAATGGCTCTGACGTCATAACTTGAAAACGGAGGGGGGTGGAAAAATGAAAATGGTCTCAAAATACTTCTTTCAAAACAAATCAATTTGACGTGTTCAAGCGTTTTTCGCAAATTCCTACGGGAAAAAAGAAAAAAAAAGGTTTTGAAACTTTATACGCTCTCTGTATACGATTTATACCATCTCGGACGTTGCTCAGCGACGATACGATAAAGCTTTGAATGTAACTCGAATATTTGCGATTTATACCATCTCGGACATTGCTAAGCGACTCGGCTATCGCCTCGTCGCGTCGTCTAGAAATATCCTCGATTATTATAAATCGAATAATATAATCACAGTTGGATCATTTGGATATTCTGACAAATGGAAAAAAACTCTATTTCCAGTAGTTTTTTAGGAATTTTCACATTGTTTTCACTTTGAAAGATTCAGGTTCTTTATTTGAATAGTTACGGGGTTACAAAACTGATCCAGATAAATTACCTTCCATGGTTCATGTTGTCGATGTCTACTACCCCTTTTTACTATGACTACTCTGTGAAATTAGGTTGATTGCATTCTCTATCTATGGTTCATTGTCACCTTCAAGTCGCTGTTCAAACCCAAGCACAAGTACAGCCAGTTTTTGAAGACGAGAGAAGTGTAGATTCATGTTATTTGAGAGCATGATTATAAGAGTTTTTCCTTAAAACCCTTCTTTCTTAGTAATTTAAATATAACCTAAAAGCCAAATGACTGAACTGAAATAGGTCACACATTGCCAATATGTGTACCTTTTTATACGTCGCGGCACACTAAGAGTATTATCATTTTTCATAGGAGCGTCTGGTTCAGTCATTTTTGGTTTCCCAGTATTATGGATTCTGTAAAATTTCCGCCACTTGTACTGGTTTCTTCTTCCAAAATTTTAGCAGCTTTAGTTCTTCAATACAGCCCTCAGCTGCAGTTGAAGATTTCCATTCTCCATGACGGTCTAATGTCAACATTTTGCCATTTCACATAGTATTTTACTAAAAATATTTACACCCGTTAAATGGAATATTTTCAGTTATAACAAAAAATCTATTGTGACTGGTAGATTGGGGACGAAGAGATGCTTATTTTTGATACACTTCAATATAATTAAATCTTCTAATTTTACCACTTACCTATTACAAATTATCGTCGTTTGTTGGTCTTAATATCAGAAATTCTGACAGTTAAGATGGAACCTATGGTACTAACATCATTTTCATGCAATACTGTAACTATCTATAACTAAAGACAAGTATAATCAAATTTAAAAGGTACTTAATATGCTACCTTCATCATCAAATATTTAGTACAGGAGCTTCAATTAAAAATTTGCCCACTTTTTTAGACCCAGTAATTTTTTAAAACGGGGTCAATTTTGTGACATGTCGAATTTCCATACTATCGTTCATTGAAATTGTAGTCAATTCCAATTCAATTCAATATTCATTTATTTGGTTCTTAACAAAAATATACAATAATTCTTATTCTATAAACTCTAACTAACTTCCTCTATAAAAAAACTACCACTCTAACACTTTCTTTACTCCTACCCCCTTCGTTTCACCTTTTCCCTCCTCTCTAACGCCTCCTTCATCCACTCCACTCCTACCCCCTTGTCTCTCAGAATCACCTTTCTCTTTCTGCCCTCTTCTCTTAGCTCCTCACATTCCCTCATCATATGCCACATACTTTCCCTCCCTTCCCTGCACATTCTACAAACCCTTTTTCGTCCTCCCACCAATATCTATTTTCATTTTTCTCATTCCCGCACTTAAATCTCGCCACTGTTCTTTTTTCCTTCAATTCCATGTCCTCCATGCCTTTTACATCCTTACATGCCTTGAACATCTGTATCTCTTCTTGCCTTCTTTCTATCTCCTCCCTCTTATAACCCACTCTCTCATAAAACCCTCTCCTCCCCTCCTGTCCATACCTTATCACTTTTCTTCTCGTCTCTCTCTCTCATACACTCATTCACCATTACAATTTCATTCCTCTTTCTGACCTCTTCCTCATACTTCACCGCTCTCTTCCTGTCTGAACTCTTACTTTTTCGGCTTTTATCTCTTCCTCCACCATACATATACCCTGGTGTCTCACTATCCAACCACAACGTCCATCTCCAGTATTTTTCCTAAACTCTCTTCATTTTTTCCCACTCTTTCTACCCCCATATCTCTGCATTGTACCCCATCACACTCCTTACTAGCTTTACAAAAATCCATCTTCTCTTTTCCATATGCTTCCCAATAACTTTTTCCCCCACTACCCACACTCTCCCCCTACCCTGCCTGTCCTTTAACCCTTTCAAAAACACAAATCCCTTATACTCTGTAAACACGTCCGCTTCGTTCAACCTCACGAATAAGAATCCATTGAAAATTGTAGTCTTCCACTTTTAATATTCTGACCACAATGTCAATGACTTTAATACTTCTTTCTTTTCGTTTAAATATGCCAGAAGATCGTTTTCGGTAAGTAATGTTCTTCACAAACTTTGCGTTATAACAGTCTTTAAAGCTTCTATAATAGACATCATGCATTTTTTAGATTTAGATTTATTTGCTGTTTCAGTTGTGTTCACCTTAATCATGAATCGAATTTAAATGCAATTTAATCGTACACACACAAAACGAATTTTAACATTAACCTTAAATATAACTAATAATAATAATAAATAGAAGGAATTATATTACGAAATGCAAAATGAAAGGCTAAGAAAACAATAAAGGCGTTTTGTGCTAATAATACGTTATACCTGTACTTATTCGTGAATCCATGTTTGTTTTAGTGATGTAGCTTAAGTTCCTACATTGCAAAACAGCAATGAACGAACGTGTTCCATTTATGCCAGAGCTTTATTCGCAGAGGTTCTCGAAACTAAACTAACGTGAGCTCATATCGTTGACAAAGTGTAGAAAATTGAAGAGAAAACAAGCACATTAGTTGCAGCACTACACTTTAATCAATATTCGCAATAGTTAATGGAAGGATAATTGAAGGAGGAGGGGCTGTACTATAGTCACAGGACTACAAAACAATTTAATTTCCAAACCAAATATGTGATATGTGGGGTAAATTCACCGGGTTATAGAAGAGGGTACAAGCAGCAGCTGCAATAATCTGAGAAATATAAGATCAGTTAGTTATCCCGCAGATACCTACCCGAAACTGGATTTATTTATGAAAAACGTTTACGGTGAACTTCACGAATCCCTGATCAATACTGATCACAACGAAACGTAAACATTTGATACAGATTAATACCGAGATCACTTCCATTGCACACTCGATAATTATAAGGTCGCGATTCTTTTATTTGCTAAGCGTAATCAATATCAATATGGAACAAATACAAAGTTTAATAACCACAAAAACAAACTGATTGCAGGAAATGGTCGCCTAGGGGTAGTGTATAAAAACATAATTAACCTTTAGTAAATATAATTACACTTGCAGCCTTTTACTAAGAAATGTTAAATATATTATTAACTAACTGTAAGTGTAGGGTTGTTAAAATAAAAGTAACTTTGAAAATATTTATTTTATTACAAAAACTGTATTTGTGTAATTAATATGAACCTTATAATGTTATAATCAAAACATACTTTAATATTAAAACGAACTTTAAACGAGAAAACTTGTCAAGAATACAAATACAAAGTTATCAAAAAAAAACATCCTCGATCTAAACTTGACTCGAGAGTATTCAACTTTTTTTAAATTTTTATGGGCTATAAAAAACACCTAACCATGGATATTTTGACAAAGACCGCCATCGTCGTCGCTTACATTTGTCGTAATTCCAAATTTTCAGTTACTTCATTTAGCTTATTCAGTACAGAATTTCTTTATACTTCCTTAAGATTACAAAATTCTTGTAGCAAGTTAATGGTTAGCTACTTACACTGACATATTTTGTTATCCACAACAACAAAATTCTGTAACCATTAATTTTTATCTGTAATAATTATCTTATTATATGTAATATACATTTTACCTACGGTAAAAACGACACTGTCTTTTGTTTAAAAATGTATTGCACTGTACAAAACTTACAAATCATATCATTTTTTAAAAAAAAATAATTGTTAAACAAATAAAAAAATTACGTATCATAATTATTTGAAGTACCTATCATACTATACGACTCTAAAGAAATTTGGTTCGTTATTAATTAATTAATTAAGTAATTAATGTTAAATATTTATAAAAGACAATACGAAATTTGACTCGTTACAGGTAGGTGTTCAAGCAATTAATTAATTAATTAATGTTAAATGTTTATAATATACGATACATTTTCAAACTCGTAAGAAAACCTATTCTAAAAAAATCATACGTACCTATAAAAAGGCAACTATAAGCTATTCAAGTATAGGTTTGTTTATTATTATTTACCTACAAAAAACAAGCAAATATTAATGTATCAGGACCATTAAAAAATTTGATGCGTATTCTGTTAATTGAATATCACATTGTTAACACAGGAAAGTCTGAGATAGAAATCTATTCCTAACTATCATTTAAACTTACTTGATAGACAAATATTATGTGTTCCTGAAATTGTACAATGTTAATAGTTTCTATTACAAACTATACGCCATTGTGAAATCACATTAGCTTAAAACAATATTTAAATAAAATGAAGTACTTGTCTACGAAACTTTGTATAATAGTACATACCTGTATAGATTATAGTAATATGAGTACTATTTAATTATTAAAGCACGGCAGAGAAAAACCACTTTATAACGTTCATTCAAAGTAAAGCCATAATGTTCATAATGAGCTATACAACACAAGGTAAAAGAGAAATCCTACCTGAGATGCTTTCACATTTAAAGATAGATGGACGGCGTTTTATTATCTAATAGGTATTTTCGTTATTTACATACCTAATACTTATTATAGTAGGATTTCCCTACATAATGGCAAAGTTTCTATTTTTATTTGGTGGTAGGTCATTATACAATATACATATATAAATTTCCTGTTTTTAGAATAAATAGGAATGCTTTGTAGTTAAAAATTAATTAAGAAGAAAAAAAATGTAATAGCTTTGCATGTGGGATCGGAAAATGGTTGGATAGATGAGGCCTTACTAATATCAGCAAACAACATTCATGACAGTGCGTTGGATTATACTCAAGACATGAATTCTCAAAATTTTGAAGGGTGGTTTCGGGACACTTTCATTCTAACACTCCCTGAAAATAGTGTTATGGTTCTAGATAATGCTAGTTATCATCCGTGATCAATTCATAAAGTACCAACAAAAGCACAACGTAGGGAAGTCCTGTCTCGTGATATCTATGCTAGAAATGAAAGTTGAAATAGTAAGATTTATTTTTTATTCTCAGAGAAAAAAAAAACTCTAAAGGAACTGGAAGGGCGACCGCCGTAGATTTGTGTGAGGCACGGTTCGGAAATAGGCAACCCGCTGCCTTGTGGTATCTCCATCCTTGTATTCTTTTTCTAGTTCATACTTACCATGGTTTAAATATGAAGTCGATGTTTGTTCCGTCTCTGTGCAACTGTCTCTATGAAAGGTAACCAAGAAAAAAAATTTAGAGGAGTAACAAGGATGCTTATACCGCAACATCTAACTTCTCTCCTGCTGCCCCTGAGATACGCAGTACTGTATTCAAGGTGTACAGCTTCCCTTCCAGTTTGTTTATACAGTTCATTGTCAGAGACATAATTGTACCTACTCAATTGCATTTGGTACAATTAGATCTCTGTTTCTCAAAAATTGACAGAGTTTTCTAATTTTAAGATTAGTCCTAACCCTGTAATTTATTTGTATGAACAAAGTGAAAGAAAATATCCACCATTTTTGTACAATAAGAATACAAAGTAATAGTTGCAACAATACTGATTTCTATAACAAACTCAATATATAATTACCTACAAAACTACTTATTGCAGGTTATCTTTAGCCAGTACAGTAGGTATATATTAGAAACATTTTTTTTGCTTGAGATGTACGAGATGCATTCAAGTTCTAAGGCTTGGGATCTTTTCCTTCAGACTGGAAACAGATAGAAGAATCATGCGTTTTGTTTTAAAATGGACCCGCACTCTTTGTCAATACGTGACAGAGATAGAACTCTAGTGGCAGCGTCGAGAATGAGAACATTTTTATATACTTAAAATGGCGACGTTTTCCTTACACGATCAGCGTGCAATCATTCGTTCTCTGAATTTGCATGGTTTAATCCCAATTGAAATTCATCGACAGTTGAAGGAGACATGTGGTGATGGAGTTATGGATGTGTCGAAAGTGCGTTGGTGGATGCGACAGTTAAATGAAAGCAAAACATCGTGTGACAGCAAACCAAAACCACCTCGGCCCCGCACAAGCCGGTCGAAAGACATGTTCGAGCGAGCAGAGAGAGTTGTTTTGGGGGATCGCCGAATAACTTTGGAACAGATCGCCTCCAGCATTTCCGTGAGTTTTGTGCACATAATCCTGCTTGACGACCGCAAAATGCGGAAAGTGCCCTCCAGGTGGGTGCCACGAATACTTACGGACGACCACAAGGTTGCTCGTGTGCCATGTTGCCAAGTTGACGCGCAACGGAGGCATGAATGGGACTTTCTTTTCGTCGATTGTGACAATCGATGAGACGTGGATGTCATTTTTCAATCCAGAAACAAAGCGCCGATCAGCTCAATGGAAGCACACAAATTCAACGCCACCAAGAAATTTCGGGTACGCACCAATGCTGAAAAAATTATGGTGGCCATGTTCTGGGACAGCGATGGCGTCATCCTTACCCATTGCGTTCCAAAGGGCATTACGGTGACAGGTGCATCCTACGAAAATGTTTTGAAGAACAAGTTCCTTCATGCACTGAAACAAAAACGGCCAGGAAAGACAACGCACCCGCACATGGGGCTAACGTTACGCAACAGTTTCTTGATGAAAACAACTTTGAAGTGATTTATCATGCTCCCTACTCACCTGACCTGGCTCCTCGTGACTTTTGGCTGTTTCCAACAATGAAAGACACTCTCCGTGGTCGCTCATTCACCATCGGTGCTGCTATTGCTTCAATGATTTTCTAGTGGTCAAAACAGACTCCTAAAGAAGCGTTTGCAACAAAAGCAAATGATCATTTTGTACGCAACAGTTAAAATCTAATTTATCTATAAAATGAAATGTGTATTAATAGGTAGTAAGAAAAGGCAATTAATTATTATCTAAACAATGTTTCAAGTCCGAAATTTAAAATAATTATATGATATGACAATTTGCTCGGTATTTAGTCCTTAAATTTGTGATTTATTGTAACTAACCATAGTTAATGGAATAGTAAGCGATATGTATTAATTGCGGTTTGGATGGTTCACCAAACTGTTAGTAAAATACATCGGTTTATTATAGTAGATAAACGTAAACAGAGACCCTCAAACACAACCCCAATTGAATATCAACTGGCCCACATTATTGCACTGCTTACCTCAAATCGTCAAATAACTTAATTTTTGCACTATATTCACATGTATAATGAATCAATTTTTCTCCTCATACAAGTTGGAATATTTACACAAGCTTCTAATAGGCGAAAATATACTTTTCGACCGTTTAGACTCGCCCATTTCCTTAAATTCGGTAATCAATAAATCGTGCGGAATAGAATTCTATTTCATTTGGGCTTGAATCGAGAGCAACATTAGAGTTATTACAGGCCTTATCAGAATCAATATAGCCATAAAGAAACCGCTAGTCAATCTATACCTCCGTTGGCGTTATCGAAAACCATACTTTCACATAGAACAAACCCTTGCGATATATTAAACGTTAATAAAGATATCAAACCTATAAAAATATCCATAAATGTATGAAACAACAGTCTGCATTTTATGTTATTACCTTTAGATATAGGAACGCATCAATCATAACAGTTGATGCCAATATAATGGGATTTGTAGAAATTTTACAATCAGAAGCGAACTTATTTACTGAAAATATATAATGTAAAATATCTTGGAAACTATGATCGATCTTACTATCGTTGTTCATCCAAAGAAGTGAATCTCATACATTTTTCTTTGGAATATTATGAAACTGATGGAGGAAGATAAATTTGGCAGAGTTAATTAAAATGAATTAACTGACTAAACATTGAGGATGTGTTATGATTATGACACTAAATGTTAAAATTACTTACCTACTAAATATTGAGAGCTATCATTGAAGTGTAATGTAATAAAGCACGAACGATATACACTATACGTTGTTGCGAGAACCGATTGATTCTGGACTAATTGTGTAAAGCTGTTCGGAACCGGAGTGAGGATCTGCAACTCATAAATATCCAAGTATCGTGCGGGAAACTGATCTTATTGTAAAACAGAGATAAGCGTAGAATGGAGTTATATCTGAAAGCTTATAGCTAGTAGTTCACACATGATAAAATAAAGGCTACTAAATTTCATTTTGTCTTGGGGTATTAACACGTGCATTAGCACGTTTTGGCGTATTTAATATTATCAGATATTTCAGACGGAAGAGTACCCTAAGGAGGGTTGTTTTCATTTTATCTCATTTCTGAGGTTTTTTTAATAAAGGAAATGAATTCTAAATCATGTTAAGGTAACTTATGCCAAATTCCCGTCAGAAAGTAACTCATGTGCTCTAAATTGACAACTCAAATTACAGTTGTTTATCTGGATTCTCTCCTCATTGATTTAAATTTCTTCGTAAATATTCTAGAAAAATACAAAGAAAGTTCGAAACGCTAACCATAAAATGACTTAAAAGAATTCTTTTTCGTTTTCGATATTGGTACAAAAGTTTCTATTGCCTTCACTAACAGTATATACCTACAACTTGCCCGCTCAAAAACAGTTCACATGCGAGTGGCAATAAGGACTTAAGGGAATCCGTAATATAATATAATAATATATTGCGGCGATTGACAGTGATGTTTTCACAAACGGACCAACATGAAAGACTAAAGTAAGGATTTAAACATTTTTACGATCAATTAATTGAAGGGATTTTTACTACTTTCGAAATCTTAAGGATGTGTAGCTTTTTTTTTAAATTACCAGTTTGTAATCAAGAGATGGAAATTGATATACACACCCGAAATATAATTTTCAAGGAATTCGCTATTGTGTTCCCTTTATCTGTCACAAACTAAACACAAACAAAGTGTCATTTCATGGATTTCCCGAATAACTTTTTCCTCACACCGCTTGAACATAACGATGAAAAACTGAAGAAAAAAGACAGAAGAGGTACCTACTTGTGATTACGTAAGTCTTTGTTATCGAAAAACTTTCAAAGAGCGTAAAATATAGGATTGTAAGACAAAAAAACATCACATTGTACTTTAAGCAGAGAGGAATTGTCAATATCCAAACGGATGATGACGTGTATTTGTGACCTTCCTATAGAATTTAAGTTCGTTATATTATGTGATGTTTAATGCTATTAACAATTTAGCAAGATCAAGTAACTGCGCTATTGCATAGTTAGTCTATTGCATGTAACTTGTGGTTTTCACCATCTTGTCTATTATTCACATAAACATAATAAGAGAATCAGGATAAAATACGATTCGCATTTCAATATATCCTAATATAGAAGACGAGAGAATGTTTACTGCTCAACAATATTTTACCATTCCAGAAGATATTATATATTCTGTTTATTTCTTTCTTCTCGTTCCTTATATCTATTCACACCTTTCAAGCTCGTCGACTGGAAATATATGTATATACATAGTTAAGCGACGAAGGTTGTTCAAAAGAATACATAAAATCATAAATATTGGAAAAAAGAGAATAATAAACAGCTCAAAGATCTACCTTGTTATATAGATATTACACTATTCGCAATTTATTTCAGTTTTATAACCACGTTCAAAACATGACGGACCGTTTTTCGAGGATTTTATTATTAAATCATACAATAATAAAAAAGGGTTGAGGTCTGTTTCATCGTATACGTACAAAGTAGTATGCCTTCAATATTTATATAAGCGCCGACGAGGAATTAAATCTCATAATCGCAAGCGTTGCTCTGTTTAATTACGTGTAAAATGTTTAAATCGGTACATTTAGTTCGCTGACCAAGAGATTAATATTCCGGTATCTTTAATCTTTGGATGAAAGGGTTAGTAGTGAAACTTAGAATCTGATATAAACGTTTAGCACGTGCGAGGTCATTCTACATAGTTCGTTTCGGTTTGAACTGTAGAGAAGGAATTATTCGTAGTTAAATCAATTTGATTTAAAATGGAGGAACCCTATTCATATATTAATAGCGGTTAAGATTTCAAACAGGGGTATAAATTCTATTTTATTTGTCTGGTTTCTTGTATTCACTAGCAAATTACCAGGCAAATTCCATTTATACGTTTTACATATAAAATTAAGTTAATCTGCCTTGTCTTATACAAATTTATTCGTGCCATTATATAATAATAAGCATTCGTTCATAATTTAGCGAAAACTTCGTGGGAAAATGAAACGCATTTCTGGAAGTAATTTCAATTATGTATGATGATATATTACGTAAATACTTCTAATACTATTAATGTTTACTGCATTTTTTATATTATATTGGGGGTAGTTTGAGTGTTTCACCTTTGAGATACCGGCAAATATTCTTTATCCATGGTTGCAAGATTCCCTATATTTAATGTGAATATTCTGTACTTTAAAATAAATACTTATCATATTAAAACTTTTTACCTGGAAATTATTCCGAAGTTAATGGAATTTTTACAGGTTATCTGGAGAGGTCCGTTAAGCTGGCACAACCCCTATAGCACAATCAGTTGAAACGTACCACATAATTTAGTACTCATTTATTACTAATTAATTACCCAAAAGTCAAATTTATTACTGTTGATTTTTAAAAAAAAAAGTGGTTGTGCCAGCTTAACCGTTAAGCTAGCACAACCCAAAAAAAAAAAACTATTAAGTAGCTAACACCACACTAATAATTGATTACTAATTAATTACTAATTAATTACTCACTATTTACCAAGGACTTAACCATATTTAAGCTCTCAATCCCCGCGCAGTCCGAAATTAGACCCGCACAGTAATGTGGAGTCACCCACCTCCGCCAAATCGTTATTCGTTATTTTAAACATTTTTCCAATGATATGTGAACGTACCCTAAGACAACTAAGTGTTTGTAATTTGTAAATTAATGAATGTGCAGCCGGATACGGGATATTGTTTTTTATGCAATGAATGAATTAGACCAGCCCTACCAGATAAAAGGCAGTTTGCGATGCACCAATCAAAATACATCGACATTAATTGAAAATCAATCGTAACATAATGTTTGAACATAGGTTAGAAATTGATTACTCCAGCACAATCAGTTCAATTTAATTTTACATGGATTAATCGATTTATGAATTCTTTAAAATAAGTTAGGAATTTATTACTCCAGCACAATCAGTTCAAATTAATTTTAACATTGACTGATCGATGTATGAATACTTTAAAGTAAGTTAGGAATTTATTACTCCAGCACAATCAGTTCAAATTAATTTTAACATTGACTAATCGATGTATGAATGCTTTAAAATAAGTTAGGAATTTATTACTCCAGCACAATCAGTTCAAATTAATTTTAACATTGACTGATCGATTAATGAATACTTTAAAGTAAGTTAGGAATTTATTACTCCAGCACAATCAGATCAAATTAATTTTAACATTGACTAATCGATGTATGAATGCTTTAAAGTAAGTTAGGTATTTATTACTCCAGCACAATCAGTTCAAATTAATTTTAACATTGACTAATCGATTAATGAATACTTTAAAGTAAGTTAGGAATTTATTACTCCAGCACAATCAGATCAAATTAATTTTAACATTGACTAATCGATGTATGAATGCTTTAAAGTAAGTTAGGTATTTATTACTCTAGCACAATCAGTTCAAATTAATTTTAACATTGACTAATCGATTAATGAATACTTTAAAGTAAGTTAGGAATTTATTACTCCAGCACAATCAGATCAAATTAATTTTAACATTGACTAATCGATGTATGAATGCTTTAAAGTAAGTTAGGAATTTATTACTCTAGCACAATCAGTTCAAATTGATTTTTACATGGATTAATCGATGTATGAATACTTTAAAGTAAGTTAGGAATTTATTACTCTAGCACAATCAGTTCAAATTAATTTTAACATTGACTAATCGATTAATGAATACTTTAAAGTAAGTTAGGAATTTATTACTCCAGCACAATCAGATCAAATTAATTTTAACATTGACTAATCGATGTATGAATGCTTTAAAGTAAGTTAGGTATTTATTACTCCAGCACAATCAGTTCAAATTAATTTTAACATTGACTAATCGATGTATGAATACTTTAAAGTAAGTTAGGAATTTATTACTCCAGCACAATCAGTTCAAATTAATTTTAACATTGACTGATCGATGTATGAATGCTTTAAAATAAGTTAGGTATTTATTACTCCAGCACAATCAGTTCAAATTAATTTTAACATTGACTAATCGATGTATGAATACTTTAAAGTAAGTTAGGAATTTATTACTCCAGCACAATCAGTTCAAATTAATTTTAACATTGACTGATCGATGTATGAATGCTTTAAAGTAAGTTAGGTATTTATTACTCCAGCACAATCAGTTCAAATTAATTTTAACATTGACTAATCGATGTATGAATACTTTAAAGTAAGTTAGGAATTTATTACTCCAGCACAATCAGTTCAAATTAATTTTAACATTGACTGATCGATGTATGAATACTTTAAAGTAAGTTAGGAATTTATTACTCCAGCACAATCAGTTCAAATTAATTTTAACATTGACTAATCGATGTATGAATGCTTTAAAATAAGTTAGGAATTTATTACTCCAGCACAATCAGTTCAAATTAATTTTAACATTGACTGATCGATTAATGAATACTTTAAAGTAAGTTAGGAATTTATTACTCCAGCACAATCAGTTCAAATTAATTTTAACATTGACTGATCGATGTATGAATGCTTTAAAATAAGTTAGGTATTTATTACTCCAGCACAATCAGTTCAAATTAATTTTAACATTGACTAATCGATGTATGAATACTTTAAAGTAAGTTAGGAATTTATTACTCCAGCACAATCAGTTCAAATTAATTTTAACATTGACTGATCGATTAATGAATACTTTAAAGTAAGTTAGGAATTTATTACTCCAGCACAATCAGTTCAAATTAATTTTAACATTGACTAATCGATGTATGAATACTTTAAAGTAAGTTAGGAATTTATTACTCCAGCACAATCAGTTCAAATTAATTTTAACATTGACTGATCGATGTATGAATACTTTAAAGTAAGTTAGGAATTTATTACTCCAGCACAATCAGTTCAAATTAATTTTAACATTGACTAATCGATGTATGAATGCTTTAAAATAAGTTAGGAATTTATTACTCCAGCACAATCAGTTCAAATTAATTTTAACATTGACTGATCGATTAATGAATACTTTAAAGTAAGTTAGGAATTTATTACTCCAGCACAATCAGTTCAAATTAATTTTAACATTGACTGATCGATGTATGAATGCTTTAAAATAAGTTAGGTATTTATTACTCCAGCACAATCAGTTCAAATTAATTTTAACATTGACTAATCGATGTATGAATACTTTAAAGTAAGTTAGGAATTTATTACTCCAGCACAATCAGTTCAAATTAATTTTAACATTGACTGATCGATTAATGAATACTTTAAAGTAAGTTAGGAATTTATTACTCCAGCACAATCAGTTCAAATTAATTTTAACATTGACTAATCGATGTATGAATACTTTAAAGTAAGTTAGGAATTTATTACTCCAGCACAATCAGTTCAAATTAATTTTAACATTGACTGATCGATGTATGAATACTTTAAAGTAAGTTAGGAATTTATTACTCCAGCACAATCAGTTCAAATTAATTTTTACATGGATTAATCGATTGAGCTGTAATTCCGAACTTATTTTAAAGCATTGATATATCGATTAATACAGGTAAAAATCAATTTGAACTGATTGTGCTGGAGTAATAAATTCCTAACTTATATTAAAGCATTCATACATCTCTTAATCCATGTAAAAATTAATTTGAACTGATTGTGCTGGAGTAATCAATTCCTAACTTATATTAAAGCATTCATACATCGATTAATACATGTTAAAATTAAGTTGAACTGATTGTGCTGGAGTAATCAATTTCTAACCTATGTTCAAACATTATGTTACGATTGATTTTCAATTAATGTCGATGTATTTTGATTGGTGCATCGCAAACTGCCTTTTATCTGGTAGGGCTGGTCTAATTCATTCATTGCATAAAAAACAATATCCCGTATCCGGCTGCACATTCATTAATTTACAAATTACAAACACTTAGTTGTCTTAGGGTACGTTCACATATCATTGGAAAAATGTTTAAAATAACGAATAACGATTTGGCGGAGGTGGGTGACTCCACATTACTGTGCGGGTCTAATTTCGGACTGCGCGGGGATTGAGAGCTTAAATATGGTTAAGTCCTTGGTAAATAGTGAGTAATTAATTAGTAATCAATTATTAGTGTGGTGTTAGCTACTTAATAGTTTTTTTTTTTTGGGTTGTGCTAGCTTAACGGTTAAGCTGGCACAACCACTTTTTTTTTTAAAATCAACAGTAATAAATTTGACTTTTGGGTAATTAATTAGTAATAAATGAGTACTAAATTATGTGGTACGTTTCAACTGATTGTGCTATAGGGGTTGTGCCAGCTTAACGGACCTTATCTGGAGGTAGAGTCTAGCATGTCTATGCTCAGTTTTCGACCTCGAGAGCCCTGTGTTAATTTGGGGGGAGGGTAAAAACCTCAAAATTTTCTCAAAAAGCTAGCCCCATATTGAAGGTAAAAAGTTTCACCGGCCTGAAGACTGCTAAATGAATCCTCAAGGTGACATAGTACCCTCTGCACCTGATATCTGGCTTTACGAAAAAAATGAGATCACTCACTACTGGTTGTCCCTTGCAAATGATTTTTGTAAATAAAATTCAAGGTTATGGGTTAACAGAAATTCACAGTAGGGCGATGGCCATGCACGAAAATATGGAAATAACTGCAAATCACAAATGACGTTTGGAGAAGGGGGGCCATAGATGTTAATATTGATGAGTAATTGAAATGATTGTAATAAATAGTTATAGGTCCAAAAACCTTCGTTTTTTAGCTATTTTTTTACATTTCGAAAAACTTTGTCTAACTTTAATCGGCTGTATCTCGATTAATATTGGATCTACAAATTTTAATGCTCTAAAACTTTGTGTTGCACTAGGGTACACACAATGTGCTTAATTTACGACATATAAGCGATAAACTGAAAATTTTGATGTTTTTGCCCTCCCCTAAGTTAGCACAGGGTCCTTGAGGTCGAAAACTTAAGGTAAAAATGACAGTTACAAGCTGCCAACCTACCAAACCGGACCTTGGTCAAACTATAAACACCAAATTATATACAGAGGGAAGAAATGAGAGGGTTCTGGAAATCAAGTATTTCATTCAACAAACAAGGGTTGTATTTCTGACGTATAACATTTCAAAGGAATTGAGGAGAGGGCCTTTCTTACATTTGTATAGAATTTTGAAATCACGTTTGTAATCGAAAGAGTGGCCAGTGGAAAGGGTGTTCCGCCATAGCTGATTTGTGTTCAGAGTTATTATTACTCATGGCCTTTACGTGCTCTTTGAATCTCGTAGAGAACGATCTCCCTGTTTGTCCTATATAAAATGAATGGCAGGAATAGCAATTGAGTTTATAAACACCTGAAGCATCAAGGAGCTCGAGCCGATCTTTGTTTTTAACAATGGGGGAGCGTAATGTGGATTCGTTGGAAAAAGAGAGAAAGAGAAATGGTTCATAATTTAGAGGAATTGATTGATTTCATGGTCGTTAGCAGAATGTAAGCAAATCACATCATCAACATAACGGCCCCAAAAGATAACGTAATCAAGATCAAATTGATGGTTAGAGATGAATTTGGATTCTGCATGGTTCATGGATACCTCCGCAAGAGGGGGAGAATGGTTAGAACCCATAGCCAGCCCTTCTGTTTGGCTGTAACAGCAATTATTGAACTTGAAGAAATTTTGTTTGATAGACAAGTTGAGCAAGGATATGATAAAAACCACTTGTTGGTCGAGGAGGTTAGAATTAATAAGATGTTCGGACACTAATTGGATACATTCTTGGGAAGAGGTTCTCGACGTCAAAAGAAACCATAGCATAACTGGGGGGAAGTTTAAGAGACCTAATATTCTCTGTAAGCTGAAGTGAATTCTTGAGTGCAAAATAATATTCAATTTTGATGTGTTGTTTCAGAAAGGAGTTAAGGGAAACAGTAATCCTGGATACCGGGGTGTCAGTGAAGCTGACTACCGGTGTAATGGACACATGCTGTTTGTGGATTTTGGGGAGGCCGTGTAATAAAGGGCAAACCGGGTTCATCGTCAATAGCGACTTGTAATTTATTAAATGAATACAAAATGAATCGATGGGAGTACTGTTGCAATAAACTTAACTGTGGGATTGGTATTCAATTTAGAAAAGACCGGTATGTCGATGAACTCATTATAATCTGATCTGTTTGAAATGTTTGCAATTTACGTCAGCCATGCAACCCTTGTTTGTTGAATGAAACAATTGATTTCGAGAACCGTCTCATTTCTTCCCTCTGTATATAATTAGTGCTTGTAACTTTGATTTCCTATTTTTGTCATTCTCATTTTTCACTTGCAATCGTTTTAATTCCCTCATAATTTTTCTCATTTCATTTCATTAATCATGGCTCTTAAAGCTCAACCGGGTTTTTCACTTTGAGAACCTTTTAATATTATGAACCATTTTTGCGATTTTGATCATTTGTTGACTTTTGTTTGCAACAATATGTGTAATTTCCCTTTAATTAACTTTAACTAAGGTAAGCCATAATTATAATTATATTTTAGGGTGATCTAATTTTACTTATTTTTAGCTTCAATTTGTAACTCGAAAATGAGATCGGATGATCTTGAAACATGTCGCCATTTTAATATTCACGCCGTCTCTGTACGGTGATTAAAACTTTTATTGAAAGGGGAAGGTTGTGTGTACTTTTGATCATTTCGATTCACCCCTTAGCGTTTATCGGACTCCACTATTACCGATTTATTGACAGGGATGGCTTAATAGGCATTGGGAATAGATTAGTTAAGACTTTCATAAGTAACCTATTCCCTATTTATACAAAACAGTAACATTAACACTACTATTAACACTATGTATTACGCGTGGGATGGCTCTCTAATCAAGATTTGTCTATGTCCTTCAAGCTAACTCCAAAATCCTCAAAGTAAGCACAACAAACAGTAATGGATAAAGATATTCTCAGGATAAATTGTAAACTATGATTACAAGGTGATTAAAGTTTTGACATACAAATGAGAATTTTAGTATTCCAAAAATGTAGAATGGATCCCAAAAATGTAAATATATGCACCTAAGGGCTTCAAATTATTCATTGCTATATTATAATTTGGTTACAGTAAACCAATCTAACTATACTTAACTCCCCTGTGTACCTATACGATTATATTTTCGCATTTGACGGTGAAGTTAAAAACTTTAATTGTTTACTGCTTATGACTAAAATTTTATTTCAATGTAGTGAGATAAATTGACGGCGAGACTGAATCTAAGTAGCTCCTATTTTTGTATCACCTTAACTGGGGGTGGCGGCCAAGTCTAACTCGACGGCCATTGCAGAAAGATTGGTTTTGAAGGGTGCAAGAAAGAATTTGTATTCATTAAATTTAGTTGTATCATACGATCGGTGTAATACCCGTTGTTGATGATTTGAGAAGTAGTTCTAACTAATTCACTCCTTCTCTTTTTGAATAATCCAATGAACTAAACCTTCAGAATTTAAGTATAGGTTTTTTGCTTTTCTGTTATTACATTACTTTACATTACATTTATTTTTTATAATAATAACGAAAACGCGGAATAAAAGAAATTACAGAGCATTTTGTTGCATTTATTCGTATGATAATACATAGTTTAATTTACACACATATAACATTTTTTTTATTTTATTTTGTTAACATATAATCCAATTTCACCCTAGCAGTCGTTTCCATCAAATTTATATATAAAACTTTATGACATTTATGATCCTTTAGAATACCATTGCAATTTCAGGCTGATAAAATACGTTAAATAAAACTCTATGCAAAGTTTCAAACTATTGTTCAGATGAAAACGAAGTACATAGTAGATATGCAGCAACCTTTTTGTTTTGTCATATTATAATGTACAAGCGTGTAACAATGGCTACCAGCCAGATACTCGCAAATTTCAGATACTTCAGATTCGACTAATACGAAAAAAAAAGGATCACTTCAAAGACGAAATCCACCATCTGCGACAAGAATGTGAGTGGTTTCTTTTCCTATGTGTAGTAACATAAAATTGAGATACGTTTCAAAGTTAGTTTCACAGTTCAGAAACTGCACAATCGTCATGTATGAGATCAACTTCAAAGCGCAACTCTAACACAAGGATGCAAATTGAAGATCGATTTTACGTCAATTATTGCGGAAATATTCTCCACGATTCCAAAGAAAATCATATAGGATTTTGGAAAGTACTAAAAACTGCTTTGGAATACAAACGGTGTATAGTGTACACGCTTTTGTAGCAATAAACAATCCCGTACACTCCAGCGTGTTAAAATCCTATTTTATAATTTACATACTACGCATTGCCAACATTTACTATGCACACCTGCTTATAAATACCAATATTTTCCGCAACGTATTTGTAATCTAATATCCCTTATACCGCGATATATTACAGTCGCCTGGGGGGTTAATAACTTATTTTACGCACTTTTTACGCACCCTTAACCTAATGTGCTTTTTATATGCTTTTTATGTAAAGATAACTATAAAATAAATTGGCAGCTCTTGTAAAGTTTTCCCTTCGAAGTAAAAATGGTTTTACATGATGTTGCTATTCGAAGATAGTAAAATGGATTTAAAGAGTCGACGTTATCGATAAGGTGTTTATTCACTTACATAATGTCCCACATAAATCTTAGATATTTTGCAATCACGGTGCACAATTTATGTTAACACTCGCTTCATCCAATTTTGAAATTTTATGAAATATAAGGGTGTGCTCTTTGAGCAGATTACAGCATTTTTTCACACTTTTGCTTGTTTCAAGCTGAATATAAGAAAACTTTGCACCTTTAATTAAATCTTTTATAACGATTGCTTGTTGTATATTCATTTTCAATATTTTTATTTACTACAAAACTAACATATTATATTTTCATAAAACATCCTATTGCTCGATGTATCCACCTCTTGCTTTGATAATAATTTGATCATGTCTGTGAAAAAACGGGTCGCATGCTTCACGAACATGGACAGTTGAAATTCTTTTCCATTCCCGATGAAGCGCTGACTTTAACGAATCCAAACTTTCATATTTTTTGGTGCAATCTCTGACCTCTAAAATGGCCCAAATGGAAAAGTCCATTGGATTTGCATCTGGCGAATTTGAAAGCCATTGTTGAGCCGAAATGAAGTGTTGAACGTTTTCTCTTAACCAATCTTCATTCACACGAGCTTTATGCGACGGTGCTGAATCTTACTGAAAGGTCCACGGTCTGGAAACACCATCGCGAGCATAAAGTTTGCATCCCGACGCGACATTTCTTAGAAAAGTGAGTAAAATACTCGTTTGTGATTGGCTTGGCATTCATTTGCGGTACGTCATGTTCATTTATTCCCTAGGGAAATATGCAGGTGAAAATCGTGCCATGTATATGTAGGATATAAAAAAAAAGTCGCGTATTGGGCTTTAATGCAATGCGTTCTTTTTTTAACAAAATCTATGTGATCGTCAATAATATACAAAATTCATTAATGGGGAACGATACAATGCGTTTGAACATTTCCCCTACGAAATTGGTGCATAAATAGCGATTTTGGATAAATTTTGACCTGGGCAATGAATGGGAGTTGTAGTTTGTTTGTCTGTCTTTTGGCTGTCAGCCTTGTAAAATTCTCATTATCTACTTGGTAAATACTTACACTTTAATTATTGTTAATTTCAACATAGGTACCATATTTTAAGAACCGTTGGAGATATACACTACACAAGTCATGTAAATAAATAAATAAACAATAAATAATGAATGTCACCCTTCTGGATTCTGGATTACGATGGGAGGGTGGTAAGAAGTCCACGCGCACGTGGACCACCTATTCGGGTCATTTGTGCTACCTCCCTAATTAGAGTCGTTCAGCCCCGCAACGTCACTCAAGCCATTCAACACGTGAGATAAACGTGAGGATACTGGACGGGGCAGCGGCTCTGATCTTAGCCATATCCGGCTAGGATTCCCGCAACATGGATCGTCTTAATTCGACGTCTCGTCTGTGTGGCATGGCTATGCGGTGCATGTACTTGTTAAGTTTACAGTGCCCAGAAAGTATGACCACAAATAGCCGCAGGTTCTTTCTGGATAGTCCTGTGCAAGAACCCGCCAGGATATGAGATAGTCCTCTGAAGGCCCCTCTCGCGTGACGGCAGTCTGACATCAAGTTCCATCTAGCCTTGTGTTGGGCTTATGGGTGTCTTGAGTTATTAAGTTGTTTACAGTTGACACTGTAAGTGGGAGAGCCGGCTCCGCATCACAAAACACCTGTTTTGAGGCCAGTCGGGCTACCTTATCGACTTTTTCGTAGCCTGTTGTTCTAGCATGCCCTTTACTACTACTTGGCAAATACTTACGCTTTAATTATTGTTAACTTGAACACAGGTACCATATTTCAAAAACCGATGGAAGATATACATTACTCAAGTGATGTAATAGTTATTTACATATGAGTATGGTAAATCGAGGTTTACGTTAACGAGTGAGATGTTTACTGCCGAAGCGTAGCTGAGGCAGGAATGTCGAAACGAGTAACGTAATCTGATTTAACGTACAAATAATGTAAAACATTTTTTTAAAAATCGGGCAGAAAGTAGTACTTTCCGGTTTATTTTTAGGTCAGAAAATCTCATTTTGTCGGACCGAGCCAGAAAGTTATCGTGACAGTCCGGTAAAAGGTTTTACCGGACTCATTTTTACTTTCCGGCCTAGAACGGTCAATATTGTTCTGTCCGTTTTAAAAAAAATATTGTACGTAATACGCCCCAAAAGTGCTTTTACTGGACTCGCAGGCTTGCAACACTCGCCTGCGGTTCGCCCTGTAATTTGCCTACTTGTCCAGTAAAAGATCACCTTCGGGACTTGTTACGTAAACTACTATTATTTCATAGGCCATAGATTCATTCTTAAGAGTTTTTCTATTAACTTTATATAAAATTTATTTCATCCTGTGTCACATTCTTTGATTTTTCGGACTCATTTCAGTCCGGAAAATGAAACTTTACAGTATTAACGAATATCAACAAATTACACAATTGCTGGAAACCGTTGCTAACAAAATGAAACCGTTACAAAATTGTGATTCACAGACTTAATGATTGTTGTGACATTTAAAAAAATTTTTAGTGTTTTCAAACAAAATTGCTCACAGGATGAAATAAAACGTTATACGATATACGTTCGGTAAATATTTCCACAGTACTCGTTTCGAAATTCTTGACTCGGCTCCTTCGTCGCCTCGTCCAGAAACATCTCACTCATTACTGTAAAATTTTATTTCCCGGACTTATAACGTAAATAACTATTGACGTTTCCAAAGTTATGTCAC
The DNA here is from genome assembly GCA_036250285.1 of Pyrocoelia pectoralis. Lineage (NCBI taxonomy): Eukaryota > Metazoa > Arthropoda > Insecta > Coleoptera > Lampyridae > Pyrocoelia > Pyrocoelia pectoralis. The sequence goes on from CM070075.1 coordinate 7,715,857, forward strand.
TTTATGTTGCTATGGCAACCTTTGTATTCGGATACAAAATTTCTAGTATGGTAATAGTTATTTACGTTATAAGTCCGGGAAATAAGATTTTACAGTAACGAGTGAGATGTTTCTGGACGAGGCGTTTGCGCCGCGACGACACAAAAACGGTGCTAGATAGAGGAAAATTGCATATGAACAAATTTGTAGAGCACAAAATTTACTAAAGAAAAGTCCGCGGGAGGGTGTAATTATCTCCATTAGTTTGGGAAAAAGCGGTGTGGACAGTTGCGCGAATAAGGTTTGCATCATTTTGGACGCCTGTAACTCTTAAACTATCGAAGATAGTGACACCCTACCGCGGACTTTTCTTTAGTAAATTTTGTGCTGTACAAATTTGTTCATATGCAATTTTCCTCTATCTAGCGCCGTTTTTGTGTCGTCGCGGCGCAAACACCATCAGATGTAATTATGCTACTTAATACAAGTATTTTTCAGGTTAGCTGAGAGAGATTGAGCTACCCTATTATTTTTAACATATAAAAGACATCATAAGGAGCATATTTGATCTTATGAAATTTTTTGTATCTCGAAAAATAAACTCTGTACAGATGAAAAACACATCAAATGAGTATTCCTCAAATGTAATTCACTCTACGGGTGACGTCACGCGTCATATTTGCCGACCGCCCACCATGCGCAACATCCTATCTTTAGTATTTATATCGTGTAGCTAAGGATAAGAAGCGCCCCGAATGACCAAATGAGGGCGTCGATCTGCAAACGTTTCATAGCTTTCTTTCTATAAAAATATTCCTTTGGCAGTACTTGAACCAAAGATCTTTTGACTCTCTGTTTATTAAGTCTAACGCTTTGTTTTATTTCCTGAAATAAGCGTATCAATTTAACAAGCAAGAGCCTCGTAGCAGAAAGAACACGAAAAACAATAATAACATCGACAACGACTCGCCAACAACAAAAATGTCCAAATTATACAGGGTCAGATTACTCCTGCGACTTGAAATGTGCTGAAAAAGCGATTACTTTTCTAGATATTCTCACAACCAGCTATTTTGTAGAATGGTAATTGAAGGTCTTTATTTTATCAATTGCTTTCTAGAAGTAAAGACGCCAACGCACTTGTACGCCTATTATGTGGCCCAAAGTTTATTTTATTACGACTATTTATGTTAATTAAACATAAAAGGAAGCCAGGAAGTAATCATATTTCACAAACTACCTACAGAGGTTTCATGTCATTCAAATGATTAAATTGGCAATGGCTTGCCCTGAAATTGTAGGACGTCTCGTCTCATACTGTTCTTTCACAATTACAGAAGCCAACTTGAGGATAGACTAAGCAATTTCAATTTTCGTATTCATATTTAAATTTAGAATGTCTTAAATAATTGCAAAAATTTTTTTTTCTATTTCGCGACGGTTATAGCCATTGAATAAAGAATAGAGAGGAAGGAGTATATGCCCTCGACCTTGAAATCAAAGTGATGGCAATATGGCTACTAACATATTTCCTGTTACACAAAATTGACAGTCATTCCATTTGGGCAATTACTGGTAGGTCCCCAGCGTAAAAACGTAAATGAGGAATGAAATGAAGCCATTGGTCAAAACTTCGCCATGACAGGTCCGCGTTTTTAACGCATAGAGTCCGCCAATGTTCAACTTTTTGCGGAATACGCTCGTGTTTTCGCGTATTTGTTTACATTTTGAGGTTATTTCGTATATGTATGTAAATGATATAGGTTTCTGAAGTGGAATTTCACCGCTGATTATGCAACGCATGCTTGCTTTAGAGATTATACAGGGTGAGTTTTTTTTCATTATTTGTATGGGGATCTCGGAAACCATAAGAGTTACACATTTGCTTAAATGGGGAAAGATTTGCTTCTTTGGAAGACTAATCCAGATACGCTTTTGTTGATTTAAGAAAATGCATGGCTTACTAGATATTTGCAAAAACGTAAAATTCTCCAAAATCGTTTCAGCCCTTTAATTCGTTTATTTCTAAAGATAGATAAAAATTGTTCAAATACAATTTGTAGATAATTTTGTGCCGATTAGCGTCACCGTACTAGTTTTTTTAATTTTGCTTAGCATTTTGAGGTTATGAAGCAAAGTTGAATTTTTTTAAATGGAAACCATTGTTGGCTATGACGTATTTTAATAGTGCATTTTTTTCTGATTGTAATGATGTAAGGGTTGTATCACTTATTTTGATAAATAAAGGCACAATACAGTTTTCCTATTATTAGGTCTACCAAAAATCATATCCTGCCATGGAAAACAAAAGAAATTATTATCGACACACATTATGACACCTTTTCAACACGGAGTTAACAGCTTTCCCAATTTTACGCCCATTTACATCTAATCTGCTAAACGCATTAATAACAACTTCCTGCAGCTCCTGCATCTTTTGTTCCTCCAAATACAAAAAAGTCTAAAGGTGTTCCGATAATAATTGTGTTCATTTCGAACATTTACTGTAAATTTCTTTTGTTTTCCATGGCAGGATGTGATTTTTGGTAGACCTAATAATAGGAAAACGTGTATTGTGCCTTTATTTATTAAAATAAGTGATACAACCCTTACATCATTACAATCAGAACAAAATGCACTATTAAAATACGTCATAGCCAACTATTGTTTCCATTTAAAAAAATTCAACTTTGCTTCATAACCTCAAAATGCTAAGCTAAATTAAAAAACTAGAACGGTGACGTTATTCGGCACAAAATTATCTACAAATTGTATTTAAACAATTTTTATCTATCTTTAGAAATAAACGAATTAAAGGGCTGAAACGATTTTGGAGAATTTTACTTTTTTACAAATATCTAGTAAGCCATGCATTTTCTTAAATCAACAAAAGCGTATCTGGATTAGTCTTCCAAAGAAGCAAATCTTTCCCCATTTAAGCAAATGTGTAACTCTTATGGTTTCCGAGATCCCCATACAAATAATGAAAAAAAACTCACCCTGTATACTTAGATGTATAGGTATTAAATTCCATCTAGGTTAATCCTGAGTTTTTGCATCAAATTTTGTGGACGGATGAGGCAACTTTCACAAGAACTGGGTTATTTAATAACCACTATTGTCACATTTGGAGCCAAAAAAATTCAAGAGTAACTCGTGTTCGATCCTTTCAACATGAATTTATCGTAAATGGCTGGCTAGGTGTTATAAACAGCTATGTTTGCTGGAAACTGGAACTGGATGGACCAACAATATTCAGAAAGATGGATAGGTCGTATGACCAACAGTAATAATGAACAAACAGAACCCGCTAGAGGGCCAGCAGCTTGGCCTCCTAGGTCATCAGACCTTACACCGTTAGACTTTTTGTATGGGGCTATTTCAAGGACCTAGTTTACAAAGTGCCAGTTGCCACAAGGGAAGACCTTATTTCCCGAATTCAGCAAGCTTGTCATCAGTTACGAGAAAGTCGCCATCAAATTTTAGCGGCTATTAATTCTATTTCGAGAAGATGCCAGATGTGCATTGAGGGTGAGGGCCTTCATTTTGAAAATTTACTGAAACTTCCTCGACCTGTCGATTAGTATTTTTTTTTAACTTGAGAGTTGAAAATAATGAAATGTTTTAAAATAATTTTCAAGCCCTTATTTTAAAAGTTTTCAAGTACAGGATAACTGTTAACGAATGCATTAATCAAAATTTACCACGAGACAAAAAACATTCTAAACAGAATTTTGCATCTATTGACAATTTTTAAGTATACATTTACATAAAAAACAAAAAAGATCCAAAAGGTTTAACATCAGTGTTATACGCATTAATATCAGTATTAACATTCAACGAAAAATAATTCTGAATTATTGTCAAATATGTTTTAATCTACAGTGGTGATGTTCGATAAACAACTTTAGATTGATATTTGACGAATTAATGGATAGGTACAGTATATCGCCCACAAAGCGGGCAGAAATCGTAAATTCTCATTCATGGCATGTATGGTTGGAAAAAAAGTTAGTAGACTGTAGGAAAATGCTGTAATCAGCGAATAATCAATCGTAAAAGGTACGTTTTACGTAATTACCTATACTAAAACCAAATTTAAAGTTAAATGCGTTTAGAATAGGAATGGTAGAATAATTGTTTTGAATCGAACGATAGGAGGTATTATGCCAAAATTAGTTCGGGGCAATATTATCGATATGCGACTGATAATGACAGGTTAATCATTCCAGAAATATGTGCTACAGACAAGCCTTCATCTTTTAGCCTGTGCGTTCGGTAAATTGTTTTACCTCATGGATGTATCCGTATACGCATATTACGTAAGCTTTCTGCTGAATTCAGGAAATGTGGTAACTTATTATTTCATCTTCAAGCGATTTAAAGTAGAGTATTTGTTACGGTTTATGGCACTACATAAGTGTATGAGTTATACGCTCAAACCTCACACAACTCTGTAATTTCAGTAAACGATGTTCCAACAACATTTGTTTTCAACTTTGTACACTAACAGATTGTTCTTAATTAAATAACGCTCCACTGTACCGTTAGTGAGATTAATTTAATAGTTAATTATTCACAATTATATGCATAAGTAATTCAAATTCCGACTGAAAAAGAAATAATACAACAGATATCAAAGCAACAAATAGAAGTTAATTTACACTTAACTATTTATTAATTTGAAAATTATAAAACAAGTACTGTAAAAAATAAAGGTAAATTATAACAGAGACACTTTGATTATAACCAGCGGCAACGTTTTCACAACCATTATTTGTTTGATTTTATGCGACAAGATTCTTTGATTTTCTTGCATGGCGGACTAAAGAAATCCTTCAAACTCTTAGGTTTTGCATTAACACTGTTTTAAGGGTTCTAATTTTAATAGAAGTGAAGCAAAGCAGATCTTATGATACATACTGTAAAGTTTTTTACCCTTTAAGCCTTAACTCTAGGTGTGCCATACATCAATTCGGTGTGTGATGGCCAATCAACCCAAAAACAAAGAAATCAGAATCAGGTAATTCCATAGTTCTACTCTTCGAGAACTGGCAGTTCCTGTCCCTTTAACATCACAGAACAGCCAGTTTTCTTTACTTGATGAGCAAATACCGGCGCTTATACATACATACATACGGCCAGGTTCAAACTATTTCATTTCGATTTCCCTAGTATTAGGGAATAATATTTTTACTTTTATCAGCATTGATTTCTATTCTGCAATAAGATCTAAAATTTTGTAAGGTTGTTACTTTTAGAACCTGAATTCTAATTAGATAAACTTAGAAAGAAATTTTTGTACATGATTTGGTTAGTTCAACTTATTACTCAAATCTAAATTTAACGCTGAAATTCGGCAGGAAAAGTGAACATAATTCGAATTAGATTTCGTGCTTGAAAATTAAATAACTTAAAGATGTAATCTGTACTAAATGATACTTTAAAATTTTATGCAGCATTTATATTGGATACAATTCCGTTGAAGCAAATTATTACATTTAAGCGTAGCTTACGCTCGCTTTACAATTTAATTGGCCTTTATATTTGAATTTGTTAAACGGAAAGAAAGTAGTGGAACGAAAAATCAACGCTTAGTTATTCTGTCAAGTAAAACAAACGTTATCTTTCAAATCCCTAGTGAATACATGAAAACCTCGTTGGAGCGTTTTCTCAATGTTCCACTCCTTTTTCTCGTTTCACCTTTCCCCATTGTTATTCGGCATCACACCTCTCCTGCCAAACCCTTATCATCTTGTGATAAGAATACGTACTGCCTGAGGCCTTCTGAAGCCTTTTGAACTTGTTACCGCTGATTTTAGATTACAAACTTCAATACAACACCACTTGATAGTATGTCACAGAATGGAAGAGTTAACAGCAATTATACGCATCAAAAGTACCTAACTGTCATTTACGACACGTTTCATCATCAGTGCGTTTGTCTACGAATGATCAAAACTGCTAGTCCATCTGTAAGGATTATAATATGTTGAATATAACCATTTTCCACTCTAATTCCTTCGCCTGCTTCCCTTATAGGTTTGTCTATAAACTAAAACTCCAACACTTGCTGATTGAATTCATTATACATACACGTTAATGCATTACAAATCCTTCCAGAACACTACATTTATTAACACGTGGATTACGACATAAAAGCCTATCTCAACGTTCCGTTTTCCTTTTGTATTTCTTTTGCACGAGCAGATACTATAATAACACAAAATGGAAGTTGGAGGGGCATCTATTAGTTTAGAAAGACAACAATCTCGAATAATTTAAGTGTTTTAGCAAAACTTTGGAGTTTTCAACTTTACAATTTTCTCGTTTTTATAATTTAACCGTGCCTTGATACGCTTCGAAATTTATATTAAATTTTAATTTCCGTCTTTTTCTCTTTTAAATTCCTGCAACCACAACTTTATGTTATACAATAAGTGCTTCCTTGGTAAAAAAATCATATGAATTTACAGAGTCTGGATGTCCGTTGCTTTTTTTCTGTAGACATTTTTTACATATTGACTTCGGATTCTTGTAAAATATCAAAACGGGAACGGGAAGTAATCAAAATGGTCGTCGAAAATATTGTTTATTTTGGGAATGCAAGCTTTTAAAATTGAAATGGGCTAATTCCAAAAAAATTCGACAAATCCGCACATTTTTCATTTTATTGTCAAAGCTTTGATTAACGACAAGTCCGCAAGGGACCATCATAAGATGATCAAAAAGGCTAAGTCAGTGGTATGGAAATTGCAATACCGATAGGGAGGGCGAGTGCGAGTTAATTCTCTTATTGCCTAAAAGTCTATGGTTCGCGTTTACATTTATACAAGGTATTGGTTTAAATTAAAAAAAGCCTCGGAGCAGATTTTCAGAAAATCGATTTTTAATTTTTGATCAAATTTTGGGCACCAATAAATTGGCCACGTTAAATTTTTGTTCTTTATCAATTATAAGTATTATAAGTTCTGGCCATCCTATGGCTACAATTTTCAAATTTTAATTAAGTTAAACGGTTCTTGAGCTACACCCTAAAAAGTAAAAACTTGGAGAATTATCATTTATTATTACAAATACTTAGGTTTTTTATAACAACAAAAAATATGTTCAAAATACGCTTCCATTTTTAAAGGGGAGGTTGATTTTCTTTTACAGTAACGTATTCCATATTTGTCCGACACAAATTTCTCCACTTTTCAGAAAAGAAACTATAATTTCAAACTGTTTTTATCATTACTACTACTACCTTTTCTTAAGTTTTCTTCGTACTTCCTTAATTGCATGCAAAAATTCGCAGACTTATACTACTAATGAGCCTGGTAGTAGCAACTCAGTATAGAATTTAAAAAATCTGCAGTCCCACTACTTCAATTCTTTAATTTATATATTGTTATGGTATCCTTTATTATGAAAAAAATAAGGAAATACCCATGCATTGCCTTGCAAAAAGAAACAAAATGTGGCGTTATTTGAAAATGATGAAAAACGGATAAATTGATTATCAGCATCATGCCGGTTTGTAGCAATAATTTTGTCTCAAATTGTTAAATAAGTTATTCTGGTAAAACAAAGCAATTATGCGCGGCCTGTATCTTACCACATCTTTTAAATTATATTTCCAATATTTGCAATTAGCGAACGACGCGACGTTTTAATATATTTTACCTTATAATATAATTTGTATTTGAAAACCACTGTCGTATTCCAATCAAGTGCTTTAATTAAATTGCCATATTGCAGTTATAATTTACCCCACGGCTTTGAAAAGCTTTCACGATAAAGGAGTTGATACCATCAATGGAATTTCTGCGTATGACATTTCACATGCTCTTACAAACGATTACATAAAGCTATACACGAGAGTAGGGCACATAATCTTATTGCATTTCTCTGATACTCACAAAATATTGCCTTACGAAAAAAGGTATAGCTTTAATACGAATTTAATTAGATCTATCATTCAGAATTACAGGACCACAACATTTCACAAACTTTTTCATAAATATGTATACAATGTTTCACTAAATGACCAGAAAACTTAAAAACAATTTAAAAAGAAATTTAAAAAACACTGTTGAAAGATTGTTTTTTATACTATAGAGGAGTTTATAAACGCATAAGTTTACATACGATTTTAGTTTTCACGTTTGTATCCATTTTGAAGGTAGAAATAGCACAAAGGGGGTAAATTGTAATAAATAAATAAAAAAACAACTCACAACCAATTTCAATGTCTAAGGGGAGGTTGTAAGTTGTTTTTATTTATTTTCACGTTTGTACGTGTTATTGGCTTGTCCATAAACCCCTTGTGCTCTCATATATGGATGAATAAAGAATTATTATTGTTGTTACGGCATTCTTATTCAGACTGAACTTGCCGCAAGGAAATTATAGTTTTCAAATATTGGACATTCTTTAAAAAAACTTCCGAGTAAAGAAGAAATATGCCCAAATACTTTCAAGAATATCAGAAAACGCGAATAATATTGAATTACACTGAAATTATTATTAAAAATTGCAGGTCGATTCATTATTAGACTTTGCTTATATGTCCTTTGTAAGAGGCACATTCATATTCTTGTATGATAGGCACAAAGCCATAAGGCGGAATGGCTTCTGATGAAACAATTTTTTTAAAGAAAACCTGATTGCAGAATTGAATCCACAAGGGTAGGTCATACGATTTTCTAATTGATAAATAGGTAAGGAGAAATATATGTATACAGCTCAAGTCTATACTACTTAATATAAATCATTAATCGCTACCATCGTCTGATCTAAACTTTAAATAGGCTCTAGGCTGTTTAAACTATAGGTATATTTTAACAATAAACAAATGTAATATATTGGAAGGGTTTGGCACAAAATGTACAAACTCAAAATATTTATTACAAGCTGAATCTGTGTCCAATGGTTATGTTTTTCCTTGAGAACTGCTTCTTCATCAATTATTTTACCTCTGGTTTCCCCATGCCCATCAAATGGTATTTTATTTCAATAATAATAATTATTTTCAGACAACAACTTATCAGGACTAAACAAGGTTAGTATCTATAAGTAGGGCACAACTCCCTTGGTCATTACCTTCCAATAAAACATTGAGCTAATCATACTAATTTTCTTTTCCAAATTTAAATTTTACTTTGTTAATCGATTGTCAAGAGCTCATATCTGCGCGCTTGCCACACGGAACAATCCTTTTGTATAATTATGTATCCAGGGATAGTTCAATTACTTGTATGATTATTGCAATCCGTGCGTTCCGGAAAGTTGGAAATTCAGGTTGTTGTGCAGTGTATTTTTAAGAAACACGTTTGCAGCAGCATGAAGGAAAAAATACAATATAAATTAGCAAAACTTATCAGAAAATTATCATTGTTGCGTAGTAAAAGTTAAGTAGTTATATGATTATTAAAATAATGTTGGAAGATTTTCTATAACATTTTGTAAATATCAATTTAAATCTGAAAATGGTGACTTTGGTAGTAACCGGTCGCTGGTTTTCCAAATTAATTTAACAAATAATAATGGGGAACTTTTTTTGTTTGTCCTGAAATCCTGAAAATGAGAATGTGATACCGTTCATCCGGCGTGTTTAGTTCAGAATACAGAAGGGGGGAGGGGGGGGGGGTGAATCTGTCATTGCAAATTAAGACTGTTTAATGTCACCGCGCATAGAATTACGCTTTAAAATAAGGAGTGAATAATATTCCCAGAAACCCAAAAAATTTAAGTTGTTTCACAGTTACATGTTCACATAGAGCTTTTAAGTTCTTGCTAAGGGAAGATCATGATGACCGTTTATAATCAAACAATAACGAATTATAAAGAAAAATAACGAATGCTTTAATTAAGCGTAGCATAAATAAATTTTTTCTGAAATGTTTCTTTAGAGTGATTAAGCTAAGCTGTTATTGCCGAATAAAAACTTTAGATATTAAAACTGAGAGATAGGAGAACGGAATGGTAGTCTAATCACACAAAGCCGAGAGCGAAAATATTCGTACAAATGATTGCTAAAGTGAAATGATAAAGCTTCGCTAAATTAAAACGAAATGAAACACAAATAATGCTAATCAAATTATAAATGATCTCAGAAGTATGATGAATAAATTATATTTTTGCATTGTAACATCTTCCCGCACATTTGTCAAGTTATAGTTAAGAAAAAATATTTGTTATGCAGACTGCTTTTCCACGTTATTGCAGTAAAAACGTGTAGTTCCTTAAAATTCCGTTGATCTAAGCGAACTCTTTAAAATTTAGTTTGGCATCTATTTATTATAAATTTATGTAATGGGAGCAACTCCTACGTATACGTTAAGAGGGTTACATGTATTAGGCTTTCTCTCGAACAATATTCGAAGACGAACTGAAACAGCACAAACTAAGTATTGGAAAACCTTTTGTCTTTATAAACCTTTCCTTTGCATTAAAAAGGCGGATTTGGTACTTATGCGATTTTGCTGCTCGATGTAATATCATAAATTTTCTTTAGGTATTGATGTGAACTATCAAAGACAAAAAGAAAACGTAAGTACAAGATTGGAACAAAATGAACTGAAAGGGAATGTCGTAAACGCATTTCACGGTAAGTCGTGACCCATAAAGTAAGTTTAAGAATGACGTAAATCTAGCACATTTGTATGAAGTTGGTGGTGATTTACGGGGTTAAAACACCTACCGAGATTGTGTATCGATAGATCGCTAAAATCTAACTTTTTTTTACAGATTTACAATGTAGCATTTTTGAAAAGCATTTCCATAATACGCGTGTACAAGATTTAGCAAAGAAATATTGTGACTGTCTCCGCTTACTTTACATAAGAGACACTGAAGTTCTTTATGAATTAAGCATCAGTTTTAGACGATTTTAGGATATTACCATTTTATGGCTTTCGCATTTATCTGAAATTGAATACTTATAAGCCATTTTCAACTCACATTATCGACAATATGTGGGTTTGCGAAATGTGACGAGTATGCGGAAAACATTCTTACGGATAGGTAATATACCGAAAATCATTAAATCCCCTTCTACGTATTTTTCCTTTTCGAATTTTCTACATATTCACTTTTGATACCAAAGTATATTTACTTATTTTACGCACGCTCCCTTTCGGATAGTAACCCTATTATAATGAAGCAGTATACACATAGAATAATAATGTATACACGACGACAGCAGTATAAATAAACCAAGGACAAAGTGAAAAGTAATATGTCAACAATTCGAAATTACATATTTTATTTTTTTACTCATTAGCTGCTCCGATGGTAATTCCTTTTTAACAGGTAACTGTTCACACTCATTTCCTTTAAAAGTAGCGGCAATGGCACTTCCCACCCGTTGATACTTATTTTGGTGTCGTAGAAATTTCATATTGCTTTCAAGTGTTTATTTAAATCAGTAACACTTGAGATCCCTCCCTTTCTCGTACGATCATTCGGCATAACCCCGATTCAGCGGCCCCCTATTCAGCTGCCCCTGTTTCAGCGGTCCCCGTTTCGGTGGTGCCCCGTTTCAGCGGTGCCCCGTTTCAGCTGTCCCCGATTCGACAGTGCCCCGTTTCAGCCCTCCTGTTCCAGCGGATCCCCTTTTAACAGGAAAGTGGACCTAGTTGCGTTAGCATAACGTCGACCAAAAAATGAATGAACTTATCAAGTACTTTGATTGTTCGAAAAAAGAATAAAAAATACAGTTGTCACTCTTGGGATTTTTGTGAAACAACAAATGTGTAAGTTAAAGATTTTATCCGCTTTCCTTTCTCATCTGATATTCTTTCGATAAAGCTTGTGCCGGCGAAAGTTATTTTTCAGTTCGAATTTACTTCTTTGTGCACTGAACTGATCTTCATATTGTTCCTTTTAATTGTTTATATGTAGGTGGTAGAGGCAATGCATTTTCTCGTGACCCGTGCCCTTGAAAAAAGATCCGCAAAAGCGGGACTAGTTACGAGGGAGAGGGGTACAGTAAGTGAAATTCCAAAAGATAAAAATATCGACTAAGTTATATAATTGGTATTTTTAGGTTGGTTTGTGAGACATTTTGTGACTACTGCGACGGTATGACTCATAGGCCACGAGAAAATGCATTACCTCTAGAATTACTCGCTTTTGTCCCTAAGGTAGCCGATAACCTGAGAATGGTCTATTTTGTCAATTAATTACAAGGATATCAAACAAAACTTAACTATAACAAATTGAAATAATACATACAACAAAATTCCACTAATTAGAAGAAGCAGCAAGCTCCTCCACTCCTGCGAAATATAGCTATATTATATCCGGAGCCGGACATTTAGGCGCGACCATTTAGGCGCGGCCACTTCGACGCGGGACACTTCGGCGCAGGGACACTAAGGCACGGGTCTAGTTAGGCGTAAGACACTTACGCGCAAGACACTTTGGCGCGGGGCCACTAAGGCGCCGAGTCACTGAGGCGCAAGACACATACACACGAGGTTGGGCTCTATGCCCTATAACTATGGCGCGAAGTACCGAAACCTAAAATAAATTTGTTTCTTTTATTGGATTATTCGTTCTTTTTCATTTTTAATTTACATTGTTTCTTTTTTCGATAGAATTTAAAAGAGTAACCATTAACTAATAAAACTAGGAGCATTTTGTTAAACATTGAATTTTGCGTTTTATAAGTGCGGGTGTAAGCGAGTTCAAAACTATTATAATCTAATAGGTTAGAAGTTCGAATATACTTTTGTTTCTAATTATTAGAAATTATGGTTTATTTTTTCAATTCGAACAAAGGTAAAAAGAAGAATTTTATGAAACTTGAGAAGAACAAGTGTATAATAATAATTTAATTAGGTAAAATCAGAGAAAAGAAGCGTCTTCGAAAGCTTATTAACTTTTGTCTGCAATGTTTGTCATAAAACTGATACAATCTCCTCCATGGTAGAAAAAGTCAGAATGGACGTTAATTTATAACCCGTATGTGGTGCGGTTGCTATTGGAATTATCCATACTGAAATAATTACACTATGAGCAGTGTCGAATATTTCAGCAGTTTCATCAAACGCTTATCTAAAGAATCAAGGTGAATTACACGAACACATAGATACAGTGAATTTTGAGCAAATTATAGCAACTGGTGTTACCGTGTTACAGAATATCATTTTCCATATACTACCAAGGGCAAGTATGGCTTGGCAACGAGCTTAACCCTCTAGACTGGGGATGGGTTGCAGGATCAAATTTTGGAGCCAGTTAAAACTCTTCTTCCACACCTGCTCCTGATAGTCTACTAAATACAATTTTGTGTAATTGCACCAAGGGATGCACTTTAAATTGTGGTTGCAGAAAAGTTGGGTTCTACTGTTCACCAGTTTGTGGCAATTGTCATGGTCAGGATTGTTTAACTGTATCACTCGATACGTTTAATGATATTAATAATGACGAGTTTACTGAAGATGTAGATCCATTATGTTTCTTAACTAAAACTATGGAAATAGAGGAGGCAGAAGAAGAAGAAGAAGAAGAAGACAATGAAGAGATAGAGATGGAAGCAGAAACGGAGTCTGAAGAAGAACCATAATGAATGATAGCACAGATGAAGAAACAAATAATTATTTAATAAATTTAATAATAATTTATAATACTAAAATAAATAGTTTCCAAATAAATATAAAATGTGTAATAGTAAAAATTAAAAAAAAAAATTGTTTTTTTATAAAAACAAAAATAATTTATTCCAAATTTTGCGCATTATCATTTTTCAAATTAAAAAAATTGATATTTATTTATTTGTTTTTTCAAAACATAACATTTTTCAATCACAAATACACGTTGATTATACCTATTGAGGATACTACTTATAAAAGAAACGCATCTTGTACTCTACCTCAACGGTGGTGTGAGAAGAAGACACTCTGACACGTACCTATTATGAAAAAAATAAACGTTACGAGTTTTTAAATCGAATTTTCTCGAACACCGTTAATCTTACAAAAAAAGAGTCAGACTATACTTTTGTAGGCAATTTCCTAAGCTACAAATTTAATAACTTTTATTTTTTCGATAAAAGTAACCGTTAACGAGCTATTCGCGAAAAACTGTTGTTTATCGTAACTTTTGACCCCGGGTAATATTGTTAGCGGCGCATGTATCACTGGGGACTTTTAGGATGTTGTTTACATTTATAAAAAGAAGTTGCATGCAAAAATTCAGCTTTCCCCTAATTTTCCCGCAGTGCAATGCCTTTATTCCCTGGACTCTATGGAAAATAATATGTGAAATATATTTAGTGAATGTTTAATAACTAATAAGCAATGAACAAGGGTAACTAATTTAGTTAACTCGTCAAATAGAAAATGCGTGGAATTACTTGCTTTTACTATTGCATTTAATTATGGAGTTTCATAAAAAATTTTGCAGGAGACTATCAGACAAATAATTTAGCAGGTTTGAGTAATGTATTTTCTTAAACATGTATCTTCCCCGATCAGTTACATTACCTACACGTATTAGTAATATTGTGTAAGGTAGTCTTACATTTTCCTCCTTCTCAGTAATTATTCAAACTATTTAAATTTACGTCTAACTTTCATTAATCATTTTATTATTGTTGAGCATTCAGTATTGAATACCTATAGTTGAAAACGTTGGTCTCGAATAGCGAAAATCAGTTTGTTTCAAAGGGAACCAAAAAATGCGTTAAGTACTTATATTAGTTTCTAGTACCTACTGTGAAACCATAACCCTATTAAATATTTCGCTAGCATGTTAAAAATTCATGACAATTAAACAGGATTACAAAATGGCGTCACAATCACTGCACAATCGCACAACTGTTCATTTATGCAATTTTAATGTAGCAAATAATACGAAGTAGCATGTAATTGAAGTTCTGGTGATAAAACCTAAACTTTTTCAATTTTTTAGGTAATATCTTGTGTTCCGTAGGGATTCTTACGTTTACATAAAAAAGTAAAAACAAAAATAATTTTTATGTTAACGAAGAAAGATGTAAAATAAACGATCTCAAACAACACAACTCATTTTACAAAGTTTTATAATTTTGACAAAAAAAACCTCTGAGTTTTTCTACTCTTTGAAGTTTCGTTTGAATCTTTTCATATTCATACAATTCTTTTTAAAATTTTATTTTGAGTCATGCTTTGAAAGAAATTGAAATACATTTGTATAATATTACTCATGGAAGTCATTTCGCGGGTAATAATTCCTGTTAACAATATTATTACCTTTGCAAATGAATAAAAATACTCATTTTGTCGTCAGTCTTACCATTCTCGTTGATATGTAAACATTTCTTATTATAAAATGAATTACAAACATTGCTGCAAACAAAACATTCTTATAAGCTTCATAATATTTTTGATTTAATGAGGACCTTTTTATAAATACACCCAATTGGGATAAACATGTTTGTTAGTAAATGCATACTAACTGCGAAAGCTTTTAACTAATTAATCATATCATCATTTTTCAATGTGGATAACTTAAAGAGCGATATCTCCGAAACGGTTCGACTTAGAATGGAACGGGTTGGAATTATTTAATAATAATAATAATAATAATAATAATAGTAATAATAATTTTATTTTATGTTGTTTTGTACAATGTACTTACACTCGTCAATATAAATATGTATAGCTTAATAATAATAGGTACACATAATAATAATCTAAACATATAAATTGCAAATATAAATCTTATGTTTCCATATAAAATTCTTCAAAATTGTAAAATGATTTTGAGAGCAAAAAATTTTTTATTGTCTTTTTAAAAGTTAAGTATGGTAATACTCTAACATTTTCTGGCAATTTATTAAATAGCTTCTGAGATTGAATGTTAGGACCATTCAATATTTTATTCAGCCTGCAGTACTCCGGTCTAATATTGTTTTTATATCTCGTTGCGTAATTGTGAAATTCCGATTGTAAATGAAATTGAGCTAAATTAATGTTTTTTTGCATAACACGGACATTCAAGCATGTACAAACAAGGGAGTGTTAATACCTTGGCGTCTAATGATTTAAAAGAATCAGTCTTTACTTGGTCGAATTTCGAGAGTTCGTTTTTTAGCCAGAAAAAATACCAAGTGGTTAACCTTGCTTTTTTGGCCAAAAAGTGAAGAAATTTTTTATTCGAAAAAAGTGCGGAATATGTTAGCTTACTTCATAAAAGATAGTTTAAAGTAGAAAAAGTGTACCAAGTCCACCTATAATTGTCTCATTTGTACGATAATGGTGGAAAGGGCTCTGCGAAGGGACCTTCTATTTGGATCTTTAAAGAGCGATATCTCCGAAACGGTTCGACTTAGAATGCAACGGGTTGGAGTTATTTAATTGACGTCTAATGATCTAAAAGAAACAGTCTTTATTTGGTCGAATTTCGAGAGTTCGTTTTTTAGCCAGAAAAAATACCAAGTGGTTAACCTTGCTTTTTTGGCCAAAAAGTGAAGAAATTTTTTATTCGAAAAAAGTACAGAATATGTTAGCTTATTTCATAAAAGATAGTTTAAAGTAGAAAAAGTGTACCAAGTCCACCTATAAGTGTCTCACTTGTACGATAATGGAGGAAAGGTCTCTGCGAAGGGCCCCTCTACTTGGATCTTTAATCAACTGCAAAATATATAAAGTCTGCATAAAAGTAATAAAATTTGCACGATCTAGAACCGAATTGAAGTTCAGTTCGGTTCGCAATTCTTAATCAGGAAATTGTTTTACAAGCCACACCTTCAAGCTAGTCACATAATTAATAAATCGAACAAATATGAAAAATGACCTGACCGTTAATATGTACATATACAGACGTTTGACGTGCATGATCGCACAAAATCGCACATCGCGTTTACTTGAAAAATTGGAAGTTCTCATTATTTTGTGTTAAGCTTTTTACTTTCAGCTCAATAATTTTTCTCGCTCTATCAGAAAATACAATTTTTTGACCGACAGTATAACATGCGTAAATGCTAGTGGTATTTTAATTCTATATCAAGAACCACTAAACAGTCGCCTTACATTTTGTAAAAATGTACGGTTTGCTAACGTTTTTATTTAAGTATGGCCTTCTGGCTCTAAAAATGGTAGGAGTTGTCTGTCGGCATAGTAGTAATAAGTTTCGGTGGTTGGAACGAAAAGATTACATACGTCATACATCATTGATATCTGACAGCTTTGTAATAAGCTTCCGTTGTTACATTTTTTTTCGAAACATGGTAGAATATCAGTTTTTCAACTTTACTTTAAATTATTTTACCATCAGCTCTCTTTATATAATGAACAGTAAAGTTTCATATAATGCATTGCTATGTTTTAATGGAACCATTCCTAAAATGAATTCCATTCCATAATTTTACATACTGCTGAGTTTGAAGGAAGGAACCACCTTCAGACGTACATTTAACTTAGTGTTTGACTATAAATAACGAGGACAAAGAATCAGGGTTTTTATGAAACGAACCAATCGTACGTTCACAGGATTCCTCACATTGTCTTCTTCTTTCATGGTCAGTTGTACAACAAACGTCTCATGGCGCTTGATACCGTTTTTGGCTAGAAAAGACGATATACAATATTGATTTCAATGGACTGAAAAAATCTTCTAATTTATCCCAGAGGTTTTTGTCCATGACAGCAATCAACTTTTGCCCCTTATGGTACGCCACCCTGTGGATTACCTACAGGTTACTGGATTTTGGATTTTATCAATTTCAGGATCCCGAAAATCTACTTATAATCCTTACATTTTGGGAGGTTTTTTATGTTTATAAGCCTACTAAAACCTAGGCCGCGTAAGTGGTATGTAAATTTTGAAGGTATTACCTCATCTGACAGAGGGTCAATTCCTTTAAGTATCCAGGTGCCGCTATAAATCTCAATCGACAAATATCATTCGACGTGTTATAGTAACCTTTAGTAAAGGTTTTTACTGCAACTTTAGGATGTGGTGGATTTGAATGCTTAACGAGTCTTTGTTCGATCGTGTAAAACAATGTAAAGCAGTAACAATCGTTTAAAGTTGTACTATACCCAGTAGAGACAACTATATTCCGCTAGGCGGCGGTATCGTAGTATTTATAAACAATAGGTGTTTTCTTTTTGCACCGCCACAGGGTTAGGTAAAGTTACAATCATCACGTGATTAAAGTGCCTTGTGTCATGCAGACATTTCTGCCTCAGGTTAATATATAACTTAAATAAAGCTTTTAAAACGAATAGGGTTATTAAGAACTGAGTCAAATTATTTTTATAAAACGAATGGTGTGTATTGACAGAGGTGATTTAAGTGTACCACAAAATGCAAAAAGAAAACACCTAATAATAGCTATTTATCCCTTCCTATCCTATTAACTCCGCCTTAGTAACGAAATTTGATCGTGGTTTCCGAAGATGCCCGAAGTATAAACTGGTTTTACAATATGACGTCACATAATTTAGAATACATTAATATAATAACCCGAGTTCAATACCGTCCAAGGGGTTGAAAAATCCCACCCCCATATAATCTCTAGAACCACTCATAGTAACACCATCAAATTTACGCGACGGGTTGATAATAATTCCACAATTAATATGCACGAAAACCTACCCGGTGCACGGCCGTCCAAGGGGCTGAAAAACCCACCCCCGTATATTATCTCGACAACCGCTCATAGTATCGCAATCAAATTTACGCGACGGGTTGATAATAATTCCACAATTAATATGCATGAAAACCTTCGCGGTGCACGGCCGTCTAAGTGGTTGAAAAACCCACCCCCGTATATTATATCGAACAACCCCTCACAATATCGCAACCAAATTTACGCGACAAAAAAATAAAAAAAATCAATATATAGTGTGTAGTATAGTTGTAATCAGAAAACGATTTCGGATTTTCTCCTGAAATAATATACAGGGTATTTCGTAAATATTTTTAATGTTTTGTTAATTTCCGGCTAGGCCGGAAGTAAATTGGTATACTTATTATACTCGACTAAAAGAGTCGTATATCCTCTACTTCACTGTACAATTTTATTTCTTCATCTTTTTTAACAAAAAAGTTTTGAAGATATACAATTTTCAAATTCAAACATTCATCCCCCTTCCCCTATGGGAAATAAAGAAATAAATGTAGTGCCAATAGTGTTTCATGAACTATACCTATGTATAACACTCCAAAAAATAAAAAAAGCTTGGAGCAAATTTTGAGAAAATTGATTTTCAATTTTAGACAAATTTTGGGCGCCAATAAATTGGCTATGTTTCATTTTTGTTCTTTACCAATTATACGTAATAGTTCTAGCCTTCCCTTGGCTATCATTTCCAATTTACAAATTTTAATTAAGTTAAACGGTTCTTGAGGTAGACCCTAAAAAGTAAAAACTTGTAGAATTGCTGTATTGGCCGCCATTTGAATTTAGAAACAAACGAAAAACGGCGTTTTACTTGAGAGAAATTAGTTTGGGTTAAAATTTGAATGTTTGCTCCCAAAATAACCCCCCTAGTTTGGGCCGATTTTGATGAGAAGGTTGTTTTATCGATGAAGTTTTTTTATAGGCCTTAGTTTTAAATTTCATCAAAATCTGTGTAGTAGTTTAGGTTCCACAACCATAACGTACGCACGCCCACGCGGCCCACGCACCCACAGACAAACATTTTTCAAAGATGGTTGGTTTTGCACTCAAAACGTCGAGATTCATCAAAATCTCGAGTTCGATTTTTTTTTTCGATTACATTACTTTCCCTATGTGTATACAGGGTAGCCCATTAGTGCGTGGAAGTCGAATATTTCATTCAATATCATACGGATTAAACAAGGTTTCAAATAAAAGTTGTAGGTTACGAACCATTGAATATTTGTAAAATATTTATAAACATACAGGGTGTTTCGAATAATCGTGACTCCGTGCCGACCTGCTTTTTTAAATGAAACACCCTATATTTGATGTTATATTCAGATTGCTCTCTTAAAATGCTCTATGTCCATATTTTTGTTTTTTGTTTTAAATGCAGCGTTCCCAAGTTATGACCCAGCAAACACACATATAAAATATACATACAACATATATAAAATAGAAGTAAATACCCCTACATATACTTTTTGATATATCAAGTATGTAAGTATTCTTTAATAAAGTTATACAGTGTGACTCATTTAGATTGGAAACACACATGTAAAATCTGAAGTTATTTACCGATTTTAACCAATTTTTTTTTAAAATGTCAAATAATGAAACATCTACTTTGGGACAAAATTTTAAATGTTTATTCCAATTTTCAGGGCATACTACGATAACTTTTTCGTACTCGGAATGGAGAATTGTTATTAGCGATTTGTTTATAAAAAAAATATCTACGCCACTGGATTCAGAATGCTTCCAAATAGGTGTGGCCAAAATTTTACAAAAATATATTTATTAATAACAAAGTTATGACAACTTAAAGTTCGAAAACTTTCTAAGCTAACAGTTACAAAACAACACCCTCTATCAATAGATGGCCATCGAAATTATGTTAATAATTCTTAAATTAAACTATCAGTGGAGACAAAAATATTTAAAGTAACGTAATATTTAATAAAAGTAACGGAATCGCACAATTTAAAATTTTGTCCCAAAATAGATGTTTCATTATTTGACATTTAAAAAAAAATTGATTAAAATCGGTAAATAACTTCAGATTTTACAAGTGTGTTTCGAATCTAAATGAGTCACTGTATAAACCGTATGTCACACATTACGTATATTTTACATAATAGTATAGAAACTTCTATATACAAAAATTCATATAATATATACATACAGATAATTACATATTACTCATGAAATTCATGTGCTGTCATATTTACATAATTACATTTATGTACGTTATATGTAAAATCTTATATGTAAGAAGTATTACATATTTTTTATGTATGCCTTCTGTAAATATAATTAGAAATTGTCATTACATATATTGTATGGTCGAAAATAACGTCCGTTTCTATTTCCGCCGCATAAGTAATCGCACGCGCGTGTTTTCTATAACGCCAAAAATTGTAGTTCACGTACCTTTAATATTAGATCCGTATCGACTAAAATGCGTCTACTTTATCTACACAATAAATAACATAAAATAAATTAAATCCTGATCATTTTTAACATAAAGGTAGGTATAATCATTGAATAAGACTTCACTTAACTATCGACCAATATCCCTCTTACCAGTTATATCAAAGGTATTAGAAAGCGTGGTAAAAAATCAAATAGTGCACTTCTTGGAGACCAATTTCCTATTTAATGTAGCGCAGTTCGGATTTAGACAGAATCTAAACACCGATCAAGCCAGCTATACACTACTAAATTAAATACATAATTCCTTAGAAAATCGCATGCAAGTAGCATTCACCTTATGTGATCTCACGAAGGCATTTGATTGTGTATCCCACCACATACTGTTGAGGAAATTAGAGTTCTATGGCGTTCGAGGTTTGACGAACGAATGGTTCAAATCATATTTAACTAACAGACACCAAATGGTTCAAATACAAAGTAACCATTCGTTCTCCAACAAAGTATGTTCAAATAAAATGCAATTGACACAAGGCGTTCCTCAAGGGTCCATACTGGGGCCAGTTCTCTTTAATATATATATAAATGATTTGGCGTGGATTTATCCTAATGTTAATATAATTCTGTTTGCAGATGACGCCAGCATAATCACAAATAATCTAGACTTTAAATCACTCGAGCACAAAACTGCTAAAGCTATAGCAATTGTGAATGACTGGTGCATCTCAAATAGATTTTGTTTAAACTCCAACAAAACACATATTCTAAAAATTAGAAATCAGAATGACCTAAAGAACGTTAAAATTAACAATGAAAAAATAAATAATGTAACTACCGCCAAGTTTCTAGGAGTCTGGATTGACAGCATGCTGAATTGGAAAGAACAGATTGAATTTGTGAGGGGTATATTATGCAGGGCTGTCTTTGCAATTAAGATTATAAGAAACAAAGTAAATGTTGAGACAGCCAGAGTGGTCTACGACTCACACTTTCAATGCCATATCAACTATAGAATTGAACTGTGGGGTAACTCAGGTCAAGCAAATAGTGTATTTATATTACAAAAAAAGGCTATTCGAGCACCTTTCAACTTACATCCTCAGCAATCGTGCAGAGAAAATTTCAAAAATTACAACCTTTTCACTATAACAAATCTCTACATTTCAAAAGTCGCTAAATTAACATATAAAAACAAAATTAATCTCTTATCGTTAAACGACATACATGATTACAACACTAGGAAAAAGGACAAACTGGTACTTCCAAATTATAAACTTGATTACACTCGAAACGGATCATTATATACTGGAATAAACATTTTTAACCATCTACCACAAAATATAACAACATCAACTAATGATCATACATTCAATAAATCCCTAAAAAAATTTCTAATAGAAAATTCTTTCTACTCCTTAATAGATTTTTTTTATGGGAACTGGTAATCGTGCACTCACTATTCAACTATTTATTGTATTAAATTTAATTTTTCCCACGGCTCCACGGAGGTAATGTGCAAGTGTCCTTGCATATTCTTGTTTTATATTGTATTATATTTCTACTAATATTTTAATTGGGAAATAAATTGAAATTGATATAATTAAACAAAATTTAAACTAATAACGCGAAACAGCGCAAAGTTACGAAGTACGAAATAAAAAGAAGGAATGTTTAAGATTAGCGCAGTGGTACAATGTCGGATACAAAGAAAACACATGTCGGATTTCGGAACTTGTAACGTCCAATCCCAAAGGTTCGAACCCGGTTAAGGGAAACTTTTCAAGCAAGTATATCATATAAACTGTTTCAGTTTTATGTAATTCTAACAAGCTCTTGCAGAATTTGTATGTATTTTATACATAAATGTGTTTGCTGGGGAACTTTAACCTACAAAATAATTTGTGTTGAAATAGCTACACCCGGTACATATCCATAAACTCAGATTAGATAAGCAATGTGAAAGGTTGTTTCTAATTCATTAATAATTTAACTAATTAACTACATATATCAATTCGTTATTAGAACAATCATTATTGTTACAGTGTTAATCCAACCCCGTATATTAATACGGGGGTGGGTTTTTCAACCCCTTGTACGGCTGTGCACCGGGAAGGTTTTTGTGCATATTAATTTGTGGAATTATTATCAACCCGTCACGTCGCGTAAATTTGATTGCGATATTATGAGCGGCTGTCGAGATATTATACGGGGGTGGATTTTTCAACCCCTTGGACGGCTGTGCACCGCGAAGGTTTTCGTGCATATTAATTGTGGAATTATTATCAACCCGTCGCGTAAATTTGATTGCGATATTATGAGCGGTTGTCGAGATAATATACGGGGGTGGGTTTTTGAACCCCTTGGACGACTGTGCACCGCGAAGGTTTTCGTGCATATAAATTGTGGAATTATTATCAACCCGTCGCGTAAATTTGTTTGCGATATTATGAGCGGCTGTCGAGATATTATACGGGGGTGGATTTTTCAACCCCTTGGACGGCTGTGCACCGCGAAGGTTTTCGTGCATATTAATTGTGGAATTATTATCAACCCGTAACGTAAATTTGATTGCGATATTATGAGCGGTTGTCGAGATAATATACGGGGGTGGGTTTTTGAACCCCTTGGACGACTGTGCACCGCGAAGGTTTTCGTGCATATAAATTGTGGAATTATTATCAACCCGTCACGTAAATTTGATTGCGATATTATGAGCGGTTGTCGAGATAATATACGGGGGTGGGTTTTTCAACCCCTTGGCCGACTGTGCACCGCGAAGGTTTTCGTGCATATAAATTGTGGAATTATTATCAACTCGTCGCGTAAATTTGTTTGCGATATTATGAGCGACTGTCGAGATATTATACGGGGGTGGGTTTTTGAACCCCTTGGACGACTGTGCACCGCGAAGGTTTTCGTGCATATAAATTGTGGAATTATTATCAACCAGTCGCGTAAATTTGTTTGCGATATTATGAGCGGCTGTCGAGATAATATACGGGGGTGGATTTTTCAACCCCTTGGACGGCTGTGCACCGCGAAGGTTTTCGTGCATATTAATTGTGGAATTATTATCAACCCGTCACGTAAATTTGATTGCGATATTATGAGCGGTTGTCGAGATAATATAGGGGGGTGGGTTTTTCAACCCCTTGGACGACTGTGCACCGCGAAGGTTTTCGTGCATATAAATTGTGGAATTATTATCAACACGTTGCGTAAATTTGATTGCGATATTATGAGCGGTTGTCGAGATAATATACGGGGGTGGGTTTTTCAACCCCTTGGACGGCTGTGCACCGCGAAGGTTTTCGTGCATATTAATTGTGGAATTATTATCAACTCGTCGCGTAAATTTGTTTGCGATATTATGAGCGGTTGTCGAGATAATATACGGGGGTGTGTTTTTCAACCCCTTGGATGGCGATGCACCCGTATTATATTTATTCTAAACGATTATTAATGTGAATTGTGTGACGATATATGAACATAATTTTTATTGTGAAGCCAGTTTATACTTCGGGCATCGCATCGTCGAAAATATAGGCTCCTGAAACAGATCACTCTTTTCACAACTGTACATAAACACACGACAACAATCATTTCGTTTTCTCAATTTGAATAAAATTTATCTAAAAATCTCATGTATGAAAAACCTTGAACAGCTACCTACTTGATAACTTTTTTTAACTTACCTAAATCACTACCTACTATTTTGTTTGTAACGAAAATTAAAAAATGGGCGGATCTTAGCGAGGGGTGGAGATTTTAAACTTAATTCAGTCACAGAGGGTTTATTAATAATTCGTTTTATAAATTTCTTTTTGAAATGTGTTCATTCATAGAAAATCTACGGCTTCTCGTGCGGAAAAACAGAAATTTTGCCGTATATGAATATAAAACGCAAATTTAGTCATTTTTTTAACTTTAAATCAATTTTTCAAAAAATGTAAATATTTTTTTTGAAAAGTGCAAACGAGAATCTGTAGCGAAGGGTTGACGCTTCCAAATAATCCTTGTCGCAAGAATTTTTAACGATTCGTTTTCGCTCTGTGGTTGAAGTAGTTTTACATTGTTTAACATAGGAAGTTTATATGTAGAGAACAACCTTAAATAGACATGCTATGAAAATGTTGTAGCACGTGTTTTTATTATGATTATTTTTTGTTTTAAACGATAATATTTACCACAAAAAGTTCTTATTCACACTGTATGCGTCACTTCTAAGACCCAATGTCTTCGAGAGGTCTACATTCTGTAAAAACAGTGTATAAAACATTAAAATATATAGGCGTTAAGTATATTTATGTAATACTGACCAAAACTGCACATATACAAGAAGTTTGTAAAAGCAAATGAATGGTTAGAATAACCTTTTATCCAAATTTCTTGTAGTTGAACTGCAATTTGCGGAAATAACTCAAAATAAAGCAATACCTTCCACGATGATTTAAAATTAATATGTTGTAAGAAGTTGCTGCTTGATTTTATCACCGTAATAATACTGTTTAAGATGAAAATGTTGTGAAAGTATCTTTTATGAGGTAATAAAAATTAAGAGAAGAAAGTGTAATAATCTTTGAATTGGGTTGCTGGAAACACAACGTAATATAATATTGCATTTACACTCTATTAGTTTTTAAACATCCTACAAAGGAAAGAAATTTGTTTTATTTGTTTGAGAAAGTTCTCTTACGTGTGATATTGCAAACGGTTAGTAGAAGAAAGAAAACAACTTTAATTGAAAATCTCTGTAAACCAATATAAACTTCTCATATTCCACTCATACGAGTATTCAGTTGTAAAGCTTACATTTACGAAAATATTTTCGGACGTGAAAGAATATTTTCTTACTACGAACGACCTCTTAAAACTCATATATAGGTTATATTTTATTACCTATCTGAGAATTTTTTGATACAAAATTCTTTTGTGAGTGAAGGGAAATCGATTTTATAATTTAAAGTGCCACATAAATTATTTCAGCTGTCAACACTTTCTTTCAATGGAACACACGTGTTCCTTTGCTTGAAAAGTTCCACAAATATTACGTTTATTTTTATAAAATACAAATTTAAAGGACCAAACTCATAACTCAAATATGTTGGTTCAACTTTTTACCACATGGCGTAAATTTAATCAAAAGCTTAGTATTATTCAAAAAAATGGCATCATAAATCTGTATCGACAAGACTACACAACTTTTCTCTATCGTATTCCACCACACACCTATATTATAAACAAACGATGTTCAAATACGTAGCAAAATATACTATAACACATACAATAAATTTACACTGTGATACTAACCTGCAAGCTATTGAACTATTTCAGCTTTACGTCTCAACACAGAAGTAAATGTGTAATTAACGCTTTTTTTTCTTTTGTTGCAGGTATCCTGGATAAGACATCGGGATCTACACTTATTGACAGTAGGACGAATGACGTATACGTCTGATCAAAGGTTTACAAGTATACACAATCCATTAACAGAAGACTGGACATTACAAATACGTTACCCTCAGCGAAGGGATTCCGGTGTATATGAGTGTCAAGTAGGAACTACCCCTCCCATAGGGATCCCAATGCATCTTTCCGTAGTAGGTGAGTAAACACGTTTTACTGTTTTCCGTTGCAAATTTCCACGTAATTTGAATAAAACGAGAGGGAACTCTAAAATACGTAGATTAAATTAAGTAGCCGAAAAATCCTTTGTGTATATTCAGTTTAACACTTCTGCATATTTTTCCATCATTCGTTTAGTTTCAGGAGGCAAAAATACGGATGTCGCAAGGTCTAAATACGTAAATCGTAAAAAATTAAAATTGAAAGAGATACGAAATCCTCGCCTTTTCCTTTAAAATGAAAATTGTAAAGAGGATTTCGTGAAATATCTCCATCTAATCCTATTTCTGTTTTTAGAATCGATTTAAATAAGTCACTTATACTATTGGTTTTCACAAATATTACATTTTTAGTATTCATATTTTATACCAACAGTACAAAGAACGACATCCCTTATTAAGGAACGTCACGTAATGCATATAACATAAAACTCGTATTTATTTCACGATAATAATGTGGAACAGCATCTAGATTCCACCAGCTTATGGGGTGTATTACATTCCGTGTCCGCAACTAATTCTTTTCTTAAATATCATCGGCTTTTCTATACTTCATTTATCTTCCCCCTCGCTTCCAGTTGGCAAAATATTGCAATAATATGATATGAGATAGAGCACATTATCAAAGAACCGGAAAGATGAATTTTATAATTCATCGCAAAATTATGTGCACAACAAGTATTTAGTGAAAAGGAACACTAATATAAAACGTTGAACGAGGAACTCTTTCTCAGTGCAAAGCGACACCAGAGCCCCGTGGGTTCCGGTGGCGCCTTTTCCAGGAACCCCATTTACTTCGTGTACACTCGGAGGAGGTTGGTGATGCTGGACAAACCGTTTGCTTGAAGTAGGACTCGAACCATCGATCGCCCGGTTAAGAAGTCAGCCATGAAACAACCGAACTACGGAAATTTATATAATTTGGGAATTTAAAGTTGAATACTATAAAATTGAGAGGAGAAAACACAGTATTGTTATGTTATTGATAAATAAATATTGACTTTATATTTAATGTAATATTTACTTAAATATCGATTTTCAATATTTAGTAATATTGTACACACAATATTGGTACATTATTATGTGTACAATATTTGAATTTAAATTAAATAGCAATATTTACTAAATATTGCAAATATTGTTCTTATATTCGCCAAATATTGTATTTCCAATATTTGTATAATATTACAAAAATACATTCACTCAATGTTGATTGCAGATCGACAATATTGCCCCAATCTCTCTATATTAGGCCAATATTCCACTAAGCTAACGCCAATAAAAATGGTGCTACATGGGCTCAAACGCTGAGCGGAGTTGGTTTACCACTAGAGACAATTTGCAAATTCATTTGAAAATTCAAATTAAGAAGGTTCCTGAGAAGTTTTGTACGTAGTACCATTGAATATGATTCAATGGTACTACGTACAGAACTTCTCAGGAAGTTTCTTAGTTATGAATTTGACGTTATTTTTGTTTAAATATGTGTAACTTTATTTGTCTAAATAAATTAATATTTTTACAAGTACCACTGAATAACTAAAAAACTAAAATAAACATAAATCCTCAAAGACCCCACTGTCTCCATACCCTCTCCTAACTGGCCCCCGTTTCCCTTCCTTTCCAATTCCTTCTTTCTTCCACCTTCTCCATCCATCCTATTCCTTCGCCTCTCTCGCCATCCTCTTTACTCTTCCCTCAGCTCTTCACATTCTCTTAACATAGCATTAGACTCTTCTGCCCCATTTCACACAACCTACATTCTCTTTTAACGTCCTCTCACCAATTTTTTGTTCCCTTTCCTCGTTCCCGCATCTATATCTTGCCACCATCCTCTTCCTTTTCTTACCGAATCCCTCCCTTAGATACTACGGCACTCCTTCTGCATTAATCTCCTCATACCTCTGATTATACCTCCCTTCCTTGGTTCTGATCCTGCTCGATTCTTGCCTTTGCACATCTATATCTCTTTCTACAATGTCTTTTCTTGTGCTCACTCACCATCCTCCTTCCCTTCTCTTTCTGTATTCATCTATTGCGTACCCTCCCCCCTTTCGTAATACCCCTTTCTTTCGTCTTGTCCGTACCCTATCTTTCCTTCCTTCACCTCTTTCCAACAGCTCTGCAGTATCTTCCCCTCCCCATTCCTTCCTCATACTCCATCGCCAGCTTCCCCGTCTGCACTCTAATCTTCTCTCTTTTGATTTCTTCTTGCAATATGTATGTCGGGGTCTCCCTCTCTAGGCCTAACATCCATATCCAATATCGGTCCTGCAGCCTGTCCAGTACTTCCCGTTACCTCCACCCCCCTATCTCTACCTCAAACAACATCACACTTTTCACTAGTTGTTGAAACAACCACCTCCTTCTCATCAGGTCGTTTCCAAATGTTCTCTCTCCTAACCCCCACACCTGTCCCAACATTTACACCCCTTTTTTGCCAGTTCCCTCACATGTACCTCGCCCTTATTGTTATATGTCATTTTATATCCCAAGTATTTCACTTTCCACTTCGTCTGTTCTCGTTTCGCCACTTCCACCATCCTTTCCCTTTCTTCCTCTCCCCTTGTGGAACACTACTATCTTAGTCTTTCCCACATTCACCTTCATTTCTCGTTTTTCTAAAAAGTCTTTAACTGTCACCATCGTATCATTGTTCTTGCCACTACCACTACATGTCATCATCTGCGTATGCCATCGCACACACTTTGTACCCCCCCCCCCCCCCATAACCACCCCTCCACTCTCTATATCCCTTAGTTTTTCCACCAACCCCTCAATGTAAACCGCGAAGAGATTCGAGCTCAGATCGCAGTCCCTTTGTTGTTGCAAATAACCCTCAAACTTTCCCCTCCACTTTCACTCTACACCTCGCTTCTCTATAGATCTCCTCCATCATTTTCACCAATTCCTCAGTTATCCCCTTTCTTCTCAATTTCTCCCATAACATCCCTCTATTCACACTATCAAAGGCGACTTTAATATCGAGGAAGGGTGCATGCAACTTTCCCCTCTTCATCTCTAGCTCTTTGTTTATCAATTGCTTTATCACATTAGACGTTATTCACAATAACGTTGGAGAATTAGTTAGCCAAATAAACTTTCAAAACTACACTAACCAAAAACAGAGCAGAAGAAAATAGCAAATTGAATTAGTCATGGTTTTCAAAAATTTACTAACAAAATTGGAGAAAGCTCAGCTGTTGAATGTTAAACACAGTTAAAAAGAAACTGGCTAAATTCAAAATTGCTAAATTGTTAAAAAATGCTTTCTACAAACGATAACTATATGTATAGAATAGATACTCCTAAATTCAATTAAAAACAAACTTACCTATGTTAAATGATCTAATTTCTGTTGGAGCAAATAAAGGTTATTAGTTATTATTCGAAATATCGACGTTCTTATTAAAGAAAGTTTTATATGAAGATGCAACCACTAAATGGGTGTTAAGGGTGGATAGAGAAACCCCGGGATATGTGCTACAGGAAGAGTTAAAGCTGAATAGGATAAGAATAAAAACAGGAAGAAGAGCATTGGCCTATGAAGAAAAGATGGAAAGCAGAGAAGAAGGGGGAATTCTGAGATGATTGTTAGAATGAATACAAGTAGTACCTATAGTCAGTTCAGGTTATGGAATGAAGTGCAGGAGGGGATACGGTAGTTGGTGCGACTTGTAATTCAAATGCTTTTGAGAAACTGTATAGTATGTTAGCTGATGATAAATTATTATTGGAATGAAATAAGCATCTAGAAAAATATATTGATCTCAATTCTCAAGTCAACAGACTGCACCGTAAGGTATGTCGTATGTCGATTATGATTGCGATTTAAGAGAGTCGTAACTATATATGGCAAGGTCTTTGTGTCCGAGTCTGTCGTTATTTATTTTAATGGTAGACTTGCAAACATTTGAAATGAAACAGCCGTATTAGTATTCCAAATAAGAAGTCTTATTTCATAAGATCATTTTTATGACATGAAATTTTATTGCAAAAATTTATTTGTAACATATCTAAATTGCCTTCCGTCAGCAAAAAAATGTACCTATACATAAAAATAAAACTATTCTTAAATTGAAACGATTCGCTAAAATTCTGTAGTTGCTTTCGTCTTTTTTGGTTGGCATTCGAAAGCAACGAGATATTGTGAACATCGATTTACATCTAAAGTCAACTTTCGTATTATTTTATATGTTAGTCACAGACGTTATCTTGTTGATGTTATTAAGCTTATGTCTTTGTATATGGTATGCGCAGTATTAGTGCATTAGTAATACGAGAATAACCCACGAGGTGCATTAACTGCAGGAAGTGAAACCGCAGACTGCTTTAGTACAAAACTAATTTTACTTGAAAAGTAATTAATTTTGTGTTAGCAGATGACAACAAAACCCTCTTAGTGGCGCATTATATTACCTTGCATTTTCTCTTCCTTGTTTAGCAGCTTGCTGAATTTTAATATACCTACCTAGGTTTAGTAACAGTATGGTTTTCGACTTTGTTCATTTTTAAATCGCCGCTTTAGTTAGCTAGATCCTCTCAATTACAAATCCACCATTCACGTGTAGAAGAGAATTACATTACAATATTAAGTAAAGTTGTCAAAGGAGTTTTGGTATACTAAAAGTTCGAAGACGGAAGGGATAACAACTATCCCGAATTACGAAGTCCTTGTAAGGGTACACAGTCATCAAAGTTTAAGAAAGTTAGTAAACAGTACAGGAATGCGAAAGCTTCAGTTATTAAACTGTGACATCTGTAAGGCTGTAACCCTCATCGCGTACAAATTCATAACAGTTTTTGAGAGCTGTGATGTTTATTACTTATGCAAACTACCCTCCTATTTCGTGAATGGAAATTGTAACACGATGAAAAAAAGCAGGGTCCGCAGAAGGAATAGAAACTTTTTGATATGATAGTCAGATATATTTGTAATATGTCAAAAAAAGTAATAGTCGCGCGAAGAAATAAATACGATAAATGGGAAATAAAAAGCATAACTCTAAAACATTTTATGACATTTTATGTTAATACGAAATATAAAATTCTCCATAGGGTGAGCGTAAATACGTAGTTTGAAATTCTTTTATGTGTTGACGAATCGATCAGAAGTCAATTTGTCATCCAAGTTCAAATTTATTTCTATATTTTCAAGTTGTAGTTCAACTTTTGTTACGTTTACGCTGCTTCTATTTTACGTCATTACTTACTAATTTGTTGGGATCGAATTAATTGATGATACTGCAGGACATTCAAGGTGTTTCTGAAGTCTAAGGTATTGTAAATTTAGTAGGTTTTGTTAATTTTTCAATCTTTTGGGTTTGAAACACATTTTCTGAAATTAATTTCACGTTAATCATAAGTTGTATTTGATATTGCAATACTGCACGTTCAGACTCCGGCAAAGATAGGTAAGAACGCATCTCTTATATCTTCAAGTACCTATTATCTTTTTTTCTTCAGAATGAGCAAACTTTTTATTTATTTTAACGAATTTTTTTGGTTTAGCTCTCCTTTCTACGGCCATTCGACACTTTGACGCTTTATTTCTGAAACGTATGTGTCATCAACAGACTTCAGGAAGTTGAGATCATTGTCCCTTATTCTAAGGCTCAATATTTTTCGAAGAAATCCTGTGCAAACATTTTTATCTGCAAATCCTCTATGATAAACAAATAAACAGCACCAATATTTTCAACACGGTCTTCCGTAATGAAACCACGATGGATCATTTCAGGTGTGTAAGCTTTTAATCGTGTTCTTTGTCTTCTATTAATTCAAGTTCTTCCCCAAATTGTTTATGCCGATTAAAAATATGTCGTTTTAGTAACGAATGGGTGAACGATTCTCTTCGACGACGGAAAAGAGGGAGGAGTGGGAAGTAGTCGAACCTGGCCCCGATTTACTCCCCTTAAAAAGTCGCGCTTTCCAGAATAAGGAATACATGTAAAATTTGAACAAATTTTCCGCGTGGAACTTGACTATTTTTTTTAGTAGTTAGCTTGTTGCATATAATATAATTGAGTGAAGTTTAATAATAATTCTTTGTCGCATGATTTCTTGCCAAGCACAATTCTGTGCAAATACTAATTTAAGTTTGTTAAATTCAGTATAGCTGTACATCAACATGGTTTTATGCCTAAAATATTAACGGTAACAAATGTTTGTAATTTTATCTCTTTCGAAATGGATAAAAGGGGGAATATGGATACCACCTATATAGGAACTGAATTTAAGTAGAGTTTTGGTAAAATGGATAACGACGAAGCTTATTTTTAAAACTAATGCTATACAGTCTATCATTACCACTAGCAAATCTGTTATCTGAAGCACCGTTCCCAAATTGATGAACACAAGAAACAACAGATTCTGAGGTATCTCAAGCCTCAAGTCATGGACCATTGTTATTATTGGTCTTTAATAACTACATATACAGGGTTATTGACGTAAGATGACGTGTTTGGCCAGGTAAAATGTAACCTAAAATACGTTAATAAAGCTAACAGGATCCTTACATTAGCACAATGAAAAAACGTGATGACACTGGCAGATGTAATGACACCTTTCAAACTACTGGTTTCCTTTTTTTATTATTATCCTTTAATATACAATAGGTGTTTTCTTTTTGCATGTTGTGGTAGACCTAAGTCAGCTCTGTCAATAACACTCCATTCGTTGTATAAAAATAATTTGACTCAGTTCTGAATAAGCCTATTCGTATTAAAAGCTTTATTTAAGTTTTATATTAACCTGAGGCAGAAATGTCTACATGACGTAAGGCACTTTAATCACGTCATGATTGTAACTTTACCTAACCCTGTGGCGATGGAAAAAGAAAACACCTATTCTATCCTATTTATACAGGATAATAAGTATTTTGTGTTTTGTATATGAGAATTAGTGCAAGTAGCAGTTGCAATTGCTAATTGCTCTTGGACGTATAGAGTAAGGCTCCATTGAACAACTCCATTACAAAATTACAAGTACAATAAGTTTGTATAACAGGAATGACAAGCCAGAACGTTTACTTAAATAATTACAGTTGAAGTAATATTACTAAATAGCGTTTTCAAAGCGTGTTAAGAGTTAGTTTGGTTTAAATCGCTTCAGGTGTTTGGTTGGGAGGAGCTGATAATTGGGCTTTATATTTTTTGGCTGATTTTTTTATTTCTTCTTTTATAGTTGGAATGAACCGGTCACTTGATATCACTTTGTTTGGGTTATACTACGGGGCACTGACTATAGTACGTAAAACTTTATTTTGAAATCCCTCGATGATGGCAAGATTGGAGATACTAGGGAGATCCATAAGTCCATATACACTGTGGCCCGAAATAAAGGAGTACATTTGTTAATCTGAAATAATTTTTTTGTTTTTAGGGCGATTTATTTTCTTTTTACAGGGTTAATACCCCAGCATGTCCCCAATATGAGTGCAAATTTTGGTATAAAGAAAATGTACAGGGTCGGACTTACAAATTTTTTTCTTTAATGGTGCATTTGTGATCGTTGCAAATGAAACATGTTTTAGCTAAATTTGAACTGATATGCTCTTTCGGTAAGGTAAGTACCCAGAACACTTCCGTACAACCGAAATTCTCCGAAATTGTAGGATTTGGGAATTATCATTTTTTTATTGAAATAAGGAAATAATACATTTTATTAAGTAACACAAATTATAACTAAGAAAAATAGCTAAATAGTTTATAACTTAAAGTAAAATATTATGAATGTGGCCACCATGATTGTTAACCACTTCTTGTAGCCTTCTGCGCCATAAATTGATGGCCCCATTTATTGCACGCTGTTCAAAGATGTTCCATACAAACTGCATTCGTTCGAAGAAATGGCAGTAAAGATGTAATTTAGTGCTAAGAAGCTACCGTTTTAGTGAAGATATTAGAAAAACATTTAAATTTACATAAATATTAAAATTCGCCATTTTTTTTAGTTTATGGCTAATGCGCGTACTTAGTACCATTTAAATAAAAAAATGATAATTCGCAAATCCTACAATTTCGGAGAATTTCGTTTGTAGGGAAGTGTTCTGGGTACTTACCTTACCGAAAGAGCATATCAGTTCAAATTTAGCTAAAACATGTTTCATTTGCAACGATCACAAATGCACCATTAAAGAAAAAAATTTGTAAGTCCGACCCTGTACATTTTCTTTATACCAAAATTTGCACTCATGTTGGGGACATGCTGGGGTATTAACACTGTAAAAAGAAAATAAATCGCCCTAAAAACAACAAAATTATTTCAGATTAACAAATGTACTCCTTTATTTCGGGCCACAGTGTATATTGTAGATTAGAAGTTTGTCGAACTTGTTGCGTACGTGGGCCGGTAAAGACGTATTTTTGAGTACTCTCAGGTTAATCTGTGTTTAAATTAATTATATACTATGCCTTTATTAAAAAATTGTGGTACATGTGACAAGGCAATCAATTTTGATAAAGATTCAATCTGTGTGTGCGATAAATGTCGTGGTCTTTATCATGCAGGCTGTTCAGGAATTTCCAGACACGAAGTTCAATTGTTGACTTCAACAGATAAACCGCGTCCAGCATTTCATTGTGATCAATGCGCAGCCGAAAAAACACAGGTATTGAAATTAATTGATACTATAGCCACATTAAAAAATGAACTAAACGAGTTAAAACAAAAAATAGCTACTATGAATGTTGAGCAACTATCATCATCAGCAACCGAGCAATTGCTTAGTGAATTATCGGAACGTAACAAGAGAGCCTCTAATATAATAATATTTAACTTAAATGAATCTCAAGACACCTCTAATCAATTAAATACGGATCAACACAAGATATCGCAAATTTTTAGGTCTATCCCATCCATCGATATTAATTCCATAAAAATGTTTCGCATAGGCAAATTTATACCAAATGCTTCTAAAAAACGTCCAGTGAAAGTAATATTCAAAACCGCTGGCGAAGCAAAAACTGTACTGAAGATGAAGGATTCATTACAAATCAACGCCAACGGAATTCGCATAATCTCTGATCAAACCCCGGCACAACGTAAATACATTGAAGATTTACGTTTGAAGTTAAAAGATCGACAAAAATCCGGCGAAAATAATATTACAATTAAATACATTCAAGGTATTCCACAAATTATCTCTACTAGCGATGATTCAAAAAACTAAGTGCTTCTGATAAGTGCAAAAATACAATTAGTGTATACTACCAAAATGTAAGGGGGTTAAATTCAAAATTGCAAACTTTTTTTGAAGAAGTAAGTTTATGTTCATATGACCTTATCTGTTTATCTGAAACGTGGATTCATCAAGATGTTTGTAATGCAGAACTATTTCCTTCCGAATATACAGTTTTTCGTTGCGACCGCAACTTTGAAGAATTATGTGTATCTAGGGGCGGCGGTGTGTTAGTAGCAGCGAGGTCTACCATTAATGCACTCCCCATCGATCTGTCTTGTATCACCAATATTTTTAAATCTATTGAGATCGTAGGATGTAAAATTGAATTATATAAATCTATATTGTATGTTATTGTTGTTTATGTGCCGCCTAATACGCGTGCCGACGTATTATCTGACTTTTTAGAATCTCTTGCTACGTTTAATAACATGTATTTAAAACAAGTTGTTATCATAGGTGATTTTAACATTCCTCACTATGTTAACAGCGATATGATGGACAACAAAAGTGTTTGTATGAATTACTTTATAGAATTTACAAATTGCACGCAAAACAATCATATTATCAACGTCAAAGACAGATTATTAGATTTAGTCATAAGTAATATAAAATTTGATGTCTATAAGAGTATTAGCAGTTTAGTAAATGAGGATTCTTATCATCCATCACTAGAATTTTGTATTCCTGTTACTTTGCCTACACTAAATAACTTTAAATCTATTAATGAACCTCATATACGAGCATATAATTTTAAGCGAGCTAATTATCTAAAATTATATAATGATATCTTATCTGTAAATTGGGATGATCTTAGGATCACAAGCAATGTAAATATAGTCATTGATAAATTCTATTCTGTCCTAGAATCGTTATTTGAGAAGAGTGTACCAACATATACTTCTACATCTAATAGACATAAACGTTTTCCTCCCTGGTATTCTAAATCTTTAATTAAAAATATTAATAAAAAATTGTCGATTCATAAGAAGTTCAAAAAAACCAATCGAGATTGCTATCGTGATGAATTCAAACGAATTCGGGCGCTAACGAAAATACAAATTAATCAGTGCTATCAACAATATGTTGCACAGGCAGAAAACTCAATTCGTTGCAACCCTTCTTACTTCTGGTCATTTATACGGTCTAAAAAAGGTCTTTCTCGTATTCCAGGTAATGTGTGTTCAGATACAAATACATTCGATACCCCACAAACAATTGTTGACGCTTTCGCTAATTATTTTGCAAGCGTGTATAAAGTTTCTGAACCACTCGATTATCACCAGCCATATTCTGTTTGTACCAATGTTGTGGTGGACGGTATTAGCGATCAGGATATTCTAAATGCTATAAAAAAACTAAAAAACAAATATACTGCTGGAATCGATCAAATTCCAGCGTTTCTGATTAAAGACTGTGCTGGCGTTCTTGTTGTTCCTTTAAAAATAATCTACAACCTTATATTAAAAACCAATTACTTTCCAAATTTTTGGAAAATAGCGAGGGTTTGTCCAGTTCTGAAATCTGGTTCCCCTATAAATATACATAATTATCGACCTATTTCTATCATATCAAATTTTGCCAAAGTATTTGAAATAATAATTTATTCTAAAATATCTTTTCAAATACGACCTTTTATGTGTAATGAGCAACACGGTTTCTTTGAAAAACGCTCCACCATATCTAATCTTGCTACCTTTTCTCAATACTGTGCGGAAATTTTGGATAATCATGGACAAGTTGATGTCGTGTACACTGATTTTCAAAAAGCATTCGACCAGGTTAATCACTACATTATCCTAAATAAATTACATAAGTTTGGCTTTAGCCAGCCATTAGTGAATCTTTTTGAATCTTATTTAATAGGGCGTTCTCATTTTGTATATTATAATGGTTTTCGATCAAAGGCATTTACTCCTAATTCAGGCATACCACAAGGGTCTAACTTAGGTCCTTTGCTTTTTTTGATATTCATTATATCGCCGATGTCTTTTCATGTCACAAGCTCTTATTTGCTGACGACCTAAAAATTTTTAACCAAATATCATCAATGGACGATTGCTTACAACTTCAAAAGGATTTGGATAATCTCTCTAAATGGTGCCAAATCAATAAGCTTTACCTCAACATCTCAAAATGTAAAGTGGTAACCTATACAAGAAAAACCACAAACACAATTCACTTTAATTATCACATCATGGACGACCTTCTTACTAGAGAAGCGCTAATCAAAGATCTTGGTATTTACTTTGATAATAAATTTCAATTTTCGCACCACATTAACGCTATAATAAAACAATCATTCAAAATTCTTGGTTTTGTTACTCGTATTAGTAAAGATTTTAGTAACACTTTTGTATCTATGTCGCTATATGTCTCAATGGTTAGATCTAAACTCGAGTATGGGGCACTCATTTGGTACCCTATGTATAAAAAACATGAACAACAGTTGGAGTCGGTCCAACGAAGATTTTTGAAATTTCTGTGCTATATGTGTGATGGTTTCTACCCTGAGCGTGGCACATCACAAGAACTAATGCTTAATCGATTCCATCTTTCATCCTTGCATATTAGAAGAAAGCAGATGAGCATAAAATTTTTATATAACTTGTTACATTATAATGTAGATTGTAATTTCCTACTTGGTCGAGTTAAGTTTCATGTTCCTCGTACAAGTACTAGAACAGTGTCGACTTTTTATTGTTCGACATGTAAAACAAATTTATTAAAGACATGTCCGATATTTGTCATGTGCAATAACTTTAATGCAATTTCAGCACAAACTGATATATTTTTGCATAGCATTAGACATATCTTGAGTTTATTAGAGTAATTATTTTTTGTTTATATTATGTATTATGTAAGTCATTATTCAAGTCAATTTCTGTTGAGTACAATGTTAACATAGAGTTATTTTGTTGTTTGTTCTATTGTTGTTTTTTTTTTCTTTTGTGCGGCTCACAGAATACTCATTACATTATGTACGTTTGTCCGGTTTGGTATTTTACTGTTTGGGCAATAAAGTATTATTATTATTATTATTATTATTTAGATCTTCTTCTTATCATCCAGTAGTACTTTCTGAATTAGAGCCCAAGCTGTTTGCGTTTGGAGAAGGTATGGGTTCTCCATTACTTGCATTCCTGGCTTAATTTTCCAATACCAGTGATTCACCAAACCAAGCAGCTTGACTTGAAATATAATAGCTTGGCTTGAGCTTGAAAGGCAAGCCTTTTGAGAAGAAAAGCTTTGTTTGGCTTAATGTTTGCGAATGCAGGCTTGGCTTGGTTTTCAAACTCTCCCAAGCTTTTTCAAACTTCTTCTTGTTCCTCCCGTAAGAGTACCAAGGTTGGAATACATTGCGCATTACGTCATAAGTGTATACCTCATTGTTGGACTGTGGCAATATTACTCAACTGCTATTTTGCAAAACTTCATTATTGTTTACCGTTTATCGATTTAAAACAAAATGCGATTTTTGGGTTTTTCTTTTTCGTAATTCCTTCGTTTATTTTAAAAGATTTTTAACAACCAAAGATACTTCTTCGCTGTCACTTTTTGAATTCTATTAGATGGCGTTTTCAAATTTTTTATTCGACGTTTCGTCTCCGAGATAGCATCAACTTTATTTTTCTATATCGCCGCAACCAACGAAACCCCCTGCATTCGATAGTATTTTTATTTACGAATTTAACGATGTATACACATTATGGTTTTGAAGCTAATTTTTAACAAATATTCGGATTAATTTTAGTATTTGATACTATTTTTTTATGTAGGTACAAATTTAACAACTCCAATCTTTGAAGCCTATTTAATTAAAGTTAAATAATTACAATAACTTACTGTTCAAATAGGTTGCTGTTATTTTCTGGACACAGGTTTACTGTGTTTACTGAAACTTTTCTTAAAATACTTTTCTTACTAAATCGAATCAACATACCTACTAATGGTATATTTTGTTTGAGTAGAGCACAGACTATCTCAAATATACCCCGAATTACACGTAGGTATTAAATAAAATACTTGATATGTAGCTAAAATCTTTATTACGAGTTTCTATGGCGATCGATTTCGGCAAGTTTTGCCATCATCAGGCCTAGCTGTAAGTACATGTGGAGAAAATAACAAATGGAGAAATTCATACAACTAATACACGTAGGTACTTCTTTTATACCGAATGAATATATTTTATGGTAGAATGCAAAATCATCAGCTGGATCTTCTAAGAATTATGTTCCGTGGAATAGTACAAAAATGCTTAGAAGTATAAGCTTGAAAGCTTGGGAAAAACTTCAAAGCTTGACTTAGAAAAGTTTGATAACTCAAGCTTTTCCACAAATAAGCTTGGCTTGGATAATACTTAAACTTGACTTGGTTTTTTGTAGGCTTGACTTGATTTTATGTCAAGCTTTAAAAATTCAAGCCAAGCCCGTGAATCCAAATCCTATACCAAAAAAACAATGTGTGCTTAGTGAAACGTATCACAATAATCAAAAATCCTGCTGATGATTTAAATCTTTTTTCAAAGTATTAGCTACATAGGAGACTGTATTGAGCTGCAAGTTGATCTGACAGCATTCAATGCTTGAAGTCAAAAGTATAACAAATTAAAGAGTTTCAAAGCCATATAAAATGACCATTTTATAAAATGAATGACAGTGCCTTTTTGTTGAGATTTGGATTTTGCGTCTCGTATTGTAAATTATGGTCTTGTGGAGCAGCGGTTCCCAACGTTCTAGCAACTGCGTACCACCGGAAGGTTTTCTGACAGCATTCAATGCTTGAAGTCAAAAGTATAACAAATTAAAGAGTTTCAAAGCCATATAAAATGACCATTTTATAAAATGAATGACAGTGCCTTTTTGTTGAGATTTGGATTTTGCGTCTCGTATTGTAAATTATGGTCTTGTGGAGCAGCGGTTCCCAACGTTCTAGCAACTGCGTACCACCGGAAGGTTTTTGAAGATTTTGGCGTACTAGCATCACCAGGGGGTCGGGTGGGGGGGGGGGGTACATGGGAAGAAAGCCCCCTTGATCCTAATTTTATTTAGAAACACATTTTCTATCAGAAACATGTCCATTATTTATTTTATTTTTAATTAAATAAGTAATAAAACTTTATACAGGGTGTCCCAATATTCCGTGGACATAGAGCTACAGTAGGTTTGTGGGAACAAAAAAAGTCGAATGGGCTAAACTTACCTATATACTAGAGTACATCGTTAAGCCGTGAGAGGGCGTCAAAGTTGGAAGAATATTTTTGTTTTATTTTAATAAATCGGAAATTCTTTGATCGATTTTTTTAAAATTTGGTTTGGGCACATATCAATGAAGGAACTACGTTTTTAAGTGGATATCAATTTAACTGAATTCCGGGAAGGGTGAAAACTACCCCTACCGTTCGATACATTTAATGGTAACTTTTTTGTGGGTCGTAGGAGTGCTTTAATTTTTTGTAAAAAGGAAGATACATTAATTTTCTGTATTTTTCGTCTCTTACAAAAATGGCGTATCTCTTTTAGTTTTTGAGTGAATCACACAATAGTCACAATAAATGTTCAATACGACCACAACCTCTTCGACCCTGCATAAATTAATTGTACGCAGGAAACTGAAATTTTTTGTAAAAAGGAAGATACGTCAATTTTCTGCATTTTTCGTCTCTTACAAAAATGGTGTATCTCTTTTAGTTTTTGAGTGAATCACACAATAGTCACAATAAATGTTCAATACGACCACCACCTCTTCGACCCTGCATAAATTAATTGTACGCAGGAAACTGAAATTGACTCTTCTCAACAGGCGTTGGTCTTGCAAAGAGTTCACAGCATCTTGAGAAGAGTCAATTTCAGTTTCCTGTGTAGAATTAATTTATGCAGGATCGAAGAGGTGGTGGTCGTATTGAACATTTATTGTGACTATTGTGTGATTCGCTCAAAAACTAAAAGAGATACGCCATTTTTGTAAGAGACGAAAAATACAGAAAATTAATGTATCTTCCTTTTTACAAAAAATTAAAGCAATCCTACGACCCACAAAAAAGTTACCATTAAATGTATCCAACGGTAGGGGTAGTTTTCACCCTTCCCGGAATTCAGTTAAATTGATATCCACTTAAAAACATAGTTCCTTCATTGATATGTGCCCAAACCAAATTTTAAAAAAATCGATCAAAGAATTTTCGTTTTATTAAAATAAAACAAAAATATTCTTCCAACTTTGACGCCCTCTCACGGCTTAACGATGTACTTTAGTATATAGGTAAGTTTAGCCCATTCGACTTTTTTTGTTCCCACAAACCTACTGTAGCTCTATGTCCACGGAATATTGGGACACCCTGTATTTAATCATTCACTTTTCCATTAGTTTTCAATAACATTAAGGCAATAAAAGAAAAATAAACGCGTACCACCTGAAATCTTCCCGCGTACCACCGGTTGGGAACCCGTGTTGTAGAGTATTTCCGGTAGGGGGAGGGTGAATCTGACGGTTATGATTCTGACATTAGCGCTCTCCTCAAGTTAAAAGTTGACGTTTTTCGGCATTTCTGAAACATTAAGGGTGTGTCCTTTTCACAGTGTATAAGAAATGAGTAGCAGGTACATCTTCTTTATAATAATTTTCAATTTTCCTTCATCTTGAGTAGAATTCAATCTCTTTCGAGTATAACCCCCCACTTACCATTTTACTAATT
Source organism: Pyrocoelia pectoralis (assembly GCA_036250285.1). Taxonomy (NCBI): domain Eukaryota; kingdom Metazoa; phylum Arthropoda; class Insecta; order Coleoptera; family Lampyridae; genus Pyrocoelia; species Pyrocoelia pectoralis. Next base: position 7,758,357 of record CM070075.1, read on the forward strand.
AAAACACACATAATCCTATGAACGAATGCCACCAATTAATTAAAGCAAGTAAATTTGTCAATTAATTGTATTTAATTTAGAAAGTTTAAGAAGGAATTTAGTTCACATGCTATTCAATTATGCAAGCAATTTGTCAACAGTAAGATCATAAGTGCTCAACTATTGTCGGAAAGATTTTTTTGTATGAGCACTGGTTGCTTGGCAATTAAACGAGATCAAATTGACGAAAAGACCCGAGCGCGAAGCGCGAGGGTTCTTTTCCCAAGAATTTGATCGAGTTTAATTACCTTTTAGCAATCAATGCTCATACAAAAAAATCTTGCCTGACAAGAGTTGAGAACGAATGATCTTCGGTTGGAGAATTAACTGAATGAAGCGTTAAATACGTCAAATTTTTTACTTTTGTCAAAATGACATTTGATTTTTTTAAATATAGGTTGCTAAAACAATGAGGTAGCGGCAAGAAAAGTAGCATACATTCTTTTCAGTTAAAAAAACTTGTGATTGGTGCATGTGACACTGTTCTTAATGTCTGATTGGTCTACAACACTATGAGGTTAATTATCACAATTAAATCGCATTTAAGGCACAACTTTCAGTAACTTTCAAGATTTTTTTGGTAACTCCTTTATGATTCTAACTGATAGTATATCTAACAATTAATCTTATTAAACTCCGTTTTTATGTTAAATTAACGTATGTCCTTAGAATGAAATATCACCTCCTTTAACTTAATCTCATCACATAAGGAAGTACAGCCGCCGGTAACTACAGTAAAAATTTAGGAATTGTTGTTGTCAACATGTTATTTTTATTATTATTCGTAACGGGATCATTATCCCAGAATTATGAAAAAGTAATAAATCATATTGGCTCTAAAAGGTTTTTTTTGTTTTGTTTAATCATCAGCAACTGAGGCTATTAGCACTTTAAAAGGGTTTTATTTAACTCATTGTTGTTATATACTGAAAACAAGCCACCATATTCAAGGAATATGACTAATATTTCCCTAAAATATTTTATAAAAAGCGGAAACATCGAATTATAAAATCCATAGGTTTTCTGCTGTCTACATAATTTTCTACTCCTTATTGTGGAATACAGTATACCAACTACTTTGCTTCGATTTAAAATGATCACGAATAGGGAAATACATATTGTTTTAGGGGAATACTATTATATTGGTTGGCGGTTCTGTCGGCTGTTGATCTGCGTAGCTCTCTTGGTCTTCAAAAGACCGTTCGTTGCAAAACCACGTTTCGGCAAAGTCCCATTTCCCATCCTCAGGTTGGTAAATGTCTGCTCCTGCTTCGAGTTACTCGAACTGAAAGAGCTACGCGGATCAACACTCGAGAAACCAGCAGTACATACAGCGACCGTGAAAACCTAAAGATCAATATCATTGCAAGTAGGGGTGGGATTTTTACGCATTTTCTATACACGTGTAAACGGCACTTGTACACGCGTGTAGCCGTGTACACGCGCCTTAAAACATATACAACTTATTTTCTTCATTTGAACATTTGGTGCATACATGTGCCCTTTTACTTTAAGTAAGCATTAACATTTTTTATTTTTAATCAAAAATAACAAAATGTCTACATTTTTTGGACTTAATTGGGTTCTTAAAAATGATGAGTCAGAGATTCACCTAACTTTTTATGTAACGTGTATTAGTTTTTATACACGTATCTTAAAAAAATATACGTGTACACGTGTACGCGTGTACACGTTCTCACCCCTAATTGCAAGTGTACTTCACATATATAAGTTTAGGATGGCCGCTCACATACTGCCAGCTGAATGTCGTTCATTACTCGTATCTTTACCTTTCATTCCAGTATCGTTTCGGACTTATTAACGTAAGTACATTTTTGTTTTCTTAAGCTCCTACAAAAAGATCGCAGGCTATGGTAAGACATTTCAGTTACTAAGGAAGACCCCAGACGAGTACCGCGACAAGCAGCTCCATCTTATTGGAACCATAAGAAATTTCAGATTTCATGTCTTCTAGAAGGTTAAACTAAACTACTCAATAATTGTGTCATCATTTGTAAAGTTAAACTGCCTAATAACTCCTCCAGGCCATAAAGCGCACCACACAGGCGTATAATAGCGGATGCTATGACATGATCGAATTTAACCAATCTCGTTTCATATTGTATTAAACATTGTCGGTGTAAATTATGATGTATGAAAGTTACTTGATCACCTATACTATAGACCTTGTAAATTGAGTGTGAAGACGTTTAAGAATGTTAAATATATAATACATTTATTTATGATTATTCATCAGGCTTTCAATCTTTTTTTTTAATTTCAAACTTTGTAATTATTCAACGGTTATGAAGCTATTAAAATACATTCAGTTTAAAGCGCTTTAGTCGGGAATTAAGCAGACAAAGTATATTTCTTAGTAACAAAAGAACGCATAATTAGAAGAAAGAAAAGGACGTAATGAATTGGTGCAGCCACATAAAGGAAGTCTTCGTTAATAAACACGTTCTTGCCAAATAATTAGGGTTCTTTTAAAGTCTTTAAAGTTACTACAGAGTTTTATAATTGAAACGTTTCTCTGTCAGATCGTATTTAATTCACTATAATTTTTATGGCAATGGGGGGAAAAAATTTATTAAGCTCTAACTTCGTTACTTACTGGAAATGTAATTACGTTTTTCTTATTACTCAAATAGATAAATGAGTATTTATTCAAATTCAAAATACATGTATTTATCGAAATTGATCCCTAATGGACCCGTGACAAACATTTTTAGTTTAATCAACTTGAATTCATAGGCTTAAACATTCGTGACATAAATCTTACGAATTGTAAAACAGACAAAAAAACCGACTATTCCGTTCTATTAAATTCGTTATAACTTATAATAGTCCCTGTTATGGTGATTGCTAAACCTTTTAATTGAATCTGCTGTGATAGTTAAGTTAAAAATTAGCTTTGCCTGTAACTTCTAATTTACAACGAACTAAATCAAATCACAGAAATTACTTTCGCAAAATTTATATGCAAAAATTATTTAAAGAGCCTGTTAAAATATTTTCAGATTACATTGTATCTAAAATTAAAGAAATGGCGAAATGTCGGGTGAACGAATAATTCATTTGTACAAAAAAACTGGTAACAACTGGCTCACTGTTGGTAATGCATTTATAACTTATATTTTGTAACGATTGGCAACGACGTGAACAGAGTCTTAAGCTTTTTTTAGATACTGCACGTTTCTTTTAGCCTGTTCTATTTCTTTTTAATAAATAATACATTAATACATTTTTGCGTTTTAGTTATGTAATATAAAAGTTGATGGTAATAGAGAATATGGTAGCATCAACGGTAAAAAAGTGTATTTTTGTGGCGCTTAGAAACTTGTGGGCGCATGAAGGAAAACTGCTGATTAAATGTTACTTTTGAAAACAATTATGTTGTAGATATTTTGACTTTGTAGTAACAGAAATTGAAATATTACTTATTATCTACAGAAACAAACCAGAAGGATAATGAAGTAAGGATAAAACTTAAGCCGACGGGAACGCGTAAATCAGGCTCAATAATGAATCACAGCACGGAGGACGATGAGTGAATAATATGTTAACTATTATAAAAATATAGTTGTAAGAAGACAGTGAATGATGTAGGTTGTATTTCAAGCATTCGAGTGTTCTGGATTCTGTATTACGATGGGGGGGGGGGGGGGGGGGTCAGAATTCCACGCACAAGTAGAATACCTATTCGGGTGCTTTGTGCTACCTCCCTGATTAGAGTTGTTCGACCCCGCAACGTCACTCAAGCCATACCTCACACGTAAGGATAAATAAAACAACTCGTAACCTCCCTTTAGATAATTATAATGAAGTCGAAAAATGAATGAGTAGATGGGTTGTTATGTTTTTTGAGGTAAGTACAATGTACTGAAACACTAGCCCTAAAGCGGCAAAACTAGTGGTAGGTTTTGCCGCTTTAGGGCTAGTGTTTCAGTACATTGTACTCAAGGTTTAATAAACCTTGCATTGTACTTACCTCAAAAAACATTTAGAGTTGTTTTATTTATTCAACATTTAACCCTTTTGTGAGCATCTGACCTTCGTCATGGATATAAATCTGAGGATGCTGAAAGGGGAAGCGGCTTTAATCGTAGGTATGTCCGGCCAGGATTCCCCCAACATGGATTCTACGAGTACGGGACACTCACAAAGTATGTGTTGCGCTGTCTCGTCGTGTGTGTAGCATCCTCTACAGGATGGTGATTCGACCAAGCCCATGCGGTGCACGTGCTTGTTACGTTTACAGTGCCCCGAAAGATTCCCACAAGTAGACGCAGGTTCTTTCTGGATAGAAAGAACGCGCCATGCTACGAAATGGTCCTCTGAAGGCCTCTCTCGCGTGACGGAAGTCTGACATCAAGTTCCACCTGCCTTGTGCTGTGCTTGGGTGTCTTGAGTTATTAAGTTGTTTACAGTTGATACTGTAAGTGGAACCATAAAACGGTTGGTTTGAGCCCATTCGGGCTAACTTATCGGCTTTTTCATTGGATGTTGCTCCAGCATGCCCTTTGACCCATACCAGCTCAAGGGTATTGCTGTTTGTCACTTTCACTAGTACTTGGTGACACTCGGAAACCATGGCCTGTTATCAGCAGATTGGATTACCACACTAATCCAACCTTCCAGTAGGTGGGAAGATTAAGGAAAAGGATGTTCTAATTTTGGATCTAGGAAGAACTCTTACAGAATAATGCCTTAGAGTTAACTCAAACGATAAGCACCGGTGGCGTGCGTAAAACAGAATACGAAAATTTCGTGCATGTTGTGGAACACTTTGGACATTTATGATATTCTAGATATAAAAGCATCGAGGCAGAGACAATCAGTAACAGATATTTTCTTAACCAATGCGGTTATCGTTATAATGAAGGTAAATGCAGCCCTGGTAACAGAATTTTTCGTTCTTTGACGTCTCATGTGGATTTCTATAGTTACCGTTAGACTATGGAAGTTTTTAGTGGGCACGTTCACGGCCCCGTTTCGAGAGATTCGAATGTTAGGGTAAAAAAGTGATTTTGATATAACTAATAAAGTGCACGTGCTTGTTAAGTTTACAGTGCGCCGAAAATATTTTTATATTTTATATTTTTTGGTTTATCTGGCCAAATTTATTACGAATTTAGACAAGTGTGGTAGAACAATTGTTTAGTAAGAAAGAAGTGCGAACAGATCAAGCACGTTTTGATGCAATTCAACTATGTATTTTGACAATTTTTCTTTCCATGTTTAAATTACAGTTAGAGACCCATTTTAAAAATCGCAAGTGCGCAAATGTTGCTAAATGTAAACAAGCGCTTTATCATTAGATACTGGGGCACCTTGTCAAATACGTGCACTTTTTGAATTTTTGGGATTATTAATAAGACTGTTGTTGAGTAAACGGCATTATTTGTAGCTCGGTAAAAAGTAGCATAAATTAATAATTATAAGTAGGTACCTACTGCTTAACTTGAAACCTATTTAGAAAGTGTGCACTTGGTGGATGTTCTGTGTGAAGAAATTTCGATTCCACTAACCCGTTTAGGGGATCAATCCATCGCTCAAGTCAGAAGTAGAACCACGATTATTATCCGTATACTAATATATGTTAAGGGTAAACCCCCATTATTGAGGTAAGCAACAAATTTAGTAGAATAGTCCTTCGTATTTTCAGGGTTTTTTTTTTATTTAGTCTTGAAATATCACAAAAGTTATTAAAAGCTCAAGTCTCCGTTCCTACCGCTTTCTATACTGCGACTCTTCGCCTTTGTTATACGTCATCTGGATTTTCTTCACCAACACCAGGCATTCGTCATTTCCATTAACGTCACCCGCCACCCATTTCATCCAGGAAACAACGGAAAGAAGATAACAGCTAATCCAGAGGTTTTCCGTTGTTATTTGTATTTTTCGTAATTGGTTATTGTTAAGAAACTAACGAGTAAAACCGCGTAAAGTTTCATTACGTGCGACAAGAATGTGTTTGAAATAGAATGGAGATAAAACTTTTTCCAACCACGAGCCCATCCTTCTCTTACAAAAATACGAGTCGTTTATTAAAATCTGTGACATTAAACTAAGTACCTACGTTAAGACTTAATTACCCTTAATGTAATGTCATTCAAGCAGTTAAGGTTTTCAAGGCTACTCGGTCCGTGCATCGGTTAATTTGCGAGAACTTAAGGCAAGACTACCGGTTAAAACGAAATGTTGACTTCTACTTTTCCATTTTGGAGAGCCACTTAAAATCTCTCTGGGCTAGAAGCGGATGATACAATCCTTTAATAAGAAGGGATAAGGAGATTGAGTGCAGGAGTTGGAGAAAGTAACCATAACGATTATTTTCTTCAAAACAATGAAGACTAATATAAATGTAACAGTATTAGTTTAAAAACTCAACACAGCACCCAATCGATCTAAGCAAGCAATTAAGTAATGAGAAGTGGCACAATCAGTCGCCCTCCAAATATTGTTTAAAGCAATACCTAGTTTAACTTTAATTTTTTATTTAATTTTTATTCTTTGAGTAATTTGGGCGTAATGGGTTAGTAATTTTATGCACTTCCAAGACTAAAATAGATACTTTAGTCTCTGTCTACAAGGACTAAAGTGGGTCACTTATTCCCTTGGGATTAAATTAATATGAACTGAAGTTTTTTTCAAATATGGCTACCGCTGTTTATTAATTCCCATACTAACCGACTGGTTTTTTTCGGATATCAAGATTTCTAGATAATTTTATACAAATTTGTTACATTGACACGAACAAATTTGGACTTATTGTACATAAAAAATAAATACTTTGGAAGTGCAAAAAATAGCGTGTATACCTCGGTAACAAAGTGCCTAAATCCCTTGAGTGGTTGTTACCCTCGAGGCAACAAACTCCACTCGCGGGATTAAATGTTGCACTTTGGACCCTCGATACTATTTATTGCTCCTCATAATTATGTAACGGTTGGTAACAATGACAACAGATTTTTTAAGCTCTAATTTAGATGTTACACGTTCTGTGTACCGGATTGATGCAATTTGTGCTTCTTAATTATTTAATACAAGCGGTGCTAATTCCCAAAATTCTCTTGTGTAACTAATTTTGCACACAGCGTGAAAATACGCTTGGAGATTGTATACCGCCCTCATAGTTTCATTAGAATGTTAATTGTGTGCTTTTGCCTATTTTGGTATTATAAAAGATGTAAATCAATTCCTTTACCACACTTATCTGCAAATACCTACCATAAGAAACCATAGAAATTGAAATAACCTAAAAACCGAAGCATAATGTAGGTATAAAAAAAAGTAAGCTACCAATAACTTTCAATTTGGTAATATTGTAAATTAAGAGCCTCGTGACATAAATAGCAATACTCACGGGGTGATACATAATTGATTGATGTCGCCCTATCAAATTTGCTTACTTCTATAAATCAGTCAAATACTTTATTATACGTCAACGTACGTTCTCTATACCTATACGTCGAAATTTCCTAATTGACTTGCGAGGTAGGTATTTATTACGTTGAACGTGAAGGATTAATAAAGTCTTAACAAAATACCCGGATTTCAATTTGAATGTGACTACGTCAAGTGTCGATAGGTTGAGTAATAAATTAAATAAATAACACTTAGCAAGCTGCACGTAAAAAATAGTTCAATAAATCATGGAACGTATTGTATTTTACGCATTTTATTAATTTTATTGCAGAAAACTTCACAAATCAAATTTTATTTCACAATCTGTCAAACCGTCCTTATTCAATAGCATACTAAAGTGAGCGTTCATATTTCCGGAACTCGAACTGGATTCAAATGCTGAAGCATGAAATGGTTATATTAATACTCAAAAAGTTTGACATTTGAGATTATTGGCTAAACATATTAAAGTTTAGCCTAAATAGATGGTTCACTCTTTTACATCGTGTATTAAATTCCAAATTGCTTGAAAGTAAAGTTTAACACCTCTTCAACTGTATTATAGAGCCATTGACTAGATTATTATACCTACAACACTAAAGTGAAATTAGATGCACCTTAGCTGAAAGGACACTTTGTGCCCTCTAACTGAAAAACTAAATAAACTTATAAGATTCTATACCACTGTTTCTTTGTTTTAGTCGTCCCTAATTTGTCCGTAACCTGTTTTTTTTTGTTCTCAGTTAACATTTTTACATTTGAGCGAATTTTCTCATTTATATTACATCTGTACCTCTTTTTTTGGCATTGTGGGAAGTTTAGAATAATAACATTGCTTATACAAACCCTTATTGAATGTTTTTATGAATCTAAATTAGCCACAGTGTGTTTACATTTAGTCTGAAGTAGAGATGGTATAAAGCGCATTGTTACGAGCCGAAGGATTACAACGTCTAATTTCGAAACGGTAAAGAAAATACTTTAATGGATGGTGGAATTGCAACCCACGACGTCCGCAAGGAAAAAGTACATTTTGAAATTTATGTTACCTTACACATTAAAAATCAAGCGTCTGGAAAATAGCCTATGTATGTACTATGTATTAGTATTAAAAATATGATTCATTTTTGGATCTTCTCGTGTATGTATATAATATACACGAGAAGATCCAGAAATGAATCATATTTTTAATAATACAGCTCGTGGAAACTTAAACAACAATATAATAATATACTATATATAATATAATAATTAAGATTTAACGACCGTTACTTCCTGGTATCATTATAATATAATATACAATATAATAATATAGTAGTATATTCTCCCTTAAATACAATACTCCAAAAATTTGTGGATGTAAATATACCTAGGTTGTATTCTTGATATCAAATTTGGACATTTGCATGTCATCCTGATATTAAAACGTTCGGCCATTTCTAATTCTATTAGTTACAGTGCTTTAGAAAATACATACCTTCGAGTATAATTTACTTTGATATTTATACTTTAATTTATGCAGTAAACTGAAGGGTAAGTTATATTAAACAAAAAGATCTTTTGAGCTGATTTAATTTTTTATTTCCTGGAACCCGAATTTTCAAAATTTACCGTAATGGTTTGAAATACAAGTTATTTTTGTATATAGTTCGCGAAATGCTATTTTGGTGATCGAGAACTGATTTTTAAAATAGTCGAGATCACCAAAGTATTTCGCGTACGAACAAAATTTTTTCTACAAATGTCAAAATAGTTATTTTTGTATCTAGTGCGCGAAATACCACTTTGGTGATCGAGAACTGATTTTTTTAATTACTTATTTTAACGTGTCGTCATTTCGAGCACGCTGTCATGGTAACGTAGGTAAGTGAAAAAAAGGGTCACTTCGCGTATTGTTATCGATGCCCAAACCTTGTCATTTTTTGACGTTTGTAGAATAGTTATTTGCACTACAAGTGGCGGTAAGTGATTTTTTTTATTCGAGGTGGGAGTTTGTGCACCGAAGCGGAGCTGAGGTGCATAAACCTAAACCCACCGAGAATAAAAAAGAAACTTACCTACGCGTTGTGCATTACGTTTTTCTCACTACCACAGGGATTAACTCTAATAATGTGTACAAAATATTTGGGTATATAATAGTAATTACGTATAATTAAAAATTTACTGGCATAATCGAGTATGCTAATTGATTAGTTGCTGTAGTTACGACAAACAAACAAATTCAGTAGAAAAATTTTGATCAGAAATCCGTTTTCTAATCGATACCATAAACAAATATTTGTGATCAATATAATGAGTGATTCGAACGAGGTTGTAGATTTTTTTGAAATTGAAAGTAGTGCTAATGCAGCTCGAGCGTCGTTACTGCCTGAAAAGTCAAAAGCTCGATATGAGCGAACATATACATATTTTAAGGAATGGTGTAATTCAAAGAATGTTAAGACAATTAATGAAACTGTGCTTTTGGCATATTTTAACGACAGGGCATCGAATCTAACGTCTCCAACCAGCTTATGGAGTGAATATTCTATGTTGAAATTAACGCTTTGTGCTAATGAAAATCTTGACATTTCAAAATTCAAGCAGGTACGTATCTAAGTATATCAGATTTTAATTTTGCTAAATGTATCCTACCATTTTATAGGTGATCTCATTTCTCAAGAGAAAAAATGATGGGTATATTCCTAAGAAGGCTAACATTTTTACCAAGGAAGAGATAACGAGGTTTCTGTGTGATGCTCCGGACCACGCATTTCTATTGATGAAAGTTGCGATGGTTTTGGGAGTTGCCGGTGCTTGCCGGACCGATGAACTTTATCATTTGAATTACGAGGACGTTGAAATTAAACCTGACGTAGGGATTGTTAAGATTCTGCAATCCAAGAACAAAATCCCACGATCATTTGTGGTAACTGGTTGCAGTGAAACGGTTAATTGGCTCAAGATTCTTGAAAAATATATGAAGTTGCGTCCCTCTAATACCAAAGAAAGTAAATTCTTTTTACGTTATGGTAATGGTAAATGTGTACGGCAAGTAGTAGGCAAGCATACTTTATCCGCGATACCAATGAAAATAGCAAAATTTTTAAATCTGAACCACTGCAAAGACTACACGGGCCACAGCTTTAGGAGAACCTCCGCTACTCTTTTGGCTAACAGCGGGTCGGACGTCCTATCTTTGAAAAGACATGGAGGGTGGAACTCCAACACCGTTGCAGAGGGGTACGTTGGAGATTCTTTAACCCATAAAGTCCATGCGGCTAACAGCATTTCCTACGGAGGAACCGTTGAAAATTCTAGTAATGCAATTGATATAGTTAATAACGTTATTTCTGTTACGAACAAGGAAGAAAATGATGTTAAACAATTTGTAAAGATACCCGGAATTAACATTCAAGAATGTTCAAATTGTACTTTTAATATTAATATTAATAAATAAATGAGTCCTCTATTTAGGTATACATGACAAGTGTACATAGGCGGAAAGTGGTACATAGGCGGTAAATCGTTTTTTCACTCCTTAGATACAATATGTTTATGTATCTAAGTAACGGTTTTACTTTCCATTTCTGTCGTGTTTTTATCAAAGTAACGTTGATTTACCAAGGTGGTAGTGAGAAAATAGTACATTGTGTATCGAGTAGGAAAAGCGTAACATTCCCGGGCGATGTGAATATTGTTGGGCGAGGCGTCAGCCGAGCCCAACAACACAGAGTCGGGGAATGTTGCTTTTCCTACGAGGTACACATACTATTTTTCCGCCGATCGTTAAAAAACAGACTAAAAACATGGAAATTCTAAGAATTATTTTATGAAGAAAAGAATAAGCGATGCCTTGAAAATATAACGAACGTCGGTATCCATGGAGAAGTACATTTCTTTACAGTACAGAAATGAATCTTTAGAGTACAGAAATGAATATTTCCTTACAGTAATCGTTGGCTGCCTAGCAACGACTATATGCACCGGAATCTTGTCCTTTTCCTTTCAAAATTCTGTCAGAAATGTCACAATTTTTGAACGATCGGCGGAAAAATTATTTTTTGTGTTCTCACTTAATTATGTGTATAACATAATGTATAATTTGATTATAGTCCAGTCAACGAACGGCTGAAATCGAAATTTTTAATTACCACTGCAAACCAGATATTTCGATTTAGGTAGTACCCCCAGGTACTAAATCCAAATTTGCAGAAAAAAACGTCCGGGAAATTCCTATGTATTTTGCTTCTTTCACTATTATTTAAAAAACGGTTAGTTATATCGAAAAATGTTCAGCATAAAAGTTGTAGAGCGGAAGATTCTACGTTGGAATAAGTCATTATATGGTAATTTCGGTACGTTATTTCCGACGTAACAACGAATTTCCCGAACTGTCGTCTTAAACGCGTATTTCGACCGAGAATTCCAAAGCAAAAGAAGCAAAATACACAGGAATTTCCACACTTTTTATCAATTTCCACCTTTGCGGGACATTTTTTTTCCTGCAACAAATCATAAAAAGCAATTTAGCGCATTTGGAGAAAATTGGTTTGATAAAAAGTGTTCGAAAGAATATTTCCTTCGAATATATAAGACAAATATACCAGTTGGATAAAACAAACAGAACTGGCAGGGCATTACTCGTTTAACAGACTGCTATATGAATCCTAATCCCTTCGATTAAATTAGTGTACAATTGGTCACTCTGGTTTTAAGTCATAGTGTGTCCAGTGCACTGAAAACTGCCGTTAAGACCCAAAAAATCAGTACCACCGCACTGTCCACTGCCCATTTTGTCGAAGGAATGGATAATTTGGTTGATGCCTTAAACAGCAGGGCAATTTATTCTACCAAGCCATGTAACCAGCTTTTAAGCGATAGCAGCATAAGAGTAGGTCAAGCATTCAAAAAGACTTTGACACTCTAAAATTAATTTAAAATCTAACGAGGCATCTAGATCAGCTCACTTTGATGGCATTTTGCAAACTGTTAACGGAGTGACTCAAATGTTTGCCGAGCTTAAAAAGTATAATGGTCGAGGACATGAAGAAATACGTTTCCTTATTACTGGTAGACTAAACCAGGACATCCTCAAACATCTCTTTTCACCAAAGGCAAAGAAGAGGATGTAATAGAAACTCGAGTGCACAAGAATTTAAATACTTCTTACGTGCATATGTTACAACAACATTAATGGAACTTGATGATAGTGCCAATTGCGAACCGGATCGGGATTGTTCAATACCACACACAAATAAGTTAAATATTTTACAACAAAAATAAAAACGTACATTAATTGCGAAAGTTGTAATTTTATTAATATTTCTCGGGGTAGATTCGCCCCTTATTCCTCAGAATTTTGCATTGTTCTCCCCTGCCTCTGACGCACGCTCTTGGTTTAGTCTACCGCCAGATATGAGTTACGTTCTGTAATTCAGTATTTGTGTTAAATAAAAATTTATCGGCAGTTATGTGAAATGTATGGACATCAAAAATGTATTTCTTAGGTTTTGTGGTACTACCGAGATAATTAAGTACCTTTTTTTTTTAATTTTCCATATTTCTCGTGCCTATTCTTTTAAATTTACAGTTTTGTACTTGAACAAATTCAACAACATATCTACGTTGTTCTAATATAAGTAATTAAAAAAACTATACATGTTTTACTATCCCTCGTCTATTATGCTTAGAACCAATGTCAAATTATTCCAACTTGTTTAACATTTTATAATTGAAATTACGTTAATTTCAAGCTTGCTTAACAATACTGTACTACTGTGTAATTGTACATAAGGATTTGTGTGGCTTTGCACAAAAAAAAGATAATGAAAGGAAGCTATTAAAATGCACTGTAAAGATTTTCTTATAGCGAAATGAATAAAGAAAGTAAAAAGTTTTTTAAAAGCTTTCTGTCATTCGAAACTCCAATTTTTATTTAATATAATGTAATTGGAACAATTTCTGTGGATCAATTGTAACCAGGGACAAATTGAAATGTAACCTTTTATATGTTTGAGAAGGGACACCGAAGGCCTAGTAAATTGTACGTAATACAAAAACTTGGATGAAGTTAATCTTAAAGATCTCTATTTGTATTGGATAAATATGTATAGTTGCAACGGTTTCATATTTTTCTATTTTAAAATACTATTTTTTCATTATATTGTTTGTGATCTCTCACATTGAAATGTTGTAAATAGTTACCGTTCATAGTATTATAATTCGTAAATTCTACAGTTTTTAGTTGAAAGTTGTGAGATTGTTTAATTAAGATAAATCGTATACCTGCATGGTACATTTATCACAAGGTTTTGCGAACGCAGCACATGCATAAGTTAAATTTTATGGTTTTTATGGTAAATGGTGCAGTTAAAACCTAATGAGGTGCAGTACGTGCAAAGATACTTCATGTGTAATAGATTGTAAAGATGCAAATGAAGCACACATGTGTCGGTAGCAGAATGCGATCCCAAGTGTTTGCGCTCGTTACTTTATTCCCCACTTGTCTAACTTTGTGCATTATTAATAATGAAAAACAATTAGGGTACGATAAACTACGGTATTAATGCAACCGCATGTCGAATTTAATTACAAATCTGATCCTCTAAACATAATGACCACGAAACTTAATTTATTTCCCAATTAAATGTTATTTATCGAACTCGTCCTATTATTCTAAATATTTAACTACATCTGTTAATCAAATACGTAATTGTATTTGCAATGAGTAATTTTGAACATCTCCGTTGTGTTTATGTTTTATATAAACTTTAAAATCAAGCAAGAGGCCGTATAACATACACCTAATATAGCAAAGTTTTTTCAAATTAAAGTCTTTTCTAGGATGAAACTTTTAACAAGAATTTTTTGGGCCGTCAGATAAAGTTTGCTAATTCTATGAACCATATATTCTCCTTGTCATTTGAAATGCATCGGGGGTTTTTTAAAAAAATTTGTAGTCTGTTGGAAAACAAAAAGATACCTTATTTTTTAATGCTGTGAGGAGAATTGAATAAGAGGCAAATACCTTCTATTTCATCCTGTGTCACATTCTTTGATTTTCCGGACTCATTTCAGTCCGGAAAATGAAACTTTACCGTACTAGAAATTTTGTACCCGAATACAAAGGTTGCCATAGCAACATAAAGTAGCATGACTTTGGAAACGTCAAATTTTATATAAAGTTAATAGAAAAAACTCTTAAGAAATGAATGTATGGTCAGTATGAAATAAAATGTTTTACATTATTTGTACGTTAAATCAGATTACGTTACTCGTTTCGAAATTCCTGCCTCAGCTACGCTTCGGCAGTAAACTTCTCACTCGTTAACGTAAACCTTGATTTACCGTACTCATATGTAAATAACTATTACATTATTAATGGTACAGTTGATGATACAGTTCAGTTTCTTTAGAATTCGTCTGACAATCTTGACATAGTAGGATGATCATTAAATGGGGGAACTTGAGACAGCCCACCCATTTAGTATAATTTAGTTTATTTTACCTAAAAGAATATTATTTTTCTGCCTTAAATTTAAATTTTCATAAAAATATTCCAATTATTACCCGAGTTAATTAAGTTCAAACATGGAAAAACGAAAAGTAAAAGTAACTTTCACATCCCGTAACATTCGAACATTAATTGCCTACAATTTCAAAAAAGGATTGTCACCATCGGATTGTTTGCAGAAAATTAATGAAGTGGTTGGTGAAGATAGTGTTTCAAAGACAACAGTGGTACCAATATTTAAGAATGGACCGAACATCACTGAACCAGGAAGAAAGTACAGGCCGTCCAACTGAAGTTTATTTATTTATTTATTTAAAATTTATTGTCACTGGAGAAATTGTTAAAAAAGTACGGGAAATCATAAGTGAAAATCCTAGATGTACAGTGAGACAAATAGTCGAAGAATTGAGGATTTCTTACGGGCCAGTCCATAAAATTGTGAGAAATGACCTAAAGATGAGACACGTTTGTGTCAAGTGGGTACCCCATCTCCTCAATGAAAGCCAAATGGAAGCTCGAGTGAAAACATGCCAAGTAAACCTGAAAATGTTTCGAAAATTGGAACCAAATGGTATTAGCCCATTCGTGACATGTGACGGGACTTGGGTTTACTTTTATGATAATTTAACTTCCAAAGAAGCCAAATTATGCGTGTTTGAAGATGAAGAACCGCTCAATTTACCCAAGAGAGAACTCCATATTCGATAGATAATGTACCCGGTATTTTTTCGGTCAACCGGTTAAGCTAAAGTTGTCAAATTAGAAAAGGGTCAAAAGATCAACGCTAATTGGTACACCAGTGTTTGCCTACCGGAAGTCTTCCAGGCTGTCCAGGAAAGACGCCAAATTCATACCATTATCTTTCATCAAGATAATGCTACGCCCCACACTGCATCAGCAACATCAAAATGTCTGGAAGAAAACCAGGTCACTTTGATGATTCGCCCGCCCTATTCTCCTGACCTGGCTTCCTGTTATTTTTGGCCGTTTAGAAATCTGAAGAAATTTCTATGAGAAAAAAGATTTTCAAGTGAAGAAGAAGTGGATGCTGCAGTAAATGAATTTTTTTCAAGCATTTCCCAAAATGAGTCGCTACAAGTATTTACAAAGTGGCAAGAAAGTCATGGGAGACTACTTTTAATTTGTATGTAATAAAATTTAAATTTCTCTTACTAATTAACTAGAGTCCTTTAATGATCATCCCTGTACATTAAACGAGTAATGCACTGTAAGTTTTCCGTTAAAGACATTTGTACATACTAACCGCATTTAAAAGGGTAAGGTGTGTAAGGTCTGCACCACTACTTCAATTTCAATTAGGTATAATTTAGGGAACGAATGGCACATAACACTAAAATAGATTTTATTTCTTGTACGAATGTAAAAATAATTGTAATAGGACACCTGCATATGAATATCACACTCCCTTTGTTAAAACACTAATGATGTTACCAAACTGAACAATCTTGTTATTAGGGTTAATAAAATTATCCCTCAAGTCACTAACTTGATACGATTTGTCTGAATTCATTTAATTTTCGTAACAAAGGTTTTCAGTTCAGTTCAGTTTCAGGTTTTTTTGTCGTAAGGCAATAACCACCTTTAGTGGATTACGACATTATTGATTTAAAAATTATTGACTTATCAAGTGTGTAAATTTAACAGACAATAGTTATTTATAAAAGTCAGGAAACTCTCACGTTACTGAAGTATTTTAAAGCTCCGAGTCAAGTAAGAGACTTTACTGACGTGTTTTGTATTAAACCTTTCCGGCAATCTCAAAAATAGACGAAATTTACAAATTTTAGAACATTTTTTTACAAAATCATAGATTCATTCATAGATTAAACAAGTAAACAACAAAATAAGTGACATCCGTTTCCAAAGCAATACGTCTAAAGCTAATACATAGTATTTTTTTTTAAATTTATCGAAATTTGTAGAATTTTTATTAGTTTGCAACAGTTATGTACAAGTAAGAAACAAATAAAATATTATAACATCATACGCCAGGTAACCGTTTTTACCTGGCTTGTAATGTAATATACTATTAATTACAGTATCTACTAGTCCGGAAAATTCAATTTTCCTGCGCGTAAATAAGCAGGAAAATGTTGCTTCCAAGACGATTTCCGGAAAAATAATTATGAGCTTATGTAATTCATGAATTTAAAAAAAACGGAAAAAAAATTATGAGCTTATGAATTTATGTAATTCACGAATTTAAAAAAACGTTGTTTTATACAGAACATCAACTTGTTTTCTGTTGTGTGTTCTGTAGGCGTCACTTCGTCAAGTGTTAGATCTCAATACCACCTGTGCACTGTTTTATTGCACAGAGAACATTTTCGCAGATCTTTGGGCATAGGATTTACATAACATTCCTACTCTAATGTTAGTCTTACTTAAAAATTACTCTCAAAAAATTGATTTTTTGAAGATATAGTGCTTCAAATTTTTTGTAATTTCCCCTTTTTATGCCACTTTTAAACAAAATCTTTTACTTTACTCGATTTAGGGATTTTTGGGGTGGTGAGTAATTTCTTAATTTTAAAATTGAAAATTTGATGTAGTCTCCTTTTGTTTTATCCAAATTCTCCCACAAAACACGAATATGGAAGATAATCAAGATAATCTTGTATGTACGCCTCCTGAAAGACGTGAACTTGGCAAAAATACGGTCGCAAATTTTCTTCCTGATAAATCCTCTGCAGAATGTTTTTGAGACATTCTGCAATTTAAAATATCATGCGTGATAATTCCGCTTCAAAAGCACCTAAACATTTTAGTAAAATCTTCCGTGAAGAGGACATCGCAGATGATCGTTAATATGTCTATTAAAGAATCAACATGGAGGCAATTTGAAAGTGTGAGATGTGAGATGTTTTCTGCAGAACATCCATCACTGTCAAAAATAATTTTTTGATAACGTTGTGGGGTTTGTTCCGCCCTTCCTCGTTTGATTCCCCTAAAATAAATTAACGCGTGTATGCGAAAACGTCTTTTGATCCGCAGCTTTTGTCATAGTAGGGGATGAAGCTTTTAAGCTTCATACGAATCTTTTGCGACCATTCCCTCAGCGCGGACTCACTCCGCAACGTAGGGTTTATAATTACAGACTATCGAGATGCAGACACTGTTTATTAATTTATAGTTAAATCTCGGCAAAGGAATTCGACTCTCTATAATAGCTGCTATACATAACCTCAAGTGCAGTTACGCAAAATCAATAAGACCAAATTTTGTAAAAATCACTCACTTACGAGTACTTACAATATATTGCACAGAAACAAAAAATAATCATACAAATCCAAAAAGCCTACACATGCCGCTTAATTACAAACGAAAAATAACGAACTTTCGATAATTGCAAACGCAAATCACGAGCTTTGACACAGTCGTAGACCTTTGTGAAATTCTGTACATCATTCAAATACCAAATATCCAGTTAATTAGTAGCGTGTGGTTCAATTTCATCTTAATTGTCGGTGTTGCGTTTCAATATTCGAAAATTACATCTCATTTTCATACAGTCTGTCGAGGATACATTTAAATTGTGTAGATATTTGCACTGCTTGTGTGTTATAACCACTAAATTAATTCAATGGTTATAACACCTCTAACACCACAGTCTATGTTTCTTTCTGAAAGCGATATTTGTTTGATACTATTTAAAATTAATCATTTTGAGAAATCTATATCTACAGAAGTTGTAATTTCAAAAAAAAAAGTATATCAAAAGGAACTTCATTTTCATTTACATAGACGCATAAAAGTTCCCTACATTGCCAAATTTTATATTCAATCAATTTAAACTTCTAAACATCAATAAAGACTTATCTGGCAACATACTTAGACACCGTATACATTAATACCTTTTCTAAGAATAGTTTTCTTTGTTGAACTTTTCAACGTAAGTATTCAAAGTGAAAGTTTGAAACTTTTCATCAGATCAAAGGAAAATTTATTCATTTTGCTTCAACGAAATGGAAAATGTATTGTCAATTTAATTAAACATTTGTACGCCAGTTTGAAGATGTTAAGTATATGAAATGGCGAGATGTTTGTAAGTGTAATTGTAAAACAGTCCTCAGATTCCAATTGGCATAATGTTCCGCAAAAAGAAAAACATAATTTATGTTTTGCTGTATTTTCTTGCTCTTAAAGTGCTACACAAAATGAAATTCCACTATAAACCTGACATTTTCACATTCAATGGTATTGAATTACAACGGACAATATTACAAACAATACAATCAAGTTGTTGCGTGCTTACGTTGGGCAGTCTAACCCACCCATCTTTCCAAATAATAAGAATTTCATAATATAGTTAAATTATCCACTTAGTAAATATGAACGTAAAGAAAACATTACACGTAATATGGAAACTTCGCTGTTTGTATGAAAGGAACATATCTGTAAGGGAAATTAGATTATATGATACTAAGTGGAGCATGCAGACAGCAACGAGATGATAATGATTACTTATATAAAACATCAGCATTCTGATCATCTCACCAAATTTTCTAAATAATATAGCCTTGTACTAACGCTACGGTCGACAAAACTGTAGCTCTAAGTAGGCATTAATAGAATTATTGTAACGACGAAATGCAAAGAAAATGATAAAAGGGAGCTTACTTTCAAGGTTTGAGAAGAAAACTGCCGTTTTAGTTGGCTGAAGGTCACATATAGTGACAGATTATACGAGTAGGATGTGTTTCCAGTCGAGCAAAGGCTTCGCAGACACCATTGACGTAAAGCACTACCCAATTCGCCGAGACTTTGCCAAGAATTAAACCCTGCAATGGCTGCCAGTATCAATGCAGAATTTTTTATCGCTACTGCTCTCTTTCAGAGTCATACTCTTATTTGTAGGAAATGTTTACGTTATTTAGAATTAAAGTGGGAGTTCCGGTATTTAATCCCATACACTCAAATCACTGATAAAATATTAAATAATATGTTATCTACCACTTCCCTATCCTTCGATAGATTGTGTCTGAGTGTATTTTACACTTCTAGGCCCTCTTTATGGTCTCCACCTTTACTACCAAGAGCGTGTTCAGGGTAACTGTGAGCCTTGTATCCGTTGCCTCTTTACATCTAAACGGGATAAACCTGACGGTTCTCTTCCAGCATATGCAACGATGAGTTTAATCATCGATGTGTATATCCAGTAAGTCATTGTTGGTGGTAATCGCCTCTTTTCCCGAACATACAGATTCATAAGCCTCTAATGGCTCTAGTCTTGGCTAAGGTTATCCCTAGGTACCATAGGATTTGGAATTCCATAGTGGAGAAACCGTTTCTTTTCCCATCGGATAGTTTTCCTTGCAAATAGTAAAGAGGGAGGTTTTGTAATCCGTCTTTTTCAAATCATCTTTCTATCAGTTTCAGAACTCCTGAATCCTGCCCTTATGTAGCGCTCTCAAACCTTCCCCGGACTATAACAGTTATATCGTCTACGTTTCCATCTGTTATGTACAGACCTCCTCTAGCAAGTCGTCCAAAGCCACACACAACAGCGATTAGGGGAGAGTATCCCTTATTGCGGTCACCCTCCCACGTGTCATACTACTACTACTAATGGTTAGTTGGCAGTTTCCCCGTTTGGTATAGGTATACTCAAAGGTTTACGCATTCAAAAGGCGTAAATAGGTAAAATACTTCGATCGTTTTCATACCACTTTATTCACTTCTTGCGTATGAGAATAGTATCTATATTACGACATAGCAATTTTTACTCAAATTATATACTAAATAATGTAAAGTCGATTGGTTACTTATAGTAGTATTAAATTCAATACCTTTATAATTACAAGTTTCTTTTACCGTTCCACAATTATGAATTCAATATTATTAAACCTGACCATGTAAACACACTCGTAGTCGAATAGATAACAAAATTTACACGAGTGCTCCTATCTTTTTAATTGCTAAAAGCTTCGTTAATTAATTATAGGATCGTTCCAAGAGATTTAGTAATTACTTACTTTAGTAGAATTTTCGGTTTTAGAGGTAAGGGTCGCTTATTTTCAAAGTGAATATATTATAACATTAAGAATAATTAATATGAGCGACGGATCTTCACCATTTAACACTAAGTACATTTTTTCCCGCTACCAAGAATTTTACAGGTATTATTAAAATTACAATGTTCATAATTTTCATTAAGGATCATTTGGTAACTTTAGAAGGCTGTTTAGCTTATTATCGGCTCATTACGTTTTAGGTACAATGTTAGTAACCCTTGCGTAATTTCATTTGTCATTTCTTTTATAGGTCTTCCCATCTCTCCGTACAATTTAGATATTAATGATTAAGCCTAAAAAATATGGGCGAAACGTCAAATAAAACCATCTACTACAATTTTCCAACATTTTAGTTGTTACTTTCTTCTTCCGACATCTTTTAATATTAGTACGTAACAATGCAATGTTGGGAGTTACCAAGCGTGTAAAAGTTTGGCCCCCCCTCCAGGATTGTTATCAATGACCCATTGAACAATAATAGAGGGGGGGGAAAGTTGAACGGCCGCCATCTTGGCCGCCATCTTGAAAATGCCCGCGAACCTATTTTTGGCTATATCTTAGCAACCGTATGTCCAAATCGAACGTACGTAGACTCTAATTGCACAGTTTTGTATTCCTAAAATAAATTGTTATATAATCGAAATTGATAATCCTAGCGGATTTAATGTTTTTGGGCTTAAAAGCTTAAATCATGGAATATGTAAAAAAAACGCTAAAAAACATATCACTTTTTATTTTATTATTATTAATCTTTTAGATCTCGCTTTTATGAATAAAATGCAAAAACAATCAACGAAATCCGAGCACTGGTTACGAAAATATACAGGATTTAGGAATAGGTAGCGCACCTTTGCTAGGTCAAATTGAAAATTTCATAAGTTTGTTCTCTACAAAATATGCGAATTACTACTAAATACACACATTAATTAAGTGTAATCAATTTTTGAAGGCTTATGCCCCATTCGCGATTCCCTCAGTAATGATCGCCATGACATGAATCACATCGGAAAAACCGTACCGGTGAAGAAATCGAAAATACCTGAATTAATACAAATTTTATAAATTAATAATTTTTTGTGCCGCACCTTCTCGTTTATTTAATTAATTAATTTAATTTAGGCTTTTAGGAAAAAGAGGTGAACATCAAATGAAAATTATTATTATACGGATTAATTTACACAAGGACATTTGCAAAGAGCAGTATAGTTTGCACGTCCATTGTTTGTCACACTTACGGGTTGTGACTCCACTTCCTTACTGAGAGGACGCTCTAAAAGTCTAAAAGGACGGAATTCAGTGCCTGGAAAAGGAACCCAATAATTCAGGTCATCGTCCAAATGATGGAAAATCCATTCGCAGTGATGAAATTTGGAGTCTACAAAGTTCAAAGCTTTCAAGTCTTTCTTTATTCAAGTTTATGCAGGCGGTGCAGAATCCATTAATCAACAACGAAAGTTTATATTCTGTCACCGAAACAAAAGCTTAGAAATGATGCACCCGACACAAGACGCTCTCCTATTACACTGCAAGAGAGCAGCTTACCAAGCTACCATTTGGAGCAGGGCAAATAAGGCTGAGCTTCAAGCCCCACATCCAATTCAACATGGGTGGAAGAAACTCGATCACAGATTCCTTCCCGTGTGGATAACAATTCCGGAAGTCAGCCCCGCTTGCATTGAGATTCTTAAATGTGCCGAAAGTGATCTTTTACTGGACAAGTAGGCGAATTACAGGACGAGCCCCAGGCGAGTCCTGCAAGCCTGCGAGTCCAGTAAAAGCACTTTTGGGACGTATTACGTATAATATTTTTTTTAAAATCGGCCAGAAACGGGCAGAACAATTGACCGTTCTAGGCCGGAAAGTAAAAATGAGTCCGGTAAAGTAAAAATGAGTCCGGTAAAACTTTTACCGGACTATCACAATAACTTTCCGGCTCGGTCCGACAAAATGACATTTTCTGGCCTAAAAATAATCCGAAGAGTACTACTTTCTGGCCGATTTAAAAAAAAACTTTTTAAAAAGATATAAAAAATGATTAATTTATAAAATTTGTATTAATTCCGGTATTTTCGATTTATTCACCTGTACGGTCTTTCCGATGTGATTCATGTCATGGCGATTATTACTCTTATGAGGGTGGGGGAATCGCGAATGGGGCATAAGCCTTCAAAAATTGATTACACTTAATTAATGTATGTATTTAGTAGTAATTCGCATATTTTGTAGAGAACGAACTTATGAAATTTTCAATTTGACCTGTACTACCAATTATTGTGCTCAGCAAGGGTGCGCTACCTATTCCTAAATCCTGTATATTTTTGTAACCAGTGCTCGGATTTCGTTGATTGTTTTTGCATTTTATTCATAAAAGCGAGATCTAAAAGATTAATAATAATAAAATGAAAAGTGATATGATGTTTAGCGTTTTTTTTACATATTCCATAATTTAAGCTTTTAAGCCCAAAAACATTAAATCCGCTAGGATTATCAATTTCGGTTATATAACAATTTATCTTAGGAATACAAAACTGTGCAATTAGAGTCTACGTACGTTCGATTTGGACATACGGTTGCTAAGATATAGCCAAAAATAGGTTCGCGGGCATTTTCAAGATGGCGGACAAGATGGCGACCGTTCAACTTTCCCCCCCCTCTAATATTGTTCAATAAGTCATTGATAACAATTCTGGAGGGGGGGCCAAACTTTTACACGCTTGGTAACTCCAAATGAAAATTATATGGAGATTGTTACGTACTATATTAAAGTTTAAGTGTTTAAATAAATTAATGATCAGGAAAATATGAAACGGTAGATAAAATTAATAAACGGCCAGTACAATTTAATAAACCCTCTTTTAAATAATGAAAGGGTCATATTTATTTCATATAAGTAAAACACAAAACAAAAACATATGAAGAAATATACAAATGAAACAATAAAAAACATAATACAGAAAACACTATGCCGTTAGGTAATGATGAAGTACGAGTAGATAATGGTGATAATCTAAAAATAATGATACACACTGATTACGTGCAAAATACCTACCCTATTGGATAAGTAGCGCCTGCCTTGTCTTGGATGGTCGGCCACGTCGCCTTTTAGCTCCAATGGGGACTGATTTGGCTTCAGCGGGTGGTGTATCGCAATACCCACTACATGTTTACAAATTAATTTTTTGAAAAATCCTGGGCAATTGCAAGTGCCTTCAATCCATTTGTTTGAATCATTCGAAAGAGTAGCAGTCCAAATGTTGATGCGACCGTTTTATATTCTTCAAAAGTGGAAAAACTCGCATTTCGAGTTACCTCTATATCTGTGACTTCATTACATTCGCCAGTAGGAATGAAGTAAATATAACCGCCGGATGTAACATCTGAGAAAATCTTCTTTTTTTCACAAACCCATTGATAAGATTTGGTCCATAAACCTAAGTTTAGCGTACGAACTCCATGTATTGTCTTTACATTTGCAGTGTACTGAAGAGACCAGGTATTTATGTATTCCTTAAGAACGACTGCGAACCAAGATATAGGCAATCTCTCCCGCAAAGTGTTCTCATCTTTAATCACTCTGTTGAAAGAGTCCAAGGCATTATTTGTAGACGGAACTAGCTTTGAAACACCTTCAAACCAGTTTGGATTACTGTCTAACCATTCATGTTAAAAATATTCTATAAATTGCTATTGTTCGCCCTCCCATTTTGCAATAAACAAATTTGACGCCTTGTCAAAAACATTTTTACTGTTGCTCAGTTGTAATAAGTCAATATCTTTTAATATTTCATTACGTTTCTCCTTTGGATGCACAAGCTGTTCTGCTTTCTTTGAGACACATTCTTTCATATGTGTCCAACACATTATGATAGTAACGTCCGATCCAAATACATTTATAAAGGTATTCTGGATGCTTTTAACGGTATCAAAAACGAGGTATTTTGGATCAATTGACTTTTGAAATATATCCTGATCGGCAGTTTGTATCGTTTTGAACAAAAATATAAAATCGTTAGTTTGTTCTTTGCTGCAAACCGCTAAACCAAAAACATGAAAAATTCGATCTCGATTTGTAGTTCCCAATAATGGTAAGTACAGGGAAACCTTGCCACACTAATTTAAATGTCGCATCAGCATGTAATGTGGTGAGCGTCACAGGACAACTTCAACAAGTTTTAGTGGAAACAAAAAATCGAAAGAACGACTGCTCTTCATATGCCACTTGGTAGGAAACAACAAACGACGTATTTACATCATCAGGAACTTTTGAATTTTCTAAACAAAAATTTACATAGTACAATAGATACAAAGTTACAACAACAATTCTATTACTGGCCAATTATTAATTCTTACTGTAGATTTACTGGTTTATTATCAGCTGATCCATACTGACGTTTTGTTAATTTAAACTGTTCATTATAATACTGGCCAAATGGTTCTTTTACTGCTCATAAATTCCATTGTAACTCATCAAATTTTATAAATGTACTGAGCATTTTATAATAGTTTAATGACTGTAGGTAATATTGCGTAGGCAAACTTTTCGCTTAAATAGGGCGCATACAAACTTACTAATGAACTCTCCCATCTATGTAGCATGTAGGTTAGTTAACAAATTTGGACAAGAAGTAGACATATTTGAACAGAGTCTAAACCTGTACAAAAGTAGGACCTTACTTGCGTTACAAAAAGATTACGAAGTGCAAAACACCTAGGTACGACTGTGGCAGTGATAGGGATAGTTAAGTTCTTTCTTTTCTGTTTTCTACATTCTATTTCATTTTATCTTATGTTAATTTTATATATTAAGTATACATATATGGTATTTTCTTTTTTTTTTTTTCATTTGTGTCTGTAGTTATTCTATATTGTTGGTTGTAAATCTAGTTAGGGTAAGGTAATGATATTTATGTATTCATGTATCCTGTGGGCTATAATTGGATGGCTATCTGTTGCCTGCAGGTAAAACACCGAATAAATAAATAAATAAATAAATTATACTGTACAAACGGAGTCAAATACTGTTCAGTTATTACACACTTAAAAAGCTTCCTCACTCATTACATTTAGCAAAATAGCGACTCAATCCCCGCTGTTTATAATTTTCCTCATGAAAGCGTATAAATCTGAAATTATTAAACTTCAAGTGCATTTCCCTCAAACACCATGCAACAATGAAGTTTCGATTGTAATTTTTAATTAATCAAATCTTAAAATCTTATAAATATGACATACACATCCTCATTCTTATTTCATACACCGCAATTGTTGTGCACGACCACACCATCTTGTTTTGTTTCTTAATGAATAATGCACGTTTAATAATAAATTTAAAATTTAATAAAAAATTAATTAAAACAAGCGTTGTCATAGGTCGTTATTAGCGACGCCGTTTCATACCTAACAGACATATTAGTATCTTCTTAGTTTAAAATTAAAAAAATTGGTAAGAAACTACTTGGAATATTAAAGAGAAACTAATCTGAGAAATTACTTCATTTGTTCCATATGTATTACATGAGGCGAGACTCTTTCACGTGAACTTCAATAATTTGAATAATAATGAATAACAAAAGAGAAATCGGAAACTTCTGCTCAAAATCAATTCGTTGAAAATGTAAACCTGTATTGGTGGATCGGTTTAAAACTCTTCATTTACATTTTGCATTATTATACGTAAGTTCGGAACTTTAAAATCTTTTTGTATCAGAAATTTTACCGAGTTGTTTAAAATGGTACGACAAAACTTTTGTAAAGTTATATATAAATTTCCAACTGATATAATATACATATTTAATACGTATTCAGATCTATTCAAATAATTCAGTGTATCCTTACGAGCATTGAGGGCAGCTTTAATACCACGAAAGTTTAATAATGACAAAGTTATAACAGAATTTTTGTAATCCTTCATAATGAAAAGTTAATTTGTGTATCATGGAAAATTTGGCAAGCAAATTAATTTTGACATAGTATGAACATTTTAGTAAAGGTTAGTGTCTGGGGGCTTGATGACTCTAGTTCCCTCTAGAAAAAAGGCAAGGAACTGCATGAACAACGGTAACAAGAAAAGAAAATAACAACAACAATATTTCCTCAAAAATCAAAATGACAACCGTACTACCCCAATTCGACCAAAATTCTAAAGTTTCTCTGACTTTCCAATTAACCTATTCTTCTTTTAAACACTGTAATTAAGACAACGTTGCGTCTTCCATACCCTATGCCATTCAGCTTTATAAAACGCAGGGTTACCCTATATGGTTCATGGAACGACTTATTTTAAAAAGTATACTAATCATTGACACATAGAAATAATCTATAACTTACCAAGTGTTGCATAATTTTATGTTCTCCTCTACAATAATAAATGTCGTTCCTAAAATGTTGTAATATTCTCTTGTCATTAAAGTAACATTATCATTATTATTAGCATCGAAGTAAGTAAACATGATCTTTCAGACGCCCTCGATGACACTTAAGCCATACAACGAATGCACTTAAGTCTGCAATTCAGCGTAAAATCTGTTACGGTTACTTTTGGGTGGTAACAAAATTTTAAAAACCAATGAACACGGTAGCTCAGTTAAGCCAATGGGAAAATAAATACATAGAAGGATATCCGTCAAGTAGGCAAACTTAATTTGTATGTAGTGCAGTAGGTAACCAAGGTTTTTATGCAACGTCACAAACTTTGAGAAAAGTATCCTTTCTCAAAGGTCACAAATGATTGATCAGATTACTTAAAGCGAGGTAATTCTAATGAGAAGAGTTACGAGGCGTCACTCAAGAGGTCAGAAATAGTTAAAAGCTTCGGCAAGTTCCACTAATCATACACAATTACTTGATACGATTTGTAAGTATCATATCCTTACTTTTTAACGAAATTAAGAGTTTGCGTTTTATCACATGTATATTTATAAGGGTTGCGCATCAAGCTCTCCCCACAATTTCATGAGTATAGTGTTTGATTATCACGTGGTTTTCCATTTAGACAGCACATAACGGGTGTTTGGCATCCATGGTAATCGAATCAGCACGTTAGATGGTGTCGTTTCCAGATCCTAAGCAGACGATTTCACAGGTTCTTTCAGTGCAATTTTTTTCTCAATAAGATCTTAACTAACTAACAGAAAAACCAGTCGTTGCGACGATAGCTTTAAATTACTTTTAAGATGACATAGGGTGTAGTTATGAATGTTACGTGATGCCTACACACACTTTTGATACAACCTATAAATACTTCACCTTTTGGGGTTCATCCGCTTTGCATGCCCATGTTATTAAAGGCACCTATTCTTTGTCCTTTAGCCCAGTCAATAAAGGCCGAAAAGTGTCATATGTCGCAACAAATTAGGGGAAAGCTGCATTTTTTATATGTGATACACCGTTATGAGACATGTATTTTCTCAAAAGTCCCCGCCTCTCCTCCTTGTGCTTCTCCCCCTATCACCCCTAACAGCTTACAAATGCATAGTTTCACAAGATTGCTGGCAAGTTCTTTAATAATCATCGTAGAAAATTAATTTTTTTTAAATTTTGTTCCTTAATACCCATTAAAAGTATCTTATTCTTATAAACTTTTCGTTAAAGTTGATATTAAGGGACCTATAAAACAACAAACACAAAAAAAAATGGTTACTCGAAGCACGTGAATTTACTTTATATATTTTTGTTGGTAATTAAAATACACAAAAATGATTCAAATAAAACTTTTAGTATGTATCTTTAGCCTCAAGTTGATGTGGTTCATTGCTTGTTTAAGTTTATCGCTTGGGCTTGGGACGTCGTCATAGATAGCGCTTGCACTCCGCTTCAGTTGTCCGACGTATACGCTTAGCCCAGTAAAATGGGAAAATTTGGATGAAATTAATGGTTACAGCTTTGAAAATTTGGGAACAGGCTTGTTTTGTGATCCCTTTGAAGTGTTCAAAAGTCGCCATCCGTACCCCCCCTCCGAGAGAAATGGGGGGCGAAAAAGTGTCAAAAAAACATATTTTCGTAAATAACTGAAAAAGTATCAATTTCATCACAAACAAAAACGTTAAGAAAGGTGTAGCTGACAAAATTCCGCACATTTTCATGTTTTATTTTTTTTCTGAAGGGTTAAGGAACAAAATTTTAAAAAAATTAATTCCCTACGATGAATATTAGAGCACTTGTAAGCAATCTAGTGAAACTATGCATTTGTACGCTGTTAGGGGTGATGGTGGGAGAAGCACAAGGGGGAGAGGCGGGGACTTTTGAGAAAATACATGTCTCATAACGGAGTATCACATATAAAAAATGCAGCTTTCCCCTAATATGTTGCGACAAAAAAACCTTCATTGACTGGGCTACTTGCCCGTTGTATAGTAAGCGATTTCACAAAGTCATGTTTAAAAAGCAACTAAACAATAAAGTAAAATAAGTAGACAACTGCAAAGCAATGGATCGATACACATAAAATTGCATTTTATCTTTCTAGAAACGTGAATTTCAGAATATGATAAAAGTTCTTTCTTTGAAAAGGAGATCAAAGCAAAAAAAAATGTATAGTATGCAATTTAATAAATTAGGCAGTAAAATTTTCAATAGAATCAAACGATTTACTTAAAAGTACTTTAGGGACGAAAACAATTTGATCTAACAAAGAAGAAAGGCTTTCAAGTAAACAAAACGATTTAAAGTTGATTAAGCAATGTTGTATTTACGTTCTAAATTATTAGAATTGTTCAATAGATAAGGGCAACGAAATGTTTTGCAAAGTTGCAATATATTTCAAACCAAATTCTATAAAAGTTTGGAAGCTCATAGAAGTCCACAAGTAATAAATCTTTAGAGTGACGTTAAATTGCTAAAGCTGAAGTTACGGCAGCTGTCTAAGAGAATAAAAGTGATCATTCATTGCGTTGTAAAATAAAGAACTAAATTCCACTAATAAACATAAGATGATTCGTAAATTCTGCATAGCTACATCATCAATCTTAAAACGAGACTAGTGGTCAGAGAATAAAAGATCAGATTACGTATAGAAAAACTTCCTTCGTCCTTTAAATTACGCTTTTACGAAAACCAAAACTTATGCGGCTGTCTTTACATGAGAAAATGTACCACAGAGGATGGAACTCGAAAATATCGCGCAACCATTTAAAGTTTTAATTAATTCCACCTTCTGGTTAGGAACAAATAAACTTCATTTTCCATTTTAAAAACTTTTAATAGTGAGATTCCTGTTAATTAGAAACGTATCTAACCTTCTGTGTGCAAACTGAATAGTGTATGTATTATGAAACTTATTGGTGGAAAGTTTTATTTCTAACTTATTCAATCTGGGTCGTTAGAAAATACAAAGCGGGATAGTTAATTATAAAATTATTCAGTGTCGCAGTTTTTAATTAGACCTCCCGTAAGCAAATTTGGCTTTCTCTTCAAACTTGGATAAGATATGAGATTGTAATAATTTAGCATTCCTAAAAATTAAGTTGGGATACGTGTTTACCTTTAACAATGCCTGTGTGTATTCTGTAATTTCATCATGTTTGTTTAATGGTTATTTTTAAAAGCATTATCTCTTGTTACAGAGCCTATAACTACACTGCTAGGAGGTCCAGAAATGTACATCAATAAGGGGAGCACAATGAATTTAACATGTATAGTTAAACACAGCCCGGAGCCACCACCTACTATATCATGGACACATAATTCACAAGTACGTATATATTATATAAGCATATTATCGTCTAACTTTAGCTATTAACCTAAAATATATATATAATTACGATGATTGGGTTATGCACACATTGCAAGAATATTAGATATAGTGGAAAGTTGCCCATTTTAAGCTAAAAAGAATGTACCTATTTAAACCGTTATAACGGATAAAATAAGTAGCTACAAATACAAATTGATTTTATTAGTAGGTGCAGTAACAAGGGTAAAAGATGAACTTTGAGTAGTTATATTGTATAAATAAAACACCCTGAAGCTTTTTTACAATTTCTTCTACTAGCGCCCCAAAACAGAAGATCTGTCATATTTCTGTACCACCCATTTTTCTATGTATGTAGATTGTAGATCTCTAATCGGTATGGCGGCAATTTCAAATATACAGGGTGTCCCAGGTTTAATGATCAGGACTTTGGCATTTTGTTGAAAAACACATTTTAAGGTTGGTTGCTCCTATAAACGTAGGTCCTAAAATTCTTTGTTTCTGAGATACACGGCGTTAAAATTTTCTAAAATATACTGTGGAAAATATTCAAACCAAAATTGGCACACAAGATACATGAAGATCCATGGCAACCATCATTTATGTACACAGCCAAGATACATTTTTCGTGAAAAAAATAACAAAAATTGTTTGCGGCCGGAGGGTAACAGAAACGAAAAAGTCAAAAGACATTTTTTGTTCAGAATTGAACTCGAAAGAGATATTGAGAACTTTTAGTCCTGATCATTAATATTATAAATAATTTATTACAATATGTTAACATACCTCATACAGTTTAAAGTACAAAAAGTGTACCAAGTCCATCTGATTCTCCCGATTATGAGAAAGACGAATCGTTGCCTGGTTGCCCATCTGAAGAGCGGGAACTTGTTTTGGACAGCCTCTTCCACCAGTCTAGACAGCCATATAATTTCTTTGACTGCCTCATTTATCGCTACCAGTTCCGCCTCAGGTGTTGATGTAGCAGTCAACTGTTGTGCCTTTGGCTGAGCCATGACACGGCCCCTCCTGCATATGTCACTACAACTATTGAACTAGAGGTAGCAACCTTGTTGCGGCCTCCAAAATCGACTGTACGTAGATTTATCAAAAGCCGAATTAATTATGTATAAGCTGTATAAAACTATCTACTTAATTTAGATCTGTGTAATATTAATTGATTACCTATAACAAAATTCGCAAAGTATGATGATGCGTGAGTGCAATTATACGTGAATTGTGTACAACATTTAATCCTAAATCGTTATTTTATGACAAAGGACGTAAATAAAGCGAACTTCAAAGTGCACGTTAATTACTTCACAGCGTGTGTGGTGTTTACCCTTTCTGTACCGATCTGCTCAACGGAGCAAATAGTATTTGTATTGAATAATATTAGAATCGATTCTTTGAAAATTCCCGAATTTCGGTTAACCAAACCTACATTATACATACATATAATCAGTATCCAACTGTGAAAATTGAGTAAGGCATCTTGAAGTGCGCAATGAAGTTACAGGAAAGGAAATTATAAATCTTGTTATATGTGTAATTACATTTTCATAATTTCGTTCCAAATTACTATAAACTAATGTACTTATTGATACCACAAGGAGCGGGATTAGACTGACTCTGACTACGCTTTTGAGATACCTATGTAACTGGGATGTTATCTGTTGAAACGGGAAGAACAGCAGATAATGTCCCCGTTTTTATAATTATCTGTTGTGCTTCTATAGTTATCGCTTGTGCTTCATCGATCTCTTTATTGTTATCTGATGTGCACAACAGATAATGTCGCCGTTTTGATAGTTATCTGTTGTGCTTCATCGATTGTTGTTCCTATACCGTTACAGTCATAAGGGTGCTTCCACCGCACAGAATTATTTTAAATCTTTGGGGGTAAGTGGACTTTATTTTTTTGCATTTACTTGTAAATACCCAACCTTCAATTCTGTAGAGTGCTTCACCTCGTTACAGCGTAAATTTAATCATTATACTTGCAATTTAAATTATCCGTAATCTTTCATTCGCAAAGACCACTTCTCAATTAACCGTTTTCGTAAATAAAGGAGTGCATAATTGCTACCTTGCGGAACGGTATAATCGGAGGGCTGGTTTTCCGCTCCGTTGCACTGCCTAAGTAATTTAGCAGGCGAGATCCGTGGCTAATTACTGCCGTATTAAGACTGTGTACCTACTAAGGTAGCAGGGGAATTGGTACTTTTGGAGGACACCAGACGAAAAGGCTAATATTTAACTCTAGCGTTGTTGGTATTCGTCGTTAACCGTTTAAAGGGATTCACTTGAACCAAGGGTAGTCTTCATCTGGTTATCCCAGTATCTATTCTGGTGGATGGTTAGGAGTTATTCTTGGCAGCGATAAGTGATAACCTTTGCGACATAAAAGATAAGAATACCGTTGAAATTACCGCCATTGTTATACTCAAAAATATCTTATTTTATTCCGTTGGGTTCCTACAAGGGGAATAAGATAGTAAGGTTCACTTTCACTCGCGTGAATACTTACTTGAAATTGTATAATTAATATTAATGAAACCGTTCGTTCCCTCGAAATTGAGACCACCGTTCCGAAATTTCCATTTGTTGTATTTGAGTATTATACTTGACAGTGCGCTAAAGCTGGGGAAAATTAAAGTAATCTTTCATAATTTGTCTGTTACAGATTTCTAAGGTGGTCGAGGGCCATAGAGGAAGCCTCCATACCCGAATTAGAGTTTTAATATATTTTTTTACTTTTATATCCTTTTTACTTTCTACGGATAATGTTGCCGTTTTGATAGTTATCTGTTGTGTTACATCAGTATTTTTTGTTGTTATATATTTCTGTTGTGCAAGAGAAAATCAGGAGATGTGGTTCCAACAAGACGGCTGTTCTGCGCATTTTGGTTTAGATGTTAAAATTTTTTTAATAATTCATTTCTAAATCATAGGATCGATTGAGGTGATACTATAAATTGGTCAGTCAGATATCTAGATTTAACACTTTGCGATTTCTTCTTGTGGCGACACATTAAAAGCAACATTTACACAAGACGCCACCCAGATATTAATTCTTTGAGAGAATCAATCGTTATTCAATGCCAGGGCCGGATTGGGGGAATTTTCGGGCCCGGGCTATGACTATAAACGGGTCCTTAACCTACATCAATTTTTTGTCACAGAACAGACCCAAGTAAAGTAAGTACTTAATAAGTACTTATATATCCAAAAAACAACACTTTTTTTCAAGAAATATTTTATTGCTTAAAGAATCAAAATTTTTTTTAAGATTCACTTTTGGTGACAAAGTCATTTATAATATCGTCTGTATCCATATTTACAATGATATCTTTTTCAACGGACATCAAGGTAGGTTGTCCAAGTGCTCTTGCGTGAGACAACTCCTTAGTCTATTCTGAACAAACTTCAACTTTGAAAACGTCCTTTCGCAAGAGACTTGGGTACATGACAAAGTTAAAAATTATTTTTTATGACCTGTGTGAATCTATTTTCCAAACTTTGCAAAGCGTTTTCATAAATAACATTGTAAACCTGTGTTTCAAATCTTTTCTCTGGATTCGCGATACATTCATCATTACTTACTTCTTTCTCCAGACATCGTTTTCTTTTTTCCTCTGATAATTCCTAGGACGAATCGTATGGCATTTTTAGGTAGCGGCCGAGCGGGTTTTGCCCGATTGCCCGCCGGTCCAATCCGGGCCTGTTCAATGCGCGTTTTGAATCTAAAATAAAAGTTGGTATATCTTTGCCTCTCGATGATACTCAAGTCATCACATCAGAATCCCTAATAATAGATCAAGTTCGGACACAAAATCAACGTCTAGGATCAACTAAGCCCCGCAATTAAAAGTTCTGAGATCCGTAATGAAGATTCAAATGTTCCAAGGAGGAATGATGAACACACGACTATTCTAAGTTCCGAGATTTTTGATGAGCCTGCGAATGTTGTAGATCTTCCTTCTGAGATAAATGGTCAACAGTTAGATTATCCGAATTTCGTAGCAGAAGGTGAGCAATCATTGTGTTCCCCACTCTTGTGCTGAGTTTGTACCAAGGGACGACGGGTGCTCATTCGTGTAGAAAATGCGACAGGTCTATTTATAAAGATTATTTTTAATGAGTACCCTAATTTTTAATTTTAACCCTTGAGCGGTCGCGTGGATGACTATTGTCATCCGCTGTTATTATATTGCCTATAACATTGTTTCTAAGAAAAAGGGGGGGTTCCAGTTTTTAGTATTCCTTCTTTAGGGTTTTACGAATATAATAGCAATATGTCAACCTTCAACGTGGTAAGTTGTACTATAATAAGACAATTGTGACAATTGTCATCCACGCGACTATTACCTACTCTTTTATTCAAATGTTTGTTTACATTAGTTTTAGTAATATTATTAGTTTTTGTATGATATTTCAATTAAATAAATAATATATCTTTCACTCAACGGTTCTGGTGAACACAAAATTATAAAGGTAAAAACATTTAGGAAGCTTTAGCTCACAAATGAATAATACAGCTGAAGTAGGTATAATATTCTCTAAAATATGTCACAAGAGCTTTATATTTTACGTTATTTGCATTTTTGGTTTATAAAAAAGACCTGTAAGACATTTTTTCATTTAGTAAATTCATTAAATTACATCTTCTAATAGAAATATAATTGATAAGATCAAAAATAACTGATGGATGACCATTGTCATCCACGCGATCAATGGTGTTATTATTACCCACGCGACTGCTGAAGGGTTAATAAAGTTAATTTTAACCCTAGGATGCATAACGTGGGTCTTTTTGACCCAGACGCTACTTCATAATTTTGAAATTGTTAATTTTATATATTTGATAGTTTATGTAAGCCTTGTTTGCTTATTTTTAAATAGTTTTTTAGCGTTTTCAGTTTTCAATAATATATCTCTTCTGAATAAACAAAAAATTAATTTTGCACCTTTTACATAGGGTGGGTCTTATTGACCCGCATTGAAATATACTCAAATATCTTTAAAATTTGCATAATGAGTATTAAATTACCCTATTCCAGCGTATTGATCCAGTGAATTTAAGTTATTTGGAAATTATATGATGATAAATAGAAAATCCAGCATACTAATTAGGGCAAATTCCATAAATTTTACCTACCTTGGAAAAAATTTAATATAACTAATGACATGATCGACGAAATCATTGTTTGTACTAATAGAGATACTGCTGGCACATACCTGCATGAAAAGAAAGTTTTGTACCCAATCAATAAAGAATAAATGGAGGCATTTATTGGAATTCTACTCATGGCTGGAGTGAAAAAAGTTGGGACGTACCAGTACGAGAACTTGTCCTGGATAAACTGTTTAATCCAATCTACAAAGCAGCCATGTCCGTGAATCGCTTTGAAAATATAAAACGATTTTTGAGAATCATCGATAAGAAAACTCGGGCAAGAAACGGACAAATTAGCTCATGTAAGCCATATGTGGAATCTATTCCTGGAGCAATGTAGGACTGTAATGGTTCGAAAAGAATTTAGGGGAAGATGCGGTTTTACACAATCCATACCAATCAAACCGACGAAATATGGCATAAAAATATTTCGGTTGTGTGAAGCAATTTGGAATGCACGTTGTACAGTCTCTTGTGCGTTAAATTCAAAATACATCAAGGAATTTAACGTTAAATAATTTTTTTACCAGTGCCGAATTGTTCGAAAAACTTTTATCTATTGCAATAATCGCTGTGGGCACTATAAGAAGAAATAAAAGAGATATACCGACAGAGATGTTACCCAATAGAAACAGAGAGATATCATCTATTTTTGGTTTTACTCAACACATAGCTCTTGTGAGTTATGTACCAAAACGAAATAAATCAATAATTCTGCTCAGTACAGTGCACAATGATAATGAAGTTGATAATACGATGAAGAAAAAACCAGAAATAAAAAAATTTTATAATGAAACAAAAGGTGGTGTGGATGTGATGGATCAAAAAATATCAAATTACACACGCAAGCGACAGACAAAGAGAAGACCTTATGTCATATGGAGCAATATAATAGACGTTGGAGCTCATAATGCGTACATTTTGTTCATTAACGAAAATAAAGACTATAGAAGCGCAATAAAAAAATTTATTCAAGTTGAGGAAAAATTCGAAACAGCACCAAAAAACCAGCAAGAAGGAAACGATGTTCCTTATGTCCCACAAAAAAGAATAGAAAATGCCTTCGAGTATACATTAAATGCAATAATATTATTTGCAAGGACCACTCAGCATACATATACATGAACAAAATAATGTGTAAATAATTAATTATTATGTACTATTTATAAATAAAAAACCTATTAAAACAACTTAAAAAGCCGTAATTATTCAGTTCAAGCATATACATTTCAATAGATTTTTGACCCACGTTATGTAAATTTTTATAGTTTCCGGCAATCATGCATCCTAGGGTTAAGCAAACATAGGGTGTTTTATTTTGTCCGTCATTTTATAGGTAGGTAGGTACTTACATAACATTGATAAATACAGACCAAAATATATTTACACATTGCCGGTGGATCAGCAGGTACCCCATACAATCCCTGGGAATTGTATACGCTACTTAGGTACAATACATAACCGACAATAATATTCATAATATTTCATACATTGTCTGGACGCCCCAGGTATTCCATACATTGCCTAGGTATTGTATACACTACCTGAATCATGCAGATTGCCTGTAACATATACAATATTTCTGAGGAGGGGTGATCAGTGTTAACGAAAATTGTAGAAGATGTCGAATCACTGGCTTAAAGTATGTTTCCAATCGTCGTTATAATAAGTCAAAGCCACGTTTGTGTCGGAATATTCATTTATCACAGCATGCAAAGAATGTAGTATTATCCTACACAATATCTTTTGTTGCTAAATCCATTTTTAGCTAAGTTCGGAAATATAATATGATCGGAAAATATTGGCGGCGTCAATATTAAAGTAGCTATCTTTTTAAACTTATTCATTAAAACTGTCTCATAACTTTAACTTTGTTCAAGTTCTTTCTGATTGAATAATTCCGAATATAGTGCATTGATTTCAATCTGTTTGTTTGTTCAACACAAAAACATCCACAGTTCCAGTTTAAATTTAACAGAAGTAACCAACGAATTTTCGTGCTTTTCTTTGTAAAATGAGAAAATAAACGCCGATAATTTATTTTAATATGACAACCGCTCTGCGCATTTAAAATATTGCGCCGAATTGGTTGCCTCGGGCTGTAGAAAGAACTAAGAGTTTAATAATGCCCTCTATCTTGCAAAAGCAGCCTCCATATAACAAGGTATAAGTTTCACGATGTATCATAGACTTATGATTTACGTTGTTAGTGAAACGTGAGCGTTAAGAAAAAAATCTACTGGGGATTCATGATATTATGGGCAGTAAAAACTTTGAGACAAGATTGAAAACGATACTTTATTTATTTTTATCGTGCAAAATGTTCTTAGAATTCTTATATTTACTTGAGGCCTTTTTTTTGTTTTATGTGTAATTTTTATTTGCTTTATAATTTATAGTTGGAAGATTTATTTCTTTACCTCCTAAATTGATGTGTCTTCCATTTACAAAGCGTATTCATTTGCCTGGGATCGTCCTCAATCCTCATCAAACTTCAAACACGTGTGAGTAATTTAATAAATGAATAACGTGATGTCTTACTGTGCACGTCCTTCAAAATCTTCCTTGCTTTCGTTTCTAAAATAATTATTGTCCTTGTGAATTGACGTATCAATTTTATACGATTCGTTGAAAGTCAATTTTGAACTTCAATTTGTTTAGTCTTGCCAGATCTTACGAAATAAATTTCCCAAGTTTAATCAGCCGAGTCCTTGTGCACGTTATTGAAAATTCAAAAGTTAGTTTAGTTTGCGATCTAAATAGTAAAACTTTTAGAACGCGTACTTCCAGTTCAAGTGGTAAATAATTTGTCAATACATTACATTGCTTTATGAACACACATTATTTATAGTTGGGTTTGCAGTAACTTTTTAACGGCATCGTCATTCGTGATTATTACTTTATAATTTTTCAATTGTATTTACTGTTGAAGGAATTTCACGCAAGAAATTGCGTTTTGTTATAGCGAAAATTATACAATTTTATCTAGTTATTGTAAGGATTATTATAAATGTGTATATCGGAAATCCAGGAAAATGAAAACATGTTATCACAAAAAAAAAACGAAAACGGCGATGTTAGTGTCAAATAACACTAATTACAGTGTATAAATACCGAAAAACTGAAAAAATGTATCTGCAGCACGATAAATTTAAAAATAAAGGAAAATCAAGAAAAACTGCGACCTTGATCACCAAGAACAACGGAAGCGTTAATAATCCAATTTCGCTTGAATGAAATGTCATGTTTTTGATTAATTTAGGGTTAGATAACATTTTCTGGCCTTCACAAGAACAACTTATTTACTGTGATGGATCATTAATTTCTTGGAATTGAACTTGAAAAAAATATTGGAGAAAAAGTACGATAAATTATTTCGTTAATTTAACTCAAAACCTTCCCCATGTAAATTGAAATATGTACAATATAAATAAACGCCAGGTAAATTTTTTTATTTACAGAGAATGTAGGAAGTAAAAACAGCAAATAAGAATAGTTTTAAAAGACAACAAACGAAATTCAATTTACAAATACAACCGCAATCGGCGTGCGTTACCTTTTGCAATATCTTCTAATTTAGAAGTTTCTCCTTGATCTACAGTAATATCTTTGTACTGTACAATAATGCTAAACCACTTAAACGGTAAGTTTTAATAAGTCTTAATATTGAAAAAGACTATTCGGCAGCATAAGCCACTGGTAAAATACAAGTATGTGTAATAATGTTTGAATATTCAAGAGCCGAAGATGGTTTTTTCTTTGTTTTATTCGCTCATTTCAATTTCCACGGCTTCAGTGCTCCAGACAACTCTAAGTAACTCATCTTCATAAAACATAGGGGCTTTTCTTATCGAAAAAATTTTCAAGGGGTTGGAATTTTACTGAAAAAGTGAAGTCGATTTTTTCGGAAAACAGTTTGAGAATATGTTAGACTATGCTATAACGGACGGTTTCATATACAAAAAGTGCACCAAATCCATCTGTAAGTGTCTCATTTGTACGACAATTGAAGAAAAAAGTCTCAAGTAATTTTTTTCGTGTACAGAGTGAAAAATAAAGGTAACACAATATGCAATTTTGAGGCGGCCGGTAAAGTATTCAATCACAATTATACCATATGTGTAATGAGAAAATAAAAAATATGAGGAACGTGTTAATGATACTCAGACCATCATATGAAACATAACACCGAAGCAACACGAAACTTGTTCAACGGTTATCGTAAAAATTACAGATTACAAATAAAAACAGAAAAAATTAGGGAAAATGATAAATTTATTAAAAACTCAAATTTTAATCCAAAAGCGATTTGGTAAGTGATTAAAGGCAAACGGGCTAGTGATTTTACAACTTCTAATTTAACTGCACAACAAATGAATGACTTTTATTACTGTTCCTCATGAAATTAATAGTAAACTCCCTGCACAGAATAATGATCCCACCTGCTATCTAAAAAAAATTGTAGTAACAACCATACCAGAATTTAACTTTCGGGAAATATCGATTAACGAACTGCGAAATGTTGTTAGTAGTATTAAAAATAGTATCTAATTGTAAAGATTCGTTTGATTTAAAAGTAGATATTGTTAAAAACGTAATAAATACGATCTGTAGGTATTCCACTTACAAAAGTTATAAACGCTTGTATCCGTGAATCCGTCTTTCCGTCTGAAATGAAAATTTCAAAGATTATACCTTTCCATAAAAGCGGAAGCAAAGACAATGTGACAAACTATCGTCCAATATCGATCCTGCCTGTTTTTTCAAAAATTTTTGAAAAAGTATTTAAATTACAAATTATGGATTACCTACAGAGACATGAACTGATATCTAGTAGTCAGTTTGGTTTCCGTAATGGAATGCCAAGCAGTGGTGCAATTTTGAAGCTTACGAATTTGATAATTGACTGATTCGAAAAATCCAAGTACTGTGTAGCAAATTTTTTAGATTTACCCAAAGCCTTTGATTGTGTCAATCATAGCATATTAAGTAATAAATTTGGAAAATATAATTTTAGTAAAGAAAGTGTA
The DNA here is from genome assembly GCA_036250285.1 of Pyrocoelia pectoralis. Lineage (NCBI taxonomy): Eukaryota > Metazoa > Arthropoda > Insecta > Coleoptera > Lampyridae > Pyrocoelia > Pyrocoelia pectoralis. Next base: position 7,799,236 of record CM070075.1, read on the forward strand.
GGGTTACTGCAATCGTACTTAACCGATCGTCACCAGTATGTTTCTCTTAATGATACTTGCTCTCAAACTAAAGAGGTGCAAGTTGGTGTACCTCAAGGGTCGGTACTTGGCCCAATACTATTTTTGATCTATTTCAATGATATTGCTCATCAAGCAGATGAAAATAATATTATTCTGTACGCTGACGACACGACATTATTAAATAGGGTTGATGATTTACATGCCTCCGAATCTACATGTAACTTAAATAAAATTAATGAATGGCTTACAGATAACAGGCTTCATTTAAATACTTCCAAAAGCGACAAATGTATTTTTACACTAAAAAATAATGTTAAACAAGACAAATAAAAGAAAATTAAATTTTTAGGCGTGACGTTAGATCCGAAATTAAATTGGGCGGAGCATTGTAAAGATTTAAGCAGTAAATTATCAAAAGCCTGCTTCATATTAAGGAACTTAATGAACACCGTCTCCGCAAGTGTTGTTAAGTTAGCATATTACGTGTATTTTCATTCAATTATGTGTTATGCACTTATAGCATGGGGTCATTCTTCATGTGTGCCTAAAATCTTCAAAATTGAAAGACGCGCGGTCAGAATTATTACTAATTTAGAATTCAGAAAGTGTTGCAAAGGTCAATTTATCAATCAGGGTATATTAACACTTCCCTGTATTTATATTTTAAACTGCATACTATTGATGAAAAATAATTACCAGCACTATAATTCATTTTCTGATATTCATAACTATAACACAAGGAATAAAAGGGACCTAAACCTGGTTCAACTACGTCTTTCCACGTCTCAAAACAGTAGCAATTATTATGCTATAAAGCTCTATAATAAATTGAATAGGCTAAAACAGCTTTCATATAAACGATTGCAGTCTTGTATGTGTCATTATTTAAAAACTCGGGCTTTTTACTCCGTGAGAGAGTTTCTAGATAGTAACATCGACGATGAGATTAAATGAATGACTGTGATTCTGATTTTTGTGATATTTTAATTGTAACATTCGTTCTTAAAATCTTTTAATGTTTGACTTTTATTTATATACCACTTTATGTTATATGTATCAAATATATTTTTTTTTATGTACCTGGATATATTGTTCTACAATGACGTGTTTAAAATAGTTATGCTATTAACAAATGAATAAAGATTATGATTATGATTATGATCATAATATATTTCCGTATACGTACTTTAATTTCCAATGAACCTTGAACAGATGCATTCCGCGCCACTATACAGCAGTGGTGCCAAAAAGTTCGTGGGCTAAGTTTAAGATAGTTTCCTTCGAGGGCGATACACCGATTCCAACGATTTTGTAACTATTCAATACCATTTTTGTATTACGATTTTTCTTTAGTCGCTATGGCGATTACTTCTTCGTCACCACTGAATCTCTTTCCAGCTAGCATTCTCCTGAGGTTTGCGAACAGGAAATAATCGTTTGGAGCCAAATCTAGAGAATGGGGTGGATGGGGAAGCAATTCTTAGCCCAATTCATTCAATTTTGCCAACGTTTTCATTGATTTGTGACACAGTGGATTGTCACTTTTTTCTTCGCCATATGAGGCTGTTTTTCGCAATTTTATCCTTCAAACGCTCCAACAACGCTATGTAGTAATTACTGTTGATTATTTTTCTATTTTCGAGACAGTGTATGAATAATATTCTATGTGCATCCAAAAAATGGGCGCCATAACCTTCCCACCCGACTGTTGCGGTTTTCCACGTTTTGGAGTGGGTTCGTCTGTCTCTGTCTACATAGCTGACTGCCGATTGAACTCGATGGTGTAGTGATGGACTCATGACACATGTCGACGCAAGAATTCATTTTTTTGCGGTTGAGCAGCTTTAAACATTGCTCCGAATCATCAACACGTTGTTGTTTTTGATCGATTGTGAGCTCGCGCGACACCCGCTTTGCACAGAGCTTAGCGCATGCCCAAATATTCATGCACGATATGTCCAACACGTTCCTTGGATAACTTTAGAGTGTCAGCTATCTTCACTTTACGATCATTCAAAATTGTTTTGTGAACTTTTATGTTTCCGTCTGTAACAGCCTCTTTTGGGCGTCCACTGCGCACATCATCTTCGCCACGACGATAATTAGGAAACCACTTATCAAGAGTTGATTTTCCTGGTACAGAGTCCGGATAATATTTATCAAGCCAAGTTTTTGCATCAACGGTATTTTTTTGCCAAAAAGCAATGTTTAATCTACACACGAAATTCTTTTTTGTCCATTGTTTTGAAAATAATAAACGTAGCTTCACTCAAAATGATGTAACTCACGAAGCAATCGTCTAATTTCTGTCAAATTTCGACACGTATTGTTTGAAAGTTGGTACTAACCATGATGTAAGAATGTACTAACTAAAAAGTATATGGAATTAATTCTAATGGCGCCAACTATGTGTCAGCCTACGAACTTTTCAACCGAACGATATGTTATCAGACCGCGTACTTTCCTAGTATAAGGTTGAAACGGTTTCCGTAATTAAGCAACAGTCATGATGGGATTTTATAATGTCAATCGTGAAACCAAGTAGTTACCATTTTTGCACCTAATATGTCTTTGAATGCAAAACAAATGAAATCCCAAGGCACTTGATCGTCAAACTACAAACCTGTCAAGTGGTAGGTCTCTAATGGTTTGAATTTGCAGTAAAGGTAAGAAATTCTTTAACATTGTAAAAACAGTTACTTAGTACTCTTAGTAGTAAAGTTTTTAGCTTTCGTTTAAATATGCATTTATTTGCAGCTGTTTTTAAATCGCACGGAAACCTTACAGATGTTGATGTTTTGACTGTAACTTTATCAAAAGAAAACTGGTGAAAAGATGATAATAATAATAATAATGATAATGGATGTTTTTGATGTATTAATTATTAAATTATTCCTAAAGCATCAATTTGAGAATGCACTCCAACTTTGTTTATTAGGTTTGTAGTTGTTGGGTCCGATATGATCATGTCGTCCGCATATATTAGCATTTTACAATAAGGAATAGAATTACTAACATCATTAATATATAGAAGAAAGATGAGTGGTCCCAAGACACTACCCTGCGGAGTTCCTAAATCTAAATTAACTTCTTCCGAAAAAACATTGTTAACACGCACCATAATTCTTCTTTCTTCTTTAATACAACCACGGATTCCAAGGTTCTGTAATTTTTTGGATACAAAGGATTTATCCACAGTGTCAAATGCCCTAGTTAAATCGAAAAATATAACCACAACATATTCCCCGACATCTAGTTTACTATTAACAAACTGTACATATTCAGCAGCACTTGATTCTGCCGATTCTGAAACTGTGCTGGCTATTGGTTATTAATTTAAATTTGTGTAAGTATGAGTTTACTCGCATTGCCACGATCTTCTCTATTATTTTTGAAAATATACTTAAAACGGCGATCGGGCGATAATTTTCAACATTACTAGGGTCACCTTTTTATGTACAAATAAAGAATCCAATACAAGTTTGGCTTGAATAATAAATTATTCCCTCTCTTCTCATTTTTACTGATTGCAACTGAGCGAGCGAATGATTAATTATAATTTCATCACTGCTTTGGCGTTATTCGTTACATATGATGCGGTTAGAACGGTAAATAAAAAAAAATAATAGCGACTGAATTACGAGGCGTCCAGATGGTTATCTACAACTTTGGTCCTTTCAGTAATTAAAGCAGGTTTCACGTTCTCGAAATTCATAAACAAAATTCAAGTACTTAATCATTGCGTGACCAGCACTAAAAAGAAAACTCAGTCAGTATTTCTTTACGAATATACATATAAAACAGAAAGAGTTTAAAAAACTAAGGGACGATGGCACTTTAAGTCAACGAATGCCGAATGGGGGCAAATCGACAATATAACAGGATTCTCAAGTATCGCTATACTTCAAACGACAAATGCTCTCTTTCCAAATTCCGATAAGTAGACAAAATAAGCAGACTACCTTCTTACATGCTATTTATTCATGAAATTAGATTGGTTGTTATGAAATATGAGAAAACAAACAATATACAGTAAATTTTAATTATCTTCATAATTCTGTTCATTTTATTCCACGAATTTTCGCATTAAGTACACTTTTGGGAAATGTAATGAATAAAATTGAAAATCAATTAGAATCTCTTTTCGTGCCAACTTTGTTAACTAATTTTCGGTAGTACATTTATAGGCAACCGTGAGCTTTTAAGCTGAATTAAACATTAACTAAGTATCGGAAACATATATATAACATACCTTATCATTTATTGCAATCAAAGTGAGGACGTTAAAAGAAGGGAAATTGATTATTAGGCAATGTGGAATGATACAGTGCTCCTCATTATGTCCAATTACAATCCACCCTAAGTTGAACGATTCGGTTTTAATTAAAAGTTATTAAACGTCACACTCGAAACGGCAGAGAAACAAAATCCACGTTGCACGTATCAAATAATAAAGTCGAACAAAATTGCCGTCAATATTTTTTCAATTTACGAAGATAATGGGGAAGACGATATCTATCGACCGCAGTCTGATTTGTCATAGATGAGGATCATTTTTAAAACAAACGCATTTCTAATTCAATTGAGTTTCTTCTAACAAATTTATATAGCAGTTCATTACTTTATAACTGAAATTTGAGGATAAGGAAGTCTGGAACGTATGGAAAATTGGTTTTCTTCTTATTGCATTCGCTGCACCGTTTCACTTTGTAATTTCTTCAATTTTATTATGTACCCAGTACGATTCTTTGAAGATACATTTTCTGACTGACGTAATAGTTAATATTAAAACGCAAAAACTTAACAGATAAAACAATATATTGAGATGAAATCCACTTAAACTATAAATTGAACAATAAATTAGATTTAACTGCTTTTAAAACACTTCTTAACTTTCCATGCAGATTTCTTTATAACTACCTCACTTTGTTTTCTTAACGACTCTATAAAACATGAAAATAAAATTTAACTTCCAATTTGAGAAAATATCATTGACGTCTCTGTATTCTCTTCTACTGATTGTAACATCAGCATTAATTAATTGTCGGTTTAATTATCTCAAACCTGTGCGTTACCTAATAAATTTAAAATGTCTACATTTCCCAGTGACAGTTTTACACGTTGAAATTCATAATTCACCGCAATTATTTTCACAGTTCATGAAAATTGCACTCCTCTAATAGATGTTAACAATTTTCTTATTTTTGCAACGCTACAAGTTTCTAGGAAATCATCTCGTCTCTGAATACAATACATTTAGTTGACAATGTGCTTTTAACATAGTAGTTAGAATTTAATATAGAAGCCACGATACCCATTGATGCATAAAATTTTCTCCAAGTTTACATTAATTATGCTTTGCCTATCATAGAGACTCTGTGGTTCGTTTTCTCTTTAACTTTGCCGCATGCTGCTTGCAACGCTAGAGTGATGGTATATGGATAACAATGAAGAGTATGAGTATTTATTCAATTGTACTCATATGACTGAAATGTTCATGTTATTAACATAGTTCTACAGAACTAAAGAACGTAGCTAAACCGGAGACGGATACGTAGCAATTATAAGTTATTCTACAGAAACCACAAAACTTTACTCTGATGTTTAATACAGTTCTGGAGATCGCAATTTGTACATTTGTTATAGTTAATTTATTAAATGTTCTGTTGCAACCTACACGAAGTCATTCTACAAAGTGATACCACTTATTATAATAGTAATTATAAGTTGTTGTAGTTGGTTCTCTAATAAACGTTAATAAAGTTGCTTAACTGTCGAGACTATTGTATACAATACTATACATCACCATTCACCGCACATAAGGTTATAATACTCGTTAGTGCAAGTGTTCAGTACGTATAGTGCTTACGTACAGTTGTTACAACTTTCAGAGGGAATTTAATAGTCTCTCAAAAGAAAGGGATAACTGCCAAACGATAAGTCTATGACTTTGAGGATTATTCTTTTTATTGGTTAGACAATAAATTGTTTTACATGGTTTTTTTTGTTTTTCATTAAGAGGGGTAACATATGGCCATTCGAACCAAATTTCTTATCAATCAAAACTATTCGAGGATTTATCATATTAAACAACATCTTAAAAGGCTATTAAAATTTTTGGGCAGATGGTGGTTCATTCCCTTCAGTTCGTGGGACAAAAATGGAAAACAGAAAATTTTGAAAGGCGAATGTCATAATAATATCGTTTCTAACAAAGAAACCCGAGTCGTTTTGAGAACGGTGAAAACGGTAGTTCACGATTTCAATTGAATCTTCTATTTCTGCCAAAATGACTGGAAAAAAGGGAAACGGAAAATCGATCGCGCCATATGGCATGGTACAATAAATGACAGACAATCAAGAAAGGCTATCTCAGAAGTTGGCGTTTATTGGGCAACAATTAATTTTGTGGCATGATAGGTATCTGTGCGAAATGTTCCTTTTCACAAGCAATTCTAAATTTTTAACTTATATAACAAGTTGTACCCCCTATGCGGGGCAGGTTGTTATGCCTTTATATAAATATTTTTTAATCTAAACCATTTAATATTGGTGTAATATTGGCATTTGATTGTAAATATATTGGTAGAATATTAATGTACAATATTGTCCCAACGTTGAAATGTGAACAATTTTACATATTGGCTAAATATTACTAATCGATATTATTTCAATATTAAATATTTATACAATATTGGCCCATTATTGTTCTATTTCCCAGTGCGCAGCGTCTGCAGGGCTCCATGTGCTCCGGTGGCTCCTTCATCAGGAACTCCATTCACTTCGTGTAGACTCGGAGGAGATCGGTGATGCTGAAAAAACCTTCTGCTTCAAGTAGAACTCGAACCATCGATCACTCGGTTAAGAGCTCAGCCATGAAACAATTGAGCTACGAATATATAATTTTGGAATTTAAATTTGAACACTATAAAACATTGAGGAGGGCGTGCATATTATATTTTGATTAGTTTGATATTTCTAAATCGGCGAAAATTAACATTCGGCGGATTTTGAAAAAGTATCATAACGTTATTATTTATGAATATTTTTTTCGTGTAGCCTAAATATATCATTTTAAATATACAGTAATATTAAAATTATGTTATTGATAAATAAATATTGACTTTATGTTGTATAGCAATGTTTACTAAATATTGTAAATATATATGCTATATTGTTGAAATATCGATTTTCAGTATTTAGAAATATTGTACACGCATGTATAATATTTGAATTTACATTAAATAGCAATATTTACTAAATATTGCAAATATTATCTATTCTTATATTCACTAAATATTGTATTTCCAATATTTGTATAATATTAAAAAAATATATTCAACCAATATTGGCTGCAGTTCGACAATATTTTCCCAATCTCTATATTGCGCCAATATTCCGCCAAGCTAACGCCAATAAACGGTGCTACATGGGTGTGCTTTATTGTAATGTGTTCTAAGCTTCCTTATACAATAATATAAATAAATGTCCTTTATTATTATTATTATTTTAATAAAGTACTATATTGTAAATAACATTCAAAAATGTAACAACCTACCCTACTCTCCCCAACACATTGTCTTCTACTGCGAATAGCCGTAGATATACCGGGTGAATGAGACCACCCGTATCAGTCTTTTATTTAAAGAACGGTGAGTCGTAGAGAGGTGGGGTAAAAAAAGTGATTATAAAAGCCATAATAAAGAATCGAATGGTGATATCATTATTATATCTTCCATTTACTGCTAAGCACTATTGAGCTCTTCTAGGTACACTATCAGTGGTTCTAATAAGTACTTCTTGAAAGGGAAGAACACATGTAACATTGGTAACTAGATTTTAAAAGTCGACTTTGCAATGTTTCTTGTTAACAGTGAATTTCAAATTTAATAACTTTAATCGAATATTACTTAAAAGGGGTGGCAGTAATAAAATAATTTTTCCCATAAAACTTTCTTCTTTTTTAACAATCTTTCAAATAATACCTTTTTCGACTTATGGTGCCATTTAAAATTTTGGAGTTGGAGGCCTTCTGGAGGAATGCTGACTTTTCCGAGAAATAATGATATCACCATTCGATTCTTTATTATGGCTTTTATAATCACTTTTTTTACCCCACCTCTCTACGACTCACCGTTCTTTAAATAAAAGACTGATACGGGTGGTCTCATTCACCCGGTATGTCATCAAACACACATTACTGTATTGAGCCCTTAAGTTCTACTCTATGGCGGAGTCGAATTAATCAAATTATTGTTTTATTGTTATTAAATCAAATCAATATCGCTTAACTGTTCTTTTGACATTTGAAAATACAATACCAAGTTTAAAAAACAAAGCATGTTAACTGAGCCGTTTCAAAAGGTTCTCCTCATTTTACGGGAGGAAGAGTACCTTGTCGCAATAGAAATTGTGATTATGAAAAAGAGGAATCAAAATCCAACGCGGTTGCTGTTACCATAAATTCTGCAGAAGAAAGGTTTCTCTTCTCCTTCGCCATATTGAAAAACATGTCCGCAAACGAATTATTGAAAATTGAATAAGAAAGAAATTTTTTTTGATACATACCTTGAAGTATTTTTATTCCAAGTATTGCTATATCCCGAATGTTTGGCCTAAAGATTGGGCGGAAATAGCTGCTAAAAATTTTAAGTTCTCATAACTTCTTCCTGTTGCTAAAAATATGTATTTTCGTCCATTCGTAGATAACTGAACCATTTCCCTGGTTCAAGTTTTAGCTCATCCTGTGAGAAAACGTTTTTCTGAGTAGTAACCATTCATTTGCGGACATTGAACGCTTTTTTGTTCTTTTTCATTTATAATAGCTGCTGCTATCGAAACTGCCAACAGCTGTGATCGGTTCATCGCGAGTACTACTGATCTCTCGGAGCAGTCTGTAGTCAAAACTACTAAAGAAACATGTTCGCCGATCCTAATCGCGGCGATGAAATTCACCGAACGTGCTCACAGCCTGTGACCCGCTTTAGCTACACAGGTCAATCTATGAAAGGAACGAAAATCCCCAAAACTAAACAATTGTTAGTCGTTAATCCACACGGATTTTTATAAGTTTAGTGGCGAAAATTAGTAATAATAGCTCACTTAATTAAAAAAAAGTGTTGCAACATATAACCTAGCTGTTATGTCATTGAACACCCTATCTTGCGCTCTGTCGGGAAGTATGTTAAGACACTTCCTTCTAAGCTAAATAACAGAAATCTTACATTAATATTAATATAATCACATAAAATATTGAAATTACATATTACATTTTTGTAAGGGTTTATCATAGAATAATTACTTACTGAAAGCCATTCAAATTTAGAAAGGATGAGGTGTAAAAATAGGACATGTTTTATATCCGTTCAGGTGTTTTTGCAATAAACACAACTTTTTTAGCTGTATAATTTTATAAACAACTTTGTTCAATTTTAAAATTAAAAAGAACAATGTTACACTGAAAATTTTGTTTATCAAGTTTTTAATACCACTTGTTTCTAACGTTTCATGCTCTTCCTCTGTTCTTTTAATACAGCGCCTATAAACCCAAGGATAATGTTACATTTACAAGACAGAAGATGAAAAAAGTATATTAAAAGGGCGTTTTATTAGAAATTCCTTACTTGATGTTGAACGTCAGAGTCCCTTGTGAGATGTAAAGCAGAAAGCATTTCGTGTGTAAATGTTATACAGATACAAATATTGTAAAGAAAGCTATGAAAATGGATGGAAAATGCCGCATCCTATAAGCAACATTTTTTGTGTTACGTCCCACATTAATCTCATATAATAACACCAGCTTAATGTAACACAATAACCTGTAGATATAGATTAAAAGTGATTTTGTTTGTTACAGGAAATAAACTACGATTCTCCGAGAGGTGGAGTGAGTGTGATTACCGAAAAAGGTGATATTACCGTCAGTTATCTACTTGTGCAAAAAGCACGAAATTCCGATTCTGGAAAATACACGTGTAGTCCTTCGAACGCCAACCCGAAAACCCTCATAGTGCACGTATTAAACGGTAAGTTAATTATCCCTTGAAGAATATTAAATTTCATAGTATTAAATCGTCAACCTCAAAAGTGGACAGACGGTATTTTAATTAGTTGGGTTTGTTTAATTAACTTATTATCGACTTATAAGTTTAAGTGTAAATTAAGTGCTTAGGAGGTTCGAAATTTATTAGATTTTCTTTACTACCCCATCAATTATCTCCTTATAATGTTAAATATTAACCCCTGAACTTTTTTCTAGTATCCATTAAGTTAAATTTACGATAAGTGTAATTATTACCTCTAAACCTTTAACGTAAAAGCTTTTGGAAGTACAGATGCGCCATGAACTTTGATTATGTACTTAATAATTTATTTAAACTACGTACGTGTTTTATGAACTTTATAATTTAAAAACACAAAAGGAAATTATTGAACAACCAGAACTTTAGATTTATTTGCATTCGGAGTCTTCAATAGGAAATACGTTTTCGAATATCTCTAAAGAAACGTTTAAGAACCCCATTGCGTATTGACAACAATTTGTCTTCATTTTATCAAACTACTCTTTAAACCGCGACAACGGTTTATTCCACATCTATAAAATTCAACTGAAGGGTGTTTCAACTAGTAAAATCCCAAGTCATTTAGAAAGTACCCGATAATATTTCTTTAAAAATGTGAACATATTATTTTCATATACCTACTGTTTCTTTAAGAGAATATAATTGCATCCATCGTTCAAGATTTAGTTAAAAGCGAATTGAAAATCAATTCCAAAAAGGTAAAAAACTATTACAAGCTTAAGACAGTACTTACAAATCTCTTTTTAAAACCGATCAAAAGCTTTAAATTCAAACTTCAAGGTTTTAGGAGTTACATCAAAGGATAACTTCAAATCATCTGTAAACGTTTTTGATTTCTTATGGGAAGAGGACCTCCGCCATTGAATAACGATACAACGTAGATGGAAAAGAAATAACGGAAGAACTAGTTTTGTTTATGGAATATAGAAGAGTTTGATTTACCTCTTACTGGAGCTGTTCTCTAAGTATGAATTCGATTGTCGCGATCAGAATTCCAGTTCTCTATTATCTCTATTAACCATTTTCTCTTCACGGCCTTTCACATTTTCAGATTCAGATTTTTATAGATTCTATTCAGAATACGTGTCTCCGTATTCCGACAATCATCTTCCATCAATTCCTCTGTAAAAAAATTTTTCGTAAGCCCTCTTCTTAATTGTCCCATGATCTGACTTCTATAGCACATCAGAATAACATCGGTGGCCACTCCGACTAAGGTAGGTAATAAACATAGCACTTGCAAATCGTAACCTTCTACACCTTCTAGAAACGATATTGGATCAAATTTTAAGTCAAAACGGACCCCCTCCCCCTAAATTTCCGAATTACATCCCATAATTTTGATACTTCAGACATCATCTTGTCAATATTGTTTCATATGTCGAAATCAAATTTATAATAGGCCAAAATCGCATTAATCTCTTAAATTATTATTAACCAGGTCGGAACAACAAGTACAAATTTTGTTTCCTTACATAACTTCGAGAGTATAAGTTTGCTATTTATGTTCTTGCATTAAACTTTTCATTGCTGTTGATGTAGAGAAAGTAAAATATCGGCTGTAAACAATAATACACCTGTTACCATATTAAAGACCTGTGCTTTCAGTAAGGGTAGGATTCTCATAGTTATAATTCGAGAAGCATAAATTAATTAGAAATAAAGATGTACATTATCCAAAAAACTGTCATATTACAAATGGAATATTAGCAATTTATCTTTCCTAATTAGACTTTTACGTAATCTTGTGGCACGAATCGATAATAATTTTACCTCCCAAGACAAATATGGAACAGCTTCAGAAGTCCGGATAAACTAATATAAAGTTTACGTCGAATCTAACTCACGCTCACAAACTCTAATTTACACTACAAACTCGATTTAGGAACGGTCATGGATATGGGTCAGCCATTCGTCCATAGCTGCACGTATAAATACAGTTGGATAATCAGTAGATATATAAACGAATTGTTAAAATACACTCTCGTTTAGGTGGAACAGAACATGTTAATAGCAATTATAAGAGCTTTTACGTGTTAAGGTAATAATAATGTTTATTTACTCTACAGATTAGTGCATCCAATTACAGAGTAACAGAGTAGTAGATATGAAAAAGAAATAATAAAACGTACAAGTATAAGTAAATTACACATTATAACAAACAGCACACAAAAATTATTACATACATCACATTAAATAACAAAATATTGTGCAAGAAAGTTTCACATTTTTGATAAACAATAAACAAAAAAATAAAATGCGTGGTTCTTGGTATTTTTAGGAAGAATTTAGCATGAAAACGAGTTACCTTAAATGTAATTAATTCTAGCAAATTAGGATCATTACTAATCCATTCAGCAGTTTATACAGAAATAATTATCGGCTACACTTTCTACGATCAGATAGAGTTGTAAAGTTAAATTTTGTTATTGATTCAGTGTAAGAGATGAATTTAGAATACTGTTGTTCTTCCATATAAAATAAAAGTTGAAGGAATTTAAACTGAACCCGCTCAACAACTAATAGGTACTTTGTGCAATACGGTGACCAAATAAATGAACAATATTCCAATTTGCTAAGGATTAATGATTTGAAAAGGGTTTGAAACTGTGAAAATAATATTTGCTTAAATGCTAGTTTAGTATTTTATTTTTATGTTTGATACACATCTTGTATTATTTTAACTAAATTCTTATGTTTTACTGACTTGATCTACACCATATGTCTTGGTCCTTGATCGAATAAAGTATTATTATTAAATGGAGTAGATGTCTTAAAATATTTACAATTACGATATATGAATCCTAATAACTGCATTGATTCCTTACAAACGTTATTTACTGTGTTAACTTTGAATCAAATGTAACACCTTATTTTTAATTCATGTTTCAAACACAAACTTCAACATTTTTGAAACATTTTTGTGAAATATAGACTTCTTGGAAGAGAATGGAATCGAAATGTGTATCTAAAATATCTTTTACTTTTATTCTACCCCAGTTTGACGTCTGATCTAATTACTATGAGTAGGTCCATTGTTATTATTACTAAACGTTTCAAGTTCAACATTTCGTAAAAACCTGAAATTCGCAAGAATATCTACAGCTTATAGTTGGACGTCTAACATAATATTGTGAACTTGCTCAAAGATTAACATGATAGCCAGGAAACTACTTATAGCAGAACAAGAGACTGTAAAGTAGGTATACCTCGCATTAGTTTGGCTAAAACGAGAAGACTTCATGTAATACAAAACAAGGTTAAACGACTGTTCTAGTGGAAAATTTTGGGGTCTCGTACAAAACCATGTAGGAGATGTGCATTTTTGAAAAAGAAGTCCCCCAAATGCAACGATGTACAGCTCGTACGAATTTCTGATGTTGCAGGGCTTTTTGTGAGAAAGCGCATTATTATAAAGGATTTTGAAAACTATTTTACCCTATAGCATTCAGAAATGAAAGAAAACGATGGATTTTACACTACTTATATTGAAAACTGTCCAAGTGAAGTAAAATTTAAAGGAAACGAAATTTTCTGACATAATTTTAGTCTGGTGCACGATTTCAGCAGCGTATGTTGGTCGAGCTCGAGGAGAATCTGTGGATGCCGAACTTTATACTCAAAGATGCACACCAAGACTACTTCATTTTATTAATACCAATTATCAGGACGATGATATAATGTTTTGGCCTGATTCCGTATCGTCCCAGGAGGACTCGGGAATGGCTGAGACAGAATAACGTCAATTATGTAGCAAGAGAAATGAACATTGAACAACGATTAGAAAAATTCGGGAAATAGACCTGAACATCCGGATTATTTTCGTTTATTATACTACAATTTTAAAGGCGATGAAGCTACAGTAAAATACGATTGTTCTAACATAATGAATTCATCATTGGGGCGGTTTTGTTGGAGTTATAGTGAACAACTGATCTTATTTGGTTCACAGAAAATAAGATCATAATTTAAATTACTGCACTGCGGCATTGTGGGGTTGTTGCAAGCTGTCACGGGAAATTGGAACTACCAAAAATACAACTGGGAGAAAGTTATCTCCATACCTTAGGTTGGATTAGCAAAAAAATTACAGCGAGTATTATTTGTAGTTCCCCAACATTATGAATCATGTATATGTACATGTAACACATACACACCTGCACATTCTGTAAATACTCTAGTGGAATATAAATTGTAAACCTTGCAACGTGTGGTTGCTATAAATCTCATTTATCGCTACACGTCTTGAAAGTTGGAATGTCGAAAATTGCTTTTCATAGATACTTAAAAATATCACACCTAAAACCTTTTTCTAAAGTTTCACACATTTCAAGTTACAATAAATGGCCGCTTCTCTAAATTTAAGAGCGTTTAAATCGCATGTTGAACGTTTAAGTGTAAGTCATATAGAAGTTTTCATTTTCTTTGACATGCCGTATTGCTTAATAGAAAACCACAGACGACGACACCCCCTTTGTCAGCTTGAACGCGAAAGAATCTTAAATTGAATCCTATTTTTAAAGTAAAAGGTCTTTTGTGTCAACAAAAAGGAGACGATAAGAGAATGGTTTATTATTCGCTTATTTCTTTTACTTTTTGCACCGTGGAGCGTTGATACAAATTAGCGATGTGTAAACAATTTCCTTAATCATTCTTTAAACAAATTGCTTCTAATTTAATTTGCAGTTTAAATGAGAAAAAATGAAATCTTCTGGTTTGGGATGATAAATAGAATTAACTCAACAGCATCGTCTTTGTGGTAAAGCGAAATTTTATTTCCCGAGCGTAGAAAGTTTGTTGATCCTGTATCAGACCACGTACATCTAGCAACTAGAACAAATACAGAGTAAGATTTCACAATTCCACCCTCGAGATTTTACTCTAGCTCTAGATGAAATGGATTCGTGTAGCTACCCACAATCCCACAAGTATAAATGCAATGAATTTTTAAGTAAACTAGAAATCTAATTTAGTAAACGAATATATACATGCTTGGAAATATAATGAAATGGAATTTGAGGCGGCAGCATTTTAGATTATACATTATATACACTAAAACCGAAATAAGCGTAGTTGTAAGCGCCATTTTTCATTGCACAAATTACAGTTAAAGTAACTGTAGTACTTGAGATTTGAAGGGCATATTATGCTTGTTTAATGCCTATGAAATTGAAGTTTCTCGTTTTATTGAGAACAACACCTACCCCCTACCCTTACGACTGCTACAATACGCTTAAATTTCTTTCAACATTCAACGAAAAACTATGGATAAAATTTTATAATTAAATACTCACTTAAGCGATCTTGTTCATTAATGATTTCAAACTCATATTGAGTACCTACTCAACTACTTTTTACATTATAATAACAACGAATCGTCGATACTGGTGAAGTACTCAAAATATATTAATGATACCCATCCAGTTCCTAGTAGATAAAGTGATACAAACGTTGACTTTCTCCATAACTATATTAATATAGCTTATAACACGCTTATAAACTGTAAACATGGTACTGAATAGTAAATCGTTTACAACTGTTTCAAAAAGAATTATCGAATTGTTCCCAAACAATATACAACCCGTTTTTTTTTTAATTTCTTTTGACGGTACAACAATTTTTAGAAATTTAATTTTATTTGTGTGAGAAGAAGTATGAAAAGAAACTTGTAACGATAAGGAAACCTCTAAAAATTAGTAAATAACTCTGCGTTTAATATATAAATAATGTAAACGTTATTATGCTCTCTTACATTTAGGGTTTTATTTCCTACTCCATGTTTTCTGACACAGTTAAGTATGACAAAAATGTAACATTATATGCATTTCTATAACGTTCAGTTTTTAAAATAACTCACAAATACAAATTGCGTTTGAAATTTAGTCATTTTAACAAATGCCGCGATTATAAATTTAATCTATGATACATTAGCATGATGGTTAAAGTTTCCGCTCGCTTTAGTTTATATTACGTAATACCTACCACAAAAACCGTGCAACTATTATGTTGTTAATGCACCCGCTTATCATGTTACCATAATTTAAAGCATAATTAGGCCTTTAATTGAAGTATAAATTGATAAAATTCGCCTTAGTATAACGCGATGTGTATATTTTGTTATAGGTACTCTATAGTAGGTTTCTAATATAACGAAATTCGAATACGTTTCCATTTTCACGCATTAATATGAAGTAGAAAAAAGTTTTTTTCATATCTCCAAATTGGTCTCTGTTGAGCGTAATTTATTGCAATGGTGAACTCGGTTTTTTCATCGTTTTCTTATTTACACATAGGTCAAACTGTAAGGTGTTGAATAAAAGAAATCTGTAAGATAATTAATCGTATTAATTTGAGATGAGTAGATGAGTAGATAGTATTAAGTATTCAAAAATCTTTAATGAGAAAAGTAATTTATGATTTTCAAAATTCAGTAATATGGGTTACATTTTGTTCTTACCTGAAATATCTGAATCATTTCAGTAATAAGTTCACCCTGAGACCCACATGACGTCGATTAATTAATACCTAAATAGTTAATATTTTACACCGTCATATTATAATTTATAACATTAGGCAAACATAGTTTTTCACTTACTTTGGCATACTATGAACGGAAAAGGTAGTTTACCTAGAACTAAAATAGTTTTTAATTGTGGAGGTGGAAGAAGAAATACAGCTAAATTATGCAGGTATTTATAAAAAATACCTTGATTTTAATTACATTAAAAATGGTTGACGTTTTGCGCCAACTAAGTGGGCTTATTCATAACATAAATCAATCTGTAACAATATGGAATGTTAATGAGTGAGAACATGTTGTTAGGTAATTATGTACATGTTTATCAAAATGGAGTTTATGAATATAATGCAATATATAAAGAGTGCCAGATGTTACATTATGATACTAGTAGCAAATTAAGGAAACTTACCTAAATTTCTAAAACATCTATATGTATAATAATGAACATTTTATAGTTCGTAAAAATTAGAGGGATGATGGGAGGGAAATAACACCTCCGAATACTAAATTAAAATTTTTCCAAAACTTTCAATTGCAATTTGTTACAAGATAATAATAATAATAATAATAATAATAATAATATTTAATATCCAACAGACATACATTTGTCCATAGTGGAATCTACTATAATCAACAATTAGGTACATCATAACAAAAGCTTAACTAACACACAATATGGGGAGAGAAACTGAAACTGAAATTAAAACTAAACTACTGTACCTAGTACCTACCCTATTTTTAAGACATATTTGAAATGTTAGGTAATTATTATTGAAGATATCAACATTTACTGTGTTACATAAGTGATACATAGCCATTAACGGTGAACTTTTATGATAGTTTGAATTTGGTGTAGGATAATTAAATATGTGTGACTTTCTCGCTGTTATACGTGGCACATTTATACATAACTTACTTAACAATTCCGAATTATCTATAGTACCATGTAACAGTTTATGTAAATAATTTAGCATGTGGACATCTCTTCTGCGTTTTAACGACTCTAACTTAAATTCACTAAGTAGCTGTGCATAAGGATAATGCCTTTCAGGATATCTCTTATGCTTAACAAAAAATAAATATTTTGGTGCATGGTTGCAAGCTGTGATAACAAAGTTAGCGAAAGTCTTGCGCGTACATAAGTCCATTTATTATTTGTGAATGAAACATAGTTAAAATAAGTATTGATGTTGCTGAGGAAAAAAGTTGTTTTGTCCAATTACTAAATAAATAAATAAAACATCATTTAAAAATTTTCTAGCTTTGTGGGAAACGGGTTAGTCAAATAGTTCGCTAGCTCTCGTACTACTTCTTCAGGTACACATACACTCTATCATTTATTAAAGAATGAATGTCATCAGTGTAGTAAGCAAGTAAAACCCATTCGAAAGACGTGATTGAATAAAAAAGTCATGGTGAGGGCCCCATATAATTATATAGGTAATTTTTTGAGAAGTAAATTGTCAGGGGTAGAAGGGATTGTAACATTTTTAACGTTATGAGGTTCCATTTCAAAGTATTCACTTATCCACCCTTATACAAAGGAAAAGCTACGGGTATTTCCCCTTACAGAATAACAAAATCAGCTTAGTTGGTCATCGAAAACAACTACTTATCACTTTTAATCTTAGCGTAAAAGTATGCATAATGTCGTTTCTACTTTTACAATGCAGATAAAGCAAAATAGTCACTAGATTTATCGCATTTACCATACACAGTGTCCCTAAACTGCCTAACCCAAACATTTCTTCTTGGTAAATGGCCGCAAGTATTTTTGCATGAAATATTCGACCTACTTCCGTGTAAACTGAACAAGTTCACAAATCTAAATTTAATTTTAACTTTGTAAACGATTGATAATAAAAAATAGTGATCTAAGTGGCTATTGTAGTATAACATCATTAATAAAAACTTTACGTACTTTATATACGTTAAATGATGGAAAGAAGCGACAGTGAAGTGAAGTAGGATGAAGGGAGGTGCTCGAACGATGAGATCAAACCAAAAGAAAATGAGGAAATACCTAGCGCGTTCAATATAAATACCCGGACAAGATGGGAAAAATTGAAGACAAATTAAACAAAATATTGTCTTTCACTTGTAGAAAGATCAAATTGCAGTTTAAACCTTTGTTTAGCCACCTTGTAGCTATATCTGAAAGTACAAGAAATTGTAATAAATAATATTATTTATACATACATTTCGTCTTTACTAACAAATAAAAAGAATTACAGGGGAGTTGCAGAGCAAATAGGGCAAATGATGCCATGAGGATGGATAAAATGCTGAATATCGGTAATTCAGGGTAGGTATTTCTGTAATTATGTTATAAAGTAAAGTAACACATGTTAAGTGTTCACTAATGTCGTGTATCAGCTTTTACTTAAATATTTACAAACCCAAGTTACATTATAGACAAGGTTCGAGAATTCGGTCGACACTTCAATTGATCTTTGTTTACATTTACTTGTTTTCCTAAAGCTGCGAGTGGAAATAAGATGGGCCTTGCATCCCCAAAGACCGTGGCCTCAAGACTGAGATTGAACAACGGTGTTAGGAAAGTATCACCTGATGATTCTTTCAGAAACTGCAAATGTAAAGTTTTTATTTTATTTACTTTTAGTAAAGTTCTGATCTGTGTAACAAATAACAGTTAACGCCTGAGACATTTTTCTTTGTTACTAAGTTTTAACTTTCGAACACCATTAAAAACTTAAAGCCTTTCCATCGTGATTTATTTATACGAGTAAATTCCTTACAAACATAGATTCGTGAACATAAACTACACATTTCATTTTAAACTCGTTATAAACGCAAAACCTCGTATCTCGCATTTAATTTTAATCTAAAAGTATGTAGGTAGGTCCTAAAACAATTTTTTTAAACAAAAAAACAAAAATAATTTGTATTCCCTTGAAACTTGGATTTTAATTAAAAATTGCTTTACGGGCTAACTTCATTCTTAATGCAAAGTAAATAACTCTTTACTGCAGGTTATTTCCTTTACCTACACTACTTGGTTTTCCCGCAAATTGTTTCTCCGGTATGTAGACGGATGATTGCGCAAGATATCCGGACTTTGATGTGGGTCTCTCTCAAATGCTGTTATGAGATCAACTTATCATTCTTAGTAACCACTTTAATTTGAAATTATACCTACGCCGTCATTTGAAGGGACTTAATATAACTTTCATATTCACAAAATACGGACGTCCTCAATTTTGGACTAAAATATATTATACTCAAGAACATAAAATGGCTGCCGAATCCAGGCTAAAAACATTCTTTCAATACAATTAAAATTTCATGCATGTAAAATTTTTGGTGGTAGTGATCCAGAACTAATTTTCCTTCTTAGAATATACATATTTATAATGTTATACATTTCCAGACAGATATTTCAAATATTTCATTGCTTTGAAATTTTAACAATCTCAATGTATGAACTTTTCCATTTCAAACTACATATCTGTATTAAATTACTAAAAATGGGAAAGGAACAATTTCATATTTGCTCATTATGACCGTTCTTTGACGGTACAGAGGACAAGTCATTAGCTGTCAATGTCACAGTATTTTATTTACATTTATGTTATAGGAAAAGCTTGTATAATGATAATGAACAACTAAGTGACCGATTTTAAATAGTGGACATGAATATCACATGGCCACAATCTTTCACTGAGCGTACAAAATGTGCACCAGTTTCGATGCACAACATTGGCATCTTCGTTACTATTGTAAATACAATACGAGAATCCCTTAAATTAAAGAATAATTGTGTGATGAATTTACGCAATTATTAAAATCTATTAAACATTTAAAACAAATAGTATGAAGATAGTTTTCATTTTACTTTTGTTTGTATGAGCTGATGATTTGTGATATTATCTAACTTTTAGTAATCGATAAACACTTTTTACTGTTTTATTATGTTTATACTGTTTATTTTATTTTTCCTTAAATTGTTGAAGAAAAGGTGGTTTGCGGATGTTTCTAATGAATTAAATGGTAGTTATTTATTATACAATACAATGGAAAAAAGTATTAGATTTTATTTAAATTTATTATTTTTCCCGTGTATAATACACTATTTTTTTCTGTGACCGGAAAAACGACGACTTAATATTGAAAAAGTATTACAATATATTAAAGATGTGAAATTTGAAGTTTTAATCTGGTAGGCTGTTGTACACACTTTTGCCCCGGGGAAAAAAGTAATTTTATAAAGTAGTATAATATTATATATCGAGGGTCCAAAGTGCTGCATTTAATCCCGCGAGTGAAGTTTGTTGTGTCGAGGGCAACAACCACTCAAGGGATTTAGGCGCTTTGGTCCCGAGGTTTAGGCCGGCCGCACATTGAGCGCAGCACAGCACAGCACAGCATAGCACAGCGTAGCAGAGGATTTTGTAACCCATGGAATTAAAGCGAACACCGCATATTGTACGCAGCCGAGATGTAGTAGCGGGAGAGGATTATTTCCATTTAATTCCATGGGTTACAAAATCCTCTGCTGCGCTGTGCTATGCTGTGCTGTGCTGTGCTGCGCTCAATGTGCGGCCGGTCATAATACGCTACGCTACAATCATTCCAAATTTGTTCGTGTCAATGTGACAAATTTGTATAAAATTATCTAGAAACCTTGCTATCCGAAAAAACAAAAACCATTCGGTTAGCATGGGAATTAGAACAGCGGTAGCAATATTTGAAAAAGTTCATATTTAATCCCAAGGGAATAAATGACCCACTTTAGTCCCTGTAGACAGACACTAAAGTATCTATTTTAGTCTTGGAAGTGCAAAAAGTGATATTTTGTTACCTGCCAACAGAGATAAAATGTCAAACGTTTTTCCCGTCAGAAAATAGTTAATTTTCATTACAAAGTGAACAATTATCATTTGTTTTTATAATATGTGTGTAACTACTATTATAACAACGACTATTATACACATTGGTGGCTTAGACAACGCATCATAGAGATTTCAATACAAACTTCTTAGTAAAGGGTTATTCAAAAAGAAGGAACATTTATTTCTTCCAAACTACAAAAGATAGAAACATGATTCCAACGTTCATGAAGAGAGAAAAGTTTACAATTTTATGGTATGCATTCAATATGAGCACCGTGTGTTACACGACAAATGTCAAAACGGTGGCTCATTTCTTGCGACACACGAATCAGCTGGTCTCTAGTTATCGAATTCACAGCTTCAAAAATTCGATGTCGTAGATCTTCAAGAGCTATTTAACATTGTAGACTTTTCTCTTTCAATGAACGTTGGAATCATGTTTCTATCTTTTGTAATATGGAAGAAATAAATATTTGAAAAAATCTGTTCTTTCTTTTTGAATAACCCTGTATATCACTTTAGAAAAGAAACGTATTATGATTTTTTTACTTACTTTTATAAATATCTGTGATGCCACGGAATGTGATAAAACAAAAAATTAACTCTTCTGTTATTACTATAATAAACCATTATTATTGTTGCTAGCCTTCATTTTTAAGTGCACTTCAATGTCTTAATCCGGATTCCAAATTACTCAAATAAAATTATTTTGTGTGGGGGAATAATACTTGTCAAAAATGTATTTTTTTATTGTAAAATATTCATAGGCTAATTCCAAACCAAACTAGGATTATGTATCGTATTTACAAATCAAGCAACATTATATCTCATAACGAACCAAATGTGCCAAATTTGATAACATAGGCAATTCACATCTCAACTACAAGTAAGTTTTTTTAAAACAGGATCGCATCAGTATCGCAAAAAAATAAAATTCGGGATTATTAAGAGAACATTTCTTCCCATTTTTTCAGAAACAGATTGCTTCAACTGTTACCAAAGTTGGTAGACTGGATCAAGAAATTTGGTTCGAAATGGAGGGCTGCACTTCACACAAGCCGTCGTGAAATACGCTAATTTTTTTGTCTGAATAATAAAGTTAATGGTCTAACATGCAGAATCAATCGATCTACAAGAAAGAACGGATACTTTCAAAAAGGGGACGGTATGTTGGCGCGTACCCCAACAAATCAGTCATTTTATACCTCAACCCCCTGCTTCGGCAGGTATAGTTAATTTTAGTAATGCACACACTATTACTGTACAATTCTCGTCTGATTAACACAAAATTTATATCAAAATCCTTAAGAGACAATACCCGGTGGGGGTGGTTTCATTATTATGAACCGCGCAACATGATCCATAGGTCACTGGCTCAGACCTAGCTCGCGGACCATATTGTATCATTATATGTATGAGAGTATAAAAATTATACATATAGCATCAGAAAATCAATATATTGTGCCAGTTGGCTGCCCTTCCCACCTCCTGGGAAGGTTATATAACTGAGAGCCCATTTTATAAATATCAATAGATCATTAGTAGTAAACTAGTAACTAATATAAAAACAAAAAACTAAAAAAATGTAGTGCATTTCAGAATTCCCTGCAGTGATAAATAGTTTTCAATGAATATTTCAAACATACATTCAAGCACAAGTAAATCTTCGGAATTTCCACCTTTTCCTCACGATTCTCTTATACGAGTTGAGCAGCTTTCTAAGAAGGCATTACGGTTACTCTATCGTGCCGCACCTTCGTAACCCTAACCGTATCTCTATTGTGTCTCTTGAGATGGATTTGCAGTTAATTCTTTCTCATGAATAATGTAATTCTTATAACTTAGTCAACTTTTACTGGTATTAGGAAACGCTTATTGTAGGTGTAGGGTAGTTCATTGGCGAAGAAAACGAGTATACCTTTCTCTGAATTCTTGTTTTGGTTTCCTCATCAATTGCTCTTGGTGATTTTTCTGATCTTGGTACGAGTTCATTTTTCACTTTTCCATCTTTACATTCTTTCTTTAGTTTATAGGGAGATTTTTGAAAATCCCAGTATTCCACGACACTATCTACATTACCGAAACGATTGTGAACCCGTTACGTAACGCTTTGAAAAAGTTAATTTCATGCGTTGTACGGTAGAAATTCCCCAATTATTGAAAATGTAATATTAATCGTACCATTCTTACACCTTCGCCTCAAAAGCACTGGATTATTTTGGAATAGGTTAGTATATTTGACTTAAATGAATGTTACCAAATTTTAAATTGTTTCATTGTCATTATAACAAATTTTCATTGGACAAGACACTACTTATTAATACTTCTCAATTAACGTTTTGAAAATTTGTATCTTATTTAGAGATATTATATGTAACAGTCGTTATTGCGATGTGAACTTATTCTTCAATGTAGTACGGTGACCGAAAGTGGGAAGTTTTCAAACAAAAGTCAAGTGTTAAGGACACATCAGGTGCAGATAATGCACATTTTCGCCAATAAAACTTTTATTGAAACTGAATAACCCCTACTGATTTCATTTCGCACATATTGGGTCGATTGATTTTTCATACATCAGATAAGTTGTTTTTTGTCGACCCATGTAAATTCAATTTAATCATGAAAAGCAAAATGTTTAATCTTGTTTCATAAAATATTCGAAAAGCTCTTGGAAATCTTCAATACATACGAACTTATTCGCAAAAAAATAATCTCAAGAGAAACTATAAAGTTACATTTGCTTTCCTTTTTATGTTGAATTGGGGCTACAGAAAATATATCCGTTGTAATGTAACTTATGAGGTACCTAGTTTGGGACCAATGAACTTTTATGTAGGTGTGTGTAAATAGGAAAGGAGGATAGTGTTAATTTATTTTTAGTTTGATGGAATTCTCTCATTTCTACAATGTTACTACTGCATCATAACGTTATGTACAATGTACATTCTTGCAGGTTATTGCGTTAGTTAATAGTACCTAATATATTGGAATCATTTATTGAATATTGCTAAATATTACCTCTGTAATACCTATATATACATAAAAATTTTACCTCTGTGCTAATTTGATATCGGAAGAGATTAACCAATGTTTGAAAGTTAAGCATAACACACCAAATTTAACGTAAAATAATCCTCAGAATATGATAGTCTATATTATATAATTCCATGTTTCTTTCATTAAAGATATGCTTTGTGTATAACTTCCGACAATCAAAAAGTATGAAATTTATACGAAAATCTCACTGTAGAAACTGGAAAATGTTAATAAATAGACATGTAAAAATAAAGCTTTACAGCTTATTTACGCGTAAAAAAGTAATTTTAATTTACGACCATCATATAAATTCTTTCTCATCACATTTATGAAAAACCAGCTTCAACGCTGCTTTTTTATATTGCTTTCTAATTCATGTTTTAAAAATTTAAACATTTTCGCCAACGAAAGTGTATTATTTAGGATTCATAATAATATCTTTTATTCGTTGATTATTCAAATGTTGTATATAACATCGTCATTGTTTAACACACTATATTAACAAACACCAAAGATAAAATAATGACACATAATTTAAAAGGAAAACGATAGGCAAGTCAGTCACAGATCAGTGTTTATTTTCACGCAGGTAAAATCAATACAGGGTGGGCCATTGAAAAGGAAACACGCCTGTTTTGGGACACTTAGACCAGTTTCTTGAAGAAACGCTCGGATACGTCGATTTTTTATTTTTGGTGGACAACTTCTGATGCCAAATTTGACTTTGTCAGGTCAACCCCCTAGCCCCAGGAACCCCTAACTCAAGAATTTAAATAGGAAAGGGAGTCGAACGACCCCTCATTTAAAGCGTCTTTTAATTCTCTATTCGACAGTATGAATGAAAATTAGTTTTGTTCAATTTTTTTCGCCCCCATGAAAAGCGCCCCTAGATTAACTAAGGTGGGGGTGTTGTTTAGGAAAAATCCTGAAACACGCCACCTTTGAATTGAATTCAAAATCGCATTCTCTGTATTATAGATCATTGAATTCTAATTTTTTACATTCATTGTGAAGGGATGATAGTACCATGAAAGTAGATGTACCGCCACCTGTGGTCTTGTTACGACTGCTTTAAGAGATGAGTTGGTATCCGGGTATATTAAAAGATAGCATTTGGTCTTCATTAAGCAAATGTTCGGTTGAACAGAAGACAGCGTCGTTATTTTCTTCAAGAAAGCACTGTATAAGATCTTTCTTCGATTTTATGGACCGTATATTGAGATGAATTTTTTTAACATGAGCTGTTGAGAAAGTTGAGGATGATTTAACACCGCACTCCCGTGTTGCTGAAGGAGTTATATTACTACTGGGTAATCGATTTATGGTTTCAAGAGATGCTACGTTATTAATGTTTCTGATTCGCTTTTCTGAAAATTTCTTGTGGGGCGATCTAAAGGGTCTCCGATGGTGTATTCAGGTCAGATGTCTGGGTTAAAAATTAAATCAGATTCCGTTGAGGGAGTTATTATTTTAAATGCCGATATGCTAGTAGATATGATACTCAATTTTTCAATCTCACAGTATTTAATGCTGTATTTCTTTAGATGATTTTCTAGTTGCTGACTCGTCGTTGATGCCAGCAAACGCGAAATAAAAAAATGTCTTCTGCTTACTACAGCCGAAATGTCACATTCTTGTTTGTTTTTACCTAAGGTGGTGTTATTTTTCCAATTTTGTTTTATATGAGATGGGTTTAAATTCCGTAGTTTCCTTATCATGTCCTTCATATGCAATATCTGTATCGTCATTATTAGGTGCTGACTTTGTCCATTTTTCACTAACATTTGTTGAATTGATAACATTTTCGTTAATTATTTTTAGGTTTTGTTTATCATTGCTGAGTTTAATAGTGGTCGATTTATTAATTTTTTTGTCAGCATAATTTGAATTTTTTATTGAATTACACTACCGCACTTTACACATTTTAGACCTGTTTTTGGTACAGATTTACATTCATTTGTGTATGAACCGATTTTCAATCTTTTCTCTTGACATAGGATTTTAATTTCCGGCTGATTCACGATTGGATAAAGAATGTAGTATAACCGTAACCGTATCTATATGAGAAAATGCTGAAAAAAAATTATATTTAAAATTTTTAATTACATTTGAGAAGCTTTTTTAGGCTATTTGATCTAAGGAGTATACTTTTCAGTGATGTTACAGTGATTTAAGGTCGCTTTGTCTGTTGGCCTATACTCAGAATGAGACAAAATAAAACAAGAATTTGTGAGACTATACCAAGCTTCGTATCGTGGCCATTACGCATAATGACGGAAATTATTAAAAGATGTTATGCATGAAAGAAGTTATGCATGAAAATACTTGATTCAACCACAGAGAGACATAAGTTTATGTTCGATTAGGGGCCAAATTTCCCACCGAAGTTATCTAATTTTTGTCTCCAATCGTTTACAGAGTTGACGTTTTCTAAATTGATTATTTGTGAAATAAAAATTTAATTACACGACATTAAACAGAGCATGTCATTAAAGAGGTTGAAGGTAATATAACTGTACCCACGTTATTGATGAATGATGATACTAACCAATTTTCTCATAAAATTTCGTGTACACAGCATTTGCAAAATTTGATTTAAGGCGCCGTCTCATATTTCTTTACTTATTCTATAAATTAGAAATGTTTTTAATTTGATAAGCCTTTCAGTAGTTCTTACAGCATTTCATTCAATACTTCATCCTCAGACAATGTAAGGACTACCATTCTGTCAAGAAGTGATCTTCTATTACCTACTTTCGCTTAACCGACTGTTTTCCTGTTCTGAGGTTAGTCGTTTTCATTTCCAGTAACGTCGATTCCAGTCCTCTCTTCTGGTCGGTTATTAAACCCATACACAAATTGTATTGTATCACTTTTAAAATGGTAACAGTAAGCGTCAGTTTTCTACGAATTTTTCTCTTTTATGAACCCATTATGACCTAACAATCGCCAACTAGAATTTTTGAAGGGCAAATTTAAGATGCATTATTTAAAGCTTTGATCGAAAAGCGTTAAATTTGCAAGGTCGAGCCTCTTTGTAAAAACGAACAATGTGAATTCAGGCTTCAGTAATAAGGTTGTGATGTGTCGCTACAAATTGCCAATGGAATACTGTATAGGATAATAGAGAGCTGTGTATAGAATGAAAGAGTAAATAGATTAAATAATAGTGAAAGAAATTGCGAAACTGTTGATAAAATAAATTTGTCGACAGAATTTATTGAACTTGTATTGGATTAACTACTAATTGTATTTTTTTATATTGTTTCAGGAGAGCATCCTGCTGCAATGCAACATGGAGGTCAACTGCGTCTGGAATACCCTCTATCTGCGTGTTTCCTCAGTGTTTTTGTTGCCCTAGCGGGACCATAAACTAAACTTGAAACATCAATTGTGCACCCGGTCCTATCCTTGACATCTTTACTGCATGAAAATCGAGAGGAGAGAACATCTATCTTTATATGAAGTAAAACTATTCGTGCCCCCGTTTAAAATAAAAACGAGAACTCAGCAGAGCGTAATAAATAAATGTGTTAACTTAGGGTTCGGTGTTTAAATTGAAATTGTGAAATATATAGAGACGCATAGCGACCTTTTCTTCTACATTTTATTTGAAACTTATAAATATAAGCAGTGTTTTAAAATTTTACAAGCGATTTGTGGTTTGTGATCAAACTATAATGTAACAGAAGACAATGCTACGTCTCGTTTACACTTGTACAGCAAATTTTTGTTCTTACAAATGTTATATTTTCAATATTAATGGTGTAAGAATTTTTATACACATATAGCTTTGCATAACTGGATCAAAACGCGTTACTGCGACCAGATGAATACCTAAATTTACTTTAAGCGTAGTGATTAATTAATTTGAACGATTCCAGTTAAGTCTTTTTTGTTAAGTATTTACAACCTTGATTATTTATATGAATACTTTTATTATACTTAATGAAAGATCATTGAGTATATTTTCGTTATGCTAACACATCAGCGTGATCACATCAAATAGGTAAATGTAATAATACATATATTGTAAATATGTAGAATAGGCTAAGATAGTTTTTATGAAGCAATTGTACGTCCTTATCTATTATTTCACATAATGTAAATAGATATTTTAAGTGTAAAACTTCTACTTCTGTTAAGTGTGCAAATTATATAAATAAACTGCATACTAACGCCGTCTTGTTAATGCGTAACACAAATTTACAAATTACAGTCTACTAAATCACATAGAAGTTAAAGTAATTAAACTAAATGTACATCGCAGCTTTGATAATACGACATACTTTAAAGATATGAAAACAACCGTAAAACAGAGAAATGGCAGAGTAAAGCTCTCTAACTTTACAACCTTTAAGGTCATTGAGATAAAGTAGGAGCAGTCTCATTTTCATTAAAACGCCGACAAAAGTTTTTCTCTACAGAAATAGGGCTTTTGGTTTTAATAACTAACACACCTTGAATTGCGGCATTGAAAACAACGTACTACGCAAGATAAATAATCCGAAGTACTATTGTACGTTATGTATTGTTTAACCCCTTGAAAGGCTTAAATTTGTTTTTCTTTTGACGTTTTCACAAATTTGGGATTTAATTCAAAATAAGCTGTTTGTTTAGGACCATTTCTATAATCTAAAATAATAACTTTCCAAGATTATTTGTTTTAACGCAAAATTAACTTTGCTCTGTTTAGCTTAATTACCTTCCGCTCGATTAATTATTCGTGCACATACATGTTCTCTTTTTTTTTGATACGAAACTTATGCAAATTATTTAAATTATATCGTGGTTTTTTAAGGACCGCAATTTATTTCAAAGGATTAAGAAATCTGTACATATAATTTCTGTAAATACATTCACCCTATTACGTTAAACGAAAGAAGAATATTTTGCTACTTCTTACAACAAAGATTTAAAAGTACAACGAAAGTTCAAGGATATGATTCGGCTTTATTTTAAGCTTAATTTATTTAAACGACATATTTTGATCCTAATCTTTTAGCTAATAGCAGAGATTGCCTAAATTTATGTTATAGGGTAGCAAGTTACTAAGAATTTTTTTGCTTGATAAGGGATTTTTCTTGAAGCTCACTTCAAAGAGTATAAAGAAACGCTTGTGTTGTAAGAATGTCACTGCGTTAGCTATGTTATAAAGTTCTTAATTCTTATGGAAATGATGACATTCAAAAAATTACGACCGGTTTTGCAATTAATTATTTATAGTACCTATGAGAGAAAACTTAACAAATTCAATCATAGCTCATTTGCTAAGAATGTAATGTTATTCGACGTATTTGATTCTCTTCTATTTTTTACCAAACACTTAACGTGTACAAGGTTAATCTAGTTATTAAAAAAAGCATAAAAGATCTACTGCTGGATATACGACAAAGTTTTGCACAAAAAGGTACAATAAACTACAGACCTCGACGCCAAAAAGCTTATCTACTAATTCGTACTCAAGTAACGTTTTGTTGTGTATCTTAGCAATGATTATTATTATTTGAGAGACATCATTAGTGTGATTGTCATTATAAAAAGAATTATTATGTGTTTTATATGTTATGATATGTGTGATATTTAATATAGGACGAGGCAGTCAAACGACTACCTATACTAGAAGGACGATCTGACTCACTCATACCTTGATTTATACTAGGGAAAAACTACCACATCTTCTTTGATGTGGAAGTGGCATCCCAACCAGACATATCCTTCACGGATGGATCTAAAACAATGGAAGGAACAGGTACAGGTGTTTACTCACAAGAACTGAACTTCCATATCAGCCATTGCGGGCTCGAACCTAGGTGCGCATGGGCTTTCCCACCCTCCCGTCGAAATCCAGAATCCAAAATCCAGAAGCTCGATATCAATTGTCAAGATTACTTTCTAACGATTAATTTGGATTTTCTGGTCACTAACATAGCATGAAAATTGGCCACCATGGAACGATAAACGGGTAGTGACCATTTTCAAAATAGTGACAATGGCAAATCCGTCCTTTATCGAATGATTGGAATCAAAAACATAAGCATATTTTTTTTAACAGTCAATAACTATAATGAACTAAATTTACTAAAAGAGATTAATCAAAATTATTGTACAACACGGAAAAAACTAAAGGTCACAACACTTTTAAAGGTTTTGTGAAATTTCAAGGGCCACGACAGGCGTACAGTTTTCCCTGGACTAACTAGTGTTTGTCATATGTGATTTAATTGAAAAGAACAGCAAGTATGTAGCCATTATGGTAATTTATGTACATTTTTGGAAAATTTTTGTCTCCTTTACGAATCACACACAGTATGAATTACAAAGAAAATAATATGCAAATAAATTAAAACTTTTTATGTATATGAAAGTGTCACTTAAAAAATATCTAACTTCGTTTTTAAAAATACATTAATCTTAATATAATCTTATACATTGTGATTAATATAGAAAACAACATTTTCTAAAAGCTTTAACGAAATGTAAATAAATTACTACCGAAAAACAGGCGTAATTGTTAACTGCATTCCAGCTGTGATTTTACAGCTATTGTATAAATAAAACATTATAAAATCTATTAATCACCGAACGTGTAAGTTTTGCTCTATTAACGAGCAAGAATGATACCATCTCCAATCAATATTGGTGAAAAGCTAGAAGCTTGATTTTCTTACTAATAGCGTTTCCTTGCTGTAAAGTCTAGATATATAATAATAGCATTCTACATGATATGCAAAACGAGTCTTTGGGCACAATATCTCTGTTCGATACTTGACATAATTCATTTTAATTTTTTGTGTCTACTAACCCAGACCTGTTAGATTTAGTCATCAATATCGATAATTTATTTTAATTAATTATGTCTACGAAACCAAAACGTCATATTTAGTCAACCATAACATTTTATTACCTTAAAACCAATAAATTGCAATCTACCCTATTAAAAACTTAAATCATACTTAAGTACCTACATGTTACCGATTAGTTCTCAGATTGCATGAATCTACGTTCCCACCAATCAGAATATTATATTTTCCACCTTTTTTTTTGTACCGATGTATTAAATATAATACGGTGTAATAATGCATTTAAACCAGAACTCTAACTTTTACAAGATTCTTACTTTAAATTTTACGGGATTCTTACTCCCAATATTTACGAGATTCGTACTCTAATTTTTGAGAGATTCTTAACTATAATTTACGAGATTCTTACTCCCTTACTTTAATGTAAATTCACTTGTTAATCAATTATTAAATCAAGCTTATACAATATACATATAAATACAATCACACATTTCAAGTGTTTTACTAATAAACTTTATTGTGCATTGTGCCGCAACTAGATCATCCGCAACAATCTCTTTGATATTCGAATGAGTTGCAAACTAGAAAAGAAAAACTATTACACTTTCTTCCCCTTCGCCGTTTCCGTTCATCATTCTTTAGGTGAAACCAAAACCAAGTTAATTTGTCATCTTAATGTTTGTTCGCTCTTACGGGGGCGGCATTTTCCTATTATGCAATCCGTCAATCTTCCAGTGTTGAAGTCGTTTTCAATGGTACTCCTAACTGTAGCAAAAGGATTGCTCGCAAGATGGTCGCGTTATCATGAAGATTTAAAAAAAATATACGAAATCGTGTGATATAGGCAATTGAAATGAACTTTCCTGCGTGGATACGTAACGATGCGAACGAGGACTTTTCAGTAGCACATATTTGTGTTATCATTATACGATTCACTTTGCAGTTTTTTGTCAAAATAAAGAACGTTACGCTAAACATTAATTTCCCAAAGTCCCACAAAGTGTGAAGAAGTTAAAATGAACTTTTAAAAAAAACCAAATAGCTTTGCAGCCTACCCCAACAAGACTCGACTTTTTGTTTTTTTAAAAAAAGTCCCAAGCGTGCTAACGTAAACCGAATAGGCTGTAGACCAAGTTAGACGCTTTACTGCGAATAAAACAACGTTGTCAATTGGATACGGGCTTTCAGGTTGACTACCACCGTAAATTTAGAAGCTTACATAATTGTAAGACGAATAATCAACGCTTGGTGCAAGTGATTGACTCGAAAAAACGAGAAAACTTAGACTATTAATGCAACACAGTGCTTTTTCCAAAGAAAAGCTCATAAAAGCAAGCCATAGAACTTGAATTAATAAAACTACTTACAACCTCCCCTTAGACAATGATATTTAATAATAAATTCAAATTTAATGAAGCTTCATTAAATTTGAATTTATTATTAGATATCATTGTCTAAGGGGAGGTTTTAAGTAGTTTTATTAATTCAACCACTACCCCTTTTTGAGCCTCTGACTCCACCATGAACCATAGAACTTACTAACACTCACGTGTTTTCATGTTTCTGGGCGATGTCCTTAATTTCTTCTACCACAGTTGTTATCCCTAGGTCCTATTGATATCGCTGTTTCTGACGTACCATGGCGCATTTATAATGTTCCTAAGCACTTTATTTTGAAATATTTTGATTTTATTGATGTTTGTTTTACTCGCACATCCCCATAGTTGACAGCCATATATCCATACTGGTTTTAGGATCTGTTTATAGAGAAGTAATTTATTATAAGTTGACAGTTGGGACTTCCTGCTTGGTCTCTTGTAGGGACGTCGCGTCGTCACATTGCTCTGTGGTACCCCTGCTTTAATTTCACTTAGTTCAGAGTATTTATCGCCTTGTTTAATCCTGAAAAATCTGTCGGTGATATAGGATTTTAATAATTCAAAGTATTGCTTAGGCAAAGCTTTAGCAAGTTTGTATTTCATCCTCTCATGCCACACTGTATCAAATGCCTGTGAGACATCTAAGAATACTGCTGAACTTACTTTTTTTCCTCCAGGCTTTTCTAGATTATGCGTTAGTTATCCGATGGACTTGGTGGAGTGTTGTTTTCTGAATCCCAATTGGTGCGTAGGGATTAGTTCTTTACTTTCTATTATTGGCTTAAGCCTCTTGAGAAACAGCCTTTCGTAAAGTTTTGAGATAGCAGGTAAGAGCGAGATAGCTCTATAAGATGTCATTTCATTTGGAGATTTTCCAGGTTTTTGTATCATCAACATTTCAGCCGCTTTCCAGACGCTTAGCACATATTTCAGTCTAAACACTGTATTTATTATATTAGTTAGTTTTACTATTGCTTTTTCTGGGAGCTGGTGCAATACCATCCCTGTAATCAGGTCAAATCTAGGAGATTTTCTTGGATTTGTATTTTCAATTTCTTTTGCTACTTCTTGTGGGGTAACATACCGTATTTCGTCTTCTTCAGTTTCGTTTTCTTCTTGAAGTTTTGCATTAATTTGATGTTCATTGTGTTGAAATATATTTTGTAGGTGTTTTGCAAAAGCATCTGCTTCTTGCTTGTGTTGAGTTTGCACTGGATTTAATGGACAGGTTGTAAACCTCCGCTCACAAACAAAGAATTAAGAAACAACGTTAGGAATTTATTAAAACGTTCTTAACGTAAGAGATACGTTCTACTCAAATATTTT
This sequence comes from Pyrocoelia pectoralis, assembly GCA_036250285.1. Taxonomy (NCBI): domain Eukaryota; kingdom Metazoa; phylum Arthropoda; class Insecta; order Coleoptera; family Lampyridae; genus Pyrocoelia; species Pyrocoelia pectoralis. The sequence continues at coordinate 7,833,256 of CM070075.1, forward strand.
GATGGACAATTCTCTATTTATTATTATAGCCATGGTTACCCACTTGACTATTAACATATGAAGCGTGTCATTATATTTTTTTATATCTCCTTGATACTTCCTCCAAAAAAAATGTGACACTGCTATTAAATTTTACAATTCTTTTAAACCTAAACCTTCACGCAATGCTGTGAAACGAACTCGATCAAGCGGTTTTGTAAATATATCCGCCAGTTGATGTTGTCCCGCAATGTGTTCTACTGTGATCTCGTTGTCTTGTACACACTCACGAACGTAGAAGTAGCGTAGTTTCACATGCTTCGTCCGTTTGTGAAACTCTGGATTTTTAGTTGATTTCACTGCACTTGCACTATCACAAAACAGCACTGGTGTTTCGACTTCTTTTCCACTAATAACGGAAACAACACGCTTGAGCCACATCAACTCTTTTGCACCCTCACTTGCTGCTACAATCTCGGCTTCGGTTGTTGACATTACAACTGAATGCTGTCGTTGACTTGTCCATACTACCGATGCGCTACCATAAATAGCCAGAACGCCTGTAGTTGACCGGCCTGTCTCATTGCATCCTCCATAGTCCGCATTCGTAAATGTATGCAGTTGATCACCACCACTCTTGGAGTAATACAATCCGTAACCTTTTGTTCCATTCAAATAACGAAAAATTCGCTTTACACCATTCCAATAGGCCTGAGTCGGTTCCTGCATTTTGCGAGCTGCAAATGAAACCGCATATGCGATGTCAGGCCTAGTCACCGTCATTAAATGCATCAGGCAACCGACTGCTGATCGATACATTGTATCATCGTCGAATACTTTTTCATGATCATTGTTTGTACTGCTTCCATCGCCAATTCTTTCGCACGGTGTTGACACAGCATTTGCATCAGCCATACCAAAACGTTCCAGCATACGTTTTGTATACGCACGCTGCGATAGGAAAATTCCATCACTCCGTTTGTCGATCTGCATTCCTAGGAAACTGTCTGATGGCCCACATGTTATCCTAAAGTGCTGCTTCAGCTCCAGAAGGAACTTTCCAATTTCACCAGCATCATCGCCAACGATCAAACCGTCATCGACGTACAATACCACTATTAAAGTTATTCCATCTTTACGTCGTGTAAAGAGACATGGATCCTCATATGTTGCCTTAAGATCGAACTTCTTCATAACTTCTACAAATCGCTTGTTCCAACAACGTGGGGCTTGTTTAAGCCCATATAAGCTTTTTAACAATTTACACACTCTGCCTGTTTCGTCGTCGTATCCTTCGGGTTGTGTCATGAAGATCTCTTCCTCCAACATACCGTAGAGAAACGCCGTCTTCACATCAAATTGTTGCATGTGCCAACCATGGATTGCTGTTTCAGCCAAAACCACACGAACAGTGTCATATCGCGCGACCGGACTGAACGTTTCGTCGTAATCAATTCCTTTCTTCTGTCGGTAGCCTTTGATAACCAGACGAGGTTTGTAACGCGAAACGTTTCCATTCGCATCAAGCTTAACTCGAAAAACCCAACGACAATCAATTACTTTAACGTTATTTGGTCTTTTTACCAACATCCATGTCTTATTTTCATGCAACGATGCTATCTCATCATCACACGCTGCTTTCCACTTAGCACTTTCAGCCGAGTTCATCGCGTAGTCGTATGACCAGGGTGTAATACCGTCATCAATTTTTACGATTGCTTTTGCAACACTTACTTGATACCACGCATCATTTGTAGTATCAACTTCGAATTCGTTTGACTTGTACATTGCCGGACGTTGACGCTGCCTCTCCGACCTACGAGGCGCATCACGCGCATCAAGCATATTCGCCATATCGAATTGTTCATGGTCGTCGACGTTGCTTCCATCTTCATTTCCCTCCGAAGCATCGTTATTGTCTTCCTCCGCAACTGAACTCTCAACACATTTTGTGATTTGAGAAGTCAGTTCTGCTTTAAGTGGCACCACTCGATATTCAGCTGTTATCGAATTATCGATTTCTGTGCACACCTTTTCGCATTTGAAAAACACGTCATGTGAACGAACAATCTTTCCACGTGATGGTAAGTATACAACGTAACCGTCTTTGTCGTTAACATAACCAACACAATGACCAAATATGCTTTTGTCGTCGAATTTCTTTCTAAACTGTTTTGGAACATACACGTAGCACCCGGTACCAAAAACACGGATATGGTAAAGATTTTCGAATTTCTTATTAGTCCACAATTCACGAGGAGTTTTATCTGGAACCATCGACTTGCCAGTAGCATTTAATACATACACGCTGGTTGCACATGCATACAACCAGAACGACTTCGGCAAACCACTTACAGAAAGCATCGATCGTTGCTGACTCAACAATTGTTCGATTCTCACGTTCAGCCGTACGCCATTTTGCTCTGGTGTATATGGCGCTGAGAATTCCAACCGAATCCCTTTTTCACTTAATATGGTACGCACTTCTGCACAGTCAAATTCGTTACCACCATCACAACGAAATACCTTTGCGTTGTGACGTTCGGTTTTCATTTCACTTAGAAACGTTCGCAAACACTCCGATACCTCGTTTTTCCTTGCGATGAAAAAAACACGCCGATACTTGCTAAAATCGTCTTTAAAACAAACATAGTATCGTTGCTTTCCACCAAACCCTTCGACAGACATCGGTCCATTTACATCAGCATTGATACATTCCCCCACTTCTGTTGCACGGTTTCTTCGAGCACGAAAGGGTTTACGATGCGCTTTGCCTAGCGCACATCCGTCGCAAAATTCTCTCGTCGCTTCGTAATCAATTTTGATGCCCATACGACCAAGAACATTCCTTACGTGGCGTTTATCTTGGTGGCCAAGTCGTTCGTGCCAGATCTGTAAGGTTTCGTTAGATTTTGCAAGCAACACCTTCACAGGATGAGTTGGTACATTAACACACATGTCCATAATGTATGCGTTGTCCTTCCACGTTGCCGTCGCTACGAGCCTACCGTTACGTTTGAGTATAACGTGCTTACGGCTAACAATGCTGATTACGTCGTGCTTCGATGCACTTCTTGAACTAAACAGATGATAGGCCATGCCGGGAACGTACAGAACGTCGTATAACGTAGCCTTACATTGCTGTCCACGAATTCTCATCAATACGTTGATGTTACCCATGCCAACTGCATGTAACGAACTGCCTGAAGCTGCCGTCCCAATGATACGAGGCGTTTTTAACGCTTCGTATGACGTAAAATAATGCAAGCTGCCCGTCATGTGATCGCTTGCGCCCGAATCACACACCCAACGATCAGCATTGTCTTTTAGATTAGCTTCTGCTACAAACGCACTACTGTTTGCTTGTTCGTTGTTCACTTTCTTATTGTCCAAAATTTTATTTCGACAATATTTTGCTAAGTGACCTTTCTTTTTGCACTCGTAACACGTGTACCCCGAATAACGATTCTTCTTATTACCATTACCCGATTTCTCACTAGCTTTGTCACTGCTCTTACCGGAGCCTTCGAACGACTTTCCTTTCTGCTGCAAATTCTTTTGCGTGTAGAACGCTGTTGAGTTCTCAATAAACGCACCAGCGTCCAATTCTTGTTCCTTGGAACACAACAATTCTGAAAGAGCTGCGAGTGTTTGCTCTTTTCGCGGCCTTGTCTTCCATATGTCCTTTAATACTGAGTACTCATCACCTATTGAACACAGGATTCGATAGTGCAGTATGGATTCAGGTATTTGAAGTTTAACTGCCTGACTAACGTTCCCTCCAGCAGCCATTGCATCTTCTTTTGCCTGACGATCGAATTCATTATTTAAATCGAAGAAGTCCTTTTTCATAGATGCAATATATGTTGCCATTGACTTATCCGGTTTCTTTATCGCCGTCATGAATCTAGTTAAAATCATATGAACGCGCTGAGTGTTTCCATGTTCAAAAGTATTCATCAGCGTTGACCACATAACTGCTGACGAACGTGTCGTAAGCACCAATTGAGCGACGTCCTTTGTTAACGCACCGGCGATCGTAGTCGCTGCTATGAGATCGTCTTCACGCCATTTTTGTTCAGCACTAATTTCTGTTTCTGTGGGTTTCGCCGGATCTTTTGATAGAGGCAGAATTTTCTTACCTTCTACAATTTCAAGAACGCCCTTCGCTTGTAAGACCATCTCAATGTGCCATCGCCAGATTGACCAATTTTCCATTCCTTTCAGTTTCTCAATGTTATATTTTTCGTCATTTTTAACAGACGTCATTGTTTGTTTTTCACTTCCGGAAAGTTTAAAAAAAAATCACAAGCATGAACAGAATTACAACCACGTACCAATATCACGCCCTGGGCCCATAACCTGTTGAGTTTGCACTGGATTTAATGGACAGGTTGTAAACCTCCGCTCACAAACAAAGAATTAAGAAACAACGTTAGGAATTTATTAAAACGTTCTTAACGTAAGAGATACGTTCTACTCAAATATTTTGATGGACAATTCTCTATTTATTATTATAGCCATGGTTACCCACTTGACTATTAACATATGAAGCGTGTCATTATATTTTTTTATATCTCCTTGATAGCTTGTTTTCTTTTTCCCATCCACTCTGAGTTCTTAACGGTGGGATTTGAGTTATGGGCCGTTTAATTTTCTTAGTTACCTAGCTTCCATAGAGAATAGTATCTTTATTATTTGTAAGGTTCCTAAGGTAGGTATTCACCGATTCGTTTTTTATTTCCTGTATTTCCCTTCTTAACTGTAGGATGAGTTGGTTTAGTTTATTTTTATCTACTGGTGCCTTGGTTTGCTGCCATTTTTTCCTATATATAGCTGTTCTTTTTTCGATCACTATTTGCTTAATTTCCTTAGGGTAGTTAATACCGATTGTTTGCCTCTTTATCTCTGGTGTGTTGTTCCATGCAGCTTGTTGGACATCTATTATGAATTTTTCAGCTTCCTGATCTAGCTGTTCTTCATTCACTAAGGGTACATGGAACTGAATGCTATTGAACAGAGCTTCTTTAAAGGTACCCCAGTCTGTGTGCTTATTATACAGTATTTGGTAGCATTGCTTCTTGATTTAAAACAGCAAGTTTCAATTATATTCTTATGAAATTGCTACTGAATTGTAGAAATTTTGAACAGGTTGAAAAATCAATGATAATGGGAGGTAAAACGAATATTTTTTCGTAACCTACTACATTCTTGGCGTCCTTAGTGTCTCACACAATGGAAGATGGAACCTGAAATTCATCAAACTGAGACGACATGCACCTATCTCAACATTTTGCATTTAACTTGCATTCATTCACATCAATGATACATAAATGCATCATTTTGAAAATTGCTTTTTGTAGAAAAATAGATTACAATTCCTCTTTTAATATTAAAACATACAAATTTAGGTTTTTCAAGAACACGGAATTGAAACAATTATATTTCTAAGTATTGTCTCTTTCATCAAAAAAGTGATTTAAGATTCACTTCAGGTGGTATATGAGAGCTGGGTTAAAATTGAGATGATAATTTATGCATTTCAATCGTTTCTCTCCGATGCAGCCTGAAATTGAAAAGTTGCCAGTTGGCTAAGATTGAAATCGTTAGAGATTCTGTTAATAATTTGTTTTACCTTTTTCCTTCTGAAAGAAATTTAATTGCCGACAGTATGGCTTTATACCTACGTGATACTGGAGATGGGATGAATTGATTAAAAGAAAAGCGCTGTTGTCCTTTCGAAGAATTTATTAGGTTAGCCTTTGAAAATTAAGCGTCGGTCACAATGAAGTACGAGCTTTCATTCAATGATCCGAAATACAAGCGATAGTTAGTTGTGTAACTTTCAGGGAAAATTAGAAAATATAGAAAAACACAGTGACCGTACGTGACAAGATTGTTCAAACTGTTATACGTGCTATCTCTTGTGTGACTGTTTTCTTATTTCACAGAATTTTTTTGTTTACAATAAGGATGTAATATATTTATATGTTCGTGATTTATACGTTTCATTTATAAGCACATGGAGTGTTCTGTGTGAACTGTTATTATATAAAGTAAAACTAATAACAAGTATTACGTTTTCATTAAAAAGAATACGGAAATTTCCCGAAATATCCTATAACCACGTATAAACCCAATTGTTTGGTAGTTTTAACAAGAAATGCTACGTGCTTTATTTCAAGTAAAACCAATAAAGAAAGTCCCTCTTAGAATAAATAGTTCGACGCAATGTTTGAAAAGGACTTTGTCCTTCGTAAAAGATTTGAAGCTTGTTCAATTTTTCAAAAACGTTATTCCATGACACTTCAGTGATAAATAAGTTCATACCAGAACGCTCAATTGTATTCGGCCATTCAATCTCAATACCTATTTTGTTTCGTTTCTCGTTGCGTAACCTACTTTAAATTGACTCTTTTCCATTCATTTTCATTTTCGAATTTGAATCTTCGTCATACGGCGTATGTAAGTAATGTTTCGTAATACAAATGAAATAAAGATGAAAGAAATTCGTCAATATTTTATAAAGTCGTCGAAAATACAAAATAAATAAATTTATGAGTAATAACGTAAATTACGACAACGTCATTATCTTTTTACGAGCGAATCTCTTTCATTAAAAAGAAATACGGGCGTACCTACCCTTTAATATTTATAGCATTTTGAACGAAATGAAGCAACCTTTCTGTTATGTGTTCAAATAATTCTCCTGGGTACAATAAAACAAACTTAATAAAGGAGCTCTTGAACGTGAGAAAACTTTTGTCAAAATTTTATGAAAGCGTTCGTTTGGTAATGTAATGACTTATATTAATGCGAAAACAGTATGCAGAATGTAATTATTATAAAATTAATTTGATGTTTTGTTTATCCTTTATTTAACTCAACTGAAAATGATTAAGTCTGACAAAATAAAATGAATTTGTCTCTGCGACCAAAAAGAAAAACAAATACTGATCTCATCACAAATGAAATGGCCATACATTACACAATCGGTAGTTTGCTGCAGCAGCTGCAGGAAATTCGATTTCGCCAAAGTTAGTTCTTTGTTCGATTTAATTGAGAACCAGAACAAACGAAAACGTAATTATTATTAAAATATTTCCTAAACATCTTCACGTCGTATCCTTCTCAAAAATAAATAAGCGCAATTATAAACTTCAGTTTATTTACATTTCCCTTTTTGTATAACCATTAACCCCATGGATATGTTTTCATGCCAAGTCGTGGATATTTTTTAAGAATAGTATTTTCTATGAAAATACCCATTTCGTCCATAATTGTAATGCATATAGTCGCCCTTAAATTACAATTACCTAGCTTTGTAAACCTTTCATCTACAAGGTTTAAAATAGTGGATTAGAAGTACTGTCAACATGGTTAATTAATTCAGTTTGAAATTAATAATAATAATGATCAGGTTATACGTGTTAAATTCAAAGGAGTGAATATAATTTCTGTTCAGAAATGGCATACAGTTCATTGTAAAATCACAAATATTTTGTATAGGGAAATAACGCAATATGGGAAATAATTAATAATACGTGAACGTACTTTTTTCTTATTTGAGTAACAAAATGGTTAATTAAAAATTGCATTGACTTACTGTTAAAATAAAAAAGCTTCAACTATTATTTCTGTCTGCTTGCGACACATGTGAACCATTTTTAGATCTGTTTGTAATCTATGGCACTTATGAGAATGGTAGATATAGATGTCCCTATTTATGTCTCCTTTATCTTCTCACCTACCCGTACATCCCCTTTCATTACTGTTCGTCTCCTTCCAAATTCTTAGCGATTGAGAAACTTATTGCCTTACTCAAAGCTCATAAAACATAACCGCTTCCTTCTAATTAGAAAAATACATAAACAGTGCAACATTAGAGAAATTGCAATGCAATAGTAAAGCTTCATTTGCTGTATCAAAATATGGACTAAAGGTGTCTCTCCTAATATAACCAACATTAAAATTACAATGGGATAGCAAATACCTCTTAAGAGCAATAAAGGATTTATACAAAGTACTTTAATCAACTTTAACTAAATTTTTTCAAATTAGTGTCACTATTCTTATTTCCCAAAACCAAAATTCGTCTGTGTGCAATAGCGTCCCAAATGGTTATTCATTGAACGTTTGAAAGAAGAAGTTTTTTTCTGAATTTTCTGAGATAGTGTCATATTCCAGAAAGTGGTAAATAAAAGTAATATTATCCTTTTATGCAATACGGTTACATTTGGAGACAAGCCGATGTTTTTTTTGTATATGCAAAGTTTTCTAAAATAATTTCAGGAATAAACGTAAAATTTGTTTTGCTTATAACAAGTTATAAATATACAAAAAACAATTGTAAGGATGAAGCACATCACATTTTGGTTAGTGTCGCTGCTTTCATAAACTTTATGATACAGTAATTACTACTTAATGCCACATTTTGGGATGTGACTGTATTCCTCCAAATAAATAGGAGGGGGGTACATTAAATAGATTTTATGTTTGTGTCAAATTGCATTTTCATGCCGAAATGCAACATTTAATACAATAAAATTCGCAGGATTGCCAAACAAAAGCATCCCGAACGATATTACAAATTTGAATACACCAGAAACTCCAATTTGTCGAACAGCAAATAACAGAATATGGTAATCATTACAAATAAACATAGTAGATAGTCGAGACAAAGTGTTCATTTTATCTTTTATGGATGAGTATTTTGTTACACTATACTTTTCCAATACCTTTACTGAACAGGTACTTTTTATTGGAACATACTGAGTGATATAGAAATTGCAACATCAAGAAAGGCAATAAAGAGAATTCGAGAGAGGTCGAATTATTGGTTTGTGCGAAGCTGGTTCTTCATTTGGGGAATTTGTTAACCGCGTAAATGGAAGTCGGTCTACTGTATTGCGAGTGTGTCGTGCATGGTTTGAATACGGCCCGGAATCGAAACATCAAGAACGAATGAGCGTCAAGATCGTCGCTTAAGATAACTGACATTTAGAGACCGATGTAACTCTTTGAATAACTTATAGCCGAATCAGACGTTTTGGGTTAACAATATATCGTCTGTAACTTGTGCTTCCTTCGACTTTGGAACATTCTTTAGTGATGAAGTAGCTTTTATTTAGGCATGATTGACGAATTGACGATCATATGAGAGTCAGAAGTCACCACACACAAATAGTAGAATATACTGGAAATTTGAATAAAGGCAAAACTTATGTTAACGGCTCAAGTCCGCCTTCAGGTATGGCCAGTAAATCCGGTACAAACACTGAACAGGAAATTTAGAAGAAAGGCGAAAGAAGAAAACAAAAAATAGCTAAAACTTGATGATTTAAGGAAAAGAATATAAAAATGCTACGACAAATAAAACCTTTCACAGAGGCAGATACTACCACCATGTACAAAGAACTTGAAACGTTTTAATAAGTTTACAGAGGAGCAGCGCCTACCCCTTTTTTGGCAACTACTGGGAACTTGGTAGCCTTCATTATCAACGTCACTTTTTTCTTCCAGTATGTTGCAAACCTACAATTTCTTACACACGACTATAACGATTTACATGGGACACATTCGAAACTTTATAAATCGGATGAAGGAATAAAAAATAGTATTCATCAATATATCAATTCAATACGCAGACTTTCAGTTCATTACTGTCGATATCACACGAACGAACATCAATTGAAGGTGATTTAACAGTGACCGATTTCCACAGTTTTTACGCACGAATGCAAGGCTTCCCTTCGAGAATTTTTATGATTTTATAAGTATAGCTCTAGGCTTGGGATTAGGAAATAACCTTATCATTTAAAATGTCTGAGATTCAAGTTTTTAATATTGAAAAGAATCAAACAGTACAAATTGTTGTATAAAACTTCGTTCGAAAACTTTTAGGGAAGTTTCAATAGAAAGTCCAAGATGTGCAAGAGGCAGAAAAACAGAAACGATTACACTGTCATCGGTGGACATAAACAAAATTCGAATTAGCGACAATGAAAAGTTTGCTTTCATTGTTTGAGGAAAATCCAAATATTGGTACATACACTTATTTCTAAAATTTATAAAGAATACCAGGACGGCTTCTAGATAGAATATTGTCATTTAGAATTCTGTTCCTAATTTTTATATTGCTAATTATATTTTCCAGATTGATAAATGTGTATTGCAAGTGTTTCGTGTGAATGTGATGTGGATAGTGTGTAGTGAATGCTGTGTGTATCTTGTTCCTATACAAATTATAATATTTTGAGAAGTTTACAACTCGATTTACATTAATTGGAGCTTTACAGAGATTGTGGTAAATAGTATAAAATTCTTAACAACACATTGCTGTCTTACGACTTACTCTTCATATCTTCATGATAAAATTGTGGAAATCATACTTAAAAACCAGGAAAAGCAATAAAATAAAATCATGCAATATTAATCACTAGGATAAAAAAGAGGATGAAAGAAAAGAGTCGAAAAAGTCAATTGATAATAACGAAGAACTAATAATAATAAAAGAACGCATTTATGTCCTCAATGATTCATATTTTGTATATAACGCGTTAGAAAACAAGCGATAAATTAAAAGTCACTACTCACTGGGAGTAGAATACAATGTTCAATTTCTCTTAATAACTGTACTCGCACCACTATTTCGGCATCGGTACGTTGAAAATATTAATATTAATAACAAAAGTACATCTAAATATAATTAATCTCAATACCTTTGACATCAAACATTGACTCAGAGGTTTATGGGAACATTAAGACCGAATATAGTTCTCTAAAGCACGTTCTTGCACGAATCGAGTGCTTGAAAAGCTTTAGAATTGAACTAACGAAGTTATTATACAGCTAGAAAGGGATCATCCCATTCAAACTCCGTTGGGTAATAATCTATATCATTTTTATCTCTAATTCTTAGCGAATATCTATAAAAATCTTGTTTCCATGTGAGAAAATAGGAATAACACCTTTTCCAGTAGCGTATTTGCATTCTTTTTTAGAACAATGTTAGATATTTTAATTTGTTGCAGCTTTTCCATTTTCAGATACGTGCATTTTTCACTAAAAACCTACAAAATATCTACATTATCTGAAAGTTTATCGCTGTACATAGACGAAAATGTGTTGACACGAATATGAAATGTGACTGGTATAACAATAAGGTGTATGTTGTTTTTGCACAGCTTGTAAAATGAGATGCACGACTTATTAAAGAGGATTCAAATGCATTTATGTGGGAAGGGAGATCATTTCATACAGTTGTTGCACTGCCGCATGCGGGTTTTAATTCTGCAGCATTTCGTATTCATTGTATGCATATTTCTTTATGTTTATTCAAAATTTCTTCGTCCATTTTACTTTCTTTGTCTTCACTGTATATAAATGATAAGTTAATTTTAATGTAAACTTATACAGGTAATGGTTTTAATGAAACCTATTACTATAGATTTAATCTATGCTGTACAACCTGGGTCCTGGAGGGATAAAGCACGTGTACGGTAGATTCGGTACGTTAACAAAGGTAACATTTCTAAGGGTAAACCCACCCTTATTTCCAAAAAACTTGATCACATTAATTATCATAAAATGGAAACCACCACAATATCTTCCATATTTCATTATAAGTTCCCTATACGAGGGTACATTGCACTTTCGAAAACTGTTCAGAAAGTTGGAAATATACTTACTGGTCGCCAGCGTCGCCGGCGTTAGCAACACAATTTATCAAGCTTCGGTTTGGTGTTTAAAGACGTCAAGACGATGAATGGAATGTCGGGAAAGCAGATGATTCAAATAATACCAATTCCAGAATTCGATGGCCCCTTATATACGATATAAATTGGGATAAAAGAAATGCGGTTTTCGAATTTTTAGCACGACATGTATCTATTATAGGAGACAAAACGAGAATCAACAAAATGAATCAAATGTAGGACCGGTGCATTAAATCTAGTATCACGCCCACTAATGAACTAGGAAAGAGAAATCTGTAGCAGAATGACGCGAATGAAAGTTTGTGAATTTTAAGCAGCAAATGTCGCGCGATAACGTCACAAATTCATCATAAATATTGTATTCAAAAATATTTTTGTTATATCTACTGTATTAACAGAGAACATCTGTTTTTGAGCCTTGTAAGGGTAACGTCACTTTAACTTCCTGAACAATTTTAGTAAAAACTTCTACTTTAATAACTTTCTGACTAAAACAATATTATTCTTCTATTAACACTTTAAAATATGGAAGAAGTATTTTTGTATAATATATCTGTGCATAAAATTTTTAACAGCGTAAATATAAATTCAATTTCCTTACGGACTGAAAAATGTAACTGATGTAATATTAAAGTATGTTGTAATGCAATATATTAAACGCATAAAGAAAATAGCAAAAAAGAAAAAATATGTAAGAAATATACGACGTTATACTTTAAATGAATGAATACCCTACTTTCTTAGACGTTCCCCACCATATATAAATAATTCCATATCCAGATTTCGTTTCGAGATATAGTGGTCGGAAACATAAAAAATAGATAACGACATACGCGTCCCATGTTGTAAAATAACAATCTAAATCTTGTTTTCGGTATTTATTTGTTTCCTGCTTTTAGAGATTAACGTAAATTAAACATCGCGCAATTCGCCCTTTGTGTTTTATATTATTGTTTTTATGAACTTATATAACATAATTTTTCTTTTTCGTTACCTATTAATTATTGTTGTCATTCGGCGGATAAATTGTAATTGAATAAGCATGTGCAATGCTAAGTTAGACCAAATACGAAAAAGGGCGCCTTTATGGTATAGGCATGAAAATTAAGATAATTCATAAATTTGATTTTTATAGTATGGAAATAACGCACGTGATCTATATCCTTTCCTTATTTCTATTCTCGAAGGGAATCCAGAACGTAATACATAAATCCATTGATGCGCGCGCTGCAGGGTTTGGGTTTGTTTAAGTGATACATATTATTTATTTGTAGCCTAATTTTTTTAATATTTTCCAAATCCGCTTCTTCAATTAGTTTTATTGTATTATATTAAAATTACAAAATCTTCTGTACCGCTACACATCAAAAATTTATATATTTACATACATACACTTATTTCTACCACGCCGTACCACCCAATGCACCCCATTTCTTTCTTCTTCTCGTCCCGAACACCGCCCCAATCCGTCCTCTCTCAGCATGCTTATCCTCCCTCCCGTTTGCTGTCGCAGCTCTCTGCATTCTTCCGATATATACTCTATGTTCTCCCTTCCCTCCACGCACAGTCTGCACCACCTCTCATTGTCTTCCAGCCAGGACTTATTTTCTCTTTCCTCATTCCCCACCCTGGAACGTGCTATCGTCCTCTTACTTTCTATTCCCCCTCTTATCCCTCAGATACTTTGAAATTTCTATCGTCTCTAGTTCACTAAATCTTCTATCATATCGCCCCACCTTTATTCTCACCTTCTTTCTTGCGCTTGCACATCTCTTCTTACCATATCCTTAACAATCCTCCATCCCTCTTCCCTCCTCATCTCCATCAGCTCTCTCGTGTATCCCCCTCTTTCGTAGTAACGTCTTGTTTCAGCCTGTCCGTGTCGTAGTCTCCTGTTTTTTGCCTTGTTCCAACAGCATGTCAGAATTCCCCCTTCCTCTCTACCTTCCATCTTTTCTTCATAGGCCATTGCTCTTCTTCCTGTTTCTATTCTTATCCTATTCAGCTTTAGCTCTTCGTCTAGCACATACCGCGGAGCTCGATCCAGTCCTAACACCCACTTCCAATATTTACGCTGCACGTTTCCAACTGTTCTCTTTCCTCCCATCCCCACACCTCCGCCACATATAGCATTACACTTTTTACTAGTTTCTAAAATATCCACCACCTTTTTTGTATATCCCCCCTCATCCACCTTTCCCCCAGACCCCACACTTGCCCTACCACTGCATTCCCTTTCTTTGCCAGCTCCCTAATCTGCCCATATCCCACCACCCATACTTTCTTCCTTCCAATCACCCCCCCACACTATGGTTCCCTCGCAGAACCTCCTCAAGGTCCCCAATCAAAATTGAAAAGAAAATTGGACTCAGAGGGCACCCCTTTCGCAATCCTTTTCTAGTCGAGAGGGGTTCACTAACCTCCTCCCCACCCTCACCATACATCTAGTCTCTCTATACATCACCTCCAACATTCCAATAATCTCCTCCCCTCTTTCCCACACTGCCACCTTTCTTGTCAAATTCCTTGTTCACTAGTTGCTTTAGGATGTATATATTCTCAATCGTACACTTACCCTTTCTGAATCCGGCCTGCCAATTTGGGACCATTTCCTTCTCTGCAATCTCCTTCTCCATTTTCATCTTCACTGCCGTCGCTAGCACTTTATACGCTACATTTAGCAAACTAATTGGTCTGTAGTTTTTCATTTCTTTCTTATCCCCTCCATTATATACCAAGCACACGATAGCCTCCCTCAACTGCTGTGACATCCTCTCACCTTCCCATATCCCGTTGAGCAGCCTCAAAATCTTTCCTCTCGCCTTTTTCCCTGTGAAGTTCCATTGTTTACCCTGTAATCCGTCCGGCCCTTCTGCTTTCCTCCTCTATTTTTTCCAAGGCTCCCTCTAGCTCCTAAAGGCTTATCCTCCCCTGCCTTAGATTCCTTCTCTCTATTCGTCATTCTGTCTTTCCGTATCATCCCCACTACACCACACCGTCCCATTCCTCAGTTCCATGCAACGTGCTCTCCATTGAACCTTGTCAATTCTGCCTCTCACCAAGGTTCCTGGATTACCTGCCTTTGAGAAAGTTCCATATCACCCCTTCGTTTTCTACTCTAGTTATCCTATCATCCATTTGCCTCTTATGTTTCTCCTTTTCACTTCTGCATATCTCCTTATATTTCCTCTTTACTGCCTTGTATCCTTCCAGCGAAATTTCCTTTCTCTTCCACCTCTTCATACCACGCCTCACTTCCTTTCTCACTTTTTTACATTCACCGTTCCACCATCTGCTTCTTAACGTAGCTCTTATGTGAGAAAATTAAGGGTCATCTAATCGACTTGATTTCTGACTGCATTCACTGCTGCTTAAAGCCGATCCTCACTTCAAACGGTCCTATTACTGTAATCAGGGAGGTAGCCCAAAGCGGCCGAATATGATGATTCTTTCCACTTTCCATAGTAGTGGAAAGATTCCCATTGATGTTACTAACACAACACGATCTTGAAATCTCAAATTAAGAGCATGTAAGCTTATTACATGCTCTTAATTGGGTCTAGGACGTTTGGACGCGACCGTTTGAACGCGACCGTTTGAAAGCCGCCGTTTGAACGCAGAGACGGTTGAACGCAGGGACTTTTGAACGCAGAGACGTTTGGACGCAGGCCATTTGAACGCAGGGATGTTTGAACGCAGAGACCTTCGAACACAAAATTTAAATTATTTTTCCATTAATTGTTTGTCCACTGGCCGCTACGTCCACTAGTTCTTTAGTCCACCGCCCTCAAAATCCATTAATTCTTTTGTCCACATCCCTTAAAATCCACTAATTAATTGATTATTATTAGGTCAAAAAAAGACCTACGTCTTAATATTAATAGTATATTATACACCAAGGTGGTAAAGACTGTTATTATTGACACAAATTAAAAATAAAAAAATTTCTTGTAAAAATCAAGTAAGTAGCACAGGAATGCAAATTCCCATTATTAACCTAGGTGAATAATATAATAGATTATTGACCACTAGGTAGAGAAATTAAACTTCTCAGTTGTCTAGGATACGCAATAATTGTCAACTTCACAGCTAGTAGTGGAAAAAAGTATTTTTAGATGGCAGGTTCGCGTACGCGAACCTGTTTTAAAAAAAAAACTTAAGAGGTCCTAACAACGATTCAATATGCTTCGCCCCCATGTACACAGAGGTCCGCCCTCACACGAAGGTTTTTACAATGGTCTTCTTTTTTTCTTTTCTTTTCTAAATATATAAATACACATATTTACAGGTTCTCAGTTTTTGTTAATGTGTTCTGAACTAAACTTAAACGGTAATAGTTTAAAAAAATTTTATATTTTGTGTTCGAAGGTCTCTGCGTTCAAACTTCCCTGCGTTCAAAAGTCCCTGCGTTCAAACGTCTCTGCGTTCAAACGTCTCTGCGTTCAAACGTCCCTGCGTTCAAAAGTCCCTGCGTTCAAACGTCCCTGCGTTCAAACGGTCGCGTCAAAATGGGCCATTCCCCTTAATTTGACATTTCAAGATCGTGTTGTGTTAGGAACATCAGTGGGAATCTTTCGTGGCAATGAGAATCTACAGACACAACTAGCAAAATTAAAAGTAAATTTAGAAAATCTATAGAACCTTTTCAAATGAAACCAATCAAATTTTATCTGACTGTTTTTACTAGAAGACCCGCTCTCCTCTGGCTAGTCAAGCTTTTCCTTCCCGTTCAGGTTCGCTGTAAGTAGTATTTTGAGATTTTTGTGAATTAAACAATGTAGTAACATATTTCTTTCTCTAAAATTTTATAATGAAATACACTTCCTCTTATTTTCATAATCCTCCATTCAAAAGCATTTTTCTTTAGATTTAACTTCAGCTTAAATTACTATTACTACATTATATTGAATGACGTTTTGTGACTTTAAAATTGATTAACTTAGTAAAATTGAAAAAATTGAAAATTCCAATCAGTTCAAATTAACATTTCAGTTGATCAATAATAAATACCTGCTGTTATTAAACACCTTCCTTAAAGAAAACAAATTTAGAAAAGGACAAAGCTTCTTTAAAATCCTTTTTTGGTATCGCTTTTTGAATGCATGCAATATCACCCCACAGTAATGCACGTAATTAAAATATCTTAACCAAGGAAAATTAAACATTAATAACCTCTGTTAAGCTTAAATGAAAAAACGTACATAAAAAGTCCTCTATAACATAAATTTACATTATGTTATGTATACGAGCACTAAAAGTTCTATACCCCCATTAGTTTTTATAGTTTATTACACTCCGCGCTACTATTTACTATGCTTAAACCACGACTAACTAACAAAAAAAAACTTACATTTTGTACAGGTTGGGTCTTATCCCTCTAAAATATATTACACTTGAAATTAGAAATCCCTAAAGGCCGTACCAGTCCTTACCGATTATTATTGATGCACCAGTCAGAATAATTGCATGTAAGTGCTATGTTAGGGAGGTAGTTACCGTAATCTATTGGTATGACCTACATTTACGTTCTCCTCGGCGTCGTCGTTATCCTTGCTGGTTCTAATCGAATCAAGTTATCATCCTAACCACCTATTAGCTATGTAACCGCTAAAGGATAAATGCGTGTTAGTCATCCAAGCGAAAGGTTAATAGGTAATGCGAGAAATATGCAAATAATATTGATGGTTGGATGGATGCCAATAAAACTCACTAAACTATATCCTTTTTATTTTGTTGGCTTGATTAATAACATCCTTTAGAAAGCAAAAGAGTGATAAAATATAACCTGAATTATATCAAGTTGGCAATACTACTAACAATAATGTTATAGAAATGATTTGTATTTGAAATTCTGCTGTTTATTGATTTTGTTACGCTAATTAATTATCTTGGCGTCCATTTGTATAAAAACTGGATGTGCCAAAAATACTGGTCGAGTGGTCGTTTATATAATCCTGTTAGTCAAGCATAAAAGCTTATTGCACAGAACGTAGCCATAAGCACTTAATACACTTCAAGTACTCCTCATCGAATCTCTAAGGGTAAAGGTAACTTCAGAGTCCACAACAAAAAACAACAAAATAGCACTTAACTTTTCGGTGTCGCAAGGATTTGCCATTATGCGTAAAAGTAACATCGCTGCTGAATTAATTAGCTTTAAAATACATGGTCCAACGTTCCGCTACGCCAAAATTTACATGGGTCAAACAAACCTCTTGGTGTTCTAAAATATAACAAAGAGTTTTGTTAGTAGCCCACAAAGTTTAAAAATTCTTATGTCTTACGTTACGTCAAATTCGTCAGAAGTGCCTTTGAGGCAATCTGTCCCACCAAACCTCAAGGACAGTGCGCTTGGTGGCCCTGATTGCGGATACTGACTGGCAAGCTTTTTAAATAAAGCGAATAGTACGGGGAAATTGAGAAATGAGAATAGAATCTGTTTCTTGAAGAAAACTGAGGGAGTTTATACCTAACGTTCCTCTTAGTAACAGATTCCAACCGCTCTCAAATGCAGGAGCTTCCACGGCCCCAACGCCACATAATAAACCAAATGAACAAAAGATACCTAGACCACCACCAGTATTCATTCATTATGTAACAAACATATCGTCTCTGTTAACCATGCTCAACTCTCACATGACCAAAGACGAATATCAGTACCAGGCCATGTCAGGCGGCACAGTTAAATTATTAGTTAAAACTGTCGATAAATACAAAGCCATAAATAAAGTACTTGATGACCATAAAGTCATTAGACATACTTTTATACTACCTGAAGACAAGCCGTTTAGAGTAGTAATCAGGAACCTTCATCACACTACTGATACAGCTGAACTAAAAGCGGCACTGGAGACGCTCGGACACCAGGCCATAAATACTATGCCCATTAAAATTCGGTCTAAACAGACTCCACAAAATTTATTCTTCGTTGACCTGAAACAGCGTGATAACAACAAGGACGTCTACAAGATCACTAACTTACTAAACGCAATTGTGAAAGTTGAGCCCCCATATCAAAAGAGAGATATTGCACAATGTAAGAGATGCCAGTGCTACGGCCATACACAGAACTACTGTACCCGTCCCTATCGCTGTGTAAAATGTGCTGGGAATCATGACTACAGAATCTGCCCACTGAAGAAAACTGAAGGCAGCAAAGCTAAGTGTGTTCTTTGCCTAGGTGAACATACTGCTAACTATAGAGGCTGCACTGTCTATAAACAAATCAAGGAACGCCGATTTCCTCCACCCAAAGAACGGGGTACTGCCCCTAACCAGATTCAACAACCCGTACAAAATGGAACTATTATACCCCAAACCAGTTATAACCAAGGCGCTAACTTAAACATATTACACAAACCAGCCCCCCCTACATATGCTAACATTTTGACATCAACCCAACAAGAAACTCCAAATAACGCACCCTCCCTCCTGGAACAAGTAATCAGATCGCAACAAACTTTGATTACCAACCTCATGGAAGAGATACGGGACCTTAAAGGAATGATCAGTCGACTCGTAAATAATAATCCAAAATAATGGCTCTCCTACTCAACATAGCTCAATGGAACTCAAATGGACTGCTTAACCATCGCCAGGAAGTCGAAGCATTTCTATTACATAATAACGTAGACATCTTACTGGTATCTGAAACTCACTTTACCAAAAATTCCTACTTCAAACTTCGTGGATATGATACCCACTACACAAACTACCCAAATAACACCGCTAGAGGTGGTTCAGCAGTTATCATCAAGTGTCAAATTAAGCATTACGAAACAGAAAAATACTGCTCTGAATATCTACAGGCGACGAGCATTGTCGTAGAAGACTGGGTTGGTCCCATAACAATCTCTGCAGTCTACGTCCCCTCTGGACATCGACCACACCCAGAAAGCCTAGCTGAATACTTCATATCGCTTGGAAACAGGTTTCTGGCAGGAGGCGACTACAATGCTAAACACCCTCTCTGGGGTTCCCGCATCGCCACCCCAAGAGGACGTATACTCCTGTCAATTATGCAACAACTACGTCTTGCGCACCTTTCCACTGATCAACCCACATACTGGCCAACAGACCCACACAAACTTCCTGATCTCCTCGACCTCTTTGTGGTTAAAAATATCCCAACTGGTTACCTAAAAATCTCACCAAGCCTGGATCTCTCATCGGATCATAGTCCGATAATAGCGACATTGAGTACCTCCATCCTAAAAATAGTCAAACCCCCCTCCATAACAAACCGTAAAACAAATTGGGCCCTCTTTCAAGAGATAGTAGAAGACCAATTATCTACCAAACTTCCCCTTCAAACAGCATCTGATATTGAGAATGCGATTGAATCCCTTATCCAAGTAGTCCATATGGCTGCCTCTAGAGCCACGCCTCAACTATCAGAATCGCCAACGCAGTATTACTACTCTGTAGATATCAAGCATAAGATCGCCGCAAAACGACGCCTCCGAAAAATTTGGCAGATCAGTAAATCGCCTGACGACAAACGAAGACTAAACTCGGCAGCTCGGGAACTCAAAGAACTGATTAAGGACTCTAAAAACAAACATATTGACGAATACCTTCAAGGATTGTCTGCCACAGAAAACACAGAGTACTCACTCTGGAAAGCTACAAGTCGCCTAAACAGACCTAAACAACACGTTCCCCCACTCCGTAACAACGATGGAACGTGGGCGCGCACAGACACTAGTAAGGCCCAAACCTTTGCTGCTCACCTCCAGGATGTATTCCAGCCAACACCTTCGAACGATGGCGATAATGACATTGACGCCTTCCTATTAGCCCCTTCTCAACTCTCACTTCCCATTAAACCTTTCACCATCTCAGAAGTTGAAACAATGATCGCCACACGAGTAAACTGCAAAAAAACGCCAGGTTACGACCTAATCACTGGGCGAATACTCAAAGAAATGCCCCCTAAAGCCATCAGATTAATAACGCTGATATTCAATAGTATACTCCGGACAGGAATATTTCCGGCCCAGTGGAAAGTCGCCCAAGTGACTTTAATCCTGAAGCCTGGGAAACCGAGCAATGACCCAACCTCATACAGACCAATAAGTTTGACCCCCCCCCCCCCTACTTTCCAAACTTTTCGAACGTCTGTTCCTAAAACGACTTTCCCCCATCCTTACTGAACAAGAGCTCATTCCGGAGCACCAATTTGGGTTCCGAAGTGCTCACTCCACAATAGAACAGATTCACAGGGTAGTAGACACCATCAATACCGCCCTTGAAGACAAGAAATACTGCTCTGCAGCCTTCCTTGATGTCAGCCAGGCATTTGACAAGGTCTGGCATAAAGGTCTCTTGTTCAAGCTAAAGCGGTCTCTCCCATACCCTTTCTACTGTGTTATCAAATCTTACCTGGAAGAAAGACACTGCCAAGTCAAATTTGGAGAAGCGCTCTCGGATCTCTTCCTAATCAACTCTGGAGTTCCTCAGGGAAGCGTATTGGGACCAGTCCTATACACTTTATACACTGCAGACATCCCCACTAGTCCCAATACAACAATTGCAACATACGCTGATGATACGGCCATCCTCGCCACTCACTCGGACCCAAACTTAGCTGCCCGAACACTACAGCAGACCCTTAACACTGTCTCTGACTGGTTCACAAAATGGCGATTTAAACTAAATACTCAAAAGTCGGTGCAAATCACCTTCACCAATCGTAGAGGCCATGTCCCGGAGGTTACAATAAACGATCAAGCCCTACCGCAGTCACTCTGTGTGAAATACTTAGGTCTGCACCTCGACAAATCACTTACATGGAGAACCCATATCTGGACGAAGAGAAAACAGCTCAACCTAAAACTAAAGACCTACTACTGGCTACTAGGTCGTAACTCAAAGTTATCACTCTCAAATAAACTCCTGGTCTATAAAACCATTATCAAACCAATATGGAGTTATGGAATCCAGCTCTGGGGCACGGCGTCAAACTCAAATATCGAGATCCTAGAACGGTTCCAATCGAAGACACTTCGTACCATCTGTGACGCCCCTTACTACATCCCTAATAAAGAAATCCGAGAAGATCTTAACGTAAAATCCGTGAAAGAAGAAATAGTGCAGTGTAGTGCCAAATACCTACAAAAATTGGAACTTCACCCCAACCCCCTCGCGTTGACTCTGCTTGATAACTCTGACCAAGTGCCTAGACTTAAGCGTTTCAAACCATTAGATCTGCCTAACCGTTTTTAATTTACACCATATGTTACATACTCATATACTTATATGTTAGTAAGATAGTGTAACAGGAGGAATGCCGTTGGGCGTTTCCTCCGCATGTATTTCATTGTAATGTTCTCTGTATTAATCCAATTTGCCTATTGTTATACATAACAGATTGCAAATAAACGTTATTAAAAAAAAAAAAAAAGTTTATACAGAGACCCCGAAGGAGATCCTGGAGTTTCTCTTTCAATCAGTGTTACAGGGATCAACGACCCTAACTAAAACTGACAAAGGCGAACCGACTGTTTTAAGGTAGAACAGAGGAAATTGGGATCTAACCCTGCTCTACTACAACGGGGCTTCGATCAGTTAACCTCTATACTATGTACGTTATTATTTTTGATAGCATTGGAGTGTTCTTTAAATCTGGTGACGAAAGATCTCCCTGTCTATCCAATGTAAATGGAGGAACAGGAGTTGCATATGAATTGATATATACCGGATGAATCGAGTAAGTTGTGACTGTCTTTATTTTTAACAAGGGAACTACGTAAAGTGTGTTGATTGGAAAAGGAAATCTGAATGTTATGATGTTTAAATATGTTGTGTATAGCATAAAAAATATTGGGATATAATGGGAGAAATCTGTATGTGACATTAGAATCTTCTGACTTGGTAGGTAAAAGGCATGTTGTAAAGATTTTCTGATTTTAAGGGCCAGCTTTTCTATCGAACAGAGTAACCATTGTTGACAGCAATTTGTTTAATAATATTATATTGTTGGGTAAAATCTGAAGAGGATATTGGGATATGCAATAATCTATGGAGGAGGGAATTGAAACCTGCTAACTTGTGTGAAAAGTGGTGATCTGAATTAGAGGGAATTAAATTATCTGTAGTGGTAGGTTTACGGTAAATACTGAAATCTATATTGTAAGGGCTTCTATGTAATAAAACATCTAAAAACTGGAGATTGGCAAATTTAATTTTGGAGTGTATATTATTTAATTGTTGAAGAAAAACGTTAATATCCTGATCATTGGCAGAGTGTAGACAAATGATGTCATCTACATATCTACCCCAAAATAGGATATGTTCAGTTGGGAAACGAATTTGGATTCCAGATGATTCATGAAGATTTCCGACAGGAAAAGGGATAGGTTAGAGCAAGGCCTTCATTTTGAACGTAATATTTATTAATGAATTTGAATGTTTCAACAAGGAATTAAGCTAGGCTGTGATTTTTGAAACTGGGGTCTCAGTGAAGCTGACGACAGGACGGATGGGGACTTCAGGTTTGTGGATCTTGGGAAGGCCATATAACAATGGGCAGGCGGGGTTCATCGTAAGGAGAGATCGATAATCACTCCATTTCCTTGATAATGAAACCAGTCGCACTTTCTTTCAATTTAAAAATTTTCCAAATTCTCATATTATTCAATGATGCTGTCTACGGTTTTATTATTACATCGTGACAGATTATTAATTGTCGCCATTTTACCACCTGTTCCCTTGCATTGGGGCAGTTTTATTAATTATATAAAAAAGAAATCATCAGTCACATCCATCGCATCATTAAGCTATTGGTAAAGGGGAGGTTGAGAGAGTTTTTATTGTTCTTTTATGTCTGGTGAGTCCTCCTCGTTCAAATCAGTTGCGGAGGCCTTTTCGCAGGAGTGGCCTGTGCAGTGCTTGCTCATTGATGAGCACCGGAGGCCTACTTTCTTGCAGCTGCAAACTCCGGTGCTATAACCTTTGCTGCGCTTGCAGGAAACAATCCGGAGGATGTCACCCGGCGCGGAATTTCTGGTTGTGGTGAATGATAGTACCCCTCTCGTGGTTAGGCTCCAGCCCCAAACTGATTGGAGAAGTTCATTGCCTAACCACGTTTGTACTTGCTGGTAAGTGCAAAGGGAGTGGTATTTGGTAGCGTCCCTTGTTGGTGGTAGGCAGGCCAGTAGCAATTTAGCCTTTGTCGCTGATCGTGTGAATAATCGGTACCGTAGGTCGTCGAGGTTGACATTGTCTCTGTTGCTTCCATAAACTGCTACCAGGAACTTTTCTGAAGCGTCGCTGATCTGTTGAGCAGTAGCGTTTGGTATGAGAAATGGAGCCATTGCTGCAGAGAGGGAGGTATTCTTCATGTAGGAGCTGCAAATTTTCTTCTTCCCCAATCCGTACGGCCCTGACGAATACGTATGTCCACAACTTCAGCAGTAATGTTGACGCTGCCGAATTCGTTAGCCTTTGGATACGGCGGTGTTGACGATCATCACGTCGGCGTCCTCATATGCCTGCTCACTTCGATCCGCCATTCATGTCATCAACATCGAAATGAATGCGCTCTTATTGTGATCGTTTGCCAAAAACGTGCTATATGGTCACCATGGTAGATGAGGAGAACACGACTTTGGTTGCTGATTGAAATGCAGAACGGCGAGATGGTGATTGTAGGAAATTTAACGCTCTACAGAAAGTATAGGAATGTTTTTGCCGTAGGACGTAAGGGAAAAAGTTATTGAGGGAAAACCGGGGGAATGTCGAAAAATTTGCAGTTTTTCCCCCTCCCTCTTTTCGTACAGGATCCTCGAGGTCCAAAACTTGAGAAAATATTAATTAACCATCCCTGAACAACATCCCAAAGTTCCATTAACTTCCGACCTTTTTCCACCTAACCCCACCTGTCGACTGGACTATTTGTAGAATTCACAAAGTTTGCAGAAAATAAATTCCCTGTTACTGAAATAATTTTTCTTATATTCAATCCTGATTATTTAAAACAAATGGTTGTATGATATTAATTGGATATCCCCTTCGTGCTATTTATTAGAATCGATTAACTCTCGGGTCAACCTTCCTTTGTTGTAATCGTATGGATAGTTTTAATTATCAGAATTTACATATACCTACCTAGAAAAATGTAGCTTTGAATTATTCATAAATACAATTAATTACATTTTTACCACACATTCTACGGTTTGTGTAATAGAAAACCACCCCAACTAGTTACAAACTGTGACATTAAACTGCCTGGAAACAAACTTTATTGTACAAATCAAAGACAGGCAAAGCTTTTGAAAATATTTTTGTTATTTATTATTTTTTTCTCTCTCTATGACCTTTTAATACTGTTTGTTAGTTTACTTAACAGTCCCAATATATTTCATGAAAGAACACTTATTCAATACTAATTTTCGAAGATTGCCGGTTCCTAGAATATAAGTAATATGAAGGAA
This sequence comes from Pyrocoelia pectoralis, assembly GCA_036250285.1. Lineage (NCBI taxonomy): Eukaryota > Metazoa > Arthropoda > Insecta > Coleoptera > Lampyridae > Pyrocoelia > Pyrocoelia pectoralis. Next base: position 7,858,388 of record CM070075.1, read on the forward strand.
GTTAGTTAATTTCTTAATGTTAGTAGAGGAAACGCCTTTATTCCTTATTTCTATAGGAATAAACTTCCTTCCTTCCTTATAGAAACGCGATGTTTCCCTCTCTAATTAACTGTTTGGACATTACGTTTCTTTTCCATCTTTTCATCTTATGATTAACTATACTACATCAATTTACGTAACATTCACCTTTCTAATTGAGATTCGTGAATTATACTAATAAATTAAAACCTCGCGGTTATCATAAAGAATACAAAACCCATAAATAGTTTAAACGTTACGATATTAACATTACAGTACCAATAAATTAATGCTAATGCTAGACTGTTGGTTTCTTTGATAATCTTGAGGCTATATTTTATCAATTAGTCTTTACACGCGCAAGCTTTACACGCACTCAAGCGTATATTTAGATACGATCCAACAAAGCGAGACGTCATACGAGACAAAACTGAAACTGAAACCTATAAGGTATGATAAAAAAATTACTTCAGATAATAAAGATACTACGTGTGTAATAAATTATAAATCTGTCATATATTATCAAATTGAGATTGTATCTTTTTTTTATGAAAATTGCGCATAAATTAGCCTAAAATATGGAAGGTTGTAATCAAAAGCTTTGTAAAAATAAAAGCTCTTGGGAATTTCAGCAAAAACTAAGTTGTATTTCAATGGAAGGAAATATGTTTGTCAAAGGTGTAGTACGTTCAACAAACAAAAAAAATCGTATATATTTCGCAGTCACCAAAATTGAGAATCGACAAGGAAATACCTATTCCAATTCTGAAATCACGCTGACATTTGCAATGTACAAATTGAATTTGTAACCTTTCAGATATGTCGATCCACTCTAAATTTTGCTACTACTATCCACGCTGGTACTTAATTTCTGGGGATACAAATTACTGTAGTTAGGTCTATCCGTCACTAGAAAACCGTATATTTTTGTGCTTTCAAAGATTACAACGTTTTCAATTGTAAATGCAGACTTTGTAAATTCTGCAATTCTGTAAATTTGTAAATTGATTCTGGAAACATGGTTATTATTTTAATTTTGAAATGAAGGATCACGTATCATTAAAACTAGTTGATATTAAAATGAAAGCTTTAGAAATTAAGGACTTGAGTTTTGTTCTTTTGCGTTGATGCCAACTATTTAAACGGTATTTTGTAATAATAATTGAACAAAAATTACTTTTAACAATTTTTTTTTACGTGAAATTTTAAAAATGGTAAATATTAACAAAAGTACAAAAAATAATACAAGCTAAACAAGAGGGAAGAGGTGGTCACCCAAGAATACATATAGGGCGTACACGCATCACACATCTCAACATATTGCGTATTTTATACATGAAGAATCCTGTACTACCTGTACACAGTGCAGCATATATACCTTTGGGCTGTCCTGTGTACGAAAATTAAAGAGAAAGGCAAAACATAGCTACAAATATCGTTGAAATACTAAAAGAAGAGCGAAATAGCATTAATCGTCTAATCTCGATTTTGAAAATTATTGGCGTCTTTAAAGAAATCTGTTTCCAATAAAACACAAAATGGCGAAACACCGAAGCAGCCGAAGCCATAAACCTAAAAGAAAAAATCATCTTATTCGGCAAGAAAAATATTTATTCTACAATTCTGAAATTCCTAAACCACTGGAATTTAACAACTTTTATTTTTATATTGAAATATTAATGGCAAGTAAAGGATGGTGAAGTAATAGTCCAACTCGCATCTGATTTGAGAAGATTGGGAAATCGCACGATTCAGATTCCATCATAAAATTAAATACAATCAAATATAAAATACAAATAAAAGGTATCAAGAGCTGACGCTCACAGTTGTAATCGAGTGAATAACTACTAAATCGAGCTAGAAAGACAGTACAAAATACTTATTAAGAAAAAAAGTGAGGTAATTTTATATAATAATTGGTATAAAAGTCATGTTTGGCGAATGTTGTTTCATTAGGAAATTGCCTGCCGACGTAACAGTTCTTATAAAAGTGATTAACTTTCATTGTAGCGGTTAATGTTTCCATTTTCGAATTTCACAGCAAAAAGTTAATTGAAAAGATATTCGGAATTAAAATTATATTCTGTTTGTTGTTTATGAACAAAAAAGAATATTTAATGAAAAGAATTGCTTAAATTTAAAATAGATACTGTCCAGGTATAAATTATGTGCTTGGCATTAACTCTGACCACAGTGACGGTATGTTTAGTGATTATAGTTTAAGATTTATGTTTTGTAATTATTTAGGTTATGCAGCACCGCAGAATACGAATGAAAAGTGGAGTTATGGTTATTCCGAACGTGATGTGAATGTCAAATTCGTAGTAGTAGCTAATGGAATGTCATTTTTAGTTTCTACACGAAATGTATTAGTAAACAAGTGTAAACAAGTTCATTAATGAAGGAATGAAATTGTTTCGAATAAGTTTGATTAAGTTTCTCATAAAAATTTAAATAAGATGTTTCAATATTCGACATTTCAGGAAGGAATTTCCCTGTATTACGTGTATGCTCTCAAATACTTGTGCAAGGTTTCAGTAATGTTAAACGTGAGGCTACTTCTACCATTTTCATCTTCTGCGCCTTTATGGAATTGCTTCGAACAACGGAATTCAATGTTTCGTATATTTGAAGTTCATGATGGATATAGGTAACATTCCAAATGGTTCTTTATGTATTGAATTAAGCGGTTCCATCTCTCAAAGGGGGAAAGGATAATTTTCAATAAAAAATCAACAAAGGGGAGGTTTTGAGATTGTTTATTGTAAATGGTTCTTAAGGGTTGGGATAACCTTTATTAACCCAAAATTACACAAGTTTTTCTTTTTGGTTGATTGATTTGTAGGTACTATTACTAGCTGTCGCCAGCGACTTCGTCCGCGTAGACTACGGTTCCAACGGTAAGTACTCTACATCCGCCCCTGGAAAGTACCTTCCCTCCGTCCTTTGATTCCAATCGGTCAAGCGGTTTAACCGTACGTGTTTCTTAACTTCTAACCGAAAGTCCAAATACAAATTTTTATGAATTTAACTTAAAAATGACGGATTTCCGTACAAACTTCCATCTCCTATTGTAGCCCCTTAGGGGTTGAATTTCGGAAAATCCTGAAACATGGCTGTCTTAATTACTAACGGAAAGACCGTATACCAATTGCTATGGATTTAAGTTAAGAAATGACGAATTTCCATACAAACTTTCATCCCTTATTTTAGCCCCTTAGGGGTTGAATTTTGAAAAATCCGGCCTTATCTCTTGTCTGCGTAAAAGGAACTTCTATGCAAAATTTCACCTATCTAGGTCCAAGAGGTATGGGCTGGGCGTTGATGAGTCAGTTAGCCAAGACTTCTCTTTTTATACAGACCGTTTCATTATGGATGACCACCGGCAATATCTTCAAAATCAAAGGTCTCAATTTAATGTGATAAAAAATTTTATAACTAAATCAGGCATGAGAAATTCAATGAAAATAGTTTTAAACTATGAAAACAACCGCAAGAGGGCGTAACTGCTACGACAAACACTAAAAATCGATTTTTTCAGTGGAAATGCCCTACTAAGCTACAATTTAAAATAAGTTTTTTAAAGCTTAGTTCATTTCAAATAACTTTTGTTTAAAACAGTTTTTCATGTTTCCAATAATAAAACCAGGGGGCGCTGCCAAACCTTACGAGAGAAAAACCACTGTAACTGCTATAATTTTTACCCGATTTGAATGAATTTTTGCTTATTTGAAAGGGCATTCAACTCAAATTCTGGGCTTATAATCATAATTGCCAATAATCGTTTAATACATTTCATACAAGTGGTTATCTCCGACTGAAGTTGTTTTTCCAAATTTTCCCCAAAATATTAAATGGAAGGATATCGTTCTTCTATGTTGGTGTTGTAGAACCTTACGACAACTCCGTATTGATATCTCTTGTCGTTTTCGAGATATGACCAAAAATGTCTTTTTCTGGTAATTTTTCACTACCTCATTTTTATTAACGTCAAATCTTAACTGAAATAATTATAAAATTTATTTAATTTACCTTTACCAATAAATTCTTTTTTTTGTGTTTATTTTTTATTTTATTTTTAATGGCATTTTAAACGGCGATATCTATTTAAATTTTGTACAACATGAATTTCCACTACTCTTGAAGATGTTTCGTTGGCGTCAAGAAGAATAATGTGGTTACGCCCTCTTGCGTTTTGTTTTTATACCTTAAAAATATTTTCATTGAACTTCTCATGCCCGATTTAGATTTATCCCATTAAGTTGACACGTTTGGTTTTGAAGATATTGCCGGTGGCCATCCAAAATGGAACGGCCTGTATAGATTAGACGTTAATACCTGCATGAACGCATTAGTTTTTTCGTCTCCATGAAGATGTCTAGCCTCCTAGTTTTTATTTGTGTCTATACAGGGTGTCCCGAGAAGATTGGTCATAAATAATACTACATATTCTGGGGTCAAAAATAGGTTGACTGAACTTCACTTACGTATTTATATACATAAATTTTTGGAAACAGTCGCATTCACTTATTTTTATTTATTACGGATTTTCAGAGGGGATCAACACCCTTTTTACCTCCCAACTTTTTTAGGGTTATACTTTAACCAAATATGGAACGCCACTGGAATCAAACGTCTATTCTTAAACTTTTGTGTCTCTTTGTATTTCTTTGTATCAACGCAACTTTTTTCGTACAAAATGTACATGTATTATTAATTATACATATAAGTTAAAATATTAAGTAATACATATTACCGTAGATGAAATAGTAGAAAATATCATCTTTGAAATTTTTTGTTATAATTAAATTTAATCCACGGTAGGTATTGTAGACGAGCCACTATTAAATTACTTAAAGGTATTATTAAAGGTATAATGGAATTAATGCAATTAATTTGTTAAGGAAATTATTTCTGGTTATTTTCTTTTCCAATTTAGAATTTAAATCAAATATTTTTACTAATAAGGCTTTTATAAGATTATATCAAGTTTAATTTCAATTTCATCTTATTTTAATCTCCTTAAACTTGGTAAGCCGGCACCAGAAACAAAGCATCTCGCTTGAGATAAAATTAATCCAGAAAACTTATCTAGAAAGCTTTAAAAGTAATGAAAATCAAAATTAAAAGAAGAATAAGCAAATTGCTCACATATTAAATGAACGTGTTTGAAATAAGGAAATTTACTTGGTCTAACATTTTCCATTATCCATCGTGAAATTGTATCATTCAACTAAGGTTCGTAATTTTTAAAGCGCAATGCGGAATTTAATGGGGGTATTTCAGTACAAGTACTTGCACAAATTTTTAATTCGGTTCATATTGTATTTAATTTGTAGAGCGTGCCTTACTTTTTAATCTTTATTTCTCGCGTTAGTAAATTTTTCTTTACTCGACTTACTTCTAATACGTTCAACAAGGCATTAGGTCTGCGCCTGCTTACGCATTCATGTTAAAGTAATTCGATCAACTGCACATCATTTATTTCTATCTTCGAACTTTTGTGACCCACATCAATTTCAGCTGAAAGAATTGTATCACTTTCTATGCACAATGGATGAGGACTTCACATGATATTGTGTTCATTTTGTTTCGTTCTATCTTGTTCACCCACATTCTCCGTCTCCTATATTGCTGTTTCAAGCTTTTACAAGTGATCCCGTACGATACTCGATCTATTGTCATGTTTAATTGTCTGAGATCTTCTTCGATTTTTTTCTATCCAATGTGTTTTTCTCTTGCCCGAGTTGATCAACCCAATAGTCTGCCTTTGCCAAAATTCCTTTTCTAATTATTATTGTTGCCGCATCAAATCACATTTGCATTATGAAATGAAGAAATTTAACTATCTCTGCCCATCATTGAAAAACGTTCAAAAGCTCCCAGGTTTTTGAGGCACTTTTCAACGAGATCGGGGATTGGCGCCATCTTATGACATCCAGTTATACTTCCACAACCACCATAACCAAAAGGGCGCTTCTGGAAGACCTAAACATGTGGGGAGCTGCTTCATCTGTCACTCAACAGCTCATTCCAAAGGAAAAGTAGGAAATCGCCCTGCTTACAACGAGCATTCAGAGCATATAACAAAATATATACAATGTATATAAATATTTTCGCTAAGACATCCACGGATATATGTTTTGATTGTATCTTCTTCTGGAGTTTGTCCGTGTATTCTTAGTAGAAATTATCTACGTTTCAACTCCATCTTTGGAGTCTTTATCAAGATTTTTTTTATTTATTTTGAAGTTTATCAAAATTAATTTAAGGTCTGTTGATTTTTATAATATCAGTTGCTATCAACAGATCATAAATACTGACATTAATATAATTTTGTGTAACTTTAGTAATTTCTTCAAAGATTAATTAATGGTTGGATATTATCCACCATAAAATCAAATGTCTTACCACTATTATAAGTCAGTAAGTGTGAATAATTATATAATAATAATGACTTTTATTGATTCATCTCCATGAACGTGAATTTCTACAAATCAAAAAATTACTAACTCTAACAATATCGAGTGTACAAAAAAACTACAACTTCAATAATTTGAATAGACTACAACGATTATTATATTTTTAACAATAACATCTAGGTACATTGGCTCCTTAATTGTTTGATATTTCATCGTTCATTTTAAGGCATTTAAACCCTAAAATGCAACACATTATTATAACCTTCTATTTTAGGGTTGAATTGAATTGAACTAACTGCATAATTTTGGTTTGAACAACACACGACATAGAATAATTTTTAAAAACATTTCATATTTAAATCACAATGCACTACTTATTTTTTTAAGTTAAATTTAGAAGAGCTTTAGTGCAAGAAATCCTCTAAAGTGGTTTCTGAATACTGTTTAGTATATTAGCAGTATTTAAGCTTTAAGCTTAGAAATATTGTTATAGCTAATTAATTCCTGTTTGTTAACAACTCTAACACTGTAACGGTGATGTAAAATTAAACAAAATCAAGATAGATACGAACGTTCAATGTGAGAAAACCAACAAGAAAGTGTCAAAACAAACACCTTTTTTCAACTAAAATAAAAAGGCAAGATCGGCAAATTTCGGAAATCTAATACTTAAGGAAGTCTTATTTTTCGAAAAATACAGAATCATTCTTTGTGTTGCTAAGTATAGAGATCTCAATGAGATTCGCATATGTACTCTTCTCTAAGGCATATGCTAGCAACTCTATACTCTGTTCCCTAACAGATATAGTAAAGCTCCTCCCAATACATTTTGACCGATGAAGGCAGCGACCAGTTTTACACCAGCAAAATTATAAATACGTTACAGATCTCAAATTCATTTACACCAACTACAACAATTGAAATCAAGTGATTGCAAAGACTTTCTGTGGTGACTTTCCTGAATTGAACTAATAGCAACGAAAAAGTTTTTTCATTGTCACTACTTTGGTTAGGAAAAGTCAAGACAAATTTCACTATTAGAAAGGAGAAAAGTAGAAATCTTGGAGAGGCAACTGAGTCAACAAATTACGGTATTTAGAATCATTTTCCCGACGATAAAAGGTTCATGTTCATTATTTATGTTTCCATTTGTTTAGCTTTAAAATTCTAGAATTGTTTTAGTTTCGGTAGACCAAGAAATTGAATTACAGATGAATGATAGAGCCTTCAGCTAACAATCGATCGTTGTCAGATTTTATACATTAACTTTCATTTTCAGTTCGAAGTTGTGTTATGTTATGTAAATATGCTGAATAAGGAAACTTTTACGACATTTTACCGTTAAATTTGTTGGTAAAATAACCCTTAACCGAGTGTTGTTTGTAACAGATAATCTAATTGACTGAGCGCCATTAGCTTAAGTTAGCTAGGGACACCTCATTTATAGTGTACATAAAGCATCGACACTTACCTAACTATGATTAATAAAAATCGTATAATTAACAGTGTATGAGTTAACTAAGAGTAAAGGTATTAACGATGCATGAAATCAGTAGACAAGCTACCATAAAATTTGATATGCCGTGACTAATAGTCCATTAATTAACGACTCGCCCTTCAGTTCAACATGAAAAAATGATATTACAATTCAGTTGCCATTTATTACACTCGCAAGAAATAAAAATGAGAAACAAGATGTTCTGTTTAACGGAATCATTCTTACGACGTCATCTTTGAGCGAATCACGAAAGAAGAACAACTAAAACATTTCTGCTATGTATTAATAAAAATGTTGCTACAAACAAAGTTGTAAGTTGATTGATTTCCAAATCAAAATCGTAAAATACATCAAAAGATTGACGTTTGGTGTTTCACATTGAACTCTCGTTTGAAATATGAACATCATAATAAAATCTCTAAAAGGTTATTATTTCCTCTGCTCTAATTTCATATTTTTTATACTTTTTTATGCAGTTATTCAAACGAAAATTTAAATTAACCGTTTTGTGTAAATTTGTATCGATGAAGTAGTTTCTCTATTCATCAAAAATTTTTACGAGTTCGATATAGGTTCACTCCGGTTTTACGATCAAAAATTGCTTTTCCGAATAATAATTCACATTGAGAAACGATTTAGTATGTAAAGAGCACCGCAGTGCGAAGTCAGATTACAATCCATTCAAAATTCTACAATAAATATATTCCAGTTACGAATTTCTCCTCGAACGTATATATTTTAGTTAAATATCGCGCTATATATATATGGGTAGTTCTTAATTTGGGTAAATAATTTAGTATCTTTACTAATTTCGTATATAAAGCGGTTATTTAAAAGCAGGCGCTAAGGTAACTAAGGTAACATACAATCTCAAGGTGTAGTTAAGAGGGATTAATTTATAGCGCTACTTTGAACTAGACTACAATTTATATAATCTCACGACTTAAAAAACACTGATAGTCCTTTGGGAATAAATTAGTTCTTAAAGAAAAATGTTGCTGATTTAGTAAGGAAACGTAAACGTTTGTGCTTAATGTATAAAATCCGTGTACTCGAGAAGTTTATTAGATTATTAATTACAGATTCTTAAGCAACAAACGTGTAATAAGGAATTTAATTTATTTAGATTGGTTGACATTTTTGTGTGCCACAGTAATCGGTTTAAATACCATTTCTTTGTAATTGAGAAAAGTCGTTTTTTTCTGCGTCCATAGCTATAGGAAAAATGCTGTTGACATAAATGTTATTAAAGATTCGTTTAAAGTAATGTGATACATAAGGGTGAAACACAACATTAGGTATTACTTTGTTTTTGGTGGAATTTTTTGTAAAACGTCGTTCATGAAACATTTTGATAAATGTAGCCAATTTATTACTATTGTATCTATAAACTAAAAACTTAGTTACTGAAATTAAGGAAAATTAAAAAAAAAAGGAAATAGAAACATTGTTTACTGGTCATCTACTAAATTCTTCAGCAAACGTAATTTTTTCTCAAAATCGACGTCGGTTCCATGAACCGAATCTAGCACGTTTAGGGGTGATATTTTGGAAAGCACTTCTTCATAATGTTTTGTCTGAAAATTTGAAATCGCTCCACGAATTGATTACCGAAATATAAAGCTATTTCATATACGCGTCGGGCCGTATATTTTAATATTGAATTTGAAGGTGTGCACGTGCTATGCATCACACAATAAACTTGACTTTGATATGAACGTCTTTTAGTCGACAAAATATTTGTTGCTTTGTGTACATTATTTTCATTTCTTCCTCTTTGGTTGTCAACTACACATTTTTGCATCTTTATCGAGATTAAAAACAAGGAAATCATATAACAGTTCATTTTTATTCAAATGAATATTTGAAAGACTGAAAGTTTCTAGCGCCTACAAAGAAGTAACCAAATTGCTTAAATTAATGCAAAATATTCATCACATAATAAGACGAAGAATAATTAATTAAGTAATAAATTTATTTATTCCAAATTTATTGTAAAAGCGACTAGTATTGACTGCTAAGTCAGGTATGCTAAGTAAGGTAACATAAATTATGTTAGATTTTACAATCAAGTTAGAACAAATAAATATGGTGGAGTTTTTTTAAATAATTTTTCTTCGTCACACTGGCTATAGTTTACGTTCTTCCAGATTCCACAAACAGTTTTTTTGTTTGTCGTTTTAGTGATAATTTGCTTTCTTAGAATGTAGTAAGAAATAAGAATAAAGCTTTTTTCTTAAACATGCTACCACACTCTCCAAAAAAGGATCTTCGCATACATATTTATTTGTTTTTATTTCAAGAAAACGTCTCTTCTCATTGATTACTCTCCCAGTAATATCATGGCAAACTAATTAAAGTTTATACCGAATTTTTTAAGCGAGATGTTAGGCGAAGAAAAAAAGCACCCACGTTGCCTAATGTTGTGATGGATCCACACATCAGTGCAGTGAACTAGAATATATTCCTTTATTAATTTTAAAGGATGTAGTTGCATGTATGTATTTCTAAAATTGAGAAAACTTCAAAAACACGTTAAAAAATGTATTAAATGCATTTATATTGGATTGCTCGTAAATTTATACTTAATGCACTATTCCTATCTTTAATAGTTTCTGACTTATTCTCATTTCATTGCAATGATACCATTTTTTTCGGATGTTTTAGTATTTAGTAGTAGGTCATGACCTTATGGCAAACGAATTTTAAACCAATCAAGCGATAATAATCCGTCACCTGTTATAAGTTTCAAATCAATTTAAAACCTTGTCTTCTTCAACACAGCTCAAAATGAGCGCATGTTCGAAACACAAACTCTATTCCGTAAATGTTCTCGTGTGGAATATCGTATGACTTGTGATTCAGTATTCAGCATATTCTTGCAGAGGCGGATCTTCTGTTGCAGGAACAACAATATTGCGTAAAATTTCCAAATAACGTTCTGCATTCAAATTTTCTGGATACATTTTGCTTGGGGACCTTGGGGTGAAAAATTCTCGTAGTTAAAGATAGAAGACTAAATTCGGAAACATTTTTTTTTGAAAACTCGACTCTATTGCACAATTTCGATATGATTTCATGATGAAATATTTCTATAAATATGCTTAACTGTCGGATCTAATCATTCATTTTCAATTAAAATATTATAGCAGCATAAAGTGTTTACGTAAAATTTGAGATTGTAAGCAGTGATAAGAGTGAATTACAAAAAGGCCCCAAAGGCCATTAATTTACTTCTAAATCGATATCACATCAGATGATAACGTTTAAGTAGAAGGTTAAATATAATCTCAATTTGTTATAAAGTAGGTATATTAAATAATATCGTGTTAAAATTACACGTATCGCAAGTAGATAATATTATTGAATGAAGTGCAGGGCATCGGTAACTTATTAACAGATAATAATTAATAAAATTTATCCTTATACATGACCATCTAATACATATAATTGTTAACACATTACTAAAGCGACATTCATAAAAAAGCTCCAAAATCTTACAACTATACACTAACATCTAGGTCACACGTCATTTTAAGTCAATTTTTATCAACAACAATCCAATCTTATCAAAAATAGGCAAATCAAGCACTTGCAAGATTAATTATAAAATTACAAAATAAAAAACATCAACTTGGATAATACGTTTTCTTCAAAGTAACGAATTTAAAGGACTCAAAATATAAGAGTCTCAAATGTTTGCTGAATGAAATTAACTTCTTCTCAGAAACACACATGAAGTCATCCGAAATTACCTCCCATTCACACTACTTCCTAAAATAATAAATTGCACACCCACAACTTTCCTTACAAACTCCGAAAATTACTTCACACATAATCTCATTCCTCTTTTCTATTATCATACCATCATGCCGACTTTTAATTAAATGTGATGTCATCAATTTTATTCCATTTCATCCACCTGGATGACAGGACAACAATCAAACTAACAACTCAAAATGAAAGTAAAGAAACACGTCGGATAAGAATGGAAGATATGGTGGCCAAATTGAGAGAAATGGTGTCTCAAGAATTATATCCAGAAAGGTGGAGGCGAAGAGATCTGCAAGATACTATGATGTCAAAAGACAACAGGACACAGTCAAAGAAGAACCGCCAGTGAGACAGAATCAGGGAGGCTAATGGTGACTGAGCAAGGAGCTCTTCTGTTACCAACAATGTAAATCAAGGGACGATTTGTAATAATGAAGATTTCGAAACTTTAGCAATGGTAAATTATGCAGAACAGAAAACTCCCTAACAACCAATGGTATTGAGAGGATTGAAGGTGGCTGTTCAAAGTCTTTTAGAAGACGCTGGAATCCAGATCGACCTGGTACCGGAAGAATTGAATAACGAATTGGAATTAATGAATGTGTTCACGTTACTTGTCAAACAGTGGGCAATTGGTTGGAATGGAAGAGTATCAAAGGTACATTGACCTATGTACAAAACATATAGAAGTTACAGGTCATGCAAAGACTGGTTCCGATTGTCCAATGACAGGTAGAATCGTGAAAATTTTTGGAATAATTATCATATGCATAGTTCACCTTTACGCGTTGTGAAATAAGTAAATGATCAACCGTGCCAAATACAGCAACATTTTTCAGAAAATTTGGAGTATTTTCCTTACATATCAGTAATACATATAACGTAAGGTGGACGTTGAATGGTTACGTTTAGCAACTGTTACGGTGTCTACAAAGTAACGAGTTTTACAACAACAAAATTGCATAATCTTTTCGCTATTGTTGCATGATTGTTTGGCCTAGGTATGAAAATTAGGAGGTGACAATATCAATACCTCTGGGATATATGGTGAATACACTCAAATCCTCAATTCCTTTTGTTGGGGATTTTCTTTTACTACGTTAGCGACGTGAAACCGAGCAAGACGACACCATGGAAAGCATTCCTGTATGTTTTCGTCTTATTGCTTGATAAAGCTTCTTGAGGGTTCATTGTACATTAATGTTTAGTTTAGGTTCGTTCAACTCTACCAGATCTTCAAAGTCGAAAAAAGGCAAACATCACCTGCCTCGTTTAAGATTGTGCGTTAAACTCCTTAAGTAGGCGGCGCAGGCGGTGAATTTCAAAGTTTCAAAATGATGACACCAAGTTTCATCGCCAGCAATTGTTAACAAAGGAAAATCGTTATCATTTTGGCTGTACTCTCTGAGATGTTAAAAATTGGTCTATTTGAAATTAGAAAATGACCACAATGCACCACGTTACAATTGATCATTGGACTCCTCTTCTCCATTCCTAAACTTTCAGCACGATTCCTTCACAATTCTACACGCAATGCATGAATTTCGATACAGTCACTACTTGTATTCGAGTATGAGTTTCTACAGATTGTAAACCTTCAATACAAAAAAATTTTCTAAATTATAATATCTTCCTATAGAGATATAACTATTTATTTATTTCATTTTGTATACGTATAAAGTTCAATTCCATTATTTTTTATATCAGGAACGGATAAACAGATCTTAAAGTAGAGATAACAGTTATTGCATCTATTTGTTCTGTTATCTATTTGTAAAGCTTAAATGAATGTTTTCTATATTATCTATTAGAAACAGATTGTCGTAAGTGCTTTGTTTACTTCAATTTCAACTTTCTGATAACAATATGCAAGTGTGTTATTTTGCTGTAGTCAAATTAGGTGATAAAATGGTTTGGTCCATAGGTAATAGTCTAAAAGTATATATTAGGTACTAACGGAAACGCTCTAGAAGGTACCATCATTTTTATCGTACCTAACTTTAAAATGGAGTTCGAACAGGTGTAAATTTGTTAGATATACAAATTTTATCTAACATTTGCTATCGTTGTCAACGCAACGTATAGTTGTTGTTTATAATAAATAACGTTAATGTGTAATTTTTTCCTGTGCTTAATAAAGCTACAATATTTGTTCTGCTTGTTCATCGTGTTTTTCACTTCTAACTTCCGCTAACTCTATCAGGTTATGGGCCCAGAACCCAGAAAGTGAAGTGAAGGGAAGTTAGTGCGTGATTAGTTTATTAAATAGAATAACTGTCAAAAGATACGTAAGGTGACGAACTATCGAATTGTGTCTATCGTGTTAGTCTCCTAGTGCCGTTGTTATTCAAATTAAAAACTAAATGGCTAGCGCAAATTTCGTAAACGCAACTCGAATCGAGTTACTAAATAGGAACAATTATGATACTTGGTGCAAGTCGAGGCGTTACTTGTCAAAGCAGATTTGTGGGAATATGTATCCGGTACCCGTGTGAAGCCAGAAGTTGAATTAGGTGTACAAAATGCCGCAACTCAACAGCAGCTACAAATATGGATTTCACAAGATCGTAAAGCGAAGTCAGATCTCATATTATCCATTTCACCATCCGAACTAAAGCAAGTCCGTGGATGTGAAACTTCTAACTTCCGCTAACTCCATCAAAATTCAAGTGATTCATATCTTGCGGTTTCACTTACTAATTAAAATTGCGAGGTATTTCTTTTTAATGTTCTGGGGTAAGATTGAAATACTTAATATAGCGATAAGAAAATGATTTTTATGGTCAGTTTGAAGGATCATGAAATCAGTTGAGGAAATATGTTAATCGTGAAGAAAACAACGCGCGTGGTTTAATTAGACGATAAGATTAGTTGATTTTGAAATAAAATACGTTCTGGTTTCAGTTTTATCACAAATTCCTTTTAAAAACGATCTTTTAGCCAGTCGCGTATTGCAGTTTTTAGTTTCTGCAGCGTCGTGTTCAACGGTCACAAAGGTTCCAGATCTTTCTTTTTGATAGTGTAGCAAACTATTAAATTTCCTTATCATATTAACGATATAACGATTAAAATTCAATAAGCATTTAAGTAGGATTTATTCATACATTTTGAGAAGCTCTTGACTGCAAATTTAGTCATATCATCGCTATACCGCACAAACATCGCCTAAATACATTTGGCAGATTCACATTTTACAATGGACCTGAACCAAGAAGAAACACAGGTCCGTGAAGTTGGAGGTACACCATCACCAAAATCAAAATGCAGCATAGCCATAATTTTGTGCTCATCTTGTGCTAATTTGTGCCGTATAAAACAAATTTTGTGCTCAAGCCCTAACGGAGTTATTCAACATTTTATATGTGTACCTCCAACTTCACGCTGGAGGTACACCATCACCAAAATGAAAATACAGCATAGCCATAATTTTGTGCTCATTTTGTGCTAATTTGTGCCGTATACTACAAATTTTGTGCTCAAGTCCTAAGGGAGTTATTCAACATTTTATATGCGTACCTCCAACTTCACGCTGGAGGTACACCATTACCAAAATGAAAATACAGCATAGCCATAATTTTGTGCTCATTTTGTGCTAATTTGTGCCGTATAATACAAATTTTGTGCTCAAGTCCTAAGGGAGTTATTCAACATTTTATATGTGTACCTCCAACTTCACGCTGGAGGTACACCATTACCAAAATGAAAATACAGCATAGCCATAATTTTGTGCTCATTTTGTGCTAATTTGTGCCGTATAATACAAATTTTGTGCTCAAGTCCTAAGGGAGTTATTCAACATTTTATATGTGTACCTCCAACTTCACGCTGGAGGTACACCATCACCAAAATGAAAATACAGCATAGCCATAATTTTGTGCTCATTTTGTGCTAATTTGTGCCGTATAATACAAATTTTGTGCTCAAGTCCTAAGAGAGTTATTCAAGATTTCATATCTGTACCTCCAACTTCAGGCTGGAGGAAGGTCTCATCGCCGGCCAACTCATCGCCGAGCCATCTCGTTAAAATTAAAAATTGTTAGTAATGGAACAACATAGCATACAAAAAGCCATCAGTATCCGTTAATTACTTATAACTAATAATCATATACGATACAAAAGTACCGCGTAGTGGCAATCTACGTTTAAGTTTAGCATTTTTTTACTTCCAAACTTTGTTTAGGGTCATGTTGCCATTTTGTATCAATTAAAAAAAATATACTACACCTGCAAATAACCTAGGCGCTTTAATGGCAATCTACGTTTAAGTTTAGGATTATTTTTATTTCCAAACTTTTTATATATTTGTTCATAGCCATCAATAAGTCATTAACGATTGATTAAAATATAAATGAATGTTAATATCAGGTAAGTATGATTGATTGTTTATTAACGCCATCTTTATCGATTTAAAGCTCTGTAAAGCTGATTATCAATTGATTAAGATTTAAGGGAATGTTAATGTCATATGTTAATGTAATATCTTGATGTTCGGTATCGGTATTTATACTAGCAAGTAAAAGGGGATAAGTAAGAATGTGCTGAATTTATCGGAAACAAAATCGGCGATGAGTTGGCCGGCGTTGAGATGGCTCGGCGATAAGATGGCCGCGATGAATCGGCCGCGATGAGTCGGCGACGCTGACTTGTCCCATTCCGGCCGAGAGAATGTGTACGTGTAGTATGATAGCAGGAGAAGTCTTTTAGTTTAAGAAAATCTTCTTTTGTGCAATGCGTCTCTGATCTTTGTGTGAATAGAGTTGCTTGGAGTTCATCCAAATGATGTTTCAACCCATTGGCATTCCACGTCATTATGCGCAAGTTAGCCATTTTGAATTTTTGAGTTAGCCCCTTGGCTAATTGGTTTCTCTAAGTTTTCCAGCCTTTGGTTGATAGCTTTGTTTTCCTTTTCTTGGCGATTTAGTTTCTCCAATACTATCTCAGAATTTTGACTCAATGGTGGTGGGATTATCGGTTTTGGTATATTAATAATCATCGCGGCGATCTCAGATAGCGGCCCGCCGGCGCCGCTTACCGATTATATGACCCCTCGGTCCCTGCTATAAAAATGTTAAATGTACGTACGTGATAATAATTACACTTATCGCACTTATCACACTCTGCGCTTGCACCGGTGATATACAACTTTACTCAATGAAAGTCAAACCACTTATAATTTACTAATACGTTTACGATAACCTCTAAAAGTTTCATACACTTTTGTGCAATTAAAACAATTAAGAACAAAATTGGCACCGTCATAAAAGGCATGGATTCTTCAAGATGTCTTATTAAATGACTTGCTAAATGAATGCTTCCCTTTTAAATAATAATATACATATAGTTTCATTTCTGTAAACCACCTACATATAATTATAAATACATCTATGGAATAGTTCGGGTTCTCCAAAGGGGGTAAATGGAATAGTAATAGAAACTCTAAGCCTCCCCTTACCTTTTCTTAATGTGAAATATGAAAATTTAAATAAATTAATTGCTGAGTGAGTGCAATTAAAATTATTCGTCGAAGGTATAAATTATAACATTAGTTATGGTTGCGACATGTTTCGGTAATGACCATTACCATTATCAAGCAAAATGTTTTTTATAAGTAATGAAAGACGTCAATACATTGTTAAAATGTGTAGGTAGTGAAATGGGCGCTAAGGAAGATTATCACATGGGGAACAAGTTAAGGTTATGTAAACGACTTAAACAACTAATAAGTATAAAACAATATTGTGGACAATTAAAAACAATTAAATATATAATGTCTAAGTTTGTGGAAAATAAACTCAATATGGCCTTCATTAATTGAGGTCCACAGTCTACACGTGCTTACAACAAATTCAATTTCAAAATCATTTCAATCATAAATGGAACTATAGTGTTACATTCATATTTGAAGCATTAAGTCATAAACAATGCAGGAGTGATACATTTTAATCATTAAACAAATCCTAATTGAAAAGATATTATTTACTTTTCAATAGATCATCGACAGCGCGATTTGAAATATAAGTGAGACTAACAATTAATTCACTATTGTTTCAATATTGACTTGTGAACCTGAGCTGGACTTATACCACTCTTGTCACACCCTAGTAGTGATCTTGTTTGTTTTAGGTTTTGTATTGATAGAAACTGTGTTGGCTGGGCAGTTTGTAAATTTTGTATAGGTACGGTATCTTACTGTATAACAAGCTCAAGTGTTCGCGATTTTATTGTTTTTTGTATTATCCTGTTCGTTATTTATTATTGTTTAACTATAACATTATTTATTTTACTTTATAATTATATGCCGTTTATAGAAATGAAACTACATATATGTATATTATTATTTCAAAGGGAAGCATTCATTTAGCAAGTCATTTAATAATAATAATATAATAATAATAATAATTTATTGCTGTAAATTCTTCAACAGAAGACAAAGACAGTGTCAAATCAAGACACATACTAATAGTAATTAGTGTGCCATTACATAAAGACAAAAAATTAGTATCCGCAATATTCGTGTACAGGTTTTCTTTACTGTCTTGCGAGACTATACAAGAAGTATCATCCGCAAATTGACACACTTGATGTACATTTTTTGTATGTTCGCCAGATCGTTTACGTATAGTATAAATATTAGAGGTTCCAGTATGGACCCCTGTGGAACTCCAGTCAGGATTTTTGATGGTGAAGATGGAATAGTTCTATTTACTCCGTTATATTTTGAATTCAAACAGACTACTTGGTACCGATTAGTAAGGTAAGACTGTATGAGATTGAGGGGTATACCACGTATACCATACTGTTGTAAGTTTTCTAAAAGTATCTGATGGTCTATTTTGTCAAACGCTTTCGTTAAGTCGAAGTATACACCTCCAACATAGTTCCTTTGGTCTAGTTGATCCAGAACAGGTGAGAAGGAGTTGAAGATTACCATTTCAGTCGACTTGCTTTTTAAGAAGCCATATTGGCTAACGTTTAAAGTAGTATTTTTTAGTAGATGACCAGTGATTTGATTAAAGATAACCCTCTCTACAATTTTTGAAAAAGCATGTAATATAGACACTTGACGGTAGTTTCCGATGTGTTCTCTATTACCCTTTTTAAAAACGGGAATAGTTATATAGCTATTTTTGATTTACCTGGAAAAACACCACTTGTAATAATTGTATTTACTATATGCGAAAGAGGATTTGCTATGAGGTAAGCAACCTTCTTAACAATTGCAATTGTACCTCATCAATGCTCACCGAGTTTTTGTTGTTTAGATTTCTGATTATATCGACGATTTCCAAGGAATCTGTTGGTTTGAGAAATAGTTATTTGCATTACAAGCTACGAAAGCGTACTTTTCATTGCGAGGTGTTTGTAAATGGGCGAGGCGTAGCGTAGTGGAGCCGAGGATACCAAAAAAGTCAAAGGACCTATACTAGCAAATGTACCTAGACCTACGAGAAATTTTGCAAATTGGTGCAAAGTAAAAGAAATGGAAACGATACGTGAAGATGTAATTTAACCAAATAAAAAATAAACTTCTGTGTTATTAATTCAAATGTCATTTTGACTTTTTCGTCGTCCAGGTACCGAAAGTTTTTCAGACCTATACTATAAATCAAATAAGAGTAAAGTAGAGGGCGCTTTAATTCAAGTTACATTAGAGTCCGAGTACCGCAATTGACGCCATTTTGACTCCAGAAAAGGGCGGCAAATTTGAATTGAAGAAAAGGTATTGGTGTGATAGAAAAATGATTACAACTGACAGCTGACAACTGACAACAGCTGATCCCTGACAAGACAACCATAATATGCAGCCGCCATTTTAGCTCCAAAGTAACGCCCAAACCAATTGCGGTACTCTATCTATATAGGGACTCTACTATGCATTAGAGTCCCTATATAGAGAGAGTACCGCAATTGACGCCATTTTGACTCCAGAAAAGGGCGGCAAATTTGAATTGAAGAAAAGGTATTGGTGTGATAGAAAAATGATTACAACTGACAGCTGACAACTGACAACAGCTGATCCCTGACAAGACAACCATAATATGCAGCCGCCATTTTAGCTCCAAAGTAACGCCCAAACCAATTGCGGTATATAGGGACTCTAAGTTACATTTACCTCACTCAATTTTCACAAATGTCTTACATGACAGTAACCTAACCACAAATATTTTACTTCATTAGGATGGCAGCGATGCCAAATTTTATGTGAAATTTGTTGGTTAGAAATTAACCAACATTTCAGATTTATTAGCTAATTAATGTAAAATGTGTCTTAATTTTCCTTTTAATGGTCGATTTTGAATTTCGCCAAATTTAAATGACGGTCAGAATTAACAAGTTTAGACAATATAATATTGCAAAACTGGCAATGACGCCTTAGCGTCATTTTTAGACAAATTTAGTTTTGTAAACTTGCCTCGTGTGTTAACCAATCAACGCCAAGGTCAAAATTTCCCTATACAATCCTTCACTTTACTCTTAGCTGACTTTTACTATAGCAACCGGATCACCACGACAGTTTCACTTTCGGTTTCGCTATCTGCAATCAGAATTGAAATGGACACTTTCATGGGGGGGGATAATGAAAAAGTGATTTACCTATAATACACCTTGTAGTTTTTGTATACTCTTCCTTACTCTGATTGTTAACTATGTCTAATCGGAAATGATTGCTAAATAAATGTAACCGACAATTTGCATCGGTGACTAATTTTCCTTCATGTTTTATTGAGATATTATCGTCACTCACAGTTTTTATTGTCATTGAATATACGAAATATGGTCTTAGTTTTATTTTTTAAGGATAAAATAATCTGTTCATTGTGTTTTATTGCTGCCTTATTAATGCTTTTTTTTACCAAACCATGTCTTTTATGAAGGTGCCAATTTTGTTCTTAATTATTTTAATTGCACAAAAGTGTATGAAACTTTTAGAGGTTATTGTAAACTTATTAGTAAATTATAAGTGGTTTGACTTTCATTGAGTAAAGTTGTGTATCACCGGTGCAAGCGCAGAGTGTGATAAGTGCGATAAGTGTAATTATTATCACGTACGTACATTTAACATTTTTATAGCAGGGACCGAGGGGTCATATAATCGGTAAGCGGCGCCGGCGGGCCGCTATCTGAGATCGCCGCGATGATTATAATATACCAAAACCGATAATCCCACCACCATTGAGTCAAAATTCTGAGATAGTATTGGAAAAACTAAATCGCCAAGAAAAGGAAAACAAAGCTATCAACCAAAGGCTGGAAAACTTAGAGAAACCAATTAGCCAAGGGGCTAACTCAAAAATTCAAAATGGCTAACTTGCGCATAATGCAAGCAACTCTATTCACACAAAGATCAGAGACGCATTGCACAAAAGAAGATTTTCTAAAACTAAAAGACTTCTGCTATCATACTACACATTCCCTCGGCCGGAATGGGACAAGTCAGCGTCGCCGACTCATCGCGGCCGATTCATCGCGGCCATCTCATCGTCGAGCCATCTTAACGCCGGCCAACTCATCGCCGATTTTGTTTCCGATAAATTCAGCACATTCTTACTTATCCCCTTTTACTTGCTAATATAAATACCGATACCGAACATCAAGATATTACATTAACATATGACATTAACATTCCCTTAAATCTTAATCAATTGATAATCAGCTTTACAGAGCTTTAAATCGATAATGATAGCGTTAATAAACAATCAATAATACTTACCTGATATTTAACATTCATTTATATTTTAATCAATCGTTAACCGTTAATGACTTATTGATGGCTGTGAATAAATATATATATACTGATGGCTTTTTGTATGCTACGATATGTTGTTCCACTACTAACAATTTTTAATTTTAACGAGATGGCTCGGCGATGAGTTGGCCGGCGCCGGCGATGAGATGGCTCGGCGATGAGATGGCCGCGATGAGTCGGCGGCGCTGACTTGTCCTAGACCGCCCTCGGCACAGTGAGAGGCGGAAGTGCTGTTATCATTAAGCAACACATCCAACAGTATTAGGAATTTCAAATTCGAGAAGCCGAATATCTCAGTAAAAATTAATACAAAAAAAGGATATCCGTGGCAGCATCCTACATACCCCCAAGACACCATTTAAGAACAGATTACTGAAATCTCCATCAAAATTTCCAGGAAAAATTTATTGTTGGAGGAGACTTATTTAATGCAAAGAACGCCGAATGGGGTATCACCATAACCACAACTAAATGCAGAGAACTACGACGAGCAATATATGACTTCGGATGTTCAGCACACACCACAGGAAAACCAACATACTGGCCCACTGATGTTAACAAGAGGCCAGATTCACTAGATTTCTTGATTAGCAAGAATATATCGTCAAACTACATTGACGTGAGTGATGAATATGTCATGAGCTCAGATCACTCCCCTGTAATCTTGACATTCACTGAAACTATTACTAGCACAGAAAAAAATCAAAGCATGGATAGCTATACCGAACCTACTATCAAAGAGACTTAAAGGTACCAACTAACCCAAGGAAATTAATAGCAAAGAAAAGAAAAGCCAGGAAGGAATGGCAAACCATCAGAGATCCTAATTTTTGAAGAGAATCCTTACTTGAATTATGAAAAGTGGAAGTAGTGATTTTCATACAAACTTTCAATCGAAACAGGTTTAATTGTTATTTATTTGAAAACATATTGCAGGATCTTGCATGTTACGACCTACACCATCCATTTCATCCACGTATTTACTTAATATGAGTTTCTTACTTCAATGCATACATTTGACTTTCTCGCTTGATGTTAAAACAGAATAATTATACTTACTTATGTTGTATTTTTTTATATTTAAATTCAGTTTTTTTCCAATATACTTAGTTAAAGTTTACAACATCTAGAAATGGCCAACAAAGCTGTTGATAAAATTTGCTCTTATAATGCATATGGAACAATTCCAAGAAAAAAAGTATATCCTATTTTCTCTCGGTCTCAGTCAGAAACACTTTTCTTAGGATTTATCGCCAAATAATGTTTAAATCAATGCTATGTTATGGTGATGGTGTAGCTACCTTCCTCCAGCCTGAAATTGGAGGTACAGATATAAAATTTTGGATAACTCAAGGCCTTAGGTGGCCTTGGATAACTCCGTTAGGACTTGAGCACAAAATTTGTATTATACGGCACAAATTAGCACAAAATGAGCACAAAATTATGGCTATGCTGCATTTTCATTTTGGTGATGGTGTACCTCCAGCGTGAAGTTGGAGGTACAGATATGAAATCTTGAATAACTCCCTTAGGACTTGAGCACAAAATTTGTATTATACGGCACAAATTAGCACAAAATGAGCACAAAATTATGGCTATGCTGTATTTTCATTTTGGTGATGGTGTACCTCCAGCGTGAAGTTGGAGGTGCACATATAAAATGTTGAATAACTCCCTTAGGACTTGAGCACAAAATTTGTATTATACGGCACAAATTAGCACAAAATGAGCACAAAATTATGGCTATGCTGCATTTTCATTTTGGTGATGGTGTACCTCCAGCGTGAAGTTGGAGGTACAGATATGAAATCTTGAATAACTCCCTTAGGACTTGAGCACAAAATTTGTATTATACGGCACAAATTAGCACAAAATGAGCACAAAATTATGGCTATGCTGAATTTTCATTTTGGTGATGGTGTACCTCCAGCGTGAAGTTGGAGGTACGCATATAAAATGTTGAGTAACTCCCTTAGGACTTGAGCACAAAATTTGTATTATACGGCACAAATTAGTACAAAATGAGCACAAAATTATGGCTATGCTGTATTTTCATTTTGGTGATGGTGTACCTCCAGCGTGAAGTTGGAGGTACACATATAAAATGTTGAATAACTCCCTTAGGACTTGAGCACAAAATTTGTATTATACGGCACAAATTAGCACAAAATGAGCACAAAATTATGGCTATGCTGCATTTTCATTTTGGTGATGGTGTACCTCCAGCGTGAAGTTGGAGGTACAGATACAAAATGTTGAATAACTCCGTTAGGGCTTGAGCACAAAATTTGTTTTATACGGCACAAATTAGCACAAAATAAGCACAAAATTATGGCAATACTGCATTTTGATTTTGATGATGGTGTACCTCCAACTTCACGGACCTAAGAAACACTTGATGCCTCCTACTAATCGGAATAAAAATGCAAGGCCTCTGACTTTAGAAGCTTGTATCTCAGTAATTAGCAATCATAATTTAATGACATAAAGTGCACTTAAAAGATCATTTATTCCTACAAAAAGTTGTATAGTTTTAGATTTTTGCAATACATCGTTAATTTTCTGTATCAGTGTATGTGCGAAAAAGCGCTAATTATGACTCAAATCGCACAAGCGCTCGACTTTAAAAATTAATTACGGCTATATTATTGAAACTGAGTGGTAGATACTTATATATTTGAAAAATATATACTTATTTGTTGGTGTGAGATGCTTTTGAGGCCAAATTGGTTAATTAATCTTAAAGCTATAATAAAAAAACGACATCTTGTGTAATTGAGTACTTGATAGTTCAATATTTAAATATTGACAGTAACATAACAAGGTTAAAGCAATTATATTGTGGTCTAACACGATTCACAAAAATAATGGCATGTATACATGTTTTGTTTAAAAGAAATTTGGAAAAAAGGATTGTGATTTGACTCTCGCTGTTTACGATGTGGTAAATTACCTCTCGCGGTAATATTTTTTTTTATTTAACCCCTTTATTTACAATCTGTCCCAATCAATATAATAATATGTGTAATATGTGCGTAGGTATTTCTTTCGCGATAAACATAACATTTATGTACTTTGAATTACAAGAAAACAAATTTTATTTTCAGTAAAGGAATAATGAAGCTTCATTGAGTAATACAAATTTAGCATTTAAAACAAGAATTTTTTCTTTAGTTACCGTATATTGCAAAATAGCACTTTTTGGGTTAGGGCTTATAAAACCAGTTAATTATATGAATAATCAATATTTATTGGCTGTCGACTTTTCCGAAGTATGAATGCTACAACAATTGTAGATTTGGTAAGAATTTATGAAACAATAACAATTTTTTGATAAGTTAAAACTGACCGTCAGCATCAGCCAGGAAAATACTAAATACAGCGTTTTTATTACTGTTACAAAATGAAAGTTAAACAACGGATTCTACCATTTTGTGTTAAACATATATAAATGACAAATGTACCGCCCAAAAATGAAGAAATGTCACCCCTCAGTTTTTTCGTTATGACCACTTAAAGCCTTACATTTTTACTCATAGGTTCATTTGATATCACATCAAAACATGTACAAACTCCATGTCTAAATTCTCTGTAAATACGTATTTTTAAAAAATATTTGAATTACTTATAGTGTATACATGAAAATTGATCGGGTTCACAAGAATTTTTCAATAAATGTTTGACATTAATTCTGTTTTGTCATAAAAGTCATTAAGGGACAAAAAAGAACTTAAGAGCTGTTGACTTCACCGTAAGGACCCAACCAGACGAAATCGAATTGAGAAAGCAACTTTCTTCGAAGATGTGAAAAAACGAGAAACTTATGTGTATATAAATTAACAGGGCGGAGCGAAAAATAATAACCATTCAGAGTTTGTTAGCGGAAAAATACTTTATCGGGATAATGATAAGATATTCCAAAAGGTAGGTATATAAACGTGGAACCTATATTCTCACTATAGTTTTCATGCTAATAATTGAATTAAATACACTATGAAACAACTTACAATTATAGTAGTGTTACTGGTGAGTTTTTGTTACTTTGCTTTCTCCAAAAATTTAATCTGCTCACTTTAAGGGTTTGCTTGGCGTACTTACACCTACTGCGCAATCATTACAGTGCGATAGAGATAATTTAACTAGAATACTTGTTAAGAGGATACCTGAAATTCATTATGACTTAGAGATAAATCGTGGAAAAAGCTATGAAGATTGCATAATGTTGATTTATCGTAGGTTAGATGAAATGACATTGGAGATTGGATCTAGACTAGATAATGAAGATGTGTGTTACAAGACGGTACTTAAGATTATTTCACCTTTGTACAAAAAATACAAAAAAATCATACGCACATACGCGGAGCAAGAAAATAAGCCTGAGTTTTATCAACGCTATAATAGAGTAAAACAAAGAGTTTGGAACTGTTATAATATAAATTTTCGTGACTCATGTTACTCAGAATTTCTGGAGTGCTGTGAAGGCGCTGTAAACATTTTGTATGAGGATGGAAAATTTGCGTCTGAGGACGTACGAAAATTGTTACATGAGTATAAGCGCGGTTTAGATAAAAAATGTAAAACTGTTTTAAATTGGAATTTAGGCAGTATTAAAGAATTGTTATTCAAAGCTGTTGGGATCATCGACTCCTAACACACCGTCAGTGATAAATATATGTACAATGTTCATTGAAAATGTCACAATCAAATAATAAAATATAAGAGACTGAAATATTGTATAATTTTATTATTCTTCCTAAGACCTGCGGTTGAGATTAGGACACCCGGATTCGTTTATAAACGGTAAATAAGTAACTAACGACATTTTTGTACGTTTTACTATTAATGCAAAAAATCGAATAGTCAACACATCATTTGAGAGAAATTTACAATCATGACAATTCGAAACTCACGAATATACTTTAAGCCTCCTTTCACACGGGGATACTGTATGCGGGATACTGTATCTCGCATACTCTTTTAACATTGTCGGCGACTGTATCTCACAAATTATTCGTGTGAAAGATTCCATAAGCGACAATGTTAAAAGAGTATGCGAGATACAGTATCCCGCATACAGTATCCCCCGTGTGAAAGGAGGCTAATAGTTCTACTTGTATGGCACAATAAAGTTTATTATAAGTAAAACACTTGAAATGTTTAATTGTATTTATACACTGTTTTCACTGTGTCCAAGATAAGGAGGGCCACTATGGGGATTTCGGAAACGTTAAGAGATAGAGTTTCAGTTAAATGGGAGAAAAGTTGAGCAATTTTGAGTTTAGTAAAATGAAATTTTTAAACTGACGAAATTCCGAACCGTTCCGAAATTATGCGACAAAAAGGCAATTTTCAGGATTTCGTTTTTGGCAAATTGTTATACTTTGTCGTTGATGTTAACTAAAAAGTAAAAGAAGCTTCTACAGGTACTTTTTAACGTTCTTTAACATGGCATACAGCAAATTGGAATCCGACGTTTCGTTTTCGAGTAACCATCATCAACTTTGTTTTTTTAAATACGGTTCTGATTTTTTACGCATAATATTAGAAGAGCTTTTTATTTTATTAATATTTACAATTTGTCTAGGCAAAGATATTATATAGATGGGGCAGTTACTCAAGTAAGAAGATTTTATGTACCTTATGGTTCTACAAAAATTATTGATTTTTGATATCTCGTCTACTGCATGGATCGAAGATTCTGACAAAAAGTTACACGGCAAAGATCGATTTTTTGAGATAAGTCCGATAAGAAGCTTCACATGAAGGAAAGCTAATAGAAAACTTTGCAGAGGAGCGGGTACTAGGGTACTAACCAATCGAATGTGCCATACACGAATTAAAACGAAATGATGGTTTTTAAAGAGCACTACAGAAGAAATTATACATTTTGTTAGTAAAGCTGTTCGATGTTTCGGGAGGGATGATTTCTTACGTGCCACGTTCCTGGATCCATCTCGTGCGTTCATTTATGTATGATACGAAGTACTTTTACGAAACTAGGAAGCTACAATTTCGACAGGGGAAGTTTATCATTAATCAGATCGTATCTGACAAATAGCTTTTAGTGTGTGCGAATAAATAATAAGTATTCCACAACAATTCCTATCGTGAAACGAAGTTCAGATTAAATGCTATCAGAAGAGTTTAATCTGAAGTTGAATCCTCAAGAAACAAATTGTATGTTATTTGTAGAAATGATTGCAATGTTGAAACATACATTGAAAACACATATTAAAGGAGTTAATGCTAAGTAGATCATGTTAGCAGTTTGGGGCTGGTAGTTGATAAAAATTTTAGATTGACAGATCATGTCAAAAACATCCTACAAAGAGCTTATGCGATAATGAACGTGCCATAATGTATAAACTGATTTTTGTTGAAACCTCTTCTTACCGATTTACAAATCTTTTACCTATACCTACTATCCAAACTTCAGCCAACGCTAGGCAACAATGTCATTCTCAGATCAGTGTGGACTGCCACAAAGGAAACCTTGAAATTTACGTACCAAATAGTCGTACTATAAGACATAAACATACCAACTGTGATGGAAATGATAATACAGTGTAGTGCAAGAGGATTGGTTCACTCAAATTTGATAGACGGAGAAGTTCTTATTTACACAGAAGTCACAAGAAGAGTTAAGGGACTTAAAGCTTGTACAATAGTTACCTATTTCGTTAAATAAATTAATTGATATTGTGCTAAAATTAACTTTATTATCGTCTTTTGCTTTGCTTTACCAACTTCAACCCTTAAATTTCTTACTACGGACACCGCGCTTTTCATTTAAATTTAATTAGTTTAAGAAAAGAAATTTAAGAAAGGTCAACTGTAAAAGTAGTGCATCATCTTAATGTAGAAAAATGTTTTTCGGATTTTGAACAAAATTTCCTCTCAATACTAACTAATATTTGTAGATTAAAGCTTATCGCAGAGAAACCGTATGTAACTGGGAGAAAAGCCAGGAGTACGATTAATATAAGGACATAGAGAAGTACGGTATGGCAGAACAAGAAATTATGCGAGGGTTAAAAATTAAGATACAACTCTGCAAAGTCATACCTAAGTAATAAGAAGAAGTAAATTACAGTAAATATAAGGAGTAAAGGAAAGAGTTACAGAAACAAAGAAAAACTTACGGGAATAAAACGCGAAAAAGATAGTCGAGGAAACGCAAAGCTACTATTTAGGACCCCAAAGGATAAATGAACACAGGATACATACTCGTACAATGTTTAGAGGACGGGGATGGATATCCAGTCAATACCAATTCAAAATTCGTAACCAGGTGCCAAAAATATTTCAGAAGTGCTGCATTTAATGCAGGAGTAAATTGAAAATGACAACGAAAACTATGAAGAAGCTATGCTGGATGCGGATATAACAATGGAGGAAGTTGGAAAGTCTATCAACTGATTGAGAAACAGAAATACAGCCGGAATTAATAACATAAAAATCGAAATCATAAAAGGTATCTGTTAAAATTTTGAAATTCAAACATTTATCCCCCTTCTTCTATGGGAAATAGAGAAATAAATGTAGTACCAATAGTTTTTCATGAACTATGTCTATAACATTCAAAAAAATTTTAAAAACGCTCGGAGCAGATTTTGAGGAAATCGATTTTCAATTTTTGACCAATTGTGGGAACCAATAAATTGGCCACGTTAAATTTTTGTTCTTTATCAATTATAAGTAAAAGTTCTGGCCATCCTATGGCTACAATTTCCAATTTTCAAATTTTAATTAAGTTAAACGGTTCTTGATCTACACCCTAAAAAGTAAAAACTTGGAGAATTGCTATATTGGCAGCCATTTTGAATTTAGAAACAAACGAAAAACGGCGTTACCATGTCTACAAACTTTTCACCTAGGGAAATTAGTTTGGGTTAAATTTTGTAGTTTTTTTTATACCTAGGCCTTAATTTTAAAATCAAAACCGTGCTAGCAGTTTAGGCTCCACAGCCATAACGTACGCAACCACCCACCCACCCACGCACCCCCAGCCAAACATTTTTCAAAGATGGTGGTTTTGGCCTCAGGCGTACTAAAAACGTCGAGTTTCATCAAAAACTCGAGTTCGATTTTTTTTCGATTTTCCCTATGTGTATATGTATTTTCTTAACACCAAATGTTTAATACTTTGACGTACTCAGCTTGGTAATTATAATAGTGGAATACACGGGAAAGTAAAAAAAACTGGATTACGTACTTACATAGTGTGAGCCTCAGATTAGTAATCTAAGGTATGGGCTGTTACTAGATAACTAACAAACCAAGAAGCACAAAGTATGAAAACAAAACTTCTTGCGGTACCATTTCTTAGCGTGGATTAAGTATGAAAGAATCTTTATGAACGTCCTTTTGTTGCAAGTTCAATAACCGCGCGGACAAATTCCTTATGTGGCGATACTCCCATGTAAGAAATTTGACCACCACACAACATTGTAACTCAAAACTTCCCTTATATCATGTCCAGAAGTGTAGAGTTATGTAAAACGTGGGGATTATCATCACGGCGCGAGAGAAATGGTTCTGATATAAAGTTCTATCCTAACGATAAAGTCCTTTTGGGGCTCATGAGAGCATCTCGGTATAGATACAGTAAACCATAGTAAATAGGAAAGATGAAAACGTTCAAAGCTATGACGCTATATACTTAAATAGAAATGTAAATTATTATTATTATTATCAGTAAATAATCGCTTAAGTAATAACGCACAACGTGTGCAATACGGCGGCCTCACATAAGCTGAGTTTTCAGATCAGTCAATATCACCTGAAACTCAAACTATTTCAACTAAAAACTATTAAAATTGAAGACGCGCGGTGTCGGTGTCTTAAATATTCAAAATTTGTTGAAGCTAATAAAACGGATGCATTAATTTCCGTTCAGCTCACGGCTGCTAATAAGACAGCTCTTTGTTCTTAAAGTATTATCCAGGCAGAAGATACATTATAGAGAGTTCATTGTAGCGAGTGATCCTGAAGAGTTATTAAAAAAGGACAAAAATAACACGTTCGCTGTATCTGTTTTATTTTATCAGCAGCATAAAGATTTCAACATCCACCTATCTAGAAAATGGTTTGTATGGGTGGTCTGTTGCGCTACTTCGTCCAGGAACAGGATCGGTAGTATTGATTTAAAATACATAGCTGCACTTATAGTCTGACATGTAGGTACGTATTTGTTCCCCGCCATGTTCTGTGTTAAGTTGTCAGAAAATCAGTGGCACTTCATTTTTGGGGTTAATTGTTCTTGTCATAACAACCAGCTACCACTACCGTTACAATTGTGATATAGGGTTATTGGAAATTGTGGTTGTAAACAAGATCTCTAATTTTATTAACGGCTAAGCCTGTTTCGGGGATATACATGAACTGTAGTAACAACTCAAGGATTTTTGTGCAGTACAGCAGGTAACATAAACTTAAATTTAAGAAAATTAAGAAAATCCCTGCCCTTAAATTTCCGTTGTTTAACAATACGTATGTAATTGATTTGAGCACGGAATTCTTTCGAAGAATTTATGAAGGAGCGTAAAGTAGAAGGATCGAAATAATGCAATTTTCGTATATCAAGCTACAATACGTTTTTGTTAAAAAAAATACATTTCCTGCAAGATTCAATTTTAGGTTTTCGATGAAGGCAATCAATGTTCCCGGTTATATTGTTTCCGGAGCAATTTATTTGTAGATGTAGGAAAATAATGTAAATGTCAAACATTATTATGATTATGAAAAACTCACTCAAAATTCATTTCTCATGCAGAACAAAGATACTACACTCTGTAGAAAACTCCAACTTTCTATTCTCATTTTAACCTAAAATGTAATAACTGACAAAGGTGAAGTGAGCAGTTTGATTAATGGTGCGAAAAATTGTGTGTCGAGTAAGTCACTTTTGTTAGAAGTGGGGTCTCACAAAAAAAATTTATAAAAAAGATCGAGCGGAATAAAAAACGCCAATAAAAAGTTAAACACTTTCTAAATACTGCGGTACAATCGTAATCGTAACAACAAATGAAAGTTTCCTTTTCCATTCTTTGAAGCTGAAAAAAATTTAAAGAAACCCCGATTAATAACAAAGTTTTCGTCTCGAGATAAACCTATTTCCCTTTTAATTCGTAAAAATTATTTTTCGCTCGAAATGGTAAAAAGTTTTAAAATACACTTTTAATTAAGATGCAGGGTATGAGATGTGAAAAAGTTCGCAATTAAATATAGCCATTTATCATATTTGTTGAGCTAAAAACTGCTGTAAGTAACTATTAAATCTAGATTCAAGATAAAAAAACCTATGTCATTAAGAATTCATCGTCTTGAAACCAATTACTGCGACTCTAACTTACTGGAAGATGCTGTCACATTCGTTCCTTTAATACATCCATATTGTTAGAAAGTTAAGTAATTTCTACCATTTTAATTATTAAATGATTCTATGAGCAAGAGATTTAGGATCGCTGCAAAAGCGATCTACTTCATCAATACGCGTTTTATTATGAGCGAATTAAGTGATTTATTGTTCAGCTTTAGCCAAATATTACACACACAGTCGAGCATTTCGCTTCTCTTTCCATTAACATTAAAGGTTCTATTTTACATCGTTATAGTCCCTTTGAGTTATCAGACTACCGCATTTCTAGATCCCGACAAAGCCATTACTGCCAGAGATAGTTTCTTTAGGTAGGTAGTTGAGAGAATAATGCACATTGTGCACTGAGATTCCGAGTAAATAATACACAACCATCCCTTTCACAGCATCTAGTTGTACTAATTTATGTTGTTTATTTCATATTTGCGAAATTCTGGTAGGTAAATTAACATGATACTAATTTTTCATAGCGAACGTGCAATTTATAAGTATGTACCTAAAATCACAAGATGAATGTTCTAGTGCCCTTTAAATTTAGCAGTTGTTAGTTAAATTAATTACATCGCGATAAAATAAGCTTTAATAATTAATATCTGAAGTCTGATATAACATTTACGTCAAGTACGGATCAAGCAATAATTAGTGGATCTCCGTGCTTAAAAGAAATAGGAACGGCATACAATTCCAAAATGTGAAAGATCACCTATATTCTCTACAGCAAATGCAGTGCCAGTTGAGGTAGGTATATGCTAGACAGGATTCAATCAATTATTTATAGAAGATGTTTAAACTTAAATGAATAAGGAGACCATGTAGAAAACCTTCAACAAGCGACTGGTACAGGTAGTCAGGGAATATAATAAGGAATTTATGTTGTTGCCTGCAAACGCGCTGTAGGGCACAAAATACCTCCAGATCAAGGGCAACGTCAAAGAGCTGCCATGGGGCGCTGGGAAAGATAAAAAAGCAAAAGTTATTAAAAATAAAAATAGATTTTGTACGAAATTTATATCCCCTCTCCAGAGCCACGAACCCCCAATAGTACTTACCCCTTCTGGGAAAATTTTCTCCCAGATAGTGTAATTTAGAATACCAAAAATCTAATTTTAGACGTCTACAGATACCTAACGGGAGCTTACGTCCTAGAAAACTTTTTAGGTCAGTTAATGGCTCTCTAAGCACATCACAAGAAAATAGAAAAGGCCCATATACCGGGAGTTCGTTCTCAAAGTCGAACATAGGGATTTAACATGGTATTGAACGTCTTTGCCAATTGTTGCTCGCCTATTTAACTTAGAGACAAGGTAGTGACATCAACAGAAACAGAAAATTATTGCGATTCAAATAATGCTACTGGCAAGACTAAAAGTGCGATTTATTCTTTTAAAATACTAACTTAAAGTATGAAATTGTGTAAATAGCATTCCCTTGATTTTAAAATTTTACAGCAATTGTTTTTTGTACTGTTGGTTTGTCAATACGAATTTGCCGTTATAACCACGTATTAAAGTTTATTTATCTAATAATGAAAACCTATACCAACGAACAAAGGGTTTTTATGGTGAAAAACTTTCATGGTGACGCTAATATCAGAACAGTTCGAGATTTCTTTGCCGTTAATTTTAGTACTACAATACAAAAGTGTCATACTTTAAGTTAGTATTTTAAAAGAATAAATCGCACTTTAGTCCTCCCAGTAGCATTATTTGAATCGCAATAATTTTCTCTTTCTGTTGATGTCACTACCTTGTCTCTAAGTTAAATAGGTGAGCAATAATTGGCAAAAACGTTCAATACCATGTTAAATCCCTATGTTCGACTTTGAGAACGAACTCCCGGTATACAGTCTGAGAAACATCGAAAACCATGTTCCTTCATTAAAATACTATATGTTTATAATATTTACGTCACTACTAGAGACGTAACGAGTACCAAAAAGTGCTCTGTCGGCCGAGCCCGAATATTTTTGGGTTTGTGTTCTGCAGAACCGAGCACTCGGCCGAGCACCAAGTGCTATAAATTATAACTACGTCACAGTTAAATATTCAGGTATTACTTATTTCAGTTCAGACTTGAAGTGAACTAAATGTTGGACAAGTATGAGTCATATTAATGCGATGGTAGGTGTTGTGCAAGCGAAGCAAAAAGGTATAATTTTAATTTATAAAACGCGGATGTCGTAACTATCGTTGTGGAATGTGCGCATCATGCGGAATTGCAGGACGATGCAAAACACACCGAGCTTTTTTAGAAGTGCTCGGCCGAACCGAGTACTCGGTTTGGCTCGGTTCGGTGCAGAGCTACTCGGTTAGCAGAGTACTTGTTACGTCTCTAGACTCACTACACTGCAAAATATTTGTGTAAATTAATATTCACTGTTGAAACTAAAACTAGTGGTCGTGATGATTTAATTAATGGTGAAAAGCACAGCTGCAATTGATGATCATGCTCAATTCCTGGGAAACTTAAAATTTAAACACCAAGTTGAGCAAAATCGTTAAAACAATGTTGGATTAATGAGAAGATTAGACTCCTTGAAGATCAATGATGTTGCAATAAACTGAGAAAGGACGAAACCAGTGATGTTCAATTACATTTTGTATTACAAAAAAATGGTAAAGGGATTATTGGTTTAATTGCATTTGCCATAATAAAGAAAAGATTTTTCCAGGGAGCCATTGGGATAGATTACTCTGTACTATATATGTTGTAACGCTTCCTCCTTGAAATTCCAGAATAATAAATCTTACAATAATTATTGGGAAGCTCTTCAATAAACCGTTTTATACAGGATTCCGAACGGTTGGACATTGAATTAACACGTTTGGCCCCATAGTCCTGAAAGATAATACACTCTGAATTATTTCAGATAATATTCATTAAAGAATCCACCACGACATACCTACCGAAGCGAAACAGTTGGAATAACCCTATTGAAAGTATATCGTTAAAAAACTATACGGTTTCACAGAAATAAAGACCCAGGCTTTCAGAAAATAGTGTTTTCTTTTGGACTATTCCTTGCTCTGATACTCTAAAGCTAAACAAACAGTTCGTATTAAAAAGAAAATCAATGATAATCATAATAAATAATCAGAGAAATCATAATGCACAATGCACAATAGTCCTTGCTTAAGTCACAGATTGTTTTAATGCAATATAGAGTACTACCAAAGAGTATATAATATACTATTTGGTACTACGTAAGTTATATATTTGTAGCTGTTACGTTTTAATTATTAAGTAGTGGATGACAAATCAGCAGCTAAAGTACATGATATTCGGCATTTATGGGAAAAACGTTTCTTCATTAAGTACCATCGTTAATACAAACAATTTACATTTTAACGTTTCGCCTAGTATATAGGCTTAACCATAACATAAATCTGTAACCGAGAGACATAATTTTACATAAATTTAGTAATGAATTATGCATATTTTCGGATAGTGACTGATTAAATTTTAATCATGAAGAATTGATAAATGTCGAACTGGAAATAGGTATTATAGACGAAGGGAAACTTACCAACTTTAATTCTGAGTAAAATGAGAAATTTTAGAAATGAATAATGGAGGGAATTATACACCTCCATATTCATTAACATTTTTATAATTTTTAAACAAAAGCCAAGTTTTATAATAGTTAACTTAGAAATTTTGCAAATGGCAGCAAATATAAGGTGTTTTCTTTTTGCATCGCCACAGGGTTAGGTAAAGTCACAATCATCACGTGATTGAAGTGCCTTGCGTCATGTAGACATTTCTGCCTCAGGTTAATGTATAATAAAACTTAACTAAGGCTTTTAAAACGAATAGGGTTATTTAGAACTGAGTCAAATTATTTTTATAAAACGAATGGTGTGTTATTGACAGAGCTGACTTAAGTCTACCACAACGTGCAAAAAGAAAACACCTATTGTGTAGGACATGCGCAGGTGTTGAACTTGTTAATTGGAGAAAAATACTGATATGTAGTGGAAAGAAGTTTTATATTAGCAAGGGGGACTGATTTCACTGATTTGGAAATTGTTAAGTAAGGATGTTGAAATAGATATTACTGAGGTTCTGGATGTCACTACGATAATTAATAGCTTTTTTGTTGCGTTTGATTTCTACCATTTCCAGGAATAATCTTTTGTACAAATTTTGCTCTTTGTGCAGTATTTTTGGATGGTCATAATCAAAGGTATAGAAGTTTTCAATACAATGTTGGGTAAGGGCTGTTTTTGAATTGAGTGTGGATTGTAACTGCCTTTTTATGGAATATTTGTGTTGCAGAAATCGTGATAATAATTGTTTTGTTTGATCAATATAGCTGGCAGTACAGGAAGACCAATTGATTTTATAAACAATATTCTACGCACATTTTTCAATATCGTATTAATCCATTGAAGAGGTTTTTTACTTTTACTGCACCTTTGAATGGCGATGAAAGGAAGTGCACTAGCATCAGTGTTCCAAAGGTAGTAGATAACTAAAAAATTAGATAGACAGTTCAATGTTTTCTGTTAATGCGATTTCTTGCGTTTCCCGTGTATTTTATGATTTGAAAACAAACTAGTACCAGCTATTAACGATGCCTTCTTCTCTTTTTCGAGCAAATAATGGTTAATTAATAAATTAGATCAGTGTATAAGTACGTTTCCTTTACATTCATTAGCTTCGTGTAAACGAAACAGTTGTTTACTGGTAATTTTCAATATATTAGCCATACTGAAACCGCCCTACGCCGGGTATACACTTAAAAGCTAAAAAAGGTATTACTAACCGCTCTTAATGACATTTCTTTCATTTCCCATGTATTTTTTGGTTTGCATAGTCCTCTGTCGCCACTAAATCAACCTGGTGCAAGTGTTGACGCTACCTTCTTTTCCTAATCGAGCAAAGGGATAATTAATGAATTAGATCAGTGTATAAGTACCTTTTCATTACATTTTTTACCCTCTTGTGAACGGTTGCATACTGATAAATTTCAATGTAGGTAATAGCGATACTAAAGTCGTCCTATACCGGGCATGAACGTTAAAGCAAAAAAACGTTTTAATAAACGCTGTTAATGCGGTTTCTTGCATTTCCCATATATTTTGTGGTTTGGATAGCCTTGCGTCAACATTAAATCAACCTACTGTCTATTCCATTAATTTGAGAATGTAGCTTTACCTCTGAGGGCAAGTTTACACAACTAGGTTTTTTGGTTATCTTCAAAATTACTGGTAATTTTGGGACCTGATCACAACGGCCACTGATCATAACGGCCACCTTGTTCACGTTATGAGCAAATAATATTAGTGGCCGTTATGAAATAGCAACAACCGGGGTTCTAAAGTGTGTTAAACTGTTATTTGACATTGTAATTGACTAACTAGAACCCGCCCTGGTAATTGTATATGTTGTAATTGTAATTGTAATTTAATTTATAATTGTAACTGGTAATTGATAATGGCCAGGTGTGTGTAATTTTGATTCCTCAAAATACAGTCCTCATATAAATTTATCACACAATTTTACACGATCACTCAAGAACGTACGATTTGTTCCCGTTAGATACCCCACGACCTGACACCGGTTTAAAAAGGGATGATCATAGATAAACTAGGTCCCTTGACAATGAATCGACCCATGCCAAATACATGTTGATGATGAAACCTGAGTACCATACAGTTATAATCCAAAAATAATTAGATTAGATTAGTCGGCATGAATAAAATATTATTGATGACCGAAATGAAGAAGTTGTTGACACATCTACCGAATTTTTCCACAATTTCCATGAAAAGACTATGGATCACTACAACGGCCAGACTCATACTCGTCATAAAAGTGATAAAATAAAGGGTTGTCCACTGTATAGTATAGGATAAGTTTTATTTAACTTAAAATTAATTTACCTTAATCTCAAGTCTCAACACCGCAAGGATTATTATGACAACAGTGTCACGTTTTTTTGTTATTAAAAACATTTCACTCAGAAAATCAAAACTGTAGTCATTACAATTACGGGAAATTTTTTGTTGAGAGAAAAAAGGACTAATAAACAGACGTAATGAAAAACAGCTTTTGATGGCAATTCGTTGCTAAAAAGGTCAATGGCACCCATTTTTAGAATACGAAGCTTTCCTGTTCAAAGCTAATTAATGTTCTACATCACGTTAAATTCAATTTTAAGTTTTTTACATAGATAATTAAAACTCTTTAATAAATGGAATCATTAATTAAAGTTTATTATAAAATTAGTGATAGATTTAGTTACAAAATGATTTCATACTATACATTAGCGGTCTACTTAATTATTTAACTCATGTTGCGTTTATCTTGCGTGTAAAATTCCACATTTACTACCATTAACGACCAAAATTTTCAATTTACTTACTACACGATATTGTAACATTTGAATAACAAACATTGAGTGATATTTATCGGGTAATTATTACGCATAAAATTATGATTTTTAATTTATACAATTATCAATTTGAATTGGAAATTTTCCTGTCATTAACCGTAGATTGAAGGAATAATAAATTGAACATTTAATGACACTTCCAACATCAGTTGATATTAGCACGAT
Organism: Pyrocoelia pectoralis; assembly: GCA_036250285.1. NCBI lineage: Eukaryota > Metazoa > Arthropoda > Insecta > Coleoptera > Lampyridae > Pyrocoelia > Pyrocoelia pectoralis. Next base: position 7,896,791 of record CM070075.1, read on the forward strand.
TCGTTTCCTGAGCTTTATTGTTATTTTGAAATGGTTAATAAGTATATAACTTTAAATAATGATTTTTCATGTTGGTGTTTTTAATTCCATTACACACATTTGCAAAGAAATATGTTAGTAAGATTAGCAACATGTGAAATCTCCAAAATTTTATAAATGTAACTATAGTCCTAGGCGCCCCTAAAAGTGTTCTCTAAAGAGTCTAAAGTACATAAAAAACAATAACAATTGTTGAGTCAGCAGAGTCAAAAATTTATGTTGAGTATAAGACTTCGTTGAATTAAATAATAATAACATTTTGCATGAAAAGGTTATAAATTCTAGCAGTTCTTGATCATTAGAGCTGAACCGAATGATGAACCATTCCATCATAAATCAGTAATTATTAATTCGATAAAGAGAATTCTCTTGAAAGGGAGAATACCAACGTGATCCCATTTAAAATTAGTTACAGCAAAAACGCAATAAGCGAGAGATAAATTAATAATTTATTACGACAGTAATGAATTAAATTATAGAATAAATTAGGATTTTTACAGCTGTTGTATCATTTGATGCTGTCAATCCCTTTGCGCCTTACCGTATTTTTTCGTTACCTTGTTGTTTAGAAGGTTGATGGAAGTCACACTTTCCTTTCTTTGTGGAAAGCTCTGTTGGCTGTTTCAATGTTCTGTAAAGGTTTTATATAAAAATGAGTTTTGAGTAAAATTGTTCATATCATTATAACCAAACAAACCAATTAATATGGAATTTGCAATATAAAGTTGAAAAAGTATTTAAGGGTTGCGATTTCCCTACGATGCGCATTAAAATCAATGTGTTAAATTTTCTTTTTAAATGCAGCTGTTGTTTTCAAACTATTTTCATTCCCCTGACCGTTTTTGAAATCCGACTACAAATAATGGAGATATAGAGATGTGTAACAAACAAAAAAGCTCCATAATAAATCGAAAACAAAAGCCAAAATGAAAAAAATTATTTTAAAAAACGTGTCAGTTTTGACGAGTTCTATAACCTCAACTACGTTGTCCACTTTGAGTAGAAACACCCTGCTAAGAGTACTAAATAGTTCAAAATAGATCCAAAAAATATATTAAATATGAAGTCTATAATTTTTGTAGAAAACAAAAACCAGTTAATACTTGAAGAATTTGTGAATGGATCTACCATTTACTGTGCTTAAATATTGTACAAATATAATTCTACCTTTAATCTTACACTGTACGAAATGGAATTTAAGACCAACTTTCTTCAGCCTTTTGTTGTTTTCGTAAGTTTTTATGCAAAGGCAATAATTATGTATTTTAAACTTTTATATCATTTAATAACACTTTATCTCACATAGGCTTTACTTGCAGCTACTTATTCGGATTTGATAGATAAAGGGGTGGGGGATACAGTCCCGGGCCTCATTAGATAGGGGTCCCCCATTTTACATAAATTTTTAGTAAAAAGAAATAAATTAATGTATGTATTTGTTTATTTAAAATATTTATCTAATTATTTACTTGTATATTTATTTACTTACTTTATATTCATATGATTTTATTTTAGTTTTTGTCGTGTAAAATAATTTCGATGCGTTTAAAAAGGTCCCCTTTCACGTAAAGAGCCCTGGGCCCCTTAATTCTTTTATCCGGTCCTAGATATGTTTTGTGTTGTTTGCGTGGTGCCCCAGTATTTTCATCCATATAACGGCTTTTTCAATACGTCCCAAAATTACGTGCGTTTGTTATAGTTTTTACTTAGAGTAATGAAGTGTAGCTCAAATAAATTTCCCGAAGCCATTTTACATACTCCACTACTCCCTAAATTTTATAATTAATAATCATGTTACAATTTCACAGGAAAGTTCAATTAATAATAAGAAAATTATTAAAACAACGACAAGACTTCTTCATTCTTCATGATATATGTATGTATGTATTAAATTATTATAGTATTGTGAAGTTACATGACGTTATTTATACAAAACATTGATAGCACAAAAGATGTTTGTTTCTGGTTAATGATATGAAAAGCATGAACTTGCAAGAGTATTAGAAAGTAAGTTGTGTTCGGAAAACTCATCATTCCCGTATTCATTGTGTTCGCTCAAAGTACACTCCATTGTATATTTGAGTAAGCAATTATATTGTCCGGAACAGGACTTTCTATAGCAAAAAGCCAGAAACAAACACGTCATTTTATAATGAAAAATGTTGACTGATAAATACTTAGGTGAATAAAATGTAAATTACAGTAGGTACTTTGTAATTTGCTTACATTAACCTAATTTTAACTTGTTTATTGAATCTGCGAAGAATCCTCAAAACAAAAATGACGTTAATTATTTAAATGTGTTTACTTCTCATATTACGTCGTATTGTAAAAAGGTCGTATTGTAAAAAGGAACTTTCAATGACGAATTTCGAACTTAGGAAAATTAGCTTTTCCCTTTAGCCTCGAGGGTCTATTTCGAACAGAATTTGCTAAAAGAAATCCGTGTTTATCCCACTCCACGACGGTCAATTACAAGGATATCAGTGTCCTGCTGACGCAGTACTCATCCCGATAGTCCTTAATGTTGTAATTGTGCTTGAATTGATCCAACCTTGAAGATACCTACTCTACACGTTCTTATTTTATCTAAAGGAAACTAAAGTGTGATAGTATATAAAATTTCTTTCAGGATCTAGTTGTAAAAGTGCTTTCAACAAAATGTCAACCTCTCATATTTCACATATTTGTTCACTTCAGTATTCGTATAGGAAGACAAGAGCAATATAAATGTCTTACCAAATGTTCAATTTTCTTCTTATTTTATACTCCATTTTCCTTTACGAATAATATTAATTTGATATTTGGTAATTATTCCTTTTTTATTCCGTAAATATATCTAGATTCATTATAATTCATTGTAAAGCTCCTACTTTTATAGGTATTTAGTTAAATTAGCTCTGAGTGTGATTTTGTATACAATAGATATAATCAGTTGCATGTTTAAAACCCTTCCTAGTTCCTGTCATAGCAGTATCTGTTATCCCAAATTAAAAATCCTTCGTTTCTTAAAGGGCAAATTGCGATGTAAGAATTTGCTAAAAGTAGGACACATATACTAGCGTATTCGTCTTTAAAATATCATGGATATGTGTCCATTCCTAAAACGCAATTAGGTACCTATTAAGTATATAATTTTAGGTTTGTGTTTATCCAACTTCTGTCTCCGGAATGATCGTCAAAATAATAGCATATTTTTGTTATTTTCAGAAACTACCTACAAATTTTGTAATGGGGAATCGGTTATCATCAACAAAAACAAAATCCTTATCGAGAAAAAAATACCAATGATTTCTTTTTAATACGTAGGTACTAAACAAGTCACAAAAATAATAATAACGGAAAAATATTGATTTGGGACAAAATAGCACAATCAGTATTACCACTAATCAGTCTACATTTTTTACTTTCAAAAATTAATATCTCGGAAACTATTGGCCAGAAAGCTAAAATGTTCATATTACTTAAATCAGAATTCTATGATTTATCCAAATCCACTAAAAAATGGAGGGGGTTGTAATTAAAAAAAATGGCTCTGACGTCATAACTTGAAAACGAAGGGGGGTGGAAAAATGAAAATGGTCTCAAATACTTCTTTCAAAACAAATCAATTTGACGTGTTCAAGCGTTTTTCGCAAATTCTTACGAGAAAAAAGAAAAATAAAGGTTTTGAAACTTTATACGCTCTCTGTATATTTCGCTCCAAAGTATCTTCGACGGACGTCCACAACACATCACTCCGATGATGGAGGTAATTTAACCAACTTGATGCCGATGAGTGAATGGAAAAGCTCAGGGGCGTACGCAGGATTTTCGTTCGGGGGGGGGGGGTTAAAAACAACATAAAAAGAAACATTTTTTTAAATAATAATAATCGAAATAACAAAGTTAAGACGTCTAGATGAACGCGCAAGACGATTGATTATTTCTTCGGGATGACAGCTGTAATATCAAAATTAACATTATTATTCTTATTTTTTGTGTTTAGAAACAGTGATTGAGCCTTTGAATGAACATTTCGGGGGGGGGGGGGGGGGTTAACCCAAGAACCCCCCCCTTCGGTACGCGCCTGGAAAAGCTCATCCCTCGCTCAGGGATATATAGACAACAGGGAGTGTTCAGAAATAATATGCTAGTCCTAGCGGTACATCGAGAAAATCGCAAATGTCTGTCAAATTGTGCGGGAAGTGTGAAATTAGGTACACTTATTAATTAAATCAAACTAAACGATTTGACCCGCAGCACCCTATTTTCAACCCTTAGTTTACAAAAGTGCCCTGTATTTTGTTTTTTCCATCCCCTAAAGATAACTCTTTTGTTTACAACCTTTCGAAAAAATTATGTCTATATAAGTTTTAGGAATTCTTATAAAGAAAATTTTATGTAAGGATAAAATTTTCGCAAATATCAATCCTTCTACTGGAAAAAACTGATTTTTGCAGTTCCATTACAAAATCGGTCATAGTTTCCTTGTTTATCATTTCTCAGAAAAATTATTCAAGTAAAAGATGTAGATATTAATATGATCAATATTTTAGGTGTATATAATATTTTCTCAGAAATCAACCCTTAACAAGTTATTTCGATATATCTGAAAGTAAGCAACCCTTAGGTATGAAATCGCTCATATCTTTTTTATTTGTAACTTATGAGAAGAGACATGTGTATAAATATTATAGAAAATTATTTTTTGGGCATTTTATGTCGGTATGAAAATTTCTCAAAAGTCAACCCTTAACGAGATATATCGAAAAAACCAGAAACTGTCAATTTTCACATAAAATCGAGCATAACTTTTCTATATTTTACTAAATATAAAGTGACATTATTGTTATATAATTCGGTAGGTATAAGGTTGTGGAAAATCTAAGTAAGGTGTAATTTTTTTACAAAAACTCACCCTTAGCGAGATATTTTGAAAAAAACAAACTTTCAGCCCTTTTTAGGAAAGTTTTCGTAACTTTTTCAATTATGATCGTTAATATTATTTCTTCACGGTTAATAATAGCCAATTACAGTGTATTTCATAAAATCATAGTGATTTTGCACCATATCAAGGGGTCGGAAGTTTAAGCATAAAAAATACTTAAAATAAGCCTCATGAATAGCATAAAAAATAAGAGTTAAAGCATTAAAAAAGCACAAAGATTATAAAATAAGTACATAAATATGCATAATATTTCGTCTCAATTTATTAATTATTCATATACAAACGAATTATAAAAATAAAAAAACAATGATTAAGATGTAGGTAATAGGTGTTTTCTTTTTGCACGTTGTGGTAGACCTAAGTCAGCTCTGTCAATAACACACCATTCGTTTTATAAAAATAATTTGACTTAGTTCTCAATAACCCTATTCGTTTTAAAAGCTTTATTTAAGTTTTATATTAACCTGAGGCAGAAATGTCTACATGACGCAAGGCACTTTAATCACGTGATGATTGTAACTTTACCTAACCCTGTGGAAATGCAAAAAGAAAACACCTATTGTAACATGACATAGACTTTTATGTTTCGCTATTTTGGTAATATGTACTGATAGTTAAATGTTTCTCCAAGTTTTCCGAGATGAAACTTTTCCTTTGGTCCGTCAGTAAATTCTTCAACACGGAGAAACTTCTTTCTACGTCTACGCTGGTGATAGGGGCTCTTTTAATCTTCGGAATTAAAGATTTGTCAACATCTACTTCTTCATTAAAACCCATTAAAATTTTAGATATTTTTAGGAGTTGTAGAAAGTCTTCATTTTTATTTAATACATCTTCCATTTTTTCTTTTACAATTTGCCCAATCGGCCCAGGCACTTCTAAAACTTTTTGCTTAAAATCCTCTACAATTTCTATAGCTTTTCTTGATAGATTCGCTCACAAAGCTGTAATGTGTTTTTAAAAAAATCTAATTATTTTGGACTTCCACGTTTGATAAAAAATTTTGGCAAATTTACTTAACCTACTTAAATTATGTACCTAAAACAGTCTCATTCATAAAAGTCATATCATAAACACGTCCCCAGGAAAAATATTACTTCCAAGAAATTTGTTTACTATAAACTATAATCAAAAATTCGATATCTTTTGGGTTGGGTGTAAAATATTGAAGTTTGCTAAATAAGCTAAAAATATGTCTACAAAAGGAACTGTAGCATAATAAAACATTTCAAGCATTAAATATGAAAATATGCCTATAAGCATAAAAAAATATGTGTGCATTTAATTTAACTGTGAAAGATTGGCGCTATGAACTACTTTTGCTGAATTTATCTTCAAAAATATAAATAAGCATTATGCTATAAATCCTAGGCTTACGGGGCGGATATCACACTGATGCGGGAATTTTCAACGTACAAAAGTAAGGTTTATTCGGAGTAATCTAATTAAAAAGAAGCAATCTAATTGTACATTAATAAAAAGTCATTAAGCAAAATGCAAACATAGGCCGATTTTTATATCAAGGAAGACATATTTTGATGTTATTTTCTTGGGGGAGGTTCTCATCTCCAACGCTTCAGAGGGGGTGACATTGACATTTCAAATGGAAAGCTCCTTCCTTGGTCCTTACATTACACAACGACAGATGCTCTTGTGGCTCTTTATCTCGTCCTAGAAGAGTACCTCTAAACGAAAATACTATAAAGGAACTAGAAAAATACACAGTATCTTTATATGCTTGATTGTACAATTTTTAATTTTTATTTGTCCTGTTAATGGATCCTCTATCTGTTGGACAATAAAGCCTATTATTATTATTATTATTATTTTTTATTCATTCACACTTACATAGTGGTACAATAATTAAATTTATGGGGGATAACATCTAACCATAAATTCATTTTTGAGGAATCTTAAGATTAAAAAAATTATATTATCTAATATTTATAATTATGAATGAAATTAAATTAATTTAGATTAAAGATTAAAGAATTTTCGGACAATGTGACATGTTTGTAATAAAACAGCTCGTTGTATTATTACAAATAATTTTGGATTTAAATTTAGTGATGTTAAATAAGATTCAAATTTACAAGAAATTACACCTGTTGCCGAAATAACAATTGGAGTAATGTAGATTTTAGTCAAATTCCAAATTGCCATCATCTCAATTGCCAATGCTTCATATTTTCTGCGTTGTACGGAAAACACTCTTTGCTCTTAAAAAAAGTACCATGGCACATATTCCCCAAAAACAATACCGCTTGTCGCTGTTTATCTAGACTCAAAGTTAACACTTCATAATACAGAATAAGTAACTGACAGAGTTATTACAAAAATTTTTTCTACAAACGTCAAAAAATGACAAAGTTTGCGCATCGATAACAATACGCGAAGTGACCCTTTTTTTCAGTTTCCTACGTTACCATGACACCGTGCGCGAAGTACTTACTTCGCGCACTGCACGCAAACTAGATGAGAGTTTTGTATTTTAACGTTAAAATAATTGTCAATTTCTTCACGTTTGTAGAAAAAATTGTCCTTGCGTACAGTTGAAAGAGCATGACATTGTTTCGAAGTAGAAAAGTGCGTTACAAAAAAACTGCCGATAGTGATAAAATCAAATCAATCCTGAATAAATTCATGAGTGAATTCAAAGACCGATACAGAGAGATTTTTGTCTTTAATTCACGTGGTTATTTAACTGCAAACAAAATTACACAACTTTTTGTAACGAATGATACGATAAAATTAATCCAATTAGCTAATGTAAGTGAACGAATGGCTTACTTATACATACAACTTAATTTTGAAGTAAAATATCCTCTATTAAGAAACGACACTTGCTTTACAACTTATATTGGACAATTCTAAATTTGTATCTGTTGGCATAGGTTAGCTTTATTCAAACTTGACGTAATTCCGATTTAATGTAACTGTGATACAGCAATTGCATAAATGCCACATTTAATTATTTATCGAATATCACACATTTAGTACAATGCTGAACGAAATGTTAGGAAGATATTCTAACGTAGAGACAAAAATTTAACCTCCTGCTGTCAAGGTATGCTCACTGGAGTGTACGCACATTTACTATTTTCTCTTATTCTTTAGTTGTTCAGTTTCGCGATTCAATTTATTTTTTACTTCTAAATTTAACAAAACTACATTTCTAGTCGTGAACATTGAGAAAAACCCTGCATCGATGTATTTGTTTCTAAAAATTTATAAATTTTACTTTCTATTCGATTTTATAGACATTTAACTTGATCAGTTGACATTGTAACGGGCGTTATTTTTGGTTAAATTAAATTAATTACTTTTTACTTTTCAAGTTTGTATATATGGAAAATGTTTTTAGTAAAGTAAGTAAGTTTTCAGCTTAATATTTAAGAAAGTTAAGCAGAATGGATAGTATAAGAGCGCAAGTGTCTTATCTGGAATGTGCAGAATAAGATAACATTTTATTAAATTGTATATGAGGGTAAGCGGGGATTGAGTGTTAGTGGACAAAGTTAGTTGGAGTCAGGCTTTATTAGCGTAAAGGTGCTAAAGTAAAGACTTGCACCAGAATTTTGAATTTATTAAGAGACTTTGCTAAACAAAGCGGAAAGGTACCAAGAAGGTACCATTAAGTGCGGTTAAGAGTGTCACTAAGGTGATTTGAAAAGCGTCAATACGCGTTAATAAACAGTGTTATATCCGCGTATATAAACCATATGTGCCGTTAATGCGAAAAGTGCGAATGAACTCCAAGAAGTGAGATTAATTATCGAACGCAAAAAGGAGCTACCGCAGTAAATACGGGTGAGCTTCCTAAGTTAGTTTACCAGTGAAGATCCTCGAGGGGGTAACGGGCTCGCTTTTGTCGTTTGCGTATACGCTTTGTCGTTTGAGTATATGCTTTGTTGTTTTAAGAGTAATCGCGTTGTAGTTTAAATGAGAGACTCGCTTTGTGGTAAATTGGAACTTTTCTAAGTGAATTTTACACAAATTGGAAGAAGAATTTTAAGGCAACTTGCCGTCAAGCGGACCACGAATCGAGCTGCCGTTGGAAGGGACTACGAGAAGTCGGCGCTATCGCTATAAGGTAGATAAACATTAAGGTACTGTCCCAAAGTTTTATTTACGTATTGATTTGAACTGATAGTGAAGAAAAACTGAATTTTATGCGTAGTATTTTTATTATTGCGTTCGAATTAAATTAAAATATAAGCGAAACTAAAGTATAAGCGGATGTAACGAAGTATTTTTTAATCTTAGGTCACGTTTTGCTAGCAAGCGATCAAATTGGCCATTCAGCTTGTTTTGTTTAGGTAGGAATTAAGGTTATTTTTCTAGGAATTGTACATTTTGTTTTATTTTTATTAACTTTGTAATAAATTGATTTTGATATTGATTTTATGAAATTTTTCAATAAGTATTACCTAATTGTAAGGAAAGTAAAAACGTATTTTTCATAAAGTTCGACGCTAAATGACAGGTTAAGGACCTCATCGAACGTACTTGAGTTATCACAAATAAGCGTTTGCATTTAGATGAAATCAGTGTTTTCCAAATTAATTGATGAAAGCATTCTTTAATAATATCGAACCTGAGTAAATTGAGAAAGTTTTACCAAATTTATATTTAATCCTTTTCATCCCCAATTGAGCCAGCCTGGGAAGGAAAAGTACGAAAAGGTAGGTCCAAGAGTACTACTACCAAGATAGAAAAATTATCGAACATTTTAACCACGAACCTGAAGAATTTTATCAACATGTTTGTAACATCCGTTACAACATGTATATATTTTATTATAGAACACCGTCCATTCAATTAGAAAATCACGGATAATTAAAGGAGATTGACCTTCTTTGATTTTATATTCTGATTAATCTACTTAAACATTTGCATTATATAACATTTTCACTCCATTTTGTTATATAGCTGAAACAGCATTTCCCACGAGAATGTGTAAAACCCGATAATAGTAGTTTACGTAACAAGTCCCGAAAGTGACCTTTTACTGGACAAGTAGGCAAATTACAGGACGAGCCGCAGGCGAGTCCTGCATGCCTGCGAGTCCAGTAAAAGCACTTTTGGGACGTATTACGTACAATATTTTTTTTAAAATCGGCCAGAAACGGGAAGAACAATTGACCATTCTAGGCCGGAAAGTAAAAAATGAGTCCGGTAAAGTAAAAATGAGTCCGGTAAAACTTTTACCGGACTATCACAATGACTTTCCGGCTCAGTCCGTCAAAATGATATTTTCTGGCCTAAAAATAATCCGGAAACTACTACTTTCTGGCCGATTTTTAAAAAAATTACATATTTCAAATTTGTTAGAAGGCAGTCAAAAAATACCCATCAACAAAACTACTTGTAATTTATCAATAAAGCAAAATAAATTTTTGAATTCATTTAATTAAAGTATTATTCATGTAGGAATAAAGTTTGAACGCATATGAAACAGAAAGACTAAAGCCATTGTACAAATAGACATGTTAACGAAGTTAACATTGAATCATAATGATAAATAACACACATTAATTGTATTCGACCATTTTTTCTACTTATTTCTTTGTAACTTCTGTAAGACTTTTCTGCCAAGAGTCATTCCGGGACGCATCTATCCAACAACTCTAATATATTACACTTTTCGTGACAGTTGTCAAATTTTATTTTAGATTGTGTCATTTCAAGATACTGAATCAAGACGTACATCTTAAAATTAATGTCAAACAAATTGAATTCCATCAAAAAAGTTGTGTTCTAATAAATCATTTTCTACACGTAATATAACCACAGAACGGAAGCGATTACGTACTTTTTTCTGGCTGTTTCCTGGATACATTATGACATTTTAAATATGGATGCTTTCAACTAGTGTATTTTGGATCATGAGAATGACATCTGTCATATTTGCAGTACAAGGAACGACGAAGGTCCTATTTTTTGTGATTCTTGTCTTTACTCGTTTCATCATAATTGCGTTGGGATTGATGCACCTACATTTAACTATCTCTCAAACGAAACTGGGATGAATTGGTTATTCAGCAACAGATTTCTAGTTTATCATTTCAATCTTGAATTGATGAAGCAAGTTATCGAACCTCTTGTGTCAAGTGGCTCTATGTTCTTCCCTCAAAATCGATTGGAACTTTTGTAGATGATAATACATTTAGAATTGCAGTCGCAATTAGGATAGGAAGTTACATTTTTGTACCATTTCAATGTATTTGTGGAATTCAAGTTAGGGAAAGGGGACTTCGTGGCCTTTCTTGTTCAAAACGTGTTGGGTTCGACATTCTGCTCTAAACGATTGGTATGTGCAGAGATGATGATAAGCGTCCCGATGGAATGGGTGCCATGGTTTCAAGGAATTGGGATGCGGCAGTTAGTGATACAACTGCCCAATTTTACCTAAACTAACCTAAACGTTTCTTATAAAGAAGCTGGTCGAGTTACCGAAAATGTTACGAAAATAAAACTGAGAATATTTCAGCCAATTTCAATTGAATCTCATGGTCCTATTTGTGACTTTTCTAAATAATTGGGGGCATAAATTAATTGCTTCTACAGGAGAAATTAGGTCAAAATCTTTCTTGTTACAAAGGGTAAATATTGCTACACAGCGAGGCAATGCAGTCTGTATTATGAATGTTATTCCACAATCTAAAACGATGTTTTTGCTATAATTTAACTATCTAGATGTGTGTAAATATATTTGTTTATTAAAAATTGTTTACGATTTAGATCAAGTCTTAAAAATAAAAGTTAAGTATGTACTACCTTTTTTTTGTATTTTTCATATAAGTAAAATGACGAACGAATTGAAATAATAAGGTCAGCAGTCCAGAGGCTTGTTCACTGTTATTTTGTATGAATTGTATGTAATATCTATCTTTTGCCTACATGACAAAAAAGCCAAAAAAGGAGTACGTTCTGATGTTGAAATATACGTCTTAAAGGGCTGATTATTACAATCTTTAAGTTACATTAAACTTAATATTATTTGAAATTCAATCCAGCATCTTCCACTATATTGTAAAGCTATACATACATTATGTATATGTAGCTCCCCTATTTCTTAAGCGCAAAAACATTCACGAAATAAAAATTGGACGCTTATATAATAAAAGTAAATCTAAATCTAACCGTATAAAATAAAATTACGTCACTTGCAAACATTATTGATTTTACACAATATTTTATGTCATCAAGAAGAGATTTATATCGTTGTTATATAAACTCGGTACGTACAGCAAGGAAAGAAAAAAGTATGACCGCGTTCTATTTTTCTATAATCCAAAACTGCAGCAGTGGTTAAACCTGTATGATGTACTCGTACAAATGATTATCAGCAGACTTTGACAGTTGAAGAGGGTTTAGGAAAATTAATTGGTGCTCAATCAGATTTAAGACAGATTGACAGGCAATAATATTTTTAAGTTATAAAAGGTTCGACTTTCTCCCCTTCGAACTAGATATTTTCCTGTCCTATCTTATTGAATTTCAATTTTAGCAAAAATGTTTTTATTCATCAATTTATTTGTGCTTCCTAACAAAGGATCGAATTGTTTTCACATTATTCTATATATACATGCGATGAACCCACGTCTGATGTAATTAATTACAACTGAAACTTTCTTCTTCTTCTTAAAATAATCATCCCATTTACCACAATGATTGAAATTGAATCAATAAAAAATAAAGAGAGGAAATCGACTTACTTCGTCAAGTTACCCCAAACTGCTCACATGTCGAGCTATCTTTAGTAAACTAAAACCCACAGTTCTTTTCAAATCCTATATGTTGTTAATCGCTTCAAAATTTTCCGAATGGATCAAGTGTTTTTTTTTAATTTTATGTTCCTAAATAGACGCGTTTCCCTTACTTTCATCCTAAAAAACTCCATAAACCACATTATGCAATATTTTTGTTGTAAACAAGAAAATTCAAATTTTCATCTCCAAAAGGTATACTAAAATAACCTACCGAAAATGAAAATCGACTTTTCCAACTCAAAATCTTCAACCTGCAACAGTTTCCATTTCTAATGCCGATGCATGTTTCTCTTATTATGCGATACTTAAAGAACAAAGAGTAATGTAAAAAATCATTACCTACAATTCAAACTTGATATAATTAGAGCAAATAATTATAATTGAATGTAAATCTTAAAATATGCCTTCAAATTAAATTATTTCTGTTCCTAATTTTTTTTTAATTACTTTTCTAGGATACCTACCTATAAATTTGGCACAAGCGACTTACAGCTGGTCTTCAAAGTGGATTACAAAGGATTAAATCTAGTAGTAAAAAATGGCAATGGTACTGAAATTTTGCTTGGAACTTGGAACCCGAAAACAATTATCTGGAGAATTTCGAAGAATAAGTATTTTTATTAACAGGTACGTAATTTGTAATTAAAAAAAGTGTATTATAATTAGAACACAATTCATGTAAACATTGTCTTTTTAAGTCAGCCACAGAATTGAAAAGGTGCCTCAAGAAAAATAATGGACAATCATGAACTTCCAAAATTTTGAAGAATCGCGAGTAAAAATTAAAAAAATTAAAAATCACCAATAAATTAATATTATATAGGACGCGTTTCGACAACAATGAATCTGACAATCGACTCTACAACGGCTAATTTATACAAATTAGTAAAAAGTACATCTTATGGTGTTACTACGAGGAGTACAATTCCTAGTAAGATTCCTATTATCGCTGCATTGCTGAGTTCCGAAAAGTGACAGCTTGAACGAGAAACATTACCACTAATCCTGTACAACGATATATGTCAGTGATTTACTGTAAGTAAACGGCAGATTTACAAAAGGCGTTGCACAGGACCAACTTTACCTCACAATTCGGTGCGTTAATTAAATACGATGTCGACGAAATAGTTACGGAAGAAGAAAAGCGAGGCCAAAGAGAAGAAATTCATTAACAAACCAAAAACTATACTCATTCCTAACTAAATTTTTCCTTGACTCTCACTCTGGTTAGGAAAAGGATCATTTTTTAAATGCAAGATTAGCGGAAATTGAGTGCCTAATTTGAGTGAAATTTTAGCTACAAAATCACACGTTGTATGAGTATTGATAATAAAAATTAGGTTCTTTGTTATGCATAACCACTGGCGAACTGGGAGGGGGGGGGGAGGTAGCAGTCCGCCCCGGGCCCACACCTAAGGGGGGGGGGGGGCAGTATGGCATAGAGAAAAAATGTATAGTTCTTGCGAGACGGATGTCGTTGATTGTAGAGCTCAGGGCTACGATAATGCCGCCTCAATGTCTGGTGTACATGGGGGAGTTCAAAGGAAAATACCAGATATTGATCCTAAAGCATTATTTATACCTTGTGCAAATCACTCATTGAATCTTTGTGGTCCTTTGCATGTGTCCCATTAAGTGTTACCTGTTTCGGCACTTTAGAAAAATTATATTCATTCTTTTCCGTTTCTACCCACAGGTAGGAAATACTAATACAAAAGGTTGGGAAAACTTTAAAAAGATTGTCTGATACACGCTGAAATGCTCATCGTGATTCCGTTAAAGCTACCAAACAAAATGTAGAACAACTGGTCCTTACGTTGGAAGAAATGTGTGATCCCTCAAAAGAGAATTTGGTTACTAGATCTGTAGCAAGCGTACTACTGACTTCACATTCTTATGCTACTTGGAGTTCTGGAATATGATTTTGGAATAAGTTAAATCTCACCCAAGAATATTTACAAACACCTGAAATCATACTTGACATGGGTTTGACAAAAATGAAGGAACTGCAATTGTTTCTTGTCGAGAAAAGAAATACCCTGGTCAATAAGGCTATACATTTATACAATTTGGCACGCAAAAACGTGGAAAAATAAGAATAGATATTAAGAGACGTGGCAGACGAAAATTAAAAAAGAATCTACCCGGAGAAATATCCGCTGACGCCGGCTTAATTTCACAAGAGGAGCTTCGCAGGCCTATGTTCCAGTGCTTGGATCGATTTATTCAAGAATTGGCTGCAAGATCCAAGATGGAAAATATATCTACCACCTTCCATATTGTACAACCGTAGGCGATTTCGCTCCCAGCAATCGTCAAACCAATCGGTACCTTACGTTGTTTAATTACTTATCTGACCCTTTGATAAAGAAAGTTCGTGGTTCAGAATGAGACGTCAGTATTGGACTTAGAGGATGAACCCCTGATATACCCATTGTACTGGTTTCAGTGAGGTTCACATAAGTTCACCAGCGCCTAGCCTAATCGGTATGAATTGTCGTTTTAGCGTAATTTGTCCTATATTGTCTTTAGACGAATTTAACTGAACATCCACGGATGATGAACTAATTATCATAAATAACACTCACAATTTCGAATTGTATCCAACTATCAGTGGTTAATTTTGTGGGAAGCTATCGCCACAATTAAACGACAATTTTGCACATTTCCAATTAATATATTTAAACTATCAAAGACAGAGTATTCATGCGAAACTATTAATACAACAATTACTTGTATAATATATAACTAATTAACATAAATACTCTCTTAATTAACTTTAATCATTTTAATTTTGGACTATTTTTGTGTACGTACAAAATGAATGCCTAATGCAACGTTTAAATATTCTTACTGAAAATCATAATCTACTGCGATAGTTTTAGAACAATGGAAAAGAATTTTGTAAGAATACAGAATGTTTAGGAAACTGTTACGTATTTGGAGAACAAATAATATAACTAAATCAGTTCATGAATAATTACCACATAACAATACAAATTTCTAATGGCCTAAAGCTAAAGCTTCAAACGGCAGGAAATGCACATTATTATTGATGTTAGGATTCACATAATGAGTATTTTCTCACTGTTCTCACTTTTTAATTTTAATAATAATAATAATTTATTTCATAATTCATTCGATGCACAGGCCCGGATTGGACCGGCAGGCAATCGGGAAAATTGATGTAGGTTAAGGGCCGGTTTATAGTTACAGCCCGGGCCGAAAAATTCTCCCAATCCGGGCCTGTGCAAAGAGATGTTGTTTGTAAGTAGCACGTATATTCAATAGTCAGGCAACATGCTAGGGCCTGATCACAGTCGTAACAACTAAATCGCCTCTGAGCAAATGCTTGGAATTATTTTGTGATGCTTAGATAAATTTGATGAACGTCGCAACCATTTTGAATTCTAAAGGAATTCTTTGCTTTTACTATGAGTACTATTATTTTGCTTCGATTCTTGTCGATACTCAGGCCAAGTCTGCACGGATCGGAATCAAGTCTTAGTAATACATATTACAAAATACATTTGAGGTAGCTGTAAAACAACATATGTGTTTTGAAATAGTATCATTATTATTATTATTAACATGCGTTGTCACCAGCGAACAGTAACAGATTTAATAGTGAATGTTTGTGGAACACTATGAGAACGACTGAACCGAATGATTTGTCAGTGATAATAATCCTCTACACTACAGCACATACAATACAATACAAACGACGAATAGTTGCATTCCTTGCTGTAAGGTTAAGGATTTTAAATTTCTGTTGCGAGTGCAGTAATGAGACATTTATAATAGTCAAATACTACCTTCACACTAAAAATCGACTGTTAAGAAAGTTTTCTGTATTTTCCTCTTTAATTATGTTTCTGTAGTAAAAAAATATGAGTAAGTATCCTTTATAATAAAACGACAAAAAAACATTCGCTTCTTTAACTGCTTCTGGGATTTCACGAGATAGAAAAATTAAATGAAAATCTCTCTTATTACATCTTTTGTCATAATACCCTACAAAATTCGAAAGAAAGGAAAGAATGGCAATTAATAGCCAACGCTCGAGACAACTACTGCTTCTACGTGACAGAAAATACCAATTACTAACCGCCAATCACTAGAAACTTGAACAAAATTTGTTTCTAGTGTTGCTCTAACTTGAGAATCTTAATTGGCAGAGTTACGTTCGGAAGCTTCCACCAACTTTAATTCAAGAGACACGCGACGATAGTTAAATAAATACGCACCCTGAATTCGATAAAGGCATTTGAATAAATGTGACCGGATTAATTAGTACTTAATTTTGATAAAACTTCTTAATACAATTTAATTTTATCGTCCCGACTATAATTCTGTTATCAGGTTTAAATCTAATTCCGCTTAACTTTACAATTGTTATTAATCCCGCAGTAAGCCTAATTTAGATATTCCTATTTATCTTGTTTCTTTCACTTCTTAGGCTTTTAGGGAATAAACGTGCTTGCTTGAATCTAATTCGAAATTATTTAAGCGAAATTGCATGACTGACACACATCAGTAGTCTGACTATTTCATTTTCACGAGCTAATATTTACTTTTAAGATATCTTACTGAATAACGTAATTTAAATGGAATCATCTTCGTATAGTCGAAGATATTCACGTGTAATTGCTACCCAACGTAACTATTAAATAAAATTTTCATGTATCCTTTATTTAAACAAGTTTAAAATCGATAAAAGAAGTTATCTCATAAAATTTGGAACATTTAACATTCATAAGAGCACATAATTACAGTTTCTCGTTTCATTTGCACCAAAATTCAGATACAGGACAAATTTAAAAGTCGTATAGAAAGTAAGCGTCATTGGTCTCTTTCAGCTTTAACAGGCAGATAAAGTTATTCATTCGTGTACTCTTCCTTCGCATTATTATCAATGAAAAGTGTAACTTTCAAAACTAGAATTCGATCATCAATTTAATTATTTTTTAGGTACGGTACGAAGCATAACTTTAGAGCTAAATAGAGAGTTGAACTATTTTAGAAGATTAAAATGAGACAAGATCTTAGAATAAAATCGCCAGTAAAGAATTTAGGGAAATAATCATATTCTAAAGTTCGTAAAAAATAGCTTTATGTGTCAATGAATTAATTTTTAATAAATTGCCGTTATTGGATATGTAATAGAAATAACAGACTTCTAGGTCATGTAAAGTTGATCTTAGAACTTTACAATCTCCAAATAGACTAACTATAGAATTTGAATGTAAATAGTTAATAAATTCTTGGAAAATTTGTTTTTGGAAGTTTCCCAAGGAACAAGAAGGAAACCCAGTATTATCGTTAATCAATGTGTTTCCATTCATCAAACTTCTGAAGATAGTAAACATTGTTAGTAATATTATTTACAATCTAACCTATATGCGTTTTTTAATGGAAATCCCTTCAATTGTTTAAAAGCTTTTTAATTATAAAAGGTTTGAATATTAAAATTATGTAATTTAATATTATTTTTACGTAGTTCATTTTATCTGCACAATTAATTCGTTTACAAAGTTACTCATTACAATATAAGAGAAGGCAGCCAGAGAGTAATAATTCGGTCGTGAAAAGTAATTAAGCGAACGTCGCGTCGTAAGCAAACGTGACCGCCGCGCCGTATTAGGTTGATCGGTACTTTGAAAAAAATAAAATATTTTAGATTATCGCCAGCGAAATGTGTGAACGATGCTTTGATATCGTTTAAGGGATAACTAGGAAAATCTTGGTGTAGAATAAAATAGAAAAACAAAAGTTTTATGACGTTGCAAGTGTATCATCAGGGAACTCACAAATTAGTAGAAGCGGGAAGAACGAGCGCTAAGAGAACTGTACACGGAGATTCTAATTCTAAAAAATCCATCTCAGAAATAGCCTATGGAGGTAATGAGCAAACCTTCCCTGACAATCAACGACGGAACGATGACTGCCTGCAGCATAGTAAACAAGTGGCATGTGTCAGAAGACTCACCTTAGATATGTTCGTTTTGACGTTACATTAAACTAATCTGCTACAAGGATTTACAGAAATCAGAGCGGAACTACCTGGGATTTCTTTAGGAAAAGCTTAAAAGGACAAACTCGAAAATTGTCCTGTTAAGGCCAAAAATTCTGCTGAACTGGAAGTCGTAGTTATAAACCATCGCATAGTCATCAGAAGAACCTTTGAGACAATCAGGCAGGGCCGCCGCAACTAGGTGTGCAAGTTGTGCACCGCACAAGAGCGCCTGCGGAGCAGGGGCGCTAAATTTAGTAAAAAGCTGTGCTGACCTAATGGTCCGGGAGCGGGTAACCTTTTTTACAATCAATTAATATACTTTTTATACTTCGTGAGCGGCTTTATTTTAACGAGACGCCAAACTTTTTCCTTTGCGAAAATTTTCGCAAATGGGTCCTACGGGGTGCGCAGGGGTAAAACACGTTGATGTGCTAATTACAAAAAATGGATTAATAACAGTTAATTTTTTAGCTAACTGTGAAGTTTTTTGTAAGTAATTCAAAATAACATTTGTCCTACAACAAAATGAGTCCACCAAGAGTGTCCCCATCTGAAGACATGTAGGTATTAGTACATTAACAAAAATAATGAATATCAAGCTGATTTTTTTTCTGTAGCTTAGTAAATATTTGCATAATTAAATGCCCACTTTGTCCCACAAATTAATTGGGCCGTTTTCCCATGATATTCATCCATTTTTTGTCATTTCCAAATCAACGTGTTTTTCCCTGCACACCCCCGTTCCCGTAGGACCTATTTGGGAACATTTCCGCAGAGGAAAAAGTTTACCGTCTCGTTAAAATAAAGCCACTCACGAAGTATAAAAAGTATTTAATTGATTGCAAAAAAGGTTACCGGCTCCCGGACTATAACAGTTTAGGGTGTCAATTTTATTGTTAATATTAGTACATGCAGTTTTAACTTAACACTTAACAGTTAACCACAGACCTGTTGTAACCTTGTAGCTTAACACTTGTTTCAGCATTATGAACTCTTATCTTCTAAAGTTCTAAGTATCGGAGGGGGCGCTTTAAAAGAATTTGCACAAGGGCGCCTTGCATGTCAGCGGCGGCCCTGCAATCAGGCTCACGAAAAAGAGAAGAACTTCAAGAGTAGTAGCGACTCTCTCAAATACGGTTACAGGTAAGAAAGTTTTTTAATAAAACTGGGCGTAATACTCGAAAATTGATTGAAACGTTATATTAACCAATTAGATGTCTAACTCCGTTACTATTTCGAGGTATGTCATTATTACCAATTGGAATTAAAAAACATGAAATAAAGAATTAGAATGGATGGGGTAAAAGTGAATGATCTCATCGAGGGAAAAATCCTGCACATAGTAAATACAGCGCTACAGCAGTGCATCATTGAAGTTTCTTTCAATTCTTGAGAGATCAAAGTATAATGTTTATCGAAAGTTTACAAAAGAAAGGTAAAGCTCACTCGACGATTAATTTCCATAGAACATTCATTAAATAATAATACAATTGTCACAGTGTTTCTTCAGCTTGATTAAAATTTAAACCACTAGGTCAATTTTATTTTGAAAACCTAATTCGGCGCGGGATTATTTTCTTTTCAAGTGACAAATACAATATTCCTAAAGATTACTTCATTATAATCTATTATAAATTTTCGAATAAGTCAAGACATGCATGAAAATTCGAAAGCTAAGGAAGAGAAAAAGAAAGCGTGAAAAAGCGTTTTTACAAATTTCTTACGATGTTTAAGACAGTTACGACCGACCACTTTCGTTAACTTTTTTATTCATTTATATATTTGTAAATCTTTAATTACATAATCGACTCAAAAATGTAATGAACGATATGCCGATTATGCATTTTCCAAAGCTGGTTTCTGGTATACCAAATTGTGGAAACGATTTATGTACAAATTCTAAAGAAATTAAAATTATCATTCAGTTTTTGCAAGAAACGTCGCCATAAAATTAAAAAAGTGTTTGTATATGAACAGATTTCTTCCATAGGGCCTATTTTTTTAGTATTAATTGTGTAAGAGATAAGCCAATGCTTAATATCGATAAAACCACATCCCTTCCTATTCCATAAAATTATATTATTACCTACTACACAAATCAGAGACGCGTTCCGTTAAATCGGATAATGAAACAAACATCCTGTACTATTTAACTGTTTACTGAAGCATAATAATGCTATACTCAATTTATTAAAATTTCTCTCAAATAACGATTTATTTTGACAGATTTTTTTTGCATGAAACTTACACGTATCAATCTGGATTTATAAAAAAAAAATGTTGAAGTTCAAACAATAAATCGTTAAACCTTTCATCACCGATACTATAATTCAATAGACGTACAGGAGGACGGAACAAAACAGAATGAATAATGTCGTCACCCGCAACAAGGCCCGGATGACATCATTTTGGTGTGACAATCATGTTAACCAAATGCGGGAGCTAATATGTAATCATCGATTCTTTTTGATAGGGGGTGTGAATTATTGTGTATTTTAGGTATACAAAAGATTTTCTATGCAGAGTGATATATTCTACCTACAGACCTTTAATATTAGCACTGAATAGAGAAATGTATGGCCAAAGGCATTAAGTTTATTACATCGCCGGTTCTCTACGGTCTCACTATGGTGTTTAGTTACGTCTTTGATTAATAAATTCCAGTAATTGAATGTTTAGTGGGAATATTTATACAATAATTCCTTTCAGAGTTTATACCATATTTACGTAAATATTGAAAATTATCACAAATTACAATCAGTTAAAATTTTAACCGCAACTTTCACAAAAGTAATCTTTTGGCAACATATCAAAATAGATTTCAGCTTCGCTCGACCAATTTATTATTATTTCATAACCAAAATAAGCCGCTGCGATTCAAATTTTCAGAATCGATTGAACGGGAACAAATCTCTAGCGGAATTAGATCAATTTAGTAATGGTAGACAAGGGTGAAAAACCAACACTCCTCTATAGTGAAATATGACAATTATTAGCTTTTCTTGAATTCACCATCGAAAGAGGTCTCTTAATGCCTGTCTACTATATACTTTTCTGCAAAATATCAATAGGCATTACGCTTTTTGGTACCCTAAATTATTTTTAACACCTTTT
This sequence comes from Pyrocoelia pectoralis, assembly GCA_036250285.1. Classification (NCBI taxonomy): domain Eukaryota; kingdom Metazoa; phylum Arthropoda; class Insecta; order Coleoptera; family Lampyridae; genus Pyrocoelia; species Pyrocoelia pectoralis. The sequence goes on from CM070075.1 coordinate 7,918,665, forward strand.
TATGTGGCCCAAAGATATGAAAATCGCAAGGTGATAAATCTACGCTATAGTGGGGACCCTCTAAAACCGTCCATTTATTTAGTTGCTTACTACGTTGGCGACGTGAAGCCAAGTGTGTCGTGGAAAATAAACGGCTCCATGTGGAAGCCTTTCCTAGACTTTTTCGTCTAATTTCTGATTATGCATGTTGGCATTCATATTCACTTTAGAGTTTTTAAACTCTATTACCAAGTCTTACTTCCACAAGGTTGTGTTTCAAACTTCATTGGTTGTGGTGAATCTTATGTTTCCATTACATTGATATCAACTTATCGGATAGTTCAAATGGTTCAAGTTTCGTTATCAGCACGTATTGATCAGAAAAATTCATCACCATGAAAACGCAAGCCCAGTCGCAAACATTTTTGGTCCTCAGACAAAAAACAAAGAATCCATTGTGCACAAACTTTTTGCATGATTTTATTGGTAGATCCTACACTCTATAACATTTCCTGAAATTTCTTTGATTTATGTTTGACGCTTTTCTTTAACCAGGCCTTTATTTACAATGGTTGAGCAAAAATTGAATGATCGCATGCTGATCACACTTGGACTGATCAACGAATGTTTCAAAGTTACAATGCATAAAATGTCTATCAGATATAAACCAAATAAACTGATCAGTGTGACAGTTAGAAAGACTACTAATGGTGCAAAACGTCAGTTGCGTAATTACAATTCTTTGCAAGACCAATCTGGCCAAAGATATGTTGAACACGTCCCGTATAAAACCAAATTTAGTCAAGTTTCTTAAAAATATAGTACCAGGGTTTGTTGCTTTTTACCCATTTTAATATTTTTCATTTCCGTATGTATTTTTACATTATTATGTTTTTATGTTTTATGTGTTTAACCGTTGATTGAAATATTAATATTTCAATCAACGGTTTAACTAATGCATAGATAGTAAGAAACCCTTGCATATAACATTTTATGTAACCTCAAGAGCTCAATTTTATGTGCGTTGTTTCTGAAAACATTCAGTGAAGATATTATGAGCCAGAAACATAATGAGCATTAAAAGTATCCTGTCAAAGTTATTATAAGTAGAAACCATTTACTAGAATATTGCATATTTTTCGAGATATAGTTAAAATAGGCTACACAGTACGCATGTATATGAAGCGCTTTCATGCCATGAGAGTAGGTTATTTAGATCTCGCAATAGGTCCGTGCGCACTAAAACGTCTGGCATTGTCATTTCCTACCACAGTGCGTGACCACGAATTAAATAAGACCAAAAGCAATCATCTGGCTGTTGGGTAAAGTAGGCCATCTTCCATTTTACTACAAACACTTACCATCCCCACATCCGGCCGGTTCAAGGTGCCAGGCTTACCTTCGGTATCTTCGAGTAGTGTATCGAAAGGGGGAAAAACAATTCTTCATCTGAAAATGACTTGACCAAATCGGTCGCTAGCTCTTAGTATAACACTTCTGTGGTAGAATGAATGAGAGTGGATAGATTGCTAATTACACAGAATCAACAGTTAGACAAATATTTGTTTACGTGTATTTAAAATTCACTCAATAATGTAGTTATTTGCTACCAGTTAAATTAGCAGTTAGACGATTATGTGCATGCCATTCACCATAAGACATTTGAAAATTTTAAATGCGTTTAGGGTTCGAAAAGGAAATTGCATTTGAAACTAAAATAATTAACTAACTTAACAATTCAAAATTCAATATTCGGAAGTGCCTCCTACAAATAGAATAATGCACATCAAATAAAATAGAATTACTGATAAAGCAAGATGAATAAAATAAGAATTTGATTCATCTACATAACCGAATGAATTTAAAATTCTGAATAAATTTATGATTTCTTTATCAGTATCTCATAGCACAATGTAACATTTTATTTTCTTGGCAGTGCTTCGAAGTCCGTGAGTTTATGAGTTATAAAAATTTACACTCCACTGTTACTATTTTCATTGATTTGATCAAACGAAATGAACCAAATAAGTAGTTGGTGAATTGTAATCAAAATCTCACAACAATATGAATCGATTTTAATGTCAAATATAATTTAATAACATTCATGGCTTATTATTGCATATGATGCTGAAGCAGATTTCATGGAAATTAATCGTCGGGTATTTTATGTTGTTAATAGTATCTACACATTTATTACACACAGTATATTTATAATCAATGTTACACACCATGACGTTGAAATACTTATTAGCAGGATAAATTAAAACTGTAGACATAGGTATTTATTGTTTACAAATAATATACCCTTATTTTTGATGTAGAGCATTATCAGTATAGAATTCTTTTCTCTAACTGTATAACGTAAAATGATGAAATAAACGGTAATTTAGGACCTTTAGGAAGTACCTAACAGCTCGTTAAATTTCCATTAGAAGAGTTACACCAAATTCAATGTCATTATTCATGAATAGAGTTGTCTTTTCCTCTATTTCCCCTAAACTTTAAACTAGCAGTCGTGTCAATGAGCTTGAGCTTTAAGATTCGCGAAATTCTAATTATTTTTGTTACTTCAAAACGAATGATTTCAAATATTTTATTATTTTCAAATTATTGTTGAAGGCGGTTGTAAAAATGGCATTCGATTTTTCTCGGGCGAAACGTTTGAAAATAAATTATCTTTGAATGAAAAAATTGTAATAATATCTTAAATAAACAAAATCCATCGTGGAGTGTTGATCGTGTAGTGCAAATGTGTTCTAATATAACGGAGGTAGAAAAATCAACAGTGTGTTTACTCTTGATAAAATAGAAGCGCCGATAGAAGACGTTCAATGTTCATGCACCACAATTGAGCCGATTGCAAATACACCGGACTTTGCAACACCTAATGTTTTCGTGGAAAATATTAATGTTAATTAATAAATTGGAATTCGTTTCTTGGAGATGCAAATACCTTCGAGATATAAAGAAGTTTCGATCCTTAGAGCGAGAAATCTTTTAACTGGGCGAAACTTGGTTAAATGATGGATATACCGTAAAGAATATGTGGAAACCTTAAAATGTTCAAGGCGTTCAACTGGAATGCATCTAAAATTGAACCAGGGTCGACATTAATGGTTTGCTTGTGTATGAATCTAAAAATCATGCTTTGGAAATGATCTTTTTTGAAGGGGGTACCCATCAAAGATTAACACGTAAATACCTGCCTAATTAAGTCATTGATCAATTTTCAATTATAATAATCTCGAGGCGTCTATTCTATCCGGAAATTTTTTTGAGTGCATCGATGGTAAAGCATTTATCATTGCCATCGGTGCACGAAAACAAAATTTCCAGGATATGAATCGATACAGAGGAATATTCGGTAAGAAAATGGCACGAAAAATCATTTAAGAAAATGTAAAAAAAATAGTTTTTCTCTACTATCAAGATTGTCTAGGAATTGAAACTAAAGTAAGCAAACAAACAACAGTCGCGTTTAGAAAAAAATCGTGTCAAAAGTTATTACGTTCAAAGAAATGGCTCGTAGCTGAATGTGCAATGGAAATTTATTTTTCTTTCCAGAAATATTTCTCCTCGTACACCCAGGAGGAAAATATTTCCATGAAAAGACCACCATAAAGCAAAGTTTTCATTGGCTATTGAATCTTTATGCGTGATTTTCTTCATAGTCTACTTTGTCTTTTAACTCATAAAACTGAAACTCTCGCAAAAGACGAAGTCGTTTTCTGTATGAAATAAATAACAACAATAATGAAAATGAGGCACAAATTTTTAAATTATTTAGGCATAATAAAAAGTAGTAGAACTGTAAAAAGTAATGTCAACTTACCTGATTTGGGAAGCAAAATTGCTGCGGATTTCTAAATAATATAGAGGACGCACCAAAACACTATTAACCACAAGTACACTTTCATTCTGCACATGCAGCGTCTAACCCATGTCACGAAATAATGAATACAAGATCGTCATTTCGTAGTTTTTGAACGGGTACGCCCACTGTTACATTTCAAACTTGTTCCCAAGGTTATTAATGTATTGATTGCAACGGAAATCAAAATAAAGGATGGCCGGTGATATGTTTACAGGGAAGTTTCTCAACATTTGAACGTGGTTCAAATACCATATCTGAGTACCCTCGTTTAGAGCATAACATATCTAACGCGAACATCTCAACACATTCCTAATCCAGTGCGAGCATCATCGGCAACCGATTACAAGTGCTCAACCCATTCCAGTTGTAATGTTTTCCAGGTGAACGGAACAGATGTTTAACAGTTCTTCAATAGCGATAACAAAACACTTCTGCAGTTTTTTATGTTACCTGTGTTGGTCCTAAGTTGTTCTTTTTGGATGTCTAAACTTTTGCAACTGTTACTTTCATTTTTCCTCAATTTCATCTATTGCGTTTTTGAGTTTACTGTTAGCTCTCCATAGAATAGACAATATTTCCGTCCCGATCAAGTTATACTCTTCCTTAACCTTTCTAACCCCGATATTATTTTGATTGCTTTATTGAGTTTCAAATTCATTTTCAAGAAATTTGCTGTTTCACCCCTTAAGTTGATGTTTTCACTGATCATAAAAAGTTATGGGCGAAAAATCAGAATTCATCCTTGTAGATATATGCCTCATAGCCGTTTTTTAACTACCGCTAACAGTTCTTTTCCTTTGGTGGTAACTTAACAACAATTGTAAATCGCTACAAACGTTGTGTAATTTCTCCACATAATTTCCCATTACAATTAAATGTTTTTTCCCTCTGCATAAAACTCTCCCGTCTGTCTCCCTGTTGGTAGTTTAGTAATACGTTCTGCCAGAATAATTTTGATTTTTTGCTCCTTAGGATCAACTCAGTTTGCATATTGCATATTGTTTGGAATTATCTCTGGAGTAATAATAAACTGCTCAGGAGCGTAGTATTATATTATATTATATTATAAATGTGGTCGGACTGAAATGAAGTGGGTTTAACACAGATAAAATTACTGTGTTCCAAGTCAGGATATTATGTTGGCTGCTGCATAATCTGTCACTCTTTCAGCGTTTCTTGACCTCTGCAAGAAACATGTGGTCATCAAATCTGCTAAAAGACCTTTTCCAAATGCCAGAAAGCTTTCGAGTAGGAAGACATTCCATCGATTGATGTTTATTCTCATATCACAATACTATTTAAGTCAGCTGTTACTTGGTTATATTATTGTCTTGCCCTGATCTATTTAGCTATATTTTGCTTTTCTGACTATTAAACTTACTTTATGTCCTTTACTCCCTTAGTTACATGTTACTTTAATCGCGTTAGTAATATATTCTTATTTTCACCAATCAAAATTCAAACGACTTCGTTAAAATGAAAAACTAATTTGCGTGAATAGATTTTTAGTCATATTTGTTTGGTCTTGTTTTTTTAATGTACATCAAGTTTGACTTTATATAAATAATTACTATAAGAATCACCGTTATTATTATTAAAAATGTGCAAACAATAAGCAATCAAATTTCGCTTGAAAATCCTTTTACAAAGGTCTACCATGTATTGAGTGAATTACGCGTCGATATTCGTCATAAATTGGTAAAGTTCTAAATGAAATCAGGGAGATTTAATTTGGTTAATTATACATAAAACCGACTGCTGAAAATAATATTAGCCTAAAAAAAGGTTTACGGTACAACAAATTTAAGGTTAATGTATTGCAGCATAAAACAAATATTGGTATAATTACATAAATATAAAACATCAAACCGAACACATTTATTCGAATGATATTTGAGCAAACTTTTTCCATCATACCTACATTTTATATAAAACGACTTTCTGAGGTTCAACTGAATCCTTCTCGCATAAGATAACGCCGTAGCGCTTGGAAACCATTTCAAAAATGGATTTATGAAGGGATACAACTACGATATAACTATAAAATTGGTAACTTCGACATTTCGGTTGTGGATTTACCTATTCGATATTTCATTTCTAATCTAGTAACTTTTTGATATGGAATTCTAACTAAATTTATATTACATAAACAAACTATAACAGAAGTACTCTATAATTGATTTTTTAAGTTAGGAGGGTTGTCCCGAAATTTTTCAGCAGTTCGTAAGTTAAAACCACATCACATTGCCTAGCAAAATAACGTCGTGGTATTGATTTCTTATGACATTAGTCAATTAAATGTAACACATTAATGTTAAAATGAATATGAATGTTTTCCTTCAAAAAATTAAGGTTTACACTTCGCGCAGTTGGATTCAAGTAGGACGACATTGGCACTTAAGAACTGATATGAACGACAGAATTATTTTATATTTGTTGTAAATAACCGAATTTACATTGTGACGTTACGCGACTTAATGGTGACGGGAATAGGAAAAACAATTCCTTATATACACTGTTTCAACCATCGTTTCCATTTGGTTCTGATCAAAATAGTTTCATAAACAATTCCAGTGAGACATTTTTTTGACGCCTGTGCAATGATTTATAACTTTTTGCACTAAGATTCCATCAATATATGATAGAAAGGCAATTGGACGTCTGCTGGAACAACGTTGGCTTCGTCATTTCAACACTACGAATACTATCTATTCCAACTATAACAAGTTACTAAAGGTATTATGGATGGTATTCAAGAAAGTGGTGAGGATATCGCTAAAACATAGGGATCAAGTCTGGAATGGTCTCGGTCGAGTTTAGATTTTGTTTAGTTATGTACAACAAGATTTTAGGGTTTTTACACACATTCTGTCAACAAATAAAAAAACACGACTCCCAAATGATTCAGATTCATCCCTTAAATGTCCAATGAAATCCGAGTTCTATCAAACAATTGATATGAAAATATCTGAGAGGAGGCGCAGGCTTGAAATTGCCGACATTGAACATTTTAATCCAAATAAACTTCAACAATTTAGGTAACTGGTAAGTAAGTATTACGATAATATGTATTAAAGTTTTCTTAGGAAAACCGCGACCTTTTTAGTAAGAAAATAAGTGGGCGGTCAAATTGTTTTGTTTTAAAGAGACCAATCATCTCCTTATAATTAATTAGATTGATAAAGAAGTTCATTCATACATTCGACTTATGAAGGAATGGCTCAACAACAATGAAGAGGTTACTGAACACATTAGTATCACAAAACTTTAAAATTATTTAAAAGTAGCAGTAGCAACTCTCCCAAATTTTTCTCATTTATCGACAGGAGTTGATTAGATATTTTATATGACCGCCATATAATGTTTGGTTTCAGTTTAAAATATGTCCTTTTTTGATGTCATGCCAAAGTGATTTAATTTATTATTCAATTTCAGGTATCAAAATACCGTCCATTCAAGAGCTTTAAGTTGTTAAAACTCATTAGCAATATGAACGAAAAGGATACTGAAATAGTATTGGAAGAAAGACAAAATAAAACAACTCAACTAGCTGAAGGTAACATTACATTCAAAGACAGATAAACTAGATTGGAACTTCTTTGGGAGTATAAAGAAGCATTCCAAAAGAGTTACAACTTGGTAACAAGGTTTAATATAAAAAATAGGTTTTGCACTTTATCTCTGACATATCTACAATTTAATTAATTTGCGAACTCCTTAGCAACGCAAACGAAAAGGTAAAACAAAAACTCATTTTTCAACATCAAAGAAAGCAGTCCCCCACTCTTCCAGCTTTACCTAACATTCTCTCACCTGAGACACAACTAACTTAACAAAAGTGTCTATTTACAAATATCTCTTAGACTTAATAATATTACGTCCACTCGTCGTTTTATATTCCATACGAGTTATAACAAATTTTACTCACAAAAAAAGAACAATGTACAATATAAGACTACAATTAAAATGAATAAACAAAAACGAACTATCTAAACAAAAATTTGAGTTTAAAAACCGTAACAACCCCAGCACAGGCATACACGATTCTCCTTCAACATGTCCCAAGTTCACCGTTGGTGTGGGTATACTGAGCCTATACTTTATCCAAATAGACATCCAGCTAAATAGACACCAACGAAACTTATTACAGCTTTAGTTTAGAAGTGATTTATTTACGACTAAAGGTTTCGCAAATGTAGATCACGCAATTCACCATACCTAATAAATAATGAAAACACGAATCGTGTCAACTAATTACTTAAAAAATGAGTGCGTGCGTATCATCCACGTAAATTATTTCTCTAAAAAGAAAGGTGTTTTTGAGATTGGAAATACTTAACGAGATTCAGGTCGCTGTAGTAGGGTAAGACAGAGGTTTCATCAAATATTTACACTCAAATTTATTACCATTTATAAAAATATATTCCACGTAATCTAAAAATTTCAATTAAATAAATCATGAGACGCATAAAACTATATCAAACACAATTTACCGATGCGACAACAACTACATACATATTTATCGCTCAATATTGCTCAATAAAATGTATGGTAATTCCCCCAATTAAGGATAGGTATTTATTTCTATAGCCAATTAACTATTCTGCTCGGATACCAATTTATTATTACCTCCGAATTTTGACAGTAGGTAAAAGATACGTGACTATTTAGAAGAGAAAGTATCGTTCAGACCACCTCCTAATAATCTCCCCAAATATACGTATATACAGAGTGGGCCAATTTATAACAGCAGGACTAATAAATGATGGAAAATGTTGAGATAATGGCAGTTTCTCATATAAACTTATTATTATTATTATTCTCTTGGCTGGGGGTGGTCCCAATAGGTTTTCGCACTGCGACCGTTTGGTCTATTGTGCTCCCCGGTGTTGTCTACCCTTCAAGAATATCTGTATCTTTCACAAAGTCCAAGATTTGAGTAGGGCGAATCTCCGTTACTTCCTCTTGTGTAATCTTTTCATTTCCAAGTAGGTGTTCCCTTGCCTTTATGAATGCCTCACATTGGCAAGTAACGTGATAGGGCGTTTCATCTGCCTCACCACAACCCCTGCATGTCGGGCTATCGGTCAGTCCCATGTTATGCAGGTGTTTGTTCAAGCGACAGTGGCTCGTGACCATTACTGTCGCAAGTTTTATCTTCGTCCTGCTTAACTTTCCAGGAAGATCTTGGAATGACTCTTTCCTGAGATTTTCGACCAATGTCAGCAATGCTCTTTCGTGAGTATTGCCTGAATCTCCTTTTTGGTTGTGTTATAGGTAATCCCACAAGCTGATTCGGGTCCTATAAATGGTTTCAAGCTCGACAGAAACCTTGTTACCTGCCATTACTGCGTGCCCAGGTGCCCACACCAGTGTGACTGAGTTGCACTTACCTAGTGCGTTCCTTTGTTTTATGATAGCAATTTTGATTGATTCTAGAGAGCTATTATCGATGTCTAAAAACTCCTTAGAGCTACTTCCTTAGAGGAAATCGCCCTTTCGGCTATGTCCACTACTCTGTGGATGGCAAGTTCACAGGATCAACCTGGTTGATAGGCACATTCGTATTTGCTGATGGGCAGCACCTCTTCCCTAACGTGTCGCTCAATGAGTTTCTTCAGAAGTTTTAGAAGAAACGACGTTAGACTGATAGGTCTAAACGACTTGGCTTGGGCGTATTAATTTCGCCCAGGTTTCGGTATGGACACGACTTTTACGTCCCTCCACGCCATGGGTATGTATCCTAGGGCAATACTGGCTACCAATAAGTCGAGGCCTTGTTGTAGCAGAGCAGGGCGAATTCTATCCATCCCTGGAGTTTACGTAAACTTATACTATATAAAACTTCGTTTTCGATATGAAGGATATAAAAAATTTGGGAAGAAAGCATATGGTTTTACATAATGTTAAAACGACTGCATGGTTTGTATCACAGTCTGAGTTAAGGTATAACCTCATATACTATTTGGCTATGAATTTACAATGAAAATCTCTTTGGCCCTTATGCACTTCCACATCCATTGAATACTAAAAATTTCCTAGAGTCTCTGAGGACTAAGAATCCCAATATGGGGGACGAGATTCCACTCAATATGCGGGGATAAGCCTGGTTCCAACTCGAAGGTGTTCGTCTCATTTCGGCATAATTTTGTAAATAGCTGAATACAAATTTGGTTTTTACGTATGGGGTTACTCCAAACACGCTACTTCGTTAAACCATTAAATAAGAACACGCTTCCAAAAATGCAATCAGCAAAATGGTTTTCATTTCGACCAATTAACCTCATAAATCTTGATAACGGTACGCCGTACGATTAAATCGGAAGAATACTTTTTTTTATAAAAAAATGATTGGAAAGCATTATATTACATTTGCAAAAAATTATTAGAGTACCTACAACACTTATTTAAAGTCATATCTCCGCCGCCGCGGCTTTCCGTAATTTATCACATAGCTATAAGCATTAATTCATGAAGAATCCTTACCTCAACTGTGAAACAAATTTCCAATTTTTCTATGCAGCCGTTTTAACATTATTTAAAATCATATACCTACTTTTTTCGCAAATTTTCAACATCCTGTATATGGGAAACGAGCATTTCTAGGATATAAGTTTATATGAGAAACTTATTTAAACATTTTCTATCATTTGGCGATGTTGTGCTGTTATAAACTGGACCAAATGCATCATTATTTCACCAATGAATAAATCTTGTAGCTGCTTTATGTTTTTATAGTTAATAAATAATAATAAAAAGATCTACTTTTATATAAACCAAAGATGAAATTTTTATACACATTTCAGTACAATAATGTAGCCATAATTTTTGGAGTCGTTCGAAAGCCAGAAAAAGAACAAGTTCGTGTTTCTATAAAATAAGAAAGTCTTTCGTTATAAAAATAGCTTCATCGGCGGGCACACGAGGTAAACATACTATACATATGTAGAAGGATATGAGAGGAAAAGCATGTAGAGATTAAATAGGTTACTCCATAAGTGTGAAAGAACTGTATTAGGTGAACCAAAAAGTGATTCCATAATAATCGATTCACGATTCAAGTAAGTAATAGATCTAATCCTCTACTTACATTGCACTTATATGCAATTAATAGAAAGAAACAACTACCCTCACATAAAAGCAATTTCATTAATAGTCCAGTAAAATTAGACCAAAAAACCTCAGAACCTGGAAATTCAATAGATAGAAATGGGGATGGTCCTACAATGTTCAATACCCTCCTGATTTCACGTCATAAAAAGTCCCAGAGATTTGAGCGTCGGGTTTGGAAAGGGAGGGGGAAGGAAGTGGTCAAAAACAGCTTTTTTCAGTTTTTCGAGAATATCTCGGAAGGTATGAGGTATAGAGCAAAAACACATCAATATAAAAATAAAGGGAACCAAATTTTCTACAAAAATAGTCTACTTCAATTTTTCGGTAAGTTCAATAGTTTAGGAGAAATGGCCGGTTAAATTTCGGTCAATTTGGATGTTTACGAAAATGATTAAATTCACTTTATTGTCCCAAGTTTTCATTCAAATCGATTGGAAATTGGGTAATTATGAATAATTTAAATATTCATCATCACAAATATAGGTAGGTGTCTGCATGTTTAACGAATTACAATTTGTGGATGAAAGGGAGGGGTGCTGCTTTGAAAGAATTAAAGGGCACTAACAAGTAGGTAGGTAGGTACCAAGTTATGTTTTTCAAAATGTTCTAAGATGACCCGAATTTGGGGAAAGTAGTACTATTAAGTGAATTTTGTATCTCTTCTGATACTTTATATACAGGGTGGGCCATTGAAAAGGAGACACGCCTGTTTTGAGACACTTAGACCAGTTTCTTAAAAAAACGCTCGGACACGTCGATTTTTTATTTTTGGGGGACAACTTTTGATGTCAAATTTGACATTGTCAGGTTAACCCCCTAGCCCCAGCAACCCCTAACTCAAGAATTTAAATAGGGAAAGGGAATCGAGCGACCCCTCATTTGAAGCGTCTTTTAATTCTCTATTCGACAGTATGAATGAAAATTAGTTTTATTCAATTTTTTTTCGTCCCCATGAAAAGCACCCTCTAGATTAACTAAGGTGGGGGTGTTATTTAGGAAAAATCCTGAAACACGCCACCTTTGACTTTTTGAACGGCATATTTTGATGTTAAATTTGACGTTGTCAGGTCAACCCCCTAGCCCCAGCAACCCCTAACTCTAGAATTTAAATAGGGAAGGGGAGTCGAGCGACCCCTCATTTGAAGCGTCTTTTAATTCTCTATTCGACAGTATCAATGAAAATTAGTTTTATTCAATTTTTTTCGCCACCATGAAAAGCACACTCAAGATTAACTAAGGTGAGGGTGTTGTTTAGGAAAAATTCTGAAGCACGCCACCTTTGACCATTTGAGGAGTACGTTAGAGATGAATATTTACTAACATCACCATTGCAAATATAATCTGTTCGAGCCGAAAATTGATGAAATAAGACCATTTCCGCAAACAGCGAAGTTAAACCAAAATTTACCCTCTTCATTTCTCCTAAACTATTGAACTTACCGAAAAATTGAAGAGGATCAGTTTTGTAGAGAATTTGGTTCCCTTTATTTTTGTATTGAGGTGTTTTTGCTCTATACCTCATACCTTCCGAGATATTCTCGAAAAGCTGAAAAAAAGCTGTTTTTGACCACTCCCTTCCCCTTCCTTCCCAAACCCGACGCTCAAATCTCTGGGACTTTTTATGACGTGAAATCAGGAGGGTATTGAACATTGTAGGACCATCCCCACTTCTATCTATTGAATTTCTAGGTTCATGTCTAATTTTACTGGACTATAACACACAACGTTATTACCATTATGTATTTTTTTATAAATGAAGAGGATTAAGTATTTTAACGAAGCAATTATACTTTTAAATGAAAAAATCACAACGTATTCTTCAAGCTTGATTGAGTTTGATATTTTCTGATCCGACTGCTCTAGTTTTCTTTTATCCCACAAATTTCAATTCACTTTTACAGCTTTCCTAAACCCAGTTTTATTTTTATATATTAAATTCGGCGCAATTGCTGGGTTACATTTCACATTTTCAGATCCGTGAAGTCGTAAGATTTACGATGTGTATAAAATACCGCGAATACCGCGAACTGAAAACTAAGATCGTGCGTGAAGACTTAATTTTATCTCCCCTAACGTAATACGGGGAGTGTGTTGTGTGTGTGTAAACAGTTACGGCATAGATTTACGTAAAGACTGCAATTAATGGTAAGGTTAATTAAAATTGATCGGAATTAAGAAGTTTACCGCTGTAATGAAGAAAAAGTTTCTAAAAGAAGTTGTAGTCGGTCTGGAACGGGGGAAGTTATAAAGTGTTATATTTTCATGTACAGGACGTGAACGTAACGTCTACCGCACTTGGGTAAGAATTTAGGGGATTTGGAACGTCTAAGTATGACAACGTTATTGCATATTACATCCGACCCTTAAAGCACTATTCCGCAAAATTGTGGAAATTATGACGGTCCTGAACTTGACAATTAAAAAGTTTTGATTTCATGTATTAATAAACACAAGCTCGCGTATTTGAACATAGGTAATTCAGGTTAAAGCGATTTAATATTTAATAACCCCTTTGTAGGTATTATCTTTTCCCACGTTATTTGTCATCAGTGATCAGTATTGATTGTTCAAGCAAGGTATAAATTACGTATTACCTAAAACACAGATTTAATCATGATATACCGTTCACGCTGCGATATGATGAATGTAGTATTGATGTGAACCGTAATTAAACGTTAAGCAGGACAATGCAAATGTAAACGCAATTATCCACATTGACTATCTAAATTTACCGCTGTTTGATCGTGGAACGAACTGACATAATGCAAATCACCTCCTCTTGTGCACAAAATAATAATCCGACGAGGTTATAGGTATATGAATCTAACCTATCAGGTCCAATCAAATCGATCAAGTAAAAATGTAAGAAAAGGTAACGTCTGCATTATTGTGTACGTTACGGGAGCTCTAAATTACTCAATTGAGCAACAATTTCATGTTATAATATCAGATCAACGCTCAATCAAGACTGTTTTTGAATTATTATAAGTACAATAGGTGTGTTCAGAGCGAATCGAGTTTGAATAAGAATATCATTTATTGTGCTAATTAATTGACGTTTTTTTTTACTTCTTGCATGAATATATTGTAGTCTGCAGACTAACTTGTTCCTTCCTTGGGCGTCCTACTTTGTTAGTCCCTTTGGTTCTCACTTCAAATATTTGTTTGGTTCTTCGTTCTTTCTGTGATGGCGGCCCAGCCAACTCAGTTGCTTTTCTTCTGTATGGGTTTTATCTTCAGCTCTTCCACCATTACTGTATTCCTTATCCTTTATTCTCTAGCTATCCCTTGCATTTTCCTTAAAAATCTCATTTCAGCTGCCTTGATCCTGCTTTTATTTCTTTAGGGTGCATGATTCACTTTCATAAATTAACACGTTCGCTACCACAATATAATGCAGAAAACACTTCTCATAGACCAACACTACTTTATGTAAATTACCTTAGTAAAAAGGTGTGCTTTGCTCAAAGACAGAGACGTTTTTCAAAAATAGTATATTATACACCAAGGTGGTGAAGACTGTTATTATTGACCGAGCACCAAGATTATTATTATTAAGAATAAGGTGCGAGGTCTATAAATGGCTTCACCACCGTGGTGTATATACAATTTTTTCCACTACTAGTCAAATTTAAGACACAAATTAAAAATAAAAAAATTTCTTGTAAAAATCAAGTAGGTAGCACAGGAATGCAAATTCCTATTATTAACCTAGGTGAATAATGTAATAGATTATTGACCACTAGATAGAGAAATTAAACTTCTCAGTTGTCTAGGATACGCAATAATTGTCAACTTCACAGCTAGTAGTGGAAAAAATTGTTTTTTTTGCCGTTTTGTCCCATGTCATGTAACAACAATAAACGATTATTATTATTATTATGTCATATTATATGACGCTGAACTATGGATAAAAAACATAAGAGAGACCCACCGTCACATATATGCGACGTTAAAAAATGTTATATTTTGGGTATTTAGAAAAGTTTCCAATGCGATATAAAATTGGCAAAAAAAATAACAAACAGAAACCTCTTCTGATTATTTTATTTCTGTAATAATATCTAACAAAATAAACAAAAAATAAAAATAAAGTACATTCTACTCAAATAAAGTCAACGAAACACTTAAATATATTCTGCACAATATTTTCATGAGACTAGCCGTGATAATTCGCGAAACAGGAGTGAGCACAAAGGCCAATTTCTTGCTTTTTGTCTTTACAACTATCACAAACAAACCAAGTAAGGGTTTTCTTTTTGACTTTAGAACACTGACGACATCTCTTTCTTTTGTTACATTTGACAGGGAAATGGGGCTGAGAAGGCATATTTCTTCGAGGTGTTATATCGTCTAGAGACCCATGGAGATCTATTATGACTGAAATAGTTTCATCCCTGTAAAAAAGCTGTGGGGGATAATGAGGGAAGGGGGGATAAGTGAGGGGATAGTGGAAAGAACGGAAGAACTGTACAAAGAGACGAAGTATAAAGGTGCGGTGGGGGAAAAGTGCGGGGACAGTTTTGTGACGGAAAAAGGACTAAGACAAGGGTGTCCCCTCAGCCCGGGGCTCTTTTCGATTTATATGGAAGGTTTGGAGGAAAAATTGAAAAAGGCGCAATACGGGGGAGTGGTGATAGGGAGAGCAAAGGTGTGGGCCTTGGCATATGCCGACGATATTGTTGTGATAGCGAAGACAGAGAGGGAGATGAAAGGGATGATGAGGGTGGTGAAGGATTTCTTGGAAGGAAGAGAGTTAGAGATCAGTGTGGAGAAAACAAAGATGTTGGTGTTCCAGAAAGGTAGGAGAAGAAGAAAGAGAGAGGTGTGGAGGTGGGGGGAAGAAGTGATAGAGGAAGTGGGGGAGGTAAAGTACTTGGGCTACCATCTAAGGTACGTTAACAAAGAAGCGGAGCACGTAAAAGAGCTAGCAAAGAAGGGGAGTAAAGTGCTAGGGTAGATATGGGGAATAGGGGAGAGATTTTTTGGAAACGATATTGAAAGGAGGAGGTGGTTCTTCGACAAGCTGGGGAAGAGCGTAATGATGTATGGGGCCGAAGTATTGGGGTGGAGCGAATGGGAAGTGTTGGAGAGGGTGCAGGCGAGATATTGGAGATGGACATTAGGTCTAGAGAGAGAGACGCCGGGATACATGGTGATGGAAGAGATAAATGGGGAAAAGCTGAGGATACAGACGGGAAAAATGGCGATGAGGTACGAGGAAGGTCTGGAGAGAGGAAGGGGAGGAGAGTTGTTGCAGCAATGTTGGAGAGAACTTAAGAAAGGAAGAATAAAGCACGGACAGGCGAGCAGAAGGAAATATTATGAGAGAGGAGGATATGCGATGGCTGAGGTGACGAGGAGCAGGGAAAGTGGGTGGGGAGACAACATAAGAGAAGAGATAATAAGAAGGGATGGGGAAGTACAGATGCAGGAAAGAAGAGAAAAGATCAGAGAAGGAAGATATAACGAGAGATACAAAGACATTGTGGGGGAGGGTATGCCGAGGTACTTGACGGGTGGGCTAAGTACAAAAAAGAAAAGACTGATAGCAAGGTTTAGGTGTGGAAATGAGGAGAGAGACAATAGATATTGGGAGGAGGTTGATAGTAGAAGATGTAGACTGTGTAGTGTGGGGCGGGAAAATTTGGATCACATGTTAGGGGAGTGTGACGAGCTGAGAGCGGAGACTAGGAGCTGGAAGAGGGTATTAGGAGAGGGTGGAGAAGGGTTAGGCTGGATGGAAGAGGTCATAGAAAGAAGAAGATTTATAAGGGAGTGTTATGGAAGGGATGAAGGTTAATGGGATGTCTTAGGGTTAGGAAGGTTCTGTTTATTTTATTTTAAGTAGAATGTTTATTTCGTTTATTGGTTGATTAGTTAAATGAGGTAGATTTCAATTTTTGTAAAATTATATAATTTAGACAATAAAAAAGCAATAATACAATAGTTTCATCCCTGTAGTTCAAATACCTAATTTTCTTTCTAGTAGCTT
The DNA here is from genome assembly GCA_036250285.1 of Pyrocoelia pectoralis. Classification (NCBI taxonomy): domain Eukaryota; kingdom Metazoa; phylum Arthropoda; class Insecta; order Coleoptera; family Lampyridae; genus Pyrocoelia; species Pyrocoelia pectoralis. The sequence goes on from CM070075.1 coordinate 7,935,626, forward strand.
TTTTATAAAGAAAATAGCCATTCCAGAGTGACACATCCATGAGATGAAAAAATAATTTCAGGTACCATCTAATACTTTTCCTAAATAAATGGTGTGTCCCTTTCCAATATATGGTATCAACAATTCTTGAACCACCGAAAAGGTGGTTACTGTACCTTTGCCTGAATATAATATCGTATTCAACACGTATCCGTCGGGCGTACATAGTTCATATAATTTGATGCCATATTTGGCAGCCTTAATCGGGATATACTGGCGGAAATATAGACGTCCGCGTAATGCTTCATCTATAGACAATTTAGGACCAGGATAGTAGATATCTTGAAAGTTTTTCAAAAGATGTCAAAGGACATATAATTTATGAAAACGGTTCTGTTGATCTCGCTATTGCCTATTTTGTATGCTTCGAAATCTTCTTCTTTTATTTTAAATATTTTTCCATTTTTGTTTTTTATCCGTTATTTTCCTTTGTAGTTATGGGGTCCCCCATTTACTTCTTTTGAAGTGTGTATTGGTTGTTTTGACTATTCCGGAACTTTTTTTGGCAGCGAGGATCATATTTTCCTTAAAGTATTTCCATTTGTTTTCTACTACTGCTTTCTTTAAAGCTCCTTCTATTTTTTAATTTGTTTTGGTAGGTAGATCTTTTGGTTTTCTTCTTCTTTTCATCTATAACTTTTAATTTTTTCTTTCCCTATTAAATTTTGTTTGTTTTGTTTTGGTTCTTCTTCTTTATTTATCATTTCCATCCTTACTAGAAAATGATCGCTTCAAACTTCTCCGTGTGTTTGGACTATTTGAATATTTTGTAATCAGCTTGAAACCTTTATAATCGGAAGTAATAATAACTCCCGTTAATTTTTACTGTTGATAAACTACTCAACGCACAGTTGAACATAGTTCTTAAAATTATTCCGCTTATTGAGAAAAACGTCGTTTGCGTCTATTGCTTAGAATAGACACGTTATCACAGTGGAAATCTCATTGATTTTATAAGGGTGTATATTTCTCCTTTTTGACAACGTATTCGTTGAGGAGTATAATAAGAAAAAACGTTGTTTTTTCTACAATACAATTACTTCATGTTCTGAAAGAATCCTGTTCTAACGGAGAATAGTAATCCAGATCCATAAATTCGCCAAAACATAACCCTATTGTAAGAAATTCGTAATTAATGTAGCAAGTTAGAACCGATTTCGGATTGCAATATATGAATGGATACATAAGATGTAGCTGATCTATTGTTGCAGATGTATTGTTTAAGTTCTTGAGCAAACTAACCCCATTATTGCTCTTATCTTATCTACAAAATGGTATTCATAAGTTGAATGCTACTTAATCTTGCGTTACTCTATTCGTCGAAACTATCAATTATGTTTATATGTCCAAGATAACATGAAAAGAATTATGTTTATTATGTTATTAAACGTATTTATATAAATCATTTCCGTACCCGCACCATTTAACTCTTGATGCCTCTATTTCTATCATTATTTGTCGACCTTATAGTTCTACGTTATTATTTTCGAAACATAGAGAAGTTTTCTTTATTTCATTTCATTTTATGAAGGATAAGTATTTCCTAGTTATTGACATTATACTGCATGCGATGTATATAAATAGTCAATTGCAAATTCTTTTGCAACGTATGAGAAATTTTGCCCTTAGGATAAATCGATCAGTGTAGTTTATTGGTAAATATATTACTAAACTAAAGTAACTTACATTTTGCGTCCGTTGTATTCTTTGTTCTGTAATATTCTTAGTTGACAATTTACTATATTTTATTCTTTTAGTAACTCTAGCTGTGTTCATTTTTACCTATTCAAAAGTGTCACGGAAATAATAAAAGGAAGTGTTGTGCAGTTGACTGGATACCTTCATCAATATAAGCCCAACAGGTCTGACATGATATCTATTGCGTTTGGATTGAATTTGTATCACAAGAAATGTATACTGGACGTAAGTAATTAAAATAATAACTTTATTAACAGATATTGACATTTTACGTACTTTCACAGGGCTTACGTGGACTTTTACCTTAAAAAGTTAAAACTACTTTCGATTTTAAAAAAATTTAAGCAAAATATCAAATTATGACAACAAATGTGGGATCGTATAGCAACTTATATAATTCCTAATGTATCAGAGGGAATGCCGCCTGGACTGTAAGATCATATTATGATGAAAACTTAAACTCTACTGGTTTCAATTGCTCACATTCTTTGTAAAATGTGGTATAATATTTAAATACAAACCGTAAGCGATACATAATCTATGAAACATGGATAACTGTAAAGTTTAACATACTTTGGATTTTTTCAGAGGTTAAAGTCATAGGATCTCCACGTGCAAAAGTAGAAGCTGATGGCAACCGACGATTGGAAACGAAAGGGTTGCTGGATATCATGTTTTTTCCGAAATTTCATTTGTGCAGTGGAAAATGCATCTTGAAAAATGGATTTTCATACAAAAAATTCATAATTTCGTTGTAAACTTTTAAAATCGACTCAACTCGGGTTCACGGGGATTTTCGAGGTCGCTGATCCCGAACATGACCTTCAAATTGGCTCACCGCCCACCTGCAGCTCAGGCTGGCTGAGCAACGTCATCTCCGAAGCTTTTTCTGAAATTCGCTCTCAAATGGTGTCCCCCCATCCAAGAATCAACGTCATCCTCTGACGTTTCAAGCCTATAGCATAGAGCAATAAATTGTTCTACGCCTATTATAGTGAACCGAACATTGTTTTCCGGCGAAAATTCAAGCGAAACTCCAGAGGAAGACTTTGATGCCCTGGTGTGGTGCACCAGATATCCGTTAGAAAGTATCCGGTGCCAGATTCGATCTAAGCGACCCAAAAAACCCCGGAAACAATTCGGTTCCCTATAGGCTTGAAACTTCAGTGAAACTCCAGAGGATTACGTTGATGCCCGTATGTACCGAGCATCAGGTACGCGGGTGACGTGACGGTTGCCGATGCGTGATTTCGAATAAGCAACCCAAAAAACCCACGGATGATATGTCTACAATCACTTGAGAATAAATTTCAGAAAAAACTTCAGAGATGACGTTGCTCAGCCATACTGAGCTCGAGATGGGCGGTGATCCAATTGGAAGGTCATATTCGGAATCAGCGACCTCGAAAAGCTCCTTGAACCCGAATTGAGTCGATTCTAGAAGTTTATAAGGAAGTTATGAATTTTTTCTATGAAAATGCATTTTTCATGATGCATTTTCCACTGCACAAATGCAATTTCGAAAAAAACATGATCAAAAATAGGTACAAAGTTTGCTATTGAATTTAGGAGCGAATGCAGAAAAATCCCAACTCAATGCGTCTTACTACAAAAATTTGGTAGGTGCAGTGCTGTACTTCCTCGCCTAATAGATTAGATCGTCGGCATGAAAGAGAGATCATTTTTTTATACATATTCTCTACATGGCTGCCGAGAAAGGACCTGCGGAAATCCTCACACAACCTTAAAAATTGATAAGTAAAAATGGCATAATGGTGCCAACGGTCATCAAATGGCTATAATGCGTTTTGTAGGAAATACATAATTAGACAATATTAATACTCTTTTTTCTTCAAATGAACTGTAATTTTACCAAATGGAAGTGACTTGGTAAAATTACTGTTCATTTGAAGAAAAAATAATCCCTTCATCACTGTTTTAATATACCTACTAACTATTAAACCTTAATAATGTATGGTATATATTATAATAATTTAATGGAGTTACTTCATTATTATTACCATATAGACTACTTTCTGAAAAATACTGGAAGCGTGTAATGAAAGGAAATAACATATGTGTTTGGTTTTTTTCAGAGAATAAGAGAACGTATGAAGTGTACTTTTAATTTTATACCTAAAGCTCACCATTGAACGTATTTACATTACATTTACATCCTAAAGGTTTCTAAAAGATCTTAATTCCAATAAGCATGAAATTCAGGTGAAAGCAAATTTCCGGAACAATTTATTTGTGTCTCGCTTTGTTCAAACAATGAATTAATACGCTTTCACTTTTGTTTACAACTCTAACTTTGCCCTTTGAAGAGTTTCTACTTGTTCTTTTGAACATCCCAATCCGCAACCTCTTTTTAGAAAGTAAAAGTAAATCTTTAGTTTAGCTTATTATTTTAGGTAGACCTGCATGTAAACATTGTAGTGTACACAAATTCGCTTAAACAGCATATTTTAGCAACAGCAGTTTGCAAAATGTTTCAGGAAATAACGGGAAATCTACGGTAATTGTGATATCACTTTAATTAACACATTTTTTACCCGCTCGGAGAGAGTAACATTTTGCAAGAAGGGTTTTCATTTATCCCACAAATTTATGATGCTTAACGTAACTTTAGAGATTTTCCGGGCACAAACGTTTCACATGTAATAGTTAGATGCCCAGTTTTTTTTTGTGAGAAAACACGCAACATTAACATTAATACCGTTTAGAAGCTTAGTTTTTTTACAGTTAATCGGTAAGTCGCTGAGCTTAATTACTGTAGAAGTAGGTACTTCATTTATTTTAAAATAAACTTGGAATTTTAAAATTACCTATTATTTGTGAGTTGGTACTTGATATGATTAAGAGCTTTCTTTATCAAGCTTTTAAATTTTTAACAACGCACAAGTTGACTTTTGTAAGTTTGAACATTATTAGGGATAAATTTATATACCTATTTCTCAGACGTACCGTGCTTACTATGACAAGATAACTGTGTTATTGCGATTAACTATTGAATGGATAAACACAATTTTCTCATAAACTATATTACCTGTACGAAATTGTAATTCTCACTCGAATATAAAACGAATTGCAATATTTATAACGTCACACACGTTCCAACAAGTACAATTCCTTAGAAATAAACACAAGATGGACGGTCGAATTTTTCCATAGTGGGTCTGTCTCTCATTTTAGAAAAATGATGTGCTCAATTTTATGTCCCAAGCTTTAATAAGACAACCCTTTAAGAATTTTATTTAAATATAAATCGTAAGCATAGGAAGAAGTACAAAGTTACTGAAGTGAAGGTATCAATCCGTTGAACTTGGGCTACTTTTTGATAGTTCAAAATCTCAATATGGCAATGTGGAGATAAAGTGGCACTGGATGACATTCATGATGATTACACTACTCTAACTTTCCGAAGTGTTTTTGGTTTTGCTTGGTGTATGTCCATTAAACACGGTTGAAATTCTTCAATAGGTCTGAAGAAATACCCATGTAACAATTTTATGTATTTTTTCAAATTTTATATTTTTTATGAAATTGTATTACAAATACACAAAGTGCCCAAGCGATTACTTGAAAAATCTGTAAACAGTAGAGATTTTGGTTAAACGGGACGTCAAAATTAATTAGAAATCATATTTAAAGTTTTTCCGTTCAAGCGCTATAGAGGAAAAACTGAATTTTCCAATTAAATCAAATAAAAATGAGATCTCCTGTGACTATTTTTCTTTGTATTGCGTTAGTGTAGTGTAGTATATTCTACAATTCAAATTATTAATGATAATGCCAGGGATACACAAACCTTCGAACATATAACAAAAGGAAGGAATATCCCTATAGTTTAGTAGATGGTAAATGTAACGGAAGTTGCGCAGGCTTTACGTCACAGTGACGTAACAGTAAACCATTTGTGATTGGTCAAACGGGTGTAGCGTGCAGTTTGTCGATTTAAAATAAAAAAATTACCAGTAGCGTAGAATTCATTATACGGTTAAGAACATAGAGAATGTGCAAAAAATTAGAAATATGCATACCAAATTAATTATGTTTAAAGGGCAATAAAATTTAAAAAAAAATTTATGCATTTTATTTTGTTTACAGGTAAACATACAAATGTTGGCTTTACGACCCTGCTTAACAGTACACCAATCACTCGACGGAATACGTCACAGTAGGTAGCCATATTGGTAAACCATTAATGTTACTCATTTTGCCATTATACATGTTCCTTCCTTTTGTTATATGTTCGAAGACACAAACTCACCGCACTTGATACAAGCAAGCCGTTTGCTACACGTATTATTAGGACCCAATAGGTTGATTTAGTCTAGTCTATGGTACACATTTTTAGCAATATGGCCACAAGAGTTTTCTGGGCCGCTACATTAAAGACTATTATTAATCCAAATGAGGGAGCGTAAGTTAAGACACCCTTGGCTATCCCCTTGGGGAAGATGTTAATAAAGTGTTCCTTCCTGTAACGTAGTCTTAATACATGAATGCACAACAAGGACAGTGCGATTACGGGATTTAATGAAGCAAAATACATGGGGATCAGGGTTCATAAACGAGCTACACTCACCAATTACAATAAAGCCCTAAAACATGCACAACGAGACTCGTGGAAGGAGTACTGTGAGGAGATTGAACAAACTCCAGATGGTGCCAAATTCTAGAGAGCCTTAAAGAAAGGAGCAGAGGGTAGAATGGGTTCCTTGAAGTAAAGTGATAGAGGTTATGCAGAGACCTTTCATACAGAGAAACTTTCCGGTATCAAAAAACCTAACCTAAACTGACGAAGGCGAACTTTGGAAGAGACTGCGTTCTAGTTCATCATATAGTTTAACTAACTAAAATTAGATGGATAGTGAAGAATTTCTATACCTACATATATCCCCTGCCCTATGACCCTATGACTTGTAGCATACGTAAAATTTTATCGTAATTGTCTTCTTAACCTTTGATCTTTGAACAACTGACGCACAATTATTGCATGCAACGATAACTCAAAATTAAGGATTATATTTATGGCTAATTAACTATCTCGCCAGGAGATCTATTACCTCCAAATTTTACAAATTATCCAATTAAAGTTTGTCATTCTCCTATTATAGATACTTTTATTATAAGTAATTACTAAAAACCATATTATTAAGACATTTTAAATATGTAGGTACTTTGAATGTTAAATTAAATATTTAAATGTTTTGGTTTGATTTAAAACAAGAACTCTATTCCATTATAATATTTTGTAAACTTTGTTTGAATTATTATTTTATTATGTAAATAATGTAAGTAAAGGTTATATAAAACAAGCATTTTTCGTCTTTTCATGTAGGCCGCCCATAACGCTGCCTTTTTCTACATGAAGAATTAGTTTCGTTTGAAAAATTAACCCTTCTGGCGTTTCACTTTTAAAATACCTACTTAGATACCTATCACGCTAATAAAACTTTTAAAACTCATTATACAAATGAAAATACATTTTTAAACAGAAATGTTTAAAATGAGCCTTTTGTGTACCTATATGGGATAATGTAGTAATGCTGTTACATATATCTACTTATGTCTTATGAACTTCCTGTAGAGTGTAGAGTACTCGCAAGATGGAAAAGACCTGTCACGTAATATTTACTCTGAAAGAAACTAGTAAATTTGTGGTTGTACAACTTAAAATATCGTTAAAATTTTTCATAAACATAACGATTGAATAGTTCTAAATGCGATTAAGTGAAATTGCACCATTGAGCTGAAATAATAAGCTGACTATTTTAATTTTCATTCGATGTGACAGGCACAGGGCCTTCTTATATTGCGATTACTCTACCTTTACACTATAATTTTGACCTTTTTCCAAAGACCTAATCTTTGCCTTCTTCTTAAGGGAACTTTCGTCCATTTTCCAAAACAAATGTAAGACTGGCACTTTTCGTATTTGAAAAACGTATTTGAAACTACCAGCGACATCTTTCTCCTGTGATTTGTTATAGCAGCAGTACACTGTAAAAACTTAATATAAACGTAACAAGGTAGGTTTAATATTCACAGATGGCAGATTAGTATTTAAAATAAAATCTGTTAAAAAATTACTAATAGCAAAGAGTATATAATTATGTACTCTTTGTTTATAGCATCAAGTCAAAAGAGTACAAGTATTTAAAATCCTAATCTTGCTAATAGGTGATCTGTGTTGCCAATCATAAAAGGGAACTAAAATGTTCATACAGTGCATACCGCATTTTATGAACTACATTTTTCATTTAGTAGAGCTACAAAAAGAAATTAAAAGTGCATAGTAATTTAATGAAGTATAGTTTCTTTACAGCACATAGGGAAGGGGGTCGATGGTCGACCGACCTCTCATTTGAAGCGTCTTTCAATTCTCTGTGCGACAGCATGGCCGAAATTAGTTTTATTCAATTTTTTTTCATACAGACTTCTTAAAAAGGAGCAATTTGAGCATTTGTTGAACTAATAAAAAGTTCTTCTGACGTTGAATTTTGATCTTCCATGTGAGTGCATGATGGTTTATATCAATTGGAAAAGTATAGAAAAAATTAAAACATCAAAATTCAACGTCAGAAGAAATTTTTATTAATTCGACAAATCACGTTAACGAAGATGTGTCCAGGTTACTGAACGTGAGGCATCTAACTAGACGACTTAGGCGAACCAAACCGCTTGAATTAGCCATCCAGTGAGACAGCTAAGGGATCTAATGGGAAAACTTTTAGCTTAAAACAGTTTTAATATATTGTTAAATTACTTAAAACAGATTTTGGAAATTAAATATTTAAAAAAAAGTTCAACAAATGCTCAAATTGTTTTTTTTTAAGAAGCCTCTGTACGAAAAAAAATTGAATAAGACTAATTTCGGCCATGCTGTCGCATAGAGAATTGAAAGACGCTTCAAATGAGTTAGCGATTGCTGAGGTTAGGGGGTTGATGCGTCAATGTCAAGTTTGAAGTTGTCCCCCAAAAATCAAAAATTGACCTGTCCTATCATTTTTTTAAGAAACTAGTCGAAGTGTCCCAAAACAGGCGTGTTTCCTTTCCAATGGTCCACTCTGTATAAGCTCAACTCACCAAGTAATAACTAAAATTTACTATGTACTTAGGTACCTATTACTTTAAAAAAATTTCAACAACCCATACGAAGTTCGGCAATTAAGTAATGATAATGAAATATAATTCATAAGTGGTGGTTCCATTTTCACAAAGGGGTTGAAATACTAAAATATAACCCACAACCTTCCCTTAAATTATTTAATTAGACATGTTTCGAGAGACAACTTCTCTCATTTTCAAGCTGACAATTAAAACTCAAAAAATGATAATGAGACTGAATCCAGAAAATAGGTACAGAAGGCACAAAATTACCATACGTTGATATGATCACCTTCAAAATACTCCCCTTTCTCAGCTATGCACTGGTTCCAGCGTTTTTTCTAGTTTTCGTAATCGTTCTGGAAGACCTCTACTGGAAGCTTTTGGAGTAGGTACCCTCGTCATAGAAGTTTGGATGTCAGTTACGTACTCAATATGTGTACCTTTCACTATTTGTTCCACTCGGGGAAATACAAAGAAGTCACAAGCTGACATATACGACGAGTAGGGGGTTGCTGCAGTACTTGAATTTTTTAGAGGTCAAAAATTCCGTCACAGGAGGGGTTCAATTGTCTTAAGTAATAAAAATTTCATAATCGCACTCCCATATAAAAGCCATGTTAAAATTGGACTTTGGCGTGCATTTCTGGAGAACTCCCTCTGATCATAGTTTTGCTCGGATCATGGAGTTTAATGTCTCAAAATGACCCTAAGAACATGCCACGGCTCATATGCCTAGTTTTAGCAAAAAGTATAATGTTTGAAGCTGTCTAGGATGTGTCAAAGTGAGACAGATACTATTTTCTTGCGATATTTTGCGATTCTTTCAAAGTTACAATAGAAATAGCATACCCCAATGCGATATCGATAGGCATAACTGCCGTGAGGGTTCATTGGGGTCATTTTCAGATATAAAAGTCAACAGTCCGACCAATACAGTGGTCACAGCGAGTTTTCCAAAAAATGAAGTCCGAGTATTTTCCAATGGTGAATGAACTTTTGGCGTACTAGCAGGAAAAATTGTCGTTCCATCACAACTCTTTACCTCAGGCTAAATTTCCTCGTAAATTGCTCTAATTATTCGAAAATTTTGGAATTCATCAAACAAATTCGTAGAGATTTCTTCAGTGGAATGGGCCAACGTAAACCAAGATCGGTGCGTGAAAGAAAGGTGGCTAAGAAGAACACCAAACTGGGCAGACGTAAGAGAGCTTTGGAGGCCTTCAACGCGATAGAAATCAGGGTCAATATTGGATCGAAAAAAGTTCTTGAACCCCCCCTTAAGGCACGATGACATGGAGCATGACATAGGATCTGTTGCGTAATTTGTAATGTTTTATGAAGCATAACAATAGTTACATCTATGTCTAAGGAGTCTGGGATAAATGATAATCAATCACGATCAAGCTTACATGTTCTTTATTGTAGTTCTGAAGGAATCTACATTACCAACTTATGTCTAAATAGTGATAACTCAAGCGAGTTCCACTCCACATCTTTTCCCTTAATTTTTTTTTTAATTTACTTACATACCTACATCTAATCTACCTAATCAATTGAAAATAGTTTGACATAATAAATTCTAATTTATACATCAATAAAACGTTGGGGTGGTTTTATTCCAGGACCACTACGAGTTCTTACTATACTATAATAGTATAAACTGTGACTAGTTGTGGTCGAGTCGCCAGGATGTATTTCTTCTAGGTAACTATTATATGTTGTTATTCTAATTTTATCCAGCTCTTGTTTAACTAGATGACTTAGACGTTTATACAGCGTTTTATAGTATGGTATCCTCGTCCTCTGTCATTCTCTTTTATAACGATTTTTTGAGTTAATTATCTTGATTAGATATGTATTTTGTATCTTGATTAGATATGTATTTCTTTTCGGTACACCCTGAGATTGGTCATAAATTATACCACATATTCTTAGGTCAAAAATAGGTTGATTGAACCTCACTTACCTATATACAAAAGTGCACACAAAAAAAGTTACAGGGTGTTTTAGATAAAAATTTAAATAGGTTTTTTTATCATTACTCTAAAACGGTTTAACTTTAGTTTATGAAAATTTATACGAAATACTAGTAGACGATAACCAATAAATTGGAAACAGTCGCATTCAATAATTTTTATTTATTATGGATTTTCAGAGGGGATGAACACCCCTTTTACCCTCCATCTTTTTTTAGGGTTATACTTTAACAAAATATGGAACGCCACTGGAATCAAACGTCTATTCTTCAACTTTTTTGTCTCTTTGTATTTCTTTGTAAACATTTTAGTTTAGAAGATACAGCCACTCTGTAAAATGTCAATTTCAAAATATTTAATATTTCAACTCTACATTTTCACAAATATTAAACCTTCATTATTATTAAATTGCAATTTAGACACAAACAAGGTATTAAGATTAATTCAACAAGTGTTAAACATGACCTCCTCCTTCCTGTATACCGGGTGTCCCATTTAATCCGCCACCTGCAATAATTCTACAACACTAGGTCGGATCAAAAAATGTCCCGAATAAAAAGTTAACGGTTTTGAGGGGGACATCTGATGCTGTTAACTCTTGCCTCCCTCGGACCCCCAGGGGCGGGAACGGGGGGCAACTTTAAAATTTTAAATGGAAACCCCTATTTTTTATTACAGATTGAGAAAGAGCATAAAATACTATGAAGGTTTTATTTGAGAACTTATTCTTTATTTACAACAGGTGGCGCTGCAATCGTTAAAATCGGTATTTTATTATTTATTTTGCATTTGGGTGACATTTTATCTTTCTGTTTCAAATAAAGAATAAGTTCCCAAATAAAACTTTTATAGTTTTTTTTCCTCTTTTTGAATCTGCAACAAAAAATAGGGGTTCCCAATTAAAATGTTAAAGTTACCCCCTGTTCCCGCTCCCCTGAGGGTCCAAGGGAGGCAAGAGTTAACAGCATCAGATGTCCCCCTCAAAACCGTTAACTTTTTATTCGGGACATTTTTTGATCCGACCTAGTGTTGTAGAATTATTGCAGGTGGTGGATTAAATGGGACAACCGGTATACAGGAAGGAGGAGGTCATGTTTAACAATTGTTGAATTAATCTTAATACCTTGTTTGTGTCTAAATTGCAATTTAATAATAATGAAGGTTTAATATTTGTGAAAATGTAGAGTTGAAATATTAAATATTTTGGAATTGACATTTTACAGAGTGACTGTATCTTCTAAACTAAAATGTTTACAAAGAAATACAAAGAGACAAAAAAGTTGAAAAATAGACGTTTGATTACAGTGGCGGTCCATATTTTGTTAAAGTATAACCCTAAAAAAAGTTGGAGGGTAAAAGGGGTGTTCATCCCCTCTGAAAATCCATAATAAATAAAAATTATTGAATGCGACTGTTTCCAATTTATTGGTTATCGTCTACTAGTATTTCGTATAAATTTTCATAAACTAAAGTTAAACCGTTTTAGAGTAATGATAAAAAAACTTATTTAAATTTTTATCTAAATCACCATGTAACTTTTTTTGTGTGCACTTTTGTATATAGGTAAGTAAGGTTCAATCAACCTATTTTTGACCCAAGAATATGTGGTATAATTTATGACCAATCTTTTCGGTACACCCCGTATAATCCGGTGTTCTATTGCGCGAGTTAGCGATTCTTTGCTTCCTTGGTGTTGTGGCTGCCTGAGCGCTTTCTTGTATTGCTGCCGTCATTGACGCTATTGCTTTATCAATGTTCCTCTTCCTAGACCTAGATGATTGGAGGGGTCCCATCCACCTTATTTTTTAGTCCAGCCTTTCTTAGATATATGCATTTCCAGTCAGCTTTACCTTCAACTAGTTTCGGCGCATGGGTCTTCATTTGGGGCAAATCATAGGAGGTTATTATTACCGGGAGGTGGTCGGAGTCTAGGTCATTGATTAATTATTACCGTTTGTGGAATTGGTGTTTGAAGGTTCTTGTGTAGGATAACATCTAGCTAGGATGTCCGGCTAATGGTCTGCCCTAAATGGGTAATACTAATAGGTGAACTCATTTGGGGCTGATAGTAGCATACCATGATTAGCCATGATTTGATATAGCCTTATTTCTTCGGCGTTATTAGCTCGGCATCCCCGTATAGTGTTTTCAGCGTTTACATCACCCAAAAGCATTATTGGTTCTGCACTCTCAAATAATTTTTCTATATCGTGAACTATTAGCATCCTTTTGTTAGGTTGTTTGTATGCTGCAATTAATTTTAGTGGAGGACTGTTCTCCATGTTTATTTTTACAGAAATGGTTTCTAAACTTTCTATTTCAGGGAGGTGAAGTAGGTGATGTGTTAGCTTTTTCTTTATTATAATCGCTACTCCCCCTACGGCCTTTATCGGCTTCTCTGTTCTTTCGGTGCACTTGGTATCCAGAGATACGAAATGTTTAAGTACTTATAAAATGCGTTTCTGTCACACAAGCGATGTCTATATTACCTACCTATAGCGACCTAAGAAATCAATAAAGATGGAGCGTTGTTTTTTAAGACCATTAGCATTCCAGTTCGTCAAGGTTAATTTAGTGATTATCTTCTGTTTATTTGGTTCCATTTGATAGCAGATTAGGGAGGATAGCTGCTAGTAATGGCGTGATGAGTTTATCTACGTGTGGTATGAGTAGTTCGACCAACTTTTTTAATATGGTTGTGATAAGGTCAATTGTGTTTTGAGGGACGTCTTCAGTAGTGCTGCCATTACTTGATTAGTGTGGACTCATGGAGGATTTTTTGAAATGGGAGGACATCCCTACCAAACATACCTACCATCCCAATTAGGTACTTTATGAATGGAGATGTTGTAGTAGTTACTGTAAATTATGGCTTGAGTAGATATATTCGGTACTATGGATTATATTAATTCGAGACGCACACTGTATTATCTATGCTTATTGTAGGATTCCTGAACACCGAAGATATAGAATCGCCAGGGAATTATGGCTTAAAAGACCAAATGCTAGCTATCAAATGGGTGAAAAAGTATAGGTACCTATTAATATTTTTGTGGTAACGATAGTAACATCACTATATTTGGCGAACGAGCTGGAGCGATTTCAGTTTCCTATCTCAACAAATCTCCTTTGCTTTAGCTAAAGGTAAAGCAGTACCTACCATTTTTATTAGCGTGTTTGCTGCTATCCTGACGGAAGTAGTTTTTACAAAACACGAAAATCTTGCAGATCGAATTCCAAAGAAAAGAAACTTTAATTCAAAATTTACATTTAAAACCCGATGGATCCTCCCCGTATACCTACGACGTCAAATGATCAAAGAAAATACTTATTTAAATTCGAGTTTCATCTACTTTCCATATCCAACACGGACTATAGATATTAAAAACAGTTCTATGACCTTTTACGATACGTTTCGCAGTGTTTTGTCTTTATTCCAAGAAGGTATCAACCTAATAAGAATGTTGAGATAACCCTTCTCAGATTACATGTACCCTTAGGCGGCAATAAAAAACGATCCGTTATATAATCTAACAAATTCACAAAGTTAAAAGTGTCAGAACTGAGCTCTTCTAGTAACTCAAAACCGTCGGCAAATTTTTCTGCGATCACCTCTCGCTCCGTATACCTAGATATGTTGGCATATATTATGCATACCTCTTCAAAGCAAACTCAAAAAAAAATTTGCCGATGGTTTTGAGTTTTGAGTTACTAGAAGCGCTAAGTTTTGACACTTTTAACTTTGTGAATTTGTTAGATTATATAACGGAGAGTTTTTTATTGCCGCCTAAGGGTAAATGTTAATCTGAGAAGGGGTATCTCAACATTCTTATTTGTTAGAGAAAAATTGTGAAAAAATACTGTTACTCGTCGGGCCAGTAATACGAGAAAAAACCCTGAAGATGAAATTTTCCAAAAATGAGCGGTTTGGGCTGTACAATCAGATTTGTGATTTTTTCATCTCTACGGTTTAGCTCCGTTATTTATCGATGGCTTGTTGGAAAGAAAGGTAGGTACAGAGCGTCTACAATAAAAATCATATAAAGTCTCCGGAGACACAATTATACTTACAATAAAAAATGAAACTGTCAACTTATTATTGGAAAACCAAAATATATTTACACGGATAGGAACTTAAAACTATTAAAAAGGTTATCTATGCTTTACTATTTTTGCTCCCAATCTTAACCTAATTAATCCTTCTGCCCTGAAACATGGACACCCTTCCTGTTAGTATAAATTTGTAAAACAATGTAGGTACGATATCTAACAATTATTAAACTCTAGGAGTTTTTCAATCAACCCGTTAAAGTTGTCCGCCTGCAGGACATTCTCGATCACCACCCCACACTCTCCTATTTAATTCCCTATAACCTAAAATAAACAAGTTATTAGCTGCTGTCGAGAGTTGGAGATGATTGTGGAGAAGCCTTTTAAAGGAGGCCTGTACAATAATGTCATTGACTTTATACACTAATGATAATGTTAACAATAATGTTTAAAATAACACGTTGTAAACAATGACATTATATAAAGGTAAAGTCATAAAGTGACCATCCGTACTGATTTTATCAGGGCAGTAGGTACTGATTTTGAGCGTAGCTTTCTGATTTTTTCAAAAAATAAATCAGTACCTACGCAAAATGTACCTACTGATTTTTTGGTTACTGTACTGAATGTATACCTACTGAATTTCGGTTGTTTCAAAGCATCACTAATTTTTCCTTAGTTATTAGTTATTACATTAACAATTACAGTTGATATTCGCCAAATGTTAAACCGGGAGACAGAAATATAGTCATGTGAGAGCCTTAAAATCTTGTACCTATTTTAACTCAAATTTTTTAAAATTTTCCGGGGAATGATCCTTACCCACCGGTTTCGTTAAGTGAGTGTCCTGATTTTCATCTAATGAATTATAGTCACTTTATCTACCTAAAGGTCAATAACGCACTTAAAATGTCACAAAATTTATTACATAGGAAAAAACTTGACATACCTCAGGTACTTGATCTTGATGTCAGATGTGTGCAGAAAAACATCTACAGAAGCACTAGGTAGGTACAACATTACCAGATTAGATTTCCGAATGTGACTTTTTTGTAAATGAGTGAAAGGCATTAATATTGCGAAACAACTATTGACCAGATTTAATTTATCTGACGTCACACGTCACTACTTAAATTTTGCAACATTTATCATTAAAAGTTGAAGTGCTTATTATTTGTTTAGTTTAGGGTGGTTCTGTATTAACAATTTTTTTTTAATCGGCCAGAAAGTAGTACCTACTTTCCGGTTTATTTTTAGGTCAGAAAATCTCATTTTGTCGGACCGAGCCAGAAAGTTATTGTGATAGTCCGGTAAAAGGTTTTACCGGACTCATTTTTACTTTCCGGCCTAGAACGGTCAATTGTTCTGCCCGTTTTAAAAAAAATATTGTACGTAATACGTCCCAAAAGTGCTTTTACTGGACTCGCAGGCTTGCAGGACTCGCCTGCGGCTCGCCCTGTAATTTGCCTACTTGTCCAGTAAAAGATCACTTTCGGGACTTGTTACGTAAACTACTATTTGTTCAAAATTAAATTTCCTTTCGAAATGTGTAAAAATATACGTAGGTACACGGTTTGCCCATTTAACCGACATTGTAGCTCCAATAATAACGGAGATAACAATGGTGAACGTTTAACTTGGAACACCTTTTATATGAAGCAGGCTTTTTATATCTCGCAATTTAAATTGTTATCGTAATAAAAAGACGTTTTAAAAAAGATTTACTGCTTTAAATTTATAAATTTAAAAATATAAAAAATCGTACGAGATTTGCCATTTTGATGCCATTTTGACAGGCGTTTTGGATTCTTCAAAATGGGAAATGGGAGTTGCATAATGGGGACGGGGAGATATCTAATGGGGGATGTGCCTTGAACTGAATAACATGTAATCTAGTTAACCGGTATTTGTATGACGTTGTTTATTCTCTAATACAATTAGCATTGACTTTCTAATGAATGATAAGAAGATAATAAGCAGGTAATAATAAGGTTTAAAAATCAAAG
Source organism: Pyrocoelia pectoralis (assembly GCA_036250285.1). Taxonomy (NCBI): domain Eukaryota; kingdom Metazoa; phylum Arthropoda; class Insecta; order Coleoptera; family Lampyridae; genus Pyrocoelia; species Pyrocoelia pectoralis. The sequence continues at coordinate 7,952,514 of CM070075.1, forward strand.
GTAAATTAGTAAAAACAGTAAGTATTCTTTATAAAGCTGACGCTCGCTAGATGTCGCCTCGTGTACAATAGTTTGAAAGTAATTTTAAATATTTAATTAAGTCTTATTTTAGAAATCAATGTTGGAATTCGTTCAATAATGTCAATGGTATAACATAACAAGTAAGTTATTGAGATGCTTTTGTACTTTCATGTCATTTCAAGTATAGTAACGAGCTTAATTTGGAACGTATATAAAAATTAGGTCTCGATGTCCTAAATAATAAAGCGCATGTCGTATGACGTCACGAATCCAAAGTTACGTAAACGACCATCTCGTGATTTTCTTTGGCTGATTGTCGCCATTTTATATTATCTTTGTAAGTGTATTAAATGGCTATATGAAAGAGGACAGTGTGAGTGTAGTGAGGGTGGTGTACAGTACATGTTTAGTGTTGAATAAATTTAGTTTATGTTAGTGCATAATTATGTACTTCAACTATTTAGAAATGAAATATTTAGTGTCTTCTATTTTCTTAAATTTACTTATTTTTGCTAACATCGTATCGTCAACTGGTAAGTAGTAGCGAATAATGTAAATTTATAATTTTGGGGTTAAGTCGGGTGTTGGTTGTAGAAGCATTTCAGGGACAGGCTGGTGTATTTACTTTTTTTCATTTCCTCTTTGACGAGTTAACCGGGTTTAAATCAATAAAGAATGAACTAATTTCCACCTGCTTTTATTTACTTTATCATGTTAATAAAAGTTTCACTCAAAATATTTACAGTCGCTCATAAATCAGTTCTAATTTTGTACTATTTTAATACTTACTGTCCATGTTAACCTATGATTTTATTTTGTTAGTAATGACGTGTATATAAGTAAATATTCCTGGAAAAGTAGTAACTTTTATGAATCATACTATAGCTACTTGCAACAATGCCTGTTTTTTAATCTATTATTGAAGTAGGTAATGGAAATTCATTGAATTCCTTTATGAAAATAAACCATCATACAAATATGTAATTAGTTCTAATCCTTCATTGTTATAAATTAGCTACCTACCATTTGACTGCTTGGTGGCTGTTTCATAAAAGACTCCATTCGATCACTTCCTCAAACACACAGATTGAAAGCCATTCATGGTAAATGTTTAGACAGACACTGAAAAGGCATTATGTCTATCTGCAAGTCAGAGCGAAAAGCAAAGATATAGGTCCTATAGTCTATCGGAATAAACGCCGCTAAAGGTAACACAAGGTAAAACGTATATGGTAACTTTTTCTTCTTTATTACGCATAAGTACTTCATAGTGGGATGAATTAATGGTAAGTAGGTATGCGTAATAACTAATGAGGAAGAAAAGGTTACCTACCATACACGTTTTACCTCGTTTTAACTTTAGGGGTGTTTAATCCGAGAGAGGACAATAAATTAAGATAGTCTTAGACCAGCAGTATTCAAGCTGAGCTGTGTATCCAAAGGTTTCGTGAGGCCTGTCCAAGTATTTCTTTATTATGTCAACGTTTATGACTATGTAATCAATAACTATACTACCTATGTTTAAAAATTCAACTATCTTCATAAAAAGAGATAGGTAATTATAAAAATAAAACCGCGTTTATAATAGTTTTTAAATTTGGAAATTGCAGCGACTATTGAGCAGTGGCTGCAGTGGCTCTCGACAATACCAGTCGTAGTAACAATTTGATATTATATTTTCGTAAGGGTTCCGTTGAAAAATATACAATATTAAGGGGTTCCACGCCTCAAAATAGTTTGAAGACCACTGGTATAGACTATAACAGCAAAATTGCGTTAATCTTTGTCCAAGTCGAGGTCCAGGTCAGGTTGAAAGTGAAATTTTGGAAATTATGAATATTATCATATATTGTAGGCTATATAGAGTGGAGGAATGTTTAAATGTTAACGTTTTGCCCACTTTCGTAAGAGACTTCTTCAGAACATGAACAAAACAGAAAATATAAAAACTCTTACCAAATACACCAACACACTAAACTACACACACTGCACAGTGTTTCAGTGTGTGCAGTTTAGTGTGAATGTTAGTACAAAAAAAATGAAGTTTTGAAACAAAAGTAGGTAACCAATAAGCTCATTAAATAATGGTATTGGATAGCAATTGTTTCAAGTGATGTGGCGACTTCAATCTATAAAGTTTATCTTTTTCGCCATAGTGGTTGTGCAGACCACCAGTAACTACCCAACGAAACAAATTTTGAACATATCTGTTGACAAGGACCGTAGGAAAACCTTAAAAGTTTGTTCTTGCGCATCAAGTCAATATCATTGGTAGGTAATTGAAATTTACGTAAAAGTAGAAATGTCCAATATAGCGCAGTACCAGAGACACAATGGCTGCTTTGGAATTCTCGGTCGAAATACGCTTTTAAGACGACAGTTCGGGAAAATCGTTGTTACGTCGGAAATACTGTATCGAAATTATCACATAATAACTTATTCCAACGTAGAATTTTCCGCTCTACAACTTTCATATTGAAAATTTGTCGATATAACTTACCGTTTTTTAAACAATAGCGAATAAAGCAAAATACACTTTCTTATCAATTTTTCACCTTTGCCGGACGTTTTTTTTTTTTCCTGCAATTTTGGATTTAGTACCTGGAGTACTACCTAAATCTAAATATCCGGTTTGCAGGGGTAATAAAAAATTTCTCGAAATTTCGTTGACTGGACTAAAGGAAGGGAAATATAATAGTGGGGTAGGTATGGCGCCTGGGGGAAAGATGGATAGGGGGAGATATACAGAAAAGGAGGCGGTTGTTCAACAGGTTTGTAAAAAGTGCGGTATTATATGGAGAAGGTGTGGAGGTAGAGAGAAAGGAGGGCAGTTGAAAAGGATACAACAGAAGTAGTGGAAGTGGGCACTAGGGTTAAATAACGAAATCCCGGGGTATGTGGTGGAGGAGGAGTTAAAGTTAGAAGACATTAAAATTGCGGTGGGGAGGAGAGCGATGGTCGTTGAACAAAGGATGAAAAGAAGGGAGGAAGGGACTATTTTGAAAAGCCGCTGAAACGAGGTGAAGAAAAGGAGGTTAAGATATGAGCAAGAAGGAAGAGGGCGATACTGTGAAAAGTCTTCCATCCTCACCCTACACTTTGTGCCTTATTGTCCATTTCCTCTATCATCTCTACTGTGTCCTCATCCATCTTCAACGTCCTGGACCTTTCCCCTACCTTTACCCTGTTTACATATGCGAGAGAGAAAGAGTGATGGGAGATAGGGGAGGATATAATAAGGAAAGAAGGATGAGGATTAGGGAGGGGAGGTACAATGAAAAATAAGGGAATTAGTGACAATTGGAATTCCGAAGTACTTGAGGGGTGGGGGCGCGTTTTTTGAGTTGATAATGAGGTGATTGATAATAAATATTGGTGGGAACGGGAAGAGGAAGAGAGGATGTGCAGACTGTGTGGAGAGGGAAGAGAAAACATTGTAGATATAGTGGGGGGATAATTATGGGGAATTAATAGAGCAGAAGGGAGGTTGGAGAGGGTTGTTGGGAGAAGGCGTTACGTTCAGGGGATAAAATGGATGAAAGAAGTGTTCAAGAGTAGGAAAAGGAAAGGAGGGGTAGATTTCGATGGTAGTTTTGTTTTTATTTGTTGTAAGTTGAGTCGCATTTATTTATGGTGGACTTATTATGTTTAGTGCGTGGTTATGGAGCTGGAATAAGAATCCTTTGTATATTTTTTGTGAATACAATAAATATTTAGTTGAAACATTAATTTATGAATTAAATTCCAATCAATTTACACTAAAGAATTTGCGGGCAATGTTACATGTTGGTAATAGAACAGCTCGTTATATTATAACAAATAATGTTAGATTCAAATTTAGTGATGTTAAATAAGTTTCATAAGTGATATTGAGTTTATTTGTTAAGCAAAGTAGAAGGACTGCTTCAAAGTCTTCCTAAAAGACTAATGGGTACCTGTTGAATAGTTCGTGTAATTGTTTGATGACGGCAAATAACCCTCTGGAGTTGATCCCAGACATCAATTTGATTAAGATTCGGGCTGGATGCTGGCCAACCAAGTCTTCAAATTCTGACAGTATGCTAGTAGGTACTCAGTCACGATTCGTGCAGCATGTAGTCTGGCGTTGTCATCCATTAAAACGGAGTTATCTCCGATTAAATGATTCTGGAACAGGTCTCCGTGAAATTCTGCAAGCTTTCACCTAATTTCCCTTCCACTTATTTCAAGCGATATTGAAGTTGAACCACTGTTAATCCCGAAACGATCACCGCTCTTTTTCTTCCGGATTCTGCTCGCCCTGCGAATTTGCATCCAATCTCAAAATACCAATTCCGCCCTTCTGAACGATAGTACCTAAGTACGAAGTATTCCCAATGAATGAGATACATACCGTCCATTACGAGTTCAATAAGCATGACAATTGGTTTTTGCGTGAAAAGGATTATTAACTATCTTTATAAACAAATGGTATTGCAACAACAATCACTTTCATTTTTTACATTTGTATGTGTGTGTGTAAGCAGATAAAGGTCTCATAGTGTGTCAGTACAGGTTTAGAATTTTATTGTCGTTAGTGCGAATATTATTATGAGATCAAACGGATAGGATAATTCTCTTTCAATCAAAATCTTCCTTTATGTGTTTCAATCAATACAATTTAATTAATGATTAGGTACTTACTAATCGGAGTAAAAATGCAAGGCCTCTGACTTTAAGTGATCATAACAAAAAAACTGAGGGGTGAAATTTCTTCATTTTTGGGCAGTACATTAGTCATTTATATATGTTTAACATGTGTAAAAAGCAAAATGCTAGAATCAGTTGTTTAACTTTTATTTTAATTAACAGCAATAAAAACGCTGTATGTAGTATTTTCCTGGCTGACGGTCAGTTTTAACTTATCATAAAATTGTTATTGTTTCATAAATTGTTACCAAATTTACAAATGTTGTAGCACACATACTTCTGAAAAGTCGACAGCCAATAAATATTGATTATTCATATGATTAACTGGTTTTATAAGCCCTAACCGAAAATGTGCTATTTCGCAATTTACGGAAGTTAAAGAAAAAATTCTTGTTTAAAATGCTAAATTTGATATTACTTAAATCTAACTGCATTATTCTCTTATTGAAAATAAAATTTGTTTTCTTGTAATTCCAAGTAAAATGTGTTGTTTATCGCGAAAGAAAGACGCACGTATTCCCGCGAGAGGTAATCTACCACATCGTAAGCAGCGAGCGGCAACCCACAACAATGTGATTATTCTTTTGCATTGTACAAAACCATGCGCTTTACAGCAATAGTGTACGACAACAGCTGCCCCGCGCGGCCGCGCTTCTCCCCTCCAACTGGTGCATGCATCCTTTTTTCAAAATTTCTTTAAAAAAAAACGATGTATAATGACATTATTTTTGTGAATCGTGTTAGACCACAGTATAATTGCTTTAACCTTGTTATGTTACTGTCAAATTGTTAATATCGAACGTTCAGGTATTGAGTTACATAAGATGTCGTTTTTTCATTATAGCTTTAAGACTAATAAACCAATTGGCCTCAAAAGCATCTCACATTGACAAAAAAGTATACATTTTTCAAATATATAAGTATCTACCACTCAGTTTCAATAATATAGCCGTAATTAATTTTAAAGTGGAGCGCTTGTGCGATTTGAGTCATAATTAGCGCTTTTTCTCACATACACTGATACAGAAAATTAACGATGTGTTGCAAAAATCTAAAACTGTACACCTTTTTGTAGGAATAAATGATCTTTTAAATGCACTTTATTTCATTAAATTATGATTGCTAATTACTGAGATACAAGCTTCTAAAGTCAGAGGCCTTGCATTTTTACTCCGATAGTAGTTGTTTTATTGTAATAGAGGCGAGGCACCAAAGATAAAAATACAATAATTAGTAACATTGTTGAAACTATAATACCACCAAAAAATGGTAGAGCATTTTAAAATTAAACTTGCTTACACCTACCTATAGGTATTAACCTGAAATTCTCGAATAAATTTTAGAGGACTCTCTCGCACGTAATCTGGTTAGCAATCATTTTTTGTCACAAATTCTATCCCTCAGCCGTTGTAGTGGAATGCCATCCTTTGTTCCTTTCTTGCATCAACAAACAGCGACAATGAGACGCGTCGACAACTGTGCCTTGATGTTACCTTCATCAGCGTGCGATATATTTGGAGATGTTTCGCAATTTTGTAGGCTGTTTTCGCAAACCTACTATTTGAATAATGTATCCTCCTTTAATTACTTACCTAACAAATTGTTCCGTTTTAAAGATCGTGTAAGTAGTCCAACCGATTTTATGTAAATTTCGTTTACTGAATTTTTGTTTCATTATCCAATACTTTAATTGAAATATCGCCTTTATCTTGAATATCATTAAGCGTCATTTTGATGATTAATTCATTCAGTGGCATGCTCGGGAAATTCCAGTAATTGAGGCCATCTATGAAATAAGGATAACGTCATTAACTGTAAATCTTATTCAAAATCTTCTTTACCATCATTTAAAAAGAATGTTGATTTGTTATCTGCCAAATAAAGATTTTCGTTAAGAACTACGTTGTATGTAACATTTATACTGTTCTGAGCGCTTTAATTTGATGAACAACATCATTTTCTAACTTTCGACATCCAGTTTTTGAGCAAATGCTGTTCTTTTTTAGATTTGCATCTGGAATAATCGGTCTGTGCACCTATTTATAATTAGTAGTTTGCATTTTTATGAACGGTAAAGGCACAACATTTTAAATGTAACTTAAAACTTTCATTTTCACCATCTATTATTATCATCACTCAAAACCTGACGATAACCATACGTCGAAACATGTCGCTATAGCAAAATTAATGCAATTTAATCACTCACTCACTACAAAAGTCATTTCTTAAACATTGAATAATAAACAAGTCAAAGGGAAGCTTTTGTTCCTTATTCCATCGATTTAATGTCCCCATTCCATTAACTCTGATTTTTGAATTACGTAGAACTGCAGTTCTTGACGGACTTCCTTTTCTACGGTAACATCTAGTTCACAATTATTTCTTAATGAAATAATGAGATATAATTATACATATTATTATAATGAATAAATCGGTTTAATGTATATTTTCTGAGTTGGGGACATTTATTATTATTGCTAGGGATGGTCCCAATTTGTTCCTGCACTGTGACCTTTTGGTGTATTGTGCTTCCCGCTGTTGTCTACCAATACCTCTACTATCCTTAACAAAGTCCAGGATTTTAGAGGGCGAATCTTCATTACTTCCTATTTCCTCGTATGTAATTTTTTCATTTCCAAGTAGGTGTTCCTTTGTGAATGCCTCACATTGGCAAATAACGTGATAGGGCGTTTCTTCGACCTCACCACAACCCCTGCATATCGGGCTATCGGTCAGTCCTATGTTATGCAAGTGTTTGTTTAGGCGACAGTGACCTGTGACCATCGGTCTAAAATCCCAGGACAGAATCATTCCAAGATCTTTCTGGAAACCCAAAACGGCGAACCAAGCGGGCACTTAGCAGCGTCAATCTTACAGTTAAGCAGGACCAAGATAAAACTTGCGACAGAGATGTCTGCAATGCTCTTTCGGCCGGTTCGGGTCCTATGAGTGGTTTTGCGCTTGCCGTTCTCGCAAGCTCGTTAGCAACCTGGTTACCTGCGACTCCCGCGTGCCCAGGTGTCCACACTAGTGTGACTGAGTTGCACTTACCTAGCGCGTTTAGCATTTGTGTCTTGATTTGTATGCATTCATAATAGTCCTGAATTTACCACATATGAGTCTAGTGCTGCCATCGCTGCTTTGCTGTCTGAAAGATTTTCCTCTTGGTAAGGTTCTCTTTTAATAGCTGAGCACCTGTCAGGACATTTAAGTATGACTAATATCTAGCAATCCACATTAACTAAATATTCGGTATCACCACGCATTACTGCTGGTCGAAAAGATTGAGAATTATACGTAAATAATTTGTTATAGCCTGTTCCATAATAGTGATATCGATAACCAGTTCAATTATCTAATCTTGTAGTTCATATCATATGTGATTTTTTTGTTGTTGGTGTAGAGTAGAGACCCTATTAAAGGGTCTCTAGTGTAGAGCCTAAACTCACGTAAAGTGTTGTTTTAGAACAGTCGTTAATTCGCTTATATAAACTAACACATACCTAACGAGATAATTATAAATAATTGTTGTTAATTACCTAAGTATAATATTTAATTAATGTAAATTTTCGCCGTTTGTGTAGGTATTCATTAATTTTGGAGTTATACCTGTAAATAAACATTATTTTTATTATTATTATGTATTTTAAAAACCAAACCTTTTATTTAAAATATCGAAGGCGTCTAAAGATCAAACTATCATCAACGAACAAGTTGCAAAAATTGCTTTTTGGTGTTACTTCAGAGTGGTAGATAGATACGGATTTTTTTAAAATATTTCTCATAAGCGAAGGCTCGCGCCTTTCCTTGTCATGCGAGGGACCCGTTTTCTATCACCCAATGCCCTTTATTACTTTTTTTAATATTGTATTCAAACATTTATAAGCTATAATATACCTTATATTTGAGTAAGTATACCAAATGTAAAAAACATTTTTTTGGCCAACTTTTATACAACTTGACTTTCGTCAACCGATTGCGATGAAATGAAGCCTATGCCCTTCCCAGGACCTCAAGGAATGCATTCAGTAGTTTCTACGTGATGTTCGAACGAACATACCAACAGACAAATCCAAAAATTGCATTGGTATTGCTGCTGGCAAATCATGCACTGCCGCCATACGGCCCATAATGGTCATCATTTTTCCCTCTCGCCAGCCTCAATATGTCTAATTTGCTCACAGGATTACGTTTATTGACCGACTTTTTCATCTGCTTGGCCGCGCAGTCTGGTGGCACCTTCTCACCACATACAAAACAACAGTGAGTTTGAAAGAGAATTGAAATTGAGAGAATTCAGGCGCATTATCGCTCTTTACTCCTCTTACTAAAAGCAGCAATCAATGTTTCATTAGTATACTGTTTTCTATATTTGTCATGAACCTCATGTTCCGTACACCTTTTAAACAAAACTGTCTTTCCATTCCCTCGTTTTTTACTTGCTTCAACAAAAGATTTCCCACCCTTTTGTTTAACTACAGTCGTCTGTGTTTCGTCTAACAACGACCTTTCATAAATAATACTAGATATAGATACACTCGCCAGACGGCCAGACATTGCGTACACATAATACGTGAACAAATATACTTAGTGGAAATCCAGCCTACTATCTTTTCTTGGTTAATGGTTTATTCCTTTTCAGCTTAAGAAAAGATCTATTTTTCTCAATTAACCATTAACCAACCATCTTTTACCATTTCCACTGAACCTCTAACTTTAATTTGTCGAGGAAAAATTAGAGTACTTCGGTAATACTCGTATTTTTTGAAATTTTTGACTTTTTAATTGTCTAAGAATACAAAAAGCAACATTTGCGAATAGATAAACAAGAATTTTTCCATTTTTTATTACAGTAAAGAAGAATATTATTTTTTACCCTTTTGTCAATCGTCATTCGACACAGTAATGAACTTAATGTCACGACCAGAAGAGGTTATGTATCTTTTCTTGGTTAGTTAGTTAGGTTTAATTTCCGAAGCTGTGAAAGAACCTTTAGTATGTTTAAATTGGGTAAGAATTTAGTTACGTCTAAATCCTACAATTGGTAAGAAAAATTATCGTTATAAAACCTCAAGTCTTCGATCTTTTTCCTCTTTAACGGGTCTCATGACGTGTTAATTAGTTTTCATAATTATTACGGATAGGTGGGATTCACTATTTCCATATGGTTATTTATTAATTATCTGAATCTAGGCATATGAACGTATAATTGGCCAGTCGCTCAAATATTTAATTTGAAAGAGAGCGCGATAATCTGACATGTGAAGTACTCGAACTAAAAATTAATTAGTACATTAAGATAAGTAAGATATATTTAGTTTCAATACAGTTTCAAAATATAACTGCGAATTCATCTATAAACAAAACAGGGACTTACTATATGTACATCTACATATTGTTGTAGGTATTTCGGCCGTTGCCTTCTCTCACGTCCTTATTATTATGGCACGAGGTATAAACTATAGAGTAAATTGTCACGGGTTAGATCTGTTGTAATTAAAATATTCCGTTACCTCTGCCAGACATTTTTTAAATGAAGAATGAAGAAATAGCACAATACATAAATTAGCAAATGACTCAGACTCAAAGCTTTACTGTTTGTTACGTTTGCAGAGTTTGGCACGTGTGTGAAGATCATATGATCAATTTTGCTATAAAACCATTAGAAGATCGACATTTTTTTTATAAAACCGAAATCAAAAGTTTTTCTTATGTAGAGGGTCTAAAACTCTGCCTAATAGCAAAAAACATACAAAACCTTTAGCTTTTTCTCACTGAAACCACTTATGTATTTTGCAAAATCAAAATGTTGATAGTAGACATGAAATGCTGTTCACCCCAAAAAACCGTAAAAGTAAGATTTTCCTCATATAAATCTCCTGCCAACCATTTTTCTTGTAAAATCACAATGAAACCAAATTGTAGTAGGTCTAAATTGCTGTCCAACACTGTGGTAGATAAAGATGAAGGGTGAATTATGTTCCCGAAAAGGTTTTAGATTTTCGGGGGTACCATGAAAGAGGAATGGGTCAACTTCTTTGGAAAAGTGCCAAAAACTATTGTCTTTCACGAGCAACAGTTGCTATTTTACTGCGTTACTCGTCGATTTTGTCCAAAACCTTAAGTGATGTCTAAAATCTATTTATACAGGGTGGGCCATTGAAAAGGAAACACGCCTGTTTTGGAACAGGTCGATTCTTCATTTTTGGGGGGACAACTTTTGATGTCAAACTTGACATTAACGCATCAACTCCCTAGCCCCATCAAGAATTTAAATAGGGAAAGCGTCTTTCAATTCTCTATGCAACAATGATTAGTTTCAATTTTTAGAGAATCAAGAGATCTTTACAATGAGGGTCACTCGACCACCTTACCGTAATTTTTGTTTTTGTTGGGGGTTGTTGGGGCTAGGGGGTTGACCAAATTTGACATCAAAATGTGCCGTTCAAAAGGTCAAAGGTGGCGTGTTTTAGGATTTTTCCTAAACAACACCTCAACCTTTGATATCTACTGAGTGCCTTTCATGGGGACAATAAAAATTGGATAAAAGTAATTTCTGCCATGCTGTCGCGTGGAGAATTGAAAGACGCTTGAAATGAGGGGCGCCCTCTTTCCCTATTTAAATTCTTGAGTTAGGGGTTGCTGGACCCGAGCCTAGGGGGTTGATGTGTCAAGGTCTAGTTTGCCATCAAAATTTGTCCCCCAAAAATCATGAATCGAGCCGTCCGAGCATTTTTTTAAGAAACTAGTCTAGTGTCGCAAAACAGGCGTGTTTCCACTCGGTATACCAATTTCTACGAATTTCTATGAAAATCCAACCCATTGCATTGCTGCGATGGGTAGGTAATATAAGCAAGTCTAATAGTAGTTTTGTATCGGTTGAGAGTGCCTTTGACATCGCCATCCGCTTTTTCCTTTTATCTCTTCATAAAACTGCAATTTTTATTTCCAAAACCTTTCTTTGTTGTTTTAAAAACATACTTTTAAGGATTTTGAGAATTAAAATATTGTTTTCTTATCCATCAAGGGAATTTTCCGAGCAATTTTCATATAAAAATATTTCTATGTTATTTTAGACACGTTTCGAAAGAAATATTCTTAGTTTACACGTGCGATGTGCACAATTTGTACTTGTTTATTTATTTATTTATTACTGCAAGGTAAATCGATGAAGATTATACTGTACTATCTTTACCCAATCTCTTGGAAAATCCACTCTCATGTTTGGGATTTGATTATGAATTAATTCAAGACGGTGTCTTTCCCAAATTAATTTTAATTTTCATTCCCCATTATTAAAATTGGTATTAATTTGTGAAGGGACGTCTCTAACTAATTTACCCATGCCTGTTAACAGGCATTTTATCTCAATGGTTTTGGGCTCGCTTAACGTTACGTTGGCAATTAGTCTTAAAAAAGGATGCGAGAATTTATGGCTTATATTATATGTTATACAAAAAACCAAGATAATAAGGCTTTATCTACAAGGTCACAGTAAATATGCTAAATTAATTTATTACTACATACTTATTATGTACCTACCTTATACAATTGCTTTTTTACAAATAAGTAATGTTATAATAAATAGTTTTTCTCCCAATTTTGACATGGATATCCCACTAAGTAGCTAGTAAAAGTAAAGCATCTTCAAACGGTTTAAATTATTTCTGATGTTTCGTATTTCAGTTACATTACGAGTTTATTAAGATCATAATTAAACAACTTTCATGTAGAACACCATTTTGTTGCAGGAGTAGAGTAGACTAAGTTAATTTATTACAGGAGAAAATTTTAATAACGGATCACATTCTGCGTTAATAATTGCTTATTAAATATAAGCAATTCTGAATTTATTGTTACTGTTTTTTATTCGTATTAAGTGAACAATAATTGCTGTAAGACTTTTGGCACGGAATTTTATAAGGCGGTTGCATTATCATTTTACACACAAAATTTTCAATTTCGCGCAAACGATCCTTTATGTTAAATTGGAAGGGAAGTTTACCAAAAATTTTCCTAATGATTTTTAGTGAGGTACTAACGAGCGATAGGATGACAAGGTTGTAGAATATCAAGAAAGTTACATTTTGTGGATAGGGGTTCACACACCGTAACACACACAATGATCTTCGAACATTTAGATAGTTGTAGAATATTGGGTACCATCATAGAATTCACACTCGCCAGTGGCGGAACTACAATGCCGCAGACCCCGCAGTGCAGGGGGGCGAAGGTCGAAGGGGGCCCGTTTTTGAGAAAATTTGGGTAGTGATTGAAAATAGTGTTGCCTATTTCACAAATTAGAGCCGAACGTATGCAGGCCCTTTATTCGGCTCGTGTCAACGTCGCCCCTGCCAAAACGCCAAATCGACTTTTATTGCGGGGATCATTGACAACAAAGTTGCAAGCTCGTTCAATGCGTGATTATGTTTGTCACGAGTGGTAACATAGGCGAAACCTTCGGTATGACACGCCGCCGCCGGGCCGCACAGGAACCATATCATAGCATAGGCGCCATAGATAAATGAGACAAATCTGTGGGTCCCAGACATGGGGCCCTGTTCTAGGGATCCACCCAAATCCTCTTCTTAAAAAATAAGCTTTTCCTTTTATTTTACAAAATGCATAAATAAATGTTAAAAAGAAACTTTTTTAATTGTGGAAATGGGATTTAGGAGCCCGAATATTATTTTATGGGGAGGCCGAAATTTTGAAATTCCGCCACTGACATTCGCCAAAATTAACGAACTTTCTCCAAACATCAAGTTTGATGTGCAAGGCTAAGTACAGTAGTAGAGTATTAAGTATAGGTAATTGTCATTAAAATACTTCATTTGCTAATTAGCACTTACGTTGATGTTACCAATTAGTTTCTCACTCAACGCTACCACACTACTATAACACAAATTATTTTGCATTTATTCGTTTTCATTTTTTTAAATTGGTTTATAACCTGTTAACTTTTAAAGCATTCCCCATTTTATTATCTGTGACATACGTGAGCAAATCACGCAAGTTGTCATACATTAAGCCTTGAAGGTATAAAAACTAAAGTGCACTTCCATTGAGGTTATTATGCTCTTTTTTTATCTTCATATTTATTTTTACGTTTTTGACCCTTAAAGTATCGCCAATAATTAAATGCCAATATTTACTAAGATAATGTTACTTTTTCCTTTTCGTGTAGTTTATAAAGCACTCTTAACAACTAGGACGGAGTTTGCGAAACTTTTTTGTAATTACCTACCTATAGTTACGTTCAATATCAGAGATTCATCTACAGTGTGTCCCCGGATAGGTGAAACGACTCTTGTGAAAGATAAAAAATTTTCGATATAAAATTTCATTGTTTGGGGTTCAGCCCTGCTTAGTTAAAGACTAATTTCTGGCATAATTTTAGTTTTCTAAAATCACGTATGCCTTGGATATTTTCAAAAATCTGATTTTTGGTTCTAGTAAACTACCTTTGTTAGTGATGATATAACAAAATTTGATTAACAAAAGTTGTTTAGAATCATGAAAGAGCCCTACTTCTAGAATTTCAAGCACCTAGGCCAACGTTGATGTTTTGGCAATTTACAATAATTTTTATCTGATAGTTTAATATTGTTTATCCCCGGATAGGTGATATGACTCTTGTTAAAGAAATTCTTTTATTTATTTGTTTATTTAGAATTTTATCGCTTTTACAAGCGTCATATCACCTATCAGATAAAAATTAATGTAAATTGCCAAAACATCAACGTTGGCCTAGGTGCTTGAAATTCTAGAAGTAGGACTCTTTGATGATTCTAAACAACTTTTGTTAATCAAATTTTGTTATATCTTCACTAACAAAGGTAGTTTACTAGAACCAAAAATCAGATTTTTGAAAAGATCCAAGGCATACATGATTTTAGAAAACTAAAATTATGCCAGAAATTAGTCTTTAACTAAGCAGGGCTGAACCCCAAACAATGAAATTTTATATCGACAATTTTTTATCTTTCACAAGAGTCGTTTCACATATCCGGGGACACACTGTATATTATAATGCATATGCAACAATGTAAATGCCCAGCAAAAAATAACACGAATTGTTGCGATAAAATGGAAGAGAGAATTAAGTTATTAAATGTGTTGAAATATAATGTTAAAATCTGCATATACAAACAATAGAGGATACATTTCAAGAATTTGCTATGCATTTGAGAGTAGTCAATTTTACATCGGGTGAGATTTAAGAAAAGAAAAGTTTTTATATTCCATTATTCTAAAATACGAAGTTTTATGAAGCAAAAATATTTATTTAAGAACATCGTTACAAGTAAATTACTCATCTGGCTAATAAAGACTAAACCGAGGACTAAACCTCCGGATTACTGTTGTAGATATTTAACGACGTTTGTAGCGTAAATGCCAAATAAAAATATATGTATAGGTAGGTACATCGAGAGGTACCTACATAAAACATTACTGTACTGTTTTATTTTCTGTTAATTACATGTATATCCGCCACATAAAAACGAATTGTAGGTATTTTTACTTTTGTTTTGGACTTCAACTCTTTATAGTCTAAGAGCTAGTGAACCATTTGACTAACCCGTTTGGCACAAAGCTAGAAACTTTATAAATGATGATTTAATATCAGTCAATGAAGAAAATACCGGTCTGGCAGGCATATCGCGGTTGCGTCATCATCCCTTAAATTTTTGAAAATGTAAAAAAAAATTGTTTTTTAGTCGACTCGCACAAGGCTACAATTTTAAGATGTTGTAATTTACATATGTTTAAGTGTAAAAAAAATTGCCAGACTATTTTGAGGGTTGCAAGTATGTGCCAGAACACAGCCAAGTTGTCATCGGGGTGGTGTAGTCCTGGCGGTACGTCTAAATGTCTGTCAAATTGTGCGGGAAGTGTGAAATTAGGTACACTTATTAATTAGATCAAACTAAAGGATTTGACCCGCATCACCACTATTTTCAACCCTTAGTTTTCAAAAGTGCCCCGTATTTAGTTTTTTCAATCCCCTAACGATAACTCTTTTGTTTACAACTTTTAGAAAAAATTATATTAATAAAAGTTTTAGGAATTCTTATAAGAAACATTTTATATAAGGATAACATTTTCACAAATATCAACCCTTATCGAGATATCTGGAAAAAACTGATTTTTGCAGTCTCATTACAAAATCGGTCATAGTATTCTTGTTTATGGTTTCTCAGAAAAATTATTCAAGTAAAAGATGTAGATATTAATATGATCAATACTTTAGGTATATATAATATTTTCACAGAAAGCAACCCTTAACAAGTTATTTCGATATTTCTGAAAGCAAGCAACCCTTAAGTATGAAATCGCTCGTATCTTTTTTATTTGTAACTTAAGAGAAAAAACATGTACATAAATATTATAGAAAATTATCTGTTGGGTATTTTATGTCAGTATGAAAATTTCTCAAAAGTGAACCCTTAACGAGATATATGGAAAAAACCATAAACTTTTCTATATTTCATTAAAGTAACATTATTGTTATATAATTCGGTAGGTATATGGATGTGGAAAATATAAGTAAGGTGTAATTTTTTTACAAAACCTCACCCTTAGCGAGATATTTTGAGAAAAACAAACTTTCACCCCTTTTTAGAAAAGTTTTCGTGACTTTTTCAATTACGATTGTTAATATTATTTTTTCACGGTTAATAATAGCCAATTACAATATATTTCATGAAATCATCATAGTGATTTTGCACCATCACACTGGTGGGGAAATTTTCAACGTACAAAATAAGGTTTATTCGCGGTAATATAATTAAAAAGAAACAATCTAATTGTACATTAATAAAAAGTCATTAAGAAAAATGCAAACAACGGTCGATTTTTATATCAAGGAAGACATATTTTGATGTTATTTTCTTGGGGGTGGTGAAATGTATACAATTTATTATACACTGTAATTGGCTATTATTAACAATCGTAATTGAAAAAGTTACGAAAACTTTTCTAAAAAGGGGTGAAAGTTTGTTTTTTCAAAAATCTCGCTAAGGGTGAGGTTTTGTAAAAAAATTACCCCTTACTTATATTTTCCACATCCATATACCTACCGAATTAATATAACAATAATGTTACTTTAGTGAAATATAGAAAAGTTTCTGGTTTTTTCGATATATCTCGTTAAGGGTTGACTTTTGAGAAATTTTCATACTGACATAAAATACCCAACATATAATTTTCTATAATATTTATGTACATGTTTTTTCTCATAAGTTACAAATAAAAAAGATACGAGCGATTTCGTACTTAAGGGTTGCTTGCTTTCAGAAATATCGAAATAACTTGTTAAGGGTTGCTTTCTGTGAAAATATTATATATACCTAAAGTATTTATCATATTAATATCTACATCTTTTACTTGAATAATTTTTCTGAGAAACCATAAACAAGAATACTATGACCGATTTTGTAATGAGACTGCAAAAATCAGTTTTTTCCAGATATCTCGATAAGGGTTGATATTTGTGAAAATGTTATCCTTATATAAAATGTTTCTTATAAGAATTCCTAAAACTTTTATTAATATAATTCTTTCTAAAAGTTGTAAACAAAAGAGTTATCGTTAGGGGATTGAAAAAACTAAATACGGGGCACTTTTGAAAACTAAGGGTTGAAAATAGGGGTGCTGCGGGTCAAATCCTTTAGTTTGATCTAATTAATAAGTGTACCTAATTTCACACTTCCCGCACAATTTGACAGACATTTAAACGTACCGCCAGGACTACACCACCCCGATGACAACTTTGCTGTGTTCTGGCACATACTTGCAACCCTCAAAATAGTCTGGCAATTTTTTTTTACACTTAAACATATGTAAATTACAAAATCTTAAAATTGTAGCCTTGTGCGAGTCGACTAAAAAACAATTTTTTTTTACATTTTCAAAAATTTAAGGGATGATGACGCAACCGCGATATGCCTGCCAGACCGGTATTTTCTTCATTGAATGATATTAAATCATCATTTATAAAGTTTCTAGCTTTGTGCCAAACGGGTTAGTCAAATGGTTCACTAGCTCTCCTACTATTATTCTTGATGACTGATGTGTTTCGCAATTAAATTATAGGGAAACTTTATAGACTGTGTTTATTGCCTACGTTGGCATCATCATTCACGCAGTCGCATTTAGTACCTATGTATTATTATTTGCACATTCAACAGTGAGTTGCAATATTGTTGACTTCTAAAGAAATATTTTCTCCATAGGTATGAATTAGATGTGATTAGTTTATTGAACACAATTAAAGCTAATTGTGTAGGTAATTAATGACTACTTGTTTTTGTATTTCAAATCAATTAATCATTATATCTAGTGGTATATACACTACTGACTGACTATAGTAATAATGATTGGTAATTTTTATGAACCACGCGAAGTAGAATAAAGCTTGAGCTTCCCCCATTATCCTTTGCGGGTTGTGTGATTAAAGTAAATAACCAGAAATAGTCGGATTTTGTTTAGAAATTGTAGATACTTATTTTCTATTTTATTCAGAAACTATTTTCCAGATCGTTTTGTTTTAATTAATTCCATGGACAGAGATCTCCGTTAATTCTGATGATTGATTTGTATAAACATGTTTTCAAGCATGAAATGCGCATATTTTCAAGAGGAAAGCACTGGTTTCGCGAAAATTTTATTCGCTATTCGCCACCAATAAAAAGACACAAACGTGATCTAATCCCTTCCTAGATTAGAAATGCTATACAGTTATGCTGACATACAAACCCCTAAAAATGTCCTTGGATTTTGCTCATTAACGAACTTTACCTAGATTTTATGGCAAATTTCATATCGATAGCTTTAATGGTATGTACTTACTAGCACACAGACAGAACGTAATTTTCGTAATCTACTGCACTTAAATGCATTTTTTGCAATGGGCAATATAAGCGGGTTAATTTATTTGCAAACTGTGTTGCACTTCTAAATTTGGGAATTTCTGAAATAGTGCATATAATAATTTTTTCTTGCTTCATTTTCTTGCATAGTCTCTTCCTCTCTTATTAGCCACATTTAATCTCTTTTAAATATTTTAAAATGAAATAAAGAAGCAAAAACATTTCTTGATCATTTTCTTCTCCTGTTCAAATTCAGAAAGAAATAATTCGCAAATGTTTGGAAATTAGTGAAAGTGAGAGAACAATATTAACAAAATCATTGGAAGGAGATTTCGAAAATATGGAAAGAATTTGAAGATGACGAAAGTTATGAAGGCGATAGAGTATTTCCTGAACGACAATTCTTTATTGTTGTATTATCTGCATTAGGTACGTTGTTTGCGACGTGCTAATGTCACAACTATACTGCGCACAAAGGCAAGTTATGGGCGATTTTGCAATTTTTTCAATTCAAAATTCTCGAAAATATGGAAGGAATTTCAAGATATCGACGAATCGGATGAAGACAATAGAGTATTTCCTGAACGACAATTCTTTATTGTTTATGTGCATTAGGTACGTAGTTTGGGACGTGCTAATGTCAAAACTATACTATACGCACAGGAGCAGTTATGGGCGATTTTGCAATTTTTTTTCAATTCAAAGTTAAAAAGGCAAATATTTTGTGTAGACTGTAGAGATTATGGCAAAAATACAAAATTAACACTTGCGTTAAATAAATGATTAACCATTTTCAAATTGTTTAAAGAATTTAAAAAATCCTTTTCCTCTGTAATAGTTTATTGCGTAATAGTTTAAATTAAAAACATTTAAATGACTATTAGAAAACGGCGTTCTGGAGGTAGTAGTGAGTGTCCATTGATGCAATGAAACACACTAGTTGACTAGTAGTACCTACTTCAGGGGCGTAGCTATAGACCATTTTCGGGGGGGGGGGGGGGGGGGGGGGGGCTACGTGAGAGTTCGTCAGGTCGCGTCTACTATCCCCAATTCGGTAATGAGAAAATTTACGACTGACCATGTGATTTAGCAGATTTAGTACAGAATGTTAACTTATTTCGGGGGGGGGGGGGGGGGCAATCCTCCTAAACTTCATTAAAGCCGACGTTTCGACTAGCAGAAGGTTTGGTCTTTATCAGGGCTCCAATATTCAAGGAGACACTCACTACCGTTTCAATACATAGGAGGTCATTGTATAAGTAAGTAATTACCTATCACCTTGAGTTAGTATATATGCATCAAGCGATTACAGGCTTTTCAAGGAATACGACAAGAAAAATCATTTTAAACAAAATCTCGTTTTGAATAGCAACAGGTTTTACTCTTTATCCATAGACAAATAGACAAAATGCACAACTCTGAAGACTTTATCTTTATTTATTATATGCCTGGCATTATGTTACCATAATCATAAGTACATACATATATCAAGTTGAAGATGTGATTACAGTTGAGAGATAACGATTATTAAATTCCTATGTCTATAGGTTTTTCATTTTACTTTTTGAATTCGTTGCTAAGGATTTATAAGTCAGGTTTAGTGCGACACAAGGCCATTATTTTCTAGAATTTGCAATTTTGCAGTAATCATTGTCCTATGGTAACTTAATGTCAATAAAATCAAAACAAATAATAATCTTTCTTCCTTTCTTTGTCTCTTCACAGTCCACTAACGTAAGAATTTTGTTCTCTATACCTATGCATAATTCATAAGAATCACAAGTCTTTTAAACGCAAAACAAACACGCTCCGCTAGAATGGACAGAGGAATCGTCAAAGGGATTTATTTCTACGTTTGAAAATGTTGATTTCCGTAAATTCAAAATTAATTTGTACGTAACATTTGGGTATAAATATTTTTCTCTTTGGCGTAATAAATAAAATGATTAGTTTCCCAGTGTAATTTTTTGCATTTTGGTTCATATGCTTTTGCAACCATCGTGTATTCTTTTTTTGGTTTTTTTTTGTGTGTTTGCAATGCTACATATGGCTTGATGTTGATCAAATAATAGTCAATATTTTCTGACCAAAGTGCGATGATCTTCGTTCTAAATCTGACCCTTACCTTCTTTATGATTATTTGGCGCTACTTTCATCATTATGTCTTCAATTTCGGCGGCTTATAAATTTGTTTTCTACAATGATTTCTTCAAATTCTGTAAAAAGTTAGCGTGGCAATTTGTGTTTCCTTATACAAATATCTTTCTCACTTCCACTAATTTCGTAACAGTTGCTTCTACTATCGGAGTAAAAATGCAAGGCCTCTGACTTTAGAAGCTTCTATCTCAGTAATTAGCAATCATAATTTAATGAAATAAAGTGCATTTAAAAGATCATTTATTCCTACAAAAAGGTGTACAGTTTTAGATTTTTGCAACACATCGTTAATTTTCTGTATTAATTTATGTGCGAAAAAGCGCTAATTATGACTTAAATCGCACAAGCGCTCGACTTTAAAAATTAATTACGGCTATATTATTGAAACTGAGTGGTAGATACTTATATATTTGACAAGTGTACACTTTTTTGTCGGTGTGAGATGCTTTTGAGGCCAATTGGTTTATTAGTCTTAAAGCTATAATGAAAAAACGACATCTTGTGTAACTCAATACCTGAACGTTCGATATTAATAATATTGACAGTAACATAACAAGGTTAAAGCAATTATATTGTGGTCTAACACGATTCACAAAAATAATGCCATGTATACATGTTTTGTTTAAAAGAAATTTGGAAAAAAGGATGGATGCTTGCGTTCCTGCGGGAAGTGCGGTACGGGCTGGACGATGGTGTCGTACACTATTGCTATGAAGCGCATGGTTTTGTACAATGCTAAACAATAATCACATTGTTGTGGTTTGCCGCTCACGATTTACGATGTGGTAGATTACCTCTCGCGGGAATATGTGCTGTGCGTCTTTCTTTCGCCATAATTATAACATTTACTCTGAATTATAAGAAAACAAGTTTTGTTTTCAATAAAGCAATAATGCAGCTCGATTTGAGTAATACAGATTTAGCATTTAAAACAAGAATTTTTTCTTAAGTTACCGTATATTGCAAAATAATCAAATTTTCGGTTAGGGCTTATAAAACCAGTTAATTATATGAATAATCAATATTTATTGACTGTCGACTTTTGAGAAGTATGTGTGCTACAACATTTGTAAATTTGGTAACAATTTATGAAACAATAACAATTTTATGATAAGTTAAAACTGACCGTCAGCCAGGAAAATACTAAATACAGCGTTTTTATTGCTGTTAATTAAAATAAAAGTTAAACAACTGATTCTACCAATTTGATTTTTACACATGTTAAACATATATAAATGACTCATGTACTGCCTAAAAATGAAGAAATTTCACCCCTCAGTTTTTTCGTTATGACCACTTAAAGTCAGAGGCCTTGCATTTTTACTCCGATAGTAGTTGCAGATTCCAAGTCGGCATAATTATTTCTTTATGAATTTGACGGTGGTAAAAAAGTTGCCAAGGGATGTTTTTGTTTCTTTATGTTCTTGTTTATTCTTTCTTCTCTTGGTTTCTTTTACGCTTATCCGCTACAGAAAGGAAAGTTCTTTTCAAGATTCTCTAAACTCAACAATAACGACAGTTCATTTTAAGACTATTCATTTGAAGTATATTATGATGTGCAATATTATTGCGTATTACTGAGATTTTAAACGTTCGCTATGACACTAGAAAATGAAAACGTCCCTTTGAAGTATGTACTAACTTTCCTTCACACTTAGCAAAGGGTGAGGATTGTCGACATACTGTTAGGATGTTTAAAAGTTGTATATCCTTTAATATCCAGTTGATATTGTCTTTTTTGTTAATTTATTATTATTATTTCTATTTGATATACCGGGAGTTCGTTCTCAAAGTCGAACATAGGGATTTAACTTAGAGACAAGGTAATGACATCAACAGAAAGAGCAAATTATTGCGATTCAAATAATGCTACTGGCAAGACTAAAAGTGCGATTTATTCTTTTAAAATACTAACTTAAAGTATGAAATTGTGTAAATAGCATTCCCTTGATTTGAAAATTTTACAGCAATTGTTATTTGTACTGTTGGTTTGTCAATACGAATTTGACGTTAAACCACATATTAAAGTTTATTTATCTAATAATGAATGCCTATACCAACGAAGAAAGGGTTTTTATGGTGAAAACCTTTCATAGTGACGCTAATTTCAGAAGAGTTCGACATTTCTTTGCCGTTAATTTTAATACTACAATACGAAAGTGTCATACTTTAAGTTAGTATTTTAAAAGAATAAATCGCACTTTTAGTCTTGCCAGTAGCATTATTTGAATCGCAATAATTTTCTCTTTCTGTTGATGTCATTACCTTGTCTCTAAGTTAAATAGGCGAGCAACAAATGGAAAAAACGTTCAATACCATGTTAAATCCCTATGTTCGACTTTGAGACAGAACTCCCGGTATATAACAATATGTACATTCACAGGTTGTAACTTCGTAGGTACACTTATTCTTGAGAAGGTCCCGTGTTGATTCATATTCTGTAGTGTTTTTTTGATTCGTTAATATAGGCGAGATACTTTTTCTCCTCTTTCCTTCCAAGAAAAAAAAGTTGTTTACTCGAGGGCGGTTTCTTTTAATGGTTATATCGAGTCTGTTGTTTTACCCTTTCACTGCATTGTTTTATTATGTCATGGAATATTTTTCATTATAACTAGCCACCCATCATCCTTTTAATAAGGGAATGTATGCCACAACACCACACATCCTTATGTGCATTTGGACTTTCGTGTCATTTTTGTAATCTTCGGTCAAAGCTAAGTGCTGCGTTCTTCTCCAAATACTCTTGATTAGTGGTTAATAGTGGTTGCAGGTTGGATAGTGTGAATTAAAGTTTTTAAAGATGTCATTATGGCCATTTCAAAAGTATTTTGGGTTATTTAGGTGATCACTTGGAAAGTAACTATCGTGCACAGTTCAGTTCTTTTCTTTAAGCACAGCCACCTTAATGTTCACAACTCCACTGTCCTTATGTACACTTGTAATTTTACGAGTTACAAACACTATGGGGATCAACTGTGCTGTTGCATACCCGCCTATGTACAAACGTTATAATAAACGCCCGAAATAAAAGAAATACAAGAATATGCGAATGAAAGGTAATAAGTAAATGCTCCAAGGAGAGATGTTCTAGTCGCTTACAAAACATGCAAACATTCGCAAGAACGTTTAAAGTATAATAGGGTTGAAAATGCACAAGGATAAGGGATGTACAGGGTCGCAATTGTGCCGACACGATATCAGATTCAAGTTCTTAAAGTTGTTTTTACAATTCAATAAATAATGTCATTGAAAATTTGTATTAGGTACACGTTTTAATAGAAACCTTTACGCATCAACATCTAATTATGAGGCCCCTACAGTCACGAGGCGCCGAGATGTGCGCCTTCTACATTTAATGAATAATCCACCATTGGATATAAAATTTCTTTTATAGGCCAAATGGCGAACATACATTTTGGTTTCTGGTTTCTATGTAAAACATTTAGTGCGTTCACTTTGACATCCTAGCCCTACCAGTTCATTTAGATGAAATGCTATATACCTAATCGAATGGATTCGAAATGTTTCATTTAAACCGATATAATCCTTACTGCTCTAATTATGTTGTTTACTTCATCAACCATTTAGCTAGAAACGACATTGTTTAATCACACTAAATAGAATTTATTCTTTTTATAGGTATATTGACATGAAATAGGTACAAAGGTTATTTTTTTCAGAAATTAATTCTTTTCATGAAAATGTATGTAGCTACTTCAAAGTTCATCTCGATTGTATTGTTCACGATAAGATATGACGCAGGTGAGGCACATTTACTGAGTAACCGCGCAATAAAAATTTTACAGTTCCATTTCCTGCACTATAACAACTTATAAGAGTCGTCTACCATTTTGCTATAACAAACGAAACCACCTTTTACCATAACCAGCAGCATGTCTATACTCAATCAATATAATATGGCGTAAAATGTTCAATGAAGAAATTTTTTATTTTGACAGGAAACAGTTTGAATCCGCGGATAATAAATTAATTATGTGTTAAAAAATCTTGGGAATTAAACATAATCTATCTTTTTAATCTAAAATGTGAAGACCAATTGTTTGTATATAATTACTTAATGCTAATTATCAACTCATTTAAATTTAATTACACTTTCTGTTTAATATCTCTTTGTTTTATGGAGAATTCCCATATCATACATCTATTTTGAAATCCTTTCCACAAATACAATAAAAGTCATAAATTGGAAGAGCTGTAAAGTTTTTCATTATTTTTTCATTTGAATATCATTATTGAATTATTAAACATACCTGTACGTTCAAAGTTTTAAACTTAAGATTATTAAGATTCACTTAAGGTTTCGAAAATTTCCTTGGGTACAAAATCCCATGAATTCAACACTTTAGTTTTATTAATAACAGAAATGAATAGGTGTAAAATCAAAACTGGTGACTTCTTGTCACCTCTAAACTGAACTTAGACTTAATAAAATTGAATTTGGTTTATTATTCTAACAGGATTCTGTAGTTGAATAATGTGTTGTTCTCTTGGAATATTGTTTATTATTTATCTTTTTTTTTTCGTTTGAAGTACTATAATAATCGTTAAGATATAAAAACATTAATGTTTTTATCCAAATTTAATTACACCAACCGCACACATATTGCCACAACCGGCCAGAACATTAAAGTACTGTACCTAATCTAAATCTAATAATTTAGTTTAGCGAAACAATTTTCCTCAAATTTTGAAACCGGAGAATGTCTGGGAAAATATCCTGCGTAATTAAATTTTAATAGAACTTTTATCTATGCAAATTTTACATTTATGTCGAAGTGGTCTCACTGTTTATTGTTAAATTATTCACAAATAGGTACAATGTACTTACCAATGTGACACTGGTGTATGATAATTTTAATGTTTTGTAATTGCATATTTAACGTTATCTACTGAGAAAATTCGTTGATAGGGAATTAATATTGAGAATATTATCCTTTTTATTCGGTTTTTTTACTTAAGGTTATACAGGGTGTTGCAGAATGTTGTGTGGAAAATTTAAGGACAGATTCTACATCTCAAAATATGAAGAAATTTATTTTACATTTATCGAAATTCCATTGAGATGTTCAGATGAGTTTTTGTACACGCAAATGTATCATTAAAGGTCACATTTACATGTAGAAAATTATTTTATAATGCACTTACATTAGTGGCATTCCTGTCGGGAAATCTTTATGTGTAGCGAAAAAAAATTGTACGCCACTGGTTTTTGCAAAAATTAGTGCCACTTTCTTAAAGTCAGATTAATTCTGCTTAAAAAGTACCTCTTGGACTTTTTCGTTCTAATGTAAAATAAATTATTAAAGACGGAAAAGCATTAAACGGAGCATTTCCGGGTCCACGTTTATATGAACTTTTTTTGATATTTTGAGATGTAGAATCTGTCCTTCAATTTTCCTCACAACATTGTGTAACACCTTGTAGTGTTTTCTCCTATTGTCCTGTAATTGTAATGTTTTGTTCCATTGGGCGATGAAGTCCTTTTTCTAAAAATAACCATTGTTTATCATCGTACGGGATATAATTTTACTCTACAGGTGTGGCAAATGCCCTTTCATAGTTATAATATATTTTCTACTTGGTAAATCAATTACACCCCGTGTTTATTTCATGTATGAAAGTTGTCAATATAAGAGGGTGGAAAATTCCGTTGGACTAACTGCACCCTAATTATTTAGTTTGTAAACTCGTTCAATCATTGTTACCCAATGTGAGTAACCCTTTTTGTGATTTTCCATTATAAAAATGAATACTTATAGCTTACTTAATATGATTTAAATGCGAATTTTTCATTGTGGCTTTTAACGTATTTATTTCGTCATAAAAAAACGTTAAATTTGCTTGAAATATTTTTCCCCATCGTGTTTTTAAAGTAACCCTCACTTTTTGGATTACCAAACTTTATATTTGTTCGATTGAAACTATTATTAGTTTCGATTTCGATCGATTGAGAAAAGAATTGTTATTTGGTTTGTTTTTTGTTCTACACCCTTTTTTCCAAGATATTGTCCCTGTAATTGTAACGATTAAGTTTAAGAAACAGGATACCGAAACATGTTTCCTAATTAATTTTTGCTTTATGGCAAATACCGATTTACATTTATAGTAGCTGTTCTATCTATGGTAAATCTAGTTTTATATAAAGCTTTTGTTAATAAGGGGTGAAAAGGCTAAGCTAAAGCTAAATAAATTATTTAACTGGCTGCTTAATCTTGTTATCCAATGTTAAGTCTAACCCTAATGCACTTGATGATTTTCAGTCATTTTCATTTTAAAAATGAATACTTATGGTCTTATCTAATAATTCTTTTTGATTACCACAAAATCTCAGCTGCCTACTTAATTTTTAAGCTGTTTTATTGAAAAGGTATCTTATCAGATTCGAGCCACCTTGTGTAAGAACATAATTTCACACGTATCATTTATTTTATCATTAAAAAACGTTAAAATTACGTCACACCTTTTTTTGTGTGCTTAATTTTTTTAAAACATATCTTTAGGTTTCCTTTTGCATTGGTTGGATAAAGCCAAATTGAGAGATGAATAAGGTTTCCTTTTTAAATTTTGGTTAGTCTTCATTTTAGGATTTTCTTCTGTTTTTATTCCTATACTTAGTGCTTAATTGTCGATCTCTATGCAATGGTAAGAGATGCTGCATACATTTCGGGTTCATGTTAATTGTTATAATATAAGTATCTTATTACAATGGTTATTCAAAACTATTTCATACTTCCGTGCAAAAGTACACAATACCTAAAGATATTTGATATGAAATGATTTTTCTTATAAATTATTTTTTATTAAATCAGAATGTGTATCTTACTTTGTGGACCGTCATAAGTAACTATAATAATAATAAGTAATTCCACTGAATTTTTAAATTTTAAATACAACAAATTTGTTTAATTTTGTTAATTGTTTTTAAAATAAAATTTTTTTATTTCAATAATTACTATAATTTCTTTTGTATTTTTTTACTAAAATTAAAAATAATGGTGATTTTCATCTTCATTTTTAATTCAACCGAGAATTCAACCCTAAATTAGGTATTTACAATAAACTTTTTACTTCCAAACTGAATTTTGAATTCCGTTGTTCCATCAAATCTATACAATATTTTTATTTTTCATCTTAATTTAAGGCATAGGGTTATATTTTCGAATTGATTTTCCTGGCCTCTCATTTCTGTATTTCACCGGTTTCTCTTAATGTGAATTCTAGTATGTGTTTCAGTATTTTCATTTTCGTTGTTCATAAAACAGTTTTTTGCGGTTCCCTGCTTTAGGGTAGGTTCTGATTTTTGCTTGTTTGCTCATAAATTACTTTCGTCATGATAGATCCTTAAGTTCATTCGTTATTCTATTTGCTTTGTTTGCTTGGTCGTTAACTTGGGCATTTCTGTTTTGGCAGAACGAGATTTATATTATCTATGGTAATTAAATGTCATGGCTTACTCTATTGGGTCGTTGTCAGTTTGCATTTCATCAGTTTGTTAGTAATCATTAATTTCTGGGGGGAAAGGGTTTTCTGCTTGTTAGTTTAACATTTTGATATAATTTATTAGTTTGGGCTATATAAGATTGAAGAGAAGTGGACTTAGTGCCCATTTACAAGTGTCTTCTACTATTACATTTTATGTTATTCCATTTCTAATGTTCCTTTTTTGTTTGTGGCTCATGA
Organism: Pyrocoelia pectoralis; assembly: GCA_036250285.1. Lineage (NCBI taxonomy): Eukaryota > Metazoa > Arthropoda > Insecta > Coleoptera > Lampyridae > Pyrocoelia > Pyrocoelia pectoralis. Next base: position 7,980,935 of record CM070075.1, read on the forward strand.
CATTATATTCAAGCACGTCACCCTTATTGCATATTTTTTCTTTTGTTATCGTTTGTTCTGTCTTTGGTCTGAGTCTGGGTTATTCGACCCTTGAACAAATTGTTTACATTAGCCTCAAAAGCTACTCTTCATTATATCCACACTTCATTAAATAATAATTGATTCAAATAATCATTGTCTTACATTATACATATAAAATCGTGGTTGTCGAACAGTGACTTATGATTCTAATGCCCGTTTTCACCATACAAATTAAGGCATGCTTAAAGTTAAGTACAGCTTAAATACCATAGCAATCACCTCTCATAAGCTGGCAGGACCAAATCGGCAGAATCAAGTCGGACGTATTTAATTATTTAGTACTTATTTTGTACTAATTTGTACCACTAATAAAAATTTTGTACTCCTTGCCGTTTTGGAAAAAACAGTGGCGCTGCTAGCTTCATATTAAGCTAGCAGGACCACAAGAAAAAAAGACAAAACAGGAAAGATCGAGGCAGAAACACAAAGATCTGAATTTGTACTAATTTGTACCACTAATAAAAATTTTGCACTCCTTGCCGTTTTGAAAAAAACAGTGGCGCTGCTAGCCTCATATTAAGCTAGCAGGACCAAAAGACAAAAATAAATAAAACAAACAAAAAAAAGGCAGATACGCAAAGATCTGAATTTGTACTAATTTGTACCATCAAAATAAATTGAACATGTTCAAAAATTTCCCGTAAGACAACGCCCAAATGATATGAAGCCTATTAGGGTTAAGAGTAAACTACCCTTTGCTATAAGCAGAATCAGTTGAGACTCGTACAGTCGAAGCAGGATAATTTGTACCTCTAAAATATGAAGTTTCGAATTTCGTACCCTCCTCCTTCATTTGGAATCTACTCCCGATCACTTCGTGCAATACATAATATTGTCACAACATCTTAGGATAGGTTTAATCTTTTAAAAATGATGCAAAGGTGTCGACTCCACTATTTCATTTAAAAAGTATTTTTATTACGTAACGCTTGTTGAATAATTATTATGTTTTTTTAAGTCTAAACAGTTTCGTAATATCCTTTTTGAAATTACATATTACTAAAATCAGTCAAATATTTTCCTTTTGATTCTTATTGTTTTTAATTAAAATTTATTCCCACATTTCTCTTGGTGTACTTATTAAAAATGTTTACAAGCGTTTTCTACTAATTATTTTGTTATAAAAGTACATACGTGAAATAACCTTCTGAACTACAATATTTATATAGGGTAATCTTTCAATAATATTTAAATGGTGCAAGCGGCCCTGGAAATTGAATAAAATGATTATTATATCAATGTAAACATATTTAGTACTTTACTCTTGAGTCGAAAAGTGATCGGGGGTAGTTTTCAAAGGGGAAGGACGGGGGTACGAAATTCGTAACTTCATATTTTAGAGGTAAAAGTTATCCTGCTTCGATCGTACGAGTATCAACTGATTCTGCTCGTGGCAAAGGGTACTTCACTCTTGAGCCGAAAAATGATAGGGGGTAGATTCCAAAGGAAGGACGCGGGTACGAAACTTTAAACTTCATATTTTAGCGGTACATATTATCCTGCTTCGATGGTACGACTATCAACTTATTCTGCTCGTGGCAAAAGGTACTTCACTCTTGAGCCGAAAAGTGAAAGGGGGTAGATTCCAAAGGAAGGACGCGGGTACGAAATTTGAAACTTTAAGTTCTGCCTAACTTTGTATGGTGAAAACGGGCATTAGTAACTTATCTGTGATTCTATTGTCAGTGTGATTTGTCAACGAGCGATGTACTTAGGCACTTATTTTTCATTAGATCGCCAACTTTCAAGTACCACTAACTTAAAATTTACCTCTACATAGTACAAAAGTGAAGTGTCCACAATACTGATTTTGGGCAAAAACAGTATTACAAATAATCGCTCAGGAAATATTAAACGAAATTACTCACAGTAGTCACAGTTCAACATTATTCCAAGTTGTATCAAGATTTAATCTTACTTTGCAAAGGAAGTGTTTTATCTGTTGTTTACTTCAAATCTATGAGAAAGGATGTGTCATGCAATTGTGTACAAACTCCATACCTTTCCATTAACATATTTTAATGTAGGTAATATCTCAACCATCTATTTTTATCATGGAAGAGAAGTGGATATGGTTTTTGGATTACGATGGGAGAGTCAAAGAAGTGCATGTGCTTGTTTACAGTGCCCAGAAAGTAGACCCATAAGGTTCTTCCTTGATAGACCTGTACAAAAACGCGCCAGGCTGCAAGATGGTCCTCTGAGGCCCTCTCTCGCATGACGGCAAACTAACATCTAGTTCCACCTAACCATGTACTGGGCTTGGGTATCTTGAGTAATTAAGTTGTTTACAGTTGATACTATGGGAAGAGCCGGCTCTGGACCATAAAACGGTTGTTTTGAGGCCAGTCGGGCTAACTTATCGGCTTTTTCATTGCCTATTATTGTATTGCTGTTTGTTACTTGCTCTAGTACCCGGTGACACTGGGAAATCAGTCTAGAGGTAATTTTGCATTGACCTAGTGTCTGCATAGCGGCTCTGCTGTCACTGAAAATTCTGATAATTTTATGCTTTATGCTGTGCATGAGAATTTTTCTTACACTACTAGGTCTGCCTGAAAGACAGTTGGAATTTTGCCTAGTCGTTGGCTGATATGAAAGTTCAGTTCTTTGGAGTAAATTCCACTGTCTGTTCCTTCCATTGTTTTAGATCCATCCGTGAAGATGGATAAGTCTGGTTGGGATGCCACTTCCGCATCTAGAAAGATGTGGTGGTTTTTCCCTATTATAAATTGAGGGATGAGGAGTCTTGATTCCCTTTGCAGGATAGACAGGCGCTTGATTGCCTCTCCTAGAATTCTGGACTGTCCTACCTCTGTTATTCAACAACCCCTTAATTTTAAGACGTAAGGCTGTCAGCATGCCCTGCTCTCTCACTCTAGATCTAGTGGAGGCAGAAACAGAAGGGCTTCTATGACGGCTGTGGGGGTTGTTTGCATTACGCTCTGTGCTTGCAAGGCACACCAGTCTTTGCACATTCAGTTGGTTGTCAAGTGTAATACCTACATACTTCACTGACTCTGAAAACTCGATGTGTTTTTGGAAAAAAGTACATGAAGTTACATTTGATAAATCAAAAAATCGGGTAATTAACCGTCACATTAAAAGGCATTTTAAATCCTCAATTAAAAAAATCTTAATAGACGAGGCTTTTTACAATATTGACGAGTATGTAAAATTTTACTCTAAGTAGAGTTGCCTGCCTTGGTCGCTTTTTTTGCTACTGTTTTTTTCTTTTTTACTGTTTTTATTATTGTAAATCATTTTATTATATTTAATTGTACTTGACGCTTCCCATGCAAATTTTTTTTTGTCAGGGAAACTAAATAAATATTATTTGGGCGAACACTATGTAGATATTTTATGTTATAATTTACAGTTAATGATTCTGATTGGAGTATAGTCTACTGTTCACTTTTTATTTTTTAATACACTGTTCTCTCTTCCACTGTGGAAAATACAGTTGGATTTGTCTGAATTATGCATCAAAATTTCTATTGTCTGTTTAGTCTATAATTAACTCTTACATTAAATTAATAATGCAATTTTCTATGGGAATATTTTTTAGACATAGTTGATCAATAAATAAATAGAAAAGCTGGCTAACATATTGGTAGGTACATATTGGTATGGTTTATTAAATAATGTAAGTTTAGCTATAAATAGTTAAAAAATCTGTACACCAAAGCCGCTTGTTTCGCCATTGTCATTTTCCTCTCTTCTTTTTTACTATACATATGTATACTGTTAGCCTGTAACCCTATATTCAATTTCTTCCTCCTATTCTACACTTAAATGATTATTAGCATCTTATATACTATAAAAACACATGGTTGCTGACTTTAATCTTTCATTTCAAATAAGAATTTTGTTCTCAGACATATACCGACACTTTTTAGACCAAAATATTCCTTAAAAAACAAAATGAAAAATACCTTCATTTTTGCCCATCTCTGTTTGTACTTATTATGTCTCAATATTATAATAATTTAGTTGCAATACAATATTCTTTTTGTTTCAGTTAATATAACTCCAAAATATAATGATCCCAATACAAACACAACCAAATATGAAATTAAAGAGGCGCTTCAATTGTCGTGTAATGTGACGACAGAAGACTTAGATGATAATTCGAAGCTTACTGTTAAATGGTAAGTTCATATTAGTAAATATCAATGTTAATGACAGATTTTGTTATTAGGGAAAAAGATGGTAAACCCGTTACAGAAATTGAATCAGTTAACAAAAGGGTATCATTGTCCCACAGTGAAGATAATGTTGTGTACAAACTTCAGCTCAATTCTGCTGATGAAAATGATGCGGGAAATTATTCTTGTATAGCGCTGGTCAATAATATTGAAGTAAATCGAGCATTTATAGTTGTAGAAAGTATGTATCTTTTTAAACGATTTAGTGTTATTAATTTTTTTGAATTCAGGTAAAATCTATGTCAAAATACAAAAGATATCAGTGTGATAGAAGGTGAAAAATTAAAAGTTGTGTGCCTAGTTCTCGGAAATCCACCTCCAATAATTACTTGGGAATATAGTAAGTATAAATGTTTCCATGTGGACGTCTAGTTGTAACAAGAATACCATACTGAGTTAGTTACTGCCCTGTTTTAACATCAGAACTGTCTGAAGTCAGAGATTTGTAAACCCTTCTAAATATTCATTGTTCTAAAAGACACTTACTTTGCATTTTTCTGTTTTAGATGGGAAGCAGTATAACAAATCTGAAGGAAGAGTTGCGTTAGAAGCAGATCCCGAAAAGAACATACCAGATTCTGTTTTTACTCTTAAAGACGTTACAAAAGAAGACCAAGCTCCACTTAAATGTATTGGACATTCAAAAAGCACCAACGAACGCAGTGAACCTTCTGTTGCTATGGTTAGAGTGAAAGGTGAAAATTGTATATGTAAATTTAGATACTGAACTAATCTTTCGTTTTTTATTTAGATAAATATGCAGCATTATGGCCATTTTTAGGAATTTGCGCTGAAGTTTTGGTTCTCTGTACAATTATTCTTGTATATGAAAAGAAACGAAATAAAACAGAGCTCGAAGAAAGTGATACAGACCAAAGTCCCGAACAGTGAGTATTTTGTAAGCACTTTAATTCGCGATCATTAAATTGATAACTCTTTTTAAAGCGATGTTAATAACCCTTTTAGCTAATAAAAATTGTTTTCATCGTCAATTGCTTTGAAATAATAATAATCAATTCTCTCTGTTAATAGGAAAAATACACCAGATCATGGAAAGGATTCGAATTTAAGGCACAGACAGTGAATAAGTTGTTTATATTGAAGATGAGACATAAATTTAGTATATATATAAGAAAATATGTTCTTTCATCATTGGTAGCAAGAGACTCATTCACCAAAATAATGTCCGAGGCCGGCGCTGTACAGTTACGCTATAATTATTGTTGCCTTCCGCTCGGATATGCCTTTGCTGTTACGACAGTTCCTTTATGACATAGTTGGTAATTACATCAAATACCAATAATTTGTTATGTACTTAGTAAACAAAGTTAAAGCGATTTTTGTACTTAGATATACGCTAATAAAAATTGCATATATATGTATAAAAACGGAATACTAACTATATTATAAAGGATTGTATTGACCGCTGGGCTGTCATTCATGTACATAAATATAAATTATACACTCCTGTTCATAAATGTATTGTTATAAATTATGTTTTAAAATCATTAGGACTGTTGTAAAACCTTTTTTTTTTTGTGATAAGATTAATTTATGATGTAAAGTGGTTTTAATATCCAAAGAATCTTATTCTCATCACTTATAGTTAATCTTGCACTTAGGCTCTACTAATTTAATGAGAATTAAAATCGCGCCTTAGTGTGCTTTCAAATTACTGCTCAGTAACGTCAAGCTGTATGTGATGCATTTAGTCAAGTAAATTCTCCTGATACTGTAAGACAAATTGTAGAAAAATAAATTGTACAAATAGTATGCCACCGTTAAAAAGTTTGCATCCCTGCGTTCATTTCTAATTTCATGCCAATAACAATCTACCACCCTATCTAGATGTGTGATATCTATTCCGTAACTATGCTGTAGTACACCACTTGAGATTTCATAATCATGATACTGTTTAGCGATTATCTTTAAAATACTGTACCCAATTTTTAATGGTTTTTGATTTTTCGGTTTCTAGGTACACTATTTTAAAGATTTGTAATATATTATTAATACTTAAATTATAAAAGTGGGAATCAAATTAAAAAAAAAAAACTTAACGCACTGAAATAATATTAATCACATTCCTTCATGATGCATAAAAAAATTAATATCGTTATCATCTATCGAAATAAGTTTCCTTCTTATAGGGTGTTACTATCCTGTCAATTAATTTTGATTTCCACCTACATACTTTCTAAATATTTAACTATAGTTACTTATTTTCTTCAAGTAGTTTGTAAGATTATTGGTGCTTGCACAAAAACTTCTATTGTTGACAGTTAACACTGTATTGGTACATGTAATTTAAGCAGTTAATAAAAACCACCAAGTGAAAGGATTTGTTTAAAAAATAGAAAAAGTAAATTAATTTTCATGTACGTATGTTTACTATGCCATTGATTTCTTACTACATCGTTGTTTTTATTTTTGCACTTATTTTGTTATTATTTGTTCCTGTGAAACAAACATTGATATTATAAAAAATGCAACATACGATTCAAAATGGGTTTGCAGGGCTTGCGTCAACTTATTCAAGTATAATCAATTTCAAATGAATGATTAACATTGTCATAAAGCACATTTGTTTTAAGTTGTACCCTTACATTGTTTATTGCATGATTTAAATATTACTCATGAGTCAAATACTATCTCTACAACTTTTTTTTCACTAACAATTTTAACTATTTTGAAAATAACAATACAGTAGTGTGTATGTTGTAATCCGAATTTTATTTCATTCTGTACTACGAATTCAGAAACTTTGATATTTTATAAAAGAACTACATTTCCCAGAATTGTTTTGGCTAGAGACTGCAAAAAAAAGCAAAACAAAGAGGAAACTTGAAACTGCAGTGACTTCTCTGTTTTCAACGCTGAAGTGTGGACGCTCGTAAACGAAATCATAAAACCCTAACACTGCAAGACAAACCGAATATTCTTAACCATTTTTTAGAGGTTTACTTTTTGTTATAAAAATTTTATTTGATCATCCGAATCGCCTCATTTTTAATTGATTTGGATTATCGCAACACCACTGTACTATGCAGTGAACTGCAAATATCAATAAGCATGACATCTACCGCTTTTGAGTATTGGAGAACCTATGCATGATGCATGACAGATACTAACTGTGACACAACCTATGAAAAAACAACCCCTATTTCCATACTGCAGTAATCCATTGCCATGGTACTTGTAGATTTCTTCTTGTGGTGTTACTTGAAAAGCAATGCAGCTATTACTGGAATTGAAACAACTACAGCATATGCAGTGCTTTAATTGTGCCGGAGCTGAGCTCCAGGAAATATTTGCATCAACGCTTCTTATTTCCATTTCTTTTTATGCACAATTTTTAAGACTAAACTCTTATCGCTTGTTTTTAATGAGACGCTTCAGTTATGTTGGGCAGAAGAAATGGTGTTGCATCTGAATTATTTGAGATATTTTCCAACCTAATTGTTGGGCATTCATGGATTGGAATTAGCAGTACATGATACCAGAAAAGATGGTGGTGTCATTACTTTTTGTACAATACGTCACCAAAATGTTGCAACATTAGAGCAGCAAATAAAGAAAATAGGTAAGATGAGTCTTGATACTGTGAAATCCGTATGGGACAGCACTAGCAACACACTTCAGTACTGCCAAAGATGACATGGCAAGCCATTCAACAGAAAAGCAAAATACAGGGGTCTTCTTAATATTTTATCATCAAATGAATTTGGAAATGTTGCGTGAAGCACTCACTGAATTGAGTGATTTATCACTGCAACTGCAAAACAGAAGTATGACACTACCTGACGCCGACAGTGCTATCACGAGAACGTTCAGACTCGATGTACCTACAATGAACCAGGAAACATCGTCAAAGAAACTGTTAGCCTTCGCAAACTAACAAATTTAAAAACATCTGTCTGCAGTCTAATTCTAAAATGGTGACAATAAACAGGGGCCAGGCAGATAATCAGGAACAGACTTGTAGATCATGAAAGTCGTGTGTCCGAAGAAAGCTGTGCCGCCATATTTGACAACCAAAAGACGAACATAGTTTCTGATTTGAAAGTTTTATAGAAGAAAGCTAGGCCTCCAATGTAGATATCAGGTATGGTGAGAAAAACATTAGCAATATTTGCGAGCGGTTCCAACTTCAAGAAGAAAGAAGAATGATTAATGCTTTTCGAGAATATATATTGACAGCAGCGTTATTTCCGAGGATTCAAGTCCTATGTTATGTATAGTAGACACCATTCCAATATCCACGTCAGAGTGTGAAAGAGCTTTTAGTGCAATCAAAAAATGCATTTCGTGTAGAACCAGTCAGTGGACTTATGTTCATCAGCAGCATTGGACCTCCAGAATTCAACCCATTTCCTTATGTGATATCCTGCTTAAGGGGAAGTAGGAGATTAGTAAATGGAACAGCATGCCGCAAGCCAGAATCAGACGAAGGAAATATGCAGCATCAACACATATGGAGATGCTGTTGAAATGAAGGTGAGCTCACCAAATATTTTTTCCAACTAAACCACTGAGAATATCTATTAAAGATCGTCAATAACGCCTTGATGTCTACTTTTAAAAAGTTGTTTTATGTTAATATGAGTTAGTATTAGTAGCCCACAGAACAGAACAGACAGCTAGAAAACAACAGCTGCTCATTTTTATTAATGCGTACCAATTTACACATTCACCATTTTTATAAGTATGAAACGAGCTAAAACTAACTTATACAATACAAGAGTACCTTTTCGTTAGCTTAATGCGTGGGGAAGTCATTTTCGATAATTTCATACAGAGTGTGCCATCTTTGCAAAATTTTTGGATCACTAACCATTGCGAGTAGTCCATCCCCAAGACACTACTTAAATCTGTTTACCTTTCCAAAATAAACATCACGTACGTTATAGTTATGCAGAAAATTTTATAAAGATCAAATAACCAGTACAAATATTAAAAATAAGAAACAAATTCAAAATTTAAACTTTCGAGGCCTATAACTCGAAAACGAGGGCCTGCATAGAAAAGTATATATGAAGTAGTAACATTATTTTGGCTCGGACTACACGCTCCTAACTTTTTTCCCATTAGTCCCACGACACCCTGTATAGGTAACTTTTTTAACGCGTTAAAATTTTTTGGAAAAAAGTAAAAATAGAAGTAGTAAAAAAGATAGTAGACATTGAAAATTGTCAAATGACAGTAAAGGGTATGAAATTGAAAGAGAATAGCTAAAGGTATCGAGGCAACCTAACAATTCAGATGGAAACAACTAGAAAGGTGTATGGAGCAAGATCGATAAAAAAATGAAGAGAGGAAGACCAGGGAGAACACATGAGGTGAAAAAGGCTGCAGATGAAAGGGCAACAAAATGGAGACTTGAGAAGATAGAAAGGAAAGAAGAAATTTACATTGAAAGGTAGAAGAGGTTAAGGATTAAGCAATGAGTAGCATTTAATTTTTAATTTATTTATTTACATAATAAATGTTATTTGAAAATACCATTACAATGGATAACAATAAATCTACAATACTGAAGATATATACAATAAACAATAGACACCTACATTTTATAAAGAATCATTTCATATGACAAAACAATGTTATTTATTTATTTATCAATTCAACATTCTGGATCTATAATAATGTAATTAGAAACCTAACCTTATACAGATAAATAGTTGGAATTTTGGTTTTCCATTCACTGCAGCCCTGTGATGACATGTATTTTTGATAGCAACACGATTAAAAAACATTTATGGCACATTTTACAGTTTGAGCTAATCTAATATCAACAAAAATTGATACTATAAGAATTTAAGTAGATTGAGTATGTGACAAACATGATATCTGTTGTAATCTTACGCCCACACCTATTAAAAGTCGAATAAGTAGAAAATAGCATAAATATTAACACCTACCCTTAGTGTGCAATCCCAAGAACCCGAAGACAAAGCAGTGCCATCTGGCGAAACCTGTAGACATGACACTCTATTTTCGTGACCATATAATAAACAAACACGAACACATTTAAGGGTATCCCAAACATTTACAGTATAATCGTTATATCCAGCAAATAAAAGTCGGCCTGTAAATACTATTCAGTTCAATTTTTAATAACCGCTTCGTACTCACCAGAAACTGAAAAATCAACTGCATTGATACCAAATATAATACTTTCTTTATTGTATACAGCAACTTCTCGATCCGCACGGAGATCAAATAATCTACACTAAAAACAAAAAGTTATCTAATTACTACAGCTTGTTACATATCATATATAAAACCCAACAGTTGCATCGTCGCTTCCCGTTGCAATGGCATCTCCACTGGGATGAAATTTCACACTGTTTACATCCGATTCGTGCCCTTCAAATGATTGTACACACTGACCCGTTCTCATATCCCACAGGTAAACCATTTTATCGCAGCTCTAAAAATCACAAAATGGCAAGGGTGCAAGACATGTTCCGGAGCTATGTCTTAACCCCCTCTTCTATTTTATAAAACGTGGCACTACTCGTGAAAATATTGATAATTACTGCCACCTTGCAATTTAAATAATAGAAAGAGAGGTAAAAATAAAAATACACACTACTCTTCTTATTACCCCAGAAACAAATGTATTCCCGATTTCCGATGGTGCTAAATCTATGGCCATGACATCAGCTGCATGTCCATGAAAACTTTGCAATAACTGACCCGATTCAACATCCCATAATGCACATGTTGAATCGCCACTGCCGGTAAGGATCTTAAATTACATACAGTAAGCGGGTAATTATTTAAAAAAATTAAATCACCTGTTGATCCGAATTCGGGAATGTGCAACAACTTGTATAACTGGTATGCGTGCCCACAGTTTTTTTCTTCAATGTAACATCCTCGTCTAAACTTAACGGGTATACTGTAACTTTATTATCCAAACCCCTACAGAAGGCAGATGATTAATACAAAATCTACACCCGAAGAAAGTTTTACTGCACAGTTGGAGAAAAAGCGGTGACTAGTCATTGTATTGTATGTAAAATTAAAAACTAAATATTGCTATTTGATGAATATGAAGGATGATTTAGTTATATTTTAATAATAATAATTATTATTATTACAAAAAAATTGTGGATACCAATGTGTGAGCTAAATTGCTACTGTTATCAAACACAAATTAACAAAAATTCTATGCGAAATATGTTAAAGATAACTAAAAAGTGAAGCATTGCTATTTGTTTAGTTGGACAAGAGTACCACACATTTAAAAACAAATGCTGAAGCACACAAATTTATAAAAATAGGTCCATTACCCACAAGCAACCAAATTCCCAGAAGGTGCATAAGCGCAAGCCATCACCCAGGTAGTAGGCATGGTAACAGCGTGCTCCTTGTTAGTTGTAAATGCATCCCAAATGATCATTTTACCATCCTAGTTTAATTCTAGTTTGAGTATATAATAACGGATTGTACTATTTACCTGTGACGATGATACAATGTGACGTTTATCAGGTGACCAATCAGAGCACAATACTTTAGCCTGATGACCTTTTAGTGTACGTCTTGGTTTTACGTTCATATAATTAATGATCTCTAATCTATCAGCCACAGCAGCCACTACAAAGTAAACTACTGCAGTAAATATAAAATTTACACAAACGTAAAGTTTGTGAATCATAAGCAGGAATGTCTTACTGAACACATCATAGTAAGCAAGTGTTTAAAAGCAGGGAAAGAGAGAGCTTAAATATAAGATTATGAATTGAATAGTAAAAAACGGAGATGGAAATAACTTTGTGAGGAACTGGATACAACGTATGGGGTCATGCCTACAACATAGTGAAGGAGAGAATGGGGGAAGCAAAGGGTTGCGATGAACATGACAATGGAAAGAATGATCCAAGAAATTGAGCAACTTTTTCCCAACCATCTGGAACTATCGCAAGGGAATGGGTCAGAGAAAGCCTTTCAGGAAGTATCAGAAGTGGAAATACTGGAAGCCGCTAAAGATTTACCAGCCAACAAGGTAGCGGGGCCAGACAATGTGCGGCCAAGGTTGTTAAAGAGCTGGCGATGGCGAAATCCAGCATATGAAATAAAATCATGAACAGATGCTTCTGCTGCGGGACATACCCACAGGACTGGAAGGTGAGAAGACTAGGACTGATCCCGAAAAGCGACACAAGCTTCAGGCCCATCTGGCTACTAAACTATGCGAGAGAAATAGCGGAGAAGGTGGTGAAGGCCAGGCTTGCAGGGGCCATAGAAGGGAAGATTTCTAAGAACCAATTCGGATTCAGAAAAGGCAGATCAGTGATACAGGCGCTACAAACTATTGAGCGGGAAAGACAGGAGGGTTGGAAGGGGACCTGGCGTACTAGGCAACATACAGCGATTGCATCTCTAGACATAAAGGATGCAGTTAACGAGGCATGTCGGGCGGAGATAATCAGGGCTCTTAAGAAACTAGAGGCACCGGGGTACTCGATCACATACATAAAGGACTACCTTCGAGACCGGAAAGTTGTGGCGGTAAACACAGAAGGGAAAGTTTACAGCTTCAGCAGCATGGGTGCCACAAGGGTCAGTGCTGGGCGCATCTCTATGGAACGGGATAAAGATATCAATACTGCTCTAGGAAAGATTAAGCACACAACAGGCGAGTTACATAGATGGATGCCCAAGTGAAGACTCAAACTGGTGCCAGAGAAAACCAAGGTCGCCCTGCTCACAGGAATTGGCAGAATCGATGTCCAGGAGCTACAAAAACTGGAGGTGTTCAGAGGACCAGGAAACGAGAATGGCGGGGATGGTAGTCCACAGTACAAAGGGACTAACGAGGAGCAGATCAACAGAATCTTTGGCCTACACGTAGATGGCGACCACCAGCCACCGACTTTCAATGACGGCTGCAAAGCATGCTGATGGCGATGCCTGGCCGTGCTACATTGGTTAGAGTGAGGAAAGGGTTTTAATGGGTACACCTTACCGAGATGGAAGGGAATCCCACACACAATATTCTTACTGACAAAACATCTCTAATTAAATACTTCAATAACTATTAGGTATAATTGTACGTATTGAGCAAGCTATTAGTTATGAAAATTTGGTACCCATTTTCCATTATTTATCCCATAGATTATTTTGTATTCTAATGCCTACAGGTATTTTGTACGGAAGCCCAAAAATTGTAGATCTGATCCTGGTTTAAACTAAAGCCAAAGCAAATCAACTAGTATGTAACCGAGGAAGACACAGATTGAAAACATGTTACTGTAGAATTTGATACGTTTACTAGTTGGATACCGCTTACACAGAATTCCTTTCAATTCACTAAATCAGACATTTTTCATAGGCAAATCTTATAGGAACTTTAAAGTTTCCCTTGTGTTAATTAGAGGAAAGTAGCAAATGAACTTACGTGTAACATCGTTAAGCTTTTGGCGTTCATCTTCCAATTTAATTTTTAAATGCTCGGCTTCTTTAGTTAGGGACTCTATAGTTTCCACAGGGCTTATTTTTACACTAACGTCTCGAGACATAGCGGAGGAATGCGATCAATCAATGTAGCTTTTAACTGTTAAACTAACAGAATAAAACAGACAACGAATGTTAAATTTTCTACGTTTGAGTTAAAACGTTAAAAGATAGATTTAACAGTAATCAATATTTGAGGTTAGATGGGAAAACATTAAATTAGGCGGCGTTGCCAAACGCTTTCATTGAAAAAACTTCACAGGCTATTTTTTTTAAAAGAAAATTAAATTTTCAATGTTCATGTTATTCTACATTTAATTAACTGATCATCTTCCCATGATGGCAAAAAGCTGAGTACTTTCACCAAGGAGACAGCGATTTTAACTATTTAGGCAAAATTTTATAGTAAGGGTAGTGCTATAATAACTCATTGAACTATAGGTACGCTATAAGCAACCGTACAGTTCAATGTAATAACCAAGCCGCGTAGAGGTGCTGGGAAATCCGCTGTTCCTAGATCTTGGCCCTGGCCGAATCACTATCCTCATCCTGTAGAGTGTAGACATCGAACTGTACGCTATACGCAACTGGAAAGGAAACGCGCATAAGTAACACTGAAGCCAAACGAATGGGTATCTCTATCTTTTTCTTTTACACGCAACTTCATACAAACGATGACACGGAGCATAAAATGCAGGTGACAGATAAAAAAAATATATTACAGCAGTTATCTCTCGTCTGCTCTACTACCGCAACAAGCTAGAAGGCGACAGAAGTACCCATTCTGCATCTGTCTTTGTCAGTCTTCAACGTCTATACAATGCATTGAAATAGCCTGTTTCCCTTCCAGTTGTTTATTCGGGTGAGGCGGCCATCGCAACGACGCCAAGTGTAACTAAGAACATCGGGGTTAAAAGCATAAAAGCACGTAGAGTTTTGTGTGTTTTTCGTTTTCTATTGTTTTATCTTTAAAAAGACAATTACTTGGACCAACTTGGACAAAATATTACGGTTGTTAACGTATTCTACCATGAATCCACCTCCATAAACTACAATTTCAACCTCGACGTTGACGGCCATTGCTAATTTTAAAGCGCCATCTATATTTACTTCCTCACCCGAATAGCGTACAGTTCAATGAGTGTAGAGGAAGTTCATTATAGGAGGAAGCAACACAAGACGACGAGACGGCGCATCACATACCATGTGAGTGTCCCATACTGTGTTGAATTGAGATGATCCATGTTGGAGGTATCCTGGTCAGACTACCATTACAGCCGCTTCCCATTTCCAGCATCCTGAGGTTTTTCTCACGTGTGAGTGACGTTGAGGAGTCGTACGACTCTATTCAGAGAGGTAGCACAAAGGAAAGGACCCGAATAGGTAACCTATATGTGCGAGCTACCCTCACATCACAATCCAGAATCCAGAATTTGCTATCACGAGTAATTTTGACATTTTATTTTGGAATATGGATATAATACATTGGGATACCACTTGCGCATCAATTGAGTAACGATGGACTCCGATCTCTTCTCCACAGAATAAGTAATCGTTCGATTGCTTCGCCTACAATATGAGAGTGTCCTATCTCAATACCTCTGTTATTTAATAGCCTCAGTCGTACAGCTCCCCCAAAAGAACCTGAAAATCCAAGTGGAGGGCCCCCACAAATGTGAGGGCTCCTATGACGACTACACGGGGCAACTTTTGGTAATGGGGTGCAAATCCTTCCGATTGCGCAGCAACATTCCCAGAAGAACAAGAGGGGTGTTTACTATTCCAATGTTTTACTCACATTATGATAGCACCCCGCGCCTTGCACTACTCGGGGTGGTAGCAAGAGTGTACAGTGGTTTGTGGAGTGTACTATGCTCGCAGTTCTCAGAGTGTATATACCTCCTCAAACGACCCCATAACAGATAAACAGAAAGAAAATCGACTTCGTTGTGGAAATCATCAAGACTCAAAGGAGACTTCCCTAAGGAAGGTACTTCTTCTCCAAGAAGTTCTTTGTGTAGAGGAATATCTGTTACTTTTGGATTACGATAACCCCTTTAACTAAACCAGTCCTACCTCAACTTTTAGGAACCCAGACCGTTGATTGAAATATTAATACCCTGACCCAGTATTTCTAAAAAACATGTACGATATAAGTAATAAATACGATGATTTATATTATAATCAAGCTCGCAGTATACCTTAATCGGGACAAAAGGCTCATCTCGACTCTCGTCCCTATTGAAAGCATTCGCCAGTCCCCACCCTCCCCGCAGTGAAGAACTAAAAATGAAAGATCCTCAAGCACTGTAGGGAGGGTATAGGTACTGACGGTACTGTGCTTGAAGGATTCTTAGACTAATCACGAAGCACACATTGAAACCTAGGATAATCTACATCTACCCCCCCCCCCCCCCCTCTTCAACCCCAGTGACGTCATAAACTCTGCGATGAATTATTAAGTAAATGAAAGCCTTTTATAATTAAAAAAGTGAAAAGTTCTTCATTTATAACAGCCAGAAAGCGTGCAAACTGAATATTAAATGCACCTTCATCACCCAATAAAAATTGCGTATAAACGGCAACACCGCCCCACCTACCTTTTACATCGTATCTCGCATAGAAAAAGTCCTTGGTTACTTTTTCTATGGTATCTCGTATCGCACGCATTCGCATATGTATATGTTATTTATCTGTTTCATCCATAATTTTATAGATACATTTTTCATCTTTCAAATAAGCAAATTAAATGTTTATCGCAAGTTTAAAATATTAATATTTTTATACCGTTATCAAAAAGTAAATAACATCCCCGTACTACATATTAATTTTTAAGCAAATCCTAGTGATTGTTTTGATCTTTTTCATATATTTGGAGGTTATGTAGTTTGTAGTCACAAATGTTTACATATATTCAATAGCTATGTAATATTTGGAATTTAATTCTATTTACATGTTAAGGTCAATTAAATTCGTGTGGTAGTACCTACTAATCGATTATTATAACATGAATTTAAACAGTGCCGATGGTGAGCCTTTTTTTTTGTCTCGATAATTTTATATTTACCTATTTGTTGTAGATAAGACTGATGAATGGTGCTACATTTGTACAGTCTGCAATGACCGAATTGGACATCGAGAAGTTTCGCCACATGCATTTATTTCTCATCCTGTATTAAGAGTTCTTATTTGTCAAAGTTGTCATAGTCGTTTCATTTACGATCACAAAACTAAATTAGATAGAATCCAAGATCTATGTCTTTGGTGTTTTAAGCGGGGCGAGTTAAAATGTTCTATATGTTCAGACAAATTTTGTGTGGTTAGTCTAAACCTTGACGCGTAACACATCAACTGTAATATTTTTGTAGCAATGTTTAAAACAAAATCTCGAACCCGCTGAGTTTAATAAAGTTAGCATTAATAAATTCTGGATATGTGTGAATTGCAATTCGAAACCGATACGTAAACTTCAAGCACTTTGCAAGAAATCGCTATTGCGGTAAGTGTGAGAAATATCTGGTGAGAAATATTTTATAATTTTGTATTCTACAGCATGGAACAGACAGCGCAACAGTTACCGAATAAGCCAAAAAGCATTTTTCCACGACGCACAATAAACAATCGTAGCACACTTGTGCGAAGAAAATCTTGGCACTGCCCTCTTACTCCAAGTGCATCGGAAATAATCGATATAACCGAAAATGATGTGACAGCTGACGATTTGCAAAATATGAAAGATAAATGTAATCAAAAATTGAACGAATTGTTAATGTTATGTACGGAAGTAAATAAGGAGGTCTTAAAATGTAAAACCGAAGTAGCCGAAACGTTTACACCTAACGATTTGCATAAGAAGACATCATTTTTAAAGAATTTAATTCATACAGTAAAGGTTACCCTAAATTTGTGGGAGAACGAAGTAGGAGATTGGAAATTTCCTTTAGATTCTTTTGAAACTAAAGATTTGATTTTGGGGAAAAGAAAATTTAATTTAAGTATTAAGCGATTGTCCGATGCTGAGACAAATGATGAATTTTCTAACAATAATGGTAATTATTTACATCCTCTGTTTCATATGACAAATGAAGACTTTTTCTTTTGTAGACACTATTCTTGAAGAATCAGTTGTCGATCAAGATTTGAGTCAATCAAATCAAGCTGATATAAATCATAATGAAGATTCAAAATCAACGGTAGTTATCGACGATGAACTGAACCTTCTCGATCATTCCAGTGATTCACAGAGCAGTACTGCTACTGTCACACTTGAAATTCCACCATCAGTTGTAGAGCAATGCAGAGCAAGTATTTTCAATTCTGGTAAGTATGTGTGATTTCTATGCTTATAACGCTTATGTAGTGAGTTTTTGCTCTCAAAATGAATAGTAGTGAATGGGGCGATAATAAATTTGTACATGAAAGGTGAACTGATATCATATGTTAAGTAAAGTTTAATGGGGCGGGGCCTGAGGAGAATGGGGGAGGACATAACGCTGGAGGAGCTGGGGAATATGCTAAATAGATTAAAAAGAGGGAAGGTGGGAGTGACAGATGGAACTACTAGGAAAAATTAGAGGTATATGGGACGAAGAGGGCGAAGGATTTTGAATCAGATCGGGGGTGTCAACTGTGGAGTGGGGTGTGTCCTGTGTACATGGGGGAACGAACATAGGGGAAAGGGTGAGAAAGGGTTATTGGAGATTGACTGGCTGGGTTTAGGAAGAGCAGGAGGAGGGCAGTGGATAACATTTACATAGTGCAGCAGATAGTGAACAGGGAGCTGGGGAGGAAGGAAGGGGAGGTGTTAGCCCTGTTAATGGACATTAAGGCCGCTTTCGATAATGCAAACAGGAGAGTACTGTGGGCTATGATGAGAAGCAAAGGCATAAGGGAGAAGTTAATGGAGAGAGTTGTGGAACTGTATAAAGTGACAAAGTGTAGGGTGAGGTTTGGGAACAAGGTTGGGGAGGCGCTCGGAACCCAGAGGTGTTTGAGGTGTTGATGCCCTCTCAGTCCTGGCTTGTTCTCTATTGATATAGAGAGACTTGTTGAAAAATTGAGGGGAAGATCCAGTGGGGGATTGTGATAGGGTCGAGTAAGGTGTTGGTACTCGCCTACGCCAATGATGTGGCGGTATTTGCCAGAACGGAGAGGGATATGATTTCCACAGTTTAGAAATAAACGGGAGCTGGAGGTCAACGTTAAGAACACCAAGTTAGTTGTAACAAGGTTTACGTAAGGGTTGACGGATTTCTGCCAAGAGTTTTTATTTACATTATTTATTGTTGACAACGTTTCGCCATAAACATGGCTTTATCAAGTCTTATATAACGTTAGTATAGTAAGTATTTTTAAAATGTTGATAACATGAAATTTTCATTAATATGGTATTATTAAGTCTTATATTCATTAGTATGTATCAAATCAATTAATTATAAAATTATAAAAACGTGTAGTCTGAAATAGTACTATTTCAGACTACACGTTATGGCGAAACGTTGTCAACAATAAATAATGTAAATAAAAACTCTTGGCAGAAATCCGTCAACCCTTACGTAAACCTAGTTTCAATCATTACTACTGCTGTATAACCTGATAACACCAAGTTAGTTGTGTTCCAAAAAGGAAGACGATGTAGGAAGGATGAGTGGAGGTGGTCGATAGTGTAGGGTAGGTTAGATGGATTACCAGTTAAGATACGATAACGAAGGACGACGCGTATATCAAGGAGTTAGAGAGAAGGGAGAAAAAGTTGTAGGGGGTTGGGGAAAGAACATTTAATAGTGACGTGGGAAGACGGGGGTGGTTATTCAATAATTTAGTGGAAAGTGTAATGATGTATAGTGTTGAAATTTGGGTGTGGAGAGAAAGAGAGACTTTGGGGAAAGTCCAGACAAAGTACTGGAAATGGGTTTTGGGCCTGGATAGGGGAACACCTAGATACATTGTGCAGGAAGAGATAAAATTGGAAAAGCTGAGATTCCAGGCAGGCGGCAAGTGGGCTATGAGATGAGAGGAAAAATTGAGCGAGGCAGAGGAGGGTGCCTATCCTTCAAAGCTGTTGGAGTAGCTCTAGGGACTTGCAGAAACCGAAAAGAAGGAGACGAAGTGGGGGGGGGGGGGTGTAACGAGAAATATGGGGAGATTATGGTGGAAGGGATACCTACCTACTTAAGGGGTGGTCTAAAGAAAGACAAAAATAATGAAAGTAGACACAAAATGTAAGAAGAAAGAAGAGATCGAAATGCTAGGAGTTACAGAAACAAAGCAAAGGACAGATACATAATTGATTCTTGCTAATGTGGTCAGAGAACTATAGAAAGAAAGAAACCTTATGATTTTAGGAGTCCTTAACGGAAAAATGGGTAATATGGGCATTGAAACCATATTAGGAGAATGGAAAATGAATTATCAAAATGTGTGTAGAAAACTGCTTAATTATAATTTATAATTAATACAAAATTTCGACATAAAGACATCCACTTTACACTAGTAGCAGAAATGAAAAGTCAATAATTGATTATGGAATTACTAATAAAAAACTAAAAAAGCGATATAAAAGAAGGATACAAATGAAAGAAAATATAAAGATCCAAAATTGTCCAGGCGTTAGGGGTGTAAAATAAATGGAAAAGATTTAGAAGAATTGTAACAGAAGCTGCAGAAGACAGGTGTAAGATACCAATAGTAAATATGAAATGAAAGCTCTATGACTATTACTTCCTACTTGAATAAATGTCATCAACCCTCCAATTGTCTTGGACAGTAGCAGCATATCCTTTGGCTCTGAAATGTTCTAAAAAAGGAAAGAAATTTTATGTTACATTTCAGCTATAGACCAGTTATTATGTTGACGAATTTACAAATTCAGAAATGTCCAAATTGGTTAAACATAAAAAGTGTTTCATTATTTGAATGTGTGATAATATTTGTTTTCCATTTGTTGCTAACAACATTTTTACGAAGAAAGGAGTGTGTCTCATTCCTCTTCCTTTTTATTCAATAATGTAATGTAATATACAGTGAACAGAATGTAGCATTACTGCTGAAATGCACACAATACACACCTATATGTTCTTCCCTGAAGTACAAATCCACGGCAAAAGTAGTTCTTGGTAAAACAAAGTTGAATAATTCATTAAAAAAAAAGAAATTGCAGTATAAATATTGAAAATATAACAAAAAAATAACAACAATTATCAAGATGATTGAGGACAATAAAATTAACAAATGAAGTATTATTTTTTGGCAGAATGTATCGAAGTAAGTAATTCTATGTAAATGCATAATTTACAAGATCATTTGTATTAAAATACCTAAATGGAATTTGGTTACTTTAATCTATAAATTATTTTTTAGGAGACAAAACAGAAGACGCCAATGCAACAAATATTTCTACAACAAGTTCAGATTCTGAAACGTCTTTTGTGTTCGACTTACATGGATACATTCCAAATGACTGTCTTACTACAGATGGTACATATATTTTGAATGCTGTATTTATCTCGCAGTTTATTCCTTTCATGTTTAATCAGTAGATTTGTTTCCCATTCACCTGCTTTTTACACTAACCACCTAATCTTTTTCACTTCGGGTTGTGTACCTACCTAAATGCGAAATTTAAGTCGATTTCTATGCAGCCTTTGACTGTAAAACTTACGTTTCACAATCATGAGATTTTCAACTAAAGGATTGCTTTTATTATAAAAAATGCATTGGTTATTAATTTTTTTAAAGTTTGTGTGCTACGTAACATTTTACAATTAACAATCATCTCATTTTGGGAACACTTGGAACAACAAAGGGCTGTGTTTATTATATAATCTTTTCATTGGTTTTAAAAATTTAAATTCAAACTGCGAATTAAAATGTACTCACGACTATATCACAGTAACACCACAATTTTTAAGGTACCTCTTGTATACTTGTAAGTTTTATATCAAACAAACTCTTGATCCTTCACATTGCGTAACTTTTAAAGATTGAAATAAATAGAATATGCTCCTACATGATATTATTGTTGTAGATTTCTTTTTCGAAGATATGGAGAAGGAAGGTAGTTTTACAAGCTACGAAAACAAACTAAACTGTGATATAGAAGATGTAAGTGTTAAAAGTTTACATATAAAAGACGATCTACCCAGCTGTGCCAATTTGAATATTACCTCGCATAGCGACTGTGATTTCACAATAGAAAATGTGGAGAATATAGAAAGTAGTATCCCTGAAGGTAACGTAGAAGATGAATTTGACGAGCAATCAGAATATTTGGAACGTTTACATCTTATCCCTAAAGCATCTCTAGCTGAAACTGAAGAAAAGGAAGATGAAGAAGAACAAAAGAAACAAGAAGAGGAGGAAGTAGAAGTTCAGTGGGAGAGTGTACTACAACATATTAAGGATGATTTTCTTACGTTATCTGATAGCTGTTCACTTAGGTAAGTTGTGTCTACTGATAAGAATTTAAAATATGTAAGATTGTTTTCTGGTATTTTATTTTATAGTTTTCTTTTCGTTTTAGCGACTGTAGTGATACTGATGAATTCAACGATGAATACAATTTACCTAAAGGGGTTCACGGTAGTATTTCATATGAGATGCCTAAACTTCCAGAAATATCAGAATATACTTGGGGTTCTGAAGATGCTAGTGTTACCGTTAATGAGAGAGATTACTTGCAACAGTACAATATAAAACCGTGCAGAGTTGTTTTGCACAAAATAGGTTTAGGCGAAACAGTAGAATATATAAAAGAGAATGGAGAAGGTATTGTTACAGATGATAAAGAAATAGAAAGGTACTATAAATTTTTGACCTCTTCTTTCATTATAATGCTCATACTCTATTATCTTTCAAAATTATTAATTGACAAGCTACATTGATTAGAAACAACTAGTAAAAATCTTAAAGTGTATTAGAAATCACTTGACACATTTTTAAATCATGTTTTTTTTTATTTATTTAATATCTTTTTGCAATCTGAAATTATGTTGTTAAGAGAAAGTGAGAATGCCTACATAAATTAAACATTGCAGTTAAAATGTTCGACGTTATCAAATAGTGAAATAGTAAATAAAAATATAAAGTTTGTGTTATATCTCAAAAAATGAACGACTACTAAAAGATCCTTCTGCATGCAATTTTTAGACTGATAAATTTGGACACCATTGCAACAAAGCGTAAGCAGAGCTTCAGTGATTCAAAGCAACAAACCACAAAGAAACAAAAAACTTCAACTACAAATCTTTCATCTAATTCAGATGTTGAATCTGACTCTGACAGTATTATATTTTCATCTGATGAACAAAATCTTAATGAACTACCTCATGTGCCTGATAATGAAAACCTAGATGAATTGCAAACATGGGATGTTGTAATGAATGCCGTTATGGAAGATGATCTTAATAGTTTGCATGAATCTGAAAGTGGCGAGACATCCATTAAGAAGTTAAAGCGAAGTTCCAGCAGAGGTAGCAATAAAGAAAATATAATTGAAGATCTTTTATTATTAATGGAGGTGAGTTAGTATGTCTTCATATTTCGTAATTTTAATATACTTTTACAATTCCTTTTTACTTACTTTCTTGGAAAAGTAAGTCAAATCTACATCTTTGGCATTGCTTGTTATTGTTATTTCTTTGTTGGTACATTGTCTTTCCCATCTTAAATACGCTATTGAATTCAACCGTCGAAGACGTACAGGTTGCACCTTTGCCTTCTCAGCGCCTAAGCCATGTCCATTGCAGTTACAGTTTTGCACTAGAGTATGACAGGCATACTGAATTGTTTTGTATGTACTGTAGTTAAGTACAAATATCTGACGGTATTTCTTGATGTCACGACTCAGTGTACTTTTCAAACATTTTTTTATCTTTAGCAGTCGCTAGAGGAACAGGAGCAACCGAAAAAAGATGGGTCGTTGCAGGAAAATGAAGAATTGGAAAAGGATGGTTTGAAATCATCTGAGAGGAACGATGAATCGAAAAAGGACAGTTGGAAATCTGATCCACTATTACGTTCTGATTTTTACGAAAAGCCTGTTTCACATGTGAAAAGTGAACCTTTAAGTGATACAGCATGTAAATCAGAAAAAGTATCTGCCAAAACTAAGTAAGGAAAAGTTACATTATTTAGATTTAGGGTAATTAACCAAATTTTGGATCTATGTAGTGCTGATAATTAACTAGAAGGTAGATTACTAGAACCACAAATTTTCTTTATTACTATATTACAATATTGAATGATTGAAATTCACATTTAATGCACCCTGTTTATCATTTAATGTATATTCAAAAATAATAATTAATAATAATTTTTATGCTGTAGAGATTTGGAAACCAATGGTGAAAAAGATGATTGTGATAGTGTAAGCATCATTTCTGATAATTTGGATGAAGATGATGATTTTGAGCAAAAATATGGTAGGATTATTATCAACAGTGAATCAGACAGCGATATCGAGTTGTAAGTAGGTGTGTGATCTACGATTAAACTTTAACTTTTTTTGTGCAGTGTGTCTGTGGCACGAAATACAGAAAAAATAAGAACACATCTTTAAATGATATTGAAATTAAATCGACTACATCAGATCGAAAGGGAAGAAGGAATATTCGATCGGTAAGATTTTTTAATGACATTACTCAATTCTTTACTTATATTTAATTAGATTTTAGAGGATGAAATATTAAGTGATAGTACAAAGGAGGCCAATGTTGCAGAAAAAGAACGAAACCTGAGATTAAGTCAAAAACAAAAAAATGTACGCATATTGAGTTTTTTTCTTATAAAGCCTAAAGTGTAATTTCAGATGGATCTCATCTTATCGCAAGCTTCAACTGAACCGGAACGACCAGGACTCATTTTAGATATCGATGAAGAAACCGCATTACCTATTGTCGTCGTTGATCCTAAATTAACACATCGATTAAAATCTCACCAAAAGAAGGGTGTAAAATTTATGTGGGAAAATTGCTACGAAGGAATTAAAGAAATATCATCTGGAAATTTGGGTTCTGGTTGTATTTTAGCACATTGTATGGGACTTGGGAAAACCTTGCAGGTATTTTGCGTTTCAAGTTAGCAATTTATAGGGAAAATGTTAGTAAAAGTAGAAGTAGTAGCAATAATTAAAATTGGTTGTTTTAAGCAGTCTTTAATCTACAATGGTACATGGCACTGTCAAAAGTACTTGCATTGTTATGGTGAATTGTAATGGAATATGGAATACATTATTTAGTTTTCTACTTTAAAAATCATGTAAATTGTTAATTGCCAATATTTTTAAAGTGTTGTTAAAATTATTTTTAATATTGTTCATAAGAGCAACAATTGAATGTGTGAATCCTTCCTACTTAAAAATTAATTACTTACTAAAGACCCCATCCCTGGAAGGTGAGCTTAAAGTAGGAAGGGATGAGGAAGAGGCCATTTTTGGGTTTTTCGATTATATCTTGGAAACTGTGGACACTAGAAACAATTCTTCTAAGTGAAAATGAAAGCTAATTAAGTTTCCTATAAAATAAAAAAACGAGAAACAAACATTTGACAAAAAGCATTAGGTTAAAAATGACTTTTTTGAAAATTATCGATTTGCGATAACATATATCTAGAAAACCGTTGAAAATTCGACAAATATGTGTGGAAACCATATACATTGTATATGGTGGAAACAATTTTATAGGAAATCTAATTGGCTTTGATTTTCAGTTAAATCAATTTTTTCTAGAGTTCACCATTGCGGAGATATAATCGAAAAACCCTCTTCCTCCCCCCTTCCTCTCTTAAGATCCCCCCCTCCCCCAAGGGCGCGGACTTTTAGTATGTTTCCCTAACTACTCCTAACAAAATCCTGAAGTCAAAAATTCTCGCATTTTCCATGCACTCTTTTGAGCATTCATTGGCTGGACTATATTATAACAATATTATTCGTGTGTAACCATTTTCTGTACTAAATATTACAATTTTTTACTGTAATAGGTAATAGCCCTCATTCACACTTTATTTGCGCATCCAGCAACGAAAACAAAGTGGGTTCTAATTGTAAGTCCATTGACAGTTGTAAACCATTGGGTAAGGGAATTTGCAGAAGCATTTGAATATGTTAGTAATAATAAATTAGTTCCTGTGTATCATATAAGGTATAAATGCAATATATTATTATTCGTTCGATTATATTCATTACCATTTCAGTGATCAACGTAGTCAATTAAATGTTATCAACAGATGGCACGAGGGAGGTGGCGCTTTGATTTTAGGCTACGACAGAATGAAAGTATTAAATGAAAATAGCAATGATAAAATTCAAGCAGCTTTGTGTGATCCTGGTAATTATTTATTACTACTGCACATTTTTGTCTTAACGAATTTACCTTTAGGACCAGATCTAATTGTCTTTGATGAAGGGCATGCCTTAAAGAACGAAAGGAGTGCTCGCTATGCAGTACTAAAAAAACTAAAAACGAAACGTAGAATTGTTTTAACAGGCACTCCATTGCAGAACAATTTAATGGAATGTAAGGTTTTCCTTAATTGAAAGTTAATAGTCAATTTTTTCTCTAAATCCAGATTATTACATGATACAATGTGTGAAACCGAACCTCCTGGGAAGCAAATCAGAATACAGAAACCGCTTTACGAATCCTATCACAAACGGGCAATACGATGATTCAACCGAAGAGGATATAATTCAAATGAAGAAACGTAGTCACGTTTTACATAAGTTATTGAAAAATACCATTCAAAGATTTGAAGCGTCCGAGTTGCTACAGTATGTTCCTCAAAAGCGCGATTTTGCCATATTCATCAATCCGCATGATATACAAAAGAAGCTGTACGATTTCCAGATTGACCAGAAAACTGAAAATGGCGATTCTGTCCCACTTACTGAGTTGATAAAAAATTATCATCGATTTCAAAATATATGGACACATATACATCTCTTCCGTTTAAAACAAGTTCAGGTAGTTTTTCTTCATGTGAGGGGGCCATTTTTTCTGATCTGAACGTGAAAAAATGGCCCTCCTAGTTATACTGATGTTAGTTCAAAGTAACCATAATAATTGTAATCCATTTGCTAATATTCTTTCGTACCTATCACCTATCATTAATGAATCATATGACTGACAGCGAAACTGTAATTTTCTGTAAGTACAGCAGAATATAGGCACGTTTCGCATACAACTGTTGACGATCACAATTTGTTTTAAGGTTATTTGACTGTCATAATGTAAATAAGCAATGCTGGCCTTCAACATAGCTGAACCACAGAAGACATAATACAGAAGCGACACTCGTTTGATGTTCGTTTGACAAATCCTGGTGACCTTCGCCATTTTGTTGTTAGTACTGTACGTGGGAAATTTAAAAACATTTTAGTTTTCAGCATTAATCTACTTCTCTGGATGGCAACGTCGCAAATGTTAACTTAATTTTTAATAGTTTACATTTGCGAAATATCGTTGCCATCCAGAGAAGTAGATTAATGCTGAAAACGAACATCAAACAAGTGTCGCTTCTGTATTATGTCTTCTGTGGCTGAACTGCTTGTGGTCTTAAGAAACAGAACAATTTAGTTTTGGAAGATGCTATAAACTAGCAAAGCAATCCTCCCAGCCCCAAACCATATTATCTTTTGTTCCTTATGTAAAATTATACGTTTGAATTCACTGTAAGATCAGTTCCGTAAACACAAAGCTTCACTTTGTGACAACAAGAAGTAAAATTTTGCCATGCCAATAGTTGCATCGACACTCCATGACTAAAAATTCCATGAATTGGTAAACTATAGTGATTTTCTCTCATTAACGTTTAATGCACAGTATTCATGATTTCAATCCAAGCGCTCATGTTTTACAGTCGCCGCACTGTAAGGAAAGCTAAACTGCGTTAACATCCCCTTCATCCAAGTCTTAGCTTTGCTTATCGTGCTGGATCTGTACCTTAATTTTCTTCCATTGTACAAATGTTGAATATATGGCGAAGGATAAAAAAACATGAAACCTTTTTTAGTTAAATAGTCTACCCAGAGAAAAATCCTACGATATGGACCAGAGTGGTAATTTGTGGTGGGAAGAATTTGGTCCAAAAGATAGTGATACAAATCTTGATTATGGACCAAAATTTAAAATAATGCTCAGCATTATTGACGAATCTCAAAAAATTGGTGATAAAGTGTAGGTACAGTCCCTTTACATATTTGATTTCTAATATTAATCGCTTACAGATTAGTCTTTACCAATAATTTGTTGGAGTTAAGTGCTATACAACATTTCTTAGAAAAATCGGCCACTCCATCATGCCAGTGGATATGTAATAAAGATTACTTTAGAATGGATGGAAGTACAAATATTGATAAACGTGATATGATGTGTAAAAATTTTAACGAAAAAACAAATACACGCGGTAGAGTGTTTCTTATTTCAATTAAAGTGGGAGGTTTGGGTCTAAATTTAGTAGGAGCAAATCGGGTTATATTAATGGATGTTAATTGGAATCCTGCAGTAGATAATCAAGGCGTTTATAGAATATGCAGATTCGGACAAGAAAAGAAATGCTATGTATATAGATTAGTTTCTTTGGTAAGTTTTTTAAGGGAAAGATGGCCTGGTACTATTGTGATACTTTTTAATTTCTTCTTCATCTCCCCATCTTGCAATGCCTTCGTGTGTTTTGCTAAAATTCTGGTGATACTAAATGATTCGTCAGTTACCGCTTGGGCTTCATATACAGAGTGAGTCATTAGGAACTGTACATACTCCTACCACGTATAGAGGCCTTAAAGTGAACATAACATGAGGATTCAAAAGTGTCCACTCCTCTTGCTTAATAATCTACAGGGTGATTTATGAGTTTTGACTAAAACTACTCTACGCGATAAATTGAATGAAATGGCAAAATATGTGAAATTATTTTATAAATTTTAAACAAGAAACATTCAATCTAAAAAATTTACTCAAAATAAGTACTATTTAAATCTGTTTCTATTGTTGTAATAATCATTTTATTCAATTTGCAGGGCCAGCTTGCAAAATTAGTCTTGGCCGATTTAAATATTATTGAAAGATCACCCTGTATAAATATTGTTGTTCAGAATGTTATTTCACGTACTTTTATAACTAATAATTAGTAGAAAACGCTTGTTAACATTTTTAATACACCAACTTGAGTTCGATAGAATTTAATAGTTTCATAGTTTTAAAATATGCGTGTATTTAAGGGAACCATGGAAGAGGTTGTATATGAACGACAAGTTACAAAATTGGCCATTTCTGCACGTGTTGTTGATCGATTACAAATTTGTAGACATTATAAGAGTGCCGATTTACGACAGATTTATAGGTAATGTACCTGTTATTAATTTTTATGTAATTATTTAATTTTTTATCGTTCAGATCAAAGTTCATATATGATGAACCTAGACCTATTCTACCACCTCCCGATGATAATGTATTAGCAAATGTTTATCAAACCTGCCCAGAAATTTTTAAATACCATGAACATCAATCGCTTTTGGAAAATTTGCCGCACGAAAATTTAAACGAAACCGAAATGAAATTAGCTTGGGATGAATTTAATGAAGAAAATGAAAGTATGTATAATGATTTATTAATTATTTTGCTTTAGTGTAGAGTGTTTCAGGACGGCAGCAGCAAGCAATGGAACAACAGATGCGAATGGCTGCCAATCAGACTGCTCCGTTGAACAATCCTAATAGGTAATAAATTAAAATTGGTAGGTTTGTAATGTTAATTTACAATATGCAATTACTATAAACATTCAAATTTGTTAGGGGGTTTTTTTTTGGAAAAATATGTTATTATTATTGTTATTTTGCTGACATTTGGCACGGGGGCAATTTGGGGAAGATTGAACAGTTAGTTTTATTTAAATTGAAAGTTTTGTTATTTAAGAAATTATTACTACTTAGAGTGCGACTCCAGGGCGGTGCCCCCTCTTACCCCTCCTTAAGGACGCCCATTGTGTGTGTGTGTTTGTTTCTCTATACTTGTGGCACTTTGTGTGAACATATACCTGTACTATGGCATGTGGTGAAATTATGGCATGATACACTTCATGCCATAATTTCATTGCCTATTATCTCCCTACAAATTGGAGTTACGCTGTCGTTATTTTAGTATGTGGTGTGCCTTACGACACAGAGTGAATAAGATATTGATATTTGTAGCGATGACATGTGGGCAACATAATATTAAAAATAGATACAGAATTTGTGTAACATGCCATAATTTATGTTACTGCTGGTGTATGCACCACCATATTTATGACACTTTGTCAGTGTTCTGATCGGAGCGCCCTCTATAACCACAATATGAAATAACAACATTGTTGCCAAATCTATCATTCTCACATTTACAACGCAAATTGAACTTGGAAATGTTTTTGTTGATACATTAGAAAGCGGAAATTTCACTAAATTTTTTTGATGTAAATAAACGTGAGGGTCATTACAAAGGGTTAATATTAAATATAAATAATAAATATTTCCGTAGTTTCTGAATCGTAATTACTACACTTTTACGAATTTAGTTACATACAGGGTGTCTCACGGTGACCGTCGGTTAGAAGTATATCAAGAACTGTAAAAGCTAGAAATTTGAAATTTTTCACATGCGACATGGAGTGTTTAATCTATTAAATAAAAATATTTTCCAAATGGCAGCACTTCCGGAAATACCGGAAGTGAGCATCAACTTCTTTATTTTAAATACAAACCAGGCAATTTTTTTTCACATTCTGATGTGTCATAAAATGTTTAGTAAGTATGCTTAAAATAATCGGCGTATCAATTTTGATTGTTGAGAAAAAAAAATTTTTTCACTGAAAAATGTCAAAATCTTGTTTAGGAAATAAAATTGAAAGTCGAAAGTGGTAAAAGTTAGGGAAATGGGATTTTAGGTTCTCAATGTCAAAAGATTGAGACACAATTGTCTGTCATGGATTATAAAAAATTGCCCGCGGTTACGTATCTATTTGACGTTATTTCCAGACTTAAGAAAAACTTTAAAAAGTCTCTTTTTTTAAACGGAATGCCTATTTAATTATCAGCCCATTCGATGCTGAAATAAATTTCCTTTAAATTGATATACCATGTTCCTATACCTAAAATCAATGATTACAGAGTTATTTACATTTTTCTAATTAAATTTATAATTACATACTTGACAAAATATGGTTGGCTTTGAAAATTTTCAAAAAATTTTTATTCAATTGTTTCTTATGATGACAGTTGTCAGTTAGCTATCAGTTTGAAAGTTTACGCTACATTTACGTTTATTATCAGTGTTATCTGTTTGAATTTTGATTTTTGCGCTTAATATTTGTTTTTAATTGGGAAATATGGAATACACAAACGCTGATATTCTAAATTTGTTTTACATTCATGGCGAGTCTGCTCGTATTACTTTTCGGCCCTGCAGAACTTTTAACCATTGAATAAAGAATCATTCAACACTTTAACGAAAGATATCCGCATTTACCTACAATGACAGAACAAAAAATCAGGATGATTGAAAAGAATTTTCTAAAGTTGGGCGAAGTAAATGCGCCACGAAATTTGGCAAAGCCAATTGTCCCCAATTACGCTGTAGAAACCAATGTATTGGGATATTTTAATGTTTTCCCTGAAAGTTCTATTCGTTCGGCGGAAAGAGACCTTGGATAGTCAAGAAGTTGCATAGTTAGAATTTTAAATAATCATAAAAGCATAAGAAACATTTGAATAAAAATTTTTTGAAAATTTTCAAAGCCAACCATGTTTTGTCAAGTATGTAATTATAAATTTAATTAGAAAAATGTAAATAACTCTGTAATCATTGATTTTAGGTATAGGAACATGGTATATCAATTTAAAGGAAATTTATTTTTGCATCGAATGGGCCGATAATTAAATAGGCATTCCATTTAAAAAAAGAGACTTTTTAAAGTTTTTCTTAAGTCTGGAAATAACGTCAAATCGATACGTAACCGCGGGCAATTTTTTATAATCCATGACAGATAATTGTGTCTCAATCTTTTGACATTGAGAACCTAAAATTCCATTTCCCTAACTTTTACCACTTTCGACTTTCAATTTTATTTCCTAAACAAGATTTTTACATTTTTCAGTGAAAAAAATTTTTTTTCTCAACAATCAAAATTGATACGCCGATTATTTTAAGCATACTTACTAAACGTTTTATGACACATCAGAATGTGAAAAAAAATTGCCTGGTTTGTGTAGTATTCTTAGTAGTTTTTTATTTAATGAAAATAAC
The DNA here is from genome assembly GCA_036250285.1 of Pyrocoelia pectoralis. Taxonomy (NCBI): domain Eukaryota; kingdom Metazoa; phylum Arthropoda; class Insecta; order Coleoptera; family Lampyridae; genus Pyrocoelia; species Pyrocoelia pectoralis. The sequence continues at coordinate 8,012,961 of CM070075.1, forward strand.
TTGTCATACAATCATTTAATTATAATCTGACAACATTACCTTGATGCCTAGCAACCTAATCCTTAATCTAACGTTCACTACATCCTTCCTCTTTCCCAAATAAAAAACCAAAAAAAACAAACAAACAAACATACAAGAACAAAAACAAACAAACAAACAAAAATTAACAATAAAATAATCAATTTACACAGAAGACTATTTATATACTATACTATCCATAATTAAAATTATATAATAAGTTCCCTTCCAAGGTTGTACTGCACATTCAGTCCCACCCCAGGTACCTACACCAGATTATTGAGGACGAAGATGATAGGAAGTTCTAGTATATACAGTCCCATTATTGTCTTTTACATCATACGATCGATAATTTTTGTCACTTACAATTTTACCAGTAATCCACTTATTGGACTTTGGATCTTTCTTAAACCATACATTTTGATCAATTTTAAAACTGCTCTTCGCCCTTGTGTTCCTATTATAATTTTTTACATTTTTTTCTTTACTTTTAACAAATTCACTTCTTACATTATCATTTAATCTTGGCATTAAATATTCATAAGTTACAGGTAATTTAGTTTTAACATTTCTATTCATCATTAACTGAGATGGAGTAAACTTCGTTCCAGATACTGGTGTTAAAGTTAAATGTGCTTATCATCTCATTCTGCTTTGGTGCAAAGTATTCATCAAATAATTTTAATACCTGTTCATATTTTTGTCCTTCATCACCTTTACTAAGTACATTGAAAAATAAATCCTGCGCTTCTTGACCAATACAGTTCAATAAAATGGCTGCCTTCCTATTTTCAGATAATCTGTCAAATCCCGCCGCCGTAATAAATATTTGAAATTGTTGCTTAAATTTTTTCCATTTCGGTAATAAATCTTCAATAGTGTCCATCAACAGTATTGCTGGCATTTTATATTCAATGTTAGCCATATCTTTGGTTAATTCTTTCTCTTCCAAAATCTTAATGTCTTCCGTCGTTACAGACATACGATTTTTTTTTAATCTTGAGTAATTATTTCACTCGATCTTTTATTAATGTTAATTATTTACGCATAGATACTTAAACCGACTGCGCCATGTAGTATTCTTAGTAGTTTTTTATTTAATGAAAATAACTTGTCATACAATCATTTAATTATAATCTGACAACATTACCTTGATGCCTAGCAACCTAATCCTTAATCTAACGTTCACTACAGTTTGTATTTAAAATAAAGAAGTTGATGGTCACTTCCGGTATTTCCGGAAGTGCTGCCATTTGGAAAATATTTTTATTTAATAGATTAAACACTCCATGTCACATGTGCAAAATTTCAAATTTCTAGCTTTTACAGTTCGTGATATACTTCTAACCGACGGTCACTGTGAGACACCCTGTATAGGTACATAATATTTACATCTCGCTATTCATCCAACGTCCTTTCATAGTCAAAACATTGAAAGTCCACCAGGAATAACTGAAATATGATACATTTGCTTCGTGTATATAATATTCCCTATATACGATTGCCTGATACTATGTGCTATTTAGATATTGGAAAAAAAATTTGTCGGTTTCATGCCTTCATGGTACTATCAACCAGAGATCCTTTCATATCGCAGACACTACGTCTTGCAGTTGCAATATACAATTTCATACATCTCTATTTAACGGACTTCGGATACCTAATAACGCACAAAAAATCCGGTAAAAAAATTAAAAAAGTCCTGTTGATATAATATACATAAAAGAACAAATTTTACTACAAAACACAAATTTATTTTCAAGAAAATAAAAATACGAAATGTAATTAAGCGTGCGTTTCATTCCTCAGTCCAAACGGATTACCTTCCTTTTATTGTACATTGACCTACATTTCTGCGATTTCAGCGTTTTCAGTACGGCCAGCTGGCAACGCACGCGGAGGAATTTTGGTTGCTTAGCGTAGGGTTTTCGATTTACTTTAAACTTATTTTTATATAACGGACTTTCGGCTTTAATGGATGGACCCCCCCCCCCCCCCCCCCCAATTAGTTGTACATCGAGGTTTTACTGTATTATTATAATCAATGGAAAATTTTTAAATTATACCATTGAATAACTAATATGAATTTGAATATTAGTTATCCAATGATTATACGTAAGTACATGCCAAATCGAATATGATTCAATTTTTAACTGTATTAGTTAATTCTTTATAATAAATTACTTTACAGTTCAAAAAATTGATGACATTTACTGTTTGGCGTTATATTAATTATTTTACTTCATTTATAACAAATAACATTGATTAGATAAGTAAGGTCCATCGCTAGTGCAGGTGGTTCTAGCTTAATCACAAAATGGGGTAACCAATATTAAAAAAGGTTGCAAAAACAAAATTCTTGCGAATACATGCGTAACATATTTGTTTACTATTCAAAATGCATTAACCAAGTTGATCATCCAAACTTTGGGTCAATCAAAAGACAAAATTATAAAGTTCAGTAGCAAATTTCCTCGAGCAACTCTTCATTATAATTGCGCTGTACCTCCTTTCGTTTTTAGTCAAATTTCACACCTTTCTCTTTTTCCCAATTCAGGTATTCACCATATCACAACTATTAAAAAAGTTGCCAAAACAAAAATTCCTTCAATTACATGCGCAACCTATTTGTTTACGATTTAAGATACATTGACCAAGATGATCATCCAAAATTTTGGGTCAGTCAAAAGCGAAAATTGTAAAGTTCAGAAGTAAATTTCCTCGACCAACTCGTCATTATAATTACGCTGTACCTCCTTTCGTTTTTAGTCAAATTTCACACCTTTCGCTTTTTTCCCAAGTCAGGTATCCACCATCACAACTATTGAAAAAGGTGTCTAAACAAAAATTCCTTCAATTACATGCGCAACCTATTTGTTTACGATTTAAGATTCATTGACCAAGATGATCATCCAAAATTTTGGGTCAGTCAAAAGCCAAAATTGTAATGTTCTGTAGTAAATTTCCTCGAACAACTCGTCATTATAATTACGCTGTACCTCCTTTCGTTTTTAGTCAAATTTCACACCTTTCGCTTTTTTCCCAAGTCAGGTATCCACCATCACAACTATTGAAAAAGGTGTCTAAACAAAAATTCCTTCAATTACATGCGCAACCTATTTGTTTACGATTTAAGATTCATTCACCAAGATGATCATCTAAAATTTTGGGTCAGTCAAAAGCCAAAATTGTAAAGTTCTGCAGTAAATTTCCTCGAACAACTCGTCATTATAATTACGCTGTACCTCCTTTCCTTTTAGTCAAATTTCACACCTTTCGCTTTTTTCCCAAGTCAGGTATCCACCATCACAACTATTGAAAAAGGTGTCTAAACAAAAATTCCTTCAATTACATGCGCAACCTATTTGTTTACGATATAAGATTCATTGACCAAGATGATCATCCAAAATTTTGGGTCAGTCAAAAGCCAAAATTGTAAAGTTCTGCAGTAAATTTCCTCGAACAACTCGTCATTATAATTACGCTGTACCTCCTTTCGTTTTTAGTCAAATTTCACACCTTTCGCTTTTTTCCCAAGTCAGGTATCCACCATCGCAACTATTGAAAAAGGGGTCAAAACAAAAATTCCTTCAATTACATGCGCAACCTATTTGTTTACGATTTAAGATTCATTGACCAAGATGATCATTCAAAATTTTTGGTCAGTCAAAAGCCACAACTGTAAAGTTCTGTAGTAAATTTCCTCGAACAACTCGTCATTGTAATTACGCTGTACCTCTTTTCGTTTTTAGTCAAATTTCACACCTTTCGCTTTTTTCCCAAGTCAGGTATCCACCATCACAACTATTGAAAAAGGTGTCTAAACAAAAATTCCTTCAATTACATGCGCAACCTATTTGTTTACGATTTAAGATTCATTCACCAAGATGATCATCCAAAATTTTGGGTCAAATCAAAAGTCAGAAAGTTATAGTACAGTAATAAATTTACTCGAGCAAACACGTCATTATAATTGGTCTGTGCCTCCCTTCCTTTTTAGTCAAATTTCACATCTTTCGTTTTTTTCCCAAGTCATGTATTCACCATCAAAACTATCAAAAGGGTTGCAAAACTAAAATTCTTTCAAATACTTGGGTTAAATGGAACGATATGGAGGCTTTTATCATACCTGCTAAGATGTTATTTTGCTTTTGTCATTAGAATCTATGGCTTACTAGTGCGAAAATTAAAAATCGTGATTTTCTTTCAATTTAAATTTCTGTCGTATATGTGTCCGATAGCAAACACTATAGGCTGTGCTATTACGAATAGAAAAAATGTTAACTTAATAAAGTTGCACTAAAATTTACCGGGGATTCCAAATATGCAATAATAAATAGGGTATGCCATTTAAAAAAATGAAGAAAAATTAGTTTGAAAATGTCGATGTTTGGAGCAAGAAAAAGTGAACATCCTGTATGAAATAATTTAACGTTTCGTCACGGTTGAATACTTTCATTCAACCCAAGTCCACCACCGAACTTAAGTAAAAACAAAAACAAGATGTTAAAAAAATACAAGCGTATAATGGAAGGGTTGATATTTAGCAAAAAAATATGTATTAATTAATAACTTGACAACGCCGTGTATTAATACAAAAATAATGTACGACTGAAAAGCTCACCCAAGGCCCCTACATTTGGGCTTAAAAAAAGTGGGTCATTCCATTTAAAAAAATATACGTTTTATGCGCCATACTTTTTGGAGACACCCTGTATGTGTCTAAATAATTTGCAAATGTGCTTCATCCAACCACTGAAATATAAGCAACCTATATTTCAGTGCATCCAACCTAATTGCAATCCCGTATATTTATTTTTTAGTAAATTTAACAATAAAGCCGTAGTTGAAGAACGGGCTACTAAATGGACACCCTGTACTATTGTTTGTTTGAAGAACATGACCAACATGTGTGAAGCTAATTTTATCAAAGCTGACTCTTCAAATTTACCGCAAGTAGACTTATTTATGGTCATGAAGTATTTTAATAAAAGTCATGATTTTATAAGCACACTCCTAAGTGTAAGATTATGGTGTAAGATTAAAGACGGGAATAAAAAGTATCGAAGACTGATTTTATTAATCTGCAACACGAAGTAATCAAAACGGCTGATACAGACTAACTAACTACTCCTTCCTTTGTTTTTCTTATAAGTGAGGGCCTCTGCTTGCCCCTTTCAGTTAACATTTCTAAAGTAAGAACATGACACCCTTAATTAATTCTAATGTTGTCGGCCACGCAGACAACAATAAAAGCACCCATAACATTTGAAACTGCGTTTGTTGTCTGCAGGGCAACCTCATCGACCATAATCACATAAATAGTTAAATATAGGGCAACAATCCATATGTTCGACTATCCTGACAGATGCATAAACGAAAGGGTGGCCCCATTCTCGAAAGTTCAATGCCATTAGCTAAGAAGTTACTGCGACGCCAAGGGTTTCCTACATAAGTTAATGTTTTACATATCGTAATTATGTCACAGTTAAAGCTGAAAATTAAATTATTTGCCACCTGACCTTTGCAAGGTTGTAATGTAATCTTTAAAAATGTGTATTAGCTCCGTAGGAGTTTAACATTATTATATAGGATTATACAATTGACATTTTTGGATTTCTACACTTATCTACACTACAGCTAGGTAAACATAATTAAATTTTGAAGGCGTGAAAAGCAGAACGTATTTGTCGGTAAAATACACTCATTGTCCAGAAATAAGACAGTAAAGCTTAGTAGTATTAAACTAATAACTTTATTGACACAAATCTTTGCGGGGCGGTATAGTATAATATAAACCACCCAGAGTTGGACCTTTCCTTGTTAACAGAACGTTGTTCTGTAACATGTAAATAGATAGCAAACAAGAAATACCGCAAACGGTAGGATAAAAAGTTGTTTAGATTTTTACAATGTGGCAGAAAATTTAAAATGTAACTTGAACTTCTTTCCCGTATCTGCCGTGGCGTGGCAATATTATCAATAAATCCTCAGATCATGTAATAATACAAAATTTAATTTTATAAATAAGAAACGGTCGTTGATTGTTAACGGTATCGGGTATTTAAATAACGTTAACGACTTAACGTCCCGCCTGGAGGGTGACCGATATATGAGCATTTATGAAATCATATTTACTGACGTCACAGTGCAATCTCGCGCGAAGCTCGAGCGCTCGGGTTTTTATTATTTTAAAGTCATTTGTACGTTCTGAAAAATTCTTATTTTTTGCAGGGACTCATAAAATTGTAAAATCTTTCGATTGGTCAATTAAAAAAAAATCTTAAATGAGCCCAATCAAATGAGCCCAATCGACAACAATTTGTCTTCGAAACAAATACGAGTAATCTGAGATCCACAATTTTTGGCAATTTCGTACAACCGAGTTGTATTCGGCATGACCATTCCACGAAAGAAAATTTCATCTTCAGATTTTACACAATTTGGAGAAAAATATAGTGATTTGAGGGAAGGAGGAAGGGATTACAGCGATAATTTGAGGACCATACTAAATTGTCAGTGTAATTCGTTCCTAATTGGTCGAAAACAAAATTGTGCAAACTAATTGGTTGAATTGGTGGAATTGTCAATATAATACCTACTTTTAAGTGTCAATGTTGTTAATAAAAATGTTAAAATTCACATTTATATCATTATTTAGAAGTTCTTTAAAATTAGTATTTACATTACTTAAAATATTACGGTCCACTTTTATCCAAATAATGTAATAAATGTTTAACAAATTAAGTGACCTAACAAATAATTATCACTGTTTAGAGTGGTAAATTAAGTGATGGCAACACTGTGATAAAATTATGGCATACCGTGTAAAGCGTGCGTTCCTTATACTTAGTAATGGCATGATTAATACACTTGCAGGAACGACTATTTCTATGGCACACATGCCATAAATAAAATTTTCGTATAGATTTCTTTCCAGGGAGTGTATCGCAACTAGGGTTAGTTTATGCCAATTCTTATAGATGGTGTAAGCTTAATATACACAGAAACATCAAAGTGCCATAAGTCATGACTCTGTTTGAGGTGCCACAAACATTGCGAAACATGTACGGGTGTGTGTGTGTGTGTATGTATAAAATACATAGGTAATTTGTTTCAGATATTACTGTAATTAAAACGATTTTTTTGTTACAGTACTACCGACAATGTTCTCAATGTTCAAAGTACATCAAATCAAACTGCCCCCAACGTAGGCTCATTTGTTAATGCAGGATCTATAAAAATGGCAACATCAATCACTGCACCACCCGTACATAGTATTTCAAATGAGCAACGACTAAGGGAACATCAAGTGCGATCTGCTACCAATCAGGATGCTGTATTGAACAGTTCTATTAGGTAATAAATTGAAATCAATATTTGTATTGTTTAACTGACAATTTAACACAATTGACTTTAAATGTATCCACTGTATTTCTATTATTTAGTAATGTGCAATATCTTTAAGTAATTTACCGAATTGTATTATAAGCCATAATGTGATAGTGGCACCATTCAGTGTACAGAGATGACATAGCAATCATAGGGAACAGGAAAGAAGATATCACGAGCTGTAGACCAACTAAACAAAGAAGCAGACAAATTTTGTATGGAAATAAACGAAGTAAAAACAAAATACCGGAAGGTAGGGAAAGAACACGAACATGCACAAAATCACTTAAAAACACAAGAAGACATCTTTGAGAGAGTCAACTGCTTTAATTATCTGGGAGTCACGATTGGACAAACCGGAGAGAACAAAGTAAAAGAGAAACTTCTGAAAGGAAACCAAGCATATGACAGAAATAAAACTCTACTAGAAAGCAATGGAAACAATAGCAATAAACAGAAAAGAAGAAGAAGACCTAAAACTTCTAGGACGGAAAATTATGAGAACAATATTAGGATCAAACATAAAGCGTTGGATAAATAAGATTGAAAAAGAACACGGAAATAGAAGAAGAACTTTGAGGAGAAAAAAATTAATTAAAATAATTAAAATTGTTTTTTTTTCATTACAGAGCTACTGAAAGTGTTATTGTTCCAAGTATATCAAGAACGTTAAATCAAACTGTTTCCACCAATCCAATCTCTCTTGTTGTTAACGAAGGGTCTAACAAAATGGTAACATCAATCCCTGTACCACCACTACATAGTATTTCAGAAGCGCAGCAATTAAAGGAGCAACAGGCGACAGTTCCTGTCATTCAGACTGCTGCATTGAACAATTCTAAAAGGTAATGGATTAAAACAAATAGGTCACAGAAGTTTAATTTACACAAACACAGCTACTGAGCTACAGTTGATCTTTTTTGCAACTCATGCTATTAGCTAGTATTCATTGTTTTTATGGTCAATAGAAAATAAGTAAAATAAGCCTTTTAAGTTGATTTTTGATGACATCTTTTAAGCTTCTGTAACATTATTGAAATCTAGATTTAATCACTATCACAATTTTACAATGTCTTTTTGTATTTCCTTATTATAGAACTACCGAAAATGTTCCGAATATTTCAAATACGTTAAGAACATCAAAACAAATTGTTTCCAATCCAGCATCGCTTATTAATAGGGAATCTAACAAAATGGTATCATCAGTCACTGCACCACCAATGCGTACATATCTTCCACTTCATTTAAGGTAATGAATTAAAACAAATAGGTCTGTGCGGTTTAACTCTCACAAACACAGCTAACGTTGATCTTTTTTGCAACTTATTCAATTTATGACTGCATTTGCTACTGTTCATTGTTTTTATGGTCAATATAATGAATTTAATTACAAATGTCTCGGGAAATCATAATTACTATATTTTTAAGTTGGTTTTTGATAACATCTTTTAAGCTTCTGTAGCATCATTGAAATCTAGATTTGAACACTCACAATTACAATGTGTTTTGTATTTCCTTATAGATCTACTGAAAATGTGAATATTTCAAATATGCCAAAAACATCAAAGCAAACTGTTTCCAATCCAGCGTCAGTTATTAATGGTGGATCTAACAAAATGGTATCATCGATCACTGCACCACCAATGCTCTCATATCGTCCTGTTAATAGAAAATATATGAGAGGATCGCATAAGCCTGCAAGCACGGAGGCTGGTCTTCTTGAGAAGCGTAACGTAATACGTCTTAACCCCTCCTTGAAAACTCAAGCATTTACTACTAAACGCAAAGTTGATCCTAATGAAGTGGACAGCTACATTAAACAGCTTGTTTGTGGAGGAGTTGTCGATGGTAAGGGTAATGCTCCTACTAATAATACATCTCAAAAGTTAAATAATGAATTTACGATTGGACAAACAAATACGCCAAGGCTGGTTAGTGTAATAAAACCTGTTAAAAGTAATAACGTGAGACAAGGTGGTTTACCATCAGCTCAATTCAATACTAATCAACACAACAGTGCCAATAATAATTCATCACGACCACCACAAATAACACCATCAACTTCCGGTAAAGTATTAGTAAGAAAATTCTTAAAGAACCCAGCTGCGACAAGTACGTCTACAATTTCAAAACCACCAGAGGCAGATAGATTATTATCGTCGGCTAATAATGGTGTGATGAAACCCGCTCAATCAGTTATAAATTTAGATAATTATGAAAACGATCGTCGTATTAAAGAACATCATGAGTTGTTAACAACTCTAAATAGTAACGCAAATATTACATTATCCGCAATAATGTCTACGTCAAAAGAAACATCATCAGATAAAGGTAATTTTTTATTTCGAGGCAACCCTATTAGTATTATTTTGAGAGAAGTTCCATAATAAGGAAATTTAATTGTTACAATTTGAAGGTTATTCACAAAATAAGAAAGCCTCCCATAACACGGTTTTCTTATTTTGCGTCTATTCAATTTTATAATCACAGACACCATTTTGTAGATATTCAAAAAGAAAATGGATCTATAATCTATTTCTCGTTTTATATGTATAATCTTACTATATATTAATTCTTTTCCAGGTGACGTAATCGAGATAGACTAAACTATCAAAAGTAGTGGACTCATATCTATGTGTCATCTATTAATTTCAGTTTTTGATTGTTGCTTATTTTCACAATAATTATTATTAAAGTGTATATCGTAACTTTGGTGATTTATTACTTTTCTTTTTCTGTTTGTGTGGAAGTGTGAGCTTTCAATATTAAACGTTTAGTAGCTTTATTTCCCAATTGTTTTGTTAACTGATAGTTTTATTTTATATTTCTGAATTTGATGTAAGCTACAGTTTTGTTTCTCAATCTCAATCTTTGATGATTAAACCCTACATTAGCATATGATGTTAATCAGATAATTTTTTTGGATTCTGGATTATGTAGGGAGGGTGGTCAGAAGGCCATGCGCACCTAGGCCACCTATTCGGACCCTTTGTGCTGCCTCCCTGATTAGAGTTGTTCGACCCCGCAGCATCACTCAAGCCATCCCACACGTGAGATAAACCTGAGGATGCTGGACGGGGAAACGGCTGTAATCTTAGCCATGTCCGGCCAGGAATCCCCTAATATGGAGCGTCTTAATTCGACAAGTACGGGACACTCACAAAGTATGTGTTGCGCCGACTCATCTTCTGTGTAGCATCCTCTACAAGATGGTGATTCAACCAAGTCCGTTCGGTGCATGTGCTTGTTAAGTTTACAGTGCCCAGCGTGTCTCTGAAGCGTCTCATCGAAGAAATGAATATTTTGAAGGAACCTGTTAGTGAGCCGAAGAACTATAATGAGGCTATTACTGGCAAGTTTAAGAAGCAATGGGTCAAGGCAACGAATGAAGAAATAACATCCTCAGAAGAGAATCAGACGTGGACACTTACAGAATTGTCAGATAATCGAAAGGCAATTGGATGTGGGTGTACAAACTAAAGTGTGGAACAAATTGTGAAATACGACTATGATGAAGTATTCGCTCCAGTGATGAAGCAGACAACTTTTCGTGCTTTATTATCAATTGCGGCCAGAGAGGAGTTTCAGAAATGTATCACATGGATGCAAAAATGGCGTTTCTCAATGGAAATATTGAAGAGACTATATTTATGAAACAGCCTCCAGGTTTTATTGTTGACGGAAAAGAAAAGTTGGTTTGCCTATTGACTAAAAGTTTGTACGGGCTAAAGCAATCAGCGCGATCATGGAACGTGGCACTACAAGAGGCTTTACAGACATCTGGATATTCACAGAGCAAAACAGATCCATGTCTGTACAGTATGAACATCAATGGAGATTGGTGTTATGTTTTGGTCTACGTGGACGATTTGATTGTGGCAAGTAAAAATCCTGATCTCATCAATCATACAGAATCACCATTGAAGTCAAGATTTAAAATTGAAAATCTGCTGAATTTGGATTATTGGATGCAAAACCGTCCAAGGTTCCGGTTTCTGCTAGTTATAAATTGCAAACAATAGTCAGTTGGATTTGTTGCCGAACTACCAGACATTGATTGGTTCATTTGGCGGTTGAATCGGATCACCAGCTATTTGGTGATCGTGCCAAATAAACAATAAAGTTTTGGAAGTTGTGAAAACAACTAACATTTCTATTTACAAATTATGTACAAGTTTTAACAGCGCGGAATGCGGTTAATAATGGAGGTACAGGTAGTAGGTAGGTTGGTCAGTCGCCGGAGGGTAGACTGGTTTTGGAATGCAGGCTGACAGGTCGATGTAGACGGACTGGTTGGTGTTGGCGGTCGGCGCAACGAGTGAGCCAGCCAAGACAAGCAGATTGGATAGAGCCGAAGCGTATAGTTCGATATTTGAAAGCAACGGCGAACTACAAGTTAATGCTAGGTGAGAAAAATAATGATATACCTTTGATAGGATATGCAGATGCTAATTGGGCAGAATCAAAAGCAGATCTCAAGACAAATAGCGGTTATATATTCTTTGTTTACGGTAGTGCAATAAGTTGTAGCTGTAAGAAGCAGACATGTGTCGCCTTGTCCTCAATGGAAGCGGAATTTGTGTCATTATCTGAAGTGTGTATAAGGGGACAATTTGGTTAAGACGATTGTTAGATTTTCATTAAATTCTTGGTGAAGCAACGATTTTGGAAGACAACCAGAGTTGGCCTCAGGATGATTACTGATGAGAAATTATCTAATCGGTCAAAGCATATAGATACGAGGCGATATTTCGTAAAGGAACATGTAACGAGAAAGGACGTTCAATGTAAATATTGCTCAACTGAAGAAATGTTGACAAAGGTTTTGTCCGCACCAAGGTTGGAGAAGCTAAGAAAGGCTTGTGGACTGCGAATGTAATAATTGAGGAGCGTTGTATTATTAAATGTACATATTATTACACAGGTACATAAATTGTTCAGTGGTTATGACTTTCACACTTTGTTAATATGATGTTTCTCAAGTTAGTGTTGACGTGTTTTTGAATAAAATCATTTTTTCCATTATAATTAATCGTAACTCATGGTTTATATTTATCATTCTATTACATATTCCGTCACCATTGTCATATGGCAGACAGATGTGTGCTAAAAGTCAAGTGTGAAGATTTTAAACAGAGGACTGTTAGATATATCCCTAAAAGATTTTTAATGAATAACATACGTATAAAAAAATGTATTACACTTAGTATTTATTTTATTCTAATCATAAATTACTGTTTCCTTTGAACCCTTTTATGGTTGTTTTTTCCCTGCCAACACCATAAGGATAAGAACCTCCCGTTTTGGAAGAGAACAATATAAAAATGGACAAAATGTGAACTTTTCTACAACACATTTATTTAAAAAGGAAACTCGTATCACATCTTAGCTCTAATAATCTCACACACATCTACATAAGTGAACTGAATGATAAAACTAGTTAATTGATACATAAAAAATAGAAATTTATTTATAAAAAGTTAAAAGACACTCTAGTTTCAGTACAAAAAAATATGGCAAAGAAGTGTAGAATGACATTAAAATTTCACAAGGTACAAAAATATAATTTTACTCCGTGGCATCATCTTTAGCAACTGAAAAAGGTTCACTTAATTGTTCCGCTTTACAATTAACAATAACGACATCATTTTCGGGACGATCACGGTTATCAGTTTTAGTCGCTTCAATTTTTCGAACTACACCCATTCCTCCTATAATTTTTCCAAAAACGACATGTCGGCCATCTAACCAAGAGGTCTTCTTGGTGGTAATAAAGAACTGCGATCCATTCGTGTCTTTACCAGCATTGGCCATCGATAACCATCCTGCTCCATAATGTTTTAGCTTAAAGTTTTCATCGGCAAAACGTTCTCCATAAATGCTTTCGCCTTAAAAATCGAAAATTAATATACGAAGAACTACTGGTAAAGTTAACAGTTACCTCCTGTACCGTCACCTCGGGTGAAATCACCTCCCTGAATCATAAAGTCTTTAATTACACGATGAAATTTGCTACCTATATATCCCTTTCCGTCTGATTTTTCACATAATTGGAAAAAGTTGTCTGCTGTTTTTGGAACTGTCTTACCGAACAATCCGACAACAATAGAACCTTGACTTACACCTCCAATTTCGATATCAAATGTTACCTTAAGACAGACATAATAAATCAAAGGTTGCCTCGCTTATTTTGTGCTTACCTTGGCAGTTACTTTTGGACCACTCACATTCTTTGTTTCTGTGGAGCCAGAACAATAACATAAAGTAATAAATGAAAAGAAAATATAATATTTAAAAGAATTTTGAGAATACATTTTTTGTGACTAAATTGAAAGGAATTGAATTAAAATTAAGATACAAAGGTTATAAACGGTTCATTTATCACTAATTATATTTGATTAAAAAATACTTCAAGCACGAAAGATGATGAGCTCTTAAAAGAAAAGAAAAGTGATGCGTGATTGTGATTCGTGATGATGCCACGATTGCTTTTCCCATTCGTTGGTTATTTTACAGGGGCGGAGTTGCACAAACAAAAACAGATCCGTATTCCACATGATGGCATACAGGCGTCAAATTCAAAATTATTTACTGGGAATTGAATTAATTTGTACAGCCGCAGGATGGCTTTTGAAAATGAGCCCCACAGTATTCCGATCGTGCTGTGATACTATCAGAAGGTCAAGAAGCTCCAGTTCAGTTACACTTCATTGACTATCATCTATGACAACTGGAAATATTTTTGGCTCGAAGGGCTCTCTTATGAAGGAGACCCTCCATCTCCATCTTTGCTAGGGACGCTAGGGTAGTGTGTTGAGGTTGAGGTTGAGTATTTATAAACGCAGTAACAAGCGTTTAATTATATAAAATAAGTATAAACAAGAAAAACACTCAGTAAACCTCGATATAACGGACCTCTATTTAACGGACTTCGGATATAACGGACAAAAAATCCGGTAAAAAATTTAAAAATTCCTGTTGATATTATACATAAAAGAACAAATTTTACTACAAAAACACAAATATATTTCAAGAAAATAAAAATAAAAATACGTCATGTAATTAAGCGTGCTTTTCATTCCTCAGTTCAAACGGATTACCTTCCTTTTACTGTACATTGACCTACATTTCTTGCGATTTCAGCGTTTTCAGTACGGCTGGTTGATAACGCGGAGAATAATGCTTACTTACTTGCTTAGCATAGGTTTTTTGATTTATTTTAAACATATTTTTATATAACGGACTTTCGGCTTTTACGGACACCCCCTCCCCCCAATTAGTCCGTTATATCGAGGTTTTACTGTAGTAAAATAAAAAATTAGAAAGTTAGCGACATGAATGGACAACACCACGAAAACGGAAACACTATGGTAGAAACATGGTAAAATCATCCCATTTGTATCTGTATTGCAAATAATATTTAACATAAATATAACAAGTGATGCATTAAAATTTAGGAAATTTTACTCTCTTTTCAAAAACCCCAAAATGTATAGGGTGGTCCGTATGAAAAATGTAGCTTAGGGCACTGACCTGTTAAGATACAGGTCAGTGGCTTAGGGTCGTACACAAAAAACCAAACACCCTGTATAAAAACTGCCTATTGAGATGGATTCTACGCAATATGCCCTAAAAAAGATTTTGCCAAAATCACTTATCTGTAATAATAAGGTTATGGAATTAAATTCGAAAAACGCTCCCTAGCGGCCAAATGATTAGAAATGTCTGTACTCTGTTTATACCAGTGATTTTCTCATTGAAATTGGGCTCCAATCACCTGGGTCCATTTTTGTCTATCTCTTAAAATAAAGGGTGTTTCCATAAGAAAGTATATCCAATTTGGACCACTTAATTTACAATAAACTATAAATAACGAGTCAAGCAACAAAAGAAATACAAAGTATATTATATTAAAATCGGTACTACCTTGAAATCAAAACAGAGTAACACAAACGAATACAAAAACGATGCTTATATACAGTTCCAAGATCAGTAAGCAAGAGATACGTTTTAAACTCTTTCGCTTGCAGTTGACAAAAAAACAACATTGCCAACCACTGAACTCTAATTATACTGGAACGCTTACTGGCAATCTCTGCCATACAAACTTCGCGATTGCTTCGCGAGCCGAGAGAGATATCGCGCAAGGGATATTCTGTCCTTTTCGTACATGCACCGTGAGTGAGAGAGCAGACAGCGTTAAACTAACACACACCTAACCAAAATGTAAGAGAGCAGGCAGCATTAAACTAACCAAAATGTACTCGAGAGAAGGACAGGGATGTCCCTTGCGGGTCCTCTCTCTTGGATCGGGCCGGCGGACCATTGAATAACGGCGGACGCAGTAAGCGTTCCAGTTCCCTCTTTTTTTTCTATGCGTTCCAGTATGTATACAGTTCAGTGTTGCGAACCGTTGCAGATTTTTTTTACATGTTGCCAGATGTTGTAAACTTCGGTAGCATATCAGAAATGGACGTACGTACTATACTTATACTCGAACGCGCATTGGCGGTCTCTGCCATAGAAATTGTGCGAGGAGAGAGATAGAGTGTAACGGTCATTCCTGTCCTTTTCGTAACGCTTTGAGCATGCACTGTGCAAGAGTAGGTATATAGCGTTAAACCAAAACTACTACTATCCGCGCCAGAAGATCGCTACGTCATCACATACAATCATATGGTGTATTATAATATGAAAAATATTAGTCAAAATTGTACTAAGTATAATACTCAAATAAGAATTAATTAAGTCACATACATATAAACAAATTAAATTCGCGTTTATAGTTTATGTTATAGTTTATACTCTTTCTACTAGATTTCCTTATTGACCTTATTCATTATACTTTTGGAAATGCACAACCAATTTAAGCCATTGCTCACTCACCAATACTTTTTGGAAAAACGAGGGATGTAAGGCTCTCTGCACTCGGAGTGTAGGCACAGTTTCTACGTAGCTATAACTTTATCCAATTGTGTGTGCTTCAATTAAGTAAAGCATTTGCATGGTTGTTATTAAATCTGCTTTATTTACAGTAATTCTCAATAGCATGTTTCGTTGTACGCATACTGGTGGATGACGTCACACGTGATTGTCGCTATCTTCACACGTATTGGACTTTCAACTTTTTTGACCTTTAACCTACAAATTGATGAACCGTCACTTTTTGTGTTAGTTTTAAATGTTCCAATTTTAGTAAGCCTTTTTCTTATTTGTGTTTTGTTTTTGTATTTAAAATTTTCCGTAAAAAATCTGTCATACCTATCAATAATATTCTACTATAATGAGCGAATACGAAACAAGTTCCTTTGCAACTGACACCACAAGCAGTGCTGTTGCAGTTGATGATATAAGATCTGATACCTCATTAAGTATGAGCCATTCTTTGGAAGGTACGAACACTGTAAAACCAAACGATAATGACACTACGAAAGTCGATGGGTGGGAAGACATATTAGGTAGCGGTAGTTTAATGAAGAAAATTGTACAGGAAGGAAAACCGGACAGTAGACCTCAACGAATGGAAAATTGTATCATAAATTATACGTGTACACTTGAAGATGGTACATTAGTCGAGAAAAAAGATAAATTCCAAGTACAACTTGGTGATTATGAGGTATATTGTGTATTATTTCTTAATGCCGGTTATATAAGTTGAAGTTTGTAGGTTATACAAGGGTTAGATTTAGCATTGAGCCTTATGAATGTAGGCGAAATATCTAAACTTAAAATACAATCTAGGCTTGCTTATGGACAAAAGGGATTAGACACTCTTGTGCCACCAGATGCCACCGTTCACTTTGATGTTGAACTGACATCAGTAGAACCTGATGACGAACCTAAAGAATTGAGTATTACACAAAGAAGGACCAAAGGGTATGTTGTTAATTTAAAAGTAGCAATTAATTAATTAATTGACGTAAATTCGATTTAGCGGGTACATCAAATGTTATAACATGTATATATTTAGATAGGGTTGAATTAGGGGAAACATTTGAGGTCACTCCCATCCTCCAGAGATGAGAGGTTGTCTCATAAGTAAATTTTGAAAATTCCATGTATTTTTTATGGGAACCATTATAATAAATTTAAACCTGTTAGTACATAACAATCTCCATAGAATTTTCATTGGGAGTTATCAAACGTGTAAAAGTTTGCCCCCCCCCCTCCAGGATTGTTATCAATGACCTATTGAACAATTTTAGAGAGGGGGCAAAGTTTAACCGCCGCCATCTTGTCTGCCGTCTTGAAAATGCCCCGAACCTATTTTTGACTATATCTTAGCAACTGTATGTCCAAATGGAACATAGGTAGACTCTAATTGAACAGTTTTGTATAGTCAAAAATAGGTTCGCCGACATTTTCAAGATGGCGGCCGTTAAACTCCCCTCCCCCCTCTAACATTGGTCAATGGGTCATTGATAACAGTCCTGGAGGGGGGGGGGCAAAGTTTTACACGCTTGGTAACTCCCAACATTACATTGTTACGTACTATGAAAAATTGCTAGCCTAAGCGTAGATTGACACTAAAGCGCCTAGGTTATTTGCAGATTTAGTATGTATATTTTTCTTCATTTGATACAAATACATGTGATTTTCAAAAATTAATTCTGAGAACCCCTCATCTCCGGAGGATAGCACAGGTGTCAATCGACTCAGCTCCTCCCCTTCTTTCTTATTATACAGGGTTAGTAAAAAGTCCCGGAACGGTCGAATAACTTTGTTATTTGAAAAGTATGATTTCTGAAATTTGGTATGGGGGTATAGTTAATATAAATGCATTTTATGCAATAAAGTTTTTTTTTTTTTCACTTCCGGTGTAATCGGAAATACGTCCAACTTTTTTTTTTAAATGGAACCCCCAGATTTTTTTAACACTTTTGAATGCAAAATAAAAAACTACGTTCAGGAAGTATTAACATGTTTAATTTTATTCACAACAAAACAGTTAAAAAATTAAAAAGTGTCCCCATAATCTTGAACAATTGGAAGAGAGAATAGTTCAAGAAGCCAATCGCATCACTCCAGAACAAATACAAAATTCAATAAGAAATTTTACTGACCGTTTACATTTTTGTCAAATTGTAAATGGAGAGCATTTTGAACAATTATTGTAATCGCAACCTGAATAGACAGGTATCTTGATTTTTCTGTATTAGGACACTTTTTTAATTTTTTAACTGTTTTGTTGTGAATAAAATTAAACATGTTAATACTTCCTGAACGTAGTTTTTTATTTTGCATTCAAAAGTGTTAAAAAAATCTGGGGGTTCCATTTAAAAAAAAAAGTTGGACGTATTTCCGATTACACCGGAAGTGAAAAAAAAAAAAAACTTTATTGCATAAAATGCATTTATATTAACTATACCCCCATACCAAATTTCAGAAATCATACTTTTCAAATAACAAAGTTATTCGACCGTTCCGGGACTTTTTACTAACCCTGTATATAGTATTTGTTAAAAAATGGTACCCGCTAAACCAAATTCTTACCAATTAATTAGTGGTAGGATTAACTTGATATTTCAATTGTGAATTGAAATTAAATTGCAAGTTAATTGTAGAAATGAAAAGCGGGATCGAGGAAATTGGTGGTACAGTCGTGGTGAGAATCAATTAGCGATACAATGTTATCGAAGAGCTTTGGAGTATTTAGATGAAGTAGAAGGAGGTATTCAGTTCCCAACGGATGACAAATCGAGTGCATCCGACACTGCGTTACAACAGATTTTAGAAGATAGGATTCACGTTTTCAATAATATGGCTGCGGCACAATTAAAATTGGAATTGTACGATGCAGCATTACAATCGCTGCAAACTGTTTTACGTTGTCAGCCTGATAATGTTAAGGCATTATTTAGGAAAGCCAGGGTGAGGGTTGACGCGTTCTTAAGTTGTTCAAACTTACCATGTCATGTTGTAGGTACACAAAGCAAAAAATGACGTCCAAACTGCTCTCAGTTATTTGAAAAAGGCCATAAAGTTATCTCCAAATGATGGGGATATTTTAAAAGAAATTGCCAGTTTAGAAAAAATTAGGGAAAAACAGAAAAAGTCAGAAAAGGAACTGGCACAACGTATGTTAAATGGATTAAGTAACAAAAACAATTCGCAAAGGAAAAAACGATCTAGCTCACCTAAAGTAAAATTGCGCAACTGTATCATTAATTCTTATAATAATTCTTTTTTTTTTAGTTTATGACACTTGTTACATTGGGAGCAACAATCACCGTGGGCTTAGTAGGGTTAGCTATTTATCGATTTAAATTTACATGAGGTGTTTAAACCATTTCTTCAGAATGTAAATTTTGGAATAAAAAAAAATGTTAGTTATAATCACTTATATTATGTTTGATCTTCTACGTTATGCATTTTGTATTATGTATCACTTGTTTGTGTACATTTTTATTGCATTTAGTTTGTTTTTATTTTTTAGTTTGGTTTTTGTTGAATTTTTTTTATAAACCATTTATAAACTTTATTAATTAAAAGGTAAAATACGATCTCACTTCAATGATAGTTTCAACCCATTGTTTATCGGAATTTTCTACTGATATTTAGCTCTAACATTGAATTCAGTGGCATTAAGCTTCATTACTATTTATTCAGCAATCTAACATTTATTCATTTGTCTGTGAGCAACGTATTTGCACTTTATAAATAATGGTTAATTATTAAATTGAAATAGAAATTTTAACTTCATGAAAAGGTAATAATTTGGAAAGCTCTGTCATCTGTGATTAATTTATGATGGGTATGTGTCATATTGAGCTACCAAAGTTTAAGGACTACTGCACATTAATCTTCTTAACAGGTTGACTGCCGGTGCGTCCTGTAGGACACACGCTCGAATTCTGCAAGAGGCCAGTGTGTCTTATAGGAAACACGCATTCGACCGTATGATCAAGCCGGTGTTTCCTATAATACACAGTTTAATGTATTTTGCACTACTGACGTATAATAGTGGCCCCAATGAATATCTCATGCGAATGGGTTGTGGATACTATGAGTGTTGAGGTAGTGTCTTCAGAAAAAAAAACAAGTCGGTAAAAACGAAAGTTCTATGTGTTAGCTATGGCAGTCAACCTGTTTTAAGCCAATCATAATGATGTGTGTTAAAAATAATTGGCTGTGTGGTCTGTATCAATTATTCATTCGGCTGAAAAGTTCGAGACTGACACATAGATGGCGTCATTAGAATTAATTCCATGTCACATATAGGGACTATTAGGGGACTATAATTCCATATGATGTTTAGTTAGTACCAACCTTGCTGAAATTTGACAATAATTGGACGATTGGTTGGTTGACGTTGAACCACAGAACATGTAAGCTGTAGGCACTGAACTGTAATTATACTGGAACGCTTACTGCGGCCGCCGGCCCGATCCAAGAGAGAGGACCTGCAAGGGACATCCCTGTCCTTCTCTCGAGTACATGTTGGTTAGTGTGTGTTAGTTTAACGCTGCCTGCTCTCTTACATTTTGGTTAGTGTGCGTTTAGTTTAACGCTGTCTGCTCTCTCCATGTGTAAAGCGTTACGAAAAGGATAGGAATGTCCCTTGCGCGATATCTCTCTCGGCTCGCGACGTTTCTATGCGTTTATATGGCAGAGACCGCCCAGTGAGCGTTCCAGTATGTATAGAGTTCAATGGCTGTAGGTAATGATATTTCAGGATCTATTACCTATATCTTCATCAGACAGTTCATTGGCGATACTAGTAGCCTTGTAGGTCGAACCAACTACATGGATCTACCCGGTCGAACATTTTTAAATTGTCAGCTGGTTGTTGCCTTCTTCGTGTGAAGTAGGTACCTACACTGCTACACTTTGCACGGGATTGACTCCAGTCTGCACACCATTCTTCTGTTTCCAGAGAGATTTGTAATTGTTGGGTTATCGTCTCCATGCTAGCCAACACGACTGTGTCATCGGCGTAAAGCGCGTAGGTCGCTCGCTGGTTTTTAGACATAAGTATCTGACGTGAAGATATTGTATAAAATCGGCGATAGCGCAGAGCCCTGGGGAACTCCTGCTTCCAGCCTCTTTAGTCCTGATCGGGAAGTTCAGAGTTTACTCTGAACGTACGGTTACGCAGGGACGACTTGATGAGCTGGATTAAGGCTTGATAACTATTATCCGGACTCTGCACCAGGAAAATCAACCGTTGAGAAGTGGTTCGCTAAATTTCGTCGTGGCGAAATAAGAACCGAAGATGATGCGCACAGTGGACGCCCAAAAGAGACTGTTGGACATATCGTGAATGAATACTTGGGCATTGGGCATGCGAAAGCTCTGTACAAAGTGGATATCCGCGCGAGCCCATGCGATCAAAAGCAACGTGTTGATGACTTGGAGCAAGGTTTAAAAGCTGTTCAACGGCAATAAAAATGAATCCATCAGCATCACAGCATCTCGAAAATAGAAAAAACAATCGACAATGATTACTACATAGCGTTGTATTTTACTTAGTGGGACTTTCTCTAGATTAAGAGGACATTAGGACAAGGTCGTAAAAGACCTACAAATGAAACAAAGTATCGATTTCTTAGACAACTTGCCTTAAAGCTGGACAAACATATGCTCTATATACTCTTTGGCTCTATGACAGTAGGTATGTACAGTACCTAAATTTTATTTCGGAACGAAGTATTTAAAGTTGCCTATATGCAATGAAATTAATTTTCAGCGCTAAATAAACCAGTTTGTATTTTAAGAAAAGGTGAACGCTAGGAAAATTTGTTTTCTTTTCTATTTTTCAAAATGTGGCATTTTGTCACTTTTTGACGTTTCTTCTCAAAAAAAACATTATTTCCAAAGCTTATAAAAAGGTCGGGTTATTGGCGTACTAAAGCATTCACCTTTCAAGGGAATGTTCGACTCCTCCTCCATCTTCAACCAAAATCCAGATTTCGTCAAACAAATTTAAGCATTTTATAGTGCTGTGGAACGAGATGATCGACCAGATCCGAATTATGCAGAGCTCTAGCAGAAAACCGTAACCTAGAGATATCTGGCAGAACAGTCAGGAGAAGGCTTAAGGAAGCAGGATTAAAGAGTAGGAAAACGGCAGTTGCACCAGAGTTGCTAATTGCTAGTTTACGTTTTACCTACTAGAGCTCATGCAACTGGACTTTTGACGACTGGAAACAACGAGTCAGTTTGAAGTCACCAGATGGACCTGAGCGTGTTTAGAGAAGACCACAAGAGAGGTTTTCAGACTGCAACATCTCTTCAAGAGTTTCATTTGGTGGTGGGCATAGACGGATTTAAGGTTTTGCCGTCTGTAGGCGAACTTCGTATGCCGCCTAGAACACACTGTACCTACTTAAATAAACACATACGTAAACATTTATAATAGGATAATAGTTAGGTATTTCATTAGAGCACAAGAATAGAAATAATGCTTACAAATCACATAAGTATGTATATAATAATTATGTACCTACCTATAACTATATTTAGGTAACCTACATTAACTAAATTTTCTTCTACATTTTGTGTGGATAAATTTCGGCCTACCCGAAAATCCACCACTGGTGGTGGGTCAGTAATGTATATTATGCTGATCAGAAATTTGAATTTTTCAAATGTTGTCATCTGCTTTGCAATTCAAGTCTCAGTCTATCCAATAGGTACCTTATAGGAAAGCAAACGTCGATTTTCAATGTTTCTTGTCGTTTAAGAACAACTCCTTTTTGTCTGCTTTTACCAGATAGCAGCAGTATTGGTACATGAGTACGTTTATTTTCATCTTCATCGTTCTCTTCATTCAATTCAGCTGCTTGGTTTATATAAAACATAAAACATTCTTTACGTTCCCAATTTGGTAACGATGTCGATCAAGGATCTGTGATACAGTTCACAATATCTTTCAAATTAGTCCTCAGTGCTTGAAGAGCCTCATTTGTTTTATTAAAACCTTTCAGTGATGCAGGTAGGTATATTTCAGAATAGAACCCTTAGACGCACTAGGTTCATAATCCATGATACAGCCATAAAAATTGATTCAAATTTACTTAATTGCTTCTCGAAGCAATCGTCTTTCTTTACTTTTCAAGCTTTTCGGATGCACCTTTTGCTCTATACCTCCATTAATTCTTTTCAACTTTGAGTAAAAGCGGAGCACGCGTTCCAGTTACCATTTCTATTACTTTCTCACCAGGTTTCAACTTTCCTAGAAGTGATTTTGATCTCAGTAGACTTGACGACACAACGCTAGTTTTGAAATAAATACGAGCGCTGATTTTCCTACAAGGTTTAGACCGTGCACTCCACACAGTACCAAGGCATATAACTCCGTGAGCAAACGTTGCAAACCTTCATGACAACCCGACATATTGCCTGCATTGTCATAGTATTACGCGCGACAATCTTCAAACCGTCTGCAGCAAGCACGAGGACGAACGTCTCCTGCATGGGGCAACAATTTAAAAGATTCGCATGTCTAACTTTGGACGCGACCTTAAATCTCAATTTGTTTTGCTTGTGTGTTTCGGACTACTGATATTTTGGAAATATTCTTACTTAACCTCGTAATCAAGTTCCATATTTCAAACGCGTGATCATTTTTCCCAAATACGGAGCTGCTCAACTTCCAGTCCGCCACGCATCTTTCAGTCTAGATCTGCCTAAAACTTTTGTGATTTTTACGGAGCTTTTTTGCTCTCCTTCTTGTACTTTTTCGAGTTTTCGCAAGTGTTATGTAAACCATATCATCTTCATTTGTAACCGTTATTGTTTCAAGAGTTTATTTGGTCAATTTGCCTTTTAGTAAAGACCTATGTTCGATATTCGATGTCTAAATAGATCACTTAAATCTGATCTTTTTTCCTAGCAACACCATAAAATTCATTATTGAGGAATAATAGCAACCATCAATCTGTCTTTAAAAACATCGCTTTACAAGTGATTAATTTTAATATCTATGATGTTAACTATAAGGAAACAATAACATTAAACACAAATAAATTAAAGAATGCAATACATGAATAATTTAAACACCAGATACAATACATACCTAATTAAGTTCAATACTCAAAAGGCCTTGGAAACAATTATTTAATTTATTTATTTAACTTTATTTCAATATCAAATCATACAATCCATTGAAAACAGAACAAAAAGGAAAAGAGCGAAAAAAAGGCTCATATTAGCTAAAGATGGATAATGGATATGCTTATGTACTTATTCATCAGAGGACTTTTTTGATAAATCACCCTAACTTTTCATTAGATCACTTGATCAGTATTAACCGTTTCTAACAGTTAGATGGTACTTTATTTCTTGCAGATTTTTAATTATGTTTTAAATGTATAGGAATATGATTAATATGGTCAAACTCGTCGCATTTTCACCCAAAACATTCTGTGAGGGTCCTTCTTGTTATCGTTTGCAATTTAAGCTTGATTGTAAAACAGAAGTAGAGTATTAAGTATTATAACAAATCCCTTTTACTTATGGAAATATCCGTGCGTCAATGAGATATTAGCAAATCAATGTAAATTTAATAGGACCCCAGGGAGAACAAGTTAAGCATGTTGTTGTTACATAATATATCTACCCTACATGGTGTAGTATTTCTATAATTCATATGAATAAACTGATGTCTGTTATTCTTTGTAAATTTTTATACTAATCCCATGATTGCATATGCTGTCACAAGTAGCAGCCCGCAATACGACTATTCTTTTCATATAGGTCTTTCAATTATATTCACATAAGTATTTATTTTCTTTACAATGTACCTAATTTCATTGTAAAATATAGGTTACTAAATATTATTCTAACTATAATTATTGCAAATTCTACAAAGGGTGATAGGTACAGAGTAACGTTCCTATTTCGAAGCGCAATCGAATATATGATGTGTACAATTCAACCATAAGCAAAAAATAAATCTTTGAAATAAATATTATTTATATAAGTGTATAGTCTCGAAAATTTCAAATAATCGTGATGTGAATTGAAAACGGCACGTATCTATCATTGGATTATTGGCGTGAATGTTCAATGTAAGGAATGCAAGGGTATAGCTTAGGGTGGTTTACAATTTTCAATTGAATTCAAAGACGCCAACATCTTCAGATATTGCAATATTAAAAGGTCTCTAAGGGAATTTCAAGAATTACAACAATGGATTAAATTCTAACACTTCCATTTTAAGATCATTATTTCACTCTTAAAACAAGACAATATATTAATATCATGCGTACAAACAAAGTAAGTTTGAGAATGATCGCCATCATTTATTTAAATTACTTACCGCCCTTAAAATGTTTCCACGTTGAGAGTAAAGTATAGGTAAGTAAAAGTATAGACAAGCATCAAAACTTGCAGAAAATTATAGTAGGTTTGGGTCATGAATCTCCTAAGTTTGACATGGGGTTTAGTGGCTGAAAGAATATTGCAAAATCTATAGCAAAATGCATGAAATTAAATGCGATAATAAAAAAAACAAGTAATAATAGAAAGTTACTGTTGCAGTTCAAACCGGTAGCGATACCATTGTTTATCGCTTCCATTGATACCGTCAAAATAATAGGTTTATGTTCATAGGTTCGCCCTATAGGTACATACTCTAATTTATTTTTTAGTATTCATTTGGGCCCTTGATAATCAAAAACAATTCTACGTTTGTAAGGTTGGTAAGAAAACAATTTTGACGTATTTTTACATCATGATTAATATGGCATGTAATCACATTTAAATAATCGAAAAGAGTTTGGCACTCAGGTTCCTTTACTTTTATAAATGATATTCAGGATTATTTAAATCTAACATTTCGTTGTATGTCCACAATTTAAAAATTAGTACAAAATTATTAGAAATTGCAAACTCCGATATTAATGTCTAATTGGCAAGTTGTAGTTAAATGTACAAATAAAATAAAATAAAAAGTGAAGTAACGCCTCGCAAAGGCGCTGTGATTAATTATAATTTTTTTTAATCACTTATATTAGCGGTAAAAAAAGGAAAGATAACAAAAGTAATAAGTGAACCGATTTTTGATGAATAAACGAAAAATAGCAGAAAATTAAATTATACAGAAAAGCTCAAGGGCAGGTAAAGATGTTTAATTCTGACTAATTAATAATTTGTTGTAGCCAAAATTCTTTTTTGATTAACAACAATTCGATTTGTTATTATATTAGTATTAACTTGCGTTTTTTTCATGCACTGTAGATGTAAATGGATGGATGGAACCAACTACTAGCAGGAAGTTATACGTTCAATAAACATTCAATGTAACAGCGAAGAATGCAATTTCTGAAATTATAATAGGTACATTAAAAGATTCATTGGAAAAAAGTGTTTAAGGGATTTTACCCCTTATGAGTTCAAGTTTATGGCAAATTTCGTTTACAAAGTGATCGGAAGAAAAATCTTGTCAATCAATGAAACGGTACTACCACAGATGTAAATATAGTGTATTTCCATCTGTGGTACTACTATAAGTTGAAAAGAAGTTTTAAAAATGTTTAGAATAAAAAAGCAATCACTGTAGGTTTTTATATCGTTTTCCATTTGTGTATTGGGTATAAGAAGCGTTTTTCAATCAACGGTATAAGTCATTTCAACATTTTATGTAAAGGTAAGGGTAAAAAATCGAAAAAGATCCATTGGGTTGTTATAAATTGTGTGCTTTGTTCCCTATTATAGTCTAAGTATACATACAACGACGTCTTTATTTCATAACCTATCGGAACGTAAAGTCCTACATGGTTGGATTAGATGAGCATTACGGCTGCTATGAGCTCATATTATCAACAGAGGTGGGTCGTGAATAAACTAAAGACATGGGACCTATAAATTAATGTATTTGGTTTCAAACGTTATTATTATTTATTATTTTTGTGTTTATAATTGAATTAGGTATCTAGATTATGTAAAAACTATACTAACACAAAGAATAAAAGAATACGGCCAACTTGGTGAGAAATGAGCATGAAGACTGCTCTAAAGCTCGATTTAGAGACTTTAGACGAAGAAAAGTCTGAGAAGTATGTTTCCAGTTCGCTTTGAACGAAAAACTGGAGGAAAATACCGTTTTGTCTAAGAAGCAAGAAAAAGAGCTAGAAAACGACGTGTTTACAGACGAAAACTGTATTGAGTTTGTGGTAACTCAGTTCTATTGTACATATAAGAAATGCAAAATAAGATGTTGAGTAGACGTAAGAAGATGAAGTGAATACCGAAGATACAGAAAATACTCAAGAAGGTAAGGGAAATAATTCGAAAGAATTGTAGCAGCTAATGTAGCCGGAACCGGGTATGGGTACAAGTTCTAATTCAATACATATTAAATAAGATTATTTTAATTAATCTTATCCATAAAACTCCAGACAAATCGAACGCTACTTTGTCTCCAGAAAACAGTGACAGTATCCACTCAACTCAACTTCGAAAAATCTTGCAAGTTTTCCAACTTTTCGAGATCCGATTTCACTTTCAATCAAGAACACCAAGCGTGTCGGATCGCTCAATTGGTTTGCCCACTATCGAGTATTTCATCAGAAAATTCAATTGTTGAAAATTTCTACAAAAGGCAGAGAAACCAGCATCTAAGAAACATTTTACTTCACAAAAGAAATCTCAAGCGAGTGATGATGCCAGTGTATCTTTTGCTGTGAGTTATTTTCACACATGAAGAATGTGCCGGAATCTGGAAGAACAAAATGGGGAATCGGGTAATGCCTGCATTTGTATAGAATTATTGCTTCAAACTTTAGTAGTTCATGTATCACTTTAAATAAAGGTTTTTCTTTTAACCAACTTGCAACAATAGTGAAATAACAGCGTTTATGTCCAAGAGGCTCATGTATACCACAGCTACACCCAACCCACATATAAATATTAAGGGCAAAACATTATATGAATGTTGGTTATTTAACATCAATCGGCGAAACGTCAATTGTACATTTTTCAATTTTATAATTTCGACAAAATGGCATAAAGGGGGAAAATAGTATATTAAAGTATAAGTGGATAAACAGGTCTTTAAAACACGCGCGAGTTTTCAAGCACGACGGCGCAACCGGAGTGCTTGAAATAGAGCAAGTGTTTTAAAGACTAGTTATCCACGAATACTTTACGCTATTTTTTTTATTGGTTCACTTTGAAATCTGGTATTAAAATGGAAATAAAAACTAATAATAAGAAATGGTTGAATTCCTAATGTGAAATCAGTATACCTTTCGTTGTCATGGAAATGAGGAAAACGGAAATTAATTTGCAATTGCATTTTATTTGACGTAACAAAGTACTCTTGTGTCCTGTCAGATCAATAATCAATAAGAATTTACGTTTTTTAAATTTGATGATGCCATGGCAACTTTAAAACACGCGCGTTTTTGAAAGCGCGATTTAAACACGCTGGGGCGTGGTTTAAAAGGGTAAAATAGGACACCAATAAAAAAAACCTTTTCCCTTAATTAAATTGCCGAAAACGTGATTAGCCTTTTTTCTCCTACCACGATTCAAATTATATGAAAATATGTATGTAATAGGTACATTATTAAAATAAGTTTTCATATACACACTTTTAGTACCAAAATCATAGTGAGTATAAACAGTAAAAATTAAAATTTAAACATATGTAGTAGTTCCCAAACTTTAACGAATTTCACTGCGAGCCAATTACCAACATTTAATATAATATTATACAAATTTGTACAGAATTTAAAGTTTAAACCACTTTTCCGAATGAAAATTAGTGTAAGAAAGATCTATTTTTACTTGATTTTACGTGGTTAACTGGGCGATTTTTTTACGTCATGGTAACAATTTTTCTTTTTTCAAAGTGTCTATTTCATGACTAGTTTAGGTGTTATACCACGTTCTTCGGCCAAACCATAGAATATATAAGGTAATGCTCTATGGCCAAGCCTAAAAATGTACAGTTTATTGTCGAAAATAAAATGGCTTCAATAAACTTTCGTAAAAAAATATACATACAAAAAAAATTAGGTATACAACAAGCATCCAAAATTACAAAGTTTATGAACTTTACTTTCAATAATAAATGTACGTAATACGATAATTATTATTTGTAATATAACAAGTGGGCGATTACATCCATGCCATAGTAGCTGGTAGGTAACAATTATTATTATTGATTGAAATTGCTTTCCTAAGAAAATTGAAAAAATTATCGAAATATATCTTACTTAAAGAGCTTCACACTTTCCCCCTTGTAGGCTTGTATTGTATATTAACGCCTAGTGAGGGCATTTCTAATTCTTCGATTTAGGTCAATATTAATAAATTGTTGTCATGAACCTGAAATGAATTTAATATGTTTCCAGTTTTTTTTTGCTTCTACGCAGTAGTATTATAAATCTTCTTATTTCATCCATTTTGACCGGAACCGCGGATCGTCCTAAAAGACGAGCTCAGAGATAATGCCATATAATAACACTATAATAGCCTTATTCCAAACGGTAATGTATACACCGTGTCCAAGATAAGAATGCACAGCATGGAGATCTTGAAAACGGTAGAAGATACAGGGTGGCTTAAATTAGAAAAAAGTTGCGCTATTTAGAGTATGTTCACATGCTGGCCGCAAAAGTTCATTATTGTTTATCGTTTTCAAAATTCTCAAAAAAATGTGATTTTTTGGATTTTCGTTTCTTTTCATTTTTTTATTTATTTTAACTGATATTAAAAAACTACCGGCACTTTCTCATTGCCACTTTTTAAGCTCTACAAAATGGCGTGTTCAAATTTTTAATCCGACGTTTCGTATCCGAGAAACCATCATCAACTTTATTTTTTTATATGGCCTCAAACAAAGAGACACTCTGTATTCGGTAGCATTATTCATTACAAATTCAACGATGTATCACACATTATGGTTTTGAAGCCAAAAAATGGGAAAAACGAGAGTTATAAGGTTTTTTATTTTTTAAATTAGTAGGCATTGGAATAATCGCAATATTTATGTTTTATCTGTCACATTATTGTTGAAAACGTAATTTGGTGTTGTGTAAGTTGTTTTTACGGGAATTTGAAGTGTTTTAATTTTTGTTCTTGTTAAAGTTACTTATTCGTTAGTTTGTTGCTTCGTGCCTTTAATTTATTTACAAGTGTTACCATGGAAAGAGAACGTTTCACAAACGAAGAAAAATTTGATATGTTGACGTGTTACATCTTGTGCCGCAAAAATTGTGTAGCTGCTGAACATATGTACTCTGATAATTATCCTGAACGAAGACAACCTGAAAAATCCATTTTTAGACGTTTGGTATCTAATTTAAAGGAATTTGGCTCATTTAAAAAACCTGTTGTATCTCGTAAAAAACAATCCAACGAAGAAAAGGCGACTACTGTTTTACAAATGGTTGTTGAAAGTCCTGAAATATCAACAAGACTAATTGAACGTCGAACTGGAGTAGCTAGATCTAAAACCCATTTCGTTTTACAAAAGAATAAATTTCATCCCTATAAATTTAGAATTTGCCAGGGTCTTAGACCTGGTGACGAGAGAAGGCGAGCAAGTTTTTGTGAATGGTATACCAGAAAATGTGAAGAAGATCAAAATTTTCCTTTTAAAGTAATTTGGTCTGATGAGAGCATGATAACCAACAATGGCATTTTCAACCGGCGTAACAAACATTATTGGGCAACAGACAATCCTCATTTAATAAAAGAAGCAAGGCATCAACATCGATTTGGATTTAATCTGTGGGTAGGCATTTTGGGTGGCAGAGAATAATAGGACCTTTTATTTATCACAACAATTTAAATTCCGAACGATATCTCGACCTACTGCAGATTGATTTGGAGAATGCCTTGGATGAATTACCATTACTTATGGTTAACAACTGCTGGTTTCAGCAAGATGGTGCCCCAGCGCATAATTCAAGAAATGTGCGAGAATATTTGTCCCAGAGGTTTCCTGGAAAATGCATTGGAACTCACAGTGAAGTAGCCTGGCCAGCCCGATCACCTTGACTTAACCCCATTGGATTTTTTCCTGTGGGGTTATTTAAAAAACCAAGTGTATGACGCCATTTTTGAAAATGAAGAACAGTTATTGGCATTGGTTTTAGCAGCAGTTAATACAATCACACCAGAAATGTTAGACCATGTTTTGAATTCTTCTGTAGACAGAGCATACTTGTGTCTAGAAAATAATGGCAACCTATTTGAGCAATTATTATAATTTTTTGACATTGTGTTTCTGTTATTGTACCAGCGCCTACTAATTTAAAAAATAAAAAACCTTATAACTCACGTTTTTCCCATTTTTTGGCTTCGAAACCATAATGTGTGATACATCGTTGAATTTGTAATGAATAATGCTACCGAATACAGAGTGTCTCTTTGTTTGAGGCCATATAAAAAAATAAAGTTGATGATGGTTTCTCGGATACGAAACGTCGGATTAAAAATTTGAACACGCCATTTTGTAGAGCTTAAAAAGTGGCAATGAGAAAGTGCCGGTAGTTTTTTAATATCAGTTAAAATAAATAAAAAAATGAAAAGAAACGAAAATCCAAAAAATCACATTTTTTTGAGAATTTTGAAAACGATAAACAATAATGAAGTTTTGCGGCCAGCTTGTGAACATACTCTAAATAGCGCAACTTTTTTCTAATTTAAGCCACCCTGTATCTTCTACCGTTTTCAAGATCCCCATGCTGTGCATTCTTATCTTGGACACGTTGTATAAAACGCAAAACAATAAAGTCTCATTTTTTCTCGAAATGTCTATTTCATGACTAATGTTGGCGTTCCAGCCAACCCTAAAAAAGTAATGTATTGTCGAAAATAAAATGGCTTCATTAAACTTTCATAAAAAATACATAGAACGTAACACCAATTTAAACAAGTAGTATAACAAGCAATTGTAATTAGGTAAGTATCTACCTATATCGAAAATTACAAAGTAGTGGGGTCCAGCAGAACAAATACGGTATTCGGTAGCTCACTTTATACCACAAACTTATAAAATAATGGGAAAGAAAAATTAGTTTCCCACTCCATCAGAAAAGGAGAAAAGTTAAATAATATTCTTAGTCAAATCGAATTAAAGTCAATATGAAGAAACTAACACCAACTATTACGGAAATTTTGGAACATTTAGAGAACATTTATCTTTAGGACAATTCTTTTATTTTTATGACACTCGCAAAAGGTTCTAAATTCGATGCAGTAGTCCTTTGGAAGGTATAATCTCCAGTTTTAAATGTAGGCACGGGTCCCAATGCTTATGGATTTCAGTTTTGAAAAATTTTTTTACGGTTCTAAAATTCATTTACATTCACGTAATGAATTATAAGTAAAAAATGTTCACCAAATTAACGTAATGACATTTAAAATGAGTTGTCGAATTGTAAACAAAAGTATTGTTTACATATTTAATTGGAAGGGGAATTCACGTGCAACTAATACGTTATGTTTTCAACGAATAATACTGTAGATCTCGTTAAAGTGCATTCGAGTATAGATGCATTTTACTGCTGGTATTGACTTTACTCACAATTTATAAATAATGAGATCAATTAAAATGTTTTCAAGTTGAAATCGTGCACCTACAACGCCGGGAAAGAATAGCAGAATTGCGATTGCAATTGCAATTATATACACCTAACAGATTTCTCTTAAAAGTGCAAATTGTGCAATTCGTAAAATTAAAGCGTGAGGTGTTTGCTTATTGAACACCTTAGTGCATTCGTGCCGTGTTATTTCATCTCCAATGAAATATCATAAATTCAAAGCCATTAAACTATTGTAATACTGCATAGACTATACAAACATGATTTTTTGAAATTTATATTAAATGTGAAACATAATGAAATTATTGTATAAATAATTATGAGACACATTCCATTTCCGAAAAAAAAACCGTACATGAAAATGAAAATTTAACTGTAATATCAAAGTGCTATACTGAAATTTGAAATTTGAAAGCGAATATTGGTTTCTGATATATTTGTTTAAAAAATAAAATGTTATCGTGTGATTCCGGAATAAATTTGAATCCTCCTCGTATATCGAATATATTTACTAGTGTTGAGTTGTATAGTTAAAAAATTGTGCATTTTCAAATTGATGCTCAAGAATCACTTAATAATTAATACAGCAAAAACATCCATTATCGAACATCATAGCGTACGGAAAAAGTCATCTTTTGACCAGTTCTCTTGTGATAGGGTTATAGTCAAAACGTCTACATCAGTAAAGTTTCTCGGAATTACATGCGATAGTAGGTTTTCCTGGGACACTCATATCAACGATGTCTGCAATAAATTAAGCAAATGTTATTACTTATTGACTATCTTGAAATCAATGCTGGATACTGAAACCCTTTTAAATGTTTATTATTATGCTTATGGATATTCAGCTATCG
Organism: Pyrocoelia pectoralis; assembly: GCA_036250285.1. Lineage (NCBI taxonomy): Eukaryota > Metazoa > Arthropoda > Insecta > Coleoptera > Lampyridae > Pyrocoelia > Pyrocoelia pectoralis. The sequence goes on from CM070075.1 coordinate 8,046,730, forward strand.
CGCATGGTATTATAGTATGGGGGCAAGGTCGAGATATTCAAAGGGTTTTTATCTTGCAAAAAAGGATACTGAGATTGATCTTTCGTATTACTAGGAGAACATCGTGTCGAGAAATCTTCAAAAGTAAAAAAATACTGACCGTAACATCCATATATCTCCTCAAACTACTAGACTACATTCATTTAAATAAGCACAACCTTTTAAGGCACAGCGACACATTCATAGCCACAACACCAGGCACAAATACAATTTCGTACACTGTAAAGTAAATAATAATTATTGCACTAAATCACCAAAGGTTGCCGGTATAAATTTCTTTAATAAACTTCCGTGTGATCTAAAAACAGCTGCAAATAAATGTATATTTAAGCGAAAGTTAAAAACATTACTAATCAATAACTGTTTTTACAGTATCAAGGAGTTTCTTACTTTTACTGCAAATCGTTAGTTCATATTCATACTTTTTGTTTGTCTTTTTTTTTTTTACAGATTGTTCTCGTTGTATGTAACACTTTTCAAGTCATTTCTACTGTATGTATTTATATATTTATTTTATACCTATGTATGTATTTACTTTGGACGCGTGTAAGCATTTATCAATGCACAAACACACAAATAAATATTATTATTATTATTATTATTATTATTATTATTATTATTATTAATTGTTGAAGCGCTTTAAAAAACATAAATAATACATAGAGATGGGCTGAAATATTAGAAAAATTATGATTTGTAGTTCACGATTACATTGATATCTCTACACAATCTTTTGATACCCATCATAAATACAGAGTTCAGAAACATTTCGCCCTCTTAAGTTCTGTGGCGTACGATCCCAAAATCGCCGCCCGATCTGCGCTGCTTAGTACTCTTATTTTCTCAAATCGGAATCAAATCTCCACCCGTGATGCATACTGATACTACGTAAAATACACTGCCCTGGTTATAAATATCCATCCAGACATGGGCAAACTTTTTAAGGAAGGGGCCAGATAAAATAAAAAATTATCTAGGCGAGCCGAAAAAAAAATTCAAAAAACAAATTTTTATAAGTGATAAACTCTATTTTTGATTTTTACATCACACAACTTATATTATAGGTATGCTACAATGGTAGCGATCAAAAATGTTAAAAAATACTACTGCAGCACTGCGCCTACGCTACAGGAGGTTGCGTGCAAACTCAGTTAATATTAGTTAATATTAGATGCGGTATTACCACAGCATAACATCTACGAATGCAGTAGTTGCACTTCCTATAAAATATAATTCGTTACCACTGCATGTTTCAACAACAAAAGAAAATTTTAAATTATGTAAATCCCATGGTACCATCTTTTTGGACAACCCTGTAATAAAACCTCAATACCTTTATTTAGTCGATTGATTGTGTAATCGAAGAAGCAGCAGATTTCGTTAATCTCTTTTTAATTCAATACAGAACGTTAATGGCTTATTTGAATTTTTCTAAAATTTAAGACGCCGTACCGGGGGACCTAACGAAATATAAGTTTTTCAATTATTTTGTGTGAAACTAATTTTTGACATAGTCCGGGAGCCGGCCGCCTTTTTTACAATCAATTACTATACTTTTTATACTTCGTGAGCGGCTTTATTTTAACGAGTCGCCAAAATTTTTCCTCTGTGAAAATTTTCGCAAATGGTTGCGCAGGGGAAAAACACGTAGATTTGGTAATTACAAAAAAATGATTAATATCATGGCAAAACGGTCCAATTGATTTGTAGGACAATGTGGGCATTTTAATTATGCAAATATTTACTAAGCTGTAGAAAAAATTAGTTTGTGAAAATTTTTGCAGAGGAAAAATTTTGGCGTCTCGTTAAAATAAAAACCGCCCACGAAGTATAAAAAGTATACTAATTGATTGTAAAAAAGGCGGCCGGCTCCCGGACTATATATATATAATTAATTGTAATTAAAAGAACTAGACTAAACATATAAAAATCTTCACAAAATCAACAATAACGTATAAATTATTACTTACCTATTCTCAAAGAGAAGAAGTAAATTATATTGGTCTACTCTATTGGTCAATATTCGAGTTTATACAGGCGAAATCTCATTAGATCGTCTATTTTTTAAGAATAGAAAGTATAGTAGGTCTTTTAGTGAAACCAAGTTTATTAAATTCTTTATGAATAAGTTCTGAGTTATATTCTAAATAAGGGATGCTACCCAAGAACGTGTTATTTTCTCCATGAATGAGGTTAGGGCCATGGAATAACATATTTAAATTTCACATTGTTAATCATTGCATAGTGGTACCTAACTATAATATCATTGTTTAATGAGTTCACAGTTTATCTAAAAGGGGTGCCTGTACAAATCAGTTTTCTATTAGAAATTGTTATCGTTATAGTGATGTGAAAGAAAGAAATTTTAATATTAATTGTTTTCTTCAAAAGAACGTATAGACGGAGAGCCAGCAACGTATTTTGAGTTGTCATTTCAATAGTCATGAAAAGTCACTCAGTGAATCTCTAATATCTGCTGAAAAATAAAAGTTACTTCTGCCAACCCACTCCGGTCGGGTTGTACAACCCTAAATTTTCAAAAGGGGTAAAAAATAAGGCTCAATGTAGTTATAGTATCAGTCATGAAATTTCAGGAGGTTATTCTCACTTATATTCTGGATTTATCAGCATGTTGACAGAACATTTCCCCCCTCACCTAATTGCTGACACAACGCCCTAAAGTCTAAGTATAAGTATATAAAACTACATTTACAAAGAGGGTAACAAATAAAGGTTCAATATGGTTAAAGTATCAGTCATGAAATTTCAGGAGGTTATTCTCACTTAAATTCTGGATTTATGAGAATGTTGACAGAACATTTCCCCCTCCCTCTTAATTGCTGACAGAACGCTGTAATCTCTAGGTATACGTATATAAAACTAAAAGTCCTGACTGACATAATATCAACGCCCAGCCCATACCCCTGGATCTAGATGGCTGAAATTTGACACAGAGGTTGGTTTTATGATGTAGACAAGGGATAAGGCCGGATATTTCAAAATTCAACCCCTAAGGGGTTAAAATAGGGGATGAAAGTTTGTATTTTAAGTTAAATCCATAAAAATTGGTATATGACCTTTCGGTTAGAAATTAAGACAGGCGTGATTCAGGAATTTTCGAAATTCAACCCCTAAGGGGGTAAAATAGGGGATGAAAGTTTATATGGAACTTCGTGATTCTTTAAGTTAAATCCATAAAAAATTGGTATATGGCCTTTCGGTTAGAAATTGAAAGACGTGTTTCAGGATTTTTTGAAATTCAACACCTAAGGGGGTAAAATGGGGATAAAGCTTTACATGGAAATTCGTCATTTTTTAAGGTACATACATAAAAATTGGAATTTGGACGTTCTGTTACAAGTTAAGAAAGACGTATTTTAGGATTTCTCGAAATACGTTGTTGGCTCAAATTTTTCTGCAATTACCTACAGAAAATTACCACAAAAATAGTAACGTTACGATTTGGCAGAAATAAATTGTAACTGAGGGGAGTTTGTTCATTTGTTGCAATTGATTGTCGAAATACCACGCTTCGTAGAAAAGTAGAAATAAATTCATCCCCATTTTACCCCCTTAGGTGTTGAATTTCAAAAAACACGTCTTTCAATTTCTAACCGAAAGGTCATAGGTATACCAATTTTTATGGATTTAACTTAAAATACAAACTTTCATCCCCTATTTTAACCCCTTAGGGGTTAAATTTTGAAATATCCGGCCTTATCCCTTGTCTACATCATAAAAGCAACCTCTGTGTCAAATTTCAGCCATCTAGGTCCAGGGGTATGGGCTGGGCGTTGATATGTCAGTCAGGACTTTTAGTTTTATATACGTATACCTAGAGATTACAGCGTTCTGTCAGCAATTAAGAGGGAGGGGGAAATGTTCTGTCAACATTCTCATAAATCCAGAATTTAAGTGAGAATAACCTCCTGAAATTTCATGACTGATACTTTAACCATATTGAACCTTTATTGATGTAACCCATTGACTTGTGTGATGACATAATCAAAGAAATGCGAGACGATATAAGGTCTATTTTATCACAATCTTACATTGTGATAAAATAGACCTTATATCGTCTCGCATTTCTTTGAACCTTTATTTGTTACCCTCTTTGTAAATGTAGTTTTATGTACTTATACTTAGACTTTAGGGCGTTCTGTCAGCAATTAGGTGAGGGGGGAAATGTTCTGTCAACATGCTGATAAATCCAGAATTTAAGTGAGAATAACCTCCTGAAATTTCATGACTGATACTTTAACCATATTGAACCTTTATTTGTTACCCTCTTTGTAAATGTAGTTTTATATACTTATACTTAGACTTTAGGGCGTTCTGTCAGCAATTAGGTGAGGGGGGAAATGTTCTGTCAACATGCTGATAAATCCAGAATATAAGTGAGAATAACCTCCTGAAATTTCATGACTGATACTATAACTACATTGAGCCTTATTTCTTACCCCTTTTGAAAATTTAGGGTAGTACAACCCGACCGGAGTGGGTTGGCAGAAGTAACTTTTGTTTTTCAGCAGATATTAGAGATTCACTGAGTGACTTTTCATGACTTTTGAAATGACAACTCAAAATACGTTGCTGGCTCTCGGTCTAGTAGGTAATATTAGAACTTCACCTATTAATTATCATGTGAAAAAGTTAACAGACTGTTCATGTGGACACACTTACTGAACAAATCTTTAATCAAAGCCTAAATCTTGTTTCCTATATTTTATTATTAAACTGCACTGGAATAAATTCTATTTTAAACAAACTCCAGCATTTTTCTGAAATTATTAGTTTGTATGTCCCTTAATAAATCTTAATTTTCTCACTTTATTATACATATAATTAGGTGAGTTAAGTTGGTGTCAGGAGCATTTTCAGTGTTAATGAGATGGTTTAGTGCAATCTCGGTAAGCAGTACCTAAACTTCTGAAAATATTTAATTCGGATATTTTTAAGTTTAGTCGTTGATATTTCAATCAACGGTTTAGTATATTCCAGTGCAATTAAAATGTAATTCAGAACATTGATGTTGTTACCTGTTCACAAAACATTTGATATAGGTACATTTCATCTATCATTAATTCGCCAAAGATGGAATTTTATGGCTATAATTTATTTATTGTAATAATGTAATTTTTTCTCTCTAAGTATTCTTATTCATGTTTATTGTTACTAAATCTAAAAAAATGTTTTTTGCTTACCATGCCATTGCTTTAAAATATATTTATTTAATCTATATTTGCCATTTAATTAAGTTATTTAATAATTTAACGGTATATAATTGCCCTTTATTGTCAAAGAGGGTTTATGTTCATATGTTTATATGTATAATAGTCTGAAAAGGACTAAAGTTGAAACATGTCGCTAAGCTGTAATTTTATCACTCTACCTAAGTCGATCGTTCAACATTCAGTCATAATTAATCGAATAATTACTAATGAAAGTAAGAGGAAAGGATTGAGAAATATTCCTTTTAATGTTCTCGCAACCCGCTTCTTGAGACCTACACATATATCCAATAGATTTCGCAAAGTGTAACCAAAGTTTCACATAGGGAACGATGGTAAAAAATGATGCGCCATCTTGAATATCGTACATATTTTCCTAAAAACCTCGCTAGTTTCTAGAATTAAGAAAATCAAAAAAATGTTTCTTATGGACGACCATATCGAAATCCTTCTAACCAAAAGATTTACCTGTGACCGTTTTCCAGAGATGTCATAATTAGTGTAGGTATACAAAGTGGGGGTGGGGGTGAAATTTGCAATTTGAGAATAGTTTTTATGGAGAATCCAAAAGTGCAATAAAAAATAGGTGTTCCCATTTAAGTTTTCAAAACTCAACCCCGCTCCACCCCACAGGGGAGTGAGGGTGATGTTTACGTATCATGAATCAATAGGTTTCAAAAAATAAAGGAAACGTGTTTTTTCCTTTTTGTAATTCGATGTGTCGTTCTCGAAATATTCAAGGGTGTATATTTTGACTTTAATGGCATCTCGACGGTGAACGGATGATCCGATCAAAAAATTTACCAGAGATTTGGAATCAGTAAAGAATTTCCTATAAGATGACACCACCTCCAGCTTTCTAAACCCTGCAACATCGAGCAACGCACGGACATCCAGACGAATATAGTTTTTTACTAAATCGTTCTGTTGAGATAATCAAATCAATACTACAGTAAACGCCAAACAAAATCCGTTGCACGTCAGCAATCAGCTGATAATTGACGTCCCTGCCGTAAATGTAACGGCATAAAAATCGTGAAAATTCGACCTGTAAAAACATTGAATAAAGAATAGAGTGTAAAAATTAATTTCATCAGAATTTTATGATCGCTACGTTGGTAACAATGGATTGTTTTCAGCAACGTTGCCAATGCCAATTCCATAAGGTATCAATTTTGTAATGTTTTGTTGTGGTTATGTTTTGACTGTCACAATTTTGAAGTTTTGATTTTGTTTTTTATTTATTATAACTAAAGTTACGAGTGAACTCAGAAGTTTTATTTGCGTTACCTTCTTTCAATTACAATCTGGCAACATTGCCCCCAATCTACGTCACTCACATTATATGACGTGCAACGGATTTTGTTTGGCGTTCACTTTACATACAATCTAATTGAGAATCTTCATCAACAAGCATTGCACTTTTATTTATTTTCTCGCAGTACTATCACAATGGCACTTTTCCAGCTATACGGTATACCTCTCAGAATGCGACATGGTAATATGTATAGTATAAGTACTAATAAAAATAAGTAATTCTTTATTTAAAATGTAACCTAAGACTATGTGTCATTATCAAGGGTAATAGTTTGTGATAGATTAATGTTAAACAGGGGTTGAAAAAATACAATCAGATCGTTTCTGTTTGTAGTTAGCAATATTGCTACGAACGTTTCTTGCTACGTAACAACTTGTGTTCAAATTTCGCATTTTGTTCACTCTTTTTGTAGCAATACCAGCTGTCAACTTAGCAATTGCATGGTTAAGTGTAGCAAGCAAACTTTACTGGTTGTTAAGCATTTAGCAAGGTGGTTTACCGTGAAAAAAATCAAATTTAGCCAAAATTAATGCCTTTGATATACAATTTGTTTATGAATTAGACCTACAGGAAAACTTAGAGAAAAGGTAGGTACCAAAGTGATTATAAATTCTAAGTAGTGGTACCTATATAAAATAATGTATACAATTATAATTATAAAATTTGTTTTTTGATAAGCTAATCACCAATTCACCCCACACTTCTTCACCCTCTTTTATATTTAAAGGATGAATTTTTCCACTATTTATAATGGGATGATTTTTAAGGTGATTAATTATTTCCACTTCTTCTTCTTCCACATTTGTTCTTTTACTTCGTTTGCTATTCATTTCAGACATAGCTGACATGTTGATAAACACAAGAAAAATAGCAGATAAAAATAACCTAAATGGCAATCGCTTGCTTATGGCCATCTTATGGCCAATATGCGCATGCTCAAGTTGCTAAAGAATAGCAAGATTGCTATATCGCATCTGTTAACAATTCTTGCTAAATAAGTAAGAACAGAATGTCCATTTTTGACAGTAAACTAGCAATATTGTTATGAGTTACAACTTAACAATATTGTTAGATAGCAATCTGCTAGACTATTTTGAAACAGAATCAATCTGAATATCCAAGAACGAGAGGTTCTTCTTTTTTGCATTTTTGATCAGAATAAATATACCAAACAAACATTTCTTTAACGTTGTAGAGACAGATTTATCTGTGTTTCTTAATAACGTTTTTTCAATTACAGAAGTTTATATTATGTAGCTACATGTTATTGAACACCTGGTTGAGTTATGGGATAATCTGGTAAAAAACTTTCACTGTTTTTTGACGAAGCAGTAAGCCAATTTTTGAAAGAGTATATAACTACTACGACCTCAGAAAAGTGAACTCTTATGAATTATTATAGTTCATATTTTGATTTATAAAAATATTTGTCTCTTACTACTTTATTATTTTCGCTTTAATTTATGCTTAAACATTCGAAAATAGAAAACCAAAAAAAGTACAACCAGTTTTCATTATGTTCATCTTGTGTTGTAAATATAAGTTATCGTTTTAAAGCGCGTGTTTTATCAATAATAATTTTGTCTAAAATGATTTGTGTCGTTGTTACCAATTTTTTCAATTTTGCTTTATTCACCTGGAAATCAGAATTAATTTTAGCATTGAATAATCGAATTTCGAACTACCTACTTAATCTAAAATTATTGATTGGAGCTAATTTTTTAGTACGTTGATCTGCTCAACTAATACCTTATAAACCAGATCGTAGTATAAAGAAGAATAAACAGTTTGCTGTAGATGCATAGTCAGCCACAGACAAAATGTAATGCGTTTACAGTTCCAGAATTCCATTTTTCAGTTATTTAGACCAATTATCAGGAAGGAAATCCGAAGGGGATCGAAAGGAAATAAATTGTCAGTAAGCTCATATTATAAAAAACTTATGGTTCTCTCCCATTATACAGGGTGTCCCAGGTTTAATGATCAGGACTTTGATATTTTGTAGAGAAACACATTTTAAGGTGGGTTGCTCCTATATACATAGGTCCTAAAATTCTTTGTTTCTGAGATACAGAGTGCGTCACAATTTTCTAAAAAATGAAGGTTTTATTTATTTATTTCCGAACTGTTGAAAATATTCAAAGCAAAATTGGCACACAAGATACATGGACAGAGCATAAGATCCACGGCAACCATCATTTTTGTACACAGCCAAAATACATTTTTCGTGAAATAAATGACAAAAATCTAGTTTGCGGCCGCACAGTAACAGAAACGAAAAAAAGTCTAGAGACATTTTTTGTTTAGAATTGAATGCTCCATCGAAAAGTATATTTCTAATATTTAATTCAGGGCCGTACTCTTTTTATTTATCAAATTAGTAGAACGGATTACCCATATCTCCGCCACTGGTTGATTAAAAAAATTGATATTCTTCAATCTTGTGGCCCTCTGTCCTTGTATCTTGTGTGCCAATTTTGGTTTGAATTATTGCCACAGTTCGGAAATAAATAAATAAAAACTTTATTTTTTAGAAAACTTTAACGCCCTGTATCTTAGAAACAAAGAATTTTAGGAACTACGTTTATAGGAGCAACCTACCTTAAAATGCGTTTTTCTACAAAATGTCAAAGTCCTGATCATTAAACCTGGGACACCCTGTATAGAGAATAATAAGGTATTCTACTCGCACAAATATTCAATTTCGCCAAATATGATTGTTGTATTGATAATTAACATAAGGACGTGGTGAAACATCACTTTTGAATTTTTAGAAATCTTCGAGTTTGTATCCATTACCGTTTTCGATAACCTCATGTACCTACTGCTACTCCATTTTATCCTGGACACAGTATATATACGTACAATTTTGTAAAACTTCAAATATTTACGAATTCATTGAATAACCTCATTCGAAATTTAGAAGATTAAGATTTGACGGAAATGTTCTTATAGAAACCCGCACCTTGTATAATTAAGTTTTACGAATTTCTAGGATTTTATGTATTGCTATCACACAAATAACAACGAATAAAATAACAAAATGCGTATAAATTAATAATCGATAATACTGCACAGAAAACAACGCTTTATTTCCAGCAATGATAGATGTTTGTTTCATCAAATGTATTTACGTGTACAAAATTGTTTGCTTTGAAGACGCTCGACTATCACTAATATTACTTCTATAGTTAGTGCATGTGTTTTCTTCCACACAGTTAGAACTGAAAAGAAAAGTTCACTCAGTGTGAAATGTTCTGTAACTTCAGGCAAATTATTTTACCGCATCAAAGGTGGCTTGGAAATTGTTTTAACACGCGCTCTTCCGCCTCTTTCGCTTGGTTGAATATATATCGGACTTTGTTTCTTGCTCTTTGTTATATTCTAGCTTTCTTCCCTCGCTTGTAATTAATCTTACTAAAAGTGTGAAAAACAGAAAATAGCAAAACTGTATAACGGAAATAAAATTTTGTCCAGTTTATCGCTAACATTCAAGTTGAAATTTTATGTCGTTACTCACCGATTACAGTGGTGCCCTTATATAACGTGGAAGTTTAGACAAGTCGCTTGGCAACGCTTATTTCTACTACCATCTGGAAAAGACGCCTGAAACAAACCGTTTGAAGTTAAGACTTCAGAGCAATTACAAAGTTTTCAAGAAAAGATCCGCTCGCCGCTGAGTATAATATTTCATATTCTTTTGAATGCGATTTTTCATTTATTTTTTTGTTGTTTAATTTATCTTTGTATTATTTTTCAGTTTCCGGTTTTAACTTGCCGCGGAGACGACTTACAATAGACATGAGCGCTAAACATTCTTATTTAAGACGATATATTGAGTTTCCTCGTTTCAATACAATTTTTTTTCTATAAATATAACTTTCGAAATGACGCGTAAAATTGGTATATAATAGCCATAATTCCATAAGCTATTTCCCACGCAATTATTAAAAGGTATCGTATTAACAAAAAAAATGTTTTTCTGCAGGCTACAGGTAACCCCTATGATGCCCATTCATTAACTGCCACAGGCAACTTGATACCTACCCAAATCCGCCGTTTGCTTTTTTATATTAATATTTATTTAGCTTAATGCGGTAGGTTATTGGCAATTATTATGAAAATAGAGCGCGGAAAGATATTAAAACTAAATAAAAGAGTTTAATGCGTTCTCCCATTAGCAAATGAAAAGGACAACTTTTATTTCTGTGCGGGGTCTTTTCTACCTTCATTATTGTGCGAATTGTTTTCTTAACTGTATTCTTAGCCTGACAAAAGAATAACAAAAGCTGGTGGTAGGTATTTTGAATGAGAAAACCACGTGTAGGTTAAGTGTTATTTAATACTTTATTGAAACGTCTCTGTAGTCAATGGACAATTGTGATAGGTTGTTTTATTGGGAATTAAATGTGGAGCAAACAAATTAAGGATAATGTTACGATTGTCAAATCTAAAGGATTTGAGTAGGAAATAAATTTGTATTGTTATAATTTCGTTGGGACTACTTTATTATGAAATCTTTACCTGAAACATAATCATACAAACTGCTATTTTTATATAGTATTGATCTCTGCATTAATAAAAATAGGGCAATGCAGATTACCCCTTGCCTGCGGACCTTCGACTACCCTTTTCAGACGGTGGGTGTAGCAAATTGTCGACATTTTTGTGTCTGACTGCGTTTTATTACCAGAACACACTTCGATCGAATATCTTATATAACTTACATTTAAGATGAAAAATGATATAAAACAGGGTTGGATTAGGATAGAATTTCGTGATGTTAGTCTGTTATAATTCTTTGGTGTAAGTAATACATACAATGGAGTCGGTAACCATGTAATGTGGGTATGTGGATCAAAATGTGGAATAAAACCACGAGAAGCCACTGTAAGATGCTTACCTATATTTTGTTTGCAATTCTTTGGTTTTTTAATTGTTGAATGTTCTGTAATGTCTTTAAGGCCGTTCTTTCGCCTTATCCACATATTAGAGCCGCGGCGCGGTATGGATAAATTGAAATTAGGACTCTTTCAAGTTAGGCCGTATGTGCATTATCGCCTTTCAAAAAATAACGTCACGAGTAATCCAAATTTCTCAGATTGCTGTTATGTATTCTGGGCGTATTAGACAGGGGAGTACGCAGGATTTTCGTTCGGGGGGGGGGGGGGGGGTTAAAAACAACATAAAAAGAAGCATTTTTTAAAAATAATAATCTAAATAACAAAGTTAAGACGTCTAGATAAGCGCGCAAGACGATTGATTATTTCTTCGGGATGACAGCTGTAACCTCAAAATTAACATTATTATTCTTATTCTTTGTGTTTAGAAACAGTGATTGAGCCTTTAATGAATATTTCAGGGGGGGTTTTAACCCAAGAACCCCCCCCCCCCCCCCCCTTCGGTACGCGCCTGGTATTAGATGTGAATATACTTCCTTGCAGTTGGAGGAATTATTCATAGAAGCATTTTAAATGTTAAACTACCTACGAGCACAACTTCGTTTAAAACTTTGATCAAGAATGATCATCAATCAAACATTAAGAGTGCAAGAGTGAATGTTTCGAGAGACGGATGTAGAAAGTAACACTTCCACTAGTTCAGAGACTTCCGGATCACTCTGATCTAGGAAAAAACGTCTTGTTAAAAAGGTAAAACGTGATATAAAAATGAGAAGGAAAAATTAAGGTTTAGTTACGACATTGGGATGCTAGGCTCCGCCAGTCATGTTTTCAATTCATTGAAGGATTGTTGGCAGTTACTTATGCTGCTATTTGTATAGAATAAATGCAATAAAGTCGTAGGTATTATTATTAAACAATATTTCGGTGGGATTCAAGGCATCATGTTGCCTCTTGCCAACTCTCCTAAAATTAATCGCAAGTTTTCAATGGAATCACAATGTTTGTTCAGTCTGCTACTTACTCGATTGGACTTACAGGCATGGGCGCCATTTCAACAATATGAAGCAAATTAAAAAAGTGCATGGGGGGGGGGGGCAACTGCCCCTTCCAACAGAAGTGGCAAATTGCCAATTTATCTAATTTCATTCGAATACGAAAGTGTGAGGTACACAAACACAAACACATTTGTACGTTATCCTTTGTCAGGCGCTTTGTTATATATTTGACAAATCCTGTGAGGATACCAGTTCCGGATCTAGGCGATATCTCAGGGGGGCAAGTAACCTCCATGCCGCTATTATAAGTTGTCATTGTTTAATGCAATAATAAATAACAGGACAAAAGTAATAGTCTTTCTTAATGATATGTCAAACTTAATTGATTTTCTTACAGAAAATGAATTAATGGCGTCTTCATTATTTATTGAATTAGCCTCTTTATTAAATTACGAGGTTTTGCTGCCCGGGCCCACCTTGCCCCCCCCCCCCCCCCCAATGGGTACTGAAGGATACAGTTTAATTTCCCTGTAACAATGATAGAAAAAGTGAATTTCACAGTTCCGCATGTAAATTCATCAGTTGCAAAGCGTTGCTGCTATTTTGCAGTTATTTAATTAACATAGGTGCCTTTAAAAATATATAGTTATAGGAGACCCTTGATTTATAATTCACACACTTTTGAATTACGTTGTACATCTCTCCAATTATTTCTTGATGATTTTCATTTTCGTACATGAAGAAGGCACCTATGTGTAACAAAACAAAGAGAAGCTTATAAATTAAGATTCTTATTCACTTGATGGATGGCTATCCGAATCTTCAAGATATCCACAGAACTTGGGATTAAAGAAGAGTAATTTCGAATCTGTTTAGGTCATAAAATAAAGGCTTTAAATGTACGAACCACCATGGTTTCTCCCAAATTTTCACCAATATTTCTATATCCCATAAAATCATCATTATAATTAAGAGATACGCACTTCCATAGTGTGTGCGGCGTATATAGACTGAAATGGTAATGTTTGTGTTATGACGAAATTTCCACGTCAAAATCTGAGAATGTGGATGCTGGAATGAAGGTACGAATAAAAATTTAATTTAATGGATTAAATGAAGTTTGCAAGAACCTGCACCTTCTTACGCAACTATATGGAATGTCACCTATACAGATTGTACTTAAAGACGTATAACATTAAATTGTTTCAAGAACTTCAAATGACCATTTTTACAGATTCGGTTGCAGGGCGAATAAAAATTGACTCGCGGTTTCAGGAAAAATCATCTTCAGCGGTATCGCTGTATAACCTTTTGTGGAACAGAAGTAAATGAACTATTTATTAGATTTTATAGATGATGGGTTATCGTGAAGAATATGCAAGCTATCTGACTTCACATTATTGAACGGCAATAAACCTCTATAAGTATTATCCACGGACGTATAAAAAACAAATGGACTGCTAATTATGTTGAAATAATTGTCCCCTGCCTGTGCGGCGCCATACTGTGCTCAATCACAGAATAAGTAAGGGGACCTTATTCTGTGGCTCAATTTTGTATTGGTGTATTTCTAAAGGAGTAATCCACAGACCCACAAACCACTAACAAAAAAGTGATTTGTGCACAACCATTAAAAATATTAGTGGTCTGTGGAGTAATCTTTGATTATATGTATATATAATCAAGTAATGAACCCTGAAAATTTAGCGGTTATATTTGAAAATTGCAATTTATAATTTGTCATTTCATTATTTCTGAATTTCAATTCTGTAACTATATTTTCATCATCACTTGCTTGGTATCAACGACGATTCTGCTGTTGAAAGTATTTGTAAAATTTCTTCTGGAACGTGGTTTTCGATGTACTCCCTAGACAAACAAATGTACTCCAAAATGGCATAATTATGTGTAACCATTTAACAAACAAAACTTGTTTATTTACACACGACACATAGCAACAATCGTTTCCAACGAAACATCACGCTCTATTCATACTATGTATATAAAAAATGTCAAATATGAAAGCAACGAAAGGTAAGATATAAAACATTGAGGTTAAGTCAAAGACTTTGAAGTTTGGACCACTTTCGATTTGACGTTTGAAATTGCCAACTAAAATCGATCTCTACAAGAAAATAACTAACTAAGAGCACAGTATGGCGGCTCCCATGGTGGGGACAAATAAATGTTGCCGGTACGTACCAATTAGCAGTCCATTTGTTTTTTATACGTCCGTGGTATTATCTGAAATTGTATTTTTTTTTCTAAATATCAATTTTATTTTTTACGAAAAATTATAACCTTGTTTTAAGAAGTGAAACGGTTGATGTATTAATATTGAAGCCTAGTTTATTATTATTACTGAAGTAATACTGAAAAACGCGATAAATATAATTTAATTCGAAATTTAAAGAGAAATACACTATCACACTACCAATTATTATTGGTGATTACAAACTATAGAAGGTGTTTAAAAAGAGACTTTAGCATGTTATAAACTGGAGAAATGTTCAAAAAGTTTAGAATGCCTGCCTTAGTGTAATGGTAATTTACAGACTTCCTTTTCTTCAATTTCCCAAATTGATGTAATAAATTACTTTTTAGCTTTTTATTTTCTTGGATACTTACAATTCGTTTTATAAGGATTTATACGCCATACTGTGAATTTAGTTTGGCATTTTTGGCGATCATACGGATTTTGATCAAAAGATATCACAATCGTTATCGTATGCCCCACTTTGATGCCCAATAAGCGAATTTCATGCATTTTAGGCTACCACATGGTTTTTGACCAACACATGCAAAGAATCCTCATTTGCAATAGAAGTCAACATTAAAAGATTCGAAATCTTTCGTTTTATTCGTCTAAAACTCTAAATGTTAGTGCGTCCTGCTGTTTTAACTCGTTTTAATTTATTTTATTCGAAGACGAGTTTAGACATATTGTATTAATCCTGTTTAAATTTAAAATGTTACATAACCAAACCATTATTACATAATATTATTCCCGTGACAAGCCGGATTACAGTTTTTTGAAAACAATGCCCATGTTTCAGATTTCTAAAACTCGTGCCATTCACTGAAAACCCTATCCGATATCTGATTAAATTCAGAAGTTGCAAACTGCCCAGTGTGGAAAATTAAAATCAGAGACCGAGTATATAATAGGATCCGACGAGGATGTTCTAAGCATCATAATTGGAAGTAACGTAGAATTTTCTTATTAACTTATTTAAATGTTGCTCCTTTACATAAATCCTAACGTCGATTTTCTGTAATCCTTTTGCTGAATTTCAATAAATTCCCTAACCTGTTGCTTTAAGTGCTTTCTCACTAGATGTCAAGCATGTTTTACGCTTTCGTCTCCATATATCTATATGTCAAACTGAAAATCGCTAAATTTTGCTAGTTTTTACATGCAGTCAGTTTGCCATTGCATTTATTTAGTCGATAAGGCAAACTGGAGCAGAACCAGAGAAAAGTGAAAATTTAAATTTAGTAATGTAAGCTTTTAAAAGTCCTGAGGAACGTTAGATTTTTAAAATACAAATTCTTCACTACAACTATGGCAATTTCTTAGAAAATTGAGTGTCGAAGCGTCTCAACGTAAAATCATGCAAATGTTTTCGTGCTAACCGTTTCAACGTTTACGAGACCTTTAAATAATTGATTTTTCTATAAATAATATCTACTATTAGAATATTGCCGATTTTTTAAAATTTATTTTTCATTTGTACTATCGTTACTATTTGTATAGTAACAAAGTTAAAACACAATTTGGAAATCATAATCTTATGTAGAGCTTAAAGCTTAAAGCTCCTCGCTATTCTTAGTAGTTTATTAATTAACTCTAAAAGCATTTGAGGTAGGATATACAGGGTGTTACAAAAAGGTGTAGCGGGCTATGCATATCCGGATTCCACATACGAAAATAACTCTAAAATGTTCAGTAACATTTTTATGATTTCGGCCGTAATCAACCATTTTGTATTAATAAAATAATTATTATTTCAAAAACCCTTCAAGATATTTTTATAAAATTTGGCATATGTCTTCCTTTCTCAGAAGTCTAAAATTTCCGAAAATATTTGTTTTCCAAAACTATCAATTTTCAAAATGGCGGACATTCAACCATTTTACAGCAAAAGTCCATGAAAACTACTAAATAAAATTAAGTAGGTATTAACAATAAAGCTACTAAAAATGTTATTTCTTGCACAATTTAATTTTATTTAGTGGTTTTCACAGAGTTTTACTTTAAATTGTCCGCCATTTTGATAATTGGTAATTTTGAAACAAAATGATTTTGGAAATAAGATATAATAATATAATTACTTCTGAGAAATGAAGACATATGCCAAATTTCATAAAAATATGTTGATGGGTTTTTGAAATAATCATTTTTAAGAAAATACAAAATGGCTGAGCTACAATGGCTACACTAAGCTGAAATCATAAAAATGTTACCGAACATTTTAGACTAATTTTCATATGTAGAATCCGGATATGCATAGCCCGCTACACCTTTCTGAAACACCCTGTATTATTACGATGATTTACCTTTTCGTATTTATCTTACGTTATCGTATTGGAAGAGTTACGTGAATATTTTTACTGATGTAGACATGTTTCTTTCTAGTCTATGTCTTTTTAAGACTACACTATCTCTGGTACCTACCGGTTCCTAACATAGAACATGGTATACTCATTCAAAGCAATATTTTGGCATTGCTAATAAGCGCAACAGTTCACAAGGAAATTGACGGTTTGTACATTTCGGTTCAATAGCTAAATAAACGCAGTCAATTTACTTATCAAATTATCAACTACTTACTGGTCAAATGCATATTTGTGCATATTTAAATATTCCCTTGAACTTGAATCTGAGTATTATAGTTGATCTTTTGTATCATGTATGAAATTTATTATTATTGTGATGGTGATCCAAGAATATAACAGTAAGAAATACATGGAGTTGTTTCTGAGCTCATCTTCTTTTCCAGTGTTGGGCCATTTTGCCGTTCCTGTCTATAATATTTGCGATCGATTTTAATGCTTCTCAGGGTTACTATATTGTTATGTCATTTTGCGCTTTGACAACCTGTTTACCTCGTGCTATCCTAGTATTTTTCTTCAGAAAAGTCCTGCAAAGAATAGGCCTGCAAAAAGGTTTAGTAAAAACAATTATAATTTGAATAAACTTGGCGACATGTTACTATTAGTTACTTATCTCTGCTAACAGTATGCAATATTAATCGCACACAAAGATTCAATAGCCAATGAAAACGTTGCCTTATGGTGGTAACCATGGCAATATAAAGTCTTTCCGTGGAAATATTTTCCTCCTGGGTACGAGGAGAAATATTTTCGTGCGATTTTGTTACCGTATCGATTCATATCCTGGAAATTTTGTTTTCGTGCACCGATGGCAATGAAATCGCACGAGTCGTAGGCGAGTGCGATTTCATTGCCATCGGTGCACGAAAGCAAAATTTCCGGATAGAATAATAATAGAATATTTTCTGCAGGAAACACTTGTAGAATAAATGATTGTATAAGTAAACTTTGCAACCGAATAAATGGGATAAATTTTCCTGATAACAGTGCATCGTCACTGTACTAAAGACGTTATCAGGTAATAGAGATTTTGTAGAAAATATGAAGATGAATGGACGAAAGGATGGAACAAGTAATGTAAATGTTCTCTAATTTATAGAGATATTGGCAAAGCTGCTACTGATAGTGGTGGTTGTAAAATTCGACCATTGTTGCAATATTGCCCAAATTCAACGTACTCTACTACAAATTTCAGTTTCTACATATCAAAGGGCGGTCTTCGAATCTCTTTGTAAGTGGGTTACAAGCTTATACTGCTTATACACAAAATTATGGTACATCACGAAACCATGAACGGGTATAATTGATTCATAAACGAGGTCTAAATTTTGAATTGTACTAAATTCAATCCATAGTGCCAACACAAGCTACAGATGTTTTCCAAATAAATTCTACTTTGTTTCTTGCATATTATCACCGTCAAAGCATAGAAATATTTTCATTCGTGCATTGATGTCAATTAGGAGCGGAAATTGTGATTCAAGAATCAAAATTAGTCGCATGACATGTATGCACGTTAATATAACGAGTATGAAAACAATACGTTCCCATTTTCACAATTTAAAACATTTTAATAAAAATTTCCACTAGCACTATTTGAGTGGATTATATTAAGTATATTCTTGTACACGCGATAGAATCTAAATTATTTTTACAAATTGTTTTACTTTTAAATTAAAAAAAGAACGTAAATTATTACATTCCAACCCTGTGCTTAAAGTCTTATTGCGATAGAGGAACAGTGACACAAGCAATGGGCGTGCTTTCAACACTTTTATATTGAAGGGACAATATAAAATGTAAATATCTCCTTGGAATTCCTTATAGTCATATTGCGGTGACTTTTTTACTGCCTTTTTAACTTAAATATGTCATTTGTATTTAAATATTCTCGGAATGCCATAATTGCATTATAATTGAGAAAGCTGGCGAATAAATTTTTCTAAATTTCCTTTTAGTTAATTCTTGAACTCGTTAAAAATTAATTCTACTCAAAATTTATATACCTGTATCTATATTTTGTCACTAAATTTTACGCCGCATTTCACTTATGAAATTATTAGTGCGTGTGTAATTTAAGGAATATAAATTCTTCGATATTTTTGTAATGATTTAACAAACGGGAAAATTTAGATAACTATAATGTGAACTGTGCACAATATTCATGTTAGGGATAACGAGATACTTGTATAGGTTTTTGCGGATCTATTCAATTGCGGTGATTCCATTGCAGAGGTGAAGTACCCTTCACTGTCCAGAATAACATGTGGACCATCATCATCGGATGTTTAACTTCTCGCAAATTTCGTCTCTATGCTTAACTATTGTAGAGACTCGTAAAATTTATATAAAAGTTGTCTTTTTAGATGGGTATAAAAGCGATCTTAAAAAATATCGTTTAGTGTTAAGTTGAAACGAATCTTCTCCCCCTAATACTTTGAACTTTCAAAACATTTTTTTTTCGATACCTAACCGTTTACAAATCGAGAACAACCTCGTTTTTCGTAATTAATTACAAATCGATGTCGCACTAAATGTGTAAGTGACTTGAATCAAGTGGAGCAGTAGGGTTGTTTAAGCGACCCTTATATTGTTTTAAGTGTACCGGCCATAGTTTACTATTAATCTGTTGTAAATAGGAGCACAATGGAGTGAGAACAATAAAATATCACAATTTGGACATAGTACAATAAAAAAAAAACGGTTTGCGCGAATCCATATTATTATTCCTACGAATTTAATCAGGAGGTGGGCAGATTGCGAGTGCTTTAGAATATTTAAACAAAGAACGAACCAGTGGGAGGTTAGACGTGCATGCTGTGACAATATACAGCTTCTATTATACCATTATTTTTCAATAGGGATCACTATATCAAGCGATTGCTACTGAAAAGGTACACTCGACTTAAATATTTCGTATAGAAAGAAACCTGGATAAAAGAAACGGGAGGAAACTTAAGTAATTGAATTTTAACGTTTGTTTTCCGGTCTTTTAACATGATACCCTATTTTATTGTATTTAAACTCGGTTTAAAGACTAAATAGGGAATTATTTTATAATATATCAGATATTCACAATGATATGGTTTCAATGTAATTTCATAAGCTATGTTTATCATCTATTCATACCTAATGCTTTTAGATATATGTAATTAATAACAAACGATTTTGTATCATTTCAGCTTTCAATTCAGCTTCTTTTAATTGTATCTTTTCGTACTCTTCCTCCAACTTTTCACATTGTGTGCTTTTGAAGTATCAAAATGATTTCTTATATACGTTATCTTTTCTTTGCAGTCGCAACGAAACTATTTCTGTAACTCTTTGTAAGCTCTCGCAGCCTCTTTATTTTCCCAAATTTTGCGAGCTCTTATTAAATTTTACCGTTTGTAAATTAAAGACATTTTGGCACTAATTTAATTACTAAAATGTATATATTTCTTTTTAATTACGTTGTTATTAATTCTAATCCTTAACTACATGTGATATTGCGAGCTACGTTTGTGTGATCCTCTAAGGTGATTTTTAAGAAAAGAAAACATCGGAGCTTCAACTAAATAGCGCATGATCTTGTAGCAGACGTAAAATGATATTTACTTGGAAAATGTTTGTGTCGATCTTTTGTTTGATTTTTTATTTTATACTCTCATTACTGTTTTGTAAATTTTTCTTTTGGTTTCCTTTGCAATCTTTCAAATTATTTGCAACTCAACCATCAAAGCACGGTTATGGCTTGTTTTATAGACCACGGAAAAGCTTTCGTTAACCACATTAATCTAGCTTTTCAAGTACGTGGACATGGATAGATAAGATATTAACACACTCATAACCTACTTATACTGGAACCAACCCAAATTCAGATTAATGACACAACACCGGAGGACACTCAAATTCTAAGAGGCCAGACAAAGTCGTGTATTATCCTTGATTCATTTTGATTTTTATTCCGGAATCATTTTTCTAGAAACTTTAGATGATGCGAACATTACCTTATGTATAGTAACTTAGTAGTTCAAATATTATTGCGTCAAACATTCTCACCTACAGAAGATTTCTTATTATGATAAATAAATAATATATAAATGTTGTAATTTAATATCACTGTAACATATTCTTCAAGTTTCTTCAAATCGAATTTATACAATTTAATTGAATGCATTCGATTACTAAATAGTTATGTTTTTATTTTACGTCCGCCCTTTGAAGGTGGGTTCAGATCAACTAATGCTTATTAGCCCCGTACCTTTACAAACAACTATATCCCAAGCTATTTTACACCATACTGTCTCGTCGCGAACCCTAGACAGTAGGGTGCATCGAAAAAACACTTTTTTCGATTTCACTATTCCAATAGTGATTTTTTTTGTGGTTTGGTGTCAAAGTAACGTAAAAAAAAATTGAGGTTGATAGGTCAAGTCCTTCAGGTGCCGACTTGACCCTAAAGTTTTAAAAAATGACGTTTTTTGAAGATTTTTAAAAAATGATCTCCGAGCTGATTCACACTTGCCAATAGGGGTTTCCTGTTCCCAAATGACACTGACATAGCGACAAAAAAAATTGACGGTGATCGGATGTGCCCTTCAGGTGCCGACTTCACACTAATTTTTTCGTCAAAATTGCGAAAATTGAGATTTTTCGTATTTTTGCAATAAATTGCTAAACACCACCCCTGGGCTGTTTTGACTCTGACTCTGATGTAGTTATTTCGTCTGTATTACTCCTGGTTAGTGGTTACATGTCAAGAACCTTCAAACACAAGCAAAGCATTCATATAAGGAACCGAAGTGCAACGTTTTTTAGACTGTAGAGAACGGATTTATAGGTGACTCAACATTGTTTTGTTAGGCAGTTTCCCAATGTTCTTTACGAATTTCTGAGTCTCGGACTCAGAAATGCGTAAAGAACATTGGGAAACTGCCTAACAAAACAATGTTGCGTTTGAAGGCTCTTGACATGTAACCAGGAGTAATACAGACGAAATAACTACATCAGAGTGTTTTAGACTTAGGTTTGAGTTATTTTAAAAGGCCTGCACTGTCAAAACAGCCCAGGGGTGGTGTTTAGCAATTTATTGCAAAAATACGAAAAAATCTCAATTTTCGCAATTTTGACGAAAAAATTAGTGTGAAGTCGGCACCTGAAGGGCACATCCGATCACCGTCAATTTTTTTTGTCGCTATGTCAGTGTCATTTGGAAACAGAAAACCCCTATTGGCAAGTGTGAATCAGCTCGGAGATCATTTTTCAAAAATCTTCAAAAAACGTCATTTTTTAAAACTTTAGGGTCAAGTCGGCACCTGAAGGACTTGACCTATCAACCTCAATTTTTTTTACGTTACTTTGACACCAAACCACAAAAAAATCACTATTGGAATAGTGAAATCGAAAAAAGTGTTTTTTCGATGCACCCTACTAGACAGCCCAGTGTAGATTATTATATTTAAAATCAGGCCATCTAACCGAAAAAAATAACGGTTCGGTTACTGTTTTCGGTTAGCTGAAAATAACGGTTTCGGTTTTCATTTCGGTTTCGTTCTTTACATTTTTATTGGTGACGGTTTCCGTTCTTGAATACTACTAACCCGTTCTTTTTTCGGTTAGGGAAACCGTTTAGAAACCGGTTGTAAACCGGTTAAGAAAACTGGTTATAAACCGGTTAAGAAAACCAGAACAATGAAGTTTGCAAACTATAACAACTGCTTCAGATATATTTATGATTTTATTTATTTAGCTGAAATTTTGCTTCAAAAGTTCAAGTGATCGTATTTTAAATTTTGACATAAAATTTAAATAATTCAAATAAGACAAATGGAGAGTTGGGAAATATGTAGATAGTAATAAAATGATTATTCAGAACTTTTTCAATTTCAATGTCGGAGATAATAAACAGGTTAACTTTAAATAAAAAAGTGCAACAATGACGGAAGCTGATAAACACCCTTCCACGTTCCACCCTTGTAAGTAACTGAGTATGCTGAACTGACAACTCACACACTTTTGACGGCAGACAGGAGGACTGAACATGATGAACGAAATTTAACCGCTATTAAACCGGTTAATTGATATTGAAGTAGCGGTTACGGTTTCGGTTTTCGGTTATTACAAGAGACCGGTTTCGGTTAAATAACGGTTTTCGGTTTGCATGAAATAGCGGTTTTCTTCGGTTTTCGGATACGGTTTCGTTCTGGTTAGATGCCCTGTTTAAAATAGCTCAGCTCTTCTCCATCACCCACTATGTTCCCACCACTTCTCTTCGGTAATAAATGAGAAACATTCATAGCACAGCGTAGCTCTTTTGGTACCCGAACTTTCTTCTAACTTCAAATTTTGAAAAAAAATCATTGAAACCGGAGTCGGCAATATTGAGATCGATATCATCATCAAAAAGATATTAAAAAGCAGTGAAACCAACTTTTGTGAAACATGCACGCGAGGAGAAATTCGAACTTAGCAGTTTTCCTTTAATGATAACGTATGAGCAGTTCACAATAAAATTAACAAAGCTGGCCAAAAGCTCCACTGTATCGCATAGAAGAAGAAATCTATGAGCATGAAAATAGTACATTTAGAGACAATTGCTCTTCTTCCATTGAAGTTGTTCAGTGAATTATTGATTTTTTTATAATTTTAATTGGCACAAGGTGTGCGGCTTTTCCGTAATTATAAAACACCTGATAATTTGGAACTATGTACAATCAGTGAGATAATATCATAAACTGCACTGTTAAAAAATTTTACCCTAAATTTCCTCTGATTGTTAAAGCTTTTTCTTCACTGTCTTCAAGTCCTACTCCCATTAGCAGCGGATTTCTACTCGATTTACACTTGCTCGACCAGTTTAAGGCTGGTACAGATTTTTTAGGCAGGATAATTTTCTCCGGCCAACCATTTGGTTACTCTAACACTCACTCGCATTTGAGCTATACTGGTCCCCTACTTGTAGTTAGTGTTAGTACCTTATGTGACTTTAAAATTGGAAATCGTCAGCTAATATATTTTTTGTGTAATTTTTACCATTTTATTACGAATATCGAGCTTTTCGTAAGATGATAGGTAAGCTTTAAAAAAATTATTAGTGAAGAAGTTAAAAAAAATGTTTCCTATATTTATGTTGGATGCTGGTCAATATGAAAAAAATCAAAGGACAATTGGAATTCAATGGTCCACGAGTGCTTATCCCAACAGACCACCCTTCAGAAATAAACTGAAGTAGTGATACATAACTTCAATATTCTGTTTGGAAATCCATGATGATCGTAGAAAAGTGGTAGTGTAACAAGACAGCCACCTCCTCTTCTTGATAGAAGAATTCAACTTTCCTTAAAATTCATATTTTTTGTTGTTATTAACTTGTCAAACTGATAAAAACATACATACAGATACAACGATTAATCTTCGAAAGCTCTCTTTTTAGCATCCGAATTCGCAACTTCTTTTATCATATTGATCACACTCATGAATTTAGATTGGAGATTTTGAATGGCAAAAAACGTAACTTTATTGATATTTAATCCAAAATATGAATGAATATTTCGAATAGAGTTGAACATTTTTGAAGAAAGATGTTCTATTGGTCCATTATTGTTAATTTTATCTGTACTTACGTTGTGGAATTTCCATAAGTTATATTATAATAGTAAAACGGACCTGCATTAAATCCTTAATTCAATAGTGGCCAATGTTCTGCTCAACTTTTTCTTCTTTCGGAAATAGTCAATATAGTTCATAATAAGTTGTTTCTTCCTTCTATATAAGTATAAAGAAGAGAAAGATTTTATGGCATTTTTATAACCCTACTTCCTTCGAAAAACAATCAATTTTTGCAAGTTTTTTTTGGGCATCCTACACATCCTTTTCAGTTTCCTTTTTAGGGAATAAAAGTAATGAATCACCCCATTAGGTATAATATACAGGTATATTAATTTAAAAATAAGCCTTACTATTATCAATAATACGGTAATACAATTTCTGTTTGAGAACAAACTTATACATCGATGAACTCTAATCACCATCACTTCCCTGCTCAAATGAGTATTATGAGGGAACTTGCTAAGGTTAGCGTTGCCCGTTGATTGTTACGCCTATGTGTAAGGATTAATGCAACATTTCAGTCAACGTTTTGATATAGTAGGTAGTCAATCTTTGATTTTCATTGAAGGTAATGCAATCAGCTAGCGATATATTCAGTTGGTATGTTCTTCCACTTCCTCAAACATTTTGCCTGCAAGATTTTCAGTTCTTCCCTTAGTGAAATATTATGAAAGGGAAGCTAAGGAATTGATGTAAACCATCATTATCTCTGAACACTCTGCAAATGTAAAAAAATTTAAATTGTAGTCTTTCACTACTTTGGAAACGTTAGTTTTTGGTAAAGTTGATCACATTCCAAAAATTTTTTGGTCATATTTCTTCTATTAATAATAATCGTTGTCATGGTCATCCATATTCCGTTATGCAGATGTAGATGGTGACTCATTGCTAAATTGAAGGAGAAAAGCTTCCAATTCATTCAGGATAAGATTATAAAGAAATACTAGACACGTCACACTTGTAATGGTATCAAGAGGGTGATAAGGAAATCTTGATAATAAGTGATAGTGACTATGTCTATAACCTTCAATAGGATACATTCCTTCTTCCTTAAAATAGAACAACGTTTGAAATGATACTAAGGTGTTGAAACACACACCCAAAATGCGAGTTTATTGTCAAAATACATACCTAAATCATTAAGGAGGTCAAATGCGCTGAACTTACTCAAGCGTGCATATAAACTTATAAAACTTTTTTGGAAAAGTTGAATATTTAACAGAAAACGGTTAACACAGCACTATTGCACAAGAAAAGCAAGTTGAAGGATGAAATGCAGTTATTGGAAGAATATATAAATCAATAAATTTTTAAATTGTCTGCAAAGGTGAACAAATACATAACAGAGCGTCCCAAGGCGCAGTTCTACAGAACACGAGTAATGAGAATAATGTCATACGGTTATTGGAAACTTGGAACCGTGAAATCCTAAGTTAGTGGTTTTGCAATTGTAAAATCATTAGGAATTACATACAAACAAAGCTTTGATGAAGCCGGTGGAAATGACATCCTCTTGATTTCTATCGTTTCTGTCCCAATGGTAAAGTGATTGTAACTGCTTGGCATCAATTCTAATGAACCTTTAAATATAATGATGTCATTGAAGAAGATTTGTTGGCGAATATTTGGTGAGAAGAAGTAATGAGTATTAAGCTGTATATTAGAAAAAATGATAAAACGCAGAGATGAATTATGTTCTACCACTGGTATCAGGAGATGTCATTTATACATATTTGTACAAAAGGCTCATCCCATTCATCTTAAGAACACAGGAAACGCATTTCTATGGCAAAAAGCTGGATGTGATGCGTTGACTAGTGACAAACGTATTCTTCGGATGACTAGCAATATTTAACAGGGCAAAATTGGATGAAAAGGTTATGGATATTATGGTCGTTGCGTATGTTCTTTTACTAAAGTATCTGCTTGTGTGACTGTAAGTTGAATGTGATGCGATAATGTCAAATGACAATAACCATAAAAGCGAATGCTAAACTTTTACGATGTAGAGCAAAAAAATCGAAAGCTTCTCACTTTCTCACCTTTTTTCAACTTTATATGGGATATGTGTAAGGATGATAATGATAATTTAATTATTTTCTGTTCCTTGCTGAGGATAGTATCACCTATCTGTCGTGCACGAAAATAAATGACTACATTGTAGGTTCCTTCTGTACAATTAATCATCGACGATAATATGTAGTTGACGAATTTCCAACTTTCGCGAATGCCTTCAAATTCCGGTTAAATTACAAATTGCAATGGGACGCGAGAGCTTTTCACGTTCCCGTACACATTTACTACAATTAACTACCGTAATTTGATTTTGGAGATTACTTTCTTTAGAGAATTATAAAAGTAAATGAGAGTTTTATAGGGATTCACTTTTTTCTGTTCTTCTACTTGCAATTATTATGATAATGTCAGCTTTTCATGTTCGAGAGTTGATTTTTCAAATTAAGAATTTAATTATGAAAAATCTAGAGTGGTATCTGCGAGACTGCCTGAAAAGAGAATACTAATAGTAATTCAATTAAGTTTTCTTGAGTCTGAACAAGTTGTGAAAGAGTGTCTGGTGTGCGACTGACATCCGTGGCCAAGATATCATTTCCAATTTTATACCCGTGATTCAATAAAGTCTCAACACCATCGGTAACCCTTATATAAATAGAATCCTGTTACCAGTGGCGTACTTACTTTTTTAATAAAAAAAAATTCAATTAACTTCAACGTACTTTTGTAACGAGATACGTATTGATTTAAATTACCCTTGTCCACATAACCCTGATGTTTGTCATCCATTAGTTACTTCAGGACGCTTATTTTTACTAATGATCAATTTCTATCCTGCTAAACACCTTATACGTGTCGAATAAGAAGGTTGCGTACCTTCTTCAGGATAATACATGTTCTTCAACGAAATTTTCAAATATTTGTTTTAGAATACGTTACAAGGAAGAGGAAGTAAGTTACTAAATGCGTACGTCTCTGCTTACATTGATGATACGATACAGCGGAAATCTCAGCTTTAAACGCATTTCAAGTGCAGAACGGATATGGAAATGTCGCACAAAAATAATTGGTTTATCTACTTGTATAAAGAAGATCTACGCCTTTTATCCCACACAATCGCACACTAACTTTCCTAACGTACACAGCTGGACAAGTATGGAATTAGATTCTTCGGTATTTTGTATAGCGTTATTCTGAACGTTACGAACGCGATGTATGAACAAATTTACTTAAATAATGCATATGTAACTAAAAATATAAGAATAACAATTAAGAGGGTATAATATTTGGTTAGTCAAATAAAAGCGACAAACTAATGGCTACGTCAATATTGTTGTGTCCACTGCTCTTAAATTCTTTTTTACATTGTTACACCTAGCAGTGCTAATAATAGTTTCCATTACAAACAAAATTGAACGTAGGCAGATGGTAATTTTCGGTTAACCTTTACTTTTTTTTTCTTATTTACAAAATTGGCCCATATACTGTTAATTTGTGGGGTATAATGAGCGTGAGCATTTTTACATGAATATTTTCAAAAAATTGAAATAGTAAATGAAAATTTAGTATTGCGTATAGTGTTATGATGATTGAACTTTGTTTGTTCTTATTCGTCTTTGTGCCTATTTTAGAAACTTACCAAAATGACAACAGGTAATTCATCGTAATTCGTAAGACTTGGAATTTGAAGTCATTTGAACTAAAAATGCACTTTTGTCAAATTTCATTCAATTTGTTTCACTCATGTCTGAACAGCGTACAAAAAAGTGTTTTTCTATGTAAACTTTCAACTTTTCTCACGGGCCAACGGTACATTTTGGTATATAAATAAATTGAGTCCAATCAACTTATTTTGATCTCTATTACACGTAGTAGCTTTGTGTCCCAGCAATTTTGGGACACCCTGTATATAAACAGCAAACTGTCTTTAACGTGGATTTGTTTGCTTTCGGTGTTTTCGAATGTAAGCGTAACTATTGGTTAGAAAATAAGCATCATGATGTGCGGCAAGGGTAAAAGTCTTTGTTGCATTTACAAGGCAACTCAAGGGTAAAAGAAGAAAAGCACGATAAGTTCTCAAAATCAGACTATTTCACTTGATAAAAAAAATTTTGAAAAGTGGGTTCTTTAAAAATTTATTGGTAACGGTAACGGTTAAAAATTTTGGTCGTTATGGATAAAGTAATATGTGCGTGGCAAACTTATCAGTACAATGGCCATTGGTGCAGTTTTCCATAATATATTCATCAAAAACAATCAAGAAAAGCAACTTTTAGGTATCAGAGGATAATCAAAGAAATACCTAATAAAGAAGTAGTTTTGGTGTCTGTCACGCGAATTTTTGATATATCAATTAGCAAGAACTGTATTTTGAACAATAAAGTAAATACTGTACTCATAAAAGGTATTCGTAAGAAAATTACCCTTTTGTATCTAAATTTAAGCCCCATTAAAAGACCTGTGGTATGGAGATCAACTCGCTTAGCTTCTATTTTGAGATCATTCTATTCCTGAAGATAGTTTTAGTAAAAAAGAACATTTTATAAAGAAAGACAAAATCAAATTCTCAAATAATAAGGAAAAGCTGCGAAGCTATGTAAAATGCCCATAATTTCCGAAAAGGAGCCGCAATAAATTTTTGACTTTGTTTTATTTAATTATAAACATTTTATAGTATACAGGGTTGGTCACTCGTCCTCCGTTCTTCGATAGTGCCTTTAATATTAATCTTAGGACAAAAGGTCAAGAGACATTCCTTATTCAGATGTTCCTTGTTTACAACCTAAAAATATTTTCAGGCCCGCACTGCTCTCGGTTTCGTCTGTACAGGATCGTACTCGATTATTTTAAATGGAACACCCTATAGATTTTTATATTTTTGAAATCCATATTCGATTCTAGACCAAGTTGGTTTGGCCTTTCACCTACTTAAGTAAACTCATTTAGGAGAAAATAAATGTTTTTTAAAAATTGTCGCCGAAATCAACAATCAGTGAAAAAATTATAACTATTCAATCATTGGCGGCAAAGCAACAAAATTGGAGATGATCATAAACAAAAGAGCGTTTTATTTTATTTCTCGATATGTTGATTTTGAACGAAATTTTTTGCAAAAGGGCCGTACTGAATTTTTTCCAACAACCACAGAAGAAATACCAAAAGTCGACTATTTTAAATGGAACACCCTGTATATTTTTTCATGAATGAACTGTTTTTTAAGTTAGCTTTGATTTTTGTTAAATATGTCCTATATCTAAAGGTAATAGTTTCCGAGATGGTAACCTTAGTTTGAATTATTTTGTTTTTTCGCCCAATTCTGAAAATAAAATTAAAGGAACCAACAAACAATAACAATATTTGTATCAGATATTTACTTATTATTACCTAAATTGTGTTGTTACTTAAAAAACCAGGAATGTGCAACAAAAAAACGACTAGGTATTAAAATGTTATTGAGAGAGTATCAATGCTCTTCTTTAATCATAAAAACATTTAACATAGTTGCCATTCCAATAACAATAACAATTACAATACCCAGACGACATATGTCAGTTTAATTTCAATTGATTGTATTTGACATATTATTATCTTCATTTTGTTAAAAAGGCTTAAAATCGAATCGAAAATGTCACGTTTTCCAAATAACGAACTGGTTGATATGGTTTTCATTCTTTGAGAAAGATTACAGGTTACGTGAAGCTTTCAGATCAGCATGTGAATCATGCCTGATATCCTGGAAGAAGTTAATACACATTTTTCAAATCGTGTAAGGCAGTGTTTATACAATACTGGTGGGTTGTTTGAAAATTAATGTTTAGGTAATGTTTTGTGTTTTATACCGTTCGATTTTATGTAAGTTTATTTATTAATTAATGTTATACATAAGCAAATAATAATAAGTAAATATGTGATACAAATAGTGTTATTGTTTGTTGCTTCCTTTAATTTTATTGTCAGAGTTGGGCGAAGAAGCAAAATAATTCAAACTAAGGTTACCATCTCGAAAACCATTACCTTTAGATATAGGTCATATTTAACAAAAATTAAAGCTAACTTGAAAAGCAGTTCATTCATGAAAAAATATGCAGGGTGTTCCACTTTTGGGATTTCTTGGGGTAGTTAGAAAAAATTCATTACGGCCCTTTTGCAACAAATTTCGTTCAAAATCAGCATATCGAGAAATAAAACGCTCTTTTGTTTATGATAATCTCCAATTTTGTTGCTCTGCTGCCAATGATTGAATAGTTATGATTTTTTTACCGATTGTTCCACTGAACGTTCCATTTAAAATAATCGAGTACTATCCTGTAGACCTGTACAGACAAGACCGAGAGCAGTGCGGGTCTCAAAATATTTTTAGGTTGTAAACAATTAAGGAACATCTGAATAAAAAATGTCTCTTGACCTTTTGTCCTAAAATTAATATTAAAGGTACTGTCGAAGAACAAAGGGCAAGTAGGCAACCCTGTATATTAACCAATCTTATATATATAAAAATGAATCGCTATTTCCTTGGTCACGCCATAACTTGAGAAGGACTTTACCGATTTCAGTCATCTTTTTTTTTAAATGTTTCTAATACTTTGTAGAAGGTTCTTACGGAAAGAAAAATTAAGAAAATTGCCCAGAAAATTGGAAAATTTCAGAAAACTTAACGCGTTTGACAGTTCGCCCATTTGACAGTTCGCGCGTTTGACAGTTCACGCGTCGTAAATGTCGTTTAACATCTGCATCGGTCGGCATCTATCGATCAAAAAATTCATTTAAGTATTCATTTCATGGTGTACAGTCCATTCGATTTGAACGTTTATCCAGTTTTGAGTTTGTTGAGTGATTTTTTTTGATAAGTGTTTGTTTATCGCAGTTAGTTCACCGCAATCCCGTTTAGTATTAAAATTAAAAATCGAGCGGAGGATAATGAAAATAGTAGCGTTAGCAATTCCGAATTACGTTCGAGAGCGACAGGAAATGAACGTATAATAAGCCAATCAATTCAAAATCAAGTTGCCTTTTTAAACGTTAATATTTCGAAAACAGTAAAATTTAGGAGTGGTGTATTAGAGAACCGTGTTAATAATCATGAGCAGATTTCGAAAATGTGACAATATACGCGGTGTTCTATTTAAAAAAACGATTCAAGATGGCGCTCAGCCGCCATTTTGTAACTTTTAGCCGTCATCTCTACATATTTAAAAGAATAAAGTGATGACTGACTGATCTATCTATCAACGCCCAGGCCAAACCAATGAACCTAGAAACTTGAAATTTTCAGTGAACCTTCCCCTGATGATGTAGGCACCCACTAAGAAGCGAATTTCGAAATTCATCTCCTAAGTGGGTCAAAATAAGGTTTAAAACTTTAAAATGGTTGAAGCGATCTATGTAACGGGGGCAGATGGAAATCTAAAAATTGCTCAAAGTATTGCAAAGTATTGAAATCCATGATTCACATATTTCACCTTTTTTCAAAAGTTACCCTCTAAGGGTTCCAAATTAAGGGATGAAATTTTACATCTTTATATGTATATAAAAATGAATTGACCTTTGTGTGTCTCATAAAAACTCGAGAACGGCTGAATCGATTTGACTAATTTTGGTTTTAAAATATTTGTAGAAGTACAAGGAAGGTTTAAAAGGTGAGACATAAGCCCTAGGATTAGGGCTTCGCCCCTATGGGTTTCAAAGTTACCGTGTTTTTGTTATGGAGTTTTGATTTTATTAGTAAACATTGTAAACAAAAGCGCAATGTTATTTATTACTGTCAAACTTAAAAGCTGTAATGTAGCAATACCTTTGGAAGTTCAGACAACCTTTATTGGCGGTACGAAGTTCGCCGGGTCTACTAGTATTTGAATAAAAATTACAGTTTTAAAATTATCTAAAAAATCGGAAGCATCGTGCCATATTGGTAAATTTTTTATCGGTCTCACGGTTTTAATTGCAACGCTCTTTCCACCCCCTCATAATCCGTTAATAATAGGGCACATGTAAAAAAATAGATGGAACTGCTGAATAGAAAGGTGAAAAAAGTGAACTTTGTCAAGGCGGTATGATGAATTGATGAGAGCCATCATTTTTACAATTTACACCAAGGTTTTTGTTAAGTTTTTGATAAGTTAAATTAAAACATTTGTTTGACTCAATATCCATTTAACATTATTAAATCAATGGAATCGCTAAAGTTAATTGGAAAGCTCCATTAGTCGTCAGCACTAGGCTTTCCATTTCATATGCATCAAAGCATCATACCCGCTATTTTTTTATAATATAGGATGCAATTTACAAAATTACGTAGTACATAATATGGTTCAAATTTGTTTAAATAATACCAGTAAAACGATGTAAGGAAATCATTGATTTGAGGTCACGCAATCAAACTACCTAAAAAATATGTATTGAAATTGAGATGCAATTAATTGGGAGGGCGAAATTACTAGGTACTGGAATAAATTGAAAAAATGACAAAATGTCCTTGATTCAGGGTAGAATATGATAATAGTTAAATTAAGTCCCTCGATGATTATGATCCCTAACATTGGTAAGGTGGGTTTAACGAGAAAGCTCGCAACGTAACCACCCTAGAAAACGTAACTCTAATTGAAATAAATAGAAATTATGCCAATTTTAAATTTCCAGATAAAATTAAATAAAAAGAAAAACTAATTAGTTAAGCGTGACTAGTTATAAGTAAGTAAAGAAATCGATAGATCACCTCTATGTACTTGTATCCAAATGTAATTAATTTCGGAGGACCATTAACCGTGAAACGTATGTCACAACAGTGTAACAATTGCCCTAACGTCGTGGTGAAGGACACCCTTTATAAATGTAATTCAGTTATAAGTGTGACCGCATTTGGGGTGGCAACGGTGATACCAAACGAGAGGGTTGTGTATACAATGTCTGTCATGTGCAGTTCTCAACAGTGCCTACTGCAGTAGGTATTGGCTACTTAAAGTTGTTGATAAAATGTGAGAAAGAATTTACGGACGCGTGAAAATTTGTCATTTTCCCTTTTTATGTATTTGATTCTCCTTCTTGCGTTACACATTTTCTGTTGCTTGAATTAACGAATTGATCAACTGATCATTTTTCTTTTTACCTATTCTAAAGGTAATCAGGGTTTTATTTAAACGTTGGTTGGGTCCATAATGATGTTGAAGGAAACGATTCTCCAAATGGGGTAAAATTTGTTCGTAGGGTTAACAAATCACAAAACCTTCCCCATAAATTATTTAATTAAGTTCGGTGGGAACCGATTGAAATTGAAGATGAAATTAATTATAAACTACATGTTTCGACATCATAGATGTCATCATCAGACTAAAAAGTACAAAGTTAAGCACTAAAGCTAGTTAAAATCTAAAAATACTTACTACGTAACAATTTATAAATGATGAAAGTTTGATTATTATTATTTAAACATTCTATCAAAATTGCTTTTTATTACAATTGGATATTGGAGCAAATCTATATGATGATTTGGTTTAGTATTAAAAACAGGAATATAATGAGATATGAATATGAAATATGAAAAGTTTCGAACAAATAATGTGCCCCATTCCTTGAAAATTCATACATTTCATTTCTATTTTATAGGGATAGCATTCAGAAATACTAACGAATGTAGTTAATTCTGAACGTGGTCCAAGAAATTTACTCCCCCTACTTTTTAATGATCGTTTAAATTCTTTTAAAGCTACCTTAAAAGTGTAAATTGGTTGCGTAAAAATGCGTCACAAAATGGTGATAAATATTGATTAAATAAAATAGACGGGTGTCACCAAACTTTCCCCATACACGAAATTTATTGATCTTAGTAGATTAAGGATGAACGATTGATTGATATTTCTAATAAGACATGTTTCGAGAATAATTGCAATTGTCATCATCAGGTAATGTTAATAATGTGTGAAACGGCGTGAGTTAATTAAGTTCATATTTTATTTATAAATAATATATTCTCCATGACTTTAATTTTCTTTGATAGTCAACTTAATTTTTAATTAATAATTTATTAAACGCTTCGTTTCCATTTTCATCGGGTTGGTTCACTTGCTTCCAGTGGTAACTCGCCGGCACCATGCGATCTGAGAGATTACTTTTTCAACCTTCAATGTATTTCATTAATGTAAATTTTTTTAAATGTAAACGTTTAATGTAAATTGAAAGGGCTCCATTGTAGTAGGCAATGAGCATCTACGATGAAAAGTTATTTAAAAAGATGCAGGCCGCAATTAGAAGCCCAATAAAAAAGAGTCCATCAAGCTTTAAGAGATCGCTGTATGTCAAAAATGCTTGAAAGCGAGCATTTTGTTGGACCTTTCATCATAATGCTATCGTGTATAAAATTAACTTTTTGACAACCAATCAGGAAGTTGATACTTTCCAGATGATTCCTCGGACCAGAAAATATGTTCCTGGTTCACATGGGAAAGTACGTCAGGCACTGTTTTATACTATTGAGAGAAGAGTGGAAACGATCAATTGAATTTAACAATAATGAATATATCAGATTATTTATTGACAATTTTATTTAATGAAAGTAATGCAAATATATCCCTAAAATTTGGCGGCAAAATTTCGGTTTACTGAATTAGTTAATACATTGGCAACAGAACAAAATTAGATTTCAGCGCATAATACAAATAACAAAGAGGAAAAAGTATAATTGATTTTATTATTTATTTATGGTCTTGACATTTGATCTTTCGATTCGTGTTGGTCTTTTGCTTCAGGAGTTGTAAGCTCTGGAGGGTGGTCGGCAGAAGTCTGCTGGCTCTGAAACGCAAATAACAACGGTAGTAATCCGAAAACATTGTTTTTTGGGGGAATCACCAAAGAGTTGGGCGAGTCTGGCTGGAGGGTATTTGGATTTTTTTGGGCATGTGTGCTGATGGGGTTGCTACAACAGGATTTGTATTGAAGTATTGGGTATCGTTTGGTGATGAACGTCATGTCTGCATGTTAGATGGTAAGGTCAGATGGGTATATGTAGTATAGTCGGTGGGTGGAGATTTGTTCCAGTTGGGTGGAAGTGTGTGCTAAATAGAGTCGATGAGCAGTTGGATCAGAGTTTTATAAGTGTATTGGAGGGTTTTGGACTGTTTTATGAGGATTCATTGGAATTCTGCGACGGGCGATCCGCTAGAGAATACTGGGAGTGCGGCAATCAGTGTCCACACTGATCGTGCATGGTCCGAGAGGTAGGAAAAATTGAATTTCGCGAGCGACGACATTCCGATGGATCTTAACATGTGGATTAGTCTGGAATGCCAGACTCACTCAAATCACTAGTTATGAGGGAGAAGGGTGGGAGTCCTTAATGGACCGATGGGGTCTCAAACCAAATTTTAAGGTAAGGAGTGGGTTGTTTCCGTGCAATTTCAATTACGCTGTAAGATTATTTGTTCTAAGCTGCAGACAACAGGAACGATTCTTGAAAATGCGAGGCGAAGTAACTGGCTGGTCTTGTCTTCTTCGGCAGGGATGATATTTCCGACTTGATTGATGATCGGTAGTGAAGTATCTTGTTCCAAGTGATTTCCTTCCTTACCATCGCGTTGTGACAGTTCTTGCGTTAAGGATAGGAACAGAGGCTCGGTGTAGAGGATGTGGGCGTATATAGATAATTCATGTACGCGCAAAAAGGTACGGTTTATGAGGAGAATGGCCAGTCGATGACAGCTGAAGTTGGAACGGTGGTCATCAAGTGCGTATGTGTCCAGCTTAGTTTTTGTAACGTTGTCCGATGATTATGGAACATTATTTTTGTACATGTCTTGGTGTGGTAAATGCTTTTGAAATGTTACGCTACACAATGGAGGGTTAGTAACAGGGTGGGTGAATGATAATTGCGCCGCAGGTGGAAATAGGGCTAGATAGATGCATTTAGTGGCGGTTAGGATTGTTAATTGTAAAGTGTAAATGTTCAAAAAACTTGCCGTTAGAATTACTCCTAGGGCCTGGTCTTGTTGGTCACCAATTACAACCGCTTGGCCGTGTGCCCTCGCAATGATTGCTTCGCTGTTGCACCATAAGATCTTCTACCACTCGTTGGCTGTACGATTGGTACGACAGGAGGATGTTGATGAGAGATCAGCGTGGTCCACTATAAAGAACATTCAGTCTTCTGAAACATAAAAAATCAACTCCAATTGAATTAAGACTATAATGACTTATTTACGTTTGCTTCTTGATGTTATGCTCATTTCCTCAATATGCCGTCATGTTGGTCCGATACGAACCCAAGGATTCACCACGAAGTCCGTACTCGACTTCCTACAAATTAAAAATTTGGACTTTTATTTTTGGTGATCCTTTAATTGGACAAGTTTTCTTACCGACAAATTTAATTGTGTATAAACACTTGGTCCTGCTGAAGAGTGTTGTTAATCCATGACTGATCGAAATAATGGTCAACGGTGGATGGTAACTGAAAAAAAAACAGATTTGTTACCAAGACGGAGTCTCTCCTCATTATGCATTACCTGTATGCAGTTTAGAGATGAAACGTTTCCTTGCATGACAACGAAGTACCCTAGATATTCTCTGTAAAGTCCAAATGCACTTCAAATAGCTGCTGTACTGGTGTACTGGTGGATGGCGTACATTTGTAATATTTAATAGGAACGTATCGAGACTAGGAACATGGAAAGAAAAGAAGAGGAAGACCTAGGAATTCATGGGCGGAAGCTTGGAAAAAAAAGAGAACTAGTGCGAGACTAGACAAAAGATGGGAAATTATGGAACAAAAAATGTAAAAACAAGAAATAAACTTTATTTAAAATTGGCATTACTCCGAAAGGGAGATGGATCCAAGATTAAGGAAAATAATAAATACTAAAAAATGACAATGTCTGGTCTGGGAATCACCTGGAAAGTATCTGCTTCCTTGCTTTACACAAACACCTGATTTTAAGCATTTTCATTAGTGATATGGTAAAAAATTCTCAAATTAAAAAAATTTTGGGAAACCGCAATTGAAATTTAAGGCACTTATGGGTGGAAGTTTAGAAAAAATTAAAGTAACATGGGAAGAAGTGCGAGACAAGACAAAAGATGGGGAATTGTGGAAGAAAATATGTAAAAACCAGAAGTAAACTCTATTTAACATTGACCTTACGCCGAAATACAGATGGATCCAAGATTAAGTAAGAAAATAATATGAAAAAAATACTAAAAAACGACAATGGCTGGTCTGGGAACCATCTGGAAAGTGTCTACTTCCTTGTTTTGCACCTGCTTTAATGCATTTCATTAGTGATCCTGTAAATTAAATGACCCTAAATTGGCACAAAACCTTCCCGTGTTTACTACAATGACGTATTAAATAAAATAGTTTTTTTTGCGTAATAACTCAAAATAAAATAGTTTTTGCGTAATAACTTAAAAAAATAAAAAATAAATATATAGTGTGTAGTATTATAGTCGTAATGAGAAAACGATTTCTGATTTTCCCCTGAAATAATATGCAGGGCAGTCATAAATATTTTTAATATTTTGTTAATTCCTGAAGTAGACCGGAAGTAAATTGGTATACTTATTATACTCGATTAAAATTAACTGTAAAATTTTATTTCTGTACCTTTGTTAGCAAAAGCTATGAATTTGATGGATAATTTTGAAGCAATCAATTGATTGAAAATTCGTCGTTTAATGTAGAAGAGTTAATTAAAGTTGTTTAAATGTATTCTATTGTTGTTAGAAATATAATAGAGGTCAGAAGCTTTTGATTGCGCAATCTCAGACGAAATTTGGAAATAAGGTTTTTAAGCCTGCCAGAAACCTTGCGCAAGGTTCTTCTTTTCCAAACTTGAGAATTAGAAAAATGAGTCATATTACGAATATTAAAAAAATGGGCTTGTCAGTAAACCCAGATCTAACTAATGGAATCTACAGTCGAAACTCTTCTTTTGGCCCAAAGAAACCTCGTTTGCTTTTAACTTCCTGTAAGGTGTTGTTAAATGTAATAATAAACAAAATTCAATGTACCTATACTTACGTTAAATAATATTGTAAACCATACTTACCATGATTAAACAAAGTTTAGAAGTTATTAATTAATAACATCTGCTCTATCACTTATTGCACATCACTTGTAAAATTCGACGAAAAAAAACGCAAAAACCGTAATTTGACACGAAAATAATAATTTTAAATTGCGTACGAGATGAAAGTGTTAATTCAATTTTCGCTCTCTTAATCCATGAGCTCGATTTGAAAAAAAAATGCATCATTTACCCCAGAAGAACACCATCTACAAATTGATGATGTGGAAAAAATGCATCCAACATTGAATTAATTAAGAAGAAAGGCCGTGGAACATAGATAATGCAATAGAAGACTTGGTTAAGTTGAAGACACCTTATCGAGCCAAATCACCAACAAAAATGATCAATGTTTAGATTTTTACAGCCATAATCATTTTGTTAAGAAAACTTTTACTATCATGGAGAGGAAGTTTAATATTTCTATGGTTAGTACTCTCGTTTAAGGAAGAAAGACTTTAGTGTACTTTAGTCTGTACGTATAGAAATATCGCGGAAAAATCGGTTTAATACTGTTATCAAAAAATGGTAATTTGGGTTTAGTTTTCGTTGAACTGTCGATGTACTTAAAACATTATTTCAATTGTAACCTATATGAATCTTTCAAACATTGATTTCTGTATAGATACGCATAATTTTTGAGGTCAATAGGTACGATGAACCCAATTTGCAAAAACAATGAAAAAAATACAGAGGTTATAGCAATAAAACGACTTACCTTGTATAACCTGTAATACAAAAACATATAAAAATGTCATTTCACATATTCATTTCTGTATACGCACAATATTTGAACCCAATTTAAGAAACAGTTCGAAAAATACAGAGGTTATAGCAATAAAATGACTTACCTTGTATAATCTGTAATAAGTACAAAAACATAAAAATGTCATTTCAATTGTAACCTTTCTGTATACGCATAATATTTGAGTTTAATACTATGAACCAAATTAAAAAAAAAACAGTTCAAAAAATACAGAGGTTATAACAATAAAACGACTTACCTTGTATAACCTGTAATACAAAAACATATAAAAATGTCATTTCACATATTCATTTCTGTATACGCACAATATTTGAACCAAATTTAAGAAACAGTTCGAAAAATACAGAGGTTATAGCAATAAAATGACTTACCATGTATAATCTGTAATAAGTACAAAAACATAAAAATGTCATTTCAATTGTAACCTTTCTGTATACGCATAATATTTGAGTTTAATACTATGAACCAAATTAAAAAAAAACAGTTCAAAAAATGCAGAGGTTATAGCAATAAAACGACTTACCTTGTATAACCTGTAATACAAAAACATATAAAAATGTCATTTCACATATTCATTTCTGTATACGCACAATATTTGAACCAAATTTAAGAAACAGTTCGAAAAATACAGAGGTTATAGCAATAAAATGACTTACCATGTATAATCTGTAATAAGTACAAAAACATAAAAATGTCATTTCAATTGTAACCTTTCTGTATACGCATAATATTTGAGTTTAATACTATGAACCAAATTAAAAAAAAACAGTTCAATAAATACAGAGGTTATAGCAATAAAACGACTTACCTTTGTATAACCTGTAATACAAAAACATATAAAAATGTCATTTCACATATTCATTTCTGTATACGCACAATATTTGAACCCAATTTAAGAAACAGTTCGAAAAATACAGAGGTTATAGCAATAAAATGACTTACCTTGTATAATCTGTAATAAGTACAAAAACATAAAAATGTCATTTCAATTGTAACCTTTCTGTATACGCATAATATTTGAGTTTAATACTATGAACCAAATTAAAAAAAAACAGTTCAAAAAATACAGAGGTTATAGCAATAAAACGACTTACCTTGTATAACCTGTAATACAAAAACATATAAAAATGTCATTTCACATATTCATTTCTGTATACGCACAATATTTGAACCAAATTTAAGAAACAGTTCGAAAATACAGAGGTTATAGCAATAAAATGACTTACCATGTATAATCTGTAATAAGTACAAAAACATAAAAATGTCATTTCAATTGTAACCTTTCTGTATACGCATAATATTTGAGTTTAATACTATGAACCAAATTAAAAAAAAACAGTTCAAAAAATACAGAGGTTATAGCAATAAAACGACTTACCTTGTATAACCTGTAATACAAAAACATATAAAAATGTCATTTCACATATTCATTTCTGTATACGCACAATATTTGAACCCAATTTAAGAAACAGTTCGAAAAATACAGAGGTTATAGCAATAAAATGACTTACCTTGTATAATCTGTAATAAGTACAAAAACATAAAAATGTCATTTCAATTGTAACCTTTCTGTATTCGCATAATATTTGAGTTTAATACTATGAACCAAATTAAAAAAAAACAGTTCAAAAAATACAGAGGTTATAGCAATAAAACGACTTACCTTGTATAACCTGTAAGACAAATATACATTCAAATATCATTTCAATTTTAACTTTTCAAATATTCATTTTTGCTTACGCACAATATTTGGGCTAACCAACATGAAAAACAATTCAATAAACAAAGCAAAAATAAGGACCTACCTTGTGCTACCTGTAAAGCAAAAATTTACACAAATTGTCAATACATTCAAATAGTATACAAATAACATGTTAATATGCCCAAATAATCGATCATTGTGCTTTTAAACGAGTGCAAAGTAATAATCGTATTAACTTTTTATATACAGTGTGTCCAGTGACGGTTATACAATTAAAGATTTTAACTTTACGATCAATTTATATTCTGAACCGATTATTTTTTATAATGAGAAATCTAGCATCTATCTCGACAACTAGCAGTATAAACCTAACGGTCCTAACTAACCAAGGGATATTTTAATTATTCAAAATAACGTCAATGAGATCCGATTTTTTATGATATTTATCGATATTATTTATTAAAAAAAGTTAAAATTACCTACATGAGGAGATTAAAAACATTAAGTGATCTGATTTTTGGTTAATTACGGCAGTTTAGTTTTATTGATAAGTTGGGTTATATTCTTGCCAATTTATTAAAACCATCATTACATCCTTTGTATTAGGGATGAGTGATTGACATAAACGATACAAATTAAAATTATTATCAGTGAAGTTAGAACAACGTTTCGCCACCATTTTGTGGCTTTTTCAAGTCTACAATAAAACAGAAATACACATATTAGAGACTTAAATATAGTTGTTAATTGGTACATCTACAATCCAGTTAGGGCAGGGAGAGGATTAATGTGTGGAGTTGACGAAATTTGGTGCGTACTCATTTGGTTGAGAATTACAGATGTGAAAATTGTTAAACTCTTGCATTAACCAATTTTCTAGATTGTAGATGTGAAAATTGTTAAAATCTTGCATTAACAAATTTTCTTTAAAAATTTTAAAATCTAATTTAAATCCTCTCCCTGCCCTAACTGGATTGTAGATGTACCAATTAACAACTATATTTAAGTCTCTAATATGTGTATTTCTGTTTTATTGTAGACTTGAAAAAGGCACAAAATGGTGGCGAAACGTTGTTCTAACTTCACTGATAATAATTTTAATTTGTATCGTTTATGTCAATCACTCATCCATAATACAAAGGATGTAATGATGGTTTTAATAAATTGGCAAGAATATAACCCAACTTATCAATTAAGTGATCTTTTAATCCTTTTAAATTAGACACACTGTATTCTTTTCTATGCACCCTCAGTATATGGATTCCTTACCAATTAACAAGCAGTTCAAAAAATATAGCGGGAATAGCAATAAGTTCACTTACCTTTACGCCACTGCTTCGTCTGCAATCAAAAAGGATAGAAATTAGCAAATTTTGTAGAATTTCTATATTGACTTACCCTTAGTGACGCGTCATTATCAACTATTTTCCTGGAATCCAGAACTCTAATTAAACAACGTTTATGCGGTTTAATTAATTAAATAATTTTACAGTCACAGATTTTTAAATTCAAAAACACGAACGCGAGACCCGGAGAGCCATTTTCGAAATTTATTTAAACACACTCCCGATCACTACAAAAGTTATACTGACAGAAATTAACTTCCGAAAGTGTTATATAGAACAGGACTCGTTATCAATTTTCTTTTATAAGACACGTTAGAATTACTATCACGTTTAAATGAAAAAGGTCAACTTGTACTGACCTAACGGTAGTGATTCACGTAAAATGGAACAATTTTTGAATCAGGCGATGGAACTAACCAATTAAAAATCGATCAATGTTTCCAATTATTATTAACTATTATTATTATTAACTGTGTTAGTTACTTTCCTAATTATTTAAAACTATTACTTTTCTTATGTAACCAACGTAAAACACTTTTTTTAAATACAATTCAGCACTTTTTTTTACACATTACAACTAAAATTACTATTCACCTTTGTCTTGTATATTACGTTTTAATTTTAGGAACAGGGAAAATTCGTTTCGCTGACCTAATCGATAGGCAATTTGGAGAAGACGTAATGAATTGGTTTCGTCATGGGAGACAACGACTTAAATTGTATTATAGAATTTAGAGCAGTCAGCGTAGCGCATGGGTAAGTCCTATAGTTCACATACATATGTGTAGATTTTTTTGCTTATCTAGAGAATGGTAATGGTAAGATTTAGTTGGAGCATATCAACCCAATTGCTATTGGATGAGAAGTCGAAAGAGTACCTGACCATTAATACATATTTAGGATTGTATCAGCCAAATAAATTATAGTGTGGACTGTTATACGTGGTTCTTCAATATTTAGTCGGTACAGTGTAAACCAAACACCTATTATTATATTGACGATGTCATTATGTCTAGATTAAAAAAAGATAATTTTTTTAAATGGTCTTGCGATGGTTTTAAATGGTTTTGCGATAGCCACGTCAAATCTTTCCATACACGTTCAAACCGAACCACGAAGGTGGGAGAGGTCATCAACGCGGATGTAAATGGCGCTATGAGTGAGTCTGGATTTAATGGTGAGAAGTATTTCCACAAATGTTTTTTATCAAGAATAAGAATGAAGTCGCTAAGTATGTCGAATTATTTCTTAATGAAACTGCTAATGCGGGTCACTTCGTGAAATACTTCAGATGTGATGGAGGGAAAGAATTTGACTGCGTTACAGTGAAGAAACTTTTGAATGACAGAGGGATCACTCTTTTGTTATCGACTCCATACTCTCCACAACAGAACGGCTGCTGAACGTGAAACCATAAGGTTGTGGGTACAAGCCTGCGGTACCGCGGCTTATCTTTTAAATGGAACTGGCAAGATACCAGAGAAGGATAAATCTCCAATTGAGCTCTGGTTGGGAAAACGTATGACGGACTATCAGGATGTGAAAGTTATCGCCACGGAGTATTTCGTGCATATCCCAAAACAATTTCGAAACAAATTGGATGACAAGAGTGTTCTTGGAAAAATTGTGGGATGCCATAACGAGAAAGACTGGCACCAAGTGTACATTCCTTCAAAAGGGGAAATTTCTTATCCCATGACGTATATTTCAAGCGTGAACAGATTTGTTCGTCGGATGAAAAAGAGGTCACTATTGTTCCTGTTCCCAGTCCGGCGAAGAAAACAATTCCTGATTCGGTTGAGTTAGATCAAAGTTCAGATTCGGATGAATCAGACGATAGTATTGATTATATACTTTGTGTTATATAATCAATGACGATAGTCAGGAACCTGGAACATCTCGTCCCAGCAGGACTATTCGACTACCTGCATGGGTATGAAACCAGTAAACCATTAAAAGTAAAAAATAGTATTCAATTGCAACGAAGAAATTTATATGTACCTACCTAATATGTTACTTAAAGGTTTTGTGTAAACATTTACAGAAAATGAAAAAGTGAGTAATAGGAAAAATTGTACGTATCCTATGTAGTATTACATATTTAGTGGAAATTGAA
The DNA here is from genome assembly GCA_036250285.1 of Pyrocoelia pectoralis. Classification (NCBI taxonomy): domain Eukaryota; kingdom Metazoa; phylum Arthropoda; class Insecta; order Coleoptera; family Lampyridae; genus Pyrocoelia; species Pyrocoelia pectoralis. The sequence continues at coordinate 8,091,417 of CM070075.1, forward strand.
TTAGAGGTAAAGGAATATCATGCAGATTGCTTAAAGCCATGTTATGTTCCTTTTTTATCTTACAACTACTGATAATGATGCATCGCGCACAAAATTTTAACCGGTAGTTTCAGTAGTACAACGTGAATATGTACCGCAAATGATTCTACTGTTATTCAAGAAAAAGGAGGGTGTAGTGCACAATCTGAAAATTGTACCCCTAGATATATAGGGTAATATAGATTTTAAAGAAGAAGTGTTGTGGTAACACTGCAGTAGGGAGAGGAATATGATGTATGGTTCTGTCATGATGTGTATCATGGTCACAATGTAAAATAAATCTTGTAGAATTAATGGATTTTTAATAGAAATGCAACAATTTGTTAATTAGATTGCGAATAACAGGGTCTGTAACTCTGTAGGTCGCTTTTCACATAATAAGTTACGATCTAAGCTGTATGCTGTTGTGGAAATCCGGAGAAAACTCTACTTACCGTTATAGTAACAAGTAAATTATTACTATTACTATTATAATTATTAAACTGTAACTGATACGACAAACAAAAACAATGTGGTTGATATTCTATAGTAATTTGTTTCAGTTAAAAGGTTTAAATGAGCGAAAATAAATTAAATATAACTTATTTCTACAGAATTTCCTAAATAACTTTAAATCTCATCGATGCAATTTAATATGCGAATTCAAAAAGTTGCAATTAGGTTTTATTGATAATTGTAGGAAAGGCACTATAACTTTCATCCGAAATATTTTTTTTCGAATAAAAAATGTGTTGATTTCAACATACCTACAGAACGTATAAAATAATTTTCCGCTCTCTTGATTTCTATCATATTTAACTTATCTTTCCCTCTTTTGGCTTCTTTAAAACAGTTTTCAAAACTTTATACCTCTATTTCAAAGAAAGACAATGAATTGATGGTTAAGTTTTTAAGGGCGATATAAAATATGAATTGTTGGTTTTATATCCTCCCACTTGATAGCTATACCTCATTCAATTTGAAGCTAAGAACTGCACTTCTTACCATCGAGAAAGTTTACTTACAAAGTCACCACCCACTGTCTTCTTGAAATAAGCTTTAAAATCTATTGTTAAAAGTTTTGTTTGGTGGTAAAATAATCGTTTGATTCTCATCACTTCCTATCAACAACTGAACGTAAAATTTAATCCACTACACACTCCTTTATAATCCGTGTTAACGCCGAGACCAGCAAATAGAAATATAAACGCAATTTCAGTTTAAAGTTCTGCCGATGACGTTAAATAGTTTCAATTAATGGGTGGTTAGCAAGGGCCGCATTAATTCTATTGTAATGCAAAAGTTTGTGAAAGTTGTGTCCTCGAGCAAAACGCTTACCGAGATTTTGTTTCTGTCACCTCTGAAAACGCACGCTGCATATGATTTAATCTCGTACTATACAATAAATATTCAATTAAAACTTTTCGTATTCATAAAAATAGACTAATAAATCACAACGATCCGCAATTAAATAAACATACGTAATTTTAAATAGAACATCCTTCTCAAATCAGATATGATTTAGTTGGGGAGAACATGAATGGCCACATTCATATTCAATAGTGATAAACATATATATGATCCACAATAACTCGATAATATCACAGAAATATAATTTCTATGAACTCATTTATCCGTGCTTGTGCGCTTGAGCGAATCTTCATTATTATTAATAAATAAACCCCGACGAGGAGGCTTTTATTATTTATCCTTTTTATTTAACTGCTTCAAGTTTGTTTTTTAAAAAGCGTATCCTTGTTTGCCGATCTATTGTTATTTTTTCGTTAAGTAATATGCGTTGAATATTTTTTATAGCAACTTTTTGCTGCTATTAATTGTTGCCCCCCCCCCCCCCCCAAACTAATGTTATGCAATGTATTATTTAAATAGAATGAAGTTACATAAAAGATCTTTGGGTTGGTTTGATTTGTGCCTCGGTGAGTGTTGATTTTAGACACAAAAAGTTATAATGTCCAGTGAAGTTTGTTCAAGATCTTCTCTTTTCACTTTGCTTAAGTTAATATTACTTAAAAGGCCGTGTATATAATGTCTGGACTCATTTGGGGTCGTTAATGTTTCTTTGCCTATATAAACAACTAGTCAACATTTAATTTCAAAGTGATGGAGGTGCTAATTCTGTACAGTATTTCAATAATCTACATATTATGCGGTCAATTCATTAAAATATTTTAATATAACAAACCACTTGAATGTAAATTGTTGAATATTTAATGATAAACAAAGCCCAACTGTCAAACGATGTTCGGTTTAGCTTCTTACACCTTAACCGAAATAGTTTCGCGTGAGGTTTATGAAAATATAAGTAAATAAAGGTATTTGCAATAATTTATAGATAAGCCCTGTCCAATTCAAGTTCAAGCTGGATCGCCCATACAAGACGTTATGTGAAATATTTTATTTCCAAGCTCACTTCTTCATAGTATAAATGTTAAGCGTCTCACGAAACTATTTAATTGAACATCATGTGGCATGTCAAACATTAGATAAAATCTTCTGGGAAAAAGCTGCCCAATATGATCGTGTGAGAAAATAGTGTTTACGCAATAATTCAGATTGTAAAGAATAATATCCTTTCCAATACCTCTACTCGCTCATGGAACAACGAATAGAACAGATTTTGGGAACCCCTGAAAATTTGAAACCTTAATATTCTACAGGTTGCGGTTTCAAAGTTGAAGAAAATTTCCATTTACTTGAATGAGCTTTAATTAGCGTAGAGTCAGGTTGATGAACGATGCAATGAGACTCTAAGTGGGGCGCAGATGATGAAACAACAAATAATTACTTTAAGTCATCTACAAAATATAGTTTATTGGACTCACGATTGTAATTAATTGTTGTTAAGGCTCCTAAGGAGAGCTCTGCAATTCATATTGCTAAAATGGTCATAATATGGCCATTTTGGACATAATCATCTAACAAAAATTAAAAAAACGATACATAGGTCAAATTCTATGTAGCATAGTGATCAATTAATGTAAACCTTCTGGTTTCAAATTAAATATTTAAGTTACAATCTTGGTCGAAAGTTGCGTAAATGTAGTACCTCTCCTTCAGAACTTTCGACCAAGATTGTAACTTAAATATTTAATTTGAAACCAGAAGGTTTTGAGGAATTGATCACTATGCTACATACAATTTCACCAACGCATCGTTTTTTTAAATTTTTGTTAGATGATTACGTCCAAAATGGCCATTTTACCAATATGGCTACAGAGCTCTCCTTAGGAGCCTTAAGTTTTAAATGGCTACTGATTTCCATCCTACGTCGTCATCATCAGGGATACTATCAAGTGACGCGATGAATCTTATAACATTTAATGATGCAGTGGTGATATTAATATTAATTTTGCGTTTTGTATTATAGTACATATCAGAGATTGAAATCTTATTATGTAAAGAATCTAAAAAATTCATGATTCGTTGATTGGGTCCATATTAAATGTTGTTTAATATATTAACACTCAAAATGGGGTAATATATAAATCAGTGAGAAATCAGTTACACTAAACCTTCCTCATGAAATTTTATTATTAATATGATGATAAAATTGAAATTACTAGTTTTAATTGCTATATGGCGCGACAAGTTTCGATAATGTAATGATTTTAGTTATAAGTCTGAAGATGATAATCATTAGGTACATTATCGAAACTTGTCGCACCATATAGCAATTTAAACTAATAATTTCAATTTTATCATCATATTAATAATAAAATTTCATGGGGAAGGTTTAATGCAGATTTCTCACTGATTTTTTTTTGCTACAAAAAGCTTCAGATGAAGGAAGTACAGGAGTTGTAGGTCAGTAGTATAGCAATACCGGTTTTGGACCACTTTGACCTTGATCGTTTCTGGACCAGTGTGACCTTGGTATAATTATGTCATTTCTGGACCACTTGAAAGTCACGACACTCTGGTGGCGACTTTTAAAAGTAAATAGAGGTTATTCGTAATGTTGCGCTTCTGGACCAGTTTGCCCTTGATATAATTATTTCATTTCTGGACCACTTGAAGGTCATGAGACCCTGCTGGTGACTTTTAAAAGTAAATAGAGGTTATTCGTAATGTGACGCTTCTGGACCAGTTTGCCCTCGCTATAATTATGTCATTTCTGGACCACTTGAAGGTCACGACACTCTGGTGGTGACTTTTAAAAGTAAATAGAGGTTATTCGTAATGTTGCGCTTCTGCACCAGTTTGCCCTTGATATAATTATTTAATTTCTGGACCACTTGAAGGTCACGAGACCCTGGTGGTGACTTTTAAAAGTAAATAGAGGTTATTCGTAATGTGACGCTTCTGGACCAGTTTGCCCTCGCTATAATTATATAATTTCTGGACCACTTCAAAGTCGCGACACTCTCGTGGTGACTTTTAAAAGTAAATAGAGGTTATTCGTAATGTGGCGCTTCTGGACCAATTTGCCCTTGATATACTCCGTAACGATTTTCATATTAACAACGTATTCTTTGTGTTAAAGTGTAGATAAAAAGTTGCTGACTCATGAACACCTGCATAAGATATCATTTCTAGGAAAGAGATGTGTGTAGAAATAACACCTAACCGGATCTGCATAATAATAAAGTATTCTTTGTGTTCAAATGTTGATAAAAATGTGCTTATTCACAATTTTAGCGTGCACGTGCAGATACCGTAACGATTTTCATATTAACAAGTTAAAATGTTGATAAAAATTTGATGACTTCATAATTTGTCATTTCGGGACCACTTCATGGTTACGAGACCCTGGTGGTGACTTTTGTAAATAGAGGTTATTCGTAACGTTGCGCTTCTGGACCAATTTGCCCTTGATATAATTATATAATTTCTGGACCACTTGAAGGTCACGAGACCCTGGTGGTGACTTTTAAAAACATATAGAGGTTATTCGTAATGTGAGATTCTAACTCACTTCACGACGCACCCTGATGGTGACTGTTAAAAGTAAATAGAGGTCATTCGTAATATAAAACGTTTATGAATAAATCGTAATTCTCAGGCAGTCGTGCTTCGACTCATGGACAACTGCAAACTGCAAACGAATTCAATTACTACATGAATATCGCCATAAAAACTGTACATGTAAACGTATTCTTGGAACTAATAACTGTATATTTAATTCTATATTTAGATCACAATTTGAGTGTAAATTGCTGACGCTGTCTTAAACGCTTATCTCTACTTCTTCTGGGAACGGTGTTATTAATAACTAACCTTTCGATGCATGAAGGTTATGGATGCCATTTAAAGTTAACGCCGTTTGCCCTCTAATTTCTTATCTCTATTCCCGGAATATAACAATGCGCACTGTAAGTAATGGTCACCTTGGAGAGGGTGTCATCAAAAGTGAACTTGCGGATGTAAAGTTATCGATGCCCAATGTCATTGCATACCTACATTCTGGGAATTGTTTTATAATAGGACTTTATTACAGATTACAATAAGTAAAAAAGCTAAAAGGATAATAATTTTAAAACTGTACTCGTACGTACATTAACAGCTTCGGATAAATACAAACGAAAATCTTCGCAAAATTAGCATGAGTTCCCCTGGCGTAAAAGCATACCTACTATTAATTGTAGGTACGTATAATGCGAAAAAATGTACTTACCTAAAATTTAGTTCAGCTATTACAGATTACAATAAGTAAAAAAGCAAAAGGAAATATAAAATGATAATTTTAAAACTGCATTCGTACGTACATTAACAGTATTGCATAATCTATTTATAGAATAATACCCATATATTACATTAACTTTTAAGGTAAAAATGATGCAATTGCGTTTTCTGACTGTATATTTTCATAATTAAAGCGGTAATTTTGGTGACCTATTTTAAGTTATTAGAATATTAATCAACGTATCTATTTATAACATAGAGATAAAATTCCTTTCGTTACCTATAACAATAGTTTCATTCATTGCATAAATAATTTTTACAGGAAATATTCTTATAAACGAGAATGAGAGTTTACGTGCATTTTTTATTAGTGTACATACATGTAAATAAAATACTCAGGATAAAATTGCGTACACTTTAAATAAACATATTTATTCTGTTATTAGGTATTAGGTGCTTAGACAAAAATAATATCTACACATAGGTAAATATAACGAATTCCATCGGTTTTTTCGGATTTGATACCTAGAGAATAACAAAAATTATCTTGAACCGAATACTTTTTTCGACGTAAGAGAGTAACGCACATGATTTTCAAATTAATATTGATTGTTACTCCAATATTTGGTATGTACGAACCTCATCCATTTTTACTAAACAATTGACTTGCAATTTAAAAGATTTGCTTATTTATGTAAGGGTGCTGTTATTAACATTTCTTAGATGCGGAAAGGATGCATAATGCATTAAATTTTCTTGGATCTTTTTTTGAGCGGTTCTCATTTTTGCTGATGTAGATCACTGTAAATGCGTTTGAACCCCCACGTCCTCGAAACCGCTGGTATAGCAATGATACTTCTTGGCCAGTTTGCCCCCTTGGTATAACCGTTGAGTGAAAAGTATAAAGAGGCGAAACTATAATGCAAAATAGCGTACCCTATTGCTGTCTCATTTCCACTCGTATTGCTATAATGCTCTCAGACCTAAATTAGATTTTTACGCATACTTTTCAGACCCATCAGGAGCTACGTTAAAACGACTTTAGTTTCGTCTCTTACCTATTTCTCACTCAACGGTGTAACTATATAATTTCTGGACTACTTCAAGGTCACGACACCCCTGATGGTGACTTTTAAAAGTAAATAGAGGTCGTGTGGCACTTGAAGGCCGCCGAATCCCAGTTCCTCGAAACCGCTTACGTGAGCTAGCCCCCCTTCTGGATCACTTCAAGATCATAACGAATCCTGGTGGTGACTTTCAAAAGTAAGTAGAGGTTATTCGTAATGTAAACTGATTCTAACTCACTTCAAGGTGACAACGGACCCTGGTGGTGACTTACAAAACTAAATAGAGGTTATTCGTAATGTAAGACCTATTAGGTGAGTAGTGGGATTGTACGATTACTATATAAGGTAATGTATTGCATGTGATGTAGGTATAGCACGGTAACATGTGGATGGCATATAGAGAGGCATCGTGGTCGAAACTGATAGATATCTAGTTTTTCATACTTCGCACCTCAACTAATTAATAAACATCTGCTATTATTTACCCAATGCTCCTCTATTCTAAGTTTTAGTAAGAAATTTAAAAATACTTTGTCAAGTGTGCAAGCGTCACGATAAACAGAAAAATGTATATTTAATTCTTGCATATTGTACTTATGTATATATTTACTTTTGTCTAGATATAGTTAATAAGGGAAAAGTGAAAAACGGCCATGCCGATCTTTGTCCCTATTGAATGATTTTTTCAGTTCAATAAACATTATTATTATTATTATTATTCTAACGGCAGTGGAACGTCTCAAGCAACTGTTTTCGGCGTTAATTTTTGATGCTGAACATGAAGCAGTGTACGGAAGGGGTGACTATAGCGAGCAGGAGTGCTACGACCTTGTCACGAAATATGAGCTGGGTGTTAAGATATGTGACCGTTTCATTAATAATAAATATTGCGCCAAGTGTCTCATGACAAAGTTAAGTGATGCGAAGTTAGAACAATTTAGCAGTGAGTTAAATGAATGGGTTAGCAGTAGTGAGTCTTCTTCTCCGTCGTCATCGCCATTATCGTCATCTCCTGCATTGGAAAACTAAACGGACGTGTTCAAAATGAAGAAGAATGTTACATTTGCTAACGAATCACATAACAAAGTGTACATAATGGTGGCGTGGTCGTTTGCTTACGGCAAAGCACGAAAAGGGCCTTGGCACACTGTAGCCCTGGATCGATTTCGTTTCCATCGTAAAATCGAGCAATTTGGTAGAATTCTGTCTCCTGTATTAGAGAAAAATCATCGCGCGGAAGTCTATCGTAACAGATTTCAAGATCATACCTGCACCGTGACAATATAACGGGGGGAGGGGAGTAGTGATCTGAAATCAGCCCGTTATAGTGTTTGTCAACTAGTTAAAATGAATTTTATCAGCACATTTTGCAGACCCTTTAAAAACCTATCAAGGGGATGGAATTTTCAACGACTTTTGATACATAAAGATGTATTCATTATAAGCACTGAGAAAAACGGCTAATTTAACGTTTATGTAAATAGCTACCTAGTCAATAAGAAATTGTAAACAATGTTGACAAATAAAGATATAATAATAATTTCCTCTCTCTCTCTTCTAAATGAGAATTAGAACTTAAAATCTACAATTGAATTTTAGTAGATATCGGGGTTAAAAATCATGCTTTGCTTAAAAAAAATATGCCGATGAAGCGATAACGTAAAATCAACTTTTCGCTTTTTATACTTCTTCATCTAACGCTGATGTAGATACTTTATGCGAATTAAAAACGTTAAAGACGGTGACCTTCGAGAACTACATGTGTGTAAATTTTGTGTGAAAAAATTTCCAAGGTGACATTCACTGACCGTTGTAAGATCAAACTTTATTTTTAGTCACTGAAGATGGTGGTGGAGGTGTATTATAGGGGTAAAAAATGTAAGATAATGAAAAACTGTTGCACCCCTTTGACCCTTTCCGCGCCTAAGAAATATTAATAAGAACTGTCAAATTTTGTATTCAGTTTGGAGAACATTTTGTTAATAAATGTTCCGAAGCCCTCTCAACCGAAAATGATCTGGGGGGGAAATTAAAATTACATTGCCCCCCGCATTACCCAGGATCAATAAATGTTTACACTGAATTGCATATTTACCTCTTGAGATCTCTTATGAACTATTTACGTTAAAATTATAAGAAGTAAAATAGGTTTTGTATAATGTATTCATTTTTAATGCTACATAAATCAAATAAATCAAACCTACCTGACATACTCTTTTGTCCTTAGTAACTTTTTGCTTCTTTAAAAATATTTACGTACGAGGACGTAGCGTAGTGGAACGTTGTAATATATAAGCTTTTCCTGATTTTATTTTTAAGGTAGGTACTTAGGTAAGCATTATGAATTGCGTACCTGCGGGGGCTTTTTAACTGTTAAAAAATTGTGTACAAGTCTAATTTAGAAAACGTATAGAGATGTCGAAAATGATTTTCAGAAAATGCATTATTTATAGGTACGTATAATTTCACTCCTCCATACAATGAGGAAATGCAGGTTATCTCAAAAAATGGTTCGAGGTATTGTTAAATTCATCCCCCCTATCCGCATGTTTTTAGTAGACAGTAAACTCACCACCGAAATTCAAATGTTTTCGCTGAATTGCATATTTACCTCTTGATATCTCCATGTTAAAATTATAGTAAACGTTTGCTTCTTCAAAAATATTTAACGTATGACGTAGTTATCGTAGCGGAAAAGTTAAGCTTTGTAATTTTAATTTAAGATATGTACTTAGGTAGCATTATTAATTGTCCACCTGCGGGACTTTTAACTGTTAAAAAATAAAATGTGTGCAAGTCTAATTTTAGAAAACGTACAGAGATATCGAAAATTATTTATACCCCTCCATAATGTAAGGAAATGCGTGTTATCTCAAAATCGTTAAATTCATCCACAAATCTGCGTGCTTTTAGTAAGCTCACCACTGAAATTAATATCGAAAAGTATCACAAATGATCTGAGGCGGGCATGTGGTTTAAAGTAAGTTCGTTGGAGTCTTTCTTTGATCTATTGCTAAAAAAGTGCATATTCAGAAGAGTGTAAAAATAGCGCGCGGTCCCTTATCAAAAGTTCAGTAACATTAAAAAATGCGTTTAAGTTAAGACATTGAATAAAGAATCACTCAAACGATTAAAATGAAATTGTACAGCTCTTAAAAGTTGATTTTTTTTTCATAAAATATCGAATAGGTATGATAACAATTCTCATTTTATCTAGTAAACGAATACTTGTTGTTGTACCTATGTATGTATTTACCAAAAACACACATACGATCGTTAATTTTTATTAAAAATTTGTTATTTGAAACCGAATTCCAAAATATAAAAGTCTTGGAAAAATCTCATTTCTGTTACGTTAGTTTACAAATAGTACAATATCGGAACGGGGGACGGGGATGCGTTTTTAAAACTGAATGTGCTGAAGTTTTTACAGTTTCACCTGAAAAATCACATTCCTGCCTGCTAAAGCTTAGTCATCTTAATACATTAATCAGGGGATCACTTTTTCATACTTTTCAGTACGAGGATGTATTTAATTTACTTAATCTTTATTATATATAATTACATGCTATCGATCAGTTCAGTTTCACATTACTTATGGGGTTGTCTCTTTCTCTCTCTCTTCTACAGAGGTAGAACGATTTTTGTACAGTCAACGTATTAACCATTTTTAACGTTGTATGCATCTCTAACAAACTCACTTTTCAAAAATTCTGTGAAAGACCAACCCTTGCGCCTTTTCTTCGTTTAGCTACCTGCAGATCTGTACTAATAAATTGTTATGTAAATCACATTTATAATAAACTTTCGTTACAATGCCTCGCATAAATGAAATGTTGCAATTTTTCTCCTTCTTCTTTTGAATTATACACAATACATATGCGAAATATGAATGAGGATAAACGGGATAAAATTGACAACTGTATCCATTATGTGTTTTTCGCGTTAAATATAATATATTAATAGAAGTTCTCTGTTTGTAATCAGGTAATCACTATTCGATTTTTTCAAACTCAGTTCTTAGTTCAGAATCGTATATCTTTTACCAAACAACTAAGTGCTTTTACATTCTCGAAAGGTTTACATTGGTCACGAAGCATGTCGATGCATCGATAGTACTAGATTTGAACTCAAAATAGCCATTTACAGCAGTTTTAATCTCGGTCTTTCTCTCTCTCTGGTTTCAACAATCATCGCTGCAACAGTATAAGTTGAAATCTGAGGATTTTCATCAAGCAGATTCCAGATTGAGGTCCGAGTTTCGCTGATTAGCCGATTCTTGTCTTATCGCCCTTAAACCAATGCCACCAGGTAGCGATAGCCCCCATCACTGAGGGGCGACTTGTCACCATACGCAGATTTGATCTCGAGAGTGGTTTGTTTGAGATCTAATTCGATGTTTGTTGTTTAAATACCTGAAGCGCGTTTTTGAGCACTGCTCGATCGATTCGAGAAAGCAAACTTGCATTCGCGAATGGGGCTTGTATGGGCGTGTTTGCTGTTGTGTGTTTGTTTCAATTTATCGATAGAGGAGTACGAAGAAAATTTCCACCTGATCGATTAATGCTAGAATAAAGTAAGCTACATATACTACTACTACTACTACTACTACTACTACTACTACTACTACTACTCTAATATGACCCTCATCTGTTTAACTGTTTGAGTCCACTTGAGCGAGATAGACACTTGTTTCGGGGAAGGGGGCGTACATCTAATATTAGTAATAAGTCCTGTGTGACCCTTATCTGTTTAACTGTTTGAGGTCACTTGAGTCAGATAGACACTTGTTTCGGGGGGAGGAGGGGCCTTCAGGAACGGGCCTGTTAAATAGCCGTTTATTGTAAACGGGTATCCGTTCATTACCCGTTCATACCTGTTCAATAGCCGTTCATACCTGTTCAATAGCCGTTCATACCTGTTCAATAGCCGTTCATTAGCCGTTCATTTACTTGCTATCCATTGTTCTGTAGAACTGCTTCTGGCAGCACAAACAGATATGGACGGTTAATATGAACAGGCCTAAACGGCTAATGAACGGCTATTGAACAGGTATGAACGGCTATTGAACGGCTATTGAACAGGTATGAACGGCTATTGAACAGGTATGAACGGGTAATGAACGGATACCCGTTTACAATAAACGGCTATTTAACAGGCCCGTTCCTGAAGGCCCCTCCTCCCCCCGAAACAAGTGTCTATCTGACTCAAGTGACCTCAAACAGTTAAACAGATAAGGGTCACACAGGACTTATTACTAATATTAGATGTACGCCCCCTTCCCCGAAACAAGTGTCTATCTCGCTCAAGTGGACTCAAACAGTTAAACAGATGAGGGTCATATTAGAGTAGTAGTAGTAGTAGTAGTAGTAGTAGTAGTAGTATATGTAGCTTACTTTATTCTAGCATTAATCGATCAGGTGGAAATTTTCTTCGTATTCCTCTATCGATAAATTGAAACAAACACACAACAGCAAACACGCCCATACAAGCCCCATTCGCGAATGCAAGTTTGCTTTCTCGAATCGATCGAGCAGTGCTCAAAAACGCGCTTCAGGTATTTAAACAACAAACATCGAATTAGATCTCAAACAAACCACTCTCGAGATCAAATCTGCGTATGGTGACAAGTCGCCCCTCAGTGATGGGGGCTATCGCTACCTGGTGGCATTGGTTTAAGGGCGATAAGACAAGAATCGGCTAATCAGCGAAACTCGGACCTCAATCTGGAATCTGCTTGATGAAAATCCTCAGATTTCAACTTATACTGTTGCAGCGATGATTGTTGAAACCAGAGAGAGAGAAAGACCGAGATTAAAACTGCTGTAAATGGCTATTTTGAGTTCAAATCTAGTACTATCGATGCATCGACATGCTTCGTGACCAATGTAAACCTTTCGAGAATGTAAAAGCACTTAGTTGTTTGGTAAAAGATATACGATTCTGAACTAAGAACTGAGTTTGAAAAAATCGAATAGTGATTACCTGATTACAAACAGAGAACTTCTATTAACCCTTTCATAGGCTTTGGGAAGTATTCTTCCCACTTATTTATAAATCGTTCACGGGCGCTAGAAACCGTTTGCACCATTAATGTTGGTTGCGTCATCTAGTATCAAGTAGTAAAACTTTATAAAAAAATTGCTGAAGCTATAGGGGAACTGTAAAGTATCTGTAAAATTGTAAATGTCAGGTTATGCACCATAATAAGAGATTTTCGCGCGTAAAGTAGGTTTTGTGGTGAAAAAAAATTCATAATTCCTAAAAAAGGTAAGAGCTAAGCCTATTTTTTTTTAATATGATTAGTTTGTAGTTCCTTTTATTGTTATAAATAAGAAAATGTTCATAAAAAATGCAAGGGGGTCGTGCAAAAGGGGTTTTATATTTTGGGAAGTATAATTCCCACTGCCCACTGTACGCAGTAGTTATTGTATATATATTAGGGAGTATTTCACTTTCATTTTATTTCGTTTACACCGAAATAAATGTATTTAGTTGCCTTATGTTTAAAAATAATTGAATGAAATGCTTTCTAACAGGATCTGACCTCTTATGGCTGAAAAGTGGGACCTCAATGATCAAAGACAGGCAGAAATCGCTTTGGCGTATTATTACAGCCTTCCAGATGATGAAACCTTATCGGAACAAGACCAAGATTTTGATGCCGTAGAGGAGTTGGACGAGTTACTGGAGGTGAATGGAAGTGACAACTCATTTCAGGAGCAGGCTTCAAATGCAGATAGCGAAGTAGAAGATACGGAAACGGCTGAGCCAACGCCGCCTACTTCTGTTGCTGAACCGGTGGCTTCTAATAAGAAACGTCGGGGGATACCAACTGCAGTTCAAACTAAGAAAGCCAAGAAGGCGGAGGAAGAGGCTATCAAATACGACGACCATTTGCAATGGAACCACGATGCGACGATTCTTGACAATCTCAAAATCGAATTTACCAAACAGGCGAGTTGTCAAATGAATCATGAAACTCGGCTGAAAGAAATTGATTATTTTTTGAAAGTGTTCGCAGAGGTCATTCAATTATTAGTATGTGAAACAAACAGGTATGCTGGCCAAAATCTTAAACGAAACAATAAAAAAAACAGAGATAAAAACTCTGATCTAGGACCATCAAAAAATTGGACTGACACTAACGCTGACGAAATGAAAGCCCTAATTGGTATGCTAATATTAATGGGTATACATCGGTTACCACGCCTAGCCAATTACTGGTCAAGTGACCCTCTACTTGGGGTACCTCAAGTATCCCAAATAATGTCATCAAAAAGGTACAAAAAATTAATTGAGAACATTCACATAAACAACAATGAATCTGCAATTCCAAAAGGACAACCAGGACATGATAAATTACATAAACTTCAACCCTTATTAGCAAAAATGCGTCAAAGTAGTATTGAAGCATACGAACCATCTATGAATTTTTCGGTAGATGAATCAATGATACCATTCAAAGGCCGCTCTGGCCTCAAGCAGTATATGCCGAAGAAGCCAATAAAATGGGGGTATAAAGTGTGGTGTTTAGCTGATGCTACTACAGGCTATATTTACAATTTTGACATTTATTCTGGCAAATCTGACACACCAGAAAAAGGCATGACTGGGGAGAATGTGGTGGTAAACTTGGCTTCAGTTATTAGAAATAAAAGTTGCCTTATTGCATTCGACAATTTTTTTACCACATACTCACTTATGAAGAGACTATTAGACGATAAGACTTATGCGGTAGGAACAGTACGATCTAATAGAAAAGGGCTACCAGTTATGATGCAACAAAAGAAACCAGAACTCAAGAGGGGTGAGTTTATGTTCAATGTAAAAGAATCCATTGCTGCTGTGAAATGGATGGACAACAACCCTGTATGTTTCTTGAGTAGTTACTGCTCTCCTAGAAATACAGCTACGGTACTTCGTAAATCACGTGATGGATCAAAATTGAAAATCTCATGTCCAGAAGTTGTGGCAAAATATAATGAAATAATGGGCGGCGTTGATCGCTTCGATCAATTGCGAGAATGCTATGAAATAGGAAGACGAAGTACCAAATGGTGGCATAGGATTTTTTATTACTACCTGGATATGGCAATTATAAATGCATTTATTTTAATGAAAATTAACAAACAAACTTCAAAAGCTGAACAGATGGAGTTTAGAATTAATTTAGCCAGGCAACTGATTGGAAACTTTTCGACCCGAAAGAAAAGAAACAAGATTGTGCCTTTCTTGTCAAATAGGGGAAAAATACCTGATGATGTAAGGCTGGCACGAGTCGGAGATCATCTACCCAATAAAGCAGCCAAATACCGAAGATGCAGGTTGTGCTCATCTGGACATGTTGAGAAAAGAACGCGAATTGTATGCTCTGGATGCAATGTACCATTATGTCTCGATCCCTGTTTTAAAAAGTTCCATGGAAAATAACCACAGACCATCCAGTACAATATGTTTTTTTTACTACATAAATACATTTTTATAACATTTATACCAATTTTTGTCTTTTTTTTTATTTGTAACAATTGCTATGTAATACCCCAAGTAGGCAGTGGGAAGTATAATTCCCACTTGAACAAAAATTTTTGCAAAGCAAAAAAAAAATTTTTTTTTTGCTAATATGTGTTACAGATCATAAATAAAAATGTTTTATCGGTAAAATTTGGACCGGAAAGAAGCAATAAGTTCGCGCCCACGAAAGGGTTAATATATTATATTTAACGCGAAAAACACATAATGGATACAGTTGTCAATTTTATCCCGTTTATCCTCATTCATATTTCGCATATGTATTGTGTATAATTCAAAAGAAGAAGGAGAAAAATTGCAACATTTCATTTATGCGAGGCATTGTAACGAAAGTTTATTATAAATGTGATTTACATAACAATTTATTAGTACAGATCTGCAGGTAGCTAAACGAAGAAAAGGCGCAAGGGTTGGTCTTTCACAGAATTTTTGAAAAGTGAGTTTGTTAGAGATGCATACAACGTTAAAAATGGTTAATACGTTGACTGTACAAAAATCGTTCTACCTCTGTAGAAGAGAGAGAGAAAGAGACAACCCCATAAGTAATGTGAAACTGAACTGATCGATAGCATGTAATTATATATAATAAAGATTAAGTAAATTAAATACATCCTCGTACTGAAAAGTATGAAAAAGTGATCCCCTGATTAATGTATTAAGATGACTAAGCTTTAGCAGGCAGGAATGTGATTTTTCAGGTGAAACTGTAAAAACTTCAGCACATTCAGTTTTAAAAACGCATCCCCGTCCCCCGTTCCGATATTGTACTATTTGTAAACTAACGTAACAGAAATGAGATTTTTCCAAGACTTTTATATTTTGGAATTCGGTTTCAAATAACAAATTTTTAATAAAAATTAACGATCGTATGTGTGTTTTTGGTAAATACATACATAGGTACAACAACAAGTATTCGTTTACTAGATAAAATGAGAATTGTTATCATACCTATTCGATATTTTATGAAAAAAAAATCAACTTTTAAGAGCTGTACAATTTCATTTTAATCGTTTGAGTGATTCTTTATTCAATGTCTTAACTTAAACGCATTTTTTAATGTTACTGAACTTTTGATAAGGGACCGCGCGCTATTTTTACACTCTTCTGAATATGCACTTTTTTAGCAATAGATCAAAGAAAGACTCCAACGAACTTACTTTAAACCACATGCCCGCCTCAGATCATTTGTGATACTTTTCGATATTAATTTCAGTGGTGAGCTTACTAAAAGCACGCAGATTTGTGGATGAATTTAACGATTTTGAGATAACACGCATTTCCTTACATTATGGAGGGGTATAAATAATTTTCGATATCTCTGTACGTTTTCTAAAATTAGACTTGCACACATTTTATTTTTTAACAGTTAAAAGTCCCGCAGGTGGACAATTAATAATGCTACCTAAGTACATATCTTAAATTAAAATTACAAAGCTTAACTTTTCCGCTACGATAACTACGTCATACGTTAAATATTTTTGAAGAAGCAAACGTTTACTATAATTTTAACATGGAGATATCAAGAGGTAAATATGCAATTCAGCGAAAACATTTGAATTTCGGTGGTGAGTTTACTGTCTACTAAAAACATGCGGATAGGGGGGATGAATTTAACAATACCTCGAACCATTTTTTGAGATAACCTGCATTTCCTCATTGTATGGAGGAGTGAAATTATACGTACCTATAAATAATGCATTTTCTGAAAATCATTTTCGACATCTCTATACGTTTTCTAAATTAGACTTGTACACAATTTTTTAACAGTTAAAAAGCCCCCGCAGGTACGCAATTCATAATGCTTACCTAAGTACCTACCTTAAAAATAAAATCAGGAAAAGCTTATATATTACAACGTTCCACTACGCTACGTCCTCGTACGTAAATATTTTTAAAGAAGCAAAAAGTTACTAAGGACAAAAGAGTATGTCAGGTAGGTTTGATTTATTTGATTTATGTAGCATTAAAAATGAATACATTATACAAAACCTATTTTACTTCTTATAATTTTAACGTAAATAGTTCATAAGAGATCTCAAGAGGTAAATATGCAATTCAGTGTAAACATTTATTGATCCTGGGTAATGCGGGGGGCAATGTAATTTTAATTTCCCCCCCAGATCATTTTCGGTTGAGAGGGCTTCGGAACATTTATTAACAAAATGTTCTCCAAACTGAATACAAAATTTGACAGTTCTTATTAATATTTCTTAGGCGCGGAAAGGGTCAAAGGGGTGCAACAGTTTTTCATTATCTTACATTTTTTACCCCTATAATACACCTCCACCACCATCTTCAGTGACTAAAAATAAAGTTTGATCTTACAACGGTCAGTGAATGTCACCTTGGAAATTTTTTCACACAAAATTTACACACATGTAGTTCTCGAAGGTCACCGTCTTTAACGTTTTTAATTCGCATAAAGTATCTACATCAGCGTTAGATGAAGAAGTATAAAAAGCGAAAAGTTGATTTTACGTTATCGCTTCATCGGCATATTTTTTTTAAGCAAAGCATGATTTTTAACCCCGATATCTACTAAAATTCAATTGTAGATTTTAAGTTCTAATTCTCATTTAGAAGAGAGAGAGAGGAAATTATTATTATATCTTTATTTGTCAACATTGTTTACAATTTCTTATTGACTAGGTAGCTATTTACATAAACGTTAAATTAGCCGTTTTTCTCAGTGCTTATAATGAATACATCTTTATGTATCAAAAGTCGTTGAAAATTCCATCCCCTTGATAGGTTTTTAAAGGGTCTGCAAAATGTGCTGATAAAATTCATTTTAACTAGTTGACAAACACTATAACGGGCTGATTTCAGATCACTACTCCCCTCCCCCCGTTATATTGTCACGGTGCAGGTATGATCTTGAAATCTGTTACGATAGACTTCCGCGCGATGATTTTTCTCTAATACAGGAGACAGAATTCTACCAAATTGCTCGATTTTACGATGGAAACGAAATCGATCCAGGGCTACAGTGTGCCAAGGCCCTTTTCGTGCTTTGCCGTAAGCAAACGACCACGCCACCATTATGTACACTTTGTTATGTGATTCGTTAGCAAATGTAACATTCTTCTTCATTTTGAACACGTCCGTTTAGTTTTCCAATGCAGGAGATGACGATAATGGCGATGACGACGGAGAAGAAGACTCACTACTGCTAACCCATTCATTTAACTCACTGCTAAATTGTTCTAACTTCGCATCACTTAACTTTGTCATGAGACACTTGGCGCAATATTTATTATTAATGAAACGGTCACATATCTTAACACCCAGCTCATATTTCGTGACAAGGTCGTAGCACTCCTGCTCGCTATAGTCACCCCTTCCGTACACTGCTTCATGTTCAGCATCAAAAATTAACGCCGAAAACAGTTGCTTGAGACGTTCCACTGCCGTTAGAATAATAATAATAATAATAATAATAATAATGTTTATTGAACTGAAAAAATCATTCAATAGGGACAAAGATCGGCATGGCCGTTTTTCACTTTTCCCTTATTAACTATATCTAGACAAAAGTAAATATATACATAAGTACAATATGCAAGAATTAAATATACATTTTTCTGTTTATCGTGACGCTTGCACACTTGACAAAGTATTTTTAAATTTCTTACTAAAACTTAGAATAGAGGAGCATTGGGTAAATAATAGCAGATGTTTAATAATTAGTTGAGGTGCGAAGTATGAAAAACTAGATATCTATCAGTTTCGACCACGATGCCTCTCTATATGCCATCCACATGTTACCGTGCTATACCTACATCACATGCAATACATTACCTTATATAGTAATCGTACAATCCCACTACTCACCTAATAGGTCTTACATTACGAATAACCTCTATTTAGTTTTGTAAGTCACCACCAGGGTCCGTTGTCACCTTGAAGTGAGTTAGAATCAGTTTACATTACGAATAACCTCTACTTACTTTTGAAAGTCACCACCAGGATTCGTTATGATCTTGAAGTGATCCAGAAGGGGGGCTAGCTCACGTAAGCGGTTTCGAGGAACTGGGATTCGGCGGCCTTCAAGTGCCACACGACCTCTATTTACTTTTAAAAGTCACCATCAGGGGGTGTCGTGACCTTGAAGTAGTCCAGAAATTATATAGTTACACCGTTGAGTGAGAAATAGGTAAGAGACGAAACTAAAGTCGTTTTAACGTAGCTCCTGATGGGTCTGAAAAGTATGCGTAAAAATCTAATTTAGGTCTGAGAGCATTATAGCAATACGAGTGGAAATGAGACAGCAATAGGGTACGCTATTTTGCATTATAGTTTCGCCTCTTTATACTTTTCACTCAACGGTTATACCAAGGGGGCAAACTGGCCAAGAAGTATCATTGCTATACCAGCGGTTTCGAGGACGTGGGGGTTCAAACGCATTTACAGTGATCTACATCAGCAAAAATGAGAACCGCTCAAAAAAAGATCCAAGAAAATTTAATGCATTATGCATCCTTTCCGCATCTAAGAAATGTTAATAACAGCACCCTTACATAAATAAGCAAATCTTTTAAATTGCAAGTCAATTGTTTAGTAAAAATGGATGAGGTTCGTACATACCAAATATTGGAGTAACAATCAATATTAATTTGAAAATCATGTGCGTTACTCTCTTACGTCGAAAAAAGTATTCGGTTCAAGATAATTTTTGTTATTCTCTAGGTATCAAATCCGAAAAAACCGATGGAATTCGTTATATTTACCTATGTGTAGATATTATTTTTGTCTAAGCACCTAATACCTAATAACAGAATAAATATGTTTATTTAAAGTGTACGCAATTTTATCCTGAGTATTTTATTTACATGTATGTACACTAATAAAAAATGCACGTAAACTCTCATTCTCGTTTATAAGAATATTTCCTGTAAAAATTATTTATGCAATGAATGAAACTATTGTTATAGGTAACGAAAGGAATTTTATCTCTATGTTATAAATAGATACGTTGATTAATATTCTAATAACTTAAAATAGGTCACCAAAATTACCGCTTTAATTATGAAAATATACAGTCAGAAAACGCAATTGCATCATTTTTACCTTAAAAGTTAATGTAATATATGGGTATTATTCTATAAATAGATTATGCAATACTGTTAATGTACGTACGAATGCAGTTTTAAAATTATCATTTTATATTTCCTTTTGCTTTTTTACTTATTGTAATCTGTAATAGCTGAACTAAATTTTAGGTAAGTACATTTTTTTCGCATTATACGTACCTACAATTAATAGTAGGTATGCTTTTACGCCAGGGGAACTCATGCTAATTTTGCGAAGATTTTCGTTTGTATTTATCCGAAGCTGTTAATGTACGTACGAGTACAGTTTTAAAATTATTATCCTTTTAGCTTTTTTACTTATTGTAATCTGTAATAAAGTCCTATTATAAAACAATTCCCAGAATGTAGGTATGCAATGACATTGGGCATCGATAACTTTACATCCGCAAGTTCACTTTTGATGACACCCTCTCCAAGGTGACCATTACTTACAGTGCGCATTGTTATATTCCGGGAATAGAGATAAGAAATTAGAGGGCAAACGGCGTTAACTTTAAATGGCATCCATAACCTTCATGCATCGAAAGGTTAGTTATTAATAACACCGTTCCCAGAAGAAGTAGAGATAAGCGTTTAAGACAGCGTCAGCAATTTACACTCAAATTGTGATCTAAATATAGAATTAAATATACAGTTATTAGTTCCAAGAATACGTTTACATGTACAGTTTTTATGGCGATATTCATGTAGTAATTGAATTCGTTTGCAGTTTGCAGTTGTCCATGAGTCGAAGCACGACTGCCTGAGAATTACGATTTATTCATAAACGTTTTATATTACGAATGACCTCTATTTACTTTTAACAGTCACCATCAGGGTGCGTCGTGAAGTGAGTTAGAATCTCACATTACGAATAACCTCTATATGTTTTTAAAAGTCACCACCAGGGTCTCGTGACCTTCAAGTGGTCCAGAAATTATATAATTATATCAAGGGCAAATTGGTCCAGAAGCGCAACGTTACGAATAACCTCTATTTACAAAAGTCACCACCAGGGTCTCGTAACCATGAAGTGGTCCCGAAATGACAAATTATGAAGTCATCAAATTTTTATCAACATTTTAACTTGTTAATATGAAAATCGTTACGGTATCTGCACGTGCACGCTAAAATTGTGAATAAGCACATTTTTATCAACATTTGAACACAAAGAATACTTTATTATTATGCAGATCCGGTTAGGTGTTATTTCTACACACATCTCTTTCCTAGAAATGATATCTTATGCAGGTGTTCATGAGTCAGCAACTTTTTATCTACACTTTAACACAAAGAATACGTTGTTAATATGAAAATCGTTACGGAGTATATCAAGGGCAAATTGGTCCAGAAGCGCCACATTACGAATAACCTCTATTTACTTTTAAAAGTCACCACGAGAGTGTCGCGACTTTGAAGTGGTCCAGAAATTATATAATTATAGCGAGGGCAAACTGGTCCAGAAGCGTCACATTACGAATAACCTCTATTTACTTTTAAAAGTCACCACCAGGGTCTCGTGACCTTCAAGTGGTCCAGAAATTAAATAATTATATCAAGGGCAAACTGGTGCAGAAGCGCAACATTACGAATAACCTCTATTTACTTTTAAAAGTCACCACCAGAGTGTCGTGACCTTCAAGTGGTCCAGAAATGACATAATTATAGCGAGGGCAAACTGGTCCAGAAGCGTCACATTACGAATAACCTCTATTTACTTTTAAAAGTCACCAGCAGGGTCTCATGACCTTCAAGTGGTCCAGAAATGAAATAATTATATCAAGGGCAAACTGGTCCAGAAGCGCAACATTACGAATAACCTCTATTTACTTTTAAAAGTCGCCACCAGAGTGTCGTGACTTTCAAGTGGTCCAGAAATGACATAATTATACCAAGGTCACACTGGTCCAGAAACGATCAAGGTCAAAGTGGTCCAAAACCGGTATTGCTATACTACTTAGGTCTGTCCTTCCATGATCTCTTCTGCTTACCAAGAATACATCCTTCACAAAATTCTGAATTATCTAATGGAATGCCAATGCCGTGTCGTTTCAGGATCTTCTTCACGCACGTTTTATTTTGATGACCAAAACGTTCAGGATACAATTGCAAGCTACAGCTTTCCCGTGACACACACTTCGGTTGGGATTTCAGAAACTATAGTAGACATCTTTAATGTAATCAAACTACCGTTGTAGTGTCCAGTCATTATTGGATGTCCTTTTAAATTACACTTCAGCCCCTTTTTATCAATGTACCCCTCAAAACCTTTTTCCAGTATAGTCAATACAGAAAACAAATTTGCTCCGATCTTTAGTACCACACATTTGCCATTTGCATTGGAACTGGCTTGTTTTCATTGTCCACCAACACATTCACTGTGCAACTCCTATAAGCTTCAATATAACTCCCATCAGAAATTTTCACTTGCTTTGGTACCACAAATGATTCATACTGGCACTGGCACTGGCGACCATAATGTCCAAATTTCGAGCATTTGAAACACTTCACATTAGGCCTACCTTTTGTTTTACTCGTCTTAAGCTGAGCAGCACTTCCCTTTTGTGTTTTCATTTTTCTTTCTGTCATAAGGGCAACACGTTCATCTCTGCTTGCCGAATCCTAGATCTCAACCATACGAAGAAGTTCCACTAGAGTAGACAGCCTTCGCTCAGACATTGGAGTGGCCTCCCATATTTGACGAAAATTATTGTACTCACTTGGTAACGTTGATGTAATTCGCAGCATTAACAGCTGCTCAGGCAGATGAACTTGAAACTACTTTCTCATCTCTTCATAGATGTCACGAAAAATTCTTTGAAGCGAAGACACGTGCTCCATCACTAGCTTCCTTCTTCGCTGAGAACAACTCTCTGCTAAGACGATCCAGACGATGCGATTCCCCGAACTTTGTTCATAGATTTGCATCAGTCTATCCCATATCTCCTTTACAGAAATTTATCACACCTAGCATTTTATAAACATCTTCTGATAATGCACTTGTGATAATAAGGTGGGCACGAGTGTCAAGTTTTTCAAAGATTTCAATTGCTCTTAAAATAGCAGCCTTGTCTTTGGCTTTGACAGTTTCATCTGGCCTACATGGACAGACCACGTCATTATTTACCACGTTTACAAGTATTATATTTCAACATCAATTGTACCTGATTTGAGATTTTCTGCGCCTTCTTATTAAATTGAATACCCAAAGCCGCTCTTAAAATGCAACAAATAAGTTAATGTGGGGA
Organism: Pyrocoelia pectoralis; assembly: GCA_036250285.1. Taxonomy (NCBI): domain Eukaryota; kingdom Metazoa; phylum Arthropoda; class Insecta; order Coleoptera; family Lampyridae; genus Pyrocoelia; species Pyrocoelia pectoralis. The sequence goes on from CM070075.1 coordinate 8,114,997, forward strand.
TTGAAAGAAACTCCTGCAGGTCGAAGATGTAGCATCTTCTATAAACATTACAAGTACTTTTTGTTACGTTATCTAGTATGATAAGACCTATGAGCATATTAATCTATTACGTGAAGGTTTGCCGTACTTGAGGTTCGTAGCAACACTTAAGAGGTAAACCTGTAGCCTACATTAAATTAGTTATTGGCCATACAGTTTTATTTTTATAATATTGAGTATACAGCTTGCTGTAGTTTTGAATTGTTGTTGCAAGGATTAATTATATCCAAAAAGTACTGATTTTTACTTAGTTAAAAGTGTAAAATGCACAAATCCTTAAATCTTAACTATACAGTTTTATTACTCAATTCTGGTGCATTTTCAAGTAAGAAATATTGCAAGAACTAAGTGCAAGAATATGAAAAACTACTTTATATTTCAATACGTTTATAAGGTTTTTAATAAAAACAATCTTGAGCAGAACACACACAACTTTTTTTTATTTTTTGCTATAACTGAATTATAACGAGACCTGTGCTGGACAGCGAGCAGTTGAATAAAATATTTGGTAAGATGGTGGGGCAAATATATAATAGTGTCATCAGCATTGATGGATGACCGTTGGTTATCACTTATCACATACATCATATCAAAGAGCATATTCAATTGACAAGCAATGCAGGTCGACTTGACACGTCGTAGTCTGTCAATGTAATACACGTCACTTCACAGTGGTATTGTGCCATTGTTTCTGCACTCAGTAGTCAGTATATGCAGTGATTTGTGTAGAGTTGTTTATATTAACACGATGCCGAATGAAGTTTACAGGGATATTTTCTACCTCACAAAACATCGAATAATGAATTATTTTAGAATGAATAGTGCTTTTACTTTCATACACGCACCGCTTCTATCAATTTATGTGAATTAAACATGTCACATTTCTGTTAATAAAATCGCGTTGTTTGTAACGGTCAAGGTAAAATATTGAACTGAAATAATAAATTATTTGCCCAGAAGTAACTATACAGCACCAGCCAGTTGTCCTTAAAGAGAAGTAAATGAATGTATCAAAGCAGTTGAGGAAAGAAGGGAAAAATGGAATATGTGTTACCTCTCCTGGCCTCATGCAATGAATTTTTACAAAACATTCTCCATTACCTTCATTGAAAAAATTAATGAGGTAATGTACATTTCAACACAGCCATGACTATTTAAAATGTAATCATATGTATGTATGTAATCTGGCTTACATATCTACTGAATCTTCTACGGTTTTGAGGGTTTTAAAAAAGTCGCACGCCATTACACAGTGTGTAAATATTGTATTTTATTAGCTATCGGTCGAATTAATAGCAAACATAGAAACTGTGCTAAGTTTGAGCTTTTCATTCGTCAAGATTTGTATAATATTCAAGTCGATTAAGTTTCATACTTTTGTTATAATTGTATACCTACATACATATAATTACAAAGTTATGATTTGGAATAAACGGGTATACTTTCTAAAATACAATATGAGTAGTTTTACATTTCATTTTAAGGGTAAATTGTTATTTGTAGTGCTAGAAAAACGTTAATCCGCAATTGATCGAGTTGGATGTCTCGCAAATGTTTATATTTACGTCTGAAAGGGGATTTTCTATTTTTTTTTGTTATATTTGAGTCTGAAATACATTACGGAAGCAGCTTCAACGCTTTGGAATATGGTTGTTATAGGCTGTATTTATTCTTTCAAAACCAGTTGGAATGTTTCTACACAATATGCGATCTCTGGTATATCTTTTCTTCTTCTAGTAAATCTTATTTAATCATTTTGACTCCTATTCACTCAGAGACCTTGAATATACTCATTCTAAGAAGCTCTCTGTGTCTAAAAGGAATGAAACATAATAATTACAATAATAAAAGTCATGAAATATGTAATTGTTAAGTAAATATGCAGCTAGTTTGTATAAAAAATTGTTTCAAATAGCAAATGCGAACAGTAGATTTTCCTGCCTCGTTTTACGATTTATTCTCAATGTTCTGGCGATGTTACTATTCCGGGCTTGAAAAAATCAGATTTCGCAATACGTAGAGTTTATATCTTATTATAGTAATTAGCCATCGCTTTCTCTTCTTGATGCTAACATAAGGGTACTTTGTTTTCATCAGTAACAATGCACACAAAAAAGGTTGTTGTGAGATACGGTTTTGCGTGGGCTTGTGAAATGAAAATGAGGGATAAAAACTTAATATTATAGAGGTGTTATAGTAGTCAATTTAAACACAAAAATATACAAACATTGCAAAAATCCTATCTTAGGTTTGCTTTTTTCATGGTGTTAGGTTCGGTCCCAGTAGTAAATACTCAATTTTGCAACTTCAAAAAACATGTGGAAACTGGGGGGGGGGGGGGGGGGGGGGGGCACCAAAAACCGCGATTTTTTCGGACTTTTTCAGTTTTAGCCTCGTAGCTCAAAAACTATGAGTTATAGTGCAATGAATATGATTACCTTTCGTAAACTAGACTAAATTTGCTACCATTTGAGCCTAACCGGAAGTCTGTAAGTATAATAGTTTCAGAGATACAGCTCTTCAAAAATAGGCAATTTTTCCCTAAATCTGTTTTTAACGTATCATCATCATCATCATTATTTATTCATCTAGTAAATTAGGTATATACTTATTGATATACACATACAACTAGATTTGTCATACAAATTACATAAAAGTCTATAAATAATACTTAAACAACACTTATTTAGATTTAAACATATATACACAAGATAAAACAAATTGTTCACATATGACGAACATATTGTACAAATTCCTCAACTGTGTAGAATGCATGGATCATCCATGATTCGAGCCAGATATTGCCACAACGACGTGCCCTACGACCCTTGTCGCGGAGGAAAAATTGTAGGACGTTTTATCACCTTTTATAAGCATAGATGCATTCCTTTAGGCCTAACAGTTCTCGAGAAAAAGACGGAAAACCGGAAAATAGTGAAATCGCTACGACTCCTCATGTATGTAATAGCATTAATATGATTAGAAGACATTTTGTGATTATTCTTATTTGGCCTAGCGAACGAACGCTAAAAAAGGGCTTGTAGACAGACTTGGAGGTGTTTGATGATGATTATACGAAAAGTAGAGTAACAAAATGTGCGGATTTGTTAGGTTTTCCGTTTACATCTCTTGAATAGGCCATCGTAGTCGGAAATGGCCAATTATAAAGTAAAAGCTGATTAAATTTTCTACAAGTTTGATTCTATGCGTTTTTTCTCTATCTCTATCCGTTGAAGAGATATTCGCTGTCAAGAATTGACATTTTTTTAAAAAATCGTTTTAACACGACATTTTTCGGCAAATGTTGTGTCCTAGCTTCTAAAGTATTGGGTTTATAGCAAAAACTGCTGGAATAAAAGTTGTAGACCATAAAATTTCCTATAAAATACACTCTAATACACTTTAATAATTTATCTCAAATAGATTAGATGTTATAGTTATTTTAAAAAAACGTTGAGTTTAAGATGTAATAGAGGACACAAGAGAACAACTAATTTTGTGGGAGGTTTGCAGCTAAATCTGATATGTGAGTATTAAATACAGATTACCTGCATCCTTAGCCAAACAATTTCAGTCTTATGCGCCACCATGTTTGATGGTCTCTAATCTTTTCTAAATACATTTATGATAGGGTTAATGTTTGACGAAAAGAACAAAAGTATTTTCTCAAGGCAGCTTTTATTTTATAATTGGTCATTTCCCACTGCGACCGCCTGTTCAAGAGATACAAAGGGAAAACCAAACAAATCCGCAAATTTTGTTACGCTACGGAGTTAGCTCATACGGTAGGGCCGGGGACTTTTCGTATAATTATCACCAAACACCTCCAAACACATCCCAGAACTAAAATCATTAGGATCAAAAAGTCTGTCCACAAGCCCTTTTTGAGCGTTCGTTCGCTAGGCTAAATAAGAATAATCAGAAAATGTCTTCTAATCATACTAATGCTATGCTATTACATATATGTGGAGGATTTCACTGTTTTCCGGTTTTCCGTCTTTTTCTCGAGAACTGTTAGGCCCACAGGAATGCATCTATGCTTAAATAAAAGGTGATAAAATGTCCTACAATTTTTTTCCCCCGTGACAAGAGTCGCAGGGCACGTCGTTGTGGCAATATCTGGCTCGAAACATGGATGATACGTTGAAAAAGGATTTTGGGAAAAATTGCCTATTTTTGAAGAGCTGTATCTCTGAAACTATTATACTTACAGACTTCCGGTTAGGCTCAAATGGTAGCAAATTTAGTTTACTTTAAAAAAGATAATCATATTCATTGCACTATAACTCGTAATTTTGGAGCTACGAGGCTAAAACTGAAAAAAGTCCGAAAAAATCGCGGTTTTTGGCGCCCCCCCCCCAGTTTCCACAAGTTTTTCGAAGTTGCAAAATTGAGTATTTACTACTGGGACTGAACCTAACAACATAAAAAAGTCAAACCTAACGTAGGATTTTTTGCAATGTTCATGTTTAAAATGACTGGACTATTACGTTATCAAATACGAAAATTGTTCATCGCATACTGTGTTGATTTTTAGCGTGCAATTGTGTTCCTTTGTGGGAATAGCTTTTTATTAGCATTTGAAACGTTTGATTCATTATTTTATAATAAACTGCAATGTTTACTGTACAGTTTTGTGAACCTTTGCCTGTACCTCTTTATGTCAGATTCAAAAGGTAGGCAACAAACTTAAAAAAAAGACGACGATAAACAGCCTTTTCACTTTTGCGATTCGACTTTTATGTTAGTTTTACACAAGGGCGCCGCCAAAGAGGGGCCAGGGGGGACAATCACCCCCCCCCCCCTTGTACTTGCTATTATGTAATTTCAATATCTTCCCTTGATAATGGGCTTAGTTTAAACCCGAAACATGTCGCAAACGTTATTTTCAAAGTAATCACCTCAATCAACTTTCATCAATACTTCATATTAAATTGTTTGTTAAGGGGAGGTAGCGACTTTTGTTATCAATATTCATCACACTCCCTTTGTGAGGATCGAACCTCTCTACGATGTTAAACAGGCATATTAGTGTCCAAAAAGTGCAGCATCGACGTCCAATTTACAACAAAGAAGATCCCCACCAGCAACAGTAAGCGAAAATAATACTCTCTTCAACTACATGGATCGCACAAGGTTTTGATTTTATTTCTATATAATATGGAAAAGTCAGACCGTTATCAAAATTTAAGCAAAACCTTAAACCAATCAGGAAAGGAGTCATACCTGAATTCCTTTGTAGCTAGTTGGACGCAAGTTTTGAGATTGTTTCAGAAATTTGGTATTTTCATGGAAAGTATTTATAAATTCGAAAAAAATGCATACTTTCTTTTGTTTCAAGGGTAATCCATATAAAGTTATGTTGAACTGTTACTTTTTTTTTTTTTTAAGAGTGCATAGGTAAGTTTCGCAGACGTAGAAACTGGAATAACATGGATCGATTTTCTTTACCTTCGAAATCAATCAAATTGCTAAGGAATACAAAGATTCTTCAATTCTTGTACCAGTAAGCTCAGTAAGTATAATAGTGTAAGATTCGAAAAGCAGGACTATTGTATAATTATCTAAAAGCTAAAAAAACTGTTGCGCATAAACTCTCTCCAAATTAACAAGGATTGGAAACATGTAGTGATGATTTTTTTGATTATCTGTTTGAATGGATCTCATTCTTCGGGAGTTTCATTATAAATACTGTTAAACATGGTAAAGAAAGCCATTCCAAATTATGGCAAACGGAATTAGTGTGGATTTTTGTAAACATTGGGCCATTTAAGTTCCCGTGTTAACCAACTACAAAAAAATAACCAAGGGTGGCGCTTACCTGTCAAGTGCAAGAAGTAACATTCTCTCATTCATCTGTCATGTCTCTTCAATCAGCTATCTCTGTAATGCAAGCATAAACTTTTTACCCTATCCTTCAAGTAAGGCGGGTTTGAACCCGACCAAGGTAAGTAACTATTATGTTAAAGCTAAGAAAAAGAAACTCAGCGAATGTTAGTCTCACACTTCTCCTTGTAGGAGAATTAGAGCACAAGAGCATTGACAACACAGAGTTGGAACACGTTCCGTTTAATCAAATATTTTCTGTACTTTAAACAAACATTTGAAGAAGCTTGTAATGTGTAAGTAGACTTAGATAAAACTAAAAAGGGAAGACAAGTCATTTTTCCAAAGGACTATCGCTGATGATGCTTTTATTTGAAGATTTCCGTCAAATAAAACAAAGAGATTTGCATAATTAGTTTATTATACACAGTACAGCGTACACCATTTATAATCTAGTGACTATATTGTACACAATTTTATTTATTAAACATTTGCTATACCGGCAAACAGTTTGTTCACAATTTTAAGGTGTAATAATGATAATTAAATTTAATCTATACAGATTATGTACATTTACGTCTAATTCTATACAAAATGATGAGAATTATAATGGTACTCTACTCAAATATTGTAAATATCTACTATTTACGTATAAATTTCTCAATAACAAATCTCTTAATATATTCAGATGTACAATTATTTACAAACTTCATTAATTTAAAATTTTTAGTAATGAAGATAATAATGTGTTAATTATAGGTTGAAATGTGATTGGTAATAGTTTAATATCGACGGTTTAACGGGTATTTCAGTTAACAAGCGGAAATAGCCGCACTTTATAACAGACAATGATCCTGAACACACGCCACTGTTTACAATATAATTTATATGATCTGGTCGCTACAGGCTAACAATAGAAGCCTAATAACTGGCTTCATGTTGTATTCACGAGCTTTAGGGGACTTCATGAAATGAAATACAAGGGATCGAAGTTGATTCATATGTATTTTATAATTAAATTTTGATGTGATTGTTCGTCTGGAAATTTCAAACGCTTTTTGTTAATTGTTTCATAGATATTTTAATTTCGTAAGATGAATTGTATCGTACGATCTCAGTGTTTGTCATCAAATTGTGAAGTGACTTTTTAATTAAAATTAATTTACTTCTGTTCTCGATCAGGCACCTCTTTAGTAGCTCAACGTTCCTTTAGAATTTTAGAAGGCTTCGAATGTATCAAGCATGAAAAGAGGAATAAAACTTGGTGCCCTTTTTTTTAATGTTTCGTCAGATTACGGATCACAGTACACCCATAAAGGTTATTCGGAGTAAGACGTCTTGTCTGACCCCGTGTTTGAACTTGGCGATGAAGTTGCAGTTTTTTCGCTGTTATAAATATCGTGAACTTGGCCAACGATTGGTAATCCGTAGTCGGAAGGTGGTCGAATTACAGTAGGTAAATAACCCGTGCCGGCGTAAGGTGCGGATAAAAATCTTCTTGAGGGGCTGTATCGGTGAAAGTTAGGTGGTGGACCCAATGGTGAAAAGGCGGATGACGCTGCAACTTCTTCCTGATAACCGCTAACCATCATCTCCATTGCTTGCAATACATCTCCTTTGCATCTAGACACGTAAATTTTTGTGAAATTGAAGATGTACGCGTATTAAATTTTACCTTTGTAGTATGGCTTCCACATCTCCTCTTCGTCTTCCGGGAAATACTCGTAAAAGAATGTCGACAGGCGATCTCTGCATTGGAAATTGTGGCATGTACGGGGGAAATTGCGGAAAAGGATTGTACGGTGTATAAGACGGAGTCTGTTGAGGTAAAGTTTCGGGACTTGGAGGTTTTTTGAGTGATAAATTTTCGGGCGCTTCGCTTTGTTGTTCCTCTTCCACGTCTAAGTCGGGATCAGGCGAAGTTCCAGTTTCAGGTGATGGTGTTGGAACCGATGTCGTTCGTGTTGTTGTAGGAGTTGGCGAAACGTGATGAATTCCTTTTGTGTCTTCGTGATCGGAATCAGATTCTTCAAGAGGACAATCGTCAACATTTAGACGAGGCCTTTCTGTAACAAAAATAAAAACATAATTGTGTTAGTTATCTTTCTAAGTTATCGTCGACTAAACGATACAATAGATAAAGTGTCAAACTAATTCAAATCACATGATGCCTGGAAATTTAATTTTCGTTCTGGAACTCTCTTTCTGTATCAAAATTTTCCTAAACCTTACGATTTATTAGAGATGACCACGAGGTTGTATAAAAGTGATACTAAATAATGTTCGAAATCTTTTTTATTATTAAAGTACCTCTCTGATGCCATGAGAACGTTATTCACTGAATAACACATAAAATTACTTTTATTTTGAAAAATTCAAGATCAAGCACACTTTTTGTCAGCTCTCAGCGATTTAAGGTTTGGTCCTAATTAAAAGAACGTAAAACCTACTATGGTTAATTAGGAATCAAATTGGTTCGCTACCGTAGCTTAGTCAACATTGCATCAACGATTAATGTTCCATTAAATTACGCTACTTTCTTGTTTTCGGATAAAATTGAAGGATGTTAGATTCTTAAATGAGGTTCATATTAGTTGCGTGGAACAAATCTCTGATACAGTGAGAAGACCCTAAGTACTATTTATAATTAGTGTCAGTCATTACTATACGTGCAAAAAAGATACAGTATTGACCTTATATCGTAGGGTGGAATCGTACAATCACACACCAACGTTCACACACACCTTTTTTTCACGGTTCCTTTCTGTTTGGTACTAAATCGTTTCATTGCTATGATCAAGGCCGGTGCTAAATTAGAGGCCATGTGCAAAATAAAAATGCGAGGCTGGAACTTAAAATAAAAATTAACTCCTGAAAACTAACATAGTGCTTGGCGGCAATAATAGTCGAGGAAATAAAGCACTGAACCTACCAAATTTTTGTAGTAAGACCGATTTAGATGCGGTTTTTTGCATTCGCTTCCTAAATTTAATACGAAACTTTGTACCTACTTTTCATCATGTTTTTTTTCGAAATTGCATTTGTGCAGTCGAAAATGCATCCTAAAAATGCATTTTCATAGAAAAAATTCATAACTTCGTTATAAGCTTATAGAATCGACTCAAATCGGTTTCAAGGGGGTTTTCGAGGTCGCTGATCCCGAATATGACCTCCAAATTGCCTCACCGCCCACCTGGAGCTCAGGATGGCTAAGCGACGTCATCTCCGAAGCTTTTTCTCAAATTCACTCTCAAATGATTCTATACATCTCATACGAAGTTTCTTTGGGTTTCTTATTCCAAATCAGACATCGGCAACCGTCCCCCGCGAACCTGGTGCCCCGCATCCGGGCATCAACGTCATCCTCTGAAGTTTCACTGAAGTTTCAAGACTATAGGGAGCCGACAATTGTTTCCGAGGTTTTTTGGGTGGCTTAGGTGGAATGTGGCACCGGATACTTGCTAACGGACACCTAGTGCATCACACCTCGGCGACATCAACGTCATCCTCTGGAGTTTCATTAAAATTTCAAGCCTAGTGAACCGAAAATAATTTGTAATTACCAGGACCTCTATCCCGACCTGACCAGCCGTGCATGGTACATAGCCCGCCTGCAGAGGCGGATTCCGAAGTTCTCCACGAGATTTTGAAACTACTCTAACTACCAACCTTATATTAAGAGTTTTACATACAAATTTAATCTGTAATAAAAGGAACAAATTAAATTAAATTAAATTACATTTAAACTAAATATTTTATAATATTAACTTCATACATTTGGATGATAATGTTATTAAACAAAACTTCCTTTTTTTTATATATATATCTCACTTTTATTTCACAAAATGAAAATGTCCACATCTATTGAAATTCTATTATAAATTTTACCTCATGATTTCCTGATATGATGAAACACGCGTTAGAATGAAAGCATTTGAGCGAACATTTTAAGCGAAACTGCAGAGGATGACGTTAATGCCGCCGCGGTGTGGTGCACCAGGTATCCGTTAGGTTAGAAAGTATCGGGGACCTGATTGCCTGATTCGATATGAGCGACTCAAAAAAACCCGGAAACAATTTTCGGTTCCCTATAAGCTTGAAACTTCAGTGAAACTCAAGGGGATGACGTTGATGCTCGGATGCGGGCCACCAGGTACGCGGGGGACGGTTGCCGATGTCTGATTTGGAATCAGAAACCCAAAGAAACATCGTGTGAGATGTCTAGAATAATTTGAGAGTGAATTTGAGAAAAAGCTTCGGAGATGACGTCGCTTAGCCATCCTGAGCTCCAGGTGGGCGGTGAGGCAATTTGGAGGTCATATTCGGGATCAGCGACCTCGAAAACCCCCTTGAAACCGATTTGAGTCGATTCTATAAGCTTATAACGAAGTTATGAATTTTTTCTATGAAAATGCATTTTTAGGATGCATTTTCGACTGCACAAATGCAATTTCGAAAAAAAACATGATGAAAAGTAGGTACAAAGTTTCGTATTAAATTTAGGAAGCGAATGCAAAAAACCGCATCTAAATCGGTCTTACTACAAAAATTTGGTGGGTTTGGCTCATTTTAGTGCTTTATTTCCTCGACTATAATAGTAATTAAGGTATCTAGGGTGTTATGAACTAAATAACGCCTAAGGTCGACAGTGTATAGCCCGAGGGCATAATTTTACATTTGCGGTTGTTATAAGCGGGCGTTATAAAAAATAACGCCCGTTGCTATCTAAAATCCGGTTGTCATGTAAAGAGGCGTTATTTAGTCATTAATGTTTCTTGTTTCAGAGTTGTTATGGTGAAATAATAAGGTAGTATGACGTAAAGCACTAAATAACACTCTTTCACATGACAACCGCATTTTAGATAGCAACAGGGATTAATTTTTATATCGTCCACTCTTAACGCCCACAAATGTAAGATTATGCCCATTCAAAGACAAATCAAGCAATCACATAACTCTTGTTTTCCCTTGTATGAATGAAGAATCTGTGCTTCCATTGTTACCAGTGTTAATCTCCTTCCTCTCTTATCTGTGCAAGATGTAATCGTATCTATTTTATCAAATTCAGTAAAAGACACGGAAGTAGAATAAGTAGATTAATATGTAAAATGTACTTACGTGGAGTAAAAGGGATAACAGACGTCGTTATTCAACTCTAAATACGTATGCAAATTAGCCGCTCATACAAAAAGTGCCCTGTTCACTTTCAAAAATTCCAAAATTTTGTAAAGTATAAGGAGACGCACAACTCTGAACGATGATTTACATTTTTTGTTATGTTTTTGCAATGCCTTAAATTAAATGAAGCATTAATGAAGCTGGTGTGTTATTTCTGTCATAAAAAATTCCTTGCAGAAAGCCTTAGAAGTTCTTTTATTCCAAAAATTTGTTTAAAATTTTGTTGATTTTTTAGTTATTTTCACAAATAGTTAAATATACGAAGTCAATGCATCAAAAACTTATCTAGCAATTTATTACAGAAAAATCCGAAAATGTTGATGCATCCGATGACCACCACTTTTCTAGATATATAGATTACCTACATATAATTTATTTATGATGGGGTACGGAGCGGAGATATGGGGATGGAAGGAGTGGGAGAAAATGGAAAAAATACAGGGAAAGTACTGGAGATGGACGTTGAGATTGGATAGAGAGACACCAGGGTATATCGTGGAGGAGGAGACGAAAGCGGAAAAAATAAGGAGCCAGACAGGAAAGAGAGCAGTGAAATATGAGGAGGAGATGAGGAAAAGGGAGGAAATTATTGGGGTAAATGAGTGTATGAGAAGAAAAGAACGGATAAGGTATGGGCAAGAGGAGACGAGGTTGTTTTATGAGAGAGTGGGATATGCGAGGGAGGAGATAGAAAGGAGAAGAGAAGAAGGAAGGGATATGGTAGGGGAATTAGTAGCAAGAGACAAAGATGTTGAAAGCCAGGAAAGGAGAACGAGGATACAAGAGGGAAGATATAATGAGGAATATATGGAGATAATGGTAGATGGTAAGTTCGATTATTGATTGGGTAACATGGGGTTAAAGGAGAAAAGAATGGTGGCAAGGTTCAGGTGCGGGAACGAGGAAAACGAAAACAAATACTGGTGGGAGGATGAGAAAAGGATGTGTAGAATGTGTGGGGAAGGAAGGGAAAACATATGGCATATGATGAGGGAATGTGAGGAGCAAAGGGAAGAGGAGAGAGAAAGAAAGGTGATTTTGGGAGGAAAGGGGTGGAGTGGATGAAGGGGGCGTTGGAGAGAAGGGAAAGGGTAGAGAGAAGGAGATAAGAATAGAAAGTTTTTAATTTATGGGGGTAGGGAAAAGAAAGAAAAGAGTGGTAGAAATAGGGTTTTTGTTTTTTATGTTAATGTACATGTGGTTAGAATCGAATATTTTGTTAAAATATAATAAGTATATAACAAATAACAAATAAATAGAATTTATTTCGCTGGGATCCATATCAAGTTGACCAGTAGTACACAAAATGGGGTAACGCGAAGATTGGAAATAGTAATCACTAAACCTTCCCCATAAGAAATTTATTGAATTTAAATTAGCTTTAAACTTAACGTAATTTCCTAATTTAAATTCAATAAATTTCTTATGGGGAAGGTTTAGTGATTACTATTTCCAATCTAGAATTTATTTATTCCTTTTATACGGAAGCTACCATTCATACAACGAGATTATAATAACGCGCCCTAAGAATGAAAGAAAAGTATTACTGATACAAAAAATTATTTTTCAACCATAAACGGTTCAATAAATTTATTCTAACGATGTTCTAAGACTGTAATTTTATCACGAAACAAATTTTATTCAACTAAACAAAGGTAGATATCCGCGATGGTCCTTTTACCTTTGCTTCAGTTGAAACTCCTTGAACCCTTGGACAAATAACTGAAAGCCGAATGGAACTAAATCAGACGAACGTGGAAAATGGGGAAGTAAACCATATCGTGATTGGTGAATATTGAAACGAAATTGATGTGTGTGTGGAGGGGGCTTATCATGATGAAAAATGAATTTTTTTGGTTCACTATGACCAGAAAATTTGCATAGTATTCGCTATTTATTGCTCGCCTTTTGGAAGATAATAATCAACCATTAAAATTCATTTAGCACCCCAGAAAACCGACACCAGTACCATTCCGACTCTCTTCGTTGTCATGGTTTTCTTTGGAATCGAACGACCTGGTTCCATCTACTGCTTAGATTACAGTTTTGTTTCCGAAATATGGTGGTGATAACCATGTTACATCTGTAGTAATAAACGAATTCGGCTGAATTGTGCAAACAAAGGTTATTGAGCTTTGAATATAACCGCAGGAGGAGGTGCGGAACCAAACGTTTCGAAAATACTTTTCGTAAAGCATTCTGTTCATATTTTCTTTTGATTCGATTTGGAAATCTCGAGCAAAATTACCTACGAATACTTAGCTAGATCACTGGGAAAGAGCCGTGATCTCATGACTCCAGGTAATTGTAGCGACTGTAGATGAAACATGGTTACCTAAGAATCTAAAATGTGATAGCTTTAATAAAAATCAGTTAGACTGCACTCTAGGCTGCTCTACTAGCTTTGGCCTAATCCGCAAAATATTTCCAAAATATTCCACGGAATTCACGGAATCCAGGATCTCTGATAAGCTACTACAAGATAGCATTCGGTAGACTGTGATTTAAGTTTTTGCGAAAGATCAGGCCTCCACAGGTTTCCTTATTACAGACCGCAGATGATTACTCAACTTATCTCATTGGTATTATTATTGTCTACAATTGGCTCACTCACTGAATTAAAATCTTTCACTAATCACAATTCAGTAGTACGCGTCATTGATTTCACATTAAGTTAAATTCTGGTATTAGGGTTAGTTATTATAACCCACGCTTTCCTCGCATATACACCAACGTTGAATATTATAGTAAATTTGTTCATGTCAAATCTGTTAGTAACCCCAGCTGATGCATTTCGGGTTTCCTCATCCCTATCATGAGCCCCTTTCTCAATTCATTTAATTGCTTCAAATTAAAAGCCGTGTTAAATTGAGTGGCGATAATAAAACTTGCACTACATATCGAGCTTTTCAACAGTATCAACATAAACCATCATTTTCCGTTGTTATAATTAGCATTCACAACTATTATCGCTTATCGCATGGCACAGTGCCGGTTTTACATGTCATTTAGTAGTACGCACTAAGTAACATTGGGCCCCCCACCATCCCCCCCCCCCCCCCACAACAATTTGCATACATAGCAAAACTTCGAATTTGATACAAGCCAATCTATTTTTTTCTCCACCTCCATGCCTTTGAGACGATAAAAATGAGAATCATTCAGCTAATATATTTTAAATAGCTTCATAAGATGAAAACGGCAAATCTGAATTCTCAAGAAGCATACAATACAATAAATACGGCGCATCTGTCTTTATTTATGGTTGGTACTAGTACAAACAACACCGCACGTAAACGAAATGTAGGCCGGAAATTATGGCAATAAGAATTTTGTTCCATAAATGGAATGTTTCACATTATTGTTAACTTGCTGGAAAATAAAATTTACATTTTGCAATTTTTTTAAATACGTCTTCAGCAATTTAAGAGGAATGTTTACGAAAATACAAATATTAGTGCCGTAACATCCGGGTCCCATAGATCACAGGCCCGGGTTCCGCAGGGCTGATAGTTACGCCCCTGATTCACAGACCCCTGTTGTGTCGGCATAATTAAATACAAAGGTTATTTACTTAGAAAGGGACAAGGAAATGTTCAATCTGCAATAAACTCTTAAAATATATGACCAATAAATTTTAGTCTCAAACGTGTTAAACGGTGTCTTCTTATTATTATACATTCTTTTGAGATTTTAACTTTCCTGTTATTTAAGATTGTTATATCTTACAGTATTTATTCTGAAGGGAAGTCGTGAGTGAAATAAATACACCTTAATTCCTTAATATTAAATGCATTGATTAATAAACTTAAAACTTTAGATTTGTCCGGGCCCTACGCACGTCCGGGCCCTACGCACGTGCGTAGTGTGCGTAATGTATAAACCGGCACTGGCATGGCAATTACTTGGAGTTGGAAACTTATCGATTATTCACGTTGGAGATTACATAAAATAAGAACTGAACATCGCATGAACACAAAAATAATTGTGACAAAGTTTCATTTTAACGCTGTATTCTTCCATAATTCCATGCAGCTATAAAAGATCTCATAAGACATAACTTTGTGCCTGACAATCTTAAAAATTTTATGTGGCAAAAGACTATACGTGATGAAATGTAATCATAACTATGAAAGTAACAAAGTATGATAAAGTATGACGTTGTTAAAAATTCAGACTTTTTATGATCGTATAAACTATAAAGCGTTAATGGTTCTAACGTTATTAAATTTATATCCACCCTCTTGCAAGACTGACGCTTACCATTGTTTGAATATATGTTGGCTGCATTGTCTTACACAATATGTTAGAATATATGGCTTATCTGTGAGAGACATGATAACAGTAGGACATTGCGAATGGGGTTGTTTGGCAAGAATTCAAGAATTTTGTCACATAAAAAGTTACCTTTTGCAACAGCCGAGTAAAAATTCGTACATTTCCCCTATTTTTTTTATGGCAGCGTAATATGAAACTTAAGAAACCAACCGGGGGTAATCGTTTGTAAACGGATACTTTAACGTTTAAGTTCGTACTGTTGCTCTCCAAGCTTGAAAAAAGAATCTTATTTTGAAACTTAGAACTTCTTTTATACGTTTATTACATGTTGAGTAACTCAACACCTATACCGAGCAGAAATCCAATACTAGCAATTTTTAGGCAAACCGTTTTGAGCGGAGACGCGATTAATTTTAGATTAATCTTGGAAAATATTACTCGTTTTAAAAGTGGGTGTTTTTGTTACTGACACTTTAAAAAACGGATTCTATTAAAATCAGTTGTTTAATTACTTCACTTAATTTTTAATGTTCAAGTTTCAAGCATTTGTTTTAATTTATAGGTCATTAATTAATAAAAGTTATGAAAAGAATTTAAACATGAAAGTAGGAGAAAAGAGAAGGAAGAAAATGTATACGAGCTCTATCATCACTTCATTATCCGTAAATGATACTTGGGGAATTTGCAATAAGCTAAGAATGTGGGGTTGTGGTGTTATAAATAGTAGTATCCATTTAATAAAGACTCCATTAAGGTCTCGTTTATGGGTCATATCTAGAAACACCGAGACAAAACGATTATTATTATAGAATAAAATCTTGGTAGATTCTCAAATTGTTCCATTTAATTCGAAAGTGCTTGGAGAAATTTTTATGTGAGTGATGTTGGTAATATTCCCCTTGTTTAATTATGCCAAAGGTACCTATTGCGTTAATGTTTTAAGAGGTTAATAATAAGTTTTCAAGTGTAAATTCAATTAATTTCACAACATAAAGATATTTAATAATTTCCGTCAGTAAAGATGTTCAGTAACCGTATTATTATCGATATTTTATAGCTTTACGCAATTATTTGGAGAAAATCTAAAATTTTAGTCTAATCCGGTATATTTTTACATTAATTTAACGTACTTCAAAATTGTATGACGTGTAAGTTCTTATAATCTTTGTTATGGTGAAGATTTCCGCCACAGTATGAAGTTATAAACACATTTTAACAACTTAGATGTTAAGAATCAGGAGCAACCATTGGAAAAACAAATTGTTGAAGAACCAAAATTATGTTAAGCACTATTGGAACAGTTCTGTGTAATATACAGGGTGTCCATTTAGTAGCCCGTTCTTCAAGTACGGCTTTATTGTTAAATTTACTAAAAAATAAATATACGGGATGGCAATTAGGTTGGATGAAGCACATTTGCAAATTAGTTACACACATACAGGGTGTCTCCAAAAAGTAGGGTGCATAAAACGTATATTTTTTTAAATGGAATGACCCACTTTTTTTAAGCGCAAATGTAGGGGCCTTGGGTGAACTTTTTAGTCGTACATTATTTTTGTATTAATACACGGCGTTGCCAAGTTATTAATTAATACATATTTTTTTGCTAAAAATCAACCCTTCCATTATACGCTTGTATTTTTTTAACGTCTTGTTTTTGTTTTTATGTAAGTTTGGTGGTGGACTTGGGTTGAATGAGAGTATTCAACCGTGACGAAACATTAAATTATTTCATACAGGATGTTCACTTTTTTTTGCTCCAAACATCGACATTTTCAAACTCATTTTTCTTCATTTTTTTAAATAGCACCCCATATTTATTATTGCATATTTGGAATCCCCGGTTAATTTTAGTGCAACTTTATTAAGCTTACCCTATACCTAAGTGCGATAGTTTTTTCGTAAATTCAGATTTTCTATTCCTTACGGCAGTAGATAGTGGCGCGATGCTTACGGCGCGTGGACGAGGCGACGCATAGGCTGGACACTCGAATCGAGGATGCAATGAAATAAGGTTTTATTTATTTTTTTAAATATGTGCTGTTTACAGAGGAATGCACGTTCCATAAAAATGGTTATGTAAACAGACACAACTTACACTTTTATGACACGCAAAACCCGCACATTATCCGCGTCAACCATTTCCAACATAACTGGAGTCTCAACGTTTGGAGAGGAATCGTACATAACTATGAACTTGGTCCTATTTTTTTGAAAATCCACTAATAGGACAAATCTTTTTAAATCTCTTGATAGAAGAGTTTCAAAATTTAACTCAGCATCTTCCTAACTACATTACGGAGATAATGTGGTTGCAGCAGGATGGAACTCCGCCTCACTTTTCCATACAAGCCAGGCAACAAATTAGTGAATACATTTATCGTAATGGTGTCACTACTAGATAGAACATGATGGAGAGGATTCAACAGTCTTTTCACCACATTACTGCAGCTATATTGAATGAAGTGATGAAATCTTTCACCAAAAGAGTACACTCATACTTAGTACAAGACGGCAAACATTTTGAACGGTATCCTCGATTCGAGTGTCCGGCCTATGCGTTGCCTCGTCCATCGCGCCACCATCGACTGCCGTAAGGAATAGAAAATCTGAATTTACGAAAAAACTATCGCACTTAGGTATAGGGTAAGCTTAATAAAGTTGCACTAAAATTGACCGGGGATTCCAAATATGCAATAATAAATATGGGGTGCTATTTAAAAAAATGAAGAAAAATGAGTTTGAAAATGTCGATGTTTGGAGCAAAAAAAGTGAACATCCTGTATGAAATAATTTAATGTTTCGTCACAGTTGAATACTCTCATTCAACCCAAGTCCACCACCAAACTAACATAAAAACAAAAACAAGACGTTAAAAAAATACAAGCGTATAATGGAAGGGTTGATTTTTAGCAAAAAAATATGTATTAATTAATAACTTGGCAACGCCGTGTATTAATACAAAAATAATGTACGACTAAAAAGTTCACCCAAGGCCCCTACATTTGCGCTTAAAAAAAGTGGGTCATTCCATTTAAAAAAATATACGTTTTATGCACCCTACTTTTTGGAGACACCCTATATGTGTGTAACTAATTTGCAAATGTGCTTCATCCAACCTAATTGCCATCCCGTATATTTATTTTTTAGTAAATTTAACAATAAAGCCGTACTTGAAGAACGGGCTACTAAATGGACACCCTGTATAAGGAATGCAAAGACATTTTAATTTGTACAAAATTATAAAATACGAAAATTGTAAAAGCTATTAGAAAACATAAGATACTTTCAAGGCATTACAACGTCCTTTTTGTTGATCAATTCTATTACTAAAGCGAAATCCGATTTTTACCATTTTTAGTTCAGAAAGTTTGTGTTTATTCATAAGAATTCTATTGCTAATAATGTCCTAAGTTCTGAAAAACTATATATTGAAAAACCAAAAATCGTGCACAATCAAAAAAGTATTATATGGAAGGAATTCATATCATTGACCAATTGATTGAAAGCGTAATGTAACTTTTTATCGTTCAGGTTTATATTTATCTCTCATTCGGCCCGGAAAGCATAAGAAAATAACTACTTAATAAATAAATAAGAATTAAATAAAATATTCCGAGATAATCATCAAAGTGTCAAATTGAATGGTTACGGAATAAAAATATCAATTGAACAACAGACACAGTAATTTGGCATAAATAGATTAACTCAAAGTTTAGTCATTGTTACGAAATTGACTATAATTATAATCTAATTTATTAATGTTTAGCAGCATTTTATCTACTTTAGGCACAGAGATTGGTATCATTAGGCCAAGTTCCGGATGAAGGTATCTCGGAGCCCAGGGCCATAATTCGTCAGGGGGACCCTATAGTGAAATGCTACCAACCTTTTTTAAAGCGGAGGGGGGGTACAATTCTGTAATTCCCACCAGAAAATCGCGATACAAAATTTTATATAGGTTTTGGAGAGTATTTTTTTCGAAACCTGTAAAATAATAGTTTAGTAATAAATCAAAGATAAAAACAATAGAAAAATAAAAGAATTTTTATTATTATTGATGATCACATGATTATAAAAGTAAACAAAATTCAAAACAGTACATAGGCAGTAGGCACACGATACAGCTACAGAACACTGCTGAACAGAAACACAAGCTCAACTGTCGCTTAAGCTACTAACTCGGAACCATCAAATGAGAGAGGTCCCAGGACGCCGCCAGGCCCATCGCCTCGCCCCACTTACACCCGCTCCGCCGCTATATCCTTTTCTCTCAAGGAAAGCTAGACAGGCGCCAGCGCGAGCAACGTTGAGCCGCTGGATGTTGGCACTTGGTACGGTTCAAGAAAACACGTTTTATTTTTAGGTTTAAATGCAGTTAAATATAATATATAATATATAAATTCGGTGCAGAAAATATTGGATGGAATCCAAAGATCAGGGGGCCCCTTAGAATCCGGGGGCCCGGGGCTTGCGCCCCCCCTACTCCCCCCCCCCCCTTAAACCAGCGTTGATTATGCCTATTTCTATAGTGCCTTCTTAAGGATACATGCGATTTTCTGATAAAGAAAATCATTCCAGAGCAAACATAACTTGGACTTATTTTGAGAGATGTGGTGATTGCCAAGCTTTCTTGAAAAAGTTAGTGATTGTAAATTGAAAGTTGTTCACTAACGCCTTGACGGGATTTTGGTACTCAACGAAACCGTTTACAATGAAAAATAAAGTACCATGGCGATTAGAGAGGATAATTGAGTGAAATTCTGTATCGTGATTTGAAAAAGTCATTGTAAACAACACTTCAGCGCACGATTTTTGAATCAACTTATTGTTGAGACTGACCATAATGCCATGGAACGTATTCTTATGGAGAATAAATTGGTATGTTGTCGGTTCTCGGAATGGCGTAAGAGTATAATGAAAAATCGTATGGTCTGAATCTGGATTCCGGATTGCGATGTAAGAGTGGTCCACGCGCACATAGGCTACCTATTCGGGCCCTTTGTGCTGCCTCCATTCGTCCCCGCAACTTCACTCAAGCCATCCCACCCGTGAGATACCCCCTGAGGATGCTGGACGGGGAGCGGCTCTAATCTTAACCATGTCCGTCCAGTTGTCCCCCAACATGGATCGTCTTAATTCGACAAGAACGGGACACTCACACAGTACGTGTTGCACCGTCTCGTCGTCTGTGTGGCATCCTCTGCAGGATGGTGAATCTACCAAGCCCATGCGGTGCATGTGCTTGTTAAGTTTGCAGTGCCCAAAAAGTATGCCTACAAGTAGGAGCCGTAGGTTCCTTCTGGATAGCGCGCCAGGCAATGAGATGGTCCTTTGAAGGCCTGTCTCGCGTGGGGGTAGTCTAACATCAAGTTCCACCTAGCCTTATGCTGGGATTGGGTGTCTCGGATTATTAAGTTGTTTACAGTTGATGCTGTAAGAGGAAATCGTATGGTTCAGAATTATATAACTGTGAAAGACATCTTCGTAAACTTTGAACTGATGATCATCACGAGAGTAGTACTTGTGGTTTGTTGGGAGTCTCAAAGAATATCTTATCAGTCCGTTTTTTCTTCAAAATGTACTTTCACAAAGACCCGGAATCACTTTTCAGATTTATTCGAGATAGGAGGAGTGGAGGACTGAAGAAGATACACACTTTCATTCGCATGCCATAAAACAACTCCATTTTCGGCAAGAGTTTTGAATTAATGTATTGGTAGGAATATGTCGTCCGGTACGTTGTCGTATCTGCTGGGTTGAATACATTTCTGTTTTATTCAGGATATTTACCTAGTTTATTCGAGGGGGTGCCGTTGCTGCTTAGATCTGACACGTCGTTTTTACAGGACAGAGAACCTTCTCATTATACATTTAATGTCCAGAAGCGGCTACATGTACAGTTACCCAATAAATGGCCGATGCTCCTGCGAAATACTCGCCTTAATTAGGATTTAAACATTTGTATATATCCAACTGAGACGATCCATGTTGGGGGTATCCTGGCTACGATTAGAGCCGCTTCCCTTTTCAGCATCCTCAGGTTCATCTCACGTGTGGGATGGCTTGAGTTACGTTGCGGGGTCGGACGACTCTATGTGCACCCTCTTATCGTAACCCAGAATCCAGAATCCAAGAGTATTACATGAACACTTAGTATACAAGGTAAGCAAAAAGGGACAATAGTGAACAAGATAGTGTTGGGGTATCATCAATTATAGAGACGAACCAAATAAGTTCACCGCTGTGTTTTGTAGCAAAAGACCAAAAACCAACTAATGTAATGGACCCATGAACAATTCTTACAACCATATGTGTAGGTATACTTTTTTTTGGAAAATGTTGTGCAATAACGCTTCTTACTTAAGGGTGTTCTTTCTCAGAATAACATTCTGTTAGTAGGTACCATATGGGGTTAAATTTAAAAATAAGTTACAATGATAGTGGCATGATCATTAAATTTATAGGAAGTAATAAAGTACGGATCGTGTACTTTTTTGGTCTAAATCCAAACACCCCGGAATATTTTAAGGAAAAGAGAAAAAAGTAAGGGATAGCTGAAAGGAATTGTTACAATATGGGGCCACACATTGTCATTACTGGATATCAAATAATCTCTAAAAGCATGCCAACATTGTTTAAATCTATTGATAATTGACAGTTTAACTCTTCTTAGATTCACATTTGTGTGCAGACACTAAATAACAATTACACATAGGCCATTTATCTTTATACTTAACTAGCTGCTTACCCGCAGCTTTGCCCGCGGTCTTGGGAAATTCGTATTTTCTTATTTCCCGGTGTGAATACTTGATTAGACTCACCGTTTGTTTGAATGCACTCAACAGTATGTTTAAAAATATAAATACAATGCAATATAACGCCAAAATGATCCGCCATTTATTGAATTCATTTGTTACAAAAAATGTGATAAATGACGAACCGCTCGACCGATTTAGTGCAAACTTCACATAAACCATCTACTAAATAATCCGAACAAAGCCTAAACATTTGGTTTGGATAGTTGAGTCCGTTCTTGAGTTATAAAATTACAACGAAAAGTGGCATTGATTTTTATAGATATAGATGTATAAAATTGTTCCGGAGTCATCGCAATATACACCCTACATATCATCTCATATACTAAATTTACTCGATTGCAGACTACAAGTAGTAGTTCTTGGATGAGAAACTTTTGCGACGTCCTTAAACACAACCAAAACAGACATATTTACGTGGATAAAAAATTTTTAAATACGATCAGCGGTATCATGTTATTGATTTGAAATTTAAGAATTAAAACGAAAGGAAAACAGCGAGTCCATGCCGGTGCTTCATTTTCGAAAAGTGAAATAAAAATTATAAAAGAATACCTAATAAGAAAATGTTTTTAAGTTTATCGTCGGAAATATCCATCCTTTTTTTGAAGCGAGAGTCCTGCGTCCTGCGAGAAAACTTGTGCCATTTAGATACTCACAATCGGGAAAACTTACAATATTAACAAACAATGAATTTTTAAATATTAATTTCTTGCAATTGGTTAGGTTTCTTTGCGTTGTATATATCGTATTTCACTTAATTAAAAAATATAAATATTACAAACATTAGGTTAGTCAAGTAATAAGGACGCCCTTTAAAACATATATACTACACGATTTCTCCTTACTTCTGAAGAGAGTATTAAAACCACAGTTAAGCGAAGCTTATAGCTTTAGTCATTTTAGAACGAGTTCTAGCACTCGCTAACAACCTTTGTATCGTTTTCAAGAGCCATTAGCGGAAGAAGTGAATGAGGGTTGATCAATTAAAGCGATTTTCTGCGCGCAATTTATATGGGGAAATAACGCGTTAGATGATTCTTATTAGAATATTGTGCCGCTATAAGAAATATTAATAAATTTAGGTTTAACTTTACAGGGTATTGGAAAAAACGTTTTTGGGGTCAGTTAAAGGCTGTACAACTATCACCGGTTAGTTTAAATACAGAAAATTTACATTAAAACGTTTCAAGTTGTATCACCGCAAGCTGCGCTTAAAATAAATACTAAAAGAGACGTTATTTGCTTATTGATTTCTGATTTATTAGTTGTAGTTTAACGATGTCAATATTTAATAACTAGGTTCAGTTTTACACGGTTGCAATTATAAATTAACTCGGTTAACGGTTCCGCGATTCTGACAATCCTTTCTTTCTTAAACCGATATTTAATTAGTAATTCAGAACAGTTTCTAAGTACTAGTCGCCTATTGCTTAATACAACTACGTGCTATTTAAAATAAATATTGGTTCTGTTTTCTCTTATTAGAAGTCCAGTTGCTAAGTATATATTATTTTAAGTTGTTTTCATTTTATTCGCAGTAACCGTTTACATTCATTTCGCAGAGGGTTTTGCATTTAACCGTTCAATTGATGTAGGATTATAAAACACAATAATTACGTGCAAATGGATTAACAATATATAATTTTTATTGCATATTGTCGACTCTTTGGCATCCTCTTGTTCATGGACTGAAGAGGATAATAAAACTTATTAACACAAAATAATTTCCGAATGAAATCAATAAGCGAACATTGATTTTATTGATTTGATCCTTTTCTCTCACAGTGATTTATTTCTAAAATAAGAAAAGAACTGTCAACATTTCAGTTTTCAAAACACATTACACACAAGCCTTTTAAAACAATAATTATCTTAAGTACCTAATTTAACTTATTATTTGATGTCTTTACGTGATGAATACTTCTACATAACTTTTGTTTCTGCTGGAATTGAATGTAAAAAATGGCTAAAGATCATTAATTAAGCAAGTTTTCATTTGGAATAGCATTTCCACTAATTGCTACATTAATGCTACTGAAAAAATGGTGTATCCCTCCAACCGATTTTATCTAATGAAAATCTGTCTATTTTACTTTTAGTGTAGTTGTAGTTGATCGTACCTATTTTATATCAAATAGACCAGCGTTTCCGAAAGTGTGGGTCGCGACCCGGCACCGGGCCGTAGAAAAATTTTTCCGGGTCACGGAAAAAAATGGTAAAAACACAAATAAAAATTAGTACCCATTAGTTTTTTTACATCAGTTATACGTTATACACTATAGGAATAGTGGAAAAGTGTGCATTTGCACTCTTTCACGTAGCTTTATCGTTCGCGTCCGCGCGTTGTGCTGCTAACGTTGTTAGTTTACTTCATTTACTAGTTTTAAATGAATATAATTTTTTAATTACTTTTATTTTTCTTATATAATTATTTTGAAATTTTTGTGTATGAAATAAAACAAACAAACAATTAACTAGATTTTTAATTAAAAAATAAAATTTGTTTTGTAAAGAAGTGGGGGTTTTTCATAAGATGGGTCGCCAAAAATTTTAAAACCTCGTACCGGGTCGCGGTCAAAAAAGTTTGGGAAACGCTGAAATAGACTATTTTTTACATATTTTGCTATCGAAATTAAATGGTATAGTCTCAGAACTGAATTTCGTCGAGCTTTGATAATTATACGATGCATATACAGGGTGTTATTTTGGGAGCATTAGTTAGACATTTCCGGGAAACTTTTATAGATAGGTTTTTGGGGGTTAACTTCGATATTTTAAACGCCAACCCCTATTTTTTATCACATTTTTTGATTCTACGTAAAATTTGAGTTCTTTTAATATCAACATATCAATAATTTATAGTTTTTAAGTTATTTTCACTTGGTGGATGCAGGCAGTACTTTGAGAATTCATTACTTGAAAACCATTGTAGTACTGGCAACCGAGTGTTAACCAGAGCAAAGAAAAATAGGGCTTTCTTTTGGTATACTTAAAAAAGTTAAATCGCGTACGACCTCACCCCAGGGGTTCAAAATTTAAGAAAATTCAAAGACTGGAAACTCAGTTTTTTTAATTAAATGACCATTTTCTTACTATTGCAATTGATAGAGGATCAAAATAGGCATATTTTGGTATTACACATCCCTTCAATTGTTTCTGACTTATTACCATTTCATTGCATTGATACCACTTTTTCGCATTTTTGTTAGTAGTTGTCCATGACGTTATTGCAATCGGATTTTAAAGAATACAATAAGAGACACTAATCCGTCACCGGTTATAGGTTAACATAAGTTTTTCAGTAACCGAAAAATGGCTGGCAATGGTTTTACATATTAAGATTTTTGGAATTACAAGAACTAAAATTTTACGCAGAATTCAAAAATGCAAAAAAATAGGGGTTGTCTATTTAAAACTCAAAATGGCGAAATTACTAGCTACGTCCGGTATTTATGGAAGTGCCGCCTCTTTGAAAATATTTTAGATCGATTCGGCTTTCAGAGTAACCCCTAAGCTCAAATTTTCAAAAACCTACCTATAAAACTTCCCAGAAATGTCTAACTATAAGCTTCCAAAAAAACATCCTGCGTAGTGAAGTAAATAGTGATCTCCAAAAATAATAATAATTACAGTGCCGGGTTAAATAAAATTTGATATTCGCGGCAAACATTTACAATAATAAAAGTTGTTATTTATCCTGATATGTTATGCTGCTTAAAACCCTAAAAGTTATTAACTTAGGATCAGGATGTTTTTACGGCACTTGAAACTCTACTACTGACGGTAGCAACTCAAGAGATAATCGATCAAGTGCACGATGTCATTTTTAGTGCCCGAAGATTGAATATTAAGAGGCTAGAATCGTAGACATTTCGAGAAAACGGGTACATCACATTTTGTACGTTGAATTAGGTTACGTCCGAGCTGAAATATCGTGACAATCTTCCTTCAAAGAAGACCAAGTCATTTTCGTCGACCAGGAAGGTGATGGCCAGAATTTTTTGGGATGCCAAAGGAATACTACATACTAACTAGCTTAGAAAGGGCTAAACTATGAGTGGTACAAACAATTATACTGCTCTTTTACACAAATTAAAAGTAGCAGTTGTTGGGGCTGTTCCATCACGACAAAGCACCTTCTCACACGAGTCGCAATATTAAGAAGAAATTAGATCCACTGCAACACCAGGTTCTGCCCCACCAGACTTATTCGCCAGATCTAGCACCAAGTGATTTTCACCTGCTCCCAAATTTAAGTCGGACGCTATTGCTGTAACGGAGAATATATAATGACCAACCTGGTCATTATAAAACTTGAGTGTCACTGATCGATGTGTTGAATGTTGAAAAATAAAACTAAAATACATACGGAATATGGAATGAAAGTCCCATTGAAATGACCACATAGGAACTGCGCTAAAACGTCGAAAATTAAGTAGCGAAAATGCTCTTCTAATGAAAGGGAAAAGAAAATCCGATACAATCCATTTTGAAGATCCTCCACGACCATCTTGAGATGACCAAGGCCAGTGCAAAATGGGTTCCAGGAATTTTACCGCCGCCGTGAAACCGATGAGTAGCGTATTGGCGTTAAGTGTTGAGCTTCTGCACCAATGAATGGATTGTTGGATCGGATTATTACTCGGGTTGAAACATGGGATCGGCATTGTAAACCAGAGGATTTAAACAAGAAGCCATGCATTTCTATAGCGAGAATTGTCCCAAATCGCTATTCTGTGTCGCTTTCCTCATATGTAATTGGATGCATTTTCTTCCTCAGCCTCAAAAAAATTAATTTCTTATAAACGGGGCAAAAATAAAAGGATCAATATTATCCTACCAATTTTCTAAGGTTCTAATTTAGTACTCTCCAATTGTATTTTTGAAAGAGTGCAAAGAAAATCCGTTCTCAGCATTGATCTGACAGTTTTAGAGAGAGTTTTCTTTAGCTTTCCTTTGCTAAATTTTTAGTCTGACAGTAAGTCACACCTTTAATGACAAGTTAAATATAGGTTAATTAAATTCTAAATGACGTAAAACTTTGTGGAACGATGTCAACTCGTTCACAGCTGATGCACATGGGAGCTTTATTAAAACATCTGGCCAAAAACTACATTATACATTTATCTCGGGTGGGCGTCTTGAAAAGATTATTATATAAACCTAATTTATAATGTTACTTCCAGAAAATTCCGAACTACCAATGCAGTTAAGGAAGTCTGGACATGTTCATATCCAGTAGGCGTTTTATGAATATGTATATATTTCTATGTTTTTACTTTAAGCTTTTCCAAGCCATTGTACACCAAGAAAAATTATTGAAATAATACTACGAACACAACGATTGAAGTAATTTAGAAATGAATATTGATTGAGAAACAATGTTTCGAGCCCTTCCTACCCGGTAATTTCAGCAAACACGTACCTATCGGGTTATCTGGAAAAGGTTATTAGTTAAATCTGTATGTCATCTTGGAGACTCCCCACACCATAATTTCTAGTGAAACATTCAACTTTAAGGACCATAGACGTACCTACACTAGCGGTCAGTCTACACGCTTTTGAACAAAATTCGCGATATAAAAGAATTTTTAATGATCTAAAATTCTTTCTTTTTACATTATAAAATAAATTTGATAAATGTTTAACAACCGTAATGTAAATGATTTGTTTTGCAGTACATTTTATAAAAGCCACTCAAAAAAGCTTTATTCGCAGAATTGAATAAATAAAAGACTGTATACGAAGTTTAAATCTCGTTTTTAGCATTCAACATTTTGTTTTCAATTTTTCAGTTTGAAGAGGTTAACAGAAACGCTGACCACTACCCTCTAAAAACATAAAAACACGGTTATTTTATTCTCTTATAAAAGAGTCGACTGTTTAAAATTACGGTTGAATATAAATTGAAAAAGAATATGTGAATAAAAGTCCAGTTTTGTAGACAAAAAATTCTCAATCTCGAATGCTCGTTATTAGAAGTAATTTTAGAGAGGTTGTAGACAGACTTCATAAACCACTTTTGCGATTGCAAAAATGACATAATTCCACAAATTATCTAAGATTTTGAGAGCTACGACAACGAATGTCTATAATATCACAAAGATGAAGGTCATAATCGTCGGTTTTATGAACATATCAAGTGCGTTTTAATATAATATTCTATTGAACACTTGAAAAGGTCAGAACCGGCGCGTATCTGCTACAAGTACAAACCGTGTACGTCTCAAGTAGAATCACTGCATTTTTTTTTACGAACAACATATCTCAACGAATGAACGAATCGTGTCATTTCATCAATTAATGGCGTACAGGTACCTACAGGTGAAAATCGGACGATTGCGCAAGTATAGATGGCGGTGAATTATAGAATTTTTTAGTGGAGGAAGACGATTCCGAAACGCAAAAGAAAGAAGATGGACAAGAAAAGTAAAGCCTGCTATTTTGTTGGCTATAATAGCTTTAATGGTTATCGGCTTTCGGACTAGAGCATTGGCCATGTAATTATATCTCGTGATGTGATTTTGGAAAAGTAAGGGAAAACAAATTTTGGAAACGAGGATGAGAATTCTCATGACAAAAGCAATGCTTCAGTTACCGAAAATCACCTAGAGGTAAAACTATTTCCACACCAAGAAAATAATGATGTTTTGGAAGATGTTCGTAGAAGTAGCAGAATCATAAAACTACCTTCGTATCTAGATAATTATGTGCTGATGGCTGAAGGTGAAGTTCCTTTTAATCAGGCTATAAAATCTGGCGAATCCAACTTGTGGAAAGCTGCTGTGAACAGTGAACTTGATTCACTTGCTGAAATCAAAAATGGACGTTAGTTGATCCTC
The DNA here is from genome assembly GCA_036250285.1 of Pyrocoelia pectoralis. NCBI lineage: Eukaryota > Metazoa > Arthropoda > Insecta > Coleoptera > Lampyridae > Pyrocoelia > Pyrocoelia pectoralis. The sequence goes on from CM070075.1 coordinate 8,143,981, forward strand.
CTGAAAACAAAAAGATTATAACAAATAGATGAGTGCTGAAGGTTAAATGTAAACCAAATGGAGAAGTGGATCGTTATAAAGCTTGATTGGTAGCGAGAGGTCATACTCAAAAAGAAGGAGTTCATTTTGAAGGTCCTGTTGCAAGGTTGGAACATTGGGAAGCTTTCTAGGAATGCAAATCAAGAATTGATGGAATTTTTTTTCACCGAGGGTCATACATTAGAAACATACTATTGAAATTCAATATGCACGAAGCCACTCCTGTCTCTACACCAAGGGAGAAGAAAACTGAAGTAGAAGAAAAACCTCGCTTGACAGTAATGTACCATACAGAGAAACTGTCGGAAGTCTGTTATTTTTGGCCATGGCAACAAGGCCTGGCATATCATATGCAGTAAGCACTGTACCTGAAGTTTTGGACAAGTCCAGAAAATCTGATTAGATTGCTGTAAAGAAAATACTAAAATATTTGTGTGGTACAATGGACTATGTAAAAGGAGTAATGGTCGTAAATTGACATGATATAGTGACTCCGATTTTTCCAATGATCAGCGAACAAGACGATCAGGAACAGGAGTTGTCACAGTCGGTTATTAAACGAAATTACAATCTTGGATGGAACTCCAACTCTTTTGATCGGCAATACAAGTACAATTACACTAATCAAAAACGCAGAATTTCACCGACGAACAAAACATATTGAAGTACGATTCCATTATGTGAAAGAAAAATTTAAAAAAGGCGTAAGCTCCCAAAAACAGTTAGCTGACATTCTGACTAAAACGGTACAGGCTGGATGTTTTGGCGAAAATCGAACTTCGCTCGGAGTACGAACACTGAGAAAAGCTTAGCTGAAGGGGAAATGTTGAAGTGTGTCTAAATGGCCTTATTTTACAACTTTGTATTTGTAGTAAGCTAACTTCAATATTTGTGAAAAATAATTTTCCGTTTATTTAATAGATATCGTTTTACGATTCTATTTAATTAAAGTTTTCTTTTAATTAAACTGTGCTTTCTGTTTTATCATTTGAGTTGGATTGGCCAGAAAGTTATACAAATCTCCTGTCACCATGTTAATTACCAAGCTAACTGTTTGTTGCAGATGCTGTTGACCTAAGATTAAAAAATGAGTCAGGTTAATCACTTGCATAAGTTTAATGCAATAACACGTAACAAGTAGTGCTTCTTCGCCGAGTCAAAAAGGCCAGCTTTCATTTTTGAAGCTATCTATTTTAGAGACCCTTATGCAAAAGCAATAAGTTATGTCATTTAAGAGTGTTTGACATAACAAACAAGTACATATATTTATTTATAAGCATGTAATTGTTATCTAATTTGCTTAATTGTATATAGGTATACGTTGTATACTAAATTCAACCTGTTTCATTTAATGGTTGTATTCTCAATATTAATGTTGATGTCATTGTTTGCAAACCCATTAGCTTACTAAATGTGTTTAAATGTTTCTTTGCAATTATGCACGTAACAGTTACAAGCCTATGTAAATTTCAATATTAAGTAAGTACTTTCCCTTCGTATGTTTATTTAAAAATCTACGAATGCTAGTGCCAAGATGAGCATATTAATGTTGATCTGTAATGTATTTGTAATGCATCACAAGATAGCCAAAGTTATGAAGCGCGTTGACAATATCGTTTGCAGCCTGTAAGTGTAATTTGTAAAACACCTTAAGGTTTTTTCATACCAGAGAAATTGGATTGGAAGCTGCCGTCAATGGAAATTGGTTTCATGTCACAATGCGGGTTCGGCGCGTCTGTAAATTTCCTCCTTTTGTGCTAGTGGCGAATGTTGTTGCTGACATCCAATTCGATGCTCCAATTCCTTTAGATTTCTAAATTGATCAATTTTGTGTCGAAATTAATTGAAATTATTTAAATTTATATGTATAAAAGAGTGCTAAATCTAAATGTATCGGTAATTAATATACCTACACTATACATTTTTCTTTGCATGCGTTTTTTTAACCCTAACCTTCAATTCTCCCCTTATAGTACCACTTTCAGCTCTTAAATACACAAAGTAATTTTTAAATTGCGCGAATAACGCTTCGTTACTTTAGTAATTTTTTTCCGTTTACGTTGTAAAAGGTACATAATGTTTTTTACCTTCAATATAAAAAGTGATATTTTGTTATAAATTAAACTCATTTTCATGAATTCAAGTCGATTTCCGGTTTTATTTTTACGAAAAGCGTATTTTACTCTTAGAATTCTGTTTGCTTTAACTGATGCACGAAATATGCTATAATCTAAAACAGATTTAGGACACTTTAGGTTCTAATAGAGTGCACCAAGGGTTACATTTTATATACAATGTAAAATCGACAAAATCACTCGATCGTAAATGTCCAAACGGGGTAAACAATACAACGAAGAATTATATTACTGTACCAAACCTTTCCCATATGTTTTTATTATAAACGTTTAAATATTGCGACTAATTTCGACATCTTCAGGTCTAATGATGTTTAAAATTGTGCCATTAACAAATTAAAAAAGCATAATATGCTATTTGCATGTGGGACAAGCAGATCTTATCACAGTCGATATCTATTTATCATTACATAATAATTCAATTGCATGATTCTATAGTTTTCCACATTATGCTTTCTTAATTTGTTAACTTCACATAAAAGTAAACGATTTTCATTATGAGTTGTGCTTTATAGGCACATACTAAGGGAATATAATACTTTATCGTATATTCGTTTATTATCTCTCTATAATTGCATAGAAATCCCATAACACGTTAGTTACACATAATACATTACTTACCTATAGCCAGATATGATTTATTGTAATAATTTATTAGAACTGATATAGCTATTAATATAACGAGAATATTATGCGATTTATAATAATCGAGGACACTTTATTAGGAACGACCAAACGTGGAAAAACCTTTGACAAATTTTCTTAATTCAATGTAAACTAAATCAGTGTTTTGTTTTAAAATTTCTTGCTTCAATGATACGATTTATACCATCTCGGAAGTTGCTAAGCGACAGCAACGATGATACGATAAAGCTTTGAATGCAACTCGAATATTTTCGATTTATACCATCTCGGACATGTCCTCGATTATTATAAATCGCATAATATTCTCGTTATATTAATAGCTATAAAATAGGAAAATGAAAGGGAAAATTGCACACAAAGATTCAATAGCCAATGAAAACCTTGATTTATGGTGGTAACCATAGCAAATAGCAATATAAAGTCTTTCCGCTCAAATATTTACTTCCGGGGTACGAGGAGAAATATTTCCGGAAAGAAAAATAAATTTCCATTGCACATTCAGCTACTTCATCTATGTTCTCTATAGAAATCTCACCAAAAGGAGCCATTTCTTTGAACATAATGACTTTTGACACAATTTTTTTCTTGTTTGTTTGGTTACTTTAGTTTCAATTCCTAGACAATCTTGATAGTTGCGAAAAATTATTTTTTTATATTTTCTTAAACGATTTTGCGTGCGATTTTCTTACCGAATATCCCTCTGTATCGATTCATATCCTGGAGATTTTGTTTTCGTGCACCGATGGCAATGAAATCACACTCGTTATACGACTCATACATTGCCTTCGATGCACTCAAAAAAATTTCCGGATAGAACAGACGCCTCGGGATATTATAAGTGAATATAAAACATTTTACAAAGGTATTAAATTATTGCTTACTCATTAATCTTTTAAACGATACAGGTAGGCATCAAGCTAGTTTCTAATTAAAAGGTAAAAGTTTAATTAACTATTATCGAAATAAATAATCCTCATTCTAGAAAGCCTAGGTGGAATATTTGTTGTTTTTAAATAATAATAATTGATATACTGAAAATATAAAGCATATTTAAGCCAAAATAATGTGCAATGGGTTAAAACTTTTAGAAACAATGTGGCAATCGTTGAAACCAAGATTCATAAGAGAATGAATTTTTCACAGACTGGGCACATTTTGTGCGCCACAATATGCAAGAATTAACGAAAAAGAAGTTGATTAAACTACAATAAATAACGTGAAGTAGGTTCATGGGAGAATGGGAAAAAACTAACAAAAATCAAACTCCCAGTCGTTGTTATTTTGAGAATTTAGCAGTAGATATTTTTCCAAAAAAGAGTATTGAGGAAGTGGATCGTTTTAGCTTGATATAAATGATGAAGATGGATTTTGATAATACATCATTTTTACCAAATAACAGTATTATTACAGACATATTTTGCATTATTATTGAAATATGTATATTTTATAAAATCTTTCTCAACAAATACATTTGAAGCTAAAGCTTTCATACCTCACCATCCGTGATTTCATAAATTAAATTCCTGATACAGTGTAAGTATATTTCCTTTCCAACGCCTTATTTTCGATAACTATTCCGTATCACATTTTCTCATTTAAGCTTAGGTATATTATTACTGTTTTTTTTTTACTCGAACATTTCGAGTAGAACTAAAATTTTACTTGCGGTTTTTGTAGCGAACCGTCTCTGCTGTCGGTCGCCATCAAATTGCTGCAATCGTTGGCAGCTGGAAATGATGGCTACTCTTTCCTTGAATAGGAGAACTGAAAAAATGCTTATATTGCTTTTTTCATAACTAGGTAGATCTATATAGGTGAGTAAAAAAAGTAACGAAACGAACGTGTCCACAATTCATTAATTCAAACCGAAACAACATGTTTATTAGATGCGTGCAAAAAATTTTATGCAATTAATAATTACATACTAATATAGGTAAAAGCTAGAGAAAAAAAGACATTATTTTTACGGAAAATGAATATTTGAAACATAATGTTCATGCTTGTATTATAATACAGCGGTATGAAGTGTGTAATAAATAGAATTTAAGGGTTGAATCGCTGCCAATTATTTATTCTAAAAAGTTCATCCTCTTAATATAAACTATTTAGATAGTTGTATTACGACGTTTCGATAATTTGATTAACTTTTTCAAGTAATTAAAATGTCCAAGGATTAAAAGAATATGATGAAGAATTGAACATTTTGATATTTGATTGATCAAATCCATCAAAATGTTCAATGCCTATATTCAATATTTGATTGATCAAATCAAAAGTTAATCAAACTAGCGAAACGTCGAAATACAACTATGTAAATATTTTATATTAAGAGGAAGAACTTTTTAGAATAAATAATTGGCAGCGATTCAACCCTTAAATTCTATATGTTACAAATTTATTTTCATAGCTCTTCAGACAATTTTAGAGTATTTATACTTAGTACATTGTTCTAAACTAGAAGAAATGTTTAGGTGCTGATACCGGTAAGTGTAATTACCTAAACATAAGAATACAATACACGTTGGAATATAAAAGATTTCAAGCTTATTTACCCTTCTGCTTATATTCAATTCGACTAGAAACGTACGCTCACAAATTTCAAATAAGTAATTCCATTAAAGTTTCTGACAATATTCGTGCTTATGAACAAATACATAATTTGAATAATAAAGTTATACAAGTTGCCTTCAATAATTTATTAAAAATTTTAAATTCTTTTTATTGTTTCCTTTTAATGCACCTATCTGTTGTATAATTTATTATGGAAATGTATACTAGCAAAGAACTAAAGTTGGAAAAATTCTCACCACATTGCATGTTGCAGAAGTTATTGTGTATTTGCGATACTGTCTGACAAAATTGTGTTGTTGTACATATTAATCCTGCACAAAATGTAATAATAGGTAGATGTATGTTAAACTAAAATTTGCTTTTCAGATTTGAATAACTGCGAGTATTAAAAAATGACAATAATGTTAGATTTAAATTCCACGCAGAAGATCCATACCTTCAGGATCATAATGACTTGCGTTTTTTAAAATTTCTTTTGCACTAAAACCTGTAAGGAGCAATAAGACATACGCCAACATTGTAATTTTACGCGTGGTTGTAATGTAAAGTTTATGCACATTGTCGAATTAAAGCTTTGTAAAACCATTTGGTATGTTATGCAGTGAAGAAAATGTGTACCTAACACAATGTGTGTAATTTGTTACAGAATCTGAAAGGCTTGGAGCTTTACAGCGATATTTACAATAAATGGGAGTACAGCTGTCAATGGTAACAAACATTTATACGTTAGTTAGCGATTTTTATAAGCAGAACACTGAATTCAGTGGGGCACAATAATCGGGAAGTTTTTAAAAAAAGCGAAACCAAGAATGTTCTAACCCTTTCTGGTTGGGAAATTAAAACTATTTGTCTTTCAGTATTACTCATAAAGAAAATGAAAATCTACAAAGAGTTGTCAAGGAACAGGAAGTCTCGAAATAAAGAAATACTCTCGTTTAATTTCTAGATCCTTTTTGCTGTTTTTGTTTCTATGCTACAGTCCACGCAAATTATATGTAAATATATAATTTAAATTGGTATAGTTGCTACTATTGTGATGGAATATGGGATGCATGAAAATAAGTGATTTCTCTGTGTTGAATGATTTATCTATTTTTTAAAAAATTTTGAAAATTTCCAACCATTATTCCTTAATTAAGTAGATAATTTAAATTTCCTGTATAAAATAAACTTGAATTCCTAATTTACCTCGTGTTTCTATTCCTATTACCAAAGAGTATATAAATATACTCTTTGCTATTACCATTCCCTTACTGACAAACCAAATAAGTGTGATTCTCGACGTGAAACCAGCTATTGAGGAAATGACTAACATTTTGGTTGATAAATAAGGGCTACTTTATGTACTTATACGTTATAATATAAATGCAACGGTCTATTCGATATCTCCAAATAATTGTAGGCTATACATGTTCATATCTCTTTTTTTCCTATAAAGGTAGGTAAGTATATAATGTATCATTTCGGCTATGACCCTTAAAACTAGATCCTTGAAATATTTGTAAGGCAAAAGAATCGGTAAATCACTTTTTTTTTAATATTTATAACGGGCTGCTTTGAAATTAAATTTTCAGAGGTACCTAGGTTCTTTAAATAATTTGCGAATTTTCAGCTGCTACAAAGTACTCAGAGCTGGGGCGGATACAGAAAAAAAGTATCCGAGTACCGGATACGGATACTAAAAAAGTATCCGGATACTTTTTAAAAAAGTACGGATACTTTCACCTACAAATGTACTCGGATACAAGTATCCGGACAGTTTTTTCGGATACTTTTTAGGATACCTTTAAGGATACTTTTAAAAATGAGTAGACAAGAATTTGCAGGATTTTTCCTGTAAATACAAATCAAAGCACTGAGCTTTTAATTTTGAATTCCGCCAGTGATTGATTAGTTCAGTTGAAACTTTCACATTTTCAACTTTTTAGGGCCTACTTGCGCCAAAACAAAATTATAAAGATTAAGAACTATTTTGTTAATATTATAATAATACCAAAAAAAAACACAAAGCATATAAGTATATAGGGTTTTTTAAAAGGGAGATACAGAAAATATACAAGTTATTATATAAATCTAATTAATTAGATAATGTATTTATTAAGATTTCTGTTTTTAATATTATAATGAACATGGAAATAATGAGTCGGAGTTCGCCACATAAAAACAATGATGATTAAATAACGAGTGTGAAAAAGGGGATTTTAGATATACCTTGATACAAAATAGGGCAGTGCGGTACGTGAATTATCGGCGGGTATCGAATGATTTAAAAGTATCCGAATATCAAAAAAAGTATCCGGTCACGGATACGGATACCGTTGAAAAGTATCCGGATACAGCTTTTCGGATACATAAAAAGTTGAAAGTACTTACTAACTATAAAGCTTCTTCAGCGTAGTCCTGTTTGGCATACCAATAGTGTATTGCTCTGTAATTTTGAAATTTTTTAAGAATGAAGATTTCCGGATCACACTGTTTAATATTATCTAGAGAAGATTATTCTTCTATTAGATTTAAGCTGTATTTAAGAATCAGTTGCACAGAGTATATACACAAATAGGTATGTATTCCATTTTTACATGAATGTATAGTTTTTAAATATTAAATACCTCTCTACTTAAGAAAACCGTCAACAGGTTCTAAGTGGAGAGTGTGCGGTGCTACAATAAAGGCAATGAACCATATCCAGCACCTTTTCTATATCCTGCATATTTTTATATTTTCAGTTTATACTAATCGAGTAAACATCTTCATTTTATATCCCTGGTTCACATAAATAATTTATTTTGATTTACTACACTTCCACCAATTCAAAAACGTTTGCAGCTCATCCCTTGTGTTTTTGTTTCTTCATTCGTATGATTATAACTAGGTAAACCATAACTTTTTTGGTTTTTCTGATTTGTGGTGCTTATGGAATTCTAAGCCGTATAAAGAGGTGGTAAAGTGCATTTCCAGATTCGACTGAACAAGTCTGTGTTTTTACCACATGAATCTGCATAAATCCACAATTTCTGTGTCTACAATGACGTTATGAATTTACGTTTTACCTTTCTGAATATTCAACTTAGATTACTAAAGAAAATTCCTACAAATTTATAATGTATTCAACTTGTTTTATAGTGGGTGCACAATTTCTAAAGTATAATACTTCTTATACTTATGTTTAATGGAACATTCGTTTTGCCCTCAAACCAAATGCTACGGAAAGTGATATGACAGGTAAAATCATCATCGTATAAGGAAAACATTCAAGTAACGAAAAGGGCTATGAAATCATTGATATAAATTAAATGATTACAACCAACACACCTACTTCAATTCTTATAATAATACACACGTGTGTTTCATGATTGATGCTTTAAAAGGAAATTTTAGCAATTTTCTACAGGTTTAGGAAATATATAAACCAAAGAAGTAAAATTAGTATATTTATTAATATGTATACCTAGTCTATATTTGGTCCATTATTACCTAGATTATCTTAATTTTGTTATTCGCTCATATTGTTTTATTTTTATAGCACCCAGGCTTCTTCATCTATTCTTTTGTAATACTGTTTGTAATCCATTTTGTAAACCGATTTTTCATTTAGTGTTGCTGATAGGACAAAAGGGCAATTTTCTCTAATTTTAAACGTGCCTATTGGTGACAATGGTTCTTTCAAGTGATTGTTTTGAAGAAGCGATCATTACAAACACTTCCTTCCAATGGTATATTCATATAAATGTACCTAGGTATACCGGACAACATAGGTTATAGTAACCTATACGGTCTTATTGTATTTTCACATTCATTGCTTATGTAGATTATTAGTACAGTTTCGAATTCTTTTGCTTATTACTTTTAGAAACCACACTATCAAAATCGCTTGTAGTTAATCACGTAACGTAAAAATGAACAAAATCTGTTTTACTCCAGTGGCTATGAGGGTTAATATTTCAATCCACAGTGGAGAGAAAACTCATGCTATCCTTTATAACATAACAATAATGTCCAAATTTCAATAAAAAGCATTCAAAAACTCAAAAATTATAAGAGAATAGTGCAATTAAAGCTTATAACCTGCCACTTCGTACCCTTAAAGTTAACATTAGGTATCTCTCCAAAAGTGTAAATATGATCTCAAACAATTCTTGTTGTCTTTGAGTTTATATAATTTAACAGCTAATTTAGTTAATAATTTTAATTAATACTTCCCAATATTGACAACGATAAGGGTTACTTTTCTTTAGACTATACAATTATTATTGTCATTATTTCATCGTTCGCGGTATATTTATTCTGATTTAATTATAAAGGGCTTATAGAGTGCCCTTTTCGAGTAATTCGTAATTTTATTTCAACTGTCGTGTGTGCCAACGTTAGAAGTTTATTTTATGTAGTCAAATAAGGGTTGTTATCTGCTACGTATTGTATGTACCTATAATACAGTTTTATTAAGAATTAATTGTTAATTAATTTGACAACGTTTCGCTTTCGTTTGGCTGGTTAGAAATTTATGAATACAGATCACTTCTGACAACAGGGGAAAATAACTTTTAGGCTGATTAATTCCAAAGTCATTCTTTATAGTATTTTCCCATATTCTACTAGTCCTTTAATTAAAAAACAAGTTTGGTAAACCGCGCGTATTGTCTGGAAATGATGTTGCGAATAGTATTCGCAGCTAATTTAAGAGTAATTACTACTGCGTAGGTCAATTAGACTGACTGATAAAAATGAAAAAATGCAATATTTTGGTTGAATAATGAATAGAAACTTACTTGGACTAGAAGGTTCAGATCCGTCGGAAGGTTGGAAAGCGCTCCGTTGCATTAAGGACGAAACTGCCATATCATTTGTATTTGGAACCGGGTGAGAATTTTGAACTGTTTCAGTAACGGGACCAACTGGTGGTGGCGCGGCTCCGGTTGCATAAAGCAACCCCAATTCTCTGGCTTCGTTCTCTTCCTGCGCTTGTTGTCTTCGTAAAGCTACTTGAGCAGCCATAACGCGTTGTCGTTCAGCTATTAAAGTACATTTTGCACAATTACAATCACGCCATCTACAATAACGTTTATGTCCTTTTAGTGCAGAAACAACACCGTGATTTCTACATCTTGCACATTTTGGTGTCCTTTGATAACGTTCCGATGCCCTTAAAAAGAATGCCGGTGGAATTGAACCCAGCACGGGATGTTGAGACATAAGTGCTTGCATATCAACCCCACTTGGTAAACTCATGATGAAACAAAATTTAACAAAACATTTTAATAATTGAAGTAAATTAAACGAGTAAAGTGCGAAATTAGGTATTTAGGTAGTACGTGGAAACGAAAGGATAAAACGCGTCGCTTATGCTGAAAGCTCGGCTTCCGGTAACCGATCTGAAAATTTTGTGTTTAATGATACCGTATCTGGCGGTGGCTACTGTGCCTACTACTGTTGGTTGCTCGCGCTTGTTACATAAACCAATGGCAATCCCTTATTCACAGTTTCCACGCCCTTAATCTGTGACGTGTACCCCTCTACGCCTACATACTTCACTTTGATATTTACTGTATTATGTGCCCTATTATAATGAGAAGCATAATAGGAATACAAACTAGTCTTGAATAGCAAATATATTATACTCCTATTATAATGCATTATAGGAGGGTACGTCGGGCTCCTACCCCTCTGCTTGAATCGCATATGCCATTGTGTGCTCGAGTGCGATACTATTAATTTATTGTAGTTTATATTTCAAACTGAACTTCTATTGTTGAAATACTACCAGATCTTATTATGTACAAACTTGCTTGTAATTTTATTTATTTTAATCCCTTAATATCTACTTACAGTATCGTATCTCTTGAAATTAATTAAAACTTTTTCCTATACGGCTATAGACATAGGTTGCTACTTATGTGACAAAATTAAAACATCAAATGTTCTGTGGAAATTTAGTAAACTATAGGATGATGGAAGTAGGTAATATCTTGCTTACTTACATGTTTCGTTACTTAGGTAATTAGACCTAATTATGTGTGCCTTCTTCTACTTCAAGCACCTATTGACCTATACACCTACATAAAATGCAATGTACTTACACCTCTACTGGGAATTACGTACTTAGAATCAACCCTTGTACTTCATTATGTAAATCTTATTCTGTATTAACCGCAGTTCCTGTAACGGTATCCAAAATTCTTACGTAAACGTTAAAATTAATGAGGTCCTGCACATTCCTTCAACACTATTCGATCCGCATTTCTCGTACTGCCAGAGATACGTCGAAATCTTAAGAGAGAAGTCTAATTATATAATTTTCCCTTCCCTTCATATAGCACATGACTTTTCATGTTCATATTCTAACGCTGCGTATTTTTATTAAAAAAAATCATATAAAACTCAGATAACATACCTATACGTTATGCCTTGCGAGTCATAAAGCTTTTGGCATATCGTACCTTAGGTATTTACACTTTACTCAAAAAGAAAGGTCAACAAACATTATTTTACTTTAACCTAACCAAATCCGTGAATAGTTTGCGTATATAGGTAGGTACCTATGTTATTTATACATATGTAATGAGGTACTCCTCAAGAAGTTTTTTTTTGAAATAAATTAATCCTTTTTCTTGTCACGATAAAATGAGTTCTCTATAGGGTAAATATTTTCAAATTAATTTTGGAACCTAGTAACCTAGTAGATTAAATGTTAAATGTATCAATCATACTTCTTAGGTTACAGGATCAAATTTCGAAATTTGTATTTTATCATTACCATAATGTAGGTATAACAAATGTTATGTCTCATTAATTGTCGTAACATAAGCAAGCAACAAATACAAATACAAAATAAGTAGGTATTTTTAGTCATTTACAGTAAAAAAATGAAAGCGGGTATAAGCTTTGCTAAATAAAAAATCTAAATTCCTACCCTACCTACCTTATTAAGTCAATGTTTATAGGTAGGTATATTGAGATTTTCTTATCATTCTAGAGTCTCATCTATTTATTTGTTCTATGCCCAACAATTTATTACTCAATTACAGAAAACTGATCAAACAAGTAGCCTAGCCACAATTTGTGATGAACTCCAAGGCTTATATACAAGGTGTTCCGAAAAGATTGGTCATACATTACATCACATATTCTGGGGGTCAAAAATAGGTTGATTGAAGCTCACTTACCTGTATATACAAAAGTACAAACAAAAAAGTTATGTAGAAGTTGTATACAGGAAGGAGGAGGTCATATTGAACAATTATTGTGAGTTAAGATCTTGTTTGTTTATAAATTGTAAATAATAAATAAGTTTTTAATATTTGTGAAAATGTAGAGTTTAAATATTCAATATTTTGTAATTGACATTTTACAGGGTGGCTGTATCTTCCAAACTAAAATGTTTACAAGGAAGACATAAAAATTTAAGAATAGACGTTTGATTCCAGTGGCGTTCCATATTTTGTTAAAGTATAACCCTAAAAAAAGTTGCGGAGTAAAAGAAGTGTTGATCCCCCCTGAAAATCCATAATAGGTAAATAAAAATAATTGAATACGAGTGTTTCCAATTTATCGGTTATCGTCTACTAGTATTTCGTATAAATATTCATAAATTAACGTTAAACAGTTTTAGAGCAATGTTAAAAAAATGATTTAAATTTTTAACTAAATCACCCAGTAACTTTCTTTTGTGCACTTTTGTACATCGGTAAGTGAGGTTCAATCAACCTATTTTGGATTCTGGAATATGTGGTATAATTTATGCCCAATCTCTTTGGGGCACGCTGTATAATAACAATATTGCAGATACCTACTTACTATTAAATCTATTAAATGCATTAATTGGATGGAGAGTTAGGCTTTATCTAGCATTTTTATCTTACGCACTAAAGGTAGGTAGTAATATTTTGATATGCATTCAATTGTAAAGTTCAAGATTGAAAATAGATAAAGTGAGATAATATTACTATGAATTTATGTGTACATAAATTATATACCTAACTAACATTAGAGCATGTTTGCTCGTTAAATTTAATAATACACTGTTTACATTGCACAGAAATGGATATACAAGGTGAGTCAAAAATTAAAAATTAATGTCTGCGTATTATGTAACTAGTGGCCAAAATTCTAAAATAAGTAAAATGTAACGCCTCAAAGAGGGAGTAAATTTTCAACGGAGCAAACTATCAACTCCTAATTTTCAGGAAAAAGGCATTGTACCATTTGATTTAACAGGTAAAGCCAAAGAAAAATTAATTTTTGCAGTGGTAATTTGAGGGGGTGGGCTGTGCATTCCTCTTACCCTTCATTGTTTTATTTTTATCTTTTTAGAAAAATCGTTTATGAAAAACACATTTACATGGTTTCCCTCAAAAAGGTACCTATTTGTTTAAAGACGATAGAGTGAACCATTTTTGAATAATGTGACTTTAAAAATAATACTGCAATGAGATGAATGACATAAGAATCAATTGCTGCTTTAATAGTAATTAAGGTATCTAGGACGTTATGAATTAAATAACGCGTAAGGTCGACATTGTAGAGCCCGAGATCCTATACCCCGAGGGATATACGTCGACCGTAGAAGTTATGTTCATAACGCCCGTGGTGCCTTCATTATTTTATGTCATACTTACAAGAAGTTGATTAAGATGATTAAAACAGATGATAACAAAAAAATCAGTATAGTATTTTCTTCAATTTTTTTGAGTTTTTAATTTTTCATTTGTGTGTAGAATTCGTTATTTTACATTTGCGGGCGTTATAAGCGGACGATATAAAAATTAACCCCCGTTGCCATCTAAAATGCGGTTGTCATGTGAAAGAGTGTTATTTAGTAATTAATGTGTCTTGTTTCAGGGTTGTTATGGTGAAATAATAACGAAGTTTTCATGTAGGTCTAAATCGAATTTGTGTTTTAAACTATATCAGGGCCATTTTCGACAGAAACGCTTAATGAGGCAACAAAATAGTTTTTTATTTTTCCAAATCTTGTAGTTCAAAAATGTGTTTGTTCAGATTCGAAATCGTGCAAGACGTGGTTTTATTCTATCTCATCGATATAGAGCTTTTGACATAATACACTTTCAAAGCGTTAAATAATCCATTAACCAGATTATCGTTCCATTGATGTTTTTTTTGTGAAAATATCAGATATTTAACAAAGACTTCTTTGGTGTTTTGGACTCCAAATTATAGCTGCATATTCCAGCTTGGAAAAGATAAGAAAGTAGATAATAAAAGACTTATATTACATGCATATTATAAAAATTTTGTTACTGACAAAATGTCAATCCAAGCATTTTCATTGTTCTTCAACAAAAATGATCGATTTAACATGATAATAATAACTTATTATCAAAGAGAACATCTCCTTAATTCCATATTATTATTAATAATGTGTATACATAATAATGTATAGGGCGCTCGACACACAGAGTTGACTTATTTTTTCAGTACTTTTTTGGAATATTTTGGATAAAGTGGGTAATATCGTTATTGAAGGTATAGATCCCCATAATCTTTTACATTATTGCTTTTGGGAATGGGTATGACAAGTGCTACTTTCCACTCTCGGCGAGATAAACTGGAGTTCTTTATACTAACGTACGTACAATCTAAGCCAATAGAAATGGACAACACAAGTATATTACATCTAAATTAAGCAATTGTTTCTACATTTACAGCAAATCCGTTTTGCAATGATTTCTATATAACACGTAAAAGGGAAATGCTCCTTGTAATGCACACACGGCTTGTATTCCAAACCACAGGTAACAAACAATTACAGCCGCGTTTCACTGGCACATTGGGTGTACTCAAATGTCATAAACTACATTGAATGCAGGAGTGTAAACGAACATCAGCTAGGATTCAGACGCAATAGATCTGTTGACAAGAGATGTGTAAAAAAAGTGTATAAACACTGTCACTTGCTCTAAACTGTTGGTGTGTTATCAAAACCATTACGATCACTTAAGTAAATTGTTAGTCTAATTTCTCCATAAAAAAGTACACTATAAAAGCTAGTATTTCATTATTTACATATTCTTTTTCAACATTTGACATATACTGCATACCGAGTAGATTTTTATGGTTGTTCCAGTATTTCAATATGAGAACCAAATTTATTATGTGACATTAAACTCAATCTCCACGAAAATAACACGTATCTCAAGATACCTACGACCAAATACAAAATAATTTTCTATGTGAGAGAATTCAGTGGGAAAATGTAAAAGTTCTCAAAAGTAATGTCAACTAACTCGTGTCAAAAATTGATACTGTTTGAATCTGATCTACTCGCTATACAAATTATTATCGTTTCCACTTTCTCAAATACGACGCTGTACCTATAGTAAAAGATTGTTGGTCCTATTAATTCGAAACCTTCAGTTGGTTATGGTGTTTCCGTAATCATAAAGTTAATATTTGTTTGCTCAAACAATTGGGAAAATATGAAACTTAAAAGCTTGTCGGGAGCATTTAATCTCAGTTAATTAGAAAAATGCAATTACGTACCTAAGTTAAATTCTGAAATTGCAAAACTTAATTGAAAGGCAGTTTCAATAAGAATGCAAAATGTAGTTTGACTAATTTACATCGTAAGTTTCATGTACACAAATTCCCATTTTAAAGTTCACTCTACTAGACAGAATTATAATTTAATCGCCAAATTCTCGTGAAGCTGAAAACCGAATTAATACAGAATAACTTCAAACTTAATGTATATGCAGACGAGAGTACAGAATATTAATTGAATTTCATGCTGCCTGTTTCCGTATTGTTATGAACGTATATCCATGCAAAGTCACAATTCTATTGTATCTCACACAATACAACGATATGGCATTGTAACTGCCAAACTTTAAATTAATTTACTGACACATGAATATACACACCTTCTTATACACTGCTAAATTTATTGCCTGTAAATATCGCGACTTATTTAATTATTATCGCCACGTTTCAAAGGGGATGTGCCTACTAATTATGCCTGCATGTATAAATGGCGAGGAAGCGTAATCCGGAACGTACGCGAGGATGTGAAAAATTTGATAAAAATAATGTTTTGCCCTATTTTTTTTTATAAACAGTGTAGAAAGTTACGAAGGGAAATAGAGGTAAAGAGGCCGCGAAAGATAAGGTTGGGTGTGTATCCATCGTCGATGCTAAGTCGTAATCCTCGTTTAATTAAATTCCAGAAGCTGCGATCTATGCGCACCTCAGCGTCATTATCCCCTTCTTTTATTCTATACATATAACCTTTCGCATACCGTCTTTTGTTCGCGGATTCAAAGAGACAATTTCATGTAATTGTGCATAAAAGTCCAGCACTATCTTGGATGTAAGAAACCACCACAATGGAGTCTGCCAACCGGAATGACTTCACAAATAGCACTGCTATTGTACAAGATAATTTAAGAAAGTTCATTTCATTTGTAATTCTACCCTGTTTCTACTCTGATATGTCTATCGCAGATAAAAATCTGGAGAAAGTATCTTCAGCGTCGCTTTTATTTCGTTTCTAAAATTAATGAAAAAATACTTTTTTACCTTTCCGTCTTTTAAATCCTTTCAATAGACTCCTGCAAGCGCAGTTCACATCATCCACATGTTAATAAAGCTACTATCGCCTATCATTGTCTTTCCATTCGAATGGTAAATCAGAGAAACCTAAATATAACGAAAACTGTAACAACATAAAGAAATGACAAAATTTTAACAGCTTTAATGAAGCTTCAGACTCATTGCGATCGTGAAAGCCCTTTAACAGACACAAAGATAATGCAGAACATATAAAGTCTAATACATGCAGAAGTTGGTAACACTGATGGTGTGTAAACTATTTACGACAGCTACCAGAATCCTAAATCGCTTACACCTCCAAATATATGAGTTTCCCTTGTTTCTTAACGATGTCTCACCTTACAAGTTCGTCAATTCCTTAAGGAGAAACTATATTTGATATGATATGAACTTTAGAAGGATGAATTATAAGAGAGAGCGCTATTCATTATCGGAACACTATATAACTTCAATAAATAGGACTATTTATACACCACCGTTTATATTTGTGTTGCAATAAAAATGGTTTTTGTATAAAGATTTTTTACTATATTTCAAATATTTTGTGTTTGTACGGACTTTTTAAGATCTTATCGTGTTAAAAACTGCATCATCTCCAACATATAAAACTATAAAAATGAAGCTTCTACAAAGAATAAATTTTTCTTTATTATTGTTATTATTTTTATACTATTTGGTATTTATCTAGAATCTAGAACCATGCCGACATCTAGATAACTTGGAATATTTATGATTGAAAAACCCTAAAATAGGTTCCAGTATGCTTCCATTGAAGCTTATTCTAGAAAAAAAAATGAAAATGAATCAAAGAATTCAATATATATAGATTTTGATACTTTACGAATATACTGAATGTTCACTTCTGGGCAAACATTTAGAGTAATTTTCTATTTTGTGACCCGTATAAAAATGTTAAAGTGGGTCCCCAACCAAGATTTACGTGTGTTCTTGTTTGAACACTAATTATCGATAATTTAGAATGCAATTCTAATTACTGTATCCTGCAGGAATTTCTAGTTACGACTGCGAGAATCCAACAGGGCATATCTATAAATATATACACAGGAGCTTTTCTGTGTTTTTGTATTTCAATTTGCATAACGTAATTGTGCCTTACATTTCTTGGTTTATGCGATACGAGGTCCAGTCAAAGATCTAATAAGGAAAGCATTAGCTGCACAAAGATATATTTTTTACTGTTTCTAAATGTTACCAAATCATTGTAAAAAAGGACGGGTAAGTTTTATAAATGCCAATGAAGCTTTATTTAAGCTACCAAAAAATACAACTCAACTCCTTGCATTAATAAAGTTAAAACCCTTTTTTCTAGAAAAGGGCTAAAATAGTTTTTTTTGTGTTCAAATTAAGCGTTTTCAACAAAATGGGCTGTTTAGTTTGTTTCTATTTATGGGTAGGGAAGACGAGTACTACTTGGGCAAATGCCCGTTACAATTTGAATTTTGGCATTGACTTACATTGCCTCCCATGAGGTAGCCATTGAGTAATGTACGATACAATAACTTTTATCTTAAATATTATGTTCAACTAAGATTCAACTATCACCATAACCGTTATACTACCTTGACCTACTGAACACGCACTAACTAATTGGTTTTAAAATTTACGACTTATTATCAATTAATACTTTATGTAACACTATTAAGAGATAACCGGTTCAAAACATTATTGCATTTTATGCAACATTACAATCAGAAGCTTACTAAATATTTATTTTTTCAGTTTATTCCTTCTTATTTTATGTTCATTATTTACAAATGTTTGTAAAGGGAGCTGAATTACGAATATGTTGGTTAATTGAATAACTTTTGACGTCTCTTCAAATTCAAAATTTTGTTTACGAAGCGTGTATTATGTGCTGACTATTGTAAATGCTCATCTCGTTTGAAAAATTTGTCTCTATTTTTAATATGGTAAAATTTAGTACAAACAGTTGGATAGATTCATCGTCACTATTTCATATTCAATATAGCCTAAAACAAAAAAACTTAACAGTGTAGTACTTTATCCTACCTTCTTTTGCTTTTGAAATTTTTGAAAAACAATGAAATCTATGATCAAACCTAATTCAATTTTGCATATTTTATATTATTATATGATGCCAAACTAACCTACTACCGTTTTTTATTTTCAGTTCCAAAATTTAATTTTTGTTCATTAGTTAAAGGACCTCTACAACTCCTAACAATGTAAAATTCAGCTTTTTTAATAAAGGAGGAATCCAATCTTCTTTAATTCTTCATTTCGCAGGTCATTTAACATTTGGGATGATAATGTTCAGATCACGGAGTCTCTCTTGCATTTGGTTTGCTACAAAAACCAGAGGTGCAGTAAACACACTGTAACTTCGCAACATTTCAGTGTGTCGTAGAAGTTACTTCTTCAAAAAGCTTTGCACAAGCCGCTTAAGTCTTTCCTTAAAATTTGGTAGTGACCTATCGAGGTAATGCTGACTTTAACGATGCTTAATGAGGAGCGGTTAATATTCGTTAATGACCAATTTGAAGAAGTATACCTACTATAATAGCTTTTTTTGTATTCTGTCTCCAAAGTAACCATTTTGCGGACTGAAAACAATCCGCAAAATACATCTTTAAAGGACAAGTACGCTAAAGTCGCTATGACAACCTTAATGCTGAATTTTCATTCGTTTTGACGTATTTACGATATCTTTATTTTGACTTTTTACGAATTTACTTGTTGTTGCTATAACAACTATGTCAAAGCTAAATATGACGTTTACAACTGTTCTGTACGTACCAAATTAAATTTTTATGAAATTAATTTGATAATTTAGAGAATTCATGCAAAAAAATGTTGTATGCATCACGTACGCAAAACGTTTTAGTGGATTCGTCTAAGTTTTCGGACTCGGCTTCGCCTCGTCCGACAAACTCGACTCATCCACTAAAACATCATTTTGCGTACTTGATACATAAATAACTATTTTTTATTGGTGTCCTATTTTAGCCTTTTAAACCACGCCCCAGCGTGTTTAAATCGCGTTTTATAACACGCGCGTGTTTTAAAGTTGCCATGCCAACATCAACAAATTTGAAAAACGTGAATTCTATTGGTTATTGATCTGACAGGAGTAATTTGTTACGTCAAATAAAATGACAGATTGCATCACCAATTTGAAAAACGTGAATTCTAATTGGTTATTGATCTGACAGGAGTACTTTGTTACGTCAAATAAAATGACAGATTGCAAATTAATTTCCATTTTTCTCATTTCCATGACAACGAAAGGTATACTGATTTCACATACGAATTCAACCATTTCACATTATTAGTTCTTATTTCCATTTTAATACCCAGATTTCAAAATGAACCAATAAAAAAAAATAGCGTAAAGTATTCGTGGATAAATGGTCTTTAAAACACTTGGTCTATTTCACAAGATAAGAATTGGCTATAAGTATTGACCATCTTTGTTGTTTTTGAGAAATAAATTCATTAGCATTACCTCGAAAGGGTCACTACCAAACTTCATAGTTAGCACTATTATGTGTTTATTAATTACAAATTGGATAGCAAATGATAATGTGGTGAATATCGGAAAAACCCCCAATACTATAGTGCATATGAATAAAACACCACATTCTTTCCATCAGAATAAATGACAGCGGTGTGTCGAACTGCCATCTCTGTGAAAATTGATGAGTCAGTTAGAGGTAGATTGGGGTGGAAATGGGGAAAATTCCTTGTCCGCAGAAAAACGATCTTCTTTACTTTTTTTCCCTCCAACATTTTTTTCTGTTACAAATTGTCCGTGACCCTCTCCGCTCCCATCACTTAAGGGTGGAAAGATATTCAAGGGTTTCCCCCTTTCCACCCCAAAAAAAGTCGGGGGTTTGGGGGTCAAATTTGCAATTTGAGAACAGTTTTTTGTGGACAATGTAAAAGTGCAATAAAAGATAGATATTCCCATTTAAGTTTTCAAAACTCACCCCCGCCACATCCCCTTTTGTGAATGAAGATTGAAAATACAAAAATACAACATTTTTATGCTACCCTTAGTGTATCGTACTTATTGGGTCAACTTTGTTAACGGTTAAAAAAAAATGTGTGTAGATTCCCTAACGCGGAAGAAATCCATGGCTTGATGAATGAAATGATGATGTAACGAAGGAAAATAAGGTTGTCGAGATGCGTGTAATGTGTTCAAGCATGTAAACGCGAAATATACATTATACAATTTTAAAGCTCTTTATTCAAGATCACGAAAGCTTCATTTAGTTACATTGAAACGTTACATCTAATTATGGTTTTTGTGCAATTCTATGTCAACGATTATCCTGATTTCATTCAACTTTTCTAAATAAGTGTCATCTAATATCATAATACCTACCTATGGCGAAAACTGTTGCATTGCCATTATGTTGTATTACATTGTACACCTTAAAATGTAAATATTTAAATCACGATAAGATCATTTATAAAAATATACAAGGTTTCGGAAACCACACAATAGCAATAGGTACAAGTTTTCAACAGGTGTTTAGAAAATAAAGTGAAAATAGAATTCTACCAGGAAAAAGAATAAAACATACAAACAAAACGATTTTATCAACTAGATCATCAGTAACCTTTTTATCAAAAAGTGAAGGTAAAAAAATAGATCTTTTGTATATTCGATACTTCATCAACAATGGCAATTATAAGGGACCAACAGAAGGAACTTGTAAGGTACGATATGGAGATTGAATGTCGGAGCACTTGTATCACAATATGTTACAAACATAATAAAGCTTGAGGGCGCTTATCGAGATCGTCCTGACGACCGCAGCTCCCACGCACACGATGAAATCATCCCGTAAAAGTGAACGCGTAATCTTTCCCGAAGGGGATGTTAAAGTAAATGCAAACATAAGTAATCTGTTATTTTTACTTTTTATATTAAGTAGTACAATTTAAAGGGGTAAAATTCGTGTTCTATTCCCATTATATTATAGAAAATATTCAGTTTTAAGCATTTCTTGTTCGTATATGCCGTTTTGTATAATATGATATCGCTTTGGAGATTTGCAATTAAGACCTGTATAAAAAGTAATTGACGAAATAACCTGATATTTACAGTAGGAAAATGCATTAACGAATTAGCAATCAAACATCTGTTCCAGAGATTACAGATTTTGATTATGATTTTCATTTCTGGGGAACATTAGGTACATACTAAGAAACTTATTCCAACGGAAATAGCATTCCAATTAATGGTCTTTGTAAGAATTTGTGTCATTTCATTATGGAAAGCATAATATGGGATTTCTAAGTAAATGATTGTAGGTTAATAGGTAACACTAAGTTGCAACAATTTTCTTATTTGTCATTATGGCTACGCAATTATTATACGTTTAGAGCCCTAACGGTTACACCTTATCGTTTTTAAAGTAAGGTAAATTTGAACACAGGGAGCGCGAAACTAAATACACACATCAACATTTTCCCTTGAAATGTATGAAAAGGGTATCTCGCGATGTTCAATTAGTTTAAGTTTAAAAGTAGGTATATAAGAAAGGAGAAAGTAATAATTAACAAATGTATTTTATGAATCTGAGAATGAAATGATTTTTAATCATAATTATGACAAACGTGTAAAGGCGTGCTCAAGGCTGTGAGCCAAATTTAAATTATAAAACCTTAATTAAGGTGAACACTAAACGTACTTCTCCCAAAAACTATTCACATTTAATTAGCCAGACAAATCGCCATCCTTGTACTTGATTTCAAATGTAAATAATTTATTATGTACCATACTAATTTAAAATTTGATAAGTTTATTTATAGGCGATTAATGCTATAAATTACTTTTATAAATCGCACAAAACTGAATTCCATATTACATGTTATTCGTCATTCACTTTCATATGTTTCAAGTATTAATATGCCCACGTTTGCGAAATTATTCCATTCAGATTAGGCTGAAGGAAATACGCGATCCGTCAAAATGGGTACCTAAATATCACATTAGAAAATGCCCGAATAATGGGTCTCTTCGAAATAAATTAATTGTAATTTCCTGCTAGAATCTGAAGATAGTAAACTCTTGTTGAAAATGACGGAACGTGGTATATAGTTAACATTGTACACTTGACCGTGACAAGAGTTCAGCTCGGATTTTACCCACTTATTTCAAATTTTAAGCGTTAATAAGAGAAGAAAATAGGGCCAAGTCAAGGGTTAGGTACTCCTGTGTGCGGATTCGGTTTATAAAGTAGAGAGGATAAGCCTAGACAGCTTATTGCCGCACATTTGCACACAAATACAAACATCCACAATTTGCACCAACGAATTAGAAACGTATGTGAGGAGAATTATAATGCTAATATACGTACAAATATGTGAGAAAAATAGGCATCTTTAAGAATGAAATTTGTGTAATTACAACGTTTTGATGTATACCTACTCCATTTTTACATCTTTACGTTCTTTTTTTAACTAATAAATTACGAAGGTAGTTCGTTAAGTAAGAAGAGATAGATAAAATAAAGAGGGAAATGGAAAGGGGAAAAAGAATTAGAAAGAAAAAGAACATAGTGGTGAGAGGTAGTAATCTAAGCGAACCAGATAAAGACATAGGAAAGTTTATACAGGGCAAATTGAGAGTGAGTGTAGTGATTAGGGCGGCATGGATTGTGAACAAGGGGACAGAAAATGAGTTAGTAGTGGCGGAGTTGGGTAGCTGGAGGGAGAAGATGGAAGTAATGCGGAGTAAAGGGGTCCTAAGAAATACAAATGTATACATTTATCTGACGAGGGAGGAAAAGAGCGTGCAAGAAGAGATTAGAAAGATTGCCAGGGAAGAAAGGGATAAAGGTACAAGAGTGAGGGTGGGTTATAGAAAAATGTGGATAGGAGAGATAAGATATGATTGGAATGAAGAGATAAGAGGTGTGAGAACCGTGCAAGCGGAGGGTAGTGGTAAAGGGTCAAAAACTAGGGGGCAAGGGGGGAAATGGGGAGGGAAAATGGTCGGGGGAAATAAAGAGAGAAAGGAAGGATGTAAGAGAAGGAAGATCATGTTTTGGAATGTGGCTGGTATAAAAAATAAGGAGAAAGATCTCGGGAGCTATCTGAAGAAATTTGAGGCTGGATGGAGGATGTAGTAGAGAGAAGAAAAAGGATGGCAAAGATATGTAGTAGGAGAAAGGGAAGAGTATTGGGGAAGGGAGGTCATAGATAGTTTACACATATGTTAAGGGAATGGGGCTGGGTTTTTGGCTTGTAAAGTATATTTTGTGTTAAGATATGTTAATTATTGTACATACTGTTTGCTTTAGAGGGTTTCTTTTGTAAAAAAATTTTAATATCAAACAAAATAAATTTATTTATTGATGGATTGAGTAATTCAAATGAGAAAATTATAACAACTAAATCTGAATCTACTAAATCCTTTAGAAAACGTTTTTTAATAACCAATTAAAAATGAAGATCGATATTTTTATACAAAAAAAGTAGCAGACTTTCCAGTTCTTCTTAGTATTCACGGTTCTGGTTATTCACCCAAACTAAATATGGTGTTCATTGTGGCCCATGCTAGCTTTTTGTGAATAATATACTATGTATCCGTTGTTATAGGGAAATAAACACTGAAATCGAGTATAAACATGGACATTTTTTAAATCTAATAAATCTCTAGTACATTATGATCGTTTTAAATGCTTTATTTGATAATTTTGTACAGCTAGTTTTAACTACAGGATGGTTCGAAGCCGAAGCAGATGGACAGTACGTCAGTACAGCAGTTACAGTTAGTTGCTGAATAAGTAGCTAAAAATAGGGCACAGTAAATTAAGATAACAACCAGTAATAAACAAACAAATCGATGCTGAATGTAGTAGCAAAGAGTAATTATACTCTTTGGTAGTAGCAAAGAGTATCTATATTATATACTCTTTGGTAGTAGCAGAAATAAATACGATCCTGCTTTACCTGTTTGGGTAGACAACACACTGGACATCAGTCACTATCTTTTCACGTTGTTTGAATTTTACAGATTTTACAGTAATGTTTGTGTGTATTTTACTTTAACGAATAATAAAATTGCTTGGGTTAACGAAATGTTGTTACATCTTTGATGGCACAACATTCTTAATTATAAGTTCACTTGTTTTATACCGGTTGTAAATGTTAACATTTTCATTCTAAAGGGGCGAGGTATGTGTAGTGTTACGTCAGAGTTGAGAAAGAGCAATAATTGGAAACTAAAGAACTAACTTAGATATCAATTAGGTATACAAAACGTAACTAAATATGGATAAAATTAACGTACCGTACCACATTATTAAACGTACATTTATCCAGTTATAATCAAAATACCAGAAGTTGGTATAAAAAAAAAGGTAATTGTTATTTGATGTTTTCTTAATTAAGTTGTAAGTAATTTCATTTATTCGTATTTGTAAATTAATGTAGGTACAACCATTTCTCTCCAAGAATATGTAATCTTTGGCTTTGGGATCCTTCAGTGTAGCTTTCCTAGCTTTTTGGTTTTTGGTTGTGTCCCCCCTTAACATTCACAAAACTACAGTGATATTTATTCAATTTATTCTTATTAATCTCGCTGTTTGCTTTTGCTTTCATATTAGCCTTCGTAGAAAAAGGGTTGACTGAACATTATTCTGCAATTGGTGCGTGAGCTGATTATCGTCTGAGATCACAGGTAATATCTATACGGCTACGAATCTGATAATGATCTCCCATAAGCCATAAGTGACTTATAAATTCAAATGAATGCGTTTAGTTGATTATTATATAACAGTATGACAACTGCATTGAGCTGGCATCCTTAACCTAACGATCCACATGAAAGCGATCAATTTTCGTAAATAAAAATTTGAAACCTCTAAAAAATCCAAGGGCATTATCTGCTCAATTTCGTTGTTCAGAAAATAATCTGCAGCGTCTGCAGTCTGCATAACTTAGTTATTCAATGTCTGCATTCACAGACCTCGCGCAAATTGGAAATAATTCTGTGTGACTTTAAGAGCTGATATTAGTCCAGAACGTAATAGGTCCACATCTAAACAGCCTTAAAATTGATTCTTGTCTCATCTGAAAACCACTTCGAGTCATTAAGGGAGTAATTTTGATTATTTTTGATAAATTCAACCTTGTGTTCTTCTACTTCCCAGGCCTTTGCACGACTAGATAGTATAACCAAGTCTTTGGTATGTATAACTACACGGCTGCGGGCTGAATACCATTGATACAACAATTGTTTCCGTAGGAATGATTCCTGAAATACAACTATTCCTTGACTGAAAATCCAGAGATTCCGAATAGACCAAAAAAATAATGGAGTAGGTATACATATAAAAATTCAGGCTAGCGAGTAAATTGTACTCCTAATTGCAAGTGCCTCATCATTTTACCGTCGTTTTTAAATGATAATATATTTATAGTTCTAAGAACTATATTCTTTGTTAATCGAAACTTCTTCTCGGCATTTCTTAAAATAATTTTCTCGTACGTGGATTATTGATTAACACCCATTAATTAAAAAGATCTATTTATCGTCCAAGTTTTCCGCTTCTAATCGACTTGAGCTTAGTTGGAAGTTTGTGATGACAATTGGTTAAACCTTCAATGTTGTTGGTTCAGTTGGGTCAGAAGCTGATCTTACGTCAACATACTATTTTAACATGTACAAATTACTTTTTCATTTAATCGTAGGTTAACCATGCGCTATGGTTTAGAGTAGACAAATTAAAATAGTGGAGCAGCAGAAGTTGATGTCAGAGGCAGACCTGACAATCTGTTAACGTAAAAAAATGATTCAGTAAACCACGTTCATTCGCATGTTGGCTTTCACTTTTCACTCAGAAAAGGTACTGATCCTAAATGTTTTCTAGTAATATTTTCCGCAAAGCTCTAAAATGATAATAATATTATCATGCATGTTGAAATTTGCTTCAACAAGACTTTTGAGGACCTGGAAGAGATTGTAACATCTCCTCTGGACGCGATTGTAATACTTTGTGCAATCTAAATGGGATTTAGTATAAAAGCGATACAGAGAAGTTAAAATGTCGACCGAAAATATACGAAATATCGATGTTTAATAAATATTTACATTATATACAAACTATTACATTCAGACGTTTAAATTAATAATATCCGTGAGCGGCGTATTTGGCAACGGGGGCACCGTAGGGTAGAGCGTGAGCACCGTAGGATAGAGCGGGAGCACCGTAGGAAACAGCGGGAGCTGCGTATGCAACTGGAGCTGCAACTTTAGCAATCGCTGGAGCAGCGTAACTGAAAGCTGGAGCGGCAATTTTAGCTACAGCTGGTGCTACGGCAACTGCGGGAGCAACAGCTTTAACTGCAATTGGCTCTTTTGAGACAACGGCATTGAAACCATTGTGGGCATCAGCAGTGTAGTGAACAGTACGTTTTGATCCATCTGAATCGATGAGGGAGTAGCTACCTTGAACAGCATCTCCGTGACGAACTTCGTGTTGGGTTTTTGAGTCACCAGTGTGAGGATCATTGACAGCGTATCCAAATTCGTAGTTGGCTGGTGCTACTGGTTCAGCTACGATGGTTTTGGCAACAGGGGCGGCGTATGCTATTGGGGCCGCAACTTTAGCGATCGCTGGGGCGGCAAATGCTGGAGCTGCGTATGAGTAAGCTGGTGCGGCTACTTTAGCGATTGTTGGAGCTGCGTAACTAACAGCAGGAGCAGCGTAACTGACAGCGGGAGCGCCATAACTAACGGCAGGAGCGGCCGCGTACGAGACGGCAGGAGCGGCAGCGTAAGACAGAGCAGGAGCGGCAGCGTAAGGCAGGGCAGGAGCGGCAATTTTAGCTACCGCTGGTGCATAACTGTAGGATAGAGCTGGTGCAGCAGCATATGCAGGTGCGGCATATCCAAGAGGAGCTCCGGCACGGGCAATGCAAACCAAAGCGGCGATGATTATTAACTGAAACAAAATATGTTTAGTACCAATACTGACATATAATATTCCTTATTATTTCTCAATAGTTTAATTAATCCATTTTCAATTAAAATTTGATTACTCACTTTAATTGACATGTTGCTGATACAAGTAAGAATGAACTTGTGTGATCTTTGTTGTAGCTGTACAGTTTATATAGTTCTTAAAAAGGTGGGGCCGTCACCCCAAGATCAATTTGGTCACTTTCACCATCGGTGTACAATACCTACACCTTTTATGTTATTAAATTAGTATATATCACGAAACTGTTACACATTATGATCTAATGCATAATTAAACTTAAATTGTCACACACAGGCTGCGTGTACTTCATTTTTTTTCAATTACCATTGCCATTTCATTACAACGCGTTAAAAAACTAGACCAATTTTTGCAAGTATTAATTTTTTAACGTTTAAATTATACGTTTGCGGTAGTTTAAAGTTAATAATATATTACAAATCATTGAAATTAGGGACAAAAAATGTATGATGATGTGTGAAAGAAAGAAAATTATATTGCCCTACATATAATACCAAAAATTTACTCTTTAAAGTGCATTTTCTTACGCAATTTAGATCGTTTTAATTGCTGCGACAATAAATTACAATGACTTCTACTTCCCCACGAATGAAATGCTAAAACTCTCCATTCACGAGAATTTCAAGGATACATTAAACTAACGAACCAGGAAAAAAGTCTAGTCGGATAAAGATATGATAATTCTTGATAGTTCAATGATTTGTCAAAACATTTTACACTAAAACGGATCCAAAAACTACCCAATTTTCAAATACTTAGTGTAATCTATAATCTAGGTAACCTGTATAGAATTTTTATGCAAGTGTGTAGAATGTGCCCTTTTCAAGGTACCTACTATTTACATTCCTGACACCAATGCAGTGACATACAAAATACCTTTTACAACGATTTTTTTTTATTCTACTTTTGCTACATTTTCTTTCACGATTCCTACAGACGTGGGTACGATGTGATGCGATTTTGATTTGGATTTAGAGCTTTAATTTACGTTTCCATTTTATTGAATTATTGAAAGGTCTCCTTATAAAATCTAATACTGATTAGTGATTAGGTATAAACATCGAATGGCACTTTATTATCAAAGAAACCAGTGGCAATGTTGGAAAAATGCCAATCTTGATGAAAAATTTTTGGAAAAGGTTTCCTAATATTGTCATGGGCAGAAGTCATCTCTGTTCGTTTTATCAAAGAATCGAGGTAAATTGCACGAAGGGTGCGATCATACTTCTGAACTTCTTTTAATTGTTAAGTTTGAGGGGACAAAGTGTTTGCGAGAGACTGTTCATATGGCCATAAGGAACTGCCACAAAGATGCATAAATTTTACGAAAGAAAATTGGACTACTTACTCAAAATTTGACTTTCATTAGACTAACATCAGACTTAGGTATGACAGATAATAAAGGGGGGCTTGCGAGCAGGCTTATCAATATCAATATACGAATCATTCGTTCTCATCGGCGATATGAAAATTCGAATTAATTCCCGTATGTAGGTAATCATGAGAATAGGGCAAACAGCAGGAAAAATAAAAAATAACCTAAATTAAATGTTGTTGTCCTCAACATCCGAACCTTGATTTAATTTAACTTAAATTAAATCATATGTATACAATTAATGAATTAATTCAAACTTAATCACGGAAAGCTACTTAAATGAGTCGTAAAATTTACATAAAGAC
Organism: Pyrocoelia pectoralis; assembly: GCA_036250285.1. Lineage (NCBI taxonomy): Eukaryota > Metazoa > Arthropoda > Insecta > Coleoptera > Lampyridae > Pyrocoelia > Pyrocoelia pectoralis. The sequence continues at coordinate 8,173,622 of CM070075.1, forward strand.
GACATAATTTATGTTCGCAGTTGAACAACTTATCAAATTTATAAATGAAACAAACTTTCGTGATTATCAATTATCAATGGCATTATTCTACAAAAAATTGTTGAAAGAATTCGATTGAAATGCCATTTGATCAACTAATTACTTGGGGGGTTTCAAAAAGATCCTTCTACTTCACTCGGAGTTATTTTGTTAATTGCTGGGTTGTTTTCCATTCAAAGTGGTTAATTAAAGTCCATATTTGTTGCATCAGCAAAGGGTGTTAAACCTTTTAATTTGAATATACATTTTGCTATCTTCCCTTAATTCTAGTAGTTTAACTGAAAGACAATTTCAATTGTAGTAACACGGACCCCCCTATAAGGAATTTTATTTTAAATCTATCCAAAAATTTAACTAGGAGTCAATAAATATTTGTGGTTTCAAAATTTCTCTTTTGAATTGTGCTACTAGTAAGTAATTATTTATTTGTTTCTACAAAGTTTAAGCAAAGAATTCGATTCTACATTTATACATATTCATTAACTTCTTCCTTCTCTACAACACTTCCTTCATCCACTCCACCCCTTCTCCATCACCCAATATCACCATCCTACGTCCTTCCTCCTCTCTTAACTCCCCACATTCCCTCATCATATGTTCCAAGCTCTCCCACCCTTCCCCATACAGTCTACACATTCTAATTTCGTTCTCCCTCCAATACCTACTCACTTTCTCCACATTTCCGCACCTAAACCTCGCCACTATTTTTATTGCTTTCAGATGTCTTGGAATCCCGTCTACCATTATTCCATCATATTTTTCGTTATATTTTCCTTCCCTTATTTTTCCTCTCCTCTCTTGTCCATGTACGTCTTTATGCCGCATTACCAACTCCACCTCAACGCTCCCTTCCTCCCCCTTCTCTCGTAGTATTTTTTCGTCTTGACCCCACTTCGTCCTATTCTCTTTCACTTCCCTCTAACATTCCTGCAATATCTTGTTATCTCCTCTTAATTCCATTCCTTCTTCATACCTCACTGCCCGCCTTCCTATGAACACTTATTTTATCCAATGTCAACTCTTCCTCCACTGTATATCCCGGTGTTTCTCTGTCTAAGCCCATTGTTCATTTCCAGTATTTCTCCTGTATTCCCTTTAACCCTTCCTATTCTTTCCAATCCCACGTCTCTGCTCCATATATCATCACACTTTTAACTAATTTTGGAAATAGCTATTTTCTTTTTTGTACGTCCTTTCCGAATACTCTTTCTCCTATTCCCCATACCTGCCTTTGTTCCCTTTCTCCGCAAGTTCTCTTATATGACTGTCATCTCTATTGTTATACTTCAACGTATACCCTAGGTATCTCCAGTCATCCACCCTCTCTATCTCCTCTTCCCCCACCACTACTTATCACTTGATCTTCTTTCCCTCCTTTAAAATACTATTAGTTTTGTCTTTTTCACGTTCACCGTTAAATCCTTTTCTTCCAAATACCTTTTCAAAACTACTATTGCTCCCCTCATCTTTTGCCACTACCGCCACATCGTCCGCGTACGCCAGTACATTGTCAAACACCGCTTTTATATCCAGGAACAACGTATAAACCTTTCCTCCTTCTTTCTTTTTCAACTCCTTATTCACCACCTGTCTCAGTATGTTATCAAGCCCCCCCCCCTTCCTCTTCTAAATCCTGCCTACCAATCCCTCAACAATTTCTGTTCCTCTAGTCTCCTTCTCAACATCTCTCCATACATTTTATATCCCGTGTTCACCGAACTCACCCCTCTATAACTTGTTACTTCTTTTCTATCGTCTCCCTTATAAATCGGGCATACTATCCCTTCCCTCCACTTTTCTGGAAACCCTTTTCCTCTCCAAATTCTACTCAGTATCCTTCTTATCATTTCTCTCCTGTGTATTTCCAGTAGTCTCGTTGGATTCCATCCGTTCCCACCACTTTTTTTGCCTTCATTTTGCAAAAATATCTTTAACATCTTCTATAATATTTTGTATTTTAATGAAATCGTTAAAACTAGATCTATAACACCATCAAGTATTTTGAAAGTGAATTTTAAAACTTTCTCTAGGAATATCAGTAAAAATATAGACTCAAACATTTCTAGTTCTTTATAGCGTTTTAGGAACGTCACTGCTAGACTTCTTTCTTCCTTCTGTTGAACTTTGACAAACACTTTACGGCTGATAAATAAATAATTTAATTCTAACGAAACTCAAAATACTATCTACTTGGGTGTAGCTTTTTAAGATTGATTTAATAGAAATGCTACCGTTTTCACTTAATAAACCTTGACCGTTTACGACTATTAAAAGTTTTTCTAAAAAAGGATTGAACCATGGCAAAAATGTTTCTATTATAATTGTAGTAATATTATTTAATGGGCAATTTTATTGGATAGGGTCCATAATAGATGTGTACAGTGCTCCAAATGGGGCGAAATAGTTCAATAAGGATTGGTAAAAAATTACTCAACCTTTCCCAACGTTTCTTATAATTAAATTTAACAACTGAATAAAGTTGCAAAACAAGTTTCATGAAAGAATTAAGTTAAGATTAGAGTTAAATTACGACATGTTTCGACTCACAGGAGTCATCATCAGGCTAAAAGAGATTATATAAGTATAAAACAAAAATTCTATGATAATAACTTAAATGTGTAAGTATCCGGTAAAATACACATGTTTTCTATCGTCATTTAAAGAAATTTAGTTTGTTTCTTGAACAACAGAAAAACAATTATCTTCAACGATGGCTGACATTTTTTAGTACTCTCGGATTCGAAAAACATTCAATTAATGCCTGGCATTTTATAATTATTGTCTACACGGTAGATGATTACCAACTCTTTTCTGCCAGATTTTCCCTGTTAAACATTGGGCAAAGGAATGCTATGTTTGCCTTCTTTTGAGTCACCTTGTACGCTATTCTTAATTTCTCTTCGATAATTTTCAAATATAGACATTGTTGACTCATAAAAACTTCTACAGCTTCTTTAGGTGTTGTTATCTATCATAGCTAAAGTATTTACAATGTATTTTTTATGAGCAAGTCATACCTCCCTCTATCTGAAACGTGTTGTTTGGGATAAAATGGCAGGTTGTTGTAATAGAATCTCTAAATTCTAACCGCAGTTTGCGAATTTGTAACGTTACAATAGGGATAAATATATCCCTATTGTAACGTTACAAATTCGCAAACTGCGGTTAGAATACCTTAATTGCCTTCGGCACACGCTTGAATGGGGAAGTTAAGTCGGTTTTAGTACAAAAATTTGTTTTTACATCCTGTATTTTCCAATTATTTTCCAGTGTTATAGTATCGTTCATGGCATAAAATTCTTGGTGTAAAAGAACAAGGAATTGTATCAATCAATTATTTTTTATTAAAATGCATATAAAACGAACAGTTCCACATTTTCAAGACTATGTTCCATAACGAATGTACATTAACAATATTATTCAAATCGATTCCTCTCCATGTTACTTTTTTTGAAATCCTTCTGTTTACTATTTTCTTACAATCGTTTTTTTCTTCATCAGCACCCTCACTTTGTATAGGTATATGTCATTTGTTAATTGGATTATTTATTAGAAAAGGCATACTAATATAAATGATTATAAATACTATATACAAATACTTCAAGCCCAACCGGCTTTATATGGAAGACCCGGCGCAGCAGGAGCCCATCCCGCGGTGTATGGAAGTGGCGCAACATGTTTTGCAATAGCTGGTACAGATGGGGCCCATGCAGCTGTGTGTGATAGTGGAGCAAGAGCTGGCGAAGATGGAGTCCATGCGTTAGTGTATGGGAGAGGGGCGGTATATCTGCTAACGGGTGGTGTGGCTGGAACCCATGCAGTAGTGTATGAAAGTGGAGAAGCGCGCGTGGCCACTGCTGCTAGTGATGATGAGGCCCATGGAGTGGCTGGAGAAAGTGGAGCGGCTAGAGGAAGTGGAGCGGCTGGGGGAAGTGGAGCGGCTGGAGGAAGTGGAGCGGCTGGAAGAAGTGGGGCTGGTGCAGAAATTTTAGCGTAACTTGGCGCAGCATAGGTTACTGCAGGAGTGTCGAAAACATATTTTGCTGGAACTGGCGCCGGGGCGGAAAATGCGTGACCAGCGAAAGCGTGGGGTCCGGCGGAGTACGCAAGTCCAGGTAATGCTAATTTCTCTACAGTAGGTGCAATTGCTTTGGCACCGATGGGATGTTTTGTAACTATCGCATTAAAGCCGTTAAGCGCGTCTGAAGTGTAATCGACAACACGTTCGCTTCCATCGGAATCGAAAAGGGAGTATCTTCCACGCACTGAATCTCCTAAACGCGTTTCTTGCTGACTTTTTGTATCGCCTGTAAGAGGATCAGCAACAGAGTATCCAAATTCGTAATTAGGCGATCCTGCTTGGGCCACAGCAACCAAAGCAATAATTATTAACTATAAAAAACAATTATTATTGGTTAGTATAAACACTGCGTACCTACTTACCTTTACTGCCATTGTTGGAATCTCTTTAGTAAGTCTGGTAGCTTTCCTTTACAATTTTTAGTTTATATAGGTCTTATTTAAGCAGGAGCGGCAATAATGACTTTCACCAAACTGATAATCTCCACCTAGACCTTTAATTTTTTTATGCGGAGTGACAATTCTGTTGCAGTTTGCTGAATTATTTAACATAAAATTAAATAATCAACGTATATGATGCCAGTAAGTTCGAATTTGACATTTCTATTTCCTGAGTCATGTCTGACTAACTAAATCGAGAATGGAAATTTTTCTCATTTTAATTTTATAACATGCTGTACCTTTTATAGGTTATTTACAATAATATGATAAAAAGTAGGAACGAATTTAATTAAAGATTACTATGTACTCAAAATCGGCCTTGGACGGTAAAAAATCTATTCCATCACGATCACATAACCTTTTGAAGAATTCTTGGTCTTGATTTTCAAATTCTAAAACATTTTTATAAGTACACCAGCCATGCCTATATACTGGCATGTATGTAATTGTGTGATGTAATAATGTTATTGCGAGATCGTGTATGTAAAAAAAAAGAGGAATCAAGTGGTTGTGGGTTAAGGTGACGGAGTACGTGTCAAAAAAGTCTTTAATTTTCTTTTGTAATAATTTTGTTAATATATAGTTAGTTATTTTTGCTCACAACGTTCACACGTTTTCATTTTCTTCGTATTTTGTGAGGACTTAATTACCGGGTAGGGATTAGGTCACTCAACATTTTTTGGTGACCCCGACGTGATTGTCTTGCTGTGAGATTTGATTCCGTGTGTGCGTGTGATCGAGCGGACTACTAAGCGATAAGTTGAAAACGACGACTTCTACGACGTGTGTGACGTATAATGGATGCGTTAAAACGAACGCGTAGGCCATTAAGAGCCAATCTAACGCGACTTATTAAGGAACAAATGGACCTATTGAATAATGAAAATTCCGATATTGTGAGTATCCAAGCCAAACTAAATTGCATACCAGAGTGTTATATTAAAATAGAGGCTCTGAATAATCAAATTCTCAACATGTTATTGGAACTTGATACTGACGAGGAATATTTAGTAGAATCCGAGAGTATAGACACGTATACGCAAAGATACAATATAGCAAGGATCCGTACCGAAAATAGGGTACATGACGATAGGCAGGAATGAATCTATTGATAGTGCTCGAAATAACGAGGCCTTACGCTCGAATAATTCTAAGTATCCAAAGATTCAATTGCGAAAGTTTGATGGCGATTTGAAGGAATGGCTGGGATTTTGGGCTCAGTTCAAAGCGATCCATGAAGACCTACATTTGTCGATAGCTGAAAAATTTCAGTATTTGACACAATCTATGGTCAATAATTCGAAAGCCCAATCTGTGGTGGATAGTTTTCCCAAATCTGACGAGAACTATCAAAAAGCTATTGATGCTCTGTGCAAACGTTTTGGCCGAGAGGACTTATTAGTCGAGGTATATGTGCGCGAGCTGTTAAAGTTAGTCTTAAATAAAGGTGTGAGGACAGGTCCTCAAATAGCAAAAATGTACGATGTATTGGCGTCACGTTTGAGAGCGTTGGAATCTTTCGGTGTAACAAAAGATAGACACGCAGCATTATTGTTTCCACTTGTTGAATCCAGTTTACCCGAGGAAACACTGCGAGTATGGCAACGAAGTGTGACTACAGATGGGCAGGAAAATAGATGAGAATCACTTATGCAATTTTTGAGCAAGAAGTTGAAAGCGAAGAACGTGTGGTGCTGGCAAAATCTGGTTTTGAAACGACAAAAAATAACAAACAAAAGGCTAATGAGACAAATGAGCCTTTGTGCACAGCAGCAGGTCTACACGTGGGACAGGGCAACGATAAAATTGGATGTATATTTTGTGGAAATCGACATCACAGTGATAAATGTTTCAAGGCGCAAGCTATGACGCCTGAAGTCAGAAGGCGGATTGTAAAGGAGAAAAATGCATGTTATGCTTGCTTGAAATTAGGGCATCCAGCTAAAAATTGTAAGGAGTTTGTCACATGCACAACATGTGGGCGGAAACATTATGCTCTTATGTGTCAACAAGTACCATTGCAGACCACGGCTTCGAGCAAATAGTCTACGGTTGCAAGTGAGCCTGTTGTCGCAGCAGTTAACTCGACTACAGCTGTAACAACTATTAACGTAACCAGCAAAGTGTTGTTACAAACGATATTGGTGAATATTATAGGCGAAAAAGGAATGTGCACAGCTCGATGGTTATTTGATAGTGGTGCACAACGCTCTTATATTAAGAATAGTTCTGCTAATAAAATTGGTAGTCGAGTAGTAGGTCAAGAAAATTTAACACAAACAGTTTTTGGAGGTACATGTAATGGAATAAGTACATACAATAGGTACAGTGTAATCATTGAAAGTTTAGACAACAGTGTCCGTCGAGACGTTGAATTCTTAGGCCAAACAGCAATTTGTCGACATATTCCTAAGCTTACAAAAGGGCCATGGTTACGTGAATTAGCTGAAAATGGCATATGGATTAATGATATGCAAAGTTCTACTGCGGATGTGAATATCCTGGTGGGCGGTGATCTATATGGAAGTTTTATGACTGGAAAAATTGTACATTTGAGATGTGGTTTTGCAGCATTTGAAACAATATTCGGTTGGACTCTGATAGGATCTATGCAAGACAAAATAGGGCTAGCGTTAAGTGTGACTAATTTATTCGTTCGAGAAGCATCAGTTAGTGATCTATGGAATCTTGAAACCATTGGTATTATGGAACCTGCAGAAAGTGTTTTAAAAACAGAGAGGGAAGAATTTTCACGGGAGCACTTTCAAAAGAACTTGAGGATTAATGATGAAGGACGTTATGAAGTTGGTTTACCGTGGGTTGTTGCAAAAACCGAAGTACCATCCAACAAGGAAATAGCACAACGCCGATTGACAACATGTACTGAAAAATTACGAAAAAACGGCAAATTTCTCGATTATGCGAAGGTATTTGATGAATGGCTTAGCAAAGATTTAATAGAGGTGGTGTCTAAAAATGAGATCAACGACCATACACACTACTTACCACACAGACCGGTGTTCAAAGATAGTGAGACAACACCTGTGCGACCGGTTTCGACGCCTCATGCAAGACTGGAAGTTCGTTATCGTTAAATGATTGCCTTGAAAAGGGTCCTAACTTATTAGAGCTAATTCCTTCGATTATTTTGCGTTTTCGTGAGAAAAAAATCGGTGTAACAGCGGACATTAGACGTGCTTTTATGATGATAAGTGTTTGTCCTGACGATCGGAACTTTCTTCGTTTTTTGTGGTGGGACAAAGACCAGACTATAGTGGAATATCGTCACAAACGCGTCGTGTTTGGTGTGAACTGTAGTCCGTTTCTTTTAGCCGCGGTGATTAACACTCATTTAGACTTAGCGGTAGAACGGTTCTGAGAGACCGCTGAGATATTAAAAGGTTGCTTATATGTGGACAATTGTGTCACCTCAGTAAATACAAAGATCGAATTAGAAAAATTTCGCGGAGAAGCAATCGAACTTATGGCTAGTGCGAAGATGGATCTTAGATGTTGGCAAAATACTGCGATTGTCAACGCGAATTCAGAATCGCAAGCGGAAAAGGTAGTGGGAATACTAGGACTTAAGTGGGATATTGTGAAAGATACTCTCAGTTGTGATATCCCAGAATTTTGTGTTGAAGGTGCGGTCACAAAACGTATCATTTTGTCGGTTGCTCAAAGAATTTATGATCCTATGGGATATATGGCTACCACGTTACTACCTAAGCTACTATTACAGGAAGTGTGGATATCAAAAATAGGATGGGACGTGGAATTATCAAAAGAACAAGAAACAAGTTTTAAAGTTTGGACAAGTCAGGTTAGGATATTGGCTCAAATACAGATACCACGGTGGATAACAGTTGAAACAGCAGAAATAAATAGTTGGAGTTTACATGTATTCTGTGACGCTAGTCAAAAGGCATACGCAGCAGCGGTATTTCTGCGTAACCTTACAAATCATGGACCGTGTGTGCAGTTACTTCAAGCTAAGAATCGAATAGCTCCCGCAAAAAGAGTTACTATTCCCAGGTTAGAACTGTTGTCGTGTCTAATAGCTGCTCGTTTAGCGACGTCTATGAAGAAAGGATTACGATGCTCAAATATTCCGACGACTTTTTGGAGCGATTCCACGACTGCGTTGGCGTGGATAAAAGGGAAGGCCGTATGGGGTAATTTCGTACGAAATCGGGTTAATGAAATTCTAACCACTACGAGAGCAGAAGAATGGAGACACGTTCCTGGTACGCTAAATGCAGCTGATCTTCCTTCCAGTTGTTATTTACCATCAAAACTCGTCGAGACGCGATGGTGGGAGGGTCCTACTTTTTATTGACTTCTGAATCCGATTGGCCTGCGGAAAATCCAGAAGTGGATAATGATTTGGTTAGATCAGAAGCCAGAAAAACGGTTTTAGTCACTACCGTTCAGGAAAAGGATTTATGATATTTGAGACGTTTTTCAAGTTATACTCGCGCGATCAGAGTTATGGGCTGGTCGGCTGGATCAGGCGATTTATTGGAAATGCGAAGAGTCTCAAAAGGATCGGTGACCTCAGTGTTGTTGAAATTTTTTAATTTTTTTTTTTTCGGTGTTAAAAAAATTGAAGGTGGGAGAATGTTGCGAGATCGTCTATGTTAAAAAAAAAGAGGAATCAAGTGGTGACGGGGTACGTGTCAAAAAAGTCTTTAATTTTCTTTTGTAATAATTTTGTTAATATAGTTAGTTATTTTTACTCACAACGTTCACACGTTTTCATTTTCTTCGTATTTTGTGAGGACTTAATTACCGGGTAGGGATTAGGTCACTCAACAAATGGGGTTCCTGTATTTTTGATAGGAGCATCAGGCAACCAACACTAATAAAATTGTCGTAAGTCGTAAGCTCTTCCAAAACGTTTTACGACATAAACAATACAATAGTTTGTGCTCAACTATAATCTTTTCTTTAGCATGTTACAATCCCAGAAGAAGTTGGATTTGGTCCCTCTTTGGTAATTTTTCTCATTTTTCATTTATAAAGCTATAACTATGTAATATAATATTATGCAATCAAACATATCTCAGACGGGTTGAGTTTTTTACAACAATTCCATCTCTTAATCAAAAGTTCTGAAATTCTAAGGGGGAACGTGAGTTCTTATAATGTCTGATTAGCATTGTCGATGTACAAAAGTGATCTTATTTCAGTTTTTCGCAATATTATCTCTTATAATTGCAAAATGTGACGTAAAAATTTTCTTAGGAGAAGAGAAGCCGATTGGCACAGAAGGTAATGTGTTTATTTCAACGGTTGTTAAAAACCACAATTATATTACCTCGGTAAGAATACCTACAAGAAATTATGTTTAACCAAAACGCTCGTAACAGTAAAATGTTAGAGTATATTACTATAATAATTGCGGTATGTGTAATACTGTCATCACAGAGAAACTCATTAGATGTTCAAAGTAGACCCGTTACAATCCTATTACAAATATGTGTAAAATTTATGATGTTGTACAAGTATAAGGAATAAGGTTCATTGATTAATTTTTTCCTGATAGTAAAAGGTCTTAATTATTATGAAATGATTCGGCATTGCAAGCATAATATGCAAGTATTTGTTAACAGTCCTATTTTATATTTTTGTAGAGTTATTGTTAAGTTAATATTCTCTTATTTACACTACAGTCTCAACTCATTTAAGAAAATTTGTCGATTAAATTAGAACAATTCACTCAAATATTCGTACATTCACATAGAATCATAGATAATTATACAAATCCTATACAATTAATTTATTTGTGAGGCAAACGCTCTCTTATATGTTAACGTTATTTATTGTAGTTACAATAAATTATAATAGACATGTTTTACGGTCCAGTAACTAATTCCATAGCTAAATAACCACTCAACCTTACAAATTTATAAACAATTACTTTCGTTGTAGAATTATTGTTTCATACATATAGATACTTAAATTAAGGCATAATAATTGATAGAATTATTGATTGTATAAATAAAGCACATAATGAATTTGTTAAAAAAATCAGTGGGATCATCGAAATGAAATAAGTTATACGTAAATATTTTTCATTTTTGTTCTTTACTGCACAGAACCAATGCTTACACGTGTATAGGTTCTTTTAAAAATTATTCTTATAGAGGTATGAAAAATTCAGTTACGTACCGACTTCGGTCCGGGATGAAGATTACCGGAGTGCAGTGTCGGACTTGGTTTGATCTTAGGATGGTATTGACCACGAGCCGCTATAGTTGGTGAGGCCTCACATGTTTGAATCGGCACTTATGCAACCCGACCAGCTGAAAAACATCCTCAATCGCCTGCCTTCTGTTCCCCCTGGGATCGCCAATAGGCATTACTGCGCGGGGAGAGGATTCAGTCTTAGCTCTTCCTTCAAATGATCGAAGTCATTACCTCTTTTCTCTCAGTTGCTTTCCTTCTTCCTCTTGCGCTTTTATCTTTCCTGTTCAGCTTGGCGTAGCAATATAAGAAAAACGGTGCTGGTTGCTTCCCAGACTGACTTCGACGAAAGCATTCCTTCCATCAGACTTTCAGGCTGGATCCGTCCTCCAAGTGCACTCTCGAGAGTGCTGCGAGCCGAATTGAATCGCGGACACACGAAAAACGCATCTTCGGGCTCTTGTACAGGCCGGGCACTCCGGGGAATCTTCATGATTGAATTTGTGAAGATATACCCGAAAGCACAAGTGTCCCGAGAGGGTCCGCGTGAGGTAGTAGTTCACTTCTCCGTGTGGTCGATTGACCCATGTATCCACTTGCGGGATGAGGTGGTGAGTCCATCTCCCATTGGACAGCTGCCATCGTTGGTCCTGAAATCGCAATTCTTGGTGCAATTTAATATTTGTTTTTTAAGAATATTGGCTGGATTTAGTATTTAGTGATCGAGGATTGAATATTGAAAAGACAGCTAGGATCGTAGACATTTCAACGCACAAATCTCTTTCTGGGCGATGTAGTAGTACATGGAAGGATTAAACGTAGACGAGGAACATGATTTTCTATTAAATGTACACTGTGACCCGAAATAAAGGAGTACATTTGTTAATATGAAATAATTTTTTTGTTTTTAGGGCGACTTATTTTCTTTTTAGAGGCTTAATACCCCACCATGTCCCCAATATGAGTGCAAATTTTGGTATAAAGAAAATGTACAGGGTCGGACTTACAAATTTTTTTCTTTAATGGTGCATTTGTGATCGTTGCAAATGAAACATGTTTTAGCTAAATTTGAACTGATATGCTCTTTCGGTAAGGTAAGTACCCAGAACACGTCCGTACAAACGAAATTCTCCGAAATTGTAGGATTTGCGAATTATCATTTTTTTATTTAAATGGTACTAAGTACGCGCATTAGCCATAAACTAAAAAAAAATGCCGAATTTTAATATTTATGTAAATTTAAATGTTTTTCTAATATCTTCACTAAAACGAAAGCTTCTTAGCAGTAAATTACATCTTTCCTGCCATTTCTTCGAACGAATGCAGTTTGTGTGGAACAACTTTTAACAGCGTACAATAAATGGGGCCATCAATTTATGGCGCAGAAGGCTACAAGAAGTGGTGAACAATCATGGTGGCCACATTCATAATATTTTACTTTAAGTTATAAATTATGTAGCTATTTTTCTTAGTTATAATTTGTGTTATTTAATAAAATTTATTATTTCCTTATTTAAATAAAAAATGATAATTCCTAAATCCTACAATTTCGGAGAATTTCGTTTATACGGAAGTTTTCTGGGTACTTACCTTAGCGAAAGAGCATATCAGTTCAAATTTAGCTAAAACATGTTTCATTTGCAACGATCACAAATGCACCATTAAAGAAAAAAATTTGTAAGTCCGACCCTGTACATTTTGTTTATATCAAAATTTGCACTCATATTGGGGACATGGTGGGGTATTAACCCTGTAAAAAGAAAATAAATCGCCCTAAAAACAAACAAATTATTTCAGATTAACAAATGTACTCCTTTATTTCGGGCCACAGTGTATAATGTGCAGTGCGAATGAATTTTATGTCCCAACATGTCTGAGAATATCTCTCAGGCTGTCACAATGTAACATTATAGGACATTAGCTTAATTATCGATTACGATTGCACTCAAATTGCAATCTGAAACATCATAACAATGTAAGAGTTTAAGGATTGGATAGGGAAACATCGGGATACATTGTACAGGAAGAGTTGAAGTGGGAAAGCTGAGAATTCAGACAGGGAGGAGGAGATTTGGAGAGAAGAGCCGATCTTGCAAAGCTTTTAGAAGGAGGTAAAAGGAACAAAAGGAGAGAAGGAGCTACAACGGAAGGTGTGGATATGTTACTGGAGAGGTGCAAAGCAGAAGAGGGAGGTCTGCGGGAGATTACAAGAGAGGAAGTGACGGAAAGGGGATTCGCAGAAGCAGGAAATAATTAGTGAGGGAAGGTATAACGAGAATTATGGGGACATTATGGTGGATGTGATAGGTACCGAAATATTTAAGTGGTGATTTGAGAATAAAAAAGAAAAGATTGTTAGGGGGATATAGGTGCGGAAATGAGGAGGCGATCAATAAATACTGATGGGAGGATGTGAAAAGGAAGCGTAGAATATGCGGAGAAGGGTGGGACTTGGGAGAATATTAGACATATGCTGGAGGAGTGCAAGGAACTCAGGGAGGATAGAAGAAATTGGATGGTGGTACTGGGAGACAGAGGGGAGGGTTTAGGGTGGATGGAGGAAGTGAAAGCGAGAAGAAGTATGTTTAATAGTTAGTTTAATTATTTTCTATAACGGTTATTTTATGGATTGGTTCTTTTGTAAGATTCATTTGTATAGAACTGTGATTTGCAACAAATAAAGTTAATCTATTCTAATCTAATCTATAAAAGTTTAAGGAATCTGTCACTCACAAAAATATGAAAACTTTTTTCCAATTGAAATTGGAAATTCTGAAACAATTCTCTATTTTCTATTAGGTTAGGTTATATTTTTCATTACTCGTGAATGTACTTATGTACTTTTATTATCTGTGCTTTTGTATTGCTACTTACTTGTAAAAAATATGATTTTCTGACGTATTTTGGATAGATCAAGGTCATAACTTGCGGATCATATTCACATGTACTGAATCAAATTTAAATTACTTAACGTTATGTAATTGCAAACGCTTCATATTCTCTCATGCAACAAGTACAAAAAATAATTTACCCCTACCGTATACGTTTATGCTTTATCATTGGAGGGAACGCAAAAAAATGAAGCAAATAAAATAAATAATGTGTTCTGATAAAAATAATAAATTATTCAGTAAACATTAAAGGAATTGTATGAAATAATAAAAAAAAGCTTATGCAATTAAATTATAAATAGCTGAACAATGAAATCTCTATACGTCGATTCAGTCGCTCGAAAACATAAATCTGAATCTGAATAACGAGGAAAATTTCAATAACCACTACGTGCCGTTGGCAGAAAACTTTTAAAAATGATTGCAGAAGACCACCAGATTTATAAATCTCGCCAGTATATAATAGTGTCCGTGATGTCCGGCTGCATTTTTTAAAACCACCAGTCAATGTCCGCACCAGATCGTGATTTGTATAACTGCGAGCAACCCTTGCATTTGCTGACCATTGGAACTTCTAAGCTTTTATATAACTGTAGGTCATATATAAATTTTTCCTTTTTATCCTCTTTGAAAAAGTACTAATGCGAATCATACGTTTTTAGCGTCGCCGTGTTTTTTAATTATAATTGATAGCGTTAGTGCAAAGGGGTTAATAAGGCATTTACCAGTTACAAACTGTCGAGCTTAATTATATAATAGATACTAGAGTTTCTAGTGCTCCTTTCCTCCAATCGTTTTATATAAATATTTGCGTATGGGTTTTGCATAAGATTTATTTAATAAAATAAAGCTGTTCAGGAACGTTATCATATTATAAATAAAATATTTTTTTGTATTCTGTCTCCAAAGTAACCATTTTGCGGAGTGAAAACAATCCGCAAAATACATCTTTAAAGGACAAGTACGCTAAAGTCGCTATGACAACCTAAAAAAAAAAAAAAACTAAAACATCATTTTGCGTACTTGATACATAAATAACTATTTTGTAATATTTTAATGCCGATATAACTACTTAACTGAACTACTAAATAAGTATTATCAACCTACAAAAAACCTAATGTCGCCTTCCAACTTCTCATCTGCACTAATTCTGGACTATTAATAATCATCAAATATATTATGTAAAAGATTCTGTGAAAATCCCTTTATAAGAGAAGTAGGATAATTACATAGAATACCTAATCACATAAAACCAAAAAATACTTAAATATATTAAGGTGTATATCCAGCATCAGGTGGAGGGTACATAAAGAGATATTAATAACAGTAATAACAATAAACAAATCTCACTTACCCGGCCCAAAATGAACTACAGTAGCATTGAATATTCATCATTCTACAATGTTAGAAACTGTTAAAAAACGGGATATGATAACAACAGACTCATCTTAAACCAGCCCCGAGTTTGGAGCACATTGGGAAGAGGGGATCGAAATCATTCTGAGGGTGACCCACCGCTATGAGGCCTGTACGAAGAAAAGGGAATTTTTGTAAAACAATGTTACCTTTGAAGCATGAACTTCTAGTACCTATCTATCCTCCCTGGAGGAGAATGTCACCAAAACTTTAACATAGAATTAATATGACATAACAACAGACCAAATTCAGATTTGGCTAAATCAACGCACAACACAACGCATACGCTTGCATTGAAAAAGGAAGTTGAGTGGTAGCCTAAACAAAATAAACAAAACGTTATCACTTAACACATTAATAAATAAAGTTCCACATTTAGTGACTTACCTACAAACTGCAGGAAAATCCATAATCATGACGTGTATCTCAGCCCATGTGAATATCACGATGAATGCTCGATATCATATTAACAACATTTAGAATGAGGAATGGAAAAAAGTCGAAAGCCAACATAACAAATAACACCACAAGACAAGAAATAGAAATATGCAAATATACTAAGATATCAGGTCATTAGGTATATGTGGATTAAGAACAGACCGAAGTACTTACGTATTCCTTTCTTATCTCCTCTCAGGACAAAATCGCCCAAAATGCAGGACGTGTAATACAAGATAGATAGTTGCCCTGCCCATATTATCCAACCGTACGGCAAATTTACCGGAAGACTCCGCACAAAATGACCGCTAAAGGAACTTAAAAAAAAACAATGAAGTCGAATTGAGTAATCTAAAAGATTTATTGTAAAAATAACAAAAATCAGTCAAATTATACTTACCTCCTACCTAACGTAAAGGAAGATCACAATCAAATGACCATTGACCAAAGTAGTCGATGTCAAATGCAAGGAAAAAAGCGATCCTAGATATTAAGCGGAACTTTATGTGGATTTAAATGGTCCAGTTGAAATTGATGTGTCAATCAGTTCCACAACTCCTTTAAGGTGTATGGGATTAAATTTTCTGGCGATCATTAAAACATCTCTTGTAAGAACTTCGCGTATTATTGACTTCTATCCGACTCACCAATTAACCTTAGCCGGAAACTCTTAAAAAACCATAGGATTGTTTCGTTGTATCTTCTAAGATTTTGGTTTAACTGTATGGAGAAGAAGAATTTTCCTGGAAAACGCTTACCTTCAGTGGGTTTGTAATCCCTGAAATGAAAATGTTATCATTATTATACTAATATCACCCAAATAAGTGGAACGTGCATTATAATATAATTAAGGTAAACATACATACATGGTAGTGCATCAAAACTCCATAGCGGCTGAAAAGTTTTATAGAAAAACTTTCGTGTGTGTAGGCAGATTCATAAAGTTAGGCCAAACGAAACTTGCATTGTTTTACCTGGTAAACATTTTATCATAAATTTGCTGCAATTAGCTTGTGTTACTATTGTCTACATCTAAATACACTTTTTTCGCATATATTTGTCAATCTTCATTATCGCATTACTTAATTTTGTACCTTTAATATTCTATTCGATATAACTAGAACATTTAAATACCAAAGAAATACCATTAATTTTCACAGGACAGTAGGAAACTGGAAAAGCTTAGGAAAGTGGCTTTATTTAATGACATTTGCTAAGGTAGATGTTCAAAATCTCCTCCTTCCACGGAAAAAGTTTCCATTACCTACCTGAATTTGGTAATTTAAGTGTGGGAAATTGCAGTATTTCCTAACTAGACGTAACTGCAACACCTGGAACGTCACATTTTTCAGAATTTGTATCAGTAGGTTTAAAGACGTATAAATTCGTTTAATTATAATTAATTGTTGCCTAATATTGGTATATTATAATAATAATATTCAGAGAGCAATCACCACCATATTGCGCGATGTGCAAGTTCTCAGGAAATGAACGAACTTGTGCAGTTATAGAAGAGCGCTTGAGTTACAACGAACAGCCTATACTTAGAAAAGTTGAAATGCGAGATATCATAACTCACCATAAAGAGGTGTAGTTACTAAATGAACAGTAAATTGGGCAACAAACTTGAAAAAACTAATTTATTAGATGAGAGAGGATAACGTATCCTGTGGTCTTCGAAAATAACACGAATCGGTTACTGCACGAGCCAAACACGATTTAGCTTTTTAAATAATCACCAAGTTATCCTTACAATAAATATTATGCTAAAGTACCTTCGTAATGGAAAATATATGAAAATGTGCAAGCGGAGGAAATGAAACCGGAGTTTGACTTCCTCTAATTAACTTGTACAAGGTCTGTGTTAAACAATAATAAAATCTCAATGATAAATGTGTAATATTATTATATTTGGCTCATGGGGCCTTAAATAAATATACAAAAATTTATACAAGAATAACTAAAAAACAAAGGTACTTAATAATAACCGTGAGCGGCAAGTTTGGCAACTGGTGCACCATATCCGTAACCAATGGCAGGGGCTGCTGCGTAGGAAATAGCAGGTGCGGCAGCATATTTAGCTATGGCTGGAGCTGCGGCGTAACTGATGGCGGGTGCTGCGGCAAATTTGGCGTAGGCTGGTGCGGCAGCGTAGCCTAAAGCGGGTGCAGCGTATGCTGGGGCAGCGTATGCATGACCAGCGTATGCTGGGGCAGCGTATGCATGACCAGCGTATGCCGCTGGGGCGTATGCAACAGCTGGTGCTGCGATTTTAGCTACAGCTGGTGCTACGGCAACTGCGGGTGCAACAGCTTTAACTGCAATGGGTTCTTTTGTAACAACAGCGTTGAAGCCATTGTGATCATCGGCTGTGTATTGTACTGTACGTTTTGTTCCATCTGAATCGATGAGGGAGTAGCTACCTTGAACGGCATCTCCGTGACGAACTTCTTGTTGGCTTTTAGAGTCTCCAGTGTGGGGGTCGTTGACGGCGTATCCAAATTCATAGTTAGGTGGAGCAACTGGTTCGGCTACAATGGTTTTGGCAATGGGAGCGGCGTATGCAACTGGAGCGGCAACTTTGGCAATGGCGGGTGCGGCATATGCGTACGCTGGGGCTGCTACTTTAGCGATGGCTGGAGCGTAGCCGAATGCTGGGGCGGCGGCAGCGTAGGATACAGCTGGAGCGTGAGCGGCGTACGATACGGCTGGTGCGGCAGCGGCATAGGATACGGCTGGTGCGGCACCATAATGTACAGCTGGGGCGGCGGCGTAAGAATAAGCTGGAGCTGCGTATGATACAGGCGCTGCAATTTTAGCAACTGCTGGAGCTGCGTAACCGTATGGAAGTCCATGAGCGGCATATGCAGCTGGCGCTGCGTAATCAAAGCGTCCACCAGCACGGGCGATAGTTGCCAAGGCAGCAAGGATTATTAACTGAAAATTAAAAAAAACTACATGTTAGAAATATATCCTTCTTACGTTGATAATTTTAAAACTTTCACACACTTTACAAACGTAAATTTAATTAAAATTAATAAAATCCATACGGATCGATTGCACTTAATGTCACAATTTATTTTACTCACTTTGATTGCCATGTTGTGTTTAATACAACAGCCTATGATTTGTGTGATCCTTACTGGGGCTACAATGCTTATATAGTACTTCAGAAGGTGTGGCCCTCAACCCGGGCCCAGTTTGAAAACTTTCACTGCTTCGGTGCACTATACCTACACCATTTTATTAAGTTGGCGTTATATCTCCAATTTGCTGCGATTGTGTGGTGTAATATTAAATAATATTAACCATAGCAAACGGGGCCCTACAATTTGGATGTTGCATTTTCCATACAAAAATTCATTTTTTATAATTATTACAAATCGCATGTAATTTATGTTATAACTATAAGTAACTGAAACTTGTATGTGTGTAGTAACTTTATTAATTAAATTTATTTCGTCTTGCAATCAAATTTGTCCGTTTATAATAACACACAAAATTTTTCTTTTGTCAAATGTCGCTGTTTTTGTGCACTGAACGGCTATTTTGCAAATTAACAATCATTACTGTCATTGACAAGGGAGTAAGTAAGTAATTAGGAAAAGAACCTTGATTTTCCTTTAAATTAGTAATTTTTTGCATAAAAATTATCTCAAATTTAGCTACACTCCATTTGAATTTTGATCGTTGATGAACCAAATTTTCGAAAAGAAAAACAACGAACTTATTTAATTAATACGTTATGGGAAACGTGTCGCATAATTTGAATAAATGCACCAACGATTACACGCTGCAACTGGGCCAGCCAAAGTTCAACAGGTAGGTGGATATCTTCTGATATTGGCCCATTTGCGAATTTGTTAATTAATTTAAATTTTGTTTAAATAGAGAATTTTAATTTTTAGTAAGAAAAGACCGAAATAATTGTTTTTTCGCCTTGCAGTTTAATCATATAATTGTAGGGCAAGGTCGATACTTTTTGGCCACATTTCTTACTTCACTCTTTTAGGCCCCCTTTTTATCGTTTGAAACCTCATTTTGCTGTGTAAATCTCCCCTTTTCTATCTTTCTGTGTCATCTGTATTACGTTGTTTATTATATCCATTTCTCCCTTCAATTTTCAGACCCTGCTAGTTATATGCTTTCTCTAACTTTTGTAGCTGTGTACGAAATGTACAATAAAAATGGATCGACTAAAATCACAAATCTAAATAGAATTTTTTACATGCGGTAAAATGGACACAACCTTTACATGTAACCAACATTCACTACAAATTAGGGGTAAATGGTACAATAACGTTTTGTGATATTCAAATTTTATATTATCGCCCTTAACGAAAATCAATTATCATTATTTTAGCGAATTCTTTTACGAAGAAGTTAATATGCAGTTTTTAAAATCTAATGCTAGCAAACTTTTTGGTATTCAGCCGGATCTTGGTATTCATATTATATTATGATCTCTTTTCATTTCGCATACATTGGATTCTAAAGTTATTATCGAACAGGATTATAATTCTTATTTGACATTTTACAGAAGTAAGTAAAGGTTAATTAAAGGACTTAAAAAAACGGAGCAATAAAACGATTCTGTGTTAAATTATATTTTGTTTTAAGCAATCGTTTTGTAGCCTAGGTATCTTTATGAATGGGCGTTTCCAATTTGTAAAGGTTATTTCATTTTGACGACAACAAAATGTTCCCAATAAGAAGAATACTTAATTGCATTATTTTACATCACTTAATCCAATTACAACTAATTATGACTACAAAGTAACTCGATCTTTTAATGATAAGTGAATGTAACCTTCAGTTGTTGCTGGAGATTACCAAACATACATTGCTTCCTGTACATACGCGCTATAATTGATTAAATGACAGTTTTAAAAAGGAAAACCAGTACAGTTAAAAATAACGAAAGTTGGAATATAAAAATTCTGGTACATTTATAAAAAAATAGTGTTATTATACAGGGTGGCCTAGTTTATAATACTATGGAAATGTTAAAATAATGAAGTTGAATGAGTCCTAGGACGCTTCGTTTTCGATATACAGGATGTTGAATATTTTGGAAAAGTATATGAATTTAGTGCTAAACGGCTGCATGGAAAAATCGGAAAGATCGTTCAACTATGGTAATAAATTACGAAAACTGGTGGCAGAGATGTGGGAATAAAATATACACCCTTTTAAAAAATATTGTATGCCACATTTAATCCCATAGATTATTATTACCTATGGATCATTCGAAATATATCGCTTATGCCAATCCGGTGCCCTCTGAAGTGGGGAGAGGATTCAGAACATCTCTGCTGAAATTACTTCAAACACGCTAATTTTGGTTTTTATTTCAATCAATTAAGGCGTTAGCGAATTTCTGTTAGTTTATTAGTTGTCCGTTATTGGTTTTATTAAAGTGAAGGGGATTACCTAACAAAACCACAATAATCTTGATAAGGGTGCGCCGTACGAGTGAATTGGAAGAACACACTTTTGTTACAAAAAGAATTATATATTAGAAAGCATTATTAGATATGGAAAAATCAGTGGCGTAATATTTTTTAATAGAGGGATGTATGTTATACCCATATCTCGAAAAAAAGCGCAACAATTTTACAATTTTCAAATTTATTACCAAATATTAGAGCGGAGGCTTCCACACCCAGAGTCGGTAAGATAAAGACCGTGTCAGTGTTGAAGAAGTCAACGTTTCGGCCAGTTTCGTAAGAGGCTTCATCAGATTGTGTTGTTCCCGTTTGGTAAGAGTTTTATACATTTTATTATTATTGTTGTTTTTATTTTTATTGCTGCTTGTCTCTTGTCCTGATAAATCCCCTCTTAAAAGTAGGCGAAACGTTGACTTCTTCAACACTAACACGGCCCTACCCCGGAAGTCGTCTTTATCTCATTATTAAATAATTCAAAAACTCGTAGGAATAGGTAGTACAAAGTTAGTACAAAATGATATTCAAACCTGTAATAAAATATAGGGGGTGCTATTTTAAAATTAAAAATGAGAAAAATGGCATTGGGCCAAATGGAAAAACAAATCTCAAAAGTTCACTCTGATATCTTCTCAGATGCTGTTAGTATTTATAAATTAACAGTATGGGCGTAATCTTCCACCCCCAGTATACCCTAAAATTTATTTATATCTTCATACTTTTTGCAATCTTTTTCTAAATGGCACCTTTGCATAAAATCCAGAGTATCCAAAGTGATGTAGAGATTGATTGTGACAAAACCATTCCTAATTTAATTTTACGTAATGTAATACAAAAATGAATCATAACATATTTTAAATGATGGAGAGGAGAAGCAGAAAATTGCCTAAGTAATTATAGTCAATTGAACATGTTTAGTTTTTGGAAAAGTTGGCACCTCCGACCTTAATATTCAGGGGTCGGATTTACTTTAACAAACGATTCTTATTAATTCTCTACATACTTACTATACAAACTATAACGTACATTAACAACAAAAAACAAAAGACTTTATTTCTACCACCCCTTTTTTCTTTATTTCCCCTACCCCCAAATAAAAAACTTTCTACTCTTGTCCCCTTCTCCCTACCCTTGCCCTTCTCTCCAGCACCCCCTTCATCCACTCCACCCCTTCCCCCTTCACTCCTAAAATCACCATTCTTTCCCTATAATACTTCCCTTAGCTCCTCACATTCCCTCATCATATGCCATAAATTTTCCCTCCCTTCCCCACACATTATACACATCTTTTCTCATCCTCCCAGCAGTATCTGTTTTCGTTTTCCTCGTTCCCGCACCCGAACCTTCTCACCATTTTTTCTCCTTTAACCCCATGTCACCCAATAAATAATCGGCCTTGCCTTCCACCATTATCTCCATATATCCCTCATTATACCTTCCCTCTCCTATCCTCGTTCTCCTTTCCTGGCCTTCAACGAACATCTTTATCTCTTGTTACTAATTCCCCTACCATATCCGTTCCTTCCTTTCTTCTCCTTTCTATCTCATCCCTCGCATATCCCACTCTCTCATAAATCTAACCTCCTCTCCTCTTGCCCATACCTTATCCGTTCTTTTCTTATCTCTCTCAGACACTCATTTACTCCAATAATTTCCACCCTTCTCTTGATCTCCTCCTCATATTTCACTGCTCTCTTTCCTGCCTGTATCCTTATTTTTTCCGCTTTCGTTTCCTCCTCCAACCCTCTATCCAACCCCAACATCCATCTCCAGTACTTTTCCTGTATTTTTTCCATTTTCTCTCACTCCGTCAAAAATTCATCTTCCTTCTCCATATCCTTCCCAGACACTCTTTCCCCCACTCCCCAACATTTACTTTATGAATGGTAATTAATTTAACTGAGCTAATATTAAAAAAATGAATCTTAGATACAGTATCAATCAATTTATGGTATCACTACATAATTTTGAAGGATTCCATTTGCCAAAGATTTACATTACTCCCTATATTTAATGAAGCACGTTCATTGATCTCAAAAATTGTCGAAAAACTAGTTTAACTTAGTATAGTGTTTAAAAAAGTCAGTGTTATCAATGCCAGACTAACTAAAAGTTACACTAGTGAAGATAGGGATGAAATTTACAGCAAAATATTAATCTTAATGAAAAATATGGCCATATTTGTTTCTATATTTGGAAGATCAAGGCAAGCGGCAGTTTTCCAACGATCGATAACTTATTCTTTTAATGAAATAATAGCTGAGTGAAAAATTACTTTATTTCTATTATAGTATGATACTTAATTAAACTGAATCGTTCATATGATTTCTGTTTCGCTCGGCTAGAAGTCGGAAATCGGATGCACAGAAATTCACTTTAAAGAAAATTTAAGTCTAGGTATCGAATAATCAAACGCAATTTTTCTGGTAGAAATCTGAATCAAATTAGATTGCTTGGGGCCTTACATATTTCAAATATGCTCAGATTTCTTATGCGGAAATGTAATGAAGTAAACAAATTATTTCAAATTAACATATAAAGCACTCCCAAAACACTTAGAACCATCTATCCTGATATTGAATCACTGAAATTAGGAACTTTGGATTACTCACATTTCCGGTTTCGTATAAAATTGGTCAGTGCTAGAAGTTACTTTTCCGATGGTTAAATAAAAATTATTGCAAGGCTGTACGATTACCAATTAAGAGGTGATTTATGTTTGCTTATTCAACCATAATATAATGCTTAATTTTCAATCGGCTGTGATCTTGTATTCACTTGTTTACTTTTAAGGTCCACATATGAATAGATAATAAGGTAATGTTACGTATTATTCGATTTTGATCGGGTTACACGCAGATATTGATACCTTGTGTTGAAAATCCCTATAAGTAATGTAAGGATACGGTATATTGACACATTACGTGCGGTTTTTTAAATAATCGATACACCTTTAAAACATTACACTGACCTAATAAATTTTCATTTTATACGTAATTATTTAGTGATTAACGAGTTGAAAAAAGTATTTTTGTAGATCAGCCGCATGACATAATAACGTTAACGATTAACAATCCAACAAACCTAATATAAAGTCACCATACATAACTCAATTCATTTTAATTACGTACGGAGAAAATAGGTTTTTTTAATTAGATTTTGAAATCTATTTCCCGTTATTGGCGCGTTTTTAATTGTTTTAATGCAAATTTAAGGCAATTCTTTCATAGATTACTTATTTAAATGCGACTTTACCGGGAAACATTAATTTATTTTTTTTTAACAAAGAAACGCCCACAATGAAACAATAGCAAGTCGTGATCAACTACATTTTTTCAAATTTTTGACCTCCAGATTCATTTCAGTGGATATTAGGTAAGAAAAATTTTTACGCTAAAGACATTCCGATGTTTATACAACTTCTTACATTTCCTATGCGATCTTTAACTCCTCGAAGGTTTGCATTTTTAATGACCTCATTAAATCGGTTGAGAAACGTGTGTACAAAATAAAATATACTTTATTTAAAAAGGTGAATTTTAATTAACACATACTATCTTAAGGGTGGTCACGCACCTAATAAATTCTTAATCTTAGATTCATTTCGTCTTAAGAACTGTTCTAATTGCATTTGTGCTGTTTGAAATTACGCAATTATTGGTGTTCCTGATTAACTTAGTTCTTGGGAACTAATAAATTTTTCATTATCGTATAGATTATGAGTCACAACAAATAATAATGTTAACCAATTGCATAATTTTGCATAGATAAAATATAGTTGTACAAAGCGAGAAATAAATTCGCGCCGAGTATTAACAGTAATTCTTAACAGTTTTCTTGCACAAAGTAAGCGAAATGATCTGATGAAATCCTGCAATGCTAGCAATAATTCCGTAAAAGAATATGATTTGTTATAAAAAATGTAACTTTAGAAATTTAACGACAGACCTGCTTTTACATGGGCGTGTGTGTACAAAAACAAATTCTGAAATTGCAATTTATATATCCATAGTTATCGAATGTGCCTTAGCCTTACGGTCATTAATAGACCACTTGCATAATCAATTGTCTCTATGCAACTTTTCTTTACCTACATTATTTAAAGCGTTATAATTTCACATTGTCTAACGTTTATTGAATTTAAAGCGATGCATATATTAGCAATGGGATAATTCAAATGTTATTTCTAAATTATGCAGTTAAATTAAAGAAGTTACCTTCAATCTGTTTTTTTAAATTTTTTTACAAAAAATTCGCGTGTGAGCAGTTTTTGTTTGCAGGTTAGAATTTTATTTCTGATTGTTAAAAGTAATAAATGGTCACTATTACAAATAGATATAAATTAGTATTCGCTACATCTTTATTAATATTATGTATCTATACCCCCTTTTTAAACTCTTATCCATTTTTTCAATACTTAAGCATTTTATTACTACTTATGTTTAACTTGATTAACTCAAGATTAAAATCGCTAATACAAATTGACGTATCTCAAAGTTTGGGAAATAGTCTGAAGAAGTTCGCCTCAACACATTTTCCTAAGCAAAACAACCGTATTTTTTGCTTAGGATGTATTTTGAGAGCTTTGCTTGCCACATTTCTATCTACGAATCTACGATGACACTTCCCAAACCTGTTTATGAAATAAAATAGGAGAAAATAGTGATAAATGGTGCATCTATTTTACTAGTAACGTCATCCAAATGTTAATAACGTATCAAAGTCTAGTAACCGTTAAATTTTATTTAAAAAGTAACCTAACCTTCTAATTTCTAGTGATGAGGTTCATTGCTCACAAAGGGGTTATGTGGAATGAGAAGTAAAATAAAAAACTCACAACCTCCCCTTTAGCTTGTAATTATTAACAATCAATTAACATTAACATTATGGATTGGAAAAATTTTAGGCTATCGTATGTTAATTTTCCATAATTTTATCCATATGTCTTCATCTTTTTGCCCCTCAGGCCTAACAATGGGTTCCTCATTGGGAGGATCTTTATCAAACAAAGTAATTATACAAAATAATAATCAGGTGTTTCATTTACCGACTAAAAATACAATAATCCACTAATTAAATTTTTAAACATTATAATTACAGTAAAGCTCGGATGTTTAGGCACTAAAAAATGTTAAAATAAGGCATCTAGGCGTTTTAAAGTGTGTATTTAGGCATTTATCTAGGTAGGATAGGCAGTCAAATATGCATTTTAGGCACTCATATAGGCAATGTACAGGATTAAATTCAATAACTTGGGGTCTATTAATTGGGTGATTTCTAATTAACCATAACATATTTGTTACAACAATCCAACAAATTTTTGTGGCATATCCTACTCCCGAAATGGGAATATGGGCAAAATTCAATACTCAATATATTTACTTCAAATTTCAAAACTGTAGTCGTATGTTAATCTCATGATCTAGCTAGATCTTGGCCCTTGGGGCGTTGTGGAGCAATCAGTCTGGCCCTTAGGCTAAAAAGTTTGGAGACCCCTGTTTTAAACAATTAAATTTTATGTAGGTAATTATCGGAAATTTTCTCGTTGAAGAAATTTTTCCAATCCATAATGTTAATGTTGTAGAGATTGATTACCTTTTTCCCTTCAGATCGTAATATAAGAAATCATAATTAAAATACTGACATTTTAACGATGCTTGAGAATGGGATCTGTGATCCCGAAACATGTCGCTTGACGCTTGACTCATCATAAATAATTAATTGTCAAAATTACAAGCTAAAGGGGAGATTGTGAGTTTTTTATTTTACTTCTCATTCTAATTTCTAATCTCAATTTAAGAATTAAAAGTAATATTTATGGTAGTTTTAGATTTTATTGCCTAAAATTTTGGACGGTGACAAATAGGTTCTAAGAAAGCGTTTCAGAATTCAGAGTACCTAAATTACGATACTCACACTTATAGTTTGTTCATCATAAATTTTATACCGTGAGGACCAAAAGTTTAGAATAATGGATTTTTTACGTTTCCTGTCAGAAATATCAAAAAACTATTGGACACGTCAAATTGATTTTGATAATGGAAAACATTTTGCGATAGTTTTCAATGTTCTTACTTCCACCCCTTCTGCGCAGTGACATCCAATTTTTTTTAACTGATAACACACTATTTTCGTAACGTTTTTCAATAGATTATAAAACGATTTCAGCAAATATACACATTGTACCTTTTAAGTGCAGATTGATTTCAAGAGTTGTGAAGTTTTAAAAAAAACATAAAAATGGCCGGCTCGGTCTCCAGATCTGACTAGGTACGAACATTGATAACTATCGCAAAATGTTTTCGATTACCAAAATCAATTTGACGTGTCCGATAGTTTTTTGATATTTCTGACAGGAAACGAAAAAATCCATTACTCCAAACTTTTGGTCCCCACGGTATAGGTAGGTTATTTAGAACAAGGGATAATTATGATTTATTAAAAAAAATTAATATTATTTTAAAACAAAAAAAATTTGAAGTCAATAGAGATTTTTCAAAAATTTAATGAGTAATTGTAATTGAGTGACAAATAAACGTATAAATAATAACTTTTTAATGAATTATCCTATTGACTTCAAATTTTATCATCTCCTAGGTGTCACTATTTTAATTACATTTGAAAGGATTTTCCATTTCGTACAAAGTTTTAAATTCTTTTCTGCTCTTCTAGTGGTGAAGGATACGTCACTCTGTCATAGTGATGCCGTCGAGATGAGACTAGTCTCCGTCTCATCTTTCTTTTTCTCGAGTGGCCCCGACGAGATTTTCCTAAAATTTTCAAATTAGCTGGCTCTGGAGTGTAGATTTTGTCAGTTAGATGAAAATTAGACAATAACGCTTCATGGGTGCAAATTTTTAATTAAAAAACTTCTTCTTTCAATAGACTACTTGCAGACTTGATAATGATAATTTCAAAAATATTCTAATGTACTTTTTATCCACTTTAAGTGAATTTTTAAATAGAGTTAGACGCGAATTTATGAAAGACGATCTTTACATGTTACCTAACATCGAATGTTTGTATTCTGAACATTAGGTAAGACGGCATTAAGAAATAATGTAATGTTATTTTAAGTAAATTTAGGGGATATAAATATGTTTCGTTGTACCTATTTGGGGACACCTTTGGTTATATACAAGTTCTCTGTAACTTTTTACTAAATTTCGTAAATTACCTACAACCGAGCGGAAAAGTTCACTACGGATATTAAGGAAACGAGAAACCTTAAAACTTTTTCAGAGAAGTCCTCATTCTCATTATTTCTCACATCTCACACTTCAAGAAATTTTTATCCAAAAGGTACGAAGAGCTGCAAACAACTGTGTCACACGAGTGTCAGTGTTAAGAGGCAGATCATAAGGTCGATCCCATTTTTTATGCCCCTGAGAATAATGACTTTATAAACCTTTTACGTTCATCTCATGTAGATAGTATACGCGGCAATTTAATGGGACGTGAAACTATACTATTAGCGCCATTTAATCAAAAGACTATCGCTATTTTTGACTAATACATAGTGACAGTGATAAATAGATAAAATATCATTGACAACATAAACTGTAGAGTCGAATGCTGGTACGCATTTTCTGATTGAAACATACTGACGCAGCTACCTTAGGCCTTCATAACAGTAACTGGGATTTCTTATAACCGATCACATTTATAAATGTATATTCAACGATTGTAAGTACATTGTGCTGGTACATAAAAAGAGAGAACATTACCACTAGGCACTAATATTATAAAAATTCTTGCCACTTGTCCATTTTGGAATAACATTCGTCGATCATTAACAACCAGCCAAGTTTATTTGGAAGTATTTCAACGGCAGGGTTTTGTTCCGTTACAGGCGTGTTCGCGGAAACGAAACAGCGGTATGTGAAACTAATCGTTGTGGTCGAAAAGAAGATACAAAATATGGCACAAAGTAACACTCCTTGCAACATCAAACTACCGAAACTAAAGTGGCTCGAATTTAGCACTGAATACAACTACGTTCCAAGGCATAATTTGACAAGGTGGTGCACTTCAATAAAACCTACACCAAAACTGAAGCGATACATCGACGTCAGAAGAAGCGGGGATAGACTACACAGCATTGAAAAATGTAAAACGGCACAAACGTATTGTGAAAATCGGCGACTTTTCTTTTAGTGAAATGTGCAACTTCGTAGCGAGTTCCGCCTACACTGATAAATTCGACGTTTTAGTGTCCATCAGCTATGTTTAAAAATCGTGTCGTCGTAACGGGCATTCGACGTAGTGCCATAAATGCTTCAATACAGAATTTTGTTATCGTTTCAATTGTTTAGTCTGTATTAGGTTTTATTTCGAACGACTGTAACCGCAATTTCTCTGTTTCGTCTAAGTGTATCAAAAAAGTACATAGTGGTAATTATTTATGAATGAATGATTATCCACCACCAACATGCTTTCATTGTTTTATCAAATCATTCGCCCACATATCACTATGCTGAATGAACAAAAGTACAATTGTGCGGCAATAATATGAAGTTTAACAAAAATAAACTGAATTATTTGAAAGAATTTTATTGCAGTGATCTCACCACAATATTCCAGCAGTAAGCAACGGTCTAAAGGAGCGGACCATGGAGATAATCCTCCGCTAAAAGAGGCAAAGTTTTACCTAACAAAGGGTCAAAAGAGCAATCGAATTATGTGTCTTAATGCAAAAAAGAACTCAAGTTGGTCTTAAGAGCTTATTTGTACATGGTAACAATGCCTATGCACAAAGGTACAAACTTCAAGCAACAATGGAAGCGTTGCCGGTTGAAACTTACATGCTCCCCAAGTTTAAGTTTCCCCTTACTGGAAAGCTTATGAATTCCAGTAGATTACAAATTTAACATAAGCTTGGATGTCTTACTATGACGTAAGTACTCAAAGTGAAAAAACTTTGGCATTACTCGAAACTTGATACTCGAAAAATTAACCAGTTTGCCTTTCTAGACAGTACAGTCCAAACGGGGTCAAGGTACTATGTTTTCTAAATCGGAAGAGAAATGATCTTGATTGAATGCCGTGCTTTGCACTAATGAGAGAGGTCGGAAATATTGGCTATTTTCAAATATGACCCCCAAGCAGATAGAGAAATAAAATCAAGTTATAGGTACTCAACAATAGTTATTATCCTTCACGGTTATATCGTAGTATTCCCTCGAATTTAGATTGAAATCTAATAGTATGGCATACCTTGAATAAATTTCTTGGAATACATTGTCGTTAATTTTGGCCATTTATTACAGGAGAAATCAAAACAAGTTAAGTGCAATCTGCGGCATACATTGCTTAACATATATTACATAAATATATCAGATTCACGTTAATTTACATGTCCTTTTAAAGATTAAGGTTACAGTTCGCAGTAAACTTGTTAAAACATTTTTTTCACAGTTCAAAGTGTGATCTAAATATTATGACTAAATGAGAGTTAATTGTCAATTAATAGGAAAGGTGTGGTAGCTTTGATTTGTCATCATTGCCATCATTTGGCATTTGATGGGGATCCGCTCTAATTTAAGTTATATATTTTCTTTTATAAGGGCAAGTCAAATTACGCAAGTGTCTATTTCCATAATCTTTATTTATAACCGTTGTTAATTATTAAACACATTTAGTAATAACAATATTTTTGTTTTATTTACAGGCAATTTACACTAAACTAGGTTGTGATTAAATCAGAATTGAAGGTAAAAATTTTTCACGATTTGAGGTACAATGGCAGTTATATGGGTGTGGTTGCCAATTACTGTATAAAATTAATTGTACTATATAACGAAATCCGTGTTGTGAACTTTTAAACATACCCTTGACCAGCATACATTGTGGTTGTGGTGATATTAATCTGAAACATTGGCTTCTGATGGACATCGAAAGTCGATCGTGATTAGATCGAATTTGTTAAGATAATCACATCTATAATATTTTGACATGTTATGACTGCTGATTTTGTAATATTCGATTTGTTATTCCTTCTAAAATGCTGTAAAACCAAAGTAATAAGTTGAAAGTAATAAGGAATGGCTACTGCCGATAATCTTGTTATGAAAGATTAAGATCTATCTAATGAGACATTGAGCTACATATTTAGAATTGGATTATGTAAAATACGCGTATTAATGTTTAATTAATGAAACCGGAACATAAATTTCTAACTAACCTTGAACTCCATTCTCGACTGCAATTTAATCTTTTTTTTTTCTTACCCACGCTGTTGGCAAGCTTAGGTAGGCACCACTTCCTGTGTAAGTAAGTTGTCATTCTTAGGTGTCTATATGTAATCCAAAAGGATACGACTAAAGAAGAAATTACTTCGATCTTTTAAAATGTAACGTCAGAAATGATGCAATAAAAAAAAATTACAGATATATATCAACGAAATTGTTTATTAGAGTTTTTGCACATTCAAAATTGCACACAAAGAGTAATTAGATTAACGTTATGGTTTTTAACCATATTTCATTACAAACACATTAAATAAGGAATTTGATGATGTTACCCAATATCCTCAACTTCGTAACGTTGACTTTTGTTCAAAAATTCTTCAATATCCTTCATTCCGTTAATACAACATACCTATACCGTATACAAGGTGTTTCTTTTAAACGTATTGCCAATCGTCGAAACACTTCTCTGCCATATTGTTTTTGTCCAGGTACAGATAAATCTGTGATCCAGGATATCGGCTACTCTATTACAAACTTTGCTTGCGTCGAAATAAGCTACTTCCTGTAGTAGGCAGCCTTGTCCATCCACCACCCCTTGACATTTTGAGCGGTCTGGAATTTAGAGGTCCATGGGAAGTTGCAAACGGGATACAATTCTTCGTTTTGTGCTGAAACTTATTACGATATCAACGATCTATAATTTATCGCTTTTAAATTTAAGTTTAAGATTATAAAAAATTAAAATTGACAAATAAGAAAGAAATGAGGATGAAATAATTAATTGTATCGAATTGGGGAGAATTACTTTTTTTAGAAATAACGTCCCCAAATGGTGCAAGGGCAACAATTATGTACTTAGAACGTTTACTTAATGGTATTTTGTGAAATTTTTCATTGGAAGGTATGGTCTCCGTCAAGACCGTATCTATATTTTATTCCAAAACTTCAAAATTTACTGACGAGACATTGAGTTCTTTGAAATTTGCGAAATCCTAAATTGCTTACTACCCTTAGGAATGGAAGAGTCGTACGTGTACTATCAGTACAGAAATGTAAAAAAGAGGTTATCAAATTCAAAGAAATTTGTAACTTTTACTATTAAATTTACACTTGTATTTGATTCTGCGATATTATTAATATATTCGGTAATCCCAACAGCAGTATCAATTATTTAATTTGCCAAACATACCTGTAGGTTTAAATTTCATAAAATATTAAGACTTAATTAAACATAATTCGATAATTATCTTTGTTACTTTCTAAATAAGTTGCCGACTGGATCAGACTAGTCATATTTTTCTTACATCATCTAAGAGTTTTTGCCAGCTACAATGATTGGCAATAATTTATAATCTTTAATTTAAATAATATTAGATAAGCTAGTGAGGACTGTTACAAATCATTCTGTATAACAGCTGAAGATTATAAGTTTTGAGCGTTTAGAGTAAAAAATTGGCGAGCAGGTGTAATCTACATAAATTCAAATTTGGAAGTTGCATTAATAATTTATATCGTGTATAAAAATCGCATAAAAATGTCGCGATTTCATAATGCTGTTAAATTAATTTCCATGCATTAAAAACTCTTGAATTGTTGAAACAAAATCATCAATGAAGCAAACGAGTACAAATGTGACTTTTTAAATATGTTCTAGCACGACAAATTGTTGATAAATTCCACGTTGATTGAGAATTAAGCTACATGGTTCACACTGTGAAACTTTAAAGCATCATCCTAAAATTTTAGATTTGATAACAAAGATTAACAGATAAGTTTTTGAAAATTGGAGTAGGTACATTCGTTTTGTATCTACTGACAAGAGTCGGCCTTATTGTCACTGTGTAGATCTCGTCAGTGCTAAAATTTTTCTTTAACTTCGTTTTATTAATAAAAATAAAATATTAAAAAAAGTAAATGGGATCAGAGATACGCGAATTATTAGTAACAGAACGGAAATGACGAACTACATTAGTTTTTGCAAATCATTCATGATGAAAATCTTAAGAACGGTAATTAATATACATGAAACTAACATGAACTGCATAAAACTTGAAAATAAAAGATGTTTTGAGATGGAGATGAATTGAAATGGAGATTATAGGAAGAAGCAGACGAAAATGATGTACTTGCATAAAACTAATAAGTGAAAAGAAAATGGTACTCAGATGAAACTTAATCATAAATAAGAAAAATGTTCCATACCAAAAAAGGCTTATCTTTATACTGAAAAACATTGTGAAAAGAAAGAGAAAATTTACGAAAGTAAAACGATACACAACAAAGTATAGTGGTTAAAATGCTGAAATACCCCATCATACCTATTACGACAATAGAGAAAGAAGGTTTACTTCTATCTCAATAATATCCACTTTAGGAATACCTGTTCTGACTCGCCATTTCTAAAAGAAAATTGCAAAAGTAGAAACATAATTCCTTAAATGTGTTACAATATTCTATAGCATTTTACATATGGGTAATTAATGAAACAATTTCAAACATCTATACATTCTTTGTTAATTACCTAATCCGCTTGTGCTAGTTTAAATCAAACTCAAGTTTATACCTATATAAAACTATAAAACGATTTAAATCATTTTTGTTAAGGTTACCCTAATTCTCAAATTTAAAAAAAATTGCAATGTTAATTGTCACATAATCGGTATATTTCTTGTGCAATATTATCGGGATTGAAATATATCAAAAGTCCAATACGGATACGCCTATTATTAAGTAAATTTGTTAAACTTTGGACATAGGTTAAGTATTAAATATTGTTATATTTGAACGATAGCTTTAGGCGATATTTAAACCGCTTTCATCTGAATAACCATTAGTCATAAAGATATTTATGCAAATGCGATATAAATATTATGTACCAAATTAATAAATTATTAGATGAAGAATTGTCTAGTCGATTCATAAGCGTAAATGAAAGTTATTAGCATAAATGTATTATGTTAAATAATTATTGGTCCATTCGTGTAGGTAATACAATATTTAAAAATGATGTGGGCTTGGCGTACAACCGAATTTAATCAAAATTTCATTTACGGTTAATTAAACGTTATTTACTCTAGTTTAAAATAACACGGTTTGTTGTTTATTTTAGGGCGGTCCGTCTTAAAAATTCGCCTTTAATCTTATGTAAGTTGGGTTACATAAAAGAAATTATCTCACACGTAACAAACGATACGGTTTTAATTAGTTACAATTTTAGCAAGTGCAAATAATCGTGAATGTATATGCCTTTGGGGACGTAATACTTCACACCTCATGTTTATGGTTACAAATTTGTTCATAGTTAAAAAAAATTCGCCCTAAGTGAATTACGCCGCCGGTTACGCGTCAACAATTTGCCCAACCAAATGTTTCTATCATTCTTACCGAATCAATCGTTTGGTCTCATATCTCCAAAATAACAGAAACGAGGATATCAACAGGTAGTAGAACTACTGCTGTAAACGAAAAACTAAAATAGGAAATATAGCAGTTTTCGAATTTTAAGTAACTTAAGCGTATTTTATTGTAGTAAAACCCTTCCAAAAATTTCAAAAAAAAACGTACCTACCATCTCATGCCCATGTAGCATTTAATATTGGTGTAATATTGACATTTCATTGTAAATATATTGGTAGAATATGAATGTACAATATTGTCCCAACATTGAAATGTGAACAATATTACTAACCGATATTATTTCAATATTAGGGAAAATATTTATACAATATTAGCCCATTATTGTTTTGTAATGTGTCCTAAAATAGTACGAAAGGGGGCGATCTGGGCCACCGAACAGCCCTAACTGCTTCGAGGGATTATTTCCCAGTTCGCAGCACCTCCAGGGCTCCATGTGCACCGGTGGCTTTTTTCCCAGGAAGATTCGGAGAAGATCGGTGATGCTTTTGCTTCACGTAGGACTCGAGCCATCGATTACACGGTTAGACGGTCAGCCATGATACCACTGAGCTACGGAAATTTATATAATTTTGGAACTTAAAGTTGAACACTATAAAATATGGAGGGAGAGTATATATTA
Source organism: Pyrocoelia pectoralis (assembly GCA_036250285.1). NCBI lineage: Eukaryota > Metazoa > Arthropoda > Insecta > Coleoptera > Lampyridae > Pyrocoelia > Pyrocoelia pectoralis. Next base: position 8,208,789 of record CM070075.1, read on the forward strand.
TATTTTGATTATTTTGATATCTCTAAATGGTCAAAAATTAACATTTAGCTGATTTTGAGAAAGTATCATGACGTTATTATTTGTGAATATTTTTTCATGTTGCCTAAATATATCATTTTAAATATTCAGTAAGATTGACTTTATATTGTATAGTAATACTTACTAAATATTGTAAATATGTATGCCGTGTAAATTGCTTAAATATCGTTTTCAATATTTAGTAATATTGTACACGAAATATTGCTACATTATTGTGTGTACAATATTTGATTTACATTAAATAGCAATATTTACTAAATATTGTATTTCCAATATTTGTATAATATTACAAAAAGGTCAGGGCGACTCCCAACAACTTCCTTTTCATATTACAAAAATATATTCACCCAATATTGGCTGCAGTTCAACAATATTGTCCCAATCTCTCTATATTAGGCCAATATTCTGCCAAGCTAACGCCAATAAATGTTGCTACTTTGTATACTTCGTCATGGATAATCCATTTTCGAACATTTTTATAGTTTCTAACAAAAAGTGTCTAAAAAAAGTTTTTTAATTTCTCAGCATGTCCCTCATCTCATAGGGTGGGTGATTTGTATGACTTTACATTGCCTGTTTCCACCATTATCTAAAGATAAAGGGTATTCTATGAATATGTCAAATTTTTATACAATTAGGTATTGATTATTTATCAGAAAATGTTTCTATTCGGTCGTAACCCATGGCTATCTTTTTTAAACGCAGATGTATGGTATGGTAATGGAATTTTCCTCATTGCATCGAGACTATTCCACTAAATGTAAGTAATTTCAGTTAAAAAGCACGGTTGAGTAGTGACGGTTATTTACGCTCTTCTCCTCAGCAAACGAAGAACGACCTTGATGGTGTTGTAATAGCAGAATGCTATTCATCTATTAAAAATATGAAATCTTTCTCAGCTAGGTCTGTTGAGAACATATTTTGATATAAAATTCACAATACATACAAAAATGATTGTACCAGTAGCATTTGTGACACCTGAGGATGTCCATGTTGTGATCATTGAGCTGGGCAATTTTTTACAACCAAATTGTCCCCCTTTAATGAATTCGTTTGAGGGCAATTATGTTTGACGCCCAAATCGCCACTTTTTCCAATTTGAATGTGGAATATTTATGATAGGGTGAGAAATAGTTGGGATGGGACTATTAATTATTCTAATAAAATGGCAGTAGTAAGTTGGTGACTGATGCTTGCTACAACCATCAAATTCTAGATTAGTGACACCGCCATCCTCACTCATTTTAATTTATTTAGTACTGCTTGTAAATTTAACAAAAAAATAGTTATCTCGGTGGGTTTGTGCATCTTAGCGTGTCCTAACAAGAGCGCCGGATTTAAATTTGCCGCCATTTTGTTATACGAGATGCACGGTGACAGTTGTCACGTACAGACCACGCGATTTAAGAATATGGAAAAGTATTCAAACGAACAACGTTTAATTATAGGGTGTTGGAACATCATCAAATTAATGTATATTTTCGAAGAAAATCATTTTTTCAGATGAGGAACATTTTCAACTCTACAGATACGTAAATAAGCAAAACTGTCGAATTTGGGGTGCCGAAAATCCTCATGTGATACTCGAACAACCATATTGGATACACCGCGAGTAACTGTTTGGTGCGCATTTTGGGCTGCCGGAGTGTTTGGGCCGTATTTCTTTGAAAATGCGACTGAAAATGCGCTAACTATTAATTGTGTATGGTATCGCGAAATGTTAACGTAGTTTTTGTGGCTCGAATTTGGACATGTTTTTTCAACAAGACGGTGCGACCTGCCACACAGCACATGAAACAATGATGTTACTGCAAACCAAGTTTCCAGGCCGTGTCATTTCTCGATTTGGCGATTACCATTGGCCACCAAGATCGTGCGATCTAACGCCGATGAACTTTTTTCTTTGAGGCTATGTGAAGGAGGAGGTGTATGCGAATAAGCCTCAAACAGTGAACATCTTAATACGGCGCGTTATTGGTGAAATATAACCACATTTATTTTTCTTTATGTTGAAATGCAAATGTTTGCTTAATTCAAACAATAAATGTGTTTTTCTTTAAAATTAAGTCGGGCGCTCTTGTTGGGACAACCGTTATAATGTATAATCTCAGTTTCCCTGTAGCATCCTGTATTTATTTTAATGTAATTACTCATAACAGCCCATCACACCTATTCGAATGACTGTGCTTCAGGGCTAATGGGCATAACCCAAAACATCACCCCTTTGAAATGCTCCTAATTTGAGCGATCATTTTCATGCCAATATCGCAAAATATACGATTCATATTTAATCAAGCAAGTATAGAAATACACGTACCAACCGGTGTATTACACATGGGAAAAATAAAATACGGTTTTTCATAACGAATATACCTATCCAATTTTCCTACAAGAAAATATAGAGAGTAAGACAGTAGGTACATAGCCAAGTAATTCTATTTTAGTTATTCTTGTAGCATGATTTTGCGGTTCTTCAATTAAATGAAATGTATTATTATATATATGCGCTCCCCAACAAACAAGTAAAAATTCTAGAAACCGTACAAAACAAAATGTATTAGATATTTGCATTGTAAAAGGATAGAACGTCATAACAAGGCCATATAATACGACAAAATGAAGTTTTGGGTGTTGTAACCCACTCCAAAATTGCGATGATATGTTTTTTCACGATTTTAAATATGTACTTCAGTTAAATGATAAAGGGAACTCACAGTAGGTATTTAAAAGTGTAAATAGGGAATAGCGAGAATCTTATTTATTTATTTATAAAATGCATTAATTGTTTTCATCCTTATTCCCGCAAGACTAGTACATACCAATATACCAGTATATATTAGATTTCAATCAAACATTGTTACACACCTCCATTGCTCATAGCTGATCTAGTTTCAGTAGTGGAAGTAAGTAAGTAAGTTTATTAACCATCTAATAAGATGTTTACATTATATCGCCTAATCTCTAAGACTCTAATCATATTATAATGTGCAACTCTCTCATTTTTCTATAAAAGTCAGATAGACAGAATCCCTTAAAATACCGGGTGGGGCAGAGGCGACTGACGAGTTTGAAGGGGTTACAAATAACGAACTCAAAGAAAACTCGATTAATTTGTTTAATTCAGTTTACAATATTATTACAATTTATTGTCAAGTTTTGAAAATGATGTCAGTCAAATGGCGGCCATCAGCAGCGATACACTGGTGAAGTCGTTTTCTGAAGTTTTCGAGCGCATTTCGGCACACAGCGATCGGTATGGCCTGGATTTCTTCTCTGATTAGCTCCTTTAAAAACTTTATTTTTGAAGTAGTCCCACAGAAAAAAATCGCATATACTCGTGAGAATGCCCGCCACCTCACGTCCCCTCTTAGTGAGATAAGCCGCCCTGGCAACATTTGTCTCAACACATCGCGTGAAATGCGTAGCCTTGTCCTGTTGAAACCATATTTCCCCTAAATCGTGTTGTTCAGCAAGTTCTTCCAATTTGGGCTGCCTAAATGTTTGTAACATTGTAACATAACGCTGGGAAGTGACAGTGACGGTGATGTAATCATCCTCAAAAAGGTAGGGCCTATCACTCCGAATTGAGACACAGCACACCAAACTGTCACTTTTGAGAATGAAATCTTTCATGCAGCTGCCGAGGGTTATTTGCTGCCCAGTACCGGATGATTTGCTTGCTGACAGCTCCGGATAAATGAAAATGAGCATCGTCACTACCGAATAAAGTCGCTGTTGCAGGGATCCGTTGGAGCGTTTCCTCACAACAATTTTTGCAGTTCAAATAATCAGCAGCATTTAATTCTTGAACAATCATAATTTTGTAGGGGCGGAATGACAAATGTTCATGAGGAATCCTCCTAATTGACCGACTAGACGTCACCAAAGCTATCGCATGCCTACGTGCAGAGCGTCTCGGCTGCTGCTCTAACATTCTCAATAATTTCAGGGGTTCTTACCGTTCTAGGTGGTCCATGTCCTCTATCTCTTCGTATTCCTCAATAATTTAATTGCTCATTCTTCACCCATTTCCCTAACATATTTTATGGTCATTTCATCATTGTATTGCCATTATTTCACTAAAATATTTCTTCAATTGGGAAAAATTATCTGATTCTTATCATAAAAGTATTAACTTGAAAGCGTTATTGTATCGTTTTCAGATAACCCTTCTTTAATATTAGCCAATTAACCATCAAAAAACTGCTAAAAAATAAAAGGTCGTCTGTCTTTTTATGATTACACTTATTTCAACATATGTAAACTGTATTAATTGGTCGACGTTTTATTTTAGCCCAATATGGGAGACCATTAACGTGGTATAAAAGAGATGATCTGAAAGTTCACGCGCATACGAAGTTCCAAGTGATGAATGTAATGACGAACACTTTTATACAGTTGTTAACAAATTTAGTGTTTAGTACTTAGTTTGATTTATTTGACCATTTACTTTTTTTTACCTCGTCGTCCAGTCGTTTGAAAGACAATTTATCACACATCAAATTGCTATACCAAGGTAGTGTCGTAATCAATTGATAAATTTCTTTAAGAAATTAAGATATTAAATCTTCGTCATGTCAGTGGTATTCACAACAAATTAACCTACAATCATAAATCAAATTGATTGGGTAGGTATCATTTTTTTAAGGTTGTATAACGTACTAAGATACTATTTTCGTTGTGGCTAAAAGTATCATGTAATAATATCTATGTACGGGCTCGCATCTGAAATTAGATCACTTTAGTTGCATTTAAAATTGTTCGACATACATAGTACGTATTTAATATCTGAAAAGTGCTTCGACATACAGGTTAAGTAATTGTAAATCAATCAAAAGGACTTTGAACGAGATGGCACGCCTTATAGACGAAGCGTATAAATGATATAACAGTACTTAATAAAAACCGAAAGTGTTTCGAAAAGACCTTGGTAAGTAGTATGCAATATGGTAAAATGTAGATCAGTACAGATTCGCGGCCAGGTGAAAGGACCGCACCTTTTCACGTGTGGTACTATAAACAGAAGAGTTACAACAATGCTAATTTTTTGTTATTGATTTCAATAATAGAAAATCTAATTTATTACGATAAATACAAGGCCGTTCCTTGACCAAGAAGGATCTTTCTTTTTTAGGTTCAATTAATAACAGTCATCGAGCGCAGTAGGTGCTACTATTTGACCTTTGGATTTGTATCGGTAAGAGCAAATCCGTTTTACTTAAGCGGAAGAACAATTTGTACCAAATCAAAATTTATAGCTTCTAAATATAACTGATGGGCAAATAATTTCCATGTTGACCATTTTCAAATTTTACAACCTACAATTACGTCATTTGATCATGGTTATTAATTGGTCAACACAAAGTTTGTTACAGATGATATTTCACTACGGAATTTCGAAGCGCCTACACGTTTGTCATTCGCAAATGTTTACGTAACAAAATTAATTTTAAATAAGTAATGATTATGGGAACTGATTAATTATGATTAAGTATCGATGTCCTGTAATTTGACAGTTCTTCGCAATAATTATCTTGTTTCTTTAAGAAAATGTGGTCCGCTGCATAATTATCAAATAAACTTTAAATATAAAGATTTGAATAAAATTTGAATTCATTAAACTGAAAAAATGATACTTCTATTCCTATAAATATCCTCAATTTGCCACCGTTGGCTATCAAGGGACTCGCAAAACTCAATCCTCATCAGGATGACCTCGAAAGAGTAACTCTCCTGTTCAGGCTACTCTGTGCAGTCTTATGTAATCAGCTCTCGGAGTGACCGAAGAATGGTGTAAGAAACACTGCCTGTCCATAAACCCGACAAACACGGAGGTATTTCTCTTCACAAAGAAAAGGAAGATTGAGGGACTCCGAGCTCCTCTACTCTTCCAAAAACATCCCCAGTTTTCAGAGTCAGTGAAGTATCTAGGTATTACAACAAACTGAACTGGAGTAATCACATCCAGCTTAAAGCGGAAAAAGCAATTAGAGCTTTCTGGCAATGTCGCCACGCAGGGGCGCCGGAAGAAAATTTGTTAGGGGGGGGGGCTTGCATTTTTTCAAGTAGAAATTAGAATGCTTGAAAATTTTTACCTATTTTTAAATTTAGTAACTCAATAGGCTACGCAGAGTCACCGATGGGATAGAACATTATATTCCAAAAGTGGTTATATTGTGATATTTTAACATTTTCTAAAATGGGTTTACGCGTTTTATGAAATTCCAGGGGGGGGCCGGGCCCTCCCTTGCTCTTTAGTAGCGGCGCCCATGTCGCCACGCAATTGGAAGACTTTGGGGTTCATCGCCAAAGTCTGTCCTGTAACTATACACCGCTGTGATCAGACCTATGTTCTGTTATGATCATATAATTTGCTATAATCCTTTTCATGTCCCAAGGACCAGAGCTTGTGTGGATGTACAACTATTCAACCCATCCATAGCCCAGGGCAAAAGTTATCGAACAAAATTTAGCTAAATCGTTATTTATGCAACAATTTCGTGGGGAAAATATGCGAATTTCATGCATTCTAAACTTGCCAAAATACTACCGTAGATACGTCGCTATAGGGACTATTGGGGAAGAAGATTTGTATCCTTATCACTTTCAAAAAGTACATCATTTCAAAGAAACGGTCGGTATATTTTTACGGGTAGTTAATTAATCAAAGCGACCGAAGAAGTAATTGCTAAAACTACAGACGAGGCGACTTTTAGTCCTAACAGGATTTCTAATTCGCGAACTACAAAACCAGGATCAATTTTCGACAAATGTTTGGATGGAATTGATTGATAATTAATTTATTAGTCCATATAATATACTATCAAAGCGGTTAACGATTCTATAACTTTCTTAGTGAACCTTTTGAAACATTTTCCTCCAACTGTAGTAGGTGCTGTACTACCAACATGATGGTAGACCTGCACATCCTGATCTCAATGGGCAATTTTTAAACAAACGGATACGAAAAGGACTTAATAGTTAACCCCCCATGAACACTCTGAACCCCTTTTCAGTGGAGTGCAATCGAGACCGTTATTTATGATACTCCAAATGAACGTGTAGAAGAACTACTGGACAAAATTGCAGCTGTTTTGGGAGAAATTAACCACTCTGATGTAATAATTGTTACTAAGGGTCTGTTAAAACTCTATGGTACTATTTTTGCAATATCAAGTAACTAAGTTTTACAGAATATGTTTTCTTTTTGGAATCTGCACATAATGTAAATGATTTCTTGAAAAACAAATGTTCGATAATTAATGAACCATAAAAGCTCACACTCAATGTGATTTCCGACCAAATCTATACTCAACGTTGGTTATTGTCAGTAGATAGGTACCAATTTTGTACTATAATAGTATGTATTTACTAACCAACGTAAATGTAGATTGTTTCTCTATCTCTATAAAAAATACAACAAAATATATCTCAAATGGAACTAATTATTCATTCTATGCATTACGCACAATTTAGAAATGAATAAACCTTGCTTTGAAATTTTAGTGGTCACGATAATATCAAGTAAATTTAGTAACCTTGATTACATATAATTATTATAAAAGCTTGTTGGAATATTTTTCCGTTTATTCTAAAACTTGGTAGTATTAGAACATGAATAGGTTTATACGAAAAATGTAATGGTACTAACTCATTTCAGAATCTACAAAAGCTACATTAAATGTGAAATAGTGTTAGTTACCTAAACAGAAGATAAAACACACGCTACCTATACAAATTCCTACACTAAATAAGGGTAGATATAAGTTTTGATTGGTTGTCTCTTTAATAGATTCTAAATAAAGTCCTCCATCCCGCTAAGTATCCACTAAGATAATGGTTACATTTGTGAAATTTTCCATTTAATGGGGCGAAGATACATTACATTACACTGCGCAAATGTATCTCTTTAAGGGGGTGTCTGTTTTCCGCATTTTCACCAATCAGGAAAGCGTTACAACGCTACATTGTAACAAATCTGGAAAATTTTAGCAGTGCTCGCATTGGTGCTTTTATAATCGGCGTAGTATCCATTTTGAGAACCGTTTTGATACTTGTGTTAAGTTCGTTGTGCATTTTTTATAACCACACATTTGAAACCGAAAATAAAACGAAAGCCTATTTACTACTTTTTTTCACAAAAGACTTGAGTATTTGTTTTTTTAGCCTTGCCAACATCCACTAAGTATATGTATGGTTACAGAATGTAATACTAATGATTAATGAAAGTAAATAGGGTACAGTCGAATAATTGAAATGAGTAAATTGTAAATAGTAGGTAGGTGGTAAAGTTTTTCCTATACGTACTTGTGCATTATATTTATTCTCGTTTCATTTTTAATTTACAGGAAAACATAATTCGCTTAAATCAAATATAGGAACGTTCACATTTGGAAATTTTATAAACTGACAAATTTTCATGAAAATATTAGCAACATTTTCCATTTTAGTCTATAGGAACAATTCGAGTGCACTAAGACCGCATCATCCCTAAACTCTATACTCCAGTCTTTCACTTGTAAGCAGTAGATAGGTACTTCCAATAGAGTAAGCGACGAAATAACCAAGTTGTACACACAACAAATTTATTGTGGCCTGCAAACACTTTCATTCGCAGTTGCAAATATACCCACTCGCCCTATGATTTTCCCATAGGGCCTAAGGGAAAGTTATGTTAATATAAACACACAAACAAATGAGTAAGTATAATAGGGTTTCAAAACGTGTAAAAAGAACCGTCTTATTCACACGAATAGTTAATGCGTACTTACAGTTTCATTAGAAGCACTTGTAATTTCATGGATATGTTAACAAGAAAAATGCTAAAAAAACAAGCTGTAATAACCTAAAAAATGTACTTGTGGTGTTTTTTTTTAATTAAATTTTGATTATAGAAACATACTCTTGAGATCTGCCATCGGACGGATTAAAAAAGTAAACCATAATTATGTGTCAGCACCTTAGTGTTGTTATCTCCAAGCTGTCAGCCTTAAACAAACGTACCTAAACCATGGTAGATAATTTAAGCAAGCTGTAACTTTAGCCGTGTGTATCGAGTCAATCCATTTGATCGATTTTCCAACAAAATTATTGTATAACTAACGATTTTGACCTCTTTTGGCCTCAATATTCGACAATAGGTTCTGAGTCGATGTCAATGAAATAGATATTTAAAGTCTCTATCAAATATTCTTCCCGTTTGCTATAAAGTGTCGATAAAAATTTGTTTTATCTTTATTTTTGGCCAAGACTGTGTCCCAATGAAGGTTAAGCGATGGAACTCAAAATATAAAAATGCTAATCTTCGAATGTATACTGTCGTTTGGCTTGCGATGGCCCCAAAGGGTGTTGACGCAATGTGATTTCTGCCAAGTGCTCTGAATGTCAACGTGAAGAGATTCAAGCAAGCGCGGGTAAACGGCATCACGGACCCTCAAGTCTGCTGGGAAGGACCAAGACCACTCTTACAATCGTGGGATAATAAGAGAGTGGTCTATGAGAACCCCAGATTCCGGAAGGCGGGAGCCCGTCGCTGGCCTGGCAGGGAGTTCGTATTTTTACCAATCCTCGTCGGTCCGCGGGGCATCATTTTAATTTTTAGGTTACACTAGAAACATGGAAGAGTTAGTGTAAACAAAGTCTGATACTTCCGATATTTTACCAGTAGTTATTGACTTGGACGGCTCTGATAATAATGACAGTGACGAAGATGATTATGAGACAGAGAAGAGAATTAAATTCAAGATTTTCCCGTGTCTTGCAGGAATTTAAAAAAATTTAAAAAGATTTAAAATATACTTAGATAAAATGCAACAATTAATTTACTAGCAACAATCACGTTCAAAAATAATAGATTTGGGAGTTAAATTATACCAATATTGCTGTAGTGATTAGAGTGACTTGGCGATTCCATTTCAATTTCGTTCTCATTCTCATTGGAAGCCATGTTTCAGCATCTCGCCTTAGAAGAATATGAGTTTTATTCACAGTTGAATATCGTCCTCGGATTCTACTAATTCTGCAGGTTTATCCTCCTGTAAGGTCTTTCCTTTACCATATCTCCTCATTCCAGTAAAACCGTGGGTCTTTAATTAATCTAATTAATCGACCATGCGTTGTGTACAGTAAAGTAACTGACTAATTAGAATAGAAAGATCAATTCCAATATTTGAACCAGTGATATTTTGCTGTTAATCCTCCCATTTAGATCGATATAGTAGAAAAATCTATTGTCACTTCAAACCGATCTTGTTGTTTGGTACCTTTTCTTTGCACACCGAAATAATGGTCCAAATTCCACACCATAGTTTGTCTTGCATCGCCAATCCACATCGCAAGCAATTTGCGCAGCTTTTGTGGTGAAATAAATTATACTATCTCAAGAAGTTTACAGCCTTCTCCTCTGAAAATGTCATTATCATTCAAGTAAAATTACACTTCGGATAACAGTGACATGAGCAATAAATTATGAAGTTGTAACTGAAATTTGGCAAGGTTTGAGGCCAGATTTTATACATCAAGTAATTTCAATTAAGTAAAATAATTGGACGGGACACAAACGGAAAAGAATCCAATTATGGGTCATCATCTTTAACATCTTGTAACATTTTAGCGATACATTTAAATGAATAATACCATAATTCATTTCTTTTCATTCATTCTCTAAAATGAATGTTTTGCGGACTGCAAATAGTCCACAAAATACATCTTTAGAGTACTAGTACGCTAAAACGTATTTATCTGTTGTTGCCATAGCAACTATGTCAAACCTAAATTTTTTGACGTTTACAAGTGTTGTGTACTCGTCAAAATAAATGTTTATGAAATTAATTTGATAGTTTAGAGAATTCCTGCAAAAAAATATTGTATGCATCACGTACGCAAAATGCTCTAGCGGATTCGTCGAAGTTTTCGGACTCGGCTAACGCCTCGTCCGACAAACACGACTCATCCACTAAAACATCATTTTGCGTACTTGATACATAAATAGCTATTGTTGTAATAATTTTAACGAACATTATTAGTTCCTTCAATTCACGAATGCCTCAATATTTTAGATTTTAGAACATGCAGAACTTTTTATAAAGAATAACTTTTTTTCGTAAAATTAATAATAAAAAAGTTTCCCATATGTTGCCACCTTAAGTAGACACACTGTATATAAGATTCAGTATAAAAAATTAGGCGCACTGATAGGAGTAGGTACAAGTTAGAAGTTCAATCGCCTTTTTGAAACAATTACTGAAAAATCCTTTAAAACGTGAGGATTTAATAGAACTTATAGACTTATACCTACTGTTCCGCAAATCCTAATTGTACAATTTTCTCAACAAACATGTATAGAAATTTATATAAATTGCTCTTCTAAATATTTTAAAAGCAACTAAAGTTGAAAATATGTGAAATTTTGGTTGCATAAAATTTCCGTAGTGTAAATTTTATTTCACCTTACAGATACAAGTGCCATCTATGATTACAACAGTTTGTAATCAGTTCGTGAGTGTAGAATGTTTCGTTTATTTTAAGTGTAATTCTAAAGAGCGAGCTACTGTCTACAAATAATCGCAAACTGTGAATGTGAAATTTATGAAATTCTACCCACACAGTTTGCTACTTTTCACTATTCCCTCAAATTCCGTACAAAGATCAAATTTAGCCGCATTCGAAATGTTCACTAAATTTTTCGTGAAACTTTAGTGTAAAATCAATAACTTCTAATCAAATCAGAAATAACTATAAATGTGCTTCCCTGAGAATTTTAAGTTTAGGAATATTCATTTCATTTAATCAAGGCGTTCTGTTTAGGCAGTTACGAGGGGTCGTTTTTATATTCACGAACTAGGCATGAAAAGAAAGGATTCGAAGAAGAATAAAACACCAGCATTACACCGTTAGGTACAATAATTTTAATCCATTCTTGTCGATCTTAAATTGTGCTTGTGCCATTTGTGCCCTCCTTAAAATTTGAAAATAAGAAATAATAGAGGAGGATGGTAGATTTCTATGAAACCACATTTATTAATGTCTTAACTTGTCCTAGAGCAACAGGACACTTTTGGCCTTTCATCACTTTTCGTCGCCTTTTCCCTTGGATAGATTTTATCTGAGGTAATGCCATTCCCAAGCATTCGTGTGAAATTATTAAAATCGTGCAACTCCTCAGTGCTGCGAATGGTTGTTTCGTTATTCTTACATCCTTACCTTTTCAATAACATCCAGTATGACCACGTTAACAGAGAGTCCTGCCGAATTTAGGGAAGTGAACTCTACCAAAAGCTACATATTGACTAACTTTGCGTCAAATATTTTTTGATCCTATATTGTTCGAGATTTCTCGGAATGGTGTATCCTATGCCCACATGCCATTTCTTTTACGAAACACTTTAATTTCTATAAAGGAATACTTTCTACAATAATTGTCGCACCGAAGTCACGATGTTTTATTTTGGAATTTTGCAGACACCATAGCTATATACCTACCTAGCATCTAAACCTTTTCAAAATGTGATAATTATTTTTAAGTAAATTGCACAGCTAAAATGATCAAAATTTCCAACAATATTTCTTTTTATTATTATATTTGAACCATCAAGTAGAGGATGTATGTATACCTTAACACATATTTGTTAAATTAATATAAGCCCACGATTTATTAACATCTTTCACGTTTTTGATGTGATGTGACGTTGGTTCAAATGTATACAAAAAAGCTGTGTTATATGCAAGCACCGTCTGTTATACGGATTTTACCTACTCTCATACTTCGTAGTCATGGGTTGAAGAAGAAAGAAATAGAAGACGATCATTATAAGATGATTGAGTAGCTGTAATTCAATAAGCACCATTATAGTTATCATTACACCGCATGGCACAGGGTTACGTACGTTCGCGTCCAGGAATGTGGGTTTGAAGTGTAAACATTCCTAAACCTATATTTATAAAATACCCAGTGGGTGAACTTCAGAAATGCAGGGAACGTACGTAAAAAGAACCTATACGGGATTATAGGTGTGAGGGAAGAATAACATCAGTTAGGGGCTAATTGCTTACTATCGAGTAAGTATATGAACTTTGACAAGACATTTTTACATAAAATTGTTTAAAAAGAAGATTAATCACATATACTTACCAAAGTAAAATAAAATAAAATTCAATTCACCTACCTGCGCTTTTTATAATTCCATTACAAAAACTATTTCCTAATAAATAATTTCCATAGTATTAAAAATGTCATTTTTATCCAGTCAAACCAAAATCAATCTATCTTGGCTTATAAACCAGTTTATTTTTATATAGATACATTTTCTAAACGCAGACATGTAATTATAACACGTTTAGTAGCACTAAAACTTTCATCGGTGCATTCCGCTTTACTAATTTGTATAATGAGGCGTTGATAAACGCACAGAAAGGAATTGTTTCATCTGTATTATTTTTTTTATTTATTCCATTTTTAAGTAGGGTTTCTTCGTTTCATGTTTTGTTTGTATAAAAAACTTAGCCCTCGTTTTATATCAAAATTACAACGATTTTCAACTAAAGCATACTACTTTTTATACCCTTTTGTTACTATTACAAAAGCATTTCAAAAAATGTTTAAAAACGCTATATTTATACGAAATTCAGTATGTATTACCCTATGACAAACATTGTCGAAATATGCAATATAAATTAAAGATTAATCATTATTTTATATAGATGCTAACACGATCGGTAATTTACAAAACAACTATGTACCTACCTGATACGATTGGATTTCGTTTTCTTAATGATATGTTTCAAGATAAACGTTTATTATACAATAATTTAGATCTTATGCTTCATTTTAAAGTATGAGTGGTAATATTTGTTACAAAAGTCATAGAAATTTATTGGTTTCTGCAATTAATGCCGTGTTGCACATATCTGTCCAATGTCTTTATAATCATCCCCAGAAGAACGTTAACAAGGCTTTCCCTGTTGCATATCCCACACAAATGTTTAAAAAATACGTAACGTGCTCATCACACACTCCGATTGCCCGTTGCCATTTGAAAAATTAAAAGTTTAAGCCTGTAAGTTGTAAACAGCACCTAATTTTTCGATCACAAGCTGTTATCCCATGATAAAGGAGGGGAGAAATATTTATAATTATTTAAAGGAACTTTTCCAGAAAGGTAAATTCTAGTACATACACGCTTTATTGGTTTCACAAATAAATAATTAACGGTGTTGTAATTATAATTTTATTTAACTGTGACATTTTACCATTCCTAGGTAGGTAAAAGAAAAGTATGTTCAGTACCAGTACCAGTACCAGTACAGGTGACAAATGACAAATTATTATATTCTAAGAATTGGAGGTGCAGTAAGGAGTGGCGGGAAGACGAAGACAAAGTTTTTATCTGTGACTTCTGTAGTTCTGTCAATAAAATATTTTAAATTTTTGTGCCTTCTCTGTTGAGTGCTAAACATTATGGAACTTAAAAAAGCATAAGTATCCGGTTTTATCCGACTAGGTGGCTAAAACCATATATATATATGTATTTTTTTCTCATGTGAGTTCTATTTTTAGCATAAAAAATAATGACAATCAAAAGTCCATTTATAAGTGAAACTATAGCCAAAAAATGGTCCCTTACATTACTTAATTAAAATAGTTATGAGACCTAGAACACCAAGTATTCCATTTTATCCAACCTTCCCCTACATATTTACATAAAAGTTAGGAAAATCTCACATTACTGAAGGGAGGAGGTAAATTGAGATACAAAGCACTTTGTGCCGAGTAGTTTAAAGCTCCGAGTCAAGTAAGAGATTTTACTGACGTGTTTTGTATTAAATTTTTCCGGAAATCGCAAAAAACACGATATTTACAAATTTTTATAAATTTTTTTACAAATTCCACAAAAATCAAATTTGTTAATTTTGTTGGTAACTATAGTTACAAACTATATTTTGCGTCTTGTAAAATCTTTACAGTACTAGTCCGGAAAATTCAATTTTCTTGCGCGTAAATAAGCAGAAAATTTCCGGAAAAAATGATTACACCTAGGCTTATTCCACAGGTTTGACTAGATAATCTAGAACGCATCAGTAACATATTATAGATTTTGCAGAACTTCTGAGAAAACTTCTTCAGAATTTATACTCTTTCTTATTCCATTATTATCGAAATAATTCTATACATTCAGAGATCTATCATCCTCCCCACTGTTATTTTACCATTTCCTATTCACTTATTGTAAATATTGTCTTGTAATAACGTACCTAATGTCGGAAAAATTTGCTTTTTACTATTTTGTTCTTCGTGTTCTTCATTAATAACGTTTTGTTTGATAAAATGTGAAATTGCAGGTTTTTGAACTACATTTATGTCGATGACAGATTACTTATATGTTAATTCAGAACACCTCTTCAATACATATAGGTTTTTTTTCCAAACTAGATTAACAAAAACAATGCGGTAATATGTAATCACCACGATCACGTAACCTATGAAGCATGTAAGTATTCATTTTTCGGTTCGATGCAATCACATAACAGTAATCAATCACTGCGAGTGTTTTTCCCGTTAGATTAAGCTACACGCATTTTGATCATTTCTAATTAATTTTTGTTTTCGTCTGATAAATAAAATAGTAAATTTATTTACGTATAGTAAAAATTTCCTATCGTAATCCTTTAGTAAAAGTTATAACTAAAAAATATCATAATTAATCGGAAATACTTAAATAAGTAATTACAAATATCTACCTATATAATTTATACTTTCTAATAATATCCATCAACAAGTACCTTAAGATTTAATAGAAATCTATCTATTGATTGTGCTTTTCCTTCAATACATCATTAATTATAACTTACAAGCTACAAAACTAAATTCTTAATTACGTCGAAGTGTTTTAACCCATTTTATTTACAACATTCCTACAATTTCCATGCATTAAATTAAGTACCTACATTAAAAGTACGAAAGAGCTACTTAGAAGAAAATGTCAATCGAAAAAGTTCTCTTTTTCCTGTGAGATGATTGACAAAAATGTCAATCGATCCGCTTATCTTACAAGCTCCACACCTTTACTTTATTTGTTTCGGTTAGTTAGATGTATCACTCGTTAGCATTTACCTTGAATTTAAAGTTGAAAACCTAAATTTATTTTCAAAACTGTACATCACAGTTTAAGTTCTTATAACTCACTTTCTTCTCTTCCTATATTTGATTTAAATTTTGAAGATCAGCCCGGCGAGTCTGCCTTTCATATTTCTCAAATACGTTACGAATGTCACGATAAATAAAGCCACATATAAATTTTTGCGACTGTAAGCATGTCAAATTCGGGATAGGCCAAAAGTGACAAGGAGACAGTAGTGACTACCTCTGTTATGTTAACGGTAACCGTGCACATTGTTACATAATATTTGAATATAATACTAGGTAAAGGTAATACCCCACACACTCATAACTGTAAATATATAAATGTATAAAAGATTAAATTCAATAATTCAACTATGACGCTATATAAAAATGTGGATCTCCGATTAAGACTTAATCCAAATTAATTATAACCAATAACCTGCATGATAAATAGCACATCTACTTTACATATCTCTTGGTACGAAAATAACACACAACCTCCCCTTAATAACTTGTATTTTATGATGGATGATGATGAAACTTATACAAAATACAATTTATTAAGGGGAGGTTGTGTGTTATTTTCGTACCAATCTATCTCACCCCTTCGTGAACCACTTCGAATTCAAAACATGGTTACATATCTCTTGTATTATTCATTACTTATTGTTAACAAAATTAAACATGTACTTTTGGTACATATTTTAATGCTTTTCGACTGTCTTCACTCGTTTTCTTATCATTCCCGGATAGCACAAAATGGACGACAAGAATAGCCTGAATAGGTACTAACGATCCTCGTAAAATTGGAATCCAAAAAGAAGTTTTTAATTTTCGAGTAGGTACTTATAGATCGCCGATTCCTTTCCCCATGGTAAACATCCAAATATACTTACACCTTCTATTCAATTCATAGAAAATGTATCTTGTACGTCCTCCGAACACATCATCTTTTCTCACTTGGAAAATCGTGAAAATTTAAGAACGCAAGCAATTTTCCGTTGCATTACCTGGAAGGTTGTTTTATTCGAACCTGTTTTTCATTTAAAATATTTATGCATTTATTTCTGCGATAAATGGCATTGTTCGAAGCTGTTCGATTATTGCCTTAATAATAATTCATAGCTCTCTGGTCTGCATTCTGAATTACGATGGGAGGGTAGACAAGTCCACGCGCATATAGGCCTCTTACTCCGGCCCTTTGTGCTATCTCGCCGATTAGAGTCATCCGACCCCGCAACGTCATTCAAACCATCCCACACGTGAGATAAACCTGAGGATACTGGAAGGAGATGCGGATCCGGTCAAGATACCCTCAACGTGGATCGTCTCAGTTTGGATAAGTACGGGACACTCATAAAGTATTCGACCAAGACGGTGCGGTGCATTTCTTCATTAGTTTACAGTGCCCAGAAAAAAGTAGTAGCAGATTCTTCCTTACTAGCTCTGTGCAGAAGCGCGCCGAGCTGCATGATGGTCCTCTGAACGTCTCTCTCGCATGGCGACAGTCTTACATCAAGTTCCACCTAGTCTTACTGGTCTTGGATGTCTTGAGTTTTTATGCGGTTTACAGTTGATACTTCATGTGGAAGAATCGGCTCTGGACCATAAAACAACTGTTGTGTTTGTGACATTCGGAAACCAACCTAGAGGTAATATTGCCATAACTTGGTACCTGCATAGCGGCTTTGCGATCATTGGAAATTCTGATAATTTTGTTCTTTATGATTTTTTCCTACCAGTTTTGCTTGAAAAAAATTTAAAATTTTGCCTGCTTTTGGGTGATATAGAAGATCAGTTCTTTGGAGTAATTACCAGTGCCGGTTCCTTCGATTGTTTTAGATCCATCCGTGAAGATGGATATGTCAAGTTGGGATACCACTTCAACATCAAGAAAGATGTTTCTACCTATGAATGAGTCCGATTCCCTCTCCAAGAAAGTCGCTTGTAATATCTAAATAGCAGCACAGTCCAGTTCGGTACAACCTCGGTTGCGCTATGATGACTTAAAACAGTTTCTATTGTTTCGAAGGGTGGGCTGTTTATAGTCCAACGATCCCTCAATCTTACGACAACCTTACGACAGAATTTGGGGCTGATTCTGTGGAAATCGTACTAGCGCCGTAGCTCTCTGGTAACAACTGGAAATGTTGGTAATATTCATTGTATAGCTCTTTTCTACACTCTGCTTTTTACGTCTCTACTAATTTGCTTATGCTAAAAAGCTCTACATCACCATTAACTTACAAGTTAATACGTGGCACCTTAAGTACACAAAAGACAAGGGTTTCAAGTTTAGATTTAACTCTTGGTTTTTTATAGCGACTGCATTTATTATTTACTTATTTCTTCTGTTGCTGGTTGTATTAATTTCGAAACAATTAAATCGCATAACTTATTTCGTAATTATTTTCATCACCAACTTGAATATTAGGTATCATATTATATTATTTTGGAAAAATATTAGAACTTCAGTTCAACTGGGTGTATGGTAATAGCTAGGTCTAACGTAATCAAACATGAAGATAATTTTGATACGACCTTTGGATTTAAAGAGTACTGGTAGGTAGTCATCATATTTTTAATTATATCTATGCAAATGTCTGCACAATACAGAAGTAGGTACGTCCATAATAGACATTTAGATTTAAATATAATAAGTACGTTTCCTTTATACTTTCATGATACGTCGGCATAATCTTGCTAATTATCCATTTGTTTTATTTCTCTCATGTATAATTTAATTCTCCCAGCAGTTTTACTTCAGTTATCACGAAAATTCATCTTTTTACACCAATGTGAATAATACTGTTGGCGTTTTATAGCTCTAAGTTAAATTTAAACTTTGGTATCTTGCTTAGTATTAAATAACGTGCACGAAATCACTGCTAGGATTATATTACTATCATTCATAAAATTTGTGTGACTGCAACACACGTACCTACTTATAACTCACAGTACATTATTTCTTGTGGCATCAATTGCTGTTTGTTGTGAGCTGATTTCCATTATATCAAATTGTCATTATTATTTTTTTCACATGTTTATTGGTTGGATATTTACAATCTGTTATTAAATAATATATATAAATATTCAGTAAATCGTTTGCCATATAATAGCTAGGTACATAACATGAAGAAGTAATATCCAATAATAGTACTTCGCGATCCTGCGACAGGTAAGGGTTGTTTGAGAACAGAATCATTATGTCACAATAGAAATCAGTATCACAGAATCACAATATGTTTATGGAGACAGTACTTAACTAGAAATGAAATTCAAATGGAGTATAGAAATGTCGGTTGTTGCCGTACAAAAGTTTACACAGCACAGTATTCAGTATATGGCGCAGCAAACGTGTAGGAATAGGAATAGGAGCCCAGTCAAGAATCTACAAAATCGATTCTAACACATACGGCAGAAATCAAGTCGTAAACAGTCAAAAATGAAAGGCTACTGGTAAAAACAGAAAAAACAAAGTCACTCTTAAATAGAGAAAGAGTGATAACATAAATAATATTGGGAGCTTTTACAGCTGGTGTAGGAAAAATAAGTGGAATGAACACGGAATGAAAACGGAAAGATGATATAATTAATTATAATCTAAGAAGCAGGGGGGAGGGGGGTTGAAGAATAAATCGGCAATTTTGCCTAAAGTAAAGGTATATAAAGGAAGTAAATGAAAGAAATGCCATATTTCTGGTCCTATTACATCGTTTTGTTCCAGAAGAATTTGCAAGAAACCAAGTGTGTGTACGTTTTTGCATAAATGAAGCACAACTAATAAAAATAAAACTTTGGCAGAGAAACCACAAACGGTAAATCTATAAATTGGAGAGGATTCCCGCTTACACAGTTCCCGCTCCTCCAGTGCCCTAAGCTAAGTTAAATATTTTCACCGCAACAAGTACAAATTTCTGCACAAACTTACCCTTGTAAGTGTCATGCACAAACTAAAATTGATAACCGCGTGAAGTTCTTGACAAATGTGCGCTCTTCAGATAAGGAACAACTAATGAAAAGCAATAGGAGCCGTGTTCTCCATTGAAAAAATACATAGATGAATTTGTAGGATCTCTAGAGAATGCTGAATTGTTCCACTGCAGCTACAAAATAATTAAGATACATTAATAATATCAAAAGTATCAATAATAATTCTTTGTATTTGATACGTTGTGTTCAAGGGCCAAAAGTGTTCCAGTTATACTCTGACCATCCGGAACATAAATCCTTCTAAAGTAAAATATCCGAAAATTTATATAAAAATAGTTGACTTTCGTTATATTTATATTAACGATGTAAAGAAAAACAATACAATTATAGGTAATCCGCTATACCGCGTATTCACTTGGTTGATTTTCAGATCGAGATTTCCAAATTATAGGTTTAGAGTTCGAATTCATATGATAAACTTTCAATGGCAGCTTTTGTACAATACTTTTTATTTTGACCTTTCCGACTTACTTTTAAGCACTGACGACAATTGGCTTAGAATAAGTTTTTTTAGAAACTGTGCTCAAAGAAAAAGGTATAATTAATGGGAAAGTGTTGAACATTTATGAATTTATATGTCTTAGAAGAATATAATCTGCCAAGTCCGTTCTAACGAATCCAGTGTGCAAGTGTCAACAACGATAATGTGATACCAATTTAATATGTAGAAGGTACAGTGAAATAGTAAAATAATAAGTGTACTTAGTAGCGGAAATCAGGAACAAACAAATCATCAATCTGTTTATTCGTCGTTTTTGAAGGTTTAAATTTGTCGCCCTAATCTAATTAGGAAAACGTTACAAAACATTAACGACAGTGCCCACAAAAATATACACGGAAGTAGATATGCGCTAATTTCCCAACAACTTTTTCACAATATGGCACGTGTGTGCATTCATGGTAACATTAAAATTCTTCATTGCATTAAGCCCTAATTATCTAATTAAAATGTTGCATCTGGTTCAAAAATGTGTAGTATATCAGATCATAAAACTATAATTTCCAATTAAATAAATTATGATCTATAGGAAATTGGTGCACTTCAAGCTAATAACCACTACAATAAAACGACATATATTACAAAAGTCTCTTATACTCGAAATAGATTTATTGCAATACACATTTTAGAAAGAGCACTGAACTTTACACTAAAAGTAAAATGGAACAAATTACACTCGGACTACTTTAAAATTATGTTTTCATTCAGTTTATGTAGTGAAAGCTGTAACAACTTAAACAATGGATGTCGTAAAATTAATAAGTACATCCCGTTTAAGAAATTACATCTTAAGACTATTTCTGTGTTGTGTATGATTTTTATCGTCTTATTATTGAAGATTATATGCAGCAGAAATAGTACATAGGTATCATTTATATAAATTACATACTTATTTCACCCCCGCTCGCTAGCACGATACGAATAATAATTAGGTATAACTGAAATGGAAAATCAAATTTAAACGTAAGCGAATAATTAACATTATGTAGTTTTGTTTTTACCCAAAAGTTCATTCAATTTGGCCTTTATATGCGCCGAGTCACCAATTTTTATTTTGCCCTCTACCATTGAATAACTAATGCCTTGTAGTTATTCAATGCTTCTACTTAGAAAATAGTATAGTCTCAAACCATTCGAAAATCACGAAAATCACGTAATTTTTCCAACAAAACGTAATTGTTGCGAGGATACTGTATGAAAGTGACATCAACACTGTCTCATTTCGTAGACGGAATAGAAGGAAAATGTCTCTAAATGCAAATTATACAGAGTGGCCAAATTTCGATGTTTTAATAGGGAATCTCGTAAACTATAGTTAGTATGTAAAAATAAACCTCGCATCCTCTATCTCTTTTTTTGAGAAAAACTCAATGGTACATTTCAAATTTGGCTAACGTCCTTTGTTTTCGAGTTATGGCCAAAAATTCAGATTTTCGAGTTTTCATTTTATGGCCATATCTCGCTTATTTATGGAAATAGGAAAAAAAATAAATTTCCACGTTTTTCAGCCACTTTTTTGATATTATTTGATATTCTGCAACACCAGTTGCTATAATTTGCTCAAAGTTCACTGTATCTATGTGTTCGTGTAATTCACCTTGATTCTTTATGAAACTGCTGAAATATTCAACACTGCTCATAGTGTAATTATTGCAGTATTGATAATGCCAATAGCAACCGCACCACATACGGCTTATAAATTAACGTCCATTCTGACTTTTTCTCCCATGGAGATTGTATCAGTTTTATGACAAACATTGCAGACAAAAGTTAATAAGCTTTCGAAGACGCTTCTTTTCTCTGATTTTACCTAATTAAATTATTATTATACACCTGCTCTTCTCAAGTTTAATAAAATTCTTTTTTTTTACCTTTGATCGAATTGAAAAAATAAACCATAATTTCTAATAATTAGAAACAAAAGTATATTTGAACTTCTAACCTATTAATTAGATTATAATAGTTTTGAACTCGCTTATACCCGCTCTTATAAAACGCAAAATTCAATGTTTAGCAAAATACTCTTAGATTTATTAGTTAATGGTTACTCTTTTAAATTCTATCGAAAAAAGGATCAATGTAAATTAAAAATGAAAAAGAACGAATAATCCAATAAAAGAAACAAATTTATTTTTGGTTTCGGTACTTCGCGCCATAGTTATAGGGCATAGAGCCCAACCTCGTGTGTATGTGTCTTGCGCCTTAGTGAGTCGGCGCCTTAGTGGCCCCGCGCCAAAGAGTCTTGCGCCTAACTGGACCCGCGCCTTAGTATCCCTGCACCGAAGTGTCTCGCGCCGAAGTGGCCGCACCTAAATGTCAGGCTCCGGCGCACAGAGTATCTGTAAAGTGCAGAATTATATAATAAAATAGGAATTTTACAGTTGGATAACATAATTGACTTGATGTTAGGGTCAATTTTAATGTCTGCGTGTATACATAACAGTTGTCTGCTGATAAATTATAAATTTTATTTCTGACAGTGATATTATAAGCTTATATTGTCATAGTTACGATACCAATAAAGAGTGTCATAACTCCCTTGGGATGTAAAGACGCTATAATTCCCTCTACGGCTCTTTTATGAACCAGTAACCTAGCAACAACCAAAACTGCAATCGACGATACCTGAATCAAATATACCGGAAATGAACAAATTTTATTCAACTCGGTCAGAAATAAAATTATCTATGTATCACGGGAATTAATAGGTCTCAATTACCTCGGGTAATTGCTGTCCCTCGGGCGCAAGGCCCTCGGGACGCAAACTTTACCCTCGGTAATTAAGACCCTTATAATTCCCTTGATACATAAATAACTATTAAGCAAACATATTATACTGACAATGGGTGCCCTAACATTGAGTTCTGCACTTAATTTAGAAGAAAACAATTCAGTGAAATAGAAAAATATGTTCAAAAATATGCTGTCAAATCCGGAAAATCATACTGCATAATCTGGATTCTTGACAAAATTTTCATTGACATTTTTGCCGGTCAATTTGATCCAGGATTCAACGGATTTCATTTTTCACTTCAGCAGTTCAATTTGGTTTGATGAGATTGTTACTGGCTTCGGTTTAAGATATACCCATGAAGAAGAACAATCACAAGAAACAAATTCCAACTTTTTAATAATGCATCCGTTTTTTTGTTTTTCTTTATTAATTAAGCGCATCCGGTAGGGTGCAAATGGACTTCGTCACTAAGGATTCTTTTTTCTCAATACGGTCCACTTCATGCTACTTTAAAGATCAATAATTGACAAACTGTCCGCGTTGCAAACGACTGGTTTAACTCTTGACTTAACGGAATCTTATGTAGGTAAGGAGCTTTACTTATGTCACAGAAAGCTTCTGGAAATGTTGAGGAACTTCATTCATCATCTAATCGGTTGCCAAAAATTTCCCGTTTTAACACCGAACACATGACTGATTTGCTATACTTCACTGATGAAAAATTGAACCGAGTTTACGAGCTACTGCAGCACCACTTTCATTAGTTTTAATAATAGGTAGTAGCGTTTCATCAAGAACAAATAACGCCAAATATGAATCCGCCGTTCAATCTGGAACATACCTACTTTATTTGTAGACTAACCAGTGGTTATTTCATTATTATCTATGCGTTTCTTTAAAGAACCCATAATCGTTAACTTCTCGTTTACAAATCTATTTTGGTCTCCATCTTAAAACACTAAATAAAAGCATTTGCTATTATGTCTCACGTGGATTACCACTCGTCAGAACATTGATAATATTTTGTTAATTTATTAGGTTACTATACTAATTAAATTAAATCCCAAAAAAATAATGGTTCACCTGCTTTTACGCAATAAATTCTGCTGTAGCGATGACTGCTTAGAATTTTATGATTCGTGACTTTGCTATGTTGCTAAAGATTTATCTCAAAGCTCGTCATTTACTGTCATCTGTTACATTTTACGTATACTGTTCAGCTATCGATCAGTCTTTTACCGTTGACAGATAAAAATGACGTGAAATAAACAACCTAATCAAATTTTATTCGTAAATAGAGATCGTTTTGTGGTATTCCCAAGAGTATTTCGTCTAGGTTCGATAAACTTGTAAATAAAGGCTGAAATATTGAGTAATTTCTAGCTTGATTATCTATTTTAAAAATAAGCACGATGCACATGGTCAAAATTATAATTAAAACTCCCACTGAACACAGTACATCCATGAAACGTTTCTAAATGTTGCATAAGGGTTACAAATGAAACATTCCTAAGAAACATCTAAGACACATTACTGGTACATTCCTGTCGAAAGCGAATAAATGGTAATGTCTAATAAACGTTTCAATTGATATGTTACATAAAATACAAAACATACACATTACAACACGAACGTTTTAGATATGTATCCAAAAATACATCTTTGTGATGTATTTTTTGGAATGTGATAACGTATAACATTTTAGAAACGTTACAAATGTGATGTTTCGTTTGAAACAAAATAGTCATATCTCAAAGTTAACGTTACAGAGTTGTGTTTAGTAGTGTTGTACCAGAAACCTTATCAGTTGAAACATATCGTAAGAAACACATCATACACGTTTCGGTGTGAACGTTTTAGATATGTATCCAAAAATACATCTCTGTGATGTATTTTTTGGAATGTGATAACGTATAACATTTTAGAAACGTTACAAATGTGATGTTTCGTTTGGAACAAAATAGTCATATCTCAAAGTTAACGTTACGGAGTTGTGTTTAGTAGTGTTGTACCAGAAACCTTATCAGTTGAAACATATCGTAAGAAACACATCATACACGTTTCGGTGTGAACGTTTTAGTATGTATCCAAAAATATATCTCTGTGATATATTTTTTGGAATGTGATAACTAAAGCTAGGATGCCTTTTTTTATAAATGGACAAACATAAGGCAGACCCTATTTAAAATCCGTTTTAGATGCAAACTTTATTCTGCCTTTTTTGGTTTCTGTTGGTTTTATTGCGTTTTTTACCTTTTTTTTTTGATATTTTCGCGTAAGTATTTAGTACCTTTTCTGTAATTTTTTTTAAGTTTTTTGAAATGTAAGTAAGTATTTTTTAATTTTTAGATTTTATATAGGTATATTTTTCTGGGTAATTTCTAAGAAAGCAAATTGTTTGAAAGGGAAAGGAATTTGGTATACAAACTGAATACAAACTTTGTCTATAATATTTAAGCCTCTTACAATAATAACTCGGATGAGTCATTTTCCTTACTTTGAAATATTTCCCATTGTATTATTTCTACCTGCAAGCTGCACCTACATACAGTCTTTGTTGAAATTGCATCATTTAGTCATTATGCCGAGTTAAGCGTATTTTAATTAGCCCGAAAACTTTATTGAAAAAGAATACCAGCAGATAGCATTTATCAACTGTAATTACTTTTTCAAATAAATATTTGTTTGTCTATACTTAAATTGAATATGTATGTGCTGATTTTATCTCGACAGTTTTCGCTTTTCCGTGCCATTTTTCTCCTTTTTTGTCTTTTTAGATGCTTTTTTTAAATTATTTTTTATGCCTTTTTCCTGCCTTTTTGAAACTTTCGTTTTGTCTAACTATCCCAACTTTAGTGATAACGTATAACATTTTAGAAACTTCATTAAAAATGTGATGTTTCGTTTGAAGTCATCTTTCAAAGTTAATGTTAGGTACTTGTATTTAGTAGCGTTGTACTAGAAACCTAATCACTTGAAACATATCATAAGAAACTAAAAATACACGTTTCAATGTGAGTGTTTTACATATTTATCCAAAATTACAATTCAAATTACAATAGATTTATTCATCATAAGTGGATGGGTAATATTGCACATCTAAATGGCTTATTTGCCAGCGAGTCTGTAGCTCAGGTAGTTTGCGGAGCTGTTTTCTGAATTCCTAAACAAGCGACCGATGTTCGAATCCCACTTGAAGCAAAACGATTTTTCAGCATCACCGATCTCCTTCGAGTCTACACTAAGAGAATTTTGGGGGCCCTGGAGAACAAGCCACCGGAGTACATTGGGCCATGCAAGGCGTGCGCACTGGGAAAAGAGCCCCTCAGAGTAGTTGGGGCTCTCGGTACCATAGTTTCTACCACATCTCAATTTTTTTATACTCAGGTATGTTTCAAATGAAACATATATGAGACATTTCAAATATTCACGTATGAAACATTTATAAGGACACATTTCTCCTACATTTCAATAAATTACTCTTCGATATGTTTCTTGAAACATATATAAAATGTTTCGATGTAACGTTTCTGTGTTGTTTCAAATCTAGGTTTCTGAAGGCGGACATTAAACATCTATGTTATGTGTATGATACGTTTCTGTCGCTGTTTCGGAGATGTTTCATGTTTCAGAGATACGTTTCTAAAACATTTCAGAAACGTTTTTTTGCACTGTGGGGAATTTCTATTGAAGTAATTAACATACTGATTGATAATCAAACACTAAATACACTAAATTTGTCGGCGAATTGCGTTAAAAACTATAAAGGATTTAGTCCTTAAAATATTTTGATAAATGTAACATAGGAACGCTTTAGCATCTTTGTTTAAACATATGAAGTGCCGCCAAAATTTACATACAATTTTAGAAAATTCATTAATATCTGGTGTGACCTTTTCCACTCGGTCGTCAGTAATTTACTACAGGTAGTTATTGTCAGAAATTTAGTGGAAAGTAACTTTATTATAAAACTAAATGTAGTAAAGAGGATTGGCCTACTTCTGAGAAAAACATGTGCATAAATAAGAACATGTGAACTCAGTACCATGTGATTTTTCAAAATCTTGTAGGTACATTTTCGAGTTAAACAATCAGTAATTAAAAAAAATTACCATTTAATTTGCAACTTTATTTAATGAATATATAATTTTATAATATTCTCTAGTACGCATTTTGACTCTTCTTAACAAAAGGAAATCATTTGAAAATCTGATAGAAATCTACCCCAGTCTATGATATCATTTCAAATATACCCATATCAACCTTCTCATAATTTTCTTAATAAACCTATGCTTAGCAAGCAGTTCCAAAAATATTTAGCGGAAATAAGGTCAAAATGACCACTGTGCGAATTTAAAAAAAATGTATCACTCACCAGCGGCGGTTTTAATTAAACAAAAATTACGATTTAATTACTAAATGCCGAAATTTGTAGACTTGAAAACACAAAGCTGCAGAAGATCAATCTAGAAATATTTAATTTCAGTACAGTAACACCATGGATGATATTCAAGTAGGTAACGCCAATACGTTGGTAACATTTCTTTATATCGTGTCGCTATCTTATGTGATCGTCTAATTCAAAATTGTTTAATTTCACGTAAATCGCTGCCATCAGGTCAGGTTCTAGTCGATATTCTTGTTAAAATGTGAAAGTAACCACTTTTTATAAATAAACTTGATAACGATAAGCGGTGTTCTGTAACTTTTCGAATATATTACCGATCAGTACATTCACGATACGGAAGTACCTACAGTTCAATTAATTTCGCAATCGGTATCGCTTTCGTGTTTTGGATAAATGTAATCAATTTTTGTTCCTTAATTTTTTATACCTATAATGTTATTTAAATCAACAAATCATAATTTTTCCACTTAGGTACTTTGTTTTCAGATTGTGCACTCCGGGAGGAAATTACAATTTCACTTCTACAATGTCACAATGTAATTCTCGCGTCTAATTCTATTCGTTATAATACCTTCTCTAAAGGCCGTCTTATGTTTTACATACACATTTACACCCTTCCCAAGATTTTTTTGACATACATGTTAATACGCCCCTAATTTATTCCAATTTTCATTCTCTTTGTCATTTTTTTTAATGCTGCCTTTACATAAGATTCACATTACAAACAATCCTTAAGGAAAAATGAAAAGATTGTTCTTCATAGATTCAAGTCTAAGTTTATTTAAAAATTCATTTAAAGTAGATAAAGCAAGTATAGTTTATTGAAGATGTTAATTTTTTAATAAAAATTAACGCTCCTGTTCTTGATATCTAGAGAAGAGTGGCTTTACTTTATCCATAAATAATTACATTATGACTACTGAATCAAAAACTGGACTAAATTTGCTAAGTGGTGAATTTTAGTACAAGGTACGTATATAACAAATTCAATTGAAGGCTTTAATTTTATAATCTACGTATGTATGTACTAGGAATTAAATTAATCATCTCGATCTTATTGCAATTTATTTAAGCAGAGAACTCAATTGAAAAAAACTGTTGACAGTGAACTTGATTAATCTGCAATGTAACATGCTGAACTCGTTAAACGGTTCAGAACTGACATTCACGTATTCACTTAAGTCTGATTAAGTTCAGTAGAAATGATTTACATACCACAAAATTGATATGAATTAATTAATTGTTTAACACATCAGCAAAGTAATTAGACTTTATTATTGGTTGAAATTTAATGCATAAACTGTGTGTTATGCTATTTTAAGAATTACCTACTTAACAAAAGAAGAAATGTGAAATAATTGAAATAGTGCATCCGTACAACAGATGATAACATCATTAAATTGTTCACAATTGTATTGCACATTGTTGCTCAAATACCTACATGTTACTATGCAACGCTATTGTTTTTTTTTTTTAATTTTTTATCACCAATCGGCTGTAATTTTCTGGGAACTATTCATTTCCAATTTTCGTAAGCATTTTCCACACTTAGCAAGTATCTACTAATTGCGTGGTTGTACATTAATTATTATAAATTTACGCCCCATGATTTTGAATTTAATTTAAAATTTCAAACTAAATAAATAGTTGTTGTGTAACAATACACGCAATAAATGAACGTATCGTGGCAATTCGCCAACTTTGTTGCTGTTGTTTCTGAAATGCTTTGAATCCTATACCTTATGTAATGCAATTTGGACTAAAATCGTGTTTTGTGTGGCTTAATACAAACATAAACTATTATTTTCCAACTTTTTTTAAATCTATATAAAAAGGGTTCATTCGCATTGTTCATCCACTCCACGTGTTCTCTGGTTTATGTCCCCAATAAATTCCATCAAATCTAATTCTCATTGTACCAAAAAACCTAAGCAAAAAGTCGGGACTAATCCCTAGACATTCATAAAAACGTTTGTAACTCGGAAATTGAAACTATAAATAAATATCCTCCTTGTTAACTTAAAGAGTGCCGAAAGTGATAAAGTTTCGCTTTAGTAAACACGCAAATCTCGTATAATTTTATGTAAATAGTTAATTTTAATATAGTGGCAATTTTTAAGCACAGCTTATTCACTACAACGTAATACCACTTTGCATAAATTCAGATTTCAGGTGATAACATGCCATTGGATTAGAGGTAAACAATTTTTCAAAATAAGGGGATATAATTAATTTTTTAAGTAATTTACGGTTCAGAAACCATTACCTTCTGTTACTACTTTTATTTTTAGCTTTGAAAATGACCAAACCTAATACGATCGAAACATTCATATACGAGTTTAAGCAATATATATAAAACTATTTCTGACACACAACGTTAACAAAATAAGGGTATGGCTCAGATTATCTTTAAGGGTTGTTGTATTGGTAATCCAGATTTATTAAGCGCATGGTTCAAAACATTCATAAAGAATAATACTATGACAATGCTCAAAATACAGTTGCCATAATTTTATTAAGTCGTTTGCAATTTGCACGTCGTTTTGGGCAACAATTTGCAAATTAGGTTCCCTAGGGACAAAGTGGAACTGAAATTTAGCTGTCAATTTTTTGTTACGTAGTACAAAAGCATTATAGAAATAAAAATTAAAGTAATAACTGGAAACCTTAGTTTGTTAGGTATAAGAAATTGAACCACTGAAAACCTCAGTTTATTATTTATCAGCTACCCATGTAGCATTTAATATTGGTTCAATATTGGCGTTTTATTGTAAATATATTTTCAGAATATGAATGTACAATATTTTCCCAACATTGAAATGTGAACAATTTTAAATATTGGCTAAATATTATTAACCAATATTATTTCAATATTGGGGAAAATATTTATGAAATACTGGCCCATTATTGTTTTATAATGTGTTCCAAAATAGTAAGAAGGGGAGTGACTTGGGCCACCCCCAAAGCTCTAACAGCTCCGAAGGACTCTTTCCCAGTGCACAGCCCCTCCACGGCCTCGTGTGCTCCGGTGACTACTTTCCTAGGTACCACATTCACTTTGTGTACACTCGAGGTGATGGGTGATGCTGAAAGAACCTTTCGCTTCAAGTAGAACTGGAACCATTGATCACCCGGTTAAGAAGTCAGCCATGACACAATTGAGCTACGGAGATTTATATAATTTGGGAATTTACAGTTGAACACTAGAAGATGGAGAGGAGGACGTGCATATTATATATTGATTATTTTGATATCTCTAAATCGGCGAAAATTAATATTCGGCGGATTTTGAGAAAGTATCATAACCTTATTATTTGTGAATATTTTTTTCATGATTTTAAATATCCAGTAATATTGAAAACACAGTATTGTTATGTTATTGATAAATAAATATTGAATTTATATTACAACAATATTAACTAAATATTGTAAATATGTATGTTATATTGCTTAAATATCGATTTTCAATATTTAGTACTATTCTACAGGCAATATTGGTATATTAATGTGTGTACAATATTTAAATTTACATTAAATAGCAATATTTTCTAAATATTACAAATATGTATGTTATATTGCTTAAATATTGAATTTCAATATTTAGTAATATTCTACACGCAATATTGGTACATTATTGTGTGTACAATATTTGAATTTACATTAAATAGCAATATTGAGCTAATATTCCAACAAGCTAACACCAATAAACGGTGCTACTTGGATAATTTCGGCTTACATGGTGATCATCAAGATTAAAATGAAAAGAAGTGATGATCTTTATTTATCAAGTCGCCACATTTTTTATCGGGTTAACCTAATGATTTTTAAATACTATTACGCTTCACACTTTATGGCATAATGTATTAATATTTATTATATATATTATTAATATCATTTTATTTTGAGAATCATGCAATAATTACATCTATTCCTATTTGAGCGGTTAACGAATTCAAACCCCGAGAGACATGGCAACCCGTATTTCGTGTCAGTATTAATTTTATCCATAAGAACTAGTTATTGCTCATTATCATGTTTCATCTTGGAGATCGAGTGCCTAAAATCGTTACCAAAATTGTACTGCTGGGGAGATGTTTATTATTCATTTAGGGGTGGTCATGAATGGTTCCTATACCATACTACGACTTATCGGTCTATTGTGCTTGCCACTATTGTCTACCTCTTAAGGGTTCCTGTATTTTTAATAAAGTCCAGGATTTTGGCGGGCTGAATGTTTGTTTCTTCAAATCTGCCATGTACCACAATCGCTGTGTCATCGTCACAGTCAACAATCCATAACCCAACATCTCAGCAGCGGTGGAAGAAATTCCTCAGCACCTGGGGAGTAGGTAAGATATTTTTTGATAGCAGAGGTAACCTTTTATACTCTCGCAATGGAATGTCATTAATTAGAGTTTAAATAAAAGGCTTATTGTGAACGAATTATAATAAAAGATAAAATAGTAACATAAAAATTGCGAACCTCTCGTTGATTACAACTAAATACTCGTACTACAACAACTTTATCGCGAGTTCCCATCTCTTATATACAGGGTATTTCTACTCAAAGTGGACGACTTAATAGAGGTTGTAGAACTCAAAACTAACACTTTTCTTTAGGTAATTTTTTCATTTTGGCTTTTGTTTACGAATTATGGACCTTTTTTTGTTTTTTTATACATCTCTATATCTCCATTATTTGTAGTCGGAATTCAAAAAATCAAAGTTCTTTGAAATCAACAGTTTAATATCTACAACAGGTACGAATTATTTTACAATGTTCGTGATTCAGTTTTTGTTTTATTTTTTCCCATTTCCTTTTGAAGAGTATTTTTGATGCAACCATAATGTACTGTTATTGTTGGAAATAACTATTTTTGAATTATATCAAAGGTCAAAAGAAAACCGCATAAAGAAGAGCGCCTTTCATATTCTGAAATATTAGGAAACAGTAACGCAAAGCAAAATTAAAAACTGACTTTGTACCAGATAGGAATCTGTAATATGAATTTTATTCGTCTTTCTCATGTATTCCGATACTGTCCTCTAATGTTACAATTGTTGAGTTCCTTCCCACTGTAACGGCTGTAACACAATTCTAATTGAACACTAACCACCATGCGTTGCACAAAGAGAGCTACTGAATGAACCTCTTCTACTCTGTTGTTGGACGGAATGAGAAATCGCTCTACTATAACTCAGAGAGCAATCTCGGACACAAATGGGACCTTTGACAAAACAATAAGAACTGCTTTACGGCGTACCAGAGGTCGTAGGCGGCCTAATTGTACAGTTGTTGAAATTTTGCATTGAGATGCACAGTAGTTGGAAGATATCCTCGAGGTGTGGTACTGTAACCACATGTGCGGACCATAATTATAAATAGTCTCCTCTGTTGTCACGTACGAAGCCGGACATTAGGGCGCCGCCGATAGGGCGCGACCGAAAGGGCGCGGCCGTTAGGGCGCGAGGACATAAGGGCGCGAGGACATAAGGGCGCGAGGACATAAGGGCGCGAGGACATAAGGGCGCGAGTACATAAGGGCGCGAGGACATAAGGGCGCGAGGACAGTAGGGCGCGGGAAAAATAAAAGTGGTAAATTTTTCGTTGTTCAGACGCAAACTGTAAGTGCTTTAGTATATGATCTTCAACATAACAATAAAAAATTAGGCACCTACTTAATAAAACCATCATCAGTAAAGTAAAAATAGTTTTATTCAAAAATATTATTAGTATTATATACCTACAGGGTGTCCGCGAAAATGTGGAAAATTTCTCGGATTTAGACAGAGCATGGAAAAATAAGATGACAAGTTCCTATGAAATTTTTCCCTACAGGCCTTCCCTGCGGAAATAGGTGCCCATGAAGGACGCCGTTGGTAGGTAATCTTTTTTCTTGTATAACTTTCAGAGAACTCAATATAATTTCATAAAAATTTAATATGATGGACACTGTCACTAGTAAAGACTTCTGAAAATGGTGTCATGAAGCATTATTAGCTTTCTAGTTTATCAGGAGCGGGCTAAGCTTTACATATTGATGCTCAAATTTTCAACACCCTGTATGATAAAGACTTTAAAGAAATGAATCTGGGTAGCTTGAACCTTAAACTCAAAAAATGTACTCTTGTTTATTGTCGATAAAATGAACCGTTTTCGAGATAAAGTTCGACCTACGTTCGCAATATTCTATAAAATGACACGATAATAATAGAAAGCTCATTAAGTACTTAACTATTTCTGAAGAATGTAAATTTAACATGGGTCCTTTTGTGTGTCTTATTGTTGACAATAATCCTAAGAAAACAACTGGTTTAAATATTTCCTAATGGATTGCACATTATCACCAAAAGCCTGAAGACATTGTTAGGAATTTTTCAGAACCGTCCTGATTTTTAGATATTAACGACGGTATGGAACACAAATGTTATTTTTAAAACGAGTATTGTGCAAGTGAATATCCGACTGTACAGTAGGTATAATTGCAAATATTACGCTTAGCATGACAGAGGTTAGAGACAGGTTAATATAAATATAGTATGTACAGTAGTTAGAATTTGAAAATGCGAATATAAGCCCGCTTACAATCTTTCCTATAACCAAGATTTGCTATAATTTTTACCGCCTTTCTTTGATACCGAAATATTGTTTTCCAAATGGCAGAATGGCCCCATACAATTGATTGAGTAAGATGAATGACAGTGAATCAAAGCAAATAAGCTGATCTTAGAACAATAGATGATACATTATTATTTGATAGTCGTCTTAGAATGTATAAATTACTACTAATTTTGGCGCTTACATAGTCGGCATGAGCCGAAGAATTTAATTTAGTATCTACGCATACACCTAGAAACTTTACAAAAGGAATGTATAATACTACAGCACTACAGTTTGCGCCTGAAGAACAAAAATTACAAGTTTTGTTTGTGTTGTATACTTTGTCCCGCGCCCTACTGTCCTCGCGCCCTTATGTCCTCGCGCCCTTATGTCCTCGCGCCCTTATGTCCTCGAGCCTTTATGTCCTCGCGCCCTTATGTCCTCGCGCCCTTATGTCCTCGCGCCCTTATGTCCTCGCGCCCTAACGGCCGCGCCCTTTCGGTCGCGCCCTATCGGCGGCGCCCTAATGTCCTAGACCGTGTCTACGTACTGGGGTATGATAATGATCTACAGTGCAAACTGCTCGCAGATAATCCGAAGAATGGTATAATAATATATGGCTCTATTCACAAGAAAGAAAACACCTTTGTGATCCTGTTGTCTTCAACATAACCTCTACCGCCTTTATATTGGAGTGTCTGGCCGTGCCTCACTGGACCTCCACAGTCTTTGACCATGTGACTGAAAACAAAGCTTGCTGGATAACAGAGGTACTGGGAGAGGATACTTATCGATTGCTTATCCTGGACGGGTTTGATCAGATTCCTTTAGTTCTCCCACTTACGATGGTGAGGGAATGTCACATCGGTTTGATGTCCTCATCTGAGATATACATATTCGCGAATGAATCTAAAACAAAAAAAGGAATCCGAACACTATAGTACGTAACAATGTAATGTTGGGAGTTACCAACCGTGTAAAAGTTTGGCCCCCCCTCCAGGATTGTTATCAATGACCCATTGAACAATATTAGAGGGGGGGGAAAGTTGAACGGCCGCCATCTTGTCCGCCATCTTGAAAATGCCCGCGAACCTATTTTTGGCTATATCTTAGCAACCGTACGTCCAAATCGAACGTACGTAGACTCTAATTGCACAGTTTTGTATTCCTAAGATAAATTGTTATATAACCGAAATTGATAATCCTAGCGGATTTAATGTTTTTGGGCTTAAAAGCTTAAATTATGGAATATGTAAAAAAAACGCTAAAAAACATATCACTTTTTATTTTATTATTATTAATCTTTTAGATCTCGCTTTTATGAATAAAATGCAAAAACAATCAACGGAATCCGAGCACTGGTTACGAAAATATACAAGATTTAAGCATAGGTACCGCATCTTTGCTGAGCACAATAATTGGTAGTTACAGGTCAAATTGAAAATTTCATAAGTTTGTTCTCTACAAAATATGCGAATTACTACTAAATACATACATTAATTAAGTGTAATCAATTTTTGAAGGCTTATGCCCCATTCGCGATTCCCTCGCCCTCATAAGAGTAATGATCGCCATGACATGAATCAGATCCGAAAAACCGTACCGGTGAAGAAATCAAAAATACCCGAATTAATACAAATTTTATAAATTAATAATTTTTTGTGTCGCACCTTCTCGTTTATTTAATGAATTAATTTAATTTAGGCTCTTAGGAAGAAGAGGTGAACATCAAATGACAATTATTATTATACGGATTAATTTACACAAGGACATTTGCAAAGAGCAGTGTAGTTTGCACGTCCATTGTTTGTCACACTTACGGGTTGTGACTCCACTTCCTCACTGAGAGGACGCTTTAAAAGTCTAAAAGGACGGAATTCAGTGCCTGGAAAAGGAACCCAGATACTGTAATTCAGGTCATCATCCAAATGATGGAAAATCCAATCGCAGTGGCGAAATTTGAAGTCTACAAAGTTCAAAGCTTTGAAGCCTTTCTTTATTCAAGTTTATGGAGGCGGTGCAGAATCCATTAATCAACAACGAAAGTTAATATTCTGTCACCGAAACAAAAGTTTAGAAATGATGCACACGACACAAGACGCTCTCCTATTACACTGCAAGAGAGCAGCTTACCAAGTTACCATTTGGAGCAAGGCACATTAGGCTGAGCTTCAAGCCCCACATCCAATTCAACATGGGTGGAAGAAACTCGATCACAGATTCCTTCTCATGTAGATAACAATTCCGGAAGTCAGCCCCGCTTGCATTGAGATTCTTAAATGTGGTTCCAAGCAGAATTGTGCAAACCGATGCAATTGCAGGAAAAAATCATTAAATTGCACTGCTCTTTGCAAATGTTTGCGTAAAGTGGTCCGTATAATAATAATTGTCATTTGATGGTCACCTCTTCTCCCCAAAGGCCTAAATTAAATTAATTAATTAAAAAAAACGAGAAGGTGCGAAACGCATAAAACTTTTTAAAAAGATATAAAAAATGATTAATTTATAAAATTTGTATTAATTCGCTTACACTGCTCTTTGCAAATGTCCTTGTGTAAATTAATCCGTATAATAATAATTATTGTCATTTGATGTTCACCTCTTCTTCCTAAAAGCCTAAATTAAATTAATTAATTAAATAAACGAGAAGGTTCGACACAAAAAATTATTAATTTATAAAATTTGTATTAATTCGGGTATTTTCGATTTCTTTACCGGTACGGTTTTTCGGATCTGATTCATGTCATGGCGATCATTACTCTTATGAGGGCGAGGGAATCGCGAATGGGGCATAAGCCTTCAAAAATTGATTACACTTAATTAATGTATGTATTTAGTATTAATTCGCATATTTTGTAGAGAACAAACTTATGAAATTTTTAATTTGACCTGTAACTACCAATTATTTTGCTCAGCAAAGATGCGGTACCTATCCCTAAATCTTGTATATTTTCGTAACCAGTGCTCGGATTTTGTTGATTGTTTTTGCATTTTATTCATAAAAGCGAGATCTAAAAGATTAATAACAATAAAATAAAAAGTGATATGTTTTTTAGCGTTTTTTTTACATATTCCATAATTTAAGCTTTTAAGCCCAAAAACATTAAATCCGCTAGGATTATCAATTTCGGTTATATAACAATTTATCTTAGGAATACAAAACTGTGCAATTAGAGTCTACGTACGTTCGATTTGGACGTACGGTTGCTAAGATATAGCCAAAAATAGGTTCGCGGGGATTTTCAAGATGGCGGACAAGATGGCGGCCGTTCAACTTTCCCCCCCCCCTCTAATATTGTTTAATGGGCCATTGTTAACAATCCTGGAGGGGGGGGCAAACTTTTACACGCTTGGTAACTCCCGATGAAAATTATATGGGGATTGTTACGTACTACTAGCGAAACTCAATTTAATTCAAGGAAAAATTGGTAGAATCAACGTTTAGTGAAAAGAAATGTATCATTCACAGGGTCAGATGAATCTAATCAGAATCTAACAGAATATTTCCACTTAGCCCTTCTCTTTAATGGTACCTACTACTCTCTCTACCATAAATTTGACAATAGAAATTTATTTTCTAACTTAAGTGATTTTAATTCAGGTGTTGTGTACCTTTCTAATTTATGTTATCAGTCATGATAAAGCAATGATGGCAATTTAGATTAATTATTTAACCAAACTATCATAGCTAAACGAAAATTTTCTCCTAACATTACCATTTAAATGTATGTCATTTTAGCCACAAATGATAAATTGCATTGGTTCAGTTTTTGCTTTGCGTTGAATAGCGGAATCATAGGAAATGAAGTGGTTTTATGTTATTTAAATTTAAATTTGTAGTAAACTTGTGACACTCTACAAACTAATATAAGCGTGTAAGGAAAATAAGATTGATTTGACTTTTTAGTTATCATTTACATTTTATTAAGGAAACTTGAAAATTTATATCTGTTAAATAATACATTTGGCTGTAACGTTAACATCCTACAGCACTCATTCTAATAGATTGAAATTATGTATCTAATGTGCGCTACTAAACAGATACGGGATGGCATGCTCATAAAATTTTAATGGTGGAAATCCGATCCTATTGGAAATATTGCCGATAAATTTCACAGCGGTATCTTCTAACGTTCACTTTCACAGGAAACGAATCTGTAAAAATTATTCATCAAGACGATACCAATTCAAAAAGTTGTCTCATTTCCCTTTTCTTTTCGTGTCACTACGGAAACATGGTGGATAAATGTAGTGCAACTGAATAAATTTATTTCCATAGCAAAATATCAAAAGAACTTGTTATGATGTGTTAAAATTTTTGATGAATTTGCACGTTCCGAAAGCATTCAAATTCATTCCAAATTAGCTAATAAACCCTAACGCCGGCATATGTGTTTTTATGAACTACTACTCTTTCCCTCTGTTTTATTACGTGCAGTTCAGAGTCTTGTTCAATTGCAACGTTTCTTTGATAAAAAAAAGTTATTAAGGGATATATTCACAAACAATTACCACCACAAATAAAGTACATGTATATCTTGCCTATAGAATGTTTGTGGTGGCTGTTACGTGAAGAATTTTTTCACAGCGTTTTGCACTTCTGGATCTGACTGAAAACGAACCTTTTCAATAGCCCGAAGATATGGATATAGGGTGGATACTCTAAAGTACTTCATTTCTTTTTTTGCAGATTTTCTATTATTACTCTTAAGCTTGCTCCAGTGTTTCATTGTAGGGGTTTGCAGTAATATTCACTTTAGGTTCTTTGAACTCCATCGAAGGGTCCTTCATGAACGAAAAAAATGTCATCATCACCTTGTCTGCAGGAGGTTTTTCTTTAAACTTGTTTGATGGTGGTGAACCTGAACGCTCCATTGCATCGATGTGAACTGATTGGGAGGTTCGAAATGATGACACCTAGTTTTCTCGTCGCCAGTAATTATTGACAAGATTTTTGGCCCTAATCTACTCAAGGCAATTCACTTATATGTGAGAATTAGAGAGCAAAAATGTAAGTATCATCAGCGATAGTACATTTCAGATCAGTTTAATTTCTATGTAGTTACCGCATAAATTTATATTTAATCACGTATGATCACGTCTCAGGTAATTTAAGTTTATCTTTTACTGTTAAATTCTATTTCTACATTCCTAAACGTTTGAGGGTTACTTACTCAGTCGTAAATCTCATGTAATAAAACACTTATTGTAAACAATAGAGATTAGATGAGTCAAACATGTTACGCTTTTCGTTACAAGTACTGCAAACTCAGAGTGAGACGCAGTATAGTAGTTATAAACGCGACCCAAGTGTGTTCCAATAACGTTGGTGTTGTTTCAAGAACACCGCTATTAATTAGAAACAAAATGAAATCTTCGAATATATTGCTGTGAGCAAAAGGTTTCTGTCATCTCGGTCCATTGATATACCTATAATGGCGATTTGTGCTACATTTTGTCAGTAGTAAATATTTCCTACTATCCTGAATAATCCCTCCCAACTTGAACACAAATTCTATGTTAACAATGGCGAAATGCTATAATAATGTAATAAAAATGTCTTTTAAATTTAAATTAAACGCGCTTCTCATGTGCCACACCTTAAATATTTTTCAAGTTGATGTGTCCCACAATAGTATATTAATACTAGAACAAGAAACACGAAAGAGAGTTTAATATGTCATTGTAACAACAAAACGATTGTTTTTTTTTAATAACCAGTTAGCCGTATTGTATACTTTACCATGTACCTGCTTATTAACAATTGTTAAGCTATTATAAGTTATCTTGACACAGAATTACATCGAATCTTATTCTACAAATTGCATACAAGTCACATACTACTTTGAAAACCTATTTTATGCCGTTTGTATAGCTACAACTACGTTATATACAATGCATAAATTTCAAATAACATTATGAATGTGAGACCTTTTACTTGAAGACACCTGACAAGCAAATGTAGATTTTGTAAATTATGGTATAATTTAAGTAGTAACATCTAGATACAAATCTATAGAAAGTGTTACACTTAATCAGGTGGAATTTGTCTCATAATTGTTGCTTTTAAACGGCAAATTTAAGATGAATTTATCTTCGCTACTGAATTGGAAAAGAGCGTACGATCGACATTTATTCTTCAAATTCTCTTGGATGAAGATTTATTATTTTATACTTTATATAAATTACTATAAAATAACGTGGCATTGAATTAGTTGATTGTATATGTGTGTATCTCTCTATGCCACCAAATTTATTACTTTCGCAGTTTCAGTTACCATCGATTGTAGAAATAAATACCCTACTTCCAGTTTGCCTCCAGTTTGATTGTCAGTTATCAATCCCTATTACTTTTAGATACACAACTCATCCAACTAACTTCTTTCATAAAGCTCACCTAACGAAAATTATGTAGGAAAGCTTGAACAAGATTTGTCATTGTTGTACACTTCCTGACATTAAAACTCGCTTACGAATAAATAGTTTACTTTGAATTGACTGTTTAATTTCTTTTTAACGAATAAAGTATCTTTTCACGTAAGTAATTAAATATAACAATTAATTTTAGTGCATACCTACCTTTCACTCATCATTTAGTGCAATTTTGAGGAATTAAGTGTCCATTTAGATATAATACACTACCGGTTTAGTTAGTTTTAGCTTTATATTGTTCTTATAGGAATATGTATCCTGTTGAACGATAAATGAATAATTCGACCATTAAAAAACAGAATTTCATACATTTCCTTTTTACCTTTAAAGTTAAAGTTATGGTCTTCTTCTTCTCACCATATAAATTAATTAATTACGCGTTAACTATTCTTCTAATTATTATGAAATTGTCAATTGATAATCAAACAGGACATATTGTTATATTTTGAGAAGTAAGATACATTGTTATTTTATTGTTGCTAAAGTAGCCAATAATTTAAAAATGTATGTATTTTTAACGACTTATTTTACACAAAGAATTCATTTTATGAGGTTATGTAGTACAATTTTGTACCTGTTTGCAAAGAAAATATCAGTAAACATGCAAATGAATACTCTGTAGGTCAGTTTGATAAATTGAAATTGTCTTGGAATGTAATAACAATGACTATTCTTCGGTGTGGCCTGAGCGTGAGCGACCCATTGGTCAGTAACGATATCATCCCATTTGCACGCATTTTTATTTCTATCTGTCTAACAACGCACAATTAGATAGATCAGATAAATATTCCAAATTGAGACCATTTTTTGATCTTGTCAACTAAAAATTTATGCAATTTGGGATATTTTCGCACAACCTCTCCATCGGCGAACTGATGGTACCTTATTTTGGACGACATTCTTGCAAGATGTTCATAAAAGGGAAACCTGTTAGATTTGGATATAAATTATGGTGTTTGTGTTCCTCGGAAAATTTTCTTATACCAATTTATTCCATATAGAGGAGCCAATCAGGAATCAGACCAATGAAAAATCAGTTTTTGGATGGGGTGGGCAAGTAGTTTTGGACTTACTTGATTTAGTAAAAGTGCCTGGTAACCATAAAGTTTATTTTGACAATTTTTTGCATGGCGAGCAACACCTGACATTAGCGAAATACAAATTAAAGAACACTTCACGAAACAGACAATTGCAGACAAGAGGAAAGTCCGGGCAACCAACAATAGTAGACTCGGAACTAAAACACAAACTAAACACAATCAAATGTCTAAAAATCTGCAACAACTACTAGAAAAAATTAAAAATGAGACTATACAAGAATACCTAAGCAATCTATCACCCACTGAAGACACAGAATACTCTTTATGGAAAGCAACCAAATAACTCTAACGGCCCCAACAAATTACACCGCTAATTATAGATACTGATGGTGCTTGGATTAGAACTAGTCAACATAAAGCTGAAGCTTTCTCGAAACACCTCACCCAAGTTTTCCAACCTTATCCTTCCACAACGAATTCTCTAGAAAAAGACTACATACATATACTTTTGGAGATGCCTTACCAATTGGACCTTCGACCACGAAAAAGTCCGTCAGAAATAAAGTTTTACAGACATATCCGTCTCTTGCCACTACTCCCTAAGGTCCTTGAAAAGTTACTTTTAAAACGACTATTACACGCTATTGATGGCAAAAATCTTATTCCTAAATATCAATTGGAGTTTAGGACAGAACCGGAACTATTGAACAAGTCCCATAGAATAGTGAATCAAATAAATAACACACTAGAGCAGAAATAGTATTGTTCGGCCGTTTTTATCGACATCAGCCAGGCATTCATACTCATACCGCTTTCCAGGTACCTTGGT
This sequence comes from Pyrocoelia pectoralis, assembly GCA_036250285.1. Classification (NCBI taxonomy): domain Eukaryota; kingdom Metazoa; phylum Arthropoda; class Insecta; order Coleoptera; family Lampyridae; genus Pyrocoelia; species Pyrocoelia pectoralis. Next base: position 8,251,481 of record CM070075.1, read on the forward strand.
ACACCCTCCGCAATAATTATCGCATATTTCTCATTATATCTTCCATCCTTTACTTTTCCATGCCTTTCCTGGACCATCGCCTCTCTATCGCTCTCTACTATCTCTTCCCTCATGATATCACCAAACCCTCCCTCCCTTCTCCTCTGCACCTCCTTCGTCTCACATGCGCCCCGTTCGTAATAGTACCCCCTGTCATCCTGACCATGCTTTAGCCTGCCATTTTTCACCTCTACTCAGCAACATTGCAACAGCTCCCCCTTCTACCCCTCTCCAGACCCTCCTCGTACCTCATCGCCATTTTCCCTGCCTGCACTTTCATTTTTTCTCCCTTCATCTCCTCCATCACAATATAACCAGGGGTCTCCCTCTCCAACCCCATTACCCATCTTCAATATCTCTCCTGTACTCTTTCCAACACCTCCCACTCCCTCCAACCCCATAACTCCGCACCATACAACATGATACTTTTCACTAGCTTTTCATATTACAAACCTCTCCTCCTCACGTGCCTGTCGAATATTTTCTCTCCCATCCCTCAGCCTTATTCCCTTTCTTCCCTAATTCCTTTACATGAGCGTTATCCTTGTTATCATATCTCATCAGGTACCCCAGATATTTAACCTCCCCCACACCTTCTATCTCCTCATCTCCCTACTTCAATCCCCCGTCCATCGCGCCACCCCTGCTTTTTTGAAAAATTACGATCTTGGTTTTAACCTCCCTTACCTCAAGCCCTCTTTTGTCTAAAAACCCTTTTGCAATCCTCGTCATCTCCCTTATCTCATTACGATGTCATCGGCATACACCAAGGCCAATTGGAAGAGGAAAGGTGCGGTTTCCTCTTCCAATTACATCTCCGCCACACTGCGCATCCCTCAGCTTCTCCACCAACCCCCCTATATATAAGGAGAACAACCTTGGGTTTTAAAAATCTTGAAGCGCTCGGGCTATAAAACGCGGGGCCGGATGCACTACACCGTTTATGCTTGAACTATAACAAAATGTGTAGTAGTAATTCTTTAGTTAAATCCAAGAAAGTTAAGAAACAACTTATCTATAGATATAAGACATAAGTTAAGGTTCCTGAAACCAGGCGCGATCTATGAGTTATCATCCCTCAAGGTCTAAGTTTTGAAGAATATGTTATATAAAAATGTTTCTTACTTGGTCAACGAATACATTGTCTATTTCAGTGATTAATTCAAAAAATTTTTTTCTTATCCGTGATCTAAAAAATACGTACCTAAGTATTGCAAAATTCTTGTATACGATTTTTATTTACAATTAATCATAGGGTGCACATTGGGCATTGTGATTAGCTTTAACTCCCTACAAATGAATATTGTTTCGTGCAACTATTTTAAAAAAATGTTGTACATCTTTCATTTAAATGATGCAGAATATTTACTAAATTTGCTGATAAAGATCTCCTATTAAGAGATCATATCATGTAATGTTTAATCCATCGATCTATAACACTTTAAAACGTGATTCCTTACTTTACTCACCAAAACTTATTAAAGACAATTCACAATTGTACGTTACTATCACATTTTAAAGCTGGCTTTATGTGAAAAAGCCAATGTGACTGAATAATCTACACCAGGACATATTATGTTAAGGGATATTTGAAAAACGAAACTCACAATCACAAACTGCTTTTTTAATAAGAAAACATTCTAAACATCTTAAGCAGTACAAACATTCTGAGCCAAAATATTAACTTTCTTCAATTTCGAAGTAACCCTAAAGGAGAAAAGGAGAAAAATACGTGCAGGTTCGATTTTTATAACGAAATTAAGTTAATTGCACGAACTTCGCGGACCAATTAACTGTTGAGTATTCTTAATGTACAATTCATGACAGACATCTATATTTTCTTTAGAAATAACAATTTTCGTTCAATGTAATGATTCCAAAGGTCGAAAGGTTCGTCAAATTTCCTCTTCACAATCCTTACGTTTCAAACTTAATTAAACTAAAAATTTGTTATACCAAATTGATTTCTGTATTTATTAATTTTAATGATGTCTGCACATCTCTCTTTAATTACATATAAATGCATCTTGTAACTGTTTTCAACAATTTTTTGCGCATTGGTTCCACTTCAAGAAATATATGGATTATTCTGGTACGTACAAGGTTTAATCTCATAAATAGAAGTGTTAAAGAACATTTCGTTGCAAAACAAAAATGGGAACGCGAATGCATCTTCTCATTATTAAAAGTACAAGGAACAAATTATGACAAAAAGTGTAAAAGATAACGGTTTCTTGTGTCAGCCCACTTTTATTTGTATGCAATTGATGTCGTTTTTATAGGTAAAATATGACAAAAAATGTGAAAGTGTATTGTATGATATTGTAAAAAGTAAACAAAAGAGCGATGTGTGTTTATAATAATTATATTTTAAGCTGTTCTAGTTTTGCTCATTTTTTAACTAATTTAATTTCTATCGCCATTATAAAGCTTTATAAACGTAGTTTGTGGTTGGGAAAGTTTAGCCACGTTACATACTTTCTTTGACAAGGTTAATTGAATTTTTGAAGAAAGAATATTCAGGAATCACTGGAGAATATTGTATAAATTATTATTAATGAACGATATCAAGATGAGCTCTAATAACTTCCACATACACAATCAATGTTAATATTATACGTTGTTAAAAGAAGACAACAAAATTACCAAGGAGTGTACCTAATTATAATGAATCATATACCTTAATCAGCTTTTATCTACGTTTCTATCTTTTATTACCGTTTACGATGTAATTTTATTGCGTAATTCAGAATTTACAAAGATGCTGATTTGGTTTTCTATTTTCAGTTTTATGCAAGTAATTACGTGCTACGGCGTGGAAGGTTCTGAAAATTCTATTTCATCATGGGATAATATTATATACTTGAACTTCGAAGCTTTGATGACATAAAAAGCGACACACTTGACTGGTTTAAGAAACTGTATTACGTTTATCTCTTTACATCTGGAAGACTTAACAGAAGGAGCTTTAATTTATAATACTTACCTACGTCTATTTTTCTCTACTATTTATACAAAAAAGGTCTTACCAAGACCAAAATTTAAGAAAATTTAATACTTTAAATATACTTCACAAACCACGATATAAATACTAAAGATAGGATGTTGCGCATGGTGGGCGGTCCGCAAATGTGACGCGTGACGTCACCTGTAGAGTGAATTACATTTGCGGAATACGCATTTGATGTGTTTTTCGTCTGTACCGCGTCTATTTTTCGAGATACAAAAAATTTCATAAGATCAAATATGCTCCTTATGATGTCTTTTATATGTTAAAAATAATAGGGTAGCTCAATCTCTCTCAGTTAACCCGAAAAATACTTGTATTAATTAGCATAATTACATCTGATGGTGTTTGCGCCGCGACGGCACAAAAACGGTGCTAGATAGAGGAAAATTGCATATGAACAAATTTGTAGAGCACAAAATTTACTAAAGAAAAGTCTGCGGGAGGGTGTCACGATCTTCGATAGTTTAAGAGTTACAGGCGTCCAAAGTGATGCAAACCTTATTCGCGCAACCGTCCACACCGCTTTTTCCCAAACTAATGGAGATAATTACACCCTCCCGCGGACTTTTTTGTAGTAAATTTTGTGCATTACAAAATTGATTCAGTTCATTTTTTCTCTGTCTAAATATATAGCGGTTTTCGCAGCGTTCGAGGAGAAAGCGTTAGGAGATCTGGGTGATTTCATTGATGGATTCAAGACAATTTCGCACTTAACTCTATTTTTTTGACACCTTGTGGTAATTTACGTTTAAAAAAATGGTTACCTGTTGATCTGCACAAACATGAACACCATAACACAAGATGGAAAAATGTACCGTTTTATTTATTTACTGAACACAGCTTAAAACTAATAACATTTCTTAGTATAGTTTTTGTTACAATAGACGTAATTACAATAGTAGGTATGCATATCTCGTCAGGGCCGGCCTAAGGCGAAAATTGCAAGTGTGCAAGACTCACATTTTATGCCCCTACCAGCCCTCCCCGATTTTTTTTCAAATTCATCATCATCAAGTAGTGATCAGCCCGAAGACTGGTTGGAGTTGGACACGTGTCTCCATTGTTTCCTATCCTGCGCTAACCTACGCATTTCCCTAAAAGTGGCACATCCCACATCCCATTTTGAAATTCAAGGTCTAAAAACACAGTGTTTGTGCACTTTTGCGCCTTTTGGATCACTCAACTTACTAGTCAGTACTGCACCTGTCACAATCGCATATCGATCGCTACTGGCTAGAAAAACAAAGACTTGGGAGGGGAGGCAGGGAGACTAGTCACAATCCTTCCCGGTTCCCGCGTCCCGCCACACGGGCAGACGACTGCTCTACTGACCCTGGACGTGCGTCAAAGACATCAGACTACTGTAATTCTGAACTCGTTGGGGAAGATCTTCGGTTTTACCTTGAAATTCAACTGTAATAGTTTTGAGACAAAGTTCCTTCTAGTTTAAATATTTCTGCCCAACATTTAAATAAATTTCTAAAAGTTTGCCAAATGTTTTTTTTTCTACCAAAATTGGACAATTGTATGCCCCTCCAAAAGGCTCGAGTGTGCGGCTGCATACGTCGCACACCCCTCAGGCCGGCCCTGTATCTCGTTAATGGTAATAGATAGAGAAGTGATGCAAGAGGCTTTATTATACAGGGTATTAAGCTGAGCAACTTTGCTATTGAACATTTTTTAATAATTACTGTTAATAATAAATCTCGCGACAAAAATTCATTTGCTTTCTCATCAACAACAGTTTATTTTTTAGGAAAGGACAAACATCTGTAAGTTTCGTTGTAAGACGTACATACGCGGCTCATTTTTTTTTATTGGTTCACTTTGAAATCATAAATGCCGGTGTTTTTACTACCAAAAATGGAAATAAGAACTAATAATGTGAAATGGTTGAATTCGTAATGTGAAATCAGTATACCTTTCGTTATCATCGAAATGAGAAAAACAGAAATCAATTTGCAAAATCTCGTCAACGATTGATTTCGTTGTTACCGAAGTGTTTAAATAGCTATTTATATACCTAACTAGTTGCAAAATGAACGTGTTTCTTGCACTAGATGTGAAGTTTGGATAGTTTTCAGTGACAAAATAAAAATTAGTTCACTAAAATGTCAAAATTATGACATTTCGTAACTGAATTACAAAAAATGAATTCTAATATCCAATTGTTAAATAATGTTTGAATAAAGGTTTTGAATTTGTTGGTACCTAATATTTTATTTGACGTTACAAAGTACAGTAAGTTGTCAGATCAATAATCAAAAAATTGTCATTTCACGTTTTTTAAATTGGTGATGTTGCCGTGGCCACTTCAAAACACGCGCATTTTTGAAAGTGCGATTTAAACAGGCCGAGGCGTAGTTTAAAAAGGTGAAATAAAAAAAGGTAACGTAGGGCACCAATAAAAAAAGGTAAAGTAGGGAACCAATAAAAAAAATATTAACCCGAAAAATACTTGTATAAAGTAGCATAATTACATCTGATGGTGTTTGCGCCGCGACGACACAAAAACGGTGCCAGATAGAGGAAAATTGCATATGAACAAATTTGTAGAACACAAAATTTACTAAAGAAAAGTCCGCGGGAGGGTGTAATTATCTCCATTAGTTTGGGAAAAAACGGTGTGGACAGTTGCGCGAATAAGGTTTGCATCACTTTGGACGTCTGTAACTCTTAAACTATCGAAGATCGTGACACCCTCTCGCGGACTTTTCTTTAGTAAATTTTGTGCTCTACAAATTTGTTCATATGCAATTTTCCTCTATCTAGCACCGTTTTTGTGCCGTCGCGGCGCAAACACCATCAGATGTAATTATGCTACTTTATACAAGTATTTTTCGGGTTAACTGAGAGAGATTGAGCTGCCCTATTATTTTTAATATATAAAAGACATCATAAGGAGCATATTTGATCTTATGAAATTTTTTGTATCTCGAAAAATAAACTCGGTACAGACGAAAAACACATCAAATGAGTATTCCGCAAATGTAATTCACTCTACAAGTGACGTCATGCGCACGGTCTGACGAAATCTGAACATCGGAGCATCCGGCCCTGTTCACAAACGTTAAAAATGATACCTAATTCTACATAGGATATCAAATGCATCTGGCAGTAAATTATAATTATAAGTAACGTTAGATTCATGGTCAGTTAAAATCACATAATTTTTTAAAGGTTTTCAATCACATTTAATGACATGAAATTTTATCTCCCTTTTAGAAAAAGTAATTCACCATAGCTGTTGGTTTTTCTATAAATAGGATTATTAAGTATTTCTTATTTCCCCTAAACCGCAAAAACCGATACGTTACTGCAATGTAATGGTAAAGAAGAAGCTGTGATTCTAAATCTTATTAAATGTATTTCTACACATTTATGCCTCATTGTAGGTTTTATGTTGTCATTAACTTTAAGTAACATACCACAGACATAAAACTATGCAGGTTTCCTTTATTTTCTCATAAAATTATTTTTTTTTGGTTTTATTAGTGATTCTGCAAAACACTTTCATAAATAATATTGAATTATCTTTAAAAAATTCTGGCAAGTATTGCCACGAGACTTCCCTCGTACCTCAAAAAATCATCCCAACAATGTTAACAAGACCTTTGATTAACATAGGTCATTATATCATTTTTAAGTAACATTTTGCGCATGCGTACTACCGGGCCGTCATTTTAGAATAAAAAACTTTTGGTACTTTTAAGGAATGCTCCAAATTTGATCTTGATTAATCAAAGTTTGGAAAATGTAAAAAGTTTTTGGGTGTCCCCTAAGTACCCCCCATGCTTACTGAAACAATTATTGTGGCATTGATGATAGAAGCATGCAGCTCGCTGCACACTGAGAATACATATTTATGAATGTTTTCAACTACAGGGCCATCGGAGATTTGATCTATGACAAAAAAGGAAGTCATTTTTCAAAATGGTATATCTTATACAGAAAACCTTGTTATTATGGTAAAACTTGTATAGAGTATATGTATGTATACGTATACCGTGAAGACGAAAAGTTTGGATTAATGGGTTTTTTTGGTTTCCTGTCAGAAATATCAAAAAACTATTGGACACGTCACTTAAAAAAATTAATATCTCTTGAAATCTGCACTTAAAAGGTACAGTGTGTATATTTGTTGAAATCATCGTTTTATAATCTATAGAAAGCCGTTAAGAAAGTGGAGTGTTCTCATTAAAAAAAAATTAGGTGACGTCATTGCACTGAAAGGGTGGGAGTAGGAGTATTGAAAACTATCGCAAAATGTTTTCCATTACCAAAATCAATTTGACTTGTCCAATAGTTTTTTGATATTTCTGACAGTAACGAAAAAAATCCATTATTACAAACTTTTGGTCCTCATCGTATAATGGATCTTGAAACAACCGGAACTTGTCAAATCAATCAGACCAGAGTCCTCCACACAGACACAGAGCAGTACACCGCAAAGACACCTTTTGGTACTGTGCTCTGCAACCTTTCTTGCAACTACACCTAATGAGCTCTCTACATGCTTGTATGGCCTCTGGTAAGGTAGTCCAGCATATTTCTCAGACGCCCTCAGGCTTCTTGTTCCAACCCCATTCACTTGAAGATGGCAGCTCTGGACCAGCAATGACCAGCCTGATCACAAGCCCGTTTGATGTGCTGTAAGAGTGCAGCCTGTGTAAGGAGGCAATAGCAAATAGCTCTGCCTTTTTGGAAGAACAGCTGCATCCGTGCCCCGTTGACATGTTCCTGAGTACTTGTTCCGCAAGATAATAAATCGTTCTAGTGACCCTATTCATTCCTCTATGGTTTCTGAACTTGGTCTTGAACACAAGGCAATGAATGCAGGGGTTACAACTCAATATGCATTCCAAGTGTCCCATGCAGTCATTTTGGCCCCTTCCTACAAAGCAAGATACGGTGTCCCACCCAATGAATTAGTGGAACATTGGAAAGGCAACACACTTTTCAGGACCCAATGCTGTTGTTATCTCATGAGCAGGTGTTAACGATAGCTTTTATCAAATCCAAATGATATCCATAACTCGGAAATCCCAAAACGCTGAGCATTACAACATCTGGTTCAAATGTACGTATTGATACTTGTTATATCCTTCCCCAACAGCATCATGAAGGTGGAGTAGGATGCGTTTGTCGCCTTCTTCATGTGTATCAGTCACATCAATGCGATTTATACAAAGCACATTAGCATTATGTGTGGTGATGAGCTTTATCAGTGTCAATGCCAGGTAAAATTGTTACCAAGAAGGTAAACAACTCAATCTTATTTTCATCGACACGCAGAAATTCCTGCCACTTCTTAGAAACAGGAGTCGTTTCCTCTACACGTTTTCGAACTTCCTTCCATCTCTTCCTTCGAGCATCAGCCTTCAAGCCGTCAGGTTTGTAAACGTCTAATCTGGTTACATTCTGAAGTTTTTGTGTGATATATGGCACAAAAACATCAATGGCATAATAAATTATGGAATGTCTTTGAAATTCGAGATGGAAGCATGTTGATAATAGCTGCTCCATCAAGGATGATGAGCGGCACTGTGGAATTCAAGGTATTGTATTTCACTGGAAGGAGGTCTTCAAAGCAACTTAAAAGGTCAGGCTTTGTTCCAGATCTTAGATCGCCCATATTTGGCAATGCTGGTGGATTGGTTTGATTTTCATGGCCAAAATCACCAACATACAACCTAGAAAATAGCGAGCGGTCGTTCTTTAGGTTTGTTAGCTGTAGTTTTTTTCTTGACTTCTACCGGACTGTATTTTCACAAAAATGGCTGCTATTATTGTGAAAGGTAAAATCTACGATGGCCGTATGGCTTAAAATATTCATAAATATGTACCGAATTTCATGCCTCTATCATCAAAGGTACAATTCTACCAAATATTTCACCATATCTGCCGTACTATGAAAGATGTAGTAAGATACGGCACCAGAAGAGCGCAGTAATGGAAACCATAAATTGTTCCCCACAGTTCTCTAAAAATCCAACGAACAGATGAAGACAACACTTGTAAGAATTACTGGTCACAAATGATAAAATAATAATCAGACAGATCCAGTAATTTCCAATATATTAATGGGAGAACAAGATTACCAATAAAGCGGACAAAGCAGTAAAGCCTATCCTACGCCTAAAAGTAGGAAAATCCGCAGGTCGAGATTGGACTGAGAAATAATACACGAAATATTTAATTAGGCTTTGTGTGCAAGATGTGTATCAAAAGACCTCGAAAAAGCCTTTCACAGTGTCTCTCAGGAAAAAAATGTGAATAAGTATCGAACGAATGAGGGACGGGTTCCAATCGGTACAAGAAAAACGGATGATACGTCACAAAGAAGAAGACGTAATTAGAACTTTCGGGATAAATTATGGACAATGTCATAATAATCACAGAAGGAAAGTGTAACGAAATATTCCATAAAATGAATCCTTTTAAATTATCAGAATGTGGAATCTTGGGAGGAAAAACTATCAAAAATAAGGCTGAAAATTATTATAAGAAAAAGGAAGGTTTCTTGGGAAACAAGACGAACAGATAAATGTGAAGCAGGATAATTATGGTTGAATTTAAAAATGTAGGGATTGCCACCCTCACTCTAAGGGTGTTAAATTTAGGGATGAAACTTTTACGCTTCTGGCTAGTTCTATTTTGCAGGTCCGTGAAGTTGGTGGTACACCATCACCAAAATCAAAATGCAGCATAGCCATAATTTTGTGCTCATTTTGTGCTAATTTGTGCCGTATAAAACAAATTTTGTGCTCAAGCCCTAACGGAGTTATTCAACATTTTATATGTGTACCTCCAACTTCACGCTGGAGGTACACCATCACCAAAATGAAAATACAGCATAGCCATAATTTTGTGCTCATTTTGTGCTAATTTGTGCCGTATAAAATAAATTTTGTGCTCAAGCCCTAACGGAGTTATTCAACATTTTATATGTGTACCTCCAACTTCACGCTGGAGGTACACCATCACCAAAATGAAAATACAGCATAGCCATAATTTTGTGCTCATTTTGTGCTAATTTGTGCCGTATAAAACAAATTTTGTGCTCAAGCCCTAACGGAGTTATTCAACATTTTATATGTGTACCTCCAACTTCACGCTGAGGTACACCATCACCAAAATGAAAATACAGCATAGCCATAATTTTGTGCTCATTTTGTGCTAATTTGTGCCGTATAAACCAAATTTTGTGCTCAAGCCCTAACGGAGTTATTCAACATTTTATATGTGTACCTCCAACTTCACGCTGGAGGTACACCATCACCAAAATGAAAATGCAGAATAGCCATAATTTTGTGCTCATTTTGTGCTAATTTGTGCCGTATAATACAAATTTTTGGCTCAAGTGCTAAGGGAGTTATTCAACATTTTATATCTGTACCTCCAACTTCCGGCTGGAGGAAGGTCTCATCGCCGGCCAACTCATCGCCGAGCCATCTCGTTAAAATTAAAAATTGTTAGTAATGGAACAACATACCATTCAAAAAGCCATCAGTATCCGTTAATTACTTATAACTAATAATCATATACGATACAAAAGTACCGCGTAGTGGCAATCTACGTTTAAGTTTAGCATTATTTTTACTTCCAAACTTTGTTTAGCGTCAGTTGGCATTTTGTATCAATTAAAAAAAATATACTACACCTGCAAATAACCTAGGCGCTTTAATGGCAATCTACGTTTAAATTTAGCATTATTTTTATTTCCAAACTTTTTATATATTTATTCACAGCCATCAATAAGTCATTAACGATTGATTAAAATATAAATGAATGTTAATATCAGGTAAGTATGATTGATTGTTTATTAACGCTATCATTATCGATTTAAAGCTCTGTAAAGCTGATTATCAATTGATTAAGATTTAAGGGAATGTTAATGTCATATGTTAATGTAATATCTTGATGTTCGGTATCGGTATTTATCAGTGGCGTATCTAGAGTTTGCTTCTAGGGGGGGTCAAGAATAATTTTGATAAATTTAGTTTAAAGTTTAATGTTTGTTCTCCTTGATTTTTTTGCCATTTCGGCAAAAACTTCCTCAACACTAACTGAAATGTCTTTGTGTACATACAACATTGCAAGTCCATTCAGTCTCGTTTCACTCGTGGTGCTTCGTAGGTAAGTTTTCAAATACCTTAGAGTGGAAAAGGACCTTTCAGCGCTACAAGTTGTTACGGGCAATGTCGCCATTATTTGTAGTAACTTATGTACAGACGCGTACATATTAAATTCACAATACGATAAAGCCTCTATGGCATTTATTTTCTTAAGAGTCTTTTTAAGTTTTTTGCCCTGTTCTACTCTTTCGAGTTCGACTTGCTTCAATTTTTGATGCCATATTTTTATTTCTCCAAATAATTGGGAGGCATCAGTCGCGGCAATAGAATTTTTATACTGGCCAAACAAACGTTCAGTGTAGACCTTGTCTTCACTTGTCTCATTCAACAAAACTTCGAATGATGACAGAGTTTCTTTATGAGCTGTGAACCGTTCTTTAATCTGAATGATGACATGGTCAAGGAATGGTATAAATGCAGCCCTTCTAAAATATGTTTCTGGGCTGTCATGGGGAACGTTTTCACGGGTGGTTTGGCGCCCTGTCGTTCTTGGTACTTTAATGGTTATTTCTTCTTGACTGCAAATTGCTTCCACAGATTTGAAAATGTCTGCAAATTCTTCCTCGGAATTATCTCTTATTTTTTGTAATTCGTTCACAGTGTGCTCAGCATATGTGACAGCACTGATAAGATCAATGTTTTCAGACTGTAGATACTTCGTTAACGGCAAGGTATAAGAAAATACCTTTTTTATAATATGCAGCATAAATGTAAATTCACACTTTTGAACCGCACACAATAGTAGATTTGCGTTTGTTGATGTATCAGTATCAGGCCAGTTGCAAATCTCTTCAAGTGATCTCAGTATCGCTTCAAACATTTCACATAATGTATTTACAGAATTGTGTCGCTGCGTCCAGCGAGTTGGGCATAGTGCTTTTAGTCTTTTAGAACCGTATTGAGGATCAGAATGTTTCCTCAAAACTGCCTGGCGCTTCGGCGTATTAAAAAAGTCATACACTTTTCCGACCGTACCCATACAGTTTTTAATTAAAGGCAATGAACACGAATCAGATATAGCTAAACTAAGAGAGTGGCTACTGCAATGCACATACAGAGCATTTGGAACTTCTTTTCTTACTAAAGCCTGCACTCCAGAGAAAGCACCACTCATAGCAGATGCACCGTCATAGCCTTGCCCATATAAGTTATCTGTGTCAATTCCAAATTCTCTCAGTTTCCTCATAATCACTTCACCTATCCCCTTACCAGACATGTCGTAGATTGGGACAAATTGAAGAAAGTCCTCTCGCACTGTCACACTTTCTAAGTCAACATATCTTGCACATAATGTCATCTGTTCCACACAAGATATATCAGTTGTCTCATCTGCCAAAATTGAAAAACATTTTGCCTTATTTACCTTAGCTACTATTTTTGGCAGCAGAATGTCATTGCAGGATGAAATGATTTCGTTTTGGCTGACTGAACTTATGTATGTGGCATTCTTACCAGCTTTCAATAAATGTTCTTTTAAGTCTTGATCCCCACTATCAAGTCTCAGTCTCAAGAGTGCACGAAAGTTTCCTTCGTTTGCAATGAAATCCTCATTGTCGTTAATGTTAAGTGGGCCTCCATCCCTGTGTCCTCTTAAAGCTAACCCTTGTCTTCCACAAAAAATAACTGTTTTGATAACTGGTGTAAGAAGACGTCGATTTTCTGTGACTTTATTTGCTACACTTTTATCCAGGCAACTAATAATGTCAATCTTGTTAGATCTCGCAGAAAGAAAGTTTTCGGCAGCTACCTTGGCATTAGCATGATAAGTCGTCATTTGATGTTTGTTGAAATCTTCTAATGCATGTCTCCAGTCACTGTACTTCACGCGCACAAGTTTGCCAAGGGGAAGTCCTTGTTTCCCAGCTCCAGCAGGTGCAAATAACATGCAGTACTTGCAAAATGCACCGTCAAGTTTTTTCGAATAGACCAGCCATTCTCTTGTTTTTAACCAATTGTGTTGAAATTTCAGCTGGCGCTTGCCGTACTTTGTTGAAGGAAAGTGGAAACATTCTTCAGGCTTCCAAGCATTATTCAACAAATTTTCCCTTTCTTCTGGCATAACCTGAAAACAAGTAATAAATTTGATATAAGAAAACATAATTAATAGGAACTCAATTTTATTTACTCGAATATGCCTTGATTTCAATAACAATTCAATTATGTGAGTAGAAAACACAATACAAAATAAATGATAAAAACATTAAATACTATAGTATCTTACCTGTCTATCAATGTACAGCCCGATGTCGTTAGGACTGATGAAATGAGATGTGTGTTGTATTGGTTGAGAATGAACCGAAGACGTCGAAGCTTCACTACTCGAAAACTCGGCAACAGAGTGTTTATCTTTGATACTGTCTTGGTCATTCTCATTTTCGACGACTTGGGCACTATCTGAAAGTGATCCAGTTCCTTTCCTTTTAAAAAAGGACAAAATAGTACCGGCGGTACCAGTATCGTCAGCTTTACGCTTTTTTTCCATTTCACTTCAGTAACAGTTGAATAATGAACAGTCAATGTACTTTAAATGATGAATAAATTAACACAACGAATCAACAAACTAGACGAAACGAGCACGAATCACCACTCACCGCACTCACCAGTCACCACTGTGTGACTGTAAATCATAGGTACATTGACTAATTTATCTGTTGTGGATAAGGAATCAGACTGTGAATTCACGCTCTGATTAGGTATCACGCATGTTTTCTTTTTGAACTGAAGTATTGTCGTCATTTGTCTTCTAGTTTCAATAATAATAGAAAGTTAAGACAAATGTGTAACAGTAACATCAATATTAAATTAATTAATTTTATGTACGTATTTAAGGAGACAAAATTTTAAAATTTAATATCAGCTAAAGAAACGAAAGCCTAGCAAAAAAAACGAACGTAAGCAAAAGTACATGAAAGACGAACGTATCCCACATTATGCACTCTGTGATTCACTCCCTTGTTTACTAAATAAAGAGATCGTATTGCACATACATTCGTTTAATACTTTAATTGGTATGTTGTGCAATTTTTAAATGCTTGGCCATAAACATTGCAGAATGACCACCGAAGTATCGATGGAGTTTTCTGTAGTATCGTTCGATTTCTATTTATTTTGTTGCTTCTGGGGGGTGTTCGGTCCCGTTCGTCCCCCCCCGTAAATACGCCCCTGGTATTTATACTAGCAAGTAAAAGGGGATAGGTAAGAATGTGCTGAATTTATCGGACACAAAATCGGCGATGAGTTGGCCGGCGTTGAGATGGCTCGGCGATAAGATGGCCGCGATGAATCGACCGCGATGAGTCGGCGACGCTGACTTGTCCCATTCCGGCCGAGAGAATGTGTAGTATGATAGCAGGAGAAGTCTTTTAGTTTTAGAAAATCTTCTTTTGTGCAATGCGTCTCTGACCTTTGTGTGAATAGAGTTGCTTGGAGTTCGTCCAAATGATGTTTCAACCCATTGGCATTCCACGTCATTATGCGCAAGTTAGCCCCTTGCCTAATTGGTTTCTCTAAGTTTTCCAGCCTTTGGTTGATAGCTTTGTTTTCCTTTTCTTGGCGATTTAGTTTCTCCAATACTATCTCAGAATTTTGACTCAATGGTGGTGGGATTATCGGTTTTGGTATATTATAATCATCGCGGCGATCTCAGATAGCGGCCCGCCGCTTACCGATTATATGCCCCCCTCGGTCCCTGCTATAAAAATGTTAAATGTACGTACGTGATAATCGCACTTATCACACTCTGCGCTTGCACCGGTGATACACAACTTTACTCAATGAAAGTCAAACCACTTACAATTTACTAATAAGTTTACGATAACCTCTAAAAGTTTCATACACTTTTGTGCAATTAAAACAATTAAGAACAAAATTGGCACCGTCATAAAAGGCATGGATTCTTCAAGATGTCTTATTAAATGACTGCTTCCCTTTTAAATAATAATATACATATAGTTTCATTTCTATAAACTACCTACATATAGTTATAAATACATCTATGGAATAGTTCGGGTTCTCCAAAGGGGGTAAATGGAATAGTAATAGAAACTCTAAGCCTCCCCTTACCTTTTCTTAATGTGAAATATGAAAATTTAAATAAATTAATTGCTGAGTGAGTGCAATTAAAATTATTCGTCGAAGGTATAAATTATAACATTAGTTATGGTTGCGACATGTTTCGGTAATGACCATTACCATTATCAAGCAAAATGTTTTTTATAAGTAATGAAAGACGTCAATACATTGTTAAAATGTGTAGTGAAATGGGCGCTAAGGAAGATTATCACATGGGGAACAAGTTAAGGTTATGTAAACGACTTAAGCAAAAACTAATAAGTATAAAACAATATTGTGGACAATTAAAAACAATTAAATATATAATGTCTAAGTTTGTGGAAAATAAACTCAATATGGCCTTCATTAATTGAGGTCCACAGTCCACACCTG
This sequence comes from Pyrocoelia pectoralis, assembly GCA_036250285.1. Lineage (NCBI taxonomy): Eukaryota > Metazoa > Arthropoda > Insecta > Coleoptera > Lampyridae > Pyrocoelia > Pyrocoelia pectoralis. The sequence continues at coordinate 8,267,111 of CM070075.1, forward strand.
CTTGCAATAAATTCAATTTCAAAATCATTTCAATCATAAATGGAACTATAGTGTTACATTCATATTTGAAGCATTAAGTCATAAACTATGCAGGAGTGATATATTTTAATCATTAAACAAATCCTAATTGAAAAGATATTATTTACTTTTCAATAGATCATCGACAGCGCGATTTGAAATATAAGTGAGACTAACAATTAATTCACTATTGTTTCAATATTGACTTGTGAACCTGAGCTGGACTTATACCACTCTTGTCACACCCTAGTAGTGATCTTGTTTGTTTTAGGTTTTGTATTGATAGAAAATAGCAACTGTGTTGGCTGGGCAGTTTGTAAATTTTGTATAGGTACGGTATCTTACTGTATAACAAGCTCAAGTGTTCGCGATTTTATTGTTTTTTGTATTATCCTGTTCGTTATTATTATTGTTATTATTATTATTGTTTAACAATAACATTCTTTATTTTACTTTATAATTATATGCAGTTTATAGAAATGAAACTACATATATGTATATTATTATTTCAAAGGGAAGCATTCATTTAGCAAGTCATTTAATAATAATAATAATATAATAATAATAATAATTTATTGCTGTAAATTCTTCAACAGAAGACAAAGACAGTGTCAAATCAAGACACATACTAATAGTAATTAGTGTGCCATTACATAAAGACAAAAAATTATATAAATGTGTACATATCGGAAAATTTACGATACTTTCTAAACTATAAATTCATCGCAAAATTCTCTGTAGGAATAATAACACTTCTCCAACAAAAATGTTTTTAAATTATATTCAAATTTATTTATATTGTTTATTTCTTTTATTTTGTGCGGTAGTGCATTAAATACCTTTATCGCTTTGAATTTTAGGCCTCTCTGGACCAATGAAAAATTGTATTTAGGTATACTTAGATTATTTTTCCCGCGAAGATTCATCTTGTGGTTATTGCAGTCCGAATTCCTTTGGAATGTGGCACTATTAGTTTTGACATAAACTGCTAATTTGTATATACACTGTGTCCAAGATAAGGAGGGCCACTATGGGGATTTCGGAAACGGTAAGAGATAGAGTTTCGGTTAAATGGGAGAAAAGTTGGGCAATTTTGAGTTTAGTAAAATGAAATTTTTAAACTGACGAAATTCCGAACCGTTCCGAAGTTATGCGACAAAAGGCGAATTTTCAGGATTTCGTTTTTGACCAATTGTTGCTTTGTCGTTGATGTTAACTAAAAAGTAAAAGAACCTTATACAGGTACTTTTTAACGTTCTTTAACATGGCGTACAGCAAATTGGAATCCGACGTTTCGTTTTCGAGTAACCATCATCAACTTTATTTTTTTAAATACGGTCCTGATTTTTTATGCATAATATTAGAAGAGCTTTTTATTGTGCATTCAAGCATGTATCACACTTTATGGTTTAATTGCGATTTCATACTTATTTTACTATTGTACTTAAATTTACTAGATTCTACTTTGGAAGATGCTCTGGATATTTTACCCTAAGCCGTAGTACGCAATTGTTGGTTTCAGCAGGATGGTGCACTTGCGCACAATTCACAGGTGGTTAAGGATTACCTTTCAAATACGTTTGCCGAAAGAGTTTTTAAGCACCAATTCTGAAACACCCTGGCCAGCTTGTTCTTCCGAAATAACCCCGCTGGATTTTTTTCCTTTGGGGTACATAAGAAATTATGTTTACAAAGATATCTTTGGAATAGAAGAAGAACTCCGAAGGTTTGTACTTAACGCATTCCAAACTGTAACAACTGCAATGTTAAAGAATGTTTTGGATTCTACAGTTAGAAGATGCTATTTACGATTGGAGAACCAAGGGGGGCTTTTCGAGCATTTATTATAATTTTTTTTTAATTATTGGTATGTGTCATGTTTAAATTTTCGTTTCATCAAATGTTTTCTGTTGATTTATGACGTGTTGTTGATTGTTTGTAATTATGTACTTGGTTATAAAATTTGTGTTCAAAATTGAAAATTCTGTATCATTTCATTAATTTGATGAGTAAAACACAGTTAGCAAAAGTCCATTTATACATAAAATTCAGTTTGCATGGTACTGAGAAGGGATACAGGTTCGTACTTAGGATTTTTTCCGCTAATCGTAAAGTAAGTATAAAATCGAAATTAAACCATAAAGTGTGATACATGCTTGAATGCACTATAAAAAGCTCTTCTAATATTATACATAAAAAAATCAGGACCGTATTTAAAAAAATAAAGTTGATGATGGTTACTCGAAAACGAAACGTCGGATTCCAATTTGCTGTACGCCATGTTAAAGAACGTTAAAAAGTACCTGTAGAAGGTTCTTTTACTTTTTAGTTAACATCAACGACAAAGCAACAATTGGTCAAAAACGAAATCCTGAAAATTCGCCTTTTGTCGCATAACTTCGGAACGGTTCGGAATTTCGTCAGTTTAAAAATTTCATTTTACTAAACTCAAAATTGCCCAACTTTTCTCCCATTTAACCGAAACTCTATCTCTTACTGTTTCCGAAATCCCCATAGTGGCCCTCCTTATCTTGGACACAGTGTATATAAAGATGGAACCGTTAATAAATGTAATTTTTTTAAATGAGGTCGACATGTTTCTTGGCAGGGTAACTGTAGCATATTTCTTAAAATTCTTTTTTGCATAAGAACAACCTTTTTGCTATCCGTTGATGAATGCCAGAACAATATGCCATATGTCAAAACACTTTCAACGTAGGCGAAATAAAACAATCTCAGACATTCAACGTTCAGTTGATTTCTTAGATTACGGATCACAAAGCAAGCTAGACTTAATTTAGATATAATTGATGATATATGATCTTTCCAGCCCAGGTCCTCCTGTATAATTACTCTTACAAATTTCGTGCTATTACTAACTGATATATTTAGGTTAATTACATTTACATTTTCAACGTTCTTGAATAATAAGCAAGCGGTTTTATTTTTATTTAAAGATAGTAAGTTTTTATTACACCAGTCATCCATAACTAAAACCGTATCCGCAATATTCGTGTACAGGTTTTCTTTACTGTCTTGCGAGACTATACAAGAAGTATCATCCGCAAATTGACACACTTGATTTACATTTTTTGTATGTTCGCCAGAGCGTTTACGTATAGTATAAATATTAGAGGTTCCAGTATGGACCCCTGTGGAATTCCAGTCAGGATTTTTGATGGTGAAGATGGAATAGTTCTATTTACTCCGTTATATTTTGAATTCAAACAGACTACTTGGTACCGATTAGTAAGGTAAGACTGTATGAGATTGAGGGGTATACCACGTATACCATACTGTTGTAACTTTTCTAAAAGTATCTGATGGTCTATTTTGTCAAACGCTTTCGTTAAGTCGAAGTATACACCTCCAACATAGTTCCTTTGGTCTAGTTGATCCAGAACAGGTGAGAAGGAGTTGAAGATTACCATTTCAGTCGACTTGCTTTTTAAGAAGCCATATTGGCTAACGTTTAAAATAGTATTTTTTAGTAGATGACCAGTGATTTGATTAAAGATAACCCTCTCTACAATTTTTGAAAAAGCAGGTAATATAGACACTTGACGGTAGTTTCCGATGTGTTCTCTATTACCCTTTTTAAAAACGGGAATAGTTTTCGCCATTTTTGATTTACCTGGAAAAACACCACTTGTAATAATTGTATTTACTATATGCGAAAGAGGATTTGCTATGAGGTAAGCAACCTTCTTAACAATTGCAATTGTACCTCATCAATGCTAACCGAGTTTTTGTTGTTTAGGTTTCTGATTATATCGACGATTTCCAAGGAATCTGTTGGTTTGAGAAATAGTTATTTGCATTACAAGCTACGAAAGCGTACTTTTCATTGCGAGGTGTTTGTAAATGGGCGAGGCGTAGCGTAGTGGAGCCGAGGTTACCAAAAAAGTCAAAGGACCTATACTAGCAAATGTACCTAGACCTACGAGAAATTTTGCAAATTGGTGGAAAGTAAAAGAAATGGAAACGATACGTGAAGATGTAATTTAACCAAATAAAAAATAAACTTCTGTGTTATTAATTCAAATGTCATTTTGACTTTTTCGTCGTCCAGGTACCGAAAGTTTTTCAGACCTAGCAACCGGATCACCACGACAGTTTCACTTTTGGTTTCGCTATCTGCGATCAGAATTAAAATGGACACTTTCATGGGGGGGGGGGGGGGGGGGGATAATGAAAAAGTGATTTACCTATAATACACCTTGCAGTTTTTGTATACTCTTCCTTACTCTGATTGTTAACTATGTCTAATCTAATGCTAAATAAATTTAACCGACAATTTGCATCGGTGACTAATTTTCCTTCATGTTTGATTGAGATATTATCGTCACTCAGAGTTTTGTTTTTATTGTCATTGAATATACGAAATATGGTCTTAGTTTTATTTTTTAAGGATAAAATAATCTGTTCATTGTGTTTTATTGCTGCCTTATTAATGCTTTTTTTACCAAACCATGTCTTTTATGAAGGTGCCAATTTTGTTCTTAATTCTTTTAATTGCACAAAAGTGTATGAAACTTTTAGAGGCTATCGTAAACTTATTAGTAAATTATAAGTGGTTTGACTTTCATTGAGTAAAGTTGTGTATCACCGGTGCAAGCGCAAAGTGTGATAAGTGCGATAAGTGTAATTATTATCACGTACGTACATTTAACATTTTTATAGCAGGGACCGAGGGGTCATATAATCGGTAAGCGGCGGACCGCTATCTGAGATCGCCGCGATGATTATAATATACCAAAACCGATAATCCCACCACCATTGAGTCAAAATTCTGAGATAGTATTGGAAAAACTAAATCGCCAAGAAAAGGAAAACAAAGCTATCAACCAAAGGCTGGAAAACTTAGAGAAACCAATTAGCCAAGGGGCTAACTCAAAAATTCAAAATGGCTAACTTGCGCATAATGACGTGGAATGCCAATGGGTTGAAACATCATTTGGACGAACTCCAAGCAACTCTATTCACACAAAGATCAGAGACGCATTGCACAAAAGAAGATTTTCTAAAACTAAAAGACTTCTCCTGCTATCATACTACACATTCTCTCGGCCGGAATGGGACAAGTCAGCGTCGCCGACTCATCGCGGCCGATTCATCGCGGCCATCTCATCGTCGAGCCATCTTAACGCCGGCCAACTCATCGCCGATTTTGTTTCCGATAAATTCAGCACATTCTTACCTATCCCCTTTTACTTGCTAGTATAAATACCGATACCGAACATCAAGATATTACATTAACATATGACATTAACATTCCCTTAAATATTAATCAATTGATAATCAGCTTTACAGAGCTTTAAATCGATAATGATAGCGTTAATAAACAATCAATAATACTTACCTGATATTTAACATTCATTTATATTTTAATCAATCGTTAACCGTTAATGACATATTGATGGCTGTGAATAAATATATATATACTGATGGCTTTTTGTATGCTATGTTGTTCCACTACTAACAATTTTTAATTTTAACGAGATGGGTCGGCCATGAGTTGGCCGGCGCCGGCGATGAGATGGCTCGGCGATGAGATAGCCGCGATGAGTCGGCGGCGCTGACTTGTCCTAGACCGCCCTCGGCACAGTGAGAGACGGAAGTGCTGTTATCATTAAGCAATACATCCAACAGTATTAGGAATTTGAAATTCGAGAAGCCGAATATCTCAGTAAAAATTAATACAAAAAAAGGATATCCGTGGCAGCATCCTACATACCCCCAAGACACCATTTAAGAACAGATTACTGAAATCTCCATCAAAATTTCCAGGAAAAATTTATTGTTGGAGGAGACTTATTTAATGCAAAGAAGGCCGAATGGGGTATCACCATAACCACAACTAAATGCAGAGAACTACGACGAGCAATATATGACTTCGGATGTTCAGCACACACCACAGGAAAACCAACATACTGGCCCACTGATGTTAACAAGAGGCCAGATTCACTAGACTTCTTCATTAGCAAGAATATATCGTCAAACTACATTGACGTGAGTGATGAATATGTCATGAGCTCAGATCACTCCCCTGTAATCTTGACACTCACTGAAACTATTACTAGCACAGAAAAAAATCAAAGCATGGATAGCTATACCGAACCTACTATCAAAGAGACCAAGAAAGGTACCAACTAACCCAAGGAAATTAATAGCAAAGAAAAGAAAAGCCAGGAAGGAATGGCAAACCGTCAGAGATCCTAATTTTTGAAGAGAATCCTTACTTGAATTATGAAAAGTGGAAGTAGTGATTTTCATACAAACTTTCAATCGAAACAGGTTTAATTGTTATTTATTTGAAAACATATTGCAGGATCTTGCATGTTACGACCTACACCATCCATTTCATCCACGTATTTACTTAATATGAGTTTCTTACTTCAATGCATACATTTGACTTTCTCGCTTGATGTTAAAACAGAATAATTATACTTACTTATGTTGTATTTTTTTATATTTAAATTCAGTTTTTTTCCAATATACTTAGTTAGTTAAAGTTTACAACATCTAGAAATGGCCAACAAAGCTGTTGATAAAATTTGCTCTTATAATGCATATGGAACAATCCCAAGAAAAAAAGTATATCCTATTTTCTCTCGGTCTCAGTCAGAAACACTTTTCTTAGGATTTATCGCCAAATAATGTTTAAATCAATGCTATGTTATGGTGATGGTGTAGCTACCTTCCTCCAGCCTGAAGTTGGAGGTACAGATATAAAATTTTGGATAACTCAAGGCCTTAGGTGGCCTTGGATAACTCCGTTAGGACTTGAGCACAAAATTTGTATTATACGGCACAAATTAGCACAAAATGAGCACAAAATTATGGCTATGCTGCATTTTCATTTTGGTGATGGTGTACCTCCAGCGTGAAGTTGGAGGTACAGGTATGAAATCTTGAATAACTCCCTTAGGACTTGAGCACAAAATTTGTATTATACGGCACAAATTAGCACAAAATGAGCACAAAATTATGGCTATGCTGCATTTTCATTTTGGTGATGGTGTACCTCCAGCGTGAAGTTGGAGGTACAGATATGAAATCTTGAATAACTCCCTTAGGACTTGAGCACAAAATTTGTATTATACGGCACAAATTAGCACAAAATGAGCACAAAATTATGGCTATGCTGTATTTTCATTTTGGTGATGGTGTACCTCCAGCGTGAAGTTGGAGGTGCACATATAAAATGTTGAATAACTCCCTTAGGACTTGAGCACAAAATTTGTATTATACGGCACAAATTAGCACTAAATGAGCACTAAATTATGGCTATACTGTATTTTCATTTTGGTGATGGTGTACCTCCAGCGTGAAGTTGGAGGTACACATATCAAATGTTGAATAACTCCCTTAGGACTTGAGCACAAAATTTGTATTATACGGCACAAATTAGCACAAAATGAGCACAAAATTATGGCTATGCTGCATTTTCATTTTGGTGATGGTGTACCTCCAGCGTGAAGTTGGAGGTACAGATACAAAATGTTGAATAACTCCGTTAGGGCTTGAGCACAAAATTTGTTTTATACGGCACAAATTAGCACAAAATGAGCACAAAATTATGGCAATACTGCATTTTGATTTTGATGATGGTGTACCTCCAACTTCACGGACCTCTATTTTGCACCTTATTAATTCTTTGCCTAATGATAAGCAGTTTCTTTCTTTACCGAGATTTTCATGTTAGGTATATCTTTCCGCCCTATTGCTGCGATTGTTCATTACAATTCGAAATACAATAATATTTTGTAAATATTAAAATTCCCTATTAGGGTTATATTTTAGACTGTGATAAAATAAATTTATTGAGCGTTTAGTATTGTAATATTTTCGTTAATTTTTATGTGTAAATCTAAAAAAGTAATTGTGAAAATAGCTTTATTTTCTTCTGTGTTATATTTTAAAATAGATTTCACTTTCAAATGATTTCTGGGACACTGTAGTAATAAAAACGAGGATTAAAATACAAATGATGTAATAATGGTCCGAAGATACAATTAGCACTAACCACTAAAGATAAATGCTCCTCTGCATTTCAATTAATTCGTTAAACTTTCAACTTAGTGAACAGTGGTGACGATAAATACTATATTCAACAATACACAACACTCATGTAACTGTAAAATAATACGTGAGATAATCTAGTCATTTTAATTTTTATTGGATAGATAGTACACAAGGTAAACAGTAATTGGAACTGTTGTAGGACCGTAACTAACTTGAATAAATTATATATTATTCCCTGTAGTTGCAGGCAGTTTGTAACACGTATTTACACAGGAAAGATATTTACGTATAAATGGTGCAACAAATTACCTATTTAAATTTTATAATTTACAGTACTAATAATCGGGTTGGAAAATTTTCGATGAGCTATCGATGATCACAAATAATTAGAGTGAGGGTGCAGAGTTCTAAATAACAAACAAATATCGTGACAACCGCTTTACATTAAAAATAATAACGACAATCTAGAATGTCCTAGAGTAGACCATTTTTATATAAAAGAGTAAAGTGTAGGAAAAAAAACTCAGTCGTCTATAATACGTCGCAATTATAATATCTACAGTTAGCTCTCTGCAGGAATTAATTTCTTTACAAAAGAACTGAAAAATGAAACAAACCGTTGCTATAATGATAATATAAAAAGTTAGTAGGAGATACTTTCCGAGTTAATTATTTGTAATAGATAATAATTTCGTATAATAAATAGCACAAATTGAGCATTATTTTGCATTTCCTTCGGTAAATTAAAACTTTTCATATAATTAATGTGAATTAGTAGTAGGTATAACTTGCATATCTATTAAAACATACCAAATAACTAATGAACATCCTTTCCTTTCACAACATTAACGTTATAATTGAAACACATATTAATTACAATAGATGAATATAAACAGTATTAATTTAGCGTGTAATATTGTTTTAAATTTAAATTAAGGCGGTTAAAATATCGTCAGGCTTTGATACTTAATGTTATAAAAAAAACGCAAAATAAAAATCTTTAAGATTAAAATACCATCAAACTTTTGTAATGGTCGATTCACGGCGTGATACGTTTTGCATGATTGATTTATAATCCTAGTAGACAACAATGTCCATGTAACATCCTTTCACCATGTTATCTGTGCTCATCCAACGATGAGCTTAATTATTTATTAAAAAGAAGATCTTTTGTTTCGCGCCGCTAGATGCCTAACCTGCAAAAGCGGAAGTCATCAATAAGTTAACTACACTTGAAATTATAAGCCTTTGTTATACTAGTGACAAACCATTGTATTTATACTTACTATTGAATTAACCCCTTGTATTAGACAATAATGAATGATTGATCCTCTCTGTTACGTATTTATTATCCCTTTAACATATACCTACCGTGCAGAAAGATTTATATCTTTCATTTATTTATGAACCCATAGAAAGTAGTTTCTACCCCTATTTCTGCGTTTCGAGCAGTTTCAGTATTTCAGTTTCTATCAATTTACAGCAACATTCTTATTTACGTATTTCTTGTCACTACTTTTTAACTGTGGCAATGTTTAATTTTTACTCACCAAATAGTGATTTTCTTCGAAATTGAGTTATTGTGTTTGTCGCCTGTAAATCAAAATTTTATAAAACGAATATTTAATGATTAATGGAGTTTATTTTGAAATATTACCGCATATAACAATTGTTTCATTTCTAATGAACTAATGAAGAAAGAGAAGAATATTTAAAAGTTAAAAGAAGTGATGCAAAGCCTGCAGGAGAAACAGTACAAAAAATGAGGAAGTTCTGCCAAATTGTAATAAGATTTAATAACCAAAACGCTAAAGGCACTAACATAAAATTCCAACCATAAAAGTAATCATTTCTTGTTCATAAAGGTATCGATTAGGACAATTACCCAAAGATACACGTTACGTGCAACGAATAGTTTCTGACAAAACTATCGAATTCAAATAATAAATCGATAGCACTTCGTCAACAATCCATTTATTGTACTTTACGCTGAAAACTCGAGTGGTAATAACTCAAATAATCTTTTTATATTTACATCGTTACGTGTCATTGTTCGCTTAATGACAATTCTAATTTAGGAGAACTTTTTGTACAGCACAGACAAAAATTGGTAAATTGATGTTGATTAGAAAAAGCATAATTTACTTTAGTAGGTGGATCCTTAAATAGTGTCCACTGTTATAATCAACTGAAATTTGCATAATTTGCAAGCATTGGCTTCCAGTAACATTTATTTTTGTTGTTCGTGTAGGGTTCAGTTACATATACGCTTATTAATTCTATTTTCGTAATTGACAAAACTATTAAGTCTGTCAAATCACACAATTGCTTAAACGCAGTCATATAAACATTTCGTACACGAACCGGTCAATTAGCAGACTATAGAATAATTGACTTGTCGCTTCACACATTAACTAACGAGAGAAATTATGACGTTTGTTTAAATAATATTGCAAGACAGTGAATTTAGAAAGAAATAAGTTTTCCACTCCAGAAGTGCTTTTTATTTATTTAAATAATTTTCCATGTTACGGTAATACGAAACAGTATGTCCGTTAGAGTTATTTAATTCTAGTTTTTTGAATGTGTTGAATAGAACACGTGAATGCATCGCTAACACAATAGCTATTTACGTTTACTTGAATTGTATAATTATTATACAAGGAGCATTGAAGCATTGTGCCTTATCTCATGTTAATATCTCGCAAATGGATACTTACTTGCCAAAGCTCGTCCGTAGGGTAGTGTATTTAAAAGAGGTCGAGTGTCTATATGACCCAATGGCGTAGACTTTATCAACACCCAATTATGGGCTCAATAAGAAATATATCCTTATAATGTGGATGTATATACGTACTCTGCCGTAACTCGTTTGATGGATAGTTAAAAGCGCATATAAATAAATCCTTAACCTACGTAGAATAATCATGACTGAACGTATTTCCGTCTTTTTTACAGCGATCCTGTCATTATTTCTGTAAACAATTTTTCCTTTCTTTTTACTTACCTTTTTACAAGTAGTTAACCACATTTGCACAACAATAATCCAAAAAAGCTTTCTACTGCTCAACGTTGAAGTACTTGGGATTCATTCGAATTTTTTTTCAATCTAAGTCGAAGCAACGTACATACTTAAATGATGAAATCAAACGCTGAGTATTGCAGATTTACATACGTCTCATGCGAATTTGAAGATTTAATCGTACTGTATGACAACGGTATCCCTGCCCTTTGACAACGTAATTTATTATAAAATGGCAATTACAAGGATTGGTCGGTCACATATAAAAGTGCCTAAATATACAGGGTGTCTCACGGTGACCACCCATTAGAATATTTCAGAAACTATTACGATTTGAATTTTGAAAATTTGGGTGATGGGGTTTTCGGGCGTGGCCTCCTCAAATAAAATAATGGCGTCTACGTAACACTTCCGGTTTTTCCGGAAATGACACCAACTTTGTTATTTTAAATGTAACACCCTATATATTATTACGATTTTGGATTCTACGTAAAATTTTAGGTGGACTTTCATCAAGTTTTCGTCTTCCTAAAATTAACCGTTTCCGAGATATTTAATTAAAAAGAAAAAAATTAGAATAAACACTATCTAGCTTAAAACCATGTTAATTCTACCACAAGAAAGATAAAGGAACCATATTCACAAGGGAGATAGCTAGACCCCTAAGCTTCCTATCCATACTTTCACAGTGGCTTAATTGCATACAGGGTGGTGGAAATTTAATGCCGAATTTAGTTAACTTCAAATCATCATAAGTTGGTTTTTTCAAATGGAACACTCTGTATGTTTCTTCATTGTCTGATGCACAATTTTATTCTCTTTCGAACGGTACCACGGTTCCCTATGCCCATCTCTTCTAGTTCTTAAGGTATTTACTGTTTTTGTGCAATCAACTAACATCATTCAGTTTCTTGTGAATATGGCTGTGAAATTCTTAGCAAAACTTCAAAACAACGGACTGTTTTATCACCTATTAGTTGTTCTCAGTCTAACAAGAATAGTGACGATTGAATTGAAATTAAAAAAATGGAAAACAACAACACGTATTCAAATGCAGATGTTCTAAATTTATTATTTATTAATGGAAAATGTCTCAAGATGAAAACAGAACTTTCTGAGTCTTTGATGAGAGACTCTCATTTACCACAATTTTAAGAAGTTACACGTGTTACAATCATCGGTAAAGACATTAAACAATCAAATATGATCTTGTTCATAAAAAATATTCAATAATTAATAAATAAATGCACCAGTGACATGAACGAGAATAACAATTATTTTCTAATAACAAATAGAACTAATTTAAATGTTCGATTTGACCCCCATTTAGTGTTAAACAGTTGTTTATCCTTGCGATAAACCCATCGGTAACAGCTGCTGATATTTGTACTGCAGGTAAAGTTTCAAATGATCTTCTTATTCGGGCAACTAAATCTTCTTTCGAATCAACTGTTGTGGAATAAACTTTTTGCTTTATTGCACCCCAAACATAAAAATCCAGCGGTGTGAGATCTGGGGATCTTGCTGGCCAATTCCAGGGTCCCAAACGCCTTATCCATCGGTCCTCAAACATCTCATTAAGTTGTTGGTCGATTATATTCCCACAGTGAGGTGGAGCACCGTCTAATTGGTACCAGCAACTTCTCAATTGATCTAAGGGTAGATCATCCAGGAAATCAGCTACGACAGTTCGCAAAATATGGAGATATTTTTGCATATTTAAATTATCCTCATAGACAAGATACCGAACCTGAGTGTCTTTAACTAAGCAGAAAACTTCTCTCGCGAATGATATGCGGATTTTCAGAAGCCCAAAAGTGACGGTTGCGTCTATTAAATATACCTTCTCTGCTAAATTTGGATTCATCTGTCCAAATAATTTTACGGAAAAAATCAGGATCCTCTTGTGCTCGAGTTAAAATCATTTCACAAAATTGCACACGTTCTTGAGGATCTCCGGGTTGAATTGCATGAACGAGTTTGAACTTGAAAGGATGTAGACGATTCTTTTTTAAAATCCTTTGAATGGAAGGTCTTGAAACGCCTAAATCCTGTTCTGCAGCACGAATTGAGGATTCAGGATACGCAAGAAAATATGCCAAAACATTGACTACGTTGCCTTCATCTGACGTTATAGGCTTTGGCAAAACTCTATCTGCAGTGACCTGACCATTTTCTAATTGATTTCGTAAAATTCTTCTTAATTTCTCCCTACTTATTGGTGGCAAATGAGGGTATCTCTCATTAAACACTCTGCAAGTTCTGTTCGTTATCTTGTTACATTCTCCATGAATAAACAATAAATTTAGAATATCTGCATTTGAATACGTGTTGCTTTCCATTTTTTAAATTTCAATTCAATCGTCACTATTCTTGTTAGACTGACAACAACTAACAGGTGATAAAACAGTCCGTTGTTTGCTGGTCCAAAAATGATTTTTCGGTCATTGAAAAAGCTCTACAGCTACAAACAATTTATACGACTGAGGATGTTCTTGTATAAGCAGAAATCCAAGGAAAATGTATGGCCATGAAACCGGAAGACTTTATCACATCGGATACGAGTCACGAAAGCCCGAAAACCCGAAAAGCGAAAGGTAAAGGAAGGCCATCTGAATCATAACCAAAACGTTCTTTCCGATACTTTAACTGAATTCTGAACTATTGAAAAACTAATATCCGAGGTAAAGTTAGTTGATATTAAATCTGTGATGCACCTGATTCCAGATCCCGTAAAATTATTTCTTCAAATTTGCATGAAATGTTTGCCTTAGTTTGGATGGTCGTCACTCTCATTTAAGTTGTAATACAGGCGTAACTATACTTACCTGATGCGACAAATTTAAACAAAACACAATGTGTCAAAAAAATTCAGAAATGAATATAATCAACTTGATTTGTTCAATCCTGTCATCGAAATGTGTTGTTTCCATTGAACTGTACGCTATACGCAATTGGGAAAAAATACGTTGCGGCAGCTATTTCTCTCGTCTGCTCCATTACCGTAACAAGCTAGAAGGCGACAGAAGTACCTACTCCGCATCTGTCTTTGTCAGCTTCAATGCCTACAACGCATTGAAATCGTCCGTATCCTTTTCAGTTGCTTGCGTACATTTCAATGGTTGTTTCTTACTTGGATACCTTATTAACGTTTCAATAGCAGGATTGAACAAACGCTATACAGCACGCGTGAAGAAACAATGCTGGAAAGCTCACAAGTGGCATCATATTCTTTTGATAATGCTCGACCCCATGTCACTCAAACAGTTCAATCTGCCTGCTTAGGTCCCGATTTGTAACTGTCATTTTCATGTGATTGGCCAATTAAAACAGTCTCTAAAATGGCGTCGGTTAACTTTGGACTCAGAAATAGATGATATTTGGTTTATGATTTTATTGTGTGAAACATACCAAAGATAAAGCTAATAGAAAGGGCGATAAAAAAATTTCCCAAGCTGAGAAATCGAACACCAGAGTTTGCATATAAAGAAGTAAGTGATAAGTTTCTTCTTCTTCCAAAGCTACTTTCATTTCAGTCGTGTAAATTTTGTTTAATGTTTAACATTCCATTCAAAATGTTCGCATATATTATCGATAAGGTGACATCATTAAAGACGCATTAATTAACATTAGCTAGTGCGGCCAAATTCATTAGCAGAATGTTAATCTAATAAGTACGTTAAAAAAGTAGAATTCCTCATATAAAGGTAGTACATAGTAGGTAAATCTTTGATCTTTGACAAAAACAATGGTTGTACGTAAATAAAAAAAAGCTAATTTCTTTTAATTGTATGCTTACATTTTGCTGGAATCTAAAAGTACAGAGGAAGAGAATATAATTACTTACGCAATTCAAGAATGAAAGGAACAATGTATCATTATCTTTTACGTCTAAAATACCTCACGCACAGGAATATCTTAGTTTTACGCTTCGCTATCGGTTTATTAAAAACTAATGATATTGATCAGTTGTATATTTTTTAACATACAGTAACGGTACTTATTTATAACAGGTATTTACGAGTATGAGTTGTATATGCCATTTAACTACCTCAATAATTATTTACACTAAAATAAACTTATTTAAAATTCAATTATATCTCTTAGTGTACATTACAGCCACTGTGCGTTTACGACACCCATCGGAATTTATACCATTATTATATACAGACGAAACTTACGTTTATTTACATACCGTGTACTTATAAAGAATTATGTAATTGAAATTCAATGTGTGCACAATTCAAGAAGACTAGTAAATGTTCTATTTTTCATATTGACGACATCATTATAGTTTCCTTCACAAATATCGATCAATTTTTGGGTGCTTAAACAATGATTGTCCCCTCTGCATTCTGGATTACGATAGGGAGGTGGACATAGTCCACGCGTACTTAGGCCACCCTATAGCCTCCTTGACTAGAGTCATCCGACTCCGTAACGTCACTCAAGCCCTCCCACACGTGAGTTGAATCTGAGGATGGTGGAAGGGAAGCGGCTTTAATCGTAGCCATGTCTGGTCAGGATACCCACAACATGGATCGTCTCAGATGTGCTTGTTTAGTTTACAGTGCTCAGAAAGTATGCCCACAAGTAGCCGCAGTTTCTTTCTAGACAGCCCTGTGCAAAAACGCGCCAGGCTACGAGATGGTCCTCTCCTGAAGACCTCTCTCGCGTGCAGTCTGCCATCAAGTTCCATCTAGCCTTGTGCTGGGCTTGGGTGTCCTTGAGTCCTTAAGTTGTTTACAGTTGATACTGTAAGTGGGAGAGCCGGCTCTGGACCATAAAACACCTGTATTGAGGCCAGTGAAGCTAACTCGTCGGCTTTCTCGTTGCCTTTCGTTCCAGCATGACCCTTATCCCATACGAGTTCGAGTGTGTTGCTGCTTGCTAAGTACTTGCTTGTTCTTTATGTAATGCATAAGAACTTTTCTTGCACTAAGCGTTAATCCTACCAATTCCGACTGGAATACAGTTGGAAATTTGCCTAGTGATTGGGTGATATGGAAGTTCAGTTCTTTGGAGTAAATATCAGTACCTGTTCCTTCCACTGATTTAGATCCATCCGTGAAGATGAATATATCCCCTGGTATATACTTTGACATTAGAAGAAGGAAATGCTAAAGCATCTTCTTTGGCTTTCTGAGCGGACGCGTTAAGTTATGGCAGTGGTTCACAGCTGGTACCATTTTCTTAGCGGTTTCCCAAACCTTCTACTGGACCTTCATTTTCTATTTTCAAATTTATCTAGCGTTCCTTGCGAAAGAATAGGACACCCACCGATAACAAAGGTGCACAATTCCATTAATTAAGTGATGGAACCTTGAAGGTCTTTCAGTTTGCTTATATGTATATAATTTTTCGATGGTCAATCAATCGTTTTTGTAACTTCACGTTTTTCAAAACTATTAATGTATTCGTATAGAGACATTATCCTTTTAGCGCTATATTCTCCTCTAAAAGCGCCATTACTGTATCGACGATTCTTTTTCGAACGCCTCCTCTTAGTAGGTAGTAAGTCTTATTTTTGACAGTGCCGTTCTAAATAATATTACAAAGGGGCAATGATACTAATCGCTTAGCGATATTCTTCTACTTCTTACCCCTCTCTTTCCTCTCCTGCCGTGCTCTCCTGTAATAATTAATGCACTGCGGCAACTGATAATTTGTATGCAAATAATGTTAGTCTTTCTACTTAGTCTCAAGTATCTTATTTCCGTGGATATGTTAAATGGTTTTTTTATTCACAGCCCCCCCCCCCCACTCACTTGAAAACTGTCTGACTCATTTGAGGCCTTTGAGAAACATTTTCTTCGGCAAAATTTTCCAATATATTTTCATGTTTAACATTACACTCTTCTCCCTAATCACAATCCAACACTTTTTCTGTTAATTAACAAAGTTTTCAAGCTTACGAAGAAAAGTAAATATTGGAAAAATTTAGCAATTATTGTTTTTAAAATACCTAGATCCTTCTAGAACATGGTGTTAAGTTGATTGGAACTTGAAAACATTGCTAATAATTTTTTTAATGATAACACAAGTTCTAAAATTAGAACTTTTATGGTCCTTTGAAGTTAAATGCGACTATGCATTTGGTATTTGGAAGTGATCGCAATTTAAGGATATTTTAGAGAGTACAAAAGCTTTGCATGAACTCAGTAACGTATTCGAAGCTTTCAATTTAAAAATATGTATGAATGCGAGCATTTGTTTATGACGTTTGTTTCTGAGGTTTCTGACGTTTGTTTTCGTTCCATATTCGCCTTCATGATTGTCCTTGACCATTTTATAAAATAAAAATTCTAAACTTACTTTCTTTAAATTCATAAATACAAAAGTTGAAATTGTCTCTCTTCAAATATTTGTAATTATATTTACCATACCATCGTTAAACTTGAAGATGATCTAAAGGTCGAAACTAGTCTAGTCGCAATATTTAAAATGGTGTATTCGTTATAATTCCTCGTCATTTTCTTCGATAATTTTTGTGAATTCTAAAGACGCACTTCGTAAACTCTAAATTAAGCCGATGTTAATATTAAAATCTCTTGTCTAAAACTAAGCTGAATAATATGATCAATGGCGAATGACAAAAATGCAAATTTGTAAAATAGTAAACAGGAAACATTCAAATGAATGAAATTCTTAGGTATTTTAACATGCACTAATTATTACCAAACTTTCAGTTTTATGCCTCTCTTCTGGATACTTGGTAACTTTTGCAATATCAAACCACTTACAATTTTAATACTACAATTACAGTCTTTATAACGCCTTATAAAGTTCACTGACTTTAGCTTAAATCAACAACCTGCATAAACTATGCAAATTATACAAGTGTACTCATTGAAATATTAAGCTACATACAGCTTTCGATAATACGAAGAGTTCGCGAGATATATAACAGTTAATTGTAAGTAAACTTTATGCATATTATATGGTCGTAAAAATTTTATTTCGTAAGATATTTATTTAGATAATTAACTTTATTTTGGTTTCAATTGACCAAAAAACCGTTTTACATTTCCGTATAACATTAAAAACGCATTTCATTCATGAAATTTTATATACATATATAGTGTATAATTAACAGGAAGAGCATTCCGTTTATAAAACTGAACAATTGTATATATCCAGTTGAATGATCGTAATTGTAGGTATAATAAAAATTTGTATGTTGTAAGTGCCTAACATTGCAATATTATACCCTTGTTTTCGCAATTAAATGATTCGTACGATTTTGTATTGCTCGATGCTTCAAAAGATTATAAATTCCATTTGTTTAGCGTTTGCTTATAATAACAGACGGTAGATACAGGCGACAAGCCGTTCTACGGTTTTGAAGAAATAAAAGCGTTAATTTCTCTAATTACAATACCTAAAGTAATAAAACAACAGACTTGTAATTGTTTAGCATGTTAAATAATAAAATCTTTTGATCGCTTTTTTAAAAGAGCGATCGTTATTGCTGCATAACCAGTTTATCTGATTTTAAAATCGCAAGGCAAATTTATCACTTACGATCAGTAAGTGCAAGGATAGTGGCGCTATAGTACAGTTATTAATGGAATGTAGCTTTATAACCATAACTAATTACCAAAAAGCACAACAAAAGTACATGGACAAGATTCTACGCTTTGGAAGACGACCGACGTGTAGGTACACGTTTTCAACATTTTTAAAACATGCTTTCCTCAAGGCAAGCACACGACATCGTGAATGTGGGATCAATAAATTAAATCACTATACTTTACATATATTTTGAGTCAGTCATTATAAAAGCCAAAACAGAATTTCTGGATAAATGCTTTCAGATGAAAAAGTTCAGTTACCTACATACTTATTTGGTACTAAAAAAAATAAAGTTACATTTTCGCCAGTTGCAGTTGCAGAGTATTATAAAAAAATGCGTTAAACTAGAGGAGACAGAAATTGACTGTAGTAGGTAAATGTCATGTATATTTGTATCATGGGTAAATGTAAATCTATTTAAATTTATAATTCCATAAAAACGCCTTAGTAAATTGCTCGAGATGAATAAAATTGTTACATTAACGACGAACTCAAGTAGCTTTATTGACAATCATTGCATTTCGAAGTGATATGAGAACTAAGTAGGTCTTAACTCAGTGTAATCGAACTACTGCAATTTCTTCGCAGTATATCTTCTGTTAATATGCCAACGGCTCCTTGAGATTTATGCTAAATTCTTCTATACTATAATACGGTAATAGTAACATATACGCATGTCTTTCCCTTTACTTCCATAACACGTTCTATGTAGATTCAGTTTATCCTTAAAATATTTACGAACGTCATTATGGTAATAGGGTGGGGTTCGTTCTGTTAAAAAACAAAATTATTGGAATCTTTCTTCAATTATAGGAACAACCATTTATACTTCCATGTGCGTATAACCAGTTACAATCTTTTCGTTAAAGGAGAAAGATCGCGCAAAATTTTTCAGGTGTTAGTGCACAAAAAAAGATTCGTTGAAGAATACATTTAACCGTTGATTGAGATTTAACAGTTTTTCCTACGTGCTACCGAACTTTTGTGAAGACCTCGTTTTTATTTTTCTTTAACACTTAAATAAACTTGCGATCATTTGCTATTATCTGCACACATCCATTCATAGTAGAGGCAAACATGTGCTTGTTTCCCTTCTTCTAATTTAATATTGATAATTTTAACCTTTTTGCTATCTATTATTTGAGAAAGAATATAAATTCCTAAGTTAAATAAGAAATAAAAGCTAAATGAGGTATATTATTAACCAATAATAGTCAATTTATCATCTTTGTATGTATGATACAATAATACATACACATACCTATAATAATTTAGGTTGACTGAGCACTCGAATTTCCAATGTCAACAGCTAAGATAGTTTTAAGTACAAATCAATAACATAACGTAACAGTAATATACTCATGGTCAATTCCAAGTTATGTAGCAGAAAAAGCCCAGCAGATGCTCATTTTACTTTGCTGCGATCAGTGAAAGTGCGCAGGAGAACCCAAGGCAGTCAATTCCTCGTCGTCCACAAGACCTCGGCCTTTCGTAGACTTCAACTTGGCGAAGATCGAACTGACCCAGAAGCTCAAAGTTAGTGACCATAGATAACGCCGTTTGTTCGCTGACTAGGCTTCGGAGCGTTTGGCCGAAAAATCATCTTTAGGGATTAAGCGCATTTTTGGATTAATGGCTATATTAACAAACACCATTGCCTAATATGGGACGACGCCAACCCACACGAGGTTTATCACGTGGTAATGCATCCACAAAAGTTACTGTTTGATGCGGATTTTGGGCCGCAGGCGTTATTGGTCCGTACATTTTTGAAAACGGCGTTTGTGAGGCCATGACGTTCAAATTTTTGGATCAAATTGAACGATATGGAGGTAGATGACATGTGGTTCCAGCAGAACGGCGAGGCGTTACGTGCCACGCAGTGCACATCACGATGGTCATTCCGCATGAGCGATTGGAGGGCATGGTTATCTCTCGCAAAGGTGACGTGAATTGGCCACTAAGATCGTGCGATTTCACCCCGCTAGACTTTTTCTTGTTGGGTTTCCAGAACTCGCAGGTATATGCCAATAAGCCGCAACCAACCGATGCCCTTAAAGTCAACATAACCAATGTCACACTCAAATTCAGCCGGATCTATGCGGAGTCATCGAAAATTGGACTACTGTGATTCGTGCTACCGCGAGAAGCCGCGGCGGATATTTGAACGAAGTTACATTCCACACATAATGACGAGCCTTTCAAATAAAAAAATAATTTCGTGAATGCCTTATATGCTTTATTCCATTTCAACTTCGACTCGTCCTTATTCAAAAACCCTTTATGTCAATAGTAATTTAAATTGATCTGGTTCTTTTTAAAAAGCTCTCTTGTTCTTTTCAATCGTTTCCCACAAAATTACTAAAATCCTGAATATCGTTACTCCGGGCAGACCTACATAGGTCATAGCGGTCGGGTCATGAGTTGTCGTCGCGCGTAGCGCGAGCATAAAACTATTATTAAATAATGCACCGTTTGATGTCCACCAATAGTGAGTTTTAAAAAAAACGTCATTTATTACGCGTTGGAATTTGTTGGAATGAATATTGTAGCAGTTGCTAAGATTTTTCTCTTCCTGCCGATTCCAAATTGGCGTTCGAATAATCCAAACATCTTCCATTCCAATTTGATAAATGATGACTATATTAATAGTATTATAACACTATAATTGGTAGGTACTACCATTAATACTTTAACCATACACATGCATATAATAAAGTACGTGATGAAATATCTCGTACATGTATTTATATAGTTCCGTATTTGTTTTATTAATAAAAGATAAGTAAAGTAAAAGTGCTTACAATTACTTATTACTTATTCTTTATTAGGTAACAATGTCTCATTATAAGTGAAAGTTGATCATGTAGAATAGAATTATCAGTTGCTCAAAACATGCGTTGATTATTATTTATAATAACATAGCAATGTAAGTTCCAACATCTTGCATTGGGTATATTTTTCATACAATGACCTAACATAACTTAATCAAGTATAAATTATATTCACATAGCGGATGCAAACGAAGCGCATAGGAATAGAAAGTTTCATCCCTGTGAAGATTAGGGATGGATATACATGCAGTTAATTTTTGTGTTGATATTGTGTACGAAATTGTCAAAATCAAGTTGATTTTTTGACTTCCATTACTTGCAAAGTGGTTTACTCATAATGTAGTTGCTTTTTTAATGTCTCGTTTCGAAAAATAAGATTGTGAAGTTATTAGGAAAGAAGGGAACATTTGGTATGAAATAATTATTGCCTAGAGTAGAATACGGCTGGGAGAAAAGTCTTCAAAACAAGGACATTTGATTTTTTTAACATTATAGATTATCGCAAATATTCGTGCTACATCTACGCATTGATTACAAGCTAAAATCCGCAAGGGTTCCTTGCACATAGTCGAGGAAATAAAGCACTAAAATAAGCCAAGCCTACCAAATTTTTGTAGTAAGACGGATTGAGATGGGGTTTTTTGCATTCGCTTCCTAAATTCAATAGAAAACTTTGTACCTACTTTTCATCATGGTTTTTTTTTCGAAATTGCATTTGTGCAGTCGAAAATGCATCCTGAAAAATGCATTTTCATAGAAAAAATTCATAACTTCGTTATAAGCTTCTAGAATCGACTCAATTCGGGTTCAAGGAGGTTTTCGAGGTCGCTGATCCCGAATATGACCTCCAAATTGCCTCACCGCCCAGCTGGAGCTCAGGATGGCTGAGCAACGTCATCTCCGAAGATTTTTCTGAAATTCACTCTCAAATGATTCTAGACATCTCATACGAAGTTTGTTTGGGTTTCTGATTCCAAATCGGGCATCGGCAACCGTCCCCCGCGTACCTGTTGCCCCGCATCCGAGCATCAACGTCATCCTCTGAAGCTTCACTGAAGTTTCAAGACTATAGGGAACCGAAAATTGTTTCCGGGTTTTTTTGGGTAGCTTAGGTGGAATGTGGCACCGGATACTTGCTAACGGACACCTGGTGCATCCAGGCATACCGCGGCGACATCAACGTCATCCTCTGGAGTTTCACTATAATTTCAAGCCTAGTGAACCGAAAATAATTTGTAATTGCTAGGGCGGGGTTCTTCCAGGACCTCTATCCGGACCTGACCAGCCGTGCATGGTACATAGCCCGCCTGCAGAGGCGGATTGCGATGTTCTCCACGAGATTTTGAAGCCACTCTAACTACCAACCTTATATTAGGAGTTTTACATACAAATTTAATCTGTAATAAAAGGAACAAATTAAATTGAATTAAATTTAAACTAAATATTTTATAATATTAACTTCATACATTTGGATGATAATGTTATTAAACAAAACTTACATTTTTTTATATATCTGAATTTTGTTTCACAAAATGAAAATGTCCACATCTATTCAAATGTTCCATTACAAGGTTTACCTCATGATATCCTGATATGATGAAACAAGCATTAGAATGAAAGCATTTGAGCGAAAATTTCAAGCGAAACTCCAGAGGATGACGTTGATGCCGCCGCGTTGTAGTGCACTAGGTATCCGTTAGAAAGTATCCGGGACCAGATTCGATCTGAACGACTCAAAAAAACCCGGAAACAATTTTCGGTTTCCCATAGGCTTGAAACTTCAGTGAAACTCAAGAGGATGACGTTGATGCTCGGATGCGGGGCACCAGGTACGTGGGGGACGGTTTCCAATGCCTGATTTGGAGTCAGCAACCCTAAAAACCCTCGGATGAGATGTCTAGAATCCGTCTTACTACAAAAATTTGGTAGGTTCAGTGCTTTATTTCCTCGACTAACATTATATGTAGTCTGTATGTACAAGTATAAATTTATTCGTATAAGGGTAAATGTACAATAATAAGTGAAAATTGAAAGTATTAGCACTGTAGTTTTATACTTATAAAAGTAAATTACAGAAAAAGAACGACCATTTATCCCTTCGAAGCACGGACCATGACATCAAATGAAACTTTCTGGGATTTGACCTACTTTTGTAAATGCTAATGCAGGACAAAGGATTGATGACCCAGTTGCGCAGATGACTGCAGGGAGAAATATCATTTAGTTACATTTTTTATTATTATTATGTAATTAAAATATGAAATATCAAATTATGGCATCTGAACATACAAAAAATCCTGAAAGTTACAATCTGAAAATAGATTCTTCTCAATACATTAATAACGTTATAAGGCGATTCTCTATAATAATGCTTGATAAATGGGAAGGTTCCTCCTTATGAACCTTTAAATAATTCAATTTTGATTAAGAGAGTATTATTTATTGAGGTTTTGATGGGGATAAGTATAATATGTGGATTTTCAGGCGGGTACCTCCGAAATCTGTTTCTAAAAAAAATTTATCCATATGTTGTGAAATTGTATTTTGAAGCCCTTTAATATCTAAATAATTCTGGTTAATTCGAAAGCATTATTTCATATGTGATATTAAAACCTTGCTGTTGCTTCGTACAATATCAAAACAGTTGACGTAGAAAACTTTATAGTTGAAATTTGAAAAACATTCTACTATGAAAGCATGTGGAAAATAAATTAAATTATACGTAAATAAAAAGATTTATATTTATTAGATGTATTACAGCAAAATATGTACCGACGAAGATTAATTCAGAAATTAAAGCTAACAAATTACTTGAATCGAGCATTATTCCATATGTGTTACTAATGCTTGACGTTTTACACAAATTCTGGTTACGTAACTGTTACGGAGGACCTTATTTTTCATAGTTTTAGTTAGTGTTTAGTCAAATTTATGTATATTCGTCTTTGTCTAAATATTATTGTTCTTTGAAGGCAACCTTTTATAACGGTTGCTGTAAAGTTATAAATGAGGGGTTCAGGTAGAAGGGTAGTAGTCATGTTTGCGATTTCTTGTAAGAAACATGTACCGACTATTGTCAATTATTCAATATATTTTTACAATTCATTTTATTTAATTCAATTACAATAAAAATACAGTCCACTCAATATTAACAACAATAAGAAGAAACATTATTTGGTCCTACGAGCGAATTAAATGTGTTAAGTGATTGCAAGAGAAAATTAGTGCAAACGCCGGCCATTGCAGTACCTACAATCTACAATAAAATCTGGGTTCAGCGCGGTATAAGCAGCTATTTCCTTGTAAGTCTCCTTTATTCAATTTACCTTCAATATTTATTATTTACCTATTGTTTCAATCTGTTGCATTCAATCTATCACTCATTATTATTTCATTGCCATTATAGTTTAAAATATAAAAATGACTTTAAAACAACAACGAGGTGTTTTAAAGGCGCAATTAACCCGTCTCAATGACTATTTTACAAAATTGGACAGAAATGATCTGTCTAACAATACAATTGCCGAATTAAAATTTCGAGTAGAAAAGATCGAACCACTTTGGGACAGTTTCAATAATTTACAAATGGCAATTGAAAACGAATGTAAGGATGAAGATGAAGTAGCCAAAGAACTTGACGAACGCGATTGTTTCGAAAGTGACTATTTTTCAATTATTTCCCAAATTAAGGAAGTTGTAACAGTTTGCAATTCCAATGTACCTTCTAGTCCTAGTGCAATTAGTTCTAATTCAAATCATTTAAAATCAGTAAAATTACCTACTATTAAGCTTCCTACATTTAAGGGGAACTATGACAAGTGGCTCGAATTCCATGACGCATTTAAATCAATTATCCATGAGAGTACTGAAATTTCTGATATACAGAAATTTTATTATTTAAAGTCATCTTTGGAAGGAGACGCCGCGCGTCTCATAGAATCAATTGAGGTTTGTTCTGACAATTACAATATTGCATGGAAACTTATTATAGAGCGATTTGAAAATAAACGATTAATTGTTCACAATTTGTTAAAGGGCATTTTTGACATTCAAAAAATAAATAAAGAATCACACTCGGATTTACGAAATTTATACGACACAATCACAAAAAATTTAAGATCCATGAAAGTATTAGGGCGATCTAGCGATAAGTGGGACGATATAATAATTTTTTTAATCACGTCAAAATTAGATTTAGTAACTTTACGCGAATGGGAATCACTTAATTACGAACATGAATTTCCAACCATGCAGGAAATGAATGAATTTTTAGACAACAAGTGTAAATTACTTGAAAAAATTCAATACAATAAAGACAATTACGATATTAAACCAAATTTTAAAAATTCTAATTTTTCAAAAGGTAAAAATGTGTCCAATTCCAATGTCCATTTAAGTAACATTTCAAGGCCATGTGAATGTTTCTATTGCAGAAAGGAACACGCCATATATAAATGTCAAGAATTTTTAAACCTTTCTACTAGCGCTAAAATAGCAGCCGTCAAAACAAGAAGATTATGTATCAATTGTTTATTTCCAGACCATGTTGAACGGGATTGTAGATCTTCTAAATGTAGAAAGTGCAACAAAAAGCACAATACGCTTTTACATTTAGAGGATTTGCATGACAAAGACTGTCAATCAACCTCAGACCAAGAAAGTGCACTTACAATGCATTCTCTCAAAAATGAAAACTTTGTTTTGTTGTCGACAGCTTCAGTATTAATACCTGACAGACAAGGCCATTACCATAATTACCGAGCCCTCTTGGACAATGGGTCGCAGAGTAATTTTGTTACAAGGGATTTATGCAATAAGTTAGGGTTACAAAAGAATGTTGTAAATTTTGCTATTAGTGGTGTAGGTGAATCATTACAAGCATTAACAGATCAAGTTACAATTACGATAAATTCAATTAATAGTAAATACTGTAGCAAAATCAATTGCTTAGTTATAAACAAAATTACGGAAAGATTACCGAAACAATCGTTTAATAAAAATCAACTAAATATACCCAAAAATATTAGACTAGCTGATAAAACATTTAATGAAACCGGTTCCATAGACATTTTATTAGGTGCGGCTACATTTTGGGAGATAATGAACAACAATACAATTAAATTAGGTCGCGATAAACCCGTTTTGCAGGACACCAAATTGGGTTGGATCGTAGGGGGTTACATTACTTACGATAGTTCCAATGTAAAAAATAATTTAAAGGCAGAGTCTATTTCCTGTACAAACATACAACATGATTTAGGCGACTTAGTAACAAAATTTTGGAAAATTGAAGATTGTGATACTTTCAAATCCCACATGTCATTAGATGAAAAATACTGCGAAAACCATTTTATAAACTCTCATACGCGCGATGTATCGGGAAAATTAAACGTTAGAATTCCATTTAATCAAAATATAAACTTCTTAGGCGATTCTAGAAAAACTGCCTTAAATAGACTTTTAAAAATGGAAAAGAAACTTCAATTAAATCAGCCTCTGAACATTCAATACAATCAGTTCATGCAAGACTATCTTAATTTAGGTCATATGTCTGAATTCAATGAATCAATAGTAGAAGAACAGGAATATTATTTACCACATCATCCAATTATAAAAAATACCAGTCTTACCACGAAAGTTCGAGTGGTATTCGACGCTTCTGCAAAAACAAGCTCGGGTTATTCTTTAAACGATGTTCAATATCCTGGTCCGAATTTACAAAACGATATTATGGAAATTTTGCTTAGATTTAGGGAGTATACATACGTTATGACAGCTGATATCTCCAAAATGTACCGAAATATTTTAGTAAATGAAAATGACAGATGTTTTCAAAAAATATTGTGGCGTTTTAATCCAAACGATGAAATTAAGTGTTACAAATTAAATACGGTTACATATGGAACATCGTCAGCCCCATTTCTCGCAATGCGATCCTTACAGCAAGTAGCTTCCGATATTAGAACAAATTTCCCACACATTAGCAACATAATATCCAACGATTTTTATATGGATGACTTATTAACCGGTAGCGATAATTTAAATGACTTAATCACAATTCAAAACAATATCTACACAATAATGACTAATTACGGTTTCGAACTTAGACAATGGCTATCAAACAATCAAAATTCTTATGATCAATTTAAAACTAATGACCAATTAGAGGCAAACATATTGCAATTAGGTGAAAATGAATGTAATAAGACCTTGGGGATGCTATGGAATGCATGTAGTGACACAATTCAATTTTCAATTAATGACAATTCTAACAAAAAAATTAGCAAAAGAACAATCTTGTCAGCTACCTGTCAAATCTTTGATCCTTTGGGTTTATTAGGTCCGATAATAATTATAAATAAAATTATGATGCAACAGCTGTGGCAATTAAAATTGGATTGGGATCAACCAATCCCACAATCGATTTCAACAAATTGGGTTAAGCTTAGGTGCGAATTACTTAATTTAAACAATTTAAATATTAAAAGGCACGTTATTATTCCTGGCGCGCAATCTATCGAATTGCATGGCTTTGCAGATGCGTCAGAGAAGGCATACGGTGCTTGCGTTTATGTTCGAAGTAAAGATCATTACGACAATTATCATTGTAACTTATTATGTGCCAAGTCAAGAGTTGCACCTCTGAAACAAATATCCTTGCCACGGTTAGAACTATGTGCGGCAGTTTTGCTAGCCAACCTCATGAAAAAAGTACTTCAGTCACTTACAATGCCAATTTCGAGAGTAATTTACTATACCGATAGCACTATCACTTTAGGTTGGATTAACGGACCTCCTAATAAGTGGAAAACCTTCATTGCGAATCGCGTTAGCGAGATTCAAGGTTCTTCGGAGTCACATCAGTGGTATCACGTAACCTCTGAAGAAAATCCAGCTGATTTTCTGTCCCGAGGCGTCTTCCCTAAAGATTTAATAAATTTATCTATGTGGTGGCATGGTCCACAATTTTTAGTTTTGCAACAAATTCCGAAATCATTTGACAGTCACTCCAATATTTGTTTACCAGAGCAGCGTACGACGATTTTACTGGGTGTATTAGATGACGATTTAAACATCTTCTCCAAATACTCTTCACTTAGTAAACTGGAGCGAGTTGTGGCGTATTGTTTTAGATTTTGTCACAATTCGAAACGGCATTCAGATAAAAAAATTGGACCGCTAACAGTAAACGAACTACAATCCTCATTAAACACATTAATTTTAATTTGTCAAAAGCATCATTTTGCTGATGAATATTTCAAGTTAGAACAAAACAAACAATTATCAAAAAGAGCAATTTGTTATCTTTAAATCCATTTCTCGATGCAGATGGCCTGATCAGGGTGGGGGGAAGATTACGTAATGCTCAGATAAGTACTAATCAAAAGTATCCTCCAATTTTGCCAAAAGGTCACGATTTAACCATTCTAATAATGAAAAGGGAACACAAGCGATTAATGCATTGTGGAGTTCAGCAACTGTTATTTGCTGTGAGAGAAAATTATTGGCCCCTTTCAGGTCGAAATACGGCTAAAAAAGTCATTGGTCAATGCGTATTATGTTTCAAGCACAACCCTAAAATGTATGAAGCAATAATGGGTGATTTGCCAAAAGCGCGTGTTACGCAATATTCACCATTTCACAATACTGGTGTGGACTATGCGGGTCCATTCCTAATAAAAGATAAAAAGACTAGAGGGTGTAGATTAGTAAAATGTTACATCTGTTTATTTATTTGCCTATCAACAAAGGCTATTCACCTTGATATGGTAACCGATCTCTCGAGTGAAACCTTTTTGAATTGTTTAAAGAGGTTCATTTCACGAAGAGGTAAACCTTTAAATATTTACTCCGATAACGGAACAAATTTTAAGGGAGCCAATAGAATTTTAACAGACTTTTTAAAGAAACAATCAAATTCGATCATTGACACAATGGCCAATGAATCAGTTAATTGGCACTTCATCCCACCTCGTGCACCTCATTTTGGAGGTCTTTGGGAAGCGGGCGTTAAAAGTGTAAAAAATCATCTGAGACGGGTTTTGAATGACACTAAATTAGTTGCAGAACAATTTTATACAGTTTTGGCACAGATTGAGGCAATTTTAAATTCCCGTCCCTTAAATCCCCTGTCTAATGACCCCAATGATCCCACACCTCTCACACCAAGTCATTTCCTGATTGGAAAAACACTCACGGCGATACCAGAACAAGATGTAGCTGGCATCCAACATAATCGGCTCAATCATTACCAACAATTGCAAGGTATAATTGAAAGTTTTTGGAAAAGATGGCACAAGGAATATCTCAATGAACTTCAGCAGAGAAAAAAATGGAAGGTCAGTGGGCCAAAAATGAAGGTGGGCGATTTAGTTATAATCAAAGAAGACAATTTACCTCCATTCAAGTGGCCCATGGCACGTATAACGGATCTTCACGCAGGAGCAGATGGAATAGTTCGGGTAATCTCGATGCGTTCAAATAACAACATTGTGAAACGTGCAGTTACGAAAGTTTGTGTTTTACCGTGCAATTAAAAAAATAAGACACTATGTAAATTGTAAATAACTCGAACTAAAACGAACTATATTGAACTTATTCTAGTATGTAAGTTCAAGGCGGGCGGCATGTTACGGAGGACCTTATTTTTCATAGTTTTAGTTAGTGTTTAGTCAAATTTATGTATATTCGTCTTTGTCTAAATATTATTGTTCTTTGAAGGCAACCTTTTATAACGGTTGCTGTAAAGTTATAAATGAGGGGTTCAGGTAGAAGGGTAGTAGTCATGTTTGCGATTTCTTGTAAGAAACATGTACCGACTATTGTCAATTATTCAATATATTTTTACAATTCATTTTATTTAATTCAATTACAATAAAAATACAGTCCACTCAATATTAACAACAATAAGAAGAAACAGTAACGAAAATCTCCTTTTAGTTGGTATCAAGTTTTTAGTTACCCTTATATAAGTATTCAACGATTTTATGTTATTATGCAAGAATTCCATGTTATTTAAGTGAACTTTTTTATCTGGAAAGAATCCTTGTCAGGAAAGGTCATTTGGATTATTGATCAATTGACAAAGAAATTCTAATAATAATTCTTTATTTTCTTAATGTAACCACAAAGAGGGGAAAATTTAATTAGAGTACAAATTTGTTTATTTTCTATTAAGAATTCAATTTAAAAAAAAAGGAAAGTAAAGTGAATAAACTGCTTGACTAGTTTGCACAAGAAAATTAGGTTGGTATTGAAGATAGCGAGAAGATCCGTTATTCTGTTATACTGGTAACAGATTCGATATACGAAGAGTTGCAATACTTGTTATATTTAGAGATAATGAACCAAATCTCTCCCAATACAGCATCAATGGGGAAGTCTCCAACTGAATAACATCCATCGTAGTGAGAATGTCCGTGGGGATTCCTTGATCTTTTACTTCTATTGTGAGAAATTTCAACGTAAGCGCAATGGAGTAGGACATAAGGAGGTCCGTGAAGTTGGAGGTACACCATCATCAAAATCAAAATGCAGAATAGCCATAATTTTGTGCTTATTTTGTGCTAATTTGTGCCGTATAAAACAAATTTTGTGCTCAAGTCCTAAGGGAGTTATTCAACATTTTATATGTGTACCTCCAACTTCACGCTGGAGGTACACCATCACCAAAATGAAAATACAGCATAGCCATAATTTTGTGCTCATTTTGTGCTAATTTGTGCCGTATAATACAAATTTTGTGCTCAAGTCCTAAGGGAGTTATTCAAGATTTCATATCTGTACCTCCAACTTCACGCTGGAGGTACACCATCACCAAAATGAAAATACAGCATAGCCATAATTTTGTGCTCATTTTGTGCTAATTTGTGCCGTATAATACAAATTTTGTGCTCAAGTCCTAAGGGAGTTATTCAAGATTTCATATCTGTACCTCCAACTTCACGCTGGAGGTACACAATCACCAAAATGAAAATACAGCATAGCCATAATTTTGTGCTCATTTTGTGCTAATTTGTGCCGTATAATACAAATTTTGTGCTCAAGTCCTAAGGGAGTTATTCAACATTTTATATGTGCACCTCCAACTTCACGCTGGAGGTACACCATCACCAAAATGAAAATACAGCATAGCCATAATTTTGTGCTCATTTTGTGCTAATTTGTGCCGTATAATACAAATTTTGTGCTCAAGTCCTAAGAGAGTTATTCAAGATTTCATATCTGTACCTCCAACTTCACGCTGGAGGTACACCATCACCAAAATGAAAATGCAGCATAGCCATAATTTTGTGCTCATTTTGTGCTAATTTGTGCCGTATAATACAAATTTTGTGCTCAAGTCCTAACGGAGTTATCCAAGGCCACCTAAGGCCTTGAGTTATCCAAAATTTTATATCTGTACCTCCAACTTCAGGCTGGAGGAAGGTAGCTACACCATCACCATAACATAGCATTGATTTAAACATTATTTGGCGATAAATCCTAAGAAAAGTGTTTCTGACAGACCGAGAGAAAATAGGATAAACTTTTTTTCTTGGGATTGTTCCATATGCATTATAAGAGCAAATTTTATCAACAGCTTTGTTGGCCATTTCTAGATGTTGTAAACTTTAACTAACTAAGTATATTGGAAAAAAACTGAATTTAAATATAAAAAAATACAACATAAGTAAGTATAATTATTCTGTTTTAACATCAAGCGAGAAAGTCAAATGTATGCATTGAAGTAAGAAACTCATATTAAGTAAATATGTGGGTGAAATGGATGGTGTAGGTCGTAACATGCAAGATCCTGCAATATGTTTTCAAATAAATAACAATTAAACCTGTTTCGATTGAAAGTTTGTATGAAAATCACTACTTCCACTTTTCATAATTCAAGTAAGGATTCTCTTCAAAAATTAGGATCTCTGATGGTTTGCCATTCCTTCCTGGCTTTTCTTTTTTTTGCTATTAATTTCCTTGGGTTAGTTGGTACCTTTAAGTCTCTTTGATACTAGGTTCGGTATAGCTATCCATGCTTTGATTTTTTTCTGTGCTAGTAATAGTTTCAGCGAGTGTCAAGATTACAGGGGAGTGATCTGAGCTCATGACATATTCATCACTCACGTCAATGTAGTTTGACGATATATTCTTGCTAATCAAGAAGTCTAGTGAATCTGGCCTCTTGTTAACATCAGTGGGCCAGTATGTTGGTTTTCCTGTGGTGTATGCTGAACATCCGAAGTCATATAATGCTCGTCGTAGTTCTCTGCATTTAGTTGTGGTTATGGTGATACCCCATTCGGCGTTATTTGCATTAAATAAGTCTCCTCCAACAATCAATTTTTCCTGGAAATTTTGATGGAGATTTCAGTAATCTGTTCTTAAATGGTGTCTTGGGGGTATGTAGGATGCTGCCACGGATATCCTTTTTTTGTATTAATTTTTACTGAGATATTCGGCTTCTCGAATTTCAAATTCCTAATACTGTTGGATGTGTTGCTTAATGATAACAGCACTTCCGCCTCTCACTGTGCCGAGGGCGGTCTAGGACAAGTCAGCGCCGCCGACTCATCGCGGCCATCTCATCGCCGAGCCATCTCATCGCCGGCGCCGGCCAACTCATCGCCGAGCCATCTCGTTAAAATTAAAAATTGTTAGTAGTGGAACAACATAGCATACAAAAAGCCATCAGTATATATATATTTATTCACAGCCATCAATAAGTCATTAACGGTTAACGATTGATTAAAATACATATAAATGAATGTTAAATATCAGGTAAGTATTATTGATTGTTTATTAACGCTATCATTATCGATTTATAGCTCTGTAAAGCTGATTATCAATTGATTAAGATTTGATTTAAGGGAATGTTAATGTCATATGTTAATGTAATATCTTGATGTTCGGTATCGGTATTTATACTAGCAAGTAAAAGGGGATAGGTAAGAATGTGCTGAATTTATCGGAAACAAAATCGGCGATGAGTTGGCCGGCGTTAAGATGGGTCGACGATGAGATGGCCGCGATGAATCGGCCGCGATGAGTCGGCGACGCTGACTTGTCCCATTCCGGCCGAGGGAATGTGTAGTATGATAGCAGGAGAAGTCTTTTAGTTTTAGAAAATCTTCTTTTGTGCAAATCGTCTCTGATCTTTGTGTGAATAGAGTTGCTTGGAGTTCGTCCAAATGATGTTTCAACCCATTGGCATTCCACGTCATTATGCGCAAGTTAACCATTTTGAATTTTTGAGTTAGCCCCTTGGCTAATTGGTTTCTCTAAGTTTTCCAGCCTTTGGTTGATAGCTTTGTTTTCCTTTTCTTGGCGATTTAGTTTTTCCAATACTATCTCAGAATTTTGACTCAATGGCGGTGGGATTATCGGTTTTGGTATATTATAATCACCGCGGCGATCTCAGATAGCGGCCTGCCGCTTACCGATTATATGACCCCTCGGTCCCTGCTATAAAAATGTTAAATGTACGTACGTGATAATAATTACACTTATCGCACTTATCACACTCTGCGCTTGCACCGGTGATACACAACTTTACTCAATGAAAGTCAAACCACTTATAATTTACTAATAAGTTTACGATAACCTCTAAAAGTTTCATACACTTTTGTGCAATTATTAAGAACAAAATTGGCACCTTCATAAAAGACATGGTTTGGTAAAAAAAAAGCATTAATAAGGCAGCAATAAAACACAATGAACAGATTATATTATCCTTAAAAAATAAAACTAAGACCATATTTCGTATATTCAATGACAATAAAAACAAAACTGTGAGTGACGATAATATCTCAATCAAACATGAAGGAAAATTAGTCACCGATGCAAATTGTCGGTTAAATTTATTTAGCAATCATTTCCGATTAGACATAGTTAACAATCAGAGTAAGGAAGAGTATACAAAAACTACAAGGTGTATTATAGGTAAATCACTTTTTCATTATCCCCCCCATGAAAGTGTCCATTTCAATTCTGATCGCAGATAGCGAAACCGAAAGTGAAACTGTCGTGGTGATCCGGTTGCTAGGTCTGAAAAACTTTCGGTACCTGGACGACGAAAAAGTCAAAATGACATTTGAATTAATAACACAGAAGTTTATTTTTTATTTGGTTAAATTACATCTTCACGTATCGTTTCCATTTCTTTTACTTTGCACCAATTTGCAAAATTTCTCGTAGGTCTAGGTACATTTGCTAGTATAGGTCCTTTGACTTTTTTGGTAACCTCGGCTCCACTACGCTACGCCTCGCCCATTTACAAACACCTCGCAATGAAAAGTACGCTTTCGTAGCTTGTAATGCAAATAACTATTTCTCAAACCAACAGATTCCTTGGAAATCGTCGATATAATCAGAAACCTAAACAACAAAAACTCGGTGAGCATTGATGAGGTACAATTGCAATTGTTAAGAAGGTTGCTTACCTCATAGCAAATCCTCTTTCGCATATAGTAAATACAATTATCACAAGTGGTGTTTTTCCAGGTAAATCAAAAATAGCTATATAACTATTCCCGTTTTTAAAAAGGGTAATAGAGAACACATCGGAAACTACCGTCAAGTGTCTACACTGTGGCCCGAAATAAAGGAGTACATCTTTTAATCTGAAATAACTTTTTTGTTTTTAGGGCGATTTATTTTCTTTTTACAGGGTTAATACCTCAGCATGTCCCCAATATGAATGCAAGTTTTGGTATAAATAAAATGTACAGGGTCGGACTTACAAATTTTTTTCTTTAATGGTGCATTTGTGATCGTTGCAAATGAAACATGCTTTAGCTAAATTTGAACTGATATGCTCTTTCGGTACGGTAAGTACCCAGAACACTTCCGTACAAACGAAATTCTCCGAAATTGTAGGATTTGCGAAATATCATTTTTTTATTGAAATAAGGAAATAATACATTTTATTAGATAACACAAATTATAACTAAGAAAATTAGCTACATAATTTATAACTTAAAGTAAAATATTATGAATGTGGCCACCATGATTGTTCACCACTTCTTGTAGCCTTCTGCGCCATAAATTGATGGCTCCATTTATTGTACGCTGTTCAAAGTTGTTCCATACAAACTGCATTCGTTCGAAGAAATGGCAGGAAAGATGTAATTTAGTGCTAAGAAGCTTCCGTTTTAGTGAAGATATTAGAAAAACATTTAAATTTACATAAATATTAAAATTCGATATTTTGCTTTAGTTTATGGCTAATGCGCGTACTATTTACCATTTAAATAAAAAAATGATATTTCGCAAATCCTACAATTTCGGAGAATTTCGTTTGTACGAAAGTGTTCTGGGTACTTACCTTACCGAAAGAGCACATCAGTTCAAATTTAGCTAAAACATGTTTCATTTGCAACGATCACAAATGCACCATTAAAGAAAAAAATTTGTAAGTCCGACCCTGTACATTTTATTTATACCAAAATTTGCACTCATATTGGGGACATGCTGAGGTATTAACCCTGTAAAAAGAAAATAAATCGCCCTAAAAACAAAAAAGTTATTTCTGATTAAAAAATGTACTCCTTTATTTCGGGCCACAGTGTATATTACCTGCTTTTTCAAAAATTATAGAGAGGGTTATCTTTAATCAAATCACTGGTCATCTACTAAAAAATACTATTTTAAACGTTAGCCAATATGGCTTCTTAAAAAGCAAGTCGACTGAAATGGTAATCTTCAACTCCTTCTCACCTGTTCTGGATCAACTAGACCAAAGGAACTATGTTGGAGGTGTATACTTCGACTTAACGAAAGCGTTTGACAAAATAGACCATCAGATACTTTTAGAAAAGTTACAACAGTATGGTATACGTGGTATACCCCTCAATCTCATACAGTCTTACCTTACTAATCGGTACCAAGTAGTCTGTTTGAATTCAAAATATAACGGAGTAAATAGAACTATTCCATCTTCACCATCAAAAATCCTGACTGGAGTTCCACAGGGGTCCATACTGGAACCTCTAATATTTATACTATACGAAAACGATCTGGCGAACATACAAAAAATGTAAATCAAGTGTGTCAATTTGCGGATGATACTTCTTGTATAGTCTCGCAAGAAAGTAAAGAAAACCTGTACACGAATATTGCGGATACGGTTTTAGTTATGGATGACTGGTGTAATAAAAACTTACTATCTTTAAATGAAAATAAAACCGCTTGCTTATTATTCAAGAACGTTGAAAATTTAAATGTAATTAACCTAAATATATCAGTTAGTAATAGCACGAAATTTGTAGTATACAGGAGGACCTGGGCTGGAAAGATCATATATCATCAATTATATCTAAATTAAGTCTAGCTTGCTTTGTGATCCGTAATCTAAGAAATCAACTGAACGGTGAATGTCTGAGATTGTTTTATTTCGCCTATGTTGAAAGTGTTTTGACATATGGCATATTGTTCTGGCATTCATCAACGGATAGCAAAAAGGTTGTTCTTATGCAAAAAAGAATTTTAAGAAATATGCTACAGCTACCCTGCCAAGAAACATGTCGACCTCATTTAAAAAAATTACATTTATTAACGGTTCCATCTTTATATATATACAAATTAGCAGTTTATGTCAAAACTAATAGTGCCACATTCCAAAGGAATTCGGACTGCAATAACCACAAGATGAATCTTCGCGGGAAAAATAATCTAAGTATACCTAAATACAATTTTTCATTGGTCCATAGAGGCCCAAAATTCAAAACGATAAAGGTATTTAATGCACTACCGCATAAAATAAAAGAAATAAACAATATAAATAAATTTAAATATAATTTAAAAACATTTTTGTTGGAGAAGTGTTATTATTCCTACAGAGAATTTTGCGATGAATTTATAGTTTAGAAAGTATCGTAAATTTTCCGATATGTACACATTTATATAATTTTTTGTCTTTATGTAATGGCACACTAATTACTATTAGTATGTGTCTTGATTTGACACTGTCTTTGTCTTCTGTTGAAGAATTTACAGCAATAAATTATTATTATTATTATATTATTATTATTAAATGACTTGCTAAATGAATGCTTCCCTTTGAAATAATAATATACATATATGTAGTTTCATTTCTATAAACTGTATATAATTATAAAGTAAAATAAATAATGTTATAGTATATAGTTAAACAATAATAAAAAGCGAACAGGATAATACAAAAAACAATAAAATCGCGAACACTTGAGCTTGTTATACAGTAAGATACCGTACCTATACAAAATTTACAAACTGCCCAGTCAACACAGTTGCTATTTTCTATCAATACAAAACCTAAAACAAACAAGATCATTACTAGGGTGTGACAAGAGTGGTATAAGTCCAGCTCAGGTTCACAAGTCAATATTGAAACAATAGTGAATTAATTGTTAGTCTCACTTATATTTCAAATCGCGCTGTCGATGATCTATTGAAAAGTAAATAATATCTTTTCAATTAGGATTTGTTTAATGATTAAAATGTATCACTCCTGCATTGTTTATGACTTAATGCTTCAAATATGAATGTAACACTATAGTTCCATTTATGATTGAAATGATTTTGAAATTGAATTTATTGTAAGCACGTGTGGACTGTGGACCTCAATTAATGAAGGCCATATTGAGTTTATTTTCCACAAACTTAGACATTATATATTTAATTGTTTTTAATTGTCCACAATATTGTTTTATACTTACTAGTTTTTGTTTAAGTCGTTTACATAACCTTAACTTGTTCCCCATGTGATAATCTTCCTTAGCGCCCATTTCACTACACATTTTAACAATGTATTGACGTCTTTCATTACTTATAAAAAACATTTTGCTTGATAATGGTAATGGTCATTACCGAAACATGTCGCAACCATAACTAATGTTATAATTTATACCTTCGACGAATAATTTTAATTGCACTCACTCAGCAATTAATTTATTTAAATTTTCATATTTCACATTAAGAAAAGGTAAGGGGAGGCTTAGAGTTTCTATTACTATTCCATTTACCCCCTTTGGAGAACCCGAACTATTCCATAGATGTATTTATAATTATATGTAGGTAGTTTATAGAAATGAAACTATATGTATATTATTATTTAAAAGGGAAGCATTCATTTAGCAAGTCATTTAATAAGACATCTTGAAGAATCCATGCCTTTTATGACGGTGCCAATTTTGTTCTTAATTGTTTTAATTGCACAAAAGTGTATGAAACTTATTAGTAAATTATAAGTGGTTTGACTTTCATTGAGTAAAGTTGTGTATCACCGGTGCAAGCGCAGAGTGTGATAAGTGCGATAAGTGTAATTATTATCACGTACGTACATTTAACATTTTTATAGCAGGGACCGAGGGGTCATATAATCGGTAAGCGGCGGGCCGCTATCTGAGATCGCCGCGATGATTATAATATACCAAAACCGATAATCCCACCACCATTGAGTCAAAATTCTGAGATAGTATTGGAGAAACTAAATCGCCAAGAAAAGGAAAACAAAGCTATCAACCAAAGGCTGGAAAACTTAGAGAAACCAATTAGGCAAGGGGCTAACTCAAAAATTCAAAATGGCTAACTTGCGCATAATGACGTGGAATGCCAATGGGTTGAAACATCATTTGGACGAACTCCAAGCAACTCTATTCACACAAAGATCAGAGACGCATTGCACAAAAGAAGATTTTCTAAAACTAAAAGACTTCTCCTGCTATCATATTACACATTCTCTCGGCCGGAATGGGACAAGTCAGCGTCGCCGACTCATCGCGGCCGATTCATCACGGCCATCTTATCGCCGAGCCATCTCAACGCCGGCCAACTCATCGCCGATTTTGTTTTCGATAAATTCAGCACATTCTTACCTATCCCCTTTTACTTGCTTGTATAAATACCGATACCGAACATCAAGATATTACATTAACATATGACATTAACATTCCCTTAAATCTTAATCAATTGATAATCAGCTTTACAGAGCTTTAAATCGATAATGATAGCGTTAATAAACAATCAATCATACTTACCTGATATTAACATTCATTTATATTTTAATCAATCGTTAATGACTTATTGATGGCTGTGAATAAATATATAAAAAGTTTGGAAATAAAAATAATGCTAAACTTAAACGTAGATTGCCATTAAAGCGCCTAGGTTATTTGCAGGTGTAGTATATTTTTTTTAATTGATACAAAATGCAACATGACGCTAAACAAAGTTTGGAAGTAAAAAAAATGCTAAACTTAAACGTAGATTGCCACTACGCGGTACTTTTGTATCGTATATGATTATTAGTTATAAGTAATTAACGGATACTGATGGCTTTTTGTATGCTATGTTGTTCCATTACTAACAATTTTTAATTTTAACGAGATGGCTCGGCGATGAGTTGGCCGGCGATGAGACCTTCCTCCAGCCTGAAGTTGGAGGTACAGATATAAAATGTTGAATAACTCCCTTAGGACTTGAGCACAAAATTTGTATTATACGGCACAAATTAGCACAAAATGAGCACAAAATTATGGCTATGCTGTATTTTCATTTTGGTGATGGTGTACCTCCAGCGTGAAGTTGGAGGTACACATATAAAATGTTGAATAACTCCCTTAGGACTTGAGCACAAAATTTGTATTATACGGCACAAATTAGCACAAAATGAGCACAAAATTATGGCTATGCTGTATTTTCATTTTGGTGATAGTGTACCTCCAGCGTGAAGTTGGAGGTACACATATAAAATGTTGAATAACTCCCTTAGGACTTGAGCACAAAATTTGTATTATACGGCACAAATTAACACAAAATGAGCACAAAATTATGGCTATTCTGCATTTTCATTTTGGTGATGGTGTACCTCCAGCGTGAAGTTGGAGGTACACATATAAAATGTTGAATAACTCTGTTAGGGCTTGAGCACAAAATTTGTTTTATACGGCACAAATTAGCACAAAATGAGCACAAAATTATGGCTATGCTGTATTTTCATTTTAGTGATGGTGTACCTCCAGCGTGAAGTTGGAGGTACACATATAAAATGTTGAATAACTCCGTTAGGGCTTGAGCACAAAATTTGTTTTATACGGCACAAATTAGCACAAAATGAGCACAAAATTATGGCTATGCTGCATTTTGATTTTGGTGATGGTGTACCTCCAACTTCACGGACCTGACATAAGGATAGAACCATACAAATTTACACTTCGTTATGTTTAAGTTCAGTTTATTTTTTTACATGATGTTCTTCAAGTCAGTTTGTGCCTTTCACAATTCACGATACTGCTCTGTTCAGGTCGTCTGCAAGCAGCAACTTTCACGAGGACGACAAGCATGAGTAAAGAAAGATCCAAAGCGTTGAGTGAAAAGCTTTTCCAACGATGCTGCAGAGACTGTATGAGTATTTACCACAATCATACGCGTTAGTTGGCGCCGCGCCGATCAGTTAAGTACGAGGTGGTAAATTGTATAATGTGGTAAGATAATTAATTTGTTTATTATAAGTATTATAAGCACCCCTTTTGTCATCACAAAAATGCATGAGAATATACGCCATACGGATTCCTTTAATTTTCTAAACTTCTGGAAAATTTCGCTAATTTTAAACAAAATTAGAAACTTTATCAGATCTTACCATGTTGAATTTGTGAAAAGGAAATTACAAGAACCAAAAGGTCAGTTCATCTTTTCTTCCTTTTCAGTTAAACGAAAGAATTAAATTCTTTTCATTTTTTTTATTCGCCGTGCAGCTACTTTCAGTTTACTATAATTAAGTTTATTGGTACAAACCTTTAAAAAATCATTTAAAGTTAAATTTTTCATATTTACAGCCGTTGGGTCACTTTTTCAGTATTAGGTTAGGAAATATATTTATCCTTATTCAATAACTCATTACTTTTGTATGATATACCTATACAATATACAGAGGTTTCTACAACAATGACCCTGTGCGATTTCTTTGAAGTGTTTGTTTTGTTAGCGAAGTATCGATCCTGTGATTCTGTGCGTAAACCCTTTACGTCATTATGCGTAAATTTGAAAGAGTACGAGTATGATAGAGAAACTTAATGTATTACTATCGACACCACTGTCAGTTAATTTATTTACTTGAGTATTTAAATTACAACAAAACATAACAATCGGAGATATTTCGCAACTAAAAATCTATACTCTTCCCAAGAGGGTTACGAAATTCTACGGAAGTCCGAAGTAGAACCTTTTAAAAGCGGCCTTAAGGGAATTTTTCGGCTTTAGAAAGCATCGATTACAGATTTTATTTAAATTCAGTGCAAAAAGAATTGTGTTATGTTCAAATCTTGTTTGTACCTAATTACAGTTTTTAGTAACACGAAGTAAACATTACTTAACCGTCCAATTATTTAAACATTAGCCGTATCTCTGAACCTGTACTTCAGGCATAGGTTGATTTGCTTCATATAATTCAAATTTATGTGTACAATCTATAAAATTTCCGTTAATTTTATTTTATTCAACTATTCGTCGAGTAATAATAACACATAAGAGGAGAAACGTTTCCAATTTTATACACGTAAGGAATATGAAACATTCCACGTAATGAAATAGGTCTGCAAGATTTTAAATAAAACTACATTATTTACTCTTTTCTGTAATCATGTAGGTAAATGCTGTACTTTCTCTCTTCACATTAACAGTTAAAGGTATGTTATAAAAAGGGCAGATCTTTTTATATAACATGCTTTTATAGTTTACGCATAGAAATAGAAAAGCTTGACTTTCCTATACTGTAAGTAAATATTAATTAATTATTATAGACTT
Organism: Pyrocoelia pectoralis; assembly: GCA_036250285.1. Classification (NCBI taxonomy): domain Eukaryota; kingdom Metazoa; phylum Arthropoda; class Insecta; order Coleoptera; family Lampyridae; genus Pyrocoelia; species Pyrocoelia pectoralis. The sequence goes on from CM070075.1 coordinate 8,309,357, forward strand.
GTAGATAAGTTTGATTAATTTACACGCCTTCAAAATGTTACCACTTATTACTATCGGTACTTCAAATTTGTTGTAGTAGACCAAAAATTGGTTTAATGCAGTTTAATGATTTTACCAGAAAGCTCGTGTGGTATAAGAGAAATTATGCAATGTTGGCAGTAAATATTTATTTATTAGTAAAATTGGTCATGAGTTACTTACCTAAAATGGTATATTGACAAAAAATGCCAATATTCTCTATTTGCGGTGCATTAAAACTTTCCAAAGCCGATTGACCCCACTGTAATTATCTGCTATAAATGAATACTTAATATTGACGGAGATAATTAAGATATGTAATAAAATCTATAATATATTAGGTTTTGAAAATAAAATTTGTTAAAAGAATTTTAAATGAAACATTCCGGATCCACGTCTATTAAGAAAAAAGAATGCCTAAAACAGTGATATAAATATAAAAAATTTTTAAATGTAGAACAAGTTAGTGTTCTGGATTTTCACGTCACCATAAATTACACTAAATTATTGCAGTGCAGTGTAACTTTCCCATGCACCGACGTGATGTGTGCATTTTAAATGCACTCTAACTCGTTATCTTGACCACAATAGGTAGAGGTACCGAATTATTCTAGATTTTTGGTACCAATTATCTCAATTCTCCTCTAAGAAGTAATTGCGTCATTGTGTGAAGAATCAACTTTGAAATAAGAGCCGATTATAATAAATTAATGACGTATCTCTTGTAAGGGTAAAAATTTGAATTATAAATGAAAAACACCTCCAAAGTCTTCTAATCAGCGTGATAGAATATGACGTCATAGATTACCTGGATAGTATAGCGCTTATATATAGATTGTTGAGGGTGAGCAGGTAGTAGAAGAGGATTTAGTCAATATCGCACAAGGGATAACCATCCCCATTGTTTCAAGATCTTTAAAAAACTCTCAGTGTACACTTAATGTAATAGAAAGTGGGACGTATAGTCAACATTTAGACAACTAAAAGGTTTTTTTAGATTTAGATGAAATATTGTTTTACTGTTGCAACGTAATTATAAACCTATAATGAAATATTAAATATTTACTTTAATTTTTAGTTGTATTATCGACTTTGCTCCAGGATAATAATATGTCAAGGTGTGTTCATTTCCATACAATTTTGTTAAAAAGTAAAGGGTTTAAACCCACCCAAAGCTATGCAACTTTATAATTAATTTAATTATATTTACTTAAATAGAAGTATGACTAATTTGAAATTGTAGTCATAAATAATACCTGTTGAAAATCTTTTGTTGATCTGGCGTGTTTGTATTATAAAACTTAAATTTTATTAGCATTAGTCTATGGTAAAAAAATAATAAAATTTGATCGCAATTTGTAGATACTCATTTTTTGATTAACAAGTTTAAAGTGGCTGAAGAAATTAGAATAATGTATATGATTATGTTTATTAAATGCAGTTCTAACAAGTACCTATCAAAAGGCGCAAATTCTTATAGAATTCTAATTTCAACCAACTTCAAATCTGTAACTAATTATGGCATATACCTACTATACCTATACAATATATTTTATTAGAAGACATCTTCTGGATCAATTCGTGTGATATAATGTTTATTAATACTTTTTTTTTTTTGAAAAGATATTAATAAACATTATATCACAAGAATTTATCCAAAAGATGCCTTCTAATAATAATAATGACATTTGTGGAAATTTAAACAATAATATACAATATATATGTATAGGTATAACTGCATATATAACTACCCCTGACCTCAACACAAGCACTCCGGTATATTTTGACTTTATTGGCGTCCCGACAGCGAACGGGTGATCCGATCAAAAACATTTACCAGAGATTTGGAATCAGTAAAGAATTTCCAATAAGATGATACCACTTCCAGCTTTCTAAACCCTGTAACATCGACCAACGCACAGACACACAGACACACAGACGCACAGACACACAGACACACAGACATACTGACGAATTTAGTAACCAACTTTTTGAAGTTGGTTGAAAATGGTTACAATTTACAATAGTTAATTTAATTTGTATTATAATAGTTTAGTGAAGATTGATTTATTATTGTATTATAATAGTTAAGGTACAAGGTGTTAGCCTGTTTGTGCAAAAGGCATTAATAGTAATTAATAGTACAGGGTGTCGTTCTATAACTCTTATTGTATAATACTTACAGATTAATGATGGTCAAAGGAAATATTTTAAAATTATTTTCATGTATACAGTGGTCCAACAGTAAGGTAGACAAACAAAAACAACTTACTTTTTTTCAAATGAGCTGACCTAACTTTTGTACATTTTAAGAACCTCGGTAGTCACTGTTATATTGCCCTTAAATATTTTTTTTATTCCTCCACTTGTTCCGGAGAAAAACTATTTTTTTCGACAAATGTGGAAAAATTATACCTACCCCTCTTTAAGAATTCGCCACCGTCTCAAATTTAATGGTGGAATTTTGAAGTTTACAAATTTAGAAAGCTAAAGGACTCAACTGTTTTTGACTAAGTTTTGAATTTTTATATTGTATAGGGTGGTCAAAAAATAAATTTACATTCACAATTTTTTCAACGACTTTTTTTCGTTTTATTCAAATGGAACACCCTGTATATTTCTTCAGCACTGAACGACCAATTTTAAATCCATCCAAAACGATAGACGGCAACATTTATACTTACTGTAGGATGGGTCTCGAGCGAGAAACGTTCGGTTCACAACAGTTTATTTCATTATTTTATAATTTAAATTTCATATAAGATGCTCAAAATGGTGGCCATTTTCCCTAATGCACAAATTTATACTTTTATTGAATGACTGACTAACATTTCTAAGCATCTCTGGTGTAATGGACCTGAATGTCTGCACTATTTTTTCCTTCGTATCTTTTGGTGTTGTAGATGGAGTTGGAAAAACTTGATTTTTAATATAACCCCGTTTAAAAAAATCGGCTTTTGTTAAATCAAGTGATCGAGCGGGTCATTTTTTTGGATCATTCCTACCAATCCATTTATTAGGAAAGTGTTCATTTAACTCATCTAGCACCTCTCAGAAATAAAGTCTGATTATCTGCCGTTCACTTTAAAAGTTTTAAAAAATTCTGTTTTACCGCTGGACACAGTTTTTTGATTATGTTCCAGTCGGTGGTTTTGTTCCTTTTTTCGTGATTTGTTTCCCCGTGGTTACCCTCTCCCCTCTTTCCTGCCTTGCAGTTAAGTGGTTTCAATTAATTATGATGCTTTGATGCTGACATAATATTTTAATTATGCATCATGTAATTTTCATTCGCACTCCAATACTTCATCTACTTTAATTTTTATTACATCTAATACACCTGATGATCACTCTTATGAGTCGAAACTTGTAGTGTAATGTACTACCGTGTTAACGATTAATTATTCAATCAATTTGTCAACCTTTAACTTCAACCAAACTTTGCAATTTAACTTCAATTTTCACTTTAATTATTTTATTCATTCAAATTATAAAAATCACGGGGAAGGTTGTGTGAATTATTTAATTTTTCATTTCTTCACTGGATGTAGTTGAATTCATCATTATTGCCTGAAGATGAAACCAGTTAGGTTTCGAAACATGTTGCACTAATTCTAATTATTCAAATGTAATTTTTTGTAATTTCCTCAACATTCTTTTAATTATGGACTTCAAATCGAGGAGATAAGAGCTACCCAGTTCTTGTAACTATACAAGGGGTCTGTCGTCCGACAAACTCAAAGCGACAGTTTTTTGTGATGTACGCGGTATAACTTATTGGCCATTGGGCCATGAAAAAATGCTCTTCAAAGTAAGATGGGTGTACATGTAGGTCCATGGTCACCATGGAGAAATTTGATGAGTTGATTATTTACTGTTCCCAAACCTGAAAATATGGCTCCAACAATCAAACCATCGCTCAAACAAACACCTATTTTGGAGGTAAAAATTGTACTTGAGAAAGTTATTTCCAATTTTCACGTAAAAACATCATTACGATGCCTAACAATGCTGCCAAAAAAAATTACTTTACGCCCCCTTTTTAGGGCATAAACTGGTACATTAGTAAGTATAGAAAAATATTTGAAATACAAGACTAAAACCGTGTCGGAAGAATAATGTTACAATAAAAATGTTATTCAACTGCCCTCGGTTTTCTGTAGGTCTATTTCAAATTGTAATTTGATCACAAGCCTAATTTCTATAAGTTATCAGAATTATTTATTCCATTTATACCTATATTATCTCCCAGGATTAATCTTCGTATAATTATTTATTTAGGTTCGCTTAATAGTCCCTACATCCCTGAGATAATTGAATTTATAGATTAGTCAGCAAGCAAGTGGGAGAAACTCTTGTTGACCACGTTTAATTTGATACCAGTGATTTATTAATTTAATTAGTGTAATTTTAATTATAGATTCAATAAAAAAAATGAACACTTGATAATGTCATTGTACTGTTTTGAGGCATTTAAATTTATAACCGCAAACTATGCAAATTGCTCTAATGGTACGTGTAAGGCAAAGCAATTATATTAATTCAATAGGTAACAGTAGAATCATTTAGGAGAGTTTTCTAATGGAATTGCTTTCATTGATAAAGATTTTTAAGTGAAATTTGTCTATTTTACAACATAACGATAAGGAAAACTCAGTTTACGATTAACATTACAACTTCCGACTGAAGATAGATTTACGGTCAAATTATCGTTATAACCTTTCAAAATCTATTCTCCTTATCATTAAGAGTTGTATGCATGTCTATGGTTATCACTAAAATACTAGCATTTTCGGGAGTTAAATTTAAAGTGCATTAAGAGTTAGATTGAAAAGGAAAAAACTTAAAGGCAATAAAAGTGGAACTGAAACACCTGATATATTATGGCCCAGTGCGCACGATGCCTATAAAAGCTCCCGTAAAAGCCGCAAGCTTCCAGTCAGCTGTCCAAACGTGCCGTGGTAGCTCCGACAACTCGTGCATTTATTAACAGTAACTTATTTTACTAATAAATTATCTGTGAACATGACCACTTACGCTACATACAGACATATTGAGCTCGATAAAGTTGGCTATGGGAAAAAACGGTAAGTAAAACATCAATCAATCATTATTTTAATTTTTCTCTCAATTTAATGATCTTTTAATTAGCGAATTATTAATTTCAAATTAATAATCATCTGAGTACTATGCGGTAATAATATAATGCTGGGTCATTAAATGCATTCCTGTGCACGGATTTTTTATTACAAAAAATTATTTAAGAAGGTTAATGGCATTAATATGTAACATATGCATATTTTCGGGACAGTATAGTGTTTACAGTTACGATAATTTACGTTTAAATAAATTTATATTAAACGAATAATGATTGGGTTACATCGCATGTTTTGGGCGTCGTTACAATCTAATGAATTGAACTGAGATTTAATTAATTACACTTAAATTAATGCAAACTCGATGTAAGTAGGTAGACTTTATTATTATGTTAAACTCGAACTTGTTCATTTCAACGTTCACTGTCAATGTCTATTCATTCAATTCAATAATATTATAAATATCATTTAATACCAAAAAGATTATAATCAATAATGTCATTTGAGGGTTTGTACGCAAGAGAGCGCTTGTTTAGTAGGTCAGTGATCTTTCAACCCTTTCCTGAAGTCTCAGTAATGCAAAATCTTGTTATACCATTATAACATGTAATAAATCTTGTAAGTCCGTAACTTTAAAAATTTTGATTCCAACTATAAATAATGTGGCACTAAAGTGCAGTTAATATTAATCAGAAATTTCAAGATGCAACTATGTGGTTTACTGTCATAACGCGTTAAACGTTATAAAAACTGGTTTTTATATAAAGTTGTCTGTATATAAATGAACTTGACCAATACGTATTATAGTTCTCATCATATATCAAGATGAGTTCTAAATTAACATTCTAAAGAATAACATTCTTTCACTAATCATTTTAATTAAGTCATGCATGGAATTTCGAATTCGTACAATACCTACACTATAAAATATTCTAGGCCAATTTATGTTTATATTTACATAAGCTTACAAGTAGAAATGAGCAACTTTGAGCAGTCAAGGGAACATGGGATTCCTCTTGTATTTCCCTTCTACTCTTTCATAACTCCACTAATTTTTTTAATTTTAAATGTAACCCGACACGTTTCGACACTATGTTTCATTATCAAGGTTAACATGTTAATATTAATAAGATTTTTTCCGATAGTTTCTTTTTTTTAAATTTAATACAGTTAGTGCCTCAAATAATTTAAATCCTAAATAATATGTTGTCGTATCATAACGAATTGGAAAACAATAAACAATTTAATTTAAATAATAATTTATTTTCTGTTGATTGGTAATAAATCAAGGCTAATAATTGAAAATATAATTGTTTGTATTGTATGTAATAAGAAATCTACTGCTTATGCTTCCAATCTGCCATTTATGACAGAATATTGTAAAATAACAATAAAAATTCACTCTCTCAGAGTTTTATTAACAATTTCTTACTGAAAAAGTAAAAATAAATCAGCACATTATTTACCTGAAAGAAATTTAATAACTTTCTAGACATTTAATGACATTAATAATTAATTTAGCAAATTACAATCTTCTAAATTAGGAGTTTCTCAAAATTTTCTTAAAATCGTTTGATCATTTTGGACCTATCTTTAGATGATTTGAAAACTGTGCACGATCTGTGACGAGAAAAATAATTAAAAAGGTGATAAAATTGAAACTGCTAAATGACAATTTTCCTAAATTCGTGCAAACCTTAATAATCTAAATTTTTTTTAAATCACTAAATTAAATTAACTTGGTCAAGCGTACAAATAGAGCAATATTTTCTTCAATCTTCACGCGTAGAATATTCGTTACGTTAGTTCTGCTTGAAACATCTCAGAATTGAAAATAGAAGCATAATTATAAAAATTTCAAAATATAGTCCTTAGAAATCTCTAAAATCTGCGCAGTCATATTTTTAGAATGTTTCATTTAGTTGGAAGGGTTTTTTTCTCACGGATCAACACTATACCAAAGTGCAACTATTGTTTTGTTTAAAATGATCGATTTTATAGTTAATAATAATATTTACTTTAATGCAATTTTCGTTCAAAATGGAACATCATGGAATGTTTGTGTTTCGTTTCACATCATACAGCAATTATGCCTGGATGGACATAATTTCGCAAAACATTGTATAGAAGGTTGAAGGCCAAGATTACTTATTTATTTATTACATTATTATAACTTACATACAATAGAACAAAGAAAGCTAATGTCACACTAATTGTACGTAATTAAAACCCCTAAATAGCGTTTAGTAGACTCTAAGTTGATTAAACTAAACTTGTGGGTTTTACCCCACCGAAAAATAACAAAGGCTTATCCTATTTCAAATTGTATATTTTTTTGATACGATGTAACTGGTTTATTGCCCATTGTAGTTGGAAACCAATTTTAATTTAAAATTTATATTTCTTGGTAAAAAATATGAATAATGTTTACAATTCCGACATAAAGTACTTCAATTGGTTCACTGACATTAAAAGAAAATACTCGTCATTGTGTAGACAGATATTTGTTTACCTTGGCATTGTTTCGGACTATAACATAAACAATGAGCAGGTAAAAGTATTTTTCGTAAAACTCATTTGCAACTTGTTTGGGATTATTCATATTTGGAACAGTCGGAAATGTTTAGGAAGATCTTTAACTTTCCTTTCAATCGCAATTGCTAAGAAATGAGAGCCAAAACGCACTAACATTATACAAAAGACAATCTATACAATACAGTTTTTACATTATTAAAAATTTGAATGTTTGACATAATTACGTGGGTGAAACGAAGTGGTCAAGCTCAAAATTGTCTTAATCGTGCCAAAATGTAACGAATGCGATATTATAATAAGTCACGAATTTCCGAAGCTCAATTCCTCGTAACGATTAGATGGAACACGACAGATATGTGTATAATTTGAATTCTCTCATTAATTTAACCGATCATTAGATGTGATGAAGCTCGAGAGTGTATTAATAAAATACTATAATTCAATGGGCTTTCCTTACATTATCGAAATGCCGTATGTTTAATATGATTAATTGCGCGTTTTAACCCTCGGACGGCCGAAACCGGGTCTCAAGTGACCCACATTTTAATTTTTTTTATATAATTTTGCCGTTCTTGCAAATTCCGGATTAAGCGTTTATGTATTCCTGGAAACTGTTATAAAGATTCTGTAGAATAAATTTCGTGGAAAAAAATGTACTCGTACGTGAGATATAGCGGTTTGGTCACCCGAGACCCGGTTTCGGCCCTTCGCGTTATACTGTGGGCGGTATAATTATATGCCGCTTACGTAAAAGAATTAGTATTATTTGCAGTTTTGTGTGGATTACAGTGTTATTATCGATGTGAAAATAATTGTTAGTGCTATATAATAATAATTTAGACTTTATTGATGTAAATTGATGTAAAAACAATAAAAAAAAACAGTGGGTCACTAGTGACCCATTTCGGCCTTCCGCGTTACTAAAATTATTTCGGCCGTCCGAGGGTTAAATGAATAGAAAATTGTGTTACCATTCATCCAGCCCATTAATTCAATAGATACATATCGATAATTAATGATCCAAGGAAAGCTATGTTACTGTCATAATAAAATTAATTGAAAAGCAAGTCTCGTATTGGTAGCAATAATAAAAGTAGAATAACAGTGGTTATTATCAGTACATCTTCATCTTCGTGTAGAAGATACATTCACTTCTCTTCATGACGCTTACCGTAATTACTAAAATTTTGACTATCCCTATCTGCCGCTTACTTCCTCAATAGAAATGTTCAACTATTAACAATCACTTCAAGCATCGAATTACCGTTAAGCTTGGCAATAGGCGCATTCAAACACGAAATCCATGCTGAGTTCATCTTTTATAATCGTACAGCGGGGTGTATTCCGTTAGCGTTACTCTTTTTTTTTGTTTTGGCGTGTAAATTGCGCAAATTCTCCCGGTTGTATTATTGATTTTGTACGAATTACGGAAGTCGGATCATTACTTATCGCTTGCAGGATGTTCGTTAGACTGCAACTCCTCTATAATAATACAAAAATTTACAAGATGTAATTAACGAACGTAATACAAAACGGGTTTATTCATACGAGTCCGAGAAATTGTGGGTTGTTTTATTCAAGAGGAACAAAAGGATATTGAGAATAAAAAGCGTGTCGTAAATGGATTAAAACACGCTTCAAAGCATCATTTCAACCACAAAAATAGGATAAGCCCTTTGTATCACTCCTACAATACCCTGATGTACCTACATACTTCCAGAAGAGTTCACGCAATCTATTGTTTACCAACAAAAAAATAATTGTCAATCGATCTTACAAATGTTATCTCGATATGTTCACCGTGGCGTGCAAAAACTTCTCTAAATATAAGTACAGCTCCCGAAACGTTACAAAAATATCTCAAAATCAGGAGGTTGAAAGTTCATTTATATAATATATTCTTGTGTTTTAAGAATAGCGTGTCCAAAACTTGTAACATTTACCCAATTTCATTTTAATTGGGGAACGCGTTATAAATAATCACTTTTCCTTTTCTGAAAGTTGAGATCGACAACGCTTCAGGTATACTTTAACCCAAAACGTAGATTTGAATCATCGTTTAGGGCACGTCTTTTCATTTCATTTACCTATTGTGATTATAGTAATTTATAAATGAACTGCTGATTGTTAATGACGTCCCTTTGGCATTTATGCAAATTTATTAGTGGTAATTTACGACGTACAGATCTGAATCTGTATAAAGAGATGAAATTTATTGTGTTTTTTGTTTAAGTTGTAACTGTAACTGCCAAATAAATTTACAATTCAAATCATTGTATATGACAAAAGTTATGATCTCTTACGACTGAAGATTTAAAGTTATTGTAGTAATTTCCGGCTGTAATTACTTACCTACCTTTTCCATATGACATACTTTACATTGTAGTGTGTATGGAGTAATTGAACATTTTTCCGTACAAGGAAATGAATCATCGCTACAAATTTAAAACCAGAAGCCGACTAACTTAAGGAATTAATTACAAATAGAGGGATGTTCACTTCGTTGCGTGCAGACAAGAGTGTACTAAATCCGCTAAAGTTCATACACCCTTTGAAATGTATCGTATATTCTAGGTGTACAGAAAACCCAAATTTCTATATTTAGTTGTAGGTGTGCCATTTCTTTTTAAATGCATTTAATACATATTAAGATGTATTGAAAGTACGATGGGGAGTATTTCGATATGATATTGATAAAAATATGTATGCACTTAGACTTTCTCCAAACATTTGCATTTTAGGTTAAAATCTGTATTATATAGATTGAATGCTTCCGGCAAACTACGTCAATTTATGCGAAAACGTCGTAAAATATTTCGTGCGTGACTACATAATCTTAATAATTTTATTAAAATTTCCTGTGTATACATTGGCCGGCTTTAGTGAAGAAAATTCCCATTAAGATATATAGCATACTGAGAATAAATTAGTTGACAAGCCTATACACAGTATTACACTTTGTTAGTAACAAAGCACAACAAACGGCACTTTAGTAGCATAACGTAAGTTTAAAATTTATTCTAAGTAGAGAAAAACCGCACTATTCTGAATATTATAGCAGTTTAACGTTTATGGGTGCACAACTTTGTAACGCAACAGCACGAAAATACACTAAAACAAAATAATTAATTAAAATTGTAAAACGTAATAAAAGCTCAACAGTTGCTTTATTGCAAAAGTTGAAACAGTCAACTTTTATTGATCATTCATTACATTTTGCAACTATTTTTTATGAGCTGACGTGTCGTTTTAGTAACGTTATTGTTACTATTACACCTAGAACAAATTAACGGTCTTTTTTAGCATTATTCATAAATTAAATACTTTAGGTACAACACATTCTCTAGCAAAATCTAATTTTTCTATAATCATGTCGTTTACACAAATTACGTGATGTTGTTTTACAAAGCAACTAATAAATTAAAAAAACTTTTATCAATATTTCAAAATTATCGGTGTATTGTACTGGGTGCCCACTTTAATCTTACCAGGGGAATTTCTCGAAATGAGTACATTTGATAAAAAAGTTGTCGAATAAAAGTTTGATGGTTTGTAGGGGGACGTCCGATTCTGTAACAAATTTCACCCCCCGACACCTAGAAGGGTAAATAAAGGGGGGTGACTTTAAAATCTTAAAAGTATGTGTATGCAATGAGTATAAGAAAGGTCATAAATGTTCTACCACTTACGATTGTCGGTGTTCACTTATTTTTGATTATGTTAGACACGGGGTTAGGTAAAAAAAAAACCTGAAAAAAAAACCGGAAAAAAGACCCCCGATAAAAAAAAACCGGAAAAACCCCCTAGCCAAAAAGATCCCCGGGAGAAAAACCCCCGAAAAATAATTATAGATGGCTGTGAATAAACATATAAATATACAAAGTTTGGAAATAAAAGTAATGCTAAACTTAAACGTAGATTGCCACTAAAGCGCCTAGGTTATTTGCAGGTTTAGTATATTTTTTTAAAATTGATACAAAATGGCAACATGACACTAAAAAAGTTTGGAAGTAAAAAAAAATGCTAAACTTAAACGTAGATTTTGTAATATTGATATAAAATATAATGCAGTGTAAATCTAAAGTAGGTATATGTTATTATATCATTTATTCAACGTTTGTGTTTGTCAATGGTTCATTCGTCGCATATGACAATCTTCAACAACAAAATTTATTCACAGCTATCTATAATTATTTGTCGGTTTTTTCCGGGGGTCTTTTTTCCTAGGGGTTTTTTTCCGGGGGTTTCTTTTCGTACATTCATTAGACACACAGGCTGTCCAGAAAAACATCGATCACTTTTGTCTGCAGTTATGTTTAAGAGGCTTTGAAAATCTCAATATCAGTTTATGAATCGAAGTTCTGCTTACCTTCATATTCATACGTTTCAACACATCTACATCCTCATGTAATTGCACATAACTGTGCCCTTTGCAGTTTTTGGATAAAACCTTTAGAATACATCAACTTGCATAAATTATTATTGTAGGTTTGGAATTAATAATGGTTTTGTCATGGCATAAGTAATCACTTTGTAAAATCTTCGATTAAATTTTTCCATTGCAATGAGACTATTGGTTTTAATAATACCGGCATTGCACAGAAACAAAGCTACCTTCAAACAATCCTATACTGCAACAAGTCCAATTACATTTCAAAATTGTGAATGAAGACCTTATTAATTTTCTTTTAACTGCACCACTATCACGAATTTGTGAAAATATACATATAGTTCTGTAGTGTGTAATTCTGTCATACTGAAAAGTAAGTGACTCAGTATTCAGTTATTGAGAACTATAGAGAACTATAGACTATAGAGAAGAATTTTTAGATTTGAGAATTCTATCGAATGCATCTTTAAATTGTCTTAGTGGTGCAATTTTGAACCAAGATAACGATACCGTTTAGAGAAAACCACAAAGGGCCCTGACTTTTTAATATAGGGTTATTCAAAAGTAAGTTCCTAGTTTGCCTTGCTAATTTTTGAGATTCTGAAAAAATAAACACCTTGTAAAGAAACGGGGTTTATAAAGAAATACTTTTGGTGATCGTGTAATTAGTAGACACTTTCCAAACGGATGGCCTCCTAGGTCACCAGATCTTAATCCAGCTGACTACTGGTTATGGGGTTACCTCAAGGGATAGGTGTTTCTTAGTAGGTAAAGGAATTGAAACAATCCATATCACATATCATTGAAAACATTCACAGTACAGTTCATAAAATAGAAGAACGACTGTATCTCATTGAACAGAATGAAGGTGTTAATTTTTTCTTGTTTGGTAGGGGTTACGTTAAAATTTATTAACAAAATAGTACAAAATAATACTTTTGAATAACCTATTACTATTTCTGCTGAAATAAGATTTTTCATCTTCAAAGCGTTTAAAGACACAATTGAAAGTTTAAAAATAATTTTGATTTAAACAAAACTATTGAACTAAAAGTATATTTGAATATCTGACAATATAAGTATTATTGAATCATCTAGTTATAGCCCGGTCATATCTGAAATATATCCAGGGAGGAAGTCTTTGGCTGTCTATTATTATGCCTAGGTACTTATTTTAAGGCGAGAGTTCACCTGGAAGAAGAAGGATGCCAACCTTTTTCTGCCGAAGACTGGATTCAAACCCGGAACATTGGCGTTATAATCCAGCGGTCTAACATGAACACTAAGATGCTGCTTCCAAACGCAAACGCTGCAATCTTGCTTTTGCAATTGGTGCTGTGAAGAAATGGAATAGTGACAACCTTTTAGTTTCATGCGATTGCATTGTGGTAATCTTTAGATTTGTCAGTATTACATTCTGTTTCTATAGGCTATAATGTAATTACTGATAACGTAATATGGACAGATGGATAGATTTAGTAACAATTGTTTTTTGCACAAACCAAAAAAAAGGTGGTCTTCAAACTAAAGCTAAAAAATATAATTATATAACCATTCGCCCGTTGCAGTAAAATAAAATTTTCAAAAGCTTATCCAGAAATTTTGTTGCATCATCAAAAAAAACTATTCGACATGCACAATTTGAGACGATTCTTGTAGTTTCCTGTAAGTGTTCGGCCGGAACACGTAGTGAAGGTATTTGAAGTTATTTTCAACCGCTATATAGTTAATGAGTATTAATGGCTATTTTATTTTCACTACATTGGCGTTACTTACTCATTTCCGGACCGATTTATTTTTACTAAAAACATTATTTCTACGCTTTTGTTTTTGTTTTAATGTTATTTCGGCTGAAAATTAACTATTTTTTTTATTTAGTCGTTGTAAATTAATTTCTGTAACCGTGTTTATTTTTTTGACAAATGACATACATTTCATCAAGCATACAAAAAACAAAGATACAAAAAAGAGAAACCAACTCGTTGCCGACACTTTTCGGGCGTTTTTCTTTACGTTGCCCATCTCCGATTGAGAGTGAGGGTGAGGGAGAACACGTATTCTATAAAATAATTCAGCATCATCTGGCTACATGGATGTAAAGAAGGGTTCAAATTTAAATCAGACTGAAATAGTTGATGAAATAAAAGACAGCCGTTACATATTATGTAATAGACTACCTGGAAGTCTTACGATCTGTGATTACCGTTGTTGTTATCTTATCTCTCGAGATAAGTCTGGGAAGTACTGAACACATTGTTCATAAAGCTCCGTAAAGTTTGTGCAAGATGGATATCGAAACTCCTTATCGACTGCGCTTCGTCCCTGTTATGATCGTGAAGGAGAACCCGCGTAGTGACATACGATGAAACTTGGGTTCACAATTTTGCTTCTGAATCCAAGAGACCAAAGATAGAATGGTGACACACAACTTGGCCAAATCCTCGAAAGGCAAAAACGTGCCCTTTAGAAAGCAAGATTATGGCTACCGTGTTTTGGAACGTTCAAAGTCTTATTGGGAAAGACTAATATACTCCTTACTATTTCTAACTTCTCTCAGAGAGTGTTTCGATCAAAAAGACGGAAGGTCCCACGATAAAGCTCGTCCACACTCTGCTCATTTTATTCAACAGGCGCTTGGACGCTTACAGATTTACATTGCGAACCTCTTCCTTGTGCCTCATATAATGCCGATCTCATTCCTTACGATTTCCACTTGTTTGGGCCACTTAAAGCAGCTTTAAGAAGAAGGTACCTAGTAATTAGAATTCCATATATGTATGTATATTGTCTTTTACTTTCAGATCTATAAAGACACCTTCTAATATGCCATTAATCTATTTCAGCGCATCTAATTTTATTAGTCATTTATTAGATTCTTTGCTGTTAGTCATTTTTGAAGGAATGAATCCTTTTATTTTTAGCACAAGAAGTAAGATAATTCAGTATGTATAAAATACTGAGTAGGTCTGAAAAAACGGTTTTTGGTGTACGCATTTTGTTGCATTTCTTATTTGTGTAGGTTCGCTGTAGGATTACAATCTTTCCAAGATAAAGACAACAAATATTTATAAGTTATATGGGACACAAATGAACGGTTGAATCAGTATCAGAAATTGTAAATTATAATTTTGGAACAGTCAGTTACGAGTTTCCACACTTTTTCGCACTAATCAATATCTAACTTAGGCCGTTAAGATTGGTGGCAGCTGGCAGCTGGCCATTATATTTCTGGAGAATTGCAGTTTTCACGCCATTAAATTCGTTATAAAACAGCGCAACTGTTTTAAAACAATTAATTACTTCCTATTTTAAATGAGATGAAGTAGAATAGTATTATTATTGTCTATTGTGATCGTTTCTTTAAACAATAACTGCAAATAAGGTTTTATTAAATTCCGTCTTCCTTGGTGTTAAGTGGAATTTATCTCGTAGTTGTGCTCAACGATGCATATAAATCTTACGGTAGAGTTTACTATTTCTAAAATTATTTCATTAGAAAGTACACAAAGATGGGCAACGCCATTAAATGAAGCCGTTATTCACAAAATTATAGGAAAGAATGCAATTATGTCATTAAGACCAATGATAATGACAAAAGATTTCACATTTGCTCTGTTTATAATAGAATCCTCAAATTTTGCAGTAAGATTTGTGGTAATTCTATAGAAAACGCAAATTCGTGCGTCATTTTATGAATAATAAATAATAATTACATGTAATTTGATTTATAAAATGGTCTCAAATTACGATGAATAACGCAAAGGTATTCTCTACATGTAAACATCTTAAATATTGTCCTTGGCGGTTTCTGTAATGGCCTTGTTTATGAGCAGCGCCGAGAGTGTTACATGCATAATCAGAATGCAATATTTCTTCCGATTATGATTGCACGGTGTAATTCACAGCGAGGTGTTAATAGACTGAATCTAATACCTAATGGTAATAGAACACGTACAAGAAAGCACTTTCTGCCGTTATGCTATTAACCTTCACATTGAGGATGTACCGCAATTTTCTATACTTCATCATCAAGTTAACCATAAATATAGTATTTTGCTTATTAGTACAAATTTCCGTCAATCGATTTCCTTTCAGTACGTATAAACATTTTAATGGTACCTACACGCAACGATATTATATTGTATTTGCATGTTATCGTGACATTCTCTACTTTTATTGGAGACATCTCCCGTGAACGAGAGATTTATGGCCAAATCAAGTGAAAGGGTACAGAAATTATATTAAATCAATTTTTTTTACATTTAAAAATTTAACAGTATTCCATTCTTCTGTAGGTAAGTAGACAGTGTACATAAACAATAAATCATAATGGAATTTAATTAATGATCCTGTTAACCGATGGTAACAATTGAATTATTACTGCTGATGTCAGTAAGCACACAACACATTCCATTCGGTTTAATTATGTACAAATTTGTTGTCGACACAATATAAATTTAAATAGATTTTCTGACAGTATAAGTGCTTTGAATCCTTTTACAGATCTAACACTATAATTATTTTTTTAAATATATGTGTGTAAAATTTCATTTCGAAATAATATATTGAAAGAAAAGAAAACATTTGTATCTAAATTTCGTTTTAGGAAATGGGAATAAAGTGAAACATATTGAGATGAATCCTTTTTCAAGAAAATATCAGTGTAGGATTTTAAAGGGATTTAACAAACTGAATCCGTTATCCTTATACTTATGGTCTTAGAGCAAAATAAAAACACCCTCTCGCTTGAAATAATAGTAACAAATTGAAAACGACTTAAAGTTCCTACATTCTTCTACGAATTTGATTAATATTGTATTTGGTACATTTCCTTCCTCTTGATAACGGAAATGTTTTCAGTACAGTATTTCCTTTTTCATTTATTTAATGTAGGCCGCCTATGTGAATTACGTTAAATTTCGAGTTTCCTTTCGCGTCTTATATAACCCTCATTCTAAGTAATGCTCTTTTTCATTTTCCAGTTCATATACCCTGTTATTTCGAAATTTAAAGTGTTCTCAAATTTCACGCTTAATCCTTATTAATTTTTACTTTATTTAAAAACGAAAACCTTTAACATGAAATTGTATTATTGCTTACGCCTATCTGCAATAATATTAATTACGTATTAAAATTATAAAGTTTTATAATACATTATTCGTTTGGAAACACACTAAGGTGGGTGATATTATATAGTACTATTGCTGAGGGGGTGTGCGTGGGTCCTCAAAAATGATAAGTTTTGTTTCTGTGAAACTTAGTAATACATATATTGATCCTTGATTTAGATTACCTTTAATCGCATTAAACTAGTAAAAATAATTTTTAGACGTCACTACCGTTTATCCAGTTCGGTCAACTCATGCAAACGTGGTGGCGAGGTCAAGTTGGTCGATTGGAGATGCTATTGTATGTCCAGTGGCGTAACAATAGGGTGGGAGGACGGAAAAATACCACGGGTCCCCATAAGACAAAAATATTTTTCTGAATATGTGGCGTGGACAAGGATATGATGCTCCTAATAACACGAAAGACACTTATGGTGAAGTTGAAAAACTCATAAGAGATATCGAGCCAAATGCGATGTATGTGCATTGAGTTGTTCATGATTTAAATTTGGTAGTGAATGGTGCAGTAAAAGAAGTTATATAAATGCAACAACATTTTTAAACTGTGCCACAAATTTATAATTTTTTAGAGCTTTGTATCAAAAGATGGAATATATTATCAAGTTCTATGTCTAATAAAGATGGACAGTCTGGGGAATCTCCAAACTCAGTAACATAAAATCCAACTAAGAGGAGCAGGCCGTTTCGATGCCATTTTTGCTTTAAAAGTTCGATTTCTTGAAGTTTTTAGCGCTGAAAACTTGCTGATTTATTAATTATAAATTTATTAAGACTCATTCTATTTCTTCAAGCTTTCCTGAAGTGTGTTATTTTTAACCATTCTTGTGACTATTGCTAGTGTCGAGCGTTCATTTTCGTAATTGAAATTGATGAAAACTTATTCAAGAAATTGTATGGGACAAGAAAGGTTACGCAACTTAGCTATTCTATCCATCGAACATCCAATGCTCCGAAATTTGAACTTTGCTGAACAGAAAGCCTGAAAAAAGAAATTTTAATAAGTAACTGCAATTTTGTACGAAAACAAAAGTTGTGATTTCAGTCCAATTAAAAGTTACTGGAAAATCATTTAATTTATAATAGCGTAATGATTTATTAAATTTAAATTTATTAAAAATAAAAAACTAGAACGGTGATTGAGTTTCTTTACATTGATGAATTTTCGACGGGCCTCAAACGATATAGTTACGCCACTGTGTATGTCCATGTTTAATATGGAACGCTCCGGAAGATACATATGAAGAAAAAAGCATGAATTGTTAGGGTCAACAGCCACCGAGTGTAATAAGCTTAAACCTACAAACTTTCAAAAAAACCTAAATGTATCCAATTTAATCAAGTGACAGACTGTGAAATTTGCGGAGACAAAAGCTGACTTCAGACAACGTCTGGTAATTTTTCATGTCATTTTCTACATAATCGCTCATAATAAGAAAATGATGGCTGATTTTACTTTTGTTGTAGTTGTTCTATTCTCTTTGTTCTCAATGATTGTTACAATAAGGATCTTCCGTTCACACTCACATCTCACTTTAGAAAAATATTTCGTTTTCAACAGTAGGTATCTTCACTGTTTGCTTTATTTCGACAATTTTTTTATTGAGTATTTGGTTTCACATATAGATTCGATCTAAATAATGTTTGCCAAATCGGTTTTTTTTTTGGTAGCACAGATTCGATAAATGATGGTACGATTAATTGGAATCATCTGAATAATGATTGCTGCGGTTCTTGTCATGTCCATAAAAACCAGTTTCCATTAGCTACTTGAATTCTCATTTTACATGATTAAATTATCTCACCTATCAATCTTGATATTCAAAAATACATCGAGATTTCCGTACCGGTTTTCTTCGTTTTGTTTTTTCCTTAACTTTACAAATGCACGGCCGCGGCAACTATGTAATGTAAACGCGCGAGAGGTTTGAAGAAATAACACTATGTTTAAAACATTTTCATGGTAACATACATGAGTTACCGTCCTCTAGTTTCATTACCTGTTTAATATCCGTTAGGATTCAAACTGAACCAATGTAATTAACCTGTAAATTGCACGCTTAATGCTTACCGTGGTCATTAACGGTTACCAAAATGCGGTTTCATTCTTATTTCTACGCTACATTTAAATGCAGACACAGTTAATCCACCTTAAAAAATCGTTAAACCGAATGCATTATGTTTGTTGATGATATTTATATGAGCCAAAAGTGGCCACTCCTTTAATATAAAATTAAATTACGGATCCAATTTATTAATTGAAGTAGTAAGTTTCTGAAATATTACCATTAACTCAAGTACTGACATTTATTGCCAATTGAATAAAACATTAAGATTTTATTTCTAATCTATTTATTTAATTAAAACAAATTAGTCAGCTTCTGTAATTTTCGTGCAGTACATGCAGTGGAATTGTAAATTAAAGGAAATTAGCGGTTTCTTTAATGAAATGCAACGTAAACCCGTTTTTTAACTCTTCCGTTGTAAAATTACAGGATATATCTAAGCAAGAGGGATGCAATTGAGACAAACCAACTTAATTTAGCAAAATTGTCAGTAGGTGTGCTCGTAAAAGTCTCACTTTCCCCATTTTCTTTTATAATCCGTCTTATTAGCGATGAAATGATAATTTTTGTAAGTGGAGTGCTTCCAATATACTCCTTTCATCAAAATACAACCCACGCCGTTAATATGACCCACTTATTTTCAAAAGTAATTCCTCATTTCCTCTAAATCCCATTCTTTCGAAGGCTTTCATGTATTATAGTGATACACATTTAAAATATTTATTTTTTAAAACGCTTTCACATTTCTATATGGCATCATAAAAACCTGCGGGACATTTTTAATCCATCTTCCTAATATAATCGAATGCAAAATTGTGAAAGATAATTTCACTTGCAAATTAAATGGACTAACATTTTAATTAAAATTAATTATTCCTCATTTAGATAGTTGTTAATATTATTCACCTATTCTGTCTTGTAGATTGAAATGTCAAACCTTAATAGGTGATTCATATAACAATTCGCTTATTAGTAATTACTTAATTTTTTTTTTTTATTTTATTTTGTGATGAATAAGTTCTTAGATTATAATTAAGAATGTACAATGCTGTCGTAGGTGTTACGGCAAAGATTGTCCACATTAAATTTGACCTTAATAATTTTTATGAGAGAGTTAACTTAACATAAAACACAAAAGGACATTGCTCTTCGTAAGTAATTTGTATAATTTTATAATTTAACATTTGAGTAATTAGTATAGTTAATTATGTTCAATTGGTTAGAACAGACTTTTCTTTATTGCATTCTTACATGTACTTACATGAACTCACGTTTATTATTACATATTTCTTTTAAACTCTTAGGTGTCACTTGTTAAGATTCAATTTTACAAGATTATTAATTACCTCTTACTGATACTGTACGGTTTATAATAAACCCCCAAGCGAGATGATTAGGTACGGTAATGCAATCAAATCTTAACGGTTGACCTACAATACGTCAACCTTTATTACGTTACCTATTAACATGGTTGTTATTAATATAATTTATAGTAGACGAAATTTGATAAATTTGTCTGAAATTGTACTAATTTCCAATGCAATTTTTCAAAGGGATCCCGTGGCAAAAATTAAGCAGCCATTTTCATTTGTAAATTGTCGGTATGCATAACAATAAATTCATTCAAGATCACTTATTTAATTTTTAATTTCAAGTTGAAATTAAAAATTTTAATTTATCATTTTTTGTACTACTTGTACTACAATAGTATAAAATCACTGATAATAAATTGAAATGTTTATAAAAGCTCCGTGTATAAATGATTCTTCACCACGTTTTCAAATTCAGCTCATAAGAATCCCTTAGGAAATTACGGGTCTATAAGGTTTCTTTGCCTATGACGTAAATGTGTATAATTTCTCTCACTTAGTGGAACAAGAAATCTGGCTGTCAATCGGGTAAAGCAACTGATCAAAGAAGCAAATCGTGGTAATATTTTACTTTAACGATATCATAGAGCGAGTTGTAGGTACACGAAACATCGGCGATTAAGAAGTACAACATAAATTTCTTAATTCGTCCATCAACTTCATCTCTTGTTTAAAGCAATGATTGTGTAACTTCTATTGAATGTTATTAATCATTTCGTATTTTAAAATACTTACGTGTGCTAAAGCATACTTATATCCCATAAATTATGATACCGAACAGCTTTCAAACAAATGCATTAGTGGATAATTTACGACATAACGACACATAACACATAAATGTGCCGCACCACTTTATTAATCTACACTATTCCCACAACCATCAAATTTCTTTCTTAAAAATGTTAACGACGAAATACTCGCATCACGCGAAAATGTAGAATTGGTGAGTGAGAAATACTTTTACATTCGTGTACATGCCTTTAATTATAGTGCAACTGATAGCGGGTTATTAAAATCCCAAAGTTTGAACGTGTACAAAGTAACGTAGCTTGTAGTTTATCTTAATTATTACCTGCAAAAGTACTGCAGTGTAAGAGGCAATCACGCGTTGTTTTGAAATAAACTGCTCAAAATTTCTAGTGGGACACCTAGTTTTTCGTAAGAATTATAGTTTTCGCTTGAAAATAAGGGGCAGAAATTTAGACCATAACTTTATTTAAATATTTACCCAAATTTTTATTTTAAAAGAGCACTAATTAGAATGAAAATTATTATGTATTAAAAATGAATAATTAGTTTTATTTAATTCTGGCAATTTTTTGAAAACCGAAAAAGGTCCTTATAATAACAATAAGTCGAACCTCCTCTAGATCTGACTAATGTTTGGCACCTCCTTGGCATACTTATAATAAATTATCAATAATTTCTTGGCGAGTTCTGACCCATTCTTCTACCACGCCATGTTGCAGCTCATGTAATGTGTTTGGACGATATTCCTGATGTGAAAATTGTCTTTTGAAATGATCCCAACGATGTTCTATCGGATTCATATCTGGAAAATTTTCAGCCCAATCCATTCGGGTTATACGAGCCCTTTGAAATGATTAAGTCCGTGCGCCCACCTATAAAAATGCCATCCCAAACCATAATGTACCCTCCACCAAAAACTACCCGTGGTGTCATACAATTTTCATTGTATCTTTCGCCTCTCCTGCTCCATACTTTTTTCCTTGATTATTTAAAACAAATCGTGACTCATTGGAAAAGAGACAGTTCGCCCAGTGCTCTATTTGCTATTCAACATGGTCTCTTGTCCAGTGAAGACGTCGTGCGATGCTGTACAGGTAACGCAGGATGTTTTGCGGGTCTTCTTGCATTAAGTCCAACTCCTTTCAATCTATTCCTGACAGTTTGTATGGATATATTAACACCAACTTGATTAAACAGATAATTTCGTATCATTGTTGCATTAAGATGCTTATCTGCTGACACATTTTTTACGAACAGTCTGTCTTGAGCGGAGCCCCAGAAGTTTTACGAATTTTGCCTGCTCCGTGTGTATAATTTTGATAATTGATACGTTGCACTTTTGGAGACACTCGATTAATCACACCTTTCGAAATTCCAAGTCTTCTGGAAATTTTTCTTGAAAAGATGAAATTTCTAACATTGTACTAATCCCATAAACATTTTCATCGTCACTCTTCTTAATTGATTAGGCATTTTTTAACACCCACTCTCTTAATTATTTTCCAAAATCTGACAAAGCGCAATTAAACACAGCAAGTGAGGATTGACTGTAATAAATTTATTTAATATGGGAAACAATCGTTTGTCGCCAAATTTATTGGCGGAGGCATAATTGCTAATTGTAATGCTTTGATTCCGTCTAGTGATTCTACAATAATCAATGATTTTAAGGCGTATTTAATTTAAAAAAACCTACGCTAAGTATTTTTTACAGACATTTGCAGTTAGTATTACTAAACTTCGTGTAGGTTTTAATTGTTTAAAAGAGGTACGCTTTGCAATCTTGATGAGTAAACAAAGCCATTCGCTTATAATTGACTATAAAAAAGAATTTACGTAATTGATATAGGATATTGGATCAGTATGTGTTAATAACAGTAATTTGATTTCTATTAGCCGAAGAGAAAATGTAATTAACATGTTTCTGTGAAATCTCACCCATTTAAGGAACATTTTATCATTATAATCAATTATACAGAAATTAGGTCTGTTGACAAATATGGTAAAATTTGTAAATATTTCAAATTAGTCACAAGAAAACACTAACTGCTGTTGTCGATCATATCCGCGTACAAAGAATTGTACAGTTACCTCTTATAAATTAGACAAATTATTTTTATAGAAGCTAAACGTCAGTTTAGCGCGGTGAATAAATATTAGATTCACGGTTTTGTAGCACGTGTTCAAAATTAGTACAGTATTGTTGTCTATATATAGATTTGTATCGAATTTAAATAACAGTTTTTGATACATTGTTTTTTTATAACTTCAACCGCAGGAAATTATTGGCTTAACTGAACGTCGTCGCCCTGTTGTCTTCCGGAAACTCCAACGCATTCCGACCCAACCCTACCATGATATGGTATATGATTCTTTGCTGTTATTATTCAACATGGAGATGTTAACTATATTACATGACGTAGAACGGTCGGTCATTAACTTGGAAAAACTAATTATTATTTAGATCGCCTTTTTACAGAGCGTTCTAAACGCCCTTTAAATACGCCACCAAAGTAACGTAATACAAATATTTTTGTAACATCAAAAGGCTGTTTGCAAAAAAATCTTGCGAGCTGTCTGTATAAAACAATGACCTGCTGTGAAGTATGATTACTGTAGTTATAATACATATAATGAGAAACGTCCGGCAACATTTTAGTACCATTAAATGTTCTACTACAAGTATTTCAAATTTATGATATAATGGAGGGACGTTACATACAAAAGCTTAATACCACGTAATATATCAAATGGTTGTAATGTATTAATAATAATCGTATGGAAAACAGTCCTTAAAGCACCAATAAATATTGTCAATTAAAATTAATGGTGTTTAATTATATACCTACACGCGTCCACAATTACGATAGAATTCACAGTTTCACAATAGCAAAATCTGTTTAAATTATGGATACGTCTGTATTACGTTTTAACATTGTATAATGTTCACTAATTACTAATGTCAAACACTTTTTCTAGAAGAGATGAAAATTGGTGCCTCATAATTCTTACAATTCGATTAACGACTCACGTTTATTATAAAATCTCAATATTCGGTATAATTTATTTAAATATAGATCTAAAACTGGTACATATTTACGTTTCTTTACGTGGCATCTACAAATCATACTTGAACTACTTATTACTGTAATTTTTCGTATACCTACTTGTGTCTAATGCCTAATTAATTACAATGACTTTTTAATTTTTAATTATCGATTATTGAGTGCAAACAATGCATAATTAAATATACGCTCATGTAACTCTGGCAAAGAACTAGATTTAAATACTGGTACCTATTAAATGGATTCAAAAACTTACCTATGATGATAATTTTTTGCGTGCACCTAAGAATTTCATTAAGGTTATACCTACCTTGAATTATAAATTTTTTTATAAGAAATTAATGTGCTGGTGGTAGACGAATCGTTGAGGTTGAGAAGATTGAAAGCCCAGCAAAATTATGTGTTAATTTATTGTAAAATACGAGGTGTGACGTTTCACTGAATCATAGTCAGCTTCTTCAGACGTACATTGAGATTGATATTCTAAAATTTGTAGGTTAATCGTTCTTCTAGCCGATTATTGATGCATTTTTATAAGAAATTAATGTGCTGGTGGTAGACGAATCGTTGAGGTTGAGAAGATTGAAAGCCCAGCAAAATTATGTGTTAATTTATTGTAAAATACGAGGTGTGACGTTTCACTGAATCATAGTCAGCTTCTTCAGACGTACATTGAGATTGATATTCTAAAATTAACACATAATTTTGCTGGGCTTTCAATCTTCTCAACCTCAACGACTTGAATTATAAATTACGTTTGTTGCTTCCATATTAGTTAAGGTAAATTAAATTAAGCTTTACATTAGGTTAAAGTTGAATTCCGTACTCAAGACGATGCAGCAGTGAAGAGACCTTCTCCATAGAACTTGTTTAACTTAATTTAATTTTAATTTAATTTATCAATTTGATTTCACCGATTCATTTCCACGTAAGTAAAGTTAGTTAGTTTTATTACTCAATGTCTTATAACTTAACGAATTCCAGAAACCTGAGGATGACAATATAAGTTTGTCGAAACTTGTCGCATCGCTAACTATCAATAATTTTGCTGTTATTAAACGTTCTATGGGGAAGGTATAGTGTTTTTATTTCCTACTCTGTTATAAATTACGTTTATTATTTTATATTCGGCACCTTCCTAATTTGGCAAAGATGCTGGTTCCTGCTACAATTAATGGAGTTCTCGTTTTAATTTCACTATTGGATATTTATTTTTTGAAACGTTGGTGATGCTATGACCTCATACGTCGAGCACTTGTAAGCGAAGGTATAGTGGGGACCAATGACACAGTAGACCATCTAATGTAGGTAGTCCTCGGGAAGAGTAACATGCAGGCGATAAGAATTTTCCTCACTTGTTTCTTGATATTTGAGCTTAAGTTCTCGAGTACGGAGTAATAAGCAACCCAAATAATGCGATATGGAGTGTCAAATTTCGAAACATGAAAACCAAACCGAGAATACATGTATGCAAAGTGAGTGGGACAAAGTAGCAAGTCGCCAGATGAAAAGAAGTCTTTGAGAGGTGATGCGCTACGTGAGAGACAAACCGAAGTTGAACGGGCAAATGCGTTGATAAGAAAGTGAAAAGAAAAATAACAATTTTGAATTGACTTCCTGTTGATGATAACGCCATCTATTTCCGTCAAAAAAAGAAGAATTCCTTATAGAAATCCCAAAAATGGGAACTTTGTTCTAATGGTAAAATATCCATTCTGTATGTGAGCAAAGTGAAAATAATAGGATATAAAGAACTTAAAGATGGATTCCGGAAATTAACAAACGGCAACTGAGTAAATACGTATAAAATGTTGTTATTTAAATTTTGCATAGTACCTTCGTGACTGTTTGAAGAAATAAGAGATTTCTTATACCTTTTTTGGAAATTGGCATAGAATTGCCAGTTCATTAAACGCCTTTGGCACGTCTCAATAATTTAATAGCAAACAAATTCGTCTTTGTTATGCACAGACAAGAACGTTATGTTGAATTACTGTGTTAAGATAAAGCAACACTGTTGGATGAAATAAATTATTCACAACGATGCATTAGTCAACTTTTATAACAAACTAGAAGAATTTAGATTATTCAATCAGTTACATTTGTGCTAGAAACAATAAATAAATGAGGTTCCAAACATTGTCCTTACGAAACACCACCAAAGGCATTACAGTTTATAGGTAGTTAAAGTAGAAAGTTGGGAACTATTTCAATATTGAAAACCTTGCGTACGATAACAAATGTAATGCGTACCAAATACTGTAATCCGAAAAGACCTGAAGATACCCATAGTAAGAGAAGAAATCCGTCGTTATAGTACGCGATGTAACAACGATGATGATTGAATGAACAAGTTGGACACAACTTTCACAAAAGCTTGTGTTACGCTTAAGCAGTGATTATGTGGGAAAATAGTTTAAGCTACATTTACGAAAATATTAATGTAACAATTGAAAGAAAGCTTTAATTTTTATAACCTGCTGGAACTTAATTTGAGGATAAGGTATATTTCCCACACCACTTTTGGATTTGACCGAATAAACTACATGCGCTCTACTCTTCATATAACTGGCTCCTTGTCAGGATTGTGCAGATGACAATTTTAGAATATTCTGACTACTAAAAATATGTTCGGGTTATGGATGTGTCACTGTACTTTTTGACAGTACATATTTGATTTATGAGTTTTTTTAATTGCAGTATATTTCTCATGTATGTTACACATAACTTCATGACGTAATAGGCAAAAATTGTGTTGTCGGATTTTCAAATTAACTTCCATTCCAAGCACTAATATAGGTCATCAGGCTATTCCTTTTGGCAACATCTTTTTCCCTGCTTTCCTTTCTTTATTATAATAGGTTTATTCTAAACCTTGTACGTTCTTCAAAGTTTTTAAACAACTCACTCATTATTGAATGATAAATGTTTACTCAACACCATACGTTTATGTGTTAATAAATACTCATTCCAAACATTTTAAAATTGCAATTTAACAAAAGTTGGTAAAAAATCCAACGGTAACGGTTTCAGGATTGTAAACACGCAACTCGTAAAGGTATCTCGAACACAAATGTTATATTTCCTGAAAATATTAACATGAAATCGTGCAGGAAGGGGAAAAACAACCCCCGAATTAGGTACAAAAAAAGTTTTAAAAAATAACGAGATACTTACGCAACCTTGTACTACTGAATACGTTTAAATTACACTTTTGCGACTTCATGCGGTCAATGATCATGAACCTCGTTTTAATAATATGGCGGTTAAAAATAGAGATCTTTGCGTGTTACAAAAGTAATAATTACGGAATTTGTACAGAGATAAAATTAATGTTGAAAAGATTGTTCCGTAATAATACATAATTTCTTTCCTAACAAAGTTAATTTTTTCTGCATAATACCAACTACGAGCATTACTTCAAGCGAACTAGGTTGTAATTTTTTTTACTTAGTAACAGAACTTTGTGGGTTTGATAGATAAGTAATGTTAAGTACCTAGTAAAAAAACACTGGTTGTTTATTTCTACAAATTATAGCAACCAAAGACATTATAATAAAAAGGGATTGAACTCTACACTAGTTCTTCAACTTTCCTATTCACGTTTCAGTTCATCTAAAAATCTTTCATCTGTAAAGATAATTAGTTTCTTGTACAAAAACAGGTCTCTTCTTGTTACTTATAATTTCTCTCGCTTTGTTTGAAGATCTTATTATAAATAAAAGTATTTTTTTTATTCTAAAGTAAACGCACTCGTGCATATCATTACGTGACAACTTGCGACATAAGAATGATTTTGTGAAAGTTTCATAATTTATTTTGGCACGATTTCAACGATTAGGTATGTTTATACCTCTATACGTATGTAGGTATAAGGATGGTGGTTAATTTAGTTTATATCCGTTGTGGACTAGTGTCCAAAATGATAATTAACGAGTCACGTAAAAACTAATCACCTCCTCTAAGAGAACAGTACATTTATTTGTTTGATTTAATTGTTATAATTAGGCGTTTAATTTCTGTCGAATTTTAAATCTATTTCCTACATTTTGTATGCTTTTATCCAAATGTTCGATACAGTGTCATTTGGACGAGCCTTTGAAATAAACTAATGAGTTCTTCAACGTTTCATTACTCCTGGGAATTTTCTCCTCTTTAATTTCCAACACGAATCCATCA
This sequence comes from Pyrocoelia pectoralis, assembly GCA_036250285.1. Lineage (NCBI taxonomy): Eukaryota > Metazoa > Arthropoda > Insecta > Coleoptera > Lampyridae > Pyrocoelia > Pyrocoelia pectoralis. The sequence goes on from CM070075.1 coordinate 8,337,949, forward strand.
ATGGTCGTGGTACGTGGCTCGTGGTAGTTGTAGTTCTTCTCCTCTTCATCTGACGATACTTTTGTGTTTGTTGATCGGGGACACCGTTTAATTACTGCAGCACTGATAATGTTGCAACAAAATAGGTGGTTGAAACTAGCTGTCAAGCAAATGTAAATTCCCACACATTGCCATCTTAAACAACTTTTTCTCCGAAAGCCATAGATATCAACAAAAAGGTTGCCAACTAGACTCACACAAACGAAAAATTGATCTTACCAAACGTAGGCTCCAAAAGGGCACATGTGATAGCAGAAAAACTCATTGATCATATAACAGGGTTAACTTGTGGTAATTTCTCGTATCCTCCCTAATACCATCCAGCTCATATGCCAGCTTTCAGGGTTTAAACTCCTCACGTACTTCATTTTTCTCGATTGAGAAACTTTCATGATCATCCACGTTTCACCATCGACGCCGACGGTTATACAATTGAATTACAGAAAGAGATAAAATTCCTTGTAATTGTGAACTGAATGTTATACTGGAAAGTACAAACTGACCATCCTGTCGAAACATATAAAAACTTCTTACTTCATCATCCATTTGTCATGGGGTGTCGATAGGGAAGCCCTCTTGCTTCTATTCAGATTCCTTATACTTACAATAGACTACGGCAACACTCTCTTTTCGGGAGGTAAGAGATAACATTGATAATCACCTAAGCACAAAATATAAGCCTTGAATGTGTTGGCAATATAACAAATATTATTTTTCCATTTACTCTCAACAAAGATACTTAATAGATCTGCGTTTACACGTTCAGGGGAAAATTTTCCAATAATCAAAATTGTAGTAGTCTAGTCGATAATGATCAACAGATTACCCAAGGAGCTCGAAGAAATCAAAAACAAAGGTCTCATCAGGCAACAACAATAGATCTCTTGATCTTCTACTAAGGATTATAAAACATCACTGTTGTGTTCATATGTTCCTGAGGAGTATGTCGAATTACGCAAAATTATTTTCAAAATTTTTATAAGTATAAGAAACAGGAATTTATAAACATTTCCACACCAGTTGTATATTGGTGCTTATTTACCTAGACTTTTCAGGATGAAAAATGCGGAGCATACTCAATCATATAAGAAGCTATAAAAGCATTTACTTTGTGTTCACAATGTGATTGACTTGATAAAGGTAAACTCAACATTTGGGAAAGACTAGGTATTTGATTCTTTAATGTAATCAATGGTTTAGTACGGTGAGTCTTAGCTAATAACCCTTGTTTCGTAACAAGAAAAATGTTCTGATTCACTGACAATATTTTAAATCTTTATTTTAATGTGATGTTTATACAGGGTGTCCCAATGCTCCGTAATCGGTCGATAACTCAATGTGGGTTGAAGATACAGAAAAAAGTTTCAAATAAAGGTTGCTTTGATTTGAATTGCGCATCTTCTAAAAATATTCTTACATCTACAGTATGTTGCATTTTCACGTGGCAGGAAAATGTCACTTTTTTTTAAATAGCACACCCTGTATTTTTTTCTCTTAATGTATCGACCAAGCATATTTATATCACGCCTGAAAATTTTTTTGATATTGGATGTGCGGTTGCCAAGTTATTAATTATTTTGTCAAAATTTGGTACAATTCAAGGTCGGACTATAATATTCATAACTAAGTTATTCTTCAAAAAAGGAAAAATTTATTTGACGAATAATATTACCCTAATGTCGTGTTACTCTACAAAAAAAAAACTAAGTGATTAATTTTATACCGAGTGTTTAAAATGAGAATTCAAACGTTGTGAACTTTAAATAGAATTTATACGAATATTTTAAATGGAACACCCTATATTTTTATTTACCATCAAATTCTCGACAAAAAACCCTATTCAACGGTGTATTATTTCCTGGTATTATTTTTTGTACTTTTGTTAATATTTACGATTTTTAAAATTTCACGTAAAAAAAATTTGTTGTAAGTAATTTTTGTTTAATTATTATTACAAAATACCGTTTAAATAGTTGTTATCAACGCAAAAAAACAAAACTCAAGTCCTGTGACTATCTTAATTTCTAAATATAATTAAAACAAAATTTTTAATAAACGGTGTTTCTCGAAAATTAAAATATAAAATAAATAAAATATCTCTCATTAAAGTAAATGTTCAAAATGTCTTCCACTTTGATCAATGCACTTTTGAAGCCTAACCCCAAATAATCTCACATTGTTTAAAGTCATAGGAGTAATCGGTTGAAACGCCTCTCGAATTCAAATTTTCATGTCATCTCGTGATGTGGCAGCTGTTGATATATTTGATATTTAACAGTTCCCCAAAGATAGTAATCCATAAAGGTAAGGTCCGGTGACCTTGGCGGCCAAGGAAAAGGACCTCCTCTACTTTATTACTAATAAATCCAATTCTCGCGCGCACCTCTGACTGTTGTTTTGCTTTGATTATTTAGAACTTAAGATAGTCACAGGACTTGAGTTTTGTTCTTTTGCGTTGATACCAACTATTTGACTTGAGTTTTGTTGTTTTGCGTTGATACCAACTATTTAAAGGGTATTTTGTAATAATAATTAAATAAAAATTACTTTTAACAAATTTTTTTACGTGGAATTTTAAAAATCGTAAATATTAACAAAAGTACAAAAAATAATACCAGGAAATAATACACCGTTGAATAGGGGTTTTTGTCGAGAATTTGATGGTAAATAAAAATATAGGGTATTCCATTTAAAATATTCGTATAAATTCTATTTAAAGTTCACAAAGTTTGAATTCTCATTTTAAACACTCGGTATAAAATTAATCACTTAGTTTTTTTTTGTAGAGTAACACGACATTAGGGTAATATTATTCGTCAAATAAATTTTTCCTTTTTTGAAGAATAACTTAGTTATGAATATTATAGTCCGACCTTGAATTGTACCAAATTTTGACAAAATAATTAATAACTTGGCAACCGCACATCCAATATCAAAAAAATTTTCAGGCGAAACATAAATATGCTTGGTCGATACATTAAGAGAAAAAAATACAGGGTATGCCATTTAAAAAAAAGGAACATTTTCCTGCCACGTGAAAATGCAACATACTGTAGATATAAGAATATTTTTAAAAAATGCGCAATTCAAATCAAAGCAACTTTTATTTGAAACTTTTTTCTGTATCTTCAACCCATATTGAGTTATCGACCTATTACGGAGCAGTGGGACACCCTGTATATCCAAATAACAGGTTTATTGAGAATTTGTTGTGGCTGATCTTCAGTGGCTCAAAATATTGACCTTTCAAATTGTATATTAAGAGCTATTTCACGATGCAATTGGCATATTCAACTATTAAAATGTAATATAACCAATTAGACTCATGTGTGGTTTGTTTGCATAGAAGCGGTACATTAAGATAAACATGATGTATTATTAGTATTACAGTAATAGTCAAACATTTTTAGCTTAAATGTCATCTAAATGATAACATTTGTATGTGACTTTGTCTGCCCTCGACCATACGTTAAACTTTCACCACATTCTGAATCGTAGGATTTACTGGTTAAAAGGTACTAAACAGGTAAGAAAGCTGAAATTGATATGGATGACCTGTCCAGAAAGAATAAAAGTTAGCTGACACATGTAATATGTACTTAATTCGTATAAGTTAAATAATGTAAATATTAAAACTGAAAATTGAATGATACATAATTATTTTATATTTTCTTATTACATAATACATTACGCTTCGTAACCCAATTTGCTTCATCAGTAACATTTGGTTCATTAGATTCATTTCTAAGTTTTTTTGCATTTACTAAACAGCTGCATCTACATATTACCTAATTCTAGCAACCGTCGACCATTCGCTGCACTAATATAATACGTATAATATAAGGGGTAGGAACCTATCTATCTACAGAATTTGATACCTATTAAACGAAAATGTACTGTTAGTTCATTATAGTTATTTATGTATCAAGGGAATTATAAGGGTCTTAATTACCGAGGGTAAAGTTTGCGTCCCGAGGGCCTTGCGCCCGAGAGACAGCAATTACCCGAGGTAATTGAGACCTATTAATTCCCGTGATACATAGATAATTTTATTTCTGACCGAGTTTAACAAAATTTGTTCATTTCCGGTATATTTGAATCAGAGGTATCGTCGATTGCAGTTTTGGTTGTTGCTAGGTTACTGGTTCATAAAAGAGCCGTAGAGGGAATTATAGTGTCTTTATATCCCAAGGGAGTTATGACACTCTTTATTGGTATCGTAACTATGACAATATAAGCACAGATAAGTAATAAAGCTTATAATATCACTGTCAGAAATAATAGTATATTAATTATATTATACACCAAGGTGGTGAAGACTGTTATTATTGACCGAGTACCAAGATTATTTCGCGAGGGGCTTTGCCCCGAGCGGAATAAGGTGCGAGGTCTATAAATGGCTTCACCACCGTGGTGTATATACAATTTTTTCCACTACTAGTCAAATTTAAGACACAAATTAAAAATAAAAAAATTTCTTGTAAAAATCTAGGTAGCATAATTGCCAACTTCACAGCTAGTAGTGGAAAAAATTTTTTTCCCACTACTAGCTGTGAAGTTGACAATTATTGCGTATCCTAGACAACTGAGAAGTTTAATTTCTCTACCTAGTGGTCAATAATCTATTATATTATTCACCTAGGTTAATAATGGGAATTTGCATTCCTGTGCTACCTACTTGATTTTTACAAGAAATTTTTTTATTTTTAATTTATGTCTTAAATTTGACTAGTAGTGGAAAAAATTGTGTATACACCACGGTGGTGAAGCCATTTATAGACCTCGCACCTTATTCCGCTCGGGGCAAAGCCCATCGCGAAATAATCTTGGTGCTCGGTCAATAATAACAGTCTTCACCACCTTGGTGTATAATATACTATTATTACTCTTCTTTGGGTTAATGTTTATTTTGACCCATAGTATAAGTTTTTTTCATTTTTGATGGTTTATACTTAATTTCTTAGATTAATATTTATAAAAATTTACGTTAAAACCCTGAAATGTTTGAAATCAATATTCATTGTCTTAAGCGCGAAACATAAACTGTATGGAATGGTGTAGCTAACAGTTGTACCTACTATCTAAAACAGATTTTAGGAAAAATTCCAGGAAAAAAACGCAAACGTCCTTTCTTACATTCAAATATGGATGCAATACTTTCACAGTTAAATAACACCGTGTTCATTTTACTTGCCTTTTCGGTTCAATAAATAATTAGATTATCCTGTTCATTACTTGGGAAATTCCGCATTTTGTAATTTGTTAATTAATATACTGAATTCAGTGTGTAGTTAGTATAATAATATCTATCAGTTTCATTGTGTTCATAACACTATCATGAAATTATACTTGTTCATTTCAAAGTTGCAACACTTCAGTGTATTTGCATACATAATAGAGAGTAGAAAATTATGTTATTTATTCATTCATAACTCGACTTACTCTAATTGCATACTTATGAGTAAATAAAATAGACCGTGTAGTATCAATTATAGTGTAAATCATTCCTATGCCAAACTTCGTGAACATGCTCTTGTTAAAATACTGGACGGGGTTTGGAATTATTGCAATTCTCTTGGATTTTAAGTCTTTCCACAGGGTTGACAAAGATTTCAAATCTATACACGTAGAAATACAAACTTGCCTAGGTATATGACGAGTTTAAATAAATATGATATATGGAATATTCTAGAATTGCAGCCCCCTTTAATCATTTTGCAAAAAATTGACGATTTCTTAAAGAAAGATTTTGTGTTTTCAATGACCACAACATCACAGGATGTAGCAAATTTCATATTTAACAAGTTCAAAAGGTGCCAATTCTTATAGAATTCTAATTTCAACCAACTTCAACACTTCCAGAGATTTGAAATCAGAAAAGAATTTCCTATAAGATGACACCATTTCCAGTTTTCTAAACACAGACACACAGACATCCGGACGAATTTAGTAACCAACTTTTTGAAGCTGGTTGAAAATACGTGATGCTACAGTTTAAAAGATAAAACAAATTGATGGTAACTATTGGTTACCACATTACCCGCACAGTCTTTGAACTAGAACCAATAAACAAAAGCAAATAGTAAATTGCACTAATAATCAGTAGAGCATTTCAACCGTATTAAAAAAAATCAAATTACTGCAACAGACATAGTACTGAAAATGAGACCATAAATAAAATGAAGGTACGATATGGAATAACTGTACTTGCCACATAATTGTCATGGCGATATTTTCGCTTGCTCTAATTAACCTGAATTTTAAATCTATCATGATAAAAAAACCTAATTATTTCAATATGTAGGTATATGTGAAAGGTGCTAATGAAGCCGTATTTTAGACTTGATAAATTAGTATTATACAACGTTGTTAGTAATGTAAATGTTTCCATACGAAAGTGCTTTATCAAAATTTTTTTACCGAAAGTGTGAGAATGTACCGAACAGCTTTTATTAATTTTCCTATCTCTAAAATATTATAGAAAGGATAACTAATTCCTTTGACGTATATTAATTGACTTTTACTTAATATTTATTGCAGGGCTTGGACTTTCTTTTAAAATATATATTAGTGTATAATTAGTAACACTGAAGGTGTAAGTTATTACCGTAATAAAAACCCACCGCCTAATCAGGCAACGGTTTTTTATTCGTAATTATAATTACGCTTTTAACTTGCATTATTCAAAGTAACAAAACATTGATGGAGAGAAAGTTTCACGTATTGTGTTCTATTCGTTAATAATAACGTATGCACTTATTCGATGGGATTAAAAGATGTCGGACGTTTATTATTAATGATACCTGCATATTTACTTATACACTTTAAGACCATCCCAGAAACAAATCTTAAACGCAACGCCAGTAATATTCTCATTGTAATAAATAAACCTCTTCGGCGTTTAATGTTCATACAATTTTCGTAGATGCGAAGGCGAAAAAGACATACAAGCATTTATTATTCTACATACTTACGTATTCACCAAATAATAATAATCATAAGTAATTCCACACAAATTTTTTATCGCACTTTTATCCTCTGTCATCAGGGATATCAAGCTTTTTCTTGCTGTTTTTCTACTTGTAATTATTTGTTATTAGGTGTGAAAATATAGTAATGCTCACTTGAAACAATTCAAGAAGTACTAAATAATGACTTTGTTTCAGAGTTCGCAATCCACCAAGTGACATATTCACCGTACTCAGTTCTCCAGAATCATCACCACAAAGCAACGGTACAAGTACACCACGCCGAAGTCATATCCATAACGATTCCTTCTCGCGTCTATTTGGAAACTCCGGAGCTACCACACCCCGCAAATTGTCCTTAAATAAACACGGTTAGTACTCTATTTACCATTAAAAAAAAAGGAGACTGCATTGTACTTTTTTTTTCAGATGTAACAGTGCGTAATCCTGTTACTGGAAATGGTGTTACTTCATGGGATCAACATCGTTCGTCACTTTCGCCAAAAATAAAAACCGGTTAGTACAAATCCATAGATTTCAAATATCACTATAATAATACATGCAATTTTGTAGAGAGAAACCCAGTTACGGGAGAAGTTTATACTATTGTAAGCCCCGCAACGACTCCAACAAAACTTGTCCAAAATGGATTTGGTCATCAGAATGGCTTTTCGTCTCCACTTAAAAATGGTCACGAAGGAATAACTAATGAAATTAAAGCTCCTGCCAATAAACCATTGACTAATGGCCAAGCCTAATTTTACTTCCATTTACGACTGTCTCCTCATGTTCCAATAGAATTTTCCAGTTCTTTTTGCTTTTCTAGAGATTGTAAGGTTCGCAGTTTTTTTTTTAAATGAAAAAATATCGTTAGTATACACTTTGCGTTTTCGATTCTTTATATGAAATCCCTTAGACAATAAGGTTTAGTGTTTTCGTTAGGTATGTTATTTCTTTTCTAAAATAGGAAAGAGTAATTTGTATGTATTACAATGTTTTGCCCTTTATACCTACAGCCTTATATTATAGAAATAAATTTATTGAGCGTTTATTGTTATAGAAACGTGTAGTTGTAGATGATAAAAGTATTATGTATTTATCACTTGTAATGAACTTAGCAATAAATTTTTATACTTAATCTCTGTCATCAAACGTTATACGTGTTTTCCACAAAAGAGAATAACCTTTATATTGTCATTAATAAAACTGTTAATCAATAATAGCCGACACTGACTCATACCCCATGTAATTTTAGCCCTTGTATCATATTTACATTGCGTGGTCAACAACTGTCAACTGCACAACATATTGATTTTTATATGAGATGGTGGTAAAAGAGCAAATTAAAATTAACGACAAGCTTTTCCACACATAATTATAGTTAATAATTTCGGACCCATTATGTTCCAAAAGTTCTCCAGTTAGCTACATTCACCTAGAGGTCCTCTCCGGCAAAAATTTTAATCCATGCAACCATTTTTAAGCCCTTTTTTAACAACCTTTTATTGCAAAAATGGTTATATCCGCGTTCATCATAGCATTTAATAACATATATCTTTCACCCAACGATCATACGTAGGAACGATAGATGTCCATATGGCTACCATTTCCGTATTGGAACTGCCCAGTAAAGGCTTTCGCAGAATTATATCCCATTTATATCTCTATTTTCTCCCTATATATTTTTAATGTGTTGCCATTACTTTATACGATTAGGGCTTAGAATACCCGAATTCCGGAATTTCGAAAACCGGGATCTCGGAATATTTAAAACCAGTATTCATACGTAAATACCGGTATTTCGGTATTAATTTAATTTTATTTGTAGAAAATATTTTGGATTAATTATGTGCGTTTATTAACGAACATTGCAAAAGCTCGATGTTGGGGATATGGCAAGGCTACAAATTTTCACTTGAATCGCAAACTTTATACCGGGTGATTTACATGAAAGTTGCATTTTTTCAATGGAACTCGTTGGTCGACTCTAATACGACTTTAATGTGTCACACATAGTACTTAAAGCGAATCGTTTAGCCGCATGTGTCCAAAAAAATTGAATATCGCAGGAATCACAAAGCTTAGAAGGCCGTGATGATGCGATATTACTAAAATATGAAATGTGATAGCGTAAACCGGACTGTCAAATCGGAAATCTTCTTTATTACATTTTAATTTTTGAACTATAAATTTACAAAATTATAATTGCGAGTTTATTATTTCGAATTTCAATTTTGAATTTAGTTTTAACATTTATCTTAATTTTGAGTTTCGAGTTTTGAAATTTGAATCAATTTCAATTGGATTTCTGACTTTAAATAATTCTTTCAAAGTTCTCTTTTTGAGTGTTGAATTTTCAAATTATAATTTAGGATTTATTAGCATTAATATTTAGAGTTTCAATATTTTATTTTAAATTTCTATTTTGAACACGAAATTTTTGAATTTCAAGTGGATTTATTTAATTTACATTTTATACAGGGTGACCCAGGGCTGTGTGATTGGTCCATAACTTTTTTGCTATTCAAGATATCGACATGCGGTTTTCACGGACAAGTAAGCACACTTATACTGCACATTATAAAAATATTTTGATTATATACAGAATGTTCCTATACAGGGTGGTAAACCAAAGTTATGTTTTTTTAAATGGAACACCCTATATATTTCTACATTATTAGTTTTTACATGAAAAAATAATGGCACTTTGTATAGGTCACTATGGGTCTAGCTCTCTCCGTTTCGGCGTTATTCAACGTTTTGTTCGAAAAAAGACTCACATTTGATGGGTCACTGCTGAGTAGGCCATGGATATTTTTCGAAAAACTTGCCACAGAAAATTTTAGAATAACTTGGAATTTTAATAAATAGTCGACTTTTGGTCCATGCATGCACACACTATACAGGGTGTGCTGAAACGCAAAAAGTCGAATAACTCTTTTTTTATAAATGGAACACCCTGTATTTCTGTTCACGATTCGATTAAGTTTTTTATAAGCTTTCCACTGATATACAATTTGTATGGTCAATTCTGAATAGTTACTGAGATTTTCCGGAAAAACTATTGTAATTATGAAGAAGTTGTGGTTTTTTGTAAGTAGGCTGCTGTCAGCGAATATCGCAAGTGTTTAGATATCTTGCAACACGAGTAAAACATCCACTTGAGTTTCTTCATCAATCCTCCCTACCAATATCTCTTTTTTTCCATATTTAATGCTGCCAGATTCTTCAAATCGATTTCTAAGTTTTGAAAAGAAATGACTTATGGTACTCTCGTATCGGGAGATTTTTGATGGTATATTCTACTGGCTAACAAAACATTTCGATCGACTTCACCAATACAGTAACAAGGGCGTCGCCAAGGGGGGGCCAGGGGGCCATCGCCTCCCCTGGGAAAAAGAAAAAAGGCAAGTTATTAAAAATAAAAATAAATTTTGTACGAAATCTTGAAAAAACGCCAGAGCCACGAACTCCCAATAGTGCTTGCCCCCCCCCCTCTGGGAAAATTTTCTGGCGACGCCCTTGTACAGTAAACCATATTGATTAATTCTTGATGTGTGAAATTCATTTTAGTCGAGCAAAAATGTGCAACAGTAACAATGTAGATTATAAGTATTATCACACTAGCATCTAAATTAACTGTCATATCACTTGCGATATTCGCTGACAGCAGCCTACTTGCAAAAAACCACAACTTCTTCATAATTACAATAGTTTTTCCGGAAAATCTCAGTAACTATTCAGAATTGACCATACAAATTGTATATCAGTGGAAAGCTTATAAAAAACTTAATCGACTCGTGAACAGAAATACAGGGTGTTCCATTTATAAAAAAAGAGTTATTCGACTTTTTGCGTTTCAGCACACCCTGTATAGTGTGTGCATGCATGGACCAAAAGTCGACTATTTATTAAAATTCCAAGTTATTCTAAAATTTTCTGTGGCAAGTTTTTCGAAAAATATCCATGGCCTACTCAGCAGTGACCCATCAAATGTGAGTCTTTTTTCGAACAAAACGTTGAATAACGCCGAAACGGAGAGAGCTAGACCCATAGTGACCTATACAAAGTGCCATTATTTTTTCATGTAAAAACTAATAATGTAGAAATATATAGGGTGTTCCATTTAAAAAAAACATAACTTTGGTTTACCACCCTGTATAGGAACATTCTGTATATAATCAAAATATTTTTATAATGTGCAGTATAAGTGTGCTTACTTGTCGGTGAAAACCGCATGTCGATATCTTGAATAGCAAAAAAGTTATGGACCAATCACACAGCCCTGGGTCACCCTGTATCTACATCTTTGAATAACTTGAATATTTACTTTGAATTTGGAATTTTGAACTTTGAGTTTCTAAGCTACGCGTTTTTTCTTTTTCTTTTATAGTTTCAGCACGAAAAAAGTCAATATCGATATCAATACCGTGAACCTAATTTAATTAATAATTAAGTCCGTATCCATTATACTTTATGTGGTTCACCATGTGGCGCCATAATATATTCATATGATTCACCTTTTTTGTTTACACTGTCGTCTTCGTTTGGTTCATACACGATAATTGTTGTTGTATTGTCTTTCTGTTGCAATTTTATTTCTAGTTTTACATTTTTATGCAATTGAATTTGCACGTGCGTTTAATTTCTTTACATGTTCTACATTTACTATCATGCTACCCTTTCTCGTTTCCACTTTGACTCCACTATATAATGGTATATGTCAATCTTCCATCACCATTACCCCACGTCATTTCTTCTTCATTTCACATACTTATTCAATTTTTATACCAGCTCTTGTTCATTTCTTTTCTAGAAATAGAGGCTCAACAGGAAATTGGATCCTCACCTATGAAAACAATAATACACGACCATCTTCATCTGGAAAAAGTCTCGATATAATACGAGCGATGGCGGGTGTGAGTACAGACGACTCTTGGTTAAGAGTTTGTTGTGTAACCTATCCGTTTACTCATAAGCGAGGCTAAAATCCAATAAGGCGGGATAAGGATAGACTTTGTTGGGCAGGATGAACTGTAGTAGTTGAAAAGTAAGTAAACTCAAACACAATTATTGATTAAAGAAATTTAAATACAGTGAAATAAAATGAAAGCGAAAATAAACAATAACTTGTTATGAACTCAAAATAAATGATGAAATAATAGTTTTGTTAGAATTGTAAACGGAAAATTCTATGTTGACTCTGGTTTCAATCCTAAATAAATCGTTATGGCGTAAACACACTTTTAGGTTATTAACATTGGATACGAGACTAGGATAGTCTGAGGGGAATCAGGGCAAGGGACGATTCTCACCAATAGAGAAGCAGGAGCATGGGCACATTTTCTATAATATAATATTAGATCAAATACCTGGCATACAGTTTACTGCTACTCTACTGAACTTTATTGAGAAACCAACATAAAAATGTTGGCACAGCAATTCATAAACAATTCAGAAAGGTTTAAAAAGAAGCTCTAAGTACCATAATTTTGTTGTCACAGCGCAAAAAGGTGCTCATCATAAGCAGAATGCTAAAAGTAATGAAAGAGGGGATAATTATTGTGCTTTCTCAAATATTCACAAAAATAAGAAAAAGACCAAGGGTACTTAATCCACTTGTAACTGGTATAAGAAAAATAAAACCGCCATACTGCTTCTCACCTGATAACTTTTTGATAACCTACAAGAGATTGAGATTAAGGAAAAGGAAAATGATTTTGCGACGTAGTAGACTCATCGTCTTTTTGTGAGTCAAATACAGATCCCAGCACAATGTAAGGTGTTATTTGTTATTTATAAAGGTTGTGAATAATAATCAAATGAATAAAGTGATTGTCTTGATGATTTTACTGCTTAAATAACATTTCCTCATAAATTATCATGATAAATATCGTCACTAATCTTTTTTTACAAGTTCATTGGTTTGATATGATACGTACGTAGTAGCATTGAATAATCACTCAACGGTAGCATTGGATAAAGATACACTCAACGGTAGTAGATAAAGTGAAGAATTTCACAACTGGTACATAGAGGATGATGAAGTTCTATTTGATACTAATAAGTGTGTGCTTTATATCGGTGGATGCAAAGGTACGGATTTATACTTACAATATATTATAATATATCCTACTTCTTTATTCAATGATTATATAAAATACATTTAGTATCTTATAAATTAGATCTCCGAGTATGCCATAAGTAGATGGGGTTCGTTAATATCCCCATATAATGAAGGATGTATTAAGGACTCTGGAGCAAATCCTGATGATGTGAATGAGTTGTTAACGGCTAAATTCCCTTATACCAAGCCCATTCGTGATTACATCTTGTGTATCTACCTTAAGCTTGAGATGATATTACCAAATGGAGAATTTCAAGAATGTTTGACACTAAAGAAAGGGGATTATCTTACTTATAAGTTGTTACGTAAGTGTATTGAGGAAGCAAAATATGAAATGGATCTTTCTATGAAGTCTTCCATATTTTGTTATTGTATTCTGTCAGGTTTAAGAGAAGAATCTTGTTAATTACAATTTTTGCTTCAATAAACAACTAATAAGATAGGCATGTTTATTTTTCGCTCAGTTGACGTTGACGAATTGGACCAAGGTAGTTGTTTTAGGTACGAAAACGATGGAAAGTTAAAATAAACCTGCTTGCTGGGCCGTATCCAGAGGGGTGGGGCTGAGGGGGCACAAATCCTCATATGTGAAAACAATAATACACGACCACCTTCATCTGAGAAAAGTTGTAAGTCCTTTTGTACCCGATCATTTTACATATTTTCCAAAAGTAGAACGAGTACGAATTTGCCACGAAAGTCTACAATTGCTTAAAAATGGTGGACACCAAATATTGGGCAAAAATGTAACACCCCAACTCGACAAGAGAGCGGCGTATGGATCCACACACCAACAATAATCAGAAAGCAGCGAGCAGTGTAATGTAGGCTATGCTCTTTAGAAGTGCCGGTCTAGTGAGCGCTATAAGCTAAAGGAGCAGAAGACAGTCACAGCTAAATGGTACATCGAACACTGTTTGCCGGAAGTGTATGCTCCATTTTTACTAACTCTAACCTGTCAGCCATCAAACTGTTTTCTTTACTGCACAAATGGTCGTACCTTCTTCACCTTTTAGCTGGCTCAAACAGAAAAGATTCGTCATAACTGAAAGTAATGCTTATTTGAGTTCGGGTTATCTTTACTCACCTGGTAATTTTTCCTAAACGTTAAAGCAGGCAGCACACTATCGCGGAACGGAATGGAACGGAACGGAGTGGAAAGGAATGGAAATTTTGAATCTCCCCCCATTATCGCGGAATTCCACGGAAAAAACATGGTATATGATTTTATTTATAAATAGTTCTTCATCCATAATATAATAAATGAAAAGGGAACAAACACAAAACGATATACTTATACGTACATCCAGTTCAATACCGCCATAAGTGCAAATTGTTAATATTTGATTTTATGGCGGTATTTGACTGCTAACATGTTGGACTTTGAAATGAAATACAGCCACAAGTGATTACGTTTTAAAATATACCGTATTTGCAGATATGGCCCTATGAAATTCAGCCTAGCATTCATTGCTATACAGCTACAGCTTCATATACGGCGGTGTTTCACTAAACTCTCTACATTTTGTTTCTGTTCAACCACCATAAGTGTTAGTTGTGGCATTATTGCACAGAGGTTTTCACGTTGTATTCATAAATCTAACCTTAAAGAGCCGTAGTAGTTTTGTTTTCGCAGTTTACCAGGTCACAAAATCTAAACAAATTTTGCTTAATAATTAATTGTTAGTGCTTTAGCATTCATTAGAAGCAGCAAACGCACTAAGGCAAACACAATCACCAATCTTTCATGCCACAGTGTAGTCGGAGATCTTTAATCCGCTCTATGTTCCAGTTGAAAATAAGAATTATATGCAATCGTGGATAGACTCACAATTACAACATACTTACGATGAGGTAAATTTAATAATATTTTTAGTGGTTTTTTGCCCATTATTGTTTTTGAGCAGAAACATCTTTTTGATATTGGTAATTTAGGGCAAAAGGAAGGAACGTTTTATTTGTTACAGGCAACTACTCTGCAGACCCTAGAAAATGTTGATAAAGACGCATCCAGTAGTGTTGGGAATCAAATTTTAACGGATACCCAGGCTCTTTACTACACCGACAATTTTGAAATTTTTGAGACGTTTGATTCAAATAATTTGACTGACGATGACTCAGTAAGAGATAAGGATTTTATCCCCTCAAGCAGCTCGTACAGCAGTTCCGAAGAAGAATGCCATAGCTCTGACAACGAAACTCAACAAAAAGATGATATTGACAACAATATTAATTATATTCAAGAAAAAGAAAAAGAAGACAATTCTAAAGAAGAAGAAGCTGACGACCAAGATAAACGAAACGAGCAAGAGAAATACAAAGACAAGAAGCTAATGCAACGATGGAGCTTAAAGCCAACAGCCGAAAACGTCTACGAAGACGATTTAAAGAAACAAAAAGTTAATAGTGGCAAAAGCTACATATCCGAAGGTAACAGACAAGTTAAAGAGAGAAAAATTAAAGCTTCATGCAAAGAAAACTGCAGATTCAAATATTTTACAATTGAAAAAGCAATTATGTGACAACAGTCTTCAGAGGCAATTTGCTGCTTCTCACATGGAATTAGTAAAACCGAAATACAGACGGGTAACTGAAGGGAGTACAAGGACGGAAAATATTGGCTATTTTTTTACTATAAATGGAGAGAGAAGGAGAGTTTGTAAATTATTCTTTATGAACACGTTAAATGTAGGAGATAGGTTTGTTAGAACAACTTGGGCCAAAGCTAAAGAATGTAATATAATAAAAAAGGACGAACGGGGCAACCACAATAGACGCAAGACACTAGTCGACAGCATAAAGGATTCAGTAAGAAACCATATTAATAGTTTTCAGGTTATCGAGTCACATTATCTTAGGGCAAATACAACAAGGAAATTTATAGATGGATCCCTATAGCTCAAATGTACAGATATTATAAAAAAGAACAGGAAGAAAAAAATTTGCCATTTGCCAAAAGATGCACTTACGAAACCATATTTAACACAGAGTTTAACATCTCGTTTTATCAACCTAAAAAAGACCAATGTTCCATTTGTGAAGAATATAAAAACTCCAATCCAGATGAAAAGCCAAACTTCAAGAATCTTATGATCGCCATATTGCAAATAAAATAAAAAGCCGAGAAGAAAAAGCCAAAGATACAGCGATGGCTAAAGATAAACTAAATCTTATTGTGGCGTGTTTTGACCTGCAAGCGGTATTGCCAACACCATGTGGCGACGTTTCGGCTTTTTATTACAAGTGTCGTTTGAATTGTTTCAACTTTACAATTTTTGAAATTGTAACTAAACGTGGTCTGTGCTATTTTTGGCATGAAGCAATTGCCTCCCGGGGATCTAATGAGATCGCAACGTGCCTCTACAGTTACATTTCCAGTTTACCCCCGAATGCAGACATAATATTTTACTCTGACAATTGCGTAGGTCAGAATAAAAATAAAATAGTTGTTTCCATGTACCTCTACGCCATGTGTAACACCGAAGTAAACAGTATTGTACATAAGTTTCTTACTGTGGGCCATACCCAAAATGAGGGAGACTCTATGCATTCTGTCATAGAAAGGCAAAAAAAGAGAGCGTTAAAAAGTGGACCAATTTTTGTTCCCTCTCAATGGCCACCATTAATGAAAACTGCCATTAAAGAAGGAAGGCCCTATGACAAAGAGCTGGCCACAGAAGAATTTTTTAACTTTAAAGAAATTGCAAATCATTTTGAACAAAGATTTACCAAGAATTCTAAAAATGAAAAGGTGATGTGGAACGAAATTCAGCAGTGCCGGTTTATACATTACGCACACTACGCACGTGCGTAGGGCCCGGACGTGCGTAGGGCCCGGACAAATCTAAAGTTTTCAGTTTGTTAATTATAGCATTGACTATTATAGGTATCAATCAATGCATTTAATATTAAGGAATTAAGGTGTATTTATTTCACTCACGACTTCCCTTCAGAATAAATCCTGTAAGATACAACAATCTTAAATAAGAGGAAAGTTAAAATCCCAAAAGAAGGTATAATAATAAGAAGACACCCTTTAACACGCTTGAGACTAACATTTATTACTGGTCATATATTTTAAAAGAGTTTATTGCAGATTGAACATTTCCTCGTCCCTTTCTAAGTAAATAACCTTTGTACTTAATTATGCCGACACAAGAGGGGTTTGTGAATCAGGGACGTAACTATCATGGTAACTATCAGCCCCGCGGAACCCGGGTCTGTGATCTATGGGACCCGGATGTTACGGCACTAATATTTATATTTTCGTAAACATTTCTCCTAAATTGCTGAAAACGTATTTAAAAAAAATTGTAAAATGTAAATTTTATTTCCCAGCAAGTTAACAATAATGTGAAACATTCCAATTATGGAACAAATTTTTTATTGCCATAATTTCCGGCCTACTCTTCGTTTACGTGCGGTGTTGTTTGTACTCGTACCAACCATCAATAAAGACAGATGCGCCGTATTTATTGTATTGTAAGCTTCTTGAGAATTCAGACTTGTCGTTTTCATCTTATGAAGCTATTTAAAATATATTAGTTTGAATGATTCTCATTTTTATCGTCTCAAAAGCAACGGAGGTAGAGAAAAAAATAGATTGGCTTGTATCAAATTCGAAGTTTTGCTATGTATGCAAATTGTTGTGAGGGTGGATGGTGATGGTGGGGGGCCCAATGTTACTTAGTGCGTACTACTAAATGACATGTAAAACCGGCACTGAAATTCAGGTAATCAAAGTTGAAAAGAAGAGTCCTCTCAAAGTATTTTACAAAACAAATTTTGAAGACGAATACAAAGAAATTGACTTATCTTCACGGCGCAATCAAAGTATAAAAGACATTATCTTAACGAATGCTTATGACATGCCACCTACTTTGAAAGACAAAAATAAAGAACATCTTCTAGATTTGTGCAAGAAAAACTTAATTGAAAAAGTTCACCAACCCTTTTATTTCAACATTTGTTTATAAGATTTTGTTTACAAGTAGGTACTGCAGTTACCATATTATTTTTTGTAGTACGATTTTTTAGTCTGATATAATACAGTCATATTACTTTCTTAATTCTTGTGTTATTACTTTATCAGTAAATTTATTATGTTCGTAAGAGTCAGATATGGCGCCCAAAAATATTAAAATTTCAGTGCAATAATGCCATATTTAACAAAACTATAATATTATCCCAAAATCTATAATTTTTATATGTATATGGTTATATATCAGCAACATGTAAGTATATCCTCCCAAAATTTGAAACAGGTACGTCTTAGAGATAATGAATTATGTGAATAATTAAACTACACCATGGTTTCCTTTCCTTCTACTATAAAATTATATAATTTGCGTTTATGGCGGTATTGAACTCGATGTACGATAAGTCAATAGTGCAGGAATGAACACGCTTTGTTGTACGCGTCTTCGTGAATGTCATTCAACTGAATAGTGGAGAGGGCTGCGGAACTTCGGAAAAATTCGCTCGGTGAGCAATCCAACCAATTCCGTTCCGTTCCAATTACTTCCGCGGTGTTCACATCCGCGGTAGTGTGCGACCTCTAACTTAATTTATATGCTTTCGAAATTTCCATTCCGTTCCGCGATAGTGTGCTGCCTGCTTTATTAAGGCGGCTAAGGAGAGCTCCGCCATTTTTTTTGCTAAAATGACCATAAAATGGCCACCTTGGACGTAATCATGTAATAAAAAAATGTAGTAGCTTTCCTTAGGGACTTTCTACCAATACTGTTTGAAACCAGAAGGTTTACATTGATTGATGGATCACTATACTACATAGAATTTGTCCTACGCATAGTTTTTTTTATTAGATGATTATGTCAAAAATGGCCATTTTATGGTCATTTTAGCAATAAAAATGGCGGAGCTCTCCTTAGCCGCCTTAAGTGGTAATTTAATAGTAATAGTAACCTGACCACGCAAGAATCTGTAGGTGAATAAGAGATTTATCTTATTGTTATGTTAGTAAAACATGGGAATGAAGGCCGCTAATTTCTCTTTTTTGGTGAAAACCATAATACGCGAATGTAATGAGCAATGTATTCAGAAACTGAAATAAATGCAAGAAAAACAAATGAATCCTATCTTCACCGTTTTTTTTTGTTTTTTTGAGAGATCTATACTGGCAAGAGCTGGCAGTTGTAGGTATTAGTAAAAAAAAATATATTAAAAGTAAGACGAAAGTAGACGCTCAAGTATGTAGGTACAAGTGAAACGAGAAGAAAAATTGAATTGTACATTGAACGGCGGACGATGCGATGTGGCCCGAATTATGGCAAGCCGTTTTTCCATTTATTCACAGTTTTTAATTCAAAGCTATTTCCATGTCACTTGTAATAATGAAAATTACGCTATTTTCGTTAAGAAGAATGGAATTTTTATTCTTATTTAAAATTTAAATAGGTACATTTTTTATTTTAATTAAGAAAAAAATACATAAAACCTATTGTTCCTTATGAAAATTTAGGAATTTAATAATTATTGAATTAATATTTTAAATTACCATAAAAATGATTTTATATTACCTACAATTTAATAATTATTCATAGTTAAATCAAATTTTTTATTACTAACAACTTTAAGGTAAATAAAATAAAAAATTTAAAGTTTAGGTAAATAAGAACTTAAACAGGTTACTTAACATATTCTACTTAACAAGAGAGAATAAAAGAGTATTACTTGACAACTAAGAAAAGCTATAACTTAATGTTTGCAAGTCACTAAATTGTTTAAAAATTCAATAAATAAATAATAGCAATTAGCAGGGACCACAAAGCTTAGAAGGCCGTGACGATGCGATATTTCTAAAACATGAATTAATGTACTAGCGTAAACCGGACGGCCAATTCCGAAACCTTCTTATCTTTATTACGTTTCAATTTTTGAATTATAAATTTACAAAATTATAATTGCGAATTTATTATTTTGAATTTCAATTTTAAATTTTATTTTAACATTTATCTTTAAATAGCAGTAATATTTTGAAATTTGAATTTGAATTTCAATTTGATTTTTGACTTTGAATCATTCAACTTTCAAAGTTCTGCTTTTGGGTGTTGAATTTTCAAATTATAATTTAGGATTTATTAGAATTAATATTTTGAGTTTCAATTTTTTATTTCAAATTTCTATTTTGAATACGAAATAATTGAATTTCAAGGGGATTTATTTAATTATCATTTTATATCTACATCTTTGAATAACTTGAATACTTTGAATTTGGAATTTTGAACTTTGATTTTCTAAGCTATGTGTTTTTTCTTTTTCTTTTATAGTTTCAGTAGGAAAAAGTCAATACCGGGAACCTAATTTTTGCTTCCGCTAAGTAATAATCATTGTACATTTCTGACCCTCCTTTAACACTCACATTTAGTATTTCTCTCTTATTTTTTCTTTTACATAGTAAATTACTGTCTCTATTACTATTACTGTCTATTACCGATCTTTCTCCCCTGTTTTGTACTTCTCTGGTGTACATATGTATGTCGTAGTATTTATAATTAAGTTCGTATCCATTCTATATATTTTTTACATGTTCTACATTTACTATCATGCTACTCCTTCTCGTTTCCACTTTGACTCCACTATGTAATAGTATATGTCAATCTTCCACGTCCATTACCTCTCGTTATTTCTTCTTCATTGCACATACTCATTCAATTTTTATACCAGCTCTTGTTCATTTCTTTTCTAGAAATAGAGGCTCAACTGGAAATTGGATCCTCACCTGTGAAAACAATAATACACGACCATCTTCATCTGGAATAAGTCTCGATGCAATACGAGCGATGGCAGGTATCAGTACAGGCGACTCTTGGTTAAGAGTTTGTTGCGTTTTACCTTTCCGTTTATACTCATAAGCGAGGCTAAAACCCAATAAGGCGGAATAAGGATAGACTTCGTTGGAAAGGATGAATTGTAGTAGTAATTGAAAAGTAAGTAAACCCAAACAAAATTGATTAAAGAAATTAAAATACAGTGAAACAAAATGAAAGCGAAAATAAACAATAGCTTGTTATGAACTCAAAATAAATGATGAAACAATAGCTTTGTTAGAACAGTAAACGGAAAATTCTATGTTGACTCTGGTTTCAATGCTAAATAAATCGTTATGACGTAAACACACTTAGGTCATTAACATTAGGTACGAGACTATCTAGGACAGTCTGAGGGGAATCAGGGTAAGGGACGATTCTCACCAACAGAGGAGCACGAGCACATTTTTTGAAAAGTAGTTCAATTCATTATTAGAGCAAATACATGGCATACAGTTTACTTGCTACTCTATTAAGAAATCAAACATAAAAATGTTGGCACAGCAATTCTTAAACATTTCAGAAGGTTTTAAAACTATCACAGCGCAAAAAGGTGGTCATCTCATCATAAATAGAATGCTAAAAGTAATGAAGGGGATAATTATTGTCCTTTATCAATTATTCACAAAAATAAGAAAAAGACCAAAGGTACTTAATCCAGTTGGTATAAGAAAAATAAAACCTTTTTCATAATCTACAAGAGATTGAGATTAAGGAAAAAGAAAATGAGGTTGCTACGTAATGAGTCAAAATCCCAGTACAATGTAAGGTCCTATTTATAACGGTTGTTAATAATAATTAAATGAATAAAGTGATTGTCTTGTTGATTTTACTATGCTTAGGTAAATAAAATAACACTTCCTCATAAATTATCATGATAAATATTAGCGCCACTAAACTTTTCTATAAGTTCATTGCTTTTATATGATACGAGTAGGTAGGTATACATATAAAGTGAAGATTTTCACAACTGATACATAGAGGACGATGAAGTTCTATTTGATACTATTAAGTGTGTGCTTTATATCGGTGGATGCAAAGGTACGAATTTATACTTACAATACAGAACCACTCAAAGTGGACAACGTAATGAGGTTGTAGAACTCGTCAAAACTGACACTTTTTTATAGGTGTGTGAAGATAGCCGTATTATTTTGGAATAACAAAATTAAATCATATCTATAATTAAGTGCTCATTATGCGCCATTTTACGCCGTTGAAATGAAGTTTTGCGCCCTAATAGGAAAGGAGGTATTACAAAAATTACATTCATACGGCCATGTTCACGGAGCCGTGAATTTTTTTATAAATTGATTTCTTTTTGCAGAATAACTAGGCGCTCATTAAGCGCCGTTTTGCGCCGTTACAATAAAATTTTGCACCCTAATAGGAAAAAAGTTATGACAAAAATTGCGTTGCAACGGCCAAGTTCACGGAACCGCTCATTTTGTTAAAAACTAATTTTTCCTTAACAATTAATTAGGCGCTTATTAGGCGCCGTCTTGCGCCGTTAAAATAAAATTTTGCACCCTAATAGGAAAAAAGTTATGACAAAAATTGCGTTGCAACGGCCAAGTTCACGGAACCGCGCATTTTGTTAAAAACTAATTTTTCCTTAAGGATTAATTAGGCGCTTATTAGGCGCCGTCTTGCGCCGTTAAAATAAATTTTGCACCCTAATAGGAAAAAAGTTATGACAAAAATTGCGTTGCAACGGCCAAGTTCACAGAACTGCGGATTTTATTCAAAACTAATTTATTCCAATGCCGGGAAGTCAACGCCCCGCCCACCCTCGCAAGGGGCCTCACCAGGACAAAAAACAAAGCTCCAACAAAAACAAAACCTTCATTTGGCAAGAGTTCCCATATACAGTTCATTCGGCCAACCCACCCCGACCGATCGACGAACCAAACGCGCACCCGTGCACGACCATCCTTCTCCACATACCGAACACAATGTACAGGTCGGCCGCTGGATCCTCACCGACCCACATGCCCACACACAACGACGCGCGCATCCGTCACTCGACCACTCCACCACCAAAAACAAACAAAGACAAACCGCAAATCTCAGTCAGCCTGTCCCTGTTCGCCCCCAGCAACGAAGCAGTCGAACGACAGACCCGCACGCCGCCGCACGCGAACACACATCGGCAAAGATCCAGCGGCCGAACCATAGGCACCCACACATCACCAGCCAACACATTCCGAGAGTGTCGCCCTGCACGTCCCTCATCAACTCAAGCAACCAACAAGGACATCAACAACAAACCCCGCCCTCCCCCACGAACAGTCCCGACACCAACTCACCAACCCAAGCCAAACGTCAAACGCACATGTCACAATGTTGCCCGCAAACATAGAAATCGGCGCTCACAACAACGGAGAACAACAATAAGGGAGCTGCACCCCTCGGCGAACAAATCACAGATCCGCCCGCAGAGGCCAAACGGACCATTCCCGAAAAATCCCACCAGTGCCCTTCGCCGCACCGACCCAAAGAGCAACAGAACCCCTTCAAAACCCCTCTCCAAAAAAAGTTGGGACCCCGAACCTCCGAAAACACCCTCCCCCCCCAAACCCGGCCCCAGCGTCCCCCACAAATGTCCCAGATTCCCCCGGAACGGCGCATTGAAAAGGCAAGAAAACCCTGCACAAGACTGCCCCCCTCCAGACGCCGAACAATGGGAAAACCCCAAAGCCAAAAAAGTTCCAAAAAAGAGAAAGCCGAGACTCCGACTCCCACCACACCCCAACCCCCACGCCGAACGGTGGGACCAACAAAAGAAGCCACCCAAACTGCAATCGATGCCCACCTACACAATCCAACAGATTCGCAAGGCCAGAAGCGTCGGAGCCCACTCCCCCCTGCACCCGAAAACCGGCAGCAAACCCTCAATCCCGGACGATCCCGCAGCGCACAGATGTCCCCACCCATGAAACGCCTCCTCCGCACCCACCGCGGCACCTCCGCACCCGACCGGCCACCCTCGTCGACGAGACTCGACAGAACCCCGCACCGACGACACAACCTCATCATCCCACAAAAACTCCGTGGTCATCACATCCCGATCAACACCAACCAAGCTCCGTCGCCAACAAACCGAGCGAAAGTTCCAACACCCACGCGACGCCACTGCCTTGAGGGAACACTCCCAAGCACGTCCACAACCGAAAGCCCGCCATCACAAGCAACAAGACAAGATAATATATTCATTAGCGCAATCAAACACCACAACCTGCCACACCTGCACCGGTCAATCAACACCAAAATCAGATTCCCCGGCGAAACAATTGGTTGGAACCGAGCCCCACACTGATAATAATAATAAAAACGTCAAAAATTCCCGAAAACTACACCCATCCCGAGAAAAAACAGAACGCCCACACATGCGCACACAGCGCAACCATGGCAAGAAACAAAGACAATCACAATACCACACTATAACAATGTACCGCCCACACAGAATCCGAAACACTCCACCTCACCATGCACGACACACCCCAAAACATTCGGGACACAGCGCCACCCGCACCCCTCGCACATCTATCGTGTTCCCCCCGAACAATCCACACTCTTGCAACGCGCCGCTCCCCCTCCCTCACTTCCCCAGTCAAGAAACTGTCAACTCCACTATACTTCCCTTCCCCCTCCATCAAAATCTCCTTCATTATCTTCACTAATTTATTCTCAGGCATTAATTAGGCGCTGTTAAAATAAAATTTTTAACCCTTATAATTATTTTTTTCAATGCAAAGGATAGGTAGTATTGCTGTTTCCATATTTGTTAAGGATATTAACCTATTGCCCGGTTCGCTTTCAAATGTTAATAAACGTGTCTAAATTAATTAATTGAAATTAATTGAGTCCATAATTCGGTGGATAAATTTCTCACAGAATGGGGTTGAATCCGTAATAGTAGTAGAAAAATCACACTACCTTCCCCATAGTTATTTAATGAAGTTTAGATTGAAATTAAGTAGGCGTAAACTTTCAACCAAGTAGTCATTATAAATTAAAATTACAAGGTTACCAATTACATAAGTTACGACATGTTTCGACGCAGTCATCTTCAGGCTATAATATAATATGTGAGCACTAAGACTAAATTAGAGTAACATAGGTACTTACTTAAAATAGTTTAAATTGTAGTGAGATGAATGAGATGTGGGCGAATGAGAATGAAGTTCACTTGACGAAATACAATTAAACCATCATCAACTCATCACTAAAACAGACATCATAGGGTAAGTAAATGCACCTGTTGTGGCCACTGCACATGTTCTGGCCACTTCAGAAATTAATGTCAAATTTGAAATTTAAATTATTAAATGCTTAGTAATTTAGATTTAAGTTTTCCCGCCTCTGTTATCTCTTCCAGATTGTCTGTGCGCATGCTATTTGTTGTAGGTATGTTCATTTGTATTCGAATTAATTGTTGTGAATGTGCATGGTATCCAAGTGGTGCAATTTGTCAACGAGGTAAGTATAACTTACTTTTTGTCTATAGGTACCTACTTCAATAGTTTAATCTTTGCAATATATCCCATTTGATTTGTTAGAAATTCTTTTACGTGATTTTAATGCTTTAAAAGAGATTTTACCAGTAAACATTGATAAAATACATGTGGCCACTACTAGAACACGAAAATGGCAATCGCGCCAAAATATGTAGTCAGATCATGCGGCTACAAATGGAACATCAAAACTAGGTAGTTGTAGCCACATAATAGAAAGAAAGAAAATATAGCCGATATAGTATATGAGAAAAGGATAAAATATGTTGTTTTTGTTTTTTCAGAAATCATCATGTCGTCAAGAAAATTATTTCAATATTCAGAAGAACGCTTTAATTGCAATAAGGGAACAAAACATGCCTGTTTCCACTGCTTGCACAAAATTCAATGTTCCTAGAACGTCGGTGAGAAATCGTCTAAATGGTAAAACTTCTGATGATTGCCGACGTGTTGGGCCTGTGTGTTTTGGGTCCAGAAATTGAAAGCAAATTGGCTACTTGGATTCTCGATTGTGCTGCCCGGGGTTTTCAAATAAATAAAGAGGGATTAGTTTTTTCGGTGCAAAAATTGATAAGAGAATGTAACATCGAGTCACAATTTTTTAAAGATGTACCAGCTCGACAGTGGTTTCTTTCCTTTTTAAAGAGAAGAAAAAGAAAATTATAAACAAACTCCGAAAGAAAAGCCTGCCAAAGGAAAGACTGTGAAAGCAAATGTAAAAAATGAAAGTACAACCAACGAAAATGAAAATACCATCCCTTTTGGCGTGGGAACGTTTGTAATTCTCAAATATGAAAACGATTTTTATCCTGCAAAAATTGTCAATGAGGACAATGGAGATTATTATTGCTGTGCAATAATGCGACAAAGTGGCATGAACCATTGGAAATGGCCAGATCCACCTGATCTTATCTGGTACCTACCACAAAGACGACCTTATTTGTATTATAAATGAACCTGAAGTTATCAGCGCAAGAGGAGTTTATGATGTTCCTGAAATGAAAGAGTTTTTAAAATATGTTTAAAATATTTACATAGATGTGTTTTCTTTTATTTTTCAATAAAATGTTTGGTTGTCTTTTATTTTGAAACACTATGGCCACAACTGGTTTGCCCTGATGGCTTCAACTAGTAAACTGGTGGTCACAAATAGCAAAATTGTACATGGTCGAAATTTTATTAATTTTATCCTTATTTAGCACAATGTTTCCGTATTTTGTGTCTTTATCTACAATGACTACAATCTATATGAACATGTAAGGTTTTACTTATCGCGCCGGCATGAGGTAGGTACTAGTCTAACGTCATCAAACTAGATTCGATTAATATTACCATTTGTCTTAAAAGCGGCCACAACAGGTGTATTTACCCTACTTAATCGTTGAAAAACTTTAACCAACTACAAACCAATTTTTGTTCTCCTTTTTCTTTGATTGATATCAAAGTAAAAGTAAAACGTGTCTAAATTAGATTAATTGCTTTGAAGTTAGTAATACCTACTACTAAAAACCGCACAACAGAAACTCTGGCCTAGGGAAGTGCTTATTAAATCGGAAGAAGTATGTAATACCGCAGTGGTACTATCGTGTACTGGATAGTACATTCATTCTGCAATGGGATTAAAAATTGTAACTTCCTCTCTGCAAATTACGGAATATAGGACCTTCCGTGCCCATGAAGAGAATTGGTTGGAGAAATTGGTAGATAGATATAGATACAACACTTTTATGGCGTAAGAATATATATTTGATTAAAAAACATTGTAAAATCATACCTACTTACACACTATACATTAAGAGATGACAAGAATGACAAAAATTCTTGTTAACCAATGTAACTTTTTTTTCATAACTTTTTTCCTATTAGGGTGCAAAATTTTATTTTAACGGCGCAAGACGGCGCCTAATAAGCGCCTAATTAATCCTTAAGGAAAAATTAGTTTTTAACAAAATGCGCGGTTCCGTGAACTTGGCCGTTGCAACGCAATTTTTGTCATAACTTTTTTCCTATTAGGGTGCAAAATTTTATTTTAACGGCGCAAGACGGCGCCTAATAAGCGCCTAATTAATTCTTAAGGAAAAATTAGTTTTTAACAAAATGAGCGGTTCCGTGAACTTGGCCGTTGCAACGCAATTTTTGTCATAACTTTTTTCCTATTAGAGTGCAAAATTTTATTTTAACGGCGCAAAACGGCGCTTAATGGGCGCCTAGTTATTCCGCAAAAGAAATCAATTTATAAACAAATTCACGGCTCCGTGAACATGGCCGTATGAATGTAATTTTTGTAATACCCCCTTTCCTATTAGGGCGCAAAACTTCATTTCAACGGCGTAAAATGGCGCATAATGAGCGCTTAATTATAGATATGATTTAATTTTGTTATTTCAAAATAATACGGCTATCTTCACACACCTCTTTTTTATAGTGTTTTGTTTCATTTTGGCTTTTGTTTCGAATTACATATGGACCTTTTTTTATAAATCTCTATATCTTGTGGGATTTCAAGAAATCAAAGTGTTTTGGAATCAACAGTTTAATATCTACAACGTTTGTTCAAAACTTTTTTACAAAAAATTTAGAACAGCAAGATAGTGGTCATTTTAAATTATATTAGAAGAGTAGATTTTGTGCTACTTATTCAATTTCAAAAATTTAAAATGACCGCCATTTGGCTGTTGTAAATTTTTTGTAAAACAGTTTTGAACAAACGTTGTAGATATTAATATGTTGATTCCAAAGAACTTTGATTTCTTGAAATCCGACTACAAATAATAATGGAGATATATAGAGATGTGTAAAAAAACAAAAAAAAGGTCCATAATACGAAAACAAAAGCCAAAATGAAAAAAATTATTTTAAAAAACGTGTTAGTTTTGACGAGTTCTATAACCTCTATTACGGTGTCCACTTTAAGTAGAAACACCCTGTATGTTATATAAAATACATTTAGCATCTTATGAATTAGATCTCCGAGTATGCCATCAGTACATGGGTTTCGTTAATATCCCCATATAATGAAGGATGTATTAAGGACTCTGGGGCAAATCCTCATGATGTGAATAAGTTGCTAACGGCTAAATTCCCTTATACCAAGCCCATTCGTGATTACATCGTGTGTATCTACCTTAAGCTTGAGATGATATTACCAAATGGAGAATTTCAAGAATGTTTGACACTAAAGAAAGGGGATTATCTTACTTATAAGTTGTTACGTAAGTGTATTGAGGAGGCAAAATACGAAAAGGAACTTTCTATGAGGTCTTCCAAATTGTTTTATTGTATTGTGTCAGGTTTAAGAAAAGAATCTTGTTAACAACGTTGTTATAATTACAATTTTTGCTTCAATCCTTCAATAAACAATGAATAAGATAAGCATGTTTATTTTTCCTTCAGGTGACGTGGGATCGAATTCGGCTAAAGCAGTTGTTTTAGGAAAACGATGGAAAGCCAAAACAAACCTACTTGCAGAGTCGTGGCCAGAGGAGTGGGCCTGAGGGGGCTGTGAAAACTATAATAAACGACCACCTTCATCTGAAAAAAGTCGTCGAGCCGTTTTGTACGGCATCATCTTACAGATTTTCCAAAAGCAGAACGAGAAAGAACTCTAACATTGCTTAAAAATGGTGGACACGAAATTTTGTCGAGAATTGTACCTCCATTTTTCGACATCTTAACTCGACAAGAGAGCGGTGTATGATGGACCCATTAAAACTACGCCACACTAACAATAATAATCAGAAAGCAACGAGCAATGAAGACATTGCTGTGTTTTTTAGAATTACCGGTCTAGTGTGACTCGTGACTTTAGAAATAGGTGGCGCAGAATTTATACAAACACACAGATACAATCATCTTTCACAATAATGTACATTTAATATTAAAGATGATGGTAATATTATATTTAAGGGCGTTATGCAGTCCGTAAAAATCTAGTGAAGCAACACTTTACCTGCGTCACCTGACGAGCCGCCACTGAGTAGTGGAAGATTGTCACAGCTAAATGGTACGTTGAGCACCATTTTCCGGAAGTGTTTAGTAAGGTGTCAAAAAGAACTAACTCGCCAGAATATTGGCTGCAACCAAGATGAATGTAATCGAACACCCTCCGTACCTACTCACCGGATCATCAATGTGCTACATTGCGATGTTCTTTGGGCTAACAAAGAACTTCCAAGGATGAAGGATTTTTTCAGAGGAAAAAATGCTGGTGTTTGGTGTTATTTTAATAGTATTCCTAAAGTTGCTTGGCTTGGAGCATTTAAGCAGTGGAAGAAAAGAATGGCTACAGAGGCGGGGCAAGACCCAAATTTTATGTGGGCAGGATACATTTTGCGAGGCCCTCTGATGGCGCAAGATGACGGATTTTATAGAGATCAAAAATTTTTGAAACTGTCAATTTTTTATTCAGAAAAATGCAAACATCTTCACTTTAACTAACATTATTAAGTAATAAATACGAGTAAATAATTAAAGAAACATACATTTCCTGCTTTTAGCCTAGGTACTGTATCGCAGTGGCGTACGCAGACTATAGCCTTGGGAGGGGATATAAAGTGCGGTGTGATTTACAAATTTTAGTAAGCATTTGTTTTACAGAAAGTTATAAAATAAATATTATTACAATACAAAATCCAATCGCCTTGGCTGTCGTGTAAGTTCCTCTATTATTTCGTGTTCTGCAATGGGTAGTTCCCCATGAATTGACATCATTGCCAGTCCATTAAGTCTGTTCTGTGAGGTTGAATTTCTAAGAGCGGTCTTTTTTTAAGGATTAATAAGAATAAGCGTAAAATAGAATGGAAGGGTTGGGCGCTTGGGGGAGTGATATATGCTCCTTATCCCCCCCTTGGGTACGCCACTGCTGTATCGTAATCCAGCTTAGATGCTATATTTGCTTCAATAGATAAAACTGCCAAAGCTGAAAGTCTTTGCTGATCCATTGTACTTCTGAAATAATTTTTTATTAGTTTTAATTTTGAATAGCTCCTTTCAGCGGAGGTTGTACTTACTGGTACTGTTAACAAAATTCGAATGACAATATATTTGGGTAAATTTCTTTTAAGTTATTTTCTGTTACGTATTGGAGCAGCTGTTTCAAATCTTTAATAAAGTCATGGTTGCTCATGGCTTTTAATGGTCCTGGCTAAATATTTTTCATGAGCTAGAGAAAGAAAGGTGCATAAACCTTCAAGGCGCGAGGCCCTTGGACCGCGAGGCCGTAGGCGGTCGCCCACGTCGCCCACGCCTTACGCCGCTTCTGAATGGCTAAGTGCATTATAGCGGAAGTCACCTACTTTGAATAAGTATATTAAGATAATCACATTGTTACCGAAGTTTACAAGATCTGGTAGTATATGTAAGAAAATCTGCAACGGTTGGCAATGTAGTTTTTTTGTTTAAGTACTTGCTAGAGGGGGCGTTTTAAACGGGATCTTTTGCTTCAAGCTACCAACATCGTTCTACTATTTTTTCCCTTGCGGTATAAGAATCTTTACTTTTTCGTCACTTGCTTGATGTAAGTCTGTTGAAGACACTTGTTGCGTTAATTTTAAATATTTGTATTAATTCCTATTTCCACCAACTATCAAGAATGTCTGTAACCTGGTATGTCTGTACTTATTACAGACATACCAGGTTACAGACATTCTTCTGCTAACCATTTCCCCCATGCAGAGTTTTAAACAGGGGAAGAAATTAAATAGTCATGTCCTGTTTACTTCTCGAATCTCAACTTAAGGGCTGCGAACCAGACGATCGCGATCACCAATCAGGTTTGTGTCAGATTTGCCGGGTAGTTTAAATTTTGCCGCGTTTGTTCAAATTTGGGGCGGGTTTGTTTTGAGGTTTTGGGGGGAAGTTTAGTTTTAGCGGCCATTTTTAAATATTCCCTCTCTGAGTTGAAATTTGTAGATGTGGTTTGAAGTTATCGTAGAGAACATGGGGGTTGGAAGTGACGACTCCGCATTTAGTGAGGTCACAACTCTCAGAGTTTTTATCACGAAGCGCGTATTTCAAATGTAATAACTTGTTGAATTGGTTTGAAATTTTCAGGATTATTTAGCTTTGAGGTATTTTATACATATTCTGTTAAAGAACATTGAATCATCTCCACCACTGAACTATACTTATACTGGAACGCACATTGGCGTTCTCTGCTATTGAAACGTCGCGCGGCGAGAGAGATGTCGCGCAAGAGGTATTCCTGTTCCTCTCGTAACGCTTTGCACATGCCCTGTGCGAGAGATCAGACAGCTTTAAACCAAAACATACTACTATCCCGGCTCCCGGCCACCAAAGGTGACCCCACGTCCTGGATATACGCACCTAGCGAAATAATTTTTTTATTTTGCCATAAAGCATCCACCAAAAAAGATGGAGGAAATTTTAAATGCATTTTGAGCCAACGACATAATATGTTACGAGTATTCGAATGCAACTAAAGGAGACGACCTATAAGGGTATGCTTGTCTTGTACGATGTGATATGAGTATAAAATTAATAGTCGCTTGAAGAACCTAGCTTGTTATTCTTAATACATAACCTACTTTTGTTAAAGAGTAAGCAGCGATTAGCTCCCTCCATCCGCCATTAACAGGCAACATTTTGGGCGGGTTTATATTCGCGAAAATCTTTTCCGTTGTAAAACACCTTCAACAAATGAACTCAACGGTGATATCCTAGGAACTTGCTAGATACAAATAAAAATCACACGCTGATCAAACGTAAACAAATAAAATTTGCCTCTTACTGGCGGCCGTATACCAGGCCAATAAAAATTGATACATCGACTGTCGCCAGTCGTTGTATTAGAATCACTGTAGTCGAACTTACAGTGACTTTACTAGAAATAGTGGCGACAAGCGATGTGTCGATTTTTATTGGTCTGATTAGTCACGTGGTATATTTTGCCTCTTAATGGCGGCCTGACTGTATTTACCTATAATGATCAGGTGTGATTTTTATTTGGATTTAGCACGTTGCAAGGATATCGCCGTTGAGTTCATACAAACCCGCCTAAAATTTTGCCTCTTAATGGCGGATGGGTGGAGCTAATCGCTGTTTGTCGTCACTGTTTGTAGTAAAGTCACTATAGTCGAACTCCGCCATCTAGGAGAAGATCGATATCGATTCATTATTGAGTATTATTATTTACTTAAGAAAGGCCTTTCTCAAAACACGTGGATAAATAACCTGCACCACACATAGCTCCTCTTGAAGGCTCCTGTCCAAGGAGAACAAACTTAAGTGATTAAATTAAAGGAGACAATATTCCATTTTAACTTACCTTCACAATGCCCACAATACCAGCATCGTCATGGAGGTCCCAATTACAGGCCTTTCTCAAAACACGTGGATAAATAACCTGCACCACACATAGCTCCTCTTGAAGGCTCCTGTCCAAGGAGAACAAACTTAAGTGATTAAATTAAAGGAGACAATATTCCATTATTATTTATGTAGTATCTCGGGCAGCACGCATACGATTCAAGGATGGATTGCTATCACGGAGTCAGGTGTTAGCAAGCCTGAGAACGACATACACGCAAGCAAACGGCAAACGATATAAAATGTACAATTATTACAATTACATACGTACAAAGAGTTATAACGTTGTGTTAGTTAATCTTAAGTAGAGTGTGCTTTTAGGTTTATTAAATTCGTACTAATTACGATAAAACTTTTATCTCGGACCACCTCATGTTCCCACATTTGGCGACGAGTTTATCAGTGGGAAATAAATTTTGAAATAAAAATAAATTACCGTTAAAATGCCAAATGAAAACCAACGTAGTGATGTTCATGTTAATGATTCGGAGGTATACAAAAGTTTTAAATTTGAAAGTTTTCAAATGGAGAAGGAACAGTGGGATTATTATCTGCAGCGTTTCGAATTAGAATTGGAAATACATGGGTTAATGGGTGCAGATCAAGCAATCGTAAGACGAAATCTATTACTGTCAAAGGTAGGTGCACATGTTTTTAAAATTCTCTCCGATCATTTTAAACCCGTAAAGTTGACCGAAAAAACTTACATCGATCTAATTTCGGTGCTTAATAAATTTTACGGGAGAAAAGTTTATATTTTTGCGGAAAGAATAAACTTTGCGGGCGCTTTTAGGAAAGAAAATGAAAGTGTTACTGACTATATAAATCGATTACGGGCTATAGCGGGAGACTGTAGTTTTGGCAGTGGTTTGAACGAACGAATGCGTGATCAGTTGATTTTTGGTATAAACAATCGCGAGTGGCAAGAAAAAATTATTCAAAAGCATTCAACAAATGATACTACTTTTGAAGAAGTAGAAGCAACATCTCTCATTTTGGAGCAAGCTTGCATTCAGTCGAAACAGTTAAATAGCTTGCAGATAAGCAACAAATTGGACGATAATTATGTAAACCGTATCGGAAAATCGGTAAATTCAAAACAAAAACTAAAAAGTGAACTTTATTCGTTTAAACATAATAAAATTAAAGTTATAAACTTAAATCCCCAAATAGACTGTCTTTTTTGTGGGGATCCTAAACACAGACAAAAGCATTGTGCAGCATACGGAAAGGTTTGTAGCAGCTGCGGAGAGAAAAACCATTTCGCTCGCGTCTGCGTAAGTTCGGGACGCGCGGTTATAAAACAAGGTGAAATGTCAAGTACATACGAGGGGCGTTCAAAACATTCTACGCGGTATGTTCGTGAGGATAGTGATATCGAACAGACCTTTTCCGAGCGTGAAAGTGAAACGGAATCGGACGATGAAATCGGAAATCAAGCAGTACGAAACGTTCGAAAAAGTAGCACCGCCACAAAGGTACTTTTGCCGGTCTGCATAAACAAAGCAAAAATAGAAATGTTATACGATTCGGGTTCGGCACACGCGGTTGTCGGGAAAACCACGTGGAAACAAATTGGTGAACCTCGGTTAGTAAGAACTGCAGATTTAATCGCGTACGGTGACAAACCGATAAAGACTTTGGGAAAATCCTTGGTGACAGTTAAAGCTTTTAATAGTGAATTAACCCTACCTGTTTATGTTACCGAACAAGACGATGTCCCACTCTTTGGTTTAGATTGGTGTCTAGCTTTTAAATTACCCCTACCCCCCGGTGCAAAAGTTTGTCATATGAAACAAATAACAGGCAAACTTGAAGGGGGGGAAACAAACCCTCTAATCGATCAATTACAAACAGAATTTCCTTTACTTTTTGAAGAACGCCTTGGGGTTATACAGGGACACCAAGCTAAAATACATATTGAAAATGACGTAATACCAAAAGCTTTTCGTCCCAGAAGTATTCCTTTAGCATTGCAGGACCAGGTGGCGGCAGAATTAAACCGGTTGGTCATGGAGGGCGTTCTAGAACCTGTGGACACAACTAGTACCCCTATTTCATGGGCCTCTCCTATAGTAGTAGCGCTAAAATCGAATGGGAAACTAAGAATATGCGCAGACTTTAAGGTCACAATAAACAAACATGTTCAAACCGATGATTATCCCCTACCACGTTTCGAAGACATAACTTCAAAACTTTCGGGGGGGAAATATTTCTCAAAAATTGATTTAAAGGATGCCTACTTGCAAATGGAAGTCCACCCGGACTGCCGGAAATATTTAGTCATTTCCACACCAAAAGGCTATTTCACTTATAAGCGGTTACCGTTTGGGATAAGTTTCGCTCCCTCTCTATTCCAACGTACGATGGATCAAATACTTTCCGGTTTGGAAGGAGTTGTATGTTTTCTTGACGATATTTTAATCACAGCCCCGGATTTGTCCACACACATAGATAGACTTAGAGTGGTATTAGGCCGGTTACAGGCAGCCGGAATTAAGACCCAAAAACGCAAATGTGACTGGTTAAAACGTAGCATTACGTACTTGGGCCACCGGATAGACGAAAATGGATTGCACCCAACTAAAGACCGCATCGAAGCTATAAAGGAAATGCCTATACCAAGAAACACCACCCAACTGAGATCTTTCCTTGGAACAATCACCTACTATGGCAGATTTATAGAAAACCTTCACGTGACATGCGTTCCCCTCCATCGACACCTAAAGAAAAATACAAACTGGAACTGGACTACCGAGGATACGAATATTTTCAACAAATTAAAAACTGTCTTAGCTTCGAATGACACTCTGATGCATTATGATCCAATTAAAATACTGGTGGTTTCGAGTGATGCAAGTGACGTAGGGACGGGGGCAGTACTATCGCATAAACTATCCGATGGTACACTAAAGCCTATTGCTTTCGCCTCCCGTTCTTTTAACGACACCGAAAAACGATATTCCACTATCGACAAGGAGGCCTTAGGATTGGTCTATGCGGTTACAAAATTTCATCAATACCTATACGGGAGACGATTTACTCTACTTACCGACCACAAGCCCCTCGAACACATTTTTGGGGAAAACCGCCAAACGCCGAAAATTGCAAGTAATCGTTTAGTAAGATGGGCCATGACATTAAACAGTTATAACTTTGACGTAGCATATAGCCCGGGAAAGGAAAATTTTCCGGCAGATTCGTTATCAAGGCTTCCTGTAAATAATAATTCTAAACAAACAACGTTATGCAGCCATATGCGACTCTTACATCTGCGAATGGAAAAGCTGCCAATGACAAAACGTATATTAAAAACGGAAGTCAAAAAGGATGAGGTCCTTTCTGAGGTAATTAGATATGTTGAAACCTCCTGGCCGGAAAAGAAATACCTCAATCCATCCGTCCTTACTTTTTACGAAAAGCGTGATGAGCTATCCCACGAAGAGGAGATCTTATTGTGGAAGGGCCGCATCTGCATCCCGTCGTCACTCCAACCAGAAGTGTTGGCCATGCTGCATGACGGACATCCCGGCATAACCGCGATGCAGTCATTGGCTAAACTTCACGTCTATTGGGCCAAAATTAACTCCGACATTGAGCAAGCTGTTGAAAAATGCTATTCTTGCCAAGAGTCCAGGCAGAGTGACCACAACTCCCCACTTCACCCCTGGGGTATCTCGTCAGAACCATGGTGTCGCCTGCATCTCGATTTTGCTGGTCCTTTCGAAGGAAAGATGTGGATGATACTCATCGATTCTTACACTCACTGGTTAGAAATAATACCAATGAAGAATATTACTTCCACTAGCACCATAGACTCTTTGCGGGTAATTTTCGCACGGTTTGGTCTTCCAAAATTCCTTGTTACCGACAACGGGCCACAGTTGACCTCAAACGAATTCGAACAATTTTGCAGCCAAAATGGAATAAGACACGTAAAAATAACACCGTATCATCCAAAATCCAATGGGCTGGCAGAAAGAACTGTCCGAACATTCAAGGATAGAATGAGGGCAAGCGATCAGACACTAGATCAAGTGCAAAGACTCCAGAACTTTCTTTTTTGTTACCGGAATACCATGAGGCGGTCAACAAAGAGGACGCCTAGTCAAATGATGTTTGGACGCCATCTTCGATCTCGGTTGGACCTACTGAAACCGGATGTAAGGAAAAATATTGAGTATGAGAAATTTGTTCAGAAGAAGAATCATGACGGTATCTCCACCAGGGAACATTTTTTTAGAGAGGGGGAGAAAGTATGGGTAAACAATCCCCTCGAGAAGGGTTCTGCACCGGGCGAAGTAATGGAACAAACGGGACCCCTATCTTATACAGTGAACATAAAGGGCGTGTCCAAAAGAAAACACTATGACCAAATGAGGAGGAGGACGGTGGACACCCCCGACGAAGATAAACAAGAGGTTTCGAGACAATTGACCGATGGTCCAACGCTCTCACACACGTCAACACAGAACCAGGTGGAGGGCGAGATCGGTCCGGAAGAAAATAAAGCAGTTCCATTTGAAGATCCACCAGATAATGGTTCCGATCAAAATTTGGTTGAGGAAGTTTTGGAACAGCGGTCGGCTCCAAGGAGAAACCCAGTAAGAAACAGAAATCCACCTGCTCGTTACTTCGACCAACCTTCTTCTTCCTGTGGGGGAGGAATGTAGTATCTCGGGCAGCACGCATACGATTCAAGGATGGATTGCTATCACGGAGTCAGGTGTTAGCAAGCCTGAGAACGACATACACGCAAGCAAACGGCAAACGATATAAAATGTACAATTATTACAATTACATACGTACAAAGAGTTATAACGTTGTGTTAGTTAATCTTAAGTAGAGTGTGCTTTTAGGTTTATTAAATTCGTACTAATTACGATAAAACTTTTATCTCGGACCACCTCATGTTCCCACAATTTACATATTTTCTTTCATATTAAACCATATGGTAGTAGATTATGACCTAAGTCCATTCTCATATAGCAAAGATGTACTCTTGGAGAGTAGGACAGAGATGACCCTTGCATCTTGCGTCCCTTTCTCTCGGATTGGGCTAGCGGACGAAGCGCCCGATCCTGTATAACTGTATAAGCATAGTTCAGTATCATCCATAGTTCATTAAATTAGCCCATTAATTACATTTGAAAATTTGACAAAGCTGGAGATATGGAGCCAGAGTTTGTTAATGAACTACTCGTGCAACAACACGCGTAGTATAAATGATGACCATTTGTATAAATAAAGTCACGTTTGATGTTTTCATACATCGTACATTTATCACTACAAATTAACCCTCTTTTTCACCCGTGCCGTTGCATTACTTATACAATCCATGTGACAAGCAATAAGAAGTGTTTACTAGTAAATTAATAATTAATATTAATGAATTGGCGTGATAAATAACGTGATAAAACCAGTTTCAAATCTTTTCAATACAAAACAGGGGCGTAACATAAAATGTGGATAGAAGAAGCGGAGGAGTTATTTAAGGGATATTTCCCCTATTATTTATTGCTGGTTTTACCAATGTTTATAATTATTTCACCCATTAATCCGGTGTCTGCCGCTTACGAATTTCCAGTTTATCGAATGCAACACTACGATCTTCACGGCCAATCTCATGGTAAATCGAAACAAAACCTTTTTTTTTTAATTATTGATCTAATTTAAATTAGGCTGTAGAAGTGCATCCGTTAATTTGGAGGCGAGGTCACTTCAAAGCTGGGGTACGTCGAGACATTGCGTTGTTACCCGTATACAGGATCTTACCGTGGATTATTTTCGTAATATACGCGGTAAAGCGGGTGCACTTCTTATTGTTTATCCGGAGGATTTTTCAGTATTAACTTTCGAAGAGAAGCAGGTACTTAGTATGAACGTAATCGAATTTGTTGTTATTTTAAACAAATTGTAGCATTTGATGATATTGGAAGATGCGATGCTGGCGCAGGAAGTTAATATACCAGTATATTTTGTTAGTTCCACACCCGAATTAGAAAAGATTGTCGGCGAAATTTCTGTTGTTGTTTCTACGGAAGATAAAAGTAGGCCCGCTACGGAAGCTTTATTCACTTCTATTGCCGCAAATGGTTACCAAATTGTGATAAATCCACGCACTCCTAGTCCTAAAACGGATATTAAAATAAATAGTATTCAAGGAACTTTACCCGGTCACACTGTTGACGGTAAAACATCCACAATTGCTGTCGTAGCTCATTATGACAGTTTTGGTGTGGCCCCCGTAAGTAAATTTGCAATTCAGTTTTTTTATGTATTTGTCATTTTTAACCAATTTTGACAAAGATTCTTATTTCTACCTTAATATTCCTATTTACAGTTCACCCTCCCTCTCACCCCTCCCATACCTATCCGTATCTCATTCTAATATAAAACAAAACATAAATCCTCAACCCACACTCTCCCCACACCATAATCATGCCCTAACTGGCCCCCCCTTTACCTCCATTCCCTCCCTTTCCAATTCCTTCTTTCTTCCATCCATCCTATTCTATTCCTTCCCCTCTCTCTCTCCTAAGATCTTTCCACCCTCTTCCCTCAGCTCTTCACATTCTCCTTGCATATGCGTTATACCTCCCCTTCTCACACCCCTCCCATTTCCCTATCTCAACTAATGTAAAACAAAACATTAATCTTCAACCCACACTCCCCTAACTGTCCCCAGTTTCCCTCCTCTTTCCAATTCCTTCTTTCTTCCACCTTCTCCATCCTCTTCCCTCAGCTCTTCACATATGTGTTCTACACAACCTACATTCTCTTTTATCATTCTCCCACCAATACTTATTCTCCCTTTCCTCGTTCCTGCATCTATATCTTGCCACCATTCTCTTCCTTTTCCTACTCAATACTCCGGCCATCCTTCTGCAATAATCTCTTCATACCTCCCTTCTCTGATCGTACTCATTCTTTCTTGCGTTTGTCCATCTTTATCCCTTTCTACAATGTCTTCCCATGTGCTCACCCCCATCTTCCTTCCTGTCTCCTTCTTACATCCTCTCTTGCGTAACTCCTCCGCCCCTTCGCAATACCCCTTTTTTTTTGTTTTAAATTTACGCCCTGTACAGATTTTGAAATTGCAGGATTTGTCGTTTGGGGCCGATTCGAATGCGTCCGGTGTAGTCGTATTACTTGAATTGATGCGATTGTTCTCCATTCTGTACGCAGATCCAAAAACGCACGGAAAATACAACATAATATTTTTATTAAGCGGCGGCGGTAAATTAAATTATCAAGGTAGTAAGAAATGGTTAGAAGATCAGTTGGATTCGCTCGACGGATCTATAATACAGGACGCTTTGTACGTTATGTGTTTGGATACTCTGG
Source organism: Pyrocoelia pectoralis (assembly GCA_036250285.1). NCBI lineage: Eukaryota > Metazoa > Arthropoda > Insecta > Coleoptera > Lampyridae > Pyrocoelia > Pyrocoelia pectoralis. Next base: position 8,378,102 of record CM070075.1, read on the forward strand.
CCTCCAGTGACGGACTGTATATGCATGTCTCGAAACCTCCAAAAGACGGATCACCGGCGTCAACCTATTTTAAAGAACTGAAATTAGCGGCGGATCGTCAAAGTATTATTAATGTTGACGGTGTACATAAAAAGATTAATTTGGCCGACGATTTACTGGCATGGGAGCACGAAAGATTTAGTATACGTCGCCTTCCTGCATTCACTTTATCATCCTTAAAAAGTCACAAAGATTTGTTAAGAGGCACCATTCTGGATACGTATAAAAACTTTAATTTAGATAGATTGGTACAGCACACACACTTAATAGCGGAAGCGTTAGCTAGTCACATATATAATGTTTCCGGCACCGAATTATTTGGTGGAAGTTTGGTAAGCGGCTTTAAACTATCGTAATATATTATTATTATCGTTTACAGCAAATTGATGAAGCATTCTTAAAAGCTTGGATCGAATTTTTATCGTCACAATCACGTTCGGCTCAATTACTTTCGGGGAAAGATAACTCCTTGATAAACTTTTTTAAAGATGCTTTTTCACGATATGTTAGAGACGTTCGAGTAACTCATGTGACACCTGATAAAAGAGATCCCGATTTTATGTTTTACGAAGTTACACGAGGCGTAGTCAATATTTATAGGTTCGTATACTTTTCTAATTATTATTTGAAGTTTGTTGACTCATTTTTTTACAGTGTGAAACCTGCAATATTTGATCTCATTCTAACGTTAGTCATTATACTGTACTTAGGTTGTCTATACCTGTTTATACAAAAGTTTCCCAACATATACAATGCGGCTTGTAGTGTAACATTTAAGAAAAAAATTCAGTAAACGATAGCTATACCTTGGCTTAGTGTACAATATTTATTATCATCTTCGTGACATACTTGCCGTTGTTGTTGCCATAGACAGTTTTATCTATGTAGTGAAATTTCTAAAACATGTTAAAATTTAATAAATTGTTATTTCAATTTATTGTCTTTTTGGGGGATAATTAGTTACTCTGTTTTTATAAACAGTAAACTGCTACGAAATTCTGTTGAGTCTGGAAGCTTTCCTATTGGATTACTTTCCACAGTAGGTGGAAGAAATCGTGTTCCACTCTTTTTAATCACTGAAATCTAATTGGTGAAAATTACCACTGGTATAAAATTTCAGGGAAAGAACTTGACATTAATATTTTAGCAACATGCTACAGCTAGATTATCACCACTAAGGCTAATATACAGTCTGGTTCTCAGGATGCGTGTCCCCTACAAATTTATCATCTTATCTCCAAAGAACCCATCTCTTATGAGAATTGTGGCTTCAATGGCAGTCTATGCAGTGGTCTTGCTTTCTTCATTCTTGTCACAAACCTTGCTCAGTAATTCTATAGGGGAGTATTTTGATTTCACAGTGTTTCAGAAGATTTCACGTTTTTTCGGTAGTTGGCATCTCTACTAAGGTCTTGACTTATCTTTGATCATGAGTGTTCCCACACAGACTGGATGTGCACGAATGAGATGGTCGAGTGTCTAACTGAGGAGATATATCCATATTGGGTGGGAATCAATATGAGATGTCTTGAGTGATATTGGAAGATCGGACAACTCTTATCATAGAAGTAGCACATGTAACCCACCGGTAGCGTACGTATTGTCCATCCTCCAAATTAAATATGCAAAAACCATCAGCATCCCTCAGTATAATATATTTCTAAATGGTTAAAAAGGTGGTTGGGTATACTATACAGTTGCTGAAACTTCACATGTAGAGCATTGGCGCCGAAACATTGAAGTCTAAAATAGTGAGATAAAACTCGTCTGCTCTTCTAAAAATACGCAAAAAAAAATAAATCCAGGATTCTGACAACGTAAGAAATTGGACCCCATTGCCAAGGACTCTCCTGTCGCTGTAAGCTACGCATTGTTCGAGCCTAGAATTATAGACCCTCTATAAGCATAGCAAGATGTGCAAAGACTAGGCGTGCTTTTCACAGCCACCATGGAGGTTTTTCTAGATCTGTCTCCACTAGATTTACATGGTCAAGAGCAATTTAGGATAGCACTCTTACGCATATGCGTTGGCCACGGCACATTGCAGTCCACGTTAGTGAGAGAGAAAAGGAAGTATGGAGATTTTAAGTTACTCTGCTCTTACAGAAGTATCTTGATAACTGGAACTGGGAGAAGCGCAATTAGCAAACTTTGGGGTCTGTATTGTTAAGACAATTAATCCCTATAGCCAGAGACCTCCCCTCTACTGGATCCACAAGTGCAAAAGCAGGGCATGATAGCAGCCTTGCGACAGATAACAAAGGTAGTGTGGAATACCAAAAGTATTTCTTATAGTTTCCAAGATCACTTAATGGTAGCCGTTGAAATTGATACCACCCTGTATACATTTTAATGAATAGATTGAAAACTATGAAAAGTTCTGGGTATTGGTATTTACTCTAAACAACCGTATGGTGACCCAGAAATAGAGTCTCTGCAAACACAGCCCTCAAAAACCGTTTATCGCCGTAACGCGAGCAACTCCTAAAGCCGTTGCGGTGGTACATGAGCCAATGCATCAATTAATGACGGTACTGAATAAAAACTTAACCATAATGACAACAATTCAATTCAATTCAATTCGATATATATCAGCTTACAAAATATTTTTTACAAATAGTTCTTACACTAAAGTGTAGGTCCATTTGCATAAACCTAATTTTCCCATTATCCTTCCTCTCCACAAAATAACCCCCCCCTTTTACCTGCTGCCCTTAAAAACCTTCATCTTTCTACGACTTCTTCCATCCCTTCTCCTCCCGTGCCCAAGCCTTCCATGTATATCGAAAAAAGCCCTGAGGCTAAAGGGGCACCTTGCTTAACCCTTTTACCGTTTCAAAAATTTCCCCCCATCTGTTTCCTTATACCTTGTCTCTTTGTATGACTCCGTTCTTCCACTTATCCTCCATCACTTTTTTCTACACACCTTATCAAAGGCCATTTTAATGTGCCCAGGAAGAGCGCATATACCTTTCACCTCTTTCTCTCTAATTCTGTATTCACTATTTGCCTAATTATATACTCGTTATTAACCACCCTCCCCCCCTTCTGAAGCCAGCAGAATCATCGCATAGGCATAGATGTTGTACCCCATATTTGTGATACTTATTCCGCTGTAGTCTTGGCCTCTCCTTCTTATCTCCCCCGTTATCGGACAGACTACTATACTTCCCCTCACCGCTCAGATATCCACTCTCCCTCCCACACGTGATTTATTAACCTTCTACAATTTCTCTTCGCTTTGCTCCCCATGTGTTTCCAATTTTTCCCAGTTGCACCGCCCATCCCTCCCACTTTCTCTTTCTTTAGTCTTCCCAATGCGTTGTCCAAACTCCTCCTTCGTTACCTCCTCTCCCTTGACCCTTCTCTCTACTTTCCTCTCCCTCTGTATCCCACTTTCTTCTACCACTTAACGCTTTCCATACATAATGCTTCCCATCTCACATGCTCTGCTCTTCCCCACTTTGTTGAGGAATTTCCAAATCTCTCCTTCGTTCTTTAGTCTCTTTATTTGCATTTCTAACTTCTCTTTATACTCTCTCCTCCCTTCTCAGATTCGTTTTGGTACCATTTTTTGACTCCTTGTACTCTCCTAGCTCTATTGCGCCCCTTCTCAATGTCCTGACGCCCCTCCTCATCTCCTCCTTTGCGCCTCGACAATTTTTGTTCCACCCTCTTATGCCCCCCGACTTCGTATCTTCTCCTCTCCATCGCCCAATCCATATTTTTCATCATTTCTTGATACTCTCTCCTCATTCCATACCCCGTACTCTTTCCATTTCTTATCCTCCCCTTGTTGTTACCTTCAGAGGAAAATTGTCCGACTGCACTTCATCCCCCACTCTAAACTGTACGATTTCCCTGCCACTTTGTTCGTACACTAATACATATAGTCTATTGCTGACCCCCCTTCCCCCATGTAGGTAAACACCCCTATCAAAATGTCCCATCCCTCCCCTCACACATCTTCAATAGCTCCTTCCCCTCGCCATTTATCAGTTTGTCCCTACGCTTTTTGCTCGTTTCCACACCCTTTCTTTACTTAACACATATACCTCGCCTCTCGCCGGTTCTGGCATTAAAATCACCTCCGACAATGACTCCCATTCCCAACTCTTCCTTAACTACTTCCCCTATGTAGTTCCTCATGCACATCATGCCTTGGGAGTACACTGACACAATTACGTGGCCCATCTCTTCCCCTAAACAAATAGAGCAACGGATTCACGTATTTTGACTCATGGTGTATATTATAGTGTTTAAGTAACAATGGCACTTGCCCTCCCTGTAGTTACATAACGGTAACCGTTAACGGCGCAAGCGCGTAGAAGATATATAAAAAATAATGTACCGGCATCCCCACAACCTTCTGAGTTCTGATCCTATCAAATAAACATTATTTTTTCCCTTTGTATTCTAATTGAATTATAATTTCAAATTGGAATTTGAACCGTGTCTATTAAGTATCTACACGTTTGCAAGATCTCATCACCAGATTAATTAGTTATTTTAATTTATCAAAAACTGCTACAAATTTCAGAAAATGTCCAAAAGTATCTTCACTTACGAAACATGTGTACACGCAATTGCAGGATCTGTGGTAGGTAAATCTATTTCGGTAAATTAAATCTACTACCTCCTTTTTATTTTTAGGGCAGCGTAGTTGCGATGACAACATTTTACCCCCTTGACACTATCAGATTTCGAAAACAAAGTAAGAATGAATTATAAAAATTAAAGGATACAATGTACCAATTACTTTATAGTTGCTGATACAAATAATGACGATTTAAGTACGTATTCGGCATTGCAGAGGGTGTTACAAGTGGAGGGATTGTAAGTTTACTCACGTGTATAATCGTATTTACAGTAATGTCGTTTTACAGAGCAGGACTTTATGCTGGCATAAAACCCGTGTTAATTAGTTTGGGAACGTCCAATTTTGTTTATTTTTATACATTCCATGGATTGAAAAGTATGCTAAAATCGTCGGTTAAAAATGATTTAGTTTTGGGACTGTTAGCCGGAGTAACAAATGTCTTGTTAACTACTCCACTATGGGTTGTCAACAGTAGGTTGAAGATAAACAAGCAAGTACCGTACACCGGTTTATTAGACGGAATGGCGTACATTACGAGAATGGAAGGTGTAAATGCATTGTGGTCGGGAGTTTATCCATCTTTAATATTGGTAATAAATCCCGCTTTACAATTTGCAGTTTATGAAGCTTTAAAAAGAAGAATAATGCCGAAAACTACAGCAACGGTTTTTATGATGGGAGCAATGGCGAAGGCCGTTTCAACCGTTGTCACCTACCCTTTGCAATTAGCTCAGACACGTCAAAGATATGGTAAGGAAGGTAAAATGAATGTCTTTGCTTTACTCCTCTCTATACTAAAGAAAGGTGGACCGCAAGCCCTATTTCACGGGTTGGAGGCAAAATTATGGCAAACTGTATTAACTGCGGCTTTAATGTTTGTAGCTTATGAAAAAGTATTTCGATTTGTTGTGATGTTACTTATGCAGAAACGAGTTAAGTGAATTTTTCTCGTATATTAACTGCCCATATTTCCAAAATTCTTCTCTGTAAATATTTACTTGGTGTATGCTCAATGTAATTTTGTAAGTACCAGGTGTGAGATTTAAATTTTTTGGGTTTGTAAGAATTTGGGTAGTTCTTTAGTCCAATGGGTAATTTATACTGTAGAGTGTAGTGTTAATATTACCATACGAATTTCATTGGTGAAACTAGCATTCAAATCCGTAAGGTTCATTTCATTCCTAAGCTACTAAGTTACTAAAGTTATTAAAGTTACTAAAGTCACCAGAAATGAATATAGTTAGAGATGTCATGACAGGGGCGAACTGGTAACCTTAAAGTAGCCAGGACTAATCAATTTTCCACCCCATTTTAATAAGAAAACCCAGAAAAAAATGTACCTGCACTATTTAAAATAATAATATTTTAGCGCTCCATGCCTTTCTTTACCCTAAGGGCTGGTGTTCTCTATCCACTTCCACTATCTTCTTCCACACTTCCTTGTTCTGGTCCTTTTGTTTCCAGCTCTCCACTCCTACTTCTGTCAGATCTTCCTCCACAACTTCCAACCACTTCTTCCTGGGTCTACCTCTCTTTCCCTTCCCCCCTTTTGCTAGTAGTAGTAATAGTATTCTTTTTGGAATTCTATTTGGCTTCATTCTTTCCATATGTCCTAACCACCTGCCTCTTTGGACCATAATTCTTCGTACTATTGTGGGTTTTTCATATACATCTATAATTTCCTTGTTTGTTCATCACTTCCAATTTCCATCTTTTTTTTCCCTTTCCTTAATTCCCCCAAAAATGCCCCTCGGCATCTTCCTCTCCCAGACTTCCAGTTTCTTAGCCTCTTGCTTGTTCATTATCCAGAGCTCGGAACTCGGACAGACTATTGTTCTATGCCAAGGAGACAGTGTTTAGATTTCATAAGTTCCCTCAATGCTCCGGCTGCTTATTTTCCTTTTCTTATTCTCTTCTCTATTTCTGCCTTCTCTTCGCTTTTATTTTGTCATGACATCTTACAATAGTAATAATCTTAAAGACATTGTACTGCTGTTGAAATGATAGTGAGGTAAGAGTGGTGGTTATAAATGGTGGATCTTTTTCTGTTTCACCATTGATAGTTATGTTTTGTGTACCAAGTACTTAATTTTAAGTAGGTAAATATTTTATAGAAACATTAGTGTTTGTGATGTGTGTACGTAAATTATTGGTTGTAGTTTGTTGCCAAATATTAATGATAAGTAAGTAATCATAGTTCAATGTCTTTTTGTGATGCCTATAATGGTGACCCTGAAAAATTGTGAAATTTATATCAATTTTGATTTAAATTATGTTGAAAGTAAGATAACAAGAATTTGTATTGTCACATTTCCAAAGATTGCTGGTAATAAAATTTTTGTCATGAATATTTTGATTCATGACGTGGTCCTAACAACACACCAATCCTCCTTCTCTTATATATTCTTCATGTTTTCCTATCCATCTTTTGCATCCAGTCCTATTTGTAACGTTCTCTTCATTTAATTTTTTATCTTTTAGTTTGTGTGATTTTTTTGTTTCATTTATTCTTACTCTCATCCTCTTCCCTTCCCTTTTTATTTCTTTGATTGTGTCTAACATTATTCTATTTTTCGTTAGCAGTACTATGTCATCATCATCAGTATAATCAACAATTTGACCTCCCTCTGTTCTCGTAACAGAAAATGTAATGCTTGGTTGAAGAGAGTGGAGGAAAGTGCCCCCCTCCCCCTTAATTTCAAACTTACCTCTCATCATTCTGTGTTTTAGTATCCACAGTTACTCTTTTATTGTCATCATCAGTGTTGGGTGTATCCGCTCTTTTGAGTTCCTGCCTATTAATTAACTCAAGTATGCTCCGCATGTATGGCGTGTGAATTTTTCTTGTCGCATTGGTACTGTTCTACTAGTCGCAGCACAGCCTACTGAACTATACTTATACCAGTACATGCTCTTTGCCCGGCACCCCGATGTGAGGGAAAGGGTAGCAACCAGCAAGGGCTCTGTCCTACTGTCGAGAGTACCTACATGGTTAGTATGTTTTTGTTTAACGCTGTCTGCTCTCTCGCACAGCGCATTCGCAAACGTTATGAAAAGGACAAGAATGATCCTTACTCATAGGTGTGTAATTTGTGGCTTACGCCCTCTCGCGTTTCTATGGGAGAAACCGACATTCGCGTTCTATAATAGTATAACCAAAGAGTATACCTAAGGCTCTAAGAAAGTGTTAGCATTCTTATCCGCCATTTTTCTTCCAACTGTAAGGAAGGTTAGGTATATTTGCATAATGTCAATAGGCGTAGATTGTACGTACAGTAGGTTATTGACAGGTTACGTTAGAGTTGCGTATACAATAAAATATACCTAACTTCACATATGTTTGGAAAAAAAATGGTGGATGAGAATAGGTACGTATCTTTTTAGTGCTCTAGTATAACTATAGTTCAGTGAATAGTTGTCTGGTGGTTGTCGCTACCCCCATCTTTGCCTGATGGCGACTTCCTGCTATCATTTCCACAAAGCACTCTTTGCCTACTTGAGCTTTGTAATGGTAATCAGACCTCTTATCTATTTCTTCAAGAACATCATAAAAATATTCTTTTCTTCTTGTCATTGTACAATGACGTAGTGTATAAAGTCAATGCATTGTAGTATTTGGTAGCACGTAGGTACGCGTGTTTATTATAATAAAACAAAGCCATAAGTTTATTAATTTCAGATTGCAAATAAAATATTTATAGAGACCTGAAGAAACTACTGAAATGGCGTCAAAAACCTAAGGTCAGAAGTCTACCGACTAAACACTTGACATTTATGTATTATTATAACAATTTATTCATCGATTTTCATGTGGTAAAAATTTTGTCAAAATCCACGCCAACAATTTTGTAAAAATCCACCCTAAACAATTTTGTAAAATAAGCTTTCAAAGTCGGGTGACTAAACTTTTTACTCTGTTAGTCGTTCTTTTTCGGTACTCTGTAGTACCTATGTCTCTTTTCACGTTTTCCTTTTCCTAGAATTCCCATTTTTGTGTTCCATGTTTTCGTTTCTACTAGAATTGGTCTTGCACGTTTTCTTCTCGTCCCATATTTTATTTTCACTACATTCTTTACATCTATTTGGTTTAACGCTTTCTTCACTTTACTTTTGATTTAAAGTTCTCTCTATTTTATTTGCTTGTGTTTTTATGGTCTCTCTTAACTTTTATGCTACATATCTCTTCATTTTCTTTCTTAATCGCGTTTATTTAAAGTTGTGTTCACCATCTAACTTACTTTCCATTCAACTTCCTTCATGTCAAGTTTATCCATTATTTTCTTCCATTTTCCCCCATTTCGGTTGTATTCACAATTTCTTCTTTCCAATATAGGTAAATAAGTCGATTAACTTGATATCTTTAAAAGTCACTAAAAAGAATTAAAGGAGTGGGTCTTTGGCGACCGCGTTCTCGGTCCGCAGCGTGCTGAGGCGTAGCTGCGCACTCATAAAAATAGCGCACCGAGATGAAAAATTCAATTCGCTTTCCGATCGCGCTACTGAAGACATCCTCCTGACCTCAAGTGACCTGATATTCTTCCTGATGCTCACGAGCAGTTGTTTGCAGTGTTTGGACCAATTATAGGTAGGTACTTACTGAAACAAAAGACATTTATCGCCTCTTGAGCATCACTCAGAGTATGCCGCAATCCACAATTAATCCTAAGGTTAACGTAATCAATCATTTTAGAGAACTCTATGACACAACTCAATTCAGACGTGACTTATCGTAATAATACGGTGTTGGATCTCCTGCTTTCTAATTACTAATTAAGTAATTACTCAGAATAGAAAGTATCTCTTGCTGGCGCATCACTAGGCCTTGGATTCCATCGAGTCACCATACTTATGCAGTGTTACATGTGTTATGCAAACTATTAAGAAGAATATTAAGCGCAACTATCCGAAATTGCATTCTAGGGAGGTAATACTAAAAAATGTAAAAAGACCTGTGTGATTGCGAAGATTGCAGACCACTACGTACGTTAATTAAAACCCAACCGTCTGCGCCGTATAAATCGCATCTCGAGACTGCGGAACACTCAGTTTTTATGGAACCAAAACTATTTTGAAATCGAACAAAAAAAGGAACGTAAAAATTTCAAGACCAATTCAATCTGATGCCACTACACCCTATGGTCTATATATAGCCTTTTCAATCGTTAATGGTTTTGCAAATTTTTTCTCAAGAGTAATTTATACACTTCTGCTTTTTGAAAAGTGGAGATCCTTTGTCAAAAATTACTGACCTATAGCGAATTGAATAACTTTTTAAAGGCTTTCGAAATGATACTATGTCTGTAACTCCCACTATAACATCTGGTATTTCACCATTTCAACACGATACACGCCTTTGCAAAGAAAGGAAAACTCTTTACGGTGACCACTTTAGCCTCCTTTGTGCAAGATATCACACTGGGTAGGGTACAGGTAACCGTGGGCAAATGGATCTTATTTAGAATTTTTTCTTAATCGAGTTGCTAATAAGGAAACTGGATTTAATAGGATTTAGTGACCCTCTTCTAAAGCTATTTGCGTCATACTTTGTAACAGGTAGAGCTCAATGTATTTGAATGTAAACGCTAGTAGCTACTTCAATAAACTTTTGTTTGATAACTAGCTATACTAAGTTAGCTTTACATGATTCTAGCAAAATGTACCTAATGTTAATAATGTACCCTGAAAATGAACCTTTACTATTTATTTTGGGGAACCGAGCCACAACCACTTTCATCTTGAGTTAATTTGAATCTTTTTATTGCTAAGAATACAATAAATGCATTTTCGTATGCGAGTATCCTAAATCATTACATAGGTGCTAACAACTAATAGGTGTTTACATAATCTTGAAAAAATGTAGTTAAAGCTACTTCAAGAGTCTGTGCTTCCAGCTGGATCTGGTGGTGGAGTGAGTACTGTTGGTTCTCGTACTAAAGACAATAATTTCTCCAGTTTCATTAACTGTAGAGTATGTTGGTCTAGATGTTGTTGTTTCTTAGGTGGTTTACAAGGAACACGAAGATTTGGCGATAATTTTAACGCTGTTACCGAACCCCTATAGATTTACATTTAATTTTAAATTATCTCAATTTGATGATCTTATACTTATCATCCCCACAAATGATTATCGGTAAATTGTTATTGAAAGCGATTCTTGATAATTTATACTTTTTCTTTGATACAATTGCTTGCATGCATATTGGCTTGTACTTATTTACATTTAGGTCAAAAATATACGCGCTTCCTTTTGATGTTACAGCACCGAAGACTGTACTGGAATAAGGCGCCCATTTAACATCACCAACACACGATCCCAAATCGAATACAAACAGCGGCTCACTGGAACAGTATAGTTGTAATACAAGACAGATTTACTTCTAATACATACTGCCTGTTGTCCTCCCAAATTTTTATTCTCCAATCTCCGCTACAGGAAGCGAATATTGCAGAATTTAGCTTATTGTAGTCCACTCTATATACTGGCATGTTATGTGCATTATATGTGAATAGGTAAGCAGTACTGTAGGTTGTGCTGCATTTGTAAATTAATCCTTCTTCTGTTCCTACCAGGTAAATTAGGGGATTCTCCGGATGAAAAGCGACACACGAAGCACATGCTGGAAAAGTATTTTCTAATCCGTACCAACTAATGTTCCTTTACCTTTCCTCTTAACAAGAGTACCATCAGGCCCTCGAACCGGATCTTTCTCAAGGTAAAGATTGATAATTGTAGTAACTGCAAACTCATTTTGCATTAAAATCCAGTGAATTACTTTGCCGTCTGACGATACGGAATAGAAGTTCATTTCTCCATCAGGTAAGTCTTCAGCCCACTTTACCTGTAGTGATATAACACAAAATAGACAATTAGTGAATTAGTTTAAGACACAATCTCACCTCCCAAACTATATTTGAGTGTTTCTGTGTAACGGAGTTGCTTTGAAAAGCAGGCGCTTTGCAAGTAGCTTGAATATTGTAAACCATCACGTTTCCATCATATAATCCAACAACTAACATATAAGGGTACTTCTGATGAATATCGATACACATCACTGCAGATTCGGTCAAGCAAATGTAATCCGGAAATGAGGGGTTTTTGATTGTATATAAACAAATTGCACCGCCTTTGACAGGTTTCATAAAATCGACTAAGGCGGACCAAGTTAAGAAGAATCTTACCCGCAGAGTTACTTACGGTATCCTAAGCACACTGCAAATAAATCATAATAATGGGGATTCCATAATATGTCTGTCACTGTATTCTTCTTTGTTTTTTCGTAAGAAAATTTCCACAACGGAAGTAAAGTTCCCTCCTCTTCTCGAAATTCATCTGCAGGATCCTCCCAGTATCTATAATCTTAATGGAATATTTCCTCCATTTAAATGTTAAGACAGATTTAAGGTGTTTATATAAGAATACCTTTCGCGATATAGTCGTAAGTATTTAGATTCAGCATTCGTTCTAAAGTTCTCCAACATTCAAACAGCCGAGCTTGAAGAGCTTCATTAAGATGGACCTTCCCGGTACCTTTCTTCACTCCCGGTTTAGATACTGTCATTTTACCCTGTTCACGTCTTTCCCGTTCTCTTTCCTTTTCCAGTTGTTGCTCGTCGTAATCCTGCTGATATTCGTCATAAATGATCCATTGCAATACGTTGGCGGAATATGTTGCTTTAGGTGGTGGTATAGTTTGCGTATCACGACTCTAGTAACAAAATGTATTTTTCTTAGAGAAACTTATTATTCTAAACTTTACCATTCGTGGGTTGGTGTAAGTTAGCGCTGCCCGTTCGCAAAAGTTAAACTGGTTTATTATCTTTTTACCGGCGGCTGGAGCAGCTTGTGCTTGGGGTTCTTCATCACCTTCAGCCGGTACTTGTGAAGCTTCTTCACCACCTTCGCCTTCTTCTTCGCTCTTTTCACCTTCCTCTTCATCCTCGCTTTCAGTTTCTTTTACAGCTGCTGCCCCTTCTGTTTGTACGGCGACCACAGATGGTGCCGCACCAAGATCTTGTGCTGTGTATGGAATAATTCTTCGATAATTAAATAGTTAGCTAAACCCACTATTTCGCTGCTTCATACGCAATTTAACGTATGGGCGCACAGCCGAGGTAAATTACGTAGGGATAGGTACTCACGGTCAATTCCTTGTGCAATAAGTTGTTTCCGTGCATCATCAGATTCTTTATGCAGATAGGTTCCCTTGTGACTAAAAACCAGTATTGCATTTCCTGTAGGCGGTATAGGTACAAATTCTCCTAAATTAAAGGAATATTGAACCAAATTGTCCGGTTGCTGAACATTAACCGATTGCAAAACCCTTGGAATGATTTCTTTAAGTTCCTAAAATTTATTTCTAAGTATACGTATATTAATTAATAATACCATTTTTACAGCATCCGTAAGTTCCAATTGATCTTTAGGTTTGGCAAGTTGACGAGATTTCTGCCACTGCTCAAATTCGTCATCTTCGGCTGATTTTGAAACTTTTTTCTTCTGCAAAGTATTATAACATTAATTTTAAGACTGATTTGCTAGTATGATGTTATTGCAAATACATACTGATATCGCATTAACATATGCCTGAAAATTTTTCAATTTCTTTGCCAGTAACACTTGCGAATGCATCTAACTACCTATCGCCCCACAATAAAAGCACGCAGAAGCCACTACTCAACCCCATACTTTCATCAAATTAGCAATTCTGACACTACAATTTAACATTTAACTTTGACCTAATCGATAGTCGAAAACTGGTACAGAATGTAACAAAATCGTAATGCCGATTGACATTATGATTATAAAATTAATTGCGTCAGTAGGTAGATAAAGTTTAATTTAAAATTTTGCAAGGTATACGTACGGCGGTTTTAGGCGCTGTTGATTTTTTAGGAGTTGTTCCTGGCGGCATAATTTAATTAATGCCAATTAAAAAAAAACAAATTTCTTTTAATGACAAATTAACAAACGTACATGTGTAAAAATTCAGTAAAACTTAAATCATTTTGTTACTTCAAAACTAAAGCTTTTGTTGCTACAGTAACCAGCGGTGTATTTTATAAATTTCTCTATACGTCGATTGACTTACTACTTTGATTAATAGCGATTTTATAAAGGCAGAATATATAAATACGATATTGATATTTTGCAAATACATTATTATGTAGATGGATTTTGAATTTTATTAGGGTATTAGCGTTGGAACCACATTATTGATCTTTCAGTCATAATGCATATGGCCGCGCAGTGCTGCCTCGCGATATCTCTTGATTGTATAGCACTTCAGCTTTAGTGATAGAATAGTATATCGTTTTTAATAATAATATGTATTTTATAACTAACAATCTTTACAATGCTTAAAAAACATAAATTTGTAACGGAAGTGATTTCATTTTTCGTGCGGGAACATAAACATAAGTTAAATAATTTGAATTTGTAAATAAATAATGGAAGACAGTGGTATAGATTCAGGTGATCATAATGGAGATTCGGTACCAAAACCAACTCAAAATAGTGAAAGGCTTTTAGCGGTAAGTAGTTATATTACGCAGTAGTATGCAAGCATATGCTTTAGTGAAAGAATTTTTAGACAAGTGATAGTTCAAGCGCGGACAGTAGTAGGTCTCCTTCACGAACTGTACCAGCATCATCAACTAGGAGCTTGCAACGCAAATTGGAATCTAGAATTGAACATGCCAGAAGATTACATCAAGAATATCATACAACTCCAGGACTAATACCCATACAAAGACTTCCCATTCCCGGTGCTAGAGATCATCAACCTCTCGTACAGTGGGATACTGATGATAGGTGGGTATGTTTAAATGTCAGCACATTCACTTAAAATACCAAAAAATATTGATCTAACTAAATGTCATTGCTTCGTAGTGATATTCATTTTACATTAGAATGACATTCGCATTCAACAATATTCATCTGCACCTTACATCATTTTTTCTCCTTTCTTTATTTATCAGTTACCGTTTAATTAAATAAGAAAACATTTAAAGAATTTAATGTACCTAGAGACTCATTACGATTTCGTTTTAGTGAGGAAGATATAGTGAATTTTTTTCCATTGTCGCGAAAAGAGTCAAGGGCCCATCAAGAGCTTACCGATACATTTAGTATAGAAGAAATGAGTATATCAGGCGATGAAGAAGAGGATCTTCACTTAGTGCCACCTCAGCCGGTTTATAGAAGATTTGCCTGCTGCCCGTTTCCCATTTGCGTTGTACTATAAATTGACTAATTATAAAATCTTGGAATAATGTGAGGCCTTTGTACACTTACATGTGCCAAAAAATAAGAAGTATAACTAACTTATAAGCTACAGTATCAAAATATTGTATGAAAAGAATGGACAGATAAAATCTGTTTCCTTTAAAATTTTCGAAGAAGTTATTTTTTAATCAAATTTTAATTTTATTTTTATATTTCCTAAATTTGCCTTATGTATCTAACTGAGCTAAAAACACTTTACTATCACATAATGTTTTTTATTTATATTTATAAATAGTCTGTTGTTAAATTAGTGAACGCTGTAACGAATTAGGTAGGTAGTATTGTAAAATGTGATTTGTGTACCAAGTTGTTTGTTATACAGCACTTTGTTGTGCCAAGTTAGAACTTTTCCCGTATAATATGACTATTTTGCTTGTAAAATGGGTTTATTTACGAGATGTTGTGATTTATACAGTTTATTTAAAAATATATGGAATAGAATAATGCCTGTATGATACTAATTTCAGCGAATGCATTTCAGTTAAGAATTTTACCTCAAATTTGAGTTAAGGTTCCATATGTCAAACTTTAATAACTTTCGAACTGGCCTTTGATAGCAGTAACCCGCTTACATCAATTTTGATAAGGTACTATTTCTTTCAATCCTCTAATGACATCTTATTAGGTTGAAATACTCTGTTCTAATTTAAAATATATGTAAAATACACGAATGATCAAAATTACGAATTAGTTCAGATTCCAACAATTTGTACGGCACTATGGCCGAAATAAATATACAAAATGGGTGTTCTGATGGGTACCTAATGTTACTAGAAAACACAATTTGTCACCTGTCTGTTCCAAACCTTTTCCTTTATCCAAAATACAAACGCACACCGTTGACGGTATCTTCCTTATTTACTTTAAAATACTGATACCTGACAAAAAATGGGAAATGTAATAATTAATTTATTATAAACGACATTTAACATGAGCATGAGTATGAAGTACTCCCCACTTAGTTCCTACAAGTATCTTTTCTAGGCAAGACAGAAATATATTTTTTGACGTTTCAATTTATCCAAATTTCGTTTACGAACTCTCGCAGTACCTAAGGGTAAAAAGGAATTCTGAAAACTTGTTTTATAATTTATTTTCAGGAAGGTTTGTCGCACTCACTATTTTATTTATCATGATTCTGTTCTTTTGGGTTAAAATACTATGTGTAACAATAAATCGAACGATTCTAATTAAAAAACGTACCAGCAGTTTTCTCACCTTAATTATTAACAATATTAACAGTATCAACAGTAAAATAAAGACGACTTTCGGGGTAGGAGCGTGTTGAGAAAGTCAACGTTTCGCTCACTTTTGTAAGGGGCTTCACCAGGACAAGCCAATAAACATCAAAAATAAAATAAAATATAAAAACTCTTAACAAATTTATATTTTATGGCACGGTCCTACCCCGGAGGTTGTCTTTATCTTAATGACTGGCCGCTCTGACAGTAACAGCAGTGTTAACGAAACTTATTTGTATCGAAATTCTTTATGTCTCACTCTCAATTTTTTATTATCACAATTATAGTTTATTATGTAGCCTTCCTAAATGTTTTCTTTTATCACTACTACAAAGGGAAAAGAAACGTTTTATATAAAAATGTGTAGTTCTTTACATGTCACATTTAATTACCGAATTTTATGTGGAAACACTTAGATAAGTGTTAACTAATATAGAATAAATAATCCAAGGAAAAAATGTGGAAAGGGATCCAAGGAAAAGAAGTCGAAAAAAAATGTAAGATTAATTGATAATTTTTATAAGGCAACTTTTGTTGTTTTATTCTTATTTTTTTAAATTTCCGCCGCATGAAGGGGGTTGAGGGCATCAAGCCCTATACGCTTACAAACATCCATGTCCGGAGGTATTTTTATCACCAACCGGTTGTGATTCGAACCCGAGACCACCAGGTGTAGTTTATAGGTATACCAACGGTACGTCCACTACACCATGTACCTTTGTTGTTATTATCTGAGGGACAACAAAATATTCTTGTGCTTCTACGTATAATTCTGATAACTGGTAATTAGTAGAATTAAATGAACGCTTGTAATCTTAAATAAAACGGTAAAATTAGCTTTAAATCTCGCAATCCCATCACTACTGATGATTACACTGTGTCCCAATTTCGATGCTCACCATTGGTATCTCGGTTATTAAAAGACATCGGGCAACGGTTAAATGGGGAAAGTTTTGCAGAATTCAATACCCACGACAAATATCATTTCAAATTTGACTTAACTTTTTTAATTTTTAAAATATTTAGAAAAAACCAAAATTTGCCGATTTCAATTTTCCTCAATAACTAGTTAAGTTCATCTGACTTGTTTTAAAGTTTTATTTATTATCGCAACAAAAGTGCCACGGGTTAATTTCGGAAGGATCACATCAATTAACAATAATTCCTCGTTGGTGTGGCGAATTTCAGACCGAAAACAGCACGAAAATATGTTTGCAAGGTTGGTTTCAGCAGCAGGTCATGTACTCTCAATTATTTTAGAAGATTGAAGAACATGCAGGTTGGTAGATATACCACCGTTTTGTTTGCCAAGAGTAATGGGTAAACTTCAAAGTAAGAATTATTTTTCACCAAGACAATGCGAGTCCACACACAGCTCGAAAGGTAATTGAGTTTTTAAAGGAGTAAAACGTCGAATGATTGGGTCATTCTCCGTACAATCCCGATCTAAATCCTAACGATTTCTTTACCTTTCTTAAAATAAAGGATTGATTGTACGGTAGTTGATCGCGGATCCACGACGAAGCAGTTGAAGCCATTTTGACTATTCCAACTACCGACTAGAATAATTGCTTAATAACTGGTTAAATGGATGATAAAGTGCACCAATTTTTGTTCTCCTTGCTTGCTTGCGACCCTATATGTGGGATAAATGATCACAACGTGTATGATTGTCACTTGTAGTCACTGATATCAAAATCATTTATAACCTAACTTTGTCATATAGTTGTAATAAAATGTAACGGAACCGCTCATTCAGTAACTATTCCTTGCAGCACATGCCCGAAAGGTGCACAATTGATATTACTGCAACCGAATCAAATCTTCAAAGCAAAAACTTTACATTACAATTTTAAAATCAGCATTCTTGTTTAAATTTGGAGCACAAAATGATCGATAATTTCATTATTTCCAAGTGTGTTCCAAATTAAGTCTTTAAGAACCATTGCCAAAAGTGGTCCCGGTCATACAAATCTTACTGTGAAAAATGAACGGGGCCTGCGCTCTTCTCTAATCTTCGCTAATTAACATAAATCTAGCAGCATTTCCCTTCGTATAGGATTTATCTTTCTATAGCGAAGATATAGTCGTGGTGAGAAATTTGCAGACACCCTGTATCCGTGCATGGTTACAATTTGCATAAATAATTTAAATCCCTGTTACATAATCAATATAGAATAATTGTGAACTAATACAATGGAATTAATTAATAGAACGTAATTGAAAGCCCTATAAAGTGTAATTTATTGATAAATAGATTTATGTGCACATGCGGTACGTGAATCCCGCGGTTATACATAATTACGAATTACGAGAACATTTTCGAATGCATGATTTACAACAAAATGTATTTATTTATACATGTTGTTCGTTAATTTTCAATCCGCAAATCAATTTCCCTTTTAAATGCGAATGCGGGGATCGTATAATACGGTATTTCTGCTACTAACGAAGTTCTATTATCGAAATACGTTTCACTACTCATTTTACCCTTTAGGGTTATTACTTAAATTTAATAATTAATAATAATTCTTAGAAAAAATATGTAAATCTGCTTATGTGGACATAATCCATTTATACGCATAAGATCTGTCTTTCCAAAAATGCGGTTTCCAGTGGACACCATTAGTCGTAGCGGTACATCTAAATGTCTGTCAAATTGTGCGGGAAGTGTGAAATTAGGTACACTTATTAATTAGATCAAAATAAACGATTTGACCCGCAGCACTCCTATTTTCAACCCTTAGTTTTCAAAAGTGCCCCGTATTTAGTTTTTTCCATCCCCTAACGATAACTCCTTTATTTACAATTTTTAGAAAAAAATATATTAATAAAAGTTGTAGGAATTCTTATAAGGAACAATTTATATAAGGATAGAATTTTCACAAATATCAACCCTTATCGAGATATGTGGAAAAACTGATTTTTGCAGTTTCATTACAAAATCGGTCATAGTTTTCTTGTTTATCGTTTCTCAGAAAAATTATTCAAATAAAAGATGTAGATATTAATATGATAAATATTTTAGATATATATAATACTTTTACAGAAAGCAACCCTTAAAAAGTTATTTCGATATTTCTGAAAGTAAGCAACCCTTAAGTATGAAATCGCTCGTATCTTTTTTATTTGTAACTTATGAGGAAAAACATGTGAATAAATATTATAGAAAATTATCTTTTGGGTATTTTATGTAGGTATGAAAATTTCTCAAAAGTCAACCCTTAACGAGATATATCGAAAAAACCAGAAACTGTCAATTTTCACATAAAATCGAGCATAACTTTTATATATTTCACTACAGCGACATTATTGTTATATAATTCGATAGGTATATGGATGTAGAAAATATAAGTAAGGGGTAATTTTTTTACAAAAACTCACCCTTAGCGAGATATTTTGACAAAAACAAACTTTCGGCACTTTTTAGAAAAGTTTTCGTAACTTTTTTAATTACGATGGTTAATATTATTTCTTCGCGGTTAATAATAGCCAATTACAGTGCGTTTCATGAAATCATAGTGATTTTGCACCATATCACACTGGTGCGGGAATTTTCAACGTACAAAGTGTAGGGTTTATTCGCGGTAATCTAATTAAAAAGAAACAATCTAATTGTACCCAAAATGCAAACATAGGTCGATTTTGATATCAAGGAAGACATATTTTGATGTTATTTTCTTGGGGGTGATTGTCACCTCCAGCGCTTCACAGGGGGTGACATTGAAATTTCAAATAGGAAGGCGGGTCATGTGATACATCATTGGAAAGCTAATTCCTTGGCCTTTTCAATTTTGCATTTTTTCACTTTATTTCTATCAGTAGCTAAGTAAAATACTGAAATATTTATTTAAACACATTTGGCTTAAGTGCGCGAGCTCGTTACGTAGCGGCCGTCGCGGCGTATGGTTTCGCTCGGGTGTCGCATCTCCTTTAGACATTTTACATGCGAAAATAAAAGGTAAGCAAGTTAGTATTATCTCACCGACTCGTATTTCAGTGAGAACAACCAAATAGAAGACTAAAAAGGAGATGCTACACCCGAGCGAAACCATACGCCGCGACGAAATTTCAATGTCACCCCCTGTGAAGCGCTGGAGGTGAGAACCACCCCTAAGAAAATAACATCAAAATATGTCTTCCTTGATATCAAAATCGACCTATGTTTGCATTTTGGGTACAATTAGATTGTTTCTTTTTAATTAGATTACCGCGAATAAACCCTACACTTTGTACGTTGAAAATTCCCGCACCAGTGTGATATGGTGCAAAATCACTATGATTTCATGAAACGCACTGTAATTGGCTATTATTAACCGCGAAGAAATAATATTAACCATCGTAATTGAAAAAGTTACGAAAACTTTTCTAAAAAGTGCCGAAAGTTTGTTTTTGTCAAAATATCTCGCTAAGGGTGAGTTTTTGTAAAAAAATTACTCCTTACTTATATTTTCTACATCCATATACCTACCGAATTATATAACAATAATGTCGCTGTAGTGAAATATAGAAAAGTTATGCTCGATTTTATGTGAAAATTGACAGTTTCTGGTTTTTTCGATATATCTCGTTAAGGGTTGACTTTTGAGAAATTTTCATACCTACATAAAATACCCAAAAGATAATTTTCTATAATATTTATTCACATCTTTTTCCTCATAAGTTACAAATAAAAAAGATACGAGCGATTTCATACTTAAGGGTTGCTTACTTTCAGAAATATCGAAATAACTTGTTAAGGGTTGCTTTCTGTAAAAGTATTATATATATCTAAAATATTGATCATATTAATATCTACATCTTTTATTTGAATAATTTTTCTGAGAAACGATAAACAAGGAAACTATGACCGATTTTGTAATGAAACTGCAAAAATCAGTTTTTCCCACATATCTCGATAAGGGTTGATATTTGTGAAAATTCTATCCTTATATAAATTGTTCCTTATAAGAATTCCTAAAACTTTTATTAATATATTTTTTTCTAAAAATTGTAAACAAAGGAGTTATCGTTAGGGGATGGAAAAAACTAAATACGGGGCACTTTTGAAAACTAAGGGTTGAAAATAGGAGTGCTGCGGGTCAAATCGTTTATTTTGATCTAATTAATAAGTGTACCTAATTTCACACTTCCCGCACAATTTGACAGACATTTGCGATTTTCTCGATGTACCGCTACGACTACATCCCAAGTTTATATATCCACTCTGTGAAGCTAAAAAGAAAGGGTGTGAATATGTTTTCAAACTCGATTTATTAACAAAATTGCATAATTTGTGTGAAAATTACTAAATTTGTTGCTATAAATTAAGTAGATACTTTTTAAAAATCCAACCATGAAACCTGAAACGAAGTTTAACCTACTCCTTCAAGTTGTGCTTGAGAAGACACCGGCGAGAGAAGTTCCCGAACTTCCCACCTACAGCGGAAAATTATTCGAAAGTTATCGAATATCTCAAGTTCTATTTTGGTAAAGAGGAAACATTACGTTCGCCATTTTCTTCAAATGTCCTACAGAACACTTGGAGTGGAGGAAATCAATTTATCATCAAAATATATGGAAACCCAGCTACGTTCGCTGGAAACTTTGAGTGTAACCAGGGATAAATACGCGTAAATTCTTTATCCTTTGGTGGAGTCAGCTCTTTCAGAAGAAACTGTTATTTCCAGATGAGGAATTGTTTTTTTTTCACATTCGATCCACTACTCGAAGATACGAAGGTAAGTCTGGCGCCTTGGAACGGCCGGATTTGGGGGTGGTGGGCGTTTGAAGTAAAATGGAAGATTTTTACCCAACAGCTAGATGGTCGATTTTGGTCTTATTTAATTCGTAGTCACGTACTGTGGTAGAAAATGACGTTTTAGTGCGCACGGACCCATGTCAGACCTCAATAACCTACACTCATCGCATGAAAGCGCTTCATATACATGCGTAGCCCTATTTTAACTATATCTCGAAAAATATACAATATTTGAGTAAATATGAAGAACCTTTTTTGTCTAGAATTAAATTTCCCGAAAAGGAGCTTCTACACATTTGTTTCGCATCTTTCACCGTTCCCAAGATATATTGAGAAACATATTTTACAAGTAGACTAATAATTGTCTCTATAATAGATCTCAGAAATTGAGTAAAACAAAACAATGTTCAGTGCATCGACAACACTATTTCGACCACATCTAGAAAACAAAGCGCGATACGAAAAAAAGTTATTGATCATTTTTTGTAGATAATTCGATTCACTACAAAAAAGGTCTCTACCGGTACCGTTATATTTAATTATGATCTGTATAGGGTGAATAGATAAACAAGACCATTCCTATTTTATTATGAGCACTAATATGAACTCAATATCATCAACTAAGGAAGGTGATTTGCCCAGTCTTAGTTTTGCTGCTTCACTTGGTTTATGTATTTTTTCTTGGTTGATACTGTAAGTATGCAGTTCTTTAGGAAACTCGCTGATTTATGACGTTATCTCCTTTGATTCAATTATTTTAGATTGCTTTCCTTAATGAAAGAGCCTTTTGGAAGAGTTTCTATTTATAATTTATAATAAGCCAATGTCTACTTCGTAAACGGCCGACGTTTCGGCTAGTTAGGCCTAGTCTTCTTCGGGGCAACAGAAGAATTAGTGGATAACGGATTTATCCACGTCGGCCGTTTACGAAATACACAGTCGATAACGGATTTATCCACTAAACTGGAAACTCCTCCAGAAGGTTCCTTTATTAAGGTGAGCAATCTAAAATAATTCCTGATTTATGTTTAGGAAGTTATTACACATTACACATTGTGGAGTAAAGTTTCGCAACACGCTACCGAGCGTATAAAATTGTTGTACACATTAAGAGAAAAAGTGCATACGAACGGTTTATAACTAAACACTAATTAACAAAATCAAATAAAACTGAGATCGAAGTTTATTAACAATAATTTTT
This sequence comes from Pyrocoelia pectoralis, assembly GCA_036250285.1. Taxonomy (NCBI): domain Eukaryota; kingdom Metazoa; phylum Arthropoda; class Insecta; order Coleoptera; family Lampyridae; genus Pyrocoelia; species Pyrocoelia pectoralis. The sequence continues at coordinate 8,401,208 of CM070075.1, forward strand.
CCCCATTAGTAAGACCGATAAAATTAATTTCGGTTTCATCCAGCCCCAATTCATACAATATCACTGAACCGCTTGTTAAATAATTAAAAAAGTCAATATTAAATTTTATATGAAAATTTGTCCTACATACGAATGAGCACAAAAAGCGTGCTTAATAGAACAAAAGAACACATGAAAATGATAAATAATAAAACTGTCATAAAACGTTCTGCCAAATAAATTTGAAAATTGCATAACCTCATTTTTAATGAATTTTCTGTAATATAGTGTACTTGTTAAGGTTTTTCATGCTAAGATGAATGAAAATTGAAATTTAAATTGAAATGTATTGAAAAAGAATTTCTAAACAGTTTCTATAGGATACAACTGATACAAGAAAATTCTTAAATATTTTAAGAGGTTTTAACTTTTAATCATGTAATATTAGTGTGGAATATCACCTATAGGTACCTACCGGTAGTTTCACGTTTAGTCTTAGTTAGTTTCAAGTAACTTTGTATAGAAACAGTATAAATATTTAATTTAAAAAAAGTCAGTAGTACTTAATCGAAAAGTTTGACTGATCCTTCCGATAGTCTTTGGTATATTGTAATAATGACATATTAATAATGTTGTTGAAAGCTCGAAATGGGGTGTAGTATTACTCAATTGAGGATGAAAAAATCACGTAACCTTCCCCATGTATGTTTTAATATAATGATAAATTAATTAGTTAAGATTACAGGCGACTAGTTTTGATACATAGTATCATCTTCAGGCTTACTACAATACATAAATGTTAAGAGATTAAATGCTTACCACTAATGTTACTTACTAGTTTAAAAATTGGCGACATGATGGTTACAAATTAAAAGTTGAAAAGTTCAACGGTGAAAATAAGCGACGACGTCTAGACATTCATCACAACAGTGTAATTGAGTTAAATCCAATTGATTAGTTGAATTGGAATAAACGGGCAAAATGGAGGTGAAAATACGCAAGGGGACCAAGCTGTAAAGAAAATAAGGTAACCCTTAAGGAGTTAAATAAGTGTACTTACGTGAAACTCTAGTTAAGAAGACATGAAGAGGATGAAAAAGGGAAGACAAAGGGAATGGGGTTGTCATTCTCAACAAAGATGATTATATCACCAAAATCACAGAATTCCTCAACGACCTCAACCCCACTAGCTTTACCACAACACATATCAATTTCAACTGGAACGCATTAGCTGACTTATATCATATGATATTACGTCTGATTACTTTGTTACAGAAATATAATTACTTTTTTGAAATTCGAAAGTGTCTTTTTTTGAAAAATTTATTAAAATGCGTTCCGGACAGGAAAAAAGTGACTCATTGAAAAGGTCGCCATTTTGTTATACCTTAATCGATTGTTTTCAAATTTGGGATTTGAATTCCCATTGTTAAGAGCTTTCCAACGATGTGCCACATGACCCACTTTTTCATTTAAATTTTTTTTACAAAATGGGGCGTTGGCGCCATGTTGTCTTTTTGGTAAACAAATTTTATGCTAAAATGTGCCCAACAAAAAATAAAAATCGACGTATTTCAGGATTTTTATCTGAAATAAATTGTTTGCAAAATAATGAATTTGTTCCATAATTTAGCCGCTCACTGTAGGTGCAAATACAGAGTATAAAGGTCTGAAGGTGAAGTGGCACCAATCAAAAAATTGCAGAAGGCTTAAAATGTTTTCTAAGTATTGAATGTTTTGAACGTGTTTCGCGAGAAACTAGTTTTTAATAGCGACGAGCGACGTGCGCACATTACTGATAACGTTAAAATTATTTGCACGGTCATTACCAATTGTCAGTAAATAAACAGTTTACTTTGCGTTTAGACTTACTTACTTCTTTATGCCGGACATGTACTTTTGTTAATTTTTTGTTAATTGCGAATTCCCGGGAGTGATTGAATTTCGCTGTAATTTTGAACCACGTGCTTATTTCAATGGGAACGTTATTGGTGGAGGAAGGTCAGTTATTTTGTTTTTTCCGCATGTTGTATAAGCTGTTTGGTAATTACGGAAGCTTGAAGTATAGTATTAATAATACACAGATTTATTATATTACGTAGATACCAAATCGTCTATAGTAACTGAGGTACCTGTAACAGTAAGAAAAAATTCTAACTTTATCTAACTTACACGGACAGGAATTTAGTCTCTCTTAAGATCACATTTTTAAATTTTTGCTCGTCTACCAAACCATTTAGTAAGTCGCCATCAGTTATGTAAAATATATCAAGGTTTTTTTTTTAATTTTTCACAAAAATTGATATTTTCTGTTACCGCTCGAAGTAGTCTCTAGTTCTAGTTGTAGGGAAACCAGCACCCCAACAACAAAGATGTCGCTAAAAGGTCTACTCAAATTAGATCAGTCTCGCCATTGAAACACGAAGTGCTCATTTTAAGTGACAGACATGGTCATAATTTTGCACACACTCTAATAAAATTTCGTCCATCAATGTTTTCAGTAACCTTTATTGTTAAATAGAACGCCAACCTGGAAGCCGCAGTTTCCGATAATACTAACTTGTTACTTCAACAAGTTGCGCCCTCTGTTGGTACGGATACAAGAAATTGTGGTTTTGGATTTTTTTAGTTATATCAAGTATTCTTTTAACATTGAGACCAATCTCAAGCAACCCGTTTCGAAGTTACACGATTTTTTCCAGTAACACGTTATATGGATCCTCCTCACTTTATTTTGACAGGAATCGTAAAAATTCATTAATCAATGTTTTACGTATTGATTACTAGTTTATAATGAATATATTGTTTTAATAATACATTACTAAGGAAAATTTCCCAAAAAAATGGGAAGTTCAATTTGAAATCAGTGAAACGTCCTCTGGCGGCAATGATAGAAACTTAAAAATAATTTCCAGCATTTTCTCTTGGCCACATTTATTATAAATTTTTTTTACAAACGATGGAAGGACATTAGTTATAACGCCACGAAACAACGGCAATTAAATGCAGGTTCCTGTTTTAAAATGAAATTACATTTTAATCAATGGATTCCAACGTTAACATCACTACCATGCACAGTAATTTGCGAAAGTCTGAAACCTTTAAATCCGTCAATCTGGCTCAGTAATACTTGTTTTGTTGTCAACTCAAGTCCCAGAAGAAATACTTAATCCAAAAACTACCAACTTACATTAAATCTGTGCAAACCCTTAAATCTCGCAAAAGTCATTGAAAACTTGTTTACTGGAGAGTGGATTTTTTTTCAATATTACTTGTTTGACTTTTTTATATATTCACACCATTTTTAGTCTTACTTTTATAACTGACCAATTCTATACAAATTATTGTTTTTAATTAAGGAATTAAAGCATTATTATTGTTATTGTTGTTTTTCAAAAAGTTCTATACTAATTTATGATGTTTGTTGTTGAATCTCAAATTACTACTCATTTTAGCTTTCCAAACATATTATGAATCGCTTTCGCGGAAGTTGAACAAACTTTCACCTCTAATTAATTAGTTTTAACAATCTGAATAACGATGAAAACAGGAACTACATTCTAGTAACGTAAATTGTGTAACATTCTAACTTTTGAAAACACCCTCCTGCTCATGTGAAAAATATAATTTTAATCTAAACTTGACTGTTATGGGTGGCGCAAGAAATACTTGTAATAACGTTCTATTGTGCAATAATGGATACATTATATTACTCTTGACGGTACCGCATTACTAGTTTAAACACCTCTCCAACTGCAGTAAAAATATTTAGTTAACTAAAAGGTTTCCATCTACCTAATAAATAGTACAAGAGCTTTCAAAAATTAAAACGTTACAGCTTTGAGTATATTAATGACAAGACTTGGAATAGTTTTGTGTTAATCAGACGTTAAAGCTTATCGAAATAGTAATTAAATTTTTTCATAAACTTTGAAAGAAGTAGGGATTGAACTCACCATCCTTTATCACAAAAATTTGGCTAAATCTATGTATTGTCAATTATCCGAGCGATACTATAAAATTTCCATCAAGCAGCTGAAGGACGAGGACAGAATTTTAGCCCTTGCCTTCAGTTGCTTGATGGAAATTGTATCGCCTCACTCGCTTCGCATTTAAAATCTGCGATCCTGACTGGAATGTATATTTTTGAACATCTAGTCTTATTTCTTTTACACTAGATACTAAATGCAATATCACATAAAAATATTCTTTCATCAGGTCTCATAGTTAGATCACATTATTTGCTATCCTGGGACACATTTGAATATTTAAACGAGACATAGTCAAACGTGTTTCTTAAGTTGGCTTCAGTTATCGTTACTGAACCCTCCCTTAGAATCCACTATGGTCATCAGATTTTTGTCCTTCAGCAAACATGCAATATTCGACTAACAGATCTATTATCTTTAGTAAATCAACAAAATAATCGTAATTTAAAGAATTTATCTCAAAACATGACTTATGTAAACTCAAATTCAAATGGTTCGAACTTTAACAACGCAAAATCTTAAAAAATTTATGATTGGTTGGCAGGATGGAGCATCCTCGAACACTTATTGAGCAGTTAACAGTTTTCTTCAAAACCTTATTATAAGCAGACATTTTATAAATTCATGGACCTCTGCATTTAACCCCTAGCGATAGAGTTATTTCAAACTAGTTGAAATCCCCGAATTACAGAACGAACTTCGAATACCGCAGTAACGAAAGTATAAAATATTAATTATTTGCAAATGGGTGGTAATTTTCGCGGCCCCAAGAATTGTCACTCTAAGCCCAAGAAATATTATTTTTACCCCAAGAATTATTTTTTCGACCCCAGCTTTTTAATTATTTTGGTCCCAAGATTTCTCATCCCAATAATTATTATATTAGCCCCCAAAATTATTATTTTAACCCACAGATTTTATTCATTTTACCCCATGACTATTCATTGTATTCAATTGAAAAAAAATATATACTAAACCTACCTCTAACCTAAGCGCCTGAGTGGCAATGTACGTTTAGGGTGACATTTTTTTTTAGTTTCAAATACTGTTTAGTATCATATTCCCGTTTTTGTATCAATTGAAAAAAATATACTAAACCTACCTCTAACCTAAGCGCCTGAGTGGCAATATACGTTTAGGGTGACATTTTTTTTTTCAATCACTTCTATAAAATAAGTAGATAAATAAAATCTTGGGGTAAAATAAAAAAATCTTGGGGTGATATGATTAAAACCTTGAGGAAAAATGAATAAAGTCATGGGGTAAAATGAATAAAATCTTGGGGCTAAAATGAATAAAATCTTGGGGCTAAAAGAATAATTATATGGGCTAAATTAATAATTTTGGGGGCTAATACAATAATTCTTGGGAACAAAAATCTTGGGACCAAAATAATTAAAAAGGTAAGGTAGAAAAAATAATTCTTGGGGTAAAAATAATAATTCTTGGAGTGAGAATGACAATTCCTAGGATGTACAAAATAATATAATAGGAAACAATTGAAAAAAAATGCGACTTCAAAAGAGTATATGATAATTTCGATTTTTAAAGTTGAATATCTCGAAAAGTACTTGAGATACCGAAAAATTGGGATGGGATCTTGAATCAGCATAAAATTTCACATAAGATCCATATCTTAACTCGGTTGTAGACAATACGCATCTCTTGCAACGCACGGACGCACAGACAGAATATTGATTTCAGTAACGAACGAAGTTCGTTGAAAATATATTTAGAACACGTCGATTATCGCTGGAACAATTAAATGATAGCATTTGGTGTAATTCGACAACAAATGTTTGTGAATGGCTATAACAACAAAGTGGCGGTGATACCGAACATTTGTGGTAACCAAAGGTGGATATTTATGTTATTAGCTTAATTTGTTAAAGCATATAACATGATCATTCAACGTGATCACGAGAATTGCTCATTTTGCACAGCTTCCAATATAACAAGATGATGAAGAAGTTTGTTTGAATTATTTAACGGATTTATAGTGATTCCATATTGTATTTTTTTTCATAAAAAAGTACACCATCTCATAAAATTATTTTTTATTTAGACATTATTCCCATTAACATCAACATAGACTACTAAAAATGAGATGTATTCTTCATTTAACAACAGCCTAAACAATAATGTCTAAACACACATTTCCAAAAATGTTACACAATATTATTCTGCACCCTCCACCATTAATAATATAATACCTAGTAATGTACTCCTCTTTTTCTAATTACCCTTTGAATCCACGTTGTTAGTCTAAGATTTGTAAAATGTTTTGCAACTACCATTTATCAATAGTAAAGATTGTTAATTTTGCTTTGAATTGGTTTAATGTTCGTCGGCCTATGCAAATAATTACCAATCTTCTACTAATCATTATGATGGACTTACACATAGAGTGGTTATAACTTATAAGTATAACTTCCTCAAACAGACAAAAAATCACAATTAAATTCCACTTGCAAGTTCTCCGATTAGAAAGTGTTCGTTTTAACGCGTTCTTGAGCTTTTCACAACACTTTCAGCGGTTTCATTTAAGGATAGGTGAAAAACATTGTTTTTTAGATAAACATTCGTAAAATTCAGTTAATTTTCATTTTAATAATGCTTGCATGGATGTTAGGTAATACCGCAAGCTTTTCAGATCATAATGTTTATTGTATAATTATCTAAATTGTAATTCTGTTGGGTTGGTTTGGGGGGCCCTTAATTTTTGTAGAACAACCTTTTCTTCACCCTTTCTTTACAGAAAAATGCTTTATAAGATTCGATACTTTGCCATTTATCTGCTTCACTTTCTAGTAGTAGTTTACACAAACTATCGGTGGAGTTTTATCATGATCTCACAAATTAATTATGACGCTGGGAATTCACCCTCTTACACGCAATCTTTTAGCTTAAGACCGCGTAATTCAATTTTTTTAGAGTGAAAAATATGAGTTAAAGTTTCTTTTTTTCACTGTAAAAATAGGTAACTTTCCAGCATAGACTATTGCAGACAATATGACTACGTTCTTAGGCCAGTCAAATTAGACTTTTGGTGAAAAGTGAAAAAGTGATGCTAACTTTTTCAGGGTTGTTTGGGAAGTTAAGGAGAGCTTAAATCCAAGTTTGCGTGGGATTTTTTTAAGGGGGGGAGGGGGGGAAGGTAAAAATTTTGATTTCTCTATAACTCGGCAGCAATTGATCGTACAGAAAAAATAAAAAAGGGTTTTGTAGGTTTGTTGAAGCTCTACAAGTTTCCTTTGGATGACTTTTCCCGAAAATTAATATTTAACGATTTATCGTAAAAAACAATAAACAAAAGTAAACTTTTTTAGTCAACAAATAGAATTTGTTCATGTATGAGAAAGTTGTAAAACAAAATCACCGTGTCAGATTTTTCGATCGGTTGAAAAATAAGGTCGAAGGGAGCGTCTGAAGGTGCGCTATCTGTTCGCACCCCTCCGGCACCGGCGCGGCGCGGTGGCTCGACGCTACGGCACGCGCTCGCATCGCGGCGCGTTTGTCGTTTATATGTAGAGCTTCAACAAACCTACAAAATCCTTTTTTTATTTTTCTGTACGATAAATTGCTGCCGAGTTATAGCGAAATCAAAATTTTTACCTTTCCTCCCCCCTTAAAAAAATCCCACGGGGTCTGGGTATACGCAAACTTGGATTTAAGCTCTTCTTAACTTCCCAAACAACCCTGAAAAAGTGCCGTAAAGTTAGCATCAGTTTTTCATAAACCCCCTTTTTTGTCTAATTTGACTGGCCTATCTAGGGAATAATCATCAAACTATTCCCTGTTATAAAAATATGAAAATAATAATATACTGTTCTGATTTTCTAACAATAAATCTATTCCAGAATTTACTTAAATGTTCCTTGAACCCTTTTGCAATATGACCTGCTTTATTTTAAAGAATTGGTCGTTTGAAGTTGTCATGCTGTTCATCATTTTTTCACTTACTTTAACTCATTGGTACGTTATAGGATTGACGAGCATTGTATGTCCTGTCAATGAGAAAATAGTTTTCGCGCCCCTTTTCCAAATAATTAAAAATTATTGTACATATTTCATTGTAACCTCTCGTGTCATATACAAGCGTGTTAGCAAATACGTGCGACAAACATTAGGGGGTGATTCTGCATGAAAAAATAATGACAGTTTGCTATATGCTGCAAATGCTTAGTTTTCCGAGACGATTTATTTATTGCTCTGAAACCTGGATACAACTCAGCATACCTACAATCGTGGAGCTTGCCGACCATTTCCATTAATTACTTCGACCACAGAGAAAATGCATATCTGACAATTCCGCATTTGTAAAATTTTCCATTCTTTTCGATAAAAGAAAAATTAATTAATTAATGTTATAGTAAACTAATAGCTTAATAATGAAGAAACGCTAATTTGACATTTCGTTAAAATAAAAAAACCCACCAAATTTCATTCAGTTTTTAAGAAAAACTTTAACACCCCGTATCTCGGAAAACTAAGCATTTGCAGACATACGTTTATATAGCAAACTGTTATTATTTTTTCATGCAGAATTACCCCCTAATGCTTGCCGCACTTATTTACTAACACCTTGTATAACAATTACGTTTTCTAGTAACTATTTCATGTACCGGAGCTACCGTAAATCTTTTTCTCCCCAGACAGACACGTTCTTCAAACTTCAAAATAGTCGAGAAGCATTGGCGTAAAACTGTTGGATCTGCAATTTTCTGAGTTCGATGTATTTTGTATGAAAGGCCCTTCTACATTCAACGCATATTATTTCATTTGTACTGTACGTTCTTTTCTTGCAAATGTTATGGTCATGGCATTGGCATTATGATGAGTAAGTACAGCTATAAAAAGAATCCTAGGGAATAATAATATCCAAATGTTGATAGATATAAATAGAATAATCGAACTTCGAATACTTTCACAGAAAAGCTAACAAACGAGCATTATCGAAATGAAGTTGTAATATCGACATACGATACTGGTTAAAAAAAGGTGTGAGTTCTACTGCATGCCATTTAGGTTAAAATATACATTATTTCTAACGAATTAATACAAAACAATTATACAAAGAAAAAATTTCTACTTCCGTCACTTCTAGCTATAGAAAGTGTATGAACAATTTTACAAACACATTTTTACATAGACAAGCGCGCCGAAATCACTTCTTTAATTTCAAATTGATTTTCCCATGGCATTATATTTTTGAAGGCGAGCATCCTTTGTATTAAAGTTTTTTGCAAAATATGCTGCTCTTTTGTATGGTAGGTAGGTACATAAGTTCATGGACATTAAAGGTCTTTTGCTTAGGAAGGTCACGTACTTGAGTTAAAAAATTCACTTAAGATATAAGGAATTAAGGGTTGAAATCCCCTTTCACTTTTGCATTGGTTATAATGAAACTTAAATTAGGTGTTTATTCATTCGTAGTTTACGACCTTTGCAGAGAATGTCGAAAGAACTTCCATTTTCAGCTCGTAGGTACATACCTAGTACCTACAATAATTAAGAGGTATACTATCAACCTTTCAAGTTTACCCAAATTAATTGCAATGTGAATACTATCGTAATATAATATCAACTAATCGGAGATGTAATTGACACTTCCTTGCCCGAATCTGTCTCCTGCGTGACTTTCTGTCGGCGTTTGCCACGAATTCGAGGTAGTATTCTTGTCTAGAAATACCAAAGAATGAAATTATCTATCAAAATTGACACAGAGTAAAACATAGGTAGGTAAGTAATTGCGATATCGATGTCAGTTTTACCACGTGATGAACCTTAACGACATGCTTATCTACCTGAAAATAATCTACAATTTCTTTTAATAGAGAATCTGTAGGTATAAAAAATGTCTATGGAAGGTTTTTTCGTGTAATTATAACATATGGAAGTGAAAATGTGGGGGTGGTTTATTAAAGGGTTTTATCAAATAATAATTAATATAAAATTGTTAACACATGATTGTGTAGGTGGGCATGCGCAGGGTCGTAGATGGATACCAAACGGGTGGCAGTTAGCGGCGCACCGGGGTCGCAGGAGGAACCCCCGCGTAATGTTCGGGTGTGAGCCAGCGGTGACCGCGGGGCGATGCTAGTCAGCCCGGACCTATGTCTGTCAAGAGTCTCCATCGCCGGGTATCAGGACCCGGTGGATATGTGCAACACTTCCATAATCAGTAAGTTTCGGAAAGATATGCGTCTCAGATACCCTTGGGATCATCCCTAGAACATCTCCCGGTTACACGTTATGTAATACCTTAAATGTTAAGTGATTTATAGCATTGCGTGCACATCGACGTGCAATTTACAAATTATAGCAATCAACAAAGATTTCGACGGTTATCAGAGATTTTGTACAATTTCATCTAACGGAACGTTTTAGAGAAGTTATAGGGTTGTGAAATATTGGTTATGTAACAGCTACCACTTTTAAGTGTAAAAGCTCTTGTATGCATTCCATGCGAGGTGGATGGATAACAATCGGTATTTTAAAGCTCAGTATTAAATGCTCGTATATTATACAGCATTGATTTCTAAACGAAAGAAAAATAAAAATAAGAATAATTTAAATTCTTTATACCTAAATTGTTATACCTACCATACTAATGTCTTACACTACTTTCATATTATTTACAATCCTTCATTAACATTTCATAATCGCAACTCTTGATAACTATCGATTATTTAGTGGGTGGACACAAAGGATAAGAACGCAGTTTTTTTCGGGAAGTACAGGAAATTCCTCCGTGAATAACGCTTTTTCATTTAGAAATGTCAACACGTATGAATTAAGTCAAATTTGTTTAAACTTACAAAAGGAGAATAAATATTTAAACGAAGTCTGTACATAATTTGAAAACAATTTAGTATTGATTAAGGATTATAAACGTAAGTCTTAATACCAGTCAATCAATATAATGATTGATTGTCATTTCAAGTGGTAATTCACATAATCCACCTTGTATCTGCCTAAAGAAATATAGTCTATTAACTTCATAAAATTTTCCAATTTTCCTTTCACTAGCATTATGAAAAACTAACATTGGTTGAACGTAGAAAGTAAATTGTGAAAATACAATGGGCGAGAACAATAGATGGGTATATTTCAAAGGCAATATACCACAAATCAGTGTCTACTGTGAAGTTCTCTAATCAGAGTTTTACAATTAGCAAATCATTCTGTAGAATTTGAAAATTAATTGTGGAGTATATATACTTCATTATCACTAGTAATTATAAGTATTCTTGTTTTAACAAGCAGGATGATTAATATCCGCGTAATATATGTAATCAAAATCGTTCCCTATAACTGAAAATTATGCATGTTTCACTGACAGTTTCTATAGTACGTTATAATAAAAGTTACATTCAAAACGCTCCAGTGAACTTTCTGAATACGAGTGGGATGTTCGCTTAGAAGGAAATAGATTGTTTATTATTAATACATGTATAGTACCTAAATTCTATGCTTCGGCACCAATTTAGATAACAAATTGCAGACAGTAGATGTGATGAAAGGTGCAATTAAGTTCAATTACTACAACCGTATGGCAAAAACGTTGTTGTATTTTATCTAAATAACCCCAAATCTTTCTGCTTTTATTTTATTACACATACTTTTTTCTCAATTGTCGCTATTTGGTGGTGATGATGTACCTAAAGTGAATGAAATTCTCACTTATTGTGCTTTATTTTGTCTTTTTTACCGGCTCAGTAACCCAAAATATAATAAACCTTACACTCCATTTTTTTTCCGTAGCCGTCGTCGTCCTTGTTTGTGTACCAGATTTATATGTTTTTTTTTGGAGTAGGATGTACCAATTGTTATTTGTATTATAATTAAATAAATCAGTGTTCCTATGGATTTATAGCCTTAATTCGAAAGCAAAAATCCATAGTTCACTTTCATTATAGAATTCCGAGCAGCAACTTACAAATTAAACAAGTTTTTTAAATCTCGATTAAAGAAAATAAGGTTACATAAAGAGGAAAGTGATTTTTTATTTTCGTTACCTTTAACAGATATTTTAAAATTTAATATTGCTAAATTATTTGAATAGCTGAATGAAAAAAAAAATTTAACAAAACAAATTTTTATCAGCTTTTAGATTGCATACTGTAAAGCATGCATTGTGTATAAGTGATCCTTCATCAAAATGGCGGTTACAGCATCGTGAAACTTTTATAGATTTTATATAAAAGCACACACCAAATATGACTATATCCCATTCTGAAATACATACGTTATTTAATTAACCAATACCAGATTATTTAGGTTTCGATAAATAATTTCATTTCACTCTCCGAATATAACAACAACACAAAATAAAGCTGACTTTGAAACCAATGAAAGTGTGTACAAATCAAAACCTTGTTGGCTATTTAGTTTTACAGCAGTCCATTGCCATAAAAAAATTTCTTTACTAATTTTTTAGTCAGCTATAATTGGCAACGTTGGAAGTAACTTTTCTTTCGTATTCTGTAAATATTTCCTAAAATTTCTCTTTCAATTTGTTTCTCTATTATTGAGTGAAGGGTGTTCCCTGTAACTTATGGCTACACAGTGGTCCCTCTGTAATCGGGCACTTGGCCGATCCGGATGTGCCAGTAATCCGGCGTTGTGAGGAGCATGTGTCAACCGTGTAAACGTAAACATAAAACATTAACGCTTGTGGAAAAGTACAAGATTTTGAGAAGGTGAGACGTTAGTCTTTCTAAAGAATATCGAGTTTTTTATTAATAATTTCCAGCAATCCGGCAGTGCAGTGCTATGGTACGATATCTGTCTGATTACCGAGAGACCACTGTAGTTTTATTGATGGAATGTATGCAAAAGGCAATTACAGAAGAAGTTAAAAGCTGCTATATGGCTTAAAAGATCAAATAATGTGTTATCACTCCTGAAGATTATACTGTTGCACGGCACAATAGAGTACACAAAGCTCAAAAAATCACGATTTGCCGCTTTGTAGAAATGAGACATCAATCGGACAGCCCTGATTTAGCACCGTGCGATTCAGTTTTCATTTTTACAGGGACGTTTTTTTCTTACGATGCGATGTTGAGCTGATCCAGACTGTAGATGAGTATTTAAGGATTACTGCAAGAATTTTTTTGGAAAGAATCTTTGTAATAAGTGCATAAGTTTTAATGTGAATAACGTAGAAAAAGTTTTTATTTGTATATTGTTTTCTTTCACGGGTAAAAATTTCCCCTTCTATCATTTTTATTTCAAGTGATTTACCTTTAATGCATGCATAATTGCATAGGTACAATAAGAGGATTTACCTTCGGTTGACGAAGTTTTTTTCCAGTTTTAATTCAGATTGATTTAACGTTATTGCTCATTTTTATTTGAAATTTTTTCTAAAAATTACACCATGGTATGCATAATAATAAATGATTGGTTAGTTGTATATGTGTATGTTTAAGCATTATTTTTAATTCATGTTCACTATGTATGAAAAAGGTTCTTATGAAACACAATTAGAAATTAAGTGTAGAGAAATATTATCAATGGCAATTTTGTCCGCACATAAACGCGTAAACATCCATAAATTATTAACATTCATATTGTTTTGCAACAGTTTTCATAGGTATTGAAATAACACAATGATTGATGAATTTAATTAATAGCTGTGCTCTCATATTTATAGCGGATATCAGTTTGGATGAGCTTATAATTGAAATAGGTTCATTTATTTAGTAATAATCCCTTACGATCGATTAAATGTAATAATTTATTCGTTCATTTATGCAGTTTCCCCCTAATATCTAAATGCGGGAAGTATCTCTCTAAAAAATATGCAGGGTGTCTGATAAGAGTCTATTAGGGGTATCAAGAAAATTAAATGAGAGATTAGGCTACAACTGTACATGTACATGTTTACTCGTTATAACTCAAGACGATCTATCCCATACAAAATATATAAGTATGTAATTATTATTATTCGCATTCTTTTAAAGGCTTTCAAAACGAACCCTTCCATTCGGATTCAATGAATTATGTAAAGAAATTGTGAAATCATCATAAATTAATTATTTATAACGTGAATGATACGGGTTTTTTTCTGTATTCCCCTATCGGCCTATCTAATAGTCTGAATCTCTGCTCAAAAAAAAAACAATTTATAATTGCAACATTTATCTGGTAAAGTTGTGACCCTTTATGAATTTAATGTGAGAAAGATTTTAGACAGATCCTCTGTACATAACGGATATTTTGGTAATTTATACGTGGGTGTACTCCTTCTAATTGAAATATGTTGGTTTCTCCCAAATGGGAGACCTTCTTGGGGAGTTGGTTGTGTGGGACAGGTTAATGAAAACACATGTGCTTCAGTCGAAACGTCGGTTTAGAATGAAGCACATGTGTTTTCATTAACCTGTCCCACACAACCAACTCCCCAAGAAGGTCTCCCATTTGGGAGAAACCAACATATTTGGTAATTTAATATATTTTCCATCTGATCTATTGGGATATTCCCCTGTAGTTACATGTGTCTAATTAAATTAACCACTAAACCATCTCAATTGGCCCACCAATATTTTTCCTTTTTAAATAAAATTATGCTAATTCACGGTAAATTTAATTTAAGTATTTATTTTTATTATAATTTGTAACAACATTTTAAACAATTTAAAACATTTTATTGCAACATTTAACTTTAAATTATTTTTTAATTGTTAAAAACAAGGAAAACATACAAAATCCAAAAACCTTTACCACTGTGTGACGTCGTCTTTATTTTTAATTACGGCTTGAATTCTTTTGGGCGACGTACTTATTAAGTTTTGACACTCATCTTGAGTGAAAGTATTCCAAATATTTTGAAGTTTGTGTTTTAATTCTACTACGTTTCTAGCTGGTTGTATTCGTAATCGTTTTTCCTTGTGTGCCAAAGGGTTTGTATTGATGACAAATCGGGAATGTTTGCCCCCCACTCCAAAAATTATGATGAGAAAGCCATTTTAAAGATTTTCTTGATGTATGGCAGGCCGCCCCGTCTTGTTGGAACACAAAATTATTATTATTCTGCAATGCATCTGCCATGGTTGCATTGTTGGAAGTAACGATTTTCTTAAAATCCCTAAATATTTGTTGGTGTTTACAATTCCATCAATGAAGTGAAGTTTTCCAACACCTCTAGCACATATTGAACCCCATACCATAACTGAAGCGGGAACTTTTACTTTCTTTTTTAAACAATCTGAATTGAAAGCTTCATTTTTCTGACGAATAACTCTGCTTCGATTGTCCCCAACACAAACTTCAAACGAGACTCATCACTCCAACGGGCACTATTTCATTCGCCACTCGTCCAATTAATGTGACTTTTAGCCCATTTAAGCCGGTTTTTCTTTTGTTTTAAAGTTAAGAGTGGCTTTGCTTTCGCTTAAAGAAAATTAGTAAAATTACAAAAAAAATTTTTGGAAAAAGTTGCAATAAAATTACCTTGTAAGTTTTAAAACCTAACTTAAGGGCTTCTCGATGGCACGTGGACCTTGAAACACTTCGCCCCACAGCATCGCTCCAAAGAACAGATAATTCACCATAGTTCGAACGCCTGTTTTTTCTAATAATGCTCTTCAATGCCCGTCTATCAGCATCTGATATTTTGGATCTCGTCGCATACCGAGGTTTTGTAGCTATTGTACTCGTTGTTTTACAAACTCGAATGATATTTCTGACAGTAAACATTGATAAATTAACTAGATGGCCAATTTCCTCGTTTGATTTTCCCTTTTTAAATAAACTGATAATAATTGAGCAAATTTTTTCATCAAAAACCTTTCCATGCGTCATTTTTACTAATAGTAAAAAAAAAAAACTTTCTTTTGTTGGACAAAGGCAAAGCCTACTTGATTATTTCACATATTCAATGATTCTTAAAAAATAATAACTTCGAGAAAAGCAAAGAATTGTTTTTTTATAAAAATATGTTTTTAACAATTATAAAATGATTTAAGTAAAATGTTGCAATAAAATATTTTAAGTTGTTTAAAATGTTAGAAATGATAATAAAAATAAATACTTAAATTAAATTTACCATGAATTGGCATAATTTTATTTAAAAAGAAAAAATATTGGTGGGCCAATTGAGATGGGACGGGGCTCGTATACAGCAATTTTTTATCCATGTATGTAATTTTTTAACATAATTATGTTTTGAAAGAGGAAAAGAGGACCAATCTGTGTTCCAAAAACCACTATTTTTTTAATCCAAAATTACCACCTCCAAATAGTGGGTGCAAGGATTTACTAAACCTAAGCGATAATTATCCTATGAATTTGATTTCTTTGATGCTCCATATAGTAACTAGTTGAAATCCCTGGATTACAAAACGAACTTCGAATACCGCAGTAACGAAAGTATAAAAAAAATCTGGCCTTATCAAAAAGACAAAATTTGATAATTTCGAAATTTCGACTTTAAAGTCGAATATTTCGAAAAGTATTTGAGATATCGAAAAATTGGGACCGGATCTTGAATCAGCATAAAATTTCACATAAGATCTATATCTTAACTCGGTTGTAGACATTTAGCATCTCTTGCAACGCACGGACGCACGGACGGAATATTGATTTCAGTAACGAACGAAGTTCGTTGATAAAACACAAACAAAAAATACTATTTTGCCACTGAAAACTGTGCAACTATATATTGAAAAACAAAAAATCTATAAATTAAATATGCGACTGCTCAGTTGCATATCACCAATTTCATTTACAATATCTATGTTCTGTGGTGTTAATGGTTTAGTTAATATCTCCGTTATTATTTCCTCTGAAAGACAGTTATTTACACTAATTAACGTTCTTGGTGAAGTAACATTTCATGTCTATGTACGTGGTATGTTCGAAAATTTTGATCATTTTTTCATCCTAAATTGGAACTAACTATGAGATCATTTGCGAAGGAAACGTAGCAGCGTGAGCGTGCGTGTAACCGTACAATAAACGAGCATCCTTTCTTTATGTAGATTTCTTTCATCAATAACGCGTCACTTACGCTTTTAGTAGATATATAGGGGGGGTTCTGGACCAAAAAAGTCACTAGATTTAGTAACTTTTCTAGTAACTTTTCTTAGGTTGGTAGTACTGGTCACTAAAAAAGTCACTAGATTTTCAAGGCCGGCGTTTTGCTGTTACCTGTTATCTGTTTGCTGCTTGATCTCAGGGTATCGAACAGGTAAAAACAGATCTTGAACTGGTAAAAAACAGGTATTAAACAGATAATAACAGGTATTGAACAGATAAAAACAGGTAAAAAACAGTTACCAGTTCAAGATCTGTTTTTACCTGTTCGATACCCTGAGATCAAGCAGCAAACAGATAACAGGTAACAGCAAAACGCCGGCCTTGAAAATCTAGTGACTTTTTTAGTGACCAGTACTACCAACCTAAGAAAAGTTACTAGAAAAGTTACTAAATCTAGTGACTTTTTTGGTCCAGAACCCCCCCTATATATCTACTGCTTTTGTAATTTTCTGACATTGCTACACTAAATATTTTTGGCTGGCACATACCAAATTAATTGATTGTTCTGTACATATAAACCGGACAACAAATGAAAGTTTTCGTCTTCTTCATCTCCAGTGATTGCCAATTCATGGGCGCCCATACAGTAATTTCCAGAGGGGGAGGGGGCAATTTGGTGAGGATTGAACAATTAGTTTTATTTAAATTAAAAGTTCGTTATTTAAGAAATTATTAACGTATGGTCCTAAAGTTTTCGGAAACTTTTTGAAAGTCTATAAATATTTTTAAATAGGTTTTATTTCTTGACTTAATGTTATTATATTATAATTATCATTATATACTTATAACAAATTTATGACATGTTGCATTATTTCCTGAACAACAACAGGATTAATTTCTCTAATCTTTTGAAAAATGCGACGCCGTAATTGGTCCTCATTTGCAGCTTCCCATCCCTTGTCGTATACTTTTCAGCTCAACATTGACCAAAAATCTTCGTCATCCATAACAATCAATTTATCGACAAAATGAACGCGTCTTAGCGCACGACAACATCTGGGAATTCTTTCTAACAGGACCAAGGTACATTTTTAGAGCCTCCTTTCTTCATATTACGTCAGGAAATTGTTCCTAAAACTGTCGTCTTTGAAACTCCGAATCTCTGTGCTAATCTTCGTCGCGAAACTCCAACTCTGTCGTTTGCAACAATTCTCTTCACATTCTTTAATAGTCTTGTAAATTGTTGAAACGGAAATAATTTGTTCTTGATAAATTGCAACAATAATACTTTTTGGTGTGCGCCCAACTAAATTATAATTTCCTCTTCGAATATCTAACTTATAAGACATTTTTATAAATTTGATCGAATAAATGAAACTATCAATATTAAGACAAATTAATTGTGACATTTTAATTTCCAAGACAACTTAATTAAAAGTCATTTGATACAGTCTCAGTATATTTAAAAATTTTCCGAAAACTTTAAGACCATACGTTACTGCTTAGAGTCCGAATCCAGGGAGCAACTGCCCCCTCTTCCCCCTCCTTATGGGTGTCCATGATGCCATTACTTGCACGTTACGTCACGTCGGCGTCGGATGGTATGCTGTCGTTGAGTTCTCTTGTATCGTTGTAACTACCGAGTATGTATAAAGAAAAAAGCGGTTATCGGGCATTTGACAACTAAACAAACAAATCGAGAAGAGGAATTTTGGAATAATTACTATTATTAGGAGTGTTATCTAGATTCAGTTCAAATATTTGAATTTGGTACCAAATGCTGTAGTTTTGGAGGAGCCGAATGTTGAATTATCCGCAGAACTCTCTGACAAGGTATCCATTACTTCTGTTTGTCTGTGGTTGATGTAACTGAAAGCTATATAGATACATGTCGAGATACAGAATGTCATACAAAAGTAGGGCACGCTATACGGTCTACACGTAAGGGAAGTATATTATTGTGTATTGTACTGTTCGTTTAACCAATAATATTGTTGAGTTGTGTGTTTATAATTACCGCGGTAGTTGTAGGTGTTTGTTTTTTTAGTATTGCATATTAATATAGCCGGATACGAGTGCCCACTTCATTTATTATATGTTTCGTAGTAGGGGAAAAAATCGATGCAGGCCATTTAGGTCAATATAAAACAAACTAAAATAGCGGCAAGAGATTAATTCCACTATACCAGAAATTGCGGGATATCCAATACACAAATACCCTAGCAAATTTGCTTGTTTGAATCATTAAACCAATTGTTACAAGAATTTCACAATGTTACGCCTTTGATAAGTCAGTTGATCGTATGAAAGATTTACACGAGGCTACAATACGCGAGTTTTCCTTTTTTCAATTTTAAATGTATGTTAAAGCCATCACTTTTATATTATCAGTCTTATGGTGAAAATTCGAAATAAATACTTTAGTAGTGGTTTTAGTACGTTAAGGGTCTATCACCAGTTGGAATTGACACTGATTGAATGGGTTTTTATGTATACATAAAATTGAAATAATACATTCTTGTATAACCACAACAAATTGTAGGCCCCTTCTGATAAGGATTTTTTAATTTTTTACAAAGTTTATCAACGCACTATGCAAATTTTAGCGCTTGCATGGGTTTAGAAATATACATAAAATTTGGATAATAAATAGTTTTATCGAAATACAAAATACATATGTCATTGCAAAGAGGAAAGGTTCTTGTAGGGCTCTCGTGTATTAGAATTTTCCATTTTTGTTCGTATTTCTTGTAAAATATTCGTGAAATTGAATGAATATTAAGCAACTTCAAACAAATTTTACAAAAAACTTTGTGAAAAAATTAAAAATCCCTATCAGGAGAGCCCTACAATAAACCTTCCTCTATCCATTGACACTTTTTTTGTGTTTATACAACAATGTTTTATTTAAATTTTATGTATACAGCGACACCCATGAAATCAGTTTCAATTCCAACTGGTGATGGACTCTTAACTTCTTGTTACTTACATTGAGAAACGAATGTCTAAAAGGCTTAAGATTATTGTTATATAATTTGTTTATTTTCATTTAAGAAGCATATGATAAACGGAAAAAATGTTAAGCTTCTTTACATGTTGCTGACATAAATAAGAAAATCTACCGAAAAGGACTGATTTGGAAATCGTTCCTTGTTTTACACAACGAAATTTTATGTTATCGTATGAAAAGGTTCCCGGTGGATTGCTAAATGTACTCGTAAAACAGTCACTTTACGCACAATTTTAGAAAATCAAAGTGCTTTCTAATCCTTTGAGGATTATATACGTATTTGATGTTATGAAGTGGCAACGAACCCAATTACATTTGGCGGGGAACAAAGTCAATATTTGTGTGTATAAATGCACTGACTTTTGGGTATGTACGATGAAAATTAAGTAGTCAAATTCTGTTGCAGCGATTCTGCATGTTTTTAGCCAAATTTTTATTTTAAAATAGGGATTGCACTATAAACACCTTTAATGGTTTTAAGGATGACAGTAGAAGGTCCTGATCGAATTCCTCTTTAGTGCAAATTTTTGAAATAGGTATTACTAATTCAGGGATATACGAAATCTAACTTCCACGTTGCCCTTTTGTCCACTATTTGAATGGTATATTTTTGATTCAGATATTTTGAAAATGAGTGCAGCGATGAAATTTCTTGATCAAATATATTTTGAGAATAATTATCCAAATAACAGGTCCTTGTTTACAATCGTAAATGGTCGCTGTGTATGCCCAGAACTTGCACTGATATGGTATGATCCTAGGTCGTACCTTCAAAACTATTTTTGGTGAATATTCATAACATAAATAACATGTTTGTCATAATTTGAATTTGCAACTAATGCAACATTTTTAATTCAATGCTCCTAACAAGGAATAGAATCAGTGTAGGAAATGTCAAATTTTCAGCCTTAGATACTGTCGATATCAACTGAAATATTTTAACCATAAACATGGGCTCGTCCATTTTGAAATTTTGCTGCAAACGTTCGTTTGTATCGAAATCACATTAATTTAAACTTTAAATTGGTGGTACTTTTCAAAACTAAAATGTAAGAAAAGGTAAAGATTTGGGGATGAATTTTGATATGAGCCAAGACCAATAATTAGTCATCAAATGAAAAGTGGAAAAGATTTATTTACTAATATGTGACCGCATCTCGATTATTAATACATACATACTTTATGGCATTATATCGGTCATTCTATGAATGATATGTTGTGGATACCAAAGAGCAATTGCAATATTTTTGGCACGGTCGCACAACAAAGAACCGTTTCATTGAAATAAGTACAGAAAATCGTAAAATACAAACACATCATCTATAATCAACGTTTAACGAAATTAATTTATCACGACTTTGTTTCTTTTTTGAACGTTTCAAAAAGAAAATGCAAGAATAATTTTACTTTACTTTTAAGGTAGCCATAAAATTGTCGTCATTCATTAAACATTATATATTGCTTCCAAACTCTTGGATTTCTTCTATAATGAAAACAGTATGAAGCAATTAGAACATTAATTAATTATTGTGAACCTTCCTCCGTCCATTTCGACTATATAAACTGCTAAGTTAACGGCGATATTATTAATTTTTCATCTGTTTACTTCGTTACTAAAATAATTTAAAGGAGAAAATCGCAGTAAAAATGTTCCATTTCTTTTAGAGTGAGATTGTATTCAGTTTTTTTATTATAGGCATTAAAAATTTGTCAGTAAAGTCTCTAGTGAACATTTAAAATTGGGATAAAGTTGTTTTAGAGCTTCATTTATGGCATTATGTTCTTTATTAATGACTTCTATCTTTCGGAGTGGTTAAAGTATAATGACATTATTGTTCGGCAATATTTCTGTAAGGCAACAAGTTTATTATAAGTAAAAACGTAATAATTAATCATTTCGTAATGGAAATTAATGCCAAAACAGAATACGTCTTGATTAGCTTAAAAATAAACTTTGATACGATAATTTACAGAAAGTTATTCAAGTTGTGAAAAATTGATGTAAAAAAGATGCATGTCATGTGATTAAGTAATATTTTGTAACGAGGAAAGTCAGTTTACCACAGAAATATTTAACATAACCAACTAAAATTGTGTCCTATACTTTACAGTCGTACGTTACAGCCATTAAATTTTGTCTTCTTCAATAATAACTAATATTAGGGTAGCATTACCCTTTGATGTTGTGGTGATCCATAAAGTTGGACGTTAGTTCTCCAAATAGGGGTAAAGTGATGAGACAATATGGTCAGAAACACAAAACCTCCCCCATAAGTTTATTTATTGATTGATTAAAATTTAAAGTTGATTGAAAAATGAATGCAAAAATCAAGCCTCAATTCATTTTTCAATCAACTTTAAATTTTAATCAATCAATAAATAAACTTATGGGGGAGGTTTTGTGTTTCTGACCATATTGTCTTACCCTTTGATTATAAACCCGGTTTCATTAGGTGTAACTTTTTAACATACTACGATTTTACTTAATGTCAAATCTTTTAAAAGAAGTAGAAATGTGTAAAATGTGCAGAAAATGGTAATCCAACATATGACAAAAGACAAGTTTCCTGTAAGGACCCTAACTAAAAAGTCCAGTTGTTGTTGACAAAAGGGTTTTATACGCACATGAATTAAGTGAACAATTTTTAAATCATTTGTAATTAACCTTCTTTCCTATCTATAGACAAGAACGAAGTTTTGCCATATAATTGAAGTGATGTACCTAATCATTTCGCAGATAGTCTTCATGGTGTGTTCATTATTCGTTACCCCATCAGCGAAGAAACGGCAAGATGAATTTTACAAACACGCTATTTATACAGGGTGGCCCATTGAAAAGCTAACACGCCTGTTTTGGAACACTTAGACTAGTTTCCTAAAAAAACGCTCGGACACGTCGATTTTCTATTTTTGGGAGACAACTTTTGATGTTAAATTTGACTTTGTCAGGTCAACCCCCTAGCGCCAGCAACCCCTAACTCAAGAATTTAAATAGGGAAAAGGAGTCGAACGACCCCTCATTTGAAACGTCTTTTAATTCTCTATTCGACAGTACAAATGCAAATTAGTTTTATTCAATTTTTTTTTCGCCCCCATCAAAAGCACCCTCCAGATTAACTAAGGTGGGGGTGTTGTTTAGGAAAAATCCTGAAACACGTCACTTTTGACCTTTTGAACGGCACATTTTGATGTCAAATTTGACCTTGTCAGGTCAACCCCCTAGCCCCAGCAACCCCTAACTCAAGAATTTAAATAGGGAAGGGTGTCGAGCGACCCCTCATTTGAAGCGTCTTTCAATTCTCTATTCGACAGTATAAATAAAAATTAGATTTACTTAATTTTTTTTCGCCCCCATGATAACCACCCTCTAGATTAACTAAGGTGGGGGTGTTGTTTAGGAAAAATCCTGAAACACGCCACCTTTGACCTTTTGAACGGCACATTTCAGGATTTTTCCTAAACAACACCCTCACCTTAGTTAATCTAGAGGGTGCTTTTCATGGGGGTGGAAAAACAAATTTCGGTCATACTGTCGAATAGAGAATTAAAAGACGCTTCAAATGAGGGGTCGCTCAACACCCTTTCCCTATTTAAATTCTTGAGTTAGGGGTTGCTATTCTAGTTATTGATGCGAACGGCGCAATTTTCTAACGCTCCTCGGTTTTATTCAATTTTATAGTCGTTAAACGGGTCGGAAAAAGTGCAAAGTGGTACCGGAAAAAGCAGCGAAAAAAGAGAGTCAGTGAAGGCGTGGAGGTAAAGGAGAAGTGGACTAAATTAGAAGTAATTAATAACCAAACGTAAGTACATAACGCAGCGCGATATCGTAGTGCGCGGATAAGGATAAACAGTACAAGTCAGAGGTCGAGTATATCTTAGATAGAATTTACGGGTAATACGCGGGAATTTCCGTAGTGCTTTTGAAGTGAAAAGGGACAAGAAATTTCTTGGGAACTAAAAGGGAAACAAAAATGTAGAGGGAAATAATACGTAACACGGCAGAGTGAGAAAGGTACGAATAAAGGGGTAAATTTTGGCTAGTGCGAAAGGGGTGCGGACATCCGAACCAAAAATATATGAGTGGAAGGAAGGTGAGATCAGGTAGTTGGGGATCCATCGAAGAGTTTCTAAGCCGGAAAAGGGATAGGGAAGAGTTAGGGATTGCACAGGAGGAATTAGAAGGGCAGAGTAAGGCTTTTAAGGGCAGTAAAGTGACTAAAAGATCTCCTGTCAAGGGAGTGGAAGGAAGGAGTGAGAAGATAGGAGTAGAGGAGGAAGAGATGGAGAGGGTTCTAGAGAAGCTGGAGGCTATGGGGAAAGAAATAAGGGAGGACTTAGAAATCGTGAAGAAAGGCCTAAGGGAGAACAGCGATGAAATCGCAAGCCTCAGGAATGAGATACGGGTAATGAAGGAGGAGCAAGAGAGGAAGGAAGGGGAGTGGAACGAGGAGAGGAGGGGGCTTAAAGTAGAGATAGAAAAAATAAAAAGGGAGATGGAGAGGAGCGAAAGGATGAGAAGGAAGAATAAGATAGTAGTAAGGGGCGGCAAGTTGAGAGAACCGGAAAAGGACATAGGAGTGTTTTTACATGACAAATTTGGGGTGAGTGTTAGTATTAAGGCTGTATGGGTTATCAATAAGGGAGCAGGGAATGAACTGGTGGGGGTGGAATTGGGTAGCTGGAATGAGAAGATGGAAATAATGCGCAGAAAAGGAGCGCTAAGAAATACTGATGTATACATCGACGACGATTTAACGAGGGAGGAAAGGGGAGTGCAAGAGGAAATCAGAAAGATTGCCAAGGGCGAGAGAGACAAAGGCGCAAGGGTGAGGGTGGGTTACAGGAAAATGTGGGTAGGGGATATAAGATACGACTGGGATGAGGAGATAAGTGCGGTTCGGGAGTGGCGAGGGGGCGAAGTGTCAAAAAACTAAGTAAGCTAAAGGGGGAGAAGGGGAAAAAGGGAGGGACAAGGGCAAGTGGTATAAGTGGGGTAAAAGGACAGGCTAAGGTGTTGTTTTGGAATGTGGCAGGGGTGAAAAATAAGGGGAATGACTTTTGGAGTTACTTGGGGGGGTTTGTGATGGTGGGAATAGTGGAGACGTGGTTGGAGGAGAAGGACTGGGATAAATGGAAAGATAGGTTGCCAGGTGGCTATGAGTGGAAAGTCCAGTTCGCGGTGAGAGAGGGGAAAAAAGGCAGAGCAAAAGGGGGGATGATCACAGGGGTGAGAAAGGAGTGGAAAGGGGAGGAGGAAGGAGACAATGGGCAAGTGGAGGGAGTAGTGAGGAGGTGTATGAAGGCAAGGGGAGGGGAAAAGTATAACGTGGTAACCGTGTACGGGAAGGAGATGAGGGAGACGAGAGTTGCTGTAGAAAAAGTGATAGGGGAAAGGGAAGAAGGGAGATTGATAATAGGTGGTGACTTTAATGCAAGAATCGGAGAGGAGGGGGGGATGGCGGTGGATGGTGAGATGAGGAGGAGGGTGTCGATGGACAAGAAGGTAAATGGACAGGGGAGGAAGTTGCTGAACCTGTGTGAGGAACGGGGTTGGACGATTATGAATGGAAATATGGAGGAGGGAGGGAAGGGAGAGTACACGTTTATAAGTGAGAGGGGGGAATCAGTGATAGACTATGTGATAGTAAACGAGGAGAGTGCGGGGTTGGTAGAAAAATTGAGGGTGGGGGACGAGGAGGATTCCGACCACAAACCGTTAGAGCTGTTTATGAGAGAGGAGATGGAGGTGGAAGGGAAAGAGGAAGAGGGGGAAGGGATCTGGGTGAGAAGAAGGTATGGGCAGAGGAGAGTATTGAAAGGTATAGAGAAGGACTGGAGAAAGTGGAGTGGGAGGAGAAGGAAGGAGGGGCGGAGGTGGGGGAGTTAATGGAAAAAATGGAGCATTTTGCGGAGAAGAAGAGATACAGGAAGAATAGAGGGACGCGGAAGGGTGAGCTGTGGTGGAACTGGAGGTGTGAGAGAGCAAGGAAAGAAGTAAGAAGGGGGAGGAAGAAATGGAGGAAAGGGGAAATAGATATAGGGGTATATAAAGAGTTAAGGGGGAAATATAAGGAAGAGTGCAGAAGGAGGAAGGCGGAGTATAAGCAGGAGATAGAGGAGGAGATAAGGGGGTTAAAAAGTGAAAAAGATATGTGGAAATTTATAAACAGGAGAAGAGGTACAAGCAAAAGAAGAGTGACGGAGTTGGGTGGGGAGGAATGGAGGAAGCAGTGCATGGAGGTGGTGGGAGGAGTGACGGAGAAACCGGGAGTGGGGAAAGAGGGAGGGGCGAGAAAGAGAGAGGGAGGGGAGATAACAAGGGAGGAGGTAGAGGAAGCACTGGGAAAAGTAAAGTTAGGGAAGGCACAAGGGCCAGATGGAATACAAGGAGAGCAGTGGAAGTATACGGGGGGGAAGACAAGAGAGAAGATAAGAGGGATACTAGGGGGTGTGTGGCGAGGGGGAGGGATCCCAGATGAGTGGAAAGAAGCTAGAATAGTGCCAATATATAAAGGGGGGGATAGGAAAGAGGCGAAGAGCTATAGGGGAATAAGCATTATGAGTGCGGGGTACAAGATATATGCGGAGGTGCTGCGAGCAAGATTGGAGAGGGAAGTGATCGACAAAAAGTTGGTACAGGACTGGCAGGCGGGATTCAGAGAGGGAAGGAGGGCGGTGGATAATATTTATGTGCTGAAGCAGTTGGTAAATAAGGCGATGGAGAGAAGAGGGGGGAAGATGTATGGGCTGTTTATGGATATAAAAGCAGCCTTTGATAATGTAAACAGGGAGAAAATGTGGGGAATGTTGAGGAGATATGAGATAGGAGAAGAGCTGGTGATGGCGATAGAGGAATTGTACGAGGAAACAAGGTGTGTGACCGGAGAGAGGGGAGAGGAAGGAAGAAGGTTCTGGACGACAAAAGGCCTGAGGCAGGGATGCCCGTTGAGCCCGAGTTTATTCGCGCTATACATAGGGGATTTGGAGGAGGAGTTGCGGAGACACCAAAGAGGAGGGGTAGTGATAGGGAGGGTGAAAGTGTGGGCGCTCGCGTACGCGGATGATGTAGTGGTGGTAGCAGACAGTGAGAACGAAATGAGGGGGGCAATGGGTGTGATGAAGGGGTACTTGGGGAAAAAAGACTTAGGGGTAAACGTGGCCAAGACGAAGATAATGGTATTCCAGAAGAGAAGAGGGAGGGGAGGGAAGTCAAAGTGGTGGTGGGGTGGGGACGAGATAGAAAGTGTAAAGGAGTGGAAGTATTTGGGATATGTAGTCAGATATGATAATAAGGATGAGGGACACATAAGGGAACTGGCCAAGAGAGGAAATAGGGTAGTGGGGAGTGTGTGGGGGATAGGGGAAAGAGTGTTCGGGAAAGACATGGAAAAGAGGAGATGGTTATTTGATAAGTTGGTGAGGAGCGTGATGGGATACGGTGCGGAGATATGGGGGTGGAAGGAGTGGGAGAGTTTGGAAAAGGTGCAAGAGAAGTATTGGAGATGGACGCTGGGTTTGGACAGGGAGACACCGGGGTACATTGTGGGGGAAGAGGCGAAAGTGGAAAAATTGAGAGTGCAGGCGGGAAGGAGGGCAGTGAAGTACGAGGAGGAGGTCAGGAAGAAGGCAGAAATAAAAATGGTGAATGAATGTATGAAGGAGATGAGGGGGAAGCGGATAAAGTATGGGCAAGAGGACAGGAGACTATATTACGAGAGGGTGGGGTATGCGAGGGAGGAGGTAGAAAGAAGGAGGGAGGAAGGAAGAGAGATGGTGGAGGAGGTGGCCATGAGGGATAGGGATGTGCAAGGGCAGGAAAGGAGAGAGAAGATAGCCGAAGGGAGATATAATGAGGGATATGGAGAGATCATGGTAGAGGGCAAGGCCAAGTACCTGACAGGGGAGATGGGTCTGAAGGAAAAGAGAATTGTAGCGAGGTTTAGGTGTGGAAACGAGGAGAGAGAGAATAGATATTGGCGGGAGGAGGAGGAGAGAGTGTGCAGAATGTGTAGGGAGGGGAGGGAGAACATGGCACATATGTTAAGGGAATGCGAGGAGATGAGAGAAGAGAGAAGGGTAAGAAAGGAGATACTAGGAGCGAAGGGGGAAGGGTTGGGATGGATGAGGGAAGTGTTAGAAAGGAGGGAAAAGGTGGAAAGTAGGGGGAAGGACAGGCGGGAGTAGTTGTAAGAGGGGGAATAGAATCTTGTATTTATTTGATTGTTATGTAAGAAAATACAATAAACCTATTTTTTTTTTTTTTTTTGAGTTAGGGGTTGCTGGGGTTAGGGGGTTGACCTGATAAGGTCAAATTTGACATCAAAATGTACCGTTCAAAAGGTCTAAGGTGGTGTGTTTCAGGATTTTTCCTAAACAACACCCCCACCTTAGTTAATCTGGAGGGTGCTTTCATCGGGGCGAAAAAAAAATTCAATAAAACTAATTTTGATTTGTACTGTCGAATAGAGAATTAAAAGACGCTTCTAATGAAGGGTCGCTCGACTCCCTTTCCCTATTTAAATTCTTGTGTTAGGGGTTGCTGGGGCTAGGGGGTTGATCTGACAAAGTCAAATTTGACGTCTAAAGTTGTCCCCCAAAAATGGAAAATCGACGTGTCCGAGCGTTTTTTTAAGAAACTGATCTAAGTGTCCCAAAACAGGCGTGTTACCTTTTCAATGGGCCACCCTGTAATAGAATTGGAATCCCGTAACAATGTTTCATCACGTATTTACGGTTCGCGGAATATTTCATGGTTGTTATATTTTTGTTTGTAAAATTGGGGGTTCCCTAAATTTGTTTTAAGGCGGGATGGTCATTATCGCCATAATCTGCAGGGATACTTTTTTATTATTAATTTTACGAAAAAAAGTTATTCTTTAAATATGGTCCTGATTTTTTTTATACATAATATTAGAAGAGCTTTTTATTCTGTATTTAAGCATGTATCACACTTTATGGTTTAATTGCGATTTTATACTTATTATTTTACTATTTTACTTAAATTTACTAGAATCTACTTTGGAAGACGTTCTTGATATTTTACCCTAAGCCGTAGTAGGTACGCGATTTTTGGTTTCAGCAGGACGGTGCACTTGCGCACAATTCACGGGTGGTTAAGGATTACCTTCCAAATAGGTTTACCGAAAGAGTTCTAAGCAGCAATTCTGAAACACCATGGCCAGCTTGTTCTTCCGATATAACCCCACAGGATTTTTTTCTTTGGAGGTACATAAA
The DNA here is from genome assembly GCA_036250285.1 of Pyrocoelia pectoralis. Classification (NCBI taxonomy): domain Eukaryota; kingdom Metazoa; phylum Arthropoda; class Insecta; order Coleoptera; family Lampyridae; genus Pyrocoelia; species Pyrocoelia pectoralis. The sequence goes on from CM070075.1 coordinate 8,430,410, forward strand.
AAATTATGTTTACAAAGATATCTTTGGAATAGAAAAATAACTCCCAAAGTTTGTACTTTACGCATACCTAACTGTAACACCTGCAATGTTAAAGAAATGCTTTGGATTCTACAGTTAGAAGATGCTATTTACGATTGGAGAACGAAGGAGGGCTTTTCGAGCATTTATTATAATTTTTTTTAAAATATTGGTGTGTCATGTTTAAATTTTCGTTTCATCAAATGTTATCTGTTCATTTGTGACGTGTTGTTGATTGTTTGTAATTATGTACTTGGTTATAAAATTTGTATTCAAAATTTAAAACTATGTCATTTCGTTAATTTGATGAGGAAAGCACAGTTAGCAAAATAAATACAATTCAGTTTGAATGTTATTGGGTTCGTACTTAGGATTTTTTCCGCGAATCGTAAAAGTAAGTATAAAATCGCAATTAAACCATAAAGTGCGATACATGCTTGAATACAGAATAAGGAGCTCTTCTAATATTGTGTATAAAAAAATCAGCACCGTATTTAAAAAAACAAAGTTGATGATGGTTACTCGAAATCGAAACGTCGAAATTTCATTTTACTACTAATTTCAAAATTTCTCAACTTTTCTCCCATTTAACATTTAACCGAAACTCTATCTCTTACCGTTTCCGAAATCCCCATAGTGGCCCTCCTTATCTTGGACACAGTGTATTTAACTAATAAATAATTTGAGGCTTCCGCGGTTCCTTGAACGATCAAGATAACTAGTTTTCGATTTATACCGCGTCGTTATGTTTGTTCCACAGCCTGCGTTGTAATGCTTGTCTCGCCTTTTTCCTTATGAGCCCAAACCATGATTTTTCTAATGATTATTCATCCTCTTGGCATTTGATTTTCAGTCGAGACTGTGACGATTTTTGTTGGCTGTTCGAGTTTCGGCATTATTACATCAGAATTCGCATTTTCGGATAATGGCGAATCACAAAGCAATCACTGTGTGTGTGGTTTTGTACACTTAAGCGGGTGCTGAAAGGGTAACGTTGTAGGTCACAGTCTAATGAGGGCGCATTCTTTAACGGAAGCCGAGAACTGTATTTATTTAGTGCAGAAGTGCGAAACCTCTCTAAAACCCAAATATTACTCAGTTTCATAGTGATATGAATAGTTTCAACACAAAATAATAAAAAGAAACAGCAGAGGAGCTTCAAACGTAATGTGCTCATTTGATTACAATTCAGAAACAACTGAAAGCTTCATGTTATCCAACATTCAAAGAAAAGAAGTATAAAAATCTCAATGTGATTGCCATTGGAACACGCTACTAATACTAATGCTACATGAAGGATGGAAGTCAAGTCGCCACAATTTAGAATAAAAGGAAATATTTTTCCAAAAAAGTGCGTTTACTTTCTCTACAAGCTCCTTTGACATTTATCCCTGTATCTAAATTTAAAAATTATTATTACCGGTAAACCGCATTAATAAATAATAAATGACTTTTCCATTAACATTGTTACCTTTCATGATTAATAATCAAATTGACGTCTTAATAAAATGCCATTCTCTAAGGGATAAGGATAAGCAAGATTTTTTAGCTAAAGACTAAATAAGTGTTTGTTTGGTTGCAGTGTTGACAGTGTATACGAATGCTTTCCGCTTTAAATAGTGAAGTGAGAAGTGTTCTCATGTTTCAATTAGAAAATCTTATACACACTCAAACCACTCAGTTAAATACCTCTTTATTTATGAAATGTTTCTTTCGTTAACAAACTATAGACCTATGCATAATTTGAATTAAAAATAGAATGAGAAGGTTGGAATTAAACGTATCTATTTTTTATTAGGTATCGATTATCTCAAATATGGAAGTTCTGTGGAGAGGGGTTGCATCATTTTGTCAGTTATTACCGCAATCGATACTATTTTTCTTTTTTACCGAAAGTGGATAGTTTTTCATTTATTTAAATCCTAAAAGGAAAATTATGTAATTCATGGAGGCTTTTGAACGACAATATTCTTTTGAACTTTATTTTTTGTTAATGTAGGGGTTATGCGCTTTAGTAGAATAATGATACTATCTGAAAAACTTGTTCATTGTAAGGATTTTCTTCCTTTGTTGTATTTTGAATGTGATATAATTCATGGAAGCACGAGGATCTCTTGAATTATTTATAATTTCATTGATTTCGTTCAAATACATCATAAATCATAATACTTTATTCTGTAGATTATTTACGCTTCACATTTAGGCTTATTTACAATTTTCTGAATTTTACGAGCAGCTCATTATAGTGTTAGAAAATTCATCCTTTCATTTCCGACTTCGCCATTTGTAGAGAAATCTATCGAAAAAGATGATTTGTTGCATGTTTTTATAACACTATTTAATGCCAAAATGTATGTAGGTACCTACTCACTTATAGTCAGGTATGCAAGTAATTAAATTTTGTAAAAGGTTCTCAGTTCAACTTACTACTTTTACTATGTGAATTAAAGGATCTACCTCTTTTTCAAATCGTTAATGCACTGGTCAACATTTTCAAGATATTAGGCCCGTTTGACCTACTCTTACCTATATTCCTATCACTTTTTAAGTTAAAGCTTCGACAACAACATTTTGATGCAAAAAGTTTAAATTGTAGCTTATGTGTAGATTACTGTTACAAAGCCTATTTTGGTATGCTATGAATATCAAACATCACGTTGAAATTTTAATATTATTTCTTTAAACTTTTGGTTTGCCTTTGGCATGACTAAATTAACATTTTCGTATATTTATTGTTTGCTATGTAGATGATGGAACAACTACTTTGTTTTAAAAGCTATGCTACTATCTTTGAAATATAAATGGTGCCTAAATTTCGTAACAGAAGTTCGCATTCAAATTAAACGTGTGACATGCTAAGCAAAGCATACCATTTGAAATAGTGTGTAATTTTGGTATTAAGTTAAACTTTAACTATCTAATTATTGAAATTGGCAGGACGTTGCCGAATATAACACTATCAACTACGTCTAACAAAGTTTGCATGATCATTAACAGCAGTGTATAATTTCTAGATGAATAATCTGATATGTATACATAAACTTTGCCAAAAGGCAGGTTACATTCAATTTATACATGATTTAAATTCAGAAATATTATTTGAATGCAGCGCTTTGGTATTTGTAACCATCGATTTATGATATGAACGCTGTATTATTGTATTGATGATGTAAAAACTTAACATTCTTTAATTCTCTTCATAATATACAATAGAAGTTTCTAAATGAGTCCTGCTTCTTTCTGTATTGATTCAACATCATTCAAGTTTTTGAGAAAATGTAAATCTCACGTAAACTTTCTTCTTCTTTTTAAATCTTAAACTTTTATTATGCTTATATTCCGTATTAGAATAGAATAGAATAGAATATATTTCTGAATAACACATACAGGGTGATTCGGGAGGAAATGGAAATATTTTAAAGACATGTCCAGGAAGCTAAAATAAGCTCATACTTATGTTTAAATCCGATTTTCATTTGTTTCAGAGATAATTAGTTTTTCTTTTTAAAAAGTTAATCAAGTTAAATTTGACAACTTTATCCGAAATGCCAATTTAAAACAAAATATTAATTAGGTAAATGTCATAAAAAGTGTCAGTTGTAGTTGTTTTACGAGATTATAAAAATGCCTCATATTTTCAATCATAGAGAATATGCAGATATGGTGTTTGTTTATGGATTTTGTAATGGTAATTCTGTCCGTACAGTAGAAGAGTATCGACGTCGTTTTCCGAATCGAAGAATTCCTAATAGGCAAGTGTTTCAAAATGTTTTTAGACGTGCTAGGGAAACTGGAATGTTCCCAAGTGCACGTATTTCTTCTGAAAAACTTGATTAACTTTTTAAAAAGAAAAACCTAATTATCTCTGAAACAAATGAAAATCGGATTTGAACATATGAGCTTATTTTACTTATTCCTGGACATGTCTTTAAAATATTTCCATTTCCTCCCGAATCACCCTGTATATAGGTACATTTCTAAAAAACAAAATAGATAATTGAACAATGAAAATAAAATAAAGTTAACAATAATATAAAATATTTGGATTAATAAATCAACATATTACACACTCACCTCATGAGAAAAATGTAACCCTCCAAGGCAAAGCCCGTGTTAATATTTACAAACATAGCTATCCTCAATTTATAGATTTTTACAGTAGTGAAGCTTATTGTGTGTTCCAAATTAGATATAATGTTTACATTGCTTTCTTAATTAGCTAAGGATATGTACTGGATAAAATTACTCTCGCTATTGTAGTGGTATAGTAAGCCATACAGATACTACACTTAGATCTTAGCCATAGGCCGAGAAGTTGGTTATATAATGATGGTAGAGGTGAAAGGTGAAGAAATTAGAGTGCAGGCAGGGAAAATGGCGATCAGGTACGAAGAGGGCCTGGAGAGGGGTAGAGGGGGGAGCTGCTGCAATGTTGCTGGGGGAAGGTGAAGAAGGGCAAGCTAAAGTATGGTCAGGATGACAGGGGATACTATTACGCGCGGGGCGGATATGAGACGAAGGAGGTGCGGAGGAGAAGAGAGGGAGGGTTTGGTGATACAATGAGGGAAGAGATAGTAGAGAGGGATAGAGAGGCGATGGTCCAGGAAAGGCAAGGAAAAGTAAAGGATGGAAGATATGATGAGAACTGTGCGATAATAATAACGGAGGGTGTACCAAGGTATCTGGAAAGTGGTATGAGGAGGCAGAGATTGATTACTTAGATACAGATGCGGAAATGAGGACAGGGAAAATAAGTACTGGTGGGACGATGATAGACTGTTATGTAGACTATGTGGGCTAGGTAGGGAAAGTATTGGGCATATGGTACATGAGTGTCAGGAACTGCGGACGGAGGGAAGAAGTTGGAGGGAAATCTTAAATGAGGGAGGGGAAGGGTTGGGGTGGATAGAGGAGGTGGAGGAAAGAAGAAGAGTGACGGATATGGAACGGGAAAGAGGGGAATAAAACAAGGAAATACTTTTAGTTTTATGGTCAAGGGTCAGAATTTTATTTTTATTCTTTTACAGATCAATCCATGGTTTTAGTTTTGTTTTCTTTTACCTTTGCTGTCGTAAATGACTTTATCTAAAATAGAATAAAATGTATCAAATGCGTTTGAAGTATTTTGTTGCCGGTTAGACATCACTTCAGTCCACTTTATCTAATTCATTATTTATATAATCATTGTTAATGCTATAAGCAATTCTTTGGTTGCTGCCTTCATCGATTTCAGCTGGTTGTGTTCCTCGAATCCACACCGCTGTCATACAATGATCACTAATATCACATTCCAGCACTTTCGAATCAATTCTTATTTTTCCCTTGTTTTGATTTCTTATTATGACATGATCAATACACGTTTGGGATGTCGGGGTAATACGTGTGGGTTGATTTATTAGTGATTCCATTCCATTACTTCCCAATATTATTTTATAACCATCTACTAGATTACTATCGTCTAAAATGTTTAAGTTAATATCACCTATCACAATTACATTTTTACACTCTCGGATATCTCAAGTTAATAGAAAATTTCTCTTCCTCTTGAACTGTGTTGTTTGATTTAATATAATAACACCCACCGACCTAATAAAACTGCACCAACAGATGAAGTTATATTTTCAGTAGCAATCATCACATAGTGTTTTAATAAAATTTTTTAGAATTCGCGCCATTTGAGTGCTTTAATAGATCCTATTAAAGCACTCAAATGACGTCATTTGCGTGCTTTAATAGACATTTGGGTGTTTTAATAAAACCGGTACAATTTAATTTTACTAAGATGGTATTTACCGAATTAATTCATAGCAAATACTGTAGTTAACCTTTAAATAAATTTTAAATTGACAATTTGAAAAGTAGTAGTTCCAATCTCTAAAAAATTCCCTAGATTTTGATAACGTCAAATATTTATTTAAAATTGCTTCCAAAAGGCGCAAATTCTAAAAAATAGTATAAAAAACTCATTCATAAGGCTTTTATGGCACTCATCATTAAGAAAACTCGTGGCTGCGCCACTCGTTTTCTAAACTTTGATTCGTGCCATAAAACGTACCTTATGAAACTTGTTTTTTAATATACTATTATAATTAAATCAAGATATAGTTGTGTGTGTGAATAGTAGGTACTTGAAAATACTCATTTTTATGACCATAACAATTTATAAACCTGAAGGGGAAATATTTCTGTAAAATGGAAATCACACTCAAACTATTTCACTGAAATATTAGATAGCACATATACTACCTTGGAAGCATTACATAAAGAGAATGAAGCGATAATAGCATTATTTTTATACTATATACCTACCTACTATACCTATTTTATGGAGTAGATGGAATCTCTATTTTATTTTATTTTATCTAAGATAAATATGATTTTCTTACAATCTCTCCGAGAAAATCGTTTTATTAAACAATTTAGGCATTTGATCAGCACTAAATTGTATTGTCCATAACGTAACGATTAGTTAAATATAGAAGAAGCTAAAGCGTAAATGAGCTTTTCATTCTTCAGGAAAGGAAATTTTAACACTCTAGAAAACATAATTCAGTTACAATGAATTATTAACTCAGTTTATTTTTAGCTGAAGTTCCTAAAAAACGTATACTTATCCACACAATGCGATATTGTAAACACTATTCAGAGTTGATATACAGGGTGTCTGTAAACCTCCTACCATAAATTTACCAGCCGATTCCTGACGCAAAAATAAGCCGAAAATGTCAGTACAACTTTTGTCGTAAACCGCTTCCTGAGGAAGATACACGTCTTTGAAAATGGTGTTGAAAAAACGGAAAACAATTGCATTTTTAAAACGGCTTGAGATAAAAAATTAAAATTTCTGAGGCAGCCTAAGCTGTTAAAGGCCTACATTTTCTACTATTTTGTTTTTTAAAAATTAACCATGGGCGGTACGAATGGGGGTTATCACCTTCTTATTATTACCCGCTTTTTTTACCTTTTGTTTTTTTGCATTTTATTTTGCAGATTAGAATTCTCTGATATCTAATTAACAAAAAAGGTTCTCTTGTTGCAACTTGCCTAGACTACAGTGACTTTATTACAAACAGTGACGACAAGCGGCGATTATCCGCCATTAAGAGGCAAAATTGTGGGCGGGTTTATATGAACTCAACGGTGGTATCCTAGCAACTTGCTAAATCAAAATAAAAATCACATGCTGATCAAAGGTAAACACAGTCAGGCCGCCATTAAGATGCAAAATATACCACGGCCAATCAAAATCGATACCACGCTTGTCGTCACTGTTTGTAATACAGTCACTGTAGCCTAGACTAACCGTTTCCTATAAAATTCAGGTTTTCTGTTTAACGAAATTCAATTTTAAAAAACACTGAATTTGCGCAAATTAAATTAATTAAAACACTTTTTTAAGTTAAGTTATTGAAAAATAAAGTAAAATTAATACAATTAAAGTTAATGTTGGAAGTGTTCTCCGTTAGTCTCAAAGTTTATCTAAAATGCAGTGATTATGATTTTAGAAATAAGGTGTGCTACAAACATCTGTCAAAAGTTGTTGCAGATGTTTTTGTATTGACAAATTGTTCAATTAATCGTTGTCATTATTTGTTTAAGTTAGTTTCAACAGTCAATTATGGCTGTAGCATACACTTTTGAAGAATATGCAGATATGCATTTAGTGTTAGGGGAATGTTTAGGTAACGGTGCTCGTGCTGTTGAACGATACTCTGAATTGTATCCTCTCCGGAGAGTTCCCAATAGAAGAACGTTTATTGCTGTAGAGCAGCGAGCCCGAGAAACTGGATCATTTGTCCCAAAACAAGGTACTGGAGGAGGCCGCAATCGTACTGTTCGTACTCCACAAATGGAACAGAATATTTTGGATGCTGTGGAAGAACAACCCGGTGTGAGTGTTAGAAGACTAGCAGACACACTTGGAACTTCTAAAGACGTCGTTCATGTAACACTTAAAGAACAGCTACTGTATTCCTACCATTATCAAAAAGTTCATGCAATTTATCCTGAGGATTCGAGAGCTAGACTTCAGTTCAGTAGATGGATATTGCAACAACGTGTCAACAATCCAGAATTTTTAGTGGACTTGTTAACAACAGATGAGGCGCAGTTTACTCGGGATGGGATTTTTAATTACCATAATGAACATCGGTGGGCGGATGAAAATCCCCATGCTATACGAGTTGGGAACAATCAGAGGAAGTTCTCGATAAATGTTTGGGCGGGTATTGTGGGCGACCATCTTATAGGACCATTTCGTTTACCCCAGCGCTTAAGTGGAGCAAGTTATCTAAATTTTCTCCAGAATGATCTACTAGGCTTGTTGGAGGATGTACCATTGCAACAATGGAACAGAATGTGGTTTCTGCATGATGGGGCCCCTCCCCATTTTTCACGTGCCGTCCGAATGTGGCTACACGAAACATTTCCAGAGCGCTGGATAGGACGGGGTGATGATGCTCCGGTAAGATGGCCCCCAAGGTCACCAGATATGAATCCTTTGGATTTTTTTTCTGGGGTGCCATGAAAGCTACAGTTTACAAACAGAACGTCGATACCGAGGAGCAACTTTGGGAACGTATCCAAAATGCGGCTAATCACATTCGCTTGCAGCAGGGAGTTTTTGAACGAGTTAGGAATTCTTTAAGAAGGCGTGCTGAAGGATGTATTCAGAACAACGGAGAACACTTCGAACATTTACTTTAATTGTATTAATTTTACTTTATTTTTCAATAACTTAACTTAAAAAAGTGTTTTAATTAATTTAATTTGCGCAAATTCAGTGTTTTTTAAAATTGAAATTCGTTAAACAGAAAACCTGAATTTTATAGGAAACGGTTAGTCTAGGCAAGTTGCAACAAGAGAACCTTTTTTGTTAATTAGATATCAGAGAATTCTAATCTGTAAAATAAAATGCAAAAAAACAAAAGGTAAAAAAAGCGGGTAATAATAAGAAGGTGATAACCCCCATTCGTACCGCCCATGGTTAATTTTTAAAAAACAAAATAGTAGAAAATGTAGGCCTTTAACAGCTTAGGCTGCCTCAGAAATTTTAATTTTTTATCTCAAGCCGTTTTAAAAATGCAATTGTTTTCCGTTTTTTCAACACCATTTTCAAAGACGTGTATCTTCCTCAGGAAGCGGTTTACGACAAAAGTTGTACTGACATTTTCGGCTTATTTTTGCGTCAGGAATCGGCTGGTAAATTTATGGTAGGAGGTTTACAGACACCCTGTATAACAACTGTAATTCATTTAGTTAACAATATACGTCGTGAATTAAATATTGTTTTCCTCATTATAGCGCATGTAATCAGGACAAAACTAATTATTACATAATTACTCATGTGTCTAAAATCGTTTCTGTAAATTATTAATCTCATGAAAAGCTTTTGCTGATAATTAATTTGTTTTAATATGTAGTTTATAATCAAGATTCCAAATATTAAAGGTCATTTTGCAATTAAACAAAATCTAATTCTTGCTCTTATTATTGTCTATTATGAAGTGCTATTTCAGTTAAAAAAATTACAATAATGGTGTAAATGTTACGGATTAAAAATGTAATGCTTCATAATATTGAAATTGAACATTTTTCCTGTTTGTCTGTTGCCTCTCCTTCTGGTAACATTTCCTTTATTATCGGAGAAAGAGGTGTATTTCAGGACTTCCTTCCTGCATTTCACTGATATAATTTTAAATGATTTTAATAAAATAAAGCAAATACATACAAGATGTTTCGCAAGTTTTCGTGTTTGTATTGACCTTTCATCTAGAAGCAATATATCAATGAGAGTCTCCTACTATACATCTCTGTAAAAAAACTTTAACATGCCAAACATTTGATAAACTTCAATCTCTCGCTAATTGGAATTTAATAAAGCTGTGAGTAAAGTAAATGAAATTCTGTAGACTAATCAAGTTAAAAGAATGTTCTGCACGTAGAACAAATTTGGCAGTATTATTGCTACGAATATTTATTGAGGTGCCTCGCAAGCCCTCACCCCATTAAGTATAAATAATCTAACTAACGTGTTTCAATTTTCTCATTCGTCAAAGTAAAATCAATGTCAGTTTCTCTAGTAAATTATTGCTAAATAAGTAATGCATTCACTTTGAGAATTGGAACCTAGGAGCAGTCTCAGAATATTTTTTAAATTAGACTTTAGTTTTGAATATAAATTTTATATTCAAAGACTTTGATTAAAATTTCATAATATAATACAATATAATTTTATCTGGCCTTTAATTTCTTAGAAAATTGCCATATTGGCGGCCGTTGTTGTCAAGTCAAGTAAAGTGGAAAGGCCGACTCTCAAACGGACTGTGAAATTGAACATTAAATAAGTAATTTGACATATAACGTTAATATTTTAAACATTTCTTGAAATTGATGTCGAGCTCATAAAAATTCTACATGCCGCCTTCAGGATATCGAAATTGAAACGTAATCAGATATAATGAAATTATTTACATTGGTAACAAGCCTTTTTCTAGCAGTTTCATTCTTACCAATAACATGAAGTAACATCAAATCCATACATTTTGTTGCACGGAATTATGTAATCTACATTTGACACTTATTTCGCATCTTATACCAACTGTTTTTTATTAGTTTACTAATTCTAATTTATAACGGCTAACATACTGTGTAACTTGTATTTTATCATAAAAATCTACAAATTTGGAATTATAGATCCTATTCAACTTCATCGGGTGGCAAATTATATTATTATGTATCAGTTGCATTCAAACTACCTCAACAATTGTATCGTCGTTGGTTACTTGTGTCCTTTATACAGTCCTTTAAAATAACCCTGTAATAATCGTCAAAATTTGATCTTGAAATCTTTGCCAACATTTTGGGAATCTTCTCAATTGTAAAATATTGTATGAAGTCTTATCTTAACATCTTTGACATTAGTATAGAAATGCATAATTATTATGGTGTTTCCACTTTTTTATACATACAATGGACATTGTGATTCACATGAAGTACGGGGCGCATCCAAAAAGTAAGTTTCCCTATTTTTTTGCTTTAAGTACAAGCATTTAGGTGGAAAAATTGCGCATATGTAACAGATCTATGACGTATCAATCATGTGACGGCGGGACAGGTCCCGTCGAGAGCCAGGAGCCTGACAGACGTGGCCCGAAATGGCGGTGCTTATTAGTTTTCCCGCCACCTGCGAGGTTCGGTTCGTGATAAAGTTTTTCGCAAATATCGCGATCTTTGTTGCATGAAATTGCCACGAAACACTTGCTGTTCATGAAATTGTCTGGCAGGTGGGTGCCGAAAAACCTGACACCCGAGGACAAAACAAAACGCTTCAAGGTAGCGCTGACATTTCTGCAGCGATGCTCGTCCAGATACGGTGCGGCAAACAGCAACCGTTCTGCAGGAATTCGGCTGACAGCTGTTTGATCATCTCCCATACCAGTCCTGATCTCGCACCCAGCGATGTTAATCTTTTCTGCACTGTGTCACGTTGGTTCTCACTCAAATTGACAAAAATTTGCTACCCAATGAATGTAAATTTAAATATCTCCGGCGAATTGATGCAAAATACTTATAATTTTATTAAAAGCTAGAGAGTGTCACCAAACGTCACTTAAACACACCAAGATTTAAATTATTATGCCTTGGAAGTGTGCAGTAAAGTAAGTGAAAAATGATTGAGGTCATTTATACCATTTTTACTCCTTCCAGATCAACCCTATATTATTCATAGATTCGTGAATTTTTTATAATCAATTTATTAACTCTTATTCTTGTGAACATATAATTTATGCACGTCACCTCGCTAATTAATCGAGCAATGTTAGTTTCTATTTCACGTACATCGGTGTGTTACATTTACTCTTGTACTGTTCGCAATTAGGATTTTTTCCGTACATTTTGGAATATACTGTCTTAAAACATCTAGGTCTGCTTACTCATTTTCTACATAATTCATGAATTAATATACAATCGGGATTTGTAAAGTGGTTATAAGCTCACAAAAATTAAGTCGTATGGAAAACAGTTATGATGAAAAGTGTGTAACTCAACTCTAATTGGAATTAATTCATTTACATTTTGATATACGCCCTTAATTATTTTCATAATTACTCAAATCCTATTTGCTTCGCTGTCAACCCAATTTCTATTCATAGCAATCTACATATCGATGGCATTATACAGTCATGTGAAATTGTATACTAATTGACATATTAAAAGTAATCATCAACATTTTTCTTTTGTAATAATTAATTAATGCAAACCGTGCCAGAAGTTGTAAGTAACTTCTCAGTTTGATATCAGATACAGTTTGGTTAGACGATATTTATTGTTACTGTTTTATCGGGCAATTTTGATCATTTTATCCCTTGCGCTGTCGAACTTTGGTACTAAAAGTAATGTAAGCCCTAAACTGATTATAGGGATTTACTGTTAATCTCTAGAGTTTTAAATTAAAGTTGAAAGTCAACAAATATGTTTAATTAGAAAAAAAAGTTATAACAAGAGCTTTTATTTTTAACAAAAGTATGGCGAGCCTTTTTATGTTTTTAGTTCCTTCAGTTTTCAATTTAATTCGATCACAATTCAGTTTTTTGAAGTTAAATGTGTCACCGATCATTTTAATAACTGTTACACACTTTATGGTAATAAATAATCCTGTTTGGAAAAAAATTTCTTCGTACATTACCATTATAATTATTAGTCAATAGAAATACAATATTTATAACGTGTGCGTGTTTTGAGTAACAGAAAGTACGTACTTATCGATTAATGGTCTTTTTTATTATTTAAAGAATGTTATGGGAACTGCAATTACAGAAAATCGGTTATACTATACGAGTATGAACAAGATTAAACCATGCCCAGTTTCACAAAAACAGAAATTATTAAACAAAAAACGGCAGACAAAATGAATATTTCCATTCTGTGTTCTTCTTTTCCACTTTTTGATTTTCTTTGATTTACTGATATGCAACCAATCTTAACCGCTCATCCATTCCTTGATAGAATTAATGGAAAACATTTAGGATTCCATTCAGTTACTATGGATAGAGCTTTCTTTCCTTTTCAATAAAAAATGAAATATTTTACCCAGCGGAGGATTAAGGAATGGAAAAATAATTTCAACAAAAATATAGGATCACTAAGATTCTTGATATTCTTTATTTAATATTTTAAGGAATACGTTTATGCTATTTCGTTTATAAAATTTATGGAATTAGTACTGTGGTCAAGTGTTTAAGTCATAAAAATTCATGAATCCAAATTGCAGCTGTCTACGTAAACTGGCATTTAAATTGAAGCAAAATGCAAATACAAATTGACCTTCTGTCATCTTGTTAATAATATTCACATTTGACACTGGATCTCGGGACTATTTTTAATTCGTCATTCACAATGTTATGATTTATACGCAGTTTGTTTTCATTGCAATTACGATTTACATATTCTCCCCTTTTATGGAGAAAATTTACGCGCTTCTAAACCTATAATAAAGTTTATGACGAGATAAATAAAGCTAATAAGTAAGTGCGTTACCAATAAAAATACGAGAATTTGTTTTCATATTCGAGAATGTATTTTACAGTATTCGCTCGCATTGGATCAAGATGGAAAATTACATATAATAAGGAATGTGCAATTTTACGCTAAATTGGTATAGCGTAAAGCATGTTAATTTGTTCTAAAATGTTATTGCTGTTAGATTGTGTTAATTAAGAAAATCGCATAATTCTTAATATTTGAAGAATTATTGTAAATTGACTTAGTTGCTTCAATTGCAATGTTAGTAGTTTGATATTAGCACGGATACGTGCGCGTATTTTGTGTAGTAATATGGTGTTAGTGTCAACTTTAGAAAAATGACGTGATTTCCAATTAATGGCTCTACGAACGGTGAAAATAAGGTAAATAATTAAAATCAATACATTCCTTTGTATTATGTCGATCTAAATTTGACTATGATTTAAATTGAGTGAGATTGAGTGACATTAAAGTTCTGTTATATGTTGTAACCTATATACAAGTGTGGTATATGAGGTACACGGACATACCACAATTTATCATTCGCTTTACATATCTCAAGATTGTTTCCGCTAAAGTAGTTGTAACGATTATTTAATTCACTATCTACTGAAGTAACATCAATAAAATATTCTTAGCGTCACGTAGTTTGAGGTAGACAAAGTTGATGTAACTTCAAGCTTCATATTTCAAAACTAAATTCAAATTCCCGGATTATAATTATCCATTTTAATGGCGGAACAGACAAGTTTATAACTTTAAATTAAAGCGTTCGTAATGTGCATTTTTTAATCTTCTCTTTCATAGATATTGAGATAAATAACAGTAATTGAGTTCATGTATCGGAATACCTAACTTAACCCATTAACACCCAACTTTTAAATTAAAAAAAATATTTTGTTTTATAAATGTATAATTATACTTTTATTTCGTATGATAAGGTACAAAACAGTTTTGACACAGTGTCACTCCACATTTTTCATAAAATGTAATTTTACAATTTTCTCTCTGACACCGTCTTTGTTTATCACGTTTGATCATGAAGTGTGCTTTATTGTTGTATCTCACATCTTCGAAGATTTTAGATGACGATGTTCGGGGTCTTCCAAGGGATGGTTTTCGGTTTAGTTTCATATATGACACAGCTACAGTTCTTCGGAAATCTTTCAAACATATATGTATCTGATTTATGTACTATTCTATAAATCAACCATGAATTCACAAGTGCCATATCAATTACTCTAATGTTGGTCCACCCCACCCATGTGTGAATTATAGTTTTTAATCAAGCGAGGTCGTGGTATCTGTCGCTTTTCCTTTGCTTTTCTGTCCCATCTACTAGCTTGATGAAGAGGCTCTACCTTATCGAAGTTTGAAGCGACTGTAACGCACTTATTATCATTCTATTTGACTATCAGAATTTCGGCATTTGTATCAAACCCATAATCAAATGATCCTCGTTCTTGCTTTCCTAAGGATTTAGAATCTTATAGGGCACGAAGTTAATATATTCTCTCTCAAAGTTCCAGTGGCACGAAACCCCAATGTTTGTAGATGAATCAGCAGATCCCTACTGGTAAAAAAATTGTCAAAATATATGTGATGGCTTGTTGTATCCGAAATGCAGTCTAACATATCAAGCATGACTCTCGAGCCTAACGTCAAATCAACAGAGAACCCAGAACTCATATCCAAAACGAATAGGCTTGCCGCGTATGTATTGTTTTAGGTCATGATGGCCAAATTATTTGATAATCATTTCATCAACCGATAAATTTTGTTCAAATATTCAAAATTTTTGAAACTCTTTATGATTTTTATCAAAGGTCTAACTTTAAACCCTCTGCCTTCTTTGTCAATTTTAGTATTGTCTGGAAAATGTATATAAGTTTTAATTTTTCAATATTCATTTCTGGACATGTAACCTTTGACGAACTCTATACCAAGATCTTCTTGCTCGCTCCAATAATCTCTTTCTGAAGAAGATGAAGACTTTATGATATCCAGGAAATAATAGAATGCCCAAAAACGCTTTTATTTTCTCTATATATAGATATAGTAAAATTGGGATCATTTTTGCTTGATGCGTATTCTAGTGTTTCTTGCAAAATATGTTCAAAAATCGCATTTGTGAAAATCTCTTCAAACATTTCCAAACAGGTTTTTTGTGACAAAACTTTGTATCAAATTTTCAGTGTATATGGTAGCTCTCTGTCCTATCGGTGGGAGTTTTGTGTAAGACGGTAAAACTTTTCTCCACGAACAAACCTCTTCAGTGAGTAAACGTCTTTTTTTAGATTTATTTGAGGTAGATACTGCGTTTTTCGAAGCTGAAGAAGGTCCAGGTTCATTTATGGTAGATTCTTCGCTAGATTCCGGTGTTTCAGAATTATTATCAGGTAAACGAAATTCCACTACAATTTCTCCACACACATCATTGACTTCTACTGGTCCTAATTCATCACCGACCTCATCCCCATCAGTTAGCTCATCTGGATCTGGTGGAAGAACTGTCTTCGGCTGTCATACATTTGGGATCATTTACAATATCCTCCATTTCTTGTAATATTAACACTTTTCGATACATCTGTTGACAAATATTTGTCATCAGAAACATTTCGAAAAGAAATTCTCATAAATCGTGCAATAAACAATAGAAATTTTGTGTACTCATCATAAAATTGATTGCTTCAAATGGTAGCACTATTAGACAAAATAATAAATATAACCTCATACAATTTATAAGCCGTACAATAACACAAAATTTACGAACACTAGTTACAATATTGAAAGATTGTTGTAGACTAACTAAATACCTATCAACAACTTATTATTTCAAACAGTTCTGAGAGGGTGCTGTGGCTCATAAAGGGATTATAAACCAGATGTGCGTAATTTGACAATCAACATAACCAATTAGGGAGTTCCGGTTTCAGACTACATTTTACGGAGAAATTATGGTAAACATTCCGCATTTGATACCTCAAACGCACAGCGTCATATTTTTAGGACAGTCGTATTTTAACAATCCTAGTTTTGACATTCTAATTATTTATATAATAATCCATATAGTCAAGGATTATAAAAACACTTTTCCATTACAATAAAGTGAAAAAATCTTACAAATGTAAAGTATTTAAATACATATTTTGTTTTCAAACAAGACAACTAAATATCTCCTAAGTTCAATAATTTTTTATTGACAAGATAATTTAAAATATTTTTCGAATATTATACCAACTTATCCTTTAGTCTTTACTATACATTGTATTAATGATATTTTTAATTTTAAGTGTATTTAAAGATAAGAAAAAAAATATTTTATTGTGTCCTACAAATAGGACGCTGGGCGGTAACAGGTTGCATTATTGAATGGATGAAGTTAAATAAATATGTAATAATGTTTTGGATAACAATCAATTCAAGGTGATCTGAACACTCCAAATTTTGGTCACACGTCAAAAGATCGCGGTCAAAAGGTCGCGCGACCAATGATCATATACGACAAATGATGGCATACGACAAAATATCGCATACAAAATAATTATATATTTACTCATGCATTGACATAAACAACTGTCAGTGTGTAAAGATGTCATTAAAGTTTTGAAAAGTCAAAAAGGTTGCGATATGTTGGGGGTCAATGGTTATAAACATAATAAAGAACGAGCAATTGGCGAAGAAATTATTTGGAAATGTTCAAATTATAAACGGTATTAGTGTCAAGGAAGAGTATACCCTGTTCAAGTCACCAGCCGTTGCACGTCATAGCTTAAAACTTACTAAATCAATGACGTATAATCAGCGTTGTCAAGTGTACGTGTTGTCACACTGACGGCTTATACTTATTTTTAGGTTAGGAATAAACAGATACTGAAATAATAATAAAATACAATAACTAATGTAGACATAAACGAAATAAGAGTACTGAAAAGTACTGTTTTTAGTAAGGCAATTTAAAAAAAATAAGGTTAAGTGCGTACCGGTGAATTTAACAAAGTAAACAAAATTTGACGTGACAACATCGAGATATTTTATGGGTTTATATTCGCACTACGTTTTAAATTGTAAATACGTACTGCAAAGTGTGCGATAAGGATAAAATATGGTCGCTAACCCTACACGATTATGACTTTTAATACCAACTGTACTTACGATGACATTTTGGCTTTAATGCAAATTTTATTAAAGTTGCCTAGTAAATTATAATTATAGTGTTGGTATACGAATAATGACGTGCAACGGCTGGTCACTTGAATAAGGTATACAATAAATATTGATTGATTGAACCAAAGTTATGTTAAAGGCCCTTTCGTTTGTCCAAAATAGTTTCCACTCATTTTCCAATAAAAAATTTTGCATTTCTATAATTGTTGTCTAAAAGGGTTTTCTAGAAGAAAGCCTGTTGCTGTAATTTTGTATATCGTTCCAAATTGGAAAAATTTCTTTAAGTGATTGATATTTATTCCATAATTTCTTAACTGCTTGTTTTCTACGTAAATGTGTTGGAGGTATATTTGGAAGAACAGATAGCCATAGTATAGGAGTTGTTGTAGGTGTGTCGCTGATTATTCTCATGGGGGTGTTTAATTGTGCATCAATTTGGTGCGTATCTGCACTGTTCATCCAAACTGGACAGCAGTACTCCGCCGCAGAATACACTAGAGCCAGTGCCAATATTCTTAATGTATGTGCATTAGCACCTCACTGAGAGCCCGCAAGTTTCATTAATATATTATTTCTTGTTTTCAGTTTTTGACGAATCCTTTGTACGTGCTGATTATAAGTTAATGAGATATCAAGTGTTACACCAATGTATAGGGTTGAAGTTGCGCTTCAATGTAATACTACTAAATTTAACCTTTAGTGCCTTGTTTTTATGCATGTTGAAGAGGTGAAAACAAGAAGTTTCTGTTTTTGATGTGTTAAGACAAAGTCGCTATTTTTTAAAGTAATTATTCATGATTTCCACATCATTACTTAGACATTCTTCTAGGTCATTAAATTCTTTATATTGACATGACAATATTAAGTCATCGGTATAGGTAAACAAATTTTCGGCATTTAGTGTTCAGTAAATCACTAATGTAAAGGTTAAAAAAGAAGAGGAGAAAGTACAGCACCTTGAGGAACACCGTTATTTAAGAATTTAACTTTACTGCTTTTATTCCCAATACGAACTTCTCCTCAATAACCATTTACTTGCAAAGTATCGTTTTATATAGTTTATGTAATAAATCATCTTTCTGAACGGTATCATATGCTGAGGTTCAATGAAAAGGACTGCAGTTTTTAACTTTCTTTGGTAGCCGGACTACGTTGTTAATGCCAAAACTTGATCGCAACAACATCGATTTTTGCGAAAACAATCTTGTTCAATTGGCAGAACATCTATTATTTGATAAAGTGTATTGTAGAGAAGTTTTTCCAAAATTTTGTAACAAACGCTTAAAAGAGAAATTGGACGATAACTTGATGGATGAAGACTAGGTTTTCCATGTTTCAATATTGCAGTAACTTTAGAAAATTTAAATTTTTTTGGTGAACGTCCAGACTTAAAAATATCATTGTAAAATTCAAGAAGCCATTTTATTGCATATTTACCCAAGTGCTTAATAAATTCTGGGTAAATTCTGTCCATCTATCCATTATCTAATTTGTTTTCCCAAACAATTAACATTAATTAATCCTAAAGAAGGCCAAAAATTTCTCTCTAACTAATTAAAGTATACCAATTAACATTAATGCTGAATCTATGGATGAAACGTTTTTTTCGAGGATATAAATACCTAATCTTTTTTTTTCGAAATGCTTCACGAACATACACTTTGGTTGATCTAGTTGGCTGGTAAATATTCATGCTATGGATATCTGAATAGTTGGTAACTTATGGGAATGTACCCATATTTACTCACACTTGTCACTACGTAATACGCAACATTTTAGTTACTGTAGTCGATAATTTTAACCTCTAATCTTCAAGTTTTAACTAATTAGAGTCTTTTCCTATTCAATTCCATCTCAAAGACTGTGAGATCGCAGCATAACTAGATTAATACAGTTGACAATTTTCATTTAAAATATGAGCGACTAAATGCATATTTTAGATCACAAACATACATAGATGATCGCACAATTCGCCATTTACTCCCCGACTAATGTTAATTATACAATTAAACACTACATAAAACATTTCAATTTATTTTAAAGATAACTCACTCAATGTGTACGTTTATATTTTAAAATATTGCGTACAATACATTTCCGTTCCATGGATGCTATCAGATGATAATATGAATGTTTAGTTGAAAGGTAAATATTTCTGTACCTAAAATATCATATAACTAAATTAAAATATTGCCATGTATATGATTGACTATAGTGAGTGTATGTTCAAATGAAATTAGCAATTGTAATATAAATGCAGATGTGTATTTTCGCTCTTAGTGTGGAACCCAGTCCTCACTTTTCTAAAGGTAAAACCTAAAGGATATGGCAAAGTAGAATTCACCTCTCCTTTCAGTAAAGCACCAAATATTGTAAAATTGTAAATGATGTTGATCCGAGCTTCCATTTGGCATAGATTTTCTACAAAGTAGTTAACTGATAATATATTGTAGAAAATAATATTTGTCAAATATAAGTACACAAACGCCAGATCCTTTTTTTACATATGTAGAATAAAGTGTAGAATGTTTAATAAAAGTAACAGAATCTTAAATATCGCTTATTTGTACTTGAAATAACATTAATACTTTTAACCTGATGAAAGATATTCTGCGCAATATATATTTACTGATAAATACGGCACCAAGAAAGTTGGCATACATATTTTGTAAAACCAAAAAGACCTTTCCTGACGCATCTTGAAAAAATGCTACTACCCTCATGCAACATTATTTTTCATAGACCCTTTCTATTTACGTGCAAAACAAGTCATTAGCATACCTAAAAAAATAAAAATAGAATAGCGTGTTACATTAGTGGCACATAACCGAGTATAACATACGGTGGTGACATGAGATATAGGTTGAAAATTAATTTGAAACTTCATTTAAGCCAACCTAACACAAAATATTTAAGAAACGGTTGAGATGATTTTTTCGCTTTATTAGTGTTCTGCCCATTTTCTCACGCCTCATGAGAGCTTTCCAATCACATATATGGACCCACAGAAACATGCATATCTTTACGCTCTCACCTGAGTTCAACTTACATTTTGTGTTAGTAGCAAGGCCAATTTCGGCCCACTACCCTAAGCTGAGTTCATAGTTTCAGCATGATCATGTCAAGCTCTAAATATTCCTTGTGCTAGTTCACATAAATCGCTGTAATAATGTATTGTCGCACCAAGGGACAATGGACTTCAATTTATCACATACACTACACTAAAATGATGGTGATCCCTTAGCTGACTTTGAATATCGATCGATATTGTAGGTAACGTCAAATAAGTGCTCCACTTCGCGCAACTGATGTGACTTCACCTCTACATAAAATGTTTTGAAACACAATCTCCAATCATTTGATGTTGTACATTTCTTCGCATATAACTTCCACGTATCACCAACAAGTTGCACCTCCATGTTACTTTTGTTCGCCGCCAATTCAACTACCATGCTATTTAGCAACACACTTGCACCAGTGATTGTCATGGCACATTAAAGTTGTGGTTAATGAGGTTAATGGCTTTCCACATTCAATCCGTTTCCTTCAGCTTCAGCTAACATCAAATCACTATACATTAGGATTAGGGGATATTCTATGCTACCACCAACAATATGTTTACGTGTTTTTTATTAGTAACAGGTGTTTTCACTTAAAACCAGGTTAATACCAAACTTTATTTGTTGTTTATGTTGAACTTATGACTTAATCAATCCTATCAGGCAATCGAGGCACGTTTCTGGAAGATTCATCCGTGGTCCGTTTCCTGTTGTCTGTTGGTTGATTGTTTGTTGCCAAACTGGCGAGCTGCAATAGAACTAAAGAATGCAACCAAGTAACCGGATCTGCTTGATTAAGATTTAGCGCTGAAAGTGATCCCAACGTACGTTTGAAGTGATTCGTGACAGTTGAATAACAAATGTGAGTACCTAATTTCTTTACAAAGAGGTTTTCAAACCGTTTCGACGACATTGAAATAGTTTTTTTTTGTGTGAAGAAATCCTTGCCGACCTTCCATAGATTCCGATACGTACTGGAGGATCATGAATCAACGACATTAATTCGCTTCCATTTTTTCGATTTTGACTGTAATGTCGACACAATCCTTTTGCAATTATTCATTAACTTCGTTTGCTTCGTCAACATTCTTTGATTCATCCTTAAGTCATGCTCCATCAAATCTTAATGCTCGTCCTGGAACATTTATAAAACAGCTTTCGAAGCGGTTCTTGATTCAATGACCTGTTTTTTGAAATTACAATAGGTTGGACTTCTTCATCGTTTTACTTGTTACGTGGTCCCGGTCAACTGCTAACTTCCAATCACATAATTTAGGCTTGACAAATAAGGTTTGAGTTCACAGATCAAATATCATTTGCAAAAGCCTTTCAAATATTTATAGAGAGCGTGATAGAGCTTTGGCATTCCACCATCCTTAGCACTGAGTGTCCTTAACACTTTAATGGATCAAGTAACAAAATTATAGATAAAGATAAACATATACACAAGACAAGGCATTTTTTAACGCACTGCTGTATTGATTGAACGACCACAAGAGTTACGGTTCTTTCAATATAATTCAAGTTTATGTACACCGACGTTGCAGAACTCCACGCATAGGTAATTATAATAGTAGCATTATAATAACAAAAATTGTAATTACAAATTTAATATTGGTGCAAATATTTGCGATTGTACCTAGACGGTTAATGTAGATTTAAGCGCGTCAAAACCAATGCAAAATGTAAAATTATTACTAAAAAGAATAACAGAAAAGATTATAAAAAGAACGGGTGTAATTCAAAATTTAATTTCGTAATTTTCAAAAACTAATTCTGCCTTTTATTGGATTCATTCATCGCAGTCCTGCAAAAACCAATTTTTCTAAAGTTAATCAAGGAGCAAAAAACCTACCTATAAGAAATTTTAAAGATTTATGAAATTCAATTACTCTGCAATGGAAAAGATCAGAAGGGTTAGAAATGATTAGTTAGTATAATAAATTTCAGGTTATTCCCAACTCAAAGGTTACTATACTATACCAATAATATACTCATTACTCTAAGCGTGCCTACACAAGAATAATCGTCAATGCTCCTAGAGTTTAAAGTTTCGTTGAAATTACTTGGAAATGGATTGTAATACGTGTTATTATAAAAAGGCTCATTTTCAATAATGATTAGTGTGCTTGATGAAGCTGAAAGCTTACGTGTAGCTCACAAAGGTTATATTACATATTATTTATTAAAGCGAATTGGTTATTAATAGCATGGATACCTACACGTCTAGACGGATTTCACGCATTTAGACCTTTTAATGTTTGTGTTCAAAATAGTTCCGCGATTTATTTATGAAAAATACTCCAGATTTACACATATTTTTTAAGTAACGCCATAAAAATGCGAGCAAAATGTTATTTTAAATACGCTGCGAAAATACTAAACCAGTTTTCATTGATATCGAATTTAGGTGCAAGTTTTTTTAATAACAACACACTTAATCGGATTACTGGATAAAGCAAAACACGTAAATTTGCAAAAACACAAACCGCTCGCGAATCGTTTCATTTCAAACAAAAATATAAACTTTTCAGTCGTATAAATCTGGAAACTGAAAACAAATTTAAGTTTCGACGCTCATCAAAATTGTTTCCATTTGCTTTTTTTCAGACGGTTTTGATTGAATTTGTGACAAAGTTATAAGCAAACAATGCTGATATTAAAGCAAATAGTACAAAGATCAAAAGTGCAATTGACAATATTATAGATGATAGTACAAACACAATATAGATAATCTAGATTTCACGTATAAATGCAAAAGTGGTAACTTGGCACATGCCTATCACTGACCTAGATCTATTCAGTTCTCTGTACATTGCTGAAATAAATACTTGTAGCCGCTGACATGTACAATGAAATAAGTTTCGTTCACGATAACTAATGCTTTGCAGTCAAATATATTTGTAATTTGGTGTAATAGAGCAGACTATTTTATTGTAATATGTTATTAATTGATGGGTAAGGGTTTACAAAACGAGATAATATGAAATATTTAGTTGGTATAAGATTCACTGCATACATTTACTTACAGATTATAGATACATAGGTATAAAGCAAATAATGAAGAATCTGACATACCTATATTTGTTACTAGGCTAGATAGATGATTTTTTCACTTCGGATATACATTCTTCGGGTAACAAATTATGTATATGAATGACAAAAAGTAGAAATATGTATAAATACAAATTTAGGTCGTATTAGATAATCTGTCTATCTAAAAGGATCGTTTTCTTGATTTATCGATTTAGTTATTTCTATCTTGACATGCGAAAGAAATATAATATTTATTACTGAACACTTATGTAGAATAAAGATTTTTTGGTGGTTATAGGCATCTGTAAGATTTATTTCTTCCCGCATTCTAATAATGAATCAAGAACTTTTGCTAAGTTCTAAAAGTATAAGTAAGACATATTGTGTGCATAAAAAAGATCGTCTAAAATTCCTTTAATAGTAGAATTTTTTGGACTAAAAGAAATAGTTATTTGTGTAACTAGAGAAGGAAATTGGTTATTCTCGTGTTTTACCCAAAATTTTTTCTAAAATTACACAAAATTTAAGAAATATTCATGAAATTTGCATTTATAACATTAAGTGTAAATTTTGAAAATTTATTAGGTATAACTAAACATAGTTATGTTTTCCTACTTAGGCAAAGCTTGTATAGCTTTATTACTGTTTGCTTTCATTTAGAGAGGAGAATGTAACTTTATTCACTAGTTTTATGAAAGAAAGTACTATTTTCCAAGACAGTTTTAGAAAAATGAAATTGCTTAAAAGTTCATACGTTAAGTAATTACTTAAGGTTTAGATAACGAATGGTCTGGTATTGAAAATGGAATCGTTACACCGCACCGTCTAAATGATTTTCATGTGTAATTGATTGGTTTTATGTTAACATTAAAGATTTTTATGGAAATGGTAAGTTGATATTAAACGTTGAAATGAATCTACCAGTTTAGTGGTAGTAAAAGGCATCGCTTCGTCATAAAGAACTCGCGTATGAATTAAGATTGAAAATGAATGTTCATAAAATATTTAATTAACAGAAACGGCACTCAATTTACTTAATATCTATTATAATTTTGATTAATACGGAAATCTATCGATTTATACTTTTTGTGTAAAGTTTAGAAAATAAAACACACATTACATCGATTTCAAGTTGTTAATTGCTAATAATTGGAAGAAATGATGCCATTATCACGTAATAATTGGAAGAAATGATGCCATTGTCACGTAACGTTAACATTAATTTGCGACAGTTGTCAAACGTCGAAAATATCATTGAATTACACATAGTAATATTAAAGTAATATGACGTTTCAGTGATATAATAACTACGTTAGTCATGGAAGAAACTGTAAACATCTTTAGACAGACGATACGCTCCATTTCTCTTCAATCAACGTATTAATTTGAGTACAAGAATAGTATGTACTTACATTTCTAATTTGTTACTGCTCAGTTATACTAGTTTTTTTCAATATAGTGAGACATGTACCTAAGTACACTGCCGAGCATAAAACTAGGGTCACCACGTAATTTGAAGTAATTTTAGAAATTTTTCCGGTTTGAATAAGAAAAAGTTTTTGTTGTTCAAAGGTTATTGAAAGTAATGAAAATGAACAATTTTAATTTGACATGCTAAATAATGAAAATAAACAAGTTTACTTTGATATGCTTTCCATTGAGACAAAAGAAAGTTTAAGGACTTCAGTAGCGAGTATTCCCTCCTCTGGCAGTGCTAACGGCTTGCAAACGACGAGGTATGCTCTGGATCACATAATGCGGACGGATTGTCTCATTCCTACACCAGTATGTCGCAAACCTCTCTAGAATTTCTGGGGGTCGGCATGTGTCCGCGAACGTTTTACCATCTCATCCCAAACATGTTCAATTGAATTTAAATCTGCACTGCGAGCAGGCCAAACAAGTCACGTGATTTCCGAGCAGTGTGGCACCATGCGTTATCATGGATAAATATTGCGTTGTCTCCAAGAATAACCATGAACGATAAAACATGGTCTTCCAGAACCTCTGTCAGATATCTATGCGCAGTCAACAACAAATTCTCGATAAAGACTAACTCCGTGCGTCTGTCAAAAGATATGCCTTACCATGCCATAACCGATCCTCCAACAAATGGAACTCGCCCGGCAACACACGCTTGTCGCCTTGTCGCCGCCGCACTCTTATAGGTGTGTCTGAGCCCCTAAGATAGAATCACGATTCATCGGAAAACCATACGCAACTCCAATCCCCTATTGTCCAAGCCAAGTGTTCTCGTGCAAAATTCAACCTGGCAATCCGGTGGTCACGGGAAAGCGGCGCCGGAGGTCCAGTAGCTCTAGTTCGAGAAGATAATCCAACAGCACGAAGTCGCCTCTTAACTGCCCGGTAACTTATGTTTACATTGCTCACTTCTTGCAGATGATATCTGCCATGACCGTTTGGTTTCTCAAAGCACTAGAAACGAAAAAGCTGTTGTAGTCTTGCCTCACCTGAACCAGGTCTTCGAGTGAGTAGACCAGTCTCTTCGTACCGCCGCCATACTGGTTGCACACTCGAGAGACTTACACCAACGTTTCTCGTAGTTTCGCGCTGACGGCGGTCGTCTTCTAAAGCCGCCACAATTTGTGGCTCACAGGATTTATGCTCATTGCAAAACACTAACAATGACAACACTACATAAACAATTTGCAACAGACAGATGAAACCACAGAAACATAAACTATGCTGTCCTTAAACTTTCTTTTGTTTCAACGGAAAGCATATCAAATTAAAATTGTTCATTTAAGTACATTACGTTCAATAAACTTTGAACGACAAAAACTTTTTTTTTAATTCAAGCAATCAGTTAGTAAACTGCTACAACCGAAAAAACTCATAAAAAACTAAAAATTTCTAAAATAACTTCAAATTATGGGGTGACCCTAGTTTTATGCTTGGCGTCGGCGTTGTATATACATCGTTTGAAAAATTTCTTAAATTTATTTTGTTACGTTACTAAGATTTGTGTTTGTTCTTTACTAACGTAATATTTCAGTTTTTATTATATGTATATTAAGTAATACTTACGAAATAATGAAGAATTTATTTATTTATACATATTATAATTTACATTTCATTTTCTTCTGAAGTAGTAAATAACCTACCTCATTCGCTGCATTGCTGGATAAGCTTTTTCACGTATTCATTAAATCTTCTGTCAAATCAACTTACCTATAGCAAGGTGAAAATGAATGTGGTTTTTTAAATTTTTCTTAGCATCATGTATGTAATTCAGTTCAAAAATTGCATAGATTCGATAATTAAGCACCAATATTCATGGTCAGCTTAGTAAAGTTTTGTATGAGACTCATTTAGATTACAAATACGTTAAAAACTCTTTTAAACTTACACTCACGTTTAAAAGTATAGGGGGTGTAATCGATTATCTCCGCGGAATAACCACATAGCGACAGTCACAGGGAATAGGGAATCACATCTTGTAGTAATTATAAGTTTTAAAGTAATTTCCACTTCCCTATTTATAACAGTCGTTTTAAATGAAACAGAAATGTTTAATTTCATATTTTTATTCAGGACAGTACATAGTATCTAAACTTATTAAAACTTTTTGGTATAATAGGTTCAGTGAGCTTACACAGCTGCAATTTATTTGATCTATGGTATCACGGTCGCTTCTCCGATCAAACTTTAAAGGCAAGATATCTATTTCCAACCCAATAAAAATCCAACTAAAACCCTTCCAAGGAATAATAGAATGTCAATTTTAAATTTACACAAAATATCTTCAAAAAACTCTCGACGATCGTAGGCATGTTTTAATCGATTTTAACAGAGAACATATCAAACGTATTACGTATATGCGTTCGAACTATAACAGTTACCTTAGAAACGTATTTTCATTGAATAATACTGGTTTATTAATAAAGTAGGCTACTATAAATAGATAATTCAACTATTACCTTTGTTTGGGCGTATTAACTACAATCATGGTACGATTTTCAGTTCAAGTAAACACTCGATAACTCGTCGTTTTGTCATCAACAGTAATCATAAAATGAATCGAGTTGGAAATGAAAGTGATCTGTCTGTGGAATGAAAATACAATTACAAGAGACAGAAGAAAATTGGAAATTTGCTAATAGGTTTGTTAATCCAATTAGGAAGGACGATTAGACAATTTACTGAAAATCAACATGTCGCAATTTGAAATTCTATACCCAATTATATTAATATTATCATTACTGGATTAGAGGCTGCGGTAGCTTAGTGGTTGAGCATTGCCCTAGACAGGCAAAAGCCCCAGGTTCGAGTCCTGGTCGCAGTGTAAACTTTTTCCTGTATGTTTATATTTCTCTCTCTCCTTCTAATGACGGATGTCATATACTTTAATCCTTTCGACAATAACTACTTTACTTGTTAATATTATCATTATAATTATAATTAATGGCTTTACATCCCAAAAGGAGGGATTGTAGCCGCTTTAGTGTTTCAGCTCTATAAACTTGTGGTGAGTTAGTGAGTTCTTCTATTCTAAGCTTATTCTATTCCATTATTTTCTTCAACACATCCCGGTCTTTTGCCTTTTCCCACCATGTCTGTATTTCTAATTTCCTTATATCTACTCACATGGTTTTCGGGCTCCCTCTGCCTCTGTAACCATCTGGTCTCCACATTGTAATTTTCTTTACTTCTTTGTTGTCTTCCATTCTTCTTATATAGCCGAGTCAACCCAATCTATGTACTTTTATGAAGTTCACCATATCTTCCCTTTTTAAGATTGTTTTTATGTCCGAGTTCATTAGCCTTCTATACTTATCTTCTGCTACTTTCTTTAGCCTATATATTCTTCCTTCGAACATTACATCCGCTCCATAAGTTACCATCGGCCTGATAGCTGCTTTATACACTTTGATTTTTGTACTTGACTTTATTCTTTTACGTTGCATAATGTTTTTGTGTTTCTAATTGGCTCTGTGTCCCGCCTGTATTGTTGTCAATCTCTGTGCATCTTTCTTTTGTGCTGTTGGTTGATAGTCCTAAATGTTTAAAGTTTTCTGTGGCTTCCAGTTCATAGTGCCCTATTTTTACTGTACTGATTATGTCGCCTCTGTTATTTCCATGTATTTTCTTTTCCTTGATTTATTCCCTCACCGTTCGACTTTTTGAACAACTTCTTCCATGCTTCTCCTGTCTTTAGCTATCACAGTGAGATCATCTGCGTATGCAACTACTTGTATATTTGGCTGGCCTTAAATAACACGGCTGTAGGATAAATTATTTATTAGGTGGTTCAAACACTTTGTTACTGTTCTTTCTTTACCTGCCTTTAAACGCTATTACGCCCATTACTTATGCTTGTCCAGTTTGGTGTAATACATCTCAAACGAACATCAATGAACTTCAACGATTTCAGAACAAAGTTTTACGGATAGCAGTGAACGCGCCGTGGTTTATCCTTAACAACCAGTTGCACTATGAACTAGGAGTATCACAAGTGAACCTATTCATTCGTGAAACCACTAATAAAAACGCGAGAACGTGTAATGGTGTCTTTCACTACAACTTGTGCCAGTTGAACATACATGGTAGACTAAAACGAAGACTACCACAAGACCTAGTAGCCTCTGATGAATATAGCAATTAATGCAATAACTGTTGCTATCCTCCTTTCCTAAATCATCAATTATAGTTCGCATATTTGTTTTTCCATGGCTATCTTAGTTGTAGGCTTTAAACGGCATTTTATCAAACCCCATGATATTTTTATTTACTGAAAGGAAGGCTTTATACTCCATCGAATAGATGAAAAAAACAAGTTAGGGTTCGTATTTAAAAAAAAATCGGATGACGTCATAGCTAATAAACAGTTGAACCAAAATAAAATGTTTTGTGTTACTTGTGTTGACCAGAATATCCTGAACAATTTATGCATAAACTGTTTTTTTGTAAAATTTCTAATAACGACAAAATAATAGCGGTTCCTTACTTTATACTCACGCTGTATATAGTCATGTATAACTAAAGTGGCATAGTAGCGTTACAGAAAACATATGTTCTGTGACATGTTTTCTGTAACGCTTATTTTTTATACCATCGGTAACCAATGTTTAGATGATGTTAAAATTACCAAGAGAATTCTTTAAGAAAAAAACGCGACTGTCACAAAAATTTTGTTCGTTTAGATTGAATCATGTTTCAAATGTTTTACTATGATGCTATTCGGATGAAAATTGCGATTCCTCAAATAATAATATTGCTAACAAAACGGATTTTCTGAGTTCTGAACAATTTTGTTCTATATGCTAATCCTTTTGAAATGCTAAAGCCAACAAGCTGAAATTTTTTAACGCTTTGGTTTACAAATTCCTTAAATTTTTCCCTAAATATAAAATAAACGCATATGGCATTGTACAATAATTGTAACATTTTGTACCTACGTCATTCGTTTCTTATTTTTATTAAACAACAGGTGTTTTTGCAAATACACGATAAACGTTAACAAAACCATCTGGATAAATTTAACTTTAATGTATCTTCCTTCCTTTGTTAAGAATGTCCGTTTTCAATTTAGTAGAAGGAGAGAGTTGACGAGTTTATCATATTTGAAAATTCCCATGACTTTTAATTTCTATATTTTAGTAAATCGGTGAACGTCGCGAAATGTAAATCGTTTTATGAACTCTTTGTGTGGTTATCATGTACTCTTTTTAATTATTGTGCCGGTATGAAGGTTTTTGCTTTTTTCTCAAAGAACAACCATAGATCCGATAGTTTCAAGTAAGTGAAAATTTGTTAACTTTCTCATTTTTTTTAAATTTTCCTTTATGTTTGTGTTACTGCTGGTGTAGGCTGTTCTCTTCTAAAATTGTTGAAGACATACGCGTTTTGCTAGGAACACTTGTTTAAATATTACACTATTGTAAGGGTTTCCAGGATTTAGTAGACGCATTGTAGGTATCGTACAGAACCTATGCGTCATCCATATGAAAATACAGATAAGATAGTTGTCCATTATAATAGTTAGAGTTACAACTATTTGTGAATGGCGATAATAAATTGTATTTCATTGCGAAAGGCGACGAAACATTTTTTTAATTTTCACAATTCACTGTACAGATCGGTATAGTTTTCACGATGCTTGTATGCAGTGATTTTAATTGAATTATCAATTTCTTACAAATTAATTTTTAGTATAAAGAATCTTTAATCATTTGATTCCTTTCTCTTATTGATTCATGATTGCATTAAATACGATTGATTTTCGAACAAGATTTTCACGTTTTTATGCCGTCGATATGTAATTAGTCTTAGTTTAAAAGCAGAATGAATCGAATGGAGCCTTTTAATATTAAGTACCTAGGCGAATATGTATCATTACGATTTAATGGAATCTTTCCACAATTGCATTAGTGGTAACTGGGCGAAAAACAATGAATTTGTGAATATTTGTCCAATTACAACAGAATTTTTAAATTCCGTGCGATTATTGGAAATATATTTTTAGGAATGTCGTGATGCTAAAAGGAAACAATTAAGTAATTTGCTATTTCGGTGGAAATTAAGATTGAATGTGATATTCTTGGGTGTATTTTTATAAATTGCCAGTAAAATGTTAAAAATGTATAATGTTATAAGTTGAGAAATGTTCATACGCACGATTTCAAAGGGTTGGGGGTAATAATCATTTTTATTTTAATAGAATTTCGTTTGCAGTTACATACTTACTTTGTTGGCAAATTTCAGATTTATTAGTATTGGCTGGTATTGCGTTTCATAAATTTAGCTTTAATTTATATTAATTTACTGTTCTATTTCGTCTATTTCACGGTAGTTTTGTATTACTATCGTGGTAGTTTTTGATATTATTCATGCTATTTTATGCGTGACAGTGATTTATTTTACTTTGCAACGTTTTAATTTAAGGCACGACCACTTAAATTATTTATGTATTATACAAAATGGTGAAATCTTGAATAAAATTTCTTCAAATTGATTGTCTTACAGTTTGCACAGGGCTTTTTTTCGTCAAATGGAATTATAATTTGATTTAGTATGAAATTATTATAACATTTTTTTTCCATTATTAATTGCGATGCAAAAATGGGAATACCTGTATTTTGGCTTTTAGAATGGTTCCCAGCAATTCTTTCTAAATTACCCCGTAATTTTATTCTGCACTAATTATTATCTTGTTCCTTTAACAGTCTGATGATAACGATTGCTATTGCTGACACTACTCGCAAGTCTTTTAACTACGTAGGTACTTTCAGGTATATTCAGTGCTCTTTTTGTAAAAAAAGGTGGTGGAACGCTAAAAAATTTTTTCTTCCAATTTTTTATGATATTTATAATTACTTTATAATATAATATAATTGTAATTTAGAGTGTAAGCCAAAGTTTTGTCCAATTCGTGCAGGATGTGCCTGGTATTCGGACGATTTTTGCATTATGCTGCGTTCAGTGTTTGGGCAACCAAAATGCAGGATCGGTTAAACGATGGTGTAATTAAAGAGCTCTTGAAAATCAAATCCGATCTGCTCTGCTCAAGAGGGCGATTTTATTTAGACCAACAGCTATTTAAAAATAATGGTCGAACGCCGTTCCCAAGCGTTCCATGACAAAAAGAGCACTGCTTATAATAATAATTCTCATTTTAATTAATCGTACAGCTAGCCTAGAAATAGAATTAATGAAAGCATAACGGGGAAGTTTCGTGAGTTGTATGGTGATTCTTCCTGTTACCCTTCTTTAAGTATCACCGTTTCCTAATTATTTTAAATGCGAGAAACGTACCCTATCGGATATTTATCTGCTGAACCTTGAATTGCTTCGGTTGTTGATCAGGATATTGTAGAGATAGGTTCGTTTCTACAGGAATCGAAGCATTGAATAAGGTCATCATCGTGTTCGATATTTATTCGACTTTGCAATGAGGCACTTAGTAGTGAGGAGTTCCGTGATTTTCAAAAATATTGTTATTAAATTATTGATAAAAACGTAATTATATTAAGAAATGTTTTAATCCGTTTCACGATGTTTGATAGATAATTCGTTATGTAACGTGCACCAATTTGAAATTCTGTAGCCTATTATGGAATTTTGATACCGTGCTCCTTATTTGAATCAAAATTTTTTTTTTCTTCTATTTGATGGGGCATCACATATAAGGTTGGTTATACCTTAAGTAACAAATCAAGTAATTTTTTCAAAATTTCAAAATAAGGGGTGCTACCAAGGTTTGAATTTTAATTAAAAAACAAAACAAATTTGTTACTTTTACAAAAAAAAAACATTGAAATATTAAAATCATGTATTACTGCGATACAAGGGTTGATTTCTTGCAATTACCGTATTTTTCTATAATCTTTGACCAACAAAAGCAAATATTGCTTTTGCTCTCCATGTGTGGTTAACAGTTAATTAAATTCCTCAATTAAAGTAACACCACGCTCAATAATATCATTCACTACTCGCATAGAATGAACAATTTTCTTTGCTGCTTCAAAATTAGCGTCATCAACCCAAGTTTCAACCTCTTTATTCATAAAACTCTGATGAGATCTTATCTTGAAGTGAAAGTTTGTGGTCGAAAAATGCAAAAGACACCAGCTCTTCCGAAAAATAAGCCAGTATTTCTTCAGGGCCGCAGTAGCCATTTCCTGGTTTATCCTATCAAAGTCTTTAAGGTTTTCAATAATTGTAAGCCGTTTCTGGGTGCTGACCATCCGGCAGGGGCTTGAAACCAGTATTTTATATATATATTATTACCGTGAAAATGCATATTTCTCTCACAACGGTCTCTTCCTTTTTTGTCAGTTGAAACTGATGTTTAAATAAGAAAATTTTCAAGCAGCACAAAGCTTTTGTCATCCATCTAGCCCGGTTTAGCCCAGATGGTCTCCTAATAATGAATAACAATGGCATATACTTAGTGCTGAAACCAATTTGTTTCGATCTTTAATGAATTCATTGAGCCTTTATGGGTGTTCGACATACCGGGACACCTGAC
Source organism: Pyrocoelia pectoralis (assembly GCA_036250285.1). Lineage (NCBI taxonomy): Eukaryota > Metazoa > Arthropoda > Insecta > Coleoptera > Lampyridae > Pyrocoelia > Pyrocoelia pectoralis. The sequence goes on from CM070075.1 coordinate 8,464,205, forward strand.
ACATTTGGTAGGTAACAAACTAAAACATCAAAATATTGATTAATTCTTAATTTTTACAGGGTTAATTACATGACGGTAACTTACTTCAATTTTAGAAAATAACATTTTTAACACACATAAAGTTTATTTCTATAAAAGTGAATAAGTATGATTTCTAGAAAACTTCCTACGGAAACTATAAGGAATTCACTTTTACTTTCCAGATAAAATATGCTTTATATAAATGCAGCAACAAACCTAATTTAATTTTTTTCTATGTATTCGTAACTTTCATTTAATGCAGATTAGGGCGATCCTCTAATATATGGTTTACAATAATAGGGGCATGATGAAAATTATAATTTTGGGAAGAGTTTGGTACTCAATATAAGCGGATTATTTTTGTATGACCCCTAATCCTAAATAAATTTCAACTACATTCCCCCTTCTTGGCATAAGTTCCCATTTATTTTGCTATTTCCCTAAAATTTAATTTTTGTAATCCATCGTGTAACATAAATTATTGCACTTCATGTTTCAAATGCTTAATCATTATTCATGTTTTTTGTATGACTATAAACCATATATGGAAACTATTTATCCCTGCTTTACTTTTGATTTTATAGACGTTTGTGGTTTTTCTTTGGGAGGTAATGATTTTTCTTTATTTTAAGTTTATATCGTGATGACCGAACTAAATTATCAGATTTTATTGGGTAGGTGATGTTCAAAGTCATTCGTTATACACCAAGTACGCTGGAAGCACTACTGAATGTATTATCCCGATAGTCAATAACTACGTTTGGAAACTTAACGGTCGCGGTGGTGACAATTATTGGATATCAATATTGTGCAAAATCTTTATTTATAGGTACGTGAGATTAATTGGGAAACATCTAAACACATTACCTTGGTTCACCATAACTGAATATTTAGGATTTAAGGTGGTGCCGGTCAATGTTGTCGTAATTTGTAGTTTTATTTGGAAAACTGCTAAACGTATTGCTTCGGTTTTTAAAATAAAATTCTGCAATAGGATTGTGACAAACTATATTAATTTACAAATAAATATTTAAAAAAACTGATAAGGAATAGGCAAATTTGATGATTTGCACCTCTGGGAATTTTTTTGAAATTAATGATTTGCTAATGTGGGTAACAAGATTACAAAAATTTTTGTCTGTCTGGATCCATTTTTCTGGTTTTCAACTAATCTTTAGGAACTTTGGTACAGTGATGAAACATGGTGTGCATTATTTGCACAATTTGTATTTGTTTTCATGTAACTTGAGAAATCAAAGTAGTAACAATATTCGAATGATCTTCTTTAAGTACTGGTGCGTTTCGAAGGATGCGTATACATATGTAGACAAGCACATTAGGTACACTGAACGGTGTGTTTATATGTACCTGAATAGTAATTTACATTACTTATCTTAGAAGTTATCCATAACAGTATGAATTTCAATTAATTTATGTCTTCATTTCATTTTGCCACATCCTCTTTCCTTTTTTTTTTCGAAAAACTGGTTTTATTGTTCAAATAATAACTACATTTTTTTGTAATTGCTTGGCTATCTAATATATAAATATTTTCAAAAGATGTATCCTTTTCACGTAATTTTGGAATAGTTTTCGTAGGCAATACCTCCCAACCTGAATATTTAAAGACAATGTAGGCAGCTAATAAATTTGTCGTTCGTTGAAGTTTCGGAAATTGTATGACAAATATAGTTGGGAACAAATTATGATGTGTACACCGCTACTATAATTAAGCTGAAAATCCTTAACTTATAATTAATGAAATCGATATTTTGCATGGTGAAGGAAAGTTTATGAACTGATTCGTCTCACTGTAGAGCATTGTTTTGCAAAAAAAGTGTAAAACGAGATTATATTTTTATCTGTTATCAGGACTGAAGTTGTAGTATAATTCAGTGGTTACCTATCAGTCAGCGTTAGTTTCATCTTTGTCCCTACCTTTCCAGGTACTATTTCACCGCAACTGTGAGAAATTGTTCCAATAATTGGCTCGTTATGTACCGAGTTTTGCATTTGGGTAACAATGTTTTTCATCAATTTGGTAATATAATTTGAATTCAATTCACTGAAGAACGCGTACCTACTGCAGTTACTGCTTTAGCCGTCTATAGGAATTTTACCGACAATACACCCCAGTTGAATGACTTTAAATACAATTCAATTTCGATTGACATAAGTACATTTATGATCCCTTCTGTATTTCTTTTGCTATTCCCTTATAACAATTGAAATATACAAATATTACAAATACATACTATGATAATTCTATAATAAATACCTACTGAATAAAAGTAACGTTCATTTAACGTTACGCATGGTCGTTGACTTTACGTTAATGTGTATCAAATCATATTTTAAGCAAAAAGTTGTAATGTTTATTCTTTCTGACTTAAAGAATTACGATAATTTTTGGCTCACGTTGAATAACTTTAATAATTCCGTTGAAGGATTAAAGGGTTTTAATATGCGTTCAAATTGAATAAAGCAGCTTTTTAATGCATACAAAAACACAGAGATAGATGCGTTTTTTGTAACCACCCGTACACCTACTTTTTATACTAACTTGTGTATCTCGACGAGGCTGTTAATAAAGACTTAAAGCGAGCGGCATTTTAATTAATTATTGTACCTGTTTAGTGTTTATATACATGTACATACACGCTTTGCTGCCAAGAGACGCATTATTACTAAATTATTCAAATACGTGTGCAGTTTTAATATTTAAACTTCGTTTGAGCAAGTAGAAGTTTGTCACGCGTTTTGTAGTCTGCACGCAACTCTCATTCTCTGCCATTTGATACTTTAAAGGAACTATGGTATATTTTTAGCTTTTAATTGTCGACCTTCAATATCCTCTTAAAATAGCATGAAAACTAGTTTATGATAAATGACAATACATGTAAGTATGTATAATGCAAATAGCGATCATAGAAAAATTAATTACACGTGCAAATGACATCGAGAAATACTTAATAACATCGCTGTGTTTGTTTCTTATAGAATAACGTTATTTTCGTGCAAGTAATTTTCCATTTCCACAATGTAGAAACGATTTTCAATACGGAAAGTAGCGAATTTGTTGGATGATAACGTTTCTAAATTAATTCATACTTGAGAAGCTCCCATTTTATTATTTTTCAGTGTCTTCCTTACAATATTGTGAATCGATTGCGATTTACATTGTATGAGGATGGGTACTAGTACTTCATGCTATTACCAAAATTTCTCATAAACAAGCGTGGATAATCGGTAAATACATTCTGCTACTTGTTTCACTGTGGTTCATTCAGCTTCTGAAATTCTTTATTTTCAAAACGAAACATCTACCTTTTCCTTCCGAAATAGGCATCACAATATTCCATATAGGACCAGAGCATACCGTTTTATTTTTCTTCAATTAATAGTAGCAACGGCGAATTAAATAACAATTACTAGAAATACCAATTGAACTATATTTAATTGCCTCGTTAAACCTTCATTGTTTTCATTTGTAAAAAATAACAATTCAGGAATTTTTTTTAGTATAACCGATCGATACGCCACTTCTTAGTGTCGCCCTTTCAGTGACATTTATGTAAACTTATTTTGTCAAACTATGTATAACTTGTATAAGCAATATTACTTGATTGTATTAATTTAAGCCAATTTTCATGTCAGCCTTCGTAAAATGAGGAGGGTAGGTTGGATATTCCTCTCTATTTCCTATTTACCTAACAACATTATGATTTAGGAGCGTTTGATTCATTTTTAATTGTAACCATTAATTGTGGTACATACATATAGTGCAGGTAAAATGTGACCAATAAAATTACTTGTTATCTTAGCCGCTTTTTTCATTAGTCTATAATCGGGTGTGTGGATAAAACCTTTTACCACATATTATATTGTAATAATTTATACAGGGTTGCCCACTTGCCCTTCGTTCTTCGATAGAACCTTTAATATTAATTTTAGGACAAAAGGTCAAGACTAAAATTCAGGCCCGCACTGCTCTCGGTTTCGTCTGTATAGAATCGTACTTGATTATTTTGAATGGAACACCCTATAGATTTTTATATTTTTGAAATCCATATTCGATTCTAGACCAAGTTTGTTTAGCCTTTCACCCACTTAAGTCGATTCATTTAGGAGAACATAAGTGTTTTTTTAAAATTGTCGCCGAAATCAACAACCAGTAAAAAAATAATAACTATTCAATCATTGGCAACAGGGCAACAAAATTTGAGATTATCATAAACAAAAGAGCGTTTTATTTCTCGATATGCTGATTTTGAACGAAATTTGTTGCAAAAGGGATGTACTGAATTTTTTCTAACGACCACAGAAGAACTCTTTTAAATAGAACACCCTGTATATTTTTCATGAATGAACTGATTTTTAAGTTAGCTTTGATTTTCGTTAAATATGTCCTATAATTAAAGGTAATAGTTTCCGAGATAATAACCTTAGTTTGAATTATTTTGTTTTTTCGCCCAATTCTGAAAATATCTGTATGCCTAACTTACAGTTTCCCGAGAATAATTTTTTTCTACTAACTACATACACTATTCCCATTGGAACTTAAAATTAATTTTCACACGTATTGATTGTACATTATGATCAGATATGAAAAATCTGAATTTTGTTATCAAAATTTGTCCTTAATGATATAAAGTAGGGTATTATTTTAAAAATATGAGCTGGTACTGTACATATACTATAGTGGGAGAGTATAACGCCGAGTGGTAACTCTCTCGAAATTATAAATGCGAAACCTAAAAAATGATAAGCATCTTCGTGAGTTCTGTGTAATTCGTTCGATCAAAAGTTGCCATATTGTGACTGAGATTGGATACGAATGTTGTTGATCGATGATGTTACTAATGCAGTTTTGACATTGTTAATTAGGTTTAATTTACTTACTTTCACGAACTAAAAATGAATAATTAGAAAATTTCAGGACTAAATTTTGCTTTCGATATTCAATGAAGGATGTGGATTGTGGAGTGTTTCTATAAAATTACTTCCTTCACTTGTTTTCTATGTATTGAATGTAATGTAGAAAAAATCATTTTTAATGGAATTTATTTTATTTCATACTGACTAGTAATCTGTGTTTTACCAGACTCATACGAGTCTGGTAAATGAAACTTTACCGTACTACAAATTTTGTACCCGAATACAAAGGTTGCCATAGCAACGTAAAGTGACATGACTTTGGAAACGTCAAATTTTATATAAAGTTAATAGAAAAACTCTTAAGAAATGAATCTATGGCCAGTATGAAATAAAATGTTTTACAGTATTTGTACGTTAAATCAGATTACGTTACTCGTTTCGAAATTCTTGCCTCAGCTACGCTTCGGCAATAAACATCTCACTCGTTAACGTAAACCTTGATTTACCGTACTCATATGTAAATAACTATTAATGTGGTTTTTACATATCATTAATTGGTGCAATTCGTTCGTAGTCGTTATATCCCATAAACCGTAGCATCTTGGTTAGAATTGGTAAAATAGTACCAGCTCTCGTCATTAGTTCAAAAGTAGTAACTTGATTAAAGTAGTATGAACATGAAATGGTCTTTCAAATAATTTTTAGTGTTTGACATGAATTACCCACTATACAATGTGTTAAGGTGGAAATGCATTGAGTATATAATTCGGTGGATAAGTTTCTTACAAAATGGGGTTGAATCCGTAATAGTAGTAGAAAAATCACACAACACAACAAAGTCATAGTCTTAGTGCTCACATATTATATTGTAGCCTGAAGATGACTTGCGTCGAAACATGTCGTAACTTATGTAATTGGTAATCTTGTAATTTTAATTTATAATGACTACTTGGTGATTGAAACGCCTACTTAATTTCAATTTAAACTTCATTAAAGAAGTATGGGGAAGGTTGTGTGATTTTTCTACTACTATTACGTGTTAAGGTGGAATATTCACTATCTAGCAATTTTAGAAACAGTGTATGTTGAATGGAATGCTGCCATTTTGTTATTACTTATACATTTTGGGAAAAAATTTATGGATAATTAAAAGCAAACTTTAAAACGCATTGTCTTTTTGAAATCCGCACAATTAATAAGGGAAATATAATATTTTCTTGAAAAATAAAGAAAACTTGATAATTAATAAACCAAACCTCCTCAAATAAGAAAAAAATTCCTGAATAAATATTGTTATGTTAGTTTTGACAAGATTGATACCATGTATAGGATTAGGCATTGTCAGTAGATACACCCAGTGTAGGTAATTCTTTCGAGTTTATTAAGCTATTATTGCTAATTTGCTTGAAGCGCTAAATCTGAACAAATATCTATTTAACATTTGGAAAATGGATTGAAAACAAACAGGCTAAACAAAGTTTATTTTTCTATATTGCTATCTATTTCGGTCAATTGACCATCATCAGGCATTGCTAAAATTCGTTATAACTAATAGATATATAAATGTCATGTGTATTGGGTATATTACCGTAATTAGAAAATAAAACTGAAATTGTATTTGAACGTGAATTTGTGAAAATATAAACATGAATATTAAAAATCTGTAAAGGAAGAAATTAAAATTACAATTAATAAATTATGGTAAATAAACTTACATTTTGTAAAATATAAACTTTGTTTAGCCTGTTTGTTTTCAATCCAGTTACCAAATGTAAATATAAGTAGGCTAAAGATGGAGAAATTCATTAAGAATATAAATATCTATTTATTTCGCTATAGATAGGATATTAAATAAAACGGAATAGAGTTAAAAGACATGATCCTTTGAATGAGAAATTTCATTAATGGGAATCGTATACAATCGTAATTAGGATTCAAAGTATTTATCGCAACATTTATAACATTAAATGCGATTCGAAGTATGTATAACAGTCTATATTTTAGTTGGTGGCCTGAATATTCAACAATGCGTAATGCTCTTTACAATACCTACAAAACAACGTGAAATTAAATAAAGTTTATTGTATAGGTATATTCAACAAAACATAGAAATTCTATATTATCCTACTATGAGACGTTATCTTTCCAATTTTGAAATATTACATTGTTGAAGTTCATGCGAAAATTTGCATCGGTTTGATACAAACGGTGTGATAATTTGAGTATTATAATTTTGATTTATGTTGTTGACATCTTGTCCATGATACATTGAATAAACAGGGGCGATATAACATCTGAAACGAGCACTGTTGACAATCAAACGTTGTTTACACTCCTTTGAACTTCGGCATACTTTTCAGTTGTTATGTTACATGACAAGTTAGTATCGAGGTAACAGACACTTCTTTTTCTTCCACGCAAGGAGAAAATTCCAGTTATAAAGTCTTGTAAATGTTTCCGCTTTTGAAGAATATCTTTAGAACGTAGTTCCAGGCTTACACGACCTGGAAAAATATTCGTTTTACAAATTCAGTGTATCTCAACTAATTAAATAAACAAATCTATCATTTTCTTCCACGTAATTTATGGTTGTTTCCATGGTAGCGTTGTTAGCGCTGAGAAAGTTCCTTATTCATAACACTTAATACTTCTATAAATACCTTTCAAGAGAAACAAAATAATCAAATCATGTTTATGACAGTTGAAGTCAATCTATCATTATTTGTTGTCGACACTTCAGTCAATTTTGTGTATGGATTGAAAGCCGTTTTAGTGTTAATGTATAAATTGTCTATCTTCTCCACGATTTCGACAATTCGCCTAAAGATAATACAAATTTATTATCATGTTGGTAATATAAATACATAATACTTGTTACCATGTGGATAATTTTAATTCAAACGCTATTTACAATTTGAAGGGTTCAGTGAATGAAGGTGATAAATTGATAATTAAACAAATAACGTTCCGCAATCAAAGGAAGCACATTTACGCGGTTTTCCCAAATAAAAAATCAGCTTCGCACAAGCCAATATAATTTAACCTCCCTCGAATTCGCTTAATTGACGGTAATACAATCAAAATAATGTTAATTAATCATGAAAAAGAACAACAAATCGTACGAAAAACACGGACCGAAAAAATTTACCGGAAGTTATAAGAACTGTCAAATGAGTCGTTGTGACACATTGAACTGTATGCTAAGTTGCTTATAGCATACAGTTCAATGTTGTGACATTATTACTTAATGTCAGCTCAACAAATCTACCAAGTTTCAATAAAAAATTCCAACCCCTTCTTGGTGTTGCAATTTCTATGCCACTCAGTATATTTAATTAATTATTACTTAAATTACACAGTTAGTAATATGTAATTACGCAAACTCTAATAAATTGATACTAAAATAGTAAGATGATTATGCAATTTCATGGTCGGAAAGTTATGAAATACAGGGTGTCTTACGGTGACCGTCGGCGTCGGTTAGAAATATATCAAGAACTGAAAAAGCTAGAAATTTGAAATTTTGCGCATGCGACATACAGTGTTTAATCTATTAAATAAAAATATTTTCCAAAAGGCAGCACTTCCGGAAATACCGGACGTGAGCATCAACATCTTTATTTTAAATGCAATGGCAATGAGCAAACCGCCGAATGTCACCAATGTCGTTGATTTATAAGAGGCTTTAACTTGATATCTGGATTGAAACAGTAAAACAGGCTCTCCTAACTTCTCCATAACTGATTTTAAAAGCTTACATTGCAAGAATTCGTTGTTTAATGGTTTCATAAACATTTTCAATGGACTTCGTCATATACAGGGTGTCCACGGCTGAGTGGGGCATAGGGAGGATACACATATTATCTCCCTAGTACTACCTCATCCAAATTCAATCGCCGCATGACACAACTGGGCTAACAATGAACAATTCGACATAAAAAAATTCAAAGCCAGAAAATGGTTTAACTAACATGATAGTAAATAACAGAAGAATTAATTCAATTAAATAGTACGAACTACTCATAAGTTATCTTAATTCTCAAAACCGATTTTGTGTGTATTCTCCCTATGTCCCACTCAGTCGTGGACACCCGGTATGTCGATGCCAATAAACTTATGCTTTATCCAAATAAATATTATGTAGACAAATCTGTTTCCATTAGATGAAATTCTAATATCTTGCTTCCAACGTGGCTTGAAGTGGTCTCCTCATGTTAATTATACTTTCTCAAAGTATAACCATTTGTACATTAGGGAACGGTGACTATCGAAAATGGATTACCTTACGAAATTTGAAAGTAGTTTGGGATAATCTTTTGGAGTCCTGATTATTGACATAGATTCACCGATTTCCACTCAGAATGACGTATATTCCTTAAAGTCGACGACACCTTCTAAAGGATTACTATTACAGTTCACTTAATATCAAACTGCCAGAGTTGAATCTTTTTCTTGTAGGTATGAGTGGTGTGACTTTTTTGCTACATTTACAGCAAATGGTAAAAAAAAGATAATACTTATGGTATGTATTTCGGCATTTATTCCCTTTATATTAGAAAAGACTGTTGGAATTAATGATTATTTATGAGTCTCGGTTTATAAATTAAATGTTTGAATTTTAAAACTATATTTATTTATTTATTCATGTTATGGGCCGAGATCTAGGAACAGTGAATTTCCAAGCACCTGCATCAAATAAATAAATAAATAAATAAAACTATAAATTTTGATATTTTTCTCTATATCTATTATAATTATTACCATAGATACAGGGACACAAATGACTCCAGTAGAATACTTCTACATATTAGTCGTAAATCCGTTAACAATAAGGGGTGTAAGTGTTTATATATCTGTTACATTTTTGCTTATTTTAGATATAAATGAAACAAAAGGTATAAGGAATGAAAGTAAGCAATCTCGCTTATAACGAATAAGTATAATTTATTTCTCCGTCGGTAGCACACTGTACGTATTTTCAAACTCATACTGTGTTTGAATATTTTCTATTTTCTTTGTTTCAAATGAATATAACAGCTACAAACTTTATAAACATCCAATATTAACAGGAAGTGAATTTTTTACAAAATTTTGAAATAAGACGTTAAGAATTTATCTTCATAAGCGTAACCCTTCATCCATCATCCATATGTCCAGGGAAATTCGCACGTGTCTCCAATTTTAAGAGGAACCACCAATTTTTATATCTAACCTATATTGGGCGAAAATAAATTTTATAGAAGACCGAGGAGTTTACTATAGAAGAAATACAAATAATCCACTTTGCAATGTTTTAACTTAATACTCGCGTTAATATTTGAAATTACACCTCCGTTTCATTCTTCGTTATATATTTTAAAAATAAGTGCGTCCTCCCGTTTTTAATTTTCTGATATAATTAAAGCTCCGTCGAGGGTAAAATAACTTTCTCCTTTTCTCAAATTTAATTTTTAGTAATTAGTTTTTAATATAGTTAGGGTGAGGTTGACACACCTATACCAATAAAGTAGTTTCGCTTTAATCTCGTGCAAAATCTTGCGGTTGAATATTTGGGTAGGTTTAAAGGGTTGATAAAGGATAAAATTTTAGCTTCCGGCTAAACTCAGTTATACTTCCCGGTATACGTGTTTAACGTTATCTGTTCACAGAAAAAGATATTTGGGGAGTATTTTTACATTTCAGTGTATTTATCAAATTTACGATATACTCTCGATTTTAAAATGAAGTTAAATCTTTTGAACTAAATGATAATCGATGGTTTTTTAAATGAAATTTAAACGCTGTATAATTGGAATGCATACTGTACCTTTTTTTTCTTTAATTGGAGTGAACCGTTGTGTTATTGGAATATAACAAAGGATGAAAAACCTGAAGTGTTAAACTTATGAAAAAATAGGTGGCGTAAAATCTTTTAAATGATTAGATCTTAATGCCGAGCTTCCTCCTCAATTCTTTTTGTTTTTCAATGCTTTGATCCTTCATCAGAAGTGTGTTTAAAGCTTCATAGACATTACGGTAGTATTTGCTTCGTTTGTTCGTATAGAGTCCTTTTTTTGGCAATCGATACTCTCAAAACTTTTGTGAGAACTTGATTAATTTTAATTCAAAGTTAAGCGTGAAATAAATAAAATAACCAAATTCTCAAAAATTATTATTTCCAAATTACATACATTTTTATGGATAAGTAAATAACAAATGGTATAACATTAGTGGTATTAGGTAAGTGGCACTGATAAGTTAAGCAACGCTAAATTAGTAAAACCCTTAATCCGAAAGCTATGACGTATCCTAGCTAAAATAGTACGTTGACCGGAGTGAATATGTCAAGGTGCTTTGCTTCCTTCTCTGGACTACCTCCAAAATATAACTTCGATCTTCCCTTAAATATTAGGACACTTTACAAGTGGTTCCTAAACTAACTTACCATCATTTTTTTTCAGTTACCAATACACACTTTTGCTTTTCATATGATTTGGTATAGTTAATTGGTCTCTAAAGTGAGCTTTTGCTGCTGACAAACTTGTTTAGTTTAATGAAGATATTTTTTAAAAAAGCTGTTTCCTTTTGTGACAATCGAAATTGAATTTTAGGTGTTTTTGCTAAGTAACTTTGTAGCAGCCAATTAATAAACCTGACTTTGTAGTACCTATAATACACGAGGCATAAAAGATCTACTATTCTACCTAATTATTTGATGAAAGTTCAATCAGTTCATCACCTTCAGGTGACGCTTTTACTTAGTGAAATTTTTGTACTGAACCATTATAAATGAAGAATTTAAATGCAAGTTTTCCATAATATGTGGTAAGAGGGATTGCTATACCGGCATACCCAATATATTAATGTACCTACATTGTACTTTTTTCCACGAGTGTTACTGAAAATACATTTGTTCATGTATCACTGCTCTCTGCAAAGTTTAGCTGCTCAGAATTACTGTGGGGCAAGTTGATGAAGTTCTTATCTTATACATCCCCTATTTTTTATTCAAGTCACACATTTCCTTTTTGTACAGTAGCACAGACACTAAAATTGATGGCCTCTTATAGATTTATATCAGGAGGATTGTGTAAAGTAAATAATTCTTCAATACGTTTCTTAAAGTTTTCGTAGACAACCGTGTTCTTAAGTGGAATCGATTGCGATTATGCACAAATCTATAATTTGCATTTGGCTAATTCATTTTTACCTAAGCTTCGAACGAAGTAAAGCTCGAAAACAAAATTAATCAAAGTGTTACTGACAATAATCGTCGAAAACACCGCGAACATGGTCGTATCTATCAATTCATTGCATGACACATTTTGAAATGCTACCACCGAAAAAGTTTCGGGATCCCTTTCGTGATTGACTGCAATAATCAATTCCGTCTGTCATAACCACAACCTATAAAAATTAGCTCCTTTTGTCCTTTTCGTTAGCTTGTTTGTTTTTAGTGTGACTCTCTAATAAATAATATTCAGTAAAAAAAGGAGAGCTCAAATGTAACAGATTTTGTACGTTGTTAATGTCATGTTTATATGTATATTGGGCTAATACTTTATTAAAGGTAAAATTTACTCTTTGTACTGAACGTGTACATTGTTAATTAAACACGTTATCGATCATGTGCTTTTCTTGGTAGTTTTTAGTGACCTAGATTGAAAATATGAAAACAGTTCACACTCATTATTTCCATTTCAGTTATCAAATACAATATGATATGCCTCAACAGCAATAAACTTAGTTTACTTTTGTATTTATTCAATTTTTATTAAATGAAAACCGTATTAGCTTCTTCGAGTACCTACATAATAATAAACATTTAACCTAAAAAATGAGTATGGTCCTGCTAGAATGTATCGCTACATTTTTCTGTCATAGAGGTGGTTCTAGCGTTAGAATAAGCTCGTAATGGCGCTAGAAGAAGCAAGTGATGCAAGTTGGCAATATGGTAACAATTTTCGTAGCTTTCAATACCCATTTTTGAATTTAATACATTAGTAAATATTTTCGATTAAACAGATAGTTGTAGCCTTAGGGAAACCGTTTGCTAACTTATAATATCAAAATTATTCGGCTCTTTTATAATAACTTTCTTACATTCTATTTCTCAGTTTGAATAATGGCCGTCTGGAGAATTGCATGACTTTACAACGTAGGTAAGTACGGAAGCGTTTCTTAGATAAAACACTGCTTCCTTTAAATTGTACCATTCGTATCATCATTATATAAGCCCAACCAGATGAAAAAGATAGATCAAATGGGAGTATTTGTAACATTACTTTTGTGACGGAAATTATAAATTAAAAACTAATTTATTATGATAGTTGGGTAGTATTCAGTTTGCGAAGGTTTATTAAAGTTTACGAATAGTGTCCTTGCTTAAAAGGATTGTACCTACTACAGAAAGTATTTGTAATCGAAAACGTTAACAGCCAACAGGGCAATATCTATAAGATTTTGTTGTAAAAATTGAAGTAGATAGCTGGTGGTAGGTGAGTCGATCCTCTGTTTATTATAATTAACGTTCACAATTATTGTTAGGGTTTCCGTTAATAAAGAAATAAAATAATTGGAAGTTTATTGTTCAACCTCTAATTCAGATACCCCAAGAAAAACACTTCCGGGACACATTTTGTCTCTTGGTTATCACAATATAGGGTGTTTTTTGGAGCTTTAGTTGGACATTTCTGTCTCTGAAAACTAGGTTGGCATAACTACAACGAGTTTCAAGTAATGAATTCTCAAAGTACCATCTGCATCCGCAATTTTTTTTAAAGGTGAAAAATATCTTGAAAACCATCTACTTCCAGCATTTCCGGAAGTGTTTCGGCTTTCAGAATAACTCCATAGGTACAAATTTTCAAGAACCTAGGCCTTTCTTTTTCCTTGGTGGGGGAGAAGGCGCATAGTTTTTAATTCATTAATGTTTTGAAATATTTTGACAACTTTAAAATCAATTTATGACTTATACCTTTGAGGCGTGGCTGAAATCTAAGGCACACTTTCCTGTAACTCGAGAATAGGTAGGGATATTTAAGAAATTAATAAAGATATGAAAGCTTTCTCCTTTCTCTCGCTCCTAACGTATATTATAGAGAGAAGGTAATTGCAAAGGTTGTGGTTGAATTCATCCACCAAATACATATATTTTCTATTTTAAACAATTTTATATATGAACGCTGCTGCTTCCACCCCATTACCTTTTTGGGGTATTATTTTTCACATGATTTCGATGTTGTAGCTGTGGTTGGTTCGTTAACGCAGGTGGAAGAATAGAAACAGCTAGTGATGATGAACAGTGGTATTTACTTAATTACAAGTTTACTGATGATCTTGTTTATACAATTGACGACCTTTCGCCTATTATTAGGCTTATTCCTGTCTTATTATCCTAGTTGAAGTGGTGAAGTATGTGGTTTGACGATATTAATGAACTACAGGGAGGGAATGGGCACCTCCTGAACTTTTGTTTAACATTTTTACGTAGTATTTTTAATTAATAGCAATTAATTGCTTGGAGCCAAATGGCGTTAAGAAATTTAATGGAGTTTGATTTGATTTCATGCGAAGGTTTATTACCACACATGAGACATATAATAGGCCAAAATTATATCACATTTTGGTTTTTTGAGTATAACTTTCGTCAAAATGTATCGAATGCACTAAATATCTTGCAGCAACTTTTTTATTAATATTCCCCAAAATGGCAGCTGTGTATTGTTTGTTTTTTATGTTGCAAATCATTTGTTTTACAATTATAACCTACTTTGAATTATTAGATTTATAGTTTCGATATGGCAAAGACTCCTGGTGCTAAAGATATGGAAGAACGACAGTAAAAAGCGATTATAGAAGGTCGTAAGCAAGGACGAACGCATAAGGAGCTCGCCCAACAGTTTGGCATTTCCATATCGACGATGACCGAATTTCTAAAGCGTTGGAAGATCGAGGGAGGTTATGTCAAGAAGAAGAAAACCGCGTTGTACTACTTCTTTCGTCGATCGCAACATTCTCCGCACATCCCATAGCAACCCACGATTCACGGCGCCGGATATTGCTAAAGAAATATTGATTCCTGAATAGTATATAATCCATCTGTACGGACTATAGGTCGTTGCCTACAGGCTGCAGGACTACATGGACGACGACCCGTGAAGAAGCCATTTTTTTCTGCAAAGAACAGAAAGGTATGAGTAGAATGGACCAAAATACACCTCAATTGGACACCTCAGCAATGGTCTAATGTTATCTGGAGTGACGAAAGTACGTTTATGTTATTTGGTAGCGACGGTATAACAGGGATTCGTCGTCCTAAGGGCAAGCGCTTCGATCCGAAATACCAGATTCCTACAATAAAGCACGGAGGCGGTTCGGTCATGGTATGAGGTGCGTCCTCTTTATAGGATCGATGGCATCATGAATCGAAAAGTATACATAAACATCTTTGAGAATGTAATGCTTTACATTTACATGGTCGCGGCTTTATCTATCAGCAAGACAATGATCCGAAGCATCGCGTGACTGATGTACAAGACTGGTTCCGACGGCGTCGGGTGACTATTATAGAATGGCCAAACCAATCTCCTGACCTAAATATTATTGAACCATTTTGGGAAGAACTGAACAGACGTTTGGAGAGTAAGCGAGCTACAAATACGACCCTCAGTCGACAATGGACGCACTGATCGACTCCTTACTTAGGCGCTGCTGCCAAGCTGTAATCGATGCCAAGGGTTTTGCTTTCATTAATTTATGAAAAGTTATTTATTCAATAAGCTATACTTACTTACTGTTCAAACATGTTATGATTTGATAAAGATCCATGCACTTTAAAACAAGTTTATACTCAAAAAACCAAAATGTGATATAATTTTGGCCTATACTGTACGTTCCTTACTATACTTCGGAAACAAAACTGCAATCTAAGCAGTAGACAAAACCTGGTTGTTTGGCCCCAAAGAAAGCCATGACAATTCGTAAAAGGATGGCCTCCATCTTACCCCATCTACCAAACATTTTTGAAAATGCGAAGGAAATCTAGATTAGTAAAATATTTTGACACGTTTCCCTTATTCATCGTTCGCTTTAGAAAAAAATCATTCCATGGTATTCGAGGTAACTTTCACTCTAGTTTTCTCACACGAACGACGGTAATACCAAGGTAATCAAATTCATGCGCATTTATCTAAATAACTAACTATTTTGAAATATTTTGAAACACGCTTCCCTCGGCAACCTATTTAGTGACAAGGATGGTGGGTATAGGAACGGCAGAAGCGGCCTTGACGATTGATCATGCTTGTTTCCATAACCTGCTGACGTATGGTATTCCCTTATGAGGTTGAATATTCACGTTATATCGAATCTTTAAACATTAAATAAAGTACATAAAGATTATATATCAAGTGAATAGTAGAACTAGTTTTAGAACCCGCTCAAATATACTTACCGTGCCATTAGTGTATAATATGCTTACTTGAGCGTAATATTTCAATACAAATCAAGTCTGCTAAGAACTAAACTCCAATTTTCATAACTATTACTAGAAAAAAAGATACCTTTTCCATTCCTTACCATAGAATAAAATAAAACTAAAGAAGTAAATAATTTATTTCAAATTGATAGATTCATAATAAAAGATGCTTCATTTTACGTCATTTAAGAAGAATATTTTCTTTCAGGATCTATAAGCATCAGTTCAATCACTTTGTACTAAAACTCTACGATTTTATCCTTTACTAGCTGCTTACCCGCAGCTTTGCCCGCGGTCTTGGGAAATTCGTACATTTCTTATTTCCCGGTGTGAATACTCGATTTTGCCCAGGGTAAAGTAAAAAATGTTATAGCTATTGAAGACCTTATATACAAATTTTCAGCTTTCTAGCTCAATTTCCTGTTAAAAAACTGAAAATCGGGTATTTTTCGGGTTTCCCGGTGAAATTCTGGAACGGGACCTATTCTATGACCTTCTCCTGATCAAGTAAGGTATGTGTGCCAAATTTCGTGGAGATTGGTGAAACGGTGTGGATTTGTATAAAGGACAAACACACACACAAACTTTCTACATTATATATTAGATTTCTTACAAATATCAAATTGTCATCCATACGTCATTACATATCTGTCATTATACGTCAATTACATAACTGTCATGTTCGTTTTGTTATTCCAAGTCTGATTTTTTTTGTTATACCACGTTTTATAGTGACTGACGTTTCATGTCAAGTCACACGTGAATGCTGTCGAACGGGATAAAAAGTATCCTATGTCCTTCTCCGGGCTCTAAACTACCTCCCTGCCAATTTTCAGCTAAATCGGTTCAGCCGTTCTTGAGTTATAAGTGGAGTAACTAACACGACTTTCTTTTATATATATAGATTGATTCAAAGAACACAATGCCCTTTATCGAAACTAACAATTTATTCGCAACCTCTTTTATTTTGCATTATTAAAGAAAAGCTACGTGAATTATTGTTCGAAATTGATAATTTTAAATTTACATCAATGAAACAAATTGTTTAAGTTATTCCATCACTAATTTTTAAGCTGTAAACGTTAATAACTTTCAATTACAATCAAATTGATTTACAATTTCTCAAATTCTTGTAACCGGTTGGCTTATGATTAAGAAAATTTCTGTTGGTGTCTTCCATCATTTTAAAAATGAGAAGTAGAACGCACGAGTGATTGATTGCCTAAAATCTATGCATGTAAATCTCGGCAACTTAACTTGAGAGTGAGGAAATGACACTAATGAATATCCATTGAGTGATATATTGGACCATGTAAGGTGACGCCCTAAATTAGAGCCCAGTCGACTTTTGCCTTGATCCTTTCCATAGAAGAGACCTAAATGCCGTTTCCGCTCTTGTAACTAGGTCGTAACTGTCTGATCAATAGGTCGCTTGCTCGTTACTTTACATATCCTATTTAGGGTTTACTATTTTTTTAGTTCGCACACACATATTAACTTACACAAATTTGCGTAGAAACTGCGATTTAATTCACAAAAGGGCGGCGCTGTTTCGTTCTAATAAAAAACTGCCCACATAGCAGTTTCCCTATTTGCTAAATAAAATGTCTTGTTAATGCATTTCTCGCATCATTTACTTTATTATAAAATAATGAGAGTACCTATGTAAGAGAAATTATTCCAAAACTATTATTTGTATAGGAACTCGTTAAGGTGTTAGCAAACTTGGCTTTGTGTAATGTAATAATGTAGGCTCATAAAATATAGTAACGGCAAGCAGTGTATAGGTACGTAATTTTATGTATTGCTACAAAATTCTACTCTAATTATACCGCGTCTCCCTCCCTTTATGACTTGCAAGTTGATTCTATTTAGTAATTGGTTATATTATAAATGGGTTCTGAAATTCTTCGGGCGAATTCCGCGCTATCGAGAATTATCTCCGAAATTTAATCATAATAAAAGTACGTTTTTTTTGTACTTTAGTTAAAGTGAAATGGTCTCGTCCGAATTCAACCTTATACTTACTCGGTAATAGTTAATGTAAAATTTGACATTTCGGAAATTGGTTGAACGACAACGGCATTCGCAGTCTGGAGATTGATAGATATAATTAAGTTACGTAATTATCATTTATATACGAAAATTGTCAAGTATCTACATTTGTATATATGGCGAGGCCAACGTAATCGTAATTATTTCAGTAAAGAAATTTTTTCGTCATATAATTTTTTAATTAACGTAATATGTCTTTGGCTGAAGCTTTACGAAACGTTAAAAAATTGTTACGAATGGTTAATATACTTTGTACTCCCAGATTGTTTTGTCTCTTTAGACTTGTATCTGATCTTCAAATAACCTTTAAGAACATTGTTGGCTTCGTGCTTAGTTACGCGAAGTTTTATTGCTTTACCTCCTGGAATAATTTCTTGCAAAGTGCGGCGAGTTTTTCCCTTCTGTCCCAGAATAATACCTAACTTGATTTCTTAAACATCATCATGTACCTACAGCAAGGGAGGAGTTACACAAATTGAATTTGAAGGTACAACGTCATGAGACAGAACTCGATAAATACGACCATTAATTTGTAGCATAAACACTAAGTAGTTTGCTAAATTTAGTCCTTGCGCTGCCAGGAAAAGTTTACCAAAGTAAGACTGAGTTTGCCATTAGGTAATAACAATTCAAAAGAGACGTTTTCATAGACACGATTTCAGTGGGGCAACTAAATTTTTGAATACGGTGGAGAACACAGTAATGGTAAATAATTACACATTGAGAAAGGCGCTGGGAATTTGGGAGGCTATAGTTGGTGTCAGTGACGAGAGAGTTTTACTCTGACCTGAAAAATTTAGTGACTGATATTCAACGAACTTCGTTCGTTACTGGAATCAATATTCCGTCCGTGCGTCCGTGCGTTGCAAGAGATGCGTATTGTCTACAACCGAGTTAAGATATGGATCTTATGTGAAATTGTATGCTGATTCAAGATCCGGTCCCAATTTTTCGATATCTCAAATACTTTTCGAAATATTCGACTTTAAAGTAGAAATTTCAAAATTATCAAATTTTGTCTTTTTGATAAAGCCAGATTTTTTAATACTTTCGTTACTGCGGTATTCGAAGTTCGTTTTGTAATCCAGGGATTTCAACTAGTTTATCCTGAAATTCTTCTAAACGCCTATTATGATTAAAACAAGTTCATCCTCCAATCACCGCATTCGTCACGTTATATTGGGCTGTGTAACTTTTTCCTGTTTCCCAAACGTTATTAAACGTCGAAAATGCAGTTAAAACAAACTATGTACTCTGAATGTAAATAAATCATGAAACAAGTACAGTTTGGTATATAAAGGGGGCACATTTTCACCGAAATATCAACTCAGTGACAACCTCTAATCTCGATGTTGAACATTTTAAACGCGAATCACAGTCGTATGACCCCTTATTTGAAAGGTTTTTCAATTCGCTATCTAACCATATAAGTTTTCTACATAAAAGCAATATTCAAGCGGGATTAAATGCTTACGCTGTTAAATGAGTGATTTTTCTGTCAAAATGTATCCTGCTCAATATCAAGGTTTAGATGTTGCAGGATTTCTCTTTGATTCTAATAATAAATTAAAAAGCACACAAAATAGCTATTTATGATATAACTGTTGAAAGTAATGTTTTATTTTGTAAGTGAACAGTTTGCGAAACGAGTTATAGAACTTTTCATCGGATGCAACATTTTTTATTGAAGTAAAAGTAAAGTAACAAACTTTACTGACTACTGTTTCTATAAATTGACATTCAATTGGTTATGTAAGTAGCAAGCAAGGTTTTAAACATTTTACATAAGAATTATATAAATTTGCTTTATGTTTTCATAAAGTTGCATTTAGTTACTACATAAGGTACAAGTATTAATATTTTCTGAGTGTTTGAATTTGGTATATTGTATGATGTTTTTTCCATCTTCCATGCCAAAAAGTTGTTCTCCTCAGGACTTTGTAGCTTAATTACTTTTTAAATTCTCGTCTATCGATTTTACCTATGAAACGGAAGATAAAGAATCGTTCTTGGTACCTTTACCTTCAATCATTCCAATCATTGCATTATACTTCATATAAAAAACTTATAACGTGAAATAAAAGGTAAAGTGGGGAATGAAGTGTGTGTTTGGGCAAATAAAATATCACTCAAAATTCGTTTCAAAGCACCTTTAATACAATCGTCTTAACCAGAAATGTGGAGCAAAGTGTAAAGATTTCTAAATGTTATCATTTTTAGAAATGATTGGGTAAAATGTGTTCATATGAAACTGTATAAAGCTGCTCACGAAATACTAAGCAAAATAAAACACGATACAGCTTAAATTAGCGGTATAAGGGCCCAAGGACTACCACACAATTAATAGTACATAATATACAAATTCATATAAGGGTATTACAGAGGCAAATTAATGTGGTACGTAATTAGCTTTGGCTCCTCGCATTTACTACATGAGACCAATAATATTATTATTTTACTCTATTTTAGTAACTTATGATACATATTCCTGAAATTGCTGTGTACAAAACATAACGTTCAATACTCTGTGGCTATAAAATGACTTCCAAATGCCACTTAGTTAATAATAATTAATTGTAACTGAATTATACCCCTGTGAAGAGTCTTCAATATGAAAAGCGAGAAACACTAATGTATGTACATGTACAGGGTAGCCCGTTAGTGCGAGGAAGATCAATATTTCATTCAATATCATACGGATTAAAAAATGTTTCAAATAAAAGTTGTAGTACACGAATCATTACATATTTGTAAACATACAGGGTGCTTGGAATAGTCGTGGCTCCGTGCCGACCTGTTTTTTTAAATGGAACATCCTATATTTGATGTCATAGTTCGATTGCTCTCTTAAAATGCTCTATGTTCAATGTTCATATTTTTGTTTTAAATGCAGCGTTCCCAAGTTATGAATTTTTTCCATGATTTTTCTGGAAAAACATGGTCTGATTAAAAAATGCTTAGGCTCGTTGAGTTTTGAGTCAATTTTTTTATACACAAATTGTAGTAAAGGTCGTTCCTTAGTGAATATACAAATATTTGTCGATTTAATCATACAGGGTGTTTTGCAATAATTGGTAAAGTTTTGTAAATTTCGAATATGAAAAACTTCGTTATATTAAATGGAACACGGTGTATGTTATTATTTAGGTCGATAAAGCTTTTCAATCTCTCCAATTTTCATTGCTATAATCATTACTGAAATTCGGTTAACCTTCCTGTTTCGTTTTCAAGGACAATCTTGTCTGGTAGTTGCTAATTTTTATAATTGTGATAATAACTTAGTAGCAAAGAAAATTGTAAATTAGAGATACATGCATACAGCGGCGAGAGAAGCGTAACATTCTAATGGCCTGCCACGCCACACGCTCGCTGTTTGTAGCCGAAGCCGTGGTGCAAAAATTGCAATTAATTAAAAATTAATTTCCAAAAACGTGACACGTCTCATTTTATTATTCATATTACAACGTGTAAGTCTAATGCTCCTACGACCTATCATTCCCGAGAATGCAATGTGCTACAATATCGTATGTAGCGTCTATAAAAATCAAATTTTGATAATACCATTTTACAATCATATTAACAAAGGTTGAATCTACAATATACTAAAATTTCGTTCCATTTGAGGGAGTAGTATTGGTTTTATGTAAACTTAGCTAGCGTGTCGCAAACCCCGAAAACGGGCACTTTGCATCGTTCGGCCGTAGAAATGGCTCTTAAAGTGCATTTAAAAAAAAGTTGTTACTTCTAAATAACGTGGAAATAAATAGGCTTTAAGTTGATACCAAGCTCATTCCAATCAGCCCAATGGTTATTTTTTTATTCCGCTTCAAACTCGAGTATATATATTTTTTGCGCCGATACGACAGTAAGTCCACGCGTACGTAGCCCTCATTCGGGCCCTTTGTCTTAGGGCTGTCAGCGCATATACATTGTACCTACAGCAATAAAGTTTTTGTTAAGAATTGTATGTCACTATACTTTTATTTGTTTGAATAATGTACAGTATACGTTGTTTGATATCCCTTAATTCCGTTAGTAAGATTAATCATTCCCGTTAAACAAAGTTTTTCCCAATATGATACAATAAGATAAAATTAATGTTTTACCCTAAGTTATCAAAGTTGCATGGTCATATACCACGCTTCTGACATGTTCCATTTTAAAAACGGAATGATTGCTGTGATCATTTTCCCATTGAACAAAAAATTCAGGCAATATATCTAATACCCTCAACACAACTTCGAAGTAATGGTCACTTTTAATGTACGATTAAGTTATAGATAATCGTCTCTTTATGAACGAATTCCCCAATTTTATTTTTTATATCCAATGTGTTTGAAAGATTAAAGCGTGGTTTACTTTATGTGTTTTTGACCTACCTTTGTACTGTTACGTCGATCTGCTCTCGTTTAGTGAAATCGATACGTAGACTTGGCGCCAGATTTTTCAGAAAAATTATTGTCGTTATATAATTTTCTGTATTATAATGCATTACATATTTCTATTTTGAGATAAATTTATATTTCTGAATAGTACGGAATAATATGTTGAAGTGTTGACTACTTGATTTATGCAATTTTTAATGGCCTTTCCCTTTAACATCTGGGAATGTTGCGCAAACTATCCGTGATTACTTTGGAAAATGAAGCTTTGTATTCACTCACCATTAAATATCAGAATAACCTCAAAGGATTTGACGATGACCTTAACTCACTCGAGCATTATTCTAAAGCTTTCTGGCAATTTAACACAAAATATCGATTGAAATGGTGAGTAAGGCCATTTGAGAAACTCAATTATAAGTTTCTACTCATTTATATTTTTATCACATAAATGTTACAGTAATAATGGAAATCCTAAGTAATGACATTCTCATTTTTACTGTTCCATTGAATAGTATCAGTAATAATAACACTCATATTATGACTTTCTATCTATTTTAAGGGTTTCGTTGCCTTTTCGCCTCTATTCACATACTTCCTCGTAATAGTAATAACAGTCACAGTGTTTGATTCGTGATAGAAGATCTTAAATTGTTCATTCCCCTTTTCCTTTCCTTAGGATTAGCTTTCCCCTTCTTCATTCACACCACATCAAACGGATATTTCGGTCTGTTTGTATCACCAGAATAGAAACGAATTTCTTTGTCAGTGTCATATCGACAGTATTTTGCCAGAAGTGCGAATGAGCGATTTTAGCGTTTATGATACAATAGGGAATTTTTGTTTCTGAAGGTTACGCAACGAAAGGAATATACAATTCTTGAAACTGTGATATTTTTCTGCAGAAATTGGCAAGCCAGCTGTTTTGTAAGCTTAACGATTTCGAGTTTCCCATTCTATTTTTACTGATAATTGAACATCAACTGTAGTTGTGGTTGAAAATTGGATAAATGATGTACCATGTCCCTTCAGCTTTTCTCAAAACTTGCAGAAGGTATATCTCTTTATTCCTTTTTCAGCTGCTTACAAAATGTATGGGTGTGGAACATTTTAAAATCTAAAAAATGTATGCGACACATTGTATGCATAAGGTTCATAATTTCGTCGGGCGCGCAAGTGGTTGTCGATTATTCTGAAGGAGCCCAAACAGTTTTCTTTATATGACCAATTTAAATCGTAGCGTGTGCATCGAATCAAAGGAGTACGTCCCGAAAGTATGTCATTAGTTGACATTTTGTGAAGATTTGTCGCAATGTGTAAGAATTTTGTAAATATGGAACAAATTTCATTACGTCCTTACTTTTTCTTTCACTTTCTCCCCAAATGAAGTAGGTAGCCTATGTTTTGTCCCTCTCTCACAAAATGTTAAATATTATTAACTGCATATGTTATGCTAAAACCAATTGGGTGTACTCAATGCCTTTTGCAAATCGAAAGAAGAGCAGCGAATTTTAGTATAACGCTTGAATTCCTGTTGATCCAGAAAACACCGTTGCTTTCTAATTTGTTTTTCTAACACGTGTCGCCCCACTTTTCTCAATCGCCATATGTATGTTGTCATGTGAACCTTTTGAACTGTTTACAAACTCGACATTTATACTTTTTTGGTTCATAAAATCCACCGTTAAATTAAATTAAATTAATTAAAAACCTACAATTAGGTTTCATGAACTGTTCTTGTACATTTTTTAGTTTAGCGAGTTTTATTAGTGTTGGACTCTTTCTTACTAAACACGTCCAACCGAATATAGGCGTCCTTCTTGAAGGTTACTTCTGTAGATCAATTGAAGAATTTTTGTTAGTTCTGTGCGAGCTAAACTCTATTCTAATGCGACCTGTAATATAAGGATTATGCTTAAACAATGTATCGGATAGGTACTGGAAATATATGTAATTTCAAAATAAAAGTAATATTTTTCAAATAAATTATGATATTTTGTGCATCTCATATTAAGTTACAGTAATGGATGAATCCATGGATTATATTTGTGCCTAAATGTATTATATTAGATGATTCCCTCCAAAATTAATGCTTAGATGAAAAATCAATGACGTTCCAAGTCAACGCTTACATTAACAACCACAGATTTCAAATCAATGCACTCGACTTAAACCCTTGCACTATCGCTCCATATCTGTGGTGTATTTTATATGGATCTAGGAAAGTTTACCGAAAAAGAATTCACCGAAATGTCAATTTATCCAAAGAACAATTCGTCGAATTACAATTGACCGAAACACATTTTTACCGAAACATAGTTTACCGAAAGAAAAGTTAACCGAAAATTATGGTTCACGGCCATTTCCCAGCCAAAGACGAAGACGTGTTATCCCCACAAGCACAAGCAGTTGTAGATTATTTTGAGGACACTGGGATAGGACGCGGTGTCGTTCACTCCGTTTTCCTCGTGACATGTGGAACTGTTTCGAAGGAGTACACGCCGGTTTGCCTAAAACAAATAATTCCATAGAAGGTTGAGGTCGAGGATTCGAGCTGCAAATTAACTCTAATCATCCTAATATTTGGAAATTTATAGATATCATTCAGAGGGAGCAAAGCTTGCATGAAGTCCAAGTGGACCAATATGTAGCAGGCATGGAAAGTACAACCGCCCGAAAGAAATACAGGAACTGCGCACAGCGAATAAAACATCATGTTGAAAGTTAGGATATTGAAAATGTGTCCGACTTCTTACCATAATTTCTTAACCATAATTTAAGTTATTAATGTCAAATTAAAATTTAAAAGACAAATTTTGTAAATAATGGTAGCACAAAGAAAGAAAAACAAAAGAAATCAAATGACAAGAAAATAAAAAAAATGACAAAAGGAATTCGTATTCGTCTTCCATTATAAAATATTTTCGGTTAATATTCCTTTCGGTA
This sequence comes from Pyrocoelia pectoralis, assembly GCA_036250285.1. Taxonomy (NCBI): domain Eukaryota; kingdom Metazoa; phylum Arthropoda; class Insecta; order Coleoptera; family Lampyridae; genus Pyrocoelia; species Pyrocoelia pectoralis. The sequence goes on from CM070075.1 coordinate 8,489,945, forward strand.
AACTGTGTTTCGGTAAAAATGTTTTTCGGTCAATTTTAATACGCCGAATTGTTCTTTCTGTAAATTGGCCTTTCGGTGAATTGTTTTTCGGTAAACTGTTGTCGGTAAACTTTCCGGGACCGATTTTATATGGATATTCAACTTTTACCCATTTACAATGAACAAATTCGCCCTACTAAAAGTAATTTATTCCAGTTTAACTCAATTTCAGTTATTCACTAGTTATTTATTATGTTAGCCCTGCACAACGAAAACAGCATATTAACAAACGCTTCCTGCGTCGGATATACAGTGTGTTCATTTTAAAACTTACCACCCATGTAACTTAAAAAACGGCAATAACTTTCAACATTCGCGGGGACACGTCGATTTTTATTTTAGGGGGGAACGTTTTTGACAGTCAAGTGGTCTTGATATGTTCATCCCTCTAACCCCTAGCATCCCCAATTTTAAAATCTCAAATGCAACTACCCCACTTGTTATACATCATTTGAAAGCCCCTTTCAATACCAATACAACAGTGTATTCCATTTGAAAATTGGGTAAGATTTGATAAAGTTACGAGTCATATAATGTGATATTCAACCAATCACGTACAGGTCTAGTGTAGTGCGTGGGTGCACCATCTTGTTGAAAGTGTAGTAGGTCTTCTTGCAGTAAAGAATTTCCGTGATGATCCACTTGATTTTCTAAAGATTCAGTGATTAGCCCATCAACTGTGTCCCAAAGCATATCTAAGTACACTTCCCCGGTTAGAGAAATATTTATAAATAAGGGACCTATTATGGCGTTTCCTAAAATTCCTGCCCATACATTTATGTTCTGGGGGTATTGCGTATTACCTTCCCGGAATAGATGGGGATTTTCATTATTAACCATTAACGAAAATAAATAAATAAGTTTTTGTCAAATGATTGCTTTTTGACCCATAACTTCATCAAATTTCACCCAATTTTCAAATGGAATACACTGTTGTATTGGTATTGAAAGGGGATTTCAAATGATGTATAACAAGTGGGGTAGTTGCATTTGAGATTTTAAAATTGGGGTTGCTAGGGGTTAGAGGGATGAACATATCAAGACCACTTGACTGTCAAAATCGTTCCCCCCTAAAATAAAAATCGACGTGTCCCCGCGAATCTTGAAAGTTATTGCAGTTTTTAAGTTAGAGGGGTGGTAAGTTTTAAAATGAACACACTGTATGAAAACCAAGTGATTAAGGTATCGAGTAATCGAGCTCTCATCAACTGCTTAATCCTTCTTTATGGTAGTTTTTAATGCATAAGTTCATGGTGGAGTCAGAGGCTCAAAAAGGGGTAGTGATTGAATTAATAAAACAACTTAGTTTAAGGTTAAATAACAAGGTGATTGCTCCCTTTGGATTAATTTAGGATTCCCCTACGTTAATCAAAACGAGGTATTCGGGTACTTACCTAAAAAACATAAACCTTAATCTTTCGCTTCATATAAATTTTTGATTTATTAAATATCATTGTCTAAGGGGAGGTTTTAAGTTGTTTTATTAATTTTAATGCATAGTTGTCTCAAACATGTTTAACATAATTCTTCGACTAAGATACTATGAGAACATTAATATTTTTAAAAAGTTGTTGTTATCCTTAGTTATTGTAATTTGCAGATTTTATCCTAGAAAATTGCACAATTATTGTGTCAAACTCCCATTGCATCTAGTAACAATTCTTCAATAATTCACGCTATTGTGATGGCGGGTGCAACTTGTTCATCGTCGTGTATTGCGTTTCGAAATCAATTCCACTCTTAAAAGCTTTTCTTTTTCTTATGTACATTTTTCATAAAATTATATCTGCGACGGACCCAAACCTCCAGTATTTTGTAGGGTATGTTATGAATAATTCCTAGATAGCTTAAAATAGATTCTTCTGCAAGTGTTTTAAACCTTTCATTATTAATTCCGATATTATATGCTACACAAGGATTGCAATAAGAACGGATTTTTGGTATGATGTAACAAATATGTAAAAAGTATTCAGTGCTTTTTACCACGCGTGTACGGTTTTTAAGAGGTTATATACTCTATACATACAAATTCCTTGAAATTAAAATTGAAACTCATATTAAAGTTTATCTCGTGAAATTTTGAAAAAAACTCCACGTTCCGAAAGTACATATTTACACTTTCTTTATTACGAGTACAAAACTAACAATTCTTGTTTACGACAAACGATGGCTTATGTGATGAACTTACGAGTATTATGACTATATTATAAGTATGCCTTGTTAAGCATAATAAATAACGAAAATAATTGAATTACATAATAAATTAAGGCCCTGAATCGTGGTGTATACATAAATTGAAGCGAACTTTAATTTGCTTAAATCATCTTTGCGGAGGGATATTCAGGATCAATCACCCGCAGGATAATCAATTACAAAATTATAACCTACTCACAGTAATTCAGTTAAATATCTCGTTGAGTAACGGTACGTGCAAACGCCATGTAACAATAAAGTTCAAAACGAGCACATTTCCCTAAAATCAATTTCATGATACTTCGAGATACTTATCATACAAAGGACTTTGCGAATTTAATTAATCGTTAAATTATAAACATCAAAAAATATCTTTAAAAGAGAAAGCCGCATGGGGTAGCACACATATCCTCTATATTATTACATTATCGCTGGATACTGGATTCATTCAAATGATGAAAAAAAAACAAATATTATCTGCACATAAATCCATGCTGAATGTTATTGTCTCATTTTGAATTTTAATCCTTTTATAAATTTATAAATCGTGGCATTAACTCGTTTGTAAAGTAATACCTATACTGTATTATCAATTGAATTTTATTGAAGTTTCCAAACCTGAAATTTAAGTTTTAATGTGTCAACAATATTTTCCGAAATACTTCATAGAATTAGACTTCTGTATGAATAACCTGATAAAGAATGGAATACGTTTTAAAAATATTTTTAATTTAGGTTATCCATCCATTAAACAAACAATCCGAAATGGGAGCACTACGTTAATCAGATCATCTTTGGATTCATAATTTTCATCAGCGTTATTTTGCAACGCAACAAAAGGTATAGAAAAACACATTTGGAAATTGAAACTTTTAGCATTATAAGTCACCGACAAAATTCTATACATTTTCGAAGCTTTAAGGTATTTTATTATAGTTTTATATGAAGTTCATTTATAACGACGGAAACTTGAATCTATTTTCACGGGAAACTTTAGGCAGGCGATTGTTTTTGATGACTTATGAAAAAATGAACTTTTCCATTTCTTTGCACGTATTCCATCGAGAATTATTTTTTGTATTAAAGTTTCTATTGGAAATAACACTCATGTGTTTTCATTTCGCCTTTATGTGTGTTTATGTGATAGATAGTAGTGTTATATACGTATAACCGTGAAACGTAGAGATTTTTAGTTTAGTTTAGTTTTTTGAAAAGTGTGTAGTTACGTACATTCATTTGATGTTACACATGCATCTATAATGCATAACTCATACATATTTAAGTTGCATTACGGCCGGAAGCTCATGCAGTCACTCATTTTATCTGGGATCGTGACAACGTCAACCTCGTTATTTTACCATCGTGAATTCTGTACCGTAATTTGGTAGTCAGCAATACTTTGTAGTATATCACCAGATTAAATTAAGGGTAGTATTACAACGTGCATGTCATATACCACCCTTTCCGTGTTCAATAGCGATAGTCAAATGAACCACTTTGACTAATCAGACTACAAGAAGTGCTACTATAACGCACCCTAAAGAACAGAACAAGTTCATATTAAAACAAATGCCGTTCCATTTTCATTTCTATAACATAATCTGTATAATTAATATTTATTGGACTTAATTTTTCAATGTTGTCACTGTTGAAAATAAAATTAATTTATGTCTTTTCACACTACCTTCACGATCATTTTTTCTTTTTATTTCGTTCTAGCATTTTCTAAAAAACGTACGTGTGCAAAATTAAATGGTAATACGTTTTCAAGCCATATCCTTTAAAAGATGAATCTAAATATTGCTAAACAGTTCAATATGTTCATAGTGTTAACGTCATGAGAGTAAAAATCAAAAAGATCGTCGATATTTTTTGAGTAAATTCAGGTAACTCTTGCCAGGAACGATTGAGCACTAAATAAGAAGACCAAAGAAATATTAGTGACAGAAAATCTATTACATTGTGTCAAAATGACCTAGTTTTAGACAATGCATCCCATTTGTAGAATGCGGCCTGTGATTAAATTAAATGCAAAACCAGTTCAACCTATAGAATTTTTTGTAAATATGTGAGGTTTTCGGTGAAAGTGCAGTAAGTGGAGGAATGACAAGAAGATATTGCCAACAGTTTAACGAAGGCTGGACAAACGAGACTGCAATTTCTAAATTCTCCACTCATCCTGCTCAAGTTTTTCCATCTTTGATGCATGGACAAGTGAAAATTGCAGCATTACAAAGTGTATTCAAAATGGTAACTAAGAAAGACAAACCAAGGCACGCGGTAGCAGGGATTTTCACGTCACGCTAGAAAAAAGCTGCAATCAATGCAATGACGGGATGGTAGATCACCAACACCAAAAGAATTCATAAAAAAAAAGCCCGTCCAAACGGTAATCCATCTATACAGTCTTTTGTAGGGCATACGACTCACAATATCGGGATTTCGAAACCCGGGATCTCGGACAAAATTGCGAACTTCTTTTGCCACTCTATGTAAACAGTGTGCATGTATGGTGCAGCATCGGTTACAAACAGAAGTACGTTGTCATGTTGAATTCCACTGGGGTATAATAGACTCAAAGATCTAACAGTTTACTAATTGTTGAGAAATTCACCTTTTCTAGTTGTTCACAATTTATTAAAAAAATTTCACCTGAAACATTTTCTTCCATTGTGCCTACCACAATGTTAACCACATACCGTCCTTCATCCATGCTTACTGAAATTTTTCCCCCATTAACTTTTGCCCTAATCTCTGTACCTACTGTTTTTTCGTAGCACATTTTTTCTTAGAATTGAACTGTTTGGTATAGCTTTTCCAGTATGTTTTTCTAAGAACTCACGAAACTGAAGATTATTCACTTTCGTGAGAGGAATATCAGCAGAAATTAAAGCTTCCCAGAGTTTTGTGAAAAAAGGAGAACCGGAATAACGTGCTTGACCAAGTAGACGTGTTTGTTGAACCACTTGTTTGTTGCCTTGAATTCGTTGAAGCCCCTTTTTGTGCTTTTCTCTATTCACGTGTTGATCCACAGAAAACTTTTTTTCAGCTCCAACCTTAACATCACATATTTTACAGGATTGTGTATGTGAAGGGTGTGTTAAAAGAAACTCAGTTTCTTTACAAACAAAATCGCGCTTTTATTTTTTCAAAATCTCACAAATTAGTAAAGCAATGACCATTTCAAATTGGGAACTTACTTTGACTTACTTTTGAACAACACATATATATCTCATTGAAAAGAATAGAGGTATCCGGAAATTTTTTTGAGTGCATCGATGGCAATGTATAAATCGCACGAGTCGTAGTCATTGCCATCGATGCACGATAATAAAATTTCCAGAATATGAATCGATGCAGAGGGATATTCGGTAGGAAAATCGCACGAAAAATATTACGTTCAAAGACATTTATTTTTCCTTGCGGAAATATTTCCACTCGTACGCAGGACAAAAATATTTCCGCGGAAATATTTTATATAGCCATGGTTACCACCATAAAGCAAGGTTTTCATTGGCTGTTGAATCTTTGGGTGCGATTTTCTAAAAAAATTTTAAAGTTTTCTAACTAATAAAACAGTAGTCCTTAATTAATTCCATGTACAAGTAAATCGAAACAGATAAAGTACCTCTCCGGTAAAACTTTTACAATTAAATCACAGTAATTGATATTACCTCCACACTTAATTTGGTGGTTAAGCAAACAAAAAATCTACGATTTACTTATTCCTCATTAAATTCACAATGAAATGTGAAAGTAAAACTTTTACAACATCTTTACAAAGGAACTGGCAATCATGGGGATTATAAGAATTTTCATTTTCATAATGCCAATGAAGTAACAAGCTTAAAATTAATTAATTTTGAGGAAGCCGACTCTGTGTTGTGTTTTCCAAATCTGAATTCGTTATGTTTAGCTCAAACGAATTTTCATCTCGTTGAAAGCAATAGTCAATCGTGGTTTCATTTCACACCTTAAATACTGTTTGCTGATAATTAATTTATTTCGATTTTTATTAATAGATGTGGCAGAAGTTTTGGTATAGTTCCAAAATTTTATTGGTCTTTTCGAAAATTTGAAGCTAAACTTAAAACAAGTGTTTTTTTCTTGTCGCTTTCAATCTGCGTCTCGATCTTTTTAGATTTAAGGTTAATTTGGAAACTGGAATGTCTTAGATTTAAGTGAATTTTGCTGATCTAATAATTACACTGAACGATATAATCATCATGTGCTCCACCGAACCACTTTACTGAGTCAGTTATACCAGAAATTCGTGTCTGTGTAATTTTAATAGGGAGAAAGTGGAAAATTCCACGATATTTCCTCACATCGATTCAAGTCTCGGACTAAACTGTAACTGCAACTGGTTTTGCATACTACCATTATTAAACTACATACTTATTACCTACTTCATCTAAATTAGGTTCTATTCTATAAATATAGTTATAATAAAATAATAATAATCAAAAACAAATTATATTGGGGGGAGATATTGGTATTTGATAGTACCACACAACTGTTTTCTCGTATTTAAGTCCAAGCTTGACGAATGAAGGAGTTTTACGGAAAATTTATTCCTATTTTTCAATATCTGCACCGCACCCTAAACTGGACTAACTCTTTCAAATCTCATATAATCTGGCATTAAGGGGTGCAGAATTATTCACATCTGAGGTTGAAACCAAACGTTTGAGACTCCCAACTTTGTGAAAAACTAATATTTGTAAGGAAATATACATTGTTAAACGTGTTTTATTCCCCTTTCAGTATCGAGTTTGTGCTTGTATTGTCAAATGTTGAGGGAACAATTTAATACGTACGAATCTACCCTTCAAATTAAGATGTAGGTGTAATGTTATGTAGGTATTTATTTGTGGCGTGTAGTTTAACTAACATTTACTTTTTTTGGTTATATTAAATCGCTAGAATTGACAGTACGAACGTCCTAATTTAACTGGTTCTAAACATTTCCTGACGCTTAATCCCTTGATATATCTTTTATTCATCAACATCGAATGTCGACCCCCTGATTCGCAATTTTCATGAAATCCTTTCCGAGTATCATAATATACTAACACACAAATTGGTTAATGAAAAGAATTGCCTAAATTATAAGTGTAATTTTCGTTTTCGAAGTCGATTGCGGTTTGCGTTTGAATTTTGTCCATGTTATAATAAAAATGGCGTACTTTTCTACTAAGGAAGAATGAGGGATGCTTACCGTTCACAAGGACCACGTTATAAATTTTTAATAATAGTACGCGAACAAAAACCTAAAAATAACAGCTTCAATTAAGATAATCTAATTTAGGTGACTAGACCACAAAAACAAATTTTTTAACCTTGATAGTAAGTTCACGTTAACCTAAATTGATCAAGATTCTCCAGTTAAAGGAAACTTTTTGGTATTAACGGTTTTAATGCACGCCATGCCTTGTTGTGCGATTGCGATACAGAAATCTACAAGCTACATTTTGGGAATGAAACACATTATACACTGTAATTAGACTGTATACGCAAAGTTAATTAATGCTTAACTTTCAAAAGTCATCATAAATATCAATAATTTAAGCTAAAACGCTACCAGTGCACTTAAAATATAATCGGATCATTTCTCATAGGTGTGGATTAGACAGAACCCTCTAATTAACTTTGTGGTTATTAATTATTAATGAACAATGGTAAATATAACACGTGAACACTTCAAATTCGTTGTACAAATGGATTTTCCGCTTACTAAACTACACGTCAAACATTAATTATTAAGGCTGTTCATCAATATATTTTTTTATGTCAAAAATTGACGACAGTCGGGTAGTTAATTAAGTTTCTCTTCTGTATTACTATAGTGAAATCAAAAATATAGAAAAAAAATTATTTTCGGAAATATTTGGTATCAAATGTACAAAAAATGCTCTTTTTAGACAGGCCTAGAGCCGTTAATATTTAAAATAGAAAATATATGCTTGAAATTTATAATTTATAATATCACTACAGACAACTTGTCAGTTTTGTTTTTTCACGAAACTCAAAATTAACAATACTATAGGACGTTTACTTTTTGAAAAAATTTGAGAATTTTAAATTGCATATAAATTACCTAAAACTCTTAAAATTACGAATTTAAAAATGAGAAGTTGTAGATATATGACATTTAATCATTCTCACACAAACGGTATACATTTTTTGTTGAAATTAAAGTTGCTAGGCCTGTCTAATTAAATTTGCAAATATAAAATCCCGCCTTCCATTTTTAGAACTGCCCACAAATCAAATGCGCGTATAGCATGATAGATATTATGTTACATAAATGACATCTTTATTTTATACTTGAATTTGAACGTTAATGTTTTACAAACAGTTCACTTTAAATTTGCTATAAATAAAGTATGAGTTGTTTAGTATAGTTTTTGCTTAATCGTTGATATTGATAAATGATAATGGTAAATTTTTATGCAAAGGGTTTTATATTATTATAAGTAATGTTGCAGTTTTTTAGAAACTGTTTGCGCAAATATTACCTTAAGTACATAATTTTAAATATTTCACTTTTTGCATAAATTACCATGGTATACAGGGTGTCTCACGGTGACCACCCATTAGAATATTTCAGAGACTACATTGGTCTGAATTTAGAAAATTTGGTCAATAGGGCGTAAATTTAAAATTTAACAGAGCATGGTAGGTAAGTAAGGTTTATAACAGTCTTAAGTACTGTGACTGTGGTAATCGTCTAATAACGATTATAAAAAGTGTGTCGGTCATTTATAAGATTTTGGAAAATTAATCCCTCCTGTTGAGTCCTAATTAGATTGTCCTTTGAATCAATGCATCTTTAAAATCGAAGTTATTTTTCTTAAAAGGTTCCCGATTCAATTCAATACGAAACGTGAACATTCTCCTTTGAAATAGCGCATTTAAATTCATTTCTCTGTAAATCTGTCATTTCGATACTGTTGTGAGACATTCCCACTTTTCTTGTTTCACAAAAGTACTTTTAGCTATTTTTTTTCACATTACTGTATAAGTAACAGAATATATTTTCGTGCAACTGTGAAAAATGTATATAAGAGCTCTACCGTCACAGCTTGTAGGTTTTCATATAAACGAATCCTTTATAAATTCTAGATTTACGCCTTTCGGAAGATAGGTTCGTTTTCTAATTCCATTTGTAAGGAGAAAATTGAATTAGTAGCACTTTGATTTATATTGAACATCAAACTGTCTCTATTTTTGACAATTCTATAAAGATTTTGGAGTTAAAACTTTTCGGGTTTCTACATTATTAAGCAACTGTCTCAAAAATCTGAAAAAGGAAATAAAAATGTAAGAAATTCTACTGAAAAATGCGTGAAATGTAATTCACGTTTCTATTAATATTTTTCGTAGGCATTTTTCTTTTTTACTAATTGTTTATTATTGTGGATGCTCGCAATACAAGTCGGCACATTTTTTTGTTACTGTGATAGCGAATAACTTCGGTTGTGCCTTCCACCCTAACCCATTCTTCTATAAGTGTAAACTTAAAAGTGGCAAACGAAAATTGTTTTCCCTACGCATCTTAGGTTAAAGGTTATAGTTAAATATGTTAGGTATTGCTAAACTTTACTCGAACTTTTTAAATGGATCCATCTCAGGGGGCTGTAAAAAATCTTTGCTTACCTACAATTTTATATAACGTAAAATTGTGTGTAGATAAGCATTTTAATTATATTTTTACTTGAATTTGTTCAATGTACCTATATCGAAAAAATTCGGTATTTCACAATCAGTCCTATAATGTAACATACTTACACTCGTATGTCAATCTGTATCGATAGGTATTACATGAATGATATAGATGTTATTTGACCGTATGCTTTCTCAAAGCGGTACATTTGGGTTTAACTTTTTACATCTGACTCGTGTTGTATTAAACGATTTTTCAAAGAACTACCAATATGTCAAGATAACTAGTTTTCAGCTTTTACCGCGTTGTTACATTTCTTCCACAGCCTGCGTTGAAAGGCTTGCCTTCACTTTTACCTTGTGAGCCAAAACAAGGATTTTTGGGATGATTATCCAATTATCCATCCCCTTAGCTCCCGATAGTGTGGAAGGAGGGGTTCAATTGTCATGAGTAATAAAAAGTTCACAATCGCACTCCCATATAACAGCCATGTTAAAATTGGACTTTGGCATTCATTTCTGGACAACTCGCTCTGATCATAGTTTTGCTCCGATCATGGAGTTTTATGTCTCAAAATGACCCTAAGAACATGCCACGGCTCATATGCCTAGTTTTAGCAAAAAGTATAATGTTTCAAGCTGTCTAGGATGTGTCAAAGTGAGACAGATGCTGTTTTATTGCGATATTTTGCGATTCTCTCATAGTTACAATTGAAATAGCATACCCCAATCGATAGGTATAACTGCCGTGAGGGTTCATTGGGGTCATTTTCAGATATAAAAGTCAACAATCCGATCAATACATTGGTCACAGCGAGTTTTCCAAAAAATGAAGTCCGAGTATTTTCCAATGGCGAGTGAACTTTTGGCGTACTAGCAGGAAAAATTGTCGTTCCATCACAACTCTTTACCTCAGGCTAAATTTCCTTGTAAATTGCTCTCATTTTTCGAAAATTTCGGAATTCGTCAAACAAATTCGTAGAGATCTCTTCAGTGGAATGGGCCAACGTAAACCAAGATCGGTGCGTGCAGGTGAAAGAAAGGTGGCTAAGAAGAACACCAAACTGGGCAGACGTAAGAGAGCTTGGGAGGCCTTCAACTCGATAGAAATCAGGGTCAATATTGGATCGAAAAAAGTTCTTGAACCCCCCCTTAAGTCTAGGATTGTCAGGCCTGACTGCTGAATGTGAAACCAAAAGTTGTGACGTTTCGCAAGATGATGGATAATTGGATAATCATCCCAAAAATCCTTGTTTTGGTTCACACGTAAAAGGCAAGGCAAGCCTTTCAACGCAGGCTGTGGAACAAATATAACCACGCGGTATAAACCGAAAACTAGATATGTTGACAGTTGGAGGAACCGCGAAGGCCTCAAATTATTTAAGTACCAATATATTTGGTTTGGCAGTCAATTTTTTTAGGAATAATTTTGAAAACAAGAATGAGTTTACGTTTTGTGATTCAAAAGCCGGTTCTATATTAAATTGTTTTAGACTTTTGAACAACATTGACTTTTTATTTCAATATGGAATTGAAACATTTGTTTTAAGTGGTTCAGGATTTTTATGATTGTTATAAAAATCGTGAACGCTTTTTTTGTTTGTGTTTTAAATTTGAAAGTGTGGTTAAGATGAAAATGAAGTATGTCCAACTAGGGGTGGGTTTATTATACCAATCCAATTTTATGGAGGATCCATCTCTTAAACAAGTGTATCTAAAATGGGTAATTTTTTATTCTTTTATAATTCAATGGTAAACTCTGATTTGGAGTGGAAATTGTTAAAACATTTAATTTTGTCATTTGTTGACGTTAAAATGATATCATCAATGTAACGAAAGACTGGAAACCTCCCCTTAACCAAATTTAATGAACAATTATGTTTTTTTAAGTATTTAAACTGCCAACGTAAAATAGCAGGTGGAAAATTTTGATAATTGTTAATCGATCAGCGACTTGTTCCGAAAGCGACTGTAAAATTAATGAAAAATGATAGCTGAAGGGAAAATGATGAAAAAACTAACAAACTTAATGAACATATTAATTTATAAGCAAACCCCACCTGGGGGAACTAAAATTGATTGGATAAATTGAAAAGTTTTTTTAAATTAACATACTTGTACATGCAAGCGAAATTTTTGGGCAAGTAGGTCAATTTGTCAATTAAAAAAACATAATCGTTCATTAAATTTGGTTAAGGGGAGGTTTGGAACCTTTGTGAGAGAAGAATAAGATGTCATAATATCATTAACATATCCAAATTAAAATGATGGGGAAAAACTTAAATTTTCAAGAGAGATATCTTCACTGCATTATTAATTATAGGTTGAAACCATGAGACATCCAAACTGTTCTTTGGTTAATTTTATTGAATGTTTTAAGTTTTTCCATTTTTCATTAAAGTTTTGAGGGTTAAATCTGTAGGTATATTTGTAACTAGAGAAACCACATCGAATGAAAGAAGAATATGGTTGTTATTGATATTGGTGTTCTTTGTTTTGTTTTTGAATTCAATGGAATTTATAATAGGAAATGGTTTTTACCTAAAATGGTACATACTTGGAATGTTACAGAGAAATTTGGAAAGAATGTATGTGGTGGAATTTATCGAAGAGATTATGGGACGAAAGGGACGGTATTTTTTGTGTATTTTTGGTAAGAAGCAATTGTTTGGTATCCGTGTATACTTAGTTTTTAAGTTATTATATTCTCTTTCTGTTATTGCTCCTTCATCATACTAATTCTTGACGATGATGTTACTTTCTTGAATCATTGTAGATATGGGATCCTTTTTAATCAGAGAGTAGGTAGAAGTTAACCCAAAAAGTACTACTTTCACAAAGCATAAGGTAGAAAATAAACGCACTTTTGATTATGAAAAAACAGAAATTTCATGAATTGAAAACAATTTCGAAAACAGATTATGTTTGGAAATGTTACGCATCAAAGTTAACCAGAACAATGTTTTTACTTTTTAATACTAAAAAAGGTATGGATAACCTATCTAAAATGTACGATGATATTTAAAAAAAATTACAGTGACCATATTTCATTCAAAAATTTGTCATTCATACACTGACAAACCGAAATTATTTAAAGTGTAGTTGTGGTTTTTTTAGTGTTGACTTTCACCATTAATCTAAAGAATTATTTCTAATAATCTACATATAAAACATGGTTGCTACTTAGTTAGCTACTCTTGTAATGTCAAAGCTGCCACATAATTTTTAAAGGTTTTAAGGAAAAGTTACAGTTTGTAAATATTACCTACGGTAACGTATACATATAAATTCGTTCTAACTTCTATTAAATTGGGCCCTTTGCGAATGTAGCGTCAATCGTGGTTTATGACGGATAACTTCAAACGTAACATGCTGAGCTTTGTGATACATTATACCGTGTAAAAGGTAGTAAGCGAATCCGTTATTCCATGACATAACTAGGACGTTACTCTTCATGAAAGTGATACTTCATAGGATTGAATAGGAGCGAATTAATTGCTAAGATTCACATAAGTTAATTTTCAACTCGTTAGCAATATACCATTTATTAGTGAAATCCGTAACAATTCTACTCTCTAAACGTCTAAACTGATAAGTGATAACATTTCTATTTCGTAAAAGGAAGTAATATCAATTTCCATGTCATATATCAGCATTTGTTTATCATAATAATTTCATTTGGCATTCCGTGCTTAGAACATTCCGCAAGGGTGCCCGACGTTTTGTTGCTAAAGTTGGCATTACGTCGGTAAAATGACATATAGCCCCAGAGTTTTATGACATAACCAGAAATTAAGTAATTTATAGTTAAAAATTGTTGTTTTGAACATAATCAAAAGTCCCCTAACTTACCGTGTGCGCTTCCTGGAGTTTCAGGATCTGGACGATCCCAAAATGTGCGGAAAGTGATCTCACGACCAAACTAATTGACGTAGAATGCTGGCTTTGATGTAAAATTATAGAAAAAATGCCCAGGTATTATTGTTGCGGTACATTAAATTATTAATCAATTCTAGCATTCTAGCAAGTTATTCTGTTGGGCAGCTATTATGGATTTTTTAGTAGTATTTCATAATAATTCATCCATATAACCAAATCTGTCACGTACCAAACTTTTTATGTAGTTTGACGCGCAATGTAATCAATATTGCTGCACAAAAGGATTGTAAAAAGGTACATTAGCAGTTCGGGCGACAGATGTGTCTCTCGTGATGCGGAAAATTTTAATGCGCCTAATTAAAGGTTAAATAAAAACTATATGTTCATGGTTGAGTGCAAGTTTTTTTGGATTGCAGAAAAAACAGTTCCTCTCTTAAAAACTTTACTTCCTTTACTTATACTACATCCGATCTTAAAGGGGATAGAATTTAGTCTGATATAATAATTATTGAAACAGTGTAACATTATAAAGCTTATCGAATTATTAACACCTCATGTGATAATAATGCCTCTCAAAATTGTGTTACTGCAAAAATAATTGACAATTCCACATAAGAAAACAACTTTGAAACTTTTCGAATTGCAAATGAATGAATTGTATTTATGAATCATACAAGACCCATTTTAAATTTTATTATCATCTCCCAAAATTTGATGCCTTTTCTCGAATGCCCCTCCAAATGGATATTTACTGCCTCGTTTGTCTAATGCTTCTCTGTCACAATTCTTCTTAAAATTTCGAAAAGGCCCTCTGAGGGTGATAAACCTAGGAAATGGGGTGGATGTTCTAACAATACACCTTGCACCTCTTCTGTAGTAGTTGCACGTTCAAACTCTTTCGTCCACTTTAACATGATGGTAAATGATGGTACTGCTTCTTGGAACATTTCGTGTAACACAACAATAAATCCATTGAAGGTCAGATACCACAAAGGGGGTAAATTATAATAAAAAAGGAACTCTAAACCTCCCCTTAAACGATGAAATTTAATGAATAAAGTCAAACTTGGATGAAAGATGAGTTTTTTTTTGTTATGTTTTTAGATACGTGTACAAAACACTAGCTCCAAATTTGGCAACACTAGCGGAAATTGACTAAAATGATTAATTGGCAGCTCCTCGTTATAACATCAACGCAGGAGACAAACCAGCATCAGAAGGAATTAAAATTTTTGATAAAACACCCCGTTGTTTAACCTTAAACGAAGGTGAAACCAACAAAATAAGAATGACTATAAATTAAATTTTTATTTATTAATACAACAATCACAATAATAATTTTGGCAGTAAAACATAAATTTTTCATTGGTGTGTATGGAAAAATACTATTTTAAAATGTTAATAAATGACAACTGACAATTTTCAACATTATCCTCGTATGCATCTGCCCCAATATCCTTTAGGTTTTCGGAGATTTCGAGACAATTTAGAAGAAAAAACATCATCTTCAAACGAAAAGAAATTAATAACTGAATTAACTGTTAAATCGTATTAAGTATACAACAAAGAAAACTTTCAAGAGTGCTTACTCGCTTTTTTCTTTCGTAATATTTTCAACGCTAAACTTATATTTATTCCCTCAAGATTTCCACTAAAAAAAAACTTTGCACACCTTGGGTATTTTTCACAGCAACTTTCTTGTTAAGCACAAATAAACAACTTTTCATTTGGTTATTTACCTGTTCAACATTGTCAGTTATCTGCAACGGCCTTTTTCATTTTTTTTTTTGTTTTTTTCCAATTCTTTGTCTATTTCGTGAGAGACTTTCCTTTGCAATTACCTACAGAAGCACGCATTCGAGTAGAAATTTGTTGCTATATAGGAAAAGTTTATTAATCAAGCGCGGTAGAAGTTAGCGTGCTCTCAATCTGACACAGTATAAAAAAAGCTACCTGTTCATTCATTTGTAACGATTGTTTTAAAGATAAAAGTGTAATTTTGTATTTTAATTTTATCACAAAATAATTAATTAAAGAATTTCCGTTTTTCAATTCCTTTCCGCTTCGTATTTTTTTGTACTAACTCAAACGGTGCTACTAGTAGCTTATTTATTTACTACCTATTCATTATTAAATGTTACACGTTAAAAAAGTACTCGACGCGTTATTTTTCACAATGTCGTCCATTGCCTAAATTTCTTTTTGTTTTGCTGTGTTATGTTTTACGACAACAATGAACCAACTTCATATACAGTTCCCAGTTTCTGAATCGCCATCTTACGAACCTGCTGATAAAATGTTTTGTAAGTGTATTTCACGATGGTATTATCTTTGTGAGGATAACTTCTGTTTCTTTCTCTTTCTAATATTTAGCAGAAGTAATACGTAAATGAAATATAAAAATGTTAAAATTATTATTATTATTATTATTATTATTTCTCTCAGATGTAGTTTCCTTTAGGTCTCTGTACTCGGCTATGAGTAGTAGACTACAGGCCCGTATCAAAAATTGATGGGCCATTTGAACCACCAGGAGACCTATGTAGAACGATAGAAGGGCATAAAATAATAAGATTCAGCACTATGCCGTCACTTGTAAGCTGTCCAACTGAGTACAGGTGAGAATTTAAAAGTACTGGTAGACCGGGTATATTTTGGTCATATATTTTTGTACGGCATTCTCACAATCAATAGATCTATGAAAAATAATGAGAAAACGCTTAGTGCCGTACAAAAATATTGCGCCACAAAGTCGGAAAAATTTTTCATTTTCCGCCGATTTTCAGGGTAAATTTGGTCATTTGATTGTGTACGGCATCGGCTCCATACAGTTTCAGCACCTCTTCTAATTCATTATTCCGCAACGCCGTACAAAAATCATGGTACAAGGGGAAAAGATCGAGGGTTGCAACCTCCTCTCTTCCGTGGTCCGTCCGGATCATTTGACACAACATAAAATTAATTTATTCTGAAAGTATTTTGTGCATAGATAACATTTTTTCACATGCCGTACATTTTTGTTAGTCCAACAGTCAGTAGAGGGGGAAAAACGTGCAGAAAATTCCATGTAACGAAATGTACTTTAGGGTCATAGTTGGTACGATATTTTTTTATACGGCATTCAAATAATTTATTTGAATTTAATGCATTCGTCTATGTAAAGTCAATGCCGTACAAATCTGAAAGTTCATATTAATAAAACAGTATGTAATCATAATAATAAACACTATATATTGCTTAGGAGCGTAGGATGTATTTACAGACTGTTCAACGAAAAGCGCCCAGGAGTATAGCGACTTCAGTGGTGTTATAACTCTAACAAACCACATATATTATTAAATGGGACGGTCTTTGCTACAATTTGTAATAAAGCTCCCCCTCTTCCCTTTTACAAAGCATTAACATTTTTGATTGTCACTTAACAAAACTGACATCAAATTAGCATATACATAGGTAATCACTTCTTTCGGCGATCATAGCGCCATCTGTCACGAACTTCAAAAAATGTTTCAAACAAAAAGTTCCTATTTGTTAACGCAGAATTCAAATCTGCATAATAAACTGGGGGGGGGGGGGTGCTATTTAAGATTATGAAGTTACCCCCCTCTCCTCCCCACGTGGGTGGGAGTGGGTACATCCTATTACTATTAAACAATAGTCTTAAAACATTTTTAGACGTATTTTTTCTTTTTTCAATGCGTTTTGTATTTCGCGAGATATTTGGGCGGTACGGGTGGTCTGAAACACCCTGTATACATACCGTTTCACTTCAGATAGAGGGCATAATGATTAATGCATATTATCAATTGTTCTCTTGAAAAATATGTTAATGCCATACAGTATCAGATGACCATAAAGTACCCCTGCAATGGTAGTGTCATTTTCATCAGCCAAAAAATATGGTCTGCATTAAAATGTACGGCATTATTTTTTTCTGGTTTATTTACCTAAATACTATTTAAAACAACGATAATATCTAGAAAATTGCTATATTTCATTAATCTATGATTATTTAAACTTTGTAAATAATTTCAAAAATTGCATGTTTTATATTTCTCTATAATTTTTTTTAGAACAGTTTCTTTTGAACGGCAATATTATATAACAATTGTTTTTAGCAATGTGATGTTGAAAAAAAAGTTGCCGTACAGGATCAAATGACCTTCCCCCTTTATAAATGAAGTATGCGATGAAATTAAGATCATTATCGATATACATTCAAATGAACAATAATTTTTTGACGGCATTATTTTTAATAGTACTTTTGAGTGCCAGATAACGTTTTGGAACCGATGCCGTACTTTTTCAAATCACCCCCCCCCCCCCCCCCCCCGGACCACGGAAAAGAGGAGGTTGCAACCCTCGATCTTTTCCCCTTGTACCATGACTTTTGTACGGCGTTGCGGAATAATGAATTAGAAGAGGTGCTGAAACTGTATGGAACCGATGCCGTACACAATCAAATGACCAAATTTACCCTGAAAATCGGCGGAAAATGAAAAATTTTTCCGACTTTGTGGCGCAATATTTTTGTACGACACTAAGCGTTTTCTCATTATTTTTCATGGATCTATCGATTGTAAGAATGCCGTACAAAAATATATGACCAAAATATACCCGGTCTACCTGTACTTTTGAATTCTCACCTGTACTCAGTTGGACAGCTTACAAGTGACGGCATAGTGCTGAATCTTATTATTTTATGCCCTTCTATCGTTCTACATAGGTCTCCTGGTGGTTCAAATGACCCATCAATTTTTGATACGGGCCTGTAGTCTATAGGTAGTATAGATTTCATTTCACTCACTTAGGATGTTCATACCCTTAAAAAATTTGGGATCTTCCTAAGGGCGGCTTTTTGTAATGAAGGTCAGTAGATAAAGGGGCACCTGGTCTAGACGGACCTCCACACATGCGCCGTCCCTCTTTTCAGATCAGATCCCGACGTAGTTATCGGTTATCCTATAATGTAGATCACTAAACACGTAAACGGCTTCTACAGGAACACATCTGTTTAATGCAACTATGAAAAAGGCTTCTTATATGTTATATAACCAATTACCTTACAGTTGATGAACTCGCCCTATTTACACGTTCGAATCTATTGGATATACAGTTTTTATATAATTACAGCTATCGACAACTAAATACTAAAGATATAAGAAAGAATTATTATAAATCTAAAAGATCGATATGCAAAAGTACCGCCCCTCATATCCTTGACGTAAGAGTTAGTAGTAGAATACGTTTACATGCGGTCGTGATTTTTGCAAATTTTAGTAATTCCCGGCAGTACAATATTCCGTTGTACATGTTCTCAGGATGGACAGTTAGATTGATCTAGTGAACAACTGCCTAAAATCAATCCATTCATGGTACTGTATAACTTAGATTTTACATTTTATAAGCATTATAAAAAGAAAAAACGAGGAGAAACGTCATTTCCAGTGGATAAGCACGTCATCCAAATAATCCTATTTTGTGGATTTGAAATGAATATAAATCACTTATATTACACGGTTTGCTTCAATGTTACTATAGCAGTCTTTAAATTTAACAAAGAAAAATTTCTGTATTATAATAAGTTTCAAATTCTTTCTTCTTTCTGTTATTTGTAACCAGTCTTTAAAAGGAGTAAAATTTCATTAATTTACCATCATTTAATGTAAAATATTCGTAGAGTTGAACTTTCATGATTTTCTAATTTCCGACGTATGTGATAATATCCTCATTTCTGATAAGGTCAAATTATTATTACATCCAATGAATGTGCGTTCTCATTTAACATCCGCAAATAACAAATAAGGGTTGGAAAATGTAAAAAAATTAGTTGGAAAAGTTTTAAACGAAGGTTTCTTTTATAATAATTACATATAACATTTCCTTCATTCATTTTCTTTGTACTTTCTTTAACACGTAAAGGATGTAGATTTCTCAAGTATTACATATGCGTCACACACAGGCGTTTTTGGAAATTGAATTAATTTCCCGTTCTTTGTACTTAATTGTTTAATCTTAGACAGTATACAAAAAGAAGGTATGCTCTACTTACACCCGCATGCACTTCCATCATCCCTTAACTAACGACAATTATCCTACCTTCTGTATTAAATTAAATTAAACTACATACGTAAAATGATTTATCAACCATTAAACAAGGTATTAGTGCGGAACGCTTTTGGTATAGAATAGTGCTTCCGATTTTTCTAAACTATAAATTGTATTTGATAGGAGATTTACATTAAAGTGCACCTCGGACATTTGAATGAGATTGAAAAAGGAGAAGCCTGTTGCAAAACGAATTACGTTTGAACACCTCTACTTCGAAACTTTCCTTAAAATAAGCACATCAAGATATCATTCTTTTATATAAATTCAAGTAACAAAATTCTCTGTTAATTAAGTAAGCTCAAGTTATTCAAACAATTTGGTTTTCGAGCGAACAGAATTCAAATTAAACAAATTATCATTTAGGAAAAGTAATACTGTTAAAATTATCCTTAAATTTCCATTTCAATACTAAATCGTATGCTATCATGAAAAATATGCAACTTTTCCAGTAAAATCAACAAATTTCAGGGCACAACAACATTATCTGGCAGTTAAACAGCAGAACGTCTCCTCCTCCTTCACAACACATCATATACACTGGTCATCGCATAATCACCGGCCATTGAAATTTAAAAATGACCGGATTCCTTAAATAAAAGAAACAATGCCTTGCGAATACCGTCGATACGGAAAATAATTAAACAGATAATAACGGATACTATACAACATCTCTTAACACTGAATTCTTAAACGTCCCCCGCAGAAGGATACACCGGTCTAATTACTAGAAATAGGCAAAGAATGGCAAATTCATAAAAATCGAGTAATGAAAAAACAAAAAAATGACATCTATTGTCGTTAAAGCAAATATCAAGTGAAGTAAACTTTCGAAAAGTCGAGTTTTAGATAAAAATGAAACAATAAGTCACTTTATTATCGATACCCCAGCTTTCACGCTTTCTCGAACATATTTCACCTATAATATTTGGCTAAAATGAATTTAAATTATATAAATGCTCATTCAGAGATAAGCTGTGAGTAAATTAGAATGCATGTTTAATTAAAACCAGGGCTATAGCAAGTGTAGAAAATAAGCAATAAATTATAATAAATTGTAAACAGATGTAGGGGTAGCTGAACGACCCTTACTTAATTCCTGCAACTACGTGGGAGGTAAGGGTCGTTCGGTTTAAATACTGAATGTCGGTATTAGTTTAGCTCAGTCTAACAAAATTATCGAAAGCAAATACAGATTTCAGACTATTTATTAATTCTTATTCTTGACAATCCCACATTTTGGTGCCGAAACCCGGGAGTTCAGTGTTAAGTGTTTAGTAGACTGAAACGGTACTTAGTGT
The DNA here is from genome assembly GCA_036250285.1 of Pyrocoelia pectoralis. Lineage (NCBI taxonomy): Eukaryota > Metazoa > Arthropoda > Insecta > Coleoptera > Lampyridae > Pyrocoelia > Pyrocoelia pectoralis. The sequence continues at coordinate 8,511,133 of CM070075.1, forward strand.
TAGACTCGATATGGAGCACGCCAAAAGAAGTGCGTGTCGAACACAACTGACCAAAGCTATTAACGCGATAAATGGGAGTCTATCGGACAGTACGATAGAAGAAGTAACCCTATCGATGGCAAGGTTAAAATTAGGGTTAAACAATCTTAAGGAAGCAGATGAGAAAATCTTACCTCTACTTAAAGATAATTTAGAGGACGAATTTCTTAAAAGCATGGAGTATGAGGAAACAGCGATAAGTTTAATGTCACGATTGGAATATCGTAAGCAGGTATTAGAGAGAAGCGGAAACGACGCGCGATTTCCGATAGTGACGGATTTAACGCCTTGTACTAAATTAAAAAGGTTGGAACTACCGCGATTTGATAGCACGCCGAAAGGATGGATAGCATTTTGGGAGCAGTTCAATAGTGCTGTTCACGAAAATCTACAATTAAGTGATGGTGACAAATTTAACTATCTACGGGCATCACTTAAGGGAAAGGCGGCAGATGCCATCGAGGGATTTCCCGCGTCAGGTGCTTTCTACAAGGAGGCTTTAAATATTCTTAAGGAGCAGTTCGGGAAAGCGGATCGGTTAATTGAGCAATATTACGATACATTATCAAAATTAGAAACTGTGCGGAATAAAAAGGATGTTAGTGCTTTACGAAAAAATTATAATTTGGTAATGTCGGTAACCAGGTCTTTGAAAATATTAAATGTCTCGCCAGATAATTACAACGTAATTTTAAAAACGAGTTTGTTAAAATCGTTACCAAACGAAATGCGTCTAGGATTTTACCGTCTCCGAAACTATAATACATCAAAGGATGCCGACTGCGCTTCAGACAACCATTCTGGAGGCGACGATATTTCTACACAAAGCGGAAAGGCAGAAATGGAAAGGACGGTGCAAGAATTATTGCTGTTTCTGAAACAGGAAATTGAAGTTTTGGAGCAGGTGTTTCCAAACAATGAAGAACGAGAGGGAACAAAGGCATTCGATAAATCCGACAAACGGCAAGGCACCGCGATGAGTTTGTTGACCTCCGATGCCAAGAAGGGACCAGATTCTTGTTACTTCTGCAAGGGTAGTCATACGACAGATTTATGTGACGCTAATCTGACAATACAAGAAAAGAAGCGACTTTTAACCGCCAACGGACGATGTTTTAAATGCACAAAGGCAAATCATACTGCAAAACAATGTAGAAACCGCTACCTCAAGTGCGGAAAATGCAAACGCCATCACGCAACGACCCTATGTAATCCTGGATGGAAAAGCGATCTGCCCAGCGTACCAACAAACAACAGGACAACGAAAGGCGAAAAAGTCGTACCGGAAGCTTCGACATCATCGAGCTTGATGGCGAATAGTAATGGAAAAGTGTTGTTACAGACAGCATGTGTGTATGTTGGTGAAGACGCGAATACGAGGAGATTAGTGCGTGTAGTGATTGATGGTGGTAGTCAGCTGACGTTTATTACTGATAGCTTATCGCGTATGTTGGATCTTCCAATTGTAGGGTCCCATCAGATAAGTATTGCTGCATTCGGTTCAAAAAGTGCCGAGCCTGCGAGAACGTGCAATAAAGTTAGAATAGCGCTTAGTGGCCAGTACGATAATAAAATTACGAACATTGAAACCATTGAGGTACCGGAAATATGTATGGACATTTTAAAGATTCCCGAGCAGAGCGTTGAAAGGTATAAGCACTTGCAATTAGCTGATTTGATACCCCGCGACGTGCAGCCCATAGAGGGGATAAGTATTTTAATCGGTGCAGATAACTATTGGAATGTAGTGACCGATAAAGAAAATATACGGTTGGATGAACGATTAATGGCAGTGCAAACGAAATTCGGTTATACTTTACATGGACCACTTCCGGTAGATGCTACATGTGTACATGTAAATTTGTACACTGTACTGCATACAGCGGTTATGGATGAACACGAACGATGTGAAAGGTTTTGGGATCTCGATTCCATAGGCATCACCACACATGAGGATGAATTTACAGAGCGCTACTCTAAAACATCAATAACGAAAAACGGAAGGTATTATGAAGTAACGCTACCATGGAAGGACGAAAGTGTTATTGAAGATACTAATATCGCGGGTGCTAGAGTGCGTGCCGAAAAGTTAAAATTCAAACTCGAAAAAATAGGTAAACTAAACGAATATAATAGTGCGGTAAACGAATTGATCAAGGACGGTGTCGCTGAAGTTGCAAAGGACCTAGACCCTAATACAAACAATCGAGTTTTCTATTTGCCTCATCGACCTGTGTTTAGAGACGATAAAGAAACAACTAAACTAAGGATCGTATTTGATGCATCCGCACATGCATTAAATAAAAATTCATTAAACTGTTTACTAGAAAAGGGGCCTAATTTGAACCCCGATCTAGTTAGTGTTTTATTAAACTTTCGAATGGGAGCAATCGCGATGACGGCGGACATAGAGAAGGCATTCTTACAAATTAGACTGAATGCTGATGACAAAGATGCTCATAGATTTATGTGGTACGACTCTAATGAAAAATTAATCACTTATCGAATGACCCGAGTTACGTTTGGGGTAACGTGTAGCCCCTTTCTTCTAAGTGCGGTGCTTCAAAAACATTTTCAGGACAATGAACATAGAGATAAGGGGATTATAAATCTTTTAAAGAAATCCTTTTATGTAGACGATCTTATAGTTAGTGTAAATAATAGAGATTTTGCCGAGCGCTTTAAAATTTGTGCTACTAAGTTGCTACAGGAAGCGTCAATGAACTTGCGAAAATGGACATCCAACGACGTTAATCTGGCAGAGGATAAATGTGTATATAGAAATGTACTCGGAATTTGTTGGTTTACAAAAAGTGATCGGTTAACAGTGGACATAACGGGCAGGGGCGGCTCACTATAAAGAGCCAAGGAGCCATGGCACCACCTCAACAAATCAGCTAATTATCAATTTTTTAAATATAATTAACATCTTTAATTTTGTTCACTAGAACATATATTTTAATTTAAAACAAAAAAAAGTAATTGATTTGATAATTTAATAAGAAGCCTTTGGTGGAATTAACGTGTCCCACCGTGCCAAATAGAAATTGGCTCGGTTTTCTAGCAAGTGTGGACTTCCGCGGAGAGTGGAGGGGTGGGAGCAGCTAAGTTGGTGTAGCGTTTTATACGTGCAACTTGAGCCATCAGAACTTTGGCACATTAGCACAATTTTCTGTGATTGTGTGATTGATTTTGTCATTTCCGTGTTTCATTCGTTATAAATACAAACAAATTTTTCTATTTTACTTACACCGGACTAATTTCTACGTAAAATAAATACAATAAACAATCTTTTAAGTAAGTATGTACCTAACTAAACTAAACCTTTTTCCATGCATTTTACGTACTAAAGTTGGGTACATTTGGTACATATGGAAAACTTTTTTATTATGTTTTATCCAAAAAATTAATTCCTTATAAAAAGTTCCGCATGTTCTAAAACCCAAAATCCAACCATCAGAGATTAAAGTCGTATACGAGGTTTATCATAAAAATAATTTTTGTAAAGAGTAAAGTACCTTCATTATTGACCATATTATCGAAAGTTTTTATTAAGAAAAGATATTTAGGATTAAAATTAATTTTCAAATATATGGAAACAAAAGATTTGTAATTATAAAACCGTTGGGGGGGGGGGGGGGGTAACAGTTTGGCACTACCTTCTACGAAGTTTACGAGCCGCCACTGATAACGGGTATTATTGATTACGTTGCCTCTACGCAAAGAGTAACTAAACGGCATGTTCTTCAAGCAATCGCGCGCGTATATGACCCGCTAGGTATTCTTGGACCGTATATGATAAGATTGAAAATAATATTTCAAAAGATATGGAAGGCGAAGCACCATTGGGATAGTCCGTTACCGGGCGATTTGGAATACGAATGGTTCGAATGGGTGTCACAGTTAAAGGATTTAACCGAAATTTCGGTGCCTCGATGTGTAACGTTAAACGGGACAATTAATTGCGAGTTACACGTTTTTGCTGACGCTAGTTTACAAGCTTACGGTGTTGCGGCTTATCTTCGTTGTAAGGATAAGTACAATAATATAAAGGTTGCACTGTTGTGCGCGAAAAATCGTGTCGCGCCGCTAAAGAAGGTAAACGATAAGACATTGACCCTGCCAAGGCTCGAGCTAACAGCCGCGTTGTTAGCAGCTCGCTTACAAAGATTCGTGAAAACGAATATCGCGTTAATAAATAAAGTGATTTTTTGGACTGATTCGCAGATCACGCTGCATTGGATCAAAGCGGATCCGAAGAGATGGAAACCATATATTGCTAATAGAGTAAAGGAAATTCAAGATATTACGCAAGAAACGAAAGGGTGGTTCTATTGTCCTGGACAACAAAACCCAGCCGATCTATTAACGAGAGGAATAAATGCAAAGGGTATGCTGAACTGTAATTTATGGATACAAGGCCCGTCGTGGCTGCAAGAAGAGGAAGAGAAGTGGCCCGTCACAAATTTATACGAAAGTGAAAGTTTAGTCGCAGCTTTCACAACCCTTATGCTTCCAGTGCAGGTAAAAAATCATAAGAACGTACTTTTGAAGATTGCTTGTAATAGCACCTTTAAACGATTGTTAAGAACTGTTGGGTATGTGCTAAGGTTTATACACAATGTGCGATATAAAGGTAACAAGTTCGATGGTGATCTTTCGGTAGAAGAGATCGAAAATGCTGAAATTGTTTTAATAAGGGATTGTCAGTACGAGGAATTTTCGTCGGAAATAAACAATTTAAGCAAAGGCAAGGGCATTGAACGACATTCTCGCATTCTAACGCTTAATCCTTTCCTGGACAACAAAGGGATTTTACGTGTACGTGGAAGGTTGCAGAATTTGAATGGAGACTTCGAGGTGAAACATCCGATAATATTACCAAAATCGACAAAGTTGACGCAACTTATAATTGAAGATGCTCACAAACGCGTACATCATAGTGGCGTAAATACTACGTTGTATGAATTACGTAAGCGATTATGGATCATAAAGGGCAGACAAATAACAAAATCCGTTATTAGTAAGTGCTTCGTGTGTAAAAAATTACGAGGTAAGCCAGGATCAGCTGCGTTCGCCCCGTTACCAAAGGAGCGAATTTTAAGAGCAAGACCCTTCGAAATTACTGGTTGCGATTTCGCAGGACCATTGTACTATAAAGAAAACGGCTCACAAAAGGGGTATGTATTCCTCTTCACTTGTGCTGTGACCAGGGGAATTCATTTAGAATTAGTTTCCAATATGAGCGTCGAATCCGCGGTTCTGGCGCTAAGAAGATTTATCGCACGCAGAGGTGTACCAAAAACGATTTACTCGGATAATGCAAAAACATTTAAAAGAATGTCGAAAGACTTAGAATTTATAAAGGATATGTTAGAAAGTTCTACGTTTAGTGATTTAGTGAACAGTTTTCGTATTAAGTGGAAGTTTATTGTTGAACGAGCAGCGTGGTGGGGTGGTTTTTGGGAAAGACTGATTAAGGGTGTAAAGGATGCCTTGCGCGCTGCGGTAGGCCGACACCTGTTAAACAAAGACCAGCTGGCTACGTTGCTGACCGAAATAGAAGCCACGGTCAATGGAAGGCCTTTGACGTATTTAGATGACGATGCTAATCAGCTTCTACCGTTGACTCCTGCGCATTTTTTAATAGGTCCATCCGTAACAACGATCCCTCCGATAACCGGAAAAACAAGCGAAGTCCTATTAAGAAAGCAATGGAAGGAACGTTTAAAAGTGTTAGAGTATTTTTGGAAGCGGTGGTTGATTGAATATTTGGGACATCTGCGTACTGCACATCATAATGTGAGCGTTCCGGAAAAAGCTGTAGGTGTTGGTGACGTCGTATTAATTCATGGTCCTGATGCGCGGCGTCTTACGTGGAAAATGGGACTAGTACAGCAAGTGATCCCAGGTCGCGATGGAAAGGTGCGTGCGTGTGTTTTAAGGTGTTCGAACGGTAGCGTTATCAGACGGCCGATTCAACTGCTATATCCGCTGGAGATCACGTCATTGTCGCCGGCGGAGGATGTAGAAAATAAGCAATAAATTATAATAAATTGTAAACAGATGTAGGGGTAGCTGAACGACCCTTACTTAATTCCTGCAACTACGTGGGAGGTAAGGGTCGTTCGGTTTAAATACTGAATGTCGGTATTAGTTTAGCTCAGTCTAACAAAATTATCGAAAGCAAATACAGATTTCAGACTATTTATTAATTCTTATTCTTGACAATCCCACAGCAAGGCCTCCTATAGTAGGCTATAGTTATTACAAAATGTAATCGTTGACAGTGCGCCGCCAGTACCTATATGCTTTAATAGTAGGTAAAAATAATGTTCGTGGCCAATATTTGTTTAACGTCAAATGAAACAAAGACCGTATCATTATGTAATTAAATTAAATATCGTATTATAAATGTAGACTCTTCATCTACCTCAATGTATAAGGAACAGCTACGTCGGAAAACATTAATTTATTTGTATCTATAGGTTTGGTTACTATTATAACCCTTTCGAGGAGTTTTCGATTCCGCCTGGGGAAAGATAAACATGATTCCAGTGGCGGATTTAGGGGGGGGGGCTTTAAGGGGGCGGCAAAATTACGGGGCACCAAAATTAATTGAAGGAATCTTTTTGAAAAAAATTGTTAAACAATGGAAAATAAAATTGAAGTAGAAACACGTCAATACGAGCTAATTTAGATAAAAATCCCAAACATCGTTTACACTGCACTTTCAGTTTATTCAGTCGGGCTTATTTAAATATGGTCCTAATAAGATGGATCATGCTGGCCACAGGCTTTCTAAGCATTATTGCATGACCATTTGCCGCTTCTCGCCGCCCAGATGTAGTATGTTTTATTGTTTTATTAATGAAATAAATTCTATTTATTTTTAATAAAAAATGTTTTCTGGACTTCAGACTTGCATAAATACCTAAGGTCTATTCCTGTGGTGGGGGATGTGATGGGGCGGCACTTTTCTTGTGCCCCTAGGCGGCAGAAGCATAAATACGCCTCTGCATGATTCTCTTATTAGTTATTTATTGAAGCGAAAATTATAATTAACAACGTTAACAAGATTCTTCTCCCAAACCTGACACAACACAAGAAAAAATTATGGAAGACTTCATAGAAAGATCGTTTTCGTATTGTCCCTCATCAATACACTTACGTAACAACTTATAAGTAACGTATTCCGATGTCTTTAGTGTCCAACATTCCCGAAATTCTCCATTTGGTAATATCCATTCAAGCTTGAGGTAGATACACGCGATGTAATCACGAATTGGCTTGGTATAAGGGAAGTGAGACGTTAGTAACTTATCTACATCATCAGGATTTGCTCCAGAGTCCTTAATACACGCGTCATTATATGGGGATATTAACGAAGTCCATTTATTTATGACATTACCTGACAGCTAAATTAAGATGCTAAATTTATACGATATATTATAAGTATAAATCCGTACCTTTGCACCCACCGATATAAAGCACACACTTAATAGTATCAAATAGAGCTTCATAATCATCTGTGTACCAGTTGTGAAAATCTTCACTTTATATACCACGCTTAAGTATCGTGATAAAATGAACTTATCTAATTTATTAATTAGTTCATTAGAAGTAGTAAGTGTATTTTGTCCCATATCACAGCAATGAACTTGTAAAAAAGATTAGTGACGGTATTATCATGGCAATTCATGAGCCTACCTACAAAGTATTATTTAATAGTATGATCATCAAGACAATCACTGTAGGTATTAATTTCATTATTAACAAGTCTTATAAATATCACCTCACATTGTGCTGGGATTTGTATTTGACTTACAAATAGATGATGAGCCTACCCTCATTCACTTATCAGTTATCAAAAAGTTATCGCACGTATATGTAGTACTATCAGGTGAGAAGCAGTATGACAGTTTTATTGTTCTGATATTAGTTACAACTGGATTAAGTACCTTTGAACTTTTTCTTCTGAATAGGTAATTTTATTGAGAAAGGAGAATAATCCCCTTCATTACTTTTAGCATTATGTTTATGATGACCACCTTTTTTCGTTGTATATGGTGACAAAAAATGTTTTAAGAGTTGCTTTGCCAACATTTTAATGTTTAATTTATCAATAAAGTTCAATAGAGTAACAGTAAACTGTATGCCATGTATCTGATCTAATATTGAATTGAACCACGTTTCAGAAAACGAGGTGAATCTAGATTTCTGAAAAATGGTAAATGATGGGCATTTAAAAAGGATAATGTACCTATTTGAAGTGTTAGATTTGATCTTCGATTGATCATTTTCATCCTCACATAGTATAATATACATTAACAACTTCATAATTACTTTTGTGATTCTTACCAACAAAATATTTTTTAACATAAATTTCGAACACTGCATGACATTGACCATCCTTCTCAAAGGGATTGCATTCAAGCATAACTCTCTAAGAATCAAATATAACTAGTTTACATGTGCAATAATCTATCTTTTATGGTGTATCTTGTTAGCCGCAAAACTGGCAACTATGACCATGAATCGAAGCATTGAGAAAAATCATCAGCCGCTCTTAATAAACATCTTTTCTAAAATCATAATAAAATAATAAGAGAAATTGTATAAATATACTTATTGATGAATGGCTATTAAACCTATTTCGTGTGGTAGTTTTCCCCAGTAAACATCACAAATGCTCCTAAGCAGTCTCCGAATGCTCATACAAGACATTACAATAAACTCGTGAGGTACTAAAGTATATTTCTTACAATCATAATACTCTTCTATTATTATTTTTAACTAGATATCATATAAATGTTGAAGGGATTAACATTGGTACTTTTCAGTGGCGTACCTAGAATTTTTGCCGCCCGGGGCGGTCTCCAATTTGCCGCCCATTCTAAGTCAATCAAATGGTGGTTTTTATAAATTAATAAACATAAAGAAATAGTTACAATTGAGACGAACTATAAGTAGGCAACTTTTTTACCGTTGCATGCAATATTTAAATTAGGCAGTAATAAAGGAAGCCACATGAGGCATAAATGCAACTTTTATAAAAATACAAGATACTTTTTTAAAGGCCACAAGAAACTTACGGAGGCCGAAGGTTCCCCACCTATGAGACAAAACCTAATTTACAAAAGTAATTACCATTAAATATTTTTTATTTTATATTTATAAATGCTTGCGTACATTCCAAGCACCAACATAAACAAAATGCCGCTCGGGCAGCGAGAGTTAAGGGCGGCTTAACACACACCGACACTGTCGGTGTCATGTCGGTATCGGTATAGGACAGCTTTTCACACACACACCGATAAACAGTATGTCGAAATTGGAATAGCGGTTATATCTTTGTTAGCATCACCAGTGTCGCTGCGCCTTGTGAATATTCCATAGGACCAAAATTATGGAATTCAGTTGTAATAGAGTGACTTAATATGAAGAAAAGAACCTTGTCGTTATTGTATTATTATATTTACGAAAGAAGAAACTAAGAGAAGGCAATTAAATTTAACAGCATTCGTAGTTGATTACATTTGTACTGAGACGACACTGAATTCAGTGAAATGCAAAAGCCAGCACAACGATACCGATGTGTTGGGACTGGTCTGTGTGAATCAGAATGTATTTGGTTTGCATTGCGTACTAAAACCGAACGATAAATTACTGACCGATATCAACAGAACCATCCGACTTACACATAATGTCGGATACGACAACCGACATTTTTACCGGATCGTTGGCTGTGTGAAGCAGTACCATTTAAAACAATACATTATTGATGCAGCACGATACCGACACCGACAACGATAATATCGGTGTGTGTGAAGCCGCCCTTAGGTACTTGCCGCCCGGTGCGGACCGCACCCCCCTAGGTACGCCATTGCTTTATTGGAATATCCTTTCAATTATAGGGCCTTACATTTCATCTTGCCTGTTTATGTAATTATGCTGTATTTATGTATCCAGATAGAAACTAAGATATTTGATTTAAATACAAAGAATACTTCCATTATTAAGCTTACGTAAGCGTGCACGTATGTCAATGTCATATTTATGTTGACAACATTGCGTTGAATGTTTTCGAAAGCTTTAGTAGGTATAATTATAAATACAAATAATTCCACAAACATTTTATTGTAAATGAAACCCGACGCGTTTCGACACTTCTATTTATTATTACAATTTATGGAACTTCACAAAGTAAATTTAGAGATAATTAATTCCTTTGGTATACATATATGTATATGGGTATATTCTTCCAATGAATACACCAATTGATGCAATATTGCAAAGATGCTATTAAAAAACACTGAAAATTATTGAAGAACGTATTTAATTAATTGGGGCAAAAACTGTTGAACACTAACTACAAAACCAATAATTACAAATAAACACCTCTATTATTAATTGTTCAAAGTTTTCACTATTTTGTGAGACTCACGCCTATAATCTTTTTCGTAGTTCTCTATGTTACTGTACGTATCATATCAGGTTTTAATTGGCTGTATCCTATCCTGGTTCTGGTCTTAAGATGCCTTCACAAAAAATAATCCAGTGGTGACCTTGGTGACCATTGCACTGGTCCATGGTTGTGTTTTGTTTAAATACTTTTTCATAATTAAAGCATCATCTGAGTCTATTTGGAGGTACAACATGTCGCCATTCAGTAAAAAGTCTTCTAACATCGTTATGAACTCTATCGCTAAAAAAATGATGCCTTCTGGTATTCAGGCGTCTTTCGTACCTCCTATTAAACCGCACCAGACGTTAGTGCCTCAAACAACGGTTCGATTATAGTCCAGTGCGGATTTTCATTAGACTAGAAATGATATTCTGCTTATTGATCATTAGTAAACATTGATTCGTATATTCACAAAATTCTATCTAAGATGTCTGGTTTCTCTTCAAGGTAAAAGATTAGCCACACATAGAGATCACTGGACGATCTGCTGGAGATATCTTGGACTAAACTAGGTTTCTATGGACGCAGATTGTGTCGTTTTCAATTCTCTGCAACTGAATAGGTATAACCCAGGGATCTCTATTTTTAAATTTTACACTAGGAAATAATCCTTATCATCTTAAGACCTTTTCAGTTTTCATTGTGAAACTATGCGGATCACTTTTCTCACTGTCATTCATTGTAATTACACAATCTAACGTTTTATGAATACATTTCATGAAAACCATGTAAAATTCCAACGCAATTACATATTCAAATTTTATCTTAGTTTGTGGTATTTTCGTTAATGCGTACATTCTGTATTAAAAACGGAATGGATTCATTAATAATATTTGCATTCACTGATTTGAAATATTATAATTAATCCAACTAATTGTTAAATTTGAACACTTGTGTATTCCTTCAATACTTTGATATTTCAATTCCAATCTAAACTACATTTTTTTTTAACAGAAGTTTTGAAATATCCAAGTTACAATTACGGTTTAACTGAGTATTTTTACCGAACATTATAGCTCGTGTAATATAAAACAGACTTTACCTTCAAAATTAACAATATGACGGAGTAATCTTTAGTTAATCTTGTTAGTTATCAACCCTCCTTTTAGTCGTCAGTCTAGTTTAGTTAGAAAATGTGGATAAGAGAAAATTAATTTAATTTAAAGGTTGCAGGTATCTTAAATCTTTGTTAACTTTTAGAACATACAACTTGCTTCGCAATTATTATTGTCGCTCGTAATGGACTAAGAAGCTGGTTCACGTGTAATTTAAGGAATACGCATGCAACGTTGAAATAAATAAATATCTAACGCACGTGGCATCAACAACACTCGGGGATATGTTGATTTAAGAGGAAATGAGAGCTTTTCAATAAGAGTATTCTTTAAGAGTATTCTTTAATGTGTGTGATTCATTTCCCATACACGTGAAGACGATTAAGGCGCGATTCTCACTATACGTAACGTCACCGTCACGTTACCGTTCCGTTACCAACCCAGCAAATATAAATATGTTGTAAGTAATGAACGTATTCATACTTGCCGCCACGGCTATCTTCCGTCACGGTTTTTGAAATGGGACAACCTGTATATTTCTACATTATTAGTTTTTACATGAAAAAATAATGGGACTTTGTATAGGTCACTATGGGTCTAGCTCTCTCCGTTTCGGCGTTATTCAACGTTTTGTTAAAAAAAAGACTCATATGTGATGGATCACTGCCCAGTAGGCCATGGATGAAAGCCGACTATTTATTAAAATTCCAAATTGTTCTAAAACTTTCAGTGGCAAGTTTGTCGAAAAACATCCATGTCCTACTTAACTGTCCCTCACATACCAGCCTTTTTTCGAACAAAACGTTGAATAACTCCGAAACGGAAACAGCTAGACCCATAGTGACTTATACAAAGTCCAATTATTTTTTTCATGTAAAAACTAATAATGTAGAAATATACAAGGTGTCCCATTTAAAAAAACAACAATGGTTTACCACCCTGTATAGGAACATTCTTTATATAATCAAAATATTTTTATAATGTGCAGTATAAGTGTGCTTACTTGGCGGTGAAAACCGCATGAATAGCAAAAAAGTTATGGACCAATCACACAGCCCTGAGTTACCCTGTATACGATTAAATAAACGATTAAAGTTTGAAGTATCTCGGACACCTAATTTAAGCTTTTGACTAGACTTTCTCGTAGATGTGTGTATCGATTTCTGAATTAATATTTTCCATGTGAACGATAAGAAAATCAAATCTTTGACGTGAATAATTTCCTTACTGGTGAATCAAATTAAAATAATAATGTGATATTTCAGATGCGTGCGGTAAGAAGCGCAAGAGACAATAAAGATCGATGCGCTTTCACCGTTTTGCTACGTAAAATAGAGCCGGGTACCTCACTATACTTTAACAGTTGAAATGCGTAAGATTAATTTATTTGATGTAAGGATGTGCTTCACACTAAAGAATTTGAATAGAGACGACACGCTTTACCACACGACTGTAATTATATTTACAATACTAGTTATTAAACGAAAATGACAACGCCAAAAGCGCTATGAGCGTCAAAACACGGTTTTCAAACCCGGATCAGCAAACAGCGTAAAATTTTAAATTATATTAAAAACTTAGCAAACAATTTATATTTACGACTGAGATCCTTTTAAATCTAATTTTAAAAAAATTCTTCAGAATGCGGGTGAACTACGAAAAACGTCTTTAATTAAAAATAATAATTAAATTTATTAATTTATTAATCTCTGTTGTTATACTGAGCAAGGTCGATAACACGTTCTTAATTACGTCTTATTAAACACCAAGTACCTCGTAAAAGCTTTTTTTTATGAATTTTCGATAATTTTTCTTGAGGTTTTGGATGTTCATGAGACTATAGTAATTATTTATGAACGCTTCTGCGTTTTATGCTTCCATTTTATATTTATAGTCTAATACAGCTTGAAATTATATAGCTGTTATATCTCGCACGAGTTAACTCGCTTCCAATTTTTCCAAATCTGCTTTTCCAATTTATCAAAAATAAACATCGCAACTTGACATTTCCATTTTTCGTTAATGAGTATCACCGTTACATGACTGAAGTTCTTAACCGTTTATCGTGTTAGATATCCTATTGGGAATTCCTGAAATTAAACCTTCACACACCTACAAGCATTGTTATAGTGTTCGTCATCACCAGCGTTATGTAGTTAGCAATCAATGAATTTGTATTACTTTTATTATTATACATAAATTTGAGTATTCGATAAACGTGAAATGCAGACTTTACAGAAAATTACTTCTCGTTTGAGTCTATCATACCTGCCAACCTAAGATTGAGAAAATGCGGGTGACATTTGGAAGACGTTTGGGGGGGGGGGGGGGGGGGGCTCATATTTTTGGGAAAATGAGACATTCTTAGCCTATCTATATGAGGGCAAAAATTAATGTTTTTGATTACATTTTAATCTAAACAACACAGTAATTTATTCTACGAAAAACAAAGTTTAATAGCCCATTGGCCATTGTTGCTAAAAAAATACCTACGCTCTGTTCCCCCAACAGATATAGTAAAGCTCTTCCCAATAAATTTTGACCAATGAAGGCAGCGACCAGTTTTACACCAGCCAAGTTATAAATACGTTACAGATCTCAAATTCATTTACACCTTTGAGAAAGGATACTAAGGGAGACGACATCACGTGGTCAAAGTGGGTAGAGGTACGCCATATTGATAGTGCACTTATGTCAAACAAACTGTCAATCAGATTGTGTTAGTAAAAAGTGTAATATTTATTAAGTGCGTGTGTGTTACAGTTATACAGTGTGACTCATTTAGATTGGAAACACTCATGTAAAATCTGAAGTTATTTACCGATTTTAACCAATTTTTTTTTTAATGTCAAATAATGAAACATCTACTTTGGGACAAAATTTTGAATGTTTATCCCAATTTTCAGGGCATACTACGATAACTTTTTCGTACTCGGAATGGAGAATTGTTATTAGCGATTTGTTTATAAAAAAAATATCTACGCCACTGGATTCAGAATGCTTCCAAATAGCTGTGACCAAAATTTTACAAAAATATATTTATTAATAACAAAGTTATGACAACTTAAAGTTCGAACACTTTCTAAGCTAACAGTTGCAAAACAACACCCTGTATCAATGAATGGCCACGGAAATTATGTTAATAATTCTTAAATTAAACTATTTAAACCATCAGTGGAGAAAAAAATATTTAAAGTAACGTAATATTTAATAAAAATCTATCATTAACTGTTAAACAGTAACATAATTTCCATGGTAACTAAGATTTAAATGGAAATGTTAGGTCTTATTATTTACTCAATTGTGCGATTCCGTTACTTTTATTAAATATTACGTTACTTTAAATACTTTTTTCTCTACTGATGGTTTTTAAGTTAAGTTAAGTTAAGTTTTTTTTTGAAAACAGGTTCGCGTAGCGAACCTGCCACCTAAAAATAGTAAGATAGCACACCCTAAATAGAATTTTGTCTTTATCGCGAAAGTTCGACGATCTAACTGTAAGTCTTTAACAAAAACAATCATTTTAGACTACATATTTACAGGTGCTCAGTTGTTGGTAATGTGTTCTAAACTAAACTTAAACGGTAATAATTTACAAAATAATTTAAATTTTGTGTTCGAAGGTCTCTGCGTTCAAACGTCCCTGCGTTCAAAAGTCCCTGCGTTCAAACGTCCCTGCGTTCAACCGTCTCTGCGTTCAAACGGGCGGCGGTGTGTTTCCAATCTAAATGAGTCACACTGTATACTAATGTAAATATTAAAAGCATTATGGTGTCTTGTGCTCTACGTAGCTGCAACAGCAGAGATGGCGTGGATAAGAAGAATTCGACTGGCATAACATTTCATAGGTTAGTGTACAAAATAAAAACAATGTGTAGGACCGTAATTAGAAAAACCGGAAAGGAGATTGCGATGTTCAAAGACGATTAACATTAATGTGGATCTCGTGAAAAGTGAACAGGGCCCGTTATTTTCGAGGGACAAAATACAGTAAGTGTGATGCTTTGTCATTAATTTCAAATAAAGCCACCTTTTAAGCGGAGGGTTAGAATGATTTTTGTTTTTTTATAATTTTCCGTGGTTCGCACCTGGTGAGGCAGCCATATTGGTAGTACACTTAGCCCCGCCCAATGCTCCCGTTTTCAGTATACAGCAAAGATGCTTCATAGCGTCTCCTTTACTATCCTTTCTCAAAGATTTACACCAACTACAACAATTGAAATCAAGTGATTGCTTATGTTACGGGTTTCGAAAATTCGACCAATAAAAAAGTTGCATTTAAATGTGGCGGTAATTTTTGGGGAGGAGCTTTACTATATCTGTTGGGGGAACAGAGTTTAATTCTTGATTATTTTCATGAAATAGTGTATGAAAACTAGGAAGTTGTCCTGTAAAAAAACACGCCACTAGTCAAAAATTCCCTCACGAGTGACAACTTGAACATTGCGGGATTTATCATTGTGATGCGGGTAAGCGGGAGTTCGTACTAAAATGAGGGAGACTCACGCTTTTTGAAATGCATCATGAGTTAGTGTTACATGCTGCGCATAGTAGAAATTACATATTACTTTTTTAAAAGCTCTTCACTGTTACTATAGTAATAGTTCATTGTTTGAAAACGATTACGCACATTTTAATAAGATGGACGTGCGTAAAATATTCCTAAAATGGGCAAAATTAAGTGAAGAGGTGGTACAATCTATTCGAATTTTTGGCACTTTTAAAGAAACTCAAAATGCTTATACTATAGACGTTGTGTTAACCTGTTGGCAAACCAGGTGGCACTTCCCACTGTACATCATCGGATAAACAGACATCTACCTCAGAAGAAATCCACCATAATGTTTGGAGTAGTCGTTAGATTGTATTTTACAATTTCATTGGATTTTTCCCATTTTCATGTTTTCGTAATCAATGCTCTGCAAGTTGGTCGATTCTGTGTCTTGGGAGTATATTCCCCAATAAAATTTAAGCTGTTTGTCTTCCATGAATGTCTGACATGAGACCTAAAATTATTTTCTATAAATAGAATAAATAAACGAATCAATTGTATATTTTCCTGCATTGCTTGTGATTGATTTCCGACGTTCTGAAACTTTTTGGTTTAAAAAAAGTGAGTAAAGAAGCGCAAGCGGTAACGTGATAAGATATAATTATTGTTGTTTTTTCTTAAGGCGTGTTTTATCCATACACCCAATGTTTGAACTTCTACAAAGGAATTTAAGTATCGTATGGCGCTGATTGGTTACATTGCATTGTGTTCTTCAAGTTTCAAGTTGATTGACGTGTATCATTATAGAGCAATGCGTTTAAAAGACCTTCATCGAGGTCAGAGTATCTTCCGGACGTTGATTTTCATTTGAAACAAGAAAAACCTTTTCGTGCCGTACTTTACTCGATATCATTCTCTCCGTAATCATCACGAATGCTTCTAGAGGTCTCCGAGTATCTCAAAATCTAAAAGATTCTAGACGTATTCATCTACACAATTGTCTGACAGTAAAAGTTTCTTAAAGAATCTTTTTTCTTCATGTATGGGCCGTGAACTACTGATTTACAGAACGTAGTTCTTAACAAGACATCTTTGCTTTTCGTGCTTCTCTTATTGACTCCTCAATTTTCTGGGTATCATAGTGAAACCGTATGTCCGTAATTGTGTTTCCGGTAAACTTTTTGGTAAAACATTCAAACTTACAAAATGAATAACAATGAAAGGGAAACACACAGTCTTCCGCCCATATAGTGTAAAAACAAAACGACTTTACACTACATGGGCGCAGAGTTGTGTTATTGTTATGGTTTCACGCCCATTACAAGTTTACACCGGATGGATTGTTCTAAATATTACACAATGACATTTTTTGCGTTTTATGGGTAAAAGTGAGATCGTTGATTTCATTCCACCGGCACCGAGAGTTTTGGTTTTGCGACGCTTGTATTTGGGAAGCGAGAGAGGGGATAAAGCACGCGCACAATCTAGAACCTCCGTCGTTCGACGTATCCTTTATTCTCAAGGTACATTTCCGGGTTCCCTCACACCCTCGTTCTACTATGGAAACAGCGAGAGCTATGTGGGAATGTCATCGATCCTAACTGTGACTGTAAAAACTTCTTGGGGTTGCTGTATCACTCGTACAGAGTATTTCGTACCTTAAATCATTCTGGCCACCCATGTCTCCTCCTCTTTGGATTCTTTTATGTAATTTTCGACGACAAAATATTTTTTGCAACCACCGTGTTGTTTAGAAGTTTAGTTCTTTTGGAATTAGCCAGTAGAGTAGCCAGAAACAATGCCCTGCATATTTTTTTGGGTGCTTAAAGTCTGATATTCAGCATTTCTTTCGATATTTTCTCAATGGCATTGATGCCATGACTTCCAGATTCTAAATAGTTCCTTCCAATCGATCAATTAACTACGTTAAGTACATATGTACAGTGAGTTTTTGTTAAACTAATAGTAACAACTAAAATCTGTACAGAGCTATCCAGAGGAAACCTGCGGCTACTTGTAGATATACGTTCTGAGCACTGTAAACTTAACAAGCACATGGGCTTGGTAGATTCACCATCCTGTATAGGATGCTACACAGACGACGAGACGGCGCAACACATACTATGTGAAACTTGTCAAATTAAGACGATCCGTGTTGGGAGAATCCTGGCCGGACATGACTAAGATTAAAGCATCCTCAGGTTTATCTCGGGGTCGAACGACTCTAATCAGGGAGGTAGCACAAAGGGCCCGAATAGGTGGCCTAGGTGCGCGTGGACTTTCCCACCCTCCCATCGAAATCCAGAATCCAGATCCAGTGACAACTATGACAATTTATGTAGTAAATTCTATGCAATAACTAAAATTAATCCTTTGTATGTGCTTCCTTCATAAATTTGTTAACTTAAGAGCTTTTATTTTATTCGACCCGTTGTGTGTCAACTGTCACACTTAAAATACTTGGACATGTTCACGTTATCATTGACAAACAACACGATTTACTCATTTTTTTAGAGAGATTTTTTTACGTAAACAAGCAAAGAAACGAACATGTCAATGCATGAAAAATTATTTTATAGCGGGAAAATATGCAAAACGTACTTATGTTGCTACTACTTCAATCTCAAGATCAAAGATGAAATGTGGTGGCAGCAAAATATTCAAGCTCGATCCTTGTGAAAAATCTTATGAAAGTCGTGTCGTGATTATATTTCGAGTATAAAATAAGAAAACTTTACATAATCTTATATTTGAAATACCGTTCCACAATATTTTCAAGTACGCGTTATTTTATATTTCTGTAAGAGAGGTAAATGATATTGTTTCGAAGATCCGAGATACAATCGGAAGTAGTTGTGAAAACCCCTTTGGATCCTTTGTCATTCGGCATTCTACATTATTGAATAGAAACTACTTTTCTTCTGTTTTACATGTCACATTTTGTTCGTATAGAAGGGTATATACAATGATGAATCGCAATATAGATATTATAATTTGTGATGAGGTTAAATTGAATTTTTCATTTACTTCGAACCAATGAAAAATCGTTGAAACTTCTGAATCCTCAAGAACCGCAGCTATTGTGATGATTTTTTTAAGTTTTTCCTTTTATATATTATTTGAATTCATTTTGGTAGGAGCACCGATATTTAGTTTCTTTTATTATATTTCATAAAAAGCTTAAAAGTAGATAAACATGTGCACAATTTACTAATTTATACTTTAAATATATCAAGAAAAATGATCAAATTTAACTTTTAATTGCATCTGAATCATTGGAGACTTCATTCTCTTCAGGATTTGGTTATCAGTTATCATACTCAATTTTACTGGAAATGGTGCCTGCAGAGCAGTTTTTTGCAGTGACATGCTGCAATGCGTCCTGTAAGTAAGAACACAAACGGGTAGAACAGCACCAAACTGACAGGGGTGTTAGGCAGAGGGATGCACTGTCGGCGGCATTGTTCAACCTTGCGATAAATAAGATAATCAGAGTAATAGCATGCGAAGGACTAATAACGAAGAAGGACGCGGAAATAATTGCATACGCTGACGATATGGTAATAGTATCGAGAACGAGCAAGAAGATGAAAAAGATATTCAGAGAAATGACAAGAGTAGACAAAAAAACTGGGATTGAAGGTGAATGCCAACAAAACGAAATACATGAAGTGTAGCAGAAATGGGGCGCACGTGAGAAGAAGTTTGGAGGTGGACAGATACAAGCTGCAAGAAGTAGATACAGTTTGTTACGTGGGGGTGATGATAGATAGAACAGGAAAGAGAGGGGAAGATTTGGAAAGAAGAATTAAGATAGGAAACAGAGCTTTCAATGCAAACAAGAAGATGGTAAAGAGTAGAAAACTAGCGAGGGATACAAAACTGAAAATCTACAAAACACTGATTAGGCCGGTGGCAACATATGCAGCCGAAATACTGTGCTTGTCGGAAGCGGAGGAAGAGCGGCTAAGAATATTTGACCGTAAGGTCTTGAGAACGATACTAGGCGGCGAATCAACTGCGAAATCGAAGAAATTATTAATGGAAAGGACATAGTTAAGATGATTCAGTCACAGAGAGTGTGCTGGCTTAGACATGTAATGTGTACGGCGGTAGAGGAAATAACGTAGGAACCAGGCACGAACAGAGCGAGATGTAGACCGAGATTAAGATGGTGGGACCAGGTGATGCAGAACCTGAGGACCATGAAGGTGAATGGGCGGAAGGAGAAAGTCAACGACACGAAAGGATGGAGAAATATCGTGGAAGCAGGACTATGAATGGAGGGAGAAATTAAAATGGGGGTGAAATTTATAATGTAAGAAGGAAACGGATTTGTAAATCTATAAGAGATAGCAACAAAATTCAGTTAGAATAAAAAATAAAAATATGTAAAGTAAAATACAAGGTACTTATTTTAATTTAATATTAAAGCTTTAATTATTTTCAGAGAAACTATATAGAATTATATGTATATCGCATTGAAATATTCTAGTTGCCCTAGCTGGTCACAGTATAACTTCACACAATTAATTTAAAATACCATACAGTGCGTTATAAAGTCAAAGGATTTAGTGGCTACAGCAGCTTTTTGAAAAAAAGAACGGGCGAATTGCCTATATTTTGTTTACTTCAAAACCCCAAACATGATCTCAAAAGGAATATAAATACCTTATTTTAAAATAACTCCATTTTCACGTACGCCGTTGATGTGTATCATATCTTATTCTAAAAACTGTCAAAAAAAAATAACATTTCTTTCGGTGACAATTATACATTAAAAATACTGATCAGATACCTTTAGTCCTTATACGCGAAATTAAACTTATCGCTCTATTATTTCCATTTCGTTAGTTCATCATTACGAAAGCTGTAGGCACGCCTATATGAAAATATACTTAACATTTGCATAAAGGGTTTATCGCTAAAATATTCTATCTTAGGCACGTAAACAATTTTATTTTGTGGTAATTTAATACATGTGAATATTAATTTTAAATGTGAAGTTTAGATAATTACACTTTAACAAAATTAAGTTATACCATTGAATAAATTATTTATTCAATGGTTATACGTAATAAGGAAAACTTCAAAGTTCACCGAGACTCTTTACAATAATTAAACGTTCACTATATGAATACGAAGAGTGCTCGAATTTGGTGCCTAAAACTTTAAAATTTTCTCTTCGAAACAAAAAGTTAGAAAGAATGTCAAAGCTTAGAACATAATTGAAATAATACTGTGATAGTTTAAAGATTCGAATTGGATATAATTTGAATCTCTTTACATTACTGTAAGAAACCTTATGGATCACTGATATCTTGTCGTATTTAGTGAAGAAAACATCAATATTGATCATATTTAGGACAACGTTAAATAACATCGGACAAATATTGAACACAAGTCGGCAACCGCGCAAAAATTAAGTACCAACATTGGGTCAATGTAAACCAAAAAAATATTCAGAAATATGGAAACGCTTTTAGGGCGTGGAACCTTAGTAGTCCAGTTATTTTAAACATGAACATTGCAAAAAATCCTATGTTAGGTTTGACTTTTTTATGTTATTAGGTTCAGTCCCAGTAGTAAATACTCAATTTTGCAACTTCGAAAAAATTGTGGAAACTGGGGGGGGGGGCGCCAAAAACCGCGATTTTTTTGGTTTTTTTTCAGTTTTAGCCTCGTACCTCAGAAACTTATAGTGCAAAGATTACGATTATCTTTTTTAAACTAGACTAAATTTGCCACAATTTGAGCCTAACTGGAAGACTGTAAGTATAATAGTTTCCGAGATACAGCTCTTCAAAAATAGGCAATTTTTCCCAAAATCTTTTTTCAACCTATCATCCATGTTTCGAGCCAGATATTGCCACAACGACGTGCCCTACGACTCTTGTCACGGGGAAAAAAATTGTAGGACATTTTATCACCTTTTATTTAAGCATAGATGCATTCCTGTGGGCCTAACAGTTCTCGAGAAAAAGACGGAAAACCGGAAAACAGTGAAATCCTCCACTTATATGTAATAGCATTAGTATGATTAGAAGATATTTTCTGATTATTCTTATTCAGCCTAGCGAACGAACGCTCAAAAAGGGCTTGTAGACAGACTTTTTGATCCTAATGATTTTATTTCTAAGATGTGTTTGGAGGTGTTTGGTGATAATTATACGAAAAGTCCCCGGCCCTACCGTATGAGCTAACTCCGTAGCGTAACAAAATTTGCGGATTTGTTTAGTTTTCCCTTTGTATCTCTTGAATAGGCGATCGTAGTGGGAAATGGCCAATTATAAAATAAAAGCTGCCTTGAGAAAATACTTTTGTTCTTTTCGTCAAACATTAACCCTATCATAAAGGTATTTAGAAAAGACTAGAGACCATTAAACATGGTGGCGCATAAAACTGAAATTATTTGGCTAAGGATGCAGGTAATCTGTATTTAATACTCACATATCAGACAAACCTCCCACAAAATTAGTTGTTCTGTAGTGTCCTCTATTCCATCTTAAACTCAACGTTTTTTTAAAATAACTGTAACATCTAATCTATTTGAGACAAAATATTAAACTACATGTATTTTATAGGAAAGGTGTACAACTTTTATTCCAGCAGTTTTTGCTATAAACTCAATACTTTAGGAGCTAGGACACAACATTTGCTGAAAAACGTCGTGTAAAAACGATTTAAAAAAAATGTCAATTCTTGACAGCGAATATCTCTTCAACGGATAGAGATAGAGAAAATACGCATAGAAGCAAACTTGTAGAAAATCTAATCAGCTTTTATTTTATAATTGGCCATTTCCCACTACCTGTTCAAGAGATGTAAACGGAAAACCAAACAAATCCGCACATTTTGTTATAATTTCGTATAATCATCACCAAACACCTCCAAACACATCCCAGAAATAAAATCTTTAGGATCAAAAAGTCTGTCTAAAACCCCTTTTTGAGCGTTCGTTCGCTAGGCTAAATAAGAATAATCACAAAATGTCTTCTAATCATATTAATGCTATTACATACAGGGTGATTCACGACTGTTCCCTCGGTCTCTTATGCCTAAAGGGTACAAGATATCAGCTTCATTTTTTGGTGAGATATGTAAATTGACAACGACTATTTTTTAAAATTATTTTCACTTATACAGGATGCTTCACAAAATTGTAATATATCAAAGTTAGGTTTTTTTAAATGCAACCCCCTGTATTTTATTACATTTTTAGATTATACGTTAAAAACTAAGGTAACTTTATTAAACGTTCCCTATACCTATCGCTTACCAATTTTGAGAAAATTGTGATTTTAAGAAAAATATTCAATTTAAACAACCCCTAATAACACGGAAACCACTTACTTTTAGTAACGCAAATTTATATCGATTTATCTTGACCTTTAAGGCTTTTATTTGCACTACGTAGGATTTCGATATTTTGTACAGGGTGTTTAGAAAAGGGATTCATATTTTATATTTTTCAAACATCAAAAACTCACTTAACTTAAATGGAACACCCTGTATGTTTTTATTCTATGTTGAATAACTTTTCATTTTCTATCAAAAACTATGAGTAATTGATATGTCTAAAATCAACGATTAAAAAGTTATTAAGATTTTTCTCTAAAACTTGTATGGAAATGGTTTTGTTTGCATTCTAGTAGGCTATGATTTTTTTTTATTGTAGTTGATAATTAGATATGGGATCATAACTTAATTAAAAATGAAATTAATAACAAGAAGTAATCATTTATGGAGAAAATGGTATAGTAAATGCTCAATATGATAACCATTTTCTTCTAAGCACAACCGCACTCGATTTTCAAAAGATCTAACGTTTCTCAGGATATCTGGTGTTATAGTAGTAAACGCATCCTTTATTGTAATCCTTATGTCATCAGCAGTGGTAGGTGGAGTGTTGTGGACCCCTCATTACAATCAATTTATTGAGGAATTGTCTATCTAAATATTTTTGAAAAAAACATAAATACCATCCTTATCACATTCAACTTCACCAGAATTTATATGGACGAGGCTTTCAACGAAGGTTGAATTTTTGTTTATGGAGTCTCGAAAAAGTTGGAGAAGAAGATGAATTCTTTAAATATGTTTTATTTACCGACGAATCCACTTTCCACAACAACATAACGGCTTGGTAAACCCACATAACTTTCATTACTAAATCGTCACCTGTATCGCACTGTTGACCGCCAAAACCGGTGGAGCCTCAATGTATTTGGGAGAATTTTGATTTTTTGATGGAAACTTGAACGGAGTAAAATTTTCACGGATTTTAGAACAACACTTTTTCGAGTCTTCTTGATGAAGTTTGTTTAGATATTATTATTATTATTATCATTAAAAATTTAGTTTACAACACTCCACCTACCGCTGCTGATGACCTGAACATTATAATAAAGGATGCGTTTGCTACTATAACACCATAAGGTTCGAAGATCTCTTGAAAACGAGTGCGGTTATGCATAGGAAAAAATGGCATTTAGGTACTACAGTATTTTTTCCATTGCTTCAATTTCATTTTTAATTAAGTTTTCATCACATATCTAATTATCAATTACAATCAAAAAAATCATGGCCTACTAGAATGCAAACAAAACCATTTCCATACAAATTTTAGAGAAAAATCTTAATAACTTTTTAATCGTTGATTTTAGACATATCAATTACTCATAGTTTTTGATAGAAAATGAAAAGTTATTCAACATAGAATAAAAACATACAGGGTGTTCCATTTAAGTTAAGTGAGTTTTTGATGTTTGAAAAATATAAAATATGAATCCTTTTTCTAAACACCCTGTACAAAATATCGAAATCCTACGTAGTGCAAATAAAAGCCTTAAAGGTCAAGATAAATCGATATAAATTTGCGTTATACATTGAATATTTTTCTTAAAATCACAATTTTCTCAAAATTGGTAAGCGAGGTATAGGGAACGTTTAATAAAGTTACCTTAGTTTTTAACGTATAATCTAAAAATGTAATAAAATATAGGGGGTTGCATTTAAAAAAACCTAACTTTGATATATTACATTTTTGTGAAGCATCCTGTATAAGTGAAAATAATTTTAAAAAATAGTCGTTATCAATTTACATATCTCACCAAAAAATGAAGCTGATATCTTGCACCCTTTAGGCACAAGAGACCGAGGGAATAGTGGTGAATCACCCTGTATGTATATGTGGAGTCGTAGCGATTTCACTGTTTTCCGGTTTTCCGTCTTTTTCTCGAGAACTGGTAGGCCTACAGGAATGCATCTATGCTTAAATAAAAGGTGATAAAACATCCTACAATTTTTCTCTCCATGACAAGGGTCGTAGGGCACGTCCTTGTGGCAATATCTTGCTCGAATCATAGATGATACGTTAAAAACAGATTTAGGGAAAAATTGCCTATTTTTGAAGAGCTGTATCTCGGAAACTATAGTTTGTCCCACGAGAGCTCGAATGTGACTCATACTTAAAAACTATCCGAACGATATAAATTAAAACGTTTGTCTTAGCTATCTTCTATAGGGCATTTTAATCTTCTACATCAAACGTACCAAAATATAAATTTAGTGTACTCTTATTTACCTAAACTTTTCATGCTAACGGTAAATTTGATCCACCGCGATCGCGTTCGTTCTCAAAATATTTGAGTACGTTCATTAGCATAATCTGCGATTGACTTTTTAACGATTTATTGGTAAGCGACATTATAAAGCAAATATAGGTTAACAATAACAATCAATTTGACAGCTAACAGCTGACACTACGATACATACTCAACGTACGTTTACGTAATTTACAATGCTAATGTTAGAAGATATATTTTTTATATTCGCTCTCTTTCCATTAGGTACTTTTTGTAAGTATGACAAAGATAACCTAATAATTTGCGTTAATTCCCACACCAATAACTAATGCGTCACACTCGAGCTCTCGTGGGACAAACTATATTATACTTACAGGCTTCCGGTTGGGCCCAAATGGTAGCAAATTTAGTCTAGTTTAAAAAATATAAAAATATTCTTTGCACTACAACTCATAGTTTTTGAGCTACGAGGCTAAAACTGAAAAAAGTTCCAAAAAAACGCGGTTTTTGGTGCCCCCCCCCCCCAGGTTTCCACAAGTTTTTTGAAGTTGCAAAATGGAGTATTTACTACTGGGACCGAACCTAACACCATGAAAAAAGCAAACCTAACATAGGATTTTTTGCAATGTTTGTATATTTTTGTGTTTAAATTGACTGTACTATAGATACTTGATGGTTGCTTTTTACACAGAGGTATACATAGTAAAATAGCGAAAAGAAAAAGAAATGCGACTTACGCTAGGACCAACTGTCAATACTTATTTTACACTTTTGTTCATTGCTTTATGGTTAGAAGAGTATCTTCTAAGAAAGCTGAAATTTTCATTACATTGTATTTGATGCAGATGTCATAATATATGTACTTTCGAATTTTCTTCATTGCTAACGCTGAACTACTTTAGGCTTCAAAATGGCACGCTGACATAATCATTTCATCTCGTATATGCTTTGTGTTGATCAGAAGAAATGGTACACAAACCCACGAGGTATACTTGTTTACAAATTAATTTACAAATTACGCTAGAGATTTCTTTTTGCCGACTTGAAGAAGTTGCTGTCTGTCCTTATATAACAGTAAATTTGAAAGTGAAATTTTATACGAAGGTTGAGGTGGCGTCATTCCAGCAAATTTATAAATTTAGTGTACTGTTAAGAACTTTGAGTCAACTAATGCCTACACTCATTGCGATTCAGTAATTATTGTTTTTATAATGACCGAAACGATTTTTTACATTTAAAGTTTTTCACTAAAAGGAAAATTTTCACATCCTAAATTTTAAAACAGCATGCAACCTTGTACAGAAATATTAAATCGTCCCATTGAACAACGCAGAATAGTATTTCAAGTGCAATAACACTGAATTGCATCCATAATTTCCAAGAATTGGAAATTGTAAGTCAATTCCCTCGTGGCATACCTACAAATGAATGAATCAATAAGAATTACTTTTGGTATACAACTATAGAATTACTAATATAAGGGATACATTCTATTGATTTTCCCGGTAAATATAGCGTAAATAGTTCTCGTTCTTTCACCGTTTACGGATAATAAATAGGTCGTAGGAAGGTTGTGGGTCGTAAATGTTTCTTTATTGTCCTGTTATGTTCAAAATCATTATATGTTTTGTGAAACCTGATACATAAATTTGTGTGAGCTTAATTAATGTTGTTGTGTAGCAAAATTACCAATTACCCAGTCGAGAAAGTATTTTAATTCATAATCACAACCTAACTTTTACTTCTAAAGGTGTACTTTACCGTTAATTAGTAACATTTTCGTAGCCGTAAACATTTCTTACATTTTCATTTTTGCGAATACGGTGCGGTACAAATTGAAATTTGAGTCGTGACTTAAAATTTGTGCTCTAGTTATTAATGCAGTCTCATGTTTAATTAATCACAGCTTAGATTATAGTAAGTAATTGAGGATCCATGAAAAAGGAGATAGTGATTATACGCTCTAATTTAAAGGCAAATGTTTAATTTCAATTACATAACGTGCCTTAAAGGAAGAAAAAGGCTTTATCATCTCAAGTCGAGTTGTGCTGACTAGTCAAAATTAATGAAGTTGGGGTAACCTTTACTTTGCACGCAGTTCGCTTTATATACTAAAATCGCTTTTAGTATTTCTCTCGCCTTCCTCTGCTTTATATTTAGTTTAAGCGCCACAAATGTTATTTATAATCGTTGATCCTTTATTTAAGGAAAACTTCCATTTACATCAATTATTATGAAATGACCAGTCTACAAATTTCGTCTAAATATGTAATGGTCTCGCCTGTTTGCTGTTAAATTGAAGGAGACCAATTGTCCTTTATTACTACATGTTCGCTCGCGCCCTTTCAGTAAAAACACTATGGCAAAGGTTAGCGTCAAATGTGTTCAAAATTTTTGATTTATAATATATGATATGTGATGACATCAATTTATTCAAAATATCTCCGGGCAAATAGTACAGTAATCGTCTAGTAGTACAGTCAATTTAAACACAAAAATATACAAACATTGCAAAAAATCCTATGTTAGGTTTGCTTTTTTCATGGTGTTAGGTTCGGTCCCAGTAGTAAATACTCAATTTTGCAACTTCGAAAAACTTGTGGAAACTGGGGGGGGGGGGGGGGCACCAAAAACCGCGATTTTTTCGGACTTTTTTCAGTTTTAGCTTCGTACATCAAAAACTATGAGTTTTAGTGCAAAGAATATGATTATCTTTTTTAAACTGGACTAAATTTTCTATGATTTGAGCCTAACCGGAAGTCTGTAAGTATAATAGTTTCCGAGATACAGCTCTTCAAAAATAGGCATTTTCCCTAAGTCTGTTTTTAACGTATCATCCATGATTCGAGCCAGATATTGCCACAACGACGTGCCCTACGACCGTTGTCATGGAGGAAAAAATTGTAGGACATTTTATCACCTTTTAGTTAAGCATAGATGCATTCCTGTAGGCCTAACAGTTCTCGAGAAAAAGACGGAAAACCGGAAAACGGTGAAATCGCTACGACTCCACATATATGTAATAGCATTAATATGATTAGAAGACATTTTCTGATTATTCTTATTTAGCCTAGCGAACGAACGCTCAAAAAGGGCTTGTAGACAGACTTTTTGATCCTAATGATTTTATTTCTGGGATGTGTTTGGTGATGATTATACGAAAAGGAGCGTAACAAAATGTGCGGATTTGTTTGGTTTTCCGTTTACATCTCTTGAACAGGCCATCGTAGGGGGAAATGGCCAATTATAAAAAAAAGCTGATTAAATTTTCTACAAGTTTTCTTCTATGCGTTTTTTCTCTATCTCTATCCGTTGAAGAGATATTCGCTGTCAAGAATTGACATTTTTTTTTAAACCGCTTTTACACGACGTTTTTCGGCAAATATTGTGTCCTAGCTCCTAAAGTATTGGGTTTATAGCAAAAACTGCTGAAATAAAAGTTGTAGACCATAAAATTTCCTATAAAATACATATACCGTTTAATATTTTATCTCAAATAGATTAGATGTTATAGTTATTTAAAAAAAACGTTGAGTTCAAGATGGAATAGAGGGCTCTAGAGAACAACTAATTTTGTGGGAGGTTTAGACACAGAATAAAGACGATTTATTCTGTGGTTTAGAGCTAAATCTGATATGTGAGTATTAAATACAGATTACCTGCATCCTTATCCAAACAATTTCACTCTTATGCGCCACCATGTTTAATGGTCTCTAGTCTTTTCTAAATACATTTATGATAGGGTTAATGTTTGACGAAAAGAACAAAAGTATTTTCTCGAGGCAGCTTTTATTTTATAATTGGCCATTTCCCACTACGATCGCCTATTCAAGAGATACAAAGGGAAAACTTAACAAATCCGCAAATTTTGTTACGCTACGGAGTTAGCTCATACGGTAGGGCCGGGGACTTTTCGTATAATTATCACCAAACACCTCCAAACACATCTTAGAAATAAAATCATTAGGATCAAAAAGTTTGTCTACAAGCCCTTTTTGAGCGTTCGTTCGCTAGGCTAAATAAGAATAATCAGAAAATGTCTTCTAATCATACTAATGGTATTACATATATGTGGAGGATTTCACTGTTTTCCGGTTTTCCGTCTTTTTCTCGAGAACTGTTAGGCCCACAGGAATGCATCTATGCTTAAATAAAAGGTGATAAAATGTCCTACAATTTTTTTCTCCATGACAAGAGTCGTAGGGCACGTCGTTATGGCAATATCTGGCTCGAAACATGGATGATACGTTGAAAAAAGATTTTGGGAAAAATTGCCTATTTTTGAAGAGCTGTATCTCGGAAACTATTATACTTACAGACTTCCGGTTAGACTCAAATTGTAGCAAATTTAGTCTAGTTTAAAAAAGATAATCGTATTCTTTGCACTACAACTCGTAGTTTTTGAGCTACGAGGCTAAAACTGAAAAAAGTCCGAAAAAATCGCAGTTTTTGGCGCCCCCCCCAGTTTCCACAAGTTTTTCGAAGTTGCAAAATTGAGTATTTACTACTGGGACTGAACCTAACAACATAAAAAAGTCAAACCTAATATAGGATTTTTTGCAATGTTCATGTTTAAAATGACTGGACTAGTCCAATTACATTGTATGATAATATTATGCATTAACAAAGGATTTAGGCACATAATAATAATACGCGAAGCGAATTTATCTTCTGAACGATTTTATTTTAGGCGGCGCCGGCGTATACGAATGGCGACAATATGTGAATCTGTACTTCTACTATTACTACTATCATACAATATACCGACGCGAAGAATATTGTGTCCAAGGGAAATGTTGGTAGTTCGAATGACCGTGCCCAGCAATATTAATTTGCAGCAGATGTTACTATTGAGATCTTTTACTTAAGTTTTTACATGAGATGAATGCTAGT
Source organism: Pyrocoelia pectoralis (assembly GCA_036250285.1). Lineage (NCBI taxonomy): Eukaryota > Metazoa > Arthropoda > Insecta > Coleoptera > Lampyridae > Pyrocoelia > Pyrocoelia pectoralis. The sequence continues at coordinate 8,541,667 of CM070075.1, forward strand.
ACCTATTATAGTAAAATAAAATAGTAATTTCATTTCAATAAATCCATTCTTCTTGAAATTTGATACATGCAGTTTAATTGATGACCGTTCCGCCCAGGATTATGATTCTTTGCTTTACTAATCGAAAAACTTTCCTGCTTTTCTTTTATGTTGAACACATTGTTTTTTGGTCATTTATCATATAATTTTTGTATTAGTTTCATAGCTCGCAATCGCAAACACGTACTTTTATAACACGTTACCGTTTACCTAAATTAAGTTGTAAACAGTAGGTACCTACTCCACGCGTTCAATTTTCATTTTTGTTTATCATTATGTTATTTTCGATGAACAAAAGTTCATCACATGAACTCACAAAGCCTGGGCGTGTGGGTGTCCGTTGCTTTTTTCCTGTAGACATTCGGATTCTTGTAGAACGTTTTGTATCGATCATTTATATAACGGTTATTTTGTTAATCATGGCAATGCCTGGTTTATTAATACAGTCTTCTTCTTTGAACATAGCATACTTGAATTTAAAGTAAACAGCGGCCTCAAATTAATCTTACACCTCAGGCCTCTAGAGTGCATAATCCACCACTGGGTGCACATAACGTACAAATGTAACTGCATCTTTATCACGAAAATAGGGGAATATTTTACCAGCGAACATTTTCCGGCGAGCAATTGACCGGCTGGGTTATTTCGGCGGGGAAATGGTCGGACACCCTACCACCACACTTAAACGTCAAGTTACAATCGACTTATAAGGTCAAACTATGTACTTTATGATATACTTACTTATAGCTAATAAAGGTACTGCAATTTGAAATGAATTACAAAGGTAAAAATAGCCCATAGATACCATTTAAAAAATACAAGTTTTAGGGTAAGGTTTTAAGAATTTATTTATTTATATTTCATTTTAATTCATTATTGATTTATACCAAGTGAGAATTATAGGACGCAAAATGTTATTTAATATACATATCTACCTACTTAGTTATTAGATTTTTATAATCAATTACAGGAATATAATATAATGAAACTTGTATTGGTAAAATTACAAATAAATTACAAAATAAAGTAAATACACATTCAAAATTTGCATTTATAGATCTACTTCTTCGGAAAAAGTACCAAACGTATTGTCTCGACAGGAAATAACGAACTTTAAAGGTTTTTACCATGTTAGTTATAAAAACTGTGTAAATAATCATTGCTAAGCTCACCTGACTCGTTTACCATTCTTAATGTATTGTAACTGTTTTACAGGAATTCAGACTACAGATATTAATTTGCAATTCGTCCGATAATAATCGATTTCCAACAGGACTTTATAAACTTCAATTACAGGTACAGTCCGCGCGGCCAAAGAATGCCTTGTGTCGCGCATGGACGTTCGTGCATTCGACCGCACTCGTTAACGCAATAGCGAAATTAATACGAGAAATAAATAATTAATTAGTGTAATACATGATAATAAACGGAAAGCGCTTTTGGTGGCGACGCCACTGAGATGCCGCGCTTAAGAGACTTGGAGTTTAGGCATTCTTTGGCCGCACGGACTGTAGATTGTGTTAAATTTATCGTTAATCTACAATATCATTTGCTTAGTTTTAGGGGAAACACAACTATTGCGTATTTTGTTATCGATTACAAGCTTGCATTTTTAGAAAATTATATTAAAACCTGTAACTAAACCGCTATATAGTTATTTATACATATATCAAGGACAAAAAATTGCGTTTTTATGGACGAGCCTGCAATTGCTGGCCGAGGCGAATGCAGTTTTTGTACGAGGTGCATATTAAATTCTTCCGTCGAATTCCCCATAAAATGAATTTTTCATTTTCCACAGCGAAATAATTAAAATGTCAAATGTGTCAAACATTTGTAGGCGACGATCAAAGCCAACGTTAGTACTTGCCGTTAATTAAACTTCGTTGAAAAAAAATCATCTTAATGTCGTTTTCTATTCTAGTTATAAACTACATACCTGGAATGGTTGCAACGTGATCAATTTCGTCTATTTTATAAAAATATTTCACATTAATTTAGATTTAGGTAATGATGTGTACTTAAATTAGTCTCAGTGAGTTATGGAATAGCTTGTTGCAGCACGGATGAAAAAGGTTTGCGGACAAAAAAATAATGGCGCCCAAAAACATGACGTTTTTTGTCTGCAAATCAGTCCTTAAACATTCATTTTATGGGGAAGCTGACGGAAAAAATCTTTATGCAATATCATGAATGTATTTTCACTTATAATATCCCGAGGCGTCGATTCTATCCGGAAATTTTTTTGAGTGCATCGATTTCATTGCCATCGATGCACGAAAATAAAATTTACAGGATATGAATCGATGCAGAGGGATGTTCGGTAAGAAAATCGCACGAAAAATATTACGTTCGAAGAAATTTAGTTTTCTTTGCGGAAATATTTCCACTCCTACGCAGGACGAAAATATTTCCGTGGAAATACTTTCTATTGCCATGGTTACCACCATAAAGCAAGGTTTTCATTGGCTGTTGAATCTTTGTCTGCGATTTTCGGAGTTATTTTTCAGACGTATGTTTGAAACAATCACTTTATTTAATATAAACATCACTGCTAACTATTCAAAAACCAATCTCTTTTCACAATCTTAAAAACTGAAACATATTAAACATGTTCCAAGTATCTCAAAGCTGAAATGGTTCGACTTTTTGCGGGACAAAACTTGCTTTTAGGAAAATAGTACAATTTTTCAAGTCAATCTTAATTTGTAATGGCAAAAAATCTTATTTTTACGAATTAGAGTGAAGAAAAGGGAATTATCTTCAAATTTCGTTGCTCGTACCCATCCAATAGCTGTAGATACTTTTTGCATAATGTAAAAAGTATCATAAATTAAGTAATATTTAAAATGACAGCGGTGTTTATTCCAAAACGTCTCGTCCTTCCAACGCTAAAAGTGAAAGATCACCAAAATTGGCGACAGCTGTTAAACATTGTGGGTTGAAAATTGGATGAATAATATTATAAGAGTGTATGCTTTGGAATTGATATACTCTATAGAAATTGATTTTCCTTTCTTTTTAAAGTTGTGATCAATAAGAGTGTTAAGTTCTTAGTCAGTTTGGAAGCTGTCCCCCACATTTTCAATTCAGGACATTGATTGCCTTGGATCAGAGCAATTCCAGAAGTTTTTGGAACCAAAAAGGTGGGTAGAGTTTATGAAGTCGGGGACAACAATTACTGCAGATTCTTATTGTGAAACTTTTTAGCGCTTACGGGAAGCTATTCGAAACACAAAAAGAGACATGCTGATTTCTGGAATTGTTCTAATCTAATTATTGGTAATGAAACGCACCTAAATCTTAGTTATGATACCTTTTTTAATAGATCCCCCGTGATTTTAGGAGTACATATAGTGTCAACATGCAAAATCTTCATAAAAGTCTATATTTATTGTTTAACTAAAGTTGTATCCTACAATTATAATTCGTGAGTGCATTTTAGGAACCGACAATTTATAATGTGCAAAACAGTGGGTCATATGTATGTATGTATTCAAAGATGGAAACTTTTCGATTTTTTGCATGAAAGATCTTCGTATTACACCTTCACTTTTACATTGTACTTTACTTCCTTGTTATTCCATCTTATAGCTTATTTTGACTACTATTGCACTCTAGTTTTAACTAATAACTTTACATTTAATTTTATACATTTTGTATGTAAAATTTTATAACTCGTATCAGCTTTTCGTGTATGTTTTACTATTTCTCCAAACATTTTAGTATTTTTTATACCTGTGTATTGATTGAAATACCTCCATATCTTATAATCTTATTTAGACCTTCTACATGCCTAGACGTCAACTTACCTTCATAAATTTACAGCAATAATACTGTTACAAATCGGCTTCCGTTATAGTGGGGAGAGGGAGCGGGGGCAAAGTTGAAGAGTCAACGTTTCACCAGTTTTCGTAAAAGGCTTCATCAGGACAAAAAAACAACAAACACAAGGAAAAAAAACCATAAAAAGGTTTATCTTACGTTCACGAAAGCGGGCAAAACGTAGACTCTTTGTTTATCTTTGACACAGTCCGACATCGGAAGTCGATTTTATTTTACACTCTCTTGCCGTATTCTGACAATAATGCTGTTGCCGATCACAAGCATATGTCTTTGTGTCCAATTTTCGACACTTCTATACAGATGCGCCACAAGCATTTCTAAATTAAATACACCTTTGCCCTGTAATCAACGCCTTATTCCTTTATTCTATTCCTATTTACTGTTAGTTGAAAAATTTACTACTCTACTCAAAATGTATTGAGTTTCAGTATTATGTGTACATTTCTAAAAATTGTACATATTGGCTTGTAGTAACCAATAAACGAATTTGGAGTTCGATAACGTCCTTGTACTACAATAAGAATTTTGAATTACTACGGTTCTATTACTTAATATGCAAATGGTTTAATTAAGTAATGTGATTCGGAGTATAGCAGTAATAAATCTGTTAAACAACTTCAATCTACTAATTTTGTTTTATTTGATAATTTACTTACGTTTGTACAATTTGTAGTTTTCGCACTTCTACATGTAAAACTAACACAATCATAATGCCAAACAGTATTGCGATAAAAATAGAAAGTAAACTAATCAATTAAACACGGCTCTTTTCCTCTTTCTGCTTTATTTATACCGATATCTACAAATAACTTTTGCATGTTATTAATATTTGAAACGTTTCTTCTATGAATGTGCTTTGATCAAAATACATTTTACTAACAGTACTTTCTATTATACAGAGACGGCGAGAAAACTTTACTTATCACAAAGGCTAGATCAGCGGAGCAGTACGGATGGAGGTAAAAATAAATGTTTTATGTTTTGCAATAAAGAAAAAAAAATGTATTTAAAGTCAGTGGAGCCTCTGAAATGTTAATAAAACAGTAAATTACCGACTGCATTCAAATAAGTTCGTTGTATTTATTCATTTCAGAGGCCGATTAGTAGCGCTATTGTGGTTTCGTTGTTATGTTTGTTCAGTAATGGTAGATTATATGTTTTTCAATTGAAATATTTTAATGTGGCTTTTCTGTGAACGCTTTGTTGTATAGTAAACCCTTTGATGTCATTGTAAAGTATTTTTAAGGTAGAATTGCTTACCAATTAGGTACTTTGGTAACACAGTTTTTATATGCGTTATTTAAAATGTATGTGGGACTGTACATACATAAGTTAATGTGACGTGAACAAAATCGTTGCACGTTAAACAAGAAATTCATGTTCAGTTGCCGTAAAAGTATGTCATGAAAATCGTTCGGGATGAAAGTGGAACTCACTTAGACAAAATCTTTGAGTGGCAATCAACTATTTTAATGCCTCACGAAAATGATACGTTATGTGATACAAAAACGCCCTTGAAAACAACATGGAAAAGGGAAAGCTATAAAATTATCAGATGATGTTATTTTTTGTCCATTGTGTGTTTTAAAAAGCAATAGCACGCTTTTACATACTATTTGCTTTAACATGGAGGTGAAGTTTAGTACAGAGACACGGAAAATACTAGCATTAGCATGTTAAATTATTAGGTTTATTTAGTTCTCGGGTGTTCAGTTATGTATTTTTTAAAACATGTTTGTGTTGTGGCCGATCTCTTAAGGCTGCGATACTTTTAATAATTAATTTATTAGAAATACTGGTTACTTAATGGCGTACAATCTTTAGATAGACAAATTATATTTTTTTAAATTTCATTTCCACCCCATGAAGGGGGGGGTGCATCAACAGCTGGTCATTAACCCTATACGCTTACAAACATCCATGTCTGGAGGGGTTTTTAACACGACCCGGTCGGGATACGAACCCGAGACCGCCAGGTGTAGTTTAGTGATATACGAGCAGTACATCTACTACACCATAAACGGCCACGGTAAATTATGTCATTTCCTCTTAGAACGATAACCTCTGGAATCAACTGCAATAAATCCATATCTACCTCATAAAGTTAGGATCAACCTTTGAAAATTTCATTAAAAGCGGCAGAAGCATTTTTTAGATGTTAGGTAATAAAAAACCATTTTTTTTTACAAACTTTAACAACCATTTCCGTGCATATGTTTATGAAGCAGAAATGTTTGTTTGTACTACCCTTAAGTGTTTGTCGGTATATTTATGAAACACACTGTATATAAATCACTTTTACTTAAGAAACATAACGTATTGATTGCCCTACATTAAGTTTTATAACTTTTGTAGGTCTTTCGTTCGATCTCTCCGACATAAGTAGATGTTAATCTTTTTCTATCTAAACTTTTTAGATGCGATTCTATTCAAGTTTCCCGATTGGATTATTTAGTTAGACCTAACAAAGCAGATCATAGAAATAGTTTTGTATGTCCTTGTCCAGTATGTAATTATTTTAAGTTTAAGGTACAAAATTGGCATAAGCTGGCCCGAAATTTAGAATAACGAAAATTATAATATTCTCTACGTCCAAAACATAAGCATTAAAATACAAAATTTAATGTTTTATAATAATAGGGATGATCGAATTGATCAAATTGAGTCATAAATTTCTTCTTCTCTTCTTCTTCTTCTTTATATTAGGCATTTCTGCCTGTTTTTCTTTACCGGTCGTCGTCCGTCTTTTTCGTGTGCACCCCCGCACTTCTTCTTACGACTGGGGATTTATCCCGTGCTGTTTTTACCATTTGTTGTTCCGTCATTCTATTTATGTGTTGGTTCCATTCCTGCTTTCTGTTCTTTACCCATGTATTAATGTTTTCAACCTCACATGTCTGTCTTATGTTTTCACTTGTTTCTCTATCCCATAAGGACTTTCCCGCGATTTTCCTTAATGTTTTCATTTCACTTGTTTCTAGGCGTCTTTGAGTTTTGCGTGTATCGGCGGTGTAAGTCATTGCTGGTCTAACCACCGATTTATATATTCTAGCCTTTGTTTCTATTCGCATTTATAAACATTGTTAATTCTTTGGTTAGCTTTTTTCCTCCATACTTTAGTAGTTCATTCTGTATTCTGTCCTTGCCAGCTGATTTTCGGTTTTTTTTATTTTGTGCTTGTTCTATCTGTTCCTCTTCTATTTGCCATGTTTCGTTTGTTACAATTTCTGGTGTTTGAATATTTAAATTTTCTGTTTTAGGTGGTTTATCCATGTATCCTTTTCGACATATTTTACTTCTATCAGTTCTTTCATTTCTTTTCTTTGTGTACGTATTCTTTCTGTAAACCATAGAAGTCATGTTCTATATCTTTTGAGAACTTTTGCCAGTGTTCTGGTTTCTTCTTTCTTACTAGCGCATTTGTTTCATTGCGAATTGTCTTATATTCTTCATAAGTTTCTCTTGTTTTTTCTGATCTATATTTCAGATAGACTTTCGCTTTTTCCTGGCATTTCAATTTCACCTCTTCACAAAACCAAGGTGAATTTTTTGGTCTTCTTGATATTCCGCTTATTTTACGTTCCCCAAGTTTGCTGCTTTGATGGTGTTACTTTTTACCTTTCTTCAACTTTATTCGATATCTTCTTCTTCTATCACAGGGTTATTGTTCATTTCGTTCTCCAATCTTGACTTTAGAGGTTTCTTATTGATTCGTCTTGTAGGCTTTCGACTTTTATCTTTGTTTCACAAACTATTCGGTATGTTTTATGAGGTGTCTTCATTGTCATTCTCATTTTCCCCAAGACCAGGCTGTGATCACTTCCTATATTTGCGGAACATAAACATCTTATGTCTAATATTTGTGTATAATGTATTTTCCTGTTTGTCAGGATGTAATCTATCATTGATCTGCCTCCTCCTGTATTTTGGTGTTGTTCCTTGTGTCTGAAGAAGGTGTTGTTTATTCGAAACTCGTTTTGTGAGTAGAAGGCTATCAGTAATCTCCCATTTTCGTTAATAACGGTTTCATTAAAGCTTCACTCCCGGTATTATTCTGTTCCCAATAGAACAATTACTTCGTTTTTTGGGACTATGTCAATTGTCTGTTGTAGTGTTTCGTAGAATTTTGATCTCTGTTGTTCCGGTTTGTAGTTCTCTGGACTATATATTCCAATTATTTTAATATTTTAATTTTATGATCTAAGTTTTGTCATTACTATTCTTTCTGATATGTATTTGCATTCTTGGATGATCTGAATCACCTTTTTATGTATCATTAGTGCCACACCCTCTTTTGCTTTTTTATCCCTTTCGACTCCACTATATATTATTAGATACTCGCCGAGCCACATTTGTCCTTTGCCTTTCTTTTTTGTTTCCTGTAGTACGCATATTTCTGTTTTTTTCTCTTTCAGCTCTTTTTCAATTTCCTTTTTGTCACCGGTTTCGTCAACAAATTATCAGTCTTGTTCCGAGGCATTACATTAGTTCTGTGAGCCTTATATTTGTTTTACTGTGGATGGGTTGCTACCCTTGCCCACAAACCCTCCTCCTTTGTCTGGACTTGGGACCGGCAACAACATGATCAGGCTACTCAATCACCCTCCGATGGCGGAGTTAGTCATAAATTTGAAATATTTAATTTAAGCAAGTAATAGGACCGATATTAATACTTATGGAGATTAAGAGCAAGAAGTCTAAGATGGATTCAAAAGAAAAGGCCTGTTCATGCAAGTGTAATAAGGGGAAATAGTCAGATGTGATAGTTAGAATATTTTTACATACAGTTAATTATGTGTACGTCGCTGTACAATAAAAAGTTTAAACGTTACCGTTAAAATACAAAGACTGCAATTCGACTGGGAGATACTCGCTCCAATGCTTGTGTTGTCCGCCGTTTGGATTAAAGACGTGTAGCAATTCACTAGAGTATTGCTACTCTTGGGTATCGAAGGGCGTGCATGCTGGACATCGCGCAAAAGGTTGGCCAATTTTTAGGAAGCAAGGGATTTTATTCATATTTCCTCGTTTTGCACCCTTATAAGTAATCGTCGATTAAAAAACTGCAAAAGCACATCTCTCTCCGCAAAAAGTCAACTAGACTCGCATTTTATTACCGAATTGTAGCTCAGGTCACGTCAAACCTCCCTCGTTTTTTATTAGTGAAACAAAAACACGTGTGAAAGCATATTTACATCAAATGCTTATTTATTATATAAAAGCAAGTCATGGCGGACGAAAGTGTAAAACTGCACTTAATCTTAATATAAATTTCGAGTGTAAAAGGTGAGTTTCGCTTGTGCCTTGAACAATATTTTTCGTTCTTACTTCCCGGACTCCTTCCATACAACAATAAAACTGAAAATCTGCATTTGTTTCTACATTATTTCCCGAACTTTACTGTTTCGTTTATATGAGCCGTATATTTGAACTAAAAAAATATATAAAAAACAGTTTTGCTCTTCTCAAGAAATGAATACATTGTCTCTTTTGCGGCATCGTTAAATTTATTTACTTGGATTCACACAGTGTTAGTCAATTAGCTTGTTTTTTGTACGCTGTAACGCTTGGTTTATTCACTTTGACTTCACGTTTCAGAAATATAACCTGCTGTTTAATTTGGTCTTGTTTTTCCACAGGAAATAAATTTTCTTGTACTTTTACTAAATAATAAATCGTTTGGTTACGTTTTGACTTTCAAAGATTTTAACAGAGTTAATTGTCTTCAATGTATATAAGAGGTCGAAATCGACACGTGTGAAATTAGAATTTCAGTGTTGTGTGTACTATTTTAAATAAACCCTGAAAGTCCCTTTAAATTAACTTACGAATGTTGTCATCACAAAATAATGAAGTTGGTAAAATTCTTTATAAAACATTTTCGTTAAATATCTATTTTTATTTTAAGTACAGCGTGTGGCAAGGTTGAGACGCTTCTATTTCATAAAAAAATACCTAGTTATTTTTTTCTTCTTTCTTACTTTGGACCAGTGGTAGTTATAATAAACTTTCCTACCCACATTAATTTGTGCATTTAGTGAAATTAATTATAACTGAAAGTTCCACACTATAGTAGTACAAAATGTGATTGTCATCCACATCCTGATTATTTTTTTCAGTATGTTTCTTGTAATGACATCATTTTTGTTTTAATTATTACATTTGAGGCTCCAGTCCAGTATATACTCTGTGTGCATTACATTGTACAAGGCCTCCTTTAGGTGGCCTTGCATTATATCATAGAATTCCGGCTGTTTTTGATATCGGATGAAAGCACTGTTGCTAAACCTTTGCACAAAGCCTAAAAAGCAATATCAATGTATTAAACATCAAACACACAAAAAGGAAATTCAATAATCTCCTCTTATCTAAAAACATCAATATTCTCACGGCGATGCGGAGTTTATACCTATTAAGCTCAAATTCTGCCTTTTACTTTTGGTGCTTTCATTAATATAATTACCTACACGGTCTTATCATTTTCATTTTATAAAGCTGTTCTAAGTTCTGTGCAATACATTTACTATAACTTTTCACACAAGAGAATTAAAATTATATTTTAGGATGCTGATTTTTAAAATGTCACATGAATTCATTTATTCCACCTGCTTCTAAATTTGTACACCTTTTGCGCAATTTTACAATTAAATATTTAAACAGATTTCAATGAAATGTTTGGTTTCGATTAATGATGAATGGTTTTAAAATGTATTAACAATTTTTTAAAAAGTTATAATGGTGATATTAGTACTTTACGAACTAACCCTCAACGGTGCACATATTTGGACCTGCACCCGAGGTTTAGATGGAAGTCTTGTTGTTATCAAATATACAAGTTGTAGTGAATTAAAAATTTTTACAACAACAACAAACGAAAGTAATTATATATCTATAGTAGAATTGTCGAACTTATTCTGGTTACTTTTCAAAGAAACATCACGCATATACTACATAAATACAATAATTTTTTTGAGAAAACAAATATTTTTTGTGTTTGGTATAAACAAAAAAAAATAATCGTTCGTAATACGGAAAAATCTGCAAGAGTGTGGCGAGATAGTCTTGTTCTTGTCGATGTCTTGCAGAGCTAGTCTTGCATCCAGTCTTGGTTTTGCAACCTTGACTCTTGGTCTTGGTCTTGCCAATGGCGTTGCTATCTTGGTCTTGGTCTCGTAAATCTTACGAGAACAAGATAAGACTGCAAGACCAAGACCGATTTTGGCCATGACTACTCAATACAAAGGCTATCTTTCTTATTATTTTTCAAAGTGTTCTCTAAGAGCATCCGTACACCTTTTCCTCCATTCAAACCAGCCATTCCAATCTGTAGTTGGAAAAGTCAAAATGGCGATTTCAACTGCTTCATGCGGGAAATGAAATTGTCGACCGCCCAGTCCACCCTTTACTGGAGGGAAGAAATCATCGCGACTGTACGGTGACCTAGTAATTCGAAGGATTGCTGCTCTCAAAACTCAATTCTTTCGAATTTTGTGTGAACTCGCATTGTCTTGCTAGAGAATAATTCTCGCTTATGAGTTCAGCAGTTACCGTTGGTATACAAACAATGGTACACCAATCTGCATTAACGGTTCTTGATCTTCCAACGGAATTACAGTTTCATGACCTACTGTTGAAACCAACCTTACAATCATATTTTTCGACACAATGTGGCAACGGATAACTTTTGTCGGATTGTGTTCTTATTGATCTCAATAGAGGATTGGCGTTTGTTTTCAGGTTCATGGGAAGAAATCCATGATTCGTCATCACTTACGATGCTATAAACTTTTTTGAGCGTCATTTTCTGAAACAAATCCAAAACTTTAGGCACCATTGTCGAGCTACCCTTTCGTCTTCACAGTTAAAGATGGGAAATAATTTTTTTACGCTCACTTCATCCTGTGGAATCTTTTGGGTTGAGATGTTTGAATTGCCTAAAGATACCTCGACCTTGCGGAATGTAACATGTCGATCTTCTTAGGTTGTTGCTTTCAGTGGACCTGTTCTAGGATCGTCTCAGAGACTGTTGTGTCTACGTTGAAATTCACAATATCATCGAGAAATTATTGAATAATATAGTACTTAATTATTAAAAACAGAAATTAACTCAGCAAAACACTGTTATGTGAAAGTTATATTTTTCGTTCGACTTAACTATCAACACTCAGTGTTGCTAATCCACTTGCCATATATTAACTAATCTTTGAGGATAAGTTAACTAAATATTGAGGTTAGTTATATCTTTTCATTAATGGCGACATCTGTACAGCTGTATAAAAACTTAAGAGAGAATCCTATCTTTTGCGTTTTGGAAAAACTTTATAATTGTGTCTTTGTAGATATTTCGCAGTTATCTTGGGATAAAGCAGTCATGCTTTCCTCGCAAATTTGTCGTTTACAGGGTTTTTGTTCGGGACTAAGCAGGTGGGGATACAAAGTGTTTATTCCGAAATACTCACTAACAATAGTCCAAATTTTGAAAAGCTGTAAAAGTCTCAAGTTTTTTGTTGTGTTTGAGTAGATGAGTCATCAAATTTCTAATTTCTACTTCAATTTTTTCCCCGTACAATGTTTTAATATTACCTGCCTTGTGGACCCCATGCCTTCATCCTGCGATGAAAAATGTTGCTGATCTAATTAATTCATTTTCATTCATATTGAATCGTTGCCTTGCCTGTAATTTTTAACATTTTAAGTCTCAACAGTTTGATGTGTTGATAACAATTTATTGCCTGAAGATGACAACTTAGATTGTCGAAACTTGTAGCACTCACATTTCCATTCTTGCATTCAACGCTTTTCTTAAACATTAAATATTATAATGAGGAATTGGTCTCAAGTTATTTCACTTCATACATATCTACTTATTTTTTGTGTTTGTTGGGTTTTACTTATTTTGCGCTATATGTTCCAGGCTCATCTTTTAATAACTAATTAATTAATTAACTAATTAATAACTTCTCTCCTAACATTGTTAAAGACACCACCAGTGTACCTGTACATTGCAATCCCAGTACCTAAAACGCTGTTAAAATATGTGGCAAAAAATTAATAGATATACAGCAACTTTAAGTGAGTACCTACTAATTTTTTACTGTCGATCTCATGAATGCAGGGGTAAAGTTTTACAGTCGGTATGAAATTTGAATTTGGTCAAAACCTCAACCACTTATGTATTTGGGTTTTTATGTTTTGTGCGGACTTTTGTTGCGATAGTGGTTCTGGATTCTAAATTACGATGGGAGGGTGGTCAAAAGTCCACGCGCACGTAGGCCTCCCATTCGGGCCCTTTGTGCTGCCTCCCTGACTAAAGTCACTCAGCCCCGCAACATCACTCAAGCCACCCCACGCGTGAGATGAACCTGAGGATGCTGGACGGGGGGCGGCTCTGATCATAGCCATGTCCGGCCAGGATTCCCCCAACATGGATCGTCTTGTTTCGACGAGTACGGGACACTCACAGAGTATGTGTTGCGCCGTCTCGTCGTCTGTGTAGCATCCTCTACAGGATGGTGATTCGACCAAGCCCATGCGGTGCATGTGCTTGTTGAGTTTACAGTGCCCAGATAGTATGCCCACAAGTAGTCGCAGGTTCCTTCTGGATAACCCTGTGCAAAAGCGCGCCAGGCTACGGGATGGTCCTCTAAAGGCCTCTCTCGCATGACGGCTGTCTGACATCAAGTTCCACCTAGTCTTGTGTTGGACTTGGGTATCTTGAGTAATCAAGTTGTTTACAGTTGATACTGTAAGTGGGAGAGCCGGCTCTGGACCATAAAACAGTTGTTTTGAGGCCAGTCGGGCTAACTTATCGGCTTTTTCGTTGCCTATTGTTCCAGCATGCCCTTTGACCCATACGAGCTGAAGGGTATTGCTGTTTGTCACTTGCTCTAATGCTTGGTGACACTCTGAAACCAGCCTAGAGGTGATTTTGTATTGACCTAGTGCCTGCAGAGCGGCTCTGCTGTCACTGGAAATTCTTATTGTTTTATTCTTTATGCCGCGCATAAGAATTGTTTTCGCACTAAGCGTTATTCCTGCTAGTTCTGCCTGAAAGACAGTCGAAATTTTGCCTAGTGCTTGGCTAATATGGAAGTTCAGTTCTTCGGAATAAATTCCGGTGCCTGTTCCTTCCATTGTTTTGGATCCGTCCGTGAAGATGGATATGTCCGGTTGGGATGCCACTTCCGCATCAAAGAAGATGCGGTAGTTTTTCCCTAGTATGTATCGAGGGGTGAGTGAGTCAGATCGTCCTTCTAGTATAGGCAGTCGCTTGACTGCTTCGCCCAGAATTCGCGAGTGTCCCACCTCAATACCTCTACTGTTCAACAACCCTTTATTTTTCAGACGCAAGGCTGCCAACATGGCCTGCTCTCTCACGTGGAGATCCAGTGGAGGCAGTCCCAGGAGGGCTTCCATGACGGCTGTGGGGGTTGTTCGCATTGCGCCCGTGCACGCAAGGCACGCTAGTCTTTGCACATGATTGAACAGTGCTTTGGTTGTGGATAGTCTGGTTCTAGGCCACCATACAATTGCTCCGTAACAGAACATAGGTCTGATCACAGCGGTGTACAGCCACAGGACAGCCTTTGGGGATGGACCCCAAAGTCTTCCCATTGCGCGGCGACATTGCCAGAAAGCCCTATTTACCTTTTCCGCTTTAAGCTGGATGTGCTTGCTCCAGTTCAGTTTGTTGTCAAGTGTAATACCTAGATACTTCACTGACTCTGAAAACTGGAGGTGTTTTTGGAAGAGTATAGGAGCTCGAAGGCCCACAATCTTCCTTTTCCTTGTGAATAGAACTACCTCCGTTTTTGTCGGGTTTATTGACAGGGAGCGTTCCTTACACCATTCTTCGGTCACTCTGAGAGCTGATTGCATCAGACTGCACAGAGTAGCCTCAAACTTGCCGGTTATTAGGATGGATAGATCATCCGCATAGCCCAGCGTGTAATAGCCGCTGTCGTTAAGACGACAGAGCAGGCTGTTTACGGTTAAGTTCCACAGAAGTGGCGACAGCACCCCACCTTGGGGGCACCCTCTCACTACTGTGCACCTCATCGTTATATCGCCTACGCTTATGTGCACTGCCCTGGATTTCAGTAGCTGCACAATCCAGCTTCGTACGATGTCAGTTACGCCATGATGGCGTAATGGAGCTTCGATTGTCTCAAAGGTTGTTTTGTCAAACGCCCCTTCTATGTCTATGAATATTCCCAGGGTGGACTGTTTATAGTCCAACGATCTCTCAATCCTCCCCACGATAGAGTGTAGGGCTGATTCTGTGGATCTTCCTGGAGAGTATGCATGTTGGTTAGGGTGCAGCGGGATTCGTGCCATCGCTGTTTCGCTTATATGTCTGTCGCACAATCTTTCAAGTGTCTTAAGGAGAAAAGACATTAGACTGATTGGACGGTATGATTTAGGTGTGGAATAATCACCTTTACCAGGTTTGGGGATAAAAACAATTTTTATCTCCCTCCATTGTTTTGGTATGTATCTGAAAGCGATACAGCCCGTATAAATTCTCACCAGGTGTACAACAATAACATCCAGTCCCCACTGCAGAAGAGCTGGTATTATGCCGTCCAATCCTGGTGATTTGTATGCTGAGAACGTCTTCACCGCCCAGGTAACCCTTGTCACGTCCGCTATCTGATCAGCAGTCGCCCAATCATCCCCCGTGGGGGTGATGGGGACCGCCTCTGGCCAGATAGGGTGTGGCATAATGGCAGCCCCAGGAAAGTGAACGTCTCTTAGCGATAGTGGTTATAAGTACTTTGCATATCGTACTAAATTATGAATGCAAAATAAGCCACTTTTGGGTATTATTTTTGGTTCCTAGTTCTGAAGAAGG
This sequence comes from Pyrocoelia pectoralis, assembly GCA_036250285.1. NCBI lineage: Eukaryota > Metazoa > Arthropoda > Insecta > Coleoptera > Lampyridae > Pyrocoelia > Pyrocoelia pectoralis. Next base: position 8,557,406 of record CM070075.1, read on the forward strand.
ATTATCAATTTCTCTCGTTGTCTTTCGGTAGAATGAAAATATTTTTCGCTCCATTTGGAAATAATAGTCGCTTCATATTTTTTTCACGATTCAAAGCTTCAGAGTCAGACTAAATTTTATTGTATGTACATAAAAGATCGGTTATCCTATTTGAAATAATACAAGAAGCATCGATTTATTCAACCTCATCGTTGAACTTAAATTCTTTCCGTAAATATTCTGTAAATAGGCCATGCAATTTTGGAATTAACTAGAGCATATTGTACAATGAAATTTTTATTGTAAACGTTAAACAGAATTTCAATTAGATTTGAGTTACTTCTAAATCTTAAAATTGGTAAAAGACTGTAACTTATTTCAAATTATGGTTATTTGCGAAGTATGCATCTCAACAACCAATCTGTTCAGTAAACTAAATTTACATGTGAAAGTACCAATTGCAAATAATCCACTTGATACACACTTCTTCCCTCATCGCATTTTATTAAAGTTAAACAAAAGATTCAAGTAGATATCCTCTTTTACCCTATTTTATGACACACTCGAAGAGTATATATCAAGGATAAAGCGCATTATAAAAGCATTCAGTTTTTTTGTCATGAAATTGTGGGTGTAACCTAATTTTCTTGCATGCACAGTGCTGATATGAGCTTTCCCCTGTAATTGTGTTTACTATTCACAAAGGCAAATTTAAATGGAACTGACTGCAGCTCTCGTATTACATTTTTTCTCGTTTGTGTTAAATAAGAACTTCCTCATTTCAATTAGAAGCGAAATGATATTCAAATCACGTAAAGTATTGCATTCGTAATTAGAGTGCTTTCGATTTTGAGTCATGTAAATTTGCCTGAATTGTGCACATTTAATTTAATAGGTCAAGAATTTTGAATATTGAAGGGTTTTGTTTATTTAAAGAAGAGATTGTATTACAGTTTAAGTACCTACCTCTATTCACATTAAATTAATTGGAATGTTTCTTGTTGTCTAAGTGTGTAATTTGAAATATGAAAGAATTACGAAATAATAATTGTAAAACTTGCTTGAATTTCTATGAGGTCAAAATTCTTATGCTGAATTTTAGAAATTAAATTTGAGAGTTTCAAAAGATGAACGTATATCAACGAATCTTATTTTTAGTTCTATATGAAATATGAGTATTACAACTATGTACAAGAGAGTACCTACTCCTTTCATTCCGTTTTGTGCAACTTTGTTTCTTGTGGCAGATTTTCGTGCACATGTCGTTACTCTATAATAGGAAAAGATTTTTCTTGATTTGCCAACTACTACAAACGCAATCCATTTAAATCAGAAGTGTCAGTGTAACAAATTAAAGCTGCTCAACTTATGATTGTAATTTACTTAATTTTTAGCTTTTTTCGGAGCGATAAGGTTTAAACCTTTGGTGACCTAAAGAGATGTGAGGAAAATATTCCAATTTATGTTGGTCCATTCTGCGGTTATGAAACATTATTTGTACTAACAAGTCTCGTTCTAAGCAGAATATTATTATTACATACTTATTATTTATTTAGTTCTTGAATAACCTTTTTCTCTCTAATCACTACATCTCAAGGCCACGTTACCTGCTTTTCAATTTTTGATACAGAACATTATTGACCTTTGAGTTTCAATGTCCGCGCTTCTTGCTTCATCGTGATTCTCTTCTAGTTTTACCTGTCACGTTTTAGAAGGTAATTGTATGTATTTAATATTTACAATCGTATTCTTCAACACTATTTTTCTTTATTTTCCTATTCGTTTTCTTTAAGGTCTACAAAATCTTCCTCGTTATTAATTATATGAGCACTTTTCCTTCTTTCTCCGTCAAAAGTCTACCGCCTGTAACATTCTGAATTATTTTTGTCAAATTCCTATTATGAGAAACATCTATATGAATATCAAGTTTTTATATCTCTTTTAGTTCCCTTAGTTGGCTACTTGTTTTGAATTGGTGCTGCTACCCCAGGGATATAATGGATGAAACAAGGCACCTTTTCTTACATTGTCTTTACAATTTTTTGGAAATTGATCTTAACCTTTCCACATCATAATCTTAATGATGGATCCATGTTAATTTATGATCAATTCTTAATCCGAGAAATTTTGTCTGTTTTATTGAGGTGTTACCAGATCTGATCACAAGTCTTTTATTATAGCTACTGTTTTCGGTTAGGAATTCGACCGTATTTATTTTTTTAACACTTTGTTTTATGCCATTGTTGTTGCATCATGATTGAATGTCTTCTACTGAGATTGTAGTATCTTATGACCTCGTTTTCTGTGTTACCAAGAATTAACGTTGTTGATGTCCTCTTTAATGTGCCTTCTGCATATTCTGCACAATATTTTTATGGGACTAGGCGTGGTAATTAGCGAAATAGGGGCGAGCATAAAGGCCAATTTCTTGCTTTTTGTTTATGTATCGGAAACACTCGAGAAATTGTTATTTGATCTAGGTAATGTCCTTCTATCGATTTGTTAATAATTAACATACATATTGTCTAATTATTTGACAATCGCTTCTGGTTCTGTTGAATATTGAGAAGGCATGATATTTATAAATATCTACCTTCTTTGTAGTTGGTTGTCAATTAGTGTTCGTAATGTGCTATTTATAAACTTTTCTTATATTGGGTGCTTGCTCTTGCCTTATTGAAAAATCCACATTTTATTGCGAGTTATTTATTAAGAATAAGAATAAGAAAATCTTGAGGAAGATGCTCCCTTGTGGCCATATATTTGCATTGTATAGATTGTGTCTTTTAGAAAATAAGGTGCACCAAAGTCGGTATTCTTTGGAGCAAAGAAAATAAGAACCATCAATCATTATATGCAGTCTGTAACTTTTGATTGAATTCTTTTTTGTATTAAAGGTAATAGGTGTAACTTACATGCGACATGCGACTTATTTATTCACTAAGTACATACTCCGATTTTAGTTCCCTTTTCTTAGATCTTACTTTCTTATAAACAAATTTTTAATGGTGAACCCCAATTACTATTTTGATCATCTGATAGTAACCCCACATTCTTTAGAATGTAACGCTATAGTATATGTGACGCTGGTCTATGGATAAAAAAACATCAGAGAGCCACCGTCACATATATGCGACGTAAAAAAATGTTATATTTTGGGTATTTAGAGAAGTTTCCAATGCGATATAAATTGGCAAAAAAAATAACAAACAGAAATCTCTTGTAATTATTTTATTGCTGTAATAATATCTAACAAAATAAATAAAAATAAAGTATATTCTACTCAAATAAAGTCAACGAAAAACATAAACATATTCTGCACAATATTTTCATGAGACTAGGCGGGGTAATTAGCGAAATAGGGGCGAGCATAAAGGCCAATTTCTTGCTTTTTGTCTCTACATCTATCACAAACAAACCAACTAAGGGTTTTCTTTTTGTCTTTAGAACACTGACGACATCTCTTTCTTTCGTGACATTTCGCAGGGAAATGGGGCTGAGTAGGCATATTTCTTCGAGCTGTTATATTTGTCCTGTTAATGGATTCTGTCTGTTGGGCAAATATATATTATTATTATTATTATATCGTCTAGAGGCCCATGGAGATCTATCATGGCTGAAATAATTTCATCCCTGTCGTTCAAATACCTAATTTTCTTTCTGGTAGCTTTTTTATAAAGAAAATAGCTATTCCAGAGTAACACATTCAGGAGATGAAAAAATAATTTCAGGTAGTGTAGGTGTTGAATAATACGAGATCATTTGATCCGCCCTATCAATGCCTGACATATTGGCATTATAGTCAGATACTAGGTTTGGTTTTAGATATTCGACACTCTTTCGATTTTTTACAGATCTCATAACGAATTTATGACATATCGAGAGCACTACTACGTCCCTTTTATCTCGCCAGTTTCGCACAGTAATACTTCCATTCCTTTTCCATATGGATGTCAGTTTTTTTGTCACCACTTCAGTAGGATTACCTCTTCTCTTGCATCCCACTGTTCCTACGCCGTGAGTCCTCTTCTATAATAAATCTTTTGCAAGACTAACCCTAGTATAGAAATTATCTATATAAATGGTGTGTCCCCTTCCAATATATGGTATCAGCAATTCTTGAACCACCGAAAAGGCATGGCCATGTTCTTCACTGGTTACTGTACCTTTGCCGGAATATATTATCATATTCAAAACGTACCCGTCGAGTGTACATGGTTCATATAATTTGATGCCATATTTGGCAGCCTTATTCGGGATATACAGACGTACGCGTCACAATAATAATGCTTCATGTATAGACAATCTAGGACCAGGATAAATACACTACAAAATAAATAAAAAATTTCCCAGTACAGGGCGACTCAACTTTAAAGGTCATTGTGTGCTGTGTGCAGAGGAAATAACGGATGCATTCCTGGAAACTCAGAAGAAAATGAAAGTACCGGAAAATGTACACAAATTAGAGCTAGATTCTGTGAGGGATTCTTTTTTAAAGGGAGCTGAAAAACGAGGAGGTGAATGGGCACAAAGAATAATTGATCGCATTAAGGACCAGGACGTTCCCGCAAGGGATGCTAGATACCACCTCTTTTGTCAAAGGAAGATACATCGGCTACCTTCCCAAACAGAGGCTAAGGGGGGATATCGCCCAACAAAAAACCTTGACGAGGCAATGGAGTACATTTATTCTTACCTAGAGGAGAAATCTGAGGAGTGCCAGTTCTCTGTGGAAGAAGTACTGAATCAAATTCATGGAGACTTTCATCCTGACATTCGAACTGTCATGACTCGGCTGTTCAAACGATACGGTGAAGATATTGTGATTGCTGAAACAGCCAACCAAAAATGCACTGTCTGTTTCAGAGATTTGAGGAACAAGATTCTCACAAATTCGTGATATGAAAACCAAAGATCAGCTCCACAAGAAGAAAAATTACGTGTGGTGAAGGCTGCCGCTGACATGATATTGGGTGATATTCGGACTCAGATGTACAATATATCTGAGTACACACCCCCTGACAATTTTTTGGTCAATATGGAGACTGTAATCCAGGAATCCGTGCTTGTTTTCTAACCATTATACTGAAAAACAAGCGCTCATCTCTAGATAAGTGGGGAAATAAATGCATTTCTCTTTTATACGCATTGATTAGTGTAGTGCGACCACGTTTTTTCATATAATCTCTTTTGAATCCCGTTAGTTGTATTTGTATGATGCCAACATTTAAATTTGTAATGATAATAATGTTAATTGGAAGTACATAGTTATCTGTACAACAGATTTTGGTGTTTTTTCGACACAAGGTGACGCGCCAAGGTCAGAAACTTGGATTTTACATTACCGGCCCAACACTAAATAACATTTCAAAAAATCAGAACAATACCCGACCTTTTGCATACCAAAATGCTTTATTTTACAGGGCTAATAGAGTATTTTATAAAGGTAACGTAATTTTTTTAGTATAAAGTTGACGAAGATAAATGTTTTTTTTACAGCAATTAGGTAAATCCCTATACTGTCTAATATAGAAACAAGAAAAGTTTGATAATCCGTGTGCCAAAGTTTTAACATACCTTAAAAAACTTTAATGTACAATAATCAATCAATCTACCTTTTCCTTCTTACACGAGCAAGTGATAAACGCTGTAATTAAGTCGCTGTAACGCTTTAATGCTCGACATTTTAAAAACAAATTTTCTAGCATGCGAAACTTTCGCAATAAGAAGATTTGAGGTATAACCGATCCAAAAAAGTAAGCCACTTCCGAAATACTTTTTAACTGACTTATTTAACAATCGATAACCAAACGATTTTATAAAATATAAGTAAAACTTCCATGATTATTATGAGTTGTACTTGTACGTGCAGACTATAGACAATTTCGTACGTGCGTGTTCTTAACTTAACTGCTTCCTCAACATCAGCTGACTTTAGCTATCGATTATGCAATAGCGCCATCTTATACAATTCTAATTTTGAATTCACAATGGACGTACTTGCATGTACCTACTTTATTCTTCAATAGCGAAACTTTATTTTCGTTAGGCGCACTAAACACTGAATGCAATTCAAATTTTTCATTGCATTAACGTAATTGCTATATAACGGCGACTTACAGTGATGCTTTTTAGATGCTCGTCTCGATTTAGGTAGAGAGCCCCGTCCTAATTGTATTTAAATCCGGCTTCATTTATGCAGGACGAAGGCTAATGGCATATCTTGTTTATTGCACTGGTTTTTGCTGTGACCTCAGCACTTCATCAAGCTCGATCCGTTGTACATTATCCTGAATATTTTACTATTACTTGTGCCGAGGGATCTATTATCACTAGGAACCTTTTTGGTTATTTTTTCGCGGTAATTCTCTTCCAAAATTACTCCAATCACACATAAGCTTTGTTTTTTTAATATCTAGACCGTATACAGCACTTACGGTCGCATAAAGTCTCAAAAAGATACATAAAGAGGGTTTTATTTTTACATTTACTCTGACATCTGTATTATTCGCATGAGGATTTGTAACATACGGGGTGTTCCTTTTAATCAATATCACTTTGTTTCCATTTTCCTCTGCGTTTGACGTTTCTGTGCTTTCTACACCTGAATTTGTTTTATTGTAGTGGCTTATTTAACTCTATAGCTGTTTTCAAGTAAACTGCATCGTTTTCTTTCAGATTTTTCTTTACCGTAGTTATGTGGGGGGGGGGGGGGGGGGGGGTAACGTCTTCATACAGTGACTAAAAAGAAATATATGAAAAGAATCTAAGTAAACCGTAGTAGGTACTTAAGTTCATGAAATTATTAATCTTCTGGTAGTTAATTAATGGAGCCGTAAATGTTCATTGATATTATATGTACTTTGTAATACTCTCTTTTTGCGTACATTGTATTGTATACATTCGGTCATAGATAAATACATACATAAAAATTGTCAAGATATAAATAAGATTTTACAAGTTAAAGACTTAAGTCAAGTTACTGTCTTAAACACATTTTTTACTGTGCATCATTTTAAAATTTAGTTTAATCTAATTTATAATGGCCCATCCGGCTTTAACGGGTTTATTTTGTAAAATCTTATTTACTTATATCAAAGAGTCTTTGCTTATATCTTTTAAGTGCGCTTAGCAATTATTTTATTTCACTTCGTATTACATTAAAAACGTAAGGGGAGGCTTTGAGCTTTTGTGTTATCATTCCGACTACCTCTTCTTGCACGTCTGTATAAAACATGTATTTTCACATCGTTCAAGTCACAAGTGTCAAACTTCTTTGTTTTTATTTTTTTTTGGTTTAGGTAACTTTTTCTACACTTCTACTATTATACCTTCCTCCTTTATGCTCCTGTGTACAATCGCAAATCGCTTGCCTTTGAGGCCTTTTCTCATTCTTGGGAACCAAAAGTAACAAAGGCGATATTGAACAATGTGGTGGAAAAACAGCCTTTTCCGGACTCCAGATAGAATGCTTGACTAGGAAGGACAAATTCAGAACTTCGATCATATTCCATCACCAGTGGTCGGACTTTGTGGATGTTGTCATCGGTTTGATTGTTCATGACCGTCCTGAACAATATAATGACCAAATAATCACACAACCTTCACCATGAATAACTTTAATTTTGATTAAATTATTGAGAATCGAAGTGGATAAAATTAATTAAGTTGTTTAAGGATACATGTTTCGAGAACCTTTTGGTGTCATCATCAGACTACAAAATGTTTGCTTGACATAAAAGTAATAAAAATAATAAGCTATGCATACTCTAAGTGTAATGGTTGAGTTAGGTTTAAGTTGATATTAAAGTGAAGTAATGGGCGTGAGTGAGGTGAAGTAAAAATTTCCAAAATTACAACTTGATCATTAAAAAAAGTTTGCGAGAGAGAGAGAGTGGAACGAGCAATAAGGGATCACATGGTCTGTGGTCGTAGATTTTCTGAAGATATCTATATCAAAATAATTATTGGGTCTGGTGATTTTGAGGTCCAAGAAATTGAGACTACCGTTTATTTCTTTTTCAAGGGTGAACTTAATATGGGGATGTAAGCTTTGGAAACTAAGATCAATATCGTGGTCCTTGCCCTTGAATATTACAAAAATGGCGTCCACATAACGTTTATAGAAAACGAAATGATCTTTAATCAAGTTATTATTGAGGATACTGTTAAATTTTAAAGAAGTCAGAAACAGTTCAGCTAAAAGTGGGGAGAGATTGCTACCCATGGGTAGACCTGAGGTTTGAGTGCGAATTGAAGGGTGAAATTGAAAAAAAAATTGTTTATTAACTAATTTTAGACTGTCGATGAGAAAAGTGCAAACGGAGTCAGTTAAATTAGAAGAGTGGAGATAATCAGTAACGATCCTCAAACAATCTTCAAACGGGACACTTGGGAAGAGATTGACAATATCAAAGGACAACAGCTGAAAATCACTGTTGACCTCCAGTTTTGAAAGTTCATTGGCTAACTCAAATGAGTTTTTAATCGAATGTGGAAATTGAAAATTTAAATTCTTTCTAAGGGTGTGGTTAAACCAGTCGGACAATTTAGACACGGGGGTGTTAGTGAATGATACGATCGGGCGTACAGGATATTAGTTTTCTTAGGCTAGGCATAGGGGCGGGGGAATAAGGGGTTCATAATGAGTATTAAGAATGTCTCGGTTTTCAATGATGAAATGCCTGACTCGTTTAACAAATTGATTGAAATTTACATTAGTGATCTGAAAATCATTGGAATTAAGGGAATCAGCAACTTTAGTGACGTAATCAGATTTGTGTAAGATAATAGAATTTCCTTTGTCAGCTTTCTGGTTCAGGTTCTGAATGTTAGGGATATGAGAATTGTGATGTAAGGTAACTTCCACATCCAGTTTGAATTGATTAACCAGTTCTTTATCTAAACTGTGGGGGTTGTGTTTTAAACCATAGCTCAAAATTCACTTTACACCAAGAATATGGATCCAATCAAAGTCCTGAACAACATCAGTTGCCATTGCGCCCTTTTGCAGACTTATGTTTTAACCAAATCTGTGAGGAATCATCATGCAAATGTTTGAAAGCACGTAGGAGTTTGAGGATGCTTAAGATAAGGATGTAATTTAAATTTTCGTTATCTCTTTTATCAATGTGGCTGTAGCAGGAAATGCAACCACAAGTACATACCATGAGGAGTGTTCAATTGGTGAAAGACGTAGATCTTAGGGCATGTGTTGATTCCTGCAGTTTGTTGTTAACCCTTTCAGTACGGATGAGGCTTATAGTCGACATTAGTGACTTTGCCCCACAGACGGACGTCGACGGCAATGGTTTTGCACTCTTTAAACCCTCCCTGTATATTTAAACATTAAAATTTTTTATGACGTGCTGCACAGACGGATGGCGCATTAATTCGACACTTTAAACTGTTCCGTATAAACGGATGGCGCCTATAGTCGACACATTAAACATTCCCCACAGACGGATGGCGCCTATAGTCGATACATAACACATTCCCCACAGACGGATGTCGACTTTACTTGCACGTCGACTAAAGTCACCATATATCGACTGCTGGAACGATTCGTCCATATTGGTCTTCTTGTGAATTTTCGTCATTTTGTGCAGTATTGTTTCCTATGGGCAATATTATTATTATTAAAGTTATGTTTCTTGCTAAACCAACTTTTAATTACTTTATTAATTAGATAATCGAAAAAAAAGTGTCGACTATAGTCGACATCCGTCTGTACGGTTTGACTACTTGGCGCCGCCTGTGTAGCAATGTTAGGTAAAATCGAGCCGTACGGAAAGGGTTAAGGAAAGGGCTTATGTAATCCTGCATCTCCAGCGTCTGTGTTATTAACTGACCGCAGAACGTTACCGCATTAACAATCTGGAACCGTTTGTATTCAAACTCAATAAGCAAAGTAGTTCCAACTAGAACAGTCTCTAAAGTTTATAAGGTCATAGAAACGAACTTATACAAGTACTTTTGCAACTTGCAATGACCAGCATTCTTTGGGAATTACAAAGGTATAGCAAAGTACTAAATATCGTGTACTTTTGTATCGCCGTGCTGATGTAAAATCGAATTAAATAGGTATTATATCAAGAAATAAATTTCAGTAGAAATTATTTTAATAAAACTATCTTACTATCATTGCTGAAAGAATGAAATATTAGTTTTGAGAAGGCACTACTAGAGATAATGTTCCGGTGTTAGTCTCGCATAATTTTCCTTCGTAGCGATTTAATTAGCTTATCTTGTTTCATGTAACTATTTGAAAGGCTAAGTTCCAAATATGAGAACAATACGAGATAATACATGGAAACAAGGGAGGCATAAATTACAATAAGCTTTTAAACAAAAGGTTAACAACCCCTCTATCTAAATGTGTTTAGATAGCGCAACACACTATGACAAAATATATTTTAATAAGTGGGAATATTAATAATTTGTACGCTTACTAGGTATTCGAATAGAAAACTTGTAGAAGGTCAGCGGTACTAATATTGTTGACAAGAAGTTTGCATTAGTAAGATTACCAAGTAGCTACAATCGAATCAAGCGTTGCTTACAAAAAAACATGGATTGATTTTCCATTCTAATTTGACAGATTGTTTTGTTATTCACTCTGATAATGACATCGGTAAACCCTTTCTTGAGGACCGCTATTGATGAAATGACACCTACCACGCGTCAACTTACCACCCAACTTAAAACCAATCCGTCCATTCACAAATGGAATCTTACGTATGATGGGAACTCCAGTGTTACCGCGTTGCTTGAAAGGGTAAATGAAATGTGAACTATTTACCAGAAGTGCCTTAACCTGGTTTAGATCAGTGCGCAGTAATATTCATTCCTGGCAATTGGAGTCTCAAGCCCGCTTTTTTACCTTATGGTTATGAACTATCTCTCCAAGATGAGATAAGGAATAGAATACAGGGGGAGGAAGAACGTGTAATCGCTTATATCGCTGCGATGGAAAATTTATTTAATCGGTTAACCTGTAAACCAGCAGAATGTGTGCGAGTACAAATGATTAAAAGAAATTTATTACCAAAAGTCCAGAATCAACTGGCTCTACACACGGTCTGCTCCATTGTGGAATTAACACGGTTATGTCAGATAACTGAAGAAGCACAGCCGAGGGCACATATCTTTAAACCACTTCCTAATTACAGATTCTTATTAGAACCAGACCTTGCTGATCATAAGCCATCAAGTTCAAAGCCACTCATCCACACCGTAGAACAACCAACTACCTCTTAGCAGCAGACTACGAACACGAGTCAATTTTTAATGCCAGAATGTGCAGAAATCACCTGCTGGAACTGTGACCAAACGAATCATACAGCTAGAGTCTGTCCCCAACCTAAAAAGAACTTTTGTTATCGCTGTGGACAGCCCGACCCCCGACGTGACTATTAAGACTTGCCCAAAGTGTTCGGGAAACGATATCCGGATTCACAAGAGGACAGAAATGTGAATCCCGGCATTTACAAAACGTATCATTGAGTTATACAGCGATATTTTTGGCCTAAATTAAAAGCAGATATAGCTAATTACATCAAGCATTGTAAGATATGTCAAACCTATAAAGTCGAACAAAAAGTTCCTGCCGGGTTGATGGCTGGCACCCAGCAAGTATCCAAACCCTGGGAAGCCATTTGCATCGATATTGTTGGACCTTTACCGAGATCGAAATCAGGTCATTGCTATATAACTTAGCCTGATTTCTTCTTATCAATCTATAACATGTTCTAAGTTTGTACTATCGCACCCCAATATTATTATTTGTTCTTCCGATGATTAGCATGTATCAACAAAGGTTTATCCGAGTCAACACAATCGGTGTGCTGTATAAAACGCAATAATATTGAAATCCTCCCGGCGTGGGCGTGATGCTTCAGATTTATTTGAACCATAGAAGGCTACCCTTAGTTTGGTACCCTTCCCCAGTACCCCATAATGGGATAAGGTGAAGTGTATATTCTCTGAACAATTATCGACTAACGTTATGTGACATTCACTGAAATAATCCGCCATAAATTCTTAGTATATTTGATAGCGTGTCCCCCAGAATTTGAGGCTGTGTAAAATTATCCTCCAATATCTTAAGGGTGCTGCATGGACATTTCTTATTTCATATTATCCAACAAATCCTTCAAATCCGATTTTTCGTTAAAATGCTCAAGCAGCGGCGTAACTACATAAGTGCAAGCCCGTGCACTGCACGGGGGCCCTTAAGCTCAGGGGCCCCTTAGCTGAACTTAGATGACTAAAAACCTCTACAAATTTCTCAAAAGAAACTATTTGCATCATAATCATTCGGATTGTAAATTGTTTCAGTTCAGATTTATAGTATTGAATAAACTATCTTCTTACACATATGAATTTATGAGACAATTCTCTGGATCATGGAAAGGAAAATGCAGCAGAGCATGTCTGTTGAATTCACGAATGGATGATTTTGAGTTCTCACAAAGTTCAAATAACTTTTTTCCTCTCTGTTTTAAACGATAAAATATTTTCCCAAACCTTATCCTGATGTAGGAACAGGGGCCCAATTTTCGACTTGCACGGGGGCCCTTGATGCCCTAGTTACGCTACTGTGCTCAAGCCAGTTTCTAGTAGTAGCTTCAAGATGAAAATTGGTTCAATTTTTGACTGGAAAATGGGAGCTCACTATTTTAGTGAATACAATCCAAATTTCACATATCTGGATTGGTGTCTATGTGGATTTAGTTTGGAAAAGGGAGTTTCATTGTTTTGTCTGATATTTTGGTTTTATTACGAACTCCTAAACTAGAATTAACTGTTTTAACTGCAGCTTGTTCGATTGTATTTTCCAAAGAAATATGCGACTCTTTAATTGTGGAAAAATAATTATGGCTGCTTTCTGTAAAACAAACGAAGTACAAGAAACATTCCTAGCGTTCGAAAAGGGCACACTGATAAAAGAAAAACCATTTATATGATTTTTCCTCCAAGTTGGAGGCCTTCTAGGGAGTTGTCGAAGGGAGGGTTAATGACGCTACACGTACTTCATTAACGCCCACTCGCAACAGGAGTTTTCTACGTAAAAACCATTTATGCATTGCGAAATGAATACTCATTTTGATAAACCTTTTTGAGATAAGTAATAATGAGAGAGATCACCAGATATTGGATGGGTGACAAAATGCACCTACAGAATGTGCTGAAGACGTGGACAAGTTGTGTAACTCAAGAGCACTTTTAGGAACTTTCCACAGTGAATGAAAATACGGATTTCAATGAGAGCTGCTAAAAAGCGAACCACCGTTTGCGAGATTGTTCACTGCAACTTGTAAATAAACTAAGAGTTGTTACGTCAGCGTTTTCGAGAAACTAGTTTTCTCTTTGTCGAAATAAACCAAGCAAATTTCACACTTATGTGAGAATTTCAAACATTAAACGTCGATCAATCACTGCCTAATAACATTGTATCTTGAACTAACACCCACATTTTCATTAATTAAATCATGAGCGTAATTAAATTCGTTGCCTTAATCGACCGATATTGATACCGTAACAGAGTTAATTAAAGACATACAGGTGAAAATAGGGGTAAATCTAATTTTACTTTTAACGCGTCTTTGTTGTTTTTAAATTACGATAAATGGACATTTAAACACGAAACAACACTTTACTTTGAGTAGGAGTTGAACATGTTTTAGATCCATGATTACGTTTTCGTTTTGTTATACAGTGTCATTATAAAACTTTGTAAAAATTTAAATTATGTTTGTCACATCACACGATCTTGAGTTACCTTTTGTAATTTATCGAACCCGATAAGTTTAAAAAGTCTATTCCATTATGGGTCCAATGATCACTCTTAGTGTTTGAGGAAGAAGCGGCATCTTGAATTTTGTTTCTTTGATTAAGGGCATATCTTATTGTAGATGTTATTGGTACGTTGTTTTGTGATTCATATAGCAGTTGTTATCTTTTGGTTTCATTTCCTTGTTTGTTCTTTACCACTATCTTCTTTTCCATGTTTTTTCCGCCATATGTTGCTAGAAAATGAAAAATACTGAGCCATACAGGAGTGCCTCACATTCTCTTCTCAAACATATGAAAAATGTGTTCGAGGAGTAAAAAATTACCACCGATTACGAAACGAAGATGTTATAACTGGCTGGGTACTTACCTTTAAAGCTAAACAGGGAAAAAGCTGTAATTATCCAATTAATTTTAGATATCCATAATAAATCAATCCATATTACGCTAACTGAATATACATTATGCATTTAAAAGGAAATGTGCTTAAAAAAGCTACGGCTCGTGTATTTCAATTTATTGCGTGTACTTTTATTTTGTCTTTTGTTCCTATAAATTATGGCACAGAATTTATTCAACTTGTATACAATGCCAGCGCGTTCTTTGATGTTTGTACCGTTCAAGAACGTAATGTTAATTTAATTTTGACTTTATATGCAGAGGAAAAGTTTAATCATTTTAGCAATTGAAAAGGCTACCTTACTACGGATATATAATTTCGGAAATGTGTAAATTTCAATGGATGCGCCTTGAAAAGTCCTTAATACTTTTGCAATAAGTTTGTGACCTATAAACCTGCTCTACTTAAATAATGATCTGTTAAAGGATTTGCGTGTTTGTAGTGTTTTAAAGGTTAAGGAGGTGCCGTGTTCTTGAATGTTTCCCTTTCATGTTAATATGGAAATATTGGATATGTTTCCCGTTACACTAAATGGGAAACACAAAGTGCATGTTTACAATATTTATACATAATGCATCACTTTTGTGTCATGATATGGGCTAGAAGTTCGGTTTGAAACAAAGGGAAGTGTAAATAATTTGTCAAATTTTACTTATCGTAGTAGTATAGTCAATATTCTGAAACATGCCAGTTTAATTGTAGGGGCAACGTTAAACATAAATTATTAAACGTTCGGTTACATCAAGGGCCTCTTAAATATTCAGTCAATCACAATTCACAAGCTATAAAGCCTGTGTAACAGTTATCTTCGAACGTCTATTCTCCGTTGCTTTTTAGGGGCTCCCATTCTGTCACTTACTTCCAATTTTCTGACATGTATATTAATTAAAATTTAACTATAGGAAAAGTCAATATTCGCCGATAATTTAGCTTAAGTTATTGTGTAATTTAGAGAATAAGCGAAAATTTCCAATTTTTAACTTTTTTTAGTGACATTCTTGCACTTGTTTTCATACGCCTTAAACTCTTCCATTCAGTTTACGTATAATTTAATTATTACAAAATTGCTAAAATGTAATATCAAGTAATTCAAAATGGCTAAAACATTTTTAATAAATACCATCACATTGTGACTGAGAACTCGTGTGAACGTATTACTTACGTTGCTTACTGCCTGCATAATAAAGCGATGAAAATTTCTCATTTTTCAAAAATTTGCTACATTGTGCCTCGTTAAAACAATCCAAAAAGTGAGGTACTACGTAATTCATTGTATCGTTATCATTCAACGATTGTATGGATATTATCGTATAAGGTAAAAAAAAACGTCTGATAGGATACAGAATAATTTCTCTGTTTCCATCTCAAGATTTTTATCTATCCGTTAAATGTGGAAAACCTTCTCTTAATTACGGAGAGTTGAGTTCGATTTAGCTGATACGAGGCTTGATCAATTAAAAGGTGATGGTGATGAAGTTTTAGAAAATGTTGGGGTGAGTGTAAAATTTTCCCATAATATCGTACACAAACTGTATTATAACAAAGTTCTTCAGCACCTCAGGGAGTAAAAACCAAAATTGAATAATTTGTCTTGTCAATAATTTACTGGCGATGAAACTTGGTGTCATTATTTTGAACCTACTTGACATCGATGTAATGAAAACATTCAAATTCAATACCTACCACAAATAATTTTAAAGCACAACCTGCTACAGGCAAGGTGGAATTTTTCCTCAACCATGAAGGGCGCTTGTTGACAGATTTTGAAAACCCTAAAGTGAACATAGACGCCCAGAAATCCTTTCACATGGTGTCATTTTGCTCCACGACAATGTTCTGTACTTCTGTCTCATGGTGCGAACATAGTAGGAAATGATTCTCTTATTGAAATTCGACGATTTTCTGTAACCAGGCGTCCCACGCATACCATATTATTGTCTGTTGAAGCACCAGGTTGCAGCTGGACTCCTGTTTCCATTCCTAAATTCCAGTGGTCATCTCACCAAGGGCACCTTTTAATCGAAATTCGACAAATCAATTTGCTATTTCAGTTTTTATTAGTGTTAGAAAACCAATTACATTAGAGAATTTTCGCATATTTTTATGGAAATTCTACGGTACTTTACAGGACCCTAAAAGAGTATTAATTGATAAATCAATATGGCCCAACTTTCACCTCACATTCTTGATCATAACAAAGATTCTTAACCTTTAAGGTCCTTTAGTGTAGTATGCCTAGGTTTTTAATTGCGACCATGCAATAAATACTACACCACGTGCAATAAAAAAATTTAAGTGGAATTACTTGTTTTTATTATTATAATTACTTAACAAAGTAAGTTTAAAGAAAGTTGATTGAATTCGAATAACCTTCGTACCTAGCGTCTCGTGCCAAACTTGATATGTCGCAAATCTTACCGACATCAAAAATTTGCTCGTATTTTCGCCGAGTGACCACAACTGAAGGGGTATAATAGTCGCTTCCGTTGGTTTTTAGATATAGATATAAATTCGATGTGTCAAACTGAAAGAATACTTTATTCAGCTGAAGGCGTTGCTAACACAAACTGACATAATTATAAAATGAACCATAATTAAATTAATTGGTGTAACTAAGGACATGGGCGACGGAAGCCCTAAATTTCGACATAGATATAGATCAGAAAAAAGCAATGAAATATTTCTTCTTGTTTTTGAAATTAATAAAACATTCTTTATTTTTTTAACAAATAATCTATGCACTGCACTAAGCGCACAAAGCCCAGTCAACCTTTCTGCAACCAGGTCTCAAAGTACTAAATGATCTTTGAAAAGTTCACTCAAAACAGTTGTTCGGTTTTTAACAGTGTGCAGAAAAATGTGTCCTTGTTCCTCCCACCTCGGGCTTCGAGTGCGGAGTGTGTAATGTGACTAAGTAATGAATCTGAATGAGCATAAGTACGTTTGTTACGTTTTACCAAGCTAGCCTTTTGCGCGTTGTGTGCTCATATAGCAACGCCATTGTTTTTCGAATGTATTCTTAAGTTAAAAATGCTTATAATAAAACATGTACAGATCTTAAACTATTTTTTACAAGAATGTACGAAGCTTGAGTTTTGTGTGTAACCTGGTTAAGGAAAATAAAAGGTTAAATAACGTTAGCGGTGATTAATACAGTTCACTGTCCAAAATATCAATTCTCAATCAATTAATCAAACATTTGGACCTTCGACCGGAAGGAAAACGTGAACTACGCCGAAGCTGTTGACCTGCCCTTGGTGAATTTCGTTACGAGCTTATCATCGGCCGTGCTGACATCACACATCAGCGATATTGGATACTGCAGGTTAGTCCGATCCGTATCATATATCCCTTTGTTTTTTCTCTTTGCATGCGTTGTTTTTTGACTGTCCTTGCTTTGAATTTATTACATATTATAGTTACATTGTATCGCATTTTTTCGAATTATTTCGAGCGTCTCGCAGCGTGCATTATTGGTTCAAGCTTAGTAGCATTCGTTTGAAATAAATAGCATTATGGAACGCGAAAAACTTATCAAAAAAAGGGGTTCAGTCAAAGCAAAAGTAACACATTTTCAAAAGTATGTGGACAACCTAATTTCCATGTTTCCACAATTTTGTATCGAGGATCAAGTTGTTTTTATCGAACTTAAGCAGCGCGTAGATCGTTTTCAGACCGTGTTTGACGAATTCGAAAGTATACAGGGGCAAATAGAATTAAATAGCGAGGACCCCGAGGCACAATATCTCGAACGCGAAAATTTTGAGGCTGTCTATTACGGTGTAGAGGCCAAGGCCAAACGTTTTTTAGTACAAAATATACAGGGTGACGCTCCCAATAGCGCTATTATTAATAGCGAACCGAAAAATGCTTACGGAGTAAAACTACCAATTATCGAAATTGCTACGTATAATGGCGAATATGAGAAATGGCTTGAATTTCGCGATACTTATGTGTCTTTAATACATCAAAATACAAATTTATCGAGCGTACAGAAGTTTCATTATCTCAAATCGTACCTTGGTCCTAGCGTGCTTGAAATCATTGCAAGTTTAGAGCTCTCGGCAACAAATTACGAAAATGCTTGGGGCTTGATTTGTGATAGATACGATAACAATAAAATATTAGTTCAAAATCACGTTAAAGCTTTGTTCAATCTCGAAAAACTACAAGTAGAATCTTCCAGTTGTTTGCGTAAATTGGTTGACAGCGTTACCAAGCATTTGCGGGCGCTCAAGACTCTAAATGAGCCGGTGGAGACGTGGGACACGCTAGTCATTTATATCATAGGAAGCAAGTTAGATGATATCACCCTTCGAAAGTGGGAGCAAACAAAGGTATCATACGCAGCGCCTACCTTGGCCGATTTAACCTCCTTCCTGAAGGAGCGATCATATCTTCTGGAGTCGCTAGAACAAAATAAAGCGGCCGCTCCTGATGAATCAAATTGTAGCAAAAGAAACAGGAGGGTCAAATCATTTGTGACGGAAAGCGTAACCGCGAGTCCTACTTGTTTATTTTGTAAATCGAAACAAGGGCATTATATTCAAAATTGTCCAGAGTTTTTGAAATTAAATATAGACGAACGTGCGAGAGAGGTAAAGAAAAGACATTTGTGCTTGAATTGTCTAAGGGCGGGACACATGTTAAAACAATGTTTTGCCGGTCCTTGTAAAACGTGCAGGGCCAAGCATAATACGCTTTTACATTTCAAATCGAAAACAGACAACGACGCGAATAAGTCTGGAAGCGACCGTGTCGAAAGCGTTGAAGATGGTCAACCAGAACGCGTAAACTTGTCGTCCTTAAACATGTCAACCGATCGGGTGTTATTAGCGACGGTGTTGGTTGACGCCTTTGATAAAAACAATAAACCATTTACTGTGCGCGCCCTACTTGACGCCGGTTCTCAAAGTAGCTTTCTTACTGAGCAATTGTCGAACAAATTACAGTTATCGAAAACACCAATCAATATTAAAATTTGCGGATTTAGCGATTCCGAAGCGGAATGCAAAAGCAAATGTGTTGCACGCATTAAGTCCAAGGTTAATGGTTTCTCTCTTGAGATTTCTTGTTTAGTAGTGCCCCATATAACAAATAATTTGCCAAATTTTAAGATTAACAAACGCGATTTGAGTATTCCTCATAACATGGCATTAGCCGACCCCAAGTTTGATACAGCGGGTGACGTGGATATGTTAATTGGGGCCGATTATTTTTGGGATTTAATGTGTGTAGGGCAAATAAGGTTGAGCGGAAACGGTCCGTTTGCACAGAAAACTAAACTTGGCTGGATAATTTCGGGTCGCGTAACTAGCGGATCGCATCGAGAGGTGCGATGCCATTTCACGAAAAACGTGGACGTTGACCATCAACTTGCTCGCTTCTGGGAACTTGAGGAGTTCCCACACACCAAACCATTCTCAAGTGAGGAAAGGGCGTGCGAGGAACACTTTTTGAAGACCGTCAAACGCGATACTGATAATAAATTCATCGTAACGATCCCCCTGTTAGCGGATCCAAGCGAGTTAGGCGATTCGTTTGAAGTAGCGCTCAAGAGGTTTTGGTCGTTGGAAAGGAGATTGGAGCGCGACGAACTCCTAAGGACCGAATATCACAAATTTATGAAAGAATACGAGGTGTTGGGGCATATGCATAGAGTCGACAATACGCAGGGCAACACGAGTTCCTATTACATGCCTCATCACGGGGTGTTAAAGGAGAGTAGTCTAACGACGAAACTTCGCGTCGTGTTCGATGCCTCGTGTCCTAGTACCTCTGGAGTGTCATTCAATGACTTGCAGATGACCGGGCCTACAATCCAGTCGGACCTTTTCGCTATTTTGGTTCGATATAGGCAACACAACTTTGTCATTGCTGCGGACGTGGAGAAGATGTACCGAATGTGCAAAATAGATAAAACCCAAACGTCTCTACAACGCATTTTATGGCGCAGCAATAAAAGCGACCAAATAGACACTTATGAATTGGGGACGGTTACTTACGGCACCAAATCGGCAGCGTTTCTAGCAATAAGATGTCTTTTTCAGTTGGGAATGGAATGTGAGGTAGAATTTCCCGAAGCGTCCCGAGCAATAAAGGAAGACTTCTACGTCGATGATCTTCTGACGGGATCCGACACCGTAGAAAAAACGGTCGATATGGGAAATAACATAGCATCGATACTTAGCAGGGCAGGATTTCACTTGCGAAAGTGGGTATCCAACAGTGAGAAGGTTTTAGAAGGTATACATACTACCGATAAAACTGACTTAATTGATTTAGGCGTAAACGAGAATACGAAAACATTGGGATTGCTTTGGAACGGCCATAAAGATTGCCTTTTCTATAAAATAAAGGATTGCTCGCGAAGGAGCATCACTAAGCGAGTTGTTCTCTCCGAAATATCACAATTGTTCGACCCGTTGGGTTTGTTAAGTGCGACCATAATTCTGGCAAAAATAATTTTACGCGACATTTGGTTGGAAAGGTTAGATTGGGATAATTCCTTATCATACAGTTTGCATTCAAGATGGTTATTATTCCGCGATCAACTCAGTTCTTTAAATAACCTCGAAATAGGTCGGCAGGTAATTTGTCCAAATGCCATACAAGTCGAAATACACGGATTTTCGGACGCGTCTGCTTATGCCTATGGCGCTTGTGTTTATATTAAATCAAAAAACGCAGATGGTGATACCTTAGTTAGACTCGTATGCGCAAAGTCAAAGGTCGCGCCTCTTAAAACGCAAACCATCCCTAGACTCGAACTTACAGCCGCGCTGTTGCTTGCAAGATTGGTAAACAAAGTAAAATCATCCTTAAATATTTGTATTGACAGAATCGTTTATTGGTGTGATTCTACGATCGTGTTAGGATGGTTACGTATGACCCCTAACTCATTGCAAATATTCGTGGCTAATCGTGTTGTAGCAATACAGGAACGCTCAAATGTCGCGGATTGGAGACACGTTCCAACGCAAGACAATCCCGCTGATTACGTTTCTCGTGGCGTCAACCCAAACGACTTGTTAACTCTCGATCTCTATTGGTTAGGTCCTGCGTGGCTAAAGTTAAATGAGCAGTTTTGGCCGGCGAATAAGATTGCTCAAGAAAATTTGCCTGAAATACGTAGAATAGTGAAAGTAAATACTGCTACTGCGGTTGAATGCGTCATTGACTTCTCCAAACATTCCAGTTTAAGTAGGTTAGAGCGGGTGATAGCTTACTGTTTTAGATTTAAACAAAATGGTCTGAAGGCTATTGGCGAGCGCAAATTCGGACCGCTTGAAGCAAGCGAAATAAGATATTCAGCTGATAGTCTCATCAAAATTTGTCAACATAGTTGTTTTTCGGATGAAATTCGTTCTTTAAGTAGAAATAGATACATAAACAATGGCAGCAAATTGCTGAAATTACACCCTTTTTTGGATGAGCGCGGGCTGCTTAGAGTCGGCGGCAGGCTCACAAATTCTAATTTTAAATTCCATAAAAGGCACCCCATTATTCTCTCATCCAAGCATCCATACACGAAACTGTTGTTCCTTAAGTGGCATAAGCTGTTGCTGCATGCTGGCCCGCAACTTTTACTTGCTTCAATTCGCGAGTATTTTTGGCCCACGTCGGGACGTAGTTTAGCACGAAAGGTGTGCCATGACTGCGTAAATTGCTTTAGAGTTAAGCCCGCTCCTATTTTTCCTATCATGGGCGAATTGCCAAAAACGCGAGTCAATCCAGCTCCACCGTTTTATACCACAGGGGTAGATTACGCTGGACCATTTTCAGTTAGGGATAGACAGGGTCGCGGTTTTAAGGTTACAAAGGCCTACATATGCCTATTTGTTTGTTTTGTTACTCGCGCCATACACCTCGAGTTAGTTTCGGACCTTACAACGGAGGCCTTTCTCGCTGCTTTTAAACGCTTTGTTGCGCGTCGTGGTAAACCTAATCGAGTGTACTCCGACAACGGGAGCAATTTTATCGGGGCTAACCAAGAACTAAAGCAATTTGGTACCTTTTTGATGGAAAGTAAGAACGCTTTGACTGAATCCATAAACAATGAGGGTATTTCGTGGTCATTCATTCCGCCCCATTCCCCGCATTTCGGTGGTTTGTGGGAGGCAGGTGTGAAATCTACTAAGTTTCACCTTAAGCGTGTTGCGAGTAATGCCTTATTAACTTTCGAGCGATTTTATACATTATTAGTTCAAATTGAGGCAGTCTTAAACTCGCGTCCTCTGACTCCATTGTCCAGTGAACCCTCGGATTATACACCTTTGACGCCATCCCACTTCTTGATCGGACGGCCTTCGACTGCAATACCTGAAGCGGACTTGAGTCAGATTCCTGACAACCGTCTCTCACACTTCGAGCAAATTCAGAGGCTGCAGCAACATTTTTGGGCTAGGTGGTCTCTAGAATATGTAGCAGAATTACAGCAGCGGGTCAAGTGGCGTAAGAACTACGAGAACTTAAAGATTGGTGACCTGGTGATCATAAAAGAGGACAACTTGCCCCCTTGCAAGTGGCTAATGGGACGAGTAAACAACCTGCATCCAGGGAAGGATGGAATTGCGAGAGTCGCCACTATCAAGACCAAGAAAGGGCTCATCAAACGTTCCTTTGCGAAGATTTGTCCATTACCAACGAGCGATTTGTGACATTGTGAGTGTTTCGAAAGCGGTTGCTTTCAAGGTGGGGGGCAATGTTCGGTTTTTAACAGTGTGCAGAAAAATGTGTCCTTGTTCCTCCCACCTCGGGCTTCGAGTGCGGAGTGTGTGAGTGAATGAGCATAAGTACGTTTGTTACGTTTTACCAAGCTAGCCTTTTGCGCGTTGTGTGCTCATATAGCAACGCCATTGTTTTTCGAATGTATTCTTAAGTTAAAAATGCTTATAATAAAACATGTACAGATCTTAAACTATTTTTTACAAGAATGTACGAAGCTTGAGTTTTGTGTGTAACCTGGTTAAGGAAAATAAAAGGTTAAATAACGTTAGCGGTGATTAATACAGTCCACTGTCCAAAATATCAATTCTCAATCAATTAATCAAACAACAGTATCGCCACGTTCTATTCTGAAATTCAAAAGGTCATCAAAATTTCCTAATGATTTACCACGAAGTGCTAAATCTGGGTCCCACAGTAAATTATGGGAATACGTTTTTTTTATTTGATTCAATTTTTTTTTTTTAAATTGTTCAGTTGTTCAGTGGTACGAGTAGGTACTTTTGGCCTCAATAATTTTTCGAAAATTCATAGCCTTCAGCGTGGATTCACGGTTCCATTCTGAAGCCATAATTATGCTTTTTCGCATTCTTGTGAAAGTCTTTGAAGTTTTTGTAAGGCTTTATTATGAAAGACCCAAAAACATCCTCTTCTTAAACTCGGACGAAAAGTGACAATTCTTGAAAAAAATCAAAATAAACTGAACTAATTTCATTTACTTAGTTTAATTTATATTCCCAATTTGTATCCAGAGGGGAGCAAATACCCTTCTTTGTCTCCCCTTTCCGGCGCCCATGACTAAGGATGACATCAATTTCAAACTTAAAATGACAAAAATTCGCAAATTTATACCATGAAAATGCGATTCCTCGATCTTATTAAGAAAGTGGTGTATTTTTAAATAATTTTGTTCTCTATACGCATTTCTTGGATGCCATCTTTTTTAAATATTACAGCCATCAAACTGACATTTCGTAATGTTTTGGTTTACAAATTTGTAAAATTGATCTACAAATAACGATCAAAAAAAGTTTATTCTATGAAGTACACGTTATTAAATAATTTTCGAGCCATAAGTAACGCTTTGTTTGTTGGATCTAAGAAAATCATTCATTTCACCAAAATTATGCAATCACTGTATTGTTACTAGTATAATGTTTATGATTCGCATTAAATAAGGGTATAAACTGTATTTGGTAAAAGGTAAAACCGAACAACACACTCTGATCCTATGTAATATAATTATTTATTAAAATTATCCTTTTCGCTTTTTTATTTTTTATGGAGTCCCACAAAGTAAATTTAGAGAAAATTAACAATTGTTATTTATAAACCCACCAATTAATGAAGGAAATGCAGAAAAACTATCGTTGCAATCGAAATTGTATACTAATTATTCAATTTGCATTTTTACACTCTATACGCCGTTTGTTGCAAGTACAACGCATATTAGTCCCCTACCCAACCAGTTCCATAAGAGGATAAAGCAGAGATTCTTTATGAATATAAAATCATTTTGCTTTACAACAAAGAACTTGCTTAATAATTTTTTATTTTCACTTTATAAACGGCATCGGTCGCTTCAATCGCTACATCTAATACGAGCACCTTTGCTTTTATCCATATCGCCTACTGAAATTGTTATCACTTTTATTAGAAACTTTCCATTTTGGATGTATGTTTTATTAAATTATGTGATTCTGCAGTAAGTTCAGGTTCACATGATTCATGTACCAATTTACTTGTAAACTTTGCTTCTCAGTTTTACTTGTAAATTATAAACTGCATCCAATGAAACAATAATCACAAAATTGTCACCATTAATCGAGAGACATCTGTAGGCAAGATATGCGAGAGAAGTATCTTTGAAATACTCGTTCACAGTTTGTGAAAGGAGCTGTTATGTAATTACTACTATACAATGAACATTCGCTTGCAGTATAAGTGGTCGATGCCACTGTGATTCAATTTCAATAAACTAAAATGTGACGACAACCCTGACGGTTAGAGTTAACATATGTACCAGTCCAATGGGGGCAATCATTTCAAGCAGTAGTAGTTAATTATCCCACTAACACCGGTAGTTGGCGTTAACTTGTCGTTTGAAGTGTACTTTGATTATTAATGTATTACTTCGTACTAACCTTATTCGAAGTGAAACTTGACGTTGAAATTAAAATTGAATACGAGCTTAAAGGTAAAATTGTAGTTCAAATTAGACAAATTATTGTAAATAGAAAGTTACTTTCGACCATGTTCTTCTTAAATGTTTTTATTAAAGCTTATGTCGTGATAAATAACTTCGAAATGCCCATACGCAATCCCCAAACTGTGCCTATAAAAAAAATATGGTTTACAGTAGTGACTATTAATTAATAAAGATGCTCTCAGATCCTTTATAGTTTTTTACTGATGTTCGTCCGTCCGTCCGTCCATGTACGTAACCTTTTTTAGAATGGTTTCGGGTGTATGGGTACTTTACAGATCATAAAAGAACACTATTGATTTCAGGTCACTAGGTCACAATGTTCGTGTAGATCGGGAACAGTAAAAAATAGACTGGCAAGTTTAAGAATTAGGTATAAATAATTCCTTCGATTAAGCATCGACGTCAGACTTTTGGTAGATTATAGCGAATATTAAGTGAATCATGCGGACCGCAACTTTTGCGTGCTTTGGCGTCGATTCGTTCACACCTACCTTTCAATTAGAATCTGAAAGGTACAAAGCAAAAAATCAAGGCTAATGAAAGGCTGTGATATTGATATCCCATAGTTCCATATTACATGCTTAATCACTTAATCACTCAAAGCTCTTGCAAGACAAAATACTCTACGTAGGGGTAGAGGATTCTGCGTGTGGTGGGCACCAAATCAATGATTGTCACATTTGAAAGCAATAAAAATGATTAGAAATGTGTGTCTTTCACAAAAAAAATTCTAATAGCAGAAGGAAAAAAAATAGTTATTAATTTATAAAAATTAGTTGTCCTTGTGTACCGTTGAAAAATATCATCATTTTAAGTATTCCATAATTTACCCTTGTCTCACACCGCGAGTATTTAATCCGACATTTGAAGTGTTCCTTTGTCTGATTTTGGATGTGATATAGAAATTATTACTAATGTCAAATTTTTGTGAAGTATCTGTTCGGCCACTTGAATGACACAGTGTCGAAAGGGCTTTTTAGTAATACGTAGAAAACTCCTGTTGTGAACTATATGATTTTTCCTCCAAGTTGGAGGTCTTCTAGGGAGTTGTCGAAGGGAGGGTTCATGACGCTACACGTACTCCATTAACGCCAACGTTTCGACTGGAGTTGGTCCAGTCTTTATCAAGGCTCTGAAGAATTTCTTGACCGCTACTAATTCTTCAGAGCCTTGATAAAGACTGGACCAACTCCAGTGGAAACGTTGGCGTTAATGGAGTACGTGTAGCGTCATTAACGCTCCTTTCGACAACTCCCTAGAAGGCCTCCAACTTGGAGGAAAAATCATATACTTATTAGTAATATTATACCTAATAAGATTTAACAAGATTACATTTAACAATTTAGTAATAAAATAATATTGCGTTCATAATTTCATTGTTGGGCACTCGATTGAGTTGATCTGATCGTAGATCATATATAATAATTGCGAATGAACGGGTGTCCTATCCGTCCGTAACAAATTCGCATTAAAGTAGACAAGAGATTAAAGTAGATATACATGTACTACATGTATATCTACTTTAATGCATGCGCTTCGAAATTGTGTAATTTTTCAAATACAACGGCAAAGACCGCTGTCACTACAGTAGCAGATGTTTACTGATACCAAGGCGCGAATCGCCGAAGAACCGTCGGCGCGCATTCGCGAGCGAAGCCTTCTCATAAATAAATAAAGGGGAATCATGACTTTCTAGAATCTTTTGTGCCAAGAATAAAATAATGTTAGACGTTGTACTGATATATTGGGCACATAAGCTGCTGGTTCCACTGATCTTTGCATACCAATTAGCACTGAAATTGAATTGCTCAATCTTCTTGTCATCAATGTGGAATATCTGGCTAGTCTTTCATAGAATTAGTTGTCTATAAAATAATAATCACACCAGAATCTAACAGTTTTCTGTACTATAGTTGTAACAGATGTTTCGGGAGGCAACTAATTTCTCAACACTGATACCAGGTAACATACCGCTCTTGATTTTTCTTGCAGACATCACCCGATTCATTTTTGGTGAAGTAGATTGGTACAAACTCTTTGGGATTTATAACTCGAGTACATTCAACTTTAAGATTGTGGAAATCTAATAAACCATTTTCTGCCGTTGTAGACAATGGTTCTGCCTAGTATCGGTTAGAAAGACAATTAGTTTTATGTAAAAAAATGTAGCGTGCTATTTAACCACTACAAATAGCATCTGTTTGTAAACAGGGTATATCGCGGAACCCGTTCATTAGAAGTTTCTGGGGTCCCTTTGCTACTTATAAATTTGAAATTTTCAGATAAAGGATAACCCATAGGCTTCTTTTGTTCTAAAATCGCTATTCATCTTCTTATTTTAAATGGAACACCCTGTATATTATTGCATTTTTGGATTACACAATCGATTCTGCGTTACACTGTATTAGATTACAACTGTTTTTGAACAATGCGCAGATAAGGGAGCTGACATGGAAAGGAAATGGAATTGTGGGACAGGTATAGGGGGCCTGGGAAAAGGTGGATGGGCGGAGATATGTGGAGAGGCGGGAAGAAGGGGGATCTTGAGATGTAGTTGGATTGAAGTGAAGATGAAGAAGATAGCATATGGGAAGGAGGGAAGAAGGTGCTTCTACGAGAGGGGTGGATATGCGAGAGGGGAGGTGGACAGGAGGAGAGAGGAGGGGTGCAGGATGGTTGGGGGTATAGTAAGAAGAGTAGAAGATGTGCAAAGGCAGGAGAGGAGGGCGAAAATTAATGCAGGGAGGTACAATGGAAAGTACAGGGAGTTGGTGACAAACGGTTTGCCGAGGTATTTAACCGGTGAGGTCAACATAAGGGGGAAGAGGATAGTGGCACGGTTTAGAGTGGGAAATGAAGGACTGGTGGGAGGAGGAGGAGAGAGTATGCAGACTGTGTGGAGAGGGAATGGAGACGATGGTTCATATGGTGGAGGAATGTTGTGAACTAAGAGAACAGCAGAGAGGGTGGAAATGAATGTTAAGCGAGGGAGGAGAAGTGATAAAGTGAATGGATTAGGTGATAGAAAGTAGGAAAAGAAGAAGGTAGTAATCTGTAGGGGATGGGAAGTGGATCGACTGTAATTTAGTGGGTATTATTATTTTATTGTGATAAGTTCAGTTATGGGAATAAGAATCTTGCCCATAAATTGATTGAATTGAATTGAGTAGAATTTTTATTTACTATATTTTTAAATTCCTTAGTAGATTAATTATATGTTTATAATCTAAAACAATATTTAAGTGTAAATAACGGTGACATTATGTTTCTTATAACTTATAACATAACAAATATTACAAGTGTACAGGACTGCGAGAATCTGTGGCCCCAACACGAGTAAATTATATACTTGTGATTTACGTGTTTATATGTGACTTTAAAATACAGACTCACAGCTTCATATGATTGAATGTTAGAGTTAATCCGTTGAGTGAAAACTATCACTCAACGGTTAATCATTCTGTTAAGAAAAATGATAGGATAACATGTGACCACTTTAACATGGCGTTAACTATTTAATGTTACAATCTTTATAGGATTAGCTGTAAGTAAAGGTAATTTAATTAAACATCTTGTAACTAAAGAATTAATACACATAAAGGTGCTTATTTTACGTACGCTAAAACTGTTCTCTATTGAAGTTGGTAGATACGTTTTTATTTCAATTACCAACATTTATAATTCCCCAACCAGCAATTAATTATTTTAAAATGTGTATCTCGAGAGGACTCAATTAAACTTTTCGATTGATGTTTTCGTATACCTACGGGAAGTTTTTAATTATCCTGTTTAGTATGACTTTAAAAGTCTAAAGCGAACAACTTCATATCTCAAAATTCACAGGCTGGAGTTTTCCGTTTTCTGTAAAATGTTCTATCGTCAGTAAACATTCGAGGATTAAACAGTAAAAAGGGAGCGTATTTGTACCATAACATTTTTTACCCGAAAGTATACCTTGAAAGTTTACGTAAAGTTCATATATTCGTGATGTTGATTTGTAAGCTACATTTTCCATTTTTTATGAAATAGATTTGGCGCATGTTTTCTTACAAATTTTGTATAAGAAAAACATTTTTATTATAAAATCAATAATTCCCAATGATGAATGTTGTTCCCTATGTCTTGACGTATTGTTTGCTCCTTTAACTTAACGAAAATTTCCACCTTTAACTAATCGATGATGCTAGAAACGTGATACAGAAATAAAACTGTTTAGGGATATAAATACCTTGAACTTTTCTAATGGCGTAATTGTGTATTACTAAGGCCTAAAATAGATGTTTTTCTAGTCATATTCTCGAATAAATAACATCTATTTATATCTATGGTATAAGCGTTACTTACAATAAAGTAATTTTCTTTTAGTTAATTAGGACGGTTCCGTGCAACATTTTGCGAGCATTTCAAAAAGTGAATATTAAGGAACTGTTACACGCAATAACGTTAAACTTGACATATTTTAAGATTTAAAAAAAGTTTTACGTGTTGATCACAAAAAATACGAACGTGACAACTATTTCAAATGATTTGCGGCAACCTCATCAATAATTGTACATTTTGGTCAAACGATTTTGTAACAGGCAAATTTCAATAAACCAATTTGTGACATTGAACCCTTTATTATTTGTAGAAACACGAACAGAATTCAATTTAAGGTTAAGAGGTCTATTTCGAATATAATAGAAAATCGAAGGGGTTTCTTGTTACATCAGATGTATGAGCTGTAACACGAATAAGATCAAATCAAAATCTGGCTCGTAAAATTCCCGTAAAAATAGTTTAAAAGTAAATTGGCTAAACGATTAACGGGGAATGGGAAGGCGTGCGAAGTGTTAACTATCATGCAGTGTTCCGAAAATAACTCATATACTCCTGTCCCTGTACTGGAGTCCTGCAAAAATTTTAGTACTGTATTGTCTATCCAACAGAATTGAGTAAAGGACATATAGAAGAGTCAAAAGAAGTTGGGGAGACATCACCATATTCTGGACTAGGTTTTTTTAGACGCCTTTTTGTAAAATAGCCGACACGAATTTAATTATGCATTATATTTCTGCGCCTGTGTGACAAGGAATATCGATTAAGATGGTTTGCGAAGTTAACCGGACCCCATTTTCTGGCAGTCATACTCACCATCCCGCCAATTACAAAGGATATCACCACCTGATGACAGAAAAATACCCTCCTCTACGGCCTAAGCAAACTCTAAACAGAGAAACACAATTTGTGCAACCCAACATTACATATGCTCATATAGCTAACCCGCAGCAGGAACAACTACCAGTCAATAATACCAACACTCAAGTCAATGCCGAACTAACAGAATTAAAAACCTTGTTAAAAGACCTGGTACAGCAAATGAGAACAATTATGAACCTATTAACCACAGTCGTAAATCAACTCTCAAAATGAGAAAATTCCTAAAAATAGCACTATGGAACCCAAATAGGCTAAAAACAACATGCTGAAGAAGTCCAAACCTTTCTAGTCAACAACTGCATCGACATACTACTGATCTCCGAAACTCATTTTACGAATCGAAGTTACTTTAAAGCACCCAATTACGCAATATATAATACACCCGGATGGGACGGCACACAGTGGCTCAGCAATAAATACCAAGAAGGCGCTGAAACATCATGTACAAGTCACGAGTATACCGATTGAAGACTGGAGTGGACCATTCGTAATTAGTGCTATATACTGCCCCCCAAAACATAACTTAAAAAAAGAGCAGTTCGAAGACTGTTTTAACACATTTATTTATTGCAGGAGGTGATTACAACACTAAACATATCCTTTGCGGATCAAGGGTAACTACCCCAAAGGGCCGGCACTTAATAGTCCTACTAAGAACGGAGACTTTTGTGAACCAAAAACCTCCAACCTTGGGCAATAAATCTTCTATCTACCATATCTAAACTGTTGGAGAAATTACCGATTGAAAGACTACATCCAATTGTGGACAGTCAGAACCTGATACCAAACTACCAATTTGGTTTTAGACGCGAACATGCTACAATAGAACAGGTACATAGAGTCGTTAAAAAGATAAACGAAGATTTCGAAAAGAAGAAATATTGCTCCTTAGCCTTTGACAGGGTTTGGCGTACTGGACTCCTTCATAAAATCAGGACTTACTTCCTAATCCTCAAATCCTACCTAGAAGACCGATACTTTTTTGTTAAGTATAATGACAAACAATCACCCTGCGAAATAAAATCAGAAGTACCACAGGGAAGCGTGCTGGGGTATCTGCTATACTTATTAATTATTATATACTGCTGACCTACCTGTTAGCAATAATATTTTCACAGCAACATTCGCCGATGACACGGCCGTAGTCACCTCACATGAAAACCCCATAACTGCTTCTCGGATACTCCAGGATCGCCTGAGAATAGTCAGAGATTGGTCAAAGAAGTGGCGAATAAAAATTAATGAACTGAAATCAGCCCACATCACTTTCACCAACCGCTAGTTACGCTCAACAACAGAGAACTACCCTATCACGACAATGTCAAGTACTTGGGCATGCATCTAGACAGACAGTTAACATAGAAGAAACACGACTGGCTTATTGGAAGAAAATCGAGAATTTCACTACATAATAAGATCCTGATTTACAAAACCATCCTGAAACCCATTAGGACAAATGGTATACAGCTGTAGGGGACTGCAGCAGACTCCAACATAGAGATCCTGGAAAGGTTCCAGTCGAAAGTTCTAAGAATTACTGGGGCGGGGCAAACGCCAACTACCTAATAAGTCGCGACCTACAGATGGAAACAGTCAAAACAGAAATTAAAAACTTTTACGTCTAATACGCTAATAGACTAAGTTCTCACCCTAACAGCCTTTCTACTGACTTAATGCTACAATCTACAACGGGACGAAGATTTAAACGCCACACACCTAGTGACTCAATTGACAGATTTTAAGTGTTCTGGGTAAAATAACTATCCTCTGCTAAATCAAAACTTCTATAGAACTTTATTTTACACCTACGTATTGAAGTAACATCTTCAGTAATTAAGGATGTAATTGAATATGCCATAATGCGCATTCGAATATGAACTTTAAAATGCTTAATTTGTATAAAATTTAAACATACCAGTTTATCAAAAGGTGCAGAACTGTATAATAATATTAATAATACGCACGAATTACAATTTCCAATTAACTTGAACCTTTTAATGAGTGAAGGTTACATTTTTTATTTTGCCCTTCAACATTATTGATTGAGAACGTGTTAACAAAATTAATGCATTCTCAGTTTTATTTTCTAATTGTGTAACTGTTTCCGTTAGGCAACGAATGTTTGAGAACCCGTAAACCCTTAATACCAAATTGCCTTCTGAATACATAAAGCATCGAATGTTTGTCAAACTGATTTTAAGGATCTGAAAATATTTTGCAAGTATTGTGCTGTACAAATAAAAGTTGTGCAATTTCATTTAATATTTGTAACAGCGACAGCGTTTTAAAAAATGTTTTCCTTCTATGTTTGAAGCTATATCGCTTTCATTTACACGAACTTTGTGCATTTTTCTGCAACACCATGTAATCCATGCGAAACTTACGTTCTGCTTTAATCACGTTCGGGACTGAAGAAATCAAGTACTTTCCGTATGTATACCCTCTGACCACAACATTGACATTGAGTTGTTGAATAATGGCAAAATAGTTTGCTAAAAAATTCGAAAGATATGAAGTGAAATTTCGTTAGGAATTCGATATTATAAGTTGTAACTATAACTTTGACCACGTATCAGAAACAAACATTTTCTTCTTTCGGCTTCAAGATAAAATCAATTTGTGCAATAATGCCATGTTAGTGTAGTTAGCGAATTTTTGGAATCTACGTGAATTATTGTCTCAAATTCTTACATTTCGATCCATTTTAGAACTCTAATGGCCAATTGCACCATAAAAATTAAGTAATGCTTAAAGTTAAGCAGAACTTAAATACCATGATTGCTATGGCATTTAAGCTGTACTTAACTTAAGCATGCCTTAATTTGTACGGTGCAACTGGCCATAAACCGAATGTAGGGAAATTTCAAATATATTACCCAAAGGTACTCATATACAAAATGTGCAAAACTACTGTTGCATTTAAAGATTTTCAGTTGTATTTTGCTTACTGATTACTACATAACCCAAGTAAATAACACAGCGAACTGTAATTTGGTTATTATAACGTCATGGCAGCTACACTGACAGCTAAGTTGTCTAGCGCAGCATCTGTGACAGCCCTTTAACAACCATGTGAAATCGCGCTTATTGCCAAAATGGCGAGTCATAATCAAGCTGCTTGGAGGTCACTGCAGCCATTTGGCTTGTCGATTGCAGCCGAAATGTATAGTTGTAAAAGCGTTGCGATGACCAAATGGCAGCTACTTTTGCAGCCCAAATAGTTATCAGCTGTGGCAACGTCACCATAGATAATTCGCCGCGATTCATATTCCCTCGATACAATGCATAATGTATGAATTAAAAAAAATTATTTAAGCCGTTCCATCCACAAAAAAATGGAAAAGTACATTTTACGTGCAACTATACTTTTAATTATTTAACCTAATTCTTGCACCAACCCGTTTTTACCTGAATGAAAGGCGACACTTTATTATGGTATACATAATTGCTTGAAAGTTTCCCTTAACCGGATTCGAACCTTTGAGGGGTGGGTGTTGAAAATTCCGAAATCCGTCATGTGTTTTCTTTGTATCCGACATTGTACTGCTGCGCTAATCCAAAACATCCCTTCTTTTTATTTCGTACTTTGTAACTTTGCGCTGTTTCGCGTTAAAAATGACCAGCAGTTAATTTTTTTAATTTTATTTATTTTCTATAGAAATTAGACGAATTTTAGTCGATACCGATCTAATTAAAGGTACGTGAATTACAATTTTTGGCGTTATAGGTTATGCCTATATTTTGACTCTTTCCCTATATATTTTTAAAAAGCTTCTAAACAAATTTGAGCTGAAATAGTAAGAAAATTATGGGGTTCGGTAATGATCAGCTGTTTTTTTGGTGTTTAACACCTACCTACAGCTAGATCGCTCTTATATTGCCAAATTCGTGGTTGTCATGGACGATGCGATAGCTAAATGTCTTTAATTTGCCATATATTAGAATTTCATTTGGCTGTAATGTACTTCCATAGAAGCGAAATGGCTGTAAATGTAACATCTGTTGGCTGTCACGGACAATATCACAGCCACATGACATTCTCAGCTTCAACTTCAAAGCGCTGCCACAGTAAAAATGTAAAGCTATTTGGCTTGCCAAATAATAGCCATTCAGGAGCTGCCAAAACGTTTTGTCAGCCAATTTAGCTGCGTTAGCTAAAGAGACTGTCCTGTGTTACTTGGGAAATTAATTACTTTAAATTTACTCATTTTTTATGTTTTGCCGTATTAAGATGTAGCACAAAGCAACAATTTGTTTTTTCGTTGGAAAAACATCAAACCCGCTAACGTAACTAAGTAAAATAACTGCACCGAATGGGTTTTCTTTACCCGTCCTAATAAGTAACTAAACCTACAATAAAATTGAATGAAAATTTGTTCCACAGTTACCATAATTGTATGTAGAAGTAATTAAATATGCTTTATTGGTGATTAAATGGACAAATGTCCACATTGCGTTTTCAAATTATGTTGGTACTTGTCCATTAATCTCGTTGCTTACATTTTTATGCATAATAACATTAATTATCCACCTTCGCCCTAAATCTATCATCCCAATCTAACATTGGTTATTTATTAGATGACTGTGCGTGCATAAAATAAACAGTCTTTACCTGTATTTGTCTAATTACTATAGTCGTATAATCGTATTGTACACTTAACGACTAAGTACTGACTTTGACTAACACAGGGCACGCTCCATATCTTCACACATGCATACCAACCCAGGGTCGGCGATATGGAGGGGAGGGGGGGATACGGGTACAGCTGTGTAGGGCCCTTGACGAAAAGTCAAGATACATGTAATTAACCTCAGGACCTGACCTCAACCTTGGAGAGTGAAATCGTTCACCTCAAAAATATTTATGACTCGACATTTAAAGAAATTAAAGGTCCATTAGAATTATTGAATGTGATTTACAATTTACAGTTGGAAAACATTTTTCCATAAATGAATTTTTTGTAGTCTCCCAATAACCATCTCAGAAGGTGAGAGAGCATTTAGCAAGCTTGTCTTAATAAAAAATGATATATGCGGGAAACAATGCTTCAAAAGCGAATAAATAGCTTGGCATTACTATCTATAGAGCATAAAACAGCGCATGAAATAGATTTCAGTGACGTTATAAAGGACTTTGTCTCATTGAAAGTAAGAAGCTTTATTTAAAGACTAAAAGTGATTGTTTCCAGAGCAATAATTCACAAAAGTGATTCAGTTTTTTATTAAGTGCCTACCTATTATTATAGATACTCATCAAGTTGAGTAAGAGGGAACTATAGCCCAAGTATTCCTGTCGCCGGACCTGCACCAACCACCCTCTATGTGAAGAGGTACGTAATCGTTCCTTGTTCAATAACCTTGCATATTCTCATAGATAAGACAACAACATGAATTTGCTATCGCCCACGTTCACGTACCAAACTGAAACCCTGCATTAATTTGGTAACTTTTTTGCTTTCTCTCCACAAGAATTCAAAATCCCATTCATTAATATGCCGCTTTTACCTTTTGCAATGGCAACAATTGAACGGGATACTGACAATATGTCCCTAAACAATTCGTAGCCGAATACAATCGAAAGTGCCACCAGCGTACCATTTATTTCTGACTACCATAAAATTAGAATTTTTCTATGTAGAGAATAATAATGTTCTTCCTGCTTCATACTCACCTTCAGAATCGTAAACTAAAAAATCTCATACATACTATTGATCAAAATTGGACTGTACTTCACTTCTGAAAGATAAAGAATCTGTACTATCAATTTCTTTGTCACAAATTATTTTGTTACAGTTATGGTACCTACTAAAAGTAGCGTCCGCACATGTCTGTCAGTCTGTCTGATGGATAGGTCTAAAAAACCAGTTTTCCCGGGTTCATTAAGGTAAAAACTCGATTTTTGGAACAGAGTTTGGGCCTATCCGATAGAGCTTGACGAGCTGATCATTTTTTGTCATAACGGTCAAGCTACCTCGCTCTACCATTTGACCGCTAGAGGACCGAGAAAATTGAAATTTGAAAAGTTCATAGTTAATTTCTTTAGTATTTCTATTTGTTTTTGCGTTGTGAGAAATGCAACAACAGACCATTTTAATTTCATCATTCTGGGCGGTCTTTCAGTTCAAAATAATAAGCTATATTGTTTGGTATCGTAGCTTAAAGGGGTCGTTAGGTACTCGCAAGAGTATTTGATTTAAAATTTATGTACAGAATAGTTATATATTTTATTTATAAATATATTTATATTTATCTTCGCGATAAGACGTTATATGCGTGCCCTTATTTTAATGTATCTGTTTTTCAATTATGTAGGTCAAACACAAATAACATTAATACCTACCTTTTAAGGGCTTTTCGAAATACTTTTTCATTTACCACACAAAGACTATCGAGTTAAGGACACTTGGAATCTAATTCAAACATATTGAAAGACCGTGTAAAAGCTCTTCTAGTTGGATCACCTTCTTATTCTTAGCTTCTGTTCCTGTTGCCATTATCTGTGCTTGGATTGCATTTAAGAAGCAATAACTACACTTCCAATTAAATTTTGCAAGGTGTTCCTATCACCAAAATTGAAATCGCTATTGAAATAGTTTTCTCTTTTCTCGTTTCCTTTGTGTCAGATTTTGGTGTGCGGATGTAGAATGCATGAATACTATATTGGTCCTAAACAAGTATTGCTTACCTAATGTAAAAGACAACGTTAAAGGATGAAGCTATTCTGTATCAAAATTGCCGCCTTTATATTTACAAGTGTAAATAATACAAAGATACTATAATAACGGCACAAAAAATGTTATTTTAGAAGGGAAACATTTTAGCAAGGGACTTATTCAATCGATTTAACACAATTTTCCGCTTCCATTAAGCTCGCATTTTACATAACTTAAACCTTAAAAACATATTCCAAACTGAAGTTTTGCTGATTAGATTAGCCTATATTTCCGTAAATGAGTATAATTTTATGAACTTGCAAAATTTCTGCTATCGTCCTATATAAAATAAAGAATTAGCAGTCAGCAGTTCAAAAATATTTAATAAGGGGAAAACCAACAATATCAGTCGGTTTGGTGGTTTTCAATTTACCTTATCTTTTCAAATAACTGTGGTTGCTTAAAATCTATTTTACTCTATATTTTATTCTGTCCAGTTGTGTAATGAAATCAGTATCTCACTTTCTCTGCAATTAATAAAGTTAAATTTGACAAAAGCATACAATTTTTCTGAGCGTAATAGGCATACGAACAACTTAAACTTGTTTATAAAAATTATGAATCGTTGAATAGGTAAACGTGGTAAATTTTACAATGAACATGATAGCTTTATACAGAAGTGGGAAAGCATCTGGATGAATTTAATTTCCTAGTAAGATACTAAACCACACCGTCCTTACTAATCTGTAAGCAACTACTACATACTTCATCTCCTAAAATTCAATAATAAAGCGTTTTGAAGCAGTTTCACTGCGCTAACATGGGATTATAACCACAACTACGTTACAAATTCTTACACGAAAACTTCGAAGCTAAACGTTTTGCTTTGAAACTGTCAACATAATAGGATATGAAGTCTAGCGAAGCAAAAAAGATATCCTCGTTACTAGGACAAGAATCTTATGCATGTGTATATTTCTGATTTCGTCTTTCCTTACTTACACTTGTGTATTACCGCATTCTCAACTTTGATGCTTTTTTGTGAATAATAAAAGTGGAAACGTTTAATGGCATCGTTCTGTAACGTAAGGGTGCAAACCAGTCAACTTTAGTATGTATAACTTGAGAATTTCACCACAAATCAC
This sequence comes from Pyrocoelia pectoralis, assembly GCA_036250285.1. Lineage (NCBI taxonomy): Eukaryota > Metazoa > Arthropoda > Insecta > Coleoptera > Lampyridae > Pyrocoelia > Pyrocoelia pectoralis. Next base: position 8,595,512 of record CM070075.1, read on the forward strand.
GAGGACAGCTCCTGTCATGATTTAGTGAATTTATACACACACGTTTCTGATTATTTTCATTTAATTGAGAAGTAAAAGGTGAAATAGATTACGTTTGAAAGTTTAAAGGAAATTGAAATATAAAAGGAAAAATGTAAATAACGCGATAAACAAGAAGGAAATATTGCAATGTTGAGTCGCACTTTATTTAATCAAAATCAAATTTCGCTATGAGAAAACGACGTTAGGAATTTAGTTATAAATTAGATTATTAAGCATATCGTTTCGTAGTATATCAGCGTTGCTTATTTAATATATTAAATATAGTTAATTCGTATTAATAAAGGGTACGATTTTTGTCTTTATAACAGAGTGACGGTATTCGCCGTTATTCGCGATGTAAGTGATTTTTGGGTAAAATATAATAATTCAAAACAATTTACGCATAACTATTGCTATACGGCTATAAATTTTATTAGCAGTGTTACAATACATCCATATATATGTATGTATTGTAAAAAGCGAGGTAAAAAGTTTATTTTTGGAAATAGTCTGTAATTTTTGTTCTTCCGTCGCGTGCGTTGATACAGTAATGTTCTCTCCTTTTTATCTTTACTCGTAGGATTTAAGATAACCTTTGTAAATCCTTAAAGAACAAAAACAGCTTATTATACATTCGAAGAATATGGTTAAAAGTTTCCATTTAAAATGGCGTTAAAACCGAGTATAGTGCGAATATTTATAAATATTTATAAAAATGGAACATAAATGACGTTTCGCCTACAAATTGTAGGCTTATTCATAGTACATCTGTAATTAAAATATGATTTACAAATACGGTTTTAACATTGAAATGTTAAAAAACCGGATTGTAAAACATTTCAATGTTAAAACCGTATTTGTAAATCATATTTTAATTACAGATGTACTATGAATAAGCCTAAAACTTGTAGGCGAAACGTCAGTTATGTTCCATTTTTATAAATAAAACATTGGTGTCCAGCAACAAACTAGCTAGCCGATAACATTATTCCTCCAAACCACAGTACTTATTGGCGAGTATGTAAAATTTTAGTCTTGGTGACTTTTTTACTACTGCTTTTGTCTTTTCTTACTGTTTTTATTATTGTAATTCATTTTATTATATTTAATTGTACTTGACGCTTCCCATGCAATTTTGTTTTGTCAGGGAAACTAAATAATAATTATTATTATTATTATTATTTGTTATAGAAATTAATGCCCGGTGGATTGTAACGTGTTGTTACTTGCCTTTTCAATACCACCAATCTATGGCATTTGCTCTCCAACACATTCAGGAATAAAGTAAAACGTTTTCAGTTTGAAAGTGTCAACTCATAATAACTATTCAAAATGTAACCTTCTTGCTTTCACACGTACATGCACTCGTTGAATTATAACATCCTTTCAAATAGTCAAGATAACTAGTTTTCGGCTTACACCTCGTCGTTATATTTGTTCCACAGCCTGCGTTGAAAGGCTTGAATTGCCTTTTTGAGCCAAACCAAGGATTTTTGGGATGATTATCCATTCTATTAACCTTCCAGCGCTCGCGCCTACATAAAATTTACGACAAATTTACAAAATCTTGTATATTATTGTTTCTGTAAATTTTTTTTCTACGTGACCCTTTTGTATTCCAGGTATGTTCACTTAGGTAGCAGGGGGCGAAAGAATCATTGTAATTGGGGTATTTAAATTAGATGTATTGTGTATTTTGTGTCGCTAAGAGCATACTACGTAAGGTTTATAGCGCGTTAGTTTTGAACTAGTGTTTTCAGTTTTGTAAGTGTATACAACTTTAAATAGTGTTACTTTCATTATTTTCATTTCGATAAGTGCATTAGGTATGTAGTGTCTTAGATATTTGCATATTTTATATAAATTTTTTTGTTTTTGCAGTAAAATCACAAAAATTTCTAATCGTCCGCTGTCACAAGCAGAACTTGAATATCTTGCTGAGCATAAGTATGGGATATAGATGAAAACGACAATTACATTTTTTTGTTTTATGTAAAATGAATAAACAAACATTTATTCATAATTCCTTAATCCTATTTTGTATATTATATTCAAAGATTGTGAAAAAAGCACCCTTAACCAAAGTACATAAAAAATATGACACGCGCGCGCTGGTGTAATACCAAAGCGCGCGAGCGCTGGAAGGTTAACTCCCGATAGTGGTGAGCTGTTTGCCAAACCTGACTGCTGAATGTGAAACCAAAAGTTTTGACGTTTCGCAAGTCATTGAAGCCTTAGGTTCCGTTCCGGAATTAATATGGTTCTTTTTCGCTAATCTCGCTGACCGTCTCAATCCTGATTGGTTGTCACTTTCACTAGAAATCAAAGGAAGTGATTGTTCTTGAACTACGGGATGAGTATGAAATTGTTTGCATTTCAAGAAATTTTTGCTCATTTGCAGTTAAAATGAGTTACATAGATTCAGAAACGTTAGATAAGATGGCATTGACCACCACCGCATGGAATTTTGTGCTAAATTGCTATCAGTCGTGACGCCAACTATTTCTCTCAGTACATGCATCGCATGGGCTTGGTAGAATCACCATCTTGTAGAGGACGTTACACAGACGGCACAACACATACTTTGTCCAACTGAGACGATCCATGTTGGGGGTATCCTGGCCAGACATGGCTACAATTAGAGCCGCTTCCCCTTCACGCATCCTCAGGTTCATCTCAGGATGACTCCAGTTAGGGAGGTAGTACAAAGGGCCCTACTTGTGACCAAAGTACGCGTGGACTATGTCCACCCTCCTATCGTAATCCAGAATCTAGTACACGCTTGTACTTCTCTTAATCCAGTAAATAAGAAACTCTTTAAGTATAATGTAGATACAATATAGTACAACTTGACCATCTGTTCAAAACCAATAACTGTAGAAGTGATATTGGTTACTAAATGCCCCAAAAATACTCCAATCGCAGAATAGTTATAAATCAAAATATCTCTGCGTTTTTTTGTATCTTGTATCTTTATTTTTCAACGGATTCTTCTCGATTCTTGGCTCCAAAACATGCATGCACCTGAACCTTACATATCGTTTTTATTACATTCGCCGCTCTTTGAATGAGGATTAATTCGAAAAAGGAGTACTTGGGAATTTTCTGTGGAGTAATGCGTATTACATCGTAAGATGTTCAAAAAGCCGGCGGTACTATTATTAATAAAAAAATAATAACTAAAACGAATTCATATAGAAAATAAGTCATTTTACAATATAACACTGCAAACTTGGATATCGTTTAGAGGTATCGTCCTTTGGTGGGGTACATAAAAGGTTGACCAAAACGTACCTTTCTCCACATCGATTTTCATCATCTCGCTCATTGTACGATAGTCCTCTAAAGTTTTATACCCCTTAAATAACTAATAAGGTCGAAACCACAAATTGCCTTTCTGCATTTTCCATTAAATTATCTAGACATTTAGAAGTCATAATAAATGGTATGGGGACTACAACCCTTTCGGTGGCGTTGTAATTTACATTTTGCTTAAAGTCTATCTCATAAAATGCGTCCGATACATCCGTCTTCTTTACAAGATAAATATCCTCCACGTCCTCCCAAAACTTTGTTATATTTATTTATTTGTGCCTTCTCAACAATGAAAAGGTATACGACCATATTGAAAAACTTAACGGCGCCAGTAAGAGTTCTTCCCAGAATTGCAATCCCCTAATAAAAGCTTAACGCTTATAGTTTCATCTAAATGTTTCAACATTTCTAACAGATATGTATCAAAGATATAACGGATCTAGGAGAGTTTACCGAAAAGCAATTCACTGAAATGTCAATTTATCGAAAGAATAATTCGTCAAATTACAATTGACCGAAAGACATTTTTACCGAAACATAGTTTCCCGAAAGAGAAGTTAACCGAAAATTATGGTTCACGGTCATTTCCCTGCCAAAGACGAAGCCATGTTATCCCCACAAGCACAAGCAGTTGTAGACTACTTTGAGGACACTGGGATACGACGTCCACAAAGAGGACAACAGTGTCGTTTTCCTCGTGACATATGGAACTGTTTCGAAGAAGTACACGCCGGTTTGCCTAAAACAAATAATTCCGTAGAAGGTTGGGATCGAGGATTCGAGCTCCAAATTTTCTCTGATTATCCTAATATTTTTTGAAATTTATCGATACCATTCAGAGGGAGCAAAGCTTGCATAAAGTCCAAGTGGAACAATATGTAGCAGGCATGGAAGGTACGCCCATACGCAAGAAATACAGGGACTGTGCACAGCGAATAAAACATCTTGTAGAAAATTATGATATTGAAAATGTGTCCATGTTCTTACCATAATTTGTTAACCATAATTCACGTTCTTAATGTCAAATTAAAATTTAAACGATAGGTAAATTTTGTAAATAATGGTAGTACTAAGAAAGAAAAACAAAAGAAATCAAAAGACAAGAAAATAAGAAAAATGACAAAAGGAATTCGTTTCCGACTTCTTAAACACGCCGGCACTTTGAGCTGCAACTCTTGGTATAATGTAAAGGAAAAGTTCGAATAACATATTGTATATAATAGTATAATATTATTAGATACAATATGATCAACACGTACCTCATAGCATTATAAAATATTTTCGGTTAATATTCCTTTCGGTAAACTGTGTTTCGGTAGAAATGTTTTTCGGTCAATTGTAATTCGACGAATTGGGCTTTCGGTGAATTATTTCTCGGTAATCTGTTTTCGGTAAACTTTCCGGGACCGAGATATAACTAGGCAAATTTCCTGTGATTTTAGAGATCGCCGAGCAATATGACATTTACCATAATATATCGTACACAAAACATTTTCATTATGCATATAGTTGACCGGTCTTCAAACAATTAGGGAATAGTTTAAGTGATATTATCTTTTTCAAAGGATCGTCCGATGAACCGATAAAAACAGCACCTGTAGGTACAATTAATAATGCTTATCGCCCTCACATTTTAAAGGTAATAAAGCTTAGCTGTTGAAAGAATGTGGAGAAGATGGATTAAGTGAAAAGAATTCAAATAATGAATATGCTCAACTTTTGTAAACGTTATTTAGTGGGGAATTTTAAGGCTTTTATACTAACACTTTCGGTAGGAAATTCGCAGATTTTCAGGTGTAGTTTCGCTTACTTTCTGTAATTTTGAACATACCAAACATAGATGAAGATTGTAATTACTTTACACCTCACCTTTTATGAAAAGTGTATAAAATTCGCAAGTTTTGACTTTTGAGTGTGAATGTGTATTAGATCGGCGCAGGAAAATATTACTTATCACTACAATTTAGGTTTGTTATTTAAAATAAACGATTTTAGCATTGTATTTTTGAAAAAAACATAATTATTGTCATTTATAACTCTCGTTTATCCTAGTTTTCGAATGTACCACCACCGACGATCTTTTTTAAAAATTCAATATTGTAATCACCCAGATGTATAATTATAACTTGCTTTAATGACGAGTTGATATAAATCAAAGGCATTTACACTACTACCTTTAACTCACGAAAATTCCTTAACTTACTTACCACTTCCTCCCTTAAAGAAAATTGTTTCCGCTGTAATTTTATGAAAGACCCTTTGTTTATCAACATTTAGCGACTAACAAACTAACAAATAATAATTGGTTTTAATCTTGCACACGTTAGATGCTTAATATTGGCGTGAACAACGTTCAGGTAATAATAAACTTTTTACAACTCTACACGCAACTTGACTTTATGGATTTTTTCACACCATTTCAATTTTTTGTTTCACGCTCGTGTTCTCTGCTTTATGATCTCATCATATTGGTTTTTATATGCTTTCGTTTTTCAGTGTAATATTCTTTTTACGGTCATTTCGTTTCGAATATTTTCAGGAGTTGGCATTTGCCATCATTTTCGTACCTACCTATTAGATGTTTAGTTACGTGCAAGTAGAACATTATTGCAAAGGTAGTTTAATAAAATAAAGAGAGCTATTTGAAATGTTTTGTATTACTTTTTGTGACAATCGCAAAACTTCGGTTTTGTACAAATGTAAGCTTTTAGTGAAACGTTGATTTAGTTTGTCTGCCATGAATATCTATGTAAATATGCATATTTACTTTTTCCCTTGTGAGTTCAGTATTAGAGATATGTACATAAATTCAGTGTACTCTCTAAATATATGAAAAAGTAATTATGTAATTTCCGCAAATGCATAATACAATTATTTCTAGTGTCTGTTTTCATTTGAATACGGCAACCAGGGCGCTGTACTTTTTTTTAATTCTTTAGGAGAAATAAAAAAAAACCTTTTTGTACAACTGTCATTAAAAGTGACATTTTTAACGGCTGTCAAGGGTGTTAAAAGATGACGTTTACAGAGTAGCGTGTTAAAAATACTTAGTGTTAAAAATATTTTTAACACTGGCCAATAATTGAGCTGTATCCAATATTGTTTTGTTGGTAACTACGGTAATAAGGCGTCACCTAACACGTCCACTTCACAGCAAATGACAGTTTATGGAAATATGTATTAAATTTTTCTATTTTATTATCAAAATAGAACAGTTATACAAAAAACTTTGTATAATATTTGTGTTAAAAGTAACTTTTATTTTGTTCGTGAAATTGCGCCACTCGCTTCGCTCGTTTCGCAAACTTTTCACTCACAAAATAAAACAGTACTTTTAACACTCATATCATAAATAGCTATTTTCTACGGTTGCTTATAACCAGAAGTCAAGATAAATAATGATAATTGCTCACTTTCCTGTCATACAACTTTCATGAACAAACCATTATGAAATTGTTGATTTTAATTTGGTTTTTCTTTTTTTTTAGGTAAGTCTACACCTGCACGTCAATTTAGTTCGTTATCAACTATCAGGTAAGGAGGGAATTTTTAGAATAGGGGTACATCTAAAAAGCCGTTATAAAATTTGTTTGTTCTGGAAAATTTCAAATTTATACATAATCTACCATCAAGACCAACAAGGTAGCCGCTAAATTTAAACGACTTGAAAAAATTGCACAAAACCAATGTGCGCTATAATGAATGATTTTGTTGTTGTTCTTCCACGTGGTATGAAACTAATACCAATACCTTTATTTCGTACAAATTATAACAGTATAAGTACACGAAATAGTATTAGTTGGTATTGGCGAGGGTAATGGGCAACAATATACACGAACCACACAATAGCTATTTATTATATAGGTAAGTGTTAAAAGTACTATTTTATTTTGTGAGTGAAAAGTTTGCGAAACGAGCGAAGCGAGTGGAGCAATTTCACGAATTTGCCCAATAGATACACAATTACAATTGCACGAAACAAACAAATTACATATACCGTGTGACAAGTTTCAAAGCAGGACATAGCCGAATAGCATGGGAAATCACATATTTGCAGTTTGCTGCTCACCAATTATATCTAGAAGAATGGTAATGATGTCTATCGAAAGAGCATTATTTTCTGAGCCTGTTTATACCAAATATTTTACCTATTTACTAATTCACTACTTTATTAATTAGGAAAATATAATTTTCAAAATAAAAATATGAGTAGCCATGACATGTCTAATTCGAATAATTTTGAATATTATCAATTCAAACATTTTCAATTATGTAATATGGCATTTTCCTGAAAAATTTAACCATGAATAATGATAGATAATAATAGTTATTATAACAAGGAACGAGTGTTTAAATAGGCAACAGGTCTAAAAATTAATATTAAACATTATTTGCATTTGACATGTCATGGCTGCTCATACTTTTTAACTTTTGAAAATTATTTTTTAATTAAAAAAGCAGTGAATGAGTAAGTATACCAAACAATTTGGTATAAACAGCCTCAGATAGATATCATTACCGTTCTTGTAGATGAAACTGGTGAGCAACAAACTGCAAATATGTGATTTCCCATGCTATTCGGCTATGTCCCGCTTTGAAACTTGTCACACGGTATAGGTTAAAATATTAGACCTACCTAATAATAATATTTCTTTATTTCCACAAGATATATCGAATTATAACAGTCTATGTTGTAAAGTCAAACACAATTTAGTTGCTACGGAAATTAGGTACCTCCTTAGGTACAAACCTGAATTGGAGGTTACCCTCAAGATAGTTACCTTGAATTTCCTAATTCTTTTCCACGAATATAAACATTCGTATCGCGCTTGTAGAGGTACTGGTGGCAGGGAGGGCTAGTCCTCATCCTGCGTCAAGAATCTATGCCATGTAGTGGCCCAAAAAATCTGTCTGGATTGTCCACCGTGATGGGCCAATCATATAAGCTTGTCCTGGTTTCTACCCCTGCTATACCTCTTCTTGTAGCTCCCGTCACCCAACATTCCACCTCTGTTCATTAAATCCGTTAAAAATTGATGAAGAAATAGACACCTCAACGGCAAAATCTTACACATCCTGAATAGAGGTAGTGTCAATCTTGACTTTCCAGCCATTAATATCACATGTTTTTCACCGGCTAGAAGCGGTTGCATGAGACTTGGATAAGGTCCTCCCCATGAAGACCGACTGTATTAGCGCAAAATACAGCATTCTCAATAAGTTTGCAGGGCACATATTTTTTATGAAATAGAATTTTCGAATAGCATTTTGTAGGTCTTTCTTGAGTTTACTAATATGGCTTCTCCATGAGAGTTTCATATCCACCAACACACCCAGGTATTTGACTGATTCCATCTGCTGAATAGACCCGCACGAACAGTTACGCAATCCTGAACAAGCAGTATCATGGTGCTTTAAACTACCAAGTACTTCGGGACTTTTGGTAAGGTTAAACACAATGTAATTCGATTTCGTAACATTCAATGAGATTCTATTGTCATTCAGCCACCATCTCACTTGTGCTAGATCTAGCTCCATTTTATGTAAGAGTACCAGCAGAGTGTGGCAGGGCAGTATCATCGGCAAATGCAGTGACCCTTCCTTCTAATTTAGCCGCACATAGATCATTAATGTATATTAGGAAGAGGGTAGGGCCAAGTACTGAGCCTTGAGGAACTCCGTGTCCTATAAACCCTACCTCACTCAATTCCCCATTTATTCTCACCTGCTGTGATCTCCTAGCTAGGTAAGAGCTAAACCTATTCTTAGCTAATTCTCTCACTCCCATTGCCTCTAATCTAGATAGCAAAATATCATGATCCACCATGTCGAAAGCCTTTTGTAAGTCCACAAAGATAACCGAAGTACGTTGGTTATGTTCAGAGCAGTATTAATTTGAGTTATTAAGTCCGAGATGGCCATTTCCGTACTCCTTCCTTCTCTAAATCCAAACTGGTGTTCACTCAATTTCCCATAGACATTGAGGAAGCGCGACAGCCTAGCTCCAACAATTTATATAACGGTGATAATAAAGTTACTGAGCGGTAGTTAGTTGCATTGAGATTATCCCCTTTTTTGAAAATAGGCACGACCACGGCCTTTTTAAGGGCATCTGGAAACACACCTTGCTGAATGCTGATATTTCACAGATGAGCCATGTTCATATGATTCATATGATAAATAATTACAATTTACGTCAATTAAAGAGCAAAAGGAAACATACTTTCGCAGTGTGTGTATTCGTTAATTTTTCACTGCATTTTTTAATCTAAGGAACAGAATTTGTTTCTTCTATTAATTTTTTGTTCACACTAAAAGTTTCAATTTAATAATTTCATCGTAATAGTTATCGAGTTTTTTTCTAAAATTTCGATAGGTAAGACGATTGAAAATAATGCTAGTTGAAAATCTACCAGATCGCCAACTACGTAATTGAATCACGAACTACAAAATTGTTTCTAAAGATTTTATCTACTAACTATCCTTCAAAGTTGTTGAGTCTCTGAATCCTGAATACTTTGTGTAGAAAATACAGGTAGAGCTTTCTCAGAGCATAAACTATATAGCAGTATATAGAAAAAATGCAAAAGTACTTTTCTCTCTTATACCAACTTATTACCAACCAATCCATGTAAGTCTCCTATTTAGTTTCACAGCGTAATACTCCTCGAAATATGAATTTTAAAAGAGTTTCTGAGCTGGTATTATTTTAAAAGAAGGAAATTTGATTAGTATTCAACAACCTACTCGGATTGTGTTATTGCCTCACTTAAGGATATTTCACACCCACACCGCCCTAATAAATGTTACCTATATTTTTTTGGCAATGAAAGCAACTGAAAAATATATTGGGCCAAATTTATACAATAATATTAAATTCAAATTTCTTTTACGCCAATGCGTGTACAGTAATATAAAACTTTTGAAAATGCTTTAGGATTATTGAAAACGTATTCTACATGCGTGGAATTTGTAATGTTATTATAAGAACCTTCTCTGTTTGCGCTAGTAATTTAAGAAATTTAACACCATATTTCAACTTCAAAGGAAAATACTTTGTGATTCGAAAGGTCATATCATTTTGCTTACTTTAACGCTCGCTTCAATAATTTACACATTGGTCTATAACGCCAATTTACTTGATTAAAATCGGAATTGGACCTGTTTTAGAATTTACTAATTATTCAAACGCTTTTAGGAAATCTATTTCAGATTTAGAGAACCCTGTAAAATAGGTGGTGGAAGTTTTTTCGAAAACTTAAACAGTATGACACATGTGGGTGTTAATAATAAATAAATACGATAAACACAACAGCATACGAAACGACAGCGTTATACACGGGGATAAAATTTTACAATAGGCTAAACGTAAGTAGGAAATCGCTACCCATGCAGCAATTCAAGAAGAATGTAAAAAAAAGCTGCTAGCGAATACATGAATGACAAATAAATAAGTTTTTCCGGGTTTGTGTAAGTGGCTTGGTCGTTAAAGTAAAAAACTAGGTTGTTGGAAGGCTGGTGACAATTAAGACATGAATTAATTAATTAATGACAATAAGATACTGTAATATTGTACAAAGGTTCGTTATACATTTCATGTGGATGTGAGGAATTATTCGTATTTATTGTTTGTAAATTGTGTAGTGTTAGGGATTTATTTATTTATTGTAGTTCATTTGGTTAAATGCGATTGACGTGCCCTACATCCAAAGGATATATTGGGCAAATGAAGCCATTATTAGTAGTATTATTGTACTTCAGTTCTTATTGATACTCAAGCCAAGCCTGGTTAACTAACCGCACGGATCGGAATCAAGTAACGATTAGTTCTAGTAGTACATATACCTATACAGGGGTGCCCACTTTCCCTTCGTTCTTCGATAGTACCTTTAATATTAATTTTAGGACAAAAGGTCAAAAGACATTTCTTATTCAGATGTTCCTTGTTTACAACCTAAAAATATTTTGAGGCCCGCACTGCTCTCGGTTTCGTCTGTACAGGATCGTACTCGATTATTTTAAATGGAATTTGGAAATCCATATTCGATTCTAGACCAAGATTGTTTAGCCTTTCACCTACTTAAGTCAACTCATTTAGAAGAAAATAAACGTTTTTTTAAAAATTGTCGCCGAAATCAACAATCAGTAAAAAAATCATAACTATTCAATCATTGACACCAGAGCAACAAAATTTGATATTATCATAAACAAAAGAGCGTTTTATTTATTGATATGCTGATTTTGAACGAAATTTGTTGCAAAAGGGACGTACTGAATTTTTTCTAACGACAACAGACGAACACCCTGTATATTTTTTCATGAATTAACTGATTTTTAAGTTAGCTTTGATTTTTGTTAAATATGTCCTAAAATATTAATATTAATATAATATTATAATTTATAAATTTTAAATTTTTACTGTCAGGACTTTTTACTGCATCGAATTATATTCGCGTCCAGTCCGAATTATTATCTTAATTATTTACTATGTAGAAAAATGTCTACGCTTCATATAACTACGATTGAAATTCACAGGTAAGTTCGATCGATCGTATAATTTTATTTACAAAAGAAATGCTATAATACACGTGATTTTTCGCAATACTCATCTTCACAAGTCCATAAGTCCATAATTTTTCAAGAAAATTTTATACACTTTCGGTATTTATGCATAGAGCATATAAATTTAAAGAGACTCAACGCCATGGGAATCAGCGTAACTGCCGTTATGTTGGTTGCATACGTAAATTTTGAGAAAAATGGTTACTAAATGTACTAAAACGTCGTAAGGTTTGGGTCAAGGAAACGACGCCGAGGGTTTGACAATGTTGCCCTCACACAGTACAGTGTATAAAGCTACAAATATGGTGAATTACTATTTTTTAAAGTAGATTTTTAAGAATATCTAGTTTATTGTATCGGCGGCATTTAAAAAAATTTCTGATCACTTTAACAACGTAGCCATAGTTGACGTTAGGTAAAATTAAGGAACCTGCAACATTTACCTCTGAAGCGGGTAGTTTTAATTTCTTGCCCGGCCGCTAGGTGTGAAAACTTCAGCAACCTTGTGCTCGGGCAACTTCAAACCTATCACACGTTTTTCCCCAGCATTGAACTTCTTTACCTTATATATTCTAAGGTATCCTTACCCCATAGAACATATAAGGTAAAGAAGTGCAGGCCAAAATTATATCGCATTTTGGTTTTTTGAGTATAACTTGTTTTAAGTGCATGGATCTTTATCAAATCATGACATGTTTGGATAGTAAGTATGTGTATAGTTTATTGAATAAATAACTTTTCAAAAATTAATAATGAAAACAATAACTCACGAAAAATTAATTTTTTGACATGTCTAAAATAGGTATATTAAATTTAAGAATAAACTGTAATTACATTATAACAAGTGTAAATGACAACGAATTCATTATTTACATTGTACGACTCTGGTATTTTGTAGCAAAACCTTTGACATCGATTACAGCTTGACACCGCCTAGGTAAGGAGTCGATCGGTTGACTGAGGGATCTTCTTCCACTCTTCCTCAAGTTGTGCGAATTTTTGGGTCGTATTTGCAGTTCGCTTACTGCCCAAACGTCTGTTCAGTTCTTCCCACATGCTTTTATAATATTTAGATCAGGAGATTGGCTTGGCCATTCCATAATAGTCACCCGACGGCGTCGGAACCAGTCTTCTACTTCAGTCGCGCGATGCTTCGAATCATTTTCTTGCTGATAGATAAAGCCGCGACCATTTAATGCAAAAGGAAGCATTACATTTTCAAGGATGCTTATGTATACTTTTTGATCCATGATGCCATCGATCCTATAAAGAGGACCCAATCCTTTTGCAGAGAAGGCATCCCATACCATGACTGAACCGCCTCCGTGCTTTATTGTAGGAAGCTGGTAGTTGGCGTCAAAGCGCTTGCCTTTAGGACGACAAATCCATGTTATACCGTCGCTACCAAATAACATAAACTTACTTTCGTCACTCCAGATAACATTAGACCATTGCTGAGGCGTCCAATTGAAATGTGCTTTGGCCCATTCTACTCGTGCCTTCCTGTTCTTTGCAGAAATAAGTGGCTTCTTCACGGGTCGTCGTCCATGTAGTCCTACAGACTGTAGGCGACGATGTATAGTCCGTACAGATGGATTATACTCTTCAGGAATCAATATTTCTTTAGCAATATCCGGCACCGTGAGTAGTGGGTTACTACGGGATGCGCGGAGAATGTTGCGATCGACCAATGGAGTAGTACAACGCGGTTGTCCGGTTATCTTCTTCTTGACATAACCTCCCTAAATCTTCCAACGCTTTAGAAATTTGGTCACCGTCGATATGGAAATGCTAAACTGTTGGGCGAGCTCCTTATGCGTTCGTCATTGTTTACGACCTTCTTTAATCGCTTTTTTGCTGTCGTTCGTCTATATCTTTAGCACCATCGAAACTATACATCTAATAATTAAAGCTAGGTTATAATTGTAAAACAAATGATTGGAAAACAAAAAAAAACAAAGAACACACAAAGATGCCATTTTGGGTAATATTAATAAAAATGTTGAAGATCGTGGTGTATTTCGTAAAATCTCATTATACTTAATACAAGGTGTACCTACTACCAGATGTCTGCTGGAAAATATTTAGTGCATTCCATGCATTTTAACGAAAGTTATACTCAAAATGTGATATAATTTTGGCCTATACTGCAGCTCAATTCTTACTGAAGTTATTGTAGAACAAATTTTTTGGAATTATGGTGTTCCATTTTGGCGTAATTAGGAGAAAAGAAAACGCATTACAACGCAACTATTATTGAAGGAAACAAGTTTATTCTTTTTTTATAACATAAAGAAAATAGCGAAAGTATGAAAAATTGGGTATAGTTTCAAAGCTCAGTTTCTTCTTTAAATAATTTTTTTTTAATAATGTATTCATGTGTCTGTTTATCTTTATACTTTGCTCCTGTTCTTTTAGAAATATACTGAAATTGACGAAAAAGTTAATTTCAGAAATTGCATTGCTCAATTCGATTTTTATAGAAATTAATTTGATAAAGCAAAGTATTAATATAGTGTTATATTCGGATCCGTTACATCTCTCAAAACGGCAATAGTAACTATTGCTATGTATTTGAAGGGATGATAGGTTTATAAGCTCGTTTCTATACCGAAAATGGCAAACTATCCAACCTCCAACGTTGTTTTGTTCATCTAATGGGTTTAAATATCTGTTTCTGGTAAGAAATTATTTAATCAAACCCTTTTTGGTTTTTGAGATATAGTGACACGTATTATGTTCGTCCAATTCTCTGCGGCCAGTGTATATGATTTATACATTATGAATGAAATGCTGGTAGTTCGTATGATTCGATTTTAATTGTGAACTTTTTTATAATGACAATTCAACTCAGAAAATTTCAGCCAATTAGTTTGCACAATTTTGAATCATTCGACCAATTAGGAACGAATTACACTGACAATTACACTAGTGGTTTTTTCACTTTCAAATTCTAATCAACTATCGCAGTATCCGTGCCCGCCGTATAAATACATAGTTTGACATTTGCGAATAATTTATTGCATGATGTTTGTGTTATTTTAAGAATGGGTCCATTTGGTAAAGTTACGAACGGATTTCTAAATTTCTTGTTCGTTAAATTGTCCTGCCGAATTACACTCGAGATTTGTATTTATACCAAGTAAATTTGTGTTGTTTAAATTCTAATCTGTTTCCTTTAGCAATTTGACTCGAAAAACTGTCAACCTAAAAATGCTCCACCTTCGGTGTCGCATTTTTATTAGTTGACAGTTTTTCTCGTCTAATTGCTAGGCAACAGATTCTTATTAAACAACCCAAATTTACTCGGTAAAATACAAACCTCTTGTGCAATTATAAGTGATAATTAACCTCATAGTGTTGTAGACCAATCAGACATTAAGAACAGTGTCACATGCACCAATCACAAGTTTTTTTAACTGAAAAGAATGTATGCTACTTTTCTTGCCGCTACCTCATTGTTTTAGCAACCTATATTTAAAAAAAACAAATGTCATTTTGACAAAAGTAAAAAATTTGACGTATTTAACGCTTCATTCAGTTAATTCTCCAACCGAAGATCATTCGTTCTCAACTCTTGTCAGGCAAGATTTTTTTGTATGAGCATTGATTGCTAAAAGGTAATTAAACTCGATCAAATTCTTGGGAAAAGAACCCTCGCGCTTCGCGCTCGGGTCTTTTCGTCAATTTGATCTCGTTTAATTGCCAAGCAACCAGTGCTCATACAAAAAAATCTTGCCGACAATAGTTGAGCACTTATGATCTTACTGTTGAAAAGAACCCTCGCGCTCTGCGCTAGGGTCTTTTCGTCAATTTGATCTCGTTTAATTGCCAAGCAACCAGTGCTCATACAAAATAAAAATCTTGCCGACAAGAGTTGAGCACTTATGATCTTACTGTTGAAAAATTGAATATATAATCAACAAAACGTTCTTCTGTTTTTTAAGAATAATTGATCTTATTCTATAACAAATTGATTGTATGAATTAATATTAGATGGCGCAAAATATAGCTAGGTATATAAATCCTTAAATATATATAAACATAATTATTAAACATTATGAAACATAACTTTTCAACAGCCAGTACCCTCTTCTTTGCCATGTTTAATAAAGATTAGGCGTTTACGAGGTGTGTTTCCAATATTTGTACTTTGTTTTTAAGATTCACCTCCACACTGGCATTAGTGAGGTACCGACCCCTATGGTAGTTCATTTACTTGCATCATGTGCACTTGGTGCATCTGAGCATTGGTACCTTTATCCCAAGCATCTTGCGGGTTTCTTCTTATATACCGTACATAAATTGCAATCCTCTTTTCTTACATAGGAGAGGAGTTTTTATGTTACTAACTTAGCGAACCTGTGAAAAAACAACTAAGAGAATAAACAAATTTTTTTTCAACGTAATAACCACTAACACTAACACATTCGTTCCAAAAATTTTCTAATAACGCTAGGTGTCATTTCAAAATGTTTTATTTTGTAATTGTGCAAAATACGACTACACAGCGTTTTCAAAGTCTTCAAAAACGATACCCTCTCAAGTGTATCTTGAGTTTTGAAAGGAGATACAGTTACAGCAACTGTAAATGTTGTAATTATTCAAAATCAAATCACTGATTATACTTCAACAATTCGTGCTTTATGCACCATGTAGAGCAGAGCTTTTATACCATAATTGTGCAGTTGTTTTTTGAATATAGCTGCTTTCAAGTTAACCTTTGTAGATATTTCCCGTTATTGTAATCGCTTTGGAAATACATATATATTCAGTTAACGTGTCCAAAAAACTGTGGTCATCACTTTTTAAGCAGAAAATAATTGCATCTTGGTGTTTTTAGTCGTAGAGAGCTGCACTAATCCACGTGGGATAAGTTATTATTTATCTCAGGTTCATGTCTTCGTATGTAAATGTTCGTTGGATGTTTCAAAATATCACAATTTAATAGGTGTTTCATAATGCCGCCCTCAACTTAAAGCAAAGTCTGCCGTCGTATTAAGTATAAAATCATTGCAAGAACGTGACATACTATAAAAACTACAAAGCTTATATATCACGTTGCTTCCATGTGAGACCTGCTTTTCCTCCTCATATATTTTTAGATTATTATGCAACATATTGTGCAGCTCCCCATCGCCAAAGAAATTTCTACAAATACTATATCAAATAGCACAAATATTTTCTATTTGCATTAATGTTGCGAAGTGATATAATAAGAATTACAAAAAGTACTAACAACCATATGAAAATGTAATTTCGTATTTATAATGTAAACAGAATTACGTCAAAACTTTATATAATATAGGTGATGGTAGAGGGTATTATAATGAAACTGCTCTCGACAAAAGAACTGTGTCACTTTGAGGAGTCGATCAATACTTTAAAAAGCATCGGTAGATGCTTAGGAGAATAAATACTTTATTCGATATTTGCAACTTTTTTGTTGTTGCTTTACTGCTCTTATTTACGGATTGAAATCTAATAAAACATCGCAAACGAAATTTGTTTGTTTCGATTCAAATACACGCGAGTATTTTATTTCGTGTGTATCGTATTTATGCATAATTTGTAGTATTTCTTAATAGAATACTTATGGAGTGAGCAATTTTGTTGGATAATTCGCCAATTACCATTACCACATGTCAGCATAACATGCTTGCTTAAGGCAGAGATCCGTCTATCAACACGTGCTTGATAATGAGAAGTGAAAATATTTCTAGGCTATACATAGTAAGGATACAATACAAAGGATAAAATAACGATGCGAGTGCCAAAAGGTCTGTCAATACACAGATATTGTGAATCTTATGTTCTAATATTAACATTGACAGCAAAGTGTTAAACAAGTGCCAAAACAGCACAACATAAAACCTACAGTAAAAGATGTTACACCATAATGAAAACAAATAGCAACAATAAGGCAAAAAGCTGCGTATATTATGTAGAATTTATGTTGCTACATAAAGAAATGTCGAGATAAGGCATAAAATGTTTTCCTCTGGCACCAAGTTTAAATATTAGCTTGCTCTTTAAACGTGTTTATGTCCTTAGGATGGATCGGAAGAAAATTAGAGATTTTACAGTACCTGCCTGCCTATATTATATGCATTTGCAAAAATTGTATTTATGATGAACTCAACTCGACAATGTGTGTATCTATAACAGTCCATATTGTTACTTATTTGAAATATGCGTTAGGGAATACTCTCAGGGGAAGGTTACAAATGATTCTGTACTACTGTTACGTAAATGGCAATGCGTAAATTTACTGTACGATAAGTGACACGAATGGATATAATAAGTTAGTTGTGTGGGGTCGATTTCATAGCATTTGAAAATTTAAATGTAATAGTAGAGCACTTGCTGGCCTATACAGATTATAGCACAAAATACCAGCAAAGTCCTTTATATGGATGTGCTTCGTGAGGCCATTACAAGTTCATCACAGTTAATTATGAAATTTTTAGTTTGCTTATTTCTTTCATAACCATTTGAATTAAAAAACAAATGTTGATTATTTATTTTTCTTCTTTCTTTCATTTTGTACACTTCATTATTTTTTAAATTGACATTCCGTTTTAAAGTAATGTGTGTACAGACAGCTCTTCCTCCAATAATTACCTATGGCAATTGTTGGCTTAACATTAGCGTTACGTGTTCAGATCCACTATGACCATATCGAATGACCTTTCTCTGGTTTTTGAATTTATATGTATCATTCTTCTCTTACCCATTCACCAAATCGTGGATTTATTCATCAGAAGTTTCGGAAGTATAGCATACCATTGGACTATTGTACTAATCTTCTATAAAATTTTGTTGAAATTAGGAATCGAAGCATACATATAGGTGTTTCAGAAACTGTCATGCCGATAACATTTTTCCCTATTGTTAAACATTTTAGACTTTCTTTGTGGAAGTCTGTTTAAGTTATTTACAGGATTTTTCGAATGGCTAAGTAATTCTTTATGTTCACCATATCTTTTAAAATATTCATTGAAAAGTGGCCCAGTGTAGATTTTTGAATATTTTGGTACATTGCCCACTTGTCGAATGTTATTAAAATACCAAACTTCCAAGGGCTAATGTAAATAAAACAGAAGAACTACTATGTTCTGGCAATAGATAAATCAACACACTGTAGTCTAATTACGTATCATGAATCTCTTTTTGCTTCACTGAAAAGCGTTATTATTCCCTTAGTGTACCGATGGTACTCTTAAGTACTGTGCATTTCCATATTGCTTAAACCTCCAGAACCTAGAGAAACATATGTAACACGTACAGTACAGTTGGTGGATTTGGCGAAGTATTTTTTTCCCCATTTAGGCACACTAGCACACCGCAGGCAGAACGCTTGCGGTTTCGACTGAATCCTCTTAACACTACAATTTTCACTTCGTAGACTTTGGTTAGCAAACGAATCTGTGTGGTTACCAAGGTTGCAGCGAGACGAACATCTTCCTTGAAATTGGAACGAGAATTCGGTTTCCTCACCAGTATCCCAAGAGTTATTCTCGCTTCAGTCAGTTTGTAATGGTTTTTTACATTTGTGCACAGATTCGCAAATGCAATTTCGCAGAAAGACCAAAACAATTTGTGCCATTACTTATTGTAATGACAGTCAATCTTGTAGCGGTCGACATGTGAACCCTATAGTTATCGTGGGGGCTGCTATAGGTACTTCCTACTTTCCATAATTTCATACGAGGTGTGTCATCCCTACAACATTTTTGGATCACTAACCATTGCGAGTAGTCCGTCCCTGGCTTCAAGGCACTACTGTAAATCTGTTTACCTTTCCAAAATAAACACACACGTACCTTATAGTTATGCGGAAAATTTTATATAGATCAAATAACCAGTACAAAAAATTAAAAATAAAAAAAAAATTCAAACTTTGGAGGCCTATAACTCGAAAACGAAGGTCTGCATAGAAAAAGTTTATATGAAGTACTAACGTTATTTTGGCTTAGACTACACGCTCCTGACTTTTTTCCCATTAGTCCCGGGACACTGTATATTATGTATGGTAATTAGATAACTTGTGTGAATTGTATGATAGTAATAAAAATAAATAAATGGAAGTGTTAATTTAGGAAAGTTTTCTGCCTAATGATAATATAAGCACTACAAAGCAATACAGAAAAGCATAATCCCACCTATACAAAGCATTGACTTTTAGTGTATAAAGTCAATGTACAAAGATACTACAATTTTCAAAGTAGATGATGTTATAAAACTGCATTACACTTTACAAGAACGCATTGTTTCACAACTAAATTGGAAAATTATTCATAATCCTTCTGCATTAGTTTCCTTTGCAGCGAAAGAAGAATACAAATTAAATCACTTGTTTTGAAAAAAGAATAGAATTTAATGAAACGAATAATAAGTAATACATCTTTTGTGTGTTTATAATGACTCTCTGGCAGTTCCTTTCTCTGAAATAAATTACATTTAAGCCGTTAAGCAAGAAAATTTCAACCAAATGAACGAAACTGCAGAGGAAATTTAATTTTATTCAGATAATAATTTCCAATCATATAAATAAAACATGAATGTAAGCGGAAACCGTTTCATTTACGGTTTGTAAAACTTTAGATACATTTCGTTTAACGTCATTTATTCCCGTTTAGTGTAAATGACATAGAAGACCCACCACCCAACAGATGTTAGATAGAAGCGGTCAATTCAAAATGTAAAGAATTCAAACTGTGAGAGTAGATTACTTGTATACTTATTAACGTTACTTGTGCTATGATTATTATTATTAAAGCGCTGAAATTGTGATTGTCTACGAAAGCAAAACGAGACTGTATTGGTTTTATGAAATTCTACTTCGTGTATTCCACACTACAAGCTTTATTCTATATCAAACATTATGTGTATTATGCACAACCATTTTCAAATTGAATTATTGTTAATATAATTATGTTGAGATATTATATTGACCCCACGCAATTCAACAACGGTGCATTAATTAGTAGTAGTCCAAATAACGAGATATATAACTCGTATTTTTCTGTTTATGATGTTCATACATTCATAATTAAATTAAATTTTGAATAGATATTATACATTTCGGAATAAAAGTCAAAGGTTAACGGAAACATTTTTGAAGGATATAACAATAAGCTGTAATTAGTTGATTAAGGAGCATTTCTACAATTCTCGTTCATGAAATGACACCGTACAAATTATTACATTTCATTCGGTTGTACTGTCAAAATATTGCAATCCCTTCGTCATTTTCTTTCAGAATATCACGAAAGCTGAAAATTTTCTTCAGAAAGAGATAATTTTCTTAATATCTGAGCACGATAACTGTTTGTATTTAGGATTAAGGTTGTTTTAAAATTTTAGAATTAAAATACAATGTAAAACATAGGTAAATCAAAGCTGTAAGGACACATTTCGCAAACTGGTTTATTTCATCTGATGTACCTTTATTTTTATGAAGACCAAACTGGTTTTTAGGTAAATTGGAATTGTATTCAGCAAAAAATTATTTTATTACCTGTTTAGATATACAGATGCTGGTAACGTACTGTCATAATTTTCGATGTTCAGAAGCTCGCGACTTATATGAATATGAAGGAATTGGTTAAAAAACTAAGGGGACCTGGTGACACCATAGAAGATTTTCATAATGGCTGTTTTTCTACTTGGATAGTTTTCCGATAACTATTCCACACTGATCACAGCTTTATATGTCAGGTCAGTAATGAATTAACATTGGAGTTTGTGAACGGAATTAATGGGTGAATTTAAAAGGAAAGAAATAAATTTCATGACTGAACAAACTTTGAATGTAAATCCAAACAGAGTACCCTCCTATGGACCTTAACGATGGGGTGGTTTCTCCTTAAGGTAGTTTTCCCCTGGAAACCTCTGGAGTTTTATTTGGAAATGGGTTAATGAAACATCGTGTACTTCATTATTGCCGACGCGACGTTTCGACCAACAGTAGCTAGTCCAAAATAATTGATTACCATTTCACAGTTAATAAAACACTATTTCTTCAGGTGAGTTTGTTCTCGATACACTAAAAATACAAAGTGAATTAACGTAAGATAACCACTGATAAACCAATAAGATTTATACTAATTACATTCTCGTGTGTTCTAAAATAAAGAGCCTTGAAAAAGACTAGCCATCTGCTGGTCGAAACGTCGGGTCTAATGAAGTACCTACACATATATTTTTTTTAATAAATCGTTATGAAGCACTGACCTGTATCATAAAGGACTGAGCATTCTTCAATACAACATTGAAGCAAACAAGCCCCACCTAAATATTAGTTACTTCGGGTGCCAACTAGTGCGTTAGTTATATAATGATGGTAGCTCGGTGTTTATAATGTGTTGGTAGTACTGGTATCAGCTGTTGCAGTTTAGCTTGTTCTAACCTATATGCTTAATATCTGGTGAAAAGTAGTATAATTACAGGCTCATAATTATTTAAAAACGTAAATTATTAAAAATGGTATTTTATTGCAATGCATAAACGTAGTTTATACTACGTATGAAACAAGGTTATGTTTATGTAAATAAAAACATTAGTAACAGTGTCACCAATAATCACCAACACAACAAAACTAAATTACTAACTGGCACCTTAAATCCCCGTTTTCAATTTGCTTCAAAAGTAGTGGAGGGGATCATTAGAATGCTCAGTCCTTTTAGATACAGGTCAGTGTTATGAAGCTTAATAGCTCGTTGCAGTTATGCGCTTTCATGATTTCACCACAGCATAAATACGAACCAGTATTATATCTTGTGACGTCACGCGCTAAACTTTCTGTGACCTTCAACGCTGCTCGGATGAGAATCTCATCCGACGACCAGTGTTGTGCATAGTGAAAAGTAAAATAAATCGTGGAGGGGTGCGTTCAAGGTCCCTAAGAGCTCTGTCGATTTATGAATGAAATGAGTAGGAGTTATTGTACTGGTTAGTATATATACTGTGATTTCACTAGAGATGTTTATACATTATACTTTAAAGTTTAAACCATTAAATTACAGAAACTAATCTAACAATTATAATTAAACTAGAAGAGTTTAATGTGATTTTCTAACAAAATATAGAAACCTGTAATAAAACACAAATTACATTTTAAATGTTACCTTTATAAAGTAATTTAAATTACTTCGTATGCGTGTAACATTAACCTATAACGAATATTGTAATCAATTTTAATTAATTGTCAATTAAATTTGAACACATTTAAGCTGCTTGAATGGAAAATCTAATTTACCATGAGCAATTGGGACTTCAAGCACATAATATATGTCGAGAACCCTTACGTATACGATTTGTATCTGAGAAAAACGTGAAACACGTCACATGGAAAATTTTAATTAGAAAGGTTAGGTTTTAGTAACCGCAACATCTTCTGTCTATATTTATGATACAATCAAGTGGTACGTTTTCGAACCAGATCGATAAGAACTTATAAAACCAGATTACTCTAATTCTGACTAACAGAATTACTTCTAAAAAAGGTGTGAAATATGAATTGATATAATTCCCTTGAGAGGGGTTACCACTTTAATTTGTACAACCAACAAAAGGATTGATTATCTTCAAATAGGTATATAAGAGGTGTAGTCCCTCTCAAAGACTTTTTAAAATTAATTAAGGACGGGTATGATATTTCGGACGTTTAAGACCTTGTGATGTTTCTTCATAGACAATGGATTGAAACCTCGTATTACACTAATATCTAATTACTTTATTCTCATACATCTCATATACTCTACATTGAACTATAATTAACAATTAACAGTAGTGATAATAATTATTCCTAATACTACTCTGCTCCGCCTTATATCTAATCCCCACTCATTGTTCCTAACCTACTTACTCCATTACACCTTCCCCCTTTTTTTTCTTTTGACCCTAGGTTAAAAGAAAAAAAATATTTTTTTTTCCTTAAATGTTCTCATGTTATGTTTTTTTTTTTTCTCACTTCACTTTATTTTATCACTGTTTCACCCTGTTTTTGTGCACTGTAACTAGTTTATTGTTTATTTTTAATGTTACGTTTGGTGATCTGTCCTCAATTACCTTATACGGTCCGTTGTACACTGGTTGTAACTTGTTGGTTTCTTCGCTTTTTATAAACACCTTATCGTTAAACTTATACTTAATACTATTACAATGTTTATCTATTTTCTTATTTAATTCTATGAGGTTTTCAAGATTACACATAATATTATTTATTGCATTTGTGGTTACCTGTGTTCTTCTTATCCTCTTGCGGTCACTCCTAGCAGCTCCTGGTTTCTTCTTACCTCGTTCCTAATCTTCTTTTCACAAGAGTTTCGACATTTTCTCCATAACACATACGAGATGATCAACCCCATCAGGACCACTATTATTACGACTCCGATTTCCAGCACTTCTTGTCTTGATCCGTTGGTCTGCGCGGCGTTGTTATTTCCTGATCCAGCAGCCTCCACAATTATATTCTCGCGTTTCTCTTGTGTGTTGCCCATTTTTTCGGCAGGATCGCCATGTGATGTTTCTTCATAGACAATGGATTGAAACCTCGTATTACACTAATATCTAATTACTTTATTCTCATACATCTCATATACTCTACATTGAACTATAATTAACAATTAACAGTAGTGATAATAATTATTCCTAATACTACTCTGCTCCGCCTTATATCTAATCCCCACTCATTGTTCCTAACCTACTTACTCCATTACAACCTTATAATAATATCAAGAGTGTACATCGTCTAAAATCTCCAATAAGTTAATCCACCAGAAGTAAGCTCGACCTTTATTATTTCTACCATTTTCTTTTCGTAATATAAATGGCTCAACACACTTAAAAATTTTGGATGTTAAAATTATTAAGGCACAATTTGAAGGAAATAAAGACCAAATGTGTTGTTCATGCAAGTAGTATGAAAAATGTACTTGTGAGGAGTGTATTGCTCCCTAAGCAATCTAAAAAATGTCAGTTTCTATATCTTATTTGAAAATGTGTAAGCAATGCAATGACCTATTTTTCTCACAGTTTCCACTAAGCCGGTGTCGAAACACGTTTGAAACGCGACAGTTACAGAACATAAACAATAAATTTATCTTAATTAATACTTATATTATTAATCCTTCAACGTTGTTCATCTGTAACGAATTGGATATTTACGAGTCCGATTAATTTTTTTTTCCAATTTAATCGAAAAGAATCGCCAGTTATAATTATAACATATCGCATTTTATTCAATTCTAGAAGGGTGGAAGAGTCTGTGTTATTAAATAAGTATTATACATATTTTAACATAAAACAACTTTAGTCTTTATCGTATAATAATATATTATTTTCCACTTTTCTGTACGGATGTACAGTGAAATATGGAATTATTACCATAATGCTTAAGACACTACAATATTTACAAATTGACAATTCGATAAATTTAGATTCGTGGAATAATATGTACCTATTTCAAAATTATAAAAAGTGACAATATGAATTAGTTATGCAAAAGAAAATATGTTTTTAACCAAGCCACCTAGTGTTGAGTGTAGATGGACTTAGAGCTCACAGGACCTCTCATAAGCTGGCAGGACCAAATCGGCAGAATCAAGTCGGACGTATTTAATTATTTAGTACTTATTTTGTACTAATTTGTACCACTAATAAAAATTTTGTACTCCTTGCCGTTTTGAAAAAAACAGTGGCGCTGCTAGCCTCATATTAAGCTAGCAGGACCAAAAGACAAAAATAAATAAAACAAACAAAACAAAGACTGATACGCAAAGATCTGCATTTGTACTAATTTGTACCATCAAAATAAATTGAACATGTTCAAAAATTTCCCGTGCGACAACGCCCAAATGATATGAAGCCTATTAGGGTCAAGAGTAAACTACCCTTTGCCATAAGCAGAATCAGTTGAGACTCGTACAGTCGAAGCAGGATAATTTGTACCTCTAAAATATGAAGTTTCGAATTTCGTACCCTCCTCCTTCATTTGGAATCTACTCCCGATCACTTCGTGCAATACATAATATTGTCACAACATCTTAGGATAGGTTTAATCTTTTAAAAATGATACAAAGGTGTCTAAACAGTTTCGTAATTTCTTTTTTGAAATTACATATTACTAAAATCAGTCAAATATTTTGATTCTTATTGTTTTTGATTAAAATTCATTCCCTCATTTCTCTTGGTGTACTTATTAAAAAATTTTACAAGCGTTTTCTACTAATTATTTTGTAATAAAAGTACATACGTGAAATAACCTTCTGAACTACAATATTTATACAGGTAATCTTTCAATAATATTTAAATGGTGCAAGCGGCCCTGGAAATTGAATGAAATGATTATTATATCAATGTAAACGTATTTAGTAGGTACTTTACTCTTGAGCCGAAAAGTGATCGAGGGTAGTTTCCAAAGGGGAAGGACGGGGGTACGAAATTCGTAACTTCATATTTTAGAGGTACAAGTTATCCTTCTTCGATCGTACCAGTATCAACTGATTCTGCTCGTGGCAAAGGGTCCTTTACTCTTGAGCAGAAAAGTGATCGGGGGTAGATTCCAAAGGACGGAAGAGGGTACGAAATTCGAGACTTCATATTTTAGAGGTACAAATTATCCTGCTTCGATGGTACAAGTATCAACTGATTCTGCTCGTGGCAAAAGGTACTTTACTCTTGAGCCGAAAAGTGATCGGGGGTAGATTCCAAAGGAAGGAGGAGGGTACGAAATTTGAAACTTCATATTTGAGAGGTACAAATTATCCTGTTTCGATGGCACGAGTATCAACTGATTCTGCTCGTGGCAAAGGGTACTTCACTCTTGAGCCGAAAAGTGATAGGGGGTAAATTCCAAAGGAAGGACAAGGGTAGGAAATTCGAGACTTCATATTTGAGAGGTACAAATTATCCTACTTCGATGGTACGAGTATCAACTGATTCTGCTCGTGGCAAAGGGTACTTTACTCTTGAGCCGAAAAGTGATCGGGGGTAGATTTCAAAGGAAGGGGGAGGGTACGAAATTTGAAACTTCATATTTGAGAGGAAAAAATTATCCTGCTTCGATGGTACGAGTATCAACTGATTCTGCTCGTGGCAAAAGGTACTTCACTCTTGAGCCGAAAAGTGATCGGGGGTAGATTCCAAAGGAAGGAGGAGGGTACGAAATTTGAAACTTCATATTTGAGAGGTAAGAATTATCCTGCTTCGATGGTACGAGTATCAACTGATTCTGCTCGTGGTAAAAGGTACTTCACTCATGAGCCGAAAAGTGATAGGGGGTAGATTCCAAAGGAAGGAGGAGGGTACGACATTCGAAACTTCATACTTTAGAGACACAAATTATCCTGTTTAGATCGTACGAGCATCCACTGATTCTGCTTATGGCAAAGGGTAGTTTACTCTTGACCCTAATAGGCTTCATATCATTTGGGTGTTGTCTTAGGGAAAATTTTTGAACATGTTCAATTTATTTTGATGGTACAAATTAGTACAAATTCAGATCTTTGCGTATCTGCCTTTTTTTGTTTGTTTTATTTATTTTTGTCTTTTGGTCCCGCTAGCTTAATATGAGCCTAGCAGCGCCACGGTTTTTTTCAAAACGGCAAGGAGTACAAAATTTTTATTAGTGGTACAAATTAGTACAAATTATGATCTTTGTGCTTCTGCCTCGATCTTTCCTGTTTTGTCTTTTTTTCTTGTGGTCCTGCTAGCTTAATATGAAGGTAGCAGCGCCACTGTTTTTTTCAAAACGGCAAGGAGTACAAAATTTTTATTAGTGGTAAAAATTAGTACAAAATAAGTACTAAATAATTAAATACGTCCGACTTGATTCTGCCGATTTGGTCCTGCCAGCTTATCAGAGGTGCTCACAGGACACTAAACAATCTCTGTAGCCTGTACTATAGATTGAGCTACGGAAACACTGTCTGCTCCATGAAGTACATTATCTGCATAAAAGGCCTTTTATAATTCGAGAAATAGTAGGTAACAAAAAATCCATGAAGTACATTATCTGCATAAAAGGCCTTTTATAATTCGAGAAATAGTAGGTAACAAAAAATATCAAGATTATCGAAACATTAGCCAGGTTCGATTTGATGATCATCTGCGTTCCATACCATGGAAAAATAACAAAACATTGGGATTTTTAATAAAGGAGAGAATACAGGCTAATATGGTTTTTGTTTATTCAGGCAGCTGTGGGAGGAATATTTCTTCGTATACGTATAAGTGTAAGATGCCAGTCGGATCGACAAGATAATATATTTTTTTTAAGTTTACGTTTCACCCAAATGTGGGCATATTCATAACATAGTAAAATTTGCAACAATTATGACTAATCGTGTTTGTACATATATTTTTTATGGTACGACGAAGCCTAATTAAGAACCTCCCTCGTTCCCTTATTGCAAACCTACTAAGAATAAAAACACCACATAATATCAAGCTAAAACTTAGTATAGAGAAAGTGCGCAGAAAGAAATTTAACAACTTACTAAAATATAAAATAAATTTCTTAAACCAAAATGCTATAATAAGCCAATATCAAAATACCAATTGGGGAATAAATCTAACTAAACAAACAATACCAACCGAGGTACTGGAGGTGATCAAATATGGTCTAAAATACACCTCCCACAAAACCATACCCACAGATAAACTCCTAGGCAACATCATGTATCTAAATAATGAGACCCAGAATACAATTCGAGCAAAGACTTGCAATTCAATTGCAAACCACCTAAAAAACATCAAAAACTCCTTACATAACCTTCAACATATACTCTCCTGCTACACCCAAAACAACTACTAGTAGCAAAAAATTTGTTAAAAACCAACAAAGAGCTAATAGTATGCGTGAAGCTGACAAAACACAAAGAAACAGTTATCATGACGAATCAGACTATACAAATAAAATGCTTCAGCTACTTAACGATAAAACAATTTTTATAAAAATCAGTAAAGACCCTACTTCCACCATTCAGAAAAATTGCAACAATGTCATAAAACATTGGCTCAAAAACAACATAACTAACACACATATATCCAAACAATTAATAAACCACACAGACATACCTTCTAAATTCTATGGATTACCAAAATTACACAAAATTTTGACGTCTCTTTACTCAAATGCTTTGTTAAACGGAAATACTTTTCGCGCACTTGCCATCCAAAATGTCGAGACGAAGTTGTTACTATGACAAATTCACTCAAAATATTTCCTAGCAAAACATTTTTGTAGAAACGTCAAAATTTTATCGACTATTTTACGTGCACTATCTGAAGAAACCATCAATTTTAGAATGATAATTTCCTTGAATGGTATCTGCACAGCATCGTATGACACTGGCAGTGGTAGAATTCTTAAGGAGAAAAGAGAGTCGTTACAGGGACCGGAGTCTAGTCTTCAAAACAGAACCCGAATTATAATTTTCAACAAAACCAATTATATACTACTTTGCTCTTGTTTTCTGTTGCTTATTTTTTCCTCCCTTTGCCTCTCTCTTATCCCTAGTTTGTTTACATAGGCAAAAACCTTCGACTGATGGGTGGGCAAAAATAGCGACTGCGTGAGCATTTGTCCAATCCGAGCTATACTCAAAAAATGCCCTGTTATTGAGTCCCTTACTTGTGTTAAAAGCCAGGGATATTGGTCACGCCAACCTTCTTATTCTAGTAAACTATTCAAAGGCTTTCGATACAATTTCACGTAAGTATGTTGTTGCTCGCTGTACTGCATTTTATTGGGATTTGCGGCTCTGGAATTGCGCTAGTTAATAGTTACAATGATCGTGCATCTAAAATTTTAAATATCACAAAAGGTATTCCTCGAGGTTCTATATTTCTATACTACAATGTATTATTTATACATCGGGATACCTTCTGTTTCAAAAAATTGATAGCATCGTCCATTTGCTGACCATAGTAACGACTAAAAACATGTTTGTGGTTGCAAAAGCAGTACGGTCTGAATAGTAAACCACTGAGCCTGTTCTGAACGGATCCCAATGCCAAATAAGGTGATTGTTTACCTTCAGTCATTCGACTTCGTGTTTTCTTGTGTGTTAATTTCAAGGCGCTTTTAATTTGAATTTAATTAACTAAATGTGCACTTGGGAGAATTTCATATTCAAGAATTTTAAATCACGCGATAACGTACATTTTAATGTTAAAGTTCTGGGAGCTGCATTTGCAGTTTAGCAGCGCAACACCTACTTTTCGTGCTTAAGGAGGGGTTCAAAGTAATAAAATTTTCATAATCGCACTCCCATATAAAAGCCATGTTAAAATTGGACTTTGGTATGTCTTTTTGGACAACTCGCTCTGATCATAGTTTTGCTCCGATCATGGAGTGTTATGTCTCAAAATGACCCTAAGAACATGCCACGGCTCATATGACTAGTTTTAGCAAAAAGTATAATGTTTCAAGCTGTCTAGGATGTGTCAAAGTGAGACAGATGCTGTTTTCTTGTGATATTTTGCGATTCTTTCAAAGTTACAATAGTAATAGCATACCCCAATGCGATATCGATAGGCATAACTGCCGTGAGGGTTCATTGGGGTCATTTTCATATATAAAAGTCAACAATCCGACCAATACAGTAGTCACAGCGAGTTTTCCAAAACATGAAGTCCGAGTATTTTCCAATGGCGAGTGAACTTTTGGCGTACTAGCAGGAAAAATTGTCGTTCCATCACAACTCTTTACCTCAGGCTAAATTTCCTCGTAAATTGCTCTCATTATTCGAAAATTTCTGAATTCATCAAACAAATTCGTAGAGATTTCTTCAGTGGAATGGGCCAACTTAAACCAAGATCGGTGCGTGCAGGTGAAAGAAAGGTGGCTAAGAAGAACACCAAACTGGGCAGACGTAAGAGAGCTTTGGAGGCCTTCAACGAGATAGAAATCAGGGTCAATATTGGATCGAAAAAAGTTCTTGAACCCCCCCTTAATACGACTAAAATACGAGGAAGTGAAGGTAATTTGAAGGTTGTACTAGCGGTTATTTTCCTATATTTCATGCGGCAGGATTTCGTTGCTAATGTTCGCGTTTCAGTGGCAAGGGTTTCAGTGCATAAAGAGGTATAAATCGTTGAACGTTCAAATCCAGCACAGAAAATGCGTTTGAATACCTATGATACGTTGGAGAGCCGTGATGAACAACAATTAATTACAAGAAATAACTTGTACTGTGGTTTTTGGTGATTTCAGTGTTGTGCAGTTCAACGATCACAAGAGTTCCAGTTCTTACGGCAAGAAATAACGGGTGCTGTGAAATTAATTTTAAAACTCGACACAAATATCTTAACATATTTAGGCAAAGCTGGCACAACTCTGGTCTTCATTATAATTAGAGGGTAATTACTTAAGATGCCATTGGAAGATTTCGGAGGTGACATATTAATCACAGACCCACCATCCATCTGTTTAACCGAGTCGAGCACGACCCCTTCAAATTAATTAGTTAGCGATGATTAAAGTCGCGATCGCAAATTAGGTGTGATTGAGGTATGAAGTGAACATACATAGGATTCCGTTATTAATTTCGTAGTAAAATCTTGAGCTAAGAGAACTCCCGACCTGACATTTAAATATACTTATTATATAAAATATCATTTCTCCACCAACAGATCGGTAAACTTTAATTGAAACTGGTTCGAGTAAGATTATAATCGAACATTAAGAAATGAAATAACTCATAAAATTCGTTCCTTCCTTAATTTATTGTTACAGAATGTCAATTTAAGTTTGCGTTCAAACTTTTATATAAGCATTCATTCAAAACAGCTTAAAACTTCAAAATTCTATTGAAGTTAGTCAAGTTAAATGCAAAATAAACGTGTCGATCTCAAATTATATTTGTAAAAGTTTTATAGTTAGGGACTAATATTATACAACATTAAATTCTACCCTTTCAAAGTAATTTAACAATTTTGCAAATCATTTCGAAAATAATGACAATGAATTGTTACCTCAATAAACTTTAAAGCGTCTTAATTGTGCTCGTAAACTATGAGAATAATTTTTATAGCGATACTGCAACGATTCTTGCAATTTAAAGGTTATAAAATAAAACAAAAAAGATACCATATTCACACAGTATTCGGTCCGCATTTCAGGAATTGTAGCGATATTTGTATAATCATTTTATATTGCGCAACAAAAACTTGCGAGTTCTCTAAAAATCGCATGAACCAATACATACGTTTAATTTTATGGCTTAAGTAATTAGAGTTCAGAATAAATTGTTACAATAGCTAATGGGTAATATTCGTAAACTAAAACTCACAATTAAGGGGTTATAATTAAATAATTTATATTAATGGTAGATATAATGAATTTATGTTGAAAGTACGCCTGTATAATATGACTTTATCAATTTAAATGCAAAAAATTAATTGAAATATGTCGCAATTCTATGATGTAATTCTGCTCCTGTAAATGATACGTTGCACCCATAAATCGCTGTAATACTATAAAATTTTCCGGGATTGAACAAGTAAAGTAAATTAATTCATTTATAGAGTAGCATTTTATTCGGATTACTGGCCGTAGTTGCATTATGATTAGCATTACGTAAACAGGGTGTTTTTTTGGGAGCTTTAGTTAGACGTTTCTTGGAAAGTTGTATATGTAGGTTTCTGAAAATGCGTACTTGGGGGTTACTCTGAAAGCCGAATTGATGTAAAATATTTTTAAAATGGCAGCACTTCCGGAAATGCCGGAAGTAGCAACCAACTTGGTTATTTTAAATAGCTACCCCTATTTTTTATTGCATTTTTGGATTCTAGGTGAAATTTCATAAATTTTGATACCAGCATGTCAATATCTACAAGTTATGGTTTTTAAGTTATTTTCATTTATTTAAAAAAAATGGCGGATGCAGACAGTACTTTAAGAATTGATTACTTGAAAACGGTTGTAGCTATGGCAACCGAGTTTTCACCGGCGCTTAAAGGAAGAATAGGGCTTTCTTTTGGTGTGCTTAAAAAAAAGTTATGTTGCGTACGATGTCACCTATGAGGCTCCAAATTTAAGAAAATTCAAAGACTGAAAACTCAGTTTTTTTAAATGAAATGACCATTTTCTTACCATTGCATTTGATAGAGAATCAAAATGGGCATATTTTGGTATTACATGTTCCTATCCCTATCTTTAATAGTTTCTGACTTATTCTCATTTCATCGCATTGATACCATTTTTTTCGAATTTTTTGTAGTAGTCGACCATGACATGTACCATGGCAATCGAATTTTGAACAAATCAAGTGATACTAAACCGTCACCTGTAATAGGTTAACATAAGTTTTTCAATAATCGAAAAAAATGAAAAATGGCTCGCAATGATTTTACATATAAAGATTTTTGGAATCTAATTGTTATTTATGGTGAAATGAACAGAATCGTGTCACAAGCCTGTCGTACGTTCATTGAGAGATATCCAGAAAGACCGCGTCCTAGTGAACGTACCATCCGAACACTGGAATGAAATTGTTTGAACTTTGGAAGCTTTGTACCACCTTACCTACAATAAGAGTTTTACGAATAGCTAATGTTAAGGAACCAGGAATCTTTTTTGTGGGACATTACTTGGTCAGACGAGGCCAAATTTAGTAAAAATGTAATCGCCATAATTCGCATTGCTGGTTCCATTAAAATTCTTGTTTGGATGGAGATGTACACTTTCAAGAGTGCTGGAGTTTTATTGTACTTTGTGCGTTTAAAAATAACAATATTTTGTGTTTACACATTTATCCAGAAAATTTGAATGCAGAACGTTATTTGGAAATTTTACGCAATATTGTTGCTCCTGCAACAGAAGAGCTGCCTCTGCAAGAATATGCTCAATACTGAATCACAAATCATACAATACTCCACACGAGAACATTTACGAAAAAGAGTTTGTGTTTGGAACATGAGGGCGCTCATTTTGAGCATGTGTTGAAGAAGACAAGGTTTTAAATTGATTTGAAACTAACAGTTGACGGATTGATTGGTTTAAAATTCGTTTGCCATAAGGTCATGGCCAACTACTAAAAAATCCGAAAAACATCATTGCAATGGAATGAGAATAAGTCAGAAAGTATTAAAGATAGGGATAGGAACATGTAATACCAAAATATGCCCATTTTGATTCTCTATCAAATACAATAGTAAGAAAATTGCCATTTCATTAAAAAAAACTGAGTTTTCAGTCTTTGAATTTTCTTAAATTTGGAGCCTCATAGGTGACGTCGTACGCAACATAAGTTTTTTTTAAGTACACCAAAAGAAAGCCCTATTCTTCCTCTATGCGTTGGTGAAAACTCGGTTGCCATAGCTACAACCGTTTTCAAGTAATGAATTCTTAAAATACCGTCTGCATCCGCCATTTTTTTTAAATAAATGAAAATAACTTAAAAACCATAACTTCTAGATATTGACATGTTGGTATCAAAAGTTTTG
Organism: Pyrocoelia pectoralis; assembly: GCA_036250285.1. NCBI lineage: Eukaryota > Metazoa > Arthropoda > Insecta > Coleoptera > Lampyridae > Pyrocoelia > Pyrocoelia pectoralis. The sequence continues at coordinate 8,629,868 of CM070075.1, forward strand.
AAATTTCACGTAGAATCCAAAAATGCAATAAAAAATAGGGGTTGCTATTTAAAATAACGAAGTTGGTATCTACTTCCGGCATTTCCGGAAGTGCTGCCATTTTGAAAATATTTTACATCGATTCGGCTTTTTGAGTAACCCCTAAGTACAAATTTTCAAAAATCCACCTATAAAACTTTCCCATAAACGTCTAACTAAAGCTCCCAAAAAAACACCCTGTATATTACAATACTAGGCAAACTAAATTAAATTTGTAAGTATATAAGATGTTTGAATCGAGTTACAAGTTATTTATTTTTCACTGCGCTTAATAAGTTAATTCGACTTCGATACACATTATAAAAGCAAAAGGACGAACGGAGTAGACAAATTTTAAGGTTAATCATTGTGCAAGCATTCGTAATTTCGACGTTTTGGATATTGTTACAGTTGTTATATTTATTTAGGACACACACTAAAGAATTAATGCCCAAATTATTAACACGAGAAAGTGCGAAGGTTATTCTTTTGTTACAGTTATTTCACGCAATGATTTAATTTTCCGAACTTTCCCTATTTAGTAGATTGCTTTCCAAGCGACAATATAAGGTTACAGCTACGAATCCTATAATGTTTTTGGATTCGTACAAGCTGCCAAATCTAAAGTATGGTTTTGGCATTAACGGTGTACAGTTTTTCGTAAATGATAATCTGATAATCTCTTCCACGTAAAACATTTCGTATTTTCTGGCAATATACCTTGAAAGTCAGTACTGGAAAATTACGATAGTACAATTTTATTTGATCATGATTGCATCAAGTCCTCGAAAGTTCAACTCTAAAGGAAACCCTTATTACGATAAGGCGGTCATTTTTTATAATTATTATACCTCATTCTGTGCGAAAAAGTAACCCCAACTCGATCACAGTTACTTTAAGCTATAACACAAGTAAACACGCGGTCCGTCTTTACTTTATATTACGGGACATTATATATTTCAAATAGAGCAAAAATTATATTAACTTAGTACGTACTACGAAGGTATTAATTCATAATTCATAATAATGTTTATTTGTGCTAGTACATCCATTGAATGTTTTACATATGTCGAGTCGTATACATCTAAAATGCAACGGATACAATAAATAACATGTTAAGAACAATAAATACAATAAAAATACAAGTAAAGCTATAAGTTGAAATACATAACATCTTTAAAAAAATCGTCTAAACTCTAAAGAATAAAATGCCTTAGAGACATTTTATTACTTATACAATTTTAGTGCTAAATAATCTTGGCTATTTTGAGTTTTGGTTAAGCGTTTATATGGTAAAGAAATTTTTGCCTTATTTCGCGTATTGTAAGGGTGAACCGTTTCAGGTCGTTGTAAAGTGTTTTTAACAGAATGAATGTGTAATAAAGATGAAAGAATAAACTGAGGAAGCATTATTATTAAATAATTTGTAGAGATCTTCGTTAAAAGTTGTGCATATGAATTATTAAAATCTCTTTCTAAAGTAATGTTCTTCACTATGGTTGATGTGTGCTGAATAACACACTTGAGGAGAGATCGATTTTTACCAAATGGCAAGGAAAGCTCTGTGGAAGAGTATTTTTTTCGAATGATAAGGATATTAGAAAAGCTTTCGAATAAGTGTGCTAGTGGGAAATGTAGTGAAAATATCGGTTGCCTTCGTTTTATTATCTGAATTAAGTGATAATCTCGAATCGCCTTTTAAAAGTCCACTCTAAACATCTTTACAAACGCAATTTCACGAAGATACTTGGTGGTCAGTGTACAAAAGATAAATTTGATTCAAATTTTGATATGATTTTGGTTACATATCGTGGTAAAGCAGTTGGTTGGTGTATTGATTCGTTTGAAAATAAAGTGATTCCTTTATAAGCCTGTGGTCAGTGGCGAATTTAGGGTGGCTTTAAGGGCTCGTGCCCAGGGCGCAAAAATTAGGGAGCGGCAAAATTACGGAGCACCAAAATTAATTGAAGGAATCTTTTTGAAAAAAATTGGAAAACAATGGAAAATAAAATTGAAGTAGAAATACGTCAATACGAGCTATTATTTTACGTGATAAAAATCCCAAACATCAGTTTATTCGGTCGGACTCGTCGCCCAGATGTAGTAGTATGTTTTATTAAATTGCAATACCCCGAAAATGAAATAAATTCTGTAGGAAATAACTTCACAAAACCTTCCCCATAGACAAATACATATTTAAGTTAAAGCTGAAGTTGAGAGGAAGAGGATGACAATTCTTAATATTGTCGAAACATGTAGTATGTAATCTTCAAATTTATTCTTCAATTTAACTTTAATCAACTTCAGCTTTAACTTAAATATATATTTGTCTATGGGGAAGGTTTTGTGAAGTTATTTCCTACATTCTACGTTCCACCCCATTTAGTGTTCTGATTAACACCCTGATGGATCCAATCAATTTGAAATAAATTCTATTTTTTTTAATAAAAAATGTTTTCTGGACTTCAGACTTCCATAAATAAGTTCTATTCCTGTAGTGAGGGGTGTGATGGGGCGGCACTTTTCTTGTGCCCCTAGGCGGCAGAAGCATAAATACGCCTCTGCCTGTGGTACACATAAATCTGGAATTGTTGTTGTGCTTAAATAATGCATCCAAGATATTCCTTGACAACAATTGTAAAGAACGTATTAGTCTCCTTGTATAAGAAAAACTAAACGCGTGAAACCTATATCACGCTGAACAACTGTTATTTTTTTTAGATGCTTGTATACACTAATCAGTAAAATTTTAAATTAGAGCACATGAATACCAGATCATTTGAATGTCCTCTGTCGAAGCGCCTTGATGCGTTGAATCCAACTTTCTTCAGCTTTTCGTATAAATGAAAAGATATTCCCAATATGGTGCTCCATGTTGCCTCTGCGATAGCTTAAAGTATCCTGTCTGTTACTATAGGCAAATGAGTCGGCATAGCTCTAAACGAAAAAGTGTAAGGTAGTCGCAAATCACATGTATTAGATAGCCATTTCTCGAAATTTGGAGAAAGCCTTTCGATTACTTTGAGTCAGGCAAAATTTCGACTGTCTTTCAGGCAGAACTAGCAGGAATAACGCTTAGTGCAAAAACTGTTCTTATGCACAGCATAAAGAATAAAAATATCAGAATTTCCAGTGACAGCAGAGCCGCTCTGCAGGTACTAGGTCAATACAAAATCATCTCTAGGTTGGTTTCCGAGTGTGACCAAATACTACAGCAAGTGACAATCAGCAATACTCTTGAGCTCGTATGGGTTAAAGTGCATTCTGGAACAACAGGCAATGAAAAAGCCGATAAGTTAGCCCGACTAGCCCCAAAACAACTGTTTTATTCTCTAGAGCCGACTCTTCTACTTACAGTATCAACTGTAAACAACTTAATATATCAAGACACCCAAGCCCAGCACAAGGCTTGGTGTAACGTGATGTGAGACTGCCGATGCCGTCACGCGAGGAAGGCCTTCAGAGGACCATCTCGTAGCCGGGCGCGTTTTTGCCCAGGGCTGTCTAGAAAGAACCTGCGGCTACTTGTGGGTATACTTTCTGGGCACTGTAAACTTAACAAGCACATGCACCGCATGGGCTTGGTCGAATCACCATTCTGTAGAGGATGCTACACAGATGTCGAGACGGCGCAAAACATACTTTGTGAGTGTCCCGTACTTTTGGAATTAAGACCATCCATGTTGGGGGATTCCTGGCCGGACATGGATAAGATTACAGCCGCTTCCCCGTCCAGCATCCTCGTGTTTATCTCACGTGTGAGCTTGAGTCACTAATCAGGAAGGCAGCACAAAGAGCCTAAATAGGTGGCCTGTGGGCGCGTGGACTTCTGACCACCCTTCCATCGTAATCCAATTCCAGAGTCCCCATAGTCAGTATTGTAACCAAGTATAATTAAACCCGTCGTGTGGCGTGGTCATGTACAACTTTTACCACAAACGAGGGTCCAAAAATCACTCTAAACTCATTTTCACGATCGATTTCCATAGCAATATCAGTATTAAATTATGAATGATGATGCTATAGGTAGGTATTTGGAAAACCTAATCCTTTTTGTACAAATTCAAGAAAAATATAAATGAAGTGAGATGATTTGTAGCATTTTCCAATTACTGATGTATGTGTCAAATTGTGCAAATATAGCGTTAGGTACCATTAAATGATGAGCATCGGCAAGTTATTTAATTATTTTAGGAATAATAAATACACCAGTTGTAGACTATCTAGATTCTTCAGACATAAATGAAGTTATGTTGAAAACAGATGCTCTATGTTTGGCAGTTGTGGTAGTTGGGACAGTTTTATTAAACAACCATCAAAGACCCGATGCTTGCATTAGTAGATCTATTAATAAGGGTGAAATACTGCATCCCACGATTAAAAAGGAACTACTGGCGTTTATGTGTGGTGGAAAATCAAGGATAGTTGGCGTTGGTGTCACGATAAACCCTTAAACTTAAAAACAAATTAACGCGTGGACTGTATATTTACTACAGACATGAAAGTGGTAGTTTCATTCCATACTTTATAAAATAGTTGCGACAAGAGTCAGTGCAAAGTATTTGTGCAGTGCAACTTTTATCACCACCGCTTGTATTGCCTGCTCGAGTCGTCCCCCACGTGCATGGTACCGATATTACAAATGACCAACATAAGCGCCAAAATTCACTGCGGTCCATAAAATATATTATGCTCATTGAACCTGACACCGTTTACTGGCTTGCTATTCATTAGACCTGTTCTTGAATGGTAATTGCATCTCATATCAACAGACTGTTGGCTACTGTTGGAAGTATTATGAGAGTTATTGAAATGGGTATCCGTAAAAATTCAGCTTTTCTATTATTAAATCAGCGGCAGCTTAGAAACTGACAAACTAGTTTGTTGACAGTGAGCGTTTGAAGAATGTAATTTTGTAAAAAAATGGAAATTACTCGTGAAGGTTTTCGTTGAATGATTTTTTACAATTTTCGTAAATGCCTAACTCAACAACAATGCGTAGAATGGTTTCGTTCAACTTTCCTTCAAGAAAACGTTTACTAGACATGTCGCAACCATTCCTTTATAGAATCAAAGAACAGTTAAGGGTCTAGCACTAGTTGGAATTGACACTGATTGAATGGTTTTTTATGTATACATAAAATTGAAATAATACATTGTTGTATAACCACAACAAGTTGTAGGGCTCTTCTGATATGGATTTTTTAATTTTTTCCAAAGTTTATCAACGCACTATGCAAATTTTAGCGCTTGCATGGGTTTAGAAATATACAATAATTTGGATAATAAATAGTTTTATCGAAATACAAAATATGTCATTGCAAAGAGGAAAGGTTCTTGTAGGGCTCTCGTGTATTAGAATTTTTCATTTTTGTTCGTATTTCTTGTAAAATATTCGTGAAATTGAATGAATATTAAGCAACTTCAAATAAATTTTACAAAAAACTTTGTGAAAAATTTAAAAATCCCTATCAGGAGAGCCCTACAATAAACCTTCCTCTATCCATTGACACCTTTTTTGTGTTTATACAACAATGTTTTATTTAAATTTTATGTATACAGCGACACCCATGAAAGCAGTTTCAATTCCAACTGGTGATGGACTCTTATAGATGAAATTACGAAAACCAATCAAAAACGTTTCATGATTCAGGATCTTGACAATGCCTGCTCCCACACAGCACATCGAAGAATTGATGTGAAGGAAAAAGCATCGAGTTAATGTCTCACTGCAAAAGCAATAAAACAGTTCGTATCGAGAAAATTTTTGTTTCTTAGTTTTTGTAGCTACCGTAATATGCATATGATTGAGATTACTCTATACGAAATCTGAGCAGTGATGGTGTAACGTGGCGATAAACAATATCCCTGTAAAATTATAGAATAACAAGCATATTTACTCGATTTTTTATTTTGGCCGGATTTTGCGGGCAAACATACAAACAAACAAACCGGAAAGGGCGATTGTATATTGTACTCATATTGATTTCCACCCGTAAATACTATAAATAACCCAGCAGCAGACGAAACAGTGAATCTATGTATTGTTAACATATCGAAGCGTTGTATTAAATAAGGCAGAATGGAAAATAAAACAACGTATTGTCAAAGAGGTAACTTCATTACTAGGGAGCGCTTGCTAACGGATTGTAATTTTGTACACGTTGATCAATTCTAAGCATTACAAACAGCGGAAAGGACAAATAGGAACAAAACATCCTTGCACTGGAAATCGTAATAATGAATTGTATTTCTTTTGCATATAATAATAGACACCCCTTTACCACTTATAAAAGCAAAGATAGAGCAACAAAAATCTACAGCGAATTTCAGTTTTAATAACCTACAATTTCGTTTCTAATGTAAAAACTTTGTTTTAGTTTCGATCAGTTCATTAATAAACACAAATTCCACTGACCGATTAGATGTTTAATTAGTGACTTCTAGTAAAGCCTCGTTAATTAACTTATTTACCGCAAAATCAGAAAGGCACCAATTATTTCAACTAAACTAACCCGTATTAGGAATAACATGTTGATTTTGCAAACATTGTGTTTGTTTCATTGAATTTAAGGTAATGTGTTAATGTACACCTTTACAAATCCTCGTTTTCTTACCAAGAGGTATGTTTGTCTTTTATAGTATCTATATTTCAATCAAAACCATTACATGTTTGTTTCGATGGTACTTTCAGTCTAAAGGACTGAAATGTTGTTCAGTTGTCCCTAGAACCTATATGTACAAAATTATACAAATGTGAAAAAATCTGCCGATTTAAGTAAAATAGATGTATTAAGCTCAATCTTTTTATTATAAATCAAAGGGAGTGTCACTGTTACTTTATTTTTGGTTAACTGTGAGCCCTCCATATATTTATGGTAATTCGCTTCTCTTCCACAGACTGAAAGATCCTTTTATCACTTATGTTAATAAGATTCTGTTTTTAGCACTTATAGTACAGTTTACTGTAACAGATTTTGTAGAATTATTTTTCTCTAAACTTACTTTGTCTAAACAAAACAAGTAATTCTACTACTTAATTTTTTATTTTAAATGTAACCCGACCAAAAGTCAGCTTGCCAAGCGGAAAAATTGTCTCTTCAAAGACCAGAAAATATCAAAAATCCATTTATTAATTATTTTTCTTCGAAATTTCAATACATACCTATTAATTTAATTATTCTCATTGGGAAAATTCTCATGTAAATACGATACAATTGCCATGTTTAGTCAGTTTTTTCTAGGGATGAAAGGAGTTGCGATTCAATGCACGTGCAGACAAAAACAAAAGATTCTTACCTAATTGCTTTCATTGTTTGCCATATTAATTACTCAATACAAATAGGTCTACAACTTCATTAAAATTGGCTGCTCAAACTTCAGATATAATTAATTACTAATTTTCCTACACTTTGATGATGGAGTGTATAGTAATCTTTGTAGATAACATAATTACCTACCCACCAAACCAATTAAGTAACTTACCATTTCAGCAAATTTTGTTCGTTTTTACCCAATAGAAAAATATGCAACCAATTCAGTTATAAATATTGTTTTTTAACTCAAAAACTGAAGTGTATGTGTAAAATAAATTAGGTTTGTTTGTTCGCATGTTACGAAATCAATATTAAAATGAAACTTTTGAATGTAATTTGAATTACCTAGATCGAAGTGTGAAATTGGGCAATATTTCTGTACAAAAAACTTAAAATCCTTACAATTTTATTACAGACCTTAAAAGGAACCTATATTGTCGTTTTTTAGCAGAGGTACAACTCCGAATTCTGTTAGTACAGAATATCGCTACAAGAGCGCGCAATCGAAATAAAAGCTCGCTGCTCGTATCACAAACTGTATTCCAACGCCACCCCACAGATGTTTTGTTCTGCTTCGAGCTTAATTTCTATTCTATTAAAAATCTGAAGCAATGAACTATTAACTATTAACTTCTAACGATATTGATGCGTGGCACCCCAATTTTACGAACTATTTACAGACCGTTTATTCGGATAACATTTACATACACAATATGTATGTTAGGGTTAGCTATAAATAACAAATGACGTTCTTTAAAGCCCAAAGATCACCTATAATGTCACGCAGTAGGCGTAATTATATTATGTTACCATCATATATTTTAATTTTAGTTTTTTTTCCTTTTATAGCATATCTACTAAAGGTGGAGCACTAAGGGTAAGATATATTACGAAATAAAATGCTGTATTGTAGCCAATTTGCGAGTGTTACAGTGTGTATTGATTACGGAGCTTTACAGGATGCAGTTCACACCGTCGTGCACTTTTCTGCAATTTGGCTCACAAGTTTCAAAGTTCAAATACCCCATTTCAGGTTGACGCCTTTTTCACGTTAAAATAAAATCAACATTTCTCTCTGGAATGTCAAGTTTTGTTTTCAGCTCTAAAATTCGCATTTCTGTGTATAGTTTACTAAAATTACCGAAATGACGCCTACGTATTAAATTTTATGAAACTGATTTATAATAAATTCAAAAAGATCACAGTTTCATAACTTCTTTTTAGTTCAAAATCACATTTGATTTTTAGAGCTTTAGCTGTAGGCGTTTCGTTAACGTTTACCCCTCGGAAGAGGTACTTGTGAAACGTTTTCGGGTAATTTAAAGTATCTTATTTAGTTTAAAAGCACATTCACGCTTTTAATTAATTCTAGTAATATTAAAGTTGTACGGAATAATGTGTTTCAACCCTTCCTTATAAATATTTACGTTCTAATTAATCTTTCTAGCTCAACTGATCACGTACATTTTAAAATGTTCGCCGATAAAATAAACATATAGAAGTAGTAGGTACTTTTTTTGAGGTTTTCGTGTTTAATTTAATACGAAAGTATTTCGTGGGAAATTTCAATTTACTACACTTGAAAATGTTTCTCTTCCATTAAATCTTTATCTGCTTTTGTCTCTTCTCCAGATTTTCAAAACTGAAATGGATTTTAAGTTATATTGTGAACGTTACTTCATTTAAATTAGTTGGATGTTTGATAACTTTGAGAGTTCATTTCGTAACAGTGGGCTTGGATTTTTTCCATGTTTGTAATGAACCTTAATTGCTCAAAGTAATTGTAGGATGTTGTCAATTCTCAAATAAGTAAAAGCTAAAACTAGTAAACTAAAAAAAATAGTCTATCTACCCCTGCGGATCATCTAGGTGCATTTAAGAAAACTATTTGTCTTTTATTAAGGTAAATAATAAAAAAGTATCGGAAATAAAGACGAAATTATTGTGGCACATACTAGTTTTGTTTTAAGAGAATTTTAAGAAACATGCGCCTTATTTGAGTTTGGATTGCCATTCCTATATTAGATTACTTATTAACCTACTGAATTCCTTTTGATGAGCACAAATGAGCTTAATTCAATACAGTTCAATTTATTAATTTAAACCGTGAAATAATCATTAGAAGTTACTACTTTTATAAAATTTCTGATAAATAACAAAAAGAATTCCTTTGAAAATGCAATTGTCCGTAAAGTGAGTGAATTGATCCAAAAACCGATTTCAGCAATATTTTGTATGTTAGCATAATATAGCTTTTAAGCTTTTGTGTTCTCTACTGTAACTTTATGGTTAGTTAAGTTTCATAAATATTAGAATAGAAAATCAAAAGTACTAATTACGTGATTACTGAATATTTGCTTTGATACTAAAGTTTCCCATTAAGTTTCCTTTTCATATTATTTTTAATACCTACTTTTAAATATCTTGTCACTTCCCAAATAAAGATTTAATTGAAATTCAGCTGGCATTAAACTCTTAATATAATGTCTTTCGCACGAATTGATTTATTGTATAATTTCAGTTATTTGATTACTAATTGTGGATAATTAATGAAGATTAAAAAGCCAACTTATATGGATAATCAAAAACATCATTAGTTACCTCAATTTCGAATTAATATTATTAATATCCAATGATTTGTTTGCTAAAAGTAACATTTAAAATGATATGTAGCAATAATTTGTGTATTTCAAGCAAAGTTTGGTTAGATTTGTGATTCCTATGAATGAATTTTTAGTTATCAACCGATTCCACAACTTTTCGTGTGGCTGAATTACGTACCTACCTATTTCATTTTAACCTCCAGTTGATATCTGCTAATCCTGATTTATCTTTTATATGAACGAAAAAATATAAAATTGTATTAACGAAATTACCCCACTTTATAAAACTTTTTCTTCCTGCTCCCGCATACGAAACTTAAAACTCTTCCAATCGTAAATAAAAGAACTGATTAATTAATGAATTACAGCTGCTTCACATTTAGCGCAAAAATAATGTGAAGTGTAAAGATGGGTCCCTGGTACGTTCTTAAACATTTCAGTTCACAATAATAATTTTATTGAATAACACTCATTGAATCTGCCATGTTTAGTATCTTCTCCATTTCTACGACTGTTTCGTTCTAACAACGGATATAAATGTGGTTTCTTTATCAATATTTTGTGGGATCAGGTTCCCCAGTTACATCAGAACTGCAAACGTATCTGAGAATGAAATAAAGAAGGGCTCAAAATGGGATCTCAAGGTTAATCGGATGCTGAAAAATGAAGTGCTTACTATAAATGAGGAAAAAATAAAGAACTACAGTGGTGTGGACAAAATTATTTTAAATCTTTTTTCAACACCTTTTAAAACCTTTTACTACTTTAGTAGATCTGATAGTGCTTAAAGGTGGAAGGACATAAAAAGTATTTAAAATACATGTCCTTGGTGATTAACCACGGCGATAGGTTTAAGTTCAGCTACAAGTGACATTGTAAATACTAAAAATCAATCTAACAGTTGTACAAAAATAAGGTTCTTTCATTACTCGAAATTACTACTTTAATAACGCCCTTGAAGGTAATTTCATTCACCAACTTCTCCTTAGAAAACCCAAATAGTCAATAAGTTCTCGTCTATTCGCAGACATTGAGGTTAGTTATTTATAATGACATGTATTGCCGTTACTGAAATTCTATTTCAATCACTAAGAGCTTGAAGAGCGGTTTCTCTTTCTCGGACTTTGTAAAACTAGATAACTAGAATTTTAGTTCATTAAGCTATGTAACAAGGCGAAACATTTTCATTAATTCAATGATGGTTATAAAGAAAATCGTACAAGTTATCTAAACATCATTCAAAAAAGAAGAGGAATGAATTAATTCAATGTATAAGTATACAGATCTTCTCTTAATGCAGATAAATTTATCATGCAACTTCATACCTTTTACTAAAATTGTAATGGGCCGTAATACGGACAGAACAGATAAGTTAAATTTCAAAAGTCAATGTAATTTGCTAAAATGGAGGTTTAAGTTTAAATATTGATGGTTGGTGGTATTCGACCACAAATTTCTTTAAACATAATAAAATAATTCCAAACGGAAATAGATAATTTGTTTCATACCACAACAGATATAAAAAATTACGGAAATTTTTAAATAAGAAGACCCAGGTGCTGGAATTTTCGTCTTCATTTGGTCGCGAGAAACTACACTCAGAAAAATAGAATTAGTAAAATTAAATACATATCATTGTTAATCAACAGTTTTTTGAAATTTAGTAGAATTAAACGAAATCTAGTTTCATTCAAAAGACCTCAAATTGTTACTTTGACTAACAAAACATTGTTGAATCCGAAAAGTACAATCTACCTACACAATAAGTAACTTCTACTGTGTAAATTGGTAAAAAACAATTAAATTGTACTTCCGTCAATGATTTCTATAAGCCAACAGGATATCTTGTTAAATTACCTCTTTATATAGTTTACATTAACTAATGATCATTGCAACTTTAAGGGACTACCAAGTATAGCAGTAAATTCTAACTATGAAATCGTTCATTAACCATATAAAACGGTCAAGTAAATTGCAATGATGGTAAATTTAATATCGCAAATAAGATTAAATTGCAGGTGTATCAGCATCTTTCATGATATAAGTCGCACTCGCAGTCACAGTCATAATTTGTGCAGAATTGTATCACGTAGGTACCCATTATTTGTTACCAATCGTAGGTTTGTGAACTATAACAAATTAAAGAATGGAAAATATAGGTAGCATATACAATACCTTATATCCTATTATTGAAATTGATCCTAGCAATCCTAGTGCAATTAACGATTCTTCTATTGTGTTAACGTTGGCGGAGGATCACGTGAATGCGTCTTCACGAGATGCTTTATTTGATTTATTAGAAAGTTGGGGGTTTTCATCTTTCTATCAAAAGTTGTTAGGTAAGTAAATTTTTTTAAGTTAAATTGTGTTTAGTCTTATGTACTTTTGTTTATTTTAGGTAATACTGGTGCTTTTTAAACACTTTGTAAATGCTATTTTTATGTTCACTTATCTATACATATTGCTGCTTCATTTCCTTTTTCTTTAATACATAGTATATTTTTATCGTGTAATTTACCATGCTTTATCGGAGTAATATATTTTCGCGGAAACTATATTGGTTTTATCAGTATTTTATATTAAGTAATTATAATCTATGTTTATAGATCAGGATATACATATTGACCGACTGAAACTGCTAACTGAATCGGATCTAAACGAATTATTTAAAAATGAAAAGTTAGGTGTAAAAATAGAGTTTCGACATTACCTCACTAAATGGAAAGTTGAAAATGTAAGTTTTGTACCTAATCGATATGATATCCTACAGTAAATAAGTACCTATTTGTTTTATTAGGGAATAGGTGATCCATTAACTTGTGACACAAGTAACTACACAAATTTATGGATAAATAGGGAGATAGGAACTACACCGACGTCATCAGGTGGTTCCATATCAAACTCATCTGAAGAGTGTTCAGTACCTACTAGCGCTTTTGTATGATTTCATTATGTGCAGATTATTTATTTATTTAAAACTGCATTCAAATTACAGGATTTGGACAATGTACTTAGACGTTTTCCTAACGGAAATTACGTATATTTAGTATATGAGCAGAACAAAAAATTAAACGATGCAACTCGCAAAATAATTGTTGATGCTGTTATAGCGTGGCACATCGAAAATAATGTAAACCTCCGGCGAGATGGATTCGAAAGGATCGCAACAGCAATTGAAAAACGTTTTCATGATGATAAGGTAGGTACTTTCTTAGTTTGTTGTACGTTATTGCTAAACGACTAGTTTTTAGTTCATTTACTACAAAAAAAGGGGATTAAAAAAAAATCCATCTGGACGTTTGTACGATAAATACTACAATCATACCAAACGTTTGAAAAAAATTGGTTTAAACCGAAAAGCACTCATCTCTCATATAGACGGTACTACTGATGGAACCAATACCATTGTTCCATTATTAACTGAGGAATGTAATCTTACAGCCGATGGTGAGTATAAAATAAACACCTACAGTTTTAACGCAATTATAAAATAAATATTCTATGGCATAGAAATCGCTAATTTAACTGCGTGGCTTAGAGTAAACAATTCGCCTTGGACGGACGTTCAAGAAAAGTGGAGAAAGACCTTTGCAAAAAGAAGGACTGATATTTTGGAAGAAACAGTAGAAACAAGAATTACTAATGTCTTAATGAATTGGCCTCTTTTGAAAACCTCACAAGGTTTTAATTTGGTATGTTTTAACGTGCTGTGCTGATAGAATTGTTTTACAATAATTTTGTAATTTTGCACTGTTTAGATTGAACTAGACTTTTTTTCACTTTATCAGGAGAAGGCTTATGGATTATTTAGAAAGTGGCAAAATTTTAAAGAGAAAATTATACCAATTTTCAACACCAAAATTAAGGATAAACAAAATCTAACTTTGATGAAATATTTAAATGGTCTAAACCACACTGACGGTATAATTGTAACCTAAGTTCTTTTAACTATAATACGAATATGTAAACTTTCAGATAACATTGATGTTATTATAGCACTGCTTCTCCATGCTATTCTGCCACCCACTATAAAACACGTGAAGAAATTCGAACAGAGTAAGAAGATAATAATTAAATCAACAATAAAAGATTCACAGAATTCGTTTCTACTACTTACAAGGACCATCAACGATTTTGATAATAAGATCGACCAATTGAAATCCACTCTATTTGAAAGGGATGAAACTCTTCAGCCGATTATAGTAGCAGTAGGTGATGATTGCATGCATATTAATAGTTATTACGTTTACTATGATGATATTAAATATAAGTTCGAAAATTGTATAGGAGCTCTTGATTCGTGTTTTAAAATATTTCACGTTTTAAATTTAAAATATCCAAGATGTGGTGAAAATATTTGGATCTTTATTCAAAAATATTTTTTTGAGATACACCTTGCAGAAGATAATCTATGCTCAAGTTTGCTTTGTTTACTAAGCGATTTAGAAAATTAGCCATTACTTATACTTATACTTATGTTATACGTACTTTTCGTTTAAATATTACTAACATGCCTGTGTGTTGTAAATGCAAACAAAATCCGCACGTGGTGTCTAATACCTTCACTACAGTAGATGAACTTATTGCACATTTTAAATTTTTTCACAGCCTAAGCCCATATGATAATTTTTTTTGTGTCGATTGCAGTCACACATATCAGTCTTTACGAGCTTTTAAAAGGCACTTTAAAGGTAGCAATTTCTGTAGAAACCAAACATTACAAACTTTCAGAACACCAGATAAATCATATTCACCGGACGTAAGCAAAAGTAATAGTAATTGTGTTTCGACAAATGATAATTATTCTGTTCAACATGAAACTGAATCAGTTTTAAATAAAATTGAAGCCTCTGCTCTAATGTTTGTTACCAAACTATACAGCAAATCAAATTATGCACGAAAAGATGTTGACGAAATCATTAATGATATTACATTAAATTTGCTTGGTACAATAGTGACGGAACTGAAAAATATTCTGAAAACTGATAACAGTGCTGTAGATAAGGTTTTAGAGTTTTGCCAAGATCCATTTTGTAATTTTAATACCTACTATAAGTACATAAAGACCCTTGAAAGTAAAGACTTATTTCGAGAACCTAAAATTTTTGAAACAGGTAATGAGATTGCTCCGATAATTGTTAATAGTGCACCTTCTTTAGATTCAAAATCAAGTAAAGGAGCTTTAATGCCCCTACAGTTTCAATTTCAAAAGTTTTTTCAGCTTCCTAATATATTGGATGATACTATTAAAAATATGAAAAACCTTTCAGAAAAATCTACAACACAAAATATCGTAAATGGAGAAGTTTGGAAAGAGAAAAGGGGTAGTTTTGAGAATAAAATGTTGATTCCTTATATATTGTATTTCGATGATTTCGAAATCAATAATCCGCTAGGTTCGCATGCTGGAAGTCAATCTATTGCAGCGTTTTATTACAGCTTCCCAACTCTTCCCCAGCATCACCTATCATCACTAGAAAATATTTTTACGGCTCTTTTGTTTAAATCTTCTGATAAGTGTTACGGAAATGAAGCATCTTTGCATTTACTAATTGATGAAATAAAATTGCTAGAAGAAGCTGGATTATTGATTAATGGTCATCGCATTTATTTTATTTTAATGGCAATCGTTGGAGACAATTTAGGGCTCAATTCCATTTTAGGATATGTAAAAAGCTTTAGCGCTAACTATCCATGTAGAATCTGTAAAAGTAGTCGAAATGAAATAAGATCTGGCTGCCAAGAGGATATTTCAAAATTAAGAACCGAAGAAAATTATATTGAAGACTGTTCAAATACATTAGAGGTAACTGAAAGAGCTAAAATAAGCGGTGTAAGAGAATGTTCAATATTCAACACAATTAATTCATTCCATGTTGTCAATAACTATGCAGCGGATATAATGCATGATCTCTTTGAAGGAGTTTGTCATTATGACATATCTCAAATTTTAAGACATTTTATAGAAAAAGACAAACTATTTTCACTAGACATTCTGAACAGTCGAAAACAACTATTTGATTATGGTAAAACAGAAATCGGCAACATTTCCCCTCCTATAAAAATTAATCATTTAACTAACTTAAAACTACATATGTCCGCAAGAGAAATGTGGACATTTTGTCATTTTTTGCCACTTATTATAGGTGATTTGGTGCCCATCAATAACAAATATTGGAAGTTAGTACTTCTCTTATTAGAAATAATAGATTTAATATTAATGACTGAATTTAACGATACTGACTTGAAACTAATGAGTTTAAAAATACAGCAACACCATTTGCATTACATAAAATTATTTGGTAACACTCTGAAACCAAAATTTCATTTTATGGTGCATTATCCTACCATTATTAAAAAAATAGGTCCTCTTAAACATATTTGGTGTTTCCGATTCGAATCCAAACACAGGGAATTGAAAATTTACACAAATAATACAAACTCTCGTAAAAACATTCCCTACACCATAGCTGTTAAATGTTCACTTAAATTTTCTTATCGTTTATTAAACAACATTGGGTTAAAACAACCATTAGCATATGATACAAATTGTACTAAACAGGAAAATCTACGAGAAAAATCTTATTATAAAAACCTTGATTCAGATAAAGTAGGCAATATTGAAGACAATATTATAACATTTAAAAATTGTGTAATATACAAAGGAACTCAATATGCTATTGACTATTACTTATTATCCAAAGACTTACAATTATACAAAATTGTAGATATTATTATGGCAACCGATGAAAACATTTATTTTGTATGTTTACAATACAAACTTACAAACTTTTGTAATCACTTTCAGTCATATGTGCTACCTATGAATGCAACCACTAATAAGTATTTTCTATTTTCTCCTTCTCATTTTGAATATTATTCGCCACTTCACACTTATACGTCTCCAAATGGTAAGACTTACGTTCGCCCAAAATATTTTTAACGCCACAAGAGCTCCTAACAGAATCATTGTTATACTGGGGTTTGTTTATGCTTTAGTTTTTTAATTACTGGACTACTTGAGTAAGTTTAAGTTAATATAGGTAGTTTACTTTTTATTGTGTACTTACTATCGTTTGCAATAAAAAAAAATTTACAATAATTCGTTATCATTTAAAATAATTCGTTATTATGAGCATTATAAAAAAATCATGAACGTTAGCTGTTAAGAAACAATTTAACCAGTTGTTCAACTAGGAAGTATCGTTGTTAAACAAGACAATGGTTAAAATAACATAAAATTGTTTTCCAAACAAGAACATTGTTGAAAAACCAATGAATAGTTAGTCTACAACTTTCTATAGTAGAAGTACAATTCTATCTTGTTACGTATCAGTTTAAACTGTACAGTAACCTTTATTACAATTATTTTAACAACGAAGGTCATTACCATCTTATAACAATTTTTTAGCAGTTGATTATACCATATTAAGTATATAACGCATTTTCATATCCTCTTTTTGTTTAATTTTACCAAGCTTTTTCTTTGAGTGTACTTCATGTCACTAATTAGTGTTCGAAGAATGGGACAGTACAAAGCCAGAAAGTGTGCTAAGCAATTTATTTATAATAATTCGTTCAAACCTGAGGAATTTATAATACATTCTACGGTTAGAATTTTGACTAATTCGTATCTAGTTGATACACCCCCATCGCTGCTGATTATGGTGATGGAAACTACTTCGTATTGCAGTAGCATTTGAATCATTCCGCCACATTTTTTTTTTATTAATACCAATTGAAGTTACCAACGTACGAAAGCAATGCCAGGTATATCTCTCAGGGTGCTCCAATTACCCCCTTTCCAGATACATCCTTGAGACAAGGTTTGCTGTACCGATTACACAAACCCAAGGGATTTATTTAATCGCGGTAAATACTCATCTACCATGAGTTTTTGTGGACTTGTGACAACCAGTTAAGACCAAGCGTCCTTCACGTCACTGACACGCAGATTAAGCAATTAATTCTTCTCACCATTCATCTCCCTATCACTACCTGGAACAAAAAGTTTATATAATAATTTTGAAGGTATTTCTTGTATAGATCTTTAATATTTTAGCTTTAACGTCTCACTTTCTCACAGATTTATATAATTAAGTTGATTCTTCGGATGGATACGCGTACCTTGGGCGAACTGAAATTTAAAAAAAACTTGTTGATAATGTGGAAACAACAAAGGGTACGTTACATATAATATACATTACACACGTATTTACACATAACTATATAAAGGAATCGCACATTTATTTAGTTAAATCCATACTTACACACACTGCATTTCGCGAGGCATTTAAAGGGGGGCAGTTGCTGTAAATTCATTAGTAACTTTGAACAGTTTGCTTGCTTTGGTCGATCTATAATTTAATGTAAAATCAAAACAACAAAGGGTACATTATATACACAAATATTTCCAAACAATTATAAAAAAAATTCTCCGATTTATTTAATTAAACACATATCTACTTAAGTACTTACATTGTACATTATATATGCATTACACACATATTTATAAGTAACTTTTCAAAAGAATTATAAATTTGTTTAATTAAATACATACTCACGCTGACTTTCGCGATGCACTTACAGGGATGCAGTTGTTGTAAATCCATTAGCAAATTCGAGCGGTTCTGCTTCAGCTGATCTGAAATTTAATATTTTAACATCGATTATGCAAAAACAAAACAACATTATAAACAAGATGTAGAATTGGCCGATGCCCTAGGGATATCAATCTAAAAATCTCAATTTTCAGGGCAACAAAAAAAGTTGGTTATATGTACAGATTCCAAGAGTAGTATCGAAGCGATATGTACCTACTCATACAAAGCGTGACGATCTAATAAATATACATATTAAAAATCGCTTTTACATAATTTGAATAAAAAAAAGATCATATATTATGTACCAATAATTTGGATCCCTAGTCATATTGACATAAGTGGGAACGAAATGGCTGATGAAAGTGCTCGTTTGGCCACAAAAAATAAAATATATATGATACTGACCTGGACAGCTGACCGACCGATGTAAAGACAAAAAACACACGAGCATTGCATGGCAGATGCTATGAGATGAAGTGGAAACGGGACTAAGAAATAAAAACTGTTATAAAAATAATACTAAATATCAAAAACCCTTACAGGACGAGAACACACAATACTCATCAAAGCAAAGGCAGGAGAACAAACAGAGCGTTTTGCAATACTTGTAATGTAGCAATAAATGTAAAACATATTCTATCTATCCGATATACGCTGTATCAAGAAATGAGAACCATCGTGAAAAAGTGTCAATACATATTGAAATTTTTACGAGAAGTTGGATTATAGAAGCGACATGAAAACAGGCTAATGGCCAGATACCGATGCCCACACGAACAATAAAAAAACCACGATAGCTTCTGAATTATGTAGTTCATAAAAATTATCAATATGACGCCATTGTCAAGCTTAAATTTGTACAGAGTTTAACTCAGCACAATATGTTTGCACATTCGCCCTTTGGGTATAAAATTTTCGCCTTGTATGTGACACATAAGGTGAAATTGAAAAGAATCAAAATTGTACGTTGTAATATAACCTATATCACAGTGTAGATGTGCTTTTTCTTACCACTATTCCCTCGTGAGTGTGTCCGAATGATATATATATCTCAAGTGAAAAAAATATTACTTTGTTTCTTCTTTTGTATAGGCATGCGATACGGAATTATAATTACATTTCTCAAAGATACATTACATTTCATTAATTTCATAACGAAGGTATCTCAGCTGATATTTATTTTTTACTCTGCATTATTGATCGGTGTTTACTTATAAAATAAACGGTGATTCACATTACTTTTAACTAAATATTATATACTTTTGACTTTTGACAGCTTGAATCTTGAAATTGAAATTTGAAATAATTAATAAATTTGTATTCATGTCATAAAAATTCTCTTTTTCATTATTTTCAATGAAACAACTTTGAGTCTTGCTTTTAAATGTAACGTGAGAGAAATGCTCAATATCAAATGTCTATCAAGAATTTCATAGCTGTAAAGCGTACTTTATTAAATTCTTTTATTAAATCTGGCTGAAAATGACATTTTTAGAAGCGTGGCATGCAAAAATGTTCATTGTGTAATAAACTTAATATTAATATTAAAGTGTAACAGAAATAATTCAAGTAGTCAGTTCTAAAATAAATTAAAATAGATTATATGCATAACAAGTAAAAGAATTATTAAAATGTTCGAGAATAAGGTCTTTTATTTGTTTGTTACAATTTATGGATTTTCAACATCAAACAATGCTACAATGGATACCTTTTTTTAACTAATTTGATTTGTAATAGCTCCTCTAATTCTACAGAATTAACCGATTTGTTAGAAAGTGTAAAAGCTCTTTTATGCCCTTTGAACTCTCCATGTGTTCAGTTGTTTTCCTGCAGGTGACCATTTATTTTTGTTCATCTTAGATGCCTCAGCAAACGCCATTTTGCTCAAAAATTCAGTTTAAGTCTCTTTAGTCTTTACGTGGGAAAGATTTCTTAGAGGAATCGATTTAATGTTTGAATTTATTTCAATTTTATACTGTACTGGGTCGTTCCAAAGTGCTACTTGGAAGGTTCTCAATATAGGTGTCATATTTGGTCATATTTAGAGAAATCCTTCCACAAAATTGGCCACTTAAGTCAGAAACATTTTTGATGTTCTTTTATGTGCTATTTATGAATGGGTGGTAATTTTCGCGGACCCAAGAATTGTCACTCTAAGCCCAAGAATTATTATTTTTATCCCAAGAATTATTATATTAGCCCCCAAAATTATTACTTTAAGCCACAGAATCATTCTTTTGGCCCCAAGATTTTATTAATTTTACCCCATGATTTTATTCATTGTATATAAAATATAGTAAACCTACCTCTAACCTAAGCGCCTGAGTGGCAATATACGTTAAGGTTGACATTTTTTAGTTTCAAATATTTCTATAAAATAAGTAAATAAATAAAATCTTGGGGTAAAATAAAAAAAAATCTTGGGGTGAAATGAATAAATCCTTGGGGTAAAATGAATAAAATCATGGGGTAAAATGAATAAAATCTTGGGGCCAAAAGAATAATTATGTGGGCTAAATTAATAATTTTGGGGGCTAATATAATAATTGTTGGGAACAAAAATCTTGGGACCAAAATATGTAATTAAAAAGCTAAGGCAGAAAAAATAATTCTTGGGGTAAAAATAATAATTCTTGGGGTGAGAATGACAATTCCTAGGATGTACAAAATAATATCTCTTTATGAATTTTTTTCCCCAGCAAGCGTCCGCAGCATGCTCATCTGAAGGGTTAACACATTTATTTACTAGATTAAGCCGCTCATCATTTTAGCTTAATTCTACGGCTTCTCATAAATTATCTTTTCCAGTGTCTTAGGATTATGGTTCATTTCCGTCACAGTAAAAAGCACAGCATCTTGTCATATACCGAACTTGTTTGTCCCCTTTTAAATGGTAAAATACCTTCTTGTCTTTTTTTTCTTGTTATTTATGGGTTAATGACTTATAGCAGGATAAGCGCCAAGGAACCCCTACACCTTTTAGATTCTCTATCGATGCATCCTCATTTGCCGTATCTAATACATTCGCCCTTCTAATTAGCGAACCAAATAATAGTTTCAGTTAAGTTTCTGTGACTGTCTTCATTTTCATTTTCTACACGTCGTTCTCTCCCTTTTTACTGCACAGTTCACATATTAGACCAGTGCAGATAATATTTTTAGAGGAAAAAATTAATAACAGCACGGCGCTAGGTGAAAATGGTAGCAAAAAGTATGTAGAATTCGGGAATAAAAAATGCAATACGATCAATGGGGGGGCGGGGGAAATGGGAGGGTGTTTTACGGGGTACACACGGTTTTTAATTATTTACAGCGAAACTAAGCCTCGTATCGAAAAACTTTATATAGAAAAGTTGTAGGCATTAAAAAGTTCTGCAACTTTTGTATACAACATTTTTTTACATAACCTCCAAATTTCCTGGAAAATAGAAAAAACCGCGTTTTTCGTTTTGAATTTTTTACTCCGGTGAAAATGAATATTTTTCACCATGTTTGGTGAAAACATACCTTCTTATGTCCCAAATAAGCTGGAATTTTTTTCAAATAAAAATATTAATTTTTACATCTTACATTGCTCGAAAACTGAAAAAAGTACCTCAACTTCAGTCAAAAAGTCTGGTGTCAAAACTAAATTTTTTTGGCAATTTCCGTGTCGTTTTTTATTCGCTGAAATGTGTACTTTTAGATGGTTTAATCAAAAATTGGCTTCACTATAGAAAAATTTGCCAAAAAATGCGAAAAACTGAAAAAACGTGATTTTCAAACAGCATTTTTGTCATTTTCCGTTAATGTATGTAATTATTTATTAAAATTTACAGCAAAAATGCTTGAAAATTATAACATTTATTGTTATATCAATAAATAAAGCAATTGCAAACCCTTAAAGTATGGAAAGTTGCAAAAAACATAAAAATATGATTATTTATCGGACTATTATTGTAAGGCTTTACGCGGTTTCATAAAGAAAGAATGGTTACTGCAATATTTTTCAATCTAAAAAAGTAGATTTATTAAAACATTGCTTTATAAAAATTTACATTGAAAATCTCCAGCTTGGTTGAAGCAGACTTACTCCCTTTTATGAATCCGGCGATGAAGAACTACCATCAAAGAGGCCAAAACTCACGCACAACGATGTACTGACGAGGCTGAACCCCTAATCCTGCAAGGGAAATGGAGAGTAAGTCTGCTTCAACCAAGCTGGAGATTTTCAATGTAAATTTTTATAAAACAATGTTTTAATAAATCTACTTTTTTAGATGGAAAAATATTGCAGTAACCATTCTTTCTTTATGAAACCGCGTAAAGCCTTACAATAATAGTCCGATAAATAATCATATTTTCATGTTTTTGCAACTTTCCATACTTTAAGGATTTGCAATTGCTTTATTTATTGATATAACAATAAATGTTATAATTTTCAAGGATTGTTGCTGTAAATTTTAATAAATAATTACATATATTAACGGAAAATGACAAAAATGCTGTTTGAAAATCACGTTTTTTCAGTTTTTCGCATTTTTTGGAAAATTTTTCTATAGTGATGCCAATGTTTGATTAAACCATCCAAAAGTGCACATTTCAACGAATAAAAAACGACACGGAAATTGCCAAAAAAATTGAGTTTTGACACCAGACTTTTTGACTGAAGTTGAGGTACTTTTTTCAGTTTTCGAGCAATGTAAGACGTAAAAATTAATATTTTTATTTGAAAAAATTCCAGCTTATTTGGGACATAAAAAGGTATGTTTTCACCAAACATGGTGAAAAAATATTCATTTTCACCGGAGAAAAAAATTCAAAACGAAAAACACGGTTTTTTCTATTTTCCAGGAAATTTTGAGGTTATGTAAAAAAATGTTGTATACAAAAGTTGCAGAACTTTTTAATACCTATAACTTTTCCATATAAAGTTTTTCGATACGAGGCTTGGTTTCGCTGTAAATAATTAAAAACCGTGTGTACCCCTTAAAACACCCTCCCATTTCCGCCGCCGCCCTCTGATCGTGTTGCATTTTTTATTCCCGAATTCTACATAGTTTTTGCTACCATTTCCAACTAGCGCCGTGCTGTTATTAATTTTCTTCTTTCTTGGCTGTTTTTGAACCTAACTGCACTGGTCTATATGTCATTAACGCTTATTCTTCAGTCTATAAAATCGTATTCATACAGAACAATTGTCAAAAGATAAAAAGTGGGAAAAGAGGAAGGAGAAGATATCTTTCATCCCATTCGTTAAATGGGTACCATTTTTGCTCTCAGGCCATTACTATGGCTTATTCCTTAATAACTCTATCTAATTTGCACTCTAAAAAAATAATTATTTTTTTCGCAGAAGAAATAATGGGAAATTCTATGACGTTGAAGCTCTTATTGGACTTTGGAGCACCTTTTGTATTTAAAAACTCACAATGATTGTAAATTTTCATGTCGAAATCGTCATACAAATCATTGACCGTACTTAAAGAAATGTTAAAACAAGTGTACATTTGCATGAAGACCAACTATTTTAAAATCATGATCGCTTTTCCTTGTTTTAATTCCACACCGATTGTATTTTAATAATGTAGCCTTCACATAAGAGTGAACAATACCCATGAAAAATATAGCATGAGAACATTTTTTTTATTTTTAGTTTTGAATTTCCTTAGAATGCCGAAGGTTTTCGATTTTGTCTTCCGCTTTAACGTTTCTTTCCTCTGGATTTTGTGTGAAGAAAAGTTTTCTTCGACCAAATCGATTTAAAATTAACTGAACAAGTAAACGTACGAGATGAATTTAGTTTCTCCGATTTTTTAGTGTGTTGGAGTGCATATATAATCATGCCTTTATGTTAACAATATTTAAGTCTCCATTGCGTACCTACGCGTAGGAAATAGTGTTGTAGATGCATTAGTGCTTGCATGGGATGGATAATATTTAATTACTATATTCAGAGGGTAAGTGAAGAAGTAGATTACATAATATCAAATCTTTGTCTTATTACTTTCTTATTTTGTGATTTATCCTTTCGAATTGAATATTTTACTCGTGCACTGTCTTATCACTTACATCGAAAAAGCTAACACGTATCACGAAGCTTAGAAAAGATTGTTATAACAATAGTTATTATAAAAATCGAACTTTATGACTACAAATACGTTAATCAAATTTGAAAATTAATTAACTTAAATATGACATAATTTGGAATAACAATTACTCCTCTACTCTTTAATCTGAAATATCCCCAATTATGACGGTGTTATATTCAGGACAAAAAAAGCAATAATTGCTTTTCATTGAAAAAGGGAGCTAATTAAAATATGTAACATTTCCACAATAACGATTTTACATTAAAAACAGATTCAAACAAATGGTTCGCTTTCCGTGAATTCCACTTTTAACGTGTGCAAATTTGACTGCTCTCTGTTTTAAATTTGAAATTTATGTGCCTATATGTAGTCTGTGAATTGAGATCAAAAGAATTATCAATTGTCGTTTGATTTATTACGTAAACCGTTAATGTAAATGTACCAGGTTTGTATGTTTTTGGATGTGGAAATAGATTTACCACACGATAAGTACGCTAGCCGTCTGTTTTATATCTACAAAGACAATCATATTCATATATATTATTTTATGTATAATATGTACATATATAAATCCTTTTTGACGTTCTTTATTTAAATTATATTTATTATATTGTTATATTTATGTATGATATCCATAGAAAGTGAATTAGGTACACAATAATAAATAAAATTAATGGGACGAATTTACTTACCCCGCGTATCTAATGAGATGATGCTTCGCTTTATACTAATCCTTGAAATAGATTATAATATTGTCTAATTGGAAGAATGCGATTAGTTTACACCATAAATAATTAATAAATACCTTGATCCTGTAGAAACTGTGATTAGAATTAAAACTTGATCTAATCAGTTACTAATAGAGGTGATTCCATTAACGCTGAGACAAACATATAAGGTCACGCATGTGAAACTTCATTAGAATGGACAATCGCAAATTGGAAAAACATAATTGATGATGATTAGTATATTCAATATTGTGGCAGTTTTCATTGACTTTCAACAAGCCTTTGAAATAATAGATCGTTGTATCCTATTAGAAAAGTTAAAATTCGTAGGAATTGGTGGCAGAGTGGTTTGAAAATTACTTAACAGATCGTACTACCCAAAAAGTGAAAATTAATGATGTTTTTTCTTCAACTCTAGTTAATAAGCATGGCGTGCCCCAAGGAAGTCTCCTGGGACCGCTACTATTTTTAATTTATATTAATGATATAATCTATCCTTGCAATTTTGATTTTGTTAATTTATTCGCTGATGACACTTTACTCGCTATATATGATGAGAATTTAAATGTTGCAATAAATAAAAGGGATTTAGAACTAAAAACTGGAAAGATATTTCATGCAAAATAAACTAAAAGTTAATGTTAATAAAACTAGTGCACTAATAATCACTACTAGACATAGGTACTGTAAAATTAACACCGATAATATATCAATGTTTTTTAATAGTAAAAATCTCATCTTCTGCAACACAACAGTTTATAATTCAATAATACAACCTCATATGCACTTACTTATTCGACGGTGTTTATAACTGTTACTTCATTATTCTCTTCATTATATTGCTTTGGTCTTGGTTTATTGAATTGACCATGTTCTTTCAAATTATTTTCCAGTCTTTTGAAAATTGTTGAATGTGATTGGCGTCTCTCAGGATAGAGTTGTTAGAAATCAGAAACTGTCAAAAAGCATTATTGTTGATTCATTGTCGAAATTCGAATTCAATTGTTTCCAAAGGTGGCTATCTAAGAATAAATTTCGGCAAAGAAAATAATTGGTATAAAAATATATAGCCCATAATTTGTGGTGGAAATCTTATTTTTAAATTATTCAAAATTTCTATGTGCCACAACAAGCAAATGAATAAATAACTATAGTTATAAACTATTCAACAATAAAAACTGGACCAAAAATTTTCAAAAATTGTGTTTTCATATACATTGTTTTGGAAAAATATCAATTATGTCACTTCGTTAAGCCAGTAAGAAGTGCTATTCATTACAGTAATAAAATACAGGATGTTCCATTAAAAAAATAACAAAAATGATTAATTGTGCGAAATTGTTACTCTATAGAAAAGACACTGAATTCGGAATAAAAAATTCTATTAATAGTATTTTATTTCATGTCAATACGATAATCCATAACGGAGATATGAAGGTATGCCAAAAATGACAAATTTTCAATTTCACCTTGTATCTTCGTAAGTAATGGTGATATGATTACAATACGGATTTTGTCTATTAAAAAGAGTTCATAAGTACCTAGTTAGTTTTTTGCTAACTCTTATGGTTATTGCTATACCCCATGAAAACATCGAATTTGGTCCACCCTGTACAATGGGCAAAAGTTAGAGATCACATTTTTCAGCCGTTTAGTAGTTAATGGTAGATTTTTGTTTGAAATAAAATGTGTCTCAAACGAAAAAGTTTATACCTAGTGAGCGAATCTAAAAGGTCTTGTAGCCCTTACAACGATAGCTAATAATTTACGTGGTGTTTCAATCGAAAGCCCTAATTACGGTAAATGTAAGCGCCGAAATTAATCCTGCGAAACAAAGCAATTAATTTTACTGCATCAATTTTTTATGCCTTTCAGTTATTAATGATCTTTGCGTAACTTTGAAATAGAAGAAAAAAAAAAGGCTAAGTGAAGGTACGTGATCGCGTTGTCGAATCACTCTCTAAAATTTACCGTTGGAAAGCTCGGCTAAGGGTGTGAAAATCCTAACGTTGGAAGTGTTCGATCGGTTACAATTAATCGCTTACGTATCATTCATTCTATTTCTATTTTTCTTAGTTTGCAAAGAGAAATGCGTGTTTGTGAAATAATGGAGTAGTCACGCCCAAACGTAAATTGCGTTAGGTGAAAGGACGGGTTACTAAAAGAGATCATCAAAATTTTCTTTATTATATATCCTACCGAAACTTTATAAAACTGCGTAAGGAGTAGAATCCCTAGTACAAATCAACGTATGATAGGCAAAATATGTCCTATTACCGTGAAGTGCGTGTCTGGTTGCGCTGTAGTCGAAGTTGGGATTTACTATAGTCCTGGAGTCAGTGCAGTGGAGGTGAGGTCCTTAGTTATCCCATTCACAGTGGCGCGTTACGGTCTCGCTCGCCTCGTGGCGGCGCGCCATGCCATTTGGAGACTCCGTAGAACAGGATCACAACCCTGTGAAAATCCAACGGATACGGATTCGTATGTAAAACCGCACTTCTGCACGCTTTTCATCATACATTCTGATGCTACTACTATCTGCTCATTCTGCTGGTTCTCTTCTCTCAGACTCTTCTTTGAACTTATTTTATAATACAATCGCAGTCGCACAGTTCCTTCTTAGTAGCACTTTTAAGGACTACGCTACTGGGGAATGTAACAATAATTTAGAGCACGCTTCTTCTTTAAAATATTGACTTAAAGCTTGACCTTTACAAATTCGATTGATGCTTTGTTTTCGATTATATTAGAGCACGTTTATTTATCGACTTGAACTTAGCTGTATGCAAAATTTTACGCATTTATCGATCTTTCTCCGCTTCTATAAATATAGCTTGTTTAACTGGAACTCTGGATTTACATTTAGAAACGGCCATTTCTTATCATAATGGCTAAAAGGTAATCGGATAGTGTCAAAATTATTGTACTTAAATGCAATGCACACAAGTTCTTATCTGGCACCAAACGTTAAACAGCCAATTTTCAGTGAAACTGTAGGTAAATCTATCAAGTTTATAAGCACAATTTCATTATACAAACATAAACCCTTTAAATTAGACCCTAAACAGATTACATAACCCTGCAGGTTTACTTAATTGTTTATTAGCTATGAAACTTAATTGATTGATTTTGGGTTAACATACACTATTAACGTTCCTCATGCATCTCTCATCTAAAATTTATGACAATAAGTTTACGCATTTTTACTTGAAGCATTTGTGTTTTTAATTTATGAACGTTTGTAAAACATCATTCCGCTTAGTTAAATCTTTCTCAAAATATAATTGTAATAATGAGTAGGGATGGCGCCCTGCTATCTACAAGGAAACAAATAAATTGTGTCACAAAACGAAAAATAATCGCTTTTTTTTTAAATTAAATACTAAACTTATCACATCAATTAATTATGTACTAAGGAAGTTCTCAGATACTTACAGATGATAGAGATTTGCTGCTTATATCTTAGCTTTCCATTTCAGAAAATTTAATTTCACTTTATATTATATTTTACGAACAAATATCTACCGGCTAGTAGGGTAATCATAATAATAACGGTACGAATTTTATGTAGGTAGAACAAAGTCGTTTTGTTTGATCTAATGTCTAAAATAAATTGTGAAAGTTTAATTATGTCGGGGATTCGTTAGTTTATTTCAAATAATTAAAATTGTCAAAGCAGCGTACCTTTCGCGAAATCGTGTTACGTAATACAGTTCTCTCAAATGTAAGGTGGATTGTTTAGAATAAAAGTTGTTATTGATCCGGCTCGTCGTGGTGTATGAGGGAATTTCAGGTATAAGAATTGGCTTTTAAATGGATGATTGTTGAAAACATAACAAAAAAAGTTTCGATAATTGAAAATTTTACATCTAATCCTCGTTCCTTTATATAAGATTTGGATTAAAGCTGTAATTGTGTAAACCAGTGCAAAAACTTCGATTTTCGCCTTAAGTTGTTTGCGATGGAAATTTTAATGACTGCAACAGTCATTTTCGCACTTGTGTTTACCGTAGGATCTGTGGAGTAGTAATACCGGATTGTGGTACAGTAAGCTAATTACTTCGATATCTAATAGTGACTGAGCAGTTCATAGAGCGGTTGTTTTGAGGGTAATGCAAATAGGCAGTGTTACATTAATGTAAATTTCTGTATTACGTATAGTCAAATCGTAAATGTTAACAGTATTACCAGGCAAAGTTCAGGTTTCAGAGTAACGATGGAAAAATGAAATTTAATATAATTGCTTGGATTAAGGTTGAATGTCATCACGGTACGTTTGGATTCAATAAAAATTTGCAACATACTAACTTTCAATAATAGTAGATAACATTAAAACCTTTCATAATAAAAAAAATAAAAATTGCTTCCGTTACCTCAACAGCCTTCATCCCAACATCACTTTCACCCTCGAAGAAGAACATAATCATGCCATCAGCTTTTTGGACTTGAAGATCACTACATTAGAAAACAATTAGGTATTAACATTTTTAGAAAACCCACGACCACCGACCACGTTATTACGTTTTACTCCTTTCACCCCCTATCTCATAAATTAGCCGCCTTTAGGGCCTTCTACAATAGACTTTGCAATTTACCCCTTAACGATACCAATTTCAAAAAAGAATTCAACCTAATCTTTGATATCGCTGCACGTAATGGCTATCCTTATAAATTAATTCTAAAATTGTACAACCACTTCTCTCGCGATCTCCTCTTCAAAAACCACACAACTTTGTACCTACCCCATTATTGAGAAGCCTCCTCAAAAATACTTTTCTTTCATTGGACCCCCTTCTTATCAATTTAAAAACATCTTCAAACAGTTCAACATCAACATATCTTTCTCATCCAAACACAATCTTCAACACCTTTTGATACATAATAAAGACAAAATTAATATCCTCGAAAAATCCGGCGTCTATAAACTTTCTTGCGGTACCTCTGGCGCCTCATACATTGGTCAAACTGGGAGGAGGTTCAAAACCAGATTCGCCGAACATTTCTCCAGTATAAAACACAACAATTTAGGTACAAAATCTTCGTTTTCCCATCAGATCTTAGACCGTGGCCACTCTTTCGACCCTAACTCCAATTACGAGATATTACATGTATGCGATAAGGGGATTGAGCTTGATCTTCTTGAAACGATAGAAATAATCACGAATTACAACAATAACCCTTCATTATCCTTGAATGAAACCCTCAACATCAATAAAAACCTCCTCATCCCTTACCTACTATTTTTTTATCATAACCCGCACTCTGGTTTCACCTCGTATAATTTATTTTTCAACTTAATTTACAGTTCCCTAACTCTTCCACGCATGTGTTTGTTTGTGACCACAGCGTGTGGCGTCCATATTATTTATCTCAATTTATTCTTAATCTCCAAGTTGCCAATTAACTTTTCCGTCTGGGGGGCCTTCTCTCCCCTTATTTGTTAACCCACTAATTTTCTATTTTTCCCGTAAGTATTTTCAATTTGCGGCCCTTTCTAACTCTACTTCTTTTTCAGCATGGGCTTTCCTACTTATCAACCATGAACCTTAATTTTAAATTTAAACCAATTTAATTAATTTTTTCTACCAATGTATTTATTGGACTCGTGAATCTTTGCCTGTACGTATTTTTTTTTCTCATTCACCCTTTTGATACTCGTTTTTCAGAGATGTTGCTATTTTAAATTTTCAATGAAAAATTTTTTTAAATCTTTAACTTCGTTACCCTCTCATGCACCCCTATCACCTTATAAACTTTATCAAATGTATTGAATTATCAACGATCTAGTAAGTATTGTATTGTATAACCTTTAGTTTTATCGATTAATTGTACGTAATAGTAGTTTACGTAACAAGTCCCGAAAGTGATCTTTTACTGGACAAGTAGGCAAATTACAGGGCGAGCCGCAGGCGAGTCCTGCAAACCTGCGAGTCCAGTAAAAGCACTTTTGGGACGTATTACGTACAATATTTTTTTAAAAATCGGTCAGAAACGGGCAGAACAATTGACCATTCTAGGCCGGAAAGTAAAAATGAGTCCGGTAAAACAACTTTGTTTGATATATCTTACTGCAAATGATCAGAGATGATAGATCAGAGGACACTTCGACAAATGGCTATAGGTAGTACAGAAAAGTACTAAAAAAGTATTAAAACATCACAACAGTTGTTTAAAAAATGTAAACGAAAATTAGCTTCAGAAACAGGTCGTACAAATTTAGCTGTTTTATTGGATTTAGCGTGAATGTATGATGATTGATGAAGAGTTGTTGCAGAAAAGGGGAAAGTTTCAAATTACTTTGATACAAAGCTCATGAACCACTGTAAATCATGGCGGGCTAGTGAACGATAACCAGATAGAGTTGTACACATGCTCTATGGTTGTACGTAGTTCCCTATACGTAGAACTTGTTGAAATCTCCGACTGGAAAAACTGTAATCATGTGGTCATATTTGCAATTTCACCCTGAAAAAACGGTCACTTCCGTTACATGTAATCTTTTCGTTATGGTAAGCTATCGTCATCGATTTGCGGCAAAGTGAATAAGATCATTCTTCTCGTCATCAGAGAGAAACGCACGAGACATACGTTAAAGATTAATCGGAACTCAAACTTTTAAAAATGGAGACAGAATCGCAACATTTCATTTTTAAATTGACGATTGATAGATTATAATGGTGTATTTCACTTCATGAACTCTCAGATGCTTATATTAGTTGATTCATTATGATTTCAAATTCCTGAAATGTCAATGTCTATCAATCGACGTCATTTTTAAACAGATGTTACTGGATTCGTTCTTATCTATAAATAACACAGAGCACACAATTCAACAATGTTCACATATCATCGTACCTGTTAAAGGTTATCGCAAAGTATATCGCAAAATTTTTATTGTAATTCATTTAGTTACTTTTGTGTGTGCTCGTCGGTGTTACGCGTTGTGATTTTCCGCCGTATTATGTTAGTGCCTTATGTCGTTGGACTGAGATTTACGAACATTTCAAAATTTCAAGGTGCTTGTAGTAATCCGCTCTGAGAAAATCTACAGTAAAAAGGTAGAGAAACTTTTGCAACTACTTAACTTCTTAACATTAAGTACCTACCTACATAAAAAAGTTGTTTTTAGTTATTTTTTGAAATCTTGTGTCAATTTTGAAATGAGCAATTTAGCAAAGAAAGAGATTTCTTTCATTAGTAATGTGTTCAAAAATTGTAATTATTCACAAGTGTGGGCAGTAATAATCAACCGGTATACTTTACATACCGACATTTACTACGAATTAATTGTCCTTAATTAATAATTAATTAATTATATTATGGTGATTTTTTAACATCTGCAAGAACATCAAGTACAATTATTATTAATTTGCATTCCACATGTACGTTTGAAAGTATTTATTTTTTAAAGTGATTTGGAAATTTCGAGTACCTTCGCCATTTTTATTTATCCACCTTTGACTAAAAATGTTTCCTATAATGCGCACTGGACCACTTCTAATATTCTCGGCGCTGAAAGTTAAATTTTGACAACGATTTTCGTAAAGTTTATCTTTGTACCTCTGCAGTCGTCAAAAAAACCTATGAAGTGCGTTAAGTGATCAAAGCAGATAAGTTTGTGATACCTTCATAATAGGCATTATTACGTAAAATTAAGAAAATAGAAGCTTTTACGTTAATAGAATAATTTTCTCCAACTGCTATCAAATTCGTCATATTAATAAAGATCTTATAGGACTACAGCACACATTGTCTTATTACTTCGCTCAAATACACTCGAGATTGATGGGTACGGCATTATTATATGAGGATCGTCTAGTTCAGCAACGAACGTATTCCTTGTCCCAAAAGGATAGTTCGAAATTTTTTTTGTCAGGGAAACTCAATAAATATTATTATTATTATGAACATAAATTTGCTATAAAAAGGGCATTTTAAGGATGAATAGATTTCTTAAATTGTAATGTTTCGGAGGAATACAATTTCGTTTGTTAAATCTTACACATGCTACAAAACTATTAACTATAGATACATTAAAATGAAGTTTCAACAATATACCTAAGGGTGTGTTTGTCATTAATGCCACTTGACAGATTGATTATTTACACTACCTACTTAAGTCATTCTTTTTACACAATCTTAAAGTTTATGAGCAACCCCTGTTACACCTTAACATACTCGTTGAATTTTGTCCAGTTTGATTGAAAGCCTGTATTTTTTATTTGAAAGTTTTCTATTTTTTAATTTTAATTGGCTTCCAACTATTACTGATTATTGTTTCGTATTTTATACACAATTCCTAACATTCTAGGTGATCATTATAGTTTAAGAAACTAACTCCTTCTTTAACGAATGTTCAATGCATTTACTAGGTTCAGTTAGTTTCAACGGTGCCTTCTAAATGTATTTGTTTGCAGTTTCTACCATTTATTAATATACCGATATTATACGATTTCCTTGTAGATTTCTGATTAAAGAGCCGTACCCAACGTGCAAAGGCGCCCGATGTATATTTTTAAATGTTGAGCCTAAGCTATTATTTGAGCTTCCTTTAATTCATTTTAGATGGAGGAAGATTTAATTTATTTTTTATTATTACTTCGCCTTCGATAAATTTGAGGCTTTTAAAATAATTTGATGGGGTCAGTTTCTCCTTGAAATGCTCATATTTTTTGTAAGACGTTGCTTTCTATAATTACTGAATTTAAATCGTAATAATTTTAGAGAATGGACCCTGTTATGTACTTATCGCTATAATTTACTGATTTCCTAGGATTCGTTAATTTAAAGAAAGAGAAACTTAATAATACACTTGATATTATTGAAGGAGTATTTTTACAAAGCGTACGTTCGCGGTTTTTATTTGGCAAGCCGTAGTAAGTTTTTACAGCATACTTGTTCTAGATCAATGATTGTTGTTTCATCTGGTTTCTATTCATAGATACTTCTTATAAAACAAGTTTATTTGAGAAATCACACTTTAACTTGAGATTTATGTATATTTTGGTGTTCGGTACAACTACAAGTAATTTATGTGCCAACACAGCATGGATCGTTTTATTTTGACTTTGGTATTTACTTTTGTTCCATTTTGGTTCAAAGTGTAGTGATCTGATTTAGCATCTTCAAGCATTATGGAAAACGATGGAAACCCTTTGTGCAGTTAAGGACTATAAAACAACATTAATGAACTTAATGATAGTAATTTCAAAAATTGGGACTTTATCTGTTGGAGTTTTAGTTTTCAGGTTGTAGGATGATGTCCTACTTTTTACACATAAAATAAGTTTATACTAATGCCGTTATGTACGTTCATTGACTTTGATTATGGAAATTTTCAAGAAAATTTTGATATTCCCTATAGGACCTAGTAGTAGTGGTGAAGGAGGATATTTCACAATTATAAAGCCTTTGATATGAAAATATTGTAGTTTTCTAATGCCGTAATTTTAATTTGACGACCGCGATATATAGTGAAATTCAAATTTTCTTTTAGAGTTTAGAGTTTTCTACATAATTGACATAGATTTACAAGAATAAACTTTTGGGAAAATTGGAACCCTTGTGTCGACAACAAACCGTGAATGCTGGAATATTAACCCTGTATTTTTAAGAAAATGTTAATATAATGATTGTAGATTGTAGAAAGCTGATTTGATGAATGTAGAATCTTTTTATTTTGAATGGTAATTTATGTATTACACTTTTATCTTTCTTCATTACTTTGTTTGAATAACTTGGCCCCATTTACACTTTCTAAAAATATGACTCAACCTCATTTTATCAGAACTACTCACTTATAACCAGTATAATTCATATGGAACCTTTATTCTACAAAACAAGATGCGACATCGTTAAAGAAATCGATTAATACTATTTGTATTAATAACACTTTCTTCAACTTTCTGATTATCAGGATGTATCTCCCAGATTTCTGAGTCTAATTGTAGGTAACTTGCCATAATGATACGCAATAATTTCGATGATATAAGAAAGTTAATCTAAAGTATATTATTTTTCCTGTAGCTATGATTACTTGGATTAACTGTAACTTTTCGTTGTGTTTGACTTTTGTACTTATCGAACGTATTTTCTCCTATTTCTTTGCCGTCTGTATCATTTTGTTCTGTTCATTTAAATGAAAAGTCGTAAAGCATCTCTTTTACTTCATTTCCGTCCGTTGTTGTCATTAGTGCACCTTTTTTCTCATAAGTCATAACCATCATGATCTAATTGATGATGGTGCTCTAAAAGATTTTCGATTTTTGTGATCCGAAGCGATAGATAATTAATTCGTAATTTGTTACACGGTGCGCAGTGTGTTTTTGAGTTGTTTACTAAAAATACAATGTTCATGAAAATTAAATGTACCTAAACGCATCTTTCGGAATATTTTTGTTTATTAGCTGCATCGAGCGTTTTCACCATGTAGAGCGGTAAATGTTTTATAGTTGTGGTGTAATAACACTAAACACTCACATGTAATGTAAGACTCCACACTCGAAGGAATATGCTCCCTTGAATAGTTGTTTTCTTGTTAAGACTTCTAATTTCACAGAGTATGGCGTTCTTCTGCATTGTTATATCTGAAATACCTTAATTTTAATTTTTTTGATTTTTATTTAATAAAAGTTAAAAATATGTCATGCGCAGCTTTATGCTGTTCCTCTTGTGCGGATTTAATTTATATCACATACGCAGATGCCATATGGCCTCCAAACGTTCTAAATTGAAACTAAGTATTATTGGCGGGTATACTCCGATAATATGAATTTCCCAAATAGCTGGCAGCCTTCTAGCGGAGTCGCTGGGTAGTGAAGTTAAGCAATACAAAACGATTGTACTTCTATGAAAAGGCCGACGTTTCGATTAGTACCAGGCTAATATTTATCTAGGCTTCTTTATTGAGCAATAGAGAACAATAATTCAACAACAATAATACGGCCTTTTCATAGAAGTACAATCGTTTTGTATTGCTTAACTTCACTACCCAGCGACTCCGCTAGAAGGCTGCCAGCAGAGCTGGTGAACCTATTTGGGCTAAGTATTATTATTAAGCACAATTTTAACGTTTATGTGACTTAAGTAAAATAAGATTTAGTAACCACTAAAATATTTATTTTACGTACTTATTTATATGTAGATTAGCGATTGCTTGTGAAAGGAATTATAAATAAATTCCACATAATTTCCTCAATCATATTTGTATTTTTGTGTCAGAATGGAGGAAATGAAACTTTAAATAGCGGCTAGGAATCAATATTACTATTTATACTTCCATGAATACATTAAAGTCGATTACGTAATACAAATCTATCGAATCTTTAGAATTCAGAATTTAGCAATTAGGTAAATGTAACTTTTTTCACGAACACTCTCTGATGTCCATTAAATCTTAAACATCAAAGATTCTACGAAAACAAACTTTATCGGAAGAGATATAGGTAAAAGACGAAGCCTTTACTCCGGAACCTCAAAACCTCGAAACTTCAATAGACAAACCGTGTAAATTTCTCTCTGTTATTATATTAATTAGTGCAAGCTGCAATTATATTAATTGTATTTCTGTCAAGTTACACGAATATTTTAGTAACGTCAGCTAGTAATTTATTCATCAATATTTAGAGTCGCAGACACTTTTATGTGCTTAATCTATTCATATATTTTGGGTAGACCTTACGTATTGAATATTTAATCATGATTGATTCTAAAATCAATAAATAAACATTAACTTCCGCTACGTATATTAAAATAATTAGAATACACATATAACTCCATTTACGTTTAGGGGTATATACCTACTTATTTACATTTACAACGATTTGCAATAAATCAACATCTATTGAATTGATTTGTTCGTTACTTTTAATTTGAATTATTATTCTGTGGCCGTACCTCAGGCCCTTTCCGTTTGCCTTTGGACAAATTTTCATAGAAAATTGTTGGCTTATTGATAGCGCAAAAAATTGCCACACTAGGTGCATCTGTTTATGATGGCAAAAATGAATCAATTCTCTTTGTCAGAACATGTGCACAAGAACGGAATAATCAAATAAAAAATTCGAGCGATAGGAGTGGAAAAAATGGTACACACATTCAGTGTTTCTCCTGCATCTTATTTTATGATCTTTAAGAGTCTGGAAACTCATCAACTTAAAATGCTGTGCATTTTGGCTTTCTAGTAATTTCTGTCAAAAATAATGTCTCAATGCTATAAAGATATCTATAACACCTACAACGAAACAATGCACTTAAGTGCAAACTCCTTCAAAACTGTTTCTGCTGATTCTGCAACTGTAGCTGTTAAAAACTATGTAATTCTATGCTTTTGGCTTAGATTACATCAGCGATAATAAATAAAGTTATGTCTATTCTACCTAGTAAATTGTTTTGCCTGAGACCGTATCCAATTTATTTATGGAAGATATGGCAAAATAATTTAAAAAGAAATAGACCGTTTTCCCAAGTTCGTTAGGGGTGGCTCTAGGTACCTTGTTGAAAACAAAACTTGGATAAACATTCCTATACTAATAAGTAATAACTATAAACAAATAGAGTATTACATTGCATCTAACTCAAGGTCAGAAGAATTGCCTTTTTAGGGAAGATTTATTTAAAAAAGTCTTCAACTTGGGCGCATTTTCAACTGAAATACCTTTAGGTTTCAATGGGAAGATGTCAGGTTTCTTCTTTAAAGCGTTATTTAAATATTTGTAACTTATTTTGATTAAAATGAGTTTTGTAGTAAAAACCAGAAGAGCATTTCTTTAATTTGGCAGATTCTACGCCCTTCAGATTATTTTCTTTTTCTCCACATCATT
This sequence comes from Pyrocoelia pectoralis, assembly GCA_036250285.1. Lineage (NCBI taxonomy): Eukaryota > Metazoa > Arthropoda > Insecta > Coleoptera > Lampyridae > Pyrocoelia > Pyrocoelia pectoralis. Next base: position 8,668,028 of record CM070075.1, read on the forward strand.
TTTTTAAGTGCCTGCCATATAAATGTTTTAATTTTTTCATTTCAAGATATGCATTTTTTGTGCTTACTCTCTTTTACCTTTGTACGGATGATTCCCCCCACTTTCGTCTAATCGTCTAATGTATTTTCGCGAATCCACATTCGCCTATGTCAATTTGGTCTAATCTACCTTCGCCAAAGGTAATCTTGCCAATACCACATTCGCCAAGGGTAGTTTTGCCAAGTGTATTTTTGCCAAGTAGAATTTCGCCAATGGTATGCTCGCCAATAGCATTTTTGACAAATGGACACTCGCCAATTTGAAACGGGAGTTTTGAGATTGACGAACGGTCCCAAAATGATTTCTATTGCATCAGCAATTAACATTTAAAATTCTATTATGGAAATAGTCGAGTTTTCACTTCGCAAAATTAATATAACGCTTTTCGAGTTTGCAATAAAGATTTGTAAACAGATTTAGCAAAGTCAAAATGATTTTATTTGTCACTGAGTGATAGAACAGTATAACCGCCGCACTTGTATCCTTCTTCCACTCATCTCTCAAACAGCGTTGTCGGTATTGAATCAAAGCATGAGGTTTATGTACTGCTTTTTCGCTCACTGATGGGTTGACGTGTTTGAATCATTTTGGCTATCTCAGTTAAAAATGTCAGTTTTGGCGCTTATACTGTTCTTTCATTCACCGATTCAATTACATTTTTAACATTGGCGAAAGTCGATTTGGCGAAAATGCAAAGGGCGAAAATAGTTTTGGCGAGAGTGTTCTTGGCGAAAGTGGATTAGGCGAAAGAGGGGGTGGCGAATTTGATTTTGGCGAATTTACATTTGGCCGGATTGGAATTGGCGAAGGAGTATTAGGCGAATGTCCATTGGCGAAATTCCATTAGGCGTAAGTGGCGTACATGGTACGGATACCTTGTAAGCAAAAATTCATATTAAAGTGTCTACTTTATTCAAGATCGTGCTGTCATATACATATATGTTATCATTTTATCTGTCATCTGTGATTTTTTAGTGTTTGTGTTTTTTCCCCTCAGCCATCAACATGTAACTTCATCATTTATTATTTAAGGGCTTGAAAATGAAACTAGTCTTATGTTTCGAAACATGTCGCCAAGTTTAACATAACAATTTTTAACTTCGTTCATAACATAATTTTCAACGTTACTCACCTTCGTACTAGTAGGTGTGCTACAGTCAAGGTTGCAGACAACGTTTTTCGTCAACATTTTACTCCTAGCGGTTTGCATTGCCGCTAGCTTCAATAAAATATATAAAAAAATAACTTCCATCACATCACCGTTCATCATCTTGGTTATGGATTAAATTGGTTTAAAGGGAGGTTTCGAGATTGTTTATTGAAATTTATCCTTTCCCCCTTTATGAGATGGAACCACTTAATTCAATACATTCCAACAAAAAACTTGGTATAAAATTTTTTCTCAAAATATTTAGTACCGCTTATGTCAACGAAAGTCCTAAATTTTTTTGTTTCTGTACAGCCCTTTTCAAGGAAAATCCAGATTTTATTTTAAATTTAATATGTTGCGTAATATAGGTAGTTCAACATTTGGATTTTCTCCTATTTTCTACCTCCGTTCGTACCACAAAAACGAATTGTAGTTTCCTAGTAATTTACATAAAAGTGTTTGTGTCCTATATTTATTAACAGTAACCTTTAAATTGAAATGCGAATTTTATTAAATTAAGGCTACCTTTTTTACCTGAATCAAATCCATATGAGACGGTGAGAAAAAAGTATCACTGTTATCGGTCTAAAATCAACACTTTAAGAACTATTGAGGAAATGAAGGATTTTAAGTGATTAACTAGTAAAACAAATCAAAATCGTAACTATACAATTACACAAGAAATACATTCGTTTTATTTTCTAATAAGAGTATTCAAGTAAAATTTTGGAGCAGTTAAGGAAGATGAAGCCCAACATGAGCAGACCATATTTGTAAAAAGCTTTACAAGAGTTTACAATTAGATGAAACCGAACAGCAAAATTATAGACATTATCTACTAGGAACGAAAATATCTTAATTAGGGAGGAACCAAAAATTCACCCTATTTGTACAGAAAAAACAACTGCATGCAACAACAGCCGAATTAATTACTGATTTACACATTAACGAATTTTGGAAGAACAAAATTGTTATTTTTGTGCTCCTCTGCGTTGTCTTCCTCCAAATTTTTTTGGAACTAGGCATATTTTGAAATGATACTTAGATTACCTACTATATAATATCATTTTTCCGGTCTACATAAGTATACAAGAGTAATGACAACTTACATACTTTACATCCTTTCGAAGAAATTTCAATGGAGGTACATGCTTAGACTGAATGGGGAATATGATAAAACATTGACATTGACATCGAAAGCAATGGAGAACAAAACGCAATATTTCATCAAGGCTCCCCCTAATTATTCTTAACCCGTATGGCAGTTTCTATATGAAACGTTACCTGTTAGATTAAAAGGAGGGGTGCAATTTAATGACCATGATCGAAATGTATACTATCCAACCCGAATCTTTAGAAGACTTGCAGAACCTATTTGTCAACACAAAACCACTGTAAACAGCTACTGTACTATTTATGGAAGTGGATGTTCCACGTTTTCTACATTTAATAGGATAACATGTATCTCGTCAGCAATAGTTGTCTATCTTTTGCCAGCTCCTAATAATACTACCAATAATTAAATTCCTAAAAGTGTAGTCGTAAATTTTCTAGTGTGGGAACGCTCACCATCTTCTGAGAATTATTGACTAACATCGGGCGATACAGAATGCCAGAAACACGGATCGCCTATTTAATTAATATATACATATAGGATTCTTGGAAAGAGCAGTAGGAATGCCGTTCTCACGCGTTCCTGCTCCACTACACCACTGGTTATACTTGCCATTTGAAAAAATAGTTGTAAGGGGCACTTCCACGATGCGGATGAAGTTATAGCGGTGATACTAATAGTCAAATTTGTCCCCCGAAGCACAAAAATATACAGATTCGAGCGTATCTATAAGTTTTCAAGCTTCATGGATTCTCCTTGTTATGCTTACTGTACATGGCAGACAAATTTTTAGACGGAGTATATACTCTTTAGTGACGAAACGAATTCAGGTTTACACTACCTTTATATTCTGATTGTACTCAATGGCTTACAAAAAATGTAGAACACTTCCTTGCTAAAAGCTCACCATCATAATTTCAAATCTTTCTCGATAATAATCTTATGTATAATAAGTGAAAATGAAATTTTGCTGTGCTAGCTACGCTTAATTTCAACAGAACCCAAAACGGTTTTTTTGAGAGGTTTTGTACTTAACATGGAATGATTTTCACAAAAGTTTTGCTTTGACTAGAGCGCGTTTTCTGCTTCCTGTGGCAAGTGGCTTTTTGAGTTCAAAATACCATTATTTTCGACTTCCTGTAACATATTTTTTCATAATTTTACTTCAACAAGCTTTATACGTACCGTATACGTAAATACGTAAATACGTAAATAAATATACCTTACAGGTAAGGGGGAAGGAAAACAGAAAATAAAGTACAAGTAATATTTTAGCACGGATATAAGTCTTTAAACCTGTAAATGCAGTAGTTGTGATTTGTCTTTATTTAGGAACTCTCCCTATTCTGCTTCTGATTTCAAATGTATAGCTCCGAAATAAAATGGATCTAAATTGTTAATCCTACTTGTTCTGATAGTTAATATCAAATAAGAACCTGCAATTGTACTTTTCGAGGAAACAAAACTAAGAAGGATAAAGCATTTGTTCCTAGAATTTAAGATGTAATGTTCAAACTTCGTAAATTCGTAACGCGATTTGCGTCCATTTTTAATTGTTTTAGTTTACAATATGCTATGGAATTATTGTGATAATAAGTACTTCTATCCACATTATCCTTATCCCCGCTTATTTAAATAACTAACGGATTTTTGAGTTTAGTAAATCTCATGAACGATAGGTAAGTGTCACCCCTTTGGTAGGAAAGCACAATAACGCAAAAGTTGGTGTAAATGGTGTAAAAGAATTCTAAGTGCTTCAAATATACGTGACATGATACAGAGTAAGAAGAGCAATATTTCTATTGTTTCGTCTATTTTATACGATTTCCTGCGAGTAATATACGTTTTTTACTTGTTTAAGGACTTTCTGGATAAGTTGTTAAGAAAGTCAATATAGTAAATCCTACGTTAAATCCTGTACGTTCAAATATTGCACACCCTCTATTTATTTTGAAGACAAAGTGTAAATGGAAAAGTTTCGTATATACCTACTTATCTACGTCTACATCATTTCAACTTTGTATTTAAGAAGAAAGTTCCACTACAGTTTTGCATTAGGAATGCGGTACTAATTATTATTATGTTTATCGTATTTATAATATATTCATGAAGTCAACTATACTAGTATAAGTTTATATTTGTATGACTACCTACCTTAGATGTTTCAAGTATGTAATTACTGGGTATAAAGTAGTGACTAGTATTTGAATTTATGTTGAATATTTGACGTAAGGTTTGAATATTCAGTAGTTGACGTATGAATTAGGGCGTATTAACCTCAATCTGTCGTGTTAATATGCGCTTCCGCCTCCTGATAATAATAAATTACTCTAGCTATTCTCAAAATAAATAAATAAATAAGTAATATCTAATAGATATATTACGATTTGGAACTTGTTTCGCATTAGATACTTTATTTTAGAGTATTGTACGCTCTGGAATAAACTAAATAGGACCTCCGTCCGTCCACGTTTGACAAGATTGAATACCTACTATATGTTATTTGCTTATACTTAACTAAAACTTCTTAATGTACCTATAGTCCTACAGTCGTATTTTCAGCGTGTCTCTTCAAGGTATAATAATTTTTTACCGTCTTTGGTTCCTTCTTAGAGTCTAAAAATGGAAAATGGACGATTTTTTCAGCTTACGCGTCTTTTGTAGACACTAAAGGTTTTTTTTTTATGTAATACATTTTATTTGTCAGTTCAGCGTGACATTTTTGATGTAGATAAGATAATTAGGCTACATAGGTAATAGGTATTTACATTTACTGTTTTGCGAATTAAAGTTAACACATTTAAGTACATGTATCTACACATATACCATATACTAAATATACACATGATTACATAAAATTAACTTGTGCTTAACTCGTGGATGCTGGTAATGGTGGCCTCAATGGGTCTAAGTAAATGACCTTAGTTAGTTTCCTCGTCTTGGGGAAGCTTTTTCTTGACCAAGGTTATAATGTATTGCTCCTTCGCACTTGTCGATATTTGAGAAGAAGTTCCTGGTGCTGGTGATAATAAAGTTTTGAATTGGGGATACTCCTAGCTTATGCTACAGTTGAACATTGAGAATGTACCATGGGACTAAAGAGCTTGATATTTTGTATCTTTTGAAACAAAGCTCAGTGTAACACTAACGTCCTTCTAGATTATTATAAATGTAACCTAAAGTGTGATATATTCATCGCCTTTGTCCTCAATACAGCAAATTTTATTTACTAATATTATGGTACAGGTTGTAAAATGAATATTTGACGAAAAGGCCCTTCATTTTCCGTACCTTTTGAAATTATACCTACATTTTTGTTTATTTGGATATAATTTCTTAAAATGAAGTTTTTGCTGGCTTCCTTTCGTGAATATTATCAAAGTAACAATACTATGAGCAAACAATTCTTATTTTTGAAAGATCTATAATAATTTTTATCATTATTATATTTCATAACAAAAAATTTTAATTTATTAAATATTTGCTACACTTTTTCAAATATTTCCTTGATGACATGACGAGCACGTTCGCTAAAAAACAAAATTTCTGTTGGTGTATTGCCACATTGTATATTTTTTTACAAATGGTACTGTCTGAGATACCTTTCACTCGTTAATTCTCTGTCATTTTCTTACTTCCTCACATCATTTCAGCTTCTTTTCCTCAATCATCTTACACAGTGGTTCAATTCGTCGTCATATTTCATGTGTTCCGACGTTTGTGCTCCACCGTTTATATATTTCCGTAACGAAAAGTTACAACTAAATATGAAAAAAGTGTCTGACAGCAAGCAGTTCAGTCGTCAAATACTCATAATATATCGGGTTCTTTACATAGAAGGCAAATTATAAGTATTTTTCTATCCATTACTACCACCAATATTAATGAACCGTTCTATCCATTTTTTTACACTATTTTTTACTTGTGTTTCAAGTTGTTTTTGGAACTAATTTGTTAATCTTATAACTTTAATACTTAATTATTAAATTAGCCGTTCGACAAAAGATTGATGCTTTTTCACTGCAAATGTAGTGATCACGGGCAAGATTTAAGCATTTTAAAAGGCTAAGAAAAGGGTTGTTTTAGAGTGGCGTAAAAGTGAAATAACATTAAAAAAGTGTTGGAATTATATTGACACGACTTCCATCGAACAAAATCTAGAATCTATTGAGTCAAATTTTCTTTGATGTTTTTCTCTTCTTAACTTCCCACAAATTTCCCTACAGTTTCGCTATCAAATCTTCAATGATGAGGTGGCTTCTTTAAAACACGGTCGTACAACTTTTCTGCATGTACCGATCTAGCAATTAACTCTCTGTATCGCCAAATGACAGTCGCCATCAATTCTTCCTCACAAGATTATATTTTGGTCAATTTTGATGGTGAAAACTCTCGTCAATAGTAAGTAACGTTTGTAAAGAAAGCTTTTGCTGTGATTTAAGCAGTGAAAATCCAAACACTTTTTAATTCCCTGGTCACACAGCACTTCAACGTTTTGAGAATATTCGCTTGCGTTCAGCAGCGTTCGATAATCTAGTTAAGTTTTAACTTTACTCAAACTATTTTAGTGTCATTCCAATTTAAAAGTTCGTCTGTTTGAAATCTGTTATTCTTTCTTACTAATTTTGCTGTTTTCGACTTGATTATTGATTGTTTTATTTTCACCATGCTTATTTTTTACAAAATACCGATCTTTATTCTTGAAAGTGTTCTTATGATTGCCGTTATATCTATAAAGACAAAAAAGACAATATTTACCTACTTTAAATGGAAAATTTGTTATGTTACAGTAATATTATCTCATAAATTTATAAAAGATCTTTCAGTAACTACATCTGCGTCAATATAGTAAAAGAAGACCATATTCTTATTTAAAAAAATAACGTGATGTACCAGGTGAACTATATGTGAAATTGAAATTTTCATCACTAATAAAATTTAAATTGATTTTAATAAGAATTCCTTTATCATAAAGTTGTGTATAGCATTCACTTCATTATTATTCAACTTGTACATTGTTAGTTTATTAAATTATTGAGTTGTTATGCTCCAACTCTATACTAACTTACGGGATAAACATATTCAGATTAGCTTGTCAGCAGAGGATTCTACAAATAAAACTTTTTTTATTAAATAGTTTTATTGCACCGAAATGATAAATTGTTCTCCATGGGTCGAAACATAAGTGCCGCAACCCCTTAAAGTTTTCATAGGTTTATTCTCCAATACAACAGTTTTATAAAAATTTCTTGGTTAATATTGCGGTAAGTTAGAAATGGAATTTACGATTAAATAACGTAATCTGAAACATCCTTTCAAGATTTTTGATCGCCGGATGTACATTTTTATAATAAAACGCAGTTTCTTAGCGCCTCTAAGTGCGTTATTATATACGGAGATTTGTGAATTGTTTAGTTGTAATACATTTAATGCCACTAAATGATATGCTGAGCTGTTGATAAATTCAAATTGTCATTTAAATGTCACGATGCATAATAAAATGCGAAATACGAAAACTTCTCTCGTTTTAACCAAAATACTGTTGTTCCCTTAGGAAGGTATGCAAATAAATGAAATAACAGACATTTTCATTTATCGAAGTTCGTATTCAACCGACGAAATTTTTGTGCCGTAAGCTTTTTAAGACCAATTTACTGGAAAACCTTTCTCCTTTAACATATTATTCGATACTCTAATAATAATAATAATAATAATAATATTCATTTATTGTTAATACACAATTGTGTTTACAAACGTCAAACGTCACTTACAAGAATGGTAACTAAGAATAAAATTATGAGCTGGTTTAAAGTTACTATACGATAGGTACTATGTAGAAGTATCACCATTGAAGTTTTGATTTGGATTTTTGTTTAAAAATTCCTTTATGCTATAAAATGCATTTACAAGTAAGTATTTTTTTACTTGTTGTTTAAATTTTTTGTGATCTAATGATTTCCATAATGGTGGTAAATGATTGTATAGTTGATAGGCTTGATAGTTAATACTAATGTGAGATTTATTTAGTCTTTTAAAAGGCAAGTACAAATCATCTTTCTTCCTAGTATTATAGTTGTGGATTTCTTTATGTCTCAATATAATATGTTTGTAAGCATATAGAACTCCCTCCAGAATATAAGAGCTGGGCAAGGTTAGTATGTTTAGTTTCCTAAAAGATTTCCTACAATCCTCCCTATAGGGGATATTATCAAGCTCCCTGACGACCCGGCGCTGGATGGCAAAAATACGATTAGCGGCAGGAGACCCTCCCCAAAGGATAATACCATATATCATAACAGCATTAAAGTGTCCATAATAAGCGGTTCTCAATGTATCAATTGAAACTTTTCTTTTTAAATTTTTTATCAAGTAAACTGTTTTGCTCAGCCTACTAGCAACGAAACCAATATGACTGTCCCATGTAAGCTTAGGGTCTAGATGAACACCGAGTAGCTTAATACTAGTTGGTTGATCTTTAGCTTTGTCCAAGTTACGCAAACCATGATAGATGCTCTGCGTTTTGGCCTCATTGACGGCGAATAAGTTTGAGTTAAACCAATTTTTTATTTGTATACTAGTATCATTAGCAAACGCCGTGACTTCCTGAATAGATTTGGCGCCACTGCAATCAAAATTAGAAAATAACGTTAACCTCCACATTGCTCCTTTCGCCCCTTACCTTGTACTTAAAATTTTTGTGTTCCCTTAATATTAACCAATACCTACCGTACCTAAGACTTAACTACATTAATCTAATTAGCATGATCGTAAAATAAACAATAACATCGCATAATCGTTCACCTCTGGCCCATCTCTATCCCTGTTGACGTACATAGGTGAGAGGCTATCTATCATACTTGATATCAATAAATATTACAACAAACATCTCATTTCATGTCTAACTGCACTCTAAGATCTGCTAATACCTACAATTTAATAAAAATTAATATTATTATTAAAAAAAGAAGAAGCTGGACCAAAAAAGACACTATCGGTTTCACCCACGAATGTTTTGGTAAGTTCGCCACTACTTAATTAGCTAGTCAGTTGAGGGACCTGTATAAGCATTTTAATCATTTTGGGGGTGCTTCACCCTTGTTTTTAAACATTGACATTAATGTAACCTAACTGTATTCGTATACTTAAGTAAGAACCATTTGTAAAAAACTGTTAACTAATTATGTTACTCTCTTTAATAAAGTTGCCCCGAAGAAGGCTACACTGTCGTAGCTGAAACGTCGGCCTTTCTCAAAACACGTGGATAAATAACCTGCACCACACATAGCTCCTCTTGAAGGCTCCTGTCCATGGAGAACAAACTTAAGTGTTCTTTCTGTACATTTAAGTTATATTTCGATCCCGAAATATTTTATTTTTAAAAAGACTTAAATTTTTATTTATTTATTTAACGACTATTACAACGTTTCCCGAAGACGGTTTATAGCCAACTTAACTTACTTAATCTATTAAAGTAGTAGGTTTGCAAAAATGCCTAGTACTACTGTCATTAACCCCTAGAAAACAATGCTTGCATATCTCGATATTATTTCCAGAAAAGTTACATTATAACTTGCTCTCCTTGCATTTCCTCTAATGTAACTCCTCCCCGCCTAGTTGAAAGCCTGTCCTCAGACTTTCTAAGAAAAATGGATTTTATCCTACTGATTATTTTACTTTTATAAAAAATAATGATTAGGATAATTATTACAATTAAAACTAACAAATAATTTGTAAATTGGTAATGAAGAGGTATTTTTAATGGATGCATTATTTCATCGTTTGAAATTTGTTCTTTCAGGCTTTTATCTATATTGACCTTTGGTAGTTGAAATACTTTATTATTAATTTGTAATTCGTTAAATTTTATTGGAGTAATTTCTGGTAATGTCATTACATCATATACCTCGTCCTTACTATTGGTAAATAATTGTTGCTTAAATTCTAACGAACAATTTGCAGGTAATTTGATTAATGCATTTGTGTTCATGGTAACCGTTCCTTTGGTTTTGCACTGATATTTTATTACCACTGCACTTTCCGTTATTAGTACGTAGTTCGCTTGATTAACAGTTATTAATTCGGTTAATGATTCACCCACTCTTACGATAGTGCAGTTTTGTACACTATTTTGTAATAAATTTTTAACACAATTATTATTACTTTGGGATGTATCACTATTTTTGATTATGTATTTATTTTCTATCAGAAAATATTCCATCACACAGGCTACTTGGTTATAGGACCACACTAAATACTCGCATTGTTCTAGTACATACGTTCTACGATAAGGTACCTTTACAATTTTGTATAAAGTTAAATTGTCACCTTCCATAATTGGAAATTCGATTGATATAATTAGTTTTTCCGCGTCCAATCCGATTCGTACAGTTAATAGTGAATAATAATAATGTTCATTGAATAAATTTAAAGTCCCGTTTGGATATAGTCCTTTTAGGTGATTTAGTTCTTTTCGCAGTTGTGAGTAAGGTAATAGGAAAGGGTGCAGTTGATTTCTAAATGCTAATATCATTGCTTGATGTAATTCGCTAACGAATGTTTCTACTTCTCTTACATTATTTTCAAAAATAAATATAATTTCGAGTACTAAGGCGTATTGGTCCAATTCTAAAACCTTTTCACTTAAATGATTTAAACGCTTTTCAATTAATTTTCCGTTGTGATTAATATTAGTGGTCAAATTTTGGATTTGATTAAACATGTTCCCTAGTAGGGTGGTTTTGTAATTTATGTTATTGGTCATGTCGTCTTGGTTTTGTTTTAACATTTGTATTGTCTGGTAAATTTGTTTTCTTTCGTCATCGTCCATTATTCCGAATAGCCAGTTTGCTGCTTTTCCGATAAAGTTAAAAGGTGAACGTTTGTTTCGATTAAAAGACATGAAATTTTCACTTTTTATAAGAATGGCCTGAATTTGATTTTGACATTGCTTTAATATTTTAAGAATATTTATATCGTGCTTAGAAAAAAGGGGTTCTTTACTGTGTTTGATACTTTTGTACGTTTTAAGAATTAGATCGTGTTGTGTGGTTAGATTGTTAATCAATAAATGCAAACTCTTATATTCTAAAGTAAATGCTAACTTATGATTAAAAGCGTGTTTGTAAGCGTTTCCTAATGCTAAAGGTAGTAAATAATTATTGATAGGCTTAATTTGGATTTCCAGTTCCGCTAGTGCTAGGACCAGGATCATGAGGGTTAGCGTTGCAGTCTTCATTCTGTAACAACACATTTCGTTTACTTCGCTTAATTAAATCCCGTTTGAGTTTGGTGTTTTGATTTCGTTTATTTTTAAATGTTATAGTTTTGTCCGTGACGTTTTGAATTTTTATCTTTTCCGCGTATGGACTCAATTTATTTCGTTGTAGATTTCGTCTAACGTATACAACTTGTTCTGGTACATTTTCTTCAATTGTATTTTCTGGTTGTTTTTTCTGTATCTTTTCTTTGGCTTTGATTATATTCTCCTTTACTTCTTCGTTGATAAGTTTCATGGTTTTATTTCTTTCTTCTATGTATTCTTCTGTGATTTGGTTGGATGTTTTGTCAAAGGGCAAGATGTTCCGATCGTTACCATTAATTATCTGAAATGGTGTAAATTTTGTGGCTGTGTGAATGCTGTTATTATATGAAATTACGGCCATGTGTAGTTGTGTTTCAAAAGGTAATTTTGATTTTTCGATATTCGATACTCGTAATGACTCTATTAAAGTGGAATTAAATCTTTCGACTAGTCCGTTCGATTTAGAGTTTTCGGTGCATACACGATGGTGATTAATTTTATGAGTTTTTAAAAATTCTGTAATGAGATTATTACAAAATGAGGGGTCGTTGTCTGTAATTAATTTTGAAAAAATGCCATGGTGTGACATGTAAAATGTTAAGTATGATAAAATGGTTTGAGAGTTTCGATCGGGTAAAAGATAAGCTTGTGCGTATTTTGAGAATGAGTCGATAATGGTCAAAACGATTTTTTTGTTAATGAATAATAAATCAGCGTGTACAATTTGAAATGGCTTATCTGGGGTTGGTGTCATTGATATTGGCAATTTCTGCGGGTTTCTGTCGATTTTTGATAAGTTACAGATTTCGCAATTATTAATATACGTGGTTACGTGGGTTTCCATTTTTGGCCAGTAGTATAAAGCTTTCAATGAGTTGTAAGTTTCGTTGATTCCTCGGTGTTTTGTTTTTCCGGTGTGGTAATATTCGATAAATTTCGTTTGCTCGTTTTCGTCTTCAACGTCTTCTAACAATTTATTTGTTATACTGATTCTGATAGTGCTGTTAAATTTTTCTCTGATGATTTTTAGGATGTCTCTCTCCATGTTGCGGTTTTTAAAATAAACGCTAATATTGATGTTTGGTTGAATAATTTCCTTTAGGGTTTTTAAAATTTCGTTATCACTGTATCCGAAAGGTAAACTACAATAAGTCCGTTTTTTTGTGTTTTCAAACAAGTTAATATGCTTTATTATTGCTTCTGTTGAACTTCTATGTGTATCAAATATGATTTGATTTTTTTGAAAGTTTAGTGGTGATTCCTTGTAAGGAATTTCGATTTCAACTTCTCCTCTTGAGGTATGTATTGTTTCGTTATCTTCTCCTTGTTCTGCGGTCAGGTCGTTTAAGATTTCGTCTAATTCTGCCAAGTCTTGTTCCGTTGGTCCATCGGCATTTGCCACGATCGTATCAAAATCGATCTCGTTTGTGTAGATCTCCTTTGGTGGTCTCGATAATGCGTCGGCTACATAGTTTTCTTTTCCCTTCTTATATTTGGTTTCGTAGTTATACTCCATTAGACTAAGCTTCCATCGTGTCAATTTTGAATTGGTTTCTTTAAGTGAAAATAGCCATGTGAGTGGTCTGTGATCTGTTTCAATGGTAAATTTGTTTCCATAAAGATACGGCCTAAAATGCTTGGTTGCCCAAACGATTGCCAAAAGTTCCTTTTCTGTAGTGCTATAATTTTTCTCCGCGTCGTTGAGTGTTCTTGAGCCATAAGCTACGGGATGGTCTTCCTGGGATAATACTGCTCCTATAGCTCGTTAGAAGCGTCTGTTGTCAACGTAAATGTTTTGTTCATGTCCGGGTATTTTAAAATTGGGTCATTAGTCAAAAGTGTCTTGCATTTATTTATGGTTTCTATGAATTCTTCGTCGACTTTCACTTCAGTATTTTTCTTTAATTGTTTTGTTATAGGTCGTGTAATTTTTGAAAAGTCCTTGATAAATTTTCGATAATAGCCAATAAGTCCTAAAAATCCTCTGATCTCCTTTTGGTTTCTTGGTATTGGATAATTTTGTATTGCGATAATTTTCTTTGGGTTTGGTTTGATTCCTTCACTCGTAATAATATGTCCGAGAAATTCGGTTTCTCTTTTACAAAATTCGCACTTGTCAAGTTGTAATTTTAGGTTATGTTTTTGTAACTTTTGAAATACCTTTTCGAGGGATTTTCTATGCTCCTCTAAATTGGGGGAAAAAATGATGATGTCATCTAAATAAACTAGGCAATGAGTGTTGATTAGTTCCTTTAAAACGTTGTTCATTAATCTTTGGAATGTTGCTGGGGCGTTCTTGAGTCCAAATGGCATTCTGTTAAACTCAAAATGGCCAAATTCTGTATTAAACGCTGTCTTCTGTTTGGATCCGGTTTCCATTTCGATTTGGTGGTATCCCGCTGTCAAGTCCAGTACACTAGTATTGAGCCCTTCCTAATTTATCCAATATGTCTTCGATGTTTGGTAGCGGGTATCTGTCGTCAATTGTTTTGCCATTTAATCTTCTATAATCGATTACCATTCTTGTTTTTTCTACTCCTGATGCGTCTTCTTTTTTCTTTACTAGATGTACGGGAAATCCCCATGGTGAGATACTTGGTTGGATAATTTTCTGTTGCAGCATTTCGTCTACGTGTTTTCTTATTTTTTCTTTATTGGTAAACGGCGTTCGATACGATCTCAAAAATATTGGGTCCTCGTCCTTTGTGCTTATGCGGTGTTTTATGGTGCTTGTAGCTGTTAAGTCTTCTGTTGGGGTTTTAAATATATCGATGTATTTTCTACACAATTTTATGATGGTGCGCCTTTCTTCCGAGTTCATATGGTCCATTCTAATTAAATTGTTTAGGTTTTTTAAAGATTCTTGTTGAGGAAAACTAAATGGTGTAACTTCTTCCGGGTCAATTGGTTCCTCGTTTAATTGGTCGATTTCTATTTCTTGTTCATCGTTAGTGGGATTTTCTAATATGATGTTTACGTTGCCATTATAAATTTTGTATAATCCTTCATTTAATATGATTTTGTTTAATCTTTGTTCCGGTATAAAAATGTCTTGATTCGATTTACAATAACTCATGGTGTGTATTTGTTTACTATGTGGTAGAACTTTAATATTTGAGGGTTTATTATAATATAACGAAAAATTATTACCGTCGCTACGCGTTAATAAATCGTTTTGTAGGTCTATATTGAATTTTAATTTCTTAAGATCACGAATCCCGATTAATGCGTCAAAATATTCGTGAAATTGTAAAACAATAAATTTTAACGTTCCAAATGCTTTAAATTCTTCGAAACAGGGTATTCCAGCCAAAGTTTTCATGGTACTTGTACCATTAGCCGTGTTAATTTTTAAATTTGTGGGTTTCGTACAATTTGGATAAAATTCTGAAATTATTCTTGGATCAATTATATTAATTTCGCTGCCTGTATCAATTAGTATCTTTAAAGGTGGGTTGCTTAATTTTATATATGGTAAACAAGGTGTCATTTTAATTCGGTCATTGACGTAGCTTCGAAAAAATTTATATCAGATTCGGTATCGTCATTTTGGTTGGTTTGTTCGTCTAAATGTTCAGGTTCCTGGAAGTCTGATTGCAAAAATACTTCAGGTTCAATTGGAGTATAATATTGATTAGTTTCGTCGTCGTAAATAACTAACTCTGGGTCAATCTGGTGATAGAAATTTCTGGCAGTTGATATTCCTGACATTGGGGTTGGCTTAGGCACATTTAAGTTCTGGTTTGGTCTAAAAACATTTGTAGGTGATTTGTTTGATTGTAACGGTTGATTTTGTTGGAAATTAGGTTGTCTAAATTGAATCGGATTGTTAAATCGAGGTTGTGAAAATGAATTGGGGTTTCCAAAGTTTCTAAAATTCGATTGTTGCATTGGTTGTTGTTGATTAAAATTTGACGTATTTCTAGAAAAAGGGTTAAAAAGTGGTTTTGAAAGTGGTTTTGAAAATGATTTTGTCGAAGTAGTTGGGGTTGACGTGTAATTAACGTTTCGTCCTGCTCGTTCCGCAAAGTTTATTTCGTCTTGTGCATAAGTTATTGCTTGCTCTAAAGTAGTGGGTTTTCTACCCCTAATTTGCATTGCTATTTGATAGGGTATGGTAACTAAAAATCTGTCCAAAGCGTTCGCAGTTATGATTTCCTGTCTAATTTGTTTGTGCGTTATGTCCGATAAATTAATTTTTGCTATTAATTTTCCTAAAGAAGTTCTGATTCTGTACCCGTAATCTATTAAATTTTCGCCCTTTTTGATTGAAATGTTATTGAATTCTACGGTTAATTGCTCAAGGTCTCTACTATCCGAAAAGTGGTTAATGATTGCAGTTTTTATGTCCGCCCATGTAATTAAATCATCTCTAGGTGATAAGATTTCAGAAGCCTTGCCTTTAAATTTCGAAAAAATTGCCGCACGTATCACTGTTTGTACTTCGTTAATGTTTCGATAGCGTACGCTAACGTTGTCGCAAGCCATGCAAAAAGCATTTATTTGTGTTTCTTTTCCTTCAAAAATAGGAATGGTGTCTAATTCTATTTTAAATAATTGGTAATTTATTTGTGGGTTTGCCATTTTAGAATTGATCGTTAAGGAGTCTAGCAAATTAACTAAATCTTCCAGTTTCTTTTGGTTTTCGTTTTAAAATTATTTTTGCACGTGCAAATTCCAAATTAAGGAAAAATATAAAAAGATATTTTAAGGAGGTACCTTATTCGTAAGAACTACTAACAATAGTGTGGTTCCTACCTTTTACGTTGTTTTCGGGGCTGTCTCCGACCGGTACGGCGATGCACCTTTTGCTGGTCACTGGGGATGCTCCGGGGATGATGTTTTACCCTTGTTGGTGGTGGCCTTCTCCGGGTGTTCTATCGCTTCATCGACCGGTGCTCGATGCACACGTTGTTTGGTCACTTAGAAGTTATAGTCCTTGTAAGATTTTCGTTAAATTGTTCTTAGGTATTAACTAAAGAATTGAAATTCACCGATTCTTCACACAATCACACTTGTTTACGATAAACAATTTTTTTGTGCACTTTTTGAACCGTGTTAATAATATCCTACCGACTGCGCCAGTTATATTTCGATCCCGAAATATTTTATTTTTAAAAAGACTTAAATTTTTATTTATTTATTTAACGACTATTACAACGTTTCCCGAAGACGGTTTATAGCCAACTTAACTTACTTAATCTATTAAAATAGTAGGTTTGCAAAAATGCCTAGTACTACTGTCATTAACCCCTAGAAAACAATGCTTGCATATCTCGATATTATTTCCAGAAAAGTTACATTATAACTTGCTCTCCTTGCATTTCCTCTAATGTAACTTTTATATCAACAAATACGGTTAAAATTTGAATGCGAGAAAGATCTTACGTGAGTGAAACTTGATTTCAAATTATACACTCAGTGCTATGAATTATGATCGTCACAAACAACGTAAGCTTTAAGGAATTTCAATTGCTAAATCTTGAAAATAATACGATTACTCGATTCTGTGGATGTAAGTTGGACCCCTCGCCCTAGTACACTGAGAGTTAGCGACCGATTTAGCCAAGTCATTTCCAGATGAAGAATTGTTTTTTTTCACATTCGAAGATACGAAGGTATTTCTGGCACCTTGGGCCGGCCGGATTTGGGGGTGGTGGGCGTTTGAAGTAAGTTTCTGCATTTGTGAATAGCATGAAGATTACAGAATGCTGTGTGACATACCTACACTCTTTTAGTTCCTAGGTATAGCAGTACTGTAGGTGTAATTTTCGTTGTGAGATTCGCTGCCTTCCGCTTACTTTCATCCTTTCTTTACTTCAGAAACAGAAATAAGCCAACGTAAGTAAGCGTCTTGTATATTTTTGTGACGTTTCTTGTAAAAATCATCAAATATTTTATTCCGTCTAACTCCTATTTTTCGTAACAGTGGTTTCGGCATCTAGGGGCCTACATTTTTCCTTGAATTTTCTAATTAACATAGTCCTTGCCACTGTGGCGCGTAAGCTTTCATTTATTGCTTTTCCACTGAGATGGGTTACGAATTCGCTTTCTTCCTTTGGACGACTTGCCTTCTTCAGTAACTGGCGGGTTTCACTCACGTTTCCATTATTTTGTACATCACTTTTACTTTCACTATGTAAATCTTCTGCAGTAAAGTCAATGTCACTATCATCGTTTCACTCATATACCAAGCAATGCGCGCACTAATTTAGCGGCGTATTTTTAATAGTACCTAACGACAAAAAATAGCATTTAGCCAGTTATTGTACCAAGCCATTAAATTTATCCTCTATACTCTATACGTATTATATGTCCTCGTTTAGTACAATTAACCAACAATTTTAAACCAAGTTTCACTTAAGTACTACCAAAGAACGTAGTATATAATATTACGTTCTTTGGTACTACGTTCACGTCGTAAATTTGGTACACTTTGAATTCTCTGTTAAATTGCGTTAGAGTTCATGTTTTATTTCAGTTAATTTCTCATTACAAATATAACTCAATCAGTTTCATCATTAAATGATTATAATAGCTGATACCGCTAATAGCAAACACATATAGTAGCAAACCTTACTGTGCCAGGTTACCATTTTAACGTCATCGACTTTACTAAACGCGATTGCGTACTTCAATTAGTCAATGACAGTAAGGTTAATACTATAATTTAAAGGGACATCACAACAATTTTTTATTATATGGTTTTAATGTTTAATCAAATGTATCAAGTATTTTGATGGAGCCATGTTAATGCAAGTTTTATTAATTAATTCAAGTTCTAATCTCATTACTTACGTACCTACTTTCTCATTAGAAAAAAATTAATAAATTCATGAACAATTTTATTTTTAACCTAAGAGGCAAAAAGAGGAAAAAAATTCTTTGAAAAACGACGCGATATCAAATGTTTATTTCGGTTTTTGAAAAGAAATAATAGTCTTAAGGGTCTCTTTCACAAAACTAATTAATCCAGTTTTAACATTTGATCCCGGTGTTAAGGACAATGTGACGGACAAATTTTCAACAGCCGGTTGCGATATGGATACGCCACCACATATTCATATTCATCAATCATATTCTTTAACATCGGGATTAAATCTAACACCGGTTTAACACTGGATCAATGACTTTTATGAAACCCACATACAGTTTTACAACTGTATGGATTACGGATTCATTTCTCAAACCCGAATTAGTACTACCAAAGAGTATATATATACTCTTTGGTACTACTATTCGTACTTTGTAATAGGATATAATGGTAGAGGCCGTTCAATTTTGGATGGCTACCGGGTATATCTTCAAAAGCTAGGGGATAAAAAAAAAAACTAAATCAGGCATGAGAAATTCAATGAAAATATTTTTAGACTATAAAAACTACCGCAAGAAGAGGTAACTGGTACGACAGACACTACAAATTGATTTTTTCAGTGGAAATGCCGTACTCAGCTACAATTTAAAATATGTTTTTTTAAAGCTTAATTCATTTCAAACAAATTTGGTTTAAAACATTTTTTTGTTTTTCCAAATTTTCTCTAAAATTTTAAATAGAAGGATATCGATCTTTTATGTTGGTTTTGTAGAACTTAAATAGTCTCAGATACGGGCGAGTATTGATATCTCTTGTCGTTTTCGATATATGACCAAAAATGTCTTTTCTGCTCATTTTTACTACCACATTTTTAATACTATCGGTATCTTAGATGACCGAAAATTTGGCGTCTACACAATTTTTGTTAGGACCTAAGCAGCTTGCGTTTCTAATACTTATTTGTATTTCTTTAACAATAACTTGAACTTAACATTCAGTCAACACAAAATCTTCAGCCGTCATGGAAGCCCTCCTGGGTCTGCCTCCACTGGATCTCCACGTGAGAGAGAAGGCCATGCTGGCAGCCTTGCGTCTAAAAAATAAAGGGTTGTTGAACAGCACAGGTATTGAGGTGGGCCACTCTCGAATTCTGGGCAAGGCGGCCAAGCGACTGCCTATACTAGAAGGACGATCTGACCCACTCATCCCTCGATTTATACTAGCGAAAAACTACTAAGTACATCTTCTTTGATGCGGAAGTGGCATCTCAACCAGACATATCCATCTTCACAGATGTATCTAAAGCAATGGGAGGAACATGTACAGGTATTTACGGAACGGGCACCGAAATTTATTCCAAGGAAGTGAACTTCCATCTCAGCTAACCACTAGGAAAAATTTCGACTGTCTTTCAAGTAGAACTAGCAGGAATTACGCTTAGTGCAAAAACAATTCTTGTGCACAGCATAAAGAATAAAATTATCAGAATTTCCAGTGACAGCACAGCCACTCACAGGTCAATACAAAATCACCAGGTACTAGAGCAAGTGACAAACAGCAATACCCTTGAGCTTATATGCGTTAAAGGGCATGCTGAAGCAACAGGCAACGAAAAAGGCGATAAGTTAGCCCGACTGGCCTCAAAACAACCGTTTTATGGCCCAGAGCCGGCTCATCAACTGTAAACTCTCTTAATAACTCAAGACACCCAAGCCCAGCACAAGGCTCCAAGCCTGGCGCGTTTTTGCATAGGGTTATCCAGAGAGAACCTGCGGTTACTTGTAGGCATACTTTATGGGCACTGTAAACCGAGCTGTAAACTTAACAAGCACATTTTGTCGAATCACCATCCTGTAAATTTTTCATAGGTAATGTGTGTTTATTGATGCTTGCGATATACAGTGCGTCTCAAGTAGTTTTATACAAATGAAGAAAAAGTTTATCTTACATTTCACAAAAAAAATATTCTTGCTAAAAAGCTCTGCACGACTTGTGGATCCATAATCAAGTACAAAATTTTTAAAACATTGGCCGGAATACTGGGAAAATCAAAATTATGATTTGGAGTGAGAGTAAGATACGTTCAAACTATAGTGGAGAACAAAATGTTCATTGAAATTGTTAAATAACAAAAATTTACGCACAAGATTATTTCAATAAACACGTCAGCAATTGTTAGATTAATTCACAGTACGAAACATCGTAAGATCCCTTTCATAATAAGCGCCTGATTTTGTTTTATTCATCCTTATTAAACACGTGATGGATGGTGTGCTTTGGAATATCTAATAAGTAATAACTGTCAACAAATGTCAAAAATTAGTGTGTGTTTGCAATATTGCAATAATTAGAAATTATCATTATCTTGTCTTATTCCTTTATTCAATAAATAATCCAATTAAAAATATCTTGTAATTTTTATCTGGCAAAATCACTAATCTGCAAGTGTGCGTAATTTTTTGCTACTTAATAACAATTTCAATGAACATTTTGCTCTCCACTACAGTTTGAACGTATTTTTCCTCTCATTCCAAATCATAATTTTGATTTTCTCTGTATTCCGGCCAATGTTTCAAAAATGTTGTACTTGATTATTGATCCACAAGTCGTGCAGAGATTTTTATCAAGAATATTTTTTTTGTGAAATGTAAGATAAACTTTTTCTCCATTTGTATAAAACTATTTGGGACATACTGTATATTTAAAATGCACCCCAAACATTCCGAAAAATAAATGGCTTCGATCATTAACAGAAAGTACGTTCTAATGTGGCGGAAATTAAAGAAAAATTCGTGGTGAAAAGGTAATATGGTTAGAACTCCCGAGCTGTTAGTTTGACAGGTTTATCCTCGTGAATTAGAGCGGCGACCATTTCATCGCCCTGTAATGAGAGGGTTACCAGCCGCCAGTCGCACTCCTAACAAATGAGTCGACGATAATACGTGAACGAAAACTAATTATCATATCTCTATTAGTGATATGCGTAATTAAATTTCTAACTTGTTTCAAACTCCCCTGCCTTTTAAAATATGTGCATTTCAAATACAGCGCTTGATCATTTATTCTAGAACTCGAACCAACCTTAAATAAATGGGAGAAAAGTGGGTTAATTCTATTAACGTTGGACATATTTCCCCTCACTCATAATTTTATTAAACTTACATAAAAAATTCGAAGAAAAAACTGTTGGCTAGTGTCATCCACCTACGCTTAGGCTGCATTTTTACGTCATCGCAAAGGCGGTCCGTCATATCGATCCGTATGCGTCCTTAAAATTGGAGCTTTCACTGGTCTATAAAATATTTTCAGAAATAAGCCGAAAGTATTAGGACTAAACCTCCGCTTCAGTTTTCACAATCGCTAAGTCCGACTAAAAACATAGAATGCATTAGCTTTTTTTCCTCTTTCAGTCAAAGAAAAAATTGTTCCATTTATTGACAACGCTTTTTTCTACCTATTTTTGTAGATAAATTTGATAGAAAATTGTATGAAAGTGAAGTACTTTGTATACAACATCAAAATTGTCAACATTTGGTTATATTTTGCTTTAAATTCGTGCACCTTTTTCAATTTCAGATTCTATAGGTTACATCAAAATTTTATATATCCCCTTTGTAAGAATGCTATAATATTTACGCAAACTTTTCTATTTGTCAACATCAATTTTGTAACCCTTCAGAAGGAATATTTCATTTATAGTAACGCACAAATATTTGAATTGAGGGGAAAATGTCAAGGTCGACGTTATTTAATTGTTTATACATTTTGGCTTCTGTAAATAAATCTTACAGTTTAAAGGCCCATTGTCACGAAAATATCTGTTGGACTAAACACGATCCGTAAAATTTATTATGGTGTAATTGTGTGTTATACGAGACAAAATGCGGTGTGTAAGAGAGTGTGTTGCGGGTTTTAACACAAATAACGTAATAACTCTTACAGGTACTCCGTTACATTACTCGGTAAGCCCTGCTTTTATGAATGAAGTTGATTAGAGAAGGACGTAAAGAAAGACTTGTAATTAGCGTATGAGCGGCTGAGTAAGATATATTGCAGTTACCCTTCATTCCTGAAAGTGGGCTTTAGTAATTAGTTTTCCTGCACATAAGGCTTATCTTTGCATTAAAGTACTTTATTTGTAGATGCTTTTGCTAATCCAATTTTTTAAAAAAATGTTTTATAAACCCCCTTTTATGAATCCTTTACATTTTATATGAAGACTAACATATTCTTTTTTTGTTTCAGGTAAGTCCTCAACACCTAAGTTTAGTTATTTATAATGCTGTGCCAGGGAAGAATTACACACTTGTAAGTTACACCACTCTTTCCATATGCAACTAATAGTGAGTATGAGAAATAAAACCGTAAATCACATTTACTGCTCTTTTTAGAATTTTAATGAATTAACCTAATTACCTACTTGAGCGTAAGATAAGGCGTCAGCAATATTTTCGAAATTTTATTTTAAACTCATTTAATTACATCCAAGTATTCAGTTCATATTTTACTTTATTTATTTAATTGATATATATTTTCAACTTTCCTTATGACTTTCCGATGTAGAAATCCAGTTATGGTACCAAATTTCAAATTAATATGCTTAGTGACATACAAATTGCACAACCAAGAGGTAGGAATATAATTGGGCCACGATTAAGTAACAACTAATTTTGAAAGAAACTGAAATGAAAGGATTAATGATATTTATTTAATGCACACTTTCTGTCAGCCGCAAAAATGGATTTCAGCATGTGATTTATGTCTTCTTGATTATATCCCAAGCAACTTGCTGTTTATGGAGGAGGTTTCTAACCGATAAAGGGGTTCTTCTTCCCAAAGTGTTCGATTGACGACTAGTGAGAACTTTTAGCTGTCCATGTCAAAAGATTAACATGAATTTAT
This sequence comes from Pyrocoelia pectoralis, assembly GCA_036250285.1. Taxonomy (NCBI): domain Eukaryota; kingdom Metazoa; phylum Arthropoda; class Insecta; order Coleoptera; family Lampyridae; genus Pyrocoelia; species Pyrocoelia pectoralis. The sequence continues at coordinate 8,691,348 of CM070075.1, forward strand.
TGAAACATTTTCATGTAAAATTTAGGCGAACAATGACTGGTTGGGAAAGATAGTTACTCTAACTGATAAGAAGAGAAGAATTTCTTCGATACATCGCTTAGCTTTCACAATGTCACGAATTAATCCCAACGTAGACCCCATCCATCAGTAACCCATACTTCAACCCCCTCAATTCGGTGCATAGATCGCTCTACGAAGAGGATCACATTTTTCGTCCTTCGGATCTAAATTGAACTGTCGTGCAGAACCTGGATTCATCACTAAACAGTACAATATGTCAATCACTCAAATTTTGCAGTTACGCCACTGGTGAAAGAGTCGATTTTGGCCCGCGGCGGAATTATAAGACCGAGACCCGAAGGATAAGACCAACGTTAAACCAATAATTACTTTCCTGTTTTGGAAATAACATCAAAAACATTCTTCTCGTCTTTTTTGAAATATAGCTTATATTATACAGGGTGATTGACGACCATTCCCTCGGTCTCTTGTGCCTAAAGGGTACAAGATATCAGCTTCATTTTTTGGTGACATATGTAAATTGATAACGACTATTTTTTAAAATTATTTTCAATTATACAGGATGCTTCACAAAATTGTAATATATTAAACTTAGGTTTTTTTAAATGCAACCCCCTGTATTTTATTACATTTTTAGATTATACGTTAAAAACTAAGGTAACTTTATTAAACGTTCCCTATACCTATCGCTTACCAATTTTGAGAAAATTGTGATTTTAAGGAAAATATTCAATTTAAACAACCCCTAATAACACGGAAACCACTTACTTTCAGTAACACAAATTTATATCGATTTATCTTGACGTTTAAGGCTTTCATTTGCACTACGTAGGATTTCGATTTTTTGTACAGGGTGTTTAGAAAAAGGATTCATATTTTATATTTTTCAAACATCAAAAACTCACTTAACTTAAATAGAACACCCTGTATGTTTTTATTCTATGTTGAATAACTTTTCATTTTCTATCAAAAACTATGTAGGCCATGATTTTTTTTATTGTAGTTGATAATTAGATATGTGATCAAAACTTAATTAAAAATGAAATTGAAGCAATGGAAAAAATACTGTAGTAAATGCCATTTTTTCCTATGCATAACCGCACTCGTTTTCAAGAGATCTTCTAACGTTATGGTGTTATAGTAGCAAACGCATCTTTTATTCCAATCTTCATGTCATCAGCAGTGGTAGGTGGATTGTTGTAAACTAAATTTTTAATGATAATAATAATAATAATAATATCTAAACGAACGTCATCAAGAAGACTCGAAAAAAAATCCGTAAAAATTTTACTCCGTTCAAGTTTCCATCAAAAAATCAAAATTCTCGCAAATACATCGTGGCTCCACCGGTTTTGGCGGTCAACAGTGCGATACAGGTGACGATTTAGTAATGAAAATTATGTCAGTTTACCAAGCCGTTATGTTATGGAACGTGGATTCGTCGGTAAATAATAGTTATTTATGTATCAAGTACGCAAAATGATGTTTTAGTGGATGAGTCGAGTTTGTCGGACGAGGCGAAGCCGAGTCCGAAAACTTAGACGAATCCACTAAAACGTTTTGCGTACGTGATGCATACAACATTTTTTTGAATGAATTCTCTAAATTATCAAATTAATTTCATAAAAATTTAATTTGGTACGTACAGAACAGTTGTAAACGTCATATTTAGCTTTGACATAGTTGTTATAGCAACAACAAGTAAATTCGTAAAAAGTCAAAATAAATACGTCAAAACGAATGAAAATCCAGCATTAAGGTTGTCATAGCGACTTTAGCGTACTTGTCCTTTAAAGATGTATTTTGCGGATTGTTTTCACTCCGCAAAATGGTTACTTTGGAGACAGAATACAAAAAAATAGTAGTTTACGTAACAAGTCCCGAAAGTGATCTTTTACTGGACAAGTAGGCAAATTACAGGACGAGCCGCAGGCGAGTCCTGCAAGCCTGCGAGTCCAGTAAAAGCACTTTTGGGACGTATTACGTACAATATTTTTTTAAAAATCGTCCAGAAACGGGAAGGACAATTGACCATTCTAGGCCGGAAAGTAAAAAATGAGTCCGGTAAAGTAAAAATGAGTCCGGTAAAACTTTTACCGGACTATCACAATGACTTTCCGGCTCAGTCCGTCAAAATGACATTTTCTAGCCTAAAAATAATCCGGAAACTACTACTTTCTGGCCGATTTAAAAAAACATATTTAAAGAATTCATCTTCTTCTCCAACTTTCGTTGAAAGCCTCGTCCATATATATTCTGGTGAAGTTGAATGTGATAAGAATGGTGTTTATGTTTTTTTCAAAAATATTTAGATAGATAATTCCTCAATAAATGGATTGGAAGGAGGGGTCCACAACACTCCACCTACCACTGCTGATGACATAAAGATTACAATAAAGGATGCTTTTGCTTTTGCTACTATAACACCAGATATCCTGAGAAACGTTAGATCTTTTGAAAATCGAGTGCGGTTGTGCATAGAAGAAAATGGTCATCAAATTGAGCATTTACTATACCATTTTTTCCATAAATGATTACTTCTTGTTATTAATTTCATTTTTAATTAAGCTATGATCCCATATCTAATTATCAACTACAATAAAAAAATCATGGCCTGCTAGAATGCAAACAAAAACCATTTCCATACAAATTTTAGAGAAAAATCTTAATAACTTTTTAATCGTTGATTTTAGACACATCAATTACTCATAGTTTTTGATAGAGAATGAAAAGTTATTCAACATAGAATAAAAACATACAGGGTGTTCTGTAGTATTCTTAGTAGTTTTTTATTTAATGAAAATAACTTGTCATACAATCATTTATAATCTGACAACATTCCCTTGATGCCTAGCAACCTAATCCTTAATCTAACGTTCACTACATCCTTCCTCTTTCCCAAAAAAAAAAAAAAACAAACAAACAAACAAACAAACAAGAACAAAAACAAACAAACAAACAAAAATTAACAATAAAATAATCAATTTACACAGAAGACTATTTATATACTATACTATCCATAATTAAAATTATATAATAAGTTCCCTTCCAAGGTTGTACTGCACATTCAGTCCCACCCCAGGTACCTACACCAGATTATTGAGGACGCAGATGATAGGAAGTTCTAGTATATACAGTCCCATTATTGTCTTTTACATCATACGATCGATAATTTTTGTCACTTACAATTTTACCAGTAATCCACTTATTGGACTTTGGATCTTTCTTAAACCATACATTTTGATCAATTTTAAAACTGCTCTTCGCCCTTGTGTTCCTATTATAATTTTTTACATTTTTTTCTTTACTTTTAACAAATTCACTTCTTACATTATCATTTAATCTTGGCATTAAATATTCATAAGTTACAGGTAATTTAGTTTTAACATTTCTATTCATCATTAACTGAGATGGAGTAAACTTCGTTCCAGATACTGGTGATGATCTGTATTGCAGTAATACTAGTCTATAATCCGATTTATCTTCAAGACATTTTGTTAATAATTTCTTTGCAATTTGTACTCCGCGTTCTGCCATTCCATTCGACTGCGGATATCGAGGACTAGAGTAAGTGAATTTAAAACCCCATTCCAAAGCAAAATTTCGACACTGAAATTAGTCAAAAGGAACATGATCTGCTATTACCTCCAATGGTATGCCAAAAGAAGCAAATACATCTATCAATGCACTTATTATACTTTGTGCCGATTTGCTTGGAATAACTTTTATCTCTAACCATTTTGACATATAGTCAAATATTATTAGATAATTCTTTCTATTGAAATCCATAATATCAATTCCTATTTTAGAAAATGGCAAAGATGGCACTTCATGAGTTAAAAGAGGCTCTTTAGTATTATTATTTTGATATGTTTGACAGATAATACATCTTTTAACATAATTTTCAATATGGACATCAATTTGTGGCCAATAATACAAAGTCCTCGCGGTTTGCTTCATCTTAGTTATTCCTAAATGACCTTCATGTAATTTCTTCAAAATAATAGTTCTTAATATCTTAGGAATGACAAGTCTATGGTTCATAAAAATTAATTGCTGATCCAGTGACAAATCTTGACGAAATTTATAATAATATTTTAAATTATCAGGTACATTTTTTATATTTTCTGGCCACCCATTTTTAATAAACTCTATTATTTGACTTAATTCTTCATCTTTGGAGGTTTCTAATATTAACTGATATTTTTGATTATCTGAACATTGTAAGTGTGTAGCAAGTCCAATACAATGTATTACTTCATACATATACGACTGATCATCCTCCGTATCTTCTAAGAATGACCTTGATAACAAATCAGCAATATGCATCAATCTGCCTTTTAAATACTTGAACTGAATATCATATTTTATTAATGTTAATTATTTACGCATAGATACTTAAACCGACTGCGCCATGTAGTATTCTTAGTAGTTTTTTATTTAATGAAAATAACTTGTCATACAATCATTTATAATCTGACAACATTCCCTTGATGCCTAGCAACCTAATCCTTAATCTAACGTTCACTACATGTTCCATTTAAGTTAAGTGAGTTTTTGATGTTTGAAAAATATAAAATATGAATCCTTTTTATAAACACCCTGTACAAAAAATCGAAATCCTACGTAGTGCAAATGAAAGCCTTAAACGTCAAGATAAATCGATATAAATTTTTGTTACTGAAAGTAAGCGGTTTCCGTGTTATTAGGGGTTGTTTAAATTGAATATTTTCCTTAAAATCACAATTTTCTCAAAATTGGTAAGCGATAGGTATAGGGAACGTTTAATAAAGTTACCTTAGTTTTTAACGTATAATCTAAAAATGTAATAAAATACAGGGGCTTGCATTTAAAAAAACCTAAGTTTGATATATTACAATTTTGTGAAGCATCCTGTATAATTGAAAATAATTTTAAAAAATAGTCGTTATCAATTTACATATGTCACCAAAAAATGAAGCTGATATCTTGTACCCTTAGGCACAAGAGACCGAGGGAATAGTCGTGAATCACCCTGTATACAGATCTCCGCAGTAAATTTCATCTACTTCTGTGATTTAACTTTTTGAAACTTTATTTCCTTAATTTTGAGCCAGTTGTTTGTTTGGTAATAAAGGATTATTACCAACCAAGGTTGCTTCGTTCTGTATTTAATATGCTTTACAACAAAATAATTTTCTGAAAAACAACATGGAGCGTGTCGATAAAAAATGCTTTTTCAATGCCAAAGAATAATAATGCTTAACAATTTTCTCAACAGAAATATATTGTAACAGCGTTAACAGGGATACGATTATTAAACGGTCTTGTACGCTACTCGAGCTTTCCCCTCTTTCTTATTGTGTTAAGAAAACAACTATGTGACGAAGTTCGTTCTTTATTTAATTTTATGCATAGTTCATTACTTCAAGCCTAGCAGCCCCGAATCCATTAGTTGCTTCGCTTTCATGATAATTGACGTAGTAAATTTGAAATATAAATTAAGCCCTTTAGTAATTCACTCGATTCTTCTTTGAACACAAAGGGGCTTAAGTTGTGTCTGTGTCTCGCTGCTCCAAAACTCACATGCTAAAACAAAAAGCAGAACCGTACTCTACAGATTTTTAAAACTGTTGTAACGTAAACAAAGTTATTTTCGTATGAACAATTGATTATATGTACTTAATCATTTCAATGAATTTTTTTGAAAGTATTTTATGTATTTCCGTTTGTTAGTCAATATTTTGATAATAACCTTATACAAACACTAATAACACTAAAAGTAAAATGGCAAGATCATAGCCTTACGAATTCTTGGAAAACTGCTACTAATGCTTCTTTCCGTGTAGGGCTTACAATACCGGAAGAAATTTTGAATACCCGCGGTTTTCGGTATGCAATCAAGTGAATCCCGGGATACCGGTATTGACTTTTTTACTGCTGAAACTATAAAATAAAAATAAAAAACGCATAGCTTAGAAATTCAAAGTATTCAAGTTACTCAAAGATGTAAATATAAAATGTAGGTAAATTAAAAAAAATCCACATAAAATTCAAAAATTTCGTATTCAAAATAGAAATTTGAAATAAAAAATTGGAACTCAAAATTTTAATCCTAATAAATCCTAAATTATAATTTGAAAATTCAAATTTCAAAATTGGAAACGCAAAATATTACTGCTACTTAAAGTTAAAAAGTTTAAATTAAATTCAATATTGAAATTGGAAATAATAAACTGGCAATTATAATTTTGTAAATTCATAGTTCAAAAATGAAAACGTAATATAGAAAAATTGGCAGTGCCATTTGAAAAATCGAGTTTCCGTTTATAGAAATTTTGTCAATTGACGTAGTAATTTCTCCGAACACAAGAAGATTTCGGATTTGGCCGTCCGGTTTACGATAGTACATTTTATGTTTTAGTAGTAATATCGCATCGTCACGGCCTTCTAAGCTTTTTGATCCCTGCGATATTCAATTTTTTGGACATGCGCTCAAACGATTCGTTTTAAGTACTACCTAATGTGTGATACATAAAGTTGCACTAGAATTAATTAATTAATTAATTAGGGGGTTCCATTAAAAAAAATCCAACTTTGATATAAATTATCCTCTATAAACTTTTGCGATTCAAGTGAAAATATTTTAGTTTTGTAGCCTGACCATTTCTCATGAACAAAATGTTCGTTAATAAACCCACAGTCTTCCATCGACACACTATTGGCCTACCCTGTATGCATACAATATTTTGCACTATAAATAAATATCATTAATCCAAAATATTTTCTACTAAAATAAAATAAAATTAATACCGATAGGTATACCGGTATTTACGTGTGAATACCGGTTTTAAATACTGCATCAAATTTGTCCGGATTCCCGGTTTTCGAAATCCCGGAATTCCGGTATTGTAAGCTCTATTTGCGTGGTCTCCACACTTGCTTTGCCATTTTAAATGTGCAAACACGAATGAATGGATTATAATTGCATACACAATTTCCTTTTAATTACATTCCTAAATTAAAATTTCCTATGTTTGAAATGCATTATTATTATTATTAGGAATTTTATATCTTAATTAAAGTAAAATCAAATATTGAAGTAACATTCTGAATTAATTTGTTTTTGTGACAGTAATCTTGAAAACCGGCCCTGAATTTCCTTTCCATACTTAACTCGGGTATGTAATTAAGCTCAACACGTTGTAATTGATACTGTACTGAAACATTTCAACTCAAATAGAATGTCGCTCTTTTTGATTCAACTTGACTAAAATTCTCTTCAGAAAGTTCGCTGTCTTCTTACGGACGTTCAAGGATCCGTGCTTCAGTTACATTCTTGAAATGAATTTCACCAGTACATTTATGAATATAATAACAAGAATGCAACGACCCCAGGAACTATATTTAATTCCACTTCTTCACTTTCATCATAAGTATCACTTTTGACTTAGAACTCACGTTGGTTAGGTGAACTACTGTTCTTGTATGCAATTTTATTATCTAAGTCGCACATCAGCAAAGAAGAAAGGATTCTTTCAGGATAATAAAAATAGGGATGCCATGTCTTCTTTGGTAGGCATCTCTATATGGTTTTAAGAAAGCCAGAAAAAATGAAACTCCTAACTCAAATTGTCTAAGATTGCAAATGGATTTGGATTGAGTGATCCAATAATAACAATTTCGCACTAAATGTGGAGAAATGTAAATTTATAAGATTTTTCCGTAAAAAAGAGACATTACATTTAATGAAAATGTACAGGAACGGTGTTTATAGACCGTTAGGTACCCAATCACAGGGATCTACGACTGTAACTCGACTTCTTACACTTTCTCTAAGTATTGTAGTACTTTAATGTTCCTGATCATAGAACGAGAACGACATTATATTATGGAAACGATCGCAGTAATAGTTGATGATTTTTTTTACTTTATTTTCTCTTCTGGGTTATTAGACACTTCGTATATTATATTATTAGATTTAGTTTACTTTATGAAACAACACAACAAATGTGTTTCGTACTGATGTTCCCTAGGTCCCTATATAGTAGGATAGGACTTTCGGCGACACTCAACAAAATTTATTTCTGAAATATCTCAAAATAGATTTTAAAATAAGTTGAAGAGATTATGTCTGCGTGTGCATAAAAATGAATATAAAAAATCGATGTATTTCAGAAACCACTTGTTGCTCTAAAATTAGACGTGATATAGTAAAAAACGTACAAATTCACTACTTATGTTGGATTTTATCTTCATCTAACAATAAATTTTATTACGAATTTCAACTCCGTTCCTATATGCTCAGACCAATCGATTTTTGAAACTCTACTAAATAACTCTTGGTGGACAGATGTGGTCGGTCAGAGTGACCATAACTGTACACTTTAAAACGTACCTACATTTCCTATCTGATGACTAATTATATGAAATACCGTGTAACTTGATATAAATAGATATTGATTTTTCTATGCGTTTTACGCAAACTCTGGTCGCATTTTTCTCTAACCTAAAACTACTCACGAAATAGAAAAAAACAACCTAATGAACACTATTTGCACGCTATTCTTTTCTCTCGCTCAGTTTAGTAAGACAAACGTGCAATGTTTGACATGTTGTTTAATAAAGCGATAAATTTTAATTACAAAATCATTAATTAACGACCTGTACGTATTTTAAGGTAATCTATGGAAACCATAACGGATTAAATTTAACTTTCAATTTGTTTATGTCACATAAAGGCATATTTTATACATCATTAATTAAGCGTCCAAATGTACTTTGGGGGATGGTCTGATGTAATGTACATATTATAAAAGTATTTTACCCGTTTTACCTTTAAGCTTATTATAAAGTAGAACTGAAAAACAAAAGTATTTTTTCCTCCCTAATTGGTTTGCTTTTCAAGGTAAGACGGCTTTCGCGAAAATTTATGTGCTATCTGAAAATTCAGCTTTTAGGTCAAGGTGGAAAGCTTGGTTCTTTATACCTAGTTATGTAACGAATACAAATGTCAAGAGTATTACATCAATAAAAATAGGACTGAATAAATATACAAAACTGAATAATCCCTTGCAATTTCATTATCCTTTTCTGCGCTTTATATAACTTTGGCGGCCTTTATAAATCGCTTATTACTTCGTCTATTAATGCAGCACACAAGGTATAAAGGCATTAAAAGGCGAACGTCGTAGTGCTTCTATTGACAAAAAAGTAACGAGTTTTACAACTGTATTATATATACAGTATCACGAAGGTTGTGTCACAAAGGCATATCATCAAAGACGAATTCTGTCTTTTTTCCTTGGAGACAACAGAAACATTTGATATGAATATTTGACAGTTTTTCAAACAAAATACATAACAGATTTTTTTCAAAATATTATAAATAATTAAAATATTACTGTAATGCATCAGAATAAAATAGTTTTTTTTTACTATTTATGTCTACAACACGAGATGCCTCATTAGAACAATTTATAACTACGAACGAGATGTTGAGCGGAAACTTGATAACATCGTATTAAAAGGTTTTTAAAGTGGCGATAGTAAAGAATAACTTTGTCTACTTGTGACTTCACTGTTACATATTTTAGAAAACTTTAAATTTATTCCTAACGTTTGCTCTGTCTGGGAAAGTGCGTAATAATGGCTTATCTCTAACGGAAAATGTTACCATTTAATACACGTGGTAAGTACAGCATACAAGGAAACACCATTTTATTATTACTCTAATATACCTCTTTGTTCGAATGATAGGAATTTACACTACAAAGCATCTTTTTCGTGTTCCCTGGATTCTCTAAATGATCTCAAAAAACTGTTAAAGTAAACATTTCGAGAAGATACGTATTAAAGCAATGCTTTACTTCAAAGATATAAGTTCTCTTGTTCGGTTTATATTTGTTTCCACTTAATTAGAAAAATGATGAAAAACAAATTATTTAGCATTAACCTTCAGGTTCGATATTGTTGTTGAGGCATTATCTGTTAGCTTTAATTAAACTTCAGTTGTTACATCTCACATGTACTTCTTCTTTGCAATTAGGGATTCATGGGCTTGACTTGAATTTTTAAAGCTTGACATAAAATCAAGTCAAACCTACAAAAAACCAAGTTAAGCTTAAGTATTATCCAAGTAGAAAATCTTGACTTAACAATCGCTTACATAAGCACTTAACGGTGACTAAAACTAACCACTACCCAGCAGTTGAGTAATACTGCGACAGCCCGACAATGAGCTATACCCGTATGACGTAATGCGCAATGTGTTCCAACCTCACAACTCTTATGGGAGGAGCAAGAAGAAATTTGAAAAAGCTTGATAAAGCTTGGGAAAGCTTGATAACCAAGCCAAGCCTGTATTCTCAAACACCAAGCCAAACCAAGCTTTTCTTCTTAAAAACCTTGCCTTTCAAACCCAAACCAAGCTATTACATTTCAAGTCAAGCTACTTGGGTTGGCGAATCCCTGTTTGCAATTGATATTTAATTTTTTATTTTAAATGGTCATTTTTGTTCATTTATTATTCTTTATCTCGAAAACGGTTCATTTTATCGAAAATAAACAAGAGTACATTTTTTTGAGTATAAGACCCAAGCTACCCAAATTCATTTCTTTACAGGGTGTTAATAATTTGAGCACCGATGTGTAAAACTTAGCTCGCCCCTGATAAACTAGAAAAGCCAAATATGTTTTATAGACACCATTTTAAGTAGTTCTTACTAGTACCCATCATATAAAATTTTTATGAAATTATATTGAGTTATCTGAAAGTTATTTAAGAAAAAAGGATTACCATGGGCACATAACTCCGCAGGGAAGGCCTGTAATGAAAAATTTTATAGGAACTTGTCATCTTATTTTTCCATGCTCTGGACACTCTGTATAATATGTCGATTTTACTTGAAGATGTAATTATCATAATTGACATGTATTTTACTTAACTTAAACCCTCCAATCATATGTATATTGGCAGTTAATTATCTTTGTTAATTGTTCTGTTATACAACCTATATGTAAATCTCAAAAGGTTAGGTTAGGTTTCAAAAGGTCGATAATGAATACCAGTCTATATTACCAAAACAGATTTTCACACTGAAATACGTACACATCGTTAATTGAAATTGGAAGTAAATAATTAATGTAACGCGAGAAGAGGTAAGAGTATATGACGCGGCATTAAAATAAATAAAGTAACGGAATTACCCCCTACTTAACGTAGTACATACGTAACGACCATCCCAAATAAGAAATCGAAGCCAGAAAAGCAATTGAGCATATTACAATGATTTGTGAACATATATGTGTAGGAATTTTACATAAAATAGCTGCTATTTAACGTCAAAAAGTTAAAATTTCAGTTCAGTTTGAACATTTTTATTGGCAGTATCCTAAATTGAAAAGGGATAATTTGGTATAAAATTCAATTTTATTTATTCATGGCATTTAGTCCAATGAAAGGGTTCTCGTAAAAGGGAAAAATCGTTATCAATTTGCACTACCCTGAGTATGAGTTGTCCACAAAAAGGAGATATATGATCAGACGTGTAAAATATTCGCGTAGGTACGCTAATCACTATTGATTAACAATGAAGGGAAGTTACAATTTAGCAAGTGTGTTCAATTTATGAATATTTTTATTGGAATTTATTTCATTAATTGTATTAATTTTACATCTAAATTTTTGTCTGAGGTTAACTATAAAAAGCAGTTATAATAATGTCTGTAATTTGGCGAACTAAAGGCGATCTTAGACCAAATTTAAGTACCACATTTTCTACCTTCATATACAGAAAGCAGTATAATTAATTTTCTTCTTAATCCAACTCGCTTTAACGATCCCTGAAAATTAGTGTCATTAGCATGGAATGATTACTATTTTAAGATGTGCTTAAATTGTAACATTCGCAGTACCTACCGAACAAAATATATATAAACGGATATAGTAAAAGATACATTAACATTTAGTACGGAAATATGGTTTCATTGCCATTACGTTGTATCATCTCCCTTTGTAAGAAGAAAAAGGAAATTAAATTCATATTTAGTACCCCTACGAGTATTATTTGGTATTTCTAGTTCTATTAGCAATTTAATTACCTGCGTCCCTTTTATTACTAAAATACCGAATATTTATATATTTACCGCAGGCAGTCAGAACTGAAAAGCAAGAAAGTTTTGAAGTATATTAATTTAAAATAGCTCTTTGCCTGAAATTTCTGTTACGTTAAAGTAAAAACAGAAAAATTGCTGAACAAATTCGTTAACAATACCTAAATTATAAAATCAAATGGTCGTGTAGTAATAAGTTAACACTATTCATTTTGCACGGTCTATTTTTTACATAGCATATAAATGAACTACAGAAACGTCAGTTTTCTGTTTACATTAGTTTGTGAACCCAGGACAAGGATATTCAGTCTTATTTATTGTAGTTTGCAATGCAATGTTGTCAAATTATCAACATCACAACTAAAATAGTAATTAAAATCTATAATATTTTCATTCAAGCTTCCAAAATAAAAATAAAATAAATAAATAAATAAACAAATAAAATCTATAAATATCTATAATGTGTTATTGAAAATAAATTAAATAAAATCGTCCATAGGTACAAAGTGAATTCAATTTGACAACACAGCGGTAGCTGTGCGTGCTGTCAATTATTATAAATTGGTTGTTTAAATACAAGGGTATATAGTGGACGAAGATATAAAAGCCGAACAAATAAGAGTTCAGACAGGAAAGAGAGCGGTGAAGTATGAGGAATGAGAAATGAAATTGTAATGGTGAATGAGTGTATAAGAGAGATGAGGAAAAAATGGATAAGGTACGGACAGGAGGGGATAAGAATATTTTATGAGAAAGTGGGTTATGCGAGGGAGGAGAATGAAGTAGAGAGGAAGCAAGGGATATGGTAGAAGAGTTGGTAAGGAGAGATAAGGATGTTGAAGGTCAGGAAAGGAGGGCGAGGATAGTTGAAGGGAGATATAATGAGGGATATCGGGAGATTGTGGTAGAAGGTAAGGCCGACTACCTATTGGGGGACATGAAAATGAAGGAAAAAAGAATAGTGGAGAGATTTAGGTGCGGGAATGAGGATAATGAAAATAGATATTGATGGGAGGACGAGGAAAGGGTTTGTAGAATGTGCAGGGAAGGGTGGGAAAGTATGTGGAATATGATAAGTGAATGTAAGGAGCTATAACAGAAAAGGCGAGAGAGAGAAAGGTGATTCTGGGAGAGAAGTGGGTAGGAGTGGGGTGAATGAAGGGGGTGTTTGAAAGGAGGGAAAGGATGATACGAGGGGGACAGGAGTAGAGAAAGTTTTTAGAGTAGTAGTTTGTTTTTCTTTTATATATTTGTTTGTTTATTAGAATCAGAATAAGGATTTTTGTATATTTTTTGGTACGAATACAATAAATTGAATTGAATGGAATTGAACTTTTTCAAAATTTTATTTTAGATATGTTCAAATTAGTTGCCTTCTGCTATATCGCACTTAGCCATTCTTTCCTTCCACTGCTTAAATGTTACCAAAACATCTACGTTATAAAATTGTAATTGTTTCTGAAATTAGAATGGCGTGTGTATATAAAGCAAACGACGGAAACAAATTTTAATTATAATAATTTCACTAAACCAGGACAAATTTGTCCCTTTTATCTAAGTAAATATTTATTAAAATTTTAATTATAAAAGTACAGTTTGAAACACTTATTAATTAACTCGCCCTTTCACTTTGCCACATTTTAATTATACCTTTGAATAAACTTTAATCAACTTTATGATTATGTAGGAGAAATATACATAAGTAATTTTATATGTTTATTCAAATGTTTTACATTTAATCAAATTGAATTTGTAAAATACAAGAGGGAGAATTATAATATTGTTCCCATTGGCTACAGTGAAGGAAATTTACTTATGTTATCAATAAACAATAAAAATCTTTATTTCTACCTTTATGAAAAAGTCGAATTGAAGGGAGGGTTTACATGTGTTAGCATGTTGCTGCAAAAGTTATTCATAACTTCCGCTGCAACTAACCCAAATTTGTAAGAGATCTTCTGTTCTATTTTATAGCAAGCACTCTGTAACCACACGTAAACGATAACAATTGATACAAAAAACAGAAGTATCGCGAGAAGTTTGAATTATCTTCCTCCACTGCAAAGGAATTTCACCAGGCTTGTGTTCTTGAAGTAGCTTAAAAGCAATTAATAATCAATTTCCCACCTAACATCGTTGTTATGATCCACAACTCAGTTGTCATTTCTGAATATGAGGTATTGCGACTGCTGACGTATTATTACATTCTTAATTCAATAGAGATGGCATGATCACAGTTAAAAAGTAGGTAATGTTACACTTGAAAATTCTTCTCCAAATTTATTGGAAGCCAGTGCCCACTTTAACAATTATGATAAAAAATGTTGCGTTCGACAAATCCTTTAATTATTTGTGCCAATTATAGTTGGTATGTAAAAAATCTTACCTTATAGAAAGATATAGATACGCCTTTCCATCGTCAAATATCGAAAACTATAGACCCATTTCGATCATTTCAAATTTTTCAAAATTATTCGAAAGCATTCTGTATCGCAAAATATTATACCAGCTGCAACCAATGATGTCTGAATACCAGCATGGATTTATTGAAAGGAGATCTACACTCACTAATCTTGCCTGTTTCTCTCAATTCTGTACTGAAGCTATTGATGACCGAGGTCAAGTCGATGTTATATACACCGATTTTCAGAAGGCATTTGATCAAATAGATCACAACATAATCCTGCAAAAACTTAAGTACCATGGATTCAATCAATCACTCATAAACCTATTTGAATCGTATTTGATAGGCAGACATCAAGTTGTGAAGTATAATGGCTTTTGCTCTAGAACGTTTAGTCCATCTTCCGGAGTCCCGCAAGGGTCGAACTTGGGTCCATTAATCTTCCTTATTTTCGTGAACGATCTCACTGAAAAAATTGACTGTCAAAAATTGTTATATGCTGATGACCTGAAAATATTCACACGAATCTACTCAATTCATGACTGCTATAAACTGCAATTAGGATTAAATAAAGTGTCCGAATGGTGTGATGTTAATAACCTCAATCTAAATGTGAAGAAATGCAAAGTAATGTCATTTTCGTGAAAAACAAAGAAACATATTTATTTCGATTATTCAATAGGGCAAACATCATTAGAACGAGTTCAGATTATGAAGGATTTGGGTGTATATTTTGACACTGCTCTTACCTTCTCGCATCATATTAAAGAAATCACAAAGCATGCGTATAAGATATTAGGCTTTATCATAAGAAATGGAAAGGACTTCTCCACTACTTCCACACTTTTTGTTATATATATTTCAAAATTGTCCATTTTTTTGGTTGTAAAACTGTAAGGACAATAAACATTATTATTATTATTATTATTATTATTATTATTATTATTATTATTATATACGAACGTTATTAAAACATGAAGCCAACACTCACGAGAGTGTGTAGAAAAAAAAAGAGAAGAAAAAACAAGACTACATGTTCAGTGGCTTCTCTCCTTAAAATAGAAAATAATCTAAGCTTCTCCTTCAAATTTTAAGTAAATAATCACTTCCCCCATTAAAATTTCTTTCTACGTCTATGAACGTTACTACCTATGTAAGGTTATATTTTCTATTTGCACACAAAGCACCATCGTGACATTATTGTCTGTGCGTTTCGTTTTAATAATTAAATGTAGAACAAAATAATCCTTCCCCTGGCATCTCTCTCTATCCCAACTTCTATATCCAGTATTTTTCCTGAATTCTCTCCAATTTTTTACATTCCTTCCACCCCATACCCCATCACACTCCTTACTAACTGTTCAAAAATCCATCTTCTCTTTTCTATATCCTTCCCAAAAACTCTTCCCCCACTCGTCACACTCTCCCCACTATCCTATTACCATAGAGCATCATTCTCTATGCTATTACTCTTATTTTCCAGTTCTCTTATATGCGCCTCATCCTTAGATATTTCCATTCATCTACACTCTCCACAATTTTGAAAAAGTTACACAGGCTCTTTTATTCTCAATAATAATGGTTTGTATAACAGAAATTTCAGAATCAAAGACTAGAAATCCGTATCTTATAAAGACGGGTGCAACCATGTACCGTTGCTTGTTTTCTTTTTCTGAATGAGAAACGCAACCTCGAATGAATATCGTGCTTTTATTTACATTACACAAATGTTTTTTTTTGTTTCATAAAATAAAAGTATCTTTCACAGGAGATCTGACTTTATTCTGTATGTGGAAAATTGTTTCAAGCCACATAGGAATTATGTTATGGCTTGTCTCAATTTATATCGTCCCGAAACCCACCCCATAAAAGGATTTATTTTCAAATCCGCATTGATTGTAGATAAACACGTTGTAAATCCCTACCTGTCGACTCAGGGTTGGGTTAGGTATGCGTCACCCAGTGCTATAACAATCCAAATTAATAATTACTAATTAGTATCAGTCGTTAAGAATCCTTGTTGATGTAAGTATAATACGAGTAATTTGTATATCGTATAATTTAGTTTAAAACTCGTAATTTATTTAAAATAAAACGGATGCCCTCTGATGCCCTATCATAAAATACCGAGAGGTCCCCTTTGTTATGTCAATGAGGTAGGCATTTACAACGTGTTTATCTACTAACAATGCAGACCCGATAATAAATCCTTTAATGAGACAAGCTTCAAGACGATATAAATTGAGACAAGCTATACTTCCTCCATCATTAATATTTCACTATCATGTCTAACGCTGGTGGCGTGGGGTCCAACCGTCTTATTTGTGCAACAGTCTAACTCAATTCGTATCAATACCGTTACGATGATATGAAAATCGCACAGGACTAAACTTTTATTTTAAAAAAATTGTTAAAAAATATATTTCACAGCAAAATAGGCTAAGAGTTGGGAAGTCGTTTAAAGTTTGTCGTTGCAGGAAGGAAGCTTTGTAAACCTACGAACAATAAATTCTGAATAGACTTAAAAATGTACGTAGACTGCTGAATGCGTACGTAGCTTGTTCATTTTCTTAGAAGTTTCTCCCCGGAGAGTAACATTTTCCGGTAATGCCGTTACGGACAAATTCGTTGTATTCGAGACTGTGAAAAACATTAGTTCAAATTGAATTACCTAAATGATCCAAAGCACGGAAGAGCCATTTTCCTAAATTCTCTTTTTAGGTTATTTCACGACAATTACATAATTTGCTGTTAAATCACCATAAAACGTATTTTATGTATTCCTTACCGAGAGGGAAAATGTAAAGGTACACAATAAGTGCAACGAAAGAAAGATGGATACATCAAAAATATATACGTAAACCCCGTTGTTTTCCATAATGTATTCCAATAGTAAACCTCCAAGGGTTATAATTTCAAAAGCAGTTCTGGTAAATTAGCCTGCGCATATCTGACGTTAATATTAAAGATTTTCAGGTCATTTTAGCAAGTAGGTCCGCTTAGGAATAACGTATAAGTTTTAATACTCCCATGAGGCCTATCATTTTCAATGCGAATATAAGTTACCTATTTTAGTGCCTTTACTAAATTAGGAAATCTCGACTAGTATTATGTGCACTTACTTATGTACGTAGCGACTCGAAAGCTTGCGACAAGTAAAACAAGAAACTCCGCACTAACTGATTTATTTCACTGACGTTAAATAATTAACAGTATTAGCGCTACAACCTTTTTGAAGTAGGATAATGTTAAATATTGAAAAGGAAACACTGGCGGTATTTTTTTGTCCAATGTAATGCGCAATTTCAGCACTCGCAGTGGTACGTGTTCAATCGCTGCCTTTGTAGTGTAGAAATCTTTCCTAAGGGAATTGTAAATATTTTCTTTCTTTCTTTTTATCAACAGTCTGACATATTTCCGAAAATGAACATAATTTTGGTATAAAATGCAAAAGTGTGTTTGGTAAGTTAAAATTCCTATTAGGTGCCATGTTTATGGTGTGTTACGACACTACGTCCACTCAGCTTTCGATTGATATCCAACGGTTTTTTAAGTGGAATATTCTGTATGAAATGGAAAGCTTCAAATCATTTCCAATTTCATCATGACTTCAATATTAACGTGTGCATAATAAAATATAACACATATGTCGCCATTCTATAATATTCTCGAGAACATAAGATCTTGTCTCTTGTCTTACATGAGCGGGGTTTTTATAATACATACGCAGACGCACCTAACTATGAGAACCATACCGGGTGAATATTCCGAAACCGAACATAAGCCATTAACATGGGAAGAAGGTTTTTCGCAGATTGCTGCTCCCCCTTTTAACTTAGAGGGTTTATAATGACACCAATCGAAAGAAGATTTTTTGTGTCATCTAATGATATGCGAATTAGTTAATTTTCAGTTGTATTTCTCATTATTTTGCCAAAAATTCGCAATAAATTCAATTCGGAAAATCGTGTTGATAACGAATAGGCAGTTGGCAAACGTCAGAAATTCGTTTTACAATAGGATGTGTCATTGTTTAATGCAGAATGGAGGTTTATTTGGACAGTTCATTTAATTATTAATTTCTAATTATAATTTATGATGTGATGTAACTTCTTCCATTTATTGTCATTTATTAAAATGTATTAATGTTATTGTTGTACCTAAAATCTTGTTTCGATTGGTGTCATTATAAACTCTCTAAGTTAAAAGGGGGAGCAGCAATCTGCGAAAAACCTTCTTCCCATGTTAATAGCCTACGTTCGGTTTTGGAATATGCACCCGGTGTGTTATCACTGTAATTTTATTTAAAGTGTGTGACATTTTATAGTGTCGTCTCCGAAGTTTAGTCTCAATCGTTTCACATTTGTAATTTTTATTGTAGCGTATTTATTGCAATACATTAGGTCCATTAGGATAAATTATATAATGTTTTATCTTTTTTTCCATTGAAATATTGGCACAAGTGACTCAATTTGGGGAGGGAATACAACAATTATGCCCGAAAGTGCAGAAGGACGAACTGACTAAACCATCAACAAGGTTAAAGATATGGTATTGACCGACTTCCGTTTTAATTATTAGGTTTGGAAATAGCACGAAGATTTTCCAGGCTGCTCAGTTCCCATAAAAGGCTGTGCTGTCAACATTACAAGGAAACTGCTGTATTCAAAGACTTAGTACATCATCCTCCTCCCTCCCCCATGAAACAAGTTAGTTTTTTTTTGAATGCTTGAAAAATAAATTTTAACCGCAATATTTTCATGAATCGTTAAACGTATAGCCCATAGAGAGTTGAAGATACTGGCAAATGTATAAACTATTCTTATTATAATTAAATAGTGTTGTGATTTTTAAAAGTTTTTTTTTACTGCTACTAAGTAAGATATAGCCTAGGCCGCTAATAAGGCATAATCCGCCCCTGAATAGAACGAGGAAAGATAATGCACATGCTGCAAACATTGGTGAAATATTTAAATTTATGAAAACGGTTTGCCATAAATATGAAACGGAAATGATAGGATATACGGTAGTAAATAGGAAAAACTGAACCTTTTCTCTTCTATACATAAGATGATAAATTCAAGTTAAGGGTAGATTGAGGTAGTTTTACAAAATTATTCCTTTGTTTCATTGTTCCATTTCCTTTGTTTATGGTCCCTTTGTGCATCACGGAACATTAAAAATGAAATGATTATCTTAAGTGCGAATTTGCCAACATAAATTCGTTTATTTCGAGTATAATATTTGGCCGTAAATGATCACGAATAGAATTTTTTTACTTTACTTCTAAAATGTGGATTGATCTGTGTAAAATTGGGAAATGGCGGAACTTTAATAATATGGGTTAGACTGTCATAATTACTACGACAAAATAAATATTTGTTAATACAAAAACTAAATTCAGAGGCGAAAATTGAAGCAATTACTTAGTGTGAAGCTTCTAGTTAAAATATGAGCTCACATTAAATTTAATAACGTCAAGATAGCATATTAATGATCACAAATTAGGTTCACCAAAATGGCCACTTCGTCGTACATTTAGCCTGCCATACTTTCCTATTCGTTGCCTTATTTCAAAATGGAAATTGATTCTGATGAAAGCTCGTTTAGCAATGATCTAAGTAAGTAATAAAAACGGTAAATTGCATAAATAATAATATTAGGAAATGTGAAAATATTATTTATTAGCTTTTTGGCAAATCAAGGAAATAACCAGTAAGTTTTCATTCATAACGTCTTGGCCTTTGGAACGGCTTGGTGGCTCAGCACTTTTTCATGTGCATACTTTTAGTTCTATAATAAATAATCTGTTATGTTTTATTTTCGATTAAATTTCTCTGTAGCTACGTCTGCAATTTTTCAATAGGTTTGTTATTAATCACATTCTTATTTCAAGATTTTATAATGATATTTTGCCCTTAAGAATTCTTTGCGTTGTGAACAAGTGAAATAGTGTCATAAGTTAATAACGAAGCGTGTAACCTGTTTCGTACAAGTTATAGGATCTTCTACAGTCTCATTCGTACCTTAGATTATGAGGAAAGCGCTAGAAATTGCCTATGTGTAGCGTGGTATTTTATTCCAATGTTTACAATTACATCAATCAATGGCAGCTCGCACGTGCAGGTAGATTCTTCGCTGAACGTCTTACTATTATTATGTTTCATCTAGAATGAAACCCAGTTGGCATGCTGTAACTGCGAACGTCTTACTTCCACATTAACATCAGCCTGAAAAATATGAACTTTAATTCTTAATATTGGGGAATACTTTTTAACTTCATCAAGGTAACACTTTTATAACATGCTCAAGTGTCTCTTCATCGCCATTTTTATTTTGAATTACCAGATCCATAGATACATCCCAACGTATGCTAACAACATAACACAAAAAAAGTTTACTATTTAAGATTTTTAAAAACTATAACATTAATATCTCTTTCTCCCTCCAAGCATAACTTAAAAAGCCACTTAGTTCACATTAAAGATGATATATTATATTCACACCCTTGATAAATCCGGGGCCGATAAGTTGAAGTGCGGCACTTGTCCCGCTTTCTATATAGGGCAGACGGGGAGAAGGTTCAAAACTCGGTTCGCCGAACATTACAATAGCATAAAGAAAAGTACTATTACTTCCTATTTCTCCCTTGCAAATCATATTTTAGAGTCTGGCCACTCTTTTGATCCTAAAACTAATTTTGATATCCGATATATTTGCATTAAAGGGAAAAAACTGAATTTGCTTCAAACAAATGAAATCATCCTTAATTATAACCAGAACGTAAGTATAGTTTAGTTTATTGCTCAGTGTACTTTGACTTTATATTTTAGTACCCTGATGGCATTGTATTGCCGAAACATGTAGCTTGTAATTGTTTTAAATCATCATTATTTCAATTATTAAACGTTCAATGGGGAATGGTTTCGAGTTATTACTAGCAACTGATCCCTTTCACCCATTTTGAGTATTATCAATTTCTTTACCTCCCATCATTATTGATTCAAGACATCATCCACAGAATTAATCCAAAATGAGGAAATGAGATTCATTTCATACTTATGAATGGAAAGGTAGCTGTAAATTGACGCTTTTATCAATATTATTATTGTCTCGAATGCGTTATTCGGTCGATAATAGTTATTTGTGTATCAAGGTTGTAAAAGTGATCTTTTTGGCCGAATCTGATGATTGCCGCCGAGACTAGCAAATCAGATGAGGCTAAAAAAGAACTTTTAACGGAGGTGCACAAAACTTTAACTTAAACTTAAACTTTAATTTAAAAATCAATTTCATACCTAATTTATTGTGACGGTGACAGTTACCTGACAACATGTCACTTGCAGAGTGATTGTAGCGGCCGTAAAAGTGATTGTAGCGGCCGTAAAGTAAAGTAAAAGCGGTTGTAAAGTAAATGCGGCCGTAAAGTTGTTTATTACAGATGTCAAAAAAAAAGTTATACTTTACGGTTTTCAAAAGATACGTAAAACAACTATTTATGTAATAGTCGCCTAAAAAAGTATTTTTGCACAAGTACTCCAGTCTTCCAGCTAATTTAGTGGAAATATTTCGGTTAAAATAATATTTAGAAGATTATCTTTAACATTGAAATCTTATCTCTTGCATATCCAGAGAAAGGAATGAGGTGAAATGTTTTTTGTCCCTAAAAGTAAATTTCTGACCCATCACAATAATTAGCGTTGTGCATATTTAAGTGTTTCATGGATCTAATATAAAAATATAAATAATAAGGGCTTCGTTTTGCAGAAATATACATTATCTAACATATAATTCAAGGGTATATTTTTTGTTATGTGTGATAATTAAGTAGTTAAAACTTATTAACACGAAAATTGCATTATGTCGAGCAAAAATTAATTAAATTTGTTCAATTAGGAGCGTCCCTTCATTAGAGTTATTTATTTTATATCATTCCATAAATAATTTTGCAAATTTAATTAACAAAAGTTTTAGTTTGGAGTAGGAGAGATGAATTTGGGTAATATATTTGAAATTTCCCTACATTCGGTTTAGAGTTCTAAAATGGATCGAAATGTAAGAACTTGAGACAAACATGGAAATTTTAAGACAAAATTTGTTATTGCCGTTTTCTTCTTGCCATTTTCGTCTAAGGAAATATTATGCAATTAAATCTCAAGTTCTAACTAAATAATTGGATTATAAGTACGGTAGGCAACGTTTAAAGAAGTCTGTTTTCCGAAATCGTAATTTAAATTATAGCACATCACAGCTTGAATGAACTTTAGAACAGTTTACCGAGAAAGATATACGCTTCTTATGTGGTTCATAAATACATAAAAAAGTAAATATTTCTTTTCCTACTTCTACGATCCAAGGATAATTATTTTAACCTTTGAAAGAAGGTTCTTTTGAGGATCCTTAACAGTGATCCGTAGTTAATAGCTCTTAGTGCTATACATTTACGAGGTTTCCTGAAATGGCCAACTAAATTGCTAAATTTAACAACAGAGGTAAACATACATTAAAAGCACGAGCACAAAAACAACAAAAACCATGAAAAAGTTGGTATTTTACTTTTTAGTATGACAATGTTTGGAGGTAGCTAACGTTATAATAAAATACGTGACTAATCAATATAACAAGCTAAGTATAGAAACATTACATACCTATACCTACTTGGAAACCCTGCACTAATTGAACAATAGTAATGTAAACTTTTTTTCGTTTCTTATGAGTAAATTATCGTTTCAAAACTTATTTCGTCTATTATGTACATACATTGAACTGTTAGTATACAGTGTACATAAGTATAAATTGGAACAAACTTTTCCGTGTTATTTTTCTCTAAAATGCATAGACTCAGTTTATTATGGTCCCCAAATTCCCAAACCACATTAAAAGACTTTCAATTGTATATTTCATAGTGCCCGTTAACCACCGAGGAATATACTCGGTTTCTGAAAAACTTTTGGCAATTCATGTGTTGGCGGTATAACTGGAATGTATTCAAAACTCGCTGTATCTGTTTAATACGTGAAATAACTACAAATATGTGTTGGAACAAAGTTTTCGTTAGTAATAGTTATAGAAACCAAAGGCATTACCCTAATTATTTGAATTTCTCGTATTGATTTTGTAACTGCACACTTCGGTAAATACCATAGTTCGTTCCGATGATATAATAACTGTCAAAACTACTTTCAAGCTAAATAACGTCTTGCACGCAATTGAATATGTGTATTGTACAAAACTCATTTCTCCGTAAGGATTTAAGGAAATTCGTATAATCATTGAATAAATAAGAGAAAGAAATTCAACCTTATGGAAAAAAGTGTAATTGCGCAATGCGGGTTGCATACTCATTTTTTTGTAATTTTTACAATTTCTACAAGTAATCCTTGCGTGAGTGTTTAAAACTAGACTTGGTAAAATGTGTAGTTTTCTTTCTACCCGATCTTAAACTCAACAACGTTGTCGATTTTACTTGATAATATTAGAGCACATTTTATTTATAGAATAATACTGCTAATGAAACAAAATAAGGTATCTATTTCACTGTGTCACCAGTACATGCTTATTCATGTGTTCACGTGTGTAAGATTTAATGATCTCATAACAGAAATTCAATCGTGGAATAATTTTAATCTCTTCATACGTTAATGATTGTTAAAAAACTAAATTACATATTAATTTCGGAGATGGCTAAAAATAAAACACCAAAGTTGAAGAGAAAGTTTATGTCTTTGGAAGACAAAATAAGAATTTTTGGTCGAATTACGAAAAAAATATTTTGAATTTAAGCAATCAAAAGTTGCAATCTTTGTGTACTTACGTCTGGCATTGACTAAAGATTCAATCAACGCGTCTGGGAAGTGAGAACGCAGAATACTTATCAAACATAAGATATCGTTTATGGATTAGCGTATTAAGGCGCCAGGACAGCGTCATTTTAGGTAGTGATAAAAGTGCGTCTGCAAATCACTGTTTTAAAGTGATTTGAGCGCGTATAATTCTTTTACGAATCGAAAGGACAAATGAAAAACGTCGCTTTAAAACAGTGATTTTTTATGCACAATTTGAACATGTTATCCCCAGGTTCAGCGAACTTGCGACCATTTTTATGCTCTTATATTATGATATTTTACATCACTGCAACGTAGTGGATATGATTTGCAGACGCGCTTTTATCGCTACCTAAAATGACGCTGGGCTGCCGCCCTAGGGATATAATTCTTGAAAAGGTAAAAGGCCTCTATTTTGTTTATCGGGTATGGGTAACGTGACCCTATGACCCGTTTTGAACGGGGCCGTCCCTTTTTTCGGTACTCCGTCCCGATGTACCCGAAAAAAACCCCGGGACGCAGAATTGTCTCGTTTTGACAAACAGCGCGAAAATTAGCGGACAGGGTGCTAATATTTTTGCCTGAATCTACTAAATAATTTTAAAAAATACCGGAAATCTATATTATACCCCATAATATAATTTTCTATGTAATAAATAATACCGGGTGATTCTTTAATACTGATGACAGTTTGAATTTCGCGCGTAGTGTTTTTTACGGTGTTGGATTGGCGAGTTGAACTGCTCCTGTCGAGAGCAGTTTATGAAAGGCCACCCCGAGTTTAATATTCCTTATCGAGTGTTTGCTAACCATAAGAAACGAATTGTTAATCGATTTCAAAATTGTTTAATTAGCAAAGGATTATGATTCCCAGTTTTCCAGGTGTAACTCTGTTAAGTATATTTTTCTGTTCAACGTTTTGGAAACCGCCTCCATACCACAGAATAAAACACTAGTGAGACAGAAGCGACAGTCTCCGTCGGCACCTTTGAAGTTATGTTGCCATCACAAGGCGGTCTCCTCGACGCAACCACGCCCATTGTAGTGTAACCTTCTTTGTCTGTTTTGTCATTAGTAAGGCTAGTAAAAAGAGGACTCATTTGTAGTTTTTCTCATTTATTTTCTAAATTTGAAATAGTATCAAAAATGTCATAAACGAAAAATATTTGCCATACATTTTCGCATATGATAAGCGGTTCACCGTAAAACTAATTCCGATAGAATTCTCGCAATAAGAGTTCAACGCACCGGGCACCGCTAGGTACATACGCTGAAATGTATAATGTATCAATACGCTCGCTATATTCTACACCACAGAAGGCGGAGCTGTTAGTTCGCGCGATAAGAAAATGTGCAACACGTATTTAGCAGAGTGTCGCTTCTGTTTCACTAGTGTTTTATTCTGTGTCCATACATTGGACGAACGACGAACTACAAGCAGCAATTACTGCGGAAACTTGAACGAATTACACCTGAAACTCTGGAAAAAGAGTTCCACAATTGGATTTGGAACAAAGTGGAATTGTGTCGTGAACATAACGGTGGACATTTTGACCAATTTATATACAGGTATCAGATGGGTTTCTGGCTAGAAATTTTTTTTCTTTGCGAATTTTTATATCAAAGGGCACAACTTTTGCCATGATTTTCAACCCGGAAATGATTTCATCCCTTGGCGCTATAATTTAAATAGGGATAATAATAATAATAATAATACGTCATTTGAAAGTTCTTTCTTTTCTGAATTAAGTGCACTAGTTCTTTTTAGTTCTTTTTATTTTTAACAAAAAAATTGAAGTTGTAAACATGGAAAATGAGGAAAGAGTTTGAGGCATTTAAAATCGAAAAAAGCGGGGAGAGGTCAATATTGTTTTTCTTTAGAGAAGCCAGGTACTTTTACTGCCATTTGACAACATTATTCCACTCTTTACGTCCAGATTTTAATTAAATCGTTCCCGTACATTTTGCAAATGCAAACCGATGTCCTGGTCCGGGAGCCGGCAACCTTTTTTGCAATCAATTATACTTTTTATACTTCGTGAGCGGCTTTATTTTAACGAGACGCCAAACTTTTTCCTTTGCCAAAATTTTCGCAAATGGGTCCTACGGGGTGCGCAGGGGTAAAACACGTTGATGTGGTAATTACAAAAAATTGATTAATAACAGTTAATTTTTTAGCTAACTGTTAAGTTTTTTTGTAAGTACATAATTGAAAATGACATTTGTCCTACAACAAAAATGAGTCCATCAAGAGTGTCCCCATCTGAAGACATGTAGGTATTACAACATTAACAAAAATAATGAATATCAAGCTGATTTTTTTTCTGTAGCTTTTAGTAAATATTTGCATAATTAAATGCCCACTTTGTCCCACAAATTAATTGGGCCGTTTTCCCATGATATTCATCCATTTCTTGTCATTTCCAAATCAACGTGTTTTACCCCTGTGCACCCCGTAGGACCCATTTGCGAACATTTTCGCAGAGGAAAAAGTTTACCCTCTCGTTAAAATAAAGCCGCTCACGAAGATAAAAAGTATATTAATTGATTGCAAAAAAGGTTGCCGGCTCCCGGACTATCCCGTTTTGAGTCAAAAAATAAATGGTCAACTCAAGTTACGCATGGGATAGATTCTAAAATATTGGTATGTTTTCGGGTTTAGGATAGGAATTGTACATACATATAATATACAATACTTTTACTGACATAATCTGAAATCTGGAAAACTCAAGTATTTTGAATGGTAACGAATCTAATTCAATTAATTCTTGTTTATTATAAATTAATCTGAGGTGGTTCACAATTTTATTATTTCTATGTGAAATGATTTCTAAGTTTTGGATTCCTGAGGCTATAGTGTAATGGGTCTTTCTTGATTTATTCACAACTTTACCTTGAACAAGTATCAAAGGGGCCAATTCTTATAGAATTCTACTTTCAACCAACTTCAAATCTGTACCTAATTATGGCATGTATTATATACATACAATATATTATGTAGGTATATAACTACCCCTCCCCCTCAGACACAAGCACACCGGATTCTGCACAAATGAGCCATTGTTTTTCTTTCCACCCTTAAGGGAGATGGAAGCGGAGAGGGTGACGGGCAATTTGTAAATCACGCAAAAATGTTGCAGGAAAAAAAGTAATAAAAGATCGTTTTTCTCCCCCTTCCACCCCCAAAAAAGGGGTTGCAGTTGGGGGTGAAGTTTGCAATTTGAGAATTGTTTTTTATAGATAATCCAAAAGTGCAATAAAAATAGGTGTTCCACTTTAAGTTTTCAAACTTCACCCCCGCTCCACCCCACAGGGAGGTGAGGGTGCGGTCTACGTATCATGACTCAATAGGTTTCAAAAATAAAGGAAACGTGTTTTTTCCTTTTTATAATTGGATGTGTCGTTCTCAAGATATTCAAGGGCGTATATTTTGACTTTAATGGCGTCCCGACGGCGAACGAGTGATCCGATCAAAAAATTTAGCAAAGATTTGGAATCAGTAAACAATTTCCTATAAGATGACACCACTTCCAACTTTCTAAACCTGTAACATCGACCAACGCACAGACACACAGACATCCGGACGAATTTAGTAACCATCTTTTTGAAATTGGTTGAAAACAGTGTTTCTAGAATATAGATTCATCTCTAATCCTTTTCCTTAAAATTGATTAAAGATAAAGATTGTTTAAATCTTTTATCAATCTTGTTATTTAAATTTAGGTCTCAATAAATCTAATTGCCGCGTAACTTACGTCTTAAATATAATTTTGCAGGAATTTCACATGTTTGTGAATGTTTTGTATTTCGATTAAAAATTGATATAGGTACTTTACACCTAACCATCTACATCTACTATTTTCATTCTACATTTTTTATAAAGTTTTTAAACGATATTCGTCTGTTTTCAAATATTCCACTCGCGGTAATTCGAGAATTTCATTAGTCAGATAAGTCATACAGGGTGGCCCAACGAAAAGGTAACAGACGGGTTTCTGGCCAGAGGGAATTTTTTTTTGGGAAACGCAAAAACACGTCAATTTTTATATCAAGGGGGACAACTTTCGCCATGATTTTCAACCTGAAGTGATTTCATCCCTTAGCGCTGTGAGAACAACCCCTAAAATTTAAATAGGGATGATGGGGCAAGTGATACGTCATTTGAAAGGTCTTTCTTTTCTGATTTCAGTGCACTAGTGTTTTTTTAAGTTTTTTTATTTTTAACCAAAAAAATTGAAGTTCTAAAATGGAAAATGAGGAAAGAGATTGAGGCATTTAAAAACTCAAAAAAGCTCGGACAGGTCAATTGTTTTTTTCTTAGAGAAGCTAGGTACTTTTACTGATATTTGACAGCATTGTTTCACCCCTTGGGTACAGGGTAAACAACCCTTAAATTTTTAAATAAAAACAAGGGTTAATTTTTTCTTGTGCTAATTAATAAAACCAGTTTATACAAATTCAACCCTTATTTTAATAAATTTTCGAAGTGTCTGTCTTCAGCTTCCATGTAATAATACAGATTTTGATTAACTCGTTCCTCCTGATCTCACCCCATTGGATTTTTTTTATGGGGTCATGTAAAGAGTAGTTTTTTCCACTGGTCCGGAATCTTTGGAGGAGTTACGTGACCGTATAGTACATGAATGCCGCCTGATCACTCCTCAAATGTTGCAAAATGTACGGGAACGATTTAATGAAAATTTGTACTATTGCATGGAGCTGAAGGCAGGCACTTCGAACATTTATTAAAATAAGGGTTGAATTTGCATAAACTGATTTTATTAATTAGCACAAGAAAAAATTAACCCTTGTTTTTATTTAAAAATTTAAGGGTTGTTTACCCTGTACCCAAGGGGTGAAACAATGCTGTCAAATATCAGTAAAAGTACCTAGCTTCTCTAAGAAAAAAACAATTGACCTGTCCGAGCTTTTTTGAGTTTTTAAATGCCTCAATCTCTTTCCTAATTTTCCATTTTAGAACTTCAATTTTTTTGGTTAAAAATAAAAAAACTTAAAAAAACACTAGTGCACTGAAATCAGAAAAGAAAGACCTTTCAAATGACGTATCACTTGCCCCATCATCCCTATTTAAATTTTAGGGGTTGTTCTCACAGCGCTAAGGGATGAAATCACTTCAGGTTGAAAATCATGGCGAAAGTTGTCCCCCTTGATATAAAAATTGACGTGTTTTTGCGTTTCCCAAAAAAAATTCCCTCTGGCCAGAAACCCGTCTGTTACCTTTTCGTTGGGCCACCCTGTATAACATATTTCTATTATCATTTTCATAAAATTGAAATTTTACATTTTACAAGTCCGGAGAATTTTACTAAAACCCGGAATCTCCGAGTGAAAATAACCATGTTGACAAAAACCAAAAGTGATCGACATACAAAGAACGATAACTAATTCATAATTATGCAAATTGCAATGGTAGGAAAAATTTTAAGTAAGATAATCTCCTTCCAATCTTAACAATGAACTGTATCGGTATCCTTGAATGAAAAATCTCAACGACTGTATACTATACGTAGTATACAGTTCATTGAATCTTAATGACCATTTAAAATTTTAAATACACCTCCTACAAATTTGGCAACATCGTCTGTAGTCATTTAAAGAAATCTGCTTGATTGTGGGTTAATAATACCTTCCGGCCCACCCAATAGATGGCCAAGATCGTCCCGGGCTACTTACAACGATTACACTTGTTAACATTAGCGTTGATCTTCTTTCTCTTATTTATTCAATGGTATAATGAAGAAGTAGATAAAAGAGCGCGCATTAGAAAATCATTTTAGCATAGCAATTTTAGCATACCAGGGCAGATTATAATTAGGCGGCCTAAGATGAAAGAAAAATTTGCTGTTATAAAACGCTTTCATTTTTCAATTTAATTTTCCAAACGTTCAATACAGTTCTTCAAGTGGCGGTAAAGTCGGTATCCATCGCTGCATCAGTTGAAAATTTTTGAACATCCAGACAAATCTTTAGTTTGGTAAATATGTCAAGGAAGAAGGAGCTACATTGGGCAAATTCCGGGAATAGGGGAAGCAAATCGTATCATAATTTGCGAATCTTGGCTATCAAAACGATACTTGTGTGAGGACGAGCATGATCACAATAAAAAGTGTGATTTCTCTTAAGCTTCTTAGGATAATTGACATTAACTTATTGACATCTAATGAACATTTACTGTTGTCACGTTAATCACTGTCCTTATAACATTCGTCAAGAATGAGTATTTAGGGTCCCAACAGTCAGGTAGTCTCGCCAACCGCTAGTAGACGACCTCTATTAATAAACTCATGTTGCATTTGTTATAATAATCATTTCCCAAAAATCGGCTGTATTCTATTCAAATGGTCTAAACATTCTTGCTGCAATTGAATCCCTACTCATTTTGCTCTAATGAGAGCAGATTAACGCTCATGAAACTCTTTCTTCTTTTTTTCTTCTTCTTTTATTGTAGGGTAGTACCCTGTTTTTCTTCACGGCTCGAACTTTTGTCACGATGTATCTTCTTCTGAAGATAACCCATCTTTTTTATGGTCTTCTTTAATCGTTTTTTTCCTATTTCGTTGCCGTGTCGATTCCATGTTATCTGTCCTGGTTCCGATGTTAACACTCTTTATGGTCGGATATAAAGGAGCAGAATCGTCTAATTCTGCATTTATTCAAAAATGTATGCCTTTTTTAACCTTTTATATACAGAAACTGAATGACAGTAAGTTCCTCAAAATTATCCATTACCAAATATTTTAAATTTGCGAAGTTGGTAACAAGATACTATTTGAGAAATATACTACACGGTGCTTTGTTTTGCGATCGACACAAAATGTATGTTTTTCAATTAAACATTACCATCTGTTGACATCATTTTAACGTTATAAACATTACATAAACAATAGAGGCTTTTGGTTCTACAGCACTAATGAGTATTTACTATTTACATATATTCAACTTAACGAACTGAGCTTATAAACAAGATAATTTTGAGAATTACTAAAGTATTTTTTCGACTTATTTAAGTAGATTAGAAAAACTACCGTTTTACCCCTTACATTTACATTTTTTCTCACTGATTTGTGTTCCTTGTTCATTCAAAATACAAAAATAAGAAAAACATTGCTTCAGTGTAAGAAACGATTTAATGAAACCTATTCATCACTCAAAATGATAATATGCGTAAAGGCCACTTTCATTCGTTGTTATTACGTTTTGACCTAACTTTTTTAATGTACAACACAGTCTCCTACGCCTGACCTATTGCCTTTAATTAAAATAATGTTCGAATGTGGCATGAGACAATCTTGTACTGATTTTACACTATGTCCTATTTTAAAATTATTAGAAGAATTGTGATCGTAGAAATTATTGAAGTTTGTACAAATTTGTTGAGTTAAAATTTCGTTTTTTACCAATAGCTCATCCTAAATACTCCGTACTGGAAATAAATGATTTGGCGATGTTCTAAATTGACATCATCTAAATATTCTGCGAACACTTCTTCCATAAAGTTAATATATCTTGCTCCCGTAAGCAATCCAGAATAAAACAGAGAACCAACTACACTACTACCAATCAAACCACACCATACATTTAAACTAAATTTTGTTTGTGGATGTGATAGACAAGTTAACATCGGATTTTCTCGAGACCAGTAAAGCATGTTTTTCCAATTAAACATTCCAGAATTGGAAAAATTTGATTAAATAATACAGTTGTCAATATCTACTTTATCTTAAGTATTTTGATGTAAGAATGTATAAGAATTTTTGTCGAGAACTCTTTTCTCTTTCGTTTACAATAAAAATATACAGGATGTTCCATTAGCAAAAATACTAAATTGGTACTCGAAAATGCGTTATTCAATTGTTTTTTTATTAATTGCATATTAATCAGCGCTAAAAACACTATTACTTTGCTAATTTAACCTACTTTGTAAAATCAGTAATAACAAAGATAGTACCTAATAGTGCCCAGTTAATTTGAAACAGTCTATATATCCGGATTCTACATATGAAAATAATGTTCAGAAACATTTTTATGATTTCTGCTTACTTTAGCCGTAATCAGCCATTTTGTATTTTCTTGAAATTAATTATTACTTCAAAGACCCTTCAAGATATTTTTATGAAATTTGGCATATATCTTCCTTTCTCAGAAGTCTAAAATTTCCAAAAATATTTTTTTTCCTAAATTATCAATTTTCAAAATGGCGGACATTTTGCAACAAAATTCCATGAAAACTACTAAATAAAATTAAGTATTAATAATAAAAGTACTGAAAATGTTGTTTTTTGCACAATTTGCTGAGGCCTCTTTTATTCCATATGTATAATGAAAGTTAGCACTTACTTTTTGTGTTCGTGGTAAATACTTTTGACCCAAACATGGACAGAAGATGAAAATGAAAACTTTTGTATGCGTTCTAACTTATTTTCACAGCAAGCACCACCTAATTCTGGAAAGCATGTCGTGTATTGAATTAAACAGAATATAAAACGACAGTTTTAACCTTTGAAAATAAATTTAACGAACGCTTATAATTGCATTAAACCACAGCCATATTTTTGAAAGTAACATTTTAACGTATACACAATTTTTAATATGCGAAAAAGTAGGAAATTGTGGAGATACCATTACTGTATAAATTTTAACTTAATATTATTTCACGACAAGAGAGCCGTGTCGACTATTAAATTTATGAACATCTACATTCCTTTATCCATCAAAAAATAAATTAAATTAAGATGTATTGTTCGTACATTATTTAATTTGATATCTTTTTGCGACTCATCCAAACCAAAATCAGTTGTCTTATTTTTCTTTAGAAATGGTTTCCATTACATTTGAATCCTATTTATGTATTTAATATAATATTAAGGTATAGCACTGCTGTGGTACCGAATTATAATAGAAAATTTACATTTTATGTACAAGATCGCATGATGAACCGTACTTTAACTGATCTAAATTATTTATTTATCGAAGACGAAACGTAGTTAAATGATTTACTTCTGGCATTCTTGTAATTATTTATCAACCCTGATGAATTGCCTTTGTTTTACTTGTACTAATCAATAGTTATCAATCATAAGGATTATATGTATATAAAATCTAGGTAGTGTGGGTGGAAAAGTAATATGTAAACGTCCTTTTATAAGGTCAATAAAGGTAGTTGCAGTAACTCATATTGGTAAGTGTTAGATTAGGAATTTGGCAAGTCACGTTTACTGTTAATTTCTAAATAAAGGGGTGTGGCGAAAATCCTAACTGTTATTTTAAGTTGAAGAACCAAAACACATATAGCCGTTGAGCTATTATTATCTACTTATATTTTAACAAAGAATCTTATTCTTACTTAGCATTTACCTCAGATTTAAAACATTTACTACATTTACATATTAAACCTGACCCTCTTCTCCTTACAGCATTCTTTTTCTCTCCCCTACCTCTTCGATCCAGCTTATTCCTTCCCCTTTCTCCCCCAGAATCTCACTCCACCCTCTGTCCATTTCCCTCACTTCTTCACATTCTTTTAACATGTGCGTAATACTGTCCCGTCCCGTTCTACATAACCTACATATTCTTTTATCTTTTTCTCACCAATAATTATTTTCCCTTTCCTCGTTCCCTCATCTATATCTTGCCGCCATCCTCTTCTTCTTCCCCTTAGGTACTCCTGCACTCCTTCTGCCATAATCTCCTCATACTTCCTATTATACCTTCCTTCCCTGATCTTGCTCCTTCTTTCTTGCCTCTGCACATCTTTATCCCTTTCTCCAACGTCTTCCCTTATGCTCACCCCCATCCTCGTTCTCTTCCCCTTCTTACTTCCTCTCTTTCATAACCCACCCTTTCATAATACCTTTCTTTCGTCTTGTCCGTACCCTATCATTCCTTTCTTCACCTCTTTCCAACAGCTTTGCAATATCTTCCCTCCCCTGCCCCTATCCATTCCCTCCTCATACTTCATCGCCACCTTTCCCCCCTACACTTTGATCTTTTCTCCCTTTACTTCTTCTTGCACGATATATGCAGGGGTCTCCCTCTCCAAGCCTAACACCCACCTCCAATATCTATCCTGCATCCTTTCCAGGATTTCCCATTCCCTCCACCCCATATAGCACCACACTTTTTACTAATTTCTCAAAGAACCATCCCCTTCCCAACAGATCGTTCCCGAATGTTCTTTCCCCTAGACCCAACACCTGCCCCAACACCCCTTTTTTGCCAATTCTCTCACATGTACTTCGTCCTTATTGTTATATGTCAATTTATATCAATAGCAGACGCGATTTCTGTGTATCTAGCAGTCTTCGCGTCGGATAGTGTTCGTATGTTCCGCACATATCGAATTTTGTTCTGTTTTGCTATCGACCAAAATTGTCCCAAATATTTCACTTGAAATTCATAAAAGCTTCACTTCACAGTATAATCTCCATTTCATTTCTTCTTCTTCTTGTATGTTCTAATTTTTCTTCTAGTGACCTCACAATATTCACTGACCATCAAATTTCTTCGGCGCTTATGTCCATAAATCTTTGAATTTGTAAGTAATGTTGCTTGTATTTCAATTTATATTTGCTTTCCCTCCTTGTTGAATTCCTCCTTTCATAATTTTTAGTTTTTTCTACTTTATGATCATCTAAAATTCTGCTCAGTGATGTTCTCATGTTTAATTATCTCGACCATCTTCTTAAATTCTTCACCAGCTTGACCTTCGATTCCAGTAGTTCTACAATTTGCAATTTTTTCTTTATTCACTTTCCCCCTTTTGACCTCTTACGTCATTTCTTACCGATTTCATGTTCTTTTCTTGTTTCTTAAGAATTTTTTCCGCTTATCGAACAAATTTTTCTTGTTTCTTATACGTTTCAATAGTTCTTCCCTTTCCCTTTGCTCTTGTTGATCAAATTTTACTAGACATTGATTGAGCTAGTTTGGTGTTTGTTCTATTATTACCCTATCTTTTGTTTGTCTTTGAGTCATTTTTGGTCTTGGACTCTGATCTCGATTTCATATAAAACCAAATTTTTACTTCTTGACATCTTCTGTTTGGTACGCTACAAGCTGCAAGACTTAAAAAACATAGTCTACCAAAGTTACTTATATAGGTACCGAATGACAGAATACTTACAGTTCCATGTACGACCCACTCTACAGGGTGTCCCATTTAACATTACGTTCTTGAATATCTCGAAAAAAATGCATCTTAACAAAAAGTGTGCCGAATCAAAACCTTCATAGTTTTGGGGGGGACATCGGATTCAGACAAAATGGCCCCGCCCCACCCCCAGAGGGAGTGGGAAAGGGGTTCAACTTAAAAATCTTAAATGGGAACCCCTATTTTTATTGCAGATTCGGAAAGAGCGTAAAAAACTATGTAAGTTTTATTCGAAAACTTTTTTTTTATTTGCAACAAGTGGAGCTGCAAACAGGGTGTCCCATTTTAATATTACAAGGGGATTTCTCGAAATGAGTACATCTGACAAAAAAAGTTTCCGAATAAAAGTTTGATGGTTTGGAGGGGAACGTCTGATTCTGTAACAAATTTCACCCCCCGATACACGGGGGGTGGATGGGGGGGTTAAATGAAGACCCATATTTTTTATTGCACATTCAGAAAGAGCATACAAAACTATAACGGTTTTATTTGGGAACTTTTTTTAAATTTCTGAATATGCAATAAAAAATAGGGGTTTCCATTTAAGTCACACCTCCTATCTACCCCCCGAGTGTCGGCGGGTGAAATTTGTTACAGAATCAGACGTTCCCCTCCAAACCATCAAACTTTTATTCGGAAACTTTTTTTGTCAGATGTACTCATTTCGAGAAATCCCCTTGTAATATTAAAATGGGATACTCCGTTTGCAGCTCCACTTGTTGCAAATAAAAAAAAAGTTTTCGAATAAAACTAACATAGTTTTTTACGCTCTTTCCGAATCTGCAATAAAAATAGGGGTTCCCATTTAAGATTTTTAAGTTGAACCCCTTTCCCACTCCCCCTGGGGGTGGGGTGGGGCCATTTTGTCTGAATCCGATGTCCCCCCCAAAACTATGAAGGTTTTGATTCGGCACACTTTTTGTTAAGATGCATTTTTTTCGAGATATTCAAGAACGTAATGTTAAATGGGACACCCTGTATATTTAAGTTAGTCCCATTAATTGAATCAGTTGAGTGACATGTAATATCAAAGGTATACATTTCAATCTGAAATTGAATTAAAATGTAATAAGATGAACCACTTTTAATATTAAATGCAAGTGAACTTTGAAACATGAATTATAAAGTAAGCACCACGCTTCGTGTAACGTTTAATTAATATTTAAAAATGAGAAAGGAAGGAAGGTGGATGGAAATAATAATAAAATTTTCTTAGAAAATATGATTTGTTATTAACTCGCACTATCAAAACGAACAAAATTAAAATAAACAAAAAGCACTCTTTCTTTAGAGGAACGTAAGGATTTTAATCTTTTCCTGCCGCTTTTAAAAACTCTCTCCTTAAATTAAGCTACAAAAGCTGTTTTACTTGTTATAAAATTTAATCTCATCACGTTTAATGGCTGTTAGCGCATTAAAAGTTTAAACCTAAAACTGTTTTCTCGCAAATCTTATTTTCACCTTCTAATTTGATTTCACAAAAAAAATCGGCTGCACTTTTTTAATTATTTAAGAATCGTTCCCACTTTCCCATGAAAAAGTGGAAAATATTACGGTAGCGATAACAATCACCTTAAAAAACTCGTTAACAGTACCGTACCGAAGAAAACAGCAAATATTTGTTCGAATATGCAAAACCACTCTAAAATTTCCATTAGATTGCATATTTCACGTTACGTTCCTTATTTTACGATACCCTGTAGTCCGATTACCGCACTTATTCTTACAAGAGGCCCTTAGGGCTAAGCATTTATGCCTTTTTCCCTTGAGTAAAAGTTACTTATTGAACTTATGCAATAAACTGTTAATAAATAAACTTTTATCAACAAACATAGAAACGCGGTGTGGTTAAATTTTTGTATACACAGTATAAGAAGAGCAAAGCTTACTGGTTTTATAAAGGAAGTATTATATAGAGTATTTGAAATACAATTACTTCCGATATCTTTTAGAGGGGTAAGAAAATTCAATTTGTCTCAATAATATCGGATTAGGGCATCGCGCAAGAAAATAACACGTTTTAAAGCTTCCCTGTTCCATTTTTAATTTTCTAGAGGCATATAGCTGTTGTGTAATTAAAAATGTTATGCATTAGGTAAACTTTGTTATTACAGAAAATGTTTCGGCAAATGTAAGTTGCAAAGGTGACCTCTCTTGCGAATCAATATGAAACTACCCGTGTGGCCACCCCCTAGTAACAAAATGAAGTATATATCCGGTTTCTGTGCTATATTTTATCAATTCTTTATTAGATGATAAGGTGCAAAGGGTTCGTCAAGGTAATTCAATACAAGGTTAATTAAGTATCCTAATGAAGATAATGTTTTATAACCTTTTATTGGTAAAGTAAATCAATCAATCACTTCGACAATGAATATAATCTAGTTAAAATATCTTCTAGTTATTAATTATAAAATGTACGCGTGCTAAGGGTGAAAAAATGTTACACATATTTTTAATAAAGTGGATATTAATCCGAGTTAAATTGGGGATATCAACTATTATAGATATTAAAATTCCAATGTAATATTTTTAGGGCGTTAAAAAGCAGTCGATTGCTTTCTATTTGCAATGCGGTTTTATTTTGCTTTCAAAGAGTATTCCAACGATCGATGACTGAATGAAGTAGTGCTGGTCTTTTTTTCTGTTCCAATACGTTAATTTATCCCCTACCTTTTATTTTCATGATTTAATTATACCATATATACTTCCCATTAAAAGCACATAATCACATTTTTCCTACAATTATGGGATCACTCCCATGTCATTCCATTTATTAACGTGTAGACCATTAATTTATTACGTGATAGCTTTGAAAATCACGAAACGTGTTTGAGCCCAAACATATGTCAGCATAAAATAAAAATTTTGGGAAGGCAGAGATTTTTAGTAAGTTTACAAAATCAAATTCCCCACAATGGGAACAATGTTTTGGCACATAAAAATAACACGTTTGGTGAATAGTTTTTAAACCAAACATCGGCGGTCCATCGATGCGTCGTCTGTGATTTCGATTATTGTGAATATCTTCATCGGATTTCTCTGATTCTGATAGTGCATCGCCATTCAACATTTTTACTTATTCTCCCGTATTTTCTCCGTGCGGTAAAACGTACTTAATCTATTTGCATCGGATCATCTTGCGTTCTAACTAAATCATTCCTGCTATGGGATACCATAGAACTGCATACTTTTCGGCACATATTGAAGCAATCGATCACGGTAGCATTAGAAGACTGACTATCGTATCGATTGGAATGCCCAATGAGAAAATAAATTCAAAATTTCGAGCAGCGATACCCACCTATTTAAATCGCTGTAGTGGAAACATGTATTGCCACTTTGAACCGATCTTGTTGTTTCACAACCATTCCTTGGACATCGGAATATTGGCCTGAATTCGCCAACCACGGTTCATCCATCGTTTTTCTTGCATCCACTGATCCATATCGAAGGCAATCTGTACCATCTTCTGGAAAGTTCAACAGGTTGTGTTGTCTCTTCGGAAGACAACACGTTCAAGTAAAATTCACGAAGTAATATGTTGCCTGACAGCGATACAACAAACAGTGCACTGATGAACTAATATGGGAAGTCTTTGACCAGATTATAAACATTGCATACTTTTAATTAAGCCTTTGGAGATAATGGGCCATTAATGGGGAAGCGACATTAGAGCGACAGATGATAATGCAAAAGCGATTCCCAAAAGAAATCATTCACATTATGTAACTTGATTAAATGTAGTGTCCCTTAGGGTCCTGGACACAACGTCCACTGGTCACAACGCCCACCGCCTTCTAAACCGCCATCTTGGTCACAACGTCCACTTTTCAATTTGGTCATAACGTCCACTCTGGTCACAACGTCCACTTTTAAATTTGGTCATAACCCCCACTCTGGTCACAACCTCCACCGACGCCTTCTGGTCATATCGCCCACCGACGTTGGTCGTAACGTCCACTTTTCTTTTTCCGGTCACAACGCCCACCTTTCAATTTGGTCACAACGTCCACTCTGGTCACAACCCCCACCGACGTACGTCGTAACGTTCACTTTACTTTTTCTGCTCACAACGTCCACTTCTATAGTATTGTTTATAAGATCTACTTGGTCACAACCTCCACCAATGCACTCGGACCACATCGTCCGCCGTACAATATACAATGCTGATAGAGACGTTTAACTTGTGCATACATAACAAAGGATTGCTATATGCTATGCGGAAAAGATACCTACCTTTTAACAAATCTGTTCCCGAATAAAATCCTCTTACACATTATGCACTTCTGTATGCACAATATGCCCTTAATCGTAATAGTGGAATAATGGAATGGTGGAAGAAAGAGATATAGTAGCCAAACTCTTTGTGCAACCTAAACAGCTTGGAACGAGAAAAAGGTGTACGTTGCAAATGTGGTTATTAAGAAAACCGTCCAGATAAAAAGAGCATTTCCCAAACACTTAACTTTCTGTAATTTAGCTATTAACCATTCCAATTTGCAAGCGTCTACTTTCGTCATACTTTTAATAGATTTTTTTTGCTAAGAAATGATTTACGCAGTGCCAGTGTATAGATCTTTCAATAAAACAAAAAAAAACCGCAAAGATGGAATTCATTTGTTTTTCTTGCATTTGCTTTAGTTCCCGAATACATTTCTCATAACATTTTGCTTATTATGGTTTTCAACACAAGAGATGAGTAAGCGTCCTTCATTGCCATCTTTTACTGACATAACAATAATATACAGGGTATACCACGGAACCCGTTCATTAGAAGTTTCTGGGGTCCCTTATTAGTTATGAATTTGAAACTTTCAGGTTAAGGATAACCCATAGCATTCTTTTGTTCTAAAATATTGTCGATGTTGTACAACTTCCGGAAGGACCGGAAGTCGCCATTCATCTTCTTATTTTAAATGGAACCCCCTGTATATTATTGCATTTTTGGATTGTACAATCGATTCTGCGTAACATTGTATTAGATTATCCTATACCTATCTTCAACTGTTTTTGAGATATTATGATTTTTTTGAAAAATTTGCGCTTTGCGGAGGGATGTTTAATAGCCCACCTTTTCCTCTTCTTTGAACACAAAACATTCATACTTTACAAACACGAAGTAAAACCATAAAGGTTCACAAAATGCATTTGCAAACCTATCACAGATTATACAGGGCGTTCAAAATTAGTGGCAAAGTTAAAAAACTTCAAACACCAAAAAGTAATTTTTTTCAAATGGAACACCCTGTATATTTTTACATATTTGGAAGGCTATTTAATTTACGCATCGATAAACTATAGGTATCCCTATACCTATCTTTAGCGGTTTTGTAGTTATTAACACTTTTTATCTAATATTGATTAAAACTGCACTCAAAACCTATGCACATTTGAAAGCAGGCTGTGAGTATGACAACAGGAAAAACAATTACTTTTGCAAAACGAATTTAATGATCTTATTTATACAACAAACAAATAAAAATGACTTTAATGGATATAAAATAAATTCAAAATATCAGTATTGGAATATGCGTTAACTGCTTCCATTTTATAAAATTATTTACTGTTTACCACCTGTTTGCTTTAATGAGCATGACATCCAGATAAACATTCGTTTGTCTAATCATACTAATAATGATAATTATAATAATAATAAATTATTATAATTATTATTATAATTACACACAATA
This sequence comes from Pyrocoelia pectoralis, assembly GCA_036250285.1. Lineage (NCBI taxonomy): Eukaryota > Metazoa > Arthropoda > Insecta > Coleoptera > Lampyridae > Pyrocoelia > Pyrocoelia pectoralis. The sequence continues at coordinate 8,732,553 of CM070075.1, forward strand.
TACTCACAGTATCAGAATTCGGAATTAACACAAAACACAAACAACACATTACCCACTCGAGTGCAACCTATGCGTCGAGCTAAACAACAAAAAACGCTTACACAATAATCATAACACTTTTTCAAAACATACATATTATGTTCATTTTTTTCTTTTCTATAAAAAGTCACTAAGTCACGAATAAGTGACGCCAACGGAGAAGCCTAGGAATATAGGGTCTCTTTTTGTTATTGATGCGCGACGCTGCGTTCATGTTAATGCCTTCGCGGAAAGAGGGTCGACGGGACGTGGCTTTTACAAATTGGGATCAAATACACCGAGGCTTCTCAAACAAATACATTATCTAAAATGTGATCAGCGTTGGTTTTATCAAAGTCATTTAATTTAATGAACATAATATGTGTATAGTATTTAGTATGTTCACTTTTTAACAGCAACTTCAAATTTATATTGTATAGATATATGTATTAGTAGGACTAATCGTTACTTGATTTCGATCCGTGCGATTAGTTAACCAGGCTTGGCCTGAGTATCGATAACAATCGAAGTACATAATAATAATACTTACTTGATTTCGATCCGTGCGGTTAGTTAACCAGACTTGGCCTAAGTATCGATAAAAACCGAAGTATAATAATAATAATACCTTTTATTGAGAACAAACTATTAAATTACATAAGATTGTTCAAAATACGTTAAAACTGCACACTTGTTCTCAAAAGAAGGGAGTTCAGGTGTCTACAAAAAAAGTAGAGGCGTGTTCTTGCACTCAACCCTGTTAGACGTTCATTACCGTATTTTATTTTCGCATACTCACAGCCTACTTTCAAATGTGCATAGGTTTTGAGTGCAGTTTTAATCAATATTAGATAAAAAGTATTAATAACTACAAAACCGCTAAAGATAAGTATAGGGATACCTATAGTTTATCGATGCGTAAATTAAATCGCTTTCCAAATATGTAAAAATATACGGGGTGTTCCATTTGAAAAAAATGACTTTTTGGTGTTTGAAGTTTTTTAACTTTGCCACTAATTTTGAACGCCCTGTATAATCTGTGATAAGTTTTGCAAATGCATTTTGTGAACCTTTATGGTTTTACTTCGTGTTTGTAAAGTATGAATGTTTTGCGTTCAAAGAAGAGCAAAAGGTGGGCTATTAAACATCCCTCCGCAAAGCGCAAATTTTTCAAAAAAATCGTAATATCTCAAAAACAGTTGAAGATAGGTATAGGATAATCTAATACAGATTAACGCAGAATCGATTGTATAATCCAAAAATGCAATAATATACAGGGGGTTCCATTTAAAATAAGAAGATGAATGGCGACTTCCGGTCCTTCCGGAAGTTGTACAACATCGACAATATTTTAGAACAAAAGAATGCTATGGGTTATCCTTAACCTGAAAGTTTCAAATTCATAACTAATAAGGGACCCCAGAAACTTCTAATGAACGGGTTCCGTGGTATACCCTGTATATGTCTTATTGTCCTACAGATACTTTAGTTGTCAAGTTGCTGTTAAATTACCAATTAACGTTTAAGCCAAATTACCAGGTGAGCAACAAAGATAATCGGAACACAGAGCGGTACTTTCAGTTCAGACGAATCTTTTCTGTTTGAGCCAGCTAAAAGGGAAAGATAAAAGTTTCTGGAAAAAATTAGAAGCTGATTTCTAGCATTATGTATCACATGTTAAATGGGATATAATAATAAAGTTCGGTTGAAAGATTTGAGCATATTCAAGAGAACAAATAAACGTACACCAATGCACTCGGGCCACATCGTCCGCTGAATAATTGCAGAGGTTCTAGATTTGGCGTAGATACTCATACAGAGTGCCGCGTCTAAGACGAAATGCTCTGTATCTCTCTTATCTCAAAAACTCTAAAAATGATTCGAACGAAATTTTCGCCCAACCAAATTGTTCATAATTTGAATTTACTTTACACCGTTTTGATGCTATTTCATAATTATCCAAAAAGGCATTTTACTGCATAGCAACGATTTTGTCATACCTTTCTTTTGATTCCACGGGAAGCAAACTGGAACAGGCTTCATTAGCAGCACTCAAAATATTCGCAGAGTTGCTTTTTTTCTTCTTGCAAATTCAGATTCATGTTTCTAAATACGATTTAGAACATTTTTCGAAAGTGATTGTTATTAAAATAGTAGGTTATATGATCTGATATATTTTTATTAAAACACCTCATATAAGTATTCCAGCTTTTCCTCTGAAATGGTTTTGGAATGAAATTTGCTTGACATTTTAATTTCTTCCAACACAATGGTGACATCCGTTACTACGACATTGGCATCTTTAATTTAAGTTCGACTGTCCAGTCCGACCCTGGTTTCGACGACTTTCCACTCGACACAGTACGTCGCGTCATTCCTGTTGGTACATGTACGACTAAATAAAATTAAATAAAACATTTAGTTATACCTCTAATTTGACAAAAAATCTCCAAAAATTTAATGTACATCCGGTAGCATGTGCCGAGCACGCCCCCCCTCCCCCCTTCTGGAAATTACTGTATGGGCACCCATGAGCACAATGGATCCAATCATCTAGAGACACATGTGACCAATCTTTTAATAATATTTATAAAAATGCAGAAAAGCTTGTCATAAATATAGGCGCCGAAATCAGAAAACCTAAATTTCCTATTTACAGTTACTCATACCAAAAATTTCAATTCATTTTCGGCAGAACTTCATATGTGGCAGAACAAGTGGATTAATGGTGATAATAAGTCAAGAACGGCCAATGGCGCATTTTTAAAAGCTGATGAGTCATTTTTTCTAATTATTAAAGACCTCTTACAAAAATACTAGCAGCTTTGCATTGCTCTACGATAACACCAGAATAAGATCTTTTTCAACTTTAATGCGTCTAAAATCTTGGCTTAGAAATTCGATAAATGAACGATTAAACGGATTAGCTCTAATATCAGTGCATATACATATAGAGACATTTACATTAGTTCTGAAGATGTCATAAATAAATTTTGCCTATGACTTTTTTTCGTATTTTGAGATGTAGAACCTGTCCCTAAATTTTCCTCACGGCACTCTGTAACACCCTGTATAGTAGTAAGGTATTATAGTAACTTGACAACTCAAGTATCTGTAGGTCAATAATACTCTATTGTTATATCAGTAAAAATGGCGATAACCATTTTGTAAATGATTTCTTAGCAAAAAAATCTATTAAAAGTATGACGAAAGTAGACGCTTGCAAATTGGAATGTTTAATAGCTAAATTACAGAAAGTTAAGTGTAGAAGTGTAGAAGTGGACGTTGTGAGCAGAAAAAGTAAAGTGAACGTTACGACGTACCTACGTCGGTGGGGGTTGTGACCAGAGTAGACGTTGTGACCAAATTGAAAGGTGGGCGTTGTGACCGGAAAAAGAAAAGTGGACGTTACGACCAACGTCGGTGGAGGTTGTGACCAGAGTGGAGGTTATGACCAAATTTAAAAGTGGACGTTATGACCAAATTGAAAGTGGACGTTGTGACCAAGATGGCGGTTTAGAAGGCGGTGGGCGTTGTGACCAGTGGACGTTGTGTCCTAGACCCGTCCCTTATAGCTGGAAGATAAAAAGTAAATCCATTTGAAAAGTGTAAGTGAAAGTATGGAATCATCTGACTAATACCCTTTTGTATTATTTTATTTTTTTTGCAAAGTGTGCCGACTATCTTTCAGGCAGAACTAGCAGGCATAAAGCTAAGTGCAAAAATAATTCTTCTGCACAGCATAAAAATAAAATCATCAGAATCTCCAGTGAAAACAGAGCCGCTCTGCAGGTACTAGATCAATACAAATTCACCTCTAGTTTCCAAGTGTCACCAGGTACTAGAGCCAGTAACAAACAGCAATATCCTTGAGCTTGTATGGGTTAAACTAGGGCATACTGGAATAATTATAGGCAATGAAAAAGCCGATAAGTTAGCCCAACTGGCCCCAAAACAACCGTTTTATTGTCCAGAGCCGGTTCTTCCACTTACAGTATCAACTGTAAACAACTTAATAACCCAAGACACCCAAACCCAGCACAAGGCTAGGTGGAACTTGATGTTAGACTGCCGTCACGCGAGAGAGGCCTTCAGAGGACCATCTCGTAGCCTGGCGCGCTTCCGTACAGGGCTATCCAAAGGAAACCTGCGGCTACTTGTAGGTATACTTTCTGGGCACTGTAAACTTAACAAGCACATGCACCGCATGGGCTTGGTAGAGTCACCATCCTGTAGAGGATGCTACACATACGACAAGACGGCGCAACACATACTGTGTGAATGTTCCGTACTTGTCGAAATGAGACGATCCATGTTAGGATAATCCTGGCCGACAGGGACGATCCGAAGACCTTACCTTTGGGGGGGGGGGGGGGTTGGACTAAAATTGTCGACTGTTGATATAGGTGCTCCAGAGACTATTGTTGGCATAAAAGTTTGAAGCTGAATAAAAACAGTAACAGTTGGGCCGATTCGAACGGGCTTGGTGTTAAAGCCTGTTTATTTCTACGTTGTATAGGTGTAAAAACTGTTTTTTGGACCATTTCTACGTGCGCACGATGCAAAGTGCCCGTTTTTTGGGGTTTGCGCCCCATAGCTAAGTTTAGTTACATAAAACAAAACTACTGGCTGAAATGGTACGAAATATTAGTAAATTCAACTACTATGTTGAAATTTGATTTTTATAGACGCTAGAGACGATTTTGTAACACATTGCATTGTCGGGAATGGTAGGTCGCAGGGCATTACACGAACGTCACGAGATTAATTAGAAACTAAAATGTCTTGTTTTTTGAAAACAATTTTTGATTAGTTATATTTTACATCACCCGTTTGAAAACGAGCCCTGTGGCAATTTTAGCAGTTTTGACACAAAAGACAGCTGAGCAACGCACTCTTCTTTATTCTAGAGATTTATTTTAAAAAAGTTACTCCAATTTTTACGAACATTTTTTAACTTAGAGTTCTAGTTTCATCTTGTTCTTTCAGTTCATTTTCGCAGAAAATGACTGGGTCATCACCCTTTTCAGTCAATTCTAAATTAGTCTAAAAAATGGAAACTAAACTAAACACAACAAAAACCAAACAAATTTAATTTTAATTGAAATAAATAAAACTAGTTCTTTGAAAGTTCTTGTAAATAAAAAATCTATAGTTAATAATTACATTGGTATCTCTGTCTATAATTTTTGAAGCATTTGTACTTGTGGAAGGTTTTCGCTGTAAATCCTTAAATTTTTATGCTGTTTCCGGTAATCATCATCCAATTTGCTGCCACATCCTAAGCACTGCATTTTCTTTCATTGTTATTGAATTGAGTAGTAGATAAAATTATAATTAATATTACATATGTACTAAACGTAATATTTGATTTTTAATAATCGTCTTACTAAATATAATGCCGATTCAACCTTAACACTTAACCGGACGGCTTTATAAAAATTTGCCGAATGGAAAACCTTTGGGGGGGGGGGTGCACCCACAAACACCCCCCTATCGGATCGTCTCTGCTGGCCGAGCATGGTTAACATTAGAGCCGCTTCCCTGTCCAGCATCTTCAGGTTCATCTCACGTGTGGGATGGCTTGAGTGACATTGCGGGGTCGAATGACTCTAATCAGGGAGATAGCACAAAGGGCCCAAATAGGTGGCCTATGTGCGTGTGGTCTGTCCCACCCTCCCATCGACATCCACAATCCAGAATGTGTGCCGAATGTCTCAATATAACAGATTTGCAGGGTGTAGATCGCTAACCTCAAGGTAGACTGCATACTAAATCGGCACCATCACATAATATCTTCAGATCTTAACATTGGTCACCTTCACGACTCTTTAATGGAGGCCACGGTTACACTTGACCAAAGTCGAGTTATATTCATTGACAATGAAGCAATTGAAGGAAAGTTATTTGGAAAATTTATATAATAAAGTGTAGGATGTAAGGGTAATGCCCATTTTTAAAAATTTAAAGGGGGTGTGTCTGTCGTTTATCTGGCTACTAACATCGTTATACAATATCAGTTGTAGAATTTCTAGAAAAATTCGCGCCGTAACTTTCCATCGTAGTACATTTTATTATAATAAAATATTGTCTTGATACAAAACATACTTTACGCGTTCTTTTCTCCATATTACTGTCAATATAATAATGTTTCCAGTACAGTAACACACATTCTTACCATGAATCAAAGCACCCAGTTCCAGTACTCCTTCGTATTATGAATTAGAGAAATTTCGAGTAACTGTCGGTTTTTGGATCTTTTTGAATGTTGACAATGCTCGTTTAAGTAGCAATGACTAAACTTAAATACAAAGTTTCAAATAATTTATTCTAATTTGGTGTTGAAATGTGTTGGTGATGTCCCGCAGCCAAAGTGTATTTCATTGTTATATTCTATACGCACGCATACAACACGCCAAGTTGCAATTACATTAAACTAATTGTTTATTCGTAAATTGGTAATTGTAATATACGATAACAAGACAAGTAAGTGCCAAATTACTTTCTGGTAGGTACGCTTTTTATTAACGTTAATAAAAAGGAGTGGGTTACGTTCATAACCGTATTTTTTATGAACGATAATTACTTTAATTATTATTTCTTGTGAGGTACTTGTTGCAGCGTTTAATTATAAAACGTACTGTGATATTTATTTAAGTTCTAGAAGTTAATATGAAGGTACATATAAGTATTTATAAATTTCTGTATAAAAAAATGTTCGAATATTCTAGTACCAATAGTGAAATTCCTTTGCTCATACATTTTCACAGCAAAAAACTGTATTTGCTTTGTTAAAAAGTATCTGAACATTCTCACTTTTATAGAGATGACTTTAATATGACCTACAAATCTGACCTTTTGAATTGCCCCATGACAATTCCGTATAAAACGATCTATACAGCTCCTAATGTTTATTTTAAAGTTGAACAAATGATAGTAGTAGATAAGAATGAGCGACCCTAACTAGAATTAGTTCATTTAAATATTCCTTGAACTATTGCTCAGTAGTACGTGCTTTTAGTAAAACACGGTTTCACAGTGGTGGAAATATAGAATTAATACAAACTTTAGGGTTACCTCGGTTTTCATGAAAATGTGTTAAGGATTTTCAACTGTAGCCTGAGGCATCCAATTCTAAATATTCTAGGTTTTTTTTTAAGATACGTCAACTGTTTCGCGTCTTATGCATTACGTACTCTTACAATAATTCAGTCTTCCCTTCACGTAAGTGACCCACTTTTTCGAAATGCGACAAGGATTTATAGTTTCCTGTAATGAACTTCGTAAACTTATAACCAGTCCGAATAATTTAGCAGCATCTTGTGGTCATGTGCAAATTATAGTTATTCTAAACTGACTGCTCTTTTCCTTAAAAGTACGTTTTCTATAGTTTTTCCACAATATTATATCAAATTTGAGTTAGGACTCTGACAAAAATTATGCAATTGTCTCTTGTCACCGTAAACTTAAAATAAAAGACGTTAACCTTTAAATTTAAATAACAATTTGAGACTTGCCGCTATAAGTTCAATAAGTAATCAATTCTTATTTCTCTACTTCGTAGGCATTGTGCGGTACAAACGTAATTTCAATTTACTTTTATGTGGGTTGTTTCATTTTATATTTTTATTCTTATTATTGTACTGCATAGTCATTATTAAAGACACAGGCAATTGCCAGTTTTAATCCTGAGTTAAGTACCACTGAAATGCACATTGTTTATAGATCTTTAACTGTTATAAATTTTCGAGATAACTACTTTTCGCCTTATACGCCTCGTTATATTTGTTCCACAGCCTGCGTTGAAAGGCTTGCCTTGCCTTTTACCTTGTGAGCCAAAACAAGGATTTTTGTCTTGCGAAACTTTTAACTTTAAGCCTGTACCTTCTTGTCAATTTCCGCTTGTGGTGTTTTAAAAACTCGTAGGCGCAACAACTGTTAGTAATTTATTGTTTTATTTTGAAGTTTTGCAAATTATTGAATTCATTTCCAATGTCAACAATTTCTAAATTCTTTAATCATATACTTATGCATCAGGGTGTTAGTAAATAAGTGCGACAAACATTAGGGGGTGATTCTGCATGAAAAAATAATAACAGTTTGCTATATAAACGTATGTCTGCAAACGCTTAGTTTTCCGAGATACGGAGTGTTAAAGTTTTTGGGGGTCCCTACGTCCTGGGTACAACTCGTCGAGCTTACTGACCATTTCGATTACTTCGACCATAGAGAAAATCTAGATATGTCTGACAATTCCGCATTTGTAACATTTTTCATTCTTTTCGATAAAAGAAAAATGAATTACATACTTATTAACATTGATGTTAAATTAAATTAAAAGCTTAATAATGCAGAAGCGATAATTTGACATTTCGTTAAAATAAAAAAACTCACAAACTTCATTTGCATATCTCGACCTGTTTTAGACCAATAAATAAATCCTCAGTTTTTAAGAAAAACTTTACACCCGTATCTTGGAAAACTAAACATTTGCAGACATACGTTTATATAGCAAACTGTCATTATTTTTTCATGCAGAATCACCCTCTAATGTTTGTCGCATTCATTGACTAACACCTTGTATATATTTCAATTGTTTTTAAATCTTTGTAGACTTTTTAAAGGCATCATGGTAGATTTTTCTCCAGTAAAACGGTTTTCGGTTTTCGGGAAATAAGAAATGATTACATTAAATGTTTTCAAAGCATTACAACATGACAATCCTTCGTCCCTTGTAGATATAGTGCTATGGAGATGTGTGCACATTATACCGAATGTTCGAGAGAAAGCTGTAGAATATACACTTAAAATTTAGATGGCACGTGAATAAATTAAAGTCATACATTAGGAGAATTTCCTCAAAGAAGAGTTGCTCTTCTTTAAATCTAATAAAACCGGCGATCACCCGGACTATGGATTACGGTAGGAGGGTGAAAATGGTCTACGCCTCATATTTGGGCCATTTGTACTACCTCCCTGACTAGAGTCGTACGACCCTACAACGTCACTAAGAAGACAGGACCGCGAATATGATTTATGAATATTTTGAACAATTGTGTCTGAAGGTTCGATTTACCGTTATGGATAATGCCAAATATCATTCACTGTAAATGGAACAGTTCCCTACAACTACGTGGAAGAAGGGGGATATTCGGTAGACAGTGGCCAATTTAAAAAAAACTTTCTCTTTCAAGATATAACCTCCTAAAATTTGAACTGTTACAAATTGCAAGGTGACATACTTCTCACCCTCGTCGAAAATGGGTGCCGTAGACGAAATGGCCAAAAAACTTAACATTTCAGTTCTGACGTTACCGCTTTATCACTGTGAATTAAACTTTATAGAATTAGTGTGGGCCCAACTAAAACGGAAGCGGCAAGAAATAACACCACCTACAAACTGAAAAGAGTTATAAGCCTTTTTCAAAATGCCTACACTGCCGACAACTGGAAAAAATGCATTGAACATGTAAAAAAAGAAGAAGAAGGATGTGGGAAATGCCCCATACCACGCATAAGTCTCGGTCGAACCATTGGTTGTATCTATTGAAAACACGTCTACAGATGAAGAAGAAATGAATGACTATTCTGCTCTACTAACCTAAAAGGCAGCATTTCACAATAAGTCAGTTTTGAAAAAACGTGAAGTAAAGCTTTTGTGTCTTATCCACTATAAAGATGTAATTGTTTCTACAAAAAATGTGGGTATGCATAATGAATCTTCTTTGGATTATCCTTTGTTTATGTAACAACATCCTTTTTAGATACGACATTAGTTAGAAGAAACAGTTTCGCTATAACAGATTAGTACCTATCAAGAACCTATAAATAGCTTTCTACAACTAAATTTCTATTCGACTCATTCAATTCAAATGCCTACTTGCAAACACTTTAGTATATACCTATCTACAAGTTTAAAGATTTCTAATCCTTAATTTCAAAGAGGACATCTAAGAAGATTGAGGAGTTGTATTTAAAACAGCTCAATAAAATTAGCAATAAACCAACACCTTTTGCCCTTCAGTAATTTTCAAAACTACACTACCATTAAAAGAAAAACTAATTAATATAGTTTACCCAATAGCAATTAATAACTTCTAAATATACCGATCGTAAATCACTATAAACGAAATTTAACGGTTTGTAAATGCGTAGTACAGGGAGGCTAAAATAACAGAAAACTTATATAACCCAGATTTACTCAACGACTCTTTTGTAAACAGAGTACTGACTATAACCAATGATAAATTAGTAAACTCACGTCGATATTATAAATAAGTCGAGTTTCTTGGGTTTATATTAACAATTCAAGGGCGGATTTAGCAGTATTTTGATAGCTGAAGTAGTATTTTATTGCGATGTTTTAAAATATCTATTATGTACTAATATAGAGGGTGTAGTATCAAAATGAACGTGGTTACAGTTCGGTAGAAAAAAATTTCTATGTGATTTTTAACTCTTAAAAAAGGCTACTTTCCTCTACGTACTACACCCTATTAATCGCATGAATCAACTATGTATATTTTTACTTGATTTTACTTTAATTGGTAACACGTAATAAATAGGTAGATATATAAATTATAAACATTGATCTTACAAGGGAATCAAACGATACCTAAAGCTTAGTTTATTATGAGCGAATACACCAGATAATTATGTACCCACATCAATACAACCGTTGCGTGCTGTATGCATTTCTGAAAACCGGTATTTTTAATTTAAATATGGCTTGTACCTACTGCTAATCGATTTGCATGTTCATAATCCTCGATAGCTTTACATAAAACAAACGAAACGATTATAATGTATGTATTATTAGATCGACAGCACATTCATTTTATTTCAGAACGAAGTTTTTAAAGTTGCCCACATGCAATGATTTTAATGTAAATCAGTTCGTATTTCAAGATGGATGAACGCTTATTGTGGTTATCTAAAATAATGTAAACCCTTGCAGGCTAATGACCACTTATAACCTCCCGCCACAATAATAATGGGATGCAAAGCGCGTTAGATGTGTTGATTACCATGAACACAAAATAATCACAGTCCGGCGGTCAAAATTTTAGCTGTTTTTCCATGATAACTTATCTATAAATGCGTTTAGGACAATAATGCCAGGAAAATTTGTTTTCTTTTCTATTTTTCAAAATGTGGCATTCTGGCACTCCTCACGATTCTTCTCGAGATTTATAAAAACCGCATTTATTGCTTTCAATCAAAATACAGATTTCGTGTAAGAAAAGTAGAGCATTTTATAGTGTTATGGAACGAGTGTACTGTCCAGCCTTATTACGATTATGCAATAAATATAGAATAAGGTAATTTTATTCATTCAACTTCATTATTTATAGGACCGTCTGTTTCAATTTATGGCTCACGATAAATGTAATTTGCTATCATATTAAAAATTAACTGAGCATTAGATTCTCGGAAAATTAAATAAAACCAAGATGTTTTCTACGAAAGTGGATATCTGAAACTTTCAACGTGTGTTTATAATGAGTGTTACAGTATTCAAACTTGCATGTAAAGGAAACATTTACATTTAATGGCTCAGCAATTGCGCGAGTATTATTTGAAATCAATGTGTACAGCCTTTCTCTTCTTTTAATTAAAATTTGATTAGATAGTACAAATCAAGTCCTAAATTTATTTCTCCAATATATTACGACCATTATGCAACTGATTAAACTGCTAATAAACAAAAACTCCAGAAGAAATTCGTTTGCCTCCACGATCAATGTCGCTTACGCGATCATCCAAGTTTTTTAGTGACGATATTCAACCAAATTTGACTTTGTCCGTTATTCCATTGCGATAAATGCACCGCGGATAAAAAATTGGGTATCTGATCTAATTGAGCTATATCGGAGAATAATAATAATAATAATAATAATAATAGGCTTTATTTGGGTAAAGAATTAAAGATACCTACATAAAATAGAAAAATAAGTAATGTTACATTACTAAACCCAAAGGGCGAAGTTCAGATAGGTTTTTTAAAAAAAAAAAACCATCTGCTGTTAAATCAATCTGAACTGCGAGGATTAAATCGAAAATTGACTTCTACCCCTTTAGAAAATATACCTAACAGAAATTAAGGCAGAAGTAAAAGAGCTTATAATGTTGCTATATTTTACCTAAGGGAGACGAGCGCAAGAAATGTCGGCAAATCGTAACCTTCAACTTGTTTGCTTAGGAATTCCTGATACATACTGCAGCAACCATTGGTTTCTAGCCATGCTGGTGTATACAGTTTCCAGTACACTGGCTCAGTAATTTTAAGAATTTTCAATTTTATTTGATATCTTCTGAGTAATTATTAAATAATACCCATTATCTTCTTTATATTAACATTTAGTTTAACTGGCTCATCCATCCGACAGGTGCATCGTTTAGCCTGTTTAGGTGGAACAGCTTCCTTGGGAATCCTTATAAACTTACCACTTTACGTTTGGCGGTGTAAGCGAAAATGATAAAGGAAGCATGTAGGTTTAAAATACACTCGGAGAGGGACACTCTAGAGAAGAGCATTGCACCATATGTGTATTTCTAAAATAAATGTGATGGAAATAATTCTAATAAGAAGACGGAAGAATAACGGAAATCGTATCTCACAAACTTACTGTATATGGTATAAGGAATATAAAGGATAAAGGAATTACGGCAGTGTGGTTGAACGATAAAAGAGACTGATAACAGTCATGTATTACACGGATGGCTCTGCTATCAGTTAGTCTGAATCACAATGTAACAGTATTCCATGCAAAAGTATTCGCAATCAACGCCTCTACTGTAGAAGAACTCTTATCAATAATAACCAAAACCAAGTAGTATTAAAAACGTTGGGCCATGGAGTGCACTCGAACCTTAGCCAGATGACAAAACATGGGTATCCGGGCATTCCATTGTAAAGGGTAACGTAGTATCGGCTGGTAAAAAATACATTTTATAGGACCACGATCGGCAATTGGAATTGCACAAAGTATAAAAAATTGGATTAATTCAAACCTACTTAGCCTTAATGTAGGTAAAACGGTGGCACTTCCGTTTTCTTTAACAGCAGTGGGACAGGCAACAGAAATTTTTCGTTTGTTGATTCACAAATGGGATTGTTCTGGACAGGTTTGTTTTTGTGATCCGCTTTGTTTGGTTAATAGCGTCAAATACTCAGGTATAATTATAGTAGACCGAAACCTGCGGTGGGACTACCATATCTCGTACTTGTGCTGCAGACTCAGGAAGACAATATACAAGTTTGTACAACTGAGATCTCTGCTGTCTGCGGAGTAGGTGAGAATGGTGTTCTTGGCGCTGGTTAGGTCCGAGGTAGAGTATGGCATTCTGGGATGGGGCCACTGTGGGCAGACTGTGCTAAAACCATTAAATAGTGGTATACAAAAGAATCTCTAAAATCCACTTGATTATCCAACAGCGCTTCCTTTTACTGAATTCCGGATTTTAAATATTCAAAACTTGTTTAACTTACCTACATTCACTAAAATTCATCTATATAGGCACCAGGCTGCTTTTCCTGTGACCCCGGTCCATAATCACGTAACTCGCAGGCCTCTGTACGAGCTTCGCAGCCGAACCACTTTGGCGGAGAGGCATGGGATCCCAGACTTTATAATCGCCCGTCTGAGCAGGTCTCTTTGTCCTTTGGCTATAGCCGTTTTTATCGTGTGGTGGAGCCCCTGATTGCCAATATGCAACTTCTTCATAATAATGATGCATAAACAAATTAGAACAAAAGAAAATAAATAAAAATAAAAAATAAAAGCAACATTAAAAATTAAATACTTAATGCTTATTGGATGCTGGCATTATGATAGCACGATGCACTGTTTTTCACAGTTAAACAGGCAAGATTTGAAATAAATCTTTAGTTGAATGAAAGTACATTTTATTTTACTCTTTTATTGCTTTGTTTATTCACTTTAATTTTTCCTAATTCTCAATTAAGTTTTGTTTTATATTCCAATGAAAGGAAAATACATATATGTAATAATGTAATTGGTGATATGTAAAGATAGGACTCCTGGGAACGCACAGGCATTGCCTTTGTGGTCAGTACTTTCTGTTTTATTTTATTTTATTTTTGTATGTATTATTTTATTTTGGTATATTGTATGTATGTGTGTATGAAAGGGCAAGGAGGGAAATAAAAGCCATTTTAAAGGAATACTGGAGGAACGCTCCTGGTCAAATGTAAACCAGGGCTCCACTACAGATGTCCTCCATCCAAATAACGGAAAAATCCTTTATTGTGAGATCAACTTCCGACAAATATGTCTCCACCTTTTCCTTAGTAAAGATCTTGTCAAAATTTCGTTAATATACCAATTTTACATATCTTTTTGCTAATGTCGCTAGGGATTCACGGGCTTGGCTTGAATTTTTAAAGCTTGAGATAAAATCAAGTCAAGCCTACAAAAAACCAAGCCAAGCTTAAGAATTATACAAGCCAAGCTTATCTGTGTGAAGCTTTCAAGCTTATATTTCTAAGCATTTTTTTGTTATTCCATGGAACATAATTCTTAGAAGATCCAGCTGATGATTTTGCATTCTACCATAAAATATATTCACTCGGTATAAAAGAAGTACCTACGTGTAATTCAGGGTATATTTGAGATAGTCTGTGCTCTAGTCAAACAAAATTGATTCGATTTAGTAAGAAAAGAATATTTACTTAAAATCATTGTAAAAAAAATTACCAGTAGATCTCAAAATCTCAATGGGCACAACGGTACCTTGTACAAAATCTGTTGCACGTCACGCTGTAACTCTAGTTTTTAATTGTAAAATGATACGGCTATCAGGTGATGCCCTGCAACGGTTTTTGATTCGTACGAAGTCAAAAATGATAAAAATTATAAATTAGAAAATGTGAATGTGTAGATATTCTGGAAAATGTACGTTCTACATAACGGTTCTTCGGAATTTTCAGATACCTAATTTGTTACAACTCATAGTTTAATAATCGTCCACTAACTAGCGGTTGAGTAATACTGCGAAAGTCCGACAATGAGCTATATAGGGTGTCCCTGAAATGCGTGGACATCGCTTAACCACAGATTCCTGGTTCGAAAATAAGACGATATAACTAAACTTACCTATATACAATTACGTTTCGTTTAGCTAGTATTCAGCTTCAAAGTTCTTTAAAAAAAAAGTCTTAAAACAAATGTAACCTGACTACCAGACCAGACTATTAGGTTACATTTTTTTTAAGAAATGCAGTGCGCGGTCCCTCAGATTTTGTTTTTTTGTGTCTAAACCTTAACAGATATCATCAATTAACTAGTAACAAAAAAAATTACTATGGAATGTCTCTTTCTGAAACTATTGCTTTGAAAGTTATTGGCCTTAACATTAAAAAGTTTTTGACTGGTTTATGCCAGGTTACCCCTGTTTCGTACACTAATGGTTCACTGATAATAACTAATATCACCTTAAAAGATGACATACATCTGTAAGGAGTACAATACCGAATATTATCCAAATCGATCCAAGCGTTCTATTGTTATGGATAAAATAACTTTTTTTTTAAAGAACTTTGAAGCTGAATACTAGCTAAACGAAACGTAATTGTATATAGGTAAGTTTAGTTATATCGTCTTATTTTCGAACTAGGAATCTGTGGTTAAGCGATGTCCACGCATTTCAGGGACACCCTTTATATGTATGACGTAATGCGCAATGTGTTCCAACCTCACTACTCTTACGGGAGGAGCAAGAGTATATTTGAAAAAGCTTGGTAACCAAGCCAAGCCTGCATTCGCAAACATCAAGCCAAGCCGAGCTTTTCTTCTTAAAAAGCTTGCCTCTCAAGCTCAAGTCAAGCTATTATATTTCAAGTCAAGCTACTTGGCTTGGTGAATCTCTGAGTCGGCATTACATAAATGACTGTAAAATCTAACTATGAAATATTTTCCCACATTGTAAAGTATTTGTGACAAGTGTATTTCATTCGCTAAGAAACATGGTTATTTAGTGTTTATGATGAACAACATTTTAGCTATTTAAAAACTGGCGAAGTACAAAAATTACTACATATACACACTAAAGCCTAACCGATAGAATAATGTACAGACGTGATACGAATCTAAGTGATGTTAAAATGGCAACAGTTCTTATAATAAAGCGTATACTTATTCGGAGGTGCGAAAAGTAAAGCTCCAATTTACTTTAAAACACAGCAGAGTAACAACTAATAACACAAGCTATATCAAAGGCAGCGTAAAAATAATGGTTGTGTTCACACCCAGAATTACATTCTTCACGCCACCACAGCCTATACCACTGTGACGCCACAGTTTATTTTCAGGTGTGCTCATATAAACTATTATTGCGTGAAGGTATCGTTTATTTCCTTCAATGTTCGTATAAATATTCAATTGAATTTAGCGAAAGTTTCTAATTTAAAACAACTCAATGCGTGTCTACTGATGCGCCATTATTTACAAATTGTAAATGTATCTGTCAATTTTAATTTACTAATGCGGTAGGATGTTTGTAATGGTATTGTCGAATTCAACATTGGAAACGATAAAATATAATTACATCAATCGATTAAAAATTAATCAATCAATTGCAAATCTTATCCCCAGATAATGAAAAATAATGTCGAGAAACGATTCAGATTCAGGATACTTTAAATAAATATTTGGGATCGAATTAATAACTATGGAGTACGTAATGTAAGTTTGTATAAAATCAAATGTATTCAAGTTTATTCTACCTGTATAAGAATATTTAAAACTGTTTACCAATTTTGCTCGTTTCAGATCACTATAAATAAAATTGGTAAACTTAGTTTCGGAGGTATAAATAAAAATTACTCTCGACAAAGCTACGTATACCTAAACGAAAGTAACAAATTTAAGTTTCTTCGTGTACTATTCGGATTTCCTCTGGCTATAAGTAACCAATCAGCCGGAATAGGAAACTAAACCACTTGTGAAATTCGTATTGGAAAGAAAATCAAGCTATGAATTTTTAAAACCCACTACCTGCAAAATTGGTTTCAGGTATAATTCGCTTTCCTTTATTTCCTTCGATATCCCATAAGATGTTATGTTGATTTCAATTACTTATATCAAATTTTATTTGTGTCACGTGGAAGTTTCGATTTTCCGTAAGTGAAAATCCCATACAATACAATCGAAACTATTATCAGGTGTTATTTTACGGTTTTTAATAACATTTTACGAAAATAAGCCGACGTTTGGAATGAATTAATCCGTGTATATTAAAGATAGTCAGTTTATCTAGGTAGATAGGTACATAAATTGATTATCCTCAGATGACTTAGTAACGAGAATTGCAAACTGCTTTAGGAACTTGGTATATCCGCATAAATAATACCCACCTCTTTAGAGAATTGATGTAAACCGTAGGTACCTACTTATAAAATCACATTAGGAGTTGAAATACAGTATTTTAATGACGCTCAAGCTCTGTTCTGATCGTAAATCTAATACCGTTGTGCGGGGCTTTCAAATTTAAATGCCATATTAATTAAATTTATTTTAAATATCTACTACGCTAGGCGGCTAGGGTAATATGAAAAAAAAAGTTACCACACTCTGGCTCTGGCTAACTGTTACTCTCGGGAAACAAGTTAGAAAATAAGTGTCTCGGTAAACGAAAAAGTATTATTATTCCAACAATGTAAGGATTATGGATTAAGAAAATAAGACGAATGTTTTGAGTCCGTGATACTTAAAGCCTCCACGTACAACGCAATTGAATTATGTATTTGGTACATAATCATGGACTTAGTATAAATATATATTATGCAATTTATGGAACGTTATATATCATTGTACATGATAATTCATATGCGAGTACATTCTGCTTATAAAATTTTAAAATCAAATCATTTCAAAGTAATTTGTGCTTACACATTTCCTGCGATTATACAGGGTGTCCATTTAGTAGCCCGTTCTTCAAGTACGGCTTTATTGTTAAATTTACTAAAAAATAAATATACGAGATTGCGATTAGGTTGGATGAAGCACATTTGCAAATTATTTAGACACATACAGGGTGTCCCCAAAAAGTATGGCGCATAAAACGTATATTTTTTTAAATGGAATGACCCACTTTTTTTAAGCCCAAATATAGGGGCCTTGGGTAAGCTTTTCAGTCGTACATTATTTTTGTATTAATACACGGCGTTGTCAAGTTATGAATTAATACATATTTTTTTGCTAAATATCAACCCTTCCATTATACGCTTGTATTTTTTTAACGTCTTGTTTTTGTTTTTACATAAGTTCGGTGGTGGACTTGGGTTGAATCAGAGTATTCAACCGTGACGAAACATTAAATTATTTCATACAGGATGTTCACTTTTTCTTGCTCCAAACATCGACATTTTCAAACTAATTTTTCTTCATTTTTTTAAATGGCACACCCTATTTATTATTGCATATTTGGAATCCCCGGTCAATTTTAGTGCCACGTTATTAAGCTTACCCTATACCTAAGTGCGATAGTTTTTTCGTAAATTGAGATTTTCTATTCCTTAGGACAGTAGATGGTGGCGCGATGGACGAGGAAACGCATAGGCCGGGCACTCGAATCGAGGATACCGTTCAAAATGTTTGCCGTCTTGTACTAAGCACGAGTCTACTCTTTTGGTGAAAGATTTCATCACTTCATTCAACATAGCTGGAGTAATGTGGTGAAAAGACTGTTGAATCCTCTCCATCATGTTCTATCTAGTAGTGGCACCATTACGATAAACGCATTCACTAATTTATTGTCTGACTTGTATGGAAAAGTGAGTCGGAGTTCCGTTCAGTTGCAACCGTCATTATCTCCGTAATGTAGTTAGGAAGATGCTGAGTTAAATTTTGAAAGTCTTCTGTCAAGAAATTTAAAAAGATTTGTCCTGTTAGTGGATTTTCAAAAAAATAAGGACCAAGTACATAGGTAGTTATGCACGATTCCTCCCCAAACGTTGAGACTTCAGTTAGGTATGTTGGAAATGGTTGACGCGGATAATGTGCGGGTTTTGGGTGTCATAAAAGTGAAAGTTGTGTCTGTTTACAAAACCATTTCTATGGAACGTGCATTCGTCCATAAACAGCACATATTTAAAAAAATAAATAGAACCTTATTTCATCGCATCCTCGATTCGAGTGTCCAGCCTATGCGTTGCCTCGTCCACGCGCCTTAACCATCGCGCCACCATCTACTGCCCTAAGGAATAGAAAATCTCAATTTACGAAAAAACTATCGCACTTAGGTTAATAAAGTTGCTTAATAAAGTTGCACTAAAATTAACCGGGGATTCCAAATATGCAATAATAAACAGGGTGTGCCATTTAAAAAAATGAAGAAAAATTAGTTTGAAAATGTCGATGTTTGGAGCAAGAAAAAGTGAACATCCTGTATGAAATAATTTAATGTTTCGTCACGGTTGAATACTCTGATTCAACCCAAGTCCACCACCGAACTTACGTAAAAACAAAAACAAGACGTTAAAAAATACAAGCGTATAATGGAAGGGTTGATATTTAGCAAAAAAATATGTATTAATTAATAACTTGGCAACGCCCTGTATTAATACAAAAATAATGTACGACTGAAAAGCTCACCCAAGGCCCCTACATTTGGGCTTAAAAAAAGTGGGTCATTCCATTTAAAAAAATATACGTTTTATGCGCCATACTTTTTGGGGACACTCTGTATGTGTCTAAATAATTTGCAAATGTGCTTCATCCAACCTAATTGCAATCCCGTATATTTATTTTTTAGTAAATTTAACAATAAAGCCGTACTTGAAGAACGGGCTACTAAATGGACACCCTGTATATTTGAGATGGGTCTGCAATCCGAAATTAACTTAGGCTAATTTATTACCCACAATAAATATGATGTATATTATGTAAACTGCGATTACTTCTATTGTATATATAATATTTTATTTTATAAATTAAACAACCTAAAGCACAACCGCATCATAACTTTATGAACTTTGAGTCAAGTTAAGCAATAATTGTAAATGTGAATTATGTACAGAACTCATATTATTTTAAAGCAATTTATATCTTTGTGATTTTGGTAATTACAAGAAAAGCAAAGGAACCTTCGAAGTGATAGTGTAGAATGACGAAATCAGAATTATGGTCCTATATTCCAAAATAATATTAGTTATCCTAATCCTACATTCTTTCAATCTATTTTCATGAGCATGGCTGAATCGAACTGTATTATCATTTTCTTACCGTAACATTACGTAAATAAATAAATTATCAATGTTTGACATTACATTTAATGTACTATTTATCGGATCGGTTTTATTAACTTGATTTTAGGGCTATCGCATCTTGTGTCTTTTGTCATTTGTACGCCAGCCAAATATACTTTTTTCAACCCCCGTTACGTTGCAGTGACGAAGTGAGGGAGGTATTGTTTAGATATTTTTTATGTATAAGAATTCTCACACCCGCTTCTGTTCATTCATGCTTGTTGATGTTATCATTTGAGTTTTTGATATCTTATATGTCTATTGTCTATGTTTGTTGTCCTCTCCTCTTTATTTAAATGATCGGATATTCTAAGCGAAAATTCTAATTGTATTATCCATGGTTTCTCTTACCAAATCCGTCTTGCACCGAGGTACTTTGATAATTCTGTAAGCTTTTTCTAATTTTTACTACCCGTTGGTACTGTGGGCGGAGTTGAGTTTCAATTTTAACATTTTTAAGTAAAATAGTGTGCCATTTTGATATTTTATTACGAACAAGTTTTAGGTACTTTATTTAAGAGAACAAAAGCGTTAAATCTAATGCTCAAGTGCATTTTATTATTTCTTTATTATTTATTATTATTATTACTATTATATCACTGTACAGGTTATCTCTTTAAAAATTTTCTACAATAATTACACCAGGCTTTGTCAAGCAGAATATTGCCTCATACTTAAGGATCAAAGAAGGAACGTAGTCAGTATAATTTTGCCTTTTGTACGTTGACAGTTTATAATACAATTCAAGGCACAATTAGTTGAGAAGTAATGATAAATAGATTACACAAACCATATTTAAGAAATGTAATGGGTGATATTTCCTTAAGAAGATTTATAACGACCATTATTCCTTAAAGCTTAAGTATACTTTAGTATTTACGTATGATCATTATTGGGTAGGTGCTGCGGTGGTAAATAAATATGGGTGGTAATTTTCACGGCCCCAAGAATTGTCACTCTAAGCCCAAGAATTATTATTTTTACCCCAAGAATTATTTTTTCGACCACACCTTTTTAATTAATTTGGTCCCAAGATTTCTGATCCCAAGAATTATTATATTAGTCCACAAAATTATTATTTTAACCCACAGAATCATTCTTTTGGCCCCAAGATTTTATTCATTTTACCCCATGGTTTTATTCATTGTATTCAATTGAAAAAAAAATATTTTTTTTAGTTTCAAATACTTTTTAGTATCATATTCCCGTTTTTGTATTAATTGAAAAAATATATACTAAACCTACCTCTAACCTAAGCACCTGAGTGGCATTATACGCTTAGGTTGGCATTTTTTTTAGTTTCAAATACTATTTAGTATCATATTCCCGTTTTTGTATCAATTGAAAAAATATATACTAAACCTACCTCTAACCTAAGCGCCTGAGTGGCATTATACGTTTAGGTTGGCATTTTTTTTAGTTTCAAATACTTTTTAGTATCATATTCCCGTTTTTGTATTAATTGAAAAAAATATACTAAATCTACCTCTCACCTAAGCGTCTGAGTGGCATTATACGTTTAGGTTGGCATTTTTTTTAATTTCAAATACTTTTTAGTATCATATTCCCGTTTTTGTATTAATTGAAAGGAAATATACTAAACCTACCTCTCATCTAAGCGTCTAAGTGGCAATATACGTTTAGGATGACATTTTTTTTAGTTTCAAATACTTCTGTAAAATAAGTAAATAAATAAAATCATGGGGTAAAATGAATAAAATCTTGGGGCCAAAAGAATAATTTTATTATGTGGGTTAAATTAATAATTTTGGGGGCTAATATAGTGTACGTCATTCTTGGGAAGAAAAATCTTGGGACCAAAATAATTAAAAAGTTAAGGTAGAAAAAATAATTCTTGGGGTAAAAATAATAAATCTTGGGGTGAGAATGACAATTCTTAGGATGTACAAAATAATATCTCAATAAATACAGAGTGGCCCAACGAAAAGGTAACAGGCGGGTTTCTGGCCAGAGGGAATTTTTTTTTGGGAAACGCAAAAACACGTCAATTTTTATATCAAGGGGGACAACTTTCGCCATGATTTTCAACCCCTAAAATTTAAATAGGGATGATGGGGCAAGTGATACGTCATTTGAAAGGTCTTTCTGTCCTGAATTCAGTGCACCAGTTTTTTTATATTTTTTTTATTTTTAACCAAAAAAATTGAAGTTCCAAAATGGAAAATGAGGAAAGAAATTTGAGGCATTTAAAAACTCAAAAAAGCTCGGACAGGTCAATTGTTTTTTCTTAGGGAAGCTAGGTACTTTTACTGCTATTTGACAACATTGTTTCACCCCTTGGGTACAGGGTAAACAACCCTTAAATTTTTAAATAAAAACAAGGGTTAATTTTTTCTTGTGCTAATTAATAAAACAAGTTTATGAAAATTCAATCTTAATTTAATAAATGTTCGAAGTGCCTGCCTTCAGCTTCCATGCAATAGTACTAATTTTCATTAAATCGTTCCCGTAGATTTTGCAACATTTGAGGAGTGATCAGGCGGCATTCATGTACTATAAGGTCATGTAACTCCTCCAAAGATTCCGGGCCAGTGGAAAAAAATTTACTCTTTACATGACCCCATAAAAAAATCTAATGGGGTGAGATCAGGAGGAACGATTTAATCAAAATCTGTATTACTTATTACATGGAAGCTGAAGGCAGACACTTCGAACATTTATTAAAATAAGGGTTGAATTTGCATAAACTGGTTTTATTAATTAGCACAAGAAAAAATTAACCCTTGCTATTATTTAAAAATTTAAGGGTTGTTTACCCTGTACCCAAGGGGTGAAACAATGTTGTCAAATAGCAGTAAAAGTACCTAGCTTCCCTAAGAAAAAAACAATTGACCTGTCCGAGCTTTTTTGAGTTTTTAAATGCCTCAATCTCTTTCGTCATTTTCCATTTTGGAACTTCAATTTTTTTGGTTAAAAATAAAAAAATATAAAAAAAACTAGTGCACTGAATTCAGGACAAAAAGACCTTTCAAATGACGTATCACTTGCCCCATCATCCCTATTTAAATTTTAGGGGTTGTTCTCACAGCGCTAAGGGATGAAATCACTTCAGGTTGAAAATCATGGCGAAAGTTGTCCCCCTTGATATAAAAACTGACGTGTTTTTGCGTTTCCCAAAAAAAAATTCCCTCTGGCCAGAAACCCGTCTGTTACCTTTTCGTTGGGCCACCCTGTATATCACTTAGCGGAACCTTTTGTTGTTTACTACAGTCAAGTTTATTGCAGTTTTTTTACTATGACATTATTAACATAGAGTCCAAACGCATTGAGTTACATAAAGGGTGCCTCCAAAAGATTTTCGCTTTTGTTTTGAGCGTTACCCACGAAACATAGTAAGCGGGTGGAGGGGCTTTCAGAAATCATATCACTGTTACTACAAGCTATTAAGATCTTCGTAGTTCTGTTTGCCACAGCTTTAACTTCCTAAAGAACTATCGTGGCGCCCTAAATTTACTTAACTATATTTGCTAACCTATATGAACTAACTTTAGCTTTGACTACCCCTTTTGCTTCCTGAATTTAAGTTCTATACTCATATCTCCCACGCCCATTAGATTGCACCTTATAACTGAGCTTTCCGAGCCTTTGCATTTTTGGTTGCGGTACCAATCATTTGTTACCGTAACAACATGAGTAGATAACCGGCACCTCACCTTTCACTTTTGTCCACGTGGGCGGGGTTATTTGACCTTGGGTATTTCCAAGGCCACGTAGATGGCGCTATTTGACCTTGAGATTTGGTTTTGAACTTTGCTAAACAGATTTAGTTTTGAACTTTGCTAAGGTAGGTTTGGTTCTGACCGTTGCTAGATTTAATTTTGAACTTAGCTAAGGAAGATTTGGTTGTGAACTTTGCACAAGGTCCACGTAGAGGGCACTGTTTTGACCTTGAAATTTGTTGTTTCTTCCTTCCGCCATCTTGGATTTTGACGTCACTAACCCCACAATAGGCCCACGTGGGGGGGCGTGTTTTTTATCCTTAGGGATGATCCAGGATGCTGGATGCCTTTCCTGGTTTCTGGATGTTGGATGCCCTTTTGGCTTTTCTGGATGTCCTTTTGGCTTTTCTGGATGTTTTTTCTTAATTTGGTTTCTGTGGATGTTTTTCTTAATGCCTTTTTGGCTTTTCTCGGATGATTTCCTGAATGCCTTTTGACTTTTCTGAATGTTTTTTCTTAACGCCTTTTTGCCTTTCTGGTTTCTGAATGCCTTCTTGGCTTTTCTGGATGCCCTTCTGGCTTTCCTGAATGACTTTCTGCATGCCATTTTGTCCTTTCTGGATGATCTTAGGACTGGTTTTGAGGATGGCCTTGAGGTTAGCCTTGAGAAGTGGCCTTGAGAACGAATTTCGTTACATTAAACATTAAGGGTGACCTTGAGGTTAGCCTTGAGAAGCGGCCTTGAGAACGAATTTCGTTACATTAAACCTACCTATTTTAGACATGAATAACGATAAATATGGTAGAGAAGTACGAATGTCGTAAAGTTTCGTACGAATTTTATAAAGTATCGTACGAATTTTGTAAAATTTCGTACGAATTTCGTAAAGTTTCGTGACATTTCGTACGAATTTCGTTACATTAAACATACCTATTTTAGAAATGAATAACGATAAATATGGTAGAGAAGTACGAATGTCGTAAAGTTTCGTACGAATTTTATAAAGTATCGTACGAATTTTCTAAAATTTCGTAAAGTTTCGTGACATTTCGTACGAATTTCGTTACATTAAACATACCTATTTAGAAATGAATAACGATAAACATTGTAGAGAAGTGCGAATTTCGTCAAGTTTCGTACAAATTTTGTAAAATTTCGTACGAATTTCGTAAAGTTTCGTACGAATTTTGTAAAATTTCGTACGAATTTCTTTTAAGAGAGAAAAATAGAATTTTTCTTTCGCAGAACGTTTTCAATTTTAACATGAAGTAAACAGTTAATGTCTTTTTGGCTTTATGAATTAATGCCCTTTCCGGATAACTTCCTTAACGGCTTTTTGGCTTTCCTGGATGACTCTTCCTGAATGTCCTTTTGACTTTCCTGGATGACGTAATCCGTTACTCGATTATAGATTTGATTAAATAAATAAAATCGTGTAGTATCTTCTTGAGTTTTGGGGTGGTGATATTAAATCTTTGCTTTTTGTTTATTTAATCAAATCTATAATCGAGTAACGGATTACGTCATCCAGGAAAGTCAAAAGGACATTCAGGAAGAGTCATCCAGGAAAGCCAAAAAGCCGTTAAGGAAGTTATCCGGAAAGGGCATTAATTCATAAAGCCAAAAAGACATTAACTGTTTACTTCATGTTAAAATTGAAAACGTTCTGCGAAAGAAAAATTCTATTTTTCTCTCTTAAAAGAAATTCGTACGAAATTTTACAAAATTCGTACGAAACTTTACGAAATTCGTACGAAATTTTACAAAATTTGTACGAAACTTGACGAAATTCGCACTTCTCTACAATGTTTATCGTTATTCATTTCTAAATAGGTATGTTTAATGTAACGAAATTCGTACGAAATGTCACGAAACTTTACGAAATTTTAGAAAATTCGTACGATACTTTATAAAATTCGTACGAAACTTTACGACATTCGTACTTCTCTACCATATTTATCGTTATTCATTTCTAAAATAGGTATGTTTAATGTAACGAAATTCGTACGAAATGTCACGAAACTTTACGAAATTCGTACGAAATTTTACAAAATTCGTACGATACTTTATAAAATTCGTACGAAACTTTACGACATTCGTACTTCTCTACCATATTTATCGTTATTCATGTCTAAAATAGGTAGGTTTAATGTAACGAAATTCGTTCTCAAGGCCGCTTCTCAAGGCTAACCTCAAGGTCACCCTTAATGTTTAATGTAACGAAATTCGTTCTCAAGGCCACTTCTCAAGGCTAACCTCAAGGCCATCCTCAAAACCAGTCCTAAGATCATCCAGAAAGGACAAAATGGCATGCAGAAAGTCATTCAGGAAAGCCAGAAGGGCATCCAGAAAAGCCAAGAAGGCATTCAGAAACCAGAAAGGCAAAAAGGCGTTAAGAAAAAACATTCAGAAAAGTCAAAAGGCATTCAGGAAATCATCCGAGAAAAGCCAAAAAGGCATTAAGAAAAACATCCACAGAAACCAAATTAAGAAAAAACATCCAGAAAAGCCAAAAGGACATCCAGAAAAGCCAAAAGGGCATCCAACATCCAGAAACCAGGAAAGGCATCCAGCATCCTGGATCATCCCTAAGGATAAAAAACACGCCCCCCCACGTGGGCCTATTGTGGGGTTAGTGACGTCAAAATCCAAGATGGCGGAAGGAAGAAACAACAAATTTCAAGGTCAAAACAGTGCCCTCTACGTGGACCTTGTGCAAAGTTCACAACCAAATCTTCCTTAGCTAAGTTCAAAATTAAATCTAGCAACGGTCAGAACCAAACCTACCTTAGCAAAGTTCAAAACTAAATCTGTTTAGCAAAGTTCAAAACCAAATCTCAAGGTCAAATAGCGCCATCTACGTGGCCTTGGAAATACCCAAGGTCAAATAACCCCGCCCACGTGGACAAAAGTGAAAGGTGAGGTGCCGGTTATCTACTAACATGCCTTTTGAAGTTGACGTGTCAGTGTATTTTTTTACAATGGAAAAAATCGAATATCGTGCAGTGACAAAATTCTTTGTTTTGGAAGGTTTATCAGCAACAGAAATTCATACAAAAATGGTGAAAGTATGAAAGGAATCTGCTCCTTCATTTCCAACTGTGTATCGATGGGTTTTAGAGTTTAAACTTGAAGATCAACCACGTAGCGGACGTCCAAAAAGTGCAACAACACCAGAAATCATTGAGCAAGTGTATGATACTGTTTATAAAGATCCAAGTTTTACTAAGCGTGAAATTTCTTATATCATAGGCATATCCGACGAACGGGTACTCCATATTTTACATATGAAAAAGCTGTTCGGAAAGTTTGTAAACAATTCAACAAAAACTTATTGAAAAAATAAATTTCTCAGCGTAATTTGGACCGTTTTAAGCAGAATAAAAAAGATTTTGTGCGTCGTTTTATAACTATATGGATGAGACTTGGATCTACCACCATGATCCTAAACTGAAACAAGAACGTTTACAGTTGACTGAATCTGGTTTTTCAGCTCCAAAACAAGTCAGAACGATCGGCAAAAAAGGTTATGGCATCAGTTTTTTGGAATGAAAAAGGGATTTTGTTGATTGATTATCCTCAGAAAGGTAAAACAATTAACTCTGAATATTATTGCAACCTTTTGGATCAGCCGATTCGTGGGAAAATACCTGGTTTACAGAAGAAAACTATAATTTTTCATCAAGACAAGTGTTTTGACGATGGCTAAATTGAATGAACTAAAGTACGAATTGCTTGAAAACCCACCGTATTCACCAGATTTGGCTCCCCGCGACTACTAATCTCTTCAGAAACTTGAAACATTTCCTTCGTGGAAAGTAGCTATTGCAGTCCTGGAACAGTATTTTACAGAGCTTCCGGAAAATCATTATAGAGATGGTATAATAGCTATTTATGATTTTATGAGTATTAAAAGTACTATTTTATATTATAAAAGTTACTTTTAACACAAATATTATACAAAGTTTTTTGTATAGAAAAATTAATACATATTTCCATAAACTGTCATTTTGACGTCTCTTGTCAGTTAATTATTTTTTGACGTTTCAACAATTATTACCGCATTTTGAGGTTAAGTGGGCGTGTTATGTGACGCCGTATTACCTTAGTTACAAAGAAAACAAATATTGGTTACAGCTCTACTATTGGCTAGTTTTAAAACAAATATTGGTTACAGCTCTACTATTGGCTAGTTTTACAAATAAAGTATTTTTAACACGCTACTCTGTAAACGTCATCTTTTAACACTCTTGACAGCCTTTAATGACAGTTGTACAAAAAATTATTTTAGGATCATTGGAATAAGTGTATTGAAGAGGAGATTATATTGAATAAAAAAACTAATTTCATTTCAAAATTCATATTCCTACATTTTTGCTTTCAACCAACCTGTATTATTATAATTATTATTTTATTCCAGTATTCCTCTTGTTATTGCTTTATAATTGTCTTCATTTCTCTCCTCGCCGTTTCGGGTGCAATTCCACGTGCCGTTTGAGGTCCTGTAAAAGAAATGTTTCGATCGTCTTTGGCTAGTCTGTCGGCTATTGCGTTACTGTTTATCACGGAATGTTCGAATACCCATATTAGCTTAACTTTATTGTGTTTTGCTAGCTGGATAAGGTTTTGCGTGCTCAAGCACTAGGCTAGGTACAGATCCGTTTAGTGCCTCGAAGTTCAAAGTCTACGAGCAACTATCATAATATATTCTTTCCAGCGAATACGATAATTTAAACCTAATAGAACTTAGCCAATTTCAACATCATTAATAAATAGGTAAAGACTTGATTATACGACAATGTTTTGACTGGACGAGAGATAAAATGAATGATCCCAAATATTTTATTTTTCGAAGCAGTGACATTACTCGTTTCAAAGTCATACAAATATGCTTAAACTGCTTTCTCGCAAAGAAGTTCTTCACCTTTGAGAAAGAAGAAGGTCACACAGTGCTAGATCGTACGCAAGAAATCGACTAGATTACCATTAGACATTCGCGCTCTTTCACCTTTTTGGTCAAAATCCAACGTGCAAAGTGTAATGCACGCATCCTATTGAAATAGGAAATCTTAACTATCTGCTTCAGTCACGCAAAACGATACATCATGCACTTGACAGAAATTGGTTGAATCAAGGCTTGTAAGTATACATGTTCAAATGTTTCTCACATTTTCGTCATAGTCTCAAACCTTGTCTCAAACACATTTTTAATTCCCGTTTTTACTGTTTGCACTGTATTTTTTACGTAATTGTAACTCTATGTAGTGTTAAAGTGAGATATTCCTTTAATTCGGGGATGAATAACTAACATACCTACATCTAACTAAACTTCTCTCAATTGCTAGATAATAGTGTGAAACACGCTATTTGACCATTAAATTAAAATTAAAAAACTCTGCTCATTTTAAATTAAGATAGTTAAGGTTAAGAGGTTAAGATAGTTGTAAATTATGTCCGCATAATGTTTATTCTTGTACATTCAAAATTTCAGCAGTTCCTCATATTTTCCATTATTTCTGTCATATTTTTAATTGCAACTTTCAGCAGAACTATTATTGCAAAAAAGCACAAATATGACCAAAAATAAAGACCTGATACGGTCGACAATCATTAAAAGGGATGTTTGTATGTTTTTGTTAACGGAAGAGATTTAATGGACTTGCATTAGGTACGTTACTTCCTGTGAATTTAAACACAACCGCGAACATTTCGTTGTATTTTTCATCTGTTAACTAACATTAGTATTCAAAAAAGATACGCAAAAATTGATAGGTACCTACGCAATTGAATTTTCATTAAAAAACCATATAAGTACAGATTTTCCTCGATCCCAGTTTATATAAAGCTGCGCTATCTAGATGTAAACCGTAGTAAGCTTTTGGTGTAGGTGTTATTGATCGGTCTGAATGTAGTCGCACCTTGCGCCATCTCTAGCAATATATCAGCTCCCTTCCATACTACAAGGGATAAAGTTGTTTACTGTCAAGTTAAAAATGCTCATCATTAAGGTTTAAATGTCCTATACAAAGATTAGGACTTTGTAATTTGAAATTATTACAGTAACCTGAAAAGTGAAACGGAAACTTTCAGTTATATCGTCCTGATGGCAGCAGCAGTAAACACCCAACTCGAAACGAATCGAGTTAGGAACGCTTTATTTCATATCTTATCAAGTCCAATAACGCCCACAAGGGTGCACTTTTGGGTTTCTAGGTCAAAAATATTCGTTAAACTT
The DNA here is from genome assembly GCA_036250285.1 of Pyrocoelia pectoralis. Classification (NCBI taxonomy): domain Eukaryota; kingdom Metazoa; phylum Arthropoda; class Insecta; order Coleoptera; family Lampyridae; genus Pyrocoelia; species Pyrocoelia pectoralis. The sequence goes on from CM070075.1 coordinate 8,762,756, forward strand.
AATGCCTTTGTTACGAAATCTGGATGACCATTGTTTTTATTTTACAGTTTAGACATTTCTAGCTAGCACGCGTGGAAAAACTGTAATGAATTAATAAGCTTCTACAATTCTTTCAAAAAGCATGAACGATAATGTCGGTAATAAAGTAAAAGTTGGAAAAACTTAATATTCGTCTCTTCCATAATTGATAAAGTTGCTTGTTTTAATAAAGTGCGTGTCAGACTTTATGCAAAAACATTTTTATGGAGAGACGTAAATTTTAACGTTTGAAAATTTTACTTAGAGGGATTCGTTATATATGAAAATGGCTTTTTAGATAATGTATAAAAAAATAATGAAGCATAACTTTCTATATTTCATACGACAGTAAACAATTCTCTTTCAAAGAAACTGTGCAGTTGAGGAACTGAAAAAGTACTGTCCACTATCATACATTCATACGTACGTTTATAATGCTGATAAAGTTGTTTTTTTGTAAGAATTCTATGAAATGATGTGATATTCAATATAGCAAATGCATATAATTTTATAAAATTATTCTTTTTTCACACTACATATTAAATGCATTTCCGCAAATTAAATGTAGTTGCATAGAAATGAAGTACGATGGGATTACGTGAATAAATTCTCATACATACAGTGTTTACGGTGCCATTTCCGATCGTCAAAATAATGTAAGTCCACAATTCCAGAAAATGGTAGCGTTACTTTAGATTATGTTTTAACCGGATGGTATTTGTCAAATATCTTTTGTGCAAAATTATAAAGTTACTCAGATTTAATACGGAAGATACATTTGTGCCCTTTAATTCGATGAAGTTATTAGTTAAAATGATGTGGAGCACTTTCTGAAAATATAATGCATCTATGTAAGACGAAATTTTGTTTAAACTTATAGAAACTGGCAAACCTATTGCATCTAATCAGCGTATTTGTTGTGTACTTTGAATGGTCGTAAATAAATAAACACCCTGAAGCCCTTTTACAATTTTATTCTTCCAAACGCTTCCAACATAAAAAAAACAAAGTGACTTAATTATTCTACTATTCCGCATAATATTTTTATTAGATTCCCTAACGCACTATGGCGGAAATTTCAAATACATAATTATACATTATTATTATTGTACTTCAGTTCCTATCGATACTCAGGCCAAGCCTGTATAACTAACCGCACGGATCGAAATCAAGTAACGATTAGTTCTAGTAATACATATACCTAAAATAAATTTAAAGTAGCTGTAAAAAAAAACATAATATATTATGTGTTTTGAAATAGTATTATGTTTATTGTGTAAATGTTTGTTGCTTAACTCGGCGCATAGGTTGCACTCGAGTGGGTGATGTGTTATAATTATTATTATTATTATAATTATAAACACAGTTGTAACAGTATTGTGCCTAAATATCTTATGAATCGCAAAACAAGTTACGTTCGTAGCCTAATTTTACCTTTCTCATCATATAAGATGGGTATAATGTAATCAATTTCAAAATCATTTTCTAGTACAAATTTTGAATTTTTCTCGATATATCCGCAATAATCTGTTTTTAAAAAGGATACCAATGTGATGACTAAATTAGCAAGCAATTCTTACAGAAATATGGATGAAAATCTAAATTCCGACATAACTTCTGTCAATTCGTCAAGTTCTTCAAAAGTGCTTGCTATGTCATTTTCCATGTTATCAATGAAGACGTTAGGGTTAGAGGTAGGATAATTACACGAGACTTACGGCGAATCTCGTTTGGTCTCATTACTTGGAAACCAGACCAAGGGTTAAATGGGGTTTGAACCTTGTTGGTCTCGTCTTGGCCCGAGAGTCTCGTTAGGTGTCGTCTCGTCTAACTGTATAGGGAGGAATGCAAAAATACGAAGTGTTTCAATAAATCAATGCGGTCACACGATGTAAGGGCAGAATTGATATTTTCATGTTTAAGTCCGAAAGAATGTGTATAACGATCACTAATTTGCCTTTATTTACATACTGTTGCACCTCCAATCAATGTTTTAACTTAAATCCCGCCAAAATTTACATGCAATTTTAGAAAGTATCTCGTGTGATCCTTTCTGCTCGATCGTAGCTAATTTACTATAGGACGTCTTTTAAATGCATTTTGGCCATATAAGTTGCAGAGCTAGAGGTTCGCGAATGGTAATTAGGTATTCGGATTTACATGGGAAGCAGACAGAATAGATTGTCACAGTATTAATTGAATTTTATTCGAAGATTACGATCTAATATCTTTATTACAAATTCAAGCATTCAAACAAAATCGTATCTCAGATTTCATATCTTTATATAGTGATATAAAATTTCCGTCATAACATAAGATTTATCTCGTATATACATCAATTTTGAAAGTTTATAGGTTTGAATCATTTTCTCTCATATCATAGATTTTATGTGTGAGATGGTTATATATTTTTAGTATTTCAGTTTGAAGGTCTATATTTCGATCACTGTTACGTGAAATGTACATGTGTCAAAATGAAACATTTTTACTCTGTGCATCAATTTCATACTGAGAACTAATTTGAAAGTTACCCACTTTTTCTTACTCTGTACCACCAGACGTACCAAAGTTTGTGAACTCGATAAGAGAATTACCCAACTAATCAAACGCTTAATTACATGAGAAATTACATAACTACGTTGTTTACAACCACTTTGCCCTTAGTAACCCCACTGATGCCCTTACACCGGTATGTTAAAGCAAAAATGTTATTTTATTTTAAAAATTCGAAAGCATCATCTTAATTATAAATTGACAATAGCAAATAAAATACTGTTTAAGTATTTATGTAGTCTGTAGTAAAGAAGTTAAGTTTGGGTTCCTCCATAAACATAAGTCCTCAATGTATTTACTGTGATGGTGTACAAACTTTAAATGTGGTGGGGAGTTTTCCCATTTTTTTAAGTAAAATTTCTTTAGATTGTATGCGCAAACCATTATAGTACGTAACAATCTCCATATAATTTTCATTGGGAGTTACCAAGCGTGTAAAAGTTTGCCCCCCCCCTCCAGGATTGTTAACAATGACCCATTGAACAATATTAGAGGGGGGGGGACAGTTGAACGGCCGCCATCTTGTCCGCCATCTTGAAAATGCCCGCGAACCTATTTTTGGCTATATCTCAGCAACCGTACATCCAAATCGAACATACGTAGACTATAATTGCGCAGTTTTTTATTCCTAAGATAAATTGTTATATAACCGAAATTGATAATCCTAGCGGATTTAATGTTTTTGGGCTTAAAATCTTAAATTATGGAATATGTAAAAAAACGCTAAAAAACATATCACATTTTATTTTATTATTATCGATCTTTTAGATCTCGCTTTTATGAATAAAATACAAAAACAATCAATGAAATCCGAGCACTGGTTACGAAAATATACAACATTTAGGAATAGGTACCGCACCTTTGGTGAGCACATAATTGGTAGTTACAGGTCAAATTGAAAATTTCATAAGTTTGTTCTCTACAAAATATGCGAATTACTACTAAATACATACATTAATTAAGTGTAATCAATTTTTGAAGGCTTATGCCCCATTCGCGATTCCCTCGCCCTCATAAGAGTAATGATCGCTGCTATGCCATGAATCAGATCGGAAAAACCGTACTGTTGAAGAAATCGAAAATATCCGAATTAATACAAATTTTATAAATTAATAATTTTTTATATCTTTTTAAAAAGTTTTATGCATTTCGCACCTTCTCCTTTTTTTAAATAATTAATTTAATTTAGGCTTTTAGGAAGAAGAGGTGACCATCAAATGACAATCATTATTATACGGACCAATTTACGCAAACATTTGCAAAGAGCAGTGCAATTTAATGATTTTTTCCTGCAACTGCGTCGGTTTCCACAATTCTGCTTGCAACCACATTTAAGCATCTCATTGCAAGCGGCGCTGACTTCCGGAAGTTATACACACGGGAAGGAATCTGTGATCGAGTTTCTTCCACCCATTAATTGGATGTGGGGCTTGAAGCTCAACCTTATATGCCCTGCTCCAAATGGTAGTTTGGTAAGCTACTCTCTTGCAGTGTAATAGTGTAATAGGAGAGCGTCTTGTGTCGGGAGCATCATTTCTAAATTTTGGTTTCGGTGACAGAATATTAACTTTCGTTGTTGATTAATGGATTCTGCACCGCCTCCATAAACTTGAATAATGAAAGACTTCAAAGCTTTGAACTTTGTAGACTCCAAATTTCATCACTGCGAATGGATTTTCCATGAATTGGACCATGGCCTGAATTACAGTTTCTGGGTTCCTTTTCCAGGCACTGAATTCCGTCCTTTTAGACTTTTAGACCGTTCTCTGAGTGAGGAAGTGGTGTCACAACCCGTAAGTGTGACAAACAATTGACGTGCAAACTACACTGCTCTTTGCAAATGTCCTCGTGTAAATTAATCCGTATTATATTGTCATTTGATGTTCACCTCTTCTTCCTAAAAGCCCAAATTAAATTAATTAATTGAATAAACGAGAAGGTGCGAAACAAAAAAATTATTAATGTATAAAATTTGTATTCATTCGGGTATTATCGATTTCTTCACCGGTACGGTTTTTCCGATCTGATTCTGTCATAGCGATCATTACCCTTATGAGGGCGAGGGAATCGCGAATGGGGTATAAGCCTTCAAAAATTGATTACACTTAATTAATGTATGTATTTAGTAGTAATTCGCATATTTTGTAGAGAACAAACTTATGAAATTTTCAATTTGACCTGTGACTACCAATTATGTGCTCACCAAAGGTGCGGTACCTATTCCTAAATCTTGTATATTTTCGTAACCAGTGCTCGGATTTCATTGATTGTTTTTGTATTTTATTCATAAAAGCGAGATCTAAAAGATCGATAATAATAAAATATAATGTGATATGTTTTTAGCGTTTTTTTTTACATATTCCATAATTTAAGATTTTAAGCCCAAAAACATTAAATCCGCTAGGATTATCAATTTCGGTTATAGAACAATTTATTTTAGGAATAAAAAACTGCGCAATTAGAGTCTACGTTTGTTCGATTTGGATGTACGGTTGCTAAGATATACCCAAAAATAGGTTCGCGGGCATTTTCAAGATGGCGAACAAGATGGCGGCCGTTCAACTGTCCCCCCCCCCCTCTAATATTGTTCAATGGGTCATTGATAACAATCCTGGAGGGGGGGGGCACACTTTTACACGCTTGGTAACTCCCAACATTACATTGTTACGTACTATTAAAGGCTTATCAGTGGTAAATTCAAGTTTCACAGCTGGTGCCAACCAAAGCTTTTTCCTACTCTTCAAATTGCAGAGTACAATTTCGTTGCAAATTTTTTAACTAAGTTGTACGTGGGAGTAAACAAGTCACAAAAGTTTTGCCCCATCTTGTGAATTTCTACAAACGGATTATGGATCCAATCAAACTAAGTTAAAGTTTCGATTGATATCGCCAAGATGAGGAAATATTTTAATTTCTCTAAAAAGTACATTTCTCTGAAAGCGTTTGAATTTTTTTATTTGTAGTAGTTTTCTGAATATGAGGATTTACACTGAACTTTGATGATTTTTGTCACTCCTTTAAACTGAATCATCACCATTAATCGGTTAATGGTATCACCATTCTGTAAGAAGTTAATCAAAATCTGTGTTTTTAATTGGGTAATTTTAGTAGACCGCGAGGCCGGGTTCCAGCGAACGTGCTGAACCCCCCGTTGCGCCGGCGCTCAAAAGGAATCTAAAAACTTTTAAAATCCAAAGAAATATCAACGAGAGCTAATATAAATAAGATTATACAGTACAGTTCTGCGACAAACGATGAAATTTTGGAGAGAAAAATAAGAAAATACACGATGAATAAAAACATCCGTTGCCCACTAAAAACTTTTGAAAGTGAACTCGAAATAGCAGTTTTTCGAATATCGCGATTTGGTTTTTAGGAAATTCGTATGGAAACTACAATAGGTAACTTAAAATTGTTTACAAATAGTCGCCGACAACAATTGATCACATGTGTGATATAATTATAATTAATAGGTTAAATAGGTAATTTAACCTATTAATTATAATTATAGAAATTTGAATTTGAAATTCTGTCATGTGAACGAAAGTATCATAAAAAGATCATTCACTGTCTTAATGACAATAGTGATCATATGCGTGGAAGTGTAATGAATGTAATGATTCTTGTACAAGTTGATCATTAAAATTAATGTTTTGTTATTTTACACAGATAATTAGCATGTATTCTCCAGCTTCACAAAGATTTATTCAAACTGTAGACTGTGAACACGAAGGTTAATGGAAAAGGTGATCGACAGCAATATTCAAATTTACGGTGATTTACACACGAGGCCTAATTTAATCCTTAAGATACACAAGAAAATTAAATCGCGAGAAAGATTTATTAATTAAATTTGATCAAAACCTAAAATAATAAGTTATGTCCAGTCCTTGTTATCCTTGATAGGTACCAAACTAAAAAAGCAACATCCATTGCCCACTAAAAAGTCTTGAAAGTGAACTCGAAATAGCAGTTTTTCGAATATCGCGATTTAGTTTTTAGGAAATTCGCAGAGCTTACAATACTGGAATTCCGGGATTTCGAAAACCGGGATCCCGGACAAAATTGATGTAGTATTTAAAACCGGTATTCATACGTAAATACCGGTATTTCGGTATTAATTTAATTTTATTTTTTATAGTAGAAAATATTTTGGATTAATGATATTTATTAATAGTGCCAAATATTGTATGTATACAGGGTGGGTCAATAGTGTGCGGATGGAAGACTGTGGGTTTATTAACGAACATTTCGTTTATGGGATATGGTAGGGCTACAAATCCAAAATATTTTCACTTGAATCGCAAAGTTTATAGATTATGATTTATATCAAAAATGCGATATTACTAAAACATGAAATGTACTATCGTAAACCGGACGATCAAATCCGAAATCTTCTTGTATTCGGAGAAATTAGTAGGTACGTCAAATGTCAAAATTTCTATAAACGGTAACTTGATTTTTCAAATGGCACTACCAATTTTTCATTACTTGAACTATGAATTTACAAAATTATAATTGCGAGTTTATTATTTCCAATTTCAATATTGAATTTAATTTAAACTTTTTAACTTTAAGTACCAGTAGGTAATATTTTGCGTTTCCAACTTTGAAATTTGAATTTTCAAATTATAAATTAGGATTCATTAGCATTAACCCACAGTGCAAAAAAACGTTTCTGAAATGTTTTAGAAACGTATCTCTGAAACATGAAACATCTCCAAAACAGCGACAGAAACGTATCATACACATAACATAGATGTTTAATGTCCGCCTTCAGAAACCTAGATTTGAAACAACACAGAAACGTTACATCGAAACATTTTATATATCTTTCAAGAAACAATATCGGAGAGTAATTTATTGATATGTAGGAGAAATGTGTCCTTATAAATGTTTCATACGTGAATATTTGAAATGTCTCATATATGTTTCATTTGAAACATACCTGAGTATAAAAAAATTGAGATGTGGTAGAAACTATGGTATCGAGAGTCCCAACTGCTCTGAGGGGCTCTTTTCCCAGTTCGCAGGCCCTGCAGGGCCCCATGTACTCCGGTGGCTTGTTCTCCAGGGCCCCCAAAATTCTCTTAGTGTAGACTCGAAGGAGATCGGTGATGCTGAAAAATCGTTTTGCTTCAAGTGGGATTCGAACTCGGTCGCTTGTTTAGGAATTCAGAAAACAGCTACGCAAACTACCTGAGCTACCGACTCGCTGGCAAATAAGCCATTTAGATGTGCAATATTACCCATCTACTTATGATGAATAAATCTATTTTTGGAAACGGAAATTTTTCGTTCCAATTAAACACTAAATTGTAATTTTGGATAAATATGTAAAACACTCACATTGAAACGTGTATTTTTAGTTTCTTACGATATGTTTCAAGTGATTAGGTTTCTAGTACAACGCTACTAAATACAAGTAACATTAACTTTGAAAGATGACTTCAAACGAAACATCACATTTTTAATGAAGTTTCTAAAATGTTATACGTTATCACTAAAGCTGGGATAGTTAGACAAAATGAAAGTTTAAAAAGGCAGGCAAAAGGCATAAAAAATAATTTAAAAAAAGCATCTAAAAAGACAAAAAAGGAGAAAAATGGCACGGAAAAGCGAAAACTGTCGAGATAAAATCAACACATACATATTCAATTTAAGTATAGACAAACAAATATTTATTTGAAAAAGTAATTACAGTTGATAGATGTTATCTGCTGGTATTCTTTTTCAATAAAGTTTTCTGGCTAATTAAAATACGCTTAACTCGGCATAATGACTAAGGGATGCAATTTCAACAAAGACTGTATGTAGGTGCAGCTTGCAGGTAGAAATAATACAATGGGAAATATTTCAAAGTAAAGAAAATGACCCATCCGAGTTATTATTGTAAGAGCCTTAAATATTATAGACAAAGTTTGTATTCAGTTTGTATACCAAATTCCTTTCCCTTTCAAACAATTTGCTTTCTTAGAAATTACCCAGAAAAATATACCTATATAAAATCTAAAAATTAAAAAATACTTACTTACATTTCAAAAAACAAAAAAAAAATTACAGAAAAGGTACTAAATACTTACGCGAAAATATCAAAAAAAAAAATTTAAAAAACGCAATAAAACTAACAGAAACCAAAAAAAGGCAGAATAAAGTTTGCATTTTTGGAAAGTGCGTACTCTAAAACGGATTTTAAATATGTTTGTCCATTTATAAAAAAAGGCATCCTAGCTTTAGTTATCACATTCCAAAAAATATATCACAGAGATATATTTTTCGATACATAGGTATCTAAAACGTTCACACCGAAACGTGTATGATGTGTTTCTTACGATATGTTTCAACTGATAAGGTTTCTTTTCTGGTACAACACTACTAAACACAACTCCGTAACGTTAACTTTGAGATATGACTATTTTGTTTCAAACGAAACATCACATTTGTAGTTTCTAAAATGTTATACGTTATCACATTCCAAAAAATACATCACAGAGATGTATTTTTGGATACATATCTAAAACGTTCACACCGAAACGTGTATGATGTGTTTCTTACGATATGTTTCAACTGATAAGGTTTCTGGTACAACACCACTAAACACAACTCCGTAACGTTAACTTTGAGATATGACTATTTTGTTTCAAACGAAACATCACATTTGTAACGTTTCTAAAATGTTATACGTTATCACATTCCAAAAAATACATCATAAAGATGTATTTTTGGATACATATCTAAAACGTTCCTGTTGTAATGTGTATGTTTTGTATTTTATGTAACATATCAATTGAAACGTTTATTAGACATTACCATTTATTCGCTTTCGACAGGAATGTACCAGTAATGTGTCTTAGATGTTTCTTAGGAATGTTTCATTTGTAACCCTTATGCAACATTTAGAAACGTTTCATGGATGTACTGTGTTCAGTGGGAATATTTTGAGTTTCAATTTTTTATTTCAAATTTCTATTTTGAATACGAAATTTTTGAATTTTATGTGAATTTACATTTTATATTTACATCTTTGAATAACTTGAGTACTTTGAATTTGGAATTTTGAACTTTGAATTTCTAAGCTATGCGTTTTTTATTTTTATTTTACATAGTTTCAGCAGTAAAAAAAGTCAATATCGGTATCAATACCGGGATCCCGGGATTCACTTGATTGAATACCGACAACTGGTATTCAAAATTTCTTCCGGTATTATAAGCCCTGTATGGAAACCATAATAATTTACAATTGTTTACAAATAGTCGCCGACAACAATTGATCACAAGTGTTACTTATTAATTATAATTATATAAATTTTAATTTGAAATTCTGTCATGTGAACGAAAGTATCATAAAAAGATCATTCACTGTCTTAATGACAATAGTTATTTTATATCCACATCATCATCAAGTGTGACCATATACGTGGAAGTGTAATGATTCTTTTACAAGTTGATCATTAAAATTAATGTTTTGTTATTTTACAGAGATAATTAGCATGCATTTTCAGTTTCACAAAAATTTTAAACTGTAGACATGTGAACATGAAGGTTAATGAAAAAGGTGATCGACAGCAATTTTTTTATGATTGTTTAATTTTTCTCCTGTTATTTATGGAAATATTCAAATTTACGGTGATTTATACACGAAGCCTAATTTAATCCTTAAGATACACAAGCAAATTAAATCGCGACAAAGATTTATTAATTAAATTTGATCACAAAACCTAAAATAATAAGTTGTTCTCAGGCATTATGTTATCCTACCAAACTGAAAAAGCAACACACAAAAATCTATTAATTTATTAATTAAAGACCGAATAGGATCTCTGGAATGAGACTAGGTGTTAATATAATTAGCCCATACTGGATTGGTTAAAAAGTAGGGCACATTTGATTTCTTTACAATTGCGTCTCATCTCAAGTGACATCAATTCGATGAATTCATTTATTTATATATCCGCATGCGTTAAGGAATAACAAAGATTACATTTCATATAAGTACAATTTTTTGAAAGGTGAAAACTGGCGACCTACAAGCATCCCTTGAGATTAGATTCAGGTATCTGACGTCAGAAACGTCAATAGGTTCAATTCGCAGCTCATTTCTTTCAAATAGGACATCTTGTATATACATTTACTGGAATCTGTTCAATACACAACTATATGAATATGGTTGACTCTAAACCCCTTTTTCCATTATGTTTGACTTGTATTCTTCGGTTTGAAAAGAATTTGAAAAGCAATCTAACAAGAAAATTCATGTTTACGTAATGAAAAGGTTAAATATATGTAAAAATAAAATTTTTGCTTTTGACAGGTTACCTACCTATGTTGCTTTCGCTAAAAGATATTTGCTAAATTTTTAATATGAAAGTAATGGTTGAAACCTAGTTTGAAAAAGTTAACGGTGCTAAATGATTAATGAGTCTCGTAATTCGATTAGTTTCTCGCAGAGCCTTATAAAAGCTTGACATTAATTATTTATCACACTGAGTATTTTTTGCGGAACAAATATAAAATTCGTCAATGCAGTTTGACGTTTTAAATTCATAAAATGCGGTTCCCCAATTTCTAATTTGTATTAAATAAGCCGCTATATGTTTCAGAGGCCATTAAAATGACTAGAAAAAATGACAACGATTGATTTACACCACTACTTTCATTCGTTATTAATCCGGAAACATTTATAAGCAAATTCGCAACGAAGAGAACCATACATGTTTCTTTAATATGAAATTTCTTATATTTGTTACAGTGTGTCGAAGAAAATACATATCGATGTATCAGTAGTGCCTCCAAAAGCACTAATGCAGGCATCCGTGACTTATGTTTTAATATCCAAGAAGGAATCTATAGGGTTGTTACCTTAGATATCATAAAGCATCGTACCGTCTATCAATTATTGTCTACCGCCCTTCGAGTATCGACTGTGGAAGAAATTTCTAAAATTATGAATGACCACCTAACCATCATAAACACGAATATACAGACAAATGTGTCCATTTTCTTGGGGGAACCATGCCAACTGCATAAAACATAACACAGACTCCTGCATAAACATCTTCCAGAACACATAATTAAGGGAATGAAATTCAATAAAGACGAAAATACCGCAGTATAGAAGAAATGGTTACAACACCCTCTACCGAGCCGAAAGATATTAATTTCTCATCGAGATAGGAAAATCATCGTGTTAAAGAACACTTTGAAAAATTGTGTTGCAATTTTTACTTTCTTTGTTAAGGAAAATACTCCTCTACTCCCTCTACAATAATTGAATGGTCATTGTCTTTCAATGGCTCTCTTCTCTTGTCCTTTTTTCATGACAATAGTTAAAGTTTGATTGTATTATCTTGTCTTGATGGTCTCGCAAGATTAAAGATATCAATGCAAGACCAAGAGCAAGACCAATTGGTGCAAGACCAAGACCAACACCTATGTGGTCTTGTCTTGGTCTTGCGTTTGGTCATCACTAGTTTGAAGTAGACGCGCAAATACAAAATCGTAAAATGGAAAAAGAAGTGATATCCATGGTGCAATTTAAGATACTTATTATTTAAGAAGGTGGATATTACTGCAGCAAAGCATTGGTCAACAATACTTTCGGATGGGTTACATGTTTTAAGTATGGTGATATACATCAGTAAGATGATGGATGTTCGAGACCATAAAAAATGGCAACATCTCCAGAGATAATCGATCAAGTGCATTATGTCGTTGTGAGTGACCGAAGATTTCATATCGAGGAGATAGCTAGGATTGTAGACATTTCAAGAGAATGGTGCATCAAATTTGCACTGTGAATTAGGCAATTCCATGAGTTGAATTTTGACCAAAAATGTGGAACAGTGCGAACTGTCTAACGAAAATTTATCCGTTTGTTAAACTATGTAAGATGTATCTATAGTATCAAAACGGCAATCTCAACAGTGGAAACATTGCGGTAATTTTCTTTTAAAGAAGACCAAGTCGTTTCAGTTGTCCGGAAGAGGTGATAACTGCCTTACAAAAGGCCAAACTATCACTTCTGTGTATGTTGCCCTTTTGGACAAATCAGGGGGCTGCCTTTTATAAAAGACCTGGAATGTCTCGGAAAAATGTACCCTCCGATCACAATAGTGCGCCTTTTGACACAACAAGTGTTTAGAAAAATTGAACTGCGATTGCACATTTCCCCCAGCCGACACTTTTCCTTGCCGAAAAGAAATTTCAGTCTCTGCAGCGAAGCAATACTTTGAACATCTTAAAACTAATTAGGTAGCACCTATAAAACGGGTATATTACTACACCCTCACTGTTCCAATTACACTGACATTCAAGGAGAACATGTTAAAAATTAAAAAAATAAAGTACTTGGGGTAATTCATATTGTTCCTTTCGAGTGTGTCAGATTGACAAGTATTTAATGTTTCGTGACATTGTTTTACAGTCTCATTACATTACCTTGATTGCACATTCCAAAAAAATGGTACAAAGCCAAGGATAGGTAGATGTAAGTCTTTCTGAGTTACTGTTTTAACTGGCTAGATTAACACAATTCACATACTATATTTAATAATTCAGTAATATTGATTGTAAGGACACATGGTCTTTTGATGTAATCAATTTACATACCTTTTTTACACGAAGTTTGTAGAAAATTGTGAAAGGTACTGAATTTCGACTGTCGTTACTACAATAATTGTATTATTTTACATTCGGTGCATTGTATGTAGTTGTTTTCACTGTTGAAACACGTACGTTTTATAAAGTTTTATTGTGGTTTTTGATGTTTCCGCTGTTGTGTTTTGATTTTCATTGTACGTTAACTCGTATAATGTTTTAACACAACTGGCAGAAGCGAAATTAATTGTGAAGCACGTCAGTTTTCTCACGGGGAAAATTCATTGAAGTTACACATTGTTATCTACTTGCTTATTTCTCGTAATTCAAAGCTATTTGGTTACGTGAAAATTACATGGGGTATATGCCATATGCGTTCATTCTGCAAGTAAATCCAGCTAGACGTGGTCGTTAGTTACATCTGCCTTTTACACAATCTTGTTACTGAGGAAGCGCACATTTGTGGTTTGGAATATTTCATTATATTGACGTTATTCCATTCAACAAAAGTTCCTAACAATGAATGAGTAAAATTAATGGACGCAGATCCTTTTTCTGAAAATCTTTTTAATCATTCTGTAAGTAGTTTTTAAATCATTGAGAAGCGGCCGTATTTATCGTGTATTTCATTCTGCATAATTATAGATCACTAAGGTTAATACAACCGTAATTCAAGTGTAAGTGTAACCATAAGTTCCTTACGTAAGGGTTCACACAAATCTTACCTCTTTGAGAGAATTATTTCTTACTGCATTAAATTTTCAATAACAATAGCATAATTCACAAAATTCCAAAAGGTTTATTAGATTTCAAATTTTTTATGCATTGTATTTGTCGATAGATATTTGTTGGTTAATTAATATTGTATTTATATGCATTTACGGACACACCCGTGGTTTGTCGCGAAAAATTGCGTTGGGTTATTCGCGCCATTCAATCTCATATACTGAGTGGCACAAATTGCAACACCAAGAAGGATAATTTTCAATAAACAATCTCAAAACATCCCCTTTAACCAATTTAATGCATAACGAAGATGATGAACGATGCATTAAATTGGTTAAAAGGGAGGTTTTGAGATTGTTTATTGAAAATTATCCTTTCCCCCTTTGAGAGATGGAACCGATTAATTCAATACATCACCAAGAAGGAATTGTAATTTAATATGTAGTAATTGCTACATGAGAACTGTGCATTATCTTTATGATATAATGGATCTTCGAGCTCTTTTAGGTATGGCAAAAAATGTGTTTCAACCACCTGGGGAATATACTGTTGTACTGTCATATATGATCAGTGATCACCAAGGTAGACCTGCTGCCATGTAATCATGCCCCAAACCATAACAGCCCCAATGCGGTATGCGTGCCTCTCAGGCGCAAATTGATGATTCTGTGGTTCACCCCGTCTTCTTCTAAGTCTCATACGATCGTCGTGTATGCCTAAACACAATCTAGATTCGTCACTAAAGACAACACGAGGTCACTCAAGCTTCCATTGAGATCTTTCATTGCACCATCTGCATTTTTGTAATTTCCTCATTATACTGTGCTTCATAGTAAAGGTTGACCGAATTTAATAAGGCAGAAATAGGCCGATTGACCGATGACAGGACATCGTTTTCATAAATCTGCATTTCTCTTACATTGCTTTTTCAAAGGTTTGCTGTTGTCCAAATGTGACAGTTGTATTTGCTTGGAATATCACTTTGGAAATGCAGTTTGCCACCCATTCAAGTTTCAACGCACTGTCTCGTTTAGATTGGTAGCTTTCAGTTGTGTGAATTGAATTTTGTGGCCATGCAAGGAGCGTCTCGTAATAAATGGTGACAAATGGTTTTTATTGTACTCACGACAACACTGTTCTGGGCTAGGACGACGTTCTCACGAGACCGTTGACAATATGGTTTGCAGTTCAACTAGTTCTCAATTAGCCTAAGAACTGTTGACTCATTAGGTGCGCTGTTACGACCGAGAATCGTACTAAACTTTCGCACAGCGTCTGCGCAACACTTACCATACCTATAATGCGTTATAATAATAAAAAAATGTAGTTACACAATTGAATCAGAAACTGAGCTAAAATTGTTAATGAATTTTAGAATTTAGTTGTATATGATGAGACGTTCATGTATAATTTGTCAAATTTATCTACACTCCACAGCCAATCCGTTTGAAAACTTTGGAAAGGCCTCGCTGTTGCCGTTCCATATTCATTGGGTTTATTTTATACAAAAACGTGTGCTCGCGATTGTTTAAATGCGAACGATAAACGTTTTTAATCACTTGAAAATTTGAAATTAATCCGGCTCGAGGACCAAGCAAGCATACATTTTTATATAAAATAAACCCAATGAATATGGAGCGGTAACACTCGCCTTGTCGAGAAAAGGCGAGACGAGACTAGACGACGACCTCCTCTCGTCGGTAGCACTAATTGGTTGATTAACTTTTCTCGTACTGAGTCAGACAAAACGATTACACTTAAATCGCGTCGCTACGTTCACTCCTCCAGGCTCCATTCAGAATTGAAATTAACGTATCGTTCTATCTGCATATCCTTATTCCTATTTGGAAGAAGTGCAGAATGGACATCAGTTATACAATTACTGCTTAAACAACTAGGTCTTTTTACGCAACAATGACGACTTATAGATTAAGGGCAGTGGTCGAATTGGGAAATAAATAGTGGGGGTATGGGTCAGTGTTCTTCCAGGCTTGTGGACCAAGGCGATGCGTATACCCCCCCCCCCCCAAGTTTTTCCAAAAGGGGGGACCCAACATTCCAAATTGTCAATTCTAGCTGAATTTAACTATCTTTCGCAGATTTAGCGCTAGGGTTCGATTAGATTGTTATTTTTGCTAATTTTGATCAATCTCAACCAGGGTTGGCAAGTTTTTTCCCATTTAAAATTAATAAATAATAAGCAATACTTGATATTAGAAAGATAGTAATAGATATATTTGCTATAAATACGGATCAGCGCATTTCTTAAATTTCTGGTTGCTTTCCTGCTGTCTCTCCCTGAAGGGACTACCATTACGCAAACTATTAAATATAATCCATCAAAGCAGAAATATTCTATTTTTCCCACGATATGGGACATTTCACACGATCTGGCATCCTGGCAATACTGTGTGCGATGGTTCTTCTTTTTTGTTGCGAAGGGCTAAAGATAATTGGCGTTGCAAATCAGTTTGCGACCTTTAACTAAACTGAAAAATAAAAACTCCATTTGTATTTTCGTTTCTGTACACGCGCCAATCAACAAACATTTTTCACGAGGGGGAAAAATACGAGATAGCTACGCTTGTGAATTAAAAAAAGTGGTGGTATGGAATACCCCTCCAATTCGAATAGCGTTCCCCGGCACGGCGTCCCGCGTCACGAAAAAGTAAGGATACGCTTGTGTAATTAAAAAAAGGCGGTGAGGGTATGCCCCCCCCCTTTCCTCAATTCGAGCACTGATTGTAGGAGTCCTTATTTGCTTCAACTTTACTTACACTAGTGACTAGACAATCACCGAAACCGTCACTAATCTGGCACTAAAAACAGCACTCTAGCTTTGTCAAAAACAAAAACCAATCTAGAGACCTATTTTCGGTAATGGATTTATTTTCAGGCAGGTACAAAACCAATGTGGGTATTTTCGCTCAGTATAATCGTATGCAACACATTCTCAGTATTACGCGTACTGTATGAGATTGGAAATATTTGTAGATACACAATAAGATGTGATAACACACTATGTTAAGGGGGAATAACAATTCCTGGGGATTCCCACATTCATTTTCACATATTTACGAACTTCTTCGTATCATTAGATAAGTAATACAACAATTACGATAGTTTGTTAAACAAAAAGTGACTACTCACCGATTATTATAAAAGAATTTCCTTATAGTTTCAACAAATAAAGTCTAACAGTCCAAGGATTTATACTGAATTTATTATGCATATTGTGTATAAAAATTTAATTTAAATAATGATTTACGTAATAGAAAATGTAACAACTATTTTATGAAGCAATCGTCTAGCCTCTAGCGAATCGTAAAAATTTTACTTAGATATAAGATACCTTTTAAGTGTTTAATCGGGTACACAAGTGTATCTGGGGTTGCGTTGTACTAAATCCACTGGAGAATGTCCCAGTCCCATAATTTTTCAAGTTACCACAATTTACAAATATTTCCAGCCTTGTATGAATAAAATGTGTTTCATTCATAAATTGACGATTTCAACTGATTTTTATGCTGTCTGATTTTATTTATTAGAAAAAAATGTAAATCTTTCAGGTTTTTCACCTTTCCTTATTTTATAATAATCAAATATAGGAAATTAAAGGGTGTACGGCCGTACGTTATATAAATGTTCATATTGTCATGAAGTTGCATGCGGTATTATAATTTGTTGTTTGTGTTTATAACTGTGATCTGATAAACGCATGCACCAACAATTTAAACATTGTCTTTTGGTGTTTCAGGGACGGCGGCGACGGTGTCGAGAGACGTGGAACGCGGCGCGTGCCCAGTCTACGGTTAGCGAACGGGCGGGTGGCCGCGGCTCAGTCCGAAGAGGAAATCCGCTCGCCTCCACCGCGCCGTTTAGCCAAGGATGACTCTATCAAGATCAGCATCGAGAATACGAACACGTGCACCGATTCTTTGGTGACCGCACTCGATGACGAAACGTTGCTTATCGCGGATTACCTTTCCAACGACATGAATTATAAGGGTAGCGGCAAAGTCCATTTCGGTGTGGACGATGTCTCGTTATATGGCACCCCAAAAGAAGAGCCCGGACCCACCCCCCTGGGCTCCGCGGAAGCCGGTAAACAAAGTTTCCTCAAGAATCAGCTACAAGCACTCTTTCAACCCACCGACAACAAATTGGCCATGAAACTTTTTGGATCGAAGAAGGCGCTTATGAAAGAACGGATTCGACAAAAAGCTTCGGGTCATTGGGTTATACATCCGTGTTCTAGCTTTAGGTGAGTGCCTTAAATCTTATTATTTCATACGTGCATAAAGTGTGTAAATTGTGTAATTAACGGATATTCGCAAGCACATTGTACAGCCTTGCGAGACAGAAACTATCATTTCATGTTTAAATAATATGAAAATTATAGGTTTCCTTTTAAAAGAAACCTTAAAATTACTACTTTACAAGTATTTACGCTTTGAATTCTATTAATTTATATATAAATAGCTGGACAAGTAAAATTTTTACGTAAGTACAAGTACCTAATTCGATTTTGATAACGAGCAATAAAAAGTGACCTATAAACCGTTACCTGTTGCCATTATGCGATTAATTTGACATAATTTCCTGTAATTCTTTATACATTTTTAACCGTGTAGTAAAAGTTTATCGTATCACCTTGAACTCATCCTTCAGAAACAGAAGAAATTTTAAATTCAATGGGAAGTAAAGAGTTTGACAAATTATAATATTTAATCTGGAGCGTTTTATAATAATTTCTGTTAGTATAAATTCGTTTGAAAGGTGCGAAGAAGAAGAATCGTAAATTATAGTGTAGTACAATTAAGATCTTAATTTCTTAATTAAACCGACCACTTATTTGATGATTTATAAAACTTCAATTTCAAATGATTCATTTTGAATACTCAAAGGAAATCGATTTGTTTGTTGATCAATTGATACGTTTAAATTAATATATCATAAATAAATTTATTAAGGTTATTAGTACACATTTCTCAATTCATAAATGCTTGTAGTACGAGTTGCATGTTCGTCATCATATTATTGTTGAAGACGATTTGAAATTGGTATCGTGTATCCAGTTAACTAACTTTCTTTGAAAATAAATAATTTCAAGTGTAAATCGCTGACATAGTAACCTTGTCCCCGAGAAGTTAAATTTTGCAATTCCGTTTCTAAATAAATTTTAATCAGAGTAATGCGGGTAGGTCAAAGTGATACAATCTACGAACTAACCGAATATCTTTACAGTAGTATTAATTAATTATTTTTGTTTTGTAATTATAATTCTCAAACTTATGCAATTCGCGGATTGGCAAATGGCAATAAATTAACCTAATTAAGGGGTTACATTTAACTTCATTACCCCATTTGTAAAAATCTAAAATAAGTGATACAAAACAATAAAAATTGTGTTTTCCTAAATTAAGAATGCGCATAGTGAAACTTTGTTTAAATTTTTTCCACGTGTATTTGTTCCACGTGTATTAAGTTATTCGACTATTTTGATCTAGTCATTACAGCCTTGACATAAAGACGGAGAAATGTGTATTTTTTAATAGGTATCTTAAATCGTTAATGAAATACAATCCTGAGATTTTTAACTAAATAACTATTCCGATAATAATAATTATTAATAATATTCTATTTCGTTTACATGCTTAATTTAAATGTAATACAAGTACCAAGCACCTTTATGCATTCTACCTAAAGCGGTTTTTAATAATAATGATGTGCATTATGATTAAAACTAATAAGTGACCAAAACATTTCGGAAAATTGAAAACAACTTTTCGAGTTTCATATATCATATCTCAAAGTATTACCCACAAAATTAGGAGTAGGTAATCTTGAGTAATGTAATGAAAACGTTGAATAGGAATTAAATGGGGTCTAGGACACAACGTCTACTGGTCACAACGCCCACCGCCTTCTAAACCGCCATCTTGGTCACAACGTCCACTTTGGTCATAACTCCCACCGCATATTCTGCCAATCTGGTCACAACGTCCACTTTTAAATTTGGTCATAACCTCCACCGGCGCCTTCTGATCATACCGACGTTGGTCGTAACGTCCACATTTCTTTTTACGATCACAACCCCCACCTTTCAATTTGGTCACAACTTTCACTCTGGTTACAACCTCCACCGACGTTCGTCGTAACGTTCACTTTTCTTTTTCTGGTCACAACGTCTACCAATGCACTCGGGCCACATCGGCCATTGTACAATATACAATGTAACTTTTGATCTTATAGAGACGTTTAACTTGTACATCTCGACATCTCGTAAATAACAAAGGATTACTATGCTATGCGAAAAAGATACCTACCTTTTAACAAATCTGTTCCCGAAAAAAATCCTCTTGCACAAGTTATTAATATATGCACTTAATCGTAATACATAGTAGAATAATGTAATGGTGGAAGAAAGAGATATCGCAGCCAAACTTTTTGGAACACCCTAACAGCTTGAAACGAGAAAAAGGTGCACGTTTCAAATGTGGTTATCAAAAAAACCAACGAGATAAAAATAACATTTATCAAAGCTTCCCAAACATTTACTTTTCTGTAATTTAGCTACTAGAGTGGGAAAAAACAAAGACAGCCACTTGCTATAGGTTTGACGAAACTGATTCCAATTTGCGAGCATCTACTTTCGTCTTACTTTTAAATGTATTTATATTTCTTTCTTGCCTATAAAACAAAGAAATATGTTAGAGTAGTTTCAAAATCTCGTGGAGTCGATGGCAGGATTTTAAACAATTTGAAAAGTAGGCATGTCGTTATACGTCGAACACGTTTAAGTGTTTTGCGCATGGAAGGGCAACCGCCACAAGATTTTGAAATACTTTACCTAACGTAATATAGTTTAATTTTTAATTTACATAGGAAGAAATTTATACAAAATTATAATCCAGTCTAGTGCCATCAATTGGATGTTTGTCTGAAGCAAAATGGTTGAACTTCATGATTTTCCCATTTTTTCGCACTAAAGGACCGTGTGCAAAATCTTATGAAGCTCGGCTAAGACCAGGCCGTAAGGAGACCGATGCCATTTGATAGATCTTTTTGCGTAGATTAAAAGTGTTGCTGGCGACAAAGCTCAATTTAATTTGCTTAGGTGACTTTTCGGGGTCCAAAATATCATTTGTATCAGAGGAAAAATGCATAATATACATCTAGGGGCTATTATACTTTACGTATTTTATTACGTAATACCCAAGTGTTTCAAATAGAATGGTCTAAGTAAAAATTACGTTAAACAATAATAAAATAGAAAATATATTTTAAACATCTTATAAATATTACATTTCATTACGTTGACATTGTCTTTTTTTATAATGAAACATGTAACTATGTATAATCTCAAATCAATGACTACCTATATTATGCATTTTTGCTATGATACAAATGATAACTTTGGAGGCCGAGAATTTGAAGAAATCGAGCAATACCTGTAATTAAAAATATTAAAGCTAATCAGTAAATACCTAGTTAAAATTCCATTAATTGTTAACCTCATGACATGGGATTAATTTTAATTTCAAAGTACATACTATGTAAACCACATGATCATTAGGAAAGTTAAACACCATCACGTGATATTCTTGGTGCAGTTTAGTGGGATCTAATTTTAAAAAGTCAATAATTACTTTGAAATACAATTAGATAACTAAATATATTGAACTTGGGGAGAAAATGTGTTTTTTTTAGAGTAGGTTCCAAATTAATTCATAATTAAATGGTTTCTCAAAATTTGATCAGTATGTTTTAGATGTCGTTAACCGTCGCCTCAAGTGATCATTTTACGGCGCCTGTATACGATCTACTTTTAGAACAAAGTTGATTTGTTTTATTTATAAACGTTATTAATAAGATTTATTTCTGCTTAACGGCATTCAAGTCACAAGTTACAGAAAAACTTGAAAACATCAGTCTCGACTTTATCACATAATTAATTTATCAAGATTGAAAGTTTATGATGTATACTATACCGAAATATGTAATAATGTCACGGTAATTATTTTAAAATGTCAATATCAATAGATATAATTTCCCGCGATACAGGAAGTTTCTCTGAATTTATCCCCTAAAAATTCAAATCAGGGTGACCTAGTTTTTCAAATTTTATCGGACTTTCTCAGAGTTTTATTTTTTTACAATTCACAAAAAGTAGTTTTTTTTCGCGCCTTTATTAAACACCAAAATTAATAAACTGTTGATTGTACAATTCACAATTTAATTGCTAAAATTTCGTAACGTATTCTTCAAAAAAGACGTACTGCATGAAATATTATCTCCAGACTACTTACCCACCTATATTTTTTAAAGTGAATTTAATTAATTGAAATGTAGCTCTGTTGTCATTACCATTTTCTATAAAATAAGATTCTAATTAATTACACCTTTACATAAATTAAAAGAATATTTTATTTAATATTTTTGTTTGCTGTCTGTCGTTACTAATAAGGTAAATAAATGAAACAAATATTAAAAATAGTTCAAATTAATTACGTATGCATTTCAAATTGGTGAGCAAATAAATTTAAATCTCATTTCACTTTTACCGCAATATACCTTAAAAACGGTTGAAACGTTTTTGATCTGATTCGTGGTAATTTTCTTTCAAATTTTGGTACATCTGGCGGAAATGATAAAAATATCTAATAAACAACCCGTCCTACTAAATATAAATCCTCGTAATATTTATAAAATGTTGAAAAGTATCCACTTTAAATGAAGACGACATCCAAATAATGTTTAAACTAATTCTTCTCTAATATTTATCCTATATTTAAACACGGTTTTCAGCTTGAAAATACATAATAGTACATCCTTTTTTTACTCGTCATGTTTCAAATCTCATGAACTTTACGGAATGTAGATGGTTGTAAAACAATTTTAAAATCACAGCCAATTAGTAAAGTTTCCTACAGTAAATATATATTTCAATTTCCACTGCTATTAGTACATGCCTTATTGTTTTAAGATTTCAGTTTTAAGGCCGGGCCAACACCAAAGAAAGTATTTTCATTAAAATTAATAAATGCAAATTTATGAACTCTTTTTGAGTAAAAATGTTGTTTTAGGCTTTTAATTAAATTTATACATTTGTGTATAAAATCGGAATTTTCGCACATTATTATGTAATAAAATAAAAATTTACATATAACACGCAAAAGCGTTTGTAATGTAAATACGTAAGCTTTTTGAATATTTTACAAAGTACCTACTCATTTCAAATTTCTGCTAAACTAGATAAGTATTTGATTTTATACAACAAGGGATCTAAGGAATCGAAAAATAAACGTAAAATGGTTTTTTTCTCCAGGAATTGCTCCAGGAAGCCGAATTCGAACAGAAGTGAAACTATAAATTTTTCTTTTGTCACAAACATAAATCGAAAGTAACGTACTTTATATTATATTCGGTAACACAAAATAAATTATTGGTCGTATTACGATTTTCAGAGATAAAAATGTGTAGTATTTCAACATAATCGTTTTTCTGCTGACTTTTTTAATAAAATGTATTCGCATGTAATGGTTCCAAGGATCTTAAAACAACGCGTGTACTCTTTTATGTTTCAAACGTTATGAAACAGAACAAATGAAACTTTAATTTTCAACGTAGGAAATATTTTTCTAATATCGTTATTCCTTGAAAAAATAATTCTTTCGATAACTCTTTCCAGCTTTTCAATAAAAACCGACGTCTTCTTAAGTCTTTTTTGAATTTGCGAAAAGTCTTATAACGATCATTCCCAAGATGCGATTAACCCGTTCAGTGTAGCTTTGAAGAAAATGTTTGCTATGAACTACCTACTGAATCACAGCGTGGTATTATTACTTCCATGCTTGCATCCTAACATTTTGGGAACCTTATCCTGACGTCCATCAAAATATTGTTTCGAAGTAAGGCTGCATGAAGTCTTCGAAAATGAAATTTTCATCAAAATCAAAACTTTCTTACAAATTTTTAACTGAATTATAGTTACTAGTACACCATTGTTTATAAATAGTTCGCTCTTTTTTATGGTGACATGATAGTTTTTTAAGAACATGAACGTAACTGAAATTTTGGCTGATCCTCCTTAGAAAGTAATCACTGTGTTGCACGTTTGAAACCTGCTGATATGAGTCTGGAAGATGATGAACGTCCCTGATAAAAAGTGACAATAATTCCAGAGATAATCAATCAAGTGCATGACATGGTTTTGAAAGAACGAAGATTAAAAATTGAGGAGATCATTTTGCACGTTAAATTACGCATGTCCAAGCTGTTCGCATATCTGGAAGCTCTTCCTGGCCAGAAAGGCAAGTTATTGCTGCAACGGTACAATGTTTTGATGATCCTGTGACTGATCAAAACGAATATAATGTCACCTTAGCATCGCTGGTCCAAGTGCGTTGATATTCAAGAGGCTTATGTTGAAAAATAAAAATGAAATACCAGAGATAATTCAAATTGTTCATTTGGAGCCTTGCGTTTCTCCATATCCGCATAAAAATATATTTAACAGACAAGTGATTGTATATTTTAAGAACGGACACGAAAATGGGCAATAATCGATAAATTTGACATGTCTGATCTAACTTCGTTTTTTTCTTAAAGAAAACTTTCAAGATCGTTTCAACTTTTTGGATTGATGTATATGTTACAACTTTCCATTATAATTTCCAAACTTATTTTCGCTTCGAAGCTGAATTTTAGATGTATCATAAGTAGATGCCAATCGTTCTATCCTACTCATTTCTAACCCAAATTTTCATGTTGCCCCATATCTGTATGTAATAAACAAGTATAGCCACAAATTCCTTGATACTTCAAATATACCTTCTTTCTCAAATCCGTGAGAGGTCTACTTTTAATTACAATTCGACGTCAACTTAGTCTCTCTTTATCACAATCGTTTTTTACCTAATTTTTTATATCTTGTCGAGATGTTGAGAATCCATTGTGAAAGTCAATTCATAATTTCCTTCGCACGACTAACTTGTCAGAATTACATCGTATTATAAGAAAAAAACGAAAATCGAACAATTATTTCTCTCTTGAACAAACTTTTAAACGGCGGCAGTACATTTAGAGCGTCGCAAACACAATCTAAAATTTCTTTACAGAGTTTCAATAATTGATTTACTCCTCCGCGATTGAAAAGAATCGCGAAATGTCGGTGTCGGTGTTCACAATGAAATAATTAATGATTTTCGGGACTTATTGTTATTCACGAAACACATCCCTTCTTCATTTTCTTACATTATGCGTATTCCGCTTCGATCAGATGCACATCCTTCCATGAATACTAATCTTGCACCTTATTATTGGAATAAACTAAAACGGTGTCAAACCAAAAACAAATAATTTACGTAAATTTTTTACTTCAAATTTTTATTTTCGGGAAGCGAAAGCGAGACAAGATAAATTGCCTTCCACTTAATAACTTTCATAATACACGGAACAAACGTTAAATGGCCATTGTCATTTGTGTACCTAGTATCTACAACCCTCGTTTTCAACGAACCTTTCTTCCTAGAATTTTATTCAAATTTTGAACCCTGTTCAAGAAGAAAATTAATGTTTGTTATAGAAGCAAATTTGTAGTTACATATTTTCGACTATATGCCTATATTGAAAGGTTAAGATATTTTTTAGGCAGTTATCCGGAAGAAAATGTTACAAACTCGTGCTTTTATAAGATTTATTGGTGGGCGTAAGTGTGCGAAAAGATTAATTCTGTTTTAACTGAATTTGCAATTTTTTTGATTGGGGATATCACGAAGCAGGATGTTGGTTTCTGTAAAACCATTAATTTAGGTAATTTTTATGTATTAAAAAATTGCTTTACACGTGTAGGTGGATCCATCTTATAACAAGCTAAAGAACATCAACAGTAATTTTAGTATTTTGTGAACGTGTCAAAATTTTTGTTTATTTTACCGTATTAGTTACCCCAGATTGAAATTATCAATTTTGTATTATGAGTTGCACAAGTTGCACAGAAAATATATCTTTGCGGTATTCACGTACCTAAACATTTATTGGACCAATCTAATTATAAAGGAGGGTGGAAGTGAAAAATATAAGTAGGTACCTAAGCCTAAGATTATATTTCGCTTTAAAATGCAGCAAAGCGGCGTTTGTGCTAATCAGTTAAGTGTCATTAATGATCGTTTTCCTGTACATACCAAGAGATACAGATCGTCGTTGAAGTGTTAATAATGTTAACGGAGCAACTTTACTTCTTAGGTATATTTTTTAATATTATATAAACGTGAATTCGAATTTTCCGCTTCATAAAATCGATAGATATGTTGATTTCGGTCATTTAATTTAAATTTTTACATACATCTTGCACAAAGTAGAATTACTTGTACATGACATCCCAGTAATTAGTGACAAGTGCAATTTCCTAATGTTCCTAATGTTCATCTATTAATAAATACAGAAGTTGAGTGAGACAAATTGCAACAAAAGGTGTTCCCGATGAGTTACAGCGAAGCACATCAAGGTCTAAGCTTTCTTTTTGATGCTCTTTGAGAATCTGAAGTCAGAAAACACAAAAAAGTCACACACAGAAACTTAACGAATTCATATACCAAACTTTTGTTCGGTGAAAGTATGCAGCTTCAAGCAAAAAGGTATCAAATCTATCTTAAGATTTGAATCTTGGAGGTGCTATACCAGAGAATCGATGGAACCCACCAAATAAATCATCGCTGATTCTAAACACATAGGTATTCGTTTAATTATTGCAATAATATTTACATTGCATTTAAGACTAATATCGAGTACTGACAGTGTTTACATAACAAACTTATCTGTTGAATATCAAATCTGAACTGATCTTACGATGAGGAGCGTATGGATTATCTATTATTCTGAGATACTCCATCATTCCGTTCCCCCCTCTTAAGGGGTTACCTTTCAACCATGACTGACACTCACTTAGCATATCGTGCACCGTTTGGTAATGCACACAAACATCTAAATCTAAAGGAAGCCCTTCACTACACCATTGGATGTTCCTACGCTAACGATTATCGCCACGTTGTCATTTTCAGGATTGAGTTCGACGACACGTCCTCATTTCCAGTGCAATGGCGGTTGATTTTTATTCTTTATCAGTACCAAATCACCGAAAAAATTTCTTCCGTTATTGGAATGCACGTGTTTTTCGTCTACGTACGCAAAACCTTCAAAGAGCAACCAAAAACCCGTCAGTAAATAGGTGTGTGACCAATTCTCAGTGAACTCATTTGACAGCAAAGCAAACAAACAGAGAAACATAACCATCTGTTAACTTAGGTTCACGTCTTATTCCATCGTGAATCACGAACGTGCCGCAATAATCTACCCCGTTAACATGGAGTGGTGTTATTGTTCGGTGGTTTGGATTAATCACACGAGATTTCATGCGCGAGCAATTTATGCAGCCATGTAGGATTTTTCGAGCTACACTTCTTCCGGACAACGCCGACCAAAATCGATCTCGTAAGATTGCAAGGAGTAGTTGTGGATCAGCTTGTCCAAGGGTGTTGTGTTCATGGAGCACGAACAGTTTTATGAGCATAAAGAGGAATTTGCCGTAGCAAAATGATGAATTCATTAACCGTCCACCTACACGAATTAAGCCAAACGAATCCAGGAAAGGCGTAAGCTAAAAACTTTCTGATCCATGTAGAGTGTTTATTTGCGAAACGTATGCATTTTATGGGATTTCTCTTTGATGTCCAGGTATAATGGCAGAGATTTTATTGTAAAATCTAACACATGCGCCGAATTTCAAACTTGACGTTGAACCATCAACAGAAAAACCATCACAGAGACAGTCACTTGATTATAATATAATTAATTTACTAGATCATCTAGCAATTAAATTAAAAATGAAAACAGGATTGGATATGAAACTCTAGGAACATGAAGTTGGGGGAGATAGGAAACATATGGAATACAAAATTTTGCACTTAAATACAAATTCATGTTCAAAACTTATTTGGAGCAATTTTCCAAAAATGTGAAACTTGTGATTTCCAGCGCAGTTATATAGCATTTCATATTATAACACCAGCGCGAATATACTTGACGCAGTCAACGGTTTCGCCTCATCAAAACAATTTCAGTCGCAATGCACGAAACTGAATTTCGCACTCTTGTTCCATAAACACTATTAATTTCTTATTTTCTTATAAATACGAAAAGGAATAAACTGACGGTTAAACACTTAGTAGTTTTTCTAAGAAAAACAACCATAACTTTTCTTTGATTCTTATAGACTTGTAACAATTAACAATGATCGCCTATTATGTGATTGTCTAAAGTCAATCACTGTCTCACTTTCAAACTTTTTAAGATAAACTGAATTTTTTTTTAATTTGGTACCTTTTAAGATGTTTTGTTAATTACCTAATAATGAATTGATGAAATGAAAAAGTAGTAATTAATAATTTATTGTGATCTCATTCAAGTTCTGTGATTAACTTTTTTGTTTTTGACGTTTCTGACTCTTCAAATTCCTTAATCAGCCTTCCTTTGAGGGTAGTATAGCTTGCTTCGGTGACGGGAGTGCAGACCAGGTCAGGAAGTAATTCTGCTATTTCAGGATCGAGCGAGCCTAATACATCATTATATTTAGTGATTTCGCTGGTTATGCCTTATGTTACAAATTGTGATTCGACCTGATATAACCAAACAGTAACATTTTTCCGCTAAAACGAAGGTATTTTAACACTCACGCGTGCAATTTCAGCATTTACTGCTTCTGGGATTGAGACATTGTTTTTAAGAATAAACTATATATTATTACTAAAGTTTTCAATTATAGCCACAAGCAAAAGTCACATTGATTACACAAAACATCACGTCGGGGTTATCAATGTAGTTTTTATATTAAACATAAAGTTAAAACACATAACGTTTTAAATATAAACCAAGAACTATTTTTTATTCGTCGATGTATCACTTATTAATTGATCTTAATTATATTATATTATTTTTGACAATACCAATATGACAGGCTTAGCACCAGTTGATTTTCTTCTCTCCACAGTTTTAATTGTGTTAAATTTATGAATTTCCAATACATGGCGAAGTGGATAATACACCAATAACATAATTATAATAAATTTGAATAATTGTGAAACTGTAAAGCTCCATTTTAAGCTAAACAAGATTGTAAATAGTATTTCTAATAAATACATAATGCAATTTTGCCTGTACGTTACATGTTTTTCTTTTACATTGTTGCATGAATAGTGTTTGCATGTAACTTTACATCTAGCGTCCATATAACAATTATACATAATAATTGTGGAAGTTGCTTCGTGTTATTAGGATTTTAGTTGTCTAAAGTTTTAGTTCTTGTGTATAATTCCCTGCAGGGAAGTTCAGAACCGCAGAAGTGGGTCAGACGTACGTACAAGATGCAAACAATGACCAAATTTTTAGATTTACAGAAAAATGCGCTAAAAATCAAGAAGCCACCAATCAACCACCACATTACTTTTTAACACGGGATGTACACCAAACAGTTTATAGCTAACTAAGTAAGATTTCCTTTTAATTTAAATGCATTAGGGATTTTTTTTAACTGAACCATTCTTTACGGTTTTTCATTACCCCATACTCATATCATGTTTGGAAAGAACCATGGAGAGTAACCGACTAAAGTGCATTTCCGTAAATGAAGAAATACACTGCATCATGACAGAAGAAATATTGCAGTGCATAATGCATAAGCTGCGTTTGTCGATAAAAATTAATTTGTTGGAAAATTCTGTTTTGAAACTAATTATCAAAATCATTTGTGAAAGCATGAGATATATCAGAGGCATGTTATAAGAATTTAACGAAAATAATGCATGTTGTGCTGATGATTAATATTACTTAAAAATCTTATTTATTATGTCCCGTGACACACTCCAAAGCCACCACTGAATGAAAGATCTTTAATTATAGAAAACAGTTCAGAATGACTAAATTGTAGCGTATAAATTTTATTAAACCCACGCATAATTTTAATGGTAGAGAAATTTGATATTACAGGATAATGAAGGATATTACGCTCGCTTTTCGCAATTTTTTGTGGTGTACGTACATTTAACATCGCATTTACGTGTTATCAAATTATATAAATGTGATTAAAGGGTTAACTAAAATGAACGTGAACGTATTGCATTACACGATAAAAACCTAATTTGGCCTCTAATATTTACTGCAAGAGTATATTATCCAATTCGCCTGTACGTTCATTAACTTTATTTTGGTTTTGAAAATAAAACTAAAAATACGTTACTCATGGAAATATTTATTACTATATCGATGTATTTTACACATGAATTCTTATTGGCAGATGAATTATACCGTTCATAATAAAATATTCATTTTACGTGAATGAAAGTGATTGAAGTCTCTCACACAAGTATTTAATTGAAATACAGTAGCAAATTTTGAAACAAATATTTGGTTGCTAACGAACAGTTTTGTTAATGCTCTTTCATCCGTAAAAGGGGAGCAGAAATTATTAGAAATACAAATATCTTACGCAAGTCTTAGATAAATAAAATACTTTGAATTACTCATGATACCCAAAATCTGTAATTACCAAAGATATTTGTGATTCCTGAAATATTTTTGTTCCATACAGGTATAACCCACTTTCTGTTCATTAAATACTGTTACTATTTAAAAATATAATTGCGTTTCATAATGGGTGGTTGGTAACTTTCCTATTTAAAATTTATGTTATTTCAATCGTTTACAGTCTTTTCTTAGTGTAAGAATTACTAAAACAATATTGCTGTTGGAAATTATTTATTTCATGCCTTTTTTTAAAAAAAACGTTTGCGACGAGTTATGTCGATTTTCACTTTTCATAATGCAGGTTAGATATGAACGAGAACAGTAAAAAGGAAAGAATAGTCAGTAAAATGAAAGTGTTATAACAATCTCACGAATTACAAAAGATTTTTGTGTCATAAGTAGGTACTGTAAAGCACGTGTGCCTCACAGTGGCTTATTATACCCAATAAATGTTATAATAAAAAGCAACGTTTACTACGTTATTAAATTGATTTTTATTTTATTATTTTACAATTGCGTAAAACAATTCGCTCCAAAACGTCATTTTTAATTACACCGAATACTTTGACTACTAATAATTATTTAAAATTATTTAGCACTGGTACATGCTAAAAATATTGAAACATTTAAACACGATATCAAATGCTAAATATTTTATTTGCACTACATAACTTAAACATCAATCGAATTCTGTCGAATTATCTTTTTCTAGTTTATTTGTAGTTGAAGTTAACAAAATTATAGCTTGTATAATACTGATCCAATTTTATGTTCCTTAGAGCGGATTGCAAAAGGCTAACTAATTGATTTGTATTCATCAATTCATTCAATTTACAGGCCCGGATTAAAGAGTTGAGTGGCACAGGGCTCTTTACGTGAAAGGGTCCTTTTTAAACTTATCGAAATTATTTTACATGATAAACATTAAAATAAAATCATATGAATATAAAGTAAGTAAATAAAAGTAATTAATTAGAGAAATATTTTAAATAAACAAATACATTAATTTATTTCTTTTACTAAAATTTTTTTTAAATAGAGGCCCTCTATCTAATTGGGCTCGGGGCTGTATAGCTCTCCCGTTAATCCGGCCCTGCCACTTTATATACCGAAAACCGAATTGATATACCACACATCGGACTCTATTTGTTTATAATATTTATTTTCTATAACAATTTCTATACAATTTTGTCATGATGGAACGTGTTGTTGCATTACATATTGTGCTAATCAACAATAATGATCAGCGGTCCTAATTATTGTTAACATTTTTAAATAAAATTATTTCATGTATCAATTCCAGGCTTACATCATGTGACAGGATTCAATATCTACTGCACCTAATCAACTATTGGTGCACTTTTTGTTTTTGTATTCTTTTCTATATGTATAGACAAGACGAGACCAGGCGAGACCAATAAGGTTCGAAACCGATGTAACATCGGTTTCGTCTCAAAGTAACGTGACGAAACAGACCCGCCGTAAGTCTCGTTCGACGTCGTGGCATCACTAATTTACAAATTTACGAACAAAATGGTTCCTTTTATCTTCGAAAATTCTGATTCAAAAAGATTTTGAGTTTTGCAAACCTTTTTACCTAATGTTTACTGCTTACGAAAATAATCGTTTATGTACAGGGATAGCCATTATAAATTACCCAATGGATATTTTCGTAATTATTGCAGATAGATGCCTATATTAAATGTAAAAGTTGTAGGATAATAAGCGAAGTGTCCGAATTTATCATGAAATACACAGTGGCGTACCGCAGCTAAGAGATATAAAATATATTATACTTTTTTTAAATGGAACACCCTGTATTTTATTTTATTTTCATGAAGCCCATATTTTTCTGATTTCAAAAATATACCATATGATACCCATGGCTTGAACCGTTTTAGAGTTATTAGAGGTTGAATGTCGCATGTAGCAGTTAAGCTATTTACTATTGTTATGGAAATAAATATTTTCCAAGTAGGCTATGAGAATGAGATCAAGCCATGGGTATCATATTATATCATATTCCTCCTAATTTATCATGAAATACACAGTGCCGTACCGCAGCTAAGAGATATAAAATATATTAAATTTTTTTTAAATGGAACACCCTGTATTTTATTTTATTTTCATGAAGCCCATATTTTTCTGATTTCAAAAATATACCATATGATACCCATGGCTTGAACCGTTTTAGAGTTATTAGAGGTTGAATGTCGCATGTAGCAGTTAAGCTATTTACTGTTGTTATGGAAATAAATATTTTCCAAGTAGGCTATGAGAATGAGTATGTTTAATAAGCCAACTATTTTAATAAACAATTTAACAAAAACTAATTTATTGAACTTAACTAAAATAAATAATAAAAATAAATCACAACAAGTGTTCGAAGTGTCCACCATTATTTTCAATACATAATTCGTATCGTCTTCTTAAATCACGAAATGCGCTTACAATTATGTCATTATTGGCATTATTTAAGGAGTCTATTTCAAGTCGAATCCTATCTTGAATATTTTGAATAGTATCGTTATTATTATTATTAATAATATCTTTAAAATATCCCCATAAAAATGAATCCATAATAGTCAAATCCGGACTGTTCGGTGGCCACCTTATTGTTCCTTTATTCCCTATCCATACTGGAAAAGTATTGTTTAAATGTTCCGTGACTGCTCTAGTACCATGTGCAGGTGCTCCATCTTGCATCCAAATAAGACCGTCAATTTCGGCATCAGAAAACCTCTGCATAAGCATATTTTCTGCCTCAGGGATCAAGCTTTCTAGATACGTAGCTGCATTTAAAGTGTAATTGTAAAATATCGGTCCAATAATTTTGTTTTTGTAAATTCCACACCAAATGTTTATCGATTTTCTACCTGATTTTCTTATGGGTCTAATCAGTCTTTTTCTATTATACTTATTTTCCCAAGACCTTGTATTTCTTCTATTAAAACATCCTGCCGTGGAAAGCGATGACTCATCAGTCCATTCTATTCTATTAAAATATTCCGGATCCTCATTTAGCCGTTGAATCATCTGACGACAAAAGTCCAGCCTATTCCTCTTTTGCACATCTGTTAAAACTTGAACTGGCAATATTTTATAAGGTCTGTAATTGTTCCTTTTTAACGTTCGACGAATTTTGCCATAATTTTTTGATAAAAGAGCCGATGCATTCGTTAAAGTACTTTCTGAGTTTTCTAAAAGTAATAATATAATAGTTAATATGGATAAATATTAAATAAATTTATATTGATTAGTTTACCTTCGAAATGTAGTAGTACCTATATCAATCTGTTCATCATCATTTGCTACAATGACACGCTTTTTCCTAGCAAAGGTACTGGTATTAATTACCTTTCGGTAAATATTTGAAAATGTGTTTTCTGAAGGTATTGGCCGATTTGGATATAACACCCTATAAGCTCTTCTTGCGTCACGTTTGTTTTTATTATTTTGTATGAAACAAGTAAATATTTGAACTTTCTCTGCATCACTATAAACCATTTTAATTAATTTATTAAAAAATGGAGATCTTCTAGCTTATTATTAATTACTGTCATTCTCATAGCCTACTTGGAAAATATTTATTTCCATAACAATAGTAAATAGCTTAACTGCTACATTCGACATTCAACCTCTAATAACTTTAAAACGGTTCAAGCCATGGGTATCATATGGTATATTTTTGAAATCAGAAAAATATGGGCTACATGAAAATAAAATAAAATACAGGGTGTTCCATTTAAAAAAAGTATAATATATTTTATATCTCTTACCTGCGGTACGCCACTGTGTATTTCATGATAAATTAGGACACTTCGCTTATTATCCTACAACTTTTACATTTAATATAGGCATCTATCTGCGATAATTACGAAAATATCCATTGGGTAATTTATAATGGCTATCCCTGTACATATAATACATATAATAACAATCTCAGATCTCAGGAATAACTTTACATATTTAATCTAACTTTTGAGTAGGTAATATGTATATATGCAAACCATGTTGTTATCGCGAAATTAAACAATCTACTTACGCCTAATTTTCTTGTAATAAAAATCAAAAGTCAATATCATACATTCCAAAATTTTCAATTGACCTACCAAAATATACTATTAATTTTCAATTTTTCTTCGTGCCATATTTAAATAAAATTTTAAAAAATCATGTTCCTACGAATGTAAATTTTTTTAATCTACAAAAAATAGCCTTTTTGTCTAAAATAATTAGGAAAGCAACTAATAATCGAATATTAAGATCTTTACATTGAAATTCTACACCCTGTAGAACACTTGGGAAGTAAAAGTGAGGGTTGTTTCAATACTAATATTTATTATGTACGCAGCGATTGCATTTTTGACGTTCCAATTTCCAATCCAGTGATTGTTTTGATAAATGAAAAAATGTTTTAAAATTGTCAAGAATTTTGGAGTTGTATCGTCGCTCTAAAATGTTTAATACTCTTTTGATATTTTTCATTTTACTCATTTTTCATTTTTATTTGTTCTATATTTTTTTCAATATTTTGTAATTTTGTAATTGTACTTTTTTTAAAGAATGTACAATTAAGTTTACGTCGCGTCGTCTGTTTAATTTTTCCTCGTGACTAATGCAATTTTCGTTGTACAGCGTTTTCGTCTAATATTTATATTCAGTTTCTCCTCTCTGTAAAAAAACAATATGAAACCTTATACTATTTAAAAACCTGGTGCATTTTTAATTAAACCTATTTTACATTACATTTCACAACGCACCGCGCCGTAGGTACAAATATACTTTCGTTCAGGTAAATTCCTAAATTTTCCTTAAGGAGCAATAGGTTATATGTATTTTTTTCGTAATTAGAATGAAAATATGTATTTAAATTTTAATTATGAATAAAAATTGCATTCTTCTTAACGAAAATAGCGTAAGTTTCATTATTCCAAGTGACATGGAAATAGATTTGAATTAAAATGACAGAATAACGTCTAAAGTGAATTAATGGTAAAACTGCTTGCCATACATAACTGTGTATTTTAAAGAACAATTTAAATAGCCATAACTTTAATTTTATAACAATTTTAGTAAAATTTTAACTGAACTTCGTTTATTTAACTTTCAAGTATTTGAAATTTAAATTCAAAATGTAAATTACATATTACCATATCTTATAAAAAAATCTCAATAGTTTCTAAGAACTTTAAACACTTTCTTATTATTACAATTTGATCAAAATTTTATTTAAAAAATAACTTTATTTTGATCTCCCCCAGTTGCCCTTTCAATTTGGTCAGGAGGTTAGAAATCACCCTGTATAAATGCAAAATGTTGAATATGCAACATAAATGTAACATGTTTGAAAGATTCATAAACAGTAAGAATTTTTTATCTCGCTCGATTATTTTCTTAATTGGTCAGTTATTCACCGAAAAACCGACATGCGATCAATATGGTCGCTTTGATCATTGTTGGAATTGAAATGATTTGTTATAAATAAGACATTATTCTTGTGACTAGTATTCTTTTATAGGCTCTTGTAGAACTACTTCTTGAATCAGAACTTTGACTTTAAATGACGCTTAACAATGTTTTACAACGATTTTTCTCCCTTTCTTTACTTACAAAGAAATTTTTCAATCGAAACTACTTGTTTGATAGCATTTTAAGCCTCTTTAATAAAAAATACTCCCATTTTTCCCCAACCGCATACGATGGCGGCAGTGGCGGGTTAACCTTCTTAGGGTCCTGAAGCACGCTCAGTGTTTACCGCCTCCCTTATTCCTTTATTCTTATTTAGCGGCCGTGTATTTGTATTTCTCACGCGTTACGCGTATTGCGTAATAATGTAAGTTATAACAAGAAACAAGTAGCCAACAACTTCTTATCGGACGATTTGTCATCACGTGTTTTCGAACCGTTAGCGCAAATAGACGTTGCAAGAATAGGCGGGAAATCAGGCCAGAGATTTAAAATTCGTATTTTCAGATACCAAAAATGATGAGTACCCCATTTGAATGCCATTAATTTTTTTCTTTTTGGTTCATTTTTTTTAGAATAAAAATAAAATAACATAAAAAATTGCCAACCTAGGCTCGTACCTCACGAGCCTAGTGGTCAATCCGCCACTGAATGGCGTGTGTTAATTATGTTGAGAAGAAGTATATCAAAGAAATTATGTTTACACTGGTAGACGATCCTATTGACAAATAAAAATGAATTGAAAAAATTAAGGCGCTGTAGCATAAACCGTATAATAATAGTGAATGTGCAATAAATGAAAGTTTCGTTTCCATAATTGAGATTAAAGTCATTAGATGTTACGTCATGAATATCAATGAATGAATTCTGTGAATTTTATTAAATTTTTTTAGGATCAGTTCAGTTGATTAATTGATTTTAATTAAGGACTTAATTGACTGGTTTTATTTAGGTGTACCAAAACGACGACGATTCTAATCGGTATAAAAATTTGCGCTTTGCGTTCTATAGAAAATCGTTGCGTATTATGCAACAATAAAACATAAGAATTCTAAACACCGTTAATAATAATAATTGTAATTGTCAAATTTTATTAATCTTATAAACTTTTTGTTGCCTGTCGTCCTTGGAATGTCTGAAACAATTTCCAGACCAAGTTTA
Source organism: Pyrocoelia pectoralis (assembly GCA_036250285.1). Lineage (NCBI taxonomy): Eukaryota > Metazoa > Arthropoda > Insecta > Coleoptera > Lampyridae > Pyrocoelia > Pyrocoelia pectoralis. The sequence continues at coordinate 8,799,860 of CM070075.1, forward strand.
ACCGTCCTAACTAGATACAAAATAACACCAATGTGAACGCGTTGTATGCACATTTTAAAATATTACTTCCTCTATAAATTAACAGTTATAATGACCAGGAAACTTATCAAGGATCTTATACACACAGCTCAACTCAATCAACTTGAAAAAAGGTTTTGGTTAATATTTTTATGACATTGACATCTACGGCGATTAACTTCGGAAATTGACTGTATAAAAATTTCCATCCCATACTTTATTAAGTGCTATTGAAATTTAACATAAAACGTTGAGTAAATCTCTATAAATATTATGAACTATGCGACAACTTTAACCTTGGAGTTATCTATTCAAAGATGATTATTACAACAGTCTTAGTTTATTACACATGAACGTAAATCTAGTGCAGATTCCCTTCTATTTTGTAAGACTACTTGAAGAATGCACTAGAAGCTGCGAAGTGTGCAGAGCAGCCACTTGTCTATAATAATTATAGATAATTGTCTAATTAATTTCTTCATCAGTGCACACTGATGTACCACCTCAAAATGCTATACGTCTAAATAAAAATGAGCGATACCGACATCAGTGTGGAACAGATTTAATTAAAAATTATTATTTCTATTTTCATCAATGGGAACGTCAAAATAATAACTACTGGCGGTGCTGAATTATAATAAAAGGCCTATTACATTCAATTTAGAATTATTATCCTCTTAAGTCAACATTGTTACTAAGACTATTTTAATTATCTGTTTGTGATTGTTTGCTTTCATTAAATGATTATGTCCTTATCGCGATTATTACTAATTTTACCAAATTTAACACTACATTTAACGGAAATATAGGATTGCTCATTCGTTTAAGTGCTAACGTTTTTTTTACACGTTCATTCAACAATGAGAATTGCGTTTTAATTTTAATTAGCGTGCTCGCTAAAGACCTCCTCTGGTACGATTTATGTCGACGTAAATTATTGTTACGTGAGATTGATACGAATATCCTACACTATATTTCCAATTAAAATGAAAACTAATTTTTTCAGTTTCTGCGTTGACAACGGTGAACAAATTTGCCTGCTTATATAAACTTACATATTTAAAATCTGTTTCGCTCAACAAATTTTAAACAAGAGTTTCATGAATTTGTTATTACAAGAGTGTTACCGTACACGAGCTCTGAAATTATTCTGTAACCAGACTAAAGATTCTATGCATAACTTGTTGTCAAATTCCAATATAATGTACGTTAATGTATTTTAGCAGCCTTTGAAGAAAATTTATGCAAAAACTAAAATACAACATTTTCAGGACCAAAACCACGATGTAATTTAATCTAAAGCTTAGTTATACTTTAGTCAGATTATATAAGGTAACTAACTTTGTTTACGCAGTAGATAAGTATAATATAAAGTTTGCTAATGACATTCTGTATTATATATTCACTGAGTAATGCCCGATATGCGATTCAGACATTAATCAGTAGTGCGATAAATAGTGTAAATAGAAATATACAAAAATCATGAGAAATGTAAGTGTAAAAACCAGTTTCGTGTGGGAGAAAGTTGCGCAATACAAAGATACTGAATGATGCAAAGGGACCTGGACACTTCGCCGAATGGACATAACGCCGAATGGACACAACGCCGAAACTTGGACACAACGTCGAAACGAATTGTTGGACACATCGCCGAAACTGGACACAACGCCGAAATCAGCCGTTGGACACAACGCCGAAAAAGGACACAACACCGAAATTAGTACTTGGACATATTGCCGAATGTGGACACAACGCCGAAAAGCAAAAATTGACGCTGCATAGATCGGAAATCGGGCGTCGAAGCCGAAGTCTCACAACATCGAAACAGCTTAATGGACATATCGTCTATTGGACACTACGCCGAAACCTCGCGATGGGATATATAATCGAAATTTCTTTCTAAAAGTAATTAAAAAAGTTCTGATTATATACATTATTTATAGTCATATGTATCTCAGAATATTGGAACGAATTGAATATGTTGTACTACTTAAGCCTGATTTTCATATATGATTGATTCCCGGCTAATTAAATGCTAAATGGAGTAAATGATAATTTATTATTTTTATCTTGAAATAATTCTTGCCTTAACTTAACAAAACCTGTCTGAAAAATCAGGTTCCCAGAAATGTAATAAAGCAGGTAGTATTTAAAACTATTTACCACAAATTTTATTGCTTACATTGGGTTAGTGTTTCAAAAAATCGTAACTCATTCTTAACGTTTTTTGAAACACTAACTCTTCTGATGCCTCGATAAAGGCTAGGACAACTAGCCGAAACGTCGACTTAATGAAGTATAAGTATATTGTTTCATTAAACCATGCAACAACCCCTCAAGAAGACTCCACGAATATCATAAGGAGACACCCACTGCAGAATTCCATTATATGACTAATATGAGACAGCCACAAGGCATTATTAATTAACGAATGCTTGTATCATATATTTATGAGTTTTCTCGTTTCGTTCCACGTTTCCGCCCTACATATAATTTTCAACAATTACTTAAATATCCAACTTGAACATTTCTGTTGTCTAGTAATGATTATTTTTAGAAATCTAACGGAAAAATAGTGTCTATTGGTAATCCCTAAAGTACAGCCGGCAGGTATGCAATTCTTAGTATTTCGTAGGGTTGTGGTCAGTGGTCAGGGTCACTTACGACTTCCTAAGTTTACGAAAATCTTAAATATGCCTCCTGCACTTAAAAGGATTAAACATTTTCTGTCAATCAAAGCCCTGTTATTGTAATCCGCACCATAAATAAAGGCGGCATTTTAAAAATAAAGTATTAGGTGCCGACTGTATTTAATTTGTTACACGTTACACCCGTAAAGTACCTATAAGACATTTTCACCATTACACAATTTTATTTCAAGCGACGCTTTGCAGTGTTACTTTGCATTTTTTAAGTAGGTACAGTTGGGGCAACAAAAAATGGGCACTATGGTTTTACAAGTTCAATGGGCATATCTACTTTAAGTAGTACCTGACTAAACAAATTTAAGTGTTGTTTAATCGCGAAGGTCAGATAATACTTAAAGTAGGTACATATGACCATTGAACTTGTAAAACCATAGTGTCCCATTTTTTGTTGCCCCAATTGTACATAAATACATAATACTTAGGTACCTTACAAATTAAGGTATGCTTAACGTGACCATACGTCCCGTTTTGAAAGGGACCGTCCCTTTTTTCGGTGCTCCGTCCCGGTGTCCCCGAGAAAAACTCCGGGACGCAGAATTGTCCCGTTTTCACAAACCGCGCGAAAATTGGCGGACTAGGTGCTAATATTTTTCCCTGAATCTACTAAAATAATTAAAAAAAATACCTACCGGAAATCTACATTATACCCCATAATATAATTTTATAATATGTAATAAATAATACCGGGTGATTCTCTAACCTACTGATGACAGTTTGAATTTCGCGCGTAGTGTTTTTTACGGTGTTGAATTGGCGAGTTGAACTGCTCCTATCGAGAGCAGTTTATGGAAGGGCACCCGGATTTTAATATTCCTTATCGAGTGTTTGCTAACCATAAGAAACGAATTGTTGATCGATTTGAAAATTGTTTAATTAGCAGAGGATTATGATTCCCCGTTTTCCAGATTTGACTTCGTTATATTTTTTTCTGTTCAACGTTTTTCGAAACCGTCTCCATACCTTGGACGAACTACAAGCAGCAATTATTGCGGAAACTTGAAAGAATTACACCTGCAACTCTGGAAAAAAAGAGTTCGACAATTGGAATTGAAACAAAGTGGAATTGTGTCGTGAACATATAACGGTGGACATTTTGAGCAATTTATATACAGAGTGGCCCAACGAAAAGGTAACAGACGGGTTTCTGGCTAGTACATTTTATTTTTGAGAAATGTAAAAACACGTGAATTTTTATATCAAAGGGGTCAACTTTTGCCATGATTTTCAACCTGAAACGATTTCATAATGGGGCAAGTGATACGTCATTTGAAAGGTCTTTCTTTTCTGAATTCAGTGCACTAGTTTTTTTTTTATTTTTAACAAAAAAGTTGAAGTTGCAAACATGGAAAATGAGGAAAGAGTTTGAGGCATTTAAAATCGAAAAAAAGGCGGACAAGTCAATTGTTTTTTCTTTAGAGAAGCTAGGTACTATTACAGCCATTTGACAACATTGTTTCACCCTTTAGGTACAAGATAAACAATTACCCTTAAATTTTTAAATAAATGCAAGGGTAAACTTTTTCTTGTGCTAATTAATAAAACCAGTTTATGCAAATTCAACCTTAGTTTAATAAAAGTGCCTGCCTTCGGCTTCCATGCAGTAATACAGATTTTGATTAAATCGTTCCCGTACATTTTGCAAATGCAAACCGATGTCCCGTTTTGAGTCAAAAAATAAATGGTCACGTTAGGTATGCTTATAGTTAAGTACAGCTTAAATACCATAGCAATCATTGTTTCAATAATCGTTGCCATGGCATTTAAGTTCTGCTTAACTTTACGCGTTACTGAATTTTTACGGTGCAAATCGCCATTATAGAGCGTTGATTGAGTGTTTAGTCAATGCTAGAGTGATCTGGTCCTATCGTTTTCAGTACCTACATATTTGGAATAATGGAACATATTACGGTGTCCACAAAGAGACGTGGTGCTATGTATTACACGTGTCTTGCATCAGAAGATGGATTTCTTATTTTTATTGTTGCTTTTATTTTTATTATTGTTTTGATTTTGTCCTGATGAAGCCCCTTACGAAAGTGGGCGAAACGTTGACTTTTTCAACACTGACACGGTCCTACCCTGGCAGTCTCTGGCCTGGCCGTGGAAACCTCCGCTCTGACATGGATTTCTTTATAGAAAAAATAAAACCAACAACGGAAAACGAGATTTAGTACCTATGTATTGAAAATGGCAAGACATGTTGCAATAAACATCAATTCATAAAAACCGGCGAAGAGCATAACCATCTACCCGATGTGGAAAAGAAAGATTCTTTATTACTTAGATATTCAATGATGGATGCTGCTGCTGCGAATAGCGAAGACGTAAAGTCTATATTATTTATAACTTTATAAGACATACTCCAAGGTAACCATTCTTTTGGCCTTTTTTCGAATATTCTAATTCGTGATTGATAAAGACTCGAATACTTGTTGATACTTTTATTTAAATTCCAGCTCTCCCGACAATTCCTCGCCAACAATTTAGCGCGCGACAATTCCTCGCGGACGGTTCCTCGCGGGACAATTTAGCGCGCGCTACAATTCCTCGCGTGCGACAATTCCGCGCGAGGGGAATATTTTACAGAGGAATGCAGTAAGATATTTTTCTTGCATTTTATTATGTTAAGAGCGTTATTAGGGGTAAAGGAATTTCCTATCATTTCACCTTAATTTTTGGGGTACCTTCTTAAAAATAATATTTTTTGGGCTTAGAGTGACAATTAGTGGGGCCGCGAAACTTACCACCCATTGCAAAAAAATTAATGACTGGAGGGGAAAGAAGCAGAAAACATATCAAAAGATAGGAAAAAATGGAGAAGCGTAAGAAATTGAAGATGAGAGTAAACAGAAATGGAAACTAAGACCTCGACACCTCACGGTAGAAGAGGGTTGGATTATATATATATACAAAAAAATTAAATTGTAAGACCGTTTTTTCTGTAAAATATTTACCTAGCGCGCAATTGTCGCACGCGAGGAATTGTGCAAGCGCGAAATTGTCCCGCGCGAAATTGTCCGCGATGAATTGTCGCGCGTTAAACTGTCGGCGAGGAATTGTCGTAGAAGCATTTTTAATAGTACATTATTATGAATTAGTTCATCTTGATATTGTTTATTTTCTAAGTATTTTTTAAAGTTTTTTTAACAAAAATTACGTAGGACAATTCTGACCAATCTTTGAATCGGAAAAGGGAGCACTTTGCTTCCTATAAACGTCGCTTACGGTGACTAGAATAATAATCGAAAAATGAATCGAACCAATACTATTAGTGTGCGTACGGCACTAATTTTTCATATCATTTTCAAAAGAAAACATGTACTTACCTATTATTAACATTCGATAGTCTGACTACTCATTGAAACAATATATTTAAATTTACATCACTTTTGTCATAATTAAGGTAATTGACGTTCGAAAATGGAATATAATGTACTGAATGAAAGCAAAATAGTGTACATGCTCGTGGAATTTTCTAAATTTCCCAAGTTTGTACAGTCTTTTAATATAAACGGACAAGTCGTTGGCCTAATAATTAAAATTAATGCAGAAAGAGGTTTCGGCGTAGTGTCCAATCGACGATACGTCCATTAAGCTGTTTCGATGTTGTGAAACTTCGGCTTCGACGTCCGATTTCCGATCTTTGCAACGTCCATTTTTGCTTTTCGACGTTGTGTCCACATTCGGCAATATGTCTAACTACTCATTTCGGCGTTGTGTCCTTTTTCGGCGTTGTGTCCAACGGCTGATTTCGGCGTTGTGTCCAGTTTCGGCGATGTGTCCAACAATTCGTTTCGACGTTGTGTCCAAGTTTCGGCGTTGTGTCCATTCGGCGTTGTGTCCCTGACTCGATGCAAAATCACTTAGAAGTCAGAAGGAATTAGTAAAATATAAATCGATCGGTTTGGTTTATTTAAAATGCAATTAAAGTCATTCATCCACAACATAATATAACCGCATTCCGTTTATGGTTTTCTCCATAAAATTACTGAAATATATGTTTTTGGAAAACTGAAAATTGGAGGTGAATAATTTCTGGGATACACCCGGACGACAAAAAAGCAATCAATGCAGTGGCGGTATCTTTCGCACCATACTTATGCGGAAAAATTACATACTGTTGTTTCGGCCCGAAAAATCATGGCCTCTGTCTTTTCGATTCGTAAAGGAATTCTCCTGTCGCGCGGCACTGTGATTGTGTTTGATAATTTCCAAACATCCAACGCTGCAAAGCAACATTCATGGTCATTCGATTGGACCCACTCCGCTCGCAGTCCTGATCTGACATCTTTGGATATTCGTCTTTTCTGAAGTTGTTTATGAATGGAAAAAGATTTTCCACCGACATAAGGTGAAGACCGCCGTCAAATAGGTGGAGGGAGATGTTTTTTAGTAAAAAAAGCTTATCCTTTGGCGCACAAAGTGCATTGAGAGGATAGCGAGTTTGGGCAAAAATAGTATTTGATGCATATTACATGAATTTATCATTTTTCCACGGCCTTTTCGGTTTTAAAAAATGTAGTACTCCTATAGATTCTGGACGTACCTAATAATATATGAATTTGTTAGTGCTGGAAAATGTGAAATCGCTCCTTCCATAAATCGACTTCTGCGACGAGCACAAATAAATATCCAGCATTTACCATCTGAGGCCTTTTTTTTTAATTGGGCGTTGACCAGCCGAGCCTGATTCAAGTGCCCTGTAACGAACTGATTTTGCGTCTTGTTAGCTAAGAAAAATCGTATTATACTCTATGGGCTTTGGGGTATAATCTTTTCAAATACGTTTTACAGCAACGTTACTAAAAGTAAAAACCCACCCTTCATCTAAAAATGAAACATTTACAGATGTTCACAAAAGTACATTTCACATTATACGTTGGCATCCCTTTTTCTTCAGTAATTATTGCAAGCTATCTAAATCACAAACGTTTAAAGTTATGTGTTTGGATGCATACATGGTATAAATCACCCATTTTAGTTTCTGGTAAAAAAAGGATCGTTTTCCGAGACAAATTTTTAACATTTTTCCTACAATGATAGGGTCCCTCTTTCCTATCATTCCTAAATTTTTTACCAGAAATTTTGATTGCCATAATAACCCCGAGCGACTTTCGTATTACATTGCGTTTTTGAATATATCAAATGTTGAACTACGACTTTCGATTATGAATGAGTATAAATTTGGGTTTAGTTTCGAACAACGAATACCATATTTTTGACTAAAATTTGCACCCTCCCAATAAAATCTATTGTGGAAAATTTATAAGTCAGGTCAATTTTGACATGAATAGTGGACAAAATTTGTATGTCAAAAGGTAAGATAGACACCCTCTTAAAAATTCAAATGAAACGGGGGGGGGGGGGGTTACTAAAAAAATTCTTAGGTGGGTACCGTTAATAATTTGTTCATTTGTAAACGTCATAAACGAAGTTTGTTGATTTTACAATATTACGACAATACGTTACAGCATAGCACAAGATGATTGAGTTGGTACAAATTTCGAACAATATATTTCAAGAGATCTGTGATCCACAAAATAAGAGGTAGATTTGAAGAGAAACCAACTTTTTTGTCGAATTATATTGATGAAAATCAAAATTAATGTTAGAGCTGGTTACAGAATTGAATACAATTGAATTCGATAAATTTCTTGTTAATACTCGGGGATAGGATTTATTAGGTTGCGCAAACTTTTAATTGGGACGTCCTGTATACTTCCATTACAGGAGCGATCTTGTGATTTGTTTGAATGCAGCGATTTAATCATCCCTCATAATCCTGTTAAACTTGATTTTTCTATTAGGATAGTTCCTTATCGTACATTTCGAGGGATTAGATAACCGATATGGTTACCAATCTCTATTATTCTCATCTTGTAACATAGACAAATAAGCTGGATTAAATCCCCTTCATTGATACAATTTGGAACAGTATGCATAAACAAATAAATTTCAAAGAACGGAAATGGCATGAAATAAACATGCAATAAATTTGAATGGTATTCTTAAATAAAATGTCTGAAAATCACATTTGTCAGTTGCGACTCTATCCGTTTGCATTCGATACATATAAACATTTTATCTCTTCTGAGTAAATTGGCAATACATTAAAAACATTTAGTGCATGCACTTGCATAAATTATATTCAATTAACTTTGACTTTGGTATTGCAAAGACAACCGAAAATATATACATTTATTCGATAATCACTATTTTTCATTCTTTGAATATTTTACCCATCATCATTTTCACGCACAGAACTCTACCTTTTTATTGTCAAAGGTGTTTATCTTTCATCATTACCAAGATCTTTTAATTGCGCTTTGCTTCGTTAAAATGATCCAAGGAATAGGTACTTAAAATGCAAAACAGTCCGCTGATTTGCCGTAACAAATCTGCTTTAAATTTTAATTACTTAACGTTTCAACCAAAATTTATTAAATGCCTAGTTATTGTGCTAGCAAAGTCAACAAACCGAATTAAAAAAAATATGACCCTTAGGCAAATTACAGAATAAGAAAGCTCTGTTGCGTAATCGGAGCAAGAAATGAATGTTAAAATAGCGAGCTTTATTATTTTTGATCAGTTGCTTTTTGAAAATTTCTAATCTTGCCCTGTGCTGGAAATCCTTTAATTTTCTTTACTTCTACGTCGTCTTCTTACTTCATGGATTAGGTTCATTTCCTGTTTCCCTTACTACTGTTTTGCTATCTTTTCACTGGTCTCCTTGCTGATCGTCTTCCTTGTGCTCTGTATTTCCACATCTGCTTGGGTATTCTATTTTCGTGCTTCCCTCGATATGTTCCTTCCAATTACATCGAAATTCCTTTATTATTTCGTTAACGCTGCGCACTCCTAATTCTCTCTGATATCCGTGTTCCTTTTCCCATCTATTCGTGCGTAACCTGCTACTCTTCTCAGAAACCGCATTTCTGATGTCTATCCTCCCGTCATTTGCTTTTGTAATGTGTTTGCTGTTAGTCCACGTACCCCAATTTGAAGTGTATTCCAAAAAATTAGAGCCAACATAAAACGAAAATTATACGACATTTTTAAGACATAAAGACAATATGGAAGTGAGTCTAAAAAAGTATCATAATGGAAAGAACATAAATTCAAAAATTGAAAAAGTGAAAGTCATTTCGTTGTAGAAGAGAAATACATGACAGTCTTCAGATGAGTAAAACGTAAAAATATTTTAAAAAAATGCACTGCTTTATGAGAAAGTAGGAGGGAGGAGGGGATTGGAACGACGCATATGCGTAGATCAAATTAATGGATAAGAAACGCTTTAACTTTTGCATTACTTACTCTTTAGTAGAATCAGTATTTATTTGTATCCTGTGTACATATCACAACGTCAAGATAATCATTATACTCAGAAAAAAGAACCGCGATGTTAATTAATAAATAAGAAAACGAAACTGTAGTAACGTGGGAAAATATTTGAAATAAATCATAGGCAAAAAGATTCGCATTGGAATAAACAAAATAATGTTGTATCTACCTATAAGGGCTAACACCTATATGAGAGAGGGAAGTGTGATGACGTATTATTTATTTTTTGGCCGACTCTGGCGCCATCTACTGTTATTTAATATTGGCAAAAATTCAAAATATTGCAGCAACAGCCATTTTGTGTACTTCAGCTTTAGGTTAGGGCAGTAACTGTCATAATAAACTATGGGAAAGCCAAAACAAGACGTTCCTTTCCATTATTTTGAGACTCTACCTAACCATGTCAAAAAAGGGTATTTAGAAAAGATTAAATACCTACATTAATAATAAAGCATAAAGGTTTGGTTCTCAAAATTTACACCCAATGGAATTTGGTCTTCTTTACACCCACACACACACATCTTTACAAGTACTTAATCAAAGGTACACCAAGGCTTAAACATTTTATCCACATCATTATATCTAAATTGTCCGTTAATTGGATTTTTCTTTCTGTTTGGGCAATAAACCTATTATTATTATTATTATTATTATTATTATCCACTTAAATTGTCTTTCCTTTGAAAGTGACTCGGTTTTCCCACCCTGACACTTCATTACGCTAGCGATTTGGTAAAATCTTATTTTTTCTTCAGTTTTTGAGGAATAAGAGCTTTTACAGCCCTTAATGCAAAAAGTTCTACTCATTTTCACTCTTTAAAACACTCTTTAAGGAGAGATGTCGTTAGGGTGGGCTTCTTTGGCTCAGTGACGTGTTATCTAGCCTAATGTTAGCTCCTTATATTCAACTGTGATAAAAACGCACAAATATGAATCAAAACGTATTACTTATACTGCAGGAATGTAATATTTTACATTCATGACACAAGTGCCGTCAAAATCATTTGGAGTTTGAATATTTTCAGCGCATGTTAAAGGAATGTTTATAGTGCAAAAATCTTGTAAATGGGGAGAAAAGTGTAGGTATGCAATTTGAGCCTTCCTATTCGTCATACCAAAAATTTGTTTTAATGATTAGTTTCGTTGAAGTAGTTTAAATATTATGCACAATAGCGTCATATTTAGTCACGAAAATTCATTGCTAAATCTTGGGTAGAACATGGTTTTTATTTAACCTCTTTTGCCCAATTTTTGTGCATTTGAAGGTGAGGTCTCTTGAGCCATCATCATATTAATAACATTATGTGACTATTGTTTATTTATTAATATACCTTATGAGAATAATTGCATACTGTTATTTCAATGGACATTCAAATGCTAATACGAGTAAATAGTTGAATAGTAACTAATGCGAACCCGTGCGTTAATTTTTAATGCAAACTGGATCTTCGTCGGGACGTTTTTGCGATTATTTTCGAGACTAATTCGGAAATGAATTTATTCCAAAATATGTTTCGACAATGTTTTTGTTTCCGTCCATCCTCCATTACTTTTGTAGTAGTTAGCAATGTGGCATATATACAAACTTGCATAGTTAGGTCATTTCTAATTTGATCTGTTAGTCGTCCCTAACTGTAAACAATCAGCGCAGCGTGAAGTAGTAAGTAGTATCACGTCGGTAACAGCCCTCGTATAATTGAAATGCATCATTTTATGAAGGGTTCGTATGGTACCCACATTGAACTGTATGCTAAAGCAACAGCATACAGTTCAATGGGTACCCATCACTCCGTTTAGTGAAATTGTTGATTCCATATCCAAACGATTTTCTGTGATACTGCTTTTCCTTTTCCTCAAAATAAAAGTTTACCTTCTGGTAAACTAGGTCTTTTCCTTTAAATTAGTGCATAAATTAAGAAGCAATCTTTTTTAATGTGCTAATTTTAAAATAAAATTACAAACCCTTATTTTTAGCGAACGCTGCATTAAATAATCAATTTACAAAAACCAGAAAGGTGGTGTTAGTTAAATTATTAGTCGCGTTAAAATTATCTATCCTTCGTTCCTTTTAATCCTTCTGCTCTTTTGCATTTATTGCAAACAACGTACAAGAAACAATTTCAAATTTTTGGTATTATTTTAACCTGACGCTGTATAAGTAAACATTTACGTAAAATTTATAAACAGATTTATTTACTCGAGACTCGAGCAACTTCTTTATTGATAATTACTTACTTTCAAAATAAACCTATGATAGTGCCGAATCGCGTTCGTATACTTCGAAATGAAGAATTAAATGGAATTGCTGTTATTGCATTATAGTACTTGATATACCTATCACTTATGTGCTGCGGGAAAAGTGTTTATGTATACTCGTGGTTAGGGGATGTGGACAGAAGAAACGTTGCCGGTATATTTATTTAACCATGTACTACACTTAATTGCATCAAAGGGTCAATGGTCTTTGTCTTTTCTCTTGATTTTGTTCATCGTTTATTTCTAGTATATTTTTAAATTGACGGTTTTAATATCTCGAAGCTTGTAAGCTTGAGGTTTCTTGGCAACTTCATGTGGAATTTTATAAGTAATAATTATGTGAGCACATATTTTAGATAGGAACTACTTTCCTGTGTACGTCGAACGTTTCTACCGAATTATTTAGTAATATTTCTAAAATCATAATTGACTGACAGAGATTTATTGTTAATTTACACTTCAAGGGAGCTTCGCACGAAATTGGCCGTCGTTCCAGTTCCTTAATTACACAGGTTTGACATGTTTATAATAACATTTTTAATGAATGATGCAGATGATTCCATAATTTAATTTAATACAGTGTGTCCACAAGGTAGTTCAATTTACGTAAGATCACTACAGCTTTAAATGAAATACCTGAGAAACTAAAATAATCACATGAATTGTACTTAATTTATAGCGGTTTTTTTTCGAGCGTTTAAATGTGATCAAGATACTCACCGTTTATTCATCTTACTTAACTTCTAAAAGGCGAATGAGATTTAACGTTTAAGTGGTTTACTTTAGCAGGAATGTTTTCTTATATTACCTACCCTACAGTCTTCAGCCTCATGTGTAATTCTACGAGATAACAAGTACATTTGAATGCTAATTCATAAGACCCATGTATAGCTACTTGAGATCACGGTTATTAAAATCCCTGAAAAGCAATATCTCACTAGACTCTAGAGCCAGTTTATTTAGGTGTTGAAATCGTATATTCGTATGTATGTTCTTGGAAGGCGATTTTCCTTTTATATAAATAATTACAAAGTTAGATGGTTGAGAAATTGGATTGAGCTTACGTATGGATGATTCAGTAGTATGAAACCTTCCAATATACAACTTTAATTAAATGGTTATTGAAGGTTAGTCCATTTTTTTATACTATGTGCTATAAAAGTTTGTCACCTAACCCAAAGTGGAAGGGTTGATAATTAAATTCTGTCTGCAGTGGATTCAATACTTATTTTTATTATTTATTATTATTATTATTGCTGGGGGTGGTCCCAATAGGTTCCCGCACTACGACCGCTTGTTCTATTGTGCTCTACCCTTCAAGAATACCTGTATCTTCCACAAAGTACAGAATTTTAGTAGGGCGAATCTTCTTTACTTCCTCTTGTGTAATCCTTTCGTTTCCAAGTAGTTGCCTTTATGAATGCCTTACATTGGCAAATAACGTGATAGGGCGTTTTATCTGCCTCACAACAACCCCTGCACGCCGGGCTATCGGTCAGTCCCATGTTATGCAGGTGTTTGTTCAGGCGACAGTGGCCCGTGACCATTTCTGTCGCAAGTTTTATCTTCGTCCTGCTTAACTGTAAGATGTACGTAGCTAGGTCCCCGTTTAGGGTTTCCAGGAAGATCTTGGAATGACTCTGTCCTGGGATTTTCAGCCAATATGTCTGCAATACTCTTTCTTGAGTATTAATACTCTTTCTTGAGTATTGCTTGAATCTCCTTTTTGGTTGTGTTATAGGTAATCCCACAAGCCGGTTCGGGTCCTATAAATGGTTTGAGCTTGCCATTCTCGCAAGCTCGTCAGTAACCTGGTTACCTGCGATTCCCGCGTGCTCTGGTGCCCACACTAGTGTAACTGAGTTGCACTTACCTAGTGCGTTTAGCATTTGTGTGCATTCAAGGACTAGCCCTGAATTTATCACATATGAGTCTATGCTGCAATCGCTGCTTTGCTGTCTGTAACTATAAAGATTTTCCTTTTGATAAGGTTCTCTTTTAATAGCTGAGCAACCGCTGTCAGAATTGCATATACCTCGGCATGAAACACGGTCCCTTGTCGTCCTAGGCTTACAGAAATTCTGCAGCCCCGTCCATTGCTCCCGTATACTCCAAAGCCAGTGCCCTTAGTGGCTTTCGAGCCGTCTGTGTAATACACTATTCCATTCAGCTTTCGTACTTTTTTCTGTGGACTTTTTGACTTCAGCTTCAACATTTAATTGAAGCCATTTTGTATCGAATATGCTTCGAAAATATTGTTCAGCATTCTCAACTGGTTATGGTTAAAAGACTATAACGTAGCAAAGGTTGTACAAGGGTCACTCTGAAAGTTGTTGTATACAGATCATGACATCAGGCACAAAATACTGAATTGGGAATGTTAAAACCACCCCAACGGAACTGCAGTATACGACAGTACAAGAGAGAAGAAAATACTCAAACAGTTACTCTTGCGGTACGAGACTTGAATTCTAGGCGGTATTTCAAAACAACCCTTCGACCAATCTGCTACTTGTAAAAATACCGGGAATAGAACTTTTTTTCATCGCCGTTCGTGTTTGAGCTCTTTTCTTATTTGAAGCTTGCGTCAAGATACTACAGCTTTTACGATTTAGTGAGCATGTGAAGTTTTAAGATTAATGCTTTCTGGGGAGACAAATCATTTTGGAGCCTCTTTACAACAAAATCATGTGATTACCAAACAATATTCAATTTGTCAAACTGTCAAAACTGTTCGTCCACATAACGATAACAAAAGTACCTTTTCCTGTTGTATGATGGATACAATTTTTGTTGAAATACTTTACAGTACAGCCAGTTTATATGGCAATTGAAAAACTATCCGCTATCAATATTAAATTGTAATAGAACTTTATTTGAGCACGTTTTCCCATTATCAAAAGAATATCTTCCAATATTCCATTGAATAAAGCTAAAGCCAGTTGCAAGGTTAAATTAACAATTCTATAATTTTTGTTCAAGAAAGGGAATAGATAAGATCAATAAATATTTAATAGGGATTTTAAGTATTTAAAGAATATTGAAGATATTCAATTTCTGTTTCCGAGATTTTATTACCAGCGATATGACTCACCCTGTATGAGAATAGACAAATCAGCAATCTCTATTTTACATTTACCTTAAAACATAATTATTACGTGAAAGTAAAAGTGATGCTTTCCTGCTCCTAGATAAAAATGAAATATGTAGGTAAAAGGTTTTGCACGACAGGTACTAAATTAAACACACGTAGGCGATGTACTGAAAAGAACCCTCATATTTACTTGCTGTGAGTGTTATGGCATTTTGGAAATGTTTGTTTTTGCATTATGTCGTGTTTACTAATACTTTCCATGTAAATGGCACGTATGATAACCTAATTTGACATACATTGAATCATTTATATTGTGGTGTTGATTGAATACGTAGCAGCAATAGTGTGATAAAGGAAAACTGTTTGCGAGCATGTAAACGGTTTAACTTGGATGTCGTAGGAGGATGCTGTAGTGTTTTAATGCTTTCATTTCAAGGAGTGAAAATTTATGCGTACACTTGAACTTGACATGTTACTTGCTAATAAATTGTCTCTCAAAGTTTTTGGCTGAATATTACTTCCACTAATTTTGGTTAACAGTTACATACAACATAATGTATTTGTAGGTATACAAGTGTTCTACATGCTTTTATTACAGATCAATGCGGAACATAAAGTAGGTTATACATAATTAATCTTTTGGCTTTCTATCTACTTGTCATAGTTTACTGTCTTATACGAAAGTATATAATTGTATAGCATGATACTATAACTAGTTATAGTATCATGATTGTATAGTGTGCAAAAAAGAACCTAATTTGTAGTTTAATGATATTGATATTAAGCGTATTTGCTAAACTTGCAGGCGATAAAACTTGTTTTTTTTTAGTTGTTTCATTGCATAAGTGCATAGAGAGTTGCACCAGTAAATTCTACTTTCTCTTAAGCTAATATTATTCAAAGTACCCTTTTTTAGTTTGAAATTTTGTGTAGCGCATTCTCTTTTAATTAAAAAAAGTGCTATTGTTTGTGCGTTTTCTGTGTCCGTCTGGGCCCATTCTGTGGTTTTCTACTAATCCCCGGGAAATTATCCTCAAAAGCTGAAACTTTTGATAGCAAATACTTTATACTTTGAGAGTGTGCGAGACGGCCTGTAAATACTTGTGTCTAAAGAAAGGGAAACCTTAATAACATCGACACCGCAGTAACTGATTGCAATCAAACTTCTTACACGTATGTTTTTGATTGTCCCCAGTAATGTTCTATCATATAGTGTTCGCCATATTGTAAGTTTGTATTTGTAGGTGCATTGTTTTGGCAAAATTCCCCAACATATTGGTAGGCAAAAACGAATACTTAAGCTTTTGTCCTTAGTCTGCACATGCTATGCACTAATTGGTACTTGTTTTCTTTTTGTACTTTTTTAATTATCGTTTTGTCATATATATTAAACGCCTACAAATTAATTGATTAAAAACTACCGATTTATCACCCATTCTTGAATTGCACATCTAATTAAAGCTTTTTAGTTAGTTTCCTAATTTTTACATAAATTTGGCGAACTTGTACGTGTGCACGACAGATAGGTATAAAGTGAACTTAAACAATTAAAATATATCCTCTTCTGAATGGAAACTGCAGTCAGTATCACCGACCTCCTCATCTTCGCTGTCTTTATGATCCGTTATAATTAACGGTCTTACTTCATCTCGTTCGGCTTCAAAAGTTTCGTGTCTCATTTTATTAATGTGTTGAACACTCTTTTTCCACATTTCCGGAGTGACATGATGTAATGCAAGGTTCCATTTACTCAACACTTCATTCTCCTTTCCTGACGTTTTACTGATATTCTTGTCATAGAAAGTTTTTGAAATAGACCATATCATTTCTATGGGGTTGAAGTGGCAATGGTATGGCGGGAGGCGGAGTACTTCATGTCCATAGGATGTAATTAGCTCAACAACAACATATTTTTTTTCTTTTTTTTTGCCTTGCCAAATTCAACAAATCAACTTTTAGTAACATTTCTTCAAAATCAATTCCATTGTTCTTCAACCATTGAGCAATTTCTTCCTTTTTCCAGGCCAAAGAAGGATTTTTATGAAGCGTTCTGCTATGGTACGGAGCATTATCCATAACAATTATACATGGTTCCTCTTATTGCATTAAAACTTTGTGCTCCTTTCAAAGAGCTCTGCAATCATGATAATCCAGTGGTTTGTTGGAGGACCCGAGACATAAACTTGCATCCGGGATGAACCCCTCTTCCGTACCCGCATGGTCTATCACGTACCTCTTGCCCCAATATGTTTTGGTGCTGCTACCATCTTGCCAAGATGTTCGATCTGTGCCTTTGCTCATTATCCAAGTTTCGTCTAAGTAGACGCATAGTTTAGGATTTAAAGAATTAAAATTTTTAAGAAATGCTCGTAAAAAATCTATTTCTTTGGGTAACGACATGGGTCTGCTCACACAGCACTTTTCTGTTGCACGTTTTCTTATATTTAAAACCCACCCCTGTCACTACTTTCCAACGGCTCGCTTTACACATTTCGGTAGAAAACTCTCTTTCTATAATTTCACTCTATAACTTTTTTAATGTTACGTGCTTTTTTCGAGCATACATGCCGCAAATAATTTCTTTAATACCATGTTTGACATGGTCTGGCAGGTTTTCGGTTTTGGGCTTCACTCTTCTTCTTTTTTGAGGTTGCAAATCCTCTCCTCTACTTCGCACAGCGACCACATTGGAAACAATTCTTTGGCTGACTCCCACCACAGGCGCCGTTCTCTCTTGAACAGATTTCACAGATGACAACACTCCATTGTTCTCTTTCTCTTCACAAAAGTAATCGTACACGTTAAGTCGACCCTCTCCATGCAGATGTTTTTGATTTATTGATAGAAAACGGTGAAAATTCCTATGTGTATTTTGCTTCTTTCACTATTATTTAAAAAACGGTAAGTTATATCGAAAAATTTTCAGTGTATTGTTGGGCGTATAACAACGAATTTCCCGAACTGTCGCCTTAAAAGCATACTACAACCGAGAATTCTAAAGTGGCAACAGCGCTAGCTACTTAACATTATTCTATCCTTTTCTATACGTTGTACGACACTGTTTGCAGAAGCGAGAAGGACCGTCGATTCGAAAAGGACAGAATGTTCAATAGGTAGCGCTGTTGCCGCTTTGGAATCGTCGGTCGTAGTACGTTTTTAAGAGGACAGTTCGGGAAATGCATTGTTACGTCGGAAATACCATACCGTAATAATCATATAATTATTTTTTTTATTATTATCAATAATCCAATTTGACACATAGAGTATAGGACTTGTCAATGAACTTACAATACGTAACATTAACAAACATAATAAAATTACAATCTGTTACACATGTCCATGAACATGAATTGAATGGTTTATTCCGACGTAGAATCTTCCGCTCTACAATTTTTGTACAGAAAATGTTTCGATACTTATAACTTACCGTTTTTTAAACAATAGTGAAAGAAGCAAAATACACGGGAATTTCCACCGTTTTCCATCAATTTTTCAGGTTTCCCGGACGTTTTTTTCCCCTTCAAATTTGGATTTAGGGTACTACCTAAATCTAAATATCCCGTTTGCAGGGGTAATTAAAAGTTTCGATTTCAGCCGATCGTTGACTGGACTAAAAGAGAAAGTCGAGAAACCTGTGTTGATATGCAGAGATGGTGCAGCTGGGAATAGAGTTATAGATTGTCCAAATATTGTTCACAAAAGATTATTAATTATAGAATCCCGTAGAACCGTAATTAATTTCCTATTTGGATGCTGCATAAGCTTCTAGGGCTTTTATTGAATGTAATAGTTATTTTTGTATCTAGTGCGCGAAATGCCACTTTGGTGATCGAGAACTGATTTTTTGAACGAGGCGCAGCCGAGTTAAAAAAATAGTCGAGATCACCAAAAGTATTTCGCGCACGAGTTGCAAACAAAATTTTTTCTACAAACGTGAAGAAGTTGACAATTATTTTAACGTTAAAATACAACACTCTCATCTAGTTTGCGTGTAGTGCGTACTTTGCGCATGGCGTCGTCATTTCGCGCACGCTGTCATGATAACGTAGGTAAGTGAAAAAAAGGGTCACTTCGCGTATTGTTATCGATGCGCAAACCTTGTCATTTTTTGACGTTTGTACAAAAAATTAATTTATTTTAAGTGTACAAAATAGTGAATGAATAACAAATTCTCCTGCATTGCTTATGATTAATTCCCAACGTTCTGGTTATTTTGTCGATTTCTGACTTGTTGAAATTCCATAGTTTGGAACTTATTTACAGAAGACTTTCATTACTAAAGGGGGTTCCTCGAGCAGGTATTTTTGGAAAAAAGTGAAAATCGGATGGGGAAGTATCAAGAGAATAGGGACGATGTGAAACAATCTCACAACCGAGCTGTTTGGCTTTTAGAAAATTACAATCACAATTATTTTCGGTCTTTTATCTTGAATTGCAACGTGAATGACGATCAATTACTTGCCAATCAATCTCAGCAGACATTGTATTCGCTGTAGGTGAAACCTTGTTTATTCCACCTCATATGCACAACGTTCTGTGTGAATAGGCGTCAGATAACATTTTTGTTAAAGCTCGCTCTTATGTTCGCAGTAACAGTATGATTTTTGTTGCTTTCACAGCGCGCGGGCCCATACACCAATTTTTTTACTTTTCTAACGGAATGCATTAAATTTGCGATACAGTACGGAAACGTCTAATGTGTGACGTTTGCGTAACCTTCCGTTCTTACTAATTTGTTTGCTAAGGTCACCATTTCTGACCGAATAAAGGAGACTTATACAAGGTATCTGAATATTCCATGACACGTATCCAAGACATTCATTTCGTTACAGTTTCCTCTTCGAACCAGAAAGGGCGTACTGTCATAATCCCGAATTAAGTGGGATGTAAGTGCTCTTCAGGCGAAGCGCAAACAATCTGTTTTTGGTTTCTCGAAACATATTTTAGTTGTCACACGATTATTGGTTTATTGCAGCACCTTATAGAACTGTTAGTTTTTTTTTTTATTTTAGCCTGCAATTGAGTATATGTCCACAATCCTTAATTTAGTTACACCAGATTAAAGCATGACAATGTCGAGATAAGCGGCCCAAATCCTTTGCGAGAGCAGCAAAATCGTTAGATAAAACCATAAGATAAATTGATTTTCCTTAGGTAAACAGGGTGGTAATTATTCAATGTGACAGCACAACGATAAATGTGTTATGTAGAAACCCCAAACGTTTAAGCAATAATAAATTAACTTTTTTTTTCAAAAGGCTATATTCATTGACGTATTTCTAGTCATTGATTTACTTCTTTTGTATTATAGACATAAAGATTTATGGCAAGGACACTTTTAATGGACTAGAAAGTTAATTATAATATTTACACCAAGCTGTGTTCGATCTTTTATGATTTTAAAAGCTTTTCTCATTCATTCTATTAAGATTCAGGAAGATCCCTTCTTTATGCCTTTCACATGTTTATTGCAAACTAAACCCATTACGTGTTTTGCCTTATAAAGGATCTCGGTATTTATTGATATCTACAACACCCTCTGTTACTGGAAAACTTACAGTAATAGGCTTTTGATTGGTACAGGATTGGTTGAACTCAATAACGACTTTCCTCGTCATTACTCCATAAATTTCTTTTCACAGTAAGATTTTTATATAAAAAGTTGGTTTTTAACGCTCAAAAATGAATTCCGTCGCCCATTAGCATTATCTTGTTCTCTTAAAAAGAGAAGTGTGTTTATTTTCCATTATAATGTCTGCTGAAGTGAGGAAGTAGGGAGGTAATGCCAATTTACTTGTACAATATTTTCTAACTTAATCCACAAAAAAATTCTTACGCAATTTCGAATTCACGCGTACGTAAATATTAATTAACGTTCAGTTTATACGCTTGATGAAGTGCCACCTATTTGCAGTTGTGGGTCAATGGTATGAAAATTATTCAAGAAAACAGAACGTGTCACGACCCAATTTTCATAAAAAGCCATAAAAAAAATTTTTAATATCCTACAATTCATTCGTGCTCACACATTTTCATCATTTACATTTCAATAAGTTAAAAATTACGAAATCATAATAGCGTGGTAATTGCTTCATTCACGTGAACCGATTCAAGCTGTAATTAATTTTTTTTTTACATTTAAACTTGCAAGGAATTTTATTAATATAATTTCTGCAGATGGCGGTTTAAAAGTTAAAGCCTGAATGTAACTCTGCTTTCTTCTGTTTTTTTTTTAATTAATTAGTGTTATATTGGAAAGTTATAAAGTTAAAATACAGTAAAATTTTCATTTTAAGTGAAAAATTAAAGAACTAAAATAGTTATGCAAATTCTATCATGAGTGAAACGGGAACAGTCGAATGTTAGGTTCTATACAAAATTGTTTTATTGTAGGTACTTAAAGATTCATACATAATAATAACAAATGGTTACTATAAAATAATTACCTATACTTTCGCTTAAGAAATATATGGGGGAATAAATTATTCTCTGTTTGAAATAGATTATCTAATAAACTTTATAGCCCATATTCAATATGTAATATAAATATTAAAACTCAAACAAGGGAGTACATTACAAATATCATATTTTTGCTGTTTACAAATTAATTATGTTTTAAAACGTGTCTCGCCTATAAATTTGATCCCTATTATTTAATATCATGTACTACTAATGGGCAAATATTAGATAATATGCACACCTACCTACTTGTGGTAACATATGTCAACAGTAATTTATAGGTTTTATTAGAAATAGCAGGCAGCTACCGCACATTATGTAGTTAGGTATATGTAAATATCTTCCTGAACAAATTAACCCCTTTGTTACAATAATTGTATCAGAAGTAACGCGCCATTTATATTTTGCTGTTTGTACCAAACCACAATTTTACTTATGTTTATATATTATGAGTGAATTCTAAATACATAATCCCATTTTCTACAGAACGGGGAATAAAAATTTGAGCGCTTATTATGAGATAGATCTCGTAAATAAATACCTACTACGAACGATCCACAACACAGCAATTAAATATTTTGAAGCATGTGCGGTTTTAACGTTTCGGCTTTACTGTAAACCCATACTTTCGTAAATAAATGATAACATGTGTTATGGAATAACAGAAAAAGCTGAATGTCCCGAAACCCAAATAACGTTTACATAAAAGTTCATCGTTTTTAGTAATTTTAATACGTTTCATCCTAGTTTGTCTAGAATTGAAGTGCAAGTAATCCAATAATTTCTTTTCATATAAGTTTTAAATGCATTTCTAAATCCCAAAAGCAATCTAATTAATGGTGCGTTATGGATGAAGTATATTTTAGTAGCGATAATGATCGAAAAATTCTATTTTAAAGATGTGACCCTGACTTTAGAAGCTGTGCATTTAAAAGATCATTTATTCCTACAAATAGGTGTACAGTTTTAGATTTGTGCAATACATCGTTAATTTTATGTATTAGTGTATGTGCAAAAAAGCGCTAATTATGACTCAAATCGTACAATCACTCGACTTTAAAAATTAATTACGGCTATATTATTGAAACTGAGTGGTAGATACTTATATATTTGAAAAATGTATACCTATCTATTTGTCAGTGTGAGATGCTTTTGAGGCCAATTGGTTAATTAGTCTTAAAGCTATAATAAAAAAACGACATCTTGTGTAACTGAGTACCTGATAGTTCGATTTATAAATTAACAGTAACATAAAAAATCAAACCAATTATGTTGTGGTCTAACACGATTCCAAAAAAATGTCATTATAGAAGGGTTATTTTAGATGAAATTTGAAAAAAGGGATGGATGCTTCGGTCCGTGTGGTGAAGTGCAGCACGGCTGGAAGCTGTTGTCGTACAACGTACACTATTGCTATGAAGTGCATGGTTTTTTACAAGGCAAAAGAACTTTGTTCTGGTTTGCCGCCCGCTATTTACGATGTGCGCCTTTCTTTCGCGATAAACATAACATTTACTTTGAATTACAAGAAAACAAATTTTGTTTTCAATAAAGGAATAATGCAGCTTGATCAGTAACAAATTTAGCATTTAAAACAAGAATTTTTTCTTTAGAGTCCGTATATTGGAAAATAATAAATTTTCGGTTATAGCTCATAAAACCAGTTAACTGTATCAATACTCAACATTTATGGGCAATCAACTTTTGAGAAGTATGTGTGCTACAACATTTTGAAATTTGGTAACAATTTATGGAACAATAACAATTTTATGATAAGTTAAAACTAACCATCAGCCAGGAAAATGATAAATATACACCCCCAGTTTTTTCAGTATGACGACTCAAAAAAACGATGCATTGATGATGTAAAAAAATGCTCTCCTTTCACCATAATGAGGGGTAGAATGGAATACAAACAAAATTTAAAATGCCACCCTGAAAAAGATTCGCATTAATTTTGTGTTATTGTTGATTTTAAGAATGCGAGGAAAAGGAGATATTCAATACCTGTAAATTTAAGGAATTCGTGTGTAATCATAAAATCGATAGAAATGAGGCACCAGATATCGTCAATAAAGACGTTAAGGG
The DNA here is from genome assembly GCA_036250285.1 of Pyrocoelia pectoralis. Classification (NCBI taxonomy): domain Eukaryota; kingdom Metazoa; phylum Arthropoda; class Insecta; order Coleoptera; family Lampyridae; genus Pyrocoelia; species Pyrocoelia pectoralis. The sequence continues at coordinate 8,823,824 of CM070075.1, forward strand.
AGGTTTTAATTCTTTGAATCTTATGAACAAACTATCCCTAAACAATGATGAAATACAAAGAACAATAAGGCAAAACTATAAAACACATCATTTTATATCCTTTATTCTTTATTTAAATCTAACGGTTAATCTGTAATCTGCAGTTTAGATTTTTGGTCAGCCCTTAATTCTTAAATCAAGGGAGAAAATCTTTCAATCATAGTGGAAATCCAAAATCGGCAGTTAGATTTTTAAAAAGGTGTGATAAATATAGCGCGATTTAGTTAGGAAACTATAGTGTTGCATACCGCCCTAGAACAGATGCCAACTACACCCTCCCTCCAAATCAAAACCTACTTTAAATTCCCTTCTAAACCTTACCACCAAAATTGGTATGTGATCAGCGTCTAACTGTAGAATATGACAACAGATGGCTCAAGATCTCAACTAACAAAGGGAAAATAAAATATGTACTACAAAATTGGACATAGGGATAGCATCCAGTTATAAAGGGCTACGTGCCAAAGCCAAAGCTGAACCTGTTATACGGGTACTTCGATGTCCTTAGCGTGACAATAGAAAAATGCCATTCTATTATTACCCTCATTTATTTACGGTGTCTAAAACCATCCAAAAGTAATGAAGAGTTAGTTAACAGCACCCCTCCAATTTAACTAGCGACAATTGCTCCCTTGGTAGATCCTCTTCGAGGCCTAAGATGTTAGTCCAAAATTTGCATGATATACATTAAACAAAAATATCAAGTAAACTTGCGAAATAAAGAAACTACATAAAACTTGAGTGAATAATCAAATCTACACCAAGGAAGTGGACACGTGCAGAGACCATACATTAAAATAAATTGCAAAATTTTGTAACGTTAACATACAAATCAGTAGGAATAATATTGTAAAATAATAATACTTTATTAGATCCAGGACCAAGGCATAATATGGTATAGATCAAGTCAGCAAAACATAAGAAATTAGTTAAAATAATACATGATGTGTATCAAACATAAAAATAAAATACTAAACTAGCATTTAAGCAAATATTATTTTCACAGTCAGTATAATTTAATGCGACAGATATTCTTCTACAGAATAAAAGCAATTTTTTATCAGAAACTTCCTAACTTCAGCTTTAAATTTTTTTTTGATTCCCTTCTAGTTTTAGGTGTTTCGGAAGTTTGTTATAGATATGTATGCCCATATAATTAACATTTTTTTCATACACAGAAAGATTATGTTTTGGAATGCACAATTGAGACTCAAACCTGGTATTGTAGCTGTGATTAAAATTGTTTTGGGGATAGTTTTGAGGATGTTCCCTAACAAATAATAAGACTTCAAGGATATAGATTGCTGGTACCGTTAGTAGATTAAATTTCATAAAATAATTTTTGCACGACGTTAATTTAGTTACTCCAGCTATGGTTCTAATGACTCTTTTTTGGATGCGAAATATTCTGACCGCCGAGGTTGAAGAGGTATTCCATATTTAATTCTACTACAAAAGTGCGCATAGTAAAATGATAACAATACTGGTCATGTGGTTAGGTTATTTAACTTATATATTGCAAATGATAATGAAGTGAGTTTTTTCGATAAATGATTTATATGCGTATCCCAACTTAAGTTAGCTTCTAGATAAATGCCTAAAAATTTCACTGTAGTTTCATGATGTAAAGATTGACTATTTGCTCGAATTAAATATGACTGATTTAGATTATTCGAACGGGGCGCGAAACTAATTATATTTGATTTAGAAATGTTTAGGTGTAATTTATTTGACTGGAACCATAAAAGAAATTTGTTAAGTGATACTTGAAGATTTCTCAAAGTAGATGAAAGATCTTGCCTACATGAGAGATAACTATTGTCATCTGCAAACATTGTAATGTTCTTATTGTCGACACAACATGGGGTAAATCATTAACAAAAATTAAAAACAATAATGGTCCTAAAACCGACCCTTGTGGAACTCCAGAGCTTAAATGTAATTTAGAGGACCTTTCATTGCCAACTTGCACGACTTGGCTACGATCAAGTAAGTACGATGAGAGCCAGTCGTATATTTTGCCACGTAAACCATACTGGTAGCATTTTGTTAAGAGAATAGAATGATCAACCATGTCAAAAGCTTTACTCAAATCCATGAATAGACCTACACATTTATGTTTATTGTTTAAATTTTTATACAATGATTCCAGAAAGCTATAGATGGCAGTTGTGGTAGATTTACCTTTTAGAAACCCATGTTGAGCATCATTTAACACACGAGTTTTGATAAAAAATTCTGTTATTCTCTTAAATAAAACTTTTTCTAGAATTTTAGAAATCGTAGAAAGCAGAGACATCGGTCTATAATTTTCTAATTTAGTGGGATCACCTTTTTTATATAGAGGAATAGTTTTTGACACTTTTAGATTCTCTGGGAACATACCACTTGTTAAAGACAAATTGATAATATATGCCAATGACGGTGTTATAGACGTTATACAGTATTTTAATATATTGGCGCTAATTCCGTCAAGTCCGCATGAGTTAGACCGTTTTAAATCGTGAATTGTGTTAAAGACTTCAGATTCTGTAACTGGTTTTAGATACATTGTAGGGTAATATTTGTTTACTTGAAAGTTATATGGTTCCTGACTTAAATGGACATTTAATTTTTTGGGAGCAGTAACAAAGAACTTATTAAAGTATGTAGCTATTTTTTGCTTGTCCGTTGTTTTATCACATGGTGTTACAATTTCTTTTATATCTGTTTGCGATTTACTATTTTGTACGTTTTCATTTATAATATTCCAGACTGTTTTTGATTTGTTTGAGGAATTTCTGTATGTTCTGTCGTAATGCAATTTTTCTGCATGTTGTATTACCTTTTTGTATATTTTTTTATAATTGACATTTATGTGTTATTATCATGAACAGAGTTACTTTTCATTTTTGTTTGATATAATTTTTTAAGGTTTTTCGATGAAATTTGTATTCCTTTTGTTATCCATGGCTTTGGACAACCATTATTTATTTTACTTTTTCGTAAGGGAAACGCTTGATCGATGTAATAATTTATTGTGTCTGTAAATATTTTAAAAGCTTCGTTTACATTATTTGATATTTTATATACTTCGAAGCAATTTTCTTTGCTTATATGAAAGCCGAATGTGTTATAATTATTTTCATTAACATTTCTTTTATACGTGTGTGTAACTAATTCCTTTTTTGAGCTTTTTAATACCAAGTTTAGTACAACAATTTGTGGCGTGTGATCGGATAAGCCATTGTGGAGTATCTTGGAATGTACGCGGTTATCAATTATATTAGAACAAATATAATCAATAGACGTTGAGGAGGTTTCTGATACTCTTGTTGGTTTAGAAATATGATTGCTTATATTATAAGATATAAACAAATCTCTTAAAGTGAGTGACAGGTTTGCGTCGGTAGCAAAATCAATATTTAAGTCACCGCATAAGATTATCCGACTGTGTTTATTAGTACATAATTTGTTTAATACTAAAGTGAAGAGTTTAAAAAAGTGTTGCACATTTGAAGATGGAGATCTGTAGATTGTAACAATATTCATAGATAATAAAGTACCTGGCATAGATACATTTATAATGAAGTACCATAAGTAAATACTACATTACGGTACCTGTATAGACACAAAATGAAAAGAAAAATGAGAATAGCGGTAAGAGGTAGGTAAGTATATAAACTCTTTTTGAAGTTGGAGAAACGGGATTAATTAAGAAGGGATCAATTAATATTCGGGTGGCTCTGCCGAAGAGGATTCACACATGATGATATTAATATGTACTTATCACTTATTGTTTGGATTTGAAGATGTTCAATGTTTTTTGTTCTGTGTGTTTCATATATTAATCAATTTATTTTTAGTTGCATTTTTTTATTAGGGGTGTAGTGGTGCAGTCATTTATGTTACATCAAGATAAATAAAATCCGAACATCCACTATTTACTTTGAAATGAAATAGTCCTCTAAACATTTGTAAATTGGGTATAAACAACTTCAAAATTTATAAACTGAATAAGTTTCTTCGGTTCATAACAAGTACATAAACGTTGATTTTGTGTGCTTTTCGCAAAGGGTATCAAAGCGTTGTTTTCAATGTCAATGGGAGCTTGATGTTAGTTTGGCATAAACTTCTATTTTAACAACAGAAACATACCAGTAAGTCAAAAGTTACTTGGAACATTTACCAATGAAAGACACAATACAGTACACGGAAACATAAAGAATTTTATAAGACATTTCACATTTGGATTTTTTCGTTTTGAACATCTACTACTAGAGTGTTCAATAGCATAATCTGTAGCTTATATGCCTGTCGTTAGAATAGAAATCAACACGTGATGTTGTATCAATTTATGGACAACTTCTGTATTGACAATATAATAGTTTATAAAGCCTCCTAGAAATATGTAGATAGTGGCTTAGGTTGTGTAAGAAATATATAACCAAATTTAATAAATATAATTTTTCAAGTAAATTGCTTTAAGAAAGCAGGAAATCTGTATTTATACGCTATGAAATTGAACGTTTGATATACACTATACAGTCATTAGACAATAATCGACAGATACTTAAAATGTGCACACTAGGGTTGGAATGAAAAGCATTTAAATTATATATCTCGCCACACACAATTCCAGTTTTTATGTGCCTATAAAATTGCATATTCACATTTTAAATAAACAGAGATTCTCAACCAACGACAGCCAAAGATATTCATACCCTTTACTCAAAGTGAAGGTTCATTAAAACACCATGGGAAATTGGCGATGAGTCCGCAATTTATAATTATTTTATGAACCTTAAAAAACGGAAACAATGATAATTATGAATAATAATAAAATCGTCGCAAATTATTTTATAAAAATGCGATTTACCTGATGGGGACCTTCCTTGTATGATTACAATTCTACTCATGACTTCATCCTCATCTGTGTACTTTAAGCATAATCTAATCTTTACAAGTGTGCTTACTGTACGTGCGTATTTGCCGTGTGTACCTTACGGATATTATGTTCGTATACATTATTACTCTGTAGTTGTGGTAGTTATTATACCTTTAAATATGCCATTCATTCTCTAAATTATGACGATGTCCACTTTCAAAATTGATGACTGAAAACAGAGCACGTACCGTTTAGTTACTTAATTATGTTACTTATTTAACGAGTTGAAGTTTTTTTCGAAATTTTGAAATTGATGCGATTTACGTTTTAGTTTATCAAACGCGTAAAAGGGTACAAATTTGTTTCAGTTTCGCACTCTTTTTCATATTAATGAGGGATCGTTTAAAATCGGTTATTTAAAGTTCATTGTGATCTTTTGGAAATTTTTCGATATTAGTTCATCACATTGTCACTTTTACTGTTTAACATTGTCCCTTTTTTTGAATATTTCGTGTTTCTTAAGTGCCTATTAAAAGCCCATTCAATAATCGCTGCTTTTACTTAACAATATGTGCCGCTTTATTAATTGCTTTAGAAAATCCAAAGAGCAAGTAAAGCTATCAGAATGTATAAAAGTTAGCTTTTGTGAGCTCTGTATTAAAAAGGCATTATCTCATTGACAACTCTTAAATAATATAAAAAGCACTTTATTTACCTATTTATTCTGCTATTTCTTATAATGTTTCAATTCATTTATTTTTTTTTATTTATTGGTTCAGTTATTTACGAATTTTCACCGTAATTGGTTGTAATATTTTATTGGTACTTCTGCAGTGTGTCATTTTAAAATGATTATTCAAATGTAATGTCAACAAAACTCTAAATTGTAACTTGATGAATTTAATATTCTAATCTTTTTATACTTATTTATTCAAAGTTCGTTCCTTTGTCATGAGTATAGGAAACAGTAACGATGTTTATGTTGGCGAATTACTTTAAGAGGATTACAAGTTAAGAAGATTTAGTAGAGTGGAGCGATTAGTAATAAAACAAAAAAAATTCCATGAATATTATACTGTCCCCTTATGCTCTCTTTATATGAAACGGACTCAGATTAAATTGAATGTGAATTAAACCCAGTTTTACAGAATTTTCATCTTTAACACTAAATTTAAAATGTAATTTGATCATTAAATTGAGCAAAATAAAACTTTATAGTGTTGTGCCTGCGCATGTTATATACTTACTTAAATAAGTAGGGAATATAAGGAAAACCATAGGGTAGGTGTTTGTGATAGCGGAACGTGTTACAATGACCATTTCAATAGTCAGCATCTCATTTCCTAAGATTAGTATAAATGTTCTTAGGGCTTTAAATGGTCACTAAGCATCCCTTTTAGATTAAGAATTTCTATAGTAACGATATTTCGGTATAATCCATCTTATGAATATTATTGAAATAGCGTAACACTACTATAATAATTATATATTTGACAGTAATTTTGTTGTTCATTTGGGTATTATTTCGTACGTCGGCGCCGGCGCCGTAATGTCGTAGGCTATGTACCGAGTATATTAAATTAATAAAATAAAACGGTTCGATTTCGCCACTAAATATACGTACTGCTACTTTTTATATATGTACATTAATTAAATCCATTTTCTTTTTCAGGTAAGATCACTTATACTTCAATCTATAACCATATTCGGGTAAGTCCACAATTTTTCTTAAGTTGTTTGCGGCAATCCCTATTTATACACAATTATTATATAAAAAACGGATTTAATATAGGTAACCGCCAATTATATGGCTATGAATATGAAAATTGGTAATTCTAGGTATAACTTAGAAATTATCTAAACCAAAGAAAAAGATTGTTGTGAAAACAGATCGTTCATGCGTAACAAATTGCTACGCACTTCGTCCTTTTTTCTATAGATTGCTCGTGACTATTATTGTGAAAGTTTAATTGCGATTTTATACCTCACGTGCTCTCAGTTTTTAACCAAAAACAGCATGGCTTGGCTTCTCTACCCGCCATATTCATCCAATTTCACTCCATGCGACTTCCTCTTATTCCCCCGTACTGAAAAAAGTCCTCAAAGAAAACGTTTTGTGGATGTGGTAGAGGTGAAGAAAAAAACGACGGAGGCAGTTTACAAGAATTTAAGGACTGCTTCGAAAAGTGGAAAACACCTTTGGACCGGTGTATTGCATCAAATGGATAGTACTTTGAAGGTGATTGAGTTTGTAACACCTAAAAATAATAACACCACTTTTTATTACAAAATTCCGGTTTCTTTTGGGTCCCCCCTCGTATGTATTTTATATTTCTGTTTTTATTCTTTTCATTTACTTGTCTTACACATAGGATATTGTACAGTCTGTTCTTTGTCTTGGAGTTAGTAATCTTTCATCACAACAGTTTTGCTACTGACGGGATTACGCTTATGTCCCTGTAGTTAATCATTTGCATTTTTCCGCCTTTCATATAAATTGTATTCCAGAGGGACATCTTTTAGCGTCTCTACTTTATTAAGAATGTATTTTACGATTGTATCGCTTTCGTTTCTGCAGTAGGTTCAAGAGTAAATCATTTATATTTCTTACCGTTTTTAAATATTCTTCTGAAGCTTTTTTCAATACGAAAGTATAACAGTTTGTTATCAAAAATGATGGTTCCGCTTCTCATTGAAGCGGAAAGTAAAAGGTATTTTTTATGAATGTACATTAATGAGAGTACATAATAAAATTATAGTGTACTTCTATTTTGCTTACGTAAAGATAAGGTGTGCTTTACGAACTTCGGAAGGATGTGAGACAACCTTACGTACACAGGAAATTAATCACTCTCAGAACTAAGGAAGGCGACCGCTTCCGTAGTTGTAAGATTTTGAAATCAATTTGAACTCGAACTGACATAATAAGTATGCGATTAGATGTGAACCGTCTCCCCAGGAAATAATGCTAAATTACCGATTCAACGTCCGCGAAAGATAGTACATACTTACATAACATCATAATCCATTGACCATTATGATAACATGGATTGAAAAAGATTAATTCTATGATCTTTCCAGTTTAATTTAATTCTTATGCGAGTTAATGGTTTTAGTTTTTTTGAATTTTTATGTATGTACGAATTAAAACTTGTTTGAATAATAAAGCCAGCTGAAAAGCAGCAGTGTCATACTGTTACTTATGAAAATTTAAAAAAAAGGCGACGTTAAGACTATTATTTGACGCGAAATAGGAAAAATCCGTTGTGGTTGCTGTCTGTTAAGATCCTTATTTAACTTTGCTCTTTGTGCTCCATTTTTTGTAATTGTAACTTAAACTTAAGTTAACTACATATGATTAAATAGAACTAGATTTTCAGTATGCTATAGCTGTAGCAGTTTGGGATTTTGTTCAATTAACGAAATAAGTATTAGACTGTTAGTTAATTTTTTCGTCATTTTTGTATAGTAACGAAGGTCCGTCCACTTAATTGTCAATGTTTTGTTGTACAATCCATTATATGAACACAGGAATTTAGCAATATTTATCAAATGAAACCTAATCCAAAATGTTTAAGAAACCATTTTTTATCTCCTCCTCAGAAACGCTATCATGAAAACGTAACACTCATATTATCGTAAACTACAAATAAAAAGCGTAGTTGTGTAAACTATACATACTCTCTTGTGTTTAAGTCATATTTTATGAATTGCCCTAAAATTGTGGTATCACGTGATTAAAGTCTGATATGATCTGTAAATTCGAACAAATATTCTACTGTCGCTAACATTTGACAGAAAAATAGCAGTAATAGTAACTAGACTGAAAATGTATACAATCCAGTAAGAAATGTAAGAAATATAATCAGTTTCCTAAGAGATGCTGCAATTTGTGACGGAATATAATTCTGCCTATTAATATGTACAATTTTGCCCAACACCATGGTCATTTTATTAGTATACCCTTGGAAATCAAACTTGCAAAAATCAAAGAAGACCTTACTATCGGAGTAAAAATGCAAGGCTGGGGGGTGAAATTGTTTCATTTTTGGACAGTATATTAATCATAATAGAACATTATTTATTTTAGGTTAAACTGTGCAATTGTTTTTATTGATAAAAGAATCCAAACGTTTCGGACACCACTTACAGGTGCCTTCTTCAGTGGGTTAAAATTAAAAATCAATTTTAATTTTAAAGGAAAAGAAAACTGACAAATTGTACAATTAAAACTAAATTGTCAACTAATAAATACGTCAACTAAATAATTAAATATGATTATCCAAACGAACATGCTTCAAAACCAAGTGCCAAGCCTTATTAAGGCAAATATTATCAAACTGTTATTAGGGTTGGAGAAATAAAGGCTAACATGTATAGATAATTGTTGAACAATGTTTTATTTAAAAGTTGACGTTTCGCCTATATTATAGGCATAATCATAACTTGATAATTTCTGTAACAATTGTGATGGTTAATATTTGGAAGCAAGTAGGTAGTACTGTTATTATGAGTAAATGAAAATGATCAATTTTTCTTTTGCAACTTGACTATGAGGTGAGAACAAAATGGATGTCATAATATATAAGCATACTTACATGTTAAAAGTATAAAAATTTTTTTATTTTGATTTATAAATATATGGTGAAGAATTGTAACTCATGCGTTATTTAAAGACGCAGTCAATAGGGGAGGGAATTTATTACCTCCACAATCATTTATTAATATATTGTTACGTTAAAGTTAAAAATTTAAAATACTATAAAATCTGGACACCATCAACGTGCACGTATTCTTGGTAATTCGAGTTAATGTACGCGTTACGTTAAAGTTAAAAATTTAAAATACTATAAAATCTGGACACCATCAACGTGCACGTATTCTTGGTAATTCGAGTTAATGTACGCGTAACAATATATTAATAAATGATTGTGGAGGTAATAAATTCCCTCCCCTATTGACTGCGTCTTTAAATAACGCATGAGTTACAATTCTTCACCATATATTTATAAATCAAAATAAAAAAATTTTTATACTTTTAACATGTAAGTATGCTTATATATTATGACATCCATTTTGTTCTCACCTCATAGTCAAGTTGCAAAAGAAAAATTGATCATTTTCATTTACTCATAATAACAGTACTACCTACTTGCTTCCAAATATTAACCATCACAATTGTTACAGAAATTATCAAGTTATGATTATGCCTATAATATAGGCGAAACGTCAACTTTTAAATAAAACATTGTTCAACAATTATCTATACATGTTAGCCTTTATTTCTCCAACCCTAATAATTACCAATTGGGCTAATGAAAACCAGTCAATCTAAAATTATCAAACTGTCTATTAATATTATTAGGATGTTTATAGATTTCAATGGCTTCACGTTGAAAACGAACATAAAAATTAGAAGTTCTTGATAAAATCTTCATATTATCAAATAGAATATCATGACCAAGATTATTTAACGCATGTTCTGCTATTCCAGATTTTTCAGGTTGATTTAATCTACAAAAACGCATGTGTTCTTTTCTTCTACTTAAAAAAACTACGTTTAGTAGTTCCAATATATACCAAACTACAAGAACATAAAATTTTATAAACACCTGAAGCTGTCAATGGATCTAAAGGGTCCTTAGGAGATCTCAAAAACTCAGAAATTTTTTTTGTTGGAATAAAAATTGTCTTTATGTTATTTTTCTCTAGTATTCTACCAATCTTATCAGTAACTCCTCTAATATAGGGAAGAAAACCATACCTAAATGTGCTAACTTTTCTCAAAGTTGTTTAGGTTTAGAAGTTTGTTAATTTCCAAAACCGCGCCAACTTTTTTCCAAATTTCTTTAAAAAAAACGTTGTATAATAATATTTTTAATCGTGTTGGACCACAACATAATTGGTTTAACTTTTTATGTTACTGTCAATACTATTAATATCGAACTTTCAGGTACTCAGTTACATAAGATGTCGTTTTTTTATTATAGCTTTAAGACTAATAAACCAATTGGTCTCAAAAGCATCTCAATGGAATCCATTAGTGTTAGATGAAGAGAAAAGATAAAAGGTAGTTAAATCATAAAACCTCTTCTATATTTGTTTTTGAAAAACCAATTCCGACAAAAATGGTCATTTTGGGGCTTAAATCGATGATTTGATGATGAACTAATGATAAGATTCAAGTTAAAAGTTACAAAAAGAGCATGATGATGAATGTATAATTGAAATACAATAAAAACCAAACTTTATCACACAATTATCATTGTTGTATAGTAAAATTGAAGCAATTACATGATACTTAATTAAAATAATGGTGGATGCTTTTTCTTGGTAATTAATCGCTTACACAAATAATAGTAATTGGCACGATGTGTACAGGTTATAGAATTCAATTACGGTCGTCTACTCTTGGAAAGTGATGTTTTTTGAATACACCAAGGTCAAGGTTTTGCAATTGTCTTACCGATTTGCAAAAAAAGGATGTAAACACGTGCTTCTAACTTGTCAGAGCTGTTTTATACAACTTGTGCAATTGCAATGTGTACAGAACGAGCCTCTGTGGCTTGTAAGAAATTCTGTAAATCAAAGAGAAGGTTTTTTTTGTCTTAAAATGCTGGAACTTTTCCGTTTTTTTTTTTAATATAAGAAAAGGTGGATGGCGTCAACCATCATGTCCATACAACTCCTTTCACTTTCACCGGTATGGTATGTCAATTATGATTGTCGCTTTGAACTATAATTTATATTCGCTACGTCTACAACTTTCGGCCATAAATCATCTCTACACTACTATTAACTTATTAATCAAGATACATATTACGTTATAAAAAATTATAATGTGTCATGATTATTTAATGGAGCGTTAAATTTTTTTCTATTGAGACGCTTTTCCAGTGTTCCAGGTTACATCCTTTACACAAACTAATTAGATTTAGATTAGATTAATCGACTCTTGTTAAATTAGTTTATGTAATGTTAAAATTATACGTCGTTATTACTTAGAGATTTAATTCGCCAGAGTCCACCAAGAGGTTAGGGATATGTAGGTCACTTTTAAGATATAAATTTGGTAGTTAACAAAAAAAAGAGAAGTAACTAGAAGTAAAATCCGAACGGTGTAATTAATTTGCTTCAGGAAAGAGATCTTTAGCCGGACTGTAAATTTTAATTTTAATATCTCTTTTGAAAGCAAGCATCTTCCGGACAATTTCTTAATGCAGTCTGCCGAAAAATGATAATTTAAGATGTATATACCTACTAAAAATACTAATTAAGTTGTTATTAAATAATTTTAATTACTCTTCGGTAATAAAACCATATCGGACCGGTGAACAATTTTTTTTACATTCCTATTTGAATTCAACGTAAATATCGGAAATTAAATTTGTTTTGTTTTTGGTTGGGAATGATTACAAGGAACGTTAAATGAAACTACCTATTTATGGGAAGATTTTTGTTAAATGTTTTATTTTATGCAGTGCTTTGTGGCTGTTTCGTAATTAATTATCGATTCAATTTCTATTTCCTATTGTAATATTGTTCAACATCTTATTAGCTCTTAGCTAATAATTCCGTATCATAAATCCAAAATAAATAAAAACAAATAGACACGAACAAAGCGACGAAAATGGATTACATTGGGTGTAATCGTTTATTTCTAATAAATGCTATAACTAAATAATTATTCCGAGAAATAATTTACAATTCACAAAACAAATCGAATGCAATTTTCATGATAAACTCATCTTTCATGAGTGTACCTTAGTAATAGGTTTATCTACACTGTGGCCCGAAATAAAGGAGTACATTTTTTAATCTGAAATAACTTTTTTGTTTTTAGGGCGATTTATTTTCTTTTTACAGGGTTAATACCTCAGCATGTCCCCAATATGAGTGCAAATTTTGGTATAAATAAAATGTACAGGGTCGGACTTACAAATTTTTTTCTTTAATGGTGCATTTGTGATCGTTGCAAATGAAACATGTTTTAGCTAAATTTGAACTGATATGCTCTTTCGGTACGGTAAGTACCCAGAACACTTCCGTACAAACGAAATTCTCCGAAATTGTAGGATTTGCGAAATATCATTTTTTTATTGAAATAAGGAAATAATACATTTTATTAAATAACACAAATTATAACTAAGACAATTAGCTACAGAATTTATAACTTAAAGTAAAATATTATGAATGTGGCCACCATGATTGTTCACCACTTCTTGTAGCCTTCTGCGCCATAAATTGATGGCCCCATTTATTGTACGCTGTTCAAAGTTGTTCCATACAAACTGCATTCGTTCGAAGAAATGGCAGGAAAGATGTAATTTAGTGCTAAGGAGCTTCCGTTTTAGTGAAGATATTAGAAAAACATTTAAATTTACATAAATATTAAAATTCGATATTTTTCTTTAGTTTATGGCTAATGCGCGTACTTAGTACCATTTAAATAAAAAAATGATATTTCGCAAATCCTACAATTTCGGAGAATTTCGTTTGTACGGAAGTGTTCTGGGTACTTACCGTACCGAAAGAGCATATCAGTTCAAATTTAGCTAAAACATGTTTCATTTGCAACGATCACAAATGCACCATTAAAGAAAAAAATTTGTAAGTCCGACCCTGTACATTTTATTTATACCAAAATTTGCACTCATATTGGGGACATGCTGAGGTATTAACCCTGTAAAAAGAAAATAAATCGCCCTAAAAACAAAAAAGTTATTTCAGATTAAAAAATGTACTCCTTTATTTCGGGCCACAGTGTATAAGTAGTTAAGTGTAATACGAGTTTTAAGTTGGAAATGAATTTTTTCGGGGTCATGCCGGTCATCATAAAGGCTAGATTAAATGATTAGAGAAGGTCAATTCCGTTTAATGTAATCAATATTTCGGCATATTTAAAGGCTTCATGAGGCAGTAATTAATATACTTAAGTGAATAAATAGTTCATAATTAATGAAAAAAACATGGTCTTTTTTTGGGTTTTTTTTCTTTGTAATTGTTCCCAGAAAAATTAGCATTTTTGAAGTGTAGATTCAAAATATTATGCGTAATAAACATTCCATTATATATTAACTTTAATCTAACGGAGCTCTTAATTTCCTTGCAACCTCTTCAATCTGACCATATTAATTGCCCATAATAACTCCTAGAAGTCTCGTTGTAGTAACATAATTTATTTTAATATTGTTAGTAAGGATTTGTACAAATTCTGTATGCTGCCAACCGCTTGCAAAAAGCCAATTTTGTCGTTCACGTCATTCATAAAAACTACAAATAGCCATCATTTTTTTTAGTACGGTAGTTGAGTACATTAGTTTAGCTTACGGAAGTTCATTTGAGTCACAAAAGAATAATTTCCACAGTTACCTACTAAATTTTTTTGCCAAAAATTTACCTTTAGTTTCTCTGACTTTCAAAATAAGGTTACTGTGGCCCCTAATATTACTTTATAAGGCGCTATTGGGGGTACTGCTGGAATATAAATATTGTCTTTATATCGCATTTTTATACTAATAGATTATGTAAATCCTTTTTTTTATAAAAGAAATTTTCAATTTATCAAAAATCTGTAATTTGATTGCTTTGAGCTACATAATTTGCAGCGTTTTCCATTTATTTAAATTCTATGTACGCGGAGTGAGCCCTGAAACATTACCAGAGTTTTTAATTTGTTTGTATGTTAAAAAAAAAGACCAAATTTAATAGATGTTGTTGTATTATTTATTTAAATTTACTTTTTTATTTGAACCACGTGGTACAGTTCTGTTGTACTACGCTCTACGACAAAAACTGTAATATTGTCGAATTTGGATACAATTTTATTACGGTAGCTTCTAAAGAAGTATGTTTTGGTCTTTGTGTGATATTCTTACTCACTTAATTAGTCTGAAACCGTACTAAAATTAATATTTGGTTGCCTCAATTTCGACTAATATTGGCATAATTGTTTAAGAAATATACAGGATGTCCATTTAGTAGCCCGTTCTTCAAGTACGGCTTTATTGTTAAATTTACTAAAAAATAAATATACGGGATGGCAATTAGGTTGGATGAAGCACATTTGCAAATTAGTTAGACACATACAGGGTGTCTCCAAAAAGTAGGGTGCATAAAACGTATATTTTTTTAAATGGAATGACCCACTTTTTTTAAGCGCAAATGTAGGGGCCTTGGGTGAACTTTTTAGTCGTACATTATTTTTGTATTAATACACGGAGTTGCCAAGTTATTAATTAATACATATTTTTTTACTAAAAATCAACCCTTCCAGTATACGCTTGTATTTTTTTAACGTCTTGTTTTTGTTTTTATGTAAGTTTGGTGGTGGACTTGGGTTGAATGAGAGAATGACGAAACATTAAATTATTTCATACAGGATGTTCACTTTTTTTGCTCCAAACATCGACATTTTCAAACTCATTTTTCTTCATTTTTTAAATAGCACACCCTATTTATTATTGCATATTTGGAATCCCCGGTCAATTTTAGTGCAACTTTATTAAGCTTACCCTATACCTAAGTGCGATAGTTTTTTCGTAAATTCAGATTTTCTATTCCTTACGGCAGTAGATAGTGGCGCGATGGTTAAGGCGCGTGGACGTGGCGACGCATAGGGTGGACACTCGAATCGAGGATGCGATGAAATAAGGTTTTATTTATTTTTTTAAATATGTGCTGTTTACGGAGGAATGGAAGTTCCATAGAAATGATTATGTAAACAGACACAATTTACACTTTTATGACATGCAAAACCCACACATTATCCGCGTCAACCATTTCCAACATAACTGGAGTCTCAACGTTTGGGGAGGAATCGTACATAACTATGAACTTGGTCCTTATTTTTTTGAAAATAAACTAATATGACAAATATTTTTAAATCTCTTGATAGAAGAGTTTCAAAATTTAACTCAGCATCTTTCTAACTGCATTACGGAGATAATGTGGTTGCAGCTGGACGGAACTCCGCCTCACTTTTCCATACAAGTCAGACAACAAATACGTTTATCGTAATGGTGCCACTACTAGATAGAACATGATGGAGAGGATTCAACAGTCTTTTCACCACATTGCTCCAGCTATGTTGAATGAAGTGATGAAATCTTTCACCAAAAGAGTAGACTCCTACTTAGTACAAGACGGTAAACATTTTGAACGGTATCCTCGATTCAAGTGTCCGGCCTATGCGTTTCCTCGTCCATCGCGCCACTATCTACTGCCGTAAAGGAATAGAAAATCTGAATTTACGAAAAAACTATCGCACTTAGGTATAGGGTAAGCTTAATAAAGTTGCACTAAAATTGACCGGGGATTCCAAATATGCAATAATAAATAGGGTGTACTATTTAAAAAAATGAAGAAAAATGAGTTTGAAAATGTCGATGTTTGGAGCAAAAAAAGTGAACATCCTGTATGAAATAATGTAATGTTTCGTCACGGTTGAATACTCTCATTCAACCCAAGTCCACCACCAAACTTACATAAAAACAAAAACAAGACGTTAAAAAAATACAAGCGTATAATGGAAGGGTTGATTTTTAGCAAAAAAATATGTATTAATTAATAACTTGGCAACGCCGTGTATTAATACAAAAATAATGTACGACTAAAAAGTTCACCCAAGGCCCCTACATTTGCGCTTAAAAAAAGTGGGTCATTCCATTTAAAAAAATATACGTTTTATGCACCCTACTTTTTGGAGACACCCTGTATGTGTCTAACTAATTTGCAAATGTGCTTCATCCAACCTAATTGCCATCCCGCATATTTATTTTTTGTAAATTTAACAATAAAGCCGTACTTGATGAACGGGCTACTAAATGGACACCCTGTATTTTGCGAAAAAGATCGATGTAGAAGGTAAAACATATTTGACGAACATTTTAAATAGTAAAAATTGGGCAATAAATTGTACAAAGAGGTTTCATTTTCTTTTAAAAGCGTAGGCGTTTAAGCAACATTAAACCTAATTATATACACCATTTTATTTTCCCTAAAACAGAAAGTTAAGTCCACAATTTACTTTTCGGTTCCTTTGCGTCTGTTTCATTTTAATCATTCTAACGTGATAATGTAACTTTTAATTTTCTTTACGACCTACCTTAAAACTGCTATTTTTCTTAAAATGACATATTTATATTTGTTTTCTCTTTAATGCTGTTTCATTATGTATATGTTACTCAATAAGCTACCAGAGGTTATGTATGTGTTCTTTTTCTTGGGCAACAGTTAATACATAAGTAAAACCTACAATGAAATTAGAGCACTAAGTGCATTGTCAGAACTTTTAAAAAATAATACAATTTATTACGTTCCACCTAAAACTTTAAAATTAATTAGAAAAAGTTTCTTGTCGCATTCTTTATTGGTATAATGTGCGTCAAGAGCTTATCTATTGTAGTAAATTTTACACTCTGACGTTTTCCAACAAAAATGGCTCCGTTAGAATGGAATTACGCGATGAATTCATTATGTTCGTTAGTGAACTTAAATTAGCGAATGTAATATCAATGAGCTTGTTGGTATTGATAAAATCGTTATTCTCGTATACATTGTGTCATTTGCACAAGTGCGTGCGTGCATTTATTTCTCACTCATCTATCGATATTTAAGAGAGAAAAAAAGAGATAAGGAACACTCTTCAATCGAGCTCCTCCTTCTATCTATAATCTCTAAGGTATTGTGTTTTTTTATTTGAAGAGGAGTTAAGATTACTCCTTGAACGTAGTTTTTTTTGTAGATAAAATCTTTTGTATAATTTACATGAAAAACTTTATTCTCTGAAGTTCATCTTTATAATAAGATCCACTATTCACGTTATCACTATGGTGGTATAATTCCAGCGTTTGCGAAATTGATATTTCTTAATTATTTCTCCAAATTTTAAGTTTGATAGTGCAATTTGCGTTTGTATGTGCTTTAAGTTATAATTAATTTCCTGAATTTCTTTCTCATAAATATAAATAAATTACAGTTACTATTCTAAATTTTAACTTTTAAATTACAAGGCAATGTCATGGAGAGAGAAACTTTAGAAGAGCATCATTAGCGGAATCAGTTTTGCAATTTAATGTGGAATAATAACGTTACTAACAGTTTACGGTCTGTATTTATTCCCACTTTAAATCGTCTTCTTATTCTTCCCTATGGACCGGATCGTACAAAGTTCTTTAAATAGGTTTTACATTTTCAGGTTGACTATTTTGCAATGTAAATTTATTGAACAAAAAAAATTGATCAGAACGACGAATAAGAATAATACAATTTTTTTTTTTTACTTATAATCAAATCATTTACTTCCAAGATATCTCTGTCCAAAAAATAAGTTCCCTGACGATGTTTTTTTAATTTTGGGAATAAACAATAGTCTGGGGTTGTTCCAAATTTCAAAGCCATTATTGTGAGTTGGAGCCATTGATACAATTGAGCTGAGCGCATTATATTGATGAAACATAGCGCCAACTCTTTATTTTCCATTTTCTTTGGCAACATTGCGAATTACCATCATGACGTGACATGACATCACATTTTTGGGGAAAAGATTCTGATCTAAAGTTAGATAGTCAAGTTTCATCTATCGTAACATTTTTTTTTTACAAATTCACTGTCACCTGTATTTTTAGAACACAACCTGCCAGAATCAATTCATGGTGCAACATCTTTTTGATGAACCCCCCCCCCCCCCCACAGTAAAGAGGGATTGAGCGCATCAATTGCTATGGTCATTAGCGCTATACGCTTACAAACATCCATGTCCGAATGGTATTATATACCATACGATCGGAATTCGAACCGAGACGCCAGGTGTACTTTTGTGGAAGACGAGCGCATCTACCACACCACGAATATATTTTTTTTCACAAATTCACTGTGTTCAGTCATTAGCATTAATAACAATAATGTATTTATTCGGGTTTGTACGTTTCTCTAGACATTTACACTTGTCATTTAAAATATTACCATAAAATACACCTTAATACATGTTTGTAATCACTAAGCTACACTATCTACACAATTAAATAGAACTAAGAAATGGAAGATATATATATTATTTATCAATCTAAAGTCAAATAACAGATATGACATATCTAACGTATAATTTAAACGAGCACTAAAACTTTTAATTAGCATTATGCTACATATAAAAGAATTTTTAGAACTTATCATGTAGAAACTGTTTTGATGCCCAATTTATCGTGCATAATTACATCAACTTAATAACCGCTCGTATTGGGCATATTAATAAGAAATTAATTGATAATAAACAGTTTTTCATTATTAGTCATAATAGTTATTTGTGTTAAAGGTAATAAATAAACAATCCTTTCATGGTTTTTTATTATTTTTGAAGTTAACCCTGTCTTATTAATTTTCTGGCCCATAGCGTATCTTGCAAAATATTTTTTCTTGATAATATGGGGATCATTCTCGACTTTTATGTTGTAAGATAAATTTCCTTGAAAATTCCGGTCTTAATAAATCGAGCTGCTCTTATACGAAGATCTATAAAATTTTGGAAAAACATTAAGTAGCTTATACAGTGTGTCCACGGATTGACTACATTGTAGGTGTAAATGACCAAAATTTTGGATTTTCAAAACTATTTTTTCAGATTCATCATATTTTAAATTTTTTTAATTCAAACCCTCTTTGGTGGTGGAGCAAAACTATTTTCTTTGCAGGTAAGGTACCTTTTTTGTGTATCATAGAGCAAAATTGTATTAAGGAAACCTGTTCAGAATCGAGAAATAATAATAACTGCAAAATTTGAAAATAATTGGCACAATTTCATGAAACCGTTATTTTTATTTAAGACAACTATGATCGATTACATCTAAGTAGCAATCTACGCATACATGGTATGCATTGAGGATGTATCGTACAGGCATGCAATTCAACTATTCATTGGAAAATATCCATTACGGTTAACGGAATAAAAAATTTACAAAAAAATTCGATGAGACGGGATCTGTTGAAGACAAAAAGAGAACGAAAAAGGCATGCCGTGAAGAAGTTAAAAATTGACCATAAAATGACAATTAGTTTTGTTTGTAAACAAAAAGTAAACAAAGTTCGCTTTTCCGTTGAAAGTATAAGAGCTAGAGACTTACAAAAAACGACTGAAATAATTAGAAAGGTTAGTTATGTAGTCGTTTTGAGACAATTTTGAAGCCAAAAATATAAAAAATGAGTTAAAACAAAACAATTGTAGTCGAATTTTGAAGGCACAAGGTAAACGTACCATCGGTCTTTAGTTTATAAATAGGTACATAGTTTTATATGAAAATAAGTATTATTGGAAAATTTATGGCAAGACCAGCAACGCAACACGACGGGAAAATTATTTTGTTTTCTACTCATTTTTTATATTTTTGGCTTCAAAATGACACAAAATGTCTCAAGGCGACTATACAATTAGCCTTTCTAATTATTTCAGTTATTTTTTAAGTATCCAGTTTATTTCAATGGAAAAGTGAATTTTGTGGAGACTTACAACGCATCTAAAGCGGCCGTTAGAGAATAAACATGTAACGGTTTCATGAAATTGTGCCGATTATTTTCAAATTAGGTAGTAAAAAATTAAAAATGAAGCAGGGGTGAATCTGAAAAAATTCCAAAATGTTTGGTCATTTACACCTATAATGAACTCAATCCGTAGACACACTGTATGTAGGTATAGCTTCTGATTACGATTGGATATTATCGAAAATTTTAGATTTGTAGTTTTTGTCTGCATAGAAAGCTACCGTTCTTGTCAGCTGCATCTACAAAATAAATCTGTAGTCATGATTTTTGTTTCTCGGACTAAGCTTGGAATGCACCAAGTGTCTAATTCATTTACAATTTTCCTTGCACAAAACAGTATAAGCGGATTGAATACTGTAAAACTTTGAGTTGTTGTCTTTCATCTAGTGTTATTTATCTAGAGACTAAGTTAAAGTAAGATAATAATGTTCGTTTGTCTACTCATATACTTGTGATTATAAACGAGGATTAAAAACGAGAGAGTCAAACCTCTACAGAATTCGTCCACAAAGGAAATTAAAATATAAGTAAATACTTCTTTATTATAAAAAATGCCGAAAGAAAATTGAACGGTTTATAAGTAGAAGTTTTCCACAAAAGCTTCATTGAAAAAAAGTTTTTTGATCGATACACTTGAGATATTCCGTATTATGTAAAAAATTCACAAATCCATATTTCAAGTTGGAGAACATTCACATTTAATATTTACAACTACCTTTATGTAATAAAATATGAAATGATGTAACCACGAATGAATGTAAAAGCTTATTGAATATTTAATACTTGGTTTGGATTTTCGGAATAGCTAAAGTCAATAGATTTTAAAGGCTTTCTAGGAAATCTCCGCTTAAGAGGGGAATTCCCATAGCGTGAATACATAATTAAGTTTAGAAACATAGTAATGATATGCACTGACGGATCGTATATTTATTCTCCATTTCAGTTTACGAAACTGATTTTAGTTGTAATGGATATTAGAGTATAAATTTAGCACATTTCAATCCTTTGTTCTCTTTACATAACTTGATGAAAGAGGGAAAAGTTCGCTTTCGTACAAGACAATAAGCTTTTAATTCATTTTGATTTATTTTCAATAATTAATCTGCGCTCCCAAAAGTGTGCGTGATGTGCATTATGAGAATAGAATTCAAGGCGAGTGTAATATTAACAATTCAATCTTCTTATAATTAATATACAGGGTGTCTTACGGTGACCGTCGGTTAGAAGTATATCAAGAACTGTAAAAGCTAGAAATTTGAAATTTTGCATATGCGACATGTAGTGTTTAATCTATTAAGTAAAAATATTTTCCAAATGGCAGCACTTCCGGAAATACCGGAAGTGACCATCAACTTCTTTATTTTAAATACAAACCAGGCAATTTCTTTTCACATTCTGATGTGTCATAAAATGTTTAGTAAGTATGCTCAAAATAATCGGCGTATTAATTTTGATTGTTGAGAAAAAAATTTTTTTTCACTGAAAAATGTCAAAATCTTGTTTAGGAAATAAAATTGAAAGTCGAAAGTGGCAAAAGTTAGGGAAATGGGATTTTAGGTTCTCAATGTCAAAAGATTGAGACACAATTATCTGTCATGTATTATAAAAAATTGCCCGCGGTTACGTATCTATTTGACGTTATTTCCAGACTTAAGAAAAACTTTAAAAAGTCTCTTTTTTTAAATGGAATGCCTATTTAATTATCGGCCCATTCGATGCAGAAATAAATTTGCTTTAAATTGATATACCCTGTTCCTATACCTAAAATCAATGATTACAGAGTTATTTACATTTTTCTATTTAAATTTATAATTACATACTTTACAAAACATGGTTGGCTTTGAAAATTTTCAAAAAATTTTTATTCAATTGTTTCTTATGATGACAGTTGTCAGTTAGCTATCAGTTTGAAAGTTTACGCTACTTTTACGTTTGTTATCAGTGTTATCTGTTTGAATTTTGATTTTTGCGCTTAATATTTGTTTTTAATTGGGAAATATGGGATACACAAACGCTGATATTCTAAATTTGTTTTACATTCATGGCGAGTCTGCTCGTATTAGTTTTCGGACCTGCAGAACCTTTAACCATTGAATAAAGAATCACTCAACACTTTAACGAAAGATATCCGCATTTACCTACAATGACAGAACAAAAAATCAGGATGATTGAAAAGAATATTCTAAATTTGGGCGAAGTAAATACGCCACGAAATTTGGAAAAGCCAATTGTCCCCAATGACGCTGCAGAAACCAATGCATTGGGATATTTTAATGTTTTCCTTGAAAGTTCTGTTCGTTCGGCGGAAAGAGACCTTGGATAGTCAAGAAGTTGCATAGATAGAATTTTAAATAATCATAAAAGCGTAAGAAACATTTGAATAAAATTTTTTTGAAAATTTTCAAAGCCAACCATGTTTTGTAAAGTATGTAATTATAAATTTAATTAGAAAAATGTAAATAACTCTGTAATCATTGATTTTAGGTATAGGAACATGGTATATCAATTTAAAGCAAATTTATTTCTGCATCGAATGGGCCGATAATTAAATAGGCATTCCATTTAAAAAAAGAGACTTTTTAAAGTTTTTCTTAAGTCTGGAAATAACGTCAAATAGATACGTAACCGCGGGCAATTTTTTATAATCCATGACAGACAATTGTGTCTCCATCTTTTGACATTGAGAACCTAAAATCCCATTTCCCTAACTTTTACCACTTTCGACTTTCAATTTTATTTCCTAAACAAGATTTTGACATTTTTCAGTGGAAAAAAAAATTTTTCTCAACAATCCAAATTGATACGCCGATTATTTTGAGCATACTTACTAAACATTTTATGACACATCAGAATGTGAAAAAAAATTGCCTGGTTTGTATTTAAAATAAAGAAGTTGATGGTCACTTCCGGTATTTCCGGAAGTGCTGCCATTTGGAAAATATTTTTATTTAATAGATTAAACACTCCATGTCGCATATGCAAAATTTCAAATTTCTAGCTTTTACAGTTCTTGATATACTTCTAACCGACGGTCACCGTGAGACACCCTGTATAACTATAAATATTACGGGTTTCAGGTCAGGTCCTACCTTCAAGTGCCGTTATGCTCTACTATGAGCGTCTTTCTAATCAATAAGCAATTCTTAGAGGAAAATACATGATCTATGTTTACAGAGCAATGGCCAATCTTTTGGAATCACTATCAATTTTCTAAAGAAAAAATTACTAACACTGCTGCACTGCTGTTTTATACTTAATCTAAGTATACGAGCAGCTAAATGACAAACATAAATATACCTACCTATAGGCGTATTTTTAGACTTAAACAAGGCTTTTGAGTTGATAAATCATGAATTACTTTCTTGGGTATTATAATTGATGAACAACTAAAATGGGAAAGACATATTATTCAATTATGCAACATACTATCTTCCATTTGTTACATCTTGTACATGCTGAAATCGCTCACAAACAGAAGTATTTGCATGGCATACTGCTATGCCAATTTTTATTCTCGGATAACTTATAGCATTTTATTTTGGGGTGAAAGTCGTCATGCAATAAGAGTATTCAAAATGCAGAAAAAGGCACTCCGATATATGGCTGGTGTCTCGTCAAGAACTTTAAATACTTTCGACTGTACCGTCGATATACATTCTACTCAAAGTGGACAACGTAATAGAGGTTGTAGAACTCGTCAAAACTAACACTTTCTTTAAGTAATTTTTTTAATTTTGACTTTAGTTTTCGTATGGACCTTTTTTTGTTTTTTTTTACAAATCTCTATATCTCCATTATTTTGTAATCGGATTTCAAAAAATCAAAAGTTTTTTGGAATCAACAGCTTAATATCTACAACGTTTGTTCAAAACTTTTATCGTCATTTTGTGTTATACTCTACGCCGGTACAGATTTATAAATTCCTTTGGCTTCTTTGAATACCTACCTAATTCAATCCATTTTTGTCATTATTATAATATTTAAAGTGAGAAACGAATGTTAAATTATAATATTGTTACAATAATTATTTGATTCTATTTGGAGGCTCAGTTAGGAAATATTTTAGACAAAATATACCGCAATTGTTACGGTATCGGAATAAAGGCTATAATTACGAAAGTTTGATCTTTCCTGATCGTAGTTTAATTTTGTTCGAAAATCAATACCAAGTTTTACATCTGTTAAAATTAAGTTAGACAAAATTCTTTCCCCAAACAGATTTAAGTACTCATTAATATATTTCACAACATGTGTTCGATATTTAAGATAATTTTAATGTAGGTATACGAAACCAGACCTGTTAGATTTAAACCAGACCTTTAAACTGTCATTCACCACAGTCATAAATTTCAGCGAAACCTTTGAAAATATCTTTTAAATTAGTAGATACCTTAAAAGCAACATATGCTTAAAAACGTCAATCATACTTAAGTTAAGCCATTACACTTCAGTTTTGTTTATGTCTTGTGTTAAAGTTTCCAGATCATCTGTAAGTTCCAACCAATCCGAATATTGCATTTTCCACCCTTATTTTGTATTAAGTAGCGTGTAATGTGCATTCCAGTCCAGGAGACATTCTTATTGCAATCTTTACGAGATTCTTACTCCTATCTTTATGGAGATTATTACTCATACTTTAATGTAAATTCACTTGTTATCAATTATTAAATCAAGATTATACTGTAAAGACATAGACCACTTAGGCTAAGTTGTAAGTAACTGTCACTTAGGATTAAGAGAACGGCAGGGGCACCAAAACGGTTGTTACCTCCACAGGCAGTGGGTCAGTGTTGCCAGGTAACTTCTCCCATTAACCCCTAGATGACGTTGAGGAAACCACTAAAATCTGAAATAAACCCCCAAAACTCATAGATAATGTAGTGATTCGTAACTTTCGGTGAAAAGTGTGTCGCCCTCTACATACCTACAGTCATTTGGTAGATAACCGCGTAAATTTGAATGACGAAAACGACGTTAACGCTCCTTACAATCTTATAAATTTGTTCTTGGTGGGTTTGTTATTAAAACAATTTGTATTATTTTGGATTATTAGGGTATCATTTTCTGTATGTTTAACGATATTAAAACCCCCAACAAAAACCCCTAAATAAAATTCCCCCTATAAAAACCCCCAAAGCCGAAAAAAAAACCTAAATTTAGGGGGAAACCCCCTGACCTGGCAACACTGCAGTGGGTGACTAGCGATTGTACGAAATAGTCGACTCCCACTGCCATACTTATATAGAATAAATAAAATTGAAAGAAGCATTAATCGTTTCATTCTAACAATACCAACGAAAAGGTACCTAATAGACGAGATTCTGGCTAAAAACAACTTTTTTTTGAAAAATGCCAAATCACGCCACTTTTATGTCCATGGGAGCAAGTTTTGTAATGATTTTCAACCTGAAATGATTTCATCCCTTAGCGCTGTGAGAACAACCCCTAAAATTTGATTAGGGATGATGGGGCAAGTGATACGTCATTTGATATTTTACATCCATTGTGGTTTGTTATTGCACGTTTATAATTTGCTAGACATTTATCTTTATTAATTCAATCTAATTATGGCCCATCCGGCTTTATATGGATTCCTAACTATTGTGATTTAAATTGTGCTTGTGCCACAACAATTCTGATGTTTAAATTATTCAATTAACATACACTTGGGTAATGTCAAATTTACTTTATACCACCCTTTGCTCATCTTAGCCATCATCTACTCATCAGTTTTAAATTTTGTCTAATTGTAAACGCTGATAATGTGAACAGCGGTTTCTCGAAACATATCGCAACATAAAGAAACAAAAAAAATTTTCGCAATCCACCATCATTTAATTCTTCATCGTCGCTAATAAAAGACGTTTCAAAGAGAGGCTGTGAGGTTTTATTATTTCCTATTCTACAATTTCACCGCTTTGTGTGTTCGAACTCTACAATGATGAAAAAATTAACCCTTGTTTTTATTTCTAAATTTAAGGGTTGTTTATCCTGCACCTAAGGGGTGAAACAATGTTGTAAAATGGCAGTAAAAGTACCTAGTTTTTATAAAAAAAACAATTGACCTGTCCGCGCATTTTTTAGTTTTTAAATCAAACGCTTTCCTCATTTTCCATTTTTGCAACTTCAATTTTTTGTTAAAAATAAAAAATTAGTGCACTGAATTCAGAAAAGAAAGACCTTTCAAATGATGTATCACTTGCCCCATCATCTCTATTTAAATTTTAGGGGTTGTTCTCAAGCGCTAAGGGATGAAATCATTTCAGGTTGAAAATCATGACAAAAGTTGTCCCTTTGGCATAAAAATTGACGTGTTTTTGCATTTCTCAAAAAAACAATTGTTTCCAGCCAGAATCCAGTCTGTTACCTGTTACCTTTTCGTTGGCCCACCTTGCATAAATACAATTAAACGTTTGAAGTGTTTTACTTATACTAAACTTTATCGTGCGTGTAACAACTTCACCATTCACAACAACATGCGTTTATTAGAAAGTTGGTAAACGTTACCTTTCATTAAATTTTCGGCTATGGTAATGGTGATTTGAAGAAGGGAGGGATTTTATATACCGTAGACAGCAAACAATTTCCCTTGAAGGGAACCAAACCGTTTAGGAGCGCATGGCGAGAACTAAACACTTCTAAATGTAGTTTTTTTTTCAATTTCTTACACTGGTACATAATTAACAATTATAATTGATAATGTAAAGAAAGTAACGAAGAGGTCATAGCTTGTGACAGTAAATTTCGTTTTGGTAGATATTTCTTTTTTTAAATTTTTGAGTTTGATAAAATTTTGAATATTCAGTATTTACAATTTCTATTATAACATTTTCCTTTATCCATTGTGCTGAATGAATGTTTGATTCTCTCATTCGATACCTTGACATCTCCATGTTTTACAGATTATGCGACTAAATTTTTACATAAATTAGTTAATTATCAAATTTAGTTGGTAGTAGTGGTAGTAGATACCACGGTTAGGACGTCTGCAGTCTTACAACCACGTGATGAGATCTGCAAGCTTAAAAACCGTCATGTACCTAATCCTCACGGCATCACATTCTTTTTATTAAAATATGTGAATGTGTTCTCTCGTGCCCATTAAACAAGTTTCCCAAAAATTCAATTGGTTTAAAAATAATCTAATGTTAGCAATTTTTACTCCATCTATGCGATTTACGTCATATTTGCCTTATTAGTTATTATCTACAATCTACAATGAAAGATTTCTATTGAGCATCATTTTCGCATGTTCTATACTTTTTTCCTCCCCGTGTTACTTTTTAACGATTTATTTTCAGCACCACTTTCCACTATCCCCAACATGCTGAATGCATTAGCAATGCATAGAAGTCAAACTCAAAAGCTCATGGAAATTCTTATTTATCTTTATATATTTCTATGTATCACTTCTTTTGAAAGTACAAAATATGTCATATAGACAAATGTAAAGAATAAGTTCGATACGTGTCATCTCGACTTTTCCATTAAAATGAGCAATCGCTTTTTTCATAAAATGATTGGAACCATTTTACTTTGATTTCGTTTAAAAGAATTCTTTCAATTTACAAATGGAAATGGATTATCGTTAGAAGACTAATGACATTTATGAGAATTTATTTAAACATTTTGATTTTATTTACTTTCCTTTCCTACTCACTCCTTCAATGGGCTCATTTAATGAAGCGTGGATGTGGCTCAAAATTGTTTTACATATAAAGTCCTTAAACACTAAATAATCCTGAAAATTTCAAATCAATCCGATAAGCCGTTCACAAGTTATTACATTTTAAATACGAGCGCTTCTCGGTACAGACGCCGAGAGTTGTGACGTCACAAAATGTTTGACCGTGAATCGTCGGTATTGCAACTGTACATTTTAACGCATTTTCATTATCACAAGCCATCGTTTTTGTGCCATTTCGAAGCGGTTTTGTATTTTATAATAAATTGTTTGTTTTAAGAAACATGTGTGAAGCAAATTTTATTAAAGGTGACTCTTCAAATCTACCGGAAGTAGACTTATTTATGGTCATGGAATATTTTAATAAAAGTCACGATTTTATAAGTACAGAAATGAGAGGAGTTAAAATGTAAAACTAAGTTAATATTTTACATATTATTATGTCACAGTTAAAGCTGAAAATTAGATTTCTTGCCCCGTAGTAAATAATGGCTCCACGGCACCTCAACCTTGCAAAGTTGTATATAATCTTTAAAAAATATTCATAGCTGCATAGGCGTTAACATTACACACAATCTGGTACATTTTTGGATTTCTACGCTATCTACTCTAGGGCTACATCAACGTAGGTAGTTAAATTTTGACATGAGAACGTATTTGTCGGTAAAATACACTCATTATTAAGAAACAAAGCTTAGTAGTAAACTAAAAACTGTATTGAAACAAATCCTTGCAGAATAGTATAATCTAACCAGTAACCACCCAGAGTTATTTAGACCTTAGAAAATTTTTCTATAACATGTAAATAAGTACTAAACAAATTGCAAACCTCGCAAACGGTAGGGTACAAAGTTGTTTAGGTTTTTATAATGTGCAGGTAGTAATTTTACGTAGGAGAAAATTTAAAATGTACTAGGCGCCAAGTTGAAGTTATTACGAGTTTTGGATTTGATGAATACAGTATTTATAACTATTTTCTTCTTTCCTGTATCTGCCATGGCAATATCCAATAAATACCTAGATAATCTTTATAACAAAAAAATTAATTTCGATAAGAAACAGTCGACGTTTATTAACAAGGGTATAACGAACCTCACGTATCGTATGCTGCCGAACTATGAATTTCCATGTAGTGACGTCACAGTGCAATTTCGCGCGAAGCTCGAGCGTTCAGGTTTTTATTATTTTAAAGTTATTTGTACGTCCTGAAAAATTTTTGTTTTTTGCAGGGATTCATAAAATTGTACAATCTTTCGATTGGGCCAATAAAAAAAAAATCGTAAATGAGCCCATTGAACAACATCGATGAATCTGATATTCAGTCAAATACTTTTTGTACATTTACATTTTATGAATGTGGAAGCTGATTCAGGCAATGTTGCAAGTTTCATTTACTTTAGTTTTAGCAGTACAATTCGCTTTAATAACAATTCTGCGACTCCAGATTTAGATTTTGTTTCCAAACAATTCGGCGTAGACAAACTTGTTCGAGAAATGTTTCACTTGAGTGTTGCTTTAGGTTCAAGGGTTGTCGTTAGGTTATTTTACCCGTTGCGAATATGTGCCTTTATTTTTGGTAGAAGTAAATTACAGCTATCTTGTTTGAAACTTTGTTATGCATTTTTATTAAATCAAGTTCCCAAGCCGCAATACTCGAATGCAAAAAGATTTTATTGTATAAATACTGTTCTGTTTCGTACCGAATTAAATTAGCACATATTAATTAGGTATTTGTGTGATAATTTACGAAACAAACTTATAGATCGCCGTTTCAATATTTAATGTGTAAATCCTATTTATTTGCTGGCTCTATTTTATTTTATTTATTCATATAATACAAATTTCCCTTTATGTTATAATATTACCTAATGATAAAAAAATTGTTTTTTGCATGAAAGATAAAATAGTAGTTCTAAAATACTTTAAATTAATTTAAAATGTGTAATCTAATAAACTACCACTTGCGTACAAGTGGCGTGTTAAAAGTTGCCATATATTAAAGGACGGCGCGTGCTAAAAGGAAATTCAATTTGTGGAAATTGGTAATAACAGTATTTTAAATGTCAACGATGGTGTTACTCACATACTTCATACTAAATCTTTGTGGGAAAGAGGAGCGTTAATCGTGCAGAGATTTGAAATTTTCTGAAACTGTTTATCTCATTACGGTTTATGCTAAATTAATTTAGTTATGTCTAAGCTTTACTAAACGGATGTTTATAAATTTGTATTGCGTGGAAAATGAAACGTGTTTTTTCATAAGCACTGGTATTCCTACGAAAACTGAAAACTATGACTACTGAAAATAAGTAACCGGTTGTGATCAGTTCACTGCTTGTGATATACCACCGCGGAACTTTATGAATGAATAAAACCCGTAGAATGCTCATAAATTATACGGTCATGTGTAAAGAGAAAAGATTCAAGTTTTACTACAAATGTTTTTCAATACGTACAATCACATCCTGTTGTAGAGAAGGAGTTTGTTCATTGTTAACTCCGTTGTTTTAAATAATTGTTTTATTTTCCTCATTGAAACTGGAAGTTTCAGTTTTCAAATAAATTATGGAAAATATTAATTTCTACTACAGAGGTACTATTTACTTTATTACATACTTAATAGCCTTATATCTACTTTATAGGACACTTTACTATTGCAAATTTGAATATATGCTAATCCAACTATTCAAATTATTTAAATTATTCAGAGTGCATAATATACCTACATGTAATTGCTACATATAATCCTAGTTTATTACAACTCAAGGAATGGTCATATGGAATGATGATTAATTTACTATAGTACCAATTATAAATGTAAATTTTATTTTGTACATTTAATTCAGAAAATCTTTGAATTTATACCTTGTGTCCCACGCTAGGGGTACCCCATGGGATTTAACATGGGAATATTGAAATTATCTTTTTCCTGCTTCCCAAATTAAAAAATCGCAAAAATTTTGACGCAGATTTAAAGTGGCACTTAAAACGTTTCTAAAAACATTTTTTTGATTACAATTTGATAATTAATAAATTAATTACAGGCATTTGAAATTCGAAATTTTGAAGGTTTTTCGCGCATGCGATTCAGATCGGCTATCTTCGGCTACAATTTAATTTTAGCATCCATATTGCTTTAAAAACCGAAGATATTCGATCTGAATCGCATGCGCGAAAAACCTTCAACATTTCGAATTTCAAATGCCTGTAATTAATTTATTAATTACCAAATTGTAACCAAAAAATTGTTTTTAGAAACGTTTTAAGTGCCACTTTAAATCTGCGTCAAAATTTTTGCGATTTTTTAATTTGGGAAGCAGGAAAAAGATAATTTCAATTTTCCCATGTTAAATCCCATGGGGTACCCCTAGCGTGGGACACAAGGTATAGGTATGTAGAGCAGGGATTCACCAAGCCAAGTAGCTTGACTTGAAATATAATAGCTGGCTTGAGCTTGAAAGTTAAGCTTTTTAAAAAGAAACACATTTTGTTCAAGGTACCGTTGCGCCCATTGCGATTTTGAGAAATACATATACAGTGTGTCCCAGGATTGATGTTACAAGAGGTGTAATGGACTAAATTTTTTTGAATTTCAATTTAAGATTCTGGAATTAAGCCCTGCTTGGCGTGAAACGAATTTTAAGAAATTTTTCGTTTTTTGAAAAACAAAATGGCCGTGACGGTGAAGCAAGAACTATTTTCTTTTCAGGTAAAGTGCCCTTTTGGTTTGCGATATGGAAAAATTTTACTAAGAAAAGTTGTTCATAATGACAAATCATGGCCGTATACCAAACTTCAGGACCATCTACCTACTTTCATTAAACTGTCTGTTTTAGATTGAACAATAGTTATTTTTGCAACTCGTGCGCGAAATACTTTGTTGATCTCGACTATTTTTTTAAATCGGCTGCACCTCGTTAAATAAATCAGTTTTCGATCACCAAAGTCGCATTTCGCGCACTAGATACAAAAATAACTATTGTTCAATCTAAAACAGATAGTTTAATGAAAGTAGGTAGATGGTCCTGAAGTTTGGTATACGCCCATGATTTGTCATTATGAACAACTTTTCTTAGTAAAATTTTTCCATATCGCAAACCAAAAGGGCACTTTACCTGAAAAGAAAATAGTTCTTGCTTCACCGTCACGGCCATTTTGTTTTTCAAAAAACGAAAAATTTCTTAAAATTCGTTTCACGCCAAGCAGGGCTTAATTCCAGAATCTTAAATTGAAATTCAAAAAATTTTAGTCCATTACACCTCTTGTAACATCAATCCTGGGTGGGACACACTGTATACGAGTAGATCTACCGGTAATTTTTTTTACACTGATTTTAAGTAAAATATTCTTTTCTTACTAAATCGAATCAACATACTTACTAATGGTATATTTTGTTTGAGTAGAGCACAGACTATCTCAAATATACCCTGAATTACACGTAGGTAGGTACTTCTTTTATACCAAATGAATATAGCACATACTATTTTATGGTAGAATGCAAATCATCAGCTGGAATCAGATGGAATAGTAAAAAAATGCTTAGAAGTGTAAGCTTGAAAGCTTGAAAAAAGCTTGATAACTCGAGCTTTTCCGCAAATAAGCTTGCCTTGGATAATACTTGAGCTTGACTTGTTTTTTTGTACGCTTGGCTTGATTTTATGTCAAGCTTTAAAAATGCAAGCCAAGCCCGTGAATCCTTAATGTAGAGTGTAGAACGGGTGTAGAACGTGAACTAGACCAGCAAATCAATCCTAAAAAAATTAAATTTGAGAATGCCTTTGCAATTGGATTATATAATGTAGCGTATGTTACCAATTTTGTACCATAAATAACTAGAAATGAATTAATTGCGGCTTATTCATACTATTTTGCAGTAAACACGTTCTTGTATTTCCATTTTTCCAAAATATCACGCCAATATTCCCAAATAAACTTGAAAAGCTGCGAACTTTAGATATACTTTCGAACAAAAGCAATAAATGCAGTTAATTATGCCCATACGGTGCAAATTTCAAAAACAACACCAGTGTCGGATCGCATCGGGCTATATTTATAATAAACAAGTGCCAAAGACGCGAATTCTTATAGAATTCTAATTGAAACCAACTTCAAATCTGTAACTAATTATGGCATATACTATATACAATATATATGTACATAACTACCCCCCCCCCCGACACAAGCGCAAAAGTGCAATAAAAAATAGTAGTTCCCATTTAAGTTTTCACAACTCCCCCCGCTCCACCCTACAGGGGAGTGAGGGTGATGTTTACGTATCATGACTCAATAGGTTTCAAAAATAAAGGAAACATGTTTTTTCCTTTTTGTAATTGGACGTGTCGTTCTCGAGATATTCAAGGGTGTATATTTTGACTTTAATGGCGTCCCGACGGCGAACGGCTGATCCGATCAAAAAATTTACCAAAGATTTGGAATTAGTAAAGAATTTCCTATAAGATGACACCTCTTCCAGCTTTCTAAACCCTGTAAAATCGACCAACGCACAGACACACATTCTGACGAATTTAGTAACCAACTTTTTGAATCTGGTTGAAAATTAGTGAAATAACTGTTATTTATAATACAATTTATTGGAGTTCCACAAAGTTAATTTAGAGATAATTGATTCTATTAGTATTCTATCGAATTATTGGAACTATTCGAATGATCGAATTATTCAAATATCAAACCGTCAATTCATAAAATTTCCAACACTATCACTTTATACATTGGAACCACTTATGGAGTAGATCTGGGTACAATCTCCAAATAATTCCAGTTTATGTCATCAAAGATTGGAATTTGCTGAAATAAGGTGTAGAAAAACACAAATCGGTTCTTTATCCCAACGTGTTACCTTACCGTAAAAATCCAATCTGCGTAGGAAAAACTGGTTGTAACTGTCTTCTTTAGTTCATTCCGTATTTAAGAGGCCGTACCACCTAAGTGTGAGGGGTAATAGTTTTTGGGGGGCGAGTTGCAGGTAAATTGTGGAAGGTGTATTTATGCTACAATTGCACACCTATTTTCTAGCCAATAATTAACATAATTAAAATGAATTTGAAACTGGTCTACTTCATTGAATTTTAATTGGTTACAGTCTTAAGGCTGTGCGGGAGTATGCGCATTATAAGAACTTCTAATATTTGTTTAAAATTTACTACACAGAACTCATTAAGTGAAATAATTTTAATGAGATAGAGGAATTTATCGTTGACTAATCATTAAGATGACCTCATGTAAACGTCAATTTTATTATTGAATAAGCAAAAAGCTGGTAGAGTAGTCTCAATATAAAAAGATGCCAGCACGTGATATTTACGAGGAATGAAAATTAAAATAGTTAGCTTATTGTTATCATTTCCGGTCAAAAGTGAAATTGCACTCGCATTTTGGGCGAGGAAATAAAGCACTGAACCTACCAAATTTTTGTAGTAAGACGGATTGAGATAGGGTTTTTTGCATTCGCTTCCTACATTCAATTTGTACCTACTTTTGATCATGTTTTTTTTTTCGAAATTGCATTTGTGCAGTGAAAAATGCATCCTGAAAAATGCATTTTCATAGAAAAAATGCATAACTTCGTTATAAACTTCGAGAATTGACTCAATTCGGGTTTATGGGTGTTTTAGAGGTCGCTGATTCCGAATATGACCTCCAAATTGGCTCATCGCCAACCTGGAGCTCAGAACGACTGAGCAACGTCATCTCCGAAGCTTTTTCTGAAATTGACTCTCAAACGATTCTAGACATCCGGGGTTTTTTGGATCGGCAACCGCCCTCCCTCGTGCTGGATGACGCGCATCTGGGAATCAACGTGGTCCTCCGACGTTTCAAGCCTATAGGGAACCGAAAATTGTTATCCGACGAAAATTGAAGCGCAACTCTAGAAGTCTAGAGGATGGCGTTGCTACCCCGGTGTGGTGCACCAGGTAAGCGTTAGAAACTATCCGGTACCGGATTCGGTGTGAGCGACTCAAAATCCCGGGAAACAATTTTCGGTTCCTTATAGGCTTGAAACTTCAGTGAAACTCCGGAGGATGACATTGATGCCCGGATGTGCATCAGGTACCTGGGGGACGGTTGCCGATGCCTGATTTGGAATAAGCAACCCAAAAAAACCCCGGATGAGATGTCTAGAATCATTTGAGAGTGAATTTTAGAAAAAGCTTCGGAGATGACGTTGCTCAGCCATCCTGAGCTCCAGGTGAGCGATGACCCAATTTGGAGGTCATATTCGGAATCAGTGACCTCGAAAACCCCCGTACACGCGAATTGAGTCGATTCTACAAGTTTATAACGAAGTTATGAATTTTTTCTATAAAAATGCATTTTACAGGATCCGTTTTCTGCTGCACAAATGCAATTTCGAAAAAAAACATGATCAAAAGTAGGTACAAAGTTTCCTATTGAATTTAGGAAGCGAATACAAAAAACCCCATCTCAATGCGTCTTACTACAAAAATTTGGTAGTTTTGGCTTATTTTAGGGCTTTTATTTCGTCACCTATCATAATCTAAATTTGCAAATCAACATAATGAGATATGCTTTATTTACACATTTATTTCATACATGCATTCTTCCTCATTTTTTATTAGGATGTAATTATCTAAAGAGATTGATGACACACCAAGGCCACGACACACTTAATGACTGTGACAAGAAGTAAGAGATGCACGGCATTTCAAATATTTTTTTTCTAAAATCGCCCGCCACTGTAACTTTGTTATTATAATAGATAAAAGGCTCTGCGATACCTTAAAATGTTTCTCATGATAATTTCTACAAAAACTCAGAGGGAATTTTTAATAAAAAATTTGCTGTTGTAATTAAGGTCAATTTAAGAAAACACAAACTTTATTGTAGGTTCCTGAGGGACCTACTCCAGATACAAAATATTTGGTCGGAGTTTTTCTAGATAATGTATTGACAAACACATATGTAAAAACAAAAATTGAAAAATGTTAATAGTTAAAAAGTTATAGTGGCGCGCGTTTACATTACGCGGTATAGGGAAAATGTAAGCTCCCGTGCAGCGTTAATCATAATTAAATTAATAAATGAAAGTTGTCCAGTAAGTGAAATGAACGATAAAAAGATTGATAATTGTCATAAAAATAATAGTTTTATTTGCTCAAAGTGCCACAACTAATTACATATCTATAATTAGTCGTATTTGAATTAAAAATATTTACTAGAAGTTTCCGTAAAATCTTTCGTAAGTTAAGATATTAAGAATAATTAGATCTGCAATTTTATAAAAGCACTAGATCTAATGACAAATATTGAATACAAATAAAATCTGAACAATTAGGTGACCGATTGTAACAAGGCGTGCTTTTCAATAACTTGTACCGTCCGCTGCCAGGTGGCAGTATTTTCTTGTACCCTAATACAAGGAAATCCTGGAGCCCTTCTACAGCGGCTATTTTTTAGTATAAAAAGCTAAATTTTAAAATGAAGGTTCATGTGTATATGTTCTACAAATCCTTCGGAATAGATTTTTGAAAAGCATCGTAAATACTCTTTAAACCATCGTAAAGTAACAACGTGATTTTTGGTATAGTTTAGGGCAGTTTTTTAAAGAAATATAAAATTATTGTCAAATTTTGTTCCGAAGAATTTCAAGTGAAGTTCTTGTAGATTAATGTACTTTTTGAATTGCTAAGATATCTTATCAAATAAACTCTCCAGAAGGGCTCGCGTTAACATTATATTTCATATGCAGTGAATCGATGCCCAGGCCTCTTAAAGTTAAAACTAGTGTTATCAATTATTTTTAAGTTATTCTAGATTTAAAATTTTTACTAAACCGCTTAGTAAAATTCTACTCGTTCCATGACATGTAAGTTTTATTAAATCGAAGTTTAAGTTTTTTTTAACCATAAAATTGGTATGTACTTATAAAAATGAACTGAAAAGTATTGTATATAAACTAAAATATAGTCAATGTTATAAAACTAGAAATTGTGTCAAGTCATAAAACTAAGTAATGTAAAAGTAACCACAAATATTTACTGGTTTCGGCAAGGTTGACTGTCATCACATTTTGAATTGCACCATTTCCCTTTTTTCGTGCAGAAGTATCTCTTAATGTTCCGTAATTTGTTCTGCAGTCAAAAATTCTTCTTTGGAAATGTGAAAATCTACCAAAAAGAAGTGACATATATAGGATGTGGAAATAAATGAACATAAATATTTTAGTACCTACTGCAGCGAGCGGAGAAACTATTTAAAGGTAATA
Organism: Pyrocoelia pectoralis; assembly: GCA_036250285.1. Taxonomy (NCBI): domain Eukaryota; kingdom Metazoa; phylum Arthropoda; class Insecta; order Coleoptera; family Lampyridae; genus Pyrocoelia; species Pyrocoelia pectoralis. The sequence goes on from CM070075.1 coordinate 8,861,189, forward strand.
TTCTTTATTTTGCTGGGTGGGACTAGTTACCTACAACATTCCACTCTATGTTTTGTTCCAATTTTATTGAAACCATCTTGGTTTTCTTTAAGCACAACACCGATGATTTCTTCTTACCTGAAAGTCATCTCCGCCGTTTTTATAACGTAGAGTTTGATATTTTACGCAGTATACGTACTCGTCGACATTTCTGTGCAACGATTTTTGACGTCGTGTAAAATATAGATAGGCATTTATTAAACTGTATATAAAAACGTTGCTAAATTAATAGAGAATCTATTACTTAAGAATATTATGTTAAGAGTTAAGATGTTTTGGTTACGAATGGTAATATAAAAGTACGCTCATTTGTAGAAATAACGAACACATTGTTATTGAATTAATAGCGTGTCCTTTAGGGATATGGTTACTTAAAAGAATGTTATATGAAATATGTTTGGTTTAGCGCGCCTGTCAGGATTATGTAAGTTATGATTATTATGTTTATCGTATGAACATGAATGTGGAAAAAAGCACGTAGACAACCTTAGTTAAGGGACGAAAAAATGAATAGACGGGCAGTCAGTCTGTATACGAGATTTGTAATGCGAGTATATGATATCTTTTGGTGATCAATAAAATTCGAGAGGTGTTGTTCTTGGAGTTATATTTTTGTGTTATTTGAGTTTTTCTTACATATCAGAAGTGGGATTATACCAAAGTGCCGCTTTAATTAAATGTAACATTTAAGAATGCATTAGTGATTCGATTGTGTTATTGTTAGAGTGTACCTATTTGTGAAATTACGGGTCTTCTAATGACGCACGGCGTCAAGTGAAACGTTTAAAGAAGCGTGCATCAAAATTCGGTGTGTCCAGTTGTGACGAAACGCATGTGCCAGCATTTCATTCCCAAAAAGATGATTTGTCGATTGAAGTGTGGACATCGCCAGTAGAGGATGTCGCAGGTACTGGTCCGATAAAGTGGTAGCAAACGTTGCGAATCGCCTCCATGGAATGGTGAGATGAGAGAATGTGAATGTCAAATGGCAGCATCTCGGAGAGGATTTGACGAAGCAAGTTCGTAAACCACTTCCGTTCTCGGAGTTGTTGCTTGATGCGGCGAATTATCGGGCTGTTCCTGGAGAAGATTTGGGTGAGTACTGTTTTGATAAACTAACCAAATTGAAGTTGCCTAATAGTCAATGTGCACATACCTGAACTGTATTTTGTCAACGCTGTAATTGGCGGAATATCGAACGAGAATATTGCTAGGTCAGCTAGGTCGTCGAATTTTCAAGAGACTAATCAACTGTATGTTTTCTTGAGTACGCTGGGATGTATCCCAGATAGGAGGGCTGGTGTCAAACCTTAGTAAAATTTAAGAGTGACTAGTGAGTGTCCCAAGCCTCTTGTAGAATGTTAATTGCAAACGATTGGGTCATATTCAGAATAAATGTCCTTATAAGAATATTAAAACTGCCAACCAGCCGAAAGCATCCTCTAACCATGATATCAATGAAGCCAATATACAGCACAGTGTGTTGAAAAACCCGAATCTAAAGCCCGCCATTATTAATAATAGAAAAGTGAACTGTTTGATCAATACGGGTAGTACGTTAAGTTTAGTTTGGGAATCCATTTTGGGAAAAATAGGTTTGCAGTATCAACCTGATACAAATAAAATACTACGTAGTTTTGACGGAAATCTGGTCCCCGCAGTTGGAAGTGTTAGAACTTTGATTCAGGTAGACGAAGCCACAGCTGTGGATACTTTAATTGTGATGAAAGATGGCAAATTAGTGCAAGATTGTATAGTGGGTGGAGATTTTCTGAACTCGCCCAATGTAATGTTCATGAAGAGTGGGAACAAAGTTATTGTACGACAGCTAACTGAATTGGAGCTCTCAACGCAACCTGAAATTGCGAATGCATGTGTGGTGGAGAACAGAGCGCATCCTGTGTTTGGTAATGTGGACTAGGGCTAAAGCACCAGTGTAAAGCATTGCTTGAATACATACCAAGATGGCGGATTTAGGCAAGACCAATGCAACCGAGTTAACTATTATAAATGTGTCATCAAAGAACCATTTGTGTATAGACCATATCGACTGTCAGTGAAAGAGAAAGAGATTTTACGTGGAATTGACGAGCTATTAACTAACGGTATAGTTCAACCATCTCAGTCACCCTATGCAAGTGTGGTTCTTTTGGTGAAGAAAAAGACTGACGATTACCGAATGTGAGTTGATTATAGACGGTTGAATAACAGTAACGGTAAAGGACAAGTACCCGCTACTGTTGATTGAGGAACAATTACATAAGTTCAATGTTTTATAACCTTGGATTTAGCTTCGGGGTTCTATCAAGCCCCTGTTGCGGAAAAGTCAGTGCCTAAAACCGCTTTCGTCACACTGGATGATCATTTGGAGTTTCTAAGAAAGCCATTTGGTCTTTCAAATACGCCAGTTGTGTTTCAGAGGTTTACGAACAACGTATTGGAACCTTTGAAAGATTTTATTGGTTTTACGTATATTGATGATATGATATTACCGTGCCCAAATCTTATAGAGGGACTGGATCGGTTGCGTCAAGTGTTGGAAGCTTCCGTAAGAATTGCCTAACATTGAGGTTAGAGAAATGTAGACTCTTTCAGAAAAATAACACTATTTAGGTAGGGAAATCACAGTCGAAGGAATAAAACCAGGCGCTCGAAAAGTGCAAGCCGTGTTTGAGATGAAAAAACCTCACACTGTGAGAGAGGTACGACAACTTCTGGGTTTGTCGGAGTATTTTCGTCGCCATTAAAAAAATTATGGAAGGATGGTGGAGCCACTGACCCGGTTATTGTGTGAAAGTGTACCGTGGGTCTGGGGACCGCAGCAACAAGATGGTTTTGAATTGATCAAAAGTGTGTTAATGACGAGACCAGTGTTATTGGTTTTTAATCCCGAATTAGGTATTGAATTACATACAGACGCCAGTTCGCTGGGATTTGGTGCAATGTTATTAGAAAAATCCAATGACACTTTACGCGTAGTGGCGTACTATAGTAAGCAGGCCACGTTGGAGCAAAGATTTTATCATTCCTATGAATTGGAGACAATGGCCGTTGTTTACGCTTTTCGGCATTTTAGAGTATACATACTTGATTGGATTAAAGTTTCGAGTAGTAACTGATTGTAATGTGTTAAGAACGGCATTCTCAAAAAGGGACTTGATACCGCGAGTGGCGAGATGGTGGCTCGAAGTACAAGACTTCAATTTTGAAATTGTGTATCATCCCGGGAGATGCATGTCTCATGTTGGTACATTGAGTAGGCAACCAGTCGACTTACCGGAGATTAACCAAGCCGACTTGACTGAAAGCGATTGGATATTGGCAGCTCAGCTGCAGGACGAACAGATAGCACGAATTCGCACTATTCTGAGTAGTGCAGAGAAAACAAGAGAGACGAAAAGGTATTTTAATGAATACGAGTTGAAGGATGACAAAGTTTATAGAAAGTGAGAAAATGGTAACAGTGCCTGAGTGGTTTCCAGAAATGTGAGATGACAAGTGTGTCGATTGTGTCATGATCAGGTAGGTCATGCCGGTATTGAAAGCACAGTAAAGAGGATGCAGAGGTACTATTGGTTTGCAAAAATGCGACGTTTTGTAAATGTTCGAGCGTGTTTGGCTCATGTACACGAAGTGTTCTGGTAAGAAGCAAGGGAAACTGTATCCCATTGAGAAAGTTGACGTCTTTACGAAGTTGTGATCGTCGAAGCGGTGGGGTCGCAAAAGGCTCAACCAGTAGTGCTAGTGCCGCAAGAGATCATGTGTTTGTTCGGAGTGCCGACCCGTATGATAAGTGAGCGAGGATGTGCTTTTATTGCACATTCGTTTAAACTCTTTTGTGAAAGATAGAACATCAAACATGTGCCCTTGCGCGAACGGACAGTGCGGAAGGTATAATAGAACGATTCTTAGTGCGTTAGCTACCCTTGGTGCTGATACCGATGGTATGCAATAGGACACGCAAGTGAGAGAAGTGCAAAGTGCGATAAATACTGCTCTTAATGAAGGTATCAACCAAGACCTATAGCACAAGCAGCTTTGTTGGCAGAGTTCAAACGAGAATGGAACGCCTCGACTTGTCCGAAGTAAGAGACAGCAGGAAGAGGTATATCGCGGCAGATCTAGTTCGCCAGAAAGAGTATTATGAGAAAAGTCGCAGAGAAGCTGACAAGCATAACGAGGGTGATCTGGTGCTGATACTGGTCACCACTGGCTCGACGAATGCTGGATTAAGTAACAACATTTTGAGATGTGGTTGTCGCCACACGGACAAGGCTGTCCAGTTACGTAAAGTTTTGAGATGTGGTTGTCGCCACACGGACAAGGCTGTCCAGTTACGTAAAGTTTTGAGATGTGGTTGTCGCCACACGGACAAGGCTGTCCAGTTACGTAAAGTTTTGAGATGTGGTTGTCGCCACACGGACAAGGCTGTCCAGTTACGTAAAGTTTTGAGATGTGGTTGTCGCCACACGGACAAGGCTGTCCAGTTACGTAAAGTTTTGAGATGTGGTTGTCGCCACACGGACAAGGCTGTCCAGTTACGTAAAGTTTTGAGATGTGGTTGTCGCCACACGGACAAGGCTGTCCAGTTACGTAAAGTTTTGAGATGTGGTTGTCGCCACACGGACAAGGCTGTCCAGTTACGTAAAGTTTGAGATGTGGTTGTCGCCACACGGACAAGGCTGTCCAGTTACGTAAAGTTTTGAGATGTGGTTGTCGCCACACGGACAAGGCTGTCCAGTTACGTAAAGTTTTGAGATGTGGTTGTCGCCACACGGACAAGGCTGTCCAGTTACGTAAAGTTTTGAGATGTGGTTGTCGCCACACGGACAAGGCTGTCCAGTTACGTAAAGTTTGAGATGTGGTTGTCGCCACACGGACAAGGCTGTCCAGTTACGTAAAGTTTTGAGATGTGGTTGTCGCCACACGGACAAGGCTGTCCAGTTACGTAAAGTTTTGAGATGTGGTTGTCGCCACACGGACAAGGCTGTCCAGTTTCGTAAAGTTTTGAGATGTGGTTGTCGCCACACGGACAAGGCTGTCCAGTTACGTAAAGTTTGAGATGTGGTTGTCGCCACACGGACAAGGCTGTCCAGTTACGTAAAGTTTTGAGATGTGGTTGTCGCCACACGGACAAGGCTGTCCAGTTACGTACAGTTTTGAGATGTGGTTGTCGCCACACGGACAAGGCTGTCCAGTTACGTAAAGTTTTGAGATGTGGTTGTCGCCACACGGACAAGGCTGTCCAGTTACGTAAAGTTTTGAGATGTGGTTGTCGCCACACGGACAAGGCTGTCCAGTTACGTAAAGTTTGAGATGTGGTTGTCGCCACACGGACAAGGCTGTCCAGTTACGTAAAGTTTTGAGATGTGGTTGTCGCCACACGGACAAGGCTGTCCAGTTACGTAAAGTTTTGAGATGTGGTTGTCGCCACACGGACAAGGCTGTCCAGTTACGTAAAGTTTGAGATGTGGTTGTCGCCACACGGACAAGGCTGTCCAGTTACGTAAAGTTTTGAGATGTGGTTGTCGCCACACGGACAAGGCTGTCCAGTTACGTACAGTTTTGAGATGTGGTTGTCGCCACACGGACAAGGCTGTCCAGTTACGTAAAGTTTTGAGATGTGGTTGTCGCCACACGGACAAGGCTGTCCATTTCGTTTTTCAGATAATGGTTGTCGCCACACGGACATGTTTGCCCAGCTATGTAAAGATTTGATGAGTGGTTCACGCCATACGGGCCTGATCTGTCCAGAATTTTTCCAGTGATGCTGTCTACCTTGGGAGGTGGACTTAACGGATGTTTGGAGAAAACTGAGGGGTACTGCCTGAGGACAGGCAGTTTGTCAGGATGGTCGAGTGTAAAATATAGATAGGCATTTATTAAACTGTATATAAAAACGTTGCTAAATTAATAGAGAATCTATTACTTAAGAATATTATGTTAAGAGTTAAGATGTTTTGGTTACGAATGGTAATATAAAAGTACGCTCATTTGTAGAAATAACGAACACATTGTTATTGAATTAATAGCGTGTCCTTTAGGGATATGGTTACTTAAAAGAATGTTATATGAAATATGTTTGGTTTAGCGCGCCTGTCAGGATTATGTAAGTTATGATTATTATGTTTATCGTATGAACATGAATGTGGAAAAAAGCACGTAGACAACCTTAGTTAAGGGACGAAAAAATGAATAGACGGGCAGTCAGTCTGTATACGAGATTTGTAATGCGAGTATATGATATCTTTTGGTGATCAATAAAATTCGAGAGGTGTTGTTCTTGGAGTTATATTTTTGTGTTATTTGAGTTTTTCTTACAGTCGATTATCTCAACACCGCTTAGGACAATTGATTTCGACATCTTGTGATGACGAACCGTACAAGACCACTGTGTACCGTGAGTACAATTATTAATGTAATCGTAGTTCATTTGGTGGGAGAATGAGAACCAGCAATTGATTGTATGGATCTTCTAAATATCCCAAAATGAAACTAAACTTTTTGAAGAGACTCGTCAAGCGAAACTTTAAGAGCTTTCAAGGTCTTCAACAATTTGTCGAGTCTATCGACCATCAGTGAATATATTTTGAAAAACAATTTACATTTGTATACGTAAAATGAAACATTTTCCCAATAAACTACAGACTGAATAGAAATTTCAGGAACGAATATCGTTTTATATTTGCCAATACGTCAAGTTACATTTCACACAATGGCGCGCTTGTAGGTACCAACTTTAAATAGATTTTTCTTACTTGAGGTAACACGTAGAAATATCGTAGATTTATGATAAAGGAGCACGGAAATGAGCGTCTATATTTAGATTTCTCGTAGTTTATGAATCAATACCTATTAAGAATTTTCAAGATACATACGTAATTACGCCAAACCATTCAAGATTTGTATAATTATATTAAATTGTTTACATTACGCACTTATATTAACGACCAATTACTTTAATTACAAACTTTTAAAGTTCGCATTTTTACGATCGCTTTAATTTGTGAACGTTTGATATTGAGGCGTAAGTTTCATTAGTTAACTGAAAATTACCGCGCAAAGTAAACTAACATAAAGAATTTTTGATGAACCAAAACACCAACGCTTTCTTTTCATGAACTTATTCCTGGAAAATATCAAGTTAGAATCATTTACATTACGTTAATCTACGGTTTATTTACTGCTATAAATATGTAAAGTAGTATACCATGTGTACAACTTGAACGCACTCAAATATAGTTTCCTAATGGATTAGGTATGTCTTTAAGCAGCTACCTAGTTTGTAATAAATTAATCAAGTAAGTGTAACTACACAACACAAAATTAATGGAGTTTATGCAAATTTGACATTTTCTCTCGATGAACTATTTCGGAATTATTTTTAGAGATTATGGCACTCAAACTTCTTACTGCTGAATGTACCTATATTAATAATTCAAGCCATTGTGACCAAATTTCGCACCAGTTTCACTCTATTGAACATCAATCCATCCGTAGAGTGCGTACCAAAGAGGATATTTCTGCTGCATCCGCTAGTGTTAATGAAGATCGCGAAATGTCCATCCGTCGCCGATCGCAGCAATTAGGTTTGTGTTATTTGACCACCTTAAAGATTTTACGTAAGGACCTCGGTTTAAAGCTATACAAAATACAGTTGGTACAGCCGCGGAAGCCGGACGACCTACCACAACGTGGTCTTTTCGGTGAATGGACCTTAAAGAAGCTGGTTGAAAATACCTTTTTTATCGAAAAATTGTCCTCAGCGACGTGGCTCATTTTTGGTTCAATGGGTACAATGTGGCATAATTGCCGAATTTGGTCCGAAGAGCAACCAGGGGCTGTTCAAAAGCTGCCAATGCACCTTTAAAAATGCACTGTTTGGTGCGGTACTTCTTCAAATACGATGATGGCCACAACGGTTAATGAAGCAAGGTATCGTTCTATGATCTCGGACTTTTTTTTACCCAAAATGGAAGAATTGGACATGGTAGACATTTGGTTTCAACAGAACGGTGCCACATGCCACACTGCAATTGAGAGGCAGATTTGGTGAGCAATTAATCTCATGTTTTAGCGCTGTCCATTTGTGTGCGATTTGACTCCACTAAACTATTTTTTGTGGGGATACGTGAAGCCTCTTGTCTATAGGGACAAGCCCTGGAAGGCAACAATACACGTGTTATTGGTGAGGTACCGCCCGAAATGTTGGAAAAAGTATGTCAAAATTGAACTTTCAGAATGGACCACCCGTGGGCAACATTTGCATAGAATAATTTTTAAAAAGTAAATGGCATTAATTGATTTATCGATCCAAATCAATAGTTCATTCACTTTTACAATTTTTCTGTGTTTTGTTTAATTTTCAAAAACCAAACGCTTAAAAAGTCACCCGTTACTTTATAAATAAATACATACCTATCAATAAATTTCAATCAGTCAATGTAGATTTTTTCTGACTAAGTTTTCATCTTATGTCACAAATAATCTAATTTTATTGAGTAAAAGATACTTGGATAATATATTGAATAGAACCCTTTAGGTCACGTCGTCATAAATATCAATTTATTAAATCATGTTGCCGTGGCGTCAAAAGGAATAATCAATTAATTTTAGTGACATAATCACCGTAATAATGGACCTTTGAAATGTTCCGATATTGTAATTCCCCTATGCGTTTAACAATTACTGTTACTACATTTGTCTGATGGGCCGCGCCTTTTTTATCACTTTGTATTTCTTTTTTTCTTCAATTAGAAAAAAATGTAGAAAAATTCCCTTCGGGGATGTACAGGTCACGGTCTCTCTGTATCGCTTTTTATAACCTAATAATTATACAATTATTGTACGGTTTAATGTAGGAAGGGTGAATTATGTAAAATTAAATCATCTACGAATTGTAACAGACAATGTGTATGTGTGCATGGAGCTGGAAAATCAAATTTGTAATTAGCGGTGGATATTCCGTGTTAGACAATTTGTCATAAATTACATAAATGATTGGAAGTGCAACAATATAACTCACTTTTCAAGTCCTTGAGGATCTCAACTGTTAAATTAAATTAACGTTATCTAAAAATAAGCTTGGCGTATATCAGCTGCTCAATTATAACAACAAAAAATCGAAAAATAGTATAAAGTCCATTTTTTCGATTTTTTACTTTTTAACTATTTTTATTACAAAGGGGTTCAATACTTTATTAAGTTCGAAACATTGAACTTTTACTGGCTTTTTAACGCTCTTTTTAAATTTAGGTGTGCTCCTTCAACGATACTCCTTGAACGACAAAGGGAAAGAATCCCAATGCATTTTTAGAGCCAATTTACTTGTGAAGGTAAAATACTACTGTCCTCGTCAGGAGTGTTTACCGCTACGTCATCACATACAATCATATGGTAACATGAGTCAAAATTGTACGTATTAGTCCAATGAGAACGAAATTCATATGCATATAAAACAACTTGACCTGTCTCTCCCCCACAACCCTTTTGTAGAAGAACATTCTGGAAAATGTGCCTTGCCGGTCTTTATAGTCTGCCAGGTAGATAATAACGGCAGAGGCTCTAATAGGCTACGCCGCGAATATGGAGGATCGATAAGTGGACAGTCAAAGTAATAGATTCATTATGATCTGTTCTCATCTGATTTCTGGAGGGCAGTTTTTTCATCAGGGTTTTTCCCACTTCACTCAGTTTCCTTGTAACTCTATGAGCGTTTGACTCAAAAGCTGCAATTGGATTCAACAACTCCTATTGATTCTGACCCAGAAAAAGGCATCAGAAAATTCCCAGGAATCCTTTGTGTTTTTCAGTTGAAATTTAATCAATCGATGCTTGCCTTGTGAATGGCATTGGCAAGTTCTTGATAATTTGGAAACATCAAAACACGTAAAAGATGAGGAAGGTATCCCAAAGGGATCTTTTTATTTATCAATGACAAAACTGCCTTTATGTTTGCACCATAGTCTGCAGTAACCACAAAAAATTTATCTTAATGTCACTCTCCATGAGCCCCACAAGATACTTAGCATCATTACGCTCAGTGTTACATATTTTGAAGTCTACAAAAAAGGTTCTGCCTTAGATATATAATTAATATTCTCTAAACTTACTCTGTGGATCTCTATAATTAATTGTAATAATAAATACAAGTAATTCCACTAATTTTGATTTTAACATTAGTGTCGAGACGCGCCGGGTTATGCTTAAAATAAAAATTAGTGGAATGACTTGTATTTATTATTACAATTACAATTTATAATTTTATATTGTTCCAACCGTTCCATGCAGATGGAGATGCTTCGTGTCGTGCAGTTGTACGAACATTTGAGAGCTTTCTGAGATGAAAATCTATGTAACCTGACAAAGAAAGCAATCAGTTTTACAGCATTAATGTCTTGGGTTTTAAGCGTCTGTAGATGTACGCCAAAAGTTCAACGTAACAAGAATGGGCAAAGAGATGCACGTGGCCGTACTAATACGATATTATGTTTAGGGCCAAAAAATTGACCTTAGTTCTAAAATCCTAACATCCTTTCGTAACTCAAACCATTTTTTAAATATCCGTAATTGTCGCACAACCCTAGAGCTTAACATTTACATGGCCGTGTGCTTCAATTGTCATTCACTCTGCAGTATATTCCTTCAATATTACAATAATGTAAGCAGAAAGTTAGTACTTTAAACGCATAATTCAATTAGTCGGAGCTTGATATAGTTATATTCATCCAAACTTGGTCGAAATAAGTAGATACAAAGAACTTGAACAATTCAGAAAAAACAAACTTTCAAAACTTCAAACTAATGAGGCACTGACATTTTGAATATTTAATAAATCAAGATGCAATGTACACTATAAATACGAAATAAAAAGAAATAATGGAAACACTTAAGGTCTGAGATTCTTATTTTAAATTTAGTACCGTTAGAAGAAAGTAACTTCTAATCTGAACTAAAATTCCTGCCAATAGTTTATTATATAAAGACTGGTTATTGGGTGTAGACCATACACGTGCAATTAACAAAGTTTATTTATTCAATATTTCGTTATTGACGTTATTAGCTTCATCAGGAAAAATAATTAGATTAGATATTTTTCCTGATGAAGCTAATAACGTCATTAGCAAAATATTGAATAAATAAACTTTGTTAATTGCACGTATATGGTCTACACCCAATAACCAGTCTTTATCAAACGTTAATAGGACCAAATACTCGCCTCATGTTTATTATATGTACACTCTTCGTCATCTTCCACATTTTAGTAGTTTCAAAAGGAATTAGTAATAAACTTACAAGTGTATTTAGAAACAATTTCATTCTTCTAAATATGTTTTACAAACTGTTATTAAGATGATTACTAATTGAGATTTAATGTGAAAATTAATCAACAAGATCTAAACAGTGCAAGGTGAAGGACAGTTATAAATAGTACATTCAAGACAACTAAATACCCATGAAACATATGCTTTTACAGCTTCCTTGTTGTTATACCTACTTGATGGATATGTTTTACAGGGAACGGTTAATAAATAATTACAAGAGTTGTAACAGACGGCAGGTGTATCTATGTTGAAGTACCTACCTATTGTTTGTAAACTTGTACATTCAATACAATTTCCAAATTAGTTCACTGACGAAAATAACCTTTGGAATTTCTACAATATTTTATAAAAGTAACAATTACTAGAATAATAAGGACTACAATATGATATAAATTCAGACTAGTAATATACACTTCATTTGTACAATACCGTAATTAATCAGTTTGTTAAGTTTACCATAATACATTCGTATTTCACGTCTGAAGTTGAAATATTGCCTTGGTCAGGTCATGGATATTTAATTAACTCACCTCATATACAGAAAGGCAAACCATTTCATATCGTGGTAATCGTTAAAACGAATGTCGGCAAAACACATCCTTCTTAATTACTCAGTTTCCGGAAGCATTCGAAATGCCTGAAGCTGTAAGCACAATGTCGTCAGTTGACATTGTTCTCGTTCAAAATTAATTTTTCTAGTCTTTTGACTTCAATTATCATTTTAGAACGGAAATTTGCTCATTTAGAATGAAAAGTTGCTCTACAAAATATATCTCGCCTATTGTGTAACATTTACAAAAAAAAGCTGTCTCAATTATTTAGACGAGATATTAATTTATATGCGTAATTTCCGAAACAAGTTATTTCCACCGTAAGTACGTCTTTGATGTCTTATAATATTGGTTTAATAATTTGGGATTTTTAATAAATTAATAAATTACATACGTATGCAATGTGAATAACATTATTACGAAAATAATTAAAAATTTTGGTGCCAACCAATTAATGTTTAGCATATATTCTAAGAAAACTAACACATTCTGTTTTCAAGAAACGTCAGTATCTCTTCTTGTATCGTATATTCTTTTTTATGATACTCGATCCTTGTGCTGTTTTAAGCATTGTCCTTGTCTGTAATAGAATTTTAAACGTTGCACTACTTTTTTCAGTCATAGACTTTTGTATTATACACCGTGTCCAAAGTTAAACGTTCACCATTGCCATCAGAATAACAATTGACTGTGCCGTTGTCGAGATATTCACAAAAACAACATTTCTTTAAATTGAACACCGTGTATATTTTTACACATTTTGAAAGGAAATTTTGTAATTTTCAACAAAAAATTGTTAATATATAACCAGCCTAAACGTAAAAATAAATAAATAATACGCACTTAAACTTTTAATGTTCAATTGTTGTTTTGTTGTCACCATTGTAACCAGCGGGAAAAATAACATTAGTTTGCACATTTAACCGACTTTGTAGCTCCAATAATGACGGAGATAGCAATGGTGAAGGTTTAACTTTGGACTTTGGACACCTTGTATAGTCTGAAGGAATTTATTTGTGTGACTATAAATTACTTAAAATCATCACCACCACTATTTACGCACGATAAAATTATAAATTAAATGTCAAGTGGGAAATATAATTCCATAGCTGTCTGATACAATATAAAAAAGTGCGGTATTAAAGAAAACAAAATAAATCAACTGTATTTCATACTCCAGGGCACAGTACGAACTGTCCTTAGCAGAGAATTAGAAAATGACATATTATGATTGATTCTTTGAAACGAATGCAGAGTATATTAATGTGTATGCATATGTGTATTCTAATTTTTGGTACGCCTACATGACTCTAAATCTATAGTCGTAATATAATAACCTGTTACGGTAAGAATTCGTCGGTAACTAAATTTTAAAGTGCAATGGAACGGTAGCTCAGTTGTGGTAGGAAAATTAGGGTAGGTCTTCCGATGAGCAGCAAGCGTTAAAATTGAGTTGTCACGATAGATAAAGTTAAGTAAGCCAAAGGGCGTTAGCTAATTCTTCAAGAAATTAGGGCTGCTAATCAGAATTACGAAGGTATTAACAACTTTAGTATCGGCGATGTTAATGCTGAAAGAGAACGGGATTCTAGAGAAATAATTAGAAAGAGATGTACATTTAACGTGGTTATAATGATAAATTCAAATAATAACGGTACAGGTTATAGGTATACAGGGTGATTCATTAAGAATGTCCAATCTCTGAATTGTAGATTCCAGACCTCAAAATATGATGATTCTGCCCAACATGCCTTATACAAATATTGCTAGTTTCTGAGATACCGGGTGTTTAATGTTTAAATATGAATTTTGATTTTCGCAATAACTTTCTATTTTTTCACAATTTCTTTTTGAAAATTGGCAGTTTTACCTTTTTTTGCATGAGGATTGCCAAAATTAAAATTAATTAATAAAAAACTTCAAAGTAAATGTTCAAAATGTCCACCATTTACTTCAATACACTTTATGATCCGTTTTCGCAAAGATCTCTTCATGTCAAATAACCCTTGTCTATTATTTTTAAACACATTAATTAATTAATTGTTATTGCGAAAATCAAAATTCATATTTAAACTTTAAACACCCGGTATCTCGGAAACTAGCAATATTTGTATAAGGATAAGGCATGTTGGGCAGAATCATCATATTTTGAGGTCTGGAATTTACAATTCAGCGATTGGACATTCTTAATGAATCACCCTGTATAAAAATAATGATTGGTAATATTATAAAACAATTACTTCACTTTTGAAAAATGTAAATATTTAAATCAATTCACCTTGGTGAGGAATGTGAGACAAATATCAAATTAGTGACGTTAACTAGAAAATCAAATTTATAGGGATGCGATTTAAAAATTCGACAGACTGAAAGTCCTACCTGTTTTGAGAATAACAGTAAGAAAGAAAATTAGCATTGGTTTTTTACTTAGCAACGGTACGGTAAAGTTGAATTCAGAAGATGAAGGAAACTCGCAAAACGGAACGGTAAATAGAAAAAGCGGTAGTTCGAAGTTTGATCTTCAAATACGTGCTGAAATAATACGTGGAAAGGAGGAGGAAAAATCGCTAGAAAGAGGAAAGCGAAATTAGATATCTAAATTAAGTAAAAATTCAGTACAAAAGTAATCCAACGATTTGAGGATTAAGTACACTTTTCTTTAAAGTAAAATAGCCGTAGCCAGTGTGACAACGTAACTCAAAATAAACCAAATTGGAATCTTAATTATAAAAAGGGAAAAACAGTAACTTATTAGGAAATAGGAGAAATCTAACGTGGCGCGTAACAAACTACATCAAGAAAATTTCAAAAATTTCTAACATTATGAATTTGACGGCAATTTAATTTGCCTTAACGAAACCCTTCCATTTTTTGTGATGACTATTGAGGTACTTACGCATTTTCTAAAATAAATCATGATGGGCCTTAACAGTTGATCTATAAAAATGCTTTGTTTCTTGCCATAAAAATATCAAAAGTTGACGAGAAGATGAAAATCAGTAAATTTAACAATCGTTGCATCAGATATACACGCACATTTGTAAAAAACAACCAAAATCTTTTGACTTCAATGGGTATTTATGTACTTAAATATCTTGTATCCATAAAAACGTTGGGTGCAAAATAGAAAAACGGACAGGCTAGTGAAGTATAGTCCCAGTTGTCAGGAAAAGAAAACTAAAAAATCGTCGTGTTAAAACCCTTAAACATTTCTTGGAGTAAATGGAAGAACCGATTCGAGAGCTTTCAATAAAGTAAGGGTTGAGCTTTAACATTGTTTCACAAAATTCCATTCTGCGAAAGTTACCCTCTTCACATACTTGATTTTTAAACTTTAAATTTCGGAAAAGTTAGCTCTTTTGTAATATCTAAAGCGTTGTTTGGTTTGATAGATCATGTTAAGAATTGTAATAACGTCAATGAAAAAAAAAACACCAATGAATGCAACATAAAATGCATTGGTTGTTTAGTAGAGGAAGGATTTTGGGAATTGAATCGTATTATAGTTGCATAAAAACAGATGCGTCTCCTACCTTCGTAATGGTTCATTAGAATAAGCAATGATAAGATGAAATCAATTAAATACAACTGATGATCTCGATGACCTTTTTATTTTAACTTTAACATGTCCTTGTTCTTCTTCCAAAGTGGTACATCGAAACAAGTAA
Source organism: Pyrocoelia pectoralis (assembly GCA_036250285.1). Lineage (NCBI taxonomy): Eukaryota > Metazoa > Arthropoda > Insecta > Coleoptera > Lampyridae > Pyrocoelia > Pyrocoelia pectoralis. The sequence continues at coordinate 8,876,771 of CM070075.1, forward strand.
TTCAATTAGTTCCTCAATCATGTGGGAAATTACTGGGTTACCAAAATTAAATCTGTCTAAATTTTGTTTTCCGTTACTTTAGAAAAATAAAGAGATAAATCAGATTGAATTATCAATAATTAGTAAATCGTTATTTAGTTTATTAGTTTCATTAACAATTATTTATTTTGTAATCGAGCAGTTTAGATTCACGCTTCATAATCATAGACGTTGACGTTCATAACGAAATTGCAATAGAAAATGGTTACGATATAAGAAAACCTTAAGGATCTAAAAATTTCATGGCATAAATTTTAAGAACGTGTCGTCGATGTCATTACGTTGAAAGGAAGACATTTTAAATGCATGTAAATAATCATAAAAATGTTTAGTTTAGTTTATTGAAACTTGAAACCGCAGCGCTATTATGCTCTGAGGTTGTAAAGTAGTAGGTAACAGTACATAAAATTTAATTCTACTAGCAAACATCTCTGAACAAGTAAGTCTATTCCTTTACGGAAGATAAATTCTAGTTATTCAACGTTTAGAAATTAATATTCCCTATATAGCGATAGCGTAGCGTACATTTTTATTGTTGTAAGTTTCTCCGGCACACTATGCATAACAAAGAAACGCCTAGTGTGGGTCTGTAAACATGTAAAATGAAAATTTTATCACCGCCTCTCTTAACTATTTAACTAATCTTTTTGTAATTGGGACGTAAGTGAAACTTACAATGAGGCCCGTTTACAAGTAATAAATACATGCGTTATTGGATATTTGTAATGTGCGTCATGTTGGCTTTGCAACGTACCTCTGTTATTTTGAAAAAAAAGAGATGCGTTATTTGTCGACAAGGTTATTTCTTTGTAAGGAATTAAGTATCACTAACTAGATTTATTATAACTTCTTTCATTTTTAAATTATAGCAAAAAACTCAAAAATGTTGTAGTTCTTAAAACTTCTGTAGAACCTAGGCGTACAACATTTTGAGAGATTTATCAACCTATAAATTTTTACGTGGAACCACAGATATACATCTGTGGTAGAACTCAAGAGCGAAATTGTTTTTTGAATTCATCGTGCCATTTTGTAATTTAGAACGAGTAGTTATGTGTGTGTGTTTTTTTTTAATGGAAACCGTAGTAAACAAGAAGATATATTTGCGTTTTCCAAAAATTTGAGCATAAGACATTAGTTCGGTTTTCGATCTAAATTGAAAATGGCACGATGGGTTCAAAGAACAATTAGGTACACGTAAAAAACAGTTCCTATGGAATTACGCTAATTTCGCAAAACTTTTTTCTAGCTTCTACAGAAGTTTTAATCAACCAGAAATGTTTCAGTTTTTGGTTGTAACTTAAGATTCAGTAGAAAAGTAAGACGTTATGGTAAATATAGTTTGCACCAATTCCTCTCAAAAAAGGAGCCAACGGTAATAACCTGGAGAAGGAGAGGCAACGTAAACGGGATAGGGTATACATTATTGCAGCAATTTATTATTGCAAGCTTTTCTTGTTTTCTTTTTAAATATATGAATGTCCCTTGGATAGCAATTGAGTGATAGTGTGATTAATAAGAAATCCATATTAGCGGACATCTTTAAAAAAATTATACAAGCGATGGATTCTCAAAAGTTGTGTAGATTCGACAAGCAAACCGAAAAGTTAAAAAAAAGTTAGAACAAAATATAAGTACAATTAATTTTCTTATGGAATTCCATAAGTTATTAAGTATAACGATAACAAATAATTCCACTTAATTTTTTAACTTTAATTACAACCCACCGCGTTTAGACACAATGTGCCAAGAGTAATAATAATAGATTGCGACAAATTAAAATTATACAAGGGTTGTCAAGATTCAAAGTTAAGGAAATGTTTGGTATAATTTATTTCATCAAAAATGCAAAAAGGAACAACATCCAATTAGCCCATAGTTAATAATAGTAATAATTTATAGGTTTCGTTGCCTTTTAAATTGTGTCTTAATTCCAAATTTTTTAATACGCGTTGGTTTTTATTTAAATTCTAATGGAATTACTTGTTATTATTACAAAAATACAATTTTAACCATAAAATTAATTAAACAAAGGAACTCTGAATCTAATCTTGACCTTAAGAGATATCAAAAGTTCATACAATAGTGTTTCTTTCGCGAAGAGATTCCTGGAAGAGCTTGGTCTCCTTGGAAAGATATGATGTTCTGTCCTTTGAAATGGTGTGGACGGAAATAGAGGAGACACAGGTGTCAACAGCCATAGCTGCTAACGTAAAAAAAATAAAACAAAAACAGTGTTTCTTGAAATCTAGTATAATTAAAAAAATTTTAAAGCCATATATCAGAAAGAAAACAAGATATACTACGCGGAAAACAATTTTACATTTTCATTAAGTTCGATGAGCGCCATAAAAATTGTATCCAGTACAAATGAGAAACAGATCCTTTAATTAATAAATTAATAAATGTTGGGACGTTATGATAGGACTGGAAAAATATGTATATAAGGACGACTCTTAATTTGCACTCAGTTACTTTGAGAAGAAGAGCAGTTCTTTGAATTTTTTTTGGATTAGTTTCAAAAATATTGTTAGTACTTTTGTCATCATGATCAACATTGTAAGATAAATATCGAATTGCCAGTTTATCTTGAATTTTATAATGAATCAGTTATTATGCATTTCAAAATTAAAATCATTTAAACGTTTCAAAATTCAGATTCTTTAGGTTTATTCACTACGCCCTTGGTTAAAAGTAACAATAATCCTTCATCTTCTATGTAGCAGTGATTTATTTGTTATCGTATAAGTATTTCTTTATTAAAATAAAAAGTATCATTTATTGAAGTAATACTACTTTTACTGTTTAATAATTTAAACAGTACTTTTGAAGCACCGTTACTGCATGAGTTATATGACGCTGAAGTGTTAATGTACAGTTTTTTAAATAGATACTCAATTCAAGGTAATTCTCGATTTACAGTAATGTTATAATATCCGCGTAATTTGCATTACTTTTAACACTGAAACAACTGACGAATGCTACATGACTAAGATGCTTAAAGTTACCAGAAAATAAATTTATTTCCGGAACTTCCGTTTAAGGAAGAATGGAATTGGTTTAAAATACATTCGAGGAACATAAGCTTTTAATGCTAAACTAATATAATAACAACTTCCTTAAAGGTATCTAAGCAGGCTTGAAAATATCGGCGTATCCCTTTAATCCTTTTAACTCCTGCAATTTACTGACGTATATATTAATTTCATTAGGTACTTAATTCCCAAATTGATTTTATTTCGTATTAAACGTTCTTAACTATGTATTGACAATATTAAATATTCGTATGTTTTAAACGCCGTTTAGTTTTAATTTTTCAAACGGCTTAAAACTATAAACAAAACAAACTTTAAATCGTAATCTATTTGTAAATATTTGTAGCAATTACAAACCGTGCTGTGTATTAGCAGTTTTATCAGTAATTTTATAGAGTTTGCCTATAGGTACATTTAAAAAAAACATTGACGCTCATTTTTTAATAGACACATATTTTTTTCGAAATTATCTTTGAATTCATCAAATATTACGTTCACATTTTTAAAATTATTTGCGTCCTACCGTCGGACACACTCCTGCGGTTTTGAAATATTCTGCGGGGATGAAACTCTTTACGATAGATAACCAATATCTTCCATATGTACAGGACGGTCTTCAAATGTTTGTGTCTAAAGAGCTTTTTGACTGAAACGCTTAAGACTTTTTTTGCCATATCATAAACGTGTTTGAATTAGTCTATTTCTTTAGGAAAAGTGTTGTTTGCCGCCTAGGTTTTAAAACCTTGGAATCATTTAGGTCCAACATATATACCAATTTTCATGGGAAGGTAATGCAATATGGTAGTGAGAAATAATTGACAACTCCCTTTTGTCTCCCAACATGGTTCATAACATTACACCTTTTGTTTTCAAAACTTCTTTGTTGTTTTGAAATTCTTTTTTGTATGTCCGCATATAGTACATTTCTCTATTTACATGATCGATCCCCTTTTGACGGCAACGTCGCAACGTCGGATTCATCTTCTGGTTCATACTCTCACGGTAAAGAATGAGTGAACCGTTTTTACGCGTGTTTCTGAGTACGTTTTATGCCTCTCGCGAGGTAGGAAAGCAAATGTGGTGGCACAATCTGAATCACTTTGGTATCACTTTTATTTGCGGTGGTGTAGTTCATTTTCACTTCCATTTGAACTGTCAAAATAGAATCTCCAAAACATTCTTACTAATCTGCGCATATTAACCGCTAATTTCAAGTAAATCTCGTCTTTCCTGGTTCTCATAGTAAATTTGCATTCTCATATTATGCATGTTCAGAAAACGTGTAGAAACTTTCTAAGCCGCATTCATTATGCAATCATAAGTTTACAAAACCTACCCCCACATTGCCAATTTATTTGCCGTGTTTAAAAATAGAATGTTGCTGCTTCCGTCAAACGCAGTAAGTGTAAATTATTACAGAAATATTAAATTAATTAAAAGCACTTGGAACATTTTTATTTGCATCGTAAAACATGCCAGAGCTTTTACAAAACGTATTGAAAATGTATGTACTAATCTATATTAAAAGGGCAACAGACTGAAATTGATGTGTAATTTAATTGGTAGTTGACATTAATGTTTAAAGTTATTTTTACGATCGTTATCAACGGCTTAGTTTTTGCATATGTATAACATCTCCCGTGTTTTATTTATTTGGTTGAAGACTGCTGTGCCTGTGCTATAAGGGTAAGCATTTAATGTACAAAACTATTAACATTTTGGATGATTTATGTTGTACGTTCTGTGGCCTTTATGCTAAAAATAACTGGGATAAATATTGCACAACACCGTTTGTGCGAATCACGCTCGCTCGCTGATGAAAAAATTAGATTGTTGTGTCGTAATGAATGCGGTAACAAATTGCATATACTTATTTGTGTGAATCTTTGGGTATAAAAACGCTTGGTTATAATATTCCAAAAAATGTGCTTGTGTTGGAAGATTTTCTCTTTTCCGCTAATTCCACTAGATGGTCAATTTTCTCAATAGCTTCCCTATAATCGCATGTAGGTAATTAATGTAACTTAAAAAAATAGTTATTACAAAAGAAGCGCTTTCATAATATGAAAGCATATTAATGGTGAAAATTTAAAGAAAAAACAAATATAATGACAATAACGACCTATAGGAAGCTAATTTTTATATTATGTAAGCCGCCATGGGTTGCATCTCGGTGACTGACACAATTTGAGAACGTTGATTATTTTTTGTACTTTATAGACGATATTTTAAGTTAAAAGGACCTTTTCAAGACTTTAGTTTCTTTTTTGTGGATCCAAGTAACTGTTTGTGTCAAGAACGAATGTTTGTTAAATGTAACATTTCGGGTAGTGTCTATCTGAGTCAATAAATAGTGAATCGCACTACCTAGTGAAAAAGTTTAAAATTTATTCGGAAAACGATGCACCCCTTATCCCAAAAAGGGTTCGTTATTCGAAATCCATTTCCCTTTCTGAACTCCTCTCAGTTATTATCCCAAAACTGATCAAAGTATAACAAAAAATAAATTTGTTAACCACATTATGATGGAAATTGTATAAATAAACAACAATGATTCACTCAAATTTGTCGTATTGTCATTTTCACGCATTGTTAAACGACAATAAAACTAACATATGATTAACCTATGATCTATCTCACAAATATGTTTATATAATAATTGTATTATTTACTTGAGCGTGACATGATGCGATTACATTATAATACAACGACTAAGGCCCATATTATAACTAATGAGGTACAGCGAAATGCTAGAACATTTGTAATACAATAAAAGAAACAATAGCTATTATAATTAAGGAGCCCTGCAGCCTCTGCTACGAAAACTTTAAGTACTGTCGATATTACAAAGTTTTTAATGCGCTACCTCAATTATTATTATAATTAATTTTAATAAAACGATTTCTATTGTTATTTCGTATAATACGAGTTGATTATATACACCTTTTGTAAGAAATAGGTAAGATTAGCGAAAGTTTTATATTCCGTTCTGTTAATTAGAATTTCTGACTACTGAAAACTTTTACTTTTACTACCAAAGTTGAACAGTATTTATTGTCCCTAACATAGAAAGTTGGATTGCTATGGATACGTATATTGTTTATTTGTCATTTGAAAACTATACTTTCGAATTTCGAGAGAAATGGTTGCTATAATAGAAAAGTTATTAAGTTCCAATTGCGAAAATATAGAAAACAATGAATTATATTCGGTGATAGTTTCATCTAAAGATATCCACGTAGATATGAAAAATGTGTTAGTAGGCCAGTCAAATTAGACTTTTGGTGAAAAAGTGATGCTAACTTTACGGGACTTTTTCAGGGTTGTTTGGGAAGTTAAGGAGAGCTTAAATCCAAGTTTGCGTATACCCAGACCCCGTGGGATTTTTTAGGGGGGGGGGGGGGGGGAGGTAAACATTTTGATTTCGCTCTAACTCGGCAGCAATTGATCGTACAGAAAAAATAAAAAAAGAGTTTTGTAGGCTTGTTGAAGCTCTACAAGTTTCCTTTGGACGACTTTTCCCGAAAATTGTCGCTTATATCTCTGTGCCAATGAATCGAAATGAAAAATAAACTTTTTTTTTATTTTGTTCGTTTTTTCAAGCTCTACAACTTTCTCATACATGAACAAATTCTATTTGTTAACCAAAAAAGTTTACTTTTTTTTACGATTTTTACTTTTAATTCCGATTCATTGGCACAGAGATATAAGTGACAAACGCGTGCCGCAGCGTCGAGCCGCCCGCGCCGCGCCGGTGCCGGAGGGGCGCGAATAGATAGCACACCTTCAAACGCTCCCTTCGACCTTATTTTTCAACTGATCGAAAAATCTGACACGGTGATTTTGTTCTACTTTCTACTTTCTCATACATGAACAAATTCTATTTGTTGACCAAAAAAGTTGACTTTTTTTTACTGTTTTTTTTTACAATAAATCGTTAAATATTAATTTTCGGGAAAAGTCGTCCAAAGGAAACTTGTAGAGCTTCAACAAACCTACAAAACTCTTTTTTTATTTTTTCTGTACGATCAATTACTGCCGAGTTATAGCGAAATCAAAATGTTTACCCCCCCCCCCCTAAAAAAATCCCACGGGGTCTGGGTATACGCAAACTTGGATTTAAGCTCTCCTTAACTTCCCAAACAACCCTGAAAAAGTCCCGTATGTTAGCATCACTTTTTCATAAACCCCCTTTTTTTGTCTAATTTGACTGGACTATAGGGGAAGATGATAATTCATATCAAGCAGTAAACAGTAGGTGTCAGACATACGAAAGGTACTGGAAGTCGACAGTCCTTGGGAACGCAAGAAAATATTAATAAAGTTACCAATTTAACCGTGAAAGATTAGGCGACTTGCCGAGATAACAAGTTATTTAGTTGAAACCCGGGTAATTTTATGAGTGCTGATTAAACTTAGGTTTATAATTTCGGCCTCAGAGTCGAAAATGCAATGCAAAGAATGACGGCATTGAAAGTGTTGTGTGTAGTCTTCGGTTTGAAAGATTATGACCACAATTTTCTGGATTGCGGAATTCATAAACATACCAATACCACAGAAGACATAATACAGAAGCGACACTCGTTTGATGTTCGTTTGACAAATCCTGGTGACCTTCGCCATTTTGTTGTTACTTTCTTTACGTGGGAAATTTAAAAACACTTTAGTTTTCAGCATTAATCTACTTCTCTGGATGACAACGATATTTCGCAAATGTTAACTTAATTTTTAATACATTTGCGAAATATCGTTGCCATCCAGAGAATTAGATTAATGCTGACAATTTAACTCATGTATAAAAAATCCCATTAGCCGCAGTGCAATTGTCACTTTTACAGCGACAAATGCACTAGTGGTTTTTTCACTTTCAAATTCTAATCAACTATCGCAGTATCCGTGCCCGCCGTATAAATACATAGTTTGACATTTGCGAATAATTTAGTGCATGATGTTTGTGTTATTTTAAGAATGAGTCCATTTGGTAAAGTTACGAACGGATTTCTAAATTTCTTGTTCGTTAAATTTTCCTGCCGAATTACACTCGAGATTTTTATTTATACCTAGTAAATTTGTGTTGTTTAAATTCTAATCTGTTTCCTTTAGCAATTTGACTCGAAAAACTGTCAACCTAAAAATGCTCCACCTTCGGTGTCGCATTTTTATTGGTTGACAGTTTTTCTCGTCTAATTGCTAGGCAACAGATTCTTATTAAACAACCCAAATTTACTCGGTAAAATACAAACCTCTTGTGCAATTATAAGTCAAAACTAAAGTGTTTTTAAATTTCCCACGTAAAGAAACTAACAACAAAATGGCGAAGGTCACCAGGATTTGTCAAACGAACATCAAACGAGTGTCGCTTCTGTATTATGTCTTCTGTGCCAATACTAGCGACCATGATCCCGACTTTAAGTTAAGTGTCTTCATGGTTGCATTGAAGAAAACTGAATCCTTTTTCATCAAGGCAATGCTGCTGTTCATAAAAGTTTGGTAGTCAACGTAATTTATGATTAAACATAGAGCATATATGAGAGAAGCATCTTTCTGTTCATGGTGGTTATACAGAGTGGGCCATTGAAAAGGAAACACGGCTGTTTTGGGACACTTAGACCAGTTTCTTAAAAAAACGCTCGGACACGTCGATTTTTTATTTTTGGGGGACAACTTTTGATGTCAAATTTGACTTTGTCAGGTCAAGCCCCTAGCCCCAGCAACTCCTAACTCAAGAATTTAAATAGGGAAAGGGTATCGATCGACCCCTCATTTGAAGCGCCTTCTCTATTCGACAGTATGAGTGAAATTTAGTTTTATTCAATTTTTTTTTCGCCCCCATGAAAAGCACCCTCCAGATTAACTAAGGTGAGGGTGTTGTTTAGGAAAAATCATGAAATGTGCCGTACAAAAAGTGAAAGGAGGCGTGTTTCAGGATTTTTCCTAAACAACACCCCCACCTTAGTTAATCTGGAGGGTGCTTTTCATAGGGGTGAAAAAAATTGAATAAAACTAAATTTCACTCATACTGTCGAATAGAGAATTAAAAGGCGCTTCAAATGAGGGGTCGCTCGACTCCTTTTCCCTATTTAAATTCTTGAGTTAGGGGTTGCTGGGGCTATGGGGTTTGGTCTAAGTAGTGTCCCAAAACAGGCGTGTTTCCTTTTCAATGGCTCGCCCTGTATTGTATTGTATGTTTCTCTTACTGAGAAAATTCAGTTCTAATGTCAAATTAGATGAAAATACACTCATTAAAGTTACCTATAAGTTTATTTCTGCTTAGATAGTCTGAAAAGTTTATCTAAATTTAGATAAAAATTGGAATTTCAGAAATTACACCAGAGAATACTTTACTTTTTGATTGTGGCTGCAGGAAAATCACACTAGAACGCAGATACTTTAAATAGAACTCTCTACGTGCCGCCAATACAAGTTTTAAATTATAGCAAACATCTTACGTTGATAATTAACTTCATAGTGTTGTAGACCAATCAGACATTAAGAACAGTGTCACATGCACCAATCACAAGTTTTTTTAACTGAAAAGAATGCATGGTACTTTTCTTGCCGCTACCTCATTGTTTTAGCAACCTATATTTAAAAAAATCAAATGTCATTTTGACAAAAGTAAAAAATTTGACGTATTTAACGCTTCATTCAGTTAATTCTCCAACCGAAGATCATTCGTTCTCAACTCTTGTCAGGCAAGATTTTTTTGTATGAGCATTGATTGCTAAAAGGTAATTAAACTCGATCAAATTCTTGGGAAAAGAACCCTCGCGCTTCGCGCTCGGGTCTTTTCGTCAATTTGATCTCGTTTAATTGCCAAGCAACCAATGCTCATACAAAAAAATCTTTCCGACAATAGTTGAGCACTTATGATCTTACTGTTGAAAAGAATTTTTTTCCGCCTGCGTCTAGAAAAACTGATTTTCTATTTTTGACCCAACTATGCGACTATTGTCTTCTATCGATGAAAAACGAGTTGAGATTCGGTGATTAGCCAACAATTTCCGGAGTAAACATTGTGAGCCGGAGCATCGTCATCCATTTTTTCCATTAAATTCGGTTTTTTTTTTCAAACTCATCACCTCAGCTTAGTCAGATGTTTTTTGTAGTTATTTCTGGTTTTCACACTCCTTCTCAGCCATTATACGTCCCCAATATCGAAGTACACTCTGACCAATGTATTGAAGCTGGATATGCTCATTGACACTTCTTCATCCGGGTAGAATCAGAATCATTATTGTCGTTTTATTTCTGGATTGGATTGGAAAATTCACTTTCCATCTCATGTCATCTCAAGAAAATCGCCACCTTCCTTAATTCGTTATAAAATCGGTACCTTTTTTAATTTGTTTTAAAATGTCAGATTAAACCACGTTTTAGACGTCTGTCTTTTCCTGGGATGTGAGGTTGTTGCCGTGATTGAATGGTCAACCTGCCTTCGACGAACTGTTTGTAGCACTAAGGGGCTAATTCTACAGTAACAATATGGTTCAAAAATTTGGGTCGCCCTATGACACTTTTCTCTTTTTTGGAGGTTAGGTAAAAAAGCCGGAAAAAAGACCCCCCCGGTAAAAAAAACCGGAAAAAACCCTAGGAAAAAAGACCCCCCCTACCGGAAGAAAAACCCCCGAAAAATAATTATAGATGGCTGTGAATAAATACATAAATATACCTTAGACCATATACTAATGAACTCTAATGCAACGTTTAAAAACACGACAGAACCTTAAAGGATGCGCAATACTGCTCTCTCGCTTAGGCTGCAGTATTATGGGGAAACCTTGAAGGATGCATAATACTGCTCCCTCGCTTGCAAGCAGGTCAACTTTGTAAACATTGCTTAAATAGGGAATGAGTAGTCCATTAGTATATATGGTCTAAGAAATATACAAAGTTTGGAAATAAAAGTAATGCTAAACTTAAACGTAGATTGCCACTAAAGCGCCTAGGTTATTTGCATTTTAGTATATATTTTTTTCAATTGATACTTTTTCATTCTTTGATACATTATATATTATGTATGATTTTGTAATATTGATGTCAAATATAATGCAATATAAATCTAAAGTATATGTTATTATATCATTTATTCAGCGTTTATGTTTCATTTGGCGCAAATGACAATCTTCATGAACAACAAAATTTATTCACAGCCATCTATAATTATTTTTCCGGGTTTTTTTTACCGGGGGTCTTTTTTCTGGGTTTTTCCTAGATTCCTTTTTTTGCACGCTCAGCATACAACGTAAATTAAAATTAATGTGGTAAGTTACTTGTGTTGTTAATTTTGTTTTTCAATTGTCACTAACTAACACTACGTGGTACATTGCCGCCAAAATGGACAAGTATTAGGAAATAATGTTTTCTGAGAAATAGCAGCAACGAGATTTTAATATCAAGGGCGCCGCCAGAAAATTTTCCCAAGGGGGGGGGGGGGCAAGTACTTGTAAGAAATAGAAATAATAACAACGCAGTGAGCAATACTTCTTATTCCAAATTTATTGACCAGCCAAAAATATAAGCATTACATATATCGCGTACGCGTACTCTTATAGAGCACATATTAACTAACATACAATTTAATAAATGCCTATTTATATTTTACATACTATTGGGCGTTCGTGGCTCTGGGATGGGCGTATAAATTCAAGCGTTTTGTTAAGATTTCGTACAAAATTTATTTTTATTTTTAATAATTTTTACCTTTTTTCTTTTGCACAGGGGGGATTGCTCGCCCCTGGCCTCTCTTTGGCCGGCGCCCTCGGTTATTATAATTATTATGAAACATAAAGAAGGGTATAATTTAGTTTCTTGAGTCTGTGTATTCAAAGTAGTTTTCCACGAACTGAAATTCTAGTTTATTTAAGAAACTACCTTTTATGCTATTTGTAGTAGTGGTAGTAGTAGTAAATACTAGCTTATCTGTTTCAAGAACCAATTAAAAATTTTGAACCATTAAATATAATTTGAAATTATGTGCTTTCAACTGCTTAAAAGGAAAGGTAACACGTCATTACGTATTATATTCCGTTCGCCTTTTTATGTTGAAATTGCTTCATTTTACAGTTTACTCTCACCTTCATTTTATGGAGTTTAACCCCTTAAGGTATGAGAAGAGGATATCAATGAAATTATTGAATTTTCAATGCGCGTTGAATATTGCACCATTTTATCGCGTTAGAGCAAGTAATGATATTCGAAAATATGTAGTATCCTCCCCTGTAACGTACTATTAACTTCTTGCGATATGTCACTGATATTTTTTTACGTAACATCCATCACGACTTCCACTTCGTTAACATCACTATGGGTGAATTTTCTCAAATATCAAAATATCAAAAGTCGTTTGTAATTGTATAAATGTGGTACATATTTGCATTACAATCTAATAAATTTCATTTTGCCTCCATTACCGCTGATTTTATTGTGGTTATTATGTATAAATTTATCTCCTTTCTAGTTATAAATATCAACTGCCGTTATTCAACTATGTAACATGGCTTACTGAAATAACCAAAAATGAGTTCGTAAGTGGCCGTGTTATGTGTAACGTGTAAGTTCGCAAGTTTCAGTTTGTTCTTTGCGTTTGATGTGTTCATCTCAAAGTTTCGACCAGATAATTTTAATTTAGATGATTTTAATATGTAAAGCTCAACAATTCAAACTAAAATAACAGTCAACATTCTTGGTTAATGGTTTAATGTAAACTATTTAAAATTGGTAGGATAGATCTATTCATTTTAGTTGACCCTAGAAATTATGAAAGCTCCGTATAATTTTGTAGATAAGCACGACAGCAGGAGGAGTAACATTTTCATTTCATTTTCGTGTGGGTGAAAATGGAGGTTTAAAAGAGGGCACGTTAATTTCCATGAGGATTACGAACATTCACAGGGGACTAATTTTATTGACGTTTAAGTTTAAGTTTAGTAGTTTACTAAGCAGTACTCAGTGGAAATGTAAGTGGAGGTTAGGCTAAATTCCTTTTAAATTGGTCAATTCAGATTTATTGTTAGCCTTTAGTTAGTATTCTCAATTATGTATTACTTACTTGTATTAGAGTGTACCTACTCACGTCTAAGTAGAGGTTTAAAACTCAGAAACAACTTTGTAAGGGACTAACACAATTTCTAGGTACACTCCATTAAAACGCTTTCTCTGTCAAACTCGAATCGATATTTTACATCAAAATAAAGTTCTCGAATTTTAGCAACCGACAAAATAGATACAATTGTTATCAACTTTTTAATGTAAAAGTTTTAAAAGAAAATCCAATTCAAACACCCGTAACAAAGAAATTCGAATTGACTTTCAGAGTCAATTGGGCGAGAAGTTTTTAAAATTCAATAATGGCAAGCTCCACGATTTTGTTGCGAACGTGTGATTTACTAAATCAAATTTTCATAATTTGCACTTTTTAAATGAAAGGTTGACAGTTTCGCGTAAACGTCGTACTTAGAAATCTCGAAAATGAGGATTGGCATTGCTAACAAAAGTGTGTAGGTGGTATCATTGTGGTTTCAGAGAATTTATGTAATAATGAATCTCTGTTTTCCAGAAAACCATTAAACGCATTGTTGCTAGAATTCGGAGAGAGCAAATATTAGATAGATTTCAATTGTGGTGTAACTGGAAATTATGATTATAATAACTGTTTCAAGTTTTTATTAGTTCGTGTAAATGAATTTGACATTTAGTGCTCTTAGATATTGAATTCATTATTTAGATTAATTTTTGTTACAAACTTTTGCTACTTTTTGTTAAAAATTCTTTTCTCTTAATTTGATAGGTATACTCATTTACGATTCTGGAAGCGTGCCACGCCGATTGCATTAACTTTTATTAAGGTCAAAGGAAAAAAAAAGTTTCAATCTCGACCAAAATAATATCCAAATGTAGCGACCTCCTTTTTTATTCCAAATTTCTACAGCTTTGTTAGTATTAGTTTTCATATAATTTAGTAAAAATATGTTAGTAAGGATGGTAATTATAACGGAAAACAGCATGCAAATGCAAAAACGATACTAAAACAAAACACTACCAATAAAAATGATTACTATTCACAGAAAAAATGTACAATCATAAAAACAAAAAGATGCACTTCGATATTTGTATAAGTTTGTTAAAAATTAGATTGTTTACCAAAATAGTAATTAATAGTTTTGTTTGTATCTCTTTTGGTCAATGATTTTTATCCCTACTAAAGAAAATATAGTTTTCCCTATTAGTTTTTCTGTGAAGAAAGTCAACATAAATCACACATTTCAGCGCTACACAAAACAGTCACACTTGCAGACAAATCTTACACACCCTTAACTATGAGTAATAGAAACATCACACCACCAATGAGTAGAGATACGTACATCACACATAACATACAAACTTGGACACAAAAGACTTTACACGGACGATATCCACAGGAGATTAACGAAGACTGTGTTGATATTATAGCAACGCATGCTTGGTTAACCAAATGTGATATTTTCCCAGAGTCAGAGGGTTTCATGTTTGCCATACAAGATCAGGTCATTTACACACGAAATTACAGAAAACACATAATTAAAGATAGGACAATTACACATGATCTTTGTAGACAATGTTCGCAAAGACCAGAAACCATACAACACATTATATCAGCATGTACACGTCTAGCACAAACAGAATACAAACACAGACACGATCAGGTAGCTAAGATAATACACCAAAAACTTGCCACAAAACATAACCTTTCTACTGATAACACACCCTATTACAAATATACACCGCAAGTTGTACTTGAAAACACCACACACAAACTATATTGGGATAGGACACTACTCACAGATAAAACTGTATATAACAATAGGCCAGATATAACACTTATAGATAAAACACAAAAAATCATATACATAATAGATATTGCCGTTCCCAACACAAACAATTTAGCCAATACACACGCAGAGAAACATCGCAAATACACTGATATAGCTCAGGAACTTAAAGCGCAATGGAGAATGGGAACTGCTCTTACAGTACCCATTGTTCTTAGTGTAACCGGAGTTATACCAAAAACAATACATCACAGTTTGCACATTTTAGGGTTAGATAAGAACATATACATACAATTACAAAAGGCAGTCATTATCAACACTTGCCACATAGTTAGAACATTTCTAAACATAACGGAAGATACCGCACATCACTCAGAACCACATCACACACTTTCAACTAATACCATTCAAACACAAAATGAAACACAACACTCAATTCTCCCTTCACAAATTGAAACTCTGTTGCATACACAACATATCATTATAGAAAGTCTATTACCAACACACAACACTTCAACAATCACTCATGTAACACCTCTAACTCGTTCTCATGCACTCAAACGTAAACACACAATATACTCACAGTATCAGAATTCGCAATTAACACAAAACACAAACAACACATTACCCACTCGAGTGCAACCTGTGCGTCGAGCTAAACAACAAAAAACGCTTACACAATAACCATAACACTTTTTCAAAACATACATATTATGTTCATTTTTTCTTTTCTATAAAAAGTCACTAAGTCACGAATAAGTGACGCCAACGGAGAAGCCTAGGAATATAGGGTCTCTTTTTGTTATTGATGCGCGACGCTGCGTTCATGTTAACATAATATGTATATAGTATTTAGTATGTTCACTTTTTAACAGCAACTTCAAATTTATATTATATAGATATATGTATTAGTAGGACTAATCGTTACTTGATTTCGATCCGTGCGATTAGTTAACCAGGCTTGGCCTGAGTATCGATAACAATCGAAGTACATAATAATATAATTGTATTTGAGAGCTTATATCGCTCTATTACATGAAATTCAGTTGACAAGTAAAATAAAAAATAATAAAAAATTCTAACTTAATTATTTACTCATTTAACATGAAAGAACGTAATTTTAACATTTCTCGTGTGTAATTAAATACTAAATCAATTGTTTCCTTTGTTATAACAAATAAGTCAGTATAACTGTCTTTATTGAGAAACTTCCACTTATGGAGATATTTGTTACGAAGTGGTTGGTAGATTGGGCATTCAGCGTACAAATGATACATATCTTCATTAACGTTTAAGTTACAGATGCTACAATTTTCATCTGTATTTATTTTATATACCAGTCCCGATATGTATAGTCTCAAGCAATTTTTATATGCTAACCTAATTTGACTAATGACCCTTTTTTTTACAATAGAACTTCTGAAATGTAGATATTGTTCACAATTTAAATTACCACTTTTTAGCTTGTAGTATATATCACTATACCTAGTTGTTTCTAATGCGCGAATGTCTTCTTGTTTTAGAGTTTCACTTAGATTAAAAATAACAATATCAATATCTTTTTTACACAGTTGTCCTCTTTTTCCCTTTAACCACAAGTTTTGGTCACTGAATTTTAAACAAAATTGATGAATACGTGTCACCCACTTTTCACTTCGTTGGTTATCGTTTGACTCATCCAACAGTAGGAGACGATTGTATAGTAATTTTGCGTACCACGAATCAAGAAGATTTACAATTCTTTGCCAGAATGTAAGTACCCTTTGCCAAATCTGTACTGCAATCTGTTGTTGTCCAGTTTCCAGACGAATGTAGTGATCGGGTGTATTTTTTGGTAAATGAAGAAGCGATTTAAAAAATTTTATTTGCACTTTTTCGTTTAAAGGTAGGTAGTTTAGGGCTCATATTTCAGCTGCGTATAGCAGGGTGGCATGGGTGATTGAGTTTAGCAAATGAACCTTTGTTTCCCATATGTTACACTTACTTTGTACCAAAATACTTTTTACGATTCCAAACGATCTATTTGCTTTAGCTATCATGTGTGATGCGGCCTCATAAAATTTGCCTGTGCTTGTAAATGGAATTCCTAGATAAATGAACTTGCTGACCATTACAATTTCCTTTTTCCCATATACGAATTTTTGATTCTCGGCACATTTGCCTTTGTGAAAAACTACAATTTTCGTTTTCTCTGTGTTTACATCCAAATTTTTTATCTTACAGTAGTCTCGTAAAATATTTAGTTTTCGTTGAGAATCAATCATCGATTCGGCTAGTATCACAATATCGTCAGCAAACAAAATCATTAGTAATTCATTTATGTTGTCTATGTTTAACCCTCTTACACCACGTGCTTTGAAGAAACACTCAATGTCTGAGACAAATAGCGCAAACAGTAATGGACTGAGTATGTCGCCTTGTAAAACGCCTTTGGTAATTGCTATCGGTTCTGATGTTGTATTGTTAAGCTTTATAATGAAATTAGAAGAATTGTAAAAGTTGCGTAGAACTCTAATCAGTTTAGTGGTTACTCCTAGTTGATGTAGCTGTTGCCAGAGAAGATCATGATTGACCGAGTCAAAAGCTCTTTTAAAGTCCACAAATATTGCGTATGTGTATGATTTTTTTACTTTTAGACGAGATTCGATAGTGGCGGTTAGAGTGAAGATTGCATCGAGGGTGCTTCTTCTTTTTCGAATTTATGGAAGTAAATCATGGACCCTAACAAAAAGAAATAAATGTCGGATTAAGGCAGTTTAAATGAGATTGCTAAGGATAACCAGAGAAGACAGGAACGCAGTAATAGTGGAAGAGCTGTATAGAAGATAATAGAAGAAAGACAATTGAGTTGGTTGGGCCACCTTCACAGAACGAAAAACGAAAGAATAACCAAACAAACAAGTATTTGAAGCAAGAAACCAAGGAACCAACAAAGTATTAGGACGCCCAAGAATACCCTAGGAACAAGTTAGATAAGTGGCCGAAGCCCGAAGAATAAGCTTGGCTGAAGTAAGATCAATGGCAAAAGATAGGGTGAAATTTAACATGTAAATATCGGAAAACAAATTTATTAATTATAAATGAAAAATAAGAAATGAAGCAAATATTAACTGTACCTAACGTTTCAAATGGACTTCAGATTAAATAAATAAATAAATTAAAAAAATCTCTGTTGACATTGGACCGACATTGGAAATTTCAGCTAAACCGTTTATAAATTAAAAATTCCATCTTGATATTTATCTTCTCTTGAGTGTACACTGCGCACCTATAAATATTTGTGATAGATCTCTTCTTCGGCACCAATTTACCGTAACAATTCATAATAACTTTGGATAATGCTCTGTTTAAATTACGTTGGGAATAGCGAATGATCGTAAATACATTTTATCTCGTATTGAATTGATATTTTGCAATAATGATTGCTTATTTGAAACTGAAACAATTCAAACTTAAGATAAGCCGTAATTATTATAATGAAGGAAACTAAGACTCCAATGTCGTTATGGTTGCCAACACTGAGCAGCTCAGACGTAAAGAATATGTTGTCGAATTATTTTTGAGTTAACAGACATTTATTTATAACCATGGAGTGTAATATTCATTACGGCCTTCATTCCTTACAACGCACTGTATTGTGGTTGTAACGAAGTATTATCTTAATCGATTTAACCAATTTGACGGAAAAGTTTGAGTTTCATTTTCCCATTTTGGGCACCCCTTGTCGTATGGGAGGAAACGGAAGTAGGCATTAACTGTTACCTATTTTGTGTGCAATTTCTTCCACTTATCCATTTATCACCCCCATTTCACTATACTTGCTTCCATAATTTTATTTCACCCCCATACTTCCCATTGTTCCCCTAACAAAAACAAATTGAAGCAACCCCAAAAAACACCCCTTCTCTCTTCTTTTGTCCAATCCAGTTTGGGCTCTTCCAACCTTTTCTGTTTCTGCATTGCGATCCTACCTTGGTATACAAAATTTTTACTCCCTAAGTATTGGTCTTACAATTTCACCCACTAACTTTTCAAATTACCTCTACATTATTAGTTGTTAAATTTTTGGCAATTTCTTTTACTGTATGGCACAAGTTGAAGAATTTGAAGAAAGGGATTTTAACCTAGCTCATGTCCGAACAAACTTAACTTATTTATCCCAAACACCCCCCCCCCCCCCCCCCCCCCGAACCAAGAGAGAGATGAGGTACAAACCCAATGCGTTGAATATGAATGTGGCAGTTGTTCGGTCCTTAATCACATATTCTATTCTAAAGAATTAAGAGCGTGTGATATTACAAATTTCATTGACGTCGGCATTGAAAAGCGTGGGATATCATCAAGGGTTACAAATGTAAGACCATTTCAGACAAAATAGTATCCACATGGCGCAACAAAGATGTGAAAATGTAAGGAAAATTTGTGTATATTTCTCTCGCTTACGAATTTGGGCCCCATTTATAAGAAACTTTCCTAATAATAAAAATTTAACAACAAACGAATTCAATTTACAATCGTTCCTCACCTTACCTTATTTTAATTCGTTGATTTCTTATGAGGGTTACTTTTCTTGAGATTTTTCCCTTTCAGTTATTCATTGCCGAATTTGTGCGCAACGTTATCATTGCGTGTTTGCTGTTTTTGCTTTTGTTTTTTACTGTTACGGTAACTTTTTACTGTTACGGCAACTTTTAAGTAACCTTCATTAGCAGTACTTGGGGTGAACTTCCGATACTTTTGTTGTAAAAGTGTCAAGCTTTTAAGTTTAGTTCAAAAGGTTTCCTGAAATTAATATTATCATTTCATTCGAAACTTCAAACCCCATGTGTTTTTGTTTTCATTTAACTTTAGCGCTTCGAGATTTAGTTACAAATATCTCTTGGGTGCCAATTTCTCCGGTTGCCTCATGTCTCAATCTTCAATCTTCGCAGCAACTTTTTACCTGCCTACTTTCTCATCGTTAAAGTTTGCAAGTGTTAAAAAAACCGAATGAAAGGCAAGGTTACTTGATAATACTTGCAGCATCAACCCTTTGATTTTCCTTTAATCAATCAAGTATGAGTATCCATGTGGATCTTAGTTTACTCCTCAGATTTTCAGGCTCCTCTACTCTACTCAATACTTCAATTGGCCACCAATACACGCTTTAACTGTCTGCCTGTAAACCTTTGCTAATCGTTAATAATATTAGACGGTTCCTACTGGTTAAAGAAATAGGATAAGAGTACGCATAGTAACGGCTTAGCTTCCTTATACAGGGTGTCCCAATATTCCGTGGACATAGAGCTACAGTAGGTTTATGGGAACAAAAAAAGTCGAATGGGCTAAACTTACCTATATACTAAAGTACATCGTTAAGCCGTGAGAGGGCTTCAAAGTTGGAAGAATATTTTTGTTTTATTTTAATAAATCGGAAATTCTTTGATCGATTTTTTTTAAATTTCGTTTGGGCACATATCAATGAAGGAACTATGTTTTTAAGTGGATATCAATTTAACTGAATTCCGGGAAGGGTGAAAACTACCCCTACCGTTCGATACATTTAATGGTAACTTTTTTGTGGGTCGTAGGAGTGCTTTAATTTTTTGTAAAAAGGAAGATACATTAATTTTCTGTATTTTTCGTCTCTTACAAAAATGGTGTATCTCTTTTAGTTTTTGAGCGAATCACACAATAGTCACAATAAATGTTCAATACGACCACCACCTCTTCGACCCTGCATAAATTAATTCTACGCAGGAAACTGAAATTGACTCTTCTCAACAGGCGTTGGTCTTGCAAAAAGTTCGCAGCATCTTGAGAAGAGTAGGGGTAGTTTTCACCCTTCCCGGAGTTCAGTTAAATTGATATCCACTTAAAAACATAGTTCCTTCATTGATATGTGCCCAAACCAAATTTAAAAAAAATCGATCAAAGAATTTCCGATTTATTAAAATAAAACAAAAATATTCTTCCAACTTTGAAGCCCTCTCACGGCTTAACGACGAGGGGTAAACCGCTGGCAAAATTGTGTACACTAAACTTCCCTAATCGATAATACTTCCGTACTTTCAGGAAGTATACAATAAACTTCCCCTTCTTCCTATACTTCCTCTATTCCATCCGTACTTCTTTGATACTTCCCGTACTTCCTTCATACTTCCAGTACTTTCTCCATACTTCCCGTATTTCCTATATTTCCCTTTACTTTTTTTTCATGTTTTTATTTCAAATATGTGCAAATGATAAGGTTAGTAATGTGGAAGAGATCATTTTATAGGTCTTATACCAAAAACAGACAAAAACATAGTACTCTCTAAGATTTCCTGTCCACTAATTAATAGTCTCTATTACCGATTAAGTGATTAGAGTGTAAAAATATAAATTCATAAGGCCCAAGACACATTTATACTGTAAATTACATTTTAAAAAAATATACCGTAGTAGTACTGGGGGGCCCCGTATCGCGGGGCCCGAGGCGAGCGCCTCCTGCGCATGTTCGCAAATCCCCCTCTGCACAGCAATGACGTATTTGCGAGCGTATTTGGAAATAATAATTTTGAGGTTATATTATTATGCCGTCACGTGGTCGCGACAAACATGCGCGCGCAAACAGATATCGTCTGCATAGCAAAAAGTCTTTTTTTATATCTATGATTTACAATACAAAATAGTGTAATAGTGTGGCTTTTAATGTTGTTTCTTTAATGTGACTTTAATATTTTTTCGTAACTTCCTCGATACTTCCTCGATATTTCTTGTACTTCCTCGATATTTCCCATACTTCCTCGATACTTCCCATACTTCCTCGATACTTCCTATACTTCTTCGATACTTCCTATATTTCCCTTTACTTCCTAACTTTTGTACACCAAACTTCCCAGCGGTTTACCCCTCGCTTAATGATGTACTTTAGTATATAGGTAAGTTTAGCCCATTCGACTTTTTTTTGTTCCCACAAACCTACTGTAGCTCTATGTCCACGGAATATTGGGACACCCTGTGTATGGTAATTAAACGAGTCGCTACTGAAAGAGATTCCCCTTTAAAATAGTATTACGGCAGCCAAAGATCTTTGCTTATTTTTACTCCAAGAAATTACCTACCACTTTCTTAGTTTTCACCTCAAATCCTGAAAAAAGGAAGGAGAATGCGCTGTAGTTCATTCCTCCGCCCCATGCTCGATTACAGAGGATATGGAAACGGGGATCGGTTAGGAAGGAATCGAGTTAGGATGGTAAGAGGTGACGTACTGTTCCCAAATTCATATGAAGCTAGACATGTGGATCTTAATTTACTCCTCAGGTTTTCACCCTCTAAAAAGCAAGGGGTGGCTCACTCGTTAAATATGGTGTACACATACTAGTTCAGTACGGTTCAATAAAAGTTCAGTATAATTCAGTAGGTTCAATACAAGTTGAGTGAATTCAGTACCATTCAGTAGATGTTCAGTATTGGTTCAGTACATTTTAAGTATGTTCAACATTCGGGTGTTTATGTTTGAAAACGTGATAAATCGAAAACTTAAATGGGAACACCTACTTTTATTGCGCTTGCATCAAAAAATGCAATAAAAATAGGTGTTCCCAGGCTAACATTAATATTTCAAATTGTTTTATTACTAACAATTTTTCCAGTTTATCGATGATATTTTTTTTAACAAAAACATTATTTGGTAATGGGTGTATTTTTATCTTAACTTTTTTATTAAACTCGGTATTAATTTATTCTTTAGTGATTGTTCTGCAAAAATCATTTACCAAAACTTTCTACGTGCGAAGAAAACGTACCAAATTACATAATTATATCTATAATTAATAAATATGTACACATACTATTTTTATTTAAACAAATAATACACTATTACAGTTCCACGATTACATAATGAAGAAGAAGGGCATTTTGAGCAAAATATTGTAATAAACCTAATTTCGTAGCAAGTGGTTTTATAGGGGGTTTAATGCATTCAGTATCTGTTCAGTATGATCAGTACGGGTACAATATGAGGTCAGTATAGTCAGTATGAGTTCAGTATGGTCATTATAGGTTCAGTACTAGCAAGTTCAGTAAATTCAGTACGCATTCAGTATCTTCGAAATAGGTTCAGTATCAACAAGTTAAAATATTAGTGTACGGATTTTTTGGCAGTCAGCCACCCCTCGTAGAAAAACCTCATACGCTGCACGTGGTAGGTAATCACTAGATCAGTCCGTCGGTCCGTCTTGTAATTTTTACGTTAGATACCCATTAAAATCTATCATCAGAAATCTAAAAGTGCCCACTTTTCAAAGGGAAACATGTACATGTGAGAAGCTGAGAACAGAAGTATTTGTTAGTTACTAGTGATCGATTACCAACAGATCAGTATAACGTCATACATAACATAACTAAGCTTTTCTAAGAATCTGTAAAAATAATTATAGTAACCATACTCGAGTTTTTGTTCTAAGTCGCCATTTTCTTTCTTTTTAGTAATGTAGCGAGTGAGGTTTGTTGAAAATGACCGATCCCCTGCTTGAATTGTAGATGAAGTCCGTCATACATAACAGATGTAACCCTCGTTCTTATTATGTGCCATAAATCAGAAATACATATAACTCCCAGTTCGATACGAGAGGTGCGGAGAGTGTGAAAAGAAATAAACGCGATTTTTGCGATTACGTGTCTTTTTACAGATGCAAATGTTGAAGGTTTTTACAATAAAAAATTAAAATGCATCTCTATCGCATCCTAGATGTAGGTAAGTTGAATGTAAATGTGAATTATTTCAATAATTAAGAACTTAAGTACACTTTTATATACTACGTAAAATTGTGATAAATGACAATTTGAATGCGCTTCTTGGTTTCAAAATAATTAAGTATCAAGGTTATAAGTATAAAAGAAATAGTATTCGAACAGAGAAAGAAAAACTCAAGATAAAAGTAACTAATTTCAGTATCCATCCTCAAGTATACAATACAGTTAATCTCCGATATGTGACCACAAAGTCCGAAACTTTAAATCTGAGCAGTTTTTTTTGGGGAAGAAAAAAGGAAAAATCCTGTGATTGAGCACGGTTTCTATCAGCTTTTACGGCTTCTAATTACTTTTCTGTTGTTTCCTTTTTTTAGAAGTTGATTTACTTTGTCTACGTTGACAACAATTAAGAGTTCACTATTATCATGTTTAATCAGTTAAGCAACAGTCTCATAGGGGATTTGAGTACAAAGACTGTTCGTTGTCTCTTTCAGTAGTTGTGGATAAATTGTTATACGCAATAATACAGTAACTAGTAAAACGTCACACGTGTGTCCCAGAATTGTTCTTTAATGAGACAAATTACTCGCCATGAAAATATTGTCTTTGGCTTCTCTGTCATTTATGAATAGACGAAACACTGCTTTTAGCAATATAAATGCGATTAATAATAATTTATATTCAGACACTTCCGTTGGTGTTTTATACTCATTTTGCATTTAAATCTGTCCTTGTGGCGTGCATTATAGAGATTTTCGAGTTTCCTCTAGAATTTTAAATTGTGTTTTAACATGTACGTATAAGTCGTTTTTTGTTAGTATAATACATTGTCCAAATGTTCTAAAACTAATATGCATTAACAAATGTTGGTGGATACATTTAATCGCGTGTTAATTTCTGTTTGGAGGTGTCATTCTACATTTCGCATTAGTCGTTAGAATATTCCCACTCCTTTGATCAATTAATCTTGAATTGCTTAGTGCTTTTCATTATTTCATGCTTATAGGTCTTATGAGAGGGCGTTATGTTTATGTGCCTGTTGAATATCTAATTACATTGCTTAATATATTATGTTCTGCGTCCTTATTTCAAACAAATTTTAAACCTACAAACCGCCTCGCCTGTTTCCATACTTCTCAATTTCACTGGTTGAGGGTTATACAAATTTACCCTTGTTCTAAGCATAAATATATACACATTTTTGACCCCTTCCACCTTACTTTCTTATCATCGATTTAAAACGTCATGTAATTACTTAAATAATATAAATAAATAAATAAATAAATAAATAAATAAGCGGGAATGGCAGAATTAAATACCAACGTTTTCAATTTATCTTAGATCTTGGGCTTAATTTTAAGTTATGTACTTGTATTAAAAGCTCCGTATGTCAACTTTTTATAGCTCTCGAGCGATGCGCTAGTATCTTTCCATAAAATTCAACAGCGGATAGGCTACATAAATAATGTGTCGGTAACAAGAAATAGCGAGTTGCTAACGTTTTTGTGGCACTCGTAAACCGCGTATTACCAAAAGAAAAAGTAAGTCTTGCATGGTGCTGTTGCGGCGAATATTGATTGTTTCGTACGCAACTTGAAATGGCAAAAAGTATTTTTTTAAAACATTTAACTTAAGAATTCGAGTATAAAACATTACATAATAATGCGTAATGTTTAGATTTCCGATGCGTTAGAATCGGGCAACATTACTAGTTTTTTATAAAGGGAATGTGTGGTATACTTTTACAAATGTAATTTTATGTCTATACATGGTAATTTACAACCTTTTTGCAACAAACTTTCACATTAACTTGAACAAAAAATGTTAAAAAACATACTCACCAATTCAGTTAGTTACGGAACTAAAACAGATCCAACTTTTACTAGTAATAATTTAATAGAGTTATGTACACTTTAAAAAACAAAATACACAGAAGCCGTGAAACAAGAGAAAGTGAACATGTTCTATAAAATATGCCCCTTGGGCATGAATACAAGCACAACTTCTGTCATAAACGCGATTGTCTCGTTACATCGCCAGTATTTCTTTCAATACTGAAAACCTGCTATTTTAAATGATGCCAAAGATAGGAATTTAAGGGCTTTAGGTCCGGGCCTGTTAGCATAAGGTGCGTTTTATTCGTTCAGTTCTCTTGTCTTCCACAATTGGATTCTTTCATATTGATGCAACATTCGTTGCCCAATCTGAACTGGAGTCTTCAGACGATCGGCAAGAATTTATCTCGGGACGGATTGTTAAATGAATGGCTACTTGACATGCATTAAACGCAGAAAATGATAATATAGAAATTTTTGGTGAAAATCAGCCCGCAATTTCTATACAGTGTGTCTCACTTTACATGAAGACGCGGTTAGTATAATAAAATAAAATATATATAATATGAAATTGCATAGGTACACATTATGTAGAATTTAATACTGTTGTAGGATCAAAGAGTAAAAATAAAATATACCATTAGCCATTAAAATGAGTAAAAGAAAAAGTACAGCTTATAAAACGTTGGATTCCTATTTCAAAAAAGCAAATTTAGATGTGCGCGACAATACTGAAGAAGAAGAAGAAGCAAATGAAGCAATTCCATTAAATTCACAATCACATTTGGTGTCGACCGATAATAATAACGAAAATCAAGCCAATATTAAAAATAGATCTATTTTAGTTGAAAATGAAAAAATTTCAAAATTGATGGTATCGTTACAGCTTGGGAATACCTCCCAAATGAGGATGGCTAAAACTGGTCGCCGCGCCGTTTAAACTCCACGTGACAAAGCGATACTTTCATCGAGGCAAGAGGAAGACGTGCCATGTCTAAAGTTAACGATGACTAAAAAGTAAAGCGAAGTAATTAAAAAATCTTGTCGCGATCAAATATAATAATCAATATCTTTCAAATTGTGTTTCATCTTTCTTTATAAGAGATATAAAGTGCGGTATAGTGATACAAAATTGTTACTTAATTGCTATGCTATACGTTCGAAGATAATTAATCATTACAATTCAGTGCCTACCCCAACAAAGAGTTTCCACTAATTTTCTTGCATAGGGGGTGAGTTAAAACCTCTTAGGGGGGGTTAAACCTTTAATATGCCATTGCATCGTTTGCATTTTGTTTTGATTCAAGAGAATTAAATGATGCGCTTGGTTTTCATCTTCAGTAACAAAGTTCATTAATATAAAATTCGATCCATATCCATATAGTGTCAGAAATTTTTCAGAGTGCGATTTGAAGCCTTGAAAGCATTACACAAGCACAGCGGCGGCTGCTCAGAGGAGGCAAGGGAGGCTATGCCTCCTCATAAAAAATCCAAAATAATGATTTTATCATACTATTATTATTCCATATATTTTCAGTCTAAAAGGATTAATCAATTAATGAAACAAAAAATATTCCATTTACTTTTATCGTTTTATCTCATCAGTACCTACGTTTAAATACCGTCCTTTTCATACTGCGGTTGACGCACTCGGAGCCCAACTCCAAGAGTGGCTCCGTACATCGCTCTTTAATTGCAATAAGTTGCGAGTGTGACCTTGCATAGTAAATATTAGAGATGGGTGCATGAAGTTCAATCGACTGAACTGATAGCAAGGGAGCCAACGGCTCCAGCTCTACCCCATCTTTTTACATCTTCCCAGCAAAATCCGACAATTTCCCACTCCTTTTTCAACCAGCGTGTTTCAGTAGTCTGATACTTTTTGATTAATAAGTGGTTAGTAAGTACGACTGCGACAGGTGGAAGGTTCAGGTTTTATTTTTGTATTTACCTAATTTGATCTTTTTACTCAAAATGTGTGACGAACTCCAAACTGTGCTCTTCAAAATCTTGCGATGATATTGTAGATTTTTTGCTAAAACGGTCATTTAATTCTTTGAATTACGATGCAAAATCCTACATATTATATAAGAACTATGAAAGACCCCGTCCAATTTAATATCTTTAAAATGAGCGGGCATTTCACAAAATCGTGGATTCAATGTAACATGGTAGGTACGACATAATGTGGATGGCTTACAGGTAGTATAAAACAATCAAAATTATTTTGCTGACCGCGTGTTTACTTTTTCGTTGTTTTTTTTATTTCCATGTTTTTTCCCGGTCCCTGCAATTCCTTGATTCCATTCCTGGCAGGAAATAACTCTACACCTCCTCGATGGTTCTTGCTGGACAACAAATTATGGCAATTCATAATTTGTTGACTAAGTAGAATCATTTTAAAAATTAGCCTCCTCACTTGCAGAAGTCACGAGCCGCCACTGCACAAGCATCAAACAATCTGCGTCGAATTCTGTAAACTGTGGTTGGTGAAACTAGTAATGCTGGTAGTTGTCGGTTCTGTATTCTTGTATCCTCTTGTGTCAGAGATTTGATTTTTTTTATAACATTCGTAGTGACCTCGCCAATAGGATTGGCCGGGCGGGTATCATTATTCGGTGATTCTGGACCATGTTTATACAATGTTAACCATTTGCAACTAGCCCACTAGGAAGGACAATTATCTCCATATATAGGGTGTTTCTACTCAAAGTGGGCAAGGTAATAGATGTTGTAGAAATCTTTATATCTCCATTATTTGTAGTCGGATTTCAAAAAATCTAAGTTTTAAACTAAATTTCAGTTACTGAGAACGTACTAATCTATGGAACGCCGTTTTACTTTTTAATGTCTCTTTTGCCAGACTTTCTTTAAAAATAACTGCAATCTAATTTTCACTATTTAAAAATATTGTCATGATAAAATTAATGTTTTAAAAATATCACTCATGATAAAATTAATTATTAAAAATATCAGTCATGATAAAATTTATGTTTAAAAATATCACTTATCATATTTTTAATTCATGTATAGGCTGATTACCTTTGAATGATTTAAAATTATCATAAATAAAAATGTGGGTATGAAAAAATTAATCCATTTGGCATATCACTGGGAGAAGTTTTCTTATTCAAAAATATTTTCCCCATAAAATAACTATATTAAATTTATCATCTAGGTAATATAAACTGTTTTAGTGTTTATGTTCTACTTTTTGATTCATCTTTTGCCAGACTTTCTAATTTAATGTTCACTATTTAAAAATGTTGTCATGATAAAATTAATGTTTTAAAATATCACTTATGAAAAAATTAATGATTAAAAATATCAGTCATGATAAATGTAAATAGTACAATTAATTTTATCATGAATGATATTTTTAAAACATTAATATTATCATGACTGATATATTTAATCATTAATTTTTTCATAAGTGATAATTTTAAAACATTTATTTTATCATGAGTGATATTTTTAAAACGTCTATTTAAAAATATCACTCATGATAATATTAATACATCTTTCTATTTAAAATTATCACTAGTGAAAATTTTAATTGTGATATGAGAAATTACCGCCACCCACGTTAAATTTAATAACTACTTCCGAGTGAACTATATTCAATAAAGTAGTAACCAGCACAGAACACGGTAACCAGTGTACATTTTACTTCCGTGATTTGGCAACCGCTAATCGTTATCATTTCAGTTATGATCCTTATGTACCTTCTATATAAAATTATAGAAGGTACATAACCCATAAATTAACACTGACTGTGACTGGTGCCATAATGTATATTCAAACTTGATGCTATATTTCCAAGTCTTTTCTTTCTAACCGAAGAGTACGTCATTGTGAATGAAAAGTAGCCTTCTTTATGTAACTGTTCTAATAATGACTACCTCTACCGTTCATTAGATTTTAAATCGAGATGCTATAAAAACTATTTGTAATTGCGGATCCGGATTTCACATAAAAATTTAATGTAATTTATAACAAACAATAAAACACAATCTATATTTTATTAGAAATAAAAATTATTACGTTTCTATTTGTTACATGTAAATTATATTTAAGATGATTTTGATTAAAACAATATCTCCAGGAACAACACAGTTGTGGAAATCATGTAAGAGTGTTATATTCAGACGAAATGAAATAAATTGTTAATTATACGATTAATACCTACGTAATAAATAACGAAGATAATATATAAAACACTTCAAATTTACAATTGATGTTTTAGGTGCCCACTACTTTATTGAATATAGTTCATTCTGCATTTAGTACCAAACACAAACGCGAGTGGCGGTAATTTCCGATATCATACGAATTAATTTTATCATGAGTGATATTTTTAAAACATTAATTTTATCATGAGTGATATTGTTAAATACTCAACAGAGACGTTTTAATAATTTCACTCATGATAAAATTAATGTTTTAAAAATATCACTCATGATAATATTAATGTTTTAAAAATATCACTCATGATAAAATTAATTGTACTATTTACATTTATCATGACTGATATCTTAAATAATTAATTTTATCATGGATGATATTTGTAAAACATTAATTTTATCATGACAACATTTTTAAATAGTGAAAATTAGATTACAGTTATATTTAAAGAAAGTCTGACAAAAGAGGCATTAAAAAGTAAAACGGCGTTCCATACTAATCCTTACTTTATAAGTTTCATTAACTAATTTTAAAGTATAAACCTTCTTCATTGGATAATATGTATTTTGCTTTTTAGGGCATCATTATTGAATTATTATCTTAAGATAAGAAATATTTTGTGTTTTTTAACTTACAGATCGTAATTTTTTACGAACTTTTTGAATTAGTAGTAACGATAAATACGAAAACGTACAACTAAATTTTTAAAGAGCTTTCCAATGATGTATTACACATGGACAGTGCAATTTAAAAAATAGGGGTGGGTTGCGGAAGATTGCCCTGCGGGGGTGATGAGGGTTCCCGCTCTTTGTTATAGAAACGGTTTCGAGAAATTTTACTTATCTGTTATACTTTCGAAGATTGATACCTGGTAAGTGGTAGTGGGACTTGCTTCCAGTTCTTTACTATACAGGGTTACTCACTATAAATTACCCACCCCTTATTATCGTTATTATTGCTCGTAGAAAAAAAGTTATATATGAAGTTGTATGGTTCTAACTGAATTTTCTTAGAATTCTGTCAATAGTTTAGTTACTCGCCGTTTACAGGGCAAAACAAAAATATGATGTATGTAACACGCTGTTGAAAAGATCCTTTTTTTCTGATTTCAAAATTATATTATATGTTGTCTTCATCTTGAGCCATTATTGAGTTGTTAATCGTAGAATAATACAGTTACTTAATTACGGAATTACGGAGAGAACTTCTCATATTTACTTGTTATATTCAAAATAATAAAAACAAACGTGCTGCAAAATGATTAATAGCTCAATAACGGCTCAAGATAAAGACAACATATGATATATTTTTGAAATCAGAATGTAATAATATACAGGGTGTTACATTAAAAAAATACATCATATAATTTTGTTTTGCCATGTAAACGGCGAGTAACTGAACTATTGATACCATTTTAAGAAAATTCAGTTAGAACCATACAACTTTCATACACTATAACTTTTTTTTATTTTTTTTATTTATTTATTTATAGTGAATAACGCTGTACCAATTTGTTGGTTTCGAATACTAATCAATAGTTACGTTAGTATTATGTAACTTGTACTCCGTAATTTATCATTAGTAAGTGTATCTCCAAATATAAAACTTCATAAAGATCATTGACACATGCTCCAAACACGAAACCACTAAAAACATTTTGACACGATTACTTTCATAAAACTCACAAAATAAGAGTTAATTGAACAATAATTCAGTGTGAAATTGCTGCGATGAGAAATAGGAAATGTATGTCCGTTAACCTATGACCTAAGTAAGAGAATGAAAATGAACCATCAATTATCGGTGACAAACGTGTCTATATATAATCCCTTCCTGCAAGAAGAGCTGTCTGAAAATGACAACGAGAAATGCGTCTTGCTTCATTTCGCTAACTGAAGTGTGCATAAATGCCTCCTCTAGATTGACGTTGAAATTTCACATTACTGAACAGAGTTATTAGTTATGACCAATTTTCACGTACGGAATTTATTACAAATTTTACTGAAAATCGAACATCTAAACAAAACTAAATTAAATTAAGGTATATTAATTACAAGATAGAATTGTTCTAATTGACTGTTTTTTGTTACAGGTGAGTGCTGAAAATATTCGTCAAATTGGTAAGGTGAACAGTAATAAATAATTCTTACTCTGTGAAATAGAAAAATAAGCAAATTATCCTTAAAATATGATACTTCTTACGTCCTAAATAATTGGATAAATTTTTTATTTCCTTGACCTTATTATTTTGTTTTTAGTTTTCGAGTCTGTGTGCGAAATATCAAATTCGTGCTATTGACGTTTTCTCTTATTTTTATACGAAATAGGAATGTATTTTCAAACATTGTGGTTACATAAAAATATATCTCAAGCTTCAGTATATCTAAAGGAAGGAATGGTTAATCGTAAAAATAATAATATGATGGTTTAGGACGTTTAGGTCGACGACTGTAAGGAAACGTATTAATTTTCTAATTCATTACATAGGTAGATACATTAATAAGTTATAAGCGGTACATTAACCGAACCTCATTTTGTAGCGAAATTCATTTGAAACTTCAATACGTGATATTTCCTATCATTTGACCCTTCTCCAAATTTCCGTTTCCTTCCCGGAAGCCAGTTTTCTGAGGTTTTCAAATTAGTTAACTTGTGTGAGCTTTACGTTTGACCATAAGTCCTGACCGCCTGTCTCAAACAGAAATAGTAATCAATTTGACAACTTTATCAGTTTCCGGAATTCTAGTTGCACTTTATATTTTATGTAGTATTTTTTTGTGATCAATTGTCTGAAAACGAATCTAAAGTAGTTTTAGAACTTATTCAAATTCCAAAAATATTTTCGGTTATTTATAAATTGGAATAATAGTTTGAAAAAAGTGAATAACGATCGAGTTTCATAATTTTGAGATCAATTTAGTATTTATATTACATGTTTTTCGATACCTACTTATGCTTGATTTGGATTTGAAGGCTTTCAAATGCATGTGGAACACGGAAGAACTAAGACAATGTATCGACGCAAACACTTTATTAAATACAACTGTACATACATACCAATACTTAGTATGTAGGTTCCGTACGTATCTATCGGTCACTTTTTGGAATGCTTCTATTTTTCCTTTTTTTATTATTGCTGCCACTGTACTCCCTTCCTTCTTCTTTTTTGATGAAGTTGTTTCTGCTCAGAATCTAAATCTATCTATCTGTTCCTATCCTTCCCTACGTATTATTATCTGCTGTTATTCCTCGACTATCACGGTTGTAGATTTTTCTGGTAAGTGTTCTTCCGTTTCTTGAAGTACATCCAGATCATTCGCTCAGCATAATACTGATACTTGTAATCTTCCAGTACTCTACACTACCAATCGTGTAAGTTGATGAGCAGTAGACTCGTTATCAACCGTGTTTCACCTTCCGTTTCTTATCTTACGTAGTTTTTAGGAATGAATGTATTACTCGAAAATATAAAATAAGTTGGTGTTATTAAAATCGTATTCAAATTAGCAAACCGTCATTTAATAATTGAAACATTCGTAGTAATGTCATTCCCAAAAACATTCAATTCTCAACTAAACCTTACATTCGCATAGTTTAAGACTGCTTTAATTGTTTATAGACACACTTTTATGAGACCAAGAATTCTCGAAAGTGCACATGAATTCACCAAACTCGTGCAAATTATACATACATATACTTAGAGTTATTTTTTCTGGGTAAGATCGGTCGCGAAATGAAAACCAGAAATTAAATCAGATGACGTGCGCAAATGTGTACGGTTTAACTTTCATGAGTGACAGCAAAGTGCGGCAGTGGTGCAGGACGTTCATCATGATGCACTCGGCCAGGAAAGGAAGCGAGTGTCAACTGATACTATTGTTCAGCGATTGGGTCAGGCGATTCGAAGCAAATCGTCGGTTCACTATTTCTGTGTTGAGTGAGCCGCTTCCCGTGACTGAGAGACTCCAGTACCGCAATATCTGTGCGAAATTGGTTCCGAAGATGCTGTCCGACAATCACAACAGACAGCGAATGGGGAGATTTTTGAACAAAATCGTTACAGTGGGTACGTTACGAAACTGGAGAGACAAAAGCGAAAAACAAACAGTGGACGGATTCTCATTCATGGAAACCAAAGAGGTTCAAGCACACCTTCCCCAGCAGAAAGTGTATAAGTACTGCGTTCGGGGACGACATTACGACAAAGCAGTGTCTTAGTGGAACTCATTGAATGTGGCACGAAGAGAAATTCAGAAACAGCGAGGAGGCGTCATTCTTAATAACAATGCTTCAACAAAGAACCTCCTGAAGCGTATTCGATGGACAGTATTTGATCATCGACCATAAAACCTTTACTTGACTCCTTTCGATTACTTTGTTCACATGAGAATCTTAACGCTGGCAAGAAGGACAGAACTTTGCCTCAGACAATGAACTACATAGACTTGCGTACAAGATGAAAGCACAAGCGGCTGCCTTCTGTGACGAGGGTATTGAAAAATTGGTACCACTTTACAACAAATTTCTTAATCGGAGCGGCTACTATGTAGAGAAATAGTCTTTATTTTCTTTATGGTTTTCATAGGTATCATAAAGGTTGATAGATTCATCTTTGGTAACCCTGAATATTAATGAGAAGGAAGCATATAATTATCACATTTTTATATCTCTGATTACACTTTGTTCCTCTGGAGGCGTATAACTTTTATTTAATCAAAAATAATAAAAACAAGTAATTCCACTAATTTTTTGTTATAAAAGATAAAAGCACTATATGCGTCATTATCGAGGGTAACAGATTAGTATTTATTATTATCTTAGTCAGTTTTAATTTAATTAATTAACTAATTTTGATACATACTTTAACAATTTACTTTAATTTATTAATTTCTTTAATTTTGACCCGCATTATATCCCGCGCTGTTAAAGTTAATCAATGCGTTACGATTATTAAAGACATTGTGACATTCCGACGGTTTGATATAAATGGTGATGCGGCTATAGTTACTAATGATGAAATGTTTGACTTTTGAGCTTTGTTATTATTTCCGTATTTTAATAGAAATCACTGTACTCTTTCAGTTCATACCATAAGGACGCTTTTACTGGTTAAATAGTGTAACATGCAGGGACATTGAATATTGTGTAGGTACCTTTATAACGTCGATGGTTGCCTTGTCCGAAGGAGAAACTAAATTATAAATAAAATTCGTTTTATAAGTTAATAAAATGTTTCCATGGAGAATACGTAAAATTCCATTGATTTGTTCCATTAGATTTGCTCCACAAAGGGATATAAAAATTATGTTATGATTATATCGAATATGGAATTTTTCATTGTAACCAGTCGACCAAACTGCATAACTCAATTACACTCAATAACACAATTACATGACAACTCACACAGTTGGATTATTGCAATATAACGTAACTAAATCCGATTTTTTTTTTAAAAGTAATTGTGATTAATTAAGTAAGTCGGTGAACACTGAACGTTTAAATATTTTCGTTTACAGATGTAATTAGGTTTCAGGTAATCTCGCAAAACAATTTGTTTTCGCTTTTGCGAATTTAATGCGAAATTTAATGAAAGGTCAATAAAGTTTCTTTAATAGGATGTACACAAAACGTTAAAAGGCTCGAGAGACTATTGCAATGGCTTGCATGGCGCCGACGTTATTGAACTGTTTGTCACTATATATCTTTCAATAGGCCATGACAAAGTTTTAACATTCGCTTATTAGTTACTTTATGTAATTGCTTAATTTTCTCACGCAATTGATATGATTAGCGCTATTATTTTGACCGTCATACTACAAAAAGGTTTTAGTTTTTTATATTCTCATTTATTAATTGAAATAATAATTCACACATTGGTTACGTTGTACAGACCTGTTCAAATCAAAACATTCGATTATTATCACTTTGTTTTGTATACTTACATATTTTTGGATATACCTGTGTAATAAGAATAAGCGATACCGCTTTCATCTCATTTGGTTGTATCATTAGCATTACGTTTGTTCTTTGCACAGTACCCAGGTACTCTAGCATTTGACAACAAACATTCACCATATAATCTTCAAGAACGGTGTATAACTATAACATATTGAAGAAATTTTGATTCACTAACACGATGTTCTCGACGTATTCTCGAATAATATTACATTTTTACTATAGATATTTAGTGCTCTGAATTTATACGCTGTCTATTGTATAAAATGCCCAGAAAGGGAATAGTAACGCAACTATCCGCGTCTTCTGAACCGCATACATTTATATTGTAGTAACATAATTGAACCTATCGACCAGACAAAGTCTTTATTACAGTGTGATTCACCAAGCCATGTAGCTTGACTTGAAATATAATAGCTTGGCTTGAGCTTGAGAGGCAAGCTTTTTAAGAAGAAAAGCTTGGCTTGGCTTGATGTTTGCGAATGCAGGCTTGGCTTGGTTACCAAGCTTTCCTAAGCTTTATCAAGCTTTTTCAAACTTAGTCTTGCCCCTTCCGTAAGAGTAGTGAGGTTGGAACACATTACGCATTACATCATACATATTATATAGCTCATTGTCGGACTTTCGCAGTATTACTCAACTGCTGGTTAGTGGACGATTATTAAACTATGAGTTCTAACAAATTATCTGAAAATTCCGAAGAGCCGTTATGTAGAACGTACATTTTCCAGAATATCTACACATTCACATTTTCTAATTTTGCGAGTGGTTAACAGGTTAAAATGCTCGCATACACATGTACTTCATCTTAAAGAAAATTGTAATAATTTCTTCTGTAACAGTTAATTATTGTTAAATATTTCACCTATATAATCCTGATGAAGGTCGAAACCAACGACCGAAATATATTGATTATATAAAAAAGGAATCTTCCAATTTAATCAGCCCCTCATAACTGCCGATTATACCCGCAACATTAACACCAAAAAAACTTGTTTTATCCTAACTATTACGGTGGTAATAACTTAACCTATTATTATTATTGTTCGACTATATTAGTATTTTACATCTTAAAACGGTATTTGGCTTCCTTTTATGAATATTAACACGAGTCTCCTGTAAAACCATAAGATTTTTGAAACGGTGTCATTTTTCGACTGATAGTCTTCTCGATGTTTGTCGAACGCTTTCAAAACAAAAATATATAACTAGAATTTAAATTTGTTCTTATTTACAAATTAGAGAATATTAGAATATTAAATATTATTATTTAAATATAAATGTTCACATTAATATTTTAATCACCACAAAACCGACGTGCTTAAATTTCTCATAATGAGGCGAACTTTGTCACATCACTATTTTATAAGTAGCAAGCTAAAGCGTCTAATAGTATCCACTCCAGTTCGATAGTCAGTCATTAGAAACATTACAATGGGGATGACAAAACACTTTTGAATGTGGAAAAGATGACGAATATGTAATATTTTACATTTTGCAATTGCAATGTATGAGGTTTTTCCTTAAATTGTTATTTTACGAACACAAAACTGTGACTATCACAGTTCGGTTCTAAAACAAGGGTTGTTACTGTCAGTACTTAAAAATGTAATTAAGGTGTAAGTATAAGTGTACAGAAATGTTTGCTTTAGTAGTATAGCTCATAATATCCACAACTAACGTTTTCTTATTTTAATTATCTTTATTATTATATTGAATTCAGTATAACAAGAAAAGTGTCTCCACTCCTGTGGGAACTTGAACTCTATTACTAAAATAACAAAGGAGATATGTAAAGTGCGCATAAATATTCAGGGTATTTATAATTTCAATCTAAGTTTTATAATTGAATATTTAAACTTGCTCACTTTCACTCTATACTGAAAAGGAGAAATATTCTTGTCAATTCTAAATTTTACGTTAAACAAAGACAATTTTATAGTTCAGTATTGATGTTTTCAATATTTTTTGTAAGTTGTACAATGCCGCCGTAGTTCAAATTCTTATAATAATGAGTTGTGTAAGATTCTAATGGGTATAAACTCAATGATTGGTGGTTAAGTTGTTTAAGCAAAGATTAGACACCGTAAAGAAGAAGAAGGAATAATCTTTTCACCCTTTTGAATATGCAACAAACTCTGACAATATGAAATTGTCTCGTAACATTGAGAAAGTGTCAACAGATCTGATTATCAAACTGAGAATAGGAAGACGCAGTAAATTACAGAAAAACATCTTCAGAATTTTTCTTATTAGGTATTTCTTTATGTTTATGTTATGGTACAAACTTGAAGGAATAAGTTGCACCACAGTGCCATACATGACTGAAGTTTTTATATATCAATTCTTTATTTAATTGTCATTGACACCTTAATCTTGCAATTCTTACTTACAAGTCCAGAAGTTTCCACATAATCTATTCTTTGCTGCCGTTAACATTGTATTGACTATAGTTGTTGCCCTTCTGTTCATCTATTTCTTTTAATCACTTTTTATTTTCAATTTATGTACAGCTTGGTTGTAAGAAAGTACGGCATAGTCCTCGTATTTTTGGGCAATCTTCTTGAATTTATATTTTACTTGTGGACTAATTGTATGACCACCTTCAATTTTAATTTCTAGCGGATTGCATTCGACACGTTCTTCATTTGCTTGTGGATCTTACTACACGGACTTCAAAGTTTTTCTCTTCAGATTTAGTATAATACTTACATATCATTACGATCCAGCAGTCTGAATGTCCGATGACTATTTACTTATTGCGATATGTATGAAGTTTTTCAATGTAAACTTAAGATTTTGACATGATTTACTAAACCAAAGGCAGATCGATATTATTTTATCTTTCTGAAAGTACCTATTGAGTTTTTATTTTATTATTAAGAGAAACTTTGCAAAAAATTAATAACGGTACCATAGATTAATTGGAAATACATGGGTTGTTTCTTTAGTTCTGGCAACTATTTATTTTCTTGATACATGGCATAGTCACCAGCATTGCGTACAATGCGTTCATAGCTATGTGCTAGTCGCCCAATGCCGTCGACACTGCGTAATCTTGTTCAGTAGTTCCTTCAGCTTCGGAATGAGGTCGAAGTCGCAGGTACTTATGTCGGGAGGGTGGTAGAGCACCTCCCAACCCCAGCGATTGAACAAATCAGATACCGCACTCCTGCTACATGCGCCCATCAATGCCGTCTTTACCATAAGGGCACACGGGGCCCGTGCCCAGGGCCCCCGACCTCAGAGGGCCCCGGAAGGCCGATCAACGCTTGTGCTCAATAGCGCATTTTTTCCGTCAACATTTCTAAGTTGAAGTATTAATCGGACACCTTATTAGATTTTTTAACATTTTAATAATAAAAAATACCTATCGCTCACCTAAAACATTGACTTTTTACTTTTACAGAACGGACGTCCCGAAAGAAATCATTATCGTAACCAATTCAAACCTGGACCATTTTATGTAATAATGTACCTTACCTATAAGTTCTATTGCTTAAAACAGTTACCTTCCTAATTAAAAGTATTTCATTTGTACCAATTACCCATAATAAATATAAAATCATAACAGTAAAATGTTTTTTTCAAAAACTGCCTTAGAAAATAGTATTTTCTTTTGTAAAATGAGTGAGGAAAGTTGCATTTTCCTCACTTGTGATGAAAGTAAACAGTATTGTCAACACCATTTATCTATTATAGGAAAACAAATGAATTCAATAAACTGTCAACGTTGACAACTTAAGGTTATACTTAAGTCAAAAATTAATGAACATTTTTTTAATTATATGCAGTTTTAGAAAAAAAATTGTGTAAAACACGAGAAGAAAATGTTTCAACTCTCGCTTCTCTTGTGGAACAAATAACTATTTCTGTAATTCACATTTTTTTACTTTCCAAAGGGGCCCCAAATTTTTGTGTGCCCAGGGGCCCCGACCTTCCCTAAGACGGCTCTGGCGCCCATGCATTGTCATGCAGAATGATGGGTGGAATATTCAAGTGTTATCGGCTTCATCTTAACGCTGCTAGCAGATTATTTTGCAGAAAACGAACCATAGTACTCTGCATTGACGGTTTGCCTTGAGGGAACGACATGCTTTAAGGTAACACCACCCCAATCGTAGGCTAGGATTAGCATCGTTTTCACATTCCCAGCAGTCTGCGAACTATTGTTTTTCGCGGTTACCCATGATGACGCCATTCGAACGATTGACGTTTCAACGGTGGTTCATAACTTTTCGCCCAGGTCTTATAGCTCCATACAAAGTTCACCCCTAATTTAATTTTTTCGAAATTTAAATGATTGTGTATCTTTGTCATTGACAAGCAGCAGGTTCACCCTAACGTTGTTTATGGAAGCATTGGTACAGAGATTTTAACCAATTTTTTTTTTAATGTCAAACAATGAAAAATCTACTTTGGGACAAAATTTTAAATGTTTATTCCAATTACAGGGTGTTGTTTTGTAACTGTTAACTTAGAAAGTTTTCGAACTTTAAGTTGTCATAACCTTGTTATTAATAAATATATTTTTGTAAAATTTTGGTGACAGCTATTTGGAAGCATTCTGCATCCAGTGGCGTAGATATTTTTTTTATAAACAAATCGCTAATAACAATTCTCCATTCCGAATACGAAAAAGTTATCGTAGTATGCCCTGAAAATTGGAATAAACATTTAAAATTTTGTCCCAAATAGTAGATTTTTTATTGTTTGACATTTAAAAAAAAATTGGTTAAAATCGGTAAATAACTTCAGATTTTACATGTGTGTTTCCAATCTAAATGAGTCACACTGTATGTAATCCTTGGAAATGTTCAGGCTCTGTATTAAAGTCAGTAAAACACGGAGGTGTTCTAATTGTAAGATCGTGTAATGTTTATCAAGTACGAACACTATAATTTAGGAAATAATTTGTAAAATCTACAGCTTGAATCTGTCTAAATGTTCTGGAGTAAAATTATTTTCAGCTGCTCAAATTAATTTTACTTTGCAGACTAACACGTCAATGCGACAATGACGTGTCCACTCCAAATTTCGGTCAACTGAAAAAAGATCTTAACTTATCTGTTTTTTGTTAATGAAAAAATTTTTTCCATGCAAGTAGTTGGGGAACCTTGTTTAAAAAATTTAAGAAATAACGTTTTTACAATTATGTCATTGATAGATAAATTACAAGATCTATCTTTAGGAATTCCTAATTTGTTTCAATCGTAGGTACTGTTAATGTCAAAAAAATATCTTATATTTCGGTAGGCAAATGGTGAACATTTAGAAGGAATAGAAAGAAAGTAAGTTATTCAGTTTAAATTTTTGAAGTACACATTGCATCGAAATTTGGAATTTTATGTGCTTTTTGTTTTAGTATTGATCCGTAAGAATACTAATTGAGATACTTCTAAATGTGGAAAAGACAACGAGAAAATTGATTTAATTCTTCACGTTCGAAGCTGTGTACGTATCACTTTTTGTAATCCAATAGTTGACATTTTCTACTTTATCATGATGAAGGAATTCCTGAAAGCGAGACTAAAACTAAGAGTAAAAACCTGAGCTGAATACATTTTAAGCTTTTTTTGTTCTTTTCGCTTCTGTGTGCTGCGTGAATACTACCTACTAAAAAACTTAGGTTATCTTTGCCTTACAATTCTTATACATTTTAGATTAGTACGAAAGTATGTGTGGAAATGATCAATTCAGCAATAGAGTATTCCATAAAAATCAATTTAACATACCCCTTAACTCATGTAGACGTAAAAATGTGTAGGGTGAAAACTGTTACTATTACACCCTGTTAATTAAATTGTCCTTTATACATCCTACAGCTTCAATGGAAATATAATTAATAAGACTAAGCTTTTAAAAGAGCTACTATTGGAACTGATGTAGTAATAAAGTACAACACAAAAATAGATATCTAGCTAATAAACCAAATAGGTAGGTAATAAGTTCACCATGGATGAGTTTATTAATTAAATTAAATTGTTGAAATTAAGATGAATTACATAGGCGACTAGTTTCGATAGTTTACATACTTATCATCTTCAGTCCTAACAGGCCCGTGCGCAGGATTTGTCCATGGGAGGGGTTGGGTTGGGAATAGGGAAGACCTTAAACGTTGATTGAATGATTTCAATGAACCCCTCAAACGGGTCCAAACATTCATAAAACGTAAACTAGGTTGCGATACTCTCAATAATAAAATTAGGTTACCTAACATATTTTTTAAAACATTGAAATTTGAGTAGGTATTCAATATTTGTCTATTTTTAAATACATAATTACATATATATTATTCATGGGCGCCAGCAAGGAGGGGCATTTGCCCCCCTCTGGATTCAAATTGGGAATATAAATTAAACTAAATGAAATTAGTGCAATTTATTTTGATTTTTTACAAGAATTGTGTCATTTTTCGTCCGAGTTTAAGAAGAGGAGTTTTTGAGTTTTTCGTAATAAAGCCACGCTGAAGGCTATGAATTTTCGAAAAATTATTGAGGCCAAAAGTACTCGTATATCACTGAACAACAGAACAATTTTAAAAAAGAAAAAATTGAATCACATAGAAAAAACTTATTCTCATAATTTCTACAATAATTTACTGTAGGACCCAGATTTAGCTTGTTTAGTGAACATTTGAAAAATTGTGCCGGAAGTGCGAAATATACATCTCACCAAACCCAGAACAATTTAATTAAGATTTATGTTGGTTAGCAGCTAAACAAACCCAAAGGGCTAACTATGGTAAAACGTGTGCTGAGGATTATTTTCGAAAATCCATTTTTGTTCCCTATCTAGATTCGATTATTCAGTCTACCGAGATTCGATTTTCTCAGGAGACAAAGGAGGCACATTTGCACTTTCACTTCTGCATCCACAGTTGTTAATTGAAAAT
Source organism: Pyrocoelia pectoralis (assembly GCA_036250285.1). Classification (NCBI taxonomy): domain Eukaryota; kingdom Metazoa; phylum Arthropoda; class Insecta; order Coleoptera; family Lampyridae; genus Pyrocoelia; species Pyrocoelia pectoralis. The sequence goes on from CM070075.1 coordinate 8,919,243, forward strand.
TTTGAATAATAATTAAAAAAATATAATTCTAACATTTTAAAAATATACGATATCGAAAAGTATTCAACATTTTTCTCGCTCTGCCCCAAACAACAACTATTGAAAGATCATTTACTACTTTAAGACCTGGTTGCGGTCCACTATGTTTGACTATGAGTGGGCTTTGTGCGCTTAGTGTGCATCAATTCTTTACTAAAAAAAATATAGAATGTTTTATTAATTTCAAAAACAAGAAGTAATATTTCATTGCTATTTTCTGATCAGAAATAAGTGAACATAAGTGTTTGGGCATAGTGCTTATGGTAATTTATTTCTTTATTTATTTTTTGTTTGTTTGCAGTAATAGTTACTTATTTGTTATATATAATTGAATTGTAATAGTGGTTTCACGTTAATAAAAAAAAAAAACTTAAAATTAGCTAATGAGTCTGTACCTATGTCGAAATTAAAATGTTATTAAAGATATTGAGTAGATATACCAATTCGTGGAAAATTTCATCGTGCCCCCCCCCCCCCCCCCCCTTAAATTTAGGACTTCCGGCGCCCATGATATTATTATATTTGCTTATATTTCAACGGGTTATGGGAGGGGTTTGATCCCCCAACCCCCCCCCCCCCTTGCGCACGGGCCTGAGTCCTAAATGTTTGGTTCGTGTATTTTGTCTTAATTTGGAATTACTTACATATAGGTAGATCCAATGATATTGTGCATTTGTTTTTATTTTTGAAAATTAAATATTCCGATTTAGCTGTATTTAGTGTAAGTAAATTTCCATCTAACCATTTTTTAAATAAGGTTAAGTCTTGATTAATGATATTTGGCAGGTTTTCTGCATCTTTTCCTGTGTACAGCAAAACCGTATCATCGGCAAAGACACTATACTAGGATTGGACCTAGCACCGATCCCTGTGGATCTGCTTGGTAAAATTAACGGTTTACATATGAAAGCAGGTATGTATTTGCCGGTGGCATTTTATTTCGTAAAGCTAATTTGTTCAACAAAAAAAATAATGTTTTGATCTTCAAATATGAACCGGTATTACGGATAATAAAAAAGTTATCAAAAAATTAAAAGTTTCGGATAAATTTACATTCTATTAGAAACATTATAAGGATTATGGTTTGTTAACGGTTAAAAGTGATAAGTGCTTCTTCCATAGGGAAGTAAATATACTTTCCTTCGAATGACAATCAATCAATTATTATCAATGCTCTCTAACTAAGTTTTCAATAATATACTGGGTTAAGTACTGTTTATCATCGGTACCGAAAGAAAAATATTAATCTGATATCTTTGGGGACTCCGACTTAATAATATAAAACCGCATTATACAATTTTCGTTACATAAATTTGCAGAGAAAGTAAAACGTGCAAATACGTTATTCAAAACGTTACGTTTATTTATTATACTGATAAAATGACAGCCAAGCTTGTTTAACCTAAATGTTATTGCAAAATGAAACATAGCTGTGTTGATTACAAACACAAATCATTTACGTATATGAAGTGACGCACAGGTTTCGTGCATTAATGAACAAGAGCTACTAATGAAAAAATGCCACATTTGCTCCTTATTGTTATTGTTATCTCATACCATCAACGCTCATACTAACCTTACTGCCATCTTCCAATGGATCAATCACTTGATATTGAAAATGGTTTTTAAAAGGCACCGCACCGGCTAGTTACATTAGCACGTAAGGAAAGCGAAAAGTTTCTCTCAATCTCAATCCAATTTTATTTATTTTATTATGTATAAGTACGTCAACATCTTACACGCTCGCTGCAAAAGAAACCCAAGTGGTCAGATTCAGATATTGAAGCAACATTACCTTTTGTAAGGTAGCTCAAAGCACAAAAATGGACATTTTCAATTTTTAGTTTTAAATAGGCGATAAAGTAATATAAACATCGAAGCATTGGTTCCATATGAGGTGTTTTAAGAGTATTAGCATTACACAATTTTATAAAGTAATTGGATTTAAGTATTTGTACTGAACAAAGTAGGAAACACATTTAATACTTTCCCCTTAAAAATTGCAACAACTGCGGTTGGAGGTGAAACGTCTGTAACAACGGAAGAAAACTGTCTAAAACTACTGCTCTTTGCCAATATACAAAGCGTACTAAATTCTCAACAGCAGAAAAAAAGAAACAAATCTGTAACGTAAAAATTCCCCCAACCCAAGTTCCGTTAACATGCCACAAAAGAAACAATAAACAAGAGAAGTAAGAAAATTCCCATTAATACGAGTTTGTACATTTTGGCAACAATATTATAAAAATAATGAAAAGACACATCTCGGACAGGAAAAAACTATTAATAAAGTGTCCAAAAAGTGTACGAAAAAATGTGTAATAAAAATTGTACCCTTCTCTCCTAATTATAAAGCATCAGTAAGTGAAATTAAAAAAAAAAGAAAATGAGTACAATAGCTTTCTGATTATAGAATTTTCGAAGTAACAGTGGAAAAATTACAATAATTAAATTATACACTCATCGGCAAAATAATCGATTCATTCAAAAAATTGATGAAGTTTGCTCATTAATAAATTTGTTATTTTAAATTCGATTTGATTAATTTTTTTTCATATTGTAGGTAAATTTATATGAAATCTAGCACGTTTTGAATTTTAAGAAAATTTGACGTACGTCATTTTATACAGGATGGCACAAAGTGTATTTTTTACTCTAACTTTAAATCCAGAGTTGTTCCACCTTGTAATTTTTTGTTCTGTTATCAAGACACATCGTTTCTTTCCAATTTCTTTTTTTAATTTATAACAATAGCTTAATTTTTGTAAAAGATACAAGGGTTTAAGAAAAACGTTACATTTTTTCTATGGTAGTAACAATAAATTTACAAAGTTAACTTAACACCGAACATAATGAAAACGAACTAAAAACAAAGTAAAAAACGTAAAAGACTTTTTTTCTGTTTTTTTAAAATAAACACTGTTCTGCATGTACTTAACTTACCTTGTCTTAATCTGGCGCGGTCGAGTTTTTCTGAGGATCGATTTTTTTTTACTAATATGATCGGCTGTCCTCAACGCGCGCCCATATATTAAGGGTTCCTATATGGTATGGATACATTACAGAGTGCAAGGTTTGTCCCCATATTATTTTCTGACGCGCTCGAGTAACGCGCAAAATCCCCACTTGGGCTCCCCTACTATAAAAGCTATTCCAATTTTCGGGACTTTTTCAAAAATGTACTTTTTTTACAACCACAAAACGTAAACTTGAATTTTTTTATTTCATATAACCTGATCAAAATTTTTCTATATTATGCGACGAATCAATCTGTCTAAACTGTAGTTAAAAATAAGGTTAGAAATACCAATGGAAAAACTAATACTTACGGGAAACAAAGAGGGTTAAAGCCACATAAATTAAACAAAAAGAAACCACCTGGAACACAATCAAGTGAATGCGTCCAATGGTTGGACTGGAACATTGAAAATAATATACACGGCCGAAGGTCAGGCAAGATGGGAAACCAACTACAAGTTCAAGATGCAGAGTACAACCAGGAGGAGAAGAGGGGGAAACTTGACAATATACAAGGGAAAGTAAAATACAGGTGTGGATTTGAAAGTTAGATGATGAGTAAATTTTTATTTATATTAAGAATTTCGTTGAGAGATAAGGAGGGGTTATGATTGAAGGTAGTAATGATCTCTTTAGTTTCAAGAAGGTCAAGCCTCGTGCTTTTGTCGCAAATGTGTAAGATGTCATAATTTAGGATCAAACGAATGACCACTTTCTAAGATGTGGTTAGCGAAGGAAGACTTAGTAAAGATATTGTTCAGTTTAATGGAAAAGTAATGTTCGGCAATTCTGGTTTTAAATTTCCTCCCTGTTTGGCCGACATATAAAGTACCAAAAGTACCACAAGAGAGCTTATAAACTCCAGGTCATCGATTTTATCTTTAGTGTGGACCAATAAATTCTTAAGGTTGTGTTTAGATGAAAAGGAGATATTAATGTTTAAATAATTTCTTGAAGGAATGGGATGGGGGACCAATAGTTGACCTAGACATTATTATTATTTATCATAATTACTATATTATCATAAATCGGATCACTTTTGTGTTGTTTCAGTCCTTGTTACCATATTTTCGTCTAAAAATAGATTAATTAACAGAAGATGAAAAGAATGTACAATCTCCGGAAAAAATAGAAATTCAATTTATTTATAGCTAACTTACATAACACTTCAACCTAATTAATAATATCCTTCTAACATGCAAGCTAATTTAAGTTAATTTAAAAATATTTTCGTGTGCAAGAAACTTTTCGTTTAAAAAATCAATCTCTCTATTTCTTTTCCCCGATCACTTATAATAGAAGTTCCTTTAATGAATCTCGTCGGTTAATGTGATTATTTCTCGTAGGTAGTAAAACATGAAATAAATCAAGCATCTCGTGAGACACGCGAATTTGGGGCAGCAGCATGTTCTTGACCTTCGAAAGGTCGATAATGGTGACCTAGAATAATGTAATGTTCTCTTTTATGTCGTCTGTTTTAACCCAAATCCTTCGAACCGAGTATATTCACGTGGGGCATATTGTAGGATTTCGGTTTGATTTTCTCAGGTGTTGCGAATGTGGTTTGCGCTAATTTATTGTTACATTATTCTCAGGGAAACTGTGTAGTTCTGAAAATTTCAGGTAATAATGTTCACGTTATTTGGGTTTGTACATTCGGATATTGTGGTAGCTATGATAGGTTTGTAACTTATGTTCGTACATAACTCCGCCATTTTATGTGTCTGTCTACACAAATGAAAAAATATTAAACAGAATGGTATAGAAAACTTCGATTCGCAAATTACTCTTCCAATTTTGGCGTTTTAGTTTCCTTTACATCAGATGCCTCATTGCTCAGTACGTAATGTTACTGGCAGAGTAATTATAAAGGACGTCCCTAGAAATTATAAACTACGTACAAAGAATATAACGCATAAAGGATTCTTTAATTATTTTTCAAAAACCTTTTTTCGAAATATGTCGCCACGCTCGTAAACGTTAAACCAAACTCCAAGCCATCTAGCTAAGTGAACGACTTCTGTTATTGCTTCCATGAAATTTATATTTCTTAAAATTTGCTTAGATTTTGACATTTAATGCTTTTTTCGAAAGAAACAAACAAAACCGGTCAGTGGCGCCGACTTCGTGGGGGCAGCGGGGCGCGTGCCCCCATGTAGGCAGATTGCGTGGGGGCATGGCCCCCATGCACTTCACTGGCACGTAAACATGACTATGAACAAAATTGGGATTTGGGAAAGTGAGACACATTAATTTTATACGTAAAAATGTTAGGAATAGGTCTATATCTATCTGTTTCACGCCGTGAAAGTGAGAATTTAAAAATTTTCAGAAAAATCAGGAGATCAGGACCGATCCAGAAGTAAATAATTCTGTATGTTTATGATGCAGATGTTTAATTATGTTATGACTGTACTGGCTCAGTTTACCTGTTTGTATAGTGTATGCAGATTTATATCAAAATTACATGACTATACACGATACCACAGTCTGTGACAATACTGACCGGAAAAAATGTTCTGTTTAGTCTTTTCCTAGGCTGTCGCTGTTGGCGTGTTAGCGTATCAGTTATTTCGTTAAATCATCATTCACAACATAGAATAGATGGTAATATTTCGTCTATGTCGTACTCTATTACAAACGAACAAATACATTTTATGCAGTTTAGATGTTTTTCCAAAATTTTGTCTTCTATGAATAAAAATGAAACTGCAATAAAGTAGTTTTTTTATCTTGATATTTCAAAAATACCTTCACCGTTGCTCCTTATAATTTTAAAAGATGAGCTTTTCCTGTAGTGCTGCTGCCCCTTGCCCCCATGTAGATCTTAAAAACCCGGCGCCACTGAAACCGGTGCCGTACTTTATACAAATTTCTAAATGAGTATTACGACTTTTGTCTGAATTGAACTATAGCTAAGACTATTGAGCAAAAACGATTTCCTTTGACTATATTGAGACTGTTGCCTCAAGAATAAGAAAAAGCTTTCTGCAGTGCATCCATAATCTTTAACGAACTAAAAAAAACTACTGCACATTATTTGAACGTGTTCACTATTGACTATATAATCATTCAAATGACGTAATGTTTTCGCATCCAGAACTCCTTTGTTTCAAGGAGCCAGTAACTTTCAATGAAAACAAGATAAATTTATTATTTTATTAAGTATAAAACAAGGAGAAAAAGCAAGGCACTGCACCTTATAACAATTTCCCCACTGCAGCATATTTGCAAATGTTAAACTAATTTTATTTGAATTTTTTACTTACCTTGACATGTTACCCTTATCATACGGTTACAGATGAATATACCTGAACTAAATGACTTCATATATAAAAAGATGGTTTCATAAAATGGAAAATATTTTCCTTCTCGAAGCTCCATGTAAATCTCATCTTTCCACTCTGCTTACTAAGACAAATGATTTACGACTCAGTTCGCAAAAACGGGAATCCAACATGCACGCTTTCAGGGGTTGAAATATATTATTATGTTTATTCGTCTTACATGCAATTGCAATTCCAAATACTGGTTCAAGTTTTTGTTTTAAAGTTATGTAGTTTACAGACATTAAAATCAGCTCTATTTCGTATTTTGCAATTTAAAATTTGAATGCATTGTAAAATATCGATAATAACTAAGAGTGTTTATGGCACGTTGTGGTATATAAACAGGTCATTCGTTTGTACTTTGTAAACCTATTATTCTTACTAATATTGGATAGTATTGCTCTACGTTATCAAAGTTTATAAAGCAACATTAAAACGTTCATAAATTACATTTATTATTGAGAAATTTGTACTTTGTATATTACCATCCGCTTTATTGGGTGGCTGTAAGCAGGTCATCAACTACATTGTTTGTATTCATAGATTTGTAAGGGATAAATTTCATATCTGCATTGATGTAGCAAATATGTAAATGCTTTTACGTATTCATATGGTCGGCGGCTAAACGAGGGCAGCTACCGTATTTAGAATATATGCAATTAAAATACAGCACCACGCAACGCGATACTTATAAATGTCTGGCAAAAATTTGGTTACGTTATTACACTCGTATTTTCTTGGAAACAACTACAATTAAATGTCATTCGTAAAAATCTTTAGGAGACTTGCCTTTTATGAAGTGAGTTTTGAAAAAAGGGGGCGTATCAGTCAAAATTGTGAAGTAGGTATTGTGTAGGTAATATATTTGTTAGTGTACCTATGTTGTTTGTTTCAACACAATACAACAGTCAACTCGACTCCAGTCATAGTTTGAAGTGACCAAATCACGAAAGAAATGGACTTAAAACGAATAAAATGATCGTGCTGGGTGTCAGAGAACTGATTTCCCTATATTGCATCCGTAGTCTTCTTACTTACGAACACCTCGTGCCGATCGATGCAGTAAAACGGTTTAACGGAGGAGCTTTAATCATGGAACACGGAATTAAGGTTCAGATGAAACAAAGCCAACGAAAGCGGTTGATTCCAACAGCGTTTCTAAGAAAAGAAAATAGATGCAGACTGAATAGTGAATAACCTATTAAAATCGTTGCATCCTCCTTCATCATGGCAATGCCAGCTCGCACACTGTCCGCCGTACAATTGAATTTGTGGAGACAGACACTGTCGAAATTCTAAACCACCCTTCATATTTTCCTCAACGACTTCACGAAAAAATTGCGTAGAAAGTCTCCAGAAGAAGAAACCATTTTGACTACCTTAACTTCCTGTTACAGTTACTGATTTACAAACTGGTATGAGTTAACGCAAAAGCCAATAAATATAGGTACTCTTTCATTGAGTAATATTCCACTTCACAAAAAGGCAAGTCTATGGCGCACGCAGGCAACCAACTAAACCAAAGGGGGAACCAACAGAAAAAATACAAAGCGAACTAAAAAGACTTATGAAACTCCACATTGAGTAAACCAGGGTTCTGTTTGTGGCGAGTGTTTCTAAAATATTGAGTAGGAGGCCTTTCTTACATCTTTGTAAAATACGAAAATCCCGTTTGGAATCGAAGCAGTGACTTGCAGTTAAAAAAATGTTCTGCAAAAGCAGAAAAGGATCTCCTTCAATGAAAAAGGTTCGAATCTCAAAAAATGGTTCTCGGTACCTTCGCAACCGAAACACAAAAACTGCCATAACATTTTCAGGTAGTCTTTTGTTTCTGATTTCCTATAAACTTTTTCACTTTGATGTTTTGACCCCAATTTTGCGAAAGCGGCTCTCCCCTCGTTTATACATGCCCTATCCAATCGGATATATCTTCAGTCGTTCAAGACGACATTATCCATACAACTAAGAGGGTTATTGCTTTTGAAGAGGAATGGCTTGTTGAACGTGGCGGAAAGTTTCCCTTGTTATGCTTTTAAACAACAATGGTCAAGTTTTGAATAATTGTATATTAAACCTAAGATACTAAAAAAAAATTCCCAAGCATAAAAATCTTGAAAACGAAATTAGTGTGCCAAAAAAATTAGAAATATTGCAGAGATTGAAAAGAAAGCCGGAAGGAGGGCCGAATCAAATTTCAAAATTGGTTAAGGGAAGAAAATTAAATTCTCAAAACCTTCCCCATATACGTTTATTTAAAAAGTGAAAATTAATTACGTTGACGTTGAGTTGAAGTGAATAAAATTCTTACACTACATGTTTCGACAAACTACGTTGTCATCCTCAGGCTAAAACAATATTCGTAAACTAATCGATAATACTAGGTTAATAATATATTTATTGGTTAAAGTTAGTTATAGTAAAGGTTAAATTTACAGTTGATGGATGTGATAATGGAATGCGCGTGATCGATGAAGTTTGAAATTACATGTTTATAAAATATGTGCTTATCACTGAAAACAACCTTACAAAATAACTGAATAAAAAGTTAAAATATAAAACCTCGATAAAACTTGACCATGTTGGAAAAATGAGGTTAGACCATAAGAAAATTCTTTAGGAGATAATTACGGGAAAATAATAAGGGGCGAGTTAATCGAACATAATTAATTAACGACCGAAAGATAACTAAGCCACATTTATAATTGAAGATTGTCTAGAAAAATTCAAATGAAATAAATGGCAACCTACCACCAGTGACCATGTTATCTTCTTTTGCTCATACCACCCCGTATCACATAAACTTGCTGCCTTTAGGTTTTTCTTTAACAAACTCCTTAACTTACCCCTTACCCGTGTCAACTTTAACAAAGAATTCAACTTAATCTTGAAATTAGCGCCTCGCAACGGATATCCTCACCCTTTGATCATTAAGCTCTATAATAATTTACTTTGCAAATTCAATCTCCATTATCACACCACCTTGCAACCTTCTAATCAAGACACTCTCCAGTTATATTACTCATTACCTTTTATGGGTCCCGCTTCATATTTTTTCAAAAAACATTTCAAACAATGTGACAGTAACATATCCTTTTCCTCAAAGCGTAATCTCAAAAGTTTACTAGTCCACACCAAAGATAAAATCGACAAATTAGATAAATCAGGTGTTTACCTGTTAAATTGCGAAACTTGAGACTCTTTTTATATTGGTGAAACCGATCGTAAATTTAAAACGAGATTCGCCGAACATTTTACTGGCATTAAAAACAACAATATTGTCATAACCTCTTCTTTTGCCAACCATATCCTGGATCGTGGTCACAACTTCGACCCGAGCACCAATTACAGCATTCTACATTGTTGCGATAAAGGCATTAAGCTGGACCTACTAGAGACTAAAGAAATCATCACTAATTTCAATAATACACCTCACCTTGCTTTAAACGAAATTATACATATTAACAAAAATCTTTTGATTCTTCAAAAAAATTGTAATGTAACACCATGATATTTTTATTTACTGAAAAGAGGGCTTTACACTCCATGGAATAGATGAAAAACAAGTTAGGGTTCGTATTTAAAAAAAGTCGGATGACGTCATACCTAATAAACAGTTGAACCAAAATAAAATATTTTGTGTCAGTTATGTCGACCAGAATATCCTGAACAACTTTTGTATAAACTGTTTTTTTGTAAAATTTCGACAAAATAATAGCGGTTCCTTACTTTATACCCACGCTGTATAGTCCCTTTGTTGCTAAAAGTCGGGCCGCGGCCCTTAGCCCGGCCCGATTTTGGGCCGGGCTTCGCGTCGGGCTGTGCTATTTTTTTTTGGGGGCAGGGCTTCGGGCCGGGCCAGACTTTTTTAAGTTTGGGCTTTGAGGCAAGCCCGGCCTGGCCCGGCCCGAGTCCATCACTGGTCCTGAAGGAAGCTGCAGACAACTTTTCTATTGATCGTATTTTTGTCTATGTTAGTGAGTTGGTGCATCAAAAAATGTGGACATGCTGTACTATTTAGGAGGTCCATGTCAGATTAATAATAATAATTGACAATAATTTTTAAATCGTGGTCATGTTTTAAAGGAAATACATTTGTTTCACATTTACGTAACTTGCATTTGGATACTAGCAATTTTGAAATTGAAACGTAAATTTATAAAAGCTTTTCTAACTTAGGTCATTCGGTGTCTATCTCAGAAAGAAAGAAGATTAAAAAGAAGAAAAATAGTTCCCGTTAACATAATTTAAATATTTACTTAATCAAGCTAACGGAAATATAAAATTTTATCTTACCCCAGAGAACTTAAATCTATTGCACCTCTAAATAAAATATCACGTTGTTTCGAAGATAAAAGGGCGCGTTTACATTTTCTCATACGCGAATTCATATTTAATACTTTTCAACATTACTTTCAAACCTAATATACATTTGAGAGATCTAACATTTAGCAATGACTCAAAATTATTGGAGTAAAAGTACTTTTGAAATAAAAGCAAGTGAAATATTGGCGTAGCTGACCGCATTACGCCTAACTACCCCATTAGAAGAGAAGGTTTTAAGGTATATCTTGAGTGATACGAGAGACGTGCAAACATTTTTATGTGTTAACTCGTTTTAATAAAAAATACGGCCTTAGATTGAGGCACGGCATATAAATTCAAATGTGATTTTACACAAAACGTTTGCCAGAATTGCATTTTAAATAAATAAAGCGAACGGATGGCTTCCGGAATTTTATTCATTTCATTTTATACTGGAAACTATCGATGCTCGCGTAATTAAAATATTTATTAAAAGATGAAATTTTTCTTACTTTGCCTATTATTGCTGTAGGTTGACTTCCGTAATTAATGAGGTAAATTAATTAAGATACTTATGAATATAACAATATTTATCCACTAACTGCCATCAATTCAGGTGATGGAAAGAAAGGACCAAATCAACTGTTTCCTTGCCTCGTCCATAGGGAAGCCCATTTCGAATTTTAGCAGTTTTATGAAAAATTATTGTGCGAAAATGTTCTCCAGCCAGTTTCATTTTTTTTCTACTTTGAAAATTCACTGTTGCTCCTAAACCACTTGTCATATTTTAATTAAACTTTGAGGACTGAGGTTAAGTTAACTAAATATTGAAACTAGTTTTATGTGGGGATTTTTCATTAATAACACCATAAACGAGGGTTGATCATTGATCAATAAGTACGGGTACTTATTGTTTGGAAACAAGACGCAGGTTTTTCGCAAAGTTTTTTTTTATTTTTCAACATAATCCCCTTTTAGTTCGATACACTTTACCCCACGCTTCTGCCATTCCTTTAATCCTTCTAAAAAATAGGATTTGTCGAACTCCTCAAAATACGCACCTGTCTCAGCGATAACCTCTTCGTTCGAGCTGAATCTTTTCCCCACGAGTCATGTTTTCAGGTTGGGGAATAAAAAGAAGTCACAGGGAGCTAGATCGGGAGAGTACGGTGGGTGCGGCAGTAATTCGTAGCGCAATTTTGCGGCGACAATTTTGGATGCATGTGCAAGTGTGTTATCGTTGTGAAACAGCACTATTTTCTTAGCCAAATGGAGCCGTGTCTCCTTCAATTTTTGATCGAATCGGTCCAATAAATCACTGTAGTACTGCCCCGTGATAGTTTTTCCTTTCTCCAAAAAATCGATGAAGATTATTCCCTTCGAATCCCAAAAAAATCGTGGCCGTTACCTTTCCGGCCGGTGGGACTGTCTTTGCCTTCTTCGGGGCAGATTCACTCGGAAAAATCCATTGTTTGGATTGCCGTTTGGTCTCTGGCGTATAATGATGGATCCAGGTTTCATAAACGGTGACGACTCGGCGGAAAAACCCCTTAGAATTTCTCTTCAAGAGCTCTAAACAACCTAACCTAACCAACCTGTAAATTAATGGGAAATGTTGTGTGGTGTTTTTTGACAGATGACAGTACACGATAGTAATTTCAACTTCATTTAGCCGCCCCACCTGTTTCCAAACACGGGTACTTATTCATCGACCCTCGTATACAGCTGCGTACAAAACTAAAGAGACAATCCGCGTATACAGACAACCAACGGCGCACTTTGTTCTTGAAAGTTATGCTAAATTGCCATTTGATTTTCCCATATTTCCCCATTAATTTCTCGATTTCTACCTTTTCAGGTTTTTTGTACAAAAGGTTACTGAAAACACATGAGCAAGCCATGTTGAGAATTTATTTATTTTATTAAAACAGAACTAATTTTCTTTGACTTCAACTGTAACCATAATAATATCATACTGGGGATCATGTAACTCATCCTTTTTTTAGTGGTTTTTGATATTAAAAATTATTTCAAAGAATCCCTGTGCTTTCAGCGAAGTGTGGTACTAAAATGATAATAACTGAAGAACTGGTTCTACGGTTACCGTTCACCCCATTCGATCCACTTTAGATTCTGGTGTGCATCGGTAAATCCATGTCTCGTCTCGTCTTTTTCTTAAGCAGATCCAACGTTCTCATCCGTATGGAGGCAAGGTCAGTGAGAAACTTACTAAGGTCCGTTGAATGAGGTACAAGTATCCAGGAACAGCAATTGATTGCCCTTGCCTAGTTAAGCACCTTACTTCTTTCCATTACCTGACTGGAAGTGAGAGATTTATTTGTTCAACTTGTAGAGCCAATTTGTCGGTGCAATACAAATTGTTGGAATGTCCAAACTTTACGCGACACGGACAATACTGCAGAATTGATGACGACTTGACATTTACAAAAAACTTTAAACGTACACAGTTTTCGACAGATAACTTAACCAGAAAGCACCCTCGTACATTTATTGTCGACCAATAGGAGAAATAGTTGCAAAACGATCCAATCGACATATTCTGGGTACAAAAACTTCGCACTTATTGATGATTTCCCATTAATGAAGACAGGCAGGTCAAATTGACTTCATGCCATGTTGTTTTTTAACATTTCTTGTTGCCTCTGTCCAAGTATTCCAACTTGGGTTAGACTTATTTCCATTAAAGGTGACTACTGCACGCGGCGCGTAAGAAGACGAGGAGCCGGCGCATCGCGAAGAACTCCGGCGAGTACCGATTATAATAAAAATATCAAGTAAACGAACGCGGGAATTTGAAAAACATCATAAACTCGTGGTTTGCTCATTGGCGGGCTCGTCTTCTTACACGCCGCGTGCTGTACCTATATAGTGAAAATCATTATGTTGTAGAACACTACAGAATATACTTTTTTTAAAATCGGCCAGAAAGTAGTACTTTCCGGATTATTTTAGGCCAGAAAATCGTTTTGTCGGACCGAGCCGGAAAGTTATTGTGATAGTCCGGTAAAAGTTTTACCGGACTCATTTTTACTTTACCGGACTTATTTTTACTTTCCGGCCTAGAATGGTCAATTGGTCTGCCCGTTTCTGGCCGATTTAAAAAAATATATTGTACGTAATACGTCCCAAAAGTGCTTTTACTGGACTCGCAGGCTTGCAGGACTCGCCTACGGCTCGTCCTGTAATTTGCCTACTTGTCCAGTAAAAGATCACTTTCGGGACTTGTTACGTAAACTACTATTACCATAATAGCAATAACAAGTACCAAACTTAAATTTTATTTGAAACTATGTGTATGTACGTAATTTTATATGAGATTAGAATAATGTTCACGGTTATATACATCAATCTGTTTATCTTGTAATTACTTTGCAAGTTCGTTAGAAAGGTTATTGTAAACAATCGGCATCGAACAAATGCGAAAACTGTACAACCAAATATTTTCGAAGAATAAATTGAAAAAATTTGAACTTGTATGAGATGAGCGTTCAGTAATTTTACAAACAAATGTTTGGTTTTCATTAATACAATCCGCAGTACCCAGTACACACGAATATTGTAGTGAATATGTTTTATGCGACACCATTCGTGTTATACTGTTATTATTTATAATATAAAAATTGTTTTCCTACTCAAAATCAATTTGAAAAGAAAAGACAATTTTTTATTGTTTTATACGCTTCGAAACATAACTTTCTGTTATTAAGGGTTCGTCTACTATTTCAAGGCTTAACATCACTTTCAATTACTTGACTATATGATTTCATTCTCTCTGATCTGTCTGTCCTAACCTTTTTAATTTAAGGGAGGAATAAAGAACATGCGTTTTCTCCTGAAACACTTAACAATCGATTATTTGCAAACTTTTTTCAAATGAATTTTATATATTTAATAACCTGTATTTTAATCGCCTGCATTCTGAAAGGAATGGGTCAGAACACCTGATTGGTACCATTTTTGATTTTTTTGTACTTTCATTAGTTGTGGATGAGACGAGACGCTTTTTTCGCAAGAAAATGTTCCCATTTTCAGTTTCTGTCAAGATTCCTTGTTTCTCGATTTGCTTCCATAAGATTTATTTCTTTTTTGTTCACATCTTTGAGAGTGTGCAAAAACACCTGAATTTTTGCTGTTATTGGTGTAATTCAGTACGATTTTCAAAAAATGTGCATTAAGAATGTTTTGAGGTGATCTTTGTTTAGTTTCCTCGTCCAGTGGACTAATAGTATACGTAGACATAGCGGTCTTTTACGATATTATCCTTAAGTAAAAGAGCTGCGTTCTACATCTAAACGTCATATAGATAATTAAATAATTCAAATGGCGCAGTTATATCGACTTTTAGAATTTCTCTTGCGGAATAGGAATATGATGGTAAGTTCTTGCGCGAAATTTAGTAGTCATTCGCCACAATTCTTGAATGAAGTGCCATCGCTATAATTGATGGCCTTCATTAAAAATAATTTTTGATTCGGGTGATTACATGTATCCTTAGTCTACTTCTACTTTTCTAACGTCTTACCTCCGTTTAATGTAAGTAGGTTGCCATTTAAAAATAATTACATAGCCTTTTAAAATTAATTAAGAAAATTTTAAACGGCATCTAAATTAATATTATTTTATTGATAATTTTTATTCTACTACTTAAAATTATCTACACAATAATAACAATTATTTGATTTTATCTGTAGGGATATTATGATTATGAATTATTATTTACTTACGGCGTCGGCGTGAAATCAAATAAGTACGTACCTACCGAAAGCCATTCTTTGGGTATCTCTTTCAAAGTATTCTCGCAAGGAGGCAACTTGGGACGATAATTTGGACACTGAACTCTTCAAAAACCTTTGGTGAAATTGACTTTGTATGTGGACGCGGTAGTACAGTTGCAGCCCCGATTTTGAAAACTTGTTCTTTACATGACTATATCAACAACTGTTTTTCATCTCAAAGAAAACAAACCTTTTTGACGCAAAATATGATTAATTCCAATTGGTGGAATCTTAAGGGTCAATCTGTTTAAATGTCGTTTTTGGATCTTCGATCAACAACAGCTTCCGATGCAGCGAATGAAATTGTAGGGTTTCAATTTTTTTTTCTATTCTTTTTTTTATTTAACCCCCTTTTTTACAATCTGTCCCACTCGGACAATAAGTAATTGTTATAATTATTATTACTGAGTTACAAGGTATCTTGTAGGGGGCTCTTCCATTGAAGAGATTCCTTTAGTTACATATTTAACTAACGGAACCTCTACGTCTCTTTCAATTTGATTGTTAGGAACGTACCATGGGGCATTAACTAATAGACGTAGCACTTTGTTTTGAAATCGTTGGAGTAGCTTGCTGTGGCTCAGAGCTGTATTCCGTACGTCCATACACGCTTGATGATTGCCTTGTGGAGTTTGTTTTCCAGTGTAAATCTCGACCATCGCCAGACCATCTGTCTTAGTTTTAGTCCAAGTTGCTTCCTCTTTGTGAAAATATGTTTTTTCCACGTTAGTCTTCGGTCCATATGCATACCAAGGTATTTTGTGTCCTCTGTTTGGGGTAGTTGGCGGTCATATAGCGTAACTGGCGGACAGGTGGCTCTGTTTAGGGTAAATGTTACTTGTACCGATTTCGTTTCGTTTGCTTTAATTTTCCATTTGGTAGGCCAGGTTTGTAAGTGACGCAGTGTCTGGGTTGGCATGTACTGCTAAGAGAGCTTTATCGTCCGCGTATGTTGCCACTGTAGTATAGTTTCTTGTAGGCAGATCCGCGGTGTATAACTATAACAGGGTGTATAACTATAACAGGTCCAAGACGGGTCCCAATACGCTCCCCTGCAGTACTCCGGATGTAATGGGCAGTAAGTCATTGTATTCGTCTGGGACTTTTACATAGAAGTATCGGTTTCTTAAGTAGGATTTAAGAACGGTGACGGTATTATATGGAAAGTTTTGCTTTAGCTTGTTCTTTTAATGAAAGTTTTTTGCGTCGGAAAATGTCGCCAAACGCTAAGGTTTCATTTATTCATATTTATTTTGAAATCATCGATTAAAAACATCAATCGTTGGTAGTTAAATAGGATTTTACTCTGTAGTTTGCTTAGAAGCTCAATGTTAGAAGTCAATTTTTTATGAAACATTTGTCAATGGTGATGCTCGTATCCCACTTCTTTCCTAGTTACTTTTATATACGACTCTCCAGTGCTTTTATTAAATATTATCATAATAACAAATAACACGTTTCAGATACCTTATCAAACATTACAAGTCTTCGAACACTATACTGTGCAATATGCATAGATTGCGGAACAATCCATCCCAGAAAAGAATTTTTTGTAATTATATTATGCTCCTCATGAAAAAGACCTAGAAATAAACTCAAATTTCCAACAGTTCATCTTACAATATTCCTAGGTGACCTTTCTTCCGAATTTGAAGTAATTTTACTTCATTTTACTCCAATCTTTAATTAGAATGTCAATATCGACAGTTACTGATTAAGAGTCAAATAGGGTTACAAAATCAAAAATGACAATGTTAGTAAGGAAATTGCACTCGGGAAATGTAGCGTGACTCGCTCGCTGCGCTCGCTCGTACGTTAAACATTTTCTCGTGCAATAAACACCAAGATTACAAACTTGTTGTATAATATACTATTATTGAACGGGAACGCGATTTATAAAACATTATTACGTCTAATGGATAAAAGGGTTGGCAAAGCTGCTTTTCACCTATCTTCTTGTACTAGACATCAATTAAATTACATATCTGTATTAAGTATTTTTTGTATTGCTTGACGAAGTTACTTAAAGATCAATTCCCATGGTATTGGGTACAGGAAACAAGACATAAATTCATTAGTTGCGTTGTGAAGCTCGGAATAGGAAGTACATCTGCCCATTTACTACAATCCCAGGTTCATCGCGAACTTGTTCAAAAGCAGTAGGTATTAATAATTTCGCGAGCAATCTCGCTACTAAATTCATTTGGGCCCTCTGATTAGAAAAGATTCCAATTCCTGGACCATGAGTCATTTTCCTTACTTATCAATTAATAGGTAAAGTGACATATAAATCGATCTTCATTTTGAATTCAAGTAGTTGAGTAAATATGTGAAACTAGGCCCTTTTGTTCAATTATTTGATTGACGTTTTATGTTAATTCGCGCGACTTTATATTAAATGTGATTGACATGTACACTGCTATATTTACGTATAATTAATTTTGATTTATAATGCAAAGTTCAAAAACAAACATTTTATTGGCAATAACAAAATCTGTTTACTTTTACATCAATTATTGCATTAAGCTTAACATTTGCCCACTGAATCCTGTTTGAGCCACTCAAAATGTGTTTTCCCGTCGTGTTTTATTCAACATTTACACGTCATATATCTCTTAATTACATCGTTAGAATTTTCATGAATAAATTATATAACATATTAATTCGACTACTACCTTAACGAACTGAAAGGGTTGTGGGTTTAAGTGTAGCGCTCACTTTATTAAAAAGCATTGAGATTGAAGTGGATTGGATAGTTGAGTGAAGTCAACGTTCTCTTTAGAATACAATGAAGTGTCTTCTCAAGAGAGAATGTTGACAAGGCAATTTTTATTAAATTGAATTCTAAACAAAATATTTAGATTACGTTACGTTTCCATAAGTTTAAATTGAAGACATAAAGCTATTCCCGAGGGGACGTCAAGGATATATCCACGATATGATTTGGAGATACAATAAGTTAGTTATTTTGTCAGGTGGGCTTAAACGTTCTTACAATTTCATATATCGGTTTATTACCTTCAGATACCCACACACTTCCGTTATCCCCTTTCGACATAACTGCCACCAACGCCCTCGCAACTGCGTCACATCTACGAATAAACTGTTTAAAAGTATCGGCCTACAGCTTACGTGTGGTATCTCACTGCTGTGAAGGAAATGCTTGAAGCTCTTCTGTTAAAAGTTCGCCGATGTTAGGATCGAGGGATGTAATGGCGTTCTTTACTGCTTCCTTTAAATGAAGTGTATCGGTAAGACCCGGACATAATGTAATTACTTTTACACCCGTTCGACGGTAATGGTAAGGTGTTCCCAAAGATCTATTAAATCCTATAACAAAATGTTTGGTAGCCACATGAATGGGACAGCTGGAAAGTGGTTGAAGTCCAAAAACGGACGCTACGTTAATAATCATTCCTCCATTTCCACCTTTATCCTTTCCCATGTATTGCATTCCGAGTAAGGATCCTCGTACTACCGCACTCTACATTTGTTACAGCGTTATCGATTCATTTCATTTCGACAATTATACGTACTTACACAATTAACCGCTATTTCCATTTCCCATTCACTATCGTTTAATATACCTGCGTTATTTATAACAATGTCAATAGAGTTCCATTTTTCCAATGTAGCTTTGAAGAGAGCTGGAAAAATAATTTAATTAGGAAATAAGTATTTCAAGCAAATACGCATTGTTTGGTACAAATTGATAGTTTTTCACTATTAAAATTTCATACATTGTGATAATACTGATAATACCTAATTTTGTTCACATTCTTAGGAACAAGGAACCCTCCTGTTAATCTGTAAACAGTAATTGTGCGTTTAATGTTTAGCTATAGTGAGTAAATGGTAGAGAATTAATAAGGGTTACTCTAAATTTCATTTCGTACACCAAAATGCGGCAAGGATGTGGTAGCTCGACGAGAACATTTCCAGTTAACATTTTTAAACTAATTTATTAGTAACTAAAATTATGAATTACTTGTGTGTGCTAAGAATAATAATTTTCCCCAAGTTCTCCTTTTCTAAATTTTCAATTTGGAACAATCTTGAGGTTTTATCTTTGGATTTTAGTAATTACTTACCCATTTTGGTATATTTTCCTTTCATTAATTACATGCACGAAGAATTATGCACAAGAAGCGATAAGATCAATAATGATGAAATTTTACGTCAACTATCTTTTATAGGTTATCGAAAGCACATTGTGGAAGAAAAATCTGGAAACTCCTAATTTCCCGAGAAATGGAATCTCATAAGTGTAACCCGTTTGGGACATATGGATAGAAGGACTTGCTATGGAAGGTGGTGTAGACGGTTATTTCGTGTAAGCACACTTTATCAACTGCAAGATTTCTTTAGATGCGCGTGGAAGATCACAAAAAACCGAATCCAACTTTCCGTCAGCGAGACAGTAATAATATAAAGCAAGGGGGAGATTCGGATGAAAGATTAAAGCATCAGATCTTTACTCTACTAGTTATTGTAATGCTTGAGGAACGTGATCACAAGCGTGTAGATTGAGTCCCGTTAAAGTATAGCTTTTCCTGCTGCAATGGGTATCAAAAGAAAATACTGGAATTATTCTGGCTTTTCTACTAGGATGCAAAAATTTTGTAAATCTGGTCGTGAGATTCGAGGTATTTAAGCTGGTGGATTTCGCTTTAGGTCGATAGCTGATGACGTTTTTAGCCTTCACACTCACTAAACTGTCAGTTTGTTTTTAGTTCCACTATCTGCATTGAAATCGAGCCAAGCTTACAAGTGTCTTCGATTTTTTTTCAGATTAGAGTCTCTCCCTTTTGGTGGCAAATTGCAGGTGATGCACAACCTTCTAAAATTTCTCCTTTGAAAATGATCTTTCCTCGTTCCAGGCGTATCGCAAAAGATGCAATTTTTTTCTTGTTGTGCGAGGGTTGTCTTTTATATTGTTACAAATGACCACTAGATGGCGCTATTCAAATGTATCATCACTATATTTGTAAAGTTTTAACTTTTTTATTGTGAAATCAGCAGTAATTGCAAACTGTTCAAGGCTGTTGAGTAAGGGACCTTTCTTACATTTATATAAAATATTATAATCGCAATTAGAATTAAAAGCATGTCCAGTAGAAAGGATATGTTCCGCCATAGACGATTTATGATCTAAATTATTGTGTTTGATAGCCAAGGTGTGTTCTTTAAATCTCATCTCAAACGACCTCCCAATCTGACCGATATAAAATGAAGGCCAAGAATGACAATTGGGTTTGTACACTCCGGAGGAATGGAGGGGATCGAGAAGATCTTTCTTTCTCACTATGGAAGAACGTAGAGTTTGTGTGTTAGAAAACGAAATGTAGATGTTGAAAGGTTTGAAAATATTCTGTATAACGTGGGAAAGTTTCGCATAGAAAGGGAGGGATCTGTAGATAAAGTTCTCTTTACGAGAGTTAAACGAAGTGAGTGGGGTTATGTGAACGTTTAATTTTATTGAAAAGCTTGTCCACCAGGTGAACCGAGTAACCGTTTAATAATATTTCATTCTTGCTTGAAGAAGGTAGTGACATGGGAATATTGAGCAGTCTGTGAAGCAGGGCATTAATGCCAGAAATCTAGTGAGAGAAGGAGTGTTCGGAATCCGCGGGGATCAAAGTGTCAGAAGTCGTAGGTTTACGGTAAACACTGAAATCTATTTTATGAGGAGATCTGTGCAATAACAAGTCCAAAAACGAGAGTAATTGATTCTCCTCGTTTTCCATAGTGAATTTAATGTGTGGGTGTATACGATTAATATCTTGGAGAGATAAATTAGTTTCAGAATCGTTGGCCGTATGAATGCAAAGTATATCATCGGCATAACGTCTCCAATAAATGACATACTGAAGAAAAATATTTTGATTGGAAATGAAATTAACCTTAAGTGGTTCATGACCACTTCTGAAAGTAGTGGGGAAAGGATGGAACCCATAGCCAACCCTCCAATTTGGGTGTACTGGATTTCTGGATTTCGATGGGAGGGCGGGAAAGCCCAAGCGCACCTAGGCGATCTATTCGGGCCCTTTGTGCTACCTCCATGATTAGAGTAGTTCGATCCCGCAACGTCACTCAAACCATCCCACACGTGAGATAAACCTGAGGATGCTGGACGGGGAAGCGGCTCTAATCTTAGCCATGTCTGGCCAGGATTTTCCCAACATGGATCGTCTTTGGGTGTAGCACTAAAAATGTTTTGTTTAATGCATAGGTTGACCAAAGATAAAATACAAGTGATTTGTTGGTCTTGCAAGTTGGTCCAGAGTTGGGCAAGTGTTCAGAAAGCAATTGGATGCAATCCTGGCGGGGGGTGGGGGGGGGGCTGGGAAACAAGTTCTTTACATATCAAAAGAAACCATTCAAAATTGCGAGGGTAAATTCAACAAACTAATATTATCAGTAAGATGATGGGAATTTTTTAAAGCAAAACTATCATTGATTTTAATATGGGGTTTCAAAAAGGAATTCATCCAAGACGTTACTTTAGAAATCGGCATGTCCATGAAACTGACCATCGGTGTGAGTTGTTGGGAATTTTGTAATTTAATTTCTTGTGTACGTCTTCAACTATTTTAACATGTCGTGCGTCGTCATTATATTTCCTCTCAGCTTTTGGCTGTGGATTTAACTTTTAATGTTTTTACAATTTCTTTAACATGGTTTTCCCATTTTAACTTGTTGATTGGAGCCCCCCATATATTTTTTGACTATGAAACCGCCTAATGGCTTATTTTGAGTAATTTATTGTAACATCATCGCACGTCATCCGCCTCCATCATCCATCAAATTTCAACCACCATTCTTAATTAAAACACTTACCTGAGGATGCCAATTTGTAATTGGCGAAACATGTCGTAATTTCACATAATCTAAATTTTTAAGTATCTTTCATCTCAAGTCTAATAACACTTATTAGCTTGATTTGTAATTATTACATAATCTAAATTTTAATTAACTTTTATCTCAAGTCTAATAACACACATTAGCTTGACTTAGTAATCAATCAAGTTCTACATCTTCAATGAGGCTTGATTTTTGCATTCATTTTTCAATCAATTTTTAAATTTAATCAATAAATAAACTTATGGGGGAGGTTTTGTGTTACTGACCATTTTTGCTCATCACTTTACCCCTATTTGGAGAACTAACGTCCAACTTTATGGATCACCACAACTACGGTTATATTATTGAAACTGAGTGGTAGACTGGTAGATACTTATATATTTGACAAGTGTATACTTTTTTGTCGGTGTGAGATGCTTTTGAGGCCAATTGGTTTATTAGTCTTAAAACTATAATGAAAAAACGACATCTTGTGTAACTCAGTACCTGAATGTTCGATATTAATAATATTGACAGTAACATAACAAGGTTAAAGCAATTATATTGTGGTCTAACACGATTCACAAAAATAATGCCATGTATACATGTTTTGTTGAAAAGAAATTTGGAAAAAAGGATGGATGCATGGGCTTGCGCTGCGAAGTGCAGTACGGGGTGGAAGATGGTGTCGTACACTATTGCTATAAAGCGCATGGTTTTGTACAATGCTAAAGAATAATCACATTGTTGTGGTTTGCCGCTCACGATTTACGATGTGGTAGATTACCTCTCGCGGAAATATGTGCGTCTTTCTTTCGCGATAATTATAACATTTACTTTGAATTACAAGAAAACAAATTTTGTTTTCAATAAAGCAATAATGCAGCTCAATTTGAGTAATACAAATTTAGCATTTAAAACAAGAATTTTTTCTTTAGTTACCGTATATTGCAAAATAGCAGATTTTCGGTTAGGGTTTATAAAACCAGTTAATTATGTGAATAATTAATATTTATTGGCTGTCGACTTTTCAGCAGTATGTGTGCTACAACATTTGTAAATTTGGTAACAATTTATGAAACAATAACAATTTTATGATAAGTTAAAACCACTGAAATATAAGCAACCTGGAACGCTTACGCTTAACTTACAGCCGAGCCGACAGAAAGGGAATTATTGTAGGGACATTCGGTCTGTGTCTCACTCATTTTTTTTTATTGTATCGTATACGTAATAAAAAACTAGTTTGATTAATCGTAAAACAATGAAAATGCTTCAACAGCTTAACTGTGAATGAGTACAACAAGGACACAATGTCCCTTCGTTTTGCTATCGCACGCTCGGTTTATTTCCTACAGGTTAAATGCACCGTGCGCGTTCCAGGTTGCTTATATTTCAGTGGTTAAAACTGACCGTCAGCCAGGAAAATACTAAATACAGCGTTTTTATTGCTGTTAATTAAAATAAAAGTTAAACAACTGATTCTACCAATTTGATTTTTGCACATGTTAAACATGTATAAATGACTAATGTACTGCCCAAAAATGAAGAACTTTCACCCCTCAGTTTTTTCGTTATGACCACTTAAAGTCAGAGGCCTTGCATTTTTACTCCGATAGTAGTACCTTTCATAATCGTGATCACTGATCATGAATGAATGATGCACATCAAATTAACTTTCGAAAATGGTACACAAAATTACGTCAATGGGTAGTTATTCTATTCAATTTAAAAGAAAAGTGTCGTAACTCTCAGAAAACGCGTTTTTAATCAACACTAACTCTTAATGAAAATTGCAATATGTCGGTCATTTGTATCTAGTACCTTCATTAATTAATCCATTTGATTTTATGCATTCCACAATGTTTCAAAAAAATGTCTACTTTCAATATCATAACGTCAATGAGTCACTGTATATAAATACAGATAATGATTTGGCATCACAGTATAA
Organism: Pyrocoelia pectoralis; assembly: GCA_036250285.1. Taxonomy (NCBI): domain Eukaryota; kingdom Metazoa; phylum Arthropoda; class Insecta; order Coleoptera; family Lampyridae; genus Pyrocoelia; species Pyrocoelia pectoralis. The sequence goes on from CM070075.1 coordinate 8,943,521, forward strand.
CATTTTCGTAAAATGTCGGTATACTGTAATATTAGTGTCCATCATTTTTTATCTTTTAGTTAGTGTCAATTTGGATCTGTAAAAAAATATTTTCCGCAATTAGGACGCGTTATTTATTATAAAAAAATATTACTTTTATTGTTATTATTACTGCAAATTTTCTTTCAATTCCTATTCTACAAAAATTAATTAAAATAATTTTGTATATACCTTCAAATTGATCCAAATTCGTAACATTTGTTTTGATAAATATTGCTTTATCGTCGCCGAATTCGGAACATAATTTTTTTTCAGCTTCTTTCCCCTTTTCTTCGTTAATATCGGCAAGAGCTACAGCCTAAAAAACATCTTATTAAATGTATATTGAAATGTGCAACTTGGATAACGTCCAAATAATATGCATTCTTAAGCTCTTAGTAAACAATCGTATAAATTCCTCTATTTTTCAATGAAAGAAGGTGACATTAATTGATACTTTGGCTTACTTAATTTGTATCGATAGAATGAGACTTTAAAAACGCGGTATATCATAATTTGTGTTGACATGCTGTCATAACAAATTATTAACTGCTACTTTTTGAATAACTAGTAGGAAGTTTCGCTCACCTTCAAGCCGCTTTTCAAAAGCTCCTTTGCGCAGCATAATCCTATACCCGAAGCACCGCCAGTAACTATGGCCACTTTTTCCTTGATATAAAACGCCATTATACTTACGATTTTACGATGATATACCTGAAGTTACCGAGAAGAAGCAACGTGTAATAAATTTTTAGTGAAAAGTTTTACAATCTTGGCACAATATGACATCCCTTCCAACCTTAAAATCGCTAATTTTAAGTGAACGTTTGGGAAAATATCATTAATTATAAATAGCAACAGGGAAATAGTAACAAAATTTATACCAACAGGTGTTATTACGAATTTTTGTCAATTGTTTACTTTAAAAAATAAACGAACGTTTACAATTTGCTTAAAAAATCTGTGCCAATATTTTACTGGTCAATTGCTAACGGAAACTATAAATCAGTTAAGACGTCGAACTGAAGTAATTACGTGTTACGAAAATGTTCTATAATTAACATTTGCCTTTGATTACGTAAGTAATTTACTCATGAATCTGCTTTTACGCGGATTTGATTGAACGGTACCTATATTGAATTATTAATAAATATTTTACTTTGTGATTTCCCTTTTTTCCTTCCCTCCCTATTCCTAAGCTTTTGATGTATAAATTTCCGCTGCTTGAACTCTTTTTCGTTTCAAAAGAAGGTAATGCCAATGCCTACAACTGCACATAATCGTTTAAGGAATTTACGTCACCTACGTAAGATTCATCAAGACCTCTTTCCATTAACTTAAAACAGTAACGATCCTCTAACGCTCTAACCAATATGCGAACTACTGATCCAGTTAATCGAATGGTAGACACCTCGTAGCCATTCTCCACTCCGGCACGTCCATTCTCGAAAGTTCAACCTTTATGCAGTACCTATAACAGGAAAAATCAGTAACAGAAACGGAGAAAGTACATCTTGAACTTTGAAAAGACATAAATTTAGTACCTATCTTATACGAGGGTAACCTTTTAACTGTCGGGAATAGAACGTTCCTTATCACGTAGCAACTATAAATTTTGTTTATAAACAACTTTTTGAGTTGGTTAATGCCCATGCAAAGTGTCATTAAGATTTTGAAACGGTGGCTTGTCAAAGTTCTCAAGTCGCTGTACGAGATGGAATTAAGTCATAAACAGTACCGCACGATAATTTTCTATAACTTTCGACGAAGCCTAACCCAGCAAGAATGGGTTGTTGTTGTTTTTGGCGAAGAAGCACCATCAAAGACAACCGTTTATCGCTGGTATGAATCGCGTGAAGGGCGACCAAAAACCGCCGTCACTCAAGAAAACGTGGATGCTGTACGTAACATGGTCCTGGAAGATCGTCATGTTACATACCGTGAGATTCAGGCATCTTTGGACATCTCATGGACCTCAGTTCAAAAGGTCTTACACGAAGAGTTAGGTGTTTTTTTTATTTTTATTGGTTTCCCACTTGATACCGCACCTCCTCACAGAAGAACAGAAAGCAGCTCGAGTCAAATGGTGTCGAAATACTCTACAACTATTCAACTCAGGAGCATCAAGGCATGTTTACATCCTGGATCTATAGCTACGAGCCTGAATCAAAACGCCAATCTTCAGTATGGGTCTTCCAAATTGAACTCAAACCGACAAAAGTTGTTCGCTCTCACAGGGTTGCCAAGAAAATGGTCGCATCGTTCGTAGCCAAATCAGGGCATGTAGCGACGATAATTGCTCTTGAAACAGTTAATTCTCAATGGTATACGACCATTTGTTTGCCAGAAGTGATCGCCGAGCTTCGGAAAGATAACCCAAATCGACGCATTACGCTCCATCACGACAATGCAAGCCGACACACCGCTCGAGTCACAAAGTAGTTTTTGGAACAGCAAAACGTCGAACTTCTTGATCATCCTCCATAAGGCTTGGACTTAAGCCCCAATGATTTTTTCACATTCTCCAGAATCAAGAATATGCTACGAAAAAAGCGCTTCCAGACGTCTGAAGAAGCGATCGATGTCTACAAAACAGCCATTTTGACTACCCCTACTTCGAAATGGAATAAATGCTATAACGACTGGTTCCATCGAATGCAAAAATGCATTGACTATCGCGGAGAGTACTTTGAAACACAATAAAAAAATTGCGTTATAGTACCTCATAGTTTTCTTCATTCCCGAGGCTTAAAAGGCTACCCTCGTAGTAATGGACGGAATGTGAATTAAGAGAACTAAAATTCTTTCGACATGAGCAAGGAAAAGAGATTTGGATAAAAGCGTGGGAAGACCCCATTCATATGGCTCTCCTATATGCGCTCTATATGTTCTATATTTGTCGTCAATTTAGGCACCAACCGTTTCCCATTCCAAATGAAAAAGATATCATCTTATCTTTCATCAGAGCTAGACTCTGTCGATGAGCCTAACAAAAACACCATTGCCTTTTTTTAGCATACATGGCTGATGTCTTTAGACTAGAGTATCATCGGGATTCTTTTTAACTTGTCACGCTGTCGTTAAAACTAAGCGCTAGACCACACAACGAGGAGTCCTTTTCGATACTTCTTCCAAATCCAATGAGAGAATTTCGATTAATATTGCATAAAATGCAGGTGAAGATATTTTTTACTGTGGTTGCAAGAGACCCTATACCACCATCAATTAATCCTAAAGAAAGAAAGTACTAAAAAGCTGTTAACTGTGGTACCACTTTTGCACCAATCTTACGCTGACCTTTCTGGGAAAGTTAAACAAATACTTTTAGATGTAGCTTATTTTTTGGGCAGATTGCCAAATTGTTCTTAGTGAACATAACTTGGTACAAAACCATTGAACCACCTTCGTGGCATACTGGGTTGCTCATCTTCAAAAAATTTACCAATTCTTCAAATTAAAACTAAGCTAGCTATAACGGCAACACAGCGGATTTCGTTTCACCTGTATGTTTTCCTTCCTCGATAACACAAATCAGTTTCAGTAACAAAAAAATACATGGCCAAACTCTCTTTATAAATGAGTTTATTTTGAAATTTCGATTCAGTAAAAAAACCCTGTATATTTATCAAACTACATATTTTGCATATCTTCTAATTAATAACTCATAGTCATAACCTTCCCCATGACGATTAATTATTTTTAGAATAATTTTAATATGACAGTGAAAATAACCAACATAACACCAATGGCTCATGAAAGAAATACTAACCTCAGCCATGTGAAGTTTGGTGCTGATGAGATCAATTTACTCAACTTAGGCTTAAAACACAATCCACGTTGCTTAGACTCAAAATTACTGGACCAATTTAAATTAGGATTGGATTGAATCCTGCAACACAACCCCGATTCTCCTCAGGTTCAAAATTTAAGAAGAATTTGTGCTGATAAAATCAAAAGAATCAAATGGTATCCAGGTAAATTTAATTAAAAATCTAAATCTTAAACTCAAAAAACAAAATCTCATTTGCACCAAATAATATTTTAGTCATCATGGAAAAACAAAATTATATTAGTAAAGTCAAAGATTTCCTCAGTTCCCCGAGCTTCATCATTTCACAGATTAATTTCAAAAAAAAAAGTAAAGGTCTTCACCACTGACAACAAAGAGTTGCTCAAAAACTATTTCAATTGTAATCATAATTTTAATTTAATGAACCCTACTTTCCTCGGTCTTTACGCCTTGCCCAAATTACATAAAACCAATGATCCTATACGCCCTATAGTTTCCTTTTCCAAAACTCCAGTCTCAAAACTTGCGGATTGGCTTAACCACACTCTTAGAAACCTTCTTAACTTTCAATTTCCTCATTCTATTAAAAATTCACTTGAACTCACCACCCAACTTTCCAAGCTCCAACTTAAAAAAATCCCATCTTATATCCCTTGACATTGCTAACCTCTTTCCCGGCGTCAAATGCCTCAAACAATTAGCTATCACTTTCGAACCTTCCATATCCAGTTTGCGCTTTCCTCAGTAATGCTCTTGAACTCTGGCAAAGCCAGAACTTCTTCAAATTTGGCAGTGCTATTTACCATCAATTGCTCGGTTTACCTATGGGCAGTAACCTGTCTCCCCTTCTGGCTGAATTCTTCCTCACTGACCTCGAAACTAACATCATTTTCAAGAATCAATTTTTCAATTCTAAAATTTCCTTCTACAAACGTTTTGTGGGTGTGGTCTTTAATGGTGATGAACAGCGCTTTCCTACTACTTAGGACCTTTAAAAACAAGAGCAGTACCACCCTAGCGCTCGTGTCCGATTCCTGATCCTTACCCTACATTGACCCCTCATCATTCTTTTTTAAGAAGCTCTTCAAGCGTTATAATATAAACATTTCATTTTCATCTAAAGATAATCTCAATAGTTTATTAGTCCACACCAAAGATAAAATCCATTATCTGAATAAGTCCGGTGTCTACAAGCTCGATTGTGGCACCTGTGACGCCTTTTACCTTGGCCAAACTGGCCGAAAATTTCAAACACGTATCTCAGAACATTATTCATGTATCAAACATAACAATATATTCTCCAAATCTTCCTTCTCTAACCATATCTTAGAAAGGGGCCATTCCTTCGAACCAAAAATCAACTGCTTACCCATGTTTTATTAAAGAAATCGACTAGAGAAGCGCCCCCTAGCGGCCAAACGATTAGAGATAGCTGAATTCTGTTTACGCTAGTGATTTTCTCAGTATCCTAGGTCCATTTTTTTCTATTCCTTAAAATAAAGGGCGTTTTCATAAGAAAGTGACCAATTTGGACCACCGAGTACAATGTACATACAGTACAGTAAAAATCGATTAAAAATGAAAACGTAAAAATACAAGAATAAAAGAAAATACAAAATAGATATTAATTTATTTTATTATTATTCATCTGAAATACGTATCTTCAGTGGTTTTTCTATTAAAACAATTTTACAGTGGTATGGCTTAACAAAATTTAATTTTTATTTATTTATTTATTTATTTATTTATTCATCCATCAGTAATTACAATAGCATAAGTCATAAGTCATAAAGGGGCCTGAAGGCAGTATAACTGATCTATGTTCAGGCCCAAGTGAAAATAAAAGTGGCTAATTTGGCAACTGGGTAATAGTTATGATATAAGTTAGTGATTAGCGAGACGAGTCATGAGCTAGCAATTCTGATTTTAATGTGCATCTAAAGCTCTGAACAGAGTGGCATTTTAATTTAGACGGCAGTGAATTATATAATTGAAATATATGATATGTATATGATCTTCGAAACAGGCTAGTGCGATAGGGCGGTGGTGATATTAACCCTCTAAATCTAACATTAATGTTGTGCACATCACTGCGATATCTTATTTTGTTATGTAGGTACGGCGGTGTCCCCGTGGAGATTATGGAATGGTACATCACGGCTGCATGTAGCTTCCTTCTGCATGCCATGTCCAACCAATTAGCTTGTTTCAACTTGTATGAGATTTTATCGTATTTTTTAATTCCATAGACAAATCGTAAGCATGATTTCTGAACCCTTTGAATGCGAGCACTTTGAACTTGATTAATACACGGGCCGTACACGACATCACAAAAGTTAAAGTGACTTAATACCAATGCATCTGTCAGTTTCACCTTAAGTGTCTCTGAAAGTATATTACGATGAGGGTATAACAGCTTTAGATTATAGTATGCTTTTTGTGTACATTTTGATATGTGTTTTGTAAATGCCAAGTTGTGATCAAGCCACAACCCAAGATTTAATGTTTCCTGTAGGTAAGCTAGGGCAGACCCATCAATGTTTAGGCAGAATTGTGAGGCAATTGTTTCTTTGGCATATCCAAAAACCATAAATGAGCACTTAGCAAGGTTTAAACTGAGATTATGCCTCTGTCCTACTTTAGCCAGAGTATTGAGGTCAGCATTTACTAAAATATTAGCACTTTCCACTTCAGCAGGGAAAAAGTCATATTTTAGTTGCATATCATCCGCGTAGATGTATGGTTTACAATGATTCAAGCAAGTAGTTATATTCGAGGTGTATATACTAAATAACAACGGACCTAAAATATAATTGCATCGCGATTTCTATTTGTTTCATTTATTACAGAAAATCACCCGTACAAGAAACTTAAGTTTGGAGAATCCTCGCTGTAATCGTCAAAACCAGGATCTAACGTCATTATGTGAAGCTTTGAACAGACGTACGTAATTATAATAAAAGTGATGTGTACAAAGATAGAGAGGATATAAGCTGGAACTGTTGAAATTGCCTCAATTTCTCTTGTTTCCAAGAATTCATCCATCTCTGACCTTATGTGCGGTACGTAATTGCTTCAACGGTAATTCAAACTCAAATTCGGTTATATAACTTTCGTGAACACTAACTAGACGTATTCACGTTTAAATATATTTTAATGTAAAATAGATTCGCTAATTATAAATGTTGAACTTTCAAATCTAAGCACGTACTATTTTTATTGCCGTTGTTAATATCGTTTAGGTAATTATTGGAGGAGTGAGAATTCGTCGCCGAATTTCTGGCACATCGAATACTCATACTTAATTGATAAATAGATCGGTTTACGGAAAAGAATAAATTCAGCTTAATCACTACATTTGCGCTGAATTCAATTACTTTTAAAACCTTACTGAATACAGTTAATAGAAGTGTGCGGCCATTTTCCTACACTGAAATGACTTTTTGGGAATTGACTATAAGTATTTAAATACGCAAAGTCTCGCTTTCAACACAGTAAAACCCTTTAATATCATTTACAATTTTTATGCATAAAAGAATACAATTTTAAATAGTGAATTTCCCATTTCAGTATTTTGTTTAGAAAGCGGTGTGTGACGTGCCATAAATAAATAAAATAAATGGCGCAATCTAACTTAAAACGTTGTCTTTATATAAATAAGGAATATTTCATAAAATTTTAATTAGTCAGTTTAGGTCAAAATAATTTGTATTTATTTTATTTTTAATTTCTTGCTTATATTTCTATAGTTTATTTACATTATTTCCCCAACAAAAATGAACGTGGTTGTTTCAACAAAGAACTTCTTAATTTACCTCAAAATAGCTCTATTTATGGGAATATACCTGGTATAAGTATGTGTGTCAAGTGTCATTGTTATTTCATATTCTTGGAGTAAAACCTATGTATTTATTAGGTATAAGAAAAATAAACGTCGAGACCATCGCGAATTTGAACATTTTTACATCCTACGATAAAACGAAGTATCTTTTAACGTAAAATTTACGATCCATTAATCTAATTTGTTAACCACATTCTTTTGAAAAATTTACGATACTTTTTTTAAAATTAGATCAAAAACTCGTAAAAATCACTTATTCGTCAAGTACAGGCATATGTTGCTTTTATTATATGTACATATTTTAATGTATTTTCAAGGGTCTAAATTTGTGCATTAAAACGAAGTTTAAGTATGATGTGTTTAAAGTATTTAAGTAGTTTACTTTTAATGCCCACTAGACTTTAAAAAGCTTGAAAAGTGCAATTTTTCAATCTTATATGTAGTTCGACCGCAAAATACCTCGGAAACGAAAAGCTTGATCGAAATCGCGATTTCGCTAGTGGCGAGTGATAATATAGTGGTTTTTAATATGATTATTGGTCCAAACTCATTAGTCAGGTACTTAACGTGCTCTTTAATTGCAAAATGTACAGGCATAGTTTCTAAGTCGCATCGGTGATTAGTAATTATTGCAAATTGCAAAAGATACTTTTCAGTTTTTAGCGCAGTCCCTTCTTAAATAAGCTGTCCTGAATACAGGGTGTTTCTACTCAAAGTGGACAACGTAACAGAGGTTATATAACTCGTCTTTTTTAAAATAATTTTTTCCATTTGCGAATTATTGACCTTTTTTGTTTTTTTTTACACATCTCTATATCACCAGTCGGATTTCAAAAAGTCAAAGTTCTTTGGAATCAATAGTTTAATATCTACAACATTTTATACAAAAAATTTATAACAGCAAAATGGCTACTACTATAATTTAAAATAACCACCATTTTGCTGTTATAAATTTTTTGTAAGAAAGTTTTAAACAAACTACAAGTAATGGAGATATAGACATTTGTAAAAAAACAAAAACAGGTCCATAATTCGAAAACAAAAGCCAAAATGAAAAAAATTACTTAAAAAAAGTATTAGTTTTGACGAGTTCTATAACCTCTATTACGTTGTCCACTTTGAGTAGAAACACTCTGTATATCGAGGATATAATGTTAAGAAAAGGGTAAACGAACTTACTGTTACATACGAGCAAGTGTTTAGATTAAATTGTTAGTTCGCACTCCTGGATTTATAAATGATGGATTTATTTATCCTTACTGATTCTTGAGGTCGTTGAATTTATTTGAAAACATAGTGCAGAGGATTTATATTACTTTTTTCTATACATTTGAGTGTAGATGTCGAAACTGAATTTGTACAAAGCTATTAATAGTATGGCCAAATACTTAAAGTGTTTTGTAATACAGATGTTCAATAGCTGTAATTGAAATTTGATAATGAACTTCCTCATTCGATGCTGCCAATGTACCTCAGTACAGTTTGGCAACAAGCAAGAACAGAAATAACTGTGGAAAAGATGGAAGAAATAATAGTTCGTAATCGATCTCTAAAGGTTGCAGTCATTGTATGTGAAACAATAGTCTTAAGGATTTTGCACGACAATTTGGACATGGAAAAGGAGTGTGCACGAAGGATTCGCAGACTGTTGACGTCTGAACAGAAACTGTTCAGAAGAGAAGTTTGTGCAGAACATTTGACTGCTTTGGAGCAGAGTGAGGACTTTCTCTGGCGTGTTGTTACTGTAGACCAAACTTGGGTACACCATTGGGATCCTCCCATAAAGCAGAACATGGGTTCATAAGGGTTGTTCTCCACCGCAAAAGAGAAGAACGCAATCCTCCTCAAGAAAATTGATGGTAACGATTTTTTGGGGGAGGACTGTTCTAGGGAAACACCATTAAAAATTTAAAGAAGGTTGTAATTAGGAAAAGAGGGTATTTGTGGAAGCGTTGTTGCTGCATGACAATTGCCGGGTGCGTAGGCACGCACAGTGTATCAGATTATTGTTGATTGTGGCCTCTCATAGTTGCGGCATTCACCATAGCCCTCACTTGTCCCCGTGTGACTTCTTTATGTTCAAACATATGAAAAAATATCAGAAGATGATGATTTTCTTGCGATGATGAAGTGAATGAAGCTGTTCGAAGAATATTTTGCAGGGATAACAAAAGAATTTTTTCCTAAAAGAATGAATGAGTTGGCGAAGCGTTTTTTTTATGTAGGAATATAAATTCTTCGTGCTTTCTTTCATGCCCAAGTAGATTACATATGAATATGCCCTCGTAAAAGGTCAACATCGCAGAAAATTTTGACACAGTGTCATTTAAAATTCGCAACCCCACTACAGCAGTACGCACCAGTGTGCGTCCCTTGCAAAGTAAAGGGGTGAAATATGGAATTTTATATTTATGTCTCCAGTAACTGTATGAATGGTGCAATAACTTCGAAAACGGGGTGCTTCATTTCTCCAACGGTTCCCTGCATACCCAAGCAAACTATGTTGTGACGAATTGATACGCCGATTAAGTGTTACATTGACAGGATTCCTAAACAATCTTCTCAAGTTTCCAGTTAAATCCATGAGACATGGCATGACTACACATTTACATGTTCAACGATGTCGACATGTGTCTACCGCGTCCTCCTTATTCACCTGATCTATTCCAGGCGACTACTATGCCTACATTCCACTTGCGCGGAAGAAAATTTCAGAGCAATGATAAAGCGGTTCGAGCTCAGGTTGTGAAACCAAAAGAATATTTTCTTTCATGCAGAAAACATTACCTTTTCTGTACTTATGTGACTTTATGTGTTACTTTTAACTTTTTTTACAAAACTTTATTTATGAATTTCCATAACGATTGCCTTTCTTTGATAAAGCTACAAGGGCTGTTTCCAATTATGTCTAAGCGGTGGTTTATACCACAGTTTCCTATTGATGATTTGAATTATAAAACAAAAAAAGGGCCACGAATTTAAATGATTACTATCCTGCGAAAACGACGTCTTCTTGTGACAGGTTCTTGTCAAAAATTAATCTTATTCCATATCAACGTAATATCATCACATTGTCCCACTGGTTTTTATTTTATTAAGTATCTACAGATTTATTTACCGGCGCAATCACCATTATAAATGTCTTATAAAAGAAAAAATAAACGTTTATGATTAATGGCGTTTTAAAAATATATGAGCCTTTTACCACATGATTTATTATCGCTTGTTTTAAGATTAAATTGTTACTCCTTATTGTCACTTACATCATTTAACGCCCGCTTTGTTCTAATTTATTAAGCATACATTTTTATTTAACCTAATAAAGACAACATGTAATTTGATAATTTGCATTTATGAAAAACAAAATTTCCTCGTGTTAAAAATATGACAGTTTAGGGAAAATAATTATATTTACGTATAAAGTTGAGGCGAGTATTTGGTCCTTTCATAAATGATAAAAACGGGTTATTGGGTGTAGACCACAAAACGTGTATAACATTGTTATACACGTTTTGTGGTCTACACCCAATAACCCGTTTTTATCATTTACGTATAAAAACTAGGCAAAAGCGCTTAAAATTGGAAATACAAGGAGCTGGTTCTAATTTTTTCAATGTGACGATACATTCCTAATTTTATTACTTTTTTAGTTTTATACAACGCTCTATTTTGTTTTTTTTTCATTCGATTAATTCGAATTTCCTTTTATTTCCCCCCCTTTACATTGCTGTAGGTTTTCATAACTTTATATTGTGTTTTATGGTTAATTTGCTACTGCTGTATACATAGTTATTTACTGAGCAATTGATATAATGGTTTATTTACACTGAAGCATTAATTTTTGCCATAATTTCTAATAACATTTATTTTTTGTTGCAGGTTTTATTGGGATTTGTGCATGTTGCTGCTTCTAGTAGCAAATCTTATTATTCTACCAGTGGCCATCAGCTTTTTCAACGACGATCTCAGTATGCGATGGATTGCCTTTAATTGTCTTTCCGACACAATATTTCTTATCGATATCGTTGTCAATTTTAGAACAGGTAAGTCCTATATGTATTTTATAAAACATTGATATTATATTAATAATAAGTAATAGGACAGTGCAGATAATAAAATATTTCGATAACACTAAATGATCAAGGTAAATTCACGTTTACTTCATTTACGAATACGAAGTATTTTGCGAATGGTTCGAGAATTAGGCCCCTGAACAATCTAGAACATTGTAGATAAGTTTGGTCCATATTGGGTGGAGTTGTATTGGTGTGTGGAGCTCGAAATGGGGTACCTACGTAAAGTTGTAAGAGTTGATGGATAAATAATTCACAAAACCTTCCCCATGTATCGTTTAATATATGATAATAATGAATTAAAAGAAGCGACTAGTTTCGATATGAAAATATCATCATCAGGCCAGGTCTATAATATAATCTAATAAATTAAATATGAACAGGTGTTGGTTGTCAGTGAACCAAATGCCAACTGTAGTTTACTTTCATTTATCTAAAGTTGGATGGAGTTTTAGTGAGTGGTTGGAGGGTTTATTAAGGGAAGTAAATTTTAGATTCTATCGCATCCGTTTGTTTTAGAGTACAAATTTTGCAATTCCACATAAACTACTTACTATCTACTTCTTATTTTTGAATTCTTCTCGCGTTTTAAGTTTGCGTGGTTTCAGTTGAGGATGGAATTATTAATTTTTAAAGCACACTTGTGATCAACATCCACATAGCATCGTTCAGAAGAATCTCCATAACAAGTAAGTCACTGCTACCTGCAAATGTTCCATTTCTCAAATACAAAACGAGCGCCAAGAGATTAAAAACATGATTTTTATGTAGCACATGGGGCACTTCCACACACTACTGGATCACTTAAAGAATTGTTAACTACTGTTTCTCAACGCTGTACATTTTGTAAATTGTCCACAAAGATCGCTTGATCTTAGCTCGGCAGATTACAGGCTGTGGGGTTACGAAGAAGAACAGCAACGCTACAGTAAAACAATATTAAGGAGCGAGATCACCCATAAATGTTCAACAATGCTGCTGTAATTTAGTGAAAGGGTTGGCGTTTTGTATAAAACAAAATGGAGCATTTTTGATAGCCAATGTTGACATGAGAAATCCCATTATAATGTTTTATACTTATTGTTGTTAGCTTGATTATTCAAAAATATGTAAAAGCTGAAATACTACTTAAGCGGTACGCGACATTTGGGCGCCGGCGATTGGGTGACGGCGTTTGGGCGCCAGGCGTTTCGGCGCCGGGCGTTTTGGCGCCGGGCGTTTGGGCGCCAGACTATTTACCGCCGGACGTTTGGACGCCAAATCTTTAGTTTTACATTCCCGTCTTTGTTTCAATTGAAAAAAAATATACTAAACCTACCTTTAACCTCGCATCAATCTACGCTTAGGTTAGCATTCGTTCTGGTTTCAAACCTGATTTGCTTGTTAACTAACAAAATTGTTTTGAAGTTGTTTATAAGTACTTTACGATTCCAAATACATTTATTTGTCTTTTTATTCAGAAAATAATAAAAAATTTTTAAAAAACATATTTACGATAAATTACGGAAACATCTTGGACTATTTTTAATATTTCTAAACCTCGCCGCCCAATTGGCGGCGCCCAAATGTCCTGTCGGACAAACGGCGGCGCCCAAACTGCGGCGCCCAAAAGTCCTGTCGCGATGTAAAGTAGCGTTTTGAAAGTGCGTTGGCAAAATTTTCTTGCATAACATAATTACGGTGCCGAAACGCCTGGCGCCCAAACGCCCGGCGCCAAAACGCCCGGCGCCCAAACGCCCGGAGCCCAAACGCCGTCGCCCAATCGCCGGCGCCCAACCGCCGGCGCCCAAACGTCCTGCTCCGGACCTAACCAACGCATTGTTATATTTTCTTTTGTAAGCGTGTGTAAATCAATTTAAGTCCGATAGGTGAGTTACTACAGCCTACAGCATCAGAGCTTAGCTTAGCAACACTTACCGTACTCTTATTTTTCCAAGTTCCATTGGCTAAACGCTTGGTACTCTTTTTCGACATGATTATGTCGGGAACAGCGAAACAGGACATACCTATTTAACAAAAATCAAAGCTAACTTAAAAAGCAGTTCCATCATGAAAAAATATACAGGGTGTTCTATTTAAAATAGTCGACTTTTGGAATTTCTTCTGTGGTCGTTTAGCAACAAATTTCGTTCAAAATCAGCATATCGAGAAATAAAACGCTCTTTTCTTTATGATAATGTCCAATTTTGTTGCTCTGCTGCCAATGATTGAACCTACGATTTTTTTACTGATTGTTGATTTCGGCGACAATTTTTAAAAACATTTATTTTCTCCTAAATGAGTTGACTTCAGTAGATGAAAGGTCAAACAAACTTGGTCTAGAATCGAATATGGATTTCAAAAATATAAAATAATACGTTTAATAATACGTTTATTGTGTATACAAAATACATAAAAATCTATAGGGTGTGCCATTTAAAATAATCGAGTACGATCCTGTACAGACGAAACCGACAGCAGTGCGGGCTCCAAAATATATTTAGGTTGTAAATAAGGAACATCTGAATAAAAAATGTCTCTTGATCTTTTGTCCTAAAATTAATATTAACGGTCCTATCGAAGACCGAGAGGCAAATGGGCAACCCTGTATATTAGAATCTATATTTATTTTTCCTTGTTTTATAATAGTTGATTAACAGTTTCGTTTTCTTGGATGAAAGTTTTATACAGAATTGAAAAGGTTTGCTTTTTTTGTTTCTCGTATATACAGGGGCAACTTATTATACAATATTTTGGGAAGTATTACCGAGGCACGCCTTTGATTTCTATTAAATCTAGGAAAAGGTACATCAAGGTATCTGTTTATTGCTTGCCTGGTACTATATTGATTTATACATACAGGGTGGGCCATTGAAAAGGTAACACGCCTGTTTTGGGACACTTAGACCAGTTTCTTAAAAAAACGCTCGGACACGTCGATTTTCTATTTTTGGGGGACAACTTTTGATGTCAAACTTGACTTTGTCAGGTCAACCCCCTAACCCCAGCAACCCCTAACTCAAGAATTTAAATAGGGAAAGGGAGTCGAGCGACTCCTCATTTGAAGCGTCTTTTAATTCTCTATTCGACAGTACAAATGAAAATTAGTTTTATTCAGTTTTTTTTTTCGCCCCGATGAAAAGCTCCTTCCAGATTTGACATCAAAATGTGCCGTTCAAAAAGTCAAAGGTGGCGTGTTTCAGGATTTTTCTTAAACAACACCCCCACCTTAGTTAATCTAGAGGGTGCCTTTCATGGGGGTGAAAAAAAATTGAATAAAACTAATTTTCATTTGTACTGTCGAATAGAGAATTAAAAGACGTGTCAAATGAGGGCTCGCTCGACTCCTTTTCCCTATTTAAATTCTTGAGTTAGGGGTTGCTGCGGCTAGAGGGTTGACCTGACAAAGTCAAATTTGACATCAAAAGTTGTCCCCCAAAAATAAAACATCGACGTGTCCGAGCGTTTTTTTAAGAAACTGGTCTAAGTGTCCCAAAACAGACGTGTTACCTTTTCAATGGCCCACCCTGTATATTGTTTCTCCGTTGCTTAAAATAGTAGCAGGGAAACAAAGAGATCTAACATTGAAAATGTTGCTATTGTATAGAATCGAGGTGGAGGGTCTTTTCTTAATATAATTCTTAGGATTCAATTGTGTATTATTGTATGCAGAGTTTCAAGTGCGCTGTTGTACCTATAGTCCACTCCAGGTCACAATTACGTGGCTTAATGGCTTCTGATTTTTTATCCAGCATGCTTCTAATCGAATATAATTTCTGAATGAAACATTTGATTTTACTAGTTAAATACTTAATGTGTTTTTAGATTCTTGTCTAAACAGATACCACGACGAGTGATATTATTTCTTATTTCATTTACGCCCCATGAAAGGGGGTTGAGGGCATACGCTTACAAACATCCATGTCCGGAGGTATTTTTAACACCATCCGGTCAGGATTCGAACCCGAGACCGCCAGGTTTAGTTTAGTGGTATACAAACGAGTACATCCATTACACCATAAACGGACACTAGAACGATATAATTAAATTTCGCGCCATGTTTTAACAATAGATATTCCATTTGCCACATTACTTTTCAAAGTGTTCCAAGTCGTGTCCAGTCTCATTACTATCTGGTTACACTCATCGTGTTCGTAAAATTTGATACATTTTAAAGGTAATACTTTAGATTTTTCATATAATGCCTTTTGTTACAGGTATTATGCAACAGGATAACGCCGAACAAGTGATTTTAGATCCAAAACTAATAGCAAGACATTATTTAAGGACGTGGTTTTTCCTCGACCTTATATCGTCCATACCTTTAGATTATATATTTCTAATATTTAACCAAGTAAGTGGAGTTTAATTTTAATTTTTATTGCAAATTTTATAATATTGCGCTAGAAAACTCTAATAAGTATTTTAATAAGATGCTAAAGTATTTTGTATTGAATTTAATAATACTATAACATGTGTTGTGCGTAATAACATTACTATAGATCTGTTGGGCGTGTTTGATCATTAGCAATTACCAAAAAGTTAAACCTCTGTTCCAGGATTTTGGGGAGAGTTTTCAGATCCTTCACGCGGGCCGTGCACTACGAATTTTGCGGCTTGCAAAACTTCTTTCACTCGTTCGCCTTCTCCGACTTTCCCGTTTGGTACGATATGTCAGCCAATGGGAAGAAGTCTATGTAAGTAACAGAATTTATTTATACATGACCGACACTTAACGCGCTCATGCTTTCATATGCGTTGTGAAGTTTATCATCAACCCATTATAGTTTAATATTAAACACGATAATATTGTAAAATTTCTCATCTAAACTCATCTCATATTATGTATAAAATACCTAAACGTTTTTTTTAGATGAGAAATAATAAAAACTGTATATCTAAAGCGCTGGAGTTTATGTCAGCTTTTGCTATAAGCTCAGGCGTGCTTGGAATGAGGCTAAGTTTTTTGCACTTTGTCATTATAAAACTTTGCACTTGCGCTTAAAATAAATGATATTATATTTCATTCTTCTGCAGTTAGAGGGTAAAAAAAATGTTTATACTGCGTCTTCAATATATTGCAATTAATGCCCAAGTGTAGATAAAGTAGAAAAACGTACATGATAATCTTTCGCCTGGTAGTATGAACTGCTTTCTTCAGATAGTTTGGCTCTGTAACCCTATATTTTCTACTTTTAAAACTATTTTGATTTTACGTTTACAGCCAAATACAAGCAATAACATACAGCAAAATAAAACTAAACTAGTTTGCTAATTGTAAATATAAAAGTTATCAAACGACTAGAGCACAAATATATAATTGTAGCGTTAACTTTTATTTTACGCTTACATTATTTCGCCTGAATCTTTTTTGAATTTCTTTTTTAAATAGAAAGATGAAAGGCCAAGTTATTTATTAGTGCTATAAGCAGTAGCTATAAAAGGAGTGAGATCAATTGAAAAAACTCTTTTGTTAAAATTGTATTAATAATTGAACCAATCAGAAGTAGGATTATTTTAAAATTCAATTCCGAAATGTACTTCGTTGTCTGAATTCCTACACGGCAAGTCTTGTAAATAATATATTTATGATATTCTCACCCTCGGAACACACCATACGGAGCATGCAGGTACTGCTTTATTTAGTAGATATTCTGCTGCCGCGGTATTAATTCAGACAACGTACCCACTTACAATTTTTTCACAGTATCATTTAATGAATACAGAACGAAGTTAATAAATGTAGTTACATTACAATTATTATGAATGAATGCAGTGAGTGCTATAAACCTTTTTACAAACTAACAAAGTCAAGTAGCGGGTGAAATTTGTTGAAATTGAACAAAATTTACGCTCATGTACTAAAATTAAGTACAATTAATTGGAGGAACCAACTTTTCAGCCGCTACTTGAGTACTGGACCACATATTCCATATACCAGTGTAGCAACGTAGCTAGTCAGAAAAGTAGGAAGTTGATAGAGGTGTTTGGGTCGCAGATACCCATGTACCAGCACCCCTCTGGGCGGCAAGCAGAGTACGCGCCCGACGGTACCCCAATTACCCCACCTAGAGACAGGACCACCGAGGTGCTACACCAATCTCTTTCTTTCTGTCTATCTGTTTCCACCTCGTATGGCTGTCATGTTTTGACAAAATGTTAAAAATCGTTACGACTTTTTCTAGTTTTTAAACATTGACAGCAATCCGGGGTATTTGGAATGTGTGTGTTAGCGCGATAGTTTTATGTAACATTTAGAGACTCATCGTTTGTTGTGCGCCAAAATCATCGTTAATTTTTGAATTCATTCAAAGTTTCGTAGATTGCATCTGTCAATATTATATTATTTAAGGTCCAACTGTTACATACATTATTATAACTACAATCCTTTCATTTTATTAACCTTAAATAATAATAAAGCAATCTATAGCAAGACCTGCATGGTAAAATTTAGAAGTAATGTAGATAGAAGAATATTGAAAGTTTGTTTAGAAGCTAAAAAGGTCTAAAGGGCGATTTACGCATGTGAAGGTGCACAACAAATTGTATGTTTGTTGAGAATTTAAGGTGATGTTCCTGCTCAGTTTTTTGCATCGTACACAACAAGTAGAATTTTTTGGGGTCGTATCGTTTTTCAATGTAGATGTAAATTTTTCATATATTTCGTAAATATCATCTTTGTGAACGTAAGTTATAAATGTTGAATGTTAGTACATTAGAACCCATAGACATCCATTTATAATAATAAAATTATGCGCTATTTTAATGGTAGTATTTTTGTTTTAACAAGCAGGCAAAACAAACACTTAGTTTTACAACAACTACACACTAACACAACCAAAACGGCACAGAAAGTTTTACAATTTATTTTTTTTTCTCTATATTAGTAGACCCTCTCCGTTTCTAACAATCACAGTATATCTTTAGATGCCAAAAATCTTCATTAGAAAGTGTAGTTACTTCCGGATTTGTAGTTATAAACTTGTATTACTTATAGTACACTGTCTTATTTTATTATTACATTAGTAGATAGATAGGATAAAAACTATTACAATCAATATTGGTATTATTGTTTGTAAAATGTTTCTCTTTACTTACACACGAGGTGCTGATACATTTAGACATTTAAAGGTGTAATCACTATTGTCCTCAATGAAACTGTAACGCATTTCCATGATTACATCATTCTACTAACAGAGTCGAAATAGACAACTAACAATCTTAGTATACAGGGCGTTCATTTAAAAACTTTCTATCTTGAATAACTAAAATAAAGATGGATCCAAAGAAAATGGTGTTATTTTTGTCTCACTGTATTTATTTGTGTTCTTCTCTATTCTTATCTGCTCGACCAATCAAAATTTCAAATTATAACAAACAAATTAATACTATCAATCTATGTATGTAATTGTGAAATAATTGTTTTGTACGTTTTTGAAGCTTTACATTTTATGTGAACTAATCGTACAATTGTTTAAATTATTTAACTTTTTTGATAACCATTTGATAATGCGAATTTAATTCTTCTTGAAGTGTTTTAATTTATAACTATTTGAATAACGTTTGTGTTTTTAATAATTGTGACTGCTCATGGGCGCCGGGAATGGGGGTAAGGAAGGGCACTTGCCCACCTCTGGATACAAATTGGGAATATAAATTAAACTAAATGAAATTAGTTCAATTTATTTTGATGTTTTGCAAGAATTGTGTCACTTTTCATTCGAGTGTAAGAAGAGGAGTTTTTGCGTCTTTCATAATAAAGCCTTATAGAAACTTCAAGGACTTTCACGAGAACACGACAAAGCATAATTATGGCTTCAGAATGGAACCGTGAATCCACGCTGAACTCGGCTAAAGGCTATGAATTTTCGAAAAATTGTTGAGGCCACGAGTACTCGTATCACTGAACAACTGAACAATTTTAAAAAAGAAAAAATTGAATCAAATAGAATAAAAACTTATTCCCATAATTTCAACAATAATTTACTGTGGGACCCAGATTTAGCGCTTCATGGTAAATAATTAGGAAATTTTGATGACCTTTTGAATTTCAGAATAAAAAGTGGCGATACTGAACATTTGAAAAATTGTGCCGGAAATGCGAAATATACATCTCACCAAACCCAGAACAATTTAATTAAGATTTGTGCCGATATTGTTCGCGAAGAAATTGTTGCAGAAGTAAATGCCAGTGAAGAATTTTCATTGTAATTACTCTTCTGTCTACTAAAAATCATGTACAAATTCAGTGCTAATAACCAAAGCAGTTGACGCGCTTAGAGGAAATTTGCCGTTCCTAAATCTCGGCCACAGAGCTGACGCTGAAAATATTTTCAAAGATATTTTCCAAAAATGCAAGACGTTTGGAGACAAATTCGATATTCCAGTAGAATTTCCCAGGTTAGCAGCTAAACAAACTCAAAGGGCTGACTATGGTAAAACGTGTGCAAAAATGTTAATGCTTTGTAAAAGGGAAGAGTGCTTTATTATTATTATTAACCCCCCCCCCCATGCCCCACACCGCCACTTCACCCCTACGGCCCATAACCTAGGATGGGAAAACGCAACCATTTTAGATTTAAACAACTGTTCAATACCACGATTGAAGAAGTTAAATTTTGTAAATTTTTTGTCTTTGATGGAAAATAGAAAAAAAACTTTGAAATACTTTGATTTCACGAGTAAAGAACACATTGACAATCGAGATACGTTTAAATCTAAAATTAGGGGTGAAGTGGCGGTATGGGGGAGGAGGGGGGAGTAAATAAAGCTCCCCCTCTTTCCTTTTACAAAGCATTACCATTTTTGAGTGTCACTTAACAAAACTGACGCAAATTAGCATACGTAATCGGAAAAACTTCTTTCGGCGATCATAGCGCCATCTGTCACGAACTTCAAAAAATGTTTCAAACAAAAAGTTCCTATTTGTTAACTGGGGGGTGCTATTTAAGATTACGAAGTTACCCCCTCTCCACCCCCCGGGGGTGCGAGTGGGGACATCCTATTACTATCAAACAATAGAGTCTTAAAAATTTTTTTAGACGTATTTTTTCTTTTTTCAATGCGTTCTGTATTTCGCGAGATATTTGGGCGGTACGGGTGGTCTGAAACACCCTGTATATTGGAAAGGTGTTTGTGCACTGATCTAATTGATTAATTTTCCATTTGCTCGTTAAAGAGAAGAAGAAACCGATGAAACTTGCACGAGGTTAATTTAATGGCGACAGAGGACTATCAAAACCATCAAAAACATGCGAAACGCAATAAATCGCATTAATAGCGTTTATTAATACGTTTTTTGGCTTTTAAGTTTATGCCCGATGTAGGAAAGCTTTAGTATCGGTATTACATTTAAATTCACCAGTATACAAGTGTTTCGTTTACACGAAACTAAAAAATGTATTGGAAAGGTGTTTATACACTGATCTAATTGATTAATTTACCATTTGCTCGTTAAAGAGAAGAAGAAACCGTTGAAACTTGCATGAGGTTAATTTAATAGCGACAACTGTCAAAACCACCAAAAACATGCGAAATGCAATAAATCGCATTAACAGCGTTTACTAACACGTTTTTAGCTTTTAAGACTATGCCCGGTGTACGAGGGCCTCAGTATCGCTATTACATTGAAATTTACCAGTATTGCAGTATACAATTGTTTCATTTACTTACACGAAGTTAAAGAAGGTATTGGAAACGTACCTATACTCTGATCTAATTCATTCATTTTACCCGTTTGCTGCACAAAGAGAAGGATCCGTTAATAGTTGGAACTAGGTTAATTTAATGGTGACGCAAGGATATCCAAACCACAAAACAAAAGGGGGATGAAGGAAATAGCATTAAGAGCGACTTTTTAGCTTTTAAGTTTATGCCATTAGTAGGAAGGCTTCAGTATCGCTATATGTTGAAATTTACCAGTATACAATGTTTCGTTTATAAAAAGGTATACAAAGTTGCGCTGTGAAATAACAACACGTAAACCTGCGGAGGGTGCTGGAAGGTTGGTATGCGCGCAAGAAAATATCGATTGTGTTAACGGTGTGTAATGGAAGATCGTCGATTGGCCACTAGGCGACAGAAAAAACACGCATTTCCTGTTGTACCATTGGAACCGTTCTAAACAATTATTTAGACCTTCATAAACTGTCTGCGAGATGTGTACCCCTTAAACAAAAATGTCAGCGAATGATTTGTTGCAACACTAATTTAGAGTTTTTCAGACGAAGCTCAGGTAATTTTGCTCACCCGTTTGTCACTTTTGATGGCATTCATCATTTCGGCCAGGGAAGAAGTTTATGACTACAATTTTCTAGGCTGCTGAAAAATTGTTCATATTTACAAATAGTCATATTTTCGTGATCAAAGAAAAAAGAGTGGGAAATTGTCACATGAAATCATTTTCCGTCGCGTCGGGCCAATGCTACGGTCTATAAACGCTTAGTAACAATGAACCCCATTATTTTATTTCTATGCCGGATTTATACTTATCACTCATCCAATCTACTATCCAGTATCCAGACTTGTCTCCGAGAATTTCCAAAACATACGATTCTTGCCTTGAAAAATGATCTTATATTGTGTGTTACTAAGTTTACACATGATGCCTTACTTCTATTATCCTTTTAGGCATGTGACTTAAACAGTATGTCAATATCCTTCTTCGCCTTGTTAATACAGGGTGTTTCAGAACTATGGGATCAAACTTCTAGGGGTTATTCAGTGCAAAAAAACATTTGAGTATAGGTACCCATGTCCGGAAAAGTGTCACTACGGCACTACGGCCCTAAGACGCGTTAAAATTTAGAAAGACGATGAATTGCCTAAATAGGATTTAATGCATTTAATTTTTGCCTTTTGTACATGATATCATCACAACAACTGTTCAAAATGTGTTCCTCCAACCTGAATACACCGATTTAAACGTCGCACATGATTTCGGCGGACTTCCATTAGCAACAATTACTTTTTGTTAAATTCTTGCACACGTCACAAATACGATAGCACGACTAAAGCGATATGTTTAAACATTGACATTGACAGTTTGAACACTTGTTGTGATGATATCATGTACAAAAGGCAAAAACTAAATGCATTAAATCCTATTTAGGCAATTCATCGTCTTTCTAAATTTTAACGCGTCTTAGGGCCGTAGTGCCGTAGTGACACTTTTCCGGACATGGGTCCCTATACTCAAATGTTGTCTTTTTTGCACTGAATAACCCCTAGAAGTTTGATCCCATAGTTCTGAAACACCCTGTATAAGGATTGGATCCTTTAAAATTGCGAAATTAATGAAAACAGTCACGTAGAATAAACTGGAAACAATAACCATCCGTTTGTACCAAAATAGAGTTAAGACTACTGACTTTGAACGAAATTACGTATAACACTTACGTATAAAATTATAATTCACGATACATTACTGTTTTTCCTGCCCATATGAATACTATCCGGCTTCTGATCTCATGCAGAATTTTACACATTATAAGTTGACAAGGACAATTCAATTTTACATGCTACACAATAGTAAAACTGCTGCTTTCCTATTGAACTTTATTCAATTTAATATAATTTCCAATAATAACTACCTACAAATGTTTTCTCAACAAGTAGACAATTTTATATCTAAAGCTTCTAAGAAAGCGATTCTTCCTTCAGAACGATGCAAAAGAAGAATGTTAAATAACATTGGTAGCGTTATTTTCTAGAAATGTGACGAATATTCGGCTACTATTCAGTATTCGGCCTATCCGGCTGCTTTTTTTACTAGTCGGTATTCGGCCGAATATTGCGAATCATTCAGTCGAATACCGAATACCAAAATTATGACAAAAACTCATAAAAAGTTTATTTAATCAGGAAAATCAGCATAATCTTCCCAAATAGGTGATTTTTTATTAAATGGTGCCATTTCGTAAAGCTTTTCGCGAACAAACACTGATATTTTTTAAGATATACCTATAATATTATACACACTATAAGTAACACAATTTGATGTAACAGAAATAATGCGTGTTGTGACACAACTTAATCGCGAATGAAACAAATACCCCCTGCGGCGTAGTTACCTCAAGCACTTCAATGATGCAGGTGGCCGAATATTCGGCGCTTCGACCGAAAGCCTTGCCGAATATTCAGTATTCGGCAAAATCTCTATTATTTTCATTATCTGTGTAGTGTATCTCAGTAACACGCTCGCAGGTAGGTATACCTTTGGTTCAATCATGAATATAAACGATTACTTTAATGCGCAATTGTAAACACATGACACATTAACTTTTCGGCGATCTTTGAAATTGTTCGATCTTCGATGTTCTCGATCTCGCATAACATAAATTTCAACAAAAGGATTCGTCTTGAACAGTGTTGCCAGTTTTGTAACAAATATTTTATCCAAACTCGCTCTATTCATTTTACAGTACTTCTTCCAATTAGAAATTCACTTAATTTTATGACTGCTGCAGTTTAAGCTATTTTTACTGAAGAGTACGGTCTGCGGTGCAATTGCATTTGATTATTTTCGTAATAATTCCGGTGAGGGGCTTCTTGGTCGTGCACCCGTAACTCTGCGATACCCTCCATGTTGACAATTTCAACTACCGATTTGTTGTTAATTTTGTCCTCTCTGTTTTTATCCACTGGTGTATTTTGCCTAATCGTCCTCTCCATAAAAACGTTTATGTTTCTTGTCTTGCTTTATTCTGGAGAGGCGATCTTCATGTAGGATTTCCGAATTTCTCTATACAAAGCCTCCGTTAAGTTAGTGAGTGTTGTTTTTATGGCACAGCGGCGTCGAGACGCTCCGCTTTTCACCCTGAACGCGATATGATCAACTCACAGCCACTTTTGAATTTTTTACGTCCCCGTATAGTGAGCAAAAGCTAAAAGCAACAAAAAATTGGCACCATTTCGCGTAAACATATAGTAAGTTCTTCGATCAAATATAAACAAACGAGACTAACTATTGCACCTATCATTTTGCTTTCATCTCACTGTTCAAATCTTGAATAACTTTTAATGCCAGTGAGTCTCTGGTTCAGACAACATCCGTTTACAGAGTTTGACGCGAGTGAACCACTCCCCATGTTTCCTGAGGACCACTAACGTCCATGATACACCCGGCACCCCCGAAATATGAACATTACAAAATCCGCCCAAGATGTACGGATGTAGATTTTTTTAATCTACAAAAAAGTTAAATAGCCTTTTTGTCTAAAATAATTAGAGAAGCAAGTAGGGCGGCGCGCCCGTATAGGCGAACTAGGCGATCGCCTAGGACGCCAGGGACTGAGGGGCGCCTGGAGCGTAGAGGGCGTCGACCCCAGGCGTTGTTAAGAGGGGGGCGCTAAGAAAATAAAAATTAAATTAACTTTAGTTTAGAATTAAGTTGTGATTATGTTTTGTTTTTTGTTTTTATATTTCCTGAAAATGAGTGGCTGAATCGATTACATTAGTTGATTAGGGGGTTGGTTTGTAATTGGTGGGGTGGAGGGGGGGCTCGCAATAGTTTTTCCTAGGGCGCCAAAATCCCTTGGGTCGGCCCTGGAAGCAAGTAATCCAATATTAAGATTGTTACTTTGAAATCCCTCTTATGCATCGGGTAATTCTACACGCTGTATGCGTGGATTTAATATACCTACAACAGCTTTCGCCCTAATTTTTGTGATACAAGTAGAAGGGTGTGAACGTAAACATTTTAAATAATATTATGAATGACGGAATGTGAGTTTTATTAAAATTTTTGTAACTCTGATGGGTAACAACCATTAAACCTGTCTATAAAGAAATTTATGCGATGATGATTCTGTAGCGATGAAGAAACATACAACTTATCAAAGTGAGAAGCACTTACAGCTCATCTCTGTCACTTCTACAAAAATCAGCTGTAAGTAATTTTTTTCTATTTAGAACCCTTCTGCGACCACACTAATCTATTTATATATATAAAAAGAAAAGTCCTGACTCACTGATTTGTCAACGCCCAGCGCATACCCTTGCAACATCTCAGGTATGTAGCCTGAGATGTTGCAGAGATGTTCCTTTTATGATGTAGACAAAAGATAAGGCCGGATTTTTCGAAATCCGTCATTTTTTATTAAGTTAAATCCATAAAAATTGGTATATGGCCTTTCGGTTAGAAATTAAGACACGTGTTTCAGGATTTTCCGAAATTCAACCCCTAAGGGGGTAATATAAGGGATGAAACTTTGTATAGAAATCAGTCATTTTTTAAGTTAAATCCATAAAAATTGATATATGTTCTTTCGGTTAGATATTAACACAGACGTGATTCAGGATTTTTCAAAATTCAACCCCTAAGGGAATGAAACTTTGTATGGAAATCGGTCATTTTTTAAGTTAAATCCATAAAAATTGGTATTTGGACTTTCGGTTAAAAGTTAAGAAAGGTGTACGGTTAAACCGCTTCGATTTGAATCAAAATTGGCAAAGATGTAAATAGAAACCCAACGACGGACGTAAGGTACTTTCCAGGGACGGATGTAGAGTACTTACCGTTGTAATCGAAGTCTACACGGACGAAGTATTCATATAGATAAACAAATGCAAAAGAAAACTTAGAGTTCCTTCCCGTATTATGTTACTAATACCACGTCTTGTTTTTTGTACCTAATTTTTTTCATTAGTTATAATAATGCGTGGAAAAGGTCAGATTGCTAATTGCTAATATCAGTGCCGATTTTACATGTCATTTAGTAGTACGCACTAAGTAACATTGGGCCCCCACCATCACCACCCACCCTCACAACAATTTGCATACATAGCAAAACTTCGAATTTGATACAAGCCAATCTATTTATTTCTGTACCTCCATTGCTTTTGAGACGATAAAAATGCAAGTCTGAATTCTCAAGAAGCTTATGCAATACAATAAATACGGTGCATCTGTCTTTATTTATGGTTGGTACGAGTACAAACAACACCGCACGTAAACGAAGTGTAGCCCGGAAATTATGGCAATAAAAATGTTGTTCCATAATTGGAATGTTTCATATTATTGTTAACTTGCTGAAAAATAAAACTTACATTTTGCAATTTTTTTTAAAATCGTTTTCAGCAATTCAAGAGGAATGTTTACAAAAATACAAATATTAGTGCTGTAACATCCTGGTCTCATGCATCACAGGCCCGGGTTCCGCGGGGCTGATAGTTACCATAATAGTTACGCCCCTGATTCACAAATCCCCCTTGTGTCGGTATAATTAAGTACAAAGGTTAGTTACTTAGAAAGGGACGGGGAAATGTTCAATCTGGAATAAACTCTTTTAAAATATATGACCAGTAGTAAATTTTAGTCTCAAAATTAATATTAAATGCATTGATTGCGCTATACTTATAGTACATATAATTAATAAACTTAAAACTTTAGATTTGTCCGGGTCCTACGCACGTGCGTAATGTGCGTAATGTATAAACCGGCGCTGGCTAATTTACCTATAAAACCTATTACCTAATATGTACCTAAATCTGAAGTATAATTCGAGATCAACATTCTTACTTTACCTTTCTTCACTCGAAAAGCATGAAGATGCATTTCGTTTACAAAGTTTTTTTAATCTACATATTGAAAACAATTTATAATGCAAATGGTTAGGTAATTATATATCGTCACCCCGTTTAGTTTCAACTACTATTTCAATTTATTTGGTTATGCTGGTCTCTAAATGTCTCATGTATCAGTTACCTTACCTTCAGATTTTCTGATTTAAGATTCGATTATACACCTTGCTAGAAACTGGTATGACGGTTCACTACCTATAATATGGCACAATAACAACATTATTTGTATAACCGAATCTGAATTGTTTACAAAAATTAACTAAATGCATCATTACTTTATATAGCCTCAATTTTATCTAAAGTTTCTTGTATATATGTTCATATGTTCAGTACCATTAAATGTAAAAATTGCTATGCGTGCTCTGTAATGCCGCTTTCGCACTGCACTAGTTCTATAACAACTTAATACTAACCTCTAATGCTCTCTACTAAATATATAATCGTTCTTCCGGTGCCGAGCGTGCAAAGCTTTCTCTACTACTGTATGTTCTTCGCTTTTTTCTAGATCTTGCAGAATCTCCAAAAAAAGCGAACGGAAAGAAGGGGGCGCCTCAGTTCGGAGCCCGACAAGTCTAAAACAAGCAATCTCGTCTTTAAGGTAACCCGCTTAGGGCTGCTGGCTTGCATGACCGATCCGCGGCGCCGCCTCTGCTTCCGCCTGAGCCACTTCAGCAGCAAGTGCACGCCCAACACTTGGGGTGGCTAATTTACTATTCAAAAATTGGACCCACCAAGTATTGGCTGACATCATAACAAATTACCCTTACTGCTGTCGTATTTCCCATTACGGTTTCTTAGCTTTTACTTATTGCATGGAGTTGCACAAACTACCGCTTGATTTCTTTGAGTAGAAGTACTACGAGCACTATATGAATGTAGAATTGCTATATATAGGTACCTACCTACATCAACTCACTGGGCGTCTTGTGAGTTTTTGCATGTTTTCTTTGTTGCAGCCGTAAAGGTAAGTGGTTTAACTGAAGGTAGTAGGCTTGAATGAAACCTTACAACTACTTATATAACTTCTTTCTCTACAACTTTTTATATTGATCCTTCTGGACACAAAAGTTGTACTAAATCGCTCGATAATCGATTTAGAGATACTGTGGCTCGAGTTAACTAACCCGAAAAAAAATTGCATATAGTAATATATACTTAGTTAATTGCCTACTACGTACAAAATTCCGTTACTATGGTGCTTGGTACATGGATGAGAAGTAATACTTGTTTGTTGAGTAATCAATTTTAATACCTTAACTGAGTTTATGCTTTTTCTTTTAAATTAGGAACCTTACGTTGCTTTTTGCTTTAAAAATTGAAAGCACTGCTTTTGCTTAACAGCAGTTTTGGTTACCACTTTATGAAGACATTTGAAGATAGTGTATTACAGCTGCTTCTTTTTGTTATTTCGATAACACTTTATATTTGTACAGTTTGATTTTTTTAGTGTATGCGGCGTTACGTTTGTATTAAGTATTGATATATTAAATAACAAGTAGTGAACTTAAAATTCGTTCAAAACGATTAAAAACCAGTACCTATTCTCGCATGATCCGCACAATTAGATACTTAGTAATTTTGATGGCACCTAATTTAGAAGGTAAGCAAGATTTTACAAATTCGTACCAAATGGTTTTTTAAAAAAATCGTAAACTGAAAGTCGTTTTGAACGAACTTAGTGATTAAATTAATTAATAAACACAATAATAATTTAATGTTACCGTTACAGTTCCTCAATATGGCCAGTGTATTTATGAGAATTTTCAATTTGATCTGCATGATGTTACTCATTGGGCACTGGTCTGGTTGTCTCCAATTTCTCGTGCCGATGCTACAAGGATTTCCATCAAATTCTTGGGTGGCAATCAACGAATTAGAAGTAAGTATTTTGTGCACAAAGTTACAACGCATTTTTGTACTTACCTGTTTTATATTGCAGCACGCCTTTTGGTTGGAACAATATTCATGGGCACTATTCAAGGCCATGTCTCATATGCTGTGTATTGGTTATGGACGATTTCCACCTCAGTCTCTAACGGATATGTGGCTCACGATGCTCTCAATGATATCAGGGGCAACATGTTACGCACTGTTCCTAGGTCATGCTACAAATCTTATCCAGAGTTTGGACTCGTCACGTAGACAATATCGTGAAAAGGTATTTAAGGGTGTACTGGCTGCGGTGTCTATTAATATTTTAATTTAAATGCTTCGGTGCATGTTAATTTGTATCTATTATTTTTTTATGTTTGTATTTTAATACGCTTCTAATTATACGCTTAAGTGTAGAAATTGTTTTAAAAAAAATACTAATTTTATTTTAAATTAATTTTTTGGTACTTATAGCTCTTTCTTGGATTATTTAAGAAAGGTGGTTACTTTTATTTGTGAAAGGCACAAATTTAGAAAAAAACAACGCCCGTACCCTTTACCAATGAATTAATCAGTTCTTATTTTTTATAGCCCCTTATTACCTACCTAATTGCTGTATGTATTCTATTGCAAAATTTACTTAAAATAGGTACAAGATCATATAAGCAGGTATGTATCAGTGTGTCCAAGAAATTATTTTAAGCATGAAAATTTTGTAAATATGTAAATAGGATTGAGAATTATAGGGAGAAAAAACAAATTTTGCTAATTTCTTCATTTCCTTGCAACTTTTTTATTTAAGAAATTGTTTAACGTTCTTTAGCGATCTTTTCGTTTAGTTTATAACAAATTTATTGGATTTTTAATATTCCCTTTATTTTACCGATATAACGCAAACCTCTATTTTTAAAATGAAGGTCGTAGACGGTCAAAGTGTTGCTAAATTTTCGACAATACGCTTTTGTATAATTATTTGTAAAAATATAGATGATGGTGCAAAATGGAACTATTTTACTTAATTTTGATCTCAAAACATAATGAAAGCAATAAAAAAAGAATAAATATTAAAAAATATATCACATAAGCTGTACGAATAATTGTCTGTTAATTGTAATAATAACAAATAATTCCATTTGAATGTTTATTCCAAATAGAACCCAATGCGTTTCGATGCTATATGTCATTATCAAGGATGACAGATTGTGACAATTTAAAATTAAGCGAGGGTTACCAAGGTTAATGTTCAATCACGTGGTAAAATATTTTCTTCACGGTTTAAGTAGTCATTTTAAGAGGAAGAATGGTGGCAAAGTTTTTCTGGCGGGGCTGGGGATCAAACCCGGCCCAACGACGCCGACGTCGCAGTTTAGCCCTACCACCCCCTCTGTTTTTTTCCATGCTGTACCTATTTGATATGAAGTAATTTGATGCATCCGGACTACTCAGACATTTCTGTTCTTATATAGTCTTTGAATCGATGAAAATGGAAATGAGTAATGTTTGCTGTATGTGTGGGTACGCACTTGGTACTAAAGCCGCAATGGCGGGAAGAAAAATATGTATAGCCAGAAGCGGATTTACGAATTTGCCGCCCCTCATCTACAATAATTTTCGCTTTTTGTTTCTAATATTTTAATATACTCACAAACTAAAATATTGTATTTTTTCATATGATTTTTAATTTGTCCAGACTTCATTTTGTGATTTAATTTTTTTAACTCCAACGTTTACCGCCCCTTAAACTTTGCCTCTAGGCTATTGCCTTTCCAGCCTTATAGTAAATCCGACTCTGTGTATCGTATTCGGAGATAATGCCGTAAGTGATCGAACAGTACATAGGAAATTTTGTTCGGGAGATTTCAACTTGACCGACGAAGCACGCTCTGGGAGACCGAAGATTATAATTGACGAGGATCTTCATCAGGTTGTGGAGGCAAATTTCAGTATAACGTGCCTAGAACGTGCAGAAACGTTCAATGTGAGTGATGAAACTATTCGTTTGTACCTTCATCGAATTATCATTTTACGCAACAATAATCAACCATTTCTTGATCTGCAATGAAAATTAATACTCCAATTCTAAGCGTTCGTCGCCTACTGATTTGGTACCACACACTCCTGAAGTATCGCCCAAACAAGATTTTATTGTGTGTTTGATGGACAGCAATCTGAATAGTCCATTACGAATTTTCGGAAACTTATACTGTGAACAACCTCAACTAGTAAAAGCACCACTCGCCCAAAAACATCCTTCTTTAGTTATTAATCACAAGAAAGTGCTGTTCTTACAGGATAATGCTAGACCGCATCCTACCGCAAGTTTGATCCGAAAAGAAATTTCTGAACTTGGCTGGGAAACGTTACTCCATTCTCCATGTTCTCTTGACATTTCACAAAGTGATTACCACCTTTTTTTGTCTCTTGACAATTGCATGAGACATAGCCATTTCAAAACAAGACTTGATGTTATAAATGCAGTTCGTCCATTTTTTGATTCAAAAATCCATAGAATTTTGCAAGAGCGGCATACAAAAATTGGTGTTACCTTGGCAAAAGGTCTTTAATTGTCATTAGTAATAATGTACCTACCTACCTACCTATTATTTTTTGTTTTATTGTACCATAAAAACCGCACGAACTTATTTGGTTACCTGATATCTGGCATTTCTATAGGTACACATGACATTTTCTTCTTTTTTACTTTTTAATAGTAGCGTCTTTAAAGTCGCAGTAAAAGATTTCCATTGCCTTGACTATCCTCTTGCATTTTCTATCAGAGGAACTGGTCTCGGACACCATCTTAATTAATTAATAAACTCTTCAAAATGATTCTGCACTAGTTGAAGATATGTCACTATGGCTAGTGTTTCTTAAAAAAATTATTGGCACGATTCAAAATGACACACAAAATGTTAAATCCAAAGCACACCTGTTTCATTACACGACAATTTTGAAATCATGTCTATTAAATAATCTATGGTTAGGAAATCTATGCAGTGTTCTTGTTCGAGCTGGCTCCACTACCTCAGATATCAGACATCAACAATGTACCTAGGTATGTCTGATAACTCGTTGCACCTTCAGTTAGTAAAGGGGAATGTGATTCCGTTACGTTGCGTTACAAATTAGTACCTACAGTGCACAGCGCACAATAATTATTATCAATAACTAACAAGCATTTGAATTAGTTTTGAGATTTATTAATTTTTTTAATTTATTAATTTGGTATATTTTCTTTATTTTTGCAAATAATTATACGAAATATATTATTGCTGGAAAGAAAATTGCAATTAATGACAATGCCAATTATAGACTTCGTGTCATGTAAAAACACGACAGCCGATAAATAGTAGGATTCAACATTTGTAAAATCCGAATGTTACATTATGTGTTCTTTTACCGTACCGAAAAGAAGTAGAAAGCTAAAAATACCGCAAGAGACGTCCTCAGTGGTTACCGATACTTCAAGGGGGCGTTCTAAAGATGTCTATCCTTGTTCTTCGAATGGAAGGAAAAAAATTGATAAGAAAAAATAATTAAGGAAAAAGTCAGTGCAGTACCTACATGCTACATTTATGTATTTTGAATTTTAACAACAGTGAGTTCTATATCGCTATATGGGTTACATCATATAAGAAACCGTAGATACGCTACCGACAGCCTGTCCGAATTGGCGGACCTACGTGAAATGCGATCGTGTTTATATATGACATGGACTCTACCATAATGTAAGACAGGGGTCAGCAATCTTTTTCATCAATCCAAATTTTGAAATTTTTTGGCGGGCCGCACACATTATTTTGCAAAAGGTGCTGTTTCCACAATTTCGCGCATTCGTATTGAATGTTTGAACAAGTCGGTGTTCCGTTTCAAAAAATCGTTTCAGTTTATTATGTTATTGTTATATAAAGTAGGATTTATGTATGTTAATTAAATAGCCATATTCATGAAAACCTTTTATTTATAATTAATTTTATAAAAATATGTTGACGGGAGAAAGTGTGTAATATAAATAAAATAAATTCAATTTTGAAAATGCTTGGCGGGCCACATAAATATGTACGGCGGGCCGCGGGTTGCTCACCCCTCATGAACTCTAAAATAACTTTTACATTTTAATAAAATAGGAGTTTGTATTAATCGGCAAAAGTAAAATACATGTAGGTATAGGTACATTAAAAGTGCGATAAATTAGTCAAAATCTTCATGAACTAGTGCCTAGAGAACGTCCAATAATTTTCCAATTAAGTAAATGGAACGATATAAACAAGCAGTTCCACTCAAACTTTTATTTACAACCTAAGGCTTGTTTTGGTACTAGGAATGTGTACTTAATTATTAATTACTTATGGAGTTCCACAACTAGAGCAAAATTAATTAAAAATGTTCAAAACATTCAACGTGATTCCTATTTGATGTCAATATGCTAAATATTTGATCACATTTAATCAATCTGTCTTGCAAGGTTTATTATGATATCTTTGTGTTTAAAATAATCGTTGGGACACACATGTATATAGTCTGCATTTTGAATCAATTTGGAAGAATATGTACTTTTGTTAACAAACATTAACATTAACATTAAACCAACATTAGTATGTAAAGATTGAGTGTATTTGGCTATAAAATTAAGAACTATATAGTATTTGCAACTGAAATTAATGATGGCAATAGTGGCATTAAAGTGTAAATGGTGGATAGTTATCGTCTACTTTGAGCTTGTGTCTGCTACTGTTGAATATAGTTCCCTTCTTTACTTAAAGGCAATAAAGACAGACCTTATCTAGGTACTTAAAGTAGTCGTATGAATCACCACCAGAGTTTGTATGGGATACAGTTGCCAATACAGTTTGTTTATGTGCCAACACCTACCACAACTAAAAATAAACCACCTTTTAAGGAATGTAGATGTAGTTTAATTCATTGAAAGTATCATCATACCAACGCTTTGTGTGATGATACCTTCAACTGTTGTAAATGTGAGTTACTATACAGATCATACAAACAAAACTTTTACACAAATTTATTGGAGATACACAAGTGTTTTAAAATACACAACATTAAATACGACAACATTAAACACACTAACTCAGATGACACTAAGAACTGCAGCCTACCCCGATAATTTTCTTATACACATTATGTATCTGCATAAAATAGGTCAAGCAAGTTGAGGAGTACATGGCGTACCGAAAACTTCCAAGGGAAATGAGGCAACGCATCACGGAATATTTCGAACATCGCTACCAAGGAAAATTCTTCGACGAAGAATGTATTTTAGGAGAATTATCTGAAAAGTTAAGAGAAGATGTTATCAATTACAATTGTCGATCACTTGTTGCTTCGGTTCCATTTTTTG
The DNA here is from genome assembly GCA_036250285.1 of Pyrocoelia pectoralis. Classification (NCBI taxonomy): domain Eukaryota; kingdom Metazoa; phylum Arthropoda; class Insecta; order Coleoptera; family Lampyridae; genus Pyrocoelia; species Pyrocoelia pectoralis. The sequence continues at coordinate 8,978,035 of CM070075.1, forward strand.
CAAATGCAGATTCAAACTTTGTATCTGATGTCGTAACGAAGTTAAAATATGAAGTCTTCCAGCCTGGTATTAATAACTGTTCTATTTATTTTGAAATTTGCTCTAAAAGTGTTTTTGATTGCAGGTGATATTATAATAAAGGAAGGAACGATCGGTTCAAAGATGTACTTCATTCAGGAAGGTATTGTTGATATTGTAATGGCAAATGGAGATGTGGCTACAAGCTTAAGTGATGGTTCCTACTTTGGCGAAATTTGTTTATTAACAAATGCACGGCGCGTCGCATCCGTCCGTGCTGAAACATACTGTAATTTATTTTCACTATCAGTCGATCATTTTAATGCAGTACTAGATCAGTACCCCCTTATGCGCCGTACAATGGAATCGGTTGCCGCGGAGAGGTCAGTGCGTTGGTTGGTATAAATAACCTAAGTGGTTTTATTGAATTATACTTGTTTCATCGCTTCTCTAATGTCTGCTCTCATGTAGATTTAACAATTTTTTTTTTTGTAAATTAGTACCTTCATGATGATGGTTGCCTTTCTTGCCTCTCTTCTAAGTACCCTTTTTTTTATATTCTTTAATGGCAATTTCATTGTTGGCAAAGATATATTTTAATGCGAAGCGCTTTATAATGTTTTTTTACTGCACAACTATTTTTTACTGCGGCAAATTTATTTTGATTCAAAAACACTAATTTCACCTTCACTGTATGTGTACTGGGTGGTCCAAATTGGACACTTTCTTATGGAAACATCCTCTAATTTAAGAGATAGAAAAAAATGAGCTTAGATCTCTGTAGCTCAATTTTAATGAGTAAATTATTGGCGTAAACAGACTTCGATTACCTATCTCTAATCGTTTGGCCGCTAGAGGGCGCTTCTCGAGTTTGGTCGATTTCTTTAATGGTCCATAATTACTTGTTATTAAACAATTGATTTTGGTAAAATTTTTCTTAGAGCACTTTTTTACGTAGAATCCATCGCGATACAATACAGTTTTTATACAGGGTGTTTGGTTTTTTTGTGTACGACCCTAAACTACATTTTTTCATACGGACCATGCATATATTTAACACAAATATAAGAAATTTCAAAAACCCCAAAATATACAGGATGGTCCGTATGAAAAAATGTAGTTTAATAGGGTCGTACACAAAAAACCAAACATCCTGTATAAAAACTGTCTATCGAGACGGATTCTACGTAAAAAAATGCTCTAAGAAAGATTTTGTCAAAATCATTTATCTTTAATAATAAGAAAGTTACAGAGCATTAAAGAAATCGACTAAATTCGAGAAACGCCCCCTAGTGCCCAAACGATTAGAGATAGCTGAATTCTGTTTACGCTAGTTATTTTCTCATCAAAATTGAGCTCCAGACACCTAGGTCCATTTTTTCTATCGCATAAAATAAAGGGTGTTTCCATAAGAAAGTGTCCACCCAGCACATTGTTTTCCATTATAAAAACATTTTCATGCACTTTATATTTATTCTAAAAAAAAATGTTTATTCCAAATCAGTTTAGGCGCATTGTTGTAGGTTTCAACGAATATTTAGTGGACTTCTTTTCTTATTATTGTTTTAATTTATCGACTGTATCTTATTCTGCTGTTTAAAGGTGGTTAAGTATATACAAGTGTGCATTGCGACTAATAACACCGTAAAAAATTGTTAATAGTTATATAAAGCGATGCGACTAAATTAATTCAATAAAATACACCCACTTACACACTTCTGTTCATTGTTCACCTTACTTTGGTACACTTTCCCTTCTACATATCGACAAGTTGCTTTTGTTTCATGTACATGTAGAAGCTTTTAATAATTGTTTTGCGAGTAGTGATAACAAATGTGAGATGAATTGCTTATATAAACGTACAAATGTTTTCAGGTTAAATAAAATTGGAAAAAATCCTAATTTAGTTGCCCATAAAGAAGAAGATCTGGGAAGTGAAAGTAAAACAATTAATGCCGTGGTGAATGCACTTGCTGCAGAGGCGGATCATGTAAATGGCTCCGATGAGTCTGTAGCCAGACTGAACGTTAGTGATAGAAGTTTACATGAATTAGGAAGAACATTAAAGAGATTAACACTTCCAAGGCCTAAATCGGAAAATAATTTCGCGTCACAAGATATTCCTTTACAGCGAGGTAGCGAACATAACGGCCGACCATCCTTCCACAAATCAGATACATTTCATAAGGAATCTACTTTTCAATGACGTCACTCCACGCACTAGTGCTCTGTGCTTACTGATCGTCTGTGCCAACTGCTGATGATTATAAAACTAATTACTGACAAGTCTAACAGTTAGCACAGATCACTAATGACTAGAAGTCGACACCAAATTTTGGAGTGCTAGTGCGTGCTGCTTCGCTGTGTCTTTCTACAAGCAATACGTGCAAAGGACACTGCGCTACAATTGTGCAATATTAGTAATTACATTAAGTTAGCTTGAAAGATTAGGTGCTCAATTAGTTATCTAATTACATGAAAATTACAGGCCTGATTTTTGGTTTGTTTTCAATTTGGATAATTTTTTTTTTATCGATCAAAGCATTGTTCAATAAAATTAATATTACTGATTACATAATCAAAAAATGGCAATACTATGCTTAAAGAAATATATATATATCTATTTTTAAATCAATCTCATATTTTGCCATATTTTATACCCATCATATAATAAATGTGATATCTGTAACATAAACCAGGTTTAGCCCTAAATAAATACAAACATCAATTTACCGAGTACTTACTACTTCAAAGGCTTAGTCTAAATTCACACAAAATTATTATAAATATTTATCCAGTACGCGCACAATTTATTCTAAATTCCTTTTAAATTTATAATCGAACGAACTACATGTACTTCAAAAATAAATTTATGTTTGCCGAAAAAAAAATGAAACCAAAAATCAGTCTTAATGTAGCACACAAAAATCACCTGATACTAAGTCCTTTGCAAATTAGTATCGGTAGAAAAATCAGAACTAATAGCCAAGTAGTTCCAACTTATAGGCCTAAAATTAAAAAAAAAAAAAATAGGAAATAACACAATGTTTTTCCCACACCCTACTAAGGAACTAGCCAGATAACTCCATACATCCGAGCGACTTATTTTACTTTTCGGTTTATTGTACGGTGTGATTTTTCAATTTTAGACATTTAAACGTATAATACATATTATTTCATAGTATTTTATACAGGTACAAAAAAGATAAACGAACTTTTTATTTAGATTTAATGTATTTTTACTGATGTTTCTTTATTTAATTTAGAGGAGGTCTGGAATTTTTTATTTTGGAGACACGTTTTGTACATTGTGTAAATATTAAATAAACGTCAGTGTGGCTAGATCCTAGTCAGTTATACAATTTATTGATATAAGAGAGACTCCAGACATTGTTAGCTGTGATCTTACTAAGTGAATGTCTTATCATTATAACGGAGATCTACGTTTGAGCGATTTATGCGTTAGATTTAGTTAATTACGTTCTTCTATTTATTTTTTTATTGTATAAGAAACCGAACTCATGCAATGTGCTTGCAATATTTTCTCTGTAAGTGGTCTATACTTAAGTACAATTTCTCCAAACCATCAAACTGTTGTTAACATAAATCAAATTTCTACTTTCTTAAAATCTACATGTTTGGGATTAATTTCGACGAAAGAAAAATAATATATTTCACAAAATATCAAAAAATGGATTTTCATACTACTCTAGTGATATTTACTTTTTAAATATGTACAGTAATTATAAGTGTAGATGACTGATATCAATATTAACGTGTTATATTTAGTAGAGTTACTGCTATAAATTCATGTGCACTAGTTTTTACTATTTTTTTTTAAAAAAACCAGTTTTACGATTGAAAGAGATTATTATCGGTAAAATAATTATTTTTATAAATTTAATCTTACTTTGAAATGATCTATAATGGAGCATCATATTTACGTTAAATTTTTATGCACATTGTTTCGGGCAGTAACACGAAAGCCATAGACAAATTTTATGATAAGTAGATAATATAAACGATATCAATTATATCATAATTTATGTTAAAATTAGTTCTTCTAATTCTTGCCATAAAGAAATTCTAGCCTAGACTGAAGTTATATATGCTTTGTTAAAAACGTATGTAGTTTATAATATAGATATTTTTTTTTTTTGTTAAATCGTGAATAAGTAGTCACTACATATGAAAACACTGCAGAGCTAATGAATTTACTACTTGATATTTTTTACCAAAAGTGCTCATGCTGTTATCAAATAATCTAGAGAATATATTTGATTGGAGATGATGCTTTCGATAAGCTATTTTTTGTTTCCTTATTTTTTCCCCTGTTATTCGTCATTGTAACAGATTTACGATATATATAACTCTCCATTCATATTTACATGTTGAATTTTTCAATATTGTTTGTGTTATTTTCGTATTATTATATTTCGGAACATGTAAATAAATGTAGAAAAGTGCCTCTTTTAAATTGCGCATAGCTATACTCTCTTGGTCAACTATTAGAGTAAATTATTTAAGTGTTTTAACTGTTGTTATAATTTGGTTTATAAGTGAATAAAGCTGCATTTTTACAGTTTACAGTTCATTGAATGAAAACTGTCTGTATGATGGTCTGATGCAAAAGTATAGCTTGGCATATTAATTCATTTATTCGATTTATTTCTAAGGGAGACCAACATTGGTGACTATGTCTGAGCAGTCAATATCGCAATAACTGTTCTCAAGTGAAAGAAAGCCATTTACTCTAATGATGAATTTCTGAAGAGTGGCTAACCTCTCTCATAGCAACTTATATTTATGAAATGATAAGGAATTTTAAGCGTGTCTATGATTTTGCTATTGCAGGAACTTGAAACCAGGGAGAAAAATGAGCTACTTTCCCTCCATGTCGTACAGGAGACTATTCCTTAAATCCAACTTATGTTAATGAAAATTCATAGCTTAATCTGTTTTACTTTAAAAACATTAAGTTTTAGAAAAAAGTCTGTCACCTACTTCAAAAATTCCAGTGTTTGTGTTAATTTTGTCGTATACATACAAGTAACATTTCAACGTTTTATTTTGAAGCGTACATCGCACTTACAGCTGTTTCCCTTAGATTGCTTAGTCACAAAATTGCTCATGAAAATACCTTCACAATTTCCTTTTATTTAATGGTTTCATAACTGAAAAATTTCAAAAGTAGGAAGGAACTACTGATATCTCCAATTTGATACTTAGAAAATTAAATGGCAATGACAATCGCGCCCAAATAGGATGCTGGTACCAATTTTAACAACTTAACTCTTAGACACAAGGCTAATACAAAACAAATTTGGTTTGCAGTAATATAGTTATGGGATTGATAATAGAGGATAGGTACAGCCATAGAGAAATAAATATTCTCTATGGGTACAATCTATTAAATGAGTTTATGTAGTTTATTACATTAATTTTTACAAGGAAATGTCTACTAGTTCAAGATAACATTGTGTAAAATAGGGCTATATAATTACTTCGTTCAGTAACCCTACTTGGCTCACCCATGGCTTATAGGGATCTGTGGCTCAGCAATGAAATCTAATTTGTTCTAAAATTAAAAATAATTGCTAGTGAAAAAAAGAAAAAAGTTAATAAAAAATTAAACCTGCACATTATTTTTCTACCTCCAGGTCACCCCCCCCCCCCCCCCCCCCCCGGATCCGCCCTAGTGGCTCACTGAATAATACAACATATACCTATTAACAGTCACTATAGTTCACCCATAGTGTCCAGAATCTAGAGCTCCATATAAAACCCATTTCTTTCAAAAGTTCGCCTCAGATTCGAAGGATGAGCAGTTTGGTTCAAAAAATTGTTCAAAATGTGAAAAACTTAAAAATCGTGCAATGTAACGGGGAAAAGTGATTTTCACTGATTCCGAATTTTCTACTGGAGGACCAAAACTGATCTAGTGCGAAAAATTGTAAAAATATCCAATTTTAACCAGCAACCAGTTCATTTCGGCATCATTCTTGATGGTGGTCGCTAAATTCGAAGACATGTTCCAAACGATTGCACCTACTGCCCTTAACCTAATGTTTACGGTTGAAAAACTTTCACAATGTACATATGTAGAAAGCGAACTTTTGTAAAAAATTCCACATAGACGACTGTTAGGAAAAGTAAGCTTGGCAGAGATTCCAGTGTTAAACTAGTATTTATGGAAAGAGCTACTTGAAAGAAAAACAATGCCAATCCCACATCTTGGTGTAGATGATGCTAACGAATTGTACCATATTTCGTTGTGCTGATATACCATCAGTGGACTAGCTCTGAGTCAACTTACAAGCGAGTTTCAACTGGATGAATGAAAACATATGTTATTACACGCATCGCAAAGAAGATGCTGTGTTGCGCTAAATGAAAGCTTTTTGCAGCAACAGAATCTCTTTGTAGTTGGTGGGGCACACAGGTTCCAAAGGGAGATATAGACCGTTTGATGTAGGTATGCGTTGGGGAAGAGAGTTTGTGCTCTCTTCTGGGAGTTTCTTCCTGTAAGAATGCAATCTGATGGAAAGAACATTTACAACACTATAATAAAAAAAAGGAGAAAGCGAGGATGCTTGCGTTCATTTTACAAAGACCAAAACAAAACATGGCGTTGATAGTCAGTAAGTAATCTGAAACAGGCTAAAACTTGTTTTCAACACTAATATTACCTACCACTGTTAGCCACCTAGACTTGAAAGATGTTTAAGGCTCAACTGATGTGTTCACGTCCCTACACTAAACGTCAGAAACCTTGCAACAAGGCGGATCTTGTAGACATTCTGGAAAGATGTCGCCATTAGACTAATGTTCCGACAGTAAATGGTGATATATTTGGTGAGGTTTCACTGGTATATCTTTTGAAGCCAAATCAGTTTTTGTCAAGGGCAAAATTGGATCTACTATATCTTCAAGTGAACCTCATAGTCGTCAATGGCCATCTCTGTGGCAGTAACACAGACGTTTTTTAATGTTCGTATCGTTCCACCGTTCTCTGTGGAATGCAGAACTCGAGAAACTTGGCTTTCTGCTTGAAAAGGAGTCATATTTGGTGCTTTTTCATGAGATGGCATAAATTCTGGGATGTGAGAAAGCAATCGTACTATGCTTTTGTTCCATACTTTCAGCTGGCTCAGCGTAGACCAACGATCACATCACTAAATAGCTTTTTTTAAGAGTAACTTTCAAAGGAAAAATGTTAAAAGGCTCTAGAAGAGGTTATTATTTGAATGCATGACTCGCGCTGGCACCTTAAAACTATCAATGAAGAAGGATGAGACGTTTTGTAGTGAAGGGTCTGTGACATTGATTCGCGGATTCGCCGAACATCGAATTATTCCTTGTAGCAACACAAACAGAGCTGCATAGCATTGGTAGGGGCGCCCAGCTGATAGATTTGTCTGGACAACAAACTACAAAATTTGGATGCTGTTAAACAGTTGCGAAAATACATATACAAATATACAACCAAATTAATAAAGGGCGAAAGAACAGATTAAGAAACTATGTGAGGAAGAGATTAAAAGTATAATTATAGTACTGAAAATTATATATACTTAATGGTTCTGGCAGTTATTGAGAATGACAGATGGTATAGTACAAAAAGTGTGGGGATACATGAAAATAGAGGCCAAGAGGAGGACCCAAAAACGTGAAATGATAGCGTGGTAATGGCGCTAAATAAAAGAGGAGTTATATCTAAAGAATGGCACAGATACGGGCTCCAGAAGCCGAAATTTCATCAAGGCAACATTCTAGATAAGGTGCTTCGAACCTTGCTACCTATAAGGGTATAGAAGAAGTCGACATTATAAAATAAGTACCTAAGTAATATATTTGGAATACTATTATCAATATAATATAATTCAAAAATAATTTCAAAAGAATTTTGAATAATATATATCTACTTTAAAGGGACTGTGAGACAGAGTTGTTCGCTGAGCTCGAGTCTCTTCTTAATATACATTGGGGGATTGGTGGAAACACTAAGGGATATCCAGAGTGGAGGAGGTTATAGAGGGGTATAAGGTGTGGGAGATGGCATACGAAGACGATGTTGTGGTGGCAAGAACAGGTGGGAAAATGATGGTGACAGTTAAGGACTTCCTAGAAAAACGAGAAATGAAGGACCCAGATAGTAGTGTTCCATAAGGGAGAGGGGGGAGAAAAGGAAAGGAGGAGTGGGAATGGAGTAGCGAGTTGCAAGTATGGGGGAAGTGAAGTATTTGGGGGTATAAAATGACATGAGATAATATATAAGGACGAGGCACATTATGTGAGGGAGTTAGCAAAAAGGGGGTGTAGCGCTGGGTCAGCTAGGGGAGACAAGATTTGGAATTGATTTAATGAGAAGGGGGTGGGTGAAGTGTTGTGAGGTATGGAGTCAACACGGTTAATGATCCTAATTTTGCCATTCACTGTGCAAAGCATAATGATTACTAGGTACCTAGGTATTGTTTTACAATTTATGTTCCATTAACAGAAACTATGATTTCAGAATTGGAGCATCAGTTTGTACAATATTAACATTTAAATAATTTCAAATAAGTGCTCACATTTTCCAATATCCTTTCTAGGGTAAATGAAAGGCTGTGATTTAACAGTTCTTCTAGAATCTTAATCTATATGAATCTCATGATGTAACTTCAAAGTACATAAAGAAATGTAGAGGCAACCTTTCATATGGAAGCACAAAATAGAGTAGGTAAGTACCTATTTTCCAATATTATTGCAACCGTGCCTGTATCAACTTGAGCCACCATTATCAATTTGATCGCTTTGGAGGTTACTTCCCTTGTATACTTTATATGTACGTGGTACGTTTGGTATTGTATCATCCTTCTTAATTTGTTGGCAAGAACAGAAAGATGTTAAAAGGATTAAAATTTTCCCCCAAATTTTAATACGGCTAAACAGACTAAAGACATTCCATCCATTCAGATTTGCAGAGGATAAGTTATATACCAAGCGTACACCATAGCGTTGACTGAACGAATGTATATTCAGTCAACGACCATAGTCATTGCACTTTGTTAGTAAGTAGTGTTATATTGTTAACAATAATTACAACTATGCAAAATGTCAAATTACACACACAGTTATTGAAATTCAACTACATTCTACGATCACCTCATACCACAAAACCTTTTACCACCAATAGTTAACAAGCAACAGTTCAACGGTTAAGTTAGTTACAAGCAGTTGCAAACAATATTCTCTTTATTCTTCTACATTAAAGTAATAAATAATTTCTGTACATGTCAAGCGTATAAAATATAAGTTTGTACTGCAAATCTTAGTTATAAAGCAACACACAACATCAACAATGCAAAACCGAGACGTTCGTACCTATTCATCACTAGTGCGACTAAACTAAACTTTACAGCAGACTTTAAGACTCTTTTATTCCAAAATATTGTTATAAATTTCAGCCAAATATCACATTCTCTTCGAAGAAACGTTTTTTCTTCCTGTATTTCAGTATGGACTACGAAAGGTTGTGTTCTCAATGGTGGAGATTGTTTTGGCCTTATACAGATATTTCCAAAATTATCTACGTATAAGGAACCCATTACAGGATAAAAGCTTGACGACAACGTCGTAGAAAAATAAGCAGAAAAGATAAATAAAAATAAATAAGTGTGGTTATGTCAAATAATTGTGGCTATCGGTGGCTACCGTACCGTAACAAGTGTAAATTCTTAGATTAGAATAATTCTGTACATCTCATTGAACTCTATTTATTATTGAGTTCCGTGGTATATCATCGTTACGAGGGGGGGGGGGGGATGTTTTGTGGTTACAGCTTTAGTCCGCTCTAGATCCTTCGGTAAGATTTGTTGATTTGTGGATTAGAACGAAGACTCAACCACAGGCAACGTTACTCAACCATTAATCATAATCAATATACTCAACATTATAGGAGGTTGGTTTCTTCACAGTTATGAATAAAATCGTAAATAGGTTTTCCACCATTGTATTATGTGTCACTATACAGGGTATACCACGGAACCCGTTCATTAGAAGTTTCTGGGGTCCCTTATTAGTTATGAATTTGAAACTTTCAGGTTAAGGATAACCCATAGCCTTCTTTTGTTCTAAAATATTGTCGATGTTGTACAACTTCCGGAAGGACCGGAAGTCGCCATTCATCTTCTTATTTTAAATGGAACCCCCTGTATATTATTGCATTTTTGGATTATACAATCGATTCTGCGTAACATTGTATTAGATTATCCTATACCTATCTTCAACTGTTTTTGAGATATTATGATTTTTTTGAAAAATTCGCGTTTTGCGGAGGGATGTTTAATTGCCCACCTTTTGCTCTTCTTTGAACGCAAAACATTCATACTTTACAAACACGAAGTAAAACCATAAGGGTTCACAAAATGCATTTGCAAACCTATCACAGATTATACAGGGCGTTCAAAATTAGTGGCAAAGTTAAAAAACTTCAAACACCAAAAAGTCATTTTTTTCAAATGGAACACCCCGTATATTTTTACATATTTGGAAGGCTATTTAATTTACGCATCGATAAACTATAGGTATCCCTATACCTATCTTTAGCGGTTTTGTAGTTATTAACACTTTTTATCTAATATGGATTAAAACTGCACTTAAAACCTATGCACATTTTGTGAACCCTTATGGTTTTACTTCGTGTTTGTAAAGTGTGAATGTTTTGCGTTCAAAGAAGAGCAAAAGGTGGGCTATTAAACATCCCTCCGCAAAGCGCAAATTTTTCAAAAAAATCATAATATCTCAAAAACAGTTGAAGATAGGTATAGGATAATCTAATACAGATTAACGCAGAATCGATTGTATAATCCAAAAATGCAATAATATACAGGGTGTTCCATTTAAAATAAGAAGATGAATGGCGACTTCCGGTCTTTCCGGAAGTTTTACAACATCGAAAATATTTTAGAACAAAAGAAGGCTATGGGTTATCCTTAACCTGAAAATTTCAAATTCATAACTAATAAGGGACCCCAGAAACTTCTAATGAACGGGTTCCGTGGTATACCCTGTATATGTACAACATATTTCCTAGTTGTAATTCTCTTAGGTCACCGATTTTTGTAACTTTGAACTCTTGTATGGCTTTACCTTTTCTTTTGATTAAAAAATTTAGTAATTTGTTGATGTCAGTTCAGTCGGTGATTTTCCAGTTATTTATAATGACCCCCCCCCCCCAAAGTCCGTTAGATTTTAAACCTTTCAATATTCTGCCTCACCATTGGGAGTCGGGTGAAAAGTGAAGTTCTATTCAGACGTTTTTAAATTCCTTTCACCCCACTTGTTCCCCATTTTCAGAAGGTATGGTTTTGGTGATTATCTTAATAATTATAAAAGTAAAAGTTTCGTAGTTGTTACTTTAACTATATTGAGCTCATTTATGCGCAAACTGTACAAATTATTCTATGTAGCCCTAGCCCAGTACACAGGTTTGATTTGAGTTAAGTTTGCCACGTTTATCTGTACAGCAGTACCTTATCCAATTAGCCCACCTATCATTACCAGAACCTGACCTATCATTACCAGAACAATCATTTACCAGAATCAGAGGTTTATGGTCTGTGTTCGGTTCAAACTTTCTTCCAAGCACTGCTAAAATTTCTTGACCTCCTTAATTATTTAAAAAGGTTTCTTTTTCAATTTAACTGTATCTGTTAAAATTTTGAAGGTAGACGCCGCATATAATTGTCGGATTCGATCTGCGTTAACCGCATATGGTACAGGCATTTTCCTCTAGTTTCTGTTGCTCAAATTCTTCATTTTTCCACCTGTATTTTATGTTGTTTATTTTGAGATCTTTTTGTTTTAAATTTTTCATATGTTCTTTGCCTAAGAGATTTTCTATTTTCATGTGCGGTTGCTTCGCTCCAAGATATTAACCTATATTATTATTAGGTATATATTAATTGGACATAACTGAGAAGTCTGCTACCTTTTTCTCTTTCTTCTGTTTACTTTTAGATAATTGCCATGTAGTTTCGTTGTTAGGTTCCTCACGCCTATTTCTTCTTAATCAGACTTTGTATACAACGTGCCCAGTGGCGTACCTAAGGGGGGGGGATATATCACCCCCCAAGCGCCCAACCCTTCCATTCTTTTTACACTTATTCTTATTAATCCTTAAAAAAGACCCATTTTAGACATTCAACCTCACAGAACAGACTTAATGGACTGGCAATGATGTCCATTCATGGGGAACTACCAGACGAAATAATAGAGGAACTTGCACGACAGCCAAGGCGATTGGATTTTGTATTGTAATAATATTTATTTTATAACTTTCTGTAAAACAAATGTTTATTAAAATTTGTAGATCACACCGCACTTTTTATATCCCCTTCCAAGGCTATAGTCTGCGTACGCCACTCAACGTGCCCAAGATAAGGATGAGCAGCATGGGGATCTTGAAAACGGTAAGAGATACGAAGACGGTCAAGTTAGGGAAAAGTTGTATAATTTAGGGCATGCTCACAATATATTATTTGATCACAGGTAATAAAATAATGAAAAGTAAAGTTAATATTTATGGATTATGGTACTTTTAAAGGAAAAACCTATATAAATATAATAGATATGGCGTGATCTTTGACTCTCGTAATTGTAAATACTGCCATACGTGTATTGTGATTTGATTAATAATAGTTATGTGTGAATCTTGTCTTTCCTACTCCAGAATATGTCACAAATAATACAGGTTCAACTTTAAAAATGTACAATAATTTGAAGTACTTTGTATAATTAATTGGACGATTTATTTACGTTGGTATCTTCGAATTTAAATGCAATGTTTTAAAGTTGGCATTATTAAATATTAACATCAATAAACTAACCTAACAAAAACATTACAAAAAATCTTATTGTATTATGCTATTTCATTGATTTTATCCAGCGAAATTAATTTATTCCTTTGAATTAAATACCAGGTATGTACATTTTGATTCTCACCTTATCATGGATACTGTAATAATATACTTATTTTTTATGAACGTCACATATATTTTATATTCCTCGAATGTACACACTATCTTTGTCATTCTAGCCAACTATCTTATACTACAATATTCAACCATGGCTTCTGTACAAGAACGATTACAAATTAAAAGGGAACCATTAGACAGATGGTCAGTACGGGAACAATTATGTTTAGCTTCAGCAGTAGCTAAAAGTGGCGATCAAAACTGGATGTCAGTAAGTAGACAATTAAAACCATTTGGTGAGGCGAATCGACCGGCCGATTGGTTTCACCAAAAGAATTGTGCGTCACAGTACGGATCTTTGTTAGAAAATGTCGATACTCCGAAACGGAAAAAAAGAATATCTGGATCAGAAACAATTGTCGAAACTCCTATTGAAAGTATTTTACGGAAATTAACCAAAGATAGAGTTGCAGAACTAGAGAAATGTTTATCAGATGAACGTGCGGAGTACCTGAAATTGCAGGAAGATATGTTACTGTTACAGTCCGGAAACGTCAGCGAGGAATTGTTAGATAAATGGTGTAAAGAAATAGACGAAGAGGAGAAACAAAAGGAAGAAGAGGCTATCGCACATTCCCAGTGGTTACAGGAGAGGGAGATGCGGAAACAAGAAATTGAACGAACATGGCGTCCGATGGGCAAACCCGCTGTAAATTTACCACAGAAACGTAAATTACCGGACAAGCTTGATACGTTAATAGATTTAGACATGTCCGAAGAGAACCAACAGATTCAACATCAAGAAACGGCTAAACCGGCACTGTCTCCATTACTTACCAGTTTGCTCAAGTCTCCGTCGCAAGTACCCAATGCTGCAAGCTCGTCAATTTTGCACACGGTAATAACAAGTCAACGTAACACCACTCCGACGATTGCAAATCTCTTAAACGTACAATCGAGCATGCCTTCAACAAACGATTACACGCAACAAAATTCCAACTACGTTATTGCTTCGAGTACGATGACTCACGATCTTCTTGAGGACGCTGTCGATTCTATACCTAATATTAAAGTTGAAGATCTCGAAAGCTCAATACTTTCATCAGACGATCCATTACCGGAAATAAAAAACGAGGAAGTTGAAGTAATCATATCGGATTTAATACAGAACGCGGACGTCGTTTCCGATCCCGAGCAGCATCTACAACTTGACGAGAACGAAGATATAATTACAAATCTCGATAATGAGTTGCAAGAATTGTGTAACGAGGAGGAGGCCGCGGCCGCTAAAGAGGCAGCAACCGTTCAAGAAATCGAAATGGCAAAAAACGAAAAAGAAGAACTGGAAACACCACAAAAACATGATCCGTTCGAGTTTGAAGAGGATCCGGAAATTTGTGAGTTAACTAAACCTGTCTTGTCAATTTCGAAGTATCAAGAAACAGTCGACAAGCACGACGAAGAAGAAACCACCCTTAAAACCGAGGACGATGTTAGATACGACAACGATCAGCAAGGGGTGTCTCAGAGCTCCGGTTCCGTGGAAATAGTTGAAGTTGTCGTATTAGATGACGAGGAAATTGATAAGCAACTGAATAAAACGCAAATTCAAGACATTGTTCATTCGCTTACCACGGAAGTGGATAATTCGCCGATCAAATCTGAACCGGAGGTGCAAAGTATAGCCGAGGTGAAAGAAGAGCCTCTTCAACAGAGTAATCCTATCTTTGACGAATGCTCGCTCGACACAGACGCGAAATCATCCGATACCGAAACAAAAAACATAGCCGAAGATTCGAATAAAACCACCTTGGACGATAATTTTACAGATAACGAATTTACCGGTTCGTTTTTTGACGATCTTAATATGGAGGTGAACAAACTAGACCAAAAGGGGAAAGTGAAACGTGATTATTCGCGTACTAAGAAAAGAGAATCAGAAAAGGATTTTGACATTCTTTTAGCAGTCGAAAAGGCTGTCAACGCACAACTAGAAAGTAACGATATAATTGAAGAGAATTCGTTGGATAAAAAGGACTACGAAGACGTCGATAAGAAATCAGACAGCGGTCTGTCTACGAAAACGAAAATTAAGGTGGAGATGGATCGATCGTGTAGTCCGTGGAATGAGGATGACGATTTGTTGGGTTTACGTAATAAACGACGATATTCGACGCCGAGCGATTCCATTCCAAACTCTCCGGCATCTAGTTCCGTGTACTATGATGACGATCGCGATTATCGAAATTGGAAAAAATCCGTCATGCTAGTATATAGTAGATTAACAACACACAAATTTGCGTCTCTCTTTTTAAAACCGATTACCAACGAGCAGGCTCCAGGTTATCACACCATCGTTTATAGGCCTATGGATTTACAAACGATTCGTAAGAATATGGAGAATGGTACTATTCGGACGACATTAGAGTTACAAAGGGATGTGCTGTTAATGTTTACTAATGCTATTATGTACAATAAGTCGAATGATCTGATTTATAAAATGGCCGTGCAAATGCAACAGGAAAGTATACAACAGTTGGATATATTATTACAAGCTCAAATGGGCGATTTTCCTCAAAGGAGAGAAACACGGACGAGTGAACCTTCAAATAAACGCAAACGATCTCAGGAGGATGTTAGGAGTAAGAAAAAGAAAGAAGATTAAGTTGATAAGTATTGATGCACAATCGTATTTAGAACCATTTTTGGAAGATTTCATATTGTTTTGTGTTAAATACATACATCTACAAATAATGCTGTACGTCAAAAATTAAATTAAACACTTGACTAAAAAGTAATAGTTTACAATTTAGTCAATTGGGTAATTTAATTTTTGACCTACACCATTATTTGTAGATGTATCGGTAACTGAATTTTGACTGATTATTGTGAACTAGATTTTGTTAAGGCAATTTATCATTGAAATTGTGCTTGATGGTGTATAGATTGTCCCTTGCTTCGAATGTGTAGTTATAAAACTTGCCACTGTAGTACCATAAAACATTTAGACATAACGTACAAGGTCCTTTTTCGATTACTTAAATACAAAACCCAACTAACAAAGTATTCACCACAGATAAACATAAGATGTGCTTAGTTCCTTTTGTTTTTGAATGACTTTGTATGTATGTATGTATGTTAGTATGTATGTTAATTATACTTCTTCCAATGGTGGTTTATGTGTTGTTACTGTAATAAATATAGATTAAATTAGCTACACTATTTATCTTTATGTCCGAGAAAAAGTTTATAAAAAATAACAAGAAAAAGAAATTACTTAAATGTAATTTATGTAAAACAATGAAATGATACAGAAATATACTTACACTTTACATGTGTTGTAGTATGTATATGATTGTTTAAATTGAATTGAATTGCAATTGTTGACTGATGATTGTTACATTACGATCTTGTTTGGAGCGTTTACGATAAGGTGTGTGTTGTAGCTTGAGAAAACTTATTAACTGTTCAGTAGTGTGAACTTTTATTTATTTTAAGACATTAGGGCGTTGTGGAGTATGAGTTCCATGCAGCTCCTCCTACCCAAATGACACGCAACTTAAGAAAAGCAGTCTGTTGTTGAGTAACACTGCTTCTGAAAAAACGCTAAAAAAAAACTAAATTAACAACATTGGGGGTGAATTTTGAAAACTTAAATGGGAACACCTGTTTTTTATTGCTCTTTTGCATTCTCCATAAAAAGCTATTCTCAAATTGCAAATTTCACCCCCCCCCCCCACTCTGACCCTTTTTTTGGGGGTGGAAAAACGATCTATTTTTTTGTGTTTTACAAATTGTCCGCCACCTCCTCCCTTAAGGAGGAAAGAAAAACAATGGCTCATTTGTGCAGAATCGGGGTGCTACATTTACCTGAGTCTTAGGAATGGGGTGAGCATTTTTGGTTATTTCTTTTGAACGCTTCATTCTTCTGATGTAAATTCCTGAGGCCCTCAGTATTTTCTTCCCTGCCATGACCTGTTTCTGCTCCCAGTTCTCCGTTTCCACCACCATCATATCATTTTCCCTCTCCTTGTTTATAAGTGCCGCTCCTTTAAATTCTGTTCGTACGTTCAATATCTCTTCTGCAGCGACTTGCTTCACCCCCTTGTCAAAATGTTATTCTTCCTTTTCCTCCTCTCCTCGTCATCCTTTTTTTCTAGTTACTCTATATTCTCTCTCATATTATAATTATTATACCTATTATTCATGTTATGGGCCGAGATCTAGGAACAGCGAATTTCCAAGCACCTCTACGCGCATCAACTGCTTTGGTTATTAGCACTACCCTTACTCTAGAATTTCACCTTCAACCGTAGATCTTTATCGTGCGGAACATCGCATCGACACGGGACCTACAATTTTCCTTCCTACCCGAGAAGAAGGTGTGTTTCAGTTTTTCCCCGGTTTAGAAAAACGGCTACCTTGGCCGGGTTCGAACCCGCATCACCCGGGCGAAAGGTAAACATGCTTACCTTCTTCTTTGTTGCCATACCTTTTCTTTTTCTCCCATTTCCTCATTCATTTCATTAGTATCTTTCCTTATTTTTCCTGACAATTGTAAACAATTTTTCTTGTAATCTAATCTAATCTTCATAGTTTCCACCATTCGCTCCATCACTGCTTGAATTTTAATCCTTTTATTTCCTCCATTTGTTTTTTCCTTTCGTCTTTTCCCTCTCCTTGTTCCTCTTTCAGGATATTTCTTCTTTTCTCGCTCATCCTCGTTTAATTATCACTGAATATCAAAAATGTATTGGAAAAAGGCAACGGACATCCAGACTTTGTGAATTCATACGATGAACTTTTGTTCATCACAAAACATTTTCATTCCTTATTTGCAGGTGCATCGGCATGCAAAAATTTGTCCACTTTTGCTCCAATAATAGACTTATGGCACCTGTATATATACCCCAAAACGTTGGAAAATCCACTTAATGCGATAGAAAATGTTTGTGCAAATCCACAATTGTGGAGATATTTCAGATGCACATGCAGATTTTCATTCCTTATTTTTAGGTGCATCGGTATGCAAAAATTTGCTCCCAATAATAGATTTGTGGCACCTGTATATACCCCAAATATTCACATTTCTTTTAAATATTTATATCTTGATCTATACACAAATGTTAAACCAACTTTTCATAAATGGAGCGTACAGTGTACGATTTATCAACCTTTTGATTTTCGTTCTGAATTTGAGCATATGACACTACGCCGAATGCCCTCAACGCCGACACGCTTTTTTGAATATCGCCGACTAGGGATACTAAGCCGACAGTGCCCACATCGTCGACAACTGTACAAGGGACACTACCTACGCCGACAGTACCCACATCGTCGGCAAGTGTACAAGGTACACAACGCCGACTATGTCCACATCGCCGACGGACACTACGTCAACAGAAATCTTGCACTTGACTATGAAAAAGTATCAATTGAAAAAAATATACTAAACCTGCAAATAACCTAGGCGCTTTAGTGGCAATCTACGTTTAAGTTTAGCATTACTTTTATTTCCAAACCTTGTATATTTATATATTCCCTTATACACTTGTCCACGATGTGGGTACTGTCCAAGGTACTGTCGGCGTAGTGTCCCTCTATTAATTTTTTTTCTAATAGTCGGCGTTGTGGTCACGTTTGGCTTAGTGTCCAGTTGTCGGCGATGTGGACACAGTCGACGTAGTGTCCGTCGGCGTAGTGTCCCTAGTCGACGATATGGGCCATCAAACAATCGTGTCGGCGTTGTGGGCATTCGGCGTAGTGTCCCGGCCCCCTGAATTTGTTCTATTTCTTCCTTCATCTTTCTTCTACATACAAAGAATGGCCAATTTATAAGGATTTAGATGACTATTCGGAATTAGATGAGGAGGGTGGTTCTAACTTTGTATTAGAGAGCAAAAAGTTATGCACTGCATATTCTTACTTTCGGCAATGTTCAAGTTTTCTTTTGGTTTTTTTAATGTGCTTTAATGCCGTTTACCTTTTCATTTTTTCACTCTGGGATAAAAAGGGATTTTGTAGCTTAGTTAAGGGCGAGGGGGGGGGGGGGGGGGTTACACTTTGACTTGTGTCGTTGGATTCGCTCCTAGTGTGCAATCGTACACCATTGTAGGCTTCGAACATATAACAAAAGGAAGGAATATCCCTATAGTTTAGTAGATGGTACAATGTAACGGAAGTTACGCAGGCTTTACGTCACAGTGACGTAACAGTAAACCATTTGTGATTGGTCAAACGGGTGTAGCGTGCAGTTTGTCGATTTAAAACAAAAAAATTACCAGTAGCGTAGAATTCATTATACGGTTAAGAACATAGAGAATGTGCAAAAATTAGAAATATGCATACCAAATTAATTATGTTTAAAGGGCAATAAAATAAAAAAAAAATTTATGCATTTTATTTTGTTTACAGCAGGCGCGTAAACATACAAATGTTGGATTTACGACTCTGCTTAACAGTACACCAATGACTCGACGGAAAACGTCACAGTAGGTAGCCATATTGGTAAACCATTAATGTTACTCATTTTGCCATATACATGTTCCTTCCTTTTGTTATATGTTCGAAGATTGTAGGATATGCCCCACGATCTCGTTTCTCCACAACTTCCTCATATACGTACACCTCCTAGTGGGCTATGGAGTGAGTCTAATAGTTCGCTCGTCTCGTGGAATGGCAATACCTATGTAGCATAGTACAAAGTAGATAGTACGAAGGTGTTTTCCACAAGTGATAATTTTTGGTAGGTACATGGCGATGTCGTTCCGTACCTACATAATTGCTTTCGTATAAACATAAGTATTAAGTCCTTTAGATGTTTCTAAATGTAGACAATAACAACGAACGTCGTTTCATAAGATGAATTTGTAACGTGGGAATTTTTATGACAATTAGCATTTAAATCAGTTTATGGGGATTCCTACATCTAATATACGCAACTGAAGATTATAAGGTACCGATCTAATGGTCGTTCAATGTCACCGAATAATTTAGATAATAATAATTTCCTTCACTTTTAAACCTCTATTTTTGGAAAAACATGCGGATGTCATTTAACTTCCACCTTTTGGATTTTTGGTTTTGGCTAATTAACGTAACATTATATTATATTTTCTACGTTTTCCTGAAATGATTAGTTCAAAAATAACGGCCGTTTGTATCCAAAGTCGAATTCACAAAATTAATCCCACGTGTACCTACTAGGTACTGAAAAACAAAAATATTTACATGATTCGAATCAGTGAAACGTGTGAAAGTTTAGAAGGCCGCTTCATAAATTTTTCATGAATAACATGAAATGTGACCTCGATATGTCCGTTTGTGAAATTCTGGTGTTTTTGGAAGTTTTATTGCGCTTAAATTGCTAACAAACAATGTACCTAATACCTAAGTACATATCACTATCTTCCTTAGTTCACACAAATTGTTTATTTATTCAAATGTGGCTTCACATGCCGTTCAGCTGTTGATAGTATTACGCAGTTTTGTTTTTGCCTGAGCATGTCACAGCTACAAGAACAAACATTTTTTACTTAGCTCTTAGCTCGATTTGTTCACCACCGTACGTATCGGTCAAAAGGGAGTGCTGCAAGAATTACAGTCAATCATTTTAAACTGCTTCAATATTTTTTTCACATACGATGTCTGGCTCTGTAATGAAAATTGAACCACCATTAAACTATTTAGACTGTATTAATTGTTACAAATGGCCCTTCTGAAGAATTTTTAACCGTACCAGTAATTAATCCGTCATTCACATAAATTACCACAAAGGATTGCGTAAAAATAAACATAGATCGACACTGTTCACGTGGAAATGTTGTTGATGGTTCAGTTTCTAATCTTTATAGTCACAGTTGGCCCCGATCCACTATCTGTTTTATTAGTATTCACGAAAACTCATAAATGTAATTTAATTGATTGTAGGAGGTTTTTGCTCAAGGCTTTGTCTTTGCATAGAAGATCCCTGCATTTCAATACCTACTTCATTTTCTTTTGGTAACCATGGTACATGTAAAAGTTAAAATATTATTACTTAAGTAGGTATATAAGTTGATAAGTTGAATAAAAATTTTTTGAAAATCTCCAAAGCCTTTTGTGTAAAGTACCTATGTAATTAATTATAAATTGAAATAAAAAAAAATATAAATAACTCGTAATTATTGATTTCAGGTATAGGAACATGGTAGTTTTTCAAATAACGTCAAATAGATACGTAACCGCGGGCAATTTTTTATTATCCATTAGGTACAGACAATTGTGTCTCAATCATTTGGCATTGAGAACCTAAAATCCAATTTTCCTAACTTTTACCACTTTTGACTTTCAATTTTATTTCCTAAACAAGATTTTGACATTTTTTCTCACCAATAAAAATTGATACGCCGATTATTTTAAGCATACACTGAGAAAAATGAAGTGCTTGGACCAATAAATATTACTACATTGAGTATAAAATGTTGAAACAAAGCATGTATGTATAATGTATATTGAAGAAATGTTGCAATCTGTACTGTCCAATTATGGACTCTAATTCTAATCAATTTTATTTGTTAACTTTATTTCGTTGAATGGAACCCCTCATTCACTTTCAATACTTATAAAACTACATGGAATGTGTTCTACTCAACCTTTTTATTTTTTAAGTCAAATATTGGAAAGTCTTTTAAGGGAACCTAAAGCCAAAGGGACGTGTGATTTGTCGTGTTGTCATATTTGTCTTAACGCAAAAGCAGTATTAATCAAACGCTTCGTTGCATTACAAATCTACATTATTTGATATTCTGTTCAAGTATAAACAAAATATGTAGTTGTTCGAATTTTGAATGGAAGTGCTTGGCTTATTCAACCATCGAACAGTGTTCTTTAAAAAACAAACGCAATTCATTTTAAATTTGCAATTTATGCAGTACCTATAGGGTTTACTTCATAAAAGATAGTTTAAAGTAGAAAAAGTGTACCAAGTCCACCTATAAGTGTCTCATTTGTACGATAATGGAGGAAAGGGCTTTGCGAAGGGACCCTCTATTTCTATCTTTAAAGAGCGATATCTCCGAAACGGTTCGAGTTAGAATGGAACGGATTGGAATTATTTAATTGGCGTCCAATGATCTAAAAGAAACGATCTTTACTTGGTCGAATTTCGAGAGTTCGTTTTTTAGCTAGAAAAAAAACCAAGTGGTTAACCTTGCTTTTTTGGCCAAAATTTGAAGAAATTTTTTATTCGAAATAAGTGCAGAATATGTTAGTTTACTTCCTTAAAGATAGTTTAAAGTAGAAAAAGTGTACCAAGTCCACCTATAAGTGTCTCATTTGTACGATAATGGAGGAAAGGGCTCTGCGAAGGGGCCCTCTATTTGTATCTTTAAAGAGCGATATCTCCGAAACGGTTCGAGTTAGAATGGAACGGATTGGAATTATTTAATTGGCGTCTAATGATCTACAAGAAACGATCTTTACTTGGTCGAATTTCGAGAGTTCGTTTTTTAGCTAGAAAAAAAACCAAGTGGTTAACCTTGCTTTTTTGACCAAAATTTGAAGAAATTTTTTATTCGAAAAAAGTGCAGAATATGATAGTTTACTTCATAAAAGATAGTTTAAAGTAGAAAAAATGTACCAAGTCCACCTATAAGTGTCTCATTTGTACGATAATGGAGGAAAGGAATCTGCGAAGGGACCCTCTATTTGGATCTTTAAAGAGCGATATCTCCGAAACGGTTCGAGTTAGAATGGAACGGATTGGAATTATTTAATTGGCGTCTAATGATCTACAAGAAACGATCTTTACTTGGTCGAATTTCGAGAGTTCGTTGCTATTTTGGCCAAAATTTGAAGAAATTTTTTATTCGAAAAAAGTCAAGAATATGTTAGTTTACTTCATAAAAGATAGTTTAAAGTAGAAAAAGTGTACCAAGTCCACCTATAAGTGTCTCATTTGTACCATAATGGAGGAAAGGGCTCTGCGAAGGGACCCCCTATTTGGATCTTTCACGTGGATTTTATATTTTTGGGGGACAACTTTTGATGTCAAATGTTACTTTGTCAGGTCAACCCCCTAGCCCCAGCAACCCCTAACTCGAGAATTTAAATAGGGAAAGGGAGTCAAGCGACCCCTCATTTGAAGCGTCTTTTAATTCTCTATTCGACAGTACAAATGAAAATTAGTTTTATTCATTTTTTTTTCGTCCCGATGAAAAGTACCCTCCAGATTAACTAAGGTGGGAGTGTTGTTTAGGAAAAATCCTGAAACATGCCACCTTAGACCTTTTGAACGGCACATTTTGATGTCAAATTTGACCTTATCAGGTCAACCCCCTAACCCTGGCAACTAGAGGGTGCTTTTCATGAGGGTGAAAAAAAATTGAATAAAACTAATTTCGGTCATACTGTCGAATAGAGAATTAAAAGACGTTTCAAATGAGGGGTCGCTTAACTCCCTTTCCCTATTTAAATTCTTGAGTTAGGGGTTGCTGGGGCTAGGGGGTTGACCTGACAAAGTCCAATTTGACATCAATAGTTGTCCCCCAAAAATATAAAATCGACGTGTCCGAGCGTTTTTTTAAGAAACTTGTCTAAGTGTCCCAAAACAGGCGTGTTACCTTCTCAATGGCCCACCCTGTATATTTTTAGTTTCAAACGCATTATAATACTAAGGCAAAATGTGGAAACACGTTGAATTACACAATTGCAGTTATTAAATTAATTCATAATGCGGGATTTGTCGAAAGAACTTTATTTAACAATATTTTCATTTTAACGTAACATCAAAAAATATTTGAGTGAAATATTTTCTTGTTGTTTCAACCATTTATTTTTCTCAGTGTAGGTACGTAGGTACTAAACATTTTAAGACACATCAGAATGTGAAAAAAAATTGTCTGGTTTGTATTTAAAATAAAGATGTTGATGCTCACTTTCGGTATTTCCGGAAGTGCTGCCATTTGGAAAATATTTTTCTCCACGACTTCATAAGAATGCACAAATTCTTTTTACATATTTACCTAAAGAAAGACATAAATTCTTCACACCAGTGAAGAATGAAAAAGAATTCACTCTCGTTAGCCATTCACATTCTATGATTTATCAGAAATCACGCTAAAATGAATAAATCAAATCGTCTCTTTTAAAACGTCAAATAAATAACTACGCAAATCGCTTCTGACAGCGCGTCATTTGAAATGTCAAAATAATCATATATTCATAATTTTACGTATGTATTTTTTTATGCATAGTCGTGGAGAAAGTATGGTCTTTTACTTGTGTAGAATGGCTATTATCATTTATTCAATGCTATTATTCACTTGGATGATTCCAAAACTCACTCGCTGCGCTCGCTCGTTTTAGAAACTTCATCCGCGTGAATAATAGCCACCATTCTACACTCGTTAAAGAATATACTATTATCATCTATTATTTAATAGATTAAATACGGCATGTCGCATGTGCAAAATTTCAAATTTCTAGCTTTTACAGTTCTTGATATACTTCTAACCGACGGTCACCGTGAGACACCCTGTATTTAAAGACTCGATTTGAATCCACTTTTTAGAATAGAAGATAGGAAAGCTGTTATTCTCGGATATCTCTCGTTTTACTCGCGCTGTGGATTAAAAACCGTAAGTATATAAAAAATGACAATTACCGAAATGTTATATAATTGAGTGCAATTATAAATCTATAAGGTTATACGAAATCATATTCAGTAGATAGGTTGTAACTTTTCATATATGTAAAATGTAAATAGTTATTATTTACGTCACATGTATATTTATAAAAGATGTGTCCTTAGTTGCCATGGATTAATGTCCTAAAATGAATGTACTTATAATACTATGCTTTATTCAAACATCCGTGTGCTTTGTTTATGGCAGGGAATTACGATATTCCACAAAATATGATCATGTTGACTTTGAGGAAGTTTTACGAAACGGTAGGCTACTTCTTACGTACGTGCACTGTTTATTAGATCAAGGACCATGTTCACCTGAAGGTAGATTTTTAAAAGGTACGTAATAAGAAACCATTAGTTTTTTTTATTATCTATTTAAGTTGCTAAGTGCAGATTTATAAACAAGATTCAACGTAGCGCACAATTAATAATATTATTTATACAAATTAATCCTATGTTTAAATAAATCCGTTCCAGAACTGATTAATTAATTGAATGTAATAACTTATGGGGATGTTAATACAATGAAAAAATAAAGACCCCAGCGACTTTTTTAACGGATAATGTTGCCTATCTTTGTTAACAGACAGAGCGAATAGTCATGGTTTTTTTCAAAAATCATTTTCTACAGATGCAATCTTCCTTATTAGTGTGTATTTTTCCATAATAGTCTCCTTTGTCCTTCACACATAATTAATTTCAACGTCTTGAATTTGTATACTTGAAACAAGGCGAATGTTTATACCTATTAATTAAAATTTTTCAAATTTGTAATTGACGAATTCAACAGAACGTTACAATTGAAGTAAGTAACATACTGTCACTGATCCATCTAGGACAAACGCTTACGTAATTGAGGAGTTTCCCATTTTAATTTAAAATTCTAAATATAAAAGTTCATTTTTTGCATTTAAACGTGACGTGTAAAAACTTCTTTACTTAATTAATTATTAAAACCACGAATTTGCGTAGTAGGTAGGTATTATTGGTTGGATTTATTAGTTATGTTCAGGGAAGTATATCTAACTCTCTAATTATTGACCCAGTCTTATTTGTCTCAATATGAAGGTGTCTTTAATTTATATTATTCAATGTTTAATATGTTTTACGTATTGTGACGAAGAAATATATACAACAAGATATGATTCCATTGATTTTAAGGAAGTTTTAGCAAATGACAGGTTAATCCTTTTACATTTACATTGTTTATTAAAGGAAGGACCTTGTCCACCATTGGGACGACTTCTAAAAGGTATGTATTGTTGTATTTATTTAAAATGTAAATGTAATAGAAGTGAAAGTATACTATCATTTATACCTATATAAATATTAGGTTTACTTTGTTCAGCTATTAATTTAACGTGTTGAAGACGACCTTTCTTTTTGGTCCAACAAGACTTTAACCCCTCACACATTGACGGTTCTTTTAAAATCCGTATCGTTTGGTTTCATAAATCATGGCGTTAGTTAAATAAAATATATGTAAAATTTACATCAATTTGAAAGCATATATGAGACAAATTAATCCAAAATTTGCACAAATTGTGTATAAATCTGTTTATTTGTAGTTGGACAGAAGTGTAACTGTAAAATGAAATGATAACATAAAATAAAATATATAGAATGATTACATTCTCACAGTCGATTTTCAGTTTCACTCAAAGTTTTGCCAGAATAATAATCTCCCCCCCCCCCCAGGATCTGCCCTTGATCAGCAAACACTGTGGTAATAACAAAATGTCATAAACGACTTATTCTTTGTGGTCGTACTCTAAACGAATTTGATGTTTCAAAAGATAAGTTATTGGGCCAAAATTTGTTCCCAATAAATTTGGAGCTATTACTAATGGAGCAGTTTTCAAAAATGCAGTGCATAGTTCATCTTAAATAGTATATTATGCAACGAGCATGTAATGATAGCTATTAATACACGAGCACGAGGTAAGTTATGACACGAGCCTTGGCGAGTGTCATAAATCTTGTGCGAGTGTATTAATAGCCATTACATGAGAGTTGCATACACTATTTTTTCTACGACCTGTGTTAATTAAACAAAAATTATTATAAAAGAACGAACAAAATTTTTGACAAATATCAAAAACTCCTGTAACTATGGCAATCAAGTAAAATGCTTGACAGCTATTGGCTAATTGACTCGTTTTATAATGAAAATCTGTATCGAAATGAATATCATTTCGATACAATCTAATGACACTTAATAAGTCGATTAAAGTATGGGAGTAGAAAAACATTTTTTAGACTATATTAATTCGCAAAAGTTTGGCCCTCCTGTAAGTGACAATAATGTGCTACATCAAAGGGTGGTTAACTAGGGTAATCCAAATCAGCACTTCTTCTGTCATCAAATTCAGGAATTGGTGTGCCGATGTCTCGGCACACCAATTCTACTAATACTAATACTAATAATAATAATACTAATTTATTGTATCTATTAATATCTGCAAAGATTCGCATTCACCAACTTAATAATAAAAATAAAACTCTCCAACACTTCTTCCATCCATTTTATCACCTCCACCCCTTCCGACAACCTCTCCCACCTCCCTCCTGCTTCCTTAACTCAATACATTGCTCCACATGTGCTCCATACTTTTGCTTCTCTCTCCACACAATCTGTCTTCTTCTTCCTTCTCCCACCAATACTTATAATCATCTTCCTCTTTAACAAACTAAAAACCGTGCCACAATCCTCTTCCTCCTTATCCCCCCCCCCCCCCAAGTACATCGGTATTCCATTGGTCACTAATTTCTTGTACTTTTCGCTATACCTCCCTCTCCTAATTCCTATTCTTCTCCCCTGTCTTTGCACGTCTTCATCTCTCCTTATTATTTCCTCCGCAATCTTCCCTCTTGCTCTCTACCTCCTCTCCCGCATGGCCCCCTCTTTTATAGTTTAGTCTTCTTTCCTCTCGTCCAGATTCCACCCTCCTCCCTTTTTCTACCCTTCCTTCAAGTGCCATCGCCCTCTTCCCTGCTTCAATTCTGATCTTCTGCAATATTGTCTCCTCCTCTATAAGATACTCTGGCGTTTCCCTTTCTAACCCCAAAGTCCACCTCCAAAACTTTAATTGTCTCCTGTTCAACTGCTCCCTTTCCATCCACCCGCATATTTCCGTCCCATATAAAAGCACACTTTTTACTAGCTTATTGAATAGCCACCTCCTTTTCTGTATGTCGCCCCCATCCACCTTTCCCCTAAGCTCCATACGGGCCCGCTATTCCATTTCCCTTCTTTGCCAATTCTCTAACCTGCGCCTTGTCCTTATTATCATTCCTTATCCTGTAATCTCATCTACACTTTCTCCCACTTCCATCTCCTTCTTTTCTTGTGAAATGCCACTATTTTTGTTTTTTCGAATTCACCTCCTTATCACTCTTATGATCTGTCTAATCTCTTTTTCATCACTCGCTACCAGTGTAGGCCAAGACCCGTACCTTTGTCCTTTCCTTTAAAGTTTTAAATGGTGTAGTTTGTTATTTGGTTTTGAGTTGCTTGTTTTTGGTTTTGTTTTATTTTTATTATCAAGTTGGCAAATGCGAATATTTGGTATATATTAACAGATACAATAAATAAATATATGGTGATGTCTAAAAAGTATTTTCAAAATTTTTTTAAATCTTAAGAATTTAGAATTAGAACCATAACCACATCTAATTATTGTTATTTCAGCAAAAGCTAAAAGATGAATCATTTGACTAGGATAAAATGAGAAGTAAATGTTGTTGGAACCTTCTATTATGTGGATTTGTAGGAAACCGCCAGGTGCCGGTTATTTTTCAATTTGACATCATCTGCATTGGCTTCTAAATGGGTCGCAAAAGTATTTCTTTGGTTGATTTTATTTATTTATCTTATTCTTTGTTCGCTAGGTTTTTCCAAATCTCCGCCATATTTATCTCTATGTATTTTCTTATTGTGGCCGACACAATGTCGCGTCAGAGCGCCTTGTAATTCTCTGGACGCCAACATTATCTCGGTGTTGGTGAGCTCAGTTGTGCTCCATGATCTCTACTGGCTCCAGCGAATCGCGCCTCTCCCAGTGGTCTCTCAGCTTTCCTGGCTTTAAGTACTGTTCGCCTTTTGGCTACGCATGTTTTTCGGAGTTGAGCGATGTCGGAATTCCACCAATGCGTTGCTGTGCCTCTCGGCTTCCCCACAGGTATGGTGGCTTTACAAATTTTTCTGACCTCTTCTCTGAGATGGCCAGCGCCGGTTACATAATTATTCTTCAGCAACATTGTTTCATTCTCCAATTTGGTTTTGTCTAGTCACCATCATTCCACCCGATGTTCTTGTTTTCAAGGTTCTTAGCTTTCATCCACATAACTTATATTTCAGTATTTTAGTAAAAATGCCTCCCCATTTTTACTAAAATAAAAAAATTCAGTATTTTAGTAAAAATGGGGAGGTATATAACTCACTGTTATGCACTTGACATACTTTTGCAGCGTTATATTTCTGAACGAAGAGCACAAACTGTGATTTATAGTATTTTAATAGAGAGATGGAGTAAAACTGATATAATTGCGGTATATTAACGAAACATGCTGATAGATAATTATGATTTAGTCCTGATTAAATAGCTTTCAGAAACAGTTTATGTAGGGTACACACTAATTTTACAATTTTACATTAACTTGACGTTTTTATGATAAAGGGCTTATTATTTTTCAGAAATACTACCGGAAGCCGTTGCAACAAGTTGCAAAAAATGTTCAAACGTTCAAAAAAGTCTCGTAAGAATGTCGTCTCGTGTACTTAAAGAAAGGTTTCCGGAGTACTGGGAGAAGCTATCAAATAAATACGATCCAGAACGGAAATACCTGGAGGCATTCGATACATTCTTGGACTCACAGGATTAATAATCAAAATTCATTTAGGTTACATATTTACAAAATTATTGTTAAGTATAACTTAATAAACATATGTTGATGTCGCGCCCACTGAAGGTTAAATGCAAATGATAAGTTATATAAAAGTTAACCTACAATATTAAACAATTTAATGGATCAAGGTATTACCTTGAATTCGAAAAATTGTAGTGTGTAATTTTAACAATAAAACTGCGACAGGTCAATCATCATTTTCATTACGTGTGTAACATTTGCTAAAACTTTATACAATTAGCCAACGTAACTAATGAATTAATGGATTAAATTTTTTTCTGCAGGAGGTGTCACAGCTTATAGATAAATAATAATTAAACAATTTTTCTTGTTCAGTCTCCAAAAAATTGATTCATTGTAAACTGTAATTAAATGAGAGGTTCCAATTACCTATTGTCTAATAATAGCGATATACTCATACTTATGAAAAATGCAGGTTAGACTATGCAAAAATCATCGATGACGTTTGCTTAGTATTGGTATATGAGGATTCTTATCATACTGCAAATAAAAGCTCCGAGTATGTGCCTCATTTATCATGAGTAAGTAACATATTAAGAGTAGCAAATCGATTCTCTTTTCTCGATCACGGGGATTGGGGAAGATTGATCTACTTTAGGAGCTTGACTACGCCGATGCGAGACCTGATTTTCACTTTGAGATATTAGCACTCTGCTGCCCCTAAAATTATTATTCAAGACGTCGAGCTAGTATGAAATTCGATTCACCCTCAAATAGTTAATGTTTAAACTAGGGAAAACTAGATCCAAGGCTGGTTAAACGGTAAATATAGGCCCATGCATAAAACCTTGAGGAATTCCATACCATTTTACAATTCATTAGACAATCTTGATTGTGCAAAAGTTCAAGTCAATTGTACTATGTATTAGTATAACACTTGAGGGACGGAAATCGCTATAATTTCCTTATTAAAGGTTTCTTTTGGACACAATAGATAATAGAGAAATACATGGATTGGCTTCGTTAACATTTCCTTTTTTTCTGGATTGCCGTAATCTTGTCAACTTCAGACGGCAAAAAGCAAGCGATCAAGCAGTCGTTTATAACCTTTGTTAGGAGAGGAATGACAGCATTTTTGATTCACAAGAAAAGATGGAAGTTATGCAATACCAATACCAATTAATCTTATTAATTCTGTGACTGTAGAACTTCACAATTATTACAACGAGCAAATCATAATCAATTGCTCTAAGATACATAAGTTATTTAAATACATAAGGGAATAAATAATAAAAATAAAAAAAGAAAATTTTTTTTAAAAGAAGTTGAAATTAACGTAATAGTCTCCTTTTAGTGAAATTCTTCAGCTAACTGTGTTTATTTTGTCTAAAAAATTTGTTAATAGGTACGTTTAGGAAGGAAAGATTGTAATAATAAATACAAACAGTGGCGTATTAAGGAGGGGGCGCCAAAATTGAAAAACATCTTTTTTACTTTAAGGAAAAATAATTTTTTTAGGCAAAATATGAAATGTAGGTACATACGGCGTTGGTCAAATGTTTATTAGGTACTATTTGTTAAATACAGCAGTAATATTATTTAGAAATGAAATAAACGTTTCGTTGTAAACTATTTGTTGCCAATACGAAATAGATCGTAATCACCGTACACTCCTGTGTGAAACAAAGCGATGATTAAGTATTAAATTTCAACACCTTAAATACTGGGAAATGTGTAACGAAAACATTAGGGATATATTTTGAATTAGTAGGGCTATCATAGCCCGATTATGTACAGAATATGGAGTCCATAATTAGTTCTAATTCGGTCTGGATTCATGGGGTTTTGGTATTCGAGGGTCATATAAGATTAAATTTTGTAGCTCGTTAACTTATAACACTGTTGTAAAAGTCTTTTCTCTTTATTTTTTTCCCAAACCTAACTTTATAATACTTAGGACCAGTTGCACCGCATTAAAATTAACTAATCACAGGTTAGTTGCCAAGAAACTGTGCCTGTGATTGGCTAATAGCAACTAACCGAGGGTTAGCTTAACCATCAGTTAATTTTACTGGTGCAACTGGCCCTTACAGTTTTATTTATATTTTTTCGCGTTATAATGTGTTAAAGTAACATATTACTTATTAATAATAAATGAAATTTTATTCTAAACATTAAAATGTGTTTAAATTAAACTAATTGAAGCTTGAACCTTTTTGTGATAGGGGCGGCTACCATCTGGTTAGCCCCGTGCGCCAAGTAGCCTTGGTACGCCATTGAATACAAGTTATTCCACTAATTTATAAAAGTAAAGATAATTGTTCATGTGAGAGTATTCTAGAATCTTCTTTGGTTACAAATTAATACCGAAATTTTCGCATTAGACGACCTCCAAATTAGTGATTCACCAGAATTACAGAAGAAAACGATCGCGTGTGATAGGAAGTTAAACGCACAGGTAGCACAATTATGTTGTCGTGTGGAGATTTGTTTATCAAAAATTTCGCGTGCTGCAGACAGATCGGTAATGTGATATCTTTTATAACTAATGATTGTTTGTTTCAAATTTAATTGCTTCTTTTCAGCCTTATAAACCCTTAACCGAGATATTATAGGTAGGTACCTATAGTTAATTATGTTTATAGATTTCCCAATAAACTTTAAAGAGGCACTTGTAGTGGAAGGGCGATGATTTTCTTGCTAGGGAAATAGGTTTTCCAACAGAGGGAAGGACATAGGGTTCTATAACTTTTTCAATATATTTCTGAATAGTTAAAGTGCCTCGGATTAACACCAATGGAGACCTATTACAATGAACAAGGCCAACAAGGGCAGCCTATACTATAACCTTTTCAAGTTCGGTGCACATATCGTTTTCCAAGGAACTGAGGATCATGCGCCCCCCGTGGTACATTTCTAAATAAAATCTGGATTCGTCATTGAATGTCATACTGTGCCACTCAAAGAAGAAAGTACCTAAGCTTCAGCTTGCACCACTCCAAACGTGGCGCTTTATACTGAGTGATTCATAGAAAAATTAACCCTGTAAGGTTAATTTTTCTATGGAGTGATCGATACGAACATCAGACCAAAAGCCCAGATACTGGATAAACCATGCGAAGTGTTATAGCATGATCCTAAACCAGAACCCTACCTTTATCAACCGTATCTGTAAGAGAATATGAGTTGCAGTCTCTTCCATATTCGACTCAGTACCTTTTCCTTGGTGTCTTTAAAACGCAATCTTGTAACACTGATTAAACTGCTTGTCTCCTAAAAAATTCTTGAAAAAATAAGTTTAAAATATTAGAATTACCTTAAATTGATGTAAAAGTAAAAGTGAAGCTGATTTAAAATTGAAATTGAGATTAAAGTTAAAATTAGTGAAAAATTGTAAATTGGAAAATGCGACATGTTTCGACAAATACAGATTGTCATCATCAGGCCAAAAAACATTAGCAACTAAGCAATACAACTCTTAAACAAAAATATAGATTACTTACTCTAATCGATGTGTGTTTGAAGGGGACGGGGAAGGTTTAGTGATTATTATTTCAAAAATTTGGTGAATCACTTAGTCAACTTACATGGATCCCAGAAACTTTTCTTGTCTCCTTACGTTATTAGACTGTCATTTCTCACTTCAATTTTATTACTTCCAAAGCAACTTTAAATTTTCTGTTGGTTATCGCTCAATAGATAAGTTCTTTGTTAATTTGGGAAGATACGAAATATCTTACAATGTGTGTTATACTTTACGAATTATCCCTTATCTGTGCAGTAATTTTGAACTATAACGGCTTAATTGACGTTAACAGTTCCTTGTGCGATGTCGCATGTCTTGATAATGTACTATATGCTAACCGCATATCTTCGCAATTACTAAGCTCTTCAGTAATTAAGCTTAATTCGTTGTGACCGTTTCTTCTTCCCGAAACCATTTAAATATTTCGATTAACTTACTGTCAAATGTTCAAATGTTTGTTTGCTCTCATCATACGGGTTCCATGCAGTAACAAGTGAATTATATTTTCACTTAAATTATTATGAATGTATTACATGTCACCAAGTATTAGAGCAAGCGACAAACAGCAATACCCTTGAGCTTGTATGGGTTAAAGGGCAAGCTGGAACAACAGGCAATAATAAAGCCCATAAGTTAGCCCAACTATTTTATGGTCCAGAGCCGACTCTTCCACTTATAGTATCAACTGTAAACAACTTAATAACTCAAGACACCAAAGCCCAGCACGAGGCTAGGTGGAACTTGATGTCAGACTGCCGTCACGCGAGAGAGGCCTTCAGTGACGTTGTTGCGGGGTCGAACGACTCTAATCAGGAAGGTAGCACAAAGGACCTGAATAGGTGGCCTATGTGCGCGTGGACTTCTGACCACCCTCCCATCGTAATCCAGAATCCAGAGTACATGTAAATAAATAATAATAAATGAAAAAAGCAGTGGAATTGTGAACGTCCATTGCTTTCAGAATCACTGACGCTACATCATTTGTTTGACTTACCACTTCGAAACCTAAAATTTTATTATTATTTCCAAAATAAAAATTTAGCAATTTTAACTTATACGAATCCTGTACATTTTTCGATTGGATTAAGATGGAAAGGCCATGAAAGAACACCTAGACGTGCTGCCGCCTTTTATTTCTTCAATACCACGGTGCTAATGTTGCACTGACACGCATTACTCCTCTTCCGTTGATTTCAAATTCTTCTTCTTCCTCCTCTGTCTATTCTTCATAAGACTTTGTTGTTCTATTGATTTCATTAATATTTATATTAAGCGTCTTGATGTTGTGAAAAGTGGCTTGTCTTGAATTTTAAGATCTTCCTTTATAGTTCTTGCCTTGTTTGTAACATTTCATAGCTGTTCCCAATTCCCATCGATGCGTTCTGGATACTGCTGAAAATCACAATTTATTCTCATAAGGCTTGAGTAAAGTAATTGTTTTTCTGTTTCTCTTTAGAAGATCGATCAATTAAACTGAAATGGTGATGTATGTATATGGAGCATAATGGGATGAATGTGTACGAAATTTATCCGTTTATAGGAGCGTAGAACGTTAATCGATGCCCTAAAAGAGAAAAAAACAATTAGTTTGCTTTGTTCCCTATTGTCAAGCCTATAGGTACATATATGTATACTACAAACTATAAAAAATGGTGGGTTATACATCACATTCTAATAAATTTGCCCATTTTTACAAAACCATTCTTTTGCACAAATTGTTGGTTTTACTTGCTAAGGTTAACTTTTAATGACAATATACCTAATAAACCCTATATATGTATAATTTATAACAAAAAGCCCATGCGTAATTAAATATAATTGGTATGATTGCAAAATTTGGATTGTAACGAAAATTAGGCTCCGGTATTTGGTAGTTATATAATATGTAGACGCCTTTTCCTCATGAATCACTCATTTTTTTTACATAAATTTAGAGGTATTTCGAAATCTGTCTATTAACTACCTACGACAACATTTAGTAAACATGAACAAGTTTGTTATCAGTTTATTTGTGTTTGTCGTAGTAGTGAGAGCTAGTCGTGGTGACTCTTTCGACGACGACTTCGACAATATCGACATTGACGAGATTTTGGAGAATAAAAGACTTGTCGACAATTACATACACTGTTTTAAAACTGGACAAAAATGTACACCCGAGGGACAAAAATTTCGAGGTTAGTATTTTTTTTTATATGAAATTAGATAGGTAAATGTTTTAGTGTTTAGAGACGTTACCAAAAGCATTGAAAACAAGATGTGAAAATTGCACTCCAGCTCAGAAAGATAAGATTTTTAGAATTGTAGAATGGACTGTGCAAAATCGTCCGGATGATTTTTTAGAAATTGAAAACATCTACGATCCTCAATATGAATATAGACGTGAGTTTGAAGCAGAATTGAAGCAACGTAATATCGTTCTTCCCACATTAAAAAACTAGCTGACGTATTTTTACCTTGTTGTTGTTCGATTGTTGTGGAAAATTAATAATAAAGCGATCTTAGCACTGCACAGTTGACGTAATTGATTATTTATGTGATTATAAAACACCGTTTTTTTTAATCATTTGTATTAAAAGCGAAGTGATATACATATTAATTTAACAAAAATATGAAGTAATTCCAAAACAAATTTAACCAATTGCATCTAAGAAAATTGCTTGATTTAAGATTTTATCGGTGGTAATACGATGTTGCGGGCCTTCAATTCGTCGGCATAATCTTTTCTGTATTGGTGTTGTTTATCGTATATATTTTCGATTTCGAGAAAATCATCAGCTCTATTTTGAATCATCCATTCTAATATTTTAAAAACTTTTTCCTTTTGGGCTTCGGTGCACTCTGCACACTTTGATTTTAGTGCTTTAGGAACAAGTTCTATAAAGAAAATTTAACCATAACATATACCTATTCTCAAAACGATTTTGAAAACATACCTCTAAGTTTGGCACCCTCCGGAGTACACTTTTGGCCAGTTTTGGCGCAGCTTATATAATTATTGACAAGCCGATCACTGGCCAAAATTTCATCGACATTTAATCGATCGAAATCATCCAAATCCTCGGGACGACCCCACACCGACGCAACAGTAACTAACAAACTTACAATGAGTAACTTATTCATTGTTAATTAGTAAGCGAAAACTTTTGACTGATTTTAATTTTACTTCTCACCGTATTTATATTTGATGCCTCAAATTAGTAATGCAAATGGGCGTTGCTACGTGTAAACAAAAAAGGTTACTTAAATTATAATTTTTGTTGAAGTTTATAGTTAAATATAATGAGAGGCCTCTAATTACGATCAATGATTAATTTTATTTTCAATTATATATTCTTGCAAAATTAAGCGGTTTACGTTAATTGGTTATGTTTTTTTGTATTTTTACGTATAAATTTACGTCATGATTAATTTCAAGGTGAAAATATAACAATCTTGATCATTTCAATGGTGGTATGTATATTGCAGATCTAGCAGTATCTGTGCCCTTTTACGAAATTTAAAAATTTGCATGTGAGTTACATTTTTGTAATTCAAAAATCTCCTCGCCGGCTATAGCAATGAGATCCAATAACATTTCTCTCTTAACTTTAATACAATTTTATATTACTCTGACATTCATTCGATGATTCCAAACCATTTGCTTCAATGCTCCCTAGAATATTTAAGATAATTTTTTTGCTTTTGGTGTTATCACATGAATGGATAAATGTCACAACACCAATTAGGTATGAAAGCTGTTTGGGAAATTGTGTGTAAACCAGTTACAATGTATGCAGGGCAACATTTTCTCTAGACACATTTTAATTTAATTTAAATTTTAAAGACGGGGAACTTCTACACTGCTCATACCAGTCGTGCAGTACATTTGCGCCTGAAGAGTAACCTGGTTGTTTCTACTATTTACCACCAGAATCGTATTAGCATGAACTGCTCCTGAAATAGAAGTTAGTTATCGGAAGTGTAAGTTTCATTCTATTCCGAAAATAGGCCGCATAGGCAGTTTCAAAATACAATACGGGCAGGGGTGGCCAGTCACAAAATACTTGTATTGAAAATACAGTATTTCAAATACAATATTTGTATTTTGTATTTTGTATTTGATTATTTTTTCCTAAAGTATTTTGTATTTTGTATTTCAAATACTCTCTTATGAGTATTTTGTATGTATTTTGTCCCCGCAATGTTATCGACAGGTTTTAAAATTTCTTTTTGAATTTTATGCAAAGAGCATAATTAAATAGATGATGAGCTTCTGGCGTAAAATCTGAAACTGTTTGAAGTCCTGATTGGGACATTTCGATAGTTGTCGGTTTGACCCCGCTTTCACCACTCTTGGTCACAGCTTAGGTACTAATAATCAGCTCACACACTTCCTTGACGAGAAGAATTTGCACCGATCCTCGCTCAGCATCCCTTTTGGGATGAAATTCTATTGAGTGAAAGCCGAATAGATGTGAAATATTGTCAAAATGCCAGCACTTCGTTATTTTAAATGGCAACGCTGATCATATTTGGATTCTACGTGAAATTTCAGTTTCTTTTTATACTCACATATCAATATCTACAATTTATGGTTTTTAAGACATTTTTCCTTTTTTTAAAGAAATAGCGGATGCAGATGGTACTTTGAGAATCCATTACTTGAAAACCGTTGTAGTTATGCCAACCGAGTTTTCACCAGCGTATAGAAGTTGAATAGGGCTTTCTTTTGGTGTACTTAAAAAAAGAAAAAAGTTAAGTTCCGTCATCTCATTAAAAAAACTGAATTCTTGGTCTTTGAGTTAAATTTGGAGCTCCATAGGTGAGGTCGTATGCAACTTAAATTTTCTGACTACATCATAAGCCCTATTCTTCCTCTACGTGCTTGGGAAGCAACGGTTTTCAAATAATGAATTAAAGTATCGCCTGCGTCCGCTATTTTTTGTAAACGTGAAAATAATTTAAAAGGCTCCAATTACAGATATTAATGTGGGTATCAAAAGAACTAAAATTTCACGTAGGTAGAATCCAAAAATGCATTAAAAAATAGAGGTTGTCGTTTAAAATAACGAAGTTA
This sequence comes from Pyrocoelia pectoralis, assembly GCA_036250285.1. Lineage (NCBI taxonomy): Eukaryota > Metazoa > Arthropoda > Insecta > Coleoptera > Lampyridae > Pyrocoelia > Pyrocoelia pectoralis. The sequence continues at coordinate 9,016,134 of CM070075.1, forward strand.
CTAACTACTTCCGGCATTTACGGAAGTGCTGCCATTTTGAAAATATTTACATCTATTCGGCATACAGAGTAAATTCTAAGTACACATTTTCAAAAACCTATCTATAAAACTTCCCCAGAAACGTCTAACTAAAGCTCCCAAAAAAACAGCCTGTATTTTTGTATTTCAAATACTGTATTTTTAATAGTATATTAAAGTATAAGTGGATAAACGGGAGCAAGTGTTTTAAAGACCATTTATCCACGAATACTTTACGCTATTTTTTTTATTGGTTCACTTTGAAATCTGGGTATTAAAATGGAAATAAGAACTAATAATGTGAAATGGTTGAATTCGTATGTGAAATCAGTATATTTTTCGTTCTCATGGAAATGAGAAAAATGGAAATTAATTTGCAATCTGTCATTTTATTTGTCGTAACAAAGTACTCCTGTCAGATCAATAACCAATTGGAATTCACTTTTTTCAAATTGGTGATGCAATCTGTCATTTTATTTGACGTAACAAATTACTCCTGTCAGAACAATAACCAATAGAATTCCCGTTTTTCAAATTTGTTGATGTTGGCATGGCAACTTTAAAACACGCGCGTGTTATAAAACGCGATTTAAACACGCTGGGGCGTGGTTTAAAAGGCTAAAATAGAACCCCAATAAAAAAAAATAATATAAAAGCATCTCTCGTATTTTGTATTTCAAATACATTTCTAGGAATATTTTGTAAATTGTATTTGAAATACGTTAGTGCATGTATTTTGGCCAGCATTGGATACGGAAAAACACTCCCCATCGTCACCCTTGATTTAGAAACTGGAATTCCTTTTGGCACAAACTTTATCCCGTGGAAATTTCGAGAAATAAGAAATCATGGCAAGTAAGAGCTTTTGTACACCACAAAAGAGATAATTTTGTGATATTTTAAATAAATATAACACAAATTAAGGATAGGTTATCAAACATATTATGCATAAATTACTATTTTTTACTAATTACCGTTGCAAAAACAGAGAACTTACCGTGAAAGTAATAATCGATTGATATGTGAAAGCATATTTATCACAAGACCGTTCATTTTATTGTAAATCAGAAATAATTTAAAGGACAAGATGGTCTTATTTCGAAAAATTCTACTTTACGCCCTTACTATTTACATAGCAGGTGTAAATTTAAAAATTTGTCTGACCTCATATCTTCGAAACTGTAACAGGTAAGTAAAATTTCTCCAAAAGGTTTTTTGAACATTGAGGGGGAGGCAATATCTCACCTCTTAGAGTCCAACCACCCCATCCCCATTTTTTTGAATTGTATTACCCCATCATTGGAAAGCTCTTAGTTTTGAAATAATACGAGAAACAGTATTTAAATCAATTTCTTCAAATTTATTGTTTCAAATTTCAAATCGGGTACTATTTTCCAAAAACAGTTTATATACATATTTACAAATAGGTAGTCAAAAAGACTCAACAATAACAGATACTTATACATTCATGATTTGATTTGATATAGTAGTGATAAATGCGAAAGCATACAACTAAAGTTACTGAAGCTTTTTTTTGCTTTTTTCAAAAAGAGAATCGATTAATTATCATTTTGTTTAGTACCGATGAATAGCATTTTTAAAGGAGTTTCCAATGTTACGTGACACGTGGGGTAGTGTAATTTAAAAAGTATGGGTGAGATCCCCCCCCCCCCCCCCATACTCTAGAAACGATTTCGAGAAATTTTACTTAACTGGTACAATTTCGAAGATATGAGGTCTGGCTACTGACACGTTTCCAAATTGACACCTAGTATAATAATTGATTCATGATGTTTTTCCACGCGAAAAGGTATAATAGTAATTTTATTTATTAACGTTCAAACTGTTGGATTGTTGCCAGATATGAGATCTTTGGAAATCAATTGGATAACATTTATAAAATGTCTGTTAATATAAGCCAGGATGAAACCAGACAAAGCGATCCGATGATCACACATCTGTATTAACAGCATTTGAGAAAAACATCCGTTAAGCTTTTTGTGTTCCTAACCATTCCGAATTATGTGCTTTATAAAGAAGCATTACTGCTATTATTTTTGTGTGAGTTAATCATTGGTGGTTTTAACATAAAATTATTAAGGTCACGTCTTAGTTTCCTCCAAAATAATGGTACATACAAGGTTATGGGAGAAATATATTTTCTTCTTTTTCGGTTTACAATATGGCATTTATAATATAAATAGAAATAAGTAGGTACCTATAGGTAGTTATTTAAAATACACGTTTTCCTTAGAATAGGAAAATTAGAATAGGGAGATAATAAATTACATACTAATGGAAAAGGAATGGTAAGTAGCAGTTATAAGAGGATATGGATGGGAATGGCAATGAGATTTTGTAATAATTTTCAGACAGAATTGATAAACCATAGGTCAAGTTATTAATATGTAAATAATTTTGTGTTTCTTGAAGTAAAAAGAACGAAATTAAAGCATGCAGTCTACAATTAAAACAAAATTTCAACATTAATCAAAGAGAAAAAATGGAATAAAATTACCTAGTCGGAAAAATTAATTTTAATGACTTACTTGCACTATGCAAGACGCTCGTGAAATTTCAGATACAAATATGACACTGAGTGCAAACAACACTATTTTTTATGTAGCTGTGCACAACAAACTGAAATTTTATCCTCGAGATCTTACGATATCCGTACAAAGCGTGTGACATGAGAGGAGAAATGGTGAACCTATTGTCAAAAGCTCTGGATTACTCCATTATTCCTTGTGAAACAAAGCTTAACTATTGCAAGTGATTTAGCTGCTGAACAATAAGCACAATGTTCTTATTCTTATATAATCTACCAAGCCTCGAAAATGGAGAGCTTTTTGACAGTTGTGCCAAATATGATTCAAATTTTACAAAAATATTAAATTCATGGTAAAATGTCCAACATCAAGCTTTTAATCTTTTTTCAATAGTTTATTATTTAATGGGATGGAAGAGAAGTCTTGCAATCGTTTAAATCTTTTACGATTGTCCTCAAAGCATTAAGTCTACTAACTACGTTTAACAATTTTAAAATTAACTTTAAGCACTACGGAATGCTTCAAACAAGAACTTCTGCAAAACAACTGAATGGATTTAGAAATTTTCTTTGTAGATTCTCTACATTAATTAATTATAATATGGGTTTAATTTCTGTTTCCACTTGTAAGTTACAAATATAGTTCTGGTAGTTACGTCGATACAATAAAATAATGGGTACGAAAGTTTTTGTGTACCGATACCACAAAGCATCATAATAAAACAGTTCACATGTGCAAAATGTAGATGAGTTTTTTAACTCAGAGTACTAGGAAACCAATCTTCTTTTTCATTATATAATTGTACAAAAAAATTAGTTTTACTAACGTACCTACGTCTTGAAATTGAAATGACGTGTTTACCAATAGTGTACCGTATAATTTTTAAGAATATAATGCATGGTAATTATTTCAATATAAGTTTTAATTTGAAAACCTGTAATTATTATTACATTTCGAATTCGAATTAACATTAGATGGACTTTGCAGTCATCATTTGAAATCAAGGTTTAGGTATTGGAAATAAGTAAAGCAAGCACGTGTGTGACAAAGGAAGGGAGAAATACGGAATTGTAACCATGATGTAACACTAAAACATTAAAATTATACAACTTGAAAAGAATTTTTAAACAGTTGCATCTTTTCATGTAAAAAATGACGATGGGCATTGTCAAAGCTCTTAGACATGTATTTTTACCTTTTTTATTAAAATTATGTTTCTACCAAGAGAGATCTGCACAAAGAAATAAGTTCATGTGCCGTGTGTTACTTTGCACCAACATATTGGGGCAGATGTTTCATTTTTTACTACTAATTTACAAATAAATATAAAAGATTAACTGTAACCTGCCCATTCGTCGAAAAATAAATGTAACATTACCAGTAAGCTTCCGTAAAAAGGTATTTTAGACTCAAACGCCTTTGTTTTCATAAATTTTTCGCTGTTAAAGAGAAACATGTTAATATACCAAGGACACAGTCAGGGTGACCAGGTGACTTCCAGAGATAAAATGCATTTCCTGTGACGGTAACATGTAACCGTTATATACCATTATTTAGGTCTTTGCAAGACGGATACCCCGAATTCTGGCATTTGAACAAAAATTCAAAAGTATGCAGTCTACGACCCCAAAAATTATGACACAGTTTCCTGTAATGAAGAGGTAGGGAATTTTGTTTATAGACTATTTACAAAAGGACCATGGCGTTGTTGGCGACCATGATTACGTTAAAGAAAAGAGAGTAACTTATCTATATTGTTCCGAAAAGTTAGAGTCGTTCCGAGCTAATGATGGTGGCCATCACTTTTTGGAGTTTAGGATACCGAAGTTATAGATTTGAAATATTTATGGGAGAAGTGCCTATGGTGATTACGTTGAAAAATAATATGTACTCTATTGCACGTTAGGGACAAAACATATTGTTCTCCTTGTACAATACATATTTTTTTAAAAGTTTCGTCACTTTTAAGACTGGTTTTGTAAAAAAATTGCCATTCATCATCTTGAGTAAATTTCATCCATTTAATTTTCATCCAGGGAATGTTCTCTCCTTCCTCATTTTTCTTACGATGTACTAATTTATCGCTGAGTAAACTACTGAACTGCAGAAATTCTTTTTGATGCATTTCAACAACCTCTAAGGGAGGATTTCGTCGTACACTGTTAATAAAATTGCACCAGTCATGAGGAACTTCGATCGCAACAGTAGTTTTTTTCTTAGATTTTTCAATCACTGTGTCCTTTTATTCATTACTTACTGTATACATTCCCTTTCAAACATTAATGGTTAATGTACACAGTTTTGATTTGGAGGTTATAATTCTAAATGACCAATGTCCGTTGCGCAGGTGTAAAAACTATCCATAGGCCCACTTTGGCCCTTCTTACGTATAAGTAAAATGGACTTCGGTCACAAGTAAGTTACAATATCTGCCAAACGAAATGTAGATCGACATTGACCTTTTTACTTCCCGAGTGCGAAATAAAAGGGAGGTAGGTATTGTGTTAGTGTTCCAAAAAAAAAATTGACCTATGCAAATTTTTACATATTTTTGCGTTTCTGAATACGTAGATTCAAAAAATGAAAAAAGTTTCCGTCTGTAGTCTGTCCGTACACATTCCTTGCAACGCTCTAAACTCAGAAACTATTAAAGTTATCGAAATGCGGTTTTCGCCAATCGATTGCATTCGGGCCAAGGACGAAAATGGTGATATTATCTTTGATGACGTCACGTCCGGTATAAGCTAAAATGACGGCACTCATTTTTTTATAAGATAAAGTTGCAATTGACCAATATACATATTATATTGTGTTATATTTATTTTTTGAGAAAAGTGTTAATACGAGGAAGTCTCGTAGCAACTTACCAGAATTTTTTCTATAGAGCATAGTGTATAAATGGTAGCTAAAAATCGCATAAGCTCCAAACGCCAAATTTGGACATTGGCCCTTTTTCTACCAAGCTACAGTACTAAGTATTAATGAAGTACATGTTGCGGTTAATTTGAAGAGTAAATAAGGATAGTTGCCAAATACTTATAAAAAATCAAAAGTTTACCTTATTTTTCATATAATTATAAACATTTTAATGCAGATTGTATATGGCGGAGGTGTGGAGTATCCACGTATTGACTATTCTATATTGAACCAACACACCCTTTACGATGCTTTTCGATCATAGTTGCTACAACTATAGTCTCAACTATGTTTTGTTATCAGCATCAGTGATGATTCGGGAGCAATTTTTTGAAAGACGCTTGCGTTTAATAATATTTAGGTAAACCGTACCTTTTTTTAGTTCTTCTTAAAGTAACGAGAGCTTCAATTTGGATATTATAATAGTGAATTAATAATTTAACTCCCCCTTTATTTGGTTTTGTTGTTACACCCGATAAATTTGACGAATCGAGAAGAGAAGCATCACGTTTCTATTAAAAAAACCAAAAAATACAAATTATTCTTTGATAATAAATTGAATATCGTTATGGCCATTAAAGCTAAATCATTCTTTTCCATTGTTTCCTATTGAAATATTCAAAAATAACATCCGGAATTCACTTATGCATTGAAGTTGCGAAGATATACTGAGCTTAAAGCACATTAGTCATTCTTATTACATCATTGTCCTTCAATACCGCATAACATTAAAATTCCACATTTACGAATATTCAAAATCTTAGTACAATCACCTTTGCATCTAGTCGTTTGATAACAGTCCTACACATTATTTATTACAAAAAAGGAATGGCGCGTCATTACGTCAATTCAATTCCTTGTAGTCTTGCTTTATTAAAATACAGTTTCTTTTCTATTTTGATTCCTTTATTTTTTAACTGACGCCCAAACTTTTTTGCTTTATTTGTTATTATAATGAAATCGTACACGTTTCTCCAATACAAATTTAATTCCCAAACTGTTTTGTAATTTTCAATAATAATTATCTATTGTGTCGAAAGACCTTAACAAACGAGTGTGTTTAGAATTTGCTCTATTTTAACCATTAAGAAAAAAATCTTTATTTCATCTAAAATCCTAAAAAAATTAATTCGCTCACCATAAGAAATCTATACCACGAAGCATCTACTGTTGAATAAGGGCTTGCAAACGTGTAAACATGGCCCTTATATGTTGTTGGCACTGAATTATGGTTGTACGTAGTATAATTCAGTGATTGTTGGTGTTCAACAACAAAAATTGCATTCTGTATATAAGCTGTGTTGGGTCCAAGTAATACAATTCTTAAACAACTTTCGATATTACCATATAAAAATTGGTTCGTTTTGACAATCCCACGGCCGAAACGTTTCAAGATATTGTTGAATGTAATTCTGTAATGGTAATGTGTAATGGTAAATGAGTGCATGAGAGAGATAAGAAAAGAACGGATAAGGTATGAGCAAGAGGAGAGGAGGTTGTTTTATGAGAGAGTGGGATATGCGAGGGAGGAGATAGAAAGGAGAAGAGATGAAGGAAGGGATATGGTATAGGAATTAGTAGCAAGAGACAAAGATGTCCAAGGTCAGGAAAGGAGAGAGAGGATAGCGGAGGGAAGATATAATGAGGGATATATGGAGATAATGGTGGAAGGCAAGGCCGATTATATAGTGAGTGGTATGGAGTTAAAGGAAAAAAGAATGGTGGCAAGGTTCAGGTGCGGGAACGAGGAAAACGAAAGCAGATACTGGTGGGAGGACGAGAAAAGGATATGTAGAATGTGTGGGGAAGGGAGGGAAAATATATGGCATATGATGAGGGAGTGTGAGGAACTAAAGGAAGAGAAGAGAGAAAGAAAGGTGATTTTGGGAGTGAAGGGGGAAGGAGTGGAGTGGATGAAGAGGGTGCTGGAGAGTAGGGAAAGGGTAGGGAGAAGGGGACAAGTGAAGGAAGTGATTTTTTATTTTTATTTTTGTTTTGTTTTGTAAATGTACCAAGCTTGTTTTTTGTTAGAAAATAAGAATCTTTTGTTAAGTAATAAGACAAATAAATACATACATACATACATAATGTAATTCTGTATATCCATTTTGTTCCAAAGTGTGCAAAAGATTTATTTTGTTACCTATATGCTAGTGGGGATTTGTTATGTGTTTCTGATCAACATAATTTTTCGAATCGTTCAAACCAGTAGCGGAGGAAGTTTCTTGATTTTGATTTAATAGTTAACGGTGTTAGGTCCATAATGCTACCCATATACTTAAATTAGTTTTCAATAATATACACAAACTTAACATGTATTCCAAATATTTCAATATGTACTGCATATTTGGTAATAATGACATAGAAGCATTAAATTGTAAAATGAAATATTTTGTGAGGGAGCCTTCTATGTATCGGTTTAATAAATCACCGGGTGGTTCGTTATGCCGGAGTTCCCATTCCATGTCCGTTTGTGCCAACAAAAGTTTGTTTTCTAATTATTTTTAATTTGTTTTACCACCATTTTAGAAATATAAGTATGATGTTCATTAATAGTAGACTGGATCCAGAAAGGTACCCCGCACCGGTTTTCTTACACTAATTTTTCGGACGCCTAGAAAAAGGCTAGACATGGTCTAGTAGCCGAAACGTCGGCATAACGAAGCACCTGGTGTGTGTGTGTTAAGGTGAGTATGTTTAATTTTTTGAAATATGTTCAACATGATTTTTGGAATTGTTGTTTTTTCATCCTACTCAAAGTACGCATTATTCATCCTGCCATCACACCTTGCTGTGTTATATTTGATATGCAAGGCGAGTTAATATTTTTGAGACGTTAGTAGTTTTTGAAAATTGATTAATGTGGAAGATTTCCACAAATTACAAAATCTTCTTGATGAAATATCTGCAGTAATGTTTCTCAAATTTATTTGGGAAAATTTTTTAATTCATTTATATTTATTAATTTTCTTTTATTAATTATTTAATTTCAACCCTATAGCAGTAGAAGGTCTAAGGAGCTGCCGATGGATATGGTGTTCAAAGAATGTTTTGTGTCCATCACAAAAACAATGAAATTAGCGAAACAAATTTTTTTTTTGACTTTGAACTCCTGCTTTATGAAGAGTTTCCTCGGAAAACACACAAACAAACTGGAAAGGCCTTATATATACATATATTGATAATGTCAGATCACGTACAAACATTTAAAAATTCCAATTCACAATAATTTGCCTATTTGGGTGACGGTAGAACAATATGCCGGTCAGCCAATTCACTTGCGAAATCAGCTCTGAAATGATGATCTGGATCGTGAATCGCTTCAATTTCAAGGAAATCATCTGGTCTATTTTGAATAAACCACTCTAAGCATTTGTAAACTTTCGCCTTCTGCTCCTCAGTACAGTCGTGACATTTTGATTTCAGTGCCTTAGGTACAAGTTCTGCAATACAAAGATCGTTTATCTATCCTATATTTGTATATCTTTTTAATTACCTCTCAGCTTTTGACCATCAGGAGTACATTTTTGACCTGTTTTAGCACAGGCTACATAATTGTCTACCAATCGAGGATTTGATAAAATTTCGTCAATATCTACATGGTCAAAGTCTTCGTATTCACCCCAAACCGCCACAATAACAATAAAGAAACTCACAATAAGTAGGTTATTCATAGTTGACACTTGTATGATTTTGACGGAGATTTTAGTTCCTTTATATAGTAAATCGCAGTATAAGTTTTTGGAAACGTGTCATAAAGTGGGATAAATGGATTCGGATTAAAATGTGATTAACTTCAATAAAAAAAATAATCGCTCTCCGTAATTAGAAGCTACCCTCTAATCACTTAAGTGTTTTGGCGGTGACATAAGTGTGATTAACTTATTTTTGTTTCAAAAAAGAGGCTCCATTATTTCATCTAGTGTACAATTACAGGTGTTACTGTAAACAAATTTAATACGTTCAAAGTAACATTTCTTGAAATAATATTTAACGTAATAATTATATTTCAAATGATGTAACACGATGAAGGACACCGTTCATTAGATTATATTATAGGAAATAAACCCCTTTTTTGTCATTTTGTGAGCATGATTACATTCCTAATAGGTAGTAGGTAATTATTCTTCTTATTAGTTCTTTTTCGTGATCTGTACTTTGGGAGGCAGACTTGAAAAATGAATATCTAATACTTACTGGTAAGCTGTTCTTCATTTCTTATCACATAACGCATTGTACAATTCAAAAAACTTCAGATCGTATGTAGGAGAATGTAAGGAGTTAAAAATATTTTTACAAACCTTACGTAATTTTATTTATTCAAATATTACTAAGTTATCATATAATTATGTTATGTCAAATTCAACCTTCAAGGTGCATGATACTAAAAATTTGTTTAGAAGACAACTTTGGAATTGTTTTCTCGTAAAATTTTTTTGGATATAATAATCTGTCATAGTTTAGATAAATATTTATTTATTTATTATTTCTTAATTAAAAATTCGAATGAACCCCAAGGGTGAATGAAACCTTCATTGCATACGAGTAGAAATTTTTTTATTTCTAGGTTGCTACTACCGTGTGGCCTAATTTTAAATAGGTATTATCACACTGTGACCCAAAGTCTAATGGTTTTTAAGCAATAGGATAATTATCCTTTGTGCCGTATTCTTGTTTGTTTTAACTACAAATTTTACAAGAGTACCTATGAAAGGTTCTCAAAATAAGATGCGAGGATGCCATATTTTATTTGACATCTTACGATCAATTGAAATTAACTTATCGCAATAATAATGGGAAGCAAGATCAATATCTAAGTACATAGTTACAAATGAATAAAAAGCGAATACTATTGTATACACAAAAAATTTGCTTAAAATAGTCATTAATTAATAAGTGGAACTTTTTTGAATCAGATGTAACACATTTGGGAATGGAAATTGAACCTGAATGTGGTATTTCCGAACATAATCAACTAAATTGATTTATGCGTGTAATTAGATCCAATTTGCGGGTTACATAAAGATGGATATAAATTATGAAGTATACGATTATGTAAAGCAAACATTAACTATAACTTTTTGACATTTATTGGCGTTTTTACTTACATTATAGCTATTTAAAGAAACGAGGAATAAGCTTTCATTAAACGATACTGTATTTAGAAGCTTTTACAAAAAAAGAAGAATTGCTATCGACCGCTAATATACTTATCGCAATACCTAAAATACGTATCATATTCAAATTTTGTAGACTTGCAAATTTTCAGGGTGGTAAACGATGTTCCCATAGTACAATTGGACGAATTTTTGCATAAACCGAAGTTACAGAATGTTGTGAGAAAAATTTAAGAACGGATTCTAAATCTCAAAATACGAAAAAAAGTTCATATAAACATATGGGTCCGGAAATGCTCCGTTTTCATCGTACGGGGTTTTTAAACTTTTCTGTTTTTAATAGTTTCTTTTACATTCATCGAAAATCCTTTGTGGTATTGAGATGAGTTTTGCTACACGCAAAGGTATCATTAAGGTGCATCCGCACTACGCCGATCGGCTACGGCAAAGCCGATCAGCAAAGGGCGCATGGCATCACGTCTTTACTGCTTGGGGATCATGCCGAGCAACACGTACATACTTGCAATGCAAAGCCGATCGGTAAAGCCGATCGGCATAGTGCGGATGAACCCTTAAAGGTCACATTCACATGTACAAATTTGTTTTGTAAAGCACTTACATCAGTGGTGTTCGTGTCGACAAGCCTTTATGTTCATAAAAAAAAAACTGTAACGCCACAAGTTAGTGTCGCTATCTTAAAGTCAGATTAATTCTTCTTAAAAGTACCGTTGGGCGTTTTCCTTCTGACGCATCATTTTCGAAATAAAAATTATTTTTTTCGGCTTCGGTCTAGAAAAACTGATTTTCCATTCGCCTAAATCATCTTGAAAATGGCATTTTCCTGCCTTGGCAAGCCACTGACTCACCGACGCTGACGCTATTTGCTGAAATGTCAAAACTTTTAGAAATTCTGTTTCACTGTTTTTAAACTATTATATAGCTGAAGGTAGGGCTTACAATACCGGAATTCCGGGATTTCGAAAACCTGGATCCCGGACAAAATTGATGCAGTATTTAAAACCGGTATTCATACGTAAATACCTGTATTTCGGTATTAATTTAATTTTATTTTAGTAGAATATTTTGGATAAATTCGCTGTTCCTAGATCTCGGCCTATAACATGAATAAATGAATAAATAATGATATTTATTTATAGTGCAAAATATTGTATGTATGTACAGGGTGGGCCAATAGTGTATGGATGGAAGATTGTGGGTTTATTAACGAAGGCTACAAATCTAAAATCTTTTTTTTACTTGAATCGCAAAGTTTATAGAGGATGATTTATTTATTTATTTATTTATCATGAAGATTAATATATTGTAATAGTTCAATGCATTAAATTTATTATTCATTATTTTGTATATAAAAGTTAAAGTTAACAGTTTTCTTCTGTGAGTCAAACTCATCAAGTTAGCTTCCTTACGGAGGATACTTGACTGTAAGTCTCTAGCAGGAGATACATTGTATTTTTTAAAGTACATATATCTTTTTTATTTTGCACTCTTTCTAAGGACTGAATATTTTTCATTGTGTATGGAAACTAAATAGTGCATGCATATTCCAATTTACTAAATATAAAGAATTTTAATTACAAAAGGACTTTTGAAATACAGAGAGTTTCGCTCTTATGAAACCAAGAAGGTTGTAGGATTCGTTTATTATGGTTCTTATGTGAGCATTGAAATTAAAAGAGGAATCAAAAGTGACCCCTAAATCCTTTTTTGTTTTGACTAATGTGATTAAATCATTTCCAATTAATATCTGTCAATTATTGTTTTTATGGTGATGACAAGAACATTACACTTTTTAACATTTAATTTCAATTTGTTTTTAACACACCAATCAGTAACTTTGTTGATGTGTGATTGTAAAATACGTTCATCTTCAAGGTTATCAACAGCTCTAAAGAATTTAGCATCATCAGCATAAAGAAGACAATTGGAATAAATCATATCCACAATATCATCAATAAATAAAATGAAGCATAAACATCCTAATTTATATCAAAGTTGCATTTTTTTAATGGAACGCCCTGTATATTCCTTGGTCAATTCTAGTGCCGCACATTAAAACGAATCGTTTGGCAGCATTTGTACAAAAAATTGAATATCGCAATACACAGTTAGAAGGCCGTGACGATGCGATAATACTAAAACATGAAATGTACTATCGTAAACCGGACGGTCAAATCCGGAACCTTCTTGTGTTCGGAGAAAATATTACTACGTCAATTGACAAGATTTCTATAGACGGTAACTTGATTTTTCAAATGGCACGACCAATTTTTCTTTATTACGTTTTAACTTTTGAACTATGAATTTACAAAATTATAATTGCGAGTTTATTATTTCCAATTTCAATATTGAACTGTTTAACTTGAAGTAGCAGCAATATTTTGCGTTTCGAATTTTGAAATTTGATTTTTCAAATTATAATTTAGGATTCATTAGCATTAATATATTGAGTTATTATTTCAAATTTCTATTTTGAATACGAAATTTTTGAATTTTATGTTGATTTATTTAATTTACATTTTATATTTACATCTTTGAATAACTTGAATACTTTGAATTTGGAGTTTTGAACTTTGAATTTCTAAGCTATGCGTTTTTTATTTTTCTTTATAGTTTCAGCAGTAAAAAAAGTCAATACTGGTATCAATACTGGGATTCCGGTATTCACTTGATTGAATACCGAAAACCGGTATTCAAAATTTCTTCCGGTATTCTAAGCCCTAGCTGAAGGTTTGTACCAATTTAATAAATCCTAAATGATATCACGTACTTGAGGCGTAGATAAACTATAAAGATGATGCGAGCACTTGCAAAACAGTTTCTGGCCTAGGCCGGGTCGACAAATAATTACACCATGGAGTGAGGACTGCCAATAGAATAAAATAAATTCCCTAGCGGGAGATATTTTAACAATAAATTAATAACTTGTTTTAATTTAAAAAATTTGTCGACCGAAAAAGTTTTGTGCATTACACGGCCTCGGTCACACACTGTTTTGCAAGTGCTCGCATTGCTGTATTTTGGGGGCTGGCGCACTTGTAAAAGTGAAGTTTCTAGCCTAGTGATAGAAATAACTATTTTCTTCAAACGTCAAGATATTAGGTCATTATTCGACTGAATAGTAGGGGGCAAAGAAGTTTGACACTATCGCTAGAACAGATTTTACTTTTCCTTTTCCTGTCGCCTACCCATTCGTGAAAACAAATACCTACTTGACAATGGCGTTTAAGCCACCGTAAGATATCTATTTGGCTGTGCCTATTGGCCAAAAATATTTTTTCTTCAAACGTCAAGAAATTATGTCATTATTCGACCGAATAGTAGGCGCCAAAGTTTGACATTTATCGTTAGAGCAGATTTTACTTTTACTTTTCCGCCGCCGGAGGGAAAAGTGTTGTCATAGAAACACTTTTCCGCCGCCGGAGGTAAAATAATGTAATTCTCATGCGTTACCAAGGAAACGGCACTTTTACCTACCTATTCGTGAAAACAAATACCTATTTGACAATGACGTTTAATTTAACGAACGCCGCTAATAATATCCCTTAAAACCATTTAAAAATAAATGTTTTGCGTAAATTTGCGGAAGTTTGAAGAAAAAATAGCATATTTTATTTGGCGGAGAAGTTACTTTTCATGGCTTGCCTTCTATTGGCCGCCTCACTTCGTTCGGCGGCTAAACACAGGAGCGCCATGAAAAGTTGTACTTCTCCGCCACATAAAATAATATACTATTTAGTATTTACATATAATATTGTATAAAATGGTTATATTTAAGGGAAAACATAAATAGTTGCCCCAAAATTCATCTTGGAAAAAAACGATTTATTGTGTATTGTAAGTTCTATTCTAATTGTGTGGCATAAATGTGCGGATTTTTGAAAATGTACTATGAGAAAGAGCAGGAGAGAGTGAGACAATTGTGGAATGAAGTATGATTTGACAAGTCGGATTTTTCATCTGAATATGAACCATGCGAATAAAATTGCGATTCCGATGGTTCTGTGGTGCCAACAAAATGTCGGCGAAAGAATGTGGCATATACTATAGTTTCCAGCAATCAAGTTTGAAACATACACGACCAGTGGAGTTTGATGAAACATTTAAAGGAATAGAGGCACCGATAGAAGCTGGACGTCAAATTATTACTGATAATGAACCTATTAACATTGATCTTATTGGGCATACTATTGAGGAAGTAATAGCATGAAATGCAGTTTATTTGGAATCTGCATCTGACAAGGATCTGTTACCGGAAAAAGTCTGAAAGACTTTATATTTTCTGAAACAAATCCAAGAATTAAAACCTCGTTCTATGACAATATTTTCATACGATTTCTATAAACTTGTGATTTCTGATGAAATATTTCAGTTATTTGTAACTGAAACGAATCAAGAGAATGATAAAATGGAAGCATTTGTGGAATGTATTATGTGGATGGTACTTATAAACTTGCCTTCAATATCTTCATACTGGTCAAAAAACTTTATTTATAAAAATAAAATTTCTCAGATAATGTCAAGAAACCGTTTTCAATTACTTTTAAAAGTTGAAAATTATTTGGTACTGACATTTTGACTGTGGTGGACAATGTGAACCCATCCGCGTAAAAACCAACTTCGCCAAAATATTGCTAAAAGCATTTTATTTCATCCTCTACATATAGTGAATAGGTTTAGTGGACGACTTCGATCCACCAAGACCTGAAGTTAGAAAATGCGTGGTGGACAACATTGACCCACCACGGCCACTGTGGAACATTTTCTTTCTCTTAAGTAGTGGACATCGTTGACCCATTTAATGTGTTAATTTAACGAACGCCGCTAATAATAGGTATTCCTTAAAAACCTTTAAAAATAAATGTTTTGCGTATTTGAGGAAGTTTGAAGAAAAAATAGCATATTTTATTTGGAGGAGAAGTTACTTTTCATGGTTCACTTGGTTCGGTGGCTAAACACAGGCGCTCCATCAAAAATAGTACTTCTCTTCCACATTAAATAATCTACTATTATTAATCCTCAGACCAATTTATTTTAATTCCATTTCAGGTAAAAGAAGCTTCATCCGTGAACAAAATATACGAAATAAATGACCGATTTTCTGTATTCCATTTTTTGGTGGTAATACTGCAGTCTGGCTGGAAAGTCTGCTTCAGAAAGGGCTTGTACTCTCTGTAAATGGTAAGGATGGAGTTGCTGCTCGTGGAGGATTCGCCATACATTAACATGGTTGGTATTCCCCAATTCGTTTACTACACAGGTTGTACTTATTTCACTATTTTGTTCAACCGCAATTAAATAAAATAATCCGTTGCCCTTCCTTTAAAAAGGTTCTGGATATAGGCCTTTGCCTTTGAGCCCCCCCCCCCCCCCCCCCGAGAAAAAATCCTGGTTACGGGCCTGTCTTATTTACATTTTTCAAAACTACGCTTTGGGGCAAGTTTGATGTGAAGAAAATGTACCACTAGTTAAAAACTTGCTCATTAAAGAATAAAGTTTTGAACGATTGGTCCTTCGGGCCGCAATCTTTCATTTTGTTACAGGATGGATATCCATTTCATTAATGAAGTGAACCACATCTCGTTTTCCATTTTAATTTTATATTTAGGTACTTTAAAATCCTGTGTATTCTATTAAGACATATATTATGTAAATTGTTCAGTATTTTGATTCAAATTTTTAGATATTTTCATTGAGATTTTTGTTTCCAGTCAACAAGTTAAAAAAAGCAAAAACTTGCATAAATCACTTTTTAATCGTCTCGCAACTCGGAAACTCAGCTGTGTAAACGTTGCAAATAGGAATAACATTTAATAATATTTAAGGCAACATTGCCACGTTAATGTCCCATAAATTCAACCGTAAGTATGAGTAGAGTAGTTCAGGTTATACATATATTCAAAATTTTATTGCATCTATATGTTATTTGAGAGTGAACTGTGGTCTCATGGTACTGAATCTACATTGAATGAAGAACCTTAAGTATTTTTTATACAATATTTGCAAACAATAGTAATCATGACCGGAACAGAATAGTAAAAATATTACGACTTATTGCGTTTTATCGTTAAAAAGTAATAATAAATAAGATGAACAATAACTAGACGGGCAGAGTAATTTATATATTTTGAAGGTTATCAGGTGAAAGTACAACTAATTAAATAATTTATAAGTAATCAAAGTCTAATATGTGTAATGTGGTAAAGTCTTTCGTGCGAAGTTCCTCGACCATATGAATTGCTAAAGTACCATTACTAGTCCTTCTCCCGTAAATACGAGTAGAGTAGAGTATAGAAAACATCTACTTTTTGAGCACTATTAACATTACATTAAATGTAGGAATCAATATTAGAATAATTAGATCTATGTAATTTCCTATACCTAACAGAGATTTACAATAATGAGCCATACATGAACTAGAGAAGTCGGTGAAATGGTTTTCAGAGCGCAAACAACACACACCCCATGTACAGGGTTGAGGGTGTGCAACTAAGAAAGGAGGCCGGCCATAACTCAGAAACTATTTGAGATAGAACACTGCTATTGAAAGGAACATTAATAAGGGAGTAATTTGAAAAAAAAATTATGTCAATAGCTCTTATAATACCGAAGATATAGTAAAAAATGTGGTAATATAAGAGGAAATTTGAGGTATAAACAAATCGTAAGCTTAATGTAAATAAAGTAGGCTATGAGACCTTCAATTCTTTCAAAATTTCAGTGGTCCTGCAACAATTGCATTTTGCATGCATTCAAAATATACTGCAATGCTTCTCCATTGGAAATTAGGAATTTTGCTTATAATACAACAACCAAAACATACTTAATGTCATTTTTTTATCTAGTTTACAGCTTTGACATAAAGCTTTCATTTTAAGCTTACGATTTGTTTATACCTCAAATTTCCTCTTATATTAACCACCTTTTTGGACTATATCTTCGGTACTATAAGAGCTATTGACATAATTTTTTTTTTAATTACTCCCTTATTAATTTTCCTTCCAACAGCAGTGAAAAAAATATTTGGTACCATTTGAATTTTTTTAGAAAAGTCGACCGTTTTGTTCCTTCAACAAGTTGCGCCCTCTATTGGTAGACGGAGATAAGAAATTGTTGTGGTTTTGAATTATTTTGGTAATATCAAGTATTGTCTTTTCATCGAGACCAATCTTGACAAATTCAAGCAACCCGTTTCGGAGTTACACGATTTTTTCTAGTAACATGTAATTTAGTTCCCCCTCCCTTTATTTTGACAGCAATCGTAAAAATTCATTAAACAAAGTTTTACATTTTGATCACTAGTTTTCAATGAATATATTTTTTTAAATACTTTACTGAGGAAAATTGCCCAAAAAATGGGAATTTCAAATTGAATTAAGTGAAACGCCTTCTGACGGCAATGGTAGGAAATTGAAAATAATTTCCAGTATTTTTTCTTGGCCACATTTATTATAAGATTTTTTATTTCACTGTTCTATCTCAAATAGTTTCCGAGTTATGGCCGGCCTTCTTTCTTAGTTGTACACCCTGTACATAACAGTACGGCACCTTCTGATACACATGATACAAATGTACGGAATAATAAATTGCACAATTATCTCCAGAAAAATCTTGAGCATATCAAGAATGATCTAGATACATAGTTTCCATTACCGTTACTTCTTGCCAAAACACGATCAAGATGTTAAATTTAGAAGAGTTGCTTGCATATGATGCACCTTTGGCCTAAATTTTATAGTATTGTTACGAACTTTTCCCTTTTATACCGTGCATTTTCACTGACAAACAGCAATACTCTCGAGCTTGTATGGGTTAAAGGGCGCCCTGGAACAATAGGCGATGAAAAAGCCCGACTGGCCTCAAAACAACCGTTTTATGGTCCAGAGTCTGGCCTTCCACTTACGGTATCAACTGTAAGCAACTTAATAACCCAACACACCCAAGTCCAGCACAAGGACAGGTGAAACTTGATGTTAGACTGCCGCCACGCGAAAGAGGCCTTCAGAGGATTATTTCGTAACCTGGCGCGCTTCTGGACAGGGCTATCCAGGAGAAACCTGCGCCTACTTGTAGATATACTTTCTGGGCACTGTAAACTTAACAAGCACATGCACCGCATGGACTTGGGAAATTCACCACCCTGTAGAGGATGCTACACAATACTGTGCGATTGTCTCGTACTTGTCAAATTAAGACGATCCATGTAGGGGAATCCCGGCCGGACATTGTTAAGATCACGTGTGGGATTGGCTTGAGTGACGTTGCGGGGACGAATGACTCTAAACATGGAGGTAGCACAAAGGGCCCGAATAGGTGGCCAATGTGCGCGTGGTCTTTCCCACCCTCCCATCGAAATCCAGAAATCCATACCGTGTATTTTCAGAAATGTTGTTAGTATTATCAGAAATAGTAAAGATCTTTCCATCCATCTTCCTGATATGTGATGGAGTCCAATCTAATACCTTTACATTTTTGATCCATCCACAAAATAAATACTTCTTGCGAATATAATATTTCGTAATTTGTAAGTCGTCAACGATTTATCGTATCTCTCCAATGGAAAAAAATGGCGTATACAGGGTGTTCATTTAGTAGCCCGTTCTTCAAGTACGGCTTTATTGTTAAATTTATTAAAAAATAAATATACGGGATGGCAATTAGGTTAGATGAAGCACATTTGCAAATTATTTAGACACATACAGGGTGTCTCCAAAAAGTATGGTGCATAAAACGTATTTTTTTTAAATGGAATGACCCACTTTTTTTAAGCCCAAATGTAGGGGCCTTGGGTGAACTTTTCAGTCGTACATTATTTTTGTATTAATACACGGCGTTGCGAAGTTATTAATTAATACATATTTTTTGCTAAATATCAACCCTTCCATTATACGCTTGTATTTTTTTAACGTCTTGTTTTTGTTTTTACGTAAGTTCGGTGGTGGACTTGGGTTGAATCAGAGTATTCAACCGTGACGAAACATTAAATTATTTCATACAGGATGTTCACTTTTTTTTGCTCCAAACATCGACATTTTCAAACTAATTTTTCTTCATTTTTTTAAATAGCACACCCTATTTATTATTGCATATTTGGAATCACCGGTAAATTTTAGTGCAACTTTATTAAGCTTACCCTATACCTAAGTGCGATAGTTTTTTCGTAAATTGAGATTTTCTATTCCTTACGGCAGTAGCTGGTGGCGCGATGGACGAGACAACGCATAGGTTGGACACTCGAATCGAAGATACCGTTCAAAATGTTTGCCGTCTTGTACTAAGCACGAGTCAACTCTTTTGGTGAAAGATTTCATCACTTCATTCAACATAATTGGAGTAATGCGGGGAAAAGACTGTTGAATCCTCTCCATCATGTTCTATCTAGTAGTGGCACCATTACGATAAACGTATTCACTAATTTGTTGTCTGCCTTGTATGGAAAAGTGAGTCGGAGTTCCGTCCAGCGGCAATCACATTATCTCCGTAATGTAGTTAGGAAGATGCTGAGTTAAATTTTGAAAGTCTTCTGTCATGAAATTTAAAAAGATTTGTCCTGTTAGTGGATTTTCAAAAAACTAAGGACCAAGTTTATAGTTATCTGCGATTCCTCCCCAAACGTTGAGACTCCGGTTATGTTGGAAATGGTTGACGCAGATAATGTGCGAGTTTTGCGTGTCATAAAAGTGAAAGTTGTATCTGTTTACAAAACCATTTCTGTGGAACATGCATTCGTCCGTAAACAGCACATATTTAAAAAATAAATAGAACCTTATTTTATCGCATCTTCGATTCCAGTGTCCAACCTATGCGTTGCCTCGTCCACGCGCCTTAACCATCCCGCCACTATCTACTGCCGTAAGGAATAGAAAATCTCAATTTACAAAAAAACTATCGCACTTAGGTATAGGGTAAGCTTAATAAAGTGGCACTAAAATTTACCGGCGATTCCAAATATGCAATAATAAATAGGGTGTGCTATTTAAAAAATGAAGAAAAATTAGTTTGAAAATGTCGATGTTTGGAGCAAAAAAAAGTGAACATCCTGTATGAAATAATTCAATGATTCGTCACGGTTGAATACTCTGATTCAACTCAAGTCCACCACCGAACTTACGTAAAAACAAAAACAAGACGTTAAAAAAATACAAGCGTATAATGGAAGGGTTGATATTTAGCAAAAAAATATGTATTAATTAATAACTTCGCAACGCCGCGCCGTCTATTAATACAAAAATAATGTACGACTGAAAAGTTCACCCAAGGCCCCTACATTTGGGCTTAAAAAAAGTGGGTCATTCCATTTAAAAAAATATACGTTTTATGCCCCATACTTTTTGGAGACACCCTGTATGTGTCTAAATAATTTGCAAATGTGCTTCATCTAACCTAATTGCCATCCCGTATATTTTTATTTTTTAATAAATTTAACAATAAAGCCGTACTTGAAGAACGGGCTACTAAATGGACACCCGGTATAATTGACAATGTACTCTCTGCATAGATATTTAATAATGATTCTTGGTTTTCCTTGCGGTAGCCACCCTTGGTTTTCTTTATACCTGAATAGATTCTAAAACGGTGCCAGAAATGTATCAACCAAAGCAATGGACACACTTTTCGGTTACAAAAGGAAACGGTTTCCTTCATTAAAGTAAAAAAGCTTGACACACGTGAAAAATTATGAAAAATTCACTTCAGATGCTATAAAACTGAAAAATAAAAGTTGAATTTGGCACAATTAGAATTATCTTTAAATAGTTTCTTAATAATGTACAAGTTGTTTAAATTTACCTTGATGATTGTTTTTCAAAACTCATCAATTCTCTAATCTGTATCCATAGGTTATAGTATTAGCAATAATGACAGTATTGTGTATCGAAATTGCGACACATTGTATATGCATGTTTGTTTGCTAGGTTGTTAAATCACGGCCCAAGGCTGACAATTAATTGTTTTTACTTATACTTCAAATATATGTAAAGTCATGTTAAATGTACTTCACCTTCACGATGAATTGTTTCCATCAATCAAAAGCAATCCTTATTGTTCCTTTTTTACAGCAAGAAGAGTTATACCAAGTAACATGTGGGGCACAATTTTAAAATGAAAAGGGAAGATATGAACTTAGAAGGAAAGATGGTCGTATAATATCCAAGAGTTAATAAAAATAATGGAAACGTGTGAATTTTAGAGTGATTAACGAAAAATTAAAATTAGTTGCAAGGGGTCGCGGAGAAGCTTTCTATCGACCTTTGTATAATAAGAGAGGTAAGCGACGTGCTTTACTAAACATATTAATTGAGTAATTTAAGTGTCAGTTATGTGAAACAAAAAAATTTAATTTGTTGTTTTAGATTCGACTTAGAAATTAATGAACATAATTATTTATAACAGTAGATTCAATTCAATTCAGCATGAAAATCACATCAGCTTATGGAAAGAATCGTTTAACATAGGAATGTAATACATTCACGGACTATTGGATTTTTAGACGTGTAGGAGAGATGTGGCATGATGTTTTCTTTACAATGATAAATTCCAATCTTTTTGGAAAAAGTACATGTCGCTCAGATCCTTCATGCTACGAAAAAAGTTTATCCTGGCAATTATTAAACAAAAAATTAGACTAAAATAAAAATTTTGTCCCACTAAAAATCCCATAATAAATAAAACAGCATGAAAAACATTACTAACTAACGAAAAACCATTTTTAAGGGTTGAAGAATAGATGACTTATAAAATTTTGCCTTATACATACATACTGAACTCTATTTCAATCTTTAGAGCAGCATGCGTCCTTGCAGTAGCCGACCTTTGAAATAGCCTATATTTTTCTAAAATTTACAGCTATTACATTTATTAGTACCTGTTCGAAATTTCATAACGCCTTAAAAATATAATTAGCTTCACCGACTCGCGGGAAGCTATTGCAACGATGAAAAAATTTCCAAAAATAAAAAAAAATTTCACATTTCTCGACGTTTCAGAGCATTTGCATGCATTTTCCGTAAAAAATGTTGGTGTCTGTGTGTGTGGATGTGTGGTTGTCGCCACGATAACTTGAGAACGGATTAAGATATCGACTTCAAATTTTCGGGATAGATTTCTTGTCGAAATATAAAGGTTAAGTTCGTTAGTCAGCCATATTGCATGAAAAGGGCCAAAGGGCAAAACTGTAATTTCGTTAATATTTGTTGTAGAAGGTCGGAAAAAAAACATAATGTAGAGAACTATCAATCGTATAAAAAGTTATCAACAAATTTTTTTCATACTGCAGCCCTTAAGGGTGTAAATTGTAAATGTCGGTAAATTGGGAAAAAAGTCTTTGGTATACAAGAATAATCCATAAACCCGCGACGACTTAAAAACCAAAATCAAACGAGTGCTTCACGACATTCAGCCCAACTTGTTGGACCTCGAGACCCTTTAGTAGCAGAAGAGGAGTTTCTATTGACTTCAAATTGTGGTAACATCGGTGAAGCTCCTCTTCACGTCTTCGGATTACGTGCAGCGAATTTTACAGTTATTGTGGTAGCGTAATTTGTAATTCCTTGGCATATTTGTAACTGAGACACCGAATAGTAGTGGAACTCAGCCCTTAACACAACTTTGAAGTAGGTAGTAAGTAAATATGTATTCAAAAAATACACTTTCTGTCCTTTTTAAAAAACATTCTCCTATTCCCAATATTGAGATGGCGCTTAAATTCATATGGATACGTTCAGGAGACACACGTTCTCGACATGTCATAGGGTAATCTTCCAATCGTTCGTTGTTTTTAGATAAACCACCACAAAATAGAAAAGAAACCTTCATTTTACAGAAAAATCATAAATGTAACTAACCTTGTCTCAAATATTGAAACCATTTCTTTTGCTTAAGGAATTTGGTCTCTTTTCAATTTCAACGGCTTCTCGTATTATTCTTGCTATGCGAATGTATGCGATGACCCGTATCCAAATTGTCAAGAAAGAGGACACATTGTGTTGTTTTATTGCCAGATGATGTTATTATGTCCTAACATTTCCCCGTCTATTTGTCTGTCCGATATATGACCTCGTGCATTCGTATATTCCACGATATTCACCAGGCATTTTGTCCTTAGTATTTCGGAGGAATTGACGGAGTCAGCTGTTTGTTGCCAATTCTGTCTCTAAATGTTTTGCATATCTCAAAACAAGAAATTTTCTAGGTTCATCAGTATTTTTTGTAGTTTTTAAGGGAAAGGTATATTTTTTTATGACAGCATTCATCTTCTTAAAGCAACAACTATTTTGTTGTAATTTTTCATTCGGTTCATCGGTTAAGTTGATGATTTCCAAATTCTTCGTCAACTAAACGTATGGATGTAATTGTTGATGATTTAATTATTCCGTAAAGTTGACTAAAATGGTAGTGCGATTTGGCGTTTAGGTAGGTATCTGTTTGAGTATGTTGTGTGCTATTTCTATTAATACCTCTAAAAATGACAGCTTGCTATCAAATTTAACTTCCACCGTAAATTGGATGATAGGATGGATATTATAGATATGTTGAAGAAATTATTCAAAGCGTGAGGTGTCATCTACATACCTGTACCAAGGTTTCGATTTAAGATTAGTTAAGCTTAAAGCGTTATTTTTAAAATCCTCAATGTATACGTTGATAATAGCAGAGGAAAGTGGTGAACACATGGGAGATCCGTGGATTTGTTTGTAAAATTCCCGAAGCCCAGTCAGCGAACAAACGGCGTTATCTATTTTCATTAACCCAAGTCCCTACGCATTATTCCACAGGTTGAAGTCTGCGAAAGGCTGAGTTCTGTGCGATAGGAATTGACTGTTTCGGGTTCTCCTGCACACTTTCACGAACAGCGAGAGTGCTCGGACTTTGATGGGTCACCGCGTATGCGCTAAAATGGGCGCAACGTGCGCAACGTTTACACTAACGAACACTCATTTTGATAATAAAGTTTTATGATTTGGACGTGCTACTCAATCGTGTAACTTGCCATGGTG
Source organism: Pyrocoelia pectoralis (assembly GCA_036250285.1). Lineage (NCBI taxonomy): Eukaryota > Metazoa > Arthropoda > Insecta > Coleoptera > Lampyridae > Pyrocoelia > Pyrocoelia pectoralis. The sequence continues at coordinate 9,040,746 of CM070075.1, forward strand.
TTTTGGAATATGTGACAGAATAATAAACAACAGATTTGACAGACGCCATCAAAACAACATGATCGCCTCAGGCGGCTAACATCGACCTGCCTCAATTGACAAACCCTTTTTTAATGAAAATTGATTAAGCTGCTACATAACGTGCAACTTTATGTGTAAGTGAATATGGATTTTGTGCTTTCTGTGTAACTCTAACTGTTAGTTGTTTCTTTAATTTTTCATCTAAAGATGAATTGACGATCGTCTTTGTGTTCTTTTCTAAGTATGTTGTGGGGTGGGAGCCGTTCCTTTTATAATCGTCAACAAAATTTGATATGTCCATCATTTTGTTGTTATATTCTTCTCTGTTAACTATAAAGGTAGGTAGCATTACCTTCATCGATAGGAAGAAATAGGACCTCATTATTGGTTTTCAGCTTTATTTTTAGGGTACATTTTGTTAAGGTGGACGATATTTTATCAATTAAATTAGATTTTGTGTTTCTACATTTGTAGTAGATAATGTTTTTCGTAGGTATGACTTTAGGTGTAACTGTGTAATTGAAAAAATGTCGATTTCGTATCAGCTTTGATTTAGAGTTGATTCAATCGTGTTTTCAATTAATCTATCGATAGTATCAATTAACGCTGGTGGAAGAATAGGAAACAGCTAGTGTTGATGGCAGTTGTATTTATTTAATTATAAGTATTGATGTTTTACATTTGACGACGTTTCGCCTTTTTTTTATACGCGAAACGTCGTCAAATGTAAAACATCAATACTTATAATTAAATAAATATAACTGCCATCAACACTAGCTGTTTCCTATTCTTCCACCAGCGTTCCAACAACAGCTACAAAGTCGTAATCAGATAGTATCAATGATGATAGAATTGATAGGTTTTTTTGTTGAAAAGGGTTGAAAAGGTTTCTATTAATATAATGAAATGGTTGCGAATTGCTTTTTTATTAGGTAGGGCTTGACTTACCTTTTGAAAAATTATATAGCAAACCAACTAATATTTTTGACTCGTAGCTATTTGGAAATTTTAATTTAATTTACATTTATTTATTGTTTAAACTTTTCGTTTCGGAAGTATGCTGCATTGCTGCACTTCCTTTATTAGGAGGAAAACTTGTTTTTTTACGACAGCTGATGTTGATTTGTTGATTTTATATTACCACACTTGGGAATTTGCCATTCGTTTCCTATTTCGAGTGATGGAACTACTATGTACTGTTCTGTATGAGGTATTGGAGAATTCTGAGCATTGAAAGAGGTTGTTATTGATTTGTTAATTTTCTTTACGGTAATGTAGTAATAATAACACTCATGGAAGCTTAAACAATAATATAATTTATATTTTTGGGTACGTCATACTCGACAGTTTAAGACGTTTGTTATGAAATGCAAACAGGTTTAAATTTCTAGACAACAATCATAAGAAACACGTAAAGAGAAAGTACTGTTATCAACACATTGCCGTTAACAATAAAAGTGGAAACTGATAACGTGGAATTGTTAGACAGGTTTACGTCAAATCGAATTGCATCAGTTTTCTTAACAGTATTAGAAGTTTAAATACCGGTGTCGGTGTCGGATGTATTAATTGTGAAAGTGTAACAATTTCATTCGATCTCGTATTTTTTAAATATAAAAGTTGTGTGTTAAACAGTAGTGGCCTAGGACGCCTAGGTTAATATGTATTGCTATCACGGTAAGTTTAACATAAAGCAAAATCACTAATTGCCCTTTTTTAAATGATTTGCTCAAAAAAGAACACTTGTTTATAACGGTCTTTATGTGTTACAGATTTTGGAGAGGCGCTGTGGTAGCAAAAGGTAAGTGGATTTTGATTGTATGGTGGTGGTATGTTGCAACAAAAAAGAAAATTTTGCTTTCATAATAAAGACATAACCTTTTATAAGGCCTAAATGAACAAAAAAGAAAAGGTTCTGTATCATATAAGAAATGCATAAGTAAAAATCATTTTGCATTTGCGGGATTTGAACAATGAGAATTTCAAGTAATCAAGTAGTACCATTGAATAAGTAAGAAATATTATTGAATGGTAGTAGTTAAAGTTGTCGCTATCAAAACAAGGAACAATAGATTAACATTAATTACTCAATAGTATATTTCAGAAACTTTCAAATTTGGTTTAAAATCCTTTAAGGACATGGTATATATGGCAACTATGTACGTTTATATAGTACCTAAACCTACGTATGCCATTTCTCTACAAATACGAAAGAAGCATTATAAGTTACGTATCTTCAATATCATACTTTCTTCAAGCGTTATGTACTATTTTTAAATAAACACCTATAGTGCTCAATTGTAACGCAAGCTTTCTATAATAATAGAGCTTTAGATTAACGGGGTAAGTGGACAACCCACATTACATTTCTTGACAGCGTGAACTGCGTGTTTCAATAAAGAGCCAAAATATATAAAAATGTATCGCTATTTCCCTTGGTCACGCTATACTTGAGAACGACTTTACCGATTTCATTAATCTTTTTTTAAATGTTTCTAATACTGTGTAGAAGTGTAGAAGGTTCCTACGGAAAGAAAAATTCAGAAAATTGTAAACTTTTAAAAAACATAACGAGTATTATTAACCTTTGCGCGTGACAGTTCACGCTCCTCAAATGTTATTTGAAAATTGTTTGTTTATCGCAGTTAATTCACCTCAATCACGCCTTATATTAAAAGTTTAATTTATTATCGATTTTTGGTAAGTTTTGATGGATGGTATACATTTTTTATGGAATTTGGTTGATGAAAGCAATATTTGATTTCTTTGTCATTCAAGCTGGCACAAAATAAAAGGCTAATGCTTTATGATCTAAACGACTAACGCGAAGCGCGAAATGAAGTTGAACGTAGAAATGTTGCGTTTAATCCCAATCGAGCTGCATTCAATTTATTATAACGTGGCAATGAGATTACACTTCACAGCAAACAAGTTGGCAGGTTTCAATTGACACGGTGTAAAGTACGTTGTTAGATCTGAATCGCCAAAAGCAAAATGAAGAACTGAAGAATAGCTCCAGACAGGACAACGTCTGTCGGGTCAGCTTGTATTGGATAAAAATCCTGGATTTTAAAAGAAACTCCTGTTGCACAAGTGAAATCTTCATATTGTGAACTTGGGTGCTTCAATCTATACATGGTAACATCTGAAAAACTATAATCTGCTACCTAAATTTTAGAAGTTAGTATGAAACATAGTAGTCCAATGAGAGGGTGACATTTTAATGAAATTGTATTAGAACGCGTAATTGTCAACAACCTAATTTGCCTTTGCACAACCATATATTGAAGACCAATTGCTGAAATTTGATAAATAACAAATATATATATATATATCATATACCAAGTGTGTCATAATCCTGACAGTGAATGGATAATTAACGAGATTGACATAAGGTTGGCATTATATGTATTACAAAAACTCCAGAAAGACTAGTAATCAAATAATAAGACATTGTCCTTTTGGGTTTTAACGCTCTGATAAACCTTATTTTAACTTTTACTATTCAGTACATAATTAAAAATATTAATTTATACATTGATGAACAAAAAGAATAGAAGGTAGCCTACCCAACATGCAGTACTGCACTGTAAGAAAATAAACTGAAAATGGCAAATTCAACAGTATTTGTTAACCCCTTCACGACCAAGCTTAATTTCGCAGTTCGCTAAATAATACCAGATTTTGCCAAAAATAAAAATTTTTTAAATCATTTTTTTTCTATATACAAGGTGTCCCAGTGCTGTGCTCCGTGATCGGTCGATAACTCAATATGGGTTGAAGATACAGAAAAAAGTTTCAAATAAAAGTTGCTTTGATTTGAATTGCGCATCTTTCAAAAATATTCTTATATCTACAGTATGTTGCATTTTCACGTGGCACGAAAATGTCACTTTTTTTTAAATGGCACGCCCTGTATTTTTTTCTCTTCATGTATCGACCAACCATATTTATATCACGCCTGAAATTTTTTTAAATATTGGATGTGCGGTTGCCAAGTTATTAATTATTTTGTCAAAATTTGGTACAATTCAAGGTCGGACTATAATATTCATAACTAAGTTATTGTTCAAAAAAGGAAAAATTTATTTGACGAATAATATTACCCTATTGTCGTGTTACTCTACAAAAAAAACTAAGTGATTAATTTTATACCGAGTGTTTAAAATGAGAATTCAAACTTTGTGAACTTTAAATAGAATTTATACGAATATTTTAAATGGAACACCCTGTATTTTTATTTACCATCAAATTCTCGACAAAAAACCCTATTCAACGGTGTATTATTTCCTGGTATAATTTTTGTGCTTTTGTTAATATTTACGATTTTTAAGATTTCACGTAAAAAAAATTTGTTAAAAGTAATTTTTATTTAATTATTATTACAAAATACCGTTTAAATAGTTGGTATCAACGCAAAAGAACAAAACTCAAGCCCTGTGACTATCTTAAGTTCTAAATAATTAAAGCAGAATAACAGTCAGAGGTGCGCGCGAGAATTGGATTTACTGTACCCTAATAAAGTAGAGGAGGCCCTGTTCCTTGGTCGCCAAGGTCACCGGACCTTACCTTTATGGATTGCTATCTTTGGGGAACTGTTAAATCTCAAATATATCAACAGCTGCCACAACACGAAATGACATGAAAATTTGAATTCCAGAGGCGTTTCAACGGATTACTCCTATGACTTTAAACAATGTGAGATTATTTAGGGTTAGGCGTCAAAAGTGCATTGATCAAAGTGGAAGACATTTTGAACATTTACTTTAGTGAGAGATATTGTATTTATTTTCTATTTTAATTTTCGCGAAACGCCGTTTATTAAAAATTCGAGAAATACCGTTTACTAAAAATTTTGTTTTAATTATTTAGAAATTAAGATAGTCACAGGACTTGAGTTTTGTTCTTTTGCGTTAATAACAAATATTTAAACGGTATTTTGTAATAATAAATACACAAAAATCACTTATAACAATTTTTTTTTACGTGAAATTTTAAAAATCGTAAATTTTAACAAAAGTACAAAAAATAATAACAGGAAATAATACACCGTTGAATAGGGTTTTTTGTCGAGAATTTGATGGTAAATAAAAATACAGGGTGTTCCATTTAAAATATTCGTATAAATTCTATTTAAAGTTCACAAAGTTTGAATTCTCATTTTAAACACTCGGTATAAAATAAATCATTTAGTTTTTTTTGTAGAGTAACACGACATTAGGGTAATATTATTCGTTAAATAAACTTTTCCTTTTTTGAAGAATAACTTAGTTATGAATATTATAGTCCGACCTTGAATTGTACAAAATTTTGACAAAATAATTAATAACTTGGCAACCGCACATCCAATATCAAAAAAATTTTCAGGCGTGATATAAATATGGTTGGTCGATGCATTAAGAGAAAAAAATACAGGGTGTGCCATTTAAAAAAAAGTGACATTTTCGTGCCACGTGAAAATGCAACATACTGTAGATATAAGAATATTTTTAAAAGATGCGCAATTCAAATCAAAGCAACCTTTATTTGAAACTTTTTTCTGTATCTTCAACCCACATTGAGTTATCGGCCGATTACGGAGCAGTGGGACACCCTGTATTTTTATTCTAAAATGTATTGGACGTTCATTTTCGAAGAAAAAAATATATGTGTAGATCCAGTGGCGGCGTCTAGAATAGGAAAAAATTTCAAAATCCTTTTTTTTTGGGATATATTTTTCTCTGGACTATAGCAGCAGTGTAGCTCTGACGCCACCGTTGGCGTTCTGGTTGTGAAGAGGTGATATCTTCAAAAATCATAATTTGTAACAACAAATTAATAAATTTTCACACATCCTTTAACTTGTATAGAGTGAATCATAAACGGCTTACTTATTCTTTTTAAAGTACAGTTAGTAATAGGCACTTTTATTTGGCAGTTCATACCAAATCCATAGAGCAAATGAAACATTTATTTTCTGCATAAATACTATTAACAGTTCAACACTTATCCCACGTTTCTGCAATTATGCAATAGTTTCGAAAATTCTTAAGGCAATGATTCAAAATACTGATTTGTGATCTGTTTAATTTAGCCGATTGTTGCAAGGGAGATAGTACCCTCGCATAGTTTTTTTTAGCGCAACACTGAAAACGCTAAAAACCATTTTTATAATTAATAAATCGGATGCGTTTCGACAACAAAGCTACCATGAACAGCAAACTACTTCGCTGACGAGAAGCGTCCGATTGATTACTACTGTTGCTTTTGGTGTTTGCAGTGTTGTGTTCAACGGCCATAAGGATTCCAGTTTTTTAGGTTAGGAAATAAACCTAGTTATACGGTGCTAAACCAGGATCACAATCACTGATTACTTTCTCAACTTTTTGAGCTTTGAGCACTTACAATTGTCGAATGAACATCAAATGATAAATGTTTGGTTTTTTCAAGATATAGCAGCTCTTGACGTCTTAATGGTGCTTTTGCTTACACTATCTGTAACTGTTGTGCCTTTTTGCATATTAGCGCAAAATTTTAATGTCCCACAAAGGGGGAGGGACCTGCGTGGTGTCATTATTAGCTATAATTTTCAAAGAAATGTTATCATCAGTTAAGGTAACCAAATTTTTTACCAGAACTCATTTGCACAATTTTTGTTGAATAATCCAAAGGGCTGATGCATGAACTTGAACCTGTACAGAAATTGTAAACGTGACATAATTTCAACCAAATTTGGCAAATGGGGCCACCGATGTTGACTGTAGAGTGTAGTACACTCAGGTAATATCATCGTTCTTAAAAAATAAGTAGGAACAGTTAATTACACTGTAAAAGGAATAAAATCAAAGGTTTGGTTTCGGAACTGAAAGGTGCCATTTTTCATTTCTGTTTCGAATTCAAAAATATTCATCTACTCTTGTGCTCATACTTTCCCACAAGTTTTATACTCTCATTTCACCTGCCACTTCTTACCTAAAAAGGTTGATAAATTATCATGAACTCATTAGCCTCATTAACACTTAATTTGGCGTAATACGTAATTATTAAAATGTATCAAATAATATTAATAATAATTTGTAACAGTTGAGACACACTATATGTCTTCAAAAAATATTTATTTAATTAATTTACTTTAATCATTTTACGAATCTCTAATTGTATTTTATATTACTTCTAAGGCTTAATGTCGTTAAAAAATGGCTGCACGTTTTACTTTACTCATGAGAAAATAGTTATTTTTGTATCTAGTGCGCGAAATGCTACTATGGTGATCGAGAACTGATTTTTTTAACTCGGCTGCACCTCGTTAAAAAAATCAGTTCTCGATCACCAAAGTATTTCGCGCACGAGTTGCAAACAAAATTTTTTCTACAAACGTGAAAAAGTTGACAATTAACGTTAAAATACAAAACTCTCATAGCGGTGTGCGAAGTAAGTATTTCGCGCACGGCGTCGTCATTTCGCGCACGGTGTCATGGTAACGTAGGCAAGTAAAAAAAGGGTCACTTCGCGTATTGTTATTTAAGCGCAAACCTTGTCATTTTTTGACGTTTGTAGAAAAATGGATTTTTCGACTGTGCGCTATAATGTAACTGTTTATTGAAGCAAAACGTTAATTGGATCACATTAATGTTATGTATTTACAATTCATGTTATGACCGTAAATGTGTAAATTATGTCTGGAATCCAACGCTACTAAATGACGCGTGTCATTATTAAATTAACTTCGTGGTTAGTGCCGTTAATTTGCATTCAATATAATTACACACAGTAAGAATTAGTTAAATTGATTTTGCATTAAATGGTCAACTAATTGTTTCATAGTCTGTCATTTTATGTCTTCATGACGCTATATCATTAAATTATTGCATACGTTGTGTAAATTTTAATGCTCAACGTAATAAGAAATTCAAAGGCATGGTATATGCAAAAGTATTTTTCTACACATACAGGGTGTCCATTTAGTAGCCCGTTCTTCAAGTACGGCTTTGTTGTTAAATTTATTAAAAAATAAATATACGGGATGGCAATTGGGTTGGATGAAGCACATTTGCAAATTATTTAGACACATACAGGGTGTCTTCAAAAAGTATGGTACATAAAACGTATATTTTTTTAAATGGAATGACCCACTTTTTTTAAGCCCAAATGTAGGGGCCTTGGGTGAACTTTTCAGTCGTACATTATTTTTGTATTAATACACGGCGTTGCCAAGTTATTAATTAATTCATATTTTTTTGCTAAAAATCAACCCTTCCATTATACGCTTGTATTTTTTTAACGTCTTCTTTTTGTTTTTACGTAAGTTCGGTGGTGGACTTGGGTTGAATCAGAGTATTCAACCGTGACGAAATATTAAATTATTTCATACAGGACGTTCACTTTTTTTTGCTCCAAACATCGACATTTTCAAACTAATTTTTCTTCATTTTTTTAAATAGCACACCCTATTTATTATTGCATATTTGGAATCCCCGGTAAATTTTAGTGCAACTTTATTAAGCTTACCCTATACCTAAGTGCGATAGTTTTTTCGTAAATTGAGATTTTCTATTCCTTACGGCAGTAGATAGTGGCGCGTGGACGAGGCAACGCATAGGCCGGACACTCGAATCGAGGATACCGTTCAAAATGTTTGCCGTCTTGTACTAAGCACGAGTCTACTCTTTTGGTGAAAGATTTAATCACTTCATTCAACATAGCTGGAGTAATGCGAGGAAAGGACTGTTGAATCCTCTCCATCATGTTCTATCTAGTAGTGGCACCATTACGATAAACGTATTCACTAATTCGTTGTCTGACTTGTATGGAAAAGTGAGTCGGAGTTCTGTCCAGCTGCAACCACATTATCTCCGTAATGTAGTTAGGAAGATGCTGAGTTAAATTTTGAAAGTCTTCTGTCAAGAAATTTAAAAAGATTTGTCCTGCTAGTGGATTTTCAAAAAATAAGGACCAAGTTCATAGTTATGTACGATTCCTCTCCAAACGTTGAGACTCCAGTTATGTTGGAAATGGTTGACGCGGATAATGTGCGAGTTTTGCGTGTCATAAAAGTGAAAGTTGTATCTGTTTACAAAACCATTTCTATGGAACGTGCATTCGTCCGTAAACAGCACATATTTAAAAAAATAAATAGAACCTTATTTCATCGCATCCTCGATTCGAGTGTCCAGCCTATGCGTTGCCTCGCCCACGCGCCTTAACCATCGCGCCACTATCTACTGCCGTAAGGAATAGAAAATCTCAATTTACGAAAAAACTATCGCACTTAGGTATAGGGTAAGCTTAATAAAGTTGCACTAAAATTTACCGGGGATTCCAAATATGCAATAATAAATAGGGTGTGCCATTTAAAAAAATGAAGAAAAATTAGTTTGAAAATGTCGATGTTTGGAGCAAGAAAAAGTGAACATCCTGTATGAAATAATTTAATGTTTCGTCACGGTTGAATACTCTGATTCAACCCAAGTCCACCACCGAACTTACGTAAAAACAAACAAGACGTTAAAAAAATACAAGCGTATAATGGAAGGGTTGATTTTTAGCAAAAAAATATGAATTAATTAATAACTTGGCAACGCCGTGTATTAATACAAAAATAATGTACGACTGAAAAGTTCACCCAAGGCCCCTACATTTGGGCTTAAAAAAAGTGGGTCATTCCATTTAAAAAAATATACGTTTTATGTACCATACTTTTTGAAGACACCCTGTATGTGTCTAAATAATTTGCAAATGTGCTTCATCCAACCCAATTGCCATCCCGTATATTTATTTTTTAATAAATTTAACAATAAAGCCGTACTTGAAGAACGGGCTACTAAATGGACACCCTGTATATGTAATTAATCGATAGTATCAGTACGATGGGCTGTCCAGTATCTTCCAATATCTTTAGGCACCTTTGTTCTCAGGCACTCTAAAATGACCATGAATTATTGACTTTATTATGGATATTAATCTTACTTACTGTATGCATATAAAAGGTTTGTTTAATATTAAGTCCTCTCAGTATATTAGAAAGGTGCCGAAAAGCTTTCAACCCTTTAAGAGTTCCGCAGTAGAACTACCTCCAATGGCGGTTGGTACCAAACAACTGAAAACTAATTTTCTCGGTAGCCATAAGACCCAAATTGATGAAATTAGGCTCACTCGAAAGCTGAAGATTAATCCTATTAAAGTGGGGTTCAAGAACTTTTTTCCATCCAATTTTGACCTTGATTTCTATCAATATTAGTTCGCCTTGAAGGCCTCCAAAACTCTCTTACGTCTACCTAGTTTGGTGGCACCTTTCTTTCACCTGCACGCACCGATTCTCGTTTACGTTGGCTCATTGCATTGAAGAAAATATGACTCTACGAATTTGTTTGATGAATTCCGAAATTTTCGAAAAATGAGAGCAATTTATGAGGAAATTTAGCCTGAAGTAAAGAGTTTTCATGCAACGACAATTTTTCCTGCTAGTACGCCAAAGGTTCACTCCCCATTGGAAAAGACTCGGATTTCATTTTTGGGAAAACTCGCTGTGACCACTGTATTGGTCGGGCTATTGACTTTTATATCAGAAAATGACCCCAATGAACCCTCACGGCAGTTATGCCTATCGATATCGCATTGGGGTATGCTATTTCTATTGTAATTTTGAAAGAATCGCAAAATATCGCAAGAAAACAGTATCTGTCACTTTGACACATCTTAGACAGCTTGAAAGATTATACATTTTTGCTAAAACTAGGCATATGAGCCGTAGCATGTTCTTAGGGTTATTTTGAGACATAAAACTCCATGACCTGAGCAAAACTATGGCCAGAGCGAGTTGTTAAGAAATACATGCCAAACTCCAATTTTAACATGGCTTTTATATGGGAGTGTGGTTATGAAATACTGGTTACTTAGGACAATTGAACAATGAATGAAATGGGTTAACCTTCTTACACGGCTCCCTGAGAAACGTTTGCCGGTTGTTTAGCATTTTTTATCCCGATTTTTTCTTGTCCCTTCTTTTATTAATATTTCGTGGTAGGAATCCTAAAAAATATGTATAAAATGTATAAAACTGAAAAGTCTTCCCCAATTCTGCACGCATTTAGCTAAACGTTTGAGGGTATGAATTAAAGGTCCAATGTCTATTATTACACGAAAACAGTTTCCTTAACCTAGTTTTTAAGCTCATTAGTTTTAATTCAGAATTCAGACACTACATTGATATGCTTATTTTCCCCAGAATTAAGTATATTTAACGCAACGTTACATAACATTAATACATGGTTTTAAGTAGAGTTATTACTTATTAGGAAGGAGTTGTAAAGTGTAAACGCTTCAAGAGAAAAAGAACTTTTGCTAACTTATCGTTAGCCAAACCATTTCCTCTGTACTTACCTACCCACATTGAGCCTTGCGATTTAGTTTTATTGTCTCCTTGCAGTTCCGTTCCGAACTATATTTCTCCGACTATGAGGAAATTTTACCTTTTTTCTGTCAGGATAAACTTTAGCATTCGATTGTTAAAAAATAAATTCCTTTAGAAAGCTACATAAAGTGACTGTTGAACAAATACTTGAAAGTTCGTAAGAGGGTTAGTAAGTTCAGCATGAAGAAAATAATTATGTAAAAATGTGAAAGAGCTGCTGACTATTTTTACTATTATTACAATCCTTTCTCAAATTTAAATGTCAGTTTATTTAATAAAAAAGATATCTAATAGTAATAGTTGCATTAGTAATTTAATCAAATTCCGTGTAATTGAAAGATTTGGATCACTTACATACATACATTAACATTGGCCGATTTGTAACTTAACCTCTATAAAACACGTTATGCTACGAACACCGATACAAAGAATCACAGTTGTCATATAAAAAGGATTTCTACCTATTGCATCCAATTAATCTACTACTGCATACAATTATAGATGGATTTAAATAGGCGTGGTGTCCTTAAAATTCTTGATCGTTGCCCAGAGTGTAATATTTAAGTCTGAAAGTTAATTATTGCAAAGGTATACACATAGAGTGTGTACTTAAACACTCTAAGAATGTCTTCTTTACTTCATACATTCGGGAATTTCGCTGGTTAAGTCTTAAACAGTTTAGGCTCCTATAGTACATCGTTCGCTAGTAGTACCTTTGCATGAAGGTAGCACAAATCACTATAACAAAGCCCAACAATGAGTGCAAAACATAAACAACAACAATGAAGTTTAGGTCAGCATTTATCGCCATGAGCTGCCGTATAGGATTGGCGGTATTAATGATTTTCATCAAACTAACACTCCGCCATTCCGGATCAAGCGTTATAGAAATCTGCCAAAAATTGATATATCGCTATCGATCGTTTTCTGCAAAAAGTTGTACCTTCCTATTTCTAAAATCAAATGTCGCATGTTCATTCACTTTTACCATATCTGCTTCACTGACCAATTTAAAGCCTTTTCCATGATAAATAAACCTTTATGAACTGATATCTAACCTAGTCCGATTCAAACATAGAAGTTGTTCCCAAACATGGATGAAGATCATGGATCCTAATTACGGGGGACAATTTTAGGACACGAAGAACCAGCGTGTTCTTCTTGATCCAACCATGTGAGATCACATAAGGTATACATCAATCCCAAGATTATTCTTAAACTCCGAAACATTGTGCCCATTCACATCAAAATAGAAAGGGGAAGAGGGGTTACAATATAAATATCGATACTGGTGTTGTTTTATTTTTATTGCAATGGACGTATTCCATATTATTTTCTTCGTTTTCCACACTATACAACTTGACTCGTCCTCCGTTGTAGTTGACGCCTTCGTAATCCTTTACAGAATTGTTGTGTTTCTGTGTCAAAATTTGTTGTTTTCAGCTTCTAGAATTCCTAAAAAGGAGATATCGTTGAAAGCGGATCCGGAAAAGTGGTCTGCGACCTTACTTGCACAGAAAGATGCTTCACTGTATCAGGATTCAGGATTATAGGAAATTAGAAAAGTGGAGCGTGGAAGAAATCTAGGCGTTAAACTGGCGGTTAAAAGATAGATGGAGTGTGGTTGGACACATCCTGTCGTGCTAAAAAACCAAAAAACACAACAGAGTCAAGCTATTTCAAGGTTTTTATGAAAACTAAAATTTTGACGACCCTAAATTTGAAAAGTTTTCAAACACAATTAAATTGATATTTCAGTCCCAACAAAGGGAGAATATGTACCTATCACAAAAGATAGAAAGTTCTTTTTTTCATAATATTCAGAATTTGTAGATATACGTCATGCTAGTGGGAAATATATTCAATGATTAAGATTAAAGAATCCAAATTGAACTTAGTGGATAGTCTTACTTCTCAATTGCCCTTGTTTCCAAAGAGACATATGACCCCTTTCTCTCAAAGGACAGCGCATTATCAAATGGCCGACCAAAAGAGAAGCTGCAACTGTAATTAACAATAATCTCACAAAGTAATATCCACAAGAAAGGATATAAATCACACATAAAAAGATATTAATCATCAACTGAGAATGTCAAACTGGTCCGCTAATGCGATCAGTAAAGCTGAAGATTGCCGAAAACCTTAATCTAGAAACTAAAAGAGGTTCAGGGCGAAAGAAGAATAAAGATGTAATACTCTTTTTGGGGGTGCGAGCCAGCCATCTGATGGTGCTTATGCTCCCCTTGCACCCCATTAGTTACGCCAATGCTTTCGACACATGCTGAACGGATTATCAGTGGATAAAGTACAATATCCATTGTAAGATGATTTGTTAATTGAACATTGATTAATGAATACTAGGGTGAAGGAGGGAACTGGGGAGAATTCTTGCTCTGGATGTAGAGTATCGTAGTTACCTCTGGCAGCACAATCCACCGATGCTGGGTGGCAAACATTTTTTTCATGCATAACCTCCACCTTCCAGGCAGTGTTGTAACTTATGGCGCTTAGTGAGAAAGTAGTTATACTATTATAGGTTGTATTGTCCATATTCAAATAATTAGGAAAAGTACAATTAACTTTCATGATTAAATCACAGAATTGTTACCACATCACAGCCCATTGTCTTTTTTCTTTTAAAATATTGGCCTAGGAACTAAATTAGCCTTGAATTCCATCCATGCATGACATAGAAGTGACCCTTGGCTAATAATGACATTGGCATGTCCCAATGACCTAATAGGAAAAAGCGCGCGCTTATAGTATTTGGCATCGTCACAGATAAAATACACTTATCTGTGGCATCGTTTACTAAATATATGGATTACATGGATTATATTGAAGATAAATTTAAGGTTGGTGCTGCAGTGCTTCAGTTAAATGAAGAAGAGAGCAAAAGTTTTTAGTCAACTAAGAATTACCATTAAAAATCCAAACGAAAATTTGCTGATTTCATTGTAATTTATGTAAAAGTGTACCTTTTTACAACTCGTTTCTAATTGACCTTTATTTACTGATTTGTGGAAGTACACCAATTAGTAAATACCCCGTATCGTGTCGAAGCAATTAGGTGATGATAAAAATTGATTCAAGGTAGAAGAAGTTAACGAGACGAACTGGAATTTACGTCATTGGATGCAAATATTGTAAAAATAAAGCATCAAACTTTAAAATAGCTACAACTCTCTAAATTAAAAATATAGAAAAATTATATATTACTTAGTATGCATTTCCCATGACATTTTTCAAGAATGATTGCTATTTAGAACAGAAGAAATGACTATTAAGTATATCAAATGAAAGAAGATAAATGGCGTTTCTCGTACGTTTATTGTTGCATAAAAAATAATTACACATGACGCCATAAATAAAAATTATCCACATGTCGTTCTCAGTTTGTTTATATGGTGTGGTTACATTTATTACCAATTGAATTTGCGTATATGGCTTCAATGCAATAAACGACGTGACAAAGTTTTTAATTCCAGTAACCACAGCACCAATAAAACATATCTAGTTACTTATTTATTAATTTAAATTTATGGAATAATGTTAGCTTTTTTCCCAAAAACATTATTCCTTATAAAAACTCGATTGTACTCAAATGCATATTAATAAAGGTCTCTCTCATATAATTATTTATCTTTGCAGTACACGGTTTGTCTATTAGCCTTACGTCACCGAATTATTTGTTTACATTATCCATATTAATAAACGAACTAAACTAAAGAAAAAATATTTATTTGTAACTATCTTATGTGGTCACATATTTAATAAACAAACTAAGCCTTTTTTAGTGGTGGTAAAACAATGTTATCCTTTTTGAGTTCATCTGCGTATAAGGTTCTGTATTGATGTGTGCTGTCGAATATGGCTTCAATTTCCAAGAACTCTTCGGGTCTGTTTTCAACGACCCAATGTAAGATTTTTTTACTCTTCCTCCTCTGAGTGTCTGTACAATGTTCACATCTTGTCTTTAATGCGTCAGGAATCAATTCTGAAAAACAAGTAACAGTTTAGTAGATTTTATAGAAATATACGTAGACACTTTCTCTTTATTATTTACTTTACAATGTCGTGTAACAACATATAATCAAGTTACCTAAATGTGTTCTGCTTTTACTACAGTATGGGCATTGATTACGAAATTTTTAAGGCAGGTGATGAGTTCAAAACAATTAGCGAGTTTAACTTGTAATAATATTGTATGCAACACTTACCTCTGAATTTCTGTCCATCAGGAGTACATTTTTTACCAGTTTTGGCACAGTGAATGTAATTATCTACGAGACGTTTGCTTGCGAGAATAGCATCTTCGTCGATGTTATCGAATTCGTCGGTGTAAAGTTCCTTGGGACGTGCCCATGCGGTTGCAATAATTGTAAAAAGAAGTACGACAAATAAATTCTTCATTTTGCACTTGTTCACTACAACGACTAATTACGATTTGACTGCTTTCTGATTTTCTGTGGTCATTTATAGGGAAATAATTGTATATACAAACAGTGGAGGGGCAATTAGTAGAGTTGTTAAGGTAACACGTTACGTCAGACTTTAAATTTCCAGTTTGTTACTCATAACGTAACATCACGTATATTCCAAAAATTAACAAAATTAATAAATAATATTCATGCGCATTTTAATTAAATTAGATATTTAGCATAATTTTATCGTCCTATAAAAATTATTTATTGTTTGCTATACAACCAAAGTAAATGTAGTTATTTTAATGATTTATAAATTATTTCAAAGAAGTAATAATTCTTCAATTAATATTATGACTTCTTCATATTGACATTTCACTAATTTGTAAATACCTACTAATGACAATTTGAACTTACAGGATAATTATTTGCAAATTTCGAATTAGGATACACCTCGCATATTTCCATGAAATGTATTCAAACTGGCGATTTTATCATATATTCACACCTTTGTTTCGCATTTACTGAACAATGCAATGATTGCTGCCATTCAATTATGTATTTTTAATGCCATCGCACTTAATTCGTGTTAATGAAAAATTTGAGACTGTATGTTTCAATCAAACATCAACTTGAATGTAGATGGATCAAAAAATACTTACACTATTGGGTTACAAAATTACAAAAAAGAATAGTTCCTGCTCATCCATTTTGAGGTTATTCTAGCAAAAATATAGAGAATTCACTTTTAATAGCAGAAATCATACATACGATATCCCGTATCTGTTTGTTTTATTTTTGGGTTTCAAAATGTTGTAAATATTTACACTTTCTGCCCTACCCTTATGTAGTACTATGTATAAGTAACTCAATAAAATTAAGGTATGTATACATGAAATTTTTTGTTGGTTTATCCACCAACTGTCTTCAGCAATTTGCCTTATTTTTATTTTTTGGTTACCATTTTCAGAATTAATTGTTGTTGTTTGCAAATTGATTTTTGACCACTTCCAGAAGGTCACAATTATCCTGTTATTATATTAATTGCAGTCCCTTTGTGATATTATAGTCTCATAATAATAGTCATTTGTTTTATAGAGCAAAATTTGCTCATTTTTCTCTTGTTTTTTACTGCAGCAGTTTTTGTCAAGACTGTGCGAAAAAGTTGGGAGTGGACAATGTCGGATTAGATTTAGAAAACACGTGGGTGTTGAAGTTACTTTGGCTCTGGGGTCCTTCTAGTAGAAATCTACCATTCTTTCGTCCCTTAACCTGCTTTGTCGTTTATACAAATGTTCCTCTATTCTATTTTTTTGGTTCCGCTTAGGAGTAATATTTGTATTTCATGTTTCTCTATTTTATCTATTAATTCAGCTTCCTTTGCATTCATTGAACTTACATTCCAAATTCTAGTTCTTCAATTCTATATTATTGCTCAGTCCCGTTATTTCTGTATCCTTTTCCGTTGCTTATGTCGTCATTTTATTATCAGATTGGTTTAGTGTTTCTTTTTTTTACTAGTCACCTTTTTTGGTAGGCGTATGCCCCTGCTGTATTCCGAATAGTTTGTTTCAGCTTTTTATTTTCCTCAGAGCGAGGATATTGATGATATATCGTTGAACGATCTAGTTTTGTTTTTATGTTTGGGTTCCCTTTTTATTTCCTACCTCTTCTATTCCAAGTATCATAATTTTTTCTTTTCCACATCTTTTTCCAGTATTTCTATCCGCTTCTCTTGTTTTCTTTGAGATTATTTTCCTCACTGACCCGTTTGATTCTCTCTTTTCAATTCTCCTCAAATCCACGTTGTATTCCATTCAATTTTCCGAAAAATCGTTTATCTCTCAGAGCACCTTTTAATTAGCGCAATTTTTTTTCCTTCTCCTCCTTATGTGCACTAAATTTTCTTTATTAAATCAGACTAAATTTAATTTTTTAAAATAATTTGTTAAATTCTGATTTGTTATCTGCATTTGTTTCATTATTATATTAGTTTTATATTATACTTACTAATAAAGTATTTTTAATTTATTGCTGAATCTTAAAATTACTTACAATTTTTACAGCAGCAAGTAATTTTCAGTGGCCTTATTTACGGTCTTTGTTTTATGATATCCAGATCTTTCTTAGGATTTTGCTGGGTATTTTGGTTTTTATCGTGTTTGCAATTCTCCTTTTCACGCTTAATTAAAAATAGGTAAAGATTTGAAATTACATAATACATTATACAGGGTGTTAGGTAAACATGCGGCAATAATATAAGGGGTTATTTCTTGACCTGAAAAACCCCTTTGGTTTGAAGATACAGGGTGAACAAAATTTGCGACAGTAACAACGTGTTTTATTATCAAAAACTACTTGTAAAGTTGTTCAAGCTACAATAAATCTTCGAAATGACTTCCTCTAGCCTGGATACAAGCATTCGATTGAGTTACACCCAGCAATTATCCGATTTTGCAAGTCATTCAAATTCTCCACTAGAGTAGCGTAAAATAATGACCTCAGATATCCCCACACGAAATAATCCAGGAGGTTTAAGTCTGGGCATCGACAGGCCACGAGTGTGGCCACTTCGACCAATTCAGCGATCTCCGTATGTTGCTGTTAAAAAATCATGAGCAACCAAACTGAAAAGTAGTGGTGAACCATCGTGCATAATCCACATTGCAATTCTTGTCGTCAATGATACATCCTCCAGAAACTCAGCCAGCGTTTCTTCCAAAAACTTGCGATACACCTCGTAAGTCTTGCTGATAGAAATACCGGTCCAATGGGATAGTCACCCACAATTCCAAGCCAAACTGAGAACTGATGATGAAAATGATCTTTAAATATCTCATGCGGATTTTCATATGTCCACACATGGTTATTGTGAAAATTCCTTATTGCGTTTCCTGAGGAACTAGCTTGATCGGTATAAAGAATCCGTGTCAGTAATTGAAGGCCTGGTTCATGAAGATGAATATTTTGGAAGATTTTTCGGTTGAGGTATCAAGTGATCGAGTTCTAAAAAATAACAACAAATTGTTAACAATTTTTTGTCCTTTTATTTACATTAATAATTTCAACAAATAGGTACTTACCGAACCTGGTTGTCGCAAATTTTGTTCACTCTGTATCTTCGAAACAAAGAGATTTTTCAAAACTAATCATAAGACAAAATATTTTTGGAATAAAATAACCCCTCGAATTTTTGCCGTATGTTTACCTAACGCCCATCAAAAGTGATTGAAATATGTCCCATTTTTCTTTTTCAACAAACGCTGTTATTTTTAATATTAATAGTGTCCATATCTGTTATGCGTAATGTACCTCCAAATGGGAAGATGATAATATTTAAAGTTTGAAAAATAAACCTTTCCCCATAGACTTTTAATACATTGTATTAAAAGTCTATGGGGAAAGGTTTATTTTTCAAACTTTAAATATTATCTGTTATTTTTAGTGATAGTAAGATGGGGTTCTCGCGAACGAACGGTTGTTTCTTTGGAGAGGAATTACCACGGCGAATTAATGCAACCATATATATTTTAAATATATAGAAAGATGTCATTTGTGACCTAGACTTTGAATACAGGGCAGCGTTCTACCACCTGAGCTAACACTGGCAGTGGCTCCCAATCTCTGCAATAGTTCAAACCCTTTATACACGTGTTTCTAGACAAATGGTGCACTTCATTACTCGTGATCCATTCGGTTGGGAAGTTTCACATTCGAATGGTTCACTTTACGTTCGGAAAGGACGTCTTTTTGTCTAATAAATGAATATTGAGAATTTGGACCGTTACAGAAAATTTCTACGTATTTATTTACTTTAATTAAGGGTAAATCCCAAAAATAGAAATGAAAAAAAATAATGGAATGGAACCCAAAGTTAGTACAGCGCCACCATAGTAATGTGGTCTCTAAGGGATAGATTGTAATACAAGCCATTTATATTTAAATATGACCAATGAAATTGTTCATTATTAAAATGAATATAAAAAAGTTAAGTGTCCAATAATAACTACCTTTCCTGTCTGGTAGTTTTCCATCCGTCTATTAGAGGTTTAATTTGCTGTGTTCGAGTTCTTTTTTTATTAAATTGTGGTTTAATTAAGTCTAGTAAAAAATTACTTAAGACAAATTAAACGTTGTTATAATAACGTGTAGCAAATCAAAATAATATATTAGACGTGGCATTTGTCCATTAGTGTATTGATAGTGTATTGATCTATATGTGTATTAGAACGAAGGGCGAAAGGATTAGAAAGGATCAAAGAGAGAAGCCAAATAGTAAAATGCAACTGAAGATTGAAGAAATTTGTATAGAAGAAAGGAAAATGAATGGTAGGAATATTGAGAAATAGAAATGGAAAGATCGGTTTAGTTTATTCAATTATTTTAAATCAGCAACACCACAAATCGACAGACTCAAGGTCTACTACGAGAAATTGACTACCTACCGATGTGTAAACTAATTAAATTTCATGAGCAACCATTTATTAATTTTTTTATTGTGTAGAAAAATGAATCAGTGGTATAAAAAATTAAATCTAAATTTATTCCTAAGGAAATTGTACGGTGTAACTGAAGGAAACTTAGTTTCAAAACTTGTTTCAAGATGAACATGTGAATGTAACTTTTTACCTTCACGCTTAAACGATTTAAGTAAGTGTAACAAAACGAAAAAATAGGTATATTATATTAATTATATAAAAACATCGTCAATAACATTTAAAATTTAACTCAATTTATAGCGATCAATAAGATTTATTCTTTAGGAATATAATTAGTCAAGGTAAATTAATTCCTAAAATTTGACGCTTGTTATCGCCTTGAATTAATGTGTTTATTTAGACAAATGGCGAAATTTTAATTAGATTGATACTTATGGAGCATACAAATACTTAAATAGGTCGTTATAAGTTGTGATACTTGGAAAAATACAATATTATTACTAAAGGCCATTCGTGTATATGTATATCATGTTTTTTTATGTCGCCCCGTACGAAATATCTTCAGAGATATTAAATATGTAAATTTAGTGAGTAATATTTACCTTCATCTTCATTATTATTATTTATGTATAAAACAATGAACTAGAACGCAATGCAATTGGAACAAGGTTGAAATCTTATCCACCTTTTATTGCTATTTCATTCACCGACGTTCTATATGCACCGTGAAAATAAAAAAGTCCATGTAATTTGCATTCCGTCATATATTTTCCATAGATCTGTCATTTGCATAACTTCTCTCAACAAATCAAATTTAAAGGCGCCATCTCGTATTAAAAAGCTTCTTAAATGTAATTTAGTTGGTTCTCCTTATTAAATATTATAATGAATTGCAATAATTTGCCAGAGCAGTACATACCTTAAGCCTTAAAACTGAAGGGTTCGTTAAATACTCAGAATTAGTAGAGTCTTGGTGGAGATACAAAAAATTGGGACACGCCAACACTGGACTTGGATGAAGTGATAGCATCACTGTCGAAATAATGGGTGTAGCTATAAGAATTTGTAAGCAAAAATCCAGTATATCCAACGCAACAATACCCAGTAGCGATGGTATTCCAGGAGAAATGGAAAATAACGGGAACATGGTCTTTCTTCTTTCTCCCGATCTTGCTGCTTAATGTCTTCCTCTGGGTCCCAAAATTTAGTATACTTAGTACCTTTGTTTCAATTGTTCTTTAACAGTATGATAATCCAGTATATCCAACGCAACAATACACAGCAGCGATGGTATTCCCTATTCCAGGAGAAACGGAAAATAATGGGAACATGGTCTTTCTTTTTTCTCCTGATCTTGCTGCGTAATGTCTACCTCTGGGTCCCAAAATTTGGTATACTTAGTATCTTGAAATGGAAATTGAAAGTAAGCCAAAAATTACATCGATCTTTGATCAAGGTCTCCAACATGATAGTAACCAGCCAAATGAATCCTCATCAATTACAAAAATTGGATTTTTCATCCGTTCTCAATGTTAACGGATCTAGTAACTGAAAAATGATTAGCCCAACAAAAGATATATTACATTGAACTATATACCTAATAAGGAGTTTCCGTTGATCTCTGTTCTGATAAGAACACTGCAGTACGAATTTCATAGAGAGCAAGGTCACTGACAAATTAATCCAACATTTATGTTATGTGCTTTTCGTTCAACGTGTTGCTGTTACAAGATTTTAGTAGAGAAGGTTCCAAAGTAAGGAAAATTTGCGAAGACATTGATGTGATACATCGAAGATGGATTCCTACTGTCTAATGCTGTTTCAATTCATTCGAGTTCGGCTGTTTTAGCAATTCTGACTTTATGCAGTTACTTTCAGCCCATTTTCTGGAATATATTCATCCTTTCCAAAATGACGTCTACATTTATCAAAGTACAGTTTGTAGTTGATGTACTTATTTAATAATCTTCCAGTATCATATATTTTATGCCCGTTATGATCGTCAGGATAAGGTCTAAAACGAATTGGACAAGTACTGAGTTTTGAGTCTCTGTATAAGTTTCTTTGGTAACAACTGGAGTCGTTGCCAAAGCAATATGGATGGAATCTTCTTCAGTTCACACTATCGCGCTGCTTTGCTGATAAGCAATGAAAGGGGATAGAATTCCCATTAAGACATTCACCGAGGTCCTTTAAATGGTAGTGCATGAGACGGGCTTATAAATCCATGCATGTTGTCCCTTCATAATGTATAAAATAAAATCACCACAATGCTATCGATAAACTTTTATGCTCATCATGCAATACATATAATAATTATTTAAAAATAGAGTTTTTACTAAACAAAACATAGACCGTTGTCTAGCAATAAATAACATTCTCTCAAATGTAAAATCTGCTATTTTTCGAAGCTCATTACTGACATTCCAAGCAAAAAGCAGTAAGACAAAATACAAAATTATTGACACTGCCAATTACTTTCGTCGATAAAGCATCTAAAGGAAACGAATTGGAGGATGTTGTGGATTAGTGTGACGGTATGCAATTACTGAAAATGTTGAAAAAGAAATATTAATTTATTAAACATTAATTAACTTTTTTAACCAGAAATGAGGTATATCGCAAATAATTTTTGTTATTGCTATAATAAATTTGATTTATGTCTATTTCCTTATTATTAGGCCATCACGAGAAAGTGTCCGTACAGCGACGTCAAGGATTTCTTCTATTACTGTATTTATGTTATCTCTATTATTACACTGAAGGTTTTTGTTATTGCAAAAAATTCCCACTGTACATTTCTGCTTTAATTGCCTTTTCCCATTTCAACTTACCTTCCTTTTTATTTAAAAAATAATTCAATTGGTCGAAAATGACATTTGTAATATGAAATTTTTGCAAAACTGGGTGGCGGAAAAAAAGCCGCGGAAAATAAAGCCTGGAAAAAAAGCCGGGAGAAAAAAACTGGCGGAAAAAAACCGGCGGAAAAAAATATTTTTTTGGCATTTATAGTTATTTGTATACCAAGGGAGGAAAGTGCATAGTTCTGACACGGTCGTATAAAAAATATTTTATTAAATTTAATTCATTTTGATAAAGTAATTATTTTTTATTCTAGTATGATAGGTTAGGTTAGGTTATTCCTTATTGCGTGAAATTTAGTAAAATATTTAAGTGTCAGAAAACCCTTTTGGGCTCTAAATTTTTCAGGACCTTTCGTCCAGGATTCAGTTCCAGTGGGAATTTTGTGAGCGGCTTTTTCTTCCGCGGCAATTGCGCAACTTGGAGACACTCTTCACAGTGATAGATAGTTCAGAATGTTTCCCTTATCTACATAATTTATTATGTCATCCATCTTCTACCTATTATCATCCCCTTTTATACTCTATTAAGGAATTTACTTGCAGAAATGAGAAGAAGAATTATTTAGCGCTTCTATTTTGTGGGTGTTATTTAAAGGTCCCATTTTGTTTTGTCATGGAATAATACCCAATTCGTACAGTCCTAAATTTACGTGAAAATATTATAAATTTCCTTGGGCAGATATTTTTGAACAAGTTTAGGACTATTTTCAAAATTATAGGTTGATACTAACTTACAAGGACTCACATTTCTGAAAATAAAAGAAACTACTGTGTGGTATAAAATTGAGAATTAATACTCATTTGTTTATAAATTGATACATTTACGCTTGATAAAGGTAATGGATTTCTGTAATTTCCTGATAATGTTACAAATGTTTACAAGATAATTATAATTACCAAGGTTATTAAATATAGTAATAAAGAGCGAGTTTACCGTCATTACGGAAAACCATTAAGAATAGAAATGGAAATTTAATTTAACTTTAACGTTTTAAGAAGAAATGGACGTTATTTGGTGCTTTGAAAACACACTCTTTAATGTATTCTTGGTACTATACGTTGGAAAGTTTATGCACTATGCATAACGTATTAATTAAAGATTTGCTTTAAAGATGATTTTTTAACAAAAAAAACCATTGCACTTCTGTAACTGTGTTTTCGAAATATAGCAATTGCAATGAATGCATTATGAGAAATCTATTTAGATCTACTATTTGCTTATAAAGAAATTCCGCTCAAACTCGTAGAAACATTAAATGGTGTGAATAATAAAAAAGAAAAACAGTCACGTTATTAGCAAATAATAGTGATTGTTAAAGTTTTGTGTTTGTTCATGATCTAATGATCCTCCTTGTTTTAAATAGATAATAATTTTCCTGCATACCTACCTACAATTGAAATTTGGATAAACACAGAATTACACTAATTTGTGATAAGGAATTTTGTTAATTAGATAATGTAAAATTGATTGCGACGTAAACGAAATATTGCATTAACCTACTTTCTTATAGTAAATTTCATAATGAAATGAAGAGTTAATCGTTCACCAGGAATTCCTTTATTATAATCAAAGGTAAACTGTAATGGTTGGTAATCAAAAGCATATTTTGGGAATTTTCTAACTGAAAGTATAAGTTGGAGGTGCTGATTATCCACCAATTAAGTTAATAAAAATAACGATTTTTTAGTATTTGTTTAAATGTACGTTAAACCGCTTAAATTTGGACGCGAGGTGATGTAAGTTTTTTTAAACCAGCATCTGTGAAGTTTGCGTCCAACTTTTTAATTCAGTTCTGTACCAGAATCTTTCCTTCATCATCGTCTTTATATTTTTGTACCTGCATAAGTTCCTTTAGATCAAGAAGAAGTGAACATTTTTTAGTGCAAGATCGAAAAGTAATAAAAAATGTCATGGTATTGTTATGCAGCAAAACAATTCCGGAACTAATCAATCTGACCTTTTTTTCTTATGTACGAGACTCAATTTTTTACATTTGAAATTGTAATTACGTTCACTATATACGAATGTTTTGTCTTCCAACACCTCTTCATTTAGTACCGAAGCTTTTCTAGCCAGATTTGGCTTAAGGCGGCTAAGGAGAGCTCCGCCATTTATATTGCTAAAATGACCATAATATGCCTCCTATATTGTGATACACCACAGCAAACTACTACTAATAGATATAAACATTAGAGGACAATTTTGACTATTTCATTTGTCCCTTAAAGTATATAATCTCCAGTATCAAAAATATATGACACGAGTTTAAGTAGGTGGTGAAACCACTTTATATTAAGTATTTGTTTTTCTAATTTCATGAGTTGTTTCCAATTTGGACATTTTCTATTGTTCACTAAGCTGTAGTCGGTAGGTTTTTTGTTGTTCAGTAACAGTCTTATTTTATTATTTTTCTTATGATGTGTCTATTAATTTTTCATACCTGTTTTACCTACTATCAAAATTACAACGTTTCCACTTTACAATAAAATAAGTTGGATCAGTTACGGTTTAAAAGACGCGAATAGTTTTTGCTGTATAAAATAATGAAAATTGCGTTAACTAAACAGATAATAGACAAATTCTCATGAGATATTATTTTGTGCATCCTAGGAATTGTCATTCTCACCCCAAGAATTATTATTTTTACCCCAAGAATTATTTTTCTACCTTAGCTTTTTAATTATTTTGGTCCCAAGATTTTTGTTCCCAAGAATTATTATATTAGCTCCCAAAATTATTAATTTAGCCCACATAATTATTCTTTTGGCCCCAAGATTTCATTCATTTTACCCCAAGGTTTTAGTCATTTCACCCCAAGATTTTTTTTATTTTACCCCAAGATTTTAGTTATTTATTTATTTTATAGAAGTATTTGAAACTAAAAACAAATGCAACCCTAAACGTATATTGCCACTCAGGCGCTTAGGTTAGAGGTAGGTTTAGTATTTTTTTTCAATTGATACAAAAACGGGAATATGATACTAAACAGTATTTGAAATTAAACAAAAATGCCAACCTAAACATAATATGTTGCCACTCAGGCGCGTAGGTTAGAGGTAGGTTTAGTATATTTTTTTTCAATTGAATAAAATGAATAAAATCATGAGGTAAAATGAATAAAATAAAATCTTGGGGTCAAAAGAATGATTCTGTGAGTTAAAATAATAATTTTGGGGGCTAATATGTATAATAATTCTTGGGATCAGAAATCTTGGGACCAAAATAATAAAAAAAGCTGGGGTCGAAAAAATAATTCTTGGGGTAAAAATAATAATTCTTGGGCTTAGAGTGACAATTTTTGGGGTCGTGAAAATTACCACCTATTCTCCATCCCCTTGCTATCATTAACGTAAGTGATAAATTCTGCATTCTACTAAATTAACGTTTAGTTATTAAGAAATAATATGGAATTTAAAAATTGGTTTTGAAGATAAGAAGACAGAAAGAAATCTTAAATGGTCTACTACAATGTGATGAATGGAACAAAAAAAACTATTGTCGAAAATATATCATCCCATTTAGGTCAGAAATACGACCATTAACAAAGGCTTTAAAGGGTAAAATTAGAACAACGGAATTAGATTGCACGAGTAGAACATATAAATCACAACGAGAAATAGAATAGAAGGGGTCATTTACTTTATTACCAGACGGCTGAAAAACACGGCACTTCAATGGAATGGCTAAACTATGATTGTCCGAAAAGTGTCTCCAATAAGACAAAGCACTGTAGAAAGACCACCTCTAATCTGGGAGACCTACATAAAAAGAGTAATGGCCACGAGAGATTTAAAAGTTTGGACAAATAGATGGTTGTGGAAGTAATAAATGGTTAAAAACTGAATAAAGAAATAATATTACTTTGATTCTATAGAGCTACAAAATCCAAATTACTTACCTTAGCAACATGGTAAAACTTTCTAGGGCTCCCTTTGGTACATTTTAATTAAGAAAATTTAAAGAACTCGCTCATACCAAGTTATGACTACATGACAGATACTTCATAAATTTGAGCCAGAGGTCTATATTCGAAGTTAAGTTGGGTTGAAGCACTGTCGATATCACATCTAAGAGAGACTTTTGATAAATACGTGACACGCTGTTATGTACCATACTTTAGTAAACGTTAGTTTTTTCGGCCCATAAGAGTTTAAATTGGTCCAGATTTTTTCTGGCATGTGTAGATACTTCATAGCCAGTAATGACTGTCTTGGATCTACCTTCTTCTTATTCCTTTAGATTTACGTTGTACTCATTTTCCACATTTACGCGTTCCTTAAATTGTGAGGCATACAGCGACAAGAGATTGTTTTTACACCCAAATGACCTTATTCTTATTCCAGTCATATCAACGCCCAAAATGCAAAGGTAATTAGATCGCCTTCATGAATCACAGTTTGCAAGGAGAATACAAGAGTGGCAGAAATGGGCCTTTCTTGTCTTATATTTTTACTCAGTGAAACTTCTTCAAATTTAATAGTCCTTAGGAAAGCCTTGTCAGCACGAATACACTTTAAAGCTGTTGTGAATCTTGCTTACTTTATCAAAAGTTTAAAGACATAATAAATGATTGGTGGTAACTTTTTTCCAAATCATTGGCTTTAAGGCAATATTGACATACGCTAAACTTCAATACGACGCGACGTTTCAATTCGTTTTCGAATCAATATTAAACAAAAAAGTACCAAAAGGAAATAACCCTATCAGACAGCCAATTCTTATAGGGTTTTTCCGTACTGATTGGTGAGGATAGCTCACGTTTCCACAATGCCAACAAAGCAATTGAGCACATTTACATACACTGTGTCCGTAAAGTATGGAACAAATTCATTTTTAGCTAAATAGACCATTTTAAGAAATAATCCTGAAACACGTCGATCTTTGATTTTAATTTACCGTATTTTAAAATAATAATCTAATATACAGGGTGAATTTCTTTCGAGTAATGACGTCACCGCCATTTTTTTTAAATGGAACATCCCCATTTTGTTTCAATTTTCGGATTACTCTAGCTGAGCTGATTCCAAAAATGTATCACATGTTGATTCCAATTGGTACAGGGTGGACAAAAATACAATAGTTTTGCGTGTGCTCAAGTAACACATAACATTCTTTATTAGTTCAATTAACAATATTATCAAAAATACTTGTTGTCTAGCGGCAAGTGGTTTAAAGGTAACACCCTGTAGTTTGTTACATTTTTAGATTAATAAAAATGAGCTGTTTCCAAACATGTTTGGTACACAAAACTATTTATTTTTGTCCACCCTGTACCAATTGGAATCAACATGTGATACATTTTTGGAATCAGCTCAGCTAGAGTAATCCGAAAATTGAAACAAAATGGGGACGTTCCATTTAAAAAAAATGGCGGTGACGTCATTACTCGAAAGAAATTCACCCTTTATATTAGATTATTATTTTAAAATACGGTAAATTAAAATCAAAAATCGACGTGTTTCAGGATTCTTTCTTAAAATGGTCTGTTTAGCTAAAAATGAATTTGTTCCATACTTTACGGACACGGTGTATAACCAAACTAAAATACGTCAAATGATAAGTTATCATATATATCTTATGTCAAATTCAACTTTCAATAATTTCAAAAGAAGAAGAAGAAATGTTACAGAACATTGTTCATTTAGAATTTTTTTTCCGGGTTCTCAAAGTAACCTATCTGAATCTAATGTAAATGTTACACTATTATTTATATTTCAGTTTCTGTTTCTTTCATTTGGTAATTGCACCCTCCACCCCCACTTTGACCCGAGAACAATAAATTTTGGACTCTAATATAAGATAAATATGCACAAAAACATGGGTGCTGCATTTCCCTATATTATTCTCAGTTTCTTACATTCCCAATAGGAAAATTGCAGTCAATTGATAATTGATCTTGTTTCAGCAATACATATACACATGAATTAAATAGGCTTTTTAGATATATTGTAATCCCTGTTAAAATTTCAGATTGGCATGCCAATATGTGATACGCCTTCTTCGCACTGACAAACGTTAGTATTGAAATGAACATTGAAGTCGCTAATTAATACTCTCTTCCACAGACCTCACATTAATGCTGCTCAAAGAACATTTTGTGGATAATGTATGAATATTCAAGTCAAATGACCTGAAAATCGTATCTTATGATACCTATGTGTCCTGTGAGAAGATGGACATAGGTATATATTTATGGAATTATTCTGAATTACCCATAGTTATCGTGGATTCCATTCATTATTAGAGCGGAGGCTTCCACGTCCAGAGTCAGTAAGATAAAGACGACTTTCGGGGTAGGACCGTGTCATAGTTGAGAAAGCCACGTTTTGTCCACTTTCGTAAGTGGCGTAAGTTATATTTTATTTTATTTTTGTTGTTTATTTTCTTGTCCTGATGAAGCCCTTTACGAAAGTGGGCGAAACGTCTTTATCGTCCATTCATTATTGTCAAATTATTATGACTAAATACGTACTTCTTAACACTAAATTCAATATTATTGTTGTTGACTTTCCTACAACAAGGAACGTATTTAATTACATAAATCTGATCATAAAATCTTATTTATATAGAAAAAAAGGAATAAGCAACATATTATGTATCTGCTATTACCGCGGTAGATTTTTATAATATAATCTACCTTACCAGGAAAAGAAAACCGCAAGCGTAACACAGTTCTAGACGAAAGAAGATGTGGAAAGCAAAGTTAAAGAAATGATTGACATCAGAGGTTGAAAGTTTTTCAGATAGATAAGGGAGTAAGGATATTGAAAGAAACAACCTTTCAGTCATTAGGAATGATTAAAGTATTGAAACGTTGAGTTTCAAAATTGGTAGCTTCTAAATAATTGTTCAGACGAGAAAATTTTGACGGTTCACCTGACGATCAAGACGTTTTTACAAAAATTTTAATAATCATCATCGTTATTCCAGAATACATAAATTTCGAAAAGTTCAACAAAGAGATTTTATTGAGATGGGTTATTCGTCCTGCAGTCCTGATTTAAAACTTTGTGAATTTTCTATATGCAGTAATGCTATGTAAACCCTTGGTTTACATAGCGATGTCTCCTCATATTTTAACCAATTATACACATAAAAACCAATTGTGAACCCAAATTAGTAATCTACGTTGCATTTCTTGAATTAATAATTTCAAAACGTTTTTATAGCCGTCTACATTTCTCAAACTGTTAAAAACTACACTTAAATATTGTTTATCTTACTTTGTAAAATATTCCACAAGGTTATACAGATACTTATTTAAATAAAACTGGACATATTGCAATATATTAACAATATTAAATCATTTCGACAGCGGATTGTACACAATCAAGAGTAATATTTAATCCGGCAAAACAATGCCTTCCTTTTCCAGTTCACTAGCGTACGTCTTTCTGTATTCATGATTGGGATCGAAAATGTCTTCAAGTTCCTTGAAAATATGTATTTTTTCCTTTATCAAGAAACGTAGAACTACTCTGCTTTGTCTGGCTTGAGCTTCCGTGCATTTTGAACATTTGGTTTTAAGAGCATCGGGAAGGATATCTAAAAATAAAAGTTTAGTTTACAAAGAATTCTTGTTTCAGTTTTAATTATTATTATTTAATAAGAAGCTATTTGAAAAAGTCGATTAATTATTCCTAATTAGCTATACCTACGTAAGTGCATTTAATTAGATGGTGACGTAAACTTAATGTTCTAGTATGATAATCAAAAACAACATTCAAGAAAATAAAAGAAGATATGAGGTCTATTTTATTATATCACAATCTTAAACGAACGGCTACCGGTTTCGCAGCTAAAATTAATGTTGCATCCTCAGGCCTAAGTATGAATTGGTATGACATGCGATCTCATTATAAACTTAAGATATATTATAGCGAACTCTAGGATATTAAATGATATATTATACTGATTAAACTAAGGAATTAACAAGAACGTAACTCAATTAAATACAACTACGTATAATGAGATCGCATGTCATACTAATTCATAGCTTCTTATTTAATATCTTAGGCCTGAGGATGCAGCATTAATTTTAGCTGCGAAACCGGTAGCCGTTCGCTTAAGATTGTGATATAATAAAATAGACCTCATATCTTCTTTTATTTTCTTGGATTATGGAGTCACACAAGTCAATTGATTACATTAAAAACATTATTGCATTTAGCTTCCAGATTAAATTGTTAATAAGGTTCTTCCTATCAGTTCCATTAATCTAAAGATAATAAATTGCCTCATAGTTAACTTTATGTAGTGTGATTCAGAATGGAAGCAAATGACACATAATTTCAGCACACCAATCCAAAGTAAAGAGTTACTTGAATCATGATTTTAAAAAACTAATTTTGTAGACTTGCGAGATTAATGAATAAATTACAATCATTTAATATAATTACTACTCGGAATAAATTAATATTAAAATTTAATATGCTGTGATTTCTGAAGTGATAATACCATTTTATTGTGTACATAGAAAAGCACTTGTAATTAAAGGAAAAATTGTGAAATTAAACTAAACCTTGTAGTTATTTGAGAGAATCGTGGTCA
This sequence comes from Pyrocoelia pectoralis, assembly GCA_036250285.1. NCBI lineage: Eukaryota > Metazoa > Arthropoda > Insecta > Coleoptera > Lampyridae > Pyrocoelia > Pyrocoelia pectoralis. Next base: position 9,072,434 of record CM070075.1, read on the forward strand.
ACTAATAAATCATGGAATTATTTAAACGAAAACATGAGAAACTTTGTAATTTTTTATAGAAAAGATGATGTTGATCGTTTTTTAAAGTATGTATGACGCTTTCAAAATTTCTCTTTGGTCACTATGTGAAATTAATAATGTTTGTTCGCACCAAAAAATGTACCTATGTGGTAATTTGGGGTAGTACGAAATGATAGTTGAAGGAAAATTAAATAAGCGAATAGAATTTTCAGTTTAAGTAAGGCTTAAATGTAAAAATGGAAAAATCTGGTAGGTACTTTTCCAGCAATATAGGTCAATTTAAATATAGGACAATACGTTATTTATTAATGTATATTTATGTGCGAAACTATCATGAATTAGTGCAAATTAATTCTTGAATTTTAGTAAAAAATGAAGATACAACTACTTACTTGTCATGGATCTATGGTTTATAATGGTAAATATAAAAAGGTGACGGTGGTTATTGAATGTAATTGTAGGTAATTTTTATACTATGAACGATGAAAATAGTAGCTAAAAAGCGTAGCAATCCCAATACTCGATAATCCGGTAGCATTTGCCAGATCACTTTCTCTTAGTGAATCATTAGACCAAGAATTGTTAATTCAATATTTTTTAATTTAGGAACACGATTAATGGTCTAATCTAACACACATTTTTATAAAGTAAAGGAATACGGAAGATAATGTTATAAATATGATTATAACCCATACTTATTGAACATTTGTGATTCTTGGAAATAGAAAAGAATAGCCTTTATTACATAATTCTTTGATTGCTCAAGCGTTCATATGTAATTTTGAACGTAATTTCATTACAAATGCAACTAACCAGAATATTTTTAATGTGCAACTTTGATTATTTACGTGAGAACTTAGTTATTGTTACATATAGCGTTAATAAATTATCTGTAAACAAAAATAGTCTAAGTATAACGAAAAAATAGCATTTAGATCATACGTAAATTGAATGATTGACAAAGTTTGGGCACGTCTCGTGACAAATCTAAAGTAAACGAAAAAGATCCATATTTTTAATTACAGCAGGGGTGCTCCCGAATTTTATGTAAGGATCACATAAAACACATACGGCCAATTTTCCTTCTTCTTTCTATAGAACCGAAGATGGAAATCGACGCAACAATAATTGAAACAAACGCTAATGAGAACAATGACTGTTATTGAATGTAATGTATAGAATTCAGCTATGTTCATAAGTTCCTTAAATACATAACGATTGTGAGATACCAAAATACTGAATTTTTCGAAGAAGAAACATTACAATAATATATAACCAATCAAACTTATTCTATTAACTGGTATCATTTTTCGAAAGATTGGAAACGTTTCAGTTACAAGGCTGGCTTATCTAGCATGACTGGAACACATAACTGTCTGAAGATGGTATAGAAACGCGTTCGAAGATTCAAAATACTTTGATGGTTTCCCGCACCGCATTACATACAAAGTCACAGCAAATTCGATTTGTGGACAGTATATAAATTTTACGTTTATATTACAATATGGTTTTTTTAATAGTAGTTTACGAAACAAGTCCCGAAAGTGATCTTTTACTGGACAAGTAGGCAAATTACAGGACGAGCCGCAGGCGAGTCCTGCAAGCCTGCGAGGCCAGTAAAAGCACTTTTGGGACGTATTACGTACAATATTTTTTTTTAAATCGGCCAGAAACGGGCAGAACAATTGACCATTCTAGGCCGGAAAGTAAAAATGAGTCGGGTAAAGTAAAAATGAGTCCGGTAAAACTTTTACCGGACTATCACAATAACTTTCCGGCTCGGTCCGACAAAATGACATTTTCTGGCCTAAAAATAATCCGGAAAGTACTACTTTCTGCCCGATTTTAAAAAAAAAGTTTTAATTTAACTTGAGAGTCTTTACTTAAAAGGAAACATTTTGTTCCTTGACCCTAAGGATAAGTTTTAATTAAACTAAACATGTAAATGAAACGGTAATTATTGTTCATAAAGTTATCTATGTAAATAAATTTCAGCATTAAAAATTTACCTCTCAACTTTTGACCATCAGGTGTACATTTATTTCCAGTTTTAAGGCAATTGGCGTAATTAGTAAGAAGTCTATCGGAATGCAAAATTTCATCCACGTTGACGCCATCAAATTCGTCAGTATATTTCTCTTCGGGCGCTGCAATTGCCACTGTTGCCGAAATGGCGCAAATAACTAACACTGATACAGCCTTCATTGTAAAAGATTAAGTGACGAAGCGAATGAAGTGGAATTCAAGTTATATATTGCCCCTTCTGCAGTAATAATTATTATGATTAATCTATAAGAAGAAATGATTGCGATAAATGGTCATTCATTTTTTTTTAGATCAATTACTCTATAATATGCATGTGTGCAAAGGTGATGTTTACTAACTAATTAAAAAAATCGCATTAGGTTATGTTTCGTGTAAAATGGTAGAAAAACTAACTAAAAAGGTACTAGTAAAGGAACTTATAGAATTGACCATTCAAACTGATCTAATCTAACCTAAATCGGCGTGAATTCAACTTTTAAACATTAATGATATAAAAATTCAAGATGAAGGAAAAAAAACCTATCATGTTGAATAACAACAGGAATTTACATATTTATGATAAATTAATAATGCCCGTAGGTACCGGTCCGTTGGTAATTGGTGTAGTTAGCTGATTCAGGAAAGTAACGTCTACAATGTCTATAATTATGGAAAAGAACCTTGTCAGCGTGCACCTTTTCAGGTTGAGTACGACAACTGTTGACGCTCGATCACAAACTCATCAGCCAGCTGCCGACTTAAGAGTGGAAACGTCAAACGGAATAAGAGTTTATCGCAGTCACGAAAATTTTGCATTGCGTTTTCGGCCGAAAAGATCATGATAACCATTTTTCTGGATTACGAAGGAGCCAATTTTATTAATTCTTTACCATACGGGCACAGCAATACTAGTGGATACTATACAAAGAGCGAATTCCAAAAAAAAACGAGGAGGAAAATTCAGTTTTTTCAAGACAATTCCTCATCTCAAAATTCTGGCTGAAATGTTACAACAATCCCCTATTCTCCAGGCGGGGTACAAGGTGACTTATTTCAAAAATGAAACGAACATCTTAGGGGTACACATTTTTGAACAATAAACGAGTAGCTTGCAAGGAAAATTAATGAGGTGTGTATTTTTGAAGAAATTTTCCTTGTGAGTCATGTTGTTAAAGTACAATATTTTCATGTCGAACATGTCAGACAGCAACATTAAATCTGCACCAAGCACCATTAATCTACAGAATGAAATGCTTCATATTAATGCTCATATATCCAATGAAGTGTGATTACCTAGACCTACACGATTTTTGTGGTTTAGATTGACTTAAGTGTACATTTCCTGACTTCCGTTTCTATTTGTCGAATATTTGCCCTTCCTTTATTATTCGGGGTTAAATTACCCAAACTTTGACTTTAGAATGATTTTGTTTTGTCTCGAGTTTTATTATCGAGAAACGGTTTTATTATGTTACTTAATAGACTTTCACTAATACATTTGCCGTTGAAATATGTTAAAGGAAGCCATAAAAAATCGATATTTGATCAGATTTTCCTTTATTGATTCATGTTTTAATGGATCATGTAGTGGTGAAAGTATATTACGTAACATTCAGCTCAACCACAGAACTTAGGCTACTACCACTACTAAATTACTTTAAATTATAATACAATAATGAAAAATAATTTAAACTATTTTACTATAGTGGTAATGTGTCTGATCTTCAGGGCCGTGCCGTCCATGTATGCAATATGTGCGACGCACACAGGCGCCAGTTCTGAAGGGGCGCAGGACACCAGATGCTAGCAGACCACGACGCTTGTTTTGGATTGCGCGTCGTAGTGTCTTAAATATTTCACAATAAGTAGACTCCAGAAGTGTCGTACCACGCTCCACAAAATCAACGAGCAAGATGTCCTTAGCATCCCAAAACACCGTAACCAAAATTTTCCTCGCACAGAAAGTTTGACAGGCTTTCGTGGCTTTGGAAAATCTGTGTGATCCCATTGCATTGACTGTTATTTTGTCTCCACATTCACATAGGCTACCCAAGTTTCATCTCCAGTAACGATCCTCTTCAAAAATTCTTCTTCTTCGCACTCGAACCGAGAAAGAAAGTCTATGGCAGAACTCATTCTTTTGATTTTGTGGTGGTCGGTAGGAAGTTTTGGTTCCCAACCTGCACAAAACTTGTGATAGCCTAATTGTTCTGCCACTAACTCGTGCAGAAGACTCAAGCAACGGTCTACGGCTCGGCTACGCGAATTGTTTCATTCACTCTGTTCAGTAAGTCATCACCGACAAGAGATGGCCTACCGCTCTTGGCTTCATCGTACACGTTAGTTCTTCCATTAAAAAAAAACGTACCCATTGACGGACTACACCGTCACCAATAATGTTTGGGTAATACACCGCACACAATTCACGATGAATTTTAGTTACTGAGTGATTGTTTTCAGCTTAGAATTTGAGAACGTGTGACTGTATCATACTCTTCCTTGCACAGTTCGAAGTGTAAAGAATCACTGCGCACACTGATATTGAAATGGTGGTGCTACTCCTACTACTTACCGCGCTATACATAAACGGAGGTTACATTGTGGATCACCCTCGTATAATTTTCATGGGCACCATGAAAATTTTTGCACATAGGCGCCACTAGGTATGGGCGCGGCCCTGCTGATATGATTTCAGTAGAGATCAGAAACTTGAAACCGTAATGTCATTCGGCATTCATTCATTCATGAATTCAAGAACTGTAGAAGGCCATAAAAACGTTTTGAAATTATTAATTCAAGAAATGCAACGTAAACTACTATTTATTCCAACCGTTAACAATGTGGGTTCGCAATTGGTTTCTATGTGTATAACTCAAGGCCGTAGCCAGGGGGGGGATCAAGGGGGTCAGAACCCCCCCCCCCCCGAAACTCAGTGGAAAATAACAATTTCTTAAACGAAATGTAAATTACATTACGTAGTTTGTAGTTACATCGGGTGGCGTGTAATTGTTAAAATTTGGTCCCCCCCCGAATATTTTTTCTGGCTACGGCCTTGGTATAACTGGATAAAATTTGAGGAGAAATTGCTATGTAAAGCAAGGGTTAAAACCGCGAATTCACGAAATTTTAAATCAGGACTGCAGGACGGATACACTATTTCAATAAAATCTTAAAGAGCATTTATTATTTCTTGAACTTTTTGAATTTTATGTATTCTGGAATAACGATGATTAATGTGACCATAATTCATTAGATGAAAATTAGGACACTCATAACGGGACCAGGGGGTACGGAGCCCTCCCCCGGATAATTTAAATAAATTGAGTTAAAATACAACATTTTAACGCTATCAAATGACTATATTTCTGCCACCGATCATTGCACCTCCGGAAAATTAAAAAATATATACCAGATCTAGGAAAATCTAAGGGAAGGGGTTTAAAAATAGTAAAATACACAAGTAAAGTAATTATTACTTTTGTTTTTGGTGTGATAAAAAAAGATTGTTGCGAAATTAAAGGATTATTTTTATTTTATAAAACAAATTATTCAAAAGTATAACAAATCTATAAAAAAAACATTACAGTATTTCCACAAAGTAATCATTAAAACGTTTAAAAAAATTAAACAGCCTAGGTACCGAACAATCTAACCCAGGTACCTAATGAACATAGAATCAATTTTGTAAAAAACATAAATAATAACAAATATATAAATCATTAATTTTTTGAATTTTTATATTTACTAGATGAATAAATTGCACTTAAAATAGCTTCAAGCTAAGTTGTTAAATTCGCTACAACTTCCATTAAAGTTGTATTTTGTTACAAGTATTGATTTTGTAACATTTAATTGAGTGTTTTCCGATATCCATACTTTATTCATAAGAGAAAATACCCTCTCTACTCAAGCATTTGTACCGGGTTAACATAAGGAAAATTCTACAATTTTCAACAAATTGTCACATGACACATGTTCCTCTCGAAAAGTTTTCATAATTTCATTCCATCTTTCATCCACATGCGTTAACGCATCATTCCATGCTTGGATTTTACCGTCAGTAACATACTTGCGTAACAATGCACCTTCATCAAATAACTCACTTTCATTTAAATTTGTGTCAGGAAAGTTTTGGCTTAAGCAATCAAATGTATGCTGCTCGTAAACGTAAAATTTGATTTTTGCATATTGTAAGTGTAACATTTGGCTATTTCCCGAAATATCAACTGTAATTGTAAATATAATAAGTAATGACTAACGAAAAATTAGTCATGCTTCGAAGCAACCGAAATTCAGTACATTCAGTACATTTTGGGTACCTACTGATTTATTTTCTGAAAAAATCAGTACGCTATGTTCAAAATCAGTACGGATGGCTACTTTAAACGATGTGTAATTGTGAGGAAACGTCTTGATCCTCAGGTAATCCGGCAAAATTTTCTCGCCGGAACAATACTGATTCAGAAGCAAATAATTTTGGAACTCAACGTGTCAATACTTTATTTATTCTTAAAGACTGCAAGGTTGTTCAATATCCTTACTTCCTTATCTGTCTAAACAAGTTTCAACCTGTGATGTCAATAATTTCTTTAACTTTGACTTTGCTTTGCACATCTTCTTTAGTCTATAATACTTTTCACACCGAGAATTCAGTATAAATTGTACTTAAAAAAAATAAAAAGCATTGTTTATTACAAGATTATTGTTTATAAATAACGTTAAAACAAAGTTAGATCCGAGCGGTGCATTTTAGTTGAGACCACACCTGCTTCCTGACCGGCCCAGCCATGACGTTACATAAGGCAACGGCGCGCTCGATGCTGAATTCTCAGTTTGAAAAGTACTATAGAACTTTATTATACTTGTGGTTTTCTTTTCCTGGTAAAGTAGATTATAATCTACACCTGTAAAGCAGATACAAAATATGTGTCGCCATGTTATTCCTTCTTGTCTATATAAATAAGATTTTAAAATAAGATTTATATTATTAAATACATACATACCTTGTTTCACCGTTAAGAAGTACGTATGTAGTCATAATAATTTGATGATAATGAATGGAGTCCACGAGAACTATGGACAATTCATAATATTTCCATGAATATATTATGTCCATCTTTTCACAGGACACATATTATACGATATTATTATGATTTTCAGGACATTTGACTTGAATTTTAGAACATTATCAACAAAATGTCCTTGGAGCAGGATTAATGTGGGTCTGTGGAACTGTCTGCGGCTCATGTAATATAGCACTTTTACCGTTAGATGTGGAAGAAAGTGTTAAATGATATTACAAACTAGACGCTTCAATGTTCATTTCAATAACGTTTGCCAGTGCGAAGAAGACATACCACATATTGGCATACCAATCTGAAATTTTAGCAGGGTTACAATATATCTAAAAGTCTTTTTAGACGTTGCTGAAACAAGATTAATTAGAACGAACCTTGACTGCGATTTTTCTATTGGAAATGTAAAAAACGGGAAACAATATAAGGAAACGAAGAACCCATGTTTCTTCAGGTTCTTGTGTATACCCTGCATTAGATTGCCAAATCCTTCTCAGGTCATGGTGAGGATGGAGGGTGTAATTCCAAAAGAAAGGAACCTAGAAACTGAAATATAAATAACAATACAACATTTATATTAGATCCATAGAGGTTACTTTGAGAACCCGGAAAAAAATCTAAATCTAAATTAACAATGCACTCATATTCTTGAAGGTTGAATTTGACATAAGATAGTAATATTTGTATAAATAAAATTACATAAGATTTATAAAAATATTTTTAACTGCTTACTTTCAAGTGTTTTTTCTATGTTATAATGCGTTATGTGATAAGAAATGAGGAATGGCTTACCAGTATTAGATATTCATTTTTCTAGTCTGCGTCCCAAACTTTGTACAGATCACGAATAATAATAACTAATAAGAATAGTAATTGCTATTAGGAATGTACGAACATGCTCACAAAATGACAAAAAAGGGGTTTATTTCCTATAATCTAATGAACGGTGTCCTTCATAGTGTTACATCATTTAAAATATAATTATAATGTTAAATATTATTTCAAGAAATGTTACTTACGGAGTATTAAATTTGTTTACAGTAACACGTATAACACGCATAGATGAAATAATGGTGCCTCTTTTTTGAAACAAAAATAATAAGTTAATCATACTTATGACACCGCTAAAACATTTAAGTAATTAGAGGGTAGCTTCTAATTACAGAGCGTGATTATTTTTTTTTTATTGAAGTTAATCACATTTTAATCTAAATCCATTTATCCCACTTCATGACGTGTTTCAAAAAACATTAATTTACTTATATCGCGATTTACTATATAAATGAACTAAAATCTCCGTCAAAATCATACAAGTGTCTTAAGTATACCAAATAACTATGAATAAGCTACTTGTTGTGAGTTTCTTTATTGTTATTGTGGCTGTTTGGGGTGAATACGAAGACTTTGACCATTTGGATATTGACGAAATTTTAGCAAATCCTAGATTGGTAGATAATTATGTAGCCTGTGCTAAAACAGGTCAAAAATGTACTCCCGAGGGTCAAAAGCTGAGAGGTAATTAAAAAGGTATACAATTATAAGATAGATAAACAGTCTTTGTATTGCAGATCTTTTACCTAAGGCACTGAAATCAAAATGTAACGACTGTACTGAGGAGCAGAAGGAGAAAGTTTACAAATCCTTAGAATGGGCTATTCAAAATAGACCAGATGATTTTCTTGAAATTGAGGCGATTCACGATCCAGATCATCATTTCAGAGCTGATTTCGCAAGTGAATTGGCTGACCGGCATATTGTTCTACCGCCACCAAAATAGAGAATTTATTTTGAATTTGAAATGTTAAATGTTTATACGTGATCTTACATTATGAATATACGCCGTGTTCATTTGAGAAGGACCCATCCTTAATATTTCAGAAATGCGACGTGTTAGAAAGAAATACTATTTTAACTTGAAGATTCACTACCGATGAAACCCCTTAAATTTTTTCAAATGGCTTTAGGTATCAAGTCATAACTCATTTAAAATGTTTGGCAAATCTCTATTCAATCATAATGTTTTTACCATCCATTGTTATTTAATCGTTGTTTAAAATGGAATCTCTTAGATATGTTAGATTGGTCGAAGAGGCGCTATAGAGTGGTCACCCCGATCTTCAGTATTAACACCACTCGACTTTTTTTGGAGATATTTGATATCACATTTGATGATTTAAGACAACCCATTATTCAAGTTTGTAGAGATATAAAAAAAGAAACATTCCAAAAAGTGCGACAGGAATTTCTATGTAATGGTGGTTAATACCTGTTGTGCCTTTTCCTTTGCTGTGTTTCTATTTAAATCATTAGTGGGTTCGAATTTCATGAAGGGGTTTTGTAATAGATAAAAAACAAACCAAAACTCACAGTTTTGTTTTGTGAAGCGGTGGTTGTGTTGTAAGTTTCGGTTTGTTATCATTCTATTTGAATTGTGACACGGAATATCAAATACGATATACGAAAGTGATGATTATTGTTTGTGTATAGATATTTTTTATAATAGTTTGATTGCGATTAATTAATTAATTAACTTGGTTAACGTACCTACTTTCCTTCCTGTTAAATTACTGGGAATTGCGTAGGTACGTCGTTCCAAAAATGAACTATGAACTAAAAATTCTAGTTTTTTATCTTTGTATACAATCCTAATTTACATATAAATGTGTATACACAATGTAACAACTATATTGCACATTACTTTTTTCTACCTAAAAACTCTTACTGGGTCGTTTATGTATGTAACACAATGATTCCATTAAGCTTCTTATAGGACACTAGATCGAAAGTAGGTCTTTAATAATGAAATGTTTTAGCGATTAAAACACATCATGACCGAATTAAGTTCTGAATTCTATTTGGTTTCGAATGTTTGTTTATTCCAATGTGCTGATTAATTATTTGATGAATTGAGTTTCTTCTGCACGCCGCACCGAGGTGTGGAACTTGCCTTTTATTCTGAAACTCCTTATACGCTACGTGGCCATTACCTAGAACAGAAGAAAGTATTCTAGGCATTATTGATCTTCAATGAAGAACCTATTGTACATTCGTATGCAAAAAGGGCGCACATGGGACATGAGACGTCGTGATGAGGAGCAAACAAACTATAGAAAAACAACAAATACGTCAGAGGCGAATAAAAGTGGATATAAAAAGAGGAGTTCTAGGTATGTTTTCACTACACATTTTTTGGGTAATTTTCTACGGCTATTTCTAAGTTGTCTTTCCATAAAAGATAATGCCCTCTCCAAGTGCCTTGGCATACAATCCATTTAGAACGCTCCTCTTTTACCGTGGCCCAGAAAACTGTGCCCATCACCTTCCCAATTTCTTGGGTAGTGCAGAGCCCTTATAAACCCATTATGATAGCTATATCTAGTTACAATTCTATAGAAGAAGTTTTCGTATTAGCATAAAACCGTCTTCACAGATTTGTTGTCTATCCCATAGTATTTTACAAAATAGTGCATAAGAAAACAATTTCTATTCGTTAATCTTCTGGATGTACTTTTACTCTGGCTTGCGTGCTGAAAAATTTTTTGGTAGATTTGTACCTACAAGAAGATACCTACCGACAAAAGCTCGGTGAAAATTGACCAAATTGCCGCAACAATGGAGATAGCGTTCTAAAACTCATAAATTGAAAAATGTGTATCGTAATGGTGTTGAATTACTGCCAGTACTGCCAAGTAAAATTTATAAATCCATGTAAAAAATACATTTATGTATTGTAAAGTCATGTGTAATTACGAGAACAATTTGTCCATAACGAAACTCACTAGAACCTATTACTATAATTAGCAACGTTTAGCGTTGTGTATTATAGATAAATTAAATAAATGTAATACGATGTAAACGTGATCTCTCTGATCTAATGGGACTCTCTACATTTTTCTTCTTCTGGGCGACCAGAATTTTAATGTCACATACAAAAATCTGATCCTCAATTTCTTCTCTCGATGGTAAATTTGTTGGAATATTGATTTAAACTCGAGTAATAAATACTTTTAATTTTATTGAAGGTAATAGAATGATAAAACGAATCAAGCCTAGTCAGATTTCTGAATGTTTTTATTTATTACCCACACTATGAAGTGGATTAAAGCATAATATAACAATAACCTTTTTTTTTGCTACAACAAGACTTAAACCCCTCACTTTTTTTTAAGTTCAGTTTGGTTTCATAAATCATGGCGTTAGTTAAACAAAATATGTAAACATAGGTAGAAATTTACATCAATTTTAAAGCATATAATGACACAAATTGTGTATAAATTTGTTTATCTATAGTATGACATAAAATAATATAGAATAATTACATTTTCACAGTCGATTTTCAGTTTCACTCAAAGTTCTGTCAGAATAACAAATTTATCACTGTTTTTTTATTTTTTCCAAAGTCGAATGAAATCATGTACCTATATAAAATCCCCACTCCAAAAAAATAACCCAACTGGGATCCACCCTTGCTTTATATTCATCAAAGGAATGGTATGGAGCGTTAAAAAATGAAAAGAAATTATGTGTCACATAAACAAACGTAAGTATTCAAATTATTGTCAAGGATCTAACTCGTGTTCTATCATCTAATAAATGATCATCAATTTTAGAAGGCCCACTTATATTTCATAAAGGTTCCAAAAGTTAAAATGGTGGAAGGGGAGAGGATAACTAATATCAATGGAGTGAGTGACATAGGTAACTGTTCGAAGAAGATGTGGAATAGCGTTCATTAAAAAAAGTTGAACATAAAGCTTGCATGTGTAAGTTTAATCTTCAACAATGAGGTATAGCAGCGTCATGCGACTCAAATATTGAAAATACAAGATATAAAAGAAGAAAAATACGAAGATCAAAACTAAATTCAAAAGGCGCAAAAGAAAGATGATTGATATAGGTATAGCTTTGGTGAGATGCAAATTTTCTAATCTAACAGGACCTAAACGGCACAATAAATTAATTAAAAGGTTATTAGATTATTAAATGTGGAAAATGTGGAGCAGTTTTCGGTAACAAAGATGCACAACACCACATAACGTCATGAATGGCCATGTAAATTTTCTCATACTTAATTTACATGACGGTATTCAATAAGGATTTAATAGAAAAGGGCATTATTTCTCACGGTAGATAACAATCTCAAAATCGTGGCCGAACGGAAACACGATGGCGTCATTAGAACACTGGGAATACCCTTGTTTATATACAATAAAATCACTCAAGAGTGAAGGTGAAAGAATATAATGATTAACACTGCGGTAGTATTGGATCAAAAATTAGGATACATAGGTACAACAAAATTATAGACAATAATAAATCAACTAAATAGTTCCTCGTCGAAAAAATATGCTTTGATTTATAAGGATGTACCATATTTTACAAAGCTGTAAATTTTCGAATTGTACCTACAGGGAAGATCCTACTTATAAAAAAATGGCATGTACACCTTGGAAGAGCAAAGAAAACGTCTACATTAGGGGAATTACGATTACATAACGGTTCTCTGTTCCCCAAACTTGTACATTATTGCGATTAACTTTGCCAGGCCCATGAATAGTGTCTTCGTCACTGAAGGCAAGCTTATCTGCAAACCGATCTTCTTATGGCTGCTCTTGAAAATTAACACTGAGCTGCAGACGAAGATTATGATCGCGGCGAGGCAGGCCTGTAACAATTGCAATCTGTATTATTTCTGTAGGCTTGAAAATTCGTGTAGCCAGTTTATTTGTGGAACCTGGTATGAAGTTCTCTGCCGTGCTGTCACAAATGACACATTTAACGAATGTTCTTCACCTAGGAGGGGTGCCACTCATCCGGGGTGGTAGACACGATGTGACATGTTAAAATATTATCCAAATATGCAGTCTGTTTCATAAATATACCAACAAACTTTTAGGGGCGGTAGGGGACATCAAAACAAATTTTTTTTGCAGTATAAACGTATGCCCGTTCGTTTTCGTGGTATGTACACTGTACAGTACACTATAGGTTGGTAAAATTTGTAAAAAAAATTGTTTTTTATCAGTATCCTAAAAACGCTTCTGCAGATTTCCATGAAATATTCAAAGGATGGTCGTAACTTTATGAGGCATGTTTTGGATTTATTACAGTTGATACCGTAATTCCAGGGGGGAGCGCACAGGGCAACCTGTTAGTTTTTTTGCATAAAAAATAATAACCCCAGCGTTTTTTTGCAATTTTGTAACTTTTTTTTAGATAAAGCAACTAAGTAAGTAAGTTCGCACAATTATTCACAATGAAATTTCTATTCAATAAGAAAGCTGTTGATTCTGTATCACTTCATGCGCCACTAAGTATATGAAATGCGATCATGTATTATTGGTTGCATCAATACCAGCGTATTGTCTTTTGCAGTGACTCAAATAAAATAAGTTAATTACAAAAACCCATTGAGTTCACTTATTTTTAGGAGTTCCTAAATGTGTCAATAATTTGTATCAGTTTTACATAATGTCCTATTTTAAAGTAAAAAAATCCTATGGGATGATTTTATATTAAACAATTACGTGTTATGAGGCGATATTTCTTTATTAATAACAAAAGGAATGATAAATAAAGCTAGATATTACTAGTTAGATGCAACCAATCTTACTCCACTCCACTATGGAAAATAGTTACTGTTATTTACTTACACTTTCGTACATTTTGCTACTTTTAATATTTATTGCTTAATTTATATCTGCATTAAGTAATTTGCAACTAATTAAGTTACTGTTTTTATATTAACGTTCGCTAATACCCTGTCAGTGGAACAATTAATAGCCTTTTTTGTTATTTGTCAGTAAATATTTTTTATAAAAATGCACAACTAAGGCTTAGACTAGGACTAGAGCACATTTACTGATATGATAAATGCATCTCAAAGAAAGTTTAAATAGGTCATTTGCATTTAGTTATCAAAATGGTATAATTCACAAAGGTTAAAGCAAGTTAAGCAAATATATTCTCATTTTTCCTTCAAATTGAGAATTTAATGATGATAATTATGTCGTTTGCCGATCAGGAAACATTGCAAAAACAAATACGGCGAGAAAAACATTCATGATTACACGAATTAACATTTGCTAGATAATCTTCAAAACTAGAAAAGCTTTGCAATTATTTAATACAGATGTAACCACTAAAAAAATTAACACCCTGTTTACCGTTTGAGGAACTTCTTCTTGTGTATTGAGATTTGTTGCAAACAATCGACGAATTTTTTGAAATATTTGGCAGAAGCCGAGTTTGAAAGTTTTACCCATGGCATTTACCCCAAATGTGTCAACTACTTAAGAAGAGAAGTTAAAACTTCATTATGCTGCAAATTTGGACAAGAGCTTATAAAATGGAATTGTCATTTAACTTTATGTTGAAAAATTCTTGGCATTTTTTACTCAGAATAAATGGATATTCAGTCAAAATTTAAGAAATGCTTGATTTTTCTGAGTACAAATTCGCGAAAAACACAGGTTAAAAAAAATTGATAATGTTTAAAATGTAACCAACAAGGCTTAAAACTCGAAGTTGAACTTGAACCGATCTGCTTGCATCATTAATAGTTTTGGTGTCATTAACCAGTAAAGACCTTTCAAGTGTTCAAAGAAATAGTGGACACAGGTTCTGAAATTTCTGTAATAGAAGCTGGATCATCAGAGGACTGCTCCCTGAACTGGACATCAACCTTATTTTCAATCGATTCTTTTACGGAACTCTATGCCACACGACCGTTTTGATACCTCAAACAATAACGGCGAATTGTGCTTGATGTCCAAGTCTGTCTTGGAATAAATATGTGTTTGGAATTTCATGTTGAACGCTTCGGTCCAATCGAGATCCAACCACGGAAGTTCTGTTCTTGTGATGACAACAAATGATAAGTATTTAATCTCACCCTTCAAGTTTACATTAATGAACGTCAAGTACATGTAAGCCCTAAGCTTATTGGGTGGTTAGATAGTGGAGTGGAACTAATTTTCTTCCAGAATGTTAGTGAATGAATTAGCCGATTCAGGTCTCAATCCATCGTACAGTATTGTTCTTCAATTGTAGTGTCTGTGCAATTAGTAGTCTCCCCTGGCGTGACGCTCTTACTGGCCAAGTTTTAATTTATATTATTCAGTTTCTCGATTCGTTTCGTCAAATTTGACAGTGATGTCAGATTTGCTTTGCGACCCTTAATACAGAAATTCTCCTCGCATTTGTGGCCAACTTGCGCGGTGTTCCTCCCGCTATCTTATGTACTTTTGGTGTTTGCTGCAATTTCTCTTGCTTAAGTCACTGGAAATACTTGAGCGAACGAAACTCTCTTTTCTTCTACCATTGTCCATTACTATACAAAACCGAGTCATCTTTGTTTTAGTTCTACTATGAGTTTTTTTTGCACATAACGCCGTTCGCGAATCGATGTCTCCAGAATTACACTTACATAACCGCAATCATATTCGCTGATTTGAATAAGTAAACATCCTTCCGCAATGGATATAATTCCCTTCGTGAGGATATCAAATTTAAGAACATAAGTACTAGATATAATTATGTAAACTAGGTACAGTAATTACAATTTATTCAATTTTCAATAAAAGAAAATAGCATAACGTGCAACAAATTGGATCTTAATTCATGATGGTATCTTCAATTCGTATATATAAACTGACAAAATGTATGCCAGCTTTGTATAACATTTCATTTTCTACGCGAAAAGGTCGCACCTATTAAATATGTCTGCATTTTTAATGGTAACACTAGTAATCACACTAAGTTGCGTAAAAGATGGTATTGGAGAAAATGACAAGTATAATACCAAGTACGACAATTTTGATGTAGATACGATCATTAACAGTCCCAGACTTCTCAAAAACTACGTCAATTGCGTAACGGATAATGGTCCATGTACTGCCGAAGGAGAAGAAATGAAAAGTGAGTAGTTTTCATGAGATTTTTGAGTTAATTTTTTGTTTGTCCTTTATTAAAGTGGGTGTTTTGGATCATATCGCCCTTCTGGCGAATTTGGGTTTCCCTTTGTACATTACATAATAACAAATTTTGTCAAGGGGAGGTTGCAAGTTTTTTTGTTCCTTCGTTCGAACCTTCGCATGGTAGCAATTTGATTACAATATTTACCCGCGGCTGTTCAAAGTTTGATAAAAGTGTGCCAACAGTGGTGGAGTGGCAGAGAAGTAACAATGAGACCATCATCATTTGACTTTAGAAAAATGCCAAGAATTACATAAAGTAAAAAGTAAAGTTTTGGAAGTATTCTACGTCAGTGTTGCCAAATTATGCTTTTATATCTAGTAATATAATTTTATTGTTCTTTGACTTAGACACATCTTACGTAGAAAAGAAAACGATGTCCAATTACACCATGTAAACCATTACCGCCTTAGGACAAACATATTAGGAATACCTGTACATCATCCCTTAGCTCTTCGTATCACTTTAATGACAAAAAAAATTTTTTTTAATCTTCTGATGCAACACTGACACATCATGGATTAACACTTAGTGTTTATAATCGTATGGGAACATCCTCTTAACGATATCAAAAGGGGTACAAATATACACTTCGTAGGGGAAAGGACTGACTACTTATAGTAGTGAAGAAATATGAATGAAACCATGGACACGAGCTCGGACAGTTCCTATCTTACCCTACCTTGATCCCTTTACTTTAACTCATTACTTTCAGCGTAGATATATCATATTCAGTGTTTTCGCCATTATATGGCGCAAGGCATTTACTTATTTACATGCGAGTACTGACTATAGCAATAATGAATACTTTTTCTTTCAGGAAACATTCCAGATGCTCTTCAAACAAACTGTAGCAAGTGTAGTGAGAAACAGAAAGAAATAACCGACACACTACTGAAGCATATAGAAGCTAATGAACCAGAATATTGGAAAATGCTTCAAGATAAGTATGATCCCGACAGGAAATACTCTGCAGCCTATTTGGAATCAAAAAAGAACTAAAAACCGTGTGTACATTTTATACAAATAATATTGCTGTTATGTATTGAAATAGAATAGCTGCATTGTTATTTATTCGTTTTCCATCAAATGGTTCGAACCTTCCCTTTTCTATTTTCAGAAAAACAACCATGGTATTCTTAACTGAAAATTGTTGTGCCTCTACCTCGTTACATTTACTTGATTTATATCACAGAAATAATTTTTAAAGAAAGTGGAGCATTATTTTGATTAGATATTTTAATGTAAATTGTGTATATCATTATTTTCTTTGTAATAATTTACCGGTAACGATCGTATTTATGATTTTAACATTCTACGTTTAATGTTAAAACACTTACAATTAATTGGAGATTAAGGGGAGTTTAATAGAGTTTTGAATTTTTTAAGATAATATGCGTTATGAAGGAAAAGACGTTGTGATGATTAATTAAAAATTAATAATAATAATGTGTGCACGGGTTAAGGCGCCTCTATACAGCTGCAAAAATTTCGAACCTACTCCTTACTGATTTTAAATTAGGCAACATACATATCTCAATACTCCCTGAGGGCTAAACGGATTATGCGTAATTTACCTAAATGTACTTGAAAGTTTCATTGTTTAGTTATACCTATAACTTTTATATTTTCTTGGAATTCCCGCAGATTGTAAGACTACCTTTTAATTCATTTTACTATGTTGGACTACTACAATTTAAAATATTATAGTACATATTATGTGCGTCCAAGAATCACAAAAGAATAATTATTTGAAAATTCGGAAAACATTATAAACAATTTGATTTAGTATGGAATAATTAATAAAATACAAAGCAATATAAACTTTGACAATGTTTAAGAATAATTATAACAATTAACCACACATTCTGATTTCTGAATAAAAAATAAATGTACTGATATAATTTTTATTATTTCTGTACTTGGACAAACAAACCTACCTATTAATTTAATTGATTCTAAAGTATTTTACTTTAAAATGTGCTAAAATCCCATTAAAATTTAATTCGTATTAGATATATAATTAACAAAAAAATCCCATTAATGGTAGATATATATACCTACATAATATATATTTTATATAAGAGGTTCACTAATCATAGTAAGTTACGTTTCATTGTGGTAAAAAATATTATTTTGACTGTGAAATGTAAGCTATATCAAACATGAATGTGGAGCTTTATGAAAAAATGATGCAAAAATTCTTGAAAAATTTAGACAGTATAGATATAGATGCTTCTAATTTTGGAAAACTTTGTAAATTAAGAAAAACAACACCTACGGCAAAAACCGTTGCGGCACTATTATGTATGTAGTACATACGTTTAAAATAAAGTTCTAACTTGGTTTGCAACTGAAGTTACAGCAATTCAGTTAATTTTAATCCCAATGCTCAGTAGTTGTTAAAAAATCGGGCCTATAGTTGATAAAGAATTACCATTTCTTGCTTGTTCTCCAGGCGGATCAGTAGGAAAAACTGCCATTGTTGAAATTAAATGTTCCGAGAAAAGCGGCAATTAGCATCCTATTGAAGCATATTTGAAAGGTAAATTAGAATACTGTGAATGTAGTAATAATAATAAGCTCAATGACAATTATTTTTACTAAGTACAGGGTCTATTGCACATAACCAAAAGAAATATATACTACTTTGTAGTCTACACTAAAGGTGGAATACATCAGGGGCGTCATTTAGGAGGGTCAGGGTAGGGCAGTTGACCCCCCTGGAATTACTACTACCAAAAAAAGGTACGTTACATTTATAAAACTGACAACCACGCCCTTTTTTTAAAAAAATTTAAGACATCAACTCAAGATTTGTGCTGTTTATATTAATTAAAATAAAATTTAATAAAAAAATAATGCCTTTTTACAATTTGTCTATAGCGTTTTTTAAATTTACGTCTGAAATAACCCTGGTTACGCAATATTTATTTGTCAATTTGCATCTTTGTAACAGGGTCATTAAACAGGTACTTTTCTTTTGTCTGTATAATCTCCTTAGAAGTATAATTCCACTACCTGACCTTTGTGGCCTGGGGCATTTACGAAATTTTCGTTGGTAAAATTTTTGTACATAAAATTTATATTAAAAAAAACTTTTGACCAGGATTACAGTTATAACTTAACCGTTGGAAACGATTGTTAAACGAAATATGGTTCTTAAGCACTGTAGAATTTGTCCGTAGAATTTAATTTTCGGATATTGACTGTCGTTTGGAAAATATCTCTTAAAATAGATGAAAGATAAAATAATTTTTTGTTACCTCAAATATTTGTTTTTTTTCAAACAAAATTCTAAGGCAAAATTTCATTATAGTAAGGAATATATTCCCGACCTTAAAATTTTTTCAAGTTCAATTTTAGAGCTGTAATCCTGGTCAAAAGATTGCACTTTTTCCAATTGCATGGTGTGTTGCCTACCCTATGTATAGAGGCGCCTTAAAGTGTGGCTCTTGCAAATGCTTCTACATCGGTCAAACCGGTAGGAAGTTTAAAATAAGGCTGCCAGAAGATTTTGCTTGTATCAAGAAAAACAACCTAATGTCTTATTCATCCTTTGCTAATCACATATTAAATTCAAGCCGTTCCTTCAATCCCAGTATCCATCTATTACGATATCCTCCAGATTTGTGAAAAAAGGCACAAAATTAAATCTCCTAGAAGCCAAAGAAATCATTAACAATTATAATAGCAACCCCACCTGTTCTCTGAATGAAATCCTGAATATCAATAAAAACCTCTTAATTTAATTAATTAATTTAATCATCTCCCCTTTTTATGTGTATCCCTCGTATGTTTTTTAAATTGCACTATCCAATTTGTGACATTTCATTGGAAGGCCCTTTGAAAATGCTATTCATCAGTACTAAACAAAATGTTAATTAATCCATTATTTGGTTGAACAAAGCAAAAGAAACCTTAGATTTATGTTTTCGTATTTTTTATCGCTACTAATATCGAATCGAATCACTATTTCAAAAATATTTTTTATTTACTGGAGGATTTCCTATTAAAATAGCTTTCATATAAATTGTGTTTGGATATTTGCTTGTAGGATTCCAATAATAATTTTTTTGGCAAATACTTATAACTTATAATTCTCTATGGGTTATTTTTGAATTTTTCTGTTCATTTTGACTATCTATTTGCAAAAATAATGAGCTTGGAAAATAGTAAAACAACAAATTTGAATAAATTGATTTAAATACTATTTTTCGTATTATTAAAAAATATGTAATCGATTAATGGACATTTTGTTTGGTACTGATGAATAGCATTTTTAAAGAGCTTTCCAATTATACCTTGTGTCCCACGCTAGGGGTACCCCATGGGATTTAACATGGGAAAATTGAAATTATTTTTTTCCTGTTTCCCAAATTAAAAAATCGCAAAAATTTTGACGCAGATTTAAAGTGACACTTAAAACGTTTCTAAAAACAATCTTTGATTACAATTTGATAATTAATAAATTAATTACAGGCATTTGAAATTCGAAATTTTGAAGGTTTTTCGCGCATGCGATTCAGATCGGCTATCTTCGGTTTTTAAAGTAATATGGATGCTAAAATTAAATTTTAGCCGAAGATAGCCGATCTGAATCGCATGCGCGAAAAACCTTCAAAATTTCGAATTTCAAATGCCTGTAATTAATTTATTAATTATCAAATTGTAATCAAAAAATTGTTTTTAGAAATGTTTTAAGTGCCATTTTAAATCTGCGTCAAAATTTTTGCGATTTTTTAATTTGGGAAGCAAGAAAAAGATAATTTCAATTTTCCCATGTTAAATCCCATGGGGTACCCCTAGCGTGAGCCATTTTTAGAATACTACCGTGTTACTTAAACTTACTTCTTTCTGGAGTAAATGTCTTTTGTCGAACCTAACCCGACTCGTGTATTCCTGGGGGGGGGGGGGGGGGAGTAAATACATATTGTGTATATATATGCAGAGTACTTACAGTTTTACTTACAGAAGCAAAATGGACGCAACAGTAAAACATTATTTTAAATTTTTTTAGCATTTTAAGGACTTGATAGACACTTTACTCATTTTTCTACTTAGTTTTCTTGCAATTCTAATCAGTGGGCATCATTTGGCACCTTCTAATAACAGAAAAAGACGTTATTATAACAAAATTAAGCTAAAATTCGTAATAATATACTTTTTTGTAACTTTTCCGATAAACATAGTCCGAGATGTTATCGCCAGTAATGTGAATGGTTTGAAAAGACGTCAAAGCACTATTTAGGAAAATAACTTAGTTGTCCTCTACAGGAGTGCTGCTACTAAAGGGCTAGGGGGGGTCTGGAATTTCATAAATCGTGTAAATCCACTTTAGTTAAAAGCTCACAATCAAACCAGTACAGTACACAGCCATTTTTGGAATATAATGATTCTATTCATCTATCTATGACATGCGAAAAATTAAACGTTTATATTATATTTTTACGTTCCAATAAATTGCTAGCATTTTTTGTATTCCACTTTGAAAATATTAACATTGGCTATTTCGTCTTATTCATGCGAGTCACTAATTACAGAAATGAATTTTTCTTATAATATATGTATTTTATAATTTAATGGCACGCTAAAAAAAAGGTAATTTTTGGCACGTAACGTCAAAATAATTGGCCACCCCTGTAAATCTATCCCATCTATTGATTTACTAATTTAAATATATGTAAAAATTTTCAAGTATTCTAATTTATACTTGAAAACAAATTCTTTTCCGGCGCCCCTGGTCCCCTCATTAAACAAAGAGGGTGTGTGTGGGTTCTGGAACATGCTTTCTACAAAAACAGAGATTAAAAAAGCAGGGAGCAAAGGTGTAAACGGACTCAACTATAATCGATTCTTTGTTAGATAATAAATATTGTGTGCGTTAGTAATCTATTAATGTCGTGCTTAGAAATAATTAATTTGCTAAACAAGTTTTTTTCTGCATTTTTTTTAATCTCATTATACTTACACAACCAAACGAGTTCTTTGAAGTGCCATTCATGTCATATCACATAAATGATGGCTTCATCGGATTTTTGATTTTATGATTAATTAATCTTGGAACTAAATATAAATATTTTTAATTCTATTCGTGAAAAAGGTGACAAAAAAATTATGAAAACGTCCATTTCTTACAAAGAAATTATGATTTGTATCTCACCTCCTTTGAAGTCTCTATGAAGGATTTCCAGGAATTAATCATATGATTAGATATTCATACTTTGAACATTGCACTATAATATAAAGGATATTTTTGTTTTTGAAAACAGGACATCTGATATTAAATGTGAAAGACGTAGAGAACTTCCCTGAAAATATTGTTACTATAAAATATAAATCTATTTTTTATTGGTTATAATTATTGTAATTGATCGACATTTTAAAACGCATATCAAGTAATTGTCAACTGCCAAAAATATTCAAATTTTTGTAACATGTTTTTTTCACAAAAAATGTTAAAAAATGTAAGGGGTAAAGGTAACACCTTTCACTATAGATCGCTATGTGTGTTGGCCGTCTGCAGAATTATTTTCCAAGCCCTTCTTTCACTACACTTAGCTTTCCAGTTTCCAGTCTTAAATGGCGCCACGGTATGTTCTTGTTTAGCTATTTTCATGTGTTTTTTTTTGTTTTTAAAATATGTTCGATTCGATTTTCTGTACTGCCATTGGGGCGTTTCCAAGTGATTTTGTGGTGTTTGGATGTGGGAACTTCGTAGCGACAAATAAGTTCATTGAAGACGCGGATGTGCATACTCAGTGTCCATTGTCATTTGTTGCATCGTGTACTGTGTGTTTACCACAAACTCCATAAAGATTATCTTCCTTGCCAATTTGTGCATTAAAGTCTGCCAGTATGATTATTATATCTTTATTTGGGATATTTTCTACCATTCATTGTAAGTGCTTGTAGAATATGTCTTTTTCCGCTTCATTGTTTGTTTCTGTTGGTGCGTATTCTGCTATCATTGTTATATCTGCCTGTTATCCTTTGATTTTTATTGTTGCCAATCTTCCATTTATGGGTTTCAAACAGTATTACTCTGTCTCTCCAGCTGTGTGATACGTGTTAGTTGCCCCTTTTCCCTTTCCCAGTTTGTTTCATTACGTCTCACTTGACTTTTAAATCCCCGTATTTCTTAGTTGCTTTTCATTAGCTCTTTCTTCATCTTTTCCATTTCTGCATTATGTTTTCTCAATTTCTGGTTGTTTATGCTAATCTCTGCTTTCAGATCTGCGTTCATTTTTATTATCAGTTTGGGTTCTTCCATCTTATCTTTCTCTTGATGTTCTATTGCTTCTGGCCCGGGTTCTTTCTGAGGTTTTTGTTGTTGGCGATCTTATTGTTTTCTTACTTGTTTTGAATACTTCGTATTGACCTCCTAAGTTTGCGTTTTCTTCGTTTTCGCTTGATTCTCTTCTTTCCTTTTCCTTTTTAAAAACTCGGTAATTTGCCCTACATTGGTTGCTCGTTGATCAAACCAGATTTCAAAAATTATGATTATTGAGAAATATTTTATATAATATTATGACTTAAAGAATAATGTACGCACATTTATGTAATAAGTAATAACAATGTACCCGTGCGAATACTAAACATGTGAAATTTACATATTCTGAATAATTAATCAATTGATAACTAGCCAAATTTTAACGATATTGAAACCTTCATATTAGTCTCCAGACTACCTTCTAAATGGGTTTTTTAAACTTCTGTATTATTGTTAGAAGGGGCCATATTGTTTATTTGTAAACTTCCACTCAATCAGTAGTCCACGTTACAATGCGTACATACTAACTATTAGCGTATACTACGAATTATAACAAATATTGTCTAGTTCTAGTAACGTCTAAACAGTTATTAAAAAGTTG
Organism: Pyrocoelia pectoralis; assembly: GCA_036250285.1. Taxonomy (NCBI): domain Eukaryota; kingdom Metazoa; phylum Arthropoda; class Insecta; order Coleoptera; family Lampyridae; genus Pyrocoelia; species Pyrocoelia pectoralis. The sequence goes on from CM070075.1 coordinate 9,096,405, forward strand.
TACGTTTGGGATTAAAGTGAATAATAATAATATTTCTTCCGGGTTGCATTGTAATGGGCACACAGACCTACACAAATTACACATTAAGCAAATATGTATAATAATAAAAAAGGTTTTTCTGTTTACAGTTTGCCACAATTTACTATAATAATAACCGTTCAATTATCAGAATGCGATGATTATAGGCATAATGAAATAAATTTAATAAAGAAAGTAATTACTTTTAATTACTGCGCACTGGAATGGTAACTGATGTAAAGGTTAACTTCATTGGATGTATAATTATCTTGTAATGATGTACATTTGTGTTCGCAAATTATTACAGTTTAATAAATAAATCTAAGTAGAGCATCTAAGAATTGGTTGACCCAGAATTTGGAGGGGACTCCATTAACTATTAAGTGTCTAAAAAAAATTATTTGTAAAATACTACGTTACTTGCATTAATTCTCATCGTACTTAAAACAGAACCAGGTTGCCCACCTTGAGTTGGTAACGAAATAAATGATTTCGCGCATAGTCCAAGGTACTTGTTCAGAATCATAAACTAACAACATTGTTTAGTTCAAGCAAAAATATAGTCATCATGAAACTAAATCTACCTGTCGTTTGCGCTCTTGCTACTTTTATCGTTATAACAGACCATTTAAAAATTGCTGTTGCAGAAGAATTTTTTAAAGCTTCAAGAAGTAAAAGAGAAGAACAATATCCATCGACTTATGATGATTTTGATGTCGACAGAGTTCTGGCTAGTGAACGGCTAATGAAGAGCTATATCAAGTGCTTAGAGAATAAAGGGCCATGTACAAAAGAAGGGCGTACACTACAACGTAAGTAAACTAATAACATTTTGATCATTCGAAGCCACTTATTGCGATTTCTTAAATTCCCAACGAAACGTATTATCATCTGTTATTTATTTGAAGTTGCATTGTCAAAATGAAATTATCAAAAATGATAACTCAAGTATTTTGAAAACCTTCCTAATATATTTATTTGCATTTTAGGGGTTGATTGTATTTTGGTTTTCATTCCAGACTTTACTTGTTTTGCTATTACAGTTACGAAACTGTTTTATTGTAATAATGTAATTAATTACGGGAATTGAATACAATTACGTATTATTAACAAGTGAAACCAATATTTATGTTAATTTACATATTTACATTGACATAAGCGTTAAAATGCAATCGAATTAATGACACGCTACTTAATTAATATAATTCTAAAACAATTACAGTAAGACGTTTGTACGTAATTTTCTATAAAAAGATAATGGTGATCTATAATTGACTGTGACAATTAATATAACATTAGAAATAAAAAAAAACAGCTGGAGATGACGAAGATAAATGTTGCAAATTACAGGTAATTCTCTAGGGTACTGTTTACTTTAAATATTGTTATTTACAATCACCCTATACTTAGATGTTTGTCCGTGATTTAGCTTGAAGTACCTTCTTGCAAGTCCTTGAAAAAGTGTTACTATTTATTATACTTTTTCGGTTAGTTATTAATAAATAAATACTTCCCCATGTAGCATTTAATATTGGTGTAATATTTCATTGTAAATACAATTGGTAGAATATTAATGTACAATATTGTCACAACATTGAAATGTGAACAATTTTACATATTACTAACCGATATTATTTCAATATTGAGGAAAATATTTATACAATACTGGCCCATTATTGTTTTGTAACGTGTCCCAAAATAGTAGAAAAAGGGGGATGACCTGCGCCACCCCAGAGCCCTAACGGTTCCGAGGGACTATTTCCCAGTGCGCAGCGCCTCCAGAGCTCCATGTGCTGCGGTGGTTCCTTCCCCCCAGAACGTGTAGACTCGGAGGAGATCGGTCATGCTGAAAAAGGCTTCTGCTTCAAGTAGTACTCGAACCATCGATCATCCGGTTAAGAAGTCAGCCCTAAAACAACTGAGCTACGGAAACTTATATAATTTTGGAATTTAAAGTTGAACACTATAAAATATTGAGAAGGGCGTGCATATTATATTTTGATTATTTTGATATCTCTAAATCTGCGAAAGTTAACATTCGGCGAATTTTGAGAAAATATCATAACTCATAACGTTCTAATTTATGAATATTTTTTCCATGTAGCTTAAATATATCATTTTAAATATCCAGTAATATTGAAACACAGTATTGTTATGTTATTGATCAATAAATATTGACTTTATATTGTATAGCAATATTTACTAAATATTGCTTCAATATCGATTTTCAATATTTAGTAATATTGTACAGGCAATATTGGTACATTGTTGTATGTACAATATTTGAATTTACATTGAATATCAATATTTACTTAATATTACAAATATGTATGTTTTATGTTGCTTAAATATAGATCTTCAATATTTAGTAATATTGTACACGCACGTACTCGTACAATATTTGAATATATACATTCAATAGCAATATTCACTAAATATTGCAAATATTGTTCTTATATTATTCACTAAATATTGTATTTCCCACATTTTCAAAATATTACAAAATTATATTCACCCAATATTGGCGGAAGTTCGAGGATATTGCCCCAATCTCTCTATATTGCGCTAATATTCCGCCAAGCTAACACCAATAAACGGTGCTACATGAGTCTGTAAAGGAATAATTTTGATAAGATACCTCATTATCATTATACTAAGTCATGGTAGCTAATTTTCATATGGGATTTGTATGTTTTTTGGTTATTCCTTGAATTATCACACCCATTTTAAGTATAATAAAGATTTTTATTGTGTCATAGAGGTAACCCAAAGGTATAGTAAGTGGATGGTCTAGGAAAGATATAACAGGAGGCAGATGTTATCATAATAAAGATCATTCTATACCTATAATAGGTGATTCTAAAATATTGGTAAGTATTGAAATAGTTTGAATGCTAAGCTTTGAACTTTTCTTAGGAACAAAGCAAGTCTTCTTTTCTGCTTTGCTGTGTTCCTTGAATAAGTTTTTCTCTTTATGGAATAGAAAATGTAGTTTCATGGTATAGTGCGGTGAGGGATGGTAAAATGAAAATATGACTTTTATTATTTCAATACTTGATTACTTTTAATGTATCAAAAAATTTCAAAACGTTATTTATGTTGAAACGAGAAATTTGCATGCATCAAGGAGCATGAGTTGTTTACTTTGAAGTCATTATTAAAGTGATGGGAATAATTTTGCTTCACAATTAAATTATTTGGAAATTTTGTTAAATTCCTCGTGTTTTTAAAGTTTGAATAAGCTGTTTCTTTTAAGAGGTTCACTATTACTTTGAAAATTACATAATTTTTCACGTTAGTTGAAAATCACAGAAATGTACAATCTGCTTTAGTTATTAAAAATTTTGCTGTAAGTTAATTGAAAAAATCATTTTTAAAACAACAAAGAAGTTTTGGAATCAAAAATTCGAATTTTATGAGCCACGTTATTAGCACAAGATTTTGAACATTACTTGGGAAAAATTGGCAGATAAGTTTTTTTGTAGCAGCTGAATGCACAAAGACAGTGATAGAATTAAAAATAGTGGATTGAATTGATTTTTCCAGAAGAAAACTGGTGACGTGTCTAAGCGGACGATTAAACTCTTAGAGTAAAGGTACAATAAATTGATGAAACAAAGATACGCAAGTCCTAAGACAATATTTAATTATGTATGAGTTCAATCTAAGGATATTTTAGAACCAAACTATGAAATATCGAAACTCTGCGAGGAGATGAAAAGGGAAGATTGTATGTATGGTAAATGCAAAGGAAATCAAATGTTTGAACTGGTGTTACCCAGAAAAGATTGGTAGAGGATTTGATTATGAAATACAAGGCTTCAAAATATCGATTTTTCGCGTTATGGAACTATGTATGTAAAACCAAATACTTTTTGGTAAAGCTTAAATTTGTTTTGTTGTCTTGAGAATGGCGAATGAGTAACTAAATATTACTATCAACGAAATATAAATGGTAGAAGGCAAGGTGAACAGAAACAAATTGTACAAAGCGATGGAGAAAATGAATGTTCCGGGCAAGCTAGTGGCTTTAACAAAAATGACCTTAGACAATACCATGGCATCTTTCAGAACAAGCATAGGTACAACGGACAGCTTTGAGACAAACAGTGGAGTGAGACAGGAGGACGCACTGTCAGCGACGCTTTTCAACATAGTAATAGAGAAAATAACCAGAGAAATTGACCTGAAAGAGTCAATCGCGACAAGAGAGGGGCAGATTATTGCCTACGCAGATGACATCCTTATCATAGCAAGATCCCGTAGGAAAATGGAGGATATGTTTGAAGAAATAGAGAAAAAAGCAAGGAAAATGGGTCTATCGATTAACAAAGAAAACACGAAAAACATGAAACGTGATGGGATAAACTCACATACCAAGAGCGGTATTAAAGTAGGCAGGTACAAATTCGAGCTTTACCTATGTAGGAACACAGACAAAAATTGCAACCGGCACGAAGAAATACGGAGAAGAATTCAAGCCGGAAACAGAGCTTACTATGCAAACAAACCACTACTTAAAGATAGTATACTAACCAGAAAAACTAAGGTACAAATATACAAACCTCTGATTAGGCCTGTGATATGTGGCGGAAGCAATGTGCTTCTCCCAGGCAGAGGCCAAGAGAGTCAGAGGTTTCGAGAGAAAAGTTTTCCGCACAATACTGGGACCAAAAAAAGGGGAATAACTAATGAACCACGAAATAGAGAACGAGACACGGGGAGGAAACATCGTTAGGTTCATTCAGTCACAAAGGATAAAATGAGAAGAGATGAGGACAATAACGTGAGGAGGGCAACTATCTGGAAACCCAGTGTGGAAAGAACAAGAGGAAGGCCGAAGGTAAGATGGTGGGACCAGGTAACGAACGATTTGAGATAAATGGAAGTTAGTAATTGGCCACAGAAGGCCTAAGACAGGCAGATATGGAGAAATATTGTCAAAGACGCGGCAACGCACGCAAAGTTATGAGAAACAAGTTAGGAAGTGAAATACACATTGCTTGTATGGGGGCCAATCCTCCCCTCTTAATTGGATTTGTAAATCCTAGGCCGGGATAGCAATATTCAACGCTGAATGTAAAAAGCTGTAAATAAAACAAAAATAGAAGGCGGATACCTACATTTTTACATTCACTACATGAGTTGCAAGAGCTACAAAGCTTGCGATAGTTATTTATTGCCACTTTATGTCTCTAAGTTTAGAATCTACGGATAAAACTTTAATTTTTTTTCTAACAATTTACAAGAGCTTTTGGATGGATTACCGTTAGCTGAATTGAATAAACTCTTTCAGTAAGATGGAGCTCGATGCCAGAATAAATTTAAATGAACTTTTGAACTTTTCCTTTTAAAAGACAAAGCTTATTTAATACAACCTCATACAACTGTCATGCTAAGAAAACGTATTTTGGAAGTGAAATTTCTCCAAATGTAATACTAGGTAGCAAGAAAATGCCGATTATGTATTATAAATCGTTCACGGTTTGAGCAGTATTTCCAAGATCTTTTTATTTTTTTTTCCTAAAAACTAATTCTTTAATAATCGGTCGATAAGCATAAACTAAGAGTATGAATTTTGGAGTTACTTCTAAAAATTAATTCTTCAATTAAACCCCTTACCCTAGATCTACACATAGAAAGTGGCTTTTGTTAAATTATTGAAGTAATTGTAGCACTAGATCTCACATCCCTAGTTTCATAGACTAAAGTGAGTGGCATCTAAATTGTTCCCCCCTGCGGTTTTCTGGGCTAGAAATTTTTAGATTCTCCTCAACTGTAAAGGTAAAATTCTAAATTTTCAACGCTAAACCGTTCAGTTATTTCTCTATAATTAATTTTGACACTTTATGATCAAACGCAATAATTATTTATGAATGATTTTTAATTGAAATAGAAATCCAGTCTCCAATTACTTTTCTTGAATCAAAAGGTTGACCGTAATTTTCTTATTTTGCGCGAGATACTTACACGCAAATTACAAAAAAATTAGTATAAATATATTATGTAATGGAGAAATGTCGCTTCTTCGAAATTAATCAAAAATATTATTTATTTTTTGCTTTTGTAACAAGTGTTTAAACTGTTTATCATTTTATACAATACGTGGGGATATTCCCCCGCTTTAGGTATTCTTTTGTGTCAGTTTTCCATTAAAAAAATGTTTTCTCCAAAAAGGCAACTAAAAATCGAAGAAATTACTATTTTTGTGAACGCGTTTATCCAATTTACTTTATTGGGGAGCAAAATGTGAAGATATAAGTAAAATACTGTTGGGAAAGTCTCAAGTTTCTTGAAAAAATCCGCTAATAACTCAAATTTTATAATTTCAAATCTTCTATAAGCACCTCACGTCTTCTATTTCCCGAAAATTTTCCCAGTAATCCTTTTTCAATATTTTCCTAAGCTTTACAGATATTTTCTTTATCCTTTCAAACATGCTATACCCGCTGCCAAAAAAAGGAATACGGGAGGAAGCGTAATGGAGGTCATACATAACGAAAAGATCAATAAACTCGCAGAAAGAACAACTTGGGCCAAATGTAACGTTGTCAAAAAGTCATACGAGGCTGAATCAATTTCAGTCAGACCTTCTCCTGCCTGAACCTCTTTGTCCCATGAATAGAATACTGGATCTAAAGTTTGTAAATCAGTTATACCTACAGAAATTATGCGGCATAAATCTGAGGGCAAATAAAGTGTTGATTTTTGTCTGTTATAATAGGATTCGGTGGTCTTGAGATTTATCACTATACGTAAATTCAATTACCGATTTCTCTCTAGCGACGTATTCCTTTGATTTACCTCTATTTTTTAATCCTATCACCATCCTATAAACAGAGAAGTTGTCATTATCAGCAAACATGCATTTTACACCAACAGACTGAACTTTTGTATAACAAGGTTTCTTTTTTGGATAAGTAACTTTCGATAAATAAGCAGTGTTATTATTTTGTACAAGGCGATTTGGTAACTCGCTCTCGTTCTATAATTATTTCTTCTTGAGACACTGCATTACACTTTACCCTCCTCTTATTGTGGGTACATGATCTTGTAAATCCGTCTAAATTAAGAAAGTGATTAAAGTGCTTTCAAGTTTCTGCAAATCTATCAGTACCAAATTCGTTGTTGGTTCATTAAATAACGTTTTGATAACTTTAGCAATAATGTACAATGGTTCTTTTAATTTTCAGAATACCTACCTGACGCCTTGGCAACAGATTGCGAAAAATGTACTGCAATACAAAAGCATCAAGGTGGAAAGGTATTAACGCATATATTGCAGTTCCATAGGGATGACTTTGATGAACTTCTTCAAATTTATGATCCAGAAGGTGTATTTAGAAAGAAGTATTCATACGGAAAGGAGGATGAAGAAGGAGATGACGCAAAAAGATAAATGAAATTAATAATACCCATACTTTATATGTATGTATTCGTTACATTAATGTAAAATTATATTACCATTGTTAGGAAATAAATCAAAGATCTATGATATTGTCAAGATTACATTTTTGTTGTAAGATTTGCTTAAAAGTTAATACTATTCGTATCTGTTCATTTGTTTAGTTTCCCATGCTTTCATTAGTTGGAAATGGACAGTTTGACTAAATTTCTAATTTGGTACAATGTTGGTAATTGTTATTTGACCAATATTGAAATACGATATTGCCCCATATTTGCAGAATATTTGCATTGTAAACTTTGGCCAATATTATTATTAAAATCTAAATAACAAAAATTAGCTTTTAAGACCAATTGTACCGGGAGGCGGTCCTACGGGTCCTCTTTCAAGAAGGACTATATACTACTATTTTCAGATATCTTTTTGATCCTGAAGAAAGAACATAAGGCATCATGAAATGTGTTAATTACAAATTGAACTGTACATTTTGCCATTCAGTATACCTACATGTGCCAAATTTTCTGTATTCGATACAAGGAATATGTTTGATTATTTGATACTATGAATATAAACGTACATACGAGGGTTGGAACTTTAATAGTGGCAACTATTTATTTACATGGAATACAAAAGTGATTCATGTCACCATGTTTACAGTCCTTCAATATAGTCGCCAGCATTGTGTATAACCCGTTTCAAACGACATGGAAGTCGCAAAACACCTGTAACAGCGCCTGTTCTGTTGCTAATTCGAATGGACGGATCTACTGACCCATCGTGAAGCAATTTTTTTCATGCACAGGCGTCTCACGGATCGTTTGGCGTCGGTCACAGTACGTCAACAGCGCATGCACGTCTGTTTCACTGACGCTAGGACGACCTGGCCGTTGCATGTCTGCCACATTCTGGCATCCGTCATTGAAGGCTTTTACCTATTTTGCTACAGTTCTGTAAGGCAATGCAGATTCTCCGCAAGCCTCTTAAAGCCCTGCTGTACGACCTCTAGCACATTGAATTTTTATCCAACTTCCTTGTTCTTATTTTGAAAACATCCTGACAACACTTACTTTAGACCGCAAACTAATAATACAAGGAGCAGTTCTTCGCTTTACTCCGCATGCGCGTGACGTAGGAAGGACGAGCCCTTTTGCTGAGAGGTAAGGTTGGTATGCAGCTCACGTATGGTATACGCGACATTCTTTGATTTTGTTGCGTAGCGTTATTACAGCACTGTTGCCACTATTAAAGTTTCAACCCTCGTATAAGCCAAACTACACATGCCTTTTCATAATCTTTTTGTGAAATCTTAGGATTCATTATTCCATTATTGAATTTAATCATCCCCGTGTAGGAGCGGGATAAGAATAATCCTACCGCAGGGCCTCTGCGTGTCGTAAAAGGCGACTAATCAATGGCAGGAGTGAGTAGGAGTGTACGAGGGTTGAATGAAAATGTAAGAGCGAATGTTTCTTGTGGTAGTATAACTTTTGTAAAAGAAACTGTGAGATTGACACCGATTATGACCTTTTTTATTCGATTTTGACTGAAATGAATTTTTTTATTTAGGGATCTCAGGGACTGTGTAGGTTTCTGATAAAACCGGTAACTTGGCGTGTTGTATTTTTATTGTACCAAGTATACAGGTATTAACAGCAGGTAATGTGATTTCCTCCACCTCCCTTGTCTCTGTTTACACTACAATCAACCACTAGGTGTGTGTAGTTTTGTGGTAGGCAAGGGTGAACGTAAGTGTATTAGATTTGAGTATAAAATTCATGGTTATTAGGTGAGAGACTTTACGAGTGCTCCTCGATTGCATCCCCATTTTACTTTACACAAGCACGTTCATAAAAAAACTTACTTTCCGGAGAGTGATCGTCTTTTGGTACAGTATAAAATTTTGGACAGATTTTCAAATTCTAAATTTGTATTACGTTTCATGTACTAGGAGCATTCACTTTAAGATCCTTGCCGTTCAGAACTCCTTACTGTAACAGTGTCATAAAAGTTGTACTTGTAATCATTTACGGTCATTATGAGCAAAACGCTAGTCATTACTCTGTAAAATTCTGACTATGGCTACAACAAGTGTTTCTTACTTTAGGATACTTTAGTTATCCCAGTTGTTCGCTGATGATGGTAACCTTGCAGTTGAAATACGTACGTTTTTCTGCAATACTCTTGTGGTTTTTGGTGTATGCTTTGTTGGTCTTAGTTTAAGTTAGGTACATCCGCCACCATAAGATGGAGTTATAGTTGTAGTTCAAGGTATCGTAATGTAGTGTCTTTGCAATTAAACAATGTAATTAAATCTTGGCAGAATGCATAAAAAACGTCCAACCCCTATGTTTAGTTTGCTTGAGACAATTGTGTAACCAAAGAAGAACCTCTCCCGAGTCTCTTATTTTTGGAAGAAACTCCCTATACGCACTAACTGTTCCTTCCTTTCCTTCTTAATGAAATATATTCATGCCACAGAACTGCCACCGGAGGAAATTTAGTGGAAATTTGAACGAAACTTTTATTAAACGCTATTGGCACAAATATAACTTCTTCTTCCAAGAACTGTTCTAAGTGGTTTTATCACTTTTTAAGGTTAACTGTTTCACATACATACATAACTATTGTTTATTTCCATCTTAACTGTTTACATGATCGACTACGTAAATTAAAATAATAAGACACAAAGCCTCTCCTTATATCGTTTAATGAACAATTTTGTTTCGTTGGAAAAAGTGATGACGAAGGATGAAAAGATGTGTTTTTTATATTTTTTAGATAAGTTCCCAAAGCACCTGAGACGTGAGCCGATGCAAAACTCACAAAAGTAAAATGTTGACTGTAAAAAAGGAATACCAGGGTTTATTTAAAAACCAACTGGGACCATTACATCCTTGGGATTGTGGCGATCATCAAAAAATTGTTAAAAGTTATATGAAATGGGAAATATGAAGTAGAAAAAGCGCTACATGTTTCGAAGCCATACTGGCTACATTATCAAGCAGGAATGAGAATGATATTAAAGCTAAAACAACAACTAAAACAATAACAACTATCGCACCTTACGGGGACATTTTTTAAAAATATAACAAATTATAGTGGTTGAAAGGTCATAGACCAGCTAGGAGATTTCTCCAAAACATCGGGAATACAATTAGGGCCTGATGGGCCGCTTATTAACACAGATTAAATTAATAAAAAATATATATTTATTAAATAATAGCATTGAACATAAGTGCACGGTTGGTGGCCTAATTGAACGCTTTTTACAAATTAAATTCCTGCCGATAGATGGTCTAATAGCAACAAACAAAAACGATAAAACAAGTTAAAGATTCGTGAAAGGAGTGCGTAAAATGGGGGTTCAAATATACATATAAAATATACCCCACAATTATTCTTCTAAAAATATTTATGGCTTACTAACAATAGTTATTGACAATGAAATAACGTTATTTCTGCCAAGTTCATGTTTTGACAAAAAGCATTCGGACAATCGAAAAAGTTTTTTGCTATCTATTAAAATAAAAAAGTTATAAATAAATATTAACATTCAAAGTTTTTTATTTTATGTAACATGGCATTATTTGCATATAAATATTCCTTTATCTTATATAATTTAAATAATTAATTATATCTAACCGTGTAACTTTAAAATTACCGCTTTGGGGTTGCTTAATAAAATTATATTAACTTTAAGAAGGTTCTAGTTGAATAATGTCCTATTGAATTAAACAATTAGGGTTATATGTTTTACACAACAAATACATATGTATAACCATTACTACAGACAACATGCCATTGGGATTGTTGTCAACCGAAATTGGCTGTATAGTCGGTAGGTTTGCACCAGTAGAAGTTAATACAATTAAAATTTCGTGGTTACAACCAGGGAAATATTTTATTCGATGTAATTATGGGACATAACATTTTGGAATTTTTGGGGTACAGATTGGGTGTTACATCTATGCAAATTTCATAATTTGAACTCCTTTTTAAGTGCCATCTTCACGCACTTCTAGGCTTGAGTTGAATAGCCAGATTGAAATGCGTACCAAATATAACTCGCATTGTTCGAAGATTTTTAGCTACAAAATATTAAATTGCAAAAAGCAAAGAAATAGCGCAATAAACATTGTTGTAAATTCAATGCAAAAATAATTTTCATTGGTAAGTTTATCTTTTTCCACTGAAATATAAGCAACCTGGAACGCGCACGGTGCATTTAACCTGTAGGAAATAAACCGAGCGTGCGATAGCAAAACGAAGGGACATTGTGTCCTTGTTGTACTCATTCACAGTTCAGCATTTTCATTGTTTTACGATTAATCAAACTAGTTTTTTATTACGTATACGATACAATGACATAATGAGTAAGACACTGACCGAATGTCCCTACAATAATTCCCTTTCTGTCGGCTCGGCTGTAAGTTAAGCGTAAGCGTTCCAGGTTGCTTATATTTCAGTGTCTTTTTCTTAATATTAGGGAGATGTTTTCAAAATCATATTTTATTTGCTTTATTAAGGGGTGCATATTTGTCATTGTCGCATTACTATAAGCTTTATGTTGAAATTTAGCTTTGTGAAAGACGATGATTATTTCACGCCTGACATTGATTTGATTGCAGCAGTATAAATGAAAAATACAAACTTCCAAACTTCGAGATTAGAAGCAAATTCAATGCTGAAATTACACATACTATTGTTTCGGAATTTGCCAAATTATTTTAATTATACATTCATATTTAGGTTACAAACCATTCATTCTAATAAGTAGGTACTAATTACAATACTTTTACCCACAAAATGATTTACTACTTCAGAAATAAATAAATTTTACTTAAGGAATGTTAATTATTGAAACAAAAGTAAGTTAACTAATAACACTTTTTTGGTTGAATATATTTGTTAAATAAGCAGAATGTTTTTGCAACATCAGATATTCAAATTCAAAAATTTTGATTGAATGTTCTTAAAGAAAAATAAGCTAATAAAATGTATAGTTATAGAAATGACTTAAAACATTAGAAAACTGTCAACCATTCAATCTAAACAAACCTTGAGGTGTCAAACATCGAATATTCTTATTCGAAAATATAAATTGAAGAATGATAATTAATTTTTTAATATAATTACATTACTTAATGTAAGTACTAGTCCATTAGGTTAGTTATGAAAATACCTATACACAGCATTTACGTCGCTAAAACAGTAACTAACAGTATAAAATTAAAAGTAGGTACTTTTATACAATTTCTTTTTTTTTTCAATCAAGCTTTAGTGTTCATTTTACATTCTCGTCAAAGTAACTAAAACTGTAAGAGTACAGAATCTTTGCCAATCTTACTGTCTTAAACGAATGGTGAAAGGGTAATTGTGCGAGAGTTTTGTTAGGTTAATTATTAATCCAATTATCATTCACTGAAAGAAAATGATTGCTTCTCCTTACCACAGAACAAAGCACAAGTGAGCTTTATTCTGTGTCCTTACCGTATTCATTCATCATATCATTTATGGTAACTCATCCTTATCCTAACGATTGCGTACGTATTTCTTTTTTCTTATAGGTAACACCTGCCATTTGCTGAAAATACTAACATTACCCACTATCCTTTTTGTGATATTTTAATTCTTTAGATTAAAGCAGCTAATACTGTAATTACTGGCTTTCGCATTGTATAGCTAGACTTCGAACACATTGTAATTTATAAAAACTTCCCAAATTATGTAAAACTCGGTGTTTTTGTCTAAACCAAATTGTTTTATTACAAGAACGTGGGATTAAGACAGATGTGGGATAATTAAGTCGTGTACCATACTTTATTATTATAGTCAATTGGAAATTTCCTTACTTTAAAAGATATGAGTATTTTGCAAGATCGTTCACTCATTTTATGCTTGATGTTCGATGTACATTTCCCAAACGTGAGGTATTTCATTATTGTTCAGTAGGAGATGTCAAGTAAGTGAATATAGTCATTGATTAACAACTGCACAATGTAATCTACATTTTCATTTTTTCCACAAATATAACTACAGATTGAATACATCAACATGGAAAATAGAATCAACAGATTTTATAATTAAGAATTTAAATACAATTTTTGAATTAAATTCATGTTTTTGTAAAAAAAATTACTACCACAGAACGTTTATCTATAAGGTACTTAAAATCGAATCTAAGAACACCAATCACAAGAAATGAGAAATTAACATATAATCAAATAATTGAATTACCAAAGTTTTTAGATAAAATGATAAAAGTGATGTCGAAGCATGAAATTAATTTTGCAAATTTAGACTATTGCAGTAACGATTTGTAAAAATCTTCTGAAATACTATGAGACTCCAAAGTTGTATCGCCCATCAAATACTGGGCAGTAAAGGATATGAATGAAATGTGAAAATAATAATAATACGACAGTAGACATATATACATTTAACTCTGCGTCAGACGCTGACGAAGGTCCAAAGGTTTTCGATCTTTCGCGTTAACTCGCATAGTTGTGAGAAAGCAATTTTGAAATGTAGTTGGGAAATATGTTTGACACGTTGTCTGTATACATATAATCCACACGTTATGGTTCTGGTAAGCAAAATACCGTTTTTTATTTTGAATTCTAACACAAAATTGTTCTAAATTCTAATCCAAGTGTCTAACTAAATTTGTAACTAGAAAAGATAAAGATATGCTTTTGGAAAAACCTTTCGGGATGATTCTCAATGTGCATTTTCGCTTATAACTTTAAAAGGTTGAATCCTGTACTTACGCAAGTTGTGAAATGCAAATGATACGAGAGTGATCGATACCTATTGGAAAACCACAGGGGTCGCTGGTTGCTCGTTTACTCAAAGCTCTAATGAATTATTTCATCTCATGTCTAGCGTAATATTTATTATTTGATGACACCTTTGCAGCGAAAAAAGTTTCGATTCTTGTTTTACTAACCAGTTGATTTCTATTTTTGTCAATTCTTCTTGTGTGTCTTCTTTTTTGTGGTTTTGGTATGTCACGCCAAGAAAACACGGTTCTGCATATTCATCTTTGACATTGTGTTTGTAAGTCCTTTTACAAATTTCTGCTTACAAAAATGTCATAAATATGGTTTTCTCGCCGTTTTATTCAACTTAAAACCTCGATAAAAATTTTAATCTCTAAATAATTACGATTTCCATCACTTTTTTTCGTTTTTCTTTATTATTTTTTGAACTGATTCTTTTATTTCGCCCTTTTTAGTGGGTGGGCACTTCTTCTCTTTCTCTACCTTGCGCGGCTGTCATTAATATGGTGAAATTAAACGCAAATTAAGTTTTCCAAGTAACGATTTGAATAATTTGATTCTTTGAATAACCGATTTACGTACCATTCGAATTCATCATTTTTGATGTACCTATTCGAATTTAAAACAGTTGCTTATATGAATATTTACATTATTCAAGTAACAATGCTAGAGGAAACGCGTCGGATATTCATAAATAATTTTGAATAGAAATGAATCATTTATTGACATAATCTTAAGATAATTGTTTGTGACGAATTTACTTTTATGATTAATGTCTTCAGATGTAAAGTAATAGAGTGTCAATTAGAATTAATAAATATAGTTTAAGTTTTGTACAAAACAACTTTCCACATGTACTGCTTTAAAATTAAATATTTTGAGAATTTTGAGAACAGTTCTATATATTTACATAAGTATAGAGATAGATTTTGAATAAGAGAGAGGCTCATCAGTAACGTAGATTACGATAACGAAGAAGCGTAGAAGACATAATAAAGAAAGAGATAACTAAACGAGATGAAAATATCTGCAAAAAATTAAAGAACGCGGTACACCAAAGGTATAATTTATCGTTCTTATTATATGATAATCCGAATTTGGGTTCCACCTACATTTTAACACGTAATTTTTAAACATAAAGATGGTAATATATAATTTAAAGTGAAAATCGATTAATATTCAATACGCATATTGTCACTTCCAAATTAAATAAATAATTTAATTATTGGTTGTATTAAATTCACTATAGTGTGTCTGATTTTCCCCATTGTTCTAAGAAGCCAATTATATAATTTTATTTAAAACAGTTACAAAAAAAAACAAATAGTGAGGGATGTCTAGGTGTCTATAACTTTCAGTAACTGGCCTTATAACAACAAAACAACTGGATCAGATTTATAAAAATCCACGCAAATTCACAGCAGGTTCTATTAAATTTTAGCATGGAGAGAAATTTGTAAACGAATACTTCATCACAAATGTAAATCAAATTAATAAAATGATTAAAATATTTCAGCACCTACTGTACTAACGATTCGTGTTAAGTACAAGATACTAAGAAAATGTGTTATAATTTAATCATGAAAGACGAGAAAATTTGCATGTGCGAGACGTGGCAAAAAAAAGATGAAAGCGCTGCACTTATCCCAACATCGATTTCATGAATGGATGAATTTCTCCCACTGTCAAAGCATTTCCTTTTGGCGCGGCTTTTATTTTTGAGAAGGGCCAGAAGTCGAATGGTGCGAAATCCGGAGGACAAGGCAGATATGGAGAACAGGAATCTTTTTTTCGGCCGAAAACTTTCGGGTCAGGACTTCAGGAGCAAGGTGTGGCAAGGCGCGTTGTCTTGGTAAAGATGTAAGTCATTAACCCATTTTTCTTATCTCTTTCTTCGTACGTTGTTACACAAACGCTTCGTCCTTGTAATATTCGGAGCTTATAATTGTTCCTCTTGAAACGCTCTTCAATGGCAAAAAAAAATTAGAATGAGCATGACCTTGACTAACCATTGGGTGAAACTTCGTTATTCAATGCAATTTACTGATGTGCCTTCTTATGGCTATAAGGGTCACTTGTTTTCCATTGGTCACTGTGAGCTTTCCTCATATTGTTATAATACTGGCTATGAAGTTCAGAGTTGCTCCAAGACGACCTTTAAATTCCGTACCAACTGGCGGTTACGAGATGCTCAGTTCTGCGACAAGCTCTCGGATTGTCAGTAGTCAATAGCCTATTTTCGCAATTATTTTCACGTATATTTTGGCATTGGCAGTGCATTATGTGAAGTGTTAAATAATAAAATTTGTTCATTGGGCATTCATACAGTTAAGTATGTTTTAGATGTTAAACCAAATACACAATTTAATACATATTCTTGCGACAAACAAAAAGAAACATTTTGCATTAATAAATTGTTAGTTTAGTTAGGTCACAGATATTATTAAAGGAACATAACAAAACAATTAAACCACTGGAAGTAAACTACAAAGATTTATTGTCAACTATAATACCAACTTAGTTTAAGTGAACAATTTTAATTACATACTATGACGATTATAATAGATTTATGCGAGAATGGAATAAAACAAAAAAATTGTTTACATTAATTAACGTTATTTTAAAAGTAGTTGAAAATGTTACTACATTTATAAATGCGTGAGATTTTATTTAAGTTGTTGAATTCTAAGCAGGTTCAAATTTTTTCTCATTTAAGAATTTTAACAATGAAAAACGATGGCAATGTGTGTTAGAGATTTACTATACACCTTAGGCATCTAGTGTACTACGTGCGCTTAGTTCTTGTAGATAATAATGAGGTAAATTTATATTTCTGGTGGAAATTTAAGGCATTTATGATTTTTTTAATGATAGTAATAATAATAATAGCTTTTACTGAACATTATATGGTTCCTACACCGTATTCAAGGATACAGGGTCAGAAAAACTGGATACAGTTTTCTGTTATACCTTTGACCTTTTGAACGGCACATTTCAGGATTTTTCCTAAACAACACCCTCACCTTAGTTAATCTAGGGGGTGCTTTTCATGGGGGTGGAAAAAAATTGATTAAAACTAATTTCGGACATACTGTCGAATAGAGAATTAAAAGACGCTTCAAATAAGGGGTCGCCCGACACCCTTTCCCTATTTAAATTGTTGAGTTAGGGGTTGCTGGGGCTAGGGGGTTGATCTGACAAAGTCAAATTTGACATCAAAAGTTTTCCCCCAAAAATATAAAATCGACGTGTTCGAGTGTTTGTTTAAGAAACTGGTCTAACTGTCCCAAAACAGGCGTGTTACCTTTTCAATTGCCCACCCTGTATAGTAAAAGATCTGCAAACGTTAATTAGTAATTTATTATTTTCCCTATTTTACATTTTAAACATGTTGTCGTCAGCCTAGCACATTCTCATCTTGAACAATTCAACAACCCTTTATTTTGTTTTTGTTTTTTCATAACAATGTTAATAATTATATTTTACATTTTAATAGAGAGCTAAATATGTAAATGCGTTCCATTGTAAACATTAACAAATTTTATTATAGTTGAATAACCACCTGTATTCAAAGGTGTGCAAAATTTATAATAGAAACAAACGTAATAATCAAAAAGGCAAATTTTGTGGATATTTCTACACTCGGATCATTGCAAAGGATAGGCAAAGTTATATACTTCACACTACTCAATGTTTTGATTATTATTCAAAGTGATAAAGTAAATGAGGGAAAAATCATTTCTCATTGTAATCACAAAATTAGGTCATCAAACTACTTATTACACGTAATTAACTAAGTATTATTTGATATGCTTGAAGTATTTGTTTTTATAATTGAACAATGTAATTTCTCTCCCATATGAAACCCTTTAAATTATTTAGTTAGATAATCTTCATAATTGTGTAATAACGAGTCAATGCAAAAGATTATTAGATAACAATCGATGAATTATGATGAATTATGTGAATTATGTGAAGGTAATTGCTTTACTTGTGTATAATGAATGCGACTAAAAATTGGGTCATGACGCTATGAAAATTAACAAAATGCATAATTGTGACTATTTGTAATTCATTTTTCCCTTATCTTCCATATATGGAAGAAAAATTGATGTAGACACCGATATTATAAGTGAGTTTGGAAAAGAACCGGAGTAATCTCAACTATGTACTTCAAGTATAGTATGGCATTTTTGCTATACGAGCGGCACATCAGTTTTCAATAATAAATTTTGCAAATACAAGGCCACCTAAAGGCCTTGGCAAATATCGGAAACATAAAATGAAAATGACGCTTCTTTCGTACTAAGACCACCAAACAATAGAAGACTCTTTGAAAATGACCGCGTTGACAATAGCAAACCCTCATTAAGCTCCCACCTAAATCCTTCGGCAAAGGGTTCATAGGCGTAGAAAGTGGGTAATTTGTAAACGAGTGAACAATAACACTTCATACAATATTAATAAATTAGAATTTATTAACAATATATAGTTTTCTTATCTACTACAAAAATTATACAAATAAAAAGATATTCATTCACAAAAATGCTTTATATAAAAATGCTTACATGTCATACCTATATTTTATATTATGTACACAAACTCTTAACATTACTGATCAAAACAGTTAATTGTTGCTTATCGTAAACTTGACATAAATATTACTAATATATTATCTAACACTAATCAATATCTAAATCGGTTTCTGATGAACCGTATAATAAGCGGCTCCACCGTACAATCCATGAGATTATCTACAGTTCACATTTGGCCTTCTTCTTTAATGACATGTGCTATGCACTTCATCCACATATCAGATGTTACTCTTGATAATGACTTCAGTAATAAATACTAACCTAATATTTTTTATTTTTACAAAGAGTGTACCGCACTACAAAGGAAATCTCCAACCAAATTATTACTAATGCCAAAATTTGTGCTTTCGTTTATTGCTTATTCGATTAAAATCATAAATAATTGATTCAATACTAACTGGGCGTTGTTAAAATTGATTATATCGATTTTACTAAAGATCGATTTCGAATCAAACATTTCTAAGATATTTAGTAACATTTATGCCCTGCGCCACTGGAATCTGCCCGGCAGGCTGATTTATTACTCCGCTTCTTTTCCAAACGCATTTATAGTGAAAATTGATATTTCTACTGCTGAAACTTACGTCTTTTATCAGCATGTTCGATGCTCGGTGCTTATCTAAAATTAGAAAATTATGGAAAAATTATACATTCCGATAAAAATGTGATGTCCTCAATGAAACTTCCTACATTTTGCTTTCAATATAAAGAACATGCGATGTCCAATGTCCAATTTCTCATGTAATGGTTGGCACCCAAAAAATTCTTTGTTCAAAACTAAAATATAAAGTACTTAAGTGTTTTTGTGTCTTGTTTGTTCAAAACATCAAATTCGTAACCTCTATTCTAGTCAGCCTTAACGTTATTGTAAATTTTTATTAAATATTGCCAAAATAGAATAGCTAAATAAGCAGAAACCACAATTGCTACAAAGTGCTACGTTTATAGTCTCGAACAGATTCCAAATACATTTTAGGAAAAGAAATTTATGTTCTATTTTCCCAGTGATTAACACTTTGATCTAATTCAAACATAATCTTCTAGATTATATTCTTATATTTATACCACAATTCATTGTTATTACATTAATAAACGTTATGCGCTGTTGAACTATTACATCTGTTAAATCATAAAAATGTTTATGCACAACGCCGCGCCGTTCAAAACTCAACCGTATAAACAGTAAATTAATCCATCTGTAAATCTGTAAATATATTAACAAATTAGATTTTCAATTAAATACACAAGTGCAACTACTGTGATTTTAAACTAGTTTATAGTAATTATAAGTTATGTTTAAAGAAAAGTTAACATCTTTCTGTAATTTTAATTTTATTCGCTATTGAATTTAGCATTTCTACTTAAGAGGCCAGGACTCTCAAATTTGGCAAAGTAGGTAAGTTATCTACAATTACATTAGTGGTGATATTATTAAAAACACTCGAAACTTTAACTACTGGAAAGAGTGAACCATGAATACGATACCAGGTACAGAGATACTGTTGCCAGGGCCAGTGGCGCCGGGTTTTTAAGATCTACATGGGGGCAAGGGGCAGCAGCACTACAGGAAAAGCTCATCTTTTAAAATACATAAGGAGCAACGGTGTAGGTATTTTTGAAATATCAAGATAAAAAATCTACTTTATTGCAGTTTCATTTTTATTCATAGAAGACAACATTTTGGAAAAACATCTAAACTGCATACAATGTACTTATTTCTTTGTTTGTAATAGAGTACGACATACGAAATATTACCATCTATGTTGTGAATGATGATCAGGTGTATAACGACAACCTATGCGCATATTTTGGAACAGTAACATAATTTGGACAATTTTACTTGTCTTCTAAACTTCTCGCAACGCCCTTTTCCTTCCTCTTCTCGAACCTAATAAAATTTTATACCACAATAATGAGCGCAAGATTAGCGCATGGGCTACGATCGCATAATAATCATTGATTAAATAGTCAAAAAGGAAGTATTGTAAAAAATATTCATAATCTTAATATGCACTATTAGAGGGAAATGTGGCTTAAAATAGTAAATAGTAGTTTTTAAATTGAGCGGTTATAGAGTTAAAAAAGGTAATGAAAGGAAGAATAACAACTGGCATTCAAACACATTACATTACAGGATTACAGCTTGCCAACTTATACATATAAACCTCTGCCCTCAAAATTGATGTACAGAATAACATGGTCACCTACACGTTTTTTAGGCTAAAGCGAATTTCGGCCCAGGGAATCATAAGAGCTTAGTGTAACCAGTGGTTTGTGGTGTAACCCTAATGACAGTTATTTCTAACCTCAAAATAGTAATCTTATATACATAAAATTGTAACTTGACCAACATTTTCCATGTTGAATTTTTCATTATTGCAAAACAAATAAATTTCATATTTACATACTTGCTATTGTGGTTTTTCTTGATGTGTTAAATAATTGATATATTAAATCATACAGAAATCAATCGAATAAATCACTTTAGTACTAACAAAAGTACCTAAGTCGAATTTAAGTACCTATTTCTATATTAAAAGATCACGTCTTGTACTATAATTGAAAATAATCTTCGACATTATCAACTAATTACGGAGTTATCAGTTTTATGTAAATGTATAACTATCGGTTAGCCTTAAATGTATAAGGCAGTTAAGAAGAGTACTATAGTTAGTATATTTATATGTGCTGGCGGTTGTTAATTTCATTGAAGAATGTTGTCCAATAAAGCTACCTACGAAAACGCGACACCACCAAATTAAGTAGAATTCGAAACCATTTCGTGATTCGTCTTAGGTGTCGATATCGGTGTTTCATTTTTAGCTTCTGTTTTTAATGTTATTAATTGATCTGCTGCAGCCGAATCAAGAAATAAAAGTGCGTTGGCGTAGGTAAATGGGCCTAATTTGAGGTTACAACAAATAACATAAATTATAATTTTTGAATTATTCATCATGTTCTAAGTAAATCTCATCACAGGCAATAATTATTAAATACTAATAATATAGTGGTCACCTTGAGTAGGAATGGAAAAAATTGGACCTTTTAATTTTTTAAGTAACGCTGAATGATTAAAATTACTAATGCTAACACCGTGTATATTCACGCATGAATAGTAAGTAAAACAGAGATCGATCAATTTGATTATAATTAATATGGTGATTAGCAGATTTTTATAACTGTAACGTGTTAAATTATGTATTTCGCAAATTTTTTTTAAATATTACTCGTTACGTCACAGTCATATGTCAATTCTCTCTGGGAAAAGATCAATTAATAACATTAAAAACAGAAGCTAAAAATGAAACACCGATATCGACACTAGTATAACTCAAAAAGAAAACAAATTAACACAGAAGAAAAAGTGTATTGATTTGAATTCTGGAACATTGGTTCTTTTACTCGTATCTATAGTTAAGTGAGTCGGTTATTTTGGAGTAGGGCTCCCAATATATGGGAGCTATGTAATCTAATTTCGATTATTAATCTAAATTTTGTGATTTTGGGATCAGTAGATATACATTCAATTACATCGATGCGATTAGATTAATTAGTTTTCAGAACGAAATTTGGTAAATACTGGTCCTTTATATTGCCTCGCGGAAGGTATCATAGTTTGACTTCGGCGTAAATTGTTTCTGTTGTTATGGAGAGCCAATCACCAATTAATTGTTAATTAATCTTACCAATTTGCAAAACTATTAAATAAAACGAATTTAAATTTGGAATTTGTTATTAGATTAAACATTTGAAACACCTTTGTTTTGTTTTACTAATTGAAATTTTCAATGATCTACATAAATTTAGACACTTTGCCAATTAGGGGAGGTGTGAAGTGTTATAATTAGATTATAATTAATGGCGATAGATTTGATAGTACATATTTATAAAGGGTGTTAGTGAATAAGTGTGACAAATATTAGGGGGTGATTTTGCATGAAAAAATAATGACAGTTGGGTATGTAAATGTATGTCTGCAAATGCTTAGTTTTCCGAGATACGAGGTGTTAAAGTTTTTCTTAAAAACCAGAAATCGCCAATTTATTACTTATTTATAAAGGGTGTTAGTGAATAAGTGTGACAAATATTAGGGGGTGATTCTGTATGAAAAAATAATGACAGTTTGGTATGTAAATGTATGTCTGCAAATGCTTAGTTTTCCGAGATACGAGGTGTTAAAGTTTTTCTTAAAAACTGACGATTTATTTATTGCTCTGAAACCGATCGAGATATGCAAATGAATTTGATGGGTTTTTTTACTTTAACGAAATGTCAAATTAGCGTTTCTTCATTATTAAACTTTTGGTTTGCTATAAATAACATTAATGTTAATAAGTAATTAATTTTTCTTTTATCGAAAAGAATGGAAAATTTGATAAAGGCGGAATTGTCAGACATGCATTTTCTCTATGGTCGAAGTAATGGAAATGGTTGGCAAGCGCGACGTTGGTATACCTACTGAGTTGTATCGATGTTTCCGAGCAAATCGTCGGTTTTTAAGAAAAACTTTTACACCCCGTATCTTGGAAAACCAATGAACTGTATACTATACGTACCAGTATACAGTTCATTGTGGAAAACTAAGCATTTGCAGACATACATTTATATAGCAAACTTTCATTATTTTTTCATGCAGAATCATCCCCTAATGTTTATCGCACTTATTTACTAACACCCTGTATAGAGTTCAGTGTTTATTTTATTATAAATTTTTTCTTTGTGATTATTACCTTTTTAATTACTTAATTGTAAATTTGGCCAAAAAGCATGAGTTTTTTCTACAATTATTGTTTTGCTGTACCCCTTGGGCTTTTATTCTAACATGTGTGTAATGTTTCGCTACCCCAACCACAAATTTAACTCTTCTGCAATGTGTGCCAATAATTTTATAATAATTTTTCTCTCTTAACTTTTAAGGCCAAGACTTAAAACGATATATCTGACATGGTAATATTCTAAAAGTACCTACCCTCAACTACTATGTCCAGATACTTTTGCTTAAATTAACACTAATTTTTATATTTGTACTAACTGATTCTAATAATCTGTAAGCTTTTGATTTTATTTTGTTAATAACCGTACAAATTTGATTATGTGAATTGAATAATCTGTTAAAATTTTGTACGTATATTTCTTCATAGGGGCAGTCGTGACTGTAGCCCTTAGGAAATTCTGAAAAAACCGCAATTCTTTCAGCCATTGAAGTGAAACGCAACGAAACAAATACCAAAAACCACAATACAGGTTTATTTCGTCAAATCTCGATACTTTCATAATACAGTAGAAGAACTTTCGTAACTTTTGCTTGGTCCTCCAAAATTTGTAGTCCTGTATATTATTCGATGTTTTACAACCCATTACGTATGTACTATAAAGTAATAAAC
Organism: Pyrocoelia pectoralis; assembly: GCA_036250285.1. Taxonomy (NCBI): domain Eukaryota; kingdom Metazoa; phylum Arthropoda; class Insecta; order Coleoptera; family Lampyridae; genus Pyrocoelia; species Pyrocoelia pectoralis. The sequence goes on from CM070075.1 coordinate 9,120,589, forward strand.
TTCGCTGTTCTGCTGCAAAGCATCTGCACAGTTTTAGTAGCTTTGTCGGTTTACCAAGATTTGTGCATGTAACAAAGGACGCATGGTTACTGAAATCCAAATACAAGCATAATTTTGAATAATTGAATAATCATTCTCATGTATTGTTAAGAGAAGAGAAGCACAATTATTTATAAAAATCCTAGTGTAACAACCTATTTTCTTTCCACAAGAAGACCATTGTAATTTTAAGGATAAATTTTCGTGGAATAAGTATATCGTAAGCTTTTGAGGGAAGCTTGTAATTGTTCCCGTTATACTAGATAGTTCACTCTTTTCTCATCAAACAAGCGATCTCTTGATGCACTTTGGGAGTAATTTCCTTATATATGACCAATTCTCAGCCGTTCAGAGATATAATAATACTAAATTTAAAAACAGGCAAATAAAATGCGTAACCAAACAAAAATTTAAAGTAGTCAAAGATGTGCTAAAGAGTTAATGAAGTCTACATTAAGGACGAACAATAAGAATACATTCATGTTATGACAAGGTAAAAAAAGGTCGTAAGCATTCGCTTTGTTAAAATGATTTAAAATGGCAATTGTGTGAAGAAATCCACAAAGAAATTATGTCGCCGTTAGCAATGCAAAGCGAGCATTGTCATAGATTAATTTCGGCGGAATTTAAAAATCTTGCTTGGATGCTGTTTTCATTAATCATTTCCAATGCGTGTGAAGGCTAACATTCGGTATACAAAGTTCATAATTAGTCCCACATTTTCTAATTCCTTTAAATTTAAACGTGGGATAAGATCCAATCGTGTATACAATTTGGTCATGATTACCTAATTTGTGTGCATTCTGGACAATGCTTTCAATCTTGTATATAATAATTATTGCATTACTTCGCTGCAACTTTATTGATCATCATCAATGAAATTAAAAAAAGGTACTTATCTAAAAATTCTTCAACAATGTGATGCTGTACAGGTCGGGATTTTCAGCTATTACGTAAGTTCAAAATACAGTAGCCTGTTACCTAACAATACTCTTGACGACATTCTTGACCTTCTTTCATCCGTCATCAATATTCATCAAAATGATTTATTAATCTGATAATTAACCTCATAGTGTTGTAGACCAATCAGACATTAAGAACAGTGTCACATGCACCAATCACAAGTTTTTTTAACTGAAAAGAATGTATGCTACTTTTCTTGCCGCTACCTCATTGTTTTAGCAACCTATATTTAAAAAAATCAAATGTCATTTTGACAAAAGTAAAAAATTTGACGTATTTAACGCTTCATTCAGTTAATTCTCCAACCGAAGATCATTCGTTCTCAACTCTTGTCAGGCAAGATTTTTTTGTATGAGCATTGATTGCTAAAAGGTAATTAAACTCGATCAAATTCTTGGGAAAAGAACCCTCGCGCTTCGCGCTCGGGTCTTTTCGTCAATTTGATCTCGTTTAATTGCCAAGCAACCAGTGCTCATACAAAAAAATCTTTCCGACAATAGTTGAGCACTTATGATCTTACTGTTGACAATTTACCTGGCTGAATGTAAGGACCATATAATTAATATTTTTGATAAACTGTTACGTTGTATTTTAATTTTTAATTCACACTTTTGAAACAGGAATCGTCACTTTGCATTTGCATTACATACTACTTGGTACCTTACACAACACAACCTTTACCTTACACAAAATGTGTAAGAAAGTGATTATCTATGCTCTATTTCACATTATAATAGGCTCACGCGTAACAAATTAATAAAAATTAGTGGATTAGTAGACGTGAGAACTTAGATACCTATTAGAGTCCAAATTATATTATATTTATCATTTATTATAATAGATCCTCTCATTGCTGAAATACTTTATGCACCAATTGATAAATATGCTTACTACAAGATTTCAAATCTTACAATTATCATATAATATACTCAAAATAACTGCTTCACTTTCCGTCTAGCTCTGATACAATTACTTGTATTTACAAAAAATATTTTTTATGGAAATTCTTGTTTCATTGAGTATAAGAGAAATACTGTTTTTTACTTAAAAATTATGGAAAGTCCTTGCATCGAAAAAGGCACAACCCACCTGAGAATTAAAAAAGGGCAAAAAAGTTAAAGATCGCCCAAGAGAGATCCGGACTACCGTCCCAAACTTGCTGAAATACATATAAACGATGATGAATTGGCCAAGAGATTGCGCGTTACCAAAGAACGGCAAGACGAGATTTTGGAGAATACAGTGGGTCAATTCAATAGTTCCCGATATGTTTATGAACGATTACACCGTTTAACCGCTTCTAACTGTGGCCAAGTCGTAAAAATAAAGGATTTAAGTTTTTGAAATTCTTTGGAAAAAAGAAATTGTAGGTCATACTACCTTAAACCTTAAAGGTGGTTTTTACTCTTCAAGGTAAGAAGTTTTTCCAAGAAATATACCTGTAAGTAATTTATGAAGAAGTCCCCTTTTTAGGAAAAAACATTTGAAGGATTACTGTAGCAGTTTCAACTTCCAACGATAATTTCCCATCGAGTAGTTCAAACGTTCAAACACGTAGCAGTCAGTGGTATAAATAAAAAATTATTAAAAGGCGTGTTAAATACATTCAAAATATACAACAAAAAGCGTTTTCTGGACGAAATTGATGTATACATACATAAAAATTTTGGAAATTAGCGCTTGCAAATGGTTACCGAACCGAAAACCATGAAGTACCTATACTTTTTCTCCATCGAGCCAATGCATTTGGTCGTCTTTTTAACGAAATGGGGTGTATCTATAATTATTGTATAAATACTTTAGAGATCACTGGATACGTAAGCGCACCTAATAGGATGCAACCATTTTTGCCCTTTAAAATGATGTATTTATATGAAAAAATACTGATATCGTCACATGAATATCATTTGCGGTTGGATTTACGTTTAAATCTCCTTGAAAGTAATGCTCACAAAAGAGCCATAATCGTAATTTTTCCCACATATTCTTAATAATCATTGGTTAGTAGCAGAATGTACTTTCTTTCGCGTTGGAGAAGAAATGCGAATTAATCTAACAATTTGTGGGATGTATAATGATCTGGGATAAAAATGCTGAGACAAACAACGAAAATTCGAACAAAAATAAGAACAACAATTTTCCGATTTAGTGGCTCGAAGGGATATCAACAAAATTCAGCCTTAGTACATGCTTTTTGAAAAAAACCTTTGCTTGGGATACAACACATTTAACTCCATCCCGCTATTCTTAGCTTTATAAGCAACTTACGGCTTTAAATATCCCTGAATCTCGTCTCCGGTCCTTGAATAAATGTAAAAGATGTCATGGTGACGAGAAAGTTTTTTGAGCTGCTGAAAGATATCAAGTTACAACTGTAGAACTAAAATTCATTTTTTATTTTCTTCACTAATTTTGATACAGTAAATTCAGTCGATGACTGATTTGTACTCTACGTACAGTGGCGGACCTAGAATTTTTGCTGCCCGGGGCGGTCACCGACATAAACAAAATTCCGTTCGCACGGCGAGACTTGGCCACTTGCCGCCCGGTGCGGACTGCATCCCCCTTGGTACGCCACTGTCTACGTATACATGCAATTTCACTAAATTATTACTGTTATTATTGTAATATAAGTTCTTGTGGAATTATACAAAACAAGAATAAATAGAATTGGCCAATTTATATATTTTTTATTTTATAATATATTGAGTGCGATTGTAATATTTTGTATTAGTGTTTTAAATGGTTAATAATAATTTGTCTAAATGCAGCTAATTTATTTGAAGAACTGAAGAAATTGGTTTTTGAATGATGAAACCTAAAATGCGATGCAGGATAATGAATAGAAATAGAAATACTTTAAATAATTATACTCATTATAAGATTTATTAGATTCATAAATGATGTCAAGATTTAAAAACCCTACTAGTTTCAAGCTGAACTTAACAGACTGTTAAGTATCTTAAAATGACATGAACTGATAGGGTTTATAAATTACTGAAATAATGACCATGTTAACATGGTTTATTATGTTATGGGGGAAATTACATCATAAATTAAATTTAATGGGTTTTCATTTTAACTTTACAAGCCGTGATAAAACTGTGATATATCATATATGTGATAATTACACCAATGCGTATTTAAGTTTATATAAGATGTAAAAGAACCTGTGGTAACCCATTAATTATATCATTTGTGAATCGATATATAAAGTAATTATTTTACATCGTTAGGAACGTCTTTGCGAGTTCCAGTTTGAATGCCATTTGTACGTTCAGGGTAATTGTGGGTTAAACATTTGTTTATTTAAATTAAAATTCATAAAGCGCCGTTGTTCTAATTTTACTAAAATTATTGGAATGCAGTCATTCTGCGTTTAACTTAGTTAAACCTTAAACACCGTATTGTAACATTTATTCTTGGTACCTATGTACATAGTATTAATTAGGACTGTGGTCTTCCCCGCAATTTGAAAGGAAACTTTTATTTTTCCGCTAAATACTTAAATTCTTGAAAGTCACACCACTTCCTGTTATATGCGATGTGCCATATTGAAAGTAGCATCTACAATAACATAGGCATCGCTGCGGGTGGTACCAGTGGTGTATTGGGACCGGAACGTACCGGAACGACCGACGTTCCGTTACTTCTTTTCACAGCCGGAACACGCGTTCGGGTACCTTTTTTGGCGATAAAGAAATAGAATCTCTCTGCCAACACTTTAATTTACCTTATAGGAAAATATAAATGGATTTAGGGATTACTTGGCTTGTGATGGACGTAACATTTCACAAGATTTGGAATGTTTAAAAATTTTTACAAAATAATAGCTTCTAGTTCTTCAAAATGCGAGCGTGGTTTCAGTAGCAAGAATAACGCATTCTAAGTGATTATGTTCCAAATTTATTATTATTATAAAACTTCATGAGCCACCTTTGGAAATATGGAACCCATTATTTTACATAAAAACCTGGTTGCGGTCTCATAGATCTGCTACTGACCAGCAAATAAAGAAAATATCTGTGACCTTATTTTGGAGTTTCTATAAACTAAGTATACTCGTATTTGTTAATATTTGTATTTTGTTTTTACTGAGAATGGAAATTATTTTTTTATTTTGGGAAATAACTTTTTCTTTCGAGCGTTCCGGTGGTTTTTAATTTACCAATACACCACTGGTGGTAACTTGCAGGACACTACATAAGATTAAAAATACTAATGCGTAATATGCAATTATTATAGAAATCAACATGAGTATTTTAGGGATAAAAGCTGTAACTTCGTTACCTTTGCAATTTTGCAAATTTAAAAAGAGAACAAAACAGAGAAAAGTGATGCCATCAAATTGTAAAATCCAACAAGCGCGACTCTTCATAAAATATAATAAAATATTTAATTTAGCTAAATTACGTTATGAAAATGCATAAATAGTTATATCATAATAATAACACGTAATTCAACTGAAAACTTTATTTTAAAAAATATCCCAAGACGTTTCGACACTATCATTGTCAAGAGCAGTAGATTGTGATACATTTACTAATATTAAACAAAAATTGAAACGATCTTCTTACCAAAAATGTTATAAAGAACAAGTTTAAATCAACTCTTTTTCTAGGAAGACAAAATAATAAAAACCATTACTGTTCAAATAAATCACAATTTATCGTAAATTCTACGTCAAACACAAATTTCCAGTTCTATCGCCACATTTGGCTTGAATTTGATTTTTTATTGATCTACATTTTGAATTGTTTACCCAGAATAGATTTATGATTTTTTCATCGTGTGTGGTATTTTGATAGTGCCTTTTTATCACTTGTGAGCTAAATAAAATTTTATTAGCTGCTGACCAACCAAATTAACATTTTTTTTTCAAAGAGTTACCGCTTCCCTTATAACGTCAAATTAAATAAAAATACTTATTCTGTATATTTACCAACAGAGGGAATATTTTACTTTATATTTTCGAAAATTTGATAAACCATGCATTAAAATATAATCGTGTGGTGATATCGCTTGTCCCCTTCCTTAACAATTTGTGAGTCAAGGCGGAAACTTGGTAAATAAATTTTTAAATTAAAAAGTAATACAGTTTTCAACCCTATTTAAACCACAAATTTGGTTTTGGGCCAGTTCGATTTCTCAGATATTATTTCACGGAAAATTTTGCACTTGGTGAGAACTTCAAACAGAAAAATATTACATATAAGAGACTTTCGAGAAAACCAGTGGTAATAATGCTGTTTTATTGAAAAGAGCATTTGAAGAAAATTATTTTAAGGTTGTCCACTTTCTTGGAGACGTCCCCCACATAAAATTCAGTTGATTTTGTTGTAGGCTGTGCATTTAGATTAAACTCGAAGAAAGATTTAGTTAAGAGACATTTAAGAGTTTCATTTCCAGTGGCGGTGTATCCCACTCGTAAAAGTTTTTTTTATAAATTCATAAAGGTAGTGTTACGTAATTTATACATACGTACTACAACATAAACGACAACGAATTAATAAATTTGATTTGATATAATAACGGAAGAATTCTAATTATATAGTTACAATAACCTGAACGTATTTATGCAAAATTAATCGGCTATAGAGGTTTATTAAGAGCTATATCACGTTCACTAACCCTTAGATGTAATAAATTTTCTCTCTCATACCAGTTTTTAATCCCATCTTCGGTATAACATACATATTCTGCATTCCAATGACTAAACTAAAACACAAATAACCATAACAAATATTTACATTTTTCGAGCGCGTGGCCATTTCCTCAATGTCAATACATATAGTTACTTCCCGAGTACGAAGTAAAAGGGAAGTATTGTATTAGTGTTCCAAAAAAAAATTGACCTATGCAAATTTTTACATATCTTTGCGTTTCTGAATACGTAGATTCAAAATATGAAAAAAAAATTCCGTCTGTCGTCTGTAGTCTGTAGTCTGTCCGTACACATTCCTTGCATCGCTCTAAACTCAGAAACTATTACAGTTATCGAAATGCGGTTTTCGCCAATCGATTGCATTCGGGCCAAGGGCGAAAATGCTAATATTACCTTTGAAGAGGTTCTTTGACGACGTACTGTACAGCACGAGTAGGTGGATAGCTTTCATTTTCATACATAGTGTTTGGTTGAAACCAGAAAGTAACTGGACATTTATTCATTTGATGTATCACACTTGTAAATGAAAGAGACAATTGTTCTTCACAATCTTGATGAATCATTAATTTTGCAGTTTTCCCACACTCATTTTCTGGAGCAAATCGATTACACGTCAACAATTTCGAGGTTCCCTGCCCATAAACCAAAATAATTACATTATTAATACCGCACGACCAAAATATCTCAAACATCGATGAGGCATCGTTAGTGTTAGTAATAACCAGAATTTTAGAATTACCCAACCTTCTCTTATTGCTTCGTGCAATATCATATGCATTATGTATTGTGAGATTTAGAGAATTTACATCCCTTGGGCATATTATAAACTGTCCATCATGCTGCAGTTTATTGACATCATTAATAACGTTCATATTTAAAACAAGATACGGACGCATAGTGTTCATTTCAAAAATCGCACCTTCACATAAATCACTACCATTTAAGATCAAGTTCAAGGTGTCATTCTCTGAAAATAAGTGGTTTATTGTTTTTTTAATGCACATCTTTATTTGCGCATCCGATCCATTCAAGTTATTAACGAAAATATCGCACTTAACTAACAATATTTGAAAGTAGAGCCACGTTACGAATATCAAATCTTTCATTTTGTTTGATAGTGACACCAGTTCGCACCGAAAATGAGAAAGTATGACAAATGTACTCACTTGAACAAGTGTACAAACGTACTAATACATCAGGTAGACCAATGAATACAACAACGTATGAAATATACGAACAATCAATAAAACAATAAAAGCGTTTACCGTAACTTCTCATTCTAATTGGTACGTACATATTTACAATATTTTCCCTTAGCCAAACATATAATTTAGTATTATTACGTGAACGTATCGGTTCCTTACATATAATCTTGTTGTCAAAATTTGGTAGAGATATGAATACTTATTGTACAAGTTTTATACACGAGAATAGTAAAACATACAAGTTTGGTTGAACAATTGAACATAAGCGACCTTTACTGAATAAAAATGATAGAAACAATCTACCTACATAATAAAGTTGGTCGTATGCACGCTATACATACCGTGGTCGTAGGTCAGTCTCTGGCGAAATCGATGGATTCGAAATGTAAACAAAACTTACCCGGAAATTTTGGATTTATGTTTAGATGTTGCATTGGTTTAAATACTTTATTGACCTTAAATTAAATGTTCTTAAATTGATATTAGGCCTTTTTGATATTAAATAGTCTTTTTTTATTTACCGGGTAAGTAAGTAAAAGGGAAGTATTGTATTAGTGTTCCAACAAAAAAAATTGACCTATGCAAATTTTTACATATCTTTGCGTTTCTGAATACGTAGATCAAAAAATTAAAACAAAAAATTCCCGTCTGTCATCTGTAGTCCATCCGTACACATTCCTTGCAACGCTCTAAACTCAGAAACTATTAAAGTTATCGAAATGGGGGTTCGCCAATCGATTGCACTCGTTTCTTTTAAAGAAAAAATTGCAGTTTTTTGGTACGAGGGAAGTCTCGTGGCAATACATGCCAGATTTTTTTTTTGATTGCCAGAATTATTAATTTTGTCATGCTGCAAGTGAAAATACATACATACAATTGCTTGTTTGTTAAAGTTAAAGTGTGTGGTACTCAAAAAGAGGATTTCTGGAACATTCAAAGAAATAAATCTCAAAATATCCCCCCTTACTTTGTTTATTATTCGATTAGCTATGACTGAATTTTGAATGATTAATAAAGTTGATTAAATTCGAGCTTAGGAATATGTTTCGACTGTCGTCATCTTCATACTACTAAAAATATATGAATATAAATCTTCTTCGGAAAGGTATGTAATTTTCCTTTCTTCACAAAGACTTACGTTTACATGTTTTTAATAGCCTCAGGATGACGAACATCAAAATATGTCGTTAAGCAGTATAAGTTAATAAATTTTACCATTCTACGCACTGGGAGGTTACATCAGCATCCTTCAACGCCTATCGTGATCTTTTAAGATAAAGTTGTTAGCAAAACATAAGCTACAACAATAACAAACAGGAAAAATTATTGTCAAGTGTTGTACAGGTTGCTTCCTATAAATATCCGTGAAGAACTCGGTTGAGATAAAAGTAGCAGATACTGGCTAATGTATAGTTTCATATGGAGATATCGGTAACAATAGGATAAAAAATAAGTTCTTTTAAGGCCTTTCGCGAAAACATTTCATCGACCGTTGTGTAGGCCTTGGATACAATGAAAATGTTCCTTAAAGAAAATGGTATATTTTTAGAGCTTTAATTTACATGATTTTGCCTATCAGATCAATGTTTTCTGAAATATTGTTCATTCTTCAATATTCTTCGCTAGAAATACAAATGATTATTTGTAAGATTTTGTTCTCTCTTTTTATATGGGAATACATTGCAAAAAATCTTCCGATGTAATTAGGAACTGTTTAATATACCGTGGTAATTAATTAACAAAATGTTAATCATTTTGAAGGTTTTTCTACACTAATCAAGCGCACAATATTAAACACTTAAAGAAGAGTTTTGATAAAAACGCCGACACGAATTGAAAAAAAGTTAATTATGATATGCACGAAATTGAATGAATCTTTACATTGTCTTTTTGAGGGAGATGAATTACAACCCAATAAAAGTATGAATTAATTGCTATTAAGTAGCAGTAAATTTAATGATGTGTTAAGCATAGTAATTTTATGATTGACTTTAATGGTTGACATACAATAAAAACATTAATAGCTATTGCGTGAACGAAATAAGTTCTGAATGTAAACAATTTTTTCTAAAGTAGGTAACATTAGTTTTGGTGTTTTTCTGATTTATGATGAATTAATACACTTGTATTCTTCTTTGAATATTTCTTATTCTTGGCTTGTAGACGTTTGTTTATAACACAAATTTTATAATAAATTAACCATAAACCATAAACACGGTAGCATTAATACAGAGAGAGATTTTTTACCAAATAAGGTTGCAGTTAGATGGTCGCCTTTTGCTATGTGGACGTCTTCGAAGAATACGTGTGATTTTGCAGCTGTTGATATTTCTCCCTTATTAATTCCAAATCCACAGCAGTTTCTAGTAACATGATGCCTTATGGTTTAATAGAAATTCCGAACGAAGTTAGTAAGGGCATTATTAAACTATTTAAATGATTTATCAATTAAAACAAAAAAAAATTATAAAGATAATCATAAACAACAAGTCAACGTTCAAAGAAAGAAATAAAGTGGTAACACAAGATAAGGCAATCGGATACAAGTCTAACTAGATCTAATAACGTACGTACAGGTAAATACGATTTTCAGTAACTTCTGTTTGCTGCTGCTCGTCGCGTCGTCGAGCTGTCAAGTTTATACTTAAATGTGTTTTCTCCTGTGTTTCATTGTGACTCGGTTTACGCGTTCAACATGAGGTAAGTCTATATTTATATTTATCTCTTGTAATTGTGAATTTGACTTAGCTTTATTAGGGAAAATTTGTCTTTGTGGTTTGTGCTTGAAAGAACTCTCGTAAACGGTTATTTTTGGGTTGCGCCACTGCTTGATACTCTTTTGCTTAGCCATCAGCAACTTCACATAAGCACAAATTGTGCGCCTTTTGAAATGCGAATTATATTGGCCACCAAGAATAATTCCCTCTGTTGCTCAGCACATCAATTTACCTCCCATTGTTGCGTCCTATACCAACCTTTTCGGGAGCTTTATTTTCGTTTCCGCCTGAATCTTCTTGTGGTTTGTAAATACTTTCAACTTTCTGTTGGTCTTGCATTAACGTAACATACGCCACTGCCCCCCCCCCCCCCCCCCAAAAAAAACTCAAATAACTTTTCAGATACAAACACGAATGTTTTCGGATGTCGCAATTTACATTGTAGAACTACCTAAATTGTAGAATAAAGAAAGCACGTTGTATTAATCGGTACTTTTATTATAAAAATCGCACGTTATTCCATTAAAATCTTTACTTTAAACCCAAAATGTTTTGACAGTATGTGTCATCAAGGGTTATGGTAATAATGACGAATAGTGCAGATGCACACATGCGTATATCCGGATACAATTAGCAGTAGCCGAAAATTAATAAGAGTGGGCAAAAGTTTGAGTGTAGCAATGCATTTTTGTATACCTAAGTACTTCTGGTAGCCACCGTTCAAGTTTCGGCGAGCATGAAAGTCGAGACACAAATCTATTATTTGGTTATAATCTTCGCCCATTTAATCTAAACACTAAATAAAATTATTAGAATCAATTAAAGTCCGTGTATTGGTCATCTTCAATCAAATTAACTATTGAATTTAATCATGTAATCTATGTTTTTAGCTACTTCAAAAGTTCAAAACGAATACATTCAAATAACAGAAAGAACATATTGATGAAATACGCTTTTTCAGGACCAATTTATCATTTTTCACGATGTGTAGTAAAACACGTTACTTACATAGTTTATACATTCAAGTAACATTAATAGTCGTGTGTAACTTGTGGTTTCAATTTGCAACGCATATAAATATTATGCCTCCAAGGTTTTCTATAGGTACTACTTAATTTCGTTTTATGCAGTATAATTTCACCGGAGTCATTTACTTTTAACACTATTTCACTGTTATTTCACTTTCAAAAGATAGGAATTAATAAATAAAAGTAACTCATGATGTATATCGAAAATTTTTAAGATTCACGAAGGGGTTAAAATTGATTATAGACAATAATAATTCGCAACCCCCCTTGACAAACTTGTTTAATGGCACCAATAGCGATTTCATGTATTATTATTATTAGGGGGCAACATATTTGGGGTTGAGACACATCCCATTTTCAAGCCAAATTAACATTTTTCCAATTTGGCTTGAAAATGGGATGTGTCTCATCCCGAAAGATGTCGCCCTCTAATAATCTATATATGTAATCGCTATTGGTGCTATTAAACAAGTTTGTCAAGGGGAGGTTGCGAGTTATTATTGTCCACAATTAATAAAAGTATGTATTGTATACAATTTGCACAATTACAAAAATATTAAGTTTTATTCACAGTTTTTGTTGTATTCGCCATATTTGTTGGAGAAATTTTACTCGTAATCTCTTTTGCTAAAGAGTAAATAATTTCGTACTATTGTGACCAAGAACGGATGATTCTATGATCGATGTTAAAATTGGGTACCAGGCAAGTTCGAGATATTTGAAATATCAATCTAGTAAATATCCGAAGCATGGGCGCCCATTAGGGGGGGGTGGGGGGCACAGACTTACTGATCAAAAGAAAAAGCACTGGAAGAAAGAAGAAAAGAAGATACGTGGAAGAATGTTTCGTATTAAATGCGAGGATCAATATTCAGGATCAAGACCAATAAAGGCTGGTGTACCACAGGGCAGTGTCCTGGGTCCATTTCTATATCTCCTATACACCTTTGATATACCAGTAACGGAACAATAACAGTAGCCACATTCGCAGACGATACATGTGTACTGGCAGCTGGCAAAACCAAAGCTAATGAAAAACTTCAAAAAGCACTAAATCAAGTCAATGCATGGACGAAAAGCTGGCGCATCAGGCTTAATAAAAACAAAACAATGCATGTAAATTTCACAACTAAACACACTGAACAAATGCCAATAATTATTAACAATCATGTTATCCCATATGCAAACACGGCTAAGTATCTAGGTATGAACTTAGATGCGAAGCTACGCCGGAAAGAACATATTAAAAAAAGAGATAAGAACTGAATCTTAAATATAGAAAATTGTATTGGCTATTAGGTAAACATTCTGAACTATCTATTAAAGCCTGTGTGGACATACGTCATTCAGGTCTGGGTGTGTGCCTGCGCAAGCAGTATCGAAACTATACAAACATTTCAGAACAAGGTACTGAGGGGTATGTAAGAAATAGCGACCTTCACAGAGATCTGGGTGAGGAGATGGTAGCAGACGAAGCAAGAAATTTTGCAAGGAAGCATGAAGAACGGCTTCACAACCACAAAAGCGTGGAAGTAATCCAGCTGCTGGACCAAAGTGAGAATACTCAAAAGAATCACACCTTTTGAGCTAGTGCAGTGGTTTAAAAGCAGAGCACATAATGTATTATGTAGTGAAACCAAGTGATGAAAAAACTGAGAAAACACCTGTGGGTAAAACTCAGTCTAACACTCTAGCTTTAAGATTTCAATAGAAAAATATTGCTCGTTAATCTTTTATCTAGATTAGTTGTAACCAAATTTTGTATAAAAAAATAACGAAAATTTTAATTTAAACAAAAATTGTTCAATCTTCCCCAAATTGCCCCCCCCCCCCCCCCCCGAAATTACTTTATGGGCGCCCATGATCCGAAGTGTCTAGAATTGTTGGTAGTATGACATTTTCCTAATTGTAATAATATCCAGTCATTTGACACATTTTTTTCTCTGATGGGTTCCCAATGTAACTATAATACAATAATTATCATTTAGTGCTCCTCTCAAAAATTTACCTTGGCTTTTCCGCTTTAAAACAAATTTGACTTGCCATCTTCGTCACTCAACAATGAGACCAAAGCGTTGATGACTTTTTTCAAATTGCGTCAAAAGTATATTTTCATGTTAGCTTCCTAAGACATTTTAATATTCGCATCATTCCAAGAAACGTTTAAACGATATACCTACATAATTTGTTTTTATAACGATATTTTTTAGATTTGCTGTTCGTTAAGTGTAAATGTTGAAGGAAAGGTCCAGCAAAATTTGTTTTGTTAATTTCGTAATGTAAATGTTTACTGTCATTAACAAGAAAGTAAAGAGTAATTCTACTTAATTAGATTCTCATTAATCCAAATTTCTTTATTTTTGGAGCCCTCCTCCAGTTTAAAGTACTTTCATTTTGTTCGTTCATTGCGCTCCAGCTCCAAACTTCCCTTCTTTCAAAATAAAATGTCATATTAACACTAATATCACAAATATAATAGTTATTGTAGTGGGGATTTCAATTTTGGATCCTGCTATAAATCTGCGCTATACTATCTGCGTAATTGTTGTATTTTAGATACAATCACTTATTTTGCGCAATTAGTACCTAAAAACCATTTTGAAATTGTGACTACGAAACTTTGAAGACGAAATTTTCAACTTTTTCCCACAATTACTACATTTATTCCACGATTTCATGAAACTGTTTCCAAATATAACTTTTGTTTCATATCGATTATTTAGTTTGGATATTAGTTAGTTTGGTTTGGCTAATAATAGTCTACATTAAATCTGCTTTACTGCAGTAGAGTAGAGTTTCTTTTATACATGATAGTTCAAAAATAATTGCTGCTGAGTCATTTCAGGTAAAACAGTGATATAAGAATCGCGTTTACATGTATAATTAGACAATGCCTCAACTTTTACATATGGATTAAATCCATTTTAAGTAATATTATAGTATAATAAGTAGCTGTATTATTGTATAACCTTTTTTATTTGAAATAATCATACGTATTATTTTACAACACATTGTATTTACATTTAATACACAAGATTTTTCCAACCCCCTCGTAGTTTCAGTGGATTGTCGTTACTATTTCTACCTTACAGTGACACGTTGGGCTGCAATACTCAAAAACCCCTAATTAAAAGAAAAACAACACTGCAAGTACTGTTAAAACGACATCTGAATTTTGAAATAAGGCAAATCGCACTATAATACCAATTTTTTCTCATAAATCATATTATTATTATGACATGATCCCACACAAAAGGCAGTAAAAATCTTTATCAAAGTTGCATTTTTTAAATTGAACCCCCAGTATGACATTATGTATCACACATAGTACTTAAAATGAATCGTTTGGCCGCATATATGTCCAAAAAATGGAATATCGCAGGGATCACAAAGCTTAGAAGGCCGTGACGATGCAATATTATTAAAACATGAAATGTACTATCGTAAACCGGACGGTCAAATCCGAAATCTTCTTGTGTTCGGAGAAAACGTCAATTGACAAAATTTTTATAAACGGTAACTTGATTTTACAAATGGCACTGCCAATTTTTCTTTACGTTTTAATTTTTGAACTATTAATTTACAAAATTATAATTGCGAGTTTATTATTTTCAATTTCAATATTAAATTTAATTAACACTTTTTAACTTTAAGTAGCGGTAGCAGTAATATTTTGCGTTTCAAAATTTGAAATTTAAATTTTCAAATTATAATTTAGGATTCGTTAGCATTAATAGTTTGAGTTTCAATTTTTTATTTCAAATTTCTATTTTGGATACGAATTTTTGAATTTTATGTGAATTTTTTTAATTTATATTTTATATTTACATCTTTGAATAACT
This sequence comes from Pyrocoelia pectoralis, assembly GCA_036250285.1. Classification (NCBI taxonomy): domain Eukaryota; kingdom Metazoa; phylum Arthropoda; class Insecta; order Coleoptera; family Lampyridae; genus Pyrocoelia; species Pyrocoelia pectoralis. Next base: position 9,136,048 of record CM070075.1, read on the forward strand.
TGAATACTCTAAATTTGAAATTTTGAACTTTGAATTTCTAATCTATACGTTTTCTCTTTTTCTTATATAGTTTCAGCAGTAAAAAAGTCAATACCGGTATCAATACCGGGATCCCGGGATTCACTTGATTGAATACCGAAAACCGGTATTCAAAATTTCTTCCGGTATTGTAAGCCCTATTTACGATTAAAAATGACTATATATTTTCAATTAATGGTTTAAAAATCTTTGCAAGGACAGTTTCTACTTTTCTGTAACGGTATCTTATATATTTTGTTTCTTTCACCATATTTATGTCTGGTATTCTTGTAATTATGTCATGTAATAAATTACCTGTATATTTCTTAAGATTTAAAATTATATACATTATATGCACATGTTGATCATGACACACAAATTTTACATTCAACTATTAGTGACTGTCGATAACATAAATAACGATTTCCGTCCGGTCCAATCTATTTTTCAGAGGTACTCATTAATTATAAATTTTCAAAGACTATCTCATGGCTTTTTGTGAATCAAAATAAACTTTATCTATAGTCCACGGGCTCTATATCGAATGTAATTATTTCTTTATTACATAGTAAAACTCATTTGCGAAAGTTTCGACAAAACTGTCATCTTCAGGTCTAAAGTTTTAAACCAGGCGAGTTAGGGTACTTGCATATAATGAAATGGAAGGTGGGGTTATGTTTTTTTTTAAATCAATTAAACACGCAAAGACGATATAATCTAACTGTCCAATTACTTGAATATTAGAGAAAGTATTAGGGTCACCAAGATATTAAATTGGAAAGTAAAGTTTAAGGTTGATCACCGGTTTTGACGACGTAGTATATTGTAACCGGTGTCGTTTTTAATTTATTAACTTAGTAACCCTAAGTCTTGATGATTGTATAAAACTTATTTAGCCATTTACGCTTTTACGTTAGCTATCGCGTGTACAAACTTGAGACTGGTTTTTCTGCGACAATCGATGTAGTAAATAAATTGTCAAACAGGTTGTTACAATGGTTGCTCAAAACAACACACGCACAAGATTCAAATGCGTCTTAGACATATAAAATCCAATTAGAATAAAAATAGAATAATTAGTAAAAATAACATTAATTAGGGTCCTCCTGATTTAAAACTTGGGCATTTTTCTCATTACCCTGTTATTAAAAGTCAATTAAAATTATCATAGATTTGTTGATCTTCTACAAAACAATTTGTCTCATTTATCTCACAATGTAATACATATTAATGTAAAATACCTAGTTTGTATACTAACAATAAACAAAAGACTAATGTTCCACTTTCTCATACCTTCAATAATTACAATTTAGCGTTAATTAACTACGAAATTCAATGGATGTGTTCAATATTAACATCGTAAAAATTCTGAATAATAAAGCAATAAATGTCGACGTCGCGAAATTAATAAACAAAACCATGGACGCTTCCTTCGTGTGTTGTAGGTAAAAATCTGCACGAATATAAATGTATATTAATTAAATAATTGGTACTTTATTAAATTATAATCTACATAATCACTACATTGGCAGGATTTGAAAATGTACGGTGACCTTGAATGAGCTTCGATATTTTAAAATTTACATATACAATTTATTTAAAATATGCTTAAAGCAAGAACGTGTAATATTTATATTGTTATTTTTACTAAACACAGAGCACCAATACAACATTTTTTATTGTAGTATTAGTACATAATTTATCTGACAGGATTCTAATAAACTAACCACATCAATAGACATAATAGAATAATAATAATAATAAATATATGATAATGGCGATGTCGAATAGGATTCCTGGAGAACGTAATGTTCCACACTTTTCACGACACGGTGACAGAAAGCCTAATGAAGCTCTAGTTCAGAGATGATACCCATCCGGCACTTGGATATTTCTTGCTCTTCGTGGATAATAGAAACGATCATTGTAATTTTGGTCTAGTTTACTTTACAAAACAGCCTTGCTGATCTTAGTTCCAAATCAGGTGTGTTCCATACATCCTGGAAATATATTAGCTTTTACAGAATACCTTAATTTACAAATTTGCAAAGTGAAACTAAAAATGACAAGGGCAAAAAATCTTCTTTTTACAATATAAACTGTGCAATGTGGACTAAGTCCTTTCCTTGTCTGTAAGGATAACTACTATTCCTTTCGATGTAGCATACAGTGTTTGATTCCCAACGTTTGTGGTTTACTAAAATCCCTTGATCGGTTCCTGAAAATGTTAAAGCTTTCAAACTTTTAAGTGATATCTTAACCCCAAGAAACAAGTACTAGGCACTACAGACTGAACCTGAACAAAACGAAATTCATTAGTTTCTAATACCCGGTAATACATATTTATCTTAACACGTTAAAACACGTACCTACCCTTATAGCCTATTCCTCATTCGATTAAAAGGTACAGTTTGTACAGACAAATTGATTAAAAAGATTAATTGCCTTAGACATTTCTTTCATTGTTGATACCCCAGTATCAAATGATCTTGCAGTTCAGATGCTTTGCATGCGACCCTAGGCAATTCCGCTCCATTCAAACATTCTTGTGTCGGGCAGGAGATGACTCAACGTCTTAGTTAGGCAATGGTAAACATTCTTTGGCAGTAACATAGGATATATATAGATACATAGATAATTTTCTTATAAATATGGTTTCTTAGTTTTTCTGTGAGGAGTTCTGCACATAGAAAATGTCTTGTAGTCCTCGTATTTCCCGCAGATCTTATCCTCCCAGTTCACCTCGAAAAGGATCATTATATACTTACATAGTACGTTCTCTAACATCCTTAGAGATGGTAAACTTTCACCGATTATTGTTGTCCAGTTGAAGAGGATTGGCAAAGATTCTAGTTAAGTATTTCAATAGAGACGATGAGATGATTGCAATTATCATTCGAAGGAGGTAACACGAAAACTGAAAAATTTGGAATTTTTGTTGGAATTTTTTTCGATTCTCAAAGGTGAAGATTACAAATTAACAAGAATAAATTGTGTTTGAACTTTTTTGGTTTTGGAAATGTAATTGAACATATTCTGATTTAATTTTTGAGTACATAGTTCTTATACAGTATATCCTTGTTTAAACGTTTCTAAGGTGTTTACGACAGTGGGATGAGTTTTGTAACACCTAACGATTAATTTCGAAGCCTACTTCTAATTATAATGCTATAAATACCATAAACTCCCAGCCACTTTCTAAAATACCTTTTACAGTGAAAGGTAGAAGGTTAGAAAATGTTATATTTAGTTAAAGAAACATTATAATTTACATTACTGTATAAACCATTAACAACTTGAAAACTTACTATAATTAAACGAAATAAACCAGGAAATCGTCTTCCTTTCATTTGAATGCCGTGAGAAATTCTATCGAACGTGAATAGTTCTTTCCTTGTAATTTGTACTACCTCTCAATACAATTTTGGCAACACTTTATGCGTTAGTTCAAAGGAAATTTTATCGGACATTGGGTGCAAGTTTACTATGACGTAATTAATGACAAATTCCAAATTGTTGGGTAACTCCAACGAAGTGTCTTAATTTTTATCAATTGGTGGTCAATCAACCCAAATTCTATCAAATAAGCAATTTCTTTGGGAAATGCCTACCGAAAAATCCACTGCTTTAGAAAATTCGTTATAATGAATAAAAGGGTTGTATTTACCGCTTTAAAATAATAATTTAGAAATGATGGATAAATTAACTAAAAGCATCTTTCTCGTTATAAATATTGTTATAGATATACAAGTTTTATGTAGCATTTGCTATCGTTGTCAACGCAACGTATAAGTTTTGTTTTTAATAAATAACGTGAATGTGTAATTTTTCCTTGCTTAACATGCTTAATAAAGCTACAATATTTGTTCCGCTTGCTCATTGTGTTTTTCGCTTTTAACTTCCGCTTTTCATACATTATTTTGCTAAATTCTGCATAAAAAGAACAAGAACGGTACAGTATAATCTGTGTATTTGATAATAAATCGATGACTTTAAAAAATTTTATGTCGGTAAATTTTACAATTGATTACAATTTAACGTGAGGTACTATAATTTATTACTTTTCTTCCTTTTTACACGTACATTAATTAATTTTCATACGTAGGTACTAACAAAAGCAGGAGAAAGTGACCGATTTCTTTAAACAGATGTATAAAATTCAAAGGATGTCACTTGCACAAATCATCATTTTTCTCATTGACTATACAAGGTTCAAACACAAATAAGTTGAATGCACAATGCACTTCAAAAAGCTAATGAGCTATTACTGTATAAATAACAAAGCAATTGCTATCTTTCCACATTTTGGCAGTTTATTAATTAAAAATGCATCTGGGGCAATGGTGGGTGTCTTATTAAAGAACGAATCTAAATTGTCTTTAGTGCCTTCTGATTGTAAGGATATAATTTCCCACAATGAAAATTTTAACATTTTTGTCAGTTTCATAAATCCTAAAAGAAACAATAATTAGTATTAAGTGTAAATGAATCTAAAAGTGTATCTGAAAAGAGTAGTAAGAAGTATATGTTACAAGGTCTAAGTCTTACTTTTCGGGCGAACGAAGCGTGGATATCTACGAGGTCGACAATTGTGCAATTATCATTTCGGTTGCACTTGAATATTGCATTTTCTTTGTAATTTATTAACGTATGATCTTTTACCTAAAAGGAAACAATGTAAATTTTAGTCAAGTGATATATGGAAAAGTTTTCTCAAATTCCTTTTTACTCCGTTATCGGTTACAGTACATTATCTACATGAGAGAATTATGACCATAATTAACTAACTACAATCACTTATAGCTTTTTAGTTATTTTGGTCCCAAGATTTCTGATCCCAAGAATTATTATATTAGCCCCCAAAAATTATTATTTTAACCCACAGAATCATTCTTTTGGCCCCAAGATTTTATTCATTTTACCCCACGATTTTATTCATTTTACACAGAGCCGCAACTAGGGGGGTGCGGAAGGTGCGACTGCACCGGGCGCGCTCTATTTAGGGCGCCAAATAAGCAATTCACTCGCACTTGAGCGCAATTTACACAGAGGTAAATTTTACGTTAAGGCTGTGGAGCCTAAACTACTAGACCGATTTTGATGAAATTTAAAACTAAGGCCTATAAAAAAACCTCATCGGTATCGGTAAAACAATCTTCTCTTCAAAATCGGCCCAAAGGCGCCCAAATTAGGGGCGTTATTTTGGGAGCAAACATTCAAATTTTAACTCAATCTAAGTTCCCTTCGTGAAAAGTTAGTACACATGGTTACAAGTAAAACGCCGTTTTTCGTTTGTTTTTAAATTCAAAATGGCGACAAATATAGCAATTCTCCCAGTTTTTACTTTTTAGGGTGTAGCTTCCATTTAGCTTAATTAAAATTTAAAAAGTGGAATTTATAGCCAAAGGATGGGCAGAACTTTTACTTGTAATTGGTAAAAAACCAAAATTAAACGTAGCCAATTTATTAGTGCCCAAAATTGGTCAAAAATTAAAAATAGATTTTCTCAACATCTGCCCCGAGCTTTTTTTAATTTTTGAAATGTTATACACATAGTTCATGAATATTGGCACTACATTTATTTCTTTATTTCCCATAGGGGAAGTGGGATGAATGTTTGAAGTTGAAAATTTTAAATCTTCATAAATTTTTGGCTAACAAAGATGAAGAAATAAAATTGTACAGTGAAGTAGAGGACATTCTTTTAGTGAGTACACCAATTTACTTCCGGCGTAGCCGGAAATGAACAAAATATTGAAAATATTTATGACAAACCCTGTATATTATTTTAGGAGAAAATCAGAAATCGTTTTCTGATTACAACTATACCACACACTCTACATTATTTTTTTTATTTTTTCGAGTTATTATTACCCAAAAACTATTTTATTTTGAGTTATTACAGAAAAATCTATTTTATTTAATACGTCATTGTAGTAAACACGGGAAAGTGGTGTGCCAGTTTACTGGTCATTTAATTTTAATAAGTAGGTACTAAGATTTTCGAGCTTATAAATACTAGATACGTAATGCAAATTGTCAAATTGTCAACTAAAATAGTCTGTCAATACATATTCACACAGGCGTTCAACAATTGCACAATTAAGTTTGATAATAGGGGCGCATCTACAAATCTTGCACCGGGCGCCAAAAAGTCTAGTTGCGGCACTGATTTTACACCAAGATTTTACTAATTTTACCGCAAGGTTTTGACATCACATTTTTACCTAAGATTTCCATTTTCACGCCAACCTTAAGTTGTATGTGGAAGGCTTTAGAGACTTACTAAATAAAGTACGCAAGGAGTTTGTAGGTATGAGCTTCTATGTAGCCATTATAAATTTTTTTTTAGTTTCAAATACTATTTAGTCTTATATTCCCGTTTTTATATCAATTGAAAAAAAAATATACTAAACTACCTCTAACCTAAACGCCTGAGTGGCAATATACGTTTAGGGTGGCATTTTTTTTTAGTTTCAAATACTTCTATAAAATAAGTAAATAAATAAAATTTTGGAGTAAAATAAATAAAATCTTGGGGTGAAATAAATAAAACCTTGTGGTAAAATGAATAAAATCATGGGGTGAAATGAATAAAATCTTGGGGCCAAATGAATGATTATGTGGGCTAAATTAATAATTTTGGGGGCTAATATAATAATTCTTGGGAACAAAAATATTGGGACAAAAATAATTAAAAAGCTAAGGTAGGACAAATAATTCTTGGTTGACTTGTTGGCCTACGGTCAAAAAGACTAACTATTCGACAATAATTGATCGCTTTCCCAGAAATTTAAAATTTTAGTAACACAAGTTTAACCCTAATTAGTTCATTACAAAGTGGTTCTAGGATATATGCTTTATGAAATAGTTGTATAGTTCAATTGAAATTATAAACTACAGTCACCAATGGAAATGAACACGATTTATTGTTTAATAGTTTATTCTTACTGTCAACGAATGGCAAATAAAGGTTTCTTAGAAACCTTGCAACACAAGGTAAAAACATGTCTTTTTACTTAAAATGGAAGTATTGTAGACATTTATCAATTTATGCAAAAAAAATATTACATAATTATCACATACCAGCACTAAAGGTGTATTTTATATACATCATTCATTCCACAAGGAAAATGTTATATTGTAGCATTGTAATCTTTAGATAATGTTTTGAGAACATTTTAAAATTAAAAAATAAAATGTAAAGTTCAACGTATGCTTAAAATTACTACCTTGGCTAATGGAATAGGTGATGTATACTTATATAAAATACACATTACATGCAAAAATTTCCTTTGAAAGTGTCGCATCTATTCCCCCCAGTTATAGAAATATTTGCTGTTAAAGTCAATTTCGCTTTGTTTTTTAGACAGGTCTGTAGTACATTTCGGGACATACTCTATTAAGAAAATCATCGCTTTTCCCGCATAAAATTATGTCTTTATCATATCGGACGCTGGATTCCTTATTACACTCATACCCAGTTACAAGTCTTCATCTTGGGATGAAATCGCCAAATCCTCTTCGCAAATTTGTTGTTTACACTACACTAATTAAACAACTTGGAAATTCCCGACACTTTACTTATTCCAAAATCGTAACAATTTTGAGGAATTCGTTTCTGATAATTCACGTTTCTTTAGCAACCGCTGAAACGCTTACTGGGCGGCGATTTTTGTGGTTTGCGCTTCGAGAGGTCGTCTACACTTTGGGTCACCCTATAGGATTTGCTGCCCCATTTAAGCTCTTGCATCAGTATTCCACTTGAGAATAGCACCCTTTTATGACACTTCTATGTTGTGCCTTATAGATAAACTACATGTTGAATGTGCGTACAAGGCTCTGCATGTGACTCATTTTTTAGAACACAAACATAGCGCCTCAAACGCAGTCGCCCCAATTTTTCCTAAATAAATTTTGTGGGCAGAATTAATGTCACACGCAAAATTCCAGTAGTAGTAAAAATATATTTTACTACTAAAAGTGATAGGAATACTGTAACCAATCATGTCTAGTGACGTAGATACATTTTTCTATTGCCAACACGATGTCAAATTTCTCAAAAAATGACGATCTTTTATAAACAATATAAATAAAGATATGTTGAAGTGTTTTTTTTTAATCTTTAATTGAAATGTGCATAAATTATGCGACCCTCGTACAATAGAAATGAGACTGTTTTACAAAATATGTAGTATTCATCAGGTGGAAATCCACCATTCGTGTGAGAGAATATCAAAAAATTCTTTATATCAAATGGATTAAAGCCTAAAGGAGTGGCATTTTGTGTAATGCTAAAACGGCGAAAACAAAATTCAAATGAGGTATGGAAGCATCGTGCGATAAAAATATTTTAAATACAAGAAATATAATTAACAGAAGGAAAGGGCGTAGACCAAGATAATTGGTACATAGCACTTGTGAAAAAGTTGAAAATGAGAATTACTCAGCGACAAACATCAGGTCAGTCACACTTTTCCGAAAGCGAGCCATCATTTGCTAATCTAACAAGGGGTAAACAAAACCTTAAATTACCTTTGAAAAATAAATACCACTGATGCATAATATAGCACCATGGCCATGAACAAGACCACACAGAAATGTATATAATGAATGGCCATGTAAAATTTTCTCACGTTTAATTTAGTAATGTGTAACGGCGGTATTCAATAGGCATTATACAAAAAAGGGCGTTATTTCTCACGCTAGATAACAATCTCAGGCAGAATGGAAAATACTAATGAAGTGCCACTGAGGATGGTGCCATTAGAAGACTAGTATTACCTTTGTTTACAAACAAGCAAGGAATCTGAATGTGACTTCTGACCAGTAAACTATATACATGCATAGAGAACACTGCTTCTGTCAAGTCAACTCTCGAAGAACAAAATTGTGTCAATGAGGTAGATCTATACCATTTTAGAACATGACCTGCAACATAACTAGGTAAGGTGTTACAGTGATTTCTTCTAAAGTAGTCGCGCTATAAACTCGATGATTGGACGCGAGTGGTAAAAATCTGTTGTTTTTGTTTTATAATCAATTTACAAATCAAATAAATATTTATTTGTCATTTAATAAAGAAAACGAATTTCCAATTGATTTATATTCTCAACGAAACATAAGTTATTAGTCTAAAGTTTCTTCTTTCCGTGACACACTCGATATAAATAAATTATTACATCTTCGTCTTCAGTAAAAATCCATTTCTGGCACATTCTGTAGAATTTCCTACTCTTCTTGTCCTTTTTTCTGGGCATATAAAACAATAATCATAATACTCTTCAAAATTCTTTGTGGTGATTTTAGGTTTCTTGGTATTACAGTATTTTAAAATGTATTGTAACATGTAATTTCTTAAGAAACTTCGGGAGGTGAATCTACATCTAAAAATAAGTAAAAAAGTTCATATCAATTGCTTCGTTAGCGATCTATCATTTGGGGGAGGAAATGCTTAATTTTTTTACGAACATAAGGTAGTACCACTATGCAGTGCTTCTATCATAGCGCTACAGATATTTACCAATTGTGGTGAAATTGTTCAGCGACAATCTGGTATAGTGGTTACCACGTTCAGCTTCGATTCGGGGCGACCTGAGTCCATTCCCCGCTATGGTTCACTGTTCTGTATGAGGTTTTTCAGGTGATTTTCTTCACACACAAGTAGTTCTACTAAATCCACAAAGTCAATTCCTTGCCAAACCCATCTTCGTTTACTCATCTTTTTCGTTCTATAGCTGAAGGGTCCCCGGAAAGACTGGGCAACTCGCTGTCATTTCTGTATAGTCAGAAGTAGGTGAGGAATAAAACACGATGCCTTTCCTCTTTTTTATTATTCTCAGCATTGTAATATCTTTAAATCTATTGCAGGAGCAAAACTGGCCAAATAATCTATCGTAATGTTGAGATAAGTTCCTAGATATATTGCCCATTTCAACGTATACAGTGTGGAAAAACCAAATGGAATAAATTGATTATTTCGGTTACTGTACATAATTTATAGAAAATCCCGAAACACGTCAAAATTAAATTATAAACCGACATTCTTCAACGTGAACATTTGATCTCTACCTTCGACCCCCTTCGAGTGACAGTTACAACCCCCCATTTTTTTAATGGGAAGTATGGGCTTGTGATATATCGTTTGAAAGGTTTTTTTCATTCCCTATTTAAAAATGTTATCGTTTTCAAATTTAGTGCAATAATTAACACAAGAATCATCTGATTACAAAAATTAAAAAAACATTTACCATGGCAATGTTAGATTTGTTTAAAACGCCTTATCAAATTGTGTTGTAATTATAACTGCATGACAGTTTTACAAATGATTGGTTACGGGTACTGAGTAATGATGCCAAATTAGGTGTGATGCTTGAGTTTGAGGAAAACCCACATAAATCAAGTAGACAAGCATCCGCAACATTGAATGTTAGTCATACATCGATTCTAAGCGTACTGAAAGGAAATAAAATGCATCCCTATAAAATGATACCAACTCAGGAGCTCATGCAAGACGATTTCGATAGAAGAACTTATTTTGGTGAGGAAATGATGGAAATGTTGGATAACAATATTATTCAATTAGAAGACGTTGTGTTTTCTGATGAGTGCACTTTTTCACTTAATGGTTATGCTAATCGTCAAAATTGCCGCTACTGGTCAACGAAAAATCCTCACTGGATGAGAAATGAACATACGCAATACCCTAAAAAGGTTAATGTTTGGGCAGGGATTGTTGGACCCTTTTTCATTGAGGGTAATTTGAGGGGCAATAATTATTTAGAATTACTTCAAAATAATGTCGTGTCAACTTTGGCAAATTTATATCTTGATCCAGGAAACCTTCAAGTTCCAGCGAATACGACATGGTTCCAGCAAGATGGAGTACCGCCACATTACCAACGCAATGTCCGGCAGTACCTCAACGCAATATTTCCAAATTGGTGGATAGGGAGGCGAGAATCGATAGAATGGCCAGCACAATCACCTGATCTTATCATTATTAGACTTCTTTTTATGGGGATATGTGAAGAATATTGTGTACAAAACTACACCCCTTAGTTGTGTAAGGTCCATCGCTAGTAACTAGCTTTTCACAAAGTGGGGTGACCAAATTAGAGAACGGATAAGGATTCTTAAAACCTTCCCCACAAATAAAAGGGTTGTTTATTGTGTAAAATTAGGTGCGACATGTTTCGGTACCGTACAAAATACCATCATCAGGCGACAGCTTAAAACAAATTTGACAATAATATAATCATAAAGGAGAAATACTTACAAAATACAACAGATGATTAAACTTTAATAATTATTTAATCATCTGTTGTATTTTGTAAGTATTAACTTTATTATTATTATTATTAAACTTTAATAATTATTTAATCATCTGTTGTATTTTGTAAGTATTTCTCCTTTATGATTATATTATTGTCAAATTTGTTTTAAGCTGTCGCCTGATGATGGTATTTTGTACGGTACCGAAACATGTCGCACCTAATTTTACACAATAAACAACCCTTTTATTTGTGGGGAAGGTTTTAAGAATCCTTATCCGTTCTCTACTACACCCCTTGATTTAAATGACTTAAAGAGGACGAATAACGCTTGCGATTAGGTCAGTCACGCCTGGTATGCATGGGCGCCGCTACTAAAGGGCAAGGGAGGCCCCCCCCTGGAATTTAATAAAACGCGTAAATCCATTTTAGAAAATGTTAAAAGCTCACAATATAACCACTTTTGGAATATAATGTTCTATCCCATCGGTGACTCTGCGTAGCCTATTGAGTGACTAATTTAAAAATAGGTAAATCTCAGTCCGCTGTTTTCCAGATATGTCTGTTCCCAGTACCTAAACATAATATTCAAAGAATGTAGGGCTTACAATACCGGAATTGCGGGATTTCGAAAACCGGAATCCCGGACAAAATTGATGCAGTATTTAAAACCGGTATTCATACGTAAATACCGGTATTTCGGTATTAATTTAATTTTATTTTAGTAGAAAATATTTTGGATTAATGATATTTATTTATAGTGCAAAATATTGTATGTATACGGGGTGGGCCAATACTGTGTGTGGAAGACTGTAGGTTTATTAACGAACATTTCGTTCATGGGATATGGTAAGGTAAGGATACAAATCTAAAATACTTTCACTTGAATCGCAAAGTTTATACAGGATGATTAAGATCAAAGTTACATTTTTTTAAAATGAATTTTAATGAAAGCCCCAATTCTAGTGCGACTTTATGTGTCATACATAGTAGTTAAAACGAATCGTTTGGCCGCATGTGTTCAAAAAATTGAATATCGCAGGGATCACAAAGCCTTCTAGGCCGTGACCAAGACCATGACATTTTACTAAAACATGAAATGTACAATAATAATAATAATAATAAACACAAACAACACATTACCCACTCGAGTGCAACCTATGCGTCGAGCTAAACAACAAAAAACGCTTACACAATAACCATAACACTTTTTCAAAACATACATATTATGTTCATTTTTTCTTTTCTATAAAAAGTCACTAAGTCACGAATAAGTGACGCCAACGGAGAAGCCTAGGAATATAGGGTCTCTTTTTGTTATTGATGCGCGACGCTGCGTTCATGTTAATGCCTTCGCGGAAAGAGGGTCGACGGGACGTGGCTTTTACAAATTGGGATCAAATACACCGAGGCTTCTCAAGCAAATACATTATCTAAAATGTGATCAGCGTTGGTTTTATCAACGTCATTTAATTTAATGAACATAATATGTGTATAGTATTTAGTATGTTCACTTTTTAACAGCAACTTCAAATTTATATTGTATAGATATATGTATTAGTAGGACTAATCGTAACTTGATTTCGATCCGTGCGATTAGTTAACCAGGCTTGGCCTGAGTATCGATAACAATCGAAGTACATATAATATATTGATGCTGCTTATGAGCAAAAGCACTTAATTCGTCAAAAGATAGATACAAATAAAAATACATAATAAAATACATTACAAACAATCAAAACAAGTAAGAAATATAAATATATAAGTGTGTAAAATATGTATAAATATTAAGTTATGTATAAATAATTGATTAATTACATTCAAACTTAGTGGATTTTGAGTATTCATAGAACTCCTCGAAAGAGTAAAAGGCATTATTGCTTAAAACGGTTTTCACAATTTTCTTGAATTTGACAATTGGCAAATACCTGACATTAGTATCTAGGAATACAATTAAACAAATATTGCGCTTGCCAAATAGCACCATTTTGCGATGTTGTCAATCGACAATAATTAACCCTTACATTAACCTTATTTCTAGTATTATAGTCATGATTATCAGTATTATCACAGACCTGCATGAAGTTGTTAATGTTATTTTTTACATAACAACCCGCTTGAAATATAAATAAAGAAGGAAATGTTAAGATATTCAAATCCTTGAACGCTCTCCGACAATCCTCTCTGTAACACAAACCGTGTATCACACGCACGGCCTTCCTTTGCAGCTTAAACATTTTCCGCCAGGAGCAACAATGACTCCACGTTAAAATGGCATAAAGCAGAGTACTTTGAATTAAGGCGTGGTATGCTGTTTTTAAAATATTAGCACATACGTTGTTAAAAGCCGTTTTAGAACAAAAATAGCTTTATTACATTTCTTTGCAATCAATTCACAGTGGGAATTAAATTTTAATTTGGAGTCAATGATGCACCCTAGGAACTTTGTTTCAGGAACAACTTGCAAAAGACAATCAGAAATGCTCCTTAAAGAGAAATGCATGAGTGCAGTTTTTGAGGTATTCAGAATCAATTTGTTATCCAAACACCATTGGTTAATTTTATATAGGCTATCATTTGAAGATTCTAGGGCAGAGGTAATGTCTTGGTGCGTAGATACAAGCGTAGCATCATCAGCATAAAGAATGCACGTGACATTATCAGGTAAACATAGCGGGAGGTCGTTAATGTAAACGAGAAATAAGATAGGACCAAGGATGGATCCCTGAGGTACTCCGAAATGTATAGGTAGTTTTTTAGACAAAGAGTTATTAAATAAGACACATTGGGACCTGTTGATTAAATAAGATGCTATCAGTATGCTATCACTGCCAATTTTTCTCTATTACGTTTTAGTTTTTGAACTATGAATTTACAAAATTATAATCGCGAGTTTATTATTTCCAATTTCAATTTTGAATTTGATTTCAACTTTTTAACTTTAAGTAGCAGTAATATTTTGCGTTTCGAATTTTGAAATTTGAATTTTCAAATTATAATAATTTAGGATTCATTAGCATTAATATTTTGAGTTTCAATTTTTTATTTCAAATTTCTATTTTGAATACGAAATTTTTGAATGTTATGTGGATTTATTTAGGTAATTTACATTTTATATTTACATCTTTGAATAACTTGAATACTTTGAATTTTGAACTTTGAATTTCTAAGCTATGCGTTTATTATTTTTATTTTATACACTGTGTCCAAGATAAGGAGGGCCACTATGGGGATTTCGGAAACGGTAAGAGATAGAGTTTCGGTTAAATGGGAGAAAAGTTGGGCAATTTTGAGTTTAGTACAATGAAATTTTTAAACTTACAAAATTCCGAACCGTTCCGAAGTTATGCGACAAAAAGCGAATTTTCAGGATTTCGTTTTTGACAAATTGTTACTTTGTCGTTGATGTTAACTGAAAAGTAAAAGGACCTTCTACAGGTACTTTTTAACGTTCTTTAACATGGCATACAGCAAATTGGAATCCGACGTTTCGTTTTCGAGTAACCATCATCAACTTTATTTTTTTAAATACGGTCCTGATTTTTTTATGCATAATATTAGAAGAGCTTTTTATTCTGCATTCAAGCATGTATCACACTTTATGGTTTAATTGCGATTTTATACTTATTTTACTATTGTACTTAAATTTACTAGATTCTACTTTGGAAGATGCTCTTGATATTTTACCCTAAGCCGTAGTACGCAATTGTTGGTTTCAGCAGCATGGTGCACTTGCGCACAATTCACGGGTGGTTAAGGATTACCTTTCAAATAGGTTTGCCGAAAGAGTTTTAAGCGCCAATTCTGAAACGCCCTGGCCAACTCGTTCTTCCGAAATAACCCCGCTGGATTTTTTTCTTTGGGGGTACGTAAGAAATTATGTTTACAAAGATACCTTTGGAATAGAAGAAGAACTCCGAAAGCTTGTACTTAACCGATTCCAAACTGTAACACCTACAATGTTAAAGAATGCTTTGGAATCTACAGTTAGAAGATGCTATTGACGATTGGAGAACTAAGGAGGGCTTTGCGAGCATTTATTATAATTTTTTTCTAATTATTGGTATGTGTCATGTTTAAATTTTCGTTTCATAAAATGTTTTCTGTTCATTTATGACGTGTTAGTTGATTGTTTGTAATTATGTACACTTGGTTATAAAATTTGTGTTCAAAATTGAAAATTCTGTGTCATTTCATTAATTTGATGAGGAAAGCACAGTTAGCAAAAGTCCATTTATAAATAAAATTCAGTTTGAATGTTATTGAGGAAGGATACAGGTTCGTACTTAGGATTTTTTCCGCTAATCGTAAAGTAAGTATAAAATCGCAATAAAACCATAAAGTGTGATACATGCTTGAATGCAGAATAAAAAGCTCTTCTAATATTATGCATAAAAAAATCAGGACCGTATTTAAAAAAATAAAGTTGATGATGGTTACTCGAAAACGAAACGTCGGATTCCAATTTGCTGTATGCCATGTTAAAGAACGTTAAAAAGTACCTGTAGAAGGTCCTTTTACTTTTCAGTTAACATCAACGACAAAGTAACAATTTGTCAAAAACGAAATCCTGAAAATTCGCTTTTTGTCGCATAACTTCGGAACGGTTCGGAATTTCGTAAGTTTAAAAATTTCATTGTACTAAACTCAAAATTGCCCAACTTTTCTCCCATTTAACCGAAACTCTATCTCTTACCGTTTCCGAAATCCCCATAGTGGCCCTCCTTATCTTGGACACAGTGTATAGTTTCAGCAGTAAAAAAAGTCAATACCGGTATCGATCCCGGGATTCACATTAATTGAATACCGAAAACCGGTATTCAAAATTTCTTCCGGTATTGTAAGCCCTAAAAGAAAGCGATTACATTTCAAAATATCTGCGGTGTGGACAACAATTACTTTCAACGCCCGTTAGCACTCGAAACTGTCCGAAACAGTTTTTGCATTTACGGAAATATCAGCTTAGTTATGAATCAAGTTCTTTCAGATGAATCATGATAAATAGATTTATTGAGTCTGTCATCATATGAATAAATTTAGTAACGTGCAAAGAATTCAAAACAATAATGAAATTATCAACAGACGTTCTTTATTCTTCAATAACTGTGTTCAGACAGAATTTTTCTTCTTAGACCACCTATCTTTTGAGGTAGAGTGTTGAGGGGAACTTCAACAATGAGAATTGTTTCTAATTAATAAAGCGTGCAAGGACCTTGTAAGCCCTATTCTAACGTATAACCTTAAACTTGTTTAATTCCATAAAATTAATACGATATTCTTTACATGTTACGGTAAATGAGGAAATCTTAAATTTCCGCATTCACAATCGAAATAAATTGCAACTGAAAGAAATTTGCATTTCTCAAACAAATTTTTTCATCCGATCTTTTCAAGGACAGCTTTTGGTATTTCTCATTTCAGACTTCCTTCTTTCCAATAGGTGGTAGGTAAGTACCGAAAATAGTCGAATTTTCATAATTTAGGATAATTGTAGCGATCGTAACCTTTACGACATGATAATAGAGCAACTTATCACGTCATCATTTAAGTAAAACTTGTAGTACTTTACTATGTAGTTTTCTCATGTAACCCCATTCAACACAATGTACAAATAACAAAAAGAAAGCGCTCCATTAAAGCAAGCAATCGATAAAGAATTATAATTCAGAAACTGGAGTAAACCAGATACAAAACTTTCACTCTCAAGCTTGAATTTTGCGGTAAAATGCAAACAGTATGAAAATGCGCATCAAATCTTGGAGTAATTTCAATTTTGAACACTTTAATTAACATAAACTGGTAATACTGCTTTCCGGAAAACGATCTTGAGGTAATTTTTTTTTGCTTTTAGGTTATTTTAAATTAACGGATCATGTAAATTCCAATGACATCAAGATTTACTATATTTTGACCTAAATTATAGTAGTTACAATTTGTAGAGGAAATTCTGTAATTATCTTTACAAAATTTAATGTTATACAAAGAATGATGGGACTCGACGTACGTTATGGTTTGAACAATACCATCTATACGCACACGCAGGTACGTTTTAAATAATGTAATTATTTAAAAAACTTATAATACTACCCAAGAATTTGTCTTTATGCATTCAGTACTTTCACGTTCTTGGACACACTTTATAAACACTCGCCGAGTGTTGAGGTAATCCTTCTTTAACAATATTGAAAACAATGCGAAATGTATATAAAAATTAATTTTAACACTTTACTTAATTTTTAGATGCAGTTGTTTACTACCAGTTCGATACAATCAAAGAACAAGACGTCCTTCTGCTACTGATACAGTAACATCATCGCGCAGTGTCTTGTGGCAACATATTTAACATCGTCAACTGAAGCAAGATTAAATAGTAGCGCCCGAACTTTCGAACAATAATGGATCGAATTGAATTAGTGTTAGTGATCTTCTTAACAATTTCTCAATTCATTTTCGCCGCTGATCCACCGGGAGGATACTATCAAACGAAGTATGACTCTTTAGATGTCGAAGAAATTTTGAATAATAAAAGATTAGTGATCCATTACGTTAATTGTTTATTGGACAGAGGAGCCTGTCCTCCACAAGGAGCTGATTTAAAACGTGAGTTTTATTTAAATGATTTCTTTTAGATTGGTGAAAGTGGTAGTTATTGGTATACATTTTCGTTTCTCGAAACGCTTGTTTATTTAATTTGGATGTTACTTCCGTTTTTAAAGCGTCACGTTGACGTGAATATTAAACGGAAGAAATGCTTCATCGTATTGTGTTATATTACGTAATCATAAAAGTAACAATTAAATGCTTATTGCACCTGTACTTTTTTCTTGCTATTGGAATTTACACGTGTTACAAGATGGATGACCTTAACATTATCGAACATTTTTCCAGTTGCTCATTCTGAAGATTTCGTCTGCATTGTTTTATGAACTTTTCCTAGTAATTTGGGTTTTCCTTGTTTAATCTCACTAATTAATCAAATTCATATTTTAACTGTTTTTGGTTTAGCATTGAAGGCTGATCTTACTTTATTGCATTTTAATCACAAATGCCTTAATTTGAACATTCAAACCTGATTAAAATGTATTTTTTTTTAAGTTTGTTATCTTTGCTGTACTGTCTCATTAACAAACATTCCATTATACATATTTCCACTCTCCTTATTTAAATTTTCGATCAAGGTTCGCGCATTTTAGTTTGCAATACTTGGCAGTTTTAGCAATACACGAAACTTTTTCGTAAGAAAGGTAGCAGTAATTCACATTTCCGGGTGTTTTTGTATTAAACATTATAATTACATATATGCAAATGATGGCGCTTCCTTTTTTTAAGTCGATTTTTAATTAATGGCATTTGGCAAAAAGATTTCGAAATCCTCAAACCTACTAATCATCAGGATTAATTAATGTTGGTGGACACCGCATATCCAACTCATGCAGAATGGCCATATAAAAATAAATCTTTTGCTCGTTACGACAACGGTTAATTTAATAAACAAAATAGAACGTTATAGAAATTCTGGAAGTTTTTTTACATTTTATTCACTTTAATGAGTAAAATTAAGTGGAAGGGGACCGTGCAACTATATAATACATATAGTAATCGACTATTATTATATTGCGGCATGACTCACAATTTTTAGGTACATCCGCGTAAACAATTTTTTGAAATATACAATAAAACGTTTTAAGCCATAAATTCCATTTTCTCTTACCAAGTATTTTCACTTTCATATTTGTACAAGTAGGTGTATCTTATTTTATGATCAGGAGGCGATTTATGGTTGTAAAAAGTATAAGTGAAATTATTAATTAGATGTAGGTATAATCAATACAGCAACCGAGTAAATTTATGCAGTCAGAAAAGCAAGTAATTGTAATTATTTTTTCATAAGTCGAGATTTAAAAAAAACCTTAATTTCATTATGTAACGTAGTTATAACGGAAGTTTCTATCGGGAATTTGCGGTGTACATAGAAGTTAAAAACTGTAATTGATAATTAATTTGGTTTTCTACAAAAAAAACTGGTTGCTCATTCTCAAACACTTACAAATCCACCTAGTTGTCGAGTGATTGTTAATGTAGGTACTAAATTTTTTGTGTGGAAATATAATTAGATTATGATTTAATTTAAACAAGGTTGGCGGCGCATAATTGTATTATCCTAATTTAATGTACCGTGGATATAGGAATCCATATTGCACAAATTGCCAAAGCGCAGCAAATTCTTTTCTTCATATAATTTTATAAATCCTTATATGAATGATCAACCCTAAATACATTTAAACATGCTCAGCCAATTTCTTTCCTAAAGTTTATCTTATTCTTGTTATTTGCACTTTTTCACTTTACACCTTATATAAATAATAAAGTTGAATGATCGAATTCTATAATAAATGATACAAAATATGATAATTAAAAGTCATAAAATTATATGTGTACTATTGCCATTAGTTCTGATGGAATTTAATTGCTTTGGTAACCAATAAGAAAATGAAGGTAAAACACCTTACATAAGAGGTCAAATTAATTTTTTCTAATTAAATTTCGTTGCACCGCTAATTAAGGCTATTGCACTCGCATCCACTTAGTTCTATTTTTGCATTTTTAGAAAGGTTACAATTTTTAAATAACTTCACAATTGCGTAGATATCCCCGATTGTTTTAATGGCCACACAATTAGTTTTAACTATTTCATAAAATCCGAAACAATAAGTTTGTTAGTCGCTTTTTAAGGTAATTAAAATAAGTGAGAAGGTGTTTATGAAATTACAGGGAATTAAGGTATAACGGTTCACATTCATAATGTATAAAGGAAGCCATATAATACTATCAACAAAATATTTCAAAGAACAATAATTAAAATAAGTTTGCAATTTTAGTGCTTAGATTACACACATGGGAAGTGCCCTTTTTCGCAATGGAATTTTTGAATTGATATGTTTAAAACTAATGGTTATTTGGGTGTTTTCCAGCACCAAATTAAGTTAGGCTTACGAAATTATTAGCCAAAGTTCGGAAGACGTCGGGGTCACTAACGCGGTGGAGGGGTGTTAACCCTAACCCAATGACCTTTTATCAGAAAAAAATTTAGATCAAATAACTATCTTTATTGCAAAATAAAGTTTAAGGACGACCGCTCCTTCCTACACACACACCGCCAGCGCCAGCGGTCTAAGAAGGAGGGAATGGCAATTCTTCTAATTTAACTAATAAACAAGTTTTCGTTATGAACTTTCCTTTAACACATTTTTTCCCTTCGATATCACTTAATGCTTACACTTTTCTCCAAGTAAATTCATGAAACTGCTACAGCACGGCGCCGGCGGCCTGTAACGTTTTGGAAAAGTTGAATGCAAGGAAATTATCATATTGATGTTCACTAAGCAAAAGGATTTTTTTGATAATAAACTTTCCATCCACACGACACACCTCTGTATATTATTGGAGAAATTATGAATATTCTATGTTATGTAACACAATGAAATAACTGTCAGTTTTGAGATATTGAGCATCAAAAAGCATTTTACTGCACTTTTTGTGCAAGTGAAAGTTGATATAGCTAATAGATACGTTTAACGCTGTTAAAAGTATACGAAAAAACATAGTCATTATCACTATTCTGAATAAGAATAAAACGAAATTTACATTCTAACAAGTATGTAAATTTAAAAAAAAACTAGCAACTTAACGCAAAATACGCTAATAATGTTCTAAACAAAAAAATTTTCTAATAAAAAAGTGATGAAATAATCTATTAACCTTGCTAGTAACTTAAATTGAAATACCTACATAAAAACAAAAAAAAACAATATACAGCGTGTTATTTAATAGTATGCACTTATTTTAAGGGGGCATTCTTGAACCAATTTTAAGTCGAAAAGTTCATATAAACGTATGTCCTAAAATGCTTGGTTTTCGACTAGTGATGTACTCGGGCCAGGCCGGGCTTGGCTTTGAGGCAAGCCCGGCCCGGCCCGAACTTAAAAAAGTCTGGCCCGGCCCGAAAAAAAATAGCACAGCCCGACCCGACTCCCTGCCCGACTTTTAGCAACAAAGGTACTATATGTCTTTATTTCTGAAGTAATTTGGACATTTTTTGAACAGTAATAGGTAGCGGGTAGAAATTTGTCAAACTAAAAAAAAAAAGAAAAAAAAATACCTTGATGAACTTAGCAATTAAACTTTTTATTAATTTACTTTTAAATTATATCAATATAATTTTATATTATTTCGTTATAAGATGAAAAAACGCTTCACCAATATAAAACCTCAACGCACCACACTTCTCTTTATAATTTTTACGTATTTAAATTTTACGTAATCACAAAAATTTTAAATAAAAAAAACACGTCCAAAGAAGCTGTCAGTTTACAGCGAAACGTACGTAACATGCATATTTGACAATTAAGAATAAACTACAACTCATCCAGTACCTAGGCCTTAATTAAACAAGTGATGTACATTAATCATGTTAAAGGGTTATGTATCAATCAATTTATTAAACAAACGATGACAATTTTAATTCCCAAATCGTATTGTGATACCTAATAGAAAAACCATTATAGTAACTGTGCAAAACGTCTCCTCATCGATCAATACATGTTCGAACTCTGCCGAGGATACTGTTGATAGCTTTTAGAATATTGTTCGACCTTCTGCCGTCAACCTGATTTATTAATTCCGTATCCTATTTCTTTGTATTGTAATTGCTCAACAATCACGTACATATCCCACAAAAATTTCATCCTTCAAGTAACCCTAGAGAAAAGAGGCGTTACGTTCGGCGACGGTGGAAGCCATTTAACAGGTGAACAGGTCCATTTGATGAAATTTTGGATACGTACAAGACTGATGACTGATGAGTAATTACAAAATAGGATAATCGATACCGAATTAATAAATGAGACTCACGGTAAAACGGTTCTAAAAGCTACCAACAGTGTCCTTAATAGAGTTCAAAAATGTATTGAACTATTGATGGAGGAGGGGACGCTTTTGAACATCTACTATAATGGTTTTTTGTTATTGGGTACCTATCATAAACAAATCCGATAAACAATTGTTTATTGGTTTCTCTGCTTTCACATAAACAATACTACTAATTTGATCATTTATTGGAAGCCGTAATTACAACGATAACAAAGTTAGCAATGGTACGTACTAAAGCTTGAACACACAATCCTTCTCGTTATAGTAGGTGTAGGTATTGGTTTCGGGCCTGCCCGAAAAGCCCGAGCTCTTTGGCCCTGCCCGGATAAAATTGTGCTGGCCCGAAAGCCCGGGCTCAAGTCCATCCCTATTTTCGATATACAGGGCAAATGAAAAAAAAATAAAAACTTTAGCACCCTGTATATTGAAAACCAAGCATTTTAGGACATACGTTTATATGAACTTTTCGACTTGACATTGGTTCAGGAATGCCCCCTTTAAAATAAGTATACATACTATTAAGTAACACCCTGTATTCTAACTCCTCATTTCAAATAATTTTATTATTGTTATTGTTTCTTGAAAGTTTTTTAGTTTTAGTGATTTAGTCTATAAGTCCGTTATAAATTTGTGCTAATGCAGACTCACCACCACTCAACGGGTTCTTTTGTCACAAACGCTTTCTCCGATCCCGTATTCATGTTTCGAATTTTCTAAATTCTTCATTCCATTCATATTTGAACTAAATATGGTGCAAGTCACTTTCTCCGTACTATACATAGATATATATACATGTATTTTTCACCATCCGTTCCTATTTTTGACATAATGCAGAATTAATCCAAACTCAAAGACATTCATTTGACTCTATAACTTTATATTTATTACGTTTGGAAGCCATTTCTATAGCAATATACCAACCAGAGGAGTGGAATAATGTTGCATTCCTCGCTTTGTTTTCAATTTTAGCGTGAACGGAATTGCACTCCATGTACGTGTGACCGGGCCCGAAGAATAATTGGACCATTTTTGGTATGTTTAATATCGCGTAATAAAACAGGGAAGTTGCTATTGCGATTTTGGCTCCACAGGGACCACAGGTATCCGAAAAGAAGTAATGAGGCCTTCCATTTACATTGGTTTGTAAATAATCCTTCGATGTATAGCAAACTCAATTTTGTAAAATTTGCTTTTAAAGCACAGGCGCTTTCATGAAAAACTGGTCAAGGATAAATTTAATTCAGGTTCCTTTTATTTTTAATGATTTGTCTATCGGTTGACCGAGAACTTTTATAAATTGACTTCCCTGTAAATAAGTTGAAAAGAATCATTTTTGTGGGTCTTTTAGTTTCTGAAAGATTGAGACCGTGAATTTCGCCGTTATCATGATTGATCTGTTAATTGCATTGCAGTACCTATAGTTTCCGGCTAATTTTTATTGATAACAGCTTTCAATCTGTAAACAATTCGTTGGAATGACGTTTCAAATCAATTTTTATCATTCTGTGAGAAACAAATTTCTTCGTCCATTAACCAAGTGTCTAAGAATCATCGTTCATATAGCTTTTTTAACGCGGACCATTCTGTTGTATGATCAATGGGCATGTGGGACTTCCGCTAAGACATTTTTTTAACCGTGTGAAGTTCTAATTTATTGTATACATTACCTATGACTTCGTGCCTACTTTTTTGACAGATATTCCTATATACGTATAAAATATTTTTCACATTATGAGTATCGACATTAATATTATAGTCTAAAGATTGGAAGCTTTACAAAACTTAATTCTATACGTCAAACTGGAAACTTCCACTAATTAAATTCTACTTACATCTTATGTTTTATCTACATGATTAAATTATCACAAAACCACAAAAATCATCTTACGACTACTTATACTGTGCTACCAGTTTCATTCAAGTAGATAGTTGAACGTCAATGTTAGTTAAATTTTTCTAATATATTAACGAACCAAAAAATCTTCTTCCAATATAAGCGTTCGGAAAGCGAATAGATACGTTAAGGATATCTGTGCCCTGCGGGCTTCATTATTGATTTTTGTTATTAAGCCTTTTTATTTATATGTAAATTTTATTCTGGAAAAGGTCTAACGTTGACATTGGATTACGGCTTCTAAAGTTAGATCAGCAGATGAGTAATTTTTTGAGTTTGCCTTGTGTCCACGTCCATTCACTATTAAAAGTGTTAACCTTATGCAAACTTCTTATTAGTTTCATTTATTCTAAAAAAACCAATAACGGTTACGTTATTGGTTTGAGATGATCTCTTAGTGCTGGCACTAGCTTCGCGTGTAACCGTATGGTTTAGTTTTGTTAATAATAAATAATAAAAAATGTAAATCATTCTTGGATTCTGTGAGGAACAAATTTTGTGCCTATTTATTGATTGGCCAAGCTTGTAAGAATTTTCACAATTCTTCTTGTGCTAATATTAAAAAGATCTGCGAAATATTCTGTTGTACTATCAAATGAATTTAAATTTGCTGTTAATGGATGTGAGATTCGTTCAAATACACTGTTTTTTTTCGATCTATTTAAGGTCCTTATTTGTTTTTTGTAGACAAGGCAGTACTGAAATCTTGAAAGTATGACTTAGTGGTCAGGTTTTTAACAGAAATTTGTTATACAGGGTCGCCCACATGCCCTCCGTTGTTCGATAGTACCTTTAATATTAATTTTAGGACAAAAGGTCAAGAGACATTTCTTATTCAGATGTTCCTTGTTTACAACCTAAAAATATTTTCAGGCCCGCACTAGTGGAATAAGTAAATATGTGATACAAATGTAGTGTTGCTTCCTTTAATTTTATTTTTAGATTTAGGCGATAAAGTCAAATAATTCAAACGAAGATTATTATCTCGGAAACTATTACCTTTAGATATAGGACATACTTAACAAAAATCAAAGCTAACTTAAAACCAGTTCATTCATGAAAAAATATATGGGGTATTCCATTTAAAGTAGTCGACTTTTGGCATTTCTTTTGTCGTAGTTAGGAAAAATTCAGTACGGCCCTTTTGCAACAAAATCAGCATATCGAGAAATAAAACGCTCTTTTGTTTATGATAATCTCCAATTTTGTTGCTCTGCTGGCAATGATTGAATATAGTTATGATTTGTTTACTGCGAATGTTGATTTCGACAACAACTTTTAAAAAACATTTATTTTCTCCTCAATGAGTTGACTTAAGTAGGTGAAAGGGTAAACAAACTTGGTCTAGAATCGAATATGGATTTCAAAAAAAAATAAAAATATATAGGGTGTTCCATTTAAAATGATAGAGTACGATTCGGTACAGACGAAACCGAGAGCGGTGCGGACCTCAAAATATTTTTAGGTTGTAAACAAGGATCATCTGAATAAGAAATATCTCTTGCCCTTTTGTCCTAAAATTAATATTAAAGGTACTATCGAAGAACGTAGGGCAAGTGAGGAACCCTGTATACAATATGTATTTAATTCAACGTCAATGTCAATCGTATTTCATCGTATTAAGAGATTAATAAATTAGGCAAAAATCCACATTTTTGTATAATAATTCTGTTGATAGTGAAAACCGGTTTACTAGCCCATTTGAAAGGAGAGTGTCATTACCTTTTTCCAATATGCGTGATAAGGAGAGATTCGTTGAGAACACCTGCATTTTGGGGGCGTTATAAGTTTTTTTTTTTTTAATTAAACTTTATTCTGCATAATTATGTAAGGAGTTAATTGTGTAAATTTTATTCGGGTTGACAAGGACATATAAATATTCCTAAATTTGATTGCGACATCTGAAGTAATGCTACCGTTTGGATCACAGATGATTGACTTCAACGGCTGCTTTGTAGCTCTGTTAAGTGTCAAACTTTTAACTTCTCATTGATTGTAACTAACTAAACTAACTCTCAGTCTATTAGCCAATTAATATTACCTTGTTATGTAATATGTGCCCAAAGTTGGTCTACATGCACGCTTTTGAGATAGTTTGAGATTTCCAACCCTACAAATCAAATTTCTCATCGTGACAATTTTTCCATAAAAATTAATGTCTAAATAAAGATTTTGAATATCATTATCCTCAAGTTTTGAAACATCCCTGTTGACAAACCATAACTAATTCAGTGAAACCTTAAAACATCTTTCTTGTCCATCCAGGCATTTTTTTCTCAAAAAAATTAACTTTTGGATACAATACTTCAGCATCTCAAACCAAAACGCGATCGACACGTACCTATAATTTATGACGTTCATCTATTTAAATCAAACATTTGAAGAGCATCTAGGACACATCCACGATATAGACATAATATGTATACTGCAAAACCCCCCGCAGAGTAGTTGAAAACCGCTGCTAATAAAATAATCCTCTTCTACTTTTGTTGAAATAAAAATGCCGTTTGCTGTTAAGGAGGTCATTATTAGATAGAACGCAGAACAGTACCTACCTACTATTAGTTGGGATCAATAAAACATACCCTGTTGCTATTGAACCTAAACCTAAAAACACTAAAAACCTACATGTACCGTACGCGTCTCGATGACAAGTGACCAATTAAAGATTGGCAAAATTTATCCGGTAGCCGGAAATATAAGTAGCTTTTGTGATTAGTCTTTAATTATTCGCTGATGGTAACTTTCTGTCGAAACACATTCCATATTTTAAAATGTTTTTCGGTTTCTCGTATTATTGGATTTGATGTGTCTTGGGAAGGATAAAAGCAAATTAAAACATTATTACAGATCTATCACATCCTCGCCATTTCTTATCATTTATCAATTATCTTATTTTCCTATCTTTCTAGCTGAATTGTTACCAACTCAATTCAAATTTAAAATATATATTTTTTTCTTACAACTGCCTTACTTAAATTTTACAAGGAATGATCGTTTATGTATATGATTCTTGAATGCGGCACTTTCATAAAGAGAAAGAATACTTGTGCAATCTCTTGAAATAAGCAACCTCAGTGGTTCAGACACTTGTTATAGTTATGGAAGAAATAGTGTTTGAGAAGAAAATTATTTTGCCCAAATATAAGGCAGAGAGACTACGATGTTTTTGCTTTTAGTTCATGATTTGCAAAGTCATTCTGGTCGAAACATTCCGTTGATGGGGATTTTAACAAATCTATTCTGAGTTAAGTTTTTCCGACTAGTTGGAAGAGATCAAGGGTGATACCAATATTCAAGAAGGGAGATAGCTCTCAAATTACCAACTATCGACCAGTTTCTTTAATAATTAATACATTTGCAAAAATATTTGAATATGCTTTACACGAACAAATATATGTCCATTGTAAAAGTGAGTTATCTCCCTTCCAGCACGGGTTTTTGCTTAAAAGGTCAACAATTACCAACCTTGTTCAATTCACTCAGTATGTCTCTACGGCTATGGAGAGCCAAGGCAGAGTGGACGTGGTCTACCTTGATTTTGCTAAGGCTTTTGATAGGGTGGACCATGACATCCTTCTTTGGAAACTCACCACTTTTTATTTTTCATTTTCTTCTTTAAGACTAATGAGTTCATACCTTAAGGGTAGAGAAAATTTTGTTGAAGTTTTCGGATCTCGATCCGAAATCTTTTCAAACATTAGTGGGGTGCCTCAGGGATCTGTTCTAGGGTCGATTTTGTTCCTTTTGTTTATAAACGATCTTCCAAATAAAATTAGTAAGTCTAATATCTTGATGTTTGCAGATGATGTCAAGCTGTATCGTTCAATTTCTAGTAATCTTGATAGTAACTGGTTGCAGGCTGACTTGGCGGAGGTGGTCTTATGGTGTGATTTAAATAATATGAAATTAAATGTTGATAAATGCAAAGTTGTATCATTTACCACCAAAAATATAAATTATCCAGAATCATTATATTGCGTAGGTAATGTGGAACTGGAAAAAATAAAGCAAATAAAAGACCTGGGGATTCATTTTACAAGCGACTTGTCTTTTAAATTTCACATGTCCTCAATGGTGAGCGAAGCTTATAAACTTTTGGGATTTGTGAAAAGAAATACACGTCACTTTACAAAAATTGCTCCAATTATTTTATTATATAACAGTCTTGTCCGATCAAAACTTGAATACGGTTCCATCATATGGTCCCCGTCAAGTCAGTACGCAACTAAAAAATTGAGGTAATTCAAAACAACTTACTGAGGTACCTCTACTACAAAAAGAATAGAGTGTGCTGCCCTAGAGACACACCGACAAATATTTTAAGACTGGATTTTGAGTTTCAAAGGCTTAGTACAAGAAGAGACATCAGTACACTGATGTTTCTTTATAAAATTTTAAATAATTTGATTGAGGCTCCTCACATCCTGGAACTACTAAATTTATATGCGCCCTCTGTTCGAATTAGGGGTAGGGATCTATTCCTTCCTCCGGTAGCTAGGACCGTGAGGTATGCGGACTCCCCGGTCATTCGTATGCAAACACAATACAACTCGTTGTCTCACAGGCTGGATATATTCAATACTAACTTGACACAGATTAAAAAATTAAAAATTGAAAATTAAAATTTATATTACGTACTTAATACCCGCTTTTAAGGCAGGCAGTGTTATATTTTGTTTTATTTTTTATTATTTTACTAATCACATTTTTTTAAATTTATTATTATGTATAAGTTGATATAGGCCCCGCAAAACAAAAACAAAAAAAACAAAAAAAATATTACAGGATTATTATTTTTAGTTGATTATTATGTAATGCATTGTGGCTTTTTTGGAGTAGATGCTACTCTGTAGTCACTACAAAGATAAATAAAGATAAATAAATAAAAATAAATAAAAAAATTTGTTTCATGGTGGAAGGTCGTCTACTAGCAGTTGGCGAGACTACCTGGCTGTTGGGGCCCTATATCATTCTTGACGAATATTATAATGACAGTGATTAACGTGACAACAGTAAATGTTCATTAGTTAATGTCAATTATCCTAAGAAGCTTAAGAATGAGTATTTGGGGTCCCAACAACCAGGTAGTCTCGCCAACCGCTAGTAGACGACCTTCTAAATAATGATGAACCCAACTTTCATCACCAATAATATTCAACACACTGCGGACCATTCGACGATCTTGTTCACCCTGTATACACGCTAGATCTCGCTCCGTGCGATTTCTTTGTTTGGAAGAATACCTTAAAAAGACGGCAGGTACACCAACACTGATCACTGATACTACGATAAAGAAATGAATTCAGAGTCTAAATTTAAAGTTCTTCACGAGCGACGTGCGAAAATGGGTCGAACTTTAGGAGCATTGAATAGGTGCCCGTGCGGATTACGTAGAAAAATTAGTAAATAGAACATTTTGTAGCTAAAGAATAAACCTTTCACTTCTTTTTCTAATTTCTTAAATATATTCTGTTCTAGAATTATGCGCAACTTGTACATAAGATAGATTTCAGTAACGCCTCATATAAATTATTTTTAAAATTAATTTTGGATTGATTGCATTTTATTCATCGCTGATATTCTAAAACTTATTTCTCAAATTTTCTTTAAGTTTGGCCTTGCAGGAAGTTTTTGAATTTTTAAAATTAATCCTGATTGGTGTTTGCACAACTTGAAATTGCATACGTTCTAAATGGATTAAATTAAATTTGGAAGTGTAGTATTAATTTTTAAACAAACTCCTTTCACAAGCGTTCTAGTCATTAAGCCTTGAAAATGTATAATTTATAACCAATTTTCTCAGTTTTTTAGTGAGATCTACCAAGTTGAACGTGCGATTGTTATGATTAAAGTAATATTTAAACTAAACATATTTTAGTTTACATTTTACAAGTTGCTAGAGCCAAAGCATGTCGTGTAACAATATTGAAATCTTTTATGCGAGCCAAGATCATTTCTCTTCTGTTCTCATGGAGAAATTTATTGCGCCTACCGTCTGGTATTTTTTTATAGTGTCTTAGTCTTTGTTGTAAATTAGTTAGACAGAGAATCATGTATTCCCAGCAGGACATATATTGAGTTAGTTAAACGGATGCTTAATTTAAAGGTGTTGCATTCTAATGTAATTCGAAGAAAATTTAACATTAGGCATTTCTAATTGATTACTAGAAGACCTGCAAGTTCCTATACAGTTCATTTCTATTACACAAATTATTTTGTTAACAATAACTATTTCGTCAACCACATTGTTTGAAGAACTGATCCACCTTCGTTGCATCGACTTTCGAATTTTCGATAGTTTCGCAAAAATAAGACGGATCGAACGTCGATTCTTAGAACAGTGTAAATCGCCCATTAAGATTCGTTTATTTCGAAATTTATAGTTCCAATCTGGTTTTAACCAGTTAACCTTACTTTTTCTAGTTAAATTTTAAAACTAGTTGCGCCAACATTCATTTTTCTAACTAAACCGTTTGATGAATTTGCATGAGTTGCATGCCTACGAATGCAATTAATCAAATTGATTATGGAATTAAAAGTACGTTGGCAATGTACATACATAAATGGAAATGCAGTCTTATTCTCGACCTAATAACATTTTCAAAAGTTGTACCTACTTGTATACAAAATCTTTGCCCACTTTTTTTCATTCATTACCTAATCATCCTTTATTGCTATAAGATTTTCACGTGGCAATGAACGATGCACCAATTTCTGTATTAACCCGATTCATAAATTACCTGGTTTCATACCTACGTGAGAATTACTTGCATTACGAAATTGTGGACTACTCGTTTCTTCAATTGCAGTACCTAATAGAAAATATCGCCATATGAACGTTGTATAATGTGCATTCCTCAGAGAGACAAATGTTTTTTTTGGGCTATTAAAATGAGTCTTTTGTTTTTGATTGAAATGGCGTAACGTTTTCTTTTATTTCGTTTTTAAAACGCAGATAGATACTTCTGAAATGTTTTATATCATTTAATGGCATGCAATTAACATTTGATAACTAAACTAATTAGTAACCAAAGAACTAATTAATCAATTATTCAGTCATTGATCTGAAAATACTCGGACGAATCAGGGCCAGATGTGGCAGCGAATTTACATAACTAACGCTGCTAAGAATCATCTTTTTTGCAATACGGCGTAATTTAGCTGGTTAGTGTGTAAATATAATTACCTAATTTTTATTTATTATTCTAGTCGCCACGCTAATTGCTATGGAGTACCCGCACATTAATGCTATTTTTTTAGAAAAAAGCACTGATACCGTTAACTGAGCATGTAGAACGTGTTGCCATTTCCTATTACCTACCACATCAGTTTTTTTTTTCGGTACGTTTGTTTTAACCACTGGACGATACAATGTTTAAAAGTGGTGCTAATTTTGGTTTTCTTTATTTTGTTTTCCTAATAAACTCAGAATCTGTATCGCTACCTTCTTTTTTTGTAATGCGATTTTTACCACATAAAGTAAGTATTACTTACACAGTACCACTTTAAAGTTTCCATCCCCCTTTTTCAAACTTGCTATTAAAGTTCTCCTTGTTGCATATTGACCTTTCACTATCACTTATAAAAGAAGGCGAGAAGGCCAGGTCTCTGTTGCTTCAAAATATGTTAGTTCCTGCGCATTATTCTCTTAAGAAAGTTCCTTATTCCTTCTATAGGTAACTCTTTCCCAACGCCGCGGTACTATAAATCTCATATGCCAACCCATGTAGCATTTAATATTGGTGCAATATTGACATTTCATTGTAAACAATATTAATGTACAATATTGCCCCAACATTGAAATGTGAACAATTTTAGATATTGACTAAAAATTTTAATTAATTAAAAACCATAATAATAATAATAATAATATATAATAATAATAATTAACAATTATAAACTATCATACACTAATTTATGTACTACTTACTTATTCTAATCCGTCCTCCTTCCCGGTCTCCAGCACTTGCTAGCGAAAAACCAATGGAGCGCTCTATTTCTGTTTCTATTTCACTATTGTTCGGGAAAAGATGTGTAATTGTGTTTACACGTGATTTCTAACCTAAGTACGAAACTGAAAGGGTAGCTAAAGGGGATCAAAGTCGGGCCCTTTGTACTACCTCCCTGATTAGAGCCTTTCGACCCCGCAACGTCACTCAAGCCATCCCACATGTGAGATAAACCCGAGGATACTGGACGGGGAAGCGGCTGTAATCTCAGCCATGTCCGGCCATAGATTATTTAAATAATCAATAAAAATAATCGAATGTTTAATTTAAAACCTGATCACCCCTTTTTTATTCGTCGTCTGTGATGTAGATTCCTCCAGGTAGGTAGGTAATTTGGTCAAATCTTTAAAATTAGAATATCCCAACAGGATCGATTTATTAGCCACGTCATCATTAATGCCATCTGTTACCTACTCAATTACAGCTTGTTGTTCTTGAAGACAAAGGTGGCAAAATTAGATACAAAATTCCTACTTGGTTGAGGTTATCAGAAATAAAAATTGAAGGTCATTGCAATGTCGATTGGCGCAAACTGTATTTTGATATCTCTAAATCGGTGAAAATTAACATTCAGCGGATTTGGATAAAGTATAATATTGTACACGCAATATTGGTACCCTATTGATTATCATTGACACTATATTGCATAGTAATATTTACTGAATATGTATGTCATATTGCTTAAATATTGATTTTCAATATTTAATAATATTGTACACGCAATATTGGTACATTATTGTGTGTACAATATTGAATTTACGTTAAACAGCAATATACTAAAGATTGCAAATATTGTTCCTATATTGACTAAATATTGTATTTCCAATATTTGTAGATATAATATTACAAAAATATATTGACTCAATATTGGCTGCAAGTCGACAATCTCGCCCCAATTTCTCTATATTTGGCCAATATTCCGCCAAGCTAACTCCAACAAAAGGTGCTACATGGGAATATACAGATAATGACCATTACATCACCATAGATGTATAAATTTAGACTATTTGCATATTACTACGTTACTTCTTCATTGGTAGCCTCATTATGTATTGTCGTCGTAAGGGTGATCTATACACATAATTCTGCGAATTTTATTTACGCGTAGGTAATTCGAATATGCAATTAATAGGTAGTGACACGTTCACTAATCCATATTAATCCGTTCTTATAATAAACATTATTGTATTCAAATGAGTTCGAGATACCAATCAATCACGCATGACATTTATGGGATTGATTATAATTCCACTGCTTTAAATCGGGATAGAGAAGAAAATTATGTTTTTTTTCAACTCGAACTCAATTGAGCTTAAATTGAAAAACATTTTCTTTTACACAAAGTTTAAATTTCTACACTATTTTTATTAAAGAAAATACTATTTTCCAAGGCAGTTTTAGAAAAATTATAATTACACAACTGTTTCTATTAATAATGGCGGGGAGTGGGGGTTGGGTATGATTATGGTATGCTAAGTATTGTAGTAAACAATACAATTAATGACCTTGCTTTGTTTCAGAAGTATAACGAAATTCGTTTCGTATACTTAAAGAGTTTTCCTTCCACATTTTGTTTATTGAAGGATCTCATTTGCGACTTTGCAACAAGGTGACATCTAGTACCTACTGATTTATGCACGAATTTTGCCATTGTGTATAAGGCAATGCAATTTGTCGCAACCCGCGTAGAATTGCATCTAGACTAAAGGTGATTGACATCCTTACATCAGCGCACACTTTCATTTTTATTGACTATGGCTATTTGCGAACAATACCAATTTTAACTAGTAAAACGATCATAAACTAATAGCCCACGTTCATCTTAGTCTCCACTACCTACAATAAAACGCCAATATAAAACAATTCAATTGCATCAATTTATTACATATAGAATGGTTGTAATACTATAGCATTATTTTCTAATTACAGGAATTCTACCCGAGGCACTCGAAACTAACTGTCTAAGATGTACCGAGAAACAAAGAGATGTTATAGTGAGAACTATTAGACGTTTAAGATCAGAGTATCCCATTCTGTGGAGCGAATTAGTCTCAGAGTACGATCCCGACGGAGAATACTTTGTAAGATTTGTCGTGGCCTTAGATCCAACCGTTCAAGTTGAAGATCAAGCTAATGTATTAAGTAACAGATTTGGAGATGAAAATTTCCCAAGCGATTTGTTCCCAACTAGTCCGAAACCTACACCGTCACCAACTACGACGAAAAAAACAAGACGAACTTATCATACAACTAGATCTTCAACCTCTCGTCCTACAAGAACAGAAGACGATAATGTACTAATGAATATTTTTACAACACTGCCACCTTTATTTAATAGATTCTCCGAAAATGAAACATCTACGTCGAAACAGACAGCTGAAAAATCATCTACGCCCCAACAAACGGCAAGTACAGAGGCACCACTCACATACGGTTGGCGTCCCGTAGCGTATGGTCCCAGACCTCAAGCGAATAGACCACAACCTCCATTGGTACAAGGTGCCACAAACCTCATATCATCACTAGGCCAAATTGGTACGAGAGTGATCGAGGCAGGAACGCAAGTTGCTGGAATGGTGATAAATGCTTTTGTGGGTAATAATTAATACAAGAGAACACTTCTTTTACAAAGCTGGTTTTACAGTTACGTGCTAAACGTGTCATCTGATGTACAAAACCCTTAGTAGTGGTCAATGGCAGCACATGTGATAGCTGAATGAACAGTAATCTCCTTTGGGTTTTCGTTTTGGAGAGATTCTGAAATAGCTTTAAAATGCATACCTACTTCTCAAATCAAATCAAAAGTGTATAATTTTTTAACACATACCTACTTTCTACTAATTCATTGTATGCTGCTATGTGAGAGTGATCTGTATAATGTTGGTGATCGACGTATGTCAGATAAAATTTCACATACACACACATGAAATTACCTACTAAAAAAAAACTCTGTATTTTCTGTCCAAGTGTACCGGAATGTAACAGTTATTTAAATCGTTATAGATTTCTTTAGGCTTAGATACTAAATTTACTGAAAATACTTCATCTAATTAGTTTATTTATAAATACTGTGTAAAGTTCAACGTAATGTAATTGTATCCTTAATGCCTTCTAAAGTGGATTTTGATGGGGGTCTTAAAAATATTGTTATCAACTTGTGTGCGTTGGTAAATGTACTGATTATAATTTTATTTTAGTGAGATTTTTGCATTTTTTTTTACATTTGGGCTAATTAATATTAATCACGTGTTATTAATGTAATACTTACCTACCTATATTTTTTTTAATAAATTACTTAAGTTGTTTATAGATGCAGTCATAAATCCTAGAGTTAGTTTTATAATGTGTTATGCAATGGATGGGCACGAAAATTGATTAGAATTAATAGAAACTTGTGATATTAAATTGAGGTACCTACTTCAAACCGAACCAATGCCATAGATTTTGTACCTATTATTTTTAGAGAGAAATGGAAAGATCAAACCCTTTATCTAAACACTGAAGAGATTTTTCCATAAAACGTAATCTCTACGCACAATTCTGTAATTTGATTGAATTCTTGAAAAAACGAATTTCACCGCCTTCAAATACAAATCTTTCTGAAGAATATTAGAAAATCCAAGTTCTTGCCATGATTAGAATGGAATAACGAGCTCAATAGATCGAATATGGTGAAAAAGGCTTTGAAATAAATGTCTATGCTCTGTATTTTTCCATCCCAATTTACCAAACTATGCTATACAGAAATGTCGCTTTTGGTCAAAAAAATCTGAGCGATAGTCCATTTAAAATTGACTTCAGTTTTTATGAAATTGTTTG
The DNA here is from genome assembly GCA_036250285.1 of Pyrocoelia pectoralis. Lineage (NCBI taxonomy): Eukaryota > Metazoa > Arthropoda > Insecta > Coleoptera > Lampyridae > Pyrocoelia > Pyrocoelia pectoralis. The sequence continues at coordinate 9,171,993 of CM070075.1, forward strand.
CCATAAGTATACGTACTATTAGTGCAGATGAATCGCAACTGATAAAGTGTGGCATTCCTCGTGTTCCTAAATCCACAAAAGGAAGGATGACCTCAAATTTTATATCCAGGATATCTCATGGACTAAACATAATTGAACCACGGATTCCAATACGTACTAACTGACTTAAAGATGGGCAAATTTATACGACTCATACAGTAGGACATACTGTTTGCAGCATAAAATGGCAATACTAACTAAATATTACTGGCTTGCAATAGAAACCATGGTAGAAGATCTGGGAAGTCAAAGCTAAAAAGAACGTGAGATTTAGGTGCAGAAAAGATTATCGGATTGAAATTCCACCCTCCAAAGATTTATACCAAAAAGTAATACTTACGGAAGGTATTCATCACAAAACGTGTCACGGGGTGCTAGGATATAAACACAATAGGTTTAAGGGGTAAGTAATGTACAAGATCTAATCGATAAAGCAATTCCATGCTTAATGCAACCGTTTCAGCTTAACGTGTTATTCAAACATCGCCTGTAGTGGCCACTTCAATGTGAGACCCCATCTCGATTCATTTCTCTTCGAGTGCAAGAAATGGGTTTCCTTCATCCTCAATGTGACGGATTGTATTTGTAGTAATCTTAAATTGCGCCGTATATTCGCCGAATGGAACAATTGGAAGAATCCTGTTTCCAGTAGAATCTCCATATTGTTTTCAAATTAAAGAAAACGAATGCCTTTGGGGATATGGAAATCGAGTTGAATTGAATGAAGATCGCTTTGATCCAAAAACTTACAGTTCAGGTATTGGTTGAACGGAATAATATTTTTTGCTACGGTTAAAAGGCATGGACCTCACAAACGTGTGGTTTCTGCAAGACGGCGCCACATGCAATGTTACTTGGGTGATGATGTTAGATGGGTTCCAAGGTTTTGTTCGTTAGATGACATTTTATGGAGTTACAACGGGTTTATGCTAATACACTAGAAATAGTTGATGAAGTGAAGAATGACATAGAGAAGGTTTTTTGTGATATTCGCCCAATATATGTATAATTATGTAAAACTCATGCTAGAAAATGTGCATCCAAGTGCTAAAAGGAAATTACCTATATCAAAAATAAATTAACGACAAATAACTAAGTAGGTATATCTAAGGGAAGTTCCCTCGCTTTTTCCACCCACAGGAAGTTGGGTCTAACTTGGCTATCCATTCTTGTATCTGTTGGTAAACCCTTAGTGCGTGATATGAGCTGCCGCGCCCGACGTGCGAGGTAAAGTCGCTAATTCAAAGTTTATCTTTAACGTTTTCCGTGCTGTGGGCAGGGGTGGGTAGTCACAAAATACTTGTATTGAAAATACAGTACTTGAAATACATTCGTATTTTGTATTTGATGATTTTTTCCTAAAGTATTTTGTATTTCAAATACTCTCTTATGAGTATTTTGAATTTTGCATTTGAAATACATTAATGTGTGTATTTTGCCCACCGCAATGTTAACGATAGGTTCAGAGTGAATCTAAATCTCCCAAAAAACACCCCGTATTCGTATAGGTATTTTTGTATTTCAAATATTGTATTTGTATTTTGTATTTTTAAAAATAATATAAAAGTATCTCGTATTTTGTATTTCAAATACATTTCTAGGAGTATTTTGTAATGTGTATTTGAAATACGTTAGTGCATGTATTTTGCCCACCCCTGGCTGTGGAATTTTAAATTTCAGAATGTAAGGTTCATTCAACGTTTTTACTCCGTTCCCTGCCGCATAAAGGCGGCTATCATGAACTGTTCTCCAACAGATATAATAGCACCTTTTTTTTGCAGTGGGCTTGCCGATGCTGTGTCGCAGCCGAAAACGGAATCACTACATATTATAAAACAACCCCCCCCCCCCTCCCACAGTGCGCCTGTTTGTCTGTGTGAATGCGATTAACTCAAAAAATACCTAACGGATTTCCATGCCGTTTTCACCAATGGACGGAGTGATTTCATTGTGGTTAGAAATAAAATACATAAAAAATACTCCAAGTAATCTAACGTACAAAATCTACCAAACGGTGCGAAGCCGAGGCGGGGTTGCTAGTGTGAAAATAAAATTGAAGATTTCATGGGGTCCTATATCATTTTGCAACTAGGTAATGTCCGTTAATTTATTGGGTCTTGCATAGTTCTCTGCTCTTAGGAAATAATAAACACTTTCTTCATTCGTTTTGAATATTAACAGCACTACCATCCGATCTGTATCTTCTCCTACCACTGTGACAGAATTCTCGAATTTTCAAATTTCTAGGGCTCTGTCGACTGCGTATGACTTCGATTTTGGCTGCTCCATGATTGTCAAATAAAGATAGGTACGAGCCACAAAAACATTCCTGTAGATCTATTTTGGACTTATAAGTGTATATGGCTCTATTAAAAAGTTGACTTGAGCTAACAGAATATGTCTAATTGTACGAAAGACATTTTGGTGTTCCCCTCACTGCAGAAGTACAAAAAGATCGTAAGTACTTTACAATTCAGCAATATTTAGGGCAATTTGTTGTAATTCAACGCATAATTTGGTATTGCACTGGAGTACATGTCTAAATCGTAATTTTGATCGTAAAATAGTTTTATCATTTCCTTCTGAAACTTCAGGATCTTTGTTCTCTTCTATAAGATTTTTTTTGCGTCTCATGAGATTAATTGGATTTTGTATACTTTGTTGTGTTATAGATTTAATGAACTAAACTTAAGATAATCTCTCTTCCACTGCATGTTTCCAATTTCTGAATGCAGGCTCTCACGCCAGAAAAATCGCTTGCATAAAAAATGTTGCATCCTCTCCTTAAGAGTATGCGAACCATTTCTACTTACCAAGCCAATGATGTGTCAATTTTAAATTTCGCAGGATTCATAAAATCTCAAATGAGTCGCGATTAATATTCCTACCGAGGAAATTTGCAATATCGTCGCTATTTGAATTATGATTTTCTTTTCAGGCATTGTCGGGTTCTGATAAAACAATATTGGAATTTTTGTGGTATCTCGATTTGCTTATAGACAGTTACAAGTTTGTTTCTAATTTTGGCACAAAAGAATCCAGGGTTGACAGTTTTTTTTTAAATTTCCATTCATTCTTACAGTTATACTTCACTATGGATAAACTCAAAGGCGTAAACACGGGGGGGGGGGGGGGGGCAGAATTTGACAGAAAAAATAAATTTTTGAATTTTTAGTCTTCGAAACATCAAAAAGTTCCTATACGAGAATCAAGTATTTGTTTTTGAACGGATGCAAAGGCTACAGCCAGAGGTGGGCAACCTGCGGCCTCCGTGAGTTTCTTGTACGGCCTTCATTCTTGGTCACTTTCACATAGGTATATCAGCTTATGCGGCCTTTCTAGTTACTGCCTAACTTAAATGTGGCCTCCAATGGTAAAAAGGTTCTATTTTTCCTGCCCCCACAATGCAAATTTTGAAATTACGCCCTTGGATAAACTGTAGTCCCCGGTTTTTAGCGTAAATAACGACGTATGGTGTAGACTGAAAATAGGCGCTTATTAAACTTCTGGAAGTAATGTTTACAAATCTCTATGCCATATTTCAAGATTGCGTCATTAATTAAAAATGATAGCCATAGTAGGTCTTACAAACTCACTTAGGTACCAGTAATAATTCACTCAACCTCCCCTTCAATTTGATTGAAGGGGTTGGTTGAGTGAATTATTACTGATCCTGTTCGTCCCCTTTACGAGAATGGAACCTACCAACCAATTTAATCTTACTTAGGTACACATTGCAGTTCAAAAAGCGCTAACCTCATTAGGTAAAGTAATTAAGCTTACAAATTGTTAATAAATAACAAAACGAATGAGTAAATAATGATTAAAAAATGCCAAACGCGTTGGGCCTGTAGCCCCCAGAACGCTTTTTATTCTGAAGGTAGATAAAGCGACTTACAAATTACGGTATTACCTACGTTTACAAATTCCTTAACTATAAATATTGTCTTTCAAGATGTGCCGCCTCTGACAAGTTATCAGCTTGTTATTAGCCATATAGGTACACCCTTCTGTCAGAAATTCTAACAAAGTGCTTATACTAATGAGCTTCACTTTTCAAATAAATTAGAAAATTGTCTTACACATTTAAATTTTTATTTTATGCTTGTAATTAAAAAAAAACCTGGTGGTCATTTTCACGGCCCCAAGAATTGTCACAAGAATTATTATTTTAACCCCAAGAATTATTTTTTCGACCCCAGCTTTTTAATTATTTTGGTCCCAAGATTTCTGATCGCAAGAATTATTATATTAGCCCTCAAAATTATTATTTTAACCCACAGAATCATTCTTTTGCCCCCAAGATTTTATTCAATTGAAAAAGTATACTAAACCTACCTCTAACCTAAGCGCCTGAGTGGCAAATATACGTGTAGGGTGGCATTTTTTTTTAAGATTCAAATACTTCTATAAAATAAGTAAATAAATAAAATCTTGGGGTAAAATAAAAAAATCCTGGGGTGAAATGAATAAAACCATGAGGTAAAATGAATAAAATCATGGGACCAAAACAATAATTATGTGAGCTAAATTAATAATTTTGGAGGCTAATATAATAATTCTTGGGAACAAAAATCTTGGGATCAAAATAATTAAAAAGCTAAGGTAGGAAAAATAATTCTTGGGGTAAAAATAATAATTCTTGGGGTGAGAATGACAATTCCTAGGATGCACAAAATAATATCTCATAAAAAACAAATTAAATATAAATTGGAAATCTGTGGGGTTAATTAAAAATTATTTAAAAAATGAATACAGGAATTATTGTTATTAATGCATACGTCTAAAGACTATCCTTTCCCCATAGACAGCTACAAAATTTACACCCGTAAAAGTGTACTTTTTGATGTATTCGATAGGGTTCAGTAGCATCGCTCATTTTGTTGAAGGTGTGTTTCAAGCTCTAGAAGACGTCCTAACTTTCACTGCTTTTACTAAGAATTCCACAGTACGTCTATCCTTAACCCACAGTAAATAGTAAACAAGTATGTAGGTAGGTAAGTAGGTATTGAATAAATTCTTTATTCAATGTAAGTAGGTGCTGTTTCCTTGGAAACGCAGTAAATAACCCAAGTACCCTTATTATTGAGTGTATTTTCATAACACGTACAGAAAAACACAAAAAAAGCGTGAACTAACAAACGATCAAATTTGTTGGTCAAATGAATAACACAATCTATTGACACTTTCCAAATTATCTTGGACGATTGCAGAGTCAGTAGGTTAACAGAGTACCGCAACCTCCGCCATGTTTAGTCCTTTCCGCGCTTCAGTCCCTACACACGCTCAGTAAGGTAGACGATGTTTTGACTAAATTAGACGGAATATCCGAATTTAATAAAACAAATTGATATAAGAAGCATTATTTAACGATACTGTGGATTTACAAATTTTACTGAAGCGCGGAAAGGACTAAACATGGCGGAGGTTGCGTGACTCTGGACGATTGTAGTCTGCAGATCTCCCTAGCGGGCACCTCAAAAACGAAAAGTTTGAAATCAAAGTATCCGCTTTTGATGAGCTGTCTAGGGGAAAGGATAGTCTTTGATACTACTGATTGCTAACAAAAATAAAGCAACAATGTTACATTGAAGTGTATAACAATTTATAACTAGTATTTTTTTAAAAATAATTTGTAGCGAAAATATTTAGTTCTACTATTTTTAAACACCATTTTTCGGTGAAAACTTGTATTTTTGGCTATAAACACATTTCAATCATTTTGTAACCACCAAAGTGAAAATACAGCACATTTCAAAATTCTAAACCTTTTCTCGATTTTTTTTACTATAAAGGTATTCACTGATTATTGTCATTTATGCAAGTACATAGTACAATCAACAATGACAGTAAATATTGATCTTGTATCACCATCTCATCTGTTGACATTGAATTTCATAATGTTTTTTTAAACCATAGAAATATGGAAGACAGTTGATAGTCGATACTGACTGATTCGAAAAGATTCAGATTCCAAGCAAACAAAAAGACTTTCGTGCTCTGCTTTATAACAGTAATTTAGCATATGCAATAGCGCCTATCTTAATTAGTATTATCGTCAAAAAATTTCTTCAGCACAAACACGATGAATGTATACAATACCTAGCTGTTTCCTAAATCTAAATTGAAAAAATTAAGTTAGACCCTTAAGCTTTAAGATTTTTTTTGGCGGACTCTTCATAACGTCTTTTATAGTCTCCTTTTGGATCGTATTTTCTGGTAAGTCTATCCCAATCGCGTTTCCTTTTTGCCATTAGATGCCTAATTACTTTTTCTGATGTTTCCTTTTGTCTATCGTTACATTTACTGCACCCACTGGAAAGTGCGTCGGGTAATGTTTCTGTAAAACAAAAATAAACACATCATCAGTCAACACGCACGCTAACACAATAATTATGTAAGTATTTATCAATCGAGTTCACGCGAAAATAGAAAGTGGCAAAATGAAAGGATCTAACGAAATGGAACAATATAATGCACCGAGAAAGAATGATTTGTCATCGCAATAAGCGATTGTAAGGATGTTTAATTTGAATGCATATTAAGAAGGCAGTGAAAGTGATTTACAGTACGCCTTTTATCTTTGTTAACTTAATCTTTAAAATCGAAAAATACTTACTTCGAAGTTCACGGCCTTCTGCCGTACAAGGTCCTTCCTCCATAAGACATTTAATATAATTATTTAGCACTCTATCGTTTTGTAAAATCATATCAACATTAACATTATCATATTTGTTAGTATATTTACTAGGAGGCGCCGCAATTACAACACTAACACAAATTAACACTAAGACGCTTAAGATGCGCATCTTTGATGTTGTTTGTACATACAATAAAATAGTATAGCAATGAGAACAGAATATATAAAATAAAGTGAAAGTCACGTGGGCTTTCAGATGGTAAAAGGTGAACGTCCATTAATGTGGTACCTACCTTGCGTATGACCTACATCTTCGAAATTCGAAGAAGTGAAATTAATGTTATGTTTATAGGTGATTAAAATAATAGAAGTGACTGCATGTTCTTCTCATTTTCAGGAATATAAAACCCATCAACAAAGCATCATCAATTACACTTTCTTTGAGTCTAAACCTTCACACGCTCTTCAGTTCTGTACTTTCGAAACGTTGGTAATTCCAATGAAAGTTTTAAATAAAGTAGGTAGGAAGATAATTGGAACAAACCTATTTTTTGTCAATATTCGGCAATAGTTAACAGAAAATGTAACTTCCGTTTCAAATTTGCCGAGTTATTAGGTTTTCGATGATAAATCCCATATTGTATTTATAACATTAGAAGTATTTCTACAGATATTTTGATTGAACTGTTCCATGTTTAACTTGTATAGTAATTGTTCTTTTCAAAAAAATATATAGGACAAACTAAGTAATTATTTATTAATTTTTTCTAGTGGCCATCGATTTCGGCATTAAATACCATCATCAGACCATGCATGCTGATCATCAGATTGTAGCTCCCATGATAATCATTTAATTTTTAAGTGGAATTTTACCATCAGCCTTAGATGACCAGTTTGGCCATACTATTTGCTGATTTAGCAAGAAATGTGATTTCCTTTTCTATTTTATTTAAATAATAATAATGAATAACATTGGTTATCTGGAATCCAAAACCTTGTTCACACTTCCAAAAATCAAAAGCGAAAGACTATAATTAAATTACTCTAAATTTCAAAAAAAGAAGGCAAGTATTCGATTTAGTAATTTACTAATTTAGATTAAAGTCGGTGTCGGTGTCAGGATAATAAGTACTGGTTCAGAGTCATCCACTCCACAAAATGTTCAAGTCTCTTCAAGTCTGTACCCTAAAACGGTTGCGACATATTGACTTTTCTACAGCTTAACGATTCACTCGTGCTGCGATGCCGTTGTTCTCCTCAGCGGTATAAGAATTAGTTTATTGATACAGAACATTTTTCAAGAAAGTTCATAGGTCCTTTTGGAGGAAATTTTTGAGATCCTTTGAATATGAAACAACTTCATTCTTATTTTACCATCAATAACCAAACGTAATCCAATTGTAATCGCTTTCAAATACACGTTTCTCTTTATTATTCAATTTTCCGTGGGAAACCATGTAACAGCAGGTCACAAAACCACTTCCGCTTTCCTCAATTTACCAAGTAATTACACTACCAAAATTCTTTAATTTTATTGGCCCTGGGTCAGTACAGTCTGCAGAATTAATACTCTTTATTCGTCCCAAAAACTAAAATTAATGAACTCAAAAGCAAACTTTAAGGATAAGAACTATCTATTAATTTACCAATCCAAAAATAAATGACAAGCGTTAATTAAAAATTTGTTACGCTATAAAAAATGGTTCAAAATTTCCTTACATTTCTGATGAAACGCTACCTATACCCTAAATACCATTTATTAATTAATAATGAAAATTTGAGGATACGAATCTCGAAAGGTAAAACTATCTAATTCAATCTACCCTAATAAATGAATCAAAGGTAATTTTACCTATTACTTTCGCTTAAATTTCGTTTAATTTTTCAGAAAAATAATCTCAATTTCCAATTTTTTGCATAAAATAGTCCTACAACAAGTATTACAATCACCAGTCAGCGAGAGGGTAACCCGTTGATTTTTTATTTTCTCATTCATCAATTCAACTTCTCGTTGGTGGTATCATTGTATTATATAAATACTATGGTGGAAAAATCGTAATTACAATAATTTTATTGATTTAACACTTACAGTTTGACAAATAGAATTTATGTCGACCTCCTAATTGGTGGCCTTTAATAGGATTTTGGCAATAACAAAAAGCACAATTAATTAAAGAAAGGTTTTATAATTAAACATAAAATGCTTTACATCGGAAGCAAAATGTTTTAACAAAAATAAACACATTACACTGTTGACCCTAGGTTACTGTTGACTATCTGTTACCAAGAGAACAGCGCACAATTAGTCCATGTGCCAGACCCCAAAAACTGACCATGCCATTATAATTTAGGGGGACTGAACGAAACTTATCATGTGGAACAAAAAGGTCGGGGGGCATCATGAGGAGACAGCTTTCAGCAATGGCGGCCGTTCAAAATGACCGACAACAGCGTATCTTTTAATTGAATTATTATTATTATTATTAATTACTTACCGATATCAAAAAATGAAACAAAGGAATAATGCAATTGCAAAACTTGTGTCCTGGTCGATCTTAATATGCTGAAAATTTGGTCCCATTTAACTAAATCACTATCTTTTTACAAGGCCCCTTTGCCGCAGACACACTGTACAAGTTCAGTACAAATTTGCTGATTGATTATACAGTACGCAAGTCCCACAGATTCAGGTAATAGCAGAGAAAAAATGGAGGTTGTTCTCTTCACAAGGAGAAGGAAAATTGAGCGACTTCGAGCTCCTCTAGCCTTTCAAAAAGACCTCCAGTTTTCAGAGCAATTGTCTGGTGGCATGGCACCAGACTGTCCACAACCAAAGCACTTTTAACCATCTGCCAAGACTAGCGTGCCTTGTGTGCACGAGCGCAATGCGAACAACCCCCACAGCCGTCATGGAAGCCCTCCTGAGTTTGCCTCCACTGGATCTCCACGAGAGAGAACCATGCAGGCAGCCTTGCGCCTGAAAAATAAAGCGCTGTTGAACAGTAGAGTTATTGAGGTGGGTTACTCTCGAATTCTGAGCGAGGCAGTCAAGCGAAATTCATACTAGGGAAAAATTTCCACATCTTCTTTGATGCGGAAGTTGCATCCCAACCAGACATATCCATCTTCACGGATGCATCTAATACAATGGAAGGAACAGGCACCGGAATTTATTCCAAAGAACTGAACTTCCATATCAGCCAACCACTAGGCAAAATTTCAGACAGAACTAGCAGAGCAGGGATAACGCTTAGTGCAAAAACAATTCTTATGCACAGCATATAAAACTATCAGAATTTCCAGTGACAGCAGAGCCGTTCTGCAGGAACTGTAGAGGATACTACACAGACGACGAGACAGCGTAACACATACTTTGTGAGTGTCCTGTACTCGTCGAATTAAGACGATCCATGTTGGGGGAATTCAGACTGGACATGGCAAGAATCAGAGCCGCCTCCCCGTCCAGCATCCTCAGGTTTATCTCACGTGTAGGATGGCTTGAGTGATGTTGCGGGGGGTCGAACGACTCTAATGAGGGCCCGAATAGGTGGCCTACGTGCGCATGGACTTCTCACCACCGCCCCATCGTAATCGATAATCCAACGGAGTTTTTTTTCATTTATGCTATTTAAGGTAAAAATATCAAAGTTTTTGGAGTTTCCATAAAAATGCAAAGTCCTCTATTTTAACCAACCTTGTAGTTCTTATAATAACTGAGATAGCAACGTTAGGTATGTATAAGAATCGTAAGTCAATACATATTTTACTATAATAGGCAACACTTCGTACGTCAGTTACTGCATCTTGATAAAATCGATACATTCACGCTCACATTTCTGAATTTCTTGATATTAAATGAATATTTTAAAACAACTCTATCATTTATATATTAAACAAAAAATAAAAATTACAATTATTACGAAACTGGGAATCGAATCGACAATAAGCACGAATGAATTAGAGCAATAACGGCCCATTAGCTCAGTTGGTTAGAGCGTCGTGCTAATAACGCGAAGGTCGTGGGTTCGATCCCCCCATGGGCCATATATTTTTGCATATAATTTCTTAACAAATAAATTAAAATTATTTTATTATAGAATATTTATCAACAATCGCTAACCACGCTTGAGGATATCTTCGTTGCACGAAACGGGCAACCCTTTCTGCACTTGCCAGTCTTCTGTTATCGCAAGTTGCGCAGTTATTTCCAATTATGTCAGGGAGAGAATCTAAAAAATTATATCATTTTTAATATTTTTTTTTCGGAGATCTTTACGTCAATTTAAAAACGATTTACAAAACATACCCTTTATTTGTTGTCCAAAAAGATCACAGGGTGCTCTGTCCAGTGCGCAAAGTAACTGTCTTTCAATATAATTTGAGCCTGATAATCCATGTTGACAAAGTACTGTACATACTTGAAAAATAAACACCACAATCGTCAAGTGACAACTTTCCATCTTACTGAAGAGGAAATACTTTGAGAACTTTTATATATAACCACCTTTCACAATAACTGCATCCTTCTTATTGTAATAATTTTTACATTGAACTTTCTTCACCGTCGACCACTATTATTTTTTCTCTTATAAATTATTTTAATCTAATTATAATAACCCTCGCTGTCGAAATTCGTAATCAAATGTTACATAATTAAGCATCACGCACGTTTGCGGTTTTATTGAGATTCATTTTAAGATACTCTTGACCTATAATTTTGGTACTGTTAGCATATTTTATGTAGGAATCGACTTGAACAAAACAGAATGTTTTCTAAAATTTCAGGAGTTCACATTGCATAACATTGACAGAAAGAGCTACACTTTTTCATAGAATAAAATAGTGTAGGTATACCTACCTATAATTTAAAATGACAAAATCTCTCAAAACAATATTAATGATCTGGTAAGTAGTTTAAGGACAGTCTCTCTTCATAACACTGCTTTCAACGACGAGAATCTCAATAGGGAGCTCTCCTGTCCTAGACCTTAATAAAACTAACATTTCCATAACGTTAACTTTTTGACATTTGGCAATATAAACCATCACCACGTAAAAGTTTCTTCTTGTTAAGACCACAATAATACGAAAAAAGTCAAGTTTATTCAACATAAAAAAGAAATGGCGTGTGATCTAGCAGTGATTAGGGGTGAGTGCGGTTTAAAATCATTCCCTTAGGCAGCAGGTGTAACCACTAATAACGTGATACTGATAAAGTATCACCATTGCTTTGGTAGGTATACTTGCCGAAATAGAATAATATTGGTAGCTTTGAATGGCGCAAAAGAATTATTTTGCACCCAACGTGGAGGTAACATGATCTCTTAGATCGAGTAAAATGATTCCGTGCTATAGCACCATCATTTGTGCCATAAAGTATGATTTACTGCCTTCTACTGAATTTCGTGGGAAAACTTTTTGAAGCACTAACCAAAAGCTCAAGAGTGGACGTTAGTGGTTTTCTCCAACTTCACGAACCTCGAAGTGTTGGCTTCATGCTCTACTTGGACCTGCAGTAGATTTAACATTCAAATTTTCGGGGGTTTCATATGGTTGATCCGCTATAAAGTCAAAATGTTGTAATTATACGGGAAGATCCCGATTTCACAAAATGCATTGATAGTTTTAGTTGTTACACATGTTTTCTGTGGGATTTAAAAATTTTACTTGATTTCCGTGGTGGTTATTCATTCAAATCAGATTTCAACAGTTTGATCCAGAAAGTGTTCAAAGGAAACATAACCTTAACATCCAATGGCTGGACTATACGTGTGGTTTGTCACGGTAGGCACAATATTGAAATCGAGCTCTCCGTTCCCTTTCTCTTCAGGTAATCATGAGCGGAACAAAGTTGCAGCTGCACAAAAAACCATTGGCGTGATGTGGAGATAGATGGGCTCATCGGCATTGAAAATTCTGGCAACATCGTGTTCTTCCAAAAACCTTCCTACAGCAGTTCGTACAACTTATTTATAGCTGAACGGTTAAATTTCCTTGCACGTGTCGCTAATTTATAAATATTGCTTAAAAAACATGATAGAACGCATCAAAAAGATCCCCCTGAAGAAATAGCAGAAAATGTTTAGCATTGAAGGGTTTGATGTTCTACTTAATGAAGAATTGATAGTGACTCAAAATAGAGATTGACCTCAACAACTGGAAGAAGAATGTAAGAGAGCTCAAAAGAGGAAAATTCAGTTGAAAAGGAAGAGAAAACTGAGAATAGAGTTACAGATCCAATTCAGGCGCGGTGTATTTAACATCATTTTGGACAGTAAAATTGAAGACGTGACAATTCGATTTCGATTAGTCTGCTCTCTGTGTAAGCTTGTAGCGAAATGGGGAACAACACGATTCAGCAACAAGAAAATAGCAGTTTATAATCGATGCCCAACAGATTTAAGAAGTTCGCTTCAAAATCGGTATGTACAGTGTACACCCAACGTTGCTGAAGATGTGATCTCGCATAACATAATAGCATAATATAGTGCTCACATCGTAAGAAATCTGTGACGTTTTACAAACTAATGAACATTTTCAATGAAGTTTATAACATCAATCTTTGGACGTTTTTTCAATTTTTGAGGTAGCAAATTTATAACGGCTTCTATTACATTTGTTTACCAGGGAACACATGTTTGTTTCTTGCTCATAGTACTCGTAAATAGTTCGTTCATTGCTAACATAATTATACAATGTTTATCAAGAACAATCTATCAGCTGTTAAGCAAAGTGGCTCAAATGAAAGTTCAAAAACTTAAATTAATTGTCGACGCTACTTATTTTATTTTAATGATTCTAAAAAAAATAATTTGAGAAAGACAACGTTGACAATTAATTTACTAAAAATCTCAAATGAGAGAAGATAGATTTTCCAGTAGATTATCAAAAACTTAAGCTCAATGCTATTGTTCCATTGATGCTTGTAGCTCTTAGACTTTGCTGGCGGCCTAGAAATCAGTGGCGTCATTTCAGTATTTTACAAGGGAGAGGGGGGCGACTATAGTAAAAAGGAAAATGGGGCGTGATTGTCTGTTTTATAAGTTTAATGTACTTTTACCGTACTTTTTTTGGTAGTAGTAATTCCAGGGAGGGGTCCACTGCGCTATCCTGTCCCCCTAAATGACGCCCCTGCTAGAAATTACACGCATTTACCGCCCTTAATATGTAATATACTAATTTTTCACATAACACATAATGTTCATTTCGAAAAAAGTTATAGATGAATACCAAACGTAAATCAACAACTTTATATTACAGTAGAGCTTGTTCATTTCCTTGTGGCGAAAACGTTGTATGCGCAGTAGACTAAGTGGGCTGTCCTAAGATACTTACGGGCAACTGAACCAGTTTAAAATCAAATCTAATGTAGAAATGAAGGGGGAGTTATTAGGTAAACTAACCGCCATATCTGACATTGGTTTCGCCACAAGGAAATGAACAAGCTCTACCTACCTACCTTTTAGTATCATACTCATTTTACGACAACTTAGACATAGGTGGCAGCTCCAAGCAAGTCTTAATACGAGCTCGCAATGGTTACAATGTTGTTTTTATACTCATATCAAAGAGAATTATACTCTTTGCTCATATTATTTCTATTGATAAGTAATATACCTAAGTATAGATATTTAAAAACTTTTGAACGATGCGACCCCCTTATTTCTAGAGACTTAATCCTATTTTTTGCACTTACAGAATAAAAATTGCACATCGTTTGGTACTTGAACGAATCCCATAAGAGAAAGTTCATATTATTTAATTGCACTTACAATTGAATGACATCTAATTTTAAATATTTTTTTCCTTGTTCGTTTAGGTAGGTATATCGATTTACGTAAGTCTTTCATTTGACCTTTAATACCTTCACTATATAAGTGAAATAATGAAGAACTGCTAGTTTTAGTAGACTCTGGATGTATAAATTTGGTTTGATGGACAAAATCTATTCACACTTTTCATGTTTTTAGAAAATCTCTTATCCTTCCCCTATAAGACAGATACTAAGAATACCTACCTATATGCAATATAATAATATTTGTGAAATTTACTCTTTTAATGGATATTTCTCCTCTTTTCTAACTTTCCGTGGTTCGAAGACCTTGCTATACCTTTTCAAATATCACCAGCATTCAAAGGGGTGCCAAATTTTAGGCCATGGGTAACAAGAGACTTAGCTCTTCCATTGTGTCTTATATCTCACCTTGTGCATGGAAAAACCACTTCATAACGTTAACGTACATAAAATTTAATTCTAATACACCTTAATCGCTTTAATGGCTGTATACTTACGTAACTACTTAAGATAAATCACTTGAACTTTGATTAATGAGTTAGTGATTACATTTTAGTTACAAAGACACTAAAGTCCTTATGAATTGGATCACAATTAGCAAAGCGCGTCTGACTCCAGAAAAATTTCCTTTCGATGGATTGTCTCACCTCAAAAAGCAAGCCCTGTTTAGCATCAAATAAAGTGACTTCCGCGAATTTTGATTTCCACTGGGTTTCTTTGTCGAAGAGTTTTTCGTTTCGTCGCTGATTATACTCGTACATACGGTAATGTCAATGAAAAAACTAAAAAATACGATATGCGCTATAAGACAATCATGGCCGCCCAAAATAATTTCCGGGGGGGGGGGGCATTTGGGGATGATTGCACAATTAGTTTTATTTCAATTAAAAGTTTCGTTATTCAAGAAATTATTACTGCTTAAAGTACGAATGAGGGGGGGGGGGTCCCTCTTGCCCCCCCTATACGGCTTTCCCCATCTTACACTTTCAACATTTAATATTCCAGAAGGGGATAAGAAACCGACTTTAGCCGATTTTTATTCTCCCAGCAAATTTCTGCGCAAATGAGCAACTTTATGAGGATTTTCAACATTCTCAATATAAAAGGGGGCTTATCTCGTACACGATTATTCTGGGAGCTAAACATCATATTCCTTATTAGTGCACGCACTTGAAGGTGAATCTAAGTTATTATTATTCACAATGTGAGTGGTGAACCATATTACAATAATTCTATTATCGAAGTCCTCTCCGCTGTGGATCGTGGACAGTATACAGTCGGATTGTTTGTTCACCTATCATCGGCCTTTGATACAGTGGATCACACTTTACTTTTAAAGAAATTGCAACACTATGGTGTCCGTGGTGGCGCATTAAACCTATTTCATTCATATCTATCAAACAGGACTCAAATTATCGAAATACCTTCGGTAGAAAGAAGTAAGTACGTGTTTTTCTGTTTTCATCGGGAATCCCCCAGGGATAACTTTGTTTATAATTTTTGTTAATTCCCGTCCCATTATTACCTATCATCCCTCACAAATCATTATTTGAGAAAAACTTCTCACATGTGAGCAGAAAAATCTGTTTTCATCGGGAATCCCCCAGGGTTCCATACTTGGCCCAACTTTGTTTATAATTTTTGTTAATTCCCATCCCATTATTACCTATCATCCCTCATAAATCATCATTTTTGAGAAAAACTTCTCACATGTGAGCAGAAAAATCTTTAACTCCCTACCTACACAAATTAAAGAAATTGCACCCAAGAAAAACTTTAAAAGAATTGCTGGTAGCAAATTGCTTTTATTCACTACAAGAATATTTTTTGTTTGTGAAGTCATGTAAGTAAATACCTTTTTAGAATTCGCGTCATTTGCGTGCTTTAATAGACATTTGGGTGTTTTAATAAAACCGGTACAATTTAAGTTTACTAAGTTGGTATTTACCGAATTAATTCATAGCAAATACTGTAGTTAACCTTTAAATAAATTTTAAATTGACAATTTGAAAAGTAGTAGTTCCAATCTCTAAAAAATTCCCTAGATTTTGATAATGTCAAATATTTATTTAAAATTGCTTGCAAAAGGCGCAAATTCTAAAAAATAGTATAAAAAACTCATTCATAAGGCTTTTATGGCACTCATCATTAAGAAAACTCGTGGCTGCGCCACTCGTTTTCTAAACTTTGATTCGTGCCATAAAACGTACCTTATGAAACTTGTTTTTTAATATACTATTTTGTACTCTGTGATAATTATTTTATCGCTTTCGATGAATTTTTTTTGTGCATGGATTGCTTTAAATTATAAAAATGAAATAAATTGTTATTATTATTATTAATGAAAAATAAAAATATCTACATTTAGAAAACAAAACAAGGCAATTATCATTACTAACGTAATGAAATTCACAAATGTGAATTATTTTTTATTTTTTATTCAATTGTGTAAAATTAATTAATTTGGTCAATTTGTGTGTAAAAACACAATTAAGAACAATTTCGTAATGTATTTCAATTTCAACCAATTACCAATACTTTCGTGGCAGACATTTAATTAAATTCCCTTCAATTTTTATTGAAAAAACTTTCGAATTGAGTCACGCGAATTATTATTACACATTTTAAAAAATCCACTTCCAATGCAAGTATATTTTTGTTTGTGTAGTTAAATCGATTTAAGGGTTGACGTTATGGAACGACGATATACCTGGTACGTCTTTCCCATTGGTTAAACCAAAATTGATTACTTTTTACGGAAAGTAATGCATAATTGTACAAAATGTTGTAGCGTACGCATGTATATTTTCTTCATTTTTATGGTTGCATTTTGCAATAGACGGCAAGTGTCTTAATTAATACAAATCTTGAATTGTTTAATAATTTTTCAATACCTATTGGTTGTGTAGTGGTATTCTCTGGTTGAAATGTCGTCAGTATCGCCCCTTAGACCTCAGGAGGTAAGTAAATACAAACATTTTGCCTGTTTCGGTTGCGTTTTAAGTCTAGATGAATCGTTCATTGAACTCGTTCACAAAATGTGCATTGTCTACAAACAATGATATTGATTGCATTATATTGGGTTATAATATAGTGCAAGTCCTTAAACATGAAGGACAGAAACAAAAGTATTACCTAGAAGATTAGATACCAATTATCATTGTAGCAGAAATCTAATTTCAGTAAAAATTGTTGTTATTAAACCATGTTATCAAAAATTGATGATAAAAAGTGCTAAGGAAATAAATAGTTGCGCACTGTAAATTAGTAAATAGGTAATAACGTGAACATTTGTGCTTTAAATCTAACGCATTAATTGCAAACAAAATACAGGAAATTAAAGTTATTTGGTTGATTAAATTTAGTTTAAATAAAAATGTCGCACAAACATAACAGTAGCGAACAACCGGATGGAAATGTTGTTGTTGCTGGAATTCGAGTATTGGTAATTTTACAATTTTTTTAGACAAAATATAGGTATACCTACATAACTTTTTGGTTTCAGAAAACGTTGGATGCGAATAGATACGCAACAAAGAAGACCATTGCCCAAGGTTTACTGGATGTTGCCTTATTAACGGCAAATGCGTCGCAATTAAAATACGTGTTGCAAGTCGGAAAACAGCATGAATTTTATACTTTAATGCTCAGTTTAATAATAGTTTCCATTGTCTTGCAGGTAATTTCTTTACTATTATTTAAACCAATAACTTAGTCACGTTAAGTTTTATTGTCTTATTCCTTATTGAGGATATCGTTAGTAACGGTTTCATTTATGGTTGAGTAATACAGTAGAAATTCAAGTTATTTTCAATTAAAGTTGTGAAGGTAAATATTAAACAATGACTATAGTGATACAAGATCAAGTTCGACTCATCACTGATAAGGCCCGTGAAGTGTTTTTACAGTTTACATCATGGTAGGTTGAAATAATTGTCAATAGTTATTCCAGAACGCTAAAAACTTTTAGTCCATGGAATAATTGTTACATCTGCCAAATTTTCAATGCGGGACGTTACACCACTTAATGATCATATAAAAATCGAAAGATACAATAATAACAAGTATTCCATTTAAATAGAACCCAACCCGTTTCGACACTGTGTTATTATCAAAGTTATTGGGCAACCCGCCTTGTCTAAATTAAATTTTTCACAAACTGTTATCGTTGATAGGGTCGAAACGCGTTGAGTTGTATTTAAAATACCTACACACTTACGGACACAGAGACAAAAGATACTCAATTAAGATATTCAGAAATATTATAGAAATCCTCGATTAGGTACTATTGCAAAAAAAAATCATCTTCTTTTTAATAGACAGACTACACGAAAGACAGAAAGGCGTTTTGTTTATCGAAATCGAGGTACCAGCCTCTCAAAAATGATGCGTTTTAACAAATTTCCATTTAAATCTTTTATTTTCCCACAAATTAAGCAATTTTTTTTCGATATTTCGAAAATAATAATAATAATATTTTATTAGTCTAGGAGATCAAACAATGATATTAGACAGGTCAGTTCACATGCGACAATCAACAGACCAAGGGAACACAGGCAAATGAAGTATAATAAACATACAATCCATCAAAACTAATTAAACGCTCCTATCTTTCAACGAAAAATTAAAGGCCAAAAATTCTTCTAGTGAATAAAATGCGTTACATAACAAGACATTTTTCACATGCCGAACAAATTTTACATAATTCAAAATTCTTATACATTCTGGTAGTTTGTTATAGAGCTTAACTCCTATAAAATATGGGTTTGTCTCGTATAGTTTTAGTTTTTGTAAGTTATATTGTAAGTCGTTATGTGGTAGTTATTTTGTTGTTTAAAATCTGATATGTTTATCTTCACGAATTTTAATAATTCTAGTATATAGATGCAGGGAAGAGTCAATATTTTTTCCTCAGCGAATGATTTTCTGCATGATTCTCTACAAATGAGCTTCATAATATATCTGACTACTCTCTTTTGCAGTATAAAGATTCTTCGTACATCACATGAGTTTCCCCAACAAATAACTTATTCAACTTATAGATTCAAAGTTTGAATAGTAATATATTCTTGCAATGTTTTTATTTCCCACAGCACTAAGTTGTTTTATAGCGAAACAGCAGCTGGCACATTTTTTGCACAATGTTTCTACATGCGCTTTCCAATTCAAAGAAGTGTTCATATGTAGTCCTAATAATTTAAACGTTTGAACTTTTAGTTTAACAGTTTAATTAACAAGCTATTCGTGTAGTTTGACGGGTTTGGATGGAATTGCATTTTAAAGGTTTTTTGGTGTTTAAAGAAAGGCCATTCATGCAGAAGTGGTTATTTGCGGCATCTAGTGATCTAGCAGCATTTTTGTGGAGTACTTCCTGGTCTTTGTGGTATTCACAATTAAACTGATGTCATCCGCAAATCCACACCAAAACCTAGGAATGTAGCCGCCGATGTCATTGCAATATAAGAGGAATAGCAGTGGTCCCAATACGCTACCTTGTGGCACACCTACATTTATATCGAGCATTTCCGAATCTTGGCCACTAAAGCTGACTATTTGTCGTCGATTTTTTAAGTAGTTTTTGATAACCTCATAGCAGTTCCCACGTATACCGTAATATTGTATCTTATCTAATAATATGTCGTGGTTAACACAATCAAATGCTTTGGTTAGATCTAAAAATATTGTCATGACTTTATTGCCTTTGTCCAGTTCCGTGTATAATAAACTTAAAATTGATACCAATGCTGTCATTGTTGATTTTTTACGCCTAAAACCATGCTGATTTTCTTGAAGCAAGTTGTTCTTGTCCAAATAGTGAATAATTCTTTTCGCTAATATTTTTTCCATTATTTTGGAAAAGGGTGATAGAATTGAGATGGGTCTATAGTTCGATAATTCATTTGCGTTTCCTTTTTTCAGTATTGGCACTACCTTGGAAATTTTTAGTGTGCTTGGAAAATCTCCTTTTTTAAAGCATAGGTTTATTATTTGTGCAAGCGGGGCACTAACGTAATCACCGATTCCCTTAATTATGGTAGCTGAGATTTTATCCAGCCCAATAGATTTTGAGTGTTTAAGTTCCGCAATCGTGTTGAGAACTTCATTTTCAGTAACATCGTCTAAGTAAATAGTGTTCTTGATAGTGGGAACGAAAGGCTGCCATGACGAATTCTGTGGTGCTGGAGTATTAATGTGAAAAGGTGATGCTCGGCCTTGTATCGTTATAACGTACAATAAATGAAATTAATATTTAATACTAATTCATGGAGTGATTGAATAAAAGTCCTACATCCTTGGTTTCTGTTTCGATCGTATCATTTTCAATCGTTTCTTCGTTGATATCCTTTAGTTAGCATATTTTTCAGCTCGTCTTTTACCTAAAGGTTAAAGATTTTATAATAATCATTACGATAAAAAGGAGGGAAAATTAACTTATATTATATATAAATTATAAGAATAATAATAGCCTTAACAGGTTTAAAATTTATATTCACCTAATCTATTTGTTGATAAATTATATTTAGCTTTAATCTGTTTATAATTCTCTTCAAAGGCTTGCATCTGATAGTTCTGATGTTTGATTAATTATTATTTCCCTTTCCTATTTATTGCATTCTTTTTAGTCTCAATCAGCCTATGTGCTTAAACAAAACTTTTTCCACTTGGGGTATAAATTCTGAATCTTTAACATAGTACATTATTCATATTGATAGTCTGCACGTTAGTTTGAATACATATCACTGTTATTAGCATAATATGCCGAAACGGACACTTCGCTTTCAGTAGATTGTCTAATTATTATCTATGCTGTATTAACCCGATGTGTTATAACTTGGGAGTGAAATATGTCGCAATGAAAGTGAGTAATGTTATCTAAAATCAATAAGGTCAAGGGTTACTGATACACTATCGAATATTTGATGTACCTAACTTTCCCTCGGATCTCTTGTACGTTTTCTTGACAATTGTATGTAGGTATACGCAATCGAAACAGAAATGGCGATACGGGGCTTGCCTTTTATGACGCGAAATTTAACAAAAGGAGGCGTATCAGTCAAAAATTTACAGTGCCATTTGACAAATCATAGGTATATATGTAGTGAAATGGCGGAGGTCCATCGAAACCAGTAGTCGTTCCCAAAGATATTACCATGCGTCATCTTATTAAGGCCGATAGCCATCTTAATTTTGAGATATTGGGGTAATCTCAGGCATCTCAGTGAAAAACCTCTTGCAACAACATTTGGGTATCAGCAAAAATTGTTTACCACTGGTTACCACTGAACTATAAACAACTAATGAAAACCTTCACATACCGCACGCCACAATAGAGATTGTTTTGGAGGCAGAGAATGTCGTTTGTCTAAATCACTTACCACACTTAATGCCCAAACACTTCTTCACGTTCACAAAAATCAAGAAAAGGAAGAGCTTGCATGAAAAGGGCTTTCAATTGCCAGAAAAAGTAGTTGAAGTTTACAAAGGAACCATCTTGACTACACTGGGATTGCTGGACTGCTTTACAAACTAGTTTGAACAATTGCAGGAATGAATGGGGAATATTTCGAAAAATAATATTCTCTCGATCGCCCATAAGTTCCCCCATTTAGTCAAATCTCACTTTATAGACTAAGAGCTTCGTATTAATTATTATCTAACGCCATTTACCTACTGAGTTTTGAGTATTGGTATATAAGTTTCAACACATATGATTAAATTGTAGTGTTCTCCCCAATTCGGGGACCTTCAAAGGAGGTGTCAAGTGGATTACTTAATGCAGACTCAAGTTCTTCAATAAATGTATTGCCGACGTTTCGACTGGTAGTGGCCCAGTCTTTATCAAGGCTCAGAAGAACTTAAGAAATTGCCGACGTTTCGACTGGTAGTTCTTCTGAGCCTTGATAAAGACTGGGCCACTACCAGTCGAAACGTCGGCAATACATTTATTGAAGAACTTGAGTCTGCATTAAGTAATCCACTTGACACCTCCTTTGAAGGTCCCCGAATTGGGGAGAACACTACAATTATAATAAGTACGAGGAGTTTCCAACACATATATGATTAAGAAATATCTTTGCTGGGATAGATATTATCTTACGTCTGTCCGTTTATTACGTTTAGTAAATTATCTCTACTCATTATTGTAATTATTGTACTTTGGTTTTCTATACAGGGTGTCCCAATATTCCGTGGACATAGAGCTACAGTAGGTTTATGGGAACAAAAAAAGTCGAATGGGCTAAACTTACCTATATACTAAAGTACTTCGGTAAGCCGTGAGAGGGCGTCAAAGTTGGAAGAATATTTTTGTTTTATTTTAATAAATCGGAAATTATTTTATCGATTTTTTTAAAATTTGGTGTGGGCACATATCAATGAAGGAACTACGTTTTTAAGTGGATATCAATTTAACTGAATTCCGGGAAGGGTGAAAACTACCCCTACCGTTCGATACATTTAATGGTAACTTTTTTGTGGGTCGTAGGAGTGCTTTAACTTTTTGTAAAAAGGAAGATACATTAATTTTCTGTATTTTTCGTCTCTTACAAAAATGGTGTATCTCTTTTAGTTTTTGAGCGAATCACACAATAGTCACAATAAATGTTCAATACGACCACCACCTCTTCTACCCTGCATAAATTAATTGTACGCAGGAAACTGAATTTGACTCTTCTCAACAGGCGTTGGTCTTGCAAAGAGTTCGCAGCATCTTGAGAAGAGTCAATTTCAGTTTCCTGCGTAGAATTAATTTATGCAGGGTCGAAGAGGCGGTGGTCGTATTGAACATTTATTGCGACTATTGTGTGATTCGCTCAAAAACTAAAAGAGATACACCATTTTTGTAAGAGACGAAAAATACAGAAAACTAATGTATCTTCCTTTTTACAAAAAGTTAAAGCACTCCTATGACCCACAAAAAAGTTACCATTAAATGTATCGAACGGTAGGGGTAGTTTTCACCCTTCCCGGAATTCAGTTAAATTGATATCCACTTAAAAACATAGTTCCTTCATTGATATGTGCCCAAACCAAATTTTAAAAAAATCGATCAAAGAATTTCCGATTTATTAAAATAAAACAAAAATATTCTTCCAACTTTGACGGCCTCTCACGGCTTAACGATGTACTTTAGTATATAGGTAAGTTTAGTCCATTCGACTTTTTTTGTTCCCACAAACCTACTGTAGCTCTATGTCCACGGAATATTGGGACACCCTGTATAATTTACAAACATTGTTAAAGCGCACACAAGGGTATCATGACAATAATGCCACATATTATTATCAAATTAGGAAAATACAAACTCTCAACCTCCCCTTGGCAATATATTTATTAGCAAATAATTGAATTTAATTATTGCAACATGTTTCGAGATACTCAAATCCCATTCTCAAGAAATATGATTGAAAACGTCAATTAATAAAAAGTTGTAGAAATTAATTACATGACTAAAACATAACATTTTACATTGCGATGCACAATCTTAGAACCTAATTAACGACAAGAACGGTGTAACAAAATCGAGTTAAAATGATAGGTTATAAAACAAAGTTGTAACTGAACAAGTTTATATCGGCAAAATGGATAAAATTGAAAGGGGACCTCAAATGAGGAACCCAGGATTGCCTAAAGAGCCAAGGAAAAAGGGGGATAAAAGAGGATGAAATAAAATTATGAAACTGTTAAGTTCATTCATTTCCTTCATTTGCTGTCACCTCTAACTGTATCATAATTTTATTTCATCCTCTTTCATCCCCCTTTTTCCTTGGCCCTTTATAGGCAATCCTTGGTTCGTCATTTGAGGCCCCCTTTCCATTTTATCAATTTTGCCCGATATAAACTTGTTCAGTTAGAACTTTGTTTTATAACCTATCATTTTAACTCGATTTTGGTACACCGTTCTTGTTGTTAATTACGTAAGTCTTAGTTCTAAGATTGTATATTGTAATCTAAAATGTTATGTTTTAGTCATGTAATTAATTTTGAGTAGGTATCGCGAAACATGTTGCAATAATTAAACTCAATTATTTGCTAATAAATATATTGCCAAGGGGAGGTCGACAGTTCGTATTTTCCTAATCTGTTTAACCCCCTTGTGAGAGATGAACCACACCACGTTTATTATTATTATCTATCTATTTATAACGTTTGTCTTCTTGTGTGTTAAACATTAATTTACTCGCTTTTCCATTATTCAACCCTTCCTTTCTCAATTTTCGTAAAATAAATATTGAATAACGAGTATGTCAGTCAAAAGTATCTATAATCAAAAGGTCTTCACTTTGGTCTTCAGCCATTGGCAGCGCTATCCACTGCGGGGCCCTGTGTGGATTGAGATTTGCGAGGCCAACCTTCCGAGGGTCTGTGAGGTATGGAATATCCACTTTTATATCAAAAAATGTTCCGGGTAAGGTGCAAAACTATGCATTTTTATGTTTCTGGCGCCAATTTTCGACGTTACTAGATTATTGTAGAACTAATCTAAACGTGTGAGTAGATTTTATCGAATGGTAGACTACAATTTATTGGTGTTAAGGTAATAATTTAAGAAATGTTATGGTCAGGCCCGGATTAAAGAATTGAGGGCCCAGGGGTCTTTACGTGAAAGGGGCCCTTTTTAAACTCATCGAAATTATTTTATAATATCTATTACTTGAGTTCCCCGATAATTTAGACACCAATCCCCAACATATTTCCCCTATGATTGTTTAATTTTTTGATAAGTAAGTAATCGATAATTTTATTTTTATATTACACGCAACTAACCTGAAACATTAAGAAAATGAAACAAATTAAAACAATTTTAATACAATATCGAGGGTTTTAATAAACTGAGCGCAGGTTTCATGGATAACCCATGGAAAATTCAATTTCATTTCCTTTAGGAACCTCACATCATTGTTGGTTTTCTTAACATGAAATGTTTCCTATACAAGTTCCTCCGTTATCGTTCATTTCTAGCTACAAATTTCGAATATTTTCTTCTTTCAAGATATTTGAATATTTTGTGAAAAAACATTTCACCTGCGGCAGACCATTTTTTTCTTTTTACTATAGTTGTCCCCGCTTGTAAAATATTGAAATGACGCCGCTGCTATATTTATGTAAATTAATAAACCTTTTTGATCTCGAGTCTCGATATTTATAATATTATCGGTAACATATTTACTTTCTTACAATTGATTATGTAATTAAGTCGTAGTATAATATAATATAATATTCGTTAAATTGAAATTACATGTAATTCCTTTGATAATAATTTTAGGAAGTTTCCAATATAAGTTTGCAAATTAACTCAATTTTCTAATTTATTCACATTCACTCGTTTATTTTTCCCTAAAGTTGTTTGGAAAAAACGCTAATGCTATGTTGCCATTAGTGAGATAGATATCTCTTACAAATATTTTCTCAGAAACTATCATCACCTTTTTTTATGTACCAAATGGAAATTTTGCATTTTTCTGACCTGACACTACTAATGAAATGTTTGTTTTCCATGAGGCGAAAAATTTCTTAGTCTACCTCCTGCCGTTATAAGCGTATGTCAAGAAAGAAAATGAAAACATCGTTGTTCCCGAATAGCATAATCATTTTTCTGGAACCACTTCTGAAATTTTCATTCTGTACTCATATTGCAATAATCCCCTGGGGTTTTATACTTTCTTCGCCATTTTAACTTGTTGCTTCATTTTGTACGTCTTCTGTTACCAACTACTTTTATGATTCCCTTCGTCTCATTTTGTTCATACCATTGATTGTCAAATTTTTCAAACTACACTGGCTATGTTATTACGCCATTTAATCTTAATTTAATAAACTTAAACATATCGGCCTGATGATGACAATTATAATAATAATAATAATAATAATAATGGAAAGAGGGTCGACGGGACGTGGCTTTTACAAATTGAGATCAAATACACCGAGGCTTCTCAAACAAATACATTATCTAAAATGTGATCAGCGTTGGTTTTATCAACGTCATTTAATTTAATGAACATAATATGTGTATAGTATTTAGTATGTTCACTTTTAACAGCAACTTCAAATTTATATTGTATAGATATATGTATTAGTAGGACTAATCGTAACTTGATCTCGATCCGTGCGATTAGTTAACCAGGCTTGGCCTGAGTATCGATAACAATCGAAGTAGGTACATAATAATAATAATAATCGTTTATTGTCCTACAGACTATCAGTCCAATTAGTGGACAACGGAAGAAGAACAGATTAGGTGTTTACATAAAAGCAAAAATATAAGAGAAAAAGAAATAAAAAGAACTAAAGATAACAAAAGTAATAAAATACTAACTAAAATGACAATTATAAAATTGTTGAAACACGTAGCCACCTTTATATAATTTTACTACGTTAATTTAATTTTTATTAAAAGTCTATGGGGAAAGGTTTTTGTATAATTATTGTGAGTTAATAACACAAGATTTTTGATAGTTAAAAATTGGAATTTTGACAGTTACACATTACAGACGGGTGTCTTTAACATAATAGAAAGCTATATAACATACTATATTGAGGTGTAGTGAAAAGAAAAATAATAAAACTTTAAAAGAACGATCTCATCATAAATGTCGGGATGATCATCAAAAAATATCACAGGAAGTTTCGTATATTATGCTATTGATAAACTTTAAGAACAACAGGGTTCCTAGATAGTATAATAAACATGTCTGACACCATTATTAATTGGAGCGTAGTGTAGTGGATACTAGAGTGTTAGACACTTTGTTATAATCATGGGTTAAAGTACCCATGAATATAACAAACGATGCATCTAATTTTGACGTTAACAACCTTAATACTCTTCATGTATTAAATTTTGTAATCTATATAGTGTCCGACCGAATGTTCGGTTTCGGTTTCGGTTTCGGTCGAGTTTCGGCAAAAAAACGAGTTTCGGTTTAGTTTCGGTTTCGGCGGCAAACCTGCCGAAACTACGACCGAAACCGAAACTGCATTTTGGAGTTCCCGCGCTGTGCTCGTTCATGTTCGGCGCAGTAAATTCCATCCAAACAACGAAGACATTTTGCCGCGTCCACGTGCCTAATCATAAAGTGACTTGTTTGTGAAGTATTTAAGTTATTATTAAGCATTTTAAAGCTGTGAGAAGTAAAGAAAAAAATTAAAACTGAGTCTGACTGATTATAATAACGTTTTCTTTATTTTTCCCTCAAAACATGATCTTTGTAAGAAAGTTTCGGTTTCGGTTTCGGTTTCGGCCGAAACTGAGACCGTTGCCGAAATTCGGTTTCGGTTTCGGTTTCGGTCGTAAAAACCAGTTTCGGTCGGACACTAAATCTATATCGCGTATGCAAGCCCAAATGCGCATTTCTCCATATTTAATTACACTCCTTTTACCAATCAAATTTACTTCCTTAGATTGCTGCTGTAAAACTATTCCAAATGAAGTATGACGCCAAGTCAGATTTGATTCATAACGATTGTCTCAAAAGTACATAATCAGATAAGTAATTATTTTGAATTACTCGTGGTACATGCTTACATTATTATTATTATTTTTTGTATTGTTGTTAGGTAGTAGTCGCAATTGCCAGCCTATCCTGTACTCTGATGCGGGATTGTCGACTACATTTAGAAGAATACCATTATTCGGCAAACATACTCAATAGTTTAACAACTATATGCTCCTTCCTAATCACCGTTCTTAATCTGTTAATTTCCATTTTTGATCCTAGCATTGCACGGTACAGTGTTTTTGAAGCACCTGATTTAGTTCAAAAGAGTGATGGCAGTTAAAATGCTACTTGTCATTAATTCATTTAAAATAATATTGTAATATGTACAGCCATCGAAGTTGTATTTTCCCATCACCTTCGTAGGTTTTATTTAAACAAACTACAGCGATAATAACATTCACAATAGTCTATTATCTATAGTTGTTTGTTTGGTAATTCTGGGCATCGCTTTAGTGATTTAAATTTTTCCATCGTATTATGGGAAAATTAAGTAGAACGCGGTATCACAATCAATTCATTTAAGAAAAAAATTCATTTTAATTCGTTATTAATTCACACATTTCAAATACTGTACTTACTTTGCTTAATTCGAGGCTATATGATTGACTTTTGAACCACTATATAATATTTATGAACTTCAGTGATTACGGTCCAAAAATGACTTCAAAAATAATTCCTGAACCTTCAAAAGTTCTATATAGCAAACAGATTGTAAAAGTACCTATGTCCACAAACGAAATTGCGTTATTGCGCCTTTTGGAAACGATTAGTTTGATTTTGACATGCTGAAGGGGGTCAAAATAACGCAATTAAGTATGGCTTTTTAAAATATTTACTGCGACATACTTTATGGCAGGATACATGAATGTGTTATTATGACACAGTGTTAGCCAGCAGTAGGTTCTCCTTTTTATCTGGACACATCAGCTTTAAGTATTCTAATTAGCAAAGAAAACACTCTAGAAAATTAAACTTTAAGTTATGAAAAACTTAAGGAAATAACCACGTTAGGAAATCGATGAGAGTTTGAATCATGCGTCAATTATTCCTAAATAATAAAAATTGCTTGGGGTGGCAAGCAAACATTGCTATTAGAATAATAAATCAAATTTAACCATCATTCTCATTGACATATTAATCTATTCTAACAATGAGTTAATAACTTTTATTATTTTCCTGTCAGCAATATCCCCTTGATAAAAAAAGTGTGAATAAGTACAGCATAAAAGGAAATTCTGATTCATATTGTAATATTGTAAAATTATCTATCACGCCCGTCCTTTTCAAGGATTTAGGCATTTTTTGAACAATGTTAGCACCAATAATTAATTCTTATTTTTGTTTAACAGTTGATTGTCGCCATACTTTTTATTATTATTGGAGGACTAAACATAAACAAGACTCGAGATCACACCGCCGCTTTGGTTCTTAACGACGTTATCCTTATTTTTGTTTTTATTATCTCTCTAATTAACATTATTATATCCGGTTTTGGCATTGAATACTCAAATCAACCTCTTAGACGAATTAACGAATAAGAAACTTTCTGTATTAAAAAGTATCGCCGTCTTTCGCTATAGTATCGAAAGAGACTAATTGACCCTTTTGTGTTTAGGTAACTGCTGCGGTGTTGTCAATCATAATGGCAACGCTGACAATACATCACGACTCAAAACAAAATACGATAGCTGAAATTTTAAATCACGTTGCTCTCGGTTTTGTAACGGGAGCCCTCTTTTGTGATATAATAAAAATGAATTTTGGATTAGATCCCGCGGTGGCTGTAAATATTACAAAAAGTCAAGACAAAAAATTATTTTAATTTATTTGTTTGTTTTTTTTGGTTTTTTTTTATTTATCTTTTTTTTTGTTTTTTTCTTCCACGAAAGACACTTCAAGCCTTACTCTGCATATTCCTGGGAATCAGAATGGATATCAACAAGGAATCACATCATAACACTGCAAATTGGACTAATAACATCGTTCTTGGTATTAATGTAATTGTTTTTGTTGTAAATATAGTAATAGAAGTATTTAAAATGTCATCCGATAGTTATATTATTACTACTTCTTGACAGGAATAAGTTGATTTTTAATTGTAAACGTTTTTTTAACCTTCGGATGACCAAGGGGGGTCAATTTTGACCCCAATGTATGTTTTTCTTCAATAAATTCAGAACTAGTTTCAATTTTCAACTAATTATTTTTTTATCTGATTATATTATCATGATTTGCATCCTCATATTTTGTAGTAAAAAAAATTCCCAACATTTAACAAATAAAAAATATTTTCTGAATTTGGGGTCAAAAACGACCCCCCTTGGTCTTTTGTCTTTCATTTTGAAATTAGGTAAATATAGTCTGAATTTGAAATACCGAGTAATTTCACATCTAAATGCGATAAATGCAATCATTTTATCTGCAAGGAACATTCAAAGATTCAAAAAAGCATAATTTGTAATACCTGTGGTAACTTTAACTAATGTATTTTTAGTAAGTTCAGACTGATATTTTAACTTTTTTTTCTGTTGTTTGGAATTAGAAATTGGATTTACTAATGTTTCTTACTTCATTTAATAAAACAATATAGCATTAAAGTTATGAATACATGCTTTTATTTGCTAAAACTAGTGGGGTCATTTTTGACCCCCCTTGGTCATCCGTGTATAAAAAAAAGGTTGGTCATCCGAAGGTTAACCAGATGTACACTTAAAAACAGAATTTATTTTAACGTAGATGGATTAGTTTCAATTAACTTGAAGTTCACATGAATTATTTTGTTATTATTATTACTTGATAATTAGTAATTAGTAAACGTAGCGATTCTCTTTATACAGGTAATAGCAATAGAAAAAAGACCAATAAGGAACGAAATTTGCTTTTATGATTGTGTCAACACTTTTTTTTTGTTATTACCATTAATAATCGTTCAATTTACAGTATTACTTTAATTCTTGTAAATAAATTTAGTATAGAAAGTATTTATTTATTGTTATATCTCTTGAAACTAAAACTACACGTTCAATACATTTTTAAGTGATACTTTATTTCAGTATTTATGAAAGGCAATTCTAACATAAAATATTCTTTAATAATTATACATACATAAATAAATATCACAAAGCCAAATATTTTAATATTCCTGTCATGTTACACAACAATTTCGCCACTAATTCGACAAGAAAAAATATATTCCTAACTGTATAAAATAATTTGTAAAGCATCCAAATATGGGAACTAATTTACAAATTAATTTTGGATTGTACCAAGCAACGCTGCAAACCTGGGCTGCCTTTGTACATTTTTGTCAATCGTTGATGATAATTTCCAGGTACCTACCATAGGAGATACCACGCAAATAGTTGAAGCTGTGATTCACTTTAGAGAAAAGATACTAGTTTTGAAAAAGTGGAGGTCGGCTGAGATAGCCCTAATGAAGTACAAAGGTATTTTATTTTATATTTTTATACAAGTAGTTATACCCACCGAAATTACCTACTCCTTCTCTATAGGTACCTTTCGGAAATGTTAACCTACTAATACATAGGGTATTCGATGGATCATCTTCTAGACCTAGACGACTATATCTATAACTCGTTCATGAACGTCGACGACGACTACGTTGCGTCTATTCTTTTTCAGTGCGTAAGTAGTTCGAAATCATGGAAATAGTACCAGAAACACAGGTAGGTAGTACCTACAGTTGGCACGTAATGAACAAACTAACAAAACACAGATTAGTGAAGAATATTATGAAGTGGCTGCGTAAATTCCGCTCTAAATCAAAGAATAAACAAATTTTTTTCATTCCCGACTTTCTTTCTTTTGCGCCATCGCGTTGCGAATGAGAAAAATGTACAGGGTGTACAACTAAGAAAGGAGGCCGGCCATAACTCAGAAACTATTTGAGTGAAATAAAAAATCTTATGATAAATGTGGCCAAGAGAAAATGTTGGAAATTATTTTCAATTTCCTACCATTGCCGCCAGAGGGCGTTTCACTGATTTCAATTTGAAATTCCCATTTTTTGGGCAATTTTCCTCAGTAAAGTATTTAAAAAAATATATTCGTTGTAAACTAGTGATCAATATGTAAAACTTTGTTTAATGAATTTTTACGATTGCTGTTAAAATAAAGGGAGGGGGAACTAGATTACGTGTTACTAGAAAAAATCGTGTAACTTCAAAATCGGTTGCTTGAATTTGTCAAGATTGGTCTCCATAAAAAGACAATACTTGATATTACCAAAAAAATCCAAAACCACAAGAATTTCTTTTCTCCGTCTACCGATAGAGGGCGCAACTTGTTGAAGGAACAAAACGGTCGACTTTTCTAAAAAAATTCAAATGGTACCAAATATTTTTTTCACTGCTATTGGAAGGAACATTAATAGGGGAATAATTTAAAAAAAAATATGTCAAAAGCTCTTATAGTACCGAAGATATAATCAAAAATGTGGTAATATAAGAGGCAATTTGAGGTATAAACAAATCGTAAGCTTAATATAAATAAAGTAGGCTATGAGAACTTTAATTTCTTTCAAAATTTCAGTGGTCCTGCAACAGTTGCATTTTGCATGCATTCAAAATATGCTGCAATGCTTCTCCATTGGAAATTTGCATTTTTACTTATAATACAACAACCGAAATACACTTAATGTCATTTTGTTATCTAGTTTACAGCTTTGACATAAAGTTATCATTTGAAGCGTTTTCATTTGTTTATACCTCAAATTGTCTTTTATATTACCACATTTTTGACTATAACTTTGGTACTATGAGAGCTATTGACATAGTTTTTTTTTTAATTATTCTCTTATTAATGTTCCTTCCAATAGCAGTGAAAAAACATTTGGTACCATTTGAATTTTTTTAGAAAAGTCGACCGTTTTGTTCCTTCAACAAGTTGCGCCCTCTATTGGTAGACGGAGATAAGAAATTGTTGTGGTTTTTGATTTTTTTGGTAATATCAAGCATTCTCTTTACATCGACACCAATCTTGGCAAATTCAAGCAACCCGATTTGAAGTTACACGATTTTTTCTAGTAGAGTAAAATTTTTATGAGAACTACATGACGTCATACAATTTTCCATACAAAAATCGTTCAAAACAATCAAATACAACAATAATTACAGAAACTTTGTACGCGCGAAAACAAACTAAATTTGTCAAAGTATTGTACTGCCCTACAATTTAAAAAATGAGATCGTCGAACGAAGATATTGGTGTCTGCACATTATGACGTCATGTAGTTCTCATAAAAATTTTACTCTAACACGTAATTTAGTTCCCCCTCCCTTTATTTTGACAGCAATCGTAAAAATTCATTAAACAAAGTTTTACATATTGATCCCTAGTTTACAATGAATATATTTTTTTGAATACCTTACTGAGGAAAATTGCCCAAAAAATGAGAATTTCAAATTCAAATCAGTGGACGCCCTCTCGCGACAATGGTAGGAAATTGAAAATAATTTCCAGCATTTTCTCTTGGCCACATTTATTATAAGATGTTTTATTTCACTGTTCTATCTCAAATAGTTTCCGAGTTATGGTCGGCCTCCTTTCTTAGTTGTACACCCTGTACAATCGGTTTTTTTTCATTTGCTTTTACTTAATATAAAGTGTTTTCCTGTTGTTAAAGACGAGATCATTATTGTCACATTTATGTTCATTCATTTTCACTGTTGTACTTAATCATAATATTTAGGCTGTATCTCGTCACATTACATCACGATTCAGGGTATTTCGGATTTTTTGATCAAAGTTAAGAGTTTCCATATATTAACGTTGGGCTCACTCTTTGAGTAATTATAGACACTGAGGGAACTTATTCAATAGGAGTCTAAGCAAATTCAAAAATTTGAATACAAAAAAGGTAGGTAACGCGATACCAAACTCACTAGAACTCTTCTAAAGTTTTCTAAAAATGTGAATTGCTAAAAACCTTAGATAATAAGTTTAGTGAATATCTTTCATCATATGTCAAATTCAAGAAATAAGTTAATATCTTGATAGTTTTTTCGATATTTATTCAATTTGTGTTACTTACTACGCACAGTGAGCTCGAAAATATTGCTTAATTGTCGACAAGCAACCACCCACCCCACTTATTTATTATACAGCAGATAGGATTGTAAGAGTGAAAAATGAAATATAAACATTGTCTACCTTGAGAAAATATTTAATTTATTCCAAAGTTTGTTCACAAGTTACAATTTCACTTCGGTCTACAGTAAACAGGTTCGTACGCAAGTTTAGTGGACTAAGGAAAATGTTCTTTAGAAGTTACTGCTCAATTTTTCTTTTTGAGTCAAAAAATTTGACAATTGGCACACGAAATCCTACTAAAGCTTTGTTTTGGAACCATTTTTCGAAATATTCAGCAATCCTGTCCTCTTCCCAAAGAAGTTTTGTCTGTCTTGCAATGATACAGTATATGGAGTGGTATTTTTCTCCTCAGCAATGTGATTATTTTTCAGCATATTTACGAAATGTTTCCAAAGAACAATTGGAAGATGCGCACGTTAACAATTTTATTAACTCTACAGAACCATGTATGAATCGACTATTTTCCAAATTAACGGCAAATTCCTTAAACAATTTAACTTTATATTCACTTTCAGCTCAGGTGGTTAAAGGGAAAATAATGACAATTAAAAGGCACCTGTTCTAGTTATAAATTACTTCGTGGCAAAGAGAGGATCAAATAGCGATCAATGATCTCATGACAATGACTCGCAGTAAAAACAATTAAAACACATGATAGTTCTTGTATGGATAATTTTATTTATTGTACCTAATGGGATTTTTCTTTCATTCAATTGGTTGCCTTTTTTACACAAAGAATTATAGCTAAGTATTTGTAATTATTTAACATTTACAAGATCAATGACCCAGTTATAATTATAAATTATCGGTTTGTAATATACAGTGTGGTACAGTCAAATGGAATAAATTCGTCATTTCAATTTTCTATCATTGTGCAATATTTATAAATATTTTCGAAACACGTCAATCCTAGATTTTAAAAATACCTACATATTGCGTAATAATGTCATCTCTAAATTTAACACCCTTAAGGCCAGTTGTATAATGTCTAGTTGAGTTCAACCGGCGCGGCGGAGTTGACGTCCGGGCTAGGGTTGAACTGACGGTTTTACCACCCATTTACCAATCCATATGGGTTGATAAAGGCGTCAGATCAACCCTAAACCAGATGTCAACTCTAGTTTGTGCAACTCAATGTTATACTAACCAAGAGGTAAGACCATTCAATTCTTGTTAATGAGAAAGTAACCAAAAACAATATCAGGGTTCATTTTGAACAATACCAATAAAAAAAACGTATTACCATTGCAATGACAGTTTCGTTTAAAATATCTTCAAATTGTTGTGTGATTATAATTTTATTCTTTTTCAATGTTAATTTTTGCATTAGATTTAAAAACAATACCATTTTGGAAAAAACAATTCCATTTCAAAATTTGCTGTTTACAACCCTCACTCTAAGGGTGTAATTTTATAATCTAAAATTGACGTGTTTCGGGATTTTTTATAAATAATATGATTGTAACACCCGAAAACGGCAGTTAGAACTCATTAAAACAAATAACATTTTTATTTAGAGTCCCGATTCATACTTATTAGCGTTTTTTTGTTTTTCAAAAAATCATCATTACTCCCTTATTTTAAGGAATATTTAAATAAGGCAAAAACTTTCAGCATTTGCATTTGGTTCTCTAAAACATTTGTAGTTAGGTACAATTAGTTTTTATTTTATCAAATAACAAAGTGGCGACCGATCAAAAATTTCAAAACGAAATATTTTAAAAACCACGTGTTCGATTTTTCAAAATAAAACATTTATAAAATCCTTAAACTATCTACTAATAACATTTGTCTGAAACATTTTTATCGATTTTTCCATAAAATTTTTTTAGTCAAATTTAATTACAAGATAAATTTTAACAAACTGCAATAATCATTTAAAAGAAAGTAGGCTGCTGTCATTAAACAATGAAACAAAAGCCAATTAATAAACGCGTACTTCAAACTTATTAAGGCACGTGTTTTCTAGTTTGTACGTTCAAATTTAAATTTCTTTTGATCCTGTTCTTTAGAAATATCTTTATTTAAAAAAAATGTTATTTACCGCTTCATCTTGAAAAGTTATTGGTATCTATATAAAAATGCATAATTATCAAAACGCTGAACTTCTTGACGTGCTTTTGGTTTTTGGAGAGGAAAGGAGAAATGCACAAGAAGCTCGTAGATTTTATCGGAGTAGATTATCCAAATCGTCAGCAACCAAGTTGCCGTATTTTTAGAAGAATAATGTAGAGGTTTGTCAGAAACTGGAAGTTTCCACCCAACAATTGGTTGGAATTCCAATAGATTATGTCGGTCGAATCGAACCCCTGAATTTGAAGAAACTGTTTTTAATCACAACGTATTAGTATGTAGCTTTAAAATCGTCAATCAAAGGGGAAATTTCTATTTTAGGATAAAATGAACGCGAGGAGAAATGTGGACTTAGAAGTTTTCCTTTAATCACATCGTATCAGTAGGTTGCTTTTCATCCTAATTTCATCCTAAAATAGAAATTTCCCCTTTGATTGATGATTTTAATGCTACCTACTGATAAAGTTGTGATTAAAGGATAACTGATGCTAAGTCCGCATTGGCAACAGAGCAACAAAATTTGAGATTATCATAAACAAAAGAGCGTTTTATTTCTCGATATGCTGATTTTGAAGGAAATATGTTGCACAAGGGACGTACTGAATTTTTTCTAACGACCACAGATGAACTGCCAAAAGTCGACTATTTTAAATGGAACACCTTGTATATTTTTTCATGAATGAACTGATTTTTAAGTTAGCTTTGATTTTTGTTAAATATGTCCTATGTCTAAAGGTAATAATTTCCGAGATAACAACCTAATGAGTTTGAATTATTTTGTTTTTTCGCCCAATTCTGAAAATAAAATTAAGGTAGAGCACAAAAGGATTTATTTTCTAAGCTGCATTGTTAAGAGATAAACACCTTTTATGCCTACCTGATTCTGATTGTTATGTTATGACTAACAATGCAGCTTAGAAAATAAATCCTTTAGTGAGGTAAATTGCAGGACGTTATATTTTGAGATATACCTTCGAAGAATGAAGGACAAGTGGGCAACCCTGTGTATTAAAGTAAAATTAGTTGCTGAACGTTGACACAAAGAGGTTATACCTCTACTAACAATTAAATATACGACATGTTTCGACTCGTATGAGTCATCATCACATATCGTAGCATGTAATAATTTATTGTTAGGAGAATGAAGTGATGGTGTGCGAGTCTGGATGCTGGTTTAAGATGGGAGGGTGGTGAGAAGTCCACTCGCACATAGGCCACCTATTCGGACCCTTTGTGCTGCCTCCCTGATTAGAGTCGTTCGACTCCGCATCATCACTCAAGCCATCCCACACGCGAGGTAAACCTGAGGATGCTGGACGGGGAAGCGGCTCTAATCTCAGCCATGTTCGGCCAGGAGTCCCCCAACATGGATCGTCTTAATTCGACAAGTACGGGACACTCACAAAGTATGTGTTGCGCGTCTCATCTTCTGTGTAGCATCCTCTCTACAGGATGGTGATTCAACCAAGCCCATGCGGTGCATGTGCTTGTTAAGTTTACAGTGCCCAGAAAGTATGCCCTCAAGTAGCTGCAGGTTCTTTCTAGATAACCCTGTGCAAAAACGCGCCAGGCTACGGGATGGTCCTCTAAAGGCCTCTCTCGCGTGACGACATTCTGACATCAAGTTCCACCTCTAGCCTTATGCTGGGCTTGGGTGTCTTGAGTTATTAAGTTGTTTACAGTTGATACTGTAAGTGGGAGAGCCGGCTCTGGCCCATAAAACAGTTGTTTTGAGGCCAGTCGGGCTAACTTATCGGCTTTTTCATTGCCTGTTGTTCCAGCATGCCCTTTAACCCATACAAGCTCAAGGGTGTTGCTGTTTGTCACTTGCTCTAGTGTTTGGTGACACTCGGAAACCAGCCTGGAGGTAATTTTGTGTTGATCTAGTGCCTGAAGAGCGGCTCTGCTGTCACTGGAAATCCTGATACTTTTATTCTTTATGCTGCGCATAAGAATTATTCTTGCACTAAGCGTTATTCCTGCTAGTTCTGCCTGAAAGACAGTCGAAATTTTGTCTAGTGGTTGGCTGATATGGAGGCTCAGTTCTTTGGAATAAATTCCGGTGCCTGTTCCTTCCATTGTTTTAGATCCGTCCGCGAAGATGGATATGTCTGGTTGGGATGCCACTTCCGCATTAAAAAAGATGCGGTAGTTTTTCCCTAGTATAAATCGAGGGATGAGTGAATCAGATCGTCCTTCTAGTATAGGCAGTCGCTTTACTGCCTCGCCCAGAATTCGAGAGTGGCCCACCTCAATATCTCTGCTCTGCTCAACAACCCTTTATTTTTCAGACGCAAGGCTGCCGCCGTGACCTGCTCTCTCACGTGGAGATCCAGTGGAGGCAGACCCAGGAGGGCTTCCATGACGGCTGTGGGGGTCGTTCGCATTGCGCCCGTACACGAAAGGCACGCTAGTCTTTGCACATGGTTAAGAAGTGCTATGGTTGTGGAGAGTTTGGTTCTAGGCCACCAGACAATTGCTCGGTAACAAAACATAGGTCTAATCACAGCGATGTACAGCCTCAGGTGACAGGACAGCATTTGGGGATGGGCCCCAAAGTCTTCCCATTGCGTTTGCGACACAAAGAGATTATACCTACTACAGGACTGGGCAAAATACATGCACTAACGTATTTCAAATACAAATTACAAAATATTCCTAGAAATGTGTTTGAAATACAAAATACAAGATACTTTTATATTATTTTTAAAAATACAAAATACAAATACAATATTTGAAATACAAAAATACCTATACGCATACGGGGTGTTTTTTTGGGAGATTTAGTTAGACGTTTCTAGGAAAGTTTTGTAAGTAGGTTCTTGAAAATGTGTACTTAGAATTTACTCTGAACCTATCGTTAACATTGCGGTGGGCAAAATGCATACATTAATGTATTTCAAATGCAAAATTCAAAATACTCATAAGAGAGTATTTGAAATACAAAATACAAAATACTTTAGGGAAAAATCATCAAATACAAAATACAAATGTATTTCAAATACTGTATTTTCAATACAAGTATTTTGTGGCTGCCCACCCCTGACTAACAATTAAATATATACGACATGTTTCGACTCGTATGAGTCATCATCACATATCGTAGCATGTAATAAGTTATTGTTAGGAGAATGAAGTGATGGTGTGCGAGTGAAATGGAAAAATTTTAATAACAAAAGTTGCTAAATCAAAGCTTCATAAAGTTAAAACTTGGCTGACGGCTAGGTATATTCACACTTGTGCATTTCCATGCTGCATTTTTAGTTGCAGCATCAAAATGCATGCATTTCTTGGTTCACACTGCAAAAGTTGCAGCATCACAAGATGCGTGATGCGTGATGCACATAGTTAGAACGTGTTCATAAAGATAAGCTAAGCGTTAAGCTGTGGCAATGTGCATCCCTCAATACCAACATATAGTTATAATTTGTGAAAAATTAAATCCCTACAGAGATTTTCCCTATGCATTTAAAAATGCACTAATGTGAACGTATAGGAGTTGGTGCATGAAAAAATGCAGCAAGTGCATGGTGATGCCGCATCTAAAAATGCAGCATGGAAATGCACAAGTGTGAATATAAATATACCTTAACAAACCATGGGGAAATTTTTGTTAACTAATAAGGAAACAAGACTAAATTAACGACATGGCACACAATCAAAAATGTGTCCACACGTGAAAACAAATTAATAACTTAAAGAGAAAACGACAATGCACTGGTAGCGCAAAATGGAAGCCAACTTAGTATTAACACCCTGTATACGACGCCCTTTAAACTGATGATTACATTGCTTTTTTCTGTTACTATTAAAACGCATATTAGTTTTCCATGAAACTGGATTTAATAAATAATATAAATGGTGCCTAGGTATTATTATAATAAATATTTTAATGTTAAAAGTTTGGTTGATAATAATTCATTTAGGTAGCAACGCAGCAGAGTCGATCGATATCTAATCTTAAAAAAAACCACAAATTAATGGAAATTGAGGAATAGGTAACTGGTACAAATAAAAAATATTATAAAATTAGAGGTTTTTGTACGTATCATGAACACGTATTGAAAAAATATGTATATAAAAAAATTATGATGCGCGTACAACCGCAGAATACCGCACAGTAGTTCAATGTTCAATCAGCTGATCACGTCATTTACGTTCAAACATTCGTACCGTACGTTAACCAATTATCCGTTCTACCGATAAAATTTGATAACAATGATTTTATAT
Source organism: Pyrocoelia pectoralis (assembly GCA_036250285.1). NCBI lineage: Eukaryota > Metazoa > Arthropoda > Insecta > Coleoptera > Lampyridae > Pyrocoelia > Pyrocoelia pectoralis. Next base: position 9,212,380 of record CM070075.1, read on the forward strand.
CAGTTATCAATTAAATTTCGTTTATAGCCTTTAATTATAGTATTATTTAGTGTAAGGGCAGGATTTTTATTATTTTAACTTAGTAAATTAACCATGATAAAGGTAGGTTAAATACTTTTTACAAATGCTTTATAACTCCTTTATTTTCCTTTGTTGTAGAATTCCTCCCTTCGTCAACGTTTTAAACCACAACCCTTAAAGGACAAGTTAAGTGATTATTCCACATCGAAAACATATGATAATAAATACGATGAAGCCCCTTTACCCACTTCGTATTTGTTGGCATTATTAGGACTTATGTTTCTAGTATTAATATCAGTTATAATAATCGAGAAACAATTACCGCCTGGCATAAAAATTTCCGAAGAGCATAAATATCCCGATAGATTTATATCGGAGAGAGCGTATAATATATTGAAAAACTTAACTGCTTTAGGTCCAAGAGTAGCAGGTAGTTACGTTAATGAAGTGTTGGCCGTAAATCTTTTAAAAAATGAAATCGAGAAGATTATTACAAATGCCAAAGAAAATAATGTGATTCAATTAGATGTACAAAGGGCTAGTGGAGCTTTTAATCTCGCATTTCTCGATGGTATGACAAACGTTTATAGAAATATGCAAAATATAATCGTAAGGGTCGGATCACGTATTAATTCATCAAACAGTTTACTAGTAAACTGTCATTTCGATACCGTTTCACAAAGTCCTGGTAAGTATTAATTTATGTAGGTGTTAATGAGTGTGTTTGCTTATCAAATAAACTATTATCTTTGATAAGCAAATGCGTGGCAATATTAAATCAATTACTTTTATGTACTTATTTACAAATTATGTTTAACAATCACTTATTTGGTAAAAGATTTGAAATTAAAAAATGAACCACCCCCCTAGGCCCTTAGTGGCATGTATTAAACTTTTGTCAATATCATACCAGGTACCTAGGTACACGTTGAACTAAGTAGGTCAAATTTCCTATTGGTAAATTCTACTTGAAAAAAGCCCATTGTAAATAGATGAGAACTATGGAAAAGTACTGAAGGAGGGTAATGCTGGTAATTAAACAATTAGGTACAAGATTTAGTTTTTAATTAATGTTGGAAGAATTAAACAAAATTCGTCGATCAGGTACAAAAATTGAAAAAATTGTTGAACGATGAATGATGAACCCTAACTGGGTATAAGCTTGTTATTAAGTTCTGGAGGTTTGGTGAATGTTTTCCTATTTCTAAGAGAACAACATCCTCAAATTCTTGAAAGTTCGTTGAGACAGGTACATGACATGGACTGATTTTTCCAAAACATCTCAAGGGTGCACACTTGGATTCAAATCTTGACTTCGTGGTGGCCTCTCTTAACATTATTTTGAATCTCAACCTCAATTCGGTCGTCTAAAACAGGTGTTGTGATGTGAGGCGTTGCATTGTCTTGCATAAAAATGAATGCATCCCCTATGAGTGGCACAAACAGCATAACATGGTCTTGATTACAAGGTGCGTCCGAAAAGTTCGGTGAATGATCTCAGAAAATAAAGGAAACAAGTGTTACCTTTACTGGCCTTCAACGTAATCACCATTAGCTGCAATACATTTCTGACATCATTTATGAAGCTATTGAAAACTGTCCGCAAACGTTTCTTTTGGAATAAATCGAAGCAACGTGGTCACGCGTTGTTTGTTACCCGTAACGTCTGTACTCTGCAAAGCGTAAGCCTTTCAGGGATAATTTAAGGCGGCGAAACAAATAGAAGTCCGCTGGCGCTAAATTCGATGAATAAAGAGGGTGTGGAAGAACGTTGAGCGAGAGAGTTAAGCACGCGGATCGCAGTGTGTGGACGGGCGTTGTCGTGCAATAAATGCCATTGTCCACTCCGATACAGTTCGGGCCGAATCCACTGAACACGTTACAGCAGCCGTTTCAAAACTCTCTTGTAAGCTTCCCCATTGCCTGTTTGAGCTTCGGGTACAAATTCATGTTAAATCAATCTTTTGCTGTCGAAAAACGCGATCAGCATCGTCTTAATTTTGAATTTTGTCAGTCGAATTTTCTTGGGAGGCGGCGCGGCGATGACAATGAACACCAAGCCATTGACTGTCGCTTGGTCTCCGGATCATATTGGTAGCACGAACTCTCATCTCCTGTTTCCAAAAATTGCGGATTCCGGTCAGACATGTCGATTAACTCTCAACACGATTCCACCTGTCTGCCCGTCTGTCAGCATGAGCGGTACAAACCGTGCACAAATCTTCGGCTTTTCCAAATGTTCGTGAAGAATAGCGTTTACACAACTTTTGCTGATCAGCAACTCGTCTGCTACTATTCTCAAAGACAGCCGCCGATCATCCGTCACATTCCTTCGATGTTCTCTGGGTTTGTGCTTGTGGACGGTCGACCTGAACGCGGCCTATCCTCGACACTTTCCTTTTCGCCTCTAAAGCGTTTAAGCTACTCAAACACACACTTTTTGCTCACTGCTTCAGCTCCGCACACTTGCACAAACATTGTATAAGTCTCCGTCGCCGATTTGCCTAATTGGAAACAAAACTTTATATTAATCCGTTGCTCCATTTTGCGCCCCATGTTGCAATGACGCGCTCTCACATAGGTGTTTTCTTTTTGCATTTTGTGGTAGCTTTAAGTCAGCTCTGTCAATACACACCATTGGTTTTATAAAAATAATTTGACTCAGTTCTCACTAACCCTATTCATTTTAAAAGCTTTATTTTAAGTTTTATATTAACCTGAGGCAGAAATGTCTTATGACGCAAGGCACTTTAATCACGTGATGATTGTGCATGTGCCCAAACCTGTGGCGATGCAAAAAGAAAACACCTAATTATTGACTCCGTTTCCTAGATGCAGTGTGCACTACTTGTTCACTGCGCTGATTTGCACGATAAGGGGCGTTCGTTGACATTCCTCGTTCTGCGTGTGCGCGGACACTTTATCCAAACCTGCTCTGTTTGTAAACCCTTCGCGGAACTTTACGGGCGCGCTATTATTTTTACCAGAAAGAATTCTATATTCATGTCATCATTTGCCATGCGTACGTCGAAACGAACTCTTCTAAGGAACATTTTTGATCCACCAACGGTTCCCTTGGAGAGATAGTGCAATCACAAAACATTTCTCCAGCCCTCCCACCATGTTCTATCACGATCGTCTGAAGATCTCAGATTCACTCTGGCCTCTTCTGTAAGCAAATCTGTTGAATGATGAACATCTAATTGGCCACATAACACATAGTTCTTCCCTCTTCTAGCAAAGTTGGGGCGTTTACGCATTCATCATTACTTAAATGATGTGCTCGATTCATGAATGTTTTAGCGTTTATTCCTCCAGCGAGGCAAAGGGGTTTCAGTACCAATCCTTGCTCTAGTTACATGACCAGGTTTTCACTTCTTAAACCACCCCTTCATCGCCTTCTAAATGTTTTCCACGGATGGTATGTTCGTTAGTGTCCCAAACAGCTGGAGGTCTGAGAGAGTCGGAAGCACTTGTTAAGGGATTATTGATGTACCTAACCTTTCGAATTAGTGGTACTGCTTTTTGGTATCACATCAATGAGGGGCACTTCTACAAATACAAAACAGTTTATGTCTTTACTGGCTGAAGGAATTATATTGAATCTTTTCTTCTATAGAGGGCGAGGATGATGCCCATCAATGATCAAAATACAGATTTCAGCATTCTGAGGCAAGATCTCCCCATCAGCTCTGGTTGCAACAAATCAAACATTTTCTTTGAGATTTGTGCCAAACGGTCAGACATTGCAGTGACCATCTTGCACACACCTTTGAATATCAAGAGTTTGGACAATTTTTTCCATAACAATTGCGATCCCCTCGAAAGGCAACATCAATTCGCTGCTACAGCCATAGCAGATCTCCCTATTCGCCTTTTGATCCTTTCACTCTCTGTGATCTTCTACTGACCACTCCTATCGACTGTAAATGTTACATAAACTTTACGCCAACGTGGAAAAAGTGAAAAATTAAATGACAGCACGTTGTTTATGACGGATCTCACTTACCGACACCATTTTTACCCTTAGCGTACCAACGGTAGGTACTTTTAAGTATGTACCCTGAATATGGAAATTAAGAAACTTATGCTAAATATACACTGTGTCCAAGATAAGGAGGGCCACTATGGGGATTTCGGAAACGGTAAGAGATAGAGTTTCGGTTAAATGGGAGAAAAGTTGGGCAATTTTGAGTTTAGTACAATGAAATTTTTAAACTTACGAAATTCCGAACCGTTCCGAAGTTATGCGACAAAAAGCGAATTTTCAGGATTTCGTTTTTGACAAATTGTTACTTTGTCGTTGATGTTAACTAAAAGTAAAAGAACCTTCTACAGGTACTTTTAACGTTCTTTAACATGGCATACAGCAAATTGGAATCCGACGTTTCGTTTTCGAGTAACCATCATCAACTTTATTTTTTAAATACGGTCCTGATTTTTTTATGCATAATATTAGAAGAGCTTTTTATTCTGCATTCAAGCATGTATCACACTTTATGGTTTAATTGCGATTTTATACTTATTTTACTATTGTACTTAAATTTACTAGATTCTACTTTGGAAGATGCTCTTGATATTTTACCCTAAGCCGTAGTACGCAATCGTTGGTTCAGCAGCATGGTGCACTTGCGCACAATTCACGGGTGGTTAAGGATTACCTTTCAAATAGGTTTGCCGAAAGAGTTTTAAGCACCAATTCTGAAACGCCCTGGCCAACTCGTTCTTCCGAAATAACCCCGCTGGATTTTTTTCTTTGGGGGTACGTAAGAAATTATGTTTACAAAGATACCTTTGGAATAGAAGAAGAACTCCGAAAGCTTGTACTTAACCGATTCCAAACTGTAACACCTACAATGTTAAACAATGCTTTGGAATCTACAGTTAGAAGATGCTATTGACGATTGGAGAACTAAGGAGGGCTTTGCGAGCATTTATTATAATTTTTTTCTAATTATTGGTATGTGTCATGTTTAAATTTTATATTATTATTTATTATTATTATTAAAATTGAAAATTCTGTGTCATTTCATTAATTTGATGAGGAAAGCACAGTTAGCAAAAGTCCATTTATAAATAAAATTCAGTTTGAATGTTATTGAGGGAGGATACAGGTTCGTACTTAGGATTTTTTCCGCTAATCGTAAAGTAAGTATAAAATCGCAATAAAACCATAAAGTGTGATACATGCTTGAATGCAGAATAAAAAGCTCTTCTAATATTATGCATAAAAAAATCAGGACCGTATTTAAAAAAATAAAGTTGATGATGGTTACTCGAAAACGAAACGTCGGATTCCAATTTGCTGTATGCCATGTTAAAGAACGTTAAAAAGTACCTGTAGAAGGTCCTTTTACTTTTCAGTTAACATCAACGACAAAGTAACAATTTGTCAAAAACGAAATCCTGAAAATTCGCTTTTTGTCGCATAACTTCGGAACGGTTCGGAATTTCGTAAGTTTAAAAATTTCATTGTACTAAACTCAAAATTGCCCAACTTTTCTCCCATTTAACCGAAACTCTATCTCTTACCGTTTCCGAAATCCCCATAGTGGCCCTCCTTATCTTGGACACAGTGTATAGCATCTTTTTCAATTAAGTTACTCTGAAAGCGAATGCATTTTTCCAATCATCTTCTATTATTTCTGGAGAAATATCTCGGAAATCTGATGGGATCCTTTGGTTAGTAAATAATGTAGGCCAATGGTTATCTAGGTGGGAGACGTACTCTCGTAAATGTTTTGCTTTTTGAGGAACAGTCAATTGAAATTCAGACGACTGCCCCTTAGCGCTATTAACTAACTCTCCCCATATGCACCCAGTGGTTCAAGTTATTTCCCTACGAAAGCATAAATCTATCTTTGCTTCTTCCAGTAGGTATATGCCACGCCTTTTTTCAACTACGGTCACTTATTTATGCTTTCAAAAATTTTCAGGCACTTCTCATACAAAAGAGTGCTAGAAGTAAGTGTAAAAAAGACGAAGATGGTAATATTTCTAAAAAGGAGAGGAGGTAGTGGAAAGGAGGAGTGGAGGTGGGGAATGAGGAAATTGAAAGTTAGATATTTGAGGGTATCAGTTGAAGTATGACAATAAAGACGATGCGCAGGTGAGCTGGAGAGGGGAAAAAACTTTCGGTGGAGATATGGAAGAAGGGGATGGCTGTTCGAAAAACTGCTGACAAGTGTTATGAGGTATGGGATGGAAAAAACGGGAGGTGTTGGAAAAATTCAGACAAGATATTGGAAATGGAGAGAGAGGCTCTGGGTGGATGAGGAGGTGAAATGAGAAAAGATGAGAATACAGCCGGGAAGGTTGGGGATGAGATAGGAGGAAGGGGTGGAGAGGGAGAGATGTGGGTCATTCTGCAAAGCTGTTGGAGAGAGAAGAGGATGTAATAGGAAGAGGAGAGATTCGCAGACGCAGGAAAGAAAGTTGAAAATTGGGAAAGGGAGGTACATATAATGTGAGACATGGGGAGATTATGGTAGAAGGATTTGATTACTAACTTATAAAATTTAATTACTATAATTTTATTTGCAACCAAAACTCCAAAACAAGTTTATTTTAATTACTTAATATTCGCTGTAAGCAAATTCAATTACAAATTATTGACCACGGGGGTTTCGTGTTTAAATTAGAAGAGTGATGTACTGAGAAATGACACTACAATAGATATATAATCATTTAATCAATATTGGACAGTGACACATAATCTTTATCTGTAATTTTGAACTTGACTATTGTAAAGTTAATGTAATTTCTAGTTTTGTATGATCTGTAAACGGATTTTAAATACACCACCTTTTCACGTGTATTTAAAACATATTGAAAATTGCATAAACATTATTGCTTAGTGCAAATCCAAATATAATACTTAGAAGCCATTTTAAAATGCAAGCTTTCAAGTACATTTAACCTAATATGTACTTTATTAGGCAAGTTAAAATTAATTGAAATCATTGTCGAGTGTACATGTCACACATACCAATTAAAAGATTTTTTTCATTACAATCTATTCTCGAATAATAGATTATTTAACTACATTTATCAATATGACCTAGATTGTTGAACTATTGTACCTTTGCTAAGCAAATATATTATTTTTGTTATAGGAGCAAGCGATGACGGTGCTGGTTGTGCTGTAATGATGGAAATGCTGAGAGTTCTTTCACAATCTGAAAGAATTTTACGTCACAATATAATTTTTCTTTTTAATGGTGCAGAGGAAAATTTTATGCCAGCGTCGCACGGTTTTATTACACAACATAAATGGGCGAAAGAGGTAATTGATTTCTTTGTGATTAATTAATTATCCAAATCTTTTGTCTTTTTAATTTTTCAATTCGTAATAAAAATTTAATCAAAGAGTGTGCGTGTTAACACACAAATAAAACATAAGCTCTTGAGTCCTTTATTTTGGGTTAGTATAATAAGCCAACATTATCTGTCAGGTGTAACAACATATGTTTCGGTGGCTACAGAGTCCATGTTTTGAAGATCAATTTAAGAAGAAAGTTCTAATAATTTTTTCTCTGTAATGCTTCCTAACAAAGCTGTTTAAAGATGACAGCAAGTACCACTTTTTTTATCTTAGCCCAGACAATAGAATAGGGTACATTGTTTACGTAACAGAACGGTCCAATTTTCTGTCAATTTACTAAAATAAAAATTTCCTTTCTTCTCACAACATTCTTTATAACAACAAAATGAAAATCAAGGCAATTTCAAAATTGGTCCTCCTACTAACAGAAGTGGGTAACGAGGGTCCTTTATTGTTGTGTGATTTTGTGCAAGACGATGCACCAGTACATTTTAGTGCAACAGCCAAGGAATTTCTGATCAAATAGTACCTGGTAACAGTGAAGAGGGCCAGATCCATTGATTTGAAGTTTAGCCGAAGGTACTCAATCGACGTTTACTTTAGCGTTTTCTTTTCGCCAATCTACTTGGTTTGATAGTGATGATTGAAAAAGTGTTTTTTTTTCGCATCAACTTTATAGAGCTACATTTTTCTTCAGAAACAAATGATTACAACTTTCGTTTTAAATTATTGTTTAAAATGTGGTCCTTCGGTAATGTTACACCCTGTATTTTTTATAATTCATTTATGAGAAAGGTCACCTTATGAAATGAATTTTCAGGTACGAGCTTTTATAAATATCGAAGCTTGCGGAGCCGGTGGAAGAGAGTTACTTTTTCAAGCAGGACCTAACCATCCATGGATCTTAGAAACTTATTCGGAAGAAGTGCCTTATCCTTATGCTTCTTCATTGGCTCAGGAAATTTTTCAAAGTGGATTAATACCGGGCGATACAGATTTTCGAATATTTAGAGACTTTGGGAACGTATCAGGTAATAACGACGATAATTTGAATTGGTTAAAATTCATTTGTTTAGGATTGGATTTTGCATGGTCTTCAAATGGATATGTGTACCATACGAGGTTTGACAGTATTGAGCAGATACCATTAGGAACGTTGCAAAGAACGGGCGATAACATACTAGCGCTGGCTCGCGGTATGGCTATGGGTCACCAATTAAGTAATGTTGAACAATTTCGTTCCGGAAACTTGGTGTTTTTCGATTTTCTTGGTGCATTTGTTGTAAGATGGCCTATGTACGTCGCTGATTTTTTGAACATGTTCTCTGTAATTTTAAGCGTCTATTCGATTTACGAAAATATGAAAAAGGCGTATATTACAGATGGTATTTATTTTAAATGAATAACATCGTCCGTTTTCATTCCTTTGTTGTAGCAATATCTAATGGCAAATACGTTAAAAAATTAGGAGGCTGTATTATAGCAATTTGTATGTCAGGATTAGCGGCTATAACGGTGTCGTTGATCATAAGTTTTAGTTTAAATGCATTAGGACGTACTATGAGTTGGTACGCGAGACCTTTTTGGATTTTCTTCTTGTACGTAGTTCCTACAACCTTAGTCTCATTTGCTACCATATTATTTTATGCTCGCAATTCTAATAGGGTATGTGTGCGTTTTATTTTTATTTACTTAATTTCAAGATGTTCGATTGTAGGATGTAAAATCGTCGCCGTGGGCAAAATTCAGGTTATTATATGACGCCTACCTGTTAATATGGAGTTTTATGTTGATTATTGGAATCTTTTTTCGTATTCGTTCAAGTTTTGTGCTAATGTTTTGGACTATTTTTCCTGCCGTAGGGTCACTGGTAATGAAATTTGTAGAAAATTGGACAGGTTCGTTGTTGTTAATGTATTGAAATTCGCTCACTATGTTGTTTTCAGGCTTAAAATTGTTATTGTTTTACATTAGTGTGATGGGACTACCCTTTGTACAAAGTATTTATTTAATGGTGGGAGCGTTATACTTAGGCTTTCCTATTATGGGAAGAGCTGGTGCTGCATATAATTCGGAATATTTAATAGCATTTTTAATAACTTATTTTTATTCTATATTAATCAGTTATGTTGTTCCTCTTATTATTCTTGTAAAAAGTGTTGAAAGGGTATTTAGTTTACTACTTGGAGCATTTCTATTGTCAATTGCAGTACTTATACTTACGCCGCTTGGATTTCCATACTCTGGTGATCCATCTTCTCCAGCACCACAAAGGTTTATGATTGCGGTAAGTAAATACTTATTATTTATTTCTATTATTAGTTTTGATTATTTGCTCACTACTTGCAAATGATCCTTATTGTGATTACATTATTACAATTGTGTTTAAAACTTTTACATGTACATTTTCCATTTCTCTACTATCTATATACACTTCACATCTGCCTCCTTATCTTTTCTTATGTTCATTACTCCATTAACAGTTTCCGCCTCTTTCCTACACTCCCTTAACATATGTGACACGTTTTCCATCTCTTCCCCACATAGCCTGCACTTTCTGTCTTCCTCCTTTCTTCAGTAGGTACTTATTGTCCAACGCGTCGCTCCCGCATCTAAACCTCGCCACTGTTTTTTTCCCTTTTTCCCTCTTCCCCTTTTAGACATTCTAGTATCCCTTCTCCCTTGATGTTCCTATAGTTTTCATTATACTTGGACTGTTTTATTTTAGTCCTACCCTTACTCTCTCTTCTCTTAACCTCTCTACTTCCTCCTTTGAGTACCCGATCCTTTTATAATACTTCTCCCTACTTTATTGTACATATTTCACCTTCCCATCTTTTACTTCTTTCCAGCTTTCTTGTAGAATTTCACATCCCGCTCTTCCTCATATTTTACTGCCCTTCTTCCCGCCTCTACTCTTATTTTTCTACTTGGACTTCCTCCGTTACTATATACCCTGGTGTGTTCTTTTCCAGCCCCAGCTCATCCATTTCCAGTATTTCACGTGTAGATCTTCCAACTCTTTTTGCTTCTTTCACCCCCACACTTCTACTCCATAGAGGACCACACTTTTTATTAGCTTGTCAAACAACAGCTTCCTTTTCCCTCAGTACATTCCAAAGGACCTTTCTCTCACACTTCATACTATTATTTTATTCCCTTTTCTCACTCTTTGCTTTATGTGTTCCCCCTCCTTTCTTACACCTGTTGTACTTCTTCCTCTCCCATTTCCACGTTTCTATTTTCCTTCTTCTACCCCCATCCTTTGTTTTTTTAATGTTTATGTATAATTCTAGTTCCTTTATTTTCAGGTATCTTTCTAACGTCCTCATCATTTCCCTCATTTCTTATTCTTCCTTCGCCACTGCATAGGCCAACGACCATACTTGACGTTATTCCTATATAATTCACCACTTGTTTCTTGCCCCCGCTTTATATACGAGGCATATCAGCCCTTCTCTCCATCTTTCTGCAAATCCTTCCCCCTTGTATCACATCTTCTCCCGCTGAATTGTCTCTGTCACTTCTTCCTTTATTCCTTCTCCTTTCTTTCTTTGCCTTTCTTCTCTGTTTTCCCTCTTTTCCCCTTTACCGTTTACTAAAGTATCTCTCCTATGCTTTTATTTGTAATCTCGTATTTGTTCCTATTCTCTTTCTTTTTTTTAATATTTCAATTCCTCCTCTTTCGTTTTTATTTCCTTGATCAGTTCTACCGTCTTGATCTCACATATTTTTTGTACTCCCTTACTGCATCTTTATATTGTTCTTTTCCTACTTTCTGTTTTTTCTATTGTCTCAGCGTCCTTCTTGCCTTCTGCTTCGCCTCCGTGCATTCTCCATTCCAGCACTTCTTCCATCTCATTTTCTCCCATTTCCATCTTCTCAGTTTAACTTTTCCGTTGCCTCCTCTTTAGCATCTTTATTTCAGAATAGTCTTACTGTATGAGTTACAATCACTTTGCGTGCTTGTATTAGAGAATATAAACTAATACTCCTATACCAATTTTTTTGCTAGAAAATCTTATATAGTTGCGTCCAGAATTTTATGCTAGTATAAGGTATCTGAATCAGTTGAAATTCAAAGAAATAGTACTTGTAAAGCTGTGGAATAACTTAATCTATGAAAAATAAATGTGTGAAATCCATTTATCCATATAGGGTGCAATCTGCACTTACCTTATGGAGTCGTTGAAAAAACCTAACATGTTTACATATTTTAATAGCACGTTAAAAGAACATTTCATGATATAAATGGCAATATTGATGGTCAAAGCTCGGGTTATTGGATAGCAGATATGGACATCAATAGTCCTCATAGTGTGGACAGATACGTTCCTGAAGTGAAGGCTGCCGTATTGGTTGACGAAGATTGTGTTAAATACCTATATTGTGGATTACCTTACCTTGTACCTGTACAAAACTTTATATTTAAAACGCATTGGATTCCCGGACCACCTGTGATAATTAAAGAAACGAGCAGTCTGAAAGTTTTAAGCAGAGAAAAAATTCCCCACGGTGAAAGATTTACGGTTTCACTTACCGGTACTGTGATATTTAAGTATAATCGAAACGCTACATTTTGAATTGTAGGTCCATTTCACATGGGAATAATGGTCTCTCCTGTATTAGGCGTTACACTTGAAAGATGGAGCTTAGTTAAGGAAAAACCTTTAGCTGCAGCACCCCTTTGGAACGGTCGACTGACGTATTTCATATATTATTGTTATACCGGTGACCCAGTACCGCTCATTTTTTCTATGGATTTTAAAGTACGTTATTAAAATTAAAAAAACATTTAGTTCACATTTCCATTTTTAGATACCGGCGAATCATACAGGAGCAATAATTGACTTTGGTATTATTTCTCATTACCAATTTGAACCGGTTTCGCCTAAATTTGGTAGTATGATAGCGAAATTTCCTCCATGGACGGCTATGACATACTGGACTTCAACAGTTGAAACGTGGATTTTTTAAATATACTTACATACATATGAAACTTTCTAGTCTACGATGGTGTCTAGTTTTGTTAAAAGTGTGTTGAGGGCACGGTTGTGCCAGGTTTTTGATTTTAAAAGTATTAATTTTTAAGTATTTTATTTATTCTTATACCTATATTTATGACCGAGAGTTTAACAAATTAGTTCACACAACTGCAGTGTAAGATATTCCTAAAAGAATTTTAATTTTTAACTACTTAAACATTTTTGAAAGTATACCAATGTAGATTTAATAACTATTAATATTAGTTACTAATATTGCGAATTTTGGACATTCCAAATTATTACAACAACCCTGTAATCGCTATAGTCACATCATATACATTTAGTGTGTATTACATAGACATGGTTTCTAAAGATTGAATAGAATGTTTTCTAGAGAGATTAGAAAGAGTTACCTAAGCATATTGCTCACATTAGAGTGAAATTTTACATAGAACTGATAGAGAAAATAGACTTGAAGATAACATTTATACAGTTTAAAGTCTGTTACTTCTTGTATATAGTTTTTTCTTTTTGCGCTTTTAAGGAATTGCTTAATACCTACACTTTTTCTATACCTATAGAACTATAAGCTACATATCATAAGAATGCTTCTTTGTTTCATACGTGACGTACATTTTAAATTCACATTTCAATTCGTTAATAAATCACGAGTGGAGCATTTTCTCTCAACTGTACATAATATGTGGTATGTTTAGTACCATAAACAAACTTTGTGATATCAAACACCATTAACACACTAGGATCAATTATAGTAACATTTTTAACTTGTTTTTTATATTGATACAATTTAAAAAAAGTTTATTAAATTGTTGTGTTACCTTTGTTCTAATTGATATACACCTATTTTTGATGTGAAAACTAATTTTTTAAAAATCGCAAATGTTTCTCACGAATATCTTTTGTTGAAAATTTACAAACATTGTTGCAATAAAATGATATAAACATATAATTTTTATTACTAAAAATTAACCATGAAGATAATTGGTTTTGAATTAAAATGTTAATGGGATATATTTCATTTAATACTTGGCAAATACCCTCAAATTTAGTGTTTTTATCATGTAGTATCCTAAATCTGTTATATCTAAATTCTAGTAAATGATTAGCTGATCTTATTAATTCCTCATGTAAATACACAGGTTTCTTCTTTGTCTTTTCCCTCATACCTTACCGGCTGTGGTTGGATGCTAACCCAAGCCCTCCACTTTTTCCTATCCTGTGACATTTGCCTTAATTAACTGACTGTTTTCTCCCTTTTCTTCGCCAATTCTTCTATTCTTTATTCCATATTTTTGCTTGTTCTTCCCACCCTTCGTTTCCCCTGTCTCTTGTATTCAGGTAAATGCACTGGTTTCTAACAATGAAGTTGTGCAAGAACACAGAAAAATGTTCAAAATCTGCAGCTTATTCCTAGATCTATATTAGACAATACTTAGAAATTTTGGTAATGGTATAATTAACTCATTTTCAAGATGTTAGAAAAAACACCAAATAAAACTACCTACAAAAATGTAGTGTGTGGTGTAGTTTAACTAGGAAACTTAAAAAGATATTGAACAGTTCTTTTTTAAGTTGCATGCACAGTGGTTTCTTTACAAAATTGGGAAAATGTGTACCTATTTCAGACTATCAGCACTATAAAATGGGGTTGGGATTCTGGATTAGCATGGTAGGGTGGACAAAGCCCTCTTGCACATAGGCTTCATATATGGTCTGGTACTCAGTCAAGCTATCTCCACATCTGAGATAAACCTGAGGGTGCTGGAAGCGATGCAGAGCCGCATTCTAATTAGAGCCAATCGCATCCCTGTTTGACCAGAACATACTGACAATATAGTTTGTCCCACGAGAGCTCGAGTGTGACTCATTAGTTATTGGTGTGTGAATTAACGCAAATTATTAGGTTGTCTTTGTCATACTTACAAAAAGTACCTAATGGAAAAGAGAGCGAATATAAAAAATATATCTTCTAACATTGGCATTGTAAATTACATAAACGTACGTTGAGTTTGTATCGTAGTGTCAGCTGCGAGCTGTCAAATTGATTGTTATTGTTAACCTATATTTGCTTTATAATGACGCTTACCAATAAATCGTTAAAAAGTTAATCGCAGATTATGCTAATGAACGTACTCAAATATTTTGAGAACGAACGCGATCGCGGTGGATCAAATTTACCGTTAACATGAATAGTTCAGGTAAATAAGAATACACTAAATTTATATTTTGGTACATTTGAGGTTAAAAGATTAAAGTGCCCTATAGAAGATAGCCAAGACAAACGTTTTAATTTACTTTGTTCGGATAGTTTTTAGGTATGAGTCACACTCGAGCTCTCGTGGGACAGACTTTATATGGATTGTCTCAGTTGTACTAGCAAAGAGTATTATACACTTTGGTACTAGTAAGCGACACTCACATAGTAGGTATGTGGTGGGCCGCCCTGTTATCTACCATCTGAAAGATGGTGATTTGGCTAAGCACATACAGTACAGCCATAGTCACTGCCCTCACTTTAATTTTCAAGGGAAATTAATGTTTGTTTCATTCAAAATATTGACCAATGGCTTCTTCACATTTCGCCCATCTTTCCAAGCGAATTCAAGGTTTCTTTCACTAGTTTTGCTGTGTGAGACGGCGCATTGTCGTGTAATAAAATCACTTTACCATGTCTTCTGGCCTATTCCGGTCGTCTTTCGATTAATGCGTGGTTTAAATTAATCATTTGTTGGCGATAGTGTTGTGTATTAACGGTTTCGCAGGCCTTCAAGAGTTCATAGTACACAATACCGCTCTGATCCCACCAGACACACAGCATGGTCTTCTTGGCCTTGGTGTTGAAGGATCGGCTTAGCCAGGTGAAAGCCACGATTTTTTCCGCTTCGGGTTTTCAAAATAAATCCATTTTCGTCAGCCGTCACAATTCGATGTAAAAATGATTTCCTTTCATGGCGTTGCAGCAGCACTTCACAAGTGACTTTGCGATTTTCCATTTGACGTTCATTCAAATCGTGTGGAACCCATTTACCGAGTTTAATGATCTTCCCCATTGGCTCGTAAACGTCGGCTGATTGTTTCTTGTGACACATGTAGGTAATGCTTCCTGCTAATTGCTGTTGAGTTTGAGTTGGGTCATCGTCCAATAACTCCTGCAATTGTTCGTTTTCGCATTTTTGTGGTCTACCATAGCGCGCACCTCACTGTCTTTCACGTTACCACTTTTAAATTGTCGAAACCATGTCTCACATGTTTTAACCGATGGAGCGTGTTCACCATATGTTTCTACCAGCAAACATTGACTTTCAGCAGCCTTTTTCTTTTGATTAAATAAGAAAAGCAATGCGTGCCGCAAATATCCTTTTTCAGGCACAAAACACGACATGATCACTGAACGATAAAACAAAGACGCTAGTTTTTGGCGGACTCAACTTGTGTGTGTTTATCATTGAACTGTTAGTATATACAGTTCATTGGTGTTTATAGTTGAATGTCGGACGAACAAAATGACGTATTCACGTACTTATATGTCAAATTAATAATATGCTGCGTACTTTTCGCTGCCGCCTTCTCTTAGTTAAACCGGAAAACACTTATGCATACAACTGGGTATGCTCTTTGATAAGCGTATAAACTTCTTGTTTTATGCATTAACTATACGGATTTGGAATTAAATTTCGTATTTAATAGTTACTTGCTGCATGTAAATATTGAAGTTTATTTAACGATTTGCGCAACATTTAGATATTATACAAATGTAATCAAGGATTAAAATTGGATATCATTTAATTTTTAAGTTATCCGAAGATATAGATGTACAATAATTAATAAACTACCTATTCCATGCGATCCAATTTGAATTTTATGGTATCTTCCCTTCTGCGTATGTAAATGAGACCCTATAATATAACAAACAGCAGGGACCACCTACCTACACAACGGTATAATTTATTTGTAGTTTATCGGCGTTCCTATTATTTTACGATTGGTTATTTGTTTTATGCTTTAAACCGTTACCCATACTATGTAAGAATGTAATATTGGGCAACCTACTGTGCAAAAATCTATCAAAAGTTTTTGGCAAATCAAAATTAACACTAAATAAAGTCCCTCGGTCTTATGTCTAAATAAGAATATAAAAATTCTCACTTGAAATTCTGAAAGATTGACTATTTTATGACGCCGGCGCCGATGGGACATGTTCTATTCCCGGGCTTGCTAGAAAAACCTTCACATCGTTTCTCCTTGGGATGCCTCTATAAAATGAGAATTTGGGGGTTATACCTGGGGTAATAATAGGCGGCTAATGAGTGTTATGCTAGCTAAAGTGGCCCCCTGGAAATGTTCTCCAGCCAGGCTGAAATTATGTGGCTGTAACATACAGATCTTCTAAAATTAGGACAACTGCTGCTACATAAAAAGTAAAAACTCTTTAATCGATTGTCAAACTTTCTTCTCTTCATTCTCTCAAAAATGTGTTTCACATCTACAATTCCTCCAATTAGTTACGGTAATTTCAGAAGAAATACTACCAAAAGTCTCTTACCGTACAATATTTTTTCACATGTGTCCCTGTTTCCATTTTATTTTTTGTGGAGTCTTCAATATATTCTTCGGCTTAGTTGACGATTTCCAGAGCGCGTAACGTTTCAATTTGGTTAAAGCAACCCATATGTGTCAGCCAAAAAGATGGCCGAAGAGCGACGGAAACAATTAAATACAAGATCTGGTAGACTTTTTATTATGTTTAAGTATGTATTTTGTCGTATCTTCTTTGTTATCAATTGCAGTATACACTCATTATGTTTATTTCAGTTTTCCATATACATATGTTTCTAGTTTTAAACAGTTCTCTGCGATACGAGCTCCTGTGGAAAATATTTAAAGGATTACAAAATGCAAAATAGAATTTATGTTTACGAACCTTTATTGTCGCAAAAGGTACCACCAGGCGCTTCTGTAAGACTTATGTCTACCATTGATTGACTAAGTTCTGTTTTCCAAATAAAAAAACAATTCCCTAAATTTCCAAAGTTAAAATTACTATTTGTATGTGCATTGTGGTGGGGCTAGATTTAAGAACAGCAGACTTTCCAAGCATCTTAGTATCAATTACTTTGGTTGTTAGATCAGCCCTTACTGGGACTTTTCCTGAACAGCGGGGGAATTTTGTCAGCAGCAGCAAATAGGTTGTTCTTGAAGTGAGATTTCCATCGTTTAACATGACTTGTTTAACTAATTATTGTGGGTTGCGGTTCTCGGTCATAACAGCATGGAATCGCTCTACTACAATAATATTATTGGCAGTTACGACTTTATTTTTCACAGCATTTTTGGTGCACTCTTCTGTGAGTGTTAATGCTGCCAACTTTCGACCCCCTTGACTGAACTGGACCTTCAACCGCGACAAAAGGGCTATCTAAAGCAATCTGGTCTCGTAATTTAAGAAGTGTGGGTTTTTTAGATGTAATCGGGTATCATTTCCACATCACGCTTTCACTGCATTGATCATTCTTATAAAAAACGATGATTTTCACATAAATTCTGTTCCATTCAGTTGATTTTTATAAGAATTTCATAAGAAAGTGGAAAGAGCTGTCAACGCTCTTCAAGTTCCAGAAAGTCTAGAAATTGATCTCATGTCCAAAAGTGGCATTTTGTACACCGACAATTTGTAAATCACGAAAAAATGTTGGAGGAAAAAAAAAGTAAAAAAAGATCGTTTTTCTCCCCCTTTCCACTCCTCAAAAAAGGGGTTGCAGTTGGGGGTGAAATTTGCAAGTTGAGAATAGCTTTTTATGGAGAATCCAAAAGTGCAATAAAAAATAGGTGTTCTCATTTAGTTTTCAAAACTCACCCCCGCTCCACCCCACAGGGGGGTGAGAGTGATGTATACGTATCATGACTCAATAGGTTTCAAAAAATAAAGCAAACGTGTTTTTTTCCTTTTTGTAATTGGATGTGTCGTTTTCGAGATATTCAAGGGTGTATATTTTGACTTTAATGGCGTCCCGACGGCGAACGGGTGACCCGATCAAAAAATTTACCAGAGATTTGGAATCAGTAAAGAATTTCCTATAACACCACTTCCAGCTTTCAAAACCCTGTAACATCGACCAACACACAGACATCCGGATGAATTTAATAACCAACTTTTTGAAGTTGGTTGAAAAGAAGTGTGGTTTTAAAGTACAAAAAACCAAATTTGAGAAGCCATTGATGGAAAATGTTGGATGAACTTTGAAGTAACGCAAAGGGTAAATTTAATAAAACGTTATGTTAAATCACGAATTTAAATAATTTAGTGTTTTTGAATAGTTTATTGAAAAACAAGTTTCATAAGAGCAATCTTGAAGCACGAATTCAAATTTAAAAAACGAGTGGCGTAACCACGAGTTATTTTACGGAATGAGACGTTTAGATAATCTTGTATGTACGCCCCCTGAAATACGTGAACTTGCCAAAAATACGGCCCGTGAATTAATGGCCATAAGGACATCGCAGATTATGAAGTCACGTTCGTTAGGCTATTAAAGAGTCAAAATGGAGGCAAATTACAAAAATGACGTTTATGATTCGCATTAGCATTATTTTTCAAAATTATATTATACAATGTACAGGGTGGTCGTATTTGGACTGTTTTGACGGGAAAAACCTATTTCTGAACTAGATAGAGGAAATCTGACTTACATGTCAAGAGGTCGATTTTTGAGAAACGGCCGATAAACAAAACCGCATCGCGATATCTTCAAAGCCAGCTGAGATATAGGGTGTTTTTCGAATTTTGGCTATTTTGAAAATTGCCGATAACTTCGTTATTTATGGAGCTTTTCGATTAGGATAAAGACATTGTTAAGACACTTTTTCGAGACAAATCCAATTGGCGGAGATATGAGCCATTTTTTGTCAATGTGTAAGTGTGCCAAGGCCATTGCTGTCAAAGTCAATTACAGACATCATAAAAAGACCTCAGGAATAACAATCAAGCTTGGAAATGAAGAACCGAAGGCTCACCCATAAGAATGAAAAATATGAAGACAAAATCAGAGAATTTAATGATTATCAATAGTTTTAGAAGATCAAACAAAAGGATACATTTTTAAATATGAACAACGAAATATAACGACAATATTATTATAATAATAATAACAGCAATGGCCTTGGCACACTTACACATTGACAAAAAATGGCTCATATCTCCGCCAATTTTTATGACAGGTACCAACAACCATACATCAATGGAAAGAGCTCAACGCGAGCATTTTTTTGAGAGCATAGCCGACTATGATTGCCATAAGAAATAAAAAAGTTGTATTAATTTTAGCAAGAACGGAAAACTGGAGAAAAAATCTGCGTACGCCACTGGATTTGTCTCGAAAAAGTGTCTTAACAATGTTTTTATCCTAATCGAAAATGTCCATAAATAACGAAGTTATCGGCAATTTTCAAAATAGCTAAAATTCGAAAAACACCCTATATCTCAGCTGGCTTTGAAGATATCGCGATGCGGTTTTGTTTAGCGGCCGTTTCTCAAAAATCGACCTCTTGACATGTAAGTCAGATTTCCTCTATCTAGTTCAGAAATAGGTTTTTCCTGTCAAAACAGTCCAAATACGACCACCCTGTATAATGGTAAAATTTTGATGGAATTAAATTGAAAATCAAGCAGTATCTCCCTCTGTCGTTGAAGCCATATCCATTCTGTGACTGACGCTATCACAATCTCATGATTAGAGCCCCAACAGAGATCAAGGTAAAGTTTTTTAGTGATTGAAGTTTTTTTAATAAACAGGTACTGTGCATGATGTTTTTTTAAGAAACTCCAATATAAACGTTGCTGAAGAAATCGATAGTACAGTGACGATACATGATGTAATTAGGTGTGTTTGGTTCATTATTCGTTGCAATTCGACCACCAAATACGCTTGTTAATCAAATAAATTTGGTTCCTCGGCAGTTAACTTTTATAAGAAGGTGAAAAAATTATGGAAAAATCAACGATGGGCAACTTTCAGAGGGTCTAAAATTTCTGGTCCGGGAGCCGGCCACTTTTTTTGCAATCAATTAATGTACTTTTTATACTTCGTGAGCGGCTTTATTTTAACGAGACGCCAAACTTTTTCCTCTGCGAAAATTTTCGCAAATGGGTCCTACGGGGTGCGCAGGAGTAAAATACGTTGATGTGGTAATTACAAAAAATTGATTAATATCACTTAATTTTTTAGCTAACTGTGAAGTTTTTTGTAAGTAATTCAATGGCGATATTGAAACTAATGAGAATGCACGCACTCACAAAAATTTGTGTATCTTCTTTATTTGTAAAAATTAAACTACACATGTTGACATTTTCAAAAGCTAAAGAACTTAGCTTTCGAATAGTGTAAAAATATACGTGGGGTGCTATTTAAATATGTCAAGTAATTTTTAGTTGAAGATCGGCAACTTTTTTTCCTCGCCCTGTATAACTGGGAAATTTTTTTAATATGACTGGGAAAAAACTTTTCGAAATTTGAAACTCATTAGTGAAAACCGCACATTTCTATCTTATTTCGTTTAGTCAATAATCAACGTTCAAAATGTGTCAGTTTCAACTGGGAGACCTTGTATAAAAAGTATATTAATTCTAATTGATTGCAAAAAAGGTGGCCGGCTCCCGGACTATTCGTGATAATGTGGGATCACGTTTTTCATATTACATACATACATTTCCCTAGAGCCTAGAACATCGTGTAATGGTTTCCTGAATTCGGGATTCTTTCAAAAATCTTTATTTTTTTGTTATTTTTTGTGTAAATTATGTAATTTGTAAACCAAACTTCCCAAATATTCGATATTGCCTTTGGAAAAACCTCAGCTTCATTTTACTTCTAAAAATAGATTTTCCCATCCCACTTTAAAATTTTCCAATTGAATTAAACAAATGGAAAAAATAATTTAACTTTTTGATTTCACCAATTTAGAATTTCGCGTTACAAATTGTTAAAAATTACAATTTTGCCCAAAAACCTGTCAAAGGAAAATTTTGGAAAACATTGTAACAGATTTTTTCGACGAATAAACGGAATGCGCTAAATTTTCTGATTTTATCGCATTATTACCTACTTTTGACATATAATTAATAATAATAATAATAATTCGGAAACGGAAGGGGATATTCTGTTTGCGGTATTGTAATAATCTCAAAAATAAATTTAATAAATGTTCTTAATCAACTCGTCTAATTATGAATATTTCATCAAAAGTATGCTGTAAGTACATTATATTAATGATTCCAGTACAGAAACTGGGGGCGGTTAATTAGAAAACGCGTAAAAGTACCAAAATTTCTGCAACGTTGTGCGTGCGTGCGTTGATAAAAATCGGACATCAACTAATTAAGCGGCCGATATACGCATACAGATGGAATGCGAGCATTTTTTTCAAGTTATTAAATTAAAAAAAGGTGTATATCGTTCCGAGCGAAATTGCTAATTTCGAAATTAAACCACCTCCACCAACTAGGGCGAAAGATTTAAAATATAATTCAACTCACGTATTTCCGTAACATTAATAAAATTTTTCTATGTATGTGTATTAGTGTAATAATAAGACATCACGCAATTGGTTTTTTATACATGGCAACAATCTTTTTTGTTTTAATTTGCAATTTTAATTTTATGACATTACATACCTGCAGGTGTTGATGATGATGATGATGATTCCCATTAATCTCTCTAAGACGGAGACGATTTTGAAAGACTTAAGTTGGCTCGATGTGACATAGCCGGTGTTCAAATATTTTCAGCTATGCCGACATCTTGCCTTCTCGGTCTTCCAGATAATAAAAAAGTACACTACCGTTCGAAATTAAATCCATTAAATTAAGCAAAACAAGGAAATGTTGGATAAACACTAACTTGATAAATGTATTATTACATTGCTTCTAAAAAAAAACGAGAACAAAATACGTCACAAAATAGTGATGACGCTCCTATTAGCATGACCGGTATTATTTTACTAATAAACACTTTTTACAAAAATGTTGATTTATTCAATTATCCAAAAGTAGGTAATTTACATACGCCGCGCCTTTACATTAAAGTTGTATTGTCAATGTTACCACAAATACTGGCCCTCCACAAGTTGTCGATGTCTTTTAGTATGAATATTATCTCACTCACTTCCTTTGAAGACACGTGCTTTACGTAAACTGTTACTGGGTCTTCAATAATTATTATTACGAATATTGTGACAACTCCCACCTTTTGTACAGGATTGGAATAGGGAACAATCTTTTTTTTAATCCTCATACTGCGACCTGCAAGAGCTAATATTTACTTGCCAAGCAGGTGGTATCATGTTTAATTATTTACATAAACATAACATCAGTGATTAAAACATAATGGCTGTACTTGGTATGGCTTTAGTAGATGAATGCGTTACTCTTCAACACACTTCCTTTAAACACTACAATATAACACTTAAAATGGTAGTAGCGCACCTTTCATTTAGGTACATTTTGGGTTTCGTAACA
The DNA here is from genome assembly GCA_036250285.1 of Pyrocoelia pectoralis. NCBI lineage: Eukaryota > Metazoa > Arthropoda > Insecta > Coleoptera > Lampyridae > Pyrocoelia > Pyrocoelia pectoralis. The sequence goes on from CM070075.1 coordinate 9,235,241, forward strand.
GAAGAAACGAGCATTAAAATCAAATTTTAGCGACTTTCGTACACCCTCTAAAGTCTAAAGTATGAATGAATGAAATGAATGAAAACTCAAACTTTTTCTTTCTCAGACGAATGTGTACTAAAAGTATATATTTTGCAATGAACTGCAGTAGTTAATTGATATTTCAAATTAGGTCACGCAGATCAGATGGTTGGAGTGCATTAAATAAAAAAAAAGTGAACAGACTTTGTTAATTCCTTTATTTACAAGGAATCTATTTTCAATGAATTCATCTGCATAATAGGTACATACTAAATGCTAACAAAGACACCTGTGAATTTCTAACTTAAAAGGTGGGCGGAAGGAACAATAATATAACAATTGATTAACCTAATGTGTGTACTAATTTGTGTATAAAAAAACACAGCACTGTCCTTCCCGGAAACGTATGATCAGTCAGCTCATAAGAATTTTAAACATTTCAAAAATCTGCAACATAATAATTCTTCATTGGAAAGTAAAGAGTTTATAGTCTTAATATAATATTTATTTATTTTTTTTAAAAAGGTAGCATATCTGTTCACAAACGTCACTCGCCGGCCGGCAGGAAAAACGGAGCAGTATGAATTTTTTTAAACAAACTTCAAATTTTAAACCCTTGTAATGTTTTATTACATTGTTTATTATTAAAATATCTTACACACAAACAAAACAACATGTAACAACAATTGAACGTTTATTTGAAGAAAATAGTGTTATTGGGTAAAAATTATAAATTCCAGAAATCTTATATGTACTTCAAAGTGCATAATTGACCGTGAACCCATGTCAACAATGCTGTTGGTTCCATTGTAAAATTATCGTACTAAGTAATGAGACACTTATAGGTGGACTTGGTACACTTTTTCTACTTTAAACTATCTTTTATGAAGTAAGCTAACATATTCTGCACTTTTTTCGAATAAAAAATTTCTTCACTTTTTGGCCAAAAAAGCAAGGTTAACACCTTGGAATTTTTTCTGGCTAGAAAACGAACTCTCATAATTCGACCAAGTAAAGGCTGTTTCTTTTAGATCATTAGACGCCAATTAAATAATTCCAATCCGTTCCATTCTAAGTCGAACCGTTTCGGAGATATCGCTCTTTAAAGATCCAAATAGAGGGTCCCTTCGCAGAGCGCTTTCCTCCATTATCGTACAAATGAGACACTTATGGGTGGACTTGGTACACGTTTTCTACTTTAAACTATCTTTTATGAAATAAACTAACATATTCTGCACTTTTTTCGAATAAAAAATTTCTTCACTTTTTGGCCAAAAAAGCAAGGTTAACCCCTTGGAATTTTTTCTGGCTAGAAAACGAACTCTCATAATTCGACCAAGTAAAGGCTGTTTCTTTTAGATCATTAGACGCCAATTAAATAATTCCAATCCGTTCCATTCTAAGTCGAACCGTCTCGGAGATATCGCTCTTTAAAGATCCAAATAGAGGGTCCCTTCGCAGAGCCCTTTCCTTCATTATCGTACAAATGAGACACTTATAGGTGGACTTGGTACACGTTTTCTACTTTAAACTATCTTTTATGAAATAAACTAACATATTCTGCACTTTTTTCGAATAAAAAATTTCTTCACTTTTTGGCCAAAAAAGCGAGGTTAACCACTTGGAATTTTTTCGGGCTAAAAAACGAACTCTCGAAATTCGACCAAGTAACGATTGTTTCTTTTAGATCATTAGACGCCAATTAAATAATTCCAACCCGTTCCATTCTAAGTCGAACCGTCTCGGAGATATCGCTCTCTAAAGATCCAAATAGAGGGTCCCTTCGCAGAGCCCTTTCCTTCATTATCGTACAAATGAGACACTTATAGGTGGACTTGGTACACGTTTTCTACTTTAAACTATCTTTTATGAAATAAACTAACATATTCTGCACTTTTTTCGAATAAAAAATTTCTTCACTTATTGGCCAAAAAAGCAAGGTTAACCCCTTGGAATTTTTTCTGGCTAAAAAACGAACTCTCAAAATTCGACCAAGTAAGACGCCAATTAAATAATTCCAATCCGTTCCATTCTAAGTCGAACCGGCTCGGAGATATCGCTCTCTAAAGATCCAAATAGAGGGTCCCTTCGCAGAGCCCTTTCCTTCATTATCGTACAAATGAGACACTTATAGGTGGACTTGGTACACGTTTTCTACTTTAAACTATCTTTTATGAAATAAACTAACATATTCTGCACTTTTTTCGAATAAAAAATTTCTTCACTTTTTGGCCAAAAAAGCAAGGTTAACCACTTGGAATTTTTTCGGGCTAAAAAACGAACTCTCGAAATTCGACCAAGTAACGATTGTTTCTTTTAGATCATTAGACGCCAATTAAATAATTCCAATCCGTTCCATTCTAAGTCGAACCGTCTCGGAGATATCGCTCTCTAAAGATCCAAATAGAGGGTCCCTTCGCAGAGCCCTTTCCTCCATTATCGTACAAATGAGACACTGATGTGTAACTGAAAAATGTAATTGACACTCTGCTGTCACATTGAAAACTGTCGAAAATGAAATTAACAATACAGATCTACTGTAATGATTAGTCTACGACAGTTCTCAGAGCGACAAATAAGTTTTTTGAGAAACTCATCCACAATAGATACCATGAATTTTAAAAAAAGTTGCCTTAATTTTGTCCAATACTGCATAATCTACATTTTTTATATGTATATGTATGTGATATACATTTAAGACGAATCCAATTCCACTGATAATTCAGCATTGATTAAGTTAACTACCTAATATACCTACTTTTGCCACAATGGTGCGTGAAAATGCAAATTTTACGTAACTTATGGGAATGAAAACTTATGCTAAGATTTTATGAATATATAAACGCAAGTTTTCCACTTTATAGCAAAAAATGGTAGAGAGACAGAAATGTGATAGCGTGAAAACATTTTCGAGCTGAAACATTCAAATCCAAAAATGACAACAACGGTAAAGAAGTAATTGTCGAAACAGTATAAAACATTTCAGTAGCATTCCAAATTAAATACGGAGACTGATACTATAAAGAACGAAGTTTATATACATAGTTGTAAATTTGTGATTCTGTAGTATACAGAGTGACCTTACTTCCCATTTATTGTCACTGTTTCTATACTGTTCGCTTAAAGATTTAAGGCGATTACTATAGGTAGATTTTGCTGATTAAATAACGGATATTTTTGCGAATATTTATAAACAGTTAAATGCAGTGAGTAAACCTGCTCAATAATAATTGTCATAACCTTTTAAGTATGTCAGCACGGATACACTTTTAATATAAAGAAGTCATAGAAAGTGTCAAACAATTTCGATTTAGACATGTCAATTTACATTTATTAACAAGGATGATACTTTCCCGAGTTTCTAAATTTAAAAATATTTACACAACCTATAGGAGTAAAGAGCATGGTTACACTTAACAATTAACCATTGAGTGTATAATATACTTAATAATTAGTTTAAAAACCGTTAAGTTACTAAATCAATATAACACTAATTTTAGTTAATAATTATCGTGTATTGTGTAACATTTATATAGAAAATTTAACTACCTCTAGGTAATTTTATGTTGTTTTCTATCAATTTAAACGAAAAACTTTCTTATAGCTTCGCAGAAGAACCTTTAACAATCTTTTAATATATTAAATTCTAATAAATATTTCGAAGAACTTCTTTCAGATTTTAAATTACAATTAAACGCACTGCATTTTTCAATTCTGAGTCATAATCTTGTGTATTAATGTACCTACGTTTCTTATTCACGGAATCCCTCTTTATGTGCAAATAACAAGTTAATTAAGCAATTTAGAACTTTGAACACCCACTACCTACAGATCTTAAATATGAAATTCTTGTACATGAATCTCTTGCTATTTTTGTGCAGATATTGGATGTCGCAAGAAGTAATAACTGTAGGTAAGTATTAAAAATTTGATTACTTCTTTGTATCTAAAATTTCTTTATTTTGGGAACACCTTGGCCGCATTAACAGAATTTACAATTGGTGAAACGCTGAGTTTTTCTTTTTTAAATGCCTTCCTAGGTTCTGCAGCCGGTCGAGCACACATCAGATTTTCCTAGACGACAACCAGGGAACAATACAAAATGTACAGGGTGTTTTTTTGGAACCTTTAGTTAGACGTTTCCAGGAAAGTTTTATAGGTAGATTTTTAAAAATTTGTACTTAGGGGTTACTCGGAAAGTCGAATCGACATAAAATACTTTCAAAATGGCAGCACTTCGAGAAATGCCGGAATTAGCTACTAACTTCGTTATTTTAAATAGCAACCCATATTTTTTATTGCATTTTTGGATTCTACGTGAAATTTCAGTTCTTCTGATACCATATATCAATATCTCCATGTTATGGTTTTTATGTTATTTTCTTATTTAAAAGAAATGGTGAATGCAGACGGTACTTTAAGAATTCATTACTTGGAAACCGTTATAGCTATGACAACCGAGTTTTCACCAGCGCATAGAGGAGGAATAGGGCTTTCTTTTGGTGTACTTAAAGAAAGGTTAAGTTGCGTTAAGGTGACGAGTGAAAAGCGACATAATGTCGACCTCGCACCAATATGTATATGCATATATGTCTGTTGATTTTCAGATTTCCGCGAGTGCTGTATATGCTGCTATTCTCCTTCCGGGTTTCTCCTCGCGTAAAAGCGTTTAATTGACGACGTTTCCGCCAGGTCGCACTAGCCATCTTCAGGTCTTCTTGTTGTGTGATCTGGTCACACGAACAAAACTACTGTCGGCTGCTGAGGGCGGTGGTTTAAATACTTTGCCACTTTCACTTTCACTTTTTTTTCAAAAGTTTCATAACGTTCACTTTCACTTTCACTTTTTTTTCAAAAGTGAAAGTGAAAGGAGCAAAGTATTTAAACCACCGCCCTCAGCGGCCGACAGTAGTTTTGTTCGTGTGACCAGATCACACAACAAGAAGACCTGAAGATGGCTAGTGCGACCTGGCCGAAACGTCGTCAATTAAACGCTTTTACGCGAGGAGAAACCCTGAAGGAGAATAGCAGCATATATGTCTGTTGTATATACGTATCTAATAAATAAATAAATAAATATCTGTTGTGTATATTTTTGTTCGTTTGTGTATAGTTTATCATTGTGCACATTCCTTCTATCTGTTTTGTTATCTGTTGTGCACGGTTACTTGTTGTGCGCATTTTTGTCAGTTTAGTTTGTTATCTATTGTTCGCATTTTTGCCAGATTGTTTTGTTATCTGTTGTGTAAAGATTATTATCTGTTGTGCTCATTCCGTCTATCTGTTGTGCAGAGAAGCGATAAGGACAACGATTACATCAATATTCATATCTAAGTATGTTTTGTTGTTGTAAATAAAATTAAAAACCATATAGATCCAGAAAACTGTAACTACTAACATAAATCAATCGACAAGGGCTGAATAATCCTGAGCAGCCCAAATAAAACTTACTAACACAAAATAATTTTTAAACACTAACAATTAAATATAAGTACTTACGAACTTTGATTTTATTTGATTTGAAAACACAAGGGAAACAAAACGAACAGTGAGATGAATTGAACAAAAGGTGACCATTCAAGAAAACAAAAAAGATTTTAAAAAATGTTGAATTTTTATAGAGAAAATATTCCAAGTGATTAACCTTGCTTTTTTGACAAAAAAATGAAGAAATTTTTTATTCGAAAAGGCTTCGGAATATGTTAGTTTACTTCATAAAAGATAGTTTAAGGTACAAAAAGTGTATGAGGTCCACCTGTAAGTGCCTCATTTGTACGGTAATGGAGGAAAGGGGTCTGTCAAGAGACCCTCTATTTTGATCTTTAAAGGGCGATATCCCCGAAACGGTGCGGCTTTGAATGGAACTTTTTGTAATTATTTAATTGTCATCTAATGGACTTTAAGAAAATACCTTTACTTAGACGAATTTCGAGAGTTGGATTTTTATCAAGAAAATATAACAAGTGGTTAACCTTGCTTTTTTGACAAAAAAATGAAGAAATTTTTTATTCGGAAATGCTTCGGAATATGTTAGTTTACTTCATAAAAGATAGTTTAAGGTACAAAAAGTGTACGAGGTCCACCTGTAAGTGCCTCATTTGTAAGGTAATGGAAGAAAGGGATCTGCGAAGAGACCCTCTATTTTGGAGCGATATGTCCGAAACGGTGCGACTTTAAATGGAACTAGCTGTACTTAATTATTTAATTGTCGTCTAATGATCTATAATTCTATACGAAAACATCTTTGTTTGGTCGAATTTCGAGATATGATTTTTTATTAAAAATTGTTTTTCGAAAAAGTTAGTTTACTTCAGAAGGTATCGTTTAATATAATCTACAAAAAGTGTGCGAAATCCACCCGTTCATTTTTCCATCCATTTTTTCTTTACGTGTTCTAGATTAGTATTTCAGTTTTAGGCATAGATACTTATGGGTTGAGTTGATATTTTTCGTGAAATCTTATCCGGACTAATTGATTTAACCCTAAGAAATTGCGAATACAACTGATTCATGTCAGTTTACTTACAATTTAATTCCAATTTAAAAGGTATAATCGATTATAATGTTATAAGACGGCTAATGTCTTTGGTACGCACTATTTTCTCAACATTTATTTGTGAGAGACATTCCATAACGTCAGTGTGACCGTGGCATGCATAACATATTAATATCTGATAAACAAACTGACGGCACGTGTTGAACTATATTTGTTGACATACCATAACGCACCGTTTTTTAACATAATTTTGATAGATGCCATACATTTATATCCTGAAGTACTAATTATTGAGAAAAGTTAATCCTTAACGGTAAAATGTTGCTCTCAATTCGAAATGTTAATTGTCAATTGGAAAAATTAAATAAGGAATGCTGTAAAAGGAAATGCATGTATGTACGTTTTAACACTTCCTTTTTCGTATTAAACGTGCATATATGACTTATTTAAGTTATATACTTAATGTCAAAATAGCTCGCTGTAAGCAATGTGCAATTTGTATGCAAAGAATCGGTAGATTGAATAATAAATATCTAACCATAAAAGAATATGGGAATGAGTATCACGTCCATAACTTCCGTTCAACAGAATGAAAATGTGTGAGGCATCGATTCCTACTTGAACAATGTGGAGATACGCCTGTCTCGAACATATTTTATACGAGAATTGACTATTAATTATGGCATTTTAAACTTAGCAGCAGGAATTAAAAAAGGGCCGGATTTATAAAAATTTGGGGGGTTTGGCATAACTATTGCTTGGTGGTCTGTGTTTCTTAAATATTTTTATACTTCTTTTAAAAAGACAAAACATTTATCCAATTCCTAAATTTTCATAACGGATTTATGTATAAATAAATAATACTTTTAGGAGTTAACAATAAATGACTGATGATAATTGATCTGATTCTGCATTTGAAGTCTTTCCTTGGTGGTCCAGGTCAACCCTTCCAACTTAACGATGTAGAGCTGAAATAACACGTTACCACATGGTTGATAAGACAGGCGGCAACATTCTTTGAAGAAGCGCTGCAAAAACTTGCGCTATGCTATGACAAATTACAGGGGCTATGTCGAAAAATAGTGTAAGGTTTGTAGATTTTTGAGAAATAAATTGTTTTGCTGTATCTGTATTTGTTTTTTTTTAATTGCCAAACGGAACTTACTTTCCAAAAGTACCTGGTATATTCTATATTAAGAAAGTTTCAAAGGTTTTATACATTTTTTCTTTTACCTTTACTATCACTTTGTTATTGGAAATTCTGAATATTATACTACACTATAGTTAATGAAACACACATAAACGTTGCAAGCACTACTGAGATTAAAAGCTATTTAATACAAATATTCTGGAAATATTACCACCCGAGTGGGAGAAAAATCGGACGAAATTGTACGATAAAAGGAAAAACTGTGCGATAATGGAATGGACGAATTAAGTGATAAGGTTCATTGTGCAATAACGGACGCAATTGACCGATAATGTGTAAACTTGATAAAGAGGAGGATCTGCGAGATAAAGGGCAAAATTGTGCGATAAGGGGCGAAATTCTGCAACATGGGACGAAATTATGAGATAAGGTGCAGAATTTGACGATAAGAACCAGAAATCATACGAAATTTGTGAAATACGTGACAAAATTATGCCATAAGGGACGGAATTGTACGGATAAGGAACGAACTATACGATAATAAATGAAAGTGTTCGATAAGAGACTGAATTATGAGATAAGAGAACAAATAGCCGGAGTAGTAGGATATTCGATAAAAAACGAAATAGTGCGATAAAGGGCAACATTGTGCGATGAAAAAACGAATATTGAACAAAATTGTACGACGAAGAATGGATTTGTGCCTTAAGGGTTGAACTTGTGCGATGAAGGACGAAATTATGCGATATAGAACATACGGGATTAAATTGTGTCAGAACGTGACGAATTATGCGATAAGGGGAAATGTGTATTAAAGAGCGGAATTATGCGAAAAGGGGAGCAATCGGTGAGATAAGAGAAAAAAGGCCAACAATGGACAAAATTATGCGATTAGGACGAATTTTGCAATAATAGGCAGAATTTTGCGATAAGAGGCGAAATTGTGCGTTAACGGATGGAATTGTGGTATAAGAACTGAAATTATTGTGCAAGAAGGGACACAATTGTGTTATAAAATACAAAATTGTGTAATAGGGACGAAATTGTATGACATTTATGATATAGGAAATGGAGGACAATTTGTAGGATAAGAGACGAAATGTTACAAGGGAGAGGTGGATGTCGTTTACACTAGTTTCACGAAAGCATTTGATAGAGTGAACCACTCGCTATACTAATCTTCGTACGGTTTTGTCAACCCCAGGGATTCAACCTGGGACCACTATTGTTTGTTATATTCATCAAACAATGCAACAAATTAATATTTGCGAATGATTTGAAAATCTTTACATCCATCTCCTACACTGACGATTGTATGTTTTTGCAAAACCAAATTGATGGAATGGTGCGTCGATAATTACCTCATTCTTAGCGTCTCCAAATGCAAGGTTGTATCTTATACAAAGAAAAAGAACCAACCATATACAACTATAGGTTTAACTCTGTGGAACTCCCACGTTGTGGCTCTATAAAAGATGACTTGGGTATTACAATTGATTGCAACTTAACCTTCACAATCTGTGGTATCAAGTGCAACAAAAACACTTGGATTTATCCTTAGGAACTGCTCTAATTTCACAACCTAAATGCTTCGATTACACTGTCTTTCCTTTGAAGTAAATTGGAGTATGGATCAATCATTTGGAACCCACATTATAACGTGCAGAAAAGAGCCATTGAGGGCGTGCAGCGTAAATTTTTATTTAACTTGTTGCACAACAGAATAGATTGTCCTACAATTTTAAATCTTATTAATGGAAAGTACCAAAGTCAACTCTATAAACCCGATTACCCCTGCGCTTCCCACTGGGAAGACTAATTTAATGTACCTACCTACTCCACGCACGTTTACTTGATGTGTAGTACTTTCAGTAGAATTTATGGAACCTGTGATATTCTCTATTCCTAACTAAGCGATATATTAAGGGCTGGAAATAATACTAACTAATCTTTTTTGTGTTACCTATGTTGACACTACCACATCAACCCCCTAGCCCCAGCAACCCCTAACTCAAGAATTTAAATAGGGAACGCAGGTCAAGCGACCACTCATTTGAAGCGTCTTTCAATTCTCTATGCGACAGCATGGCCGAAATTAGTTTTAGGTATTCAATTTTTTAGTAAAACTTACGTAACGGAACCAGCGCCAGCGTCTCTGGAAGAGTTGCGTCGACGCATTATTGAAGAATGCCGCCAAACTACGCCACCGATCCTCCAAATTGTAAGGAAACGTTTAGAGCAGAATGGAAGTTGGTGGCGCACAATTTGATCATTCGTTGAATTGATACAAATTTCTTCTGACTGTGAATTTTGATGTTTAAATTTTTTCTACACTAAAATATATATAAACCTAAAAACAATCATGCACTCACATAGAAAATCAAGAGACCTTTAACATGAGGGGTCACTCGACCACCTTACCGTAATTTTTGTTTTTGTTGGGGGTTGATCATTGAACTGTACGCTATACGCAACTGGAAAGGAAACGTCCATAAGTGGCACTGAAGCCACAGCAAAGTTAGGCAACCCTCAACGACTGGGTATTTCTATCTCTTTCTTTCGCATGCAACGTCATATCTATAAACGTTAACACGGGGTATAAAATGTAAGTAAGTCGGGTAAAAATACGTTGATGGTTATCTCTTTCACCAGTCATACATCCATTGTGGTCCAAGTCAACAAAACGTTTACAATTAAATAAATCAATGTTTTATTATGAGATATATACCTACAATTTTTGTGACGCTGCACATACATTTGAGAATACAGACGCGTTTACAGAACATTACAAAATGAATTTAGTTATTTCGTTTGTAGTAAAAAAAGTTATATAAAATTTGGTGCTATTTTCTACTAATTGTTATGAACTACTAAATTGTTAAATTGACTAATTCACCCTTAGATCATTGTAGTATATACAGGGTATACCACGGAACCGGTACATCCTACTTTCAAATGTGCATAGGTTTTGAGTGCAGTTTTAATCAATATTAGATAAAAAGTGTTAATAACTACAAAACCGCTAAAGATAGGTATAGGGATACCTATAGTTTATCGATGCGTAAATTAAATAGCTTTCCAAATATGTAAAAATATACGGGGTGTTCCATTTGAAAAAAATGACTTTTTGGTGTTTGAAGTTTTTTAAGTTTGCCACTAATTTTGAACGCCCTGTATAATCTGTGATAGGTTTGCAAATGCATTTTGTGAACCCTTATGGTTTTACTTCGTGTTTGTAAAGTATGAATGTTTTGCGTTCAAAGAAGACCAAAAGGTGGGCTATTAAACATCCCTCCGCAAAGCGCAAATTTTTCAAAAAAATCATAATATCTCAAAAACAGTTGAAGATAGGTATAGGATAATCTAATACAATGTTACGCAGAACCGATTGTATAATCCAAAAATGCAATAATATACAGGGGGTTCCATTTAAAATAAGAAGATGAATGGCGACTTCCGGTCCTTCCGGAAGTTGTACAACATCGACAATATTTTAGAACAAAAGAAGGCTATGGGTTATCCTTAACCTGAAAGTTTCAAATTCATAACTAATAAGGGACCCCAGAAACTTCTAATGAACCGGTTCCGTGGTATACCCTGTATGATCTAAGAGTTCACCAGACAAAAATTATGCAATTTCTACATTGCTTGTCTTTGAAAATACAGTAGAACCCCGCTATTCCGAAAATCCGCCTATTCTGAACAGAACTAAAAACACGCGCACTATTATATTTCTCTTCACTTCATTCCTGTACCTTTTATTGGGCACGGAACAATTACACGTTACGTTATTTATTAAAAACACAACGTATAAGTTGCGTTGACAACGATAGCAAATAATTTTAGATAAAATTTGTATTAACAAGACTTATTCACCCACGAAATTGTTTAATACTGCGTTTATCGGCTAAATTAGGGCATCCGTATGCAACACAACAATTCACGATGGTGTTTTGATTTAATAAATTTCACAATCACTTTCAAGTATTATTTTACACCTTTCAAACTATGGAAAATACGCGCTTAAAAGACGTCTGCCCTACTAACACAACAAGTTAGAAAGCGACAGAAATACCTAGTCGACATCTGTGCTTGTCAGGCAAGCATGGCTTCAACGCCTACAATGCATTGGCATAGGCCGTATCCCTTCCAGTTGCGTATAGCGTATAGTTCAATGGGGTTGATGGGGCTAAGGGGTTCACCTGACAAAGTCAAATTTGACATCAAAATGTGCCGTTCAAAAGGTCAAAGGTGGCGTTGTTTCAGGATCATTTCTAAACAACACTCCCACCTTAGTTAACCCAGAGGGTGGTTTTCATGAAGACGAAAAAAAATTGAATAAGACTAATTTCGGCCATGCTGTCGTATAGAGAATTGAAAGACGCGTCAAATGAGTGGTCGCTCGACCTGCTTTCCCTATTTAAATTCTTGAGTTAGAGGTTGCTGGGGCTAGGGGATTGACCTGACAAAGTCAAATTTGACATCAAAAGTTGTCCCCAAAAAATCAAGCATCGACGTGCCCGAGCGTTTTTTTAAGAAACCGGTCTAAGCGTCCCAAAAGAGGCGTGTCTCCTTTTCAATGGCGCACCCTGTATATGCGGTAAGATACACAGTTGTGCGGTAAGGGACGAAGTAGTGCAATAAGGAAGGAATTGTGAAGAGGGAAAATTGAGCAAAAAGGGACATAATTGTGCTATTAAAATACGAAATTATGTATTAAGGCTCCTAAGGAGAGCTTTGTAGTTCATATTGGTCAAATGGCCATTTTGGACGTAATCATCTAACAAAAATTAAAAAACGATGCATTGGTCAAATTCTATGTAGCATAATGATCAATTAATGTAAACCTTCTGGTTTCAAATTAAATATTTAAGTTACAATCTTGGTCGAAAATTCAAAAGGGGAGGTAAGTACAACATTTACGCAACTTTCGACCAAGATTGTAACTTAAATATTTAATTTGAAACCAGAAGGTTTACATTAATTGATCACTATGCTACATAGAATTTGACCTACGCATCGTTTTTTTAATTTTTGTTATATGATTGCGTCCAAAATGGCCATTTTATGACTATTTTAGCAATATGAATTGCAGAGCTTTCCTTAGAAGCCTTAAAGGACGAAATTGTAAGACAACAGATAAAAATGGCGCTTAGGGACGGATCGTACCGTACGGGACTACATTTTGCGATAAGAAGTGTAAATGAAACGAATTTATACTATGGAAATATTGATAGGTAGATGCTTGAAAAGAATCTTGAGATTATTTAGAAATCAACTGTTAAAAAATAAATTAAAATCGAAAATCGATCAAAAAGTTGTTTTACTACGAAAAAATGAAAAGCAGCTCTTATTATAAGGAAAATAAAGAATATAACAATAATGATCTAAATGTGCAATGAAACAACTGATACCTTTTACCCAAACAATTAAAAATAGATCATTTATTTACTTCTAAATTTATACAGAGAGCGTATAAAGTTTCAAAACCTTTTTTTTTCTTTTTTCTCGTAAGAATTTGCGAAAAACGCTTGAACACGTCAAATTGATTTATTTTGAAAGAAGTATATTGAGACCATTTTCATTTTTCCACCCCCCTCCGTTTTCAAGTTATGACGTCAGAGCCATTTTTTTAAATACAACCCCCTCCATTTTTTAGTGGATTTGGATAGATCATAGAATTCTGATTTAAGTAATATGAACATTTTAGCTTTCTGGCCAAAAGTTTCCGAGATATTAATTTTTGAAAGTAAAAAATGTAGACTGATTATTCGTAATATGTACTGATTGTGCTATTTTGTCCCTAATCAATATTTTTCCGTTATTATTATTTTTGTGACTTGTTTAGTACCTACGTATTAAAAAGAAATCATTGGTATTTTTTTCTCGATAAGGATTTTGTTTTTGTTGATGATAACCGATTCCCCATTACAAAATAGCGCAATCAGTATTACCACTAATAGTCTACATTTATTACTTTCAAAAATTAATATCTCGGAAACTTTTGGCCAGAAAGCTAAAATGTTCATATTACCAAAGACCATATATGGTCTTTGATATTACTTAAATCAGAATTCTATGATCTATCCAAATCCACTAAAAAATGGACGTGGTTGTATTTAAAAAAAATGGCTCTGACGTCATAACTTGAAAACGGAGGGGGGTGGAAAAATGAAAATGGTCTCAAAATACTTCTTTCAAAACAAATCAATTTGACGTGTTCAAGCGTTTTTCGCAAATTCCTACGGGAAAAAAGAAAAAAAAAGGTTTTGAAACTTTATACGCTCTCTGTATAACATCTTATTACCTACTTATATAACAGTATATAAATAAAGTAAAAAAGATATGATATAAATAACAGGATATATTATCTTAACCCAGCGCTGTACCAAAACTATGCTTCTTTTATGTTTGTGGTTTCCTTTGTCAACCACATGAATCATCGATAGCAAATAGCTGATTAGACAATTTCCAAATAGCGAAAAAATCAAAAATATTAAGCATGTTAAAAAAAATAAATCTAGCGCATTAATTAAAGTATTATTCGTGCAAGATTGAACGTGTAAATAAATTAGAAAAAGTATATTCGCCATGCACATTGTCAGACGAAAATCGATCCTTTCCCGATTGATCCAAAATGATGCGTAACTGAGAGCAACTAACAAATTTCCCGATATAATTACCGACAAGACGTAATTTGAAAAATATCGCTTCACAATAAATTGTACAGCCAAAATTCGAAAGTTTCCCGAAGGACGTACGTCTATCTCATTATATGTCGTTACATTAGTTAACGCAAATTCATCTAAATTTGTACGTGAAAATATTTTTATCGGATTTCGATCCCAGTTTAATTCCACTTCGTCCATTGGAAAAGTATCTGCAAATTTCTTATTATTGAATAAAATGGCGTAGATTAACTTACACGTTCCGAATTTTAACTCACAAATTTGAACGTCGAAAGGATAACGACGAAAATCTCGTGTACATGTCGAACGCACTATAACCTTTTCACTTAAAAGCACGTTTCCCTTGTTACCTAAACCACGCCAAAATTGTGTATCGTCAACGTGATTGCATGTTTTCATACAGCCTTTTACGAGAGTTATTTTGGGGCGCCAAATTTGTCCATTTACCGCCTTTTGTTGCGTTCTTAAGTTATCCCCAAGTCTCGGATCCGACCAGCGTTGGTGTACTAATAATGTAACTTCATAGTCCTATTAATTGTAATTAACTGAATAATTAGGAAAGGTAATTAATAAATTAAGTACGTGCCATATTCGTAGTGCTGATAAACTGAATATTTTCTAACGTTAGTGATACGTTTACGCTCACTGCCGTTTGTTCATCAATTTCTTCTATTAATTCACGCCATAATTTTCTATTGCAATCTATAGAAATACACAGATTAAAAAATATAAAATACACGAAAATATGCAGCAACATCGTGCAGAGCTTCTGTCCCTTTAAATTACTTCTCACACGCACTACTTAGTACTAGTAAATGTTCTCGTAAAACATCTGTAGTAATAGTCAGCATGAGTAATGTAGATCACATATGACGGGATGAAAAAATTGTTTATATTTTTATAAAAGATATTGTATAGATTAAATCACTTCCGCGACGGAACCCGCTAAAAGGTCGTAGGTAATAAAATGGAACTATAAAAAGAAAACTTTCACATTAATGGTTTAGGATCCCAAAGAAGCTTTAATGCGTGTAATTTTAGAAAGAGGCTGATGAAGTCCTAAGAGACAAACTCATATCGTTAGGGTACGAAAGTAGGCGCCTGAAACCAGCGCGAGTGAACATAATCAAAGATTTGATACTCTTTGGCATAATAAAAGAGTGTTTAAAACTTAGCAGCATGTCGTTTTTAGATGAGCTGCTTTTGTTGTAAAGCCCATGTTTTAAACTAAAAAGAAAAAAAAAGAGTTATTCATCCCCTAAATCAAAACAGGAGAATGTATGGCTGAATTCGCGGAGTTGAGAGGCGACAAGGAGAGCTTCTTCCATTGCACTAGAATGAGTAATGCCACTTTCAACTACATTTTCCAAACAATGGAAAGCAAAATGTCTAGATGTAACTGGTACAAGCAACTGAAGAAAAACTGTAGAGTGTGCATTTGGTGGTATACTCCACACGAAGGTATGTAAAAATTTGCATAGGTCAATTTTTTTTGGAACACTAATTCCCGTACTCGGGAAGTAAAATGATGGCCGTACCATTTGAAAAAATAAAATTACCTTTGATTGGAATTGTGTAAATTGACGTACCTAGTAGTTTGTCCCAACACAACAATTCGAATTTGACCGTCTGGTCTACGCTAGTACATTTCATGTTATAGTAATATCGCATAGTCACGGCATTCTAAGCTTTGTGATCCCTGCGACATTCCAATTTATGAAAATGAGGAATTGCGGCTAAACGATTCGTTTTACGTACCTACTATGTCATAAAGTCGCATTAGACTTGACCAAGAACTTTAGGAATCCAAATATGCAATAATATACAGGAGGCTCCATTTAAAAAAAATACAACTTTGTATAAACTTTGCAAATCGGTTTGCAGCCTTAAGGATACCCCACGCCCACCATATCGAAGCAACGAATTTTAGAAATATTCGTTTACATTTATAAACCCATACAATCTTCCATCCACACACTATTTGGTCACCCTGTATGTAGAAAAAAAACATTTCTCTGTAGAATAGTATTGGGCACTTACCTTATTAGAAGATTTAGAAATAAGTAAAGCTAAGCTAAGGGCGGTGGGTAGAGCTCGTATCCAGAAAGGAGAAAAGTGACGCATTGGAAAGGTCGCCATTTTGTTATACCTTAATCCATTGTTTTCAAATTTGGGATTTGAATTCTCATTGTTAAGAGCTTTCCAACGATGTGCCACATGACCCCTTTTTCCATTTAATTTTTTCTACAAAATGGCGCGTTCACTTTTTGGTAAAAAAAATGTATGCTAAAATTTGCAACAAAAAATAAAAATCGACGTATTTCAGGATTTTTATCTAAAATAAATTGTTTGCAAAATAATGAATTTGTTCCATAATTTAGTCGCTCACTGTTTACTCCATAGTTTAATACTGAAGATGTGCTCATTTTGAGCGTAATTCGGATAACGAAAAGGACATTTTCAGATTTATAATTAGATTTATCTCAGCTTTTGTGGTTGTCAATAGTGCTATGCTGGCATCTCTTAAATGTACGCCCCAGCAAGCGTGCTGTAATGCGCATGTGCCAAACACTGTTGATGAAAGCAATAGCTTTATTCTTTTTATACAGCCATAGGGTTAGTCAAAGTCATATTAATCACGTGATTGGAGTGACTTGCGTCATAAGACATTTCTTACGTCAGGTTAATATAAAACGAATGTTCAAGTTGAGCATGTTCACTCCGAGGTAACCCTGGGGGCCTGGGGCTGACATAAAGGTTTTAAAACGAATAGGGCCGGTCGAAGTTTTTGTATAAAACGAATAGAGTGCTATTGACAGAAGTGACTTT
Organism: Pyrocoelia pectoralis; assembly: GCA_036250285.1. Taxonomy (NCBI): domain Eukaryota; kingdom Metazoa; phylum Arthropoda; class Insecta; order Coleoptera; family Lampyridae; genus Pyrocoelia; species Pyrocoelia pectoralis. The sequence goes on from CM070075.1 coordinate 9,252,426, forward strand.
AAGTCAACCATAAACTCTAAAACGAATAAAGCTCATTTTATATCATTTCTCCATCATTTAAGCTGGTATAAAATAAAAGGCTAATGCGCTATCTGCGGAGTGTATATGATCTAAGGGTGGAACGCACTATACCTACACCTACGCTGGGCAAAATACATGCACTAAGGTTATTTTATTTTTGAAGTCCATTGAACTGTACGCTATACGCAACTGGAAAGGAAACGCGCATAAGTAACACTGAGGCCAAACGAATGGGTATCTCTATCTTTTTCTTTTGCACGCAACGTCATACAAACGATGACACGGAGCATAAAATGCAGGTGTCGGGTAAAATAAACGTTCCGATAGTTATCTCTCTCGTCTGCTCTACAACCGCAACAAGCTAGAAGGCGACAGAAGTACCCATTCCGCATCTGTCTTTGTCAGCTTCAACGCCTACAATGCATTGAAATCGTCCGTATCTCTTCCAGTTGCTTATAGCATACAGTTCAGTGTTGAAGTCTCGTTGTTTACTTGTTTTTACATAGTATCTACCGTATTTGCTTGCTTTTCCATCCCACATTAGGTGTTTTCTTTTTGCATCACCACAGGTGTGCCACAGGGTTAGGCAAATGCACAATTATCACGTGATTGAAGCACCTTGCGTCATGTAGACATTTCTGCCTCAGGTTAATATAAAACTTAAATAAAGCTTTTAAAACGAATAGGGTTATTGAGAACTGAGTCAAATTATTTTTATAAAACGAATGGTGTGTATTGACAGAGGTGATTTAAGTGTGCCACAAAATGCAAAAAGAAAACACCTATTATCGATAACACCAATGAATAAATAGTGTCAGGAAGAAGCATATAGCAGGCGCCTGTATATGTCAATGCGAGACGGAAATACGGCCATGAAAAGCCAAGTATGACTCACTTTGTTGATGTTATGTTGATGGTCGTTGCGTAGGCGTATACTTAGTTTTTGTTTAAATTTACATTTTAACGATAAATTAGTGGTGATTTTTATTCCGTTAGTGTGGGAATCACATCTCAGATTTCATATGGAAGTAGTTCAGATCATTTAATTTATGTAGAATTCATGATTGCAAGCTTTTTTGTTAATACATAATTTGAGGTTAAAACATAGGCGCCTGTATTGTTTCTAAGGGCATAAACAATTTTTTTGCACGTTGATAGTGCGTTTTATTGTTATAAATTACCTTTAAATAACCGTTTGTAACCAAACAAGTAAACAAAAACAAAACTTAGTACTATACGAATATATAACAGTAGAAATTTATATTTTATTATTATTTTTCAAGTAAGTATCTTTTTGCGACAGCACGCCACTGTCAAACAGGAAACAATCATCTGCCATATGCAAAGGCCATCCCGGTCGCACGATAATATTGCATATTCTTCTTCCTGACACTATTTATTCATTGAATAACACCAACAAAACTTATTTTAGGAACAAATATGAGTACATATACTTGAACTACGCAGTTAGTAGGTCAAATGCATCACAGCCATTATTAGTAGTAGATACAGAGTCAGTGAATAGTTCCAATATGACGCCGTGAAGTTAGTTTGAAAATACCTACGAGTAAAGATATATAGGAGAAACAGTGAACTCTAATACCACACTAATACAGTCTACTCAGCAAAGAAGATAGTTGGAGAGGGGATACCGGCGCTATAGACCATCCGGAAAAAAATATTTGGGCGCTTAATTTAAATGTGTTTTGTTGGATACAAATAAAGGTATTGTATGCTGCATAAAAAGTTTTCAAAAAGATTGATTTTAACAAACAAGAGTGACACAATAAAAGGATTAAGTAATAAAACGCACGAGGAAAATGTCAGCTGTAAACTGTAATAATTTACTTTTAGCTGTGAATGTACACCTTAGAATTCTGAAATATGATTGGATAAACAATTTGCCGCGTGAAAAATTTCAAATACATTATTTTAGTTGACATATTTTCCAACTATCTTGTTTGCTGAGTGGAGCTGTATAACTGGAAGGGAAGCAACAACACTGAACATTGAAGCAGTTTTGTAACTTATGCAACCCCCCGGTGTGGTGGAATTGTTGTCCTTGTTTAACTTGTATGAAATAAAATACATATAATTAATCAAAAGGAACTGCAAAATAGTCAACGAATATAACAAATCAGACAAGGTTAGTTGTACTACCAGCATTACCAGCTCAATCTATCTTTGTCTTTACGCCTGCTTCAACGAGTGCATTTGCGAGATACATGCGCGTCCCTTCCAGTTAAGTATATTAGAGTTCACTGAGGAGAAAACATTGCATGATCAACGCACGACGCGACGGAAGTTATATGCAAACGGAGATTTAACGGAGTGGGGGAAAATTATAGAAATTTAAAAACAATGATTATAGTTATAATTATAACTTTGTTCATAAATTAACATCAAACCGTCGCAAAGTACAATAGGTAGGTAATGTAATGGCGACTTCCCTCGCGTTTGCTGCTATCCCAAATATGCTCCTTTCCTATTTATCTTAACAGGAACAAACTAGAAATAAGGGGGAAGACAATAATTACATACGGAAGCGAAAGCTGGACTTTAATAAACACAATAATAAAGAGGCAATCGACGTGAAATACTGTGAATCGGCCACGATGGTTCGGGCATCCAAAAAGGGATGCCAAGTAAAGGTTCAAAGAGCCAAAAAGAAGAGGAAGGCCGAGAAAAATCAAAAAACAAGAAATAATAGGCTACAAAAACTGACATTTTTTAGAGGCTTTTGATATTTTGAAGAAGGCAGAGAGTCAAACTTATTCACTAAAATTTAGTTTTATGGTAGGCATTTTGTTCAATGTTAAAGCTTATTTATCTATCTATCTAAATAGTAATGGATGAAGATATGAACAAGCGCGTTACAAAATATAAAGCGGTAAATTCAAGAATATTGGTGCAAACAATCAAGCTAGACCACATGGTAAATTTTATACAAATTTATGGAGCAGTAAAAGGCATACCAGACATAGAAATGGAAGAGTTCTAAAAACACTCCAAGAAGCGTTAGATGAAGCAAACGAGTGGAACCAACAATGATTCTGGGGGACTGGGACGCAAGGGTAGGAAGGGATCCACATAGAGGATTAGGTTGTATAGGAATATGGGGAGAGCGGACGCTCAACAGGAATGGATTAAAAATGGTAGACGTCTGCCAAAGTAACGTCTTAATAATAGGCAACACCTTCTGGAGGCAAGAAGAAGAAGATATTTACATGTTTGTGGCAGAAACGCCAAACGTCTAATTGATTACATAGTTCACACAACAAATCTAAGCAAGACAATACAAAACATAGCAACAAAGAAGGAAGCAGGCTTGGGTAGCCACCACAGATTAGTGGTGGCCCAATGCATAAGCACAATTAAGAAAACTAAAGAAAAAGAATATAGTAGGATAACAACGAACAAATTAAAAATTGCAGAGAAGCAGAAAAAGTTAAAAGCAAAAACAAACATGATTTTTAGTAAAGGCAAAAAATAGATACAAAACAGAAATCTGGAGGCAGTGTGAAAAATTTTCAAAGAAACTATACTAAAGGTAGTGGAAGAAGTATGCGAACGATGATACTAAGATAACAAAAACTTAGAGAACTAAGTGGTGGACGGAAGAAATAAAAAGGTGAAAGTTTGGGGAAGAACTAAACGAAAATTACAACATAGACAAAAAGAGGTTCTGGACCGCGGTAAAGGAATTAAGAGGAACAAACCGGGATGAAATAAAAGCAATGTACAATAAAAGTGACGAACTCCAAACGGAAATATTTGGGGACGTGGAGGCAGTACTATGAGAAAAAATTTGGCGGAAACAAAGGAGGAGACACAAGAGAAAATGACAATAGTAGGAACTTCCAAGAAATAACCAAAAAAGAAACACAAGAACCATTACGGTGGTTAAAAATTGGAACAGGAAGTGGGGAAGATGAGATATCATCGGAATTGCTTAAGTGCCTGGGAGATGAAGAGAAGGAGTGACTATGGGAGATCTTCAAAGAAGCTTGGATACAGAAAAAAATCCCGAACGAATGGGAATATAACTTGATCATACCAATACACAACAAGAAACTACAAAATGTGGAAATTACAGCAACACACAAGGTTTACACAAGAATACTGGAAAACAGGCTGGAGGAAAAACAAACTGCATTCAGACCAGGTAGACAAACAAGCGAAAATATCTATATACTGAGAACACTAATACACAAAGAGGAAAATCACTCACAAGAATGAAAGAGATAGCGAGGGACAGAAAAGGATGGAAGAGATGGGTGATGGAGGAACCGGGCCAACACCAATAATCCGACGCCTAAGAGAACAGAAGGAACCGAGGAAGAAGAAGAAGAAGATAATACAAAAGTTTGTTAGGTCCCTACACAAAATTATGTATCGGTTACCTATGTAAAAATCTTACAAAACTTAAATACTATATTATCTTTTATTTCTATTCAAAGAATACATTGTGTTGTCTAAAATTCAATATTAAATGGATATCTCGACACAATTTGTCCAGAACTTTAGTATGAGGAACAAATATAAGTATAATAGTAAACAAAAATGATATAAAATAGACTATCAATAATATACTTCTCAGAAGTAAAGTAATGACACAATTTCGACATAATTACAATATTTCAAACGAGAAAGTCCTACCAAAAATTCTGGACAAAATGGAAGTATAACTATATATAATATACAGTACATCTGCAAAGGCTTATATAAATTACAACTGTCTTACACAGTTCTATCTTTTAGGTCTAGCTTTAGAATTACAAAATTGGTTTTGCAATTAACATTGTAACCTATAATATATTGACAAGTGTATTTCAATATCTCTTTGGGACAAATAACTATTTTATTTAAACATACATGGAATGTTTAAATATAATCCATTTCTTGGCTGAAGGAAGTCAACACACGTATTGCAGAAGGCTTCCAAATATGAGAATGTCGTATAAAGTATATTCAAAGAACGAGTTAAATTATTCCGATACAACTACAACACTAGTGGTAATAAAAATTGTCAAGTACAAAAGGTCGACGAGTCCGTGAAAATACTTTATACAACCACCCCCACATAATAAACATTTTGTTAACTAATATTTCTTTGTAATTGTTAACCCTACAATAAATATAATTACGTTTAATATAATTTAAAAAATGGCGACAGCCTTACAATACAAAATGCTGCACAGCGACGACAGAAAAATCTGCCATACTGCCCCTGGGCGCTGTTGCAATAGGAAGAAGCAAGTTTATTTTTATTAATATAATCTATGTAGACATATGACTTATGTTACAGACAAAATTTAAAAAAAAAATACCAAACTGGACAAATTTTAAAACAAATATTGTTAAAAAACATGAACCACAAAAATTATGTGCCAAAAAGATACCAATTAAATATATAACTTGACTAGTTGTTACTTTTAAAACACTATCTACAACTTTATACAACTTTAGAAATTTTAATCCTACATATACATATTTTATTGGAATAGGTCTTAATAGTTATGAAAAATTTTTTGGAGGTTTTAACATAACGACATCAAAATCTATTATTTGTTGCACACTTTACGTATAACGTTAGTATCAAAATAATATTACAATAATATATTATAAAATTTTATACGTAAAATTGCAACCGATAACAGGCTTAAACTTCATAAAATTTTGTTTTAAATTTAATTACAATATGCACAATAATATATTTTTTAACTTGAAATCTAAATTACATAGCGTTATCAAGTATTTCAGCTCTGCTTGTTGTTACATAATGTAGAAATTTACAATTGTGCTTTTATTATATTATTATTATTATTATTATTATTATAAACAAATATAAATTATTTACTGTTAAAAGGTAGAAGTAGATTTAATAAGCGACATGCAGAGTGCTTACAATTAACGTAAATGAGCAAATTATACAAATAAAACTACGAGTTAAATCGTTACCTGTATAGTATACTTCGCGGTTTGATGAAGTGTACTGTATAAGTAAATAATTTATATTATCATTCGAGGCGCGAGCACCAAAAAATTGACTTGTGTTTAGGATTTGTTACGACCATAATAAGTAACAGTAAAAAAGATGCAACAAATCCAAAATAAAAGTCTTGAGAAAATTAAAACAAAAACACATTTCCTAAAATTCAGGAAGTTTGTACTGTTTATACTGCGCACTAAAAGATTAGTCTTGCCGACTAAACTTGGACATGGAGTATTAATTATTTCAGTCTTATATACATTACTAGATGCAGTAATTTTAAAAAAGCTTTTAGATATGGAAAATTATTGTAGAATTGCTCGAAAATTATTTAACACCAGCTTCGTAAAGTAGTTCTAAAACGTTTTACTGAAATAATTGCGACCATTATCCGAACAATCTTTTTTCTCAAACTACCTATGGAAACTGGAATTTAATACCCTTCATCGTTGAAGGTTACAGATCCCATCTAGTTTACCCCTCCTTTAACTTATAAAATACTTAAACTAACGTAGTACACGTTACTCGCATTTGGTGTGTTTTCATAAATTATTCTTTAAATCTTTCAGATTTTAATAAACATATAAAAAAATAGATCCAATAAATTAAACAAATAAAAAATAGTTACTCACATATCCGGCAACTCGCTAATTTAAACTATGAATCGTACTCGATTTAATCTATAACCTTTCAAGATGATACTCTGTGCTAAAATATAGATATCTCTGTTAACAGATACAAGTGGAACAACTTTATAGCTACAGAATATACAATCTAATCACAATGTTGCTAAATCATAACAATCTATCTTGTACGGACATACTTATCTAACACATCCATAAGAAGCACTTATTAATCATTGAAATACTTATTAAATCTATCATATCGTGTCTACAATATATCATAGCCCTACGCGCTAACGCACCATATCTATTTCAAATGAGTAACTATTATCGGTACAATACAAACTACGCTAATTAATTATTTTTTAATATCAGAATCTCACGTCATTGTAATCAATTTTATTTTTTTCAGTTATATAGTTTTATTGTTCTGTAATAAAAGTAATGGCTAAAGATGCTCACTTAGTGCGATTTATCACTTACGTACGTACAAAATTAAAGCTAAATCACTAACACTATTTATTTGGTAATTAATGTCCTCAATATTAAATATTGGGGGCGATTCAAATAATACGATTGAGACATTTCATTTCATTTGACTCAAAACGGTTGTGTGGAGAAATCGTTCTTGGCATTATTTTGAGCGATGTGTGCAACTGATCAAGTTAACTGCCATAAGTATTTTCGTCGAATTTAAGCCAAGCTTTGTGACAACTATAGTTTAAATTATGAGGTGCAAATGGTCATAAGTAACAAACAATAGTGAACTTCTTTTTTTGTGAAATTACCATTTACAATATTGTAGACTAATTACAAAATAAGAAAGCCCCATCATGTGATCTACCTAAGTAAGAAATCAAATTTAAAATAGTCAGACAGCTGTGCAGAGGCGAAATTGTACTCAACTGCATTAGGGGAACAAATCTTAATTTTTGAACAATTTTAATGATCTCCTGCAGCTGTAAATATCTTCATTTGTAACATAGTAAATTTGGAATAGGAGTAGTATACCGCTTCTGACTCACTTTGACCTGGATCGTTACTAACCCAGTTTGATCTGGACAGATCTATGCCGCTACTAACTCAGTTTGACCTTAATATATCTCTGCCGGTTAATCAGCTTCCCCTCATCTGTTTGTACAAAACTGTTTCAAATTTAAAGCTGTTTAAATCGAGCTGTTCAGATGAGGGGAAGCTGCTGATTACCCGGTTTCCTGTAGGTTAGTATCGGTAGGGATATATTAAGGTCAAACTGGGTTAGTATCGACATAGATATATTAAGATCAAATTGAGTTAGTAACAGCATTGATATATCAAGGTCAAACTGGGTTAGTAGCGATCAAGGTCAAAGTGAGTGAGCTATACTTTCTTATTTGGCAACTAGTCTAGTAAACCTATATAATGTCATATACAAGCCGTTTAATTTACTTTCAATTTAAATCGCCCCTTTGATCTGTAGATATGGATATTACTATTAGTTTAGAATTTAACAGAAACACAAAAACAAAAAATAACATATTCAACAATTGAATATGCAACTGAGATCTTTCTGACTACATCTTCAAAATAGAAGTAGAATTTTAACATTTGTTTGGCTTAAACTAATTTAAGAAAAACTGTACACATACAAAAACTATGTTCCAAGCAGAGCCAAGTAATTTTTACTGTTTACTTATCCAAGTTCTGTAATTTACAAAAAGAACTGACATTACCTTTATTACAAGCGTTGCGCATGGCTCAAGTCATTTTAAGGACATGAAACTATGCCCTATAAATGTACGAGGCAGTATTGGGAGGTGTCGGTGAAGGCGACGAGGAGGGCGGCGAAGGGGAACTGGAAGAGCCGCTGTTTGTAGGCAATGCACTGTGACCCGATCGTGGTGGGCGCGGTCTTCCTAAACTTCGGGCACCTACTCCGCCCTCCTCACTGCTTTCTCAGAGATACACCTTCTTTACACTTCTTGTTGTCGAAAATCCATCACCTCGTCTATAGTTATCTCCCTAATTTAATTCACTTCACTAACAATTTAATGCAAGGAATTCCGTTCTTACCTGATGTGAACGTAATGTACCAAAGTTATCTCTACCACGGTAATTGTCTCTACCATTATAACCGGTATCAGGTTGAAATTGGAAGAGAGTTTCGGCGTTATTTTGATGTGGCCCCTTTCGTAAAGTATTTTTGGGAGAATGTAACTTTGGAGGGGGTTGCGGAACCAATACCGGTTCCGCGTACGTCACTTCTTCTTGCGGTAATAGTTTTGGTTCTGCTTGTATTCGGCTAAAATTTGAATAACTAACAAATGGTAAAATCGTAAATTGTTGTCTTTTACCTGTTCATATTTTGACGTTGCTCGAAATATTCATATTCGGTATCGGGATACGGTAAATTGTCGTCGTCATCTTTATGACATTTCCTCCCACATAAATAACCCGCTATAAAACCAACAACTAACGCCGTTACGGATCCGGCAACAACCGCCATAATTAAAACTTCGGCCGAATATTGAGGAGACGAATTATCAGCAGCCGTGACTGATGGATCGCCTGATAAAAACGGCGTATTAAAATAGAAAAGTAGGTAGTGAAATGTACGTACCTCCAATATTTTCAAACCCTCGATCTTGCATTATGTTTATCACTTGTCCATCTGGCATGTCTTTGCTTGGTTGATGATCTTGGTTAAATTTTGGTTGTATGGAACTTAGTCCACCAGCTGAGCTAGCATCTTTGCCCAATTTAGGAGGTGGACACGCGTTGTGTTGACCAGTAGTGACACTTTGATAAAAGTAGCTTTCCTCGCCCCATCGACCTGAACCGTGCGATCGACACTTTCCTTGCACTTTATCCCAAGCGCAATAAGGATCTTGTAAAGCCACACACTCACTGCAACCCCCCCAAATATTATTATTAATCCCGTTCGGTTCATTGCTTTGACAAGCTTACCTGCAACTAGATATTTTATTACTATCACATCTGTGTAACCGCAAGGATTGGACTTCTCCATCCGCGACAACGATAAGGCGACCTTCTTGTTTTTGAGTGTGCATGATGTGAAGTCCCCGTACAGAGACATGTACGGGAAATACTTGTATTTCTTCAACAACTACCGGCCGAACTCCATGTCTGGTTTCGGCGGAAAGAGCATTTACAGCTTTAATAACCTTTCCATTATCTACAAACATAACAGATTAACTTCACACAAACCCGAAAATGATTTCAAATTACCTGTGCCAATAAACAAAACGTCGTAAGTCCTACCGCCTGGGACTTTTACTTGTGGATCGACCGCGATTTGTGTAAATCTATAACTAAAACAGATTGCAATCAGACACTTCGTCAAAATTTGATTTAAAAAAAACTTACTGGAAACTTGTGCGAATTACAATCGGTTGTCCAAAAAAGGAAGGGACACTTTCGTCCATAAGAGAGTGCGTTTTTATAAAATTTAGTGTAAGGTCGGGAAGTGTACGACTGTCGTTGTGGCACTGACCCGGTCTCGGATCGGGAACCTTCGAACTTTGTACTGGTAACCAATTTGAATTTAACGCTGATTGCTCTTTAAAGTTGCCCTCAAAGGTATCTGCGATGTCTTGTAACGAGAAGGCGCAGACGGCACTACCGGAAATGCTGTTGGGTGGCGTCGTGAATGTACCGTAGACTAGTTGAGCGGCCACGTCTCCGTATTGGCCGTCGATTAATTCTGTAGTTGATTCTACGGAAGAAAGTTACATATTGATTATAAAGCTAAGAAAACAAGAAGTTAAAAAAAAGAGGGGACAATTATTTCTTTATGCAGCACCGTTTACCGATGTAAATATAAAGGGCGTAACTTTCATTTTTGTTGAATGTAAAGAAATTTGACTTTGCAAAAAGGTCCGACATCTACTGTACGTATGGGCTGCTGAAAAACGCTTCTGGTGGTACTAATGGTTTTTATGAAGCCAACGGCCAACGTGTTGACACAGAAGTTGTGAAACCCAAACTTGCAGAACCAACACTTCCTCCTCCTGAGTGGGAAACCGTCATTTAATGATTATCAATTGAAGACTTGGCAACTCAAATAAATGCACTCGAGACTCATGATTACGACGTGAACAGACATTGGCAACGTACCACAAAAGCGCCAAGCCAAGTTTTCACCAGCACTCGGGGACGAGAAATTACCTAAGTAGTGTCCTAGTGTTTATTTTCTTAAGTTCTCTTCTATTACTGCGAGGTCATGTTGTAATTTTTCCTCTTAATTAGGGTCATATCGCTTGCAAACATCAGTTCGGTGAGCTGTGTTGGTCTCATTTGCCTACATCTTAATGTGAGTTTCTTCTCCTTTCCATGGATTGCTTTAATACCTCATCCAATACCACAGAGAATAGGTGTCTTCTTTCTTCCTTGGTATTTTCATGTCGATCCTTCGAATTCTATCAAAGAAATGCTTTTTCGAGGTTTATAAAGGATATGTGTACTTCCTTGTTCTTGTTGATTTGTATTCAGTTATTTTTTTCAGCGTGAATGTGAAATCATGGGTGCCTCCAGTGCCGGAACTTCAAAATTTGGGGCCCCCCGTAAAATAATATTGGGATCCTGAATTTCCACAATTAAAAAAAAAGTTTCTTTTTTAACATTTATTTATGCATTTTGCAAAATAAAAGGAAAAGCTTATTTTTAAAATTTGTTTAAGAAGAGGATATGGTGGATCCTTGTCCCATTGGTCTATGGCGCCTATGGTATACGGTTCCTGCGCGGCGCGCGGTGGCGTGTCATACCGAAGGTTTCGTCTACGTGACCACTCGTGACAAACATAATCACGCATTGAACGAGCTTGCCACTGATCACCGCAATAAAAGTCGATTTAGCGTTTTGGCAGGCGGCGACGTTGACACGAGCTGAATGAAGGACCTGCATACGTTCGGCTCTAATTGGTGAAATAGGCAAAATTTCCAATCGCTTCTCAAAATTTCGAGCTGCGCCCCCCCCCCCCCCCAGCGGGGTCTGCGGCAATGTAGTTCCGGCACTAAGTGCCTCTATTGCTTTCTAAACTCGCATTGTATGTCTTCCAACGTTGTATGTACCATATTTCTTATTCTTTTTTCTATAATTGAAAGCATGTTCACCTTTTTAATCTATCACCCTTCTTGAATATTGGTCATATGATGTCCGTTTTCCTTTTCCATTCGATTTCTTTGATATTTCTCCATTCAGTAGTGATACCTATTTATCTTTTTCTTCTTAAACTATATAAATAGAAATATAAACGGAGTTAGACTGCAAAAAAAAATCGACACGTTAACGAAAAAGATTCCCGATTAAGAATCCAATCAGTAGGTACTTACGAAATCGACAAGCTGAGTACACCGTATGCCACAACCAATTTCCGAATGGTGAACCACAATTTGTCAAGATAAAATCAGATATCAAACTATGGGATTGTCAATGCATCGACTGCCAATGTTTTAAGATTAATCCTCACATAAAATCATCTCAGGAGTAGCTCCTGGAATCGGAGCACGGTTCAACCACCAACATACAGGGTGACCCATCGAAAACAGTCCTCCAAGGGCAAAAACGAAGCGCCATTTTAAACAAAACTTAATGCCCTTTCAAAAGATGTATCACAACATACCCCTTCCCATTTGAAAAGAGAAGAATAGATGCGCCCCCGCTAAGGGGTTGAAGTTACAGGCATGGAAGTAATGTGTAAATATGTCCCCCTGAAAATGACATACGAGTGCGAGCATTTTTTTAATTTCACATACAAAGCCGTAAACCTTGCTGGATTGGGCCACTACGTGTATATTTGGTATTGGTCCCTTCCCAAGGAAAGCTCGGATACACATTTGCAATTACACCCATTGATCATTTTACCGCGTGGCCAGAAGTAATAATTTCTTATATCTCAGTTGAATTAACTTCAAAGCGATTGCATTGCAAAATATGGAATCACCATACGGATCCGCGATCAGCCCTCTTCACCGAGATGAACAAGCTGTAGAGACTTTCGTACAACATCCACGCAAATGGTAAAGTAAAGCACCTCCATTGAACACGAAAAGCTTACTTCTGGTCGTATATGACTCGTGAATTCACTCACACCTGTCTAGAGTACGGAATACGTTTCGCATATGTGAAGAATTTTTTGTTATTAGTCCAAAAGCATGAAAAGGGGCCTTTTTGAAAAGTCACTCAGGTAGTCCTTTGAATGCTTCTACTCGTCTCTTAAAAGATTACACGGAAAACATTTTCATTTATACTGAGCATGTTTTTGTGTGAAAAGAAGAAATGGAACAAGTCGTTGTAGCATCTTTACAACGGGTTGTTCTCATTTATCCCCATGCTCAATTGTCGTCGACTTAAATGAAATGTCAATCCGGTCAGAACATTGTTCAACCAGTCACAGGCCCTCGGAAGTAGGTAGTTCTGCCGGCAAGCGAAGACCATCTCTCCCATCAACAAACAAGATCGAGACGGAGTGTGAGGTTATTCCCAAGTATTAAACTTGCACCAATAAACATGTTCCGTCACACAGCGCTAGGAAGCAAACGATTGCTCGTCTCTCCAGTTTACTGAACAGGTAACAACCAAAGCTCCAGCGAAACGAAGAACAGAACCCGCTAATTAGCGAAAATCGACTCAATATATTCATCTGATTTATTATCTAATGACACTATGTTTCCGGTGATCATAAATAAAATACGTGCAAAGTGCTTTTCGTTCAGTGATTCAAGCATTCATGTCCTCTTCATAAATTGGTGTGTGAAAAAGTTTACGATAAAGGAGAAAAAACCATAAAGTCGCTTACCAAATTTCATATCTTTCCCAGAAATATTTTCAACAGCCCACGTACGTTCTAATTCTTTCATGAAATAAGTATTTAATTAGAAAAATTGTGTTTTAATAATAAGCAAAAAATAAGATAGATTGAGTAGTTTATACATATACAGGGTATTTTATTTTTGCTTGTATCTAAAGACGGAACTTTAATTGAAATCTTAAAAATATACAAAGTTACTCTGAAACAAATATCACGTTTATAACTACACTAAGCATTGAATACTATAGTCCGTAAAATGAATGATTGCGAATTTCGGCTTGCGCTTTATTTGGCGTTCACGCTCGTAGTTTGTATCTATTTCGTTCTAACACACAATATTTGGAAATACAGAGAATGGAATGCTACATTATCGTCGTTGCGGGTGTTAGAACGAAATAGATACAAACTACGAGCGTGCACGCCAAATAAAGCGCAAGCCGAAATTCGCAATCATTCATTTTACGGACTTTAGCTAAATAACTGATATACACAGTGTCCAAAGTTAAACGTTCACCATTGCTATCTCCGTTATTATTGGAGCTACCTACATGATCGGTTAAATGGGCAAACCAATGTCATTTTTTCCGCTGGTTACAATCAGGCACGTAACTAGGGGGAGGGGGGGCGAAGGGGTCGATTTTCAGCTAGTAAAAATAGATTGCTCACTGTCCTAGAAACTATAATATTACATAATACATATTATTTTAAAAAATATGTTGATCTTATTTTAATCCACTAATTTTTATTGTTTTCTTGTCATTCTAACTACTCCCAAAGCTGGAGTTACAGAATTAATCGAATTCGCCGATTCGCTGGGCCAATAATTATCACGCAAAATCAAAAGAAACAAAATTGTGCTATAAAACTGATTATTTAATTATTCTTTTGAAATTTAAGATCAATTAATTAGGACATTACTGTTAAACCATTATAGCTGCAAAGAATTCGAGAAGACTCTTATTATAATTTTAATTTATAAACAAAATAATTTGTTCATTATTTCAACTTTAGTTCTGTATGCCTTTTGCGTTTTGTTTTTCTAATTTACCTAAATATACGAGTATAATAAAAACTTCTCAACCTAACCGGTGCGTTTTATATGTATTTTTTAAATACAATCAAAACGTAACACAGAAAAATCATTAAATAACCATAGACTTTGTAGTGATTTTTTCTTGTACTCCCCCCTCCCCCCCCCCACAAAGAGAAATTCTGGCCACGCGCCTGGTTACAATGGTGAAAACAAAACAACCACTGAACGTCCCCTTGTCGAGATATTCCCAAAAACAACATTTTTTTAATGGAACTCCGTGTACATTTTTCACATTTCGATTGAAAAAATTGTTAATACATAACCCCCGTAAACTTATAAATAAACAAATAAAACTTACCTACATAGGAAAAAATTTGACATAGGTACTTGAGGTGAGCAGAAAAACATCTGCAGAACATTACCAGATTAGATTTCCGAATGTCACATTTTAGTAAATGAGTAAAAGGCATTTTAAGTATGTCACAAACGAAAATATTGAGGAGCAACATTTTTTTTAACTCCATCGAGTGATCTGCAATCTGTCCAGTGGTCAATAAGCGTTTGATTTGACGACACTGTAATGGCATGTACGGTATCACTCCAGTGAGTGATCTCCTTTTAAATTATTATATTTGTTCATTCAGTCTAAATTTGAAACTTATCTGGATTCTATAGCTAGATTTGATGGTAGCAGCCGTTTTAGCCTCCGCACTTCATTGACTCTTCATTCACTCTTTCACTATATTTCGCACTGAATTGATGTATGGTTTTCTTGACGGATTCCAGGGGGATGTCGTGTAGTATCACTTCGTTGGGAACGTAATAGGGCGCGTCAACTATGGCGCGCAAAACCTTGTTCTGGAACCTCTGCAGGATGGCGATGTTGGAGTCACTAACAGTACCCATAAGTCCAGATTGGCTTTAGGATCGATTGGTACAGCAAAATTTTGTTGTCTGCCGTGTACAGGAAGTACAGCATTCGGCCAAGGACGCTGTCCTGAGGGACGCCTGAGTGTATGGGATATAAGTCGGTATGTACACTACCCTGCTGTCAAGTATGACTTAAGCAATTGATAGTGGGGGTGAGGAAGCAACTTCCTCAGTTTGACTTGTACGCCGCTGTCCCATACCTTGTCAAAAGCTTGGGATATATCGAGGAAGGCTGCAGAGCAGTATCCTTTGGCATTTAGATCTTTATTAATTTGGTTGACTAATCTATGGACTTGCTCTATTGTATCGTCTTTACTGCGGAAGCCAAATTTCCTTTCTGCTATTATTATGTTAAGTAACAACTACATATTGACAGATATAATTTATCTGACGTCTCATCCATGCCTCCTTAAATTATGCAAAATTTTTCATTAAAAGTTTAAGCGCTTAAATTATTTGTTAAACTTTTAATGTAAAATGTTGCAAAATTTAAGGAGGCATGGGGCATAATTTTGAACAAGAAATTGTTAATACATAACCACCCTAAACTTAAAAATGAAGTGCTTATTATTTGTTTATTTTTAAGTTTATGTATTAACAATTTCTTGTTCAAAATTAAATTTTGTTTCGAAATGTATAAAAATATACATTAAAAAATGTTGTTTTTGTGAATAACTCGACAACGGGACGTTCCGCTTCAGTGGTTGTTTTGCTGTCACCATTGTAAGCAGCGGAAAAAATGATATTAGTAACATAATTCTATCTTTACTACATAATAATAATAATGGAGACACAAAAGTGTCGAAAATTGGATAGACCGCGTACATTACGTCCCTTCAGATTAAAAAAACCAGTTGAAAAACGGTTATAATTATATTTATACTTGATTACATCTAGAACGACCGTCTCATTATTTGTGTTTAAATACAAAAGAAATTCGATTACGTGACCTTAATTAACGATTGTATGTAATAGAACGTTACGAAGTAAAGCATGCTAATTAGTCTAACTCCCTGTTCATTTCCGCAATTCCGTCATAGAATTTTCAAATGTAAAGAAGTATGTAGGTACCTATATCTAAAAATGTATTACTCATCTCATTACTTGGATTAGAGAATGACTCACGTAAATAAACGAACAGGTCATAAGTGCAAGTAAAAATGTTAGAAATGTCGTTCAGCATTTAGGGGTAATTAAATTGAACAAATAAATTAAATCAATTAAAGTAACCTACGATATTTGACTTTTTACAAACATTACAAAAATCGATTATTACTCCTGAAACAAATTTGACATAAAATGATACAGAATCACTTTGAAACCCATGACATTGTGATCTCGTACGATAGATACGCCCAAAAACCCACTAAGAGGATTTATGTTGCGCGTCAGGTTGAAGGGACGTTTAAATCTGACTATTTTCAATCGTGCGTATAGACGGTTAATAAATCGTTACAGACAAACTTAAAAAAAATGAGATTTATTAAGTATTAAAAATAACTTCAAATAAGCAAATGTAACCTTCACGTATATAAATTACAAATCTGACAATGTGCCTTTTACATAAAATGAATATTAATCTTCCACAGCGGATTAGGCAGTACAGATTTGCTGTAATTAGACCCTTATTCGTTAAATATAAACCCAGCGTTTGTATGACAATAATGATAAAAAACGGTGAAAAATGCTGTTTTACGAATTTATAGCTGTGATTTACTTATAACTTATGACTTCTTTATGAAATTTTGTAAAATCACCTTTCTTCGATTCTTTTATTTATTGATGTGTCGCCAGTTGTTCGCAATAATTAAAGAAGACATTATCCTCCTTACATTTACAATTACATTACAAAGTATTTACCGAACATATACCGGAACTATTGAAATGAGAACATCCAAATTTGAGATAACTTCAGCGAATTTTATGAAAACTTCAGTCCCTACGGAAATACCTCTAGATCAAAAGTTAAAGAGTGTATAATATGAAGTTGTTCAGCACAAAGTGAATTCCATTTTAACATGACGGGTGATTTTTGTTCGTTAATATCAGCAACAATTTTTATTTGTATGTTACTCTTTTACATTCGACTACTTAAATGTGGCTATTATAAAGTATCGGTTTTTTTTCTACCCTTGTGTGTCTTTTTCCTGTACCACGATACCTACAACGCATAATTTTCTTTAGGGGAGTTGTGTTTGGTTGTAAATAAACCATAACGTCGATGACCAAACAAATGTTTACATATTTAGAAGCGCCTCTCAATAAAAAAAATCCTTCCAGTTTTACACTTTCAGACTAAAAGTCGCCCTTTTGAATGTTCCCCATTCACCTAAATAAGACCAACGTATTTACAATTTATCCATACGAAAAGCTTTCCGAAAAAATATTTTTCTTCATCTTCGGATGGTGATCTTTTCAATGTTACGGTGACTCGCGAGCTGTCTCAAGTAACGAATGGAACTACTGTAATGATTTCCAGGATCATCGGCATTTGCCATTGGGCAAAAATTCACCTTTATTGGTCGAATATAGAAAGATTTGGAAAGGCACTGATCCAGAAAACCATCAAGCGTGAGAGATTCTAACGTTTGTTGAAGTGTTGAAGATAAAACAGCTGCAGAAGATGAGCTTTTAATATAAGCAACATATTCGTTCGAAACCATAGTTGTTCCTGGTAAAACAATCGTGATTGACGAAAGTATAGCACTGTGGCGAGGAAAATTAGTTTTCCGTCAGTATCTACCAAACAAAGCACATCTAAGAGTACATGTTGTCAAGATTAATGAATCTCTTAATTCTAAAGGCTACATCTATAACATTTCTATGGCACTAATGGAAGAGCTTTTGAATTAAGGACGTACACTGTATGTAGACATACAAGGGGAACTTGCGAGAAAGTATCAGTGCCATCGTTCGGTATGAACACAAACTTCGTAAAAAACCCATTACTGAACAAGCCAGGCAAGTGACTTGTAACAGTGCGTCGAAAGCAGAAGTGTTCGACAACATGGATTTCAGTCGCTCTATACAAATTGGTTTTAGTGTATCGCAAATCCCATTTTTTACCACTCCCAACAAAGAAATTGTCTCCACAAGAGAGCCCTTCCTACGTAGAGCTAGTTTTTTGGAGATACGTGGATGATTTTGTCTGAGAAACGGATGCCTAACCACGAAAATTTTCACATTGTAGTATCACGGCACTTCTTTGGATCGGCGTTTTTTTAAGCACTGAAAACAAGCTGCTTCTCAAGGGCTTGTCTATGGGGGGGGATAACTTTTTTGAAAAATTCACCTCACGTACCGACGCGACGGTTTCTTTTAATTCAGTATCATTTGGTTTCATACAAACCCTTTTTGAAAAATATTGAAAAATGTTCAAATTATTGTATATTTAATTGAATCATCAAACAAAAAATGACCCAGGGGGGGGGGGGTACCCTTGGATCCGCCCTTGCAGTGCTTCTTCTGTGTAATCGGTTCCTGGAGCTATTGAATGTCTTTAATTTTTTCAAAGACTCTTGATCGACTTCTTCGTTTGTGTAGATATCATTCTTTGGAGAAAGGTACTCCAGTGTATTATGTTTAGTAATGTAATTCTTGAGGTTCCTATTTCCTCAGATGATAAATTCGATTTCACTACCACGACACTTTTACCATATTTTTGTTGTGACGCCGTAGGTATTTTCATGGATTCGACTAAACATCGCATGTCTTTGAATAGAAAGTTACCCATACGTGTGGAAAGCGTGACTTTCAAAAAAATGCGGTGCTTGATGCCGTTGAAGCTGCCCTTCACGGATTTAAGTTGTACCCCGACTAATTTTTTCGTCGACCGGAGCTGGGCGAGGTATGGAACTAAGTTGTACCCCGATTTTTTGAGTGACTCGAAAAAGTATTGACTGGCACCACAATACAACCACAAAATCATACCGTGAACGGCTTTCTATTTTGGTAACGGAGATTTTGTTGTGCTTAAGTTATACCCCGGTTTTCCAACTTAATTTTCATACTTCTCTTGTACTCACAAAACTCTTCCTACGTACCAGGACCAGCGTACCACAAAATTCCACAAAACGTGTGTCCATTCCGTTTTCTGATTGGTGACAAATGGTGTTACAAGTTGACAGACCTTATTTTTAATGCAGTATCAACGAAATCATTTTCGATTAAAGTACATCGACTTGCAACAGTAGATGGTTCTTATCGATAAATTCAACCTCAAGGAATGCTTTAAATTATTATATTTTTGAGTTCCAATGATTGTGTTTATCTTTTCATCATATTTTAACTTTGATCTTTATTTTTGTTACCCCACTTTGTATTCCAGTGCATTTGCTAAAATGTTTTAAATCATACTTTTCACATTAATTGAGCTGATATCAGATGAAAAGATTAAATTCTTCGCTCAAGTAAGTAACTTTCTATAATTACTGAAAGTGGCAATTTAGCAATTTCAAAGTTATTAATGAATATTTGTTTTAATTAAACGGGAAAATCACTTACTGGGAGGAGCTGAACGAAAACACAACACCTGAGTAGTTTGTATGTATCATAAGCAGCCTTCAATGATGCAACTTACAATAATATACCGGACCGTGTGTTAAATTACTCCTATAAACCGTTTTGAGATATTTCGACAGTCTCATAATTGAAATAGGGGGAAACAAGAAAGCAATTCACGGGCTTGGTTTGAATTTTTAAAGCTTGACATAAAATCAAGTCAAGTCTACAAAAAACCAAGTCAAGCTTAAGTATTATCCAAGCTAAGCTTATTTGTAGAAAAACTTGAGTTATCAAGCTTTTTCAAGTCAACCTTTCAAGCTTTTCCCAAGATTTCAAGCTTATACTTCTCAAAATCGCAATGGGCGCAACGCTACCTTGTACAAAATCTGTTACACGTCACGCTGCAACACTAGTTTTTAATTGTAGAATGATACGGCTATCAGGTGATGTCCTGCAACAGTTTTTGATTTGTACGAAGTCAGAAATGATAAAAATTATAAATTAGAAAATGTGAATGCGTAGATATTCTGGAAAATGTCCGACACTGAGCTATACACGTATGACGTAATGTGCAATGTGTTCCAACCTCACTACTCTTACGGAAGGAGCAAGCTTGAAAAAGCTTGGGAAAGCTTGATAACAAAGCCAAGCCTGCACTCGCAAACATCAAGCCAAACCAAGCTTTTCTTCTTAAAAAGCTTGTCTTTCAATCCCAAACCAAGCTATTATATTTCAAGTCAAGCTACTTGGCTTGGTGAATCACTGAATAAACAGGTTTTTTTGCGAATAAATAACAAATTCAATTTTGGTAAAAAAACTTACTTCTACTTTTTCTATTTTTGGTTTCTCTCGTTATTTTGTGTATTTATCTGTGAATTCCAGTACCTCATTCTCGTTTGTATTCTGTTCCTCTTTGCCATTACTTCCAATTACATTTTTCCATCTCTGTAGTAGGTATCTTTACTTACTCTTACGCTTTCTTATCTTTTACTTTATGTAATTCGGTCCAAAGCTAATCATTGATGTCTTCATGCCTCTTTCTCCACCTATTACTTCTACAATGAGGAACCTCAACATTTTGTAATTTGTTATATTTTTCCTTGTTTATCAGACGTGGTTTTTCTTTTTTTTTTACTCTACGAAGATGAGAAGGTGTCCACTATTCTAGCTTTCACTCCCTTCACTTGAGTTTCAGTATCCTTTTCAATTTTTGAGTTTGCTCGAATTCCTGTCCATTTATCTCAATTTTCGAGTGTTTGTTTTACAATTAAATCGACACGGTGCCGTTGTCGAGTTTTTATCAAATTCCAGAGAGAAGCACTGATTTGAATAATATCTTAATGAGACATTCCTCGTACAATGTTCGCAATATTTTTTGTGTGTCTTTTAAAATTCGTTTTTTTAAATATCCTATTAAAAACCACAAAGAAAAAATTTCTAACAAACCATTTTCTTCTACGTTTAAAGAAAGAATAAGCTGAAATCAATGCCGATACAACCTCCTTAATGACATGACTTGTGCTGTTACGTCATAGATCTTGACATACGGAGAAAATAAAAAGATATGTATTATGTATCAACGTTTACAATAATATAGGCTACTTGGACGACAGTAATTGAAGTGTTGATAAACCATATCCGTTGATATCAATGTGATAATGCAAGTCAATCTAAAGCAATAGTGATAGAAGAACGATAGAAGGGGCGTATTTTATATCTAGTAATTACATACACAGTTTAATACGTTCAAGAATGTTTGGCCACAATTCTTGCTCATGAAAAACCTTGCACAGATAGGTCCGTTAAGCTGGCACAACCCCTATAGCACAATCAGTTGAAACGTACCACATAATTTAGTACTCATTTATTACTAATTAATTACCCAAAAGTCAAATTTATTACTGTTGATTTTTTAAAAAAAAAAGTGGTTGTGCCAGCTTAACCGTTAAGCTAGCACAACCCAAAAAAAAAAAACTCTGAAGTAGCTAACACCACACTAATAATTGATTACTAATTAATTACTAATTAATTACTCACTATTTATCAAGGACTTAACCATATTTAAGCTCTCAAGCCCCGCGCAGTCCAAAATTAGACGCGCACAGTAATGTGGGGCAACCTACCTCCGCCAAATCGATATTCGTTATT
The DNA here is from genome assembly GCA_036250285.1 of Pyrocoelia pectoralis. NCBI lineage: Eukaryota > Metazoa > Arthropoda > Insecta > Coleoptera > Lampyridae > Pyrocoelia > Pyrocoelia pectoralis. The sequence continues at coordinate 9,274,484 of CM070075.1, forward strand.
TTAAACATTTTTCCAATGATATGTGAACGTACTGTAAGACAACTAAGTGATTGTAATTTGTAAATTAATGAAGTTGCAGCCGGATATCGGATATTGTTTTTTATGCTACGAATGAATTATACCAGCCCTACCAGATAAAAGGCAGCTTGCGATGCACCAATCAAAATACATCGACATTAATTGAAAATCAATCGTAACATAATGTTTGAACATAGGTTAGAAATTGATTACTCCAGCACAATCAGTTCAAATTAATTTTTACATGTATTAATCGATGTATTAATGCTTTAATATAACTTAGGAATTTATTACTCCAGCACAATCAGTTCAAATTAATTTTAACTTTGACTAATCGATGTATGAATACTTTAAAGTAAGTTAGGAATTGATTACTCCAGCACAATCAGTTCAAATTAATTTTAACATTGACTAAACGATGTATGAATACTTTAAAGTAAATTAGGAATTTATTACTCCAGCACAATCAGTTCAAATTAATTTTTACATGTATTAATCGATGTATGAATGCTTTAATATAAGTTAGGAATTTATTACTCCAGCACAATCAGTTCAAATTAAATTTTACATGTATTAATCGATGTATGAATGCTTTAATATAAGTTAGGAATTTATTACTCCAGCACAATCAGTTCAAATTAATTTTTACATGTATTAATCGATGTATGAATGCTTTAATATAAGTTAGGAATTTATTACTCCAGCACAATCAGTTCAAATTAATTTTAACATTGACTAATCGATGTATGAATACTTTAAAGTAAGTTAGGAATTTATTACTCCAGCACAATCAGTTCAAATTAATTTTAACATTGACTAATCGATGTATGAATACTTTAAAGTAAGTTAGGAATTTATTACTCCAGCACAATCAGTTCAAATTAATTTTTACATGTATTAATCGATGTATGAATGCTTTAATATAAGTTAGGAATTTATTACTCCAGCACAATCAGTTCAAAGTAATTTTTACCTGTATTAATCGATGTATGAATGCTTTAATATAAGTTAGGAATTTATTACTCCAGCACAATCAGTTCAAATTAATTTTAACATGGATTAATCGATGTACGAATATTTTAAAGTAAGTTAGGAACATCGATTAGTCAATCAGTTCAAATTAATTTTAACATGGATTAATCGATGTACGAATACTTTAAAGTAAGTTAGGAACATCGATTAGTCAATGTTAAAATTAATTTGAACTGATTGTGCTGGAGTAATCAATTCCTAAGTTATATTAAAGCATTAGTACATCGATTAATACATGTAAAAATTAATTTGAACTGATTGTGCTGGAGTAATAAATTCCTAACTTATATTAAAGCATTCATACATCGATTAATACATGTAAAAATTAATTTGAACTGATTGTGCTGGAGTAATAAATTCCTAACTTATATTAAAGCATTCATACATCGATTAATACATGTAAAAATTAATTTGAACTGATTGTGCTGGAGTAATAAATTCCTAATTTACTTTAAAGTATTCATACATCGTTTAGTCAATGTTAAAATTAATTTGAACTGATTGTGCTGGAGTAATCAATTCCTAACTTACTTTAAAGTATTCATACATCGATTAGTCAAAGTTAAAATTAATTTGAACTGATTGTGCTGGAGTAATAAATTCCTAACTTACTTTAAAGTATTCATACACCGATTAATACATGTAAAAATAAATTTGAACTGATTGTGCTGGAGTAATCAATTTCTAACTTACTTTAAAGTATTCATACATCGTTTAGTCAATGTTAAAATTAATTTGAACTGATTGTGCTGGAGTAATCAATTCCTAACTTACTTTAAAGTATTCATACATCGATTAATACATGTAAAAATTAATTTGAACTGATTGTGCTGGAGTAATAAATTCCTAACTTACTTTAAAGTATTCATACACCGATTAATACATGTAAAAATAAATTTGAACTGATTGTGCTGGAGTAATCAATTTCTAACTTACTTTAAAGTATTCATACATCGATTAGTCAATGTTAAAATTAATTTGAACTGATTGTGCTGGAGTAATCAATTCCTAAGTTATATTAAAGCATTCATACATCGATTAATACATGTAAAAATTAATTTGAACTGATTGTGCTGGAGTAATAAATTCCTAACTTACTTTAAAGTATTCATACATCGATTAGTCAATGTTAAAATTAATTTGAACTGATTGTGCTGGAGTAATAAATTCCTAACTTACTTTAAAGTATTCATACATCGATTAGTCAATGTTAAAATTAATTTGAACTGATTGTGCTGGAGTAATAAATTTCTAAGTTATATTAAAGCATTAATACATCGATTAATACATGTAAAAATTAATTTGAACTGATTGTGCTGGAGTAATAAATTCCTAACTTATATTAAAGCATTCATACATCGATTAATACATGTAAAAATTAATTTGAACTGATTGTGCTGGAGTAATAAATTTCTAACTTACTTTAAAGTATTCATACATCGATTAGTCAATGTTAAAATTAATTTGAACTGATTGTGCTGGAGTAATCAATTCCTAAGTTATATTAAAGCATTAGTACATCGATTAATACATGTAAAAATTAATTTGAACTGATTGTGCTGGAGTAATCAATTTCTAACTTACTTTAAAGTATTCATACATCGATTAGTCAATGTTAAAATTAATTTGAACTGATTGTGCTGGAGTAATAAATTCCTAACTTATATTAAAGCATTCATACATCGATTAATACATGTAAAAATTAATTTGAACTGATTGTGCTGGAGTAATAAATTCCTAACTTACTTTAAAGTATTCATACACCGATTAATACATGTAAAAATAAATTTGAACTGATTGTGCTGGAGTAATCAATTTCTAACTTACTTTAAAGTATTCATACATCGATTAGTCAATGTTAAAATTAATTTGAACTGATTGTGCTGGAGTAATAAATTCCTAACTTACTTTAAAGTATTCATACACCGATTAATACATGTAAAAATAAATTTGAACTGATTGTGCTGGAGTAATCAATTTCTAACTTACTTTAAAGTATTCATACATCGATTAGTCAATGTTAAAATTAATTTGAACTGATTGTGCTGGAGTAATCAATTCCTAAGTTATATTAAAGCATTCATACATCGATTAATACATGTAAAAATAAATTTGAACTAATTGTGCTGGAGTAATTAATTTCTAACCTACATGTTCAAACATTATGTTACGATTGATTTTCAATTAATGTCGATGTATTTTGATTGGTGCATCGCAAGCTGCCTTTTATCTGGTAGGGCTGGTATAATTCATTCATAGCATAAAAAACAATATCCGATATCCGGCTGCACCTTCATTAATTTACAAATTACAAACACTTAGTTGTCTTACAGTACGTTCACATATCATTGGAAAAATGTTTAAAATAACGAATATCGATTTGGCGGAGGTAGGTTACCCCACATTACTGTGCGCGTCTAATTTTGGGCTGCGCGGGGCTTGAGAGCTTAAATATGGTTAAGTCCTTGGTAAATAGTGAGTAATTAATTAGTAATTAATTAGTAATCAATTATTAGTGTGGTGTTAGCTACTTAATAGTTTTTTTTTTTTTGGGTTGTGCTAGCTTAACGGTTAAGCTGGCACAACCACTTTTTTTTTTTTAAAATCAACAGTAATAAATTTGACTTTTGGGTAATTAATTAGTAATAAATGAGTACTAAATTATGTGGTACGTTTCAACTGATTGTGCTATAGGGGTTGTGCCAGCTTAACGGACCTCAGGCATGCACAGTATTTGCGTATTGCGTTGGTATTTGTGTTAATGCGAAAAATTCTGATTCATGATGAGTCTCTTGAAATGGCAACGCGGTAATAAATAAATAGTTTCGCCAGACAGAAAAATAATAAGTAAATTCATACGTATTGTAAACAAAATATCATCTTCATGGGAGAGGAAGAAGCAAACCATGTGGTCATTTGCACGACAAAGGTTATAAATGAAGCTAGTTTCGACAACAACGAAGTATGTGGGTCATTGTTAAATTAATTAAATTAAATTAAAAACTGAATGCATAATAAATCAAACGTTAAACCAGAAGATTTAATTAGAATTGCAATCAAACCCCTTATACGAACACTGCAATTACATTATATAATATTTGCACGAGGTTGGTGTAAAGGTATTTCTGAAATGAACTTGTTTCATAAACGTTGATTGCACGCTCTATATAATTGTATTCTACCTCATATGTGAAAATATGCAATTAACACTAAATAGTTAGGTCAGTACAAACAGGGGCGGCATAACATTATACTATTAACTAAAACTCTGCGCTTGCATGGTTTTGCGAGATAACGAAATTATTAAAATACTTATAGCTACAAAGTATTCTTAATCCAAGTTAATCCGAATCATGTCGAGCAAAATTAAATTTCTCGTCATGTTTTTCGAAGTTCCGCTAAACTGTAATTGGTTTTCTTAGTTTATTATATTATTTACTTTTTGTTGTGGTCATCATTTATTTTCGTTTATAAACGATAAAGCGCAGCTATTTGGTAATAGATTGTTTGATCATGTCTGAAATTTCATTCATTCATTTTCGAGGGAAAAAAAAAATCTAATCAATTTCAAACCGATTAGGGAAAGTCAAATGCAGGTTGCAATCAGCAAGTGAGATTGAAATGCTTCGGCCGGTTGATTTTTAAATGAATTAAATTTCCGTAGTGAGCTAAGGAAATAGAGGGCCATTTAAACGTTTCCACCGATCAGTATTTTATCATAAAATGGCACCCTAAAATAATGCCAAGAAGCTAACTTCACTTTAAAGTTAAAATAGAATGACTCGAGTTTTATTTTTATACTTATTAAAGTAATCCCTAGTTTATGGCGAGTGTATATCTTTGCATACTAAAATGCTGATTTTCTACGCTGGTTGTTAGTCTGACTATAAAATATAAGCAAAGTTATTTTCCCCGCTTCCCAGTTTTGTTGTGACATCAAACAAAAGAAATGTCTTTGAACTTATAGCCGCTTTTCAACTTAATGACGTAGTTTTTGCGCGATCGTTCTTCTTATTTCGTATAGCATGAATCTTTTTAGCTTCAAAACTATCAAAACGAAAGAGGTATTTTCGAGATTAAAAAGATCAATTCAAAATTGAAAAAATTTAAACGCCACTTTTAATATTTTAGTGTATGTATATGTATATCTCTCTGCCATGATAATCCTTAATGGATTTTAGCTGCTTCGCAGCAGTACTGAATTCCTATGTTAATTAAGCAACCTTTTACTTTCATCCCCTTAGTGAGATGCATTTCCGTTTGAAATTTATGTTTTGTAACTTCGTTTTAGGCAATTACATTGTGTAGGCGAAAGTTTATGCCCACTTGTATTGGTAGTTTTTAGTCTAGCAATCTATACCTAATATTTTATTTTGCACAAGACACTTACAATTTACAATGTTTCTACGAAAGTGATGTATTCTTTTAGACAGCAAACTACACCATTTTCAATTTTACATGTAATGGGGAATTTTCAAGATTTTCTCGCCCTTTGGCGGCAATGGTAGGAAATTGAAAATAATTTCCGGCATTTTCTCTTGGCCACATTTATTATAAGATTTTTTATTTCACTGTTCTATCTCAAATAGTTTCCGAGTTATGGCCGGCCTCCTTTTTTAGTTGTACACCCTGTACATGGTTTATTAACATGTGTGAAGGTGATCCGCGGTTTACATTTAAAGTTTTATGGACGGATGAAACACGTTTTACAAATTGGGGTATATTTAATAGACATAATGAAAGTTTATGGATGCAAGAAAAAAAAATCCGCATCATATTGAACAAAGAAGACTCCAAGTTAAGTTTGGATTTAATGTTCGTTGCGCCATGCCATCATTGGTTCAACAATTCTTGAACCGTACATTAACTGGTGATCGTTATCTTCAATTTCTGCAGAACGATTTTGAAAATAAGTTAGACGAATTACAGGCACTTGGTATGCTCAAGGGGTTTCAACACGATGGGGCACCACCACATAATCAAATAACAGTGCCAAATCATTTAAACGAAACATTTCCTAATTCATTAATTAAACACGATGTACATTTATCAATTGTTTCCGTAGCCTACTACTTAAACAATACGGCAATTAAAAAAAAGGACCGTAATTTCTATGTTTATGAAAATACAAGTGGTATATTGTTAAAATCGTTGTAAAAGGACCTTTTTTATAAAGTCATGGCCAACTATGGTTTAAATTGGAAAAACCACAAGTTTGTGTTATAACTCAAAAATTAGAGCTTAAGGCTGTCGTTTACTTAAAATATTTTTAAGAAAGCCCCTTAATAATCAGCAACCACCATAACGTGCTGTTTCTGTAAAAATTTACTTTCGGAAATGACGCCGGTTTGTCTCTTGAGGTTTAAGGTACGCAGGTAGAAACTTTGTTGTTATTGTTTTTTAAAAGGGATCTTATACCTGACTTAGGACAGTATTGTAAAACTATTACTAACTATAAACTTATTGATTTGAGAATAATTTATTTTAATAAAAACACATAATACGTAATAGAGAGAAAATTAATAAGTAATAAGTAGGTATTGGTAATACTGTACAAGTTGTAGATTAATATCTACATATTTACAAATTATTAAAATAAATTTAAGGATAATTGCAATTTTTATGTTATGTTATTTATTTTTTTGAGATAATTGATCATATGTACCTCATATGTACCTGTTATAAATTACAAAAATATTATTTATTAGGTCGAAAAGGCAAACCCCTTACCTTTCTAGGATCAATTATCTCAGGCAATAGCTAAATAATTAAAATAAAATACAAAAATTCTTTAAACAAAGCAAACTAAATTGCACACTAACAACCGATAATAAACTAATCTGGAGGGTTATATTGTAATCCAAAGTCGTAAGCCAAAAATCGATACCAAAATAAATGAAATATGTAAAACCACCACAAGAATCGAAGAACAACGCAATAATGATGTATTCCTAAACATAAAAATTAATTACTGATAGAAACTACTTTCTGTTCCCCCATTTTTCAATTACATTGTTGTTTTTCTTCAATGTTTTTGGGAATTTCAAAAGTATAGACCAAAAGATCATTGTAACAAAGAAAACGAAATTTGCATTATTTGGTTTTAAATAGGGTTATTTCTTTCAATAGATATTTAGAAGAATAGATTCAACAGGTAGAACATGCTATTTACATGTTAAAGTATTAACTTGACAATATGCATAAACATACAAGTGGTTAACAAAACCATCCGGAATTACCGTATCTTAATCCTATTGTCATTTAGCCGAAGATCTATAGAATTTTTACCTGTTCTCTTAGCAAACAATGTCTTTTTTAGTGTGCTAAGAAGGTTGTATACTTTATAGGCGTAATTAATCATTTTCGTAAACGCAAAATAACTCAATAAATTGGAACAAGAAAACTTTGATCGATACATTAAAACACGATACGCTGCAATCTCCACCATAACTGTTTTTCACTTTTTCTTTAAAGTACTCCAAACTCTTACAATTTCACATTTAATTATCCCAGGAACTTTAATTGCCAAACTCTAAGTAAAAAAATAATTTACACAAAATCAAAAAAACAGTTATGGTAGATATATTACCAACAAATCGAATGGTGTATTTAAAATTTAAAATTTTAAATTGGTTTAAGAGAAAAAATGTTTTTAGAAGTGCATGTAATTTGTATAGGACAATTTTAGGTAAACGACAGCCTTAAGGCTCTACAATACTATAGTGAAATATCTAGTTTGAAAAATATGCAACCCAAAATGCAGACATTTAACCGCAAAGCCACCCACATTCATTTATACTAAGACTGATTGACAGGTTGTAAATATTGTAAAGGGATTATGGTCATAAACATTTAGGTACCTGTTTACTTCAAGTGTCTATTTTTAAATAGTTACCTGAATAGATAATACTATTATGGAACTTGTATTTAAATTTTTGTTACATCCGAAGTCAAAGAGGGTTTCCTAGACATTTGAATAAAGCTAATTAGTGTAAAGATTTTAGTTTATTGTTACCTACTTCTAAAGATTTAAAATATGCTATCATACCTGCAGATGATGAATTTTGGCAGAATTGCATGATAAATTACTTGCAGAAATTTTACATAAATGCCATGTTGCCTGAACTACTAGACCCTACACATAGTCGAGATCAACCGCTTAGAAATATTTTAAAAAAAGATTATGTACGTACCTAACTCCGTAATAAATTATGATTGTATTTTTTATATTTTTAGAATTTATGAACAATAAATTTCCTCCAAATCACATTACTTGTAACTAATAGTTCGGTTGCGCATTATATTATTTACTTTATTTATATTTATTCAGAATTAATCTTTGCATCTCATAGGTATCCTTAAAATTTTGCTACTTTCTTTAATTCATTCATTCATTCAGAGAGCATAGTTTTACCATTTTCCTTGTAATAAGTAGGATTATCACACAATGGAACAGGTAGAAAAGTACTGCTTTTGTCATAAGACTCCCCATTGAGATGGGCGAGCTTAGAACTAACAGCCCTCCGCGAAAAGAACAAAGATGCTGCAGGATCATTGTTGGTTGCATAAAGTTAATTTTAATTTTAATTAATAACTCCAAAAGCATTAAGTACATTCGAAATAGAAGTCCATACCTAGTTAGATATTACAATTATCTATAACGCAGGTATAGCAAATGTATGATATCATATTTGGTTTGCCTTAAATCTTTCCAAAGCGATTTATAACTTTTTATCAATAAATGCCGTACGAATTAACAAATTAAAAAAATGTTTTGATACCTACTTAGTTTTGTACGGTACAGAGTCATATAAACATCAAGCTGCTTTAAGTCTTTCCAAGGAAAGCGTAATTCTTTCCAAAGAAATCAGTCAATTTCGACACATTTTCGGAGTAGTATTGTAGAGCCTTAAATAAAAAATCGATTAAACTGTATTTTTGAGCCCATAATTATCTACAACTTTTTCTTTTACACTTCTTTTCTAAAGTCAATAATAACAGAGCTATAAGCACTAAACAAAAAAATAAAAACATCAATTTTAATGTTTGATTGACCGTTCGTCGTCAATTTATTGGTGAATAACTATAAAGGTTGTTCCATTTGAAGAAAATAGAGAATTCGTAGAAAAAATTGCGAATTTAAAATTATTTCTTGACCGCCATGTCTAAATAAAAATTCAAAACTTAGTCAAAAAAAGTTGAAAGTCCGTTAACTTTATAATTTTGTAAATTTCAAAATTTCGGCATACAATCTGAGACGGTGGCGAATTCTTAAAGAGGGGTATGATAATTCCATATTTGCCGAAAAAAATAGTTTTTCTTCGTAACGGATGGAAGAGTAAAAAACAATTTAAGGGCTATATAATAGTAACTACAGAGGTTCTAAAAATGTAAAAAAAGTTACGTCATTTAATTTGAAAACAAGTAGTATCAAAAGACGCGAATTCTTATAGAATTCTAATTTCAACCAACTTCAAATCTATAACTAATTATGGCATATACTATATACAATATATATGTATATAACTACCAAATGGGACATTGTTTTTCTTTCCACCCTTAAGGGAGATGGGAGCAGAGAGGGTGACAGACAATTTAAGTACATTATACAGTGTGTAATATTTTTCATTTTTTGTATGGGGATCTCGCTTATTATAAGAGTTACAAGATCGGTTAAATGGAGAAAGTAGTGTAGTTTCAAACAAAATTACCTTAATTTTTGGTTTATAATTTGAAAATAACGGGAAAAATATTTTCCCATTTACTGTTTCTGAGATAATGCATCAAACTTTGAATTTTCAAATGTAACCCTATGCCAATTTTTATACCAATGAAAGGGAATTTTTTAAGTTAATTTTCATACAAAAGTTTATTTTTCTATCTCAATTTAAAGTTGTAAAAAAATAAAATTCGTGAAATTCGTTCGATTGCTATAGTGAAAATAAGACTTATAGATAACATTAAAAGCCTTGACTGAAATAAATCTTAAAATATAACAAAAAAGAAGAAAGAAAACAAAGAGGTAATACGAATTAAGAAGAGCAGGAACAAATTTGAATTTAAGTATGCTTAAGGGGGTTTTTGTAGGTACAAAATTCATCCACATTGTTTCAAATACGCACACTAATTGAGACTGTTTAGCAAGGAATCCTCACTTAAAAATCCTATCGAGACAACGTCATACCGCCAAAATCTCAAAGTTCCTCACTAGAGTAGTCTGGGGAGTAATATCACTTCGTGGTTCAACACCTCTCACAAGGGACCGTTGGCATCAGAAAGTGTTGCAACATCTTAAATGATTATTTCGGAGAGCTCCATGGATGAAAATTTCAACAGAGCAACGCAAGACGCCATACCTACGTCTATACAGGGTGTTACTTTTTAGCGGGCTATGCATATCCGGATTCTACATATGAAAATAAGTCTAAAATGATGAGTAATATTTTTATGATTTCGGCTTAGTGTAGCCATAATCAGCCATTTTGTATTTTCTTGAAAATAATTATTATTTCAAAAACCCTTCTACATATTTTTGTGAAATTTGGCATAATATGTCTCCATTTCTCAGAAGTCTACAATTTCCATAATTATTTTTTTTTCAAAATTATCAATTTTCAAAATGGCGGACATTCAAACATTTTAAAGTAAAATTCCATGAAAACTACTAAATAAAATTAAATTGTGCAAGAAACCCCATTTTTAATACTTTTATTGTTGATACTTAATTTTATTTAGTAGTTTTCATGGAATTTTGCTGTAAAATGGTTGAATGTCCGCCATTTTGGAAATTGATAAGTTTTGAAGAAAAACATTTTTGGAAATTGTAGGCTTCTGAGAAAGGAAGACATATGTCAAATTTCATAAAAATATCTTGAAAATACAAAATGGCTGATTACGGCTAAAGTTTTACTTAGGGGAATACCTGTGTGAGGGGTAATTACCCTGTACCTACTAAAATTATTCAATAATTGGTGATTTTTTAAAAGAGAGTTCAAAGTCTTCTTGATGCCAGAAATTAAAATTTTCACGATGTGGTAGCTCGTTATTTCTACAATTATATTGAAGGGGTTAAACTTTGGCAAATAAATATTCCACCTCTCAAACTAGTGATTAGCGATCTGTAATCAAGTAAAACTAATCAAGTAACATCTCAGTACATAATAATTAAATACCGCCACAATTTTGTATTAGGCGATGAAATGTAAACTCATAAGAACCATCAAGACAATGCACATTGCATTAATATAGTAGACTGAGCGATATTTTAACAGTCTGAGGTATTCGTAACGGAAATGTTAAATAGTACTTACGTATTTCATTGAAGTAAAAGGGAAATTCTCCTGTAACGGAGCAGTTAAGCCTAGATTTAAGGAAGGAAGTCCAACGATTCCGGAACCGATGTGGTCCTCCACGGTCATACTTACAAACCCGAGCCACCCGGGAATACACCGCCTGAAAAGAAGATCAACTTGTAACATTTTATACGTACACAAAAGTAAAAATTTCAAAAGCTCTCGTTTTGCAAAATTGAAAGAAACTGATTTATTGTTGTAAAAAAAAATCGACAGTGAATTGATTCATATCAACTCTGGGATATCAATCAAAGTCGTATACGTACAAAGGCAAAGGCAAAATGAAAAGTACCCCAAAGGGAAACAGCAACGCAAATAATAAATATCTTTTTAAACTTCAAATCGATCGGACCATATCCTTATAATGGATTATAACTCGAAGAGATAGCAAGCGACGTTTTTATATGAAACGTTAAAGCTGTTACAAAAAGAATATCGAAGTGGTATTTAAAACCGACGAAAATTGTTCGAAAATGTTAGCATAAAAAATTCTTTTCATCATAAAAAACAAGTAAATATTAATATTTACCTTTCCGCAGTTAATATATTCGACGGCGGTTTCTCTAAAGAAGAAGTAGACGAAATCTCCGTGCGTCATGGAACTGACAAAATCTGGAGCTGTAAGAAATTCGTTTTAGGGGTAAATCTATAGAAAGCGCCAAGGCGCCGATTATTTCGAGGCAATTCAAAGGCAACTTTACCATTGAGACTCATCGAATCGTATTGTTCAGTCTGTAGCGGTTCTCTGTAGATAATAGGATCCATTCCGCTGAAATCGGCCACCGTGCCAGTGTACAAATCTCCATCTGAAACAAAAGGAACAATATAATTATAACGCATTTTGATGAGCTAAGGAACGGAACGGCAACTCCTATTGTTCTTTAACAATATTATAAGGAAAAATATGTAAAGTGTGGTTTGCATGTACATTACAAAGTGTAAACTAGACTTTTAGTTACCGTGTTCATTAGCAATGCTGCACAAACATAACTTTGTTAGTGTAAGATCCAATATAAACACCCTTGAAAACGCATTAACTAACGTAAATCGAACAAAGCAAAGAGCTCACTTATTTCAAGATCTCACACATCCTTTATATACCATTTCCCTGCCGTCTAATGTTAGCTTTGTATGAACATTCGCACATACTACAATTTTGCTGAATTTTCCCAAAATGTTGTCACCATCCCTTTGTTCAATAAAATACAAAAGTGAAATTATTATACAACCTTAAGTTAAAAATACTCCCAATTATTTGATTAAAGCTGAAAACTCCGGCTAATTTTTGTTTGTCTAAGTTTATAAGCGGCTTCTAGACGAACACAACTGCATCGGGATTTAGAACGGAATTAGTATATTTAAAAACAAGTGTCACAATGAGACTTTTTGTCGCACGAAGACCAGGTTTGCAGACCGATTGAAAGGAGGTCTGCAAAGGGATGAATGCGGCAAAAAGTCTCATTGTGACACTTGTTTTTCATACTATTTTTTCTATTTCGCATGAATTTACTCTAAGATTTTTAATAAATAAAGATAATAAACTTGTTTTAGTGATTTTTTTATAAATTATGTTGGCAATTCTGACATTTGACAATTCAAATTTAAAATTCAAGTTGTAGTCATTTATTGTTAGTTTCTGAATTCAACAGATATTTAGGTACCTATAAAGTTCTTTAACTTTGTTCCAATTTATAAACTAATAGTGCAAGAGCTGGCTGCAAAAAAGACTGGCCTATCGAGTAATAGTATGAAATGATCTTTAAAAGCTGGTACTTACGCAGACCATCCATAAAATTGTTTGCTGCCTGGGCGGAACTTGTGTAGAAATTCGTACCCATCGAGTAACAGTTACTCTTAAAATATGGTTTTTATATGTATAGTTAAAAAAGAAAAAAAATTTCTACCTTGTTAAATCTTGTGCTAATACCTTGGCAGAAAACTTTTTTTAATTTTTTTTGCATCCGCCATTTTTTTAAATAAGTGAAAATAACCTAAAAATCGTAACTTGTAGATATTGACATGTGGGTATTAAAAGAACTGAGGTTTCATGTAGAATCCAAAAATGCAATAGTTCCCATTTAAAATAACGAAGTTTCCAGCTACTTCCGGCATTTCCGGAAGCGCTGCTATTTTGAAAATATTTTACATCGATTCGGTTTTCAGAGTAAACCCTAAGTTCAAATTTTCAAAAACCTATCTATAAAACTTTCCCAGAAATGTCTAACTAAAGCTCCCAAAAAAACACCCTGTATACTATTACTAAATATTTTATATTATAAAATTATTTTGTCGAAATCATCATAATTGTTCATTGGACGATTCTTTGTTTATCGCTAAGTACTTCTATGATAGTTGCATTAGTGGTATCATAAGACTTTGAGAAAGAGAATGTTTTCTGCCAAGGCATTAGCACAAGATTTAATGAGGCAGAAATCTTTTTCTTATAGAATTATGTTCAAACTTTAATTTGGTTATAGTTTGAAGCTGTTACTCGATGGTACAGCAACGTGCCAAATAAAATTAAAAAAGGTTTCTGCCAAGGTATTAGTACAAGATTTAACAAGGCAGAATTTTTTTTTCTTTTTTAACTATATAAAAGCTATATTTTAAGAGTAATTTGAAGCTGTTACTCGACGGGTACAGTTCGTATCCAAAAAATGTTCAGGAGCGAGGACATGGCGAAGTTCGGCCCAGGCAACAAAAGATTTTATGGGTGGTCTGAATAAGTACTAGCTTTTAAAAATCATTTCATGCTGTTACTCGATAGGCCAGCTTTTTTGCAGCCTGCTCTCGCTCTATAACTTTTAAATATCCAAATTAACTGTAATGTAAAGTAAAATAGTCTTGTCATCCAAAAATAATAACGGTTTGGTTGAAAGTTAGTGTTGCAAACTTTAACAAAAATTAAATTCCTCTAACAGTACGGAAACAGAGCCTCTTTTCGTATCGTTTTCAGTGCGGGTATCAAGCTATACATAGGTATAGCCTAAGAAAATTAGACAAAAATTGGGCAAATAAGTAAAATGTAACATAACCAGCTGAAATTTGGTATAGTGACTCTGTTAAAACTCCCCATCCCTCCGCCGGTTGCGTCCTGAGATATACAGGGTGTAAAGGAAAATTAAAAAAAATTGAAAACTGTTTTTTTTTTAATAAGCAATCATTGCTAAAGAAACTTGAATTAATTAAAATTGAGTAAAAAGCAGCAAAAAAGTGTAAAAGATCATTTCCCCAGCTTTTGCGATGGCGTCATGTTGAGCTCGAGGATCATTGAATAACAAAACGGCTTTTCTCAACTCTGTATCAAACATTCATAAGTTGTTACTTTTTCCTTTTCTGAAGAAAGCTGATATTGTATCACAACCTGACATTGCATGTGCAACACGGACTACATCTTTCAAAGGGCCCATACTTTGCTGAATTTCCTCAATATCATAGTATTTGCTGGGACTCTTTTAGCATTTTTAGTTTTAGAGCATTTTCATTTATAGGACGGGAGCCAGCCGCCTTTTTTACAATCACTTAATATACTTTTTATGCATCATGAGGGGCTTTATTTTAACGAGACGCCAAACTTTTTCCTCTGCGAAAATTTTCGCAAATGGTTCCCAAGGGAGTACGCAGGGGTAAAATACGTTGATTTGGTAATTACAAAAAATTGATTAATATTACTTAATTTTTTAGCTCAATGTTAAGATTTTTTTGTAAGTAATTCAAAATAACACTACAAAAAAAATGAGTCCATCAAGAGTGTCCCCCATTTCAAACATGTAGATATTATTATTATTTTATTATTGTATTCTGGGGATGGTCCCGATAGGTTCCCGCACTGCGACCTTTTGGTCTATTGTGCTCCCCGGTGTTGTCTACCCTTCAAGAATACCTGTATCTTTCACAAAGTCCAGGATTTTAGTGGGGCGAATCTTCGTTGCTTCCTCTTGTGTAATTTTTTCATTTCCAAGTAGGTGTTCCCTTGCCTTTATGAATGCCTCACATTGGCAAATGACGTGATATGGCGTTTCATCTGCCTCACCACAACCCCTGCATGTCGGACTTTCGGTCAGTCCCATGTTATGCAGGTGTTTGTTCTGCTTAGCTTTAAGATGGACGTAGCTAGGTCCCCGTTTGGGGTTTCCAGGAAGATCTTGGAATGACTCTGTCCTGGGATTTTCGACCAATGTCTGCAATGCTCTTTCGTGAGTATTGCTTGAATTTCCTTTTTGGCTGTGTTATAAGTAATCCCACAAGCCGGTTCGGGTCCTATGAATGGTTTTGCGCTTGCCATAGATATTACTACATTACAAAAAATAATAATATCACGCTAATTTTTTTTCTGTAGCTTAGTAAATATTTGCATAATTATATGCCCACATTGTTTTACAAATTAATTGGACCGTTTTCCCAGCTTAAATGATTCGAGACGTCTCATCCGGGGGTTTTTTGGGTTGCCGATTCCAAATTAAGCGTCGGCAACCGCCCCCCTCCTACCTGGTGTCCCGCAACGTCATCCTCTGACGTTTTAAGCCTATAGGGAACCGAAACAATTTTCGGAAACTTCAGTGAAACTCCAGAGGATGACGTTGATGACCGGATGTGCGGGACACCAGGTACGCGGGGGACGGTTTCCGATGTTTGATTTGGAATCAGCAATCTAAAAAACCCCCGGATGAAACGTCTAGAATCATTTGAGAGTGAATTTCAGAAAAAGCTTCGGAGATGACGTTGCTCAGCCAACCTGAGCTCCAGGTGGGCGGTGAGCCAATTTGGAAGTCATATTCGGGATCAGCGTCCTCGAAAACCCCCATAAACCCGAATTGAGTCGATTCTAGAAGTTTATAACGAAGTTATGAATTCTTTCTATGAAAATGCATTTTTCAGGATGCGTTTTCCACTGCACAAATGCAATTTCGAAAAAAACAATCAATCAATCAAATATCTTTATTCAGGTGCTATTATAAAACAGATAGAATACATCAAAAAATACAATATACTTAATATTACTTACAGTAACTATTATCACTTAATTTATATAAATTCGGATACATTATAATAACCTTTAGTTTGTAGCATAATCTTAATGTATTGTTTAAATTTGGCGGGTTGCATATTTTTTACGTTATTTGGCAATTTATTATAAAGTGTTGCACAGATTGCATAGGGACTTTTGACATAATAATTTGATTTATGTATATCTAATAATATATTGTTCCCATGTCTAGTGCCGTGATTATGTGTGTCCTTATTATATTTAAACAGGTGTGGATGATTTTTGGCAAATAACAAACATTCCAAAATAATGATTGAAGGAAAAGTAAGTAATTTATTATTTATAAAAGTATTACGACATGATGTAAGTGGAGTGAGATTGAAAATAAGCCTAACAATTCTTTTCTGGGCAATAAAGACACATAAAGAACAATATGATCAAAAGTAGATACAAAGTTTCCCATTGAATTTTGGAAGCGAATGCAAAAAACTCCATCTCAATCCGTCTTACTACAAAAATTTGGTAGATTCAGTGCTTTATTTCCTCGCCTAATATGATTTTGTAGATAATTCCACCTATGCAAAAATTGTAAAAAAGAATCTAAACGAAATAAATGCGATTAACTGAATAATAGAACGTCCATTTTTTGTGGGAAATTATGCAATTATTTATTTAGAATCGTCGAAACGTTAAAGGCGACAAAAACAGTTACATGAAACAACGAAAGTCAATTTCAAATAAATAATACTGCATTACCGACACTAGATTTCTATTATATTTTGTTTTCATTACGTTGGAAAACTGTTTTCGTGTACCTGTCTATTGGAAATTTAGATTACATAGAATTGTTATATCAATTACAGATGTGATGACAAATATTTCCGTCCATTCGTTCAGGTACTCGATTTGTATTTAATATTTCAAAAAAAAGCATCTTTTCATATATATATTTTTTTGAACCCATTCACTCATTTAAGATGGAGTAAAAAAGGAAATATTAACGAATTTGGATATGAAAATGAGTTATTAAGAGAGAGAGGGAGTGTTTTGTGGGCATCAAAAGAATGAGAAACAATCGTGAACGTAGGTTCCAAGTTCAATGTGTACATTTTAGTTGCTTCTGCCATCTTCACCCTATGCAACACCTCTGCAAGTTGATCTTGTATTTGCATTATCATCTTCATCCAATAACGTTTGTAGATCTACATTTTCAATTGTTTTTGGTCCCCCGGAGCGCTGCTTGTCTGAAGCGTCTAAAACTTCACACATAATTTTCTATGGTACATGTTCACCGTAGGTCTCCTCGAGCAAACAACATGCTTCAGCTGAATTTCTTTTCAAGTTAAAGCAGAAAACCAAAGCTTCCCGAAAATGCTGCTTATTTGGACATCTTCCGTGGTAGAATTCAGCGTGGCAATATGTGTTGGTATATGACTAGTTATTGTTAACATATGTTCAACTTATAAACAAAATAACTGTAGATATGTATGTCGGCTAACAATCGGATTTAAATAGCTGTGACATTTACAAAAATACAGCCCTCGCTTACCATATTCGAAATTTAATTTTTAGGGAATGAACTCGTTTTTCGTTGACAGTTGCTACCCAAGTACGTGCATGATTTACTCTTTATTTATTTATAAGGATCCCATATCTTTCAATGTCGAGGTTGGAGTTTCACTAAGCATGTCGCCCCATGAATTTTGTTGCTTTCTTTCGATTATATGGTCTAGTGATTCCTCTTCTAACCGTTATTATTTCATTTTGTACATTGTGATGTTTTGTTATTCTCCATTAATTTTCGTTATTAATTAGTGGGCATTCGACGAAATGTTCTAGGCCCGCTGTAGTAACTTACGGTACAACTCACTTAAACAACTGCTATTAGTCCTTTAAAAAGTTTGTGTTACTTGCGTGTTTCAAAGTCTCATGATTTCTAGTAACTTAGACGATTATGTACCTACTTCAATATGAGACTCGAATTCAACAATTCAAGGCAGAAGTTACTTACCTGATATGGATTCAGGATTCTGGATTACGATGGGAGGGCACGCGCACCTAGGTCATCTATTCGGGTCCTTTGTGCTACCTCCCTGATTAGAGTCGTCCAACCCCGCAACGTCAATCAAGCCATCCCACACGTGAAATAAACCTGAAGATGCTGGAAGGGGAAGCGGCTCTAATCGTAGCCACCATGTCCGGCCAGGATTATCCCAACATGGATCGTCTCAATTCGACAAGCACGGGACACACACGTCTCGTCGTCTGTGTAGCATCCTCTACAGGATAGTGATTCGGCCAAGACCATGCAGTTCGCAGTACATGTGCTTGTTTGTGTGCCCAGACATGGTCCCCTGTGGGCCTCGCATGACGACAGTCTAACATCAAGTCCCACCAAGCCTTGTGCTAGGCTTAGGTGTTATTAAGTTGTTTACACTTGATACTGTAAGTGGAAAAGCCGGCTCTGAGCCATAAACCGGTTGTTTTGAGCCAACTCGGACTAACTTATCGGCTTTTGGTGCGGAGGATTTTTTCGTAACTGTTATCAGTCAGTATTTGGAATCAAAATATCTTATCCCTTTCGAAGATAGTTCAAAGGCCAACGAAAATGAGGTACAAAATTCTAGTGGGAAGATGAAAATATTTTGGCACGCTGGATTCCTCAATTTAGCTGAGAACAAACAAACACGCTTAAGCATTTCACAAGTTCCCGTCCGTTTTCAGGCAGCTGGACATTTCTTAGCTCCATTGAAATGTATATTAAACCAGAGCAAAAACGGTAGTCGAAAAAATGTCAAAAAAAAATTCATGATGTTTATTTTTTGGAGCGATTAGGACGGCTGTTTTTTCGGGTTTGTGGGTCAATTTTCTTTATAAATTATTTACCAAAAGGCCAAATGATGACCATTTACTGACAATAACCAACTGCGTCCCTTTTCGTAGATGGTGCGAAGAAATTAAAAGTAAATACAGTGGAAAACTATGGAAAGGTGCGTTGTTACAAGACCTATTGTTTGAGGGCTATTGAGGGCGTAGAAGTCGTTAACACGTTTTTTTTACAAAACAGTTTCCGTATTATTGAACTTCGAACAAGCTATTAATATCCGCTTTGCCCACTAAAACTTGAAAATTTCTGTATTCTACAACACGCAAAATACAATGGTGTGGTGGTTAGGTGTTATGGATAAATAATTGGCTGACGAATTGCTACACCATGTTGGACCTTAACCTCATTACCCTATTTTGTCTCGTGTCCTATAATAGAATGAGCCAAGAAAAATAAGTTACTTTTCAAGCTTCTGCTCAAGTATGTCAGCTAACGGTGTGATGAAAATGCCAGTTGAAGGAGTGACAAAAGCTCTTAATTCTGGAGTAGATATGTTCATTAAACATTCGGTTAAAAACATTTTCCAATTTTAGTAGAAGAAAAGGTGTTTAATTAAAAAACAATTAAAATTTGGAAACCACAAAACACAATTGAATAACATAAATCGAAATTGTAAAAAGTTTGCGACACTTTCACACGCCTCACGTTGCTGCTCCAGAAAGCCATAATCATTTTGTCGTAAACTAAATAATAGTATATTCGTTCAAATTTTCCAATCTCGTTTGTTTACTTTCTCCTACATTTGGAAATAAACCTCTTTCATAAGAATGTCTTTGAAGATATTTGAATTTTTTTTGCGGATGTAAACGAAAGCTTTATAAGACCCGATAAATAAAGGTACGTTCTTCGTTAAGGTACTTAAGACGTATAAATATTGTATTAACGAGATGCACGGCGGAAAGGCGTTTTTACGCTATTCAAAGTTGCATCTGAGCATTACTAAAAGCTCGTCTAGATGAAAGAGACATTTGCAACGAGGGAACAACCAAACATGCATAAAACGTCTTCATTATTTTTGCTCGTTATTTGTAGAAACATGGTGGCGTTCGTAGAGAAACGTTACTGCCACAAACCTCTTTGAAGTTTTCTTCGTATGCAAGTGACAGCCATCTTTTTTGATACACACGTATGCAACATTTTGTAGCTAAACCCATTTTTGTATATTTCAGAATAAAACAACAGCAGATAACCATTTAAGTAGAAGATAAATGAATGATCTATTCGATTGTGTTTATTGTCGATATGCATGTGTAAAGGGCTGATTTCTATTCGATATAGCCATTTTCCTGTTAAACATGAATTCCATACGCAATAAAACGACATATCCGCACGGTAGTAGTACATACAGACTGTAAATCAAGTTAATTTAGTTAATTCAGTTTAAAATCCATGTCTCTAATTGATTTATTTCAATATCCTCTCCCGTTCATACTAAGCATGGTAGAATTAATTAACGTCATTTAGAAATAAAATATTTAAATTTGTTGTGGTATACGTAAAACCGTTCAATAAATTTTAAAGCAGATGCTCACCGACATATATCGCTGTAGAGTTATGATGAGGGTCGTACGGGCATACAGCTTGGCCTGGTTTCTCCTTTGCAACTGTATAATTTCCATTGTGGATGAGGTAATCTCTACAAAGTGGCTTGAATGAATTTGTACCACATACTAGTAATCCTCCTGCCGATGTTTTGGCCATAATGCGCATGTAATTCTGGCAATTTTCCTGAAAAAAAAACGATTGTTAGTTCAAAAAATTTTTCGAGATTTCATTAACATTTAGGCATTTTCACAATACTCCTATTAATTGTTCGTTTTGTGTTTATGGTTAATTTTATCTGTTTCATAATGGTCAGAAAAGTATTTGTTTCTTGGTTGGCCAAAGAAAAAAATTCAGTGAATATTTAGAACATATCACTGTTCTACAGAAAATGAGAATTTTTGATCAACAAGACACGTTAAGTCAAAAATTGAAGGTTCTCATTTGAGAAAAAAGAAATTCAACTTACAAAAACATTAACTTCAATAAAGTGTAATTGATAAGAGAGTGCAAATATACGGAAAAACAAGAGCTTTGACATCTCGATACAATCGAACATAAGAAAAATTTCATTGAATTCGGAAAGTGGGAAAACCCTAAAGAATAGAATTTCATACAGTCTTATTACCTTATCATGTAAATTTCGACGCAACAGAAAAACATCCTTTAAACTTTGATTATTGAAAAGAAGGTAAGATTGTCTCTCCGAATGTCTGTATTGTAAACAGTTATCGCAGTGAGAATTTGCCTTATACCACACCTTGCTCACTTAACGTTTGATCAAAAAAGGACATTCACAAATTTAGATTAAGAATCATGAAACTGCCACTAATTAAAAACCCTCATAATTTATTTCAATTAAGAACTTTGACTAGTATAATGATGATATGGTCTTTTTGGAAAAACCACAAAATTTGCGGATTCGTTGCTATTTCTTCGATCATCATGAACGAGTACTAAGCCTAGTTTTCAGGTTAAATTATTTGAAATATGAACATAATTACAAAATTTAATGCAAAACGCTATTTCAAGGGAGTCAAAAAGAAATACAAATATATTTTATAATAATAATAATAATAATAATTTTTGAATGGGAAAACTATGGAAATGTGTTTACAGTAACGATTTTTTCTAAAAAGATACAAATAACGCAATCAGGGGTAAAAATGCCCAACCCACCCCCTCAAACTACACCAACAAAAATTCATTTTTATGTTACTTTACTATTAAATCAAATGGTACAATACTCTTCTCAAAATATGGAGTTGATTCTATTCCCAAAGGAGAGGTTTCACTTAATTTTGTTGAAGTTTTGAAGAAGCAATGTCTTGGTTTTATTACTGTGGACGTAACACTGAACTACTCACTTTGTTAAATACTCAGAGGAACAAAGAACCAATTGGTGCCTTTTTCCTGGAAAATGAATTTATAGAAAAACGTTTGAGACTGAAGGTATGATTCAAATTTTGCCTTATAAGCAAAAATGACCATTCATTTAGTCTTTGCTCCCATAGATGATTTAGAGTAGACCATGTCGATTAACTGGCTAACGAATTTTCGCCAGAACTTCTATCGTTGCGCACTGACGAGTTCAGATGGAGCTATGCGTACCTATAAGTCTATTGATGGGATGTGCATGGTGCAAAAAGGACGTGAAGAACAGCTAGTTTCAGTAAACCAAACACGAACAAAGTTACGAAATTGTGAGTTAACTTATGAACAAAAATTATCAAATATTTGTGTGGATTAATTGGAGTCTCAATCTAACTTCGAACTTAATTTTGTTTCAATTTTAAGCTCATATTGAGCATTACATTCTAAATAGTTCTCAGATGTTCTAATGGAACGGTCAAAAATGAATACTGAACTCGCCTACATGTTCTCTTTATGGTAATGTTTTGGGGAAAAAATTTGAAATGAAGTTTATAAAAGTGTGGAGGGTAATGGCAACATGTTTCGAGGCCTTACTGGCATCAATATCAAGCCAACTATCGATTACAAAGTTAAAAGGGCTGAAAAGAATAAACTAATATCCAATACTTAATACTAGACAACTCACCATGAGTAAATAATAGACTAAGTGAAGATGCGTGAATACATTTAAGATTTGTGAATAAGAAAATACATATTTTGTTCTGAAAAAATAGTAATTTAAGGTTATAAAACGTGCCAATCTTTGTCGACTTACCTGAAGGGGAAAAAACAAACAAATTGCAAAAAAACAAATAATTAAACCAAAAATGTGAAATCACATAATTATTACACTGGATAAAACCAGATGAATAATAATGAATTAAACAGAACAATAACTGTCACACAAAGAATTGACAGGTTTTTAAACTTAAGGTGTAAACTAGATGGCGCTTAAAATTTAGTAAAAATTACAGGGTAAATTAAAATTTAAAAAACTTTGAATACAAATTGAAAAAATGTAGTCCTGACGAAAAGTCAATAATTTCGTTACAAGTAAATTCGCGTAATTTTTTGATTTAGAGATTTCGAAATTTTCTAAAACATTAAGTAGAAAGCCTTTTTTCCCATATGAATACTTTCGAAGTTAATGGAGGGATCAAAGGAGTGATTAGTATTAAGGATGTGTTCCGCAAAGGTGAATTTGTGGGTAATCTTTATTTTTAATAGCTAGAAAATGTTCTTTGAAGCGAGTTTGAAAAGATCTCCCGGTTTGGCCAAGATAAAATGCAGGACAAGACTGGCAGAAAAGTTTATAAATACCGGACTTATCCAGAATGTCGATACGATCTTTGTTAAACACAAGGGTAGTTGTGAAAGTATTTTTGTAAGAAAAAGAAATACAAATATGATGTATTTTGAATATGTTTTTAAGAGTGTGGGAAATCTGAGGGTAAAAGGTCAGTTATCTATAATAGGTGGGAGAGGTTAGTAGAACGCTCGTCCTTATGTGGCTAGGCAAGTTATTCGCTACTTAAATGCTGTCGTCCATGGAATGGCCAGCCAATAGTCCTGACATGAACCCAATAGAGCATCTATGGGACAATATTAAAAAAAGGGTTCGACGTCGTACCTGCCAATCACAATCAACTGGTAGACGCAGCAATTCAAGAATGGGAAAATACTCGCCTCAAGAAATCATTCAAACTTCTTCAGTATGGCAAGACGCATGGAAGCAGTAATTAGGAGTAGAGGAGGACATACACCATATTAGAATAGGGGTAAGTCCATAAATTCTATTGTTATCGTTTGTTTTTGGTTTACATGTTTGCGTTGTTTTCAAGAAAGTTTTCAATAAAAAATTATTACAAATAACGTCATGTTTCACTGATTTCATTTACAAGCTGCCTAACAATAAGCTTTTATAACAATTTTATTGCAATATATTTCAGTATTGTAATTATACAAGTTTTTGAGTGGGGCGTTAATTTTGTCCAGGAGTTTATATTTAAATAAGCTGGAAAACCGTGAATATTTTAGAAAGCGAAAAGGTGTCGCCAAAGATAAAAATACGGAAAATATGTATAATTTCAACAACTAGTACCTACTTCGTGAAACTAGTAACGCTTTTATTAAGTTTTTTAATATACATACTAGGTATCGAAAATAAGAAGCGTGACGAAAGTTAAATTTCTTAACGTGGTGTACGTTACGCATTCATAACACCAACGCATGTAAAAGCGATCCTATGTTAATATCTGCACGTGAATGACGTAAGAATTATTTATGAAAAATTTCTCTCAAAAAAGGAACGACGAAAGGGAAAACACACGCCATCACTTTTAAATAATTCATAAGGGCAAGTTAATTAATTAACAGTAAAGTTAATATTCATATGTCCCTTAGCTGTCAAGTCATAATAACAAAAATCACTTATAACGTTCCCTAAAAGTGCGTACATCAAAAATTACTTATGTATAGAGTTTAGGGTACTGCGGCAACTCTTTAAATATAAGGCTGCGTGGTTCACTAAACTTTGTGATATGAACGAACATGACAAGAATTATTTTCGGAGGGTTGGAAAAAATAACGTTTCGTTTAACCCCCGTTTGATATAATATAAAAGTTAAATGAATTGTTAATCCGAAAACATCACAATCTCGCCTTCTAACAAAGAAGCAATTAGATTCATCTGACAAGATAGTTCATCAAGTACAAGAAACGCAAACATGAACAAAGACCATTTAAATAGGTCTGTGTAAAGAGCCAAAGGAAATCGTACAGTTCAATCGTAGTAAATACCTAAGAGCGATAATAACTGACAATTTGGTCGATGCAGTCACTAATTTATAGAGAATCGCCCTAATAGCTACACCGAGCTGATTATTTATCTCCGACAACCCCAGAAAGCAATTAGTGCAGTGAAAGATAGGAAGAGATAAGACGAATTCTAAATGCAAAAACACAGCAATAAAGGAGACGCTAAATCAGTCTTACACAATGTAAGGATGGACAAAAAGTTAATGGAGACGAGAGATTGCGGAGAGAGATGTTATAGACAATGCAGATACTGTAAGAAGAAAACACTGTAGCGTAAATTACTAACCGCATTACGGAATGCAAATTAGACTTACTTTATAAAAAGAATACAGAAACTGTAGCTTAATCAATAACGACCATTTTCTTTCACATTTTCATACGTAATCAATACGCCAAAAGTGCAGTATGATCTACCGTCGAAATTTATGATTTTGTCAATACAAACTAACTTTTCATCTTTATGACAGTTTCAACTATCACAACTTGCTGTAATATCCTTATTATTGTAGCCATTTATGAAGTAGGTAGATATATTTCATATAACGGCTCATATGATGTTATCACTCGCATAAAATTTAGAAAGTGCGATAATATAAACAAAGGAAAGTCGTAAAGTGGGGTAGGATAAAATGGAATTTGGTGAAAAAAATGCAATCCAATACGCGCTTTATATAAGCAAATGGTCTCATTAAAATAAAGTGGTTACTAACAACAGTAAGTAGTGTTTTAACAGTTCTTTTTTAATTACTTTTACGAAGCAAAAGGTGATTTACGCAACTCAGTTGCTCGGCCATCAATTAGTTTGCGGCTTTGTGGTTTCGTGTGGATTTAATCTCAACGTGAAACCATGCAGCTTAATTATGGCCAAGACAGGACCTTCCATGAATTTATGAAGAGCGGAAAATGTTATCAAACTGTGGGGCAATAAGAGAACTTACAAAAGTGTAGGAAAACAAAAATTTCCTTTACGTTGTAATAGAAGAAGAAAACGTGAAATGCAACTGTAACTCATATTTGTCACTAAGAATATTAAGAAGTATCACTCCGGAATGTATTGTAAACTTCATGTTACTATTACTTGATATGACTTTTCCTACGGCCGATGAACCAACTGTACCAATGCACATAGGTTTCCATAGTTCCATCCCAAATACGTACTAAAGTTCAATATTTAAAAAAACATCCCGATGGTATGAAAATTCGAGTGTTTTCAAATTTCATGAGTCTTATGGACGCCGACAATATAAAAGCAGAATCGCCCCAATTAGTTATGATTCACTTATACGCTGATTCGGTTATTTTTTCAAACACTGTAACAGATGGAAACCAAAAATGAAAAATCCTCGACCATCGACAATAAGCTAACCATAAACACAAATAAAACTAAAGTTATGGTGTTCCATAGAGGCAGGAAAAGAAGGATCTTGGAGAATTTGTCTACAACCACTCACTGGAGACAGTTAACGATTATACTTAATTGGGGTTAACTTTCCAAGTGTGCGAAAGAAAAACGGAGCAATAGCAAAAGTTAAAAACACAATCATTAATGGTGTGGAATCAGCAGTTTGTAAGATGCCCCACATTAATATTCAACGCTTACAATAGCTACCTGTTACCTGCAATTGAGTCGCTTTTAATCGTAAAAAGTATTAGCAACAAATGAGTGACGTTTACTAATATGTTTTGGGTGCACTAAGAATCTTTTATATTCAATGAAACTATGTAAAACATGTTTGTTGTGTAATTAGAATCTTTTTTTTTCAATTTCCGCCCCACGAAGGGGGGTTGAGGGTATCAACAGCTGTGGTCATTAGCCCTATACGCTTACAAACATTCATGTCCGGAGGTATTTTTATCGCCAACCGGTGGGGATTCGAACCCGAGACCGCCAGATGTAGTTTATTGGTATACCAACCACTACACCATGTACGGCCACAATTAGAATCTTATATTATAAGAAAGAATTTTGTTCCTTTTTCCTTAAATGTTTTCCTTTTATTTACTCATATACAGGGTGTCAGTAAATAAGTGCGACAAACATTAGGGGGTGATTCTGCATAAAAAATAATGACAGTTTGCTATATAAATGCATGTCTGCAAATGCTTAGTTTTCCGAGATACGGGGTGTTTTTGGGGTACTCTACGTCCTACATACAACTCGAGCTTGCCGACCATTTCCATTACTTCGACCATAGGGAAAATGCATGTTAGACAATTCCGCATTTGTGAAATTTTCCATTCTTTTCGATAAAAGAAAAATTAATTACTTATTAACATTAATGTTATAGTAAACTAAAAGCTTAATAATGAAAAAACGCTAATTTGATATTTCGTTAAAATAAAAAAAAATTTAAAAAAAACCCACTAAATTTCATTTGAATATCTCAACCGATTTCAGAGTAATAAATAAATCGTCAGTTTTTGAGAAAAACTTTAACACCCCGTATCTCGGAAAACTAAGCGTTTGCAGACATACGTTTATATAGCAAACTATTATTATTTTTTCATGCAGAATCACCCCTTAATGTTTGTCGCACTTATTTATAACACCCTGTATAAGTATCTTTCAATACGTGTAGTAGTATGTTTATTTTTTGAGAAACCACAAAGTCTTAAGCAAATAAACATTATTATTGTTATTATTATCACTAGGAATAGCTGTAGAGCATAACGACATAGAAGAGCCGACTTACTACAAGT
Source organism: Pyrocoelia pectoralis (assembly GCA_036250285.1). NCBI lineage: Eukaryota > Metazoa > Arthropoda > Insecta > Coleoptera > Lampyridae > Pyrocoelia > Pyrocoelia pectoralis. The sequence goes on from CM070075.1 coordinate 9,302,232, forward strand.
GTATGTGATACGTTGGCGTTGGCCCCCTCTAATTAATCGACAGGGGCGCTCCGACCCGGGGGTGCAAGGGGTGCGGGGCACCCGGGCGGCAAGTCAAGAGGGGCGGCGATAGCCGCCTTGTTAAATAAAGAAAATGTCAAAAGTAAAATAATTGATATTGAAAAGAATAAATTATATTTCGTAATTACTTAGATATAAAAATATTTTTTACAATTAACTGAATTTAAACAAATATACATTAGTTTTAAAAACGCAAAAAAATGGTGGCATTTCTAATTGTAATAATTTTTCTGATGATTGCAAATTGCTATTGAATTTATTTATGTCACTTTCTTCGACAAAATGTTCTCAGAACCTCTTGCAAATATTCGAGGATTCAGCTTCTATTTAACGCGAAAATTAAGAAATAACTCATTGCCTCATTTTTTCAACAAAATATTATCCCTTATTCTAAAAAGTTATCGCCAACGTCGGTGAATTTACTTACACAACAATATCATTTTACGAACACGATTTATAGCATATTTTTAATGTGTGTGAACTAGATAAAAACCTTTAATACGATTTTCTCTAAATTTATTATTTCGTGAGATACAGGGTATATATTCGTAATAATATTTTTTACAATTCATTGTTTCATTTAAGAGAAAAATATTTCCAAAAAGATTTAGTTACCGATAAAACAAGGGGGAGGGCGGCAAAATTATTATCGCACACGGGCGGCAGATACCCTAGGAACGGCCCTGTTAATCGATGCACCTAATGGAAGATTACAAAATTATATGATTATTTTACTGAACGGATAGACAATGAGGGTTATCCAATTAGTCTGCACACAGAGGTTCAAAACAAACAATGAAGCTTGGGACCAGAGTTATCAAGAATTAAATTGCACGGACGCATCTTTTAACAAAACCCAACCATCAAAATCTAAAAAAAGTGAAGAAAATTAAGATGCATTGTGCCTGGAACAAATTATCACAAAGTATGACACCACAAAATATTTAAAAAATGTTTAACGACCATTATTTACGCGCAGAAGCTGGAATAAAATTTGTATCATGTTGATAATAGTATAACAATCATTATTATATTAAAATTGTTAAAAAATAAACATGCTAACATAAAAATTAAAAAATACTATAGTGGCACACCCAGTTTTTGCCATTTTACTTCAAATTCAAAAAAGGGATCGAAACTAGATGTGTATGAATTGCTTTGGATCATTAACATTTTATATACCGGGTGTCCCGTGACACGAAGCGCATAGCTTAAGAGCGTATTCCTTGGGCAATTTTAGATCGAAAATGCCTTTATACACTTTTGTCCAAAACTTAATAGTTACGGAGTTTAAGATTAATTTAGTATGGTTACGTATTCAAACTGAAAATACGCCCATATACACTTTATTTATTGATATTGTGATGGAAATGCAAGAGCGTCAGCGCGGGAATATCAGTGGAGGTTTCCTGCTCGAAGAATATATAATCCGAAACTATTCATCAATGTACATCGTCATTTGACAGAAACAGCTAATTTTCTTAAAGCTACTATTGTCTTGGGGGATACATGAAAAGTTCAGTATGTTCACATAAATCACAAACCAGAGATGAGTTGGTTCAAAATATTATGGCTGCAGCTGCATACATACGAGACGACCCAGATAAGGTCCAGAGAGCTATGCCTTCAATTATTAGAAGGGGAACAATGTGTTGTGAGGCAGCTGGAGGTCATTTTGAACAAAAACTTTAATTACACTTGTGTTGGTAATAAACAAAAATTACAACAATTGTTAATTAATAGCATTACTTTATTTTGCATGTTCTTTGCTTTCATAAATTTACTCTAAACTATTAAGTTTTGGACAAAAGTGTACAAGGTATTTTCGACTAAAAATTGCCTAAGGAATATGATATAATGCGCATCGTGTCACAAGACACCCGGTATATTAAGATAATAACCGTTTATATGTACCTATACAATAATTTAAGACGTTTTCGGCTGATCTCTATCATTCACACCTTATTTTTCTCTAAGTACGATGCATAAGCCGCAATGGTCGACATAGTACACATGAAGACATCAATGGGGCACTGAATCACGTCACGTTGGTTGTTGCCCGCTTCTCTTAAGTCACCCGCATGATCCTTTTGCTTAATCTCCATTAAATTCTTCATTAACATTTAAAAAAACAAGTTGATATTTGTTTTTTCGAGTTGCCTTACTGATAAGCACGACACACCTCAAACCGTTATTGAGTTCATAAAAGATCTTTCGCCACAATTTGAGTTCAGTAGTTTCATGTCTCCATTTCTGGGTCTATTAAAACATTTGACTTAAAATGAAAGTTCGATCGTTGAAAGCTGTGCATGTAGTGTTTTCGACAGATTCTTTTTGATTACTCAATTATTTTAGAGTAAAAGCGTATTAAGGTAGTTTGTACCGGGTTCTACACGCACCAGAATTCAGAATCGTACAAAACTCAAAAAGTCATACTAAATCAACATCGATTAAGAAAAAATATGACAATAATGAAAATTTACAGTGTAAATAAATAAATATTAACAAATTCCTTTGTTCTTAATATGCATTCGACCTAATCTGTGACTTGACAAAGATTAGTGCCCCGAGCTTCTACTTTAAAAGCATAATCACGATCGTGACTAGTTAATTGACACAGATTATGATAAGCTAAATAGTTGAAATACGTCACACGATTATAAAATCTAACAAATAAATGTGAGACGGTGGAGATTATAAATTACGCTCTCCTCTGCTTCCATCTATCCAATTCGTACACGTTTAGTCCGACAGAGCATCTAAAAGCCAGACAATGAATGCAAATTTGACATAATTCAACAAGACAGAGATGAAGTTTTAAATAGAATGTGAAAACTCCATTTTTTCAACGCAGTTAAATGAATAAACGAAAGTCGACGTAATACAGAAAATCCATTTCCGGTTAACAAAAATAACAAATCAAACGCCCATTAACCGAGAAACAATTTTGTTCTACATAAGAAAACCTTTAAGAATATTACGATGTTGGAGCTTTTGGCGATATCGTCTAGCTCTAGGCGCAAGAGGCCACACATCATGGCGCATATTGATCCACCCCCGCTTTGTAACACTTACTATGATCCCCTTCTTTCAACTGCCACCATTTTTCTTAGCGCTTCTTTGTCCATTCTCTTTTTAATCAACGAAGCCAAGCTCAAGAGCTCCTTAACGATCGTCGACAATTTCATACTGTGGGTGCAATTTTGTTTATTTACTTTTTCCACCTTTTGTCTTTATTTTCCTCAATTTAACCACATCGTTAGAATTCTTTTTTGCTACGACTTTCTTCTATAAGATTTCTTACACTTTAAATAGATTAGGTACTTTAATTGTTACACACGCTAATTACCATTTCGTACAAATTCTTTATTTATGGAAATAATGAAGAATCTGAACGATTTGAAAGCAAAAAGATTTTCCTTTTAAAATCTCTGATCATTTCATATTCTTTGTGACGTACGTCAAAGGCATACCCTTTTGTGTTTGTTTTCCTTCCAATTAAAAATATAAATACGTACTTCTACTTCATCAACTCTTCCAGAGATTATTAACCTACTTTTTCGAGCAGTATTTTCAATCACGTTGCCTAATGTAGTTTATAAAAAAAAATTAAGTCAGATTCTTTACATTCTATTCAATGAGTGCGATTTACGAGAAAGTTCAGAAGAAAAGGTTGGGTATAAAAAGAGCTTTAGCAAACAGCATTTTACGAAAGCTATTAATGACCATATATTTAAGAAAAAAAAAATTGATACAATAAGTGGTGAAATGGCTTCAAACTCAAACCAAAATTGTAACAAATAACAAGTGAATCTACTAAAAGCTTCTCTTAAAGGAGTCAATACTGTATTTGATCATATAATCCAATTTCAATAATTGTCTCTAGACCTCGAGCTTCGAACAGACTTGGAGAAACATACGTCGAAAAATTTGTATTTTACTCTACAGGGTTTTTCAACGAAAAGGAGCCACCCTTTATAACTTCTAACAGAATCAAAATTTGAAAAATCGGCGATACCCGTCTATAATAATATCGAGGGGGACACTTTTTGACATAAGTTTGAGATTTCATACCTTAACCCCCTGGGTCCCACAAACATACCCTTAATTTTTTTAAATAGCAACATGGGTCATGTGATACGTCATTTGAAAGGTCTTTTGATATCTTGCATTACTGCGTTTAAAATTTTAAAATCGTTCAATTCGTTTGTGAGATATTTTAATTTAAAGTTTTAGAGAACTGATATAATTTTCTTCAAAATGGTTGTTTTTTATTTTTTTTTTTGCTTTTATAGTCAAGATAAATTGATACGAAATTCATTGTATTAAACTTTTTTTTAATTACATGGAAATAAAACTTAAAATAAATTAAAAAGTCAGTAATATTTTTATATTGCATTATTATAACGACAAATTATATCAGTTCTCTAAAACTTTAAATTAAAATATCTCACAAACGAATTGAACGATTTTAAAATTTTAAACGCAGTAATGCAAGATATCAAAAGACCTTTCAAATGACGTATCACATGACCCATGTTGCCATTTAAAAAAATTAAGGGTATGTTTGTGGGACCCAGGGGGTTAAGGTATGAAATCTCAAACTTATGTCAAAAAGTGTCCCCCTCGATATTATTATAGACGGGTATCGCCGATTTTTCAAATTTTGATTCTGTTAGAAGTTATAAAGGGTGGCTCCTTTTCGTTGAAAAACCCTGTATGTCTGGCAAACATAAGCCACCGCTTATAAGTACTTCAATATTATTATGTACTGTTTGTGGAATCTTACCCTCACCTTTGAATTTTGAGGAGTCTCTCTTTTTCTTGTAGTATCTACATTGAAATGAACGGTTTTCCAGTTAAGTTAACGATAAACTCGAAAAGCTTGATGCACAGTGTGTATTGTGAGAATTATTGTGCAAAAACAAATCTATCTTACATTTTAAAAAAAAACATTGACTTAAATCAATTTTGTCAGCATAAAATAGAATCAAAATTGCTAACTTATCAAGCCTTTATTAAAGGACAATAAAGACGTCAGATATCTACACAATTTATTAAGTGAATTACAGCTGATTTGCAACATATTTGATTCTATTGGCAACTATGTCAATCGCATGCGACTTATGGTGGCAATTTATGCAACTACTGTAAGTAGGTAGTGTTTTTAAACGTTAAATTTAAGAAGGCCATTTTTAATTATTTTAATTAATAAACTGAATAATGGTAACAAACATAAACGTATAAAATACGTCTGAATTTTACCTACAACTGTCAACTATCCACCACTTACAGCGATTAATTTCATTTACGAAGAAATTGGGGGATTAAAATCAGTGGTTCGAGAATTATTTTGGTTTTCAGATTGCCCTTTCGACGAAAAACTTCTCTATTAGCTGACTTTACACCCAAAATTTGTTCGTGTAAACTGAATATAAACAATAGATTTAATAAGATAATTTAGTTACACTTACAATATTCTCTCCCAATCTCCAGTTTCATTTACTTAAATCCGATTACTTTTAAATTGAAATTTATGATATCTCAGGATTCAACATTTTTTCCAAAAACCCATAGAATTCCTGTGTCCAATTACAATTAAAAACTTCGCCCAAATTCTCAAAATAATTAAACCAAAAGGAAATTTTGTAGTTCGTTTGTCTTAGGCTTAACACGATCTGTCGTCTTAACCCGCTTCTATCGATTTTCAAGTAGACGGCCTTTCAATCCAGTTTAAATTTAGGTTGTTATGTACATCAAGTTTGCATATACAAGGTGATCCAGAGATAGTTCGTCGGGCGATTGTGTCGTTATTAATAATTATATCGAAATGCGGCTTTTTTTAGAATGCAAATAGCCTTTTTATGCATAATATAAAAACATTATCATCTTATTCTAGATTGTGTCGAAAGGTATTTGACGTTTAAGCTCCAACGTAGCTCATCGTTGAATATGTATTGGCTACTGTCGACTGGATAAATATTGTCACTTGGAATTTAGAAAAAGGATTATCCGAAGGGTCCAAAAGTGAACTGATAAGAGGCATTAGGTATTATCTTAAAAAATCTACAAGGTGACACATAAAGCGTAATGTTAACTTTTTTTTCCAAATGGAACGGCCTGTATACACCATACTCCATAAAATTTTTTTTAAATTCTGTAATACTGTAATCATATTTAAATGTAAAAATACATTCCAAAATCATCGATCTGTAAAATTTTCGAAATTAACATTTTGACTTTGACTTTAGTAGATGTCGCCAAGCTACTTTTAAAATCTCCCATAATATTACAAAAATTGAAAAATAAAAATGTAGCTTCGTCACCGAACACAATGTTTTCTAAAATTCATAATTTACGTTTACTGAAGCCAAACTGATGACCTCCAGAAATCACACAATCAAGACTTTTATCTCTTTCAACCCATTTTTAGTAGGGAATTCATGGTTTAAAGGTGTAGAAATCCCAACATTTTTGAAAGATGATTAAAAGTACTTGGTTGTAGGTTGATGGAAGAAAATGTTTTGGCTAATAATTTTGGTTTATTCGTGAAAATAAACCAAAATTATTAGCCAAAACATTTTCTTCCATCAACCTACAACCAAGTTACCCCCATGGCTAAACTCCTAAATAATAATAAAACATTAAAAGTTTAATAAAAGCGTTTAATAAAAACATTAAAAGTACTGTTTTGTAGTATAGACATACAGGATGTTCCATTTGAACAGACACATAACATTAAGCGCTGTGAGTCACTAAGTATCATTTTTTCATAGGATACCTACCTAATATTATCAGTTAACCTTTGAACCTATTCAAAAAACATAACTTCGTATGACATTCCAGGAGGGAATTTAAGAGATCAAATTACATTTTCATTCTTGGCACAACCTTCCCCATGTAAATTTTTTTTTTTTTTTTTTTTTTTTTTTTTTACATGGGGAAGGTTGTGTGATTTATTACTTAATTTGCTTCCACCCCATTTGGAGAATCGTCGTAATAACTTATATGGATCCCATCAAGTTTCATTCTTGGGTTCGTTTGTTACCTAACATGACACCGATAAAGCACATATATCCCAAACATATTCGAGATCAACAATATTATGTCCACACCCATAAATATTAATGACATCCATTCGGCCATAGATTTATTTATGCATCTACTCATACTTCTAAAAACATTCTGGGAATGTCTTCCTGGACAATTTTATGTGACACAATGCCATATATAGAAAGTGCTGGAAAACAACAAATAATAATTAGACGTGTAGAGAGTACACAAGCAATCGGATTCTGATAAGAAAAAAATAATGGTAAATAGAAGCACTTTCATACATGATTTCAATCTAAATAATGTGCCCATTGTTATTTCACCTAATTTCTCTGAATCTGTATGTGTAAATTAACAAAATGCCAATTACTTGGATACCTTATGTGAAGATAATTAATCCCAAATGTCTAGCTTTTAATGCAATATGTAATGTATGTTTAAATCTCATTGGCAATTTGCTAATTGTTTAATCGAAGAATCTCATCAAATTAATGAAGTGTAATGGATCTGTGACACCATCCCATTGCGGTACTACACTAATTCTGCAACTCCAATAATTTTAAAGCAATAATTTCAGTATTTCAAATCGAAGTTTAGGTTATGAGAAATCAATAACGAGTATGTCCTCCGCGAGCTTCAATGACAGCTTCGCAACGTCTTTGCATGCTGGTTATGAGATCATTAAAGTTTTCTTACGGAATCTGTTGCCAGAGCTGCGGAAGCAAATTTCTCAATTGTTCCATTATTTGTGGTTGGGGATTATGATGATCCAAAGCTCTCTGCAACTGATTCCAAGCATGCTCTATCGGATTTAAATCAGGCGATAGAGCAAGTAAAGGTAAATGAGGAATTCCATTGATTTCAATTGCATCCACAACTGCCATGGATCGGTGTAAACGAGCGTTATCGTCCAAAAAAAGGAAACCAGGACCCATAGCAGCGTGAAACTCTGGCACAATGTTGTTGACCTGATTCAAGTTTACTTCTGAATTCATGTTTCCCGGAATAACCAGCAAGTCGGTACCGCCATCATAACAAATGCCTCCCCATACACAAACAGTGCCTCCTTAGGGTGAAAATCTTGTACTGATCGTCGGTGTCTTGGCACCAACGGTTGTGTCCAGACACGCGTTCGACGACTATCCGAAAAACGACCATATCTCGATTCATCAATGAAAAGTACCAACTTCCACTCTTCTGTCTAATTGACACGTTCTCTTGCCCATGCTAATCTTAGTCGCCTATGTTCGCGAGTCAATGGTACACCTCTAAAAAGTCGTCTAGAACGTAAATTGACATTCCATAAACGTCTACTGACAGTCTCAGCTGATACTGCTGTTCATGTGGCTTCTACGAGCCTTCTACTCGACATTCGACATGTGCTGAAAGGTTCTCGTCGTGCAGAAATGGTGACATATCGGTCTTCAGCAGGGGTATTTATTGATGGGCGCCCACTTCTTTCTTCAACAGATCCAGTTTCTTGGAAACGGTTAAAAAGTTTAGACATGACAATTTGGGTAACTTGAAAAAGTTGCTACGTCACTTTGTCGTTGACCACCCTGTAGCAAACCAATTGCTCTATTTGCTTCGTTAGATGTTAATTTATGTCTAGGCATTGGGAATTATAGAGCGTCCAAACCTCCCGATGCAGTATGGGTTCTTATGGAGTAACTCTCTCTTTTACTATCTTTAGTCATTTCCAAATAACGGTATCCTTGTTCTCCACAGCAATGTTGTCAAACGCGAAATGTCATTTAATGACATCAATTGTCATGAACTCCTTGTACTGTCAAATTTATTACCCGCTTCTTCTACAATATTTATCGTATTAAACTAACACCATTTATTAAAAATCTTCTTTTCAGAAAGTACCTACATACCAAATTTATCTAAATTTGTATTGCATTGCAAATATTTTTATTTATTTGAGGTTGGAAATTGTGTCTCACGTACCGTAGATACAGTATTATTATAACCGTACTACGGTATTATAGGTACAGTAATCTATTGGCATAATAAGTTTGGCAATCGTGCACTGTTTTCCCATAAGCTCCATACTGCAGCGGGAGGTTTGGACGCACTATAGTAACGAACAAAATTTTGATATCAAATTTGCACAGTAAGTCAACAAATTGACAAGTAAATCAAACAAACGATTTGAAAGTGAAGAACTCTGCACCAGCCCTCTACTTGCAATACAATGCTACAACACCCGTATCGCATAGGTATGATAACTAGCAACTTTAATCAAGTGTCAAACATGACAAAAATTTGAAAATTAAAAAATTGAGCAGATTTTCAGATATACCCTGAACTTATGTGGAGAAGTTTAGTAGACCCATTACCCAACAGGTTAAACAGTTAGATACGCTGTAGTAGACCCAACTTCCTTAGTCTTTAGTCTGGTCTAATAGATCCAATACGTGCTGCTTGAATGACAGTTCTCTGGTCATCACAAAAGTTTTTTGTGGCTTTTTTAATTTTCTTGGAAGAATTTTTTAACAATACTTGCGGTAAATGGCGTCTCATAAACGAAATTTTATACCATTCTATGTAAATTTGTAGCAAAATGTCCCAATTATTCCAGTGTTTTTTGTAAATTGTTCCCGCACTTGTTCGTAATCGGAAAGTTACCGACGCGACGTATAAATTTTAACGTTTTACATGTAGCGAGTGCAAAAATTTGATTTACTTTCACATTCAGAGAAAAACTCACACTGCTGGAAGATCAAGTCAAATACTATAAATGTCAATGTGCCATTTTGAGCACAACTGGATAAAACAAAATTTCCTTTTCGTTTGGGAGATCTACAACATTTGTGTCCGTTACACGCAACACAAAAAACAACAACCACAATAATAATTTATTACATCGTAGGCGTTTCAACAACAGAGTTATCTTCGTCACCAAACAGCTGTTCTATCCTTTTTCGTTTGTAAATTGATTCGACGCGGAAAAAATAATTTCAAAATCGATTTAGTAATTTGGATGTTAAGGCCGCGCTTTCAAATGTAAATTATTAAATTGCAAACAAATTATCACATGTAGAAGAAGAGAAATATTTTATAAATTTCTCAACGACACTTTTTAAATTTATTCCTATTTTTAGGACATTTACAAAAATACAACAAAAAACAGTTACGATACATAATTTGAAGCTTTCGCGGTTCCTCAAACTCTCAAGATAACTAATTAGTTCTCGGCTTATATCGCGTCGTTATATTTTTAACTAGTCTACGTTGAAAGGCTTCACTTGCCTTTAACCTTGTGAGCCAAAACAAGGATTTTTGGGATGATTATCCATCCTCTTAGCTCCCGATGGTGGTTAGCTGTGAAGTATAGGTTTGCCAGGCCTGATTGCTGAATGTGAAACCAAAAGTTTCGCAAGACATGTAGCTTGCATCTTCAGTAGTAGTACTAGTAGTGAAGATGCAAGCGAACAATTTCCTTTGATAATGCTGTTAGTAGTTCAGGAAATGTTGGTGTTGGTTTTTCCTGAATGTTTCAGAATTTTTTGTTAATGACTCAAATTTCATTTGGAAAGTGTAATAATTCAATAACAATTTGTAATAGACAGATAAGTTTATCACAGTGTAATTTAACCTAGGCTATCTTGATTTTCTACCATCAACATAAGCAAATACAAACGAAAATTAAATTAACATACATTTTCCTGTACCTTAAAATGTCGAATTTTTCCATATTCTATTCAGGGATTTCATTCAACGTTAATTCCTTTGAGAAAACATCTCATGATAATGTAACTTATAATCATTATGCTTGGTTAAATTTGATTTAAAGTATTTTAGTATTTTGCATGTAGTATCTACGTTATACTTAGAATTGGTGAGGAACGTTGAAGATTGTTGATGTATTTGGCAATCAATACAAGGAAATATCCTTATATCATTACTTATTGTTACGCTGCAGTGGTGAATAGAACATTTTTATATACTTACAGTCCACTACAATTTATTTATTGTAAACACCAGCCCAAACATGGGTCCTTGAGTCGGAATTTCCTCTTTTACTTTTACATTTTTAATTTATTTTGTACTAACTCGATTGTTTGGATCAAGAGAATTAAGCGTATGCTTGTGTACGTAGATTAAATAATCGCATACCGTAAATATAAATTAACTGTATACTGTTAGTTGTCATTGGGTGCTTAAACGATTTCGATAATTTGAATAATGTATTAACAGTTCATGTCAGTTTAATTTTTTGTTAGTTGAAACACGTAGGTATAAAATTAATCAACTAAAACGTTTCAACCTAAACAATGCGAAATTTGTTTAGATTTTGATTAAAAGCCTCAATGGATTTTCGAGACTGTGTAAAAACAAATAACATAAATAATAAATTATTCAGTCGAAAAAGTTTTTATGCAGATCAAAGGTACAAGTAAAATCGATAACTAAATGGAAGTAACGGCAGAATGGAGCCGAATAACAAGCAAGAAACACGATCTGATAAGTACACCTTTCAAGTCGTGTTGATGAGACCGCCAGACAGCGAAGTTGCTCTTAAAGCTCTTCTTACCTCAACATTTTGGATTTTTACTAGGGAACCGTATTGAAGTAAATACTTCAAAAAGCCAAAATTCGCTGTAAGCACTTTTAACGAAATATTAAAGCCTCTTGGCATTTCGTCCAATTCAAGGTGTTTAAAATTTAAATCGGCATTAATAAATCCTTTTCTTCGTACAGTAGCACTAAGGAAAGAAAGTCAATATCATTAAATACCAATTTTTTGGAGTTTTTTAATAAATGTAATTCATTTTACTCTTGCCACTCCATATTTAATTACATCATTTTGTTTATTAATTGAGTAACGTTTTCCCCTCTATAAGAAAGCATTTCCATTCTAATTTGTTACAGCTTTAGGTTCTCTGCCGTTCTCGTGACAGGAAATATCTCATCCTATTGCTTAAACAAGCAACATTACCATTAAATACCCAATAATAGTATTAACATTACTTTCTTGTTTTTTTTCTCCTAATGGGAAAGAAAATAAAATTTACGAGACCAGTATTATTTAATGTCTGTTAAGGACATTGTTAATAACATGATTTCTAAATCATCCCATGTTCAAAATTGTCTTTGAACTAGAACACAATAAACGAGTCGTTTCCTAAAATTTGTTACGCTATTTAGGATGTACATACCGGAAGCTTTAGGTGCAATAGTTTGACAAAATGTTCCTTGTTGTTATACATTTTTTAAGTAGAATTAAAAATGTTCTTGATTGGAATTTCCGAAACGGAAATCGTCGAAGTTTTTTAATCTCATATAGTTAACAAGAAATATTTGGCGACACTTTATTTTCTTTAAGGAATTTATGGAATTATTTAAATCGCATTAATAACTCTAATTATACCATTTGCATGTTTTAATGTTAATAGGAATTTGAATTTGTAATTAGAGCGGATATTTTAAAATGTATTCACAGGTTACAATAGTAAAACACAAGATTATTTTAGTGTAAATTAAATAAAGAGATTAATTAAAAGCAAAAACTGAACTTGAAAACATTAATGTGATTTGTAAAATTTTATTTCATCATGTAAATGTGTGCACAAACAAAATAATATACATATAATTAAAATATTGCATACCAAAAAATAACGTTTAAAGAACGTCATTTGGTATATCGATCAATAGTGGACTTCGTTTTATTATTATTGTCGACAGGAACTTGATGGATTGTGTATTACAACCGTTTTGCATTAATATATATTTACTCAAAGCTATATACACGAATGTTAACTTTAGAATTATTTGCTTTTATACGATTATCATTATCATTATCATTCTAAAATCTCTCTTAACCTTAAACCACGTAACCACGATTCTTTGAAAGAACTACATACAATGCTAATTGCTGAGGCCAAAATATGCACCAGCCGGAAGTATGTACGTAATTCGGCTTCTTACAATGTCGTTATAAGAATTAAAAGATATGCCGATCTAATTCAAAACGTGAAAACCAGCTCTCACTGTAAATAAAGCTACCATGAGAATCTGATGCCAACAACGTCAAAATGCTGTCAAATCACTTCACTGCAAAGAGCAACAGTGTATCCTGTCGACTATAATCTCATAGTGAAGTGAGGTCTTGTCAAGAAAAGTGACTATGTTGAAATGAAATGTGTACTACACCACTACTGCCATTTCGGCCTCATTTTATCAAATGTCCATTTATTTGTTGTATAGAAGTAATTCCAAAAAATCTGTTATCGCCGTACAGTGTCTTCATTTACTGAACAGATTTTCCTGCCTCTGGAAGCTCAAAATCCATACGAAACAGTTATTCGCTGAGGCATTGATCATCATGACAGTTATCGCATAGTCCTTTCAGTTTTTATCGTATGGTATGTACTGCGGGATGGTGAAATAAAGAATGAAGCACTCGACGATAACACAAGGAAGTATTAATAAACATAGGCTTGATACAAACAGTGTTCCCAACAAAAAATGGAAGTTAAACATCCTTTAGTTGCCGGATTGTACCGCATCTAATCACAGAGAGATTTATTTTTAATGACTTGCGCTTTTACATTGCATGTTAATTCGAATTTCAATCCTCTTGTCCCTGATGATGTGGTATGAACTTGGGTGCTGTTTGTGAACCAAAACAATCTGTTAAGTACATACCTTCAGGCTTTTATTATTGGAACCATTCCAAAAGTCATTTCACGTGATAACGGTAAGTTGCTTCCTGTTCCTGACGCCTAAAACATTAATATCATTTTTTTAAATCGGAACTCGCCCCTGCCGAGCAGTACCCTAGGAATTATTGTTATAGCGGCTACGAATCTCGGAAAGATAGCCGTTACACACAGTTTAAGAAGTGTTTTTGCCAACAACTTGCAACGGTCACAGTTGCATTGTGTGGCAAGAGGAATTCAGAGCAGATACATACCGTCACAGAACAGTAAAATGGCAGCGGAAAATCCCCACACAAAGTTGTTACCTTGACGTGGTTGTGGGGCTTGAGTGGTTCAATGATCAAGGGGGCGTGTAACGCCGGGCCTGTCTCGGCGTATGGCGGCCCCAAGTGAGAATCCAGACTAAAGACAACACCATTGTGCTTACAACACCCTCGTGTTTGTGCCGTGCGAGGCGACCCGTAATAGCGGATGAACGGATCCTGGTAGTTGAGTCAACCTTGGAGCGGGTTAGATCTCCAAGGGCGACAACACACTACTTTGGCCGGAATTTCACTTAAGACGGGAGGTCGAGACTAACCCATCTCGATCAACCGGCTGTGTCGTCGGGTCAGACCGCCGACCGGGTGAGCTTTTGTAGGGCAGCGGCAGCAGACTGATTAGCGGACGGCGCGCCGGAAGCGAAACCAGGCCTGTTTTGTTGCTACCCTTGGAAGCTATATCCTTGTAGTAGCCCTGGCGTCTGGATAGACGCCCCCTAGTTGGGCTCCGTGGTGGGTGGGGAGCTAGAGGGATGAAATTTATAAACCAAACATGGATGATTTGAACCCAAAAAATCAACCAAAGGGAGCGTCTCAGGATACCCCTCAAACCGAGTTGAAGGTCAACGCACCTCAACAACCGCAACGCCCAAGAGGCAAGCGCATTTCTGGCGCCGAACAAAAGAGGAGAAGGAAAGCTAGGCTGGCTCAATTAAGCCAAACTGGCCCCACTTCATCCTCTAATGCCGCTATCTCCCGCGACCCAACTACGATCGAGAGCCAGGCTCCTTCAGCCACCTCTGATCAGGTGGGAAAACGGGTGGATAAAAGCATGAAAAGGCAGAGGTCGGATACCTCAACTCCGACTCCGCCTCCGAAGAAGAAGGGCAGACCACAGCCCCAACCAACAGCGGGAAGCAGCAAGGCTGCACATACCCACAACCGCAGCTACAAAGAAGCTGCCGAAAGGCAACTCAGGGTAGCAGTAATTGACACCAACAATCCCGTGGGCAAGCTGTCAGCTAACCAGGCAGAGATGGTGAAAAACGAGCTGGCCAAAATCATTGACCAGCTTTTCTATGCTACAGAGAGCACAACTCCTGCACCCACTTTCAAGGGCTGGAGGTACTCGGGCGAGATCCTGCGGATCTCGTGCGAGAACAACTACTCCCTTGAGTGGTTTAAGAAGGTGGTTAGCGACCTCCCACCATTATGGGAGGCTGCACACCTAAAGGTGGTCCAGGAAGACTGCCTTCAGAGGCTCCGCAAGGCTGCCATCTGGATCCCGGAAGAACCCGAGGATCTGGAGGTGGTTAAGCGGCGACTTGAGTGGCAGAATCCCTGGGCAAATGTAGGCAGCTGGTGTGTCTTTCACACAGCCGTGAACGATCAGCCTCCAGGGAGGCTGATAGTTTTCGGCATTGGGGAAGCCGATCAGGCTAACCTTAACGCCAAGGGAGGCAAGCTTAATTATAGGTTTTCCTCTCTAAAGGTGAAGGTTAGGAACCCTGCTAAACCGGTTGGAGCCAGTACCTCGGCACAACCACAAAAAGAACCTCAGCAGTTGCCACAGGAGCAACTGTCAGAGGAAAAAGAGGCATCACCGCCCAGGCTGCCACGGCAACCTGTGGTCAGTGAATGCTCTAACCTAAGCAGCTCACCCGGGCCGATTACGAACTGGGATGAGTTTGCTAACCTTGAGGCGTTGCTGGAGTCAGAATCCAGCAACGCGGAATAAATAAAGGCAGCTCCTGCCCCTTTAACATACCTTAAGTATGAAAGAACATTTTATTCAAATAAACCTGCAACACTGTAGGGCGGCTGCGGTTACCCTAAGCAGGCGCCTTACTATGAAGCAGGACATCGCCCTCATCCAAGAGCCCTGGGTTGTTCAATCAAGGGTTTCAGGTCTTGGGGGCACAAAAGGAACCGTTTTCTACGACAAACGGCAAGATAAACCTAGGACATGTGTATACGTTCCCAGCCACATTAAAGCTCTCCTGCTGCCGCACCTGTGTGGGCGTGATATCACTGCCATACAGGTAAGTGGTAACATACAGGGAAAGGCTGAACTAGTCATTGCGTCAATATATCTTCCAGGAGATTCTGTTAACCTACCTCCTAGCAACGAGATGGTAGAGCTGATAGAACACTGTGAGAAAAACAACAAACACCTCATTATAGGGTGTGACTCAAATGCTCACCACACCACGTGGGGGAGCACTAACGTCAACCCTAGGGGTAAAGCACTACTTGAATATTTGACAAGCACTAACCTAGAGATACTCAATCGGGGCAGTGAACCTACGTTCGTAACTACCCGAAGTCAGACTGTGATTGATCTCAGTCTGGCCTCAGTGAGCATCTCAGACCACATAATGAACTGGCGGGTTACTCCAGAAGCGACAATGTCAGATCATAGAATGATTTCCTTTGAAATGAACCACATGGGTGAAGTCCAACGGAGTTATCGCAACCCCAAAATAACGGACATTCCCCTATACAAACATCTCCTTGGGGAGAAACTAAAAGGACACCCTTCTGAGGGACGTCTCTTAAGTCCTGCTGACGTGCAGGACGAAGTTGACCTTCTGTCCAACTCCATTATGGGGTCGTTTGAACAGGCCTGTCCCCTGAGAACTGCCAAGACGCCCCACCACCACCCCTGGTGGTGTAAGGCGCTCGATAAACAGAAAACTCGGCTGGGAAAACTGTTCAACAAGGCAAAAAAAAACCATAGCCGGCTGGGAAGCCTATAAGGCAAACCTAAGGCAATACAAAAAGGACATTAGGAGGCGTCAGAGAGAGGCGTGGAAGAGCTTTTGCGGCTCTATAGAATCCTCCTCATCTGTATCCCGCCTAAACAAAATCCTAACCAAGGATCAGCACTACAACCCAGCTAGCCTCAGAAGGGAGGATGGTTCCTATACGAACAACCTGCTAGAGACGGCTGAGGTGCTGAAAGACGCACACTTTCCCGGAGCTACCACTACGCCATACCCTATCTGGCCAGAGGCAGCCCCCTCTGTCCCTACGGGGACTGACTGGGCGGACGCCGAACAGATGGTGGATGTGACGAGGGTCACCTGGGCAGTGAAATCATTCTCATCATTCAAATCACCAGGACTGGACGGCATAATACCAGCTCTCCTGCAATGGGGACTGGATGTTATTGCTGCTCACCTAGTGAGAATCTATACGGGCTGTATCGCTTTCAGATACATACCAAAACAATGGAGGGAGGTAAAAATTATTTTTATCCCCAAACCTGGCAAAGGTGACTACTCCACACCCAAAGCTTATCGTCCAATCAGTCTAATGTCTTTTCTTCTAAAGACACTTGAAAGATTGTGCGACAGACACATAAGGGATACGGCGCTAACACGATTTCCGCTGCACCCTAACCAACACGCATACTCTCCAGGAAAATCTACAGAATCAGCCCTGCACTGTGTTGTAGGGCTGGTTGAAAGATCGTTGGACTCTAAACAGTCCACACTGGGAGCATTCATAGACATAGAAGGGGCGTTTGACAAAACAACCTTCGAATCAATAGAAATTGCCTTACGCCACCATGGCATAATAGAGGTCGCACGCGGTTGGATTGTGCAACTGCTGAAACTCAGAGCGGTGCACATCAGCGTCGGCGACAAAACACTCAGGTGCACAGTAGTGAGAGGATGCCCCCAAGGTGGGGTGCTGTCACCACTTCTGTGGAGCATAACTGTAAATAGCCTCCTCTGTCGCCTTAACGACAACGGCTACTACACCTTAGGTTATGCGGATGATCTATCCATCCTAATAACCGGCAAATTTATGGGTACTCTGTCCAGTCTGATGCAATCAGCTCTCAGAGTAACCGAAGAATGGTGCAAGGAACACTCCCTGTCCATAAACCCGACAAAAACGGAGGTAGTTCTCTTCACAAGGAAAAGGAAGATAGAGGGCCTTCGAGCTCCTCTACTCTTCCGAAAACATCTCCAGTTTTCAGGGTCAGTGAAGTACCTAGGTATTACACTTGACAATAAACTGAACTGGAGCAAGCACATCCACCTTAAAGCGGAGAAAGCAAACAGGGCTTTCTGGCAATGTCGCCGCGCTATCGGAAGACTTTGGGGCCCATCCCCAAAGGCTATCCTGTGGTTGTACACCGCCGTGATAAGACCTATGTTCTGTTATGGAGCAATTGTCTGGTGGCCTAGAACCAGACTATCCACAACCATAGCACTGTTCAATCATGTGCAAAGATTAGCTTGCCTTGCATGCACAGGCGCAATACGAACAACTCCCACAGCCGTCATGGAAGCCATTCTGGGTCTGCCTCCACTGGATCTCCACGTGAGAGAGCAGGCCACTCTGGCAGCCTTGCGTCTGAGAAATAGGGGGTTGTTGAACAGAAAAGGCACTGAGGTGGGTCACTCTCGAATTCTTGGCGAGGCAGTCAAGCGACTACCTATACTAGAAGGACGATCTGACTCACTCATACCTCGATTTATACTAGGGAAAAACTACCACATCTTCCTTGATGTGGAAGTGGCATCCCAACCAGACATATCCATCTTCACGGATGGATCCAAAACAATGGAAGGCACAGGTACAGGTGTGTACTCACAAGAACTGAACCTCCATATCAGCCAACCACTAGGCAAAATCTCGACTGTCTTTCAGGCAGAGCTAGCAGGTATTACGCTAAGTGCAAAAACAATTCTTATGCACAGCATAAAGAATAAAACCATTAGGATCTCCAGTGACAGCAGAGCTGCTCTGCAGGCACTACATCAATACAAACTCACCTCTAGGCTGGTTTCCGAGTGTCACCAGGCACTAGAGCAAGTAACTAACAGCAATACCCTTGAGCTTGTATGGGTTAAAGGGCATGCTGGAATAATAGGCAATGTAAAAGCCGACAAGTTAGCCCGACTGGCCTCAAAACAACCGTTTTATGGTCCAGAGCCGGCTCTTCCACTTACAGTATCAACTGTAAATAACCTAATAACTCAGGACACCCAAGCCCAACACAGGGCTAGGTGGAACTTGATGTTAGACTGCCGCCACGCGAGAGAGGCCTTCAGAGGACCATCTCGCAGTCTGGCGCGCTTTTGTACAGGGCTAACCTAGAGGTAACCTGCGGCTACTTGTAGGTATACTTTCTGGACACTGCAAACTTAACAAGCACATGCACCGCATGGGCCTGGTAGACTCACCATCCTGTAGGGGATGCTACACAGAAGACGAGACGGCGCAACACATATTGTGTGAATGTCCCGTACTTGTCGAATTAAGACGATCCATGTTGGGAGAATCCTGGTCGGACATGGCTAAGATTAGAGCCGCTTCCCCGTCCAGCATCCTCAGGTTCATCTCACGTGTGGGATGGCTTGAGTGACGTTGCGGGGTCGGACGACTCTAATCAGGGAGGCAGCACAAAGGGCCCGAATAGTTGGCCTAGGTGCGCGTGGGTTCTCCCACCCTCCCATCGAAATCCAGAATCCAGAATCCAGGCAGCGGAAAATGGTATCAATAAAATTATAGAAATTGCATTGTATGGAAAACTAACAGAGGCTTCGCGATGCTATTTAGAAGATAAAAATATGAAAAGGTTGATTTTTATCAAGAAGAATCGCAACGAATAAAGAACCAATACGGTTCTATGAAGATCTATCGTAAAGTTAATAGAGGTTCGAAAACCATTATGAATGCACATGCAACATGTACTGTCAATGTTACTTCCTTTGCAAACGCAGACGATGTGGTGATGATGACAAAGCATGAGAAAGGGCTTAGAGAATGATCAAAACAACGCCAAAATGAAGGACATAAAGATAAACGTGAGGAAGACAAAAGTGGTAGTGTTTAGGAAGAAGGGAAGAAAGGGAAAAACAGAAGAATATAGGTGGGGAGAGGAAGAGATAGAGATGGCAAAATAATGCACATATTTAGGGTATAAACTCGCACAGGGAGACGGAGAAGAAGCACAACTTTCTTTACCGTACGATAATCCAAATTTCGAAGTACCTTTCAAGTAACGCATTACGCGATTAACTGCCTGCAAATGTACTTTGTCGGGATTATTGTTAAAACGACTCATTCCTGCCTTTCACTGTTCAGCATCCGGACGATGTAAAGCACCGTGTACTGTAATCGGATCTGCAACATTATTGATTGTATCAACATGCATTACAAAATCTCCATATGCTTTCGGCTTTGGTGTGCGCTTGGATCTGCACAATACGGCTTCTTCGTCGTTGTCGATGACTTGAGTAGCTTAATCATCACCATCTGATGTGGCATCATCGTCATTGGGAACAAAAGACAAATCGAAATGTACATCATTGAGTGTAGAACCTTCGGACTCACTGACTGGATGCATTTTCTTGATCGGATTCCTCCGAATTTCCTCCCATTGTGACGTGCCTTTCCACATTTGATGAGATTTCAACTTCAACGTTATTCCTCCTTTCCTCAATAACGTTAATATCACGCTCGGTTTTCAAGAAAATAGCGTCTCTACTCTTCGCAAGTCTTCGATTATTCGGATCGATGAATCGATAACTCTTTGTATCTTCGCAATATCCAACACAAAATTTATTTCTTCGATTTCGGCTGCCATTTGGAACGTTTTTCCTTCGGAACGTGTGCCATCGCTGTACAACCAAAAACGCGAAAATGACCAACGCTCTTCTTGTGTTGCATTCACATCTGCCTTGCACGGTGAGCGATTAATGATATAAGCTGCCGTCTTCCTGACCAACGCTCTTCTTGTGTTGCATTCACATCTGCCTTGCACGGTGAGCGATTAATGATATAAGCTGCCGTCGAAACAGCTTCTGTCCAATAATACTTGTGCAAATCAGAAAGGGAGTGTACCGATCCATTTGTCATTTATTTCGAAGCTGATATTGTTTAACTTATGCGCCCTCGACATGATTTTATTGATAAAATCTTCCACTACTGTACAATCTTCTAACCAGGTTGTGATGAGCGTACGCAATAATCCGACTTTTCGAGTTAAACCTGAATCTTCAAAAGTTGTTTTAAGAGGATCCCAAGCTTCTTTCGCAGTTTTGGTGCTTTGAACATGCACGAATAACATTGAATCAACCATCAAAATGATTTTAGCTCTTGCCTTGACAATTTTTTGTCGTCCTTCTCCGTTTCTTCTACGCAGCCCCATAACTCTTCATGCTGTAAATATGCTTTTACAGCGAACTGCCATGTAGAATAGTTTTCTCGTCCCCGCAACTTATCAATCACTAGCAACGAACTTGACTGAACCACTTATTCTTGTACCTGGACCTGGGCCAATAACCTGAAGGAGTCGCGCTTGTATTAAATAATAACGGGAAGTCAAAAGATACATTTTAATAATATAAACGCTCTTAATGATTCAACATTAATTTTCATAATTATTGTCAACTACGAAAACCCACTGTTACTTGATTCAACACTATTTTTATACTTCCAACAGGAATACCTGAAAGGCAGGAAAAGTAAGGAGAAGAAGAAAAGGATAACGCGATTTCGGTGCGGTAATGAGAAGAGAGGAAACAGAGATTGGAGGGAAGGCGAGAATAGAAAATTCAGGGAGAAGAGAGAAAGGAAGTATTAGCAATAAGTGGAGAAGAAGGATGGATGGAAGAGATATGGAAGAGAAGGAAACAGAGGAGAAACGAAGCATCTACCAGTTATGATTTTAATTTTAATGTAGGTAGGTTTTTGTTTAGTTTTAAGGAGAATTTATTTGTAGTTACGAACAATCAATCTTTTGCAAGTGCAAAGACATGACAAAATAAATATTGGAATGTTGCTTCCTTTGTACACGGACATCCTCCTCTGGCTCAGCAGCTATGAAAAATATTCTCTCGTTACTTAACATTAAGCGCTTCCTGAAATACTTTACGTGAAATCCGTAACTGCATCCCATCACAGTAAAGAACTCAAAACATTAACTTCATTCTTTCAGGAAATGTGAATAGGATTTACGACGACCTGCATATACATAATGCAACTATTTGAAAAGTAATTGAAGGAATATAAAATGTGTAATGGCACGATCATTCTTGCACACGTTGCTTGTTAAACTCTATGAGCCTCTGATGTACGAACGTTATTCGAAGATACGGTAACATTTTTGAAAATGATGCAGGATTTAAAATGATTGATTCACTCTAAGGACTACTACTCTCTATTAAATGTTACATTGATATTTTAAATTAAATACCTAATTTATTTGGGTGTAGCTAGTTTTAATCTTAATAAAAATGCTATGGATTGATTGCTGGTTAATTGAGTTTAGGTTTTTTCAGCTAATATTTATTTATAAACAAGAAAAAAGCAGTCCACATAAAGCTTTTGAGTTATGAACTTTGAAATTTATTCAATATTACATATTTTAAGTTTAGGTTAATCAAAAACAAAGATTAACGTCTATTTTACATTTAAAAGTTTTATCTCCCATAAAATGAATAAACCTGTAACAAATTACAGTTTTAAATGCAATTTAAAAAGTAATTTTCATTAATTATAATATTCATCATTTTTATACAACTCGAGGATACGGGCGTGGATAGAAAGTAAAGATAAAGGAATATCTTTACTTTTTTATCTCCCCAAAGTTAAACTCTCTCGAAAACTCGTTCTTGAGTAATTTCCCAACATACAAAAACTGTATTTTCTTGAGTGTTCAACAGTCTAAGCCGAAATTTGCATACAAAATAACAGAGATCGATAAACAGGAAGAAAGAGCCGGAAGACACTATACAAATTGTTACTTATGTATCTTTAGATACGAGTAAAACGTACATTAATCAATCATCAAATTTATCCTTAATCATATCTAATTAAATTCCGTTCTATTTCCAAAATCTCTCGAAATTACTACCGTGGATGTTTTAGAAGTTCAAAATTACGCTATCCTCTAACATTATTTCTGAAAACTACTTAAGTTGCCTTACAACTTGATTGATTACATCAAAGCGTCCAAATCTTGTTCAATAAACACGAATGTCTTTATTCAAACCGAGTGAGTTGCGTTATATAGCTTTAGTTCAATTAAATGTGAAATGTGTATTGAGTACGCTTATAAGTAGATGACCACTGTAGTGAATAATGTTAGAAACAAGAGAAATGAAAATGAATTTATAAAATTGTTTTAGGCCGTTAGAACTATCTACAATATGTGGTTACTTTATGCTTATTTTGTATGTTAGGAATTCATACACTTGGGAATAAAGAAGAGATCTAACTAATAGATTAGGTGTTAATGGATGATAGAACAAAGGATCCGATATAGTAATCCCGCGGGAATCTCTAAAGCCACTTGTATTCAAATTTCAAATTTATTGCCAACCACAAGCAATACTATTGTCAAACCAAATGCAGCAACGTTAATTTACGAATATTAATTAAATAAATCGCTAAATGTAGTACCTACCATAACTGTTTGAGAGTAAAATGAAAAGCAATTACCTCGTCTTTTCCTTTCATCACGCACATTTTCACGTCAGGTTCACTGGAATACCAGGACAATCGCTGTTGTTCTCGAAGATCGGAGATGCTGAGATTGTAGACGATATTTCTAAAACAAACAAAATAAAGGTTATTTAGAGCTGATTTACCGAAAATGACAACAATTTCATTAAGCTATACAAACAGTTCCGCGTTATTATGGGAGAAAACAATTTATATGTATATTCTTTTTTGCTTGTAAATAAATCCGACAAACGCTGACATTTTGTTTGTTTTAACATTAGGAAAAAGTTCAGTTCAAGGATTTAATATCCATTGTAAAATTGCTTCACTTAAATATCCCTCAATCAAGAGAACTAATTTATTTTCGGGATTATGGTGTTGATACGATCCAAATCTTAATCAGCGGCAATCCATTACAAAAACGTCGTGCTATATTTATAAAGAGATTATTACTTTTATCCACCGAAAGTTTCGACATTCTTATCGTGTTCGCTAAAAGTAAAAGCAAAATCTGAAAATGTCTTCACTACAACATTGTTAGAAATAAAACTTTATAGCAAATATTTTGAAATGTAACCCTTAAATTTATTATGATTATTTTGTGTAATATTAAATCTAGACATATAGCAGACAGGTTTAACTCCAATAATAATCTTACAGCGTAAACAGAAGGCATTCTGTTTTAACAAGAAATTGTTATTCATTTAATTAGTTAAACTGAAGTTCAGTGCAAACAGTGCTTGACGCTTAAGTTTTGTGCAATATTCAAGTAGAATATTAATGAATGAATATTCTACCTCTACCTAAATTAATAGGGGTTAATTCAATGGCGTTTCCAGCCAACTGGCTTAGGGGGGGTAATTTAAAAAAAATATCGGGTATCAGTCTCTTCCACGACTCGGTCCAGCTGTTTTGGAAAAATTCACCGTCATAGATCACCGACTAGATTCACCATAACTTAACTTGTTTGTTTGAAATGTTGGTAGTTTTTAAGAATAACAATTAATAAGCGAACGAAAATTTCTTAGGGGGGGGTAATTACCAAATTACCCCCCTCTAAAACCGCCACTGGGTTAATTGCGTTTAAAATGACGAATTCATTTACTGCACACATAGTGAAAACATAAAAATGTAATCAGTGACATACAATTGGTATGTAAAGAAACTCACTCAAGTTTACAGAAGAGTACCAGAAGCGCCTTCGCATTCTCTAGTCTGAATATGATGATGATTTTGAAAAAATCACTCGCCAGGCGCCAATTGCATGTGCGTTTAAACCATACCCCCTCGACTGTACAACTGACTAAACATTAATCAAGATAGGGATAGTATTCAAAATTTCCTAGTAAAAATTAATGAATCTAAATTACATAGTTACATAGAACTAATCGGCTAAAACGATGGAACTACCTTTCTCTGCCTTATAAAATGTGATTCTGGATTTCGACGGGAGGATAGTCAGAAGCCTACGCGGACATAGGCTACCTACTCGGGCCCTGTGCGTTGCCTCCCTGATTAGAGTCGCCCGACCCCGCAACGTTACTCAAGCCATCCCACACGTCGCATGAATCTGAGGATACTGGAAGGGGACGCAGCTCTAATCATATCGATGTCCTGCCAGGATTCCCCCAATATGGATCGTCTCAATTCGACAAGCACGGGACACTCACAAGGTATATGGTGCGCCGTCTCGTCGTCTGTGTAGCATCCTCTACAGGATGGTGATTCTACCAAGCTCATGCGGTGTATGTGCTTCTTTAGTTTTTTACAGTGCCCAGAAAGAATACCTTCCTTGATAGACCTGTGCAGAAACGCGCCAGACTGCGAGATGGTCCCTTGAGGGCCTCTCTCGCATGATGACAGTTTAACGTCAAGTCCCACCTACCCTTGTGTTGGGCTTGGGTGTCTTGAGTTGTTATGTTGTTTACAGTTGATACTGTAAGTGAAAGCGCCGGCTCTGGACCATAAAACAGTTGTTTTGAGGTTTATAGGCTTTTTCGTTGCCTGTTACTCCAGCATGCTCTTTAACCCATCCGAGCTCAAGGGTCACTTGCTGTAGTACTTGGTGTCACTCTGAAACCAGTCTAAAGGTGATTTTGCATTGACCTAGTGTCTGCAAAGCGGCTCTGCTGTCACTGGAAATTCTGATAATTTTATTCTTTATGCTGTGCATAAGAATTGTTTTTGCGCTAAGCGAAACACAGTCGGAATTTTGCCTAGTGGTTGGCTGATATGGAAATTCAGTTGAGTGGAATAAATTCTAGTGCCTTTCGTGAGAAATCATTAACAGAAAATCAAGGTTAATGATCGGAAGTAGTTTGTTTGACTACAATTAAGCAGTAACTAAAAGCAAAACAGTTTTCTATAACTGCATGGACCTAATTAATAATAACCTCCTGTGTACGGAACATACTATTGCCTTGAGAAGAGACATCGAAGACAAAATGGCAAAAGAAAATAACATTTCAGTACATACACCTTTTACTTAGGTGCACACTAACCCTTACCTCTTAGTGTGGACCTAAATAAAAACCATATGGAAAAGGAAATGTATTAAACACTGTTTACTTAAGACAAATCCTGCTGGGCGTCCATGTGCGACGAGGGTTTAAAATTTCAACCGGAATCTCACGATAAAGTTTTATTTAAACAATTAAAATCGCTTCAAAAATAATCAGCTACAAGACGTTGAACGTCCCAAACCACGCTAGCCATAATTTCCAATTCCATTCCATTTCCAATTCGATGCTTATAGGCCAGTCGCTATATACTTTTACCCTTAAAAAAAATACCAAGTTAATGAAACGAGGTAAAAAATAAGAATACTTGTATGGTATATCTGAAGATACAATAAATTGATGATTGAAAGTTTCTCCTCTATAACTTTTTTCCCTTGCGTCCCACGAGATAGATACACTCTATTCACTTTTGTAGAGCGTTAAATTTCCTATAATTTGCACTAGTCAAACATATTTTTGGCCCCATATTTACCGAGGTGCAGGGGTTCAAAAAAGTGCACAATTTTCAAATCGCAAAAAACTGATACGTAAGTTTTACGTATTGAAAGGTATTATGGTACCCGAATCTGATTTCTTACATGGAGTAACCCCCCGCCTAATTGCGACTAATTTTACCCAGTCGTGATCTACAGATTTAAAAATAACTCGATTCATCTTTCATTTGGCTGGTTGGCAACATCCCCCCCCCCCACTCCCGATACCATCCTTAAAAATTTAATTACAAATACACATCATTACACACTAGCCACCTCTTCCAATAAAAATATCTACTTCCAAAAAAGTGAGAGAGGCAATGCCCCATCATTGTTATTTTCAGCTTCCTCCTGCAAGTTCGATCCACAACATATTTCATTCCTCCACGCAATAAGTAGGTGCGACACCACTTCAGCCCCTTTTGGACAAGACATAAAGGAAATTTACAAGTTGTACGAACAAAACACTTCTTTACATGCCCTAGCAGCTGTCTTCAAAGATCCAAATGCCTCTGTCTCTCACATTGATGGGGCAGGGGAGAAGTTCCTCATAGAGTTGTATGGAGGAAAGATTGCCACAGATTGACGTAATATAGGAAATTTAACGCTCTACAAAAGTGAATAGAGTGGTCTATCGCGTAGGATACAAGGGAAAAAAGTTATAGGGGAGAAACTGAAGAAAGTGCAATTTCCACGTGGAAATTTTGTTCGATAAATCGGGTGGAGCACTGCTGGAATTGTTTACAACGGGAAAGACTTTGAAAAAGTATTTTGTCCAATCTGTACAGAAGATGTCAAGATTTTACTTGGATTCACATCTTCTTTTACTAGAAATACTACTACCTACTAGATAGCCTATTACGTACCTAATATGTAACAGGGGTTTGATAATTCGGCAAACATTTCAGCGTCGAGAGTACTATTCCGGTTTCAATTTAAACACTCCTCGTATATTTAAAAACTAGTAAACTAAGTCACTTTAAGGAAATCTCTTCGAACCTTATTACTATGAAGCCGAATTTTAATATTTCTGCGTGTAAGTACTCCTGATTTCAATGAGCAGCTGTACCGACGCTTCTAGAAAATATTTTGAACTATTCTCAAAAATTGTTTGATCAATTTTTGAAATACTCTTGAAGATTGTAATGATGAGGTAAATAAGCTTCCCCACATATAATTATGAACATATAATCTTATCATTTCTGCTCTGCCCACTGCGAATTCGCTTAGATCTATCTTGTATTTAGTTAGCCTAGCCTAGGCGTTAAAAACATTAATATCGACGTTGAAATCACACAAAGACGTCGAAAAATGAAAGAACTAAAACAATACGGTGAGCGTCTCCTTACGATAATGGGGGAGCCTTCTTGAGGAGCTCGGAGTAGTGGTTTTAATAAAACTCAATGCACGTCGGCCTAATAAAATCCATTGAGTTTTATTAAAATCACTACTCCTCAAGAAGGCTCCACCAGTATCGTAAGGAGACACTCATCGTATAGCGTATAGTGCAATTATAGGATAGTAAGGAACTAAAACAACTTAATAGTTCCCTATTCTTTTTACTTAAAACTGATAGATGTAAATCTCATACACAGAATCGACAGTTATCCAATTTCATGGAGATTGTCGCCACTGCTATCTTATTTATAGCATAAAAACTTTTCCTTGTACGGAAATCAAAATATTTGCAGTAGAGTATTGCACGATCTTGCTTACTTTCACAGGGTGCGTTTAAGAAAAGAGAAAAATTGTGCCTTACTCAATAAAGTACAAACAGTAAAGAGAAATGTATGCACATAATAAAAATGAATTTGGTAGGTACATCAAAGCTTGTTTGATCTAAGAGATATATATGAAAGTAGCCTCTTATAAGAAAATACACAAGATTTCAATTTAGAAAATTCAAAGTGTTGAATTTAAATAAAGCTGACGATGTCGCGTTCAAGCGTATCCGTTTTATCATATCGGTAATCTTTCTTGTGGCTTTCGAAATCGATCAGAAAACTTTTAGTTTTTTTTGCTGACATCGAACTCGTATATGCGACAAAGGGTTATAGATACTAAATCACTGAAATAAGTAGAACAGATGACTGAAACTTTACTTGTTTCCTTCTGAACTAAAAAAAAAAATAACACCAAGGGAATATTAGAGCTAACTTTAGTGAAATCGGTGGTGGAAGATTTTTACTTCAACAAATGTTTAATAAATCTTTGATAAAATTCAATCTTATTTCGGACTATCCAAAAAGTTCCTTTTCTTTATTCGAGATGCAGTTTCAACGATAAACAACTCTACATTGACGTCGGATATTTTATATTCTAAATTTTAACATAAAATTTCATGTTCATACTAAATACAAAATTTATACGCCAAAGACGAGCTTTCTTAATGCATAATTTAATGACCTATAAAAACAGATCTACTAAAAGGAAGACTCCAACAGAATTCTTTGGTGACATTATAACTGATAATATAATACATTCATTCAAGATAAAAATCTCATAAAGTTGTATAAAAAGTTTTTATGAAAATCCTCTACTTTTTTTTTTAATACTTAGCTGGGCATTAATGAAGATGAGATAAAACTAGATCGACTTTTTTTTAGTTGCCAGTGTGTTAAAAAATAAAATAACCATAAACCAATTCTCCCCAAAACTGCGCGGCATTTGCGTAATTGCTGAAATACAAGAAAATAATCGCTTTGTTTATTTTCTTAACACGTCTCAAAATTGTGACATCAAAGTAATTTACATGGAAATGAAATCTTTAACAGTGTTTTAATTAGCTTATGTAGATGACGATTCCATATTCTATACTATATGTCCTAATTCCTATTTCAAAGCATTCGTGCATGGCTCATTGTGTTAAGCCTACTAAATTATGTACTGAAATTTAGTAGATATTATAAAATAAAATACACGACAATAAGTCGCTGAAAAGCTTCTAAATACATGTGCCGTTTTAATCAGATTAATTTGAAATTTGTTACCATAGTAATCAATTGACGACGACGACAGACTACGAATTACTTTATACAATTTCACTTACAGAGTTATCAACGTAAATGTCTCCGATAATGACGTTAGTAAAACATGGCAGCTATTAGGTATCTACCATTAAAAAGTAATTGATTGTGTAAAACGTACTCTGAAACGAAATTTTAGTTCGCTATCGCTTTATTTTACATTGTTTCTTTAACACGTTCACACCACACAACCAACTATTTGAATTAAAATTACAATTTCTCCTTACAATAATATAAAAGAATAATAAAAATAAGAAAATAATAAGCCAAAAGTAACATTTTCTTGCATGACTGCATTATGACGTCGTGACTTTTCCTATTTAAAGGTCGATTCGCACTCTACGGAACGTCACCGTCACGTCACAGACTGGCACCGTCACGTCAAAAAAGGAATAGATATAGTCTGGTCATTTTTAAATTACTATGGATAAGGAACTCCTTCAAATTGCTGTAGCCAATGTTAAAATGGGGTTTCACTTGTAAATAAAAGAATTAATGTCATATACAAAACGTTTTGTATATGACATTAATTCTTTTATTTACAAGTGAAACCCCATTTTAACATTGGCTACAGCAATTTGAAGGAGTTCCTTATCCATAGTAATTTAAAAATGACCAGAGTATATACAAGTTATAAGTTATAATTATTATAACGTAACCTCCAATAACTTGTAGTTGCGAAAATGGAGAAATCGAAGAAGTAATTAAAGCAGATATTACTGGTTTTGATGTTTCCGACGCGAATCATATTGCAGACAATAATTTAAGAGATTATAATAATGACTTGAACGTAGAGAACGTTTCTTAATACTACTGAAACTGGTTGATCACGAAAAAGAAGAAAAAGAAAAACATAGGAATCAAACATGAAAGTAACGCAAAACACTAATAAAGCTAAAGATTAGCACTAAAGGAGTTACAGTTGAAACTGGGAGGCTATCCTTGACCAATGTTCCCTTACAGAAAGTATCGTTGCAAGTACCGGATCCGCCAAAGAAACCTGATGTTTTTAACATGTCTAGTACGAAGTCATTAGGCATTACGTAGAATAGCGGTTGGTGGGGGGGGGGGGGGGGAACCATCGTTAGTAGTTGCCATTTCAGTAATTATATAATTGGTCCATATTTTTTTGAAGATGGTGTTAGAAATGCTGTCACGGTCAATTCGCAACGATATGTGGAAATGTTGTACAACTTTTTGAAACCAGAGCTTCGTCGACAAAACATTGATATGAATACTGTATGGTTTCAACAAGATGGAGCAACAGCTCGCACAATTTTAGGAATTAAAAGAAAACATTCGCAATAAAATTCGTGCAATTCCTATGAATTCCTATGAATAGAGCGCGTAATAAACAATTTGCAAGACCGCTTGGAACAGTGTGTACGCGGTGAAGGACATCATTTAAGCGACATTATTTTCCATAAATAAAATGACATGTAATATACTATTGATTACTTGTATGTGAAAATAAATATCTTGTTACATAAATTTGTAGTTGAATACCAAAAATCGTCAGGTTCCTTTGGCGGACCCTGTAATAAGACCAATTATAATTCTTATGGGGTTAGTGTTATAATGATAGAAATTAATTCAATCCTTCTAAGGTGTTAACTCGAATCTCTAAATGGGGTAGAACGCAGATTGTAGGAATAAAATGTCACTAAACCTTCCCCATAGATATATATTTATTTAAATTAAGAAGTTGAAGTTGATTAAAGTTGAAATATGACGATTGAATTAATTATATTAAATTTATATAATGACAATAATTATTGTCAAATTTATTCCAACAGTCTTAATTAAACGTTAAGTTGCTCCCCATCAGCACTCCACGAGAAGGTCTCCAAAACCCTGGAGAAACTTAACGTTTAATAATTATTGTCGAAACATGTAGTCACATTATATGTATAATTACCTAATATAATTAATTCAACGTTATTTCAACTTTAATCAACTTCAACTTCTTAATTTAAATAAATATATATCTATGGGGAAGGTTTAGTGACATTTTATTCCTACAATTATAATGATAGACCTAGTGAACTCACGGTAACAATGCCGAGGTATGTATTGGGCCACTTGTGAAGATCTTTATGGGTAGGCCCAAATAATCTAGCTAGGTAGGTACTCCTTAATATTAATTAAGTGTTACATTTAACAAGGCTTTGGCATTGGTTCATTAGATCTTGTGCGCCCAAGAGTAAACTTGCTTTTTAAAATTATTGTATTACAATTTTCCCCTTCTAGCAAAACAACAAACCAAACCCAAATTGCCCAATTCAGGCATAGAATTTGTTTGGTCGGCATCTACTAGTAAGTCTTTGACTTAATACACTCGCACTTATGTACATGCTTTGTTAAAACAAAATAAAAATTAAACGAAAAATACACTTAGGTAGCTTCAACATCTAGTGGTAACACCCTTGTTACCCCCCTTCCCCGCCACACCCTTTAGCTCTTAGTTACTTCGTCCATATTCATGTTCAGTAGCTGAATTCAACGTTAAATTTTTGGTTAATGGTAAATTGAAATATTTCAATGTGACGATCACAAATGATAAGTAAATTTATTAATTTCTTAATATGGGGACAGATTTCGATTAAAAAATAATAATTAGAAAAAAGCTGAAAAATGAATTAATCAGTTTTTCAGTTCTGTCTTGGGTTAGTCTTCAATTATTGTATAGAATTATTGTAAATATGTGTGAGATTTACTACTTAAATACCGTTTAAAAATAAATTTGAATGCAATGAAGTTTGGTATAATGGCAACTCACTTTACGTAACTGATTTCTACAGCATAATTCAGCTTGATGGAGCTATATTTGCTAGTTACTCCATTAAACGTGACACTAACTAATTTAATTAAGTATCGCCCTCCTGATCGTTTGTTAATTACAAATTAATAATTAATAAAGGAGTAAGTATAGTGAACTATTTTGATTTAACAAACTTGCCTGGATATGATTCAACTTTAGGCGAACGTTACAGTTTACCTTTAAAGATTAATTTGTTCTATTCAACTATCAGTTCAGTTGACAGTACACCAAAAATGGAATTTTATCACGTGCACATGTTACCACAAGAAGCGGTGACCATCTCATAATCTTAGTTGTACATACACTGGATTGACTCTTTGTTGTTCATCATAAGCTTATGAAAAGGTTTAGAAAACTAAAACATGGTCAAATTCAAATGACAAAGAAGACTTTTTACTAAGTAAAAATTTATTGTGCAATGGTATACTTACAACACACAATGGAGTAGATTAACTCACGGAATGAGTTTGACATTATTTCTATTACGTCCCGTTCTGGAAGGAGATATTTTTTCCACTCTTAAATTTGTATGAAATTCTTTTATTGATATTGATAAACAAGGTAGCACTGAACATACTAGTAAAATAAGAAAAGAAGGGGGTGTAAATAGGTTTAAACAATTGTACGCCCAGGCCCAACGTCAAAACGTCACAAATTAGGCTCACCAAGAGTCCAATTCGGTCGCATATTTGGTACATACAACAACGTTACATACCTTTCTAATTCGTTGACCGTAACGAGTATCGATATATACAGAACAGAAAATATAAAATAAATAGTGATTTTAAAAAATAAGTGCTCCCAGCAATAATTAATTAACTAATTCGAAGCTTTTTAGACATTTTTCTCTTTTCAACCCCCTTCGCTATAATATCCTCATATAGGTATCTGTAATTATTGCTACATTACGTTTACGAAGGTAAAATCGCCAAGAAGGTTCAGCATTTTGCCGCGAATTATTATTCATTTATTAAATACATTTTGTTTAATTCATTGCATACGTGATCAGGAAGGGAGCTTACTTTATATTTAAAAAACCCTTTGAAATTTGATGGAAAATGCACCTTTCCCGTGCAAATGTTAAATCTCTCCTGAGATTATGTGCTAAAGGATTATAGATACATACATGAATCTTCTCCCTTTGTGTACCTAATTTACTTATGCTTGCATTAATGTATTAATCCGTAATGGAAAATCTTAATTAATCTTTGCAATATTACCGTCAAGCCAATCTGATTTTAAAGTTATTTTTGCATACAAAATAGACCGTTGTCAATTCTCCAATTTTCCCTACTCCTCATCTCCATGTTTTGCTTCGATGCTATAACCTAAGTGGAAAACATTTTTTTAAGATGTGGGAAACTTGTAAACTATCTTGCCTATATCGCCAAGACGTTTTTGTTTTAGTATTTATACAACTACGCCAGAAGTTTTCAAGCGAAATTTTACTGAACAAAAAACAAACTTACTCGCTGACAAATTTATGCGTATAAAAGTATTCATAATTTAATCGAAAACCGTCTCTAATAGAGGAATATTTTTAAACTTTGCTTAACTATATGAACTATTTCGGTTTGCCTGTGATTAATTCGGTTATAAATAATTTTAGCAAGAGACTTTTCGTAAAACCAAAGATTATAGTATACATAGATGTAATTATAGAAATGTTTACAACCGCACTCTTTTTGTACGATAAAGAAATAAAACTAATAGCTAATATCTATCCCGTATTTATCAAAATGTCATGGGCAAATGTTCAACAAAAAATAGAATTGCACAAAAAGTAATCAAGGGGATCTAAATCCACACAAAAAAGTATCTGGCATTCTGTTTTCCCCTTTTATTTTTCTGTTCGAGCGAGAGCATTAGATTAGGACCAACAACAGATACAACTGAACATCCCTAGAGGTAACTTAGTAGACACATTAGGCTTCCCCTCGCCTAAAATTGTACAGCTTTTACGTGGATACAGGTAAGTATTTTGTCTACGAAACCAAAACAACGCATTAACGCTATTAAAAGAACATATCGCGTTGATCTGACTAAATAAGAGTTTTAGGATCACGTAGCCATTAGGCAGGTGAGAGATTATTAGCAACGAATAGCGAACTATTAGAGGATTCTGAAGTGCACTTCCGTAATTGCAACATCTTCCCCCATCTATAAAAGCCACGATGCCTTCTAGGCTCGATGATAAATCAATACACTTGAATCATGAAAACACGTTCGTTTGCGAGAAAATGAAGCCTTTTTGCCGTTTCTGTCAGATAAGGACTATAAATATGGCGCATATTTTCTCTGTCACAGATAAGAAAACCATGTAAACGTCCGGAATTATTTGTAAATCTATTTTTAGTCGCATGTAAATTTAACGAGTGTTCATTTTTGTTAATATGTTCGTTTAAAAAAGATTTTTCTCAACGATTAAAAGCTACAAATCGAGTAATACTTACGCAAACAAAAAGCTCAACATTTTCAATTATTTTAAATTATTACAAAACCAATTAAATAACCCGCGTAATACTCTTAAACGTAAATTTCCACCAATTGACTCGTTCTTTAGCTAAGCTAAATCGCTAATTACCAAAATTTTAATAAACCACGAATTAAAGGTTTCTCATTAAAAATTTTCCAAGATATTTAGATCGGTCCTTACAGCTTCGTCGTTATTAATTGAATTTCATCTCGAAAATTGCGTTTGCAAAGGGAAGTGCACTTATGTTTTCGCTACATAGCCTCAAGGAGAACTACAAAATAAATGTTCATTGGTCATTTGTCACGGCTCTTGACCACCCTAATGTTTGAACAGGCTTTACCAGTTCATCTCGTAAATGCAAAGAATCTTTCGAAATATATTATATCAAATATTTCACAGAATTCATTTTCGCAAGCGATTGTAATAAAATACTTTTTGATTTGTATGAAATATTTCATCCGCGAAATGAAATCGCTGATTAGTGAGTTGAAAAATGAAAATGAAATGAAAAATAAATTCTGATGACTGAAAAGGAAAGTTTATTAATCTCAAACTTAACTCTAACATAAAGTTATAAATGGCGGACGAAAAAAGTTTTTAATGTATGTTGAATTTGAAAACGATAAATTTTATACACGCTTCAGCTATTATATTAATTTTAACTATGACAAAGGAAATGTTTGCGTCTGCCGACTTATTTAAGTACCCGAAGTTTTTATGTTATATTTTAGGGGTAAAGCAGGGGTAATTCAATCTCACACAATACAAATACTGGACCTTTTCAACTGATTACAAAACATGTACAAAATGAATATAAATATAAAAGAAATTACACGAATTATGTGATTGTTCTATTATTTTTCAACTTCAACAAAAAAGCTAATATTGCTCGTGTGTACGAATTTGAGTAGGTAAAGTAGGTACTGTAACTTATAGTTTCAACGATCTCTACAAGTTACATGTTGGCCTGTGATTATAGAGCAGGGGTGGCGAACCTATGAATTGCACGCGTGCCAGAGGTGGCACGTAGAAAAAAATTGCTGGCACGTTATAATTTTGAAAAATTCAGTGCGAAAATAACATTTTTCTCGTTAAAATTATAAAATTAATGTCTTTTTGATGCCTAAGATTTAACGATAACCCTTTTTAAATGAACTAACGATGCAACTACGTATGAGGAATTTAGTCAAAGTATTAAAGCTCTCTGTTAGCGTTCGAAAACTTCTGTGCTAGATGGTGGACCCGTCGTTATCATTCGTTGTCACTCTGAGCGAGTATTGTTTAACCACGCAGAACTATACCATAAGTTACCAGTATTGTGGTTGTATGGTCGCGCATTTTTATTTTTTTATAGATATTATTTGAAAATTTATTTTAGAACAATTATTTTGAATGAATATTGTTAAATAAATGAAAAACTACCTTCCTATGGACGCCCATAAGGAGGGGCAAGAGGGGGCAGTTACTCCCCCCCCCCCCCCTGGACTTGGGCTCTAAGCAGTAATAATTTCTTAAATAAACGAAACGTTTTTTAAATTTGCTTCATATTGTTGAAATAGCTAATGATCTTCCCCAAATCCCCCCCGGAAATTACTGTATGGGCGTTAATGCTGATTTTTTCCATTTTTAAACTCGCTTAGTTCCACTAATAGGCACATAAAAAAAACCTGGCACGTTAGAAAATGTATTTATTTTATTCGCACATTTTTGACACGCGTTTATAAAAAGGTTCGCCACCCCTGTTATAGAGCATTAATAACACAGTTGTTATTTACATTAAATACATAAAAACGATTACTTCAATAGGGAATAGGGAACATGTAAAGGGAAGGTATAACGAGAAATATGGGGAGATTTTCCCTATATTTCTCGTTATACCAACATGTAACTTGTAGAGATCTTTGAAACTATAAGTTACAGTACTACCTACTTTACCTACTCATTGTGGTGGAAGATACGTAAGGGGCGGTCTAAATATCAAAAAGAAAAGAGTGATAGGAAGGTATAGCGGGAATGAGGAGGCGGTAAACAAATACTGGTGGGAGGAGGATGTCAGAAGGTGTAGAATGTGTGGAGAAGAGTGGGAAAGTATAGGAGACATGTTAGGGGAGTGTGAGGAGCTCAAAGAAGAACGAAGGAGTTGGAAGAAGTGGTGGGGGATGACTGGGAGAGACTAGGGTGGATGGAAGAGGTAGGGGAAAGAAAAAGAAGATTGTTAGGAGAGGAGAGAAAATTGTAATGGTATAATTCTTTGATTAAGTTTTAAGTTGTTAGGATTAATAGTACAGTCAATTTAAACACAAAAATATACAAACATTGCAAAAAATCCTATGTTAGGTTTGCTTTTTTCATGGTGTTAGGTTCGGTCCCAGTAGTAAATACTCAATTTTGCAACTTCGAAAAACTTGTGGAAACTGGGGGGGGGGGGGGGACCAAAAACCGCAATTTCTTCGGACTTTTTTCAGTTTTAGCCTCGTAGATCAAAAACTATGAGTTGTAGTGCAAAGAATATGATTATCTTTTTTAAACTGGACTAAATTTTCTACCATTTGAGCCTAACCGGAAGTATAATAGTTTCCGAGATACAGCTCTTCAAAAATAGGCATTTTCCCTAAATCTGTTTTTAACGTATCATCCATGATTCGACCCAGATATTGCCACAACGACGTGCCCTACGACCGTTGTCATGGAGGAAAAAATTGTAGGACATTTTTATTTAAGCATAGATGCATTCCTGTAGGCCTAACAGTTCTCGAGAAAAAGACGGAAAACCGGAAAACAGTGAAATCGCTACGACTCCACATACATGTAATACCATTAATATGATTAGAAGACATTTTCTGATTATTCTTATTTAGCCTAGCGAACGAACACTCAAAAAGGGCTTATAGACAGACTTTTTGATCCTAAAGATTTTATTTCTGGGATGTGTTTGGTGATGATTATACGAAAAGTAGCGTAACAAAATGTGCGGATTTGTTTGGATTTCCGTTTACATCTCTTGAACAGGCCATCGTAGTGGGAAATGGTTAATTATAAAAAAAAGCTGATTAAATTTTCTACAAGTGTGCTTCTATGCGTTTTTTCTCTATCTCTATCCGTTGAAGAGATATTCGCTTTTAAGAATTGACATTTTTTTTAATCGCTTTTACACGACGTTTTTCGGCAAATGTTGTGTCCTAGCTCCTAAAGTATTGGGTTTATAGCAAAAACTGCTGAAATAAAAGTTGTAGACCATAAAATTTCTTATAAAATACATATACCGTTTAATATTTTATCTCAAATAGATTAGATGTTATAGTTATTTAAAAAAAACGTTGAGTTCAAGATGGAATAGAGGGCACTAGAGAACAACTAATTTTGTGGGAGGTTTGGAGCTAAATCTGATATGTGAGTATTAAATACAGATTACCTGCATCCTTAGCCAAACAATTTCAGTCTTATGCGCCACCATGTTTAATGGTCTCTAGTCTTTTCTTAATACATTTATGATAGGGTTAATGTTTGACGAAAAGAACAAAAGTATTTTCTCAAGGCAGCTTTTATTTTATAATTGGCCATTTCCCAATACGATCGCCTATTCAAGAGATACAAAGGGAAAACCAAACAAATCCGCAAATTTTGTGATGCTACGAAGTTAGCTCATACGGTAGGGCCGGGGTTTTTTGTATAATTATCACCAAACACCTCCAAACACATCCCAGAAATAAAATCATTAGGATCAAAAAGTCTGTCTACAAGCCCTTTTTGAGCGTTCGTTCGCTAGGCTAAATAAGAAAAATCAGAAAATGTCTTCTAATCATACTAATGCTATTACATAATGTGGAGGATTTCACTGTTTTCCGGTTTTCCGTCTTTTTCTCGAGAACTGTTAGGCCCACAGGAATGCATCTATGCTTAAATAAAAGGTGATAAAATGTCCTACAATTTTTTTCCCCATGACAAGAGTCGTACGGTACGTCGTTGTGGCAATATCTGGCTCAAAACATGGATGATACGTTGAAAAAAGATTTTGGGAAAAATTGCCTATTTTTGAAGAGCTGTATCTCGGAAACTATTATACTTACAGACTGCCGGTTAGGCTCAAATTGTAGCAAATTTAGTCTAGTTTAAAAAAGGTAATCGTATTCTTTGCACTATAACTCGTAGTTTTTCAGCTACGAGGCTAAAACTGAAAAAAGTCCGAAAAATCGCGGTTTTTGGCCCCCCCCCCCCCCCGTTTCCACAAGTTTTTCGAAGTTGCAAAATTGAGTATTTACTACTGGGACTGAACCTAACAACATAAAAAAGTCAAACCTAACATAGGATTTTTTGCAATGTTCATGTTTAAAATGACTGCAAAACAATACGTCATTTGCATAATTTGAGAAAATAAATTGAATTTCATACGGGACTTTCTTTCTCTTGGTGTGTAAAAATTGTATTCAGAACTATATTTCAACATATAACTTTACAAAAATGTAAGTAGGTAACGTACGTAATTCTCTCTTTGAGATTCAAAATTCTAGTAAGGGTAGTCCTAATAACCAAACCAAAGCAACTGATGCACATAGAGGTGTTTGGAAATTCGCTGTTCCTACATCTCGGCCCGTAACATGAATAAATAAATAAATAAAAATAAATTATGACCAATCAAGTACTTGAGAACATCACAACAGAGAAATTGTTTTAATAATCTCATATTTAGAATTTTATTTTGTGATGCATTATTTGGTGTTGAGAACATTGATCCATTTATATAAAAAAAACAGTTGAATTAAACTGCGAGTACACCGATGATGTAAAAATACGAGGTGCGCAGGAGAAGAAGAGATAACACAGTAAACGGATCAATAAGAAAAATCAATTTAACAGTACAGTGTGTCGTTTAAAAAGTATAGCCAGGAAAGCTAAGCTCTCTAAAGACTCAAGGTCAGGAGATCCAGAAAAAAATTAGATTGGGATATTTGAATTTGGACATATGAATACTACTGCGTCTCAGATTTTAAGTTCTATATTTAATTTTCATCGTAAAGAATAAAAAATATGCAATTACTTGTAACAAAAACAATTGTTGATCTTAAAAGCGCATTTGTTTTAATAATTTCTTTGGCTGTGTCGAGCGTCCTGGTATCGTTTTAAATGTTCAATTTGTTAACAATTAAAAGGGGTGATTACCTGTACCTGTACGTTACTTTAAAACTTACCCGACAACGTGTGTACTTGTATTGGTCCTGCCCACTATTATCCACCACTGAACTTTTTAGTTTAGAAAATATCGTTTCGAA
The DNA here is from genome assembly GCA_036250285.1 of Pyrocoelia pectoralis. NCBI lineage: Eukaryota > Metazoa > Arthropoda > Insecta > Coleoptera > Lampyridae > Pyrocoelia > Pyrocoelia pectoralis. Next base: position 9,342,329 of record CM070075.1, read on the forward strand.
TTTTGCACTTTCACATTTATTACCTTCGACACCGACGCGTTGATTTAATCTAACAATCGAGTGCAATTTTGTACAAAAGTGTATTGATAATCGCTGCCAATCAGGTCCTTCGTCTTTCCACATATCTAGTATCATGTTGCTAAGGATGGCGACGATGTTGATAAAAACTCTACGTATTTGTTATAAATTTTCATGGTTCTGATTTACAATCAACTGTAATTAGATATCTACACACTTTTCTTAGGTACAAGTTAACTGAACTATTAAAATACATTTCATTAAAATAAAAACCATAAAACATTCTGACAAAACTAAGAGAAATGAAGAAGTTGTCAAAATGCCTCCTTTATTTTGTAAACACTATTGGCTTTTAACTTCTTGCCAATTATCCAATTTATCAAGTTGTCTTTTATATTAGACGACAATGTCCCTGTTTAACCGTTCCTTAAGTTTTCCTCGTGCTTATTTTCGTCCCGTTACTATACACACATTTTTCTCATAAGTTCAATGAGCAATTAGTGTTTTCCTCGTCCACTTCTTTGTAGCGGAAAAACTATATTGATGTGGGAAAAAGAGACTTAAACGGTGATGTAATTCAGTGGATTTAAATGTTTTAAATTTTGCCAATACAATTTTCAGCCTTCATCAGCTTCGGTATATTTCAGTAACATTTACAAACCTACGACACAATTTTAATCTATAAATTAACGAACATTCGTTAATCTTATTATAATTAACCTTATATTATTTACTAGTGTATCACATATCCTCTACTTTTAGGCAGTGGAAGAAGATACTTTTTTAAATATATGTTCATTACAAGAAGCAATTACAGACAGAAATATACCACATAAAGGAAATAAGGAATTCGCGAAGAACTTACAAATTGAGAAACCAAAAGATTTAAGTGAAATTATTACTTCGTTAGGTACCTCAAAACCATATTGCGTTATACTCGAAACTCGCAAACTTATCAAACTTGCATGATCTTTATCTGAAAAGCGTAGTTTGTTAGAAATCTAAAACTACTATTATTACGTGACGTAAATGTAGGATTTTCGACGAGAAAATTTTCCTTGTGTAAAGTGTACCTTCAATTCTTTGCTAAAATGATCTGACCTATCAAGAAAATGCAGCGTTCGTTTTCGAACAAAAGGGATCTTGTAGCTTGCAATTTTCAGTTTTAAAAGTTACTTTTAGGTTTCGCGCTTCTTTGTCTTTTTACGATGTTGATGAAACTTTAAAGCTTATTTCTGAAATGTATCGTAAGTGTATTATATTTCTCTCTAACAATTTATCCGAAGGAAAATAGTGTTTTAATAAAAGTTTCAATTTAATTTGATTTGTATCCGATTATGAAATATCTGTATAAGTTGAACCTTGGATCTCTAGTGAATGAGAAAAACTTTGGTAACAATGAAGGAAATAGAATTTTACACATGCACAAAGCGTCGACGTCCGTCAGATGTGCAAGAAATTCCCACTGGCGTCAACACTAACCGCATACAAAGATTTTCACTAGAAAGATAAAAATTCTCCCGAGGAAATAATTAGATATCAAACAGTCTGGCTGTCTATCACTCACTACCCTATATCCCCCTTTTTAAATATATCCTAAAAAAAATTCCTAATGTAGCATAAAAAATTTGTGGGTTCGAGTAAACTTTTCCGTTACATACATTAGAAAAATTTAAGATCATTTCACATTTTCACATAGTACTTCATCCACATCTCGCCCGTAATAAATATCGCATTACATCCGGACTATTGGATAATGAACACTTCTCTATCTAATTTACATTGGAAGCGTATACTGAATTTATACCCCGTTACCAGTAAACTTTACATTATTGCGGACTTTTAATACTATGGTAAACGAATTAGTTTAGTTTATTTAGTACATTATGTTACGCCATAAAAGAAATGGAAGAGCTGTAATTTATGGTGTAATTCTGCTCTAGAGAGAACACACATACTTTTTATAAAACTAATTAGTAACAGTAACTTTTAAAGTTTACTTAATTACCAAGTTTATTTGTTACTGGCTTCTCTGTATCCTTTTCGTTAAAATATAGTTGCTGCAAGAACAATTCAATTACCGTAAAATAATTGAGTGTAACTGTATAAAAACTATTCAAAAACTATTACATGAACAATACTTATGCTTCATTACACGATCTTTTTGATTGTTACTACAACTTATATATTTGCACCCAAACTTTTGATGAGTGCGATACAAACATAAATTTCTATTTTAATCAATTTATCAATGATTGATTTCAATAATGAATAGTTTATAAAAAGTTCCTTAGTTTGAATTTCCCGCAAAACAAAAGTTTGATGTGAGGATTATAACTTTTATTTTTTTTTCCATTTATATGTATTAGATATTTTTCATTTTATTTCAAAAGTGGCCATCTGAATACATTATTAGGTTTTTAGGTATTTCGATATTTTTTAAATGTTTAACAATTATTGTAGATCCGTTACTTACAAAATAATTGTCCACATTCATAATTAATAGCAAAACCAAGAATTTTGTGAACGGTCGCTTTTTTTACAAATCCAATTGTCGCTAAAAATGTTTCCTATGCCTTAATTACAGAGTGGAGATAAAATTTCATACAATTTAGGAGTATTTCGGTGGAAATATTTTAGTTTTCGTATCAAGCAGCGGCCACCCCTTCACCAGGTACACACGCCTATTGTTTGGAAAAGGATAAGCTTCTCTTCGGACAATAGGTAAAAGTTTATAAAAGGATATTTTTAGTTTTAACGGCATAGTCGTTTGTAAGATATTAAGTTGTTAAGTTTTAGTTTACGTATTTAAATAAATGTATATAAATTCATATCAATAACTGAATAATATGCACCGATCCTGGGGTGCGCAGTATTCAGCCCCCATAGATGTTAATTTGCGTTGTACATACTTACAGACAGCACTCGGTACCTACATATTAAGTACATATCAACCTTCTCCAGAGGATATTTTCAATTTTCAAAAAAAGTCACCTTTAATTCAAAATCTTTCTTACATCTTAACAGGACTACGCATAGTACATTCGATTTTACAGTTATAGCAAATGGGATACACAATGAAAGGAATAGTAAAATGTTTATTTAATGTACATAGTTCAATAGATACTTGAGTAGTCTCCTATAATTATTGCACTATATGATGGAGTGTCTGTCTCCTTACAATACGGAGGAGCCTTCTTGAGGAGTTCGATCTAATTGAGTTTCATTAAAACCATTATTCCGAACTCCTCAAGAAGGCTCCTCAGTATTGTAAGGAGGGACTCATCATATAGTTCAACAGATACGTTTTATTCAATTTTGCACATACATACAAAGAAACCTCTATAAATTATGAAATTTATTATTGCACATACAGGGTGGGGCAAACCTCTGTCGTTGTTCTATAACTCTTATTGTATAATACTTACAGATTTATTTGAAAGGTATCTTATTAATGGTGGTCAAAAGGCAATATTTTTAAATTATTTTCATATATACAGGGTGGTCCAACAGTAAGGTAAACAAACCACTTACATTTTTCAAATGAACTGACCTAACTTTTTTTACATTTTAAGAACCTCTGTAATCACTATTATATTGTCCTTAAATATTTTGTTACTCCTCCACTCGTTCCGGAGTAAAACTATTTTTTTCGACAAATATGGAAAAATCATACGAATTCGCCACCGTCTCAGATTTAATGCTGGAATTTTGAAATTTACAGATTTACAAAGCCAAAGGACACAACTTTTTTTTTACTAAGTTTTAAATTTTTATATTATATAGGGTGGTTAAATAATAATTTTAAACTCTCAACGAATTTTTTTCAAATGGAACTTCGCTTTACCTATCTTTCGTCGTTTACTGGTAAATTAAAGAAAAACATTTTTTTAAATCCATCCAAAACAATAGTAAATTTCAAAATTCCAGCATTATATCTGAGACGGTGGCGAATTCTTAAAGAGGGGTATGATTTTTCCATATTTGTCGAAAAAATTGTTTTTCTCCGGAACGAGTAAAAAGGAGTAAAAAAATATTTAAGGGCAATATAACAGTGACTACAGAGGTTCTTAAAATGTATAAAAAGTTAGGTCATTTCATTTGAAAAAAACTAAGTCGTTTGTCCACCTTAGTGTTGGACCACCCTGTATATATGAGAATAATTTAAAAATATTTCCTTTTGACCACCATTAATAGATAGATACCTTTCAAATAAATCTGTAAGTATTATACAAAAAGAGTTATATAGAGGTTTGCCCCACCCTGTACGGTATTTAGATCGTCCATTCAAGGCTGTCTATGTGAAAATAGTAGAGCAGGTCTACATTCTCAGCCATATTTTGTTACCGAAGATTCATTTTTAAAAACGTCTAAGTACCTTCTTTCGTTTTCTTTTCTTTTCTACCTGTTTTTGGAAATGGAATCAATTTAGAACATGCTTTTGTTTCGTACTATGTATTACTAATAAAGGAATGGCGTATCATTGTTTCTAGCGGGTTTTTTAATTGTTACTAAATTTTTAATTACTTGTCCTAAAGAGTTACAATTTCCTATAACATGAATGTGTGCCAGTGGCTGTTTTGACAACCAAAACGTTAATCATATCTACACGTGTCGAGCGATTGGAGGCAAATTTCATATGTTTTTGGTTGTATCCAGTAATTCCATATCGTATTTTGGCTTAAGACTTTTTCGGCCATTTCGAAAATTTGTTTTTTCGGTACCTAACGTTTGCCTAGATGAGCAAATACAAACTTTTAAATATTTTAAGTAAATAAGCTTAAAACCGCAATGAAAAGATTCCTAGTAAAAAACCCTTTATATAAATTAGACCACTATTTCTCCTTACATTTCCATATATCTGATTTTAATCTAAATATAATATAATTAAAGTATAAGCCTACATATATTGTGATATAAGTAGTACCTAGATGTACCTACCTAGTTTATTTTTTAAGACGAATGTAATACTTTATGTATTTAACACGAAATAAACTATCTACTATATCTACTATCCAAAATTTTTATTTATAATACCAATTTTTTTGGAAAAACAATCCCATTGCAGTGTTGCGATGGAAAATAAGTAAATTTGATGATTTTGCATCCATTTGATAATGTCAAAAATAACATGGTAATCTTTGTTTTCAAAAATTCTTTCTTGTTTTCTTTCTATTGCTTTCTCTTACACGCATGAAACTTTTAAGTAAGAATTAATTTGTAGCCTATTTAAGTTGTTTTAGTGCTGCAAATTTTAAGCACCAGGGACTTTGTACGTGTAACCCAATTAAATTACCAGGTAAAATCTATGACTAACTTCACGTCAGTATTTAATTGCCGTACAACATAATACCCTTTTTACATTTTACATTCGTATATGTACGAAACACAAATCTATTACAAATTTTACGAGACGAGTTTGGTTGCAATAAATTAATTGGATACCGCTTTCCTCCTTTTTGATCGTATTCCACAAAGCATATTATAACGAAACGAGGCATAACATGAATAAATATAAAATAACTGAATAACTTGAAAACGTAACCTACGAGCAAAGTATAATTAATAATCAATTAGTTTATATTTGTTTATACTGAAATGTATGTCTCCATTTGCAACCAATCCATGAACGTAACTCCCTATCGAGTAAACTTCATTTATTTATAATCAATGGATTCAATTAATGAAGCTACCTATCGACGAAACTTAATCCATCCACAATTAAGAGATTCAATCATTGAAGGTAATCGAAGGTAATTAGCGGATTCGATTAATTAATAACTCTGGTGAACAAATTAGAACGTCAAATAATATTTATATGAGTAACTATTTTTCAAAAAGAACTATTTTCAAAAAGAAAATTTAAAACGGTAAGTTAAGCCAAAAAGTTAAACACGACGAAAGATAAGTATAGCGAAGTTAATACAAAAGTTGAAGAGGAGGTAATTGGTCGTCCATTGGTGAACAAATATACAGGGTGTTCCATTTGAAAAAAACGAAAAAAATTCGTTGGAAAAATTAAGTGCTATAATTATTTTTTGACCCCCTGTACAAAAAAAAATTCAACACTTGAGTCCTTTAGCTTTGTAAATTTGTAAATTTCAAAATTCCACCATTAAATCTGAGTCGGTGGCAAATTCTTAAATCTTTAAATATTAAATATTCGCCGAAAAAAATAGTTTTTCTCCGCAACGGATAGAAGAGTAAAAAAACTTTAGGAGCAATATAACCGTGACTACAGAGGTTCTAAAAATGTAAAAAAGTTAGGTCATTTCATTTGAGAAAAAGTAAGTCGTTTGTCCACTTTAGTGTTGGACCACCCTCTATACATAAAAATAATTTTAAAATACTTGCTTTTGACTACCATTAATGGATATCTTTCAAGTAAATCTTAAAGTTTTATACAATAAGAGTTATAGAACTACGACAGAGGTTTGCCCCACCCTGTATTATTATTATAATATAGTTATATATTTGAAATGTAGTATAGCCGCCTTTTCAATTTAAAATAAGTTACAGTAAAATGATTCGAACAAAGGGATCGACGTAGAGATCTGAACCTTATGCATTATTTCATTCATAATGCCATTAATACTTTAATTACTATTACTTTACATAATTTCTATTCCTTCGTTTTCATATTTCACCGCTTATTAAACATTTTTAAAACAGTTCCCTTGCGAACTTTTCCGTTTGTTCACTCATTTACATTTAGGTGACCTCTTTACATAGTTTTTTTTTCGAAATCTCGTAATACTGCGGTAAATATAATTTCATGTTAAACGAAAGGGGAGAGTGAGACAAAATGTTACAATTTTCACAAATTCCTGCTTTTTTCAGTGGCATCTACGCGGTTTGTCACTTCGGACAGCAAAAAGTCTTCATCCGTGAATACTTTGTACGTCGAAAAACACATCCGCGTAGAGTAGTTTCAAAGTCTCGTGGCACTCGAGATGCGCGGCGGGATTTAAAACAATTTCGAAAAGTAGACACGACGTTATACGTGGCGAAACATCGGTAGGTAAAAATTCTAGAGTTATTCGTAGCGTAACAACCTTACCGCATGTAACAATATGCTCGCCTTTCCTCTACGTTGGTACATTAATCCATTCTTTGGTGGTCAAGATTTATCACGAAACAGATTTGCCCAAAAGCCACTCCAAGACAGTCGTTTTCTGGGGAGTGTCTTTACGTCCCTGAATTACTTTAGAAGTTTATCTTCCTTAAATTTGCTACTATTGCCTGATGATAAACCTATTCAAGAGGAAATGACCGGACATTTTCCTTCACTGTTGGCTTTACCACAATACAAGTTAATAACTTGCCTTCACTTAACCATCGTCAGCAAACTTAAATCGGATTTTAAATACATTTCTGTAAAGAGAGAAAATACGAATAAGAATTTAATTGGTAGATTATTAACGAATGGCAGTACAAAGGCGTATATGTATATCAAAAATCTATTTACGTTTCCCTGGCCTTTTATGTACAAGGAGAGAACGATTTTAGCACTATTCTTTACGGAATGGTGAAGAATTAGAGCTTTAGAGATACCTGGTTCCTTTGATGTATATTTCGATATAATAATATTGTATGTCTTCTCCTTTACATCGATTTTAATCTTATATACTATCTATCGTGGCACCATAAATAATTCCTTTTTGACTTAAAAACTTCGCTCGAACAATTTAATTACCTATATCGAAAAAAAAGTGTAGGCGAGATTAAGGGATAAAATAAAAAACCGAACACAACATATACAGAATTAAGAATTAGGAATATAAAATTGAGTTTCGGCATGGAATTCACTCGATATGGATGAAATCAACCCCCATTGTCTAAGAGAAGTAAGATAAGGCAAAGTGAAAATAACAAAAGTAAAAAAGGGTTCGCATAATTTACAGTTATACATGTAATGAAAACCTTTTCGTTTCATATATTTTTTGTTTACTCAATAAGAGAATTTACATGTAAATTGCAAAAAAGTATTTTAAAAATATGCAGATGGTATTTTATAATACTAAATATGAATAAAGCTCTGTTTATATTGCGGTGTCTCGCAAACCTCATAGAATTATTTTGTATGGCAATTAGTGCTAAACTCTCGACGATATATATAAAGCAATATGCAATAACTATTACAATATTATATGTAAAGCCTTTCTGGGATTAATTTTCAACGTTGTCGTAAAAGCTAATTTCAAAAGCAGTGTACACTCATATAATACATACAACAACAACTGCAAAACCAAAAGCCCACAAATTCGATGTGAATAACAACCCCGGTTGTTTATCCAACTACAGTTGTTTTCTGGAACTTCGTTATAATTTGTATTAGCATAAATAAATTAAACAAGCTAAAAGTAAGGAGGATCAATTAAATTTACAGGTTTTAATTTAACTTTTGCTATTCAATAAATTAAACTTGTCGACTAAAACCACATTTTTATAATAGTGCACATTTCTGATGGTTTTGTGCATTTTAAATGAAATCATCTAACTTGCCTGAATCCTTACCCAAAATGTGTAAATAGATGAATGGATTTTTCTTATAAAAAATGCGATTCTCTTCCACGGAAACCACTGCGTTGTTTTTAAAAAAAAATGTTAAAATACCGTCTCTACAGCGAACAGTATAGATTATAAATTTTAGACAGGTGGATTTCTCCTTTATGTTCCTTTACCTGTAAAACGTATGATTAATAAACAACAAAAATACGACGCTACTCTTTTGTCATTTAACGAGACCAATGACAGATTTACAAAAGATAAAGTCTTCAAAGAGGATGGAAGAATTTAATTTCAAAATTTCATTTTATCCAGTGTAAAATAACATGAATTTATGAAGCACATTAAAAAGTATTATCTAAACTCAAAATAGTCTTCTAAGGAGAAAAAAAAAAGTCGATTTCCTTAAAGATTTAACTGAAAAAATAGCAAATTTGAAAAAGACTCTTTCCCTCAAACCAAATCTGCTTAAATTTGGAAATCCGCTATATACAAATTCTTTTTCCTTGATCTGTTTATAAAACTAGCCGAGGAGGTCTAGATATTTTTTTGTTTATTTATTCTAAAATGAAAGTAGCTTTACATTCTAAAATTAAAAAACTACCAAAATTTTTTTACACCCGCACCTTCAAGGCGTTCTTGTGTTCATTTTAAATTACCATTGAGTTTCCTTCTTAATTTAGTACAATTATAAACGAGAATGAGGTATTACATAAATGTAAAGAAGTATAATAAAAAGGTATCACTTAAAAAACACTGCTGTGATATTTATTTGTAAATGTTGTATACATTTTATGAATACTAAGGACTCAATTTCATCGCATATAAAAGGTAAAAGTTACAGAAATAAAATAAACTGTATAATTAAAAATATATGTAGCTTTACTTTTAATTTTATAACTTCAAGGTACAAAAAGAATAAGAGAGGTGTAGCTTTAGATAGCATTAATTTTTATTTATTTTCTTCAAGTTATTGGTAGTGGTGTACGGTAGTATAAAGTCTGACACCAAAGATACCATATAAATTTTATTCGTATACTTTTTATAAAACCCAACGGTCGTATATCCTATCACATGAATCTATCTCAATGTCGCCTGGGTTATGTTCGGGTGTAATATATCACACCCCTCAAACGCAGAATGCTCGCAAGAAGTTTTACGCGAAAATAGCTACCGAATTAAGGTGTTTACTTTTTAGTAAAGAAAAAACACTCAAAACATCTTATTGTAATGATCGTCAAGTAAAAACTATTAATTCGGCTAATGTACCATGAATATTAAAACATGGATAAGATGCCCTCCGGTGTTAACTACCTGTTGTCTTATATCTACGCTATGTGTAAAGCAGCCGTATAAAGTTTACGTTTACGGTGCTATAACATTTTTATGTTTCGCAAAAATCTTGTTTTAAATTACTATTAATTCTTAAATCAACATAAAATGTAATAAAAAAAGGAACACATCTACTTCAAGCTTTGCTTACAATGCGCGGCATATTATTTTTACGACGTCCGTATACCTTTCTTACATGAAAAAACAAGCAAAGATCAACTCCTGGAAAAATATTTTTCTTTGAATTGTTAAATTACGAAGCTTCGGAAAATATAAAACTTTAATTTAAAAGCTACGCGGATTAAAAACCGTAAAGAATTTCATGATCCACTTTTAGTCCGATTTTTTTTTCAAAACATTCTCTGGAAACGTTTTCGTTTATACTGTGTCGCCGGTTCTGCGAACTACTATTATGGTTACACGATTTAATACAAGCTCGCAACCTGACAACGCCACATAATCGAATACAATAAATGGGTGAATGTTTAGGTCAGACAAATTTATCGTAGAAGCAACCTGAAACCAAACTATGTTCATATTAGTTGCGTGTAAAGTGTTCCTTAGTTTGAAAAATCAGTTTGATTTTGAGTTTTCGTAAACTAGCCTTTTTAAGCGGCGTCCACACTATACCGCGGTTGGCTGTTGGCAATGCCAACTTGGCAAAGCCAATACAATGTAGACGTGGCCGTTGGCATGTGCCGCTGAGCCAATGATTTGCCAACGAAAATCGCTCTAGTGTCGGTCTCCATCAAAGGAAGCCGGTGAAAGCCGGTAGTGGGGACGAGCCAACCGTTGTCTTCACGCTGCACGCACGTGGTTCAGTTGTGGCTGAAGCGCAGTATTTAGTCATGGAGTGGACCAACGCGAAAGTGTGTGAACTTATTAGCACTTCTGAAGGGTGTGTCTTGTTTCTGGATGTATACCGGTAGCGGGTGTTGGTAGCTATTTCGGTTAGTAGAGCAATGTTAGATTATTTCAGCAGCGGTAAACAAATAAAGTAATTATAATTAAATAAATATGTACAAGTAAATAAAAAATAAAAAGGTACAAGATAAATAAACTAAAAACAGGATTCTAATTAACAGAATGAAATATTTCAAATGGTGTGGCAATTCACACCCAGGTATCGCCCCCTATTGGCCCGCTAGTTACTCTGCAAGAAAAAGATTATTACTTATCTTAAGTACGCAAAGTAATTGCCGTTTCGGAAAGGTTGGTTTCACGGGTTAAATAATGAAATGGCGGATTAACATGTGTGTAAAAATGTTCCGCTTTTAATCGTTCTATAATTTACAGGTACGTATGTCCTTATTAATTAAACTTTCCTTTATTCATTACTTCACCTTTCAGGTTTTCCAATTCTGGAGAATAATTTGACTAACAAGGAAAATTTACGGTAATGCAATCAACTAATAATTTTACTTGTCAACAGTATAATCACAAATTCCACCTGAATTAGCAATTGACCCTAATTACACAAACGCTAACTGCGGTGCCAGCTTAGACGTTCAGGGTTAAAACACAAGTCGGTTGCTTAAAACCAGTGATAACGGAAAATGTACTTAAGAGCTCTTACGTAAACTACTACAAGTTAAATTAGCCCTTTTGTTGTTGCCTAAAGGAACTAATTCAAGATGCAGACAGTTTATGTAATTATTCCCTTTTATGTAATTAGCTTCGGAAAATCTCCTGCTATATTACAGTACGATATAACGGGGTTGAAAAATTCGCACTCCGGTTATACCACAAAACGGAGTACCACAAACCTTTTTATCGAAATAATTGCTATTTAGGCCTGTGTTTTACTGGAGCAAAGTATCAAACAATAACTAAAGTAACTGTTGAATGCTGAGTGAATGAAATTTTACACAAATAAAGTTGTCAACGGTAGCTCAGGTTATTCCGAACTACCGGTGTCTTAAATGTTCAAGTATAAATGAAAAGGTGAACCAAAATATAATTAATAAAGAAAAGAACTAAAAAATAAACGGACTTACCAAAAATAGAACTAAAAACGGTTTTTCTCCCCACAGGTGAGTACGCACACAAGGGACGTCACACACAGGAGTTTTACACGAATAAACAGGTGAACGGATTCGTGAAATATACGGTTTACAGGTAAATGTATCAGGAGTCTAAATGGAAAATACAAAATAAGGTTTTCAGGACGGTATAACGGAAATCGGAAACTAGACAATAACGGTAATAAATTTGAACTGGAGCAAACTAGGCAAACTACCAAAATACTCGAGACAAAGCCCCTTTTTCTTGTCTGCTCTCCTTTTTAAAAGTTCTCCCCCAGTTTACTTATAGTTTTCCCCCAATTTACTTGAGGCGGCCTGTTTTAAAAATGAGTGGGAAGGAGTCACACCTACAATTTGATTAGCAAATATATCATAAAACTTACTCCTTCCCATCTCGTTACACAGCTTCCTCCCCTAGCGAGAAAGGAATATTTTAGTCTCGGCACTTCCTGGCGGCAGAAGACCCAGTTTTTCCACCATTGTGCGAGGCATGCGGACGAACGTGGTCTCATCTGTAAAAACCATAACCCGTCTCCGGTTGTCTCGTTGTCTCCTGTTCACGCTTTTCTTTTTAAAGGTTCTGGTAACTGGACGGTCTTTTTCCTTCGACCCCACACTGGGCCCCGCTGCTGGTAAGGGGTGAATGCCAAGGTCCTGATTCATATCCATCTTTCCACACCCATGGATTCTACGCAGACTTTTACCAATTCGGGTTCCGGGGAGGATAAAATGGGAGTAGTCCACAATGGTGAGGGAACATCCTGAGGTAAGGTTGGACTTCCAAATAGTCGTTCCATTCTTACTCTCACTTCCTCAGGAACCGGCCCACGCGGCTCGCTTTCCCTGGCGGATGGGGTGCTACTCACCCAGGCTTCCGGCCTCCCTGTCGTCCTTCTATACCTCTCGGGCAGCCATGGAGCAATTCTCCCCTTCCGTCCCCGCTGGTTGAAATTTACTGGAGCCATATTTTTACAAAACTTCAAACACTGAATGGCCCCACACTCTTCCCGAGGACCTACTTCATTCGATTCCCCCACCACTTCTTCATCTGGTTGTTCGGTCTGGTGGGGGAACTTGAGTTCTTTCACATGCGCCCTGCTTTTCCTTCGGGGATTTTCCAGATCCTGTATTTCTACAACGACCGGAGATATCACTTTATGCACTCGGTAAGGCCCTGAATATTTTGGTGCTAACTTTGCCATGATCCCTTGGGCCTTGTCGGACAACACATGTTCTTTTTTGTAAACCACCTCTCCGACGGTGGGCCTATAGGGTCGTCTTCTTAAATTATAACCTCGGCTCTGGTCAGCAAACGCTCTCCCGAGATTATCTCGCGTTGCCTGGTGGAGGTCTTTTAACCTTCCCATTCGCTGCTGTACTTCTTGTACCTCTTCGGCGCTAGCCTCCCTTTCGGTAGCGGGTTCTTGGTTCTGTAGTACTTGCGCAGCTAATAACTCTCTACCAAAGTTAAGCATGGCGGGCGTGAAACCTGTAGATGTATGAAGTGCCGTATTTACTGCAAACATAATTTCCGGTATTGTCCTATCCCATGTCCTTTGGTTATTAGTTATATTCTGGGCCACCATGGTACCAATCACTCTGTTTAATCTTTCCACGGCATTACACTGGGGTGAATACGGAGGAGTATATCGTGGAACGATCCCTAATTCTTTCAAACTTTCCTGGTACATCTTACTCGTATATTGCGGTCCATTGTCTGAAACAATCATTTTAGGTGCACCATACCTGAACAGTACTCGTTCCCTCAGGGCTTTCAATACTACTGGCGTAGTAGCTTTTCTAATGGCCACAATTTCTGCCCATTTAGTAAACCTATCCTGAAAGACAAGAATGAAATTGTTTCCATCTAGGGATCTCGGAAACGGTCCCATTAAGTCAGTATGTATAATCTCCCACGGACGGTTAGCTGGAAAATAATGCATGTGTCCCCTCGGAGCCATTGTAGAGGATTTGAATTTTATACATGTTTTACATTTATGCACATGCCATCTCACATCACGCGTGAATCCTGGCCAGTAATAACTCCGGAACACCCTGTGAACTGTTTTGGCCACCCCTTGGTGCCCGGCCTCTAGTCGGTCATGACATTCCCTCAATATCCTCCGTCTCTCTGTTTTGGGAACACATTGTCGTAAACAAGACTGTAGTCCTTCGCTCGTTTCTAGATTTGCATTAGGAAAACACCTCCATAATTTTCCATTCTGAATGGTATAATCTGCATAACGGGTTGGATCGTCTTGTACTCCCTTCCATATTTTCCGGTACCAGTCACAATTCGGCAACTCATCTATATCCTCTTGTATAGCCGACACGGGTGGTAATTCTTCCTCCTGGGACCTAGACAACGCATCTGCAACATGATTTGACTTACCCGGCTGGTACTCTATCTCAAAATCAAACTGCTGTAAGTCTAATATCCATTTAGCCATCCTGGATGTCGGATTCTCCATCGTCTGCAACCACTTTAGGCTTCTATGGTCGGTAACCACCTTAAATCGATAGCCTTCCAGGTAGCCTTTAAACTTATTAATCGCCCAAACAACTCCCAGGCATTCTAACTCTATTACTGAATAGTTTCTTTCCGGAGCGGTGAGCGTCCTGCTGATATACGATATAACTCGCTCTCCCCCGTCATGGTTCTGGAACAACACTGCACCCAATCCTGACTTACTGGCATCAGTACGCAGCGTAAACGGTTTGTCGAACTCGGGACATCCTAACACAGGTGGTGTGGTAAGTGCTACTTTCAAAGTATCAAAGGCACTCTGCTGCTCTTCAGTCCACACAAACTTCACATCTTTCTTTAACAGGGCTGTAAGAGGCAACGCCACATTTGCAAAGTTTGGAATGAACCGTCGATACCACGAAGCCATACCCAGGAAACTTCTTACTTTTCGGACATTGACTGGCGCTGGTAGTGACGTAATGGCGGTCACCTTCTCGGGATTAGGAGTAATTCCATGCCGGTTAACGACGTGCCCTAAATATTTTAACTCAGGTTTGCAAAACTCACACTTTTCGGGTTGTAGCACTAAACCCCACTGTCGTAGCCTCTGGAACACGGTTCTCAGGTTGGACAAATGTTCTGGAAATGTTCTGCCTAGCACAATAATATCGTCCAGGTACGCGAAGGCTATGGACTCCAATTCTGGACCAATTACTTTATCTAGTAATCTCTGGAAAGTGGCAGGTGCTGAATGCAGTCCAAATGGCATCACCTTGAACTGGTATAATCCCCTACCTGGGACGGTAAAGGCGGTAATCGGTCGGCTCTCTTCATCCAGGGGAATCTGCCAATATCCTTGTTTTAAGTCAATGGTGCTTATATAACAGGCTCCTCTTAGCTTGTCCAATATCCCCTGTATGAAGGGTAACGGATATGCGTCTTTAATGGTACAGCTATTTACTCGGCGAAAATCAATACAAAAACGGTACTTTCCGGAAGGTTTCTTTACCAGCACCACTGGCGAAGACCAGGGACTGCTAGACGGTTCAATGATGCCCTCTTTAAGCATGACATCTACTTCTTCATCCATTATCTGCTGCATCGCAGGGTTCCGGGGGTAATATCGCTGCTTCATGGGTTCGGTTCCAGGCTTCAACTGGATCTTATGGATGGCATCGCGGGCCAACCCGGTACAGTTGGAAAATCGGTTCAGTTCATCCTCTAAGAACTGATTCAGGTGATGAAGCTCGGTTTCGGTTGGTCCCCTAAGAGATGCTATTTGTTCTACTATCGGTTGATTAGGTACATTTATATTTTGAAAATATATAATTCGATTGGCTACATCTATTTGCACACCGTAGTGCTGCATAAAATCTAGCCCAATAAGGAGATCTACGGACAGAGTTGGTAAATAAATAGCACGTATTGGTAATACTACCTCTCTATATTCTATTTCAAACAGAAACTCACCCTTAGTTTCCACAGGCGAACCATCGGCTAGATGAACCACTCCACCACCAATCCCAGATATAGGTCGAACTTGATGATCGGTTAGTACCTTCGTTACTTTCGTGCCTACATAGGTACGATAGGAACCAGTATCAACCAGGGCGGACACTTCTTCTCCATACAAACGAAAGGTAACGAATAGGCGATTGTCGGATAAGTGTATACTTGATACTTCCGTTCTAGGAACCTTCACAAACTTCTGCACGGTTTGCACCCATTCGTTCCATTCCTCGGAACTGGTCTTCGTATTACAGGACACGGCCTTTTCTCGTCTCCGGCGCCTTAATTCCGGGACGGGCTTAACTCGTTTCCCGACCCAGTACAGGAACAATCTCGGGTTAGAACATCATCACGACCACACCTGGAGCAAAACTTTTTAAACGGGTTTCGGCAATTTTGTCTCAGATGTCCAGTCTGGCCACATCTCCGTATTAGCGTGGTAATTGCTGTAACATATGAACCCACTGACTCCTTCTCTCGTTGCTTTCGTTGTCTCATCTCTTCTTCTAAACGGTACGTATATCGGTAAGGGAAGAATTCACTTCTGAAGTCATTGGTAAACTGTTCCCAGGTCGACCAAGCTGTTCTCTGGTTTCGGTACCATAATAACGCTGTTTCGGCAAATATCAACGGTAAGGTAGGCAACAAACATACCCCTTCCATATCATATACGGATTTTAATTCTTCCAATCGTTCTAGGAATGCAACTGGATCGGCTTTTCCATCGAAACGGATTCCCCATTTCCTCACTTGTTCACTCAATATTGCGAGCCCACTTCGATCGGATTGCCTCTGTTCAACTAATATCGGAGCAGGTTCAATCGGAGTTACCATTCTTGGAGATCTGGGTCGGTTAGGAGCTGTTCCTATGGTAATTACTTGACCCTCACCAGTCTTCACAAAATCTACTAAACGAGTTTGTAGCTCGCTTACGGTACCTCCGGTTTCTAGTTTAAACTTGCGGGCTTCTTGTTGGAGAGCTTCCTTTTTCAAGGTAAAGATCCAACTAAAACGTACATCTTGTTCTGGTGCTACATCTCTTCCTTCGGACTCAGCCATTGTGGATTTTCGGTAACGGAGTTTCTCGAGCGCCAACCACAATGCTAAATTCTAGGTAAATAAAAATTAAAGGAAAAAATTCAAAAATTAACAAAATAACGGTAATTCGGAATGCTGAAACAAAACTAAAATTAAACTTTTCAGGGCCCAGGTCAAGTTCCTGCTCGCGGCGTCAATTTATACCGGTAGCGGGTGTTGGTAGCTATTTCGGTTAGTAGAGCAATGTTAGATTATTTCAGCAGCGGTAAACAAATAAAGTAATTATAATTAAATAAATATGTACAAGTAAATAAAAAATAAAAAGGTACAAGATAAATAAACTAAAAACAGGATTCTAATTAACAGAATGAAATATTTCAAATGGTGTGGCAATTCACACCCAGGTATCGCCCCCTATTGGCCCGCTAGTTACTCTGCAAGAAAAAGATTATTACTTATCTTAAGTACGCAAAGTAATTGCCGTTTCGGAAAGGTTGGTTTCACGGGTTAAATAATGAAATGGCGGATTAACATGTGTGTAAAAATGTTCCGCTTTTAATCGTTCTATAATTTACAGGTACGTATGTCCTTATTAATTAAACTTTCCTTTATTCATTACTTCACCTTTCAGGTTTTCCAATTCTGGAGAATAATTTGACTAACAAGGAAAATTTACGGTAATGCAATCAACTAATAATTTTACTTGTCAACAGTATAATCACAAATTCCACCTGAATTAGCAATTGACCCTAATTACACAAACGCTAACTGCGGTGCCAGCTTAGACGTTCAGGGTTAAAACACAAGTCGGTTGCTTAAAACCAGTGATAACGGAAAATGTACTTAAGAGCTCTTACGTAAACTACTACAAGTTAAATTAGCCCTTTTGTTGTTGCCTAAAGGAACTAATTCAAGATGCAGACAGTTTATGTAATTATTCCCTTTTATGTAATTAGCTTCGGAAAATCTCCTGCTATATTACAGTACGATATAACGGGGTTGAAAAATTCGCACTCCGGTTATACCACAAAACGGAGTACCACAAACCTTTTTATCGAAATAATTGCTATTTAGGCCTGTGTTTTACTGGAGCAAAGTATCAAACAATAAAGTAACTGTTGAATGCTGAGTGAATGAAATTTTACACAAATAAAGTTGTCAACGGTAGCTCAGGTTATTCCGAACTACCGGTGTCTTAAATGTTCAAGTATAAATGAAAAAGGTGAACCAAAATATAATTAATAAAGAAAAGAACTAAAAAATAAACGGACTTACCAAAATAGAACTAAAAACGGTTTTTCTCCCCACAGGTGAGTACGCACACAAGGGACGTCACACACAGGAGTTTTACACGAATAAACAGGTGAACGGATTCGTGAAATATACGGTTTACAGGTAAATGTATCAGGAGTCTAAATGGAAAATACAAAATAAGGTTTTCAGGACGGTATAACGGAAATCGGAAACTAGACAATAACGGTAATAAATTTGAACTGGAGCAAACTAGGCAAACTACCAAAATACTCGAGACAAAGCCCCTTTTTCTTGTCTGCTCTCCTTTTTAAAAGTTCTCCCCCAGTTTACTTATAGTTTTCCCCCAATTTACTTGAGGCGGCCTGTTTTAAAAATGAGTGGGAAGGAGTCACACCTACAATTTGATTAGCAAATATATCATAAAACTTACTCCTTCCCATCTCGTTACAGATGATATGAGCTATCTTATTTAGAAGACCTTCAAAGTCACCACTTTTCATTCGAAAAAAGTTTTTGAAACCACATCCAGATCTGTACTCGAGATTTAATTCGTCTGCATCATCCAATAACAAATCCTTCATTAACTCACTAGTTCCGTATTTTCTTCTACTTATTTGAAGGCTTGGACGCACCCAAAACCGTCGTTTGCGCCGTTTACGCACTTTTTCGCTGTTTTCAATGATAATTATAAACGCACCTAAAGCAACTAGTACATCCTCCTCAGCAGACATTTTGCGACTGAATGCGAACGAATGCCTAGGTGTAGACGGCAAGCCAAAATCGGCTTTGCCGCGTTGGCTTTGCCAACCCGGCATTGCCAACAGCCAACCGCGGCGTAGTGTGGACGCCGCTTTACTTGAGTACGGTATAATTACTAATCGTAATCCGAATGATGCTTCTACATTGAATATATTATTTTGTACTCAATTCAAAAATGTGGAATTTAATTATTGCTTATACGAATGATTGATAGTTTAAAGTGTTCATTATAAGTAATTCGAGTGCTCTCATAAGAAGTTTTCATTTTAGCAAATATCGCGGCGCAGAGGAACGAGTTCAAGCCGAAACAGGCACATAAAAATGTAGGACGACAATGGATTGTCAATTTTAGTGATCACTATGAACACCAATTCTCTGCCACAAAAATTACTAAAATTCAAACTGTTTTCGATAATTTTGGATCAGTCGGTATTTACGGTATGTTATGTAACAAACACATGAATGCCTAAAAAGTTGAGGATCCTTTTCTTTGCTTTACCTTATCATAGCAAACCGAAAGCGCTTGGAAATTTTGTACGTTTAATAGCCAGAAGGAAGGAATGGATATCCATGTTGAAGGGAATATCAAAGGTTTATAGAAATTTGGCATATTAAAAACGAGCCAAAAATGGAAAAAAAGGAACACATTTAAGAGTTTTCTTAATAATAAGTGCTCCCAAGAGTGAATATTTAATGGAAAGGTGGCATTCATAATGTGCGGTATGAGGAGATCATGGTGCTATAATTTAAGTGTTGAACACATCCAAAACCAAAGGTTCTACCTGTACCATTCCAAATATAAAAACCTACAAAGCACGACCCCGGTATGGGCGCCGCAACTAAAGGGCAAGGGAGGGCCCGAGCCCCCCCCCCCCCCTGGAATTTCATAAAACGCGTAAATCCATTTTAGAAAATGTTAAAAGCTCACAATATAACCACTTTTGGAATATAATGTTCTATCCCATCGGTGCGTAGCCTATTGAGTTACTAATTTAAAAATAGGTAAAAATTTTCAAGCATTCTAATTTCTACTTGAAAAAATGTAAGGCCCCCCCGCCCTAACAAATTTTCTTCCGGTGCCCCTGAGCACGAGGTTTTACTGTTATTAACAAATGATAAGTATCCTAATTCTAATAATAAAAACTAGTAATTCCACTAATTTTTTTATTTTAAATCCAACTCGCCGCATTTCGACACTGATATCTTGCCAACTCAATTGGCTTCTAACAGAAATATATATCGTAACAACCCATGTAACGACTTACAAATGTTTTCCATGGTAAATCGAAAATGACTTGCTATTTAAAACTAATACAAGCACAAGCTTGCGGTGGTTCAGTTTCAGACGAATTTCAGGTACATACTTAAGAACTCCAAAATTTTGTCAGATTTTAAGTAAATAGGAACACGAGAAAGACAATAATAAAAGCAGAAACTATGCGAGATGGATCAAAGAAAAATGTCGCGCAGAGGCAAGAAAAAACTTTAACATGGAGCTAATGATCATGATGCGAGAAATGAAGCAAGAAATTAATGGGGAGAATCAAGAATTTAAAGAAAGTCAATATAAGACAACGACGCAACTTGGAATTGATTTTAAAGAAGTAGGTGTAATAACATGGTGCGTTAATTTCGTACTTGTTTCTGTATTGTGGTGCGAGATATGAGTATAGCGGATTTCGAAAGGGTGGTAATTTTCCCGGACCCAAGAATTGTCAGTCAAGCTCAAGAATTATTATTTTTACCCCAATAATTATTTTTTCGACTCCAGCTTTTTAATTATTTTGGTCCCAAGATTTCTGATCCCAAGAATTATTATATTAGTCCCCAAAATTATTATTTTAACCCACAGAATCATTCTTTTGGCCCCAAGATTTTATTTATTTTACCCCATGATTTTATTCATTGTATTCAATTGAAAAAAAATGTACGAAACCTACCTCTAAGCGCCTGAGTGGCAATATACGTTTAGGTTGGCATTTTTTTTAGTTTCAAATTCTTTTATAAAATAAGTAAATAAATAAAGTCTTGGGGTAAAATAAAAAAAAATCTTGGGGTGAAATGAATAAAACCTTGTGATAAAATGAATAAAATCATGCGAGTAAAATGAATAAAACCTTGGGGCCAAAAGAATAATTATATAGGCTGAATTAATAATTTTGGGGGGTAATATAATAATTCTTGGGAACAAAAATCTTGGGACCAAAATAATTAAAAAGCTAAGGTAGAAAAAATAATTATTGGGGTAAAAATAATAATTATTGGGGTGAGAACCAAATAATAATATAGGTATCTATATTTGATAGTTATGACCAAGAGGTCTAACACCACGCAAGGCTATATCCAAATTATCAAAAACTTTCACCAATAATAAATAAGTTTTAATTGTGAGTAAATAATATAAGATGTATACAAAACTTGTTTTGTTTTAGGTACTTATGAAGTTCTATCATTACAGTTGCCATCGAACTTTTTCTTTCGCTAATCTGGACCAGGTCGGGCTGAGTTGTAGTTAAATTCAATAATAATTGCTACTTATTACCTAAAAGCTTTATTCAATCACTCAAGAAGCCCAGAATATTAAGAAAAATAAGGTCACAAAGAATAAAAATTTGGCTTTAAAGCTTTCAGCTTAATGGCAAAGGCCTAAAGAGACATGAATTACAGTTTCAGACATTTTTGGATCTTGTTTCCATGTAATAAATGAGATCTTATCGAATTGTTATAAAATCTCGTTCACTTTGTTTCCAGACACAATTGTCATAGAAAAAATTGTCTAGACAATAATAACTCATATGTTCCATCGAAAAAGTAGGTATAATATCGCATTTCACACACAAGTAATTACATACGCTTAGTTTAAACAAGAGAAAAGCGGATTATAGGAAGAACAACATCAAAGATTATCGAAATTAGGGTCGATTTCGACAAAAATTGAAATGTAAAATAACACGCATGTACAGGTACACTCATATAAATTATATATGAGTACATCTAAATTGAAAAATACCACAAGAGAAAACAGAAATGAGATTTTCATTCAGCAAAAAATTTTCTATTTCAAGATACAAGAAAATATAAAAGGCAAAAACAACGTAAATAACATAAAGGCCAAAAGCGAATTTTTTATCAAAGACGTGAAGTGAAGTGGGTGTAAAAAAAAAGATAAATCGACTATAGCATAATAATATCCAGAAATACGAATATGTCGATTTAGTGTTTATGAACACATAAGGCACCGCAGAACATGACGTGTCCGACATTTATGGAAACGGTTTCTTTTCTATACTGAAAGATAACAACATAATAAATGAAGAAAATTGTAGTAAAAAATGTATACTAGAATTTTCTAGTTCTAACTTTTAACCCACTATCAAATATATAATTCAATTCATAATTCAAGAACAATGTATAGAATACTTCGTTCAACTTTTGGTACTGTTTATAATTGGTTTGCAGAATTTCGTTGTGGTCGTCCGTCTATCAGTGAAGAATGTAGTGATTGTCGACCAAAATCCGTTGTGATTGCAAAAAACATCAATGCTGTCAGAAAGATCTGTTCCCTCATGCTTTGAAAAAAAGCTCAAAAACAGTCTCATTTTAATCCGTTTAAAACAATACTTAAAGGATTCGACCGGGGAACTCCAAATCGTTACAGGTGAAGAAAACTGGATATACCCAATGATTCGGAAACTGCTTGGGCGTTCCAAGATGAACCGAATCCCACAACAGTTTTTCGTTCACGAAGCACTTCGAAGAAAATGATCGCTTGTTTCTTCGGTTGTACTGGACATGTCACATCCATTCCTTTAAAGGATCGAAGAACCGTTAATATAGTTATGTTATAATAGTTTGCTTGGCAAAAGTCATCCATGAAATTAGTAAAAACAACCAAAAACCTCGCATCGTTCTCCATCACGACAATGTTAGCTCCAGCAGAGTACGTCAACGATAGATTATTTAAAGGAGGAAAACGTTGAATTAATGTTTCATTGCCCATGTTCAACAGATTTTTCGCCTAACGACATTTTTTTGTTCCCGAATTACAAACAATAAATGCTTGGTAGCGTGATTTACTATAGTCCTAAGTTAATATGACCCTAAATATCTCAAAGAAATTTAAATATGCGAACAAGCGCTTTGTACGTAAAAGTAGGCATCGTCGATATATTTTATAACCGTTCATAAATTTTACGCAACACTTGAGGAAATATCAAAACCTTAATTTGCACATCATTCTGGGTTATTTATAATTTTACATTGTTAAGAACGAAATAAGATATGAACCTGGTAATAAACGTCAGCGAACAATGTTACCAAATTATGTCAAAATTATGTTTTTAATCAAATTCTGAATTCGGTGGCAGGAATGTTACAGCAATGATCCAATTTTGAAAATGACATTTGCATTGTTATAGTAAATAATTAAAATTATGAAAACGAAACTATGTAAAGTTCCACAGTAAAAGCGAACTAAACGAAAATGACGACAGAAGGAGAACAATAGCCATATTACCAACCAAGGGTAAAACTAATTAAGTTAGATTAATTACTTGAGCTATAGATCTGAGAATCTCTGTTACAAGCATATGGATGCTAGTAAAGTAAGAAGCACAATTGTAAACAGAAAATGACAAATGCAAGTGTTCATAAAGTAGGTGCTTCTAATTGATGCGCTTAAATATTTAATTTTATTGTTATTAAATTATCATCATTAATTTTACAAAATTGGTTTACTTTATGATCAACAATGGGAATAACTCATTATAATTTCTCCAACTTTGGAAAATAGGTAGGTATAAAAATATTTAGATGAAATGCCACAATTCAATTAATATTGAAACGTAGAAACTCGTAAACTGTAAAAAATCTATAGAACGAAGTTATGTAAAGTGTAACTTTCTATTAAATTTCAAGCTTGCTCGTAAACAATGAAAAGGGTAAAACTTTTAGCGGTTCCGTATATTCCTAATATTTTAAATACATAAATAAACCCGTTTTAAATTATGTTGGACAATTATTGTCGTAACCAGACATATTTCTTCGCCTTTTCCATGCTCACAAAACAACATTGTTGTTTAAATTAAGGTGTTATTTCCGTAAGTTTCCTGGTTAAACAATGCCTTGCTTAATATCTTCTGTAGTCCAAAAGGGTCTCTCACCTTTTACTCTCCAGTTCGTCACAAATGGTGACAATTCTTGCAACCGCCCTCTTGTCCTATTTTTCAGCCTACTTATTAGATTTTAAAGAGTCTTAATTATATTGAACTCCTATAGTCCTATTATTTGTTAGCTATGGAATCCATTGCGTAAGTAATGTAATATTTGAGTGAAGCACAAAACAGGTAAAGTAGAACTCTCTTATTCAAGCTGTCGTAAGGTTCACATACTGTCCAAAATAGTAATTAAGGTAACTAGGGCGTTATGTTGTTCATAACGCCCGTAGTGCATTCATAACTTTATGTCATAGTTGCAAGAAGTTAATTAAGATGATTAAAACAGATCATAACAATAAAATCAGTATAGACTCACATTTAACATCCTTAATTTTACATTTGCGAGCGTTATAAGCAGGCGTTATAAAAAATAACGCCCGTTGCTATCTAAAATCCGGTTGTCATGTAAAGAGGCGTTATTTAGTCATTAATGTTTCTTGTTTCAGCAGTTGTTATGGTGAAATAATAAGGTAGTATGACATAAAAGCATAAATAGTACAATAATGGTGCTCTGCTGAACATACACTATTCCATTTTTCTTTAAATTCGTTAATCTTTCGGTCGTACATATCTATAGGAAACAATGACACTCGCTATATCATTTTAGGCCCTCACAAAGGCTATCCCTTCCAACATCGCAGAATAACCATAATTTTTGTGTTTTTCGACCACCCCACACCTTCCGCAGCCAAGAAACGAATGACTGCTCGCTGTTCTTCTTTTATGTTTCTGACAGTTTACGCAGTGCAGTGGTGTCCTCTATCCCCACATACAACGCTAGCGTTCCTATGTGGCAGGGTTTACCAACTTTAGCGCGCATTGAGCTCTATGTTCGGTGACTCGTTTTCATTTGAACATTTTTGGGTAATTTCGAATCAAATTTCTATGCCTTGAAGTTTGTGATCAAAATGAAATAATAATTAAAATTTCGTAACTCCGAACTACAGTACGACTACGTTACGTTGCGAGAATACTATTTTATAAGTCGACAAAAGTAGGAAGCTGAAAAAATTCTACTGGAAAAGATACATAGGTTCAACAAATTAAAAAGAACCTCTGGTGATTTTTTCAATTTGTGTAAAAATAAAAAATAAGGGATAGTTTAGTTTTTATCATACAATATTGCAGATTCCATGAAAATCTTTGTAAATTTTGAGGGTTTCAATTTGGAGAAGCGCAAGGTCATGTTTTGACAGAGAATATCGCCACTGAAGTTCCCAAAAGGAAATTATATTAAATCAGTCAGATTTAGACTTAAAGCATTCTTTTAACAAGGTCCATTTTTATGAGATCAAATTAAATCAATATACCATGTAGTTTGCATATCTAATTAAGCTATAATGCTCATATTTGACGATTGGATTGGATCAATCCCAATTACGAGAATTACTGGTCTAAAGTACGGTGGTGTATAAAAATGAAAAATAAACAAAATTTTCATTAACGATCTGAAATTATGCTCTACTTCAATGTGATGCTTGCAGCCGCCTAAAGTATGGTTAAACATAAAACCTCTTAAATTGAAAGTACAGTAGAAAAACAAACCCTTCTCTACATGTGAGCTTGGTTACACTTTTATATTAAAATTTAATGCGATGTGACGCCTACACGTTTATATATGTACATACGTGCACCGCAATTACACCCATTTTCACTGGTAAACTCGTCTCACACGTCATTTTATTTACGACTCGAGTTTCTAAACTCTAATTCAAGTATAACTTTAATATACAGTCATTAAAATTAAGAGCGTTGTTTCATACAGTAGAAATTCTATTTAGAAGAAAATGCGGGGTTTCCAACATTTTACCCCTAATTTTTATTCCCAAGGCATTCAAATCCAATTCAATTTTTTTTAATTAGGAAAAAATAATTTTTTCTTTTCTAAACCAACTGAATTAATCTACATCTCATAAATATGTAAAACATACAATTAATAACCGGATGTAAACAATTTGATCTACTTCAAACCTATTTATAAATGATGAAATTGTAAAAGAGTTTAATTTCGGCAAATATTTGATTTATAACAGAAAATTAATGAAAAATTTCGGTTTTGAGCTGACCCTTATTAAAAGGGATAACTGTATAACGTAAATAAGGCGACTTAAAGTTGAAATTTTGTTATAATAATACGTACATCCCTTAATTTAGTTGAAATAATCGATACTTTGAGCTTCAATGGTAAAGACTTTATCATTTCACACATAGTTTTGAGTTAGCTACTACCCTCGCTTTGAATATTTAGAAAATAATTTAGAAACGAGTTTCTATTGGGAAAAGATAAATGATTTTCTCTTGAATTACTAGTGAAATCTATTTGGGGACAGGGAAACAAGTTGGTTGATGAGATATTTCGCGAAGTTTCAGCAAGAAAACGTACTATGAGACTTTAACACCGTAAGTTAGAAAATAAATAATACTTACGAAATTGATACGCTACATTATTAGACAATAACAATTTCAAACACAAACTAATTAATTAAGTTGAAAACTGAGCAAACGTTTCTTAAAACTTCGCCAACAAACTGAAAATGTTCAGAGTTAAAGGCTGGTCCACAATTTTAAAATTATCAAAGCGAGATTTGTGGCTAAACCACAACATAGAACAACAAGAAGTTTCAAACTTATTTCCGAGCATCAGGCCAAAAACATCCCCCTCGAAATTAAAATGCTTAGGGCTAAACTCATCTGGACGTAACGTTATGTTATGTTAACTTTGTAGAGAGAGATCAGCATAGCGTAATTAAAGTTTAACGAATCTAATAACGAGAATATTCACATTGTGCAGCCGTATTGATTAAAGAAGAGGCGAGCCACGTACTGATTATTAAGGACATTTTAAAGTGTATACCAAAAAAAATAAAATAAAATTAGGAATCGTTTTTATGGAGAGAAAATTAAGATGGACAACCCCCTTAATAGCTTCGCAATTACTCGGAAAATCCTTAATAGTGTTTTATTTTCTCTGTATGCGATACTTTTCGCCGTATTCGTTCTTCCCTTGTTTTCCGGATCGACTTTCATTAAGCTAAAATGACATACTACCGCAGTGCGAGCCAAATGGATAATATACTTCATAAAAGATGCTATTTCGAAATCGTAAACCTCTTTGATAGACTACGAAAGTTTTCTTAATGGCCTAAGAAAATCATCCAGCACTTATGTTGATTACATCTACCGAAGCTTGAAATACTAGCTAGTAATAATAGGTGGATTACAAAAAAAAAATCATTGGATTTATGAGAGAAATGTGAGAAAACTAAGTAGCTTCCACACAAAAATACAGTCTACATACTACCTACTAATTAACATAGGGAAAAATATAATTCCCTACATTTAAAAATGTACCTACTTCAGAAAAATCAACTTTATCTTACTTCTCTAGAAAAGCGGTGTTTTTATTTGATATGTCTGAGCGCGGAAGGCATTACCTATTATGTAATTACTTGCCCTTCTAGACGGTTTACATTGAGTTAAATTACGTTAGTCTGCACTGCGGACGTTGAATGCGTACTTATTATTTCAGCATTTATCAAAACAGAAAGTTGTGGGTAGAATATTAATTGATAATTTTAGATTTCTCTTTCGTAATTGTTTCGGTTATACGTGTAAAAACATCCTCAGGCGATTTAAGGCGATTTAGAATATACAAGCGGAACGGAGGATGCCAAACAACATTTAATTGAAAATTGTCCTCTTGCCATTAGAACCTTTTATCGGCACGTGACGAAAACAAATACAGAAACGTCTGTGATACTGTTAATCTTACTATTCACCTTTAATGAGAGACTAATTAAAATTACCGTTACTTAGTTCTCTGAATGTCCAATGTATCCCCCCGTGTTACACTTAGTTAATTGGTGTAACCAAATTAGTTTATTTTCTACGTAGTTTACATCAAAATTATTGACTTTCACCCTCCTAGTTTTACTTAAACTTCTCAAACAGATAATAATTTACAAACCACATTCAGTTGCTCTGTTTTGGCCTTTTTTCTTACGACTTTGAAGTAAACAAAGGCCTATTATTTAATCACAGATAGAGCCAGTACTCAAATTCTGTAAATTATATATGGATTTCTACAAATGTCGAGCAATTACGAACTCTCATTTTTCACAAATTTAGGAAAATTTTGATTGCTACACGTGGAATAACATAATTGGTGATGTGGATGAGTGTTTTTAAGTTGATTGTAAAAAATGTGTTAGAAAAGGAATTTAACAAATTGTTTTCGGGAATATAAGGATTAATTAAGGCCAAATTTGAATTAGTTACTAAAACAAAAAATAATTGAAGAATCTACTAAGGCCCAATTGTATAAAGTCTAGTTGAGTTTGGTTAGTGTAAAATTGAGTCTCACAAACTAGTGCCAAGCGTGAATCAAAAATTGAGTAAGGAAATTTAAAAATTGATCATCTTAAGGAAAAAAGAAGCTTTGGGGAAAAAACTTATGAAAAAGCAATTATGAAATTGTAAAAGGTAAAAAGGACCGCATTGTAGAAGACAGTAAGCTCAAAGAGCAAAAATTTGACGAAAAAGTAAAAAGTTTATGGGGAAAAACACATTGTGAAACTGATTAAACTGTTTAATTAGTTCCGCAATGTGTTTTTATTATTATTATTATTCAAATGTTTTTGCCTTTGTTATTTAATCGTTTTTGAAAATGGAATCTCTTACTTTTCAGATGACCCCGTTTGAAAAAATTTCAGCGGTATCTCAAGTAGGGAGGGGGTGAATTTTGAATTAGTTACTAAAACAAAAAATAATTGAATAATCTACTAAGGTCCAGTTGTATAAAGTCTAGTTAAGTTTTAACCGGCGCGGTAATTACCAGTTAGTGTAAAATTGAGTCGCACAAACTAGTGCCAAGCGTGAAACAAAAAGGAAGTAAGGAAATTTAAAAACTGATCATCTTAAGGAAAAAAGAAGCTTCGGGGAAAAAACGTATGAAAAAGCAATTATGAAATTGTAAAAGGTAAAAAGGACCGCATTGTAGAAGACAGTAAGCCCAAAGAGCAAAAATTTGAGGAAAAAGTAAAAAGTTTATGGGGAAAAACACATTGTGAAACTGATTAAACTGTTTAATTAGTTCCGCAATGTGTTTTTATTATTATTATTCAAATGTTTTTGCCTTTTTTATTTAATCGTTTTTGAAAATGGAATCCCTTACTTTTCAGATGACCCCGTTTGAAAAAATTTAAGCGGTATCTCAAGTAGGGAGGCGGTGAATTTTGAATTAGTTACTAAAACAAAAAATAATTGAAGAATCTACTAAATCTACCAATGTTACATGTGTTAAAAATATCTTCCATTTACTGCTAAGCACTGTTGAGCTCTTCTAGGTACACTATCAATGGCTCTAATAAGTACTTCTTGAAAGGGAAGAACACATGTAACATTGGTAACTAGATTTTAAAAGTCGACTTTTCAATGTTTCTTATTAACAATGAATTTCAAATTTAACAACTTTAGTCGAATATAACTTAAAAGGGGTGGCAGTAATAAAATAATTTTTCCCATAAAACTTTCTTCTTTTTTAACCATCTTTCAAAAAATACCTTTTTCGACTTATGGTGCCATTTAAAATTTTGGAGTTGGAGGCCTTCTGGAGGAATGCTGACTTTTCCGAGAAATAATGATATCACCATTCGATTCTTTATTATGGCTTTTATAATCACTTTTTTTACCCCACCTCTCTACGACTCACCGTTCTTTAAATAAAAGACTGATACGGGTGGTCTCATTCACCCTGTATATTATTTGAAATGGACCCTGTTTTACGAATTCAATGATATAAACGTTTGGTAGCAAATATAGAAAGATCTTTCATTTAGATTGTATTATGTAAAAACGTGAAATATCCCTAGTCAAGATTTTTAATTCTAATTATATTAAAAAGTTAACCTAAAAAAGCGGATGGCATGAAATTAACGTTTATACTTTACGTTAATAGAGCCGACATGCAAATTCATTACATTACGTTATTGCTATTTAAAAGATACGAACATAAACGAATAAAATTGCCATTTCAATGGTGATAAACGCAAATTTTTAATTTTCCTAATGCAATACCTAAAACTAACGCTATAATGAAGACGTAATGAAGCTTTTTAATTATACCGTTGTTGCAACACTAACGAAATGAGGAATGAAAGATCTTAATTCATTCAGTTCGTTACAGATAGGGTTATCAAGGGGAGTATTTTAATTAGTAACATCAATGTCACGTAAAGATACTCCGGTAGTTATTTGAAAATAAACCCCCACATTCCAATTTTCCAACTCACTAATTGACACGAGCTTCTCTCGGTTTGTAATTCAGTAAAAGTAAAAGAACATAAATTTCGGAAAATATTTCAATGGACCACAACACAGCACAGCACTTTGATTTAAAATTTCACCAAACTGCCACTTACTTAACTACTCAAGGGGCTGGTTATAAACACTTACAAAGTTTTCAAACTTTGACAACGGCTTAAAATATTTACGTGCAAAGGATTTAAAAGATTAATTGCGAAATTTTATATTGATTAATAATCACTTTGGACGAATTCGTGCATTATAAGACGTCAAATGAATTTGTAATAAATTTATTCGACACACTGCCTTTTACGCAATTAGGAAAATAGGTCTTAAGAATTCTGATTCAATGAGATGTAACCTTTTATTAACATTTCCTTGTTGTAAAACAGTGCCTAAACTTAGTGTAGTCAGATCCATTATTTTTACTACTGTCATAAAAGTAAACATAAAAACTAAAGTTCCTTGGACCGCCGAAATAAAAACACAACAAAAACACACTTCCACGGGAGTTGGAGATTTCCGTTCACTTCTATTCTAATTTAAATCATTTTTCTCCATTTCAGGTGTAATATGCATTCTATTTTACCACAATTAGATTTAAATGGGGAATGCAAATCTACAGATCTGTCTCCGTATGAACGCTAAAGGATAGTTTATCACTTATCAGAAATTGTATTTTATTCATGGGCTCTCATTCTCATTGAAGCGAAGATGATTAATACAAAATGAGCGAAAGCAGACGATAACAGGCAATAAAAAATTCAAAACTAATTGTCACTTGTAAGCAATTATATTAATAATAGTATCATTTTGAATTTCCAATTACAGTGTTTCACATTTAAAAATTATGATATTTCTAAATGAAAATTCGAGTTTCTAATTAAACAAAAGGGCGTAAGCTATCACTTGCCCTATGTAAATATCTCATTGTGTTTGTCTATAATACTAAAAGTTTAAAGTGCCTTGTCGCTTTCGTATATTTGTAATCGATTTAAATTCATTCCATTACTTTAAACTAAGCGAATGTATTTAATATTGGAGATATTTCAAATACTCGCAGATTGTATAACATGGGTTATTATTACCCTTCGAACTCCACTAAATGATTCTTTTCAAAACAGTAAGTAATTTAAAAATTAAAATTTACTAGATGTTTCGACTAACTAACCTCGTCATCATCAGGCTATAAGAAAAATAAAAGCAAAATTGTAAACTTAACTTATTATTATTATTATTATTATTATTAATTATTTAGTAAGTACCTACTGTTTACAATTTTACATTTTACATCTTAACTTTTATCTTTCTTATATCCTGATGATGACGAGGTTAGTTCGTCGAAACATGGAGTAAATTATATAGAAATATTATTTATCGCCTATTATATAATATATCTTCACATGGGGGAGGTTTAGAGTTTTATTCATCCGATTGAATTACTTTCCCATTTCGAGTTACATCCATCATTATGGTAAGTACTAGGTCAGATTCCAGAAATATTTTAACAAGTCACAAGGCTGCGTTTTATAAATTATAACCGTTAGTGAGCTTGCCTGTAGAACTATTGGAAATAATTGATATGAAACGATAAAAACTAACGAAGCAACGTGTTCTGAACAAAAGAAGGCCAAGAAGAAGGAGGACGTAGGAAAGCAAAAATGGACTGTGATGAAATAGAAAAGGTTGTGGAATCTCGATTGCCTACACTCGTGAAAAAGAATGATCGATCCTAGAGTCTAACAGATTATTTATTTGACATACCATGGAGGGTTTGTATACTCTCACCCTTCATACATTGTAATGTACATATGGCGAGAATACTCAGAGAAATGAAATCAAAAAAATATTCGTCAACCAAAAAACTGATATTTGTTCAATATTTAGCGTAGTCTTTAGATTTTAGTGTAAAGATACATTTACATGAGTCAAAGTTTCATTCTTAAATTCCTACCCTTTCTTGGCATTGCATTTGGCTTGTTATAAAACGTATACTAGTAAATAACAGAAAAAACAGTATATTTAAATAAATAAATAAATAAATAAAGTTGATGACGATGGACGAAGATGAAGGTTTATGTTTTTAGGTATAAGTACCGAAGTACTGAAACTGGCGCCAATTCAAAACGTCAGGATTAAAATGTTGAAATTAAGGTGGACGCTGACACAGCCTACTGTGTCTAGTCGTCTCAATCGAAGTAATGATGAATGAAAATTTCAAAAAGTATGGGAATTAATGGCAACATGTTTCGACGACTTACTGGTGTCATTATCAAGCCAACTATCGGTTTCAAAGTTAAAAGGGCTGAAAAAATTTTGAATTAAAAACAGATACTTAACACTCACCATACTCACCATGAATAAAAAGTTAAATTAAAGGTTGATGAATGAATACATTAAATTTTGGGTGTCATAAAATTGATAGCCTGGATAAAACCAGATAATTAAATAAGTAGACAACAACAATGACTGTCACACAAAGAATCAACAGGTTATGAAACCTAAACGGTATAACTAGATGGCGCTTAAATTTAGTAAAATTACAAAATACGGGGTGAATCGAAAGATATTTAAAGGTTTACAAACAAATTGAAAATATGTAGTCTTGACGAAAGTCAATAATTTCATTGAGTAGATTCGGGTCATTTTTTGACTTAGTAATTTCAAAATTCTCTAGGACATTGAGCAAATAGCCTTTATTGAAGTTAATGGAGGGATCGAAAGAGTGACCAGTGTTAAAAATGTTCTTTAAACCGAGTTTGAAAAGATCTACCAGTTTGGCCAAGATAAAATGCAGGGCAAGACTGACAGAAAAGTTTATAAATACCGGACTTACCTAGAATGTCGATACGATTTTTATTGAAAACAAGGGTAGTTGTAAAGGTATTTTTGGATGAAAAGAAGATGTAAATCTGATGTCTCTTAAATATGTTTTTGAGGGTGTGAGAAATCTGAGGATAAAAAGTTAGTGATCTATATTGTAGCGTATCTTTGGGAGGTTGGATCGGAATGAGGTGAGATAGGTTAGAAGAACGTTTGATCCTATGAAATAATTTGTACACCATACTAAAGTAATAGGGTAACCATTATTGGAAGCAATAATTTGTTTTATAATATTAAATTCTTTATGAAAATTAGTAGGGGACATAGGAATCAAAACAAATCTTCTAAGAAAGGGATGGAGGCCTGCCTGTTTATGTGAAATTGGGTGGTTTGAATCGAAAGGAATGAGGTGATCGGTAGTAGTAGGTTTACGGAAGATGCTGTATTCTATTTTATTGTGGATTTTGTGAAGTGATATGTCTAGGAAAGGGAGTTGATTGTTATTTTCATACTCAACCGTAAATTTAATGTGAGGATGTATTTGATTTAAGAAAGATAAAAATAAGTTGACTTGAGGGTCATCTCCTCAGTGGACGCAAATGATGTCATCTACGTACCGACCCCAGAAGATAACGTGGTCCATGTAAAATTTGGAGGTGGTGATAAAACGATTTTCAAAATTGTGCATAAAACTTTCCGACAAGATGGGTGACAAATTAGATCCCATGGCAAGCCCGTCGATCTGAGAATAGAAACAGTTATTTTAAAGAAATTTTGTTGAGTGCAAAGCCTGAGTAATGAAATTATACAATCCAGTTGGTTATCAGGAAGGTCGGAATTGTGAAGCAATTCAGAGACAATGTTAATGCAATCAATGGAGGGGATACTAACGAACAAGCTAGTAACATCAAAGGAAACAAGGGAGAATTTGTTCGGGAGAGTAATGGATGAGAGCTTAGTGACCAGATCTTTGGAATTGAGTAAAGCATAACTAGGGGGAAGGGTGATGTGATTTTTAAGGAAAGAGTTAAGCCAAGTCGTAAGTTCAGAAACTGGGGTGTCGCAGAAGCTGCCCACAGGTCTGATAGGAATATTGATTTTATGAATTTTAGGGAGGCCATATAGGAGAGGAATTAAAACTAAATTGTACAATTTGTCAGTTTTCTTTTCGTTTTAATTTTAATTTTAACCCACTGAAGAAGGCACCTGTAAGTGGTGTCCGAAACGTTTGGATTATTTAATCAATTCCATTATCTACACAGTTTAACCCAAAACAAATTAAATTTTTAAATCACTCAATACTATTTATAAGAATTGAGTGTATGTAGATATACAGCGTGTTTGAAAAAGAACTGCCTAGTTTTAAGTTTAAATTTAATGTTGAAATTAATGAAAAACTACAGCAACGAGTACATACAATAAAAGAGAGTACTTTCAAGTTTTGTTTTAACATTAATGGACTTCAACGTGGGATAAATTTGTTTCCCTTCTCGTCACGTATTCACCAACAAACATATCAGGTGTAACTGTCCCAACCGCCGTGACGATTCTTTCGCGTAAATGATTGAAGTCTCGGATCTTTTCAGTGTACACAACATTTTTTATGTCACCCCAAAGAGAAAGGCCAGTGGGGTTAAGTCCGGACTTCGTGGTGGCCAAGAGATTGAGCCAGCTCTGCCTATCCACTTTACCGGAAAGCGAGGGCCTGAACTGAATTAAGCGAACTAAGCCCTGGTTCAAGATCAAGCAGGCGTGCTAGCTGCCGGGGAGCAAAATTTGGGCAGTCGATGAATCGAACACCACAAACTAGAATAGTAGAAGTTTCTGTGACACAATAAAACTAGAAAGTCCTTTTTCAAACACGGTGTATTATAATTAAATTTCGCCTGTACCTTTTAAGGTTTCAATTAATTATAATTTCCGATGTTCGGTGTTCGGAATAAAAGTCGGCTGTGTATCTATTATACAGGGTGTCTCACGGTGACCGTCGGTTAGAAGTATATCAAGAACTGTAAAAGCTAGAAATTTGAAATTTTGCACATGCGACATGGAGTGTTTAATCTATTAAATAAAAATATTTTCCAAATGGCAGCACTTCCGGAAATGCCGGAAGTGAGCATCAACTTCTTTATTTTAAATACAAACCAGGCAATTTTTTTTCACATTCTGATGTGTCATAAAATGTTTAGTAAGTATGCTTAAAATAATCGGCGTATCAACTTTGATTGTTGAGAAAAAAAAAATTTTTCACTGAAAAATGTCAAAATCTTGCTTAGGAAATAAAATTGAAAGTCGAAAGTGGTAAAAGTTAGGGAAATGGGATTTTAGATTCTCAATGTCAAAAGATTGAGACACAATTGCCTGTAACGGATAATAAAAAATTCCCCGCGGTTACTGATCTATTTGACGTTATTTCCAGACTTAAGAAAAACTTTAAAAAGTCTCTTTTTTTAAATGGAATGCCTATTTAATTATCGGCCCATTCGATGCAGAAATAAATTTCCTTTAAATTGATATACCATGTCCCTATACCTAAAATCAATGATTACAGAGTTATTTACATTTTTCTAATTAAATTTATAATTACATACTTTACAAAACATGGTTGGCTTTGAAAATTTTCAAAAAATTTTTATTCAATTGTTTCTTGACAGTTGTCAGTTAGCTATCAGTTTGAAAGTTTACCCTACATTTACGTTTGTTATCAGTGTTATCTGTTTGAATTTTGATTTTTGCGCTTAATATTTGTTTTTAATTGGGAAATATGGAATACACAAACGCTGATAATCTGATATTCTAAATTTGTTTTACATTCATGGCGAGTCTGCTCGTATTACTTTTCGGACCTGCAGAACCTTTAACTATTGATTGAAGAATCACTCAACACTTTAACGAAAGATATCCGCATTTACCTACAATGACAGAACGAAAAATCAGGATGATTGAAAAGAATTTTCTAAATTTGGGCGAAGTAAATGCGCCACGAAATTTGGCAAAGCCAATTGTCCCCAATGACGCTGCAGAAACCAATGTATTGGGATATTTTAATGTTTTCCCTGAAAGTTCTGTTCGTTCGGCGGAAAGAGACCTTGGATAGTCAAGAAGTTGCATAGATAGAATTTTAAATAATCATAAAAGCATAAGAAACATTTGAATAAAAATTTTTTGAAAATTTTCAAAGCCAACCATGTTTTGTAAAGTATGTAATTATAAATTTAATTAGAAAAATGTAAATAACTCTGTAATCATTGATTTTAGGTATAGGGACATGGTATATCAATTTAAAGGAAATTTATTTCTGCATCGAATGGGCTGATAATTAAATAGGCATTCCATTTAAAAAAAGAGACTTTTTAAAGTTTTTCTTAAGTCTGGAAATAACGTCAAATAGATCAGTAACCGCGGGGAATTTTTTATTATCCGTTACAGGCAATTGTGTCTCAATCTTTTGACA
The DNA here is from genome assembly GCA_036250285.1 of Pyrocoelia pectoralis. Classification (NCBI taxonomy): domain Eukaryota; kingdom Metazoa; phylum Arthropoda; class Insecta; order Coleoptera; family Lampyridae; genus Pyrocoelia; species Pyrocoelia pectoralis. The sequence goes on from CM070075.1 coordinate 9,379,034, forward strand.
TTGAGAACCTAAAATCCCATTTCCCTAACTTTTACCACTTTCGACTTTCAATTTTATTTCCTAAACAAGATTTTGACATTTTTCAGTGAAAAAAAATTTTTTTTTCAACAATCAAAATTGATACGCCGATTATTTTAAGCATACTTACTAAACATTTTATGACACATCAGAATGTGAAAAAAAATTGCCTGGTTTGTATTTAAAATAAAGAAGTTGATGCTCACTTCCGGTATTTCCGGAAGTGCTGCCATTTGGAAAATATTTTTATTTAATAGATTAAACACTCCATGTCGCATGTGCAAAATTTCAAATTTCTAGCTTTTACAGTTCTTGATATACTTCTAACCGACGGTCACCGTGAGACACCCTGTATAGGACTGAAAATTGAACATTACAGTACTGCGTTGTTTATCCTAGGGCATATAATTTGAAAGCTAGCTTTCCTAAGGTGTACAAGTTTGTTAGTAAATTTCGTTTAATAATTAACATACTATATACACATACCTATACAATTTCAAAATCTTATAAATGTGAAATATCGTGGCAAAAGTTTTCCAAAATTTACGCAGTTAGAAATTATTCATTCCCTCTCTTCATCCTTATGCCTTAGGCTCTCATGTTTTTTTTGTTGTATTTTTGTACCTGACAACGACGAGGCTGCGAATGCGAATGAATTACATATATTTAATAATAACGATTTGGTAAAAACTTACTGACGTCGTTTTATATTACATGGCAAGCTCGTATTAGTACGAATAAGCGAATTGAATAACGTGATAACTATCAGCTATTATTGAATAATTTAAAAAAAATAAAAAAAAGACTTTCACTGCATATATAAAGAAAGATCGTAAGAAATCGAATTGTTCCTAACCGAATTTACTCTTATAAAGCCAGCATGGAAAATATTAAATTACATAGGGCATACATCATCGGTAGTTTTACAAATATTAACAGGTGTTTAATCCATACTATAACCATTGTATTAAATACAATGCTATAACCGTGTAGTTCAAATAACATTACTTAGATGGAATTATTTCAAACATAGGAATTTAGTAAATTGAAACAAAACAGGCCTAGGATAAGTCGTAAATAAACATATAGTGGAAATAAACATATGTCGAAGTTCGAAGTGGATCTTTCATATTACCTTAAGCACTAATTAAAAGAAAAAATAACAAATCCGTTCGAAAAATAAATCCAACATTAACAAGAAACTGAAGATATATATCAGCGGTAAACATTGAATACAAAAAGCAAAGAGAAAGAAAAACAAGCACTTTCATTGGTTACAACCTACAATATCAAAACGAAAAGTACGATTTTCCAATACAAGACTTCTAATTAAGTTAAACCAATCTACGATGTTTGACCGCTCATCTCATTTAGTTGCACATTCGAAAAAGAAAAATAGATTCAATTTTGTAGTCATTAACTTCGCATCGCCAAGACGTGTATAAATGATTATCGCCGATATTTTGAGTAAATTGCAGAGTCCACATTCTGACCTCATTAAATGTTAGCAATCGAATTCTATAGAACAACGTATAACCCGAATCTAACTCGATACCATTAAATGCCGTTAAATTAATTCAACCCCTAAATATGTAACGCTTCGATAATCAAATATGCCATATACATACACGGGTAACCTCCGTGTGCAATCATGCGTATTTTTTCAAATGTATAATTGCGGTAAAAGTTAAATTGATCACGAGCAAGTCTTACTAGAATTTTTACATTTTCAAAGAATACAACGTTCTAAAAAAACATAAAAAAGTTTCATTTTATAGCTTGACAAATTGCTCTGCAGTATGCTTGGTTTTACGATCTAAGTGTGCCTAAAGGGAGCTCAACTTACACAATAGGAGATATTTTAAGGTTTAAATTTAAATGATGTTCTATAATCGATAATGAAAGCGTTAAGATTAACTTAAGGAAATAAGATCTGTACTGGTACAGAATAATGCAGAGTTTTATGTCATAAGATTAAATTACATTGCCCAGAATAGAACAACACATTTCGATATACCATTCCAGTTACAAAAATAACGAATCCAGAAAACATAGTATAACTGTTAACTACCCTGGATAAAAACAATGGTATTATATGGTAATAGAGAAACATTAACAAACTAAACAAAGAGATATTATTTTGTGCATCTTAGGAATTGTCATTCTCACCCCAAGAATTATTTTTTCTACCTTAACTTTTGAATTATTTTGGTCCCAAGATTTGTGTTCCCAAGAATTATTATATTAGCCCTCAAAATTATTAATTTAGTCCAAATAATTATTCTTTTGGTCCCAAGATTTTATTCATTTTACCCCAAGGTTTTATTCATTTCACCCCCAAGGTTTTATTCATTTCACCCCAAGATTTGTTTAATTTTACCCCAAGATTTTATTTATTTACTTATTTTATAGAAGTACTTGAAACTAAAAAAAAATGCCACCCTAAACGTATATTGCCACTCAGGCGCTTAGGTTAAAGGTAGGTTTAGCATATTTTTTTCAATTGAATAAAATGAATAAAATCATGGGGTAAAATGAATAAAATCTTGGGGCCAAAAGAATGATTCTGTGGGTTAAAATAATAATTTTGGGGGTTACTATAATAATTCTTGGGCTTAGAGTGACAATTCTTGGGGCCGCGAAAATTACCACCCTTAACAAAATGTCAAAACCAGATATTTGAAATTTTGTACGCTGGTGAATAGTTCTCTTAAATGCCGACATTGTTAACTAACCTCGCCCTGTTCCCAAGCGGTGGACATTTGAAGAAAGTCATTTTGTAATAATAATTACTCATCAAGGTTTTCGATTCAACAATAATGCATACAATCGCTTCTATCAAGTTTTGCTAATGAAAGGACGGTGGCCAATTATTACTAGGATAGCAAAATTGAAATAGAAAAATGGGTATTATTGCAAGTGGTAATACGTAGACCAACAGGGTAGGCAAATTTTTAGTTTTCAGTTTTCAAAACACCATAAATAAAAGATACTTTACGATTACGGTAAGTACAAGTAAAGTGAATCCGAACTCAACAGGTTTACTATATGACGCTACCATTTGGTTCTGGTGTACAAGACCACACATATTGCGATGGAATGGAAACATTAAAAAACTGACGATCACCTTCACCATTGCTAAAGATACTGTGCAATTAAAAAAGAAATTCAAAATATATTTGATTGATGCGTTATTTATCCTTCTTTGGCTCACTACAAAGACATGCAGGAATTTGCAAAAACTCACCCGTCGTCCCAGTGACACAAATCAGCGGTCACAGTAGAAAATATAGCTGTATTGTACAGCTGATTTCTACCCACCAAGAATAGATAAAAGCCAGTAAGAAAGTTGCAGCATCAATAACTATGATATTTCATGACACACCTTTGATGAGAGGCAAAGAACATTACGAAGATATTTTTGAAGATTTTGGTCAAATTCAAAATTGAACATGGTGACCACATTAGGCCACGACACATATAAAAGTGGCAAAAAATGTCACCTAAATATTACAACAAATTCAAAATACAATAATCCACTCATATGGAAATGTTAACGACCTCACGTCTATAGTGCGTCGGACAAGGACACTATGGTACGAATGAATGGCGGTGAACAGAATATTCTACGAAAAAAGTATACGAATGCGTTATATTTTCACTGTTGCTACTTACAAACTGAAGTGTACGAAATACGGTTTCTAAAATTATAACGTTCTTCCGAGAATCGACAATATGTGGAAAATGGATGCCAAATATACCAATACTCTGCCAAACCATTTGGTTTCAAAAATACAAAAAACATCGCTTCCGCAGCCAGCAGTAAATGTTCTACTATCAAAAAATATCGACTCACTTTAATGTGCAAAAAATATAAAAAAAATAACCGATATTGAGAAAACACCGTGAAAATGTCAAAGCTTTATAGCCGAGAATCTTGGAACAGATTTCAGAATGTCACAGCTCACGAATCAACAGAAACATAAAATTCCATAATAATTCGCTAATAATATGTCTCTATGAAACCGTTTTTCGGAGAGAACTTACCTACATACTCATTGCTTACCCTCACGCAATGCTTGAGATAGCGTATAAGGATTTTTTGAAATTGCCAAAAGTTGAACTGAAAGGAATAGAACTATTTTACTTCAGTTGTCCTAGCAAGAACACGACTAGGACCGAGAAACAAGCGACAGCTTTCAAAATATTGATTTATTACCATCACATCAAAGAGTTTCCGAAGTTCCGGTTTTCAAAAAAAGTGTCATGTCAAAATAAAAGTAAATTTTCAAACAGCAATAACATTTTTAGCTAAACTTTCAAGTCGTTTGACGATATAAAATTCAAGATGTTAATTGTACTTTATAAAATTTGACGGCACAAATTTCAATTTTCTGGTCTCCTCGATGGCATTGGAATTTTTCGGTATCAAACGTAAGTATACAAAATGAGTCATTTTATATTGGACCCGCTTCTTCCGAAATGCGTGTAAAGCAAATAGAACCTACTGCTAGTTCGGCTCTGAAACAAAGAGTGTAAAAAGGAAAAATTCTATTTGAATCCATTTTTCATTAAGTTTATCTTAGTTATTTTTAAGTATCGCCCGCATAGTAATTAGAAGAGTTACGAATATGGGGTGAGTGAACAAATACGAGCGCAGCTGGCACTCTTCTCCCAAGACCGTTTCAACCAAAAATTTTAACAGTCGCTGCAATTGATTAAAACAACAATAATTAATCTTTATTCAAAAATTCAAATGTTGCTATAAAATAAAAGTTAAAATTATATGGTCGCGTAAATACAACGGTAGTTAAATTTAGAAAACTTCATTCGTGTAAAATGAATTTTTTTAAAATAGCTTCCGGCGAATGATAATAAATTAAACAAAATATGAGTTTATTTGTTATATATTGCAGATAATATTTGTCAGAATTTTTTCTGCAAAACGCGTTCATTTACATTCCGCTGTTCTGATGTTATTCAACTTTGTAAATAAATGCTTGTATCAGTTATTTTCATCTTAGCTTCAGCCAGCCAGATGAACTGAAAAATGTTTTAGCTTTAGTAATCTGAATAGAAAACTCTACGATAGAAGTAACCTTTTTCTGATGGATATAACAACAATCAAAACGATTTGTAACTCTTTTCTTTTGTTGTCTTCATTGTAACGATTTTTTTTTATTTTAACGGAGACTTCTTACATTCAAGTGCGCGATAAATGCAAGTTTTCCATGTCCGACATGTAATTCTTGAATTATTGTAAACTTTCAAACTAAATTGTTGAATTTTCCGGCAGCACTAACAATTTCCAAATATGGAGAGTTAAATCTAACATTAACAATACGTTACACATAAATAAATACACGGGTGTTGTGTTAAGAGACATATTGCATGCTTCAAAGCCGGCTATTTGTTTTCCTAATCTAATTTTAATAAGGCATTAAGAAATTAAATGAAAAAGGAAGGTTGGCGGCACACTGAGAGGTAGATTACAAATTTCACCGTTATAAAATATTAACCAATAGGTTTCTGTTACTTACATGTAAATAAAGTAATATTACGGATATAAATTCCCATTACAGTTTTGATTGTTTTACTCTCTGTCTACAGTACCTACCGGTTTGCTTAATGCATTAAAGGAAATATATTATTTTCTATGTGATTTATGCAAATTATAAAGTTTATCATGCAATCACGTTTCAAGTGAAGAATTTGAATATAATTTATTGTGGTCTTTAAACATCCGACAAATAAATTATATTAAAGTATTTTTACTTCAAAAGTTTCCGTTTTAGTTTCGTGAAACAGTTTGCTAGGTTTCGGTAAAGCGGTATCGGGTTATTGTCGTAAATAATTTTCTTTGTATGTTTAGACTGTAGAACATCCTGATCTAAGGCATTCTATTTCGCTTGAAAGCCTCTCAGGAATTTCTTAGCCCCATTAAATTTTTCACGCAATGCCCGTATTATTAACTACTCAAAAAGGAACGGGGTCTGATATGGTGTTTAACGTGTGCTGTAACAAATTCCGATGTTTACTGTTAATCATCTAATGATTAAAATTAATCAAAACAGTAAGTCTGTTTCACGTAGTTAAGTTGTTATTAATAAAATCGTAGAATTTATTATTGAAACGCATTGTCGAAAATTTAAAAATCGATAAAATTATTACTTTATTTTTTGAACTGACTTTGTTTATACAAAAGAAATTTATTAAAACATGTTTAAAACGGTTAGCTTTGTATGTAACCATAAAAAGTTGGGCTGTCTTTCAAGAGATGTAAATCTTTAGCTGAAGTTGAAGATAGAGTTCATTTCAAGACTTCAAGAACACTTGCGCAGAAACCAATTTTTTCCGAATGTCAATACACTCTTCAAACTCTACAAAGATGTCAATACACTATCTAACCAAAAAACTTTTGAACTTTTCATACAGCGGCGCGGCGTTTGAGGTATCTACATTTATTAGCTAAAGATAAACACTTACATTAAGTTCATACATTGTTTACAGAGACATTGACTTTCTACACTATAGACAAACGGTGAGATAGGGAAAAGTGAAAACTACTATTTAGTGAATTTTTGCGTTAAATAGGCAACTTATTATACACACTGGAATGCAAATCTTATCGATTTTCTTAGTATGGAACGTCATTATCAGCTTAATGACGTTTCATTCACCAACAAATCGATTTTTAATTTTTAAAATTTTTTCTTTGAAAAAACCTTGCCTTATCGGCATCGAATCACGAAAAGTTTATTTGTTTTTTGGAATCCATAGAAATGTTTAATTTTTTTTTAAGTTAAAAATGAGATGTTTATTTTATTTTTTTACAGCTTCTTCCAATTCTTTAAACATTTCCAACATTTTCTTGCGCGATCTAGCGATAATGAGTATGTCATCCGCGTATGCTACCATTTGCCCTTTACTCGTTATTAGTGTTCCTTTCTCTCTCGTTTCTCTGAATACTTTTTCCAGCAATATATAATAATAAATAGCACTGCTGACAAAGCATCGCCCTGTCTCACACCACTGTCTATCTCAAAACATTCTGTCACCCCTTCCTTAATTGCAACGCACGTTTTAGAACCATCGAGCGTAATTCTTATTTAATCTGATTAACTTGGCAGTGTATACCCATTTCTTCAATTGCTTTGTATAACTCTCCCCTTTTGACCCTGTTGGAAATCAACGAACATGCAGCTCTTCATCGTATTCAAAGGTTTTTTTCCGGGTTTTTTTCCAGGGGTTTTTCCAGAGGTTTTTTTCCTAAACTCGAAAAAGATATACCGTGCGAAAAACGATCACAAATAGTGCAACATACAAAAACCGCAGGACATATTCAAGCAAAAAATGAAAAAAATCCACAAAACAATTACTAATTTCGCGATCATTACAACCTTCAGCATCTACAATCAACCCACTGGCAAGTAAATTGTGTGAACTTTTAATAACATGCAACATTCCATTTAATAAACTAAATAATGAGTGCTTTAAGAATTTTATAAAAAAATACTGTTGCAAAAATGGAGATAGTGTTCCTAGTGAATCAACAGTGCGAAAAAACTGCGTCGGTACCCTTTTTAACAAGGTATTAGAAAACATTAAAGTGGATATTGGAAATGTGTGGATTTCCGCTGACGAAACTACCGACGCATGAAAGAAGTAAACCATTCAACTATGGCTCGTTTCGTCAATAGTGCCGTATGTGACATTTTTAGTACCGATCTAGCAGATAAAGTTCTTGTGTTCCTTTCTGATGCTGCTCCACACATGGTTAAAGCCAGTGCATCTTCGAAAATATTTTATTCAAATTTACTACATATTACATGTATTGCTCACGGATTGCCATAGACTAGCGGAATTAATACGTGCTGACTATACAAATGTAAGTAGTTTAATTTCAAATGTAAAAAAAATTTTTACAAAAGCGCCATCGCGAATGCACAAGTATAAAACAGCATTTCTTAATTTACCACTTCCTCCCCAACCTATTATTACACGGTGGGGAACATGGTTGAATGCTGCAATTTTTTATGCAAATAATTTCGACACCAATTTTAATTTTGTTAAATATTTAAGTGAAAATGATGCACAATCTATTTTGGCAAGCTAAGAAGTTTTCAAAAATAAAACCCTTATAAAAGATTTAACAATAATCAACACCCATTTTAGCTTCTTGCCAAAATCAATCACATTTTTTGAAAAACAACGGTTGCCATTTAAAGAAAGTTTTGAAGAAATTTGTAAAAATCAAAAGAATATCCAGGCCATACCAAGCAAGTTAATTTCCTCAAAACTAAAAAGTAAGTTTGAGAAAGTATTAAATAAAAATCCAGATTTAAATAATAACAAGAAAATCAACGAATTTATTAATGGTGCTGGTGAAAATTTAGAAACATCAATTCCAACTGATGCCAATCCTTATCTTAAATTTTGTCCACTTTTCCGCGCACAAATTATTATTAAATGATAAAACGTCAATTATTATTATTATTATTATTCTGGGGGTGGTCCCAATAGGTTCCCGCACTGCGACCTTTTGGTCTATTGTGCTCCCCGGTGTTGTCTACCCTTCAAGAATACCTGTATCTTTTACAAAGTCCAGGATTTTAGTAGGGTGAATCTTCGTTACTTCCTCTTGTGTAATTTTTTCATTTCCAAGAAGGAGTTCCCTTGCCTTTATGAATGCCTCACATTGGCAAATGACGTGATAGGGCGTTTCATCTGCCTCACCACAACCCCTGCATGTCGGGCTTTCAGTCAGTCCCATGTTGTGCAGGTGTTTGTTCATGCGACAGTGGCCCGTGACCATTTCTGTCGCAAGTTTTATCTTCGTCCTGCTTAACTTTAAGATGGACGTAGCTAGGTCCCCGTTTGGGGTTTCCAGGAAGATCTTGGAATGACTCTGTCCTGGGGTTTTCGACCAATGTCTGCAATGCTCTTTCGTGAGTATTGCTTGAATCTCCTTTTTGACTGTGTTATAAGTAATCCCACAAGCCGGTTCGGGTCCTATGAATGGTTTTGCGCTTGCCATTCTCGCAAGCTCGTCAGCAACCTGGTTACCTGCGATTCCCGCATGCCCAGGTGCCCACACTAGTGTAACTGAGTTGCACTTACCTAGTGCGTTTAGCATTTGTGTGCATTCAAGGACTAGCCCTGAATTTACCACATATGAGTCGGACTCCAGAAAATTTAATTGTAATTGTATATTGTTACAAAAATTATGGTTTAGATTTAGATTAAGGCAATAAAAATGCAATTATTTTTGTGTAAATATCAAAATAAACGTATTAAAATATTGGTATTATTTGTATTACTGTTTGAGCATAATTAGTATAACTACCAACTTTAACCGAATATTTGTGCACTGTTTTCTGCATAAATATGCGAATTTCCCATTAACTTTACATAATAAACAATACATGTCGACAACACACAACTTTGAAAGAAATTATAGAATACGTCAGAAAAGGGTGGCTCGAAGATGTTAATTCAAAAAATTGTAGTAATTGCTTAAGGTAAATACAAAACAAAAGTTAAAAATCTTTGATTGGATCACCCTATAACGTACCCCATTACAATAATAAAATTCAAATGTTAATTAAGATAAATGTACAATATTTTTTCCAATCGATGAACTGAACACAATAAAAATTCGACAATGCGGCGGTCTACGAATAAAACTGTTTTTCTGTATACACGATAAGGTCCCGGCGCGGCGTCTTTAATTAATTAAAGAAAGGTTTGGCATATACAACACATTTTGATAATTACTTAATTTAAATAGTTCTTAGAAATAAATAAAACGGAATGTGGTTCGTATTTTTGTGTGCCTTGGATTATTTTGTGGTGGTTGCATTAATTAAACCTTTTGCAATGGTGTAAAATTAATTATGACAAGTTAAGATACAAAATAGAAGATTTACCGACAGCATTCTAATTCCTCACTGTAATGTCGTCAGCAAGAGTTTGGAAAAATTCACTTTTCACTAACAATTAACAGAGTGTGATTACTGATTATTGTTAAAACTAAAAACACAAACGGAGTTACACGAGCAAAAGACGGCGCACGACTGAAGATTCTTTAATCGGAAATAATTTACCTGTAATTGGGCGATAAGCACATAATGAAACTTATCTACCTTGTCTTGCGAGTCCTCATATCACATGTGTAAAGGTTACCTTTATCGATTTTTGGTCAAGCCACAGATATAAGTAGTTATCATAATGAACGAAATCCTCAATAATTTCCATAGAATAATAAACAGATACTAATTATTTCTAGGCGACGAATCGTAAATAATTTCTTAATGAACATGAAAAATAACGACAAATTAGGATTAGGTATTCCCTCCGATCAAAAACCACCAAAAATCCAGATAATGTGGTGAAAGGATTCAAAATATATCCTTTTATACGTACCGAAATCAATTTTAAATTCAATTAACCAAAAACACATAAATTTTAACCTAACAAGAATTTAAAAAAATTACCTGTTTTTACCCAAATTTTTGCGGTTACAAAATGAATACAACCTTTTTGATATTTTCTGATGTGTTTAATAGTGATATTTTTTGGTTTTTATCTCTTACTACACTCCCATTAGAAAATGATAACATTGGCAGTATTTTTAAATTTAAAAATTTCGTACTAATATTTTTCTGGATCGTTTTGAGCTTTTGAGACAGTCCTAAACTTTTAAAATCTATTGGTGCAATTAGTGAAATTCTTAGGATTGTAATGAATTCATTCAAAAACATTCGCGTTTTTAACCATTGATGTATAGATGAAATGTTTTTCGGTCTTTGATTTAACGCAATGAAGTAAAGGTTTTCAGGCTGAAAAAGTACATTAAAGTCCGTCAAAACGCCAATACTAAATATACCTTTATAAATTTGTTCTCTACAGTAGACAAACATTTATTCAGTGTCTTCGAACACTTGCCCGGTCGAAGTTATTAATTCATCCCCTTGTGTCGATGAGCTTAAAGGATGGATTATAAACAAAAAGTAGTAAGAAAGGTGAGTTTCAGTACATGTATCGCCATATTAAATTAGTTTTGGCCTTGAACATATGGTTTTTATAATAATCAGTAAAAAATCTATAATCACCGCGGCGACAACTCATACGTACCTATTGATAACCTATAATGATTGTAATATGTTGGTTTTACGTTAGACAACCTTGTGTTGCGTCCACTTCCTCTGAACCAAATATGAACAAAAACAAACAGCAGTGGATGATTGTGATGAAATTAAAAATAAACGTCACGAAACAATGAAATCGTAAGCAGGAAATTCTCTTGCTCTCGAGCAACTGCGCAGCTCGAGGAAACTTTTAGGAAAGTGCCTGGAGTTGATGATTTCCCACGAAGTTTCTGAAAAGCGATATCACGGAGAGGCAAATATGTACTCAATGGCAAAGAAAGAAAGTCAACACCAAAAAGTAGTGGGTATTCTGGTATAGTAATAAATTAATAACAAATGAATAACGTTTGAAATCAAGGTATAATACGAAAATGTCATAATTAGACAGTTGTTAAAAATTTGTACTAACTTTTCTGATCTATGTTTTTCGTGAAATATGTTGTTCTTTTTGGCTGTCAATTAAGATTGTTTTGATTACTCTTTTGTTGACGAATTTTAACACCTGACAAACAAATAATCTATACAGTCGCCTATTTTGGATAAGAGGACTAAGGGAGCGGTTGTCCAATACCAGAATAATTGATGATCAATGATTTGGTAATAATGATCGTGTTACAACATTCTAAACGGTTTACTTCTTGGTTAAATGTTACCCTCTCACATTAGAATAGTAGCACCATATAGTTCTGGGCTGCTATAGGTTAAAAGTGTATGTTAAGCTTTTTTTGCCTTGGTCAGCTAAGAGTCCTGAGTTGTTGCCAATCGATCACGTATGAGACTGTTACGGCAACAAATGATCGGTACCGTAATCAGGACAAATGCAATGACTCGATAAGCTCAGTTATAAGGGGCAATCTAATGGGCGTGGGAATAATGAGTATAGAATTTAAATTTATAGCAAGTTATAGTTAACAAATATAGTCAAGTACCTTTTAGGGCGCCACGATAGTTCTTTAGTAAAGACAAGCTGGTAATCAGAACTACGAAGAGCTTAGCAGCTTATAATAATAATAACAGAGATATGATTTCTGAAAGAGAAAGTGGGTATTCGATAAAGAAATACACTAAAATAATGATAGTGGTGGTTATAATGAATCAAAACAAAATAACATTGACACAATCGGAACAAATTTTACAAAACAAATCTTCACAGGAGTGAAGCAGTAAAGGGGGTTTAACTTTTACCTTGCAGGAAATGAAGTTTACATATTACAACAATGTACAATTAATAACACAAAAATAATACACATAAATATATCAGCAACCGTCTCGGTAGCTGTACGAAAGTCAGTACGTAGTAGTTGTCATTAAACAACGCTTACCAAAAACACATCCGATTATCGCCGTTGCGCAACGTCAACATCGCTGAGTGATCTAAACAGAAAGGTTGATTAACAAGAAAAATTAATAGGGCTGCGACAAGCAGACCGACTGAAAGTAATAATTACCGACTTTGGTCAGTACTCGTTCCGAGAGTTGATATGTAAAAATAATAGCAATTAGCTTTTAAACTTTAACTTTAGCAAATTAAATCTTCAAGGTAAAAGATAATACACAAATAATAAAAGTAACTTTTAAAGTAACGAACAAAGTTAATGCAAAATTAATTGAATAGTAAACAAAATGAATAAATTAAATGTTTTAAATTGAAGCAAAAATATGGAATGTGATTAAGTAATTTAGCATAATCAAATTTTATAATAAACAGTAACAAAATTCAGTTAAAGTTCAGCAAGAAATGTAAGGTTAATAATTTAAATAACTTATCAATCTTATTTTCAGAAGTTGACACAAGATGGCACAGGATGGCAGCCTGTAATTTCCAAAATAAATCAATTTCTTCACACAGGAATAATTAAAGATGATTTGTAGAACAGCAAATATGTAGTTTCACAGGAAAATAACCATCGGAGTTCAATAGTAACGGATCAGCAATAATTTCAAGTAGTTTTCACCAATTTTTAACCAAGATGGTGGTAACCAAAAGTAAGTTGCAGTCCAACAGTAAGCCAGATATTAAGCGGAACGTAACACGGGGTAGTAAACAGGTAGTAAACGGGTAGTAAACGCTAGGACAAATAATATAAATTACTGTGAGGAATTTAAAAATGACACGATAATTGATGCAAAAGAATTTGGTACATACCTCAAGGAATTATCCTAGAGCGTGGAAACTTTTAACGTAGCGGTACTAGATGCAAAAAAGACGTAATACACGTTTTAATGGTACTTAGAATAAGCAGATGATTCTAAATAATCACTATTTGTGGAAAACTTTCACTTATAGACGATTAATATCGATATGAGAAACTTGTGAAATTTCCGTAGCACTTAGTAACGTTTGTTAGGAAGTAGAATAGAAAAAGATACGCGGTTGAAAATCGAGTTGCTATTTATATCAGCACGGAGATATTCCCTAGTGAAGTACTTGTTCCGTTTTTAAGATGAAATATTTTATTTAGTTAGCCGAGGATCAGCCAATCAGAAACTAAATGACTACATCGACAGCCAATAGAATAATTTTTAGCAAGAAGCTTCCGTTGCCGAGTAGAAAAGCTGTAAGGGAACCAACGAAGCCGAAGTGGTTAGAGATAACGCTTCGCGTAGAATAGAGCAAATGCGGAGGAAGAAATAGTACCAAAAGTATTGAAAGTGAGCTCTATTAGCAAAACATTGAATTAAGAAATTTGTAATCTGTAATCCTGATAGAGAAATCGATATGATTGATTCTTGCGAATTAAGCTAATAAACGAGGAACGTAACAAGACACGTTGAAAAAAAGATTAAAGAACATAATCACCCCTTTTTAGACGCCATGAACAGGAATTAACCAGGAACTATTTGGAATCCATGCCACGGTGAAACAATAAATGTGTAAACAACATGGATGGACAAAAGATAAATTGAATAGGTTATGTAGAGTAATACTTATGTGGTAATACAATACATAATCAATGTATTCGTTAAGTACGCCAACAGCTGCTTTGGTCTTTGCAAAAACTAAACTCCTAAGGTATATGGCTGAATGATGTTTTTGGCACACTTAGTCGTTCCAGTGGCAGTGTATGCGTAATCTTTGCTTTGATCCATGACGATTCTTCCCTATTAGTATAAGTGCCTTCCTTGGCCTTGGGACCACCGCAGTTAATCAACAGTACAGGAATCGATCTTCCATCATTAAGGTTCGGTAATTCCCATATTATTGTTTCATTTTTTCCCTAAACCATCCTGTTGGCGCAGATACCAAAATATCATTAATTTCCACAATTACTGATTGATTCCAGTGTAGATTTAAGATATTACACACGATCCTTTTTTGAAATCAGAGTTGAAATGTGGATAAGGTAACAGGAACATCACCTTCACATTCAAATACTAATACAATCGCTTTCTCGGCAACGGCAATTTTTAGCTTAGCAGCTCGACTACCTTTCAAAGGGTGAATTCACCGATATATGACAATTAAGGAATCCTCGATTCATTTTCTCGAGAGATAGTTTACTTGTTTGTCGTAATTTCTTCTCCTACGTCATTTGTCATTAAATTTATAAATAACTAGAATAAATTTATTGCAACATTACTTGAAGAATTACTTTAGCCTCAATTTTTAACCTCACTGATCAATGAAATAAAAATAAGGCCACTATTCAAATTTAAGTGAACGCGTTCCAATACTGAAACAGTCCAAAACAATGTTCTTCCGAAAACGATTCATCTTCATTCAGAAACTCGATGACTTACCAACTTAGAATATAATAATCTAAGCTTACCAATCATTTCCACAAAAATTATAAGAAAAAATGAAACCTAGAATGGCGAAAGATCAGTTTTCTCGTGTATCTGATTCTGCAAATAAAATCGGTACCAAAACACTAATAAAATGCATTTGCAACGTAAAACTATAAATAAAATGTAAATTATCAACCTCTAAAAATTATTGAATCAACGTGAGATTTACTAACCATAACGTGTAAGTTTACAGTTCGCCAATTCATGTTGAGCAATCCACAATCAAATTTATAAATTAAACAGAAATTAGAACAGTTACGTATTTTTTATTAAATAAGTACGTTTAAATTAGTTTATAAGTTTGTGTAAGATGTATCGGTAGATATTGATTATGTTATGCCGTGGCATCCTTTTATTTTATCGTTCCAATATCTATCTCAAAGGATATCGATATTCCATTTAGAACTGAGCAGTTGCGTTCGTGGTATTGATATTGCGGCAAAGTTCTGGCGAGAAAGAACTGGAACATCGAACTTTATTTATAATGCTTTTCACAGAATGAAACACATTAATATGCAAACGATTTTCTAGGGCACGGATTTTTATTATTTTTACAAAAAAAATCTTCTATACGACAAATAAAAGGGTCGAGTATTTGCTCATAACAAGAAGGAGTAATGAAACAAAAAAATTGTGAGTTTAAAACAAAAGAGGCGGTTAATGTTAGTTCTAAACGAAGTGCGTTCAAACATAAATTACGCTTCAACAACGTGTGTTTGCAAACATTAGAGGGTAATAAATTAACTATAATTTACTAACGAGATGAGTTTTATGTAAATGCGATATAAAATGGTGCATTGGACAATCAACTTTTTAGAGAAGCGCCATTACCACGCTATACTAAAATGTCACTTGCGTTAAAGAGTAATTGTATGCATGAAATGGCCGTTGTATGCAATTCTAATTGGCGGGGAAGAGCTTAACTTGGTACGAAACTCTACCACTAATTTAAAATTTAAGCAGGAACTGAACACCGTGAAAGAAAGAAATTAAACTTTTTGTTAACGTCGTATTAAGCTAGAGCAATTACTTGAAGCAGAATTTTAAGTAAAATTACTGCAGATCCTGTAGCTGCTTGCCTGTCTGCCTGCACATTTGCATTAGTAGTGCAGTCTGGTAACTGCCTCATTTCAAGTCCAGTCGAGCAATTTCCGTTTCCTTCACCCTTATTTAGGCAATTGAAAATACAAATGAGCTTACTCTGTGCATATACACTAACATAATGTAATTAATTATTCATTACAGGCTAAAACAAGATCAAATTAAAGACGGACACGTTTCCTAAACACACTATTCACATGTGCGAATGTTAGGTTTTATTACAACGACAAGAGGCCTGTAATAACCTAGGAAATTAAAGGCGAAACAAATATTATACGACGGACATACAAACAATCTACACACCCGATAAGCAGCTGAGGGTTGTAACAGCGTCACACTAGAAGATACATTATTACACAACCCCTAGTAAAAGCTCTTGTTAGGAAAGAGGCATTAATTGTTCATTGTTCTAATTAGGATCTGGAGTTGCTCATAAGGAAATACGCTTATTTTCACAAATTGTAAAAAGAACACTTACTACCCTCATTACCATTTTCTTAAATTATTACCACATTCGCAAACTACACTTCCCTTAATTACCAAAAGATATAAAAAGGGCTCGAAAGACGACCCAACTTTTATTACTCCACAAAATCTTATAAGAGATAAATCGTCGAAAATTGAGTAGAGCGAATGAATAGAAAATAATAATTTATTTATACGTTAACGTTATCATTTACATTTAAATTTGGAACGAAGAAGAAAATGAAATGCGTATTTAGATGACGGTTTCTCGTGTCTGAAACAAGCAGTTTGGGAATAAGTAAGGGATTAGACACTCCAGTGAAATTCGATTTTCATCTGGAGCCCGCAGCTCTGTTCAAGACAGTTCTTATCTAAGACCGTCGAGAAAGACGCAATCAACAATTGTGTTCTATTGTCTGTGGCAACGGCAGATCCCACATTGAGATAGTTACAACATTATAAGAGGTAGAGGGGTGTGGAGAGCGTAATAATCATTTTTTTTTCCTTTTATGTTACACAAAAAGGCTCTAATTAAACTTTCTGCATCACGTAAAGTTTAATTTGCAGCATCGGTGTGTAGATTCAGAAATGATTTTAAGGGATAACAAGACACTTTTAAACGTAATACGAACAGTAATATAATGATTTCATATTTCACTCTCAGAAATGTTACTTTTACACGACTACACCCTTTAATTTTCATTTCGCATCCCTTGTTTTTTATAATCTCGTTGGAGTACAAATAATGGGCGTAGCTGTTGACATGCATGATAAAATCAATGTTTAGTTCAAGAGAAAAGATTATAGGAAAAATGTGCAGATAAAGACCGTTAAGACCGTTAAAACACGCCAAAATGTGGCCGATTATGTGACTAAGTCGTAAGTAGTGAGAAGGAACGTACATGACAAAATAAGATTTTATTGTGATTTTATTGCTTTTTGCATAATAACTACATATTAGTTAAGTGCTAGAAAGATTCGTAAAAACTAGTTCTATTACTATAAGAAAGGGGTAAGATTAAACGTATACATAATAATTTATAGTCAAGTTCATTTCAATGATTTAAAAAACCTCTAAGGCTTATAATTATTATATGAGACAAGTAACTAAAAATATAGAACATATAAACTGATAAATTAATTTTAAAAAATGAACTAGTAATAAAAATAATAATAAATAAATGACCTTATTGTGACATAAGTACAGCAATAAAAGAACAAAAGTTCTGCTCGTAACACTTGATTTGAACACGTAACGCAGAGAAATATTAAATCTTTCCAAATATTGCAAACATAGATTTTATCAATAATGTTGCACATTACGTTGACGAATTCATAGCAATTTGAAGTTTCCTTTTAAAATACAGTAACGGGAGCTGATTGCAATGCCGTCATAAAGCGACACAATCGATTATTAAAAACCTTTCAAAAAGTACAGAACTGTACGATAATGTCGATTTACTTTACGCACATCACACCTTCTGCTGACCATATTCAGCCAATTGGTATAATCAGTATATGGCGAAATATGCGTTAACCATAGATTACGTGTAAAAAATAGCATCAGTTCTTCTTAACCCGGCTCACCGGAACAGCAGTGGACTAGAATGTCCGTGTGATTTGTAGTTTACGCAACTTGTGAACAGGTCCTTACGAAACGAAACTCTACAGGCATCGAGTAGACATTAGTACAAAAAAAGCTAATATCAAATATTATATTTCACTATTAATTGCCAATTATATCCTTGTTTATTCAAATTGGAGAAGAAGAGTGTAATGTTGTTATAAGACAAGCGTCGATCAGTCCGAAAGAATGACGCCATGAGGACAAGTGAGAATTTAATATTGAAATTTGGAAAGGAACACACTTGCTCCAGCCATAAATTGTGTTTATGTCATACTACCTTATTATTTCACCATAACAACTGCTGAAACATTAATGACTAAATAACGCCTCTTTACATGACAACCTGTTTTTAGATCGCAACGGGCGTTATTTTTTATAACGCCCGCTTATAACGCCCGCAAATGTAAAATTATGCCTAATCACTATATCACTATAACCAGAGGCCTTAGTCGTTATTTATTTCATAACGCCATAGATACCTACCTTAATTACTATTTGACCGTCGATACTTTGAGTAGTGTATAGTTCTTAACGCGAAATTTCACAATAATATATACACAGGTCATACCAAACTAATACCACAGATCATAGGAACTACCTCGCAAAACCATAATTTGAGAACCAATGTAACGGAACAAACCCGTTCATTTCAAAAAGATTTGGTGCTATTGCCCGATGTACGTTATTTGACGTTATTAGGACAAGCTACAACTTACTCGAGAAAAATTCGCACCGATAAGCTTTACCGTGCGAAATAAAACTAAAGTTGCATTTTTATAAAGGTGCGTGTACGTCATAGGCATTTTACATAGTTTCTATTATACGTATAATAATAATAGAAACTAAGAAAAACGTCTATGACGTACACGCACTGAAGTACTATTGACAGCATTACGATTAATTAAAACAAAACATTTTTAGATACTCGTCCTCATAACATAATATATCCGTCTATGCTACTTGAGAAGAGACCGAGATTTGGGGATAAAATTGAAAAGAAAAATATAATAACCAATTACAATGTACACCAAAATACAAAAAAAAACATTTCTGTTTATAGCAATTTACACGTGCACCAATAGAATTAGTTAATGAGGAGGCCTACTTTTTTTTCCAATGTAAAATAAGTCTGCAGGGAGATAATAGACAGAGTAGCCCATTAGTGCGAGGAAGTCCAATATTTCATTCAATATCATACGGATTAAAAAATGTTAAATAGAACACCAGTAAAAACTACTAGTTTTAGAAGACACATAGTAGAGACATGAATTGGAGAGATTGAAAAGCTTTATCGACCTACACGATAATATACACGGTGTTCCACTTAAAATATCAAAGTTTTGCCTATTCGAAATTTATAAAACTTTACGGATTATTGCAAAACATCCTGTACAATTAAATCGACAAAAATTTGTATATTCACTAAGGAACGACCTTTACTAATTTGTGTACCAAAAATTGATTCACAATTTTAAAACTGAACGAGCCTAAGCATTTTTTAATCAGACCATGTTTTTTCAGAAAAATCATGAAAAAAATTCATAACTTGGGAACGCTGCATTTAAAACAAACAACAAAAATATGGACATAGAGCATTTTAAGAGAGCAATCGCAATATGACATCAAATATAGGATGTTATTGTTGCATTTAAAAAAACAGGTCGGCACGGAGCCACGATTATTCGAAGCACCCTGTATGTTTATAAATATTTTACAAATATGCAATGGTTCGTATCCTACAACTTTTATTTGCAACAAATTTTAATCCGTATGATATTGAATGAAATATTGGACTTCCTCGCACTAATGGGCTACCCTGTAGGTAAAAAAGGGTTTTACTATTGCAAGGAGTAAGGCATATCTCACGCAAAACTGTTCTGTACCATTAAATAGCTCACTGAAACCTTTTTTTGCACAATGTCAAGTTGTAAAGCAAGTTAGGGAATGACAAATGCGTGAATTATGATGAATCAACCAAAAACTTCTTCCACGATTATAAATCGTTACAAGTTGCGTCCTTTCAAATTTTAGTGGTTTAACATAGCAGAGAGACAGTAACTCAATATTACTTGCTGTAAGCAACGACCACAAACTAATTTTTATTTTTACAACCTTGTATTTGTAGTAAGTTAACTTCACAATTTCAATGTGTGTAACCTCCTTTTGTTTATATGCCGTGTTTACGATTCGTTTTAGTTAGTTTTTTGTTTTATTGGATCATGGGCACGTAATCATTATTTTTTTATTAGTAAAACGGTGGAAGTTGTGAATTCTGAATCTTTTGTGTGTAAAATGTTGAAGTTGTGTGAAGGCATGTTTTGAGATCGTTTTCTGCAGATTACGTTTTCGTTTTGTTAAAATGGAAGCATCAACAGGATCTTGAAAGCACAAATTGATCGACTTGATGGACAAGAAAACTACCCAAAAAAAAAACAAAATCTCAGATGTTGTGGAAGGAACGGTGAGTACAAAAAATGATTCTTTTAATAGTAAATAGTAAAAATGCACTTGTTCAGTTAGTTCCATGCATTCTGTTAATGAGGAACTAACCTCTTCCTGTAAAATAGTTAAACAATTTGGGATACGCTCATTTCAAGTCCGAAGCTAGACAGACTTTTGTAAAAAAAATCTCAAATGATGGACTAGTGAGTGGAACACAGGTAGCTCGGTTGCAAAAGAATTTTAATGCATGAAATAGGTATTGAACTGAAAAATAATTCAACTAATGAGTTCTCCGAGTTGATTTTAATGGGTCGAATTATGAAATAACTTTGCCCAAGGAATTCTTCGAATTCAAAAGCGTTTGGGAAAGCATCCCATTAAAAGAAAGAATAATGTTACGAAGCGGCCCAGATTAATAGAAATGGCAATGTAGAAACTCAGAATAGTTGTGCACTCGTAACTAAAACTAATGAAAGCGAGTCGATTAAAAAACGTCACGAGTTTAAGAAAGATATGTCCCTAAATGCCATAGGGTCGGCCATTTTGCAAAGAATGACAGTGGTAGTTTCAACAAAAGAGGAGATGATTTTATGTGCAGTGATATCAAGCTGCTATGAAGAGCTAACTTGATTCACTTGCTGAAACCAAAACATGGACGTTCTCTTTTTGTTTGTGCCGAACTTAGCATTGCCTAAGAAGGTCTCCGAACTCGGAGAAATTAATATAATAAAAAACCAACTTGCACAACTCAATAAGTCTGTAGAAAATACTCTTGTTTCGGACGGAAATTAGAAAAAAAGTAGGTGTTTTGGTTTTTGTTTTTTTTGCAAAATGGGATTGGGAAAGAAAAATTGAAATTTTGAGGATTTGACATTTTGTAAAATAAAAAGAGGTTTTTGTTGAATAAAGAAAGGTTTTTAAGTGAAAATTAGTTTGAAATTGTTGCTCACGACGAGATCCCTCCAAGTAAGGTACCTCCGAGTGTTTTTATGAAGAAATAAAAATCTTTAAAGTCCACTATTATTGGATTCATTTAATTGTTGGAAAGACATACATCAATTAAAAAATAATAAAGAAAGATCTTCTAGCTATCCAATTATTTAGCTACTCCATTTGAACTGACCATTACTCCTTGGAAATTTCCTACCACTTGCGCTCGAATAACAGATCTTCTTCCAACAGGAGTAATTAAGGTAAACGTATTAGTAATCTCAACAGTAGAATGCATTCAAAATACTGATCTCGTGAAAATGTCGCGAAACTTTCGACAGTAAAACGTATGTAGTGAAATAAGGATCATTCCAATTGATACGTTTATTCCAAACTTCTGTAGGATGACCTACCTACCTATGATATGTTTCTTTTTGGTGATTTTAGCGTCCACAATGATGCGGATGACATACTGGCTTTGTGAACCGTTAAGCACGCTTCGGCATTATTAATTGCTTACTTGAAAATTTCGATAGTAGTAATTGACGTATAATAGATACCATGAAGAGGTATAACTATCGAGGAACATAAGAGATGATTGGCTAAACAATGATTTACACCTCTTTTTTTTGGAGAACGTAGAATTTTTGTTTTCGAGCAGGAGCAGCGCAATGAATCCTCTATCTCCAAGGAAACACCTGCGCACGTTTTCAGTTTAATTTCCTTTTTATACTTTCTCTCAAAGACTTTTCTCGATGCTACTACAGATCAAAAAAATCAACCAATTCTAATGAAAGCAGCGAAACAGTAAAATGTAAATTATAACATATTATATTTGTAGCAATCTAAGATTAAATTTCATAAATGCGATGAAGAAGCGACTCTTGAAATATTTTTTAATATGAGACAGCAATTTGATTTATACTTTGAAATAAAAAAAATTCATTAGTGAAAAATACCGCAATGCCTACTCTTAAATCTTTGTTAATTTATAAAATTTTTGCTCTCATTAAAACGTTCTAAATCTTTTATGTGGGTTGACGTATTTTTATTACATTTCGTAAGTATAAAAATGCCGAAATGGATGTCATTAGGTGACAGAATTAAAGTGAAAATATTCGCCTATTTAAATTCTTTCTAAAAATATGACATATTTATCACGTTAATGACTTGATAGATTAGGCGATTCCATAAATGCCTATAAAAATGATGAAGTTTGTCAGTGCAAATTTTAGATTATACGCCTACTTAAAATTTTTTAGATGTATTGAAACTGTTTGCAACCTTTCCTGATTAAAGAAATTACTACAAGTTTATGTTAAGAGCATCATATAATACACCTTTCGTGTGAATAACGTAATTGCGGTACTTTTACGTTTACTTTTATAGCTCCTTCTAAAAGCTCACATGCTTAAGAAATAAAAATGACCGTATAAGTACATAATTGCAACTACTTCAACTTTCTTCGCTTGGATAACGTATACCTACTACTGCTTTCATACTAATGCAACTTTTGATAGATTGTTACTTTGTTATTGCGAAGCTTATGCCAAAATAACAATCTTGCAGATGAGTACCTACATAATATCAATAGGGAATCGTTAGATACGGCTCAATTACTTGTTATTTATTAAAATTAATTTAATCGCGGCTGGCACCAAACTTAATTACTGGACCGTTTAACAAAGTAATAATAATAACTAAACCATTCACTTTTATTTTAAATGACATAATTAGAAGTCACAGATATCCATGTACAGGGGTAAATAAACCAGCATCCACAGTTTTGTTACTTCTGCGTCTAAAATTCAATTGTGCTACTGCAGTTTCTGAAATGCCTGAACACAAGAATGTGTAGACGATAAACTTTCGAAGAGAGTTGCACTACTTTATCACAAGATGAAAATTTCTTCTACAGTGAGCGGCTAAATTATGGAACAAATTCATTATTTTGCAAACAATTTATTTCAGATAAAAATCCTGAAATACGTCGATTTTTATTTTTTGTTGGGCACATTTTAGCATAAAATTTTTTTACCAAAAAGTCAACACGGCGCCCACACGCCATTTTGTAAAAAAAAATTAAATGAAAAAGGGGGTCCATGTGGCACATCGTTGGAAAGCTCTTAACAATGGGAATTCAAATCGCAAATTTGAAAGCAATCGATTAAGATATAACTTACAATGGTAAATAACTAATTCTGACAGACAATTGAAGTTTAAAAAAAAATTTACCATCTCCCGAAATAATTTTCGAGACCATACACTAATAGAAAAAGCAAAGGCATAACTTTTTTGCTAGTAAATTCTTTAAATGAAGACAACCCTAGCTTTTTTTGAATTTTGACGCGTTTATTGTTATTAAACCAAGCTTGATACAGCGTGCCACGAATTGAGTTCATTATAAAAAATTTTGGAAATGATTTTTTTAATTTCAGCCCTGCATTATTGTAAATGAATTTTCATCATTTTTTTAATTTTATTAAGACAAAGTGGTGGAACAAAAACTATTTTTTGTGCAGGTAGAGTACCTTTTTTGTGTATCATAGAGCAAAATTTGAAAATAATCGACACACTCATGAAATCGTTATTTTTATTTATTAAGACAGCTATTATCGATTAAATGCAGACGTATCATGTGTCCATACAAAATTTCAAACAATACATTGTCATTTTATATACAGGGTGTCTCTTGTTGACCGTCGGTTAGAAGTATATCAAGAACTGTAAAAGCTAGAAATTTGAAATTTTGCACATGCGACATGCCGTGTTTAATCTATTAAATAAAAATACTTTCCAAATGGCAGCACTTCCGGAAATACCGCAAGTGAGCATCAACATCTTTATTTTAAATACAAACCAGGCAATTTTTTTTCACAATCTGATGTGTCATAAAATGTTTAGTAAGTATGCTTAAAATAATCGGCGTATCAATTTTGATTGTTGACAAAAAAAAATTTTTTCACTGAAAAATTTCATAATCTTGTTTAGGAAATAAAATTGAAAGTCGAAAGTGGTAAAAGTTAGGGAAATGGGATTATAGGTTCTCAATGTCAAAAGATTGAGGACACAATTGTCTGTAATCGATAATAAAAAATTGCCCGCGGTTACGTATCTATTTTATATTTTATATAGCAAACTGTCATTATTTTTCATACAGAATCACCCCCTAATGTTTGTCGCACTTATTTACTAACACTCTGTATAAAGTAGAATTTAAAAAAACGCTTGTTAATTATTCTATTGAAATTATCGGAACAACGTTATAAGTCAACAGTATGTAAGTATAGGTATCATTTTTATTTATCGATTTTGAAACGTAAAAACTGTTTTATCACTTTAAAATTTTATTAAAATATGCAGCGAAAAACGCCCTCAGTTTATACATATAATGACATCACGTGTATATGACAGTTACAACTCGAAATTCCTGTCAATCAAACTATATTTCAAATCAAAATTTAATATCATCCACTAAAATAAATTTCAATTATACAATCATAAATGATTAATGTTAGTAAATAACGAATATTATTGTATAGGGATGCAGTATAAAATACTCTAAGTAATTAATTAAAGTGGAAACAATAGGGTGTTATTGCGGTAAAGAAAAATTGGATCATCTACCACATAAATGAAGGTAAATAGATTATAGGCTTTTATATCAGTATATACGCATTTTGAAGTTCAAAGCAAAAATGCCTCAGTAGGTAATAAAAAGATTGACATGCGACAGAAATTAAAATTCGACGCTTTTATAAATCAGTTGGGGTTGCAACATGATTTAATAAATTCGACCCTCAAACAAACGTTGTTATGATAACAGCAGCTACCACCGTCTCGCTACATTCCATTTTGTAAAAATTCAACCGGAATTGAGAGTATAATAAAAAGCATTTGAATTATACACATTTTGAAAATATCCATGATAACGTTAATTAAAAATGTATACAAATTTTCGCAAATATATAGGTACATATGTGCACAATCAAGAGATTTTGATTAACTTCTATGTACACAGGGGAATTGTTCTATCAATTAGCTTCGTTAAAATTTCAAAATAAAACCTGCCAATTTGAGCGAATGCTTTTTTAATAAATCTATGAAGAGGTAATTAATTTCCATCCGAAGCATAACTTTAGCGTGATAATTAATTTTCGAAATCGTATTCGTTATAAAAAAAAGCTTCCACAAATGTATTCTTTGTCAATCAATAATTGATGATATTAATTAAACATAAAAAAAGCCTTTGTTACAGCAAATCTTGTTAATTAAAAAATTGACCTGTATACAATTCTTAAACCTTCCGTTGATTTTCGTTACATAAAATTACGTGTAAACTAGCGATTATGAAAACTGTAAAGATTTCTTCGTAACTAGTTTCACTTACTCTGGATTTTTTATAACAGTTTAGTTTATTAAGTTAACCATGCCGTCCTACAATTAAATTCTTACTTCTAACAGCCTTTAATTTAAACTCAAATTATACCCATTAATTCATGTGAAATGTTGGCATCAAAGTTAGAATAGAATGTGCTTAATGTGGTATGGCTGTATTACATAATATGTGAACATTTTCCACTGCACAACCCTTAAATTACAAAGATCAGATATTTTACATAATACACGAAAGCTTTCCAAATTCAACGGCACGGCACGCTCCCATAAAAATAATATGTATCTTAAGGATACGTTGTACTTAACAAAATAAAAGGTCATGATTTTCGTAGACAATATTAAACATATTTATAATGTGATCGTTTTCCGATTAAATTATAAATATACTAGCTATACAGTGTGTTTTTGAGGTAGGTTTTTGAAAATTTGTACTTAGGGGTTACTCTGAAAGGCGAATCGATGTAAAATATTTTCAAAATGGCAGCACTTCCGAAAATGCCGACAGTAACTAGTAACTTCGTTATTTTAAATGGGAACCACTATTTTTTATTGCATTTTTGGATTCTACGTGAAATTTCAGTTCTTTTATACTCACATTTCAATATCTACAAGTTATGGTTTTTAAGTTATTTTCACTTATGTATTTTAAAAAAATGGCGGATGCAGACGGTACTTTAAGAATTCATTAAGAAAACCGTTGTTGGTATGCCAACCGAGTTTTCACCAGCGCATAGAGGAAGAATAGGGCTTTGTTTTGGTATACCTAAAAAAAGTTAAGTTGCGTACGACCTCACCCTATGGGGCTCCGAATTTAGGAAAATTCAAAGACTAAAAACTCAGATTTGTTAAATGAAATGACCATTTTCTTACTATTACATCTGATAGAGAATCAAAATTGGCATATTTTGGTATTGATGTAACCAATTGACTTGTGTGATAACATAATAATCGTCTCGCATTTTTTTATTTTGGTATTGCATGTTCCTATCCCTACCTTTAATAGTTTCTGATGCAAAATTTTTAAAAAACAAATGTTTCTAATGTTACACACTTTCTCATGCACTAAGAAGTATAAAATAATTTTTAATACACTAAAAAGGATTTTTTAACAAATTTTACGAAAGAAAGTGTGTGGCCCTTCGTGCAGATTGTAGTTGACCATAATATTGAAAACATGATTATTATTCTGAATACCTACTCATAATAGGAAAGGAATAGTGTATTAAATTAGGTACATCTGCGGGGTGAATTAGTCATTGGCCCCACACTTTCTCTCGTAAAATTTGTTAAAAAATTTATTTATTTCAATAGGAAAAAAATCATTTTAACCTTTTTAGTGTACTAAACATTATTTCATCCTTTTTAGTCTATTAAAAATTATTTTATACTTTTTAGTGCATGAGAAAGTATGTAACATTAGAAAATTTTGTTTAAAATTTTTTATTTTATCCTTTTTAGTCTTCGGCAATACGAATTAATAAGTTATATTAACACTAGCGAAATAATTAATATATTAATCTAAAAAATTAAAGAAAAACCAAGCGTAAATGACAAATGGAAACCGTATAAAAACAAAGAATATTATTTTAAGGAGAAAAACATCTAATTAATGTCTCATTGGCCGTATTCACCCGAATGTCAAACATAAAATGCGTGGGCAGCGATTTTCATAATCTCAAAGAAGTTGCTGATGCCTTTGAAGTTTTAGAGATACCAACTTCAGAATGGAAAAAATATTTAGAGAATTGGTTTGAACGTATTTACAAGTGTAAAACTTAAAGGCGAATATTTTGAAAAGTAATAATAGTTATATTATATAGGAGTGAAAGGAAATTGTATCTATGTTATTCAGAGGAGATACGGTTTGATAACACTATTAAGAACTAAATAGTTCAGCGAATTAAACACACTGAGAAGTTATTTATGAGTGGTA
This sequence comes from Pyrocoelia pectoralis, assembly GCA_036250285.1. Classification (NCBI taxonomy): domain Eukaryota; kingdom Metazoa; phylum Arthropoda; class Insecta; order Coleoptera; family Lampyridae; genus Pyrocoelia; species Pyrocoelia pectoralis. The sequence goes on from CM070075.1 coordinate 9,406,887, forward strand.
TTTGTTCAAACTCCAATGTTTTTAGATCGAAAACAACAAATAGGGTTTATACGCCAATCAAAACTCTTTTTAACTTTGTAGAAAAATACTTACGAATGAGTCGTAAAGTTAATGATCGAGTTTGGAATACTATGAAAATTCGAATTATCAAACTCTATTTCGATAATGGTTCAATCTGTGTACATAATCGACGTAAACACTAAACGCATATTTTCTAAGCGATTTGATCATTCGCGATTAGATTTTTCAATAGATAAAACAGTAGCAATTTTAAGATTGAAATTGAATATAAAATCTATTTGAAATCACCATTTCGTTTATAAACCCACGCAACAAAATTAGGGTACGCCAGTTTTCATTTTGGAAAATACAGCCGCAAAGTAATTTCGTTCTAGATGCATTAGAGATTTACTAACAAAGGAAAACTTAATGAATACAACGCATATGCTGGGAAATTTTCCTCAAAAACAGTTCTGTATAAGCAAAACTCTTCACAAACTCATATCGAGATAAATGGTGCTATCAGAAGTATGTTTTACATTAGACGAGCTTTTGCATGATAGTAACGCTAAATTGCACAACACGGAGTAATAAAGCGAAGGAAAATTTTGTCGGAATATATTCTGTCAGAGTATTAATCTATTATAAATTAAAAATTTGCGTGTAATTAATTACTAAAGAAGTTCTTTCAGTCTAGTTAGATACTCTGTAATCCTGCATGATGTGGCCTAATCCTGCTGTAACGCATCTAAGCCGAACGGACCGATAAGCGATGGCCGCCTCATTTCACACTTGAGCTGGCCCGTACTCGCCCGGACTCTCCGCTTCGATAAACTACGACCTGATTGGATAAATCATTGTACCTACTATTGCTTCCACAAATATAACTTCCGAACTGAATTGATAAAGTCTACATCTTGACTACAACTTGATTGAAAAATAAACGATCTACAAAACATTTTTCTTGTACCTACCAAATAAGTTCGGGCGAGTTGCCATAAAAACGATAAGGTTAGTGCCGCAAATTACTCGAAGCCAATCAATAAAAACCTCCTAAATTATTGCATTGTCAACGCGATAAAGTAAGCAGAGCTCAAAGTTTCGTGTCGTCGTGCTTGCGAAAACTTTCAGCGACAAATACATCCCTCTGCCACCCAGTCTAATTCCGCATGAAATACATTATCTTTTTTGTTGTAAAATTCGATTTCGGAAACTCTTTTATCTTATATAAAACTACGAATACATCGCGCAATGTGATTATTCCCATACCCGCTTAATATTTAAAATTTAATTTGAGAGGCAAAAACATTTTTGAGTGATTTTTGGAAGCTCGTGAAATATTAAAGTTGTATGTATCAATTTTCCTATACTATATGCAGCTGAAAATACGTTACAAGTAAGTATTTCAAATGTCAAAAAAAGGTATAAATTAAATTACTTCCATATATACGCCATCGTCTGCCACATTTCTTAAACGACATATAAAAAAAAAAGTATGATTGATGGAGGATCGTTTTTCATGTGTGATGAGTGGTTGTATAATGCGAAAAAAGTTCAACATAAGGCGCAACGTGTATATGCCATAACCACAATATTTAAGCACTAGAAATGACATACGAAGCTAACAAAAGGTCTTATCGTTGTAATAAATATCAGCGCCATGTTATTAAAACGAAACGATGAGCGCTATCATTGCGTTATGGGGAGCACAGATTGCATCGAATAACCTGTCAAGTATTTATGCTGGAATCGACCCTTTGTAAAACACCAAAAATTCTAATAAAATACCGCGATTAACAACGACATAACGCCCTTATAAAAGTAAATATGAGAACGTTAAGGCATACAGCCGAGCACGTTATGATAAGGGTTCTCTTTTAGTAACGTAATAACAAAATAAATGAGGGTAAGACTTATATTTTTAACTGTAACGATCTAAAATTAGAACATTCTTTTATGTGTCGGTGGAGAAATAAAGTAAGTAATTCTCCTTCTCGACTTGTCCACGGGAAGCTTATAGGAGCACTTGTAACAAGAACATTCTTAAAACACAAAAAATTTTGAGGTAACAAAATTATGTTAGAGACGGGTAAGGGATACCATATATTTTAAGGTTTTATTCGTCGATTTGAGAGTTATTTAAAACATATTTGGTATTTTAACAATTTATTAAATAAAACATTCCATAAAAAGTATCTGTAGGAAAATATCTAAAACAAATTTTCCATCATCGAAATTTTTACATCGAGCTTATGCTGCTCTGCACAAAACTGAATCAGGTTAAAATATAAATATAGCAGTCTTTCTGCTTACATCATTTAAGGAAGTTCAAGTAATTTTTCAAATGAATCTTCTTTCTACTAACAATGTGGTTAAATAAATTTTTCTGAATAGACTTCATCATTAATATTAATATTATTCCGTTATGGTAAACTTTCAGTTTAATTGTTTATTAGTTAGGTACCTAATTAATTTAGCTTTACAATAAGTAAACAGTGAACTAGTGAAGTTTCTCCATGGTTCATTTAGTCTGTCGGTACAATCAGAAACTTACCTAAATTTTGAAACCTTAAAACCAAGTTATATTTTGGTCAATATTTTCCACCTGTGCCTACAACATGATATGAAATAAAGACTACCTACTATCGGAGTAAAAATGATGCACAAAAAGTCGGCACCCCCACAATCAGCAATTCAAAAAATCCTATCTTCTAATAATTAAGGAACAATTAAAGACTAATTTTGGAACACAATAAAAAATTTTGAAACGCAAACATAAAGTCGGGAAACGCAATTTTTGGGTGGGGGTACTAGCTTGACGTCAAGCCAGCGACCTTTTCTTTGGAATGTAAAGAAAAACGAAAGATTTCGATGTAATAATTAAGGAACAATTAAAGACTAATTTTGGAACACAATAAAAAATTTTGAAACGCAAACATAAAGTCGGGAAACGCAATTTTTGGGTGGGGGTACTAGCTTGACGTCAAGCCAGCGACCTTTTCTTTGGAATGTAAAGAAAAACGAAAGATTTCGATGTAATAATTAAGGGACAATTAAAGACTAATTCTGGAACACAAACAATTTTGGAACGCAAAAATATAGTCAGAAAACGACGTTTTTCGTGGGGATAGCAGCTTGATGTCATACCAGCAATTAAGGAACAATTAAAGACGAATTTTGGAACACAATAAAAAAATTTGCGACGCAAACATAAAGTCGGGAAACGCAATTTTGGAACGCATAAATATAATCAGGAAACAAAGTTTTTCGTGGGGGTGCTAACTTGACGTCACACCAGGGACCTTTTTTGGGAATTAAAAAAAAAGTCCTGTGTAATAATTAAGGAACAATTAAAGACTAATTTTGGAACGCAAGAAAAACTTTTGGGATGGAAACGCAATTGTGAAATAAATTAATTACACATGGGTCCGCAGTTCCACCTTTTTATTTATTTGTATTTAGTTTACATTAAGATATACCTATGCGAACCCTTCGGGTCTGCTTGTGTGCGGTGCAACAATGTAACAAAAAACAGATCTTCTAAGAAAGGCACAGCATAATCTTACAGAAAATATCAATTTAAAAACCAACTATGCTACGATTCTAAGCTGATATTTAAATAATCTGGATGTATAGTCATTTGAGTAAATAATCCTCATTGACAATTTTGGATGCGACATGCCGTAAGTATAAACAGTAGTATCGTACTCTGAAGATTTGAGTCCTCTGCAGTGACTTGGTAGTTTTCGGTATTGTTGATTTTACTACACTCGCGTAACGGCCACTATTTAGTTGTATTTGTTTGGCGAGGTGCGTGTCAGGATAGGCAATTTTCAAGACAAAATCATTGGTTTATTGTGTAAGAAGTGCGCGAAATGGCAGGAAGGAAAATTGGAAACAGAATACAGAAGTCCGAATCGTCTCAGCATTACAAAGGATTCTTTCTTTAGTTTCCAAAAAGAAGGTCGTTGGCGTAACGTCAAGCTAGGACTCCACGGAAAAATTTCATTCCTAACTTTATTTTTGCGTTCCAAAATTTTTTATCGTGTTCCAAAGTTCATTTTTCTTTAAATTCCAAAGAAAAGGTCGTCAAGCTAGCACCCCCCCTCCCCCCAACCAAAATTTGCGTTTCCTGACTATTTTTCCGTTCCAAACTGTTTTTATTGTGTTCCAAAATTTATCTTTAATTGTTCCTTAATTATTACACAGAACTTTTTTTTTAAATTCGCAAAAAAAAGGTCGGTGATGTGACGTCAAGCATCCACACGAAAAACTTGGTTTCCTGACTATATTTTTGCGTTCCAAAATTTTGTATTATGTCCCAAAATTAGTCTATAATTAAGCCCTAATTATGGCATCGAAATCTTTCGTTTTTCTTCAAATTTCAAAGAAAAGGGTCGCTGGCTTGACGTCAAGCTACCCACCCCCAATCAATAACTTCGTTTGCCGACTACATTTTTGCGTTCCAAAATTGTTTATTGTTTTGTCCTTAATTATTACATTGGACTTTTTTTTAAGTTCCCAAAAAAAGGTCGCTGGTGTGACGTCAAGCTAGCACCACCACGAACAACTTCATTTCCTGACTATATTCTTGCGTTCCAAAATTTTTTACTGTGTTCCAAAATTAGTCTGTAATTATTCCTTAAATATTCCATCGAAATCTTTCGTTTTTCTTCTAATTACAAAAAAAGGTCGCTGGCTTACCGTCAAGCTAGCACCCCCACTCAAAAATCGCGTTTCCTGATTTTATGTGTGCGTTCCAAAAATTTTATTGTGTTCCAAAATTAGCCTTTAATTGTTCCTTAATTATTAGATAGGAATTTTTCGAATTGCTGATTGTGGGGGGAGCCAACTTTTTATGCATATAAAAATGCAAGGCCCCTGACTTTAAAAGCTTGTATTTCAGTAATTAGCAATCAAAATTTGATGAAATAAAATGCATTTAAAAGATTTATTCCTACAAAAAGATATACAGTTTTAGATTTTTGCAATGCATCGTTAATTTTCTGTAACAGTGCATGTGCAAAAAAACCCTAACTATGACTCAAATCGCACAAACGCTCGACTTTAAAAATTAATTACGGCTATATTATTGGGACTGAGTGGTAGATACTTATATACTTGAAATATGTATACTTATTTGTGGGTGTGAGATGCTTTTGAGGCCAATTCGTTTATTAGCGTTAAAGCTATAATAAAAAAAGACATCTTGTATAACTGAGTAGGTACCTGAAAGTTCGTGACAGCAACATAAAAAGTTAAACCAATTATGTTGTGGTCTAACACGATTCAAAAAAAGAGTGGCATGAATACATGCTAGTATTTAAAACATTTTTGGATAAAAGGATGGATGCTTCGGTTCGCGCGGTGAAGTGCAGTGCACGGGGAAGCTACTGTCCTACACTATTGCCATGAAGCGCATTGTTGTGTACAATGCAATTGAATAGGTAATCACATTGTTGTGCTTTGCCGATCGCTGAGTACGATGTGGTGATTACCTCTCGCAACAATATGTGCGTCTTTCTCTTGCGGTAATCACAGCATTTACTTTGAATTACAAGAAAACAAGTTTTGTTTTCAATAAACGAATAATGCAGCTTGATTTCAATACAAACAATTTAGTATCCAAAACAAACATTTTTTCTTTAGTTTCCGTATATTTGAAAATAATGAAATTTTCGGTTATAGCTCATAAAACCAGTTAATTATATCAATAATCAACATTTATGGGCTTTCGACTTTTGAGAAGTATGTGCTACATACAACATTTTTAAATTTGGTAACAATTTATGGAACACCTAACAATTTTATGATAAGTTAAAACTGACCGTCGTCAGCTAGGAAAATGCTAAATACAGAGTTTTTATTGCTGTTAATTAAAATAATAGTTAAACAACTGATTCTCCCATTTTGATTTTTACACGTTTCATGTTGAACATATATAAATGACTAATGTACTGCCCAAAAATGAAAAAAATTGACCCCCCCCCCCCCCTAACTCCAGTTTATTCAGTATGACCACTCAAAAGTTTTTTACTCCGATAGTAGGTATTCGCAATTTATGAATCAAAAACTAAAGCAAAAGTTATTGACTCATAGAGTAATATGCAAACGAAAAGACATCCTGTGCTGAGTGCAGTTGTTTCTATTTTAAATTAATAGAGTAGGATGTAACTGACAGTCAACTTCAAAACAAATAAAAGTCGTAGATCTATCAATAAGTTAAATATATGGACGTTCTGCAACTGAAGGCATCCTTTTTTGTTTTTATTTTATTTATTATCTGATATCAATAGTTCAATACCCGATATTTGTTTGTCGTTTACTAGTTTTTATAAATAATTCAGTGATATAAGAACCTAAGCTTCATTTAATTAAAAATCTAATTAAGATTATGGTAACATTAAAGTTTTCGTTTCCGAAAAAGAAACTACGAATTATATCTTTGAATTTGAAGAGCAATTAAAAAGATATGATAATGAATGCGATGAGCATTTTACAAACTTTTATTGACTCCATTAAAGAAACCGCTAAGGCAGTTGAAAACTTCAGATTTCGGCGTAGCTAAAGAATAATTACTAAAACAAACATTTAGAATAATCTAAATTTTCTACGCCCAAAGTTTTTGCAAATTTATTACTTTCAGTGACGTCATACGTAAAAGATCTGTTTGAAACTTCAACATTCATCCCCAAAGTTAATTTTTTCTCTCATTAAAAATTTGTTGGCAGTTTTTTGATTATTGATTTGACGCCGCATTCGAATAATAGTCAAAGAAACCATTTACTGATTGAAATGTACAATGGCACAGTTTGTTAATTATCAAAACGGAGTGTAAAGCAACTTTTATCACAATACTTACTAAAAAAATTGTTCACAAAAAGGAAACTCGTTTTTATTTATGACGCTTAAACAATTTACAAGCATTGTTACACATCATAAATTGTTCTTAGAGCGTCTATTTGATTGTTCGCTTTTATTCTTATGCCTTTACTTCTTTTTGTCAGTATCTCTATCAGTAAATCGGTCACGCATTTTTACAAGACGACAATGTTCACAGTTGGCACTCCCTACAAGCCAATCCTCACACGCCTGCCATAAATAGGGCGAAGCTAAGTTTTATTAGAATTTTGATATAGGTGTGCCATCCCGATATGCATTGTAAGTAACCCTTTATGTGATTCGAAAAAGAAATTGAGCACTATAAAAACCTTAAAACAAAATAAATATTTATTGAAATCGACTGTTGGTTACATTAAAAGATGTTAAGCGTAAAGGTTTGCTACTACATTAATAAATCTGAACGGCTTTCGTTGAAAATTTATTTGGAAAGAGATTTATTTTAATGTCTGTACGTTTGTTAGTGTTTATAACGTCCATTATTTACGTTAAAAAGAATGTTTGGAAAATGTAGAAAATTTTCCTACCGCTTACATGGAATTTTAATGTAGGTATCTCGATCGAGACGATTCTTTGAGGGTGAATTTACTATTAATTATACACTCGTGTAATAGTTGATTCACGCGCGAAATACAAATATTAATTAATAAATGACTTCCTCGTGATGTGGCATTAGAGGATGTTTAACGAACAAGTTTTGTTTCAAATGAGAAACCGTTTGCAGCGGTTTCTCGTTAAATTAATTAGTAATTAGGAGAAATCTGGGAACCCTACATCTGTATGGGTTGTATTGTTGTACATTTAACGTTTAGATTCTACATTTCGCATTGTTCTACATACGTTTCACTACATTTAATGCTCACGTGGATTATAAGGCGTTACAAGCAGTGTTGCTTGTAATTTTAGAAGCATCAATATTTCCTCTTTGCGAGATCTATGCGTAACGAGCATAAACTTGAAAAAATTCAATTTCTTGGTGTATCGGTTATGTCTAAATAGTAATTATCCGTTCAATTACACGGTTTGTTAAATTAATTAATTAATAGTGGCTAACCGAAAGTCCTTGTAAAGCGAGAGGGTTCAGGTTGTAAGTTTAGAAACTTGTTGAAATGGTCCTAGTTATCGAATGACTGCAGATGGCAATTAGGACAAGTTTAGGGGACTTCGTGGTAATATAAGATACCCCTGCGTACTGATTACATAATTACAATGTCATCCTTAATCACCGATGTTTTTGCCTTTCCGGCAAATTTTGCAAACAGAATTTATTAAAGCAGTAGCGTAATTATCACGTAAAATCTGTTTTAACATTACACAAATTTGAGAAGCGACAAGGTCCTAATTTATTATTAAGAACGTGCAACTAGATCGTTGAAAGAGCAGCGAACTTTTAAGCGAAGGAAAAATAACACGTGGGATTAGTATTTACTATTTACACCATATAATTTGTGTTTTAAATTGAATTCCCGTCTCATAGACATAGTACTGTAGGTGGCATTATGTGGGGTAACGGCCTATAAAGGAGTGCCGTATTTGTAGCTGCCGATTATGTTAAGAGAAGGATTTTTTGTTGAGTGTTATGTTTTATTTATATTATCTTCAGAGACACATAAAAAAATACAGTTGTCTTGTTTCAGTTGGTAATTTATAACCAATGCTTAAGAGAGTACTTACACAAATTTATTCTTTACTAAAACTAGATATTACAAAAAAACAATCTTAATAGTTTATACAATGTCTATTTTGACATTAGTAATGTGAGAATTGCTACAAAACGACTATGAAATTAATATGGTTGATACGAGAAAACCTTTATACAGGGTTGCCCACTTGCCCTTCGTTCTTCGATGGTACCTTTAATCGTTGACTGAACGAATATTCGTTCAGTCAACGCTTTAATATTAATTTTAGGACAAAAGGTCAAGAGACATTTCTTATTCAGATGTTCCTTGTTTACAACCTAAAAATTTTATTATATAAATTTTATTTTCAGAATTGGGCGAATAAACAAAATAATTCAAACTAAGGAAACTATTACCTTTAGATATAGGACATATTTAACAAAAATCAAAGCTAACTTAAAAATCAGTTCATTCATGAAAAAATATACAGAGTGTTCTATTTAAAATAGTCGACTTTTGGTAGTTCTTCTGTGGTCGTAAGAAAAAATTCAGTACGTCGCTTTTGCAATAAATTTCGTTCAAAATCAGCATATCGAGAAATAACACGCTCTTTTGTTTATGATAATCTCAAATTTTGTTGCTCTGTTGCCAATGATTGAATAGTTATGATTTTTCTACTGATTGTTGATTTCGGCGATAATTTTTAAAAAACATTTATTTTCTCCTAAATGAGTTGACTTAAGTAGGTGAAAGGCTAAACAAACTTGGTCTAGAATCGAATATGCATTTCAAAAATATAAAAATCTATAGGGTGTTCCATTTAAAATAATCGAGTACGATCCTGTACAGACGAAGCCGAGAGCAGGGCGGGCCTGAAAATATTTTTAGGTTGTAAAGAAGGAACATTTGAATAAGAAATGTCTCTTGACCTTTTGTCCTAAAATTAATATTAAAGGTGCTATCGAACGAAGAGCAAGTGGGCAACCCTGTATACTTAATTTTCGTCTAGAAAGGAAGAAAAGCTCTCTAGGGCAATTGCCTACAGAGTAATTCAAAACAGTAAAAATGGTTCCAGATAGATAGACATCACTTTTTTCAATTTAAAAAATTGCGCCAAAAAGAGTAAGATAATAAACCTACGTAGAAAAAATACACCAGTCGGCGAGGAGAGGTGTAGACAAACATTTTTGGACAGCAACGTCTTCGAGTTGAAAAAACCTTAGGGGAGAGTGTTTGTTATAAGAGACATTTGGGGTTATTAGAGACAGGACACCCCTTTAAAATAATTAGTACAAACTATTGTTCATGTAATACGTTCCACTAATAGGATTCCCATATATGTTGCATTGAAATGTTTCTGTTTCATTAGGAGACAACTCTTATAAACCCCAAAATCGCTGTGAAATATGTTTCCATTATTCATAATACGAAAAAATATAAAGGGGCTTGAAAAATTCAAAAAATAAAATTGAAAATAAATCTGAAACCTTTTCCTCGTAATAAACTGCATAATAAGGATCTCTTTTAATTTCAGGATATGGAACTTCTGTGTCGAGCTGTACATCTCCTCCATCGCTATGGAAATTTTCACTTTCTGTGTATCGCTGACTAACGAAAGTAGTGCTTGATCTTCACTGCTGTTGCTGCTGCTACCTCGGCTGCTACTAGATAATATATATGTGTATACGCAATTTTTTTTTGTTTTGTTCTTTTGTTGTATTTTTACCCTTCATTATTTTTTTATTTCCTTTTCCTTTTGATTCCTCTTTCAGTCTTAATGTTTCTAGGGCATATTCTGTAGTCAATGTCTCCCACTTTATCAGACAAACGCAATCTCTTCTTTGAGCCTTCACATTTTTTTGTTAGATTTTCAGATAATTTTCTTCTGACGTAAACGTCAAATTTACTTGCGCCTGATGTTGACGACTGCGGTGAAACACGCTCGTTCTCAATCAATAGTTTCAGAGTTATTACTCATTTCTAAAGTCTCTGATGGGTGGGCAATATTTGCTGAAGCAGGGGGGATGATAACCTCGTCATTTTTTTTTCAAAACGTTCTAGTTTTAATGGATCATACCAGATTGTTGGTACTTTCAGCCAATTAACAGTAAGAAAAATTCCTGTCGATGAAAATCCTGAGATTATTATTTCCCTTTTGAACGATTTCTCCCATACAAATCTTATGTTCTTAGCAAAGTCGCAGTTTGCTAATAATTTTCCCGGATTTTCTCGGTTATAGTCGATCATAAGTTTGTTCCAGTATGTCTTCACATGTCGTTTTATCAAGGGGTTGCATGTAGTGTGTCAAATTTGGAGATAGTTTGACTAACACAACACAACTTTATTATCGACAGCCGTTTTAGCAAGTTTATAAGATGTGTGACTTCCAAGACCATCATAAATTAATATTACTTTTTAGTACGATTTTCTTTAGCTGGAATATGCTTGAGGAACATTGTTTCAAACCATTCGTTAAAAATGTTTTCTTCCATCCATCCTCTTTCTTGTGTTGTATATGCTGTACCAGGATATGAATCTTGACACATCCAGGAGGACCAAACATATTTACCGGTGAATATAATAAATGGAGGCATCTTTGTTCCATCAGCGCATGTACAAGCCAAAACTGTAGTGTTTTTCTTTCCTGATCCAGCTACGTTTTTAGATACATGTTTCATACCTTTGGGTGCTAATAATTTAATATCCTTTGGGTCGAGTTGTTAATGTTAATGACAAATGTTATTCCATAAATTATATTTGACGACAGAAATATGTGTCAACTTACACCACAAAGAGACAATATTACTCAGATGTACGTCCGCAATTTCCCAGCTGTCAACCAATTACAGAATTGATGGTTATAGTAAACCTGATAGAATGATGATTAAGTTCAAAACTATCTAATAAAACTAAAATTAAAATTTTCTTTAGCATGAGGCTCTATATGGTTCAACCGAATGTTGAATTACGCGTCTTTTATACTTAGCTACAATTTCAATAATACGAATTCAATTTGCTCCATTCCATCTTGGAAAATTAATTAAATAACAACGTTTAAATAAGAGAGTTTGTAGTTTTATTTCTTATTAAGGTGGGCACTAAAAAGAACTCAACATAACAAAAAGAATTGTGCAATAATAATAACATAAAAATTCACTGTCGGACGCTATTACATTAAGAAAATCATACAGGATGCCATAAACAGGGAGACTTTCTAGACAGTATAATAAAATTACCTTTTTATGAGATTATAGCTATTATACTTATGGTAAATAATAAGAGATTCTAAAAGTAAAAACTTTATTTGCAACTCAAGTTTAGTTATTACAGTAGAACGCCGATTATCCGAACGCCGATTAACCGAATCGCCAATTATCCGAATCGGTCCTAAGCGTAATATAAAAAATTAAAACCAAGTACGTACATATGTAATTTTTGTTTTGTTTTGTTGTAACAAGTTGGAACTCGTTGGAGTCCAGATATATTTCAATTGTTATGGTTGAAAGCTAGAGGCAAGACACTACATATGTACATGTTTTGCGTCGCTCGGCTTTTCACAGTTCGTTTTTCTTTATTACCAGTCTATGCCCGATTATCCGAATTTTCGATTATCCGAATCGACCCCGGTCCCAATTACTTCGGATAATCGGCGTTCTACTGTAATAAAGTTTTTGTTATATTCTATTTCTTACTTTTACTCCATTTGTGATTAATTATTATTTGACATAGGAAGCCTATAAAAGATATTTGTTATTGCATTAATATGAAATAAGAAGGAAATGTAGAATCTGATACGGAATCATAACACTTGCTTACAAAAACGTTAAAACAAGTACCTATACGCGGATGTGCGACACATCGGTATGGTTTTTCTTTTCACATTTGGAGCGCATCCAGACAGATTGGCAACGTATATAAAAAAAAATGAACAGCAATGTATTTTAAATTACCACACACGGAGGACGAGATATTAATCTACTCCAAACCAAACAATCATTCAATTAGTGAGAAAATCTCATCTCATCTCTGTATAGAAAAAAACCAAGAGCAATATAAGAAATATTAAGTTCCCTAAGCTCAGGGCTGAAACTTAGAGGTATAGAGTCCATCAATATACCAAATCGTTAGAAGATACGAAAAAATTTACATTATCGGCAGTACATTCACAAAGCTATTAAAAACAAAGATATTGCACACAAGATGATCTTCAATTTTCCAGAACGCATATGCAATATAGAAAAGGTTTTGGCTATGAGGCGCCGGTCACTTTTGCACATACTTGAGGTTGCCAGGATTGTGTTATTACGAAGAACAGCAAGGAGATGTAGTGCAAAACAACCGATGAATAACAAACACTTCCTCTACTAACAACAACTAAAGCATTTTACCTACGACAATTTGTTATTACAATTTAGATACTAAAAAATTTAAAAATATCCAAATGTGTAGTTCTCTACTCTTAAAAAATTATCGTTTAATAATTTGTAATAAATAGTTTATTATCCACTAAACTACCCCTGGCGGTCTCGGGTTCGAATCTTCAGTCGGGTACAGACCAAAAGCAGGTGTTAGCAAACAGCGCCCGAGCAGGTCGCGATCTCGCCGTCTACACTAGAAGTATGTTCGTGAGCAGTTCCATTTTGTGTTCGCCAAAGGTTCGATAGTTGAAAATTGACGAGAAAAATGTGGTTATTGTCTGTACAGCCTTTTTGTTTTTAAAAATGGCTTTATGGAAAAAATCGGGATCCTAGAATATGGCGGTAACGGAGTTTATTTAAAAATCGCGTGAGGTATAGTGGAAGTCATTTCCTGTTCCTTTTTATGATTAGAATCACAAGGATTCCATAAGTTGGGATAAAGACCAAATTCAGACAAAGACGACTTCCGGGGAGGACCGCATCAATGTTGAAAAAGTCAACGTTTCACCCATTTTCGTAAGGGGCTTCATCAGGACAAGAAACAAACACAAATAAAATATAAACAACAATATAAATTAAACATACAAAACTCTTACCAAATGAACCAACGGACACAACACACAACACTGCACACGCTGGAAGACTGACAAGAGAAAGCTAAACCTGGCTATTTGAACCTATTCCGTCTGGAGAAAGTGACCATGGAATGCGATACACGCATTTGCAAGATAGGGGTTCGAATTTATCTTTGGGGTTGGGCAAGATCTGGGACATCCTATTATACGAATTGTAAACGAAGTTGATTTCGTGTTTCCGAAGAATTTTTCCAATACGATCTGTGACTTAGTGGACGTAGGGCAAGAAAGAAATGCTGCTGGCGACCTTCTCTTCAGTGTTGCGAGGTTTTGAGATTAGATGACGATTAATGGACTAAATAGCGAGGTTTAGCTTTCTCTTGTCTGTGTTCCGGCATGTGCAATTTTGTGTAGTTCCTGTTGGTTCATTTGGTAAGAGCTTTATTTATTTTATTTTTATTTTATTTGTGTTTGTTTCTTATCCTGATGAAGCGAAAGTGGGCACAACGTTGACATTTTCAACATTGACACGGTCCTACTCCGGAAGTCATCTTAATTTTACTGAGTCTGGTCGTAGAAGCCTCCGCTCTGATAAAGACCATATTGTTCAATTAAATTAACTACTTCCTACATCGACCACTCCATTTTCATTAAACAAATAAAATGATATGCCACAAAAATGCAGGAAGACCGCAGCAAGGACTCGCGGACTATCCCTTTGATGTACCGCTTCAAAAGCGAACCTAGTGCGAGTTCTAGAACTGTTCTAGAACGCCTCGCGAACGTACGTCTGCACCAGGGTTGCTAACAGTTCGCGAACAGCTCGTGAGCCTGGTCTGTACCCGGCTTTCTGCAACTCACCCCTTAGGCCCCAGTCACCCCACCCCTATTTTTTTAAATCGCGTTACCGCATGTGTAATACATCATTTGAAAACTCTTTATAAATGCTATTCATCAGTGCCAAACAAAATTTTAATTAATCGATTATATTTTAAACTAGCTGTTGCCCGCGACTTCGGTTACAACGGTAAGTACTCTACATCCGTCCTTGTATTGGGTTTCCATTTACATCTTTGCCAATTTTGATTCAAATCGGCCAAGCGGTTTAACCGTACGTCTTTTTTAAATTCTAACTGAAAGTCCAAATACCAATTTTTATGGATTTAACTTAAAACATGACGAATTTCCATACAAAGTGTCATCCCCTATTTTACCCCATTACACATGGGGTGGTGCAATTTAAAATATAGAGGTGGGGTGGCTGCAACCAAAGGGGTGAGTTGTAAAAGATTTCTATGAGTCATATTGGATCCCCCTCAATGTTCTGGAAACGTTTTAGAGAAATTTTATTTACCCATTACAGTTTCGAAGATACGAGGTCTGGCAAGTTTTCAAATAGACACCTGGTATAAGAAGTATTATCGGTCTCTATAAGAAAGACCTTAACACGTGATAAATGCGATGGTAATCCAGAATCTACCATCCGTTTCCAAAAACAATGTTATATGTATGTGTCTCAGTTGTTTAAAAGCAAAATTTCATCAATTTCGTAATCATTTTCTTTCTAAATTTACTATGGACCCTGTCATAAAAATCCTGCCAAGTGCTTCACAGTACATTTTCTAAAAGCTTAAATCCACAAACCAAGTAAAACTCACTGAAGTATAAGAAGACTATGTCATTGATGAACTATTATAAGATGAAACATGTAATATTCACAACGAAAGCTATCGTGTTTCGGAATACGGAAGATGACACGACAAAAGCATATACTGTCGGCGCAAAAAGTATATATATACTCGAGTTTGAAGTTGAATAAAAAAATAACCATTGGGCTAATTCGAATGAGCTTGGTATCAAATTAAAGCCTATTTATTTCTACGTTATTTAGAAGTAACAACTTTTTTTAAAAATGCACTTTAAGGGCCATTTCTACGGCCGAACGATGCAAAGTGCCCGTTTTCGGGGTTTGCGACACGCTAGCTAAGTTTAGAGTTACATAAAAACAAAACTACTCGCTCAAATGGAACGAAATTTTAGTATGTTGTAGATTCAACCTTTGTTAATATGATTGTAAAGTGGTATTATCAAAATTTGATTTTTATAGACGTTACAGACGATATTGTAGCACATTGCATTCTCGGGAATGGTAGGTCGTAGGAGCATTAGACTTACACGAACGTATTCGTTGTAATATGAATAATAAAATGAGACTCATTTAGAAACCAAAATTGTGTCACGTTTTTGGAAATCAATTTTTAATTAATTGCAGTTTTTACACCACCGCTTGGGCTACAAACAGCGAGCGTGTGGCGTGCCAGTCCATTAGAATGTTACGCTTCTCTCTCTAAGCGCCGGTGTATGCATGTATCTCTAATTTTATAATTTTCTTTGCTACTAAGTTATTATCACAATAATTATAAAAATTAGCAACTACTAGACAAGATTGTCCTTGAAAACGAAACAGGAAAGTTAACCAAATTTCAGTAATGATTATACCAATTTTTGTGGACGAATTTCCATACAAAGTGTCATCCTGTATTGTACCCGTTTAGGGGTTGAATTTCGGAAAATCCTGAAACACGTCTGTCTTAATTTCTAACCGAAAGGCCATATTACCAATGTTTATGGATTTAACTGAAAAAATGACGTATTTCCATACAAACTTTCATCCCCTATTTTACCCCCTTAGGGGTTGAATTTCGAAAAATTCGGTCTTATCTCTTATTTACATCATAAAATGTAAAATTTAAGCTCTCTAGGTCCAAGGGTAAGGGGTGGGCGTTGACGAGTCAGTGAGTCAACACTTTTCTTTTTAGATAGATAATACGAAAATAGTATTTAAATCGATTTATTCAAATTTATTACTTTAAATGTCAAGTTAGGTACTATTTTCCAAAAACAGCTTATCTTTACAAATAGGTTCAAAAAGAACAGAAAAACTCAACAATAAATAGTGATAAATACGAAAACATACAACTAAAGTCACTGAACCTTTTTTTGCTTTTTGCAACAAAATAATCGATTAATTAAGATTACGTTTAGCACTTACGAATAGCATTCTTCCAATGATATGTCACACATGGGGTGGTGCAATTTAAAATATAGAGGTGGGGTGGCTGGAACCAAAGGGGTGAGTTGAAGAAGATTTCTATGAGTCACATTAATTCCCCTTCAACGTTCTAGAAACGTTTTAGAGAAATTTATTTACCCATTACAGTTTCGAAGATATGAGGTCTGGCAAGTTTTCAAATTGATACCTGGTATAAGAAGCATTATCGGTCTCTATAAGAAAGACCTTAACAAGGGATAAGTACGATGGTGGTCCAGAATCTAGCATCCGTTTCCAAAAACAATGTTATATGTCTCAGTTGTTTAAAAGCAAAATTTCATCAATTTCGTAATAATCTAAATTTACTATGAACCCTTTCATAAAAATCCTGCCAAGTGCTTCACAGTGCAACATTTTCTAAAACCTTAAAACCACAAACCAAGTAAAACTCACTGAAGTGTAAGAAGACTATGTCATTGATGAACTATTATAAGATGAAACATGTAATATTTACAACGAAAGCTATCGTGTTTCGGAATACGGAAGGTGACACGACAAAAGCATATAGTTACTGGAAAATACCTGACTTCTGATCCAGCGATTTTTACTTGTTCACAGATCTTAGAAATGGTCGGTTTCAAACGAATGACGACGTAAAATTCGCGCAAAGTATTAACGGGTACGTGCACAAAAACTCGTCCAGTATTACGAAACATGTTTAACAGTAGATGGAAATTATGAGAAAAAGTCAATACCTATTTGTAGTTTATGTTTTCAATTGTATAATCAAAATGGACACTAATTTGGATGCCCCTCGTATTTACAATTTATGAGAGACTATCTTGTTCCTTCATCCCAATGATGGAGAACTAACTTCACGATCCTTTAGAAAACTGTGACAACTATAAAAAATGCACAAAATTCAAGTTTAAAGTATATTCCAAACAAAATGTTCGCACACACTTAAAAACTAGAGCGCGATGTTTAGCGGTGGCAACCTGTCATGCATGAATAAACTTTTGTCGTGGTACAATAAGTTTTTGCAAAGTTAAATTGTGGAAATTTAAGTTTTAAACTCAAATATGAAAATAACTTGTTTAAACCAGGTCAACTGAGAGTGTTTAATAACAGAATTTCCATTTTTCTGCAAAATAAAATAAATGAAACGGTAAATACTGATAGCAAATGTAATTGTTATAGTACTGTAGGAAGCTCGTTATACCTATAAAATGAACTGCTGTCATGCAACAAACAACATTACCTTAATTGCTCATTCCATATACTGCTTATCATTTAGCAGAAAATTTATTAAAATAAAAAGTTATACGAGTATATTTGAATGAGTTTCAAATAACCTCAGTACGTCGACAGAGTATTTGCATGTTAGATAAAGGTCAAATTAGTCAAATATTTGTAAGTGCATTAAATAGCGCGTACGTGTCGAGTATTTTTTAAGCAGTTTATGTGGAAAATAAGCACCTTCATATAATAGAAAGAGATTGAAGTACAACAAGCTAAATTGGTTTATTAGCCGCTTCCTAATTCTATTGACGGGAACCTCGCACTTAGGAAACTCTAAAAGAAACTCCTAAGGTTAATAAATTGAGAGTTCGATACTTTTCCGCCTATTAATTTCAAAATGACATCAATTTAATAAATTACCCTCTATATTTTTGTAAATGACGATAATTAACGCGCGTTAATTATTTATGTGCATAAATAAAAAAAGTCTCGATTTAACTCTGTAAGATCCAATAAAATTTCAAAAGTAATAAACGAATTTGAACGCGAAAGGACTTTTACTACGATTTTAACGACAAAAGCGTTGCAGAGAAACAGTAAAAGGTTTTCGATAAATTCCAGTCGTGTGGTCAAAGTCATTAAGAACAAACATCAAAGTGGCACGAGACCATCACGGAACAATATCCGGTAGAAAGTACAAGGATGAGAAATACCCTCATTTAGGGGAAAACACTCACCTTCCACCCACCAACAACGACTCTCCATCGCGTAACACCAGCCGAAAGTAGTCCGTGTGTGTATCATTCCCCAAGAAGTGGTTCATATCATCTTCCGCTCCTGTAATAAAAATAAGACCAATTAATATCCACTGTTTGTTAATATATTGAATTTATTAGCGAGCATTATTGCCACTCCAAAAGGCGGGATTCTTTTATACACAACATAGTTGTAATTACGAATATTGGTAAAATCTACTCAAAGCAAGGAAAGTATTACAGGATGTGTAATTGAGAAAATCCCCAATATTTTAAAAAAATGTGCTTTCATTCCTGTTATACAGGATGGTGCAATATTTCATGATGTAAATTTATTCACTTTTATGATTGTGTATCAAATTTCGGTGTTACTGAAAAGAATGTAATATTATGAATTCGCTGGAAAAGGTATCAGATTCTCCACTTCCATTCAACCATAATTTAACTATTTCGCTTTGATATATTTATTTTAATAAAATATCACATCATAATTGAAAAACGAATCATCTAAGATTTTCGTTTCTTTCAATATTAATCCTGACACAGTTATTTAACGACGGAAATACGACAAAGTTCAATTTCCGCATATCTAAACTTTTTAATAAGTGATTTTAGTGTATTTTTGAATCAGGAGATACATTTGTGGCTCTTGCATTGATTATTCAAAACGCTCAATTAAGAAAAATTACAACTAAGCGGGTTTTATAATAAAGATGTAAACATAATTCCCTCTTAACCATGATTTTAATGAAGAAAAACTGTAAGCTTTTCTGTTTTCAAACACCTTTTGGGCCACTGTTACACGAGTAGCCAGAGTACTTCACAGTGGATGAAATTATTTCACATTTTATAGTTTAATCGATTATGTTCAAAATTACATTTCATGTAGCCTTACCAAGACTGGATTTGGAACACAATATATAGAATTATTATAAAATGGCTTGTATAGCGAATTTAACGTACTTAGTCGAGCAACTAACTAATCGCAAGATCTTAAGATAGACCAAGGACTTTTCCTACGCTGAATTATCAGCAAACGGTATATATAGCAACTGTTTCGCATATGATTTAACCATAGCAATAGTTGTTGGAAAAACTAGGGTTGGCAATACATTTTTCCATTAGATTTCTAAGTTACTCAAGATCAGAAAATAATCAGTCATACTATCTTACAACGCAGTCATTAATTTTTCTGATCAATTGCACTTTCATGTCTTAGCTGATCTTGTATCAGCATCAGTATCTGCATCGTGAGAAAATTTTCCCTTGTATCTAGTCACAAATTTATTCATGGATTTTAACATATTACCATTTAATTTATATTATTCAAAATCGCAGTTGGGTTGCAGATAGCAGCATTTGAAGCTATGTTAAGATACTGCAAAATTATACATTGCACTACCAGCAGTAACAATAATTTAGACGACCCCAACTTTTGCTTTATCCTTAACTTTTTCACTGGCCAAAGAAGATTGATTTCGGTTTAACGTTTTTATAAGATTCATTCTAAGAAATTAATTTTCACTCTTGATGATATGAAGAAATTGGCACATCATTTTTCTTTTACCTGTTGTTGTACTCAATGGTCTGTAATGCTCATTACGGTTGCGCCTATACGTATACTAAATAATAGCCCACCATATTTTGTTAACCCTAAACCTTTTTCTTTCAATAAATGAATTACTTCCTCACCAGGCCGTATCCCCTAAAGGAAAAAGACCACTCAACAAATTTTTCATTCAAGAGATTTTCTTGTTTCGTCATTCTTTACTCTCACAAATCTATATACTTCACCTAATTGGCCAGTCTTAGAAACATCTTGAGTTTTATTCAAAATTACCAAAAAAAAAATAAAACATTATGAGGTTCACAAATGATTTCGCCTTTACCTTCTAGTAATAGTAAGTTTGTAAGTCCTTTGTGTCATACTTGTTGCTAACGATCCTTTTTTGAAATTCAAAATTGTTGTGTTCACTTTTTTCATTGCATGTTGCAAGGGTTAGAGTTACATTTAGAATTCTTCAACGACTTTTCGCCAGAAGCTTTTTCATCGACTAACCTTCTATCAACTAGCTATAGTCACATGTCCTATGTTTGCGCCTTTGCTCATAAGCAACATGAGGAAGAATATGAATTCTGAATCCTTTACTGTGTAAACAGCCGAAATGGAAGACAGTAAACACCGACGCGATATACTGGCAGCATAGCAACTTTAATTTTAATTCAGCTTTAGTTTCCAAACTGTAGGTGTTTGAAGAAGAGTGCCCATACTGATATTCATTTCATGGAAACGGTTGTATAGGGCTAGCGGCTATGAGCTCCAGGGTCTTTTATGAACATTGGAAAAGACATCTCCAACGTTTCGTATATTTCACTAAAAACGTAGCTTTCCATATGAAGAGTTGGATTGAGATGAATCTTCAACGATCTTACCATGATCATTATTTTCACAAGTCGTAGTGGTCGCCGCTTTTCTGTGCCCTACTTTCTTCTAAATATATTGCTCATTATTTATACTCCCTTGCTCTTTGGTTCGCAACCGTAACAGATAAGAAACTTTTTCGATCAACAAATTAAACTGTAAAAAAAAGACATATTTAAAATAAAATGGTTTAAACGTCAAATGAATTTTATAAAGCACCTTCCCTTTGTTTTCCAAACTTTTACCATTCAATGATGTATGAGAAGTAACGCATAATATTATTCAAGACGAGAGAATTAAGTCCTTACCATTTCCGTAAAACTATAGCCAAGAGCTAAGGTTCTGTCGACAACACTGAAACAAAACGCCGAAACGAATATATTTTCAGTTTTAACGGCCTCGTCGGCGGCGTCTCAAAAACCCCCTCGCATAATAACTGAATATCCGCCTTGTCATTATCAGTAGTCAGATATCTTGTTTATAACTCATTCATACAGTTCACTCTTGTCTTTTGCGGTCACCACCAACATATTATACCTACGTTTCATTTCGATAGTGATCATGCTCATGCGCTCCAAGCTTCGTTGCCTCAAGCAATGATATGTAATCTTGAATTTGACGAAAAGTCGATTTAAAAGTAGTAAACATGTTTAATTAATGCTTATAGTAATGCAATTAATTTCTATTATCCTAAATAATTGGCCAAAACAGAACATTCTAATTCACCGGTCTAAGACGAGGGCTCAGGGGCACTACGCCGCTTGTACCGAAACTGTCTAATTCTGTTATAAGATTAAAGGTAAAAAAATTTCAATTACTATGTATTATTATTTATTATAGTTACCTTCATGGTAACTGGGCAAGGCAGAGTGTCACTTACACGACAGCAAGTACAAGCAGGTTGTCTCTATTTCTGTTGCTATTTATCAGAAGAATAGTCTATAATATTAAAAAATATAAAATATTCAAATACAATGTGAAATTGTAAGATTTTTTTAAAATAATAAAAATCAAATAAAACAAAATCTAATAAGCACTGAATTGACTCTGGGGGTAGAAATGTCATTTTTTATGTTAAGTCTACCTTTTCCAGTTACCATTTTTATTCAGAAAACGCAATTAAGATGAAATTAACGCGACGTCAAAAATCATTAATATTTTTAACACGTATTATCCACATTCATATAAGTAATAAATAAAAGAACGTTGAAAAGCAGGTACAGATGAAAATATATAAGATAAAAAAAAATTCTATTTATTTCACGACAAATGAACGTCCTTAATATTAAATATTGAAATACTTCCTTGAAGAATTTAACAATTTTCTTATTCCCATATAACTGTCAACATTTAAAGACTAAATTGCCATTGAAATGAAAAATCTAACTCTATATAACTTTTTCGTTTTCTGCAAATGGAGAAAAGTTATTTGAGATTTGTACAAGAATTGTCGTGATTCGTAACAATAGAACTTACACGACCACAGAACGTTAAAATGAACGTGGTCTCATATCCAGTGTAATTTTTTCTTTGGTAGGCCAACATAATAAAAAATAACGGAAGAGGAAATTTGGTGTGGATTTTTCTCTTTTATTGATATCTATGAATCTGCAGCAGCCAGGGACCAGTAGCTAACCCCTGAGAATACGGCAGTGGCTTGGATTGTGATTAATGGCACAGGCGTGTGACATACGTGAATTGGGTACTGTAGAAATGAGAGTAAAACATAAAGAGGAATGAATTGCTAAAAAATTACGTAACAAATTAAGTGACGTAAAACAAGCTACCAAAAAAAAGAGATTAAAGAGTGTTGTGTGTACGTTTTAAACCCTTAATTTTTTAAATGATGCCCTACCCTATCGCATACAAGTTGCGAGAATATTAGAAGAGGGGTAGAAGCTTGATCGAAGCAATTTTTATCATGCCACAAAATCGCTAGTGCTATTACAACGGCCAACAGCACATTTGTAACGGTGGTCCTATGTGCTTGATACAGAATGATGTGGGTCCTGTAGTATTAAAATTTATTTTATTACTACCCTATATTTTTGAACATTCTTGCTGAGTAGTCAAGACTTCAGCTATAAAAAGGCATGTTGAAATATACGCCGTTTGTAACTGACAAAGACGAATTTAGTACATAAAATCAAATGTAACCACTACTTCAAAACGGTTTTTATCGCGAAGAATTAATTTGTGAAGATCCAAATCATTAATTTCCATGCAGATGATAAAAAGGGTAAAGACGAAAGGAATGCAGTAACTTTCGTCGAGCCGTAAAAAGGAGAGCGTTAAAATATCTCGTGACAAGCGCCACCATTTTATGCGTATAAACGTTCAAAATAATACTTTTTTTATTACAAATTATACATCTTAAAGTCAATTCATAGGGAATCATGTAAAAAGAAAATTCCGGTTTTCGTTTTTGCGTGCCGGGATAAAGTTCTATTGTTATACACCGACATAGATAAATTGCCCTGTTTTCAAATGTGTTTGATTTTTAGGAAACAAATTGTTCCATCCGAAAATTCTTTCAAGAACATTTATTTTACTCTAATATAGATACATCAAAGTTGAAACGCTTTTTGTTTATTTATTAAGTAGCAATAATACCGCGTATATGGTAATTGTGCAAATATTTACTTAATATTAGATTTGGTTCAATGCCAATCAAACATCCCTTATTATTTACCAATGTTTTATGTGGTTCGATATTGTTGAATAAACAAACAGTTTCTACTTTCCGGTCAGTAATGTCATTAATGGAGCTGTTTTTTACATATCGAGTGTATAAATTCAATTAATAAAATAATGTGAAAATTTTCCGCGCTGTGCGAAATTGACATAAAGACATTAACGTATTTAACTAGAAGGTGAATAATTGGATGAAGTAAGAAACTTTCGAAGTAATATGTGGTGAAAGTTTTACGCGAAATGAAATTGCAAGAGTGATTAATTGCTGCAATAGTTCTAAGGACATGTATCTATTTCAGGAAGCTATTTCAATCATCCTGACAAATTGCATCAGAGTAAGGTCATACGATTCGTTACACCAGACGATATTAACAAAATTTTCTAATTCATTACGTCGCATACTTTCTCCCCTACCTACCCCTTTTTGTTACAATAAAATAGTATCAAAATTTACATTGCCAACGGATGTTAAATAAAGCTATAGAAATCGCAGTAAACACACAAATCCTATTACATGAATAACTGATACTATACGGCAATTCGAAGGGAAGATGCTGCACTTTATAATTACATTACTTATTAATTAGTGATACAAATTACATCAATGAACAAATGCAGGAAAACGCGTTTTGCATCTTAAAGCAGCTTCGAATCCGCTTTCTATTTATAGTTTATAAGGGGGTGCAAGGATATTGAGGTTTCTCAAGAACCCCATACTATTCCCTACGTACGAACCCACCACTAAACAAACAGAACAACGCAACTCTCTTAAAAAGGGAAGAGGAAGAAGTGGATCAGCGGCCATTTGGTGAATATTGGTAATGGTTACAGTAGCGATTTCTTTTAAGCGCATTTCTTGATATTCCATTAAAAACGGAGGAGATGTAAATTATGTACAATTATAATTTCATGCGAGACTCATTAGCAGCATATTTTACGCCATACATGTTATCTGCCAAAAAGAAAAACCGAAGGGACGATTACTGAAAAATAAAGAAAGAGAATGTAATAATAATATTGCTTGATTATAGAATCGTATTTTACGAAACTAGAAAATTGTTGGGAGGTTAAAAATCTCATATTACACGGAAATCATATTTTTAATTTATTCTCCTTTATGAACGTTATATACTTATATCGTATATATTACAAACTTTTTGTTCGTATTCCCTTAACGAATAATAAACTCACGTATTTCAATACAACACGTATTTTCATTTTTGAAAGACTGGTTAATAGGTAATCAGAGACCTGCTGTGATCCATTATTCTTAATTGTAAAAATATGCTTATATTTATAAATTGGGATTCGGATTCCAAAATAAGAATAACTTTCTCCTAATTACGCTACAGATAAGAAACGTGATGTTATATCTACATAAATGGCAATAAACAAATTTTGCGCTAAATCTGTATGTAGCCTATTTATAGCAACACTACCTGTACTAGTCCGGGAGCCGGCAACCATTTTTGCAATCAATTAATATACTTTTTTTACTTCGTGAGCGGCTTTATTTTAACGAGACGCCAAACTTTTTCCTTTGCGAAAGTATTCGCAAATGGGTCCTACGGGGTGGGCAGGGGTAAAACACGTTGATGTGGTAATTACAAAAAATGGATGAATATCATGGGAAAACGGCCCAATTAATTTGTGGGACAAAGTGGGCATTTAATTATGCAAATATTTACTAAGCTACAGAAAAAAAATCAGCTTGATATTCATTATTTTTGTTAATGTACTAATACCTACATGTCTTCAGATGGGGACACTGTTGATGGACTCATTTTTGTTGTAGGACAAATGTTATTTTGAATTACTTACAAAAAAACTTAACAGTTAGCTAAAAAATTAACTGTTATTAATCAATTTTTTGTAATTACCACATCAACGTGTTTTACCCCTGTGCACCCCGTAGGACCTATTTGCGAACATTTTCGCAGAGGAAAAAGTTTGGCGTCTCGTTAAAATAAAGCCGCTTACGAAGTATAAAAAGTATATTAATTGATTGCAAAAAAGGTTGCCGGCTCCCGGACCATACAGTATAGGTACATATTAGTGTATGGTTTATTAAAAGATACAAAACCAACTACGTTCATTTTTCTAATAAAATGTGAAACAATTCCTATTATACATTATTTCTGCAATTACAGAAGAATTTGTACTAAAATTATTAAATTCAATCTGGCCAAGAAGATAATAATAAATGATGAAACGGGGGTAACACTACAAACACAGCACCAAGCAATAAGAAAAACGACACTTCTGCTCTGGATAAAGCGTCTAATGAATCATATAGGTGAAATAACCTCTTCCAGCCAAACTAAGACGCATGATTACAACGCTAAACACACATACACAGAGTATGTGAAGAACAGCTCATTATACACTACACTTGATCAATCCAGACACAAAAAGGGAAACATACACACAGCATACATCGATTGCCAAAAAGTATTTGATTAATTTCTGGTTACTTAAAATACAATGATATACTGCTTCTCCGGGCGTTATCTAGGAAATACTTTTGGTGAATTTGCCATAGTAACAACATTTTGGATGGCAAATGCACGAAAAGTATTTCCGTTTAGCAAAGCATTTGAGTAAAGAAACGTCAAAATTTTATCTAAAAAAAGAAATTATTGAAATTGAAATCATAATAGCTAATTTGAAATGTATTGTTAAAATTGAAAAATTATTGCTTTTATTCGTAAAATTTCTAGATCTGGTAAGGCTTAATATTCTTTATTGGAGAAACGTCAAAATTTTATCAAGCATTTTATGTGCACGTGGGGTATTCGGCATGATTATTTTTTGAATAGCAATAACAGTACAATTATCTCCAAAACAATGCATTTTTGAAAAGATCTTCAATCAAATTACGATTTATGCAAACTGTAGTAAACGAAACGTCAAAATTTACTCGCGATTAAATTTTGACGTTTCATCGTTTACCCGCGGGTAAAGTTTGACAGATTCGTCTTTTCACTGTAAAATATCTATCATTGGATGAGAATGATGTAATAACCGAATTGTATTATTGGTTAATATTATATGAGTGAAATAATCTAATAAAAGTACCTTTCCCTGAAACTGGGGCTTAGATATTACAAAACAAATGTTATATTGTAACATCACCCAAACTCTTCCCTAATCGAAAAGTGTCATTTTTCGGGGTGACTTCTAAGTCCACTTTGATTTTTTGTTTCACTTACCCCCTTTTACACATGTTAAACGTCACAAACGTTGGTTACAACTTATAAGACAATCTCTAAATACATCACAATATGATGACTATAGAAAATCCATAGATGAGAAGAAAAGCCATTCTCCTCGTTCGCAAAATTTCTTTGTTAAGCTGCCGATCACTTGGAAAGTTTCAGTGACGATCCTCCTCGTGCTTTTAATATTGTCGACACAGTAGCAAAATATAACTTAATCATTATGGATATAATCCCTATAACGTAAATAATACAGTGTGAGTAAAAGCTTTCATCAATGCTTCCTTTTTCTCGAGGGATTTATTATAAATCTATTACGGAGTTTATTTACTTTATTTATACATAACAGTGTGATATGAAAGCACAGGTTCACATGCAGTCAGTTCTATTTCTTTCAGTCTAAATTGAGTTTTTCTGAAAAAGTCAGTAAAGTACTAAATGTGCTACATAATTAACACATCGTACACGTAGGCACAACAGTACACAATAGAACAGATATAAGTTATTATCTGTGGCCTATCTTGTAGGTACTTAATGCTACAATGTAAGCAACCAATTTTCTCGCAACAGCTGATGTAATTTTACATTTTCGTGGGCAGACCTGTTTTCCGGGAATTTAACGGGACGTCAATAAGCTGGGAGGCCATGAAAGGTACGTAATGTGCAGGTGAAGTAAATCATTTTCCACATTTCAGACGAAATAGTAAATGTGTTTTGCCACGTATCTATTAATTAGTATTGTATTATTACACATATATTCTAAATTTAACACTGGGATTTTAAAACGCATATCCGGCATTCCACCTTTATGTATCGTAATCGAGAAACAGTTAACTTCTGGCAACCTATACAGAGCGTTTAATAATGTTTGTGCAGCTTTTAACAACGAATTCCTCCCTTTAACATAACGCAAAAAGCTTATATAAGCGCAACCGTTTCGGAGATGTGGGGGATTTTTAAAAATTAATAGTAAAAGGAAAAACGGAATATACTTCAAACTCGGTACGGTTAATTAAAATTAAAGTATCTTAGTTTTTGATCTTAAATCGTCATTTTTTAATAAGGCAGTGGCGTAGAAGTGTGGGATTAAAAAACCATTTTCCCCCAAACTTCTACACCGTTGAACAAAATCAAATTTAGAATCTCTCGTTTATTACCTACGAAATGATTTAGGCTACTTTAGATTTCTTCCCGGTTATTAAAAGCAATTTACCTACTTGTCAATGCAGGAAATAGAAAACCTTACTAACAAAAATCTTTCCATACCTTTTTGATGCAAGACGTAACAGCCAAAATCTCAAATAGTCTTGCACTCAGTACCCTGAAATGTTCAAAAATGTTCACGAGCCGGCACTCAAAACGTTCACGTTCGCGATGAATAACAGACTACTTTACATAGCAAATTTTATGATATGAGTTTAAACACAGGCAACCTTGCAACAGGTTTTGTTAATGGAACAACTGAACAACAACATGTTTCTTCTACGTAATTAGATGACGCCTGTAATATTTCTTTGATATCTTATCTAACTATACCAGCTACATTTCATAAACTAGTGTCTCTGTACTCGCATTGCAGTTTTTTCGAACAGTTTGATGGTAATTCAAAATTGTAAAGTTGGTAGCCAAATTCTCAGCAAACAGTTTTCGAAATCATAAGACATAATTACAATACTAGAGGAGCTAAAGACTTACGAACACCGTTCTACAGATTAACTAAGTCGAAAAACAACAAACTGGATACCAATATCTATAACGTACTTCCTAGGCAAGTCAGAGATATGTCAGACTTTCGTTTTAGACATCTTATAAAAAAACACATTTTAAGCCATTGCTTTTATTCAATTGAGGAATACTTTAGTACTCCTTTCTCCACGCCAGTCTAGAGCTGTGTTTACCTCGTTAGAACAATATAATAATTTTAATGTAATATTAGGTATTATATGAGCTGCTCTGTGCACTTATACATGCCCAATACACCTCTTTTATAATAGGTACCTTTGTTTGTAGACTGATGCTATAGTATAGAGTTATAGACGATTATTATTTTTTTTTCCTTTTATGTATTTTTTTTATATTGTTTTTTTTTAAATATTTGATATCTTTATAACTATGTGATTGTTGGACAAGTGCAGAAACATTGCTATATGTACTCTATTGCACAATAAAAATGATTTGATTTGATTTGATTTAATTTAAGTAGTTAGTATTATTAATTAGCATTTCAAATGATTTTCTGAAAATAGAAATATCTCGTACGAGCGCCAAGGTGATGAAATTTTCCTAAATGGCTGAAAAGTGATAGGATAGGGTAAGTTAAAACTCGTCGTGGAATATTTCAACCCTTTATATGCTCGTGCGAGGATTCGTCTCTTTTAAATATTCAATGGACCAATACTGATAAAGCAATGTAAAGCCTAAATTACTTTAGGAGTATCGTAAAGCTCAACCGTTATTGAGACATTTGCATTTGAAGGTTCCGGTACGACTGTGCGTAGATTGTTACGAGACCATTTTTAGATACTAACACTACAACCAAATTTAGTTTTGAAATTACACGATAAACCTCAATATTTTGACCGGGGAGTAAGTTTCTGTATAAATTTATCTACGTGATACGTGCAGTCCAAAAAATTCACTAACCTTAATATGACATCTAGTCCATACGCTAGCTAACATTCTGTTTTTTTCAGAGGTCCACGACTTATTTTTGTGGCATTATGCTGTCTGAGACGTACATATTTAGTATCATTTGGTTAACAGGCCCAAAAATGGCCACTTTGGATTTAAACAGGGTGGTCATGTTTTAAAACTAAAAATATGGTATTCACATACAAATGTTCTTCATTTACTCAAGATGTGAGTTTGTATGTGTTGTCAGTGTGGAATAGAATTTACAATATGTATATCTATAAAATATTTATGTCATTGGTATTATAGACGGTGGTGCAAAATATATACAGGGTGGGCCATTGAAAAGGAAACACGCCTGTTTTGGGACACTTAGACCAGTTTCTTAAAAAAACGCTCGGACACGTCGATTTTTTATTTTTGGGGGACAACTTTTGATGTCAAATTTGATATTGTCAGGTCAACCCCCTAGCCCCAGCAACCCCTAACTCAAGAATTTAAATAGGGAAAGGGAGTCGAGCGACCCCTAATTTGAAGCGTTTTTTAATTCTCTATTCGACAGTATGAATGAAAATTAGTTTCATTCAATTTTTTTTTCGCCCCCATGAAAAGTACCCTCTAGATTAACAATCTTAGCATGAAGAAGTCTTTTACATTAGATCTAATAGTTTTCCAAAGCATTCGTTGAACTAACTACCTAGAAGAGAATCCTTTCATATACAATTTGCACAAGAACGTCAAAATTCAGGCTATCGATCACTTGCAGAGAGATATTTAAAGTGTGTGGCCATCTCTTTTCAGTATTATTACTGAGTGATGAAAATAAAGTAAAGCTTAACTTTGAAAGAACTTCACTAAAGTGTCTCTCGGTCATCAAGAAGAGAAAAAGCACTTTTAATTTTTGGAAAAATAATAATTTAGGTACACATCATTTTTCATCAATTACCTCGACAATAAACCTTATACCGCCTTATACGAAGCACTTTAGGTATATTTAGATTCGATTTTAGTTAAAATTCGCATGAAATTAGATCTGGAGATACAGTTTCATGAGAGCTTTGAATATGGTGGTTCAAACTTTGGTACAAAATGTACTTGATTATTTTATGGATTTGCTCCAAGTCTTTTCACGTAATTTTTTAAATCACATTTTCGTTGCTTTTGAATGGGAATTGTCCAAAACACTAATCGGTTTTACATTGAAAATATATGCACAAACGATACACTACACATCTTTATATATTGAAATTTAACTTGTTAACAGTCGTAATTACAAAAAGGGAGTTCACTAATCACGGCCGATTTTAGTTAAATGCTCGTAATTCAGTTGTACCTACTCCGTTTATTAAACAACCGATTTCGTATTTAAATTATCGGCAATTGATTGAACTCGGTTCTCAAAATTCTCTTGAGTAAAAGTAAACATTTCCATTTTCTAGATTACATAATTAGATGACAAATAAAAATGAAGTGCTCTTTTACATATAGATTTCGGTAAAATAATGAAAAAGAAAAATTTCCTTCCTTTTTAATTTTCTTTATTTTAAACTCTCGTAATTTACATAACGGAATAATTTATATTAACGCAATGGACAAAACGTTTTCTCTTCACTTTTAAATCTAATTTAGTTATGGAAAATTCATTTTCACATTTTTCTCGAAGAACTTAAAACATCCAGAATTTCTTGTTTAAAGTCTAAATGTATTTAAATTATTAGATGGTAATTATTTATTTTTCGAAATTGCAAAAGCGCTGACCCGCTCAATAAACTTAAGAGAGAAAACATTCGAAGCGACATGACATAAAATTATGTTAAGAATAAGAAATCCGTGATTTCCTAAAATTTCATTGTTTCTATTACACAATGGTGTGGATTCGTAAAATATCTACCTCATATCCCCACATATACATCCTTCATATTACTTTTAACTAATACCTAATGGTTTAACAAACTCAATTTATGGTCGCAAAACCGCAATATAATCCAACGGCCACAAACATACCAACCAACGCGCTTCTAGACCAACGTCGACATCCCGAGGGATTGGTAACGAGATTGTAGTTCATAACTATTATTTCCCTGGACAGTTTGAAATTGATTGATTGATTTTAGCTGCTAATAGAGTATTAATGATAGACAGACGTGCGACGAAGTCGAACGTAGATGACAATAAATTGAACGAATAAAAGAATCACTCCAGTAATCAATCATGATTCTCTTACATCCAGTTAAAAAAGTAAACATCTACAGATTTTATTAATCAAACAGTAGCTTTTAAAACTGTTATATATACGAAAATATGACTTACGAAAATAATTAAATATTAAGATTTCTCAATGTTAATCAAATTTTCTTAATGTCGTTGGCATTTACTTTTTAGAGTATTTTAGCATTGATTATATACTTCGTGTTTTATTAAATGATTTTAGCCTTTGATCTTAAACTCCTAATTGAAGTATAACTCCTGACAAACAGGATATATAATTAAAAGTATTTCTTAACATTGTGTTCAGATAGTATTCAAAGCATTTACGAAAATAAAGCTGGCCATTACTACATATTTAAAATAACGGTTTTTATTCGGTTTCTGTTATTAAATAACATAAAAATAAAAATGTTTGAGATAATTTTGAATGTCGTACAAGTTATTATTATAACAAGTTTGGATTTTTCAAGTGGATAGTTAAATGACGACCAATTACCATGCTCACCACGAATGAAGTGTCCATTGACACTTTTCCAGTTGTTTGCCCTGAAATTTCTACCGTACTTTTAAGTCTGATCTAGTTACCATGAAGCTGGTTAACAAATCGTGGATTGTTGATATTATTGAACGTCAAATTGTTTAAACGGTTAATTTCAAAATGTCGTACAAGCTTGAAATCCGTAAGAACGATTCCCAAGCGAAATCAAAATGTTAGTCAGGTAAGGCATTTATAGGGCAATGAAACGGTCGAGAGGATATGTTTTAATATAAAACGGGGTTAATAGACTGAGAGAAAGCACTCAAGAGAGAATTGGAACGTCTAGTCAAAAGCTAGGTTGCCGTTTTGGGGTCTTGTACAAAACCGTTTGAAAACTTATGGAAAAAGAATTTAACAACTTATTGCTTTCAAAACCACATCGTCCTCACGTATTTGCCCGTATTTTGGACCAAAAATTGTTAAAGATCGCCCAAATAAGGGCAATGCAGTTAAGTGCACTACCTATTGCAGGTAGTATTAATCAAAAATAAGGATGAGACGCCGTGAACTATTGCCAAAAGGCATTTTTAACATGATAACGCTCGTCGCCATAGTGTAGGCGTAACGCAACAAACAAATGGAAATTTTACAGTGTTCAGCATGTCTTGGAAAGACT
Organism: Pyrocoelia pectoralis; assembly: GCA_036250285.1. Taxonomy (NCBI): domain Eukaryota; kingdom Metazoa; phylum Arthropoda; class Insecta; order Coleoptera; family Lampyridae; genus Pyrocoelia; species Pyrocoelia pectoralis. The sequence goes on from CM070075.1 coordinate 9,439,778, forward strand.
GGATCTGGATGAATACAACGGAAAGGAATTTTGTCTAGCTATTAAGCAGTGGTAGTAGATCTACGACCGCGGCACCAGAATATAAAGAAAAGACATTTCTGAACTCCTTTGCAAAGAAAAGGAATAAGTTATACAACAGTTGAATGTAAAGAGGAAATGGAACAGGCTAAATTTTAAGAAAAACTGTTGTATGAAAATGCGTTATAAACTGTCATCTACCAAACTTCACTTAAATCTTCATTCCTGTATATAATAATTATCCTATACTGTAGGATTTGTATTTGTACCACTGTATGCACGACTGGGCAAAACACATGCACTAACGTATTTCAAATACAAATTACAAAATATTCCTCGAAATGCATTTGAAATACATAATACGAGATACTTTTACATTATTTTTAAAAATACAAAATACAAATACAATATTTGAAATACAAAAACACAAAATACCTATACGCATAAGGGGTGTTTTTTTGGGAAATATAGTTAGACGTTTCTAGGAAAGTTTTATAGGTAGGCTCTTGAAAATGTGTACTTAGAATTCACTCTGAACCTATTGTTAACACTTATTTCAAATAAAAAATATTTAACGGTAATTTTTTTTGTAAATTAAGTATACAGGATGTCCACAGCTGAGTGACTGAGAATACACACAAAATCGGGTAGTTCGTACAATAACAAAAATGAGCAGGTGCTCTTAATGTTACTTAATTTCCAATTGTTTGTAACCAGAAATTATTTTGTGGATTTGCTTACAAATGTCATTCTTGTCATGTTATTTGTGTAAAAGTGAGCAGCTATGGAAAATTATCCGTTACAGCAGCAAATTACTGTAATTGAGCTCTATTATTCTGGTCAGAGCTATCGACAAATTCGCGATGCATTAACGGCTATGGATGAAATTCGGCAAATTCCATCTGTGTCAGTGTTACAGCGGATAGTTCAAAAGTTTAAACGTACGGGTTCGGTTCGAGTGCGCAGTGATGAAGATCGTGGTAGAGCTGGTGATGGTGTGCAGCATCCCAATTTAGAAGCAGAACAGACGGTAATCCAAGCTGTGGTAGAAACTCCTATCATTTCCTTGCGTAAAATTGCTGCGGCCACCGGGGTACCAAAATCTAAATCCCATAAAATTTTAAAAAGCAGAGGTAGAGTTCGTGCAAACTCCACCACGAACAGGAACTTTTGCCGGGTGATGCCATGAACAGAGCGGAGTTCTGTGAGATCATGATGGAAAGGGCGAATGAAAACAGGGATTTCTTGGCGCATATCTGTTTCTCGGATGAATGTACATTTACCCTGAACAACGAACCAAATGTTCAGCATACGCGTATTTAGGCAACGGAAAATACAGGTTTCCGGATTCCTATCCGTAGGCAGTATCCGCAAAAGATTAATGTCTGGAGCGGAATATTTGGAGGCCATATTATAGGCCCATTTTTCATTGATGAGAATTTAAATGTCCAGAGATATCTAGACCTCCTAAACACTCAAATTGTTCCTGCATTGGCTGCTTTACAACCAAATCTGTGTCACCAGGTATGGTTTCAACATGATGGATGTCCAGCCCACTCGAATCAAGAAGTTCGACGGTTATTAAAGGACACCTTCGCTGGATGGATTGGCCAGGGAGGCGCAATTGGTTGGCCGGCACGTTCACCTGACTTGTCGCCCCTACATTTCTTTCTTTGGGGACATGTAAAGTCGTCAATTTACACGCACAGGCAGCACCAAAATCTCGACGAACTTCGAAATAACATTCAAAGGGCTTGTGGTAATGTGTCAAATCGACAGTTAGCCAATGTGCGCCGCAATTTGTTACTGTTTGGTCCAACTCTTTGAATATTTATTGTAACGAAAAATTTTCTAGATTTTGACTTATGTTAAAGTAGATATTTAATTGAATTATTCTTCTGTTATTTACTATCATGTTAGTTAAATTGTCAAATGAAGAATAAAATCATAAACAATAATGTTTAAAAACAAACAACAAAACCTCATTTTCTGGCTTTACAAAACGAATTTTTTTATGTCGAATTGTTCATTGTTAGCCCAGTTGTGTCATGCGGCGATTGAATTTGGATGAGGTAGTACTAGGGAGATAATATTCACCAAATGTGTATTCTCCCTATGTCCCACTCAGCCGTGGACACCCTGTATGTTTTGTCCTCCGGCCTCCATAAGTTTCTTGTGGCCTTTAAAAAAGTACTGCCTAATTTAAATATTGCATCCAATGGTAAAAAAGTTCCCTACCTATTATAGTTTGTCTCAGTTGTAATTATTTATTTATCTTTATTAATTTATTAAAACCACCATTTAATTGACTTAGAAAGGGCGGCAAATTGGAGACCGCCCTGAGCGGCAAAAATTCTAGGTACGCCACTGCATGCAGCTGAAATGACAATTACAATTATTAGTTATCCACATGTAAATACACTTCTTACAAGAAGACTTCTTTAAAAAAAGAAAAATTGAAAAAGGAAAATATAAAATACAAAAACAAAATAAGGAAAATGTAACTTTTTACTGAATAAAAACTAAAGAAACTGAACAAATTTAATTTGGTGGAACTCTGCAGGAAGGAAACTGTTTTACATTTTCACTAGAAACAAAACCAGTAAGACATGTTTTAAACGGCCCAGGTACAATTTTGAAGAGAAAATCCATGCAGCATAATGAAAAATGCGCTGCGGGGTAGTGGAAGTTAGTATCAATACTATAAAACGTGTAAATAATGGTAGTGATATTGCGAACTTATTTGCAAGTTATTTTGCGTCTGTTTATGCAACTAACAATCCTCATGTACCGGAATATAAATTTACTCAAACAACTGATTGCTCTTATATGACAATCATGTTGTCAGAGATTGTTGAGAAAATTAATAAGTTAAGTGTTTCTAAAGGATCCGGATATGATAAAATACCAGCTATTTTTCTTAAGCAAACCGTTCTCATTATTGCTAGACCGCTATTCTTATTATTCAATCATTCCTTAGCAACTGGAGAGTTTCCGGACTGTTGGAAGACTAGTTACTTAACGCCGGTATTCAAATCCGGAGATAAATCAGATGTACGTAACTATCGGCCTATATCTATTATCAGTCTAATACCAAAAATATTTGAAAGTATTATTGCGGATAAAATGAAGCAAATGTTTAGGCAAATTATTATAAACGAACAGCATGGATTTACTAAAGGGAGATCTACTTGTACAAATCTACTGTTATACCACCAATTTATTACGAACGCTGTGGAGAATGGCTTCCAGGTTGATGCTGTTTATACGGATTTCTCCAAAGCGTTTGATAAAGTCAATCAACATCAACTGATTGCTAAATTAAAAGCTTATGGCATAACTGGTGCATTATTGTCTTGGTTTTGTAATTACCTAATAAATAGGAAGCAAATAGTAAAGATAAAGAATTTCAGTTCCAATGTAATTAGTGTAACATCTGGTGTACCACAAGGGTCTCACTTAGGTCCCATTCTCTTTAATATCTTCATTAATGATATAGTGAACATATTCGACCAGTGCTCTTTTTTACTATTTGCAGATGATTTGAAGGTGTTTTTAAAGGTTGAATCACTGTCTGATACCTTAAAGTTACAGAATGTACTTGATCGATTACTCGTGTGGTGTAACCAGAATGACATGGTTTTAAACATTTCTAAATGTTTTATTATGCGTTTCTTTAGATGTAAAAATCCAATATTATATAGCTATAATTTAGGTCTGAATTCCCTAATACCTGTTAGTAGTATAAAGGACTTAGGTGTTATTTTTGATTCTACACTCAGTTTCAGCTTGCATGTAGATAATATTGTTAACAAGGGTTTTAAGATGTTGGGTTTTTTGAAAAGATCTTCCAAAGACTTTGTCAATATTAAAACACTAAAAGTTCTGTACTGCTCCTTGGTTCGAACTCACTTGGAGTATTGCTCTACCGTATGGAATCCCTACTACGAGGTGTACTCCACTCGAATTGAACGAGTGCAGAAATATATAAAATGGGTGTGGGAGTCAATAATAATGAGTTTTCGTATTCCTATATTGAACACGTTCTAGATTTAGATTCCCTTAAATTACGTAGAATTATTTCAGGTTTGTGCATAGTTTTTAAATTATTAAATGATCAGGTTGATTGTCCGAAGTTATTAGAGCAAATTAATTTACATGTTCCTCCTAGAAATACGAGAAGTACTATTCTGTTTCATGTTCCAACTCACAGATCTAATTATGGGCAATTTTCTCCTATTTCTAGGTTGTGTAGTAATGCGAATACGTATTGTAGTAGGCTTAGTTTCTTTGGTACCTCTTTAGTTAACTTTAAGTTATCACTTATAGTCCAGTAAAATTAGACATGAACCTAGAAATTCAATAGATAGAAGTGGGGATGGTCCTACAATGTTCAATATCCTCCCGATTTCACGTCATAAAAAGTCCCAGAGATTTGAGCGTCGGGTTTGGGAAGGGAGGGGAAGGGAGTGGTCAAAAACAGCTTTTTGAGAATATCTCGGAAGGTATGAGGTATAGAGCAAAAACACCTCAATACAAAAATAAAGGGAACCAAATTCTCTACAAAAATGATCCTCTTCAATTTTTCGGTAAGTTCAATAGTTTAGGAGAAATGAAGTGGGTAAATTTTGGTTTAACTTCGCTGTTTGCGGAAATGGTCTTATTTCATCAATTTTCGGCTCGAACAGATTATATTTGCAATGGTGATGTTAGTAAATATTCATCTCTAACGTACTCCTCAAATGGTCAAAGGTGGCGTGTTTCAGGATTTTTCCTAAATAACACCCCCACCTTAGTTAATCTAGAGGGTGCTTTTCATGGGGACGAAAAAAAATTGAATAAAACTAATTTTCATTCATACTGTCGAATAGAGAATTAAAAGACGCTTCAAATGAGGGGTCGCTCGATTCCCTTTCCCTATTTAAATTCTTGAGTTAGGGGTTGCTGGGCTAGGGGGTTGACCTGACAAAGTCAAATTTGACATCAAAAGTTGTCCCTCAAAAATAAAAAATTGACGTGTCCGAGCGTTTTTTTAAGAAACTGGTCTAAGTGTCTCAAAACAGGCGTGTCTCCTTTTCAATGGCCCACCCTGTATATAAAGTATCAGAAGAGATACAAAATTCACTTATTAGTACTACTTTCCCCAAATTCGGGTCATCTTAGAACATTTTGAAAAACATAACTTGGTACCTACCTACCTACTTGTTAGTGCCCTTTAATTCTTTCAAAGCAGCACCCCTCCCTGTCATCCACAAATTGCAATTCGTTAAACATGCAGACACCTACCTATATTTGTGATGATGAATATTTAAATTATTCATAATTACCCAATTTCCAATCGATTTGAATGAAAACTTGGGACAATAAGGTGAATTTAATCATTTTCGTAAACATCCAAATTGACCGAAATTTAACCGGCCATTTCTCCTAAACTATTGAACTTACCGAAAAATTGAAGTAGACTATTTTTGTAGAAAATTTGGTTACCTTTATTTTTATATTGATGTGTTTTTGCTCTATACCTCATACCTTCCGAGATATTCTCGAAAAACTGAAAAAAAGCTGTTTTTGACCACTTCCTTCCCCCTCCCTTTCCAAACCCGACGCTCAAATCTCTGGGACTTTTTATGACGTGAAATCGGGAGGGTATTGAACATTGTAGAACCATCCCCATTTCTATCTATTGAATTTCCAGGTTCTGAGGTTTTTTGGTCTAATTTTACTGGACTATTAGGCGCCTCCTGAGGTAATCCGAAAGGGGGTTATGGAGGCTGAATGTAAAAAAAAGAAAAATGTGAAAAAAATTTTATGTTACAATGGGGATTCCCGTTTATTTGTTAATAAATAAATAAATAAATAAAACAAAAAATATTTCAAAATACAGTTCTGGAAGGAATGAAAGTATGACGTTCTTTAGTGTGTATACCTACATCTGTGGTAATAGGTATGAAGAGGATTCATTGATAATAACAATTTTATGATAGTTGTTAGTTGTTTCTTCATTACAAATAATTCTAAACACAACATCCATAATGGCGATCACATAACGCAAACATCAGCAAATCTGACAATTTTGCATATAAATTAATTTAGTATAGCCGTTAATGTATGTAATGTCATGATGGAGTAGTACGCCCTGTCGTTACAATCCACGTAAATACTACGTGATTGATTTCTATATGTTTGCTTCATAAATATAGCCGTCTAAATACTTTACAGAGCGAATTGACAAATGGGAGGGTTTAAATGTTTGCATACTAAGGGAAGGGAAAATTTACAAACAGAACGGTAGACAAGTGCCGATAATTTGAAAAAAATGAACTGTGTTTGTATTTGGAGAAGTCTATCCACGGTATCGTTGTTAATATAGTTTTTTATATTCTCAGCAGATGCGCTTAATGCGGAAGATACTCTTGTTTCAATTTTTTTTTTACAAAGCAGGTAGCCTTAAATGACGACGCGTGACAGTTTATATTTCTATTCTCCACTTTGCCCTCATTAAATTCCTCGGTGTAATAAAAAAATGGAAACAAACGCACACCTTCCCCCCAAGAATGAGAAGAGATAATTAAAATAAATTAATAATGCTTTTGAGGTAATTTAAACTTTTCAAATGGTGGGATAAAAGCGTACGACTAAAATATACGACAGCTGCTTTGCCCTAGGATACAAATGTCTATTCGGCAGATTGTTCTATTACGTAAAATTGCATCGCAACCCCACTGTCACTTTACGTTTCAAGTATATTGAAAAGAAGAAAATTGAAAATTTATATTGCTACGGTGCATTTATGCAAATTGCGAGTCAACCTTGAAATTTTATTTTGCGACATTTGTACGATAAATATACAATCTTTTCGTAAGTAAAATGCAAAACAAATTTAAATTACTTCCATTTGTGTTTAAATTAAATAAAAGTTGTTATTGCTTTTATGGTATGTATAAACTAAAACCTTAAAAGAATAAGTAATAAATGCAATAAGAAAAAAAACGACTTGCTTTTTATGTTATTAGCAAAGGGAAAGGCAAAGAAAATTGAAATGATTCAAATGGAGCTACTGCGTTACAAGTGAAAGCACATCTCAAACGGGATTGTCGTAATTATTTTAGTTCAGAATAGCATTCGTAATTACTTGAGCAAGTCAACAAATTCAGAAACCATTTACTAACAAGACGTATTGATAATCGCATTTTATAACAGAAAGTCAAGTACGTTATAGTGTTATAGAATAAAACTAACGAGATTCCGTGCGATTTATCTTACAGTGTGTTTCTAACGTATGGAACATAAGTTTTGAGAAAAAGTTTGTCCTGAAATTTCTACCCAATTTGGATGTCCATGTTACCTAAGTAACCATTAATTAAGAGATTGTGGTGAATATTGGTGACTGACTTTGTATTAACTTGCCGAAAATGGAAATACCTTGTTTTAACACAAAAGGGACTTAATTAGAATGGTAGAAAGCGCTCAAGACAGAATTGGAATCTCTGGTCAAAAGCTAGGTTTTGATATCATACAAACCCGTGGAGAGGATTTTGGTCACTAATGAAGTATATTTTCGAAAAAGAAAGAACTATCCCACATACATCCATGCACAACTGGGAAGAATACCTGGATGATACAGGCGTAAGCGTTTAGTAAGACACCGATTATGATTATAATGGATGATATTTGACGTTGTCGTATTCAGAAATGATGCGAAACGATCCTTTTGAACACCAGCTGATTTTGAAAACTGCGCCCAAATGAAGGTTTTTTTTGCGCAGTTGACTAATAATGAACGATATGGAAGTAGCAAGATAAAATACTGTGAATAACAGCTTACATATTGCCTTACTCCTTATTTTGTGGGGCGTGCTAGAATATAATGCCAAAGTACAATATAGATCAATTCCGTAAGGCAAATCATTGATGTTTTACAACAAATAACTACCGTTATTACTATTTTGAAATGTTTATGCCGTCCTTTACGGCCTCAAAAAAGTCGCAGCGATTTGTGCACTTTGCCTAAAGAACAATACGCGAAGTGACTCCTTTTTTCACTTTCCTACGTTACCATGACACCGTGCGCGAAATGACGACGCCGTGCGCGAAATACTTACTTCGCGCACTGCATGTAAACTATATGAGAGTGTTCTTAAAATAATTGTCAACTTTTTCACGTTTGTAGAAAAAATTTTGTTTGCAACTCGTGCGCGAAATACTTTGGTGACCTCGACTATTTTTCTCAGTTCTCAGTTCTCGATCATCAAAGTGGCATTTCGCGCACTAGATACAAAAATAACTATTTTGATGTTCCCATAATGATTCAATGGCAGCCACAGGTATACCAACAAATACACCGTATAAAATATATTCCAGTGCCAATATTCCAGAGATTGATTGGCATCAGTATATGCACTAAAGTTGTCATTAATTTTATTCCTAATAAGGATTTGCCTCAATATACCGTAAGCCCTTGTATCAATTCCTTGTTAAAGTACTGAAAGACTGAAGCTTTCATTGAAGATTCATTCATCTTTGTTTGTTTTACAAAAGTATCACATGCAGCCTTTATTTGAAAAAGAAAAATTGAATTTCGGCAATCATATTCCCTGGGAAACATACCCGATTGTATTATTCAAAAATAAATCAGTGGAATGCGTTTTTTCATGATTTTATGATATACAAAATAAGTCAATTTTTGATCGGATACAAACGATTATATTTAATTCTGTTTAGATTTATAGGCTTTATATTTCTCCGGTGGAGGCGTTACACAAATTTCATGTCTTGCCCTACATTGGTCCCCGATCGTATTTCCTTCAAGAAATTATTTAAACAATTCGACATTAATATCTCCTTTTCATCTAAACACAACCTTAAAAATGTATTGGTCCACACTAAAGATAAAATCGATGACCTCGACAAGTCTGGTGTTTATAAAGCTCTCTTGTGGTGCTTCATATGTCGGTCAAACAGGGAGGAAATTTAAAACCAGAATTGCCGAACATTATTCTTCCATTAAACTGAACAATATCTTTATTAACTCTTCCTTCGCTAACCACATCTTAGAAAGTGGCCATTCGTTTGATCCTAAGTCAAACTATGACATCTTACACATTTGCGACAAAAGCACGAGGGTTGACCTTCTTGAAACTAAAGAGATCATTACTACCTTCAATCATAACCCCTCCTTATCTCTCAACGAAATTCTTAATATAAATAAAAATTTACTCATCGTCTAACTTTCAAATCCACACCTGTATTTTACTTTCCCTCGTATATTGTCAAGTTTCCCCCTCTCCTCCTCCTGGTTGTACTCTGCATCTTGAACTTGTAGTTCGCTTCCATCTTGCCTGATCTTCAGTCGTTTACTTTAATTTCAATTTTCATGTCCAACCGCTGGACGCAGTCACTTGATTGTGTTCCAGGTGGTTGCTTTTTGTTTAGTTTTTGTGGCTTTGTTTCCCGTAAGTTTTAGTTTTTCCATTGGTTTTTCTAACCTTATTTTTACAGCGTGGTTACCCCCTCCCCTCTATTCTGCCTTTGTAGTTTAAGTAATTTTCAACTTTTTAATATGAAGCCTGTAAGTTGGTGTTTTAACGTTTTTTGGTTGCTGATTGGTTGTTTTCAGTGATGCCGATTTTATAATTTCAATTTCAACATGTAATTTCACTCGCACTCCATTACTTCATCTACTTTAATTTTATATAATGATTAATAGTAAGTATTTTACAAATGTTAGTTTATAGCTTAAACAATCTCGTTTTTAGCACCTGATGATGACTCATTAGAGTCGAAACTTGTCGTGTAATGTATCAACTTGTCTAACGATTAATTATTCAACTTAACTTGTCAACTTTTAACCTTAATCGAACTTTTCAATTTAACGTCAACTTTTAACTTAATCAATTTCTTACTTACTTCATATTAGAAAAAATCATGGGGAAGGTTGTGTGAATTATTTACCATTCCTTAATAATTTACCCTATTTGGAATTCTATACCACCATCGATTATGGACACGCATAATCCACTGTTTAGTATGTTTCTTGTCTAAATCACCATTCCGAAAATCTACTTGTACTTCACATAAAGCCAAAGGTACTGAAAGTGCCTTTATTATATATGAAGAATAATACTACCCGTTTTTTTTTCTTATAATAAATGTTAGTCAATTGATAATGACCATCTGTTCCCTAATAGTCCGAGAGCTAGTGAACCCTCCGACTAACGGTTGTCCTGTAAGGCTAGAAATTGTTTTAGAGATGATTCATATCACGGTAGGTACAGTAACCATGATCTGGCAGGCCTCAGCCCTGCACGTCATTAGTCCTTCAATTTTTGAAAGTGTAAAAAAAAAGTAAAAAAAAAACTTTCTCCTGTAAGCTTGAAATTTTACTATGATTTACTTCATTAAGTATAAAGTAAAAAAACAAATTGACAGACCATTTTGGTGAGCACAAGTGCCTGCCAGGTGAGTCGAAAGGTGTGCAGTATATGATTGAATATAAACTTTGTTCTGTAAAGTTGAAATTCATATATATTGTTAAGGAAGGGATGTAGAAATAGGGGGTACAATGACAGGCGGTTCTGACCAGCAGAAGACCGTGACAGGCGAGATGAAAGATGCTATGGAAGCGCAAGCGAGAGGCTTAACGTGAAGTAGGTGGCGCAAGTGAGATAGTTTATCTAACGGTAGGTATCAAGGGTCGTATAGTATAAAAATTTCACAGGTGAAAATAATGAATTTTGCCTCTGAAAAAAAGACAAGACAAATCAAAGTGGGACATAAAGTTCATGAAATTCGTGTCCAACGTGATTTATTCGGCCGCCTATTATCTCTGGCAATGGAAGATAACATAGACGTGGAAAAAACATTATCGTACCCTATTACGAGTGTGCCAATGTCATTGTGTCATGCAGATGGTACGTTGCATAAAACGCCAAAATCAGCAATGGTTGGCGTTTTAACTTCAAATAGCACCAACGACGAAGTACCAAGACGATATACGATGCTGTTATTTTTGATGGGTTCTTTTTACTGCATACCACGAAAGACATTCCAAAAACATTTGGTAATATTTCTAAAAAAATTATGTCGATACTAACAGCCACACATGCTCGACGAGTTGATATTGTTTTCGACCAGTACTTTTCGCCGTCTATTAAGGAGTACGAACGAGCCCAGCGGCATGAAGTACGAAATAGAGAATACTTCATTACAGGGCCAGAACAAGTCAGACCAGTCGATTTTATAAAGGAATTGCGTAATATAGAATTCAAACAAGCTTTTATCAATTTTTTAATTACACATTGCAGCACAAATCAAATGGCTGAATTTATCGGGAATACCATAATAAATTTAAATTACAAAGAATGTTAATACTTATAGTGCTCATAACAACTCTGTGACCTCCTACGCATACGATAATTTATCGTGTCAAAATCATGAAGAAGCAGATACAAAAATTATTTTTCATATATGCCAAATGGACAATGATGTATCCGATGTGTCAATAGAAACGTCTGATACAGACATTTTAATAGTAATGCTGGGAAACATGGATCACCTCCGTAATAATAACTTGAAGATATACATGGAATATGGCACTATGCATTCAAAGAAATGGATAAATATTTCAGAATTACAGATCACATTAGGACCTCTCCTATGTCAAAGCTTACCGGGCTTTCATGCGTTAACTGGTTGTGATTTTAACCCATCTTTTCTAAGAAGAGGGAAAAAAACCATACAAACTATTGGAAAAGAATATTCTCTACCAAAAGGCATTTGCAGCATTAGGAACTGATGAAGTACTAGAGAAACAAGAAGAGATTTTTTCAATACTTGAACAGTTTGTGTGCCGCATGTACGGTATGAACTGTGACGATGTCAATGATGCACGTTATCATAAGTTCCTCGCCACATATAAAACAAGTGGTACGAAAGTATTCAAAAAAACACGTATCAGTTATGATTCGTCAAATTTACCTCCGTGACAACGTGAGCTGCGACAACAATTATTAAGAACTGTATATATTTCACATATCTGGCGAAATAGTCATTAAATGATTTAAAAGAGCCAACGGTTCTTACACCTGAAGGTAATGGTTGGAATTTGATCGACGAGAATTATGTTTTTAACTGGTTTGAGGGGGATACAGTCCCTTCTTCTATATACGACATTCTCGTGCAACAGCCTACGGATACTGCCGAAACAACGTCCAGTGAAGCTGAGGAACACATTTCAGGGAACATATGATTTTCCACTCAATAAGAATATGACACCTTATGTAATTGAGCACAAGATCCAATACGTAATGATAAATTATTATTACCACCAGTGTCACACTTTTTTGTTTTCAGAGGACGACATTGATAATGAAGAGTCAGATGATGATGAAGAACTAATTACTGACGTATCTGATTACGATGAAAACAATTAATTTTTAAACTTATTTATTGCTTCTCGCTTGCGCTTCCATAGCATCTTTCATCTCGCCTGTCACGGTCTTCTGCTGGCCAGAATCGCCTGTCATTGTACCCCCTATTTCTACATCCCTTCCTTAACAATATATATGAATTTCAACTTTACAGAACAAAGTTTATATTCAATCATATAGGTATTGCACACCTTTCGACTCACCTGGCAGGCACTTGTGCTCACCAAAATGGTCTGTCAATTTGTTTTTTTACTTTATACTTAATGAAGTAAATCATAGTAAAATTTCAAGCTTACAGGAGAAAGTTTTTTTTTTACTTTTTTTTTACACTTTCAAAAATTGAGGGACTAATGACGTGCAGGGCTGAGGCCTGCCAGATCGTGGTTACTGTACCTACCGTGATATGAATCATCTCTAAAACAATTTCTAGCCTTACAGGACAACCGTTAGTCGGAGGGTTCACTAGCTCTCAGTCTATAATGAGTATATGGCTAATGAATAATTTCACGATTCTCTCAAGGGAGAAGACTCTTTTCTTTCCGAAAGTCCCTCTATCAACGGTATGAATTGCAAAGTCACCGAAAACAATTATTCTAGAATTACAAAAAACCAAATTTCAAACAAATCAAATCAATAGAATCTTCAAATTCAAGTTTAAAAAGTCAGTTTCAAAACAAATGTAGGTGCCATAAATTCCATAAGAAATGAACGTAGTGATCAGCTTTAGTGCCACTATATTCAGCAGATACGAGTCCTTCTCCAAAATATAAAGGAATTGACTGTTTATAATCTAATAAGAAAAGTACCAAACATATAAAGAAACATGCGAAAGTTTTCCGAAAGGGCTCCGAAATTGTATAATTACAGAAGGACGTTCTAAGTCAGACCTAAAAATATTTAACAGGCCCATTGGATATCATGGAGAAATGAAAATAGTTCAAAATGACACGCAAAGATCGGTGCTTGGAGATATCTAAAGAAGTTCTGTTAGTTTAACGTCGACCGAAACCAATCTCTTTCGTGATGCTGAGATGATCTACTAGATACTACAAGTTGCTACATTAAAACAATTAAGGATTTGGAGCAAAATATACTGGAGGGTGGAGATGCAAAACACATCAGTAACGTAAGACCAGGTTCCCATTATAAGAGGATTGGGCGCCGACACCGTTCAGTAAAGGGACAAGAAAACGTCAGCTGCAATATGTAACAGGATCAGTTAAGTTAAAAGAATTGGACATTTTCAAAAGGTTTCATTTAAAATACAAAATTAGTGGAATTACTTGTTGTTATTATTACATAAGTTGTGGCGTTTCACAAAGTTTGGAGAAAATTAATTCCAAGGTTAAAAATTCCTAAACTTAATGCACTTTCTAAAGCCCATTTCGAATAAAACACGCAAAGGAAATGCCATACAAATTGAGGGGAATCTATAAATAATCGATTGATTTTATAAACGTCTAGATTATTAATATTTGTTATGCGAACATTCAAAATTAATGAAATAGTAAAAGACCAATATTCGCCAAAATTTCCCCCTCATGCTGTGGTTAAAGAGTCAAGTGCCACCAATAAATTGCGTGTGGTATTAGAAGCGTAAATGAGAAGTGATAGCGGATTATAGTTAAATGATGTATAATACATCGGTCCTACGTTAGAATGTGAACATTTCCTACAATTCTTCACATTTATGTTGCATGCAATTGTAATGGCCGCGAACATTTCGCAAATTAATACCGACTACGATCTGTCAGAGGAAGTTAAATGCCATACGGACGGAACACCGCGTATCTCCAGTTAATTACAAGCCAATTAAACCCTTTTTCAGTTAAATTATTCAAAATTGTTTTTACGTGGATGATTTCTTTACATTCGGTTGAATCTGATCCCAAATTTTTGACAGATACAAGTGGTCGTTACTGTTTCTACGTCACGCCAATAACCGACAAATTTCAAATACACTACGAATTAGATTCTCACATTTTTGAAGTGGGCAAACCAAACTTTGGATGTGCACAATGGCAGTATTATTAAGAAGGTATTACCACTCAAAATTGACAATTCGGTTAGGTACTAAACGTAAGGTATTATCAGAAACTTTCATATAAAATAATAATATAAACCTACTTGATTATGATTTTAAAGCGAACTTATCACACACCATTTACTTTTTTATGGGGACTAATAAAATGTTCCCAGTAATCTAACGCAACTGGTCCCTGAAGCGGTTTGATTTAATTAAACATTTAGGTAATAAAATTCATAATTGAAAGAGGTAACGAATTAAAAGTTCATAAATATCCTCTTTAGGATAAAGAAACTTGACTATTGCTCATTCCCCTACATAGAACCGTCTCGAATCGATGTAAATTCTAGGCTTATTAAAAGATTCGGTAGTGTTTTCACAATCATCGTACTTCAAAAAAAAACCGAAACAATATTGTCTCCCTTAGTCAAACACAACACTTGAATGCACTGATCATACAACGTTCTCCTGTTATTGCATTTCAGATAGTGTTTGGTTCAAAAACAGAAAATGGACGTTCACAGAACAAAGTAAAGCAATATTGTTCGAAAACCTTCATCAAGGAGCACACGAAAACTCGTCCTAGAATAACATACCCAAATATATTTTCAATCTGCATTCAAATGTTTGAAATAAATAAATGGCGAACTTATATCATTTTGTCTTTTTATACGGTATCCACTTAAATGCTTTTCCATTCATTCTTTTAAAACAAATAATGGAATGTACCATTTGTGCCGATTTTCGTATACAAAGTTTGTCGGTTGACCTACTTAAGCGTATGTGCTCGGAACATATAAAGAAAAGAACAATGTCCGCTTATTAAAAAACTTTGAATTCTTAAAGGTGGAAGTTATTATCAATTTAAATTTTAAACTTTTAACTCTGGTATATTTGCATAAAAGAATATTTAAAAATCTAATAAAGAGGTCGACATAAATTAACAAAGTTTTATAGTTAGGTACCTTAAGATTCGTAAACAAAAGAAATATAAATAAAACTACGAAGTTTACGACTTAAATCATCGGCTTTTCAATTTTCCAATAAGTTTTCCAACTAACTTTCGACGATAAAAGATAATTATCATCTTTAGAGCTTATTATATGGAATTTCAATAAACGAAGTTCTATAAATTAAGACTACTTATAACGGGGTTCTTATGCTTTAATTAACGCTTTGGTAACATTGTTAGTGCTAAAGTAAAATGCAAATTACTGCATTTGATGACGTTATTTAACAATAAATGTCAACTAATCGAAACCAAATTCGCCAATAAACCCTAAATTGAAAATGGCACCGGTTGTGATTTTTACATCTTACAACCTAAAACGTTTTTATTGTTTCTAGTTATATGCAATAGTATTTCGAAAGCAACCACAATTAAAATAAATACAGAGACATTTTATATTCAGTGTACCAAATTGTTTACGTAATTATTTTTTTATAAAATAAAAGTTTTCGGATTTGAACAAAAATAAGTGCGAACGATTCAAAATAAAAGCTGCTTATAACGAATAATGGGTATAGCCTAACAGTATAAAAGTGTCACAACTACAGGATCAAAGCAGAAAAAAATTTCAAGAATTTTAACAAACATGATACAACTAATTGGTAATTTAAACTGGCAAATGAAATATTATGTAACATAATGGTTGTTTTTCTAATTAATTTTAGCAGCTGTTGTAGATTATTCCACATAATTTTACCGATGTGTTGATTACGCACGTTGGAATGTATCTCTATGCTACTTTCAACTACAATATAATAAAATAGCCCGTGCCAGGAAAAAATCTGACGTCCTACGTCCTAGAAGGCTAATTTGTACATTTTGTCGCATCACCATAAATACAGACAAACAGACAGACTCTAGCTAGCTTATATACAATAGAAAGATGTAATTTTTGATGCTCGTATCCTTGGGTTAAATGTTAAAAAAAAAATTACTTTGGCAGGAATCGAACTCCTGCTTTATGACGAGTTAAGCACAAAATGAGATTGTCGCATCCCCATACACGTTGTAGGTCAGCGTTTCCCAAACTTTTTTGACCGCAACCCGGTACGAAGTTTTAAAATTTTTGGCGACCCACCTTATGAAAAAAACCCCACTTCTTTACAAAACAAACTTTATTTTTTAATTAAAAATCTAGTTAATTGTTTGTTTGTTTTATTTCATACACAAAAATTTCAAAATAATTATATAAGAAAAATAAAAGTAATTAAAAAATTATATTCATTTAAAACTAGTAAATGAAGTAAACTATCAACGTTAGCAGCACAACGCGCGGACGCGAGCGATAAAGCTATGTGAAAGAGTGCAAATGCACACTTTCCCACACGATACATGTTTATGTGTATCGTGCTTTTCCACTATTCCTAGTGTATAACGTATAACTGATGTAAAAAAACTAATAGGTACTTAAACAATTTTTTTTTGTGTTTTTAACATTTTTTTCCGTGACCCGGCAAAATTTTTCTACGGTCTGGTGCCGGGTCGCGACCCACACTTTGGGAAACGCTGTTGTAGGTTATATAATAAGATTACAGCCAACAGTTACTAACTTGAGTAACTTGGCCGATGCAATTCGTACCGATAATCAAGAACACAGGACAGAAGATAAAGACACATCTATATCTTCCTTCCTAAAGTACAATACACGGCAGAAGTAGTTGCAAGGATTCATAATATATGAAAACGATGTTACATCATTCATTAGCATAAAAGAATTTATGCATTTTTAGCAGTGCCCGAAGTAAATGATACGACGATGAAGTTTTCACTTCCCTTTCCCACTAAAACATTTGTTAGTGTACATCTCGAGCAGGGCCGGCGCTAGGCATTTTCCCGTGCAAAAATATTTTAGGCGCCCTCCAAAGCTGTGCCGCTCCGTTGCACTGCCGGTAGCGCCGTCCTCGTCTCGAGCACAGATATCAAGCTACAATCCGCTGGCCATAGGTATCAACAGGAAAAGGGGATATAAATTCATATTTGATTCGAACTTGGGACATCGAATTATTCCACATTAGATAATTACAACTAAATCCATTACAAAAATAAATAATTAAGGTGAAGAGGGAAAAGTCTATGTGCTTCAAAAAGGTTCCGAAATTACGGCTAAAGATTGTAATATTACACTTTTCACTAGCAAAGAAAATTCATAATACAATAAGGACATAGCAATACTAGAGACAACAGGTTTGGGAACAACCTCGTACTTTTTGATAAAATTGTGCCCCTTTTGCAAAGTCGTACCTTAGCCTCCTAAGAACGATTTAATATCGTGAAACAACCGATTTCACCATGTGGAGTCAACTGCAAGCGGTTGTCCATTGTGCTTTGGCCACAGAAAGATGAGCACCCGAAGTGTCCCTCATTTCATTCAATTTTCCAGGTTGAATTATACAATGGGCGGCAGTTCAGGGGCTCATTTTTCTGTGCGCAAAGCACACGGATATACCCTCACGCAAATGCAAGGCAACAAATATGAAAGTTCATGTTTTACGGTTCGGACTCACAAAGGGGCAACAGGAAAATAAAAGTATAACAACTCTCAACCTCCCCTAAAAATTTGATAAAGGGGAGGTTGAGAGTTGTTATACTCTTATTTTAAAATACGAAAGTTTTAAATCACAGATAGGGCATTCTGAGTGTATTAACTAAATAGCAGGAAAACCTGGTCAAACCTCTTTAATAATTATGTCGAAGATATCAATATAAACTTTAAATCAGGGCATCTAACCAGAACGAAACCGTAACTGAAAACCGAAGAAAACCGCTATTTCATTTAAACAGAAAACCGTTATTTAACCGAAACCGGTCTCTTGGAATAACCGAAAACCGAAACCGTAACCGCTATTTCAATATTAATTAACCGGTTTAATAGCGGTTAAATTTCGTTCATCATGTTCAATCCTCCTGCCAGCAGTCAAAAGCGTGGGAGTTGTCAGTTCAGCATACTCAGTTACTCGCAAGCGTGGAATGTGGAAGGGTGTTTTTATCAGCTTCCATCATCGTTGCACTTTTTTTATTTCAAATTAACCTATTTATTATCTCCGACATTCAAGTTGAAAAAAGTT
Source organism: Pyrocoelia pectoralis (assembly GCA_036250285.1). NCBI lineage: Eukaryota > Metazoa > Arthropoda > Insecta > Coleoptera > Lampyridae > Pyrocoelia > Pyrocoelia pectoralis. The sequence continues at coordinate 9,458,324 of CM070075.1, forward strand.
CTGAATAAATTAAATTTAAAATACGATCACTTGAACTTTTGGAGCAAAACTTCAGCTAAATAAATAAAATCATAAATAATCAAATATATCTGAAGCAGTTGTTATAGTTTGCAAACTTCATTGTTCTGGTTTTCTTAACCGGTTTATAACCGATTTTCGTAACCGAAAAAAGAACGGGTTAGTAGTATTCAAGAATGGAAACCGTAACCAATAAAAATGTAAAGAACGAAGCCGAAATGAAAACCGAAACCGTTATTTTCAGCTAACCGAAAACCGTAACCGAACCGGTATTTTTTTCGGTTAGATGTCCTGCTTTAAATCTTCTGTACGAAATCACCAAACCGAAAAGTTTCAATTTGCAAATATTGCCAAAATTGTGCGGAACGACATTTTCATTGACGAAAGAGTAGACCTTGACTGTTTCAAATCAACTCAGCAAAAACAAACTTATTTTGAAGAGACAGTAAACACCCTTTTCCAGTTACCTAATATCACACCATTAAGAGGGTTTCAGCAAATCGATCATCACCACGCCACGGTGCGAAAAGTACAAGAAGAACTATTTACACACGAGGCATAGCAACAATCGTATCCAACGAAACAATATCATCACATCCAACATTCATGCAAGTACATAGTCTGTTAAAATAGTTATTCACGTTATAAGTTCGGGAAATAAGATCTTACAGTAACGAGTGAGATGTTTCTGGACGAGGCGACGAAGGAGCCGAGTGAAGAATTTCGAAACGAGTATTGTGGAAATATTTACCGGACGTATATCGTATAAAGTTTTATTTCATCCTGTGAGCAATTTTGTTTGAAAAAACTAAAAATTTTTTTAAATGTCACAATCATTAAGTCTGTGAATCACAATTTTGTTTCCAGCAATTGTTTAATTTGTTGATATTGCATGATACTGTAAAGTTTCATTTTCCCGACTGAAATGAGTCCGGAAAATCAAAGAATGTGACACAGGATGAAATAAACAAAATTTTTCAAATTTATGATGCTAGCATAAAAAAAAATAGCGTATAGGTACAACTCGTTATAGTCTTGGTGTTAATTGCACTCGGGAAATTTAAAATAATTTTTGATTATAAACACACATTGTTCAATCGTATATCTCTCCATTTTTAATAACAGGAATATTTTGACTTGTCATCTGTCAAATAACATACTAGGACAAAAAATATAAATGGCGGTCAATTTAAAAATTAACCTCAAATTGAAACACGCGTTATTTGACTAAAAGTAATAATAATTTATGAATTCAGTCTAAAACAAATATCTCGAAATAAAGTTTTTTCGTCATTCGATGTGAAAAAACCTAAACAATCAAAATACAGTTCATTTCGATAGCAATCATGCCTGATGATGTAAAAACGTCAATCTCAAAATGTTGAAAAATGAACACAGAAAATGAAGCGGATTGAAATAAAATGTATCCGAAAACAAAGCAACTTTTAACAAACACGTCAATAAAAATTCATTTGGTTTCGGTAGGTATGTCGAGTTACATGAAATTGGTAATTTCGTTAATAAAATGTTGATTACATTCAACTTTAGCAAGATTAAATCTACAGTGACGTTAGGATTAATACCTACATATATATTCCAACAAACGTTTTTATACATATAAAGACAACAAATTGTGCCACCCCTATCGATCCATAGGAAAACACGTCTCTGACAACTAAACTTAATCAACCCCATTTCTCATCGTTAACCAAAAACAATTTTCTTAGATTTTTACAAATAGGAGCAAAATAACGAACGCGATTGTAGCCTAGTTTAACCTACTTTATTTGATTGCAAACATCAAAAAGAGAGAGATAATTGATTTTTTTTAAGTTTTGTTGGATGTCTCCTTGATATATGAAACGAGTATCAGAGACATAAAGTATGTCATCGAAAAATATGATTGATTTTCTCTACACTGAATCAATCATTCAACTATTATAAGGGTAGAGTTTGCAAACAATGCAAATGAATTTAAAGCCATTGTTATACGAAAGTAGCAACTATTGTCAGCCGTAATCCATCGTGATGAATTAGTTTTTCTTTCGGTTAAACATCCACTTCTTAGGTTTACTCAATTGAATCTTGACTTGAATTTTTATGGTAACGGTTCATACGAAAATTCTCATTTAAAATATTTGTCAAATGTCACTACCAAACAAGTTTAAACCATTAACAACATATCAATATCATACACATTTATAAATATATCATGGATACTAGAATAGGTATAAAATATTTATTTTTCATTTATATCTACTTATACGTAAAACGCACATTTATACAGGGTCTTCGCGCAATGTGTACCCGCAGCTCATTACCGTTTACACAAAAAATATAGGTAAACAAACCCTGCTACTGTGAATAAGAAAATATGTACCCCTTTAGCAAACATTATATTTTACATTGCGATTACACGTACGAAAGATTAATTTCCTATTTAATAACTGTTGTGTTAGTAACTATCAATAAATGATACGTTTTTATTAACACTTAAAATTACAATAATATTTTATATTCAAATAATAGGCTAATGTCAGACCCAGACAAGTGCCATCTACCCAAGCTCACATACCTATCAATAGAATGAATTTAACCCCACGCTCCACATCCCCCTTTCAAAGATATCAATGAAAATTATATTTAATGAATTAATATCCAACTTAAAATCAATATCAACACTCAACTTCAACGTTAGCCTTCCATCGATGGGAACGATCTGTTTGGTTTCCAATGGCATCCACACCAGAAATAGTTCCAATCATGAATGAAACTTCAGACGACTGTACACGACCTATGCTAGTTGACGCAGCAGAAGTAGAAGCAGAAGAATTGTTTTTCAGGCAAAACTTCTTAAAATGGCCTACCTCTTTACAATTCGAACAGGTTTTGTCCCTTGCCGGACAATGCTTCCTTGCAAAAACATGTTCTGTTCCACAGAATTTTCATTTTCCTATTTGGCTTACACCTTTTCTTGTCACCAGACTGAGATTGAAAAGTGTCATCCAACTTGTTTCCCTCCTTCTTGAAATTTTTCTTCTTATTTCCCATTGAATCTAACGATTTTGTCTTGTTTACCTGGAGGTCTCCTTGTTGTGGCTTAACTGCTTCCCATTGCTTTACAAGTTCCGCTGCTTTGGTTAGGTTCAATTTATCTATTAGTATTAACTTTTCGCTAAGTTTCTTGTCCCTAACTCCCAAAATAAGGCGAACAAGAGATTCTCTGAGTTTTTCATATTCGCAGTGTTCCAAAATAGTATGAAACGATGTTACAAAGGAATCTATGCTTCCTCCTTCTTCCTGACACCGAAGTCCAAAACGAGCTCGTTCATACACTACATTCCGTTTTCCAATAAAATACGCGGAGAAGGCATTCCACACTTCGTCGAATTTCTTGGCATTATCGAATGAAAGATTGAACAAAGAATAAATTTCGTCTGCTCGCTGACCCATGGTATAAATTAAGGTATTTATTTGAAAATCTTCTCCTTGTGATGATAAGCTACTCAATGATCGATAACGTTCAAAACGAGAACTCCGCGAAATCGAGTCACAAGGCTCGAAAGTTAATTTATCTGGAGGAGGCAATGAACTATCCATTTTCACTGCCACCATGTTGTGTTAGTAACTATTCTACAGGCAAAAAGTGACACTATGCGCAAGCGAAACTCCGATGACGTACAAACAAGAAACAAATTGAGAACTTGGAGGAGTGTTTGAAGGATCAAAAATTACTGACAAAGTGGGAGATCAAAGAGTCAGATAGTTGGACCACATAGGAAGAGCAAGAGTGAAAGGAGATGGTAAAACGGAAAGTGGAAGAGAAGTAGATATGTAATATGCACTATCTTTAGATTTAGAAACAAATCTCGAAAGTAATGGTGAAAATCAAAGCTCAGAAAGTGCTAACGTGAACCCCCCCCCCCCTCCCCCTCTGAATTAGAATCTGAGTCTGAAGCAGATTCTAAAATTTCTTGTACAATTCCTATTTGGCAGCGGAATCAACTGGTCACAATTTCGGGGATGGATGATCGCTGATGAAGCCCCAGCGTGGAGAACATATTATAGTGGATATTTTCAGACTCATCGCTGTACCAAAGTGGAGTACTGTATCTGCTCAAAGAAAGTAAGAATGCTATCCTTGCCATTTTTCTGTATATGGAACTAGGCAAATTCTAAAGACTCAGTTTCCGGGCCATATTACGATTTAACAATTCGCTGATAATGAAACAACAAATAAAGATGATTGTATTTATGAAGTAATATCGCTTCCGGATAAAAGAATCGAAATACGAAAATAGGTAAATTTGAGGATAACGGGAGCTTGAATGGGTTTGCTTGGCATCATAATCGAAATTGAAAAAACCAAGCACTTACTGAAAGAAGTTACTAAGAATACGTCATAAAAAATGAGAAAAACGATGTTATGACAAAGAGTATGGAATTCATACCAAATCGAAAATAGCAGCATATAAGGCTAAACTGATGAGAATACGCTATCATACGTAATATAATGATACCACGTATGAAATTCAAACAAAAAAAAACAGTACCTCGCGATCAAATATTCCTAAAAGGTAATGGTGGAATTAGAAATAGAACTTAAAGTAGTGGATAGAACGCTTCAGCCAAAGAGATGGTAAGAGTAACACTGGACAAACACAAGCAATAACACATCGTTTTAATTCTTAAACAATTCTGCTGTATATGTATTTCAATTGTAATCATCTATACTATACAAACCGGGTGAATATTCCGAAACCGAACATAGGCCATTAACATGGGAAAAAGGTTTTTCGCAGATTACTTTTAACTTAGAGGGTTTATAATGACACCAATCGAAAGAAGATTTTAGGTACAATAATAACATTAATACATTTTAATAAATGACAATAAATGGAAGAAGTTACATCACATCATAAATTATAATTAGAAATTAATAATTAAAGGAACTGTTCAAATAAACCTCCATTCTGCATTAAACAATGACACATCCTATTGTAAAACGAATTTCTGACGTTTGCCAACTGCCTATTCGTTATTAACATGATTTTCCGAATTGAATTTATTGCTAATTTTTGGCAAAATAATGAGAAATACAACTGAAAATTAACTAATTCGCATATCATTAGATGACAAAAAAAATCTTCTTTCGATTGGTGTCATTATAAACTCTCTAAGTTAAAAGGGGGAGCAGCAATCTGCGAAAAACCTTTTTCCCATGTTAATGGCCTATGTTCGGTTTCGGAATATTCACCCGGTATAAACAAATGCATCTTAATGGATTAAAAAATTCAAAATTTGATTCATTCAGGTGAAACTTATTACAGGAAAGCGAGAAAATATCAAAAAAAGATCAATATGAAACATATTATAAAAACAGTTTTTTACCCATATTTCCACCTTAATCTTGTACTAAAATAATGTAAAGCACGTATTCTTATTTCAGGCTTATACATACGTAATGTTATGCGCACGGAAATTTTCGATTTTGGTTATTTCTTTTAGTAAGTTAAGAAAATCCAATATAGTGTTGAGCATAAATTTAAATGTAAAGTAATTTTGACACTATTAATACAACCAAAGGGGTTCTCTCATACTAAGATTGAATGAACAATAGACGCAGCAGCAATACAAAACGACCATAATTGCCTCAGTGTTCTATTACACAAGATTTGTGCTTCACAAATTGAATGTAATACACAGTGGTAAATAGTCAGGCATTCTGGTACTCGTCTCTTTTGTTACTTTATTAAATTTATGTAAATATTTTTGACGTGAGCATTTTGAGAAAAATACACGATTGGGGGAGAAATAACACCTCTATTTGAACTGTCACGGTGAATTAAAGTCGCGCGAGAACGTTTTAACAAAGGCACGAAGTAAACGAAATTCAATTACAAAAATTTGATAATGATTTAAAATGATTAAGATTGGTAATAACTAATAACGTTTGACGTTAAAAATACTTAAATTGTGCTCCTCCACTGTAAATACGCTATAAAAATATTTTTACAACGAAATTCAAGACGTTTTATAAAAGCACTTCGTTTTGCTCAGAAGAAGCAAGTAATTTCTTATAAGAAGGCAATTACTTCTAATGGAAAACTCTTAGAGAGAAAGCAAATATTGCTCACCGGTGCGGTGCGTCTCGTAGTTGTAACTTGCAAGTTTCGATTTTAAGTTAAAATCGACTCGGAAAATTAATTTCTAAGGCTAATCTAATAAAGTACAGAAAATTGATGATACTAATATTAAATTAACCCACAACCTTAAATTAATTCTAAGGGTAGTGGAACGAAAACGTGCGAAATACGTTTAGAAACAGTACACATTGTTTCAAGTGAAAGTTGAAGGGTTGAACTTAAATTTATGATACTTTAGAAGTCACATTGATTAAATAACGTTATATAATGTGTTATAGTTGCGAAGGTATTCAGTCGGTGATTATGTATAAAAGATTTATCATTTGGGGCGCATTTGTGATCATTCTCATAATTGGTTTAGCGCGAGGGTCGTTGGCAGATATTAATAGCAACAAAACAAGCGGGTGTCTTCTTGGTATCTGCGCCCTAATTAATCAAGTAACGAAATATATAATATTATACACAATCAACGCTTCAATTGAAACATTTGAAAGATATCAATTATTTATTAAAGATGAACAATGCGACACAAAAAATTATAAGTTATAAACTTTCGATGTATTGAAATCCTTTTATTTTAAGGAACCGAATTCTATTTCGTTTATTACATTACACAGTGAGGAAAAACCCTTGTTGTTATTTAATATATTTCAATTAAAAAGAAAATGTTCATTGTATTGTGACGCCCACAAAGAGACAGTGGGTAAAATAAATATTTATAAGTAATTTATGTGCTTCCCAAAATAAAAGGTTAATTGATTTCGAAGCAGCTCACGTTGTCCTCTCGCCACTTTTCATTACGTGTAAGTCGTGCGCAGAAAAAGTTCATAGTCTGAAACTTGCTCGATAAATTTCTTTCTGTTTGTATGTTTAATCACAGATAAAATGTTTAATCGCTAACTCCTTGGATATGAAAACGGTAGTTCTTAAATTTAAAAATAATCTTTCTTTGGGGCTTCTCATTTGCGACACATAGATATCGATTAAATTAGGTAAATTATAGAATCTACAGGACTAAATAAAATAGTCTGAAAATATGTAATGGTTAATAGCTATTTTACCATCGTGGAAGAATCAACGAGGTTTAATGAATTTATTGCGTGGTACGATTATTACCTCATGATCGCTAAACTAGAAAGTTTTGAATTTCATTCTTCCCTTGTTGACTTCTTCCAATACTATTTATGTACTCGTGTACAACGTGTTGCCTACAACCATCATAAATCAGCAAGATCAGGAGTGCCCCAGGGATCGAACTTCGGACCTTTACTGTTTATTTTAGTTTAGTTATAATTAGTGATAACTGATAAGTTACTGTTTGCCGATGATCTAAAAATATTTTCGTCAATATCTGAGTCTGACTGCCAATTCTTGCAACAACAACTAGATAAAGTGTCCCAATGGTGTTCCTTAAATTGTCTACCGTTAAACAAAGCTAAATATAAAGTTGTTTCGTACTCTAGAACGTGTCAACCAATTTAGTGAGGCCAGCGCCTGATTCAAAACTTTTACAATTGACCTCAGGTCTGGATTTTTCTGTAGGATTGTAATATCTTTCATTTTGGCTCGATTGTACACTCGAGTGTCACATCCAGACACTACATGTGCAAAAAAAAGAACATCACAGATTTCATCCAGAACATTTTTTTGTCGGGGAATGTTAAACAATGTTATTATATTATTATATGTTTGATTTTTGGCAACGACTTCATAAATTATTTCTTATTGCTGATATTTGACAGAAAGTCTGCCTGTGTTGTTGTTGAGGAATTGTTATTGATTTGTATATTTGCAGATGTTCCTTTGGCAGCTCTTCTTCCTGTTCACAACTCTTAATAGTTGGCTGGTTTGGATATACATCAAATATAATGGTACATTGCTCACCATAATGTGATTTGACGTAAGATATATATAGCTGTTGAGTACATCCTCATAAGTTGCAGGTTGTGGCCATATAACACTGTTAAGTAAGTGGCCAACACAGTCACTGGGCAAAGGAGCAGAGTCTTTTAAAAAGCTCTGACAAGTGATGATTTCTTATATTTCGTGAAAGACAGCAATGCTGGGGGCCTGGGTGCAAGGTCATACTGAAAGCATTTTTTTCACTACTTTCGATCATTTACAACAACAAAAATTCTGTTCAAAAGTTGCTGTATATTTATGGTTACTACCTCGTGGTTTATAATTTTTAAAAATTATACACCTATAATTAATATTATAAGTCCACTAATTTCAGAAATAATATCACAAATGTAAGTGAATTTATTTACATTTTCTATACGGACTATAAAACGACGCCATTTTGTGCATGTATCATCGTTCACACAAAAAAATGGTAATAATAAAATATGTAGATAAATACATGATAAACAACTTTTGTTTAAAAAATTTTTTTCTAAACTCAACGGTTAAGTAATAAAACACAAAAAACTGTATTTTGGTCGCCATTTTCCACGATGGCGGTTTCAGCACAACTTTTTTTGGGGACTTTATAACATTTTAACAACAATGAATATGTGTACCGATTACCTTGCTTGTATGACAAATTTTTGAAAACAATTATTACTTTTGTCCTGATTGGAATTTGTCTGCTTTTGGACAATAAATATTATTATTCTTAAGAAAATACTAGACATACACTTGAAAAATGATGTGCTATAAAATGTACATTAGAAGAAGTAACTATCATTGTGTCTTTGTAAGAAGTAGGTAGAGGTCTTTAGGTTAGAAATGTAACAATTGCACTTAAAAGATCAACACGTAATACGATGTCATCTTGTTCTCTTGTTCAAAAACAAGAACAATATGTCTGGAAGAATGCTGTGAATTTTTTCACTTGACATTGTCAGAGCGCTGTGAACGCTTAACTCTTTCAGACCATGCATTTTGAGGGTTGTGTAAACAATGGCATTAAAAACTAAACGAGTATCTTGATCGTGGGTGGAAGGTTCTTTTTGGAAACAAATAATTTGATTTCAATATGGGAATTATCTCCTGGGTAAAAATTATCTATAATCATTTTCGAATCGAACGATTTTAGCCTTTTTACTACGTTATATTTTCTGTAAGTCGAACGACTTTTCTACGCTCCTAATGATGAAGTAATAAAAGAAGTGGAGTTTAGGAAAAAATACCCGTTCTTTTGTCGCACTACAGTCACAACTCTTAAAGGTGGAGGAAAGGCGAGGTCATTTAAGGTTTCGTCACCATGATGGGAATTCATTTTCTTTTCGACATTTTAATAGACGAATAGTGTGGTATTCAACCTCGTACGTATCAAGTCTTCTATTCCAGATAATTTCAAAGCAAGGTTGTAACCAACTCTCATGTCATTTTCTGCATAAACTTGAACCGTATTAGAATCATCTTGGAAGAATATGTACCATAGCAAAGTGGGGATTTTCAGATGACGCACGCAGTCTGTCACTCAAAGACTTCCAGACTCGTATTTAGGTGTAACGAATGCAGAACATAAAATATTTACATAATGTGACAGTAGAAGGACCAATAGAATATCAGCCAAAACTAAAACATTCGACATGTCGACGTAATAAAACTGTTAAGTAATTTTTTAAATAGAAAACAGCAATGAGAATACTGACTGGAAATAAACATAATCAAAAAACAAAAATCAGTTAACGATTCGGAACCATCTCAAGAAGAGAAATTTAAAGAGTAAAAGGAAGTCCAGACGTTTAGAAATGAAACATTATGAAAACAGCTTGGTCTTCTCTAGTCTAGCAGCAGAGCAAAATATCAACACTAATTTAATGCAAAGAGTATCCATGAATGAAAACTCTAGGGCCGTTTGGGACACTACTGACGGTAAGTTGAATTTCAGTCATGTATTTGACGGTCTAGGTCTCTAGGACATTAGGGCGCCGCCGGTAGGGTGCGACCGAAAGGACGCGGCCGTTAGGGCGCGAGGACATAAGGGCGCGAGGACATAAGGGCGCGAGGACATACGGGCGCGAGGCCAGTAGGGCGCGGGAAAAATAAAACTTGTAAATTTTTCGTTGTTCAGACGCAAACTGTAAGTGCTATAGTAAATGATCTAAAACATAACAATAAAAAAAGTAGGCACCTACTTAATAAAACCATCATCAGCATAGTAAAAATAGTTTTATTCAAAAATATTATTAGTATTATATACAGGGTGTCCGCGAAAATGTGGGAAATCTCTCGGATTCAGACAGAGCATGGAAAAATAAGATGACAAGATCCTATGAAATTTTTCCCTACAGGCCTTCACTGCGGAGATATGTGCTCATGGTAATCCTTTTTTCTTGAATAACTTTCAGAGAACTCAATATAATTTGATAAAAATTTAATATGATGGACACTAGTAAAGACCTCTTAAAATGGTGTGCATGAAACATTATTGGCTTTTCTAGTTTATCAGGAGCGGGCTAAGCTTTACATGTTGATGCTCAAATTTTTAACACCCTGTATGATAAAGACTTTAAAGAAATGAATCTGGGTAGCTTGAACCTTAAACTCAAAAAATGTACTCTTTCTTTATTGTCGATAAAATGAACCGTTTTCGAGATAAAGTTCGACCTACGTTCAGACATGTAAAGCTTAGCCCGCTCGAAGAAGGCAAAGAACTGGAGGCAGTGAGCATGTGAAACACATCGTTTGCGTAATGGCTTGAATCGTAAAAATCATACCCCATCAGCTCAGGATCGACTGACGCCCGACGTACGAAACTCTACGAGCTCACCGTCCGGAACACGTCTGACTGAAATGCTTCATTTCATTACTTAACTTTCTTAAGGGTCCTATGTAGTGAAAGACTAAATCGTTTTCTTGAGTATGCAACTCACAATACACAAATTTATTAAAAGATTGTGGACACCCTTTTCTCCACGGGTGGTACTGCAGTAACCAGATAAAGTCAACGTATAATGTTTACCTGCCCAAAAATAATACTTTTATTTCAACCTGTTAAAATTACAGGTAAAGAAAAAATAAACACGTTTGTAACATTCGGATGCACACATTTAAATAATACCTGGATGCTATAAACTTACAAATAATTTTCAATTGAAGATTATGAAAAATTGGATAATTATGTTTTGCTATGACTGTATAATATAATATGCTTATTATTCGCTAATTTTGAATAGATAATAACACCTACTACCTACCCGTGAGTAGGTAATGAATTCATTACTCACGGCTATTACTCACGGGTTGAAAGGTTGCTAGGCGATTTTAAAAAGGCGTAGATTATCTGACAGAACAATTACCGGTTGACGTTCTTTGACAACTAACGCTATTTTAATTACTATATATGTATTTAGATCTATAAAAAGCAAGTCTTAGAAAAAGTATAGTATTCTACTCGCATGTAATAACTATTACTCACTCAGATGTTTTATCACACTCGGCTAACGGCTCGTGTGTCAAATTACATCTTCGTGAGTAATAGCTATCATTACATGCTCGATGAATAATATACTATTAACCGATATAGAGAATGTAGAATAAATTACATACATATACAGCCTGTTTCAGAGTAACCGCCTTATTTTTTTAAGCCACACTATAGGTACTACTTTCAACATTTTTGGCAGCAATTTGTATCAGGACATTCTTTACACGATGGTAATATCAGATTTTTAATTAAAGGAATTATTTCAAAATAGCGCCTTTCAATTGTTTTTTTTAAATGGAATGATATATTTTTTTGTATTATTGGGATCCTAAAAACATTCTTTTTACGATAATATTTCGTTTTTCTTGAAAATTCATTTGTTTCCCTATCAAAAAGCAAACTAACATTTTAATGTAGTAGTGCATGAATGTTTTACACACGATGTTATTTTGTCCAAATATCAAGTGGCGGTAGATCCTTCGATCTATTGCTATTGGCACCATTCGACGACCGACGTTTCAATTTATATATTGAAAAATAAGGAAAACATTTCGAGCATTTTTTGTAAATACCGATCTAATTTTTATTTTATGTACATGTTTAATTTTGAGTTTCAAAAAGTTGCAAAATAAAGTTTAATTGTTTGTATTAGTGTCTACCGTTACTTGATATTTGGACAAAATAACATCGAGTGTAAACATTCAGTACTACTAGGTACTAGATTAAAATGTTAGTTTGCTTTTTGATAGGGAAAGAAATGAATTTTTAAGAAAAACGAAATATTATCGTGAAAAGTATGTTTTAGGATCCCAGTAATACAAAAAAATTATATCATTCCATTTAAAAAAAACAATTGAAAGTCGGCATTTTGAAATAATTCATTTAATTAAAAATCTGATATCACCAGAATGTCCTGAAACATATTACTGCCAAATATTTTGAAAGTAGTACCCATAGTGTGGCTAAAAAAAATAAGGCGTTTACTCTAAAACAGACTGTATAAAACACTATTTTTAATTAGTCTATTGAAATAAAAAACAATTTATAGCTGATGGGATACTTAACTGAACTTCAACCGAGTCTGGTTCTGTACTAAATGAAATTAATGTATTTGAAATAATTAAAAGTACCAAACGTAAAGTACGTAATTATTATAAATATACAAAAAATAAAACTTCAGGTAGGATCTCATTGTTTCCTTTACTGGAAGGTCCTACTATGCAAAAGCGAGATTATGGATTAACACAGCAGGTACACCTGTCAACAGTTTCTTATTTCTAGACATCATGCCAAGTATGCCCACACACTGAAATTACATTGTGATGTTAGTTGCCTAAAAATGATATCGTTTTTATTAGATTATTTGTTTCTGAATATATATATTTACATTTAAAAAAATCAGCGCGCTACAAAATGAAATTCTGCATCGAGGGAACATCATCTATTACCTATATTCCGTTGCGTTTGAACATAAAATGGATTTTATGATTTACACTAATTATTAAATAATCCAGGAATTATAAAAAATTTTATAAAACAAATGTATCTCCGACCTAGAATTATTTGAGGTGCATAGTTTCAGATATCAACCTTTACTTAGAGTAAATTAGAATAGTCACAAAAAGGTTTTTAGATTTACATTGATATCCCTATATCTAAGCTTTTGGTACATAGGACCCTTAAGTCATCAGCGCTGACCCGTTAGTTGCATCTTGAAACGACCCTCAACAAAACTAACACCATTTAGCTTCCTTCATCTCAATAATAAGTAAGATTCCAAGGTGCATTCCTTTAAACGACTGTCAAAATGGAATCTATTCCTCATTCAAATACAAAAGCAACTCTCCCTGCCTTACGTAGCAAAAACCCATCGCATAATTCACTGTTTACACTTTAAAGCAGAACTCTATTATTGTCCCCATTAAACCCAGTAAGAACCTACTTATTTTATCTCGCGTATGAAGATTTTTCTTCCAGTATTTATTATATGCAACGTTGTATTCATTATCTCACTCGTCCGCAAGTCATGATTGTTGCTTAGCTGTACATTCATACATTTAAAGCATACAAAATTGCACATTTAATTGATCTTAATATTGACAATTACATCTGAACAAGACCTATCGGTACGTTTCCTATTTTTTCAACTGAATAAATTCAATTCCTCTTACATAGTACGCAATTTAGGAATTGTAAAAAATCGTTCCTAAAATACTTTTATGAAAGATGGAGAATGCCTCTGCATTGAATTTACAAGAGAACAAAAATAATTAAGATAGAAAGTATAATATAAATAGTGACGTAGATAATCTAATGAAGTATTGTTCGTGTTTGCAATAGGCACATATTAGATTTAAAAGCCAAGCAAAACAAGAATAAGGCCATATATCATCATGCGGTTATCCGATAAGACAATAACCTTTCTCGTATCAAAAGGCGTAGTGCCAAGAAAAGAATTTTATTTTGTAAATAGAAAAGTTTGCTGAACAGTACGTGTTTATGTATAGCTGTAATTTTAACTCATTGTACCACTCTTCTAATTAAGCAGTGACAAACTTAGTTGGTAAAGAACGAATTTCAATTACAGATAAGATAAAGCTTTCAAATGAAATAAGGATTAGAGAAAGCGTCTAATTCATGAACCCCAATGGCGAGCAAGAGTTAATTTCACTGTGTAGATGGGGCAGCAATACGAATTCTGCTAATTACTAGTAACTAGCAAGCGGTTGGGGCGATAAACTCCTCATTAGTAAAAGACGCAGGGAGTCTTCTTGCTTTCGGAATACTTTAGAGAGGGTAGGTAATTTTGTATATACCTACTAGGTATATACAAAAGGGAAATTGATATGTGTTAGGTATACCTAAATCACGTAGTGGAGATTAAAAATTCGGATTTTCAATTTCCTGATTGCAGAAATGAATCGGTAGAACGAATAATAAAGCTCTTGTTCTATGTAATTACGTAATGAAACTGAAAAGAGTTCTGCGAACGTGGGGTTGGTGGATTATCATTAATAAAAAGGGATTCAAAGGGCGCGCGACCATGTGTAAGTGCATCTAAAACTGCAAAGGACTTAACAAAGATAAATTAAATAAACAGCAGAGTTCAACGTTACACAAAACAACTAAGCCCCTTAGCAAATAAACTGCTTCCGTTTCAAAAAGTGCAATTAACTTTTCTCATGAATGCGTATATGAATTGCTTTCATTTTCAAAAATATATAGAAAGAGTATAATGAAAAAATGCTCTGGTGATTAAATGCATGTTTGCGTTACTTTTAATTTCAAAGATATCTCTGACACACTTTTCTAAAAAGAAAATTATTCGGCGAGTTCTATGGCAAATGTAAAGAAGAAAGTCGAGCAAACAGATACGAAAGATACGTAACGTATAATTAAAGATTTTCTAATTTCGCTGGAACATAAATTTTGTTACTCGTATATCATTTTACAACACTTTGGGGGTTACAGCTATTCACCTAGAATGAAAGAGGTTGGAATTCATTTCTAACTTAGATAACATACCCTACAATTGTGTTCAAAGCATTAATTCAAGCTTTTGCACACCTTCATTTTCATTTAAATTATCTTTTGTCTTTGTTATTGTTTCCATTATTATTCTCTTTTTGCTTACAGACCTTTCCATTTTTATGATGAACTTCGTACATAAATGAAGAGATTTACTGCAGTTAAATAAGAACGTTCAAATACATAAATAATATCGAACTTCAGGCAGCCTTATTATAAAAAAAAAAATAAACTCGCAAGTCGTGGCGGTGTTTTGCAGTATTAAATTTGAAATTATTTCAGTTCAATACGTCTAGAAACAAGAGTTGACGTCATTGAAGAGAAATAAGACCTTCCTTTGAAGTTTATTGCGAGTAAGGCTAAGTTTTAATTAAAGAAGTTGAATCGTGGCCGTAATAAGCAATGTTTTGCTTGTAAATACGATCGACTTTGATTCATTTGGTTATTAGTACGTACGCCTGCTTTCCTTTTACGTGAAAAATATGACGTAGGAACATGAATAAATTACTAACAGTTCTTTTCGCCGAATCTTACGATCTTGGCAGACAGTCGAAGTTTATGGCCAGAGCCGCCGCAAGAGGTTTTGGCGCCCTAAGCAAAACTATTGTGAGCCCTCTCCCCCCCCCCCCCCAACAATCCCAAACCAACCCCCTAATCAACTAGTGCAGTTGATTCAGCAACTCACTTTCAGGAAATATAAAGACAAACAAGTATCAAAAGGCGCGAATTCTTTCAGAATTCTAATTTCAACCAACTTCAAATCTGTAACTACTATAATTATGGCATATACTATATATGAATATATACAATATACATGTATATAACGACCTCCCACTCCCCACCGCGGACACAACCATTCTGCACAAATGAGTCATTGTTTTTCTTTCCACCCTTAAGGGAGCGATGGGAGCGGAGAGGGTGATACCAGTAGCGATAGTAGAACTCGCAGAATGATATGCAAATTAGGTATTATAAACTCTCTTCCAAGTCAGATTGTAAAAAAAAAAAGGCTCCATTTGGCGGTGACCGCTTAGTGACTCTTAGTGACCCTCCGTCCCTGGCGCCCTGGGCGGTCGCCTAGTTCGCATATACGGCCGCGCCGGCCCTGTTCATGGGATCCCATGCGATCCATGCAGCGATTTTCACAAAATATTGTAATTGATGTCATTGTTACAAAAAAAAAATCATCATGGAATTACTATTTTCTAGGGGTTAGAACTCTTAACAGATTCCTTGTTTGGACACGTTTTTTACCAATGAGAAGACAAACTCATTCATAAATGATTGTGTGATGCCTTCCTTTGATTATGTCATGCACACAAATATATTCCCTATAGGATGATGGGTGCTTTGCCCACTTATTACCATAATTCGCCTTGAAATAGAAACATGCACTAGTTTGACATGATTCAACTTCACTGCAGTATCAGACAAATAATCTTCTCCTTCGCTTGGTAATGACAGATGATGATTCAACTTCACGTAATCACCAAAGTTTGGAAACTCTTCCTTGTGTTTTTATGGATTGTGAAAAAACTTCGACCAATTCTTCATCAATAAACAAATGTTAGTATCAGATACTTTAAGCAATACCAAGCTATGAAAGTTAGTACTGGATTAGCTAAGTCATTGAATGTAATCATTTTCTAGCAGCCAGTACCGTATACTTGGAGCAGCTATATTTGTTGGAACGACGCTTAATAATTTCTACAAGCAACTGCTTGGGAGTTAAAATTCCACCGCATGGCTAAGTATTGTTGCTATTGGAACCAAATTAGCTGATGACGCACGATCTCCTTTAGAAACCACCACAAGGATTTATTAATAAATATTCAAAATATAACATTTAGTGATATCTGAGTTTACGAATTCATGATCCTATTATAAAAGAATGAAGGTGGCGGACGTGGCGGTTTAAAAAACTCAATAGTCAATTTCCTAATATTCAAACACAACAAAAACCAAAAAAATTATTATTTTAATAACCGTACTCGTTTGCTGATGATGGCAGTTTCGCTGTCGAAACGCGTACGGATGGTGAATTATTATTGTGTTCAACGGCCAGAACGGTATTCCAAAATTTATCATATCTCCTCAACGCTTAGTTAAAGTAATTAAATAATTCTGTACATCCTTGTCTTTAAAGTTGGGATTCATGATGAAATTAGGTAAATAAGCAAATGAGCTCAAAGTCTGTATATCCCAACTAGAGTATAATTATTTATTTATATATAGAATGTGGCGACTAGTTTCGGTCCCACTAGGCCATTATCAAACCAATAAAAGCTAAAAATTGGATTGAGTGGTGCAACAGGTAACAAACAGTGAAAACCTTAAGTCAAAAGTGAGGTCCTATAATATTGGGAAATAACATAAACAGTTGTAAATAAGTATAACCAAAGACGGTGGCTGAGCATCTGTAAAAAATATGTCTAAAAAACAAATGAAAAGAAACAGCGTACTTTACATACTTATAGATAAAAATAAGCCACTAATTGAAGAGTATAGTTAACAATCAAATTTTAAATAAAATTTAAATAATAAAGCCAACAATCAATGTTAAAAATAAAGAACTTAAAAACATAAAGCAACATAACATTAAGAAAATTTGATGGGAAAACCGATGCCTGTAACCACTCAATGATATCTAGCTATTAACTTAAACATTACAAGGAATAAAACATTAATAAGTGTGAATTAATCAACTACTTTATACTACTACTACAAAAAACTAATCTAGGGGGGGGGGGGCTGGAGGGAAACAATTAAAGCAGAATATGAAGTAGGTGGGAGTTGTTAAATTCAAAACTAATTTCATTTATTAAAGATTGCATTGGTTGTTTTTGAATGATTTCTGTATCCCTAAAATTTTAAACAAGTCGAAGATTTGTCCATTGTGGAAGAAACGTGGGAACTTCGTGTTCAAGTCAGGGATAAAAGCGTGGTTGTGGCAACCGATATGGTTAGAAAACGCAGGCTTATGAGCAAGTAGGGGGTTCTTTATTAGATATTTGTGGTCGCGAATCCGGGCCTTGAAGGATCTGCCCGTTTGGCCAGTGTATTCTTTACCGCAGGAGTTGCAATGAAGTCTGTAAACCCCTGATCTGTCCCAGTGTTTATTTTTAACTAGAAGAGTTGCCAAGTTGTGGCAAGAGGAAAAGGAAAGTTTGATATCCAGTGTTTTGAAAAACTTAGCTATCTTCTAAGAGACATCGTGTATACAATAAGGGATGGAAAAATATCTGATTTGGGTTGGGGAGGGATTAACAGCCGGGGTAAGGGCATACTGTTGTTGAATGTGGAGTTCTCGTTAGAACAAACAGAAAACTTGGTGGAATACGGTGTAAGGATGATAGGCAGCTTGTTTCAACGTCAAAAGTTCTTTTTCGAAAAGAGCCGGGCTACACTACATTCTCTACTTTTTTGTTCTAAAGACACCTCTAATGAGGAAATTTTGATTTCTAATATCTTAACTGTTGTCGTTAACTTATGTATTTCGCCACTCTTGGTTCGATTTTTCAAATCGCGGTTTCAATGATTCATGTTTTTCAATTAGTTGTAATTGTAATCTTGCATTCACTTGTTGCCAGGAAGTTAACTGAAGTTTTAATTCCGCATTTGCCTTCTCTAATTGCCGAATTTTATTACTCAAGTCTGTCACCTTATATGTTATTACTTATTAGATTGGGTTCTGGTTTACTTAAGTGAAAAATTTCATCAGCACCTTCGCTTATGCTAATTACATGATTTTCCGTATCTTCTCCTGCGGTTGGTTTGACAGAATTTTGTATAAAAAGAGGATCGAAGGCAGCTAATACTGATGTCCTGAGTTGTTTACATCTTTTCCTTTCAAAAAGGGGGAATTCTTCTGTCGTAGATAAAGATGCTTGACCTTGACTACTCTCGTCGGCATATGAACAGTGCGAAAAACTGTAGTACATCGTAACGTTATCCTCTTTTGATTCTATATTCAACTGATCACTTCCCTTTCCCATGAAGGTCTTTTGCCAATCTTCAAAAGATAAGTTGTTCATGATTGGGGCCGTGCAAAGCGAAACTGCTTAGTTAAAGCACATTTTTGCTGGGTACTATAAACGTTCCATGACTAAACTCGTAGTTGAAAGTTAATTTTTCTTCTAAACTAATGTTTTGGCTTCAAACCTCGGTTATTGCGATTTGACTCTTGTCAGATAGAACGTGATGATGATGGTTCAAACCACTTCCGTTTCGCTTTTGAAATTCTTAATGTCACTGCGATTTTTTCGTAAAAACAAGTGGTTAACACCAGTTTTCCAAAAAACTATCTCACTACAGTAAGCACTACTTTGGTTTGGTACGCTAACTTGTTAATAATAATTATTAATAAGTCATTAATTTTAGATTCGTCTAACGTAATATCATTATTGTTAGTATTCAATTTATCGACTCGCAAAAAACTAAACATAAAATTACATATCATACCTAGTTGGTACTTACAAATTAATAGGGTTATTTCACCTCCAGCTGTTGAGCATACGCTTTTCTCAATCTATTAGTAATCAGATACTCTATGAATTATTCATCTTTGTTAGCAAATAACATCTCAAGAATTCACCACCTGAAAACATTATCATAAACACTTGAAAGTTCAAGGTAGTCTTACAGCGAGAATAACCAACGCTGTAAACATCAATATAACGCTGCACTTTTTAGTTAGGTATAATTGTGGCACTTGTTTATTCAACAATCCCTTTTTGACGGTATGCGACTGTTTTGGTTAGAAGGAAGATTTTCTTCTGTTCATGTAGATGAAAATAATAAAAAAAAGATACATTACTTAAATAATACGGATAATGTACAATTGCACAGGGTAAACTTTATGAATATCTAAGATTTTTCTTTATGGAATTTAGTTGACAACGCCATTAAAGCAAAGCACCCTTCCGTGAAACGAGTCACATTATCATTACGCCCGCGATACGTTATAAGAATTGCGGGCATCCATCCAAGGAACTTTCTTTACCGCTTCGTCGTTTAAAATATTTTAAAGTTGGCTATTATATGCAAAAAATTAGAAGGTTTAACCCAACAATACGCATTTTTAATGGGACATTACTCTAATGCATTCCTTTTTGGTCTTTTTTTTTTACGTTGAAAACCGTTTTGCACTTTAATGGCACACAATTGAAAAGGCCAAAGTACATGCATAATTTCAATTCATTCAATAAATTGATTAAACAATTTATATCTTGAATTGGTGAAGTAAAATTTATTTAAAATGAAATCCAAATTCTTTTTAAAAAATCTAATAATAAAACTTCTCCAAGTTTAACTTTATGATTACATCTCGTCTGTTTTTCTTTAAACAATTTATATACTTTTATTTTAATCAAAAAGCATTGCTTAAATCTTGTTTCTTGGTATTGCTCGGGAGTTTTTCATTCAATATGTATAAAACTGAAAAGTTGTAAGCACCGAGAAGACAATTTCTTGTCAGTTTCAGAAACAAACTATGGTTACGCGTAGTCCTGACACTCAGTTGAAAAGAAATAATACATTCATCCGAGCAGCAAACTTTTCCATTTTAGATATTCTTAAAACAATGGATAAGACATTTCCTCTGAATCGTATAGAGCACGCAAGCAAGATATTGCGGAAAAGACTGTCATGATTTTCTAGCAAAGGGAAAGAAAAGTCTGTCACTTGCAAGGTCCTATTAAACAATACGGCTGACTAAAACGAACATACAAAAAATACATATCGTTTTGTATAATTCCCTTAAGGGTCCTATGTACCAAAAGCTTAGATATAGGGATATCAATGTAAATCTAAAAACCTTTTTGTGACTATACTAATTAACTCTAAGTAAAGGTTGATATCTGAAACTATGCACCTCAAATAATTCTAGGTCGGAGATACATTTGTTTTATAAAAATTTTTATAATACTTGGATTATTTGATAATTAGTGTAAATCATAAAATCCATTTTATGTTCAAACGCAACGGAATATAGGTAATAGATGATGTTCCCTCGATGTAGAATTTCATTTTGTAGCGCGCTGATTTTTTTAAATGTCAATAAATAAATTCAGAAACAAATAATCTAATGAAAACGATATCATTTTTAGGCAACTAACCTCACAATGTAATTTCAGTGTGTGGGCATATTTGCCACTTGGCATGATGTCTAGAAATAAGAAAATGTTGACAGGTGTACCTGCTGTGTTAATCCATAATCTCGCTTTTGCATAGTAGGACCTTCCACTCTAAACGAAACAATGAGATTCTACCTGAAGTTTTATTTTTTGTATACTTATAATAATTACGTACTTTACGTGGTACTTTTAATTATTTCAAATACATTAATTTCATCTAGTAGTTTAGTACAGAACCACACTCGGTTGAAGTTCAGTAAGGTATCCCATCAGCTGTGAATTGTTTTTTATTTCAATAGACTAATTAAAAATAGTGTTGTATACAGTCGGTTTCAGAGTAAGCGCCTTATTTTTTTTACCCACACTATGGGTACTACTTTCAAAATATTTGGCAGGAATATGTTTCAGGACATTCTGGTGATATCAGATTTTTAATTGAAAGAATTATTTCAAAATGGCGACTTTCAATTGTCTTTTTTTAAATGGAATGATATAATTTTTTGTATTATGTAGGTATTAGGATCCTAAAAACATTCTTTTCACGATAATATTTCGTTTTTCTTAAAAATTCATTTGTTTCCCTATCAAAAAGCAAACTAACACTTTAATCTAGTAGCGCTGAATGTTTACACTCGATGTTATTTTGTCCAAATATCAAGTAACGGTAGACACAAAACAAACAATTAAACTTTATTTTGCAACTTTTTGAAACTGAAAATTAAAAATGTACATAAAATAAAAATTAAGTAGGTATTTACAAAAAATGCTCGAAATGTTTTCCTTCTTTTTTAATACATAAATTGAAACGTCGCGTCGGTCGTCGAATGGTGGCAATAGATCGAAAGATCTACCGCTACTTGATATTTGGACAAAAATAACATAGTGTGTAAAACATTCATGCACTACTACATTAAAATGCTAGTTTGCTTTTTGATAGCGAAACAGATGAATTTTTAAGAAAACGAAATATCGTAAAAAGAATGTTTTTAGGATCCCAATAATACAAAAAAATTATATCATTCCATTTAAAAAAAAACAATTGAAAGTCACCATTTTGAAATAATTCGTTCAATTAAAAATCTGATATTACCATCGTGTAAAGAATGTCCTGATACCAGTTTGCTACCAAAAATGTTGAAAGTAGTACCTATAGTGTGGGTAAAAAAAATAAGGCGCTTACTCTGAAACAGGCTGTATATGTATGTAATTTATTCTACATTCTCTATATCGGTTATTAGTATATTATTCATCGAGCATGTTATGATAGCTATTACTCACGAAGATGTAATTTGTCACACGAGCCGTTAGGCGAGTGTGATAAAACATCTGAGTGAGTAATAGTTATTAGATACATGCGAGTAGAATACTATACTTTTTCTAAGACTTGCTTTTTATAGATCTAAATATATAGTAATTAAAATAGCGTTAGTTGTCAAAAAACGTCAACCGGTAATTGTCAGATAAACCACGCCTTTTTAAAATCGCCTAGCAACCTTTCAACCCGTGAGTAATAGCCGTGAGTAATGAATTAATTACTCACGGGTAGGTAGTAGGTGTTATTATCTATTCAAAACTAGCGAATAATAAGCATATTATATTATACAGTCATAGAAAAACATAATTACACAATTTTTCATAATCTTCAATTGAAAATTATTTGTAAGTAAGGGTATAATATCCAGGTATTATTAAAATGTGTGCATCCGAATGTTACAAACGTGTTTATTTTTTCTTTACCTGTAATTTTAACAGGTTGAAATAAAAGTATTATTTTTGGGCAGGTAAACATTATACTTTGACTTTATCCGGTTACTGCAGTACCACCCGTGGAGAAAAGGGTGTCCACAATCTTTTAATGAATTTGTGTATTGCGAGTTGCATACTCAAGAAAACGAGTTAGTCTTTCACTACATAGGACCCTTAAACTGGAAATTTACAAGCCCCTTAAGCGAAGTAGCAAACTGTTCTCGTAGGAATAAAAACTTCTCAATTCGAAACGAGAAAATTAATTCCAAGTTCAGCTAAATTCTTTCGAGGGTTGCATTATCTGATTAAAGAAGTTAAATATATACAGTTACAAAAAAGTCAATAATTAGAATCAAGATCAAAAGAAAATTCATTGCTTAATGCATCGCTCTGGAAATTAAGAAGAGTCAAGTATTTGCAAGAAGAACACCTTTTAAATAGCTAAGTGCTTTAATCTTTTAAAAGTGACGTTTAGCTTCGCAAACTGATTAACAATAAAATATGTATCAAATTTTAAATTCGGTGTACGCTTTCAATTATACCATTTTTACATTACCTTTCGAAAAATAATTCAAGTTTGATTTAATTAACAGTTGAAATTAACATCAAACGACACGGACATTACATGTAATTTCCCTTGCTGTTCACTTTTAAGTGTTTTCACAAACATGAAGCAGATGCTGTTAATGGTTATACCAACTCACAAGCCATTTTCATAATAAAAATACAATTAAAATGTGTATAATTCAGGCGCACAAAATACAAAAGAATTCATTTCCGCAGTTATATTTTTTGGAGGGTTTTAATATAATTGCGAGCAGTAAATTGTTCCAAAACAGATTAAAGGATTATTAGACGCAAATCGAAAAATTTTCAAAAATAAAAATGTTTTGATCAATTTTCTACCACAAGTTTACATTATCTTGATACTTATACAAAATTTGTAATTAAGTGGTATGTAATTACAAATAATTGATTACGTAAAACTTCAAAAAATCTGTAACTTTAAGATCATCAGTTAATGTTAATTTAAAAAAAAAATTTACTGGGTTAAAACCAATTCAGAATTCTAAAAAGGGTTGAGAAAGGAACAGATTCTTCGACGGAGATGCGGCAATTGTCTTGCTCTTCATGTTCATCATTCATTATTCCGTTTAGGTTAGCTAATTGTCACTTTAGGGGGAGAAAGTCAAATTTATTTCATTTTCCCCCCTGTCATCTTACATAAGATGTTCACTAAACCATCATTTTTTATTATACTTTCTTAGGTATAATACAACGGGAAATTGTCATGATTTTTAATATTTGCAAGTATTTAAGATGAAAATGACTACGTTTTACCCCATTTTGAGGAAAAACATCAACATTATGGAACCAATCAATCATTTGCAAGTATTACAAGTGGCGTTGAAATGAGATATTTTTGTAATTTGCAAAGGTCGTATGGGGCGAGAATCAGTTCAATTCTATTATTATTATTATCTTTTTTCTTGTATTAATTCACCTATGACTTGGTTCCATGTTTTTCTTGGTCTTCCCCTTTTCTTTTTAGTCTGTATCCTCGCTTCATATACTGTGTTTATGTTTTTCCCAATTCCCAATCATTGATCATGTGTACTAAAGCTGACAAAGGTAACTGCCTTGTCATTCTCAACAAGTATGATTACCTTTCAAAAGTAACTGATTTCATTGACACCCCTAGCTTCACTAAACTCAATATTAATCCAATGATTAATTTCAATAAGAAAATTCGTAGCCTCATTAATAATTTTGGGCACCTCTATCTCTTCATTTAATATCAATTTCAAATTACTTCTTATCATGAACCCACGGTACCCTCTCCTCTATGGCCTCCCAAAAATCCACAGAACCAATACCCCTATTAGACCTGTTGGTAAGTTTCTCCGACACTCCTGTTTCAAAAATCACCAGTTGGCTAAATGCTGTTTTAAAAAGCAAAATTACCCTTAACCCTAGTTATGCTATAAAAAATTCCACTGATTTGGTCAATAACTTATCCTCTTCCCAACTCTTATACTTTATTTCTTTCGATGTCACCAATCTTGTCCCCAGTATTCCTTCCAAGGATTGTATAAACATTTTGCTTGAACATCTCCATAATTCTGATCTTTCAGACCCCCAAGTTGAATGTATAATTTCCCTCCTCAAATTTTGCACAAAACTTCTTCAAAATTTAATAACCAATTTTATCAAATTCACCCTCACATTAATTTCACTTCAGAACTCGAAAATAATAATCAGCTCCCTTTTCTCGATATTCTTCTTCACAAACACACCAAAAAAATTGAATTTAGTATCTTCCGGCGTAAGCCTACCACTACAGATCATCTTATACCTTTTGATGCCAACCACCCCCTTTCCCACAAACTCGCCGGTCTTCATGCTCTCCTCAGGAGACTGTTCCCTCCTTTTTTCAAACCGAATTCAACATAATAAAACAAATAGCGTTCAACAATGATTAATCCTATTCCCCTTTTGGAAAAATTATTCCATAAAATTAAACGTTCGATTAATCCTACTCACTTCACCCCTATCAATTCTTCCAATAACCTTCAATACAGATCTCTTACTTTCTACCCTCAGATTTCCCACACCCTCAAGAATATATTTAGGAGACATCATATTAATATATCCTTTGCTAATAAAGACACCCTAAGAACCATCCTCGCCAATAACAAAGATCACATCGATAAACTTGACAAATACGGTATTTACCAACTCCGCTGTCAGTCCTGCTCTTCGTTTTACATACGCCAGACAGGCAAACCCTTTCGCACCTGCTTCAAAGAACATTTCCTTGCCATCAAAAATAACAATTTCACCCATAAGTCCACGTTCGCAGAACACATCCTTACTACTGGTCACTCTTTTGATCCCCACTCCGACTTTAAAATCATTCATTTTTGCAATTCTTCTTTTGAAAAACTTTTCTAAATTTTCTAAATTCAAAAACGACCCTATCTTTTTAAATGAAATCACTGACTTTGGTCAGGATTACATAAGCTCGATTTGTATTTAACAAATTTTACTCCTCACCCTGTACCTATACTAGTTGCCTTTATTTCTAAGTGCGCCATCTAATGTCTAATACTAGAATACCTTATGTCAAAAAAATTTTCTCGTGACAATCATCTTGTTGGGGTTTCACTAGTTCAAAATGTCACATCTGTTTTAATCTTAATAACTTTATAATGATAAACCACACCTATGGGTTCCCAATTCCCAATTCATTGTTTTTCCCCCTTCAGGCGAGTTGCTATTTGTGCACGTTGTCTTAACCTAAAAATGTTGCCTCTTTAGCACATAAAATTAATTTCCATCAATGTGTCATCTTTAGCATTAGTTATTCTTACTTCCATCTTGTATACCGATTTATTATTTTAAGGTGAGTGAACTTGATTGTCTTTATTTTTCAGTTTTTTGGTCTTGTAGTTTTGGTTATTTTCCTTAGCCGTATTTGTAACCTGTCGCCTTCTGGTGATCTTACATCCACCGTTCTTTTTGGTCTTGTTTTTTCGTTAACCTGTTCTTCTTCCTGTATCTCCTGTAGTTCTAGTCCTCCTGTTTTTTGTGATTTGTACAATTCATTATTTATTATTAGTTTGTTATATCTTATTAATGCTTTCTTTCTTTTGCTTCTAGCTTGTTTCATTATTGGCATCAGCAGTTTCCTTTCTTCAAGGTAATCTTCATCTATCCAGATATCCGTTCCTTGTAGGCTTCTTGTGTTTCTTATTATTTTCATTTTCGTGCTTTCTTTTGAGCTTAACCAGAAGTGGTCTTGTTTTGTTGTTGTTGTTGTATTTTCCAATCCTCCTTACTTGATCTACATCTATTTCATTATCGATTTCTAGTCCCATTTTTTGTAAAACTGTTTGGATCTTTTCTTTGGTGCCAATCACATTTTCATTCTCTTCGTCCAGTTCTCAGTTGTTCTATTTTGTCTTCCTGATTAATCAGTTTGTCTTTGAAGACTGTATTTTCTTCCTTTAGTTGATTAATTTCTTTTGTGATTGTATCTAATTTACTGTTCATATTGTTCATATTGTTATTACTTGGTGAATTACTTGGAACACCCTTTCAATTTTGTTCATATCACTATTTGCTGTTGTGTTTTCTATTTTTGCATCCCCTCCCCTATGACTACGTAAATAGCTGACTCCGGTCAATCAAAGTTCAATTCTGATCAAAATGAATTCGTCGGAATCGTAATTTTATTCAGAATGATCCCAAAACCTGGCGATCCAGTACATCCAGAAACACAGGAAACTACATAAAATTTTATGTTGACTCAAAGAATTACAGTTTACCTTTAGGATATTACATTCTACTGCCAGTTTAAAAATGTGCACTAAGAGTTTGAAATGAACAAACTGAATGAAAAACATTTCAAAACTTTGCACACCAGAACAAAAATATATTATATTAACATTTTTTCGGAAAATCTTGAATGGGTTTAAAGAATTAATAAAACTACTTAATTCAACCACTACCCCTTTTTGAGCCTCTGACTCCACCATGAACTTGGGTTTAAAGAAGTTATAACCAATATTAAAACTGCACTTAGACTAGAAGCTTGACACAAGCGTGAAAGAAAGGAAGGCATACCCAAGGTTTATTAAGGCATACCTACATAATGTCCTGCACCAACTGTTTTTATATACTTAATACGAAAATGTGTTATTAATGTACAATAAAATTATGTATATTTCAATTAAAAATCTAAAAATACCCAAAGCCTCGCAAAACCAAAGTTATGAGACGTTTAATAATAACGTTTTAATGATTAAACCCAATGGGCGGTTAAATTTCCGAAATCTAATTTAATTATTATTAGTAGCTATTTTTTAGAGTATGAAGACGTTTTCCTTTATATCTATGCAACTTTCGACTACTACACTGAGAATGTTGAACAACCCTCGTACATGTTACACAATAATAATTAAAACAATGAATGAAATTTGAAGTACATAACTTAAAGTAAACAACTTTCTACAACGTAGGTACATTTTTTTTGTATTAACTGATGCTGGAATTTATTTAATTAAATATGCTCAGCAGTGCAAATAGTTGCATACCTCCACTTTTTTATGTACTTTGCGCGTCAAAGTAACAGCAATCATTTTCATGGGTTAAAAAGAAAATTAACTTTTAATTAGAAATATTCCGGCTTACATGGCAGATTCTAACGACAGGAATAATTACGAAACTATTGCCGAACTGCGAAATCAGCTAAAAATAAGTATTCGAGGGTGAGAGAACACAATACGTCCTGTTTTACATAATAGAAGGAAAATGTATCCAAAAACCGGCATTCGCATACAGACGGTTTGTCTCCTCCCTTATTCGAATTTTTGATTAAAGTTAACTCAGTAAAATAATAAAGAATCTCATTAACCATTTTTCCTTGCAAATTCTCATTCTTCTCTATGAATAATCAAATTTTATGTAATAGCGTCAATTTCCATATTTATAAGTAAAATACGTTAAATCGAGCTTTCTACAGAACTCAAGAACGCGCGAGGAGAAAAACGATGTTGAGTAATGCTCCTTATATATCATTTTGCTTGTATGCACAGTTTGAGTTTTGTAACAAAAACATCAATCCTACATCTAACGGGAGGTTTTGACAGTAGATTTATGAATCGGAATTTAGCTAATGTTTTCAATGCACCAACGAGACATTGCACTTAGTATAGAGTGTATAAAAACAGTTCATTCACATGCGGAGCAAAAATTGAAAATGCAATGACGAAATGAGCATTACGGAAAATAAGTGGATATGATTAATATCTGTCGACAGTGGAAGCTCGAAATACATTAACGAAAAAATGTACATGGACGTCAAAAATATATTTAATGAGAAATTTAAATTATTTTGACGTTTATATTAAAATACAGCTTTTTATTAAAAAAATTACTTGCAACATTAAGTTAACATTAAAATGATTAATTATACTGGCTGGGCTCACAACAGTTTAAATGCCTGATAAAAACCTTATTTTATTCCACAATCGTCATTTAAACATTTGTCGAATGTATAAAGGTAATTATTTATTTTCCAACGTTTCTTTCCAATGAGCATAATGCAAAGTTTAATACGGTAAGGTGTCGTCACATACAACTAAAACAAATATGTTTATTTTTGATTTATACATATTATAAATAACAACCATATCATTCGAATCAATAATTCCTATGTCTCTCAATTATATTTCGTTTTCAACATACTGAATAGGTATAGCGTATTATTAGGAAAATGTAATGATAGACCAGATTCCCATTTTCTTGTAAATGAAAATGGTATGATTAATGACACATTGCTTCATTATTTCTCTGTTCAAACAAAATCATTTCAGTAATTTCTACAACCAGATTATTAATTGTAAGCTTGTGTATATTAAAATAAAACCTAACTTCTGATTCTAACAAAACAGGTATTCCGTATTCATATCTACATAATCGAAATGAGTCTTCACAATAATATTATTACAGATACAGACCATACCACTTTAATTTTAATGAATGAGCAAACTAACATTATTGATTCACCACCAGTTCTCATTTTTGATTATATCTCAAATTCATAATCTTTACGATTTCTAGGTATCCTAGCTTAGACCATGAACTAAAAACTTTACTAGGTATGTTCAACACTGCGCTGCTATCTGTACCATTAATCCTCATCAGTCATCAATCTTGTTAGTTGAACCTGATTTTTACGTTATGCCTTGCGCCTGAAAAATGTAGGGCCACTCTCGAATTCTGGGCGAGGCAGTCAAGCGGCTCAAGGACGATCTGACTCACTCATCCCTCGATTTATACTAGGGAAAACTACCACGTCTTCTTTGATGCGGAATTGGCATCCCAACCAGACATAGCCATCTTTACGGATGGATCTAACACAATGGAAGGAACAGGGACCGGAATTTATTCCAAATAACTGAACTTCCATATCGTCCAACCACTAGGCAACATTTCGTGATTACACCAAATTTTTAAATTAACAGATTTTTTACTTTTTATTAGATGCTGTTATACAAACTATAACTACTACTTATATACATAGGTACATAGATAAGGGCAACTAACGTAGATTTACTGCTTTCACGTTAATAATTGTCATTATAAGCATCTAATAAAAAGTAAAAATCTGTTAATGTAAAAATTTGGTGTAATCACTATGACGCCACTGGATTTCCTCAACTTGCACTTTTACCTTAATGTCAATTATCCTAAGAAGCATAACAATGAGTCATTACTGGATCAAACAGCCAGGTATTCTCGCCAACCGCTAGTGAACGGCCTCTACTTGAATAGAAGAAAGATGAAAATGATTATTTTTCAAATTACGTTGCTTTTGTATTTATGTGTGCAGATGAAAAATGAATTTCATAAAGATGCGCACTTTTATAATTACAGGGAAAAAAGTGCCCTGGCTTTAGGGCTTTCATGTACTTGTACATGGAACATTCCTACAATCCATACATTTTTACCTTACAAATGAGACTTTATTGTATTTATTAACTTAATAAAATGTAATATAGGCCGGGTTTATTTCTTTTCTATCGAAAGTTGATATAAATTCCCAAATAATTTCTCTATATTAGTAACTAATTAATGACATACATTCCTTTGATTCTCGTAATTAGTGTATATTTAGGTTTGATATTAATATTTGTAATTTGATAAAATCTGACATTAGGTATAAATAGAACCTTTACGGTGAGCATTTCATTTCCTTTTGCGCTCGAGGACAACTACTGCGCATATGTATAGCTAGAGGCTCTAGGTTTACGAGTTTGAATTTCAGCTCTTAACGTTAACTACTACACTAGAACCATTTCTCGCTTTATAGGATTTTGTGTAAAAGTGAATCCTTGACAATATTTCGTACTTATTATTAGCATCCTGTCTTCACTAGAACTGCGGTTCAGTAATTGCTTTAATTCCACAAATGATTTTGTGCGCTAAATGCCGATAGGATACGATATGTAGTTAAGAGTAGTTTTTAGTGTTTCTTGTGTGCGCCTCTTTCAAGATGTATACATAAAAATTCTGGCATGTATTGTCACGAGATTTCCCTCGTATGAACCACTTTTTTTCAAAAAATAAGTATAGCACAATATATATTGCTGAATTCAGAAAAAATACTCTCAAAGTACATAAAAACTGCAACTTTATCTTTATAAAAAAATTGAGTGTCGCCATTTTAGCTTAATTATACCGGAAGTGGCGTCATCAAAGGAATATCAGCATTTTCGTCCTTTTGGCCCGAATGCAATCGATTGGCGAAAACCGCATTTCGATAACTTCAATAGTTTCTTAGTATAGAGCGTTGCAAGGAAATGTGTACGGACAGACTACAGACGGAAATTTTTTTTTTCATTTTTGGATCTACGTATTCAGAAACCCAAAGATATATAAAAATTTGTATAGTAGGTCAATTTTTTTTGGAGCACTAATACAATAATATATACTTCCCTTTTACTTCGTACTCGGGAAGTAAAAATGCAAATGTGCCCAATCATTTTGGGAAACAAACTAAAAGTGTAGAAAGCAGAAAATTATAGAAACAACAATGAAAATTGAATTACGACTTCATAAAAATTCAATTGATCCATTTGATTTTTGTGCTTACTTTTGATCCGTTTGGTACTCATTTTGTTTTTCTTCATGTTGTGTTATTAAAGTCATTTGGTTATGGTTTTCCCCATTGTTTTGCGGTTCTAATCTGTTGAGCTTCAGTCTGTTTTATTCAATTTTTATAAAGTCGACACATTTTAAGTAAATAATGTAATTTCCATTCGGAATATTTTACGCCATTAGTCATTCGCACTCCATTTCACCATTCACAACTTTAATTTAGATATAATTTTTATCCTGATGATGACAATTATTAATATTGTCGAAACATGTAGTATGTAATCTTCAATTCATTCTTCAATTTGCAACTCTAATCAACTTTAGCTTTAACTTAAATAAATATATGTCTATGGGGAAGGTTGTGAAGTACTTTCCTACAATGTAGAAAAGATATTTTCACTATCTTGATGACTGCGAAAAACAATTTCGTAATTTCTTCCTTTTCTGATCTCGAATACATTGTTTTTATTTATATAGAAAAACAAATTTCCCATGATAAACTACTCACGAATTTAGTATAATATAATAAAAAATTAATGTCGACAGTGACAGAAGAGCGTAGTTTTTGTTTTTACAATACTGAATGGAACCGCAGATCTTAGTAAAAATACAAGTTTTAGCTTGCCAAGTATCCAACTTTAGAATGAAAAAAATTGAAAACGAATAGGTACCGTTGATAGATACGGCAGAAAATGTTTCTCTTTAAAAAACCTTAATATATTCAAAAGTTTTCTATGATATGTTATCCAAGTCACCACCCCTTGTATGATTTCAAATTTTTCGTATTAAAATAAAATTAAACGAAAATAACTACGGTTTAATAGTACTAAAAATATGCCATCGCTTTAATCTTTTACCCCCAAATAAAATTTGCTCTAAACTTGATTTTAATTTAAAACAAATTCGCTTTTTCAGTTTAAACCGATCAATTTCGTAAG
The DNA here is from genome assembly GCA_036250285.1 of Pyrocoelia pectoralis. Lineage (NCBI taxonomy): Eukaryota > Metazoa > Arthropoda > Insecta > Coleoptera > Lampyridae > Pyrocoelia > Pyrocoelia pectoralis. The sequence continues at coordinate 9,490,881 of CM070075.1, forward strand.
ATTAAAACTTCAGCATGCTTTTCGAAGTAATCTCTAAAACTGCTTTAATCTTTTGATTAGTAAAGTTAGCTTATTAAAGTTTGTAGTTTTTGCTTAATGAAGAAACAATTAAATTTGCCTTGAAATGGTTAAAACACACCAGCAGCAGTTTCGCAGTCTAACAAAACGATTTTCTAAAAGCCGCAATAACGAAATCGTTACAATGCGGGAGGTGGCGAATATTTCCTTGTTAAGTTTTATTGCACGACTGTTTAAACTAGTTTAAACTTTCTTGGCACATCTTTATTTAAAATCTTTACGATTATTTTACCTTCATTTTAACCCATCTTGAAACTGTCATAATTTGCAATCGATAGAGTCGGTTAAGAAATTATTGTCAAGAGTAGAATCTAACATTTTAATTTACACGTCAGACGTGGTTGCTGAATTTAATCGTAATGAAGCGCGTACACTATTTGTTACCACAAGAAATTGCCAAAATTACAGAATAGTTGCTGCCACGCTAACTTTCTTGCCGAATGAATCGATTACCTGCCGACCCATGTCCATCACGTGGGATTGTTCCTAGTTTAAGTTGTTTTAGGCTTCCTTCACCTGTCCACTAGCTTGCAAATTGCCCTATTGTTTAAAGCTTTCAATTTACAGACATAAAGCTTTCGCTGAAAAGGCAAAATTAGAATTTAATGGTAGTAAAAGAAAGCAAATCGCGTTTTACAGGAATAAATTAATGAAGTTATTCATAAAAGTTTAAAATATTAATCTTCATAAGTGAGAATAATTTAATATGTTCAAGGTTTACTAACCATTATAGTCAGCTTCGGGTTATTGAAGGTTTCACTTTCAAACTTCATTACGGTCAATTGACTATTATATGAGGCCCTATTATTGTAGTCCTTCAGGGTGTTATATAATATACACTAACATTATCTCGATATTACAGGCGAGAATGTAAAGGAAATGATATTGTTATGCAGAAGAAAAACTCAGAAATTGCGTATAAACACAGTATATTATTAACTGTGGCATAAACACACAAAAGTATAGAACGCCGTTTTAGTATCTATTCAATGTAAACAATTTTACTTATTTTTGAAATTCTGTATTGCAACAATTCAGTTTCGATATAATGCAAATTCATTTTTATTATTCTCTTATTGATCATCTCAAATAATTGTTCTTATCTTGCCAAGAATTTGAAACAATAATAGTAAATGGCGCCACAAATTTATCTTCTTTTTTTGTATTTTGTGTGAGAAAGCAATCATTTAAAGTTATCCAAGACAATTTTAAATTATCTATGTAGCGAATTACAGGTACCCTTATGCATGTTTTAACTGGGAAACCCCTATGATTAGACATTTATTTATACATATAACCTTAATTCTTAATGAGTGAAATCTAAAATGAATCTGGGAGTTACTTATTAAATATTTAACAAATTTAACTTTCTGTACATTACGATATTCTAGACGCCAGAGCAATTCTAAAAAAGTAATTCGGGGAATTAAATTCAAAATGGGTTCTATATCAAAGTATATTAATCTATATGCAGGTTTGCGAACGAAAAAGGCTCCGTATCAAGGAATAAACGAAGCGTATTAAAATTAAATAGGAGCTTTGATAAAGTAAATGGTTCTGTGAACTGATATCATGACGGGTGGAATGAAATAGAATCAAAATGTAAAGTCGAAATCATGTAACTTTTTGTGCCTTTAAAATGAACATTTAGCGCACTTATTGGGAATGAATTTTTATGCCGATAATAGATTAAACATATTAATTATTCATTTGAAATCCGCTACGATCACAGTTTCATTTTCGCCTAATCTAAAGCTGAATTTACTGTAGATACAGTACGTAAGGGAAAGTGTCTATTTTTAACATAAAGAAGTTTAAAAAATAGACGACTTAAAAACATGTTATTAAAAGTTTGAGAAAGTTTCATAAGGGAAAGGATAACCGGGCAGAAGAAAAAAAATTGTCGATAAAACATACAAAATTGACGAATTCTATTTCAAATTCGAAACTCATTCAATAGTTCGCTACTAAAAGTATTTTAATCTACTTTTTTTTTTGGCATCGCCCCCTTTTGTTTCACTTTCATCGCATCAATCTTGCGCCTCGCTGCTGACAGACAATCAATCTATTGTACCCGTTAACCGAAGCCATAATCCGATTTCAATGTATTTTTCACAATAGGATAATAGCCTTGTAAGTTTATGTGCAATTGGCTGTTCATGTTCCTTGATTGATTGTTCTCTGAACTGACTACCGAAACTTCGGGAAGAGCACCATTTCTTTTGGTTCGATTGTATAACGTTTCGAATGGCCAAAGTGGATGAGGATAATTGCCTAAATTTATAATATAAGGCGTTTCTAATTAATCTTGGGAGTAAAGCAATACTTTTGCATGCTACATGAACTCATCTAACTATATCACGCAGTTAATTTGTAACAATGAATATTCTAGAAAATATCCATTTCTGCGGCCACGCAAGCTACAAAACTGCTTATTCAAGCAACCTTCGCACCAACTGAAATTCTAACTAGATACGTGCACGATCGTTCCACAAAATTAATTCTTAAGGATACCTCAAACAAATTAAATTTAACGAGACCGTCGTCTTTCGTATTTTTTTAATGATCGAATCTAGCGGAATTGAGATAAGTACAATGGTGTAAAATATTATAGCAAAAGCAAAGTTTAGTAATACAGGTTTGGTTTATGAAAAAGCAATTTCTAGAAAATTACTATTAAAACGTTCCTGAAACGTTTTATGAAAGTGCGTGTTATCTCCACGTTGACATCAGCAAGCAGTATTATGAACGCAAGCCTTGGTAACTGCTATTCCACTAAAATTCATATAACAATTTCTGTAACACCTTTACGCGTACGTACTCCATAATAACCCTTCTTAACAACAAGTGATTAGAATCCGAATTATAACGCAATAAAAGGATAAAACTAAAGGCAGTATAGTCGATTTTCTCTTTAGCGTTAAGAGTGTGTTTGTTTAGGACTGCTACAGTACTAGAGTGATAATAAATTGTGTAAAGCACGAGGCATTACTGTTTAACGCACTTTTTTATGTGTTTACTCAAAAACCGTGAAATAAAACCGAATGTGTGTTAAAGCAAAAGCGGAAAATTAACGGTTAATCATTAGTAAAAATTCATCTTTACCTTCACGCTTCATATTCAACATAAAATATGGATCTTGAATATTTTTATTTACATCTACAACACGAATATTTAAATACGCGAGTATAATAAAACGGTGACATAATTCGGTCATTCATTTTATCACGCCAGTTAGCTTTTAACAATCTTGATTTTGATATTTTAGCACCCATAAAAATTTATAATTGCATTGAACAAGAAGTTGTTAACCGCTATATTTTCTGACAAACTAATTTTTCTTATTAGTAGTTACACATCCCTCCTTAGGCACATTCGAAACAACAACAATAATTTTTGTTAGCTACTTCGATGGCCTAGGTTTTTTCCATCAGTGTGCAGAGAGTTCGAGCTCGAGGTCTCGAGCAAAGCAGCCATTTTCAAAGTTAGATAAAAACCGAAATGGGCTTACTTTTTGAATAAACTGTGCTGGGGTTGAGATTCTAAAGGGTGACTTTATTAAAAATGTTCGATCCAATTATAGAGAAAGCTTTACTGATTAAGCGGTTTGAAGAGCGGTTTAAATTTATTGTTTATTTGGTTTGGTGTGTATGTGCGTGTGTGTAAACATAAATAGCATACATATGAACGATACAGTGTAGGTACCCTATTGTGTTTGATAATTTTGTTCTAAATCATTATATACAGTGTGGTCGATTTTTTATTATTCAAGCATTCATTCGGTCAAAATGAAGTTAATCAAAAAATATAAAAACTATTCCTACGTGATATTTTGGTGATCTTATGTTATGTTAGTATTATTAGTTATGAAAGATGCTGAAATTGTCAGCCATTATTATCGCGCGCATTTGCGCCATCAGTAATTAAATTACGTTTGCATTTAGGAAACGTTTCGAGTGCCATTTTCCAGACGCTAATCTAATTCTGTCTTTCGGTTCATCGAGGGTGTCGGCACGTGGTGCTGTAAATTTTTCTCTTCGCGAATCCACAAACAAAAAATCTAATATTGGCAAGTCTAGTGACCACGGTTGGGGTCTCACCTTAGATTACAAAATTGTTGGTTAATATACCCTAGATTTCAAAGCAGAGCCGTTTAAGTAAATTCATCATACAGAAAATTCAAATAAAACGCCAGTCATAAAGAACCGATCTGTTCATCAACAGAAGAGCATCCATGTCTTCCAAGTTGATATTTTGGGACTTTCCTGTGAAACTAGGAATGCTATCACAGCGTGTGAAAGCGTGGAATCCTGGTAAAGCAATTGCTTTTCCCTGCCAATAGCTTCAGCTGTTGCATGAACCGGAAAAAATCTTTAGTTCTTTCCTGTTCCAAACGCAATCCAAAGTTTATCAAAACCCGCTGTCGACAAGGTGAAGAAGTACGCAATTGCTAAAACTAAGTCATCAGTATCTATAGAGCGTATATAAATATTCTTGTAGCCGTTTTCTACCATCTCATGACCAGGACAAGTAACATCTATGAAGGAAGTTTGTGCTTTGATATTTCCTTTGACGTCTTCACCTGAAGTTGATACAACGTGTATGTTTGTGGTGGTATCCACCATTAGATTTCCAAGTAAACTGAAGAGCCGTGCCAATTTTTAGGTATTGTACATGTGGAAGTACTTGTCTCCTAGTTTCTGCTCCTCTCTTCTCACTAGTATCACCTTCAGGGCCGGATTAACGCGGAGGTTAGAGGGGACTACAACCCCGGCCCCCATTAGATAGGGAGGCCCCATTAAAAAAAAATTTTAGTAAAAAGAAATAAATTAATGTATTTGATTATTTAAAATATTTATCTTATTGTTTACTTGTACATTTATTTACTTAGTTTATATTCATATGATTTTATTTTAATGTTTATCGTGCAAAATAATTTCGACGAGCTTAAAAAGGGCCCCTTTCAGGTAAAGAGCTCTGGACTCCTCTTTAATCCGGGCCTGATCACCTTTGATACTTGTATGTGTGTACGTATCTATCCCAAACAATATCAATTGTTCGACATTCGAACGCTGCGATGTCTTTGCAAATGTGTGGGTGAAATTAGTTTGTTTAATAATCAGCAAATGTCTTTGAAGCTTGTGGGCTCAATATGTTAATAAGAACTGCACCATCATAAACTAAAGCGTCACAGGTTCCCGAAAAGGCATGCTCCTTTATGTTTACAGTGTCTTCCAAAATGTGTACAAGGTTAGATTTATTGCCTAATCTAAATTTACCATTACTGGAAAGTGCAGGTAGAAATGGCTGATTCTCAATGATGGAAAGTGTAGCAAAAACAAGATACGGGTAGCCATTTTGAAACACAGCCACCATTTTGGATTATAATAACTTTGTGCAATGCCTCCCCACCTTATTTTCATTGTCTGACTCTAACCTACAATTATACCATAGGGCATTTTCTTATCACAATTTTCAGTTTTTATATACGTAGCTCCCTCATTATTATGTTTACGTCAAAAATGATCCCTAAGTGTTTAAAACCGTGAGTTTAAGCTAATTAAAAAGAATTGTAATGTACAGTCACAGGTGGTATCATGAACTTTAGTAATGTCCCCATAATACTATGACTTAGGCAACCAACGTATCAAATAGAAATTGTAGACGAAATTTAACGAATATTCATAATATTCGCCAATTCCCTTCCTTATTTATACATCTTCGTTAAACATCGCCTACCATCACCAATGTGATACGTTGGTTCGGTCTAGGACATTAGGGCGCCGCCGATAGGGCGCGACCGAAAGGGCGCGGCCGTTAGGGCGCGAGGACATAAGGGCGCGGGGACATAAGGGCGCGAGGACATAAAGGCGCGAGGACATAAGGGCGCGAGGACATAAGGGCGCGAGGACATAAGGGCGCGAGGACATAAGGGCGCGAGGACATAAGGGCGCGAGGACAGTAGGGCGCGGGACAAAGTATACAACACAAACAAAACTTGTAATTTTTGTTCTTCAGGCGCAAACTGTAGTGCTGTAGTATTATACATTCCTTTTGTAAAGTTTCTAGGTGTATGCGTAGATACTAAATTAAATTCTTCGGCTCATGCCGACTATGTAAGCGCCAAAATTAGTAGTAATTTATACATTCTAAGACGACTATCAAATAATAATGTATCATCTATTGTTCTAAGATCAGCTTATTTCCTTTGATTCACTGTCATTCATCTTACTCAATCAATTGTATGGGGCCATTCTGCCATTTGGAAAACAATATTTCGGTATCAAAGAAAGGCGGTAAAAATTATAGCAAATCTTGGTTATAGGAAAGATTGTAAGCGGGCTTATTCGCATTTTCAAATTCTAACTGTACATACTATATTTATATTAACCTGTCTCTAACCTCTGTCATGCTAAGCGTAATATTTGCAATTATACCTACTGTACAGTCGGATATTCACTTGCACAATACTCGTTTTAAAAATAACATTTGTGTTCCATACCGTCGTAATATCTAAAAATCAGGACGGTTCTGAAAAATTCCTAACAATGTCTTCAGGCTTTTTGTGATAATGTGCAATCCATTAGGAAATATTTAAACCAGTTGTTTTCTTAGGATTATTGTCAACAATAAGACACACAAAAGGACCCATGTTAAATTTACATTCTTCAGAAATAGTTAGGTACTTAATGAGCTTTCTATTATTATCGTGTCATTTTATAGAATATTGCGAACGTAGGGTCGTAGGTCGAACTTTATCTCGAAAACGGTTCATTTTATCGACAATAAACAAGAGTACATTTTTTGAGTTTAAGGTTCAAGCTACCTAGATTCATTTCTTTAAAGTCTTTATCATACAGGGTGTTGAAAATTTGAGCATCAATATGTAAAGCTTAGCCCGCTCCTGATAAACTAGAAAGCTAATAATGCGTCATGACACCATTTATAAAGTCTTTACTAGTGACAGTGTCCATCATATTAAATTTTTATGAAATTATATTGAGTTTTCTGAAAGTTATACAAGAAAAAAGATTACCAACGGCGTCCTTCATGGGCACCTATCTCCGCAGGGAAGGCCTGTAGGGAAAAATTTCATAGGAACTTGTCATCTTATTTTTCCATGCTCTGTCTGAATCCGAGAGATTTTCCACAGTTTCGCGGACACCCTGTAGGTATATAATACTAATAATATTTTTGAATAAAACTATTTTTACTTTACTGATGATGGTTTTATTAAGTAGGTGTCTAATTTTTTATTATTATGTTGAAGATCATAATACTAAAGCACTTACAGTTTGCGTCTGAACAACGAAGAATTTACCACTTTTATTTTTCCCGCGCCCTACTGTCCTCGCGCCCTTATGTCCTCGCGCCCTTATGTCCTCGCGCCCTTATGTCCTCGCGCCCTTATGTCCTCGCGCCCTTATGTCCTCGCGCCCTTATGTCCTCGCGCCCTAACGGCCGCGCCCTTTCGGTCGCGCCCTATCGGCGGCGCCCTAATGTCCGGCTTCGTACGTTGGTTGCCTAAATCACAGTGTCCGAGGGACCTACAGAATGTTGATTCAAAAAAGAGGTATAATTGTAGCAATACATTGAGTTTTTTATTTCATTCTTAATCTCACAAGCATAACTGGCCTGTCACAATGATGTTAATGTTAATGGTAATGGTAACGTAGGTTAAAATGTTAAAGTTCAGAAAATGCTGTCTGTTATGCAACTGTTCACAATGATGTTAATGGTAATGGTGATGTTAGATGGAGATGTTAACAGTACAGAATATTTCTGGATTTCTTACCATCACCACTAACATCTACCAATGGAAATGCGATCTCTCACGCATGCGATTTGTGTGACTTAAATTTTGCTCGTTATTAGGAGCAGAATTTTTAACTTTTTCAAACGAAACGATTCCATTACTATAAAATTATCAATGTAAATTCTTCACTTCAACAAAAATTGTAGATTAAAAGTAATTTATTTTTGCAGAGGAATGTAGCTCCAACCATATTACACCGCGAATTTTAAATTTGCAAGACAGTTAAAAATTTGGTTAACATGATTGTGACCAGTATTAACACTACCATTACCATTAACATCTTAACACTACCATTAACATTAACATCATTGTGACAGACGCTTAAAGGAGTTCCTTTAACATGAGAAATTTTTAAAAACAGATAGAAAACACAAAAATGATTACTTAAATAAGAATCGTAATTTTAAAAAACAATGTTATGAAGATCGCAAATACGAAACAATGTTCAACCTTTCTCCTAGACTTACAACCTCCTATTACTATAATGTTAAAAATCTTTTATATGTGAAAATAATTTCTTACGTACTATACTAGTGAGTACTGTGCTGTGATAGTCAAATGAATATTATTGTGATGTGAAAAGAAAGTGTAGTGTATTGTGTATATTAAGGGCGTTTGTGTATGTATAGTTTGTCATTCTTAATACATAACCTCCTTTTGTTTGTATACTTTTTTTTATATTTCTTGCGTCTCCATATTCCATCGTTCATTATATATTTTTAAAACAGTTCTTTTAAAAACTCGTCCTTTTATTCAATCATTAACGTTTATTTCAACATTCTACCTATCTTCCTAAACGTTGCAGTATTATTATACAGGGTGACCCAGTGGGATATGACGGTTTTTAGAACATTGCCGTTTCTAGCGGTTTTATGCGGGGGAAAGATAATTGGTTGCTATGTAACCTTCGTAACATGCGTTTTTTATTTTCAGTGTGCTGCACGACATTATAGTGAACTGGACGGTGGCAGAACGTGTTTTTACAGTGACTGCATTATTATTATTATTTTCTATGGGGGTTTTTAAAATGCAGTTAAAAGAAAACATCCAAAATGAAATTAGAGCAATTGATGCTGGTTTATTGCAGCGAGTTATGTGTGTGATGAGCTTCCAGCACAGATTGCCAAAATTATTGGAACTATATAAAACGCAATGATAAAAGTGTTCTTGCTTGACATGCTTGCTTATAGAAGTTTTGGTTTCACTTTTACTACAGTTCGCTCTCTCTATATTATTCCTCACTTCCATGGTGTAAATACTACCTGAAGTAAACGCGCCACTATTATTTATAGTGTTGGAAAAACTGGTTTATAACTCAATTCACTAATAAATTTAATTACTCTTAGAAGCCTGGGTTATTCCAACAAGTATAAAACTCATTATTTAGCAAATCCAACTCTGGATGAAAACGTTGAGGCATCATGTCGAAAGGCTCGATTTCGCCAAAGTACTTCAACGATACCAGCGAACCATTTTGGTCTTGGTAGCAATCGGCGTGGACATTGGACATTGAATTTCAGTTGCTATACGTTGTAAAAATTTTCTTCATCTACAGGCCTAAGGCAACCTTCTATTTCCGAAGTATGTGGTTGTAATTCGTCCAGCGGCGTACCAAACCTTTCTGTTGGGCACTCTTCTGTTTTGAAAACGATGTTAGTGCTGATTACAGCATTAGATATAGTTACCATTAACTGAATTTGTACAATATTTTAATTGTAAATGAAGAAATGGCGACTTAAATTAATAATACGGTCTTATTTATATTAGCCAACTTTTGTTTCCTTTAAATACTCTCCATTCGCTCTAAAATACCCTCTGTATATGAATAATACATCGAAAAAAATCATATTGGTTTTATTTTCAAAAGAGACTCTCGAAGTCTGTGAAATCGGGTACCTACACTAATAATCCTTTGACACATTAGTGTCACATTGAAGAAATTTATAAAAGTGTATAGTGTAAAATAAAAATATAGACAATCGAATATAAATAAAAAAGGGTATTGGAAAACCATTATTATGTACCCTAAATTATACTTGCTAAGCATTCACTTAAAAACAGATGCATTAAAATCAACAGACACGTCATATCGCGACGGCGGCAATGTAGTGATTAGATAAATGTTTAATAATAATGGACATTTAGAAAGAAAGGAAGTTATACATTTTTTAGGGACACATGCGAACGATAATTCTTCGCCGACTTTTCCAACATATTGAACTGGGAAAAGCAATTAAGGAGATTAATGGCGGTCACCGGTGGCAGTCAGTGGTCGATATTCTAATAAAAGAGGACTACAGAAGTTAATCTCGTATCTGATTTTATTACCGACACCACATTAACTTGAGCCGATTTCCAATCAATATAGAATTATAAACATTTGAGATACTATCGGTAATTTATAATGCTTTTCCGTATGAATTTTACAAGTTTTGTTACCTTTTGTGTATCGATCGCTTAGTTCGAAAATTATTAAAGCGTATCAGTAGTTAAGTAGTAATTAAAAAAAATTCATTTTATTAGGAAATGGAGTTGTCAACACTGGTAATGCAAATTTAATTAATGAAGGAGCAATTTTAGTAACCTAATTGTTATTTGTGTAGCATGAAATTACGAATTAATCCATTCTTCGAATCCCAATTTGTTTTATTGTATCATAAATATAATTCTTCTTAGGTCATGGTATCTAATATTTTGTAAGCCGGAGACTTTTAGGAAGAATTATTTCATAAAAGTAGGTAGTTATTTTCTATTAAGGAACATAAACTGTCCCAACTCCTTAAAATCATAAATCTCCCATTAAAATTTTAAGACGTAAATATGAGAAACGATGCTACGTTTTTTACTTCATATATAAACGAGGAAAATGATCAAGCGCATGTTTTAAATTTATTAAATTGCTAAAATAAACTACCACCCGCTTAAACTGTGTCACCATCTCTAACTGAGTAACGCTAAGGGTTTAACGTTCATTATTTTCTCTGTTTCTATTACGTGCATTAACTTCTCGTTAAGAGGCGAAATTGGGAAAGATGTTCGTATACAGATATGAGGATGGTAATTTCCTTAAGTTCATTTAACTGATGAGAAAATTATTTATGTACATTTCGCTTGATGTTATTCTTCGGACGCCTACACGCTATCAGAGGGATGGAAAAAATGATAATAGAAAATATACAAAAATACGCAAGAAGCTTAGTGTATGTCGCAAACTGAATCGTTAATCACATGAAAATACATGTACCTACCGAACAAAATTTAATTTTTTAATTAAAAAGTATAAGCAAGGATTACGAATTTTTTCGCAGTTCTCTTTTTAGTTTTTATAAATATCTGCGAAAAAAAACAGAACAATTAATCGAAAATAATGACAATTGCAATTGTCAAAAGTCAAAGTCGTAAAGGTAAATTGCATGAAAATGTCACTCACATTTTACAGTTTGTGACACATTTCATTATACAGGTTACCTAGTTATTTTGGAGCAAAATTCACACAATGTTTACTATTTCAAAGTCCTCATGATTAAATGCGGTCGAGTTAATATGCCAAATTTGTTACTAATTTCAATTATGTTGTCGGTATATGCGATTAATTCTAAAATATGGTTAAATGGGCCGGTAAGAGCACGAATTTAAAATGATTATATTTGTAAGGTAAACAATGTCAGTATTTAATTAAATTTAATTACTTGCCATTTTTGTTGGTTTCGTTAAAAATACTGTAATAGGTAGGTATAGTATTTACGTGAAAATGGGAAATGCAGAGCTTTCAACAGCAAAAATCGAGCATTAATAATTGATAGCAACAATATTTGTTAAGGGGGAGTTGTTTTTTACGACAGTGAAGTGTCATAGTTTTAAGTACGGCATACGAAGTATTATTATGCAAATAATACAATTCGGCATCATCTACCGTACCAATTCTTCGAAATAATAAAATCTTACCTACCGCATTGACACTTTACTTACAAGGTAAAATTACGAATTTACAATCTGCATTATCTGGTGTACCTCAGGGTAGTGTGTTGGGCCCCGCTCTATACCTTCTATTCACAGCAGACTTACCAACCACAAAATTAACTTCAACCGCAACATTCGCCGATGGCACGACTGTCCTGGCCTCCCTTAGTACTCCTACAACTGCATCTCGCAACCTGCAAGACTGTCTAAATATGGCTTAAAGTGTCATAGTCAATGAAAGCAAATCGCGGCAAGTCACCTTCACCATGAACCGTGATAACTGCCCGCTCGTTACGCGCAATGGTCAAATACTGAAACATGGCGGTTCTGTAAAATGCCTGGGATTCCACTTAAATCGACGGCTCACATATCTTCTCCAAACCGCAAACAGCTTGGACTCCAATACAAAAACTACCATTTTGGATGATAGGAAGAAGATCTAAACTGTCCTTAGAAAACAAACTTCCAATGTATAAAGTACTGTTAGAATCTATTTGTACTTATGGACTCTCCCTATGGAGAACCGCTAGTATCTCCAACCCTGGCCATCATCGAAAGATTTCAAAATAAAGTTTTACGTACTACAGTCAGCGCCACGTGGTATATGCCAAACAAAGTGACCTGCGCATTCTAACTATAAAAGAAAAAATACAAAAATCAGCCAAAAAATATAAAGCCCGACTCATCTCAACCAAAATCTAATGAACGAAAGCCAAAAACCCAAACGCCTGAAGCGGTTTAAACCAAATGAACTCTTAACGTACTTTCAAAACGCTTCAACTGTAATTATTTAAGTTAACCTTTCTTGAATACGTAGACAGATTCATGCTCCAAAAGGGGGTTATAAATTAAGGATAATAATAAAAGTCACGAAACCTCCCCTTAAAATATTTAATGATGAAAAAGATTTTTATGTTTTTAGAGTAATAAAGCTGATCATTTTCCACCCGTTTTCTCGAACATTTTTTCTCAATTAAAAAAAATAACCTCGATCAAAAATTCTCCTTTGCTGCACACATCCTAACGACAGGCCATCTTTTCAATCCTTCCATTGATTATTATGAGTTCGTTCATTTTTGTAAGAAAGGTTATTTGCTTAATATTCTGGAAAGCTAAGAAATTTCGAAACATAAAAATGACCCTGGTTTGGTAAATGAAATCAAAGATTTTCGCAACGATTACATCAGCTCTATTTGCATTTAATTTTAATTATGTTTCACCCTGTATTCACTGACTAACTGTTATTTTATAATTTTGGCGCCATCTAGCTTAAGTTTTCTTGCTTCACACCTGTTAAACTTTGCATTCATTCTTCAATGATGTATTGTAAAATTTATCTATCTTAATATTTGGCCCTTTTAGCAATTTTTGGTCCCGTATCGGGGCGTAGTGATATTTCATTATGTTAATCGTAGTTAATCACGTTTAATTAAGTTTTTTCCCCTCAGGTGAGTGGGTTTGTGGAAGCACGTTTTATTGTTTAACAATCTGTTTTTTCAGACTCTTAATGCAATTTTAATTCGCCTGAAGATGAAATCAGTATGGTTTTGAAACATGTCGCAATTTTGTACAAATTTTCTCGCGACCGTTGATGGATATTACCACAACGGTTAGTGCATAGAAATATCCCATTTCAACATTTTTTTCCTACTATTTTACATTGGTAGTAACTAAAAAACATAAAAATCTTCATCGTCTTTTTCATCATTAAATATTTTAAGGGGAGGTTTCGTGAATTTCATTATTATTCATTAACGTTTCTTGTTATTCCTGTTATACAAACTTATTCTACATCTACATGTACTTTTGTAATAGGATTGCTCAATTGAATCGTACTCTACACGTCAAAGAGCAATTAGCAATTGCAACTGCTACTTGCAATATGCATCGGTCACTCATTTTGTTTGGCTAGATTAGACGATTAGATCGGAAGTAAATTGGTATACTTATTATACTCGATTAAAAGAATCGTATGTCCTCTACTTAACTGTACAATTTTATTTCTTCATCTTTGTTAGCAAAAAAGTTATGAATTTTTTTAATTTTCAACTTCAAAAATTCATCCCCCTTCCCCTATGGGAAATGACGAAATCAGTTTAGTGTCAATAGTTTTCAGGAACTACATGTATATGTATAACATTTAAAAAAATAAAAAAATGCTTGGAACAGATTTTGAGAAAATCGATTTTTAATTTTTGACCAATTTTTGGCTCCAATAAATTGACCACGTTAAATTTTTGTTCTTTATCTATTATAAGTAAAAGTTATGGCCATCCTTTGGCTGCAATTTTCAAATTTTAATTAAGTTAAACGGTTCTTGAGCTAGACCTTAAAAAGTAAAAACGTGGAGAATTGGCCGCCCTTTTGAATTTAACAACAAATGAAAAACGGTGTTTACTTGTGACCATGTCTACTAACTTTTCACCAAGGGAAATTAGTTTGGGTTAAAATATGAATGTGAATGTGAATAACGCTCCTAGTTTGGCCCCCTTTGGGACGATTTTGATCAGAAGCTTGTTTTACCGATGAAGTTTTTTATAGACCTTAGTTTTAAATTTCATCAAAATCGGTCTAGTAGTTTACGCTCCACAGTCACCACGTACGCACCCACAAACATTTTTCAAAGGTGGTGGTTGTGGACTCGGAGGGCCCAAAAAGGTTACGTTTCATCAAAACCTCGAACTAAAAATAACGTAAAACAGTCATCATTTTCAAAAAAATTGAACAAATTAAAAATCGTAATGTATCATTACAAGTTAATAAATAGGTGTTGAAGTGTGAAACATTCCCTTTCAATATTTCCAAAAATTATCACTATCATTATAATGGCAGAAATTTTTCTATAATAAGTGTTGGTATAATAGCACAGATAAATCTGTGATAATAGGTAGACATTTTTTGTAACAAAACTTTTTAATTTCTTACCAATATTTTTCCAAACGGGACCACCTTCAACTCACCTGAAACAAAAACCTTGCTATGAAAATATATACAAACACAAAGTGCAGGGAAAATGTAAGGGCAAGTGATTTACATAATACAAATAAAAACATAAACATTCATAGGTATATAAATATTAACGAACGAAATTTTACATAGCGATAAGCCGATAAAGTAATATCAAAAAGGCGTAAAGGTCAAATAAAAATGGCAAAGGTATTTAATTAAGTAAGGTTCGCTGTTTACTAAATAACATGCGGTGTTTGAAACCAATATAACCCACGAATTATACATAAGCAAAGTAGGTAATATCACTGATTTTATTATACAAATACCGATCTAAAAAAATTATTACATTATCTCACCCCTGTTAAATCGCATGAGGAAATGGCAGTGAGATATTTTGAAAAATAATTATTACGAAAACATTCCTAATCACTAGATAATCACAGATCATTAACTGTTTTTAGTGAGATGATAAGAATCAAAAACAGAAGCTCATTTTTCTTTTACAAAGTACGTAACTCAGATTGTAAACGAATCGTTAACATTAAAATTAATTAATTAGGTGCAAATGAATGAATTCCAGCGAACCTCAAAATAATATAAATTTCTGAAAATGCATGGAGAATTTTAATCAAACTGCAACAATGAATAATTAAACTAAAATGAAACAACAGGCAGTAATAGATTGGGTGGGTTTGTGGCCAGAGGTCGGTGTTATTAATTAGAACAGGGATAGGCGACGTATGATTGATGATGTCAAGGTTCGTAAGGGAGCGTCGTCTGTCGCCCTCTAGTTACTATTTTTTTTTAGAAAAAAATTCCGGATTTCGTTGGCACAACAACTTAATTGTAAACCATGGAAAAATAGGTCAGAGTAATATTACCGAAAACATTTTATTGCCTTGTTTTCGCGATCGGAGACGACTCCGACAGCGTCAGCCAAAAATTCTCGACATCGAAACTAATCCTTACCTACATTTTAATTTGGCAATCGTAAAAACGACGTTTTTAGGAAGCGAAATTCATTTATCGTCTTAAGGAATATCAGACAGCTCGACGTTTTGATAAATATTAAGGATTAAGGACGGGTGGATCTCGTTTCAACGTCTCTAATTTGCTTACAATTTGCATTATGGTTAATCTTCTTAGTTCGCAGTTTAACCTAAAATTTATTAAAGCAAGGAAACCAATTGGATTTGAAACGTGAAATATTTCACCATCTAAGGTAGATTTCAACACTTATACTCGAGACTGTTTAAATCTAAAAGTGTTCTGCAATGCAGAAGGTATCGGACATAAAATTCATGGCACAGCTGGGATTCAGAGACTACCAACACAGAATACATCAACCTAGTCGAATATAACATAGAGATACTTCCACTCTATACCAATACTATTATGGGAATGATCTCAACATGCTGAAATATTGCATATTGCTAGGAAAATGGCGAAAGATCCTATATAATCCAATTTCGCCCTTAGTGCCCGTAAATACTCTCTATAATGGAGTTTAAACTAAATAAATTCTAGTAAATGCCATTAGTGTTACGGCAATTGGACTTCGTGTATCGTCCTATTTAGTTTAGGGAGAACGGTGACTTTTATCTTGTGCAACCATGTAGTTATTGCTAAGTCCCTAAAGCTGTACGAGCTTAAAACTGATATCGTAGCATAACAACAATCCGTTCTAAAAGGATTAAAAAACACAAAAGGGAAACGTTTTGCAGGAATGCATTATATACGAGAAAACACTAGATTATTTTTCCCACTTAATACTACTTTGTTACACAAGAGTTGTGCAAGAGGAGACAGAATTACGTTTATAAAGAACACTTTACAAACAATACTTTCGAAACTGTCATGTTCTTGAATCGAATAATACTCGATTGTTGCGCAGTGATCAATTTTGAGGGAAAAGTAACGGATAATTGTTTCAGAATCGCTAGATACCACTTACTCGATTGATAATTCACTTATACGGAGTTTAAGTTTTAAATTGCTTGCACTCACATTTTACAATTGTTTTTCATAAATAAATAAATTACAGTATAGAAGAGGAAATCGTTCTGTGCATCAAGTTTCAATCCTTTTTTGCTTGAAATGGAAACAAAATTTGTTGTGTACGTTTTTACTTAAGTATTACTTGCCTAGTAAATGTTACCTTAGGTATAACTTCTTCTTTATCGATAACCTTCTCATAAATTTTACAACATAATAATAATAAACTTATCGTCATTTGTTTAATTTGTAGTAATTAGAGCACGATAAATCATGTGCCATGGACTCGAAATTCGGAAACAGGATTTAACAACGAAAATTATGTAAAATAAAGATCCCTGAATTTTAAATTTCAATTGCACTATAGGCGTACAGTAGTCAAAATTGACTGTTGGATAGGTTCCCTCAAAAAAGTTCGAGATTATCCTTTAAGACGCATCAAACGGTCAATTTATTTCAATCATGTAACTGTGTAAGATATGTTTCTAGGTTTTCTACAAAATAATTTACGTGAGAAATATTTTTTTTCTTATGTTAAATAATACTTACTTAGATATTAATTAGTACAAACACATTTGTCTTCTTGTAATTTAAAACCTAAATCACAGTAAAGTGTTTGGAAAAAACGGATTAACATTATTTTATTTTGTATACTTTTCTCTATCAGAAAATATTTAAAGGAAAAACGATTAAATTATTATTTGTCTCGGTCAAACATACTCAGCAAGAAATTTTCTGCTTTTATACGGTAAATATTACCTACAACCCAAAATGTATGCCATTTACTTTCAATCATTCGTGATGTTTATTTAAATATTTTGAATTTATTACTAATTTGAAATGACAAAAATATACACACAGAAGGTAGGTATATTTATATCCAATTAATTTTCTTTAAATTTACTTGTGGAAAATTGTAATGAATTAAAATCATAAATACTATTACAATTATGTCATTAAATTTTTGCAATTTTTTATGTAAAGTTGTGTTAAAGGTATTATAATAAGTTTTATCTAATTCCGTTAATAAAAGTGATAGTTTACGTTGTTGTTTAAAATTAGGTAACGTGATCTTTTTCAAAACTGTCTCATCACAGTTATGTAAAGTAGTTATGTAATAATATTACACAACTGACAATTTGAAACTATAAGTAATTGGTTAATTATTGTCAAAATTCGATGTTTGTTTCCATAGTAACCATGAACTTAAAACTACTTCATTTCAGATTAATGTTCTCATTAAAAAATCAAAAGGTAGATAAAATTACGGAATTAGATAAAGTTTTGTACTTAACACGTTATGAAAAAGTCTAATTTTATTTGACTCATGTAATTTGCAAAACTCGCTCGCTTCGCTCGCTCGATTTGGCAAATATTACATTTCGTCAAATAAAGTTAGTCTTTTCATAACTGGTTACGTAAATAACTATTACGTGTGTAAACTACCGTTTTAACCCCTACCGTTCCGGTTGAATTGTCTGTACACCCCTAAATATTTTGTAAAATAGACTTCTTTAAACCCCGAACGGGAAAACAAGTGTTCGTCTGGTCGTTTAGCCAATAAAACATACTATGGTTATTATTGCTGGTCTTAACACAACAAAGGAGAAATGTAAGAATTAAATAATCAGAAATAGTCCAACTAACATGAGAGTACTAATTATTTTTCAGCAAGAGGTTTGCACTAAAATATGAACAAACTTTAAGATTGCATACCCGCTACAGAATTTACTACAAAAAAAAGCAACTTTCTATATGGTGTTTTCGAATTGATCGACAATGGAAAGACGAGCAGACAGACAGGGGCGCGGTGACGCGCCTCGTGGCAATTTTTGACATTCGGGCCCCTGGAGGTTTTTCATATTTCACTGATACACTACATACATTACATTACAATACAATTTAATAAACATTCACGATCAGCTTTTTACTGGCAAAGGTGGATATGACGCTATCAAAATTACCATTTTGACTGTTGATCTTAGATAATTTTTCACTCTTGCAAGTAGACTAAATGATCGTTCACCTTCCGCTACAGTAACCGAAATCGTGCAAAAGACTCAACGCAAAAATTTAGAAATAATGAATCCATTTTTAATTTATTAAGCCAATTTAGTAGTTCCAATGGTGGCACCAGCCCCGTTCCTAGGTTACTGTCATATATGGCTTTCAAGTGCAATATTTCTTCTATTACAATAGAGGCAAAATTTCATTGCTCTAATCTTTAACAGAAATTCCAAAAGAAACTAAATCTAGTTTCTATTTTATCGCCGGAGTCGAATTTCCAATTACCTAATATCTACATAAAACACATTGGTTTTGAACAATTTTTCAGGAGTTGCAGAAGATATTTCGCCTGATTCGTCGAATTGTCGTTGTGCTATTTTCCTTCGCCAATTCAATTTTAACACTCCTGAAGAATCAACTTCCACTGATTCCGAAATGTAGGTATTCAGTTCTTCCATTAAACTTGATTTATACTATTCTCTTCTATGTGTATTGTTGCAAATCTAGCATGTAAACCTTTTTTCCTGTAATCTGGTCATTAAAATCTTTAGCGATATAGATGCCTTCAAACGAATCCAGGTAAGTCTACATTGCTCGTAGATCCGTTGTAGTCTCCGTAGTCAAATTTAATGAATGTATCGTTCTTGAACAAAAAAATTATCTCAATGTGTAGTAGATTTGGTTACATTTAAACAATAATGGGCGACTTTCGAAACTTAAAGCAAGAAATGCGCTTCAATAATCGTAAAATACGCGAAATCAATACTACAAATATAGAATACGTATCCTTCATAAGTTAGTCAAAGGATGAAAGATTCAGTAGGTTAGCAGTTGCTATTTTAAACTACAAAATAACGTTAAAAAGGACTAAGAAGAATGTTTCCACAGAATTTTAAGGGAAGTACGACAACATTAAAACGATCAATAGTGCGTATACTATAAAGAGATATCAAAGCCTTACTATCAACCTTTTAAAGATAGCGTATAAATGGAAATATAATGCGATTTTGACGTCTTCAGTTACTGCATTGCTTCTAATACGTTATCAATACAGCTGTTATACGTGTATTTCAAACTATTCAATTAGTTTCACACGCTTTTCGCATTTAAATAATTAAGACTAAAATCGTTAAGATGAACTACGAGAAAAAATTAAGTAGGTACTAATGGTATATTTCAAGCATAGAAATAAACCGTATGCCTTTTGCAGATACAAAAAGTTATTTAAACCATTAGATGAACTAATAATGTTTCAAAAAATCTTATGATTATTAACTCATCTTGATTTTATGTGTATACAACTGTATACTACCTACTATAAATAAGTATTTCAGTCAATTTAGCTGCAGAAAAGCAGAATTAAAAACTTAAAATGATATAGTTCTAAAACGAAGCCTTACAAATACTAAAATGTCCCCATCGTGAGTTTTAGGTACCTACATTTTTTCAAAAATACCTAGAAAAGTATTGAGCGTTTACGTAACGTAACCATTTTTATTAGAGAAATTTAAGTATAATTCAGTGAGTAAATCACATTATTCTATAAAAATGATGTAATCCGTTTTTCCAAGAAAATAGCACTGAAAGACAATAATATACAAAAATGGGCGATTTTGTTTTTTATGGGCTTGAATGATTGAAAAAAATCATTGGTCTTCTAAGTAACCGTTTCGCTACTCAACTGAACGACGAAATAATTTACTGGAAACGGGTGTTGAGAAGGATTGTCGAGGTCATAACATTCTTGGCATCACGAGGTCTGGCGTACCGCGGAGACAATCAAGTCCTCGGATCGCAACATAACGGAAATTATTTGGGCGTCCTCAGCAAGTTTGGTCCATTTCTTGCCAATCATTTGCATAATTATGCAAATAAAGGTAAAGGACACGTTTCCTACTTGTCAGCTTTCATTTGCAATGAGTTCATAGAACAATAGCCATAATGGGCAAGTATTGAGTAAAATTATTTTTGAACTGAAGGAAGCGAAGTACTACTCTATAGACGTCGATTGTACCCCTAATACCCCTCACGTCGCGTTTAGAGGACTGCCGCGAGCAAACGTACGACAACGCACCAAACATGGCAGGGCAGTACAATGGGTTGCAATGAAACTTAAGGAACACTGTACATGCTCTCTTTTCGTCCCATGTCTGGCGCACAGTTTGAACC
Organism: Pyrocoelia pectoralis; assembly: GCA_036250285.1. Classification (NCBI taxonomy): domain Eukaryota; kingdom Metazoa; phylum Arthropoda; class Insecta; order Coleoptera; family Lampyridae; genus Pyrocoelia; species Pyrocoelia pectoralis. The sequence continues at coordinate 9,511,855 of CM070075.1, forward strand.
ATGTCGTTGGGGAGACCGCTGAGTGCGTTATGGAGGCAACAGACCCACCCACATTACTTCGCAGGTTCCACTCATCGTTGAAATGTATTGGAAGAGTTTCTCGGGCCAGACATAGTAATAAAACGTCTTTCGGATACCAGATGGTCTGCACGCGCGGATACTGTACCAGCATTACAGAAGAGTACCCAAGCATCATCGAGGCTCTGAGGACTATGGATGACCAACAAGAACTGCCGGTAACACGAAACGAAGCTCGGGGCATTTTGAAGAAAATGCAAATGTTGTACACTGTTTTGCTGATCGAGATGTGGAGCAACATTTTGGTCAGGTGCAACGAAACGTCGAGGAGTCTACAGAATGACAGTCTTCCTCTCGATGTAGCGCTCAAGTTGGTGAATGGTGGACTCCCTGACTGCGTTTATTAAGGATCAACGCGACAAGTTCGAGATCTACGAAGCTACGTACTTCAAAACAGATCTACCCGGACTTCGAATACAAAACTAATACAACCCGTTCAAGACGAAGGAGCTCCCGTGTGACTTTTTTCGATGGAGCTACAGAAGGCACCCAGTTCCAGCGCCACGAGAAATTCAGAATTGAAGTGTATCTTCCAATTATCGACACATTGATCACTCAACTGCAACAACGTTCCAAGGCTTACGATCAACTACTCAATTTGCTCAGGTTCTTTTCCAGTGTTTTGCGAACAGAAGAGCTGGAAATTCATTGTCAGACTTTTACCGAGTTTTCTGTAAACGATGTCAATGAAAAGGAACTGCTGGTGGAATGTGAGCATTTTAACCATTATTTGTTACAGGAAAAAATGCTTGGTGATCAGTGATCACATTCACATACCTACGATATCCATAAGCTTCTGAAAAGCTACTGAAAAGTAACAATCTTGTGGAGAAATCGCGTTTAGGATTTTCTTGTCTTTGCTGATTACCAACGCCAGTGGCGAAAGATCATTTTCAAAGCTCAAGCTAATCAAAAATGAACTGTGGAACAATATCAGTCAGGAGCGATTAAAATGTTTATCTCTGATGAGCATTGAAAATGATGTTTTGCAAGAAATTGATTTTGAAGATGTGATCGAAGATTTTGCGTTACAAAAGGCCCGAAGAAAACCTGTCTAATAATCTATATGACATAAAGATAATAAAGGGACCTGATCACAACGGCCACTTTTGATCATAACGGCCACCTTGGTCACGTTATGATCAAATAATATAAGTGGCCGTTGTGATCAAGGTGGCTGTTATGAAATAGCAAAAATCGGGGTGGCCGTTATGATCAGTGGCCGTTGTGATATAGACCCATAATAAACCTATAAAATATCCGTTTTTGTTGAAACAATTTTTTATGGGGGGAGGGGCCCCGAAAATCTTAAAAACGGCACTACTTGTGGCTTTTGATTTTTTCTTTCAATCTTATAACTTTAGAGACAAACGTAAAAGGACATTAAAAGTTTTGTTTACGCAGAGTATTTCATTACATTTCACCTCCATAGGAAAAACTGTCTACTTTTGCTCGATGAAAATAAATTTAGAATATATCACGCACGCGACCTGTTTCAGTAGCGATATTATTCATTTTAGGCCTTTTAGGGCAATCTAATGATATAGATTTATATCTGATATTCGCGTTATCTATCATTTTGAACTTTAACCTATTAAAATATGTAATTACAAACTGTAACATTATCCCACCAACCGTAAAACACTAAACAAACTATCACTGCATAATTTGTAACAAAGTCAAATAGAATAACTAATTACATCGTCGAACATGTTTCTCATTATAGAAATGAATAAATTTGCTTGTATACTATCACGAACATACACCGACAACTCCCTTATAAATAGAATAACTTGAGCATTAACAAATACAAATTGCCATTTACTTACCCTATATGACAATTTCGTATATTTTCCTACACGATGTTAATTGTGTTACTAATCATGAATAAATTCAAATTAAAATTAACGACATCTACAATCACTTATTATTCGTGATGAGGGTTGATACATTCTGACATTAGTCAATTAAATCCGTACACATTCGTAACTCGCAGGTGACCAACGGCAACATTAACTAAAAGTGCCACAATGTGCTTGAATAAATGAATTGTGTTTCAGATCTTTTCAGTGTTTTTCCCTTCTCTATTAAATTACGTTCGTTTTATTGAACGTTGCTATGTTACATTATATTTACTCATGTAGGGTGAGTAGGGTAACTACACTCATTCGAACATAGATAAAGTAATTATAAATACACTTGAATATGTTCTTCGTTTATACTTTTTATGTAATAGTTTAGACCACGGAATAGATGAGTAACTGACATAACTAATTAGTAATACCTATGTATAAAAAATATAAGAACAAAATTTTCTTATGTAACGTGTAAATGGTGCTTTAGAAAAGTTGGTATATTTGAGTTGGTAACATTTGGTCATTTGATTGGAATGTGCGCAAGTTACAAAAATCTTATAAGTATGAGTGAAAGGGATAACTCGTTCTCTTTTAAGCAAAATTTTAGTAGTAACACGTGAAATTAGTGAATCGCTTTTCAACGCTACATTTTGAGTTTTTAATCGCAATTTATTAAGCGGATCTTCGTAGTGTGTGAATAATTAATTTAGTCCATCGTATTGATACGTAATTTGGAAAGTACGAATGGTATTATTTTGTCTTCGAGAGAAGGATTTAAGGATTTGACTGAAACACGTGGTGCCGTCGTTTTGTTTGAAAGAGGTAAGGGTTTTCAAATTCATTTGTTGTGGATACTTGTGAGAAATTTAGAGTGTAATTAGGGTTATTTGTCATAGCGGGATTGATTGGTTGGATATTTTACGAATCGGTATTTTATGGATGTTACATTTGGAGGAAATCGTTAAGTGAATGGAATCATTGAGAGTTCGCTATCGAAAATTTTATTCTTGGGTCATCTGTCAAAGCTCAAAGGGATGGTATTTTGGTTAGAGTTAATGAAGTTTGAGTTAATTTAAGAAGAATAATTATCGTATCGTGATAAACACCTGTTGAAGATAAAGTTCCGGATGTCGGCCATTTCCTTTTTGGAGAAGTATATGGTGAAGTTGTATAGATGTCGTGTTAAGTGATTTATAGTTTACCAATTTATCAATCAGCTGTCAACGCTAATTATCAATCAAATGTCAATTGTTATTTTGCAATTTTAATTTCCTTTTACATTTATTTCAAACTTAAGTCATATAAAGCCAATTATTTCAAATTCTTCGCTTAAATAATTTTGTTTTCATAAATTCACTTATTGAAGGTGATAGTGATATTTCCAAAGTGTTTTGCTTTATTTCAGAGTTTGAAGAAGCATACAACCTTCGGAGAGCTCTTCGTCGGATGTGATTGTAGTAGAGTAAGGGTAAGACGTATTGTGTTATTTTGAGTATTATCTTTGGGAGTTATCATATGTTTTTGTATTCACAATTTGTGGGTTACGATTCTATAATCGTACATATTTTTGCTAATATTTAACCGAAGTATTTTGTAATTTATCGCATTGTTATTTGTATTACTGAATTGATATTAATTGTTTTCTTATACTTGAATTTATTTATGTGTAAATTATGTGGGAGAGATACTTTATTAAAACAGTGTTCCTTTATTAAATTTGGTATTACTTTCTATATTTGTTTTACTAAGGTTAACATCATAAACAATTGCCTTTCAAATATAGTGGCGCCCATTCATTGATTACCGTATTTTTTTTCTATTCTTTTGAATATAATTTAGCTCACGACCCACTCGTTCACCTTGACAGAGCTATCGGGACATTGTTTATTATTTTGCTACTGAGAACCTGCTTCAACACGTAACAAATTTTGGCACCCAACGTTGTGGGGCCCTTGTTTTTGGAATTTTGTTGAATTTGATTACTTGGTACATTAACTTTGGAAGTGACACTGGTTTAATAGTACTCTCTAGATTTGATTTTTGATTTGTTGTTGTGATATTGATATTGATAGTTTGTGTTGAGTATAAACTTGGTAACGATGTCTATTTGGAAATTGGAGATTAATAGGTTGCGTAGGAGTGAATTACAGTATGAACTGGTCTCAAGGGGTATAGATGGGGATATTAGTGTTGATAATTTGAGGAAATCAGTTAGGAGCGCGATACAACTCGAACTAAATAAATCGTTAGTTTCAATTAAACATAAAATTCTTTTTGCTACGGATGTTTTAGCTATTCGGACTGCGGTTACAGAATTGGAATTGTTGTTAGAAGGTTTTACCGGGGATGTTTCCACTTCGAATTTTCTTAGATTTGTTAGTTTATTGTTGCATATTCAGAGACGATGTGAGTTAAGTAATGCCACTAATGATGAGGAGATTACACAACGAAATCAATGGTTACTTGCATTGAATAATTTAAAGTTAGATGTTGAGAATAAGGTTAGGAAATCTCGTCGTACTACGTTTTCGGAATTTACTCAGTTAGCTACTTCTAGTCCACAGACTCAGAAGGTTGATAGTCCTAGTGTTCAGGGGGTAGAAGGGGATAGTGAAAGTATGGATGTTGAACCACCTTTATTGTCATCGGAAGATGAAATGGAATCCGTTAATGCTCCTATAGCTTCTGTTAATGCAAACTCTACCATAAATTTCACTAATACTAAAAGTTTTCAAATTTCAAAATTAGGATTAACATTTTCTGGGGATGGGTCGATATCTTTATTAGATTTTTTAACTCGTGTTGAGGAATTGAGTGCTTCTCGTTCAATTTCACATAGGGACTTATTTAATGCAGCTCCGGAATTATTTACTGGTCGTGCTTTGTTATTATTTAGATCACGTAGGGATAATCTTAGTTCTTGGAAGGATATTGTAGTAATGTTGAAATCGGAATTTTTGCCAATAGATTATGATGAGAGATTGTTGGATGAAATTAAGTCTAGAACCATGGGAAATTCAGAATCAATGAGTACCTACGTAGCGGTAATGCAAAGTTTGTTTGTCAGATTATCGGAACCTTTGAGTGAGAATAAACAACTTTATTATATTAGAAAAAATTTAACTCCATTCTATCAAAATGCTTTAACTTTAACTGAAGTCAATTCATTGGGTCAACTAACTGCTTTAGGGAAACGTATTGAACAAAATAAATATTTTATGGAAACATTTAAGCCACCTCCATCAAAGAAAACTACTAAACTATTAGAACCTAGTCTTGCGTATCTTACCTCTTCCTCTGATACAGAATCTGTTTCTGGAACTACATCGAGTAAAGTTAATAGGTCTACAGTAAATTTAATTGAGTCAAATCGTAATGCACAATCGGAGTCTAGTTTTGTTAGTTCATCTCGTGGTAATACTTTGAAATGTTGGAATTGTAATCAAGTAGGTCACCTTGCTAATAAATGTATTTTACCAAGAAAACTTCATTGTTATGGTTGTGGAAAATTAGGGGTTGTGAAGCCTAAATGTCCTAAATGTAATCCGGTTCAGGGAAACTAGTGTTTGAGTCTTCTAACCGAGGAGATGACTCACAAATTTCGTTAATCTCGGAAACTCCTTTCTTTGGTTTACCTGATAAACAAAGATTTTCTTTAGATTTTATTTTGTCAAATGTTAGGGATGATGAGAGACCTTATCTCAATGTTAATATTTATGGATATTCTTTTTTGGGTTTATTAGATTCGGGTGCTTCATGTACGATCTTAGGAAAAAGGGGATGGGAAATTTTAAGTAGTATTGGTCTTGGTTTGAGTAAGTCAGAAATTAGTTCATGTCAAATTGCTAATGGTCAAGGATGTAAAGTTATAGGGTCTATTGTATTGCCAATTGCTGTTAAATCGAAAATTGTTACTTTAGAAGTTTTAGTGATACCAGATGTACCTCATAGTCTTATTTTAGGGATTGATTTTTGGAAATTAATTGATTTTGTGCCTGATTTTAGAACAGGTCAATGGAATTTTGGGAGTAATATAGAGTTATGTACTGTGTCGTCGGACCATATTCATTCATTTTCTAATCTTTTGCCTTTGGAACAAATTGCTATTAAGTCATTACTTGCTAATCCGGTGTTAAATTCTTCTTTATTGGGGTGTACAAATTTAGTAGAACATGAAATTCATACGGTTGCTGAGCCAATTAAACAACGTTATTATCCTTTGTCTCCAGTACTTCGTAAAATTGCTAATGATGAGTTAGATGTAATGATTAAATTAGGGGTAGTAGAACAATCGAATAGTCCTTGGTCGAGTCCTATTGTGTTAGTGAAGAAGAAAGATAATTCGTATAGGTTTTGTGTGGATTATCGGAAGGTTAATGCTGTTACTGAGAAGGATGCGTACCCGTTACCATACATTAGTTCGATTTTGGATAGGTTAAGGGATGCTAAATTTTTAACAAGTTTAGATATTAGGTCTGCTTACTGGCAAATCCCGTTGTCAGCTAAAGCGAAGCCAATTACTGCATTTACAGTTCCTGGTAGGGGTCTTTATCAGTTTACACGTATGCCTTTCGGTCTTCACAATTCGCCTGCTACTTTTCAGAGACTTATTGATCGTGTGTTAGGTGCGGACTTGGAACCTTATTGTTTTGCTTACCTTGATGATATTATTATTTCTACACCTACTTTTGATAAACATTTGGAAGTTCTTACGGAAATTTTGTCTAGATTGTCATCTGCTGGTTTAACTTTGAGGCAAGATAAATGTCATTTTTGTCGTCCTGATTTGAAATATCTTGGATATGTTGTTAATGAAAATGGATTGATGGTTGATCCAGATAAGATTGCTGCAATTGTTTCTATTAGTAAGCCTACTACGGTGTCTGAGGTCCGTAGGTTAGTAGGAATGGCTGGTTGGTATAGACGTTTTATTCCAAATTTTTCATTAGTCATGGCTCCTCTTACTAACTTAACGAAGAAAAATTCAACATTCAATTGGTCTAATGATTGTGAACAAGCTTTCAATTTTATTAAACAAAAATTAGTTTCTGCTCCTATTCTTTCTTGTCCAAATTTTGATATTCCTTTTTCTATTCAAACAGATGCTTCAGATTTTGGTATTGGTGCTGTTTTGACACAAGAAACTTCGTCTGGGGAAAATGTGATTAGTTATATTAGTAGATATTAAATAAATCAGAACGTAATTATTCCACTACTGAAAAAGAATGTTTAGCTGTACTTTGGGCTATAGAAAAGTTTCGTCCCTATATTGAAGGATCTTATTTCACAGTAGTTACTGATCATCATTCGTTAATTTGGTTAAATAAACTCCAAAACCCTTCAGGTAGATTAGCTCGGTGGGCCATTCGTCTTCAACAATATAATTTTAATATAGTACATAGGAAAGGAAAGGATCATGTTGTTCCTGATGCTCTATCTAGGTCTGTTCCAAAATTAGATTTAATTGATGTTAAATTACCTTCTTCATCGAATATTACATTACCTATAACGGATGTTTGGTATCTTAAATTGATTGAAAAGATTTCGAGGAATCCAAGAAAATTTCCTAATTGGTTTGTGAAAGATAATTTAGTGTATAAAAGAACAAGGTCTTCTGTAAATTTAAATTCTGAATTGGGTGACTGGTGTGTGGTTGTTCCTAAAGATCAAAGGAAACGTATTATTCAAGAAAATCACGATCCTCCTACATGTGGTCATTGTGGGGTAACAAAAACGATTGCTAGAATCAATAAAAATTTTTACTGGCCTGCTCTTCGTGCTGATGTTTCACGGTATATTCGGAAGTGTGTTACTTGTGCTACTCATAAGGTAGAACAAAAGTTGTCACCGGGAATTTTTGCTCCTCGTGCTACTCCTTCATATCCATGGCAGGTACTTTCGTGTGATATTGTGGGTCCGTTACCTAGATCATCTAAAGGTCATAGTTTTATATTTGTTATTTCGGATTATTTTACTAAATTTTCACTATTTTTTCCTTTAAGAGTTGCTAATGCTAAATCAATTTCAAAAATTATGGAAGATAATATTTTTCTAATGTTTGGGTCTCCTCAGTATTTAATTGCAGATAATGGTGTTCAATTTAGGAGTAAAGAGTTTGTTAAGATTTGTAATCAGTATCGTACTACGATTTTGTATACGGCTAAGTATCATCCAAGAGCCAATCCTGCAGAAAGAGTGAATAGGGTGTTAAAAACCATGATAGCTTCATATGTTAAAGAAAATCAAAGACATTGGGATGTTAATTTATCAAAAATTGGTTGTGCTATTAGAACGTCAAAACATGAAGTTACTGGGTATACTCCTTTCTTTGCTTTTTGTGGTCGAGAACATATTTTGTATGGGGATTCCTTTAAAAATCCTACAGATACTGATGAACCTATAATAAATACTGATAGAACTAATGTTGATGAGAAATCTTTGGAGAATTATGAGAAATTACGTCAAAATATTGTTAGGAAAATGAAACAGGTTATGGTTAAAACTAAAAATAGGTATAATTTGAGAAAAAGAGTAGTTAGATATAAACTTAATGATTCAGTTTGGAAAAGAAATTTTGTATTGTCAGATGCTTCGAAACATTTTAATGCGAAGTTAGCTCCTAAATTTGTTGGACCATATAGGATTAAAAATGTTGTGTCACCGTGGACATATGAGTTGGTAGATTCGCAAGGGAAATCATTGGGGGTATATCATGCCAAAGACTTGAAACCAGATTATACAGTTCAGGATAGGGATATAGATCATGTTAGTGATAGTACTGATTCGGATTCTGTTAGTACAGATCATGGGGTTGAAAGGTCATTACGATATCACAAACCAAGAAAACGTTTAAGAATTTAAATATTGTTGTATAGACCACATTAGGAAAAGTGTTAATGCGTCATATGGGAGGGGTTTATTCATTGTAGGGGTTTTATTTTAGATTTGAGTTTTGGTGGGTTTTGTTGTTGGTAGGGGGGATTGGGATGAGTTTGTTTCGGATTTTGTTAGATTTTTTTTTTTTTTTTTTTTTTTTTTTTTTGTCGGACCTTTTGTTGTTGGTAGGGGGGAATTTGTAACGTGTAAATGGTGCTTTAGAAAAGTTGGTATATTTGAGTTGGTAACATTTGGTCATTTGATTGGAATGTGCGCAAGTTACAAAAATCTTATAAGTATGAGTGAAAGGGATAACTCGTTCTCTTTTAAGCAAAATTTTAGTAGTAACACGTGAAATTAGTGAATCGCTTTTCAACGCTACATTTTGAGTTTTTAATCGCAATTTATTAAGCGGATCTTCGTAGTGTGTGAATAATTAATTTAGTCCATCGTATTGATACGTAATTTGGAAAGCACGAATGGTATTATTTTGTCTTCGAGAGAAGGATTTAAGGATTTGACTGAAACACGTGGTGCCGTCGTTTTGTTTGAAAGAGGTAAGGGTTTTCAAATTCATTTGTTGTGGATACTTGTGAGAAATTTAGAGTGTAATTAGGGTTATTTGTCATAGCGGGATTGATTGGTTGGATATTTTACGAATCGGTATTTTATGGATGTTACATTTGGAGGAAATCGTTAAGTGAATGGAATCATTGAGAGTTCGCTATCGAAAATTTTATTCTTGGGTCATCTGTCAAAGGGATGGTATTTTGGTTAGAGTTAATGAAGTTTGAGTTAATTTAAGAAGAATAATTATCGTATCGTGATAAACACCTGTTGAAGATAAAGTTCCGGATGTCGGCCATTTCCTTTTTGGAGAAGTATATGGTGAAGTTGTATAGATGTCGTGTTAAGTGATTTATAGTTTACCAATTTATCAATCAGCTGTCAACGCTAATTATCAATCAAATGTCAATTGTTATTTTGCAATTTTAATTTCCTTTTACATTTATTTCAAACTTAAGTCATATAAAGCCAATTATTTCAAATTCTTCGCTTAAATAATTTTGTTTTCATAAATTCACTTATTGAAGGTGATAGTGATATTTCCAAAGTGTTTTGCTTTATTTCAGAGTTTGAAGAAGCATACAACCTTCGGAGAGCTCTTCGTCGGATGTGATTGTAGTAGAGTAAGGGTAAGACGTATTGTGTTATTTTGAGTATTATCTTTGGGAGTTATCATATGTTTTTGTATTCACAATTTGTGGGTTACGATTCTATAATCGTACATATTTTTGCTAATATTTAACCGAAGTATTTTGTAATTTATCGCATTGTTATTTGTATTACTGAATTGATATTAATTGTTTTCTTATACTTGAATTTATTTATGTGTAAATTATGTGGGAGAGATACTTTATTAAAACAGTGTTCCTTTATTAAATTTGGTATTACTTTCTATATTTGTTTTACTAAGGTTAACATCATAAACAATTGCCTTTCAAATATAGTGGCGCCCATTCATTGATTACCGTATTTTTTTTCTATTCTTTTGAATATAATTTAGCTCACGACCCACTCGTTCACCTTGACAGAGCTATCGGGACATTGTTTATTATTTTGCTACTGAGAACCTGCTTCAACACGTAACACTTATCATAAATTAATACTAAAATGTAGTGGTGAGAAACACTAATTTCATTCTTAATTATTACGCATTACCTTTTCTTATTACTTACCCTAAATCACAAATGGAAAACCATCGAAACACGTAACCAATAAAACGAGTGTAAGTATATTTTTTAATGGTAAGCACCATTTTCAGTCATACGGAAATTCATTACTAACATTTTATTTCGGGTCATAATATAACACCCTCTTAGTCGTAATTCAAACCAACGGAACGTGTCGTTAAAAAGGTTCAACCTTACAAAAAAATATTCTTTTCTTATAGGTACGTGTTTCTCCCGACGAGATGTGGTTAGTGAAAAATAATTATTTTAAAAGCATTTGTGAGTGGATATTACAAAACATATCGTTCATTAAATACAACACCGTCATAATTCAAAAAAGTCCATTATGAAATAAACGGAATTTAAGATTCGATTTATTAATAATATTTATAATACCAATTACTTTTTAGCAATCTCGTTGCCTTAGATGTAAAGTGTAATGAACTATTTTGGTTTTTTTAGCAAACCTGTGAAAGTGCACAAAAATTGTTATAAAGACGTGTCATTCAGACTTGTGAAATTATTGCTTAAAAACTAGGTTTAAAATGTGTCATAAGTTACAATATGACTTTGTTGTTACAATTTGAAAAGAAAATTATTGTTTTATAACAATTTCTTCAGTTATTTGAAGTTATTATTTACAAATTCTCTCGATTTAAAAAACAATTTTAATTTGTCTTTATAGTTACAGATAAATTTTAAAAAAATTATTTTTCGCCAATTATTTTCCATTCAATCCGTATGTGCAGTCTGGAAGCAGTGTCTCCGCTCCTCATTTCTGGGGAAAATATTTTTTGCGAGAGCGGGCTTTCATTTCACCGATTCTAGACCACGTGAGTTCTTAGAAATACTTTTTTGCGGCATGATACTAGATATAAATAAGAAAAATAATAGACGCACGATGTCTCATCGAGTCAGGGACACAACGCCGAATGGACACAACGCCGAAACTTGGACACAACGTCGAAACGAATTGTTGGACACATCGCCGAAACTGGACACAACGCCGAAATCAGCCGTTGGACACAACGCCGAAAAAGGACACAACGCCGAAATGAGTAGTTGGACATATTGCCGAATGTGGACACAACGTCGAAAAGCAAAAATGGACGTTGCATAGATCGGAAATCGGACGTCGAAGCCGAAGTTTCACAACATCGAAACAGCTTAATGGACGTATCGTCGATTGGACACTACGCCGAAACCTCTTTCTGCATTAATTTTAATTATTAGGCCAACGACTTGTCCGTTTATATTAAAAGACTGTACAAACTTGGGAAATTTAGAAAATTCCACGAGCATGTACACTATTTTGCTTTCATTCAGTACATTATATTCCATTTTCGAACGTCAATTACCTTAATTATGACAAAAGTGATGTAAATTTAAATATACCTATTGTTTCAATGAGTAGTGAGACTATCGAATGTTAATAATAGGTAAGTACATGTTTTCTTTTGAAAATGATATGAAAAATTAGTGCCGTACGCACACTAATAGTTTATTGGTTCGATTCATTTTTCGATTTATCCTAGTCACCGTAAGCGACGTTTATAGGAAGCAAAGTGCTCCCTTTTCCGATTCAAAGTTTGGTCAGAATTTTCCTACGTAATTTTTGTTAAAAAAACTTTAAAAAATACTTAGAAAATAAACAATATCAAGATGAACTAATTCATAATAATGTACTATTAAAAATGTATAGTAGAATATTTAAAAAAAGGAGACTAACACATAAATCAACATTTGACACTTGACAGCAATAAATATACATAGGTATTTATTATTTTCTAATATTTTATAGTACCAAGAAGAGTCAGTTATGTTAGTACTAGTCGCACATATTGCTCAACTTTAATTCGGTCAATATTGGACAGATGGAATGATCAACTGTTCTAATAGGCGATGTCCTCTCCAGTGGATGGAATTTAAATAAAAGTATCAACAAGTAGTCGAGTCTTTATCAATCACGAATTAGAATATTCGAAAAAATGCCAAAAGAATGGTTACCTTGGAGTATGTCTTATAAAGTTATAAATAATATAGACTTTACGTCTTCGCTATTCGCAGCAGCAGCATCCATCATTGAATATCTAAGTAATAAAGAATCTTTCTTTTCCACATCGGGTAGATGGTTATGCTCTTCGCCGGTTTTTATGAATTGATGTTTATTGCAACATGTCTTGCCATTTTCAATACATAGGTACTAAATCTCGTTTTCCGTTGCTGGTTTTATTTTTTCTATAAAAAAATCCATGTCAGAGCGGAGGTTTCCACGGCCAGGCCAGAGACTGCCGGGGTAGGACCGTGTCAGTGTTGAAAAAGTCAACGTTTCGCCCACTTTCGTAAGGGGCTTCATCAGGACAAAATCAAAACAATAATAAAAATAAAAGCAACAATAAAAATAAGAAATCCATCTTCTGATGCAAGACACGTGTAATACATAGCACCACGTCTCTTTGTGGACACCGTAATATGTTCCATTATTCCAAATATGTAGGTACTGAAAACGATAGGACCAGATCACTCTAGCATTGACTAAACACTCGATCAACGCTCTATAATGGCCATTTGCACCGTAAAAATTCAGTAACGCGTAAAGTTAAGCAGAACTTAAATGCCATGGCAACGATTATTGAAACAATGATTGCTATGGTATTTAAGCTGTACTTAACTATAAGCATACCTAACGTGACCATTTATTTTTTGACTCAAAACGGGACATCGGTTTGCATTTGCAAAATGTACGGGAACGATTTAATCAAAATCTGTATTACTGCATGGAAGCCGAAGGCAGGCACTTTTATTAAACTAAGGTTGAATTTGCATAAACTGGTTTTATTAATTAGCACAAGAAAAAGTTTACCCTTGCATTTATTTAAAAATTTAAGGGTAATTGTTTATCTTGTACCTAAAGGGTGAAACAATGTTGTCAAATGGCTGTAAAAGTACCTAGCTTCTCTAAAGAAAAAACAATTGACTTGTCCGCCTTTTTTTCGATTTTAAATGCCTCAAACTCTTTCCTCATTTTCCATGTTTGCAACTTCAACTTTTTTGTTAAAAATAAAAAAAAAAACTAGTGCACTGAATTCAGAAAAGAAAGACCTTTCAAATGACGTATCACTTGCCCCATTATGAAATCGTTTCAGGTTGAAAATCATGGCAAAAGTTGACCCCTTTGATATAAAAATTGACGTGTTTTTGCATTTCTCAAAAATAAAATGTACTAGCCAGAAACCCGTCTGTTACCTTTTCGTTGGGCCACTCTGTATATAAATTGCTCAAAATGTCCACCGTTAAATGTTCACGACACAATTCCACTTTGTTTCAATTCCAATTGTCGAACTCTTTTTTTCCAGAGTTGCAGGTGTAATTCTTTCAAGTTTCCGCAATAATTGCTGCTTGTAGTTCGTCCAAGGTATGGAGACGGTTTCGAAAAACGTTGAACAGAAAAAAATATAACGAAGTTAAATCTGGAAAACGGGGAATCATAATCCTCTGCTAATTAAACAATTTTCAAATCGATCAACAATTCGTTTCTTATGGTTAGCAAACACTCGATAAGGAATATTAAAATCCGGGTGCCCTTCCATAAACTGCTCTCGATAGGAGCAGTTCAACTCGCCAATTCAACACCGTAAAAAACACTACGCGCGAAATTCAAACTGTCATCAGTAGGTTAGAGAATCACCCGGTATTATTTATTACATATTATAAAATTATATTATGGGGTATAATGTAGATTTCCGGTAGGTATTTTTTTTAATTATTTTAGTAGATTCAGGGAAAAATATTAGCACCTAGTCCGCCAATTTTCGCGCGGTTTGTGAAAACGGGACAATTCTGCGTCCCGGAGTTTTTCTCGGGGACACCGGGACGGAGCACCGAAAAAAGGGGCGGTCCCTTTCAAAACGGGACGTATGGTCACGTTAAGCATACCTTAATTTGTAAGGTACCTAAGTATTATGTATTTATGTACAATTGGGGCAACAAAAAATGGGACACTATGGTTTTACAAGTTCAATGGTCATATGTACCTACTTTAAATATTATCTGACCTTCGCGATTAAACAACACTTAAATTTGTTTAGTCAGGTACTACTTAAAGTAGATATGCCCATTGAACTTGTAAAACCATAGTGTCCCATTTTTTGTTGCCCCAACTGTACCTACTTAAAAAATGCAAAGTAACACTGCAAAGCGACGCTTGAAATAAAATTGTGTAATGGTGAAAATGTCTTATAGGTACTTTACGGGTGTAACGTGTAACAAATTAAATACAGTCGGCACCTAATACTTTACTTTTAAAATGCCGCCTTTATTTATGGTGCGGATTACAATAACAGCGCTTTGATTGACAGAAAATCTTTAATCCTTTTAAGTGCAGGAGGCATATTTAAAATTTTCGTAAACTTAGGAAGTCGTAAGTGACCCTGACCCCTGACCACAACCCTACGAAATACTAAGAATTGCATACCTGCCGGCTGTACTTTAGGGATTACCGATAGACACTATTTTTCCGTTAGATTTCTAAAAATAATCATTACTAGACAACAGAAATGTTCAAGTTGGATATTTAAGTAATTGTTGAAAATTATATGTAGGGCGGAAACGTGGAACGAAACGAGAAAACTCATAAATATATGATACAAGCATTCGTTAATAAATAATGCCTGAGAAATATTATGCAAGATATTGTGGCTGTCTCATATTAGTCATATAATGGAATTCTGCAGTGGGTGTCTCCTTATGATATTCGTGGAGTCTTCTTGAGGGGTTGTTGCATGGTTTAATGAAACAATATACTTATACTTCATTAAGTCGACGTTTCGGCTAGTTGTCCTAGCCTTTATCGAGGCATCAGAAGAGTTAGTGTTTCAAAAAACGTTAAGAATGAGTTACGATTTTTTGAAACACTAACCCAATGTAAGCAATAAAATTTGTGGTAAATAGTTTTAAATCTACCTGCTTTATTACATTTCTGGGAACCTGATTTTTCAGACAGGTTTTGTTAAGTTAAGGCAAGAATTATTTCAAGATAAAAATAATAAATTATCATTTACTCCATTTAGCATTTAATTAGCCGGGAATCAATCATATATGAAAATCAGGCTTAAATAGTACAACATATTCAATTCGTTCCAATATTCTGAGATACATATGACTATAAATAATGTATATAATCAGAACTTTTTTAATTACTTTTAGAAAGAAATTTCGATTATATATCCCATCGCGAGGTTTCGGCGTAGTGTCCAATAGACGATATGTCCATTAAGCTGTTTCGATGTTGTGAGACTTCGGCTTCGACGCCCGATTTCCGATCTATGCAGCGTCAATTTTTGCTTTTCGGCGTTGTGTCCACATTCGGCAATATGTCCAAGTACTAATTTCGGCGTTGTGTCCTTTTTCGGCGTTGTGTCCAACGGCTGATTTCGGCGTTGTGTCCAGTTTCGGCGATGTGTCCAACAATTCGTTTCGACGTTGTGTCCAAGTTTCGGCGTTGTGTCCATTCGGCGTTATGTCCATTCGGCGAAGTGTCCAGGTCCCGTCTCATCAACTTAATTTTTTTATTTGGAACAGAAAAAGTATAAATTTGACAACAATTTTATAAAAGTTAGTGAAAACTGCTGTAACAGGTAACTACCAATATCTATAAACTATTATAAAAATTGTTATAATATTTGGGAATGTGGTTCTTATCAACTAAACCCAAGAGATCGCTTTTTTTATTTTCTGCAAGTCCACGTTTAGTTTTAAAGACAGGCTTTAAATAGCTATTTATATAACAAGTTGCAAAATAAAATCGTGTGCAAAAAAGACGGAGTTTTGCAACGTGTTTATATACAAGATTTTTTGCAATTCAGTAAAATTCATCTTCATTTTGAATTTATTTGACTTGGTAATTATTTGACGTCGGATATTTTTAAAGCAATCCTTGTTTGTTGCTATGGAAATAAACCATCACAACAATGAAAACTCATTTTGTCACTGAAATGGGTGACAAAATTTCGTAATTCAATTGCAAAAATTAGTTTTTTAGCATTTATTTGTGTTTTTCTTTTTATAACTTGGACCTCCTGAAATTCCCCATTGTAAGAATTTTTGCAATAAACCGAATTTGGGGAGTCTCGCACAATCTTCATCACTTTTACATCATTGAGTTTTAGGTTCGTCATGTTCATAGGTCCAATGTTGGAAGCGAGTTCTTTAATGTCATAAAAGCCTTCATAGCACAGCTCATGAACAGAAAAAGAATATCTTAGCTTTTTTGCAACACGAATGGCTGCAATGAATCCGTCAGGTGTATAAATTGGCCCACCTCTTAATTGACGTTTTATCTGTCTTTCAATGAGCGAATGGGCCGAGATCGTAAACTGCTACAATGCCAATCATGATTCTCCTTATCGCGCTCCTTTTCTTCTGTTGACAGATTTTTGTCGATCAAATGCTTGTCGTATGTCTCTTTTAGTTTTTCTTTTTTTTCATTATCGGCATTTTCATAGGCCACACAAGTTCCACATAAGTCCTTCTTAGGAACAAAGGGCGAAATACTAAATTCCTCGGCGGACAACCGATGAAAAATCGCGTCGCTTTCATAAGATGTGTTTCGTTTTTCGCATTTAGCTACATAGTACAATGGCTTTCAATTTTTGGAATGGAATTGATATGCTCTCGAATTCCTTCTCGTATAGCGGGGTCCAGCGTCTTGTGCTTGTCTTGTTTTCTCCACTGATCTGGTTCGAGTAGTACATCTGCCACCTTATTTCGTTTTTCTTGTACCGTGCGTATTATCCGATCATTTATGTGTAAAGTATTTTCAAAAAATACCTTACACACTCGGACTTTTTGACCATTTTTACTGAAGTGAAATGCGTTATTATTTTGACGTGGTTTTTTTGTACCTCCAATACGAGTGTATCTGTATCTTGGTGCAATAGGAATCATAGAAGCATACTGTCTCTGTTTATCAATCTGTCCCAATAACTAATAAGCTGATAAAAGCTGTTCTCTTTCTTCTTCACTAAACTTGGATGAACATTGCAATTCACATTTCTCCCCGCAGGGAACTTTAATATGCCTTCGTTCTCGAATATTTTTGTTTTTTGTATGAGTTTTATATTCTTCACCAGTATTTCTGAATTTTATCAAAAGATTCCTCTTCCAATTTTCAGTATTTCTTCTTCGCTTAACACCTTTCTTGGGAGGACTCACCAGAATGATATTGTCTTGAATAGATTCGCTGCTTCCGGTAGATGAACCAGAGGATGAAGAACTAGAGAACGATGATGATATAGAAGTTTTTAAACCAGATTCTTTTGAAGGCCCCGGCGTTGCGACATCATTTATCGTAGCTTCCATAGTCGCGTATTGTGTTTTGTCAACAAGCACATCATTTTGTCAATAGAAATCATTTTAAGTAGCTGAAAATAACATAAATGAAACTTAATATTGCTGGAAAAACATATCTCGAAATTAGACACAAGTCGATTGCAGTAATTATTATTATAGGAAGAATGACATAAGTAAAAATATGAATAAAGTGTTGCAAAGGTATGTGTACAATATTTGCGGTAAAAACGTCATAAACTATTTTAGGTCAAAAATGTTAATCCTGAATTGAATCGTTTGTTTCTAGTAATATGGTCATAACAACGAATAGTTCTTTAAAGAAATCTTAAGTTAAATATAAGAACATTTCAGATAATACAAACCTTAATCATCTTCACTAACTATTGCATAACGTCATAAGTCGAAATAATACGCTTTACATAATAATAAAGAACAAAATAAGGAACTCTTACCTTCAAAGCAATAATGGTGTAAACACAAATATGACACTATTGCAGAAACTATTGAAACATTAACACAATGAGCGTAGAGTCACACCTGAAATAATACAGTGTTACTGCAATTTAAAAATACAAAATAAAATGGCCAAACGCGAAAATTGTCCCATCTAGCGGCGAGTTTTGAAATTACAGATATGCAGACAACACATCAAAGTTCATTTCACTAATAACTCAAATTTACCTACCATAAATTTTTCTTTTGCATTTTATATTTCAAATGCGGTTCACATCGCTTTTTTTTATTTTAATAGAAGCGATGTGAACCACATTTGAAATATGTAAAGAATGCAAAAGAAAAATTTATAATATAATAATATAATTTTATAATAAAACGCATAATAGAACTCATAGAAGCGAGAGGAAGTTAATCAGTACAATTGTTTCACTACAATCACTAAGATTTTATTGTCTCAATTTTAAAGCTCATATAGGGTAAATTAGGAAATACCTATGTTTGTAGGTATGGATAAAACAATTGAGTACGTGTAAGGCATATGCCAAAGTAAAGCCATGTGCATAAAAAATACACTTACCATGGCCAAAGGCTAATTCGCCCATTGAGACAATTGATATAGATTATTGCTCCTTACTCACCACAAAGTAATGGACAAGCAGAGAATTCAACCGAAACTGTGAAAAACAAGATTCTTCAAATTCAGAATTGAATTTGTCGCTCATTCTCCCATTTCAAAAGGGGTTGTAATACTTATGAGAGGCTACCATATGGTAGTGCAGTGAGGACATAATTGTGACAATGGGCATGTCGTTACTCATCAATGAAATGCAAATGTAAAATTTCAATCTACACCTGATGATGGTGACGGGTTGTTTAATCAATACTATAACACTTTTTATGAACAATGAACAACGATGTATGTGTTGTAATTACTGTCCTCGTCGAATAAAATCTACAAATAGTTTTTCTGCAAGTTTGGCCGATATTAATGGATTTTCTCACGCAAACTCTTAAACACGCCCAATTAGTATTCATTATTGATAGTTCAAACCGCAAATATCAACTTGGACGTGTTTTTTTCGGTTTTCGCTGGTTATTTGTCCTCCATTCTGAAATCGGTTGCCTTGCTTGTCAAACTCATACACTCACGTCTCATCACCACATATTCCATGAATATGGGATCAGAATTGATACGAGATCCAGCATGCCTTCAACGACTTTTGAATCCCCCCAGTAAACGGGTTGTAACATTCGTAAGTCCGTGTTTTTTATAAAACTGATTCAACTTAAGCATTTTCTAACATTTTTAGTGAGTCGACACACGAAATTCAGTGTTTTAAATCGTCCAATAAAATTCATTCATCAACTGCACATTTAGCATGATTCCATGACTGCGTAATCAAATTTTCTTAAAAATTGCCGCCTCTGATAAATATGATTTCGAAACATTAACAAGAAAATGTTTTAACGGCTCAATTTTCGTATGAAGGGGAACCAAACTTTACCTCACCTTCAAGTCTTATCAAGTCAACCTCCTAGGTAGTTCAAGCATAAATTTAAAGCTTATTCAATTCTTCTTTAACTAGGCTATTAATTTTGATTTTAATCGATTTGTTTGCCTGTATTGCTCCTTTCATACACTTCGCATTCGTTGTAAACGTTAAATTTCTTCCCTAAAAAGACACTGGCTTTACACAAATGGATGTTTGGAGCTGAAAAAAAGCTATACCGAATGTTTCCAATGCAGCTGTATAGCAATTTTATGTTATGGTATGGGACAAGCGAGAGCTCTTTGTGTGAAAATTTTATTACTCTATACAACTGATAGACTATATTGGTACGAAAAGAAAACCTTAAATTTTATGCGCGGTTTCTAATTAGTTACCGCGTAACGCGTTCTGTACTAAAATAATAACTTGTATTTCGTTTCATTTAATTTTGACAAAATAATGAAACGCTTTGCAACAAAATGAGCATTAGATCATCCTTAATGTTTAATTAAAAATGTTAGTCGAATGTAATAAGAGCAAACGGGTGGGGGGAAGTTTAACAGCAAACCTGATTTAATTTCAAGTAGAATGCTCTCTACATGCGTATCTCATAATTTTCAATAATTTAACTCCTGGTTACGCTATTAAAATAGATAGTTAATTAAAATTCAACTACAGTATTTATCGCCGTTTTAATTAACATTATTACTAATTACTTATGGTGGACGTTTCTGTAATTATATTTATCTGCTCTTACAATAAGGTTAATTAGAGTTTATGATGCGCACATTATGTGTTTACTGGTACGTGTGTTTCTCTATATGATAACAAATGGAGTGTCGTAGAAATTATAGGTTCCCGTTTAATGTAATTAACTGAATTTGTGTATAAGTACTAATTATTAAAGTCTGTTACACATATACCACAATGATTGCGTGTGAAGTGTCACATTAAATCACATAAATTACTTTACAAGAATAATAATTTTAATGCATGGTTCAAACTTTGCTACGTACTTCATATTTTTGAAAATTACGAGTAAATTATCACTGTGATTCCGAAAATGTTAGCTAGATCAACCTTCTAGCTAGAGCTTATTGACCAACAGTTAAGGAAATGTTTCTTCTATTCTTCTATTAAAAAAAAACTGAACATACGCAATGTTTAGTAAAAATTCTTTATAACATAATAAGTAATGTAACTGTAGATAAAGCGGCATTTAAATATTTTACTACAATCGTCATAGTTAACGAATGAGTTGGAAGTCAATACTGCAAACCATCGATCATTGTTTTAAAGCACGTAATATTTTTCGGGGTATAGCGTTTAAAGAGGAGTTGATTAAAATGTTCAATTTTTATAAACTTGTAGTACGTTCTGGTAAAACGCCTCTTTACATTCTAATGTAGCCGTAAATGTGTTTAAAATAACTACTGTTATACCTAGCTAATTTAAATTGTAGTTAACAATATGTACCACAAACTCGACGAATTTGAGTGGGAAGGAAGAAAATAACAATCGTTGATATGGTAGCAAAACTAACTTTACAAATGTAAATGGAGGTTTTCCTAATTAATCGTATTTGTAATTAATTTAATTTAAAAGCAATTTCGTAAATAATGGGAGAATACAAAAGAAGGGTTAACAAATAACTGTAGGGAGCGTAAATAAATAGATTACGCAATGTAGAGAATTTTTTATAACAAATTTCATGTCAGATGTTATTGAAATATGCTGCCTAATCGAATATAAAGAACATTAACTTGTAAACTTTCCCAACATTTTGCAGTGTAATTAATTAGTAAGGTAATTAGCGTCTGACATTTGATTGATTACATTTTCTCTAAAATTTTAGTTAATCCTAATTTCGAATAAAAATGTAAGGATTAAATTTGTTTAGTTCAAAGGGCATCAACCTTTGGGGTTGTGGGAATTTCAGACAAATCAAATTCAAATGCTACTCGCGTGTAGGGAGATGGATTATCCTTGACACAATAATTACTGTCTGTTCAGTAGTTTAACTCGGAAGTAAACTTTAGTAACTGCTTTAGTAGACTGTGGAGAACTTTTACAGGATTTAAAAAGAACAAACTGAAATCAAAGCCAACATTCCTGACTGGAACAAGATTTGGCACTTTGCTTCATTTCTGTTTCATGTCCCCACAAACCCACACATTCGAGGTAATTTTCTTAGTGTACCACCCAATTGGGTATAGAAATCGATGAAAAAAGCATTTACAACTTCAATTGAACACATTGAGTGGATAAACTACCTTTTAAAACTTTTACAGTTGAAATCCTTAAAATTTCTGACGTGCGGTCCTTATCTGACCTACATTTTTTTTTACTTATTTCTCAAACTTCAAAATAAAATATATAATTTCAATTTACATCGTAAACTTTCACGGTATGCAAACTTATAGTGTAAGGACAAGTTGAAATTGAATTTTTCAAGCGGAAAAATATCATCTGGAATATCCCAATGGATATCTTTGCGGAAAAAATTGTAAACCTAGAATAGCGTTTCTACCTTTACATGTGACGGATTCTAGTTCAAGTTCAATTTAAACTAACGAATTCGTTTAACATTCTTTTCAAAGAATTTTATTTTCAGAGTTCATTTATGTACACGTTTTCTTTCACATTTACAAAGGGAGAGTTTTGTTATTACATCATAGTATACACCACTGATAGAGCTTGTTCATTTCCTTGTGGCGAAACCAATGTCAGATATGGCGGTTAGTTTACCTAATAACTCCGCCCTTCATTTCTAATCTGGTCATTAGATTTGATTTTAAACGGGTTCAGTTGCCCGTAAGTATCTTAGGACAGCCCACTTAGTCTACTGCGCATACAACGTTTTCGCCACAAGGAAATGAACAAGCTCTATAATTGGAATATCGAACAGGAAATGGTAAAAATACACCTCGTTTTGATATTTAGTTTATCAACGCAGTTTTCTGTCTATTTTTCAAAATACATAATTCTCGCCATGCACTTGTCTCATCTTCTAAGAAATCATTGTATCCCCTCAGCGAAGAAGTTTTTACCTTGATAGCGAAGTCAGTTTTGCTTTACCTCTTTGTTGAATTTTATGCCACGTAAAGCTTCTTGATAAAAACTGATAAATAGTCGAAGAAGCAAAGTTAGGACTGCGAACAGGATGTGGTAGGAGCTCCCTACCCTCTGTGCACTAGTTTCCAAAGTCAATTGTGTTGCACGAGGCAGAGCGTGAATAGTGCAAAATGTGTTCTCTAAGGAAACCACAATTTATGAACATTCTATGCGGGTTTTCGAAAATGCAAATGGCGTGGTTGGACTACAGGAAAGAGAACTACAATTATAAAAATAACAAGCACTTCTAAGGGTTTCGACACTATGTGTCATTATCAAGAAGTAGTGTCGAAACATAGCGTGTGAGAAACTTTTTGCCGTCCATATGCCGAGTTTGCGATTATTATGTGTTGTATACAATCACGCTACAGATTCCACAAGGCCTCCTACTTTTGAAATCATACGTAGATTCAAAAAAAGAGAAACTGTTAGAATATGAGATTATGTATATAACGAGTCACATCATTGTGAATCAAGAAGTCTAGAGAAGATATATGAATTTTGACAATTCAATAAGTTGATAGTTTTCACCAGTTTTCGCTAATAAAGTTTTCACGTTTACATTGAATTTAGAATATTTATTGCTAGCTCTGCTACCCAATATCTCACAGGTTATCGGCCCAGATATATTGTAGTGAATTTGAAAGTTTGTGCGTGAATTCGATTAAATATTTTTGAACGTGAATACAGAAATCATATATATGTATAAAAATATGATGAATTATACGAACGCGACGCGTGTTGAATTTTTGAACAAAGAAAACTACGACACGTGGAAGATACAAATGGAAGCACTTCTGGTAAAACTTGACTTATGGTCAGCCGTCGATGGAAGTTCACCTAGGCCTCCGTCTATTCCCGAGGAGGAGAAGGAAGTCGAAATATGGGTGAAACGTGATGGAAAAGCAAAGTCAGAAATCATTTTATCTATTTGTCCGTCCGAGCTTAAAAAAATTAAGGGATGTGCTACTGCTCGCGACATTTGGGAAAAATTAGATTGTATTTATCAAGGGGTCCCGCGAGGAAAGCGACGTTACTGAAGCAACTAACATTATAAAAAATGGAAGAGGGACGTGATGCAACACCACCTATAAACAGGTGGTGTTGCGTGATGTTCGTGAACATTTAAATAGATTTTTCGATACTGTTGACAAATTGAATGAAATGACAGTTGACATTAATCCGGATTTACTTGCCATAATGCTTTTGTATAGTTTACCGGGATCGTTTGAAAATTTTCGATGTACGATAGAAACGCGTGACGAATTACCGTCCGTAGATGCTCTTCGAATTAAAATAATTGAAGAGAGCGACGCGCGAAATAACGATTCGCGTCATTGCAGTTCTGTCGGTAATGCACTTTATGCGAATAAGTGGCGACGTCCAAAAATGGAAAAGAAGTTTCGAAACGAAGATAAAAATGCGAATAAAAATACCAAAGAATATTTTAGGTATCGGTGTCATCGTTGTCATAATGTTGGACACAAAGCGTCGGAATGTAAAGGAGTGAATAGTAATAACTCAACATCGTCTGCGAGTGAAAATTGTTCGGAAAATATTAGTCTTTTGACTGAAGTTTTCACGGCTGGTTCAATGAATAGAGAAATTAAGTGGTGCTTGGACAGTGGCGCGACTTCTCATTTGTGTAAAGATAGCCTGCATTTTAATAAACTCAACGATTGTGCACGTGAACAATTGAATCTTGCCAATGATTCATCAACAGAAATAATTGGTAAAGGTTCAGTCACCCTGAATACACCGGGAAATCTTATAAACGTTAATCTTAGTGATGTTTTACTCGTACCTGATTTGCGAGCTAACCTGATGTCCGTAGGGAAAATAACCAACAAAGGTTACGATGTTCTGTTTCAAAAGGATAAGGCATTGATTATGGACAAGAATGGTAGTGTCAAAATAACCGCAGATCGAATTGGAGATCTATACTACGTGAATGCAAACACGAAGAATACTAACAACAAAAACGGAAGTAGTGTTTTCTCTTCTATTGTCACTTCCAGCAATTTAATGTTGTGGCACCGCCGCCTAGGGCATCTAAATTTTGAAGCCATCAGAGAAGGTGTACGTAAAGGTGTCTTTAGTGGCGTAAAAATTGAAAATATTAATGGACACGTCAATCCGCAATGTGACATTTGTTGTTTAGGGAAAATGACAAGTAAACCGTATCCTAAACAGTCAGAAAGAGTAACTGAGCTATTGGAAATTGTTCATTCAGACGTTTGTGGACCCATGAGGTTGGAATCAAATGGAAAAGCCAGATACTACGTCGAATTTATAGATGACTGTTCACGTTGGTGTGAGGTACGTTTTATCAAATCTAAAAGCGAAGTTCCTAGGGTAACGAGGGAATTCATAACGCAAGTAGAAAATCAAAAAGACAGGAAAGTAAAATGTTTTCAGCCAGACAACGGTACGGAATTCAAGAACGAGGAAATGGACAGAATTTTAAGCCAACTCGGAATCGTCCGACGTTTGTCAACCCCTACTGCCCGGAACAAAACGGTACAGCAGAGAGGAAGAATCGTATTCTTGTCAGCACTGCACGTTGCTTACTGATTCAATCCGGTTTACCACCATCTTTTTGGGCTGAAGCTGTAAATTGTGCTAATTACATTCGTAATCGTTGCCCATCAAAGAGTTTAAATGGGAAAACTCCTTATGAAGTCTGGAATGGCAAGAAACCAGATGTAAGCAATTTTAAAGAATTTGGATGTAAGGTGTTTTGTTTATATAAGGGACCTGGAAAAGGGAAATTCGATGCTGGATGTAAAGAAGGAAAATTTCTGGATTACTCTGAACAAACCAAGGGATATAGAGTTTGGTTGGTGAAAGAGAGAAAAGTGGAAATTACAAGAGACGTTAAGTTCTTGGAAGATAACAACAATCCAGTAAATCGGTACGTAAAATTTTTTGAAGATAACGAGCAAAATATTTCAGAATTGAATAAAAATTTATCCAAAATTGAAGAAATTGAAGAAGTAGAAGAACAAAATATTACAAATGAAGAAAACAATGACTTACCAGTTTCTCAAAAAACACATATGAAGAAGAAATGAAACGTGGACCAGGAAGACCGTATTTAGTAAAGACAAGTTTGAGAGGAAGACCGGGAAAGGAATATCATATGGTTCCGAAAGAAACAGGAAATTTTTCAAAAGCTGAGAATGTATTAACTGCAGAAGAATGGTATGAAGCTATATCCAACGAAATAAAATCATATGATAAAGACCACGTTGCGACTCGAGGGGGAGTGTTAGAATATGAGATTATATAACGAGTCACATCATTGTGAATCAAGAAGTCTAGAGAAGATATATGAATTTTGACAATTCAATAAGTTGATAGTTTTCACCAGTTTTCGCTATTAAAGTTTTCACGTTTTCATTGAATTTAGAATATTTATTGCTAGCTCTGCTACCCAATATCTCACAGAAACCAATACCGAACAAAAGCCAGAACAAATTCTGGCCAAATATAATTAAAACAAATCCATACTCTTATGTAGTGTATGATATGATAACCCAATTAGCTCAAAGTCCAAGTTATCACCACAATTTATTGTGTGGTGGTGACTTGGTGATCGTGCTAATTTATTCTGTGATGGTGACTTAGAGTTTGAGGTAATTGGGTTATGGGAAAATGTTTGAAAAATTTTCAAGATAATATTATGACAGCTACCAAGGAAAGACCGCCTCAAGGCCAGGGAATGGTTTAGCGTGCACAAAATGAAGTTGGTGTTACTGCCATTCCATATAGTGGTTAAATCGTAGAATCACAACAACACCTTTCTCCATAGACTTTTTTAATTTAAATTGGCTTAATTTCATTCCATATAGTGTTGAATATTTGGTGAGTATTAAATTATTTCATAAATAATATTATCCGGAGTTCAATTGTCCGGGAGAGACGATGGCCAATTACATGGGGGTGACTTGTTCTAAATCGTTTTATATAAAAATATACCTAAAGCTTTCCGGACACTTAAAAAGCAAGCAAATTTATTCCAAATATATCCCGCGCTCATTTTACTTTTCATATTAGTGTGACTTTTTAAAATCAACGTAATGTATTTCATGTAGGTATTGATTAGTTGTAATACGGTATAATAAATATCATTTTTGTTACGTATATAGTAATGACAGCAAATAAGAAAGTAGTGCAATTTATCGTTTCTTCCGTTGCAACGAGTTACACCTAAATATTCGAAAGCTATCATTTACTATAACTGACGTTCCTGCTGATTTACAAGAAAATTTGAATAGGTAATGGATTATTAAAGCAACATTATATAACCACCAACAATAATGTATCACATGGATACAGGCACAATGTGTGCCTTATGCACATCATAAAACATGAATTACTGCAATGATTATAAATGAGTTCAAGACACGGTTGTAATTGTAATTAGTAAAAATTCTCTTGAAAGTTAAAATATGGAAAAATTACGTACATTTATTTCTATTTTAGGGGGGTCCCAGATAGTTCATAGAAAGGCAATTCATAGAACGTCAATTCGTAGAATGACAAACCCGTAGAAAATGCAATTCAAATAATATTCAACTCATAGAAAGTATAATTCATAGAATATATGTAATACATATATGACAATTCAAAGAATGCGTAACTTATAGTATAGAACACTAAATTCATAGATTGTTGTTAGTTTGTAATACTTAATTTATAACCTAACCTAACCTAACCTAGCCTAACCTAACCTAACCTAACCTAACCGAACCTAACCTAAGGGGGTAAATTGTAATAAATAAAACAACTCACAACCTCCCCTTAATCAATGAATAATGCATTGATTAAGGGGAGGTTGTGAGTTGTTTTATTTATTGTACTACACACTGCCCACAAAAAATTCATAGAATTTGTGATTCGATGAATAAGCTATTCTACGAATCGAACATTCTATGAGTAGCCCATTCTATGAATAAATCATTCTATCGATCATATAGTATATGAACGCAACATTCTATGAATTGTCGTTATACGAATTGGCATTCTATGAATTGTCATTTCTATGAATTATCTGGCCCCGATTTTAGGGATATTTGAAAATTTTTACGATTTAAAAGTCCTTTAAAGTAAAGACAATGTTATATCTCTATATTATTTGCCGATGGTAAACAGTTTTCTGGGACAAATTTCCAAATTTACCTTTTTTCACAAAAAATAGGTAAAATATACGGGGTATTGCACAGATTCATAATTTCAAAATAAATAAAATAATAAAAACACTGCGTTACATGATACATCACGATAAAATCTACGTGAAAAAGGCACAATGTACTTATCTGTATTTTCTTCCTTAGTCCCATTTTGAGGTTCGTTGCACTTTTTTAACTTCTCCTCTTTGGGATTTTTTTCAAAAATATTGTGGGAACTCCTTCCATTTGTTTTTTTACCCCTGACCTCTTTTACCTGTCATAATCCATTCTGCCTCAGTGTTTGTAAGTGTTTATGTAGGAGGGTGAACATATTTTCAAATTATGTAACCTTCTTCATACATGTCTTCTATATAATTCGACACTTAGGAATTTTGAAAAAATGCTACACGTTTAAAAATTGTTGCGAAATACTGGTGACTGTCCACCAAAAACAAATTCATGCTTTGATCGTTCAAATTTGATGTTTTATTTATTACAGTGGACGAAACATGAATATATCACTATGCACCACAGAGATGAAACAATAATAAAAAAAGCAAGTGCAAGAAAAGAGGTGGACAATACCATTAATAGTAAATGATGAAAATAAACGAATGTTACGTAAACGTATTGGCACAATCGCACGAGGAAAAAAAGAGGGAATGTTGTGTAGATGTAAACTCATTTTTGAGGTATGAATCCAAAAAAATTATGACTGGAAAGCATTTAAATTTCACTCAAATCAAGCTACACAGCATAATAATAAAAGATTCACTCTTCCCTTGTCAGGACGATAAATATTTTATTTTATAAGATTTCTTTATTAATACTGAATTTTTATTACTATTCAATTATTCATGATTTAAAAAAGTACGACTCACGCAACTTTATTTTCCTAAAAAATACTTTGGGAATGAGAAACGGAAATGGATTAGGTATCATTAATCTGCTTTCGACTCGGCTTTTGTGCAATAATTATAATAACGTACCTAATCGAACGCAAAATGTATCACTGTATCAGATTTGCATGGCAGCACCATGAACAAAAAGAGAATGACAGAGTAAATAATTTCATTACAAATAGATCGTAAGATATTTCTGAGATAGTAAATATAGTCAGCTCATACCGTCATACCTACCTATTTTATAGGTATAGTACGATCAGTTTCAATTAAGCTAATGAATAATCCATTCACTGAACGTGGTTAATAGAAAAAAAAAGCATGCCAAAACTTTATTCGTCGTTCCCTTGTCACATTTACGTCAAAATCTTGAAAACGATAAGCACATGGTGAATTGTTTATTAACCGTTATGAACGACTATATTATGATTAGACATCTTTATTTCTCATATCTTAGGTAATTAAATAGCTACACTCCGATTAATTTGAAAGTATTCGTGACTTAAGCCTTTAATATCTTAATATATTTTATTTTACATGTAAAGTTTTAACGCTATTGTGAGTAAGAGAATGACTATGCGCGAACACTATTATGAGTAAGAAAATTACTATGCGCGAATAACAGTTAACGTTCTTGAAATCGTCAATCCTCAAACATTTTTTTTTAAGTACATACCTTCGGATGAAAGAGATAAAATCTCAAACGAAAAATTTTGGACTAAAACATGATTGATATATATATTTATGTAGTAAGTAGCTGCTGAATCATATAAAGTGCAACAGCTTTGGTATGCAAATGTATTCAAATGGACCACGGGTCAATAGCCCCTACAAGCGAATGGAAAACTTGTACAAGTGCAATAAAATCCAAAAATGCCATGTCAGGGTAAATTGTTCGGACAGCGTGTGTGTGCGTGTTTGCTACGGGTGCGTATTCAGATCAAAATGTATGTGCATTAATGTATTTCCACTCGAGCATATAAAATATTTATGAGAAATCTGTCGCATTCGATACCAACACATAGAAAGAGAATAATTATTCATAACCGTTAATTTCGTTTGTGAATTCATATAAAGTCAGTTAATTAACGTAATTAGTTGTTTCCAATCATTTTATATGTTTTCTCACATACTGGAACAGATTGATGAACAAATAATTGCTAATCAATATTAATGAGATTTATAAATACAACTGTAGCTACAAAAGACTTCCTTTTTACATTAATTTATTCAGTATAACAGAATGTAGCAATGATTGCGATAGAATTTTTATTGTTTTGGTTCATATTAGAATTGAAGGGTGTTTACTATCAATTAATGGCAGATATGGAATAAGATTATGTATTTTTGTAGTCTACAACTATACAAGCAACCAAGTACTATTTATACTGATGCAATACAGGTAGGAACATTTAATTGCTAAATTTTTTGCAACAGATAATTACAAAATAGAAATATATTCTTAAATAGAAAGGTTAATAATAAGCATGAACTTGATTGTTATGAAAACTTATAGATTTACAAAGTGTTTAATTAATATTTGATTATATTTTCAAACAATATTGCCTTTTGTGTTTAGTATAGAAATCTCAGTAACCAAAATTAGAGAATGGGTTAACTGGAACAAGAATTGCAGTTTTAGGAGTTGGTGCAGTACCAGATATTTGAAGAAACTGATTCCGTGGATTTTTAAACGCGTCTAGCGATTTTAGTGTTACAATTACAAAAAAAAAGTGTAGCGGAAAAAGGGAAATTGTCTTTCATAAGATTGATTAACTAATTTTTTTACATAAACTGTAAACTGGAAAAACGACATATCTAGTGCTTTTTAAATGAAAATCATAACATAATACTTAGTGAAATTTTTTACAGTACTGTCATTTTTAGATATGATCTTATTTTTATTGTTTTTGTTTTTAATGGGTTACTTTTCGAAAATAAACAATTCCTTCAATTTATAAATACTTTAATTTGCAAATTAAAACTGCAAAGTCAAGAAAAACGAAAAATACGAAAGATTATGTTATATTTCGGAAATGACAGGTAATTTAAAAATTATTAACAACATAATTACTTCTAGACTTTTTTTGTAAACTCAATACTAACACCGATATTATGCATTATTTTAACGAAATATAAAATATCAGTTTTTTCAAAATACCTAGTGAGGTGATGTATAGTATGTACAAAGAAACCACAAAGCGTGAAATTGGATTGAACTTAAAAACTGTAATTCTTCCCCAAACAAAAACCATTTTCATACAAATTTTAGAGAAAAATCTTAATAACTTTTTAATCGTTGATTTTAGACATATCTATTACTCATGGTTTTTCATAGAAAATGAAAAGTTATTCAACACAGAATAAAAATGTACAGGGTGGTCCATTTCAGTTAAGTGAGTTTTTGATGTTTGACAAATATAAAATATGAATCCTTTTTTCTAAACACCCTGTGCATAGCATCGAAATCCCACGTAGTGCAAATAAAAGGTCAAAATAAATCGATATAAATTTGCGTTACTGAAAGTAAATGGTTTCTGTGTTATTAGGCGTTGTTTAAATTGAATATTTTTCTTAAAATTCACAATTTTCTCAAAATTGGTAAGCGATACGTTGAATAAAGTTGCCTTAGTTTTTAACGTGGTATAATCTAAAAATGTAATAAAACACAGGGGGTTGAATTAAAAAAAACTCCACCACCAAAAATTAAGCTGATATCTTGCACCTTTAAGTCCTTTTAGGTATAAGAGACCGAGTCGTGAATCACCCTGTATATAAAACACTTGACACACTTTCGTATGTTTCATAGAAGTGATATTAAATATCCTAACCGCTTCAAATAAATAAGGCACGCTGTGCATGTATCATCTTTACTTGTGTTGCTACTATGATTTCCATTTACAAATGAATAAATTTGGCAATTAATTAAAACTTAAACAATTAGCGCTCTGTTGTTAATTGACAAACTGTATACAGCTCCACTCAGCAAACAAGATAGTCGGAAAATATGTCAACTAAAATAATGTATTTGAAATTTTTGACGCGGCAAATTATTTGTCCAATCATATTTGAGAATTCTAAGGTGTACATTCACAGCTGAAAATAAATTATTACAGTTTACAGCTGACATTTTCCGCGTGCGTTTTATTACTTAATCCTTTTATTGTGTTACTCTTGTTTGTTAAAATCAGTCTTTCTGATGACTTCTCATGCAGCGTACAATAGATTTATGTGTATCCAACAACACACATTTAAATTAAGCGCCCAAATATTTTTTTCCGGATTGTACCTTAAAAGCTACTCTAGCGCCGGTATCCCCTCTCCAACTATCTTGTTTGCTGAGTAGAGCTGTATAATACAAGATTATCACAAACTTTACAGTTTTGCGTTAGTATTAACGTAAACTTTGTGTTTCTAATAAGGAAGTAATTATTAAAATCCGATAGGGAAATGTTTTCGCCTACATCTCGCCGCTATAACTAATAATGTACCCTACAATTTAACAGGATTTCTGCCACTCTCGGGACACGTAGTCCATCATTGTTAATGTGACATGGGTAGGGTAGTGACTGATTTAATCATTAAAACGACCTGACAATTAAATTGCAAATAAACAAAAATTTCTTGGAAAATTGCTTATTTATACGCAACCGTATGTTCCATTACATAATTAAATAAAATGGAATCACAATTCTCGGTAACATTGTCAATGCGTAGGTATATTCACATAATCTTTTAAGAGAAATGAAATTTTAACAGATTACAATCTGTATGTTACACTAAAAATGAAAGTGAAAGAGAACGCGTTGTATTTACACATCAATATATTATGTTATTAAAATTATAAAGTAAAATCGCAAAACTGTTACCAATAAAGTGTAAAATTTGTAATCCACGTTAAATATTGTTAAATGTCTCTGTAAGAAGATTAAAGTATGAATAACAATGTAATATTAATAAAATAAATAATCGGTATTTTGTAAATTATTCATTATGTCCCAATAGAGTAGTTCCACGTCACAATTGAAATACATACCTACTATAGTTTGCGTAACATTAACATGTAGGTAATACCCCTGTAACAACCACTTAATTTCGTTCAACGGGTTGTAAAAATAAAAACGATATGCAATTACGAGAAACTCCTTCAGAATGAAGACCATTATTTATTATAAGAAAATAAGTTCGAGTAATATGAAAAAATACAAATATGTAAATGGGACCAAGTTAATTATGTCAAAATTGATATAGTGATGATTATACATGAATGAATATTTATCAATACAATTCAAACTAAATGTGGATCTGCTTCCTATTAGATAAGAGAAAAAAGTACCTATAAGGACATCATAGAGATATTAAAGTTATTTGACAATTAATGCTAGAAGAAACTTTGGCAATGCGTTGGATTTTAAAGAACTGTCGTCGAAAGATTATCCAGATCATTATTTAATGCCACAGTTCTCGGTCCATGAATATAGAAGAAAAATTAAAATATGAAGACCCCACGTTCGGTCCCAATTCCTTTTATGGATTAGCATACGGATGGTGGCATTTTGTTCATTTTTTGTAAATGGCAAAGACAATAAAAATCGATGTATACGTTTCTATAATATTTAGGAACGCAAACCGCTCTAATTTACCCTTGGTACCAGCTACCCCCGCCCCAAAATGTTAAATGTCAATAGCGACAATTCTATTTATTGACATGTCCATTTAAATTAAAAGAAAACTCTCTTAATAGATTCACGTTACAGACCTGTGGATGCAGTTGCTTAACGAATTGATAAATGTAAGGTTCTTTGACAATTCGCCAAGAACTTCAATTTATGCTATATCATTTAATAATGTTGTTGTTTTTTTTTATTAAAACTAGACAGAACAATTACCATTCGTTTATAATCATTTCATTCTAACTTCAGCAACATCGTTTAATTTAATAGGTAATCCTAAGAGAAAATACAGAAGTACTTGCAACATGATGATCTTGATCCTTACGAAGGTTTTTTGGGTTGTTATGAAATAGCACATGCGTGTAGTACAGAACCTTTGATGGTTTTTAGATTGTATCTGCCTTTGTCTTCGTGGTTCGACATATATTCGACACATGTAATTGACAAACAGCCACTTAGAGACTAATTTCATTGCGATACATACTGAGTTAATCTAATTCTGAAACATCAAGAACCATTAAAAACACCATCGGTTAATATGTACAGAAAGACGATGGATCTGTTAAAGGGATCAATCAGTAAGCTAAGAATACTTGTAGAGTTTTTGGAAAATGGAAGTATCTATTTACGTTTGGTGATATTGCTAATGGACTTGAAAATCTCGTAACAAACAAAGACCTTTCATTGGTGTATTAAGAGACCAGAGGAAAAATCATAGGGCTTCGTATTGAAAGGCTGAAGGGAAGAAAATGGTGAGCAAAAGCATCTCATAGAGAATATGCTTCACCAGGGGAGCATTATAGACGGGAGTATTTTAAAATAAGGAACGAAACCTTGAACATGAGTCATGATGACATGAAAAAAACACATTAGAGAGGATAGCTAATGATGCAAAAGTAAAGGAAGGTTGTAAAGTCGCTTCTTATCCAGAAAGAAATATTCAGTCGTAAAAAACTGTTCCGCCTTCGGAATAAACTATAATCCCGTACAGCAAGTGTTGGTTTCAATGTCAGAAGAAATTGCGGAATTACTTTTTAGTACTGAAGTGTTAACAGACGCTGGATGTCCAGCTTCATAACACTGTTGCACAATAGTAGTTAATTAACTTATTTTTTGGTTCTTTAAAATCGAAAAATAACGCGGCTATAACGTTGCCCGTTATTTATAAAACAGCCTGTATATGTTCTGGTTATAATGAACACAAACACGTTTATGTTGAAGTCCCTTTGCGTTTGAACAAACAATCATCATCCACGTAAAACTTAATCTTTGGAGAGACTTCTATTAGGTTAAAATTATGTATTTCAAATCTCAGTGAATAAGAATGGTAACCACAACAAAATTTATGTTTGTACCACCTCGATTCAATACATACATACCAAAAATCCTGAGAGCATTTATTTTACAGTTTCTCTTGTTTTCCATACATTTAAAATGCCTTGGATATTCTGTAAAAGGACTCTTAGTGAACTTGTCATCGTACGAAACTTAGTTTGACGTTTGCAAATAGACAAATATTTTGTGATATTTATTTAGGCGACTTATTAGACTTCTAAGAATGCCTTATTTTCATGTGGTATGTTACATTTTAATATTTGAATTGGCGTTCTACCTCATTCAATATTAGTTGGTTTTGTTTTACGGTCAGTTAGTGCGGGTTTCTTGGAAGTTTTACGATTTATGGAACAGTCGCTTAAGTTTTACTTGTTTGTCGAAAGCGAAAGAATCGGTACGAATTCCTCATAACAACTAGTGTGTAAAGAGCAGTTCTTTTGACAATCGATGCAGTACAATGTTTAATTTATTAACGGTGATTAAAGTTTAACATATCAATTATTAAATCCGTTCAGTTGCTAAAATTAATATTTACATCAACCACTAACTTCACAAGAACGGTATGACAAGTCTAATCTCGTTAAAACATTTGTTGACAAGAATCCGCATACTTGATGTGACCTACTGCGGAATAGTCCCACTTGGATATTCCCTGGTGGGAAATATTCGGTATAATTCTAAATTGGATGCTAAAAAATGAAAAATTCCTACCAGTCGGTGTGCACTCAAATATGCTGCCTGCTAAAGAATTTTGATTAATAGTACCTCAGATACATTATACATGCGTGGAAAATGAACTACTTTCAAATACTTGGAATTACGTGGTGGATAAACGGTAACGAATATTCGAGCCGGTTATACATTAAAAATGAGTATTAATAAAATAATGTTTTAACAGTGCAAAAACCTTAACCTTTAGCTTTTATAACGAAAGGAACTAAATCGTATCCGATGAATGCCAATACACAATGCACAGAGGTAATAACAAACATATAGTCCCATTAATACATATCCGGAGTGAAAGCCTGTTAATTATTTCCTAAAAATTTAATGTGGTGGTTAAATCGATAATGGACATTTGCTCTTTTTTACACTAACAAAGACATTTTACATTAAAAATCTAAAATTCCGGTATTTAACAGTAGGGATTACCGATAACGGTACTCGATCAATCCGCGCTTTTGTATAAAAATGCGACACACTAATGGCATTAGCATCCGGGCAGAAGCCCATAAAGTCGATCCGCGATAAATCCCACTCACAAATTGAAAACCTCCCGAACTACTCGGATACGAACGAGACTTGCATAAGCTAAGGCACCCATTAAAAGGAAACGTCACGCACTACGCACTTCGAATTCAGGATACACTTAATTTAATGGTCCTTATGCAGAATTACGACAAGTTGCGATAATTCTATAAGACATTTCACACATTTTAAAACACTTTTCGCGCTAGAAACGGTTTTAACATTTTCTCCATTGAGAGAAAATATATATTGCCAAATTGAACAAATTTACATACTTCATCTACTCTCAGGATAATCATTATAATCATTTATTCATAGTAATAATAATTGTTCCTTTTGGTCAACGATAAACATAAAATAAAATTTAAAAATATTTTGCGATCATAAAATTACCGTAACGATTCTTGAATTTGAGTTAACGTCGCCAAACGCTGAACTGAAGGAGTACCTTCTCCAATGTGTTACTTTCTAAAATCTGTATGAACGACTGCGAACGCATAACACCGAGATTATTAGAAAGATTCCTCACATATTCAACCAAATCATATGCGATTCCGCAAACTAAAAAAAACCTTAGTACAATAATGTTCCCGTTGTAGAATCTTTTATCTTTAGGTACACAACTCCACAAGGGACTACTCTACGACCTTCTTAATCACCATAAAATAAGCCGATAGCATTCGATTAAACTATAACTGTACAGGGTGGCCAAATTTCGATACTTTATAGGGAATCTCGTAAACCATAGTTCGTATGAAAAAATGAACCTGACATTCCCCAAAAAATTGCTACTTTTTTTCTGATTCTAACGTTATATATCGTGTGGGGTCAACTTATTCATTTTTAATGTCTGAGCAAAAAATAGTTCTTTAGAACATAATGTTTTATTGAAAGTAATAATAATTCTGAAATTGCAAGAGAATTATATTTTAATAGTTACCGGGAAAGAAGACTTGGGACCTCGCTTGGGAGTTTTAACAAAAAACTATAATATTGAAGATGCTGAAGAAGTTATCGGAATGGTAGCGGAAAATCTTCGATTTCAAGCCGTCAAATTGAGGACGAGTCTGGTATACGACGAAGTCGAGCACTGCCAGTTCTAAAAAGGTACAAATTCAAATCATGTAAAATAAGAAAACAACATCTCCAAACAACCGATCCTGCACGACGCGACGTTTAGAATTTTGTAATTGGTATCTTCAGTAAAGAGAGCAAAATGCATCTTGCGCAACAAATATTGTTTGGACCTATGAAACATATATTAGCAATGTCGGGATTTTCAATCGTACCGTTGATATTCAAAATCAGGGACGCTTCGGTTTTAGTGTTTGGTGTTGGTGTGCCCTAGTCGGAAATCGCATTTTAGCCTATTACTTTTGTGAAAGAAAACTGAATGGTCAACAATATTCGGAAATTTTAAACGGAGGATTTTTTAGATGATTTACCGCTGAACATTAGACAAAACTTATGTTTTCAACAAGACGGGGCACCCTCCTCATAATATTTGAAACGTTTCTGAATTGTTAAATATTCATTTTTAAGACAAATGGATAGGAACAAATAGATCTGTGAGGTAGGCACCACGTTTACCGGATTTAATGCCCCACATATTTTCTTTTGGGCACACATCAAAGACAATTTATATGTACAGGGTGATTTCAACCCTCCTGACCAAATTGAAAGGGCAACTGGGGGAGATCAAAATAAAGTTATTTTTTAAATAAAATTTTGATCAAATTGTAATAATAAGAAAGTTACAAGTGTTTAAAGTTCTTAAAAACCATTGAGCTTTTTTTATAAAATATGGTAATTACATTTTGAATTAAAATTTGAAATACTTGAGAGTTAAATAAACAAAGTTCAGTTAAAAATTTTACTAAAATTGTTATAAGATTAAAGTTATGGCTGTTTAAATTGTTCTTTAAAATACACAGTTATGGGTGTTCATTTATTGAAAGCCGCTGATTTATTTAATTTAATCACGTACGTCAATATTACATAAATATCAGAATTTAAGTAGGTTAATTATTTGTTAAATCAATAATTCGTCTGAAATGGTGAATTACAGTAATGAAGAATACGTAGACATGATTATGGAGTTGCTGAAAGAAACGCAAGACGTATCTAAGAACTTTAAACACTTGTAACTTTCTTATTAATACAATTTCATCAAAATTTTATTAAAAAATAACTTTATTTTGATCTCCCCCAGTTTCCCTTTCAATTTTGTCAGGAGGCTAGAAATCACCCTGTATATAGAAATATAATACTATATAAAAGAACTAACACGAAATTTTATACAGTGTGTTTAATATGCATATTTAAAACGCAATTCGGAATGTTTCAAAGCGACGTGAACTACCTATGTGTTGCAAATAATGAACATTATGTATTTGAATATTTCGTTTAAAGGGCTTTATATACAGTGTGCCCCAAATAGTTTTATACAAATGGAGAAAAAGTTTATCTTACATTTCACAAAAAAAAATATTCTTGATAAAAAGCTCTGCATGACTTGTAGATACATAATCAAGTTCAAAATGTTTAAAACATTGACCGGAATACAGGGAAAATCAAAATTATGATTTGGAGTGAGAGTAAAATACGTTCAAACTGTAGTGGAGAGCAAAATGTTCATTGAAATTGTTATTAAGTAGTAGAAAAAGTTTATCTCACATTTCACAAAAAAAAATATTCTTGATAAAAAGCTCTGCATGACTTGTAGATCCATAATCAAGTTCAAAATTTTTAAAACATTGACCGGAATACAGGGAAAATCAAAATTATGGTTTGGAGTGAGAGTAAAATACGTTCAAACTGTAGTGGAGAGCAAAATGTTCATTGAAATTGTTATTAAGTAGCAAAAAATTAGGCACACTTGCAGATTAGTGATTTTCCAAGATAAAAATTACAAGATATTATTAATTGGATTATTTATTGAATAAAGGAATAAGACACGGTAATGATTATTTCTAATAATTGCATTTGACAGTTATTAGATATTCCAAAGCACTCTATCCAGAACGTGTTTAATAAGGATAAATAAAACAAAATTAGGCGTCTATTATGAACGGGATCTTACGATGTTTCGTATTGTGCATTAATCTAACAATTGCTGACGTGTTTATTGAAATAATCTTGTGCGTAATTTTTTGCTATTTAATAACAATTTGAATGAACATTTTGCTCTCCACTACAGTTTGAACTAGTCATGGCTAAAATCGGTCTTGGTCTTGCAGTCTTGTCTTGGTCTCGCCGCAAGGCCGTAGCCAGAAAAAATATTCGGGGGGGGGGGGGGGGGGGGACCAAATTTTAACAATTACACGCCACCCGATGTAACTACAAACTACGTAATGTAATTTACATTTTGTTTAAGAAATTGTTATTTTCCACTGAGTTTCGGGGGGGGGGGGGGTTCTGACCCCCTTGATCCCCCCCCTGGCTACGGCCTTGGGTCTCGCAAAAGACCAAGACCAAGATAGCAACACCAATAGCAAGACCAAGACCAAGACTCAAAGTTGCAAGACCAAGACTCAAAGTTGCAAGACCAAGACTGGATGCAAGACCAGCTCTGCAAGACATCACCAAGAACAAGACTATCTCGCAAGACTCTTGCAGTTTTTTTCTTATTATGAACGATTATTTTTTTATACCACACACAAAAAAACATTTGTTTGCAAATGCAATATCTAGTGCATATTCTTCAATATTTGTGAATACAGATGCAGTTGTAGATAAGAAGTATTAAAAAAGCCAAAACGTGCCGCGTCTATTATAATTTACGTGGGTTAGACAGAATTTTTTACTCTTTTTCTTAACAAGATATTGATTTTCAATGTGAAGTTTCTACATAAATATATTTTTTTAATTGTCATCGCAATACTGAAACATAAGTTAGTAAAAAAGTATTCTTGATCGTGAATTAAATAATTAATTGGTATTTAATTTTAAGATAAATTAAGTTATTATAATTTACTTTGATCATTAAACCCAATACCAATTCTTATTCTCTGCAATAATCTAATTTAGTAGTATTTAGTGACAAAAAATTTCGATTAATTTGATATCTTTCATAAGTACGGTGTAAAAATGCAAGACTGCAAGAGTCTTGCGTGCAAGACCAAGAACAAGACCAATTGGTGCAAGACCAAGACCAAGACCAAGACCAAGACCAAGACCGAGATTAAGCATATCAATGCAAGACCAAGAGGAAGACCAATTGGTGCAAGACAAGACCAAGACCAAGACCTATGTGGTCTTGTCTTGGTCTTGCGTTTGGCCATCACTAGTTTGAACGTATTTTACTCTCACTCCAAATCATAATTTTGAATTGAATTGAATGAATAACAGCATCTTCAATATTATAGTTATTTGTTTTTGGTTTTTCAAAAAGTTACATAATGTATAAGTTTTTTTAAAATAATTATTATTTGGTACTTTGAAGAAAGATTTATGTCCTAAAACACTATATCTTGCTAAAGAGCAGTACAAATGAATAATTTGACCCCACATGATATAGGTATATCGTTGGAATCAGAAAAAAATTAGTAATTTTTGATAATCAACTACGCGTTCCATATAAAAATTCTTATCAAAAAAAGCGCCTGAAGAACCTAGACATTATTTTTTTCTATTTTCATAAGTAAGCGACATATTATGGCTATAAAATGAAAACTCAAAAATCTGAATTTTTTGCCACAACTGGAAAAAAAAGACGTTAGCCAAATTTGAAATGCACCATTGAGTTTTTCTCAAAAAAAGAGATCGAGGATGCGGATGAGATTTTGTGGAAATGCGACCACAAATCATTAACAAATATGTGAAAAACGTGCCATGATGTGATGACCTAATAATCTATAACCAGACTGCAACAGGCAGGCAGAATATAAAGGTTTTTTTAATACATTCAAGATCAACTGAATAAATATGAACAGACAAATGTTCTTACCAACAGCAAAGTATGGCATGATTACTTGAACCCAACGTACCTGAAACAAAAAACAGCTGTCAAATGATAGTTATTATTAAAGAATAAATAAAATAAATAGAGCAACACTTTTCAAAGAGTTATTTTCTCTTCAAAAGACGAAACTTGCATTGATGTTTTCGTCTGTGAAAAATTTTACCATTTTTTACTTTTGTTGCGAAAAACGTGAATCTCCCATTGCAAAACAAACTGTTGGTACGATAATAAAAAGGAACTAAAAAAGTTGTTCTATGTAAAATGCAAAATTATAATTAGTATGTGTTTGGATTACTCAACATCACACCATTGAACACGTCGCGTAATTGAATAGTTACAATTTGCATAGTTATAATCTACATTCTCCTTGAATTAAGTACAAATGAAGGCAATTCTCTAGGTGCACTAACTCACTCTGTTATTTTCTTAATTTTAAAAAATTATTTCCGCGGAGAACGTGCTTGGGATTTATTATTCACGTTCTTGTTTTTTTATTTAAACTCTATTTTATATTAGAGTCTGAAATAAATCTCCAACTTTAATTTAATCTTTTTTATACCTTTACTGTCCACATAAACGAATTTTAAGCTATATTTGACTGAAACTTTATTACTGAAAATTTATGACCGTTTATCTTTACTAGCTATTTATACCACCCAGTTTGTACAATTACAAAGAATAATTAAGCAAGAAACTTTATATCTTTATGTGCTTCCGATTTGTTATGATCGAATTTCAAAGGAGCGTAGATAGAAAAGTTGAATAATTTTCGGTACTTGCTTCCATCAAAATGGCAATTAAGCTACATATGTAGATTACAAAAGGCAATTTGTGATTCATAC
Source organism: Pyrocoelia pectoralis (assembly GCA_036250285.1). Classification (NCBI taxonomy): domain Eukaryota; kingdom Metazoa; phylum Arthropoda; class Insecta; order Coleoptera; family Lampyridae; genus Pyrocoelia; species Pyrocoelia pectoralis. Next base: position 9,553,945 of record CM070075.1, read on the forward strand.
GCTAACGATATTATGCTTTAGCAGATCATTTCTATAACAAATGACATCAACGTTCATTATGCATGTATTTAAACTAGGATATTTTATATTGTTACCTAAATTTAAATTATAAATGAAATTGCCTTTGTAAACTTGCTAATGCTAGTTTATTCATTATTGATGGATATTGTATGTACATTGTTAAAGTTTACAATTTAATCTAATTTAGCTTTGATTATTATTAATTAAAACACAATTTACAAATTTCACCTGAGTGACTTTAGTGCCATATTAAATGAAACCTGAATCTTGAAAAATGAAAAGCAGATCACTAATAAATATTATCAAAAAATGTCGATTATCCGTAGATTTATTTGTTGGTGGTAAATACTTTTATCCCGTTGATAGAAACATTATTTACTAAGTAAGATTGGCAAATATTTGAAAGTAAATATTACACTATTCATCAAAAGGTTGGTACTTGAATTGTATACGTCAACCTGTCGTTTTTAAACCCCTTCTTCATCGACGGTCTTATCCATTACGCCTTACTCACTGCGGTAGAAAGGTAAATGTTTAAAAATTACTTATCACATGTACAAATTAACCATATTTCGTCTCACGTAACAGATTTCAAATAATCAATAAAGTAAACAGTTTGAGAAAAGTTTATTTTATGCTAAGAAACTGATTTAGGTATACTCGCTCGGGGGAATTAGTACTTTCCCTAAGTTTTATTAAATTAATTTTGTAATACCGATTAACGCAAATTGAAAATAACAAACTTTAGACCTCCCAATGTTTGGTTTTCTTACCAATAACTCAACACAGATATTCATTAGTGCCTATAGCATGTAATCAACTTTATATGAAGCACAACATTGTGCTAGTATAGGTATATAATATACATATTTATTATTTTGGATCATCTTACCTTGCTAAAATAATATTCTATTTCCTTAATAGAATTCTGTCTGATAGTTGTTGTACGAGGAGCGCTCATCATTTATTGCCCCTGATATATACATAACATTCACTATATAAATAAATTAAATTCTTGTATTGCTAGCTATCAAATAGTAGTTTAATTTTTTAGAAGAATATGTACCAGTTATTTAAATACAGGGTTTTTCAACTAAGAGTAGTCACCCTTTATAACTTCTAAAAAAATCTAAATTTGAAAAATCGGCGATACCCGTCTATAATAATATCGAGGGGGACACTTTTTGACATAAGCTTGAGATTTCATACCTTAACCCCCTGGGTCCCACAAACATACCCTCAATTTTTTTAAATGGGAACATGGGTCATGTGCGATACGTCATTTGAAAGGTCATTTTATATCTTGCATTACTGCGTTTAAAATTTTAAAATCGTTCAATTGGTTTGTGAGATATTTTAATTTAAAGACTTTTTAATTTATTTTAAGTTTTATTTTCATGAATATAAAAAAAAGTTTAATACAATGAATTTCGTATCAAATTACCTTTCCTATAAAATTAAATAAAAAAATAAAGAACAAAAATTTTGAAGCAAATTATATCAGTTCTCTAAAACTTTAAATTAAAATATCTCACAAACCAATTGAACGATTTTAAAATTTTAAACGCAGTAATGCAAGATATAAAATGACCTTTCAAATGACGTATCACATGACCCATGTTCCCATTTAAAAAAATTGAGGGTATGTTTGTGGGACCCAGGGGGTTAAGGTATGTAATCTCAAGCTTATGTCAAAAAGTGTCCCCCTCGATATGATTATAGACGGGTATCACCGATTTTTAAAATTTTGATTTTTTAGAAGTTTGTTTAAATTGTTTATAGATTAATATAACATTTCTGTGTCACGAAGGCACTACTCTAATTGAAATTATACCCATAACATTAATCTATAAAAATGTAGATCATCATGAATGTAACTTTAATCATGTGTATTTCATAAGTGTTTTTCCCCCTCCGCCATCACATTTATCTTTTTAAGTTTTTCCCTCACGGGCTTGATACTGAAACTAGTCTAAAGTTTCGAAACATGTCGCCAATATCAACCAAAAAATAATTTCACAACTGTAATTTTATCGATTGTTCTCACCTTGGTACTAGCAGTAGGTAGGTGCAATTAGCTTAAATACTCTAAAAAAATAACCTTCATGTCATCTGATCATCATCGTTTTCTACATTAAATTGGTTAGAGGGGAGGTTTAGCGATTGTTCTTTAATTCATCCTTTCCACGTTTGTGAGATGGAACCGCCTAATAGGAATGAACTATTTACCAACTAAAGGGTGATTCACGACTATTCCCTCGGTCTCTTGTGCCTAAAGGGTATAAGATATCAGCTTCATTTTTTGGTGACATATGTAAATTGATAAGGACTGTTTTTTAAAATTATTTTCAATTATACAGGATGCTTCACAAAATTGTAATATATCAAAGTTAGGTTTTTTTAAATGCAACCCCCTGTATTTTATTACATTTTTAGATTATACGTTAAAAACTAAGGTAACTTTATTAAACGTTCCCTATACCTATCGCTTACCGATTTTGAGAAAATTGTGATTTTAAGGAAAATATTCAATTTAAACAACCCCTAATAACACGGAAACCACTTACTTTCAGTAACACAAATTTATATCGATTTATCTTGACCTTTAAGGCTTTCATTTGCACTACGTAGAATTTCGATTTTTTGTACAGGGTGTTTAGAAAAAGGATTCATATTTTATATTTTTCAAACATCAAAAACTCACTTAACTTAAATGGAACACCCTGTATGTTTTTATTCTATGTTGAATAACTTTTCATTTTCTATCAAAAACTATGAGTAATAGATATGTCTAAAATCAACGATTAAAAAGTTATTAAGATTTTTCTCTAAAATTTGTATGAAAATGGTTTTTGTTTGCATTCTAGTAGGCCATGATTTTTTTTATTGTAGTTGATAATTAGATATGTGATCAAAACTTAATTAAAAATGAAATTGAAGCAATGGAAAAAATACTGTAGTAAATATAATGCCATTTTTTCCTATACATAACCGCACTCGTTTTCAAGAGATCTTCTAACGTTATGGTGTTATAGTAGCAAACACATCCTTTATTCCAATCTTCATGTCATCAGCAGTGGTAGGTGGAGTGTTGTAAACTAAATTTTTAATGATAATAATAATAATAATAATATCTAAACAAACTTCATCAAGAAGACTCGAAAATGTGTTGTTCTAAAATCCGTAAAAATTTTACTCCGTTCAAGTTTCCATCACAAAATCAACATTCTCCCATAATACATTGAGGCTCCACCGGTTTTGGCGGTCAACAGTGCGATACAGGTGACGATTTAGTAATGAAAGTTATGTCAGTTTACCAAGCCGTTATGTTGTGGAAAGCGGATTCGTCGGTAAATAAAACATATTTAAAGAATTCATCTTCTTCTCCAACTTTTTCGAGACTCCATAAACAAAAATTCAACCTTCGTTGAAAGCGTCGTCCATATACATTCTGGTGAAGTTGAATGTGATAAGAATGGTATTTATGTTTTTTTCAAAAATATTTAGATAGACAATTCCTCAAAATGGATTGGAAGGAGAGGTCCACAACACTCCACCTACCACTGCTGATGACATAAAGATTACAATAAAGGATGCGTTTGCTACTATAACACCAGATATCCTGAGAAACGTTAGATCCTTTGAAAATCGAGTGCGGTTGTGCATAGAAGAAAATGGTCATCATATTGAGCATTTACTATACCATTTTTTCCATAAATGATTACTTCTTGTTATTAATTTCATTTTTAATTAAGTTTTGATCACATATCTAATTATCAACTACAATAAAAAAAATCATGGCCTACTAAAATGCAAACAAAAACCATTTCCATACAAATTTTAGAGAAAAACCTTAATAACTTTTTAATCGTTGATTTTAGACATATCAATTACTCATAGTTTTTGATAGAAAATGAAAAGTTATTCAACATAGAATAAAAACATACAGGGTGTTCCATTTAAGTTAAGTGAGTTTTTGATGTTTGAAAAATATAAAATATGAATCCTTTTTCTAAACAACCTGTACAAAAAATCGAAACTCTACGTAGTGAAAATGAAAGCCTTAAAGGTCAAGATAAATCGATATAAATTTGTGTTACTGAAAGTAAGTGGTTTCCGTGTTATTAGGGGTTGTTTAAATTGAATATTTTCCTTAAAATCACAATTTTCTCAAAATCGGTAAGCGATAGGTATAGGGAACGTTTAATAAAGTTACCTTAGTTTTTAACGTATAATCTAAAAATGTAATAAAATACAGGGGGTTGCATTTAAAAAAACCTAACTTTGATATATTACAATTTTGTGAAGCATCCTGTATAATTGAAAATAATTTTAAAAAACAGTCCTTATCAATTTACATATGTCACCAAAAAATGAAGCTGATATCTTGTACCCTTTAGGCACAAGAGACCCAGGGAATAGTCGTGAATCACCCTGTATACTTGAAGATAAGAATTTAATTATTCCCACGCCCGTTAATACCTCAAAAAACATCCCTACATATAGTGGTGCAATAAAGAATTCAAATTATGCTGATAAAAAGATTAATAAATCGACCACTATAAAACTAAAAAAAAATAATGATAAACAAAACCTAAAAATAAATAATGAAAATGTTATCAATTCAACAAATGTTAGTGAAAAATTGATAAAGTCAGCACCTAATAATGATGATACAGATGTTGCACATGAAGAACATGATAAGGAAACTACGGAATTTAAACCCATCTCATATAAAAAACAAAATTGGAAAAATAACACCACCTTAGGTAAAAACAAACAAGAATGTGACATTTCGGCTGTAGTAAGCAGAAGACATTTCTTTATTTCGCGTTTGCTGCCATCAACGACGAGTCAGCAACTAGAAAATTGTCTGGCCTGAATACACCAACGTGAGACCGTTTAGATCACCCACAAAAAATTTTCAGAAAGCGAATCACAAACATTAATACGTAGCATCTCTTGAAATCAAAAATCGATTACCCAATAGTAATATAACTCCTTCAGCAACACGGGAGTGCGGTGTTAAATCATCCTCAACTTTCTCAACAGCTCATGTTAAAATAATTCATCTCAATGTACGGTCCATAAGATCAAAGAAAGATCTTATACAGTGCTTTCTTGAAGAAAATGACGTTCAACCGAACATTGGCTTAATCAGAGTCAGTAGATTAACAGAGTACCGCAACCTCCGCCATTTTTAGTCCTTTCCGCGCTTCACTCACTACACGCTCAGTAAAGTAGATGATGTTTTGACTAAATTTTTCGGAATATAATTAAAAAAAATACACTTAACGGCACAACAACACGGCATTTTATTAAAAATTACGCACTTCGTAAGTATATTTTATGTATATGGACTAAAAATGGCCGCCAGGGCGGCATTTGTCGCGTCAAAGGCTTGCGGTACTCTATTAATCTACTGACTCTGGGCTTAATGAAGACCAAATGCCATCTTTTAATATACCCGGATACCAACTCATCTCTTATAGCAGTCGTAACAAGACCAGTGGTGGTGGTACAGCTACTTTCATGGTATCATCCCTTCACAATGAATGTAAAAAATTAGAATTCAATCATCTATACAGAGAATGCGATTTTGAATTCAATGTTCCTCGGATCAACAAAATTGTCATCGCCCACCGGCGATATTCATGTTTTTTTAACATGCAGCAGCTCTATTCTCACGAATACAACTAACGTATGAAAAAATAGTGATGTGTGGGGATATAAACATAGATGGAATGAGAAATTGACAAGTAAATTTATTAAATGATCTATTCTCAGCAAATTTTCTCAAGTATTTGAAGAGGCAAACTGTACTAGACTGATTGACTACTTAAAAAGATTTAAATTATTAAACAACAATCAATATGGCTTCAGAGAAGGTCGTTCTACAGAGACACCTCTAACAGACTGCCTACAACATGTATGGAAAATGATCGTCGTTGGTCAATATGTAATCGGCTTACTATTTGACCTAAAGAAGGCATTTGATACGCCAGATTTCAATATAATGGCAAACAAACTGTCTGCACTGGCCATAAGAGGCACCCCCAATAAACTCATCATATCATATCTCTCAAACAGATCCTTCTATGTAGATATAAAGGGATCTGTAAGTAGAAACTTCGAGACAGAAACTGGTGTACCCCAGGGCAGTATCGCCGGACCATTGATATTTTTAATTTACGTAAATGATCTTTCATCGGCAATTCATGAGGCCGAAGTGTTTATGTATGCGGACGACACTACAGCTATCGTATCTGATTTCGATATGGATTCTCTGAAGATACAAACAAACATAGTGTTAACATCTTTTAGTGACTGGTGTACGAAGAATGGTCTAATAGTTAATTACAAAAAAAACGATACTTCTGGAATTTGGAAAACTTATGCTCTTTCAACTTCTCCATCGGAAGAAACGGGTGAAAGTTTCGAGTCAATTCAAACTATTTCGAATATTGGAAACGTATTAATTTAATGATTAATGTATAAGAAACTGAAAATTTTACAATCATCGTCAACCATATTATATTCATGTAAAATGTATGATACAGTTCTGCGTCGATTTCCATATTGTATAGTGTTGATGATATTTTCCAGTTCTTTTCTTCAACCTTCGAAAAAAGCTGGAAAAGTTTCTTTTCCACCAGATTATTGCACAGGAACCTTGTTCTTGTCGAACGAACGCATTCACTATATCGTCGGTGGCCTGCATGGTGGAAATACGGGAGATTTCATCCATAAGAACCGCCAACACTCGCGATTTTATGTGTGTTTTCTTTGATCGCCATATCAAACGTTTTTCAACAGATTTTGATTATCTAATTATGTCATATTAGTGGGTGAGTAAGAGACACAATTTGTAGAAACGGAATAAGCAAATGGATGAAATTATAATATGTAACAAGTAATTGCTTGCTTTATAAAAGCTAAAAAGTATAGTTTCATCTTATTAATAAAAACGATATATACTGCGTTTCAACATTTGAAATGTCGATAAATCACTATGAATAGTAGGCATTTTTATTGCATCGAGAAAGAGAGAAAACAAATGAAAATGTCTTCGTATGATTTCCAATTACGGAAATTTTAAAAGGAGAACAACATTCGTTTTACAAAGATTAATTTCAAATCCCAACATTTGCACAATTTGTTATTTTCCAGCCGAGTCTTCAGATACGATTTATAACCAATCTCTTTCGACATTTTTTTAAATAAATCGTACGGACACTAACAAAGTAGAGTAGTCTAAATTACAACCGGGATAAATAGCGAAAACTTTTTAAGCAAACAGAGGCGATTAGAAATTGATATTTGGGTAATTTTCTATTTGAAACATAATTGTATATGGCCAATACAGACATTTTACATACTAACTCAATAACAGAAATTATACAAGGAACACGAAAACACGTAGTTATGTAAATCATCTAATGGCATTATGTACATACGTTCAATAATGTCATAAGCAAACCGAATCACGTAATTTAATTTCCGAATAAAGAATCACATTTTACTTGTAGCGAAAACCTTCCAGTAAAAAATTAGGGATTTTGAGGAAAGGTTTCTTTTAATAAATATAATTTAAAAATTTAAGTCGATGTAGTATCGTTTGGCGAATATGTACCATAAACTTGTGAAAATGTAAACGAGCGTTCAAAGCTTTAAATTCAACGTTCCCTCACTATAAGTGTGAGAAATGCCTTTTTTGGCTTCAGATAACTTAAATCCATTCATATAAGAACCAATTGGTTCCAATCGGCTCAGTGCGGCCTGCAGTAAATAACGCAGACTAACAACGATCCACCAATTCAAAAAGATTTATTCGGATGCTAGGATTTACTACCGTCGTTGTATAAAATATATCGAATCTGAGGAGAAATGGAATTTTTGCTGTGCGATCTTCAATTTATTCATTAACATTGTTCGACGTGTCTTTTTTTCTCATTTATCGATACTTTATTGATACCATTTTTTTCTCGTTATTGCCAAATAACAGCTTCCATACTTATACGTATAGAACTTTCTCTGAGCTAAGACATTGACATAATTTTTGATTTACCGTTATAAATAAAGTTAAATTTCTACATCATTATTGTATTGGTTGGGAACATACATTGAGACTCACAGGGCCGGCGTTAGCTTATTTAGAGGCCAGGTGCAAAAAAAATGCGAGGCTGAAACTTAAAATAAAAATTTACTCTTGAAAATTAATCTTGGCGGCAATAAAATTATAAAAAACATCAAACGATAAACAAGTTAATATTGAAAAGAAAAATTCATACATAGATTTTTCGTGCTTTGGCTGAAGCAAACGCGTCAATGGTTTTTGATGTATCCAGTTCGCGTCAAACCTTCTTCTTTATTGCTAACATAGCCATACCCACTAGTTTAATAAACAAGATTTTGGTATAGCTTGTCTCAATTTATATCGTCTTGAAACTTATCTCTAAAAGGATTTATTTTCAAATCTGCATTGTTAGTAGATAAATACGTTGTAAATGCCTACCTACCCACTCAAGGTTGGGTTAAGTATGCGTCACCCAGTGCTATAACAATTCAAATTAATAATTACTGATTAGTATCAGTCGTTAAGAATCCTCGTTGTTGTAAGCATAATACGAGTAATTTGTATATAGTATAATTTAGTTTAAAACTCGTAATTTATTTAAAACTAGTAGACCCGGCGAACTTCGTACCGCCAATAAAGGTTGTCTGAACTTCCAAAGGTATTGCTACATTACAGCTTTTAAGTTTGACAGTAATAAATAACATTGCGCTTTTGTTTACAATGTTTACTAATAAAATCAAAACTCCATAACAAAAACACGGTAACTTTGAAACCCATAGGGGCGAAGCCCTAAACTCCTAGGGCTTATGTCTTACCTTTTAAACCTTCCTTGTACTTCTACAAATATTTTAAAACCAAAATTATTCAAATCGATTCAGCCGTTCTCGAGTTTTTATGAGACACACAAACGTCAATTCATTTTTATATATAAAGATGTAAAATTTCATCCCTTAATTTGGAACCCTTAGAGGCTTAGAGGGTAACTTTTGAAAAAAGGTGAAATATGTGTCTCATGGATTTCAATACATACTTTGCAATACTTTGAGCAATTTTTAGATTTCCATCTGCCCCCGTTACATAGATCGCTTCAACCATTTTAAAATTTTAAACCTTATTTTGACCCACTTAGGAGATGAATTTCGAAATTCGCTTCTTAGTAGGTGCCTACATCATCAGGGGAAGGTTCACTGAAAATTTCAAGTTTCTAGGTTCATTGGTTTGACCTGGGCGTTGATAGATAGATCAGTCAGTCATCACTTTATCCTTTTAAATATGTAGAGATGACGGCTGAAAGTTACAAAATGGCGGCTGAGCTCCATCTTGAATCGTTTTTTTAAATAGAACACCGCGTATATTGTCACATTTTCGAAATCTGCTCATGATTATTAACACTGTTCTCTAATACACCACTCCTAAATTTTACTGTTTTCGAAATATTAACGTTTAAAAAGGTAACTCTTCATAAGCGATTATAAACCCTAATACACCTTCCAACTTCATTCTTTTGGTTCAACTCAATTTTGACATACCTACATGTCAACCGCGAATTGTTTGCACAGTCACTCAAGTCAATCTGTCCAATTTAGAGTACAAACGTTACGATTCTGTTTACAATATTTTAAATTAGTTAGTCATCTTCAATTAATGGCTTTAAACCCTCCTATGTACCTGAACCACTATGCAAAATTGCATGACTACTTTTCGAGTTTTTGCGTGACTAAGTAACGCACAGTAATTGATTTCCCGTCGCTCTCGAACGTAATTCGGACATGCTAACGCTACTATTTTCATTATCCTCCGCTCGATTTTTAATTTTAATACTAAGCAAACAAATACTAAACAAACTCAAAACTGGATAAACGTTCAAATCGAATGGACTGTACACCAAGAAATGAATACTGAAATGAATTTTTTGATCGATAGATGCCGACCGATGCAGATGTTAAACGACATTTGCGACGCGTGAACTGTCAAACGCGCGAACTGTCAAATGGGCGAACTGTCAAACGCGTTAAGTTTTCTGAAATTTTCCAATTTTCTGGGCAATTTTCTTAATTTTTCTTTCCGTAAGAACCTTCTACAAAGTATTAGAAACATTTGAAAAAAAAGATGACTGAAATCGGTAAAGTCGTTCTCAAGTTATGGCGTGACCAAGGAAATAGCGATTCATTTTTATATATATAAGATAAAACGGATGCCTTGAAAAGAAATTTCTATATTAATATTTTTACCTTAGTCCGCCTCTGATGCCCTGTCATAAAATACCGAGAGGTCCCCTTTGTTATGTCAATCAGGTAGGCATTTACAACGTGTTTATCCACTAACAATGCAGATTTGAAAATAAATACTTTTATGAGATAGGTATAAGTTTCAAGACGATATAAATTGAAACAAGCCATACAATTGTGATGTTTCCATTTACCATTGAGTATAAAAACACATTGCAAATTTTAAGTTTTGCAACCCCAGTAAATAATTTCATTTCTGTAACACGTGGTTTATTATTTCGGTTTGACCGTCAAGGGTAGGTTAAATTTATTCAATATTTATTTCATACGGACCACCCTATATATTTTTGGATTTTTGAAAAGAGAGTGAAATTTCCTAAATTTTGATGTATCACTTGTTATATTTATGTTGAATATTATTTGCGATATTGCATCTTATACATTGTTATTTCAAATTAAAAATATTTGGAGTTAATAAAAATTTTCGGATAACTAAGACATTATCGTTTTAAAATTTAAATCATACTGCCGTCTTTTGTTAACAATGGAAACCTAGATGTCTACAAACAAAATATTTTAATGTAGTTATAAAAATTATATTTAACAGAAATAGTGAAGTGATTCATCAAAATTTAGGAAATTTCACTCTCTTTTCAAAAACCCAAAAATATCTTATAGGGTGGTCCGTATGAAAAAATGTAGTTTAGGGTTGCACACAAAAAACCAAACACATAAAAACTGTTTATCGCGATGAATTTTACGCAAAAAAGTGCTCTAAGAAAGATTTTTCCAAAATCACGTATCTTTAAAAATAAGAAAGTTATGGAGCATTAAAGAAATCGACTAAATTCGAGAAACACCCCCTAGCGCCCAAACGATTAAAGATAGCTGAATTCTGTTTGCGCCAGTAATTTTCTCATTAAAATTGAGCTCCAGGCACCTTGGTCCATTTTTTTCTATCTCTTAAAATAAAGGGTGTTGCCATAAGAAAGTGTCCAATTTGAACCACCCTGTACATTTCAGGTAATAAAAGGAAAAGTGGAAGTTAAAACAGGTACTGGCTTTTCGTACACAAATATTCTCTTGGAAAGAAAAGCAATTGGGTAATTATCATGCGCTATTAAAGATTTTAAATCGCAAAAAGCACGTTGGTAGGTACTGATAATGTTGCACTTTGAAGATGTCTGAAGTGAGCGATATGTAGGTATGTATAAAACTGAAAAAAAATATACATGAAGCCCATATTAACAAAATTATAGATTCATTTACACGGACTTTCGTACGTTGTAGATAAGATGCTCGTTTATTTTACAGCTCTTTATGGAAGTACATAAGAATACAACAAATACCAGAAAGTCTTACAAAAAACTACCAAAATAAAAACTTCTCCATGTCTGTGGAATTATTATTTCTGGTTTACAAGGTTTCATTTGATAATTACAGAATGGGACACACCCACCCACACTTGCACCTTGGTATCTCGTTTTGATGAATCTGTATTCTGAATTTAGATGGAAGGGTGGACTACAGAGCATGCGCACGTAACTCTCATATCCGGGCACCTTGGTTAAGAATGGACGACTCTTAACCAAGGTGTCCAGATATTTGACATATATTTTGGAATGCTTCTCAAGCATATGGGTAATATAGAAATTCAGTTCTACGGAGTAAATACCAGTTCCTGCTCATTTGAGGTCCAAGCGTACAGATGGGTATATGGGATAAGTATGTTAAATTGGGATTCAATCCGTCCTGCCAAACATGGTCGAAAAAATAAAAATATTTTTGTGGTAATCAGTGTTCTTGAATTTAATCCCTTCAAATAGCAGTGAAAAAAATATTTGGTACCATTTGAATTTTTTTAGAAAAGTCGACCGTTTTGTTCCTTCAACAAATTGGTCGACGGAGATAAGAAATTGTTATGGTTTTGGATTTTTTTTGATATTATCAAGTATTCTCTTTACATCGAGACCAATCTTGACAAATTCAAGCAACCCGTTTCGAAGTTACACGCTTTTTTGCAGTAGCACGTAATTTAGTTCCCCCTCCCTTTATTTTGACAGCAATCGTAAAAATTCATTAAACAAAGTTTTACATATTGATCACTAGTTTACAACGAATATATTTTTTAAAATACTTTACTGAGGAAAATTGCCAAAAAAATGGGAATTTCAAATTGAAATCAGTGGAACGCCCTCTAGCGGCAATGGTAGGAAACTGAAAATAATTTCCAACATTTTCTCTTGACCATAAGATTTTTTATTTCACTGTTCTATCTCAAATAGTTTCTGAGTTATGGCCGATCTTCTTCCTTAGAGTTGTACACCCTGTACATATTTTTTAAATACAATTCTACTACCTTACTTTTAAACAACTTAGTTTTAGGTAGTCAAAAGTATACACAAATTAACAGGGGTTCCCTACATCTGCAAATAACGGAGAAAATTTAATGGATGGGCTAAATGATTTATACAACTCAATATCGATGCTTTCAATGTGAATGGTTATTGTTCTAATGTCTTCCGCAATTACGAAAATACGTCAAAGTAAACAAAAGGATTAAAAAAATTGATTTAATAATACGGAATTTCATTAAATGCCTATAATATTAATGCTGCAACAGCCTGATTGTTCATTTTATACAAATGAATATGTGCTACATCAGCGTGACAGACCCATTTGTCGTCATGACAGACACATAGAGAATTAGTGGAATTTAATTACGGCCATCCATTTTAAACAATAAATAATAGTTATATCTGCATATTTGTGATTTAGTTCAAAACCTGAGCATTCTGGAACGATTTTATCATTAAAAAAACAAGCTTTACTTGCAAAAAAAAACATCTGATAAATACAATTTCGTTAAACCGTCTCGGTTCCATTAGGTTAAATAAAACAAAAGCCTTTTCTACTACTACTATCAAAGTAAATGCACTTCTTGATCTCTCAACTTTCCTGCACAATGTAATGCGTTAAAGTGATTCTTGATTGAATTGTTTTAAATGACACTTCTTCACGGAGTCGCACACAACTATTTCTACAGGGTACGTTTTACGATTCAATTATTCCGAACTACTGAATAATTATTAATGAACCCCCTATTGAAATTTCTAAGGGATTATAAATGGAATTTGTATTGTTCTAATTATTCTATCCATAAATAACAATGTTTAGCAACAAAAAATTGATTATATCTCCGCCAAAAAGGTACACACTTAAGTATTTTCTTGTGTTAAATATCTATTACCTATTATTAAAATTTGAGGTAATAGAAAATTTGTGTGTGCAGAATAACGAAGGAAAATAAATATAGAGCGTTGACTATCAAATATGCGAAGAAATTTCAAAATTTGATGATCGACCACTGGATGACCTTAAGTTAAGTGTTTACATGACTTTGTCTTCTCTTTGATTTTACTGGGAGAAACAATATGTAAGCTGTACTTCCACTCACGTTAGTTTTTGAGAAATGGTGACAAACCAAATCAATTTATATTTGGCTCAAGATCAACTGAAAGTGCCAAAATTAGAATTGAATGACATTTAAGTTTTAAAAATTTGCAAAAAAAACGTCTAATTTGATAAGAAAACAATACATACAATATTTTTTTTGAATAAAATTGAAAATGATTTGATTACTGTGAGTTACCTTGTATTGCTATTTATATTAAAGAATGTTTTGTTGTTAACAATATTATAATCAATTAACCGTGCAAAATTAAATAACTGCAGAGAAAAAACTTTCAAATTTTCTTCAGAATAGTGGCAACAGTAACAATTATTATTTGAGACGGTTAGAAATTTATAAAGGTATCGACACTACGTCCTTTGGTTTAATGATAAGCAGGCCATTTCATTATGAATGTCCACCGGCAATATCTTCAAAACCAATAGTGTCAACTTAATGGGATAAAAAATTTTATAACTACATCAGAGTCAATGATCAGACGTTCAATGAAAATATGTTTAAACTATTAAACAACCGCAAGAGGGCGTAACTGCTACAATAAACACTAAAAAATGATTTTTTCAGTGGAAAAGCTGCAATTTAAAATAAGTGTTTTTAAAGCTTAGTTCATTTCAAACAACTTTTGTTTAAAACATTTTTTGATATTACCAATAATAAAGTCAGGGGGCGCAACTAAATCTTACGAAACAAAAACCACTGTAACTTCTACTATTTTTATCCGATTGTTTATCTGAAGTTGTTTGAAATGAACTAAGCTTTAAAAAAACTTATTTTAAATTGTAACTTTAGTACGGCATTTCCACTGAAAAAATCATTTTATAGTGTTTGTCGTAACAGTCTCTCTTGCGGTTGTTTTAATACTTTAAAAATATTTTCATGAAATTTCTCATGCCTGATTTTGAAAATATTGCCGGTGGACATCCATAATGGAATATATTAAACTTCTGTGATGAAGGTTTATGATAAATTAACTTTTGTAATTTCTCTGGAATAAAAAGCTTATGATTTTAAAAATTTAAATTATATAAATATGTGAAATTTAAAAAGCCTACTTAGGAATTTCTAGAATCTCCATTAACTGCTATTCAGGTTCTGAATATTTGACCCATTATGTATAATAACAAATAAACAATCCTTGTTTTTTGTTTGTTTTCACCTTGTTACTTACAAATGGTGCAGACTCTTAATGATGCTTTCAGAATGAAGAATTTCGATAAAATGATATTTCAAAAGCTGACCTTTTGTTCTCCACCACTTCTCAGATGGCCATAGTTCAATGCTTAATTTTTGTCTAGAAGCAACCCTCTTACAATATTAACATAATTTACATTAAGACGAGTATTTTTAATCTCAAGACTACGTTTTTCATTGTGATCACTGTTTCATAAATAACGTTATGAAATACATTCAACGTGTAGTAAGGAATCTAAATTTTACATTTCTATAGTTTTGGAAGATTGAAGCAATTTGTGTGATTACGTATACACAGGTTGAGCAGGTGTACTTATTACGATATTTAGAAGAAAATCACTGATAATAAATGAGATAGTCAGAGAGTTCTAAAGGGAACTGAATCAAAAATTTACAGATTTACAAATAAGATCTGCGGGGTAGCCGCGTGCTCTTCGGAGCGAGCCAACCCTGTCACTAATATGCCAGTAACGGCAACGCTGCCCATTTAAAACGCATTGCCTATGCTAGCCATGCTGAATTCTCGGTGTGAAAAGTACTATAGACAACGATCCGCACAATTTCCAAATTCCCATTACTAATGGACTTCATTTAAATAACTTGGCGGGTGACACACTGGAGAAACGAATTTCGTGAAACTCGTTTCAAGAAACATGCAACTCGTTTCAATATCAAATAACCCATGTACTTATATGAAACGATGCACACTGGCGTTTCGGAAACATGAGACCAGAAATTGTTTCGTCAACAAGTTGCGCGAAACGCAACGTGCTCTGTTTCTTGTTACTTGTTTCTTGAAATTCTTTTCATTTGCGTAGTATTTGCCGTGCGGATAAGGACGGTATAATAAAAATTTATTATTAACTAGTTTACTTACTAGTAGCTAATCAAAATGCCAAAAGAAAAAACCGATTCTGATATTAAACTTGTGAAAATTGTCGAACAGTACCCTTTGTTATATAATTATCAGTTACCGGAATATAGCAAACGGGAATCTGTGGCTATGGCATGGGAAAAAGTGACTATTTCGGCGTCTGCTGTTCGCCCACCATAATAAAACTACATCTTCTTCATCGAAAGGCATATTTGCATATGAAAAGAGTTTCTACAGTGTGCACTAAACGAGAAACTAGTTTCATGTAAACATGTTTCACAAACAAGTTTCACGCAATCAATTTCTCTAGTGTGTCACCCGACTATGTTTTATTATTTAAAACACAGAACAAGCAAAAGGATGCATTTTTTTATTGAAAAAATGCGCTAGAAACCAAAACAAAAGCTTTACTATGAAACTACCAATATTTAAAAAAATGAATAGTTTTATTTTGTTACAAAACAAATATGAGAAAGTAGTAGAAATAAGAAGCATGTGGAATAAACGTGACACTTTAAATGAATTACTTCCGAGTGTAATGAACGACTGTTACTTTTGTTAGAATTCGCTACCATTTTAATTAGGACTATCAAAGTTTAATTGAGGCATTTTGTTGATTACCTATGTATTTAGATGAAGTAAAGTATTATCATGAACCCCATTTGTCAAAAAATGTGGCGTATGGCTACAAAGGATACACGTTTATCGATCTCTTTTATTTATGTAAATAAATTTTACTTACGTAAATAATAAATAAATTCACAAACTTTTACAGAATGAAAAGTACTACTAAAAGCTTTTCTAATAGAATGCATAATATTATACAAACAATTTTAAAGAAGGTAACATTAATTTAATGTAATTAATTAGCTAGAAACAATGTGTGCTTTAAACATTTTAAGACAGCTATTACATAAATTGGCCGATTAGCGAGTTTTATAAATGTAAATAATATGTTGTTTAATAAGAAACGTGGCTTTAGAAACAAATAAGGACGCAAATCGTATTGCTGAAGTAATTAGTAACATTTGTAAAAGTTCAAATGCAAGGAAATGTACTTTAGCAGTTTTTCGTGATCAAATTAAAGCTATTGGATTAATCAGAAAAAGGTGTAATTAAAAATACAAATGAATACCAATACTTTGGAGTTACATTAACATCAGATATAAAAAATAAAAATTCCAAACGACGATTATTACTTAAGCAACTCCATTCCGTGATATGGAGCAATTGTATCTCCAATAAAACAATTAATTTAAAAAAAATTAAATCTATGGTAGAGATCTGTACGGAGCGGAAATATGGTCCATAAACCAAAATAATAAACTCAGTTTGCTGAAAGAGATGCTGCAGATTTACGTTACAAGACCACATCAGAAACTACAGAATCAGAGAAATAATGTAGGTAGAAACATCACTGTTAGACCAAACAGAAACTAAACAATCAAAATGGCCACATGAGGCGAATGGACGAAAAAAGATTACCACGAAAGATTTTTGTAATGGAGACCTACACAAAGGAGAAAAAAGGGAGACCAAGAAGAAGTTGAAACCTTGGAATAAAGCCTACACTTCAATAATATTAATAGAGAAGACATATATAGAATATTGAACACAATTAAATCTCAAGCGATTGGAGCGGATGGCATTTCCTTAAAAATGTTACAATTGGTGTTACCATACTGTATAGATGGATTGGTTAATATAATTAATACCTCCATTAGCACAGGAATTGTTCCAAAAATATGGAAAACTGCAATAATAAGACCTCTTCCTAAAATCTCTGTTGCTACCCAGTTATCTCAAATAAGACCACTTAGCATACTTCCGACAATGTCAAAGATTGTCGAAAAATTTATAGCCGAACAACTAAGTCAATACTTAGAAGATAATTCTTTAGTACCTACCGTTCAGTCTGGGTTTAGGAAAAAACACAGTACTCAAACTGCTCTGCTTAAGGTCACAAATGATATACATATGGCTCTCGATAATTCTCAGATTACATTCCTCATACTTCTCGATCAGAGTAAAGCATTTGATCAAGTTGACCCAGAATTATTAACGGCAATGTTACAACATATAGGCCTTAATCATTCAGCATTAGCGTGGATGCACAATTATCTTCAAGGTCGTACTCAAGCAGTCTTATTGAGAAATGAGATGTCCAATTTTGGCAATACCCTTAAAGGTGTACCTCAGGGAAGCATTTTGGGGCCAATTCTCTTTACAATCTACACACGAGATATACTATCGTTTCTAAATCACTGCAAGGTACATTTATATGCAGACGATGTACAACTGTATACATCATGTGATGTGAATGAAATCACCCAAAACATAGATCAAATTAACGAGGATCTTAGCAGTCTAAATCTATGGTGCAGACGAAATGGGTTATCCCTGAATCCAAACAAGACCGTTGCACTCTGTATCAGCAATAAAATTAAAAGGGCCAGTATTGACATACATTCACATATTTTAAGGATAAATGGAACACCCATGCCAAGAATTTGGGAATTATCATCGATGAGGACTTAAACTGTCACAATCATGTGAATAGGGTATATGGCTTAGGTTACTCAAGACTAAAAGCTATATATCATTTAAAGCATCTACCTGCGGACATAACACTTAAGCTGATCAGTCCCTCATCTACCATTTTATTGAATATTGTAGCACGGTGTATTACAATACATTGACTCAACATGATAAAAACAAAATCCAGAGGCTGCAAAACGGATGTTTGCGATTTGTATTTCACATACCTTTTAGGGATCATATTAGTCCATATCTCCGAAGTAACAATCTACTAAATATAGAAGGACGATTTAGCTATTTGCTATGCGTTTTTCTGTATAAAGTTTACAAACATCGGTCACCAGGATACTTATTAGGCAGCTTAGAAAAGCGTTCGGACACACATACTGTTCACTTGCGTACTGATAGCTTCACGATACCTAAATTTAGAACTAGTAAATTTAGAGGTAGCTTTCGATACATGTTGGTTTCTACGCTTAACAAGATCTCAAATTATTTGGCGTATCCATTATGCGATTTTAAAAAAGCGATACTGGATATGTGTTTTGAACGAGCAACGTCAATGTAAAAACAACAAATTAATATACGTTACCTACTTTTTCTTTCTTTTTGTTTTGTTTTCGTTATTATTATTATTTTGTTTTTTTTATTATTGTGATAGTGATTATATTACCTTTCTTTAGAACTATGATCAACAATAAGAATATATAAATTAAGTTACATAGTGTTTAGACTAAGGCTGATAATAGATTGTGTATTGCAAATGGTGTCATTTAAATCAGTTAAAACAATTAGATATTAGTAACTTGTTTAATGTACGACTACTACAGTCAATATGTTTCATTAGGTTACACAGTATAATAGAATTATTAATATGGTGGATTAATTCATATATAATAAGAAAATAAGTAATTTAGTTATTATATTACCTTATCTGCATGTCACAGTGATTACTGGAAGGGTGGAAGATCGCTACTAAGCGAACCCTATTCCATTTGTGATGTTACTTTATATTTCACAATAAAGCATTATTATTATAAAGGAAGTAATACAGAGCCGAGAACTGGAGGAGGATGATTATATGGATCGGAAATTTTGGATATTAGGTTGAGGAAGACGGCCAAGGAGGCTGTAAAACCGCTTTGATATATTTGATATAGGTAAATTACTTAAAAAAATGAAGTGGTAAAATTGTTTACTTAAACAATTGAGGTTTTAAGTTTATAACCTATAATAGAATCAGTTTTAGAGCAATTACTCGAATAATTAATAAAATATATATGAGTGGTTGACGTGGTTCCCATTCAAATGTTAACAATTTTTTGTTATGCACGAAATCCAGGGTGTGTTACTTTAGACAAGTCTGCAGATGCTCGACAATAATTTTGATATAGATACAGATTAATAAAAGCAAAAAAAAAAAAATAAGTGCCGCATATCCACAAAAAAAATGCACTTTAATACAAAGTTTGTAACACAAAGAAGCAAATTTGGAGCACTCTTATACCGTTTCACCGATTCCTCTTTTAGAAATATTTGCTTATTAAAACTTATTATTCTTTAAATTTGAAGTAAAAATTGTTTCAGAGTATAATAAAATTCATCCCTTTATATAAAATTAGAAGGGCGAATATAACTTCCATTTCGGATATATAAGTAAAAAATGAAAAAAGAATTGAATATCAATTTAATAATACCAACCACTTTAGATATACATCCAATTTAATTTCATTTCCTAAGGACAAAGTCTTCGAAATAATGTTCAATTTCACAACTCGAGTTTGAATATAAAAGCGGAATCATAAAATATTACACATCAGTACGACTCATTACTTCTAAAATAGTAACTTTCTAAATGAAAAGCAACTTCTAATAGAAACGAAAGTATTTTTATACTCTGTTAAGACAATATCAAGTGCTTTAATATAATTTCCTCCAACGCACCCCGGCATAAGCTGATTTATGTTCTCTGTTTGAACCACATTTCCTCAATATTACAAAGTAGGTGGTATATTTGGAGAGATTAAGCGCTTTTCCTTGGGGAAATGCTGCATTATTTTGAGGAAAAATACGTGTTTTGCCACAAATGGCTCCTGAAGCAATCGGAGACATGCGCCTAGCTATAAAAGATTTCTTATAATGCTCCCTTTTGAAGTATTACTACTGACATCTTGCACAAAACCGCTTGTTTGTTATATTAATATCGTACAGTTATTGACAGTTGCTTATATACTGATTGCAAATCAATTCTGATTTATTGCTTCCTGATACACTAATTTACCGTATAGCGCAACATAATATACTGTATATATTTTTACGGAAACCTTAACATAAAAAGATTTACGAGTTATCAAATCCTCGCATGTTACGTTATAGGAAAGTCTAATATAGCCGCCTGCCTTAACGGCAATAATAGGAGTCATAAATCACTAAATGTAATATTGAGAATTTTATTTATATTCTAATTAATCAATTATTAACGAAGCTTTACTAAAGTGAAAATTTGTTATATTACACGCTTGGGATTTGCAAATAGAGTTTTAGTAAGCTTAAACTTTACCAAATCAAAACATTCAAAATTTAGGTCGAACGTGACGCGTCTTCCCGAACTACGATAAAGGCGGATATACGTCTAAGAAGATCAAGAAGAT
Organism: Pyrocoelia pectoralis; assembly: GCA_036250285.1. Classification (NCBI taxonomy): domain Eukaryota; kingdom Metazoa; phylum Arthropoda; class Insecta; order Coleoptera; family Lampyridae; genus Pyrocoelia; species Pyrocoelia pectoralis. Next base: position 9,574,997 of record CM070075.1, read on the forward strand.
CTACAAATGTTACTAAGAATAATAAATGGAAAAAGTGCGTATACCTCAGTAATAACATCATTTTGTTAGGTAAAAAATAGGCTAAGAAAACGAATACAAAGGTAAGGAAATAAAAATATGTACGTGAAAAGGTGGATTTTTAGTAGAAACAAAGGTGACGCAATGTTTGACTAATTGATAAAGGGGGGAGTCCATGGGGAATAGGAAATACATGATAAGGTTTCGTTTAAATTGTAAATTACTTTAGGTTAAAGATAGCAGATTCGAACGGGAGATTGGGGGTGGTTTAAGGAAATGCATGACTTACAGTGCCTTTGTTTCGCGATCAGTAATGTGAGACATGCAGTAATTAGCGATTGATTTCATACTTAATGATAAAAGGGTAATTGCCGTAACGAAGCAGAAATACGAGATTACGAGTATATAAACAATGGACACATCGTAATATTCACGTTATACTATTTAGAATTTAATTTCGCCCAATTTTCGACACTGCGGGGAATTACAGTTTGTTTTATTTAAAAATGGCAATGAGAGTTTATGATAACTTTGAAGTGTGTTAATCTGCTACATACAATAGAACGAAAATTCCTATGAGGCCGTAAAACAGTAATTTAGCAGGTTTTGGACTTACTTGGATAAGATAATTTGATTAAATTTGGGTCATTTTTTCGATCAAGACCAAAATGATACCGTAAAGTAAATCGTGAAATGGGACATGTTAATGCTATAGCCTACCTCTTGAGAAGAGTACATAACACTAGACAATGTCCCCCATCCGTCCCATTTGTTTGAACGTCATGTCAGCCGCACGCTGGGTTCGTATTTAGTGTCGCATGTTTCAATTTTGGATCGCAACTGTTTGGCAGAATTATGAAGGAGATCTTACAGCAAACCGTTTCCTGGACGTGGTACCTGAACTGCTAGATAATGTGTCTTTGGTTCATCTAAACAATATCTATTTCCAGAAGGGTAGGAACTAAAGATTTATAAAATGGCGACCTCGATCCTCCGATCTTCCCTCTTTGAATTTTTTTTTGGGATTACTTAGAAAATAAAGTTTACAGTGTCCGTTATATAAACGTTGAAGAACTACGTTAAGCCATAAAAATTACGATGATTTTTAAATTGTATACAAAAAAATACACTAATATACAAGGTATTTACTAAGAGCATTGTTTACTTGTTTAATAATTTTCACCTGTCTTCACTTGCCGTCACCGTAATTTTTCCATAATTTTAATCCTCGACTTTGATCATGGCCCTTCTGGCATATTTTGAGTTCCCTTTGTAGGGGACCTTGTTACTTTTTATTATTTCAACTGTGATTTAAATATTTTTTAATTTAATCTTATTCAAATATGTTAACTTAATTTAAGTGTTGATATCACACACATTTTTCTTTCCCTCAGGCAACTTTCTAATGTAATGATAATTTTGTAAAAGCACCTGGCTGGAAAATGTGATCTTAATTCATGAGTGGTGGTTCGATTTTTACAAAGGGGTTGAAATAATAAAATGTAACACACAAATATTATATTAATAATTATATTAATTAATTAATTTAAGGGAAGGTTGTGTGTTATGTTTTATTATTTTATTTTATTGAAAATGGGATGTGTCTATCCCGAAACTTGTGGCCAATAATAATCATACAAATTCATCAATCGTCTATCAATTTTAATAAATAACTATGTCAAGGGGGAGGTTGTGAGTTTGTTTTTCTCAATCGTAATAAAACTAAGTTATAGCAAAGAGCAATTATTATATGGTCTTTGGTTATAGTGAGTGTTAGAAAATGGAAGATTCTCAAAATAATGCTGTGTTCAAAAACTAGAGTTTTGAAATTTAAGGGCAGCTGATATAAAACGCTTGACCACTGCTATGTTCCATTTTCAAAATTTTTTATTGGAACTATTCAATATGGACACAGTCCTATAGTTTTTTTACATTCTCAGGACCCAATTTATACACTGGAGGTGTCTTAGTCAGGAACAAGTTTTGATTGACAGAATAATAATGTAAGTCAGCTTATCACAAATAATATATTTTAATTGCTTATGAAAAATGTTGGAAATTCATGGGGTCCACTGCTCATTTTGTTTTTGTGCTGGTCCATTGCTCTAGATACATCATAAAAGTAAAGCTCTTGGAATAAAATTGATATATCTCATCTGCATCCTCCAACTTATTCGACTAGACTGCTGAATGGAGTGAAGAGATTTAAAATATTTAGCAAAAGCATGTGGTATCTCAGAGTCTTTAACTTCAAGATTTGCAGAGCTCATTTTGTCCGACAATTTAGATTTTGACCTTTCACCAATTTGTAATCCTTAACCTAAATAATTTTTGGCCAAATTCTTACCTCGATATTTTGGGCAATCGGAGTTTTGGGCATTTTCGGTAGACGGTTATGATTTTTCCTGTTACAATGCGAAATTTTGGCGGTGGCGGTAAACCCTTACATCGTCATTCCACATTTTTGAATCTGGATCAAAGTAATGAACCCAGGTTTCATCTACCGCAATTTTTTTTGAATTCATTCAAATCTCTGTTAAGTTAATTATCGCCAACTTAAGTCTCGGCGGCAGTTTACCTGATACGCATGTGATCAGCAGTTATAGTATCCAATGTGCAGAGACTACTGGAACTGATTTTATCGTGAAACACTTTTTCAACCGCACCTACTGGAAGAGCTACATGTCTTAGTAATAAATCTAGCGGTAATCTTGCGTTCACTCAGTGAGGATACCTGCTTTCAGGGATCCTGAACCAGGTGCATGATAACAGGATTCTCTTCCACACTTAAAATTCCGTGACCAGTTTTTAATTACGAGATGTAAAGGGGCGGACTCAGCCATCCATAATTGCTTTTTCTCTTCTTACGGAGGTACTATAACAATCCGTATTTCACCTTTGTCCTTTTGTTCACAAACATTTCTACAGAATAAACACAAGCTTGCTATAAATTAATCTCAAAAAAAAAGATATTGCATATTTTTTCATTTGCTTGTTGTCCATGGACAATAAATAAAAATTGCATCTTACAAAAGTAAGAAAAACCGATCAGCAAAATATTATGTATCTAAGTCATATAATTATTAAGGGAATTTAAAAGCATGTACAAATAGTACTTTGTGGCAACAATAAAGACTTGATACCATTTCAAAACGAAATGATAATGAAATACCGAACTAGAGAAAACATTACGTAAGAACCCAAAAATTAAACGTGAGTTTTTCCATTTATCGTTCCTACAAAATACAATAATTACTTTAATTCCACAATTACTTCGTTGCATTTAATTGAGGTAGCAGAAAAATTAAATTACTGCATTTTTCCGCCAATTTCTCCTATTTAAAAATACATACGGCTACTTGAATTATGTTGTATACACGGGCGTCGGATCGATTAAAACGTAGACAACAACTCTATTAACGATCTCATAAATTCTCTTGAGAAACTTTGTTTATTTTGTTTGTAATGTTGCTGTTAGAAACAAACAGCGATGTCATAATTTTGTGTAAATTGGTATGGCGCGCAATCGACTACCGTAATGTGATTGTTAGCTAGTTCGAGGGTAATGTAATTGTGATGCTTCAGATGCAACCTGCTTGACATTCAAAGCACTTCGCACTGCATAATATAGCTTCCTTCCCTTGTGTAATCCAATGTAATCTAACTAATCATCAATTAGGGGTTCCAGAGTTTTATGTGCTCAAGAGATATACCCATTCTTCCTAACAACCGCAGAAACTGTACTTCTCTATACTACCACTTTATTACAACACATAGCTGAACTCGATTTTGTACTACATTCATCTTCCATTAACGCTATTATAAGCTAACAAATCGTATTAAAGTGTATTTAAATAACAGATTAAAATGAAACTAATCGATAGTGATAGAAGGTGACTTTAATACAGCTTTTTGATTGATTTGGTAAAGTACGGAGTTCTTAAATTATATTTAAAAAGATCATTTAATTAAAGAATCGAGATTGAGGACGAGAAAGCATCCACTAATTTATATTATATGTATTGCGATTCAAGTGAAAATATCTTAGGTTTGTAGCCTATAGTTCAGGTCACGCTCCGCTCAAGGTCCGCCCAAGGTACGATCAAATATGGTAACATGTTGTTTAAGTGAGAATATTTACATTTGACGGTGCGCTCACGGTACGCTCAAGGTACGCTCACGATCTTTGATCGCGGTCTTTCTCGCCACGGATATTTTGAACGAACCGTGAGCTGCCGTTGCGCTGTGCTTGCCCCAGTGTGTACAAGTAACAGTCAGGCGGAGGTAACGGTAGCAAGATTTAGGAGCAGTTAATTGAATTTGTTAGAAATTTTGGAGAGTTGTATAACCTGGGAGACAAACGTTATTTTGACATGGCACTGAAAAATAAAAGATTTAGGAAAATTGGGGAAAAATTAAATAAAACAGGTAAATGTATTCAAATGTGTTTATATTCTTAAAATTATTTGTTGAATACGGTTGTTCTTCATCATCCAAACATATGGCAATTGTTGCTAATTCTAGATCAGAACATTTCATAATGTTGAGGCTTTTCAATCTGATTAAAAAATGAGCGCCATTTGAGTGTAAAATGTGAATACTACCTCAAATATTTAACTCTGAGTGGATCGTGAGCGAAGCGTGATCGGAACGTAACCGGAGCGCCTAGTGAGAATCGACCTTTAAGGTCGATTCTCACTATAGTTCAGGTCACGCTCCGCTCAAGCTCCGCCCAAGGTACGATCAAATATTGTAACATGTTGTTTAAATGAGAATATTCACATTTGACAGTGCGCTCACGGTACACTCACGATCTTTGATCGCGGTCTTTCTCGCCACGGATCTTTTGAACGAACCGTGAGCTGCCGTTGCGCTGTGCTTGCCCCAGTGTGTACAAGTAACAGTCAGGCTGAGGTAACGGTAGCAAGATTTAGGAGCAGGTAATTGAATTTGTTAGAAATTTTGAAGAGTTGTATAACCTGGGAGACAAACGTTATTTTGACACGGCACTGAAAAATAAAAGATTTAGGAAAATTGGGGAAAAATTAAATAAAACAGGTAAGTGTATTCAAATGTGTTTATATTCTTAAAATTATTTGTTGAATACGGTTGTTCTTCATCATCCAAGCATATGCCAATTGCTGCTAACTCTAGATCACAACATTTCATCATGTTGAGGCTTTTCAATCTGATTAAAGGGACCTGATCACAACGGCCACTGATCATAACGGCCACCTAGGTTATTGTTATTTAATAACAGCCATTTTGATCACATACGACCTCTAATACTATTTGATCATAACGGCCACCTTGTTCACGTTATGATCAAATAATAAAAGTGGCCGTTGTGATCAAGGTGGCCGTTATGAACTAGCAAAAACCGGGGTGGCCGTTATGATCAGTGGCCGTTGTGATATAGACCCTGATTAAAAAATGAGCGCCATTTGAGTGTAAAATGTGAATACTACCTCAAATATTTAACTCTGAATGGATCGTGAGCGAAGCGTGATCGGAGCGTAACCGGAGCGCCTAGTGAGAATCGACCTTTAAGAGTATCGGACTATATCCCAGCAACAAACTTTGGAAATGTTCGTTAATAAAGCCACAATCTTCCAACCCCGCACTGTTGGTCCACCCTGTACATATAAAAAAGCAAGTTCAATAATACAATTCAAATAAGACTATGTATGTGCAGTGCATGGGGAAGGTTTTGTGACAACTTTCATTGTATTTAAGACAATGTACTCTTAATGCAAATTCACCGAATAGTGCTCGCATTAAGTCTGTTGGTGCTTTCACACTTTCCAACGTCATAAAAGTGCTGTATGTTAGAGATGAAGAAATATCAATTGCCTCTAAGTATGTATAGGAATTTTCAAAACACCTACCAAACTGGCTTATAAACAGCAACATTTTAAATTCCCAAGAAAAAACTTATTAATACCGCTAATAGAAACTAAAAGTGTGAGGGTGGAAGGAACAAAAGGAGGTGGAGGAACTACAAGTAAAATATTGGAAATGGGTGCTGAGGTTGGACAGAGACATGCCGGGGTATGTGGTGAGGGAGGAAGTACAGACAGCAAAAATAAGAGTAGAGGCAGGAGGAAGGGTAGTTGGGCACGAGGAAGCGATCAGTGGAAGAGAGGGGAGGAAAACACTAAAAGAATGCTGGAAAGAGATAAAAGAGGGAAAGGTGAAGTATTACAAGAACATCAAGGGTGAGGGGATACCAGAATACCTGAAAGTGGTGGGGGGAAAGGAAGAAAGAAAATGGTGGCAAGGTTCAGATGTGGGAACGAGGAGCTGGAAGGGGAAAGGGCGGAGATAAGGTGTGACATATGGTAAGAGAGTGCAGAGAGTTAAGGGAGGATGAAAGGAAGGTAGAGGAAATATTGCACGACAAAGGCAGACGGGAGAAGTGGATGGAAGAAATATAGTAGTGAAGGAAGAAACTAACAGGGGACAGGACATAGGGAACATAGGGGGGGGGGGGGGGGAGAATTGTAGGGAAATGTAAATATGTAAAATGAAATGTAAATAGGCACAAGATGTATTAGGAATAAGGATCTTTTGCAAATTATTGTTATAAGGGCAAAATACTAGAAACTAAAATGCGAAATTTATTTGCAAATACGAGGTTCTTGTATACTGTGAAAGGTTTCCATTAACAAACATCAAGTGTTTAGTAAGACCATTTCAAATAACGAGTTACTTTATAATCAGAATGGGTTTATATGCGGCTCTATACATATACATGTCTAAGAACGCCAATAGTGGATTAAAGAAGATCGTCCTATTCCAACACTATTAAACTTAAGGAAATCTCATTCGGTAAACTGTCAACATTCACAACTTAATGTTATAAATAGAAATTTCATGGATTTTTTTAATTATATGCAGTTTTAGGAAAAATTTTCTGTAAAACACGAGAAGAAACTGTTTTTCCAATTCTTGCTCAATTGACACACTTCCTATGCTCCTGTGTCAAACTTTGAGCGCGAGTTGAAAAAAGAATAACTTCTTCACTTGATTTCTTTAAAATTCGATTGCCATAAGTTCATGGCTGACAACAACAAAAAAATCCGAAGAAAATGAACATCAATGCAATGAAATGGGAATAAGTCAGCAACTATTAATATAAGATTAATATTATTAATATAGGAACGTGTAATACCAAAATATCCCCCTTTTTGATTCTCTATCAAATGCAATACTAAGAAAATGGTCATTTAAAAATGTTTTTAGTCTTTGAATTTTCTTAAATTAGGAGCTCCATTGGTGAGGTCGTACGCAACTTAACATTTTTTAAGGTTACCAAAAGACAGCCCTATTCTTCCTCCACTCGCTGGTAAAAACTCGGTTGCCATAACTACAACGATTTTCAAGTAATCAATTCTCAAAATACCGTCTGCATTCGACATTTTTTTTCAAAAAGTGTTGCTGTTTAAAATGACGAAGTTACTAGCTACTTCCGACATTTCCGCAACTGCTGTCATTTTGAAAGTATTTTACGTCGATTCGGCCCTAAATACAAATTTTCAAAAACCTATCTTTAAAACTTTCCCAGAAACGTTTAACAAAAGCTCCCAAATGAATACCCTGCATAATCATCCCAATGATGTTGAAAAATTGATACAGTAAACCTTTTTTTGGCTCCAAAAAAAGGCCATAGCCTTCTATTATGTTATCTATTGATGTGATATACCATGAAAAGTTATGGGACCAAATGGAAAGCTTTTTCAAACAAAAGGTAAACATTTAAATAATATTTTTCCTTATAAATAAATGGAAAGCTAGAGATTTTCTGGACGTGCGTTTTATGAATATACGTTTTATATGAGTCTGTTTTCTGCTCTTATTGGGAGTTTTGAATAATTTTTGTTTTCTATTACTTTTCGATCATTTCTCCAAACTACGCCGAATTTTGACTTAAACTAGTTCTCGCTTTATTTAAGTATTATTGAATTATAAATTGCCACTAAAGTTGCAGAACACTAGTTAAGTGTTAAATATTGGTTATGATTTCAAGTCGCAATAAGATAGTTCACCTTAATTGAACTGTTTCGTTCACCAACGTTTCAATTGATGCGGATACGAAAGTAGCTCTCATACACTTTATCTAATTCTTTTAAAAAAATGGCAGGTGAATTTTTGTGAAACAAAATAATAAATCTTCTAAATACTTTCGCGAAACAAGCATAAATTGGACAGAAACAGGACAAATGTTGAGAGTTTGTCTCTCTAATATGAAATATTATTATGTACTTCCCAAATTTTTGCGACAATGATAAACAATGCGCTGACATAATCCGTAAGTAACTATAAAAAACGTGTAATAAAATTAATAACTAAGATATTTGCGTATTCATCGACCTCGGCTGTCAACGCCCTGAAATATTTCAGTAGTGAAGGGGGTAGGAACACATTTCCTTAGTTCTCTAATGGTCTCCAAATCGAACACGCAGTTATCGGCCCGTCTTTGATCTATATCCTAAACGTGGTTGAACGAAATCATATCTGCTGAAATAGGTTGTTATTAATTTCTCATTTGTGACCCTTAAATGGAATTCGTTGTAGAATATCGTGGGCGTTTAATAGAAAGAATATTTTTTATTTTTCGTTATATAATAACAAAGGAGCTCTCTTATAACTCGTTAGTATTCGTAGATATTTTAAACAAAAAGCTTTTTTTTAAAATGCATTGGGACGTTTATACAAACCGAAACGATAACAGTTTCAAATCGACGACGGATATTTTGTTTATATTTGCAAAAGAAAAAAACGTAATAAAACGAAAAGCAGATACAACAAAAAATAAGCTACATATAAGTATAAAAACATTCCGGGTTTATTCGTTTATTTCCATCGAGATCTGAATCGTCTCATGAATGCAAATGGATTGATTCTCAGTAATCCCACTATCGTACCGAACACGCATCTTAACAGGTTTTCCGAAAATCCAAAATCGGCCCCAAAGCTCCCTCATTAGATATACCCGAGTGATTCACACTCCGCAGGAAATATTGAAAGCATGTGAGAAAATTTCCATAAGGGATTTGTCCCCAAATAACTTCCTGATGCTTATTGTGCCGTTTTTGGTAGTTAACGATGTCCGTAATTATCCAGCTCTGGTAACCATTTGAAGAGGGTCCATCTTAAATTGCCGATTCGTCGCTTTTGTACTGTCGCTTTCACGTCATACACGACATCCCCTATCGCACGCATCCACTCCCACAATCCTAGTTAATCCCATCAACGAATACGGCATGGATAATAATTTCCTGATTCATATACAGAAAATTTCGGGACAGATGCCGTTCCCGATCGTATCAGAATTTAATCCCATATTCATTCAACCGATGATAATAAATTGAAAATCCTGTTTGTAAAAAGAAAATAATTCCATACTGAAAGGAAAAAAAAACAATTTCGGTAATAAAAAAGAGTGGCGTAACTACAGCTAGCGCGTGCTATCGCCACTTCCGCTACTGAAATTGCCCTAGCACACCGGATTTGATTACCAAATAGGCACAGCGAAGGGGAGTAACGCGCAAACGCTTTATTAAATGAGAAACGACATGCGATTAACAGATCAGCAGATATGAAGATTTCGTAATTCTTTTTCTGTTATAATTTGATACCCATTCTTTAATCTTATTGAATATAATTTACCCATCCTTTAATCTTATTGAAAAGAAAGGTCATTTAACATATATAGAAAGCAAATTGAAAAAATAATTTATAGTCAATAAATATTACGCAATTATAAGGGAAACTTATTACGTGCGTTGCCGTAAGCGTAGTTTGTAACTACCAATTAAATACAGCCAATAAATAAAATATATATAAGCAAATAATTATAACCTTCTATTGAACACCCTCGAGATGTAACCATCCAGACTTCATTTCTATGTACAATTATTACATAACATGTAATAAAGTATTTATTTTAATTTTCGCGTTCACAAAATTCACCAAGCACACGAACTCACTTCTTAAATTCAATCAACGTTATACGATTTACTGAATCTTTAGAAGGTGGTTTTGAAATGCAACATGTAATGTGTCACTTAATAACTTGCTTTCTATCTTATTCCCCTACAGAATTTATCTTTTATTTTACAAAAAAATATGGTTGCTTGGAATACAAACACTTTGTGTGAAATGCCTTTAAGACGTGAAGTTTCATACAATGGAATCATTCAAGGTACTTTAGAAAATGGATATTTTTGGGTAAAGTAAAACGAAAATGTAATAAAAATGATCAACGATTAATGCTAATGATTCTAAAAGTCACTGTCGATTATGTGAATTAAACGATCACAATAAAGGTGTAAGAAGTAAAGAGGAACCGGGTATTTTACTGTAATAAAGCTATAATTTTTATATTCTGAATGTCCAATTGTAACAGTCGAAATTGTAACACTCCTTGAGCGGAACCCTCAGTAATTTCTTCAATATTATAATTGCTGCATTTCGGAGTAGTGAGTCATGCTTATAATATCGCTCGAAAACAAATCTTTAATTTGTCAATAAGTATGTCAAATTTATCTCAACTAAATGTATTATAGATTTATTTTAAAATTCAAATCCATGTAATTTAATTCCCATAAAAATTTTAAATTCTACCAATTAATTCTACCATATCTATCAAACGGTAATAGATAGACAAGTGTGCAAGAGGAGGCTTTATTATACGGGGTATTAAGCTGGGCAACTTTGCTATAGAACATTTTTTAATAATTTAAGCTGTTCTGATGTACCCGCCTTTGGCAACTCGAGTTTAAACGTTCCCCGCCGTAATTTGTCCGTTTCTAAGGTTGTTTCGAAGTGATAGTTACTTTGTTGCACAGCTGGCCTGATTGACGTCATGGCTTTCTTGTGGGGTTTATGTGGGGGCGAAATGTGTTCTTATGTGGGTTGGTGGTATTCTGCCATCGTCCTATTTTGAAGCGTCGAATGTGATTATTGATTAAATTTTACATCCCCTAATTCTATGCATTTAAATACTGTTGGTGTGATGGACCCTAAAAACAATACAACAATTACCAATCTAAACTCTAATTACCGTGGCAGGGTTTTAAGATCAGCTGCGGGCTGGCGCCCCCGAGTCTAATACTAAGCAACCCTTACCATGTCAAAGACATGCTTCGTCCGTGAACCCTGGTGTGAATGTTAGGATCTGTTACATAACAGCCGTTCATCATACTACCTCCTTGAAAGGTGATGGCAGAAGCTAGCAATTTATTATTTATTTAATATTTAGAGAGGGGATGAAATTCCTGACGAAAATCGCACAAGCTGAGAGCAAAATATAGCAATATTGAATTTAATTTTATAGTTAGAATGGAAGGCAGGTTGAAGGTAAGTGATGCATTTATTGAATATCCTGGAGGGTTTTTCTGTAGCCCTTTTCCCTTCTTGTAATCAGCAAAGGCTCAGAGCTAATCTCAAACACTGAATTTGAGAGGGCAACCTTTGAAGTTATTAAAGTTAAGTCGTTTTCCCCATTTCTTTTGTTTTATTTATGTTTGCCTACTAATCGATCCTTATAAGACTAGCCCAGACACATTTCGAGCAATTCGTTCACGACGTAGTCCTACAATTTAACAGGTTTGTTATTGACGATCACGTGCCTTGGAGTTTCAGTTAGTTGACGGAGATTTAGTTTTTGGTTTTCGAGTTACGCAGCTGTCTCTCGACGTTGCACCTGGGTACGTTACACTGTTAATAAAATCAACAATAAAACATGTCTCTCGACATTGCTTTCTTATCAACAATTATAGTTTATTTTTTTGGAAAGAACAAACGTCCGTAAGTTTGGTTTGAAGCCGTACATGCGCGGCTTTTTTTTTGTTATAGGATCTACGAAAATTAAGAGTTGATGTAGTAATTAAATTTAGTTCGTTTTTTACAAGTTAATTAAAGTTGAGCGTTGAGAAAAAGTATAAAGTTGATTATCTAGGAATAACGATCACAAGCAAAGGGTTTAGAGATAGAGAAGAAAATGTCAAAAGGAAGCAAGGCAATTAGGATCGTTAAATGTAAAGTGATCTTCCGAATAACTAAAGGAAGGTTTTGTTATGCAGAACTGTAATCCTGCCGCTACGACAACAAAACTGTGGACTAATCCAGAATAATATTCCGAGACTCGAACGACGAAAAAAGAGATACTGCAAACCAACCCACAATAATAATTTATTAAACTGCGTTTTGACAGCGGAACTGTCATAATTGGCTGGCTCACTTCAATGAACAACTAGATCAGTAGCTCGCTGATGATGATAGAAACTATTGATAAAATGTTATTGTGGTTTTTAGTGCTTGAAGGGTTGTGTTCAACCCAGTACAATTCAAAAAATACAAGTCTGATGAGCGGAGCTGGTTATGACATAGATAAGTCGACAAGTTCTAACATGAGAAGGAGGAGGAGAGGCAACGCATTTACAAACCTATATACTGTGGCATTGTTGACTGTCCATTATGCGAAATAATTGGGAGCGAGGGTTGTTCGGACAATCAAAGAGCATTGATTTTCGTCACGTAATACATTTCTGCTTCATTACTATCAGCTTGATCTTCATCATCTAGAATCTGAAAAACAGGTTCAAACCACTCTTCCACGTCCCCAGTATCACAGTTTGAAAATTTTCTAACAGAACTTAAAATCTCTTTACTGTGGCTTTCTTCAGTAGTCTTTTTGTTGCTTTAATAACTTGTCCTAAACCAAGGCCTCCCCTAAGCTCTGCTTCAGTTGTCCTTTCATACAGCCTTTGATTTTGAGTTTTCTTAAAAACATCACTACACCTTCCTAACAAGATTTGTTTTTTGTACATTTTTTTTTTCGTTTTTCAGTCACACTCTGATTTGTAGGCTGAAATAACGCTAGACAGTGGTAAGTTTATTTCTGGATGAGCGCGAGCAGTGTCTATCGGAAACAGAACTTTTGTGTGATTTCGCATTTTTTTGATCTTTATACGTGATTGAGAGAAATTGTAAATTTTAAAAACATCTGATGTCTGTAGCATTTTCAGTAACCTTACTCGATCTTTGCTAACTATCAGCCAGGTCGAATTTTCTCCTGAATGACAGAAATAGGGGATCAGCGACAACGACAACGCGCGCATGTACTCTCGTAGCATACCTACACTCATGTTCCCATTAATTTTCATTCTTTTTTTTTATGTTATTATTCGGTTAATTGGTATTTCGATTGATTTGACGATCTACGCTTTACTGTATAAAAAATACAGGGCTTGCTGATAAAATATAAAAGGTTATATAGATAATATTATTGGTAATATCGTGACGTTAAAACGATAATCATATTATAAGAAAATACTATCTATTTTAAAATGTCATTGTGCGTTTATTGATTTTATGAAGATAGCAAGGATAGGTACTAAAAATTTGGAAAGTAACAAAACAATTTAATGTTTAGATGTAGAGGGTAAAGTAAACTGCAGTTCAATTCAGTTTTGAGTAATATGTGAGTGAGTTTTGCAGAAAAACGTTAACTGAGAATTGAGAACCGCACAAAAATCCCAAAGGAGCTGTAAAATGTATGTGCCTTGGCAATAAATTGATGCCGTGCAATGTCCTGCACGATGACAGATTACACCATCATCAATCTTACCTCGGTAACAACGATATCATAATCTCATCACTTTGTTAAAATAAAGGTGACGGAGACGTTAACTTTTGGTTATAGTGTCTTTTCGTGTTTGTGAGATATCTTAATGTTAAATAATTCCCACCGTAGTTTAAGCGAAAGTAATACGCAATTATAAAACAAATTACTACAGTTTACTTCGTACCAATTTAGTCAATGGCCAGCATTAAAACTTACAATCCCCAATGCACTATTTGGATTAACGTTTATCCTGGCGCTTCGCAGGATACGATTTAAGTATGGAAATGATTAACATAAAACCAACATTAGTTTGAAGTTAGGAGCGTTGGGACACAGCAATGTAAACTGAAGATTATCGGTGCAGGGATTGTACGTAATTATGGCTAGATTGTATGACTCATTCCCAACATTAGGGGTAACTAAAGCCTGATTTACAATTCACTATAAAGAAGCCTTATTGCTTAACTTTCAATTCAATAGAACAAATTTTATAAGTGGTCTCCCGTGTATTAGAACTAAAGATTAAATTACTTAATAAATAAGAACGAATGCACTGGTGCGACTAATCCGGAATACTAATTTAACTTAGAGTGCATTTCATCCCTACTCATTATTTAAATTAAAATGACGAAAGAATTACACAGAATGAATGGTTAAATTTTGTAATTGATTGTTATTCCCACGTAAACAACCGATTCTTGAAATCTCTATTGATAATTAATGACCGAACGCGTGACAGTATTAAAAGATAAATGGTTAATTTCCCCTAAAATGAATCAGTTAAAAACCTTTAAGGAAACTAGCGCCATATGAACTTTGTTAGTACTTCTAAGAAATTTGTTGTTCCTTTTTTATGAATATTGAATGGACAATTTTCATTTTTTTGTTTACGTATTGATTTCCCCTGGGTACTATTTAGAGACAACATCTTTTGCTCGGTAGTCACAAAAATCGTTTTGTTACTACAAAAATTGGTGTGTCACACATTCTAATGGACGATACTATATAAGTACTAAACTCGAAAGAGTTTTAACATATATGAGATTAAAAATCTGTACTATCTGCTGGTTGAAAATTGAACTACTAAAGTAACTATTTGTTTATTACTTTTTAAATAAATATAACTCAAATATTTTTAATAAATTATCTTTTCCTTTTCTCCATTATCAAACAAAAGTCAAATGGGAGTTAATGGCGAGATTTATAAATGGAAAACAGCAACTGTTTCATCTGATAGTGGATTCCCATTTCCATCTAAAATATCAATTTGTCAGCCTAAAAAATAGTTTCAATTTATACAATCCATGTAGGACGTTGTGTGTATCATTAGGTATTATGTCAAAAATTAAAATAAGAGCTAGATTGCGTGTTTGTCAAAGAACAAAACCTACATTCTAGTTTCAATTTTATTTTTTATATATATACAATTTGTTTTTTAAAGAAATCCTCGCGCTCAACATCGGGACGCGCAATTTATTCATTTTTTTTGCCAGAAACATTTATTTCTTTGGATCGCAAAAAGTACATTATATTTACGAGAAAAATTCAAATGAACGTTTTTTATATTTACAAACGTTGGAAAATTATAACAAAATTGAAATTGAAAAACAAAAAATTAAACGAATTCTATTTTTAGTTCGTTAAATTCGCATGTAAATCAAAAATGTGCGTTGCCGCTTATTTTACTCTTTTAGAGGCACAAAGTTGGATGGAATGTAATAAAAAACATATTATATCTTAACTTTAACATAAAGCAATACGTTTTTAAATATGGGTCTTCAGGAATTGAGCACAACAACGATACCTATTGATATAATTTGGAAAGTGGCGACATTTCAGGATCCCTCAAAAATTACCAAAGGATATAATGTAAATAGAATCATATGACATTAAACTCAGATGTTCTCAATGGTGAGGCATGTAAGTAGAATAATAATCGATAGATTTTGTCCAAAAAAAGAAGCTGAGGAATGTGTGCAGTTTAATAAAACGTTGAAAAAACGATTTTCTTTTGCTTATTTGTCGAGATAGTGTGTTCTTTATTTATTCAGAAACAAACTTCAAATTGATCTAATTGTTAACAACACGTGTAACAAAAAAGTGGATCTGGTTCGGCTTTAACTGGAGAGAAAAATACAATAATTATGCTTCAAAGTACAAATTGTGCAAGTTTCGACGAAAGTGGTGCATAAATAAATAACTTTTAACATTTTATAATGAAAATACATTATAAAAATGTATAAAATTCACTTATTGGGCAACAATGCAATCCGTTTGGACATTTTCCCCATGAAAGCGGTGTGTGAATAAAGATTTGCACAAGTTTTGGTTAAAATTCATGTGACAACACATGTCAAAAACCAATAAAATTCACTTAATGGGCAACGATGCAATGTGTTTGGACATTTTTCTTCCCATAAAATTGGTGCATAAACAACGATTTTCGGTAAATTTAGCTTTTAAACTTTTGACCCGAACCATGGATGAGAATTATATTGAATGGTTGCACATCTAAGGCCCATAATCTAGCAAAAGTTTGAAGACGATACCAGAATATTCTTCCCAAACCACAGAAATGGGCCCATACGGAAAGACGTTCGGATATGGAAGAAATAGTGCATTCTATTTCTATTCTTAAAAGTTTTTGGGAGAACTGGAACACTGTGACCAAAAGTATCGCTAAAAATGATTTTTAAAATAAAGAATTTGTGAAAATAAAAATTGCAATTTTATAAACTATGTTAGACAGACATCGTTAGATATTATCAAAAGGAATTCTAACGTTGCAAAACCATCAAATTTACTTATTTGCCATCAGTACAATGGGTTGTATAATTGTTAATAATATTTTCTGTTTTCCCAAAGTAGTTGATATATAAATAAAAGATTTGGACATCCCTTACAACAAACGATGAGTAACGAGGTAAAACCATATAAGTTCGTTATTTCACATTAAGGAAATGCATTTGGTACTTTTTCCACGCACTAAGTAACATTGGGCCGCCACCATTTCCACCCACCTTCACTACCCACTACATTATCGACTTAAATTCTCCATTTTGGTATTTTCAAGAAAAGCGATTATCAATAAAAATTCCTACTTGTTCGAAAACTCATAAAACGTCTAGAGATTTCCTTATAAAGGAGTAAGTATTCAAATACACCTTCTTCTTCTTGCGTCTTCTAGTTTAGACTGTTGCTTTCTTCGAATTTGACTCGTTAAGGGGGGGTTCAAGAACTTTTTTCGATCCAATATTGACCCTGATTTCTATCGCGTTGAAGGCCTCCAAAGCTCTCTTACGTCTGCCCAGTTTGGTGTTCTTCTTAGCCATCTTTCTTTCACCTACACGCACCGATCTTGGTTTACGTTGGCACATTCCACTGAAGAAATCTCTACGAATTTGTTTGATGAATTCCAAAATTTTCGAATAATGAGAGCAATTTACGAGGAAATTTAGCCTGAGGTAAAGAGTTGTGGTGGAACGACAATTTTTCCTGCTAGTACGCCAAAAGTTCACTCGCCATTGGAAAATACTGGGACTTCATTTTTTGGAAAACTCGCTGTGACCACTGTATTGGTGGGATTGTTGACTTTTATATCTGAAAATGACCCCAATGAACGCTCACGGCAGCTATGCCTATCGATATCGCATTGGGGTATGCTATTTCTATTGTAACTTTGAAAGAATCGCAAAATATCGCAAGAAAACAGTATCTGTCTCACTTTGACCCATCCTAGACAGCTTGAAACATTATACTTTTTGCTAAAACTAGACATATGAGCCGTGGCGTGTTCTTAGGGTCATTTTGAGACATAAAACTCCATGATCGGAGCAAAACTATGATCAGAGCGAGTTGTCCAGAAATGCATGCCCAAGTCCAATTTTAACATGGCTTTTATATGAGAGTGCGATTATGAAATTTTTATTACTTAGGACAATTGAACCCCTCCTTAATTCTCTCTGAGGTTGTCACTCCAACGTTTTTTGGGTCGGCCAATGGTGTCCGTTTTCCTAAAGTTGACTTGTCTCGTGCAATCTTTACAATAATTCTATCGTTGGGCATTCTGTTTATACACTATGTTGATTCGATTCTATTCTTCGTTTTTGTATCCATTCATTGATTGGCCCTATCTTGTATGTTTTTCTTACGTTTTTGCTTCACTCCTTACCATGCAGCGTTTTGTTGGTTATTCTTCGGAGAATTTTCATTTCTGTTGTTTCCAGAAGTCTTTTTATGCACCTTAATTCGTTAATATTAAATACCTATTAACTTCCAATAAATAAATAAACTTCAAGCTCAGATTTATCCAGGGGCTACACACATGCGTAATGTATAAACCGGCGCTGCCTAGCACAAACTCAATATATGGACTATCTAGCGCAGACAGTTTCAGCTCTAGAGCAACTCCCCTCAGTAGTGGGGACGCACAATGGACAGGCATTTTTTTTTAATTCTTAAAAGATGCCTTAAAAATTATATAGAATAATTTCCGAAGTTGATTTTAAGACAATTTGAGAAGGTCAATTGTTGAACCCTTGCAGTCCTGAAATTTTTCAAAAATAGAAAATTTCTTGTAAATGACATGGAATATCCTTGGCACATATCGCCAAAAAATGCGTTGTCTTGTGGCGTGTAACAAAACTTTTTCAAGATTGCAGAGATTTTGCTAATTTGACATCCGGCAAAAAGTTGTTAACATTTTCAGTGTCTAAAAAGTAAAAATCTGATCTAATTATGACAAAATTCATTAAGAAGAAGAAGATATTCACGTATTTTCACGTAGTAAAACTATAATGTAGGTAAGTATTTGTTTTGTTAGTAGATAGATAATTTACAGTAATCATTTGGCAATATAGGTACTCGTAGGTATTAATGTGCTTTCTATATGCGAAATTACTCAATTTCAGTGAAGTACTTGTGAATTGAAATTTGGTGGAGAAATTCAATTAACATGGTATTACGAATTATATCTTAATGTTATGTTTATAAACTTTTAATGTGGTTGGAGCATACTAAGAGCAGGTTAAGAACTTTTTATAAAGCTGATAGAAGTAGAATGAGAGAAACGCAATTTGGGTTAATTAGTAGTATTATTATAAAGGGTGGCTAATAAGGGTGCGCAATTCTAAGATCGAGTCATGCATTCCCGGCTTGAAAGGATTGCCATACATACTTTGGCTTTCATGTTGACTTTTCTCGCTCTTAACACAGCCTCTACTAGGAATGTGGGCTTAACGTTATAAAAACGCCTTAATTTTCCGCACACGAGGTAAGAATACCAAAGTTCGGTTCGATACAGTATGAATATAGAAGCGAAATTGATTCACCTACTTCCGTAAACGTAAGGTTTGAAGAGTAAATGGTCAATTATAACGATTAATTAACGTGCAGATCTAATTATGTAACAGTTATGAGAATTAAATTTCCATTACCATCGAGACAATAAACAAACCGAGCTCGTCCCTTCACCTGCGAAAGCGCTTACCCTTGCACCTCAGCAATTCAGTTAATGTTGCATGAAGCTTAATTGATACCCCACGATGAGTATCGCCTAACTGAATAAACCAAATGTATGCATTATGTATTGGATACATAACTGCATTGTTCCCTTATGAAGCTTACCAGACGTTCCTAAAGTACCACTAATTAATATTAATTGTGTACGTATGCGGGCATTAATATCTCTAACAGTACATAACATTGCGAAATGGTCGCTTCTAAGTCGAGAATGCTCCATCTCAGAAATGCGCACCCCTATTAACCAACTCTTAATAAAACTACTAATTATTCGAAATTCTGTTTCTCTCATTCTACTTCTATCAGGTTTATAAAAAACTCTTAACCTCCTCTTAGTATTACTCTAACTACATTAAAAGTTTATAAACATAAAATTAACTCCAGATGTAATTCGTAACACGATGTTAATTGAATTTCTCCGCCAAAATTGTAAGGAAATTCAATTCACAAAGTAGTTTACTTGAAATAGAGTAATTTCGCATGCAGAAAGCACGTTAATTAGTATATTACCAAATGATTACTACAAATTATCTACTAACAAACATAATAAATACTTGCGTTATAGTTTTACTACGTAAAAATACGACAAATTTATTAAATAAGTAATGGCCTCAAAAATAAATTCTCGAAAAACGTTACCCAGGTAATAAGAGGCAACTATATACTATATTAAATTTTACTATGAAAATTATATAGAGTAGGTACATTTAAACAAAATGGCAAACATTTCTTTTGCTATAATAAATTTTTCCAAACGAAAAATTGCATGGTTATGTAAAGAAGAGAAGTAAATTAATACCCTAATGTAAAAATAACCAATAAATAACGTAGATCGTGAGGTAAAGAATCAGTAAGTCAAAGCAAACTGAAAATTTACACTTCAATAATACAAAAGTACCGAATGAATCTACATTCAAATATAAAAATACACTAAAATTTATTTCTAATAATGAAAATACATAGGTAGAAAATTTACCCTTATTGCAATATTAAATCCAGCAAAAAAAAGAAAATGTTACAGTTTACGTGAGCAGATGTTCGAAGTTCAGTATTTGATGCTTTGCAATATGATAAAATTAATCTAAATGTAAAAAATTAATGTAGGTATAACACATATTTCAAGAAATTCACTTTATTAAAGCTTAACTTTTTAAATGTACCTATATACAATTCGAGAATCACCGCTGTATTTCTTTCCATTATTAAAAGTAATATTAGTAAGAATTATTTGAAAATAAGATTTTGGATAGGTTTGTGTTAGCTAAATTAATTTTTGGTTTTCAAGTCTTTATTCGATAGGAAACGTTTTTCATTTCTTTTTAAAGATCATCATTGATACATAGTAAAATTTAAAATTAGTGACGTTTCGCTCACTTAGTGTGGGCTTCTTCAAAACAAACCTATCCAAAATCTTATTTTCAAACTGATCATAAAGCTAAACAAATTTCAACATTAAATAAAGTATGAATAATATGAGCACGCCAATTTCAAATAATTGCAGTTCTCCTAAATAACAGAAACGGCGAAAGAATTAAAGAAAATGATCCAGGTTACTTTTCTACAGGAAGACTTAATCCACAACTCTTAGAGGTTATATATATTATCATTAGACATTGTTGGTTAAAACTTTAGCACCAAACTGATAGTCCAGAACCAGATACAGTTCGTCTTAGCAGATGATCGGTTCTGTTCTTTCCATTGATTTTCAACCCTCCGTACAGGGCGAACAGTCTGAAGAATGTCATAAACCAAAGAAGAAAAATAGTGAAACGTCTCTGGTGCAAAATTTTGAATAATATATACGGGATTTGCAACCTACTCGTGAGGATGTCGGGTTACACCACCGCTTCGCCTACAAACAGCGAGCGTGTGGCGTGCCAGTCCTAGAATGTTACGCTTCTCTCTCTAAGCACCGATGTATGCATGTATCTCTAATTTTATAATTTTCTTTGCTACTAATAATCACAATTATAAAAATTAGCAACTACCAGACAAGATTATCCTTGAAAACGAAACAGGAAAGTTAACCGAATTTCAGTAATGATTATAGCAAAGAAAATAATAAAATTAGAGATACATGCATACACCGGCGCTTAGAGAGAGAAGCGTAACATTCTAATGGACTGGCACGCCACACGCTCGCTGTTTGTAGCCGAATCGGTGGTGTAAAAACTGCAATTAATTAAAAATTGATTTCCAAAAACGTGACACAATTTTGGTTTCCAAATGAGTCTCATTTTATTATTCATATTATAACGAACACGTTCGTGTAAGTCTAATGCTCCTACGACCTACCATTCCCGAGAATGCAATGTGCTACAATATTGTCTGTAACGTCTATAAAAATCAAATTTTGATAATACAATTTTACAATCATATTAACAAAGGTTGAATCTACAACATACTAAAATTTTGTTCCATTTGAGCGAGTAGTTTTGTTTTTACGTCACTCTAAACTTAGCTATAGCGTGTCGCAAACCCCGTAAACGGGCCCTTTGCATCGTTCGGCCGTAGAAATGGCCCTTAAAGTGCATTTTTAAAAAAAGTCGTTATTTCTAAATAACGTAGAAATAAATAGGCTTTAATTTGATACCACGCTCATTCGAATCAGCCCAATGGTTATTTTTTTTATTCAGCTTCAAACTCGAGTATATATACTTCTTGCCCCGACAGTAGTAGACTGTATTGACATATTATTGTATATACCTTTGAGTAAAAGGCTTACATAAATAAGTGTTTCTATCTAAGTTCATTTGTCTTTTCACGTAATTATCCTGAAATATTTATGTAAGAATAATTGAATGAGCGTAATAAAAAAAAGGATATTTTAGGTTTTCGACTACTAATCAAATTGGTTTAATGATTTCTGTAAATTACCATTATCTGCTAAAAAATATTTTCCCACATAAGAAAAGATGTATAGTCGGAACCATCTAAAATTGTGTATGACTCATCTCTCATAATTGTATGTTTTAAGATTTACTAAAAGTAGGTAAGTCGTAACTTTATTCCACTTTATTCATATATTATAAAGATTTCTATAATGTAAAAATGTAGTGTTTCAATAGATGGCGCTGGTGACAACTACCTTGTACTACCTCCCACATAATGGAACAAAAGTCAAGATGTAATAATACTCGAACTAGATGCCATGCTAAAGTAATTTTATATGCCATCACACTACGTCAACATATGCGTGACTGTATATTCTAGGCAATGGAACTTGTCGAAATTGAAAAAATACGTACTTCTTCTGCGGATAGCACTATCGTTGACCAAACTGTACGCCACGAAGTTCAGTCATGGATGAAGTGATGGGGGGAGGGGGGGCGCCCAAGCTTAATCCCCCAATTTAGTCCCCTAAAAATATTCCAGATTGTTCACGTAAAAAATATAATGTACGTGTACTTTTGCGGTAACTTTGAATTTCATATTTTAAATTGCCTGTTGCTTTAATCAAAACTGAATCGGCGTCACAGCTAGCCACAAATCGGAAAAAAAACGGATGACCAACGCCAAACTCAAAGAAAGGAGAAGGGGTGATCTATTCGTGATTTAGAAACTTGTTAATTTCCAATAAAAACATCTTTTCAATTTTATTTTCTTCCAGTTCAATAATACGAGTAATATAATATACCTATACCTAGGTATACCTAATATAATATGTATGTAGGGCTTGAGCCCCCCCCCCCCCCCCCCGATCTGTTTACCTAACTTCGCCCATGAGTTCAGTAGTTCGTAACATATAGTTAGTAAGTAGTAACAATAGTGATGAAAAATTTATTTATCGTTAACGAAAAAACAAATGCGAGTGAACTTGGAAGAATTAACTTCTACAAAGATGCAATATGGAATCATGTCAATAAAGACTGCAGAATATCTTCGAGTAATAATAATGCCTAAACTAACTACAAAAAAAAATATAAAAAGTGAGAAACTAATTTAATATGTACGATATTGTGCACATGAGAATAGATACAAATGTACTATTTGTGCTGGTTAATAAAAACTACTATAAATTGTCATATGAATGAAGCCAACTAAAGGGCTCGGGAATAGTGGCGATCAAACAAGGGGGCGATTTCGTACATTTTCACCCTTAGCATTGGTTTTCATCAATAGATCTCAAGTTTTCTAAAATTAATCATTGAAATACTTACGATACAAACCTATTCAAGTGTACAAACTGTGAGTATGTATGTTAACGACTTTTATATTTCCAAACAGGAAGTTTATACAATACACCCCTTCTACTGTAAAATATTATTTTATGGGGCGTAGAAAAACTTCTTCCGTATAATAGGTTTTATTTTAGTATCAACTTATTTGTTTATTCAAACCGTTTGCCTTTCAGAAAATGCACCATTAGAATAAAAATTTGTCTATCTATTTAAGCATTAAAGAATATTAACAAATTTCCCGCAATCCTTGATTTTGATAAACTATATCAGCAGGCAATTGAAGATAAACATTTCTCGTAGATAAATACACATGGGAGCAAGTTGTTCCGAATGTACGGCGGATACTACAAAATTATTAATGAAAATTCAAATTGGGGGATTAATTATTAAAATGGTGTAGATTAGGTAAGGTTTCGTCAATGTGCCCCCGCACGACTTCAACACAAAACGATTTTTAACAATTTCGAATTTACACACTGAAAAAGTAATAAAAACCGTTAACGAGCGATAAACACTTTCTAGGGCAGTAAACGTACATTGCATTGACTAAAAAAGTCGTAAAGCGAATTTATGAAATTAATAAGAGTGTTTTAATAGGCGGTGGTTGCTAATCTACGCTCAATACTGCATTAGTAAAATTAAATTCCAACCCTAATTTATCGACATAGATCGTATTTTATTCGAATATTTGAACACATGGTGTTTTAACGTGAAGAGGAGAACGTGCGTAATGCATATTCGGGAGGCCCTTGACTCCGGAACTCCATTAGTGCTGAGCGGCGCCCGAAGCTCTTAACGGATCTAACTTCCATACAACTTTGGAAGCAATTTTGTTGAATGTTGAACTAGTAACAAAAGGGGCAAAGTTGAGAATATCAATGTCGTTTAATGGGACAGATAAAAGTAGGGTTGCAGACAACACAATACTCACGATAAGAATTCGCCTTCCCCAAATATTAAATTAAACTTTGACGTTTTCCTTGAATCTAAACTAAATTCAAACAAGTTCGTTCAATACTTACTGCCGCTCAGTTAATTAGTAAAATGTTGATGCGTCAGCTTACCTGAAACAGAAAAAGAACATTAATTGATCGGTTACCTTGCGTATACCCACATTATACAAAAAAACAGAAGCAATTTCCGAACCACTATAAAAGTGTGACAAATATCTCATCGTAGCGAAGTTGTAATCTTATCCATTAAAAAACGAAGCAAGTGATAAAAAGTACCCCTCAAAATGCGACAAATTTAATTTTATTATTATATTTTTGGGCACATTTGTTGATTGTGTTTGAATCGAGTCAAAAATCAAACGTTTAAATAAAATGAAGACGTAATTTTGAAATTATAGCGTGCTTTTGAAATTAAGGCGTCGTTTCGAAATTTAGGAGTAGTTTCGAAATTAAGGCGTTGTTTCGAAATTAAAGGGTTGTTGGAAATTATTATTGCAAAAACAAATACAAATAATAAATTTATCAAATTGAACATTTTTTAATTATAAATTATTATATAAAACAATGCAAACATTTAATAAGCATTATTATTATTATTAAATTCATTAACAAAACAGAAAAGCTGATTACAGATCTGAAATCAGCTTAAAATTTCACATAAAATCCATTGTTTACCTTTGCTCTATCACACTGGGACCATGCGACGGACGCACGGACCGACCGACGGGCGGAATATTAAATATGTAGAGTAACGCGTTGATTAGTTAGAAAATTCGAATGATCTTAATGTAATGAGTGAATTGTACTCAAATACAACATTTAGATAATATTGTGTACTTTAACACCAAACACTTACAATATTGCCAATAATGGATACTTAATAAATATTTGGCCTGGAATAATACAACTTTAACCATGATTAATTATTTGATCCTCAACAAATCTTCAACAAGATAAAGATCAAGCAAAATATAGGTTTCATCACGAGTGTACTGCCATTCTTTTACCAAATGGCAAAAAACTAAAACAAAACGATTTACCTAGCTGTCGACTTCCTTTACGCTCTCCTATGGTGTTAGTAGAAAAGATTTCTTGGCGGGAAAATTATATTATTGCGTTGAAAAAAATGGGAGATGATTCATAATATTTCCAGAAACGATACAAAAATTTTCAACAAAAAGGGGTAATAAAACGCCACAGCAGTTGATGCCATTCCCCCCCCCCCCCCAATGAAAGAGTGGATAATAAAAAGATTGTTTTCTTGAAGTCTTTACTACGAGAGCTATTTAACCCAAGGAGACATCAAGATGTACGAGATGAGTCCTAATTTAAATTAATTACTTTTTAGACTAATTTAGACCGATTTTGGAAAATTAAATAAAAACCAACCTGGGCCGAGGGTCCCGAGGGATTAGTGTGTTTTAACTGATCGTTGCTTGCTATTCAATACTGCACATTACTCTAATTCGTGAAAGTTCTAATTGTTATTTTCAATTAGGAACCATTACAATTCTTGATGAAGTATACAAAATACATCTGTAACAATTAGCTCTAATGACGGATCAAAGGTAACCGCCCCTGGTTGGTACATAAAATGGGTAAACTTTGTCATTTGGATCTGCGTGAAACATGGTACAGAGTAGACAAAGGGCGTGGCCGTTCGCATAATATGATCAAAGGAAAACCCAACAAAAGAGTTGTGGGATCTGCGATATTATTGAAGAACCCAAGGATGCATTTTTTTCTATTCGCAGACAAAAATTATTGATCGTATAGCAATGTGTACCAATAAGGAAATCTCAACCCCTAGGAAATGGAAGCATCGCGATAAGATTGAGCTATGTGCATTTTTCTATTGTTATTTACCAATATCCATTGAGAAATAATGATACAAATTACGATACTTTGCGTAATTCGCTATATGCGCCACCATAGGCTTGAAGCGGTTCAAGACTTTCTTTGGGGCAAAAATATTACAATTAACTAATCAATAACGGTTTGGTCAAATTTACACCCATCATAGAATAACATTCTATGGCAATAAAAGTTGTTCTCGCTCCACATTAGAAGATGATCAACAGACTTACGAAAGATGGCAAATACATACTGCAAAGATATGTTTGCATTAGTAGAAGAAACACCAATTAAAAAGAAGAATATGCCACAAAAAACGCCATTTGATATGCCTTTTCAACTGTTCCAGATTTTTCCTTATTTTCCACAATTGTTTTTTTATTGTTTTATTAGAAAAAATGGTTGATTTTCTCACACAGTTAGAAAGCAAAAGTGAAACGTTAGAGATTTGTGAGTTCAGGAAAAAGATCTACTTACAAGAAGAATTGCTAACATCTTCAACTTAAGGATTATATCGATTTTCACAATATCCCAAAATGTACAACTTTTCTAATTGTTTAATTTGGTTTTTGAATTATTGTAATTTTACGTCTACGGTTTACAATAGAAGGCTAATAAATTTTAAAAAAAGTATTCTTTCATTATAACTAAAGCCACAATTCAATTGCACTGTTTCCGTTTTGTAATTAAAAACAAACAGCGAAACACTAAGTTTACATAGATCAGTTTTCGCCGTTTAATCTAAAAAAAATCCTTTCAAATATATACACTGCAATTATCAGTTTTTTCGTAAATTCTAAATAGTACATTAAAAAGTAATCTGTCGATGTTTTTCCACCTATATACTTACTTTCAAGTTAATGCATAATTGATTACGCCTTAAGCAGTAATTTTAGGTTTAAGAAAAATGAAACCATAACTTTAGTGGATAAAAAGTCATACAACTTCGTTAAAAGCTAATAATTATTTTCGAAAATATAAACATTATTAAGTACACATAATTATATTTAAGCTTTAACGTGTTTTTGTATATTAATACTACAGTTTATTCAACGAAATTTCCGATTCACGTCATAAATTTGATGACGCCGTTGTATTGCAGCATTGCCAAGCAATATCTAACATTGAAATTATTATATTTGTAACTACATACTATCAGCGAAAAGAAACTAAACAATCACTGTAGCTGAATTGTATCACTACAAAACATTGTGGTTAGAATAGATCACCAAATCTAAAAGAAAGAGGATTCAGTTTGGCATCGTTGGTTTTAAATACAAAACTTGAGAATAATATCCATTGACAAAGCATAGTTAGTGGTAGGTACGTTAATTTATTCTATTTATGACATGCATCGGAAATTTCGGTGGATAAGCTGTACATTAATGACTTCTCTACTACATAACGATTTCAGGCTGCTGAGTATATCCATATTTTTTAAAATGTGACATTAATTCAAGTGAGTGGGTGGTCAGTAAATAACATTTCCGCTTGTAATTAACGTGGTCCCAGTGCGATTGTCTCAATTGCTCCTAAACCAATGTGATTTAATTTGACAGTATTTATAGAGGGTTACACAACATTCGTTTGAAATATAAATCCGCAATTGAAATTTGATGTGTTATTGCGTATAAAAATCTGACTAATTTACTTAATTTGTAATTAACATTTTATTACAATGTATAATCGCCCTTTGCCATCTAATATTGTACCTGGTCTATGAATAGCGCCTATTTATTTAGAAATTCATCTTGTTTTTGGCTTTTTACCTTTCCCCCGATCTTACTCCTATATTATAATATATAGGATATATTATATGTATATTATATACGATATTGGATTCTTCCAGGGCCGGCGTGAGGCACGTGCGAACGATGCAGTGCACCCGGGCCCGCGCGCATCAAGATTTTTAAAACGATAAATCTTAAACGTGTCGAAATTCGCTCAAGTAAATACCGATAACAAGTTTTTCTTATATTGTAGTAAAAAGTTTACGACATCTTGAATAAATTTAACCTACCTGTGGCGATCTCGCCCTCGTTCAAAGCTCGATTGAGAAGCTACCGCACACGTCTTGTAAATACGTTTATGTACAAAGTAAACGATTTGTTGTTTTCACAACATAAAATGAAACTTTATTTGGCTTGTTCACCACGTAATTGGTGATCGACAACGCCACACTACCCTTGACGGTCAAAACGGAAGTAATAAACCATTTGTTATAGACATGAAATTAATTATTTACTGGAGTTGGAAAAACTTGTGTTTTTACACCCAATGGTATATGGTAAATGCCTTGTGTGGGAACATTTCTGTAAATACTTTAAATTGTAATGTGGAAACATCACAATTGTACCTAAACTTGCTTATTTTGTGCCAATATGTACCAAGAATGACTAAGGGGTATGGCCATGTTAGCAATAGAGAAGCACGTTGGACGCGAATTGGATACATCAAAAACCGAGTCAAAAACCATTGACGCGTTTGTTTCAGCCAAAGCACGAAAAATCTATCTATGAATTTTTCTTTTCGATATTAACTTGTTTATCGTTTGATGTTTCTTATTATTTTATTGCCGCCAAGATTAATTTTCAAGAGTAAATTTTTATCTTAAGTTCCAGCCTCGCATTTTTATTTTGCACCTGGTCTCTAATAAGCTAACGCCGGCCCTGGATTCTTCCTTGCCTCTAACTTTGTAGATTTAAGACAAGCACTAACAAGGTTGGAGGCCAGCAAAGATTTATTTTTATGTAAGTCTACTACTTATTTCCTTTGTAGCGTTGTAACTTTTAACGGACATTCTCTTGCTATGGTTAATAATTGAGAAAGTAATACGAAAGAAATACAAATTGATATACTATTCAGTTATGCAAAACAAAATGATTCCGATCCGACACTTAACTAATTAGTTGTAACACTTTATCGTTTATACCTTTATAAAACTATTTATCGCAACACACAGAATTTACGTTTACATTTATTACAAATAAACGCGGCCCTAAAAACTCCATAAATTTGTTCGCGTTTATAATCGTTCAGAAATGGAACACTTTATATGCTTAATAGACGATAAATCACATTCGGTGATGTAAACTTACCATGAATAAGTTAATTTGGGTAACCGCCTCCCTTATCGAAGCTAATAAGTTACCTATGTCTGTTTCAACACCGTTCACTCTTGATCCTTTTATTAGTTCAGCAAATACGTTTGTTCATTACACTATTCGTGAACAATATTAGTAAAATGGTTTAAGAAAAATGTACGAGAAAAGCTCATGTGTAATGGACTGATGCGTAAACATAATTTGTACCAAAATAAATAGGTAATATAACTGAAAATGATTGAGAATGTTTAAATGTTCTTTCAAACTGAAAACTGAGATCCGGTAGATAAGAACAAATACGATTTATACAAAGCAGGCGGAAAAACATTTCCCATCTTGGTAACAATTAATTTAAAAATTAAAGTACATGTAATAAATAAAGAATTTATACAGGGTGGCCCAACGAAAAGGTAACAGACGGGTTTCTGGCCAGAGGGAATTTTTTTTTGGGAAACGCAAAAACCCGTCAATTTTTATATCAAGGGGGATAACTTCGCCATGATTTTCAACCTGAAGTGATTTCATCCCTTAGCGCTGTGAGAACAACCCCTAAAATTTAAATAGGGATGATGGTGCAAGTGATACGTCATTTGAAAGGTCTTTCTGTCCTGAATTCAGTGCACTAGTTTTTTTATATTTTTTTTATTTTTAACCAAAAAAATGAAAGTTCCAAAATGGAAAATGAGGAAAGAGATTGAGGCATTTAAAAAATCAAAAAAGCTCGGACAGGTCAATTGTTTTTTCTTAGAGAAGCTAGGTACTTTTACTGCTATTTGACAACATTGTTTCACCCCTTGGGTACAGGGTAAACAACCCTTAAATTTTTAAATAATAGCAAGGGTTAATTTTTTCTTGTGCTAATTAATAAACCAGTTTATGCAAATTCAACCTTTATTTTAATAAATGTTCGAAGTGTCTGCCTTCAGCTTCCATGTAATAATACAGATTTTGATTAAATCGTTCCTCCTGATCTCACCCCATTAGATTTTTTTATGGGGTCATGTAAAGAGTAAAGTTTTTTCCACTGGCCCGGAATCTTTGGAGGAGTTACGTGACCGTATAGTACATGAATGCCACCTGATCACTCCTCAAATGTTGCAAAATGTACGGGAACGATTTAATGAAAATTTGTACTATTGCATGGAAGCTGAAGGCAGGCACTTCGAACATTTATTAAATTAAGATTGAATTTTCATAAACTTGTTTTATTAATTAGCACAAGAAAAAATTAACCCTTGTTTTTATTTAAAAATTTAAGGGTTGTTTACCCTATACCCAAGGGGTGAAACAATGTTGTCAAATAGCAGTAAAAGTACCTAGCTTCTCTAAGAAAAAAACAATTGACCTGTCCGAGCTTTTTTGAGTTTTTAAATGCCTCAATCTCTTTCCTCATTTTCCATTTTGGAACTTCAATTTTTTTGGTTAAAAATAAAAAAAATATAAAAAAAACTAGTGCACTGAATTCAGAACAGAAAGACCTTTCAAATGACGTATCACTTGCCCTATCATCCCTATTTAAATTTTAGGGGTTGTTCTCACAGCGCTAAGGGATGAAATCATTTCAGGTTGAAAATCATGGCGAACGTTGTCCCCCTTGATATAAAAATTGACGTGTTTTTGCGTTTCCCAAAAAAAAATTCCCTCTGGCCAGAAACCCGTCTGTTACCTTTTCGTTGGGCCACCCTGTATAATCGTGGAAAGTGGAAAGTCAGCTTCAAATCTAGAAAACAAGGATTAAAGACAATCTTAACCTTTTCAATATTGAAAATGTTTTTTATATCGCAACCTTCTCATTATGGAACAAAAATGTTTCATTTTATGCCAATTGTAAATATATCCTCCAAGCCCAAAAACCACGTGCGGTTCATTTTATCATAATGTGGAAAGATTCAAGACGCTCTTCCAATCTAAATATATGTGAAAGTAGAACGGTAGTACATTGATCCACTTTTTAAAATATTTTTTTTTGTTGAGAATGACAAAGATAGTGTTCTTGGCTTAGTATTGGAATAATAATGTAGAATTTCGCATTTCGAAGTATGTACTAGCCGTTTGTTAATTTCCGATTGTGATACAATATATTACAAAGACGGATATTGAAATTGAACGGAGCGAGAATTCCCAATATATTTAATGAAATTCGGGATAGAAATTTCTAGGTATTAATTACTTCATGCATCTATGGGCAAAACATCGAAATTCCTCTTTTGTAATGTAGTACGATTTAGGGAATATAATGAAGTAGGAATATTCGCACAAATTGTTTATAACTAAGTGAAAATGAACGTAAGCATTAAAAAAGTGATTGTACGGCCACGGGCTGTGTCAAACTTGCAAACGTATAAATCTTAAAAGTATTACACAATTTCATTAAGCATGACACGACAAAATTATACGTCGAGGAACGTACACCATTTCGAAAATTACGAGAGCGTCCATTTAAAATAAAGGGGTTGTACGTAGGGGTGCATATCATAAATGTTCAGTCATACTAAATTGCAATTAAAAGCTCATGCAAGAGATGTCCTAAATACATAAAGTCTTCAAGTTAAATTCGTCACGCATTTCGCACTGAATAGATTTTCTAATTCGTAAAACTTATGAGTTTGGATCTGAAACGATGTATGCATTAAAAAGGGGTTCGGGACAAAAACAAAATTGTAGAGAGACTTTATTGGAAAACTTTGATCTCTCATACTTCAATATATGTTCAAAACAACTTTTAACTTAAGAAATAAAATAAAAAAAGCTGTTGTTTTTATTCTACAACTCTTTTGCCTTCGGTACTAATAGAAAGCGATACGCTGAACATGGAAGTTTAAAGTTAGAAAATTAATTCCAAGTACCACTAACATATGAATATTACATATTCAATCGCAGTCCAATAATATACTACATACACCTACACTTCACACATTATAATTAATTTTTATTTGGAATGTTAGCAAAAATTCATTATACTGGGAACTGCGCTGATAGAACCTTCACAACATAACATACACATAAAACAATAATTGAAGTTTGGCTAACAAAAAATAGCAAATAATGAAAGGGATCACTGCGAATCGTTTGCCACACATCAACAACCCTCCTCGAATATTTTAAATTTAACTGTATGTACAGGGTGGGCCAAATTCGATGTTTTCATGGGGTATAGCAATAACCATAAGAGTTAGCAAAAAACTAACTAGGTACTTATGAGCTCTTTTTAAAAGACAAAATCCGTGGCATAATCAGATTACCCATATCACAATTATTTACGAAAATACAGGGTGAAATTGAAAATGTGTCATTTTTGGCATACCTTCATATATCCGTTATGGATTAGCGTATTGAGATGAAATAAAATGCTATTAATAGAATTTTTTACTCCGAATTCAGTTCCGTACTACATTTTTTCTATAGGGTAACAATTTCGCACAATTAATCATATTTGTTATTTTTTTAATGGAACACCCTGTATTTTATCACTTACTGTAATGAATAGCACTTCTAACTTAACATACTTGATATTTTTCTAAAACAATCTACATATAAGAAAAGACCATTTTTTAAAATTTTTGGTTCACTTTTATTGTTGACTAGTTTATATAACCACAGCTATTTATTCATTTGCTTGTTGTGGCATATAGGAATTTTGAATAATTTAAAAATAAGATTTCCACTACTAATTATGGGCTATATATTTCTATTCTATACCCATTATTTTCAAAAGACTGGAAAGTAATTTGAAACAACATGGTCAATTCAATAAACCAAGACCAAAGTAATATAATAAAGAAAATAATGAAGTAAGAGTTATAAACACCGTCAGCTATGTAACTGCATATCCTGAGAATTCATCTCGGCATATCGAAATTGATATTGTATTGGTGTACCGAGAAGATCTGCCCTATGTATTTTAAAGCGTCAAAAAATGCATCCATATTACTTTCATGTATCCCAATGTTTATCAAAGAAGGGTGAATTTTTGTAGATGGTATATTTGAAGTGTAAAGAAAATGAAAATTTTTCTCAAGAGGTAATATGGTCTGATGAAAGTCACATTTCTAGTGCTGGAATTTTTAATCGGCACAATAATCACTATTGGGGCATTGAAAACCCACACAACATTTTCCAGCGGAGACAGCAAGGTAGATTCCGTTTTCACGTGAGCTGTTTTATGAAAGGTTATTAGTTTGTTTACATATTCTTCGAAAGAAATTTAAATTGTGAACGATATATGCAAATCCTTCAGGAAAATTTGATAACCATTCTAGATGATGAGCCTCTAGATGCCAGACGAAGAGTAATATTTCAACAGGATGGTTGTCCTTCACATAACTCCAGAATCGTGAGGGACTTTTTGAACGAACATTTTCCAGATAGATGGATGGGAACATACGGGCCAATACCGTGGCTGCCTCATAACTACCCATAAATCTACGTGGGAGTAGCAACCAAGGAAATGAAAGATTATACTATAGTATGTATAATACAGGGTGTCTCACGGTGACCGTCGGTTAGAAGTATATCAAGAACTGTAAAAGCTAGAAATTTGAAATTTTGCACATGCAATACCGGAAGTGAGCATCAACTTCTTTATTTTAAATACAAACCAGGCAATTTTTTTTCACATTCTGATGTGTCATAAAATGTTTAGTAAGTATGCTTAAAATAATCGGCGTATCAATTTTGATTGTTGAGAAAAAAAATTTTTTTCACTGAAAAATGTCAAAATCTGGTTTAGGAAATAAAATTGAAAGTCGAAAGTGGTGAAAGTTAGGGAAATGGGATTTTAGGTTCTCAATGTCAAAAGATTGAGACACAATTGTCTGTCATGGATTATAAAAAATTGCCCGCGGTTAAGTATCTATTTGACGTTATTTCCAGACTTAAGAAAAACTTTAAAAAGTCTCTTTTTTTAAATGGAATGCCTATTTAATTATCGGCCCATTCGATGTAGAAATAAATTTCCTTTAAATTGATATACTATGTTCCTATACCTAAAATCAATAATTACAGTGTTATTTACATTTTTCTAATTAAATTTATAATTACATACTTTACAAAACATGGTTGGCAAAAAAATGTTATTCAAATGTTTCTTATGCTTTTATGATTATTTAAAATTCTATCTATGCAACTTCTTGACTATCCAAAGTCTCTTTCCGCCGAACGAACAGAACTTTCAGGGAAAACATTAAAATATCCCAATACATTGGTTTCTGCAGCGTCATTGGGGACAATTGGCTTTGCCAAACTTCGTGGCGCATTTACTTCGCCCAAATTTAGAAAATTCTTTTCAATCATCCTGATTTTTCGTTCTGTCATTGTAGGTAAATGCGGATATCTTTCGTGTTGAGTGATTCTTTATTCAATAGTTAAAGGTTCTGCAGGTCCGAAAAGTAATACGAGCAGACTCGCCGTGAATGTAAAACAAATTTAGAATATCAGCGTTTGTGTATTCCATATTTCCCAATTAAAAACAAATATTAAGCGCAAAAATCTAAATTCAAACAGATAACAGTGATAACAAACGTAAATGTAGCGTAAACTTTCAAACTGACAACTGTCATCATAAGAAACAATTGAATTAAATTTTTTTGAAAATTTTCAAAGCCAACCATGTTTTGTAAAGTATGTAATTATAAATTTAATTAGAAAAATGTAAATAACTCTGTAGTCATTGATTTTAGGTATAGGAACATGGTATATCAATTTAAAGGAAATTTATTTCTGCATTGAATGGGCCGATAATTAAATAGGCATTCCATTTAAAAAAAGAGACTTTTTAAAGTTTTTCTTAAGTCTGGAAATAACGTCAAATAGATACGTAACCGCGGGCAATTTTTTATTATCCATTACAGACAATTGTGTCTTAATCTTTTGACATTGAGATCTTAAAATCCCATTTCCCTAACTTTTACCACTTTCGACTTTCAATTTTATTTCCTAAACAAGATTTTGACATTTTTCAGTGAAAAAAAATTTTTTTCTCAACAATCAAAATTGATACGCCGATTATTTTAAGCATACTTACTAAACATTTTATGACACATCAGAATGTGAAAAAAAATTGCCTGGTTTGTATTTAAAATAAAGAAGTTGATGCTCACTTCCGGTATTTCCGGAAGTGCTGCCATTTGGAAAATATTTTTATTTAATAGATTAATCACGGCATGTCGCATGTGCAAAATTTCAAATTTCTAGCTTTTACAGTTCTTGATATACTTCTAACCGACGGTCACCGTGAGACACCCTGTATACCTACTATAGTATTCAAATGGGCCAATCTACACAATTGTAGTAACTATTGTTTAAAATACAGCACATCATTAAAAAATCAAAAAACATGTTCACGTATAACTTGAGTAGGTAGCATCATTTTAAAAGATCAAAAAACCATGGTTACTGGTGTATTAAATGTTTGACATATCCACTGTTTGGTTGCAAACTATTCATGGCCTTAGAACGAATAACTTTTTGGTAGGAACTTTTTTAGTATTACTATAAATAATAATTATCAAACGTTCTATTTAGAAGGTCCGTTAAGCTGGCACAACCCCTATAGCACAATCAGTTGAAACGTACCACATAATTTAGTACTCATTTATTACTAATTAATTACCCAAAAGTCAAATTTATTACTGTTGATTTTTAAAAAAAAAAAGTGGTTGTGCCAGCTTAACCGTTAAGCTAGCACAACCAAAAAAAAAAAAAACTATTAAGTAGCTAACACCACACTAATAATTGATTACTAATTAATTACTAATTAATTACTCACTATTTATCAAGGACTTAACCATATTTAAGCTCTCAAGCCCCGCGCAGTCCAAAATTAGACGCGCACAGTAATGTGGGGTAACCTACCTCCGCCAAATCGATATTCGTTATTTTAAACATTTTTCCAATGATATGTGAACGTACTGTAAGACAATTAAGTGCTTGTAATTTGTAAATTAATGAAGGTGCAGCCGGATATCGGATATTGTTTTTTATGCTATGAATGAATTATACCAGCCCTACCAGATAAAAGGCAGCTTGCGATGCACCAATCAAAATACATCGACATTAATTGAAAATCAATCGTAACATAATGTTTGAACATAGGTTAGAAATTGATTACTCCAGCACAATCAGTTCAAATTAATTTTTACATGTATTAATCGATGTATTAATGCTTTAATATAACTTAGGAATTTATTACTCCAGCACAATCAGTTCAAATTAATTTTAACTTTGACTAATCGATGTATGAATACTTTAAAGTAAGTTAGGAATTGATTACTCCAGCACAATCAGTTCAAATTAATTTTAACATTGACTAAACGATGTATGAATACTTTAAAGTAAGTTAGGAATTTATTACTCCAGCACAATCAGTTCAAATTAATTTTTACATGTATTAATCGATGTATGAATGCTTTAATATAAGTTAGGAATTTATTACTCCAGCACAATCAGTTCAAATTAATTTTAACATTGACTAATCGATGTATGAATACTTTAAAGTAAGTTAGGAATTGATTACTCCAGCACAACCAGTTCAAATTAATTTTAACATTGACTAATCGATGTATGAATACTTTAAAGTAAGTTAGGAATTTATTACTCCAGCACAATCAGTTCAAATTAATTTTAACATTGACTAATCGATGTATGAATACTTTAAAGTAAGTTAGGAATTTATTACTCCAGCACAATCAGTTCAAATTAAATTTTACATGTATTAATCGATGTATGAATGCTTTAATATAAGTTAGGAATTTATTACTCCAGCACAATCAGTTCAAATTAATTTTAACATGGATTAATCGATGTACGAATACTTTAAAGTAAGTTAGGAACATCGATTAGTCAATGTTAAAATTAATTTGAACTGATTGTGCTGGAGTAGTCAATTCCTAAGTTATATTAAAGCATTCATACATCGATTAATACATGTAAAAATTAATTTGAACTGATTGTGCTGGAGTAATAAATTCCTAACTTATATAAAGCATTAATACATCGATTAATACATGTAAAAATTAATTTGAACTGATTGTGCTGGAGTAATCAATTTCTAACTTACTTTAAAGTATTCATACATCGATTAGTCAATGTTAAAATTAATTTGAACTGATTGTGCTGGAGTAATAAATTCCTAAGTTATATTAAAGCATTCATACATCGATTAATACATGTAAAAATTAATTTGAACTGATTGTGCTGGAGTAATAAATTCCTAACTTATATTAAAGCATTAATACATCGATTAATACATGTAAAAATTAATTTGAACTGATTGTGCTGGAGTAATCAATTTCTTACTTTAAAGTATTCATACATCGATTAGTCAATGTTAAAATTAATTTGAACTGATTGTGCTGGAGTAATAAATTCCTAAGTTATATTAAAGCATTCATACATCGATTAATACATGTAAAAATTAATTTGAACTGATTGTGCTGGAGTAATAAATTCCT
Organism: Pyrocoelia pectoralis; assembly: GCA_036250285.1. Lineage (NCBI taxonomy): Eukaryota > Metazoa > Arthropoda > Insecta > Coleoptera > Lampyridae > Pyrocoelia > Pyrocoelia pectoralis. The sequence goes on from CM070075.1 coordinate 9,612,710, forward strand.
AACTTATATTAAAGCATTCATACATCGATTAATACATGTAAAAATTAATTTGAACTGATTGTGCTGGAGTAATAAATTCCTAACTTACTTTAAAGTATTCATACATCGATTAGTCAATGTTAAAATTAATTTGAACTGATTGTGCTGGAGTAATAAATTCCTAACTTATATTAAAGCATTAATACATCGATTAATACATGTAAAAATAAATTTGAACTGATTGTGCTGGAGTAATCAATTTCTAACTTACTTTAAAGTATTCATACATCGATTAGTCAATGTTAAAATTAATTTGAACTGATTGTGCTGGAGTAATAAATTCCTAAGTTATATTAAAGCATTCATACATCGATTAATACATGTAAAAATTAATTTGAACTGATTGTGCTGGAGTAATAAATTCCTAACTTATATTAAAGCATTAATACATCGATTAATACATGTAAAAATTAATTTGAACTGATTGTGCTGGAGTAATCAATTTCTAACTTACTTTAAAGTATTCATACATCGATTAGTCAATGTTAAAATTAATTTGAACTGATGGTGCTGGAGTAATCAATTCCTAACTTACTTTAAAGTATTCATACATCGATTAGTCAATGTTAAAATTAATTTGAACTGATTGTGCTGGAGTAATAAATTTCTAAGTTATATTAAAGCATTAATACATCGATTAATACATGTAAAAATTAATTTGAACTGATTGTGCTGGAGTAATAAATTCCTAACTTACTTTAAAGTATTCATACATCGATTAGTCAATGTTAAAATTAATTTGAACTGATTGTGCTGGAGTAATCAATTCCTAAGTTATATTAAAGCATTCATACATCGATTAATACATGTAAAAATTAATTTGAACTGATTGTGCTGGAGTAATAAATTCCTAACTTATATTAAAGCATTCATACATGGAGTAATACATCTAAAAATTAATTTGAACTGATTGTGCTGGAGTAATCAATTTCTAACCTATGTTCAAACATTATGTTACGATTGATTTTCAATTAATGTCGATGTATTTTGATTGGTGCATCGCAAGCTGCCTTTTATCTGGTAGGGCTGGTATAATTCATTCATAGCATAAAAAACAATATCCGATATCCGGCTGCACCTTCATTAATTTACAAATTACAAACACTTAGTTGTCTTACAGTACGTTCACATATCATTGGAAAAATTACTGTGCGCGTCTAATTTTGGACTGCGCGGGGCTTGAGAGCTTAAATATGGTTAAGTCCTTGGTAAATAGTGAGTAATTAATTAGTAATCAATTATTAGTGTGGTGTTAGCTACTTAATAGTTTTTTTTTTTTGGGTTGTGCTAGCTTAACGGTTAAGCTGGCACAACCACTTTTTTTTTTTAAAAATCAACAGTAATAAATTTGACTTTTGGGTAATTAGTTAGTAATAAATGAGTACTAAATTATGTGGTACGTTTCAACTGATTGTGCTATAGGGGTTGTGCCAGCTTAACGGACCTCTATTTAGAACTAACTTCACCAATAATTATAATGTTAGCGGTACACGATTTAATTTTGTGATATTTCTAATCTCAGCCATAGAAATTACAAAAATATCACGATGATCAATTAAAAATACTCTAATATCTTTTTTAGTTTTCAATTAATTGTTTAACTTTATATACCTACTTACCTTATTTTTAGAATTACACCATTTTATGTTAATTCAACACAGCATCCAAACGATTGGTTGTACAAGATATTAAAAAAATTTATAACAAATCGATATAGTTATATTTCCATTACAATCTCAAAATAATGTTCGGCTGGCAACAATTTTAGGATAAAAATTATTTAATCAATGGTATGAAATAACTCATTATTTGTATTGTGGAGCTATGAAAAGGATGAAAGACAAATGTTTATTTGTTAAAAAAATGCGGAAAGAATCGAATATATTTCAATTTTCATTTAACTCTAATCCGCTTAACATTTAAATGCAACCAGTATATCTAATTACTAAACAAATAAATTCAATAAATTAATAATCTAATCAGATTATAATGGAAACGATCATAATTTCATCAATATTCATTTTCTAATGTATCGAATCGGCAGAAAAATAACAATGTAAATAATTTATTTGCTCACTGAACCGATATTGTTATGCTTGTTTCTTTTATTAATAGGTTTTTTTGTATAACAATGGTTTCCTGTGGTGCTCAAAATCGAAACGCAATTACTTCACAAAAAATAGGTGTATTTGCATTACTAATTGACGACCTTCTTTTTATGGCTAACTATTCAAATCTACATTTGCCGTCTACACTCTACCTACAGTAATGCAAATGGTTAAAGATAATTTTCTTAACTGTGCCCGTGATAAAAAGTTTTCGATAATGGAATTAGAAACTTTGGCGTGACTCCTTTTAAGTTGTCTAAATTGCATTATTTTTAAAGAGAAAGTTTCTTATGCCTTTGACGTAATAAAAAATCCTAAATGTTTGTATGAAGTAATAATACCTAACGAATACAATTTATGAGATAATGTACGCATCGCAGTCCAACTTTCTTTATTACGCCTAACAGATGAGATCAATATTACCTGAAACGTACGATAACTGTACTTACAATGGCAAATTACGAACATACTGACAGTTAAATTGCACAGTTGGATCTCTATATTTAAAAATTGACTCCCGCTAACTTTAAAGAAAGTGAAAAAAATCTAGAGCCTTAAATGCATCAATATACATGAAATTAAGCGAATTAAACAATGAAATTAGATACAAAAATAAAATGTAGAATCCTCCAATTAAAATTCATATAATCGTTTCCTGAAAAATGTATATACATACCTACACGAATATTAATTTAGAATTCAATATTTTTGTTTTTCAGGTTACATGCAAATATGCAGCTTGAATACAACATTTTTTAATACGTGTATTGTCTAAGTTTAGCATATTTGGTTTCAGTCCTTTACAATAAATTTATAGAATACAGAAACGTTGTCGACGTTCACAAAAATTAATTATGCAAAGAATTTGTAGATCTAAATCAATTATTCTTGATTAAAAAAAACTGTTGCAAGTAATTTAGTTTTCGTGTAAGAATAAAAGAATTGTTTTTTGCTCTATTAGTCTGAACGAAAGTTAGGTTTCACTGGTTCAGAACAATGAAATGGGATTTCTTAAGGATTAAATAAAGGAAGAAATATGTTGAATTTATTGAAATGAAATCCTTATCTGACTCCGGATAATTAGATTCAAGGAGTCCCTACTTCATTTAGTTACTTTGCATCCTGCTCATGGAAAGGAAAAATAAAAATATATTCAGTCTTGCCTCAACTTTACTATTCACTCGAATTATTTTATATTTTCCATTCAAATGTACTAATCACGGTCGATACACAGTAATGGTGGATAGTTATTGATTAAGAAATTCACGATAGATATGCGTTTGTGCTACATAATTTCATCTGATGCAAATTTCAGTACATAAACGAGGAATAATGGACGCATATTTTTTTCATACTAAAATTTATGCACTTATTGCAACGATAGTGCAATAACGCAATATCTTCCAAATTCCTTAGAAAAATCTTATAAATGTAACCTATAGTCGCACTCACTTCCTGTATAGCATTTTTTTGCTCAGGAAATAGATAGTAATCACACGATGGTAAATCAGGATTCTATAGGGCGCACATGTAATCAAACACAAAATCACAATCAACGATGAATTCTTCAACTTTCCAAGCTTTTTGTACTCTACATGTATAACAGCATAATATAACCTTCACACAATAATCCAACATACTGACACTTCCACTCATTTTTAAAACATTATACAGAATTTCTAAAATGTATCGGTATTTCATTGGCTATCTGAGTCCTTCCCCCACAAATCTTCCACATTTTTAGTCACAGTGTATGCTCCCCATCGAAATTGTTTACACCAAAGTTTAATTAACAATAGCGAATTATTTTCGTACAGAACCTTCATTTTTTCAGTCCATTTCCCTCTTAGGCCAAGAATTTTAACACATTGATATTCAAGTTTTGACTAAGAATGGTTTAATTTCAACTAAACTTGGCAAATCCAGAGTATCATATACATGAATTGGTGAAGATGATTGAGTCGAAAAGAGGGTACAGGAGCAAAATGTAAAATAGTCGAAAGATCCACCTTATACTTTATTAAAATACCGGTTGACTGAATGTTCAATACGAATTTTTCAAATGACTTAAAAATGATCGTGTATAACTACTTATGGAGTTCCACGGGGAAAGTTTATATACATATAACATAAAAATTATGTACCGAAGTACCTATACATAAACCATACATAAGTGTAATGTCGTCCAGATTAATAGGTACTTTATTTGTTGCAGACCATAGAAAGTTAAATATATACAAAATACAGTCATTAATTGTTAGACTTCTGAGGTGAAATATTTGTTTTATTGTCAAAAATGTATACCTGATCGTCATCTGACAATTGACGGACAAGAAGGGCAAGCTTTCAGACAGCACATATTGTAAATGTGTCAACCAGAAGATCGTTACGCTTTATACAAAAAGACCGTGGCAAGTGTGAAATGCACATGGCAAAGAATTTACTGCTCTTAAAAAAAGCGACAAGTGCAGTTTTGTACAAGTATCAGTTGGTAAAAATGGCTCAATTTTGAAAATCGATTGCGGCTAAACGTCTGAGCCGATTTTGACGGACCAAAAACCATTTGACGCATAATTTAATACCCTTTAAAAATACTTTGAATAAGATTTTGTGTAGGATGCGTCGTTTAGGAGTTATAAGCGAAAAACTAAAAGAAGTGCGAAAATTTCGCGTTTTTTTGACTCCCATATAACATAAGCAAGGATATAACAAAAGTCTAGTTTATGTGGTTTCTATAACAATTATATTTAACTTTCATTCCAACATTTCCACGAAGAGCAGGAATGTGCTTGTGTTTATCATCTACCTATTCAATTGACTTCTTTACACTACATGCTTATACTAAATATGACAATGATGTGGGGAATAAATATTAAAGATTATATAAGAGAAATAATCCAAATAAGATCTGCAGACAAGGATTTTTGCATACTCTTGCTTTAGACTCCATAGATATAATAATAATTCCGATTTTAGAACATCTACTATCGGAGTAAAAATGCAAGGCCTCTGACTTTAAGTGGTTATAACGAAAAAACTGAGGGGTGAAATTTCTTCATTTTTGGGCAGTACATTAGTCATTTATATATGTTTAACATGTGTAAAAATCAAATTGGTAGAATCAGTTGTTTAACTTTTATTTTAATTAACAGCAATAAAAACGCTGTATTTAGTATTTTCCTGGCTGACGGTCAGTTTTAACTTATCATGAAATTGTTATTGTTTCATAAATTGTTACCAAATTTACAAATGCTGTAGCACACATACTTCTGAAAAGGCAACAGCCAATAAATATTGATTATTCATATAATTAACTGGATTTATAAGCCCTAACCGAAAATGAGCTATTTTGCAATATACGGTAACTAAAGAAAAAATTCTTGTTTTAAATGCTAAATTTGTATTACTCAAATCGAGCTGCATTATTGATTAATTGAAAACAAAATTTGTTTTCTTGTAATTCAAAGTAAATGTTATAATTATCGCGAAAGAAAGACGCACATATTCCCGCGAGAGGTAATCTACCACATCGTAAATCGTGATCGGCAAACCACAACAATGTAATTATTCTTTAGCATAGTATAAAACCACGCGCTTCATAGCAATAGTGTATGACACCATCTTCCACCCCGTACTGCACTACGCCGCGCAAATCCAAACATCCATCCTTTTTTCCAAATTTCTTTTAAACAAAACATGTATACATGGCATTATTTTTGTGAATCGTGTTAGACCACAATATAATTGCTTTAACCTTGTTATGTTACTGTCAATATTATTAATATCGAACGTTCAGGTACTGAGTTACACAAGATGTCGTTTTTTCATTATAGCTTTAAGACTAATAAACCAATTGGCCTCAAAAGCATCTCAAACCGACAAAAAAGTATACACTTGTCAAATGTATAAGGATCTACCACTCAGTTTTAATAATATAGCCGTAATTCATTTTTAAAGTCGAACGCTTGTGCGATTTCAGTCATAACTAGCGCTTTTTCGCACATACATTAATACAGAAAATTAACGATGTGTTGCAAAAATCTAAAACTGTACACCTTTTTGTAGGAATCTTTTAAATGCACTTTATTTCATTAAATTATGATTGCTAATTACTGAGATACAAGCTTCTAAAGTCAGAGGCCTTGCATTTTTACTCCGATAGTAGTGACATTTATGCGGAAGTTACTTCATTTTTGCCCGGCCATATTAACCCTCAGGTACCCAGCAGAAAAAATGCCAAAGTTATTCTGGGAATCGAACCCGAACAATTGGTGTGGTAGTCTAGCTAGCGCTCTAACCACTAGACTCTTCTTTCTCGCTTTAGTGTTCATTAAAGTTCGATTTAAAACAAAGGTGCCTCAAGAAAAACAATGAAAAGTGCGGTTTAATGGTAGATAATAATAATAATAATAATAAGCAACACAAAATGGAAATGCGTTTCCAAAGAAGATTCCATGGAGCAGTAACGATCAATATTTTCTTTGTATAAAAAACAAAGAAAACCAGCCAAAGTTGGTTTTTAGCGAAAATTCAAAACAAACGCCAATTCAAATTGTGTTTCTTTAGTTTTGTGCTATTAATTCAGTGAAAATTAAAGTGAAATTAAAATATTGCCATGATTTGGTATTTATCTCTTTAAATCCTGTGATATATTTGCATTTCGTATAATTCAACATGTAATAAAATCACGTAAGAGTACTTGAGTGTCTCAAGATTACAAAATATTTTGCTTAAGAAGCCGAAGTATTCTGCCAACATTAATTAAAATTGGAAGACTCACTTGTTTCGGTTTTTAGGTAGAGTTCGACTTAAATAACTTTTTTAGTAGATACAAGTTTACGTAGAGAGGACTTACTTTGCAGTAAGAGCATAAAACTTGCAAGTAACTTGGAAAATCGTACCGATTTAAAACGCTTTACACAAAGTGGGTGGATAAACTTCACGGTGGAACAAAACTCCTGTAAGTAAAGTAAATTTACTTTCTTCATGGAAATTCGAATTTCACGCACTCTTATTACAGGTATGTTAGACCTTCTGACGGATAAGCTTGTGTATATGACCACAAAGACGATACGTGTTTCTTATTTTTCAGGAATTTATTTGTACTCAGAATACAGTAATTGAATTTAATTGAAATCGAAAATTTAAAAGCTTACAGCGAAGAAATGAATCCCATTATAAGATAATGAAAAAATAGAAAATGGAAAAGGAAAAATGCTGGTCGCCTCACAACTTTTACGTGAATTTTATTGTCCTTTATTGTCATTGTAAAAACATGGCAATCAGTGCAAGCAACTTCGAATCAAAGTAATAAAACACATTCCTTCTCAAATTCTCGCGTTTCCATTTATTACATTACAACATGCCGGATTGATTGACGATCCAATAACTTTAATTAGGGATTGCTAAATAATACGTCACTTTGAATTATTACTAAAATAAGTCTTCGCCTTTTTTTTATTAAAGAACTTGATTCGATTTGAATGAAAAATGTCGCATCATATCAATTTTAGGAAAACCAAAGCTAACTCGTCGTTCCTTCGTTTTATATTACAGTTTCATGTTAGACAATTGAGCTGAAATAATCTTAAAGATGTAATTAAAAAACAAAAGGCTATTCGAATTACAATGGAACAATTAAAGTAAGATTAAAGCGTAATTGTTCATAGTGCAATAATCACACTTAAAAAAACTATTTCCACTTTAAGGATTGTATCAATTGTTATTCGAATTTGAATGGGAAACTTGTGTCAGTGTAAACCACAATACTGAAGGTTTACTTGAGCAAAGTGCTGACCTAAATTTGTGATAGTTTGCAGATATCTCTACACTCACTTGCAAGTTATAATAGCAGTTTGCTGTACGACATATGTAGAAATCGAGATCAAATGCAAACTAAATCTCAAAGTTTTCTAGGCCAACCGTTTGTTCTAAATTTGGGGAATGTTACTATGCACTGCAATGTATGTAAACGAAATCCACACAATTAAAAATTTTAGAATTCTTAAATGTATTTACTCATAAGTCATGGCGATGTTCAATATTACAAAAAGTTTATAATGACTAATTCGATGATGACGACATTTGTCATTTTTTTTATCATTATTTATTTTATTAACTTGTTTATCAACATATTCTTGTTCCGAATGAAATAAAATATTACCCACACGCGCGATGTAACGTGCGAAGACGAATAGCTTAAAATTTCCCAAACTGATTTATGTTTTCGCTTTTACAAGTACTTAATCTCGCACAATTAACAAGCCAACTACTTCTTGTGCAGATATAATTTATGTATTACATAATCTGTACAGCATAAGGATATTATACATATACACACACACACAAAATTTTTCCTGTCGGTTATTACATTGTTCCAATTTTTACTATTTAATTTAAATCTGTGCCTATTCATCTAAATTGGCAGTATTAACTGCAAATAGAATTTAGAAGGGGCCGGTAATGTGCACAGAATCGGATACTCCTAGTATTTCGCAATTTTTTAATAGTAATTTTGTAAAAAGATCGAAATTTCATGCTATAATTTTATTAGTTTATGGTTTTCAGTTCATTTTTTACATCATGAAATTTCAAATTGCTATAACCAGCTGTTATAATATGCTTAGGTCTCAGTTAATACTAACCTTCACATGGTACGTCTCAAAATTTGATTTCACCCCCATGAGATAATGAAATTTTAGTGGCGGTATTTTTAAAGCAATGGGAAAAACCGAACTTCGTGCATTGATGGAAAGAAGAACCCTTGAAGCTCAGCAATGGTTTGAAGTGTTATAAGGAAGCTGCTCCGTCGAAAACAAACATTTCCCGGTTTCTGAGTTTAAACGGGGTTGTATGACAGAAATGATGCTGAACACTCTGAACGCTCAAATGAGTTACTTACCTCAGAACACATTAAAAAAACGTGTTGATGGGGAAACGTTGCTTCCAGATATTCAAGCGAAGTGAAAAGAATTTTTTAGACGATTCTACCACTATACTCCAAAATCAAAAAAAAAAGAAATAACCAACTTAATTTCTACGCCTGAAAAAGTCATTATGAAGTTTACAATTTTTCGTAGGCTAGAATGAGTTACCATGAGCACCTATTTGGCGATGTGGGATATTATTATGCTCCATTTTAGTTCACATTGTTAGTGTTGTTCGACATAATTTAATTGCTAATATAGGATTAATAAAAATGTCTACTATTTGTCGCTCTCCAACATATTTGTGACCCCGTACTTAGTGAAGTAACTATCAACTTAATGACAAGATGATAACTGATAACTAAGTCATCAAAACCAAGTATTTAAAATTATAAACTAACAGCAGTATATCGGGATTAAGAATATCCATTATTCTGGTTTATAAAAAGTTTGCGGGATAAAATTAGGGGAAGTAAAATTTAATCACATTCGACGCTTCAAAATAAGATGGTGGCAGAATATCACCAACTCACCCAAGAAAACATTTCGCCCCAACATAAAAAAACAGCCATGACGTCAATCAGGGAAGCTGTGCAACAATGTCACAAAATGTATCGTTACATAAAGTAATACAATGTATGAAATTACGTTCTCAACGATAATGCTACGCTTGCAGGAAAATTCCTGTCTAACTAAAACACCTACGCAAAATAATCATGCATGCCCTAAAATTTAACTAATTCTACTAAACACCCTAAATCGACCCTAAATATATTTAGCAAGCAAAAGAAAGTTACCCCTACATGAAAAATGTAAAGCTGGGTCCAGACTGATTAACATTGCTATATCACTTTGCTATACAGGGTATACCACGGAACCCGTTCATTAGAAGTTTCTGGGGTCCCTTATTAGTTATGAATTTGAAACTTTCAGGTTAAGGATAACCCATAGCATTCTTTTGTTCTAAAATATTGTCGATGTTGTACAACTTCCGGAAGGACCGGAAGTCGCCATTCAGCTTCTTATTTTAAATGGAACCCCCTGTATATTATTGCATTTTTGGATTATACAATCGATTCTGCGTAACATTGTATTAGATTATCCTATACCTATCTTCAACTGTTTTTGAGATATTATGATTTTTTTGAAAAATTTGCGCTTTGCGGAGGGATGTTTAATAGCCCACCTTTTGCTCTTCTTTGAACGCAAAACATTCATACTTTACAAACACAAAGTAAAACCATAAGGGTTCACAAAATGCATTTGCAAACCTATCACAGATTATACAGGGCGTTCAAAATTAGTGGCAAAGTTAAAAAACTTCAAACACCAAAAAGTCATTTTTTTCAAATGGAACACCCCGTATATTTTTACATATTTGGAAGGCTATTTAATTTACGCATCGATAAGCTATAGGTATCCCTATACCTATCTTTAGCGGTTTTGTAGTTATTAACACTTTTATCTAATATTGATTAAAACTGCACTTAAAACTTATGCACATTTGAAAGCAGGCTGTGAGTATGACAACAGGAAAAACAATTACTTTTGCAAAACGAATTTAATGATCTTATTTATACAACAAACAAATAAAAATGACTTTAATGGATATAAAATAAATTCAAAATATCAGTATTGGAATATGCGTTAACTGCTTCCATTTTATAAAATTGTTTACTGTTTACCACCTGTTTGCTTTAATGAGCATGACATCCAGATAAACATTCGTTTGTCTAATCCTAATAATAATAATAATAATAATAATAATAATAATAATAATATTTACTTGATTTCGATCCGTGCGGTTAGTTAACCAGGCTTGGCCTAAGTATCGATAAAAACCGAAGTATAATAATAATAATACCTTTTATTGAGAACAAACTATTAAATTACATAAGATTGTTCAAAATACGTTAAAACTGCACACTTGTTCTCAAAAGAAAGGAGTTCAGGTGTCTACAAAAAAAGTAGAGACCTGTTCTTGCACTCAACCCTGTAAGACGTTCATTACCGTATTTTATTTTCGCATACTCACAGCCTACTTTCAAATGTGCATAAGTTTTAAGTGCAGTTTTAATCAATATTAGATAAAAAGTGTTAATAACTACAAAACCGCTAAAGATAGGTATAGGGATACCTATAGCTTATCGATGCCTAAATTAAATCGCTTTCCAAATATGTAAAAATATACGGGGTGTTCCATTTGAAAAAAATGACTTTTTGGTGTTCGAAGTTTTTTAACTTTGCCACTAATTTTGAACGCCCTGTATAATCTGTGATAGGTTTGCAAATGCATTTTGTGAACCCTTATGGTTTTACTTGGTGTTTGTAAAGTATGAATGTTTTGCGTTCAAAGAAGAGCAAAAGGTGGGCTATTAAACATCCCTCCGCAAAGCGCAAATTTTTCAAAAAAATCATAATATCTCAAAAACAGTTGAAGATAGGTATAGGATAATCTAATACAATGTTACGCAGAATCGATTGTATAATCCAAAAATGCAATAATATACAGGGGGTTCCATTTAAAATAAGAAGATGAATGGCGACTTCCGGTCCTTCCGGAAGTTGTACAACATCGACAATATTTTAGAACAAAAGAAGGCTATGGGTTATCCTTAACCTGAAAGTTTCAAATTCACAACTAATAAGGGACCCCAGAAACTTCTAATGAACGGGTTCCGTGGTATACCCTGTATAGCTTTTGCTAGAAATACTGCTTTCGTCCACACTTAAATGTTAGTCAAGAACTCAAGATGGACTTTTCAATGCAAGAAGACCAACTGCTTGCAGCAGCGGCGTGCGTAATTTTATTTAACAAGAGTAAGAAAAAACCGTGAAAAAAGAGGTTTTGGGTTCGGCCTACACTAAGGTCAAGAAGTCAGTACCTATGTGGGACTTGTCTATTAGAAGATCTCAAACGAGATGATATTGGTTCCATCGATTGCGGGAATCACCTATAGTTCACTTTATACGGTGTAATTTACTGGGCTAAATAATTATGCGCGACACTGATGACACAGTAGTTGAAATTGCAATGTAGCAAGTGTGGGTGCCTTTGTTAACATAAGCTGGGTCCAGACTGATTAACATTGCTATATAGCTTTTGCTAGTAGAAATACTGCTTTCGTCCACACTTAAATGTTAGTCAAGATGGACTTTTCAATGCAAGAAGACCAACTGCTTGCAGCAGTGGCGTGCGTAATTTTATTTAACAAGAGTAAGAAAAAACTGTGAAAAAAGAGGTCCCACAGTTCCCCATTTCTCCTGTATCGTTCAATTAATTGCGACGTTTTGTCAATATTCCACTCCATAATAAAGGTTTAATACACTTTTGTTCACTTTAAGCAGCCCGCACATAGAGAGCGGAACGGAACGGACAGACACTGCAATGCTGGTCGAGTTGCTTTACATTGAATCAAATGGGGAAGCGCACATACAGAACAGCACGTAGCGTAACAGCAACGACCTGCAGCGAACGGCAACGGCAAATATTCTCGAGAGGGCAACTTTGCCGGTGTCGGATCGATTACAGATGATTCACAAACACTCACTTTCATTTCAATACTAGTAAAACGTGCTGAATGTGCTCAATAGACGAAAATATCATTGAATTAGTTCGGCAATATCCCATAATCTACGATCCCTCTAATAAATAGTATCACGATAATCAGCGTAAAGGAAATTCATGTGAAGACATTTCCGAAAAAGTAAAATTATCAGGTATTTTACATTACATTGCAAATTTAAAAACAACCAGTCCTTGCAACTTTAAAAAATTGTAATGTAGCAATTTATTTTATGTATTAATTGAAGTTTAAAATTAATTATCCATTGTTATTATTTATTAATAAGTACACTGCTGAATGCCGTTGCCGTTCTCAGTGTGCGGGTGTTGTTATGACGTTCCGTGCTGTGCTGGTACGCTCCGTTCTCAATGTGCGGGCTGCTTTATACGGTGTAATTTACTGGGCTAAATAATTTTGCGCGACACTGATGACACAGTTGTCGAAATTGCAATATAGCAAGTGTGGGCGCCTTTGTTAACGTGTCATATAACTTCTTTTGAACTTACCGACTCGAGACGGATAACATCTAGCAAGCTATATAGCAAGGAAATCTGCTACATTTAGCATAATATATTTCTATAACATGTTATATAACTTTGCTATATAGCAGTGTTATATAGCAAGTGTGGACCCGCCTTTAAGAATCAATTTGGTGTTACATACTTAAGCTAAGTAATTCAATATTGCGCAACCTGAATAAATCCCGTAAATTCAAAATTTGTAACATAAAAGACCTACAAAAAAAAGGAACACATACAATGTTATTTCAAAATTCACCCTAACTAAAGGAACAGTTAGTTATTACAAATAAATTAAATATATGTACTTAAATTTTCTGATGACGGCGTTGCACTCACTTACACCCCAATCTATCTTACCGCTTCCACCTTCTTTTTCATTCTGTCCCCTTGCTACCCTAATTCTTTAATATCTGCACTTTCCGTTATCATCAGCAAAAAAAATTATTATAAATAATGGACAGTGGCTTAACCATCACTTCGAAACAATTTTAAAGCCGGACAAATTACGGCGGGAAACGTTTAAAATCGAGCTGCCAAAGTAGTCCAGTAATTTTAGATATTCTCAAAAAAATGTGTCATACAAGCAAGGGAATCGGTACATATATTCATTGTTGCCTTCTCATTGAAATTTTATAGTCCCAAAAAAAAAATTTTGTACTGAAGCCGCCATCGTGGAAAATGGCGGCCAAAATACGGTTTTTTGGATTGAACAAAAGTTGTTTGTCATGGAATTATGTATCTACATATTTTGTTTTTACCATTTTTTTGTGTGACCAAGTATAATCGCATAAAATACCTTTTTCTTTTCATGCATGTTAATAATAACAACAATTTGTTCGATAGGTATCACTTTGATAACCTATTTCAAGAGCAAATAATTGTTTGAGAGAAACTTCTGGTTTTAGAAAATATATATACAGTATACCAAGCGTTATAAGCAAATGTTTAATATACTTATTACAAAGATAAATTAAAATTCATGTAAAACAAAATTGAAACGAAATACACGGGAAAGGAAATTAGTGATGGTTCTTGACATCCATAAAATGTTCTCAAATAACAAACATAAGGAATATAAAAGTTATTATTTAAACAATGTCATCATCATTTTCCTCAATATCAATGTTAACATCTTCTGCACATGTCGAGCCTTACCACGTAGCGCACATTGGTGAACATCGCAGCCCCCAACGCTGGGGGTCTGGGTGGAAGCTTATGCTGAAAACATCATTTTAACTCCTTTCGATCAGTTACAACAACAATAATTCTGTTAAAAAGTTGCTGTATATTCACGGTTACTACCTCGCTATACGGACTATACAATGACGTCATTTTGTGCATGTATCGTCGTTCACACAAAAAAATGATAATAATAAAATATGTAGATAATTCCATAATAAACAACTTTTGTTTAAAAGTTTTTTTTCGAAACTCAACGGTTAAGTAATAAAACCTAAAAAAACGTATTTTGGCCGCCATTTTCTACGATGGGGGCTTCAGCACAACTTTTTTTTTGGGGACTTTATAACATTTAAATGAGACGGCAACAATGAATATGTGTACCAATTCCCTTCCTTGTATGACAAATTTTTGAAAACATGTAATTTTTTGTCTAAAATGACTGGACTAAAGGCGGTACATCACAACTTATATGAAATAAACATTTCATTTTCTAAATACGTTGTTAGATATTGATATTTATAAAGCACTGGGCATTAATTTGTAAAAGTATAATGCTTGATTTAGCGAATTTATTAATTATGATTCCTGGATCAGTATTTTGAAAAAGATCTTTTCCTGTTTTCATTAGTAATAAAAGTCTGTGGAAGAACTTGACTTAGAAGGGCTCTAAAACTACAAGGGTTTTTATGATTATTAATAATGAGATGATACTGGGAATGAAATTAATTTATCGACTATCAGTTTTCTTTTCCTTGATCACAGCCATTTCTTTTCAATTATTCGGATGCCTTTACTCTATTTTTGCGCATTACACAAGTATATTATCAATATTATACCAATACCTTCAGGTTGAAGAAGACCGGAATTCTTGGTCCAGAAAGTACACAGGGCGAACAAATTGAGGCAAAACTTGTAGCACATATCAAAAAGGGGGCAATCCCCTTGCAATTTTCTCGGTGAATTAAATTGGAGAAAAAATGCGCAGCAAAGCACAGAAGGGTTCTTCAAAGAATGTTTCTAAAGTGATCCTTGCAAAGTTCATATCAATTGAAGAAACACCGAGGTAAATATTTTAGTTAACTTTTAAAAAGTGTCGATTATTACGTTTACAATTGTAACAATTAGGTATACCAAATTAGTAAGTACGTTATGTACAACTACGTGGTACAATTCTTACAGGGAATTGACCATTATTCATATGTTATTATTAATTGAAAGTGTTAAGTGAGCTAAAACAATTGATTTTTGTGCACAATATAATAAATAAATTGTCATAAAGCAAGTGTTTTCGAAGGAAGATCATTCACACACAAATTATTTAAAAACGGTTGCTAAATGTAGCTGAAGGGCATGCGGTTACTACAACCCATACAATAAATATTCAAAATGTCTAGCAGCACACAAGCAAGACAGAATCGATTTATTCTTCAGCTATAAATTTCTTTTTGATTTCATTTCATCACTGTATGACTTAGAAATAATTAATACGAAATGTAAAAATTGCATTGACAAATGAGACATTTTCAGAACAAAAACATATTCACAATGAAAATGGTTTCCGAAAATAAAAACATTCTAACGGAAGTCAACTAACTATATTTTATAACACACCCTTATCATTTCGAAGTCAACGCAAGCGATACACATACATATTCATTCCATAATTTGCAATGTAAGCCAGTTTATTTCTGCAATTGTGTTCCGGCTCATAAATACATTAAACCGGACGGTAGTAGATGTCCAATATGCATTTACGATATACATGAATTATAATTAGTAGGTGTATCAAATACCAACGTGTGTAAATGCTTTTAATTAAAATACATATCCGAGAATGTGTCACAGAAAATTAAATCGATATGCGACGAAGCTTAGGAGTTATACCTACCTACGTAGAAACTTCGGTGTTCTAAATGAATAATAAATGCGTCCAACATTTCAATTTACGCCGCGCCGTTAGGAAGTCAATTGACACTCCTGAAAATATATGAAAACTGAAGCTGTATCTTGTCTTACTGTGTGATTAAAACTCAAAAGTCAGTTTCGCATTAAACAAACACGGGAAATATTGAAAAGACTACGATTCGAAGCAATATTGAAGTCGCAGAGAGTAGTATAGCTTCGATTTAAATTCAAATATATTCCTTACATTTTTGTAAAATAATTCCAATAAATGACACTGTCAATCACACGTTCTGCCTTTATATACCTACTTCAACTAAAACGTACGCGCACAAAAAAAAAGGCTACTCAATTATTTAAACGATCCGGTTATACACAGTAGCGATGTTAAATAGTATTTGAAACTTTGCAACAACACCCTAGATTAAACATTACGCCATTACAGCTTTTAGGTGTTACGAGCAAGCGGCAGCCTTTTAGTGAGATCATATATACCGAATTTGTAAAGTCGCCGAAAATTCCCATAGGAATTTAGGCTTGGTAACAAATTAAATTATACGGTCAAAAGTCAGTGAAATAACTCCACCAAAAAGGGTTTAGAAATTTCAAAGAACTATTTAGGGCATACAAAAATAATTGAAACCTTAAATTTAATCAAGTAGAACACATTCAGAACACTAAAATCACATAATTTTCTATAAAGTGCTGATATTTTAAGCAGTACTAATTAATTATTCTATTATTTGATGAATTGGAAGAAATAATAACATTAACAACAGTTATATTTGAAAAAAATTAGGATAATTGCAGTTTAGATGGAGTAAATTCTTTGGAAATGTACTTTTACCACAGTACTACTTCAATAAGTAATCCGAACAAAGTTAACGAATAAGAAACATAATTATCTACATGAATAAATAATTTAGTACAGTCAATTTAAACACAAAAATATACAAACATTGCAAAAAATCCTATGTTAGGTTTGCTTTTTTCATGGTGTTAGGTTCAGTCCCAGTAGTAAATACTCAATTTTGCAACTTCGAAAAACTTGTGGAAACTGGGGGGGGCACCAAAAACCGCGATTTTTTCGGACTTTTTTCAGTTTTAGCCTCGTAGATCAAAAACTATGAGTTGTAGTGCAAAGAATATGATTATCTTTTTTAAACTGGACTAAATTTTCTACCATTTGAGCCTAACCGGAAGTCTGTAAGTATAATAGTTTCCGAGATACAGCTCTTCAAAAATAGGCATTTTCCCTAAATCTGTTTTTAACGTATCATCCATGATTCGAGCCAGATATTGCCACAACGACGTGCCCTACGACCGTTGTCATAGTGGAAAAAATTGTAGGAAATTTTATCACCTTTTATTTAAGCATAGATGCATTCCTGTAGGCCTAACAGTTCTCGAGAAAAAGACGGAAAACCGGAAAACAGTGAAATCGCTACGACTCCACATATATGTAATAGCATTAATATGATTAGAAGACATTTTCTGATTATTCTTATTTAGCCTAGCGAACTAACGCTCAAAAAGGGCTTGTAGACAGACTTTTTGATCCTAAAGATTTTATTTCTGGGATGTGTTTGGTGATGATTATACCAAAGAGTATTTTAGATACTCTTTGATTATACGAAAAGTAGCGTAACAAAATGTGCGGATTTGTTTGGTTTTCCGTTTACATCTCTTGAACAGGCCATCGTAGTGGGAAATGGCCAATTATTAAAAAAAGCTGATTAAATTTTCTACAAGTTTGCTTCTATGCGTTTTTGCTCTATCTCTATCCGTTGAAGAGATATTCGCTGTCAAGAATTGACATTCTTTTTGAAAATCGCTTTTACACGACGTTTTTCGGCAAATATTGTGTCCTAGCTCCTAAAGTATTGGGTTTATAGCAAAAACTGCTGAAATAAAAGTTGTAGACCATAAAATTTCCTATAAAATACATATACCGTTTAATATTTTATCTTAAATAAATTAGATGTTATAGTTATTTAAAAAAAACGTTGAGTTCAAGATGGAATAGAGGGCACTAGAGAACAAGTAATTTTGTGGAAGGTTTGGAGCTAAATCTGATATGTGAGTATTAAATACAGATTACCTGCATCCTTAGCCAAACAATTTCAGTCTTATGCGCCACCATGTTTAATGGTCTCTAGTCTTTTCTAAATACATTTATGATAGGGTTAATGTTTGACGAAAAGAACAAAAGTATTTTCTCAAGGCAGCTTTTATTTTATAATTGGCCATTTCCCACTACGATCGTCTATTCAAGAGATACAAAGGGAAAACTTAACAAATCCGCAAATTTTGTTACGCTAGGGAGTTAGCTCATACGGAAGGGCCGGGGACTTTTCGTATAATTATCACCAAACACCTCCAAACACATCTTAGAAATAAAATCATTAGGATCAAAAAGTCTGTCTACAAGCCCTTTTTGAGCGTTCGTTCGCTAGGCTAAATAAGAATAATCAGAAAATGTCTTCTAATCATACTAATGCTATTACATATATGTGGAGGATTTCACTGTTTTCCGGTTTTCCGTCTTTTTCTCGAGAACTGTTAGGCCCACAGGAATGCATCTATGCTTAAATAAAAGGTGATAAAACGTCCTACAATTTTTTTCTCCGTGACAAGAGTCGTAGGGCACGTCGTTATGGCAATATCTGGCTCGAAACATGGATGATACGTTGAAAAAAGATTTTGGGAAAAATTGCCTATTTTTGAAGAGCTGTATCTCGGAAACTATTATATTTACAAACTTCCGGTTAGGCTCAAATTGTAGCAAATTTAGTCTAGTTTAAAAAAGATAATCTTATTCTTCGCACTATAACTCGTAGTTTTTGAGCTATGAGGCCAAAACTGAAAAAAGTCCGAAAAAATCGCGGTTTTTGGCGCCCCCCCCCCAGTTTCCACAAGTTTTTCGAAGTTGCAAAATTGAGTATTTACTACTGGAACTGAACCTAACAACATAAAAAAGTCAAACCTAATATAGGATTTTTTGCAATGTTCATGTTTAAAATGACTGGACTAATTGGTAACATTACCTACGAGAAGGAACTGAGAAAAGGAAGTAGGAAAATTATAAGTTAAAGTAGGTATATAAACCGGATATGCATGGATAATCACCGTTATTAGATAAATGGTGTGATTTTGGATAAATGTGTTTTCTCGACCCCCCTAGGAGTTGGAGTGGTAGATCCATTCCTATTCCATCATGCGTGAAGATGATTCTATTATACAGGGTAACAGGTAACAGACGGGATTCTGGCTAGAAACAATTTTTTTTTGAGAAATGCAAAAACACGTCCATTTTTATGTCAAGAGGGACAACTTTTGTGATCATTTTCAACCTAAAATGATTTCATCCCTTAGCGCTGTGAGAACAACCCCTAAAATTTAAATAGGGATGATGGAGCAAGTGATACGTCATTGGAAAGGTCTTTCTTTTCTGAATTCAGTGCACTAGTTTTTTTTATTTTTAACAAAAAAATTGAAGTTGCAAAAATGGAAAATGAGGAAAGCGTTTAAGGCATTTAAAAACTAAAAAAAGCGCGGACAGGTCAATTGTTTTTTTTTTGAGAAGCTAGGTACTTTTACTGGCATTTGACAACATTGTTTCACCTCTTAGGTACAGGGTAAAGAACCTTTAAATGTTTAAATAAAAACAAGGGTTAATTTTTTCTTGTGCTAATTAATAAAATCAGTTTATGGAAATTCAAACTTAGTTTAATAAATGTTCGATGTGCCTGCGCCTTCAGCTTCCATGCAATAACACGATTTTGATTAAATCGTTCCGGTACATTTTGCAGCATTTCAGGAGTACAGTATCATCGCGATCTCCTGATCTCACACCATTAGATTTTTTTTATGGGGTCATGCAAAGAGTAAAGTTTATTCCACTGCGCCAGAATCTTTGGAGGAGTCTAATTACTCCTGAAATGTTGCAAAATAAGGAACGATTTAATCAAAATCGGTATTATAAATATTATTGCATGAAAGCTGAATAAGCTAAGGTTGAATTTGCATAAAAGGGTTTTTTTAGCACAAGAAAAAATTAACCCTTGTTTAAGGGTTGTTTACCCTCTACCTAAGGGATGAAACAATGTTGTAAAAAGGTAGTAAACGTACCTAGCTCCTCTAAAAAACAAACAATTGACCTGTTCGCGCTTTTTTTAGTTTTTAAATGCCTCAAACTCTTTCCTCGTTTTCCATTTTTGCAACTTCAATTTTGCAACAAAAATTAAAAAAAAAACTAATGCATGAATTCAGAAAAGAAAGACCTTTCAAATGACGTATCACTATCATCCCTATTCGAATTTTAGGGGTGGTTCTCACAGCGCTAAAGGACGAAATCATTTCAGGTTGAAATTGATGACAAAAGTTGTACCCTTGATATATAAATTGACGTGTTTTTCCATTTCTCAAAAGAAAAAATTTTCTAGCCAGAAACCTGTCGGTTACTTTTCGTTGGCCCACCCTGTATAATTTTATTAGCCCCTACCTCTTTCTGTAAAGTTTTTTAAGCGTCATAGGGAAAAGGAAAAATGGACAGAGTGTGATACTGGGTCGTTGGTTTGGAGTAGTTTGTAACGCCGAAATAATAATAATAATAGTCCAGGCAAAATAGACATTTAACATAGCCAAAATTCGCATAGAGCTGAAAATTGGTACACACGTTAAATATACCATTACAAATGAAATGCCAAAAATCCCCTTCGATCCTACATCTGCAAAAAATTTTATCGAAGGTCAAAGGTCAAAAATTCAGGTTTTTTTCATTTTTCTCTTAAACAGTAAGTGTTATCATAAAAATAGGTCAGACAAAAGTTGTAGATCATGCAATTATCTACAAAAATTGTTCAGATACTTTTTTTTGTACGAATCAGCATTCGTGAGATATCGCGATTTCAAAAGTTAAAAAATTCATATTCGACATAATATGCACACATGCAGCCTGTATACTTCATCGGACGTTCAATATTAATAAATAAAAATAAGAAACTATTGGTTTGTGTTACTCACACACTAAAGCCTGTATAAATTGAATGAATATTCTAAAGTATCAGACTATACTGTCAGTCCCTAATTCAATTCGTCCGCATAATAATACATATATTCCGTTCGCAATATTTTCAATTTCAATATGTGCCGTTATAGTAATCAAGGTAACTAGGGCGTTATGAACATAACGCCCTAGTTACCTAGGTGCGTTCATAACTTTATGTCATACTTGAAAGAAGTTGATTAAGATGGTTAAAACAGATGATAACAATAAAATCAGTATAGACTGACATTTAAAATTTAAAATGAGGTATAATATTTGACATTTGCCGGCGTTATAAGCTATAGCTTTATAAAAAATAACGCCCGTTGCTATGTAAAATCCGGTTGTCATGTAAGGAGGCGTTATTTAGTCATTAATGTCTCTTGTTTTAGTAGTTGTTATGGTGAAATAATAAGGTAGTATGACATAAAATAATGTTAACACAATGTCAGAAGTTTGTTTCATTTGTAATAAACGTTTGTATGAAAGTGAAGTTGTTGTTGTTAATCGTGGAATGAATACTTTGATTGATGCAAGTGTTGAAAGAAATGATAATTTTTTTGAATACTTGAAAGACAAGCAATCTGTGACAGTCCATCCAGCAAATCAGTATTTTAATTGTTCGAAAAACGTAATGATTTAATTGATTGCGCAGAAGTATTGACCAAGATTGACCCTTCCCTACACGACATCGTCACAAATGGAATTCGTTTTCTTCTTGCAATGTATGATGCTCCTAAATAAATTGATTCTATAGACAAGTATAGATATTTAAGGTTTGTAAAATCGGTATGGAACAATAAAACAGTACAGTGTCTTGTCTGCCTCCAACATCTGCTTCTGCCTTTTCAACACCTATATCGTGTGTATTATCAAGTTCAAGTGTGGCTAGGCAATGAGCTGGACCCAGAAGAATGGGGTTGGAAATTAATAGATAATTGTTTGGAGCCAATTCAAACCCTACTCTCGTCTGCTCCAGAAAAGTTGCTTAATACTGTTTTTTGTAACTGCAAGACGGATTGTAGTAAGAATTGTGGCTGTCAAAAAGTGGGATTATTTTGTTCGCCAGTATGTATCAATTGTCAGGGTCAGACTTGCTCCAATATTGAATCAAATACAACAGATGACAATATTAATGATATCAATGAAGAGACAACTGATGCATCACTTTTCTTAGAACAACGAACAGAAATCCTGCAAGGAGAAGAAGAAGAAAGTGAAGATGAAGAAATAACTGTTGAAGTAGAATTATAAAATTATCTATCATAATAAAATTTAAAAGAAATCTACCCGTTCCACTTTGATCATTAGCAATAGTACCATTCTTTCAATCAATAGGATACGATCTGATCAAACTTTCTTTATCACAATAAATCGTGGAGTATGCCTATGGGGAAACCACGTTAAAAAAAATGCGCCAAGTATACCTCATCAGTGGTGCGGAAATGTGTGCATATTATGTCGAATATGAATTTTTCAACTTTTGAAATCGCGATATCTCACGAATGCTGATTCGTACAAAAAAAAGTATCTGAACAATTTTTGTAGAAAATTGCATGATCTACAACTTTTGTCTGACCTTTTTTTATGATAACACTTACTGTTTAAGAGAAAAATGGAAAAAACATGAATTTTTGACCTTTGGACTTTCGATAAAATTTTTTGCAGATGTAGGATCGAAGGGGATTTTTGACATTTCATTTGTAATGGTATATTTAACGTGTATACCAATTTTCAGCTCTATGCGAATTTTGGCTAAGTTACAACTTTTTTTTGTCTATTTTGACTGGACTATAAATCTATTTTTGAATCTTATTTATCTACAATGCGTGGGGGATAGGAAATTTGTACAGGGTGTACAACTAAGAAGGGAGGCCGGTCATAACTCAGAAACTATTTGAGATAGAACAGTGATATAAAAAATCTTATAATAAATGTGGTCAAGAGAAAATGCTGGAAATTATTTTCAATTTCCTACCATTGCCGCCAGAGGCCGTTTCACTGATTTCAATTTGAAATTTCCATTTTTTGGGCAATTTTCCTCAGTAATGTATTTAAAAAAATATATTCATTGTAAACTAGTGTTCAATATGTAAAACTTTGTTTAATGAATTTTTACGATTGCTGTCAAAATAAAGAGAGGGGGAACTAAATTACGTGGTACTGGAAAAAAGCGTGTAATTTCGAAACGGGTTGCTTGAATTTGTCAAGATTGGTTTCGATGTAAAGAGAATACTCGATATTATCAAAAAAATCCAAAACCACAACAATGTCTTATCTCCGTCTACCAATAGAGGGCGCAATTTGTTGAAGGAACAAAACGGTCGACTTTTCTAAAAAAATTCAAATGGTACCAAACATTTTTTTCACTGCTATTTGAAGGAAAATTAATTAGGGAGTCATTTAAAAAAAATATGTCAATAGCTCTTATAGTACCGAAGATATAGTCAAAAATGTGGTAATATAAGAGGCAATTTGAGGTATAAACCCTGGTTTAAATTTGGAAAAAATGACAAAAATTTCATTTCAATGAGAGGGGATGACAAAAATTTAACTTCGAACTTTAATTTATAGAAAGAGAGAAATTGACTAGAAATAATACCAAAATATATGGGAAATAATAAAGGATTGTCTTTGTCCACAATTTTCCAACAATACTGAACACCTATTGAATGCAAAATTAATTGCTAAACCGTCAAATGAGGCAACGTTCAAGAAAATTTAGCTGAAAAAGTGGAAAAAGCTTAAGCAATTACCATGTGCGCTTCACAGAAAGAAAAAAGCGTGATAAATATGGAATTTCAGGGACCTACATATATTTACGTCTTTCCTAAATCTAATTCGAAGTCGCGTTGCACTGAAAATCTATTTGATATTAAAAAAAAACTGTTTACTTAGTAGGTCTACATAAGCAATTCAGAAGGTTTCGTTATATTGATCAAATTTTGATCAGGGAATTGATTCAATCCACATTGAGATTTTACATTAGAAACAAAAAAAATACATCAATACATTTGTATGATTTGAAGATAGAGGTTAACTTAACACAATTCCTATTCAAAAAATTACATGTTTTATAAGATTTTGAAATCAAGAAATGTAAACATCGGTACAGTGAATCTTGGATGGATGAGACAATGATTTTCCGTTATTTCACATTAATATACTTCTTATCCTTCCATTAGATAGGAAGTTCTTCCTGTTTGCTTGGCGTTTCTATTCGGTTGATTGCATTAGTATTATTTTCATAAAATGCAATCATCATTAAGAATGAATAAAAACAAGTGATTCTTCTAATTTTGTATTTTAAATGTAACCAACACCAGGGATAACAAGTAACAGTCCGTTACCCTTGATAATGGGACACGGTGTACAAATGCGTTGGGTTACATTTAAAATAAAAATCAACGGAGTTACTTGTTATATTATTACAATGAATAGTACATATTATTGTTTTACGATAATGTGCCTAATAAATATGTGGTATTACATGTATATTGTAATGTAAATAAAATCCTTAAAACAAATAATGATAAATTTGGAGGGGTTAAAATTTTACATAAAGCCATTGTTGTTTGTGGCACTTCCGTTGAAACATTCAGAACTTTCCCCATTAATGTGTAAAAAAACGACAGTATGTTTGTTGGAATATGTTTTTATCTCTATTCTATTTGAGATAGAATCAATATGTGTAATGTAATAGCATACATCGAAGCACAATTTAAATCCGCCATATTTTATTTACAAATACTAGGGAAAAATGGTAGAGTTGAACACAATTTTGCTTTTTTGTGACATTCGTTCTACAATTGTTGAAAATCAACTCCACTAGAATATAAAATATCATACGCAAACACGGTGTATTAGGGGGTTCAAACATAATTGAAAATGAAAAATACGAGTTAAATACGCCATTCAAAAGGCGAAAGCAATATAAGGGCTATCGATTATTTAAGCTGTTCAGTTGTGTAGTGAACTATATCAAAATTAAATCTACCGCAAAAGTTCACATCGTACAAAGTGCTTGATGAAAATGAAAATTGATGTAACAAGGTTTTAAGTATCCGACTTAAAGCGTAACAAAGTAATTTAAAAGCTCAAGGGGTAGTCGGAAAATAAGAAGTTAGCACTATCCTGGTTCAATAACACAAAGGAAATTAACTCGAATATTTTAAATGAAATCTTCTCGAGAATATGAAAAAGATTTTACTTCCTTCATTTAAGACATTCTGAAAGTTAAATGAACTACTACACCATTTAATTACTTTAATGGATATTGATCACTAGTCTTTGAATAGGATAAATTGAGAACAAAATCCCAAGGCATTTCATTTAACTTATTTATTCATCATTGTGCGAATAACTGGCAGCTTCTCTCTAACCTAATTTATGTTAAAGTAGTAATGCTCTAACGGAGCTCTAGAATAGTCATCAATAATAATAGTTGCACGGTGATATATCAAATTTAGCCGTGTTACTCTCTGATAACAATATCTAATATCAGTTCAATGCGCTGTATATTCCAGGCTCGGCGTAGTATTTGAACGTGAAATGGTATGTAACTTGCCATCCATACCAAATGGCAAATTCAACAGACCATAAAATGTTCTCGTTGTTTGTACACGTTTACTGTTTCAAGACAACTAACTCTGTATGCTTTTCACTCCATAAGACATGGGTTGAATTCGAACCCCCTTCAATATCATCATAAGGATAATGTTATTAAAACAAAACTCAAGCTACCCAACATACAATGATAGGATACATTTCAGGATTTGCAACACTGAAAATAAGAGCAAATTTGTACGGTAGATGAACCTATATTGCCCCTCAATGAACCAATTAATAATACACTCCTCTTCACTTAGTACGCCAAGTGAAATGTAATTTAATACATCTACGACAATTCGCTATAAGCAAAATACGCCGATTATGGCAAAATCCTCTCTAGATTGAATTGTTACGCGCGAGATTATATCAAAGACGGAGATTTATACAAATGAGACAGCTTTAGGTTACCGCACTTTAATTGACTTAAAATTCAATTTCCTACTCCGAAAAAAGTCCAATATTTACTTTTTGCGCTTTGCATATTTATTATTAATTTCTAAATAGAACGAAAAATTTACATCTTTAATTACTGGTTAACTTTTAAACGCCAAATACGGGAAACAGGCGGTTTTTAACTTAATTTATTTCAAAACTTGCGTCCATTTCTACCCAAAGGAATACTTGCAAGTATAGCCAACTAAAGAAATTAATATAAAAATTAAAATGAACGGAAGTATTTCACATAACATGCGTTCTACGCAAATAAGACCGCAATGATTAATCAATCAAGTTACATGTTCTATTACGTGTGAGTAAATTCGATCTTTTGTCCAAATACAAAAATTCAATCAAGATCTGCAAAACCTTTGAATTTTTAACATTACAAAGTCAATGTATTGTGGTTCCTTTGGCATAAATCTGTTCACTAGAACGACGTTTGTTCACAAGCTATATTTCAAGGAATAATCGGAAGGAAAAATATCGTGCAAAGAACCGCAAGCCTTTGATGAATATTTCCAATTAAACTATTGTTAAAGCAATAGCACGAAGACGGGATTTTCTATACAGCATTTTCGGCAAATGGAGAAACAAGAAAATGATAGTTTATAAATAGCGGAGCTTACGCTAGACGCATCTTGAAAACAGAATGTAACAAAAATTTTAAATTTTGGGGCCAGAGTTACTTTTTCACTTACAATCGACTAAAAATATTTGCAAGGAAGTAGGCCATAACTTCGTTATTTTAAATAGCAACCCCAATTTTTTTGTCTGATTCGAATTACCCCTTTTATTTGGTTTCCCAAATGTCTGCATGGCCACCTTGACTTTATAAGTGATTTAAGGAAATTTTATGGAATGCAGAGGTTCACGCCAATGCTGTAACTTTTAAACACTTTAAGATAGAAATGCAAGTGACACATGGTTTTATAGAGGAAGAAATGCTCTTTCTAGTCGTACCATAGCTTCTTCAAATGAAATGTTCCAAGGTCACGTTTTGCCTTCTTAAATATTCGACATTTCAAATGATGAAAGCTCCATTTTTTTAAATGGCAACCCCATAGTTTGTTTCATCATTGAACGCAGAATTTCACTAGCTTTCATTCGGTACCCATAAAGTATGGTGCGTGGAAAACATTTGTCAAAATAATGCAACTCTTTGTGTTTAATGCGATAATTCGGTAACTATCAACCCAGCAATGGAAAACAAATTAAAGTGACGTTTCTGAATCTGAGTTCTTGACACAACTGTTACAGAAATGGCTCGATTAGGGTTTGCTAATCAAGATTTTCTACATTTAATTTGTGTTTATGAATAATGTGGACTAGTTTTACGGCGGAGTTGCAATACTTTTATCGAGAGGTATCCTGATAGGCCAAGGGCCACACCTGATATACTGCGGCGATTGTTGCCGAAATTGTTTGACGTCAGGGCAGTTTTCGTATATAAATGGTGAACCAGAAGCAAGAGAACACGAAGACAGGGTGATCACCATTCTTGGGTTTTTGAAGCGTTCCCTACCGCTTTGGTCCGTGAGGCAGAACTTGACTTGGGGATATCTAAATCTTGCATCCATAGAGTTTTGCGAAAAAATGGTTATAAGGCATTTTCTTACCACCTTGTACAACACTTGCACCCACAAGACCCTGAGAGGCGCATGGCATTCTGTGAGTTTATGCTTATTAAGAAACAAGAAGATGAAGATTTCCTTCAACGGATTATTTTGAGCGACGAGGCAAAATTTTCTAAAAACGGATTATTTAACCGCCATAATTCGCATTATTGGTGCGATGAGAATCCACACGCTATCAGAGAACGCCAGTTCCAAAACATATGGAATTTGGATGGATGCGAATGACGACAACGTAAATAGTACTGTCAACCGACACAATTGTAGAAGTTAGGGGGCTCAGAAACTACAAGAAACGGTTGAGCATCAGCGAAGCTCGCCTAAAGTAAACGTTGGTGTGGAATAATGAAACGTAGAGGTGCGAAGAGCATAATAAATGGTGATATCTGCTGTAACATGGCTAGAACTTTACGCATTCCCACCGTTGAGGCGAGGAAATTTTTAGGAGAAAATCCAATATAGGGCCACCTGGAAGAAAATCTATAAGCTACAAATGGTTTTTAAAACAATATGTGACTGTAATGGACAAATTTTTCGACATAAAACTCGTCATGTATCAAAGCATGTCCATTAACCGATTAGATGAACGCAGGATGCCTATCTGAAGAAATATAGGTACTGGTACCCGGAAGGGACACTTGCAAACCTGTACCTACAGTTCAAGCGATCCCGGTTTAAAACTTCAATATGAAATGTGTAAAAAATTGAAGATGAGCTTGGGAATAGTCCCTGAACAGCAATTGAGATGACTTGAAGATATTTGAAAGGAATAGTTGATAAAGTCGATTGATTCCATATTGGTATTGAATTCACAAAATGGAGTGTTACGTTACAGGTTAATAAAGGAAAACTCGAAACCTTCCCCATGAAACATTTAATATCAATACTAATGAGTGAATGAATACATTGATGCAGCTAATGCGACATATTTCGACAACTGACCGTTGTCATCATCAGGCTTAAGTAACTAAAATAGTTTAAGGTAACATTGAGTAGAAACTAACTAATACTTACAATAACGGCGAGAAGCAAGCAAAATATTTAAACTTTTAAAGCAGTTAAAATTGTAAAATTAAATGAAGAAAAAGCCAAGTCCAAAAGGAACAAGGCTAAACTAATGACGACCGATAATTCATCGCTGGAAATAAAAATTAAATTAAAGGGGAAAACAAGGAAAGTAAAGGAACTCACCAAGGAAAAAAGGAATGAAGTGAAAAACGAAGGCCAACATCTGGAGAGAAAACCAGATGTGCAGTAGAATTTAACGTACCGTGCTAAAAAAACAACAAATTAAATAAAAGAAATAAAACGGGGGGAACTACTTACGGGAAACACAAAACAGGAAGTCAACAACAATAAACACAGAACCACCACAACGTGGTGGTCTGGAAAGAAAATTAATTATAAGATGGACGTCTATTTCGAACTTGAGAGCACGTCCATCATCAATCATCAGCATCAATGTATTCATTTACTCATTAGTATTGATATTAAATGTTCCATGGGGAAGGTTTAGAGTGTTCCTTTATTAACCTGGAATAGTTGATTTTAAATCGTGAAAATGTGAATTTCAATCAGGATTTTTCGAAGCAGTTTGGGCTCAAGTGTGGATAAAAGATGATTCTGCACTGAATACGTTTTGAAGATGAGTAATTGCGAATATCTAGGCAGGAACAAAGTGTTGACATGCGAAACTTCCTATCAACACAGAAATGGAATTAAATCTGAGCTTATCATTAGGACCTTCAATGTAAACAACAGTCAATGTCATTGATAGATATATACCACCGGAAAAAGACGACGATAAATAGAAATCCCGCGTACATAATATTCGACAAGTTATCGAAAAATATGATTTGTACAAGTTGTGAGATTCGCTCTAGATCCGGCATTCGGACGCTTTTGTTGTACCTTTGTGAGTTATTTATAGGATTAGGTTCGTTCACTACGTAATGCATGATATCTACTGTGATGTTAAGCTAGTGAGCCGATTAAATACACATAGAGTGATGGGTCAAAATATTTCCACCACAGGGGAATTTTCGATCGTTAAATAATTAGGTCATACCTTACTGTACCTAAATGATAAACACCTTACAGTTAGATTACGGTGTATATCACGGCACTGAGCCAACTGACCTATTTGGTGTAGTTGATTGATCAGAAATATAATGCGATCAATTTGAATGTTATCTGTTCTTTCGTTTTTAGAAGAGAAATTCAAATGGCTGCTTGTTTGTTTCAAATGGCAGGAAACCCAAGCAAAGCTAACACGAAAGGAATCATTCAATTAATATCCACCACAATAGTTGGTGAAGGAAAATAATTTGTTAGTTTTACAAATGAAATCTACCTCTTGAAAATTTTCTATATGAAATAACGGTACATAAAAAAGATCTCGACAGTATTTATATAAAAAGCAATAAAAGTGACGTCAGAAATTTTGATATGTAATAAAGTTCATCATAATGAAAGATCTGAGTGAAAACGAAACTTTAATCTTCATAGGCGTTTCAGCACACCTTCTGGATAGGGTATTGCAATAAAATGGAAAATTCACTGGAAGCTTAATGCGAATGGCTAATGGTAGGGTTTAACAGTAATGTGAATTGATTATTTATTAACCCTCCATTTACCACCTGTAGAACAGAAGGTTTATGTTTTCATCAATATTTATGACTAAGCTTGAGTAACAAACGTGGATAATCAATTTCGATTTCGGTTTTTATTTTTTAAAATTATACATTAAGCTTACAAGCATTATATATTTATCTGCAAATCGGCAATTAATCAAACGATTTAGAGTACACAAACGACAAGCAGTAAGTATTATTTCCAAGCTTTTTTTCGTCATTTAAAGGTTTCGACAAAGTTTCACATTGTGGTTTAGGAGAATTTACAACAAGGACAGGGCGATGATATCGGCTGCTATTTTATAATTTAGTTTAACTTTAGAAATAAATAACGCTTAAAGGTAGAAAATGAAAAATGTCGACAAAGTTGCTGCGCCTGCAGGTTGTGTCAAGTCAACCAATGGAACTGAATCGTTATCTGTTTACCAAAACCGTTCACGTTTTTCCGCAATACGCTAAAAATGACTTGTGACAATTGTATTGTTCTTGATTTATTAGCTGCAGAGGCCATTCGTCCATTCAGACTTTAATTCAACATTTATCCGTAATCTATTCCACTTTTGTGTGTCCAAATATAGCGAGCGCGCTCGCTACTTGTACGCTTTCACTTCCGACTCTTTTCGATCGATTATTAATTAGTACCTTTTACGCTTTTCGCAAACAGTAATTGTGCATGCATAATTAGAAATTTTAGATGTTTATTTTTGTAATCACCGTACCAATTTACATTCTTGAATATTCAACGAACAATTAAAACAAATCAAAACGTCAAGAAGTATATTGCAAGCTGTATTATAAACGTGCTAGAATAAATGTTTGTATAGACCACCGATGGGAAGTAGAAAATGTGGCTTTATCAGAAATCTCAGTATTTACTTTGATGTTAAAACTTTTACATATTCATACCTTTATGGAAATATTTGATTAAAGTCCCATTGTAATCTACTTAAAATATAAATTCACTAAAATGTTATGCAGACAGAATAAAGGGAAATTCAGCAAGTTTGAATACGAAATATATTCAAACCATAAAAATTAAGTGCTACCCTAACTATGCGAAGAAGGAGTACGCTCGTAATTTGCACTAACTATAAACCAAGTTTTGTTCAAAATATTTTACATAAGATAATCAACGCTGATTAATTTTCTACTACCCCTAAAGTGGTTTTTCTCGATAGAGGCAGAAAGTAACTTTGACATTTCGCTATGATAAATGACGATTTTAGGCGAAATGTGTGAGATTCTTACAAATTGCTGTATATTATATTTTATCGAATAGAGAAATTTTCGGGTTACTCTCAAAATATATTTTTATAAGCCTTTTTAGGGAAATATATGTATTTATTCAAAATATAGCTCCCCTCTGAATCTTAACACCGATGGAAACATTTTAAAAGCACCTGAAGCCATATCTGATCCCAGTATCGTATAGGTCGCTTAATACTTCATTATTGACATAAATTTACAAATCACACATATTCCATATTAAAGACACAATAATTATTCATGCAGTGAAAATCAAAAGAGAGGTACCTACTTAGGCAATAGATGCACAATACTCCTGCACATAACATAGTAAAATTAAATGACCAGTAAACTGGCACACAACTTGCCCGTGTTTACTACAATGACGTTTTAAATAAAATCGTTTTTTGGATAATACGGCAAAATAAAATAAATTTTGCGTAATAACTGAAAAAAATATAAAAGTAAAATATATAGTGTACCTATAGTACAGTTCTAATCAGAAAACGATTTCTCCTGATATAATATAGAAGGTATGTTATAAATATTTTTAATATTTTGCAAATTTCCGGCTATGCCGGAAGTAAATTGGTATACTTATTATACTCAATTAAAAGAGTCGTATGTCCTCTACTTCACTGTACAATTTTATTTCTTCATCTTTGTTAGTAAAAAAGTTTAAAATTTTCAACTTCAAACATTCATCCCCCTTCCCCTATGGGAAATAAAGAAATAAATGTAGCGCCAATAGTTTTTCATGAACTATAATATGTACCTATAACATTAAAAAAATTAAAAGTAAAGGTTCTGGCCATCCTTTGGCTATAATTTCCAATTTTAAACTTTTAATTAGGTAGGTAAGTTAAACGATTCTTGAGTTACACCCTAAAAAGTAAAAACTTGGAAAATTGGGGATTCATCAACATCTCGAGTTCGATTTTTTTTTTCGATTACATTACTTTCCCTAAGTGTATATGCACGGGAAAGCAAAAATGATTTAATTTACCAATACACAAATGTTGAAACTGTTTTATAATCAATTTCGGTTCTAATATCTACTTTCCCTACAATAATACAAGATATACCTACAGTTAAAATCCTGAAAAACATTTAATATCATCGACGATCAAAGGACAGAATGAAATGGTGTAAAAAAATAACTATTTTATATGATAGCATAACCTATCTAAAAGTAAAGCAGTCAAGAGTGTAATCCTTATGTTACAGGATATGTAATCTCGTTATCGTAAAAAAACTACAAAATATGGTAATTGTAATAATAAAAACAAATATGTATTCCACTGATTATTTATTTTAAATGAAACCCAACGCGTATTTAGATATTTAAAATTAGCGAAATACTTGTTTTTATTATTTAATTAAACATGAAACTCCACAAAGGAACTTTGGAGAAAAATATTTCTACAAAATCTGGTGTCAGTTGACGATCTAACTTCAATGTTGAAAAAGCGCGTAAATGGAAGAATTTTTCTGAAAGCGTACACTTACTTCAAAAACAACAGGACACGCAGACTGTTTTGCAATAGTCAATGATGATGAAAAATACTAAAGTTTCTTGCTCCAAGTCGTCCCCCGATTGAAACTGGGCGACTATGCCTAAGTAAAATTTAGCAATGTTTCTTTGAGGCAAATGTTTAATGTTATGTTTTCTACAATTCGTGAGCGTTTAATTACCCAAATATATAATGTTGAGGTATTAGAGCATGTTAGCAATTTGGGACCGGTAGGTTGATAAAACTCTTAGATTTAAAGAACATGTCAAAAAAAATCTTACAAAAAGCTTAGGGGGGCGTAACAGTAGATGCAAAATTCATGTGTACGGTTTATGTTTGGAAGGAAATAGGATCATATCTCTAATAAATTTAATCAATGTGGTTGGTTTGGTTGAGAATGGAAGAACGCAGAACTTTGCATCTAGGTTCGTATATACGTAAGGTCATGTTTGATAACAACGACTTACACCCCCTGCGCTCAAAATTTCCTAATCGTGCTAGTTTTCATAGAGTTAACATCCGCAATAAAGAGACTATTAACATGCCTACTCATCGTACAGCTATGTTTAAACGATCTTTTAGATACAATGCAATTAAATTATACAGGGTAGTCCATTAGTGCGAAGAAGTCCAATGTGTCATTCAATATCATATGGATTAAAAAATGTTTCAAATAAAAGTTGTGGGATTCGAAATTTGATGTCATAATCCGATTGCCCTCTTAAAATGCTCTATGTCCATATTTTTGTTTTTTGTTTTAAATGCAGCGTTCCCAAGTTATGAATTTGTTTAATGATTTTGCTAAAAAAACATAATCTGATTAAATGCTTAGGCTCGTTCAGTTTTGAAATATCAATTTTTGGTACACAAATTAGTAAAAGTCGTTCCTTAGTGAATGTGAATGAACTAAATCTTTCGAATTTCGCATACTGTTATCAAAATATATATATATATATATATATATATATATATATATATATATATATATATATATATATATACATCCCGCTATACACTGGACGTCCTTTCATAGTCAGAACATGAGACGTCCACGAGATATAATAGCAATTCGTTAATATACATTGAAGTATATACAACTAACCGGAATTACCTATAACGCACGCTAAAAGGTTGACCTAAAAAAAAAATTTACCTTTCATCGTGACATCCATCGAACGTCATTTTACTGGGGAGACATTCGACGTCCAGCGATATTCATTTGTTTTTATGACTTTAAGAATTTGCTATTCATTCGACGTCCAGCAATGTTGCAACATTTAACGCGTGTCTTTACCCTTGAGTAAGCGTTTTGTATTTAAATTTAAATTTAAAAATAGGAAGTTCCGCATGCACAGTAGAGGATATATTATGCGTATTTAAACAACAAATGAAAAATCGGAATACACCCAATGTTCAAGTCTATTTATCAGTGTGCTTGAACCTTCGCCTGCCGGTTCCAATAACAATTTTGTTACGATTTAAGATCCGTTGATCATCCAAAATTTTGAGTTAATCAAAAGACAAAATTGTAAGGTTCAGTAACAAATTTCCTCCAGCAACTCTTCATTATTATTGCGCTGTGGCTCCCCATCGTTTATAGTCAAATTTCACACATTTCGCCTTTTTCCCAAGTCATGTATTCACGGTCAAAACTATTGGAAAAGATTGCAAAACAAAAATTCTTTCAAATACATGCGCAACCTATTTGTTTACGATATAAGATGCATTGACCAAGTTGATCATCCAAAATTTTGAGTTAATCAAAAGACAAAATTGTAAGGTTCAGTAGCAAATTTCCTCCAGCAACTCTTCATTGTTATTGCGCCGTGGCTCCCCATCGTTTATAGTCAAATTTCACACATTTCGCCTTTTTCCCAAGTCAAGTATTCACGGTCAAAATTATTGGAAAAGATTGCAAACCAAAAATTCGTTCAAATACATGCGCAACCTATTTGTTTACGATATAAGATGCATTGACCAAGTTGATCATCCAAAATTTTGAGTTAATCAAAAGGCAAAATTGTAAGGTTCAGTAACAAATTTCCTCGAGCAACTCTTCATTATTATTGCGCCGTGGCTCCCCATCGTTTATAGTCAAATTTCACAGCTTTCGTCTTTTTCCCAAGTCAGGTATTCACGATCAAAAATATTGGAAAATGTTGCAAACCAAAAATTCTTTCAAATACATGCGAAACCTATTTGTTTACGATATAAGATGCATTGACCAAGTTGATTATCCAAAATTTTGAGTTAATCAAAAGGCAAAATTGTAAGGTTCAGTAGCAAATTTCCTCCAGCAACTCTTCATTGTTATTGCGCCGTGGCTCCCCATCGTTTATAGTCAAATTTCACACATTTCGCCTTTTTCCCAAGTCAAGTATTCACGGTCAAAATTATTGGAAAAGATTGCAAACCAAAAATTCGTTCAAATACATGCGCAACCTATTTGTTTACGATATAAGATGCATTGACCAAGTTGATCATCCAAAATTTTGAGTTAATCAAAAGGCAAAATTGTAAGGTTCAGTAACAAATTTCCTCGAGCAACTCTTCATTATTATTGCGCCGTGGCTCTCCATCGTTTATAGTCAAATTTCACAGCTTTCGTCTTTCTCCCAAGTCAGGTATTCACGATCAAAACTATTGGAAAATGTTGCAAACCAAAAATTCTTTCAAATACATACGCAACCTATTTGTTTGCGATATAAGATGCATTGACCAAGTTGATCATCCAAAATTTTGAGTTAATCAAAAGGAAAAATTGTAAAGTTCAGTACCAAATTTCCTCGAGCAACTCTTCATTATTATTGCGCCGTGGCTCCCCATCGTTTATAGTCAAATTTCACAGCTTTCGTCTTTTTCCCAAGTCAGGTATTCCCGATCAAAACTATTGGAAAATGTTGCAAACCAAAAATTCTTTCAAATACATGCGCAACCTATTTGTTTACGATATAAGATGCATTGACCAAGTTGATTATCCAAAATTTTGAGTTAATCAAAAGGCAAAATTGTAAGGTTCAGTAGCAAATTTCCTCCAGCAACTCTTCATTGTTATTGCGCCGTGGCTCCCCATCGTTTATAGTCAAATTTCACACATTTCGCCTTTTTCCCAAGTCAGGTATTCACGATCAAAACTATTGGAAAATGTTGCAAACCAAAAATTCTTTCAAATACATGCGCAACCTATTTGTTTACGATATAAGATGCATTGACCAAGTTGATCATCCAAAATTTTGAGTTAATCAAAAGGCAAAATTGTAAGGTTCAGTAACAAATTTCCTCGAGCAACTCTTCATTATTATTGCGCCGTGGCTCTCCATCGTTTATAGTCAAATTTCACAGCTTTCGTCTTTCTCCCAAGTCAGGTATTCACGATCAAAACTATTGGAAAATGTTGCAAACCAAAAATTCTTTCAAATACATGCGCAACTTATTTGTTTACGATATAAGATGCATTGACCAAGCTGATCATCCAAAATTTTGAGTTAATCAAAAGGCAAAATTGTAAGGTTCAGTAGCAAATTTCCTCGAGCAACTCGTCATAATTATTGCGCTGTGGCTCCCCATCGTTTATAGTCAAATTTCACACCTTTCGCCTTTTTCCCAAGTCATGTATTCACGGTCAAAACTATTGGAAAATGTTGCAAACCAAAAATTCTTTCAAATACATGCGAAACCTATTTGTTTACGATATAAGATGCATTGACCAAGTTGATTATCCAAAATTTTGAGTTAATCAAAAGGCAAAATTGTAAGGTTCAGTAGCAAATTTCCTCCAGCAACTCTTCATTGTTATTGCGCCGTGGCTCCCCATCGTTTATAGTCAAATTTCACACATTTCGCCTTTTTCCCAAGTCAGGTATTCACGATCAAAACTATTGGAAAATGTTGCAAACCAAAAATTCGTTCAAATACATGCGCAACCTATTTGTTTACGATATAAGATGCATTGACCAAGTTGATCATCCAAAATTTTGAGTTAATCAAAAGGCAAAATTGTAAGGTTCAGTAACAAATTTCCTCGAGCAACTCTTCATTATTATTGCGCCGTGGCTCTCCATCGTTTATAGTCAAATTTCACAGCTTTCGTCTTTCTCCCAAGTCAGGTATTCACGATCAAAACTATTGGAAAATGTTGCAAACCAAAAATTCTTTCAAATACATACGCAACCTATTTGTTTACGATATAAGATGCATTGACCAAGTTGATTATCCAAAATTTTGAGTTAATCAAAAGGCAAAATTGTAAGGTTCAGTAGCAAATTTCCTCCAGCAACTCTTCATTGTTATTGCGCCGTGGCTCCCCATCGTTTATAGTCAAATTTCACACATTTCGCCTTTTTCCCAAGTCAGGTATTCACGATCAAAACTATTGGAAAATGTTGCAAACCAAAAATTCTTTCAAATACATGCGCAACCTATTTGTTTACGATATAAGATGCATTGACCAAGTTGATCATCCAAAATTTTGAGTTAATCAAAAGGCAAAATTGTAAGGTTCAGTAACAAATTTCCTCGAGCAACTCTTCATTATTATTGCGCCGTGGCTCTCCATCGTTTATAGTCAAATTTCACAGCTTTCGTCTTTCTCCCAAGTCAGGTATTCACGATCAAAACTATTGGAAAATGTTGCAAACCAAAAATTCTTTCAAATACATGCGCAACTTATTTGTTTACGATATAAGATGCATTGACCAAGCTGATCATCCAAAATTTTGAGTTAATCAAAAGGCAAAATTGTAAGGTTCAGTAGCAAATTTCCTCGAGCAACTCGTCATAATTATTGCGCTGTGGCTCCCCATCGTTTATAGTCAAATTTCACACCTTTCGCCTTTTTCCCAAGTCAGGTATTCACGATCAAAACTATTGGAAAATGTTGCAAACCAAAAATTCTTTCAAATACATGAGCAACTTATTTGTTTACGATTTAAGATGCATTGACCAAATTGATCATCCAAAATTTTGATTTAATCAAAAGACAAAATTGTAAGGTTCAGTAGCAAATTTCCTCGAGCAACTCGTCATAATTATTGCGCTGTGGCTCCCCATCGTTTATAGTCAAATTTCACACATTTTGCCTTTTTCCCAAGTCAGGTATTCATGGTCAGAACCATTGGAAAAGGTTGTACACCAAAAATTCTTTCAAATACATGCGCAACCTATTTGTTTACGATATAAGATGCATTGACCAAGTTGATCATCCAAAAGTTTGAGTTAATCAAAAGGCAAAATTGTAAGGTTCAGTAGCAAATTTCCTCGAGCAACTCGTCATAATTATTGCACTGTGGCTTCCCATCGTTTATAGTCAAATTTAACACATTTTGCCTTTTTCTCAAGTCAGGTATTCACGATCAGAACCATTGGAAAAGGTTGCACAGCAAAAATTCTTTCAAATACATGCGCAACCTATTTGTTTAGGATATAAGATGCATTGACCAAGTTGATCCAATATCATCCAAAATTTTAAGTTAATCAAAAGATAAAATTGTATGGTGGAGTTACAAATTTACTCGAGCAACTCGTCATAATTATTTCGTTGTGTCTCCCCATCGTTTTTAGTCAAATTTCACACCTTTCGTCTTTTTCCCAAGTCAGGTATTCACGGTCAAAACTATTGGAAAAAGTTGCAAAACAAAAATTCTTTCAAATACATACGCAACCTATTTGTTTGCGATATAAGATGCATTGACCAAGTTGATCATCCAAAATTTTGAGTTAATCAAAAGACAAAATTGTAAGGTTCAGTAACAAATTTCCTCGAGCAACTCGTCATAATTATTGAGCTGTGGCTCCCCGTCGTTTTTAGTTAAATTTCACACATTTTGCCTTTTTCCCAAGTCAGGTATTCATGGTCAGAACCATTGGAAAAGGTTGTACACCAAAAATTCTTTCAAATACATGCGCAACCTATTTGTTTACGATATAAGATGCATTGACCAAGTTGATCATCCAAAATTTTGAGTTAATCAAAAGGCAAAATTGTAAGGTTCAGTAGCAAATTTCCTCGAGCAACTCGTCATAATTATTGCGCTGTGGCTCCCCATCGTTTATAGTCAAATTTCACACCTTTCGCCTTTTTCCCAAGTCAGGTATTCACGATCAAAACTATTGGAAAATGTTGCAAACCAAAAATTCTTTCAAATACATGAGCAACTTATTTGTTTACGATTTAAGATGCATTGACCAAATTGATCATCCAAAATTTTGATTTAATCAAAAGACAAAATTGTAATTTTCAGTAGCAAATTTCCTCGAGCAACTCGTCATAATTATTGCGCTGTGGCTCCCCATCGTTTATAGTCAAATTTCACACATTTTGCCTTTTTCCCAAGTCAGGTATTCATGGTCAGAACCATTGGAAAAGGTTGTACACCAAAAATTCTTTCAAATACATGCGCAACCTATTTGTTTACGATATAAGATGCATTGACCAAGTTGATCATCCAAAATTTTGAGTTAATCAAAAGGCAAAATTGTAAGTTTCAGTAGCAAATTTCCTCGAGCAACTCGTCATAATTATTGCACTGTGGCTTCCCATCGTTTATAGTCAAATTTAACACATTTTGCCTTTTTCTCAAGTCAGGTATTCACGATCAGAACCATTGGAAAAGGTTGCACAGCAAAAATTCTTTCAAATACATGCGCAACCTATTTGTTTAGGATATAAGATGCATTGACCAAGTTGATCCAATATCATCCAAAATTTTAAGTTAATCAAAAGATAAAAAATTGTATGGTGGAGTAACAAATTTACTCGAGCAACTCGTCATAATTATTTCGCTGTGTCTCCCCATCGTTTTTAGACAAATTTCACACCTTTCGTCTTTTTCCCAAGTCAGGTATTCACGGTCAAAACTATTGGAAAAAGTTGCAAAACGAAAATTCTTTCAAATACATACGCAACCTATTTGTTTGCGATATAAGATGCATTGACCAAGTTGATCATCCAAAATTTTGAGTTAATCAAAAGACAAAATTGTAAGGTTCAGTAACAAATTTCCTCGAGCAACTCGTCATAATTATTGAGCTGTGGCTCCCCGTCGTTTTTAGTTAAATTTTAAATACATGCGCAACCTATTTGTTCACCATCAAACCAATATTAAGCAAGACGGTAATCCGTAATGTTGAACCCACCAACAATGACTTTTGGTCTATCAACACCATCAACTCGCCCACCTAGACACTCGCTAAGTATCTGGCCAATTATTTGACGTATTACATGCTGCACGTCATCACACATTCTGAACTCCGGTCATTCAACGCATCTTCGATCTTCGCTTGAATCTCCAAGATCTTCTTGTGAGCTTCGATGTTACGTCTCTATTTACCAAAGTTCCCATCATGAATTCTATTTCTGAAGGGTCGCATTAGTTTTCTTCTATTTATTTTCAGCTGCGGGGTAAGTGTAACGAACTGGCGCTGATGTGCGTTCTGTGCTCTCGCCGGTAGCTAACGTCTTCTGGCGGCGTTTTTCGTATCGGTCGTTCTGGAATCTTTTCATCTTCAGTTCAAAGTGTGGTACAATAGACATGTCGATGATACCTTCTTAATTTGACCACACTGTTATGACGCTTGGTTGGAATTCCAAGATCATCTTTAAATAGCCAACATCCCGACATCAAGTTTACCATGGAAGTTGAGGCTAAAGGATCACTTCCTTTTCGCGATGTCTTAGTCACACATGTTCCAGAGTGTGCAGTTTAGTATAGTGTGTGTGTGTGTTCCCGTTGGTTCATTGGAAAGAGATTTTATAATAACCAAATTTAATAATCACGAATCCTCCCCCATGAATAACATTTATTATGATTAAATTGTAAATCGAAGTGGATAAAATTAATAAATTGATTAAGCTTACGACATGTTTCGACTACCTATATGGTGTCATCATCAGGTCTAGTGTAATGTTGATGTAGAAATGGAGTAATGGGCATGAATGAAGCGAAGTAAACATTTCAAAAATTACAAATTGATCATTGAAATAGATAACGTCGAGTCAGTCCATCAATGGTTGCTGAAAAACGGAAGCCAATAGGAAGGTCAGCCGCAGGTTATAATGGGAAACGAATAATAATAAGTTAAACAAAGGGCGAAGCCCCAACTTATTTGGTTATTATCAGTTCACCCCATTTGGAGATATATCACTTTACCACCAGAATATGGATCCTATCAATTTAAAGAGTTTTTATATTTTATTATGTAAGTAATAAAACTCGACTTTTTCAACATGAAAACGGTCCTGGCCTGAAGATCGTTTTTATTTTACCGAATCTGGCCGTGGAAGCCTCCGCTCTGACATAATTTATTTGTTTATTACTGATAATTTATTATTATATTTGGAAAAAATAACGTAACAAACTATTTGCATTAAATAAATTTTAACTTTGATGTGTCTAAGAGTAGGTATAATTGGGTTCAGGCATGTTTTTTTTACAGTTCCGCAAAGAAATAATATTGGTTAGTAGGTAGTACTTATTTGCGAGTTAATTTTAATTGTTAAACGGTATTAGGCATTAGACCAGGATATTATAGTTCAGCAGTTAATTATTTATTTATTCGATATTTGGCAAGCTAATTTTAATGTCGCATTTCTCCTCAAATGATTTAGGTAATTGCAATTGATACGACCAACAATTTAAAAAGAAAGGTGCAGTACAAATAGTCGGTTTCATAAAACATCGGTGTTGATTCTATTTATAACATGTAGAATAAAGATTGCGGCGTTGCCATGTTTTCGGACGTCCGATTCCCTTGACATCGTAGCTGAATGTATAATGACAATATACGCGAATCGAATTTAGCGCCCTCTTTATAAAAGTTTGTGAACTAAAATCGTATATATTTTTTCATATAGGTGCCATCGGACGTCCATACGAAACTTTGACAATCGACTTAGATGGCGGTACATAGCTCAAAAAAAAATTATTAAGGAATTCCATCCGACGTCCGTATATTGGACGTCGTATGTCACATGGACGTCGGATGTATAGCAAATCGCCAATGTAAGGACGTCGGATGGATAGCGGGATATATATATATATATATAGATATATTTTCGTACCAAGTCGAGATCATTTGGTGACATAAAGTATACAAAATGAGATCCTTTTTGTAAGGTGAGATCCGATTTTGGATCTCACCTTGTATCCATGTGTATATTTTGCTCATTGAAGTAGGGGGGGGAGAAACCGCTAAATTCAAATTTTAGCCTGGATCTCGTTTTGACCCATTTTGTCCGATTTTATACTCTCGTAGTTCATCCAACCTGGCTGTAGGGGTCGCCACAGCGCCATTTCTGTATAAAACCTCAAGATACAATTTACAGCTAGTTAGAGATCCGGCATGTTTGGCAACATCGCAGATGTAATTTAATCCGGATTTGTTATGATACGACCATTGTTTTATTAATATACTACTGACCTGTATCTTAAAGGTCAGTGTAATAGACAGTGTCTTTATTTTTTAAATGTATTCATGGGAATCTCTTAAATAGTACGAGCTAAAAATTTGGATAAATGATTTAAGTACTGCTACCTAGTATTATTTTTATACACCTAATATCTCATTTTGTCTAAAAATGAAAAAAAAAACTCAACGTGTCACTTATAAAAAATACTTGCGCATTATAAAGGCCCTTTTTTGTTTTAAATACGGTATGTTTCTGTCTAATCCAATAACATATCATATTGTTTAACTTAATTAATATAATTAACAAAATTACAGCTAAAAAACTATTTTAACAACAGTAGCCCATGATTTGGCAAAAGTATTTTAGACTACAATGTTAACTAATTGATAAAACTACAAATTGTTGTCAAATAAACTACCTAGTACTTACTGAAGCGAAATAATTAACCGATGTTTCCGGATTACCCAAGTGTTGTATTAAACTATTTAACTACGTAATAATTTCTTATGACCTCCCAGATCACCTGACGCTCTTGGATTTATAGTTACACATTAAGACGGGGGTGTACTTACTCCACTAGACCATGCCCAACAATTTAAAAAGAAAATTTCATAATCTCTGAAAAACATACACAAAGTACAAAGAAGCATTGGAAAAGGGGTGCAACCTAAGGGTGGCAACTTGTTTGGAGCATATTATGTAGTAAACAACATTTTCCAAAATTACCGTACTTCATTTGTATGTTCTTTATTTAAATTTTTACTTTCTATCTAATTAATTAAAAAAGCATTTTATTGCGCCACTGATTCATAATTATAGTTTTTGAATTATAGTTAAAAACAGAAATAGAATTTTCAACGTGTACGTTTTACAAGGTGATGTTGGGTTTAATCGGCGTAGTTTGATCCCAGAAACCTATACCTACACCCTGTATAATAAAGTATAAACTCGGTAAACAAATTTATTTCCGACCGGGCGCTAATGATCACTTTATTTATACATACCTATTTGTGATGGCCTAATGTGTCACTTTCCTGCCAATTGGACCGTAAAGCCTGCGAACTTATATTTTCATTCTTTATTCAAGTAGGTACACAGAGAAAAATGTTTAGCTTAGTATTAATGTTTTAAGGTGATTGACCATGCTTTTTGTACTGTATTTTCGAATACAACCTATTTGGTTATGAAACTTTTCTTAATAACATTTTTTGGTCAAGTGAAGTTTATAGCTCTCAGCACTACGTTGTCGGCATGTCTTCTTGAAATCAAATTTTTTACTACATTTTCGAATAGTGCCTATTTGGTTATGAAACTTTTCTTAATAACATTTTTTGGTCAAGTGAAGTTTATAGCTCTCAGCACTACGTTGTCGGCATGTCTTCTTGAAATCAAATTTTTTACTACATTTTCGAATAGTGCCTATTTGGTTATGAAACTTTTCTTAATAACATTTTTTGGTCAAGTGAAGTTTATAGCTCTCAGCACTACGTTGTCGGCATGGCTTTTTGAAATCAATTTTTTTTACTACATTTTCAAATACAACCTATTTGGTTATGAAACTTTTCTTAATAACATTTTTTGGTCCAGTGAAGTTTATAGCTCTCAGCACTACGTTGTCGGCATGTCTTCTTGAAATCAAATTTTTTACTACATTTTCGAATAGTGCCTATTTGGTTATGAAACTTTTCTTAATAACATTTTTTGGTCAAGTGAAGTTTATAGCTCTCAGCACTACGTTGTCGGCATGGCTTTTTGAAATCAATTTTTTTTACTACATTTTCAAATACAACCTATTTGGTTATGAAACTTTTCTTAATAACATTTTTTGGTCCAGTGAAGTTTATAGCTCTCAGCACTACGTTGTCGGCATGTCTTCTTGAAATCAAATTTTTTACTACATTTTCGAATAGTGCCTATTTGGTTATGAAACTTTTCTTAATAACATTTTTTGGTCAAGTGAAGTTTATAGCTCTCAG
Source organism: Pyrocoelia pectoralis (assembly GCA_036250285.1). NCBI lineage: Eukaryota > Metazoa > Arthropoda > Insecta > Coleoptera > Lampyridae > Pyrocoelia > Pyrocoelia pectoralis. The sequence continues at coordinate 9,657,455 of CM070075.1, forward strand.
CACTACGTTGTCGGCATGGCTTTTTGAAATCAATTTTTTTTACTACATTTTCAAATACAACCTATTTGGTTATGAAACTTTTCTTAATAACATTTTTTGGTCCAGTGAAGTTTATAGCTCTCAGCACTACGTTGTCGGCATGTCTTCTTGAAATCAAATTTTTTACTACATTTTCGAATAGTGCCTATTTGGTTATGAAACTTTTCTTAATAACATTTTTTGGTCAAGTGAAGTTTATAGCTCTCAGCACTACGTTGTCGGCATGGCTTTTTGAAATCAATTTTTTTTACTACATTTTCAAATACAACCTATTTGGTTATGAAACTTTTCTTAATAACATTTTTTGGTCCAGTGAAGTTTATAGCTCTCAGCACTACGTTGTCGGCATGTCTTCTTGAAATCAAATTTTGTACTACATTTTCGAATACAACCTATTTGGTTATGAAACTTTTCTTAATAACATTTTTTGGTCAAGTGAAGTTTATAGATCTCAGCACTACGTTGTCGGCATGGCTTTTTGAAATCAATTTTTTTTACTACATTTTCAAATACAACCTATTTGGTTATGAAACTTTTCTTAATAACATTTTTTGGTCAAGTGAAGTTTATAGCTCTCAGCACTACGTTGTCGACATGTCTTTTTGAAATCAAATTTTTTACTACATTTTGGAATAGAACCTATTTGGTTATGAAACTTTTCTTAATAACATTTTTTGGTCAAGTGAAGTTTATAGCTCTCAGCATTACGTTGTCGGCATGGCTTTTTGAAATCAATTTTTTTACTACATTTTCAAATACAACCTATTTGGTTATGAAACTTTTCTTAATAACATTTTTTGGTCAAGTGAAGTTTATAGCTCTCAGCACTACGTTGTCGGCATGGCTTTTTGAAATCAATTTTTTTTACTACATTTTCAAATACAACCTATTTGGTTATGAAACTTTTCTTAATAACATTTTTTGGTCAAGTGAAGTTTATAGCTCTCAGCACTACGTTGTCGGCATGGCTTTTTGAAATCAATTTTTTTTACTACATTTTCAAATACAACCTATTTGGTTATGAAACTTTTCTTAATAACATTTTTTGGTCAAGTGAAGTTTATAGCTCTCAGCACTACGTTGTCGACATGTCTTTTTGAAATCAAATTTTTTACTACATTTTGGAATAGAACCTATTTGGTTATGAAACTTTTCTTAATAACATTTTTTGGTCAAGTGAAGTTTATAGCTCTCAGCATTACGTTGTCGGCATGGCTTTTTGAAATCAATTTTTTTACTACATTTTCAAATACAACCTATTTGGTTATGAAACTTTTCTTAATAACATTTTTTGGTCAAGTGAAGTTTATAGCTCTCAGCACTACGTTGTCGGCATGGCTTTTTGAAATCAATTTTTTTTACTACATTTTCAAATACAACCTATTTGGTTATGAAACTTTTCTTAATAACATTTTTTGGTCAAGTGAAGTTTATAGCTCTCAGCACTACGTTGTCGGCATGGCTTTTTGAAATCAATTTTTTTTACTACATTTTCAAATACAACCTATTTGGTTATGAAACTTTTCTTAATAACATTTTTTGGTCAAGTGAAGTTTATAGCTCTCAGCACTACGTTGTCGACATGTCTTTTTGAAATCAAATTTTTTACTACATTTTGGAATAGAACCTATTTGGTTATGAAACTTTTCTTAATAACATTTTTTGGTCAAGTGAAGTTTATAGCTCTCAGCACTACGTTGTCGGCATGTCTTTTTGAAATCAAATTTTTGTACTACATTTTCGAATACAACCTATTTGGTTATGAAACTTTTCTTAATAACATTTTTTGGTCAAGTGAAGTTTATAGATCTCAGCACTACGTTGTCGGCATGGCTTTTTGAAATCAATTTTTTTTACTACATTTTCAAATACAACCTATTTGGTTATGAAACTTTTCTTAATAACATTTTTTGGTCAAGTGAAGTTTATAGCTCTCAGCACTACGTTGTCGGCATGTCTTTTTGAAATCAAATTTTTGTACTACATTTTCGAATACAACCTATTTGGTTATGAAACTTTTCTTAATAACATTTTTTGGTCAAGTGAAGTTTATAGATCTCAGCACTACGTTGTCGGCATGGCTTTTTGAAATCAATTTTTTTTACTACATTTTCAAATACAACCTATTTGGTTATGAAACTTTTCTTAATAACATTTTTTGGTCAAGTGAAGTTTATAGCTCTCAGCACTACGTTGTCGACATGTCTTTTGAAATCAAATTTTTTACTACATTTTCGAATACAACCTATTTGGTTATGAAACTTTTCCTAATAACATTTTTTGGTTAAGTGAAGTTTATAGCTCTCAGCACTACGTTGTCGGCATGTCTTTTTGAAATCAATTTTTTTACTACATTTTCGAATAGAACCTATTTGGTTATGAAACTTTTCTTAATAACATTTTTTGGTCAAGTGAAGTTTATAGCTCTCAGCACTACGTTGTCTACTTGGCGCCAATAATCTTAAGGCGTCAACAGTGAGCATTTCGGCTTTTATTACTCTTTGTAACACAATTTGAATTTCATCGTACGTATTCTGAAGTGGTGCATCTTGCGCGTGAAATTTTTGTTTGAGGTAAGTGAATTTTAGTTATTAATTATACTTATTATATATTATATATTGGAAAAACTGAAGATGTTTTTTGTGTATTCCCACTAAGTTCAAATCGATCAACTGAGTCATTTTTTGATTATCAAGTACCTACCCTTCTATCTCAGATTTCCATGGGTATATCCTACCTTATATATAATCTGTAACAAATATGATTCAATGCTTCTTATGTAGCACGATATTTTGAGAATAATAATATTCCCATGACCATCAAAATGAGCAACAAAATTGAGCAAGAAATTCTTGAAAAATTTCCAAATGAGAAATTGGTAAGTTAATATTTGAAAATACACATTATCTCCTTGAAAGTTAATGTCTATATTCAGGAATATTATCGCACAACTCAAAAAGGAAAAATTTATAACAAATTGCGTAAGGCTAAAGTGCCATTCAATCAAGCCTTTCCAAATTCTGATGTGAACTTGAAAAAACGTAAACTGCGCGGCCAATCCCGAATGAAGCTAAATTTTGGTAAGTTTTCTCGTTCTATAGTAAGCAATTTCTGTCTTGTTATAAAATGGTGCCTCTGAGATATTTTGTATTTGCTTTGAGTAGGTACCAGAGGAAGACGCTGAAACTACTTTAAGGACCTTAAAACGGGATAATCTTTCCGCCGAAGAATTCGATCATTGTTGGAAAGCCTGTTGTCAGTACCGGTTGAATGACATCTATCAGCTGAATTCAACCGAAGAAATAATGAAAAAATGGTCATTTTACAGACAACCTTCCGGCTATAGTCTGCAGCATGTCAACTGATAATTGTCATCAAATGTTTGTACATCTTTATTACTTTTAGGTCGATATGGATTTCGCAGCATCCAGTGCCAACGCGGATGGTCTTTTGGAAAAATGGGAATTGGTGTACCCACGACTTGTGTCTTTTTTGAAAGGACACAAAGGATAGAACCACCAAACTACTGTTAGAGAAATGAAAGATGCAGATATAACAGAAAGTAAGTGCTATTCTATATTTCGGTACCTATATTTGCTAGAGTATAACTGCTTTACTATACTATACTATACAATCATAATGAAAGTTGTTGTTTTGTAAATTTTATTTAATAAAGAATTCTCAAAACAGTTTATAATCTTTTTAAACTTTTAATAAACTTTATCACATATTAATTGTATTGGAATTCGCTGACATTGGGTAATTCGCCCACTCGAATACTATGGCAACGTTGCAGGATCTCACTTTAATACACATATTGCGCTATATACAAACTTATACAAACTTGGATCTCGACTTGACTGCAGATCTCGCTTCGTTATGGGATTGTATAAAAAATTAAAATTGCGAAATCTTTCCCCTCTAATGGGGTAAGGGTAAAAGTGTTAATTATAGATCTATCAACAGGAAATATACTCCCCTAATCCTTTTTGTTACGGTGGATCTCGGGTAGTCCTAAATTTATTCGGATCTCGACTTGGTACGAAAATAGATATATATATATATATATATATATATATATATATATATAGATTTATCCAGCTATCTTTGTGACATCCATATGCAAAATTTCTGTCGACTCTTTGACATCCGCTGACGTTGTGACATCCAAAAACGGATGTCACAACGGAATTTGATGTAAATTATGTCTAGTGGAATTCAGATGGATGTCAAAATGTCGTTTTTTAAAATTGATAGGTTCTTCTGTATATCGTATAGGGGGCGCATCGGAGAGTTGGTTTTGTATATTTCATTATTATGCACCACGGTATATGTGACATCCTTCTTTTTAAAGAGTATATTTTTTCTCATGTGGTGTACTTTGTGACGACATAAACTTGACAACAGTGTTAGTGTTATGTTACATGCCTGTGTTGAAGGTTAAAGGTCATTTTTCTCCATTTGAATAATAAATTTAAAAATGCTGATAGGATAGAACTGATATTGGACAGGATACGCACTTATATTAAAGAATTGTACCTAATTATATGTCTATAGTTTTGAAAACTGGTGGTTTTATTATAAATAAGTATCACAATTAACGACTAGTATTTATTATAAGTGGGCCTTAGCCTTTTTCCCTTGTATCTTTAAAATATAATAATAATCGTCTTTATTAAGGTTCTGGTGAACATGAATAACAAAACAAAATATGCTCATAGAACATAGATGATACGCAGAAATTCAAATAGACATGAAGTAACTAAAAAAAAAACATCACAAATACCACAAATACATGAGGCGAAGTTTAGCAATAAGCTATTCTGCCACTGCCACTGTATCAAAATGTACATTATTTTGAAAAAAGTAAAATAAATTTCATAGCTTTCAGGGTGTTCCGTTGGTTGGGGCGATATAAAAAAATAAAATTGATGATGGTTCCTCGGAGACGAAACGTCGAATAAAAAATTGGACAACGCCATCTAATGGAATTCAAAAAGTGGCAATGAAGAAGTATCTTTGGTTTTTAAAAATCTTTCAAAATAAAGGAAGGAATTACGAAATAAGAAAAACCCAAAAATCGCATTTTGTTTTAAATCTCGGAAACGATAAACAATAAAGAACTTTTGCAAACTACATGTGAACATGCCCTAAATTATACAACTTTTTTTCTAATTTAACGACCTTTGTATCTCTTACGGTTTTCAAGATCCCCATGAAGTTCATCCTTATCTTGGGCACGTTGTATTTTTAAGTAGTCTTCAAACCATCATGTTTTTTCCCTAAGCCTTCATTTAATTTCCATTGTTAATTTATGCTTGCAAATGAAACCAGTAAGGTTTTCGAAACATGTCGCCATTACCCTCATAATGTAACCTTCAATTTTTCAATTTTGGTTTATAATCATACTTTATGATTTATTTTATTTATTATTTTATTTATGGTTTATCTCGGTAATTCATGCCACTCGCCTGCGTCTCGTGGCCATAAACTTACCTCGTGAATAATAGCCATTATTATACGCTCGTTGAATAATATACTATTATGATTGAGGTTGCTCGTCACAGTAGGCTATCATTGGATAAGCTGTGACGGCGCCCACAATTTTCAACATTTTATACCTGCTTTTTGTTTACGTGACATCGGGCGACTCTTATGATTATGACCATCGATGATATGACACAAAATCCTCGATATCTCGTTCTAGTGAAAAACGACCTCGACCGCGAAGGACTCGGTTCCTTCTAAATCCGACTATCGACTCTCCTTTTCAATCGCACCGGTCGGGATCGCGGGGGTTCATCCGTCTTCGGACCAACATCGTACATAGCTATCGTATTTCTTCGATTGAACACTTCCAAAGATTTTTCGTCAACCGCCACCCGCCGAAACTCTTTGTTTCCTTCAGCGACGTCAACCTGTGAAAAAACCTCGGGTCCGGCACCTCCCGAATCGGAGAAGATACCGGGAGCTCTTTTTCAATCAGAGTGACAGAGTTTGCATTTTTTTTCAAATCAACTATACAGTGCTCGCCAAAAAGTCGGCACCAAAGGGACTTTTTTTTAATTTTTGATTTTTTAAAAAAACTTTTCACGGCAATAATTTGTGCTAGTCTGAAAACCTATTTATCTCCTATCAGATATACCGAGTGATTTTTACTTAGCTAGGAAATGGCGTTTTTCGAATTGGTCCAAATTCGAAAGTGCTATTTTTTGTAAATTAAGCAAGTTGTCCGACCTCCGCAACGTCACTCAAGCCATCCCACACGTGAGATAAACCTGAGGATGCTGAACGGGGAAGCGGCTTTAATCTTAGCCATGTCCGGCCAGGAATCTCCCAACATGGATCGTCTTAATTCGACAAGTACGGAACACTCATAAAGCCATATCTCTTTGAAATCAAAAGTTTTTTACTGCATTTTCGAATACAACCTATTTAGTTACGAAAATTTCCCAAATAACATTTTTTGCTCAAACGAAGTTTTTAGCTCCCAGCTCAAGCTGTCGCCATATCTCTTTGAAATCAAAAGTTTTTTACTGCATTTTCGAATACAACCTATTTAGTTATGAAAGTTTCCCAAATAACATTTTTTACTCAAACGAAGTTTTTAGCTCCCAGCACAAGCTGTCACCATATCTCTTTCAAATCAAAAGTTTTTTACTGCATTTTCGAATACAACCTATTTAGTTATGAAAGTTTCCCAAATAACATTTTTTACTCAAACGAAGTTTCTAGCTTCCAGCACAAGCTGTCACCATATCTCTTTCAAATCAAAAGCTTTTTACTGCATTTTCGAATACAACCTATTTAGTTATGAAAGTTTCCCAAATAACATTTTTTACTCAAACGAAGTTTTTAGCTCCCAGCACAAGCTGTCACCATATCTCTTTCAAATCAAAAGTTTTTTACTGCATTTTCGAATACAACCTATTTAGTTATGAAAGTTTCCCAAATAACATTTTTTACTCAAACGAAGTTTTTAGCTCCCAGCTCAAGCTGTCGCCATATCTCTTTGAAATCAAAAGCTTTTTACTGCATTTTCGAATACAACCTATTTAGTTATGAAAGTTTCCCAAATAACATTTTTTACTCAAACGATGTTTTTAGCTCCCAGCACAAGCTGTCACCATATCTCTTTCAAATCAAAAGTTTTTTACTGCATTTTCGAATACAACCTATTTAGTTATGAAAGTTTCCCAAATAACATTTTTTACTCAAACGAAGTTTTTAGCTCCCAGCTCAAGCTGTCGCCATATCTCTTTGAAATCAAAAGCTTTTTACTGCATTTTCGAATACAACCTATTTAGTTATGAAAGTTTCCCAAATAACATTTTTTACTCAAACGAAGTTTCTAGCTCCCAGCACAAGCTGTCACCATATCTCTTTGAAATCAAAAGCTTTTTACTGCATTTTCGAATACAACCTATTTAGTTATGAAAGTTTCCCAAATAACATTTTTTACTCAAACGATGTTTTTAGCTCCCAGCACAAGCTGTCACCATATCTCTTTCAAATCAAAAGTTTTTTACTGCATTTTCGAATACAACCTATTTAGTTATGAAAGTTTCCCAAATAACATTTTTTACTCAAACGAAGTTTTTAGCTCCCAGCTCAAGCTGTCGCCATATCTCTTTGAAATCAAAAGCTTTTTACTGCATTTTCGAATACAACCTATTTAGTTATGAAAGTTTCCCAAATAACATTTTTTACTCAAACGAAGTTTCTAGCTCCCAGCACAAGCTGTCACCATATCTCTTTGAAATCAAAAGTTTTTTACTGCATTTTCGAATACAACCTATTTAGTTATGAAAGTTTCCCAAATAACATTTTTTGCTCAATCGAAGTTTCCAGCTCCCAGCACAAGCTGCCTATATCTCTTTGAAATAAAAAGTTTTTAACTGCATTTTCGAATACAACGCATTAGTTATGCAAGTTTCCCAAATAACATTTTTTGCTCAAATGAAGTTTCTAGCTCCCAGCACAAGCTATCGGGACTTTTTTTAAATTTTTGATTTAAAAAAAAACTTTTTAAATTAGAGTTTTTAGACGCCACGTAAGTAGATCTTCATTATCATTGAAAAACATTAATTCCCCCACAAAGTATCTTGCACCAAAAACGTAAAGATTATGCAACAATATTAATTTTCTGTAAATAATAACAAACCTATTAGCAATTTCTGTCCAATTATAAATCTTTAACGTTTTTAACGAAATCAAATTGAATTTTGTAATCATGTCTTGGTATGTGAACATTTGAAAATATTCCAAAAAATTAAAACTATAGTTTTAGCAGAAGTTAAAGGAAAAAAATTTTTCTGGTCTTGAGGTTGTTCGGTAAGCTAAAACTGATAGACGATGAAAAAATCTCATTGAAATCTTGCTTAATTTACGAAATCCACCAAATTTAGACAATTTCGAAAAACGCCATTTCCTAGCTAAGTGAAAATCACTCGGTATATTTGATAGGGGCTACATAGGTTTTCAGGCAAGCACAAATTATTGCCGTAAAAAGTTTTAAAAAAAAATCAAAAATAAAAAAAAATCCATTTGGTGCCGACTTTTTGGCGAGCACTGTACAATAACAGAACGAGAACGGGTAGGTTGGTTTTCTGTTTGTTCACATCGTTAACAACTGTGATTTTTTACAATTGTTTTCGCATAATATTTTCAATTTAGTGGTTCATTTTGCGCTTTGAAATTGATTCCGACAACAAAAAACGTTACAAATAATGTCGGAAAGGTGACGGAATGCGCGTAAGCGGGTTTATATTATTGAAATAAATAAATATCATAAGTATAATTATTATTTTATTTATCACTAATAACGTCATAATCTAAAATATTGGTATCGAAGAGTTTTGAGAATAATAACTTCCATCACATTTATAAGGGTATGGTATTCGCAGCATATACATTCCGCAAATAATTTAGCAAAAAAAACTTTCCGTACTAATATCATTGCACTGACAAAATACAGGTCAGTCGGTCAGTGTATCATTGTGAGCGGTCTCAAAAAAACGGCAACACCGTAAAGATGTCGTAACGTATGAAAGTTATCTACGGATGTCACGTAAAACATGAATTAAAAACGTATATCTGATATATTTCGGAGCTCACAAAGATAGGACGAAAATATACATTCGTTCGTGTATGGTTGAATTATTTTTCGTCCATTAGAAACCATTATTGATATCCAAAGAGTCATATTTTTAATTTTCAATTATTTTTATTTCTAAGGGGGGATGTCGAAACGTCGATATTTTTACTGGATGTCACAAGATACGTTGGTCGACTATATATATATATATATAATGTCCCTTTCCGGTTTGTTTAAAATAAAAATAAAGCAGGGGTTCGAATTATATATTGCATAATGTCTACATTCCCGATGCGTTACTACTTGTTGATAAATAACATAATATAAATATAAACAATGAGTAGACGTGTTTACCGTGATATTTAATTGAATCAACTTTGAACGATTTTAACAAAAAGTCGTTAAACAATAGCGATAAGTGACAACTAAGTTATTACAATAAACAAAAAAATAACATACTAACGGTAAGAGCAATTTGTCTAACAATATATGTATTACTCATGTTAATCTGTCTCCTGTTACTAACTAAATTTAATCAATTAGATGCAGTAAACTGTCGAAGTTTAGTGCATCTGTTCAATTATGTAACAGTCACCTAATGCCTTTTCGAACTATGTAGTCTAGGTATATATTTTTGTTTGTAATTTAGGAATGGGAACAACTTTAAATACTCCCAACATTGTTCAGATTAATTCTATAGCTTAGAAACTCACTTAAACTAGAATTCACAGTGTAACTACTAATGGCAATGATTAAACTGAAGGATGAGATAATTACAGGAGATCGAGGAGATTTCAAAAACGATAATTGTGTAACAGAACGTTATTACAGGAAAAGACGAGCGGATGATTTTGACGGTGTCGCCGATTACGGTGGTGCATTCTGAATCGACACTTTTTGTAGAATTAGATTTTAAAAACATGTTCACTCAGAGTGTTTGTTGTTCCTCTTTGTGGCTACAAAAATAGAAAATGTATTATTTTTCCTACTGTAAAATGGGGCTGCGTTTTTTTGTATATCAAATTGTGTATTGAATAATTAATATTATTGTTTTTCCATACATCTAAACCTAAGTAGAGGACAAATTAGAATTGGACATAGTAACGATTATAATAAAAATCAAAAGTTAAGTAAACATGCCTGTATATCGTTAAATTCTAATTCAATAAACTACAAAATTCACAGAGTGTCACCTTAAAAGTGTCGCACATCTAACGTAGGTATGTGGGAAACTGTCACATATTACTGTTAAATACGGTTCCGATGAAAGATCCCTCACGCGTCGGACGAACGTGGATGGGTAAAAATCAGCTAAAATCAGAAGGACTTGGTGGTTTTTGGCAGATAAAAGTAATAAGAATATCGTTAAACACCTGTATATAATTTTTCCGTGAATGAATAATTTTTTTAACATTTCATAATTGGCGAAACACATTCTTGAACATTTTGGTGGTGTCTTGACAACAAACACTGAATAGTCAATATAATTTTCAACTAGTTCGCAACAGTCAATATTATTGTGTACCTAGTAAGTAGGTAAGTTACACAATAAAGTAACGCTTAGACGTTTGTGTACAAATTTAATGCATTTAATGCATGAAGTCATGAGGACCAACTCTAGTCGAGTAGCAAATATTTAACAAAGTAATGTTTACTAAAGCTTACTTTGATACTTTTTGTATATTGGGCAACAAATCAAGACGGCATATTCCAGTGCAGCTCTAATTTATGTCATGTGCACAGGGTTTTTGTACAATCAGAATGAACGCAAATAAGAAAACTTTTAAGGATGTTGATATCGAGTCAGTTTCCATAAAGATTATTAACATAGGACTGAAGGTTTTCATAGTAATAGCAGATGATGATGGAATGTGCAAGTGCTTATCATTTACCAAAAATTGACACATGCTTATTAGCAGCAGATTGGATTGGGTTTCTCCAAAAGCATAGCCCACTGAGCAATATAGCAAAACATGTAAAATTAAATATAGGTGATCTTTAGAGATATTTTAGATCTGAGTGAAGTTTACAATCAATGCGGGATATTCCTTATAAAATTGGCACAACTACGACTTGGTTAATGTCCAAAGACACTTGAGTTCATAGAAGTATGGCTTTCCGGTTTATTCTATGGTTTGTGAAAGTTTACATTCAGCCTTAACAACTCTAAAGAATCACACATAGTGTTAAAACGCGTTGGGTTGTATTAAATATAAATCATTTAGTGGAATCACTTGTTATTACTATTACTAAACACGTATGGAGATCCGCAACGTAAATCTTCATCAAATAAATCGTAATTATATTTTGAAGAAATGCTATGCACAATACCACCGATAAAGCACCAATTCTACAATGTTTTGTTTGAGTTTTTAAAAGTATAATAGAAAAAAAACTCATTTCATTTAGTTTCTATTTTCTTAAAAACAGCTAAATATTTATTTAATAAAATTTAATACATTCAATATACTTATGATATAGTATAATAAGAAATACAGGGTGGGCCATTGAAAAGGAAACACGCCTGTTTTGGGACACTTAGACCGGTTTCCTAAAAAAAAGCTTGGACACGCAATTTTTTATTATTGGGGGACAACTTTTGATGTCAAACTTAACATTGACACATCAACCCCCTAGCCCCAGCAATCCCTAACTCAAGAATTTAAATAGGGAAAGTGAGTCCAGCGACCCCTCATTTGAAATGTCTTTTACTTCTCTATTCGACAGTATGTTAGTTAGTTTTATTCAATTTTTTTTCGCCTCCATGAAAAGCACCCTCTAGATTAACTAAGGTGGGGGTGTTGTTTAGGAAAAATCCTGAAACATGCCACCTTTTACCTTTTGAACGGCATATTTTGATGTCACATTTGACATCAAAAGTTGTCCCCCAAAAATAAAAAATCGACGTGTCTGAGCATTTTTTTAAGAAACTGGTGTCCCAAAACAAAACAGGCGTGTATATGAGTTGAATGTTGTGTAAAATGTTACAATTTTTTTCCTAAAAATGCGAACAATTCAAACTGTCACATTAAATTAACACTTTTCATGTTTTCTACTTTCTGTTTTATTATTATCAGACACGTTTTATTCAATGGAATAATTTGAAATGTAAGACTTATCATATTTTATAATTGTACAATTATGAAAGTTGGATAATTACGTCGACGTGCTAACCATAAGCACAATAACCAAGTAATATGAATTTTGGTTGAAGAAAAAGAAACACACGGATAATGCAATTGGATAAACATACAAGTTGTAAATAATAATGCTGCACTCGTGTGGGGATCAAGATTGTTCAAGAGCCATCTCTTATTTTCCAACTAAATGAAGTAATGCAAAGAAAATTTGGGATTTTCAAAACATTTGCAGAATCCCACTTACCAAGAAATCGTAGCAAAAATTGTATACATTGTATAAAAACGTTATTATGTTCAGGTACTCATATATACAAAAAAAAAGAAGGAAAAGAATAACCGAAGAAAGGAAAAGTAAACCTCTATTGAACCAAAACTGAATCTGCAAAATATAATAAACGATATCATATTTTTATAAGGTATTGTTATAACATCTCCCTTTTATTTGAGAAGATATCGTTCTGAAGGGTGCACGAGCGAGAGTGTTCCATAACAGTTGTTTACTTGTGGTTAGAAGTGTATTCATATATACTACGTAGCGTTGTGTAAATACATGTATGATATGATAAGGTTATGTTTACAGTTATTATAGACACGTTGCAATTGTGTTTTCATTCCATTAGCAACTTATGTAAGTGATGGGTAACGTTGTAATAGAAACCTGCTTGAAAATTCAGCAAGGGTCTTGGATTATGTGAAACGCTCGAGTGGCGAAATTGGATAAAAAGGGACCGAGATGTACTTGTACTTGTAAAAAGAACTTCCCTCGAAAATAAATCCCCCAAGAACTTAATCGCTATTTCAGATATCTAGTCGAGGAAATAAAGCACTAAAATAAGCCAAACCTACCAAATTTTTGTAGTAAGACGGATTGAGATGGGGTTTTTTGCATTCGCTTCCTAAATTTAATAGGAAACTTTGTACCTACTTTTCATCATGTTTTTTTTCAAAATTGCATTTGTGCAGTCGAAAATGCATCCTGAAAAATGCATTTTCAGAGAAAAAATTCATAACTTCGTTATAAGCTTATAGAATCAACTCCATTCGGATTCAGGGGGGTTTTCGAGGTCGCTGATTCCGAATATGACCTCCAAATTGCCTCACCGCCCACCTGGAGCTCAGGATGGCTGAACAAGGTCATCTCCGAAGCTTTTTCTGAAATTCACTTTCAAATGATTTTAGACATCTCACACGAAGTTTGTTTGGGTTTCTGATTCCAAATCAGGCATCGGAAACTGTCCCCCGCGTACCTGTTGTTCCGCATCCGGGCATCAACGTCATCCTCTGAAGTTTCACTGAAGTTTCAAGACTATAGGTAACCGAAAATTGTTTCCGGGGTTTTTTGGGTAGCTTAGGTCGAATGTGGCACCGTATACTTGCTAACGGACACCTGGTGCATCACACCGCGGCGACATCAACGTCTTCCTCTGGAGTTTCACTAAAATTTCAAGCCTAGTGAACTAAAAATAATTTGTAATTGCTAGGACGGGGTTCTTCCAGGACCTCTATCCGGACCTGACCAGCCGTGCATGGTACACAACCCGCCTGCCGAAGTTCTCCACGAGATTTTGAAACTACTCTAACTACCAACCTTATATTAGGAGGAATGAAATTAAATTTAAACTAAATATTTTATAATGTTAACTTCGTATATTTGGATGATAGCATTTGAGTGAAAATTTCAAGCGAAACTCTAGAGGATGACGTTGATGCCGCCGCGGTGTGGTGCACCATCAGGTATCCGTTAGAAAGTATCCGGGACCACATTCGATCTGAGCGACCCAAAAAACCCGGAAACAATTTTCGGTTCCCTATAGTCTTGAAGCTTCAGTGAAACTCAAGAGGATGACGTTGATGCTCGGATGCGGGGCACCAGGTACGCGGGGGACGGTTTCCAATGCCTGATTTGGAATCAGCAACCCTAAAAACCCTAGGATCAGATGTCTAGAATCATTTGAGCGTGAATTTCAGAAAAAGCTTCGGAGATGACCTTGCTCAGCCATCCTGAGCTCCATGTGTACAGTGAGGCAATTTGGAGGTCATATTCGGGATCAGCGACCTCGAAAACCCCCTTGTACCCGAATTGAGTCGATTCTAGAAGCTTATAACGAAGTTATGAATTTTTTCTATGAAAATGCATTTTTCAGGATGCATTTTCGACTGCACAAATGCAATTTCGAAAAAAAACATGATGAAAAGTAGGTACAAAGTTTCCTATTAAATTTAGGAAGCGAATGCAAAAAACCCCATCTCAATCCGTCTTACTACAAAAATTTGGTGGGTTCAGTGCTTTATTTCCTCGACTAATCTACGATAAACATACCTTGACAAACTTTTACATTAATAAAATAAGGAAAACTTCATCGTACTCAGTCAACTTTTCAGCTGTATCTACTTACATATGCATAACTAAATTAAAGTTGTGTACTAAAAAAAATTGCTGCAATGCAGAAAAATTATTTCTACATTACTTTCCTTCAACGTTGAAACAAGATGGGGAGCTTTAGGTATATTATAAATAGTTTCCAGGGGGAACTTTGAAATCAATAGCACGTGAGCATTTTTATTTTTGGCGGACCATGTTAAGGAAACGCTTAAAAAGCAATTTAGCGATTAATTCCTTTCTGTATTAAAACTTTGACTTCAACGTAAGCTTTTTTCGGATAAAAAAGTTCAGAGAAATATGTAATTACGTTAAGTTTGAGTGTAAAAGTTGATCAGGTCCGTTGAACACTAAATGTCTTCTATATTGTATACTATTATAATTTTGAGTTCGTGATTTCCTCCAAGCTATTATATGGAACAATAATAATTATCTTCCAATAACAAATAAGATTTTAACGAAAAGGACTAGATAAAAAACGCTATTAGTTACTCTGTATAAATGTCTTTTTTTCCGTAGTCCCCTCTTTGACAATTAATAGTTATGCTTTAAATAAGAAATAAGGAAGGAAACTAGCCTGCATTACAAGATGTAAGTGGCACAGAGGATTAGATTAAGTTGAGAAAAAGTTTAGTATTCTTTAGATTTTTTAATCAAGGGTTCAGCAGAAAAAGCAGAAAGAAAAATTATGGTATGACACAAATAAAACAGGTCCATACGTACTCGAAATGTGATTTAAATAAATAAATCGACAGTTTCTAATTACCACAATTTGAGAATTCCATCTCAAGCAAAAAAAATTAATGCTATGGCTCATACGTAATAAAATAATACTAATAATACAATAAAGTAGGAGACAATAAAATTTACAGTTTATGACAAAATAATGTGTAAGATAAAGAAATGATGACACAGTAAATTCAAACTAGATTGTCTGAGAAAGAAAAGCATTTTTGTTTATTTTGCACGAATGAAATTCACATTTCGATACTTTTAACTTAATTGATAAACACAAAAATAACCAAGCGTTGTTATACTACTTTTATTTGGTTCTGTTTGAGCTTGAGGCAATGAAAAATCTATGAACAATTTAGATAAAAGCAGAAATACGAGAAGAGACTCTAATTTCTATAAAATTTTATACTCATCATATAATTTCTGGTAGATATAAAAATCCCGTATATTATATTTTTTCTTTGCGAAATTGTTCTAGACATAATTCTTATTTTTAGCTGCCAGGAAACGTATTATAAGAGCAGACATTCGGAAAAGATAAATATTTAAATTAAAATACGAAAGTTAGTCATACGCAAAGTTTGTGCGTAAACTTAATTCAAAGTAAACCAAGTGATATCAACCCTCATAATGCCATTGTTGTTCGAGAATAGTTCATATATTTAAATTTTCTGCGTAAAGTGATTGGGATAGAAAGCTTGAAAAGTAACCTTCCCTATATTGATTTATGTATTTTGGACTACAGTACAGGGATTTAGATGCTATATACAAATAAGCAAAAGCTTTAAATATTTTATAACAAAATAGGCGGCTCGTAGCAAGAGATAACGACAGTAATAAATAACGACAGACTTTTATTACATCCTTTCATCACAAGCTTTGTGGATATGAGGTCAATGTAAATACACCAAAGTCACTTAATATTATAAATACCTACAAGAGCATGAGCTCCTTTAATTAACTGATAAAACTTGTGTAGGTATATCAGATTATGTATACGCTTGAATGAAAACCTACCCACCAACCGGTAGGTATAAATTAAGAGACAATCATGGTGAAGGTGAAATACAAAAATACATTATATTCAATTATTTTAAGACACAAAACGAATGTTCTTAACCAGCCTTCAAATAAATTTGCACAATTATGGTGGAGGGAAGGTGAGCTTTCAGCTTCAAGAAAGAACTACGAATCCTTGATGATGTTTTTCGTTGACGATCAATCCGGAAATATTTAAGCTTCCCTTCCTAAACAATTATGTTTCCTCAAGAAAGGTTATGCATTTCACCTTTTCCAAGTGTGCTTGGCGACGCACACAAAATGAATACTTGAACTTGATTTCAAAGCACTGCAATTTTCTTAGTTATGGATAAATCTTCACTCCTCGTTCTCTTCCTTCGTAGCATTTTCAAACGTCTACTTCCCTTTTTAAGCACTAACTAACGTATAAATAGTTTTTTGTTGTGCATCAAACACAAAAAATTCATATTCCCCTGATCCGCAGAAAACATAATTATGAAAACTGAACGTCGACTATCTTCTTTTAATTAACAAACATAATCCTACAAAATAGAAAATTAAATAGTACTCGTGTATACATATATGATACATAACGGATATAATAAATTGTTGAATGCGTTGAAAGTTTAACACGTAATAAAAAAGGATACAACCAAAATTAATAACTCAAGTTATTTTTTACGACAAAACAACATACTAAGTTCAAGAATCATTAAAAACATGAATTAGTTATAGTTGCAGTGTGTTAAAAAGCGATGCCCCCTCTTTGGTGAGATGCAAATTTTTATCAATTGACGGAATTTCAACGCCATAGAATAAGAAAATGCGGATGGATTATCCATTCCTGACGACACTCCATTTTCACAACTGGTCGCGAAGATTGTGCGTATTGGTTTGTCGCTCTTGGTGATCCTTTCTGCCTGCTAAAGAAGTTTATGATATGTGTAATTTCTGTAAAGCCGACCATTTCAATCTTCTGGACTTACATCGTTCTATGTTAAAGTTTAACAGGTTGCAATAGAACAAAGAATAGAATCGTTTTTGTTTATGTGCTCATGATACTCGTAGAATGATCAGAGAAATATTGAATCTACACTTTTCTCTCTGAGGGGCTACATGTCGTAGAAGAAAGCGTTCTCTAGTAATGATTCCGATAGTTGGAACCAATATTGCATTTCTTCAAAGGTACTATGGAGTTTTTGTAGAATGCTAATGATGTGATTCCGTTGTATATTCGTTCGCCGAATCTATCACCTATTGAACGTCTAAGAGGAATAACAGCCACCTACAAACATGGGAGATGTTCTCCAAAGGGGGGTTTTAGAAGGTTAAGGTCGAATGGAATGAAAATTGAGACTATTATCAACGTTTATGTTAGTGTTTGTCATTGTTTCTTTAAAAGAAGTCAATGTTTACTTGAACGAAAATAAAGCTTTGCTTTTGTTAAACAATTATAAAAAGAAGAAAATAGGAACTGATAACACCATTTATAAGGTATCATATGAATAGAGAACTAAGAAACATCCCGACAGAAGACACCACATAAAAGTTCAAAAAAAACCTTCGCTAGAATCAAAGATACGGTCGAGAATTTAAATTCATTATCTACACACTGCCTTGGTTGCAACGAAGTCAAGCAAACTGATTTGTGAGCAGTATTTTAAAAATATGTAGATAAAAACAAAAAACACTTACAACATAGAAGTACCAATGCATGTCAGGACAGCGGACCAAGAACATGAATAGAAACACAGCTTCTTAGATCATTTGACTAGCCTTTTTAATGCGTCTTTGTATTATTTAATGGAAAACCATTACTTTTTAAAGATAAATAAACATTAGAATAGAAAACAATTCGTAAAATAACGGACTATTTAATATGTAAAACTGTAGTAATGTGCACGTTGGTTTATCTGGGTTAGGTAATGAACTGATCTAACACAGTTAGTAAGCAATCTGAATTTTTACTAAAATTATGGTTATGTCGATATAAGTACAAGGTGTTCGAAAAGTGTGGAATATTCTTCGGAACGATTGATGTTTGGAAAAATGTTTTCGATGAACGCAGTTCGGTATTTTTGTGTATGTTTATTTTTTGATACCTTCAAAAATGTAAAACTTCAATTACACCGGAATTTGTAAGTATTTCTAATATTATCTACACCCATCATCGCTAGATAATTTATTTCAACCATTGAATGAACCTTAGATCTGCCAAATAGCAAGAAAAACATATAAAATTAAGTGATTAAGTTTCAATGTGACGTGTTCGGCAGTTGAAAACTTAAAACCAAAATTCAGTAATATTTATTTACTGTTATAAATAAACAACTTTTAGCTGAAGCGCGTCCGTTGATAAAATAAGGCATGCGCGGGTTATTCTTACCAAGATGCAGTACAACACACTTGTCGACGTTTAACGGTAATAACGAGTGATCACTCCATTTGCCAATGGCATCTAGGTCCTGCTGTATTACTCTGTACTTGGTTGTAGGATTGCCATAAATTTTTATGTCGTCCGCAAAGGCTAAGCAGGCTGATGACACAACCGTAAAAATATCGGATACATATGCGAGAAATAGCAATGGGCCTAATACGGATCCCTGGGGTACACCACTGACCATAGGACCAACCGACGAGTGTTGGTCATCAATTCTAACACAGAATCTGCGGTTAGTAAGGAATGCTTCAGTCCAGGCAAGTAAGTTTCCACGTACACCCAAATTTTCTATTTTGTATAGCAGGCGGTTTTTTGGGACTCTATCAAAAGCCTTGGCGAAATCGAGGTAAATAACATCAATGGGACACTTGCTATCCAAGTCCAGTCATTCATACAAGTTAGAAGGCATGAATCCATGTTGAGCCTAGGGTATTGCAACCGTGGCAAGCAGAATAAGCGGAAAGCGTCGCTTATTATCGTTTCCATTAACTTACTAGAGATCGGGAGAAGGTCTGTAATTCCCAGGATTTGTTATCGCCCTTCTTGAAGATTGGCGTGACGGACACAGTTAGCCATGTTTCCGGGATTCGATGACATTGGAAAGATGATCTATCAGTAAAGATAACGGTTGAAGCAAGCTAGTACATACCATACTTAACAAATACCTTAGCCGGCAGGCCGTCCAGCTCAGGGGAACTATCAGTTTTTAATTTTTTTATATAATTTATAATTAATTGATGACTGATGTCGATGTCACACAGGGGAATGTTCTGACGAGGGATAAGATATACTTGGATATGTCAGACTACCAGCTTCAATGCTGAAACTATTTTCAAATGCAGTTGCTAGCAAGTCTGCAGTTTTTTTATGTGTTACGCAACATATCGAGTAATTTTTTTTCAGTAGAGGGATTTTTACCGCTGCTGACTGGCGGGTAGACCACATGTACTTGAATAGCTTCTTAAAAACTGATAAGTAAAGAAAGGATTACATGCAAAATGCACATAAAATGGTTAATATACGTAAATATGTATAAATAATTGCTATTAAAGGTAAATTAAACCAATTTTTTTGCATAAGTTACACATTTGGCCCATGTTTGCATATTTGAACTTTTAATCCATTTATTTGCATAAAATCCGAATAAAATCAATATTTTTTTAAAAAGGGATAAAATTTGAAAGTCAAGGTCTTAGCGAATCAATGACATTACTAAAAGAATTTGAACACTTGTGTAACAAAGTAAGGGGTGAAGTGGGTAAATCAGTTTTAGAAAATTTTCATAGTGTACCTACTGAAAAAAAATCCTGGTTACGAATTGTTAAATAAAGTAAACAGTGTTTTAAGTGGTGACAATGTGGAAGATTTAGAGCTAACTCAAATACAATTGCAAAGTTAGTAAATGCTCCAACACACTAGAGGTAAAAAGGTCATTTTCGATTTAGAAATATACTTTCCGACAGAAAGCATAGATTTCTAGTACAAAATTTTGAAAATCATTTAGTTATAAGTTCATTTTATAATAATTAATACTTAAATACGTTTTAATAAGTTTGATTATGTTTAATATTTTCAGTTTGTGGAATTTGTAGGTATATGTTCAAAATTGAGCAACATAAGTGTTTAATACTGGCCTGCATATTTAAAAAAAATTATTGCATATATTTAACAAATAGCGTGCAATTTTACGAATAAATCATTGCATATATTCCTTTTTTTACCCATAAGTTTTGAACGAAAAGAGAAGTGTGTAGATATTATAAAAATGAAAACATTTTGTGACAATCTTTGCCGATCCTTGTTGCATCCTATGTTTTGAAAACAATTACATATTTCCGGCATAGTGGCTGTAGAAATCTCTTGTCTCCCTCAACAAAACAAATATGATTAAGTCTTATCTGGGTTCAAAAATAACAAATACCATAACATGAATTTGCGGTCTGAATGCGCCATATATGCCCTTAGGTCTTATTCAACCAAAACAGTTCATGAAGTAAAGGGAAGTAACAAAGTAATACATTGTAAATGAACAAACAAAACATCACAAACAAATTTAGTTTCATTTACAAATCCAATATGTGTGAAGTATTTTTCAAAGTGTAATTGAATGTAAATTTGAAGTGAAATATAGGAAGGACATTAGGTAATACAATATGAAAGACGTGCTACCATTTTCAATAATTGCAGGTAATCCGTTAGCTATATGTCATTTGTAATTCATATGTTATTCACCGATCAATACTCCAATATTTCAATGGTTGTAATACGTATAATCAAGAAAAAGTCATTGGACAATAAATCAGGATGCGCTCACTCGCTAGTGGACAGTTTGTTGTGCTGTTTCTGCTGATTTTAATATGTAATCGCTAACTGTTAATACTCCTTCCACTAGAAATCGAAACATTTGATAACTATTTTTTGTACATTTTTCGTAATTATGGAATTTTGTAAATATTACAAAGTGAAAACGTATTCTAACGTCACAGAAAGATAAAATTGAACGTAGAAATTGCGTTCAGTTTGACAGAAGTATCCGAGTTGCCAAGAATTTGATGGTCAACGTAATCGGTCAACTGAACACTACATTTGCCATCGATCGAACAATTTTAAGCATAAACGTAAATAAACATTATCTGATTAAGGATTCAAGAGCACGCTTTTTTTAGAGATTATGATTACGTGAATTTTGCAGTACACAGAAGCATATAAATAATTACAGCGATCGTCAGCAAAATACACTATGAAAGGGTTGCAGTCAATTCGTGTTGTTCGTAAAATTTTCCCTTCCTACTGAATCTAAAACCTACCATTGATCCATTTGATTTCGATTCTTTAATCGTTCTGTGGAGAACTTTTATCGGTATAACATCATGAGAACAAGTGGCAAAATTAACGACAAAAGATATCTACATAATTCAAAAGTTTCAATTGTAGATAATTTGGATAAGCTCAAAGGGGGAGCACAATATATTAATATTGTAGAAACTCAGAAAAAGAGGAGTTAGAAGATAATAGCATTGGAACGCACTTTGTTAAAATTAGAAACACTACTACCTGAATTTGCATTTTAAGGCATCACAATTGAGAGCGTCTGTAAATGTAAGGAAGTAGTCGAAAGTTTTGAAGTGTAGGTTAAAAACTTCTTGCCGAGTAAAATATTCAAAGAGAAAATCGATGTTCAAATAAAACAATCGGTGTAAACGTGCTTGGATGGCTGCATTAAGTCTCCTCTGCATTGAATATTTTATCTCGACCTATGGCATTGTTTGATCGGCAGATCAATGCCTTCTCCAATATAACAGCTGACAATTATTTTCAGATTTCTTCAGAATTTCTCGTTCCTTTATTTGTAGTTTCGAACCTTTCACGCCATTCTAATTTGATTCTCGTCGATATTATTCCCAATACGAAATTTGAACGAATCGTCCTTTTGCCGAGGATAACAGAGAAAAGGGGCACAATGAGATTTAAATTGAGAACCACGCATTCTTAACCATATGTGACATGAGTAACGTGACGTCGATTCGTGTGATTGACTTTTAAAATTGATTACGTCGAGAATGTCTTATGAATACGTAATCAACAAGGAGTCAATATTTCCATTGAGAATATTAGCATTTGATATCTATAATGACTTTGTTCCGTGACGCGAAAAGCAAAGTGCTCTGGTTTGTACAATGCCCGTGGGACGTCGATAATATGACCTTATATACTGTAATATATTTTCGATGCCGATAGGTGTCTTGTACTTTATTATTATGTCTTTGCCGTTGTATATATATCGATAGGAGAATATATTTCGCACACCTTTAAGAAATACATAACGAGAGGTCTCTTGAGCATTCGTATGATAACTGAATACGAATTCATTTCCAGAGAAAACTATTTTATTTCGTGCAACGTTATAATGAAATTTCAAAATATTCACGTATCCATATGCACTGCCTCCTACATAAATTTCACAAAGTTTGTTTAATCTCAAAAAAAAAAACCGAACGTGACCTAATTCGTATAGTTTTAAATTTTACTGAAACCACCGTACTTTGACTACAAGCAAAGAGAAATTAATTGGGTTTAGTAAGTCCAAAATACATAACTAAAGATAATTCAAGTTATCCCTAATTCCTCTAAATTATCCAAAAAAGCACTTTATGTAAATAAAAGCTGGATTTAAAAAAGCGCAACGCTATGAAAACTGTGTCAATGTTGTAACGAATGTATCCCGTATCGAACCTGAACTTTATTCAGGTCCAAAATACTTTTAGCCAGTTATCTGTTGAAAAAAAAGTGCGTCGCGCACGTCCGATAAAATCCTTCTGAATATGACGCACGTTCAGCTTCAAAAACACGTCGCAATACATAAAATCCCTTTACCACTCGTCACATTCTATCCTGGTCGCTATTTACAGCTTTACAAGAATATGTTTTTTTTGATTTGAAATCTTTGCAAATTTTGAAATCATCTATGATTGCTCTTTCAACAACTACTAATTAGAACACCACCATAGATGGAGGACAACAACCATTTTCAAAATGGTTTTTGATCAAATAGAATAGTAAAGGGAGTAACAGGATATGATCAACTTTCCAAGTTTGTGGAACGCGACTATGTGAGTGACAAGTATGGAATCTTGCATTGTTTTAGCGAAACAGGATGCCTTTCATCATCCTGTGATTATCCTACCTCGATGGCCAAGTATCAAATTTTACACCCGCTATATTGCAAATACAAATTTTGGTGGGAGGGGGGGGGGCAGTCTCGTTAGGAACCAATTGTATAGTTTTGTGGTATCGTTTTAGATAAGACAGTCCAAATATCCATCAGAATATTGTTGTTACATATATTTGACTTTAAAAACTCATCACTTTTCATTGTAATATGTATACGTTTTAAGTAAAGTATTCATATAAATAGTAAAGTGAACATTTTTAACAGTCACGATGAGTTTAACAGGAAAATGCGACGATGAATCCAGATATAAGAGACAATCAGCATCCGATCCGGAAAAATTGTTTTTCCTAAAACTGCTTTGGAAAATAATATTTTCTTTAATAAAACGAAGAATGAAGAAGTTTACATTTTCCTCTCTAGAGATGAAAGTGAACAGTATTGCCAGAGCATTTATCCATTGCAGAAAAACCAATGAATTCAGTAAACTGTCAACATTTACAACTTAATGCTATAAAAATGCAAATTTCAGAAACATTTTTTTAATTATATACATTATACAGTGTTAAACAAAATTGTTGTGTAAAAGACGAGAGAAAATGGTTTTGCAACTCTTGCTCAATTGATTTTGAGCTCGAGTTGAAAAAAGCATAACTTTCTTTTCTAGTTGTACAAATAAGTATGCACTTAGCAACTGTTTAACAAACGTATATTATCAACAATATTCTTTAGCTGATCAGTAGTCCAATGAAGATTCCCTTGGTCTTGATTATGAATTGGAATTAATTATGAATTTAGTAACAGAAACAGACCAAAAACCCCCATCACAGTGTTGAATATTCCTAATAATTTACTTTAACCTCGTTTATAAAAATGAGTCAAAAAGGGCGTTGGTCTTCTTTACAAAAAATACAGAATTGTAGGAATACTGCATTCGACAATCATTATAACATCAGAAATTTTGGCTCAGTTTGTTCAAACAATTTCTTACAATAAAGATAAACAAAAAAAATAGACGTAAGAGGAAAACTTTTACTGTTTATAATTATGTTATTCAGTTACTTTTGTATACAATTACAGAGGCTAATCAAATGATACTAATTTATGCACAAATTAAAAATTACTTACGCTAATCATAAACGTTGCTGTTGACTCATCTACGGCTCCTAACATAAATCGTAACTGAAACGATACTGTGGAAATACTCTAAAAACTGTAAAAATGATAGATCAGTTTAGAAAAAGGGAACCACAGCCGTTGTTGAACAAAGCGCCAGTTTTGGGAAGTTAAAGTCAAATTTGTAGCCTTTCTAGACAAGGAGTTTTCTTACATTTAAAGCTTCAGCAGTCATGTCGCCAGATTCTACGCGAAATGTACATTAAACTTCGAAATCCCAGTTTAGAAAGATCTCCGGAACTTGGAAAGTTTAGGATGAGATACGACCGACCACGAAAAGTTTACCCCGCAATTTAGTATGAACCAAAAAAATAAATCATAGATTCTGCATATAATCCAAAAAAAAGGCGGCTGGAGGAACGGCAATTACAAAACCTAATTTGTACACTTAAAAAAGGTGGACTTCGATGCATAAATTTTATAATATCCTCATAAATCGCCAGAAGGAATTTTAGTTTAGTTTTCTGAATAGACAATTTAATTCGTTTCACTGTTTGTAACGAACACTTATCTGTCGTAGCGTTATACATTTTTTACTACGAATTTCAAACAAAAATGCAATTTCATCTAAATCGAATCGTTCCATTTATTGGCGATAAACGTGGTAATTTATCAACAATAGTTCAGACGTATTTCGTAATGTCGTAATTCTCTAGTCGTGAAAAGAAACTTATCTGAAAAAGAATTGGCTACCGTTCAAACTCAATAAAATGCAATTCAAACGCTGTTTCAATAAAACTGTGACAAGGTATGAGAAAATTCGTACGAGGAACAACAAATGTGATCAAAGAACTGTCAAACTTCCTTCTGATTTATGTATTTGCAATTGGATGCGGAGTTATGCAAAAGGTATGTGATTGAAAACTGAATAGATTTTTCATAGACAACGGTACCGTCGCGCTGGTTAAAAAAATGTTTGGAAGTAAAAAATTGTCATTTTCACCTTGTTAATTTATTTACTAAGTAACTTACCCCGTTGAATGTGAAACTGTAACGCCATTACTGAAGTGTCAGAAAATTACGCTTACCTGAAACAAGAGAATTTAATTAAAACTAGAATTATTAATGGTTTAAAAAATTCAATTGGCCTTTGATGTTTCACATATCATATTACCTAAATTGTTTCACTTTAGTTATAATTTATTTAGCTGTCCGTTACAACTGTTCGACCAATCCGTAGTCATGTAAATGCTTTCGAATATTGAACAAGCCTTTTGAGTTTCATAAACCCCTTTGTTTTGTTTTGTAATGTAAAGCACCTTTTCACGTACAAAATTAATTCTCTGTAGTTTGCTTGTTACATACAACTATACAATAATTAAAATCTATGGTAGGGGTAGGTGCACATATAAAATAATAAATAAAGTTGTAACAAAATTGTTTAAATTGAATAAAATTAATTAGATTCGTGTATTTAAGAATGTTTATTAATTTGATTACTTTTAAACCTTGCTAAAGTTCATTTCGAGACTATAGAATACTTGCGCAGAAACCAATTTTGTTCCGAATATCAGTACACTATCTAACCAAAAAACGTTTGCACTTTTCATATGGCGCCGGCGTTTGAGGTGCCCACAGGGGCCTACAGACGATCAACTTAGTTGTCAACTTCCTGCCATAGACGAAAGCAAATATTGACAACATCAGTTATTACAAAGATTTTCATCCGAATTAATATTTTTTTTGGAATTTTTTTTTAAATGTTGACTAATATATGTACCTATATCTATATAGGGTGTTTCTACTCAAGGTGGACAACGTAATAGAGGTTGTAGAACTCGTCAAAACTAACACTTTTGTTTAAGTAATTTTTTTCATTTTGGCTTTTGTTTTCGAATGATGGACCTTTCTTTGTTTTTTTACAAATCTCTATATCTCCATTATTTGTACTGGAATTTCAAAAAATCAAATTTTTTGGAATCAACAGTTTAATATGTACAACGTTTGTTCAAAACTTTTTTACAAAAAAATGTAGAACAGCAAAATGATGGTCATTTTAAATTATAGTAGTAAAGTAAATTTTGTGTTATTCAATTTAAAAAAATTAAAATGACTGCCATTTTGCTGTTGTAAATTTTTTGTAAAAAAGTTTCGAACAAATGTTGTAGATATTAAACTGTTGATTCCAAGGAACTTTGATTTTTGAAATCCGACTACAAATAATGGAGATATACAGACGTGTAAAAAAAAACAAAAAGAGGCCCATAATTCGAAAACAAAAGCCAAAAGGAAAAAAATTATTTTGAAAAACGTATTCGTTTTGACGAGTTCTATAACCTCTATTGCGCTGTCCACTTTGAGTAGAAACTCCCTGTATAACAATAATGAGTAACGGATTATTAGTGATTTTAAACGAGTTGTGTGAGGAAGTGTGTTCTCCTAAAAAAATAAGAAATTGATCCAAGGATTTGCCGAGGCAAATTTTCTCATTCAAATTTGATGTCTGAACTACGTGTTAGTGCACCTGAAGAGTTTAAAAATGTCTTAAGGATGGACAGTAAAACGTACGACGACTTACTATGTAAAGTGCGACCGCTTATTGAAAAACAGGACACCGTCATGCGTGATGCTATTATCGCAAATGAACGGCTATCTGCGACCTTTCGATTTTTGGGTAGTGGACAGAGTTTTGAAGATCTAAAATTTTTAATATCTTCTGAATCAGCTCCAGACTTTTCACTACCTTCAATTTTCTTTGGCTCTCTTCTAAAGCATGTTCGAAAGTTATTGACCCTTTTCTTTGTAGAATCCATATTAGCATCTTTGTCAATTTTTTTATAAATTTTCTAAAAGATGAGTCCAAGCGACTTTTTTTTATTTTTATCTTTAAAAACGTTACTTTTTACTTTCCACAATTCCGGTAACGTTTTATAGCAGTTAAAAAATTCGTTCCGCACTTCATTATTGGGTATGTTTGCCATTTCATAAACACTGCGCGAAAACAAGTTCGAACTTCAACTACTTGCATCATGCATCATTCATCTGGTGATGCTGCAACTTTTACAGTGTGAACCAAGAAATTCATGCATCTTGATGTTGCAACTAAAAATGCAGCATGGAAATGCACAAGTGTGAACATTAAGTAACCACATAGGATGATCGATTTAATTTACACTTTGCATTGTTTAGTACACAAGGAGACATATTTGTCTTTCTCCATTTATATGACAAGATTTTTAGAAAAAGGACAAGTGGTCAATAAACAATTTTTGTAGTTATATGGATTATTTAAGATCTTTATTGGTGCATCAGATACCCAGGAAAAATGGTCATTTGCATTGCATTTACAAACATTTTGTCATATTCATGAAAACAGACAAATAACAATGCAGAATACCGCAGAAAAATAAATGAAAGCAATCTTGGTCATGTATAAATTTTTTATTCATAAACATTTTTAAAAACCGTATTTAAAATGCGGTCCATAAAATCCTCCGCAATATTAATATACCCCTGCACCCTGCACATTGTTCGTGTACTTCACATATAACTCGTAAGTAATACAATAGTCATTATCCAATGTAATGGTTAAAACTTATTACTTTCTAGGACATTTTTCAAAAGCGCTGTTCATTTAAAAAACATCTTAAGATCACGGATGAAATTACTCGTACCAATAAAACACATAACGGCATGTACATTTTACAAAGAACTATCCAGCTTGGAAAGACATATAAAAACGAATGAAGACGACTCATACAAATTTAATAGAAACTATTATAATTCAAACTAGCTAGTACTGACAGCAAAGCCACAAGCCATACATATTCCCCACAGAACGTCGCATCAAGAGTTTATGAGGCCATGTTTAACTGCCCTACCGAAATTGTTAATTTATTTTATAATATCTTCCGAAACGTTAAACAGAAATGACTCGAATAAAAAAATGTCGTAAGAACATATTGAAAAAACTTCTTTTACCATACTCGAGGAGAGTCTCCTTAACAAATTAAATAACAGCTCTCCTTGAGGGAACAATATTTCTTCAAAATATCCTTGTAAAGCGAAATTTCTACACTGTGGCCCGAAATAAAGGAGTACATTTTTTAATCTGAAATAACTTTTTTGTTTTTAGGGCGATTTATTTTCTTTTTACAGGGTTAATACCTCAGCATGTCCCCAATATGAGTGCAAATTTTGGTATAAATAAAATGTACAGCGTCGGACTTACAAATTTTTTTCTTTAATGGTGCATTTGTGATCGTTGCAAATGAAACATGTTTTAGCTAAATTTGAACTGATATGCTCTTTCGGTACGGGAAGTACCCAGAACACTTCCGTACAAACGAAATTCTCCGAAATTGTAGGATTTGCGAAATATCATTTTTTTATTGAAATAAGGAAATAATACATTTTATTAAATATCACAAATTATAACTAAGAAAATTAGCTACATAATTTATAACTTAAAGTAAAATATTATGAATGTGGCCACCATGATTGTTCACCACTTCTTGTAGCCTTCTGCGCCATAAATTGATGGCCCCATTTATTGTACGCTGTTCAAAGTTGTTCCATACAAACTGCATTCGTTCGAAGAAATGGCAGGAAAGATGTAATTTAGTGCTAAGGAGCTTTCGTTTTAGTGAAGATATTAGAAAAACATTTAAATTTACATAAATATTAAAATTCGATATTTTTCTTTAGTTTATGGCTAATGCGCGTACTTAGTACCATTTAAATAAAAAAATGATATTTGGCAAATCCTACAATTTCAGAGAATTTCGTTTGTACGGAAGTGTTCTGAGTACTTACCGTACCGAAAGAGCATATCAGTTCAAAATTAGCTAAAACATGTTTCATTTGCAACGATCACAAATGCACCATTAAAGAAAAAAATTTGTAAGTTCGACCCTGTACATTTTATTTATACCAAAATTTGCACTCATATTGGGGACATGCTGAGGTATTAACCCTGTAAAAAGAAAATAAATCGCCCTAAAAACAAAAAAGTTATTTCAGATTAAAAAATGTACTCCTTTATTTCGGGCCACAGTGTATATTCAACGCAATGACTTATTTCTTAATGCTTCAGTTACTTCGAGTGTAGTTATTTCATATTTTAGACGGTTGCAGTGATGACAATTTTTTTTTTGTTTTTCCATATTACTTCTGTAGTAAAAACTTTTTATTACAAAGTACACATATGATGTTCGAACGAAACATATTCTTCACGGACCCTAAATCCATCAGATTTATATTCGGTTAAGTATCTTTAGAATACGTGATTAACTTAGATTTAGAAAGCAACAATCCTTTATAAAGAACGTAAGAACATAGAACAATTAGTTAATTTTTCCCTGGGAATTTCTTATTTGAAGTTAGTATCTTACAAAGTAAATGGATGTCCTTTATGGCAAATTAGGTCAAAGGTGACTGATGATGACAGCTTTGTTCCTACGAAGTGCCGGAAAAGGGCAAACAGCCTAAAAAGATATCCCCCACCGACTACCAAAATGAGCACTATTTGTTTCATTTTACCTCTGTAGTTTCCTTTCATAGTAACCAACATCATTTTCTTGCAGTGAAGTAATGAAATGAAAAGTAAGTACCTATTAAGGATTTGAAAGGTTAAAATGTTTTGAAAACCAAAAGCAATGTAGTAGGTTAAAGGAGATCTAACAAATAACCAAAAAAGTACAAAAGTTAAAGAATTAAGATTATTTCCGAATTTTCTCGGTGAGGTAATTATTATTTTAGTGTATGGGAATGACCTTAAGATTCGTACACATATTAATAAAACCACACCTTTTTTTTGCAAAATAACCTTAATCTTCTCGTACGTTATTGTATAATAAAATGTCGAAAAATCATTTGATATATTATAGAAGAAAATTCAATATTTTCACAATAGCGTACTTCATAGCAATGATTTTTAATGGTGTCTTGTTTGTCTCTTTACTTTGTCCCTTCATACGTCCATGAAACTAATGAAACGTTGGAGTCAGAATAAAAAATAATTTGCATCTCGCGCGGTATTGTTTTTTTAAATATATTATACGATTGCTTACTACGACTGGCTTACTTATTTGTACCTTTAATTTGAAGTTAACTTTTGTACCCTAATTACACCCTGTCAAAATATATTATGATAGCGCCAATAGCTTCGTAGCGCCAACGAAAAATGTATTAGGTACTCTATTTCTAAGGTTAACAGGAGGGTTAACCCTCACATCCATGTATGGCGTTCGCACCAGTATTAATTTGAGATTCATTCTTATTCCCTCGAGATTACAGTTAATCCGAACTTAGTTAATTTTATTCAATCGACCCCAACACATCATAAGTATATTAATTGAATAATTATAAAAATATTTTCTTTCGGCGTATTTTCCAAAACTTAGATCATCTACAAATAAATCAATTCTTTTCAATGGGAAGTCCAAAACAATTCAAGTCCTAAATTGATAATATTTTTCTCATAAAACCAAAGCAAAGAAGATTATTAGGGTTGATTTACGCATCGCGTTCATTGAGATCAGATCTTACAGAGTGCATCTTTGAAATTGAGTGTTCATTTCAACCTTAGGTTCTAAGTAACCGAACTTATTAAATATTTATTGAATTAAGGGTTGTGCTGTTGAGCATGAAACGCAATAATTATACGCTGCGTTACAAAATAAAATCTTAAATCTTTGCCAGGTAGTAAATAACCTTTCGCGGTTTCACTCTCATTACTTTCATAAACAAAACTGTTTCCTCTTAGCTTTGACTACACGTGAATATTTCTTATTGTTTTGATTGGTTGTTGATGTAAGACTGTTGTTGCATCGGATTTGACTGAGATAATTTACATCTTTTTTACGTCTTTAAAATTACACGGTTTGTTGTGATTTTATATATATGACATTTCTAATTAATGTATTTATATGTATGGTACTTTTAAGATCTTACAGATGAAATTTTTGCTCATGTTTATAATCTCCATATGCAAACAGTGTGATAATTCTTAGTTTAAGGTTAAAAAATTGTTTTCAAAATAAACGTCGGATTTTGCATAGAAATCTTCTATTTATTCATAATTGAACGATTTATTTCGTATACGCTTTAAAGCAAGTTTGTAATTTTTCAAGTAGCCACTTTAAATTTATTAAAATTTACAATCTTTATGTAAAACATCATTAACTGTGCTTTAAAAGCGCATCTACAAACATTTTTTTAATCAGTTTTATAAAACAAACTTTCTAATTACCTCCGTTTCAAAAGCGCGCTTTTTCAACTAGATACCCACCACTTATCAAAATACATCAAAGCTAAGTAATAAGCTTACCAATTACGAAAATACAATATTCCTTTGTATCCCGAATCCATATCTCCATATAGTATACCTACAATTTTTTTTCGTAATACGCAATGCGGGTTTTTACCGCTTTGGCCTTTTTTTTTATATTACGAATGATCTTCGTTATTCATACAAAATTTTCGAACGAAAAAATATTATTCTGTTGATTTATAATGTAATACAAAGATAAGCAATAGATATTAAGAAAGTTTTTATCGTAAACACTGTTTAGCAAACAAGCGATACCGAATAATTAATAATAACATAATTATTATTAAAGGGACGTTTGAATTTCGATATTTACAATAATTTCCGAAAGGGCGATGTAGCAAAAAAGCACTTTCCTTACAGTGGAGGGCTAACTTTATTGGTAGAGTTCGGGTATACACCGTTGATCAAAAGCGTATGGCTCGTTTATGCGGAACAACCCAATGTCACCTCAAGGTAATAAACTAAACCCTTCGCTTCCTATGTAAATGCAGTGTCTGTTTCTAATAGCTATTACATTAGTTTAATTAACTAACAGTCATTACGTAATTGCACTGCAGCAAAAGCCTACTGAATGAATTTAACAGTAACGACCAAACGACATTTAAATAACTTTAACATAATGGAGTTTTATTGGGCGTATTGTATTTATACATTATTCTTAAAATCCGTTAAAGAAAAAATATTTGAAATAACGTAACATTTAATAGAAACTCGATAGATAAATGATTCCATTTGTAAAATAAACCGAATGAAAATAATAACAAACTTCGTAACGCATTAATGTCTACGAGGGCAGGTATTCGATCCCGCTTTTCATCACACATGGGAATTTTCCCAATATACAGATGGATACCTGCAAAATATATGTTAGCGAGAAGTTCAATAATACAATTTATGTTGGAAATGTAGCTATAGAAATTGAGACAATATAAGCACATTTTGCCCTTTTCCTACCTTAGTGATCCATTAAGTCTACGTGTACAATTTACACTGTTTAACGGTTTACTTTATTTGCAATGGCATTGGGTATTCCAATCAATAAACGATAGGATAAAATTTTAGGCTAGTAGGCCATGTTACAATTTCAAATGGCAGAAGTTAACTTTTATTCCATTGGGAAATGGGAAACAAAATGCTCCATTTATAAGCTGCAAACTTTTATCAATCGAAATCGAAAAGTGACATTTTTATAATGTTATTAGATCCTGCAACTTCTTTAATTTTTATAAACAATTCACCGTTTTCATTTTGAAGTGCACTTTGTTGTATAAGTAGGTATACTACCTTCCCGTACAAACATTCTGAAACTTTTAAACACTATTTCCACAGTAACGTAAATTCGATACCTGTCACACACTTTGGTATGAAG
This sequence comes from Pyrocoelia pectoralis, assembly GCA_036250285.1. Classification (NCBI taxonomy): domain Eukaryota; kingdom Metazoa; phylum Arthropoda; class Insecta; order Coleoptera; family Lampyridae; genus Pyrocoelia; species Pyrocoelia pectoralis. Next base: position 9,690,793 of record CM070075.1, read on the forward strand.
CAAAAGATTTGGAACGCTTCTTAAGATTTTCATGTAATAATAAATGATATTTCTTCTAATTTTTTTGTTCACAATTACTGAAAATCTCTTAGTGTTGATTTCTTGCAATCATTTAGAGTAAGTTGATGAGGTCCATAATCGTTATATTAAAAAGAGTGTAAAGCTCAAAATGGAATGAATGTATCATTCAAGATGTAAAAATACAAAACCTTGCCCATGAATAAATTGTATTAAAGTTTTAAAGTTAAAGTTAAATTGAAAAGATAAGGAGCGATAAGTTTCGATAATATGTAACATTATCATCTTCAGGTTAATTACTACAATTAACCAAAATTAGTGGTGAAAATATACATCACCAAAAATACAGACGAGAAGAAGTGATGAAAGTTGTAAGATTAAAAATTAATATTTATTTGAAATTGGAGGCCATGCTGTAAAAGGGATTAAAATAACTACAGAGCAAAAAGCTACAATACTTGCGGGGAAAACATAAAAAGCACTGGTTTAATAAACAAAATTAACTTGAAAAGCGGCCATTGTTGATGCGCCAAGAAAACGAGGATAAAACTTGTAAAATTGGAAATTGAATGTTGAACAGGTGGCCAAACGTGACAAAAGCAACGAAAGCCACCAACATTGTGAACAACGACCTGTAATATCGGCATGAAATAAATATACGGAGGAAAGAAAATAACGGTGGGGTTCGAAAATTAAGAGTCAAATAAGCAAGTTTTGGTTAATATTAATTATTTCGTTAAGCGAACCAGTGGGGTTATTGTTATGGTGGATGGTGGTTCTTCAATATAGGTTTAATCTATTGTCTTTACCACAGACATGCAGTATTTGAAAATTGAGATTAGGGTCGAAAGCGTGACCGGAATCCAAAATATGATTAGCAAAGGATAATTTGGTTGTTTTTGATACAAACAATTTTGATTTTCAATTTTCTGCCGGTTCACCCGATGTAAAATGAATCACACGTTCCACAAGTGAGCCTGTAGACACCAGATCAATCCAGCAAGTCAACTTTGTCCTTGGTGTGGACTAACAAGCTGTTTAGATTCAATTTTGATAAAAATGAAATATTAAAATCATATTTTCTGAAAAGGTTTTTGAAAAAATGCGATGAGGGTAAGCGGAGAAATACTTAAAGAACTGGGTGTCAAGAAGGGGTTGTAAAGTAGTACGATTTTTAATATCAAAGGAGCGACGGAGCTGGATATAAAGTTTACTAATCAATCTATCAGGATAACCGTTACGCTTGTCTTGTCCCTGCTAATTTCATATCATCCTTATCTTTTCAATTTAACTTTTAACTTTAAAACTTTAATAAAATTTATTCATCGTGAAGATTTTGTGTTTTGTGCAATTTTATATTCAGACTTTCTGTCGGAGGAATACCATTTTCATCTATTGCAATTAACCATGTTCATCGGCATACCTTAAAATACAGTAGTAGAACCGAAAGTGAAACAACGTTTTAATGGTAAGGGCTCAATCAAATGCTAAAATGCTCTTTTAATACTCAGTTACACTCTTTGTTTGACTGTTTCTTGAACATTTCTTAGCATCCACGGCTCGAGGCTATGTTATATAGTAAGATGAAAATGGATTCCTTCTTCAGTTCCGATATTTTTTCTTCATCAAATTGCTTTTTCTTCATCTTCTAATTCTTTTCCCTAATAATAAACTTTAAACACTTTGCAGCACGTTGAGTTTTCGGAAAGTTATCACTGAGCGCGAATGTAAGCTAAAATGTTCGATTCGTCCAGTCATAGAAATATCGTTCAAAGGGCATAAAATTATTTCAGTAGTCCATATGCCGGCTTCTAACATCCACATTAAATAATGAATCGGATTGGAAAATTTCATCTAATGCCCTTGTCCTTTTTAGATCAGAATTAGAATAGTTTTCATTTCACTTCAATTACCTCCATCCTGTTACACCGATCGCATTTTGATACAAATTAAGCTACTTCTAGGCTCTTTGATCGTACGATATATTTGTCCATTGTGACAGAATACACATTTGCCTGACACACTTCTTCGGAGATTCCTTTAATGATTTCGTTGCTTAATTTAATTTGTTGTGTAAATGCAAAGTAAAGTTATAAAATTTCCTCTATAACAACTTTCTTTCATGTGTTTTCTATAAGTTTATTAGATGTGTTTTCTTCAATAATGTGCGTAACGTACCTAGTTATTTTATCTTTATAATCATATCATGATAATAACTTATTCATCTGTATGGTTTTCCGATTATTTAATTACCTAATTTGGTCCTTATAAGGATAACCATTAAACAAGACTTATGGTTTTGCACTGTATGGAGTGTTTATTAGTTCGGTTTCTTTATGCAATGTGTAGAAGCAAACATGTCTGTACACCAAACACCTTAACTTTTTGCAACCTTTTTTACTAATTCTCTGAAGCTCATGATGCCACCATTACTCTGAAACATACAGGGTTTTTCAACCCTTTATAACTTCTAACAAACTCAAAACTTTAAAAATCGGCGATATCCGTCTATAATAATATCGAGGGGGACACTTTTTGACATAAGCTTGAGATTTCATACCTTAACCCCCTGGGTCCCACAAACATACCCTTAATTTTTTTTAATGGCATTTGAAAGGTCATTTTATATCTTGCATTACTGCGTTTAAAATTTTAAAATCGTTCAATTGGTTTGTGAGATATTTTAATTTAAAGTTTTAGAGAACTGATGTAATTTGTCGTTATAATAATATAATATAAAAATATTACTGACTTTTTAATTTATTTTAAGTTTTATTTTCATGTAAATAAAAAAATAAAGAACAAACATTTTGAAGCAAATTATATCAGTTCTCTAAAACTTTAAATTAAAATATCTCACAAACCAATTGAACGTGGGACCCAGGGGGTTAAGGTATGAAATCTCAAACTTTTGCCAAAAAGTGTCCCCCTCTATATTATTATAGACGGGTATCGCCGATTTTTCAAATTTTGATTTTGTTAGAAGTTATAAAGGGTGGCTACTCTTAATTGAAAAACCCTGTACATATATAAAATGTAAATTACCCAAATAAATCCACATAAACTTCAAAAATTTCGTATTCAAAAGAGAAATTTGAAATAAAAAATTGAAACTCAAAATATTAATGTTAATGAATCCTAAATTATAATTTGAAAATTCAAATTTCAAAATTCGAATTGATCCCTAAGACCTCAGCACTCTTCTACCAACACACCAAAACGCCACTGACTTCGTACGAAGATACGCTCTCATTGGGAAGTTTACAGATTAAATTTAAAGATTTAATTAATGGTAAAAGGTCGGTTGTAGTAAAAAAAATTCAACCGTTACATTAATTTACAAAACCAACTGAAAAGACGTCAGCTTTTTTTTAAATATTAAATGGTCACTACAGTGTTAATTTAATCCTGTTCCAGTACCGTGCACGTAAAGTGTAAAGTAAATATCGACAGCACTTTCATGACTAAACATTACTCTAAGAAACGAGTGTGGATTCGGGAAAGCGCATAATTTTGTTATTAACTCGAGATTTTAGAAGACATTTGTTCTAAACTAAAAAGGTATTTAATATTTAAAAAAATTTTAAAATATCTTCATTCCTTGGAGTTGAAATGGTTCTTGTTGATTTATAATAACAATAAGTATATAAATAATAAATAAATGCTCTAAATAATAATTACAAAATGTATGTAACTAAGCATTAACTTGACATCGATGAATATTTGTATTTTTACTGCTGTTTTATTAGTAGATAAATATCATCCTAAATAATGATCGTAGAAATAAAATAATCCGGATTTATGGCAAAACGTTTAAATTTATTCATATATACCATGTGAATTATACGCAATATAATCATTTAAGTTAACCGTCGTCACTGTATCGCCTTAATTTAACCCTTCAAATATATTATGGCTAACTGGGGAAAGAAACGAATCGATATCTTGATCTGGCATTTTATTCATTCATTAAATAACCTAAATCGTAGCGCATCTTGATTTTAACGTCTATAAAATGATGGGTACGTATAAATTAAAAGAATTTCTGTGAGAATTCATTGAATTAAATGAAAAAGCCTTTTCAAGCGCAAATCAAGTTTTTTTTTGCAGCCATTTATCACCTAGTCAAACTTTTATTTGTATAGTGTAAATAGAGTCGCGATAATCAAATTATAATTATCGCAATGTACGTTTCGTTTAACGGAAACAATAACTTCTGGTTTTAATTGGTATCTAAATTCGTTCATACTACAAGTAGACCTGATACACCTATTGGGGACATGCGAGAGTATTGATGGTCTACTATATAAAATCCACTTTTCCTTTTTTATCGTGTTCACGCAACACTTCACCCATTTAGAAAATGATAAAAGCTCATTTTAAACGTAGAAACGAAAATGTACAATGATCGGTACATTGTAATAAAAAAAAGGAAGGAATGTAGAAATAAATGTAAACCTATATCGAAAAGTTTTTGGACGTTATCAAGAGGGTAGATTTACTGTTGTAGATTTTTTACTACTTCCAGTTGTTGATCTGACAAATTGAAAAAGTTGCCCTTATATTCGTACGGCGTCGTTTCAAAGCAGAAAAATACACAAATACACATATATTTCCTTTCAACATTACAGTATACATTTAAAAGGGTTGTATAGACATCCCACTATAATACATCCATTTCATGTCCTCATCTAAAGTGGTTAATGTGTGTAAAGTAACACTTCGGTTGTATACTTTTAGTAGTTTTCAGACCCTTTCTGCTATTTCACACTTCCATTAAAAAATAAACAAACACTAATGCTTATAGATTCATCTTAATAAAATAGGAAAACAACGAAGTGGTTTTTAACAATTATATTTTAAAAATACGATATCTCGGTATTGTTAAAGTATACTAATCCGATTATTATTAAGGTGCTAGGAGTGTCTTAATTATATGAGCTCGGTGCCTGATGGTGCAATAATGAGACGACCTTACGATTTAAGTTATTAAATTCTAAAACTTCTCCGTTCGTCTTTATATCTTATTACTTTTAAACAAGAAAGAAACAGAAAAAAAGACGTGCTAAATAACAGTCTGTGTTACCGTAAAACGGTTTTACCCCAAAGAATCACCACTTTAAGAATAAATAAGTAAATTAATTTGGATTATACTCAAATATGAACGAACTTTCCCGAATTCTTATTAAATGTGCAATCTGCGGGCAAGTGCTTGAGGATCAATAGTGAAACAATCATTACCATTTCACATTTTCTTTGGGATACTGAATATTATTATTTCAACTGACAAAAGAATAAATCAGTAATGACTTTAACACGCGCATATTCAGTAGTTTGTACTTTAACTATATTCTTTATTTTCAAACTTCATTACAGTGAAGGTAGTTATCTCCCTTGCTTTTTCGGGTCCAACTGCACTCTGCTAAGGTGTCTAATAACGTTAATTTAATTATAGATCGTTATAACTACTTTAATATAATTATGTACCTACGTATGGTACTTGATAATGGTAAGCTGGACCCAAAGAAACAGACTATAACAGGTTTATCCACTAATTCTTTTGTTGCCCCGAAGAAGACTAGGCTTAACTAGCCGAAACGTCGGCCGCTTACGAAGTACACAATGGCTTAGTAACCGGTATAACTAGAAACTCCCCCAGAAGGCTCCTTTATTAAGGAGAACAATATAAAAAAATTCATTACAGTGAAACTTTTTGATATACATATACAATTTCAAAATGATATTTTGTTGCCAGCGACAACCTTACCAAAGTATTCATTTCAATTCTAGTTTTGACTAATTCATTTATTGTTCTTAAATTGTATAGTATGCAATAGGTCGTAAAAAAATATAGGAGGTGGATGCGTAAAACGAGTATGATTATTGCATTCTTTATTTTAAATTTGACAGAACAGTATTTGCATTGCAATACAGCTATGCATTAATCTTTAGTAAGAGAAGAAAGGCCACAAAAAAGTGTATAAAACGCAGACAGGAGAGGCTTCTCGTCATCCTCGAATCTTCGACTGAGGCTACGCCTGCGAACCCTAACAAGGTCCGTTGCAGAAGTCGTCGTAATTCAATGGAGAAGGAATTTCGAAAAAGGGAGTTCAACATTGGAGAGAAGAAACTGCGAATTGAACCTCCACCTATCTTCTCTATGATGTAATGATAACGAAACCATTTGTGAAATCACCGCGGACCTTGTTTGATCGTTGACGGTCAGTTAAACAAGGTCTTCAGCCGAGTCCTTTGAAACATAATAAGAAGGTGGAAAACGCATAATTGTAACAGAGAATTAAGGATCATGCATTGCAGTGGATAAGCTGAAACTAGATATTACGGTAGAATATCGAGAACGTTTTCAGAAATGTTTTGAATCCGAAGCAATTTTAAATTTATTAAAAATTATTCAAAGCATGCTGAATTGTGAATTAACTTTTTCAATAGTAGCGCTTGGTTCAAAAATGGTGTGTTTTTTCCATAACTCTATTTCTACTGTTTAAAAGAGAAAAATAAAGTTCAGTACAACTAAAAAGCGAATTAGTGTATGTACTTACATTTCCTACATCCGATTTCATGATCATATTACAAAGCTTGTACAAAAACATCGGAGAAAAAAGAAAGAAAATATTGCTAAAAAAGATCCTTACAGCTCTGCCCCAACATAATCAAATGGGACTGTATCAACAATCAACTGCTTTCACGGTTCATTAGTTAAGATGGTGATGCTGTTGAAGATTTTTATACATTGTGCATCGTTTACCAAGGACTGTTGGGCGGCTGTGAAGCCACATAAATGAACAAAGTGAGAAGAACTTGTGGCATCATTTACGATATGAATTAATAACTCATGTAAAAATCTATGAAGCGGCTCAGTGCAAGACAAGTTAAGGTGTGCTGGTAGCACAAATTATATTGGTAGCTTAAAAATACGTGAAAGTGAATATTTTAGAAACAACAGATTCATTGATTATACCTTTAGTCACTTTAGTGGAATAACAATTAAAGTCTGTAGGTTTGTGGAGATACGCCTAAAAATGGCAAATATTTGCCCTTTTTAGGCGTTGGTATGCTGTGACAGAAAAATTTGTGGTTGATAGGATTGATTCCAACTTCGAAGTCTGAATGAAAAAATGCAAACTATCTTGCATTTACACTGTCGGTGGAGTTATGATAAATGTCTCCATTAACTATAAGAACGACAGATTTACAAAAATGACCACTGCGCGCGGGGGGGGGGGGTGTCAAGAACTTTTTTCGATCCAATATTGACCCTGATTTCTATCGCGTTGAAGGCCTCCAAAGCTCTCTTACGTCTGCCCAGTTTGGTGTTCTTCATAGCCACCTTTATTTCACCTGCACGCACTGATCTTGGTTTACGTTGGCCTATTCCACTGAAGAAATCTCTACGAATTTATTTGATGAATTCCGAAATTTTCGAATAATGAGGGCAATTTACGAGGAAATTTAGCCTGAGGTAAAGAGTTGTGATGGAACGACAATTTTTCCTGCTAGTACGCCAAAAGTTCACTCGCCATTGGAAAATACTCGGACTTCATTTTTTGGAAAACTCGGTGTGACCACTGTATTGGTCGGATTGTTGACTTTTATATCTGAAAATGACCCCAATGAACCCTCACGGCAGTTATGCCTACCGATATTGCATTGGGGTATGCTATTTCTATTGTAACTTTGAAAGAATCGCAAAATATCGCAAGAAAACAGTATCTGTCTCACTTTGACACATCCTAGACAGCTTGAAACATTATACTTTTTGCTAAAACTAGGCATATGAGCCGTGGCATGTTCTTAGGGTCATTTTGAGACATAAAACTCCACGATCGGAGGAAAACTATGATCAGAGCGAGTTGTTCAGAAATGCATGCCAAAGTCCAATTTTAACATGGCTTTTATATGGGAGTGCGATTATGAAATTTTTATTACTTAGGACAATTGAACCCCTCCTTAAGCTCGGCGAAGGTATAGGCAAAACTGATTTTTTGAAATGTCAAGTAGATAGTGACTGTTGCCGATGAATCGCGTGCTGAATGGTCTGCACGAAGAGCTTATCCAACATAATGAAATTTAGTTCTTTTTGCATAAGATTTAGTAGTATCGCTGAGAAAAGGTGTATTATTATCCAACATCATTACTTACATCTTATTATTACCCGGTAATCCACTTCTTAATAAGTTTCGGAATCAAGAAAATTGTTTCTTTTTAAGTAGTTGCTTTGGAAAAGTTCCAAAAATTGTTAAATTCCATTAATCTTGTTGAAGAAAAAATATCAATTTACGTTGCACGTTGCACCCATTCTATACAGAATTACAATAAGCTTGAATGCATTGCATTTTTAAAAGAGATCTTTTTGTAGAACTTAACGTATAAAAAAGTCGAATAACATAGACTAGATTGCATTTTCAATTAATCACCAGTGACTACTTATACAGTACACTAAACGTGAGAAATATTGGAAAAATAACAGGTGCTGCAGATTTATTCGCAACGAAAGAATTTAATTGTTGGAAATACGTCAACAAAATTAACGTCTCTTCGTCTGCGCCGCATTATCACATATAAAAACACTGCCGGGATATTAATTAAGTAACGATAATAAATTTACAACGGATTCATTTCTAAAACCAGCACTAGAAAGAAAAAGAATAAATAATCTAGTAAAAGTATCCGAATTGTACTTAAGCAACGAAGCATTTTTTTCGGACAGCCGTTTTATATGTCAATTCTTACTGGAACAATCGTAAAACTTTTCACATTTTGTACCAACGCAAACGAAAGCAAAACTTTTTCCAATATTTTCATTATATATCAACTGTTATTGTTATATGTTTACGCAATAAATGAAAAATAACCACTTTCTCATCACTTCAGGCATCAAACTGTTGTTTTTAGAGGCCGTGATAAATTGTCATGATTAATATCGTTTCTCAAAAAATATGACTGGTGCCAAAAGTTAAGGAGCAGGACGACGCCTTCGTCTATAAGTGTCCCTTTTTTCGATGACCGAAACTATGAATAGGTGTTCTTAAATACGTAATCGTCACATTCACCTCTTAATATTTAACGACGTCGCCCTAGTGTTCATTGAATAGGTCGTCTAGGCGGTTTGGCAGGACGCCAAGGTCTTGATCCCGTTTTCCATAGATATGAAAATGTCGTGAAGGCCTACAGTCTATTTATTATGTAGCCAAGTATAATACTATCGTGCGGAGGCAGTCATTGATTTTCAGATATCTATAGTATCTGCATAGAGATATTGGTTCGATATGTAACCAAATGAGTTGCGTCGGAGCCAAAAGCGTGTTGTTTCGATCTCACTGCGAAATTAATTTACATGCTAACCTAAATACTTACTTGTTATTTGAGTCTTGCTTAGCCGTACGTTATTTTGTTATTTGTAACCCACAAGTGTTAATAGTATCCGTTTAGTGAAGTATTTGTATAGTATAATAGTATCCCTACCCCCTGCTACGGTTTGAATGAATTCAGAAACTTCAAATTAATTAATGCATTTCAATTTCGCTTATTTACCGTAATTTAACAAACAACTGCTCAGAAATAACTTCGGCCATTTTTACACTGATTAAATTCGCTTATTAACAAAAAAGTGACCAGTCATCAGACGGTCAAAGTAAATTGATGCATATAGACAATTCTGTAAATGGGCAAAGTATCGAAATTGCGTGTATGCCAGTCACAATTAATTACTAGATATCTAACATGAAAATTAAAAAGGTATAAAATTGAATGTACGTGTTAATGCAATATCGTTGTCAAATAAGCGTTAATATCGCAAGCTTTATATAAAATCCGCTGTATCAAAAATGTGTACTTAGTAGAAATTTTGACGTTAACTGCGAAGTATTAATCTCGGTTGACAACCTAAATAGATTGGAATTTATGCTGCTAAAAAGAAAATTGAAACTTATTAAAATTTAGGCCGTCTTTATTAAAATTTTGCGATGCAAGTAAATAACAAAGTTTAATTCGTGATATCTCAGATTTATCTCGGCATTTATTCGCTGTCGCCTTTAACAAAGAGCACAACACGCACAAATTTCTTAATGGAGTGAAAAACAAACGTAATAATTGCGAAACGTTTTATAAAAGCAGAAGAAATTAAATTAATAAAGTAAATTGTTTGCACGCTGCAGGTAAATATTATCGCGTTTTTCATTCATTCAAGCATCATTCTTAAATATATGATTGTTGTCATTGTTATTAATATTATATGCGAGTATAAATAATTAAAATAACGTTAGTTAGTTAGTTACACAGATAAAAGAAATGTTAGTTAGTCAAACATCGTGACAAGAAACGTCAACCGGTAATTGGTCTGTCAGGAAAGCACACCTTGTTAAAATATCTGCATTTGATCGCTTAGCAACCTTTAAATTAAAAATACACAATCATCAATCGCGTGATAATTATTACTTTTGATTAGTGATTCTTTTACCTTTTTTAATCATAACTATATATGAATCGTTTTAAAAGTATGTTCTCTATAACAATATGAATAAATTAGTTAGCTTTAGCTCTTATAATAATGTAATGCCGCTAGGCATGGGTCATGGGTCATATGATTAAATGAACCCGTGAATAATGACATATTACTCACGAGTAGGTAATTAATATAGGTGTTATCTATTCAAAACTAACGAATAAGCCTATTATTAAACAGTCGTGGAAAAAATATGTTTTAAGACCGTTATATATTATTGTATTAAAGTTTTTTTATCTTTTAATAAGGAGAAAATCGACTTATGGCCAATTGCACCGTAAAAATTAAGTAATGCTTAAAGTTAAGCAGAACTTAAATGCCATGATTGCTATGGCATTTAAGCTGTACTTAACTAAGCATGCCTTAATTGGTACGGTGCAACTGGCCATTAGTCTAAAAATTTCTAATACAATGAGTTTAAAGACGTACACAACCTATGTCCCTACTGCGATCAATATGCCGGATATACATACGTACACCATTGTTAACTTGTCAACAGTAAATGACACACAGTACGCGTTGAATGAACAGTGAACAATTAGATCATCTTCAATCGCATATCGATTAAAGCATGCGTATGAATGGACGCAGCCGGCGTCGCCTAAGAGTGTTAACCTGCTAACTCCGTTTAACCAAACTTTACAGGAAACGAAAAAACGTTACAATTATATCAAAACGTAGGATACAACAAAATAAAATAGTATATTAAAGTATAAGTGGATAAACAGGTCTTTAAAACACGCGCAAGTTTGCTTGAAATAGAGCCAATTCACGAATACTTTACGCTATTTTTTTTATTGATTCACTTTGAAATCATAAATACTGGTATTAAAATGGAAATAAGAACTAATAATATGAAATGGTTGAATTCGTAATGTGAAATCAGTATACCTTTCGTTGTCATGGAAATGAGAAAAACGGAAATTAATTTGCAATCTGTCATCCAAGATTGATTGTTGGCACCGAAATGCTTAAAAATGAATTCTAATATCTCTAATATATTATGTTAAATAATGTTTGAATAAAGTTTTGAATTTGTTAGTACCTACCTAATATTTTATTTGACGTAACAAAGTACTCCTGTCAGAAGTGTCAGATCAATAACCAATAGAATTCACGTTTTTCAAATTGGTGATGTTGAATGTTGCCATGACAACTTTAAAACACGCGCGTTTTTGAAAGTGTGATTTAAACACGCTGGGGCATGGTTTAAAAGGCTAAAATACAACACCAATGTCAAAAATTCCTTTTAGTTTGATTTTTATTGAAGTAAGTACATAGCAGATTTTCTGCCCTTAAAAAGATCTCAATGAGGGAGTTAGCAGTTTTTCAAGAAAAGATTTAATGCATCAAAATGGTAAACTATATTCTGTTTCCATAACATTTTTATTTTAGAAAATTAGATTTTTTAAGTAAAAACAACACGAAATTTACTAGATAAATTAATATTGTCGTAAAACGCATGATAATCCACAGTCATAGCGTTTTTTAAAACTTGTAGATCATTATACATCCTAATTTTGATTTTTAATCTCTCTGCGTGGAGATTATCTAAATCATTCCAAGTCCAGGGTGCCGTATCAGCGGCTCGTCTTTGGGGCAAAAGTTCCCAGGGGTCTCCAAACCCAAGCTTATAAAATACATCTCCTTCTGGCGATTTCGATTTTGGTACATACACCCATCGCTATATAGAATGATATTTAATTGAGTGTCATTGTCTTGCTTCATGTTTATTTGAGGCAGTACTTTATTTTCAATAAATTCACACCAAATGGTGGCAAATTCTTCCCCATTAATACCTCCTTCGGTCTCATTCCAGATATAGCAGTAACCATCTTTAGTTTTTAAATTGTAAAAACAAAGATCATTATGTACGCAAAGCTTAGTTTTATAATAAAGATTACCAATTAGATTTTGGAGCAGTACTGTCTGAAGATCCACTGTAAAACCAAATGGCTCAGTCTTTGAATCTTTTTCCTTCTCCTTCCTAGCTTCTTCTTTTTTAGCAATGAGTAGCTGGTACAAATCTTCTGCAACGTGACCTACTTTATAGGCAGGGCATTTTTCACACTCTTCCTTTATTGGACGAAATAGTGCTATATCACGTAAATCTAAACCGTTTCTAAAGGATCACTGACATAAAATTCATGAGATTTCGTATTGAGGACCATTCTGGCAACAGGTATTTTTTCTTTGATGAAGCTCTACAGTGTGATTCCATGGTGGGAAGTGAATCTAAAAAATCAAGTAAGCTTTGATTTTGTTCATTAACTGGTTTTACACTGTTTGGGTTGCTCATCCTGTTGCAGATTATAGTTTTACGTACACCTGCTACGTTTTCCTTCCACTTTTGAACACTTGCTCTTCCTATACTAAGTGTATTTTGGAACATCGTCCTGTATACTCTTATATTTATCCTCAAGTGATATAATACAGACTGTCCTCTTCTTGAAATTGCGGGATCCTTGCGCTGTGTAGGTCTCTTTGTAGCGGTAGCAGTGACTGTACTATCAATAAAATGTTTTTTTCTCGCTCCATGTGAGGTTCCAAAAATAACGAAATAGCTCTGACCTTTTTTCTTCAGTGAGAGATGAACACTTGATTAAGCTGTTTTCCTTGAGAGACACATTTACATCTTCCCTTCATTACACGAGGTCCTTTTTCGTTTTCGTAATTCCGTTTCCCTTCTTCCTTAGTTCGTCCAAGATATTTTTGTCCCAGCTCTCTACGCCGTTTATTTTGTTCTGCAAATCACGTAGACTTCTTCACTTCAGATCGCTTCTTTACTTTTCCTAGGTACTTCTAATGACACATCGGAATCTGAGTGCTCAGAGTTTGGTACTAACGGTGCGTCATTAACACTCTCGTCCGAAATTTGATCTGTGTCAAAGTGTACTGAACCCACTGCATTATTGATCCTCCAATTCTGATCTTCAAAGTCATCGACCAAATTAGATCTCTCGGGCAGAAACTGTTTTGAGGTGACAAAACTACTGTCCTCAGAATTGTTTATTATTGTCATTCTGACAGCATTTTCAACTGTGACAGGAAAATCAAAAATTATTTCAGCCTTTTCAATTTCATCTTCAAAATTTTTAATCGTAGCTAATGTAGAATTTCTTGTGGATATAGAATCTTTAAATTTACAGTTCATCGGGTCCAAAGCTAAATCTTCATTTATGTTCAGTCGAACATTTCCAAATTAGAAAACTATTAGTTTCACGAACATTGTCAGAATTTGTAGTGCAACTGTCATTATTGTAATTATTATAATTTGCGACATCATCTTCTTTTCGTATATCAGTATTTAAAATGTACATCATCAGAAGTAGTTCTGGTTAATCTAACTCTATACAAAATATTTATAGGCAAATATATACAAACAATTCTACCGGAACCATAGGGGTTGAACCAGTTGAACGGTAGGTTACACTTATATAAAGTGTATTTTCGAAAACAATGTCACAATAAGTCAAAAACATCTGAGTAATGAAAGATATTGAAATACAGTCCAACAATATTCTATAAAGCAATGGAATTTCCTGTTTTGGGTAAGTTTAAAGAAAATTAAATACAAATGTTTAGTCGTGGAATATGAAGAGTAAAAAGAAAAACTTTTATAACTAGGCTGTAAATCTGTTTATGTATTACCGTTATTAGCATGATAAAATAAATAAGTCTGGTATTTAGATTCAGAGGCTTATTCTCGTTAAGGAAATACGGTTCATCATAAATGACGCGATTACGGGGAAGGTAGGTACTTATTTGGTTATATTTTTAACGCCGCACCGGTCGTTCGTATATTTTGTGTTGTGTAGGCGACCACATTAATGAGAGTATTAAGTAAACCGAAGTGCCCTTCTTTTACTACCTGCAGCTTAACAAACGGGCCGCAATTGATGAATAATGCCATGTTTTGCCTTTCATTTTCGTTGGAGCGATCCCTATTCAAATTTATTTAGGTCATATTGGATGCCATTAGTAATCGTTTCCAAAAATAGTGATTAAATTATTAAATTAAACGAGACTGAATATTTTAGCGAATGCCTTATTATGAAAAGTTTTCAATTACGAGCAGGAATATTTTTACTTTACTGATTTGATTACATCAAAGGAGCCTTTGTTTATAAAGATTAAAGAGATACATAAGACGCAACCTTTTGATTGATCTGTTTATTTCTGTGAACTTTGGAAGAACTTTGTTTATCAATAACTTTCACTTTAGGGAAATAAATTTGATTCATATTTCAGCGATATACAGTCGGGGAATAAGATTATTGTTCTCCCTTTCAAGGTTCTTAGGTTACATGTTTTCTCTAAACATAAAGCTGCTAAATAGAACTGAATAAAGTGACTGAAGAATTCATTTAAAGCAGCTGCACATTTCTTTTTATTAAGTAATCAACGGCAGTTAGCATGCGCGTTTCCTGTTTTCAATATTATATTGCTTTTATAATTGAACTCCACGTAGCTCGCTTCTATTATATTATAAAAGTAAGTGCCTTTCATCTGGGTTTTACTTTTATTTGAAAACCAACGGGTTTCACATAAAACCAATATTAAAGGCACTTTTATGTATAGGGTTTTTAAAAAAGTCTAGGAAATGGTGATTGAAGTCATTTTTGACAAATTTAATTTCAATCGTTCAATGATACGTATAAGCGTTGAGTGAAAGATATCTTTATTCAATGGTATAAGGTACATTGTTTTACAAAGTAATTCCTAAAATTACTCAACCCCTTCACTTTAAGATATGAGTTTTTCGTTTTTACATCGCGACCCGTCATAAAACGACTCTATTAGTCGTAAAAAAGTTCTAAACGTTAAGAAAATTATAGTTGCGGTTTCATCAATAGAACGATCAGTATTTGTTAACACCATTGGATTATGTAATTTTTGTTTACTATACAATTACAACTAGTCTTAAAGACTAACCAGCAATTTTGTTCTAACTTAATTTGTTTACTTGGTCAGATGAGATTTTACCCAGCAGTTGCTCTCTCAGTTCGAATAGTCTGTTACACACACTCATGTTTTCACACGGTGACACTTTTTTCTCTGCTTTACACTGTTATTTCCAATTATCACACTAACTGAAATGGCGTACCATGGCGCATTTATAATGTTCCTATAAGCACTTTATTTTGAAATATTTGGATTTTATTGATGTTTGTTTTACTTCTATTTCATTTATGGTCTGCTGTAGTATTTCCGTTGTTTCTTCAGTATTTTTCCCTACCACTAATATCGCTGTATCGTCTGCGAAAGTAGCTGTAGTTGCTTGGTCTCTTGTAGGGACATCGTTGCTGTATAGGAGGTATAATACTGGCCCCAGGACACTGCCCTGTGGTACCCCCGCTTTAACTTCACTTAGTTCCGAGTATTTATCACCTTGTTTAATACTGAAAAATCTGTTGGTGATATAGGATTTTAATAATTGAAAGTATTGTTTAGGCAAAGCTTTAGCAAGTTTGTATTTCAGCCCCTCATGTCGCACTTTATCAAATGCCTGTGAGACATCTAAGAATACTGCTGAACATTTGATGTTCATTGTGTTGAAATATATTTTGTAGGCGTTTTGCAAAAGTATCTGCTTTTTCCTTGTTTTCTCTTGCCCATTTGAGTTATGGGCCGTTTAATTTTCTTAGTTACCTTCCATAGAGAATAGTCAGTATCTTTATTATTTGTAAGGTTCCTCACCGATTCGTTTTTTATTTCCTGTATTTCCCTTCTCAACTGCTGGGTGAGTTGGTTTAGTTTAGTTTTATCTATCGGTGCTTTGGTTTGCTGCCATTTTTTCCCAGCTCATCTTTTTCGATCACTAATTGCTTAATTTCATTATAAAAATGATGTTCTCCGTTGAAGGATACAGTACGTGTAAAAAATACCTTGGAGGTCTAAATTCATGTCAAAACGTAGAAGAAGCATAATAAATAAAAAAATATTGAGCGGTATGAAGTTAGAAAAAAAGTGGAGCAATAGAATACGTAAAATACGCAAAGTTTGAATGTTTCCCAAGCTAGCCGACTTCAAAATCACAGCAACATTAAATAACAAAACATATTGTGTGTTAGAATTAGCATTTGCAATAACTTCAGTTTTAACTTCTATTCAAAGACATTTCCGGATCCGCGGGCAGCGTGTTCTAAACAAAAAAAAAGCATTGGAGAGTCCAACCGAACTGGAAACAGTGCAGCGAGGACGGGGGGGGGGGGGGGGGCACCAATTTGACAAAAAAAATAAATTTTTGAATGTTTAGTCCCAATGAAAATGTTGAAATTACGCCCCTGGAAAAAGGACGGTGGTTTCGCAGGTAGAATAGCGTTCATTGTGCCCAGTACCAGAAAATTTCAACCCTGGACGCTGAATCATTGATCCTATTGGCCCCCAGGTCACCCCACTCAATCCCTTGCGGAAGGACGAGGTTGTGAAATTAGCAGTAATTTTATAGAAGTAAATTATAAAAATGTTAGTAAGTTCCATCACGCGTTTTAATTGTAACTTTCATAATAACAAAATTTTATACATAGATATATTTTTTGATTTTCACAAAAGTCGAAAGAATGTTTTATATAGAAACCCTCAAGGGACACGTTATGTAGGGGTTTTTGGTAATGAATATGGTCATCCCCTAACATATCATTTAACTCAATAAAATATATTATCTTGCATTTAAGCCAATAAAAATGTACCTATCGTTTTTCGATGAAGTAGATGAAACTGGGGTTTGGAGAGGGATGAGAAGTACTAGATATAGATCAAAATTATCAAACCACGTTTGCAAACATCTTTACTAAAACACATCTTTTTTCAACTCAAGTGTTTTGTGTATCTCTATACATATACAATAAATGATGATTATCTAACATATAAATTTATTCGGTATATTTATGAAACACACTGTATATATTATGTTTCTTATTTTGTTATTTGTATTATTATGAAACACTGGCCGCCCTCTCCACCTGAGAGTAGGGCCCACTAGTAAGTTGGTGAGTTGGTGACACAAGCCCGTAATAAAATCGCTACGGCGCGGCACTCGGGGGTGTGGTTAGTGATATTTTTATGTCTTTGGCTCATTAAAAAAGCTAGAGTTATTCAGATTCTTTCAAACACCAACTTAAATTAACGTATTGGGAATCCCTCTATCTAAGTAGCGAATAAGATAACTAACACACCTCAACCGCAGCAATTTGCATAATTGCTCTTTAATAATTTCCTTTCGGAAGATTTCCTAGCTTCATATTTAATTTATTGTTATACAAAACATTTACTTTTGACTCGTATAAAACCTTATTTGTATTCTCCATTTACCACAATGTCATTCCTTAAATATACGTTATAACTAACAATATGGAAAATATACGAAAAAAAAGCTTGTTATCCCTCTTTCGATGGAAACACTTGTTTTAAACATATTTCAAAATTTTGTCACGTAACTTTTCCTTAAATTGACAAAATACATTTCGTTGCTAGCAAACAAGATGTCCGTATGGCATCCGAAAAATGTTATTTCAGACAAGCTATACCGGAATTGGTTATTTCTGGCTTTAATATCAATATATTGCCAAAAGCATGCTATCAAAAAGGTCACGAATCACATGACCTGTGAATAAGTATGCCACTCCCTTCCTCTAAAATAACAATTTGTATACTTATTTTTTGTTACAAGATCTTTTAAAAGGGATGCGTTTTTTTCACCATTTGCATGAATCTCCGTCTTGACGATGCAAGTAGTGTTCTATCTTTCTTTATACGCCACGTGCCCACAGGATCAATATCCTCAGGCATGAATTCCCATTCCGATTTTGTGATGCAATTTTAGTATTCACTGTTTAATACATTATATACGTTATTGTTATAGCGCGCTCATTAAAAATTTGCACGGTGGCGGTTTATTTTTCGATAAAATAATCACCGTCGACTGTTGTTTTCTTTTCATATAAAATGTATCTTTGATTTTATCTCATCAAATAGCGATGTATATATTGACCATTGCTTACCTCATGGGAACAATATTCGTATTCGTAGTGGAGCAAAAAGAAACGGCAAGGGTCGTAGAACGATCGCCATAACACGAGCTGTCATTCAAGTGCGTGTGTAGCTTTAGATTACCACCCTTTGCGACATTATACACAACATCCAAAGCATTCAGGGGTGAATTTTGAACGAACAGGGGTTGGGAATGCAACACTGGACGAACAACCAGTCAGTGTGGACGATATAAAATTCTCTACAAGTAGCTGCAATGAATATTTTCTAAGGATAAGGGTATGAAACCGCTGAAACGTGAAATGTTTAAATTTTGAAAGAACCTATTGCAGTGTGTCAAACCGTAATATATATTTGCTTTAAATGCCACATAATGTGCTTTTCAAAATATCGTATACTAAATCTGCAAAGATTAATCGTTCTCTCACAAAAATGAATTTAGTTAAAGCCCTATTTTATTATAAATATTGGCACAGCGCCAAGTAACACATAATTTTACTCAAGAGATGCTTCTTTTTTTTACTTTTCCTATAAACCAAAATAATGTTTATTTATGAAACAAGTACAGAACGCATTTCAATCATCCCAGTTGCAAACACACAAAATAATCATGTATTGAATGTAATTCATAAATATGTACCGTATAGGTACAAAAAATATACATGTACACCTAAAGACGTGCGAAATAAGAGAAGAGAAAAATAAGAAATGGAAAAAGTATTCCAATACAAAACCACAACGCCGTATAAATTTGTAAAAAACTACATTTCCAGCAAATAACCAATAGAAAAATTTATGATCGTTCACGAATTCACATATTCAAATTTATAGTACCTACTCGTATACATAATAGTATATAGTTAGAATGTTAACTCTACTGTAAAACTGTATTACTATAGGTAACCATTGAATAACGAAACGCTATAGTAACGCATATTGGCTATGGAAGGAATCGAATTTTATACTTGTATTGCATAAATTAAACAAAGACAACCCTTTGAGGTATTATATTTTAAAATAAGTACAATAAGATAAGTTGTTAGTAACTTATAATCTCGTTGTAGCATAGTTGTATGCCATCGAGACTTGTACTTTTGAAGATACAGAAAAATTAAGCGTATCTTAAAAACACTCAAAAATAGTACCTATGTAAAATGTTACCTAAGGACTAATTATCTGGATGTACAAAACATGCGAAAATATCCAATGTAAAAACATCGCAAGCGAATTGCTCGAAAAACACAAATCTCGAAAGTCATAATTCCTTGAATGTTAATATTACTTCTCGTTGTTAAACACAACCGCAGACGTACATACAGGTAATAAATTAATAAGAAGAAAATAAAATGTTGAATCGTTTAAAAAATTAGGTATCATCGTACCGAATGTTGTTATAATACTTGTTATTCTGTTATAGTAGATATACGAAAATATCTCTATTTCTGATTAATGTGGACGAGAACTAGAAATGAGAGTAATTGTGGTGCGTGTAACACTACAGTGGAACGCTACAGATGCTGCGGGCATCGATTGCAAACAAAAAGGAACAATAAGGTGCTTAGGGCAACACCATCAATGATGTCCTCCAAATCTTGGATCATTATTAATGATAATCCTGAGAATCCTTTTATGTCCAACACGAAGAAATCTCCGCCTACTCACAAGTTGCTTATACATATTGTATGTTGTATTAAAAGATTTTGAAGCAAAATTGCAATCTTTAAATGTTACTAATTCCATCTTTTTCATATTTTCAGATTGTTAATTTCATTCAACAAAATATCTTGGTATAATACGAGAATAATCGGATTTTCTGCATATAATACATTTTGACGGCATTGCCATTCGTTCCCAATAATGACAATGATTAATGATTGAATGCGACTATTAAACCCAACAATGTAAAGATTTGCAAAACCTAATCGATTATTTGAAGGCTTGGTTTCCACAAATAAGAGCATCGAAGGTTGACCTCAACGTTTTGATTCACTTTTGCCGTTACATCATACTAATATATGGAAAGTCATAGACTGACTATCTAAATGACACCCAAATTGAACATTTATTTCAAGGACGAGACTTATTTGCAATGGAAATGTGTGTATGTAATGATGTTACTGTGTGACTTCGAAATTGCGTGTTACAAATTAAGGTGAAAAGAATATTTTAAATTACTTATACGGACCCACAATATTTAAATATAACACCTATACTAAAATTTAATAAAACATTGTACAGCAGTGTTAGTATTTATTTTCTGCAGTGAGTAGAATTTATTTTTCCATTCTGTTATTATTTTTTAAAGATGTAGAAAAACGGTTGATATTTAATACATTTACGAGTAAAAAATAAAATAATGAATTGATATAAGAGATTGGTTTGGTTGCGGAATATATAGAAAACATTGAATCTACTTTATACCTGCATATACACTGTGTCCAAGATAAGGAGGGCCACTATGGGGATATCGGAAACGGTAAGAGATAGAGTTTCGGTTAAATGGGAGAAAAGTTGGGCAATTTTGAGTTTAATAAAATGAAATTTTTAAACTGACGAAATTCCGAACCGTTCCGAAGTTATGCGACAAAAAGCGAATTTTCGGGATTTCGTTTTTGACGAATTGTTACTTTGTCGTTGACTTTAACTGAAAAGTAAAAGAACCTTCTACAGGTACTTTTTAACGTTCTTTAACATGGCATACAGCAAATTGGAATCTGACGTTTCGTTTTCGAGTAACCATCATCAACTTTATTTTTTTAAATACGGTCCTGATTTTTTTATGCATAATATTAGAAGAGCTTTTTATTCTGCATTCAAGCATGTATCACACTTTATGGTTTAATTGCGATTTTATATTTACTTTACGATTAGCGGAAAAAATCCTAAGTACGAACCTGTATCCCCCCTCAATAACATTCAAATTGAATTTTATTTATAAATGGACTTTTGCTAACTGTGCTTTCCTTATCAAATTAATGAAATGACACAGAATTTTCAATTTTGAACACAAATTTTATAACCAAGTACATAATTACAAACAATCATAACAACACGTCATCAGTGCCGGATTTACCACTAGGCCGACTAGGCCGCGGCCTAGGGCCGCAAGCAAAAGGGGGCCGCAGCGTCTTGTAAAATAAAACAACAAAAATTCTAAAATTAATAATTACCGCAACTGTAAATCGAATACATTACTTTTGTATATAAACAATACAATCTAATTAAAATAACCAACGTACATATCAAAAATAAATATTAGCGCTTGCCAGGGTACAGGAGGCTACAGAGTGCAGGTGGATTGTGGAAACAAAAATATAAAATGTGATTTATGCTTAACCTAACTACTCACTTATTTTAACGTGCGATTGAAATAAGGTACATTTCAATTTTTCACCTAAGAGGCGACCGGGGCGGGGGCCGCTCGGATTAATTTGGCCTAGGGCCGCAAGTACCCTAAATCCGGCACTGCACGTCATAAATGAACAGAAAACATTTGATGAAACGAAAATTTAAACATGACACATACCAATAATTTAAAAAAATTATAATAAATGCTCGAAAAGCCCTCCTTCGTTCTTCAATCGTAAACAGCATCTTCTAACTGTAGAATCCAAAGCATTCTATAACATTGCAGATGTTACAGTTTGGAATGCGTTAAGTACAAACTTTCGGAGTTCTTCCTCTATTCCAAAGGTATCTTTGTAAACATAATTTCTTATGTACCCCCAAAGAAAAAAATCCCGCGGGGTTATTTCGGAAGAAGGGGCTGGCCAGGGTGTTTCAGAATTGGTGCTTAAAACTCTTTCGGCAAACTTATTTCAAAGGTAATCCTTAACCACCCGTGAATTGTGCGCAAGTGCACCAGCCTGCTGAAACCAACAATTGCGTACTACGGCTTAGGGTAAAATATCAAGAGCATCTTCCAAAGTAGAATCTAGTAAATTTAAGTAAAATAGTAAAATACGTATAAAATCGCAATTAAACCATAAAGTGTGATACATGTTTGAATCCAGAATAAAAAGCTCTTCTAATATTACGCATAAAAAAATCAGGACCGTATTTAAAAAAACAAAGTTGATGATGGTTACTCGAAAACGAAACGTCGGATTCCAATTTGCTGTATGGCATGTTAAAGAACGTTAAAAAGTACCTGTAGAAGGTTCTTTTACTTTTTAGTTAACATCAACGACAAAGTAACAATTTGTCAAAAACGAAATCCTGAAAATTCGCTTTTTGTCGCATAACTTCGGAACGGTTCGGAATTTCGTCAGTTTAAAAATTTAATTTTACTAAACTTAAAATTGCCCAACTTTTCTCCCATTTAACCGAAACTCTATCTCTTACCGTTTCCGAAATCCCCATAGTGGCCCTCCTTATCTTGGACACAGTGTATATTAAGAAATTGCATATCAAAAACTATTCTTCTGCTTTCTCCCTGTTTTTACAACTTCCCCTTATAAAACGGTATCTATCCAACTAAATAATGTCAATTATTCCGGCAGACGTACGGGTTTCTGTAGGTAACCACAACAATATCAAAAAGGTAATCAACTTAACCTCCAAATGCAAGCATGTAAAACTAATAATAATTATAAAAATTGCAAAACTCTATAGTAGTTTATATAAAGGGCTTTAAATGATGACTTTAAATTTAGCCTGTTATTAGTTCGGAAAACATTTATTCAACAAATGACTTACTTCAATAAGAATATTGTTGGTTACGTGGGACGCTGGAAATTTTTCTGGAACGGAATTTAATCGGTTTTATTGCTTTCTGGAATAAACGACTTTGTGATCATACGCTCAAGCTAATTTGTAAAGCAGTTTTTCCACTAAAGCTGGTAACTATTAAAGCAGTTGTTGGTACATAATATGGTAGATTCAAGCACGATACGGAGCATAATTAAAGCAGTGTTCGTATAATTTGAGGAATCTATAGAACACATTGTTGACCATTGTCCAGTGACCGAATTTCAGCGAGGTTTTACTATATTAAATGAATTAACACCAGAAGCTATCGATTGGTTACTCTCTATTAAAAATTTGTAGTTTATCTTTTACAACCTTTATATGCTGCTTTTTTCTATTTTGCTATATTCATAAGACTAAAAAAAAACTAAAAGATTGGTAACACATATTATTTATCCATAGATATTATAAAATGGTCGTAATACTACAATTCCAATTTGAAATGATCAAATCTGCACAATTTTTCTTTATAAAAAAATTAATATCCAAAGCTTTGGGAGTTATACTCGTAATACTCCCAATTCTGCTTCCTGAATATATAAGATCATTTTTTAATAAGTTACTTGTACAACAAATGAAAAAAGTTGTGTTTTTCGAACTCGAGTTGAAAAAACGCTTTCTTCTTCGTATTCTACACATTTTTTTAAAAACTACATGTAATTAAAAAATATCCATGAAGATGAAATTTACATTTATAATATCAAGTGTATATTTTGAAAATTTGTTGTAATTAAACATCTTTTCTTTTCGTAGTTAGGTAAAAATAGTGTTGGCAATAGGTACTGCTTACTTTTATTTGTAAAAAGGAAAATATAATTTTCTCCACTAATTTTACAAAAGTAATATTATTTAAATAATTACAGAAGAAAGTTATTCTTTTTCCACTCGAGCTCAAAATTTGAGACACGAGCGTAGCGAGCTATTGAGCAAAAGTTAAAAAAACATTTCCTTCTCGTTTTACACAAAATATTTTCTAAAACTGCGTATAATTAAAATAGTATACTATACAAGTGATGAAAGTGACTGATTTTTCAACGAGCAATAATATATTCACGAGCGACAGCGAGTGAGAATAGTAATGCGAGTTGAAAAATCACACTTTCATCACGAATTGTGTAGTACACTATGTTTTCCAACATCGCAAAATTGAGTCTCAATTTTAAATTTAGTTATAATTATTTTTACTCTTTGAAGAATCTAGTTGCTGATTTTGTATTCTAACGTTGCTATGGAAATCAAGTTTCCTCACTAGTGATGCAAACGCCTATTTTCCTCACTAGATTGAGTGATGAAAGTGTCATTTTCATAAGCGATGTTGGAAAAATAATATTGCTTAATCCATTTTGAATACGGACTTTACTTAAAATTTACAAGTAGCAAAACAAGGCGGGTAAATTTTGTTAAACTTTTATAGCGGTATTTACGATTGGAACAAGTTCGTATGAAATATAGGTTATCCGTGTACATGTACATGTCTTATACAGTTCGGTACATAAAGTAAATAATACCTACATTTCGAGAATGAATGAGAATACAGTCGAATCTGCTTTTATTTAGTTGCAGCGAACTTTTATATCAACTAAGTTTTGAATTTTCTTGAGAAACACACATTCTAATGTAATCTCAGATTTTTCGTGTTATAAAAAAATTCCACAAGAGGACGTCTTTCATAGAACTACGTGGTTCTAATCGCATAGACCTCGCCTATTATTGGATTATTTTAATTTGAATCCGATTTCGTTTACCAAAATATGTACAGTGTCGCAAAAATGAGTCTCAATTTTAAATTTCTTTATAATTATTTTACCCTCCCATTTTTCAGGAATCTAGTTGCTGATTTTGTATTCTAACATTGCTATGGAAATGAATTTTCCTCACTAGTGATGCAATAGTATAAGTATTACAGTACAAGTGAAGAAACTAAGAATTTCGCTCACGCATACACTGAGCGAAATTGTTTCTTCACGCGTGCTGTATAGCGTTTTGTTCAATTGAAATGTTAATAAGGTACTAAAAATATAAATTTTTGTACAGGGTGTACAACTAAGAAAGGAGGCCGGCCATAACTCGGAAACTATTTAAGATACAACAGTGAAATAAAAAATCTTATAATACATGTGCCCAAGAGAAAATGCTGGAAATTATTTTCCATTTCCTACCATTGCCACCAGAGGGCGTTTCACTGATTTCAATTTGAAATTCCCATTTTTTGGGCAATTTTCCTCAGTAAGGTATTTAAAAAAATATATTCATTGTAAACTAGTGATTAATATGTAAAACTCTGTTTTTACGATTGCTGTCAAAATAAGGGGAGGGGGAACTAAATTACGTATTACTAGAAAAAATTATGTAACTTTGAAACGGATTGCTTGAATTTGTCAAGATTGGTCTCAATGTAAAGAGAATGCGCAACTTGTTGAAGGAACAAAACGGTCGACTTTTCTAAAAAAATTCAAATGGTACCAAATATTTTTTTCACTGCTATTGGAAGGAAAATTAATAAGGGAGAAATTAAAAAAAATATGTCAATAGCTCTTATAGTAGCGAAGATATAGTCAAAAATGTGGTAATATAAGAGGTATAAACTTATAAAGGACTAAAGATGTCATATTTCATTGTAGGATAGTTTTTTCTGAAAATACGATGAATGGCATTTGTTACAACCTGTAAGTATGAGGTAGGGTTCCAGTAGAATCGGACATTTTTTCCTCTACATTTCAAATTCTGAGGTACTGTAGTTTCATAAAGTATTTTGGCTTTAATTTCATTTTATTTTGATTTTGTAAGGTCTTTATGGATTAAACTAATAATAATAATAATACCTTTATTACCCAACAGGCAAAGCCCTATTACAGAGTAAAACATACAAAAATAAATAGCGATAAAGAACATAACAAATATAAACAATAAAATACAATATAATACAATTAATACCAATAACACATGCAGAGAACAAAAAACATCAGCCACCTTCCCCTCCAACAATCCTTACAAATTCACACCTAGCCAAATTGAACATATCTACATTCGTTGATTCGTCGAGCTTATTATAGAGAGATAGCATTTTAAACATGGGGGAGAGCAACAAGCTATTGGTTCTTGGAGTTGGTATGGAAAAAAGCTTACTACTGCGTAAATTTAATCGGGGAATTTTAATGCCTATTAGACCCAATAAGTATGAGCTGTCAACCTTACTGTGTAAAATGTCATACAGGAAGCTTAAAATGATTATATTACGTCTCTGCTCCAGAGACTTTATATTATAATGCCTTAATAGGAACTCGCGATTATGGGAGAGATACAGACTTGTTTCCCTAAAATACATAATCTTCAAAAACCTGTTTAGTACACCTTCTAACATATAATTATATCTTTTGTAAATTGGGGACCATATGATGGAGGCATATTCAAGTTTACTTCGTACAAAACTGTTAAAAAGAGTCTCAAGCGCGTTTGATGAATGAAATTCTTTGGTTGACCGTACAATAAATCCTAAAGATCTGTTAGCGCTGATTACTAACTTTGTTATGTGCAAGGAAAATGTGAACCTGCTATCAAACCATACGCCCAGATCACAAAAATGGTCTTGTTTTCTCACGTCACTTCCATTTATAGTATACAGGAACATCACAGGGTTAGTTTTTCTAGTAAATGTTACCACAACACATTTATTAATATTAAAATTCATTTTATTACTACAGCACCATTGAGAAACAGCGTTAAGGTCTTCTTGTAGTGAATAACCGTCTTCTATATTAGTAATTTGCCTATATATCTTTAAATCGTCGGCGTAAAGTAGCATTTGCGAATCAGCAACGACGCTCGTAACATCATTGAAGAACAACAAAAATATCAGCGGCCCCAGATTACTACCTTGTGGAACTCCTGATGTGCTTGTGAATGTATCAGACTCGAAATTGTTAACCAAAACATAATAGTTTCTACCAGTTAAGTAACTCGTAAGTAAACGAATTATATCCTCACAAAATCCTAGCATCTGCAATTTCCTTATTAGTAAGTAATGATTTATCTTATCAAATGCCTTGGATAAGTCAGTATACACAACATCCACTTGGGAAGATTTATCTAAACATTCAGCAATATACTGAGATATGCAGGAGAGGTTGCTCGTCGTAGACCTAGATGGCATAAAACCGTGTTGATGTAATGAGATAACGTTTTTAACAGTTGAAAAAATATGGCGATAGATAAGAATTTCGAAGGTTTTAGCCGGAGCATTCAAACAAGAAATAGGTCTATAATTAGTAACGTCTGCAGTGCTTCCACTTTTATGTATTGGAGTGATCCTAGCTTGTTTCCATCTTTCAGGGAAGGTATTAAATTTGAGGCAAACATTAAACACATGGGTTAAAGGTATCTTAAGAAAATCCACTAATCCTTTGTAAATATATCCAGGTATCCGGTCAGGTCCTGGGGCACTACTTTTAAGGGAACGAATAGCTTCTTCAACATCATCAACAGTAATTTTTTGTAAAGCAGGAATATACTCAGTAAACATAATAGGATTTATCTTAGAAGATCTAAGATCTAAGAAAATATCAAACTATGTAATTATGACAAACATTAAACATGTTTTATTATACCCATGCCTGAATGTGACAAAACGTTTTTAGTGAGTCGCAGAGCAAAAGGTTTTTACTTACTATTGTGAATGTTTAAATCTATCATCCGGTGTATTGATTTCCGATCATTGATCATTACTGAAGATATAACAATGTTTGTCAAAATGTTTTTGACGTCGAAAGAATATCGTCCTGTTTCCAAGTATCGTTAGTGAAAAAAGTTAAATTGAAAATTCGTATATCATCTTTCAGTGTGGCCTAAGAATCATTTCCCTCAAGGGAATTGCGCTTAAAAAAGAAAATGTCCCTTCCTTCCAGAGTTCCAGCCATATTCTATTAATTGCGATTAAATCAATAATCCTGTGAAAGATGAACTGATAAAACATTTTGTATGAACAGGCGATTGTTTATTCAAAAAAGATCATATTGATAAAAATTTCACTTATATGCCGTTTAAGTGTAATTTTATTCCCACCCAATTTTAATCTTCAGTCCAGTTTTTAAAATGTGAGCGTATACTTTCAAGAAGCACGGTAAGATGAAAAGATAAGGAATGTTCAATGCATAATCTACAAAACCGTCCTACATTTGCACATATCGAAGAACGTTTTATAGAGAAAATTGTGTATTTGGTATATTGAATATCCATACCCCATATTTCGAAATTTAATTTTTAGGGTCTAACTTTTTAGCGGAATACAGTTTGTAATATTCGATTTTTGTTTAAAAGGAACGTTCGAAAAATAAAATAAAACTTAACAGGGATATTGTATTACAAATACGTTTTCGTCCTTTCGTGAAAAACTGAAATCTGACCCTGCGATGAACATAAGTATAATGCATCTTTTGACTGTGGTATCTTTGTCGTTCATTTATTGAATGTAAACTTTATAGTGCAGGACATTGGTCAATCGAAAATCGCTCAAAAATATTACTTGAGACATTAAGACAATATAACAAGATCAAGCGCAAATGGAGGGAACGTTTTCTGAGAGAAATAAATCCCACAGACGAGCCCCTAGTAAAAAGTAGACATTTGGAAATCGAGCGGTTGACAACCTGCCATTTGCAGAGATCATGGATATAAAACAACCAATATGTTAGTAAAACCGGCATCAGAACTTGCACGTGTACCTAACGACATATTCACATCGGCCTCTTATATGTAAGTTCGGTACCGCCGTCTGAAGAAGAATATGTTAGCTCCAGTGATGATCCCATAAAGTCGACACCGAGCGTGTAATAAAATAAGGGACTTCTCTACTACCTTGTTAGGACTTTTATACGATGTACTCTAAGGACACCAACAAACAACTTTTTAGCTAAAAATGACATCAATTTTTCCGCATACGTGTTCGGACATCACGTCATTACCGTACATCTTAAGATGTAAAACGTAATCAGCAAATACCAAAGAACAAATATTCGACGGCACTATAATACTCGTGTAATAAATGAGGTGGACGAGACACGCAGTCTTGACCACTTTTATTAAAATTCGCGTTCACTGAGAGAACATTATTGGAGTGCTGATGCGACAAAAGGTCCTCGTAAAACGGAAACTCGGAATATCTTTTAGACGATCCTTTAAAAATTGATAAAAAGCTATTTGCCCTATTTTACGTATATCGCATATAACATCTCACGTGCATATGTATGGAAAAAAGTTGGGGAAAGTAATTTATGTACACCTAATTTTGTTTACTACAAACTAAAGGGCTGAGGTAGTAAACAAAGGCATATAACAAAGACGCTGACCGTTTCGAATTTTTCTCATCCTTACATCCGGATTTATGGCTTTAGGACGCCAAAATTCTTAACAAAAACAATAAAAACTGTTTAAGTTGTGAAAGTATGAAGTGTGTAATTTCGAGGATCCGCTCGCTTTAGAAATTGAGGACGTACAGAAAAATCCGAACTGTTTTCAAATAAAGTTTTATTCTTATTACATTAATAGTTAATAACAGCCGGCTATTGAATACATCTAAGGGAAATTTGTAACTTATGCAAAGAAATAAGAAAAGCGCTCATGAAATATACGGTTAAATTCGATGTTAGAAAACTATCTGCAATCCAAGCAAAATGTTAGACTATAAATAATAAAGAATCCTGGAACGAACTATTAATATCCATCTAAAAATTCCTAATATCTTTGGGAATCATGACAAATATCTTTAATAAAAAATGTGTTCTATGACATTATGTATTAAGATGGCCGGATGGGAGAAGATGTGAAATATGATGCACTAGACTAGGTATATAACCACAAAATGCATGGACGATATTGAAAATTTTAATATCTAGACATTTCAACAGAGTTAGTAAATTTTGAAGGTGGCATTCTGGAGACAAGTAAAGCGTAATATGACTAAATTAAATTATAAAAGGAGGACGGCACCTTTCTGGCATCCCAAAGAGGGACTTGTAGAGGGAGCAAATGTACTGGTCTTGACGGGAATGAGTGTAATGACATGGCACGTAGTATCGGCATTCCAAATTCCGAATGACCTGTCTACCCTCTTGCTAGGTTCATTACTAAGATAATCGTCAATCCTCCATTATTCAGATGGTCGTATAATTATTTCGGTTGGTGGAAATGGTTTCGCATAATGACGTTCTTGCCGATAAAAGAAATTGTATTACAAATTGTTAAAGTACCTGTAACAGATATCGATTATTTAAGCACTTTTTATTCGTATTCCCCCATCTTCCAACCATATAAATGTATTCACAAGAATAAAAAAGACCGCATCATAATATAAATTGCTTTCAGCTTAAATTGTCCTGAATGAAATACGTAGAAAAATTACCGCGAATGCTGTGTTGATTTAGAGCCTTGCGCGCTACTTTCTAAAAAAAATCCCTAATTCACTAAAAATATAGCATGTCTGCTTGAATTTCTTTCATTTCTGTTCATTATAATAAAATATGCACAAGAGATGCGCGATGAAAAATTTCTGTCCTTATCGTCTTTTTAAATTTTAACTTTTAATGTTAGTGTTGGTTAACCTGTAAACATTGTTTTGCAATCTTATCTTATTCTGAATTTCAAACATTGAAAAGGAAAACGTTAAGGAAATAATGTTAATCAGCGAAACTTTTCAGGATCATAGTTTTATGATAGATTAAAAATGTATAACGCCATATAAGACGACACAGTACCGAAGGGATCTTGTATTGGTCTGTACCACCTCACACGCTTTTCTATGTGAACTGGATTCAAATTACGGGTAATCTAACGGGAACAAATCTTTACACAGCTTCAAATGAATCTGAAGATTTGCGTTAAGTGCTTTCATCAGACAAGCAATGCAGAAACGTGCCCTGTCATTTAAAAAAAAACTATTGATTTAATATAACCACGTTTTACATTGTCCTGTCCAATATGTTACTTTAAAGTTACCTACGAATTTTAAAAATATTTATATGAACCTCTCAACCATCACCGGCATTAGCCGTGGAAATAAATACCTATCTTAAAATGTTAAAAGGTGTTCATATAAAATTTCTGAATGGTCGTGATTTATTTTCTAAAAAAATTGCAACACTGAGTGGAATAATTTGAATTTGGATTATACTTCAGGTATGATGCCTGTGTGATGAATTCCTCTGCTACATTCACTGATTTATTACCAATTAAGGGAATTTGTTGCTTGGGAATCCAATTAAAAATCACAAGTAACCTCGAGTAAAATAATTATTATTAAACATTTTAAACGGAAATATGTACTATAGACGAATTGTAGTAATTGTCAACGTGACTATCTTAATTTTAGTATCGGTTTGCAGAGAAATGTTTTTTACTCCTGATGTTTAACTAATTTTATGATCGTTTAACAAATTTGTTATTTATGCTCATACGCACATACACACCAAGCGTAGGTACATATATGTCAGTGTGAATATTTGTTTTAATTTTGCCTTAAATAATGTTCGACGTAAATGAAACTCGAGATTCTTAAAAGAGTGATAGCGATTTGGCAAAATAAAAGAAACTCCTTTATCTCTCAATTCCGAATGAATTTTAAATTGTGCTCGTAAAACTAAACACCAATAAAACCAAAATAAAAATGTGATTAAAATGCATAGAAGTTGATTTGGTGCAATTCCATTAACCAAAGTACTTTTCTGTTTCAATTCCTATTCCTAGGCATTTGTTATAAACGGAAATGTTTTCTTAGCAATTTGAAGTACAAAAAGTCCAATTTTAACGAGTTATAAAAAAATTCTAGTACATTTTAACTGTTCAAAGTAGACATCACTTGCACCAAAAAAAGGAATGTTTAGTACGAGTACTTTTCTTAGGTATGTGATCAGCGGCATCATTTCAGCTTTTTAACTGCGGTGGCAAGACTTAGCGGATGGCCTGGGGTTGAAAGGGGAATCCAAAGGTCCTCCCCGGGAAAAATTTTAAAAACTGGCTTTAAATTTGTTAGGTTTTGAAGCTTTTTGAAATTATTTTTACAACAAGTTACTAACTAAATCACATATACAATAATTATCGTTCACACACCTGCTTTAAATTTGTGAGGTTTTGAACCTTTTTGAAATTATTTTTACAAGTTACTAACTAAATCACATATACAATAATTATCGTTCACACACAAGAATTGTCATAAGATGATGATTATTATAGACATATGTATTAGTTATTGCAACTTAGTTTTTACCAAAAAAGAAGTCCGTGAAGTTAGCGACCTCATCAGAAGCACAAACGAAAATTTTGTTATCATTCGTTAGTGCTTCGTTTGTGCCTGTTTGTGCTCCGACAAAATCGATTGCGACCCCATACGTTTTCGCGAAAACGGCATTTTCCAGGAGGCCGCTAACTTCAGGCCTCGTTAGAAGCACAAATGAAAATGTTGGTATCATTCGTTTGTACCTGTTTGTGCTCCGACATAATCGATTGCGACCCCATATGTTTTCGAGAAAATGGCGTTCTCTCAAGGAAATCGTTACCTTCAATCCTTATTGAAAACACAAAGCACAAAAATATGAATACGCATATACAATGAAGATTTTAAGTCACGAAGGAAAATGAAATAATTCAAAAAATGTAAGGAAAGAACAAAGGAAAATTGAAGAAGAATATGAAAAAATATGGTAGGTAAGGAAAAGGAAATTGAGAGAAACAAATAGTGAAAGCAAAATTAAAGGGGAAAAAACTCCAGGAAGGGTATTTTTTTACATAATAATACGACTGAAAGTCGTATGGTGAACAAATTGTATTTCAACAAAATTGAAAAGACCCATATTCTACTTAAAATGGTAATTTCAATAATTATAGAGGAATATCACGGTTCCTATGGTATACAAAAATCTGAAAAAGAAAAAAGAGGAACAACTTAGGAGACCCACAAGCAGAATTTACAGTGGATAGACGCATACACGAATGAATATTTGTAACATGGCAGATATCAAAATATTTTTTTACAGGTACAATAGATTTAGGGAAGGCATATTATAGAACTATTAGATAGTAGAGCGTTAGAAGGATGTGTTTATTTATGTGTTATATTTTGCTTTGTTAATTTTTTAGTCGGAAAACGAGTAGAGGTGAAGGAATAAGACTTATTTGTAGAAATACTAGAGAAGGCATTTGACAGGATGCTAAGAAGAAGAATATGGGACGTTTTTAAAGAGAAGATCTGAAGATTTATAAAAATAGTAATTGAGATATTTATGGAATATGTGACTATACCATTGTCCACGATGGTTTAAAATTAACTGACGTATGTGACCGTACTACGAAGATATGGTTGTCAGTGATCATAAACAGGGTGATTCAAAAATGGCGCATAAGCTCTTCAGCACGTTGTAGAGGACGGTTATTTGAACTATAGAAAAATCAGAAAAATTTTTTAGCTGCAACATTTTTTTTTCAAACGACTTGGTACCAAAATATCGAATTTGAAACCTAATATTTCAGGATAATGAGATGATATGAGCATTTCTTTTTATTACCCACTATGAAAAAATACTTAAGTTATTATATGAAATGATGAGAAGTTACAAAATCCGCATGAAATCAAAGTTGAGGTCTCAACTTAACTTCTTCATTTCTCGGAAAAGTAGCGGCTAAGATTTTTTTGTGCTATTTTTCCTACACTTCAATTATTACTTCCTATAACGTACTGAAGAGCTTATGCGCCATTTTTGAATCACCCTGTATAATAATTGCGAATGAACGGTTGTCCTGCCCGTCCGTAACAAATTCGCATTAAAGTAGACATGAGATTGAAGTAGATATACATGTACTACAAGTATATCTACTTTAATGCATGGGCTTCGAAATTGTGTAATTTTTCAAATACAACGGCAAAGACAGCTCAGTCAATACAGTAACAGATGTTTATAGTCCTTGGGCCCACGTCTAAATTTTTTTTTTATGACCACACGCTCCAAACTTTTTGTAGTTGTTATTTGGGTGGAGTCGGACAAATTCGGAGCTTGGGGGAATATGGTAGTGGGGCGTTTGTCTTATAAGCTATCACGAACATGTCAATTTAATGCGAGAAAAATATTTACAACCACACTAGTAATTTTATGGTAATCAACAGTTTTTATTATAAAAATACCGAAAAACATGTTGTCGGACAAAAATATTGGGCCATTTGGCGCGTCGGACATTCTAAATATGTCAAATTTATGAGAAAAAAAAATTATTACCACACGGCAGCTTTAAATACAATCAACCATAAAAACTGTTTAAAAAAATGTGGTAACCTTGTCGGACAATTTTCATGGGGCATAAGCGCAGTTTGACGCGCCAAAGATGTTAATTTCCTGGGAAATTTTTATTTATTACCACAGGTGTTTTTTTTGTTTTTTCCTATTTCTTTGCATGTGAAATGCATATCAAATCAGTTGTCCGACAAAAATGATGGGGCAAACGAACAAAAAATTCAATTTTCATCTAGATTATCGATGTTCTTAAACTGCAAAAGTGAATTAATGCTTATTATTTTATATATACGTATATAATAAACGATTTATTTATCAATATAATTGAAACCACCAATTTTTTAAAAATTTTTTAGTTAAAATCTAATTTGAAAAATTAAAATTTTAATGAAATTCGCAATTTTAAAAATACGTTTAAATTGAATATCTCAAAAACATATACATTATAAGAGCAGCTGTTCTACGGACACAGTTATAGTTCCAACCAAACTTTATGGCAACTCCGAAGTTGGCGCGAGTCGATGCCCAGAACACGAAATAAGGTATCCGCGGAGAGGTGAAGAGCGCATGTGCGGAGTTTACCCCGCACACGCTCCCTGCTCTCACAACTCGTGATGTCGTAGTTGTATAATGAACTGTATACTGGTACGTATAGTATACAGTTCATTGTAGTTGTATGCCTTGGTGTGAGTGACAATCGTCGCGTTCGTATACTGCACGGCACGCATTTGAATATATTATTCACATAGAAAGTATAACATCGAACGAGAGGCACAGGCCAGGAGAATTAGAATCAGGGTTGCCAACACTTCGGAAAGCCAATCCACTAAAAGAGAATTAGTATTCTACCAGAAATCTACCGCAGAATGAAAAATAATTTTTGAAATCTTTGAAATCTTTTGAAAAAATTAACTAAATATGAAAAATCTTGGGTTAAATTGTTTTACTTTAGGTGTTTTCTTTTTGCACGTTGTGGTCGACTTAAGTCAGCTGTCAATAACACACCATTCGTTTTATAAAAATAATTTGACTCAGTTCTCAATAACCCTACTCGTTTTAAAAGCTTTATTTATGTTTCATATTAACCTGAGGCAGAAATGTATTATGACCCAAGGCACTTCAATCACGTGATAATTGTGACTTTACCTAACCCTGTGGCGATGCAAAAAGAAAACACCTTTTATGTTTTATATTTTTTTAGTTCCATTGGTTTTATCATAGATTAATAAATATACTATATTTATTAATCTATGATAAAGCGCTTGAAGGTATTTCATAGTTAAAGCTTATTTATTAAACATTTCCTGGCCCCTTTCTAAATACCTACATAGATACTTTGATACTTAGTATTTCTACCAAATTATGCCGATCCAAGGGGAATTATATGATTCTTAACAAATGCTAAAAGAATCCTGAGATAACAAATTTACATTTTCAAAAGTAGCTGCGCTTATAAGAAACGCCCATTAGGCCTCATCACGTTTTCTATTCAAGGTGCACAAGATTAAAATTTATTACTATAGTTATTTATGAATGTATAAAACAATAAATATTAATTTACGTTTGTAGTTTAAGAATATCGATGATATCGATAGTCTACAAGAATTTAATTTTTTGTTCGTTCGCCCCAACATTTTTATCAGACAATAAATTGTATTTGTTATTTAAGAATATCATTATTTGTAACCTCCTACTTTTGTCGGAAAAATGGTTGTAAAAATAAGGGATGCACGAAACCAATAGTTTAAGAATATCGATTACTAAAAAAAATTTAGTTTTTTTGTCCGACTATCGATTTGCCCCAATATTTTTGTCGGATACTTCGATTTTTTTATTTAAAATATAATTACTTACCACCTCCTTTTTTTGTCGGAAAAATGGTTGTAAATAAAAATTTCCCAGGAAATTAACATCTTTGGCGCGTCAAACTGCGCTTATGCCCCATGAAAATTGTCCGACAAGGTTACCACATTTTTTTAAACAGTTTTTATGGTTGATTGTATTTAAAGCTGCCGTGTGGTAATAATTTTTTTTTTCTCATAAATTTGACATATTTAGAATGTCCGACGCGCCAAATGGCCCAATATTTTTGTCCGACAACATGTTTTTCGGTATTTTTATAATAAAAACTGTTGATTACCATAAAATTACTAGTGTGGTTGTAAATATTTTTCTCGCATTAAATTGACATGTTCGTGATAGCTTATAAGACAAACGCCCCACTACCATATTCCCCCAAGCTCCGAATTTGTCCGACTCCACCCAAATAACAACTACAAAAAGTTTGGAGCGTGTGGTCATAAAAAAAAAATTTAGACGTGGGCCCAAGGACTATTACTGATACGAAGGCGCGAAACGCCGAAGAACCGCATTCGCGCGCGATACCTTCTTGTTGTTTAATATTTTCTTAAAGAACTCCAAAGAATACAAATAACAAAACTCTCGCACGCCTCATATTTAGCCACTTGGCGTCAATCAAGTTCCCTGATATGCTATGTACATGCCTAAGTAAGTACTCCGTTATACAAGCATCACACAGGCATTTTACCTGTGCTACGCCAGATATCTTTTCAATCTAAACATGGTACATAATTTACATCACAGTAACTAAAGTGAGACAGAACCAGTAACTCACATACCATTATTTGGTATAGCGGTTTATGAATCATTGTACCTATTGATAAATTAATCTTCAGTTAAAAAATACTTTTTAATCATATTTCCTGATATCTTCAAATCTCAGCTTTTTGTGAATTATTAATTTTTAATTTTCAACTTTAGTGCACACGTCTAACTTCTTACTGTCTATCTCGATACATATAAGGGTTATTCACGTAAGATGACGAGCCTGTCGAGGTAAAAATGCAACCCAAAATACGATTTATATTCCCATTGGTATAAAAATTGACATAGGGTTCCATTTGAAAATCGAAAGTTTGATGCATTATCTCAAAAACAGTAGATGGGAAAATATTTTTTCCCGTTATTTTCAAATTATAAACCAAAAATTAAGGTAATTTTTTTTCAACAATTTTTTAATACCTATCTCTTTTAATAAAAAAGTTACAGCAATTTAAAGATTTTTCAATTTTTTGATTTTTCGGCCATATTGGAAAAACTGAACGTCGCATCAAAAATCTAAAAACACATATGAATTACTCTTGCAAAACTGCACTACTTTCCCCATTTAACCGATCTTGTAACTCTTATAATAAGCGAGATCCCCATACAAAAAATGAAAAATATTACACCCTGTATAACGAATTCAGTCACTGCAGCATACTTTTTAGTAATTAATTGTACAGAGTTAATTCTGTACTCGAGCGATGTAATTGATAACTCAATCGATGTACAAAAATATGAGAACGTAAAAGAAACCAGTGGAGACAATCAAACCTGTAATTTCTGCTTTTCATAACACAACAAGACTTGACTTAACATTATATAGAAGAGGAGACTTTAAAAATGAAATTTCCTTTTCCTTTATTAATACAAGGAAATGTGATTTGACTTGCATGTATAGTTAGGTGACAACTATCCACTTGTCACACTTAGTCTGGACGTCTGCTTCATATACTTAATGGAGTTTGTTTCCGGTTTCATATATGCATTGGTATGAATGGTAAGTACGTCATGTCATTGTTCTAAGTGTGGGTCACTACAAAATGTAAATTCAAGTAGTTTTATATTTATAATACATTACGCATCCTTTTATCCTTTTTTTTTAAAGGAACTAATAAATAACATAGAATAAATTTGAATATGAAATAATTTATTTCATCTAAACTATATAGATCAAAGAGGTTCTCTCTAATTGAAAATAAAAAGTGTTGCTACTGGATCAAATCCTCATTCATGTCGAAAGGGAGGGATATTAAAATTCAATTCAGGCCAATGGAATAATCATCGACGTCTTCGACGAGAATTTCATAATTCAAGTATAATAGAATTGAAAGCAGTTTTGATAATATCAAAGAGATTAACATTACATAGAAATGTAAACGATGTACGTACATAAAAAATGGCATTTTTTTAAATTAACCCACAATATTTTTGCATTTAAGTAATGACGTGCGAAATATAAAATAAGTTTCCACAACATTCTACAACAGGTGTTATAATAAAAGGTGCAACCACAACGTATCCATAACAGGGAAACATAATATAGTAGGTGCTTTGAAAGCATCTACCACTAACATAAAACAATGGTGGAATACGACAAGGAAAGAGCCTTTCAACGCTAAGCATATCCGGATGCCTTGTTATATAGTGTGATTGTGGTCAGGGTACTTAGGATTATGTATTTTCTTTGTCAAATAAATTAAGGCCAGAAAGTACTTACAAAGCACTTCATGTTTAGGTTATAAAGGCGCCCAAAAAAAAATTATCTTGCCAGATAACCATGTGAAGCGTATTTGTTACGTATAGAGTAGCATCAGAAATATTTAACAAAGTGGAGTACTAACACATTTGAACTTTCATCTATCAAGCTATTCAGATAACTATCTTTAAAATCCTTTGCTTCGTATTTAATTTCCGTTCATGGAATAAAAAACATAAGCAAACCATTAATCAGTATTTTTGATATTCGAGTTTGATGTACACCGTTCAAATTTATGATGTAGGACTCTGGTGAGACGGAAGATTAAGTCACACACATTTAGAAACAGCGCACGTTTTTCTATTAATTACGTTTTTTATGTAAACGCAATGAATTACAAGTTTGTTATTTGAGACAGGCGAGTGATTTATATTCCGACAACATTACACACTTTTATATATTTAATTCAGTTTTTAATTAACGCCGAAAATATTCCGCGTGCTCCACCGCCATAAAACTGTCTATTTTAGCTATAGTTATCGGCATTAACAAGCAAATTAAAATTCGACGCGAATGTATCACCCTTAAATTAAGCAGATAAGACATTTTATTTTTAGAGGGCAAACAGTTACTGAATGGTACACATATTTATAAGAACGAACGAAACATGGTTTATCTATACAATTTATTAGTTTCATTATAAACTTTAAGAAATTGTGCCAAATTCGCCAACTCAAATGAATAAAACAATAGCGGCGAACTTCTGATATTTATGTCGTCTCTAGACATTGCAAAAATGAAACTTATCTAACTTTAAATTATTACATAGAGAGGCAACGTAAAATAATTTGTGCACATGAATTTAATCATAAAACGTAAATTATGTAAATTAGCTAATTGGAATGAATATACGTGATGCTAACGCACGCATAAATGCATGCATTTTTTAAAATGAATTTCATATATTTCAATATTGAAAGGGAGGTCGGTGGTCACTAGAATGGCAATGCATTTGTATGTGACTGTAAGGGGGAAGAATTTAATTTAAAATCACGCAGACATGCCCGTTGTTTTATAATGTTACGATGGAATATGTGACTGAAATAAATATCGTTAAATTAACTGTACAAATAATAAGGATATCTCAAAGGACGAATAGTCTTCGACTTTGATCACTTTAAAGACTCGAGATTCATTTAAAACACGGTGAAATCAATAGTTATTGAAATAATAGGAGTAATTATGGAACGTTTACAAGTGAGCGTTTTTCAAACTTTACCATTACCATGGAAAATTACAAAGCTGTCCTTAATAAGAGTTGTAAAAATCAAAATTGTTAGTAAGCAATTGGTAAGATTTTTTAGTACACTCGTTATATGTTGAGCTTGTGTAATTTTCTTCAGCTGTAGGTAGAGTTATGAAAAATTGAAACAAAACCGTCGAAACCTTATTTACCAATGAGATATCGTTCTTTACCATTATTTTCACTCCTCGATCACATCATCCATTGTTTAATGCAAACGTTACAGGTGTATATTCTGAGTATGGCAAGCAAAATTCTGTGTGCGACAAGCATAGTGAGTGGCTAAGCTGATTTATTCCAAATAAAGAAATGTCCCATTAAAACAAAGCCAAGTAAGCAGTTTTTATACAGTGAGGACCAAAAGTGCTGTCATAAATATCAAAAAACTATTGGACACGTCAAATTGTTTTTGGGAATGGAAAACATTTTGCGATAGTTTTCAATGTTCCTACCCCTACCCCGTCAGCGCAGTGACGCCATCAATTATTTTATTTAATGAGAACACTCCACAACTCAGGCAAAATATACGCCTCAACAACGTTTGGTTATTATCCAAAATTTTTAAAAAATAATCCTTTGTTTATTGAAAACGTGATCTTCGTGAAGATTTTGGTCCACATAATCGCCCTTCTGTGCTATTCGTCGAATCGTTAAAAAATTCGAAACAAATCTCACTTTACACGATACCAGAACACCAATTAGACAAAGAAACGCAAGAAACCACGAGAATATTGACGCTATAATAAATACCAGTGTTGCAGAAGATGCAAATCGGTCGGTTAATCGACGTTCTCAAGAACCTT
The DNA here is from genome assembly GCA_036250285.1 of Pyrocoelia pectoralis. Lineage (NCBI taxonomy): Eukaryota > Metazoa > Arthropoda > Insecta > Coleoptera > Lampyridae > Pyrocoelia > Pyrocoelia pectoralis. Next base: position 9,731,768 of record CM070075.1, read on the forward strand.
TCAAAAATGACAACTGGGCGTATTTTGAGAAAATATTTGGGTTTACATCCATATAAGATTGTTTTGTTGTGTTTGTTAATTGGGCTCTAGAGCAATTTGGAATTGATCCTTTTCAAAAAAATCATCTTTCAGATGAAGCCCATTTTTGTTTAAACGACTTCGTTTAAATAATCCATAACATATGTATGAGAGGCTTTTGCATCCAGCACAAGTTACTGCGTGGTGTGGTTTATGGAATCATCGGACCATATTTTTTTGAAGATGCAAATGGAGATGCAGTAACTGCGACTAGTAAGCGTTATGGATCAATTTTAACGGCTTTTTGTGACCAACATTGGATGAAATGAATTTGTAAGACATGTTTTTCCAACAAGATGATACAACACTATGGCGTTATTAAGAGTTTGATGAGTCTGTAATCTCCAGAATTGGGCCTCTTAATTGGCCTGCAAGAAGTTGCGATATAACACCTTTGGACTTATTCTTGTGGGTTTATTTAAAGTCGTCAGGTCTATGCCAATAAATCTCGAACCCCTTTGAAATTGAACATCGAATTAATGAAATTACACCTGATTTATTACAAAAAGTTACCGAAAATTGGGTTCATCGCATGCGAGCGAAGCCGAAGTGGACATTTGCATAATGTGTTATTCAAAATATAATTGTCATGGGTTTTTAAAATTTTGTTTTTGTCTGAAATATGTATTTTGTACTTTATTTAATTTTTTTTTAAATCGGCCAGAAAGTAGTACTTTCCGGATTATTTTTAGGCCAGAAAATGGCATTTTGTCGGACCGAGCCGGAATGTTATTGTGATAGTCCGGTAAAAGTTTTACCGGACTCATTTCTACTTTACCGGACTCATTTTTACTTTCCGGCCTAGAATGGTCAATGGTTCTGCCCGTTTCTGGCCGATTTTAAAAAAAATATTGTATTACGTAATACGTCCCAAAAGTGCTTTTACTGGACTCGCAGGCTTGCAGGACTCGCCTGCGGCTCGTCCTGTAATTTGCCTACTTGTCCAGTAAAAGATCACTTTCGGGACTTGTTACGTAAACTACTATTAAAAACATATCGTTTTTTTGGGAAGCCCTTTATAAAACACAGAAAACAAATCAATTATAAATCTTCGAACTTGTACTCATTTGATAGTTGACAGTTTAAGGATCTTGGAGTTTTGTATTACTGTACTGGAATACATGTAGAAAAAGACAGGAAAAAGGGCGTTATATATCTGGATCAAAGAAAATATCTTACATGATATTCCTTATCAAGAGATAATTGGATATTTCACAAGTTACCAGTCCAGGCTAATTTTTCAAACAACAATCTAATCGGAGTATGTCATGTTGAATAAATCGCACACCTTTTCAATTCTCATGAACACCGTTCATCTCAGTAACGTAACGAATTGTTTTACATTAAATTAATAGATTTAATAGAATGATTTGAACAATTAAAAGTTAGATATTGGGTAGTGTTTAAGGTAAAAAATGACCTGCATTTGGAACCTTTTATTTGAACCACTAATGATTTTATTCATTATAAGATAATGTTGACAAGTTCATGCAAGTGATTGGCATATATAGGTATAATGGCGTATGGCGATTGTCTAAGCATTGTACGTTAAAGACTATAATTTTCGGAGTTGATTAGCTTTCAATGGTATGTACTTGAAATAAAACTGGTTTGTAGTGCAGTGTAGATTAGCACAATAGTGGTAAGATGCATTTGATGTGCTGTAAATGGTCTTTAATATCAAATATCGTCCAAAGCACTGTGAGTAACCGTGTGATTACAAAAAACACGACAAAGTAAGGCGGAAAAGACGCCAAAATGTTTACTGTTATTAAGGTTAGAGAGCTAATCATTTTCGGCTTCATGATATAAACACTGCAACGAATAAGAAAAATAGAAGAAACGTAAAAATTGTAAGGCGCTTTCTAAAAATTAGTAGATATATCCAAAACGGTGTGCGGTCAATTCGCCCCGGCACTTCGCCCTCGGACACTTCGCCCCGGACATTTCGCCCTCGGACATATCGCCCCCAAGACATTTCGCCCCCTGATATATCGCCCCCAAGATATTTCGCCTAAAAACATTTCGCCCCCGAAACATATCGCCCCCAAGACATTTCGCCTCCGAACATTTCGCCCCCGAAACATATCGCCCCCAAGACATTTCGCCTTTATATATTTCGCTCCCGAAACATCGCCCCAATATTCCATTATCCACTGTCTATTAGCTTATACAGTAGTCCAAATTTCGACGCTCACCATCGGTATCTCAGTTATTAGAGGAGCTAGAGCAGCGGTTAAATAGGGAATGTTTTTTTAGAATTCAATTCTCGCGATAAATCTCATTTCTAATTCTCTTCAATGTCTGTAGACTTTCAAATAATTTTTAAAGAAACAAAATTTCCTTCAATAACTCCACAGCTTCTAATCTGACCTCTTCTAAATTTTTACAATGTTCGAAAACACTTTCAACACAAACTTTTTGATGTAACACCGTTCTATTTTTAATTTTTTAAGTAATGTGTGCCAGCAATGATTTTCATACGGCAGATGTTATAGAATTTTTATTAGTTAATTGACTTTGAGAAGAGATTTTCAAAAACGTATAACATGCCTGAAAAATATTTATTTATGGGAGAGATATTAACAAAAACATGTATTTATCTTTAATAGCACATGAGAAATGTAGGCTTAAAGGTATGCAAGTGCTAAGTAACACTGTGAAATACAAAAACCAGAACTGTGGTTTTGAAAATCTACGAAAATTGTGGAGAATTTGAATGTCACGGGTATTAAACCCTGAAAAACATTCCCTAAGTATTTAACTGCTGCTCTACTTCTTCTAAAAGCTCTACAAATGGTGAGCATCGAAATATGGACACACTGTATATGTATAACGGATGAAGGCGATGTGAGGGCGATATGTATTGGAGGCGAAATTGTCGGGGGCGATATGTCCTGGGAGGCGAAGTGTATGGGGGCGATATATCTTGGAGGCGAAGTGTCAAGTGGCGAAATGTCCGGGGGCGAACTGTCCGGGGGGCGAAATGTCCGGGGGCGAACGGGCCGTGGGGCGAAGTGACGGGGCGAAAAGTCCGGGGGCGATGTGTCATGGGGCGATTTGCCCTACAACCATCTAAAACACTCACTTCATAGTTTGAAGGACATTGTTAAATTGTGATTACTAAAAAGGAAGATTTTAAAAGGTTTCTTTCGAACAATGAACTGCAGCATGCGGCGGAACCAAAATAACACCCTAATTTTGTTACTAATTTCTTATCTAAAACACTCACTTCATAGTTTGAAGGACATTGTTAAATTGTGATTACTAAAAAGGAAGATTTTAAAAGGTTTCTTTCGAACAATGAACTGCAGCATGCGGCGGAACCAAAATAACACCCTAATTTTGTTACTAATTTCTTACACACGCGTTTGCCGTGAACCGTAATTTTTAATTTTTTTTTATATCTGTGCGAAGGAAAGTAATATTTTGAATAAACGTGAGTCCTAATAAAAGATATGAACCGAAATATTAAACCGATGAAATAAAAATTGTAGATATACGTTAATTTAATATTCAACACTTAATTGTAAGTCAATATCAAAATTTTGTAATTATAGCGAAAGTAGTATTTTCGCTACAATTACAAAATTAACTGTAGCTGAAAGGATGATAGCTACGTACAACGTAACACAAAGGTACATACAGAAACTTCTGTTATATGCTGAACTTCGATAACTAGTATAATTAATACCCCATTATAAAGTAAACCACAACATTATAACCACAATTAACGATACAATTTGATATAGTCAACCAACACAGAATGCCTGAAGGTAGGTTTTAACGAAACAAAATTGTTTCCAAAATTTGTTTTGCTTGAGAGAAAAACATTTTTTCCAAACAAGATGTAATTAAATATAGCATCATTTATTATTAGATGAACTCTCTCGTATACAAAAATTCAGTTAACAAAGCCTTCAGGTTTGATTGTTTATATATAGGAGGTTAAAGGTTCTGTCTAGTAAAGATAATTATTTTAGGTTGTGGGAATGCTTATACACTGTATCCCAGATTGGACCCAGCAACATTCCATCTCAATTATTATAAGAGCTAGAAGATTAGTTAAACAGGATAAATTTCGCTTATTTTGAAGGAAGTGTGTTTTGTTTCTATCACGTTCAGTATTAAAAAAAATTTAAAAAGTTTTAAAACGTTGTAATACGTGTAAGAAATCACTGCTATGCCTTACTTTTCAACAGATCATGGGTCCAGTCCAGACCGTATCATTTTAGTTAATCTTGTAATTGTTATCAATAATTAAAAAATTCTGACAAGTATTGCCACGAGACTTCTCTCGTATTCACACTTTTTCCAAAAAATAAGTATATAGCACAATATATATTGCTGAATTCAGAAAAAAATACTCTTAAACTACATAAAAAACTGCAACTTTATCTTATAAAAAAATGAGTGCCGCCATTTTAGGTTATACCGGAAGTGACGTCATCAAAGGTAATATCAGAATTTTCGTCCTTGGCCCGAATGCAATCGATTGGCGAAAACCGCATTTTGATAACTTTAATAGTTTCTGAGTTTAGAGCGTTGCAAGGAATGTGTACGGACAGACTACGGACTACGACAGACGAAATTTTTTTTTCATTTCTTGAATCTACGGTTTCAGAAACCCAAAGATATGTAAAAATTTGCATAGGTTTTTGCAGTAGATAATACTTTTTTCCTTTTACTTCGTACTCGGGAAGTAAAAAGAGCGTTCGCGGTGTGAAAATTATGATGAATGAGCGTTCTCCGTGGAGAATTTTTTTATTCTAGAATGGTTATCGATGGCACAGAAACTGATAGTGTAATTGTGGCTAAAGGGAAGGCAAAATCATTGCCTTACACGGGAAACATCCTTGTATGTATATTCATATCAAGGACGAAGCAAAAAACAAAACAGTTGTTAAGTTTGTTCCTTGTGTGATGATAAAAATCACCTAGAAAATATTCCTGCAACAGTGTCGGAAGATTTTTTCAGACCAGATGCTAAATAATCAAAGAGCGCAACGATGGAAGAATCATATGAATTCCATGATGTAAACGATACCTGGGAATTGATTGATACTCCGGGAAGCGTATTGGCATTCTGTACTATTATTCAGAGCATCTGTGCTCTGATTCGCAGGATACTATGGCTTCACGTTACGCATAAGTTTATACTACAATACATACTGCTATTATATTCAGAGCAACGCTATAGTTTAGCGGACTGAAACGCAGTATGTAATGGATTTAATTGATCGACGTTTGTATTACAACGATCCATACTACTACTCAGTAGATTATGATCATACATTATTTTTTCATGGTGACAAAATTGTTGAACAGGTGTTTTCACTTGGCTTTATTTATTGTTTCAGTTTTGTAATCCTTAATAAATGAAACTGTATGATTTCAGAGTGAATATAAAAAGAACATAAGCTTTAGAGTTAAATTTAATTAAGGTATAAGTTACGTAAGTAATGAATTGAAGCTATTTCAGAACCTTAGATTACACACAAGTAACAAAAAACACACTTTTGTTGCATAACAATAAAAAACACACTTCTTGCATACATACGAGTATGTACGACAATCAAAAGAGTTATGAGATAACCAAACTTTTTTCTCCCACTATTTCACATAATATAGCGTTCGTTTTGAATCGTAGCACAAATTGGCCGAGACACACGCGCATTATTGAAACCCATTATATACTGCGTTTTAGACCGCTAAACTATAGCGGTGCTCTGAATAGCAGTATTGTAGTATAAACTTATGCGTAACGTGAAGCCATAGTATCCTGCGAATCAGAGCACAGCTGCTCTGAATAATAGTACAGAATGCCAATACGCCTCCGGGAAGTTTTACACCGGTTGGATACAAATGGAGCAACGCATGCGTTTTTGTAAGTTTAAATTTTTCATTTAGATGTAAAAACGACTTTTTGAATTAAATTAAACCTAAAACACTTATTGCACTATGTTGGTGACTTTTCTACTTTCTCAAACAATGCGCAAGAAATAAATTTGTTGAAAAAGGTGGTTGGTTACACATTTAATAAGGACGATAGAGGTGTTGTGCTAAATATTGTCTAGGAAGGGAAATTGATATTGATAAAGTTAACAATATTGTCACAATGACAAGTTAGACGTGTATTGGCAGGACATAACGTTGACGTTCCTTATCAGAAGTTAATAGAGAGCCATGAGGCCAGAATTAGCATTTAGGGTTAGTTTCCTTAGTCGATCTACTAACACTGATACTAGACAAATAAAGTTATACATAACTCTGATACTAATTGGAAACTAGCTTTGTTTTGAGGTTCATGCAAAGAATTCTGTGTGCTTGAAAGGAAAATACAGAACGCCATTAAGGTTTTGTTGATGCTGAATGGACGAGTAATTTAATTAATAGGAAATCTTATGCAGAATATGTATTTAAATGGTTTTGTAATGTACATTTGCAATTATTAATTATCAAAAAAATATAAAACGTTGTAGTACGTGTTTTCTAACGAAATCACAGTTGTGCCTTATTGTTCAACAAATTTCACTCCCAAAAGAAAACAATTTTTTCGAATGTCTCTTGATTTTGAAACTTTAAGTTAAGGGATGACAGTGTGAATGAAGCTAGCTACAGAAGCCACCCAATTAGAAGTGACAAAATATTGGTAATCCACTTTTCCAATAAAAAAAATCATTTACCGATTTTATTCAGTAGTTGGTTAACCCCTAAAGGGTAATAAAAAGAAACTACTCAAATGAAAACAGATTAGATTTACTTCAATTCGCAACTTGGTACGAGAGATATTTGGAATGCAGCAATTAACAGTATTGTGACTGAGATAACAAATGGTGAGTGCAAGTTAGGACGCACTGTAAATTGGTGAACCTATGCCTGTTGACTTATACTTCACTTACAAGTTAACGTTAAAATTGTAAATCATGATTTTCTGTCTTTACTTCGTCTAGCAGTTTACATTGGAATCTCATTTTACTTTCGTTTTACAAATCGGTATGAATGTGATTGGTGTTATTTATTCCGTTTGTAAAATTTCCCGTGAAAAGTTGTAGTGGAATGAAAGTAAAACAAAAATTAAAGGTAAAATGAAATAAAAATTCGAATTGCTAAAGTTTCCGTTTTCCTCATTTTTGTAAGGTAATAATAAATACTTTTCTACACGGAATTTCATACAATATTCGACAAAATGACACTGATTCTCAACATAAAGCTACAATAATTATACATAATTGACAAACCAACATCGTATCGTAACCCTATTATGTTATTAGTTTAACAGCCGCCATTAATTTCTGCTACATAATTAGATAGTAATATAAAATTATCAAATTAATCTTAATTAGTTTTCGTTAAATACAACGGCAATATATCTACTAAATTATCTGCACTAGGCGTTTTTAAGGGTAAGAAAATTAACTTTTACAAGGCGTTTCTGCTATTTTGTTCAATGTAATATCTTGTTTGTAACCTGGCATACATTACTTAATGTTTGCTTCGTTTAAATTAATTTTCTGTGCAGTATAATAGGATATAGTTCATCTACTTTACAAGCATTCTGTTACTACATTTAGTTACCTTTTGTGAGTGTATTATTTTAATTTAACTTTGTGTTGTATGATGACGGCCTAACAAGAGTATAATATTACTGTGTGTAGCTTAAACCAATATTTTGACGTTCGTTTAGTAATAAATTGTTTAGTAAGTTTTCCAGAGGAAGATTTGGATTCTTGCATAGATGTGGGAGCGGTTCCCAATCATACACTCATGTCTCATCTCGTTCAACAGTAATGGTAGGGGAGCCCAAGAGGGGATTTTGGGATTTACTTGAGCACGGCAGATTAACATAAGGGGCAATACCTTACACCCTGTTGAGTACCTCCACCACATATAAGCCCTTCATATACGGCACAGTGTCTAGGGCAGCCGATCAGAATAGTAAAAAAATCGATGGTCAGAAATACTCGATCGTGTCAGAGTAAGGTAAGGAGGGTTAATTACATGCTAAAAAGTATGCATTTCATTAATCTGACGATTTGAGCGTGACGTAAGGGGGTGGACCCAGAATCGAGACACATGAGTCAAGTAAAGTAATTAAAACGCACAACTATTTAGTTAATATTGTAAAGTAATAGACAAAACTGGACAGCCGGACCAACTAAATAATTGTGCGTTTTAATTACTTTACTTGGCTCATGTGTCTCGATTCTGGGTACAATCTTTCCTCCTCAACCAGTAACTGGGCCACAATAATTGATTACGATTTTACAGTTAATGAAACACTATTTCTTCAGGTGAGCTTGGTCTCAATACACTAAAATACAATGTGAATTAATATAAGATAACCACTGATAAACCAATAAGATTTATATAAATTTATATAAAAGTGAAATTTTTTTAATTATATTTGTAATAATTTTCATATTATGTATTGTATTGTACTTGTTTTTCTAGTTTGGGCGTGTCCCGTTTGAAATAAATAAATAAATAAATATAAGAAATAAATACTAATCACATTCTCCTGTGTTCCAAAATAAAGAGCCTTGAAAAAGACTAGCCATCTGCTGATCGAAACGTCGGCAACAATTAGTCCTGCAGCTCAAAACACTTCTGTGTGCAAGTCTTTGTACAGAGACAATTCTTTCTGAATCAGTTACTCGGGTGTATAAGAAGAAAAAAAAGCTTGGGTGGCCACCCCCTACCCCCCACGTTTTCTCAGTATGACGTCATTCAAGCTGGTCGCCACTACTTCACTACCCTTGTGTCAATTCGGTGTGCAGGTATTTGTACAGAGAAAATTCTTTCTGAACTTGTTACTTTGGTGTATAAGAAGCAAAAGAAACATGGGTGGGCACCCCCCTACCCCCCCGTTTAATCAGTATGACGTCAATCAGGATGACCGCCATTACTCAACTACCTTTCTGTTAAAGTACGCGTTTTAGCGAAAACGGTAGGTATGACTTATTGAAAAAATGTTCAGCGTTAATTTATCTACAAGCTTGCTTCTAACCATTTTCTAGATAGTTCAAACGATGAATCCAGAATATGTACTCTTTTATATTTTAATGCTTGATTTCATTTCGTGATGTTTTTGAAATGTTTGATTTCGTAATTTTAATTAATTGTATACGTTTATATTATCACTCTCAGCTGGTGCTTCCAGAGTAGACCATGTCTTTGATAGTTACCAAGTATTTTCTCCTAAAGACTCTGAACGTCTATCAAGGCAAAAAACATCAGGATGATGATACTTGCAGAGTACACGCAGCAATTAAAGGGCTAAAGAAAATTGTGTTAGTCAGTGCACATCTTACTTTTGGTTCTATTTCACAGGAAAGGGGGGGGGGGGTATGAATAAGGAATCTTTGCAATAAAAATTTTTTATAATGCAAATAAATATACTAGACTATACTAAAAGGGCTTTGTGTTGTTTCACTTTAAAACGCTTAGGTGCTTTAACAGAAAGGTAGTTGAGTAATGGTGCTCCACACCGAATTGACACAAGGGTAGTGGCGTAGTGGCGACCAGCTTGAATGACGTCATACTAAGAAAACCTGGGGGGTAAGGGGTGGCCACCCAAGTTTTTTTTTCTTCTTATACACCCGAGTAACTGATTCAGAAAGAATTTTCTCTGTACAAAGACTTGCACACAGAAGTGTTGTGAGCTGCTGGACTAAATGAAGTACACGATGTTTCATTAACCAATTTCCAAACAAAATTCCGGAAGAGGTCTCCGGGGAAAAATACCCCAAGGAGAAACCACCCCATCGTTAAGGAGTGTACTACGTATAAACTATCAATATCTGACACGCTCAAGTAAGCCTATGTAATCGTTTTTTTTTACATTTTTGAAAATCTTTGGAAACTTCCCCACCGCTGAAAGGGGAAACATTATAAAACCTTTTTTCATTCTATCGCCTAATCTTTAAAATTCAATAGGTCACCACGACGCTCGAGTAAATCACCAATTAGCATCTTGCGCTCCCCTACTATAAGATTGTTGAATTTATTCTGCCGATACTTTACACATTACGCAAAATTTTACTCCCTATGTCCCTAATTTATTCGCTATCAGAGGAACCATTCATCTGGGATTGATCAATACTAATTCTTCCATTTCTTTTATATTTTCATTCGTGCTTGCCCCAAAAGCCTTCATTTTGCCGAACGGAATTACTTCCCCCACAACTGAATCTTGTAATATGAAGGCGAATTGTCGCTTTCAAAATTTGTTTCGATCCATTTCCATATTTAGTTAAAAACATTTTTACACCGCAACATTCAAGTTTTAAACGCTCATTTTTGTAACTTTCTCCCGCTACAGAACTTGTACAAATGGTTTAATTTCAAAAAATGTGCAGATGTTGACTGTTTATGATAATAAAAAAACATGAATGATTTTTCTTCCTGGCAAATCACTCCTCATCTATTCCAATTTTACCAGTTCAATAGATACAGGGTATGTTCCATTATCAGTAAGGGAGGCTTTGTGATATATTTGAAACGCACCCAACAATCCCAATTTTTCAATGCGCTCTTGAAGAATATGCATTCTCAAAAGACGGTGAAAGTTTCTTTTTCATTCAAAAGAGACTCCTTTTCCTGCTCGCCATATTGTTTTATTATCACTGAGTTACCCAAAAGAAATTTCCTTTAGAAACACAACAGTAATTTAAAAGAAAATTATTTTCGAAAATGGGAAAAAAGTCATATTTCAGTACAGAACCTACCCAAAGCAAATCTGTTTCGTTCTTAGATCGTTTTAACAAAATTATCCTATTACTCCGAGTTTCATACGCCCTCTGTATCCCTTCTGCAGTTATCCTAAAGAATATGGACGATTCTATTAATTTTCTTCGAATATTGAATCGTTTACACACAAAATAGCAAAATAATTTCACAGGCGACCTTAATTCTAAATTGGTAGAATTTCGTTAATACGGACTCTTTTTAAGCGTAATTATTGTCAAACTTCATTGCTTATTTACAATTTATATCTACAATTACCATTTTAAATAACTTCTAACCCCAAAAGATTAGGGTAAACAAAGGCGAGAATTCCTACCTACATAAAACGAAATGATTTTCTTGAAGGGAAAAAACACAAAAACAATTAAATAGGTACTGGAAATTTATGTATTTACGTTTGGAAATGCCTCTATTATTTCACATTTCCTAAATTTCCCATCGTTAAAAGTTATGGAATCAATTTAACGTTGGTATGTTTGTTTAGGTAGTTTTCACTGATCACTCTATGTCCACTAACGAGATTCTCATACCAAAGAGTATATAATATATACTCTTTGCTCATACGACTTATTGCAGTATTGTTAACATTACACAAGTAAGGGAAATGAGGACAATTATTGTTTTCGTTGCACTGTTTTGTGCATGCGACGCGACGGTCTTAATGAATTAAACCATGTATCGTTAAAAATGATATGCTGTGCACTCCGTTTGTCGCATGTAACGATGACTTAGGTAAAAGTAGCACGCTCCCTTACGTGATTATTCACCATTATCGTCACACCTGGCGCTCGACGGCATCACATTCCACCCCCACATAATGGCTTACCAGGTTGGTAATAAAGACACGACGTATGGCGCGTATACTTTACTGCTGAAATTATTAATTCATTGGCACCTTGACAATATCGAGTCAAATCTCTAAAAACGTCTTGTTTTCCAGTTTAAAATTGGTTATTAGTGTTCGAAACTTTACCTTATTTTGTAAATCGTCTGCTTGTATGAAACTTTCTCTTTTAGTTCCTCAGAGAAAATAAGGTAAGATAAGAGTATCAAATTCAGCTAGCATCACCTACTTACCTACTTTAGAATATCAAAAGGCTTTCAAAAGTCCTCCTGCTAGAATAACATGTAAATGCTTTCCAAACCTTGTCAGCACATTTATGTAGAGGGAGATAAATATCTGAGCACTTCACAGTAGGTGTTGCGTAAATATAAATCAATGACTTAAAGATTTAGATTCGAGTATATCTATATAGCCCTATATTTTTAAGGTGTACAATCTTTCGACATATGTCTACCAAATATTGACAAATATAAAGCGAATCGCTACCCTTATGTGTACATGAATATCCTTTATATTTGCTTAAAGTTATTCCTTATTTCGTTTTATATTGCAATTTGATGCCAATGAATATCATTGAAAAAGCTTTTAATTAATATGTAAAATTAAAGAGCATTTTTCTAAAGAGCAATGGAAGGGTTGTTTAAAAACATATTCATAATTTTAGATATCAGAAACGTGGAAAACTAAAAAAAAAATTATCCTTGATTTATCATATTGAATTAAAAAAACGAGGGATTCAGTACCCTGTAAACAAAGTAAAAACTGTTGAAATGATTTGAATTAGGTGAATAATAATAAAAAATAATAACGTAATAAAAAAATCCCCGCAATAATTCTCAATAACGTATTTCTCTTAATTTTTCTAGATTTATTTTTATTATTATCTTAAGCTTCTTGAGTTCTTCCATTGAAAAACTGTTAGTTGTTTGTTTTATTGTTGTTGCATGATCCTTTCTACCAAACCGCATGAAACCAGTTTCAACCAGCCTCTAAATTAGGAAATTTATCTCAAAGCGTTCGTTTGTTCTGCAGAAAAATGTACGGTAATTATTTACTGGTTTGCAAATGTGTAACTGGAAAAGGTTTGTAGGAGAACATTAAGCGTAGAACATAAATGACATTCAAATTAAAAAATAATTTCACTAGCGAGAGTATTGTGGTTTTGAACTCGAAACTCTCTTTTAGTTGTGTACAGTTAATTAGCCTAATCAAATATTTGTTGTTAAGAAACGAGAAAACTAGTTACATCAAAAGCCCTTCTATTAACCGAATGCGTTTCAGTAGCCAAGTCATCATCTTCAGAAGAGTTATTTACTAAAGTTTTCCTTTGATACTCAGTGAAAAATCACACATTTTCCTCGAACGAATGTCAGATAAACTTAGAGAAAGCTCAAGTAAATAATTTTGGAGTGTTTATTTCAGTAGTTTTTATATGTATTTTAATATGCATATACTTCGCTGTTTTAAATTGTAAAAGTTTTATTAAACGAGCTTCATAATAAAAGTTTTATATTTTATTTTATATATATATATCCTTTTATGTAATTTAATTTTTGGAAACTCCGTCACTTTTTTAAATACATTTAACGATTATTAATTTCACGAAAAAGCTGCATTTTACCCGCTTTATATTTGAATGGGAATATCAAGTCCACTTAGCTAATTACCAACGAAGAGCTTTTTGCTAACCGGAACACGTGCATGGCGGATTAGCGAACGACTCTTGTCACAAAAACTACGCACAGCTGCTTTTCCGTGCTTTAGAATGAATGTACGAAATCAATCATAAAAACGTGGGTGCTGTAGAATTTCTTTCTTGCTATTATCTCAATATCAAGAACGTTTAGGGTAGATGCGTATTAAATATTAACAATCGACATTTATTTTATACGAACGCATTGATCATTTGAAATCTTAATATTAGACTTGTAAATGAAATACTTAATCGGATAAAAATTTAATATTTCGGTGGTGCTTCTCCTAAATGTTTTAATTTTAAATATTTAAATTCTAAAGGGTTCTCATTATGCGGGCACACTCAATTTATATGTTATATTATTTTGATTTATGCTTGGTTGAACATGTAGTCGTGGTCTTAAGCTGCGTTATGCGGGTTGTTAAGATGGGTATGTACGCAATCCCCTGTAATCTTGATGGAATAAAGGATCCTTTGTACAAGTCACTGAGGGAGAAATTTAAATATCAAATGGCTAAGGATGTAAAAATTCCACTCGTTTCATAAACAATCTAAAAAGAGGTATTTTTTCGATTTCTTTTAGCCAAAAAGCACATCCTTCGTTTGAAGTTCGTCCCTTAATATTTCAAATATATTAATGACTATTAGTTTGTTTGACACATCCATTACTACTTATAGAATTAATTTGGAGAACTTACAACACCCATATTTTCAATTACTAGGATGTGTTGATAAATTCTTAGCCTATCGTAGAAAAGAAATTAGATGATGAAAATATTTTTTATGTCATACTAGCATATTATTTCGGTTAATTAAGTTATGAAGGCACCACGGGCGTTATGAACATAACGCCCTAGTTACCTCAATTACTATAACGAACTTTCCTCGTTTAAAGAAAATAACAACAGATAATAGTCTGAAGTACGAATAAAGGTCGTATTTATTAGTTATGCATATAGTAGTAGTTAGTAGTAGTTTATTTCGTGACCATCAGTGGTGTTGAAAACATTGTAAACATATCATGAAATGTGTTCAAGATACTAAACAAGATTTGTGTGCAGGCGCATTATCCAATATTTTAATAATTTTTTTACGTAAAGTAAATACTTAAAAGTCAAATAGTATTTCTTAGCTGCTGATTTCCCTTTCTTTGAGTACTACCATAATCATTCCAAAAATCCAAGACAATGTCAAAAATCCAGACAAGATCCCGACAGACTTTTATACCATTTATTGACTATTATTTCGTCTCAGTCTGTTAGACATATAGTTCATCGACATTGACACGAGTCATAAGAACTTTTCACAAAACATGCACAGGTGAAGCGACACGCTTTCACTACTTCTTGGTGTCTTAGTAATGTTTTATTCCAATTCAACGATTTGAAAGATCATGTTGTCAACTGCATCGATGTCTGCAACCGAAAGTTCACCTTTCGTGCGAGATTCGATTTTTTAACGTTTTAGACATGTTCTACACGCCAGTTTTAACTCGTGTTATAATCAACTAATTTGTGGTGCAGCTAAAAGTTCAGTTAAAATAGTAGCGTTGTTTTCGGGTTCTGCAATGTCGATTTCTTTTGTTTTCTTCTTGAAAACCGATAAATAATTAAGAACAATATGGGGATACTACGAACACTGTCGCTGATTCAGAAGCCAATTACATATTTTGCGAAACCTATGAATCAGTATGAGCTTTTTCCACACTTGCGATTTGATATGATTGGTATTAAATAAATATTGTTAGTAAATCTATGAAGGAGTAAAGGGGCAATGGTAACACGTCAGCAGTGATCGAAACAAAAGAAAACAGAGAGAGGAAAAGAGAAAAAAGGAGTGTTTCAACAAAAACAAAACTGAAGAAGAACAATGATTGAAGTACCAATCTCTCGATCAAACTCTAACACTGGAAATACGTATCCAATCCTACAGCTTTTGTCTTTCAGTGACACTTGGTCTTATCATCTGGTAAGTCCCCGTTAGAACAGGAATCTGTAAATTTGGAAAAAATCTTTCACACGCAACTCGAAATTTCTGGACATGATCTGGCATAAGAAATACTGAATTCGAGAAATTTAAACAAACGAAAATAATATTACATGTCTTATACAGTTCGGTACATAAACATAAAGTAAATAATACCTACATTTCGAGAATGAATGAGAATATGTACAGTCGAATCTGTTTTTATTTAGTTGCAGCGAACTTTTATGTCAACTAAGTTTTGAATCTTCTTGAGAAACACACATTCTAATGTAATCTCAGATTTTTCGTGTTAATAATAAAAATTCCACAAGAGGACGTCTTTCATAGAACTACGTGGTTCAACGTAGAAGAATTACGTCAAGCCACCGTACTAGCATTTGAAAATTCTCGCGAACCTTTCCAACATACTCTTTCCCAGAGACGAATAACTAAAACGTGTGAAATTTGTGCAAGAGTTCCATGATTAAGTAAAAAGAAATTCCATAAAAAAATTCCAAAAACCTAAGTTTACAAATATTATCCAAACAAGTAGAAATACTTATATGTATATTTGTTTAATACACATCCATCATCCATGAAATGATGTATTTAATTAATGACAGTTTTAAAATATTTTTAAAAATAAGGAGAATTGAATAGTTTATATCTAAACATACAGGATGTTTCATTAAAAAACACAAGCTTAATTCGTATCTCAAAGTATATAAAAGTTATGATAAAGCAATATGGGATTTATAATAATTATTCTACACAAAAAATACAGTAAAAACGCGCTTTAGACCTAAAGAATAAAATATTAAAACTTAAAAAACATCGAATCATGCCAAAATGAGACATTTGACACTTATTTTTTTCAATATTTGAAGTACATAGCTGGTAAAAGCATGAAGAATGTATGAAAAAAACGTGTTCAACGTATAATACCAACAAATATAAATTAAGTGTTTCGTGTACGTATTTTCTTTACATTAACCCTTTCTGCGATCCACATATATGGGGCGGAATATAGATTAATGTACAGCAAAACTTTTTTACATACGACATTCATTTTCCATGTAATGAAGTAAGGCTGTGACCTATACGAATAAATTTATTTTCGCGTTCTTTACAAACAAAAGCGAGCCATAAGTATGTAAATGAATATGTTATTAATAACACACTTTTTTCAAAGAAAAATGTGTACATACTCTTTTAATATTTATTTGTGTCTAAAATTAGACGACTAACAGTAAGAATATTGCATTCTTTTCATCATATTTATACTTACATGCACGCTATATTAAAATTAATTTATTTTCGTAGTGAGAAATTATTATAATACTTTACTCACATGTATGTGTTATTTTTAAAATGAAGCATATTGTGTAAACTTAAGCTGGAAAATGATCAAGTAAAAATAGGATTAATTACATTCGCGATACGATCTCGATTGACTTATGTCGTGCTTTATATGATTTGTTTCACAACCACCTTTAAAATGCAAACTGCACTGTCGCTTAGTATTTATACGGTACCATAATTTTTTTTGTCAAATTGAAAAGATTTTTTATATTCTATTTGTTTTACGAGTTTACTCTTCCATAAATTCGCACGAGCTTTTGTAATTCAAAGCAGACTTGAGAAATATTTATTTTCACGCGTTGCTGGATACATTTTTAACTATTTTTCAACTTTTACATATTTACATATTTAATTAAAATTTTAATTATTTATATGTCGTAAAGTTGAAATATTATAGGCGTTAAGTTCCAACTTTGTGCCGTATTTAAATATATAAATCAATTTTTTTCTGTATGTGCTTTGACTGTAAAGTAACTAAAACAACCCCTACGCCTACGGTATAATTTATTCCACGGCAGTGGTTCATCCTTTTACCAGTAGAAAGAAGGGCGTCAATTAAAGTAAAGCCTAAGTCTAAGGGATTATAGAAAACCAGTGCTGTGTATAAATTGTGAATAAGTTCACAACAGGTAATTTATCTAACAATAGTTTAGGCTTTGTCTGCCTAATCTCTATTCACTACCTTCGCTGTAGCTATTTTAAGCCGCACGTTTATATTTGTGTCCGAGCCAGTTCAGACGAAGAAAAAAGATCAAACAGTATGAAAAATGTCTATAATCTTGTTAAGTCTAATAAAAAGTATGAATTACTGGCGGGAAGCATTGAAAATATAAAAAAAACTTCAATCCATGTAAGCGAACATCTTTAAATTAGCATGGCTCGAGAAAAATAAACACAACAGCTTTACTCAAACAATATCAAAGGGGTGGTCGTGAAGAATTTGCAATGTTAAATTGTGGTTAAATATAAATAGAGGTTCGAAAATTCAGATACAGTGTTGATAAATCAATCGCAAATTGTGCTTATAAATTTTCCCACCATCATTAACTAAACAATAAACATGTTTTAATCATTTTATTCGTTTAATACCTTCGTAGGAAATCGAAGGAAATAAGATAAAGTAAAGATTTATAGAACAATATGTGGAAGGTGAAATTTATATGAATGGGGAAAGACAAAATTATCACATCATGAAATGTATTGTACTGCTAATACTAAGACACGTCTCTCCAAACACAAAATCAACTTTTTATTCCGTCAATACATATTTGCTTACTATTGATCCATTTGCAGATAGTAGTGCCGAACAGTATCGACCCGTGAACACTTTCAATTTGGAGAAAAATAAAAATCTGCCAAATCGGAATTGTGTATCGAAAAAATTATTCCCAGGATACGCTTTTGGCATAAAATTTTACGTTACCAATTGGTAGACATTCAATGAAAATTTTCGGCGACCATTGTAATATGGCTACATCATTTGGACATCGAAATTGGCTAATTCCTAAGATATTTTTTCTACAAAAAAATTAGAATCATCTGGTGCAAAAATCGCGTAAAAAGTTTGTTTAACAATTTTGAATAAAATGCAACCAAAAACGTCCTGCAAAAAAATGACTACGAAAAGAGCGTGTTTATGGAAAAAATGCTGATAAGTGTAAATATTCCAAACCATAAAAAAGTTGTGTAAAAACCTAAAGGCGGGTTTTTTCCTACACCTTCGCCAGTCGCCGACGATTGCGATTTTCCAATAGATGCACTGAACCTTCCTGTTTCCAACAAGCCATCAACTACCTCCATAGCTTGATAAATAACCGAGCCAGGGGTACCTGCAGATTTTTGAATTTTTTATTTTTTTCGGTACCAAGGGGACCTCGGAGGTCAAAAATAAGACCACATTTGACTTCCTCGCACCCGATTTAGTGTAAGACCAAAATTTCGCGAAGATCGGAACAGAAATGCAAATTTTCGATTTGTCGAGATTTTTCTATGTCCTGGACGCCAAAAACGTGAAAGTTCTGGAGGTAGGTATTGGCTAATATATTGAGATTGGCTCAATCTCTCCGATCTTCGCGAAACATTGGTCTTAGACTGAATCGGGTGCGAGGAATTCAAATCTGCTCTCCGTTTTGAGCTCCGAGGTCCCGCTGGCACAGAAAAAAAATAAAAAAGTCAAAAATCTGCAGGTTTTGAAGGGGAGTACCGAAGTTTGCGACCACTGTGGCATGTGCTACTCGTATGTACGGAAAGAAGTCTTTTGTGTTCATGTTTGCATGTTAATGGTAATGGTAATTAATTGCTCATATTGAAAGGTATGTATATGTAAGATTTGCCTGCATGTACCGAGTGTACAACTAAGAAAGGCGGCAGCCATAACTCAGAAACTGTTTTGAGATTGAACAGTGAAATAAAAAATGTTATAATAAATGTGACCAAGGGGAAATTCTGGAAATTATTTTTAATTTTCTATCATTACTGTCAGAGAGCGTTTCACTGATTTCAAATTGAAATTCCCATTTTTTTGGCAATTTTCCTTAGTGATGTATTTAAAAAAATAATTCACTGTAAACTAGTGATCAATATGTAAAACTTTGCTTAATGAATTTTTACGATTGCTACCAAAATAAAGGGGGGAGGAACCATATAACACGTGTTACTGGAAAAAATCTTGTAACTTCGAGACGAGTTGCTTGAATTTGTCAAGAATAATCTCGATGTTAAGGGAATACTTCATATTACCAAATACATAAATCCAAAACCATAACAATTTCTTTTCTTCGTCTACCATCCTAATTGAAGGAACAAAACGGTCGCCTTTCTAAAAAAAATTCAAATGGTACCAAATATTTTTTTCACTGCTATTGGAAGGAAAATGAATAAGGGAGTATTTAAAAAAAATCATGTCAATAGCTCTTATAGTACCGACGATGTAGTCAAAAATGTGGTAATATAACAGGCAATTTGAGGTATAAACAAATCGTACGCTTAAAATAAATAAGTAGGCCAGCGTCTGGTAGCAATATTGAAACCTAATTTGAAATTAACGCATGAGTATTCCACAATATTGCTTCAACTTTTGGTTCAGTTTATCCCAAAAATATTAAAGTAGACGTGATGTAATTAGTCAACACATTTTGCCACTGTACTAAACAAATTGGTGAAGTAATAAATATTAATTAGAAATAGCCAATGCAATAGAAAATTACTATATTAAAATTCTTTCGTATGTCATTAAATCGTACAACAAATGCTTGCAATAAATTGTATTTCAGACCCTATATTGGTAGAGTACCTATGTAATGAAGTCGATCTATGGCGATCATTACATTTACGATGGAAATTTTCCTAATTACATCAGAGGAAATGGCGTAAAAAGGAATCAAACGGCAGGCAATACGATTACGGTATGTGTTGAACTCTACCAATTTGCAACGACTTGTCAATAGATTTAATGCACTGCGAATTCTAAAATGCAAAAGCAACTAAATTTAAAGGAAAATTATCCGTTATGGTAAATATTTCAATTTAGTTGACAACACAATTGATATATTGAACCGTCTAATTTGAAAAGGGTTCACAAACATGCATATTCGAAAAGCAGCATACCTACTATCACCATAACTATATTGGTAACTAATATTAATAATAGAAGTAATCTTTCTTTTTATGAATTTTGACGCAAGTATGATTCTAATAATACCTTATAATAAATACACGTCATGCACAACCGAGGTAGCTTTCCAGATATTTTGTAGGCGAGAAAATGGAAGTAGATCATTATGAAGATAAATGGGGTTAAAAAAATTTGTTCCGCGATTTTTAAAAACTAATAAGCATTTCAAAATACTGAATCAAGTTAATTTTATCAATAAAATCAAGTTTTATTCTCACCACTAGCGCTTAACTCCTCTGAAAATACTCCCAAGGAGTGATATTGTAACGATGCAATAAAAGAAAACATTGCACAAAACAATACGATAAGCAGACGACTTCTCCTCTATGGAAACTTCATCCCAATGGTCGAGCAAGGATGGCCTACTAGATCTACACAGCCTTTGTATCGTAGAACTCTTACTGATCGCTGTACAGAATAGACGCCAAATTTTGTTTACATTTGTTTTTTTTTCTGAGTAAGATATTCTTATTTATCTATCACTTCCATGAATTCAAGAGTTTTTTACTTTCCCGTGCATATACACACGTGTATATGTACATGAGGGAAAGTAATGAATCGAAAAAAAAATCGAACTCGAGATTTTGATGAATCTCGACGTTTTGAGTCCAACACCACCATCTTTGAAAAATATTTGTCTGTGGGTGTGTGCGTACGTTATGGCTGTGGGGCCTAAAATACTAGGGCGATTTTGATTAAATTTAAAACTAAGGCGAAAGGGGCCCAAACTAGGGGTGATACTTTGGGAGCAAACATTCAAATTATAACCCAATCTAATTTCGCTCGGTGAAAAGTTAGTAGACATGGTTACAGTAAAACGACGTTTTTTGTTTCTTTCTAAATTCAAAATGGCGGCCAATATCGCAATTCCCCAAGTTTTTACTTTTTATGGTCTAGCTCAAGAACCGTTTAACTTAAATAAAATTTGAAAACTGGAAATTGTAGCCAAAGGGTGGCTAGAACTTTTAGTTATAATTGGCAAAGAACAAAAATTAAATGTAGCCAATTTATCGGTCAAAACTTAAACATCGATTTTCTCAAAATTTGCTCCAAGCATTGTTTTTATTTTTTGAAATGTTATACATATAGTTCATGAAAAACTATTGGCACTACATACATTTATTTCCCATAGGGGAAGGGAGATGAATGTTTGAAGTTGAAAATTTTAAATCTTCATAACTTTTTGCTAACAAAGATGAAGAAGTAAAATTGTACAGTGAAGTAGAGGACATACGACTCTTTCAATCGAGTATAATAAGTATAGGTACCGATTTACAAAATATTAAAAATATTTATGATATACCCTGTATATTATTTCAGTTGTGTGCCAGTTTACTGGTCATTTAATTTTACTAATATAAAATATGAAATAGCCACTGAAGGGTACTACTGTCGAGCATTCCGAAGCATTTGTCATTTTGTCAACGCCACTGTGTGAAACGAATTATTTCCTTTCTAATGCAAAACACACACCATAAATTGCTTTAATTGTAATCTAAAACCATTAATTGTTTTCCTTTTATCGATGGGGTGAGATACCCTATATAAAAGCATAGATACTACGCTCACGTGCTGTTGTGTACCTATACCCTCCGTTCCAGAGTAGTAATAAAATAAAACAAGGTAACATGATGCACACGTTAATGGTTTTAAAATAAACGAAATCTCCGACATTTGAATAGTAGGTCATACGGGTGAATGTACTGACTACCAGCTTGTTTTATAAAAAAATATAAACAATTGAAGATATTGTGCAGAGTTAATGTTAAATTTATAGTATAACATAGCAAGCAAGAATAAATTTTTGAACAGAATTGAAGTTATGAAATACAAGATATTGTCTCCTAACAAATAATACATGTACGCTTTGCTGCAATATTTAAAAAAATAACATTATGTTTAATGTTTTACTTTAAAGAGTATAGATGGGAAGTTTGAAATTCGTATTGCAATAGCGGGAAACGATATTTTACAAGATTTATGTAATCAGAAAACGTTGGCAGTAAATCAACCCTTGGGGGAAACCCCGTCGCATGTGGTACATGACCTGGAACTCATTTCCTTTTGTTTTACGTTCATACTTCTTTCACCGCAAACATCTGGCACATGCGACATCAAATATTTCTTTTAATATCCACAAAAATCATATAATCGTTTAAAAAAAATGATTAAATGTTTCCGTGGCGGCAAATTTAAAATTTCATTTTCATTTAAAATGATTATAACTCAAGAAACCATTACCTATTTGAAAGTTTCGGTAACGTGAGGTCGGTTTAAAACTAATCTGAAAGAATTAAGTTAATCTGTATAATGTTTCTTTTTGAATTAGCGGTCTTTGAAATCGCGAATTTACCGAATTTATAACTATATCATTTACATTTTACATGAAGCAGAATGCCGAACAAGTATTATCTCACGAAAATTGATTACCTTTTGCTTGTAAAATGCGATTTTCCCTTTTGTTTCGTCTAATCGCCTTTCTATCACACTGATGCCAAAAGAAATTTCTAATTACCCTTACATTCTCTCTAAGTAATTAGTATTGTTTTTATGTCACAAAAATTAAGCATAAAAAGAATTATTTATAATGTTTTGTTTTAACAGAAGTTAAAAATCTCTTCGTAAATTACAAAAGATGGAAACATTCAAAGTGATTTTTAAATGTAAACACGAAGTTGGAGGTGCACATTGTCTTGCTAAGCAAAGAACGCTCTTCTATTTGACGAATTCGGTTTCTTTTTTTTTTGGTGATTATATAAAACTGAGCGACGTGCGCTAATTTACAATATCAAAAGCAACGTACATAATTAGGAAACTTGGGAAACTCGTCTTACAACAAATTTATGCGGTAACTCAATATAAATGCACTTGATGCGGCAAAGATTGTTAGTTCAATCGAGCTTGTATAGTTATATAGCAGAACATGTAAATTCTGACAAATTAGCAGCTTCCAACTTCCCTAAAAGTTATAACTGCAGCAGCGGTTGAAGACAATAATGTTGGCTAGAATCTTCAACTAACAGTGCGAGACGGCCGCAATGTCGTTAATAAATAGAATCACCTACTTAGAAACTATATAACCGGGTTTACATCAATGCACGCGTGATCTATATTCTATAGAGATTGGTACTTACCAAACTGCAACTTGTAATTATTATTAAATCGTGTGGGGCAATTTTCTTACCTACAACAAATGTACACAAATTAATGTTTGTAATCTAATACTCAATTTATATTTCATTAACATGCTGTCAGCTTTTATTAAAGTAGTATGGTAGGAATCTCAATTAATTCCGAGTCTATTGAATTGCATGTAATATGAAACTTAATTATAAGGAAACCGGAGCTTTATTTTACCGTTATATGCCTAAACACTGTAAACATGCTGAAAACAGGATCACAACACATTTTAAGTTTACGTTCCTTAATAATAATTAATAATATTAATATTAATAGATTACCTGACAATATAGACGTATGTATTTGTATGTAATCATGTAAAAAAATTTAAAAAAGAAATTGAAACTTATGTAAGTAGAGTATGATGGTAATGTTAATCGTTAGGATATGTACATTTTTGTTCTCATATTTTAAATATGTTTAATTTTATTTTTGGTTGCTCTGTAATTGGGCCTCCTTGTGCCTGTTGAGTAACAAACATTATTATTATTATTATTATTATTATGTACTTCGATTGTTATCGATACTCAGGCCAAGCCTGGTTAACTAATCGCACGGATCGAAATCAAGTTACGATTAGTCCTACTAATACATATATCTATACAATATAAATTTGAAGTTGCTGTTAAAAAGTGAACATACTAAATACTATACACATATTATGTTCATTAAATTAAACGACGTTGATAAAATCAACGCTGATCACATTTTAGATAATGTATTTGTTTGAGAAGCCTCGGTGTATTTGATCCCAATTTGTAAAAGCCACATCCCGTCGACCCTCTTTCCGCGAAGGCATTAACATTAACATTAACATTAACATGAACGCAGCGTCGCGCATCAATAACAAAAAGAGACCCTATATTCCTAGGCTTCTCCGTTGGCGTCACTTATTCGTGACTTAGTGACTTTTTATAGAAAAGAAAAAAATGAACATAATATGTATGTTTTGAAAAAGTGTTATGATTATTGTGTAAGCGTTTTTTGTTGTTTAGCTCGACGCATAGGTTGCACTCGAGTGGGTAATGTGTTGTTTGTGTTTTGTGTTAATTGCGAATTCTGATACTGTGAGTATATTGTGTGTTTACGTTTGAGTGCATGAGAACGAGTCAGAGGTGTTACATGAGTGATTGTTGAAGTGTTGTGTGTTGGTAATGGACTTTCTATAATGTTATGTTGTGTATGCAACAGAGTTTCAATTTGTGAAGGGAGGATTGAGTGTTGTGTTTCATTTTGTGTTTGAATGGTATTAGTTGAAAGTGTGTGATGTGGTTCTGAGTGATGTGCGGTATCTTCCGTTATGTTTAGAAATTTTCTAACTATGTGACAAGTGTTGATAATGACTGCCTTTTGTAATTGTATGTATATGTTCTTATCTAACCCTAAAATGTGCAAACTGTGATGTATTGTTTTTGGTATAACTCCGGTTGCACTAAGAACAATGGGTACTGTAAGAGCAGTTCCCATTCTCCATTGCGCTTTAAGTTCCTGAGCTATATCAGTGTATTTCCGATGTTTCTCTGCGTGTGTATTGGCTAAATTGTTTGTGTTGGGAACTGCAATATCTATTATGTATATGATTTTTTGTGTTTTATCTATAAGTGTTATATCTGGCCTATTGTTATATACAGTTTTATCTGTGAGTAGTGTCCTATCCCAATATAGTTTGTGTGTGGTGTTTTCAAGTACAACTTGCGGTGTATATTTGTAATAGGGTGTGTTATCAGTAGAAAGGTTATGTTTTGTGGCGAGTTTTTGGTGTATTATCTTAGCTACCTGATCGTGTCTGTGTTTGTATTCCGTTTGTGCTAGACGTGTACATGCTGATATAATGTGTTGTATTGTTTCTGGTCTTTGCGAGCATTGTCTACAAAGATCATGTGTAATTGTCCTATCTTTAATTATGTGTTTTCTGTAATTTCGTGTGTAAATGACCTGATCTTGTATGGCAAACATGAAACCCTCTGACTCTGGGAAAATATCACATTTGGTTAACCAAGCATGCGTTGCTATAATATCAACACAGTCTTCGTTAATCTCCTGTGGATATCGTCCATGTAAAGTCTTTTGTGTCCAAGTTTGTATGTTATGTGTGATGTACGTATCTCTACTCATTGGTGGTGTGATGTTTCTATTACTCATATTTAAGGGTGTGTAAGATTTGTCTGCAAGTGTGACTGTTTTGTGTAGCGCTGAAATGTGTGATTTGTTATAAAAGTATTCTCGTAGTTTGTGTATTTGTGTTTGGTGTAACAGGGCTATGTCTGTTAAGCCTCTACCTCCTCGTGAACGAGGAAGGTATAGTCTTACTGTTGAGGCGTGTGGATGATGTATTCGGTATTTAGTGAGTAATGTACGTGTGTTTCGCTGTACCTGTTCTAAATCTGTATTGGTCCACTTTATTATTCCAAAGGAATAAGTAAGGGCCGGTGTAACGTATGTGTTAATAGCTTTGACAGTGTTTCTACCGTGTAGTTGTGTTTTAAGTATACTACGTAATCTGTGTAAATATTGTGTGATTAGATTTCGTTTTATTTGTGTATGTTTTATGTGTGTGTTTTGCTGAAAACCAAGATACTTGTAAGTTTCATTCTCGTCCATGGATCTTATATGGTCACCATGTTCGAGCTCAAAATCCACAAATTCTCTCTTACCAGCAGTGATGTGCTGTGTTTTGCATTTGTCAATACCAAACTCCATGTGTATATCATGTGAAAATGTTTCAGTGATATGTAATAAATGGTTGAGTTTTGTGCTTGTAGAGGCGTATAATTTAAGATCATCCATGTAAAATAGATGTGTAACGTTGTGATGTATTTCGTGATTGTGTTTTAAGTTATAACCAAAATTTGTGTTATTCAGCATGTGTGAAAGGGGATTAAGAGAAAGACAAAACCAAAGTGGGCTCAAGGAGTCACCCTGAAAGATGCCCCTCTTAATTTGTATTGTGTTTGTGATGAGTTGGGTATCATTTAGTGTAAGTGTTAGGGTGGTGTTCCAACATGACATTATGTGAGTGAGAAATTGTGTGATGTTGTTGCTAATTTTGTACAGCGATAGTATTTTTTGTAACCAAGAGTGAGGTACTGAATCAAATGCTTTTTTGTAGTCAATGTAAGCTGTGTGTATGTTTCTTTTATTGAGTCTAGATTGTTCAAGTATTACAGAGTCTATAATGAGCTGTTCTTTACAGCCTCTGGAATACTTGGTACAACCCTTTTGTTCCTCAAATAAAATGTTGTTGTTAGTGCAGTGTGTGTATATTTTATGTGTAATGCATGATGTTAGAATTTTATATATAGTGGGAAGGCATGTAATGGGTCTATATTTAGAGGCATCGTGTGTATTGTTATCTTTTGGAAGCATATAAGTGATTCCCTGTGTGAAGAATGGTGGTGTAGTGTGTGGTGCATCTAATATTGTTGTGAAGTGTTGTGCGAGGTGTATATGTGTACAGGTGAAATATTTCCACCAAAAATTATGAATGTTATCTATGCCTGGACTTTTCCAGTTGTGTAGGTGTTTGATGGAGTTGGTGATATCTTCTAAAGTGATTTGTGTATCATGCATTGGTATTATGTGCTGTGTACGTGTACTTTCCGAAATGATCCAGGGTGCATGTATATTATGTTCAATGTTTTTGGACCACAAATCGGACCAGTAGTGCTCTAGAGATTCTAATGTGGGTAATGAGTATTTTTGTTGAGTGTTTTGTTGTGTTAGTGATCTATAAAATAGTTTTTCGTTGTATTTAAATTGTGTGTTATGACGTTTTCTATTTGCCGCTTCCCTATACCGTCTCAATCTGTTTGTGTATACTGAAAGTTTTTGTGTGAGTGTATCTTTGTGTTCATTGTAATTCGTGTTTGGTTCTCGTGAACTGTGTGTGTTTAGTTTTCTAATGATGTTGTGTACCTGGCGTGTTAGTTTGGAAGAGGTTGTGCCTTGTATGTATTGTGTAATTCGACCTAAGTCACGTCTAATTTCATCTACACGATTCATTAGACGCTTCTCCCAGGCCGGAAGTGTTGTTTTCTTTGTGATGTGGTGTTGTGTTGATATTATGACCTTGGAGCCGTTACACCTTGAAGCTGCAACAGCACCGCAGTACACAATTAGGTGTAATTGATGTAGTGATATGTTGTTTGTAATATAATTGGGTAAAATATCGGTGTTTAATATTTGAGTGATTTTGTGTAACTTGTTAGTGTCTTTTTGTTTCGGTATTCTATATCTTTGTGATGGATCTATGTTTGTGAATTCTGTAAGTGCAGTATCAAATTCTGTTTGAATTTTTAATTTAAGTGTTTCGTGTGAGTGTTGGGAGTTATTATCTACATCGTTATCTTGTGTATCTAATGTACTTTGCTGTGTCATAAGTGTTGGATGATGATTGTTATTAGGTGTACCTAATGTGTTTTGTTGGGTGTTGATAGTGTTATTTATGTTTAAAAACCTTTCTACTTCGTGTTTAATTTGTTCTTGCGTTTCTACTGAAAGAAGCGTGTTTTTTATAATTACCCTGCGTTGGTCTGCTATGCGTTGTTGTGTTAAATGTGAAAGATGTGGGTATTGTGTTGTGAATGCTGTGTGAATCTTGTCCCTATACATAGTTTTGTCCGTTTCTATCTTCGTTACTTCCAGGTACGTACGCAAAATGAATCGATTCATCTCCTCGGTCCATTTCATACGCCGTCTGGTAGACTCCTTTGAACTGGTCCCATCCGTTAGCGGTTGAGAAGCAGGTTATTATTTATTATTATTATTATTATTATTATCATTATTATTATTATTATTAATAAATAACTATGATCTTTACAGGTAGGTACATGTGGTCTGATGTAAAAGATTCGAGAAAAATTCCATACTAACATAAATTTATTAAACAAAAACAATTTAATACTTTTCGGTGGCGTTTAGCCCTGTATCTCTTCGAAGTATCAAGCACAAAATGTTGGCACTCCCACAATCAGCAATTCGGAAAATTCCTATCTAATAATTAAGGAACAATTAAAGACTAATTTTGGAACACAATTAATATTTTTGGAACGCAACCATAAAGTCAGGAAACGCAATATTTTGTTGGGGATGCTAGCTTGACGCTTATGTTTTTTTTTTCCCAAAAAAAGTCCTGGGTAATAATTAAGGAACAATTATTAGTCCTAGCGGTACAAGTTAAATTTCAAAAGAATCCTGCATTTTATAAAGAAATCACCAAACTTGGTATGGTCACTCCCAGCACCCTTAGGGTTGATTTGGCCCGCAGCAACACGAAATTGCTCCGTGCAGACACAAGATGGCGGCCATTTTCAAAATAGCGTCCAGTTAATACTAAATCCTAACACTGACGCTAAAATATGCGTTCTAATGAAAAATATGTTATTATAAAAAAGATAGAGCAGGTTTTTATCTTTCAAATGAGTGTTTGTTCAACGGTGTACGACTTCCGGTTAACTTACAAGATGGCGGTAATTTTAAAAAACCTAGTTTACCAATGTTTTTAAAATTGCGCTCTACATGTACAAAAAATAACGAAGTTAGCATGCTGTTTGCGAAAAGTTTCTATTTACCGTGCGCATGTGTACTAATTCCTTGCACGCGCGTTGCATTAACAGGTCTAAACCGGTACGTTGAGCGTTTTGCGTTTTTCGCTACACGGCATTTTGATACGTAAAAGAAGCTGAGTAGACACATGGACAATGGATATTATCTAGTGTAAGTGAGAAAATAATGTGGTGTACGGTAGTTGTAAATTGTGAATAAGTTATACCCAAGTAACACAACACTGGCTCTTTAGCTGACACAGCCAAAAATTGGCTGCGACAACGTCATGGCAGCACCTGAATGGCTGTATTTTGGCAAGCTGTATAATAGCTTTACATTTTCGCTGTGGCAGCGCTTTCACGTAGACAATTTAGCTGAGAATGTCATTTGGCTGTGATGGAGTACATTACAGGCAAATGAAATTCTAATATACAGCTATATGGCAATTCCAGCCATTTAGCTGCCGCATCGTCCATGACAGTCACGAATATGACCATATAACGAGGACGTTTTCACAGCGCTGCTAAAGCGCTGTCACAGTTACTGCGCTAGACAACTTGGCTGTGCAGTGTAGCTGCCATGACGATGTGATGACCAAATTACAGCTCGCTGTGTTACTTGGGTATTGTTTGCAAGGCGGCCATACCGATACGGAATTACGTTTTATACGAATGTATGTAAGGTATAAAAATGTTGAAATTATATTGTTTGCTAGGAGCTGTGTGTATGCGTGCTGTATTTATGTGCTATGTGATATGCTACCTGGTGCTATATGAGGAGATGAATTAAACCAGCTCAGGGTTTATATAAGGACCGTGTACTTAGTAATATTACCGTTATAACGCTTATAATATACCCCGTGCGTTTAAATACGAATAGTAGGTAGTGAAAACTGCGGTGTGTTGTGGGAACTGTGAAGCTATTTGTGTGCTGTGGTGTGCAATGTAAAGTGACTAAATATGGCTAAACAAATCAGGGTTGCGGCATCTGTTCCTTTAAATTGCACCCGCACTATTGACTGGTCAAGATGCTGCATATGTCAATCTTCAAACACAAGCAACTTGATTTGCCCTTCAAGAAATCCGAATACCGCAAAAAGAAATGAAGGATACACATCGTTTGCGGAAACATTTGAAGAGTTAAAATTGATGAATTGTGCATTATCTTCAAATCGTCCGGTAGCTTGTTTAGACGAAGGGGAAGGAATTTTAGAGACGTGCATAACCAAAAATGCACAGTGGCATAAATCATGTCGTTCAAGGTACTTCGACGCAAGCCTGCAACGGATAAAAAAAAATCTGAAGAAAGATGTTGTCGGATCTGATACCCCGACCGGCAGTAGCTGTCGTGTTACTAGGGCTAATCAACCCTTAGTAACCATGAAGGACAGTCTATGTTTTATATGTAATGAACCGGAGCGTAGAAACCTTCCTCTCCATAATGTTGAAACAGAAACCATTTTTGCTCAAGTACGAAAGTTTGCAGACATCTTACAAGATTCGAAACTAGTTGCGATTATCAGTGGGGGCGATCTTGTAGCGCAAGAGGCGAAGTACCACAAACGGTGCTTGACAGTCTGTACAATAGGAGTCAACAAGCTACTAATGTAACAGTTGAGGACCCGGAAACAGAACTCTGCGAAGATCTAGTTTTTTCAGAATTGCTTGACTCCATCAAGGATAAGATAGCATCTGTAAAAAAGGAATTCATTTTCAAGGTTCCTGAACTTATTCGAATGTATAAGTCCAGACTTGCAACTTGCAGAACTTCTCGTATTGGCGCCGAATGTGTTATCGGATCCCCATTCATCAAGATTTCGTGAAAAAATTTTGACCTATGTACCACAATTAAAGGAGATATTATCTGGTAGGGAGTACATACTGGTAAAGAAGGCGGCCTACATTCATCAAGATGTCCCCGTGGAAGATACTGACAGCGATACAGTACCTAGGTTTTCAAAATTTTGTGAAGAGAGAAAACAACTTTCTGCAACATCAGTTAAATTCGAAGGAAATTTTAACAAAGATTATAACGAAAACCGCATACCACCAGCTCTTTTTGCTGTTGTCAATTTGATATTGAACGGTTCTTCTGTCCATTCTGAAGCCAATGCTGTAAAGCCCGGTGAAACTATTACGCAACTTATTTTGCTGAACTATCACGAGAAGACACCAAAAGGAAACATTGTGCGTAATAAGAGAGATCACGAGCCAGCTCTTCCCTTCCATATGGCATTGTCAGATTGTTGACAAAAAAACGGCCGTAGAGCGCAATTTTTCCTCATAGGTACTCCTTTTATAGATTTGGATCGCTCTATCTTTGCCGTTCTGTTATAAACTTTGCTTAAACGACTATTTTTGTGAAAACGTTCGGGTTGAACTACTCGTATTTGTAAACGGTTTTTTAACATTGCCGCCATCTTGTGAGTCAACCGGAAGTCGTACACCGCTCAACGAGTACTCATTTTGAAGATAAAAACCTGCTCTATCGTTCTTGTAATAACATATTTTTCATTAGAACGCATATTTTAGCGTCAATGTTTAGGATTTAGTATTAACTGCCCGCTATTTTGAAAATGGCCGCCATCTTGTGTCTGCACGGAGAAATTTCGTGTTGCTGCGGACCAAATCAACCCTAAGGGTCCTAGGAATCACCATACCAAGTTTGGTGATTTCTTTATTAAATGCAGGTTATTTTCGTGTACCGCTAGGACTATATGGACTAATTTTGGAAAGTAGGAGAAATTGGAAAACGGAATAGATGTCGGAATCGTCTCAGCATTACAAAGGATTCTTTCTTTAATTTCCAAAAAGAAGGTCGTTGGCGTAACGCAAAGCTAGGACCCCACAGAAAATTTATTCTAACTATATTTTTGCGTTCCAAAATTTTTTATCGTGTTCCAAAGTTAGGTTTTAAATCTTTCCTTAATTATGGCATTGAAATCTTTCGTTCGTCTTCAAACGTCTTGACGTCAAGCTGACACTTCCAACTAAAAACTATGTTTGCTGACTATATTTTTGCGCTCCAAAATTTTTTATTGAGTTCCAAAATTAGTCCTTAATTGTTCCTTAATTATTAGTTAGGAATTTTCCGAATTGCTGATTGTGGGGGTGCCAACTTTTTGTGCATGGTAACGTCACGCCAAACCACACTTTTTCCCTTTTATTCTAAATATTTCAAAACGTAATAATTATACAAAAGGTGTTCCATTTAAAAGTTTGATCGGACCTGACTTTGTGAATCGCTCTGTAGTCAATGCAAATAATTTTAAATGGTAGCTCCTATAATTTTTCTATGTACGTATATTTTCTCTGTACCTGTAACAATACTGTCGGTGTTGATGGGCTGTATCATTGAGAACGCTTAGACAAAAATTACAGTTGGACAAGTGGCGCAAACAGTGTTTGTGAATCGAGAATGAAACTTGTTTGACAACGCTCATAAAGAAACTCTAAAACCGTCCACCCTCTACAATCACAGTTCGAAATACAAAGATGTGGATTACTGAAATACAGAGGCGTTACAGAATGTTGTACCCTTCCTTGGCTAAAACAAGGTAGGCAGTAACGGTGCTCAAGCAATCGGGAGCGGAGTCGTGGGTGTGTATCGTTGTTTGTTTTTTTTTTTTATTTTGGGCGCCAACCTGTCTAAAAATGCACTTGCCTAATGACAGGTAATTAGACAAGCTAATTATCAATCCTATTCTTAATTTATTAGATAACTTGTTTATTAGAGAATAGGGGTTGCAATTCCCCTTCAACATACATCAACTTACTTACATCAATTCCTTGATCTCTAATTTATCGTTTATTTTATTTATTGCCAAAGCTGGATGATCATTCAACCCTGACAGGGTACTTCTTAATAATTATTCAGCAACTAATCGACTATTTACTACTATTTATAACATACGACACAAATTCATAAAATAACCAAAGACTGTTCACAACAACTAATTAATCGTAGGATAGATAATTTATAATCTTTAAAATATATACGGATGATACTGCATAAAATGTAATTAATCGTAGGATGGATAATTTATAATCTTTAAAATATATACGGATGATACTGCATAAAATCTAATTAATCGTAGGATGGATAATTTATAATCTTGAAAATATATATAAGGATGATACTGCATAAAATCGGGTTCAGGAAAGTTATCAGGAATTTACTGTTAATCTTAATCGTTCTTATCTCAAACCTTAGAGCGGCTGCGTGACTGCTATTTGTTATGATGCTGTTCTCGAAATTACTTAGGCTGGTAATGTTTGGTATGTGTCCTCAGTGGCCTCAGGAGCTATTAATACTCATCGCATTCAGTACTTAGGAGTGAGAGCCCTAAAAGGATAACGCGACTCTTAGAAATCTATGTTTACCGTAAAGGCGTAACCAAATTAACTTACTTAAGAATGGCAGACGGCTCTCGTGAGAATTTTAGACGACCCTTACTGATTTATATTATCGCCTACTTAGGTTCGTACGGAAGCCGAAACCATTGATTTTTCGATTTATTCACTTAATAGATCGGATTAATCATTCATATAATATCGTGCGTGCGACGTACTTTCCCGTCTACATACAAATGCCCACCTTCTCCTTTTCACATTCGTACCTGCGCCCGTTGATACGACGTATCACACATTTATGGAACGTTACAATGTCTTGCTTTTACTTATGGTATGTTTCACGCATAAAAAGTACCTCGGAAGCGTCTGGTTTAGAATATCAGAATCTATTTTCAATATACTTACAGTAAGGTGACCATCGCCCTCCTTTAGGGAAGACAGTCCTCCTTTTGTAGGTTCTGTTCCTCCTTGAGCTGTCCTTCTTTTCGATATTTTGAACCTAATGGTGCTGAACATGTTGAAATTGATAAAAGATGGGCGGAAATATTTAACCACCTCAAAAATGAACACATTCCATATGAAACTTTAGCTATTTTTGTTGAATTTGTTTTGAGCTGGCCCGGTACTAATGCAGCAAAGAGTTTTTTTCAATTGGTAATGATTTTTGGACCAATGAAAAATCAAGATTAATTAATATTGATACGCTAACTCGAAAATGTTAATTCAAAAAACTGTAGTAATTCGTTAAGTTATCTTGTACAAAAAAAAGTTAACAGTCCAAGATGACTGTCTCATAGATCTAAGATTAGTTATTTCTGCAGAGTGAAGGGGTATCAGCGGATTCTGCTGCTAGTCACCGATGTGATGCACTAGAATTTAAAAATTTCTTAATGAAATTAATAATCAGGAATCAAATACAATCGCAACCGCTTTTCCAAAATTAATATTATTTGATTATTTCTGTGAAATAGTTATATCGGTACTTACGAAGACTATCCCCTTAATCTAGCGTCTCTCAACCTGTGCTAAAAGGGGGGTGGGAGCATATCGAAAAAATAAGAAAAAATATTAATCGGAGTTGACAAATATCAAGCAATTTACCTTTTTTTGTAATTTTTAACATTTGTAATTAAGCTCGTAGCCTCAGGGTCAAAATACATATTAATAGAAACTAGAAACTAGTATTACAATTACAGCACGATTTCTGTAATAAAATAACGCGTGGGGGGAGGGGCAACGAAAATTGTAATTGAAAATTGCGTCGTAAATACTAAAAGGTTGAGAAACGTTGCCCTAATCCGTTTCATTAGTATAATTATAGCATCCAACGCAAAAAACTTCTAATCATGTCTGTGTGCGTTGCAGTGACAGAAAATCTCATCGAAATGCACGAAAATAGGACACCTTGTACAATTCATAGCAATAACAAGCGGTCCGTAGCATATTGCATTCAAAAAAGATATGTCCCAGGAACTCTGGAGCATATCTTTTTTGAATGCAAATTACATGAAACGGAAATACTGAAAGTACATAGGCAACTATTGCAACTTAAAATACCCATGCCCTATAACCTGATGTATTTGCTGTGTTTAAATGATAATAGAATAGATAATATACTTTTAAGATACATCAAAGATGCCGACATAACCATTTGAATCACCTAGGAAAACTACTATAACTACAAAGTAGCTGGTTGTATGAGCATAATTTATGCATAAAAACCACAAAAAAAGCGAGATTTGCTATGCCTATAAGTATAACCAATCGCTTTCTTCTAAATCTTTAATTGGAGTACCCTATACATACGTACCCCATTACGATAATAAAATTCAAATGTTAATTAAGATAAATGTACAATATCTTTTCCAATCGGTGAACTGATTACATTAAAAATTCGATAATGAAGTAGCGGCGGTCTATGAATAAAACTGTTTTTCTTTGCACGATAAGGTCCCGGTGCCTTTAATTAATTACAGAAAGGTTTGGCATATACAACACGTTTTAATAATAATTACTTAATTTAAATATTTCTCACAAAATAAATCAAACGGAATGTGGTTAGTATTTTTTGTGCCTTGGACTATTTTGTGGTGGTTACCACCTAATTAATTAAAGCTTTTGCAATGGTGTGAAATTAATTATGGTAAGTTAAGACAAAAAATAGAATATTTTCACCTTATCATTCTAATCCATCCCTGTAGCGTCGTCAGGAACAGTTTGGAAAACGCACTTTTCACTAACAATTAACCGAGTTTGATTATTGTTAAAAGTAAAAACACAAACGCAGTTACATGAACAAAACACGGCGCACGACTGAATATTCTTTAATCGGAAATAATTTACCTGTAAGTTAGCGATAAGCACATAATGAACATTTGTCTACCTTGTCTTGCGAGTCATATCACATGTGTTGTAAAGGTGTAGGTAGGTCACCTTTATCGCTTTTTGGTGAAGCCACAGATATAATATAATGAACAAAATTCTCAATAATTACCATAGAAATTATTACGCTATCGAAAATCATTGATTATGATCATCTGTTGCGAAAGGTTTTTCGAAATTACCGATTTTCGAGAGCGTAAACGGTAAAAGTAATTTTCGAAAAAACCTTTCCAAACACATTCGGCAAACTTCTGTCTCAAATTGAATGATTTTCGAGAGCGTATATTATCTCATTAACGGTTACAGATAGAAAAAAAACTATAGGAATGAAAAATGTAGAGAATTTTGTCAGCTTTAATTTTGTATAAAAATATATTTTTGCAGGACCAACCCCTACTGAGATATAACCGAATAACCAAAAAAGAGACCTTCCCACCCTCTTCGCCACTCCTACGGTCAAGGATTTTTGGTATGTTATTTATACCAGGTACCCCAAACAACGTAACATAGTTGGTCTTTCTGCTTATTGACTTTCCTTCTAGGCGCCCCTTTTGAGCATTCGTTGACTATTATAGACTATATCAATTATTTCTAGGCGGCGAATCGTACATGATTTCTTAATCAACATGAAAAATAACGTCAAATTAGGATTATTCCCTCCGATCAATGTTGCCAAAACCAAAAATTCAGATAATGCTGTGAAAGGATTCAAACTACATCCTTTTATACGTACCGAAATCAATTTTAAATTCAATTAACAAAAAAACGAATAAATGATAACCTAGTAAGAATTTAAACGATTTTTACCCAAATTTTGGTGGTTAGTTAGACAAAATGAATACAACCTAAGTGATAGTCATACCGTTTTCTGATGTGTTTAATAGTTTTATGTTTTATTCGTTTTTATGTTAAATACTACGCTCGCATTAGAAAATGGTAACATTGGCAGTATTTTTAAACTTAAAAATTTCGTAGCCGGATTGTTTCAAGGCAGTCCTAAACTTTTAAAATGTATTGGTGCAATTGGTCGATTTTCATGAATTCATTCAAAAACATTCGCGTTTAACCGTAGATAAAATGTTTTTGGGTCTCTTGGTCGATGAAGTAAAGGTTTTCAGGCTGAAAAAGTACATTAAAATCAGTCAATACTAAATATGACTAAATATAATACTAAATATGACTAAATATGACTTTATTGAAAGCCATAGTGTTACAACGGTTGAAAGAATTTTATGCACCTCAACTTATTTACCTTTTACCTTTTATCTGGAAGAACTTCTATTAAAAATAGCTGCCCAGATTTCGTAACAGATCCTCTAATGATCTAAGATATACGCAATGGCAGAGAGGCTAAAGATGTGGCCAAGTGTTCTACGAATACTTGAAAGGGACGTGATAAATAATTTACAATTACAATAAATTGTAATAGTAACACTTTTTTTTTTAAATTCAACTCAAATATACCTTAATAATAGTAATACAACTTTGATATCAATTTCGCTTCGTGACCTTCCACGGGAGAAAGTTAGTGTAGTAGAACCTTACGCTTTAATTAAATAAAACGTGTACCTTCGGTG
The DNA here is from genome assembly GCA_036250285.1 of Pyrocoelia pectoralis. Classification (NCBI taxonomy): domain Eukaryota; kingdom Metazoa; phylum Arthropoda; class Insecta; order Coleoptera; family Lampyridae; genus Pyrocoelia; species Pyrocoelia pectoralis. Next base: position 9,769,170 of record CM070075.1, read on the forward strand.
ATTTTCCGTTTCGGTGAATTGTAAGGGCCGGTATTTCCATCTTACGTATAAACCGACCGATAACTAATACCGGCATACAGTTACCCTTCACATTTATTTATTGGGTATTTTCACTAACACTCAGGTAGAAAGAAACTTGTTTGTTAGGCAAGGTTGCCAGTTTTTGTAAAAGTTGAAAGAAGATGAAACATTAGTGTTTCACGTGAGTTAGAAAGAGATGAATAATTTAAGATGTTATTCATGTTCAGAATTCAAATTAGAAATTCACTTTACTGTTGATGTTTCAGTAACAATATGGATAGAGACAAGAATGCATCCCGCAAACGCTCTGTTAATTTTCAGTTATCAGAAATTCGCACGTTGGTTGATTTAGTATTGCAATATAAAGATATAATCGAGAATAAAAAAAGTGATGCAGCAACTTGGCAAGAAAAGAAAAATGCCTGGGCAGGAATTGCGACCAAATTTAATGCAACTTCTAGAATTCAACTTCGAACGGCGGAAAGTAATATTTCAAATAACATTTTTAAGGTAATATGATTGTAATCCGATATACCTATATTGCAGACTTAAGGCTTAAGTACGAGTGTTTGAAGAAGGAGTTGAGAAAAAAAGCAGCACGTAAGAAGAAATCAATTGGTGTTAATGCCGACATCCCAGAGTATGTAAATTACGAAAAGAAGCTCTTGGAAATATTGACATTATCCATTCAGGGACTCTCTTCAATTGGGGATAGCGACGACATAGAAAAATGTGATGGTAAATATATTTTCTTATAAACTTACAATTCAGTACCTATTGACTATTCTAAAATTGTGTTCAGTTACTACAAATCCTGAATCGCATCAAGTGGAACCAACCGTAGAAGCTTTGCCAAGTTGTAGTAACAATATTAATGCAGAACGGGTAGGTACTTAGTAACACATTTAATCTAAGTAGTATAAACATAATTATTTTACAGCAAACCGCTACTTTAAAAAGAAAACGTACACCGCATGGCTTAAAAACAAAAAAAAATGTCACAATGCATGTCAAAAAAGATAATGCAAGTGTTCATGACAAATTTGCAGAAGAAACCGAACTTGTGAAACTGCAATTTGAAACGCAAAAAGCACAACTACAATTTAAACATAATAAATACAAATTAAAAATGGAAATTTTACAAGAAAAATTAAAAATTAAAAAAAACCAAAATGAATTACTTTTAAAACAAAATGAATTACTTTTAAAACAAATTAAAGAACAAGACTTAAAAAATACAATTTTACTGAAACAATGTACACAGGATCTGTAGGATATTAATGTTAATAAAGTAGATATTTTCTTAGTTATACAATCTTTATACTAATGTTTGAAAATAATTCCCTACGAGCATCTTCGTGATCAATTATTTGTATATTATCTTCATTCTCTACATAGTGAAGTTCGTGAATCTCTTCCGGCAAATTATCATTATTAGCAAGTGCTATATTATGTAGTATTGCACAAGCAACAATAATTTTTTGTGCCAATACAATTTTTATTAAAAATCAAGTTTCTCCAGGGGTTTCGGAGACCTTCTCGTGGAGTGCTGATGGTAAACGTTAGAGATACACCAGTGTACTTCTACTTCTATATATGCCGACGTTTCGACTAGGAATGGCCTAGTCTTTATCGAGGCTCGGAAGAGTCAATCCACGACAAGGTCTCCGAAACCCCTGGAGATACTTAATTTTTAATTAACATTGTTGGAGCAAATTTCACAATACAATTTTTGTTCGTATGCCTATTGATAAAATTGGAAATCGTCTTTTCCATACCCCAAATGCTCCTTCAATGACATTTCTTGACCTTATTTGAGATTCATTAAACAACTCCTCAACTTCATTTTGTGGTTCTGGAATTGGTGTAATCAAGTAACTTCTCAATGGATATCCTGAATCCCCAAGAATTAACCCATTTTCAAATTCACCAGTTTCAAATTTAGCACAAGCTCTAGAATTATTAAATATTGTGCTATCATGGGTTGTGCCAGGCCATCGAACAACAACATTTTGGAAAGCCATTGAGGCATTACACATAACTTGTACATTTAAAGACAAGTAACCTTTCCTGATACCTCGATAAAAAAAAATCCTTTGCGGCATCTAAAATTTTCAGCCTCATTCCCACCAGGTGATTGAACTTTCACACGAGTACCATCTAATGCTGAAACCACCCTTGGAAAACGAGTAATTGCATGAAATTAGAAATTTACTTACTTGCATTTCTAACTGATTTCGTGAAAAAATACATATTCATCACGAAGTGAAATAATGGCATTGCAAACTTTCTCCATAATATTGCCAACTGTTGCTTTGTGTATTCCTGCACAATCTCCAACGGTTATATAGAAAGAGCAAGTTGCAACAAATGTAATGCAGCTAGTAATTACTGCATTGGTGGTATCACTTGATTCCTAAAAACAATTAATTGTACATTTTTCCTTGACAGGTTTTAATTTAAGAATTACCTGTCAGTTTGGTCATTTGGTGCAGTAAATTACCTTCTATTTTGTTAAGCAAGCACCTCTCTAACCATTATTTAAAAATTTCACAAAACACTTATTGTAAATAAAGAAGTAAGGTTACATTCTATAATCGTGTATAAACAAGTATATTGCGCATGCCATTTTCTTATTCGTCGGATAACGTACAGTTGCACGCAGAAAAAGTAGCGTATAATGTTGTTGGGCACTTATTTGAGACATAATAGTTATACGAAGGTGGAAATACCAAACATTCGGTCATTGTAGACTTTAACTGATACGAAATTAGAGAAAAGTTGTATAATTTAGGGCATGTTCACATGCAGTTTGCAAAATTTCATTATTCTTTATCGTTTCCGAGATTTAAAACAAAATGCGATTTTTGGGTTTTTCGTTTTTCGTAATTCCTTCATTTATTTTAAAAGATTTTTAAAAACCAAAGGTACTCCTTCATTGTCACTTTTTGAATTCTATTAGATGGCGTTTTTAAAATTTTCGTAAGACGTTTCGTCTCCGAGAAACCATCATCAACTTTATTTTTTTATATCGCCGCAACAAACGAAACACCCTGTATTCGATACTATTTTTTAATACGAATTTAACGATGTATCACACATTATGCTTTTAAAGCTAATTTTTAAGAAAAATCAGGATTAATGTTAGTACCTATTTGATAATATTTTTTAATGTACAAATTTAACAACTGCAATCTTTTAAACCCATTTAATTAAAGTTAAATAATTACAGTAACTGTTCAAAAAGGTTACCGTTATTTTCTAAACACAGGTAAGCTCTCTTTACTGAAGAATTTAAAACACGGTCTAGCATTTCTGGGGTAGTTGTATTAACTGCTGCCATAACTGATACTAACAACTGCTCTTCATTTTCAAAACTCCCATCATACACTTGGTTTTTCAGATAACTCCACAGACAAAAATCCAACGGACTTAAATCGGGTGATAGGGCTGGCCAAGCTACTTCACTATAAGTTCCAATCCATTTTTCTGTAAACCGCAATGAGAGATAGTCCTGTACATTTCTTGAGTTATGTGCTGGGGCACCATCTTGTTGAAACCAACAGTTGTTAACAAGTGCTAGAGGTAATTCATCCAAGGCATTTTCCAAATCAGTCCTTAGCAAGTTCAGATATCGTTCGGCATTTAAATTGTTGTGGTAAATAAAAGGTCCTATTATTCTTCGTCCCAAAATACCCATCCACATATTGAATCCAAATCTATATGCTGATGTCTTGATTCTTTTTGTAAATAAGGATTTTGTTTTGTCCAATAATAATAAATTATACCACTTTTCTCTAATTTAACAGCTTTCGTATCTCTTACCGTTTTCAAGAACAGAAGAGAAGGTATTGCACAAGTAACACAATGAATTATTGACAAAATAAACCACGATGGGTATTGGTAGTTCATCCTTCAACAATTATACATTTATGGTATTTCAGCAACCTCTAGTATAATTTTGTACTGCACGATCGTTCCTTCAGCAGCGTTGTGTGCAGAATGTATCGCAATGTACGGTTATTTCAGCAAACAGTCAAAATGTCGCATTACCACTATTATATGTTGACATCCCCGTCATGCTGTTGCAACACTAATCTTGCTCTTTTTGAGGGAGCAGCATAGATTGCATACTTAATTTTGCAATGCTTTGGCGATGTTGGGCATTTTGTATTAAAGTTAATATGTTCATTGTCAGGGGAGTAGGAACACATTTTGAATGGAGATTTAGCATATTTAGAAAAAAAGGTTTCCATTGCCACTATAAACGCAATATTAAACAATGGGGAGGTCTAAATAAAAAAAGAAACAAATCTTATCTTTATCAAAATACTACGGTCAGGCGTGTATGATATTTACTTATTTTCACAAAATATAATTGAGTAAATTACGCGGTAGTTAGGTATATTATTCAAAAGCATAGAGAAACTCACTTTATTAGTTGTGTGCGTGAGAAGTGGTGATTAATACTGTGTATAAGTGTCGACACTCTAAACCACGTTTTAGAAAGAATGTAACATTAAAGAAATAAAAGAACAAAGCTAACCATATTTCTCTCAGATTTGTTTTGAAGCACAAAGTAAAGCTGTTTGCTTATTATTTTGTAAATCATTGAGTATTTTATAACGTAGCTGATGAAATGAATCAATTTTAAAGTTAACGAAGAGTGTAACATATCTGTGTTACACATCATATAACATGCGACAGGGTGCATAAATAAAACGACACGAGTTGCAGCAAAAATAAATGGGCTCTATTAAAAACGGCGAGAGAACGTCAGAGAAAATAGAATGTAATAATAGTTAATAAAACCACTATACAAACACGTCATAGGTTATAATTATTCTCGTGAAATGCCAACGGAAATTTATTTTAATGGCACCAAAAACGTACAAAGCAAATATAAGAATACTACAATTACATAGCAATTTATATACCTATGGCATACGATACGACGACCTTCTCTTTGTTAGACAAACTTTCATTTCTGAACCAATATTAACGTTTCCCGTGTATATTAAAATTGTTAATTACATTCTGGAAAAAATTGAACTTAATAAGAGATAAGTGGTTGTACAAGCTTTATACAAATACATATTCACAAAATTCAAAAATGCAATTATGGCATGCTAAACCTTACGAATAATGAATGACTTTATCGGCAAAACTAAATAATGTGTCATGATGTACATATCTGTAATTCAAAATGATTTTACTGTAATTTATAGCAGTTACTGTTGTAAACCGGTAATATTCCCATATACTCGTACCTCGTAACGTAAGTAAATTGAGAGAAATTGAACAAAACAAATTTTCCATTAGGTATATACCAAGACTCCTATCACAATTATATGCAATTTCTAATCAATTGTAACACTTAATAGGTACGTTAGAATTGTGTACAATTCATGTTCTATTACTGTGCCACCATTTTACAATTTCTGCACTACTCACAACATAATTATAACTTCATTACAAAAAAGGCACTCACAACTGAGCGTAGATAATAAAAATAAAACAAGGATTTTACTATTGGTTGGTTCCATCCTTTTATCCTTTTCCGGATTGACTAATTTGGTTGTCTCGAAATGGGAAGTGTAAATCAGAATAGAATAATATCGGAAGTACTCAAAACCTTTCCCATAGAATTTATTTGTAAACATAATTATTACATCCACTACGTTTCGACAAGAAATCAATGTCATCATCAGGCCGCTAAAATTACATTATTATTTTTATTACCATAGGAAAAATGAAAAACTGTAACGTTTTTCTTAAACCCTTGTATCTCTTACAAAAACTAAGCTATTGTAATAAATAAAAAAGAAATTGTAAAGAAACGATGTGTCTTGATAACAAAATAAGAAATTACAAGGTGGAACAACTCTTGACACTGCACATGTGGTTTTAAAGTTAGAGTATAAAAACACACTTTGTGTCACCCTGTATAAAATGACGTACGCCCAACTTTCTTAAAATTCAAAACCTGCTAGATTACATATAAATTTTCCTACAATATGAAAAAAAAATTAACCAAATCGAATTTAAAATAACAACTTCATCAATTTTTTGAGTGGATCGATTATTTTGCCGGTGAGTGTAGTATAATGTATAATAATAGATTTATTATCTCACGTTAGTTCTGTTGCATTAACGTTTTCATATTTTGTATGTTTTTCTTGTGTTTAGTTCAATTAATTATTATGTAATTTTAGCGGCCTGATGATGACATTGATTTCTTCCTAATAATATTGTTGGCGTTTCCTCAAAAGGATAAAACGGTTATGGGTGACTAAATAATGAGCATTGTTGGTTTTCTAACAATTTTTCCAATGCAAGAGTAGGTATTAACATTTTATATTTTTGAAATAAAACACTATCAAATACAGGAAACACGCCTGTTTTGGGACACTTACACCAATTTCTTAAAAAAACGCTCGCACACGTCGATTTTTTGTTTTTGAAGGACAACTTTTGATGTCAAATTTGACTTAGTCAGGTCGACCCCCTAGCCTCAGCAACCCCTAACTCAATAATTTAAATAGGGAAAGGGAATCGAGCGACCCCTCATTTGAAGCGTCTTTCAATTCTCTATGCGAAAGCATGACCGAAATTAGTTTTATTCAATTTTTAGAGACTCAAGAGACCTTTAAAATGATGGTCTCTCGACCACCTTAGCGTAATTTATGTTTTCGTGTTGACATCAAAATGTGCCGTTCAAAAGGTCAAAGATGGCGTGTTTCAGGATTTTTCCTAAACAGCACCCCACCTTAGTTAATCTAGAGGGTGCTTTTCATGGGGGCGAAAAAAAATTGAATAAAACTAATTTCGGTCATACTGTCGAATAGAGAATTAAAAGACGCTTCAAATGAGGAGTCGCTCGACTCCCTTTCCCTATTTAAATTCTTGAGTTAGGGGTTGCTGGGGCTAGGGGGTTGACCTGACAAAGTCAAATTTGACATCAAAAGTTGTCCCCCAAAAATAAAAAATCGACGTGTCCGAGCGTTTTTTTAAGAAACTGGTCTAAGTGTCCCAAAACAGGCGTGTTTCCTTTTCAATGGCCCACCCCGTATAGGTTGGGTACCTATATACCTCGTCATTGTTTTAAAAAAATAAAAAAATGCCATGCATGGCTAGATGTACCTATTTTGTATTTGAAGAAACACATTTTTGAAGTTTTAATTTTATTTATCGGAGTGGTCCCGATTTGTTTCTGCACTGCGACCTTTTGGTCTATTGTGCTCCCCGCTTCGAGGAAACCTATGTTTTTAAACAGGATTTTAATAGGGCGAATTTTCGTTACTTCCTCTTGTGCAGGTTTTTTCATTTGTCTACATTCAAGGACTAGTCCTGAATTTACCATGTATTAATCTACTGTTGCTGTCCGTTATAAAGATTATCTTAGTTGTTTTGAAGCCGTCTGTGTAGTACACGATGCCATTCAGCTTTACTTCACTGGAATTATTCTCCCAATCGTACAGAGAGAGGAGGGATTGTGGTGTTGACGTAGGGAAATTTTTTAGTATTGCATGCAATATTTAAATTAAGCAGTAATAAAGAAAGCCGCATGAATAAATGTCTGCATACATTCCAAGCACCAACATAAACAAAAGGCCGTTAGGGCAGCGAGAGTTGGTCACTACCGCTCGGTGCGGGCCGCATCCCCCTAGGTACGCCACTGTGTTAAACAGTTTAGTAGGACAAAAAACAAAAAAGCTTTAATTTTAAGTCAAGTTCCTTGTTACGGAACGTATTGACAAAATAGGTTCCGACCGTTGAATATTTTAAGTAAATAGTCCGATTAAGGTAAATTTGGTCAGAAAAGCTTTTATAAATGAGGAGGCCGTGAAAGACAAAATATTCATTGTGTGAAAATGAAAATGAAACGGTTATACAAAATCCGACCTGTTGTGAATTGCGATCTGTTACTTCGTGCAAAGCTTACGAAGGACCGCTACAAGAAAACGCTGGGCTTATCCCAGTTACGAAATTATTTTGCTGTAAGACGATGCGCAATATGATAACAAAACTTCGTTTTTGATCATCGGCCACGATTATGAGCAAAACGAATTTTAGCTGTTTTTCAATCTTAAAAAATTGTAATCCGAGCAAAGATATGCAATAACGGTGATGAACTTTGGTGCAGAATTGGATGAAATTTTTCAGATAAATGTTTTAAAATTTGAATAACAGAGAAAAAAATGGTTATTGTTTACGTTTTTAGATAAAAGTACCAAAGTACTGAAACTGACGCCAATACAAAACGTCAAGGTTAAAATGTTGAAATAAGTGGACGCTGACAATATTTTAACACTGACATTTTGCATTCGCGTCAGTCTCAGTACTTCGGTACTTTTATCTAAAAACGTAAAAGAAAACCATCGCTCATCGACATCATCTTCATCGCATTATACTGTTTTCAAGGGGAGGTTGTGAGTTTTTTTCTCTGTTATTTACCTTCAAACCCCTTTTTGTGGTTACGAACGACTATATTGTTAAAATTTGAAGTAGGTAGTTTAGACTTTACATGGTCTCATGATTCATATTTTTACCAAACCAAAGCGACCTTGCACTGATCTTCTTGAATTTACTAGTAAATGTTCTTGAAAGATAAGCTCATATTAAAAAAAGTAAAAAAAAAACCATAACAGAACCAAAAACTGACAGGAAAAGTTATAAGACATCCAATTTTAACCAAACGAATATTTGATTATAAAAATACTGCGAATTATAAGCCATTCGATTTATCATTGCTTATAATAGCTTGGAACTCAAAGCAATAAAAAAGGCCGTATCACACCAGGGAATTTGGAAAAAAATTACAATATGATTTTGGATTCAGTAAAAGCCTGTACTTAGATATTTGCACATTGCATAATATTAATTATGCCCCCAATGTTGCTATTCGGGGCTAAAAATTTCGATCTATAGTTACATAAGTAGATATTCTGTTGTCCGGTCAATTCAGTCGGCCTTCTCTTCTGGGTGAAAAATATTTTAGCATAAAAAAAAGGATTCCAAATAAAAACATGCCAAAGTACATGTTAAGGGCACGAAATGAGTATGATTGGTTGCCTAAAATTGACCGTTTGTTCAGAGGTTTACTGTTTCTACCTATTTGTACAAACCCTTATTAAAAATAGCCAATAAAATTATGTAAGTTAATGTTTAATATACGGGCTACCAGATGTCCTATTTTATTTTTGTCAAAGCAATTAAAATGACGTCGAAAAAAAATCTTGAATTCTCGTAAATTTGTACACTTTAGGGGCATACCTTTGACGATGAATTTAACAAAGATAAATAACTTTTTAGTAGCAAAAAAAGGTCACACGCTAAAGTTTGAACTTTCGGCTTTCACCCTAATACAACAATTTGTTTGTTATTATTGTTATTTTCATATGTAGGTCGAAATACGTAGACCTTTTTTCGATCTGACATTCATAAAATTTTCCAAGAAAGCTGCAAATTTCTTATTACATATTTCAATTTTAGTTTAGCTTCGCGGTATAAGGTGCCACTACTTTCGTCTTCAAATTGAGAGAAGGCGCATAATTCAAAATCGGATGTGGTTAGTGGAACCAAATATTTATTGTGTTTACATTCTTGCATGTTTACGGATGAAATAACTATATTATTAGTACAGTAACATTTTTTGAACACATTTTATAAAACGTAAAATCTACTGGACTAAAAAAGTTGAAATTTGGTACATATATTATAGAGTTTGATGATCTCAAGATGGACGTATAGTTAGCATAAATAAATAAATCTCAATTTTGGGGGGAAAACTAGAAAGTTAATAGTTATTTGTACAAGAGAAGAAAGTTATGCTTTCTTCACTCATTTTACAAAAAATCATGTGACATATCAAATGAAAGGACTCATTATAAGAAATACAAATATATTTTTTATAACTTTAAAATGTACCTATACCTAGCTTAAATTATAGATAAAAGCAAATGCCTTCCTATCTTCGAAACTACTGAGTCGAAAATTTTGAAGAAAAAATAGGGAATATATTAGAACCTTACTCATAGTAAGTTTATAGGATAATCTAAACGAAAATTCTAAGTCTTACACGGAAAACGGATTATACGCAAACCTCTCCACGCGAGTTCGACTCGCACATTTTTTGAGAGGCGTTTGAAAGGCACAGAAACGTCTCAAATAAAGTGTCTCGTCTTCACTTCGTATTTATTTAACGTAGGCTGTTTTTTGTATTTCAATTTTTCTGAATAAACGTTGTATTACATACAGGGTGTCCGAAAAGTGTGGAATGTCGTATATATGCGATTAATAACCGCGAAAAACTGCGTGTAGGTTATTTCAACAACGTTCAACAATGCTCATTTTAATCCAGTGCCCCATGACCGTTTTATTAAACAATTACTTAATTAATTAATTTAAATTTAATTAAAATTAATTAAAAGCGAAACAGTGATAGAAGAGTGATAAGTTTATTACGCAATCTCCAATGTTTACGAATAACTGAACTATAACCTGAAATAACTCTAACAAGTTCATTTTAAGTTAGTAATTAACCTGGACACAACAAAAAAAGGAAACTACCATAAATGTTCAAATTGAGCACTGTTCACAGCCTAGCAGTGACAAATTCTGTTTTGAAATTCATCAATCGCATTTGAAACAGCTTCAGGTGTGATGGCCCTCATCTCTACACCAATGCGATTTTATGTCTCCCGGGCGATTTACGTAAACCTTACTTTTAAGGTCGACCCAAAGGAAGAAATCCGGCGGAGTTAAATCTGGTGACTGAGCTGCCCATTGTACTGGACCTCTTCTGCCCATCCAACGATTTGGAAAGATATCATTAAAGTAGTGGCGGACATTAATCCCAAAATGTGGAGGTCCCGTCTTGCTGGAACCATATTATATTCCGTCGTGGGGTATATACGGTCGCCTTCATTTGGGTATAAAACATCTAATGCAGGAATTGCCTCAAATCGTAGAAAATTTAGATAAACCTCGGCCGTTAAATTGCCCTCAAAATAACGTCCTAAAATCTGGCTTCTCATCATCCCTGCTCACATATTAACTTTCTGCTTGTACTGGGTGTATCCTTCCATATACCAATAAGGATTTGTTGAAGCGTTGAAGGCCAGTATCGTGTGTTTGGTTATTAACTGTACCGTTTAAACAAAACGTTGTCTAATCAGTAAACAGGCGATATTTTTGTAAAAATTTGCATTCATTTCAAGTTGGTGGATTATTTCTTCACAAAATTCCAACCTGCGATCCAAGTCGTCTGTAAATAACTCTTGAAATACACACGCTTTGTATGGGTGCCACTTTTCCTTTTTTAGGACGTTGTGTACAGTGGATTTGCTTGTATTACAATTTCGCATAATTAACGGAAACATGTGGATTTTCCGCGATGGCCAACATCACGTTTTTACTTTCTTCATTATTTAAAGCTGCCGCTTTGGCAGTTTTTGGTAAATCTTTGACAGAGCCCGTACCTTGAAATTTGTGCCAAATTTTACTTACTTTACTTGATTGCGTAATGTAAAATTCGGGATACAACTACCGTGACAGTTTTAAGGCGCAATGAATAAATTCAAAATTGTTTCGACAATTAAAAGCAATCATTAGGTGTCTAGATTTATGAATATCACAATAAACTTCACTCGCTTTTCGCTTTCGCTTTTAATTAAATTTAAATTAATTATTTAAGTAATTATTTAATTGTTTCAATAACTAGATGCGCATAAAAGGGTCATGAGGCACCAGGCCCGCGCTAAGCATGTGATGGGCTCTGGTCTCGAGAGACCCCCCCCCCCCCCCCCCCCAGTTTACAAACCCCAAAAGTTACCTACTGTCACTGACACCTGTGTGTCAAATTTCATGCCGATATCTGCATTTGTCAATAGTTGCGCACGTGTTTTGTGTTAATTTAGCGATTTTTACAATGCCTGATTTTGTTGAACAAAGAAGTTGCATTAAATTTTGTTTGCGGAGTGAAATTTATGCCGCAGAAATGTTGAGAATGTTGGAGAAGGCCTTTACTGACTAGGCTATGTCACAAAAAAATGTTTACATGTGATACAAACAATTCAAAGAAGGCAGAGAAACTGCAGTAGACAAAATCGCACTGGACGACCATCAAGGTCGACCGATGAACAACACGTAAAGAAAATATAAGATTCGGTGCTCAAGAATCGTTGATGGACAATTAGAGACTTCGCTGATACTGTTAAGATTTCATTTGGATCAGTCCAGACCATTTCGAAAGATGTTTTGTGCCTGAGAAAAGTGAAATCTCGTTTGGTGGCAAAAAACTTCATTTTTTGGAAAGACAGCGTCGCGTTGAAGTCTGTGAAACAATGCTTTCTGACTATCAGGATAAACGATAAAATGAAATGCATCACAACTGGAGATGATATTTGGATCTATGCATACGACCCGAAAACAACCGACCAATCAAGCGAATACCTTGCAAAAGATCAATCAAGACCGAAAAGATCGTCCCAAAGTCGTTCAAAAATCAGGGTCGTGTTAACAGTTTTCATCGATTATCGTGGTGTCGTGCATTATAAATTCCTTCCGCCGCGCCGGCACCAGGCCAAACTGTTAACAAGGAATATTATTTAAGCGTTATGCAACGTTTACGTGAAGCTATTCGCAAAAAGAGGCCAGAATTATGGGCAGCCAATTCTTGGTTTTTGCACCACGATAATGCACCATCTCACACTGCATTGGTTCTTCGAGACCATTTCGTCAAAAATTCATTAACTCTTGACTTCTGGCTATTCGCTCCGAAGACACCGTTTCGACACGATTGAGAAGATAAGAACCTAATCACTGCGCACTTTGAAGACGATTTCGAAAATCCACTTCAACAATTGTTTCGGGGATTGGAAAAAACGGCGTACGTGTACTGTATCGGGAAGGGAGTACTTTGAAGGCGATCAAATTGATTTAGAAGAATAAATAAAGATTCTAAAAGTTATAAAGTGTTATATCAGTTTCAGTGAAAAGAACCATCAAATTGTTTAGTTTAGATTGTCCAAGTGTAGAACCCGTCATACACTTTATTCTTTTCAGAGCTGAAACTCCCGTTCAGCAGAACAGGTTGTCACTGGCCTAGGGGTGCCGATGCCGTGCCGCTGTCTTCCGCCAGTTTTCTGAATGCTATATTTTAGGAGGAAGAGCGCTAAAGTACACTGTACAACTACGAAATTAGTCGATTATTTTGCCTAAAACGTACAAAACACATCCATTAATCATACCGTAAACTAAACGTTACTCAGGCTTTTTATTAATATTAAGTTTGTGAAACAATTTTGTTGCGCCCAACTTCGTGCGCCCCAAAACCTCTGCGCTCCTGCACCGGGGCCCACCGGGCCCATTTACAAAATAGGTTCTGTGAGGCACTAGATTAATGAGCATTGTTGAACACGCAGTTTTCGCGGTTTTCTCAAAATTTTTCCGATGCAAGGATATTAATATTTTATATTCCTGAAAACAGAATGAAACACTTTATCAAATAAGTTGGCTAAAGATATATCTTATGTCATTAAAAAATAATAATTTTTGTGTTGCGCTTTTGTTTTAAAAAAATCAAAGAAGTAAAACATGCCATGTGATGAGAAATTAAATTTCAAATAACATTTATTTGAAACATTTTTCCATAAAATGGATATTTACAAAGATATATATAGGTACGATATTCCATACTTTCGAACACTCTGTATATGTAATGTGGTAATAGTAATAATTGTTTTTCGTAAAATTTTTCGTTGTATTTAAGTACCTATTTTTATAACAAAAGAACTGTAATTGTCAAACAAAAAAATTAAATCGTTAAAAATGGACACATTAAGATATAGATAGGTATGTACTGCAAATTATAAAATTTTCGTAACAGTATTATCATAAGTTCGAGGAATGTAATTTTTAAAAAGCAAACCAAGCAAATAGTAATTCATGAATCATGTACAATGGTGTTGGTGTAATGTGATATTTGTGTTGCTTTTTCGTCCTTGTTCAAACTTCTCCGTTCAGTTAGTTTGGTTTTTAAAAAATACAGACCCCATCTATACGCGAGTAGTCTATTTTTTAGTTCAAATCAAAATCACCTCAATCAAGTATGTTGTAATTTCAGCAATCCCCGCTACTAATCAAAATCGCTAGTGTTTCGAAACGCAGCCTTAATGTAATCAAAGAAACAGTGTATAACACTGCAATTCATACTATGATGTACCTAAGTAGTAAATAGTACAAGTTTCTTTTCGCCCTAAATATTACAACACGAATAATATAAAACAAACACACATTACATCTACATGACATTACTGTTGCCGCTCTATATACATTGGTTTTGAATTAATTTTTATGTGTTAGGGTGTTAGAACCATGAATGCTTGCATTGTTTTAGAACAAGCGCATTAGTTTTTTGTAGTTAAGTCGTTATAGGGATGAAGTAACTATTACACGTATTTTTCGTACAGTCTTTCACGAACTTTCATATGAATTAGCTGCCGACACAATTGGTGTCGCGTAGAGATTCACGGTGAAATGAAAGGCCGATCATTCTTATTATAAAAACCAGCATTTAATCCTTAATAAACTAATGTACATAATTATATTTGTATAATTATAGGACATATAAGACAAAACCACAAAGTTTTATATGTCCGCAACATTTTGGTCCTTCCGCGCCGGATTAATGCAAGTGTTTTTTACTTAAGTGCAGTGATACGAAGCTGCTTAAAGCGCGAAAGTGATTCGCATTCACACGGTTTGTTACAACGCTCATCAAATTCCCAGGAAGTGGTCTTGAAGAGTTCACCTACAAATCATAGGTACGTCGTTTATCCTTTTTTTTTCTTTCCTGATATATGTAATCATTTGCAATTAGTAAGTACGCCGCTTGTGTGTGATTCTGAACAGAAACTACATTTTATTTGTTTTGGACACGGGTGAAATGCTTATTCCCCGCGCCTTGTTATAAATACGTGCGTTTAAAATAAATAATTTATATTAATTACCAAATACGAATAAGTACCGTAGTCGAAGTTCACATTAATACAAAATGGAATCTTTAAACCGAATTAGAGGTTCCATAAAAGGAAAATTAACGCGATTTGTTAATTATGTTGGTACGTTAGAGAACGTATCTGCATGCGATGAAAGGCAATTAGCGGAATTGCAAGAAAGGCTAAACCTAACAAATGCATTGTTGGAAGAATACGATCGTATTCATTCAAAAATCTTAGAATTAACTGATAATTTCGAACGTGAATTCAAATTACAGGGTGAGTTCGAAGATTCGTATTTTGCGGCAATAGTAGATGCCAAAAATATTCTTAAACTATATGCTGAACCGAACGGTTCTAGTAGTGCGGTAACGGAGGGTCGAAATAATTCGCAGCACCCTTTTCGTCTGCCCACTATTTCAATACCCCACTTCAGTGGTGAAGTGGAAAACTGGCTTGAATTTCGCGAAATTTACAAAAGCCTCATTCATGATAATGTTTCACTCAGCGAAACACAAAAACTTCATTACCTCAAAGCAAGTCTTCGCTCAAACGCAGCCGAAGTCGTCAAATCTTTGGAATTTACGCCCGCAAGCTACCGATTAGCTTGGAAGGCTCTGTGTGAGAGGTATGACAGTCCTCGCATGCTTGTGTATAACCATATCAAAGCAATCTGCGACCTTGAACCCTGTGCCAAGGAATCAGCAGCTAAAATAAGGAAAATCAATGACGTGCTATTCAAACATGTCAATTCCTTGATTTCAATTGCAAAACCAGAGGAAATACTTGAGGTATTCCTCATTTTCATTGTTTCTAAGAAATTGGATCCCACCACATTTCGTGAATGGGAACTCCAAAGGGTTAATTCAGGCCAAGAATTGCCTAAACTGGATGATTTCAAAGGTTTCTTGAAAAACACTGCCAATTTTCTGGAGAATTTGGAATACAAGCAGGAAAAGCCTGCGACAACAATAAAGGCAGCTAAGGTACATACCAAGGCGTTCGCATCAAACACGCCAACGTGCCCGTTTTGTAATCAGGCCCACTCTTTGTCCCATTGTGACAATTTCATCAAGTTGTCCATCAATGACAAAATTTCCAAGGCAAGGGAGTTGCGCGTCTGTCACAACTGCCTATACAAGGGGCATTTCGCAAACAAATGCACCTCCAAATGGACATGTCGAAAATGTCAAGCAAAGCATCATACACTCTTGCACGAAGAGAAAGAAAATGTTTCGGCTACTCAGCCAAGTACTTCCACGGCTGTTGGAACCCCTGCTGAAGCCAATCCAAGCACAATTTCCGCATTTTGTTCTAATGCTCTAATGACCCTGCTGCCCACTGCGTCAGCGGATCTCATTTCCTGTGACGGCCAGCGTCACTCAGTTCGAATTTTGATGGACTCAGGCTCCCAATCAAATTTCATTAGATTAGATGTGTGTAAACGGTTGAAACTTCCTACTCGCGAAGTTAATATTACTGTTTCTGGTCTAGGCAAGACCGCAACCCCCATACGAACCAGGTGTGACGTCGAACTGCACTCTCGTCACACCCCTTACAAAGTATCCCTCTCATGTCTAGTGTTGAATGAGATCACAGGTACAATCCCGAGTTTCTCTGTAAACCGGGCCAATTTCAAGATACCGGACAACATTCGATTGTCCGATCCCTCTTTTGGGGAACCAGGAGTCATTGATCTTCTCATTGGCTCACCCGCATTCTTTGAACTCCTTTGCATAGGCCAGTCACGGTTGGGTCCTGGCCTTCCCATACTCCAAAAAACACGCCTGGGTTGGGTGGTTGCAGGCCCCACGACAGCCGCTGCAACTAGTGTCGTTTGTTGCAATTTAAGTTCAATCCAAGAGAACGCTGACTTGCTGTCACGATTCTGGGAAATAGAAAGTTACCCTTCTGAAAAGGTCCATTCTCCAGAAGAAAATGCTTGCGAGCAAAACTATAAGCAAAACACCCATCGAAATTCTGATGGGAGGTTTGTTGTTTCGATTCCATTCAAGGAATCTCTTGAAGGCTTGGGTGATTCATACCCAATCGCCAAAAAACGCTTTCTTTCAATGGAAAAAAGGCTACAGGCAAATCCCAGCCTGTCAGCTCTTTACAGCAATTTCATGGCTGAATATATTCACCTAGGTCACATGTCTCCGACCACGCCCAAGAAAGGTGAATTTACATACTATTTGCCACACCATGGTGTCTTAAAAGAAGACAGCCTCACTACCAAGCTCCGCGTGGTATTTAATGGTTCTCAGCAAACCAACACGGGAAAATCTCTGAATAGCATTCAAATGGTAGGTCCCACTATCCAACAAGATTTGTTTCAAATCTTGATCCGATTTAGAAAACATTTAATCGCTATCGGTGCTGATATCGAGAAAATGTATAGACAGGTCCTGGTCGAACCTGGCCAAAGGCCTCTTCAAAGAATTCTATGGCGTTTTTCTGAAGATCAACCCATCCAAGAATATGACCTCAATACGGTCACATATGGAATTGCATCTTCGTCATTCCTTGCAATACGTTCATTAACTCAATTGGGCATAGAGTGCGAGAGGTCCCTCCCTGAGATATCTAGAATCATAAGGGAGGACTTCTACGTTGACGACCTTCTCACAGGTGCTGACAGTAAGGAGCAGGCGCGAGTCATATGCACTGCTCTTACCGAAGTGCTGAGTACAGGGTGTTTTAAACTAAGGAAGTGGCTCACGAACGACCCTTCAATTCTGTGTGATATCCCTCAGAAGGATATTCACCCTGGTGTTCTTGACCTAGGCGCTTGTGAGCGAACTCACACGTTGGGTCTAACCTATCATTTTCAAAATGATCACTTGATGTATTCATTATCAAGTTCCGTACCTGGAAGGGTGACCAAGCGCGTAATCCTTTCCGAAATATCTCAGATATTCGACCCGCTGGGTCTCTTAGCACCGTGCATTATAATTTCCAAGGTCATGTTACAACAGCTTTGGATGGAAAAGCTGTCCTGGGATGACCAAGTACCAAATTCCATTGAAACAAAATGGAGTTCCTATCGTACAGAACTCGTTCTTCTTAACGAGTTGAGGATCCCTAGGTATGTTCTTTGTGAAGGGCGCACTGCGGTGCAACTTCATGGATTTTGTGATGCC
Source organism: Pyrocoelia pectoralis (assembly GCA_036250285.1). NCBI lineage: Eukaryota > Metazoa > Arthropoda > Insecta > Coleoptera > Lampyridae > Pyrocoelia > Pyrocoelia pectoralis. The sequence goes on from CM070075.1 coordinate 9,787,336, forward strand.
TCTAATACAGCTTATGGAGCCGCGATCTACTTAGTGTCGCGGACTCCAAACGGCCAATTGCATTCATCTTTGCTTTGTGCTAAAACCAAAGTCGCACCTTTGAAGCCGTTAACGATACCCAAGCTTGAGCTTTGCGGTGCTGTTCTTCTGGCTAAACTGGCAAATCAGGCACTAAAGGCTTTGAGCATGGTTCCAGATCGCAGGATTCTGTGGACCGATTCTACCATTGTGTTAGGGTGGCAAAAAACAAGGCCCACTCTACTAAAGACGTTTGTGTGCAACCGTGTTGCAGATCTTCAGCAACTCACCTCAGATTTTGAATGGAGGCACGTCCCCACCAAGCAAAACCCAGCGGACTTGTTGCCACGCGGTATTTCCCCTCAACAGTTGAAAACTTCAACTTTATGGTGGCAGGGACCAGAGTTCCTTGTAATGGAGGAGTTCTCTTGGCCCATCTGCAATGCCTTGAATCCAAAACTCCCGGAGCTAAAAACCGAGAGGCAGTGCCTAGCAGTCTCTGCTAAGATTGAATTTCCCATTCATAACTTTTCTAAGCTGTCACGGTTGGAAGGAATCGTCGCATACTGCAGACGGTTCATACAAAATTGCCGTTCCTCCAAGGGAGAACGCGTTATAGGTCATCTAGGCCTAAGGGAGCTGCGGGGCGCAATGACTTGTTTGGTTAAGGTCTCGCAGTCAGATTCTTTCTCTGAAGAACTCAAGGTTTTGAGAAAGCAGCAACCCGTGAGCAATTCCAGTTCTTTAAGGAAGCTCAACCCTTTCGTAGACTCTCAAGGAGTCATTCGAGTCGGAGGAAGGCTCCGAAACTCGTCTTATATCTTTAACAAAAAATACCCGATGGTAGTTTCTGGCAAACACCATTTGGCTAAGCTCATTGTCGAGAGAGAGCATATACGGCTGCTTCACGCAGGCCCCCAGTTACTACATTCGTCTATCAGAGACAATTTCTGGATTACTTCCCCTAGAAATCTTGTTAGACAAGTTGTTCATAGTTGTTTAAGGTGTCATCGATTTTCCACTCAGGTTACCCAACCAATAATGGGAGACCTCCCTGCGGAACGTATTAGGCCTACCCCACCCTTTCAAGTTACCGGAGTGGATTATGCGGGTCCCTTCCTGCTCAAGAACCGCAAGGGACGCGGTTCACAAACCACAAAAGCATATCTTTGTTTGTTCATTTGTTTCGCCACGAAGGCAATGCATTTGGAGCTGGTCACTAGCCTTTCAACCGAGTGTTTTATCTTAGCGTTAAGGCGCCTAATAGGGCGTCGAGGCAAGCCCTCAGTAATTTACTCCGACAACGGGACTAATTTCGTAGGAGCCAAGTCAGAACTGCGCGAGTTGGGACGCGCGTTAAAAGAGCAAAACGCGAGTATCACTAACGAAGCGCAAAACGAGGGAGTCAACTGGCATTTCATACCGGCCTATAGCCCGCACTTTGGCGGTCTATGGGAAGCAGGCGTAAAGTCCTGCAAGTATCACTTAAAACGCGTATTAGGCAATGCCTCGCTTATTTTCGAGGAATTATACACGTTACTAGTGCAAATTGAGTCTATCCTCAATTCCCGCCCTTTAACTCCTATGTCTCATGACCCTAATGATTTGGAACCCTTGACTCCAGCCCATTTCCTAATCGGGCGAGCTTTAACCGCACTCCCCGATCCGAACCTGCTTGACGTACCCGACCAACGTTTGGGCTGCTACCAGCGTATCCAGCAGCTAACACAGCAACTGTGGGCTCGCTGGCATAAAGAATATATCTCTGAGCTACAACTGCGTTCAAAATGGAATTCCAACCAGTCACAACTCAAGTTAGGTGTAATGGAACTTCACCATTGCATTGGAAACTCGGACGTGTGACCCAACTTCACCCAGGACGTGACGGCATCGCTCGGGTAGCCACAGTAAGAACGGCCAATGGAACGTTGCGCCGTAGTTTCAGCAAAATCTGCCCACTGCCCATTGACACTAGTGAGTGAGAGTGCGCGTGTGAAACGCATGTTTCGTTAGATTAAGACGACAAAGTGTCATTGTTCATTTGTTTATAGCTATAGGTACTTTAGTAACTGCATAACCACAAGAAGAAAATGTTCGATCAGTGTTTGTATTTGTACGATGTATTTTTTATAGTATTTGTAATTGTATTTTGCAGTGTTTTCATTCATTGAAAGTACCTCAATACTTTCAAGGCGGGGGGCATGTTGCCGCTCTATATACATTGGTTTTGAATTAATTTTTATGTGTTAGGGTGTTAGAACCATGAATGCTTGCATTGTTTTAGAACAAGCGCATTAGTTTTTTGTAGTTAAGTCGTTATAGGGATGAAGTAACTATTACACGTATTTTTCGTACAGTCTTTCACGAACTTTCATATGAATTAGCTGCCGACACAATTGGTGTCGCGTAGAGATTCACGGTGAAATGAAAGGCCGATCATTCTTATTATAAAAACCAGCATTTAATCCTTAATAAACTAATGTACATAATTATATTTGTATAATTATAGGACATATAAGACAAAACCACAAAGTTTTATATGTCCGCAACAATTACGACAGTGTTAGTGTCGAAATGGTCTTTCTAAAAGACAATGACCGCAAAGAATTATTCTCGACAAACGAACCAAATACCATCACAATATTAAATAATAGTTCAATGCTTTTGTTGGAACAAATTTCGAAATATTCAATTATTTTCGAATTTACATTAATACTCCATGTTAAGAATGTAACAAAGGAATTTACAATGAACAATTATACGAAAATGAAAATTGCAAATATTGGCTTTATAGATAGCGGAATTAGTAACCTACGTTATAGCATCTAGTAAGGGATAGATAACTATGCAAATTTCTTATAAGTAATATCCTTGTTTATAACGCAATTCCGAAAGTTGGAAATAGTTTTCACGTATATGGAATCTTAATAAAATTAAGAAAAATTTCGTATATCTGCTCGGTTTGAAACTCACGCTAAAATTAAGTTTTCTACTGAGATGAGATTTATGATATTTATAAAGTTAGCACCTAGACGATTTAATCAAGTCCAAATATAATTTCGTTGTCAAATAAAAGAATGAGGATATATGTGAAAACTTGAACGTTTACACGGCAAACTTTGGAGAGAAAAAGAATTTTGCAAATGAAACAAATTTTAACTCTATATAAACGAGTAAGGTTTTCAGCACACAACGTTCTTATATTGGCTTCAGAAATAGTGACAACTAAAGCTACTGAAATCGATTTATGTACATATAAAAGTCTACAGTCAATGCAATATAAATATAGATATTTGATTAGCTTAGACAAATATTAAGCGCAAATAGATTTTTGATATTACTTCAGAAAAAACATAAATACTTTGACAATGTAAATTCCAATTTTTGGAAAAATCATAAAATCCAGACGAAAGACTAGAGCTTTCATTTTACAGGTAATTTTGTTTAAGTTAATAGTAACACATGATGTTAGTATCCAATTTTAACTCTTGCTTTAATTAGTGTGGGTGTTCAGACAAAATAAATAATCTAATTTTAGGAAGCTATTTTAAGAATGTCAATGGTCAACTGCTTTTATTTTGAATTCGTTCAATGAAACTAAGTGATTCAGTGGCAGTAGTCGTATAAAATAGAGAATTTCAGAATAATGATTCCCGTTTTATTGTTTTAATACAAATTTTATGTCCGTTAATGTTATTGTTATACAGTAAACATCCGCCTTAAAGATGTTATGATTATAAACTTCAAACGGATGCCCAATTAACATCATAAACTCAATTTACTACATAAAGGATAATAAAACGAAATGAAATTCAATTAAAAAACGTTAAATAATTTAGTTCATTGAATAAGCAATAATAATAATGAATTCAGACAATGAATAAATACCAGCTGTCGATATGAAAGTGAAAAAGTTCAGGAACGGGAAAGTTCATAATTTATAAACGTATGCTGGAACGTGCCTTAGTAATTTTCAAACTTTTCATCAGTTACAATCCTACCTTTACGCTGAAAATCGCGACCATCTGAATATTAATTTTTCAATTCTCTACTTTCAGTTCACTTATTGGGTGGAAAATGCTGAAAACAACATTCATCTGAATGGAAATGAGAAAAGGTTTAAATATTTTATTTAATTCGCAAAGTAATGAATTTTTTTTAAATGTATATTATTCTCTCTGGCGACTTTAATTATCGTGCACCCCCATTTACATTCCAAAAAGAAGTATTTTATAATTTATTAGATGCCTTTTGCCTTGAATTTCTATTAAAAATAGATATGTTGGATGGAAGTCTAATTTCTTATCCGCCGGTTGAGGAAAAAGTAATTTGTGAAACAGATTCTTATCGAGTCAACGATTTATAGGTACATCTCCAACTATTATTACTGAAAGTAGAAACTGAAACTTAAAAAAAAAACAAATACATTTAGAAAAATGTTGGATGAGTTTTTGAGTTAGTTACAGGAGCGCACAGAATTTATCGTGGCTTTTTAAACTTTGCTGAAACCAAAGAACGTAATTACGTTCTTTGCTGAAACTATCAAATTTCGAAACCAAATATCTAAAAATTGTGCAAGGTAGGATTATTTCTCATACATAGGTCTAAAAATATCTGGGTTATTCTATACATAGGATTCATGACATAAATTTCTTCCATAAAGGGCCTAAATCGTTAAAGATACAAACGCAAAATTGCTTGGAAACGGAAAATATGAAAACTATACATATTATGTGATCTAAAGACGTTTATAGATTGCTTTTTTACATCAAATTTTTCAAAATCTGAAATCAAACGATTACAATTGTGCCACGGCAACGATTTTGATGGTCTTTTATTACTCGTGACTGCTAGAAGAGCAAGAGGTGTCGGTTGTGGCGGTATCCGGTCATTTCCCCGCCGAAAAAATCCCGCCGGTCAATTGCTCGCCGGTAAATTGTTCGCCTGGTAAAAACCCCGCACGGTGAAATGTTCGCCGGTAAAATGCCCGCCATGACAAAATCCCGTCGGTCATTTGCCCGCCGTTGTAGGCAAAATTATTCCCCTGATATTCTCCTATTTTTGTGATAAAGATCCACTTACATAATATGTACCTACGTTATGTGCAGCCAGTGGCGGATTATGCGCTCAGGAGGCGTAAGATGAATTTGAGGCCGCTGTTTACTGTAAATTAAAATATGCTAAATTCAAAAAAGAAGACTGTATTAATAAACCAGACATTGCCATGTTTAACAAAAGAACCGTTATATATAAATTATAAAATATTTTCGACGGCCATTTTAAGCACTTCCCGATGGCATTTTGACATCCTTTACAGACCTACGGCACTATACATGAATACTCGCCTGCTACTATCTCTTGTTTCAACCTCGTTCTTAACACGTAAATGTTGTACCATTTTCTACGCTTATTCCCCCACTAAAGCGCCTAGGTTATTTGCAGGTTTAGTATATTTTTTTTCAATTGATACTAAAATAGTGGCATGACACACAGGTTTACAAAACTGAAGTTATTTAAAAAAGAACTTTCTTAATTGCTTATTTTTTCAAAAATTACGGCGGGAAATTGACCGACGGGATTTTGTCATGGCGGGCATTTTACCGGCGAACATTTCACCGCGCGGGATTTTTACCAGGCGAACAATTTACCGGCGGGCAATTGACCGGCGGGATTTTTTCGGCGGGGAAATGACCGTGAACCAGTATGTGGCATTTCTAGGCTTACTTCCTTAATATTAGGCTGGCTCCACGCAAGATAATATGGTTGTAAAATGTAAATATTAAATGATGAGGACACATAATTTTCTAATAGCTGTAATTATTAACTGCGACAAGAAAATATTCAACAACCAGAAAATAAAATGTGGAACACACACATTTTCACCGTGCTATAATAATAAAATACTGGGGCACAAATACGAGGTTATGTAACAAACACTCACGGAGCTAATCAATATACCTACACGACACGACAGAGTACTGTACAATATGTAGTTGTAGTGTGATGAGATGACAATATCAGTGAAATGCATTTGAACACGTTAAGATTTATAAATAATGAAGTAGCAGAAAAGTGTTGCTTCCTATATTATTGTAGTAATTCACATATTGCCAAAGTACATAACAAATCAAAGAAATTGTAAGCATTTTACACTTCAATGATCATATATCAATTTTTTATTTGAAACAGTGCCTTTTATAATTATACTTTCTCGCGCGAAGTGATGTACTTCAATGTTAAAATGTTTGCAAACCATTTTGAAATTCATTAAAATATTTCAAGAATTCAATTGCAACGCTTTTATATTATACTTGTAACGTTAAATTCATAAATGCAATTCGGTTTCGTTATTTACTACAGGAAATTTCCTATTTTCCAATTTCATTATACAATTTAGTCTGTCGCAATTCTATTGTAATACAAATCATAAGCAACAACATTCTAATAGTAACGTAACGGATTTGTAAGATAAGAACCCTTGCCGTACAAATAAAACTACTATCGGAGTAAAAATGCAAGGCCTCTGACTTTAAGTGATCATAACAAAAAAACTGAGGGGTGAAATTTCTTCATTTTTGGGCAGTACATTAGTCATTTATATATGTTTAACATGTGTAAAAAGCAAAATGCTAGAATCAGTTGTTTAACTTTTATTTTAATTAACAGCAATAAAAACGCTGTATGTAGTATTTTCCTGGCTGACGGTCAGTTTTAACTTATCATAAAATTGTTATTGTTTCATAAATTGTTACCAAATTTACAAATGTTGTAGCACACATACTTCTGAAAAGTCGACAGCCAATAAATATTGATTATTCATATGATTAACTGGTTTTATAAGCCCTAACCGAAAATGTGCTATTTCGCAATTTACGGAAGTTAAAGAAAAAATTCTTGTTTTAAATGCTAAATTTGATATTACTTAAATCTAACTGCATTATTCTCTTATTGAAAATAAAATTTGTTTTCTTGTAATTCCAAGTAAAATGTGTTGTTTATCGCGAAAGAAAGACGCACATATTCCCGCGAGAGGTAATCTACCACATCGTAAGCAGCGAGCGGCAACCCACAACAATGTGATTATTCTTTTGCATTGTACAAAACCATGCGCTTTACAGCAATAGTGTACGACAACAGCTGCCCCGCGCGGCCGCGCTTCTCCCCTCTAACTGGTGCATGCATCCTTTTTTCAAAATTTCTTTTAAAAAAAACGATGTATAATGACATTATTTTTGTGAATCGTGTTAGACCACAGTATAATTGCTTTAACCTTGTTATGTTACTGTCAAATTGTTAATATCGAACGTTCAGGTATTGAGTTACATAAGACGTCGTTTTTTCATTATAGCTTTAAGACTAATAAACCAATTGGCCTCAAAAGCATCTCACATTGACAAAAAAGTATACATTTTTCAAATATATAAGTATCTACCACTCAGTTTCAATAATATAGCCGTAATTAATTTTTAAAGTGGAGCGCTTGTGCGATTTGAGTCATAATTAGCGCTTTTTCTCACATACACTGATACAGAAAATTAACGATGTGTTGCAAAAATCTAAAACTGTACACCTTTTTGTAGGAATAAATGATCTTTTAAATGCACTTTATTTCATTAAATTATGATTGCTAATTACTGAGATACAAGCTTCTAAAGTCAGAGGCCTTGCATTTTTACTCCGATAGTAGTTATTTACTACACTGTGGCCCTAAATAAAGGAGTACATTTTTTAAACTGAAATAACTTTTTTGTTTTTAGGGCGATTTATTTTCTTTTTACTGGGTTAATACCTCAGCATGTCCCCAATATGAGTGCAAATTTTGGTATAAATAAAATGTACAGGGTCGGACTTACAAATTTTTTTCTTTAATGGTGCATTTGTGATCGTTGCAAATGAAACATGTTTTAGCTAAATTTGAACTGATATGCTCTTTCGGTACGGTAAGTACCCAGAACACTTCCGTACAAACGAAATTCTCCGAAATTGCAGGATTTGCGAAATATCATTTTTTTATTTAAATGGTACTAAGTACGCTCATTAGCCATAAACTAAAGAAAAATATCGAATTCTAATATTTATGTAAATTTAAATGTTTTTCTAATATCTTCACTAAAACGGAAGCTCCTTAGCACTAAATTACATCTTTCCTGCCATTTCTTCGAACGAATGCAGTTTGTATGGAACAACTTTGAACAGCGTACAATAAATGGGGCCATCAATTTATGGCGCAGAAGGCTACAAGAAGTGGTGAACAATCATGGTGGCATTCATAATATTTTACTTTAAGTTATAAATTATGTAGCTAATTTTCTTAGTTATAATTTGTGTTATTTAATAAAATGTATTATTTCCTTATTTCAATAAAAAAATGATATTTCGCAAATCCTACAATTTCGGAGAATTTCGTTTGTACGGAAGTGTTCTGGGTACTTACCGTACCGAAAGAGCATATCAGTTCAAATTTAGCTAAAACATGTTTCATTTGCAACGATCACAAATGCACCATTAAAGAAAAAAATTTGTAAGTCCGACCCTGTACATTTTATTTATACCAAAATTTGCACTCATATTGGGGACATGCTGAGGTATTAACCCTGTAAAAAGAAAATAAATCGCCCTAAAAACAAAAAAGTTATTTCAGATTAAAAAATGTACTCCTTTATTTCGGGCCACAGTGTACTGCTTAAATTCCATCATGTCACACATTCTGACCCTAAGAATAACACATGATTAAGTTACTTACAGTATTTGATTGTGTACAACTATATCTGATAAAATATAAAACATTCGAATGGTGCAGAAAGGTAACTGAGCCAAGACACCTTGATATAAAGACACACACCAAAAATGTAAACCAATAATCTAACACACATACTTTATCCAATCGTATTTCGTTGCCTACCGTGAGCATTCACATGACTTTCGAGTATTTATGAACTTACCGTAGTCGTAAAAACAAGTCTAACCTACATGTTTATTCGAAACAAACTCGATCATAAAAGTCGAAATTTCGTGATGAATAAAAAAATATCCAAAGTGCATTGATTTATTAAGAAAGTTTCGTTTACTTCAAAACATAAAATTTTGTCATGTACATAAAAAATGGAATCCCTAAAACTTCCAAAGAAAAGAACCGAACAGTACCTTCACGTAGAACTATAAAAAAAAAGTAAAGCGGGTTCAGGCATTTTATTATTGTGTGATACCATAAAATAAAACACTCCACATGCACGCTGTACAATTAATTCCATTTCACTTCTATCTTATAATTACAATGTTACATAATGCGAAAATATCTGAGCAGAGCTTTAATCATTTCCCCACTATGACGTTCTAAAAAGCTGTACTAATGTAGACATACTTGAATATCCTTTAGCATTACGCCAAACGCATTTATTTCAGCAGTTAACGCAGCCAAATGGAAACCTCTTCTAAACAACCCATCTTTGTATTCAAATATGTAATTACAGAACTTTGTTACAAATACAAAAAAAGTTTACATTGTATTGTGCAATATTATTCAGTTATAATTCCTTATAAAAGCCAACCTTCCAAGAAGTAAATTAACGCAAGGATATACGCGGAAAATATTGTTTAATCGATATTAGATTTCCCTGAAAATGAATAACGATGAAAGTGAGCTCCGTTGTAAGTGCCCCCATTTCAAGGTAATGGAAAACAAAGTTTCCACTACATAGACAATTACATTTGAGCTTTTCGATTTACTGCCAGAACTTTCTTTGAAATTTACAAGTTCGTCTAGTTCTACTTAAATTTCTTTTTTTATTAGAAATGTGAAGGCAGATAATCACACAAGGAAAACTAGCTAAACGTAGAATTCTGTACAATAACAAATATCCTTGTTAGAAGATGGCATTGTACCTTAACGGCATATCCCAGGACGACAATTTTTTATTCTTTATTAGACCGATAACATTTTATGCCAATTTTATTCTACCATAATGGACTATTCAAATTTTACCTCGTTTGTCCTGCGACGAAATAAAGAAATTGTAATGTCGACGATTTGTTACCTACCTACATTTTCCACCATTCAATTTATTGAATGCAGGACATTAAAGATGGGAAACGAAAATTGCCATCAGATTTAAAACAAAATGTTATACGTTTGATTAATTAAATGTTTTCATTTTCAAGCGACCTACGGTGGACAAAAGGCATTCTAGCACACAATAAATCCGAAAAATTGTACGTTTCTCCTTTGTTTGGTTCAACGTAACCGGTAATAAACTGAAATTATTCACGACAGCACAATGTCGCTTTTATATTTTCTTGCGAAAATGAAAACGAAATGGAGAAGGTTTTACACTTTGACAACTTAGATGTATTTTAAAAAAAGTGAAATAATTAGAAATCATGCGCAGGAAGAGATGTAATCGACAATAATTAAGTGTAAAAAAGATTCACTATGACTCGTCATAAATGGTAAAACTTTCTAAATCGCCATGTCCATAGTTCCACTATTCCGATGTAAATTTCTTTTTGAAATAGTTCTGGTATCTTTTAAATTAGGTTAACCGACCGGTTTTTAAAGGTTTATAAACTTTATACAGATTTAAGCTATCTTCCTTCAAAATTTTTCTGTAAAAAGTGACGCACAAGAGAGGGATGCATATGATGCAATATCAGTGAAGGAATTTCATTGATATGTGAATAAAGTTTTAGAAGTCCATTTAAAGCCTCGTTAAACAAGCGCTACAACTCTTGTTAACATAAATAGCACAGGAAAGGTATGACATAATCTAGAATAAGGTTTCTCTATCCAAAACAGTTACCTATTCCGTAGTATCAATGTTATGCTCAAATTACGCTTCTATCACGATGTTGAAAAATATTTTCTTCTAACATGAATTTCTCGAAAACTATAACCCTAAGAATTTTGTTTGAATCGATCCTTGTAGAGGGTAATCGAAAACATATAAAAAACATTCGGCTAAAACGCTATCAGCTTTCAAAAGAGCAAGAGGGTTCAAGATATCAACAAAAACTTTGTTTAGTGTTTAGGTACAAATGCGTAAATACACACAATTTACAGCTTGATTGATTCAATACTTCCTGTTATTATGAAGCAGGGGAAAGTAATTTCTACCCTTGTTATTTAGATACCAGATAATTTCAATAATATTAGATTATCATTAGTATCATTACTGTCGGCTGTAATATGCGCCTAAAGAAACTTAGTCTTGGCTAAGGTCGTTATTGCTCTTAAACATTCAGCTCAACTCAAAAATTTCAGTTAAGAATACAAATTACCTGCAGACAGCACCCCAATTAGTGAATTATGTGTTATGGAAAGCATAGCAACATTTTCAGATACCTACCGTAAATTTTAATTCGATCAATTTGTTTTGAGGTTCAAATTAATTCAAAAGAGAAAATTAATGAATTCCTTTCAAATATGTCTTTATGAAGTTATTTACATAATTCATTTTCCAATATAATGTCAAAAAAGCTGCTTAAAATTTCTATAAACTCGTTTGTTAATGTAATTGGTAAGTGGAGAAGTAAGATAACACTTTTATAATGAAACTTGTATTTCAATTTCTCTTATGAGAAATTCCCTATGTCAAATTGACGCTCCTCATAATTTCTATCAACGTAGCGTTACCAATATCTATGCGAAAGTTGTTCACAACTTTACTAATCTAGCTACACACAAAGAAGGCCCTGATGCTGGTTTATTAACACACATAATTTTACTTTAAGGCACTGGCGGTTTATTTGAAGTCTTTTCATTGCAGGAAGCAACTTGATTGCTTGGATATTTCAGTTTTAGTGTATAAATAGATGTTAGAATAATTTTATTATGTTATGTTATATTGATATTCAACGATAACTCGATAACCCACGAGAAAATATCAACTGTAATTAACGATATTGAAAATCAAGCATTGGTTTGGCTAACGTCGGAAACCGCTATTTATAATTGAATAAAATTGAATCAATCAAAATAATTACAGTTATTGAATAAATTACAATTTATCAATTAATATTTCTCGTGAAACAACGCTGAAAGAATACAAGAGCAATTCATACATTCTGATATAAGCAAAAAGTGGTTATTATATGCATACATCACTTGTGGTGTGGTGTAATGAACAAAAACACGTCTATGCGTGTAATCTAATTAAATTATGTATGTGATAATTTAAAACATCTGCATTCATTAAAAGTGCACTCATTATTTACGTCATTCTGTACAAGTTGTTGCTTTCATAGTTAAAAGATCAATTGAACTACACTCGTTTCTATATTTATATAAAAAGGAAAAGACTTGAAAAGTTTCGATGATGCAGTTAATTTAAATTGCACTTTCCGTTTGTTTAAAACTAAATACGATAAAAAGCATTCAGTGTCTCTTCTCTGTTAATAGATATATGAAAAAAATGTACTCAGAAAAGTGTGCACTTTTGGAATAAGTATCTACATATTTACCTAGTCTCTCTGTATTTTTTTCTTTAATCATTTACCTGTAGTTTTTGCCAAAATACTTAAAGGACTTAAAAATTTTAAGTCGAAAAGTTATACTAATAATTTTTTTCTCTTTGAGCTCTTATTTTTAGTTTCAACGTCTTCAGTTCTCTCTTTCCTTTTGTTTTAAAGTTTAAAGATGTTCTTGAATTCTTGAGTTCTCGAACATGCTTTCGAAAGAATGCAATTATAACTGGTATACCTACAGTAGGGTTAATTAAGTATCATATAAAGAAATCTGTGTACTAGCTATTTTAACGTGAACTACCGTAGCAGCGCCGTTCTATTGCAAAGGATACTATAAAAGCCATATGTGGGTATATGTTGTATCTGTTGTATAATAATTAATTAAAAATAAAGATACTTTCATTCTTTCTTCATTCATTTATAAATACGATGAAAAACGATGCTGAAAAGAAAACGGAAAAATTAAAAAATCAGTTAAATGGGACGCACATTTGTGTATTCGACGAAGAAGTATTTCAATCTTATAGGGAATGGATGCTGCAGGGCATGCTCGTTAACTAAGAATACAAACACCAGGAACACGAGTACTTAATTGTCTTCATATACCCACATTCTATCAATTACAAATGCATTTCTGAACGGCCGGAATATTAGAAATTTCGATCTTACCATACTTTCAATTTTCAAAAATGCATTAAAATCCCGACTAGTAGTTTTTGCGAAACCAAACTTTTCATATACAGGGTGATTCACGACTATTCCCTCAGTCTCTTGTGCCTAAAGGGTACAAGATATCAGCTTCATTTTTTGGTGACATATGTAAATTGATAACGACTATTTTTTAAAATTATTTTCACTTATACAGGATGCTTCACAAACTTGTAATATATCAAAGTTAGGTTTTTTTAAATGCAACCCCCTGTATTTTATTACATTTTTAGATTATACGTTAAAAACTAAGGTAACTTTATTAAACGTTCCCTATACCCATCGCCTACCAATTTTGAGAAAATTGTGATTTTAAGAAAAATATTAAATTTAGACAACCCCTAATAACACGGAAACCACTTACTTTCAGTAACGCAAATTTATATCGATTTATCTTGACCTTTAAGGCGTTTATTTGCACTACGTAGGATTTCGATATTTTGTACAGGGTGTTTAGAAAAAGGATTCATATTTTATATTTTTCAAACATCAAAAACTCACTTAACTTAAATGGAACACCCTGTATGTTTTTATTCTATGTTGAATAACTTGTCATTTTCTATCAAAAACTATGAGTAATAGATATGTCTAAAATCAACGATTAAAAAGTTATTAAGATTTTTCTCTAAAAGTGTGAAAATGGTTTTTGTTTGCATTCTAGTAGGCAATGATTTTTTTATTGCAGTTGATAATTAGATATGGGATCATAACTTAATTAAAAATGAAATTAATAACAAGAAGTAATCATTTATGGAAAAAAATGGTATAGTAAATGCTCAATATGATGACCATTTTCTTCCATGCACAACCGCACTCGATTTTCAAAAGATCTAACGTTTCTCAGGATATCTGGTGTTATAGTAGCAAACGCATCCTTTATTGTAATCTTTATGTCATCAGCAGTGGTAGGTGGAGTGTTGTGGACCCCTCCTTCCAATCCATTTATTGAGGAATTGTCTATCTAAATACTTTTGAAAAAAACATAAATACCATTCTTATCACATTCAACTTCACCAGAATTTATATGGACGAGGCTTTCAACGAAGGTTGAATTTTTGTTTATGGAGTCTCAAAAAAGTTGGAGAAGAAGATGAATTGTTTAAATATGTTTTATTTACCGACGAATCCACTTTCCACAACATAACGGCTTGGTAAACTGACATAACTTTCATTACTAAATCGTCACCTGTATCGCACTGTTGACCGGTAAAACCGGTGGAGCCTCAATGTATTTTGGAGAATTTTGATTTTTTGATGGAAACTTGAACGGAGTAGAATTTTTACGGATTTTAGAACAACACTTTTTCGAGTCTTCTTGATGAAGTTTGTTTAGATATTATTATTATTATTATTATTATTATTATCATTAAAAATTTAGTTTGCAACACTCCACCTACCACTGTTGATGACATGAAGATTAGAATAAAGGACGCGTTTGCTACTATAACACCAGATATCCTGAGAAACGTTAGATCTTTTGAAAATCGAGTGCGGTTGTGCATGGAAGAAAATGGCATTTACTACAGTATTTTTTCCATTGCTTTATTTTCATTTTTAATTAAGATTTGATCACATATCTAATTATCAACTACAATAAAAAAAATCATGGCCTACTAGAATGGAAATAAAACCATTTCCATGCAAAATTTAGAGAAAAATCTTAATAACTTTTTAATCGTTGATTTTAGACATATCAATTACTCATAGTTTTTGATAGAAAATGAAAAGTTATTCAACATAGAATAAAAACATACAGGGTGTTCCATTTAAGTTAAGTGAGTTTTTGATGTTTGAAAAATATAAAATATGAATCCTTTTTCTAAACACCCTGTACAAAATATCGAAATCCTACGTAGTGCAAATTAAAGCCTTAAAGGTCAAGATAAATCGATATAAATTTGCGTTACTAAAAGTAAGTGGTTTCCGTGTTATTAGGGGTTGTCTAAATTGAATATTTTTCTTAAAATCACAATTTTCTCAAAATTGGTAAGCGATGGGTATAGGGAACGTTTAATAAAGTTACCTTAGTTTTTAACGTATAATCTAAAAATGTAATAAAATACAGGGGGTTGCATTTAAAAAAACCTAACTTTGATATATTACAATTTTGTGAAGCATCCTGTATAAGTGAAAATAATTTTAAAAAATAGTCGTTATCAATTTACATATGTCACCAAAAAATGAAGCTGATATCTTGTACCCTTTAGGCACAAGAGACCGAGGGAATAGTCGTGAATCACCCTGTATACCATAACACTACGATTACAGAGAAAGTAAGTAAATTACAACAAATTTAAAATCGCAAACACTATGCTCATTGCTCAACATGGGATGTGAGCTTAAAGCGAGAATTCAAGAATCAACAAATACAATAATAATAATAATAATAATATTTATTTACTATCCCTGACAAATGGTAGCCATTGCATAGGATACGTCAAAAGTAAATACATACATACATATAAATCAATTGTTTAAAAAATAAATAAAATTACATCGAATACACAATATCTATTTTTAAAATTAAAATTGTAAGCAAAACACACCACTTTTAACCGTTGAGATTGACAAATTCATTTATGGTGTATGGAGCTTGATCAAGGAGGATTTTTTTGATTGATGATCTGAATCCTTTTAGCGTCGTCTGATAACTTTGAATAACCACCACCAATAATAAAGAACGGGGGATGAAGACTGCCAGAAGAAGGGTCACACCGCTCGAGTATCCAGAAATGTTTAGGCCTGGCCGTGACCAGATCATGGAAACGGAATCGCAAGTAGGCCACATCGAAGGGATGCATAATTAGAGCAAAACACAAGATGTTAACAATGTTGCATGGCAAGGTAAAAGAATGTTTAATATACTTATCAAAGGTCATAACATTGAATTCGATGCGGGAACTCCATGCGCAATTATTAGTAACAAAGTGCGTGAAAATATTAAGCAACATATTATCGTGCTTCAAAGAACTAACCCATGTAGCACCGTTTAGTGGCGTTAGCTTGGTGGAATATTGGCTCAATATAAAGCGATTGGGGCAATATTGTCGAAACGCAGCCAACATTGGATGAATATATTTTTGTAATATTATACAAATATTGGAAATACAATATTTAGTGAATATAAGAACAATATTTGCGATATTTAGTAAATATTGCTCTTTAATGTAAATTCAAATATTGTACACACAATAATGCACCAATATTGCGAGTACAATATCACTAAATATTGAACCTCGATATTTAAGCAATATAACATACATGTTCACAATAATTAGTCAATATTGTTATACAATATAAAGTGAATATTTATTTATCAATAACATAACAATACTGTGCTTTCAATATTACTGGATATTTAAAATAATATATTTAGGCTATATGGAAAAAATATTCACAAATAATAAGGTTGTGATACTTTCTCAAAATCCGCCGAATATTAATTTTCGCGATTTAGGGATATCAATCAAAATATAATATGCACGTCCTCCTTTCGATTTTATAGTAATCAACTTTAAATTCCCAAATTATATAAATTTCCATAGTTCAGTTGCTTCATGGCCGACTTCTTAATCGGGCGATCGATGGTTCGAGTCCTACTTGAAGCAAAAGGTTTTTTCAGCATCATGGATCTTCTCCTAGTGTACACGAAGTGAATGAGGTTCTTGGGCAAGGAACCACCAAAACACACAGGGTCCTGGAGGCGCTTCGCACTGGGAAAAAGTCTCTTCGAACAATTAGGGCTCCGGAGGTGACCCATGTCCATTCCCTTTCTTACTATTTTGAGACACATTACAAAACAATAATGAGCCAATATTGCATAAATATTTTCCCCAATATTGAAATAATATCCGGTAGTAACATTTAGCCAGTAGGTGTTAAACGATTTAGCAAGAGTAACAAGGACTTTCCATCACTACTATACAAGAAATAATCAACAACAAAAACATATTATACAGGGTGTTCCAGGTTTAATGATCAGGACTTTGACATTTTGTAGAAAAACACATTTTAAGGCGGGTTGCTCCTATAAACATAGTTCCTAAAATTCTTTGTTTCTGAGATACAGGGCGTTAAAGTTTTCTAAAAAATAAAGTTTTTATTTGTTTATTTCCAAACTGTGGCAACAATTCAAACCAAAATTGGCATACAAGATACAAGCACAGAGATTGAAGAATATCAATTTTTTTAATCAATCAGTGGCGGAGATATGGGTAATCCGTTCTATTAATTTGATAAATAAAAAGAGTACGGCCCTGAATTAAATATTCGAAATATACTTTTCGATGGAGCATTCAATTCTGAACAAAAAATGTCTCTAGACTTATTTTCGTTTCTGTTACCGTGCGGCCGCAAACTAGATTTTTGTCATTTATTTCACGAAAAATGTATTTTGGCTGTGTACAAAAACTATGGTTGCCATGGATCTTATGCTCTGTCCATGTATCTTGTGTGTCAATTTTGGTTTGAATATTTCAACAATTCGGAAAAAAATAAATAAAACCTTTATTTTTTAGAAAATTGTAACGCACTCTGTATCTCAGAAACAAAGAATTTTAGGACCTATGTATATAGGAGCAACCCACCTTAAAATGTGTTTCTCTACAAAATGTCAAAGTTCTGATCATTAAACCTGGGACACCCTGTATACTACAATGGACGGATTTTTGTACGATGCTATAATCTAACAAAACAAGTAGAAGACCCCTGTCACCTGCTTTAGCAATAATTTGACATAATATATTCAAATCTTTGTACTTTCCGTGTGAAAAAAAATGATTACGATTGCCTTCTTAAAGAGTTGGCCATCTTATCAGATTTCTAATAAATTTCCACTTTTAAATCAATAATTTCCAAATGTTTAACACCATACACTAATACAAAGGAACACCACAAAATCGTCGGATTAGAATACTTTGTTACTATATGCGAGGTAGGTTTGTTTTCAATTTTTTTAATGCTAGCATTATAAACGGCTCTTTTGATAACTAGAAATCGTTCATAATTTCCAGTTTTATTGCACCATAGAAACAACGGCATCTTTACCTCATCTGACATATGCGGTATTCACCCACGACACATAGCAACAATCGGGGAATTTAGTGTGACTCGCTCGCTGCGCTCGCTCGTACGTTAAACATACTCTCGTGCAATAAACATCAAGATTATAAACTTGTATAATACACTATTATTAGTCTCTGTCTTAAAACAAAGTAAAAGAGATGGTCTAAAAATCAATTTCAGCACAATCCTAAAAAGGCAGAGAGAAAATACATTTAACGAAACTTTTTTTCTCAGAGTCTCCAAAAAGAGGTTAAACTTAAGTAGCACGTTGTATAATCTACATTTCTCTTAATACGAGGGTCAAGCTACAATTATTGAGAATAGAAAAATTGATAAAGTTTTCAGAATTTTTATTTTAAATATGTTCAAAGTAATTGCCGTTCACAATAATACACTTAACCATTCTCTCCTTCCATAGTTTAAAAGCGTTCAGCCAACTGTCTTTAGCAATACTATCAAAATAAGACTTAACAGCGATATCAATCTCTTCTTCTGACTGGAACCTTTTCCCTCGCAAATATTTTTCGAGCTCGAAAAATAGCCAGAAGTCGCACATTGCCAAATCTGGCGAGTAAGCAGGATGTTCAATAACTTTGATTTTGTTTTCAGCTAAATACTGAAGAGTTACCGCTGCTGTATGGGACGATGCGTTATCATGATGTAACATGATTCCCTTTCTGGGCACTTTATTGAACACAGTAGGCAAACAATTTTCAACATACCATTTAGCGGTAACTGTCTTCTGCTCTTCTAATTTAATTGCTGCCACCAGACCTGTACTTCTAAAAAATACTGCGTACATAACTTTCTTCACTGCTGGTTGTTTTCTCACCATCGTAGGAGTTTCCTCATCTTCATGTATCCATATTCGGCTTTCTTGGCACATCAAAAAACGGTATGTAGGTTTCATCACCAGTAACAATTTTACTAATAATTTGATGGCCTCCAGCATTCAACATATCTAATGTTTGTTGGTAAATTCTAACACGTTCTGCTTTTTGTAAATCTGTCAGATGATAGGGTACAAACCGACTTACAACCCTTTTCAAATGTAAATGTTCGTGCAATATTGATCTCACTTGCGAGGATCCAATCTTCAGTTTGGACTCTATTATGGCATAGGTAATTCGGTTGTCCTCTTCTACCATCTTCTTCACTGCAGCAATATTTTCGGAGTTAACAGCAGTTGAAGGAGGGCCAGCTCCTTTTCTGTGTACAACCGAGTTGCAACCTCGTTCAAATTCTTTATACCACCTATAAACCGTAGCTAATGATGGTGCAAGATCTCCAAACGCCGATTTCAAACTTTCCTCACACTCAAGCCTTTCTTGAAATCATAGTAAATCATGATCCGAAAGTTGTCTCTTGACAATTCCATTTTTTTCAATAGCGGAAGCTTATTCAATGGGTTATTTCTCAAATACTATTCAACCGAATTTCACAAACTAAACTGACATTGACAAACAAAATAATGCACTATTTAATAAACAACAATTTGTTTTGCATGGTTAACTAGATTTTTCTATTCTCAATAATTGTAGCTTGACCCTCTTATCTCTCGAAATTTTTAAATAGATATTTGCATATTAATTGAATAGAAGCGTTTGAAATCCCAAAGGTCATTTACTTGTTTCCCTATGAACTTTGGTTATTTAAAAATGAAAAACCAATCAAACGGCATTTAATTATTAATAATTATTAAATATTCAATTTTAAAGTGCCATAGCAAATAAGTTTCTGAGCAACCAGCACACAGCACATGCTTGCAATTTATTGTAAAACCTCATAGTAATTAATATATGCATATCAAATTTTATTCAAATGTGCTCTTGCAATACAATACATTCACGTCGTGAAAATTTAGTTCCATTTTAAAAAATGAAGTTAGACTATTAAACATCTCCCTAAGTAAAAAATGAACAATGCCCACGTGACATAACGCAGGTCTACACTTTCAGTGGTTCTGCACATTCAATTTCTAGATTTTAATTAACACATTATCGTGTCTTCTCATCTTGAAGCTCAACTTTCAATAGGTACAATCAACGGTAACAACCGTTTTTTAAATGCACTGTCAATATTCATATTTAATACCATACGCATAACTTGATGCTGAAGAAGATTCTTGTAACATTATCAGGTAACCGCTTTGCGCTTGGTTACTACTGCAAACAATTACCTTAACTACTTCAGTAAAGATATAAACGTGCGCCATTAAAAGGAATCAATATATCAAATTGCGACGGTGATCCGATTACAGTGTTGACTTTGATGCCAACTATAATTAAAATCATTAACCGTTTATATTTCGAAAAGGAAAAAGTTTAACACAACTTTACTGCCCTAGTTTATCGCTAATCATTTGACTACAATTGCCTATTGCAATAATATTTTGATGTCACAGAGAATAATAATCTACTTAGCGCAGTTTCGAACAAAGTTTCATTAAACTCGACGTTAAAGCTAAATCATGTTATTTATTTAATCAATCAATTATACTGCTCACTTTAAACTTTTGTTAATTCATATTATTCGACCCGTTTAAGTTAATTATTAAGACGTTTTATGCACCCTATTTTCTATTATTTCAAAAATTATTTTAATTGACCATCAATTATTATTAAGTATTAAAAAGGGGGGCGAAAATGAAATCAAATTACCTTTTCATTCTTCGTACTTGTTGTATATTGGTTTTGACATTTGTGCTGCTATAAATTCGGTTAATACAGATTATGTAACACGAATAAGTTCGTTACTTGCCGCTTTTAGGATTTCGGAAAATGTTTCAAACTTCCGGGCATTAATGTTCACATTTTGCAATAATTAAAATGCATATTAAAATAGTAAATCTTTGTATTGTTTCATATTATATAAAGACGATGGGTAAACGATGATCACCGAATATAAACGAATAAAAGGGGATGAAGAGGTAGGGTGCGGATCAATACACCAACAGGCCTACGCTGGTTATATGATACTTTTAATAGGATTAGCAAAATTACAGAGCATTCAAAGAGAAAACATTTAATTCGGAAAATACAAGTTTGTGGTACTAATAAGGAAGAAAGAAGCTTTATGGTATTGGATGTCTAACAATCTTTAATAAATTCCTTTTAATGAACCTACAGTTTCGATTTTAGTATACAAGACGTATATAAAGCACAATCATATGAAAAAGTCATTACCCTCTGGTAATTAACCGCCGTATAAAAAACTAACACCGCTCACATAATAATCCTTCTTCATGCAATATTAATTGTAGGTATAAATTCTTACTTATTAACGAAAAGAATCAATTACATTCAATAATGAAAAACTGAATTCTTCCTCTAATGCAAACATTTACCTAAACGGGCGCTTAAGAGGTGTTTGTCCTAATACGACACCGACCGCCAATTTACTCAAATAATATTACGAAATTCTGTAATTGGTGACCGTTGAAAGTGGTCATATTCGGTTGCGAGTATGTGCCACATTACAGAAGATCCGGGGACAAAAATGTTATTGGTTGAGTAAATTTTAAAAACATAACCAGAATATTAATTTCTGTATGTGTCGTGAAGTGGAAGTGAAGGAAATAAGGAACCACAATTTTAAACCTTATAAATATGGAAAAGTTCCTCATATCGTGATAAGAAGAATTTAATTTTGCTGACGACTTTTGGGCAGCATAATTAAACTAGTCGACGCATACGGCATACGTTATGAAATTTATAGACAATTCCACTCAGAAAATTTCAACCAATTTATTTGCACAATTTTGAATCATTCGACCAATTAGGAACGAATTACACTGATAATTTAGTATGGTCCTCAAATTATCACTGTAATTCCTTCCTCCTTCCCTCAAATTACTTCTTTCGTGGAATTGTCATGCCGAATACAACTCGGTGGTACCAAATTGCCGAAAACTTTCGATCTCAGATTACTGAGTTTTCTTCAAAAAGAAATTAAACCTAATCACTGAATTGGCACGAATGGACTAGTCAGATGGATAGCGAAATAACAATTTTATTAGGCCGTTGGATTGTTTGTTTGGGAGTACATAAAAGGTCAAGTTTACATGAATAACCCTTATCCTTCGAAACATTTTCAGGAAAAAATTCAATTCGCAATGAGCATAATTAATGTGCTCCAAGACTAGAAAATTTTATGAAGTGTATACAAAATAGTGGAAGAAACTCTTTCCTTTTCTCGTATCTTTCGTAATAATTATAGACTATGGGCCTATTTTTTCCCATTTAATCGGTATTCGCATTAACAGGATCCGAGATTCCAATGATGAGAAGCACGAACAAGCTGCTACCCTGTACACTCAGCGTTCGTTACCAATCGAAGTTATTAGCTGTACCTGTACCTACCTTTTTTTTTGATACTCAGATGGTAACAAGATGAGGCTCATTACAAATTGTGAAATAATTTTTTGAACACTCTGTAGCAGTAAGTGAAAGGGAAAATTTACAGAGCACACTTAAGGCTTTACGAAATTCGGAGTACAAAATGTGTTTTAGTTATAATTTTATATTAATATAATAATTAAAACTCATATTTGTTTCAGTTTAAAACAATACACGGTGAATTTACTTAGAACAAAACAAATTACCCGACAATTGTACTCACTGTTCCGTATAATAATAACTGTGATGTTAACGTAGCACGTAACAAAGAAAAATAATTACACAAAATTACGAGCAGCATTCTGAAGCTGACAATCGTAGATTCTACCCTTCTTAACTATATTTTTTTATTAAGCTATAATTAATATAGTAAATCTCATATGTGTTACAAAAAGAGAGACGTTAATATAATATTTACTGTTATTTCCTCCACGTTATTACAACCGCTTCCTTTTCATTTAGCTGATTTATGAATAGCAATCATGTGTACGAAGAAAATATGACGGATATTTGTTTTACATAATTCATTCGCAATTTATGAATGTTATTTCATATTCTTGAAAGGCCTTTTTTGGTTGTTTTCCATTGTTCCGGTAGCATTGAGGAGGACAAATGGCTTATTTACATAAAAATTTATGGCAATGTTTTGCTTTTTTGATCAAATAAATTCACAATGTAAATTAAAGCACATATAATTATTATGCCTTGTTCAACGAGGCAAAAAAGTTATCATTGGTAGGAATCATTTAAAAATATTATTTGTTCGTTTCTAAATTTATAAATTTAACGAACATCGAACAGTGCTTATTAATTTTTTCTCACTTTTTGTAGAAAAAAAAGTCAAACATCTATCGTAATATTTTTGCGATCGTTAGAATGAAACGTAGGTGTATTTTTTCACAACTTTCACAACACAAGTTTCCACGCTTTTCACAACAAGAAATGAAAAATGGAGAACGACATAGTAGACCACTATAAACATTGTGGAATAATGGTGAAAATAAAATATTTGTTGTGATTATGAAGGTTACTGCAGATCCAGGATCATATAATTCTGTTTTGCAAATACAATTGCATAACACTAACGTTCTCTTTGTTTAACACCGATTTATTTTTTTCGAGGAATTAAACAGGAAAATTTTGTAATTCCTCATCCGTAAAGAATAGAACCTGAATGAACCAAAAAGAAATTACCTTTCAGTTCAGTAAAAGTTTTTTGACAACACAAAATTAACAATCACAAAACGTTGAAGTAAAACGTGGAAGTTGTGTTGCTTACACGAAATTAACATCTAACAAATTATTAAGCGCTTGTCATTATTATAATTAACATTATTTCTATTATTACTGAAGTGATTTAGCAAACCGTTTAGATAATATCTAAATGCTGTCTTTCCAATCTCCACTTCAAAGCTTAGGTCAAAAGAAGAGCACCGCCTAAGTTAAATCACGTAAATTGAAAGTCTACTGCACCAACAGGTCCACCTTTTTTGTTTCAAGTACAGCAAAAAGGCAGTGAGGCGCGGACATATTCTAAAAATCAGTAAATGAGTATAGTTGTCGAACCAAGAATGTTCATTACGTACAAATATGGTTTCATTGGGGAAAAGAAGAAAGCGGATGAAATTTCTATTTTCATCATAATATCCAATAGTTTTTTAATAATTTTTATTTACTGAAAAGAGGGCTTTGTACTCCATTGAATAGATGAAAAAGTCCGTATTTTAAAAAAAGTCGGATGACGTCATATCTAATAAACAGTTGAACCAAAATAAAATATTTTGAGTCAGTTATGTCGACCATAATATCGCGAACATCTTTTGTATAAACTGTTTTTTTGTAAAATTTCTAATAACGACAAAATATAGCGGCTCCTTACTTTATACTCACGCTGTATATATTTTATTGATACGGAATTCAAACAGAAAACAAAAATTTTTTCGCGAAATCACATACTTTCTCAGGGATATGAGTTGCGAATCATATACAGTGTAGACCACTTTAAGTGATACACGCGAATATCTCGAAAAGGAGAAGTTTTTTAGAATTTAGAAATAAGATCTTCTGCGGCCTGGGCGATCATGAAAAACGGAGTGATTTTGGCTCTAAAAATTGTCTATCCCGTTCTCAAAATTCCCTTTGTCACAAAATTACAGAAATATATTTTGCTTTTGCATGCTTTTCAAGTTTCCTTTGGGAATGGTGGGGGTGGGGGGCATTTAATGAAAGACCTCCACGTGGTATGCCCTGGTAACATTCAACATTGCTTCATCGTAACCAGAGGCGGATTTACGAATTCGCCGCCCCTAGGTTGGAAATATTTTGCCGCCCCTCATCTACAATAATTTTCTCTAAAATATTGTATTTTTTCATATGATTTGAATTTATCTAGATGCTTAGATTATTCTAGATGTCATTTTATTATTTAAACTTCAACATTTGCCGCCCCCTAAAATTTGCCGCCCTAGGCTATAGCCTTTCTAGCCTTATGGTAAATCCGGCTCTGACGTAACCAATTTGGCTAACATCTCATACTTACGTTAGAAGAAATTAAAAATTTCCACGGATTCCACAAAACAAATAAACTTTTCGTGATCCGATGCCGATAAGGCAAGGTTTTTTCAAAAAACCAATTTTAAAAATTACGAATCGATTCGTTAGTGATAAAAAAATGAGGACCACCTTAAGTAGTTCAAGCCAATTCATTTGTTACATAAGCCTTTTTTGTATTAATATTGGTTTTGAAATTAAAATTATAGCTTTGTCATTAGTAGTAAACCTAGAACATTTGTATATTATTTAACTATGACCGCAAGTCACTTTATTCTCAACCTAAATGTAATGGTCAAAACTTATTCTCTGCGTCACTTTGTCCTCCCGTCTATTTTCACAGCCATGAACTCATGATGGCACTACATTTCATATAGCGCACACTACTAAAAAACATTACACATATGTTTATTGGAAATATTCACAAAAATGCGGGGACCTACTGTAATAAAGCTGTGTGTAGGAATGAAAGGAAATTCGTTTACTACATTATGTATAACATACTTATTTGGTTTCCTTACAAATTCCAAAATACCTTTGTAATGTAAGTACATCATCATATTTCCCCATATGGCAATATCTAATAAAGACTTTAACTTGTAACTTGTATTTTAGGTAATTTAAATATTCACATATAGGTATTTAAAATTCCATTTAGTTACCGCTTAATTATAAAAAACATTCCTACTTATTTTGAAGCATTCAAAAAGAAAGGAAATTTATACGGAAAATTTCGCTAACATGGTTTTAATAAAACACAAACAAATGTTGAATTGTGCTGTACAGAATTTAAAACACAATCGAGGTCTTTTTTATTTTAAAAGCATTTCCAAACGTATTCTATTTAAAAGTATTTTAAGTAGCAGCCTATAAATTAAAAACTGATAGTAATAAATGTCATTGTCCTGAAACAACGAAGCAGGAAGAGAACAAAAATTTTCTAAGCGAAACCGTTTAAGCATAAATACAATTTAGAAGTTTTCGTAGTCAAGCAATTAATTTTCATTCCCTGGTGCATAATGTGACATTTAAGACAAGTAGAGGAAATTTCCAGCCAGCCTTCAGTTGCAGTCGTATCAGATAGAGAGGAACTTTATAAAAAATAAAAGATATTGTTTTCAAATGTCAAGTACTTTACTTTGTATCGGTTTGCGAAATGTAATACAAGTACATTTTAGGATGTAATCCAACTCGAGTTTAACAGTACTGAAAATAACTATTTTGAGGTTGTTTATGTATCAGCAGTAAATATTGATTTGCCTTTGGTTTTATGATGTAACAAAAATTAATAAGGAACAAGTTGAGAATGCTCTTCTGGTATTATCAGACCGAACAAAATTGCAGTGCAAATACAAAAGTCAGAATTTTAAATAACACAAAAAAGCCACACACCGATGGAGAGAACCGAACTTTTGTTCGGTGAAAATACACGCACCTAATTCTTAACTTAGGGTGAGTTATTTTACTCCGCACAACATTACAGTTTCAAAAATGGCCGAATGAACAAGTTAAAACGGTATAGGACAAATCATACACTGGGTATCTGAGGACGAAGCAACGCCTAGTCCCCCACAAAACTTGAATCTTTTTAAAATAAATTTATGCAGCCTTGCGGTAACCCTTGCTCCATATATTCAATTCCGCCCCCAATTAACAAGTTTATGATTTTTCTTAATGACGCTTGGTCGGCACCCCACGTGTAATTGCACTATCCTCGAATTTTAATTAATTGGAGCTATTTTACATTTATTTGCTAATTTTTCAACATTTGATTTTCATAATATGAGTTTGTTGTCAAATGTATAAATGTTATAAAGTTGTGGCTTCTTTGGGATGGTTTAGTAATACAGCGTGTCTCACGGTGACCACCCATTAGAATATTTCAGAAACTATTACGATTTGAATTTTGAAAATTTGGGTGATGGGGTTTTCGGGCGTGGCCTCCTCAAATAAAATAATGGCGTCTACGTAACACTTCCGGTTTTTCCGGAAATGACACAAACTTTGTTATTTTAAATGTAACACCCTATATATTATTCCGATTTTAGATTCTACGTAAAATTTTAGGTGGACTTTCATCAAGTTTTCTTATTCCTAAAATTAACCGTTTCCGAGAAATTTAATTTTTTTAATAAAAATTAAAATAAACGGTATCTAGCTTAAAACCGTGTGAATTCTACAGCAAGAAAGATGAAGGAACCATATTGATACGAGAGATAGCTGGACCCCTAAGCTTCCCATCCGTACTTTCAAAGTGGCTTAATTGCATACAGGGTGATGGAAATTTAATGCCGAGTTTAGTTAACTTCAAATAATCATAAGTTGGTTTTTTCAAATGGAACACCCTGTATGTTTCGTCGTAGTCTGATGCAAAATTTCATTCTCTTTCGAACGGTACTATGGTTCCCTATACCTATCTCTTCTAGTTTTTGAGATATCTACTGTTTTTTGTGTAGTCAACTAAGGTCATTCAATTTCTTTCGAAAATGGCTTAGCAGGGCTTCGAAACAAACCACCAGTTATTAGTTGTCAGTCTAACACCACTAGTGACAGTTAAATTGAATACTATTTATTAAAAAAATTGAAAACAACAAACGCAAGAAATTGAATGACCTTAGTTGACTACACAAAAAACAGTAGATATCTCAAAAACTAGAAGAGATATAGGTATAGGGAACCATAGTAGCGTTCGAAAGAGAATGAAATTTTGCATCAGACTACGACGAAACATACAGGGTGTTCCATTTGAAAAAACCAACTTATGATTATTTGAAGTTAACTAAACCCGGCATTAAATTTCCATCACCCTGTATGCAATTAAGCCACTTTGAAAGTACGGATGGGAAGCTTAGGGGTCCAGCTATCTCTGGTATCAATATGGTTCCTACATCTTTCTTGCTGTAGAATTCACACGGTTTTAAGCTAGATACTGTTTATTTTAATTTTTATTAAAAAAATCAAATATCTCGGAAACGGTTAATTTTAGGAATAAGAAAACTTGATGAAAGTCCACCTAAAATTTTACGTAGAATCTAAAATCGGAATAATATATAGGGTGTTACATTTAAAATAACAAAGTTGGTGTCATTTCCGGAAAAACCGGAAGTGTTACGTAGACGCCATTATTTTATTTGATGAGGCCACGCCCGAAAACCCCATCACCCAAATTTTCAAAATTCAAATCGTAATAGTTTCTGAAATATTCTAATGGGTGGTCACCGTGAGACACGCTGTATATTCGGCTTTATTACGGTTGAAAATGTTAGCCTACATCCGCTATTTCATAAATTGCTATTAGTCCAGTAAAATGGGAAAATTTGGACGAAATAATGGTTACAGCTTTGAAAATTCGGGTACAAGCTTGTTTTGTGCTTCCTTTGGAGTGTTCAAAAATCCCCACCCGTATCCCCCTATAGGAGGGGGGGATTAATATTGACCGAGATATCATCATTTAAACCTTTTTCTTAGACACAATCGTTGCTCGTTTTGCATAATAAAATCAATAATAAGTCGAAAACTATTGATTCTACGTACTTAGTGCATAAGTATAATGAAAGTTGTAGAGAATTAAATTTTGAATATGTATACACGAAATATCATTTTGGTAATCTTTATAAGGTGATGGAGGAAGAAATAATGAAAAATTTGACATTTGATTAAGAATCCCGATTTTCGCTCAAAAATGGCGGTTAAATTTTTTTTTAAAATTGGCTTTATCCTATTTTCAGTACTTGATACATACACAAAGGTAATACAATACAATACAATAAATCGTTCGCAAGTTGCACTTTATTGTAAAAATACATCTTTGAAAACTATATATTTTCACAGAATTTAACTAAAATGTATATTTTGTATTCCGTTTTTCTTAAATACCTTCGTTTCCATTTATTTTACGACAAACTTTTATATAAACTAAGTGAAAGCTTACAAAATTTCCTATAAAAAACACTCTGTCGCGTATATGTTTTTCTGTAAACGGCGACGAGAAACTGACGATTGAAAATGCAGGTAATGTTTAATTTTTACAGAAATTGTAGCTACTTTTAAGACGAAGAAAAGGTAGTATAAAAAATTGTTTTGACTTTTCCAAGTATCATTGGTATCATTGAAGTGCATTCTCTGATCATTTCTGAGTAAATTTATCATAGGATCACATTTTGTGGTACATTCTAAAGAAGGGTTCGGTAGGTATGCAGTGAAAGCGGAGGCGGTCGGCTACCGCCTGATGCCGGTTCAGTGTCAGTCTCCCATTTCTAACGAACATCTCATTTCACATTCACGTAACTATTTTGTGAATTTGTTTATACAGTGTACATATATTTTCACAATTTCTAATCCATATGTGCTGCATGTCACTATTATTAAATGTCATAGCCATAAATCTTCTTAGAATCACTTAGTGCACGTTAAAAACATTCATATCTCTGTCAATATTAATCGTATGGGAATGTTTAAAAAAGGAAATTGTTCGTAATTAAATTCTCTACAACTTTCATTTGAAGCATTTTGCGATACGAATGGCCATTCTCGAGATATAAACGAAATACGCGCGATGCGCGAACGTGTTACCGTTTCGCCGCAAAATAGTCGAAAATTTAAACAATCTATCTCGGCTCCTATTGGTCGCAGAGACAAAAATAAAACATGAAAATGTGCAGAATTTTGACAGCTACAACTTTCTTAACGTTTTTGTTTTTGATAAAATTAATACATTATCAGTTACTTACGAAAACCTATTTTTTGACCCCCCCCCCCCTTATTTCGGGGACGGGGGGGGGGGCTTTTGAACACTTCAAAGGGAGCACAAAACAAGCCTGTTCCCAACTTTTCAAAGCTGTAACCATTATTTCCTTCAAATCGTTAAATTTCTTCCCATTTTACTGGGCTGTATGATAAATAGTGTCGTGAGTACAAAGCTTTATGGTATCTCATTTTCTTGATCGTATATGTATTAAAGTATATAATCAATTCGGACTTGGAAGAGAAGATTTTGCAGGAGTCTCTGAATAACCTTTGTCCTTTGATAATTATTATCTAAACCTCATTCTTTCACTTGCTGCATTGTGTAATATCTCTACATCCTATAGAATGTCGAAAAAAACTGCTAACGTAGGTATGTTTGGTTTTTGTAAAAGCTTCGCTCATTATGTAGTAACAATGGATTTTTCAAGATGTTTTCCCGGTATCGTATTCTTGGTTTTAGCCTTGTTTAATATAAACAAGGGTTTTATCTAACGTTTTCGTCAGATCTAAATGAAAATGAGTGATTGTGATTATATGGTTTTAAGTCATCGTCATCATAAAATTTTAGGACCTTCATTTTCCATCATCATAAATTAACGTTTGCACACATGAGCGAAATTTCTCCAAATTCGCTTTTTCTATATCCCATTTTGATACTGTTCTATATTCATAATTCTGTGTTATAATACGAATTACGAATTAAAATAGGAATATAGTCACTGTAGTGCGAATCAACATAGGTTGACTACGTAGCGATATCCTTCAAGATGTACTAAGGAGATCAATAGTACTGAAGCCTCCAAATAATTCATTAATGCTGGCTTGGTTCATGATCGGTAGGATCTATGATTTATTATCTTCTCCAGTAAATTGCCATTTGGACTACAATACAATGATGATGATGGTGTTGTGGCAGTTCTCCCACCTAGTAGAAATGGTTGATCGATTTGTCGGTTTTTCGTTCCATAATAAGTTAGGTAGGTATAAATTAATAATATTAAACTTGTTTTTTAGTTTTTATATTGAGGGTAATTGCTTGGAATCTTGTATTTAATGTTGTTAGATTCGGTGTAACATCATTTCTTACCAGTAACTTCACACCGCCATGGCTCCTGGGATCTGGTTGAATGTGATATAATTATGATCATGAATTCTTCGAAGAATTTCAATTCACTCATTTGTTTTATTATTATTAATAATAATAATATTCAAACTTAGGGTTGAAATATACTGATAATTTGCAAGACAAGACCTTCTCAATTAGTTTGTGGGCCGGCATAAAGTGGACCACCATTTTGGGGAAGAACTAATTTATTTCACGAAAAACATTCTAGAGCCTTAGTATGGGTGATCATTTGACCAACATTATTTTCCATGTTTATTCCCATAATGTCTACTACTTTGATATTTAAGAACATATATTTCATTTAAATGCAAAATGTTCCTAAATTAAATCAGGCGATCAATTTTGTCATTCAAATAGGGTCGGACGGGAAAAACTAAATTCAAAAGAAAATTTTAATACAGTAAAGTTCAAGTTTTATTGTTTTATTGCGTGAAATTTTACGAAAAGTAGTGCCATCCTTTATCGTTTTTGCGCTGTATACAATCCCCAAGTGTATCAATTTTAAAACTGTAATACATACATAAACATATTTTGTTGTAAACAACTCCAAAGATCTACAAAGAGAAAGAGAGAGATTTGCCTGTGGCCTAATTAATTAGTGACACGGTCTATGAATGAAGTCGAGAATATTGAAGAAAGGGGTAACTTTTAGAATAACGTTAGGAAGCTTTTATATATGAAATAATAAATTAACTAATAAAAAGTTTTTGAAAAACATAAATACATTTGCAAAATTAAATCGGTAACTGAGTTTCTCTTTACGTACTGAGCATATCACATAAAGTAAGGAATAATTTAATATTTTGCATGTTCCATGAAAATAAATTATAAGCATTATGATCAAACTTTGTGACTAACTGTTAAGTAGATAAACTCGATAATAGTGTCAATAATTATAACTAACTAACCAAAATTGCTTAATAATATAATTAATCGACCACATCCTTTTAATGAGACTTTAAGAATATTCTCCGAAAAGTTATTATACCTACAAAGCACTCCAAAAATAAAACTAGAGAGTAAAAACGACAAATGATTTTCAAAATAACATTTTGGGTCTATTAATAAACACATTTCTACAAATATACTGACATACCTTTACATTTTAGTAGATGCGGAACTTAATTGGATATTAACGTATTTACTTTGATTATTTTGATTTCCACAAAACAATCCATTTAATATGTACTATAAAATCAGGACAATACTTCATTTATATACAGTATACCGAGTGTCCCATTTAACATTACGTTCTTGAATATCACGAACAAAAAGTGTGCCGAATCAAAACCTTCATAGTTTTGCGGGGGACATCGGATTCTGACAAAATGCCTCCCCCCACAACCCCAGGGGGAGCGCGAAAGGGGTTCAACTTAAAAATCTTAAATAGAAACCCCTATTTTTTATTGGACTGCATTGCAAATGATAACCGATTTCTTTTGGCCCAAATTTAACGATATGGAGGTAGACGACATGTGGTCCTAGTGGATGGAGGTACGTGCCACACAGCGGACGCCACAATGGACGATTTGAGGGTATGGTTATCTCTCGCAGAGGTGACGTGAATTGACCACCGAGATCGTGCGATTTGATTCCTGAAGGTTTTCTGAAGTCCCAGGTCTATGTCAATAAACCGTAATCGAACGATGTCCTTAAAGTCAACATAACCAATGTCATCGCTCAAATTCAGCCGGATCTATGCGGCAGAGTTTTATTCCATTTCAACATCAACCACGTCCTTATTGAAAAACCCTTTATAAATACTATTAATAATATGTACTTACTTCACTTAATTTAATGATAAATGTTGCTTCGCATATTAATGTGGTTTTAAGAGAAATGATAAGTTATAGATTCCAAGTGGAAAGTTGTCAAAAAACGTACCAAAAGCAATTTTATTCATTAGAGTATACAAAACTGGTAAATACGAAGTCCATAGTGCATTCTGAAGTTAGATAAGTGCGCGAATAAATAAATTTTTAGTAACACAAAAAAAACGAATGATGAGATAATGCAACTAACAATTACACTTAGTCACAACTGCAACACATATATCAAACATCCTAAAAAATATACGAAGTAATTAAATTACTTGAACTTGAACGTCTGGAAGGAAGCACATGATTTACATATGCCGCGAGGATTTACAGTACTCGAGAAGATTATTTAAATAAAGTTAATGATATGCTATTTGTTTTATAGTAGGACATTGTTTGACGGTTACAATTTTCAAGTATGAAGTTTTCAAAGGGAATTAACACGACGATAATTTCTTTCATAATTAAACGGTAAGGAATACGCTTCATCTAGCTAATAAGTAGAATTGAGGTCGCTATCTTATTATTATACTCTATTCTGAGACCAATTACCACTGTTCACTTTCCTACCCATTCACATGCAAACAACTAGGTGTCCCAATGAACTCTTTTCAGCTTTATAGGGATAGAAAATTTTAGTTACTAAAAGCTTCCACCCTATGATAAGCTATAAAGGGTAACTGACACGTATCTAGGGTGAGTAAAAAGTGCTTCTGTGTTATAACGTAGGGACCCCGAT
Source organism: Pyrocoelia pectoralis (assembly GCA_036250285.1). Lineage (NCBI taxonomy): Eukaryota > Metazoa > Arthropoda > Insecta > Coleoptera > Lampyridae > Pyrocoelia > Pyrocoelia pectoralis. Next base: position 9,820,960 of record CM070075.1, read on the forward strand.
TACATGAATTAAGCAGTTTTCGTCGACCAACGAAAGTAATTTTAAATATTGAACTGCCGGGCTTCTTTCGTAGAAAAAAGTCTGATCAATTATCGACAAAGAATATTTAAAAAATAAAAGAAAAGCAACTCATGCGGCACCTATTTATCTTTTGTTTAGGGAAGATTTACTACTCTATACGGCTGAGGCGAATTCAGAAATTTTTAAAGATAATGTAGAGTTGTGGATGACATACATAATATATGTTCCCGAATAGTTGAAAAACTCATAAATCTGTTAGTCGAAAATATATAAGACTGAGGAAAATATAAGATATATAACTAAAGAACATCAACCGCCGAGTACTAAATGAAGTCTAAAGTTACTACTCAGTTCTCTGTGTTATTTTTTTCTAAAAATTTAAACTTTATTACTGTTTTTATAATCCTGATGAAAAAAGAAATTACAAGCTATGAATAATTTTAAAGTAGTCGTTTCATTCTATAAAAATTTCATGTAGTTATCACATCATTTAATGGGTTTATTAAAAATAAAAAACTCGCTTAAAATTTTAAAGGTAATTTCAAAACGATATGCCGATCCATTAAAATTGTAAGAGGATCTAAATTACGCCAGTTTATGAAAAAAAAACGTTTTGTAAGTATAGAATTGTTTGTTCATAGTTTTTTATGAAATGACTCGATCATATAGACTTCCACTTAACAATTACATCCGTTCGCCATACAATCAATTATTTTATAATAACAGACGTCGAAAATTGGATAATGGGGAAACAATAAGTGTGACGTTCTCAGAGTTAATTATATAGAGAACGTATTTTCCTCGAATAGGATCTGAATATTTCAACACCAAACAGAAGCATTTTCATAAAATATTTGTTTAGAGAGGGCTTGAACAACAGTATTTTACTTCACATGGGATTTTAAGGTCTCTATTGGATTTAATTTTTTCTACGTAAATATGCAAGAGAAAAAAAAACAAATATAACTCAACGATACAATTAACTTCAAGCATATGACTGCAAGAATTAATATTAATAACTCCATTTACATAACAGTGAATAAAAAAAATGGACAGTAGGGGAAACATTGATGTTTGAAACAGTTACACTCGTTTTTAAAACTTTTCTCAGATAGGCATCAAAAATTGAAGACTGCATTGCTAATATAGGTGTGTAAAAAATGTCAAAACAAACCATGAAGCAAAGGAATTATTCAAATCCATATATTAAATTTCTTAAATGTAATTAAAATAATATTATAGATAATGTTCACTTCCGTTAGATTGTAGGTCATACAATATCGTATAATGGGTTTCTGAAAGCTATGAAATTTATTACCAGGTATCAAATATTGAAGAACGTAAAGTAAACACATCCAAGCAAAATTCTGAACTTTGGAAAAAATACAGGACTCGTGGTGCAACAGAGTGCATAGTAGTAATCAGATGAAACCACCCCAAACTCAATAATTCCTTGCCACAATTTTCTAAAACTAGTTAAAGGTGAAACAGAAACTCTAAACCTTTCCCATAAAATTATTTATTAATTGGTATCGACGTGAAGCAAAGATTAAATGATTAAGGATTAAAGGAGACGTGGCATGTCTCGGCCGTAGCCATCATCAGACGTTAAATCTAAAAGGGGGATTAACGTATAAGTTTTCACAAAGGTAAAGTGTCCCACCAGGGGAGACGGTACTTACATTGGATGAGATCAATACATTAATGGTTCTCCACTATCGAAAGTTACATCATCAGACGTTAAATCTAAAAGGGGGATTAACGTATAAGTTTTCACAAAGGTAAAGTGTCCCACCAGGGGAGACGGTACTTACATTGGATGAGATCAATACATTAATGGTTCTCCACTATCGAAAGTTACATGATGAATCAAAAAATTATTAAAACATATTAAATTATAAACTGCATGATGTTAAATGTGAGGTTACAATGAAATTTTATGCTAAAATATTAATTGGGTTAGAAAAGTTGGAAAATGCAGACATATACTCACGGGAAAAACTCTTAACACATTATCGAATAGTTACAATCAAGAAACAATCTTGCTAATACATTTTAAAAATTGAATTAATGTTAACGACGACATTTTGTGTAAAAGACTGACATGCGTAAAAGCAATAAAGTGAACAGCTGATAAAGTAAAGCCAAGAAAATTGTACAGGGTGAAGAGAAGGGGCAAGGGGGGGGGGGGGGGTTACTGTGGGAATAGCAGATTTTTGTAGGTTCAATTTCGTACTTTTGGAGCAAATGTGGAGGTATTTCGATGTCCACATCCGGATTGCAGGTATGGTTTGAGTTAATTAAGTGATTGGCGAAGGAAGACTTGGAATTAGAATATTTAGGTTTTCAGAAGGACAAGTGTTCACTGATTCTGAAAGAGAACTTCCTACCGGTCTGGCCAATGTAGAAAGCCTGACAGTCTCTGCAATTTAACTTATAGACACCTGATTTGTCTATAGAGTTGATTGGGTCCTTGGTGTGGACTAGGCAGAATTTAAGGTTATCTTTGGAAGAGAAAGAGATATTGATATTGCGTTTACTAAGGATATTCTGAAATTGATAGGAGGACGAGCCTATATAAGTACCTTTTAGATTTAACGTCTGATGATGGCTACGTTTAGAGTTTCTGTTTCACCTTTAACTTGTATGATCTCCCATTTCGAGTAATAACAACAACAAATTTTCAACGATGGATCTAATCACCTTTTCTAAAACTAATTAATTAAAAGTGTAATTAGGTAACTAATAAAGCTTCCAAGAAATCATTGCGAAAAAGGTAATTATGCTATTATGTAAAATACACGTAGAGTATAACTGTTTCCTCGATAAAATAAATTTTGAAAATCTTAACTGATCTATGCACTTTGCAATACTTGAGTCTTTTGGAATCATTGTAGGCGTGAACATATGTAACAGGAAATACCCAAAAACTATAAAAATAGCAAAGATAAGTAAAGCAACACAGATAACAATGAACCAAAAGTAATTTTACATTAATATAAATATAAACCTAGTACAACCAAATGAAAATATTAGAAATGGGATTATAATTATATTTACTCCTCAGACGTCTATAGTCATTTTCGAAATTTTTTTAAATTCGATTAAATAAATAAATAGGTTGATTCAGCGTCGTTGTAGTCATTATCATCCTCAATAAAAGTAAACATCGACAGCGAAACATTAATTTATGTACTTGCCACAGGAGCGCCTGAGACCACTTACATTACCTTCTATCTATTCCCTACCACGGTATTTTTCCTGTTATGTAATGAACGACAGAAGTCGTAATCGAATTGCAGCTATAAGATTACATTCAAATTTTGAATTTTCTTCTTACAATGCTAGTGCATTGACGAGTGCTGTAACCCTAAGGCCTGCCGCGCAGTAGACAGCCTGGCTGTAGCAGCCAGGCTGCCGTGTAATCATACGCATTCAACGGCTGCTGCAGCCAAGAATTCTTGGCCGCTTCGTATGCGGGCTCCACTAGCAATCATATGTTGGGTTGGCTGCCGTGTAATCATATGCATTCAACGGCTGCTGCAGCCAAGAATTCTTGGCCGCTTCGTGTGCGGGCTCCACTAGCAATCATATGTTGGGTTGGCTGCCGCAGCCTGGCTGCCGTGTAATCATATGCATTCAACGGCTGCTGTAGCCAAGAATTCTTGGCCGCTTCGAGTGCGGGTTCCACTAGCAATTATATGTTGGGTTGGCTGCCGCAGCCTGGCTGCTACAGCCAGGCTGCCTAGTGCGCGGCAGGCCTTATCTTCTATATTCCACGTTAAGGCCTGCCGCGCACTAGGCAGCCTGGCTGTAGCAGCCTGGCTGCCGTGTAATCATATGCATTCAACGGCTGCTGCAGCCAAGAATTCTTGGCCGCTTCGTGTGCGGGCTCCACTAGCAATCATATGTTGGGTTGGCTGCCGTGTAATCATATGCATTCAACGGCTGCCGCAGCCAAGAATTCTTGGCCGCTTTGTGTGCGGGCTCCACTAGCAATCATATGTTGGGTTGGCTGCACAGCCAGGCTGCCTAGTGCGCGGCAGGCCTAAGACAGCTTATATCACCTTCAATTACTAAGTATGGATCATCTTGAGCTGGTTCTTCAAAAAATCGCCCAACCAGTACCGATCCTTCAAGATGGTCGCAGACCTTAAAAGGTTTGATTGTGTGTATTATTTTAACATTATTTCTACGTTTATTATTTGTAGAACTGTTTGTAGAGCTTTTCACTATTTCATTCCTCTCCCTTTTCATGGAAATGGTTGTACCTCTTTTCATTCCTTTTCTTTATAACTTCGCATACTTACATCCATTTGTATCAGACTTCCTCCCATTATATTTAATTACACGTTTCTAAAGACGCAGAGAGACGCTTCGTATTTTCTGTTTGTAGTGTTTCAGTTTCCAGTAGTGTCTTCAATCTTATTTCGATAACACAATCCCATATTTAAGAAAACATCACGGATGAACGAAGTAAAGTAAAATTAACACACAGGTAGGTACCTACTTATCGGATCGTGGATGGTGATTTTTTTTGTGGGGGAACTATTGACACACAATGAATCAACAGCAGATAAGACTTTTCACTTTTTCGCACAACTTTAATGCTACGTTAAGCAAAATTTACACCGTAAATGTTCACGAATAAGTTAAAGTATCTATAATTTACCGATTTTATACCAAAATTTGTGAAATATTCAGTTCACTTAACATCCCGAAACATCTCCCCAACCTTAGGTGATGTAACCAACAACGATATGAATAAATCATTTTTATAGCTTGTAGGGGTAATACTCTTTTCAGTTTGTTCCTTAATTTATGCTTGTTATTTTTGGTAAATAAAAGAGGTAATTCGAAAAGGATGTTCAATAACAAACCAGTATTTTACCAAATACAAAGGTGCACAATTCTTTCGATGGATATAAATTTATTCCGACGGTGTTGTTGGTAGCCTGACTGGAATAAGTTCGAAGCTGCGTCAGAGGCAATAAACATTGGTTTGCATACATTTGTGGACCGTCTGATTGTGAACGATGAGAGGATCGTGGTTTCCCTTTATTTTTTCCTTTAGATACGTTACATTTCTCATACTTTTTATTTGCTTTCGTATAAAAATGTAAACGTATCTGATTTGTATTGAATTGCCTGTAAAGGGAATATTCAGGTCAAGAAGGTGTTGAAAATCCTATAAAGTAAAACACAAACATGAAATCATGTTAAAAAGAGGTAAAAATGCTATGGCTTCCTATTAAAAAGTAGGTTGTATGTTAGTGAGCGCTCAAAAGATTAAACATAATTAAATTAAAGGGGAAGGATTTCTATGTTTAATAGTACTATAGTAGGTAGATACATACCAATTCTTTAGTTTTAAGAGTTTTGATCAATGGTGATATTCTATTCTTCTATTATGTTCACGATTTTGAAAGGATTTATTAGATTTTATTTCTCTAGCGTTTCCATGTCAAAGTTTTCCAAGACGAAAAGATCCTCTTAAACGAACTGAACTAGATTTTACTTGCGATTCGGAACGTTGACTGCGATTTGAAAATGCTCACATAAAGAGAATGTCATATTGGATTTATGCCGTTTTTGTTGCAATTTTTGTAAACATGCGCTTGTAGCTACTGAAATGTGAAGTGACGAGCGTTTGTAAAAAAAAGAGAGTCCTAACTTATGCACTATTTATAAAACGAAAATCGCAAAAACAGAATAATAAAGTGCGGTTGTTTTGAGATGGATTCTTATACTGTCGATTGAGAATCAAACAATGCGGAAGCTATAGGACATGCAAAAAATAAGCAGACAAAGTAGGCACTAGAAGAGATTTATGCTGAAAGCTGAAAAAACAAGTGTAGTGAATAGCATAAAGAACGCATCGCAATTTGAGGGGAAAAGTCGTACGTCTTACCAGCATTCGGAGGGAATTCGCAACTGGGACGGGAGTACGTATAAATGTCAAAATAAATTCGAGATATGTCAGTTGTACTTTCTTTTCTCAACCCGACAAATTATTCCAGTTTGCAGCGTTTTGTAACTTTAGGATTTATATCTTACACGGAACATTATAGGGGCGAAGTGGGATACTGTCGAAATAAAAAATAGATACACAGATGTTTTTACATAGATGATTTATTACATAAACATCTAAAAATATAGCCAATAAATTTCAAACTTATAAAATCACCTTACAAAAGTTTAACTAGGTTTTTGATGGAAGATCGGCGAAAGGAAATGTCAATGTTAGTTTATCTCGCTATTCAACATATTAAATATTGTCATTATCACTCCTTTCGTAAACCACATTATAGTAAATATTAGGTTAGCTTAACTTCGAGAATGGAAACTGTATTTGTTTGATCCTACCAAATTGAACCTCCTTTTCCGTTGTTTTTCATTTCAACTTTTATTTATATAGACACGTAATAAATCTGTCCTTCCACATTCCATTACCTTACTAAATTGTGCGAGAGCTTTGAAAATGTAGCTACACTGACATGTTCAATAACATATATAAATCTATTGCACATTTTTGTAACCTTATTAGTATTTACCGAAGCTTTGACTTGGACAAATATTACCATCTCAAGACTTCTCATGCAAGATAATTTTAAATTTTTCTTATTTATTGCATTGCATAGCATACCCCATCACATTTCTGGGTGACCTACAGACATATAAATCAGCCGTTTGGCGCCATGCATGAAGATGTTATAACAAGAATTGTCACTCAACGTAAAAAAGTGAACAGAATAAAATAACAGCACACAGAATTACAGGATACAAAAAAAGACAGCTCAATTAAAATGAAAAGATAATGAAAGGCCAAATGACCAAATGTAAGCAAGTTTTCCATTTCCATAAGAATTTAATTTATTCGAATTCTCATTCGAGCTTTCTGAGTGGGAAGCTATAAATTCCACATATTGAATACCCTAATTATATGTTTCGTTAGCAAAACTTTCAGAGAAAAGATTGCATGCATTCCATAAATACAATGTTGGGGGGTTTTGAAGTAGGTACACTAATGATATGCAAGTGTCTTCGATGAATGGTTGCGCAAGAGCGTATATAAACTTGTAAGTATGATATTGATATTGCATTTGTTGTAAATAAAATGGGATATGGTAGGTGGATATGATCTCCAAACCAAGGCAGAAAATGACAAACATCAAATAATGTAATTAAAATATCTGCAAGCGTTTCGCCCAAGTGCCTACAAGTAACACCATGGTAAACCTTGTCATTAAACCTATGCTAACCTGACCGAACATCCTTCATTTTACTCTATTATAGAAATAAAAGATGGTAACCAAAGCCTAATAGTTAAAACACCAGAGCAGAAATGATGCAGCAGGTGAAGACATGAGCAAAAGGAGAGGACCTTCAATAGTCAAAGACGCGAGACTCGGGGTGCTATAACATATATTACTCTCTGAGGCCAATGAATGCCAAATTAATCTACACTGTTGTTGTAAATGTAAGAGTATCTTATCAAGTCCATATCATTGCTCTTCTATCGCCAAGAAGCTACGTAGACATTTGGAAAATATGAGACAAAACTTTGGAAAATCATAAATGTAATTCTGGACAAAGAAGTTACATTAAATAAAAGCAACCTGCAGAAGAAGAAACGTATCTACCTATCAGAAAATTTATTGTTCCACTAACTCATTAAACGCCGATATATTCAAAATTGTTTTACAAAAACTTAATTCCTTAAGAAATCACCAAATCCTTTTTTGTAAATGATACAAGACCATCGCAATCCCAGCACTGGGAAGGTGAGATTAGTGACCGACCACGAATTCTTAAAACCTCTCAGATTACAAAAACACAAATTAAAAAGGGCATTTTTTACGAATAATGCTAATTATACTCTCGAGCAGTCCAAATTGCTTCAGGACAGGTTATCCAACACAAAAATATTCAGATTAAAAACTATTCAAGAAGAAAACCCGTTGTTAAAATGTCATTGTTAAAAAATTTGCTAAAAAGAAATGTAAATAATAAATAGTAGTCAAAAACAATCGCGATTGCCGTAGATGAAATAGAAGCTGGCAAATTTGACATGCCAGTCCAAAAACGACTAATCTTTAGATTGAATTAGTCCTAAAGAATTTAATTCGTCTAAATACAAAAAGTATATAACCTGACAATCAAACAGGCTTACAGGCCTACAGCTTATTTCGGGGGTGCACTAAGTTGTCACAGCACAGCTGTTTAGTCACAACAGGATTATAGTGATACGGAAGGTCTGTAAATTATGAAACCCATTAAGTGAGAAGTTTAAAAGAAAAATGCGTAATCTCCACTGAATTCAATGAGAAAATGAGTACTTTTTACTAATATGAAAGACGAAGGGATGATTGCAATTCCTTTCCAATTTAAACCGGCAATATGTAACTTCAATAATAATATTTAATTCCATCTTTTTCAAGGGCGCTGTATTTATAAGAGAAATTGATAGTATGAATATTAAGTTAACCTAAAATTTATTGTGGAATAAATTTACATCGTTAAAATCCGTAATTTACTCAATTTTCATAAAATATAAGTTTACAAACTCAAAATATCAGCAAAATTTTAGCAGGGAAACGTCCAATTAATTTTGAATCAAATTGGGATCGTAAGCATCTAAATTCAAGTTGGGGAAAAGTTTGTAAGTCGAAGTCATGTATGTATTTCATCTACAACACTCCCTTTTTAATATAACAAAACCAATTAAGAAGTTTATATCGGTTGCTTATAAAAAGAAACCCATCCCACAGAGCTCGTAATAAAAAAAAAGGATAATATCGAAATTGCCTACATATATTTTTGCCATTATAAAAATTTATTTGTATTCTAAATAATCTTTAAATATTCGCATAAATTTGTAACACAATTATTATGTGATGGAATATAAATGTAAATTCCATTTTGTGACGATTAAATTATCACATATAACAGAACTCGTCACGAGCACATCGCTTCGATTACTTGAGTTTCCCCTATTGGGGGAGACACTTTCATGTGAGCATCCGTAAAGGGTTAACTGTCAAATAGACATCGAAAACTGAATCATTTCTCGTAAAATCGTAGCCATTCGAATCAAAACTTCGTATAATTAAAAACTAATTACATTATAAACTAATAGTGTTATGCATGATTCATAGTCTATTAAGTTAGCAAAAGTATCTAGGTATTTGCACAAAATATTTTAAGAACGCGTGCGGTTCTGAAAAAAAACGGAAGTTTAAATTACCACTCACCAAATGTTACACTGTGAATAAAATTGAAAAGATCATTGTATAAAAAAGTTCGTCCATCACTCAAATGAACTTCGGCTTAAGTTTGTATACGAGCTCTTTTATTGCTCTACTTTCATCTGAATATACGCTGTTATATTAGATTAATTGTGTAAATTTTTCGCATTTTCTTGTAACGTTAACAACTCTCGATCGTTAACCTCAAAAATAAGAAGGATGTAATAGTAATGGGGACTTAGATTTTACGTTCATGCTTCCCGATTTAGAATCTTTGTGAAATTTCGCATTTCGACAACAATACCTTAGCTGTTTCGTTAATAAAAATATTGACAATATAGAAGTATGTTATGGTTTCGTCCTTTTAAAATCAATTGCAGCGAAAAGTGTTACAAAACAGCAAAAGCAAAGTGAAAACTTGACGTTATCCCATTGTAATTGATATGTGAAGTATTATTGAACTTTAGAAGCTTTTAAAGTTCGCAATTCGAACCTCATTTATATATAGGTATATATTATACGAATTTTCGAGATCAACCCCCCACAACTGAGTTCGAAGTTCGAACCAAAAGCTCGGGTTCGAAAGATAAATGCTTACCTATATGGAATATCTTAATAGTCGTAAAGTGCAATTTCCGCATGGCAATTTTTACCTTATTTAACTCAAAAAATACGTTTAAAAATTTAAAGATAGGCCTGACAAATTACGTCTACATGGAATATACAACGTGTCCAAAATAAGGATGAACAGCATGGGATCTTGAAAACGATAGAGATACGAAGGCGGTTAAATTAGAGAAAAGTTGTATAATTTAGGGCATGTTCACATCTAGTTTGCAAAAGTTCATTATTGTTTATCGTTTCCGAGAATTAAAACAAAATGCAATTTTTGGATTTTTCTGTTTCGTAATTATACTTCCTTTATTTTAAAAGATTTTTAAAAACCAAAGATACTTCTTCGTTGTCACTTTTTGAATTCTATTAGATGGCGTTTTCAAATTTTTTGTTTGACGTTTCGTCTCCGAGAAGCCATCATCAACTTTATTTTTTTATATCGCCTTAACCAACAAAACACCCTGTATTCGATAGTATTTCTTATTACGAATTTAACGATGTATTTACACATTATGGTTTTGAACCAAATTTTTTTAAAGAAATATTCGGATTAATTTTAGTATTTGATATCTAATATTTTTTTATGTATCTACCAATTTAACAACTCCAATCTTTTAAACCTATTTAATTAAAGTTAAATAATTACAATAACTGTTCAAATAGGTTGCCATTATTTTCTGGAGACAGGTTTACTGTGTTTACTGAAACTTTTCTTAAAAATTAGCTTCAAAACCATAATGTGTAATACATCGTTAAATTCGTAATAAAAAATACTATCGAATACAGGTTGTTTCGTTGGTTGCGACGATATAAAAAAATAAAGTTGATGATGGTTTCTCGGAGACAAAACGTCGAATAAAAAATTTGAAGACGCCATCTAATAGAATTCAAAAAGTGACAATGAAGTTTCTTTGGTTTTTAAAAATCTTTTAAAATAAAGAAAGGAATTACGAAAAAAGAAAAACCCAAAAATCGCATTTTGTTTTAAATCTCGAAAACGATAAACAATAATGAACTTATTAGACTCGAAGAATACAAACGTCAAATTAAAAATAGTACCACATTTTCGAGGCCTCTGTCCTCTGTTGAAATTTTAGATATCGAAAGCAACATTAATATCTTCAAATTTAAAGAAATATATTACATTGACAAATATAACAAAATTACTGGAGTCCACTTAGTTAATAAGGTTATTGAAGAACCACCTTCCCTTACATCCCTTATCTACCCACATGATATGTTGTTACATAGTCAGATTTAAAAATTGTTAAAATTATTATTTATACTTTTATGATATCTTTGTGATGCGCTATTTATTTGTTTATTTCTGACAGTGATATTATAAGCTTATATTGTCATAGTTACGATACCAATAAAGAGTGTCATAACTCCCTTGGGATATAAAGACGCTATAATTCCCTCTACGGCTCTTTTATGAACCAGTAACCGAGTAACAACCAAAACTGCAATCGACGATACCTGAATCAAATATACCGGAAATGAACAAATTTTATTAAACTCGGTCAGAAATAAAATTATCTATGTATCACGGGAATTAATAGGTCTCAATTACCTCGGGTAATTGCTGTCCCTCGGACGCAAGGCCCTCGGGACGCAAACTTTACCCTCGGTAATTAAGACCCTTATAATTCCCTTCATACATAAATAACTATAACCTGTACGTTAACGTACGTAACCTGTACCAGAATATTTGAAGTCTTACTGTGTGCGTTTTAAGCATATTTAATGTACAAAAATTGTAATGTAAGTTGAATTGTTACCGTTTGTATTATATAATTTTTAATTCTGGTGATGACCCGCACTTGAAGGGTTGAAAATGGTAGTCATTATTATGTATACAGGGTGATTTCTAACCTCCTGACCAAATTGAAAGGGAACTAGGGAGATCAAAATAAAGTTATTTTTTTAATAAAATTTTGATCAAATTGTAATAAGAAGAAAGTTACAAGTGTTTAAAGTTCTTAGAAACCATTGAGCTTTTTTTATAAAATATGGTCATAATTTACATTTTGAATTCAAATTTGAAATACTTGAAAGTTAAATAAACAAAGTTCAGTTAAAATTGTACCAACATTTTTATAAGATTAAAGTTATGGCTATTTAAATTGTTCTTTAAAATACACGGTTATGGGTGTTCATTTATTGAAAGCCGCCGATTTTATTTAATCATGTATTACATAAATGTCAGAACTTAAGTAGGTTAATTATTTGTCAAATCAATAATTCGGCTGAAATGGTGAATTACAGTAATGAAGAATACGTAGACATGATTATGGCGTATGGAGTTGCTGAAGGAAACGCAAGACGTATCTAAGAACTTTAAGCACTTGTATACTTTCTTATTATTAAAATTTGATCAAAATTTTATTTAAAAAAATAACTTTATTTTGATCTCGCCCAGTTACCCTTTCAATTTGGTCAGGAGGTTAGAAATCACCCTGTATATTATGTTTATAATGTATCTTATTTTAAAAACTTTTGTGGCCTTTTGGTGGCGGAAACTATGGGTCGTTTTAGTGTGGATTCATTATGAATTGATATTTTTTCTACACATCTACCTACTGATAGGTATGATTGCAAAATGGTTTGATAAAAATGTGAATTGCTACGTTTATGTTTATGTTTTCGTTGATGGCAACTAATAATTTGAGGATTTTTGATTCTCATGTTCAGCAAGAGTAATGGCAATTTTTATATCGTATAAATAGATCATAATAAATTATATAAAACAAACTCCTGGTTACGTACTTATCATAAAACATAAATGTGAAAAGTATCGCGTGTCTCCAACATTAAATATAGTGCTTCGCCATTTCAATTATAAATTTATTGTCAACTAAATTTTAAATTGTCTCCATTAAGTTTTGTTCTAATGATTTAGCCATGACTATAAAAAGTAAACATTTAAATTTTACATTCAACTTTCCAATTATTTCTGCTAATAAATATAAAATGAAATTGTGCCATGCAAAAGTTTCGTCATCGCCGTACAGTTACGACAATTCTTTGCAAATCGCCAATTTTCCGTCAAATATTTCCCATACTGATCGTGTGCTAATAACACAGAATCCCCTATTTCTACGATATAATGACCAATGCGTCAGAAACCGTCTGGCGGATTTCCTTTGCAAAAAAGTCTATTGTACATTTTCGTAACTCCTAATCATACAGACGATTACACGACAATTTATCATTTGATGCCCAGCGTTTCGCATTTGTAAAGTTCACTTTAATATTTAGATTTTGTAGGCTATCGCACAAAGCGATAGAAATATTTCATATACATCCTACTAAAAAATGCATTAAACGAGGGTTTCGCATGTATCTCAAAACAGAAAGGATTTGTGTAGGTATATAAAAAGTGACCCTTTTGCGAACGTAAACAAATGCATACGAAAATGCTCAAATCTTAATTTTCAAATAATAATGGCGCACCAAATCCCTAAAGACCACAAATAATAATGCAGAATTAATTAAGATACTTTACGAAAGTAATAAAATTGTATACTTAATATAATACTTCGACTTTCAGAATTACAAGGATCTTATTAAACCAGCATTTGCCACAATTTACTATTGCGTTAAACCTTTTAGAATTTACGGCATCCAAATATTCCAGAGAATGCGCCTAATATTGACATACCGACGCGTACAATTTCAAACTTAAATTGAATTACAGCAGCTCTAACATAATTATGATTAGCAATTAGCATTCTAGCTTAAACTAAGGTTACCAAGTTACAAAGTGATTAGTTTCGTGAATTTCGATTCTTGACTCTCCTCTTCGTTGATGTCCACTGATAGTATTTATTTAGGTAACGACGAAGGTAATATGATATAGAGTAGAATTGTACGAGGTATCTTCTAATGTATTTTAAGAAATAGATGTGTCTCATTAATAATCTCCACTGTGCCCAATTTCTATTCTTTCATTGGAATGAATTAGGTCGATGGCATGAAACATGAAACAAACACCGACATATGTAATCTACGTGCATTTTTACATGCTACATCACCATTCTGAGCACTTAGGATATCATTTCTCATTAAAAATGAGATGACCCCAGATAACATTATTACTTCTCACGATTATTTCGATAAATATACATGTCCTAACCACAGAAATGCTGTTATATAAAAATTCACTATAAAGTGTTGAATTCGTTTTAGTTAGAGATTACTATTTACTCTGCATCGATTTTTTTAATTTGATTCAAGAAAGATTGCACTTCCTACTCCTTTGCCAGTTGTCGAACCATTCGTATACACTTTTCCGCAAGATGGACGTTAGAGCATAATTCTGCACGATATAAATACTAAAGATAGGATGTTGCGCATGGTGGGCGGTCCGCAAATGTGACGCGTGACGTCACCTGTAGAGTGAATTACATTTGCGGAATACGCATTTGATGTGTTTTTCGTCTGTACCGAGTTTATTTTTCGAGATACAAAAAATTTCATAAGATCAAATATGCTCCTTATGATGTCTTTTATATGTTAAAAATAATAGGGCAGCTCAATCTCTCTCAGTTAACCCGAAAAATACTTGTATAGTAGCATAATTACATCTGATGGTGTTTGCGCCGCGACGACACAAAAACGGTGCCAGATAGAGGAAAATTGCATATGAACAAATTTGTAGAACACAAAATTTACTAAAGAAAAGTCCGCGGGAGGGTGTAATTATCTCCATTAGTTTGGGAAAAAACGGTGTGGACAGTTGCGCGAATAAGGTTTGCATCACTTTGGACACCTGTAACTCTTAAACTATCGAAGATCGTGACACCCTCTCGCGGACTTTTCTTTAGTAAATTTTGTGCTCTACAAATTTGTTCATATGCAATTTTCCTCTATCTAGCACCGTTTTTGTGCCGTCGCGGCGCAAACACCATCAGATGTAATTATGCTACTTAATACAAGTATTTTTCGGGTTAACTGAGAGAGATTGAGCTGCCCTATTATTTTTAACATATAAAAGACATTATAAGGAGCATATTTGACCTTATGAAATTTTTTGTATCTCGAAAAATAAACTCGGTACAAACGAAAAACACATCAAATGAGTATTCCGCAAATGTAATTCACTCTACAAGTGACGTCATGCGCACGGTCTGACGAAATCTGAACGTCGGAGCATCCGGCCCTGATAATTCTGCATATGCTATAGGTATCTACCCATGACGGACCTTACAAAATCCTTATAAAGTAGATCGGTTCTCCAATTTATATTGCTCATGCATCTTAACAGATTCGTCCATTTTACAATTTTGCATATTACAACATTAATGCGTAACAAAAAGTAAACTTGCAAGCGACGGAATTTCAAACAGCAACATTGCCAATAGGTACATACGACAAAATCCCCCTCAGATGTGACACTTTAATACAGATTCCCACTCATTTCCAAACATTTTTAATTTCTAATTTTTTAAAAAATGTGTATAAAGCAAGATATTCTACTTATTTTTTGATAAAGTACCCATTCTGCATGCAAGAATCTTTACTAAGCATAATCTAATAGATATTTATGTATCAAGTACGCAAAATGATGTTTGAGCGGATGAGTCGTGTTTGTCGGACGAGGCGTTAGCCGAGTCCTAAAACTACGACGAATCCGCTAGAGCATTTTGCGTACGTGATGCATACAATATTTTTTTGCAGGAATTCTCTAAACTATCAAATTAATTTCATAAACATTTATTTTGACGCGTACAGAACAGTTGTAAACGTCCACGGTCTAATAGACCGTGGTAAACGTCATAATATTTAGGTTTGACATAGTTGCTATGGTAACAACAGATAAATACGTTTTAGCGTACTAGTACTCTAAAGATGTATTTTGCGGACTATTTAGAGTCCGCAAAACATTCATTTTAGAGAATGAATGAAAAAAATAGGTTTAAGTAAGCTTTATAGATCATCAAATAAGTATCAGAAGAAGATCTCTCCTTCTATTTTCACTTCGTAACTGTTATCATTTTCAAGTGACACCGATCTATTGTTTGAAGTGTGTTGTTATTTCTCGTTGAATAATCCTCATTCACGCATTGCAACATTAGAATTAAAGATGTGCCCCAAATCATGCGTGAACAAAGGTTTCTTTGAAGTAAACCCAAATAAGTTTAGGAAAAATCCTGAAACACGCCACCTTTGACCTTTTGAACGGCACATTTCAGGATTTCCTAAACAACACCCACACCTTAGTTAGGTGCTTTTCATGGGGGCGAAAAAAAATTGAATAAAACTAATTTTCATTCATACTATCGAATAGAGAATTAAAAGACGCTTCAAATGAGGAGTCGCTCGACTCCCTTCCCTATTTAAATTCTTGAGTTACGGGTTGCTGGGGCTAGGGGGTTGACCTGACAAAGTCAAATTTGACATCAAAATGTGCCGTTCAAAAGGTCAAAGGTGGCGTGTTTCAGGATTTTTCCTAAACAACACCCCCACCTTAGTTAATATGGAGGGTGCTTTTCATGGGGGGCGAAAAAAAAATTGAATAAAACTAATTTTCATTCATACTATCGAATAGAGAATGAAAAGACGCTTCAAATGAGGAGTCGCTCGACTCCCTTTCCCTATTTAAATTCTTGAGTTAGGGGTTGCTGGGGCTAGGGGGTTGACCTGACAAAGTCAAATTTGACATCAAAAGTTGTCCCCCAAAAATAAAAAATCGACGTGTCCGAGCGGTTTTTTAAGAAACTGGTCTAAGTATCCCAAAACAGGCGTGTTTCCTTTTCAATGGCCCACCATGTAGATAGAAGATTGTGTAAGTTATCAGTAATTCTCATTAGCCCAGTCAATAAAGGTTTCGTGTCGTAACTAATTAGGGGAAAGCCGAATTTTTGCAGGGTGTTAGTACATAAGGTATACACTAAAAAAACACAAAGTCCCGAGCTCTCTCCCTCTTGCTTTCACCCCCACCCCTGCAGCAACCTTACTCTGGTAATATGCTTACAGCTCGAAAACTAATGCTGTTACCGGGTTGGTTCTTATATTATTTTATTCTCAACAAAATTATTAACAAATTATGTTATATACACTTTTTATGTAGATAGATTCGTTTTGCTGTAATACTTAAACATAATATAGAAAACTGTCACTTCAAAAAACAAAAAGTAACTTCAACAAATTATACCTTTATATCCGTACGTCTTAGGAAGAAATGTATATATGTTCTACGGTTTTTCTTAAGTATGGAAATAACGTCAAATAGATACGTAACTGCGGCCAATTTTTTATAATCCCTTACAGACAATTGTGTCTCAATCTTTTGACATTGAGAACCTAAAATTCTATTTCCCTAACTTTTACCACTTTCGACTTTCAATTTTATTTCCTAAACAAGATTTTGACATTTTTCAGTGAAAAAAATGTTTTTCCTCAACAATCAAAATTGATACGCCGATTATTTTGAGCATACTTACTAAACATTTTATGACACATCAGAATGTGAAAAAAATTGCCTGGTTTGTATTTAAAATAAAGAATTTGATGCGCACTTCCGGTATTTCCGGAAGTGCTGCCATTTGGAAAATATTTTTATTTAATAGATTAAACACTCCATGTCGCATGTGCAAAATTTCAAATTTCTAGCTTTTACAGTTCTTGATATACTTCTAACCGACGGTCACCGTGAGACACCCTGTATAAAAACCTATAATTTCGTTCATTATCACTAAATTCATAATAATAATTTGCATTACCTATTAATCATAAATTTACTGTAAGATGTAATTAGAGGTGATGGTATAAGAACGTTGACAATCATTGACATTCAATAATTATTTACCAATTATTTGTAACCGGTAGAAATGATGGTAGAAGAGGACTCACTTGGAGGTGACGAGTGATTACTAGAATTCATACTGAGACGCATTCAGTATATTAACAGTTAACAATTAATCAAAAACTACTCCAATATATCAACATCTTATTCTTTGTATCCTTTTTTGACTTATCTTATCCATGTTCTGTAATGGAATACAAAGATAAAATATATTATTATTATTATTATTAATTTCCAATGGAGAAGCGTTGTAGCATATTTTGAATGCATGCAAAACTGAAATTTTGAAAGAAATTAAAGTTTTCATAGCCTACTTTATTTACTTTACGCGTACGATATGTTTATACCTCAAATTGCCTGTTATATTACTACGCTTTTTTGGTACTATAAGAGCTATTGACATATTTTTTTTTAATCCGGTCTCCTTTCTTGTTATACACCCTGTACATAACAATAAACAGACTGAATGTATACCAGTAAACTACACCTGGCGATCTTGGGTTCGAATCTCGACCGGATGGTATTAAAAATACCACCGAACATGGATGTTTGTAAGCGTATAGGGTTGATGTCCTCAACATGGGACGGAAAATAAATTAAAATAAATAAATAAACAGACTGAATATCTTAACATTAAACGAAATAATTACGTTTAAGGGCTTTTTCAATACTCTAATACAATAAATAATATTGAACAATACAAACGCTAACAAGACTTTTAAAAACAACGATCTTGAAGTGTGTATTAATTTTAGCGTCTTTTAGAAGTAGTCATTACATTACAAGAAGCAAAATATAGCCATTTTGTAGATGCAGGTGTTATAATTGGAAACAGTAAACTCCACTTCCTTTCTAAATGAGAGTGCAATAAAATGGACCTTACGGAGAACGATATTACATTTGTGCACGTCGGGGAATGTATTAAAAGGTTTTTTCCTTGCGTATCACATTTAATACTACACAAAACGAACATTCATGAGGACACCACACGATTATAATCCAATTATAAACAAATTATGATTATTTTAAACCAACCCGAATGTGCGGCAGCCTTTAAAATTATTCCACAACATTCAACAAAAACAAACGGAGAACAAACATTATATTAAACGCACCAACAACTTTTTGGA
Organism: Pyrocoelia pectoralis; assembly: GCA_036250285.1. Lineage (NCBI taxonomy): Eukaryota > Metazoa > Arthropoda > Insecta > Coleoptera > Lampyridae > Pyrocoelia > Pyrocoelia pectoralis. The sequence continues at coordinate 9,839,784 of CM070075.1, forward strand.
ATAATTTTATTTAAATAGATGCAGAATTAACTTTAGATTTAGTAGGATAATAGATGTTCTATTTATATAAACTTTCATCAGGTTAAATAGTAAAATGATAAAACTATCAATGTTAATTTAGCGAACCAAAACATGTACCTAACGTTATCTTAAAAATGAACAAAGCAATGAATCTAATTTACAATTTAAATTTTAATTGTTCCTAATTTTTAAAGCTTTTTTATCAAAAATAAACGCAGAATATATTGCATCAATAGAATCGATGCCAAAACTTACAATTATTCATCACCAACTTTTTTAATAGTCTGTCGCTTTCTCTCACGGCACACGGAATAAATTAAAAATGAAATGTGAATTTTCTCAATATTACAGCCACGTTCATTAACTTATAGCTCCTTATTACTATCTGCTGTAATTTAATGTCGCCAGTTCTATGTGTTATACCTTTTTCCCATTTCGTGAATAATACACCAGTAATTGCATTTGCAGAATGTATGTTATAATAACATTAATGGTCAGTCCATCTCCAAACATCTATCAGCAGTTGAGTGTCAAAACCTTGTTGAATCCGCTCGATTTTCTTTAGAGCGCCGTGGAAAAACCTTATGGACGTGCGACAATAAATTATCATAGGGTATAAGATTATCGATCTCTAATATGACCCTTCGTCCAACAGAAAGTCGAAACGAAAAGTGGAAGCGTTACTTAGAACGGTGCGATCGTTTGTGGTTGTAAAGACATTTTTTTCGCAAACTTTAAAGAATACCACAGTCAGCGTGACATATTACGACACACTCCTGTACAAACTACGATAAACCAATTAATCAAGCTTTAATTCGTGACTGTGCTTTTGAACAAATCAATCACCTTCCGTATAGTTCAGATACGCCCTCGCTGAATATTACCTATGTATGAATTGAAAAAGCACCTTCGAGGACACCATTTTAAGGAGAAGGCGAAGCATTATTTTTTTGGATAGGTACTCAAACAACATAATAAGTGCACTGAAGTTAGGATGGATTATATTTAACAAATTACCCTCGTATTACTGAAATTATAACAATAGTGGTTTTTGTTTCTATGCATTTTACATTTTGCCCCTCAATTCGTTGTAGTAGCGGCGCCCTGATTCCAAGCACTGTAAAACTCAGTATATTCTAATGTCTGAAACAAAGCTCAGGTACCTATCTAATAATGGAAAATGATTACCAACTTTAATCGACTAAGAAAATTAGTGTGAAAAAGAAAAATTTTATGTTTACGATATCACTTAACAAAAAGAAATGAAAAATTTACACTATAAATATAACAGTATCACTTAACACTCGTACTAGGTTTGACATAAGGCACACGTATACCTATTTTAAAAACTCTTTTGGTGTTGATATGCGATGTTATGATAGACATAGTACACTATTTAGTGGATGTACAAATAAACAAATTGACACGCATTATATTAACACAAGCCACTTACACGAGATATGTTTTTGTTATTGAAACTATACTCAATGGTTTTATGCATTTAGTATTATGAACATTATAATTAAAAAGGTGTGTTTGTGCTCTAGAGAATTGAAATATCCAACAAGAACGGTATACGTCGTATGACAATACCTACTTCTGGGAAAGGTATAAGTAATTAAAAAATTATTATAATTAAAATTTAAATGTGCACAGTAGGTATGTTATAGAATATAATATAGACGACTTGCATTAGAAATTATTCCGATATTTTCTATAATTATTGTTATTTGATAATATAATAATAATTTGATAATAATTGATATATATTTAAAGTTTCTTATGAATTTTTCTTTTATAAAGCTCACAAGTATTATAAAAGATACGATCAAAAGTAATTTAACAGCTATGTGACAAAAATGAAATGTGCTTATTATTATATATCAGATTATGTTTCTAATATTTCGTGAACAACCCTCTATCTAAATATAACTTACATCTTATCCCCCTTAATCCATAAGGCGGTTAAGTTAATCAATAGAATGACTCAAACTTATTTAAACATGGCCATTTTCTATTTATCTCTCATTCAAAAACCACATTTAAATGCCGTCGCGAGTTAACAGTAATTGGATGTAACTGGCACGCAAAATTAATTGATGTAAATTGAATGAAAAAATAAAAATTAAGAACTTGAGTTTTCGGACTAACCAGATTACAAATGCACCATGAGTAAACGTGAACTGATTACAATTAGTTAAACACAGTAATTGATTAAGATTTTTTAATCACGAACAAAATAAACCCTCACTTTAAGGCAAATTGAAACCATAATTTAATTATAGGAAACGCTGATTGCTCATCTTAAATAAACTGGTATGTGTATATGTGGTTTAAATTAGCAATAAAATCGTAGATTTATAAACTCGCAATCTGACAGTCCAATCGATCAATAAATAACAGATTTAGAAGGATTAGTCACACTGGTCATTTGACTGGTCATGAATTATTTTCGATGAATCTCAACTGTGAATTCTTCGCAAAATGTTTAACGGTATGAAAATAAAAAATTATGAGAGGGACGGTTATCGATTGATTTGTAGGGAAAAATCAATTCTTTTACCGTGATGCGTAAAAATTGAATACACAAAACTTAAAAAGTTACGTAAGAAAATAAATATTTTCTACCTTTTCTCATTCTTTCGTTTCATCAATTTTCATATTTTAAATTTATTGATAATAATAAGAAGCGTTTTTATGAAAGAGATTTGATAGAGGGGTTATAAATTATACACGAAAACTAACATTTCTAAAGCGATCTTTTGTTCCATTGGTTCTTTGGATGCATTGTTACTCTTGTTCCTATATCATTAAATATCCCCATTTCAAGGATTTCGTGTAATTAAAATTGTGAGTAGCGACTTCGCAGTAACACACCCGCCGGCTATTAATTTAAATTTCACAATCTTGATAGTCAACGAATTTATTCGGAAAACGTTCTCATTTTCCATAATATATCTATAATTATTTTCTGACGTATACTAGAGAGAGAATTGTTAAGTACACTCACCTAATTGGACATACATCTTGGGCCTGACATTGTCCTGCCAGGCTGCAAAACACGCGGAAAGGGCCCACGCGGTGATAACGAAAAAGCCCTTCATGTTCAAGCACTGCTACCACATAATCATGTCAAAAACACTGCACTCAAAATTCGATTAAAAAACTACTTTATAACAAAGTTTTCATCACAGATGCAAAAAACCACTTTAATTCACAGCAACTTCATGATTTTGCAAAGCGTCACGTTATGTTGGGACGCCTAACGCCGACTAGTGTATCGCAACGTCGCGACGCCAGTACCAGCTGACTTCCCCTCCACTGCGGTGGCAGCGTCGACAACCTGCAACAGACATACGTAACGTTATAAAGATAATATTATGCAATTGACAATACAGAGCAATCATATTTATAAAATTTCAATAAAAATTGCCTCTATATGTTTATTACAAAGTGCATTATAAATAAGCCATCATCTGCAACGCACCAGTCAATATTCGTTTAAACTTGCAAAAGAAACTAGAGCACAACCATTTCTCCGCAGCTTTTCAAATCAGAGACAAACAATTTGGGAAAAGAGGTTGGAAAATACCGAAGGCGTCGATTTTTATTTCAATTATTAGATACGCTTGAAATGCAACGGTTATATAATTAAGAATTTTCCCAAAGACAATAATGCAAATGTAAATCAAGCGACAAAAATGTTGATGATACGCACTCGTTATACACAACAGTAATAAATCTGTAAACCTGTACACGATTTATGAGTAATCAATGGCGAACGGAGAAAAAATGGATCTTACACTTTTTGATTTACTTTTAAAGTTGTCAACAATTAATAAAAAAATATTAAAAAAAGAACAATACATTTGAAAATAGCATATTTCGCAGATAAAATGCGATATACAATATGATATACAACACATACTTCATTCGAAAATGAACTCACTAGTCATTTTGAATTCAAATGCGCTTTTCCGCAGAGTTTTGATAGCGATTGGAAAATTTAGTTACAGCCATTTTTCAAAATATTCCCCATCAGAACGATGGCATTCGTGAACATCAAACATCCTCAATATTACCGCGTTCCGTTCCTTATTTCATTTTTAAATCAGTTAAACCATGGGGAAATATTTTTAGGAATTCCACAGAATATCTTTAAATTCATTTGGTTTGAGCTGATCCGCTTCCAAAAATAAACTGAGGTATCTAACGTTGATGAAGTAACTACAAAATGATCTTCGTTTGAGCAGAAAATAACGAAACTGAGAATGTAATAGCAGCCGTGGACATATTTGAGATGGTGGTGAACAAAATGGAAGCCAAATTTCAACGTTAGTTAAGAGGTCTAGCAGATGATATCCAACAACAACAATTAATATTTTCACAGAAGTTTCATATCTCAGGTTATCCTGAGTTTCTATGCTTCCTTTGAAACAAACAAGCTGTTACTGAAAAGACGTCGTTTTGCAGGATACAGTCTATTTATGTCATATTAGAAAGTATTAACGCGGCGTTTTTAAAAAAGTCCCGAATAATATGATTAAACGTGTTCGTTCTAGTAAAGAAAGCACAACGGTACAGCTCATGACAAACCTGACGTCCAAAGGAAAAGTATTGGCAATTGAAAGAAAGGAAAAATTGGTAACGCTTTCTACAAGAAACAAGTATATTAAATATGCGAATTGTTTGTAAACATCGTAGACCATTTAAATATCCCTGAAAAAGGAAGAAAATATCACTCTAGCTAAATTAAAATCAAGTGATTCATTTAAAATATTCAGTTCTGGTCAATGTTTCTAAAGAAGATTGGTAATCATTAGCTGTTAGAGAGTTATTTCCAAAAGCTCGCAATAGGAAATGATGGATACTAAATCCTTTTCTGGGAACGCCGGTTAATCTCAACACAACTATAAAAGAAAAGCTTTTAGACGTTTCAGGTGACATTGTGCTTAAATTTCTATACCACAAAGTTGGAATATGCTCGATTCCAGTTGGAACATTATGGCCATGGTTTCAGGTGACATTGTGCTTAAATTTCTATACCACAAAGTTGGAATATGCTCGATTCCAGTTGGAACATTATGGCCATGCAAGAGAAAAAGTGATAAAGTTGTAAGGGGGTGGGTCCCGGTTGGTTCGGTTGCTGCACTGCGACCTTTTTTTGGGTCTATTGTACTCTCTTTATCTACCCTTCTAGAATAGGTACCTGTATCTTTAACTCTCTGTTACGTTTTTGTACAAACTGTTGAATAACTTAATTGATTGTCCTGAGTTACTATCACTTATTAGTTATCATGTACCTTCTCATACTTCACGACACCATCGAACTTTTTATCATCCTGCACCTCATACCAACATGCTAAGCACCTCGCCTATTCTAAGCATGATTAGGATTTATCACTGTCTACCACATTCGGTGGACATCAATCATTATTCTTTAAGCCATCTTGTTGCAGCGTTAAATCTTTAATGTGCCATTGCAGTTACTGTTGCAATATAATTAGTTTTAGGTATTACTATTCTCTGCTATTGACTTGTCTTATCTTAAGTTGTACACTTTACTTTTTTTTTTGTAGCTAAATGTCCGTTAATTGGAAATTTTTTCTGTTGGGCAATAAATCTATTATTATTATTATTATGTACTTCGATTGTTATCGATACTCAGGCCAAGCCTGGTTATTATTATTATTAATATTATTATTATTATTCTTAACAGCCCAAGATTTCAATAGAGACATACTGAGCCACAGAGTGGCTATTGTACAAATGTACATAGGATCTGAACTAGTAGATTCATCTAGACAAGAATACTTTGCTCGCCCCCACCATTCTAATGAACGGGTCACCCATCAGAGCATGAGTTGCTTAACTTTCAATACTTGTATGGATTGTGTATATCCACTCTGGCGTACTGCCGGCTTATGCAAGAGATGCTTTGTACATATAAAATAAAATACATTACAATAATTAGAAAACGATCCTTCCTGTCAAACACAGAATCAGAGTAATCCACAAAAAGAACACCTCTGCATCCTAAAAGATCGAGACCATATGGGTAACTTTTCCCCTTTGGTGTTGTTTAGGTTTCTGTTTTGTTTCTAGAGAATATTAGTGAATTTATGTCTCCTCTACAGTCATACAGTCAGACAAACGCTGCTGGGAAATTGATTTTCGTGTCACATTTTGCTCCAGTATCAGCAATCAAGGAGTTCATCCCGAAAATTTCAATTAAAATGTAAAGTACCCCTCTTTTGAAATACCCACAGTATCTACCATTTTTTTCACTTGGGGCCGCGTTTAAAGTCCATAATCTAGTTATAACTGTGATATAATATGAAGACTAACATAATCCCTATACATCAGTTGGTTATTATTATTATTTTGATAAAATCTTAATATGAAAATAAATTAGTAAAAATAGATCTATTATATCCTTTCCTTAAGGTGGCGGGTTAAGGAAATAGTCTTAAATAACCAAAATTTCATAACCACACTCCCATATAAAAGCCATGTTAAAATTGGACATTGGCATGCATTTCTGGACAACCCGCTCTGACCATATCTTATGAGACATCTGACCATAGTTTTGCTCCGATCATGGAGTTTTATGTCTCAAAATGACCCAAACTTACGGCTCACATGCCTAATTTTAGCAAAAAGTATAATATTTCAAGCTGTCTAGAATGTGTCAAAGTGAGAGATACTGTTTTCTTGCGATATTTTGCGATTCTTTCAAAATTACAATAGAAATAGCATATCCCAATGCGATATCGATAGGCATAACTGCCGTGAGGGTTCATTGTGGTCATTTTCAGATATAAAAGTCAACAATCCGACCAATACAGTGGTCACAGCGAGTTGTCCAAAAAATGAAGTCCGAGCCTTCTCCAATAGGGAGTAAACGTTTGGCGTACTAGCAGGAAAAATGTTAGAATTTATCACTTTTGAATTTTTGTAAAAGTTACAATAAAGTTGAAAGTTCAAATTGAAGGTTCTTGGTTGTGACCGTAATACTTAAACGTTCCCCGGTTAGATACGTCGATACGATGCTATAGAAGGATACGGTGTCCCATTGCCCTCGGGACTCGACCATGTTTCCTAGTAATATTGATAGAAATCAGGGTTAAAATTGGATCGAAAAAATTTCTTGAACCCCCCCGCCCCTAATGGTTGGTGAATTAAAAAAATGTATTAAATTAAACAATTAGATTTTAGAGTTTATGTAATGTGGGCTGTTCGGAAAAAATATGTCCGGATTGAGTTCTGCCGATTTGATTATATCAAATAAAAAAATCTCAAAAAATAAGGAAAAACGCATGGTGATACTCGAATGAAAATGAAAAAATATCGACCAATTCAGACAAAACATAAAATTATTTAGATAATCCCTCAGTATTAGAAATGGATTTGTTGAAAGTAAATCTTTTGGTTGACATAAAACAGGAAGATTTAAAAATTTTTGAAAAAAGTAAGACTAAGAAAATGAGAGTTCCAAAACCGATATAAATTTTGGCAGATCCAGAAGATGTGAAGAGAAGAAGTGAAGAACAAATCCAAGGAGATTCAATGCCGCACCTAAATTCGCGGAAAAAATCTGAGGAGTCCTTTTGAGTATCATTAAAGTTGGAAATAGATGAAATTATATCTTAAAGTTTTTGTGATTCTTGACTGATATTCGTAATACCGAGATATAATAGCATTTTATTATCACCCTAGATCTGTGCTGATTGTACTTTTGGACGAAGTTTGTATGAGTCTTCACTAGTTGCCACTTTGCTCTAGCATTTAATAAATTAGTATTAGAGCACCTTTCCCTAACTACTATTACGGTTTAAAATAGAAATATGCGGTTTGCACTGAAATGATTCATTTTAGTACCAAGTTTTATTTGAAAGGATTACATTTTTTCTATCGATTTGGATTACGTCACAACAAAAATGGCAGATATTTAACAATTTTTTTTGTTGACTTTTTTAATGGAACACCTAGTATATTTTTTTTTAGTTTGAAAGAACTGACCTTAACCTATCCAGTGATGTAAAGTTTTTCAAAATCGGTTCGAAAATGACTGAGTAATTCATCTTTAAAATGAGAAATGTAAAGTAAAAATCACATAAGGGAACATCGATTTGCGTCGTTCTTTTAACCATAGTAGGTTTTGGAAATGTATAAATGTCAAATTTATCAACTGTATTTTCTGTCATGGTTGTTGTATGAAGTTATATTTTCTATGGTTGTATGTTTTTAAGTGAAAATGGTGTTCTTATGTGTGAAATATTAATGGATCTTATGAGAAACGTGTCAAATTTCAATTTTTTGGAAAGTTCGGACTCGGAATTGATAATATAATAGGCGAAAAAAAAATTTAATGATCGCACTGTTTTGCTTGTGTATTGTTTTGTGTAAAATTAATTTGATGTTCTCTTATGTCATTTTTACTTTACATCTCTCATTTTAAAGATGAATTACTGTCATTTTCAAACCGATTTTGAAAAACTTTGCATCGCTGAATAGGTGAAGGTCAGTTTTTTCAAACTACACAAAAATATATTGGGTGTTCTATTAAAAAAGTCAACAAAACAATTGTCAAAAATCTGCCATTTTTGTTGTGACGTAATCGAAATCGATAGAAAAAATTTAATCCATTCAAACAAAACTTGTACTAAAAGGAAACATTTAAGTGAAAACCGCATTCTTTCCTAAACTTTTTACAATTTATGGGCAGCTAAAAATAGGGGAAAATATAAGTGGACACCCTGTGGAATGGAAGTTTTTTAATTAGAAATGTGTTTTAGGTCCGTTCTTGAATTTGGCGCAATGAATTAGACGAAATATTTTCTAGCTACAAATAAAGGTTAACAGGGCATAGAAAGCGTACTGCTCCGCTGATATACTAAGTAATCGCGCAAACTTTGTTAACTGTCCAAAACCTTTATTACGGTATAACGATTTTGGAATAAACAATCGAATAGGATATAAATATGTTTTTCACGCGTTTCTTTATTTCGTATAATATTAACCTTAGAGTGCCTTTCACAGTTAATTTATTGAGTTTCCATCAAACAATAGACAATTGGGAATACAAGATAAATGAAATTAGGAAACGTCGAAAGCGAAACACTATAAAAACTCTTGAAGTATAGATAGATGTTGTTGAATCAATATTTTCAAATCAGTTTTCGATTATTACTCCACTTTTTCACAGTGCCTATAACAACAACGTTAAATGCGAAAATACAATTTGAGGTAAATATTTCAGTAATTTTTTTTTACGTTAGATACAAAGAGAGAATACAAGAATCTCAATAATTTGAACATTATGTATAAAAGCAATATTGCGATTTCAAAAAGTAACGATAAAAAATAAAGGCGAAAAAATACATTTTTTCTAGCGGTAATAGTTATTTATTACTTCGCTTTACCTCAGAATAAGAAAGTATGGACATGAAAACGCTTACAATATACGAACGCGAGAGAAAGAATAAGACGGTATGAAGAAACAGGATTAACAAAACGCGTCATCCATCATTTAGAAAAAAGCAATAAAACGTTATTTAGATTGTATTATTAAGATTCTTTTGGTTTGTTTATACATTTTTCTTTTCTTTCCTTCTTCGTTTAAGCTTGGCTAATGCTGTGTGTATGTCTTTAGAATTCTCTTTATAAAGATGCGTTTTAACTATTAATGGATACGCAATAATAGCCATATTAAATTTAATAACATTATTATATTAAATCGAGCCAACGGCATAGGAAGCACTGCAAATTATGCTGTAAGATTGGAGTAGGATTATATAGGATAGAAAGGAATTAAGTAGGATATAAGAGCACATATAAAGGATATGGTACGATATTATCGTTTACGTTCATTAACGTTTAACTTTGACATTATTGTATTACTGTATTACATCATTTTGTATTCTGCATTGTGTTAATAAAAATTATAGTCACCCCTATAATCTACCAATAACTTTGAAGTCAAGAATTATAATAGTGATACATTCGATCGCCTTAGAAATAGGTTACGTCAATATCCTAAATTCATTCTCCGCATAATTAGATCGAGGTACCATTATCTGTTAACATTTGCCACAGGTACCTTTAATAATTAAGAAAGGAAATGTGATATTAGACGTCATTTATGTACGTTCAGTCAGTAAGGTATCCGTTACACGGAAAATGTTATGTAAATAATCCTTTCCGGAAAATTGGATACCTTGTACCTACCTATACAATTCCTTACGAGATCAACACATTTACAAAGTCTTCTTGCAATCAAAATAGATAATTTGACTTAATTGTAGCCTGTAGGCATTAAAGTAATAACATTTTACTTTGTACGACAATAACTTCAAATGCGTAATTTTCAGACTCATACTAAGCTTTTTTGAAAACAATTTACGAAAGCTATACATTAGAATAAAATAATTTTTTATAAACAATTTTGGAAAAAGTTGTTGGCTTAGGAATTTGCAGTGTACATGTACACAAAGTACAAAAAGCTCTCACATCCAGAGATGATTCGGGTCGCGCACGCACGTCATTTCGTTCGGAAACGATCGTCAAGTGTAACAGTGGTGGCGTAAATAAATCGTTGGTACATGTACAAGTTTTATGATATTTTATAAATTATATACATAGTGAACATGTAGAAATACACAAAATGTTTATATTATGTAATAAAAAAATTAATCACAATGACACAATCACTACAACTAGTCTTCGTCCGAGCTGTTTTCTTCTTCCAAATCTATGACTATACGTTCCGTTTGAATATCAAGAAAATGTTCGTTTTTTAAGTAATTGTCTTCATTTTCAATAATTTTCTTGCAACAATTTCGCCAATGGTCCTGCGTAACATTCGAAGTATTAACTACAGTATGATTCTCTTTGTGTAATAGGTCTTCAAATTTGTACGTAGTACCTATACTTTTTTGAGGTTGTTTAATAATATTGTATAACTGTGGTTTGAACATTTGCGGAGTAAATGATAATTTTTTGTCAACTAACCACTTCATTTTATCTTTTTTAGCAGTACCGGTTGAAGCTCGATTAACTTGGATATCGTGTCTATGACCAGTACCGAATTTGGGGCCAAATTCGATCAAAGTTTTACATGCAACCATTTTTCATAGTTTGTCAAGTTTATATCGTCATGGTAATCTCCACTTTTTAGCACAGATTTAAAAACCAAACTACAACCATCTAGAAAACCCATTTTACCACCCGCATGCACCACAATCATATTTGGTCCCTTAGATATGTTACACTTTAGCCCATTTTCACTACCATCACTCCATGATTTTGAATTCGTTTCATCCACGTACACAATGGGACGTTTTAATTACCGGTACTATTTTATTCGTTGCAAGTAGGAAATCCTCAATACTCGAATGTCCCTTTCTATAAGAAGTTTTCTGTTGTTTTCAGTTGTACGCCGCTTAAAACCAAGTTCCGTGAAAACAGACCTTAACGATGATGCACTACCCTTCCAATCCAAATCCGCCATAAGTTTATTACGCAAAGCATTTACATTCACTCTAGTACTCTCCGCTTTATGGAAGTTATATATACAGTTCGCCAAAATCGCTATTTTCGTATGGTTCACGTGGACGTTTTTTCCGGTATTCGAAAATTGAAGTTTCCCATCTTCTACGTCAGTTTCGCCTTCCTTGATAATTCTCGACACCTTACTCGCTGCGCAAAGTTATTTGTTTAGGTTCTTTTAATGTGATCGAAGGATTAATGGTTTTGAAATAATTGTACACTACCTCGCGTGTTTGACTGCGTATCACTTGTCCGTGCTGACCTAAGGTAGGTGTAACGCTCATAATCACGATATCGTATTACACTGTTCTAATTTAAAACGAGAATGAACGCAGTTTTGCATTGACAATTGAAACTGACTGCAACCATAATTAGAGTAATTAAAAATCCATAAGTAATAAAAACAAATTTAGTAGAAAATTTTCGAATTACCGCGAGTAGGATATTTGAAAACCGGCGAATGCGCATCTGACCTCCAAACCATTTCTGGTTGCGCGTGCTGTACCTATTGTATGCTCTTTATTGAACGTGCAATACAAAACTGTACCAACTTGCAAAATTTTTGATATCTATTCTTGTACTGGGGTAGTCCATCGCTGATCATCTGACTTGATAGGTGTCTTATACGATTAAATTTCATATTTCGCCGTATGACAGATTTCCAAAAACCAACACCTGTGACGTAGCTACATTGGTCACTCTATAACCCACAAAGTTCATTGCTATTTGTTGCTTTATTTATCGTTCAGTAACGAGTGTTTGGTTGTTAATAGAATGGTACAGATCGGAGCCTAACAAATTATGAATGAGGTTGATAGATACGACAAATATCATAAAAGTATTCTATTGGTCATAGATAAATCTATATGGTGGCACCGAATTTTGCATTAGAGAATCCTAGAACTTTAAAGTTTCTTATCACAAATTCCACACAAAAAAGGAATTTTTAAACACTCATTTAATCAACCCCATAAAAGAATGAAACTGATGGCCTTGGATATATTCAGTTACTGATGATAAATCACTTTAATTGTTTCTCAGGCGTAAAGTAATTTTCTGCAATACCTCCTTCTCCTTCAAAGATAACTTAAAAAATTCCTTAGTTCACACCAAAGATAAAATTGACACCCTCGAGAAATCAGGGGTTTATAAGTTGTCTTGTGGCACGTGCGGCGCGGTTTATATCGGCCAAACAGAGAATCAGATTCAAGGAACACTTCTCTTATATCAAGAATAACAACATCTTTGCCAAATCGTCTCTGGTTAATGACATATTAGACCGCGGCCATTCGTTTGACCCCAATATCAATTTTGAAATTTTATTTCTCTTTTCTTTAAATTCTTGTTTTCTCCCGTAAGTAGTCTCTTTGAGGTATAATTTTTCCTAACTTCCTTTTTCTAGCATGGTTTGCGGTACCTTGACCTATTGGCGTTTATTAATATTAGGTTTGTTAGTGGTTCCTCTTTTCATTAAATTTTATGTCTTGCGGTTTCAGAAATGCCAACATGACTTTTGAATTATATAAATAATTAACTTCATTTCATTCGCCTCCATCTCATCCATTTTACTACAAGTAAATTTAAGAAAAAAAGAATTTTTAACTCAGTATGTAATTTCTCATTTATAATTCTGTAGCTTATATATTGTATTCTAGCCTGAGGATGACTTAATGTCGAAACATGTCGTACTAAATATTAATTATTATCACAAGACGATTAAAACCGTCAACTTTATAGTTTTAATTTCATCTTTATTCAAATATATATAACCATGGGGAAGGTTATGTGAATTATTATTTGATTACAATTACATTTCACTCCATTTTGCGAGAAACGTATCCACCACATTATGGACTCAATCACTTTCTGCAATACCTTGTTAACGCAGTTTCAATTGATTTTTAAAAGACAATAAACACCGTTCTGCTAATGAATGGATGTCATTGGACGATTAGAATACTTTGTACAGTGGATATCAAGATGAACCAATGAATCGCTCCCAAAACATTAGAGAATACGAAGCAGAGAAAGTGATAAGATGCAACAAACTCGTGCCTTACTTATTAACAATTATTAGAGAATATGATTAGTCAATTAAACGTTTCAATGTTTTTTTGGAAGTTGTTACTGTATGAAACCAAAACTAAAATTGTCAAAAGATGGACAAAATGATAGGTATCTTATGCGATTCGCTTTAGGAAACAGGGAATTACTGAACCGAGGTTACTATTGCCATTATTTTCGCGTTTAGTAGCTTCATTTACAACTTTACTAATGCGTAATGCCGAAATTTTCGACAAAACTATATTTATGCACTCCCATATGAAAGTGATGAAAAGTAACTTCTCCGTCTCACAGAAAGGATAATGTCACCACCTACAAGGATTCATTACATGACGGTTGTAAATGAAACGGCCTCTATTGCGCAAAAGGAAGATTCTAATGAAGGTACAAGTTTATTATTATTACTGAGGAAATAACAAGAAGGTACCTAACACAATAAATTGTGTGCACACAAAGATTTAAACCGGTAGTCATTCGACTTGAAAGAATAGGTTATACCTTAACGTTTAATTAAGGTAACGGCTACTCATTAAACTCTTCGTGTAATGTGCAATCTAACTTCCGTGAGTGAAGCGCCCTGTACGTATCGTCTTATTCCTGTAAAGCTGCAAACATCACAAACGAACATCTTAACGTTGTAAGTAACTAGGTACGGCCATAATCTAGGAATATGTGCACTTCGGCATCTCTAATCAAATTGTAGAATTCTTTATGTTTTACTGTAACTAAAGAATAACAGTAATAAACGCAAAACTCTTATTGTTATTAGTTTTTTTGTCAAAGCTTTTTTTACTACAGTTGTAATGTTTACGTCTTTAACGAATGTGCACATTGTTGTAAACCATTAAGCAATGTGGATTAAACAAAAGATAGACTAAAATGGAATCATTAGTATTATTTACTACGAGTTTTTTGCACAATAACACATTGACCTTAGTACTATTTTAATTTGTAGTTAATTAAAACTTATCTACCATAAAATTATAAGAAAAAAACCTCGAGTTGATTGAACCCATTATTTAAATAGTGTGGCAAAAGGTTATTAAATGTGTGTGAACAAACTACTTTTCTCCAATGTAGACAGTTTGACGCTGATTGCTAAAATGATCTCGCTATTCAAATAAACGCTATAGAATTCTAATAAAGGACATTAAATTGCACGTACTATGAATTTATTAACAAGGTGTGAATATGTAGCAAATTTACGACAGTGGAACACCTGCTACCAACATAGACATAATAGAAAGCAAATATCGAGTTTTGTAATATAAATTTATTTATAAAAATTGAGTTCATTTCATTGCATTCCTAACATAGTATTATAATAATTAATGCTATATTACCATATATTTTAATTTGAAATTTTAATGGTAGGTACGTCAATTAGTTATCGCAATACTCTCTGACGAAAAGTATTTGCCGGTGAGTGACAAAATGAGTGTAAATATTAGAAGAAGTTACGTAATCATGAATTGTTGGTACAAATGTTATTCTAGATTATTAAGTAAATGTGATCCTATTTGTTTCTTGTTTTCCGAATATAAAATGGTGTATACGATGTATTGTTTCCTTCCAGAGCCAAATTCTTTTACATATCTACGAGGCTAGCCTTCTTTAAATGAGATTTGACTACTTGAAAGAATTTAGGCTAGTGAGTAGATATATTTATTGTTTTGTAAGCGCTAAAACCATTTAGTAAAACTTTAATGCCAGCGGTAGTCAAAAAGGCTTCTTTGTATTACTTCTTGCAGCAGAAATCGCTTTCCACAAACTTCTGATTGGGGCTTAGGTCAGAGCAGATTCTCCACTCCGGCTCCAAAATATAATCGTGCGATGGGAATGAAGGTGCCAAACGAAAATCCCAGTTAGTAGATATTATTTTATGTCGATTTAACCCAAATTACCTTAGTCCAAAAATGCTTCTTAAGCCTGCTGGAGCTCCTTATAAATGGTGCCATGAAGTACTTTTTGTTGTAATATCTCAAAAACGTTTCGATCGAAAATGTCCAAACTTTGCACAATGACTTACCTTCTGATCACACATCGGTCGCTGTAAATAATACTTCCTTGCTGCGCCCATTAGCGTCCCATGTGGGAGGGGGTCGCAGACATTTTGGATTGTATTTTTTTTACAGTTATTTTTTTGACATGTTTTGCATCAAATTCGAATTCTCTAGGGTCTTTTCTAAAAATAATGTGCTCTTGTTTCAAATCGTTAGGATGCACCCTTCTCCAGAAAAATAAATTTAAATAAATTACTAATTTATTAAGTTATTTAACTAAATTACTCTTATATCAAGTTATATCAAAAACAACAAATTTTACAGTAAGTGCTTTACATGACGGCCGCCTGTTTCAATACATAGTTCCATCTTTCTGTCTAGCGATCGCCTAATCACGAAGTTTAATCCCTGCAGGAAGGGGTATTAATTTTAATTCAAAACCACACAAAGCGCCCTGAATAAATACGCAAACAATAAATTTTAATTGTTAAAAATATCTCTAAAAGGTTAATTACAAAAAATGATTTTTAAAATCGAAAATTTTTGGAAACAAAGATTGTTATTAATCAACCATGTTTTGAACACGTTATCAAAACGATTAGCCACGACGCAAAACCATCTTTACCTATTTCTCACCGCCATGGGTTCTTTTCCCATAGAAATTGGAATATAAATAAAGATTTTTGGACATCACTATCCCGAAAAGGTTGGACACCATTAGGGAAAACTATGACAAATACAGTATAATCTTAGAATCAGTGGAAAGTTTGACTCCAATCAGTTAATCTCTCTCCTATTGGACAAACATTTGAAAGTCGTATGGCACACTTTCAACGTATAGGCTGTATACTTAACCTGACCATTTAATTTTTGACTCAAAACGGGACATCGGTTTGCATTTGCAAAATGTACGGAAACGATTATTAGGCAGGCACTTCGAACATTTATTAAACTATGTTAATTAGCGCAAGAAAAAGTTAACCTTTGTTTTTATTTAAAAATTTAAGGGTTGTTTACCCTGTACCTAAAGGATGAAACAATGTTGTCAAATGGCAGTAAAAGTACCTAGCTTATCTAAATAAAAAACAATTGACCTGTCCGCGCTTTTTTTAGTTTTTAAATCCCTCAAACTCATTTTCCATGTTTGCAACTTCAATTTTTTTGTTAAAAATAAAAAACTAAAAAACTAGTGCACTGAATTCATAAAAGAAAGACCTTTCAAATGACATATCACTTGCCCCATCGTCCCTATTTAAATTATAGGCATTGTTCTCACAGCGCTAAGGGATGAAATCATTTCACGTTGAAAATTATGATAAAAGGTGTCCCCTTTGATTTCAAAATTGACGTGTTTTTGCATTTCTTAATAAAAAATATTCTAGCCAGAAAC
The DNA here is from genome assembly GCA_036250285.1 of Pyrocoelia pectoralis. Lineage (NCBI taxonomy): Eukaryota > Metazoa > Arthropoda > Insecta > Coleoptera > Lampyridae > Pyrocoelia > Pyrocoelia pectoralis. The sequence goes on from CM070075.1 coordinate 9,856,812, forward strand.
CCGTCCGTTACCTTTTCGTTGGGCCACACTGTATGTAAATTGCTCAAAATGCCCACCGTTATGTTCACGACACAATTCCACTTTGTTCCCATTCCAATTGTCGAACTCTTTTTCCAGAGTTGCAGGTGTAATTCTTTCAAGTTTCCGTAGCAATTACTGCTGCTTGAAGTTTGCCCAATGTATGGAGACGGTATCGAAAAATGTTGAACAGAAAAAAATATAACGGAGTTAAATCTGGAAAACTGGGAGTCATCATTCTTTGTTAATTAAACAATTTCCAAATCGATCAACAATTCGTTTCTTATGGTTAGCAAACGCTCGATAAGGAATATTAAAATCGGGGTGCTCTTCGATAAACTGCTCTCGACAGGAGCAGTTCAACTCGCCAATTCAACACCGTAAAAAAATACTACGCGCGAAATTCAAACTGTCACCAGTATTAGAGATTCACCCGGTGTTATATTATATTACATATAAAATCATATTATGGGGTATAATGTAGATTTTCGGTATTTTTTTAAATTATTTTAGTACATTCAGACAAAAATATAAGCACCCAGTCTGCCAATTTTCGCGGGGTTTGTGAAAACGGGACAATTTTGCGTCCCGGGGTTTTTCTCGGGGACACCGAGACGGAGTACCGAAAAAAGGGACGGTCCCGTTCAAAACGGGACGTATGGTCACGTTATAATATACTGTTAAAAGTTTCTGTCTGTCTAGGATAATTCCCTGCGGAGTACTTCAAAAACGCTCCAAATAGACAGACGGATTGATAATGGCACATACTTAAAGAAAAACAATTATTTTTTGAAAAAAGTCCCGTTTTTACGATTTTGTAATATTTTGTATAGAGCAAAACGCTCTGTTATATTAAATGTTTTTACAGGGTTTAATGTTAATGCATCTATAGTCTATACTAAATAATAAAAGGAAGTAACTCGACTAATGTTTTTATTTTAAAATATAACCCAACACGTTTCGACACTATGTATCATTATCAAGAATAGCGGATTGTTTTAAAATAAAAAAATTACTGGACTATTTGTTTTAATTATAAGCGAGTTTGAAGAAAATTGGATCGATAACAGTGTCGGAGAAGTGTATATTAGCCCAGTCTAACAAAGTTATCACTGTAACAGTTTTTCTATAGACTCGTATAGATTAAAACGTAGGTTTTATCCATCGATATACTGGGTGATTCATTAAGAATGTCCAATCTCTGAATAGATTCCAGACCTCAAAATATAATGATTCTGCCCAACATGCCTTATACAAATATTGCTAGTTTCCGAGATACCGGATGTTTAAAGTTTAAATATGAATTTTGATTTTCGCAATAACTTTCTATTTTTTCACAATTTCTTTTCGAAAATTGGCAGTTTTACCTTTTTTTGCATGAGGATTGCCAATTAATTAAAAAACAAAAATAAAAAACTTCAAAGGAAATGTAGAAAATGTCCACCATTTACTTCAATACACTTTATGATCCGTTTTCGCAAAGATCTCTTCATATCAAATAACCCTTGTCTATTATTTTTAATCACATTAATTAATTAATTGTTATTGCGAAAATCAAAATTCATATTTAAACTTTAAACACTCGGTATCTCGGAAAATAGCAATATTTGTACAAGGCATGTTGGGCAGAATCATCATATTTTGAGGTCTGGAATCTTAAATTCAGAGATTGGACATTCTTAATGAATCACCCTGTATAGAAATGGACTGCGCGTGGTTATGGTAAACCGGGATACTGCAGGTGAGAGTTAACGTGGAGGCCTAGTTCTAGCTTTATCTGTCGGGTATCTATTGGTCGCTTCATTTTCATGAGAATGCAGCGACCAATAGATACGCGACAGATAAAGCTAGAACTAGGTCTCCACGTTAACTTCTCTCTCACCTGCAGTATCCCGACTTAGCATAACCACGCGCAGTCCATTTCTATATGTCGATGGTTTTATCAGGCAACAACTGCCAGTACAGCCCGTTTTTATCAACTGTATAACCCTTTGTTTGAAGGGCTCAACCAATTGGGGATTAGAAGATAACCATCGATCGCCTGTAATTTTCAAAATACGACAAGTCTACATTTAAAACGTTTTAAGCAATCATCACTAGCAATAAAGGTGGGAATGTTTAAATTATTGCTCAACATTAATAGCTTTCTTCATGTTTAAGGTTTAATTTAAGTTGAAGTTGGGGTTACGAGGTCTTTTAGAAGAAAGGAGTTAGGTTCATTCCATACATTCGTCACAACGTAATTCTTTTTTATATTTTGCAAATAAAGTTTACATTTCAAAATGCACGCCTTGTCACTGAAAAATAGACAATTTCGACATTTTTATAACATACCCTAGTGCTTAATTCTTATGTAAACGATTTACGAAGGAAATTTATACAGAGGTAAATACACTGTTCACATTATCAGGCGCTCCGGTCTTTTCATATTACATACGTGTGTCCATTTTGCATTTAGGTATGTTAAGACGTTTACTTCAACGAGAATGGTTACCGCTGATGATGTATTTTTAGTTTCAAAATCTACAAACTAGTTCAGAATGGAGATTATACTATACCTAACGATTATATCAAAATTCATATTTTATCACAAACACCCAATAAATTTGCAGCTGCCGTACTCGTAGCGCAATACACAATACTTCATTCCGATCTATTTGATATAGAATTTGCGATTCATTCTAAAATCCATGTCTTCCAAAACGAAATAACGATCATTCTGATTTTAAATTTTCTAGCATAAGATGTAAGAGAAATATAAATTGGAAAATGTCGAGAAATAAATGTTTTAGGTACAATGAAAACAAAATGGCGTTTTTATAAAGTAGTTACTTATGAAATTCAAAACGAATCTAAGTAAAAGGCAGAGGGTGAGAATGCGACATAAGTGTGTTTTCTCCAAAAAGTATGCTTATTATGACTTAAGGGTAAATCACATTCAATACTCAAATCTTGTGCCTTGACTAACAATGCAATAAATAAATCAATAGGTAAAGAGTAGAAATCCTAATGGGTTGTAACAACCCAAACACATAAGATTCATAAAAATTTTAGAAACTTAAAACGTCTCATTTTTCTTCAGAGTAAATTAATTTCATCTAAACATTGTAAATTAGTTTCAAATTAACTTCTAAATTAAAATAGAAGTGTTAATTGTTGAATATTACCTAACGATTTGAGCTATCGCTCAACGCGGTTATACTCCCTCATTGCCTTAATAAATCAACTTTCTTATCTGACATGCACCATTTATATTACTCGGGTGGTGTAAGGAATAACAAAGCGCTATCAATAAGACAGCGTAAACACGGAGAGAGTGAGATATCCTTTAGGATTGTTAAGTATTCCGAGTTTTTTCCGCATTTGAGAATTAATTAGGTTCAAATTCTTTATAACAATCTTGTAGTTTTGACAAGTTCACTAATTAAGAAGAGTGAAGCGACCCCCAAAAATGGACGCTTCATACGTACTGTCTAAAATGTAATCACACCCATGCTATAAACTTCCAACTTAAATATTCTAAGGTTTAACTACGTGTTATAATTGCTGATGGTAATCGTCGTAGCGTAAACTAAACAGATACTACGGAATAAACTGTAATTACTGGTTATTAAAGGGTATTACTGTTAGCAGCCACTGCACTGTACGATAATACTACATTACATATAAATAACATTTGAAACACGGGAGTATGTTATGCCCTTTCAGCCTTGTTTAGTAAATTATGAGTTTATATTCGTATTATACCACATAATGCAAGGGGCGATCCTTCTTTAAATCATTTGCATATTATTTGAGCAAATTTATTGCCACGATTAAAAAGTAGTTATTGTGTGATTTACCCTAATATTTGGCATTAAAATCAACGCCCTTGTAATATGAACCATTAATAATAAGAAAAAATTAATTTGTGTTTGTTTTTATACCTTTCCTGTGGCCTTCTTAACAGTATACTTTTCACAATTATTTCAAACGACACAGTATGTGGGCTTTCACATGATGGTGATGTCATTAAAACAAAAATGTAAATAGTAATGTCATCGTAGTAGGTAGTACTTAACAGTATGGTCACTTTTTGCAATTTACGGCTGACATATTAAAATAATTTGATGTTCTATAGAATTGTAGGCTTGTTAGAAACGATTTGTGACAGGCTTCCATAAATACGTTTAGTTTACTTCTATAGAAACAAAAAGATAAATTGATGTGGGCTTAATTTTAAATTAAAAAAGATCAACTATTGTAATAATTTTGCACTCAGTATAACCATACCTTGCCCTACTTATTAATATACTCAGTTAATCCACCTTTTGACTTCCCTAACTACCCAAAGGTCATTCAAGAAGATGTTGCGTTAATATAAAAAACTTTGTGAGGTATTTTGAGAACTAAATATAAAATGAACATCAGTAATATGCAAAACAGTTAAAGATGGTGAAATAAACCTCAAAATGAAGGAAAACTCGAAGATAAAGTGGTACTGGAGAGACCTATTACAACTATCTTTTGAACAAAGGTAATTTACATGACACAGAAAACGTTGAAACTATAAGTTGAAGAAAATGGGATTATAGTTTGCGAAAGAAATGTTAACGTGTCATCGAAAGGAGATAAAAGTTTTCAACTACAACAATCAATGGACTCAATTGTGTTATTGCCAAATTTTATGTGCTCAACAAATTGATGCTTTTTTACATGTCATTAAAGGAAATAAAGTAATTAAGAAGTACCTTTGGTAAACGTCGATGTCTGTGTGTATGTTTGACATAAAATTCAAAAAGAAGGCTTCCTTGTGGGGAAGACGTAAGCTTTCTTTTGAACTTCATAATTACCGAGATAATTACGAAGTGTAATATCGGCTAAGAATGGCAACTTCCCAGAACTGATACTATTTTTAAAAAAAATCGTTTGAATTCACAGATAAATCGTGTTATATGCGAATAAAAAACAACACAGTCCTGGAGAAAAAACAGAAAAAGAATCATATACTTACTAGAATAGTTAATTGCAAGGAATCCTCCTTTCCAAATGTAATTGAAGAAACAAAATGTATTATTGTATTTTTGGCAATTATGGAGGTCCAAGCGATGCCCTTTTTTATTTTGTTGTAGAACTTTTTAAGATCATCTCGAAATCAAATTTATGTTATGAGATCCTTATTATGTACTTTATTAATCATGCTTCATCGATTGCCAAATGTTTGCAAACATCAGGATTAGATTTTTAACTGAATTAATGATCGTTGAAACTAAAAATTCATTATCTTAAATCGCTGGGAGCTTTAATTAATTAAAATTAACCACAGACACAATTTTACATTTCCAAATCTTTTACAAATGAAGTTTTTTCATCTGTTGTGTAATATTTCATAGGTAGGTACTAAAAATGAAAAATCTGAATTAATTTAAGCAACTTTCAATTTTGCTGTTAAAGTCATGGTTCGTGCTATTACAGTACTTTATTTTGCACATGTATTTTGTCAATTCTACAAAAAACGGTTTTAGTAATTTGAAATTTGGAAAAGGAATTAAATGCATATTTAAAGTTCTTTCTAAAATCTAAAACAATTGGAGGAGCCAACATTTGAGGTATTTTGCAAGAGTAACTCAAAAAAAATCACCACACTCCTTAATTTTTTGGAGGAGTTCTTATCAACGATATCATATAAATTCCTTGAGATTTCCATGTTTTTCAGTAACATTTATATAAATTTGAGATTTCAGATTCAGATCAGAAAATCAGATTGCGTGAACGTATGCTATGGTGGAAAAATACTTCCTACAGGAACTATAGATAATAATTTCCACATTTTCTATACATTCGAACGTACGATGTGTGAATTTCATTCATGTTCGTACATGTTCGTTAACACTGGCACATATTTACTTTATTTGTGTATCACCTAATACAGTGGTAATTTGCCAGTAAATTCATGCTGCACTTTAATGTTTTTACCTTAAAAATAGGTAAATGGTATCTCCAACAAAAATAAACATCAGAACATAATCATATACCAAGAGAAGTAAAATTCACTCTCATAACAGATTGCCTAAAAAAGTATAGTATGTTACTACTGTATGTTATTGAGGAAACTCCATTATAACTATCGGTTCAACGTATTTCCTATGCTACATAACCGAACGTTAAAAACCGTTTGTAGCGAAACAAAACTGTGATATAATGTCTTTCGAATCCCGAAACTCCCATTTTTAATATGGTAAAAAAATCAAAACGTGTTTCGCACCGTTAATTTCTTTATTGCCACGGTGTATTCTAAATAAGTAGTAAACATAAAATTTTGAAAAAAATTACAGAAGGTGGTGTGTGATCTTTTGTAAAAGAATTCTTATTCGTTTATCATACCTATAAATGCGGGTCATCAGTGTGCAACAATTTCAAATTACCTATTTTTTAAATCATCTGCATTAAATTTTAAATAAACTTCAGATTTGTCTGGCCAGGAAAGGAAGCTCCGCATTATAAACGACAAAAACTCGCGATCTCTTGGATGACGTTGCTGTAATGTAACCGAGTTGGAACGCACAAAGTTCATATTGTATTTTGCTTTAAATATACATTATAAGTAAATAATATTCGTATTAGTACAAAAAATTAATTTATTGCCAAGATGGTGTTGATTACTTTGCCGACTTGATGAAGGGAACAAGATTTTTACTCGGCACAATATAATTTTAGGCAAGCTCATTTTCAATGCCACTCGCATTCTAGATAAGTTCAAACATTCTTGGAAAAACTGAACGATTCCCTCCCCTCAATTATGGCATTATTAATTGGGGTAAGAATGAAGGGAATGATCAGTGTTAAACGAGTCATTGGTCCTATGTATAGTAACTTCAAAAATGTTAACAAACTATCTTTATTATATGGTATAATAATCCTCTTATCCATAGCGAAAAAAGTAACATCGATGGATTTCTCATAGATTTAACCTGAAGCTAGAAAGATACTTTAATGCTATCGAAACAATCATTCCTACCTACGTGGCAAACCGATTTCCAATTACTGCTATTAAATTATTGAATAAGCTACCTGTAAATGAAACGCGGTCAGTTTTCATGCATAGAAAGTACATCGTAACCAACATAAATTATTTCAAATCCAAATTAGAACAATAAAATAATAATTACATGCATACTGCCAATTACTGTCGTTACAGAAACCATTAATGTTTTATGTTACTTTGACTGATTCTAACATTGGAATAATTTTTCTTTTACATTTGAGGCGGTCAACTATATTAAATACAATACTAAATGATATTGTTCGTACCAAGAGAACCTCCATTAATAAATTATAATTATACATAAGTAGAATTATAACTCATGACTCATGAGATAGGTAGGTAACTATATTTCAAACAAACTGTGCCGTCAGAATTTCAATGTAACTTTAAACAATATTGTAATTAAGATTTATGTTTTCGCATTACCTTAATCCACTGTAAGGAAGACATTGGAGTAAAAGCAGAATACTACACCTATGGATATGTATTTGCAAAATTCTAGTAAGAGTGGCGCTAATAATAACCAATGATCTGATCATAGATCTCTGTCTACTTCACTTAACGTTCATTTCATAGGCAATAGATTTCATTTCAAAAGACCGTTTTCGTTTTCTCTTCTTTTGTTAATAAATAATCACGTAACGAGCTTCAATTACGAACTTCCTAGAAAGGGGAACTGTATTCAATTAACATTAACATATTACCTTTACAATGCAGGAATCATTCATAAAGAAGAAGATGCCTAAAGGTTTAGGTTATGCGCACGTGCCATTAAATTAAAATTAAATATGTGTGTACGATGACCTGATCAAGTTCCTATTTAGGTTTAATAGTTAGGCTCGAGTTAGGTTTAAGAAAATAACAGTTTCGCAGTGGACATTGTTTTCAATCGATTAGTTACATTTTAGGAAGGTTTACATTACATAGTCGAAACTCTGTTGAGGAATTTCGGTATAGCGTTAATTTTCTGCGGGATTACACATACGTACTTCGAATGGAAAATAGGTCACTTTTAATCTTACTGAAATTTAAAGGATAAGTCCATTAATCCGGAGAGAACATTCAATTTCATTTATTTGAGCTCCTTGTTGCCAAATTATTTAATAGGATATTTTGTGTATGGACAATTATATTTTACGCGTATATTAAATTGAACGTGAACAGAGTAATGTTGTATGAGGAAATGAAATGTGTTATTTTTAAGTTTTCAATTTACCTCGAATGGAACTAAATTTCCGTCTAAGCGAATAAAATGCATAACTTGCAGAGATTCAAGAATTAAATCAAACAATTGATTACATCCGCCGCTACATTTGCAAACTTAAAATAGAAGAACGTATTCCCCTGGTTCTATCAAGATCGTTTGGTCATTGTTTATAACACATACGGTATCCCGAGCCAACGAAGTCTAAAGATGCAGAAGAGAATTCAAGTCCCCACCGTCATATTTCCTTCGAGTTTATTATTATCAGCTAACACTGCAAGGTTTACAACTCCTGCAAACGGAATTGATAATGGTGAATTATTTACCAATCGTGCTCGAAGCAGCAACATTACGTGCTTAGAATTTTGATTATGGAACACAAAATTTCGAAAACTTTGCTATAAACTGTAAAATCTAATTTCCTTTAATTTAATTTTAAATAGAATTGTGTAGCTAACGTTAATAATAATATTAAATTATTGTTACATTGCATTCTGAAAGCGTGATACTGCGTGAATAAAACGTTTAACTAAGCCGGGATCAACAAATTTCTAATTACAGAAAGAGAAGGATGTCATTTCTGTATTATTCTGCCTTTCTCTCAATACTACGAGTTACAATTCTACTACATTACACTCTTCCAAGACGCTCTTGAAAATGTCTTTACTTGCGCTGCTCATGGTTACGGAATCTCACATACTAATCTGCAATGATGTTAACATTTTTGAATTCATCTTAATTAGTTGAGGATATATTATGCTTTGCGTGGACTCTTTGTAAATTCTTCAAACACCGCCAAGGCATTGAAAAAAGGATGCCTTATAACATACACCAAGAATAGTACCTACTTGCATGTTAAAAAGCAAGTTAACGAAATATTCACGCGGTTTAACTCAGTAACGAAGTAATCACATAAATTAAATTTCGGCGCGTTTATTGTTACCATACATGAAACCGTTAAGGCTATAAATTTATTCAGCATACAATTATCTTTAACTAATATATATGTATCCGCAAATTCTTATGAAAATTGCTTTTTCTTTTTTTTCTGAATAAGATATTCTTATTTATCCCTTCCATGAATTCAAGTTAAAATTTGAGTTTGTTTCAATCTCACATTTTAAGATAAAAAATGTTTAAAATACGTCATTAAATGTTAATGTTGCTATGGATGCTACATGCCACGTTTTTCTATTTTTATCTTACCGACAACTTTGCTATGGGCTATGGTAACATCCTTTATTAGAGATTCTAACTACTAAAGCAATACAAAAGACTTGTTATTATGCCCGTCGAAATGTTAGTGAAATATAAGCCGATTTATAAAGCAAAGACGATTTTGATAAGTTTAACTGTTTAAGATCTTTCGGCAGGAAAACCCTTAAGTTGTGCAAAAGTAAGAATTGTAACTAGGTTAAATTAAATGTTCTGTATTTTTACAGGTTAGGGTAAAAAGGATCTTGATTATATAACATATATACTCAAATCCATAAGCGACAAATTCAAATTACAGTGTTATTCAGGGCACCAGGTTATAGAACATGACAAATTAGTTTATTAAATAATTATAAATGTAGATTCATATAAACAAAAAAATTTGTGAAACACAACTGAAACATCAAAAACGTACATTTTTGCACCATTCGCGCTAATAAAATTATTTGCTCAAAAGTAAATCAGTTTTCAATGTGACATTCCCTCTGGTATTCTTTTTGAAAGTTAAACGGCTAATTTTCTATTCACTAAAATGTTTGTTTAGAATTTAAAATTTTCAAAAATATTGTACCGGATCTCTTTAAAAAATGTTTGAACTTTGTAGTTTTGAATATCCCAAAAGTCAATTTTTATTAAATAGGATCCCATACTACTTTTATTCTCTTTTTTGAATTTTTAAATGATCTATCTTTTATGTAGGTATTGTGTTCCCTATACTTAAGTTAATTATTATTATCCAAAATGGTTCGAAACTGGGTGAAAATGAAGTACAAAGTTGAAAACAGTTTTTGCACAACACCGGTGTAATATTTTTGGAAATTTTACATTGCAAACATTTAAATAAATGTGTTTTGTTAAGATTTGTGGAAAAAAATAATACATTACGTAGTTTACAAAATAAGGCAGCTATTACACTTTTGAGGTAGTTGTAAAACTGTTAAGAAATCCAAACAATTCCTTCAAAATGGGTCAGTTTAGGCATGTTATTACCTTATCTAACTTACATTATTTATGAGCGCACAATTGAGAAACAACAAAAATTAGGCGATGCCATTTCAAATAATAGGTCCTTTAAAGGTTTAAGGAGTATGGGGTCACCCTGTATAAGTGACGCTAATTGTAATATAGGTTAGGTTAATAAAGATACTAATTACTAATATTGGACCACTCTGTATTATATTTTGTCCACATAGTTAAGTTGAATAAATAAAGTACTATGTATTCAAAGACTCCCATAAAAATCCATGGATGTTTGTGTCCGTCTGGTGACTAAATTCCCAAAGTGGACGTTCCTCTGGCCAGACAACGGCGAACTCGTATGAGACGGTATAAACGTCTGAAGCAATTTGGGGAAGTCACCTTTACCGTTCCGCAGAACAATATTTTATTCACAACTATAGTAAATATCGAAATTACGACCTGCGGAGATAACCCATTAGGTACGTATCATAATATTTACGTGTTTTCTCATTAAGTTCTATAAACTTTACTTTTAGACTAAGTAGTTTATAAAATAGCAATAAATCGTAATGTTTATAATATACACATAGATCCATTAGCCTCTACCTATAAAATAGAACTCAAGATGAACGAGGCAGTTAATTACTTACTTGCATTGTACCAACATAATTAGCGAATGTTGGCTATTTACCAAGGACAAGGCGTTAGACTTTTTTATTGCTTTATTGTTTCTAGGTTGTGCTTCAATGAAAAAATTATGAAAACAACTGAAAAATAGTGCAGAAAAAATAGAAAACACACGTGGCATCTTAACTTTTTCGGCTGCTCCGCGTTATGTTGCGTTTCGTTTTCCTGGTGTTCCTGTGGCGTTTCTAATTGTATCCAGTACGGCTTCTCTAAATACGAGGTCTGTTCAAAAAGTATCGCGAATTTTGAATTATATTACGTACCTATATTCCTTTCTCGATTTTTTTGTGGCGTTAGGATGGTACTCATGTCCCTCACTTACGCTGACAATGTCAGCCATCTTGAATGCTTAGCTAATTGTAGACAGCTATTTTGGTTGGACATGTTTTGGGCTTGTCTTCCATTTTTGCCTATTCCAAAAAATGGATCAAAGAATCTGTATCAAATTTTGTGTGAAAAACAAAATTAAGTGCGTGGACGCATTCCGAATGTTGACGTGGCATTTATGGTGAAGCTACCTTGGACCAAAGCAACGTTTATCGGTGGTACAAAATGTTCTCAGAGAACCGAAAAGATGTAAACAACGAAAAGCGTACCGGACGCACGAGCACATCAACAACAGACGAAAACATTGATAAAGCGAAGAAAATAATATTGGCCAATCGTCGAATCACCGTTAGAGAAGTTGCTGAGGACCTAAACATATCGATTGGCTCGTGCCATTCGATTTTTACCAATGATTACGATGAGACCGGTCGCCACGAAATTCGTGCCAAAATTGCTTAATTGCGAACAAAAACAGTGTCGCGTTAACATTGCTAAGGAGCTGTTGGACTCTGTCCGCGACGAACCAAATTTGCTCCAGAGGATCATAACTGGTGACGAATCATGGGTTTATGGTTATGACGTGGAAATTAAAGCTCAATCATCGCAATGGAAGCTGCCGTATGAGCCAAGACCGAAAAAAGTGCGCCAAGTTTGGTCGAATGTGAAGGTTTTGCTCACCGTTTCCTTCGATTGTAGGGGGTGGTGCACCATGAGTTCTTGCCACAGGGTCGTGCAGTCAATAAGGAATATTACCTGCAAGTTATGCGCAATTCGCGCGAAGCAATCCGCAAGAAACGCCCGGATTTGTGGAAGAACAAAAATTGGCTTTCGGACCGTGATAACGCCCCTGCTCACACATCGATACTTGTGCGCGTATTCTCCAGCTTTGGCCCCCTGTGACTTTTTCCTGTTCCCCAAAACTGAAGAGGCCCATGAAAAGACGACGCGACGCTACGCCACGATTGAAGCGATAAAGACCGCATCGTTGAAAAAGCTGAACATGATCACAAAAAATTATTTTTTTAAATGCTTCGAGCATTGGGAAAAACGTTGGCGTAAATGTATTATATCGGAGGGGAATTACTTTGAAGGAGACAAAATAGACATCAATGAATAAATAAGTACTTTTTGAAAAAACACAAAATTCGCGATACTTTTTGGACAGACTTCGTATTGGTGATTCAATTATGGTTTGTTCATTAAACAAAAACATTTCAGGGCGAAATACATAAACACAATTGCGCATCGTTTACACTTTGTTGAATTTTCACTCTGCGACAGTTTTATCAAGAGTGTCTGTCCATCGCATCCTTAGAGGCCCCCTTGTTCCATCTCCAGAAAGGGCTGCATCTCCGATTTTCCGAAGATACAAGCGGAGCGCCTTCATTTAGTTTTGGCACGATACCATTTTTGTTGAAATATAAAAATTGATCCCTATTTCGACACGTTGATCGCGTTGCCTACTTTATTATATATACAATTATTTTGGTCTAGTTGGAACTTCATTTTACGATTTTGACTTCACGCTTGAAACGACCCAGTATTAATTTCCAAAATTAATTCTCTAAAAATTAAAAAAAAAACATTTTTAAAAAAATTATTTCTAGGTTTCTTAGGCTTCTTTAAGTACATACTTTCTACTTAGTAAAAGCTGTTATCGATAGTTGTGATAGTTGGTGATTAGGAACGGATATAAATAATAATTACTTTTGGACATTAATACTTGGTCATTTCAAGCTGATGATGACGGCTTTGCTGTCGAAACACGACCGATTTTATAATTTGTTATTGTGGTTTTTGGGTGTTTGCAGTGTTGTGTATGAAATAAATATCACAATTTTTACTTATGAATGACGCTGCGCGTAAAATTAACCCACAATTAATTAACAGAGATGTAATTTGGGCTTTGTCACAAAGATACACTTTGATTTAACCATCACTAAACACTAAACGTCATCAAATTTTGAGCCAAATTAACGTCAGACGTCTATGACTTCATATACATTATAAGTTTTCAGCTTAGTTATGGAATGTGGTCTCGAGACAGCCAATTTTGTAAATAAAGCTCGATTGTTGTGGAAATCCGAAAATTGAAATTCCAAATGGAAGTATTATACTAGATACAAGTAAGAATTCTACTTTACGTGGATAACATTTTCCCTTCCTTTTAGCACAAGTAAGATGCGGAAGTATCACGATCAGTGAAAAGGCATTCACTCGTAAGATGTGTGTATATTGCGATGGGCTATGTGCAATGGATCGTCTTAATATTATTGTTACAAGCTTTGCTCGGATATTATCAGGCAATAATCATATAATATTGTTTATTTTGAGATGTAATTCTAAAAAGTATCCCACATTAAAGCAATAAAAGCCATATCGTTTAAAGTGTTCAAGCTTATAAAGACCCGGCAAGAATATTATATTACACCCTCTTCACTAAACGATTGCGAATAAAATCGTGCGAAATAAACAGTGGGCTCCATGCCATAATGGCGACTATATTGAGGTCGAACCAGCATTTAACAATACTATACACCAAAAAGGGGTGTAAAAGTTCAAGTATTATTTGTTTAGTGAATTGATGTGTATATAAGTGCAGAAAAACTTTAAGGCGAAATCGCATCTGTTCCTCTCCTACGCTAATAACGTATATAAAGCGACATGGGGTTAGCATCCCTACGAAGGTCACTGCACTCACTGCGGGAAGTTTCCTGTAATCGCTGAATGCATTTTCTAAATTGATGGATAAAATATAAAAGAATGAAAGATGAAAAATGGGGGCAATTTAATTTGTAAGCAAGAGAAAATTAAATAAAATATTGAATAACTTCAGTTCACTACTAACAGTAGTAATAATTTTAACAAATGATTGAAATTCTGAGAGTACCTACCTATATAGCAGAAATTCGTTTGTAAACTAAATGCGAATTTTAATTTTTCCCTTTTTAACATTCCGTATTCGAGCGTTTTTAATCAAGAAAAAAGCACAGAAAACAAGTTTATCTACAACAAATTAATTATTTTGAAAGAGAAATAACGAAAGATAAGACCGCATTCGTAGCGGATCAAGAAGTCTTTAGAATTACGCTTTATATTCTAAAGAAAATACTCCTAAATCTATCCTTTGTACTCTAACAATGCCGCTTTGGACATTGTCCAACTCATGAAAGTAAAGAAATTATTATAGTTACGGTAATAATCAGAAAATCAAAAAAGCGAATTACTATATTTTACCAAAATAACGTTACAACCGTCAGTGGAATTGTGTCAGCACTCGGGATAACGTAAAGTGAAGCTAATCTAAAGAAACTGCAGTTGCAGTAAAGTGATACAGTAAGTTACACAGAAAATCTTTATTATCATGCCCAACAATATAATATAATATGATTTATATGGTAGCACGTAAAACTTTCAATTTCCTTTTTTCTCTTTAGATTAACAGCAACTAAATTTTGAATATGTAAGTAAGTATATACAGGGCTGGGCAAAATACATGCACTAACGTATTTCAAATACAAATTACAAAATATTCCCAGAAAGGTATTTCAAATACAAGATACTTTTATATATTTTTTAAAAATACAAAACACTAATACAATATTTGAAATACAAAAATACCGGTACCTACAACTATAATCACAATTTCAAAAAAGCAAGATTAAATCTTTTGATGTTAATTATTGGGAAATACTTAATAATGTAATTTTAGCGACCTAACGTTTAATAAAAGTAGACCTATCGATGTGTTTTTTTTTGTAATTATTAGAAGTAGGTCAATGAATATTAGATAACGGTAACGTTAGGCTTTAAAATACTAAATTGAGTTATGGGGCAACAGGAATGATAATTACTCCACACAATTCCATGGTCACAAAGGTGTCGAGGACTCAAGGCTTCTTGATAGTTTAAAAAAGTTTTGGGAAGTAAGGTTACTGTTAAAGGAAGGTTTTGAGAAGTTAGGTCAGTTAAGGCCGGGAATTAGCTAGACCAGGGATGATCAACACGTGGGCCGCGTGCGACTCTGCGCACTTCGTCATGTGGCCCGGCCCTTCAAATCTTTACATATATTTATCATATATACCTAAGTGTGTAACTAATAAGTACATATTATAGAATTTTTATTGTATGTTTATGTTTTATGATAGGTTCTCTTCTGATGAGTTGTTATGTTGTTTATTGTTTAATAAAGACAAAAATTTTGTTTATTGCTAATGTTTGTTAGTTTATTACAATTCTCATATGCGCCCCGCATAAAATTTTTAAATTTGTAGTTTGCCCATTGATAAAAAAGGTTGCTCACTTGCACTTTTATTTTTTTCCATATTTATAAAGCAATTAATACACGTGCACTGGGACCGACAAGATTAACCAACAATTTATTTCTTCGACGTTACTGACTCAATAGAATTTAATCCCAAAATGGATGCTGCACAAGGATCGGCGCAAACTCTTCCCGCCAAGGAAGTGTGAGCTGATTGTTAGGTAAGCTGTAACCAAGTGGTGAAAACGGTGTCAAACCGATGACTGTCGAAATGTCCCAATTAGGACCGGAGTTGCCACGTCTCAGACTTCAAACATTTTCAAATTTTACGCCAAAAGATAATCATATAAAATTCATAACGAAATTTTAAAACCTGTCGTAACACTGCGGTGGGCAAATACATACATTAACGTATTTCAAATGCAACATTCAAAACTCATAAGAGAGTATTTGAAATAGAACATACGAAATACTTTAGGGAAAAATCATGAAAAACAAAATACAAATAATGTATTTCAAATACTGTATTTTCAATACAAGTATTTTGTGATAAACAAAATACTGAACGGAGACGGCCCTGCTTTTAACATTTTAATAACAAACATTGTCGTAATCATAACTACGGCACATCGATATATTTATTTAAAAATACGAAATATTTCCGAGAGACTATCACATAAAGTACGTAGACACATATCATTTAAAAAAATGGTTGGTTGTAAAGTAAAAAATTCATGAAGTACTCTAAGAACATTTTTACACGACGATAAATATTTCTAAAAATAATCTTTTAAATTTCGACAATACAAAAATATTTACGATCTACATTTACAATCAAATGGATTATTAGTAAATTTTCTTTTGCTATGAATTTAAGCGTATAAATCACTAATCATTATATGACTCAACTTTAACAGACAATTTACTTTTTCATAAATCACATAACTCGGCGGCCAGTTATAACTGTCATAATATTTTAAAGGAAAATATAAATTTATTTAGAAGTACCATAAAAGGCAATTAAAAAAGCTGGAAAACTTTGTGGTCATTCAACGTAATTTAGTACATATGTGGAAGCCGGTAGGTTTAAGCACCTATCCTAGAATGATTGATGAAAGTTGTGTCCCACTTCAGAGGGATGCTGATAAAACTACTCTGATAAGTATGATATCGAAGTTTCTTCCCCCAAAGGGCATCTCTGTTTGTAAGTGTATATATACACACACACGAAAATTTCAATAGTCGACGACGACGTTGAAGACATGATAGTAATTGCAAAATCAATATTTGCTTTTTATATATTCACCAATATAATGTTACTTTCGCTTTCGTTAAAATACAAATGTTATATTTGAATTTGGAATATATAATAACGGTGCTTGCTTCAATTACCTACGTATTGTACGAGATAGGTAATCGATTGCAAGGAAATCACAGTAATTTTCATGCTGTAGCAGTAGAATATTCTATAGAAAAATATATACGTAGTCCATTATACTCAATAACGATCTCTACCCATCATTCTGCAACATTTTCTTTATGTATTGTGTCAAACACGGATTAGCATAATTAGTTGTGCTATTATGTGTTTCGTTGTCAAAGTCGTGTTTTATGGAAAGCTCCAAGTATTAGTAAGTGCCTCACAGAGATACTAAAGTGGACAATGAAGAAAATTTTAATGAAGATGATGCATAAAGGAAACAAATTCGGATGGGTACAAATTTATAATCAAACGGTGAAAGCTCACTCGATTATTTTATCAATCGAATAATAAGAATCGGTCAGAATTCTATCGTTCTATTTTTACGTTATAGGGCCAGTTCTATACTACTACTATTTATTCTTGTAGTAAGGTTCTACCTTAAAGAAAAATATTACAATTTACTCTTACACGTATATATTTGCGAACCGAGCGGCTCTCGAAAAAAATGGAAGCGCGAGCACTACGTGAGCCGGCAAAACCGCGAGCAAATCTGGAGCACTTTTGTTTTGATGGTATCAATTGGCGCAACTATATCATTTGCCCATTTATGTAAAAAAAAAGAGACACCACCGATATTGGCGAACTGAGCTATACAAAAAAGAGACAGGTACCTACTGAGTTAATGTTGGACATGAAGTTCCACAGCATTAGTGGTATAAACATTTTTCAACGATGTCGCCTACTAATTTTGAAAAGTTACTGAGCAAAATCGCTCATACAATTTCCAAACAGGAAACGCGTTTTTGATTTCCGATTTCCGCTCCGGACAGGTTAGTACTTTTTTTGGTACTCATCGACTAGCCATTGCCGTACCAATTTCTCTCCAATTATTTTGACGGTTTTTTTGAAATGGTCTCCATGTTTTGGATCCCATAAAAGCAAAATAGGTCGATATGCGTCGATAAGAGCTACTACATCTTCATCACACCTGACTTGCCATTTGTTCTTTCAACGAACACGTGAATAAATGCGAGCACCTCTTTTGCCGTCCAAACTGACACCGAGCATCCCTTTGTGCTCGCCATAAAAACCGACAAAAATCGCTACGTTCAAAACGACGTCCACACACACATATCGAGATTGTTTTTGAGAACGGTTAATGAGCCGCTCGGCTGGCAAGTCTATACGCGCCTTAATACTTAGATTGACACCTGCACTAATTCGTCGACGATGAAATAAAAGCTACTAAATGGCTACTGGAGGTTCCTGGATCACTACAAACAACGTACTTGACAAATTTTCTACCTTTAACGACTTTCTATTCGAGGTATCCCATTCGAATGCCCAATTATGCAGATTATGCAAAACATGAAATTTCGCAGCGAAATTTTCACCTTTAAAAGTCTCATACAATTTGAGAAATGTGTGAAGCTCAAAAACGTCTAGTAGTGGATAACCTATCAAGCGAGAAACAACTGTGAACCCTTGAAGGTTGGTTCAAAATAAAGATTTTGAAAGGAAAACCATGACTAATGTGGTAAAACCTTAAATGTTCTTCCTTACCCGTCAAGGTAATACGTTTGACACTTTTTCCAAAGGAACAAATGCAAATTTACAATATGGCAGACAAAATCTTAAGACAAAATAGGAGAGGGGAGTATGCTTTGGCTATATCGTTTATGCCGTATCTTAAACTTTTGGGGCAAAATATAATTAACACTAACTAACTAACTGTGTACCTTCCTATGTCTACGGGATAGGGAAGGTTAGGGCAATTGAAAAAAAAATTGTTCGAAAAGCCTGGATTGTACATTGGTAAGGGACAAGGTCCAGAATTTTGGATAATAATGAAATCCATTTGGTTCGATTTGTCAGCTTTAGCAGAATTAATTGGGCCAAAAGCTAAACGGATAATAGAATCATTTAAACCATAGTAAAAGCAAGAGATTACTGAACAATAGATAACAAAATGGAAAGGAATTAACTTTAATGTAATTATGTGATCCAATAAATGAAGGGGTTCATCTTGCCTCCTAGAAAATTTGTTTCCTATTTTATAGATAATCTTTGAAATGATATGGTTGACATTGACTAGTTTTCTCGAAGTCTAACTACCTAACTAAATAAACCTTGGATAAGAGACATATGGAAGGTCACTGATAACTTGAAGGAACTCGGTGGAAGGGAGTCGCACGTTTAACGAACTGAGTTTTAGATCACGCGGGTGACTTTTGAGATGGACCTTGACCATGTAAAATTGCAGAAAACGAATGTTTCAAACGCTATACATATTGTAGTTAACGTCTTGTCTATGAGACCAAAACTAATCTCACTGATGAGTTTTGTTGCTACTTACTAACCATGTCGTGTGCCCTATCAGTATGACAATAACTTATTACTTATAGTATTATTTTTTGGTCAAAACGCTGCTAAATACAGGGTGTTTAAAAAATACGTTCGAATATTTGGCCCACTTATACATCTCATCAGTACAAACAAAAAAGTCAAAATAAACATAAGTCCAAAAATCAGCCGTTTCCTAATTACAGCCTGTTTTTCAAATTAAAATAATTTACACTCAGTAGGAGTATTTCAACGAGGTTTCTACTAGAACATGAACAAATATCAGTATAAATACATTTTAATTATTACAAATTAATGATTCTTAAAGAAGATGTTCAAAATGTCCTCCTTCCATTTGTATACACATTTCACATCTCCGTAAAAGTGAACGCCGCACTCTCTCAAAGAGTCCCGGATTTATACGAACAGTCTGGCAGGCATGTTCAATTCGTTCTCGCAACCCATCTAAATTATTCACAGGATTTGAATAAACTAATGTCTTTAAATACCCCCAAATGCAAAAAAAAAAAAATGGCTTTGCCATACAATTATTTTAATTTGAAAAACAGGCTGTAATTAGGAAACGGCTGATTTTTGGACTTATGTTTATTTTGACTTTTTTGTTTGTACTGATGAGATCTATAAGTGGGCCAAATATTCGAACGTATTTTTTAAACACCCTGTATAAACTGAAAAACCCACTTTTCAAGAAAGGCAATGCCTACATTCACGTAAAAGGGTCTCTTTTGCTTGGTCCTCACTGTCACCAATCAGTTACGTGAAAGACATGTTGGGACAAAGAACAAGGAAGCATAACTTGCTATTATCTCTCCGCCATGAACTGCAAGTTGTTTCGGATAAAATACCTCAACAAGACGTATAGGTACCTGTTAATTCATGTAATGGTGAATCAGTCAAAGTATTATTTCAATGCAGAGAATAGTTAAATATAAATATAAATATAAATATAAAATAATTAATTTTGGAGTGATAAATGCAATGGGTGGGCAAACACATTATTAAATAACTACATACCATTAATTTCTTCTTTTTCCGTCAAAAATTAATCAATTATTACTGATAGTATCCAAGTAAATCTAGTTTGATAAAAGAATTCTCCTCCTAATACTTGGTATGTCAAAGAGTATGTACACATAAATAAATATAAATAAATGTATAATGCAGAGACAGTACGTCGTAACTGCGATATTTACAGAATGCAAGATGCGCTCCAATGGAGCCTGACAAACTCTTTGTTATATCTAGTAAAAACAATATTCGATGTGAACTGGAGGCCTTGATAACAAGGCTCACAGTAGAGTGGGGACTTCCTTTAAGTTTAAAGTTTAAACTGAAGATGATGAAGAAGGCTATGGCCAAAACAATATTGTGCCTTGAAAAAGATCATTTTGATGTTACATTATTTAAAAGTCAATCATAAAGTAATATGTTTTTCCATTTCCCCAGAAAAGAGATGGTAATGTTTTCTTGGAGAAGAGACTTCGAAGAGAAATTATATAAACATAAACTGCCAAGATATTAAAGAGTGAGAGTATAAAGTGCGAAGTGCTTTTATTTAAACAACATAAACGAAGACCTGCTTAACATAATGAGATAAGTACTTAAATCAATTTTTGTGAAAGCCACACAAAACATCCCGAAATCACGCAATACAATGTCTAATTTAATAGTTACAAACACTTCCGTTTCACGGTTAGTGATGCTGTTCATCCTTATCTTGGACACAGAGTATAAATTGAAGTGGCAAGTTACGAATAAACTTTAATGTGTTATAATTATAATTAAATTTATAATTATATTATAAAAGTTAAAATTATACACATGATACGTAATTACAACAATGTGTAAGTGTGTTACTGTACATAGATTCTATTTAAATTTCGCCCTTTCACTTCGGGCTTCTTTTTACTTCCGTACAATAGACATCTGGAAACCCTCGTTGAACTTTGAACTCTTCTGAATTACTTGACATTGTTTTGTGCAGAACTCTACTACTTTCTGAAATATGCAATTACATAACTTGAGCAACTTGTATAGAAAGAACTTTGTAGGAATTGTCTTTATATTATTATTTCCTAAAGCGCAGTGCTCGTATTTTCCAGTTTTCCTATATATTTATTTAATCTGTACATTGGTAAAACTTTTCACATTGAATATTTAATTTCAAGTTTTAAATTTAAAATTTGAATATACAAATCTTTCAGCCCGGACCAATTTATCGCATGCAGTTTGCGTTATTTATAGTTTGTAAGACAAATTTTGTAAATGTGTTGTCATACAGGATGTGCTTTTTTGATTATCAACGGTTATACGCAGTGCGTGCAGTATACATACATACACCCCCCCATTGCTGGACCTTCTTCTATTGATCTAGACATTTTCAGCCATTCATGAAAATTGTAGTTACAACGAAATATTTCTATCTTTGTTCCCTTTGTTTTAATTATATTCATAATTAGAATTTACGTCGTAGGTTATAAAACGTGGATGTGTATAATGAGTTTTTCATTTTTTAGTTACACCCTACGAGACCGCCATATTTATACGATAATGTTTCACTCTCACCGACCTTTTGTGTCATGGTTCAACAGCCAAACTACTTTCAATTAAGTTTAGTTTAAAGGTTACGGCGTTTCATTCATTTTATTTTTCTGTGGCCGCCTTTCTCAGATAATAAAGTTCATCGGGTCTTGTTAGAAAGATGCAAGATAGAACTGATTCACAATTTTAGAATAACGAGAAATTTTAAAAGAACGAGAATTGTATACGATCCCTTTTCCCTTCCATTGTTCACGATTTCTAACCAAGATAGTATTTTAACATTCAAATGCCTCCATACATATTTCTTAAATGTGAGCATGTAAAATTACAAACTAAACACAAAAGGGATTTAATTGCATCGTGCGTGCTTATATAACTTTTAACAAATTATATAGTAGTTAAAAAGAAACGTCAATCTTTCTTAGACAGTGATTAATTTCTGGTGTACAAAAATCACGACAAATTATAATGTTCATCCTTATGTAAAAGTTTAAAAATTAATATTAAATCACTGAAAACACAAAACTTGCCAAAAAATGCCAAAAGATTTATAGATCGTTCTCATAGAATCATAATTTCTACTGTTACTTTTCAATGATGCTCAAGTCGTCAAAAGAATTGACTTACGTAATACTAGTTTAAAAAAGTTTTTCCATGTATATAGCGAATACATAATTTATTAGTTAGTATAAACATTAGTTACATTGTATATTAATCTCAAAATTAAAATATAGAGATTGTTCTCCAAATGAGGTAAATAATTATAGAAAGTAAGTAATAAATCACGAAACCTTCCCCATATATAACATTTATTTGTGAAACGTGTTGATTGAAATTGAAAAATTATTAAATTAGCGTTAAAATTATTATTAAAATTACGACATGTTTCGACAACTTTGAGTTGCCATCATCAGGTCTAATTGTAAAAGTCGAGTTATAAAGATGAAAGTTTGTATGAAGTGATGGCGGTGAATGATATGAAATTTAGATTTTTTACATTAAAAAAGGCTTATTATAATAATAATAAGAACCGTCGTCGTGTCAAGACATCAAAGTAACCAAAAATTTAAAAAGGAGGGGTCACAGTCCCAACGTTAACAAGGGGAAAATTAAAAATATAAAAGGAATACAGCTTCTATCGATAAAAAGGTCGCATGTTAAAAAAATTGCGAGTGAAACATAAATTGATTGAAAAATTGTAAAAAGTTAACACAAAATGGAGCCAAGCCGGCTACAAGTACATGCATTTAACTGTAATGTTTTTGTAATAATAATAATTTTCAAGAAAATACAAAATGGCTGATTACGGCTAAAGTAAGCCGAAATCATAAAAATGTTACTGAACATTTTACACTTATTTTCATGAATCCGGATATGTATAGCCCGCTGCACCTTTTTGTAACACCCTGTATGTTTTGAACTAATAATGGGCATGAATTTTTGTAGATTTCTGTGTCATGTCTGTCGAAAAAGATGCGCTAAATTTACTTCCTCTCTGGCATTGTTTATTTCTGTGAAATTAGTTTTTTTACTGTTTAAGTGTTCAAAGATTTTATTAGAAAATGAAATTATCCCATAATTTGTTTTTGTTATTGTTCAATATCTTTTACTTCAGAAATATAACGTTTAGTTCCTCCTGAACATTAGTACATTTCAATGAACACTTTTGTAGCTGTAATAATTGATTAATAAAATTTCCGCACCAGTCAATTAGTACATTTAGTAGCTTTCATGGAGTTTTACTTTAAATTGTTTGAATGTCAGCAATTTTGAAAATTGATAATTTTGAAAAAAAATAATTTTGGAAACTGTAGACTTCTAAGAAATGAAGATACTCGGTGACCAAACAATTGATAAAATTAAAAACCAAAACAAATGCACGTAAGACGGACGACCAAAAATTGAGTGCAGTTAATGAACTGTGAACTCAAAAAGGCAAAATGCAAAATAGACGCTAAGTTTATTATACGAACGTTTGGACAAAGGAGGAGGCACACTTTTAATGAGATTTCTAAAAATGACGGAATTTGATAAAATTTTAGTATATTGTAGATATCGACCTTCTGACAAAAAAGTCTCATGGGCCCAAATCGATCCTATGGACTGGTTTTCGAGATACAGTGGCGGGTATGGGGTATCTTGAAAAACACGAATTCAATTAAAAATACCACAAAGGTTTATTAGTTATTTTCTTTAAAAAAATAATACAAGTAATTTAATTTGATCTTGGCCGGCTGTCTACAATGTCATGTGCCGATTTTTTTGTGTACAGGGGGTACTCATAAGTATAATCAATACTAGTTTTTATTGTTGAAATCCTTAGTTCGTGGAATCTATTAATGGTTCATACAGTGTGTCCACGGATTGACTTCACTATAGGTGTAAATGACCAAAAATTTTGGAATTTCAAAACAATTTTTTCAGGTTCTGCCCTGCTTCATTGGAAATGAATTTTGATAACATTTTTAATTTTTTAAATTCAAAGCCGCCTTGGTGGGGAGCAAAAACTATTTTCTTTGCAGGTAAAGTACCTTTTTTGTGTATCATACAGCAAAATTTTATTAAGAAAAGCTGTTCAGAATTGAAAAACTGACCATATAATGACAATCGGTATTGTTTGTAAACAAATGAGAATGTAATGTTTGAAATGTTGTATGCATAGATTCCGATTTAATCGATGATAGTCGTCTTAATAAATAAAAATAACGGTTTCAAGAAATTGTGCCGATTATTTTCAAATTTGGCACTGATTATTATTTTTTGATTCTGAACAGTTTTTCTTAATAAAATTTTGCTCTATGATGCACAAAAAGGTATTTTACCTGCAAAGAAAATAGTTTTTGTTCCACGATCAAGGCGGCTTTGAATTAAAAAAATTAAAAATATGATGAAAATTCATTTCCAATGAAGCAGGGCAGAATCTGAAAAAATCGTTTTGAAATTCCAAAATTTTTGGTCATTTACACCTATAGTGAAGTCAATCCGTGGACACACTGTAGAAATGAAACGCAAACATAATAAGAAACTCCAGAATAATATAATATATTAAATGTAAAAAATGCACACACAGTTTTCCTCGTTTTCCTCATTTGGGAGGATAGTTCAAGAAAAGCTTGACTAGGTGAATAATTAAAGGTGAGTTGTTTGGCTGATAAGAACAAACGAACAAACAATTATGACGTTACGATGTACGCGATTTCATTATAAATTCAATATTTCATCCCTTATTTATCAGTAATTTTTTGCGTCATTAAATTTCTGTTCCTGAAAGGATTAAAGAATTCAGAACTTTTACATGAGAATATTTTAGTGCTCCTTTGCTCCTTCATATAGGTAGCGTGATAAAAGGCTCGATGAGATTTGATCGTATGAGTACATACTGTATCGCCCCAAAGTCAGTTAAAGGTGTTCGAAAGGTATGCGCGACATAAACAAATGGCAACAACTCAAACTGAGTGCAATAATGCCACTATCGAACTATGGACTCAATAAATGGCAGATCGTCGCTGTATTTATTTACCAGGAAGCAAAACAAAGTGCGAATGGGACCATCCCCCGAATGAATTTCGAAAACATCACATTTTCTACAGCACACGAGAGATGAAATTCTGAAATAAAAATTTGCTTTATTGCGAATAAAATCATTTCCTTCTGCGTGCAACAAATTAGAAAAAACATATCTACCCGAAGAAATCAAGATTTGGAGCATGGTTGGGAGAAATGAACTTAGGGTTTGGGAAACCACAATAAAAACATTTATTTACAATAAAAATGTTAATTGTTACTAATTTTGTAGTGACTAACAAAGTAAACATGTTTAAAATAAAAAACGAAAGATTGGGTGAATTCGAAAGATTGACTAAATCCATTGAAGGTCAGATACCACAAGGGGGGTAAATTGTAATAACAAAGATTGACTAATCGTTAAATGTGATTTGTTTTGCTACAGCTTATGGTGGCGAGAAGACGATTATGACGTTACTATAAACGTAATTATCACCAATTTTTCGATTGACAATACCTAAATATGTGACGATAGGAGGTTTGGTAACCGAGATTAGATCTGATCGGTATTAACGTTTAAACACGATTGGATAACCCCAAACATCAATAATGGCTAAATATACTTGGAAGCAAAACCATGGGAGGCCGTAGATAATATTATTATACACGAATTCAGAAATTACGCTATACAACAATAGGTAAATTCATTTCCAAAATTTAATATTCCTGGACGCGCTCCCGTGTAACATTTTGTTATAATAAAAATGTGACAAATGATACTAATTTTGTAGTAACTGGAAAAGAAAATGTGTTTAAAAAAAAGAAAAATCTAGCCAAGAGGTTGTTAATTTATATC
This sequence comes from Pyrocoelia pectoralis, assembly GCA_036250285.1. Lineage (NCBI taxonomy): Eukaryota > Metazoa > Arthropoda > Insecta > Coleoptera > Lampyridae > Pyrocoelia > Pyrocoelia pectoralis. The sequence goes on from CM070075.1 coordinate 9,883,199, forward strand.
AAGGTATTATGTTTCACATTGCATTATGAAAAGACGTTTCAATTACTTATAATGAAATATCAAAATGTCTTAAAAAGCCGCTAAATACACAGAAATAAATCAATGCCATATAATAAGTAAATTTAATCTCCGTGAATACAAAATGAGCATAAAACAAAATCTTTAAACAGAAGAATATGTCAAAAAGACTTATGTTACGATAGAGACTAATGTATATTTTACATGTACCGTAAAATAGAGGTAGATACTTGTACGTGATCTGACATACAAGAAATGATTTGTAGAAATACGTAAACGAATGGTTGTTTGAATATAATTTTTTAAAATAAACCATGCCCGTTCTGACGTTTACATTAGTTATGATCCATCAAATAGATAAAACGTTGATAGTTCATTTTCTAATTCTATTCTGAATATGTCAGATTACCGAAAGAAAAATGTTTAATTTCACGTGCGTGTTTCTTATCACTCACTCGAATAAAACATTTCATTTTTTATACGCTCTAAAGAAACTATTATAGACTTACCTTAAACGTACTCCATACCATCTGTGTTGTCCTTAGTCTAGATCTAGAACAATAAAGATAACATTAAAAACATGAAACAATAATAATTTAAACCCTTACAAATTCGGTTACGGAAAATCAATGTCTTAATATACTGCATAGATGGAAAATCGCTACTAACAACAAAGCCACTGACCATAAATGTGTTCTGGTTTGAGTATCGCTCACTTCGAAGGGCGAGATCCCTAAGGTAAAATATTGTAAATTCAGAAAATCGATGACCATCTCACAAAAAACGTTTGATTAACTGTAGTTATTATTCTTTAGTGCATGATAGATTCCCCTATTATCTACTACATCTAAAATTTGATGGTTTTTAGATTGTGAATAGTGGATTTACACTGCGTTCATGCAACATTAAATTTAGGTGCACCGTGTAAAATCATGCCAGAGTGAAACGTTGAAAAGGTGTACACTGTACACATCGGATAAAGGGCCAACAACCAACAACATTCATGCATGATTATGACAGCAAATGTTAACTGGACGTAAAAAGTCATGACATTCAGAGATTAACGTTGCAATACGCCAATTTGTTACGAATCCAATTAGTAGGCACTAAATTACGTACCATTCAAGGCTATTATATTCTATTACACAATAAATGCAAAAAAAATTATTAACGATTGCCGCAGCTAATTACTGTTTAATATTCACGAAACTTCGTTTTCAGTGTCCATAATAATTTAAGCGTAATAAATCACGAAGCAGGAAATCAACGTGACACAAATCACCTGTTAAACAAATTGCAATTTTGCGAGCGTTAATGAAAATGTCCTGCAGTGCACTCGTGCAAAACTACTTTATCATGTTTATGCAACAAGAACAAAAAACAAACGAGTATTAGACCTAATAAGTTTCGCCATGGAATGTAATACAACTAAACGACCACTTCGGTCCCTTAAAGATTTGAATTTTAAATTGGGACATACAAAGAGCAAAAAAAAATATGAACGTTAGCGAACTTCAGAAAACCATTTAATTTAATTACTAAACTTCTTTGTTATAAGAGCAACTATAGTAATCTTAAATTCACTTAGTTTCCAAGTAACTTTAAAACATCTTACTGCTGTATTGTGAAATTTGTTTTCTTTGTTAATTAATTTCTAAAATAAAAAATATAGATACGAAGAGTTTCAATTTCCCGTTACGAAAATCCGATAAAATAGTCGCTACAATTTCAGCTTCTCACCACAAAGACTCATTCCTAAATTTGCTACACGCGTTATGATCCTAGTAAATACATAATAAGTTTCTATGGCAGTGTAACAAAAATTATACGAAAGCTTTTGATTTTGATATTCAAACACGAAAATCCTCGAAAAATCATCGATATCTAAACGGTCTTGGTGAAAACTGAAAATTAGACGAATTAACTGTCCTCTCGTAATCTACATACTGCATCTATTCTAAGTAACTTCACGAACTGTCTTACTTGGGAATTCCGTAGTTTGTAGTTCTGTGTAACACGTGTAGCACCGTCTTTTCCAAAGAAAATTTATTTGTGGAAGCTGTTACACCCTTAATGAATCCCTTGGATAATGCCTCATGAGTTTGTCTTTAATTTACTTAAACACTACGTTTTGACAATTTAGTGATAAAGCGGGAAACAAATAGTGTTTTAAAATTATGAAATATTGAATTCGAAGGGCCGAGGCATAAACTAATTGAAAATACGCCAGTTACGAATCAAAATGAAATCAAATATGTCGTAACTAACATACGTAAGCATTATTGTTCGAATCAAATTCAAAATCCATGAATAAGATCTATTGGTAACTTCGCACAAGTATCCATTCGCGTTGTAACCAGTAACGCATATTTTCTCATTAGCAAAACCACATAACAGTGAGTATCGTCGCTGATGACATCTCCCAACCAGGCATAAACGCTGAAAAGATTTAACTCTCAAATTTTCAGTTTTTGGTTATTCCGGTTACCATTATGAAGATCGTTGCACATGTGAAACATGTGAAAGTAACGAAGTAACTATTTTGACCACTCACATGAAGTAAGATGTCAAACAGACGAACAGAAATCATTGGTCGATACCGGAATAAGAATTTATGGTTCAGAAATCGACAATGAATAATAACAAAAGACTATCTCTCGAACATTTTTGAACGCATTATACATATAAAAAAACTAAAGTTGAAAGGGAAGCTTATGTTTCACATTCCGAAACTGTAACAATTCCTATGACAAAACTGCGATTTAACGTAAAGAAATCAAATATGATGTACAAAGCGCTTGAAAGAACATCAAATTATGATCAATCGTTAAGTACCGTAACCGTTACGAAAACTTGGTCTGATTTGTGACTGTAACTTATGTGACTGTACTGTTTGAAAAATTAGAAAAAATGTAGGCAAATTCTGTTATTCAGCTTCAGACGCACGTCGACTTAAAAAGTAACACAATGTATGTTTAGTATATTCCATACTGTATAATTCTATAGAATATTGTTAATTAGGGCAGAAACTGGAAATGCTTATGAACAGGGTGAAGATAGATTTAGATAGGTCGTAACGTAATATAACAACATTTTTTATAAGACATTAAAGATTATCGTTCATTTGGAATTAATCTGGTTTGTTTCGTACGACATAATACAGGCGATTCTGAGGAAAAGCATTTCCACAAGAGTGACGATCTGTAAGCTTTCTATGTAGGAAATTGCTAGAGCAACTAAACATAAACTTTTGCTGTAACATCCTGCTGTACCCCAAATGCGAAAATTCACGGCTTTGTACTTTAATTAGGTCATTGTACTTGCATGTACATACGTATATATGACGTATAAAATTAGATGTGGAAACATAACTTGACCTTTTAAGCTCTGTTAATTTTCTTTGTAAAGAAAGATTTAATTAAATAATTTAATCTAGTTAGTTGACCGGTAATTTAAATCTGTCTTTATTATTTAAATTACTTCATATTCGTAAGGCACGTAGAAAATGGTTTACACGAACGCCTGTTAAAGTTTACACGAAGCTTTGTTCCATTAGAAACAACCTTATTCTACAACCGACTTTAAATTCAATCCAGCCTCAATTGCGCAGTTAAGGGTACATTCCCGGTAATTTTTTATGATTCCATTTTTTTTTTGCTGAACGTCCACGTCATATACCGGATGCAGAATAGGGATTTTAATGTTAAATTTGTATTATCTCCCCTAATTATTTTAGAGCAAGTGTAAATATATTTCGTGTAGAAAAAAAATTCTATTTACAACCATATCATTACTAATTGTTTAATTTTTTATACAAGTGTGAAAATTAAGGAAACTGAAACTGACACTTCAACATAAATTGTAATGACTTGGAATCGTCGAAACAAAAAACAATTGTTAGTTAGCTGTCATGTTAGCGTCTTATCTGAGTTAATATTATGTACCTACCTACTTATTCGTTGAATGAAAAAGATAAAATGTAGTTGTCTAAACGCAAAATTACTTAAAATGCGCCTAAAATTGTTATTAAAACATTAGCATGAACAGTTTTTTGTTTCAACAATTCCAAGGCACCAACTAATTTTGATGAAATTGTATTTCTAGGATAATTAAGGGAGATAATACCAATTGTACACCCGGTATATATGTCACGTGTACAGAGTGGTTTGGCTTGCAACGTCCAGACGATATTTCTTAAACTAATAACATTAGGAAAAAACATTTAAATTGAAAGTTATTGAGTATTACGTATTCTATATTAGAGATGTAACGGATAGTGGTTTGGCCGGATACCGGATACCGAATATTCGGCAAGCTACGAGGCCGGAGCGCCGGATATCCGGCTGCCGAATATTCGGCCCTCTATCGCGTTACATGACGCAATCAATTTGATGTGAATATATAGGCGCTGTGAACGAGATCGGAAATATTCGGGAGTTATCGCACGTGAGCGGGGATCGAGACGACTTATGGGTGTTCGAGTGTCGTCGCGCGTGTCAGTTAGTGTTTGTTTATGTTTATTGTTCATTGTTTTTTCACTGGTCGTCGTGGTTTTATGTTTCATTCATTAACAGAAATGTCATCATCAAAAAAACGATCGCCTATTTGGCAATATTTTGATTTAAACTGAGCCAAATTTACTATCCGGTATCCGGCCGGATACTGATTACTATCCGGTATCCGGCCGGATAGTGAAAACATGGGCCGGATAGGCCGGATACCGGATAGTTACCGGATATCCGTTTCATCTCTATTCTATATTATAGGGCAAAAAAACATTTTTTTATTGAACCATTTTTGGTGAACAAAAAAAAATTTATTTTAATAGCGACAACATTTTTTTTATAATTTCAAAAAGAGAAAATTTTTCTGAATTCAACAATGTATAAATTTCAAATTTTGATATGGATTTATTTAAATAAACAATAATTTAATGTCTTAATAGCAATAGAAGAAATATTTGATTTCATTAATATAGAATGGTATGAAAACAAAACCCCACATCATCTGTTAACAATTTTTCATGTTTTAAGTAACAAAAAGATAATAATTCGATTACTCACTCACTTGAATTTCACAAATAACGAAAAGGCTGATATGTTATCAAAACATTAAACTATTGTTTATTTAAATAAATTCCATATCAAAATTTGAAATTTATACCCACATTGTTGAATTCAGAAAAATTTTCTCATTTTGAAATTTTAAAAGAAATTGTCGCTATTTAAAAAAAAATTTTTTTCTTCACCAAAAATGGCTCGACAAAAAAAATGTTTTTTTACCCTATAATATAGAACACGAAATACTCAATCATTTATATGTTTTTCCCTAATGTTATTAGTTTTGGAAATATCGTCTGGACATTGCAAGCCAAACCACCCTTATACTTCACCAAGCAATTTCGTAACTTTATCAGATGGTTAGATTGTGTAAAGTGCATTCATTCCCAAGAAAAACTAAAACAAATACATACAGGCGCGTGAACAGTCGTTTCCAGGGAGACAGCACGGTTCTTATTGGTCTATTTTGTTGTGACGTTTTGCAAACTTCAAGCGAGAGCCTGGTCAGGGGTGTATTACATTTTACACGGTTTAAGATCAAATAGTTTGTTAAACAAATTTTGATCAATGTATTTAACTTTTAATACGGCCCTGTTCAATGTTTTCTGTCGATCACATGAATACCGCGTCATTGTGTTTACATTTAGTTTTTCTTGGGAGTGAATGGACTTTAGCAGTATTGAATACTCAACGTTAGCAGTCATATAATAGCATTCTCTCAGGTCTCAGCATAAAAGCACATATGTACCTATAGATACTAATTACACATCTGTGATAAAATTAAGTGATTATATTTGCTTTCTTAGTTAGTTTCAGTTTATCCTCCTAAATTCGCTTATCCGATAACCCGACATTTTTTTTCTATATCAACTGAACTGCCCATTTCTCACTTTTGTAGCGAATCCCTTTTATTAAATTTTATACTTTATCGTGCTTTTATGTTTACGTATCGTTTTTTACTTCAGCATTTACTCGCGTTTCTTTCTAATATTAGAGATTTGTGTAAACTTACATAAATTTAAATCAATTGTAGGAAGGATTGGTCGAATAAAAGAGAAAAACTAGTGATTAATAACTATAAAATATATTTCGTTCATCTTCATCGTACATTCGTAAACATAAAACTGCTTTCCCTAAAACCCTTCTTGCCAACCTAAGCGTAGTGGCGGGTAATTTGAATATATAACATAATCTACTACACAATTAAAAAATGGCTCCAAATTAATTCAATTGGCTTAAAAATGCAATATTAGAGTGGCAATTTCAGTACTTCGTGGCCAGAATCTTTTGTTAAATTATATCAACAAGGTACATAATTCTTCGAAAATTTTGAGGTTTAACTACTTCTAGAAAAAGGGGTTGTTGACAATTTTGTATATTTATATACTTATTCACAGCCATCTATAATTATTTTTCGGGGGTTTTTACCTAACCTCGGTTAAAGGTTAACATTGATTGTTTTAAGTTGAACGTTTTTCTGTCTAGTATAAGTCACTTTCAACTGTTTGAACCAATATTGTTATTTTATTACAATGCGTATGCAATAAAACACCAATATTGGTAAATATTTCCCAATATAATGTTTGTTAGCCGAGGGGACTGTCACTGGGGAATTATGGTGTACACTTCCTGGGAATTACTGGGAATTGTGAAGGAACTGAGGGGTATTAGAGGGAATTGAAGGGAACTGCGAGGAATTGAAGGGAACTACGAGGAATTGAAGGGAACTGAGGGGAATTAAAAGGAACTGATGAGGCATTGAGGGTGAATTGAAGGGAATTAGAACGTAAATTGAAAGTTATTGTGTTTTAGAAATCACTGAGCATGCGTTGATACATACAATATTTAAAGGCAATGTTTAAAGTACTTCGCTACTCAGCATAAACATGATGATGTGTAGTGCAGTTTGCTTTAGTGCTTATTATTAGGAAAAGGTAAATACATACCTATATGTAGGTAGGAGGGAAGTCGAACGGCCGCCATCTTGAAAATGCCCGCGAACTTATTTTTGGCTATAATATATAATAATTAATTAATTAAAAAAACGAGAAGGTGCGAAACGCATAAAACTTTTTAAAAAGTTATAAAAAATTATTACTTTATAAAATTTGTATTAATTCGGGTATTTTCGATTTCTTCACCGGTACGGTTTTTCCGATCTGATTCATCTCATTACTCTTATGAGGGCGAGGGAATCGCGAATGGGGCATAAGCCTTCAAAAATTGATTACACTACTAAATGTATGTATTTACTATTTAGTAGTAATTCGCATATTTTGTAGAGAACAAACTTATGAAATTTTCAATTTAACCTGTAACTACCAATTATTGTATGCTCAGCAAAGGTGCGGTACCTATTCCTAAATCTTGCATGTTTCCGTAACCAGTGCTCGGATTTCGTGGATTGTTTTTGCATTTTATTCATAAAAGCGAGATCTAAAAGATTGATAATAATAAAATAAAAAGTGATATGTTTTTTGGCGTTTTTTTTACATATTCCATTATTTAAGATTTTAAGCACAAAAACATTAAATCCCCTAGGATTATCAACTTCGGTTATATAACAATTTATCTTAGGAATTACGTATGTTCGATTTGGATATACGGTTGCTAAGATATACCCAAAAATAGGTTCGCGGGCATTTTCAAAATGGCGGACAAGATGGCGACCGTTCAACTCCCCCTCGCCCTAATATTGTTCAATGGGTCATTGATAACAATCCTGGAGGGGGGGCCAAACTTTTACACGTTTGGTAACTCCCAACCTCGCTCCCAACATTACATTGTTACGTACTAATATGATTTAAACAATAGGTATTAAGAAAAGATACAAAAATTTTAAGAAGTTTAATTTAGACTAAGAATACTTTTACGAAGGTGTTAGTATATTTTATGTTTATCAAAATTTAATTTTTATTTTCAATTTAGTTCATTTTTTTTAAATAAATATTTGAAACAATATTACATATTATCAAGTTCCGTAACCATTATCATGTTCTCATAAAAAATTAACTACGCATCGCTATTCACTTAACCTAACCGTTTATGTTACCTATGACTTAACCTCGGACTTAACCTTTGACTAGGAAATTGCAATCACAACATTTGGAAAGCACAATCGAATAGATTGAGTGAATTTACTAATATAAAAGTATCTTTTCAAATACTAGTTGTTAGCAGTTGGGTTTCATTTAAAAACTTTGATTAAATTAAAACCTTAATTAAAAAAGAAGGGGTAGCACATAATTAAAATAGCACTGCAACACCGCATAGATGGCGATACAAATATAGTAAATATAAGTTTAAACACTAGTTTTTATAAAATGGCACATTATTTACATTAATAAATAGTATGGAAATTAAGGGAATTTAAAGGAATTGAAGGGAAGTAAGGGGAATTGAAGGGAAGTAAGGGGAATTGAAGGGAAGTAAGGGGAATTGAGGGGAAGTAAGGGGAATTGAAGGGAAGTAAGGGGAATTGAAGGGAATTGAGAGGAAGTTTGGGTGAATTTAAGGGAATTGGGACCGAAAAGGGAAGTGTAGTGTACGCAGTTTGGTCAGTGACAGACCCCTCGTTGTTAGCAATATAAGGCAAAATCCTTCAGTGCTCGGAACAATACTTTTAAAAAGCAACGCGAAAGCGATACCGATGCTTTAATTAAAAAAACTATCACGGTAGCGTACCTACTCGATACTTTTTGTACAAACTATCGCGTTACCGATAGTCTATATTTAAAAAGTATCACGATACTTTTAACAATACTTTTAAACTTTAATTTAATTTACTTTACAATACGAAGCTTAGGGTTAAAATAAATAGGGTTGGGTATATTATTCATTTGCATTTCTGTGTACAAAGAACAAAGAGCCTAATCTGCAATTCTTAGTAAGTAGGTTATAGGTTTTTACCCAACCATTCTTAATTCTATTATACTAAAATGGCTTGAGCATCTTACACAAAAGTCAGTAAAGTTAAAGATAAAACGATAAAAATAGATACAACCCTTCGCATTGTTTGCAAATATGTTCAGGTAGTATCGATAAAAACGATTAGCTAACTAATTTCCCTAAAAAAATAGTCAAGTCTGTCGTAAATAAAAGTGTGGCGCAAGTTTCATACTATCCAAACAATAAAAATAATCTGAATCAAAACTACCTTTTGAGTTTATAAACAAATGCTTGTCAAATAAGTTAATTTTTTTGTAAAAACATATGTCCGTGAAGTTAGCCCCTCATATTCCGAATTTTTATACAATTTGTTGCTTATTAATTAGTAAGTAATTAGTAAGTATTTGTAAGCTAAAAATCTAAATTTGTAAGTGAATTTTCGAATTTATTTTAACAAAAACAGTTTTTGGGGCTAACTTCTCGGTAGCCCCATTATTTTGCAATATCAAAATTTTAGTAGCGTCATTAATTAGTAAGTCATTTGTAAGAATTTGTAATCAAGTTACCAGAATTTGTAATCAAACGGTATCTCTTAAATTAAAAAAAACTGTTGTGCGGCTAACTTCTCGGGAGCCCCACCGCTTTGAGGAATAATATTTTTTTTTGAATCAATATTTAGTAAGTCATTTGTAACAATTTGTAAGCATAATCTCAAAATTTGTAAGCCACTTTATTACTACCACCTACAGCCCAAATTACGCTTTGGGGGCTAACTTCACGAATGTCCCAAAACAAAGAGAAATGGTTGAATTTGTTTGTACCTTTAAGTAATAATTAGTAAGTTGCATGTATTAATTTGTAAGCATAATCCCATTCTTTATAACCCAATTACAATGGCGCAAACTAAAGTTAATAAGTAGGTATGTCCCTATGTCCATAAAATACTACATGCACACAGATTTCAAATTACACCTTAATTTGTTACACGAATTATGTTATTAGAAAGCACTAATGAACTTTGCAACTGAACTTCCAATTTATTTTTAAAAAAATTAGGAGGAAATTCTCTAGCGCTCTATCTACATTGGCATATACATATTCGTTGCATTAATAGTAATTAGAAATTGGTATGAAAGAAATGGTTCAATTTCTGTGTATCTCTAAGTAATATGTAATTAGTAAATCGTATGTACTAATTTGTAAGCATATTTTCATAGTTTGTAAGTCACTCTATTACTGTCCAGAGTCCAAAATACGTTCTGGTGGGGCTATCTAACGAACGCCTTAAAACATGGAGAAATGGTTGAATCTATTTGTATTTCTAAATAACAATTAGTAAGCCGAATGTACTAATTTGTAAGCATATATTTACAATTTGTAAGTCACTTTATTACACACTAAAAAATCCGATCGAGTAAGTGCTTGCCTTGTTTATATAGGGTGCTTGATAGATTTTGAGTAAAAAGTCCCCGGTGTGAAATATTGAGTAATTTAACTAAATCATGAGTTTTCAGAGTAAAATTTACTCGCAATTGAATCATTTTTCAATAATTACTCTATATAGAGGATAATATACTTTATTTAGAATAAATGTAGGTAGCTCTTTATTTAATGAAGGTACAAATTGTTGCGCTTGCATATTGCATTGAGCTCGGTTATTATAATCCAACCGTCAGCGTCAGTTCAGTTGTTCAGTTAGTGTTCGTATAGTTGTCATGGAAAAGTCAAAAAGTGTATATTTAAGGTACAATTGATTTGAGGGCAAACATGCATTTTTCAAAAGTATGGCTAGCAAAGTACATAATTTTAAAAATATTTCAAAAACATTAGCTTTCCGCCATAAAGAACACTAAGATACTAGTAGTATAAACGTGAATGCTGAATATTCGGTATTTTCAAAAATGAAGTTGATCGATTTTTGTTATAAAAATATTTAGAAACTTTGGACTTTCATGAAAATGATGTAGTGAATGATTTGTTAAGGTTGAAAATTGGTTATAGTTACCAAAAAAAGTTTATTTTGTTTAACTATGTTGATAATGACTTGCCTGTATTTTGTGAAATTGTAAAAATAGTTATAATAAACGAAAATTTTTTTTTTATTTGTAAAAATTTAGTAACCATAAAATTTAATGAAGTGTTTCAAAGTTACAACGTTAAAAAAGATACAGAATCGGGCACATTGCTTCGAACATTAAAATGGAGTAAACATGACTCTATCATGAGTAAACTGTAACTCAAATACGAATAACCGGTAAACCAAAAATGAGTAACCGCTAACTTAAATACGAGTAACCTGTAACCCTAATATGAGTAACCGGTAACGCACATATGAGTAACACATACCCAAAGGTGAGTTCATCTTACACGGAGAAGAACTAGATCAATTGAGTTGAAATTACTCAAAACATAATAACACTTCTCTATATTAGTGTTGTTTCAACTCCAATGGTTTTTACACTTCATGGAGTTTCATTTACTATCGGTCGAGTGTTAAATAATTTACTCAAATTTGGTGTGGACGCGTTTTGACACCAAAAAGTGTTAATTTTGATTACATTTTCACTCAAAATTTTTTAGTGTGTACCTACTAAGTAACAATTAGTAAGTCGAATGTACTAAATTGTAAGCATAATTTCATAATTTGTAAGTCACTTTATTACTATTTAGAATCCAAAATACGTTCTGGTGGTCACGAACGTCTTAAAACATGGAGAAATGGTTGAATCTATTTCTATTTCTATGTAACAATTAGTAAGTGGAATGTACTTAATTGTAAGCATAACTTTATAATTTGTAAGTTACTTTATTATTTATTGTTGGAGGTGCCTGAGTGTCTAATACCGGTAAACCTGTGTTAAGCACTTGCAGTTGGTATGGCACTCTTTCAGAGTATGCTAATGATCCTAATTAGATATATTATCAAATTGTAACAAATATTAAAGTCTGTTCAAAATATAATTTTAGTGTCAATAGACTTTACTACCAAATCAAAAACTCTGTTTCTGTCGAATTAAAAAATTATTTACATTTATTTCATTATAATGACCTATAATTAATACCTACCACAAATATTAAGAATATAGGCCTACATATAGCCTAATTTTAAAATGGGATGTAAAATTAGGGGCCCGTAAAAATATTTTGGAGGTTGAGAGGTTGAGAAATGCTGGTATATAGAATACAAAATACGTTCTGGTGGGGCTATCTTCACGAACGTCTCAAAGCATGAATTTAAATTCGACTTACTAATTGTTACTTAGAAGTACAAATAGATTCAACCATTTCTCCATGTTTTAAAGCTTTCGTGAAGATAGCCCCACCAGAACGTATTATGGACTCTAGAAAGTAATAACGTGACTTACAAATTGTAAAGTTGTGCTTACAAATTAGTACATTCGACTTACTAATTGTTACTTAGAAGTACAAATAGATTCAACCATTTCTCCATGTTTTAAAGCTTTCGTGAAGATAGCCCCACCAGAACGTATTTTGGACTCTAGATAGTAATAACGTGACTTACAAATTGTAAAGTTGTGCTTACAAATTAGTACATTCGACTTACTAATTTTTACTTAGAAGTACAAATAGATTCAACCATTTCTCCATGTTTTAAAGCTTTCGTGAAGATAGCCCCACCAGAACGTATTTTGGACTCTAGATAGTAATAACGTGACTTACAAATTGTAAATATATGCTTACAAATTAGTACATTCGCCTTACTAATTGTTGGTTAGAAGTACAAATAGATTCAACCATTTCTCCATGTTTTAAGACGTTCGTGAAGATAGCCCCACCAGAACGTATTTTGGACTCTAGACAGTAATAGAGTGACTTACAAACTATATAAATATGCTTACAAATAAGTACATAATTTCCTTCTAATTTTTTTAAAAATAAATTGGAAGTTCAGTTGCAAAGTGCTTTCTAATAACATAATTCGTGTAACAAATTAAGGCGTAATTTGAAATCTGTGTGCATGTAGTATTTTATGGTCATAGGGACATACCTGCTTATTAACCTTAGTTTGCGCCATTGTAATTGGGTTATAAAAAATGGGATTATGCTTACAAATTAATACATGCAACTTACTAATTATTACTTAAAGGTACAAACAAATTCAACCATTTCTTTTTGTTTTGGGACATTCGTGAAGTTAGCCCCCAAAGCGTAATTTGGGCTGTAGGTAGTAATAAAGTGGCTTACAAATTTTGAGATTATGCTTACAAATTGTTACAAATGACTTACTAAATATTGATTCAAAAAAAAATATTATTCCTCAAAGCGGTGGGGCTCCCGAGAAGTTAGCCGCACAACAGTTTTTTTTTAATTTAAGAGATACCGTTTGATTACAAATTCTGGTAACTTGATTACAAATTCTTACAAATGACTTACTAATTAATGACGCTACTAAAATTTTGATATTGCAAAATAATGGGGCTACCGAGAAGTTAGCCCCAAAAACTGTTTTCGTTAAAATAAATTCGAAAATTCACTTACAAATTTAGATTTTTAGCTTACAAATACTTACTAATTACTTACTAATTAGTAAGCAACAAATTGTATAAAAATTCGGAATATGAGGGGCTAACTTCACGGACATTAAAAACATTGGTAGAAAATGCTTTTAGCGTTGATTGAAGAATTTACTTATTCAATCCACGCTTTTAGCATTGAATTTCTAAACAAAATAGGTACAAAATAACAGCAGTTTATTTAAAGTTATTTATTTAAGTCGATACTTGTATGGTCTTACTGTTACTTGTTTTGTTAGTTAAGCTGACATTAACAAGACTATAAATTAGAAATGTTCAGAATACTGAAATCATTCATTTCCCATTTTCGGGGATTTACTTAATTTAAAGTTTAATCTCATTCAACACATTTTTTCAAAACATCACTTTGACATTTTTCTACGCATTTCATATACAGATGCGGTTGGTATTCCTTTATTATTTGATGAAATTTTTTTAGGTTATTTCCGTATCGAATTATGCGATATTCGTTATTTACAAAAAGTATCGCGATACCGATAATCGAGACTCTTTTTAAATGTATCGCGATACTATAGTCGATACTACAAAAGTATCGCGATATTTCTTCCGACCACTGATATTCTTCCATAACGTTCTACTGTTGAGTGAATTAATAAAACTTTTTACAATGCTTTTCACATACAAATTTAAGTTTAGTTATCCCGCAACACAAGAACGAAATAATGAAGCTCTAGTAACCTATAAAATATCACAATGAAATCTTCAGAAAAACAAGCCACATTTGCCAAACTGCATCATTTACAATTATAAAAATACTTTCATGACAATCTTATCGATTAATCAAAGATATTCACATATTTGATAAAACATTCGTACCTTGACAAAATTTTACGCAAGTTATATTGTAAATGCACACAGCTTATCTACTGAAGCAATTATCCACACTAAATGCACGTGCAATGAATGCATTGTGAAGATCAATACCCATTTCATCATAATCACATTTAATTGTTCAGACGTCGATGACACTTAATTGCTCATCGAAATTAATCCTGGCATATAACATTATTAATTCAACACGACATTAGTCGAATATAATTACAATATGATACGTTCAATATTTAGTTTCGAAATAGGTATTTGCAATTAAGTTACAACATTATCTTCCTCACTCGGATTTGAGGTGATAAAAAAATAATTGCTGAAAAGATTGTCATCTTTGACAATTTTTTTGCTTAGTATTTCAAGTAATTAGTAATTAGTAATTCAAATTTTTTATTTTGTTAATCTCGTTTTTGTCAAGTTTATTTAAAACTTGTCTGTCCTTTTTTATGCATACATATCTCATGTTCCAGTCTAGCCATAATTTGAATTATTTCCTTCGTGGTTTTTGATAGCGTCACTTGAAAATGAAGTAGTATGCCACAGTCAAATTTTTAGATTTTTCTTTCATCGTATATTTATCAAATATAGATAAATATTTTCATTTTCTTTTGTACGACATTTCACATTTTTCCTTTGTTCGTCTCTGAATTTTGTATTCTTTGTTTTGTAGTCTAATTTCGTGTTAAAAATATTTCCCCACACTGTTCCAAGTCTTCTTTCCTCTTCTTTTAATTATTTTCAAATGCGTAACGAGTCGTTAACGACCATGTTCTATTCTTCTTTATAAAGACAGGATGGATATTAATGAATGTTCGCTAACGTTAATTATTACCAAATTTACTATGTATTTCTAAAATAGTTATCGTTTATAGACTCAGCTGGACTGTCTACAAAGTGTTTACGAAATATGTATAGGTAGATAAAAATGTGGAAAAATTAAATAAAGTACGATAATATGTGGAAAATTAAGGGTCCTATTTGTTTCAAAAGAATTTAATATGAAATTTCTCGGCATTTATAATATTATATTGATGTACATGTACCTACTCTTAAAGGCACACTATAAATCAAACTTAGCCTTGAGGATCTAAAATTGAACAGAAAACGTTTTGAATTGAAAAATTCATTATGGATGAAATGCGTAAATATATCTTTGCCACTAGAAAAATGTTACCTTTGGTCTGTGTGTTCAAATTCCATTGACTAAGTAGAGACACGTAACCGATACAACCGTGTATTGATAAAAAGATAATTTGCGCAGAAATTATATTGATAATAATTATCCTAAGAATTATTTACACCTCACAAACGATTTTGAACATTAGTACTACTTAAAAGTATACAATGTTTTCTAAAGCACGCGAACTCTAGCGGTATTAAAACACTAAGGAAGTTTAAAAATTAAATAATATGAAATTACTCAAGGAATGATAAGCAATGTTAATCACACTTATAACAATAGAAATTTAAAAAAAAATTAAAAATCATCGATAACGGCATAGTAATACTTATCACTTCCGTAAATATTAAATAGAAACCATGATACAAATATAGAAGGTGAATGAAACGTTCAATAACTATAACACATATTAGATAACGTTTAATCTTAATGAGAAGCTAAATTAATTAATGAGTTCTCGTATATTATCAAAAATCTTGATACAAATAAACAGTTATGTAAGAGCTTCAGCTAACCTATCGATTACGTAAATATGACACAAAGTTATGAAAACGACAAATTGACGATGACTAAAAATCAAGTAAAGTTTATCAGACAAACTTTTGGCCATTATCCAAACAATACCACATACCTATATAAATTTGATATAATGTTAAGAAAGTTACACTCTTACAAGTAAAGTGCATTTATAGCGCTTGAACTATGACACCGGATACAATGTAATCTTCCACACTAAGTACCCTATTGAGATTTTCAAACATCTGAAAAGGAACTGCCAGATTTCAATAAAATCACTTCATTAGGATATACAAACAATAACGTCGACTACGGCAGGGAGCTCTTTATTATAATATCTCTGCAGATTCATTAGTGAAAACTTTGTTTCAATCTAGGAAAGTTGATCATGCAAACAATGAACCATTTAATTTTTCGTCGTCATTGTTTCGGCTGGCATTAATGTAGGTTAAATGGGGTGTTGTGTTATCAAAGTCAAATTTCCGACGTCAATTTTTAATTTACTTCTGCGTAAAACAACAAAATAGAACTGAGATTGGTATAAGCATAGGCTAATAATAGCCTATGGTATAAGTAATTGAGGTGATATTTAAGCAAAAAATATCTTTATTGGCTGCCTAACATTGTATCTTACGTCTGCGTTATTGTAATATTTTGCTCGTTTGGTTTCACTTGATCCCACGCACTGCTACACATTCGGGCTGCTTGAAGGATGTTCATTTTAACTTTGTCATTTTTGTCCAGAAAAGCTCCTGTCAGAATGTTCTGCCCTAAAAGATGTCGGTAGACTCCTTGATCCATTGGTTGCACTTCGAAAGTCATATTAGGAGTGAAAAATTAAAAAAAAAATATTTTCCAATAATGGAATGTTGTGGATCATGCAATTGTCAATAAACAATAAAATCGTGCTTTTTACTTTACGATATTTTTTGTCCAGTCATTTTTCAAAAAGATCACCCGTCATCCAAACTTTTTTGTTACCAACATACTCTAAAGTTATACAAAGGAACATATATTTTATTTAAACATCTTGGATTTTCTGACTTCCCCATCATTAAGAGGAGAAGTTTTTCGGAACCATCCATATATTACCGACCCAGGAGTGTGACACGGTCCTTACTAAGTGTCCTTCCGTTGCACTTTTTATTTTTGACTGTCAGTGCATTGTCTGAAGTGCATTGGTAAAACAAACCCGTCTGGTTCACATTACAAATATAGTTTGCATTTAAGTTTTGAATCAATTCAACTACATAATTCCAGTTAGCGACTGCTTGTTGGTCTACACTCCCACAGAAGTGTTTGATTATGGTACATCGACAATTCACAGTTAAGCATATAACAAGGGGCCTCTACATGAAAACAATAACGGGCGTTGATACAAACAGTTGCAGGAGATCCATCGCATGCAAAAAAGGAAAACAACATGATGGCCTAGAGGCCCTAGAGCGTCAGAAGAAGAAGGTGGGGCAGAATCTGGTAGTCCTGTATTCATGGTGTAAACTCATTACACGCTATATTCCACATTTAAATCTACTGAGATGAACTGTGTATGACGTGCTAGAAACAAAAATGAAATTAAATCCTTAAATAATGGAATTGATGACGGGATTTTCTCTATCCCGAATGTTATGTTAACGGTCATATTTGTGCATTTTCCGAATCTGGGATTTTGAAAATCCATACACCATATAGAAACCTGTTCGGTATTCTGCAAAAGTTAACATTTGTTGCGGCCTGATGCGCAAAATTTTTGGGATAATCTCTTGTATCTGGGTATGTTACAGAATTTACGGTTCACCCGAATTAAGAAAATATCTTCCATATCATCTTGGAAAAGACATGTTATGTAAAGTGTTAAGGTTTACAGTGAAAAATTGAGAATTTTACAATCTTTTTGAAATTCTGAATCGTGTAAAACACGTAAATCTTATTATGCAATAACGCAATGAAAACCGATCATTTATTCCCTATAGCTTTACTGAATTGAATTGAATATTGAATTTATTGAACTGATAGGAATAGAGCACAGGTTAACCTATTATATTGCTCAAATATATTCCAGGCTTTCGTATGGCATTATTGTCTGGGGATCGTCTAGCTCAACAAAGAGAGTATTTATTACTCAAAAAAGGATAGTTCGATGTATCATGGGTGGTAGCAAATATGAATCTTCATAAAACTACGCATATTAACTCTTGCATCTATATGTATACATCTTAGAAGTCTTATCATTCATCTTTACTAATCGATATCATTTACTACGTAACAGTGACTTACATCCATATAACACACGAAAAAGAGATCAATTCGTAACCCCTATAACGAGGCTTAAATTAGCTCAGCATTCTCCCATCTCAAAGGATATTAAAATATTTAACCTTCTTCCCATCACTATAAAAAATCAGAAGGCACTAAAAGGATTTAGATCATCAATTTAAAAAATCCTCTTAAGAGTGTGCTCCATACACCATAAATGACTTATATATTGTTAAAAATTATGTGCTCTGCTTATAAATTTTAATTTTTATTTTAATACTATTGTACCTAATTTTCTATCTTTTTAAACATTGATTTATATGAATGTATCTTTACTACTGACGTATCCCATGCAATGATTACCATCTATCAGGGATATAAAATATATATTATTATTATTATTATTATTAAAACTAGGACAAATAGGATAATTTGCAACGGTTCTATGCTAAATATGAATCTCTATACAGGGTGTTTAAAAAATACGTTCGAATATTTGGCCCACTTATAGATCTCATCAGTACAAACAAAAAAGTCAAAATAAACATAAGTCCAAAAATCAGCCGTTTCCTAATTACAGCCTGTTTTTCAAATTAAAATAATTGTATGGCAAAGCCATTTTTTTTTTTTTTGCATTTGGGGGTATTTAAAGACATTAGTTTATTCAAATCCTGTGAATAATTTAGATGAGTTGCGAGAACGAATTGAACATGCCTGCCAGACTGTTCGTATAAATCCGGGACTCTTTGAGAGAGTGCGGCGTTCACTTTTACGGAGATGTGAAATGTGTATACAAATGGAAGGAGGACATTTTGAACATCTTCTTTAAGAATCATTAATTTGTAATAATTAAAATGTATTTATACTGATATTTGTTCATGTTCTAGTAGAAACCTCGTTGAAATACTCCTACTGAGTGTAAATTATTTTAATTTGAAAAACAGGCTGTAATTAGGAAACGGCTGATTTTTGGACTTATGTTTATTTTGACTTTTTTGTTTGTACTGATGAGATGTATAAGTGGGCCAAATATTCGAACGTATTTTTTAAACACCCTGTATATAAAATTAAAGGTCCTGACTGACATATCAACGCCCAGCCCATACCCTTGAACCTAGATGGCTGAAATTTGACACAGAGGTTCCTTTTATGATGTAGACAAGAGAGAAGGCAGGATATTTCAAAATTCAACCCCCAAGGGGGTAAAATAGAGGATGAACGTTTGTATTTTAAGTTAAATTCATAAAAATTGGTATATCGCCTTTCGGTTAGAAATAAAGACAGACATGTTTCAGGATTTTTCGAAATTCAACCCCTAAAGGGGGGTTAAAATATTGCATGAAAGTTTATATGGAAAGTCGTCATTTTTTAAGTTCAATCCATAAAAATTTGTATATGGCCTTTCGGTCAGAAATATAGGGGTAAGACTTTCGGTTAGAAGTTAAGAAAGCCGTACGGTTAAACCGCTTGACCGATTTGAATCAAAATTGGCGCCGATGTAAATGAACACACAAGGACGGACGTACGGTACTTTCCAGGGACTGATTTAGAGTAATTACCATTATAACAAGTCTACGCGGACGAAGTTGCGGGCAAAAGCTAGTCTTCAATAAACAGAACCATGCAATGGTACATTCACAGTATCAAGAGCTTACAACAAGTACCGTCTCGAAATTTCTGACCAATATAACACAACAGAGTGCAAATGGAATTAGGTACATATACATATACAAAATTCAGCTACAAAGAATATTTTCATGGTAATTAAATGCCAAAGGAAAGTATTATCAGGTGGAATAATGTGAGAGGGTTAAATCGCTGTGTAAGACACGTGCGTCGACACGTGATCCATGTTTACCAGATGTTCGGTTAGTTAATCTGTTATAACCCAGACACTAAAAATAACGTCGACAGTTATTTTTACCTTCACGCCCTTTTAATTAATTCCGTATTATAATATTCTACAAAGTACGTATCACATTTTTAAACCGTAAAATTTGTTTTCATCATTAAGAAATGTGAATAAAAACTTGCATCTAGAGCTAGACGAAAGGTATACAAGGCAGATGTTTAAATTTGGAGCTTGCACCTGGCCTTGGCATATTACTACTGAATTTTGTGGGCCACACAAGTAACCGGTATTTGTAAATGATGAATTAGTCTTAAAGTTTTTTTTAAATTATCTTCTTCACGAATACGTTCAGGTTCCGTTAATCATCGTGTCAAAAGTCACATTTTAAATTACACAACCATCATTTGGTCGGTACGTTTTTTTAAATTATCCTTATAATGAATGACGATTCTATTCCTCGCGCATCATGTGTAAAGATTATTCTCGTGCGGCATAAGATTTGCAGTAAAATTTTAGTTCAGTTACTCGCCGTTTACAGGACAATACAAAAATAAGAAGTATTTTTTTTGATTATTTTAACGTAACACGCTGTATATTATTACATTTTTGAAATATGTTGTCTTTATCTTGAGCCGTTATTAAGTTATTAATCGTAGAATAACACAGTTACTTAATTACCGAATTCTTAATATTGTCAAAGTAAGCCATGTAAATGACAAATGTTGTGTTTGATCATGATAATGAAATAATGATAAAAAAAATAAAATTCTGTTATTTATTGTCTATAACCATTTTAACTTCGATTAATAACACCCTGCATGCTCGTTTTGCAGCACGTTTGTATTCATTATTTTGAATATAACACGTAAATATGCGAAGTTTTTCTGCCTCACTATATACAATTTTGGTGATTTACTAAATGAAATGTCAATTATCAAACACAAAATTTGTCATGTACATGGCTACTTTGACAATATTAACAATTCCGTAATTAAGTAACTGTGTTATTCTACGATTAATAACTCAATAACGGCTCAAGATAAAGGCAACATATAATATATTTTTGAAATCACAAAAAGAAGATCTTTTCAAAAATGTAATAATATACCGGGTGTTTTGCCCTGTAAACGGCGAGTAACTGAACTAATAATAGCATTTTAAGAAAATTCAGTTAGAACCATACAACTTTCATATATAACTTTTTTTTTCTACGTGCAATAATAACGATAATAAGGGGTGAGTAATTTATAGTGAATAACTCGGTACTTTCCGTTTAATCGAAAGTGGGACTCTTTTAGTTTTTTTTAATTAAATGTGTCCAAAATTTGATGCTCACTCTTGGAATCTTGGAAACGGTGTAAGAGTTAAAGAAAATTGAAAATTGTTCTTTCCTTCAAACTTAAACATTTGACATCTATTTGTCGTATCAAAAGGTTTTATTACATAATTTTACTTCCTGCGATCGTTTTATAAAAATTTTTTTATCTAGCATACTTTCCAGATATGACGTAAAGTGTTGTAATTTTTTTAATGAAAACCATATTTGATGATAATATGGTTAAATTGCTCATTTTTCCCCTTTATTATTTATCTTCTTTAGTGTAGGAGTAAAATGGAAAAAAACCGGCTTGAGGTACCTATACTTTAACTCTTATTAGATTAGGAAAGAGAGACGAGAGTGGATAGCGCACGACCTATGTACGCTACACTAGCAAGTGTGATTGAATCCAAGCGGTCGCCATTACTTTGGAGTGAAACAAAGCGTAGGAGTCATTGTTTATTTTGGTGTTTTTATTGCAAAAGTGTTCAAATAAAAAAGTGAAAGTGATCCGCAGGCAATGGTTGTATGTGCATCGTTATCATGCAACAGTCGTACGGAGAAAAAAGAGCCAATTTCACAGCTGACATTAATTCATGTTTTCATTTCAACTAGATTATTACCAAACCCAAAAGTTTAAATGAAACATATATACAATATAGTTATCATTAGAATGTATGGATTCGAATAAATGTGCTAACAATATGGAAAGTGATATTTTTAATACATATTTATGATGCGGAAGCTGACGCGGTACAGTTTCGAACGCCATTTTTGCAGTGGCGTAGGTAAAATTAGGTATTATTTTGGTTTCGCTTAGAAGATGTTACTGTCACTATCTTCATGATTAATGCTTGAGGTTATATTTGAGATAAAATAAGATAAGTATGAACAACCCCTTATGAAACCAGATACTGCACAATAAAATGTATAGTACCTATCTATTTAACATGTACGCATTTTTTTAAACATATCTACAACTAATATTAAAACACTTAAAATGCCAGTCATAAATAAATTCGTTTGTTTGACATTTGAAAGTTGTGTTAAAGTGTAATCTTATTAAGCAGCTCATCATTCATTTGTACAACAACGCATAACCACACAATGTTTTTATACTTAAAGCTAAAGAATTAATGAAAACGCATTAAGAATACACGTTACTTGCATTAAAACGGGAGATAATTTTGTTAACACGATGATTACGTATACAAATGAGCGAACAAGTCGATTCATTCACTTATTGTCATTTGCGGTAATCGAATTTGTCGGTATTGTTTTGTAATTATTTCGACATTCTATAGGGTATAAAGTATTGCTTGTTTAACCATGCAATTACATTTTACCTTGACAAAGTGTCCTGATGGTTTAACGAAATTCGAAACAATAGTTACAGAACAATACCAAAGATAGTTCACATTATTTTCTAGAAACGACAATGAATAATTTATAAAGCTTCAAAATATCTTTTATTTTCATTGCTTCACGATAAAATGCAACCAAGTTTTCAGTATATTTCAGTATAGATAAAATAATTCCTTATAAGCCACTTCAAAAAATAAATAATACCGAAAATAACAAAGAATGATGGATGATTCACTTCTAGATCTTTTTCTATTCTCGTAGTGTAACCTAACTGGAAGGAATAAAAATTTTAGGAAAATTGTACAGTTAACCCCTTTATTTTATTTTAATAATTAAGTAACCCGAACATATTCGATTTCACTACGAAACCTGTTCATATCCTAAGGCTTAAGATTTTCTGAATGAAGAAGTTAGAGCAGTTAAATTTCTAGAAATTAATCCTTACTTTCCAATTTTAGCTCATAATTTAAAAATGAGTAAATGCTCACAAACTAGTACATTACACTATATTACTTTCTAAGCCTTGCACGAGGCACGATGAGTTTTATTTGACCTTTAATTTATTATTTACTCATTGTTACTTTCTAAAAATGAATTAAGAGCTATCTCTATTTGATAACCAGAAAAAGTACAAACACGGAATCGTAGTTAATGTACCATCTCCAAAGTGAGTATGAATCTATACAGAAAAATATCATTTTCTGTGTTCAATAAAATCTACTTAATTCTGTGAGGAAATGACACTGTCCTTCACATTGAGATATTAAAAATTATATCATAAAGACGTCGAAATATGTAGAAAATGTAATTTAAATATTGCACTGTGTTGTGTGTGTGTTGTAGACGTATACCCAAAAACAATACTAATCAATAACCATATTAAACAATTTATACCGTAAATGTACACGACAATTAAATTATGTGGTTTTATTTCACTATTTTCGGCACACCAAAATGGCTACTACAATGGCGTTCATGATTAATTAATTTCCAAATGTTAAATCATCTTTCCGATTTAAAAAGAAAGAATATCGGATTCAATTAATAACCTAAAAACGTCCATGTTGATTTAACAGCGCTAACAACTACACCGCTATTCTTTGATCAATAATAGCCAAAAAATGTAAATTGTATAAAAACGGGATTTTCCATCGCACCACTTTCGTCCATATCTTGATGACTAATACTAAAACGTATATGTTAGTAATTAAAAATGTGTGTAATTTTAGGCCGGTCGTAATTTTATCTTCACGTTTATCGTGTTGCACTACTGCTCATTAAACCATTTGAAGTGCTTATATACGTAGGTTGAAGTTAACACCTGTTTACCTCGAGGCCTTTGATAATTGCCGTAGATGGAACTCATGCTTACTATTTACTTTTATATAGCAAAAAGGTGCATGTTGCAGCCTTTACTTTAGCCCCTCGATTATTCACAGTGGAAGAACTTCACTTTTATCCTCGAAGGATATGAGGGTATATTACATCGCTTTCTTTTCAAATCATAAATCTATGAAATTGTTAAAGGACCACAGGCGTACGTGACTTGGAATGAAATAAATTACAGTTGTTAGATTGTAAGATATTATAAATCGAAATTCTAAAGTAGATGATGATCTTTAAATCGATTTGTAAGAGTAATAATAATATATTCAAAGTTTCTCAAATGTAATAGGTTTAGCGGCGCAAATGCTTTTTTTAATAGTCATATTTGCGGTTTTTAAATTCACTTTGTTGACAGTTTGCAACTAACCTTTCATTAACATAAAAGTAATTTTGTGCATAAAATGGAAATTTCACGTCTAGTGTTGAAGCAATGCGTCGATCGATTTCTTTAAACTTTTGGGAATGAAGCACTATCCAAACAATAGTTTCATACAGTTTAACACAGACACCCAGTGACGAATTTCGTGAAGATCATCATCAACATCTACTGGGCAATAACATAAAAGATTTTACATAGCCTGAAACTGTATCCTTGGATCACATTCAATCTGAACGTTGTGCACATAAGACCATGTCAAAATTGAATAAAAAATTGAAGCGAGATCGTCCAAATTTAGATTAAACGTCGTCACGGTTGGCGAAAGTAAACAATCTGGATACTTGAAAATCAATACAGCTCTTGAGAAACAGAGAACCGTCAACGTGGATCGGTATAATCCAAATTGATTGCCAGAAATCACTAATGGAATACAAAACAATGAAAAATCAACAAATTAATCTGTATCACAATGTCAATTTCCACTCAGCAAGTGTTCTTCTAAATGATTTTTTTGTATTTGATGAAGAGCAATAACATTTTCAATTACATATATCTTTTATGAATTAAAAAATGTTGGCCTTTTCCGTCTGTCTGAACCAATTTCTGCGGTTTTCTACTAAAACATTAATAAAATCTCCACGCGCAGTCATCGTTTGTCATCAGGGATTTCCAAAATCTTGAGGGCATTGATGTCAAAAATGGGAAAACAACCCATTCCATTGTCCTGATGTTAAATAAGTAAATTTCATGGGTTTTCACCGATATAATTTGATGATGTGAAAAATTTTCATTCGCTTTGTGATTCATAAAATCACTTTTTGTGATGTTTACCGAGATTTTTAAAAAATAAAACCGACACCATGGTAGGATATGTATTGTTTGTTACAATGAATAGAAGACAGATTTTAATTCATTTCATAGCGCTCTTTACTTTACAATTGGACTCGTTCTACCATTTTACCAAACCATAAAGTATGATAACAAAGTAACCCATAAGTAATTATGATATATAAGAAATACATCAACTTCAATACATATCATGTTTTTTCACGAAACCAATTTTAATCTAATCTCATCTATAAAAAGTGAACTGAACACATTTTTGAAAAATCAAAACGAGTGAGAGGCAACAAGGTAACTTGAAATATCTACTATCACAACAAAGATAAACACGATCAAAATCCAGTAAAAGTCCGAAAGTGATACGTAATCTAGAGAATTAGTTATAATAGCCCACTTTGACAGTCTATTTTTTATAATTTTCGATCCACACGAACCCTTATAACTTTTGTCCCTGTCCCTGACCTACGGACCTGAAATAACGTTCTTGATCTATAAATAACCCACCAAATATCGAAACGATTAGCCACTTATAAAAAGAATGATCGCGCATACAAACGGACCGACCGACGTACAAAACTATAAAGGATGTTTTTAGTTTCCGATGACACGAACTGAAATTTGTATATAAAACAATGGAAGAAAATTTCAGCAGCTGTGATAGAATTTGACTTTTTTATAATTGTTTAATTAATAATTAATAAATGGTTACATACATAATGCTACATGTTGGCCTATTGTCATAACGGTCATAACTTAGATGTTAGGAGTATGATTAAGTTTGTTTTCTGAAAAATATATTCTTATTATTCTTAATTTTAAAAATAATCATGCTATTACCCTTACGTTAGTAAAGATGGCGAAGAATACTTAATTTAATTAATACGAATTCAAATACATATTTGCATTACATTTACGTGTGTGCCGAAAAGAGAGAGGGGGGGATTTATAGCTCAACTATTTTCTAAACTTGCCACTTGAAAGTGGGTTTTTTATTATATTGTTGTGGGCCGGTATCCGTTACGAAGGTCGTACAGATTGTCACCATTTCGTACGAGGTCTGTGAATGCTTATCCTCATATAGTACCAAAAAAAAACTACTTAATTTTTAAAAAAAGGCCAAATACCAGTATAAAATAATTACTATTGAGTGAATATAAACCAAATATTTTAATTATACATATGTACTTGGATAAAAGCAGGTTCAATTTCGCGATCATGTAAATGAACACACAGTGTGTGCCGGATTCGACACATCATTTAAAATCGTGGCAGCTATCACTCAATCTACCTACTGCTTCTGGTAATACGACAATGGATTTTTCTTTTTTCAAATACCTACCCTAAATCGAGATACACGGAGTGCATTTCTAACGTTTCTTCTGGCATAGTACAAGATGTAAAAAGTTTTCTCCGTTCCTCAAATAACGCGTGGATTAATTTTCAGTTTCAACTACATAATATTCACGCTCAAAACTACGTTGATTTACTATATCGATAATACCATACTAAGTGTACTAACAAACTATGTACATACTATGTAGATTGTACATAGGTTTATCTATTCTCTAATAGAAGTTTATACGCATACAGATGATTTATTACATAAATTTCTGTGATCACAATTTCAGTTAAAGAAATTCTATCACGTGCACATTCGAACTGAATCAAATAAATATCAATGTGAAAAATGTTCGTTTCAATATACTGTTCATTTAAAGTATAAACGTTCATTAGGCTCATTTAAATACAATGAAACAGTGGATACGCACGCTGAAGTGCTGTGTTCTTATTCATTGCAGAGAATAGATTGTATAAAGTGTTTTCGCAGTTTCCAGTTGTTATAATTTGAGAATAAAATTCGGTGTTTGTTACGCGTTTAATAATGCATTTGTGGGTAAGTTTTAAACCGGTCGTATTTACATCATCACATCATAAGAGCATGGAGTATGTCGATGCTTGCTGTCATATATTTATTATTATAAGAATGCGGATACATTGAACGAATAGGTACATATATTGATATAATGTGGTAATAGTTTAGTACGTACATATACAATCACCCAACCAAAATAATCACAACACAGGAACCTTATGGAAACGCCTTGAAATGAAAAATATAACTGAGACTTAGGATAGAAATATTTTAATGGAATAATTGGGAAAATATTATATTTACTGCTATAATTTAGCAGCAAATGATGGGTTGTTATACCGGAATATCCGTGCTCGCACGCATGTGCATTCTCACTTTCTATTTTACATGCGGTTAACGTTGTGGTCACCTAATGCTTCCTATTTGATTGCACTTGATAAGATTACAAAATTTGCAGGTACACTAAGAACAAGTGCCACTGACATTCAAACCATTACCACAAGAGATGATTCAACTCACAAATTGGCGAAACTTTCTCCCAACCAATCTTCATTTTCTGCAAAAACGTTGTTTACCTTTTTTTAACACCATATTTGATTTTGAGTCTAATCATGTAAATAAAATGCGCAACATTTATTTATAAAATTAGAAAACCTTTCGTCTCGTATTTTGCATAGGTATCTTTCCAAACATCACAAAAAATAAGAATATCTTATCACTAAATTTGTTTGTGACTCCTGGTTGGTAATTCGGTAAAATTTAAAATCTGGCATCCAATACTTTAGAGAAAATGTACCCAATCCAATCGACACCTGTGAAAAGTTACAACCCGTTTTGCTTACAGTACTTTTTACGTCATCGAGTAATTTTTATGCAGAAAAAAATTGAAAATGGAAGTGACAGATTCATACAAAGATCACATCCAATGTTTTTAATCGACTGTCAATAATTTAACTTTTGTGCACTTTTAACGTGGTAATATTTGTAAAAAGGAAATGAAATTTAGCACATTCGGAGTTTTTGAAAAAATAATGAAAAATAAACAATAAAATTAGATACAATTCCATAGCTAACCCTTTTAAAAAATAGTATGCTGAAAAGAACATTAATAGGTACTTCATTGATTGGGTCCACATTAAAGTTGTTGGATTAATTCTCAAAATGGGTAAGAAATCTAAACCTTCCCCATGAAATTTTATTAATAATAAATGTAGTTTAAATTACTATATGGTGCTGGTACGACAAGTTTCCATAATGTCAAAAATTATTATCATCTTCAGGCTTAAAACTAAAAAATTACAAGAGTGATAAAATCGACAGAAAATTAATTAAACAACTTTAATATGGACCCAATTAATGATAAATCTGCAAACCGAGCAATTACTTATGGTCCATCAATTCAAGAAAGTCAGCATCAAATTAAAGAAAACTTCATTATAAAAATTTGGTTTAATAGTAACTCACCCCCAATTACATACAAATGAAAACGAACAACACCTCGAAGAGAGCCTTACTAGCCTTGGAAAAAGGCAATATTCAATGGCTGAAGAATGAAATCAAGTATTGGTATAATATATGTAACGAAGACAATTTCCTGTTATATAGCACCCATTTATCGCTAACCAAAGTTTATCACTTTATCACAATCTCATGGTTAAGAAATTAAATCACCACGACCAGAAATACCCTAATCACTGTAAATTTAAACCATATAACACCAATGACTTCAAATTCCATAATAGATTACAGCTTATTTTCTCCTCGAATTGGAGGCCTTCTCGTGGAGTTGGTGGCAGATGTTAATGAAACGACATGTAGTAGGTACTTCAATTATAATGCCGAAGTTTCGACCATTCAGGGATGGTCTTTATCAAGGCTCCTTTTAATTAGTATGGGACAAATAATAAACTTCAATGTAAGTTATACTTATAATTTTATGTCGATTTTACCACTCTTGTAATTTTTTAGTTTTAAGTTTTAAGCCTGAAGATGATAGGTAATAATTTTTTACATTATCGAAACTTGTCGCACCAGCACCATATAGTAATTTAAACTACATTATTTTATTATTAATAAAATTTCATGGGGAAGGTTTAGATTTCTTACCGATTTAATAATAATACTTTTGAAAAAGTTGTTATTTTTACTTCGTCTTTCGGAATCCAAAGTCGAAAACCATATAGGTAGAATTCGGATGTTGAAACGTGAAAAAAGAGTTATGTGATCCGGCAATTGATGACGTAGATTATATTAATTTACCTGCTATAAAAATGACGAACTTTCGGAATTATTAACCAAAAAAACGAAAATATCAACTTTAACAAAATATATCCATATACCTATATTCCGAATTCAATAAACTAGTTCCCAACGGTTCTATCGGAAATGACAGGTGTTTCGATCGGCTGGTAAGCAGTTGTGATTTTAAAATTGTCAAGCATTTGAAGGAAGGCCGTACTTTTAGACGGATGTAATTTTCTGAAAGACAAGCTCAAAGTAGCTTTACGCATAAAATTAGTCCACGACATGCCTGTCCAAGCACAACAACTTACTAAACTTTACAAAATGAACAAATTTTATTACATCCGCCCTATACTTCAAATTTATCACCATATGATTTATTTATTTCGGTCCATTAAAAAGAATACAAAAAATGTTCAACGAAAAAAAAGAAGTAGAACAACAATGGAAAGATAGCAAAAATAAATTCAATTTATAACGTTATGGTTTTTTTTTCCTGTACTAATATTAAAGTTCCAGTAATGAGTTGAACACGGTTGAACATCTGATTAAAATTAGTTAGTACGGTCCAGCTCAAATTAATTATGTGTTGGTTAAATTTTATCTTTTGAATGTTGTGCCTTAAAAGTTTTCTTTGATAACAACTGATAGGGTGTGTTACTTTATGCAAGAGATATTTTAACCTTTTATCTGACACTATCTGACACTACAGGGCATCATATTAGTTATAATATAACTATATAACTGTTGTTAGGATTAATTAGGAATAAATTTTCTGTTACCTTAATCATTCAGACAACTGCAAGCCTTTGAAGATATTAAGTAATGAAACGTAAAAGCAATTTTCTTTGACAGAACTGACGGGTGAATGTCAACAATAGCCGCCATTGAAATAGGTTTTTTCTTTTCAATGCATGGGCCTTATAGGTACTGTATACAAAGAGTGACTGTAGACATGGGCGCCCATACAATAATTCCCGGGAGGGGGGGGGGCAATTTGGGGAAGATTGAACAATTAATTTTATTTAAATTAAAAGTTTCGTTATTTAAGAGATTATTACTGCTTAGAGTCCGAGTCCGCTGCCCCCTCTTGCTCCTCTTTATGAGCGCCCATGACTGTAGACTGTAGTGTCAAATTTTCAACTTTTTTATTGTTAAATGAGGAGCCCTTAGTAATTGGCAAAGTAATTTGTTGACAGTGAGGGTTTGAAAATCGGTTTTGATTCCAAAAAACATCGATGTTGTGAGCAACATGATTGTAGAAGATAGAGGCATCTCTTGGTATATCACTGCGATACATTCGATTTTGCATCAAAAATTGGCTATCAGTGTTTCCAATGATTCTGCATGTTTGACTGAAGATCAAAAACAGGCTCGTGTTAATTTGTGCAAAAATTCGAAGGAGGAACATCGTTGCAGTTGACAAAACTTAAATATATTCAATATGAACCCGAAACTAAGCAACAATCCACTGTTTGGGTGTTTCAAGATGAACCGCATCCCACAAAGTTTGCTGGTTCGCAAAGAAAATCATCGCTTGTTTCTTCGGTTGTAAGTATGTACTTTATATAAAACCAAAATAGTCTTTGATAAAACTTAAAAGCAATAAAACGGTTCTTTCCAAAGAAATTCTTGCCTAGTTTTTGTCTCATACTTGGTTGGCTTCGCATGTACCTAAAATTTTTTTTCCTCGAAAAGCCATTTGTAATTTCAAGATAGGTAGTTCTATTCATAAAAAAATAATCTTTACTAAATTACACTGCAATCCTCTAAATTTAAGTACAAAATAATTTATTGTAATTGAAAAGCGTTCCATTAGCATTACCTATATTTAAAACAAAATTAATCAAATGTTAAAGTTATGTACTACTCAAAAGCACGTTTAATTTACATTTTAATTCGTTAAGTGAAAATAGCACAAACGACTGGTGATATAAAAATGTCTGCTTGACAAGGGTGCTCTAAAACTAAGGGGAATAAGTGTCAATTAAACAGGTTATGAAATTTTCTTACCTTATTGCTTTAAATTTAAAACGAAAGAAAGAACGATGCGAATGAACTTAAAAAAAACGATGTAAGTGAGAAAACACTTTAATTTCCTTCTGATATAATTATTTCCTTCCTTTGACCTTAATAACCATCGAGCATTGACTAACGGGAATTATTACATTGCACGAACGCGATCGAATATTTGCACACAAACTGCACTTAATCATTTCAATTGTTACATTCTTTAACAACTACACCGAAATTAATTCAATATTCTAAGAAATTTGTTAATTTTAAGTGGGTGAAAATTAAAAACGCGACGATGTTAAATACAAAATTGCAACTGACATAATTGGATGATGCGCCTAAGAGAAATATCTAAACAAGATAATGTAAGGTAATGAAATTAAATTATTCAGGTCATGATGTAGAAGCCTTGAGACTAGTTGCGAAAGCATGCGGTTATCTTAGCATTTTTAATTGATGTGTATATTTATATCTAGAATGTATTTATGCATTTAATTGTATATAAATTATATAAATGAGGAATGTCGAAAAGGTAATATTTAAATGTACCATTTGTTTAATTAAACAAAAGCCAAAAACCTTAGGAAAAATACCATTGTTTAAAACGGAGAAAAATGAATAATTTTACTCACTTTAAACAATTGAATTCTTTATTTACTGTGTAAATAACTAATATAATGTAAGTAATTAACTCAAACTAACATAGTGGATTTTATTTTACATTTATATAAAATGCCAAAATATGTTATTTTCAATATTCAATGTGGACATTTCAATATACACATGATTTATTCCAGAAAAATGAAGGTGGCGTACCTACTATTAGATAATGTACTTGATATAACATCAACTTACAAGCAAAGAACTAAGCTGTTATTCTTTATTTGCGCATTACCAATGTATCGAGCTCCAAAATACGTAGGTACTCTTTGACTTCTTTCCTTTATTTGCTTAGCCTTTTCCAAACTTAAGACTAGGGCTTACAATATCGGAATTTCGAAAACTGGGATCCCGGACAAAATTGATGCAGTGTTTAAAACCGATATTCATACGTAAATACCGGTATTTCGGTATTAATTTTATTTTATTTTAGTAGAAAATATTTTGGATTAATGATATTAATTTATAACTAGTGCAAAATTTTGTATGTATACAGGATGGGCCAATAGTGTGTGGATGGAAGATTGTGGGTTTATTAACGAACATTTCGAAAGTTCGTTCATGGGATATGGTAAGGCTACAAATCTAAAATATTTTCACTTGAATCGTAAAGTTTATATAGGATGATTTATATCAAAGTTGCATTTTTTTTTAATGAAACCCCTTGTATATTCCTTGGTCAATTCTAGTGCAACTTTATGCGCCACACATAGTACTTAAAACGAATCGTTTGACCGCATGTGCCCAAAAAATTGCATATCGCAGGAATCACAAAGCTTAGAAGGCCGTAACGATGCGATATTACTAAAACATGAGACTGTACTAGCGAAACCGGACGGTTAAATCCGAAATGTTCTTGTGTTCGGAGAAATTACTACGTCAATTAATTGACAAAATTTCTATAAACAGTAACTTGATTTTTCAAATGGCACTGCCAATTTTTCTTTAATACGTTTTAATTTTTGAACTATGGATTACAAAATTATAATTGCGAGTTTATTATTTCCAATTTTAATTTTCAATTTAATTTAAACTGTTTAACTTTGCGTTTCGAATTTTGAAATTTGAATTTTCAAATTATAATTTAGGATTCATTAGCATTAATATTTTGAGTTTCAATTTTTTATTTCAAATTTCGATTTTGAATACGAAATTTTATGTTGATTTGTTTAATTTACATTTTATATTTACATCTTTGAATAACTTTAATACTTTGAATTTTGGAATTTTGAACTTGGATTTCTAAGCTATGCGCTTATTCTTTTTCTTTTATAGTTTCAGCAGTAAAAAAGTCAATACCGGTATTACTACCGGGATCCCGGGATTCACTTGATTGAATACCGAAAACCGGTTTATTCATTTATTCATCAAATGAGATTTACCAACTAAGTTAATTCTTTAAAATTGAAGAGAAAAGGTGAAAATATATTTAAACGTATATGTACATCGACATTAGTCAACAACTCTTTATTGCATTGTCAGTCATAAACAACTCGAAAAATGAGCTATTGTTAATCTCCTAATATTAACCACTTGAAAATCATTGTTATGTTATGTTATGTTTTAAGAGGAAACGTATTTTTATACAAACCCTCGTAAAGAGGCCAGGATATTTAAGATAATAGTGGCTTTAGGTATAGGGAACGCTTAGGAAAAATCAAAGAGCAACTATGTAGCAATTAATGTTTAACATAATGTACTGGAGTTGCATTCAAAAAATTTAACCTTGTTTTTTGATACACTCTGCATGCCAAAGGAAGGTTTTGCAAAATTAAAGAGAGATTTTGAATTATAGTAATCGTAGCAACACTTTTTGTCTTAAAGGGTTGCTTAATAGTTTAGGCTTTAGGCAATTTAGACTTCAATTTGGCTCGAAACGAAAATAATTATTAGAAAGCTAACTCCATTTGAAATACGTTCTTTAGGCCCTCCTGTACTTGCCCAGAAAAATTTCAAAAAATCGTGCATGGGGAGTGCCCCTAATTTTTGAATAAACGGCCGCCATCTTGGTTTTCCAAAAAAAGCTATAACTGAACAATGGACACTTCTGTTGGAGGTCTGAAAATGACAAAATTTACGCCCCATGTGAAACAGCAAATACGGCTAGAACAAAGTCATGATGTTTGCGAACATTTTACACATACGACATTAAGAATCAAAAATCATAGTACAAAAAAGGAAAAGAACGAAACTTAAAATATTTCTGTTTCCATTCAATGGAATAAGAAATTTACTTTTTTTATTTAATATTTATAAATGATTTTTCAAAAACGCGAGGCGTTAACCATTTTTATATGTTTCAGCTAAATCTTTCTTAAACATGTTAGCAAATTAAATCTTACTACTGAAGTGCGTAATGAGGAGGTAATTGAACTGTGACAGCAAACATCTGAAGTTCCTTCATTAGAAAAGCCTCATCCAACTAGATAAATTAATGAAGTTATGCCTCATTAAAGTAACAAGTTTCTGTTTTATAACCGTAGGAAAACCTTGACAATTTTTCTCTTATTTTCACTTTATTTACGTTATTATTAATGGGGAACGTATATAATTTAATCGTTCTACAAGCCTATGTATTATGCGTAATTTGTACGTAACTCCTTATAAGTATATGTAGTACCTACTCTTGTTGTGTAGTTCACTTTCATCGAATCAAACTGTTCTTTCGTACAGTTCTGAATAGCATTCCATTAATTTATACTTCCTGTTGTGCAGGTGTTTCGAGTATGAATGAGGCACATTTAATAAGAAAGTATTATAATCCCGCCATTATCCTTAGTATATTTTTTTTTGGGATGACTGATAAATCCTGACATCTCATTAAAATTTATGAGCAGATTTTATAATTCTCTAAGACGGGAGGATAAATGGGGTTTCTACGTTTAAATAATGTCAAATGATACTAGAAAATAGGTATCAATTTTAAAATTGCAATCACGAACTTAATTACTAAACAAAAGGTGTATACGTAATCGTATGCGATAAAAGGACCATTACAATAACTAAATCTAGTTACGTAGGGCATCTATCTATTTTTTATATGAAACGTTGGAATCCTTAAAATGGAATCGAGGCGGTTCTTCGATCTTGGTTTTATTGCATGTCATGCCTGACTAGGTTTCATATTGGAAGACAAAAAATTATTGTGGTAACCCGCATATGAAAAGAAGCTATGAATGACACGTTTGGTATTCATAGCCTGAGCTTTTTAACTCTTACTTACTATTCACTGGCCGTTGTGAGTATATAATAGGTGCCATTGAGGTTTGTTTACATTTGTAATCTGATAATATTATGCATGCTTGTCAGCATTATTGCCAACCGCCACTTCCTTTTTTCACGATAATTATAAGGCATATCAAAGCAGACCGCAAAACTATTAAATATAGCGGATTATACGAAATACTTCCTTAAACAGTTCATTGATAGTTTTCATCAATTATTTTATTTTACTACATCGTTAGTAACATTTCTATTTGTTAAAAGATGTGCGTTGCGTTGTTAGGTATTTCGTAACTAACATGCCATATGCACAAATGAAGTTATCGACTAACATCCATAGTTTCGTAATGTATCTACTCATTTCGTTACACTTCTCATAAGTGCACGAAACGCATACGCATTCCATGGCCATATCTTACCCATACATATACTTCTCTGGGAACAAGAAATTGTGATAAAAAAGGAAAGAACGAAACTTAAAATGTTTCTGTTTCGATTCAAATTTAATGTATGGCTTGTCTCAATTTATATCGTCTTGAAACTTATCTCGTAAAAGGATTTATTTTCAAATCTGCATTGTTAGTAGATAAACACGTTGTAAATGCCTACCAGCCCACTCAGGGTTGGGTTAGGTATGCGTCACCCAGTGCTATAACAATTCGAGTTAATAATTACTAATTAGTATCAGTCGTTAAGAATCCTTGTTGTTGTAAGTATAATACGAGTAATTTGTATATCGTATAATTTAGTTTAAAACTCGTAATTTATTTAAAATAAAACGGATGCCTTGAAAAGAAATTGCTATATTAATATTTTTACCTTAGTCCGCCTCTGATGCCCTGTCATAAAATACCGAGAAGTCCCCTTTGTTATGTCAATGAGGTAGGCATTTACAACGTGTTTATCTACTAACAATGCAGATTTGAAAATAAATCCTTTTACGAGATAAGTTTCAAGACGATATAAATTGAGACAAGCTATACCAAAACGGAGCATAAATGCGCGGAGAAATAAATAAAATTCTAAAACAAATACAAGTTGCACACGTGGGATATGCAGGCAAAATGCATTTTTTTTTCAAAACACACAGAAATAGAAAGCTTCTTCATTCATGTAGAAAAATAATCTTAAAGATTAGTTGAAAACCACAAAAGTGCGTCCTGACGGACAAACGGGGGCAATGGCGCAATCATTTGAATATAAAAAGCCTCCTCTGCCGCCTCAACGACAACGCCTACTATAATACACTGGGCTATGCGGATTAGTATCTATTCTAAAAACCGGCAAATTTGAGGCTACTCTGTGCAGTCTTATGCAATCAGCTCTCAGAGTAATCGAAGAATGGTATAAGGAACACCTCTTTGTCCATTAACCCGACAAAAACGGAGGTAGTTCTCTTCACAAGAAAAAGAAGGGTAGGGGGTCATCGAGCTCCTCCGCTCTTCCAAAAACATCTCCAATTTTCAGAGTCAGTGAAGTATCTAGCATCACACTTGACAACAAACTGAATTGGAGTAAGTATATCCAGCTCAAAGTGGAAAAAGCAAATAGGGGTTTCTGGCAAAGTCGTGGCGCAGTCGGACGACTTTGTGGTCCATCCCCAAAGGCTGTTCTGTGGCTGTACACTGCTGTGATTAGACCTATCTTCTGTTTTGCAGCAATTGTCTGGTGGCCTAAAACCAGACGCTCCCCAACCATAGCACTTCTTAATCGTGTGCAAAGACTAGCGTGCCTTGCGTGCACGAGCGCAATGCGAACAACCTAGACAGCCGACATGGAAGCCCTTCTAGGCCTGCCTCCACTAGATCTCTACGTGATTAACACTTAGTGCAAGAAAAGTTCTTATGCGTAACATAAAGAACAAAACTATTAGAATTTACAATAGCAGCAGTCGCAGCAGGGCTGTCCTGCAGTCACTTCGTCACTGTAAGATTACCTCTAAGTTGGTCTCCGAAGGTCACCCCGGAGCAAGGCGCAAGCAGCAACACCCTCGAGCTCGTATGGGTTAAAGGGCATGCTGGAACGAAAGGCAACGATAAAGCCAACGAGTTAGCCCGGCTGGCCTCAAAACAGGTGTTTTATGGTTCAGAGAGAGCTACCCCACTTACAATACCAATTGTAAACAATTTAATAACTCAAGACACCTAAGCCCAGCACAAGGCTAGGTGGAACTTGATGTTAGATATTGCCGTCATGCGAGAGAGACCTTCAGAGGACCATCTCGTAGCTTGGCCGTTGCACAGGACTATCAAGAAAGCACCTGCGGCTGCTTGTTGGCATACTTTCTGGAGACTGTAAACTAAACAAGAACATGCACCGCGTGGGCTTGGTAGAATAACCATCTTTGTACCATACTTTGTGAGTGTCCCGCACTATTGTCCAACTGAGACGATCCATGTTGGGGGTATCTTGGCCATGACATGGCTACGATTTGAGACGTTTCCCCTTCCAGCATCCTCAGGTTCGTCTTACGTGTGGGATGGCTTGAGTGACGTTGCGGGGTCGAACGACTCTAGTCAGGGAGGTAGTACAAAAGGGCCGAATTTAAGGCCTGGTACGCACTCTCCTAGCGTAATCCAAAATCCAGAATCTATTTTAATTCTTACAAAGTTAATCACAAAAAAAATGGTTTTTAACACAACGAAGAAATTTTGGGACCAAAAATTGTAATTCTATTAATAATTATAATAACGGCGAAGGGACTTTTCAAAAAGATTTCCAACGATGCGAAAGCACAAAATCGCCGCAATGCATTCGCGTATTTTGCATGGAAATTAGTAAATAAATAACAATTTTGGACATTAACGTTTCAAATAATAACATGCCTAAGGGCCACAATTGAGTAACTAGCCTTAAAAGTTCATTCTTGCCCATGGATGCATTGTTTTACCAAAGAATCTATAACGCTGAGTTTATAATTATCGTTACAAGCAATGTGTTTGATAAGTGGAAAAATGCTTGTAACAACCCAACAAATCCAACATTTTCAAATATCTTTTTAATGCAAAAGAAAAGACATCATGAAATCCGGTATTTATACATTGAACTGTACGTTTTGCAATTCAACATACATAGGTCAAACAATTCGAAGTTTCTATTTTAGATACAAAGAACATGTTTTTAGGTATAAATAAACATAGGTACACACACGTAGGTCAAACTACGCCAAACATTTTCTAGAACACAAACATTCCATATAACAATATCCAATTTTGACATTTTTGCAATGTAAAATAGATGTTTTAGAAAGCTTTGAAATCTATTAACAATAGATATGAATGAGCAAATAGACTTTCTATGTATACATGCAATTACACCACCAAATGGCAATAAAAATGAGCTTACATCCGGTTTTTTTCGCACATTTTGAAATAAACTTCACTTACAAATAGAATTTAACTTGATTTATTAAAAGCTTTTCATAGTGAAGTACTTCTAAACTAAAGTTCTTTGTGTAAATAAAAATTTGTCACATTAGTCTTTGTATATCTTGTATACTTACTTTGTCAAATTTTAAAATTCCGAAAGTAATGTCCATCACAGATATAGCGCTACTTCCCTACCCAGTAAACATTTAAATGCTTAAAATAATTTATGACTTTCACATGAAAATTGATGACATTGAGGTAATAAATTGTTCTGTAATGAGTTGAGACTACAATAATTATTCAGTATGTCTTTTTATGTCCGTGTTGAAATGGCCTCAACGCAATGCAAAAAAATTAATCGTATCTGATAGTAAGAAAATATGTTCGCGATGAACATTATTGCAAAGTAAAAATTTAATTAAAATGTAGCTTAATAAAATCAAAATTAAAATAAATGCGCACGTGCCATGTTTTAGTTGAAACGCAACGTAACAAATTGTAATTTTGTTCTCGATTTTGATATTGTAAAAACTTGTAAAGTGAAATGAATTAATTACGTAATTAACAAGATATCAATTATTAAAAACATATATTGTGGATTAAAGCGATAATTTCTTGTTTCGAATGAATAAATCATTGCCATTTCAAACTTATACGGTAAGGCAACTTTTTACGTTCCTTTCGTAAACGCAACTTATTTCAAACACATTACGTTAAATTTTAATAATGTCTTGGACCATTAATTTGTGTCAAAACCGAATTTTTTTAAAACAAATACACTAATATATGCACTGAACGGCAATCACAAACAGTAAACTGAAATAACCACTTTTCACCTCCTTTTTTGTATTGATATATGTAATTTTGTGGTAATATCCGCCTATTGGTGACATAAATATATTAGTTAAACTTAATCAAGCAAAAATGGATATTTGTAGGCATTGCCTTATAATTAAAATTATTTTTGTTACATAATTCTATAAGATACCTATTTCGTATATTTTGTGATAAAATTGTTGCATGTCGATATAAACAGAGCCGGATTTACGAGTGTGGAGGCCCGGGGCAATGAACAAAGGGGGGCCCCTTTCAAAAAATAAATATCTTTGGATAATTTTATTTTTAGATTAAAAAGCCATGTCGCGGAGGCTTAATAGTGAAATTAATACACAAAAGTACTATCGGTCTTACAAATAGAAGTATATAAATAGGTACTGTAAACGCCTAAACGGAGTGACGAGAACGAGAACT
Source organism: Pyrocoelia pectoralis (assembly GCA_036250285.1). NCBI lineage: Eukaryota > Metazoa > Arthropoda > Insecta > Coleoptera > Lampyridae > Pyrocoelia > Pyrocoelia pectoralis. The sequence goes on from CM070075.1 coordinate 9,923,272, forward strand.
TTAATGTTTACTGTTCTTTAAACGTGCGAGGGAGGACCGTCTGAACTTTAATAAATCTCTCCAAGCAAGCGCGTATTTAAGAGGAGGGGTAATGGGGTAATTAGGCCTTCCAAAAGTTACGTTAGTATAATAAATACTATCAAAGAATTTTAGATACTCTTTGATACTACCTATTATAATCGGACAGTCTCTTTTATATCTTCTAATCTACATTACATATTTAGATATAGGTATTTCATTTCTCTTCATTTTCTTGAAAGCCATTAAAAAATGGAAAATTCAAAGTTTGTGGAGGCCCTCAATTTGTGGGGGCCCCGGGGCTTCAGCCCCGCTTGCCCCGCCGTAAATCCGGCCCTGGATATAAATTAGTGAACCTACACAAAATTAACGTACTTGGCGTTTAATTTAGTTAATTAAAATTAAAAAGGAGAAGGGGTAACATTTTCATACCTTTAATATATTGTTCATAGGTAAATTGATTGTATTTTCAAACTGCAATGATGACGTACCCGTCACTTAACTTTAAAATTAATTAAAATTAACGCACAGACGGGTTACTTTATCACACTTCAAGCATTCGTTCATAAGCAATATGGTTTTTAATCGATCAAAAACCCCTTCCTCTTGATTAACAATTATGTAATATAACAATAAGAAACATTAATATTTCATTTGTAAAAAAGTAATGCATAGGTATCGTATTAGCATAATAGAAGTCTATTATGGTATTAGGTTTGGTTTTAATACTGCACGTAGAAGTGATCTAATAGGTTCTTTACTTCGAAACACTAACTTGTCCGAGAACTTGTCTAATAAATTTAAAATATGACCATTTTGATATAAAATCAATTTGTTATCGAATGTGAAAGAATAAACTCAAAATTCAACGAATCGTTATTTTTTGGTTTAAGTGACAAATCCACGAAGTCGAATTAGTGGTGTGGGGCAATTAAGCTAGTTTAAAACTACAGCCGAATTAAATTATTGTTGGGAATATTGGATATTACATACCATGTGTGATATGACCTAACCAACTATCACAATTTGGCAATGTTTGTAGAATATTGTCTATATTGAAATTGAGGCAGGAGAAGAACGCAATGCAAAAGTACTGTCAAAATGCAAAGTACACCTCTCTACACCTAAACAGCTAGGCAGCAATATGCCACATTTAACTAATAATTAGTCACCTATAATTATTATAGGTGACCAGGTTTAGAGTACTGCTCAACTATCGTAAAACACGAATATGTAAAATAGAGCGAGAGCTGGCTGCAAAAAAGCTGGCCTATCGAGTAACAGCATGAAATGATTTTTAAAAGCTAGTACTTATACAGACCATCCATAAAATCTTTGGCTGCCTGGGCGGAACTTGGGCAGAAATTCGCCAGGCCCTCTCTCCTGAATATTTTTTTGATACGAACTGTATCCATCGAGTAACAGCTTCAAATTACTTTTAAAATATAACTTTTATATAGTTAAAAAAGAAAAAAAATTTCTGCATTGTTAAATCTTGGCAGAAAACATTCTCCTTCTCAAAGTCTGATGATACCACTAATACAACTATCATAGAAGTACTTTTAGGGATAAACAAAGAAACGTTCAATGAACAATTATAATGATTTCGACAAAATAATTTTGTAATATAAAATATTTAGTAGGTAATAGTATACAGGGTGTTTTTTTGGGAGCTTTAGTTAGACATTTCTGGGAAAGTTTTATAGATAAGTTTTTGAAAATTTGAACTTAGGGGTTACTCTGAAACCGAACCGATGTAAAATATTTTCAAAAGGCAGCGCTTCCGGAAATGCAGGAAGCGTGTACGAATTGTCGAAATGAATGTCCACAGTTTATAATTTACGTTTCTCATACAATCAGCTATTAAAAAATAGTGAGTAAACAAATTGAGACTATCTACCGGATGCGGAAACCACTATAAATGGAGGTGTTTGATTATTAGATGGGTCTTCTTTTTTGATAACTCTTGTTTAAAGAGAACGGCGGAAGACCTTATCTTACGTCAAAAACTTTAGTTCTACCCAAACCGAAGATGTCCTATTCTATTTTTATGACAAACTTATAACTTACACTTTAATACTCTTTTTTAAATATAATTTCTTAGTCATAAATGGTAGGTAGTGTTATTATTTCTTGTTCAAATAGTTTATTTTTACAAATTTTTGCAATAATTGTGAAGCCTCTGACTCTAGTGTCAATGTTCTTCGTAATATCCTCAAAGTAATACCTATCGTATAACAATATGGTTATGAATGACTTATGAGTTATGATAATATTGATGATTAAGTAAACGAAAAAATAACCTTTTTTATTTTTTGCGATATCGTTGATAAGCCCATTATCAATAATCGCTGCTCACACTTAAACATGTTGCATTCAAATAACAATTATCACTCAAGCTTTTAACCGGTAGCTCGGAGTCGAAGACCAGGATCCATTCAATGAAAGTTCAATTTTATTCATAATAATTCAATTCGTAATTTCATTCAAATAAAAATATTTTATTGGCTGGTCTCCTCTATGGGTGGTTCGCTTCGACCTCTGCGCCTGCGACCTCAAAAACAGCTGGGAAAATCTAAACAACAGAAGATTATTTGTCACACAAATTAATTTAACGGGCGGCCTAAGGTTCGGTAAGTAATTAATTTGAGTATTTTAATAGGAGAGACTGCACTTATAGTTACTCAGGACAATTAATCAGAACAATAATAAGGACTAAGGATTAATTTAATAGTAACCAGGTGTTAAATTTAGGTTAGAATTTATGAAGCAGGTTTCGGGTTACCAAAGGTTGATCTAATTACAGGTATTTTAAATGAAATGGAACAAATTATTCAACGGAAGCCTCTGTGACTCCAGAAGTTAATTAACCTTAGGAGATCTTCCCTATACTGAATCAATCTCAACGTTAATTTGCTTTCGGTCGACAACTACACCAGCGTTGATCACACTGACTGGCCACCGACAGAAACTTTGGTTTAATTTTAATAAAACATCCCTATAACCAGAGTTCTCACGTGTTAGGCTCTAGGAATGTTTCATTGTTTCGGAAGACAATTTCCCAACCCGAGTTTTCACTGACTGTGCCTCGTTAATCAAATAAAAAACAATTCGAAGTATTAATTTACAGGTAATGAAAAAAACCAACTAAAAGAACTTTCTGGATAAATAACGGCTTAATGAATATTATTTACAAAAATTACGGTGCATCGGTGACTAATACAAGTAACAACGTATTTAATCAGATGGGACACGATAATTAATTCAGGATGAGTATCGGATCGGAATTAGAATTTAAGATGCCTGAAAATGTGAGATTTTTATAGGATTCTTTATATAAATCCGAATTATAAAAAATACAAATTTCGCACACTTTAAAGTTTGATTTGTGTGCTATGCTATGGAGTTGTTTAAATGCGCAGCGAAAAAGCGTTAGAGCAAAATCATAAAAGAAAAGCCTCAAAAAGCTCGGACAGAGTGAAAAAGATTGAAGAATTCTTTAAAAGTAAATGAAAAGATTCCCCGAAAGCTTGTCTTTGACTTGTTCCCATAAAAAGAAATCCGGTGAACCAAGTCGAGTGATCTTGCCGCCCAGTTCTCATCAATATAACTATTAACACAGACTCTGGCACAATGGTGCGAATGCTATTGAAACTTGGTGCTAACTTGGAGACGAAGTTCCAGTCGTAAGACTTTGAGACTGGGAGACCTATTTGATTCCTTGATCAGCAGCGACTTCGCAATCATTTCGGCGTGGGTTTTTCTGCTTCGGAACTATTTCGGGCACGAAAAGGGAAAAAAATATTGTCGTGGGTACACTGACGTAAAGTTAGTCATAGATTGTAAATGGACTTCTTGGCATGTATATGTACAAAATTGTAGTAGAATGTATGTACAATCATTATGTTTCTGATCTATTTAAGTTATTTTAGTGCTGTAAATGAGTACCTAACTACCAAGACCTACTTACCTGCAATTACAGTTAAAATCTATGAAGAAATGATTATTTGGTGATGAAAATACTCTAAACCTCCCCCATATTATTTGTTTATTAAATGGTAAAAAATTATCTACTAGTTTCGACTAGTACAAGTCATGTTGAGGCTTTAAAGTTACATAAAATACGATATCGACGATGGTGAAGTCAAATCGATATCGAAATTAGTTTAAATTAGCTAATTTTAACCGTTTAATAAAGAAATATTCTTTGAGGAACAGGTTATTTGCTGAATTTGCAAGTTCTGTGTCTGTGTACCTTTTTGTGTCAAGGAATTGTAAAATTCTGACTTCAGATTCTGATAGAACATCGAAAAGACGAGGATCGACGCATATAGGCAGCACATTACTTAATGGTTTTCTAACAAATGGATTGCTTATGTATGAATGCGGTTATCACGAAGACAGGAACTGCAAAAGACATCATCGAACTTGAAGAAATCATGCTTAAACTGGAATTATAACAGTAATATAAAGAAAAATTTGTTAAATATGTTGTTGATGAATTACTTATGTGCTTCTAGTGGGATTATTGTACAAAGATGATCGCCCTATCACTATGTATTGAACGTGAACCCCATAGAACAGTTTAAGCTCAAATTTAAAGCCAAGCAGCTCGTAATAAGACCACTTTTTAATTAAACGACGCGACGCGACGTACGACAATTTCTAATGCAAGCGGCAGACAATGTTGATTCAGAAAAGTGGCAAAAGTGCGTTGATCACTTCATTTAAAGAAGAGCAGCGTATGTGGGAACTTACGCAATTGTAGAAAAAACGAAACCCATTATAATATCAGTTATCAGTAGGACACGAAGACAGCATTTCCGAATTGAATGACAATAATTACGAACAATTTTAGTTTTGTATTAAGTATAATACCGTCCGTTTTTTTTTTAATTTTCACTTTGGAAATATGGGTTAAGATTTTGTTGGTGGGTATATTTGGGTCATATGTACCATCGTGCCAAATTAAAAGGTATATTTTATATTTAATTTTATAATTTTTAAAATTTTATAATAAATTTCCAATTTTTGTTAATAAACCTAACGGTACGTCTATGAGTTATCTAATTTTGAAGCTGAAGACGCATTTAAAGGCCCGCGTGAATCGCACGTGAAGTTATATCGACGGATTTCAGCCAAGGATTTTTTCGCCCCAAATCTCGAAAACGTGACAAAAATGAAACAACAAACAGTAAGCAATTGGTAATAAGTAATTCAAATGAAATTTATCACCAAAAAGTGGAGAAAATGGACAAAATATTATAACATTGCAAAATGAAATTATGTATTTCACTTATTTAATCACAAAGCCGCAGATACGAAAATGCGATTATAAAAAATAAATTCAAGATTTTGAGATTGAAAATCTGTTTTTTTTTGCAATAATCAGCGCTTCAGCGGTAATTTTGTTAAATGGTATCTATCTATGTATTAATGAAAAGGGATTAAGTCAAAGTTGTAAATTTTTTTCCTAAATTTTACTTGAAACTAATTTATGGTTTCCGAATTTTAAATAATAAAGATTAACTTCGAAATTCCCAATGTGCGTACAATAAAATTTAATCCTCTTATAATTCTTTGATCATTTTTAGGAAGTTAACACCCAAATTCTTAATATTTTCTAGTTTAAAAGAAAACAATCTGCAGTACTTACTGTTCGCGTTACATTGGCACAATTGTTACTTACTTTGGCATCAATTTCAACGTGATTGTTTCGGTATTTTTTCTACGCTGCGGGAAAATAATTTTTCATTATAACACAAACCAAAAGATATTGGATGGAGTGTTGCGTTGATACTCTGTAACTATCTTATTAGAAACAGGCAAAATGAATGAATTTCATTCTCGCTTATGTAGTTTTTTTTGCATGAAAGGTAGATATAATTTGTCCAAAACATAAGAGATTGAAATCTTTAATTGTATGGTTGTCGGAGTAAAAATGCAAGGCTCCTGACTTTAGAAGCTTATATCTTAGTAATTAGCAATAGTTAAAAATAAAAAACATAGATGAGGTAATTTCATTAAACAATTCTTAATATTAGTTAGAAACAAATTAATTACCTAATTAAAATTACACTTACACTATTTTAGAACCAATATGATCTACCTAATTCTGGGATAAACTATAACTACGGCCCTGGCTACCGGTACGTTTTCTTGAGCATTTGCTTTGATTGATTAATTTGAATTTAGTCACTATACGAACACAAAAAACCATGGATTATAGGGGATTCGACCCCGGTCGAGTTTCAAAATCTCGTGGCGGTACTTTCATAAATTTGCGATACTAAGATGAAGATCCATAAATAATTAAACCTATATTTATTTACTCTGCATTTTTAGGATGGCATTTAACCCGTTGTTTCTCCTACTTTTCAATTCGAGGGGTTAACCTCCACAAAAAATGGTGTACACAAGACTTCTTTTTCCATGAATTCCTAGACTTCAAGTGATTTCAGATGACTTCGTGGGAATTCATGCGACTTCAGTGATTTCACAACGATTTCCTGTGACTTCAATGATTTCACAGCGATTTCCTATGACTTCAAATGAATCCTTGGGAATTCCGTGATTTCTCTCGAATTCCAATCGAGTTTTCAGCTGTTTTTAAATATGAATGTGGTCTTTCGAATATAATAAATTATGCAAAACATCATTAAAATGAATATTCGAATTGACACAAGACTATTATTCTTTATTTATATAAAATATAAATGGTCAACTGCAAAAAACCTTATATTCGAATATTATAGGTAAACAGTGGGTAATGTGAGCTCTGCAAATAAGAATATGATAAAATAATGAATGAAGTAGGGAAAAAGAATGAATACAATTAAAAAAGTTTATATTTATTTAATAAACTAAATCTTTAAACGCAAAATTTTGAAAATGAAAATTAATTGATACAATTTTTAAAAATATAATAAATCCATTAGAATAATAAAAAATAAAAATAAAACAAGAATTAAAAAATAAAACGAACTTCAGTTTTCACCTTTCTTTAAATTTTTGAATTTAATTGAAATTTTTCTTCTACATTCTTTCGAGATTACGAAAGGTAATTGGCCAATTAAATTTATAGGCCCTTCAAAAAAATATTGTTTTTCTACATTTTGGACATCGTCTTTCTTTGGCCAATTAAAGCTCCCTAAATTTTCTTCTAAGAATTTAACTGTGTAAGTGACTTGTTTTGATTCGGTCAAAGTTTCTATAATTCTGCCAATGTACCATCCTTCGGTGTAGTAAATGGCATAATATTTTTCTTTTTCTAAAAATAATGTGGGAATTTTTTTATCCCCTTCCTCACAACCACGTACACGTAGCAGTCTGTCGGAGCTTAATTTCCTATTATTTTTTGTTAGTAACCAACAAAGAGAACTCTTCCGGATCACTTTTTCGTTAACTTTTACAAAACCAATAGGGAGGTTACTTTCTGAACTAGAACCAATCTCTTTCGTCAGATCTTTTAAATTAAGCTCCCCAAAAGATTCTAAGACATGAGGATCGTCTTGTTCCCCTTCATCTTCATAATTTAGCATATCTTCTGCTCCCTGAAGGTTCTCTATTTCATTTCTCTCTGATGAGTGGTATATGACATTGGATGGTTCGTCGTAGACCTCGTCATAAACGTTTAAATTTATGAGTTCATTCCATGAACCGTCGATAATTTTAATTTTTAATTTTTGACAAATTTGTTTGGCATCTTTCAAGGCCTTTTCTACAACCTCGCCAATCTGATCGTCTGTCAAAAATTTGTTTGTTTGGGTATTTTCAGCAAACGTAGAGTAGCCCTGTTTATTTGAAGCTCGTGGAAATTTAAATTTTTTCGATAAATCTGTCATCACGTTACCCAGATATTGAATTTTGTTGATTCGCTGCATTATCTCGAGCATACTAAAGTTCACGATGGTTGAAAATGTGGATGTCAATGATCTGGTGGATCTAAAAGCAAAATATTATTACTGAGGATGGCGACGTGATGACTAAGGTTCTCAGGAAAGTTCAGTATTGTTTGTTTTATTCCGAGTTTTATTCCTTATTATTTTTGTCTATTAAATACTTTGGCTTCCGCGTGCTTTTCAATTTCAACAAAATGCAATTTTTCACAAATACTAAAAGAAAACGTATCTACAATACGGAATCCAATTTGGTGAGAAACCCCAAAATTAAACAATAGACAAAATATAAAGACATTATGTAAAAAAACTCTGCACACGTAAATTGTTTTGGAAAATACCTGAAGAGTTGTTCGCAGGGTTGAGAACTTAGTAGGTGAGGGGCGAAGTTCTTCAAAGATCCAAGTTCAGGGTCGTCTCGGTACTGCCGGTTTAGTTTTACCAAACAATGTGCATTCAGCTCTATACATATGTAAGAGTTACAGGAAATGAAATTGTTCGTAGCGCTGTAAATTTTGCTTTTGAGTAACCATTGCTTCCACATGCGCAAGAAGAAAACACAAAACCAAATATTATAGATCCTATCTTCCATGGACATATTTTTCTCAAGATATGATCCACGAATGTTAGACATCAATAATTGTAAATATGTTCTCGTACCCAAAGTGTCTACATTTTCATGGAGAAGGTTTATGACCTTATCAGAACAAATTTTTTCTGCTGAACGAAAATTCATTTTATCACGGGCAGCTAAGTCACTTTCAACAAGAAAGTGTTTGTCTTTGGTGTGGTTTTGTATCAGATTTTCCAAATCGTGCTTACAAGCCTTAAAATGTCCCATCTGCAACTCAATATTTTCGTTCAACAGCCTATTTCTGAGTTTGGTTAATATATGAACAGTATCTTGTGTGCAAAAATCACCTTCATTAAGATTCATATTAAACCAGGTCCATTTACTTGACTGTTGAAAATTTGTCCGAATTCGCATACATTTTAACAACCGCGTATCACCATCACTGGAAAAGCCCAATATTCTAATATCATGTCTTTGCGCGCTTTCTTTTAAAAATTTCCACCTACGCATAACGTCTTCATACGTAAACTTATTATTTGTTCCAAAAACATTTAAACAAAACGAAGCTGCATTTTCACAAGGGACTTGGGCCATTGTGACATATGCATAATTTGCAGTAAATCCTTCTTCAAAGTATTTTTGAATTTGTTTTGCTGACGATGCTTTGAAATAATCTTTAATTGGAAGCCCATTTTGACCCAAGGGACTTACAAAACCAACAATCGAGTCCAATGATTTACAATACTGAATCTTTCCAGTTATGCCCGTACCATCTTCGCTTACCCATATTACTCGAGGTAAATTATTTTGATTTAAAAATATACTTAATTGTTGAAATCGGACCGTTGCTTCGTCTATGCATTCAAGATTTTGTACACTTCGACAAATGACCGTCGGAGATGGAATTGACTTTTTCAAGTTCACATAGAACGTTTCATAACCAAGACGTCCACAAATCAAAAATAAATAACTGCAAAACTGCAATAGATCAGAATCAAACTTGTTGTTCTTAATTTTATTTCTGTTTAGTCTTGCAGTTTGTACAATGATATCCAAAAAGTTTTTTACAGACGAATCATAGATTATTGTTCCATTGGAGTCTCGAACGGAGTGTTCATCACTCAACCTTTTACCCGTCTTTCGAGGTTGAGGTCTATCATCTCGCTCATCATTTATAATCTCCATCATGTTAGAGACTGTTGCCTTTAATTCAATGTTTGCTTTTATAAGAATCTCTATTTCATGTAGGGGTTTAAAATAATTTGAAATAAGAGGTTGTTGCAATACACTTCCTTGACGTTTTCTTTTTCGACGTTCTCCACGAGAATAATAATTATTTTTCCACCTCGAGGATGATGTGCTTGGTATCGGACTCGATAAGGAGGGCAGTGTCACCTAAAATGGATGATTATTAATTTAACTTTAAGATCCTTTAATTATTTCAAAAGTATTTCTGAGTTCAATTTAAATATGTACATATTAAGACTTACATTTAAATTGGCAGAGCTATTTCTCTCCTCAGAAATAGCTCTGCAATTTAAAAATTCTGTTTGTCTGAGTGTGTTTCGGTCTCCGATGAGGAATTTGAACAGTCATCTCCACCAGTATCGCACTCCATCGATGATTGAATATTATCTTCAATCAAGGTTATAGGTTCAGTTTCAAGCTCGGTTTCAAGTTCAACATTTTGTTGCTTACAATTTTTATTACCACCATTTTTAATCACGGTTTGTTGAAGGAATGAAGTCATAAAAACTTGCTTGTGTTTCGAATTGTCATTGCTTTTACAGTTTCTTTTTTGGAATCCATCTGCCGAATTAATAATAAAATGAGTCTTGGCTACATGCCTAGTATAGTTTGACAAAATCCAACGCAAATTCCCATTAGTGTTATATTTTTTCACCTAAAAAACAAGCAATGAAAAATGACTTTAAAAAATTTGCGCAAATGTACCTACCTTGAAGTCTGTTGAGCAATCGTTATAATAGGGACACTTCAATTGGCAGTGGACTTCAGGTATGCCTTCCAAGTCATTGGCAATTCTAGTTTCAACTACCACAGTACTAAGTTTTTCTTGTATTTCTGACCAAATTTTTTTTGCTTTTTCTTTTTCTAGTTTTTGATTTCGCTGTAGTTTTTCTAGAGTACTTTTCAAACCTTTTGTTAATAACTTCCTTAAGTTCTCATTTTCTTCATTTAAATTCATAGCCATTTTGGATTTATTTTGATCAGATTTCGAAGATGTTTTTGAGAGAGTTTTATTTTTTGGTGCATTTTTATTTTTTTCCACGTTATTTGAAACATTTGTCTTGCAATAATCTTTCATCTTTTCTATAAGTATTTTATCCCCCACGCAAAATGCAAACAGTTTTCCATGCTGTTTATTTTTGTAAAGAGGACCGTAATATTGTTCTCTATCGTCTTCAGCAGTTATCTCATTTAATGTAGTTCGCGCAAAAATTTCTACCTCTTGAATTTGCAGTGGAGTAATTACGCTCATGCACAAAGAATTAGCAAGTTGATTTAGAGCTAACTGATTTTTCAGGTACGTTGGAATTTTTGTTTTCAGTGCCTCTTCAATCTGAGCGAAGAATAATATTGCAGATTCGTCCATGTTCACGGTAATTTTTGAGTGAGACCCGAAATGAAATATCAATATCTATAGATGGAATGGACTTGGGAATATTATTTAAGTCTCAAGAAATTTATACTTACCACATTTACGAGCACATTTATTATTACATGCACCTCGCGTAGATACTTCGATAAATATGTAATAAATAACAATACGCATTAAAAATTGACAAACACATCAAATTAAATTTTTTTCGTAAGCCGAAGCAAAACACAACTAACGCAGTCTTGCAAAGTGTAAAAATGATTCAAATTTCGGATTCCAATACATCTGAGGTTTCTTAGAACTAAAGTGCCGCACATTCGGCGTCGGCCCCATGTGTTAATAGAGGCGAAAACAAAACAATCAAGTAATTTATTACCTGTCACATTCTAACTATTCACCATCCGTGTTTTAAAAATCGTACACAGGGCGGTAATTTACCGGAAGACATATCGATATCAGTGATTTTGTAGAGTATGTACAATTGAAGAGCAATATAATAAACCGAGTATAAACAAAATTCTATTTTCCTAATTTTGTTTTTTTACGCTTAAAATAAAATGCGTACCGCGTACCTACCCCTCTTGACGTTCTTATCTCATACCTACTTAATTCATTATTAAACCGAATTAATTTGTAAGTTTTATTATTGACGAGCTTCAACATGTTGTAAAGAAAAGAGTGCGAATTAACACAATCAGTAAAACAAAACATTTTAAACGTAAATACGCGTAAATAGTAGTTTTATTCCTATAAATGTCAATTCAAAACTTTTCAGTCGCCACTGTATTATATTTATCTGATACCAGTGGTAACATGTCAAATTCGCATTTGACGGATGTTTTTATTAATTTAAGTAATTTTTATCACCTCAGGAATCACCTAATTGGATATTAACATCTTTTTTAAACATCCGGTATAACCGCGACTTCTAAAAATTCTTTATGGCTTCTACAAATTTCTTACAATTTCCTTTGAATTCCAATGACTTCGTGAGAGTTTACGAGATTTCCAATGATTTCAAATGACTTCACAAGATTTCCAATGATTTCAGGTGACTTCATGAGATTTCCAATGATTTCAAGTGACTTCACAAGATTTCCAATGATTTCAGGTGACTTCATGAGATTTCCAATGATTTCAAGTGACTTCCCATGACTTCTTAAGATTTCATATGACTTCGCATTCGAGTGTACACGAGACTTCTTAGGAGGTTAACCCCTCGTTTCAATTCGTTTTAAATCCCGTGGCGCATCGCAATCGCCACGGGATTTTGAAACTACTATACGTAACATTTTCTTTTGTTAAAAACTACTGCTACACTTTGAACGTTTCGATACCAAAGGCTGATATTGAAACGTTCCAAAGAGTCACTTTTTATTATAAATATGCAATAAAAACGTAAATAAATAAATACATAAACCTTTTCATAGAGATGTAAGTGGAAAATACCAATGATATTTATTTATCATTAAATATCCGGCACACGTTACATGATAATGATAAGATATTAAAACAACTGCAACATAAAACAAAAAAGATTATTACATATACTTTATACATTGCAGAAATGCGGAAAATAGTAGATTATATTATTAAGAGCAAAAATAAGCCCTTGCCCAGAAAAAAATTAGCAATTTTTTGATGCCATAGCCAACTACGCGTTAGATATAAAAAAAAACTTTATGCTATAACTCGAATTTCAAGAATATTTTTAAAAAATTGACTACACCACTGCATTTTTATCAAAAAAGTGCCTGAAGAACGTGCAAATTATTTTTTTCTGTTTTCATAAATAAGCGAGATATGGTCATAGAATGAAAACTCGAAAAACTGAATTTTTCGCCATAACTCGCAAACAAAAGACGTTAGCCAAATTTGAAATGCACCATTGAGTTTTTCTCAAAAAAAAAAACGAGGATGCGAGGTTTATTTTTTCATACGAACTATAGTTTACGAGATTCCCTATTAAAACATCGAAATTTCGCCACCCTGTACATCCAAAGGGGATGGGCGCCTAAAGTCTTCCAATTGTGCGGCGACATTGCGCCGGAAAACCCAATTTTCCTTTTCCGCTTTGAGCTGAATATGCTTACTCGTCCAATTCAGTTTGTTGTCAAGTGTGATGCCTAGATACTTCACTGACTCTGAAAATTGGAGATGTTTTAGGAAGAGCAGAGGAGCTCGAAGATCCCCTACCATTCTTTTTCTTGTGAAGAGAACTACCTCAGTTTTTGTTGGATTTACGAACAGGGAGTGTTCCTTACATCATTCTTTGGTTACTTTGAGAGCTGATTGCACAGAGTAGCCTCTCCATCGTGGGAGAAGAGTATATGATGTGAAATGTAGACAATACGTTAATCTGCGCCCAGCTGACTTTGAGAAACAAAAGATTCTTTTTGAAATATCAAAATGGAAAATGCTACAGAAGGATGCAATGGACATGTAGATAACCTGGGTAACGAAGTAAAAGAGGTCACAAAATATTTAAATAATAATAATAATGTCTTTATTATTTGCTTCAGTAGGTAAACATACATAGAATTAATTATGAACAAGACAAGTGAAACAAATAATCTCAAGCAGTTCAAAAGAAAAGATCATTTGCTCTTCCACTGAACCTTGGAGAAAAAAAGAAAGCATTCACGTAATTATTGTGCGACGTAACGTAATAGAACTGACACACAAAAAGTACATAAAACGGTTAGAAAACAGCATCTTCCTAACTACATTACGGAGATAATGTGGTTGCAGCTGGATGGAACTCCGACTCACTTTTCCATAGTGATGGACTCGGGCCGGGCCGGGCCGGGCTTTGAGGCAAGCCCGGCCCGGCCCGAACTTCAAAAAGTCTGGCCCGGCCCGAAGCCTGGCCCGAAGAAAAATAGCACAGCCCGACCCGACTTTTAGCAACAAAGGGACTATACACTGTGTCAAAGATAAGGAGGACCACTATGGGGATTTCGGAAACGGTAAGAGATAGAGTTTCGGTTAAATGGAGGAAAACTTGGGAAATTTTGAGTTTAGTAAAATACCATTTTTATACTGACGAAATTCCGAGCCGTTCCGAAGTTATGCGACAAAAAGCGAATTTTCACGATTTCGTTTTTGATAAATTGTTACTTTGTGATTGATGTTACATAAAAAGTAAGAGAACTTTCTACAGGTACTTTTTAACATTCTTTAATATGACATGCAGCAAATTGGAATCCGACGTATCGTTTTCGAGCAACCATCATCAACTTTGTTTTTTTAAATACGGTCCTGATTTTTTTGTACATAATATTAGAAAAGCTTTTTATTCTGCATTCAAGCATGTATCACACTTTATGGTTTAATTGCGATTTCATACTCATTTTACTATTTTACTTAAGTTTACTAGATTCTACTTTTGAAGACACTCTTGATATTTTGACTTGACAACTCCTTCAGAAGGTCTCCATCGTGGAGCTTAACACCAAAATAAGAAATTATGTTTATAAAGATATCTTTGGAATAGATGAAGAACTCCGAAGGTTTGTACTTAACGCATTCCAAACTGTAACACTTGCAATGTTAAAGAAGGCTTTGGATTCTACAGTTACAAGATGCTATTTACGATTGGAGGACGAGGGAGGGCTTTTCGAGCATTTATTATAATTTTTTTAAATTATTGGTATGTGTCATGTTTAAATTTTCTTTTCATCAAATGTTATCTGTTCATTTTTGTGTTGTTGATTGTTTGTAATTACTTGGTTATAAAATTTGTATTCAAAATCTAAAATTCTCTGTCATTTCATTAATTTGATGAGAAAGTACAGTTAGCAAAAGCCCAATTATGAATAAAATTCAGTTTCAATATTATTGGGAGGGATACAAATTCATACTTAAATTTTGATAAAGTTGATGATGGTTACTTGAAAACGAAACGTCAGATTCCAATTTTCTGTATGACATGTTAAAGAACGTTAAAAGGTACCTGTAGAAGCATCTTTTACTTTTAATTTAACATCAACGGCAAAGTAACAATTTGTCAGAATCGAAATCCTGAAAATTCGCTTTTTGTCGCATAACTTCGGAACAGTTCGGAATTTCGTCAGTTTAAAAATGTCATTTTACCAAACTCTAAATTACCCAACTTTTCTCCCATTTAATCGAAACTCTATCTCTTACCGTTTCCGAAATCCCCATAGTGGCCCTCCTTATCTTGGACACAGGGTTTTTGTTATTGGGTATCATAAACAAATCCGATAAACAATTGTTTATTTGTTTCTCTCCTTTCACGTAAACAATACTACTAATTTGATCATTTAATCGAAATCGTAATTACAACGATCACAATGTTAGCAATGATGCGCACTAAACTTTGAACACATAATCCTTCTCGTTATAGTAGATGTATTGGTTTCGGGCCGGCCCGAAAAGCCCGAATGGCCCGAAAAGCCCGACCTCTTTGGCCCGGCCCGGCCCGGAAAAAGTATGGCCCGGCCCGAAGCCCGGCCCGGTTAAAATTATGCTGGCCCGGCCCGGATTCGAGCCCGAAATCGGGCCGGGCTCGGGCCGGGTCGGCCCGAAAGCCCGGGCCCGAGTCCATCCCTACTTTTCCATACAAGTCAGGCAACAAATTTGTGAATGCGTTTATCGTATTGGTGCCACTACTAGATAGAACATGATGGAGAGGATTCAACAGTCTTTTCACCACATTACTCCAGCTATGTTGAATGAAGTGATGAAATCTTTCACCAAAAGAGTAGCCTCGTGCTTAGTACAAAACGGCAAACATTTTGAACGGTATCCTCGATTCGAGTGTCCGGCCTATGCGTTGCCTCGTCCATCGCGCCACCATCGACTGCCGTAAGGAATAGAAAATCTCAATTTACCAAAAAACTATCGCACTTAGGTATAGGGTAAGCCGGGGTAAGCTTAATAAAGTTGCACTAAAATTTACCGGAGATTCCAAATATGCAATAATAAATAGGGTGTGCCATTTAAAAAAATGAAGATAAATGAATTTGAAAATGTCGATGTTTGGAGCAACAAAAAGTGAACATCCTGTATGAAATAATTTAATGTTTCGTCACGGTTGAATACTCTGATTCAACCCAAGTCCACCACCGAACTTACGTAAAAACAAAAACAAGACGTTAAAAAATACAAGCGTATAATGGAAGGGCTGATTTTTAGCAAAAAAGTATGTATTAATTAATAACTTGGCAACGCCGTGTATTAATACAAAAATAATGTACGACTGAAAAGTTCACCCAAGACCCCTACATTTGCGCTTAAAAAAAGTGGGTCATTCCATTAAAAAAAATATACGTTTTATGCGGTTTTATGCACCATACTTTTTGGAAACACCCTGTATGTGTCTAAATAATTTGCAAATGTGCTTCATCCAACCTAATTGCAATCCCGTATATTTATTTTTTAGTAAATTTAACAATAAAGCCGTACTTGAAGAACGGGCTACTAAATGGACACCCTGTATGTATGATTTTGTGAGTTAGATAAGCAGGAGTGTCTGCAGTAATTATTTTGTGAAATAAAGTTTTTAAAAAGCTTCTATTAAACAAACACACTTCGCTTAGTGAAATATGTTCGTACTTACGGATAAGTATCAAAAATCAATCTAAGACATGAATTCTTAACGTGTTGTATTTTATTAGAAGTGTCTTTGGTAATAGAAGAGCGGTACAGTTTAGAGCAATAGCTAAATTGGGACAATACCAGTGTTTCAAAAAGTGCTTTCTTGGTCTTTATGGATAGATGGTGACGATGTGGATAAATAAGTTTCAGGCTTTCCTTACGTAACAGTTAATTTGACTTTCATATCTAAAAGTATTGTCCACGCGATTACACCTAGGTTCTTAACTTCTGACTTGAATGGCACAGATACATTGTTAATTTGAATGTCAAGTTTATCTTCAATCATTTGTAATTAATTTTACTACCGAATAAGATTAGGAAACTTTTACTAGGATTAATATTCAAGTCGTGATCCTGAATTGCTTTTGTCAAATTCTGAAGGTCATTATTCTAACTGATTAGGGCATTCGTGAAATCAACAATATGGAAAGAGAAGAAGAGAGTATCATCAGCATACATGCTGATTTTACTATTTGTTACATTTTGGCTGAGAAGAGACGTGTAAATATTGAATAGTAGAGGACTTGCGGAACTCCTTTAACTATGGCCTACCCAACTCGAATGAGTACACAGGCCATTCTTCCTCAGCGACATTGCTTGTACACGAAGGAGGAGATCTTACCATACTAAAACGCCATAGAGGATGGTGTTCTAGTTCCGTCGCTGGGAGTTATACAGAAGAATCCGTAGAAAATAAAAAGCACATCTGTCCGACGATCTGTCATTGAAAACCTTCACTTACTTAGATGAAATGCGTGCAAGTGGTCTGTTCCAAAAACTGTACCTTTACAATAAAGGACATAAAGTAGGCATTTCATCTGCTTAATCCGATAAAGTGACACTTTTACTTTTACCTTGTCAATAAAAACACATGATTCATTTTCAACGACGACGGGGCGCCCTTATGTAAATCACAAACCATAAAAAAGAATTTGAAATTTTCTTTACTTCACAAGAACATTTTTTTAAAAAAAGAAACGATCAAGTTAGTTAACCCTTTAATAATTATTATATCAGTTCAACATTTCCAAACTAAACACGTGTTTTATATTGTTAACGTCAAATTGAATTAGTCACAACTCCTAATTTCACAAAATCATACCTTACAACAAAAACTATTAACCTTGTAATGTTGTTTAGACGAAATTACGTCCTTTTATACTATAAATGATTTTTATAAATCGCTTGTTTATGATCTGGGTAAAGACATACATTGTTTTGAGATAAAAATAAACCAGTGAAAGTAATAAAGTGGATAAACAGTCTGATGTACTACTTTCGTAAATGTTAAAAAATAATATAATATTTAAATGTACTTACAATTTGTATTGTAAATTAGATATTGTTGGCACCCCTTAAAAACACAACAACAGACGATGGAGGGTTGGCACAGCACAAAACTGGAGACACACACACACAAAATTAATAATATAAAAACGTTAGATCGTTACGATTTTGTGACGCACAATTAAAATTAAAGGTATTTTATTTCATGAATTACACGTTTATTTAATACAAAAACCGCATGATAAACATTAATGTAGCAAACAAATCGATGTAACACGCAACGCGCCTGCTCGGGCCAAATGCTGCACGCATGACGTCTGCTTCGGTTTCAGAATTTACGAACTTTTACGACTTTTGTTGTTCTCTTCATTATTTGTGCGACATCTACGGTTTTATGTCGAGACTAATTTGTTTCTTTACTTCAATTAAATTCAATTATTCCCGTTTAATTTAATTTATAATTTAAATCGCGTGAAATTGTGTTGTCGTACCTAATAAACGTATTTTATTGCGCTTAAATGTGAAATGAATGTTTTTTCGAAAATGTTATACCTACCTACCTAGACTATCGATCCTAATAAAAATTTCCTAAAGAGTATTAAAATTCATTGTTATAACCACAGAATAAAGACGATTTCTGTGGTTATAACAACAGGACAATGGACAAAGGTCAGAAAATCCAAAACCTTTCCCACATATTATACAGGGTGGGTCATTGAAAAGGTAACACGCCTGTTTTGGCCTGTTTTGGGACACTTGGACAAGTTTCTTAAAAAACGTACGCTCGGACACGTCGATTTTTTATTTTTGGGGGACAACTTTTGATGTCAAATTTGACTTTGTCAGATCAACCCTCTAGCCCCAGCAACCCCTAACTCAAGAATTTAAATAGGGAAAGGGAGTCGAGCGACCCCTCATTTGAAGCGTCTTTTAATTCTCTATTCGACAGTACAAATGAAAATTACTTTTATTCAATTTTTTTTCGCCCCGATGAAAAGCATCCTCCAGATTAACTAAGGTGGGGGTGTTGTTTAGAAAAAATCCAGAAACACGCCACCTTTGACCTTTTGAACGACACATTTCAGGATTTTTCCTAAACAACACCCTCACCTTAGTTAATCCAGAGGGTGCTTTTCATGGGGGTAGAAAAAAATTGAATAAAACTAATTTTCATTTGTACCTACTGTCGAATAGAGAATTAAAAGACGCTTTAAATGAGGGGTCGCTCGACACCCTTTCCCTATTTAAATTCTTGAGTTAGAGGTTGCTGGGGTTAGGGGGTTGACCTGATAAGCTCAAATTTGACATCAAAATGTGCCGTTCAAAAGGTCTAAGGTGGTGTGTTTCAGAATTTTCC
This sequence comes from Pyrocoelia pectoralis, assembly GCA_036250285.1. NCBI lineage: Eukaryota > Metazoa > Arthropoda > Insecta > Coleoptera > Lampyridae > Pyrocoelia > Pyrocoelia pectoralis. The sequence continues at coordinate 9,942,648 of CM070075.1, forward strand.
CTAAACAACACCCCCACCTTAGTTAATCTGGAGGGTGCTTTTCATCGGGGCGAAAAAAAATTGAATAAAACTAATTTTCATTTGTACTGTCGAATAGAGAACTAAAAGACGCTTCAAATGAGGGGTCGCTCGACTCCATTTCCCTATTTAAATTCTTGAGTTAGGGGTTGCTGGGGCTAGGGGGTTGGTACCTGACAAAGTCAAATTTGACATCAAAAGTTGTCCCCCAAAAATAAAAAATCGACGTGTCCGAGCGTTTTTTTAAGAAACTTGTCTAAGTGTCCCAAAACAGGCGTGTTACCTTTTCAATGGTCCACCCTGTATTTGATGAAGTGTTGATAAATTTTTAATGGGTACGTGATAAAAATTCGGACTTATCTCCTTGATGATTTTCAAGTTTCAACCAACTACCTATGTATAAACAAAAATTGGTTAGATACTAAATATATAAATTCGTCTGGATCTCTGTGTGTCTGTCTGTCTGTGCGTCGCACAATATTACAGGGTTTAAAAAGCTGGAAGTGTTGTCATCTTATAGGAAATTCTTTGCTAATTCCAAATCTCCCATCGGATTCGGTACAAATGAGACATTGTGGGAAATGGGAGCGGAGAGGGTGACGGACAACTTGTAAATCACAAAAAAATGTTGCAGGAAAAAAATAAAAAAGATCGTTCATTGGAGGTGGAAATGGGAAAAATTGCATGTCCGCAGAAAAACGATCTTTTTTGCGCTGGATTTGGATTTAAGCGTCTGATGAGTTCAATCCAAAGTAAAAATGCAACGATTATATCACCGGTTCTAAATACAGATGTCTTCGAAAATTAAAATATACCGACTTACAGAAATCTATGATCTACCTACACATTTACAACGCGTACGGTTCAAATATCTAGTTACCTTTATTGTTTATTGTTGAAACATTATCCCTTTAATACAATATCAAGGTCACATAATATGGTTATAATAGTATATTAAAGTATAAGTGGATAAACAGGTCTTTAAAACACGCGCGAGTTTTCAAGCACGACGGCGCAGCCGGAGTGCTTGAAATAGACCAAGTGTTTTAAATACCAGTTATCCACGAATACTTTACGCTATTTTTTTTATTGGTTCACTTTAAAATCTGATATTAAAATGGAAATAAGAACTAATAGTGTGAAATGCTTGAATTCGTAATGTGAAATCAGTATACCTTTCGTTGTCATGGAAATGAGAAAAACGGAAATTAACTTGCAATCTGTCACTTTATATACTGAAAAAGATAAGCAAAAATCAAGGTCACAATTTCGCAAGTCCCAAACCAAATCCTTTAAATGTTTAAATATTTTAAAATTCCAAGGTCGATGTGTACAAGATCTTGTATTCTATCGTCCAGGTGTATACAATTAATGATTAACCTGACATACTCAGGTCCTTGCGGAACTCCCTATTATTGTATGAACTTAAATTACCTGTTGACGACTCCGACTCACCATGTACATATATTTTATTTTATTTAGATAAAAACATTTTTCAGTTTACGACTACAACATCGCCTATTTTCGAGTTTTTAGGGCTATGCTTGTTAGCTGTAACTTATTAAATTATTGTTTATTTAATAAAACTTGTGGCGCCCTTACCGGATATTCGATTATATTTTTTTCCCTTTATATTTGCCCATTACCCAATGCTGTATCATCAGACTGGGTTAGCTTATGCATTTTGTGACAATTAGGAAATTTGCACGTCACAAGATCAATAACCAATAAACGGAAATTAATTTGCAATCTGTCATTTTATTTGACGTAACAAAGTACTCCTGTCAGATCAATAACCAATGGAATTTAATTTTTATCAAATTTGTTGATGTTAGCATGGCAACTTTAAAACAAGCGCGTTTTAAGAAGTGCGACTTAAACACGCTGGGGCGTGGTTTAAAAGGCTAAAATAGGACACCAATGAAAAAAACATTTGTATTTTATTTATAGCTCTTTATTTGATGTGTGTAGAGATTGCAAATTTAGAATTAGGTATTAAATTTCCGCCAATCGATATCCAAGATTTGAGTTCTTCCATGTTAACGTAATTCAACAGATTTTGTTCAAATGTGCAGAAAATAAGAGGTTTTGTTTTAAAACATGAATGAAAAAGTATAAAAATAATGGCTTTAATGAAATAGCTATTTGTGTATTAACGGCGTGAAGGAGGCGATTTTGGTACGCGGCGGAATTATAAGTCCGAGGCCCGAAGGCCCGATTATAAGACGCCAAAGGGACAAAAGCATCGTTCACGCTCGAAATGCAAACATCAAGATTTTTTGTAAAATCGTTTAAAAATAAATGGCACGATTCGTTCTTAAAACTCAAGTTGTTGGTTGCTAATGTGATCCAAATAAACAAAAGCAAAAACATTGAAAAAATTATTGGCGCGTTTCACTAAGAAGTTAAATTTGTTATACAAATAAATCTGTCCGAAAATGGAAACAAGAAAAAATAGTTATTTTAGCCGAATAAGGCAAAGCTGTAACACTTGAGTTATTTTCACGAAAATCAATATTACTGATTAACGAAAACGTTTTTAGGCCTTTAGGGCGCAAAAGGCACTATTTAGACCCGCAAATTACTGCATAATGATTAATGATCACGGTGTCATGATAACGTAGGAAAGTGAAAAAAGGGTCACTTCGCATGTTGTTTCATTGCCCAAACCTTGTCATTTTTTGGACTTTTGTAGAAAATAGTTATTTTTGTATCTAGTGCGCGAAATGCCACTTTGGTGACGAGAACTGATTTTTTTAACGAGGCGCAGCCGAGTTAAAAAAAATAGTCGAGATCACCAAAGTTTTTCGCGTACGAGTTGCAAATAAAATTTTCTCTACAAACATGAAATAGTTGACAATTATTTTAAGGTTAAAATACTCTCATAGCAGCGCGCGAAGTAAGTATTTCGCGCACGGTGTCATGGTAACGTAGGAAAGTGAAGAAAAGAGTCACTTCGCATATTGTTATCAATGCGCAAACCTTGTCATTTTTTGACGTTTGTAGAAAAAGATCATTTTGTGCCACTATTGTTCAAATAACGATCTCGAAGTCCAATTTTCGTGCTAGGCCAGTCACACGACACAAAAAAAAGCTAAAGTCGCAAAAGTGGTAATAGTTCCGAATTTTTGGTACGTTGTTTGGATACCAAAGATTGCAACTTCGAAAAATTTGTGCTGTTTGTATAACTCGCGAAAAACGGCGTAATTTACACGCTTTTTTCAGTTTGCGCTCTGCAACTGCTAAAGTAGTACGCAATATTCGGCAATCGACACTTACACAACTTTGAAAATAGCTACATTAAATTGGCATCAATCTGAATAGACAAGGAGATATGGCACTTCGAGTTTGGCCCATTTTTTCCAAAAAGGGCAATTTATAAACGTTGTCCTTGTTTAGTGTCATAGGTACCTATATTGGTGGTTACTGCGAGAAAAATCATATAAAGCATTTTATTAAATAACGTGAAATGTAGCAAAATATGTGCAACACTTTACTTGTAGTAGAGATCGCTAGTGAATTCGAAGATATTTTATGGGCCAGGTCTGATTTCATTTTGAGACTGAACCTACAATAAGGCAAAGGTCTGGTCGATATCAAGATATCGCCAGGGTGGTCATCATCTTCATTGATCAGTAGCCATATGACGTTCTGCCATGTCCTGCCTGACCAGGGTGTGCACAACGCCGAGCACGAATGCGACGCGTATGTACCCCTGCTTGCATTTGCAAGAAATAATCTTCAGAAGACGTAGTGGGGCCGGTTGTTTTTGGATGTGACTGAGATCAGACCATCTGATGTATGTGCCCAACGCCACTGAGTGGGAGTGGGATCCATATCTACTCCCAACCACTTTTGCATCTGGTGGTAGGTGCGGAATGAGTGTAATGACGCTGCTTTGGTTGTTAGGGTTAAACGAGCCAAGTTGACTTTGGCATGGGTCGCAATCTTGACAAAGATGTTGAACCCATCCAAGATCTGTAGAAAGTGGATTTTGTCCCTTTACGTATCCCTTCTCCGTCGAGCAAAGACATGGGTATATGGACGAGCCAGTTCATATTTAAATTCCTCCTCGAGTTCTTCGTTTGATTGTTGCATTGTACAAATTCTTTGGAATGTGGTGAGTGGTCCAATGTCAACACGCTTGTTGCGTACTTTTCAGAGCTTGCGGAAGCTACCTACCAAGAAAATTGCAGTTTTGGCTCTCTTTGGGTATGTTGTGATTGTGATAGAACTATTAGCGCTCCAGATCTCATTTGGTTCTTAACTGAAAGGCAATTATACATTTCCTACAAATGTATTTCATATGTTTTTTCTCATGGTTTAAGTCATTTCGCCAATATATGACACTAAACAAGGCCAAAAGGGTACTTTAGAGGTACGAGCGAAAACTGAAGAAGTAAAAATTTACGCCGTTTTTCACGAGTTACGCAAACAGCACAACTTTTCCCAGTTGCAAGCTTGGGTATACAAGTACACTACTCTAACTGGACCGAAAAACGTACCAAAAATGTACGTTAGCGTCAAAATTGACGAAATGTTAGTTTCCACGTGGTCCTCTGCTGCACGGCAATCTCACGAAATCGGCAATGAATTTTGCGTCTGCATTACACACAAGATTTTTTCTGCAACCGGAGAATTTGCATACTTAATAATTTTTAACAGCGTCTGAAATTTCGGGCAGTTTACACGATAAATCACTCCCCTTCCATTTCTGTAGGTATTTGAAACACGTTGAAAACACAAAAGCTTCGTGCACATAACTTATAATTCATATAAACAAAAGTTTGTTTATTTGTTGTCATGAAGGGAGCTAAGCAGTGAATATTTGCACTTGATACTGTCGCGCAACGTTTTGTTTTCAATAAATCTCTACAGGGTGTTTTTTGGGAGCTTTAGTTAGACGTTCCTGGGAAAGTTGTACATGTAGGTTTCTGAAAATGTGTACTTTTGGGGGTTACTCAAAAAGCCGAATCGATCTAAAATATTTTCAAAATGGCAACACTTCCGGAAATGGCGGAAGTAGCTACCAACTTCGTTATTTTAAATAGCAACCCCTATTTTTTATTGCATTTTTGGATTCTACGTGAAATTTCATGACTTTTGATACCAATATGTCAATATCTATAAGTTATGGTTTTTGTTATTTTCATTTATTTAAAAAAAATGGCGGATGCAGACGGTACTTTAAGAATTCATTACTTGAAAACGGTTGCAGCTATGGCAACCGAGGTTTCACCAGCGCATAGGGGAAGAATAGGGCTTTCTTTTGGTGTACTTAAAAAAAAGTTATGTTGCGTACGACGTCACCTATGAGGCTCCAAATTTAAGAAAATTCAAACACTGAAAACTCAGATTTTTTAAATGAAATGACCATTTTCTTATTATTGCATTTGATAAAGAATAAAAATGGGCATATTTTGGTATTACATGTTCCTATCCCTATCTTTAATAGTTTCTGACTTATTCTCATTTCATCGCAATGATACCATTTTTTTCGAATTTTTTGTAGTAGTCGACCATACCACATAATTCACAGTTCGGAGGATACACAGGCTAAACATTTTCAATAAGGTAACCCTAGAGACCCCGTGCAGCTATAGCATTGCCAGTGCCACAAGAGGAACCATCACAAGAAAAAAAAATTCAAACATCACACTCAGCTCAAATTTGAATTCCTCTCAGACAATACCGTCACTATCACTCACAGTATCCGGAAATCCAATTCAAAATCAAGATCTAAAGATGCCATTGCACATGATCTCTATTTAGGTACACTAATTTATAAATTACAATTATAGGCATAATATTAAGTATGTGCTTTGTCGATAGATGGTGTAATTTGTGTAGAACGGTCTAATATAACATAAGACAAGGGCAGGTCGAAATAGGACTTACCGTCATTACTTACCAGACTTTCCCTCCCACTGCATCACTCTAATAAGATAAAGCCAGGTATTCAGCCAAATGTATAGCCGTCTTCACTTGCTTGCAAACAATTCCAGCTCTATTGGATTTTTGGACTTAAGACAAGACAAAGGTTTTGTTTTTTGAATGTTCCAGAAAGTTTAACTGCAAAACTATTAGTGTAGGTACTATCCAATTAGTGAACCGCATTTCCACTAAATAACTACCTATTTCTTGGTTGATCTGAAGCACTCCATGGATTTAGACCTGGGTAATCATCAAAAACAATTGCTACATACATGTGATGTTTTGATCCCTCCTCCCAATTGTAATTCACTGCCAATGTATTCATGTGTCTTTCAAACAATAGGGGGACCTACTAGAAACTAGGTGATCGTGATCATGTGCCAGGGTCAGGGCCGGATTTAGGAGTGTGGAGGGCCGGGGCAATGAAAAAAGTGGGGCCCTTTCAATAAATAAATATGGTTGGATAATTTTATTTTTCCATTAAAAAGACATGCATTACTTTCTCACGAGTGGTGGGAGATGGGCAACAGTTAATCTAATTTAAATCAAAAACTAAATAAATAATTTAAGGGGGGGTAATGCGGTAATTACCTCTCCCAACGTTACGTTAGTATAATAAATATTACCTATTATAATCGGACAGTCTCTTTTATATCTTCTAATCTTTATGTTTTTTCTCAAGTGCATTTTCTATTACCCCCCCCCCCCCCCCCCAACAAAATTTCTAGATACCATGTTGTCTCCAGGAGACTAAAGCTGGCCACAATGATCGAAAACTAGGTATAGGTAGACTTGTATTACTTCATACATGTTTAGATATAGGTATTTCATTTCGCTTCACTTTCTTGAAAACCATTAAACAATGGAAAATTCAAAGTTTGTGGAGGCCCTCAATTTGTGGGGGCCCCGGGGCTTCAGCCCCGCTTGCCCCGCCGTAAATCCGGCCCTGGCCAGGGTTGTGGGGAGTTTGCCAGGAAGTTTAGATTTTACGGCGTTTGTTCAAATTTGGGGCGAGTGTGTTTTGGAGGGAAAGTTAGTTTTAGCGGGCATTTTTAATTATTATCTTTCTGACTTGAATTTTGTAAATGTAATGTGAAGTTAGTATAGGATTGGGGTATGGAACACCACAACATCAAAAACATGTTGGAGGGAACTCCTCCCTAGAATCTACCTAGATAGCTTTTTGACAAATGGTTAGTATCTCTTACTAGTTTGTACTGTATAAACGGTTTACTTGGAAACGTAATGCTGATCCCATGAACGAAGACATTAACATACAAAATCCCTCCAGCCTAATGACTACATTGGACAGTTCCGGGTTTCCAACACAACTTGAAACAACATTATGTGCCTTGCAGAAAAGGAAATCACATGGATTTAAAAATGTACCACATAACTTGAAAGAAGCATGATCTACCTAAAAATAATCTAAGATTAGTTTTATATTGAATAATTTATCTTCGTCATTATCAATCCCTGTGAAAAGCAAAAATCAGTCTCTTGGCATACTTTTTAAACAAGCCCTATGCTGTACAAGAAGTACTAGTGCAACAATTAAATGTTTACTATCAAATTTTTCTGATCCTTATTTGATGAATGTAATACAGAACACATCGAACCTTGGAACCTGTAGTACTGAAAGTCCCATATCTGACATAATATATGACCCACACTGCAGTGAATGTAATAAATCTTCCTTCCGGTACAAAATAATTTGTCCCTTTAAAATAATCCATACTCTTCCTTTTTAACGTAAATCTATTAATCTTATCGGAACAACTATAAAAATATTGTATACATCATTGTAAAAGTAACATAAAAATCAAACAATATAAAAATCACAGAATTAATCATCACTCTCACTTGTGAGAATGATCTTGGGAACACTTGGTTTTTTTAATGCTTTAACCTTCTTTTTTTCTTTCGGTACAACAGCAGATTTCTCCAAGCCATATTGCTTACGTTTAGAACCCATTGCTAAAATTATTTGTGTAATCGACCGCTACTTTGATTCACTACATTATAAACGTACTATGTACATGGCACACCTCAACATCAGCACCGATCGAACGGAGAAAATCTAACCAACATTCCTGTTTAGCAGATAGGTGATCGTTTTCTCCTTTAACTTCAACAAATTTGCACTGAAATAAATAAAACCTTAAACATTAAATGTTACGGCATGATTTTTTTTCAAGTAGTTACTGTTAAAATATTCAGGCTCTAATAATAGGAATACAACATACTTTTTTCTCTTCAGTATTCCATAAAAATAAATCGGGCAGTCCAGAACGATAACCTCCAAAATCCTCAAGAAAATGTTCGAAAATCTTCGTCACCTTAATTCGTCCAATGCACAAAATCATGTCAAACAAGTGTCGTGGTTTATCCACAACAGACCATGCAATTAAGGATTTTCTATGGGAACTTTTTTCCCACACATCACAAATGAATTTGTACATATCTGTGTCAGTCCACGAATGTAAAATTTGTAAAAGTCGTTTGTCAATTTTATTTTTTCTATTTGTGTAAAATTCGCTACAATATAAGTCCAAAGGGTAAGATTGGATTTCACTGATGAATACACAAGGTATGGTCTGATCATAAATTATGTCCCAAAAGAAGACACAGAAAGATGTTACCAACAAACTACTCTCACAATGTATACCATTTAAATCAAAATAATCTTTGTAATACTTTAATGCAACCCCTTCGACAGTGTATATTTCTAAACCATTGTCCACTTTTTTGTAATAATTTCGTTTCTGACCAGAAACTTCACTAAAAAATAGAATTTTTCGATTTGTAGATAGCGAAAAATTGTTTTAATTTACCTGCGAAATGCTTGGGAATCGATTTCTCGCCAAGGTAACTTCTCAATTGGTATTGGTTGGACAGAGGATATTTCACCAAATTTGATTCGGCTTATTTTGTGCATTTTGCTCTTTTTAATTTTTTCCGCTCGTTTATTTATGTCCATACGATGAATTTTTTTTAAACTTGTATCTTTTAATGCTGCAATCAATGTTTCGGTAGCCTAAATTTATAAAAATTTATTTTCATTTCATTAATCTTTTACTACTGGCCTCGTGATGTTTCTTTAAATGGGTGTATTGAAGCATAATTAAGTGACTGAACCACAGACCTCGCAAAAATTGGCAAAATAAATGTTGATCTAACAAAAAAATTAACCATTCACAAACTGATTCTGTATAATGTTTGGTTATATATGGTATTCCATTCCATAGAGCCTTCGTATATTTATGGCCGGGTGTGAATTTTTGAAGATATGAAGGTCGATTATCCACAATATTTCTAAAAAAAGTTCATTACCAAAATTGTTACAAAGGAATACATTAAAAATGTGATAATTGCAGAGGCACTGCTGGACATGGTGTACTTGTTATGAAAAACAAAGTTGGAGATAGATGGATTTAGAAGAAAAATGTATGTACTAAGACGCTCTTGCTCTTTTGTTACTGCTGACATCAATTATTTAAAAAAATTCAAAGAAGGATAAATGGTATTGTAGAATTTATATAAGGGATAAGTGATTACGAAAAGAGGAATAAGGAAACGACCTAAGTTCAATGGCGTTAACATATGCATGTTTTTATACCATGCATGGTCCTGTAGTGGTTAGATTGGTATGGGGACTACGACTACCTCAGCAAATAACCTAACTCTCAAGGGACAGAGGACTAGACCTGGCTGAACACTAAATTAGGAAATACTGATCCTAACCTTGCAGCATCGAGTGCCATTCCATATTATATAAAGTCGCCTTACAGGAGTACAAGTAGTACCGCCCGTTTAGTCGTTCCTTCTCCCATACTCGTGAAACAGAAATCGACCAAGAAGAAACTATTAACACAATAAGTCTACCAACCACCTTCGAGGCAGCTGGTACTAGAAAAATCAAAACTCCAGGATAGGAAAAAAAAGGTCAATGAATAGTGTTGTATTAAATTTAAATTTTTACAAATGATTCTTATTCTTATTTACTCACACCCCTCACACTTTTATCCCATGTATAAAAGAACCTTCTACTCTCAAATTATCTAACTTTCTCTATACTAACTCTCACTGTCTCCCCCACTACTTCTTCTTACTTCGACTTCCTCCATGCATCCTAGAACCTCCTTCCAACTCGTTCGTTCCTCTCTTAATTCTTCACAATAGCCCAACATACACCCTATATTCTCCCAACCTACACTTTCTTTTCACATCCTCCCAGTACTATTTATTGTTTCTCTCTTCATTCTCACACCTATACCCCCCTCTCAGTCTCTTTACCTTTTCCTATACTTCTGTCCACATTTTATTTTTCCTGCCTTCACTTCTTTCCAACAGCTTGAAGAATAGACCCTTCTCTTCCTCTGTCCATCGTTCCTCGTATTCGCATTTTTGCACCTCTCTCTTCCCATTGTACCCCAGGGTCTCTCTATTCAAGTCCAATAGCCATTTCCAACATCTTTTCTGAACCTTCTCCAACACCTCTCGTTCTTTCCATCCCCATACATCATAAAACTTTACACTAGTTTATTGAACAGCCACCCCCTTCTTGTTCTTCCCACATCACTCCTAAAAGTTCTCTCCCCCCAGTCCCCATATCTGCCCTAAAATTTTATACCCCCTTCTCTCCAGCTTCTTCACCTGCGTACCGTCTTTATTGCCATATCTCAAATGGTACCCCAAATATCTCACTTCCCCCAGACTTTCAATCACCTCATTTCCCCACCTCACTCCTTTTTCCTGCTACCTCCCCTCCCTTTTTGAAATATAACTACTTAGTCTTTTTTACATTTACTTCCAACTCTGATTTGTTCAAGAACCCTATCACTGTCCTAATCATATTCCTCATCTCCACCCCAGTTCTTATGCTAACATCGCGAACTGCTTTTTAATTTCTAACTAATTTATGCTGAAACTACTTGCTCGCAAAAATGTACTAACCAAACCGTCCACTTCTTAATCAATATTTCGCAAAAGTTCCACTATTTCTGACTAATTTATGCCAAAACGAGATACTTTCTCGCAAAAACGTTTGAAGCAATCTGTCTGCTTAATCAATATTTCGTTGCCTCAATAACTGGGACACAAACTGCCACATGTGCAGATCAGGTATCAGCGAGAGAAAGAGGGGGCTTGTACTCAGATCCGCATTTTTCCCTGCAACCAATCTTATTAAAATTCTATAATAAACTTCCACAAGGGTAAAAGAACTTAATTATACTGCCTTTAAACGAACAATCAAAACATATCTTATATGTAAAGCTTTTTACTCTGTGGAAGAATTTTTACAAGATCCTATTGATTTTTTGTATTAATTTTAGATTTTTTGTGTTAATTTTAGTTTAGATTATTGATATATTCCCGTGTGACTTATGTAAGCAGTGTTGTAAATTGCAAAGCATAAATAAACTTTATTATTATTATTATTATTATTATCCACATGCTAACCATAGCGACAAAGTACAGGCGTAGTCACATAAGAAGGCGAGCGCGGCAATGCGCAAACGACCAATTTACGCTGTTTGGAAAATTTCGCGTATCAATAAGTCAGTGTCGCTTCATTTTGTTGTTGTACAAGTTTATTCATCACTAAATATGAACATTAATCTTATTTATTGAATTATAATTACTGGATAATTACATACTTTAGTCATATACAGGGTGTCCATTTAGTAGCCCGTTCTTCAAGTACGGCTTTATTGTTAAATTTACTAAAAAATAAATATACGGGATTGCAGTTAGGTTGGATGAAGCACATTTGCAAATTATTTAGACACATACAGGGTGTCTCCAAAAAGTATGGCGCATAAAACGTATATTTTTTTAAATGGAATGACCCACTTTTTTTAAGCGCAAATGTAGGGGCCTTGGGTGAACTTTTCAGTCATACATTATTTTTGTATTAATACACGGCGTTGCCAAGTTATTAATTAATACATATTTTTTTGCTAAATATCAACCCTTCCATTATATGCTTGTATTTTTTAACGTCTTGTTTTTGTTTTTACGTAAGTTCTGTGGTGGACTTGGGTTGAATCAGAGTATTCAACCGTGACGAAACATTAAATTATTTCATACAGGATGTTCACTTTTTCTTGCTCCAAACATCGACATTTTCAAACTAATTTTTCTTCATTTTTTTAAATGGCACACCCTATTTATTATTGCATATTTGGAATCCCCGGTCAATTTTAGTGCAACTTTATTAAGCTTACTCTATACCTAAGTGCGATAGTTTTTTTGTAAATTGAGATTTTCTATTCCTTACGGCAGTAGATAGTGGCGCGATGGTTAAGGCGCGTGGACGAGGCAACGCATAGGCTGGACACTCGAATCGAGGATGCGATGAAATAAGGTTCTATTTATTTTTTAAATATGTGCTGTTTATGGACGAATATTTTTTTTAATAATTCCATAGAAATGGTTTTGTAAACAGACACAACTTTCACTTTTATGACACGCAAAACCCGCACATTATCCGCGTCAACCATTTCCAACATAACTGGAGTCTCAACGTTTGGGGAGGAATCGTGCATAACTACCTATGTACTTGGTCCTTATTTTTTTGAAAATCCACTAACAGGACAAATCTTTTTAAATTTCTTAACAGAAGACTTTCAAAATTTAACTCAGCATCTTCCTAACTACATTACGGAGATAATGTGGTTGCAACTGAACGGAACTCCGACTCACTTTTCCATACAAGTCAGACAACAAATTAGTGAATACGTTTATCGTAATGGTGCCACTACTGCATAGAACATGATGGAGAGGATTCAACAGTTTTTTCACCACATTACTCCAGCTATGTTGAATGAAGTGATGAAATCTTTGACTAAAAGAGTAGACTCGTGCTTAGTACAAGACGCCAAACATTTTGAACGGTATCCTCGATTCGAGTGTCCGGCCTATGCGTTGCCTCGTCCATCGCCCCACCATCTACTGCCGTAAGGAATAGAAAATCTCAATTTACGAAAAAACTATGGCACTTAGGTATAGGGTAAGCTTAATAAAGTTGCACTAAAATTGACCGGGGATTCCAAAAATGCAATAATACATAGGGTGTGCCATTTAAAAAAATGAAGAAAAATTAGTTTGAAAATGTCGATGTTTGGAGCAAGAAAAAGTGAACATCCTGTATGAAATAATTTAATGTTTCGTCACGGTTGAATACTCTGATTCAACCCAAGTCCACCACAGAACTTACGTAAAAACAAAAACAAGACGTTAAAAAATACAAGCGTATAATGGAAGGGTTGATATTTATCAAAAAAATATGTATTAATTAATAACTTGGCAACGCCGTGTATTAATACAAAAATAATGTATGACTGAAAAGTTCACCCAAGGCCCCTACATTTGCGCTTAAAAAAAGTGGGTCATTCCATTTAAAAAAATATACGTTTTATGCGCCATACTTTTTGGAGACACCCTGTATGTGTCTAAATAATTTGCAAATGTGCTTCATCCAACCTAATTGCAATCCCGTATATTTATTTTTTAGTAAATTTAACAATAAAGCCGTACTTGAAGAACGGGCTACTAAATGGACACCCTGTATAATGAAATTCGAATAAGTTACTGAAAAAAATGCATTTGTGTGAATGCATTTATTATGATACGCAACTGACTTGTATTTTTACAGTATTCGGCTTTCGGAGTCATGCGCCGGTTCTCGCCTTCTTATGTGACTACGCCTGTAGTGGAACACTTCCAGTAGAAGTGATGGTAAATCCTTTTCGAGTCCATACTGTAGGTAGCAGTGACAAACACAGGAGGCCAGTTACTCCTAGATTATACTATTAATAATAACCTAGATATTGTTAACAATGAGCCAACCTTCATTGATACTCAACAAAGAAGAATTGAAAAAATAAAGAGACTCAGAGAATTATTGTATTTTAAAAATTTAAATTCTGTATCAAAACATGTATGAAGACTTGAAAATCCTTTTTTACTTATGGCGCCTTTGTGTTTTTCCCTTATTAAAAGAATTTCCAAAAGTTTAAATTCTTAAAACTGTACAAAACTGTTACCAACTTACCTTTCAACAATGTCCTTCAATTGTTCATAAGCTATACAACACAACTGATAAGTAAGTGCTAAGTCTTTTTTATCTATAGCGCTAAGAACTGATACGTAACACTGAAATGCTTCTTGAAAACTATAAATCAAAGTAAAGTAATTTGTGATGATGAAAAAACAAATTACTTACCTATTAAATTCGTCAACGGAACGAAATATTTCAACGCTTCTGTCTATAGAATACTCTGGCATAACAATTGTTTCATCCATAATTTTGCTCATAAATAAATACAAATCGCTTGTATTTATATATTCATTTGTAGTAAATGAATATAAAAGGTGCACTTTATTTAAAATTTTAATGAAATCTTCGTTCAATTTAAAACAGAATCCCATTTTGTTCTTAATAGCAACCGTTAACAAATCTCTTATACTACTTTTCATTGTTAATGTTGACTGTTTATTACAGTTGTTCAAAAGTTTATCAACTAGATCAGTTTTATTCAATTTCGCAAAGGGTATTTTAAACTCTCTACATAATTCCCTTAAGGTTTCCACATTTAACTGGAGAAGTAGATCATCTATAGGTTCAGAGGAGTAATCTAATAAAATTCAAAAATAAATTATTGTTTTTCGTAAATTATTATACTACAGATTTTCAAGTAAAATGTAATATTTATAACTTCTATTATAAATAACTAGTATATATTATCAAAATATTTCAAAAAATCATTAATGATAATAGACATTGCTTCTAATAGAGAAAAGATATGAGCAAATGAATTCGTAAGTACAATAATCCTGCTTAACAAATAGTGTTTGAAAGAAATTGATTCTTTCTTATTACAAAGGTAAATCAAGGAATCATGTTTGGTAAAGATAAAAGATGAAGATGTACCAATCAGAATAAAGCCTATGATATGTACCAGGTGTAACTGTGAAAGTTGTAACTGTAATAGTGGTAACACTGCAGTAGCGATGCTGTACAATAGAACCAATAATGTCACATATCAATTACACACCTACAGGCGTAGTCACATAAGAAGGCGAGCGCGGCAATGCGCAAACGACGAATTTACGCTGCTTGTAAAATTTCGCTTAGCTATAAGTCAGTGTCGTTTCATTTTGTTGTTGTAGATATGTTTATTCATCACTAAATATGAACATTAATGTTATTTATTGAATTATAATTACTGGATAATTACATACTTTAGTCATATATAATGAAATTCGAATAAGTTACTGAAAAAAATGCACTTGTGTGAATGCATTTATTATGGTACGCAACTGACTTGTATTTATACAGTATTCGGCTTTCGGAGTCATGAATCGGGTTGCGCCGGTTCTCGCCTTCTTATGTGACTACGCCTGTACCTTACCTTAGAATAAATGAGAAGAACAAAAGATAGTGTTAGTTGGTGGTTTAATGTAGTGTTCTTGCTAATTTTTTCGAATCAGGAATAACAGAGATGTGAGAGACAGTGACAACAAGGCTCTCAAAAAGTTTGCCTTACAGAACAGTTGAAAATAAAGGCCTTTCACAAGGGATGCAAAAAAGTTGCAAAAAAAGATTAAGCAACACACTTTGCGATTTGAACTATCAACACAACAGGTGCTGCTTCCAGATCACTGGCAATGGGTTGCTCTCACAATTCTGGTGACTACATTGAAGGACATTAAAACTTCTGTTGCACATTAAAGTTCTAACCGTTATTATTAAGAATTACCTTTTTTAAATGTGAGCTGATTTTTAAAACACGAACGCAAGCTCCAATTTCAAACCCTTAGAGTTATATATACATTATAACTATATAATTTAGTCCTACACTGTATATAAAAAGGTTGATTTACCTGTATCAACGAATCCACCTTCACGTAAACATTCATACATTTCCATTACTTCCGGATCAGACAATTTCAATTTTATTAAAGTTCTAAAAGATAAAATGTTATACCACTTCTTCATTCTTGTATATAATTTGAGACAGACAAAAATGTATTCTCCCCTTGGTAATTGAAGAAAATTATTTAACATAATTGCTTCATTGCCAACCAACAGCTTTTGTAAACGATTATGATAAACTACAAATTTAATAATTTTCAGTATAACATTAAGTGGTATGGAACTGCCAATTTCTTCTTTATGTTCTAAACCAGATTTTTTGATTAATGTTATATTTGGTGGGGTAGCATCAAAAGCAACAGTTGAACTAGCAGGTCCCACATATGTCTCTTCAGAATGTCTTTTGGCACAAATTTGCCCATCAGCTTCTTGTAAAGCAGATACATCAATTGTGGCATTAGGTATATCTAATGAATCATTAAAAGTCACTAATAAATCTCCCAATGTTTCATCCATTATTCCGTCTTGTAGGCTCTCATTTAATTTTATATTGTTCTGGTCCTTCTTAAGAGGACTATAAACACCAATCGATATTTTGGGACTGGTTTTTGATAAATCTACATTTGTCATCTCATGCTGTTCCTTACTATGTAGTATTTGTACACCACCTACAAGAGTAATAATAATAATATTTAATTTAGCAAACAATTTAATATTTGATTTAGACTTATTTGGTTAGTTGAACACCATAATAATAATAATGAGAACCATATTCAAAGATGACATTTATTCGTTTCTATTTCATTTAATGCTTTCTCAGCCTTTCAGCAATTTCTTGTTATAGGTACTCAATACACCGAATATTACTATTTTCGTCAGTGTCAATTAAATTGTAATTTACTGTTCATGTATTGGGCTTCCACAAAGTAAGTAAGGGGGCTTAATATTGGCGACTCCTGCGTTACAAGGGGGGTGGGGGGTCCAAAAAATCGCAAGCTTTGCGTGATACAATTTATGCATGGCCCCTCAAATAAAACTATCACTTCTCATAACTATCAACAAAGAGGGTAAATCAGCCTCCCCATCCGAACAGCTCGATTTAATCAGCTTTATACAAACAGGTATACCTGTTCATCTGTTTTACTTTTCTAGTGACTTTAGAGTCAGAATCGGTATAGCTATACTACTGAAGCCTTTGATAAATATAAAGAACACAACATAGACTACATAATAATAAAAGACGATTGGAATGCAAGAATAGGAAGAAACAGTAAGTTAGACCTAACCAACAGGAACGGGAATTTGGAGAGGAAGAGAAAAAAACAGTAACGGGTAAAAAAAATAATAAATTAATCTCTGTATAGAAATATGACCTCATCATCTGTAACTCATTCTATCAACAAGAAATACTACACATTGGAAGATATAAAAAGAAAAGTATAAAGTATGATTGATTAATGATTATATAACATATACAACATACAGCAAGAATAATACAATACGTAGAAATAAATAAAGAAGCAGAGCTAAGCACATATCATAAACTAATAATTGCAAAAACAAAAATAGCGGAAACAACAACAGAACCAGGAAAAGAGTTGATTATCAGCAAAGGATAATGGAGGAGTTAACAAAAAGGAAACAAGAACTTCAGAACAATACGATAAACAACAAATAGAGTATACATACTTAAAAATATATTACCTAAATGAAACAGCAAAAGAAATGTGCATAGAAAAGAAAATAACAAGTGGTGGAATGAGGAAGTAAAACAGAAAGTAAAACAAAAGAAAATAGCGTGGAAAAAATACCTAAGGATAAGAAATGAAGAAGACAAATCAGAATCAACAAGAGAAGAAATAAAGCAAAAATAAACTCTAAGAAGCAAAAAAGGTAAGCTGGAAGAGAAGAAATAAACATTTAAAGGAAAATAACAACAGAAACATATGGAAAATTGTAGTCACTAAGAACACATCGAAATAAGGAAATAAGAAGCATCAAGGGTAAAAACTGGACCCTTACCACAGAACCTGAAAAGATAGTAAAAAACTGGAAAGAGCATTATGAAGGAAAAATCTCCACAACCACAAACTCAGACGACGAAATGGAAAGGACGGGAGAGGAGAAACACGAAACGGCATGGAAATCGAAATAGAGGAAACTGGGAAAGCTATAACATAACTGAAAACAAGTAAAGCGGCAGAAGCGGATGGCATAGCACCAGAAATGATCAAGTACGGAGGCCCTAAAATAGCAAAATATATGCAACATAGCATGGAAAACAGCAACAATACACGAAGACTGGGAAGTAAATTGATTAATCCCAATCCAGAAGAAAGGAGCACATACAGTGCGAAAGCTACAGGGCCATAAGCTTAGTACCTATTGCAAACAGCAAAATGGAGGAGGGAAGTGACAAAACAATTCCAAATAGCAAACACAGGAGGAAAGAGGAAAATAAGTATACCAAGGAAAGTAATGAAGAGCATCATAGAAGTGAAGAAGAGAGAAACGTGGGAAAACCACACAAGAACAAGCTAGGAAAACTATCAGAAAACAGACAGAACTGGAGGAGATGGATAAACTGCATTTATCCTTGGCTGTAAAGGCATAAGGGAAAGTAGAAGAAGAAGAATTGTTTTAAAAGCTAAAGTTTCTTTTCTTAAATGAGACCTACTTTTCCAAGATTGTAGTGCCTTTAATCGTCAAGATTGCCTCCCTCCCTTCCACCTCCTTTTCGTCATACAGTAGTGTTTAAATTTCAAAATATTTCCATCAATTTCTCTTGGCCACTTTTCTTTAGAAATTTTTTCCTGAAAAGCTCCATGACTATTACTTCCTGAGATATGGTATCTCGCAGGTCTTAACTAACCACCTTGTAGTGATAAATGGTGCGTAAAAATAAGCACAAACAAAAGTAGTTATTTGGACAATTTCAAATCTGACCAAAATGACTTTATAACTGTATGTTGTGGCTACATTTTGAGTTTTTGAACATTACACAATATTCTACGTACCTACCTGTGTTTGTTACATTAGATTCTATAGATATTTCACTTTTTATGCACGATATAAATTCAACATCGCTCGACGAATCACTTTCAATTATTGGCTTTACACATTTTTTTTTTGATCCTTTTGATTTTGATCGATCTGCTGCCTTTTTATGTGTAATTTTGAAGTCTTCGGTATCACTTTCACTATCCAAAGAAGCATATAAAAGGGAAAGTATAGGCTTAAAAAAGTATTGTGGTTAATTACCTAAAAACTATTTTCTCCACTTGCTGTCGCTGACCTGTAAGTTGCACTTTGAGAACAAACCTTACAGGACAAACCTGATACTTACCAATTTTTTTCTTAACCTGTTTTAGTGTTTGGATTTTAGAATTGCTTCCAAAGTAACTGCTAATCGATGTTTGCTTATATTTTGTAGAATCTGAAATAGTACGTCGCGGCATAATTGTAAAAGGAAAAAAAGAAAATGCAACTGTGCACAAAAAAATATAACCTATAATATAGATAAGTAAAATAAACAAAAATAAATGGCGCCAAACCGGCCAAACTTCTCTGTCAAAATAAAAGGCGCATTCGTTAATTACTTTTTAGTACGTTATTGTACCTTTATCACCTGTGCTTTTCTTTATAAAAAGATTTTACCCTCGTTAACCAGTGCTTATGAACGATTTGAAAACCAAAATTTTCGAAATGTAAGTGGTGCGTTGTGAGGCGTCATATCTATCTAGCAATAAATAGGTTTCTTTTTGAATCGCCACAGGGCTAGTCAAAGTCACAATTATCACGTGATTGAAGTTCCTTGCGTCATAAGACTCATAAGAGTCACAAGACATTTCTGCCTCAGGTTAATATAAAACTTAAATTTATTGAGAACTGAGTCAAATTACTTTATAAAACGAATGGTGTGTTATTAACAGGGCTGACCAACGTGCAAAAAGAAAACACCTAATGATTTATTTAAATTATAAAAAACCTTTCCGCAGTGCTCCTTGTGAAATTGGTGAATAGATTAGCATTAGAAGATTTTGTAAATGTTTTGAAAATTATTTCTCTTTACTTTAATTGTATGGAAAAATAATATAGTCTGATCATCTGGTTCGGGTACCCGTCTCCAAAAGCTGACTTCCGCCTCCAAAAATGTATAAATATTGGATTGGCCCGCTACAAGTGTATATACAATAAGGGGTGTTCAAATGAAAAAGTGCGATACGACATTGTGGGTATCAATAAAGACTTTATTTAAATTATACACCATGGGCCAGAGCACAACGATGCCATTGAATAAAAGATGTTTTCTTTTTGCATGTTGTGGTAGACCCGGTAGACCTAAGTCATCTGTCAATAACACACCATTCGTTTTATAAAAATAACTTGACTCAGTTCTCAATAACCCTATTCGTTTTAAAAGCTTTATTTAAAATTTATACAGGGTGGGCCACCGAAAAGGTAACACGCCTGTTTTGGGACACTTAGACAAGTTTCTTAAAAAAACGTTCGGACACGTCGATTTTTTATTTTTGGGGGACAACTTTTGATGTCAAATTTGACTTTGTCAGGTCAACCCCCTAGCCCCAGCAACCCCTAACTCAAGAATTTAAATAGGGAAAGGGTATCGAGCGACCCCTCATTTGAAGCGTCTTTTAATTCTCTATTCGACAGTATAAATGAAAATTAGTTTTATTCAATTTTTTTTCGCCCCCATGAAAAGCACCCTCCAGATTAACTAAGGTTAGGGTGTTGTTTAGGAAAAATCCTGAAACACGTCACCTTTGAACTTTTGAACGGCACATTTTGATGTCAAATTGGACCTTATCAGGTCAACCCCCTAACCCCAGCAACCCCTAACTCAAGAATTTAAATAGGGAAAGGGTGTCGAGCGACCCCTCATTTGAAGCGTCTTTTAATTCTCTATTCGACAATGTGACCGAAATTAGTTTTATTCAATTTTTTTTCGCCCCCATGAAAAGCACCCTCTAGATTAAGTAAGGTGAGGGTGTTGTTTAGGAAAAATCCTGAAATGTGCCGTTCAAAAGGTCAAAGGTGACGTGTTTCAGGATTTTTCCTATACAACACCCCCACCTTAGTTAATCTGGAGTGTGCTTTTCATGGGGGCGGAAAAAAAATTGAATAAAACTAATTTTCATTCATACTGTCGAGTAGAGAATTAAAAGACGCTTCAAGTGAGGGGTCGCTCGATACCCTTTCCCTATTTAAATTCTTGAGTTAGGGGTTGCTGGGGCTAGGGGGTTGACCTGATGAAGTCAAATTTGACATCAAAAGTTGTCCCCCAAAAATAAAAAATCGACGTGTCCGAGTGTTTTTTTAAGAAATTGGTCTAAGTAGGGGAAAATGGGGTACATTCGGCCATTTTTCAAAAAAAAAATCGTCACAACGTCATACATATGTTTAAACAAAAACTGTGTTTACTGCTCAAATCTGCATGGTCTTACCTAATACTATCCACGTTTTTAGTTTGTTGCAATATTTTTTTGTTGTATTAAATTATGATTTCTTTCAAAGTATAAAACAACCGAAAGTACCCCACCATTGGGGTACTTTCGTCATATGGTTGGGGTACATTCATCAGGACATAAAAATAAAGAATTCGGTAATTTCGTTTATTGTTTTCACTTTACATTTAAATTGCTAAATCGGTAATTAAAGGTAAATATTGATGAGGTTCTTGCAGTTCCAGTTTGAGTTGGTGGATGCAATCTGGCAACAATAGATGAAATATCTGCGTCACTGATGTCTTCCACCGTGGGAAAAATAAATGTGTGGCTGCAACCCTTTCTTCTCATAAATTTAACTGTGAAGGAGACTGGAGAATTAATTTGTTCAATCCGTCCTACGTAATGAATGCTGGTCGTCTTTGCCAAAAATTTTACGAGAACAAAGTCTCCAGTCTCAATTTCGCCTTCTAGTGAAGGTTCAATCTCTTCCAATTCATCACTGCTGTTGGACATGACGTCGTCCAATGATATATCGGAATCGCTTGATGAGCTCTCACAAATGATTTTTCTTGACTTACTGCCGTTCTTATTTATTTGCTGTTGAGATGAGTCCCTTTGGTTAAAGATATTTCTCTTCACTTTTCCTCTCCTTATTACAGATTGCTTTCTTATTTTTTCCAATTCTAAATTCTCTCTAATATTCAATTCAGGGGTGTCTGTATAAATAGTGGACTTGGACTTTCTTCTCCCACTTCTTTTCTTCAGGGTGTTAGCTTTAGGGTAAGGGATCAGCTCCTCTAGACTGAGTCCTGCAGAACGTTTCACTTCAGTTGTAAGTTGAGTGCCTGAAGTTGAAGGCTGTTCAGGAGCGATTAAATAGACTTCAGAGGTACCTTGCCGTAACTTTAGATTATTATCTTCAGCAACAGTCACATTCTCAACTGAGATAGGTTTTTCAGGGATATCTGATCGCTGGTTTGTATTATTATCATCATGAGACAAATTATCTGCAATCAAGGGTCTATCAGTAACACTGCTTGCCACAAAATCATCATCAGTAAATATGAGTCTATCAACTGGCCATAAACCGGTTTTTTTGAAGGCATGTGTAATGTTTTTCAACGAAAATGAATTTTCATACGCTTTATTTGCCAAATAGCCAATGTTTCTAATGGTTATGGCTTGACCTGGATGTCCTAACATCCAATCATTAAAAGCGCTTGCAAGGTAAGACTTAAAGGGTGCGTAAATTCCGACGTCTAAAGGCTGTAACCTGTGTGTAGTATGGGGCGGAAACGAGAGCAATATAATTCCATTTGATTTACAAAATCTGATGGATTGGACTCCGATATGCGATTCGTGATTGTCTATAAGCAATAAGATTTTGTTATCCGGAGAACAACGCGTGTGATTCACAATATGTTCCAAGACTTTTGAGAATAATTCTGCCGTCATCCAACCAGATTTATTCCCTAGAGCAATTGAACCTGTTGGTGAGCCCTCAGTCAAATATTCAGACGGGTTACGGAGTCTTGGAAATACGAATACTGGGGGCACAGTTGCGCCAACGGCACTGATAATGCCCACAAAAGTGACCAATGCACCCCTCTCTGCAGAAGAAATTTGTCCTACTTGCTTTTTTCCCTTTGTCGAAACCACTTTCACAGGTCTCATCACAGTTGTGATCCCGGTTTCATCCAAATTCCATACATTTTCAGCACGTATTTTAAATCTTTCCAAGACGTCCAAGTATTTTCCAAAAAAATCGTCTATTGCCGGTTTATTAAAGGCCATTGACCGACTTAAACTGGTAGTTTCTGGTTTGCGCAGCGACAGGTCCTGATGCCTTTTCAGAAAGCTTAGTAGCCATTCTACCCCTGCAAGTCGACAGAATAGTAATTAATACAAAAATTGAGGGGATATCAAAGACAAACCTGCAATTTTATTAGTTTCCCAATTAACTGGAATCGTAGAATTGGGAACCGATTTCGCAAACTCATACGCTAAGGTCCTGATCTGCTTGTATGATAAACCATAGTGTAAATTTGAAGACTTTTTGATATAACTGCTTAGTTGCGTTTCTTGATCTCTTGTGAAGACTTGCTTGGCAGTATATTTACTATCATATTTAGGGAATTCCTCTTCGCTTTCGTTGCCAGAATCATTATTAATAATTTCTTCCACTGTTTTTTTCTTAAGAAGAGTTTTAATTCGAGATTGCAATGTGGTTCTTTTGATGCCATACTGCCTAGCTGCCTCAGGAACTTTAAGGGTTTTCCTTAGGCAGTGCTTTATTGCTATTTTCATGTTACTTTCATCAATATTTACTCTATCAGTCTTCTTAATATATTTGCGGGGCATCTAACATACAATAAAACACTTTATTCAGTTTTTAATGTAAGGGAATATTTCAATAAAATGTATAAAAACTATATGTTTTAGCATAATATTACAATATGAGGTAGATTCGACTGCAGCCGAATCTACCCCACCATCTGTTGACGAAAGTACCCCATGTGATTATTTAAAGCAATCGACAATGTTCAAATAAAACTTGACTAGTTTGAGGTTCAAAACCTTGTTTACATGTTTTTATAAACATTATTACGATATAAATATGAATCCATTTGAAAATGTTGATATTACAAATGGGAAAGTTTTGTTCCCATAAATCTTTAAAAAACTTACCTTGATTTCGGTAAATAACACTTTATTTAATAAATTCTAATATACAACACTAACAGCCGTTATATTAACTACATAGCAGTGTAACATGGTTAACGACACTGTGCAATCAATTTTTGGCGGAAATTTTAAAAAATATATGTTTTATGTTGAAAAGATGAATGTACCCCATAGCCGAATGTACCCCATTTTCCCCTATCCCAAAACAGGCGTGTTACCTTTTCGTTGGCCCACCCTGTATTAACCTGAGGCAGAAATCTCTACATTACGCAAGGCACTTTAACCACGTGATGAATGTAACTTTACCTAACCCTGTGGCGATGCAAGAAGAAAACACCTAATGAGACGAAGGATTCCGTGTTATTCTAGTGGCCGTGACGAGACCCAGTCCTTCACAGCGTCCTTGAGTTCGTCGTCCAAGTTGAAGCGCTGTCCTTTCAGATGTTTTTTCAGGGGACCAAACATACAGAAATCACAGGCGGACATGTCCGGGCTGTATGGGTGGATGGTCCAGCTGTTCCCACTTGAACTTTGCCAGTTTCGCATGTGTGACATTAAGACGTGTGGTCGCTGGAGCAGAACCACATTCTCCGTGAGCGCCCCGGGCTTTTGTTCTTGATGGGCCTGCGTAGTCTTTGGAGTGTCTCCCAGTACACCGGAGATATTAGGTGTTTTCTTTTTGCACATTGTGGTAGACCTAAGTCAGCTCTGTCAATAACACACCATTCGTTTTATAAAATTAATTTGACTCAGTTCTCAATAACCCTATTCGTTTTAAAAGCTTTATTTAAGTTTTATATTATAACCTGAGGCAGAAATGTCTAATGATGCACGCCGTGATTATACACATACAACCACAATAAATATCAAATAGCATAAAATCAAATCAAAATTTCAAAAATGTTTCAGATATGACAACACTGTATAATCAACATTGCTTCGATTTATTAACTACTTCAAACTTCATAGGTATTTCTATTTTTGTCAAATGACTGCATGTTAACTAGAACCATTGAATAAAGAATAGAGAGGAAGGAGTATATGCCCTCGACCTTGAAATCAAAGTGGTTGCAAAATGGCTACTAACACGTTTCCTGTTAAATAGAAATTGACAGAGGGTGCGTTCCACATAGCGTTCGCAACTCTCACGTTCGCAACGCCGCGAACACCCGTTCCACTAGCTTCAGCACGCCACCACATGCCACGCAAGTGGAACGACTTTGGTGAGCATTGTGAGCGTTGTAAACATGGCCGAAAACGTTGTTGTGTATACCGTTTGTAAGTATTGAAAGGGGAAGAAAGCACAGAGAGTGAATCAAGTTCAGACGAGGAATGGGAGATGCCGGAAATATTAGAAAAACAGAAACGTAACTTAAGTCCTCGCATACAACATGTAGAGTTGGTAATTGCGCTGTACACGGATGAGGAATTCAAAAGGCGCGCAAAACCAATGCATTGGAGGGGGAACGCTCACGCCGACCCACCTCTGAAGCGCGAGCGTTGCGAGCGTCATGTGAACGATGTGAAGTTATTCACTAAGGCGAGCCTAGAACGCTCACGAGCGCTAAGTGGAACCGCTTGTTGGGCGTTGCGAGCGTTTCGAACGCTACTATCCTCGCCAGGAGTGTTTACCGCTACGTCATTAATGTCTGAAATTAGCTATCCAATTTGTTTATACTGCCTTCTCATATTAATCAGTGAATTAAATAAAGATGGTGAACATTCGCAGTGCATTTGCCGAAATCGACATACGGTATTGAATAAGCAAATGTAGTAGAAAGAGTAAACCTATAAACACGAAATCAATTTGTGTTATATTCATATGAATTTAATTCTCATTTGACTAATATAGTACCTACTACATAACCTCGAACCTCGTGTTGTTTATTTATCCTTTGACCGTTTCTCATTTCCTAAATTTACTTCTTTTAATCATCATTTTTGTTACACACTTTAAATCAGTTCTTTTCAGAACTATTCCTTTGTTATTCATTTGCGCCTTTCCTACTGTACCTTCACTTTTTTTTAATCATTACACTTTAAATCAGTTCTTTTCAGAACTATTCCCTTTGTTATTCATTTGCGCCTTTCTTACTATTCATTTTATTCTGTGCCATCCTAATGTCCGCACAGGGTAAAACCTTGCACACGCAAGCACAGCAGTTCGTGTTAAATTTACTGCAGTATTTCGAGAGGGAGAAAGAAAACGGGGGTCCCCTGATATCGGTGTCTGCTGTCCAAGAAGTAAGTATGACATTAAGTGTTTATATCTTAATTTATTACAATTACGAAATTACAGCGCGTGGCAAACGCCTTGGGTATATCTGAGAAGACGGTGAGGAATATCAAGTCTCGAGCTGCAGCTAACCCTGTTTTAACAAGTCCGGGTAAAAAACGACCACGCAAGAAACTAAAATCACACGATCTACCTGAGACATCCAAAATGGGCATAAGGAATACGTTATACAACATGTATGCACAAAGTGAGTAATATTACATCACAATGTTTTACAGATGTTTGACGTACTACATTTATTTACAGAAAAGCATGTCACAGTTGCAAGTTTAAATACGGAAATTCGTAATAGTCACATATTAGTAAGCGACAGAAGTCTTCACCGTGCAATCCAGTCGCTAGGATTCAAATTCAAAAAAGACTCCAACCGTAGAGCTTTATTGGAAAAAAGTTACATAGCAGAAATGCGAATTAAATTTCTTAAGCAATACATTAAAGAAATCAATTCACCGAATCGTCGGCAAGTTGTATTTATGGACGAAACGTGGATCTACTCCAAAGGAAATCCAGGAAAATCATGGCAGAATGAAGACATTAGGAGTGTACGAAAACCTGAAGGCTACGATGGCAAGAGATTTATTGTTGTTCACGCCGGATCCGCCAGAGGATTTGTGCAAGGTGCTGCTCTATTATTTGCGTCAAGATCGTTAAAGGAAGATTATCATGGTGAAATGAATGGAGACATGTTTAAAAAATGGCTTATTGAACATTTGCTAAACAATTTAGAAGAGCCTTCGCTAATTATAATCGATAATGCACCGTACCATTCAATGTTAGTTGAAAAGCTACCAACTTCGTCCTGGACAAAAAGCAATATGGTTTCTTGGTTAACACAGAAGAACGTCAGTCACGATCCCACACTATTCAAAACCGAGCTGTATGGTCTAATTAAGTCACTTCAAATACAAAAAAGGTACGAAGTAGATGAAATAATTAGAAGCTATGGACACGAAGTATTAAGATTACCGCCATATCACTGCGAGTTTAATGCCATAGAATTAGTATGGGCACACGCAAAGGGATATTACGACAGGCATATTGGACGAGATGGCTATAAAGATGAAAATGTAATTGCTATGTGGAACGAAGCTTTACAGCAGTGTGACGAGACTGTATGGGCAAATTGTGTGCGACATACTGAAGAAACCATAAAAGAGTGGTATAAACGGGAAGAAATGTTGGACATCACAGTTGACGAACTAGTTATTAACGTGGGAAACTGTTCTGAAAGCTCAGATGTAGAAAGTGACTCCGATTAGAAGTCTTAGAACACTTTTGACAAGCAAGTTTCTACAACCTACAATTTGTAATAAAAGTGTATTTCATATTTAATACAATTTTCTATTAGTAATGTATTTCAATAATATATTTTGTCGTAAAATACTCAAAGTGTTAATTCACACATCTCCTATAAAATGTAATGTTCAACATTAAATGTCATCTTCGTACGAATAAATACTTCCATTTTATTTACTAACGTAACTTAATATGCATTTTGTGTAATTACAGTAAAATAATGTTCCCAATCTTATTGTTGGCCAATATTACTGAATTGGTAACGACAATAAGAAATTATGATTATGAAACGTAGTAGCCTTGCGAGGTGTAAATAATGCAGCTCGACAGTTGAGTTCTTCGATGCAAATTGTTTAACCTATAAATTGAATTCTATAATTATCAATTGTTTGATTGTTTATGAGCAACTTACGACACAAGTATTCTCCTGCTTTTATAGTTCCGCTGCAATTACCTATTAAATGTTCTCATTTTGTTGAAAATTGCAGAGTTTGTAATAGAACCTACATAACCTGCAGACTACAAAAATAACGTACCGGTACCGAACACCTGTTCGATTTCAAGGATATTGTTTTTCGACCGTTATAATTACGATAATTAAGGTTCTCTAATGTTTACAAAATAAATCACAAGAAATACGTAATTACATTTTGGAATTATGCAAGTCTGCCTGAAATTAAAACTTTAAATGCTGCCATCTCGGAGTATATTTTCTAATCAGAATTTATTATAAGGAAACAATTTTGACTCATGTTTTTCATATTACACCATATGATTGTAAGTGATGACGTAGCGGTAAACACTCCTGGCGAGGATAGTATGTGGAACGTACCCAGAAACAACTGCATGTGACGTCATGAATTTCGCCTGAAGTACAACAAATATAACCTAAAATAGCAAGTAAACAAACATTTGTAATAAAGCAGTATAGTGTTTTTTGGTACTCATCATGGATAATTTAATTACAGTGATTATTAGGTATAAGACATTAGATAGTGAACATTCCAGTCGTTATTTAAGTAAAATAAGTGTTGTAAAAATTAATCCTTATTCAATAAAATTAATTGATTGTAGTGATAAAGTAGAATTCATTTACTCAATGGTAGAATATTATTATATCCTAATTTAAATTACCTGCAACTTCTCATATAGTACAGTAAAACCTCGATATAACGGACTAATTGGGGGGAGGGGGTATCCGTAAAAGCCGAAAGTCCGTTATATAAAAATAAGTTTAAAATAAATCAAAAAACCTATGCTAAGCAAGTAAGTATGCATTATTCTCTGCGTTATCAACCGGCCGTACTGAAAACGCTGAAATCGCAAGAAATGTAGGTCAATGTACAGTAAAATGAAGGTAATCCGTTTGAACTGAGGAATGAAACGCACGCTTAATTACATGACGTATTTTTATTTTTATTTTCTTGAAATAAATTTGTGTTTTTGTAGTAAAATTTGTTCTTTTATGTATAATATCAACAGGACTTTTTAAATTTTTTACCGGATTTTTGGTCCGTTATATCCGAAGTCCGTTAAATAGAGGTCCGTTATATCGAGGTTTTACTGTATTTCTAAAATTCTACGAAATATCCTAGATACTGTTGTATGATTGCAACTAAATCTATGTGCCAACAGTGCAACACCGATAACACTCAAATGTCGATTGTGGTAATTAACAAGTAGCAAGTCGTCATGACATGTTACCAAAAAGAAAGAAAGGTAACCACATATTTATTATGGTGCAGTTTTAAGGGCCCCATTCACATTGAGATTGGTATCGATACGTGTATCGCGACATGCAGCGATACATGTATCTGAGATTTGTCTCAAACGGAGAGCTCCATTCACACAGGTTTGTAATGATACTAGTTTTCGAAATGTGCATACATATTTTGTGTTTTTCATATAGAAGTGAAACGGTTCCTCCTGAAGCTGTAATAGCAGCTTCATCAGTAGTATTAATAGAGTGCTTATAAGAAAATCGTCGACGAAAGAGAGTATGGACAAAATTATTATTGTTTGATGCCGAAGATGTTTATAAGCATTGAGGAAGTCCTCCCAAAATTCACGATTTTCTGCAATACCCTTGCAATAACTAAATGCAAAACTACTGTGTTTTACGACACCTAATATGATACCAGCACATACACGGTCGCAGTGCAGTGCGACAAACAACTAGACAAGCGGATTACTGAGACTGCGATACTGATACTTCCACATACACGTCGAGATTTGTCTCTCTATACTGATTACTGATACTTGCGACATGTATCGATACCTATCTCAACATGAATGGGGCCCTTTAACGTTCGGGATTTTATTTTATGAGAACATTATGATTTATGATCTCATAAATGTACCTGCTATAAAATGTCTCGAACATACATGACCGTTATTTAAGTTTTAATTCAGTTATCGCTTCTTTTAAGGGCTGCGATCCACTTGAATGAAATATCGATCGAACAAAATAAATTTTTTAAACAAGTAAAGGGCAGTAAAGGTTATGTTTGTACTCCAAGCGAAATATATGGTCCCGTCATGCAGATGCCTTAAATTGGAGTTCAGTGACTGTAACAATCAACAAATAAATATTTCAAATTTTGCAGGTTATGGTGAATTGTCATCAAAATGTAAACAAAGATGACTCAACAGTGGTTTACAAATGGCCGAACTTCCGTCGCCAATTTTTATGCAGCAATGATACGATAGGTACTCTCCTTCCTCTCTATTCTTTATTCAATGACTAGAACCAATGAATAAAATTCATTACTAGAACTACTAAAAAACATAACCCCACTATTACGGTTACATTAATTTTGAAAATCTATTCGTATAATTCCTATGGCTTTAGCAGCGGCCAGCAAATCACTTCTTTTACTTGGCGAATGTGTACCATGTTTAAAACACAATGCTTCTAAATTTAAAGTAAGAAGATTTGAATTGGACACAAACTTGCTAATGGTAGACCTTTCATCTATTTTTAAAATACCATTCTAATATGCACCGACTAGTATTTCAGAACATGGGAATTTGTTTACGCTCTTGATCCTGAGAAGAAATGTAAAACAGGCGATGTGGTGCTTATAGAAAAATGCCCGGAACAGTTAACACGTTTAATAACTCATAAAGTAAAAGAAATTGTTTATCCTCATGGTGATGTTATCGATCCTCTTACCGGAAAAAAAGTTGTAGGTGGTAAATTTAGAGACCATGTGGAAGCGGTCAATAGAATATATGGAAAAACAGCAACTGCGTTCGATTACGATTCTGCTCCGGACAGAGGATGGTTAGAAGATATAAAAGATTTCAGTCACGTAGATACGTATGTAAAATACCATGAAAATGGTGAGGATCAACCTTATGCAGTGTAACGAAATTCTTAATAAAGTAGTTTATTGAGCAGAAATTCTATTTCATTCGATACAATTAACTTATTTTTGTTAAAAAAACTACTTAAAGCTTCAATTGAGTTACACATTAAGTTTTTATAACAATATTATAACTAAAATTATTTCATTGTAGTCCAACAAGTATTTTAAATAAATTACAAAATATAATACTGTTCATTACCTAAATATAGTTAAAAAAAATATATTTACACATTTAATAGAATTTAGTAAATTTAGTTTGATAAAAATTCTCTTTCTAATGCCGCTCCCATCATATTCCATTCACCGTCATCAATTTCATCGGGCGCTTCTACGCTACCTTCACTATTAGAATTTTGGCCAATATCTAAATCACTGTCCAATTGTTCGCCCCTACGAAATTTAGCGCTCGGAAATTCGTCCTCGCTTTCTTTTAACTCTTCTTCATCCTCCTCGTTTCGTTTATCTGCATTTCGTTTATGCCCCCTCGGCATTTCTGCTGTTAACGATTCTGCAGAACTACTGCTACTGTCTTCTTTATCGAGGGTTTGAACATTTTGTGGTATTGCTTTTGTTGCGTCTTCCTCGCTTTCGCTTTCCGTATCTAACGTGTCTTCAACTTCTTTGTCCATATCCTCTATGTCTGCACTCGAAAATGACATCAAGGGGTTTATTGTATCCATAAACCTACCGCTTGGTGTCCGTTTTCGTTGTGCGGGTGTATCATGAATGCTATAGTTTGGATTATGCTCCGGGCTACTACAATGGGGTGGCGGATGTCGATTTTTTGAACCTTTACTATTCAAAGGGAATATTTTTTCTTCTATATGTTCCCACCTTTCGGCGCAAGCCCACAACCAATCGGGTGTAACGATTTTCAAATTTTTTCTTCTCCTGCCTGTATTTACCTTAGCAGTACCCGGACGAACGGCAACCAAATGTGTACTATCTTCTTCGAAATCTTGTGTCACCTCAGCTCCTAAACTTTTTGCAACTTGATAAGCTCTCGAAAGCTGCAATTTTATATGCGTCGGAACTAAACCACTAAAAACCATTTTACAACCTTTTAAAACTTTGCCTTTTACAGTTGGAATTACTTTCTTTAAATCGGGAACTTCGCCAGAATCTAATTTATCATATTCGTCATAAAACGCTGTGTGTATTCGTATTAATATATCTTCTAAATACAAGAGATAATCATCTGGATCTTCTACCTCGATAACATCTACAGTATTTTCAATTTTGTCTTCATGTTTCGCTTCTTCCTCTACTGTCGTTTCACTTTTTTCATCAACTTTTACAATTACAGTATCGGTAGTATCCTCCTTTGTTTCTACACTAGAATCCTTTTGCGACTCACCATTTTCACTTACTTGTTTATTTTCCTCATTTTGACTAAAAGTTTCTGTTTCAATTGTCTTATCACAGTTATTTAAATTTTCTTCGCCGTTGCCATTTTCTTTATCTGCTTTTGGTGTAGGTGGTGCGATGTTAGATAAATCAATTCCATCTTTATCGTCATTTTCATCTTTTTCAAGACCGGGTGGTGCATTTATATCACCGGTATGTTTGAAAAAATGGTACGGTTTAACGTGAATCAAATTTGTAGCATGAGACCAAACATCTTCCCTATCATCAATAATGCAGACCATATGATCACCACATGGAAATAGTGCTCTGAAATTTTTTAAATTATCAATATCAATATATTTGTTAATGATTAATTCTTAGGGGATGAAAGGGACATTATAGTTCAAATTGTGTATGTTAAATTCAGCTTTTGTAAATTAAATAGGGAAAGTATGAATTGAAGCGGTATTGTTAACTTTACTGTAGCAAAACAATTTTTTCTAATGGTTTTTTAACTAGATACAGAGTGTTAAATTAAGTTTGCATTTATGATAGAAGTTACCATAACTTCTAAAATACTAGTACATTATTAAGCTACGCCGACATAAAAATAATTTTAAATAGCTTGCCCTATAACTTTTCTCTTTAAGAGCCACCCTGTATATGTAGCACAGCTTATTTAATTATTCTGAACACCATTGGAATTTTGGAATCTGTTAAGAGTGACAGTGGTTAAATGGAAAAAAATGTGTCACCCTGTAGCGGATTTTAATCTTTTCTCTAAAGTTTATGACATCAAATTAGAGTCATACAGTTGTTTACAATCAATGAGCAGCACATTCTTACTACTATCTGTTTACCCAACAGAAAGAGTTAAGTTCCTCCCACTAACTTTTGGGAAGTGTAAGCAGCGACCAGTTTTAGATCCAGATTATAAAAATAATAAATGAGATCAACAGCAAATTGAAGTAAGTAATGACGATGTAAATAGGTACTATAAACGCAATGACAGACTACAGATGTCAATTCAGTTACTACAAGAATTAAAAGCAAATGGTTACTTGTGTTCTGGGTTTCCAAAAGTTGCATCTGAATGTGGCGGTAATTTTTGGGGAGGAGCGATTTCTGTTAGGTAAACAGATATTAGAAAGTGGTGAAAATTTCTTGCCGATACCCCCCCCCCCCCCCCCCGCAATTATTTCCACGATCATTTTCTGTTTTGTTGGTTCTTCCATCTCTTGCCCAACTTTTGGATGTGTTTGTTTCAATATCTCTTCTTCCTTATTTAATAACTAACTCTTCAAAGTACTGCAATTCCATCTATTCAATTTTTCAGTAAGATTGTTATTTAGTCAACCTTCTTTGATTATATTATAAGCGCTTTGGTATCTTCCACTTCTTTCTCCTCTGAATTTTTTTAATCCTTATTTGTATATTAAGTGTAGCTGTTCTTGTACATTCTCTCTTTTTCTGTCCACAGATTCGTTTTTCCCCCTTCTCTTTTCTTTGTAAATTCATATAGTTTCTTGTATACTATTTTTACCATTTTCTAGCTTTGCTCTATTCCTTGCAGGTATGGTGCTTATTTTCATGTACTTGCCATGACATCTTATATAGCATATCCTGCCATAAAATCAATCTCCTGGCGCTTGATACTCCTGTGTTGTCGTCGTCTGTTTCCCATGAGATGCTAGTTTTTGCCATGTTCCTGCCATGCTCGGTATTACATACCTTGTTTAATTTCTTGTTTCAAATACAGTTGTTGCCATTACCAATAAGTTTCTTGTACCCAATTGTTACTTAATTTCCTTTGTTTCTCAATATGGCAACCACATGATGCCGGTACACAGTCACTTACATACTGAAGAGCAACGATTGATTCCCATTGGCCGACCAATGACAACGCGTCGACACCGGCCAGAATCCTTTATAAGCGACCAGTCCTCTACATAGACAAGTCACTCTGCATTCCAGAGCCAGTCTACCCTCCGGCGACCGACCAACCTACCTACTACCTGTACTATTATTAACCGCTTCCCGCGCTGTTAAAACTTGTACATAATTTGTAAATAGAAATGTTAGTTGGGCGACCACATGATCCCAGTACACAATTGCTTACGTACTGAAGAGCAACTATTGATTCCCATTGGTCGACCAATGGGAATCAATTGTTGCTCTTCAGTAAGCGACTCTGTACCGGGATCATGTGGTCGCCACACCCTCCTTTCTAGCTGATTTCGCTATTTCTTTAATTTCTAACTTGTAGCCGCCAAATAAATAAATAAGTAATTACTGGTGACCTGGCCATGTGATTTATGCCACTTGAGTTTAATTTCCTTTAAATACTACTAACCAATTCTCGAACTGTGTGCAGGTGCATTATTCTGCTGTAAATATTTAAAATTTGTTCCATTCAAATATGTAGTTCAACAGCTAGAGTACCTTTGCAAAAGCAATTTTTCTATTTAAAAATTCCAAACATACATTTATATTAAACCAGTTTTTGAAAATTTGGTGCTCGTCTAGCACATATATTGATCATTTCATTGTTTAAGTAAACTTTAAATAAAAAAGAATTATTTTGGAAAATGAAATACAATTCCTGACATATTAGTGCGAGAGTAAAGAATTACAACAGTTGTGGTGTAATTGGTGGTGGTCTTGATTTCTTCATAGAAAAAAAAATTATTTCTTTGGTATTCATAAAGCTGTTTTGAAGAAGAAGGCAGTTTCCAGTTTTTGTTTATATCTAGTAGGGCAACAAATAATATAATGATTAAATTCCACACCCAAGTAGATACAGTTTGATTTCAAGATCCAAATAGTGAGCAATATAAATAAGCTACCCCAGTGATCAAGGAACGCTTAGCTTTCTCTGTTATTTACAATGGCGTATATAAGGGGGGGTTTAGGGGGTGTGTGAACCCCCTTCCGAAATAATTTAACATTCTGTACTAAATTCTAAATCACATGGTCAGCCGTAAATTTTCTCATCACTGAATTGGGGATAGTTGACTCAACCTGACGAAATCTCATGCAAAACCCCCCCTGAAAATTATCTATAGTTAGTCCCTGCTTATTTAGCATCTAAATGCGTAATCCATTAATGTGGATGCTCCAAAAATATCTGTAAACCATGAAAAATAAGTTTAAAGTTATATTACAAGTCGAATCTACCTTTTTGCAGAAATCTTTAGGTTACACACATATTTCCATATCATTCACGGTATGTCATATAACATGCAGTAGACTAACAGCAGAAATATTATACATCGTCATCTTCATTCTAATATCATGTAAGTCACGAAATATTCAATCTTCACAAGAGAGTGAATAAATTTCTCATTACGGCATAGGTTTATGTCATGTCCATAAAAAAATTTATGTATGTTTTCAAGTCACATACATGTTATTAGAATTGTGAATGTATCCTGTAGTGATTCCTTACAGTTTTTTTAAACTTTATCTCGCCTACCTCTTTTAACCTTATCTATAGTTCTACTCTTTCTTTTGTTTGTTGTTATGCATTTCATTATTGTTGCTCTCATTGGAATTGCAATTGTTTACAACAAGATTTAACATAGAAATAGAAATATGAGCACCGAGATGAATTTTCAGGATCTACTGAGGTTTTACTCGCTGTAATGCTGTCTAAAAAAGTAGAAACAAAAACTTTTGTTTTTCATTTCACGTCGATCCTTTCCAAAAATAATTGAAACTTCTCCCCCTTTCATTTCGACCTTTTTTTGTGTCTGTGTGTTTATTTCCTATTTCTCTGGATGTGCCTTTCTTGCATCTTAATTTCTTTGGCTTGCCTAACAATTACCTCTTGCACTCTCTCATCATGAACATTAGTACATTGTATCTCTATATTGTTACTAATTGTGTGTTGGTAGGTACTTGTTCTGTATTACGCAACCTAGAGTATTCAATTACTTATATCAAGTATGTGAAAGCAAGTAAAACATCTAGACAATACAAAGACAAACAATGATTTCTTGTACATAGTATTTGTATGGAAAGTAATTATTTTTCTGATAAGTACATGGTTTACGTTAATTCTGAATTAACAGCTAACCTAAATTTTTTTGGTACATGGTATTAGAATGAAGGTGTTGATATGCCAGCATAATATGTACTTGAGGCAGGTGCAATATTTGAATTTCATTAGATATTAAATATAATGTCAAGATTAGGTATATATTGCAAGGGGGAAGATAAATATTTTCGTAAAAAGTATAGTATTCTTCAAACATTAATACTTACTTCAAATTTGCAGTTTTACTAGTTGGATCAAAGCATTCGTCTCTAGAAAGGACTCGATTAGAAAAAAATCTCTCATCAGCATCTAAAATTGCTGTAATCCTATGAGCATAATTTCGCGCACCAAAGGTACATATATGTAACTCAAAGTACGGCGAAACCTTGTTTAAAAATTGATGAGTACCGGGTCGCAACCTCGTATGATACCAAGGAGAATTAGGTCCGTATAATTGGAAATGATAAACGTCCCTTAAATTTGGCGGAATAATATCATTTGTTGTATGAATAAGCGTTTGATCTAAATCTACCAAGAGGACTAATTTCTTATCACGTAATAATCTTTCACCATCGGCCTTGCCTAGTTTTTGTGCAAGCTGCAAAACTGTAGATATTCTGATCTGAACTCAAAAATTCTAAACGATATTACCTCCTCGCTAACTTTTAAATCAGGTACGGTATGAATCATAGGAACGGATGCGGTAGAATTTAAATCGTCTTTTCTTAAATCGGCACCACATTCCGCACACATATCCTTCATAACAGTTGGATGTATACATGCTTCTAATTCAAACAAAACTTCACTAAAATTGAAGAAAAATTAATAGATTTTCCCGCTAAAAGTTTGAATGAACTTTACCCTGGAGATATTATGGCGCCTTCCTGCGCGATAAGTTTGCAAACTGTTCCGGCTTGTGGCGACTTAAATTTACGTTGTTGCTTTATATCAACCTTTTCAAAATCGTACAGAAATACGACACTACCGATTGATATTGTAAAACCTTCCCTAACTTTCCATTTTAAAATTTTTATAGGTTTTACATTCTGCTGTGAAATAACCATAGTTTTTTCGGCCATGTTGAACGGATACGGAAACACTTGTCCAAAAACTAAGAATCTGATTGGTGTTTTGAAGTGACAATTATTACCGCCAAAAGATTCAAATTTCTAAGAAATCAAATGTTAAATAATTAAAAGGATGCATGTAGATGTAAGTGCACTAATCAATGTTATATTTAATCTTTAATTGTTTTGAAATTTCGTAACAAACTTATTTACTTAAAATGCATATCATATTAGGCCGTTTTCAGAGATTACTTTTCAATCAATATTAGTTATTGTTATTGAGCTAATTGGACTATGATTCCAAAAGAATAAACTTATTATATTCTTGATAATAACTTATACCCACCACTAATTTAGATTCAAAACATTAATAAATAACATATCATTTGAATACTTTTAATAATCATTATATAACTGTAGGTGAGGGACAGCTACATACTACGATTTAAATACATAACAGTTCTCTGCACGGCAATAAAAATACTAATTCTTGATAGATTTTTAAAATGACAAATTAATTTTTTTAATCGGTTTTTTCTGTCTGACAGCTCAGCACCTCTTCATCTTTTGATATCTTTGCTGAACGCGTTGTTTCGGCTCTGGGTGTTGTAAGTCTGGGACCCCTCTGGTAATGCGTAATGGTTCTTTATTCGTATGGTTGTCCGCGTAAGGTGTGAACAGAAAATAGGGAACTGACCTATTCTGTTGGTGTTCAAAGTTGATTGTAATTTTTTTTTAAAGTATGGCTCTTATTGTGGATTGGCGCTTTGGCCGGGTTATTTTTGTTCTCACAGCACGGTCGGCAACTCTTCCAGTAACAGTACCTACTGGTGGGCAATACCTTTCATTTTTACCATCTCAACATGAGTCGAATATAACTCCTTTAGCATTTCCTGTTAAAGACTTCTAGGAATCATTACTCTTTGACCACGCTTAATATGATTCCACTTTGTACTGTCAGTTCTGGATCTCTGATTAGCTCCATTTAAAAGTTTTTGTTTTGGTTCACTCAGTAGTCTGTGTCTTTATCTGTTTCTAATTGTATCGTTCACGAGTACCTAAGTGTTTCTGTTGTAATATTAGAAATATGAATAAATTGTATTATCTCGTCATCATCTGTTTTTAGACAATTTCTTGATAAATAGTCTGCGTTTCGATGTTCAGACCCCTTTTCATATACCACTTGATAATCAAAACCAGATAAAAATTGAGCATTTATCTCAGCATTCTTGTTGAAGACAGAGTCGGAAGTTGTTTGCTGGGGTTAAAAATTGTTGTAAAAGAGGCTTGTTGTCAACTACTTACCAAAGTAAAAAATCGCCCATACAAAAATTGAAAGAATTTTTTAAAAGACCAGTATGGTCCACAGTCCAGTTGGCTATAGTTTCTTTTCTGCTTTAGAAATGGATCTCGAAGCAAATGCTATTTTGGGTGTTCATCTCCATTTGGCAATCTGTGTGAAATGATTCCGGATAATCCGTATAAGGAGAAAGCTTCATTTGCAAGAAGCAGAGATAGATTTTGGACATATGGAATTAAAATTCGGTTGCTTGTTAATTGTTATTTCTTGTTTTGCTTGTTTAAACACATGGCTGACCAACGAATGATTCGCCCTTTCTCAACAATTTAGTCAAGGGATGAAGCATTTGGAATAAATTTCCAATAATACAAAACGAGCCCTAGGAATTGTTGTACCTACTTGTTCTATGTTGGTTGGCTTTAATCTTTGACTTATTTTGCTCAGCCCATTTGCTGAGATTACGTGACCCAGATAATTTATCTCTTGTTTACGAAATTTGCACTTGTCCTTATATTTATTTAAGTGAATGTTGTTTTCCCTCAGCCTTTGCTATACAGTTTTATAAGTCGATCAGTACATTTTTTTGTGGTGCTGCCTTGTACAATAATATCAATAATATCATCAAAATATGTGGAGGTACTGTCCAGTGTCCAGGCCTCCTGTCAATAATTTTATGAAATTCGTTTGGGGCTGTTTTTACCCAAAAAAAAAGCTTTTTTGCCAGATAAAATCGGCACACAGTCGCACACTTCCGTCTCTTTTAGGAACCACGACAAGCGGGGTTCCCCATTCTGAGTAATCAGTTTTTTCTATTTCCCCTTCTTGTTCAAGTTTTTCTAGTTATTTGTCAACTTGCTGTATGAGTGGTATACCTGTCTAGGTTTGAGGTACATTGATTTTGCCTCTGATTTGAGAATACAATCACATTTATGATTACTATGATTAGGAATTGTACCAACTTTTCTTTCAAACACACGTCACTAAATTGTGAAACAATGGTATCAATTGTTTGTTCACGCTGTATTACATTTGATTTGTAGTAAGTTAATGTTATTAATACTCGTATACATTCTCTTCCCATTATTGGGTTTTTTTGGGCCATCAATAACAAAAAGTTCACCCATAGACCCATAGTAGAAATATTATTGTTATATGTAACTATGGTAGTTTTGCAACACCAAGGGGTTTAAACGTGTGCCCTAGCTGTATAAGCCTTGAACATTATTCTTGTTGGTTCTAGTTGAGGTTTATTTAAATTCAAATGATCATAATCCAGGTTTGATATGAGGCTTCTACCTGTATCACATTCAAAATTAAAAGGTTTGGTTTCTAGCTGTACCTACTGATACCATCATCTTCGGTTCAAAAGATGCCTGTTCGTATGATAAGTGTGTCCAATCTCTATAATGTTATTTATTCCAACATTGTCAGTCAGAATTTTTTAGTTTTTTTAGACAAACTTTATCTACGTGCCCTTTTAAAAAGCAGTGCCCACATGTTAATTCGTCTTTACTGTAGCACTCTTGCGTTTTGTACCTACCTGGGGTAGCCACAATCGAGACACACAGGCCATCGACCCTTACCTTTTTGTAAAATGACCGTTTACCGTTCTGTTTTGAGTTGAAATTTGACTTACTAGTACTATATATACTGTTGTTTTGGTTTCCATTATTGATGTTCAGGACGTTTGTTATTTTTGTTATACGATTTTGAAACAAAATTCAGGGAGATATTGGTATTGCTGTCAGTAAACGTTTGTTTGTTTTGAATTTTTGAGCTCTCTATTGGTAAAGCGTGTTCTACAGCTTTATTGAAATCAATATTTGATTGTGTTAAGGATTGACTGTTTAATGTCAGAGTCGTTTATTCCATGTATAAACGGTGCTCTTAATAAAAAGTGAGCCATGTGCAATGTACATGCTTTATCATTACAATGTGCTTTAATTTCACAATCTTTTAAAAGTTCTTTTAACCATACTGTATAAGCTGCTATGGTTTCCTCTGACTTTTGCTTTCTACTCAGAAACTGGGCCCAATCAATTCGTTGTATTTAGCTTTTCAGGTGCTGTCAAAGTTGATATCGTTTGATGTAATTTGCCCCCTAAACAATTTAATAAAACTTTCATCCTTCACATCCTTGAGATCGAAGTAATTTTCTAAACGTTGTAAATAACTTGTAAAAGATTCGATGGATTCGTCAAAATGTTATCAACATTAAACATTTGTTTTTTCAGTGACAAGGCCAGGTTACTGCACATTTTTATCCCTTAAAATAGAACAAAATGATTCCATAAACGCATTAAATTGTTCTCGATCGTCCTCGTTGCCTTTATTATATTCTTGGTAATAACTAATAACTTATACCTATCACTAATTTGGATTCAAAACATTAATAAATAGCATATCATTTGAATACTTTTAATAATAATCATTGTCTACCTGTAAGTGACGACATACTACGATTTAAATACATAACAAAACTTGTAGCATAGGCTAATGTAGCTTAATGTTGGCGCACAAATTTGAATTGTGGTGGCGAGTAGTTTGTAAGACAAGAGAGAAAGAAAAGCTACTTGACGGATTGTTATAAGTGTCAGAATTAAAAAAGAAGGAATTGTCTGATTTTAATTTGTATTCAACTAGTGGTTTACGATTAAAACTCAAAAACTTACCCTTGAGTCAAGTTTTAATCGTAAACCACTGGAATACTACCCCATTTACAGATGTCGAGTGATCGATTCCAACCACTATGGTCCACACAGATTCATTCAACTAATTGTGTTTTGTATTCAAAATTAAGTTAATACATATTTATTAAAATATACTTTTCATTAAACTTAAAATCCGCTACGTATTTGGCGAATTAACAACACTTATTTCAATTGTTAAGGAAAAGATCGATTGCACAATTAATTTGAAATATTTGCGAAATTATACAATTACTCTAGTATAAAGGTACGCACAAGGCCAAGTAACAAAGATTTAATTAAGTACTCATGGAAGCCATATTTAACATAATCCAAGTGTATGGTTTAGGTTAAGCAATAGAATCTATACTGAAATTGGTAATTTGTGGATCCTCATTTTAGATCAATAGAAAAAATCAAAATTCTCTCTCCACATAGTAAACATGGCCTTGTAAAATTTTTTACACCATATGACCATGTAAATACGACACACAAAAAACGTGTGACAATGACACAATCTCCCCGTTTACTAAATTTATTAATAATAATGTAGCATCAAGTATAAGGTAAAAATGACAAAACAATTTATTAAGCAACTGTTGGAAGAAAATACATTCACAC
Source organism: Pyrocoelia pectoralis (assembly GCA_036250285.1). Lineage (NCBI taxonomy): Eukaryota > Metazoa > Arthropoda > Insecta > Coleoptera > Lampyridae > Pyrocoelia > Pyrocoelia pectoralis. The sequence goes on from CM070075.1 coordinate 9,984,660, forward strand.
ATTCACGGTTCATCAAAGGTTATAAAAAAAAAGAAACTTTGCGGAACTTATTCTACATCTCCATATTACAGTTACAAAATATATTTTGCAAAATAAACTTTAATATTAAATTAAATTTTGATATATTGGCATCAATATAATGTACTTATGAACAAAAACAATGGACTATAATAAGGAAAAGTTTGCTATTATTACATAAATATACAACACATGAAATAAAATCACAATAATATAAAATATTACGTAAATTAGTGAGGCGATTAATATTGTAAAATACGAATGACATGATAAATTATGGTCCTATAAGATCAATTTCAGGATTATAGGATTATCTCACTAAATTACGTAATAATAATAAATACGGTAGATGACTGCGTTAAAAACCCTTTTTAACAACATCCACCACCTTGAGATCCCCCTTGTCCTCCTGTACCCGGTAACGAGGGATTAGTGGGCGAATGTTGTGGTCCAATTTTTATTCCATTTGCCTTAGAATTAATTAAAATAAGCGACGCGCTCGTTTATCGTATTCTCGAGACTCACCTCATTGTTAATGTCAAAAACACCCTCTTGAATTTTTTCATAAATTTCTCTGGCCGTATTAATGAAGGCTTCTTCTACATTAGCTGCAGTCTTGGCCGAAGTTTCCATAAAAACTAATCCGTGTTCACGTGCGAATGCTTCACCTTCTTCCTTCTTCACCTCGCGTCTACTTTCTAAATCACTAAACGTACAGTTAAAAAAAAAATTCCAAGCAATAAAATAACGGCTTACCTTTTATTACCAATTAGCATTATCACCATATTTGAATTGGAATGTTGTCTCGCATCTTCTAACCATGTAGTGAGATGATTAAAGGTCTCTCGACGTGTAATATCGTACACTAATAAAGCGCCTGCCGCACCACGATAATATGATCGTGTAATCGAACGAAAAGCTTCCTGTCCTGCAGTATCCCATATCTGTAGTTTAATTTGCTTTCCATCTATTGTGATCATACGAGCCCCAAATTCAACTCCAATTGTTAAATCGTGAACCGGTTGAAATCTTTTATCCGTAAATTGTAATAATAAACACGATTTTCCCACCCCTACAAATTGGCAACTTTGTGTAATTTATTTAAAAAATTAATAAATAAAAACTGTGCAAGTTTCAAGTGGAAATAATCAAGAATTTATGTGAAGTGTGAAAATAATTGGACTAACTTTTTTGTGTAGCTGTAGCTTTAATAAACTATTTACTTACCAGTATCTCCTATTATTATATATTTAAATAAATAGGCGTAAGACATTTTTCTTCTTAAAAAACTAAGAAAATTAGATTATTTTACCAAAATTACAGAAATAACAGCTTTTGTTGCACTGACAGCTGTATAACGTCATTACCTAACTGCGCAGTTGCACTGTGCGACTTATAAAAATACCGCCCTCGCATTGGTCAATACTTGTTACACATTTTTCCTAAAAGCGCGAATTTTAAATATTAAATGACAAACGTTTTAGATACAAAGGAAAGGAGATCTATGTACCTAATAATAGTACTTTTCTTTAAATAGCAACTAAATATGCTTGTATTTGGAAGTCACACTGTGACACGTAGACAGTACCTAATCAAAATTAATGTAAATGTCAATAGAATAACAAAGGAAATTGATAATAAACCGCAATGTGCGATAACCCGATAATCTATAAATGTAATGTGTTACAGTTTTTTTTTTAAATACCTTGGATCATAATTTTGATAATTAACTGATTTCGTTGCTAATAATTCAAGCCGGTCTCAACTGAAATATTAACCGTATTGATTCCACTGAACTCTATATATTATTGAGTTCAGTGATTGATTCTGATCATTTTTTGGTTGTAGAAAGCAGAGCACATAACAAAGTTCTATGAAACAAAGAAACGACCTCCTAGGAGTAAAGTGTAAAGCGAAAGAGAAAAGCGTTCAGAATTTTGAGCATATTTCGAAAATGGAATAAAATACAGGGTGTTCTATTTAAAAAGATAATTTAAGATGGTTTTCAAGTCCTATTTAAGCCCTCCAAATTTCGTTGCGACATATTTAGGTGGTTCCCAAATTAGTAAGGGGGGGGGGGGGGGGGGCAGACTTTAGACGCGCACTATATATTGAGATTCTTGAAAACCCCATGTTTGTAGGTCTCGGCTCACAGTGCAATAGTAACTTCAATATACAGGGTGTTAGAGGTTAATATGTTATCTTTGCCATTTAAAATCATACTAACGTAATGTTTGCCGAAATAAACCAAAGAGACACAAAGCTCCCGAAAATAATCCGTCACAAAAATGGGACTCAAAGGATTAAAGGAACCTTCGAAATTCGAATTTTGAGAAAGATGCTTCAACACTTTGAGTATGGAAGAACTAAATAGGTACACTTATACCTTCAACAAGTACCTACAAGCATTATGCCCTAATGATTTCGCACCCCTTGTTAACTTTTTCTGTTAGTTCCTTCATGTTTGCGCGGAACAAAATGGCTTCCAGATTATGTTTAATTTACTGACGCGAAAGGCATTTTAAATTCGGGCAATGTCATATTATGAGGAAAACCCGCGTATGCCATATATTTACCAGAAGCGCTTCTCAATGCAAAATGTGGGCCAAAATTGTTTCGTCCATACAGACTCTACCTCGCATTGTCTGACCGATGACACTTATTTTAAGATACAGAGTACAGAGTGGAACAAACCTCTGTCGTAGTTCTTTACGCTTATTTTATAAAACTTAGATATTTATTTAATGGTGGTCAAGACTTGAAGAGCAAATATTTTAAAATTATTTTCACAACACTAAAGCATACAAACGACTTACTTTTTCAACCAACTTCAAAAAGTTGGTTACTAAATTCGTCCGGATGTCTGTACGTGTGTCTGTGTGTCTGTGCGTTGGTCGATGTTACAGGGTTTAGAAAGCTGGAAGTGGTGTCATCTTATAGGAAATTCTTCACTGATTCCAAATCGCTGGTAAATTTTTTGATCGGATCACCCGTTCGCCGTCGGGACGCCATTAAAGTCAAAATATACACCCTTTAATATCTCGAGACCGACACGTCCAATTACAAAAAGAAAAAAATACTTTTCTTTTATTTGTTGAAACCTATTGAGTCATGATACATAAACATCACCCTCACCCCTCCTTTGGGGTGGAGCGGGGGTGAGTTTTCAAAACTTAAATGGGAACACCTATTTTTTATTACTTTTGGATTCTCCATAAAAAACGATACTCAAATTGCAAATTTCACCCTCAAATGCAACCCCTTTTTTGGGGGTGGAAATGGGGAAAATTGCACGTCCGCAGAAAAACGATCTTGTTTTACTTTTTTTTTCCTTTTTACTTTCCTCTAACATTTTTTCGTGATTTACAAATTGTCCGTCACCCTCTCCACTCCCATCTCCCTTAAGGGTGGAAAGAAAAACAATGACTCATTTGTGCAGAATCCGGTGTGGTTGTGTCTGAGGTGGGGAGGGGAAGTAGTTATATACATATATTGTATATAGTATATGCCATAATTAGTTACAGATTTGAAGTTGGTTGAAATTAAAATTCTATAAGAATTTGCGCCTTTTGATACTTTTGTTTCAAATGAATTGACATAACCCTTTTCACATTTTTAGAACTTCTATAGTCACTATTATATTGCCCTTAAATATTTTTTTCGGCAAATATGGAATTATATCATACCCCTATTTAGGGATTCGCCACCACACCGTTTAGATTTTGAAAATTACAAATTTACAAAGCTAAAGGACTCAACTTTTTTTGACTAAGTTCTGAATTTTTATTTTGAACAGGGTGATCAAAAAATAATTTTCAATTCACAATTTTTCCAACGAATTCTTTTCGTTTTCTTCAAATGGAACACCCTGTATTTACCAATGGACGACCAATTAGATCCTCTTCAACTTTTCTATTAACTTTGCTATACGTACGTATATCTTACGCCGTTTACTGGCAAATTAAAAAAAAATATTTTTTTAAATCAATCCAAAACGATAGTCGTCAGTCGATATAGCATGTTTGCCTATTTTATTGGTGATTTATAAGCAACATTTCCAGTTTCAGTAAATATATCGCAAGTGCTTTTTCTAAATAACTCTTTTGATCCGGGGTATTAGTGGAAGCCGTTCGGCCACCCCTTCTAACGGATGCCCGTGTGCAATGCGAACATATTTGTATTTTGTACACGTATACCTACTCTGGTCTCCCATGATGCTACCTAAGGTACGAATCACATCAAGGCATCCCTCCATCACGGTTAAAGATAAAGATTCTTGTACAAATTGGCGCACTCTCGAACTGGGAGAGCCAAATTAATCCAGTGCTTCAACTAATTAGACATGGAGTTTTGACCATTTTGATACTCTAAATCAATCGTAAGAAATTTCGTACCTACGCAAATAGAGGGGACCTTTCAAGCTTTTGGATAAACCCAAAATTTTTGAGCTTAATATTATTGTTAGCAAAATTTTACTTTACGTTAATATGTTTAATAATGAGGAAACATAAAAATAGGCTCTTAGAGATCCATAACAAAAATTCTTGATTGACCTTTATTTGAACGATATTTAGCACAGATACATTTGTGATATTAGTGTCTTTTCATGAGGCTAAGTACTCTAGCGTAAATTAGGTCAGGAGTATCAATGCCGTATAAATAATCAACATGATTAAATTTATGATCGAGTGAAATAAATCTTCCTTTAACATTTCCGAGCTCTTGATATAGCCTATTCACATCCTTTGGGTTCGAAAACCAATCGTTTGGACTGTAGTGAAGATAAACGGGTGCTTTGACATTGCTTAAGTTGTATTTCGGTGGAAAGAGAGATTTGTATTTATTTAAATTACCCAAAACACCATAATCGTATTGCCTAAAATGTCCTATATTCTTACTTTAACAAAATTGTGTAGTGTCAGTTAATTCAAGCTTACCTGAATTCACTTCTTGGGCGTAATGTAAAAACTGCTTCGTAGAGGCTCCTGCTGGTGTGTGGCCCATCACTATCGGTATTAAGGAAGCGTTCATTTGTTCAGCATTGAAGCCTAATATAGCAAATAGGGGATTTATACAAAGGACTTGAACAATTGAATCATCTCCGCACAAAGCGTCTTCCCCTAAATTCGCAAGAAAGGAGCTTTGTGGCAAGAACTCGTACATACCAATGAGGTTAAGAAGAAACTAAACGTTAATTTATAAATTCAATTTTTTTAAAAGGGTGGCGCTTACCCCTAAACCCCCTTCAGCCAATGCGATTACTCGCATTAAGGGACTTGTCATGTATTGCATATAGGCGACAGGAGCTAAGCTAAACATGGCTCTTATCTTTTGGTTATATTCTGGTTTCTCCGAACACATTACGTAAAAAACGGTTGTTCCCTGCGAGTGACCTATGTAAAAAATTTGTTGTTGCTTCACCGTCTCGATGACGTAATCAATCATTGAGGGAACATCGTCTACTGCAATTTCGTGCCAGGAAAAGTTCCAGAATTTTTTGGCGTCCTTGTCTGGATCTAAAGCTGTGTGGTTACGGGAATATCTCGTACCACGTACATTGGGCATCCAAACATCATAACCATCATCAGCTAGTAAGTACGCTAACCACAAAGTTGCAATAAATACACCAAATTAAGGGGACTTACCAAAACCTTTTCCGACGCCTGCAAGAATCCAATCGGCAGAAGATAACAAAATTCCGTGCTGTAAATAAACCGCTGGCCGATTTTCTGAAGGACCCCTCCTGCCATATGGTATTCGATGCATTTCTAAAATGTAACCGTCCTTTGATACAACCGTATGTGTTTCACATGGGTATCCATATTTACGAATAAGTTCAGGCTATAGTCGAGTATTAAATTAACAATGCAGGTACCTATTAATAGCGAAATACTCACCACAAGCAACTTCGCATCTTCCAGAGTTAAGTCGCTGTAACCTGTCCCATCTTGCTTCGAAAAAGTTGATAAGAGCAAAATTAAAAAGACGTGTGCTAGCATTGTTGAGGAAATACGCAAACGTAAGCTCTTTTATATCTATCGTTACCGCAGTTATCAAATGTTGAACCACAGGCCATCTGTGCTTGAACTTAAATTACTTGATATAGTACAACAAAGAAACATAACTGTTTATTCAATGTTTTTTTATCTGATAATGTCTGGAATATTACCTAAACTAATTAAGCTTATTTGTTTAGACAATATAATATTGTACCTATCTAAACCTTGAAATCATTTCTAGTTGAATTTTGGAAACCAAAACTGTGTTAAAGCTTTGAGTATATAAAATTATATGAATCTAACGATTCGTATTCGTACGTAACGATTCTACCGATAATTCAACTCGTGCGTACCTAAACATAAATTTTTAATACATATTTCCATGTCTAAGAATAATTCATGTCATTACAAATGTAATGTCTCTTGGATACTGTGGCTTAGGCAACCAGCATATCACATTTCTTTAAACATCGCTTCTCATCTACATGTCATATGTTGGTTGCCTAAGCCACAGTATCCTAGGGACATTACAAATTTATCAAAGAAAAATAGCTGCGTTTTCATTTGAAAAGACAATAGGGTTTAATTTACCTTATCTCATCGTAAATATTTATCTTTGAAAATGAAACGCAAAAGGAAATGAGAACTGTACTACAAGTAATCTTTAGCAACTGTACAATGCCGTTTTAACTGGTATATAACATTTATTACAATATCAAAATTTTAGTAGCATGAGGATCATTAATTAGCATTCATTTTAGTCAATGTAATTAGTAAGTCATTTGTAACAAGTTGCCAGATTCACTAAAGGACATTAGGTATATTAATTGTTTCAATAACAAAATATCGAATAAATAAATAATTAACTGCTGAATTATAATATCCTGGTCTAATACCTAATAACCCGTTTAACAATGGATTAATAAAACAAGACCAAATATTACTACTACTAAGTAAATTGTTTCAATAACTATAATAGAATTAATAGATGCCCATAAAACGGTCATGGGTGACTAGATTAATGAGCATTATTGAAATTATTTTTTTTATAGGTAGATACACGCAGTTTTTCGCAGTTCCCTCAAAATTTTTTCGATGCAAGAGTATTAATATTTTATATTCTTGGAAAGAGAATAAAACGCTCAACCAAATAAGTTGGCATAAAATATATCTTGTTATTAAAAAAAAAATAATTTCTATTTGTTGCGATTTTGTACCTAAAAAATAAAAAAAGTAATAAATACCCATGTAATGGGAAATTAAATACCAAATAACTTTTATTTTATTTTATTTTATTCATCCATAAAATAGATATTTACAATGATATACAGGGTGAATGCGAGACCACCCGCGTCAGTCTTTTATTTAAAGAACCGTGAGTCGTAGAGAGGTGGGGTAAAAAATGTGATTATAAAAGCCATAATAAAGAATCAAATGGTGATATTATTATTTCTCGCAAAAGTCAGCATTCCTCCAGAAGGCCTCCATCTCCAAAATTTTAAATGGCACCATATGTCGAAAAAGGTATTTTTTGAAAGATTGTTAAAAAAGAAGAAAGTTTTATAGGAACAATTATTTTATTACTGCTACCCCTTTTAAGTAATATTCGACAGAAGTTATTAAATTTGAAATTCATTGTTAACAAGAAACATTGAAAAGTCGACTTTTAAAATCTAGTTACCAATGTTACATGTGTTCTTCCCTTTCAAGAAGTACTTATTAGAGCCACTGATGGTATACCTAGAAGAACTCAACAGTGCTTAGCAGTAAATGGAAGATAGTTTGAACACATGTAACATTGGTAACTAGATTTTAAAAGTCGACTTTTCAATGTTTATTGTTAACAGTGAATTTCAAATTTAATAACTTTAGTCGAATATTACTGAAAAGGGGTGGCAGTAATAAAATAATTTTTCCTATAAAACTTTCTTCTTTTTTAACAATCTTTTAAACAATATCTTTTTTGACTTATGGTGCCATTTAAAATTTTGGAGTTGGAGGAATGCTGACTTCTCCGAGAAATAATGATATCACCATTCGATTCTTTATTATGGCTTTTATAATCACTTTTTTTACCCCACCTCTCTACGACTCGCCGCTCTTTAAATAAAAGACTGATACGGGTGGTCTCATTCACCCTGTACGATATTCCATACTTTGTTCGGACACCCTGTAAATCTGAAAATAGTGTCAGTTAATCCGGTTATTTATGATGTCATTCTCATTAGTTTTCTGCTTTTCACCTTAACTTAACGTTCCTTTTTCTCTTTAAATAATCTTCGACTAAACTACATACACTTAATCCACTCAAATAAAATATTAATTACAATATTTACCCTTATTTCTATGCTTTGAGAAAGGATACTTCCTTCCATCCATTCCGCGCCCTCTCCGTCCTCCGCCAACACTTGCCATCCACAGGTAGCCTACATTTCCGTACACTGTATCTCAACCAATACCTGTTTGCCCTCTCCTCGTTTCAACACCTGAACCAAATTGCGATCATCTTTTTTATTCATTGGTTTTTTCGGCCCTCTAAATATCTCGGTCTGTTGCCTGTCTTTATTCTTTATACTCCTCATTCTACCTCACTTCTCTTCGGCCCTATCCCTGTTTACCCTGGCGTCTCTCTCTTTCCGCCCCCAACACCCACCTCCAGTAACGTTCTTGTACCTTCTTCAGCCTCTCCTGTTCTTTCCAACCTCATACAACATCATACCCTTGACTAGTTTGTCGAATAACAATTGCCTTCTGTCCATGTCCATCCCAAATATTCTTTCTCTTAATTCCCACACTTGTCCCATTATCTTGTTTGCTTTTCCTGCTTATTATGTGAACTTTGTCTGTATACCCTAAATATAGGTACTACCGCCATTCCTCTTGTCCCCATGCATGCGTCTACACTATACAGGGTTTTTCAACGAAAAGGAGCCACCCTTTATAACTTCTAACAGAATCAAAATTTGAAAAATCGGCGATACCCGTCTATAATAATATCGAGGGGGACACTTTTTGACATAAGTTTGAGATTTCATACCTTAACCCCCTGGGTCCCACAAACATACCCTTAATTTTTTTAAATGGCAACATGGGTCATGTGATACGTCATTTGAAAGGTCTTTTGATATCTTGCATTACTGCGTTTAAAATTTTAAAATCGTTCAATTCGTTTGTGAGATATTTTAATTTAAAGTTTTAGAGAACTGATATAATTTGTCGTTATAATAATGCAATATAAAAGTATTACTGACTTTTTAATTTATTTTAAGTTTTATTTCCATGTAAATAAAAAAAAGTTTAATACAATGAATTTCGTATCAATTTATCTTGACTATAAAAGCAAAAAAATAAATAAAAAACAACCATTTTGAAGAAAATTATATCAGTTCTCTAAAACTTTAAATTAAAATATCTCACAAACGAATTGAACGATTTTAAAATTTTAAACGCAGTAATGCAAGATATCAAAAGACCTTTCAAATGACGTATCACATGACCCATGTTGCCATTTAAAAAAATTAAGGGTATGTTTGTGGGACCCAGGGGGTTAAGGTATGAAATCTCAAACTTATGTCAAAAAGTGTCCCCCTCGATATTATTATAGACGGGTATCGCCGATTTTTCAAATTTTGATTCTGTTAGAAGTTATAAAGGGTGGCTCCTTTTCGTTGAAAAACCCTGTATACAATCCCCCAAATCTTTCAAAATCTGGATTGCCATGCCAAGTCCTTTTAAAAAGGTACCATGTTGCAGTCACCAAAACCAAACTATAGGCTGTTGAGACTTAAAATAAAATGAACTGTCATCAGTTTTCAATTCACGGAGGTCGCATAAAGAACCTCCAGCATAATAATTTAACTCAATCAATCCAGTTAAAGTGTAATTTGGCCGCCAGTTTTGCAGTTTGCAGAAAAGTTCTAAGAAAGCAGGCTTGGAATATAACACAAACTACAAACTTGTCAAAATTAACATTATAAGTCAAAAATAAAAATTTCTTATATTATGGCATAATTTTCTATTCATCATAAGAAATGCCTTCCCCAATAACCAGTTTAAATCAACTTCCCACAACTAGTCCTCACACACATACCGCCAAAGTTGAGACTGCCAGTGAAAGACGATTAACAGTTTTAGAAAGTCACGGATATTATTTGGGAAAAACGATTGGATCAGGTTCTTATGCAACAGTACGGGTAAGTTTAATTTTACAAAGAAAATTGTCCAAATTTGAATAGTACGTATTTGTTTTCATGGATTATAAGGTTGCGCACAGTGAAAGACACGATGGAAATGTTGCAGTCAAAATAGTGAGTAAATTTACAGCACCCACAGATTATTTGAAGAAGTTTCTACCACGAGAAATAGAAGTTGTGAAAGGACTTAAACATCCCAATTTAATAAGATTTTTACAAGCTATTGAAACAACACATCGGCAAGTATCAGTTTAACCACATATATAGCAATGATTTACATCAAAATAAACACAGTGTGTATATTGTTATGGAGTTTGCAGAAAATGGAAGCTTATTAGATATTATTCGAAGAGATTCTTACATTGATGAAGGTAGAGCAAGAAAGTGGTTTCGACAATTACTCGAAGCTGTCGATTATTGTCATGAGAGAGGAGTTGTACATAGGTAAATACCAAAAAAATGCAGTACATACTTCATTTGTAAAGAGCTTAATTAGTACTATGTCCAATAGGGATATTAAATGTGAGAATTTACTTATGGATAAAGGTTATAATATTAAACTGTCAGACTTTGGGTTTGCAAGGGGGCACCTTAAACCCAGAAACGGTCAACTGCCATTAAGCGAAACATTTTGTGGAAGTTACGCATATGCATCACCAGAAATTTTACGAGGTACTCCCTACCACCCACAGCAATCCGACATTTGGTCAATGGGAGTAGTTCTGTACGCCATGGTGTTTGGAAGATTACCATTTGATGATGCTAACTATAACCTGCTACTTAAAGTATATTTGCATGTTGTAAAAGTTAACGTAAAGTAATGATTTTTCAGCAAGTTTCAAGTAAAATCACTTTCCCACGAGAACCTAAAGTTGCCACCACCTGTAAAGCACTAATAATAAAAATTTTGGCACCCTTAAAATCTAGAATAAAAATTAATACCATACGAAATGATGCGTGGTACAACTTTATTCCTGGTGATAAAGCTGGCAGCAGTAGACAGTCATCGGTAAATCAAAATTTATATGTTTAATCTGTATAGTTTTTTTTAACGCCAGGACTCTGATGGCGGTTATCAAAGTACTGGGGTAGTGGGTGGTACCGAATTCTTTCCACCTAATTTGTTGACAAAGGAACAGCTTAAAGCAGAAGCTATACCTAGGGACAAAAATCGTGCCGGAAGTACAGATGAAGAGACTCCTATAGGACTACAAATGCCCGATGAAACAACAACTGATTCAGACGGGCCATATCAACAAGCATCAGGAAACAAAACAAAAAAATATGGACAGTAACATTTTAATTACGCAATAAATGTATTAAAAAGGCATAGTTTTAGTTTTATTGCCTTGTGTATTGCACTTTAGAAAAATTATGTTCATTTAACTCTTTTACATGGTATTGTAATTACAAATATGTCCTTCTTATCTCTTCTCCCCTTAACTTTTCTCTTCTCCATACTTCTTTCATCCATTCTGCACCACCCTCTGTCTTACGCCAACGCTTGCCACCCCTCTCTATCTTCTTTCAGTCCTCAGCATGTATAGTCTATGGTTTCCCACCTCTCGCCACACAGCCTACATATCCTTTTTTCATCGCCAATCTATAGCTGACTCTCCTCCACTGCCTATACATGTAAACTCCCCTTCTTCTCTATTCCCGTTTAGAATCTTCCAAAAAATAATATCTGAATTGTTGCAGTAGATTGAAATAACTCTAATACATGCCTAAAAAAATGCAACTGCAAGCCTGAGGCTCGGTTACACAAACATCATTGATTCAGAACAAATTTTAACTTTGGTATTCACGGATATGATTGGTTATGGTGAGTGTATACATTGAATAAAATCGGTTAGTCCATTAGTCATATTTCATAACACTGTGGTAAAGATTTTTATTGGAAAATGATACCTATAGCTCGTTTCACTTAAAAAAAAATACGGGGGAAAATCGTGTAACTGTCCACTGTTAATCACCAATTGATTGACCTTCTCTATATCTCTATGCTAGGAATAAAGATGGATATAGAGTTCGTAACCACATCAAATGCTTGTATCCGCCCTCTAGACTCTAGACTTTCTCTATCTCTATGCTAGGAATAAAGATGGATATAGAGTTTGGGGCGGATACAAGCATTTAATGTGGTTAGGTTACGAACTTTATATCCATCTTTATTCCTAGCATAGGGATATAGAGAAGGCCAATCAATTGGTGAGTAACAGTGGGCAGTTACACGATTTTTTTTAAGTGAAACGAGCTATAGTAGAGAATTCAACGATGATTTTAAATTTCACCAATATACAGGGTGGGTCAGTTTAAATGTCGCTTCAACTTCAACAGTCGGTAGAAGACATTATTTTATGTAAAAAAGTGTCTAGAGTTTCAGAACACTTCGTTTCTGAGGTACAGGGTGTTGAAATATTTTTGTCGATTAAAAAAAAGCTGTTTGTGATAAAATTATGATATCGCGCCACAAGACAAAGTGTTCAAGTGTGAATCATTTGATAATAAAATCTATGGTGTAATGTTTTCAGTGGCGTAGATAGGGGGTAGCTGAGACTTATATTTCTACTTTTCTACTTAAAAGAAGGTCTTCTACCGACTGTTGAAGTGAGCGACATTTAAACTGACTCACCATGTATACTAACTATTTCAAGCAGATTCATTGCAAAGAGGCTTTATTTCTACGTGATGCAGGAAAACACGGTTATGATAGGTATAGATAGCAAAAGCAGTCCTTTTTTTTTAATCTGTAGAGGATTTTTGATCCGTCTACAAATATTATATTGCAAAAGAAATCAACAATCTTATCATAAATATTTTATTTGCGTACATATTGAAAATATGGATATAACACACTGACTTTCAATTTTATGTAAGTATGTACAAAGTTTATAATACGAAAATGGATGATACAATGATTACCGAATATATGAACTTCTGATACTTAACAATTGTTTACAATGCATAAAATGTTTAATTGATATGTACAAGCAACTGTGATAATGATAATGAATAAAACTATAATGTTCTGAAAATAATAATAATCCACAATGCAACAGAGTATCTCTCCCTTCGGGTGTAGGTATATAATTTGTCCTTTCGGTCAGAGGTACTATGTTAAATTACATTATACATAATTAACAATTCATTTAATTAATAACAAAAGATTTGTGCGATATATATTGAAATATCTTTGGTTGTATAAGTATCGTAAAAAGGAGTTTAATTTCATTTCAAAAACTTAGTTTTTAAAAACTCGAGCATGTTAAAAATTATTTATTTTCATTATGTAGGCTTACAAAAAGTTAAGACAAGTTTCCTTAGGATTAAAATAATTTACCTGTCATAGTTTTAATTTTATTAATGAGTGCTGTTTGAATAACCTACTGCTTCGTCTTTTGAAGGCAATAAAGGTAATTCGGGACAATACATCAGTATAGGAAATAAAGGAGCATCTTTTGGTATAGCTAATGTAATTCCAGCTAGATATGCAGCAGGTATTTTGATGTGACTTGTGCTGGTGAAACCTAGTCTTGTTTCTTTCCTACTTTGTCGGATCATGTTGGCAACTTGACCTAATAAGAAAAAATGATATATTTACAATTTATGAACTAATGAAATACATGCTGTGTAATGAGAATTTTATGTCACCCTATATCCAGCGATAAACATTTTTGATAGTTTATTGAATATATTCCAAAAAGCAAATAATATCTGTAAAAAATTAGAAATACTTATCTTACAAAACTATTTCTTCTTATTTTATATATCATCCCATTAACTATTTATGTGACATTAATTAAAAGTAAATTAATTACAAAAGTACATTGATTTTATTTTGAATACTATTGCTGCTTTAAGAGACAGAAACCATACTGCATGCTTGAAATGGTAGGTGAAGTTCTTTTGGAGTAACCTGTTAAAATAGTCATGGGTAAATGGTTGAATGGGACGTGCATAAGGGCAAGAAGGGAAGTGAGGTGGATGGAAGAATGGGGGTTATAGAATTGGTGGAATATAAGGGGCCGAAGGAGAAATATAAGGAGATATGTAGAAATGAAAAGAAGTACGCTGTATAGATTTGATGGAGGAGGTGGAAGAAGAGAACGAGGTGAAGGAAAGGCATTGGGACGAACGTGAAAGGAAGAAAAAAAGACAAGGGAGGATAACTATGGAAGAATTAGAGGGAGCGTTAGGGAAAATAAAGAGAGGGAAGGGGGAGGGGTCAGATGGAACGCAAGGGGAGCAAGTATACGGGAAGAAAAGTGAAAAGAAGAATACTGGAGATGTTCAATCGAATATGGGTGGAGAAGGGGATCCCAGGGATGTGGAGAGAGGCAATTCCCGCTAAACTGAACAAAGTTAGGTCCCAATTAGTTCGGAATAGCGAAGTTCCACTGTACTATAAACTAAATACCATGTGTAATACTAACAGAAATGTGTTGGTATGTGCATAGTTTGTTGGTATTCAAAACTCATTTTCGTGGCAAGAGATGCTGTACTCTTACATTTTTAATATTATAACATAGCAACCTTTTTTACAACACATAGTTAAATGTAAATCTAAAATAAAATACTTACCAACTACATTTAAAGTGCACCACCTCTCATTGCTCACATTCATTAGCTCTGTAAGGTCCGTTTTTACATTCCATCGACTTAACACATCTTCTTTCCGAATTAGCAAAATTGATTCTGATGAAAGCTGTGGCCATAACTGTCCAACATCGACGCATTCCAAAGGATTAGTGAAATATATTTCGCGTTCTCCTACGCCGAAAATCATTTGATGATGCCAAGCGTCGGGAATTGTCCCATGGGTTTTCTGCAAATTTAATGTTGCGATCGGCACTGCACCATGAGAAATCCAAAATTGTAACCACTCATTTAAGTTCACTACACGTTCAGGATACATATGGAAAAAACGCGCATAAATTTGACCTTCCGAAAGCACATTTAAACCAGTAATTAAGTCAAGATGGGTACTTCCGGCAACACTTCGCGATAATAAATATTCCGTTAGAGTTCCACCATTTAAACGTAATCGAGTTTTCACTGCCTCCCGAACCTTTTCAATTGGAGGTATAGGTAACCTCAAAGCATTTAAGACATTTAGTACTGCTGTCGCACCACAAGCGGATGCTCCAATTTGTGTGATTTGCTTTTTACTAGCTTCTTCTTCGGTCCATATCATGGTATTTTTTATTTTCTCATTCGAAGAACTATTTACCCTAATATTGCTTATAGAAAGGGAATTCTCATCCATCGGTGAAGATACTTTTTCTGTAGGTAAGGTAAATTCACCAAGAGTACAATGAAGACGTTTACTATAACGTGAGGTATATTTGTAGGCATTTGAGGCAACACTTCGTTCCGATAAGGAACAGGACCAGGGTGCTTTTGGAATCTTTCTAATCATTTCGGTGATGGACGACGTAATTTCAACAGTTTCGTTATCAACATTCACAGACGATAAACAATCATCTTCCGCATTAGTCTCCTTTTCTTCCTCTTCGTGTTCCATGACAGATGGTGTTGCAAGGTTCGTTTCATCTGCACTTCTATAAATAACACAATAAAAATTAGTCAAGAAAGATATGTCATTCAAAATGTCAAAAAATTACTTTGTAGAGGAAGAATTGACACACCATTTCAGTAGATTTAAACGACGTAACCAAAATTTCATTTTGGTGAGTTCATTAGCTAAATTTAAGTGTTGGAAATTGATTCATTTTAATACACAAGCCAGTGTTCTCCAGCCACTACATTCAAATATTCAAAAAAATAAATTATCAATGCCATAGCAGGTATGTAAGCTTACAGAAAACTAGTGCAGGTTTTTACTTATAAACAGTTGTGTACAACTAAGAAAGGATGCCGGCCATTGCCATTGCCTGTTATATTGCCACATTTTTGACTATACCTTCAGCTCTATAAGAGTTATTGACATAAATTTTTTTTAAATGTACTCCCTTATTAATTTTTCTTCCAATACCAGTGGAAAAAACATTTGGTATCATTAGAATTTTTTAGAAAAGTTTTGTTCCTTCAGCAGTTGTGCCCTCTATTGGTAGACGGAGATAAAAAGTTGTTGTGGTTTTGGGTTAGTGTAGTAATATCAAGTATTCCCTTAACATCGAAAGCAATCTTGACAAATTCAAGCAACCTGTTTCGAAGTTACACTATTTTTGTCCATAACACATTATATGGTTTCCCCTCCCTTTATTTTGGCAGCAATCGTAAAAATTCATTAAACAAAATTTCACATATTGATCACTAGTTTTTATTTCACTGTTCAATATCAAATAGTTTCTGAGTTATGGCCGACCTCCTTTCTTAGTTGTACAACTAGTACAACATATGAACTAAAACCTCAAATTCTTCTTAACTAAACTATTATGTATTATAGAGAATGAATGCTTTCAAATGAAAAATTAGCAATAAAAACTATCGTTTACTTAATATCGTTATTGTCTGTTTTTTCAAAACCATTAAGAACTTGTTAGCCAATATGATTATAGTCTATGCAAAAAATGGATTGTTTCCAATGAATATTGAATAAGGACAATATGAGAGTACCACAAGGAAGTGTGTTGGGTCCCTTACTATTTCTATTAGTCTACATAAGTGACAACTTTACAGAGGAATTTTGTCTCATTACCGTGAACAATTTGGAATGAAGTTTGTGATGATGAACAATGTTAAAACATCATATCTTGTCCAGTATCTTGTAAATGTTACCTATACTGTAAGTATAAGGAACAATCAGTTCCATTTGATTATATGACAAAGCATTCAGAACCAATTCATGGAATGAATCCCAATGTCACAATGGGTTAATTTATTTACGTCTATACTTCTTGCAAACAAAATGTATGAGTACAAACTAACAATTATTATAGGTATTTTAAGAAAAAATAAAAGGGAAATTTTATTATCATGAAAACCAAAAAATGTTAATAGTTAATTAAAAATTAAGTACCTAGTAAGTAATTAATCAAAAAAAAGTTCTCAAATAAAACCTTCATAGTTTTTGACTGCAATAAAAAATAGGGGTTTCCATTTAAGATTTTAAAGTCACCACCTGGGTGTCGGGGGTTAAAGTTGTTACAGAATTGGACGTCCCCCTCCAAAACATCAAACTTTCATTCGGCAACTTTTGGTCAGATGTACTCATTTCGAGAAATTCCCCTGTTAAGATTAAAATGCGACACCCAGTATATCATACATCTTATATTTTATAAACAAAGTATACACTTTGTCATACAACACTGTATTGGCTTATAATTCAGTATAAGATGGCTTTTTTCTGGATTAGAATAGCAACAGGGAATGTAAAATAAACACAAATATAGCCATATTGAAAGAAATCATAGAAGAAAAATATACAACATAGGTAATGATGAAATAATAAAAGAACTACAGCAAAGAAACTAGAAGAAACAGAAAATGGAGCTGTAGGAAAGATAGAAATTAGAAAATAGAGATCACAGATATAGAAATAAGAATGATGAAAATATAAAAACGCTTATAGAATAAAAGAAACAGTTGCATAGAAAATGGTGAAACACAAAAAAACTTGAAAACCTACAAAAATACTGGAAGACTAACAGCGAAGTTGGAAAACTCTGGGAAGCGGAACCCATAATTTAAATCAGGGATTTCCAACACGCGGCCCGCGGCTCTCATTAGTGGGGCCCGCGTAAAAATAAAAGTAAAACCGTATTATGAAAAATAATTACTACCTACCACTCTTCAATATTTAATAGTTGCTACAATACCTAATTTTTTTATTCATGCGACCGTAACAATAGCATTATTCTTAAGGTTACATAAAGGTTTTAAAACAAATAGGTTGTTGTATAAAACCAATAGCGGGTAATTGACAGAAGTGACTTAAGTCAACCACAAACTCTAAAACGAATAAAGCTATTGAATTGAGCATGAACGAGAAACGCTTGGGACTTCAACTCACTGCTCACCCGTCAATATATTATGTATATGTGCGGATGCGGCTCCCTATTTATTCCATGAATCTAATGGCGGCCCTCGGTCATTCATAAGTTGGACACCCCGATATAAATACATAGTTGGGTTTCACTATCTCAAAAATGGAGATAACTTCAGATGGAATGAAGAGTAGATTAGGTCAAACTAGGGAGGTTATTAGACAATTAAATGAAACAAAAATGTATGATGACATACACAGCTGAGCACTGGATAATTAAAAAATAGGATCAAACCAAAATAATACCTATAGAGATTGAGTACTGGGGAAGGTGGAATAAGAAGTCTCAAATGTTTAAATTAAATTATTAGAAGAGAAGAAGGAAGAGGTTGAGAAGATAGTCAATGATTACAGGTGGAGGGTAGACAACTCTATATAATATAATAGAAAAATAACTGTATAAATGGCAATTGCTCAGTGAATATTATAAAAATTTCGACATTACATATAATTTTTTGTGAAAGTCCATAAATTCTTTGGGAACTAATGTTTTATTCAAGTTACATTATTCCTTTTTGAGCTTTCACAACCATAGGCGATGTACAATTATC
This sequence comes from Pyrocoelia pectoralis, assembly GCA_036250285.1. Classification (NCBI taxonomy): domain Eukaryota; kingdom Metazoa; phylum Arthropoda; class Insecta; order Coleoptera; family Lampyridae; genus Pyrocoelia; species Pyrocoelia pectoralis. Next base: position 10,003,432 of record CM070075.1, read on the forward strand.
AAAACGGTAAGAGCTGTCAATTCATTCAATTCATAACAATTCCAAATCGACAGAAGGTACTGGGTGGATCCAAATTGGACATTTTCTTATGGAAACACCCTTTATTTTAAGAGATGTCTGGAGCTCAATTGAGCCTAGGTTCATTTTTTTCTATCTCTTAAAATGAAGGGTGTTTCCTTAAGAAAGTGCCCAATTTGGACCACCCTGTACATTTAAATAATACTTACTTTATGTTTAGATGAATAAATGCCGGTTCTGGTGAAATCCGTCTATCATCACAAACTTTAAAATCACACGCATCTATCATGTTACTAGAAAATGATGGATCTTGCGGCAAATTTTCAGTATTTTCCATATCGGCATTAGATTGAGAATCGGAATCCGCATCACCCGAAGGTCCGGGATCAAAATCCATTTCCAAAAAATCCATCTCAGGACTTGCATTATCTTGCCTGTTGTTTTGAATTTCGGGACTTCTTGCGAGAGGTACATCCAAACTAAAAAAAGAACTTGGTAGATCTGCAACATGATCGCCTTTATAAGTATAAATGCATCCGTCATCTGATATGGAGAGAAGTTCAGTTTCGTCATCGCTACAGTTACTTTCTGTATCTGCTTTTAGTAACATATTTAAGTCAACCTCTTTTGAACTACAACTAGGTTGGTATAAAACAACTTGGGGTTGTTCCAAAAATCCCTTGGTTTCAACATTGTCATGATTATCATCAACCGGTGTATTCTTAACTCCACAATTCTCACAGTTTCCACTACTAGACCTGTAAACAGTTTTATAATCGTCTAAATAACTTCGTGACAATGAGGATTGCGAATATCCATTAAATCTTAAAATATCGGAATGAAGCTGATATACTTTTTCAGCTATATCAGTACCATTCTTAGGAATCAACATTTCTTCATTATTATTAAGTTTTACTGGCTTTTTTGATATTGAATTCAACTTTGACGGCCTAGTTTTCGGTATTGCACCTTTACTTTGATGAGTATTGTTTAGATTGGCATTACTATCTGAAGTAGATAGTTCCCTTGACGGAGAAACATCCTCAACTGTTCCATTTAAGGAGAACCCCTCAGATGAATTCATCACGATGAAAAAAAATATCACATCTTATATCACAACAATTTCAATCCAAGCATGTTATTACCGCATAATTAGGCCTCTTTTACAACAATTTAACACAACACTCGATGAGATCTTGCGATTCTGTTTAAATTAACGAAGTTACATCATTAGTAAGAATATTAAATTAATTTACAAGTAAAAACTTAATAAAATAGACGATACAGAGAGGGTTATTTTTATGTCAAAATACATCCCACGCCCTGAAGTTTGATTCACATGCAGATAAAGCTCTGTTTGCATATAGAAACACGCACGTCATTCGGCTACACCACGGACGTATATTTGTTTTTTATACGTCCGTGGGCTACACCACAAACCACTAAGGCTACACCGGGCTACACCCATAAATTTCATATACAGGGTGTAGAATTGGTTTACGCACCATAGGGATTTCAACGTTAAATTTTTAATATGCTTGTATGCTTAATTATTTTAGAGCAAAAGTGTAAATATATAGAGAAAAAAATACTCTTTACAACCACATCATTATTTATTGTTTTATTTTTCATACAAGGGTGAAAGTATGGAAATTAGAAATTCAATTTTATCAAAATTAGGTGGTGCCTTGGAATTATTGAAACAAAAAACCGTTAATCGGTAGTTGTCATGTTAATGTTTTAATCACGAATTTAAACGCATCAGTTTCTATTGTTATCTGCAGTTGTGCACTTCTACACTTCTATAGTTATCTGTTGCGCCTTCCAACTAATTTTGTTGTTCAGTTGGGAACTTATTCTTTATTTGCAACAGGTGGCGCGGCAATCGTTAAAAGTATTTTATTATTTATTTTGTATTTTGGTGACATTTTATCTTTCTGTTTCAAATAAAACCTACTACCACAGCTTAAGCTGTGATATTAGGTGTTTTCTTTTTGCATTTTGTGGTACACTTAAGGCACCTCTGTTAATACACACCATTCGTTTTATAAAAATAATTTGACTCAGTTCTCAATAACCCTATTCGTTTTAAAAGCTTTATTTAAGTTTTATATTAACCTGAGGCAGAAATGTCTTATGCCGCAAGGTACTTCAATCACGTGATAATTGTGCATTTGCCTAACCCTGTGGCACACCTGTGGCGGTGCAAAAAGAAAACACCTATTACGGCCGCTAAAATGTAAGGTTAAGTATTACGTTGCATAAATAAAAAGAAGCTGGTTTCGGCTGAGTTTCGGCAGTAATCGTTACTTCCGAATTTAATAACACGACACCTGCGCAGATGTGAGTAGTATTTTGCTTACAACAACCCGCACATTCCCCTTAGTTCGGCTTCACACATTCACATGTAAATGTATAGGCTATGCGTCTTCTACCTTAAGGTATAACATTTCTCTGCTTATTTCTATGGTTTAAATCGGAGTACCAACAGTCTAGACTGTGACTACGTTTACACGCACTGATTTACGCCGGAGTTATAACATCGGTAGTTATAACTCCTGTTAGGCAGTACCGTTTACACGTTGAGGTTTAGCAGGAATTATAACTCCGATTTAGAAATAAATTTGCCGTAGTACCAATCTTACCAATATATAAATGAAATGAAATGAAAAAATAGATTCTTTTTTATAGTGAGGTTATAAGGTGCCTTTCATTTTAATTGAATTGTAATCGTATTGAATATGAACCAATATGAACATACAGACATACACCTTACGCAGTATCATGTGCGATTTTATTTGGGTTGGCAACAATCGTAGTCACCTGTTTACACGTACTTTAACACCGGAGTTGACAGAAATTCCGGTGTTAAATAAGTGCACTCCTCTTTTCCAATAGGTGTAGAGTTATAACTCCGGTTTAGTAGTTCCGGTGTTAAAGAGCGTTTACACGGCATCTTACTCCGAAGTTATAACTCCGGCGTAAATCAAGTGCGTGTAAACGTAGTCTGTGATACCTACCAACTTCTATTAATCTATTAATTTGCTGTTACCTTCAGAGAAGTTGTTTTTTTACATTTGCAAGTTAAACACCTACCCTGTTTCTCAGAGGTTGTTTTACCCTACATTAATCTTATAGCTTATAGCTACTACCACAACCTGCTATTTCTATTGCGTTGTTACTACAGTTATGTCTTCAGATAAAAGTAATTCTGAGGTGTTATCTCAACGAACATCAAAATTGAAGTTAATTGGTATTTCAGATGTTGTGTACTTGGATTCGGACAACAGTGATGAAGAACGTCGAAAAGTGGTTCCAGAAAAGCGAATTGCAAAGAAATCAACTACCACATCAATAATAGACATAAAACAAACTTCAGCAATTACTCGTCGACAGGTTGCCTTAGCAAATAGAGAAAAACTACTTGAACAGGACAGATTTTTAGAAAATTTTGATCCCGAACGTAGCGCTAGAGAAAGGAGAAAATTAAATAGGAAAGTTAACCAAATTGTACCAAGTCGTCGAGTTCCGGGTGCTCTATTTGATGAATATGGTGTTCACATTGTATCCGGTATAGATCTTTGCGATTGTTTACAGAAAACTTGCTTCGGTTGTCATTTTCCATGTCCCAAGTGTAAATCTCAAAAGTGTGGTCCTGAATGTAGATGTAATCGGAAATACATATATGATCAAATTGAATATCACGGTTGTGATTTAATTGTAAAAAATCCACTTTCGAAGTGAATAATTTTTCATATTTTTTTGTATACACATTAGAAATTACATACATAATCGCATATATTTACATAATAAATTTTAACTTATTTTTCATAAATTGCAAATTATTTATACTTATCCTAGACAAACACAAAATATAGATGATTATCTGCAATAATGTACATTTGAACATTGTTTATAGTTTCTTCCAAACCGAAGAGGTGGCGCCACAGGCAATATGCATACCATTGAACTATACGCAACTATACTATAAATCAAATAAGAGTAAAGTAGAGGGCGCTTTCATTCAAGTTATATTAGAGTCCCTATATAGAGAGAGTACCGCAATTGACGCCATTTTGACTCCAGAAAAGGGTGGGAAATTTGAATTGAAGAAAAGGTATTGGTGTGATAGAAAAATTATTACAACTGACAGCTGACAACTGACAACAGCTGACAAGACAACCATAATAATATGCATCAGCCGCCATTTTAGCTCCAAAGTAACGCCCAAACCAATTGCGGTACTCTCTCTATATAGGGACTCTAAGTTATATCAGAGCCAGTGGATTAACAGAGTACCGCAAGCCTTTGACGCGACAAATGCCGCCCTGGCGGCCATTTTTAGTCCATATACATAAAATATACTTACGAAGTGCGTAATTTTTAATAAAATGCCGTGTTGTTGTGCCGTTAAGTGTATTTTTTTTATTATATTCCGAAAAATTTAGTCAAAACATCATCTACTTTACTGAGCGTGGTCTTTAAGCGTGTAGTGAGTGAAGCGCGGAAAGGACTAAAAATGGCGGAGGTTGCGGTACTCTATTAATCTACTGACTCTGAGTTATATTTACCTCACTAAATTTTCACAAATGTCTTACATGACAGTACCCTAACCACAAATATTTTACTACATTAGGATGGCAGCGATGCCAAATGTTATGTGTAATTTGTTGCTTAGAAATAGGTCATTTCCATCTCGTCATCAAAATGGCGTCGGCTCAGCTGATCTGGAGGGCAACAAAAAAATGTTTACACTGTTTACAGTAGAATCGTATATGGTTAAGTGAATAAAGTGAACTTTTTATCGTCGTTTTAGTATATATTTAAGTTAGTGTATAAGTGAATTTTGTTTAGATTGTAAATATTTTCTCTCATGCTGTTATTGGAACAATGAACAACTGCACAATTATGAAGCACTAAAAGGTTATTAAACCATTCATAAATGGACTCCTAGTGTTTTAAATACTTACTTTTCTGAAGTAGTACTTTGAAATAATTAGTATAGTATGATTAAAATAAATACAAAGTACAAATTAACAAGCATAACCTTAATAAATCATCGGCTGTCAGTATTTGTTTACCTCCAGATCAGCTGTGTTTCCATGCGCTGTGACGTCACATGGAAATGATCTATTAACCAACATTTCAGATTTATTAGCTAATTAATGTAAAATGTGTTAATTTTCCTTTTAATGGTCGATTTTGAATTTCGCCAAATTTAAATGACGGTCAGAATTAATAATTTTAGACAATATAATATTGCAAAACTGGCAATGACGCTTTTGCGTCATTTTTAGACATATTTAGTTTTGTAAACTTGCCTCGTGTGTTAACCAATCAACGCCAAGGTCAAATTTTCCCTATACAATCCTTCACTTTACTCTTAGCTGACTTTTACTATAGCTTACAGTCAGGGGTTGGACAAATCCCGGATTACATTAATCCAAAATCCGGGATTTGGATTACGGATTGCAATCCATAATCCGCAATCCCTACAATCATAATTCACCACGTAATCCGTAATCCGTAATCCCGACAATCATATTATTGACCACGTAATCCGTAATCCAGCTTTTACTAAAATTGCGGATTTTGTGGATTACATTCACACATTCTACCAACACGAATAAAACAAGTGATGTTAAATTGGGAAATCATTTGAGCGTGGTTTTCGTCTCACTTTCACCCCAGACCTGCTTAGTCAGAGCAGTGCAGTGGATTGAGCAAAGCAGAAATAAACAGTTGCATTTTTAGTGAATGTACCATACTCCATACTATACGTTCGTTGCGGTGCGTTAAACTAAATATAATAAAATGGCCACAGTGCACAGTTGTATAATGATACAATTGTTTGATTATCCACAGTATTTACTTTTTTGCTTCACCCAAGTCTATAATCTGTAACTAATTTAACATAATGCAAATTGTATGTGTAATCCGTAATCCTTAATCCAACGCGAACCTAATTATGTGTGTAATCCGTAATCCAACATGAAGCAAATTTATGTGTAATCCGTAATCCGTAATCCAACATGAACCAAATTTATGTGTAATCCGTAATCCGTAATCCAAACGCTATAATCTTGGGATTACCAACCCCTGCTTACAGTTCAATGATGCATACAGAGATATGATGTCTCTGTATGAGTGTATGCATACCCAAGTAACACGGCGAGCTGTAATTTGGTCATTACAACGTCATGGCAGCTACACTGCGCAGCCAAGTTGTCTAGCGCAGTAACTGTGACAGCGCTTTAGCAGCGCTGTGAAAACGTCCTCGTTGCTAAAATGGCGAGTCATAATCAAGCTGCTAGGACGTCATTGCAGCCATATGGCTGTGTCGATTACAGCCAAAATGTATAGCTGTAAAAACGTTGTGATGACCAAATGGCAGCTATTTTGCCAGTCAAACTTATCAGCTGTCGCAACGTAGTTTGTGCATAATAAAAAATTAAAGAAAGGGAAAAATTCATTTTTACGTGCAACTTTATTCTTTACTAACTTAATTCTTGCACCAATCCGTTTGTTTTTACCTGGAAATGTGAAAGCCGACATTTTACCTGAACTCTATAAGTTCACTGTTATGGTACTTGCTTGAAAAACTTTCCCTTAACGGGATTCGAACCTATGGTGGGTAGGTGTGTTTTAAATTCGAAAATCAGCAATTCGACATTACCGCTGCGCTATCTGTAACATTTCTATTTTTCATTTCGTACTTCATAACTTTGCGCTGCTTCCCGTTATTAGTTTAAATTTTGTTTGCTTTACTTATACCTGCCTTTTTATGTTAAAAATGACCAGGATTTTTTGATATTTATTTTCTAGGTACGTATGTAGAAATTAGCCGCATTTTATTCGATACGGATCCAATTAAAGGTACCTAAGTGAATTACAATTTTTGGCGTTATAAGTTATTAGGTATGCCTATATACATTTTGATTCTTTCCCCGTATATTAAAAAAAAAACTTCCTAAACAAATTTAAGGTGAAATATATTAATATATAAAGCAAATTATGGGGTTAGGTATAATGATCAGCTGTTTTTTGGTGCTTAACACCTACAGCCAAATCGCTGTTATATGGTCATATTCGTGGCTGTCATGGACGATGTGGCAGCTAAATGGCTGGAATTGCCATATAGCTGTATATTAGAATTTCATTTGGCTGTAATGTACTCCATCACAGCCAAATGGCATTCTCAGATAAATTGTCTACGTGAAAGCGCTGCCACAGCGAAAATGTAAAGCTATTATACAGCTTGCCAAAATACAGCCATCAGGTGCTGCCATGACGTTGTCGCAGCCAATTTTTGGCTGTGTCAGCTAAAGAGCCAGTCTTGTGTTACTTGGGTATACATACCATTAGGTGTTTTCTTTTTGCACGTTGTGGTAGACCTAAGTCAGCTCTGTCAATAACACACTTCGTTTTATAAAAATAATTTGACTATTCGTTTTAAAATTAACCTGAGGCAGAAATGTCAACATGACGCAAGGCACTATAATCACGTGATGATTGTAACTTTACATAACCCTGCGGCGATGCAAAAAGAAAACACCTATTGTTTATTACGTATATGGCAATTGGCAATATGACGTTTGTTTTTACAACTGAACTCGTAGATGACGTTTGGCCATTTACAAGGGATTCCTCAATCTACAGTTTGACACTACGAGTAAAACTCGTAGGTTAGACGTAATGTAAAATGCTACGAGTAAAGATAATACAGTGATAATTGATAATAAATAATTTTGATAGTGTTTGGGAACCAAAAATACCGGTAGTAGGTACTGTAAAAATAAAAGGGTTACGAATCCGGTTCAGGTTTTAAATAAAATACAAACAAGCGTTTGGGTTCCGGTTTCGGTTATAATAAAATCAAAAGGTTCCGGTACCGGTCCCTGCCTAAGAGTGAACATGCTCAACGAGCATCTTCCATTTAGGTCAACTTGAACATTCGTTTTCTATTAACCTGAGGCAAGAAATGTCTTATGACGCAAATTTTGACGCAAGGCACTCCAATCACGTGATTATATGACTCACCGTTGAGTGAATACTTCTTTATTCAATGCTTTCACTAACGGTTAGTTACACTTTTATACAGCCATAGGGTTAGTGACTAACCCTATGTACAGTGACTGTATTACAAACAGTGACGACAAGCGTGGTATCGATTTTGATTGGCCGTGGTATATTTTGCATCTTAATGGCGGCCTGACTGTGTTTACCTTTGATCAGCGTGTGATTTTTATTTTGATTTAGAACGTTGCTGGGATACCACCGTTGAGTTCATATAAACCCGCCCACAATTTTGCCTCTTAATGGCGGATAATCGCCGCTTGTCGTCACTGTTTGTAATAAAGTCACTGTAACCCTATGGCTGTATAAAAGAATAAAGCTAGAAATGTAAAATACATTCACTTGATGCAATCGCAATGCAACTTCAGTCACAGCGGTGAGTAAATTTAATAGTCACAGTCTAAAGCTTATTATTATTATTATTATTAGAGCAATCTTTCATTTTATGGAATGGATTGGATTCCAATTAGCCACCACCCACCAAGAGCCGATTCGGCGAATCAAATTACTCATGAACCACCCACCTCCAAACTGATGTACCTAAAGTCTACTCCCAAGAAAAACTAAAACAAATACATACAGACGCGTGAACAGTCGTTTCCAGGGAGACAGCACGTTTCTTATTGGTGAATTTTGTTGTGACGTTTTGCAAACTTCAAGCGAGAGCCTGGTCAGGGGTGTATTATATTTTACACGGTTTAAGATCAAATAGTTTGCTAAACAAATTTTGATCAATGTATTTAACTTTTAATACGGCCCTGTTCAATGTTTTCATCGATCACATGAATACTGCGTCATTGTGTTTACATTATTACATTTGGTTTTTCTTGGGAGTGAATAGACTTTAGGTACCTAATTCGTGTAATAAAATCGAAAATGTTATTCATTATTATGAAATTTGAATGTAGGATTAATGGAATATTGTACAATGTTGTGAAATTTTTGGGCAATAATTTTGAGTGGCTCTTCCCTTCTTCAGTTTATTTAGACCGAGATTAAATTTCAGCAATGGTACAAATAAGTACCTACTATGACTTCACACTTCATACCTTTCAAAAGCAAAAATTCCTTCGACTCATAGAACTAAAGCCCATAAATTAGTTAACCAAGTTTTCATCATTCTGAGTGATCCACAGATGTCTATGGTTAGAAATCATTGGAGCGATCTGAGTCCTTCACTTTAATTTAAGGTTACGTTGTTGTTATTGTAGTAGGCAGTACACAAGAAAAATAGAATCTTAAATTTAATATTAAACAGATGGATATGTCTTGCAAAGTAATGGAAATAGATGGTTCTGTTTTGGAAGGGGTAAGTACAATTTAATTAAATTACAATGAAATTTACTGAGAGTTACAGGGTGGACAAATACTGCGAATTGCTGTTACGTTAAGTGTCCTCTTAGGCAAACCAATTCGTGTTATTAAAATCCGTGCAGGTCGTAGTAAACCTGGTCTTAGTGAACAACACTTAAAAGGTCATTTAAATTTTTTCTAATTACCATAATCCTAAAGAATTATTTAGGTTTGGAATTGGTTACCAAAATTTGCAATGGTAAATTAAAGGGTGGTTCGATTGGTTCAACGGAAATTCAACTTTGGCCCGGTAAAATAAATGGAGGGAATTATAGCGCATTCGTTAAAACGGCTGGTAGCGTAAGCCTTCTGCTTCAAGTAGCTTTACCGTGCACCTTGTTCGCGAGCTCCGATACCACTTTGGAATTAACAGGTGGAACCAATGCAGAAATGGCACCACAAATTGATCACACAACTGAAGTTTTTCGACCCATTCTAGAAAAGTTTGGAGCTACATTTGATTTCGACCTTTTAAAACGTGGTTACTTTCCAAAAGGTGGCGGTAAAGTAATTGTACATGTAACACCTGTACGACAATTAAAAGCTGTGGAGTTATTAGAAACGGGTCATGTAACATCAATATATGGGTGGAGTTACGTCGCCGGAACCCTACCTGTACATTTATCACATACAATGGCAGATGCGGCAACTGAAAAGTTAACCAGTATTTTTAAAAATGTAAAAATTGAAAGATATAAAGAAGCCCCTAATATTGCACCAGATAACGGTTCAGGAATTTTGTAAGTTAATCATTTTAATGAGTAGGTATACATTTTTAGTTTAGGGTAGTGGCTGAAACGAGTACTGGATGTATTTTTGGAGGTTCAGCTTTAGGAAAACGTGGTGAGAAACCTGAACATACCGGTTATAAAGCTGCCGAGGAAATCTTAAAACCGATATCGGAAGGAGCCTGTATGGACGAACACTGTCAAGATCAAATGATTATTTTAATGGCACTTGCACAAGGTCAATCGAAAGTTCGAACGGGAGCATTAACTTTACATACAAAAACTGCTATTTATGTTGCAGAGAAAATAGCAAATGTAAGCTTTTCACTTTATTCTAACGTTTTGTATTGAGTAAAAGCAATATTTCCGTAGGTCCATTTTGACATAATTGAAGAAAATAATGGTAATATTATTCAGTGTAATGGCATAGGTTTAACAACCTAATTTATTTATAATGCGATTTAATTTATTTTTAATGTATTGCATAATGCAGCTCATGTATTATACGTTATAATTTATAAGTATTAGATGAATGTGAGAATCTAATAAACATGACAAATTCACTGACATGTGAGTATTCCATTTTATTTAGTGTAAAAGTAACTATGTTTAATCGTTAGTGTAACATATCATTTGGATCGGGTTACTGTGTTAAGAAGTAACAGATCAAACAAAAGAAAAAACCCTATCGAAAATACTAAAATGATACAATAGAAATAATGCTATGATGGCCAAACAAAAACTCGCTGTACAAGACTTCAGAGACACAACATTTTTAACAGTATGCCAACAACAGACAAAATAATAATTGAGCCTCAAGCATTTTGGGAGCAGTATATGGAATCACGAAGTACACGCAACTGTAATGCCCCAAAGATACAGAGAGAAGCAAATTAGTATATACAGTATACATAAATATAGACCCAGTAGAACAAATAATTATCACACTCAAACCATAATATAAGTTAATACACAAAAAATAGAGGCACACATTCTAACACAACATACTGAGGCATATTAAACGATGCAGAAAAATCAATTGAGATGCAAAGAAACAATAATAGACAATATTGTAATAAAATAAGCAGATTATAAAAAACATTCACTTCAATACCACATAACTGGCGAACATCACACGCTGTAGAAGTATGTACAATACTGACCTTCACCTAAACACGGAATACACACCAAGTCAACGCCCAAACCATGTATATGGACTATAACTTGTAACAAAATAAAACAACTGCAAAGACATAAGACATACAAATGGAATTTGAGACAAATAAATGTAGAATCCTAAATCAAAATGTCATTTGAAAATCTTTTAACCCTCTACACGTAACAACAGAAAATGGTCCATTTATTTACTTAGTGGAACACCTGTACGGGAAAGAGAACACCATAACACACTGAGAAAACAAAAAACAATAATATACCTATATCATATACGTATGTATGTATTCTTTATTTGTCCTTTACTTAAATATAACATTTCCCATTTCCTATTTACCCTCCTTGTCTTCTCTCGCCCCCCTCCTCCCCTTTATCCTTTTTCTTCTTTCCCCCACCATCTCCATCCACTTTATTTCTTCCCCTCCTGCCCCTAAAATCTCCCTCCAGCTTCTCTCTTCTATCAACCCCACACATTCTCCCAGCATATCTACCACACTCTCCCATTCCTCACCAATTTATTCATATTTTCCTCATTCCCACACCTGAATCTTGCTTTCACCTCCTACTTATTAGCCCTCCCTTTAAATATCCTGGCACTCCTGCGATTATTTCCTCATATTTTCCATTGTACATTCCCTTCCATATCCTGTCCCTTCCTTCCTGATTCTGCGTGTCTACGTCTCTCATTGCTATCTCCTCTCTTGTGGTCTCTCCCCTTCACATTTCCCTTACCTCCTCTCTTGCTTATCCCCTCATCTCGAAATATCCCTCTCTTTCTTCCTGTCCATATCCTATCTTTCCTTCCGTCACCTTTTTCCAACAACTGCAGTATCCTCCCTCCTCTTCACGTATCCATATCCCTCATTGCCAACTTCCCCGCCTATACGCTAATATTCTCCCCTTTTACTTCTTCTTGCAGTACATATCCCGGTGTCTCCCTTTTCTCTAATAATAATACTTTTGTCCAGCAACAAAAACAACGTGTAAAGACTTGAACCTAACATGATTTGTTTCTGTTTGATCCTGGAATTGAATATTACGAATAAGATCAGCTAATGTTTTAATTGATGTTAGAAATAATACAAGGTATTATTTGTAAAAATACAGCGATGTGCCAAAAAAGAAATGAATGTTGTAGAATTTGGAACAATGAAACTAATACAGAAGAAATCGAAGAATCTTAATCTGAAAGATCTGAATAAGTGAAACCAAAGAAACAAAAGAAGGTAAGGAAAAGGTATAAATCAGTACCTACAGTGAGTTAAATGGAGGTGTTCTGTTCTTATCCAAGGTAGAATACAGGAATAACTGTCTGATAGGGCCATATGTTGTACTGCCAGCACGCTTGCAGGTATCATCTACAGAACATTCTCCGAGACCATAGATGCCTCTGTAAATAAGTAGCACAAAGGGTCCGAATAGGTGACCTTGTGGCCACGGCCACGGACTTCTGACCACCCGCCCATAGCATTTTTGGAAATTGTCCGCATTTATAGATAAGTTATCATGGAAAAACAACTCAAATTTTGACACCGCAACGTAATAATGTTGTGTTGATAGTAGGCAACACATCTAACTACTATATGTTCTAATAGGGTTATTGAGAACAGAGTCAAATTATTTTTATAAAACGAATGGTGTGTTATTGACAGAGCTGACTTAGGTCTACCACAACGTGCAAAAAGAAAACACCTATTGTGGCGAACGCTTATAATTAATAAATGATCATTAGCCTGACGAAGTTTTATCATGCATAATCAATGGTTTTACATTTAGATAACCACAACCCGCGTTCATCCATTATTTAGCGATCAAAATATCATTGCATGTAGGCAACTTTAAATACTTCGTATGTACTGAAATGAAATTTACTACCTAATAAGTAGGCTGCGACCTAATGTTCTTGATGATTTCCCCTGTACAACAAATTGGAAAAGACGTGATCACAGCAACAAACAGTGTTGCCAGGTTGGGCGACTCGGCTGAACCAATTGGCGACAAGGATTCTTAATTGGCGATATATCGCCAATTTGGGCTATCTCGAATTTTTCAAATTCCAACTTTTAATCCAAATTTCCAGTTGATTTCATCGGATTTTTCGAACGAATGTCCGTGCCACTTATTAGTGCAAAAATGCATTTATTCTCAATTCTCAACCGGCGGTCATCAATTTCCCAACGCCAGTCTATCTATCCTACTGTAGTGTACCAGGCATTTATTATAAACATAAAGTCCTTCGACCAATTAAATGAAAATGTAGCGTTAAATTAAAAGGTGTTACTGTTACTGACTTTAATTCAAAATAAAGCAAAATGGCATAGAAATTGTCGCAAAAAGTATACTTCTGATAAAACTAAAAAGACAAAAGCGAAAGATAAGTGACGTGAAAGAAAAGTGTGATAACGATCGGCAACAAAATAAAGGAAGACGTGCAAAACATAACAATACTCTACAAATTTGTGTATTTTTGCGTGGAAGGCAACGAAAAGCAAGATCTTCACCAAATTGAGACAATGGAATTTAGTACCGGACTACAGCTAATGGCACAGGAGTTGGGTGATTTTAATTTAATGTCAAAATTTCCTTCTGATTTGATTGCCGGAGCAGTAAAGTACCACAAAGGTTATTTTACGTCATTCTACACTAACACACAGAAGCTCGAAACGGAAAGGAAATACTCAGAAGAATGAGGAAATGGAAGTGGAAACAAGAGGGTTTGTAGAAATAGTGACGGAGGTGGAAAATGGTATTGCAGAATGAAAAACTCAGTTTCGTCTTCAAAATCTTTTCGATAATTATCTCTCCTTCTTAAGTAGGTAACTTTGGAATTAAGAAAACCCGTAAACAAAACTAGATTTAAAGAGAAGCTGTTGACCTACTTCAAGGGGCCCCTGAAACTCAAAGTCGCCATTTTTGTAATGTTTTTATAGTACATTTATTTGTTCATTTCTCAATTTAAAATGTAAAATAAAACGCATTAATATACACAGTTGTAATTTATGCTGTTGAATTTGAATTGACATGTATTGGTATAGGGGTAACCTGTTACATGCCCTAATGTAGGACCCTGAAGGACGCTAACTTGGGGCCACCCATATTTTGGTTCAGTATACTATTAGCTACCAATGTGCCAATTTTCAGGCTTTCTGCCAATGTGTAACTATTATTATGTCTTACAACTTCACTATTTACAATAAGAACTGAGAAGAAACAGGATTATTGTTTAGTGTAGGAACCCTTCCTCTTGTGGTGCCACTGGTAGCACACATGCCACAACAGGTCGGTACTACTTCCACGCGGAGGCGAAAAAGAAAAGAATTATTTCAGTTACATGTCTGAAATATTACTCCATTTTTTAAGTTGGCTATATTGAGCTACTAGGAGCGCTGATTTGGCTACAAAATGAAAGAACCACCTGGCAACACTGCCAACAAAACGTCAGAGAAATATGTTTATAGGTTATGTGATAATTTATATAAATAAATAATTGTTTAAAAATAGTTTTTACGGTGTAATGTAAACAATTTAACAATTTCCATTTGAAATGGCTTTGTCAATATCCTCGAGACAGTTCAAGTTATTAAGAAATTTACATTTTTTAAGAACGAAGAGTATGAACAAATATTTCTGTAATCACCAAGAAAATATTTTAACTTTAGATTCTGACACTTTGGACACTTTTACTACTCAGTTAATGCAACGCAAATGTAATAAATGGGAAACCGATCGAATCAAACAGAATTCTAAGTTAGAACCCATTCAAATAAAATTTCAAATGAATAAGAAAGTTGCGATAGATTTAACAAATGTCGATAATATATTGTGCGATGCACTTGAAGCAGATAACGAAGATTGTATTACAAACGTTATTGAGGAATGTATTAAATTTCGTACCGTTCCCGATATGTCGAATTTTTTACAAATTTTATCATACTTCGCTCGTCGCGGCGATAAAGTTACGATTTTAAAACTAATAGAATTAAGCAAACTTTTTGATGATACCATTTTGCTGCGGTATTCATATTTTAAACATTACATAGCGGAAGTGACGTGGACTAAGGGAAATATAAACGAAGCGATTATTTTATTCGAGGAAGTGTACAGTAGTAATATATATTTACGTAGACGAATTAGGAGTATGTTGAATAATTTAGTGAGCGACTCTATTAGAGGTCGCAGCGAGGCGGTTTTGTTTCTTATGTTAAATTTCGCAAAACGATTAGGAAATAATTACAGAGATTATTATACTTTAGCTTGTATTTGGAGGAATTGCATATTAAGTGAATGGTTTACAGATCAAAGTATAGCATTAGATTTATTAGAAAACGATGAAAAGTTACGTAAAACTGTAATGAATCACATACCTATCGTTGTTCATATAGCTCTGAGGGAACATCAGATCGATTTAGCGTACAGAATTTTAGAAGTCTTAATGAAATGCGAATCAAAAATTCAGTACGCAAAAATTGTAGAAATCCTATTCGATTATAGAGGTAAATATATAGCCATATCAAGTTAATGTATTTATACAAAATGGTTGTAGTTCGCCAACAAGATCTGCAAGGTTGTACTAAAATAATTCAATGGTGCGCAATCCATGGGATTAATTTACCGATGTTTCAACAAGAGCAATACATAAATTTGTTGTGCACATCAAACAATAACGAAGTACCAGACAACAGAGGCAAGAGTCACAAAGCGTCAACATATCATTTCAAATTTTGATTCGGTTATTTAATTAATTAATTAAAACTATTCATTTTGTAAAAAAAATTTATTTATTTACCAGTCATCTTTCTTTAATCTGTAAGTCCAATTATCGCTAGTTATTGTATTAATCCCCGGTCCGTAATAAGGAATCACATATGCAGATCCATCAGCAGGACCAAGCGTTTGGGTGGCAATAAGTATAATATCGATTAATTGTCCTAAAAACATAAATCCTAACGTACAAAATTTTGCCACTCCCATTGCGGGGTAGCCTAAGTAAAAACGGTCCGCACCAAACATTCCTAAAAAGACTGACAACAACAAAGTTGTTTCAAATGAATATCCGTTCCTAAAATATTTTCAATGTAAGTAGAAAAATGGCCAAACATTTTTTAAACATACGTCCATTTGCAATTCACTTCTTTGGTAAATGAATTGTTCTTTGTTTCTGTACAGATAATACCATCCGCTGCGATACATCTCACTGAAATTTAATTCGTACTAAGTGTATAATTAGGTACCACGAAATACCTTTTGCCTTTCCAGATTCTTTATTACAACCTGCCAATTGTTGCGTTTTGAAGTCTATATGATCGTAATCTGGATCGGGGCAAAGGTACTGGCCCATTCGTAGATTATTGCAATTTATTTCAACATTATTAACATTATAAGCGTAACTTAATAATAATAAACCAACGAAGTTTACGTTTACATACATAGTACTCGCATTGCTAATGCTACGTTTGTAATAAAAACATTTGTTTATTTATATTATGATTATATATGCCATAACCTCAAAATTCAAATAGAAAAATTTGACAGAGAAGTGTCTAGCAAGACAGCATGCGCAAGGAGGAGGTGCATATTGCCAGGCCACGAACAAGGGCTATTCGAGTGAGGAAGTAAATATAGATGGCGCTTTAAAATTAGCAATGGCCGTCAACGTCGGGGTTGAAATTGTAGTTTATGGAGGTGGATTCATGGTGGAATACGTTAACAACCGTAATATTTTGTCCAAATTGGTCCAAGTAATTGTCTTTTTAAAGATAAAACAATAGAAAACGAAAAACACACGAAACTCTACGTGCCTTTATGCTTTTAACCCCGATGTTCTTAGTTACACTTGGTGTCGTTGCGATCGCCGCCTCACCCGAATTGGGTTATGTATCGCGACTGCTGCAGTTTGGTCTATTTCCAGTTTCCATCGTAGTCTTCAATCCAATTCTGCTCCGGTGCGCAGCAAATTTAATGTCTATTTCTACTGGAAGTCGAGTAAAAGCGAGGAAAATTGATATTTTAGTAGAGCCAACCTTATTAACAAACATATGACCTTTAAACAGCAACATACGACAGTTAGTTAAAGTATAAAAATATCACGTTTATTTTATATTTTCGATATTTTTTACTAAGGTCAAAGAAAGAGAGGATCTCCTTTCTGAGAAGATATAACATAATAAACTGTTATTCTAAAAAGTAAAGGTTGGCAACTATCTTTTCGATACTGTTACAACCAGTTTCCACCAATTAAATTTGGTGTCAATTCGGCAAATCGCTACTAACCCGCCAAAGCGTGTGGATCGAACCGAGACTGAAATGACGCAGTCAGGCACATTTCCATCGATTTCAATCTGGTTTCGCTAAGCCATGTACTAGGAGCGGATTAACACATGGGTGGAAATTAGGCCAGTGTTGCAGAGAACTTAAGTACTCCGAAGACCGTACTTACACACTACTATCACTACTGAGATGTACAAAAAATTGTAGTACATTTATAGAAGTTCAGGAAGTCTTTTATGGCCACTGCTGCGGCCGGTCGTGTGTATCGTCCTGTGCACAAATCACTTAACTTTATAGTGGTTTGTGGTCCTGTGCTCCTGTGTCATTTTAGATGGAAGCCCATATGTTATTTTGCATCATACTGTGACCTCGTGGTAAGGGTTCAATTTGCATTGGGGTTATTCATGTTAACTGTTTGCCATGTGTTGGTAGGGTAAATAGGGGATTAATAATTGATATAAATTCTCATTTTGCATTCATTTGTTAATCAACAACATGCATACCAGGGGTAATGTAATTAATTGTGTAAACGGAAAGTTTTGAACTGCGCACCCTACGAAACAACTAAACTTTGGGAAAGTTAAATAAATGCCTTTGTGATGTTTATTGTGTGTTTTGATATTTCCTCCCGATTCTAGTTCACTGCCGGTGTATTCTTGTCTTGTGCCACAGATTACAGGTGTGTAATCTGTACTTTTGCATAATAGGGGGACCTACGCAATGAATAAATGACAGTATTTATTCATTGGACCTACCAGACGATTACGATCACGTGTCAGGAATGGGTGGAGTTTTCCGGGTTGTTTAAATTGTACCCAGGGACCAGAACCTTTTTGAAATAAGGGTGTCGGTTCCAGTTATAATTCCACCACTTCAAAAATATGGTTTTCAGTTCCGGTTCAGGTTCTAAACAAATATATGAAAAAGGTTCCGGTTCCTAAATTTTCGGGTTCTATAAAGGTTCTGATTTCAAAAGTATTTTTAGTTCTGTAACCGTTATTAACATAACAACTAATTTTGTAATACTTGCATTAGTTACAAAGTAATGCTTACTTTGAGGGGTATAGAAAAAATTATTGTATTATGCACGGGGGAAAAGTAATTTTACCGTGTGTTTTGTGCACAAACCACTAAAAATAGACTGTCCACTGCCATAGGAAAATAGTTGGTAGAGAAATGCGGGTGTTGACTTCACAAGAGGAAAGGGGATTTGTAGGTTGGTTAACCTGTTCACAAAATTAGTTGGTACTGAGAATTATAAAATTAAATTGTGACATTTCAAACGAAGTGATAAGCGTTTGATTTTACGGCGGTATTTTTCGTTTAAAGTGAAGTGAAGTACATCAGCGTCACATAACCGTTCATCATTGGGTTTTGCGTTTATATTTTGTTGTTTATTACTTATTGTGTATTAAAGTTTATAGTTTTCTGGTAAGTTTTTAAACTTGCGTACCTACCTATATTTACTTTCGCTATTTGTTAGAATTAAGAACATAACATGGTCACCGCATGTGTAATATGGAAGAATAGGAATAGAAAAGTCTGTAGATGTAGGTTTCAAAACCCAAAACATTTTATTTAAAGTCCATTTTTAACAAATGGGTTGAATTTATTAATGAAGAATTTAAAAATTGGACATGGGTTTCCCTTTATAAAGTGACATTATTGAAGACTTCAGCACAATTTTATTACGTAATGATGCATTTCCAATATATAAAGTAAGCTTGATACAATATTATTTTTTTAATTGATTATATTTATGAGTTTCATATGAGTCTTCATATCCACATTTATTTCAGGATTATGAAGAAAAAACTGTTGCTGAACGTTACAAAAGTGTTGTTATGCCAGCATTGCATTGTACAATTTCAACAAATTCATCCGGCAGATGTATTACTTTGTAGAATTAGGTACTGTTTTCACTGTTATATATCATGTAAATTGTAACTAAATGTATTATTTCATTTTCAATAGATACATAAATGATAAACATAACCATAAATATGATTTTATTAAAACAATAACCTTACTTTATTTCAATTCAAATTTTCCCCCAATAAAGCATTAACCAATAAGGTGCTGTGGGCGTCACTCAACCTACCCTTTTCCTCTTGTGAAGTCGCCGTCCCGCATTTCTCTACCAACTATTTTTCTATAGAAGTGGACAGTCTATTTTTAGTGGTTTGTGGTTTTGTGGCTGAGAATCATAAGAGTCCGGGCAGCAGCTGACTTTGACAGCTCTGAGGGCAAACAAACGCTAAATAAAACACGTATTTTCAGTTTACGCAGGCTAAAATGACAATTGTGAATGCAACTCTCACGTTCTCTTAACGCGCGCAACCTGTACATGCGAACACTATAGGCTGTGTTATTACGAATAGAAAAAATTTTGCCCTCAGAGCTATAAAAAAATAGGTAGGTTAATGACGTCATCTGCCCGGTCCCTGAAAAGACTGATAGTGTTTGCCATTTTTCATTTCATTTTTTCATTTTCATGCGAGTGTGGGCTATTCAGACTACTGCAATTTTTGATGCATTACATATATTACTACCTAGATGATTTACCTTATGCCAACCCAATTTCTCTCGGTTGACATTCTGGAGTTTGATAGAATATCATATTGCATAATAATAATTGGTGCATTTTCAGCTTTATTATTAAATCGTAAGAGACGTTGGTGGGTAAGACCATGGATTGAGGAATGGGTAATGAACAATCAAGGCAATTCTAATTTGTTATATAATGAATTAGCAGTGATAGATAAAGATTTTATAAAAATTTTCTTACAGTGGATGACGATACGTTTAATAATCTATTGAAACTTATCGAAAATGATAATCAGACATAGGACGTAAAAGAACATAGTGTTGTAGTTGTAGCATGGAAATGTACAAATATGAACCTGTGTGAACCACAAACCAGGTGTGAACTCCGCTTTATTTCTTTTTCTACGGTGTAGCATTCTCATTCAATAGAATATTCACGCGTAGCTAACAAGAGACACTTCCAAAACACAACCTAACCTCACTGAACTGAACCTAAATGTTATTAAAATTTAATAATTTGTACAAAACCGTAAAAATCATTAAATGTAAACTAAAATTATAAGTACCAAAATTCTATATACCTAATTTAATTTGTAGACATCAAATCTCAAATGAATACTAATGCTAGCGCAGCCATGGTGATAAAGAAACCAAGGTACGATGGTCGCACGAAAAAAAGAAAATGGGAAGAGAGAAGGTCCGATAAAGGGGCAGCCCTTTATCCCGAGAAAAAAATTTGCGATGAACCATACATTCGTATAAAAAGAAGAAAATATGCCATGCTTTTAGGTTATTCGGGTGTGAATTATTATGGCATGCAGCGGTAGGTTTTAAACTGAACTTAAAACGCAAGGACAGTTTTCTCTTTTTTTTTTAGAAATCCCTCGATGCCCACGGTGGAAGAAGATCTGTTTAAAGCGTTGTTAAAAGCCGAATTAATTACGCAAGAAGCGTTTGATCAAATTCAAACGATTCAGTTTCAACGTGCAGCACGAACGGATAAAGGTGTTTCGGCCGCACGCCAAGTGGTTTCTATAAAATTACGTAAGATAGAGTATTTTAATTGTTCTATATCTCTAAAGTTTTTTTTTCAGCCGAAGAAGTGAGTATATCTAAAGTAAATGATGGCTTACCTGAGCAGATACGATTATTCGGTGTGAAGCGTGTCACCAAGGGTTTTAATAGTAAATCGCAATGTGATTTTCGAACCTATACTTACATGTTACCAACTGCCGCGTTTTCCAAATGCGACTTGGAAGTTGAACAAGAAACATTTCGTTTAGATGAGACTTTATTAAAGGAGATTAACGACGTTTTAAGTAATTATCAGGGAACTAAAAACTTTCATAATTTTACATGCAAGAAACAATTTCAAGATCCTAGCGCAAAGAGATATATTGTTTCATTCGAGTGTGAACCACCGATAATACGCAAAGGTGTAGAGTTTGTCATTCTTAAAGTGAAAGGACAAAGTTTTATGTTGCATCAAATAAGAAAAATGGTGGCTATTGTAATAGCGGTTGTCAAAGGCTGTACTCCTCTAAGCACGCTAACCAAAGCATTCACCGAAGAGAAAGTTAACATTCCCAGAGCACCCGGTTTGGGACTTGTACTCGATTACGTTCATTACGATAATTATAATTATCGATACGGGCAAGATGGTATTCATGAAGTTCTGGAATGGAACGAAGTCGATTCGGAGGTTAACGATTTTAAGGAGAAATACATCTATCCGACAATTATTGATGCCGAAATAAGTGAAAAGCCTATGCTTTTATGGTTAAGCGAGCGTCTTACTAAACACCAATTTAATCAAATTGAAGACAACGGTAAGGATAGTGACTATGAAGACAATAGTGATGAAGAGGAAGAAGAAAATGACAAAAATGAAAAACCATGTGAAAATGTTTTAGAATTAAAATAAGATTTAAAGTAAGTGTAATTAATAAATTTTTAAACTAGATCTCTTTTTTATACTATGCTAGCAGATAAAGACAAAAAAAGCGAATGAAACATTAAAATTAAAATAGAGGTCCCTCGCCAGGGAAAACTTGGTGTCCTAGAAGTGTACTAATCAGGGAAAAGTTGTCATTTCAATCAATTTTATCATGCAGAAAGTTTCCTATAAAATATGTCGCGTTACCATACATACATATATGTAGGACGGGTTGCCTATAAAATTTGTACCTGTGTGGGGTTGTACACCCCTGACATTTTGAGTAAAGTTTGGCAGCCCTGATTTTCTAATAGGCACAGTTGGCAGACAACGCATCTGTTCGTGACGTCATTGGGATAACCGTGCTCTACCACAGAATAAAGTAATGGACATTTGTGTAGTCCTACCACTTAATAAAAGTGCATCTTTGGGAAAACGAAAATAGTGGATGTTGTGCACCTTGTTTTCACGTTGTTCTTACAACCTTTCACATCACAATAGACCAGTTTAAAAACTAAGTGGATTGTACAATGTACATGTGTGATCGCGTTAAACGAATATAAATATAAGGAGTTTTCTTTTTGCATCGCCACAGGGTTAGGTAAAGTTACAATCATTATGTGATTAAAGTGCCTTGCGTCATGTGACATTTCTGCCTTAGGTTAATATAAAAGCTTTTAAAACAAATAGGGTTATTGAGAACTGAGTCAAATTATTTTTATAAAACGAATGGTATGTTATTGACAGGGCTGGCTTAAGTCCACTACAACG
This sequence comes from Pyrocoelia pectoralis, assembly GCA_036250285.1. Classification (NCBI taxonomy): domain Eukaryota; kingdom Metazoa; phylum Arthropoda; class Insecta; order Coleoptera; family Lampyridae; genus Pyrocoelia; species Pyrocoelia pectoralis. Next base: position 10,026,301 of record CM070075.1, read on the forward strand.
TGCAAAAAGAAAACACCTATTATGTACCTAATGTAGGCATACCTGTAAGATGGCCAACCCACCATAGGTATACCTAACTGGATGTTGTTGGTTGTAAGCCGAAATTTTGGTAAGGAACGTCTATTGCACGTCTAAAAAGAAATAAAAGTGCTTTGTGATTGTAAATTTAATAAAGAAGTAAATCGGCCTTTAATAACAGATAATAAATAAATAAAATAAACTGAATCAGAAATTACCGAACAGGTGTCGCTTGCCACTAACCTTTAATACAGTGACTGTATTACAAACAGTGACGACAAGCGTGGTATCGATTTTGATTGGCCGTGGTATATTTTGCATCTTAATGGCGGCCTGACTGTGTTTACCTTTGATCAGCGTGTGATTTTTATTTTGATTTAGCAAGTTGCTAGGATACCACCGTTCAGTTCATATAAACCCGCCCACAATTTTGCCTCTTAATGGCGGATAATCGCCGCTTGTCGTCACTGTTTGTAATAAAGTCACTGTAACCTTTAATACAGTGACGATAAGCAGCGATTAGCTCCACCCATCCGCCATTAGAAGGCAAAATTTTGGGGGGGCTTCTATGAACTCAATGGTGGTATCCTAGCAACGTGCCAAATTCAAATAAAATTACACGCTGATCAAAGGTAAACACAGTCAGGCCGCCATTATGAGGCAAAATATACCACGGCCAATAAAAATCGATACATCGCTTGTCACCACTGTTTGTAATAGAGTCACTGTAACACGGACGTATAAAAAACAAATGGACTGCTAATTGGTACGTACCGGCAACATTTATTTGTCCCCACCATGGGAGCCGCCATACTGTGCTCTTAGTTAGTTATTTTCTTGTAGAGATCGATTTTAGTTGGCAATTTCAAACGTCAAATCGAAAGTGGTCCAAACTTCAAAGTCTTTGACTTAACCTCAATGTTTTGTATCTTACCTTTCGTTGCTTTCATATTTGACATTTTTTATATACATAGTATGAATAGAGCGTGATGTTTCGTTGGAAACGATTGTTGCTATGTGTCGTGTGTAAATAAACAAGTTTGTTAAATGGTTACACATAAGGTGTTTTCTTTTTGCATGTTGTGATAGACTTAAGTCAGCTCTGTCAATAACACACCATTCGTTTTATAAAAATAATTTGACTCAGTTCTCAATAACCCTATTCGTTTTAAAAGCTTTATTTAAGTTGAATATTAACCTGAGGCAGAAATGTCTTCTGACGCAAGGCGCTTCAATTACGTGATTATTGTGCCTTTACCTAACCCTGTGGCGGTGCAAAAAGAAAACACCTATAATTATGCCATTTTGGAGTACATCGAAAACCACGTTCCAGAAGAAATTTTACAAATACTTTCAACAGCAGAATCGTCGTTGATACCAAGCAAGTGATGATGAAAATATAGTTACAGAATTGAAATTCAGAAATAATAAAATGACAAATTATAAATTGCAATTTTCAAATATAACCGCTAAATTTTCAGGGTTCATTACTCCCTTTGATTATATATATAATCAAAGATTACTCCACAGACCACTAATATTTTTAATGGTCTGTGCACAAATCACTTTTTTGTTAGTGGTTTGTGGGTCTGTGGATTACTCCTTTAGAAATACACCAATACAAAATTGAGCCACAGAATAAGGTCCCCATACTTATTCTGTGATTGAGCACAGTATGGCCACAGAGTACCTTACAGAGGGGAAAGCTACGGCGGTACCTTTGATCTTTTGGTGTCAAGAATAAATGACCTTCGGCCATATTTTAAGTAGTTCCAGTTCAAATATAAAACATTGTTGTATATTATTTTAGTACCATTCGGTTATTATGATATTCCACTGAAAAATCAAGCACAATGTATTTTATTCTATATCTATAAATTTAATACAATATAACAACGAAGCACGAAGCTTGATTGGAAAACTACTAATAAGATGGAGACCGATGTTTTAGCGGGAAGGCTAGCTTTCCCCTCTGTAGGGGTACTCTGTGGTATGGTGCCGCACAGGCAGGCGACAATTATTTCAACATAATTAGCAGTCCATTTGTTTTTTATACGTCCGTGCACTGTAACCTTCAAACGATATGCGTGAAAATTACGCATCTACTCACCTTAGACCCGCCGTACACGAGCCGCAATTTTGCAGTCGGACCGACCACAAAATTGTGGTCGCGTCGACTGCACTTTGCAGTTGACCCGACAACATTTTTGTGGTTGACTTGCGGTCGTATGAACCGCATCTGCAGTTGAGGCGACTGCAACCTGACCACATCACACAAAACAGGTAGGTAGGTGGAAATAAATCCGGTTGATTACGACCGCAAGTTTGTGGTTCGTGTACGGCAGTGAACGCGACGACCACTCGGGAGGGATCGACCGCAAGTTGACTGCAGATGCGCGTTTCGACTGCAGTAAACGCCCGTGTACGTATGGTATAGTACAGGGTCCGCCAAGGGAACCTGACGATTTTTGGTATTCAACTACAGATTTATGTAACAAGGTATTTATTTTCACATACAAGTAATCGATAGTATATTACATGCCATTTTATTTATGGAAAATAATGTCGCTTAAATGATGTCCTTCACCGCGTACACACTGTTCCAAGCGGTCTTGCAAGTTGCCCATTACGCGCTCAAGCATATTCATAGGAATTGCACGAATTTTATTGCGAATGTTTTCTTTTAATTCCTGAATTGTTTGCGATCTATTTAAATACACCCTGCTCTTAAGATAACCCCATAGCCAATAATCACAAACGGTCAGGTCGAAAGACCGTGCCGACCAAGGAACATTCCCATTGCGCGACATGACTGCTGCTGGAAACATTTCTTGCAGTCGAGCTATTGATGGTGGTGATGTGTGAGCTGTTGTTCCATCTTGTTGAAACCATACAGTATTCATATCAATGTTTTGTCGACGAAGCTCTGGTTCCAAAAAGTTGTTCAACATTTCCACATATCGTTGCGAATTGACCGTAACAGCATTTCCAACACCATCTTTAAAAAAATATGGACCAATTATAGCGAATCTCGCCACTCCGCACCATACAGTTAAAATGGCAACTACTAACGATGGTTTCCCCTCACTAACCGCTATTCTACGTAATGCAATGTCTTCGTACTATACATGTTAAAAACATCAAGTTCCTTTGGCGGACCCCGTATTTCTTATGGGGAACTGCAGTTCGCCGGAACGCGACCGCAATTTGTGGTCGGTCCGACTGCAAAATGCGGCTCGTGTACGGCCGCTCTTATACGTCTGCAACATCTACTTACCTCGTCTCGATTCGTCTCTCTCCAATCTAGAACACCTAATCTCCCAGTCCTTTCCCGCTCGTCGGGGATTTCAATGTGTACAATCCCATGTGGGGTTCAGACAGGATGGACGTTCGTGGTCAGGTCCTAGAACAGTTAATTGTTAATATAATTCCAACGTATCGTTGTTAAACAATATGGATCACGCACATTGCGCAACAGCTGTTCTAGTAACTTCTCCGTCCCGTTGTGTTCCATAACATTTCGGATAAAGTAGAAAGCTCTTGAGGATCTGTACGACAGCGGCCACTTTCCCATTGTCATGGAGCTCAACATTCCTCGTTCCAGCTGCTATAGTCCTAAAAGATGGAAAATCGACAAAGCAGATTGGGATGTTTACAACGCACTTACCTGTTCGACTCGCTCCAGCTGGTACATTTGGAACTCTCCATAATTAAAGCTTTCGATTTGAGACATCAACTGACCGCCGTATCTTTGATATCAACAAGGTCTATGACATGACGTAGCGATTCGGGATGTTATAATAACTACACGAGTGGAACTACCATGGCAACGTGCCCTCCTTCGCTGCGTGGTTGGTGGTTCTTGAGAGAGATTCTTCAATGCTAGTCCGGGCCAAGCAACAGAAGCAGAAGGGCTACCTAGAAGAAATATTATAAGTAGAGATTATAAATGGGATGCATTACCGCTAGAGTGACGAGAAGCCCAACATACGGGAAGAAAAATGGAAGCGAAACGAACTAAGATTGTATCGGGGGCTCCGCCGATTCAGTCCGACTGAAGGGAGCAAATAAATCATATCACGTTTATATCAACAAACAAGGAAGACACACCAGTCAAAGTGGAAGAAGAACAAGAATCATCAGAGGAAACATTGAAAGAAGAAACTGTATAGGAGAAAGAGGAACAAGAGGCGAATAATGGATCAGAAGAAAATCTATTTAACGAAGAATGGTCGAGAGGGTTTCAGAGGAACTTTATTATTCTATTATAGTAGGAGTGGTGGAGGAGATAAACAGAGATTTTAAAGTTGATAATGGGAGTCAAAAAAGCTGGAGGTGGTGTCATCTTATAGGAAATTCTTTACTGATTTCAAATCTATGGTAAATTTCTTGATCGGATCACCCGTTTGCCGTCGGGACGCCGTTAAAGTCAACATATACACCCTTGAATATCTCGAGAACGACACATTCAAGTACAAAAAGGAAAAAACAAGTTTCCTTTATTTTTTGAACGTAAACATCACCCTCACTCCCTGTGGGGTGGAGCGGGGGTGAACTTTGAAAACTTAAATAGGAACACCTATTTTTTATTGCATTTTTGGATTCTCCATAAAAAACTATTCTCACATTGCAAATTTCACCCCCACCTACAACCCATTTTTTGGGGGTGGAAAGGGGGAGAAAAACGATCTTTTTTACTTTTTTTTTTCCTCCAACATTTTTTCGTGATTTACAAATTATCCGTCACCCTCTCCGCTCCCATTTCCCTTAAGGGTGGAAAGAAAAACAATGACTCATTTGTGCAGAATCCGGGGTGCTTAATAGAACGAAGGAATGATAAGGGCAGATCCAAAAATTTTCTTTGGGGGGGGGGGTTATAATTTCTTTTTTTGGTTCAACAAAACTTGAACCCCTCACGTATCGACGATTTCTTTTAATTCAGTATCGTTTGGTTTCATACATACCTTTTTTGAAAAATATTGAAACATCTTCAAATTATTGTTTATTGAATTGAATAGGGTCAGTATTCAATACTGACAATGCCGACCGGTATTCAGTACCTACCGATCTGGGAAAGGAAGAGGGTTAAAAGAATCAGATTTTCAGATATATTTATAAATAGGTACTTAAATAATTGTGTAACAACGTTGATTTCTTGACTTCGCGAATCTATCTAATATCATTTTGGGTATCATTGGAATGCCTTGATGCAAATGCATTAATGCTAGTCCCGCACAAGACGATCTTAGGTCAGTGGCTGCTGAGTCACGATTTCAGCCGACGCAGCTGGCTGAAAAACATCTTTCTGCAGAAACCAAGCTAATTGGAAAACTCAAGAAAATGTGTAACAGTCCCTCAAAATTAGGATAAATGTCCGCCTCGCACATTCTAAACATTTCCGCAACAGATAGATCGCCGCTATGTTTCAAATCACGATCACAACAGACCTTCCACCATAATTTTTTTTTCCCTAAAGTCGAATAAACTCATGAAACAAAAAACGACCCAAGCCCTATGCCCCATCTATCTTCATTATTTCGTTCTCTTCATTAAATCTTATTTAAAGGGAGGCTTTGAGTTGTTTATTATTAATTGTTACCTGTCACCCCCCTTTGTGAGATGGAACCTTACACATCGTTCATACATATAAACATATTAAAATGTTTCCATTGAAATTCCAATCATGCGTTGCAGAATTATCTACTTATACACATTTGTAGCTGTAAAAGCTGTGCACAAGTGTTTTACACTTTCAGTAATTTTCACTTACTAAACCTGGTTCATTTTTACATGAATATAGTTTTAAATGAATTAATTAAATGAAACGTTGCTTCATTGTAATTAAAGTATTCATTTCTTTTGCAGTTCACAAATTGGAACAATACAGTAAGTTTATAAAATGAAATTTCCGATTATACTGAAACTGAAATTTACTGAAGTTACTTTCGTATTTCTAAAACAAAACTATTATCATATACATTGGTTTCGACGGGTTTCTACGAAAAATCGAAAGGTACTTTGTACCGTTTATAAGAAGACTTTTTTATATTAAAGCGAAATTGTAGTGTATATAAGAAACTAGAGTTGGTTTACTTTTGAAATAAAATGGAGATTATATCAGAGACGAATCGATGTGGTAGAACGCACTTGCTCCCCAACGCTACGTTTGGTTTCGGATTTGGTTTCGAATTCTGAGTTTCAGCGACGCGAGACAAGGGTCGTTACGTTGTACGCTTTAGGACTTTTAATGCTATTTAGACATGAGTTTGTATTTGAAAACGTCATGTACTTTTTGCAGGTAACCACTTACAAATTAATTTTATTTATAAGACATTCCATGGAATTAAGACTATGAATACTTTTTTGTTGTAAAACTACTATTTTACAATGTTCATATAAAGCTAAATAAACGGAGGCAATTCTTCAGTAAATTCATCGTGAATTTAAAAAGAAAGTAAATTCGATTCAACTGAAAAAGCTTTATTCATTTTATGCAAATAAAGTTCACAGAATAAGCAAATGCGCAGAATCCGTAAAAGACGAGAAATTATTTATTATAATAGGAAAAATTGTTTTGTTCTATGATTTATAGCCAAATAATCCTTTTGTACAAAGTAGGAAAAGTTTAAATAAATTTGGATCGATGTTGCAATAATGTACGAATTCTATATACCTAAAGTGAATTTTGTCGAATCTTCACTCTAATCCTTTATATACAATTTATAAATTTTTTTAATACCTATGTAATTTTACATTTATTTTCTACAAATTTTTACTAGGATTAGTTTAAAATTAAAGTAAATAAATTAAAATAAAATGTAGTCACGTTTTGATTACTCACAGAAAATAAGTTGTAAAGTGACGTGTCGACGTTTACAGTCTTCAGCGATACTGACAAGAGCAGAATTCGTAATTGAAAAGTAAATTGTGTCACATATTGTCGCATTTTCTAAGTAAGAAAGGTTTTGAAAACATAAAGATGATTTTTGTTATATATTTTATATAGAGATGGAGATGGAGAAATTTAATCGCTGTGTATATAATTTCTATTTCTAATGTTTGTGTAGGAATCGGGCATGGCGAGGATACACGAAACCACATCGGACACGCGAAGCGCGGTTAGCTGACATTGGTTTCCCCCGCCAGGTCAAGCGCCAATGAGAATTCACCTAAGACCCAGATAGCACGCAAGCTTACGGCAAGCTGTATTTTGATTCGATTTTGGCTTGATTATCCAGCTTAACGTGACTAGTTTAGATCAAGCTTACTCTAAGCTTGCAATTCTAGCATAATATAATACCTTTTAAGCGACAAGGTAAGCAAGGTTGTATCAAGCATAGTACAAGCTTACACTTTTAACAAACCGGAGGTTAAATTTTAGCCTAACCCCGCTTCTCGAGACGCTAATGCATAGCGCAAGCGTTTTACATTACTTTGAAGTCATTTTGCATTTTATATTCGCTTTTCTTCTCACTACTAACCTTTTGGCCTTTACCTACCTAAGTCGTTTTCCGTTTGTCGTGTCGTGTTCTCGTGTTTGCTTAAAGTTACTGTTTTCCGTTTTGATTTTGTCGACATTGTTATTAGTTGTTTGTTATTATTTGTTTCATATTTGTTATTATCATTATCATTGTTGTTACTTAGTATAGTTAGTTAAAAACACTTTAGTGCCCAATTCCATTTGGTGAACACGTGTTTCTGCAGAACGCAGGTAAGTTTTTCGTTTAAGTTAATTTTTGTATCTTTCATGATTCATATTTTTGATTTTATTACATGACAATGCATATTTTTAAAAGTTTTGAGAAAAGTTTCTTAAACAGACAGCACCATATAGGAACCGGATTTAAGGGTTTAAAATAAATTGTTATTGAAAAATAGAGACGTAGAAAGCGGTATTTCCAGGTATAAGCAATGTAGAATAACAATGATACAAAAATAATCCCATTCTTTATTTAAAATTTTGGTGAATCACTAAGTCCTTTGTCTAAATTATTACTTTTTCGTGCACCGTGTAGTTATTGGTGTATTAATGACGATATTAATGTATTCGTTTGGTTTAAAAGGGATGCGTAAATAATGCGTATTCTAGTTCAAAAATTCACTAAAGAAATGTGTTATATTTCTACTTTTAGCAGGGTTACTAAGTGGCAAATTTCAAATTTACATTGCTAATGAGGAAACTTACTCAATCAGTACTTAAGGTTTGCATTGATCATAGTCCACATTTGTTTTGAGATTGAACAAAATCCTCCTATATAATATGACATTAATTTTTTGTTTTTTCTTTACAGAGATCAACGTCTCCAGAAAAAGATGTAAATATTTTGTTATTATAATATAATAATTAGATAATATCTACATATTATGTAATTACAATTGTAACATATTAATGTTAAAAATTAAAAAATAAAACCATCGCAGTATGCAGTATGTTGTTAAATTTGTTACCTACTTTGTTTTGGAGAGATGCGAAAGCCAATTCATATATACACATTGGGTAAAATTAATAGGTTTGAACAATGAGCGTTATGCAAGCTGATAAAGTAAGCTTAACACACGCTTGATGCGTGTAAAATAGAAATAGCATACTTGATTTGAGTTGGATACAGCTTGGGCATTACGTGACAAGCTGGAAACTAAGCTGGCACAGCAACCTTGATTCCAGCTTTTAAATTAAGCGTGACACAAACTTGATGTGTGTAAAGTTGGATGCATGATTTCAGTTGGATACAAGCTTGACAGCTTTACGTGACAAGCTGGAAGTAAGCTGGCATGGCAACCTTGATTTTAGCTTGTAAATTAAGCGTGACACGAGCTTGATGCGTGTAAAGATGGATGCTTGATTTCAGTTCGATATAAGCTTGACAGCTGTACGTGGCAACCTTGAAACAAGCTCGCATGGCAATTTTGAAGCAAGCTCACATGGCAACCTTGAAGCAAGCTCGCATGGCAACCTTGAAGCAAGCTGGCATGGCAAGCTTAATTCCAGCTTGTAAAGTAAGTGTGACATAAGCTTGATGTGTGTCAAGTTTTATGCTTGATTTCAGTTGGATATAAGCTTGGCAGCTTTACATGACAAGCTGGAAACAAGCTGCCACTGCTGGCATGGCAACCTTGATTTCAGCTTGTTTCAAACCATTTTTGCTATCTGGGGATAAGTGGGAAGACACGCCCGCTCAAATGGGTTTAAAAGCATGCGCGCGCCTTGGGAATTTACTTATTCTTCTGACGTTGTTAATAGCACAGAAGAACTAAGTACCCCTAGTCCGACGTTGTTAATAGCACGGACGAAGGGGCAGCTACTCTAGTCCGACGTTGTTAAGAGCACAGACAAAAGGGTCCACTATCCGACGCCGACGTTGTTAAGAGCACGGCTAGGATGAATCGCTGGTAATTGGTAAACTCTCAACTATCCGACGCCGACGTTGATAAAAGCACGGCTAGGATAAGCAGTTACAGTCCAGTACCCCGCATCGCTCGCCGGTACCAAAGGTTGTCTCACCGCTGCCACCGACTCCGACCAAGAAGCCGCGGTGGAGGTTGGTGCCAATTGAACTGGACAGCAAGCCCTGTTATGCGGATCCTCCAAAGCAACCCCTGCATCCCCTGGATCCTAGGAGACAGTGCGTTACTTACATACGCTCAGTAACTTAACGTTCGCGCTTAGAGTAAATCGTTTATTTGTGTTATTTTTGTTATTTATTTCTCGTTTCATTTCATGTATTTAATCTAGTATTTCTGTTCTTATACCCGTGTGTAAATATATCCTATTCATGTAAAATAAACAAAATCGCGTCAACAACGCGACATTTGTATATCGTTCTATGGAATAATTGGAAAATTCGGTGTCATATGAACCTTGGGAAAACGAGCGTGAGATGCATGATCGTTTTCATGTATGTATCTTTCTTTAACCTACGCCAGTTAACGTTGTAAGCAACGTCTCCAATTCGTCATTAGTAAATGTGAAGAGGGGAGCATGTGTTTAGACTACATCTGATTGGGTTGTCTTTCCGGTATGATGTCATTGAGGGCAGGCAAAGTATTATTGGCAGCACATTTTTTAAGCATTTTTATCTGCGTATCCATAAATCCAAATAGGCCCCTTTTAAAAATTCATTTTTGCGCGAGGTGTCTTGGTGGAAAATAAACAGAAACTAGAAAGAATTGTTGATCATATTAAATTCACAGCCCATATCGCGGTTGCAACAGCTAAGTTGCATCACAAAGCATGGAATGCACAGTCAGAGAAACATCCATGGGTAAAAACTCGAAAAAGTCATGTGAATAACCTGATTCATCTTTGTGTTGAAGTTTATAATGATTCGATGATTGAGATTGTAAGTCCACGATCTTGCCCATCACGTTCCTTAGCTAATACGAGAGCCAATTCCATCGTAACACAAGGGCTGGAAAATTGGGATGCGCTGATTCCAAGTTTTCAACCACCGCAGTCAGAATTATAATACATTACAGAGACCCAGTGGTATATTCAGAAATGCTGCACATATTAGAAGATAGGGAACGGAGAAAGCTTGGGGATATAATTTCCAGATCCTTGTGCTATTCTATCCAAATAGATGGCAGTACCAACCGAGAAAACAAAGACAACAAGTTTTTAATAGACCGATACGTATCACCTGAAAGTCTAGCCGAGGTAAAAAATCTTTTTATCGGTGTGACTGAAGCAGAGGAGCACGGGGCCGAAGGCTTGCTTGAAGCTATAAGAAAACTCACAGAAGCCACCCAAATGCATTTGCATAAAATGCTGGGAATTACTACCAATGGGAAAAACAAAGGACTGTGGAAAATTCTACAAGACTACATACGTCACGGCCTATTAACAGTATAGTGCTGTGACCTTGAAATGGAATCAGCCCTAAGTACCATTATAGGACTAAACACTTGGCTCACTATCCTCAAAGCTGTGTCCACTTACTTCAGTACATCTCCTTCCAAACTAAAAATTCTCAAGAGATAATGTCCAGACTATTAGACAATTCCCTGCATACTGTGAGGTTAGACTTGCGGAACATATCAGGAATCTAATACTGTCAGTTCTCAAATACTTTATCCGGATGTCGCGTCGATTTGTTTGGGAAGAGTTGGAAGCTATCAGTACAACGCCCAGAAATGACAAAAGCACAGCAAAAGGCTTGCTCAAAACTGAACTGAAGAATGTTGACACCGAACGCTTACTGGGTTTCGGTACTACCAACAGTGATGCGAGGTCTTCCATGGTACATTATACCCGAGTACCAAGTCACGCCCGCAGAGTTAGTCTATGGTGAAACCATCTGACTGCCAGTTGATGTTATGGAAGATTCAAAACCAAGGCATGTTCCGTCACTAATAAATAAAATCAGAAAGCAAATACGACATCGTCATCTAGTTCCATTTACGCATTGCACGATACCATAAGGAAGCCATTACAACCAACTTATGATGAACCCTTTAGAGTAAGCTCTCGTACAAATAAAACAGTTATTCCTCAAACCTCCAGACAACCCGAAGGCCAATACCTATCTGAAATGTTAACGATTTTTTGTTGTTAATAATTGTTGATGTTACTGTTTTGAAGAATCCAGCAAGTTGATATACATATTTCTTTCTGCAGGGAAGGTTTTTTTTTGGACCATAAAATCCTTGCCGATATAGTTTAAAGAACCTAAAGTGAATATTAATGCAAATTAGTGCAATGAAATTCTGAACAATCTTCATCAAGCAATATGACGAACAAGTTCAGGAATACATTTACGTTGTGCCATTTTCCTCTACGACAATGCTGGAACTCATGTCGCCAACGTAGTATGAAATAATCTGCAACAAAAAAAAATGGAGGATTTTAGAACATCCACCAAATAACCTAGATGTATTCACCCTGTGATTTCTATACCTTTGGGTCACTGTCACTTCAGCTACAAGGCTTCTACGAGCAAGATGTGTTAATTATTTCGAAATATATTCCTTATTAATTTTTTTCTCGGCCAAAGATATGTTTCAATTGAACAAGCCTCTCATTAATTATTTGTAAACTTGTAGTCATAGCCAGTGTTTGCAGCATTAATTCTTCATTTTAATTTCTTCCCCTGTCGGTCAGACGAATTCGAAAATAATTGTTCATTTCCAAGTTGAGTTGGCCGTGCCATTGATAAAATGTTGGCTCTATACGTTTAATTGCATCCAATTGGATAATCAATAGTTAATTATAAATGTAGATACAATTGTACATGTTGCACATTAGTTCGAATTTTAGTTCAATTACTTGAACTTTTTCAGATGTAATTGCTAGAGTTGAGCTCGTGTGCATGTATTTCGTTTATCCCATATATAGTAATCAAATTAGCTACAAGAGAACTTATATTTTACGGCCACAAGCGTTTCGAAACAGAAAAGGTAGTACTTTAAAGTTGAGGCTAAATTATTTTTGTAGCGTGTTGAAATTGAATTACGAAAGTCGGCCGCAACGTGGACCTTTTCATAAGTGGAAATTAACAGATTAGAAAAGAATTAAAGGCGAATGAAATTTAACACAGGATGTATCGACACCTGCATAATTTCGTTACGTAACGCATTTGAAAATGACAATTAGATTCTCAGAAATAAAATTCTACTGAAGATGGTTAAATAATGATTCAAAACATCAAATTTAACAAACTAGTGGACAACGAAAGGGCAATTAGAATATTAAAAATATAATATTACTAGAACTTTATAGAAAATACTATAGAACGTCAAATTACTGTATGGACAGAAATCCTCATCTTAAAATGATTAATTGAGTTACATACAGTTTGTCATAGAGTTAAGATTGTAAATTAAATTTGCATACTATTTAAACGTGACAAAATAGGAGGAAAATACTTTAATGAAACCCTAAAAATCAAGCGGAAATGAGTACGGAGTGTCGAGGAATTCGGACGTGTTTAAGTCGCACCATAAACTAAACTTTCGAGTGTTTTCCAGTATGTCAATTTACTGTTGCGGCCGCGGCGTGCAACACTGGAAAGCTAATTGAGTGATTAGTAGGTACCTTAAGGAAACTTGGCGAAGACAAAATTATGTTTGTTATAATAATAATAAGAAATAAAGGTGCCACGGTTGTCTGCAAAGATATTCAACTATTAAAAACGAAAGGGTACGTTGGCCTAAGAAAATAAAAGCACTTTAATTATAATGGAGCACTATAGCGACGAAGAAAAAAGAATTACTCAGACGTGATGGATATGTTTGTTAAAAGTGAAAAAAATTGAAAGAACACCAGAAAGAAGAGACGAATTTGACAAATTAATAACTAATCTCGTGGATCTAAAAAGTGATATAAAGTGTTACGAGGGCAGCTGAGAGTTACGGGGAAAGAAATAGAGAAGTGAGGCAGGAAAATATTAAATTACAGGAGAAAAATAACACATGAAGGAAAAGAAACTATCAATAAAATAGAAGAGATGGGTGTAGTAAGAAAGAGAAATCACATTGTGCTACAAGGTTTAAAACTCGAGACCTGCGTGGAATAGAGAACTTCGTGGTGCAAATATAACAAAAGATAGAAGAAAAAACCTGCTGAGTGGAATTAAATGTAATTCTAATCAGTCTATTTTAACAAACTTTGACAGATGATTTAAGAAAGGAGGAAGAATGTCATACGGTCAGGCCCGGATTAAAGAGTGGAGGGGTCCGGGGCCCTTACGTGAAAGGGGCCCTTTCTTAAACTCATCGGAAACGTCGCTATTGTTCTTCTATCAATGCGACACTGGCACGCGAACAATCTGACTGCTTGAGTAGTTTATTCTATTTTTGAATTTTATTGCAGTTAAAAATTAAATGACCAGTAAACTGGCACACAACTTTCCCGTGCTTACTACAATGACGTATTAAATAAAATAGTTTTTGCGTAATAACTCAAAAAAATAAAAAAATAAATATAATAGTGTGTAGTATAGTTGTAATCAGAAAACGATTTCTGATTTTTTCCTGAAATAATACACAGGGTATCATAAATATTTTTAATATTTTGTAAATTGCTATACTTAATATACTTGATTAAAACAGTCGTATGTCCTCTACTTCACTGTACAGTTTTACTTCATTATCTTTCTTAATAAAAAAGTTATGGATTTTTAAAATTTTCAACTTCAAACATTCATCCCCGTTCCCCTATGGGAAATAAAGAAATAAATGCAGTACCAATAGTTTTTCATGAACTATATGAATAACATTTCAAAAAATAAAAGAAATGCTTGGAGCAGATTTTGAGAAAATCGATTTTTAATATTTGACCAATTTTGGCCACCAACAAATTGGCCACGTCATATTTTTGTTCGTTACCAATTATAAGTAAAAGTGCTGGCCATCCTTTGGCTATAATTTCCAATTTTCAAATTTTAATTAAGTTAAACGGTTCTTGAACTACACCCTAAAAAGTAAAAACTTGGAGAATTGCTATATTGGCCGTCATTTTGAATTTAGAAACAAACGAAAAACGGTGTTTTATTTGTAACCATGTCTACTAACATTTCACCGAGAGAAATTAGTTGGGTTCAAATTTAAATGTTTGCTCCCAAAATAACGCCCCGCTTGTTTTACCGTTGAAGTTTTTTATAAGCCTTAGTTTTAAATTTTAACAAGATCGGTCTAGTACTTTCGGCTCCACAGCCATAACGTACGCACGCACCCACAGACAAACAATTTTCAAAGATGGTGGTTTTGGACTCAAAATGTCGAGATTCATCAAAATCTCGAGTTCGATTTTTTTTCGATTACATTACTTCCCCTATGTGTTGCATATGCACGGAAAAGTAAAAATGCGTTTCGAAAATCTACTACGGTATTTATTTTTTGTAGGCTCAAGTGGTATCCCCCTATGAAATGTGGGCCCCCTATCTAACGGGGTCCGGAGTATAGCCTCCCCTAGCCCCCCCCCCCCCCCCCCAATCCGGCCGTGCATACGTTTTCATGTAGAAGAAGAGGTGGGAGTTCACATGTGCGTTTTATTTTTAAAATTTTGTTATTTAATTCTAATTTTCTTTCCATTTCTTACCAATCATATTGGGGGTAAAAATACGATACACGAAATGATTGTTATGCTTTTCATTTCAATAAACAATAATCAACGTTTTTTACCATTCGACGACAGTACTAATTTTTAAAACTATAAAATTGAGAAATAGAAAGAAGTATTTTTGCAAAATACAAATGAAGTTAAGCGTTTCTTTCTGGTATTTCTTATTAACAGTGACAGTGCTGTTCTCTTAGACGAAAAAGCTCTAACACCTAACAATTTGCTATGTTATTTTTGTTCATTACTGTGGGTGAATATACCAGAGAAGTAGCCATACTTAGGATTGTTTTGAATGTTGGTCGTTATGGGGAAAAAGATTCTGACATTAATTACAGTGAGCATATACGGTGATAGGTAATTAGTGCATGTCTCAATTAGTGATATAATTAGTTAATAGGATGAAAGCTGTCGGGTCTGGTTTTGAAAATCAACCAATTCAGTTATTCCACAACGATTGTCAGCTCAAATGCGACACCTTTTATCTCAAACGAAAAATCATCTTCGAGTGAGATTTACTTTGAGAAGGTGTTTTTAGTTATTAGCTACCAGCCATAATTCAAGATTATACGATACTTAAGGCAAGTGATTACGTTTGATACATAAGCTCACCGTATTACTTTTTAGGGCACGTGACAAAGCTTCTTTATTTTATTATTCCAATTCTACATATTATTTATTTATTTATGTATTTATTTGATTGGATCCATATTCTTGGTGTAAAATGATTGTTTCTCCTAATGGGGTGAATAATGATAATAACCAAATAATCACACAACCTCTTCCATGAATAACTTTTATTTTGATTAAAAATCGAAGTGGATAAAATTGATTAAAGTGATGAAGGATACGACATGTTTCGACAATCTTTTGGTGGTGCATCATCAGGCTACAAAATATTTGCTAAACATAAAACTAATAGTAAGGTACATACTTACTCTACATGTAATGGTTGAGTTAGGTGGAAGGAACAACCACAAGAACATAAAATTTTATAAACACCTGAAGCTGTCAATGGGTCTAAAGGGTCCTTAGGAGATCTCAAAAACTCAGAAATTTTCATTGTTAGAATAAAAATTATCTTTATGTTATTTTTCTCTAATATTCTACCAATTTTATCAGTAACTCCTCCAATATATGGCAGAAAAACCATACTTAAATGTGGTAATTTAGATCCATTGACAACTTCAGGTGTTTATAAAATTTATGTTCTTGTGGTTTGGTATATATGTATTGGAACTACTAAACGTAGTTTTTTAACTAGAAGGAAAGAACACATGCGGTTTTGCAGATTAAATCAACCTGAAAAATCTGCAATAGCAGAACATGCGTTAAATAAATAAAAGTCATCATATTCTATTTCATAATATGAAGATTTTATCAAGAACTACTAATTTTTATGTTCGCCTGCAACGTGAAGCCATTGAAATTTATAAACATCCCTTATATTAATAGACAGTCTGATAAGGCACTTGGTTTTGAAACATGTTCGTGTGATAGATAATCATACTTAATTATTTAGTTGGCATATTTATTAGTTGACAATTTAGTTTTAATTGTACAATTTGTCAGTTTTCTTTTCGTTTAATTTTAATTTTAACCCACTGAAGAAGGCACCTGTAAGTGGTGTCCGAAACGTTTGGATCACAAAATAAATAATTTTCAATTATAATGAACAACTGTGGAAGCTTTCATTATTAAATTTCTAATTGATTTGGAAAAATATTTGACTTATGCAGTTAAATTAATTAAATCTCTGCCGCTGCATCACCCAACTTATTTTTAATTAGAATATTGATTAAAGAAGGGAAATATCTACTAGAATTAAAAAAAAACTTAGGTTCGTGTGCAAATGATCACGAGTGTTATAGAGAAGAAAGCATGAAGGAAACACCAATTAACGCGAATAGAAAAGAGTATTTCTTGCGAAGCATGATTTTTTATCTATGTAGATGATTAATGATGGAAGTTAAATAGGCGCCCTTTTGAAACTAAACTCGATTCGAGCCGGAAATGTTTTTTTTATAATACAGTACACAATTTTTCCATACATGAGAAAAATTTAAAAGCACGATGAAGAGTAGAAAAATTATTTAATAACTAAATGTACTGGAAAAGTGTTTTTTTTACATCCCTTAATTGATAGAATATCTCAATAAAGTCACATTTGTTTATAAGGAGATTATAAATGACAGCATTTAACATGTAATACTGTATAACCGCAATAAATTAAACAAATATCTGGTCATATTTTACTGGGCGATTTAATAAAGTCATTTGTTAATAAATAACAGTTTTAACAGAAAACAGAATGATAACGTAATTTTTTTACCCTAATTCATTTTAAACCCCAATTCCAAAAACCTTTTAAGTCCTACCATCAAAATAAATCAATCTCTTTTTAGAAGCTATTTTTGCAGATTAGACGTATGAGCTCATTCTATTCAATTTTCTCCTCATAAAGCTTGATTTATACATCGCCGTTTAGTATGCTCCGTTATAACATTAAAGCTAAATAGACTTTGTTCTTCAATTTACCACACATACAGTTTGAATAATTAATTTAATTAATATCATCAATTAATATCTATCTGTATAAAGCTATCTCATAAATTATTTATGTAATCGAGAAAAAAAAATACCTTTAAGTATTTATTCCAATTTATATTTCGTTAACTGTCATATCAGTAATTTACGTAAATACATTTGTACCCTTGCATTAACAAATTCATTTCTGTAAAAAATTGTAACTGTCGGTAAATAGTAATAATGCAGAGCTTTTGCCACAATTTATACTGGTAGGGAAGTGTAAAACAAACTCTAGTTTGTGAAACTAACTTAACGAATTTGGCTTAATCATCGACGGACAATATAGACTGGGAGCCGGCCATCTTTTTTGCAATCAACTATATACTTTTTATACTTCGTGAGCGGCTTTATTTTAACGAGACGGTAAACTTTTTCCTCTACGAAAATGTTCGCAAATAGGTCCTACGGGGGTGTGCAGGGAAAAACACCCCCCCCACACCACTGACAAATGTAGTACCCCCATGGTTCACACAGCCCCCCCCCCCCCCCCCCCCCCATCTTACCACTTCAAAATCTCAATTTCTACTGTGACTCCACAACTAACACATGTACAATCGTATGCCTTCACCATAACAAATTTTTATTTATTACAAAACCTATAATACATTAGGAAGTCTACTAATTTTTTATCATTAGTCTAAGAATATTTAATTACAAAGACGTTGGTATTTGAATTTCCAAACAACAATCAAAGCTCCTCACCTGCAACATGCATCTCCGCTCTCATCATCGACACCTCCATTGTTCACTTTCATCTTCACTCACCTGACGGTATTTATACTATGTATTTATATTAAAAACACGCATTATTTTACAATCATCACTATATTATAGTATACAGGGTGTTTCAGACCACCCGTACCGGCCAAATATCTCGCGAAATACAAAACGCAGTGAAAAAAGAAAAAATACGTCTAAACAATTTTTTAAGACTCTATTGTTTGATAGTAATAGGATGTCCCCACTCCCACCCCCGGGGGGTGGAGAGGGGGTAACTTCGTAATCTTAAATAGCACCCCCCAGTTTATTATGCAGATTTGAATTCTGCGTTAACAAATAGGAACTTTTTATTTGAAACATTTTTTGAAGTTCGTGACAGAAGGCGCTATGATCGCCGAAAGAAGTTTTTCCGATTACCTATGCTAATTTGATGTCAGTTTTGTTAAGTGACAATCAAAAATGGTAATGCTTTGCAAAAGGGAAGAGGGGGAGCTTTATTAACCCCTCCCCCTTCCCCACACCGCCACTTCACCCCTACGGCCCATAACTTAGGATGGGAAAACGCAACCATTTTAGATTTAAACAACTGTTCAATACCACGATTGAAGAAGTTAAATTTTGTAAATTTTTTTGTCTTTGATGGAAAATAGAAAAAAAAATTTGAAATACTTTGATTTCACGAGTAAAGAACACATTGACATTCGAGATACGTTTAAATCTAAAATTAGGGGTGAAGTGGCGGTGTGGGGAAGGGGGGAGAGTAAATAAAGCTCCCCTCTTCCCTTTTACAAAGCATTAACATTTTTTATTGTCACTTATCAAAACTGACAACAAATTTTGCATGGGTAATCGGAAAACTTCTTTCGGCGATCATAGCGCCATCTGTCACGAACTTCAAAAAATGTTTCAAACAAAAAGTTCCTATTTGTTAACGCAGAATTCAAATCTGCACAATAAACTGGGGGGGTGCTATTTAAGATTACGAAGTTACCCCCTCTCCACCCCCCGGGGGTGGGAGTGGGGACATCCTATTACTATCAAACAATAGGGTCTTAAAAAATTGTTTAGACGTATTTTTTCTTTTTTCAATACGTTTTGTATTTCGCGAGATATTTGGCCGGTACGGGTGGTCTGAAACACCCTGTATAATCTATCAGCTCGGCCTGATGATGGTATATAGTCATACCGAAATCAATAGCCATAGAAAATAAATAAATAATAAACAAGTTTAGTTTGCTTTCTGTAATTATACATAACCTCAAAATCATTAACAAGCTAATATGGAGAAATTTATAAAAACAGTTTCTTTATAAGTTTTGGCAAATTGACATGTACATTGTACAGATGTACACATCTTAGTTAAATAATTAATTATTGGTACATACATATTACGTACACGCAATTAACAACTGCTTCCGTAATTACCTTCGTGTATTCCTGCAATGGTGAATGCCTTTTATTGTTATTATTATTTATTCTTTGATTCCAATCGATACTCAGGCCAAGCCTGGTTAACTATTCTCTCGGATTGAAATCAAGTAACGATTAGTCTTAGTATTATACACAAAATACACCTAAAGTAGGTATTAAAAACATAGTTACATCTGTTTTGTAATAGTATGATGTTTATTGTGTAAGTGCTTGTGTTCAGAGGCGGATTTACGCTTCTGCCGCCTAGGGCCACAAGGAAAGTGCCACCCCATCACATCCCTCGGCGCAGGAACGAACTAATAAAATTTATTTATGCAAGTCTGAAGTTGAGAAAACAAAATTGTTTTTGTTTGTAAAATTATACGTTTCTTATTGTTAATATTCTCATTTTAATTTCACTTGAAAAAGCCAACCATATTATTGGCGAGACGTTGTATTTTACATCTACATGATTCAAAAATTTTAATTGTGATGCTAATAAAATAAGAAGAAAATCATAATAATTTATTTGGCATAGTAAGAACCCTTATATCGCAATAAAAATAGAATTTATTTCATTTCTATGTACTTATTGCAAATCAATAAAACATATTACATTTGGAGGACACCCGAGAAGTGGCAACGGCATTTTTGGTTATTTGTAACTCAAATTCTTAGACAGCCTGTAGGTAGGATAGTCCCTCTGAAAAATAAAATAAAATAAATAAATAAAATCAAATAAATAAATGAGCCCGAGCCCGACTGAATAAACTGAAAGTGCAGCGTAAACGATGTTTGGGATGATTCGAGTACTTACTTATTTTTATCACGTAAAATAATAGCTCGTAATGACCTATTTTCACTTCAATTTTTATTCCATTGTTTTCCAATTTTTTTCACACAAATTCTGTCAATTAAATTTTGTGCCCTATAATTTTATCGCTCCCGAATTTTTGCCGCCCCGGGCACCAGCCCTTAAAGCCCCCTCCCCTAAATCCGCCCCTGCTTGTCTTTTGTGTTCCTTGTGTGTTCTGATGTTGCGAGTGTATTGTGTGTTTGCGTTTAGGTATAGGTATGTGGGCGAGTTAGAGGTGTCACATGTGTGGTTCTTGAAGTGTTTATTTATTTAAATATTACTAGTATTATGATTATTCATCGAAATGCAGCTAGTATAGCCATAATTGTAATTATTTGGAACAAGAAGTTCTGACAGAATGATTAAATATCGCGTTATTTAAAAGGTTATGTTACAAATTATACCTAATCAATGTTTTATGTAACTTTTACAATCAAAATAAATTATTGTCGAATCTCAATTATAATTTTTTAATGCGTGATTTGAATAATTTAAATGTTCGCTGTAATAGAACACGACGTTGATAATATAGCTTATTACTGTCGTTCATCAGTGAAACGGAAATTAGTTTAAAATAGTGACACGGACTAAATATACATTATTTAAAGAGAGAAAATATTTATAATTTATGTCGTATCATTTAAGGGATTTTGTTGTAAATGGTTTGATTTCGGGTTAAATCACCATCAGAAAAGCAAATGATGACATCATATGTAGAATAACGTAAAATCTGTTGGTTTCTATTCAATTTCTAGGAGGAAGAATTGCATTAGAGATTGTAGATACGTATCCACGTTTCCCTGATCTCAACATATCAGTTCCGTTACTGACAAACGTGGTAGTTTCAAATTGAGAAATGCAATTTCAATGATTGGGTATAAATACTAAGAAAATCTTTTATACTTTTATCGGAAATCGTGAAATGGTTTTTATCTGTCAAACGATGAAATCTTGAATTGTAATTCGGAAAGCGTTTTTAATAAATAATGGGTAGAAAATTAGACCTACTAAAATCTGTACAACCGTTCAATAATTTATATCTACTAGAGGAAACGGTATAGTTTATTAGGGATACAATTTTAATAACCGCCCGGTTCTCATTAAATGACCTGGAAGACTAATCTTTGATAATAATAAATTTTGCCTAATTAACAATCATTAGTGCATTTGTTACTTAAGAAGAAAGACGACTTTCAGTCTAATATAGTTTTTGTGAATTTGTCAACCTGTCATGTAATATCTGAAACTTTATTAATCTATTTTTAACAAACTGTTGTACACAATTTGACAGTTGACCTTTTTTTGAAATACATACATAATAAAATTATGTGACGGATTTTTCAATATATTCTCACATTAAAAATCTAATCGTTATAAATTGGCTTAATTGATATTCCCATACGTCCAAAGCTACGTTAATTAGAGAATATAAATTCCAATTTTTGATTTACTCATTATGTCCGAAAAATTAATATCATACTGAGATTTACTTCGTAATTGTAATTTCAGTTGAAAAATTTAACGCAAGGGTAAAGATAGAATCGGGAAATAAGAACTTCTTCACAACAATTTTATGTAATCCCTTCGTAAAATGTAGTATCATAGTAAAGTTTATTTATACATTGAGATAGAATTTTCCTTTATTTGCTTAAATGGATAAGCGATAAAGCGTTAGATCTTTCATTCTCTGACTCGCATTTACAGGGGATGTATTTCACCATTTCCTTTTATTGACAAGGGTTTTCGTTGACAATAAATGAAATAAATTTATTATTACATACTATAGACTACTTATAAACTGTCAAAGCTAATCTGATGCTATTCAGATTAAGAACGGATTGCTTTATCTAGTTATGTGTAAATGACATTTCAGGAGCTGTATTTCAACATTTCATGATAATAATTTTAGTGTAATAAGCATATGAAGTGAATCACAAACGATACAAGCTTACATTCTGCCCTTAAAATATTGAATGCTTCATTATTATTCTTTTTGTATACACAGTGGACCTTCTATGACTGATTTCTAAAACTGGAATGTCACAATCGATAGACATAATGTGATTGTATTAACACAGCAGGTTTTGTATTCACCACGTCCTTCTATGCAAAATATTTTTAAATATTAAATTTAAATAAAAATAATTAAAAAATTAAAAATTAAATAATAAAATAGTAAATTACGTTCATTATTTTATAATACACAATATTCACAACTGAAATTAACGATGGTGGCGATTTGCAAATTATGTGCTTTTGAGCTTGTGCTTGCTATTCAGTGACGTTTTAGTTTATTCAAATATTTAGAAATGCCATTTTTAATTTTAAAACAATTTAAACACAATAGTTGGATAAGTTGTCACCAGGGAATATATGAATACGATTATTTAATCCAAAAAATGTCTTACTTGTATACAAGTTATGCATATAGTTATGGATTATCAATCACGGGAGTTTGTAGTTAGTGATCCAGATATACAGGGTGAATGAGACCACCCGTATCAGTCTTTTATTTAAAGAACGGTGAGTCGTAGAGAGGTGGGGTAAAAAAATGGATTATAAAAGCGATAATAAAGAATCGAATGGTGATATCATTATTTCTCGGACAAGTCAGCATTCCTCCAGAAGGCCCCCAACTCCAAAATTTTAAATGGCACCATAAGTCCAAAAAGGTATTTTTTGAAAGATTGTTAAAAAGAAGAAAGTTTTATAGGAAAAATTATTTTATTACTGCCACCCCTTTTAAGTTATATTCGACTAAAGTTGTTAAATTTGAAATTCATTGTTAACAAGAAACATTGAAAAGTCGACTTTTAAAATCTAGTTACCAATGTTACATGTGTTCTTCCCTTTCAAGAAGTACTTATTAGAGCCACTGATAGTGTACCTAGAAGAGCTCAACAGTGCTTAGCAGTAAATGGAAGATATTTTGAACACATGTAACATTGGTAACTAGATTTTAAAAGTCGACTTTTCAATGTTTCTTGTTAACAATGAATTTCAAATTTAACAACTTTAGTCGAATATAACTTAAAAGGGGTGGCAGTAATAAAATAATTTTTCCTATAAAACTTTCTTCTTTTTTAACAATCTTTCAAAAAATACCTTTTTGGACTTATGGTGCCATTTAAAATTTTGGAGTTGGGGGCCTTCTGGAGGAATGCTCACTTGTCCGAGAAATAATGATGTCACCATTCGATTCTTTATTATGGCTTTTATAATCACTTTTTTTACCCCACCTCTCTACGACTCACCGTTCTTTAAATAAAAGCCTGATACGGGTGGTCTCATTCACCCTGTATAATATCAAAGATAATTACACGCCCACCTATCATACGATAGAAGCATATACATAGATACTATAAAGAAATAGAGAAGATTATGTTACAACAGAAATACAAAATAAGCAAAAACTAACTGAGGTAAGATACTGAGTATAGAAAGTCATTAAACGGGAAGATTTACCATCGTAATGGAGGAGGTAATAAAGAAATTTCGAATAGATACGATAAGAATTCAAAATGGAAGACAACGCGTAATGAACTGCTACGCTGATGATGCTGTTTTGATGAGTGACAATGAAGATAACTTACAGAGATTACTTCACCAGTTTAATTTAATGTCAAAAAAGTGTATCTGTTATATTATAACATAACAACAAGTACTTTCATTAACATCTTTATTTTCTGCTAATAGGGTTCCATAAGTGTAGATAAGATTAATTAAAAAATTTGAACATGAAGATATCAACCAAAAAAGCTAAAACTATGACTTATCTCAAAATCGAAAAGATAGATACTGAAAGGAAACATAACAATAATAAAGCAGGTAATTTGATTATCTGGATAAGTAACAAAGCCACCATGGCAGCAAGGTGTCTGAATGACACAATTTGGTGAAATAAATATGTGAGATATCATGTGAAAGCGAAAGTTATTACGTTAACATTTAACTTGTAACAAAATTTTAAAATGCAAAGACCACGGTCGCTCAGTTATAAGGGCTCGATGGGTGTGGGTTAAATACGATAAATAAGGATTAGGGAGTTTTGCAGTAATAAGTACAATAAAAGGGGAAAAAGGGCGCCACGTAGTTCTAAACGTACACAAAATTGAAGGTTAGAACTGCGAAGATATCTTCAATATGATTCTGAATAATAATAACTAGATAGCTGAAACAGAAACGAGTATTCAATAAATACGCACAGTGAAAATAGTGAACGTGGATATAATGAATAATTAAATAGAAATTCCAGAGATAATCAGGGCAGGATTATTAATTATATAAACATTGAAATATAAGATTAAATGAACAAAAATTCTAGAATAAACTAATTTACTTTGAAGCTCAGAATCGTTGTTAATCGAACGTTAAAATCAATGATCTAAGGAGAGCTCTATAATTCATATTGCTAAAATGGCCACTTTGGATGTAATCATATATAGTCCATACGCTAGGTAACATCCTGTGTTTTTGAGAGGTCCACGATATATTTTTGTGGCATTATGTTGTCTGAGACGTACATATTTAGTATCATTTGGTTAACAGGCCCAAAAATGGTTACTTTAATTTTTATACAGGGTGGTCATGTATTAACACGTTGAGTGCCAATCACGCACCGTCTGCGTGATGCTAACTTTTGTCGGGAGGCCGATCACGTATTGTTGCGTGATGGGTACGTGTGTGTTTAAGGCAGGATATTCGTTTCGGCCTGGCTCGCAAATAGTTGTTCTCGCATCGGCCTGTGACTCCTTTAGAAAAGTAAAAATGATCGAATTAGACCTATGTTTACCATGTAAAAGGGCTTAAAAAAGAAGTAACCATTTTCAAGGGTGTTAACCTGAAAAATCTTGTATCTTAAACCTTAAAATTGACTCTCCAAGTGAATTATCTCGTGGACCTATAAAAAAATACAGAACGATAGCTAGCGTCTGTTCAAATCTGTAACTAATTATGGCATATACTATATACAATATATATGTATATAACTGTATATAACTACCCCTCACCTCAACATAAGCACAAATGAGTCATTGTTTTTCTTTCCACCCTCAAGGGAGAGGGTGACGGACAATTTGTAAATCATGAAAAAATGTTAGAGGAAAAAAAGTAAAAAAAGATCGTTTTCTCCCCTTTCCGCCCCCAAAAAAGGGGTTGCAGTTGGGGGTGAAATTTGCAATTTGAGAATAGCTTTTTATGGAGAATCAAAAACTGCAATAAAAAGTAGGTGCTCCCATTTAAGTTTTCAAAACTCACCCCCGCTCCACCCCACAGGGGGGTGAGGGTGATGTTTACGTATAAAGACTCAATAGGTTTCAAAAAATAAAGGAAACGTGTTGTTCCTTTTTGTAATTGGATGTGTCGTTCTCGAGATATTCAAGGGGGTATATTTTGACTTTAATGGCGTCCCGACGGCGAACGGGTGATCCGATCAAAAAATTTACCAGAGATTTGGAATCAGTAAAGAATTTCCTATAAGATGATACCACTTCCAGCTTTGTAAACCCTGTAACATCGACCAATGCACATACACAAGACGCACAGACACACAGGCGCACTGACACACAGACGCACAGACACACAGACATCCGCACGAATTTAGTAAACAACTTTTTGAAGTTGGTTGAATATATGGGCAACTTTGCATTCCTATTTATTTTGAGTTTTGTGACCTAGAATTTATTTTAATTGCAGTTAATTGTAAAAATGATCGAATTAGACCTATGTTTACCATGTAAAAGGGCTTAAAAAAGAAGTAACCATTTTCAAGGGTGTTAACCTGAAAAATCTTGTATCGTAACCCTTAAAATTGACTCTGCAAGTGAGTTACGTCGTGGACCTTGAAAAAAATACAGAACGATAGCTAGCGTCTGTATTAATAATAAAAAAAAACTATGCGTAGGACAAATTCTATGTGGTATAGTGATCAATTAGAGCTACTACTTTTATGGAACTTTCTACATTAATTTACATTAATTGATCACTATACTACATAGAATTTGTCCTATGCATAGTTTTTTTTATTCGATGATTATGTCCAAATGGCCATTTTATGGCCATTATAGAAATATGAATTGCCGAGCTCTCCTTAGTCGCTTTGACAACAATTCTTTCAACTCTCCGTAACGAAAGGTGGAACCTAAAATACACACCTTTTTATTCCCTGAAATTATTATTAAAAAGCCAGGTTCTTTTTCTACTGAATCTCCAGGAGAGTTACCTCGTAAAATGAAGAAATACAACTATTAACATTGCTTATAAGTAAAATAAAGTTCTTAATAAGATTTTAATCAATTACGTAAACTTCATCTTGGCAGTCGGCCGAGAAGAGTTTCACAAAGAGGAGAACTGGAAATTTACAAGAGAAGTACAAAATGTGGAAAACTATGAATTGAAAAACTGTAGTGATAAAAATACGGATGAAAGGAGGATGCTGAGCTGCTGTTTTTAAAATTAATAAAACTGTTTTGTTGAAGCAAACCTTATCTTGCTGCTGTAAAAGACAGCGCTGTAAGATAGATTTCATGGAATATTGCTTTGAACATTAATAATACATGACGAAATTAACGCAAAGCATTGAGCATAAGAATGATAATTAAAGACGGAAGGGCAAAGTAAAAGCGGAAAACACGGCTTTGAAGTAAATGAAATGTATTATCCTTACCTTACGCGCGATAGCTATCATCTGTTTCCTGGGAGACACACACAAGACACACGCACACAATTTAAAGTTTTTCACCACATCGCGACAAACTCAAATGAGCGTTACATACACAACCAACTACACTACGGGTAACGAATGAACATTTTGTAATAGTAAATAATGTATAACTGTATAAGGACACCGATCTGTCAAACGTTTACCTTTATAGTACAATGAATATTAAAATTACTCACAAGTGCATTGGGGTTGGAGGCCTTTTTCAAATGAATTTCCAATTATTTCACTGGTCGACAGCAAATTCTTAAGATTGAAACAAAGATTTTGACCGATATCGGCTTCGTAAGAGGTTCGCCAGGAGTCATATCAACTAGTTTGCTGTCACAGTAAAAAGGTCAAAAGGTTTGTCCTCTCGTCTATAGTTGCCCAGTAGTTGAGGTGCCTCAATGTTGTGCGATAGGGAAATCAGTTCTCTTTGCTTCTGAAGAATCGAACCGATTTGGAATCCTCCAAGTCACGATGAAAATCGTTGTTCCTAATACACCCAGGTGCATCAAACATATTTACATAGTATTTTATTGTAGTATCGTCCGTTTATGTGAATTTTGATTGAACTGGAAAACCCCAGAGGTGTCTCCCATAAAGTCCATGCTGGTTTCGACACTTACGTATTATTTTTAGCTCTATTCCTTCATATCTGTTCTTACTTTACTGTATTTTACTATCTGATGGAAAAACCAACAGGTTTGAAAATTTGACAGTAACAACTTTCTTAGAGTAATGAAAATACATAGTGGCAAGACAGTAAAGTGCTGCTGCAAATATAAATGCAGACAATTGTACAAAGTAAGTTAGGCTTTACGCGTGGTTAAGGGGGTTATGCGAAATTCAAGTAATGACGCAACTACGCTAATTGAATAAATAAAAGGAATGTTTAGAAATAAGTTGACAATGTAGGGAGAGAATAACAAGTTATTTTCAAGACTTTTTGGAATTTTAAGTTAGTTCCGATGCGTTGAAGAAAGAACCAATCGGTCTCATTGACTGAACTTATTTGTGAACTTTGGATAACGCACACGCATAGAGATGTAAGGAATAAGGGATGTGAGAGTGGTCGAGGAGATTAACTTTCGTTAATAACGTTCTTTGAATCGTGTTTTGACGTTGCGGGTGGTTAATCCAATATAAGAGTGGTTTCATTCGTTGCATTGTATTGCATATATGCCTGAGTTGTCATATGTTGGGTGAGGTGGTTTGTAGTTGGTGAGGTGGTTGGCTAGTGTGGAATTGGATTTAGAGGGAGTTGTATTGCGTGTTTGCGTTTGGGTGTATGTGGACGAGTTAGACGTGTCACATATGTGGTTCTTGAAGTGTTTATTTATTTTAATATTAGTAGTATTATGATTATTCATCGAAATGCAGCTAGTAGCCATAATTGTAATTATTTGGAACAAGAAGTTCTGACAGAATGATTAAATATCGCGTTATTTAAAAGATTATGTTACAAAATTATACCTAATCAATGTTTTATGTAACTTTTACAATCAAAATAATATAATAATAATAAAGTTAATAAACTTTCTCACCATTTTGCTAAAGGTCTCAAAGCTGATTATTAAAATTCTGAAGTCATTACAGATGGAAGAACTCATTTTATATACATATACCAATCCTTGTTCATGACAATTAATGTGCTCACCTTATCCAAAATTAGAACTAAGAATTTCATTGTCAGCCTTTCCGTGTTTCACGACTACATAACCTATACCACCGTGGACATTTACATTCAATTAGTTGTATAAGCAGATAACAGGGCCCTATGTTACAACCTACAGATGAAGAATTAATCTATAGAGTAGAGATCTTAATATTTACACATACATTTATTTATTTATTTATTTATTTTTATTTACAAAAAAACGAACACGGAGAAACTCCAGAAGATAATACAAACAATACATTCATTATACACACATCGGCACAATTAGAGGAACACAAAAAAAAGGTTGCATTTTTTTCAAAATAGTAGAGAATTAATATTGTATTGCTTTCAAAATGAATGATTTGCTTAAAACAGAAGTTTCCAGAGCTGTGACAATGATTGAAGAAGGCCACACTTACCGACCAGTAAGTCGAATGTTGAGTGTATCAGTATCTGTGATTCACCGTAATGCGCAACGTTACAGACAGACAGGATCTTATGTGCGGGGCTGAGACAAGGCAGAAATTGTGCAACCAGTGCTGTAGACCACCGTCTTATAAGGGTACAAACGCTAAGAAATCGTCGTCAAACGGCTGTTTCAATCTTGGAAAAAGTGCGCAACGTGCGAATAAGCGAACGAACAGTGAGAAGGTTAAATGAAGTTGGTTTGAAGTCATACGTGCTACGTGCTACCAAAATCGCCAAAACGTGAGGTGAGTCATCCAGTTGCAAGATTAGCGTTCGCTCGTCAGCACCAAGATTGGTCCCATGAATGGAGTCAAGTTTTATTCTCTGACGAAAACCGTTTTTGCGTAAATTTCATCCATGGGAGGGAAAGGATGTGGAGGTATCGACCAGAACGTTATCATGCAAATTTTACGGAAACGGTGTCATATGGTGGAGGGTCCCTTATGGTGTGGGGTGGCATAACTCTGACAGGAGGCACCGCCTTGGTAATCAATGATCGCGGTTCTTTGACTGCACACAGATACATAACTGAGATCTTGGAGCCCCATGTAATGCCTTTTACCCCATTCATAGGTCCAGATTGTGTATTTTTGCACGATAGCGCAAGGCCTGATACTGTGCACGGGGTGCGTGATTACCTCAGTTACATCGTAATAGCCCAGCACGATCCCCAGACATGAGTCCAACAGAACATATCTGGGACATGACTGGACGCAGGGCACGAGGAAGGAATCGAGCTCCTAGAAATGTTGAGGAGTTAAAATTAGCGCTGGTCGAAAAGTGGGAAAACTTGCCCTAGGGAATGATCTAAAGTGTCATTAGGAGCATGGGCAATCGTATCCGAGCCCGCGAAAGCAACAAGCAACATACGTTATTAATATTTTTTATTAAAAAACTTTTCAACAAACTGTCCATGTGAATGTTCTGTTCCGAAATTTTTAAATTACACTTTTTTCATTGTTTTTCCATAAATAAATAATATTCAATTTTAGATTTTGTTTGAAGAACCTAAGAAACGAAAACAATAAAAAAAACCTATTAATCTCTTAAATTCAGACTTTCTTTTTGTGTTCCCCTAATTTTGCCGGTCTGTTTAGATAATGTCCAAATGGGTTGTAGGGCAAATCGCCCCATGACACATCGCCCCCGGACTTTTCGCCCCGTCACTTCGCCCCACGGCCCGTTCGCCCCCGGACATTTCGCCCCCCGGACAGTTCGCCCCCGGACATTTCGCCACTTGACACTTCGCCTCCAAGATATATCGCCCCCATACACTTCGCCTCCCAGGACATATCGCCCCCGACAATTTCGCCTCCAATACATATCGCCCTCACATCGCCTTCATCCGTTATACATATACAGTGTGTCCACATTTCGATGCTCACCATTTGTAGAGCTTTTAGAAGAAGTAGAGCAGCAGTTAAATACTTAGGGAATGTTTTTCAGGGTTTAATACCCGTGACATTCAAATTCTCCACAATTTTCGTAGATTTTCAAAACCACAGTTCTGGTTTTTGTATTTCACAGTGTTACTTAGCACTTGCATACCTTTAAGCCTACATTTCTCATGTGCTATTAAAGATAAATACATGTTTTTGTTAATATCTCTCCCATAAATAAATATTTTTCAGGCATGTTATACGTTTTTGAAAATCTCTTCTCAAAGTCAATTAACTAATAAAAATTCTATAACATCTGCCGTATGAAAATCATTGCTGGCACACATTACTTAAAAAATTAAAAATAGAACGGTGTTACATCAAAAAGTTTGTGTTGAAAGTGTTTTCGAACATTGTAAAAATTTAGAAGAGGTCAGATTAGAAGCTGTGGAGTTATTGAAGGAAATTTTGTTTCTTTAAAAATTATTTGAAAGTCTTTTGAAGAGAATTAGAAATGAGATTTATCGCGAGAATTGAATTCTAAAAAAACATTCCCTATTTAACCGCTGCTCTACCTCCTCTAATAACTGAGATACCGATGGTGAGCGTCGAAATTTGGACTACTGTATAAGCTAATAGACAATGGATAATGGAATATTGGGGCGATGTTTCGGGAGCGAAATATATAAAGGCGAAATGTCTTGGGGGCGATATGTTTCGGGGGCGAAATGTTTTTAGGCGAAATATCTTGGGGGCGATATATCAGGGGGCGAAATGTCTTGGGGGCGATATGTCCGAGGGCGAAATGTCCGGGGCGAAGTGTCCGAGGGCGAAGTGCCGGGGCGAATTGACCGCACACCGTCCAAATGATATAAAATTATAGGTGCAAACGTGAGCTTATTTACGCTCAAGTTAGTTTGTTCCTTTTGCCCACTATGTATTGTAGTAGTTGGGACTTTCGGGAATCTTAACTAATTACGCGATTTTTATTTAGTGAAAATGTTTGTATTCATATAACTACTAACTTAATTTTGTTATACCGTAATTTTCGTTTTTCTTTATATTTTAACTTTAATAATTTATTAATAGCATTGCGAATAAAATTTCTTTATTGAAAAATGTGAAATCGATGAAAAATTCAGAATATGCAAGCGGTTTCAAGAGATTCATGGAACATGTCAAATATGCAAATTAGCTTTAATCAATTAAAAACCCTTCACTATGTTTATATCCTAAAATTCGATGGAGTAGAATAAAAAATAAACGCCCACTTTGCATATACTCACGATATCTCACAATTATATTAATTTCATTAAGAGCAGTCCTTTTTTCAGCACGCTCTTACATCAATAGCACCGACAAAACAAACGCACGTAAAGTACCATTACTAATTTATACACACAAAAACGTCTCTGGGAATTTTATTTTTTCCAAACAAAAATACGTTAAATATTTATTCTTCAATATTACCCTTTGCGTTTCTTCTACAGTAAAGTGGCTTCTTAAAAAGTAGTAAATTGTAAGGCCTTCTTGTGTAATCATAATATGTATTGTTACAAAATACGTTTAATAATCACTTCTCCTTTCTAGTTAAATTTTATAAACACCCTAACCATTTCGACTGTCTGTATTCTTTACCGTGTAATTGCAGTAGTTGGTGCCCCTCAATTCGTCATCCTCTGTTGTATCTTATCCTTATATAACCAGGCATGATTTGATTTAGTGGAAAGCTGAAATGGCAAGAATGCTTAGAACGACCGTTATCAAAATTTGAATATAACTATTACAATTATCAAACATATTTCACTCTGTATGTACGAACTAAAACAAATCCACTAGCAAGGATGCTATGTAGCGATAAAAATACACGCGGATGAATAAAAATTTGATATAGCAAGAACAAATTTATTATTTAGAAAACAACAAAGGTATTATAAAGCCAGGGGCATTTTATTTTACGGAGCGAACTGCTGAAATGAAGATAATACGAGGTTCTAGATTCAGCTGATGAGGAAATCCAATAACATTTCATCATTTTTCGAAAGAATTCGCTTGTTATAAATATTGAAATTAGTTGTAATTTATTCATTACGAGCGCATACTTTTGCAATTACGATTTAACTAATGAAAAATAGCCCTATATAAATCTGTTTTATGTAGTCATTTAATAATTTCCTTAAATAGCTAATTTCTATTTTAAAATCGAAGATTGCATAAAATACAGTATAATTTTACATAATTATTTCAGTACTTTTTTTTATAAAGAAGTAAATGAGTACAACTCAATAAAAACACATTATTAAAGTACCGCTCTTTAAGTACTTTAGAATCTCGGTTTTCTGTATGTCATGTTAAATTCAATATAATAAATTCTAAAGGCGGATCCACATCAATAAATATTTGCGTCGTGCGTTGTATTTTGAATTTCAGCAAAAATATTTGCGGCGCAAATTTGAATATGGTCACGTATTTACCACGTAAATATTTATCTTGTGTGTTGTATTTGCTGAATCCACTTGTATGCGACTTAAATAAGTAGTCCACATTAACACTACTTTGCGGCGCAAATCTCTTTGAAGTTGACTGGAAAACCGACAGCATAGCGGATAGCGTGCGCTGTTCGTCACGAAATTATTTGTGTACGTTTCCGTGCGCCGCATAGTCCACATCGATAAAAATTTCTGCGCACACGAGCAAATTTGTGTCAAATTCAACGCACAACGTAAATATTTATTGATGTGGATCCGCCTTAAGATAATATATAGGTATGTTTAAAATGGATTCATCATTAAGGAACGTGCGCGATGAGCAACCATTTTCTTGGAATTTTGACTTGATTTGCTTGATCCCTACGTGAAGACCATTTACATAATTAGCAAAAAATGAAGAGAGAGGTCATGCAAGCTGCAGCTGTCTGTACCCATAACTTCAATGTAAGTTAAGAAATGGCTGCTGAACATGTTACTGTAAAATTTTTGAAGTAGTTAAAGAACTACAACGATATACATAATGTGTAATTCCTGTATTAAGAGATGGAAAAAATAAGTGTTACATGCCGCATAATCTTCATAATAATCTTGAAAATTTAGTAGTAGTTACAAAATGTCATCGAAAGAAAGCCAAAATCGTTGCCTTTTGGTACCAAATTTAAATTTCAAAAGAGAAGCGCACTCGATTAATAGATTAAAGTGACGAGGATGAAGAATAACGATGACAGTCAACGAAAAATGTATTACCCTATGGAATTATCCCCTTTGTTAAAAGAACAGATATATTAGAAAAGCTATCGACAAGACTTGGGAAAAGAGTTGCTTGCAGAACGTTAGGTTTTGATTAATTGAAGTTCAAAACTCTCTCTTCTTGGGCTGCTGAAGTAGTTAATTTCAAAGATTGATGATCTTAGTAAATTTATTACCCTTTCACTAATAAGACTAGCGCCGGGGTTTTTTCATAACGATAGTCTGATATTTTAGCTGTTGAATATTGTTTTGACTGTGCAATATCCGGTGAAAATGTACCTAATTCTAATTTTGAATAGTGACGTATGATTCTATACAAAATCATTGGTTCCCTAAATTTGACAAAAGGAAAATTATCTGCACCAATCAACGATTAATTTTCAATTTTTTAATTTTAAAGTCGGAACCCATAAACTTTCAATTGAAAAGGTTTTCAACTGACAACAAGAGATAACTGGGAACACTGTTGCGTGACTATCTAATTGGCCGTCAACAAAAAGTGATTTTGAATGGATTAGAGTCAACCGCGTTACATGTGTCCAAAGGAGTTCCCCAAGGATCAATTTTGGGTCCACTGCTGTACACTATTTACATATCCAACATATTATCAGCACTAAGGCGGATGATACTCAAATTTACTACTGATTCCCCATTAATGACTTAGACACTGTGTCAAACATTAACATAGATCTAGCTAGTCTACAAATTTCAATAGACCATTCGCTTAAGATCAACCCGATAAATCGTCTGTAATGGACGTAATGGTATTCGGTAAAGACAAAATTAGAGAAGCAGCTCAAAATAGAATAAGAGTGAAAATTGATGACCAACTCATTCCCAATTTCTCTAAAAAGTTTAAGTCTGTACATTGACAACGGGCTAAGGTTCACCAAGCATGTCGATCATCTCATTGCCAGAGCATATGGTCAATTGCGGTTTCTGTACAGCAGCCGTCATGAGCACCAAATATAGGGCATAACTATGCGATTCCCTGGTTCTATCACAGTTTAACTTTTGTGATGTTGTATATGGATTATGCTTGTTAAGTAAAGATTGTGACATTGTGTGACAAAAGTTTTACATGATCATTTTATGTGATTAGTATCCCCCTCAGATAAGCTATTATATTGTTAATATTGTTCGCTAACATAAGTGTTCTAGCTTTAATCTTCATTTGTTATTACTTAAGATAATTTTTATAACTGGCTTGAAAATGGGATTGGATAATCCCGAAACATGTCGCTTGGTTTTATAACCTATTAATCAAATCGTTTAATTATATTCGGGGAAGGTTGTGCGTATTATTACCACTACATTATTAGACCTCCCCCCCCCCCCCCCCCCCCCGTGTATTCCGGACTTCCTTATTATGAACCATATACTGTTCAATAAAAGCTATTATTATTATAATTATTATAAAGAACAAAACGTGACCAATTTATTGGTGGCCAAAGTTGGCCAAAATTAAAAATCAATTTTCTCAAAATCTGCTCTAAGCACTTTTTTTAAATGTCATACATATGTATAGTTCATGAAAAACTATTGGCAATACATTTATTTCTTTATTTCCCATAGGGGAAGGGGGATGAATGTTTGAAGTTGAAAATTTTAAAAATTCATAATTTTTTTGCTAACAAAGATGAAGAAGTAAAATTGTACAGTGAAGTAGAGGACAGCAATATTAACAAAACATTACAAATATTTATGACACACTCTGTATATTATTCCAGGAGAAAATCAGAAATCGTTTTCTGATTACAACTATACTACACACTATATATTTATTTTTTATTTTTTTGAGTTATCACGTAAAAACTATTTTAATTTGAGTTATTATGCAAAAATTATTTCATTTAATACGTCATTGTAGTAAACACGGGAAAGTTGTGTGTCAGTTTACTGGTCATTTAATTTAAACGCTAAGATACAACTAAAACATAGTCTACAAATTATAAAAGATTTTTGATTATCCAATAAAGTGTTATAATCACTTAGTATTCGATATAGGGCACCTCCATTCGATTTATTTTTATAATGTATTATAGATAAGGAGAAAATAAGGAACCGAATATTGCCGTATTTCAATGTTTCCCATCGTGTTATTTCATATATAAATAATGGATGTCAGTATTTTTGGCATTCGTATGACAGAACCGTAATAACTAAATAAAACTCAACGTCAAACAATTTTGGGAAAAATATTTACTTGATTCTACGTAGGTTGAAGATTTAATAAAACTCTAGTTTGTATCACTCATTTATTTAAAAATTAATTGGCCAAAGTATTACGAAAATTTCGGAATTCATGTAAAGAAAATATCATTATATTCCTTTTGTTTTTCAAGGATGTGCGAAAAAATTAGTGTAGCTTTTCAAGGGTGTACTAGTGTATGTTTGTTTAGTCAGATGGTGCACAGCTTGACACCCCTTATGCGTTTATATCTAATAAGAATGTTTACGGCTTAGCCGCAGAAGCGCTGATAGCCGACATATTTCAGTATGGGTTCTGCCGTCGTGACGCCCGTTGCCTCGTATTTTATAGCACTTCGCAACCCTCAAAACTAAGCAAAAACTTCCAACAGCTAATACGTTACGGTTTGTGAAATTTTTAGTGCCCTCAATATTAATGGTAACTACTTACTGTAAGTGCTGTAGTGACCACAACTGTAAATTAATGAAATCAAATTGGATTAAAAATTAAAAAAAGGTAATTATGCGAATGTCTATTTTATTAACGTGCAGAATACAACTTAAATTGTACTATTTTAGTTCAGATTTGTTCTGTCAAAAGAGAATTTTGGTTCTGTGTACATACTTGAAAAGTTTCATTCAAGATTGAGATTTAATGAGAAATATTCAATTACTCAAGAGTTATAAATTACATTTGACATTTTGATTTGATTTTGATTTTAATTGGATTCGCCTCATTCTAAATTTTAATATGAAGCAATCGAGGTCTTTCATCAGTGCAGTTATCGACTATAAAAAGTTTTTAAAAAGTAGTAATGAAATGATTTAAGACGAAAAAAAACTTTTTTTCTTTTAATGACGTTTCAATTGCTGATTTACGACTCTGATATTTCATTTATTATCACGAACGCATGGTACCTTTTCAGCGCATGACCGCAATCATTCTATATAGATTTCATTTCGTTCAGAGATTAAAGATATTTATTTATATAGGGGTAATAAACTGTTTAATAATCTCTTTTTTCCTCTACTTACGAATTTGGTTATAATGCAATATGGCACTTATCTTAAAATCGCTGTATTATTCGCGTTAATGAGAAATTGGATTAATTTGTTTACTAGAT
Organism: Pyrocoelia pectoralis; assembly: GCA_036250285.1. Lineage (NCBI taxonomy): Eukaryota > Metazoa > Arthropoda > Insecta > Coleoptera > Lampyridae > Pyrocoelia > Pyrocoelia pectoralis. The sequence goes on from CM070075.1 coordinate 10,063,712, forward strand.
ACTTAAGTGTTAGATAAACAGGCATTGTATTTTAGCGAAGACCATTATTTTATTTATTTTAAGCTATTAAGTCAACTCACTGAGCATAAAAGGAATATGTAAGATAAAGGGGAACGATTGTACATTTCCCAAAGGACGATTGTGACATTTGATTAAACGATTAAACATATGTATAGGGAAGTGCAACACCAAATATGTCAAATAATGTACGGTGGTTTTCTAACGGTGAAAACATAAAAAAATATTCTTAGACATGCAAGCATTATTCCTTAATGCGTATGCGATAATTTGGAGTTAATGGTGCTTGTATAATTCACCAGTAGGTAGGTAACTTTAACCAAACAACGATCTAATCTCGTTAATTCTAAATAATCAAAATACTGTAATCGATGATCCATTTTTAGAAGAGAACCCCCCTCAAAGTAATTTTTTGCCCAATTTTAGCACAACAATTTTAAATTTTATACAAGATTTATAAAAATTATTGCAATGATAAAAGGATATACAAAAGGCCAAATTTCATCGCGGCCCCCTTTTGTAATAAAGAATGTATGCCCCTAATTTTAAAACGATATTTAACATATTTGCCTCTTGGGCAAACCTTTTCAATCATGGGAGGAAAAGTAATAGGTAGTCTAGTAGAAAGTTGGATGGCTTTAATAAAAATTAATGTATTACACGGAAAAATATATCAAAAACCTTTCGATTCCTGTGAAAAGTTAGAGACTGCATACATAGAGAAAATTGACAAAATCTCTAGAAGAGTCTGTGTCCAAAATAAATGACCTCGTACAAAAACCACATTCTAAAAGAAAACAGCATACAGGAACAAGGTAATGTATTTACCAAAAACATAATTCACCGTGATTACGTGGTAGCAGTATATAGTAAAGAAAAATTATAGTACCACAGTTAGTACCACTCTGAACCCATCCTGAAAACACAAACGAAATAACAGCATTGATTTTTGTTTTGTTGATGGTGGAGAAGAGCCCAATTGTAGCGCTAACAACAATAAATACATACAATATACAAAATAAGAGATACGTTCATACGTTAAGGCGCCTCTATACATAGGGTAGGCAACACACCATGCAATTGGAAAAAGTGCAATCTTTTGACCAGGATTACAGCTCTAAAATTGAACTTGAAAAAATTTTAAGGTCGGGAATATATTCCTTACTATAATGAAATTTTGCCTTAGAATTTTGTTTGAAAAAAAACAAATATTTGAGGTAACAAAAAATTATTTTATCTTTCATCTATTTTAAGAGATATTTTCCAAACGACAGTCAATATCCAAAAATTAAATTCTACGGACAAATTCTACAGTGCTTAAGAACCATATTTCGTTTAACAATCGTTTCCAACGGTTAAGTTATAACTGTAATCCTGGTCAAAAGTTTTTTTTAATATAAATTTTATGTACAAAAATTTTACCAACGAAAATTTCGTAAATGCCCCAGGCCACAAAGGTCAGGTAGTGGAATTATACTTCTAAGGAGATTATACAGACAAAAGAAAAGTACCTGTTTAATGACCCTGTTACAAAGATGCAAATTGACAAATAAATATTGCGTAACCAGGGTTATTTCCGACGTAAATTTAAAAAACGCTATAGACAAATTGTAAAAAGGCATTATTTTTTTTATTAAATTTTATTTTAATTAATATAAGCAGCACAAATCTTGAGTTGATGTCTTAAATTTTTTTAAAAAAAGGGCGTGGTTGTCAGTTTTGTAAATTTAACGTACCTTTTTTTGGTAGTAGTAATTCCAGGGGGGTCAACTGCCCTACCCTCACCCTCCTAAATGACGCCCCTGATGTATTCCACCTTTAGTGTAGACTACAAAGTAGTATATATTTCTTTTGGTTATGTGCAATAGACCCTGTACTTAGTAAAAATAATTGTCATTGAGCTTATTATTATTACTACATTCACAGTATTCTAATTTACCCTTCAAATATGCTTCAATAGGATGCTAATTGCCGCTTTTCTCGGAACATTTAATTTCAACATTGGCAGTTTTTCCTACTGATCCGCCTGGAGAACAAGCAAGAAATGGTAATTCTTTATCAACTATAGGCCCGATTTTTTAACAACTACTGAGTATTGGGATTAAAATTAACTGAATTGCTGTAACTTCAGTTGCAAACCAAGTTAGAACTATTTATTTTAAACGTATGTACTACATACATAATAGTGCCGCAACGGTTTTTGCCGTAGGTGTTGTTTTTCTTAATTTACAAAGTTTTCCAAAATTAGAAGCATCTATATCTATACTGTCTAAATTTTTCAAGAATTTTTGCATCATTTTTTCATAAAGCTCCACATTCATGTTTGATATAGCTTACATTTCACAGTCAAAATAATATTTTTTACCACAATGAAACGTAACTTACTATGATTAGTGAACCTCTTATATAAAATATATATTATGTAGGTATATATATCTACCATTAATGGGATTTTTTTGTTAATTATATCTAATACGAATTAAATTTTAATGGGATTTTAGCACATTTTAAAGTAAAATACTTTAGAATCAATTAAATTAATAGGTAGGTTTGTTTGTCCAAGTACAGAAATAATAAAAATTATATCAGTACATTTATTTTTTATTCAGAATGTGTGGTTAATTGTTATAATTATTCTTAAACATTGTCAAAGTTTATTTTGCTTTGTATTTTATTAATTATTCCATACTAAATCAAATTGTTTATAGTGTTTTCCGAATTTTCAAATAATTATTCTTTTGTGATTCTTGGACGCACATAATATGTACTATAATATTTTAAATTGTAGTAGTCCAACATAGTAAAATAAATTAAAAGGTAGTCTTACAATCTGCGGGAATTCCAAGAAAATATAAAAGTTATAGGTATAACTAAACAATGAAACTTTCAAGTACATTTAGGTAAATTACGCATAATCCGTTTAGCCCTCAGGGAGTATTGAGATATGTATGTTGCCTAATTTAAAATCAGTAAGGAGTAGGTCCGAAATTTTTGCAGCTGTATAGAGGCGCCTTAAGTACCCCAGGATTCATTGTTCTCGTTCCGGTAAATACTGGCAACCACTGGCGCTTGGTTTATTGCAACTGAACAATAAGATGTTTCACCTATGGCAACGAAATCCTCATGCACAGAGAAAGGGGTTGAGCCCCCTCCCTGGGTGCGCCACTGTTTGTAACTATAGAAATCTTATATAGGTCTACATTTGGCTGTTAGTTAACCGCCACCATACTCTCCCCTTAGATTTGAAATCAATAACATTTTGTCTTACTACTCTACCTGATTTAGTTTCAATGTTGATAAAAGCTGGTTTCAACCTATCTATGGAAATTTGTTTGTTTTTTCTTCTGATGTCAATAGAATAATATTTTTTGAATCTTTCTATGACTCGATAAGGTCCTTTAAAACCTTCTTTAGGTTTTACGTATTGCGTAACTTGTATAGATCGTTTCACTACACAGCCCGAAGTTTTTCCGATCTCCGATATAAAGGCCGAAACAATAGCAGCGGCATTCTTCAATGGTTGGGTCTCCATATTTGGCACCCCGGAGTTGTAATCACGTCGGGGTCACCACTGTTGGTACACTTAAACGTTTTATATAAATCTTTTATTTAATGTAACTGACAATGACTTAAAATCAAAAACAACTAACTAACAATTATTTTTTGTAACTATAGAAATATTATATAGATCTACACAGTTGACTGTTAGTTAACCGCCACAAAAAACTTTCAGCATTTGCTTTCAGTTCTCGAAAACATTTGTAGTCACAATTATTTTCTATTTTATCAAATAACAAAATGGCGACCGATCAAAAATTTCAAAGCTATTTTAAAAATCACTCTATCGATTTTTGAAAATAAAACCTTTACGAGATCATTAAACTATCTACTATAACATTTGTCTGAAAAATTTTTTTCGCTCTGTCCAAAAAAAGCTTTTATTCGATCTGTCCAAAAAAGTTTTTATTCAAATTGAATTACAAGATAAATTTTAACAAACTGCAACAATCATTTAAAACAAAGCAGGCTTGCTCCTATTAAACAAGCAAAACAAGAAACAAACAAGAAAAATAAAACACTAAATAAACGAAACAACAAAGGAGGGACTAAATTTGATTTTCAAAATGTCCACCATTCGTAGCAACACAAGTCCGAGAGCGTGTTTTAGTAATTACTAGAAGAGACACTTGCAAGAGCTTGTGTCTTTTATATCTTCAGCTGCAGTTACTACTCTAGCCACCAGTTCCAATTCGGTGTATACTAGTGTCTCATATACAGAGGTCTTCATCTGACCCTAGAAAAAGAAATCTAGGGTAGTTAGGTCGACCACCCAACAGGACCTCCTCTCCAAATACACTTATTCGTATATTCCCTTTTCAGTAGTGCTATGACTTCTCGGGTTGTGTGAGCCGGTGTTCCATCATGTTGAAACCAAAGTCTTTGTCTGATGTTTAGCGGTAAATCATCAAGAAGCTTTGGCAGAACATCATTTAAGAAAGTAAAATAATTTTGATCACGTCGTTGATACGTACGAATGGTTGCACCCCGATTCAGCGGTTCCCGATTCGGCCGCCCCGTTTCAGCGGTCCCGTTTCAGTAGCCCCCGTTACAGCGGTTCCCAACTTATGCTTAACGGGAAAGGATAATGTTGAAAAAAATAATTTTAAACGATGAGCTCCCATCCTTTTACCCTTACGAAATTGTTTGTAATTACTTTATCTACTATAAATATTTCTTTTATCTCAAAAGGTATTTTTTGCCAAAAAGCAGTAACTTTCTGATTAAAAAATTCTTGTACCTTTTACAATAAATCAAATAACTATTCAAAAATGAATTTTTCGGTTTCCTTCGTTGGTCTTCAAAAGCGCTTGGAATTTTTGATTTTTAAGCACCATTTGTATGCACTGCACAAAACGAATCTGCGACAAAAAGTCAAACAGGTCGTCAAAAGAACGCTGCGAAAAAAGGACGCGGTTTACTCCATCAAAAAGTTGATTTGAAAGTATTAACATGTGAACTGTTAATTAAAATTAACTTATTCATATAGAATATAACCAATAATTACACGTTGTGACAACCATTATTCTTTTTTCTGAAAAAACAAAGTACTTGATAAGTTCATTCATTTTTATGCTAACGCAACTAGGTCCACTTCCTTGCTAAAATGGGGTCCGCTGAAACGGGGAACCGCCGAAATGGGAATCGCTGAAACGGGGCACCGCTGAAACGGGGACCGCTGAATAGGGGGCCGCTGAATCGGGGTTATGCCGTACGAATAAATGTTGCGTGGGGATTATCATCACACTGAATGGTGATTATTGCGAGAATTAAATACACCGTCCCTTATGAATCAATCTTCGTCTGTAAATAAAATAAACTTTTCAAAACGCTTCTGAAGATTGCAACGTTCAAGAAACCAACGACAGAACAACAATCTTGGCTGGAAGTATTCAGGTCATAAAGCTTGCACTTTTCGTCTAGAAAATGGATGGAGACCTGGTTCCTTCAGAACATGTCAAACTGTCACGTGATTTACATTTAATACTTAATACATTTTTGTAAGTTGACGAACTGAAAGAGTTAATGAAGATGCATTAGTATTACGAATTTAACATAAAGTTCTTTAAATGACTACATGAGGGTATTCTAACCCTGTAAGTTATAAAATATTATAAGACCTGGTTCTTAACAAGTCCTAGATGATCAGTGTCAGTAGTGTAGACGTTAATTGTACAAGTAATGCGTAAAACGGTTATAGACTATAGTTGTATAAATTATGAAATTAGGACATTAAGGTTTGCAACGTCGTTATGAGCTTTAAATTGTGTAGTGCCACAAAACAGTAATTAGTTTATAAAACAATTAAAAGTAAAGGTGGAGCAACATTTGATTGTAGGTGAAAGATGGGTAGTTGTAGGTTTATTGTACTGATATTTAAAACGTTTTTTTAATTTTGATCAAATGTGGAATTTAACATATTTAGTCGATTTTTAGCGAAATTGAAACCAAAAGGTTTTTAATTAGATTTACACTACTTGAACATGAGCGTGCAGAATACAAAGGAGAGTTAGTGATGATGGGGGTGTAAGTGAGTACCTACCCATATTAAGTTCTGAGAATCAGTCTCTTGACAGTTTTTGGACACGGTAGATTTCTATTAAATTCCATCTGTTGAAGTGTAAAGGTTAGTACTATGGAAAAATTCCATAGTACTAACCTTTACACTTCAAACAAAAAACTTAAAACGTAAGAGGCAATTTTTAATATAATTATCTACTAATGTAGCTCGTTCGTTCTAATTAGGGGTCAAGGTTGAGGTAAATATTAAGTAAACTTATCCTAATTAAGTAGGTATGCAATTAAGTATACAGTGTGTCCCCGGATAGGTGAAACGACTCTTGTGAAAGATAAAAAATTTTCGATATAAAATTTCATTGTTTGGGGTTCAGCCCTGCTTAGTTAAAGACTAATTTCTGGCATAATTTTAGTTTTCTAAAATCATGTATGGCTTGGATATTTTCAAAAATCTGATTTTTTGTTCTAGTAAACTACCTTTGTTAGTGAAGATATAACAAAATTTGATTAACAAAAGTTGTTTAGAATCATGAAAGAGTCCTACTTCTAGAATTTCAAGCACCTAGGCCAACGTTGATGTTTTGGCAATTTACAATAATTTTTATCTGATAGTTTAATATTGTTTATCCCCGGATAGGTGATATGACTGTTGTTAAAGAAATTCTTTTATTTATTTTGCTTATTTAAAATTTTATCGCTTTTACAAGAGTCATATCACCTAAATTATTGTAAATTGCCAAAACATCAACGCTTGAAATTCTAGAAGTAGGACTCTTTCATGATTCTAAACAACTTTTGTTAATCAAATTTTGTTATATCTTCACTGACAAAGGTAGTTTACTAGAACCAAAAATCAGATTTTTGAAAATATCCAAGGCATACATGATTTTAGAAAACTAAAATTATGCCAGAAATTAGTCTTTAACTAAGCAGGGCTGAACCTCAAATAATGAAATTTTATATCGAAAATTTTTTATCTTTCACAAGAGTCGTTTCACCTATCCGGGGACACACTGTATAAGTGTACCTTTGAAATAAAAAATGGGTGAATTAAAATAAGAGTTCCATAATTTGTGATAGTAATCTAAAATAGCAACCATTACTGCATAGCAACGATTTTGTTATACCTTTCTTTTGGTTTCACGGAAAGCCAGCTGAACTAAAAATATTCGCAGTTTCTTTTTTTCTCCTTGCAACTTCAGATTCATGTTACTGCGAAATATTCAACTACCTACCTACTACTTTTTTAACATAAATCAAAATTTAAATGGAATCTTTCGAAACAACTGAGTAAAAATGCGAAAAAATAGTATACGCACTGCGTTCGAAAAGTAGTTTTACTAGGTATTGTACTTTTCATACCGAGAATTCACTATCGAGCCGCCCCGTTGGCTAACTAATTTCGGTCATCCTGTCGCATAGAGAATTGAAAGACGCTTCAAATGATATTTCCCATTATTACAAATTTCACTATCGGTCATATACCTTCCTTTCGAAAGACGCCACAAGGGTTGCCATTTTTCTATTTATAAGATAATTTTGTAGTAGTTGTCTAAAAATTAAAATAAAATCTTCTTAATACTCTATAATTTCAACAAAAATCATAAATTGTTTAAAAACGTAGCCAAATTTAATCTTATACCGGTTTTTGAATTTCAAAGGTCTAATAAATTACTAACGTATTAATCATATTTATAATCTCCTGCTCCAAAAAGCAAATTTCATAAATCGTTTACAAATTCTCTTTACAGAGGAATAGTTAGCACAAGGTGAGTATCTATTGAAACCTCGTAGAAACTGTTAATCATCAGTATAGGCATAATCTTCCACCCACAAATCGTTGGGACACCCGCTACATACAGTGTGAATACAATAACGAATACAATTCGCTGTCTCACTGTCGATGGTACCTTAGACGTTTACGGAAAACGGAACATTGGATTATTTTGAAAATTTGGATACATTAGTAGTTGCTCCCGATCTAACGATCTAAAATATTTTGAGCGACGTAGTGTTGCCACTTATACCAAAAAGTAGTATCAACTTTGATATTTCAAATGAGACACCCTGTATATATTAGCATTTTTCGATTCGTAATTACTTTTTGAGTCTTTTTGCTTAATAGGCTCCTATACCCATCTCCAACGGTTTTCGAGTTATTAATTATTTTCCCTATTTTTTATTCAAAACATAGCTCCACTGTAATGATTGTTACACACTTAGGTATTGGGATTCGTATAAACTTGAAATTTTGGTTATCGTAAAATACAGGCCCCACGACTTTTGATTTAATAAGGCCACACCAAACATTAATATACTGAAGCGCCTTTGGGGATTGTGGGGAGATGAAGCAAAGGATTCTCGCAACTCCAATAATGTTGATTTCTTCGATTGAAAGTAATCCTTAACCACCTGTGAATTGTACGCAAGTGCTCTATCCTGATGAAACCAACAATCGCGTACTACGGTTTAGGGTAAAATATCAAGAGCGCCTTCCAAAGTAGAATTTAGTAAATTTAAGTAAAATAGTAAAATACGTATAAAATCGCAATTAAACCATGAAGTGTGATACATGCTTGAATGCAGAATAAAAAGCTCTTGTAATATTATGTATAAAAAAAATCAGAACCGTATTTAAAAAAACAAAGTTGATGATGGTTACTTGAAATCGAAACGTCGAATTCAAATTGGCTGCATGCCATGTTATGGAACGTTGAAAAGTACCTGTAGAAGATTCTTTTACTTATTATTTAACATCAACCACAAAGTAACAATTTTTCAAAAACGAAATCCTGAAAATTCGCTTTTTGTCGACGGTTCGGAATTTCGTCAGTTTAAAAATGTCATTTTACTAAACTCAAAATTGCCCAACATTTCTCCCATTTAACCGAAACTCTATCTCTTACCGTTTCCGAAATCCTTATCTCCTTATCTTGGACACAGTGTAGGACGTAGGTATATGCGATAACATTTGTTTCAGTTTCCTCGTCAATCGTAAATTGTTCTTTAACCGCCGATTTGGCAAAAACCAATTCATTTGATCGAAACTTTCCATAGAGTATCAAAAAATACATCCTATTAGGCAAATTTCTTTCAGGAAACAACTCTTTATTTTTCTAAATGAGAAAATATCATCTTCAATGATTTTTACTATCTTACAATAAAATCCACTTAATTTTAGACAGAAATTAGACAAATTATGACAGATACGTCTACTTCTTTTACAATATTTAAAGCATTTGCACCTGCGTTTTATTATAAGATCTTTGTAATAAACTTAAAAATTTTAAAGGATTGTACTTACTTTAATTTCAATTTATTCGTAGTTGGGTGTTAAACATTTTTGACTCAGAATTTCATTTCCTTTCAAAATATGTAAAAATATATAGGGTGTTTCATTAAAAAAAAGTTACTTTGTTGGGTATTTTCATAACCTGATGTGCAATTGTTTTTGTTGTTCGACTATTATAATCGTGAGAAAAAATGCTTCATATTTGCTCATTTAACCAACTTCGTATATCCAATAAAAACAAAGTTTGTAATAGTGCCGACTTCACTTTGAACACATTGTATATAGAGAATAATTACAGACAATTATTCACGAATTATTAATTACCGATGATAGGTATCTTGATGATATATTCCATCGCCTATAATTGAACACCTATAATAATAATTAATTGTAGTAGGCATCAAATTAAACACGTAGGTACCTACAATGTTTGATAAACACGTGAAATGCTAACATTTGAAACCAGATGGTACAATATAATTGAACAAATATGTAGTATACGGAAGCTATGTTTCTTAGCAATTAACTACTTGTCTTTTGTAAGAATGAATAATTAAATGATAAATACGGGACATATTCTACATGTTATTGTATCCGACAGTCTACATGTACAGCATTTGTTTTTATTGGCTTTAATATTTTCAAAGGAGTTTTACTTAAACTATTAGGTACATGTACTTAAACATCACAGAGGGAAATTTAGCATTGACGAATAATTCTGATGTCAGCTGTATTGCTCCCCACAGTTAGTAAAGTTAAAAGGACATTTGATGAAAGAAATTTGTATTTTAAAACGCATAAATGTCAAATTACTCTTTGGAAAATCCTGTGTATTTTTAAAGTGTAAAGTGCCTTTCATTAACTTCATTACGCCTTTACGATAATGTAAATTAGACGGAATCAAGTACGCTTTAAAAGCGTTGTTCACTAATTAACAAATTGAAATCTTCTTAATAATTGCTTTAACAGAACTTGCGTTATTTAACTAATGTAAACTAACGTAACATATACAGGGTGTCTCACGGTGACCGTCGGTTAGAAATATACCAAGAACTGTAAAAGCTAGAAATTTGAAATTTTGCACATGCGACATGGAGTGTTTAATCTATTAAATGAAAATATTTTCCAAATGGCAGCACTTCCAGAAATACCGGAAGTGAGCATCAACTTCTTTATTTTAAATACAAACCAGGCAATTTTTTTTCACATTCTGATGTGTCATAAAATGTTCAGTAAGTATGCTTAAAATAATCGGCGTATCAATTTGGATTGTTGAGAAAAAAAAATTTTTTCACTGAAAAATGTCAAAATCTTGTTTAGGAAATAAAATTGAAAGTTGAAAGTGGTAAAAGTTAGGGAAATGGGATTTTAGGTTCTCAATGTCAAAAGATGAAGACACAATTGTCTCTAATCGATAATAAAAAATTGCCGGCGGTTAAGTATCTATTTGACGTTATTTCCAGACTTAAGAAAAACTTTAAAAAGTCTGTTTTTTTAAATGGAATGCCTATTTAATTATCGGCCCATTCGATGCAGAAATAAATTTCCTTTAAATTGATATACCATGTTCCTATACCTAAAATCAATGATTACAGAGTTATTTACATTTTTCTAATTAAATTTATAATGGCATACTTTACAAAACATGGTTGGCTTTGAAAATTTTCAAAAAATTTTTATTCAATTGTTTCTTATGATGACACGATGACAGTTGTCAGTTAGCTATCAGTTTGAAAGTTTACGCTACATTCACGTTTGTTATCAGTGTTATCTGTTTGAATTTTTATTTTTGCGCTCAATATTTCATTTTAATTGGGAAATATGGAATACACAAACGCTGATATTCTAAATTTGTTTTACATTCATGGCGAGTCTGCTCGTATTACTTTTCGGACCTGCAGAACCTTTAACTATTGAATAAAGAATCACTCAACACTTTAACGAAAGATATCCGCATTTACCTACAATGACGAAAAATCAGGATGATTGAAAAGAATTTTCTAAATTTGGGCGAAGTAAATGCGCCACGAAGTTTGGCAAAGCCAATTGTCCCCAATGATGCTGCAGAAACCAATGTATTGGGATATTTTAATTTTTTCCCTGAAAGTTCTGTTCGTTCGGCGGAAAGAGACATTGGATAGTCAAGAAGTTGCATAGATAGAATTTTAAATAATCATAAAAGCATAAGAAACATTTGAATAAAAATTTTTTGAAAATTTTCAAAGCCAACCATGTTTTGTAAAGTATGTAATTAGTAATTATAAATTTAATTAGAAAAATGTAAATAACTCTGTAATCATTGATTTTAGGTATAGGAACATGGTATATCAATTTAAAGGAAATTTATTTCTGCATCGAATGGGCCGATAATTAAATAGGCATTCCATTTAAAAAAACAGACTTTTTAAAGTTTTTCTTAAGTCTGGAAATAACGTCAAATAGATACTTAACCGCCGGCAATTTTTTATTATCGATTAGAGACAATTGTGTCTTCATCTTTTGACATTGAGAACCTAAAATCCCATTTTCCTAACTTTCACCACTTTCGACTTTCAATTTTATTTCCTAAACAAGATTTTGACATTTTTCAGTGAAAAAAAATTTTTTCCTCAACAATCAAAATTGATACGCCGATTATTTTAAGCATACTTACTGAACATTTTATGACACATCAGAATGTGAAAAAAAATTGCCTGGTTTGTATTTAAAATAAAGAAGTTGATGCTCACTTCCGGTATTTCCGGAAGTGCTGCCATTTGGAAAATATTTTTATTTAATAGATTAAACACTCCATGTCGCATGTGCAAATTTTCAAATTTCTAGCTTTTACAGTTCTTGATATACTTCTAACCGACGGTCACCGTGAGACACCCTGTATGCATGAGGGAGAATGGTTGCAAATCACTATACTTTTTTAATCATACGAACCGAATATTGAGAATATCAAAAATATCAAACGTTTTTATCTAAATTAAAAACGTTACGAGCAGATTGCCCACTTTGAGAAAAGATTTTCACAATTCTGTTTTTTTAAAAAAGCAATAGGTAGATACGTTATTTAGTGAATAGATCAAATCATGCATGAGAGGTGTCAGTTTCATATTCTAATCGAACTTTTAAAAGGACAGATACATTAAAAGAGTTAGTTTCAAATTTACGGTTTGCAGAATCAGTTCTTTATAATTTTAGTTAATTACAGCTGACTAACCATGTTACATTTACATAACTTACATAAAAGCAAAGCAGCGACATAGGTTTTTAGTCATAGAAATAACACGATCTCAAACAAGGGGATGCGGAAACAAAACTACCGTCAGTAATGTGAAATGGTAAAAAAAATTGATTTTACGAATATGTATTTGTTCCTTATGCAATGTCTACAATTTCTGGAATGATTTGGTTAAAACCCTCGGTATAACATGTAGTAAAACACATAAAAATAGAAAGCGACTTCTGTTGAATGTATGATTTATTATCTTCTAACTAAATAAAGTAAGTCGAATAATAAAATTACGTTCAGTCAAGATTCAAATCAAAATAGACATAACAATAATATAATTTTCTTATTCCTAATATACCTACTCGTCTTCATTTTCATATTCTATACTCAGTAATACATATTTCTTAAAGAATAAAATGTAACATGAGATTTCAACTCGTCTGTGAAGTATGGCTCGCCATTTTGGACAAAAACAGTGGAATTATCGAAATTATTCATGTATAAAAAAATGTGGACAGAATTACACGAGTGTCAAAATATCCGCTACTAAAAAATCTTAAATGTCGTAAATAAAATTTGCAAAATATTAAGTCCAAATAAAATGGTTCGAATTTGAATTCAGTTAAAAAAAAATTTGCTTCTACAATTGTGGTTGCAGATTTTAGCCCCTTTAGCCCAGCCCCCGCGGCTCACAGGGCCACCTTCCCTGTGAGTCCGATCCAATAGGTCCGGCAAAGTGCATGCCACCTGGTAGTCGGGGTCCCTCGGTAGAGAGGGTAGCAAAACTTGGATCAGGGAAAGGAGCAGTGGCTTAGCACGACGCTGTCCAAAAACATGGGCTGTCTCTAGTGAAGGAACAGTCTCGAGCCCCGTGCGCCACGCTCCAGATGTACGGGTGACGACCAGGGGAGCAGATGACGAACCTGGCACGTCCACAGACACGATATATGTAAGGTTCCCGCGTGAGCCAATTCCCTGTCCTAGGTATCTCCGGGCAGGGAAGGAAACCTTCCTAGCGTTATCCGTTGACGACGAAGTAATGTACTGCGACCAGTATCACAGCGGTTTGTCGGTTGTGCCAAAAGATTTTCAACGGATTACACAACGCTAGAAGCCATAAGCCTAAGTGCAGGTCGCCCCGCTCACCGAAGACCAAGGAGTAAGGTGCACCTCTTGTGAGCGATTATTTGGAACCACAGATGGGATGTGTTCCCACCTGCGGCAGGCCTACCCCGCTGAGGCCAATAGACTAAGGGCCGAGGCCACGGACAAGAAAGGAATACAGATAAAAGGGGGTCCTATATTCACCAAGGAGGACATAGACACGCTGTTCGACTTGGACGTCCGGTGGCAGCGCGACAAAAACATTTGCAAGAGGATGGATGGGGTCCTCGCGAATAAAGAGCTCAAGTAGCTGCGAGATAAGAGGTTCGAGCAGAAATACAAACTATGTAGGGACGCCTATCTCGCAGCTCACCTGCAAAGAACGCGAATGAAGGAATACGAGGACCTGGGTGCCGAGAAGGAGGAGAAGGCCAACCCCAAATCCGAGGGCCTATCCGAGCAACCCCATGACTCGGAAAGCAAAAACGAAAATCCCCTTCCTCCAGAAATCACCGCGCAGGTCCCGGTGATGGAGGAAAGCGACCCGCAAAAGAACGACCAAGAAATGGCACACTAGCGTGCGGGAACAGTCGCAGCAGTGCTAGCGGACAAGCCCCAGAAGGCTTTCTCCAGTGAATCGGGAGTCGCTATGGAGCTAATAGAGGGTACCCTTACGCCGCTACGAGAGTCCGTAAAAGTCCCCCAGACTCAAGTAGATTTTATATCCGCCGCCCGAGGGAAAAGGGAGACGAGACCTGACAAAGGGTTCAAAGCACTTGGACCTAGGATCTGTACAAAGAAAACCCAGACACGCTGGCGAAGTCCTCCGTCTCGTGTTCAACTACATATGTTGGGGGTAGACAACCTACGCCTTGGAGGATTAACCGTACCATTCTGAATCAGAAGGAGTATAAAGACGGTAGGAACGTCGAGAACTACTGACCACTGACCATATCCTCGCAGCTCCGTCGTATGTTTTGTGGTATAATTGACAAAAAACTGCGGAAGAATGTACGGTTCACACCCCGCCAAAAAGGGTTCGTTTTCGAAGCGGGGTGCTTTAATAACGTCAAATGACATCATTAAGCACGCCAAAATAAACTCAAGAAGTCTGGTCGTACTGCAGATTGACATTTCTAAGGCTTTTGACATAGTTCCGCACGAATCCTTGGGACCTGCATTACGAAGGAAAGGTCTGCCAGATCAGGCGCTAGGTTTGGTGGACGATGCGTACAAGGAGTGATGAAGGAAATAAAGTGCGACTGCGTACAAATAAAGCCCCAGAGAGGGGTCAAACAAGGCGACGATGGCGTCTCGCGCTGAAGCCACACCAAAAGGTAGAATTAATTTCCCGGTAACTAATCCCACACTACCTGTAACGGTTGGTACAGGCAACTCCACCAGCCGGACTACTACGACAGATAGACCAAGAGCTGCGGGTAGTGTACAAGCAAATTTACCACTTACCGCAAACGGGTTGCTAATATGATGCGGATATAAACGCGTACAAGAAACGAGCCAAGAAGGAAGAGCTGGCAAGGTGGAGCGGCCTTCGCTCCCAAGTCAAGTCCGTTGCGTCGCTTATCGGCGACAAAATTGCCAACAAGTGGCTTTGGGATCCTCGCCTACTGAAACCATGCGCCGACAGGGCGGCCATGAAAAGAGCCGGCACCCTGCAGAAGATGTGGAGTCCAGCTTGAGACCCTGAACCAGATCCTAGGCCAAATGCACTTACACAAAGCCAAGCTCATTGTGGAAACAATAACAAAGCAGCGCTCACCGGTAGCAGTGACGAGGGAACCGTCAATCGGGCTGACCTCGTGCGAGAATCTGAAACCTGATCTGGTGCTTCAAAGCCAGAGAGGGTCTTCGTGGTCGACGCCACAGTCCGCCACGAAGATAAGGACTATTTTGCTTTAGGAAGACAGGATAAGCTACGTAAATACAGCCAACTGCTACCAATCCTCTGACGCAACAGCGAGGACGTTGGAGAAGTCCTACCGATTGTGGTAGGAACGAGGGAGGCGATGCCCAAGGAGACGGTCGGGGCCCTAGCGCGCTTGGGCATCATAACCGACCACAAGACGCTCTGACCATGCCGTTAATAGCGCACCGTAGAGATATAACACCAATTCATGGAATGTTGTTTTTAAAAGATTTAAAATATTTTGACACTCGTGTAATTTTGTCCACATTTTGTTATATCTACATGAATAAAAGTATTTCGATAATTTCACTTTTTTTTTTGTCTAAAACGGCGTTCCATAGTGAAGTGATCGATAACTGTTCAATTAAAGTGAGTTTTAAAGGTTGATGATTAAGTAGAGAATAATGTAACAATCAAATTTCTTGTTGTGTGAAACGTAACAATAGCTAACAAGTGTTAGTCGATAATTCCTAATAGGATACTGTAATACGAAATTAATTTCCCAAATTTATATGCTAATTGCGCGGGACATAATAAAGTAGTCCTTTATTATATTCGCTAATGGTCCCGAAATTTGATATAAATAATTAAAAATTTAATTATTCAGACAATGAAGATGGGGGTAATCAATGTAAAGGCTTTCCAGTTTAAGGAGAAATTTTATTGCGAACGAAAGTGATGAAAAGGAATTTTCGATTTACTTATAACCTCTTTTTATTATACTAGTGCAAAGTTTAAGCTGATTTATTGCGGAAATAATAGAAAATTCTTTTATTTCCGTAGTAACCTAAAGTCACATTCCTCTAACGAATTTGTTGTCCAAATATAAATTACCAACTTAATTTCTAACAAAACTAAAAAAGAAGGTTTCTCAAGTTTAAAATTTATGGTACGCCTACGCTAAGTTACTCTAAAATTACTCAAGTTATTAAACTTTAAAAATAGTTCACCACTTTTCAGCTACCTTAAAGTTAATCTTGACATTAAATTAAGACCACCCAGGATTATAAAGATAACTGGTTTATATGTATTATGTTAAGAAAAATCCGAAGTTATTAGTAACATTAAAAAGTTCTATTAGATTAAGTATTAACGTTCATTATGGTTATTAATCTTAGGATGTTGCCGTAATATCCTGAAATCTCGCCATGAAAAATTCTTGTAATCAATGTTAGGAGTAAAGTTACGTGATTAATTGCTTCTGTTTATTATTAGAAGTGAATTAAAGTTCCGCAGTGTGTTTATCATAGTTACGTGGTTATTAGAAAAGTTTTAATACAACACTGTTGCAGTATTGTTTCCATATATAAAAAATGTCTTACTTAATATTCTCGGGAAAATGTAAATGAAGCAATATTGCAAATCTGTTTCTAAGTTTATTACTATAACCAGTAGATGGAATTTGCAGCCGACTGGTGGCTTTTAAAAGTAATTCCGGCTTATGATTTTCATCACTAAAGGATACTTAAAGTGGAGTTATGTTCAAAAAGTTAATGGAACGTTTTATGATTTTAAAAGGGCGCATGATTGATTCTTAAATATGTAGGTGTTAGCTCGTATTTTCTCATATACCCCCAAAAACCACTTTAACGTTATTATTTGGCGCAAAGTGGAAAATTTTTACTTTAATGACCGTTTTATCTGTAAGGCGGTTTTCAATAGTAAAAGTAGGACGTACTTTTCCCATGTCTTATCATTTATATTACGTTATTTCGTGCATGAAATAATTACCAGATTATTAGAGATACTTTTAACAAGGCAATTATCGTAATTCTAGTAATAAAGTAATTAATTATCCGTACTTTGTGTTGAAGTTTTACATAGTATTGCTAAGTATACAATTAAGTTGTGGGTAATAACTTACCACAATCACAAACTGTTAAAATCTAATCCTATTACTTAATCAATTGGTTTACTAATTATAAACTTTAACAAGGTATTGTAAAACTGCGAATTATAATATTTAAAAAGCAATGAATTAAAAATTATTAATGGAAAAAGTGGTAAGTATACTAAGTGAAATTAAAGCGTAGGTAAAACCTCGATATAACGGACCTCTATTTAACGGACTTCGGATATAACGGACAAAAATCCGGTAAAAAAATAGAAAAAGTACTGTTGATATTATACATAAAAGAACAAATTTTACAACAAAAACACAAATTTATTTCAAGAAAATAAAAATAAACATACGTAAATATAATTAAGCGTGCGTTTCATTCCTCAGTTCAAACGGATTACCTTCCTTTTACTGTACATTGACCTACATTTCTTGCGATTTCAGCGTTTTCAGTAGGACCGGCTGATAACGCGGAGAATAATGCTTACTTACTTGCTTAGCATAGGTTTTTTGATTTATTTTAAACTAATTTTTATATAACGGACTTTCGGCTTTTACGGACACCCTCTCCCCCCAATTAATCCGTTATATCGAGGTTTTACTGTATAATCAAAAAGTAATCATATTCACAGAAAACGTGGAGGAGCATAGAAAGCAGACAAATGTTGACAAATGTATCTTGAGAATTATTTCTTTAGCCATAGATTATGTAATCGAAGGGTTGGAAGAATGGAAAGGCTACTAATAACTGTATGTGGCAATTATATAATTGCCAAGTTTATTACTTTTAATATGACGTTTCGCCCTGTACGAAGCAGGGCTTTTTCAAATAAATAAAACTTATGTTTAACAAACTCAAATTTAACTTCTAAACTTATAAATGGAAAAAATGGAGGGAATTGACACCTCCTAACTTTAGTTAGACATCTTAATTAATTTAAAAATAATGATTATTCAAATGACGAAATTTATAAGTAGGCCAATTGACAAAATGGCAACTAATATGATAAGTAAGATGTCTAACTAAAGTTAGGAGGTGTCAATTCCCTCCATTTTTTCCATTTATAAGTTTAGAAGTTAAATTTGAGTTTGTTAAACATAAGTTTTATTTATTTGAAAAAGCCCTGCTTCGTACAGGGCGAAACGTCATATTAAAAGTAATAAACTTGGCAATTATATAATTGCCACATACTTATTAGTAGCCTTTCCATTCTTCCAACCCTTCGGTTGACAAATGTTTCAGGTAGGTACCGATATCTGGTGTAATTGTAGTATGATTACTATTTCATAGTTAATGCTCTGAAATGTGATTTGAAAATGAACTCTGTATGTTTTACAAATCAAGTGATAAAATAGAAAATAAAAAATTTGCAGAGAAGTAGACATTTCATAGAAATAAGGAAGAAGCAACACCAAGAATTCGGCGAGGCTATATTTCACATGATTTCTATTCAATTTTATAGAATAAGTAATATAATTTATACTATTTTAAACTATATTTTATTCGGGTTTATATATTGTTCTTCTGTTTTTAGTGATATTGAGCCTGACAGCGATCCTTTACATAATTTAATTTCATCTTCACGTCATCCATTTCACTCCATTAACCTCATACGATCACTTCCTTGTACCAATTTTGTAGTAAGTAATGTATTAACTAATTAGTTTGATTGCTTAATTCTCAACATTTTAGCCTGAAGATGACAATTACATTGTCGAAACAGCCTATAGAAAAACAGTACAAGAACCTCACCTGAAGGCAAGCACATAAGTGTAAATTACAAACGACATAACTTAAAAAACGTTTTTCACAGAATCACAACATATTACATTCCAATAACTTGGTGCTCAAGAGAGACCAAAGTATTGCCTGAAGGGCCATGATAAAAAGCGATGAATTAAAATATGTAACAAACTTAAGATGATAGCAAGTGAGACGATGAATGACAGGAAATGTACGCAGACAACCAACTTAACCAAGGCGGACAAAGGTAAACCGAAAAAAACCCTAGGAAATTAAGTACACAGTGAACTTATCATAAAGTGTTGAAAATCAACTAGCCCAGGATGATGTTTATGACGAGTAATTTCGAAAGCTTCAAGACTATTGAGAAGCGGGCCTTTCCTACATTTATGTAAAATACGAAAATCATTTTTTGAATCAAAGGCGTGCCCTGTAGTTAAGATATGTTCCGTGAGAGCAGATTTTTGATCGGAATTATTGTTTTTTATGGCATTGAATCTTACAATAAAAGATCTTCCTGTCTGTCCTATGTAAAAAGAGTTACAAGAATTACAGTTTAACTGATACACGTCGGAGGAGTCGAGAAGATTGGGACTGTCTTTGTTTCTGACGATGGAAGAACGTAAAAGTCTGTTGATTAGAAAACGAAATATGAATATTATGGGATTTAAATATGTTCTGGATCGCATAGGAAATTTTGGGATATAATGGGAGAGATTTATAAATTTCATTAGAGACGTCTGGCTTGAGAGGGACCAAAAGGGTTTGTTTTAATTTAATTGAGCTAAATGTAGGAATGAAAATTTTAGTGAACAAAGAACTTTCGAAACTGTAGCAATCAGTCGTTACCGGTTGAATATTTTGAGTTTAAAGTGTGTGAAAATCTGTACCGTTACAGAATAGTATCATAAATAAGATAAAGGAAAGATTAAGAATAATGGAAAAGAGATTGTCGGATAGGGAATGAGAAATGACCAGCATTTGTGTCGAAATCGGGCAAGAAGGAGAAATTTGAAAATGACCATTTTGAGAAAATCCTAGTAAGTACGAGAAGTTTCAGTTTCGTTGGCATAAAAATAATCTACAAAATGAACCGGAGATCTTTATCGGTACACAGTGATAACAGCGGATATCGAGTATGTATTAAACAATAAAGAAAAGTTGTTTTTAGCCATCATGTTTTTTTATAATGAAATCATTTTAAGTAACAAAAATGGAACTGGACAACGCCTCGGAAATTAATGAAACTATTGAGTGGAACATTTGCCCTTAAGGTGAACAAAAAGGTTGGAAGTGAAATACCTGTTATGGAGGAAGCATCAGTGAACGTACCAGAACCAAACGCACAAGACATGGAAACTCCCGAGGATCAAGTCCAAGATCAAGGCCCTGTGGATTTTTACCTGTAAAATACCAGGATATCTAAATGCTTTTCGTGGAATATTCACCCTCGTATTCTCATACTACTGCAATAAATTTAAATTATACTTAAGAGAATAACACATGGCATCTGACCGATTTACGAAACGGAAATCGTTGGGTTTTAAGGTTAAAACAAAACCTTATAGATTATTTTATTATTATAGTGCGTAAACAAAATATGAAGAAGGAGAAAGAAGAATGAAAATCTTTAGAGAGGACAAATAATTTAGTGTGTAGCTTAGTAGCAGTTGTGGAAAAACTCTTTTTTTCTTAGCGAGATTATATTCAGTAAAGGATCGTGTTCCAAAAACGCAAATGCCTCAATTCCCCAAAGGACAATTGGCTGTCGTTATTACGTCCATGTAACGTTCACGGTGAATCGGTTCTGAATCATCATCGACTACACCAAATATTTGTCATATAATTCAAGAAGTAAATTTCTGATATTATTCCTGTCTCTTTTATTTTCCTTGATAAACTGCTATCGGTTTGTGAAATTGTAAGGCTAATTTCAATTAGGAAAATAATTGGGTGCGTGATATCAAATGAATTTAAGCTGCTTTTTAAGTTAAACTAATTGTCAAATCTAAGAGCACTTTGGAGGTTTTCATAACAAAACTAATATTTCTTTAAGTACAGAATTAATTAAACAATAATATTTTTCAGCTAAATAATCATATTAAAAGAAAACAGAAAAAAACTATATAAAACTAATTAATGAGACAAAGTTCAACAGCTTAAGTAAATGCTCAAAATTACTTTCGTCCCATTTAATGCTCATTTCTTAGCATCTGTGGAATGATGCTATGAAATATAAGATGAAAATAACTTTTCTTGGTTCCAATATTTTCTTTCCTCTTCTGACGCTTCTCTTTACACAATTTTCTTTTCACTGCTTTTAGTTTCCTCGAAATATGTCGTTGAGCGTGAACGTAATATAACCGTCCAAATAGTATGTAATCAGAAATAGAAGTTATTTCAAAGGACGTTTGTATTATGTTGTAAGGGCCGGGCGCTTAATTTAAGAAGAATGTTAATGAGAAATATTGAAATTAATAATCTCATGTAGGAGCGGAATAAGAAAAATTCTAACGGAGGGACACTAGGTGTCGTAAGAGGAACAGTGTAGGTTTTTTAGTTAACGGAGCGTGTGTGAAAGGAATTGGGGTATAAATACCGATTATGACTTGCTTTTCTTTGTTTCACTTGATTTTTTTCTTTTTTGAAGTAAGATCCCAGGAGCTGTGTAGAGTTTGGGGGGTTAAGGCCTCTATTAGCCGTAGGCAACCGATTGATCAAATAGTCTCCCAGTGTTGTGGAGCTAGGCAACTCAGTTGCGCAAGTGCACATCAAGTTTATTTCGGAATTATTCGGGCTTTCTTTTCAAAAATGGCATTGAGCAGTGCAGAAGTCCTTCTTGTCTTCTATTGAAAAAGAGAAAGAAGAGAGGCAGAAATGTTCGAAAATACCCCATGTTAATGAGTAGGTTAAAGCAAACGTCACACTGTTCAATGATCTTTCCCTTGGATGAACCCGTGAATGCGGATGCGGGCGCAGTCAGTTGCCCAACTAGTCGCGCCACTAGTTGCCTACGGCTGATACGCTGTACTGCAATGCCCCACGACTACATAGAGATACATACAGTTGCCGGGGTTTGACATGCTCGGCAACTGTAACACCCAATATTTTTATTGGCGCAACGGCTCGCTCGCGGTTAATGGCTTCAATTTGATTCAATGCCCCACGATACATTCGTCAATCGGTTGTCCAACTAGTTGCCTACGGCTAATAGAGGCTAATTCGGTTTTGGGACCGGCAACTTACCGTCAAAGCCTAATGTAATTTAGTTTTGCTTTCCATGCTACTGAGAGTAGCTTAGGCATTACTAAATAGTAATGTAGGTAATTTCTCCCACTACCCATTTTGTAATTTGCACAGTTTAAATGATTAGGTATAGGGGATCAGGTTGATGTATTTTATACGATTATTTTCGCTGGAGATCCCTCTGGTAGGTTTTACAAGTGATCGAGCCGCTTTTTGGCAATCCAGTGTAAACCGAGGGGTAAGGTCGCTGCCTTCCTCTTTTCCGAGTTTGGGATTCTCTCTCTCTATAGGTTTGGTGGGGCATCTTCATCATCTTAAATTTAAAAGTCTTAGCGACTTCTTTCCTTTTCGTTGTTGCCATTTCCTTAATAGAAACAAAAAGAAACATAGTAGCAATTTGAGAGTAATGCAAAGTGATGTAAGGGCATTCAGAATGAAAAATTATTAATTGCGAGAAGGTGGGAGAGTGAGAATTCGCGCGCGAAAAGCATTAAGCGAACGTTAGGGAGTAAAAGCGTTACCGATAGCAAATTAGCGGTTGATTGGTAGTTTGAAAAAAGAGTTGATTTTATACGGTCACTCGCGAAAAGTGTGTGTTGGCTTGTTATCATTTCAAAGGATACTAAGGGAATATTTGGGTGTAGAAGAAACTAGAAAAAGAACACTTCGTGACACAGTTGTTGTATCGCCAGTGAATTCAAAAATTAGTAGGAGCAGCAAGTACGAGGTCGGTAGAGGGGCCATCTTACTCAACTCCAGCGCTAAGTCAAGCCAATCCACACCTATGGGTTCTTTTTTATAGTTTGATTCATTTGTCGTTATTCTGTATCTATCTTGAAAATATTGTACCTAAGTAATAGACAAGCCATCTCGTTTGCTAGATTTAGACTTTAGAGGATTGAAAAGTCATTGGTGATTATTATAACTGTTGTGGGACCATTTTATGTGTAAAATTGTAAAATATATTATTTTTTGAAAAATTATGAAGGAGAAATTTTACGATTGTGTTTAAGGCGAAGATAGCCGGAAGTAATAGATAATATTACCTTTAATCAATTTATAATAATGATAATAATAATAATATGAAATAATATATATTGAGTGCTAGCATACAAAATGTATTTACACAAGTCAACAAACGGTCATATAGGCAGTAATAAAATAAAATTAGTTAATATAATCTAATTAACACAGTTAAAATTGCATAAAAAAGAATCTTCGTAATTATAAAAAGCAAATTTTAAAAGGTGTTCCTTAGATTTCTCAAGAGGTAGATTTTTTATTTTTTGTCGTAGATTGGGGTAGATTGAATTAGATAGGTTTATCTATTGAATTAATTAACAAATGGTATTTGGAGTACAAGTAGCGTTCCATTTGAACTGTAAGTAAATATTTAATTGCGAAATTGAGGAATGAGGGAATGGTTTTATAACTTTGCCGTTACATTGTCGTAAAATGGTTAAATAATGGATCGGTTTGGAACATTCCTTTTATTCGTAATGTCGGGAAGTCTCCGATATCCCGGTGGGCCGTCACGTGTCTGTCTCCAAAGGTACAATGGAGTTAGTAAGTGAACGTGTAAATGACGACACGTTTGGGGCAGAAAGTTGTGCATTTTCATGCCAAACAATAATCTGTTTTCAGATTTGACTTTGTCTTTTCTAACCAAGATATTCTTCAGGCAGTTTTTCATGTAGAATTAGAATATGGCATCGACTTTTCAATACTCTTCAAGATGGTGGACTAACAACTGTCAATTTCTTTTCTTCTTATGGGCGCCACTTTGAATTTTCCCATTTTTAGATTACGTTAATTTCTCTCTTTACAACGATGTATCACGCATGTTATTTGTCATGATTTCGATATAAAAATATTCGTAATAATTGTAAACTAGGTGCAAGACAATCCCACAAGAGCAGTTGCACCACAGTTAGATTTACCATCGCATGAAATTCTTGGAGAACGTTAAAAAAACAAAAATATCCTCCTTGGAAAGTTCGTGTTTCTCAAACCCTGCATCTCAGAGATCATGATCGCCGAGTAGCCTTTTGCACGTTCGTGGATAATCAAATTCAAGAAAACTCAAATTTCCTAAACGACGTGATATTGTCCGATGAATGTAAATTCACAAATGCAGGAATGTTCAATCGTCACAACGAACATCACTTGTCGATTGAAAACACCCATCGATTCCAAGAACGACGACCACAAATTCGTTTTGCACTGAATGTGCGGGTCGGATTTGGGGGCGGTACAATAAATAGGTCCGTACATCTATGAAAAAAATTTAAGTGCCGATGCAATTTTATGAGGACATTTTTAACAGATTTTCTCGACGATAACTTACCTCTTAATCGTTTGAACACGATCTGGGTCCAGCAGGATGGGGATCTGAAAAGTATACAAAACAATAGGATGGGTGTCAAAACATTTAGCGTACTTTCGTGAAAAATGACCATTACAAATTTATTTTGCTATTATTAATGTTGTTATGTAATTATTTCGCATTTAAACGACCGTATTGCATGCAACTAATTCGTAAGGTTAAATGTAATTAACTATATTTAATTAGCCACAAAACAATGTTCGTAGGTATAAATATTTTTCGTTTCGATACCAATTACGTGCGTACTAACTCACGATGTCTACCTTGTAATAAAAATAACTCGTATTATTACATTTCAAATAGCGTGTATCAAATAATTAATTAAGTTGTATTTACAAAACAAAATTGTACTTACCTATTTACGTGTACACTGTACATATTTGAATTTGTTTCAAAGCAATTTCGATAAAAATGTTCGTACAGACCACTGAATTGTGCGTTCCGTTCGTCGTCTTATCAAGAAATACATCAATTTTCAATATAGATTTACTGAAATTAGCTCCAATGTGGGATAATCCGTATTCGATCACAGCATTAAGCTACATTTCTTCAAATTTCCAATAACAACTGATTTTCAGGAAAAACCTGGATTTAAGATTTTCATATTTGTACATATTTACGTAATTACAAAAGAATTCTTTAAAAAACATTTTTCATCAAAAATTTTGCTTGCGTCTTGTATTCTCATCTCCATGATTACAACCTGTCTAATGACGTTGCAGATATTTTAAAGTACTTTATAGCGTAATGTTGCTAATGAGAAATTCGGTATGTTTTAGATGTTCGCTCAACACCGAATTATACGGAGTTATGATGCCGCCTTTGTGTCTAAATTTGTGTAAATTAAAACATAAAATTTTAACGCAACTGGATTTTGTAAATCTTATCATGCTTGGCATATGGAAGAACCCTCTTCAACCCTAACATCCCTTCACATTTTTAACGTTCAAGAGAAGTTTAATTTCAGTGTAATTGACTTGATTGGTCAAATTTGCACTTCTATAGCTTTACATTTCTTCTACTAAAATTACGTTGACTGAAAAAGAGTTTTGCGTCTAATCATGTTTTTGTTGTTTCAGGTATTGATTTTGTTGATACGGGATTTCCACAAAGAAATGAAACGTCCTAAATAACTGACTTCGGAAATAACACATTTTTTTATAAACAGCAAAACATTTTACCTAGAGTTGGAAAGGGGAGAACTGTCCTCCTAAAGGAGTAAGGGGTTTATGTGAGTGATCATTAAATTTAGAGTGTAAACATTTGGCATTGCCACTTACAGTTTCTTAGGAGAGCTAGGTGGGTCCTTACTTAAGGGTTTAATGGTTTACATTTCGTACGACATAACTCAGTTAGCGAGAATTGATTTGATTTGATATTTTTTAGATTTCAGTGGAATTCTTTGTTATTATTGACTGTATACTTGTGTATTTGGTGGTTTCTGTGGTTGATTTTAAATACCTACAATTCAATTTGTAGTACAAACCTTAATATCTATCCGCACAGGACAACAAATGACAAATAATAATATTATATCATCGTATGGCACATTTTGTGATTGCGATTCCTCCTCCTTGAAGACCTCTTATGATAAGGAATTTAAAATTATTTTCACTTTCATCAAGGCCTCTTCAATTTCATTAGCAATGAAGTATTCTCTATTCTCGCTTCATAAATATCCCATTCGTGTATACTAGGATTGAATTCTAACAAAATCATACGATTACGATCGGCCATTGTCACATGCACCTCGAGTCCAATTTATACAATAAGTTTAACATGTATCAGAATTTACAAATTTCCACTATTTAATATTTAAACTTAACTGACATACTACAGAGAGAAAATATTAATTTATAAGTAAACATTACTACGAGGTATAACTATAAAAATTGAAACAGCAGCATAAAACTAATACCTAAAAAAAATCCGAAACACAATCATTGAGTATTATTATTGATACCTAAACGTTGGCCTCTGTGGATGTTAGGTGCGATTATGGCGCATACAGTGAAGTCAGCAACCAAAAATTGACGACACATTTCTTCGCCTAAATCCAAAAATATTCATATATAATTTTGGGGATTGCATGTGTAGAAGGTTATTGTTACTTGATTGCATAATATGCAGAATTCCAAAACCATTCTCAAAAAGGTCATATTGTTGTTTGTACTGCCGCACTTTTCTTGCACAATAGAGCGCGGCTACGTACAATATTTTCGGGAACCATAATCTTATTCTTTTATACAACCCCAAGCGATTACCATGTCTTTGGTTCCATTAAATGGGCATTAGGTGGAAAGGAATTGCAGAACGATGACGAAGTGATTGAGTGTTTAGCTGTTTAGTAACGTTTTTAAGGTTTTCCGTGGCTTAGCCACCTAAGATTATAATTTGCTCCCACAATTTTTCTTTATGGCCTCCTTTATTAACTCCTGAACATACTGAAGTTCATACAACTGTGGGAGGAGGAGAAGAACACCAATGTATGCAGCTGGCTGGTAGAAAAAGGATGTTCATTTTGATATCGTCTTTAACATAGTTGTGTGTCTTTTCAAAGCGATGATGTAGCCATATTACCAGAATTGTGGTTGAGTTTTCCATAAAGTTCTTTGTGAAATAAATGAGAAGTGTAGGTGTTTTTCACGGAAAAGTGACGTTCCCCGTATAAGTGTATATCTGTACAGGAAGATTCTGGAACCTTTCCCTACATCACATCATTATGCAACGCATTTTCATATCACGTAAATTAATAATTAAAAATTATTAACAAATCTTCACATTGTGAAGCAGTAATTTAAGGAATTAGAGAAGCAATAAAATGTTCTTTTGGAGAAAGTAACTGTAGATACGAGGGACAAGCCATTATTACTGAGAATGAAAAAATTAGGTAGGCCATGGAAAACCTCAGTAAGAGGAACTCTTTACTTGACATTTTCCGTTTCATTTGCTAGTTTATCTAAAATACCATTTGAAAGGTGCCCTTGAATTAATCCGAGAACATTTTGGCATAATGATTTATTATCATTTTAAGAAAGGTTTAAGTGCGTATGACTGCGATGAAAGTTTGAAATCAACATTTGGCGATCATACCCCTTCCTTTGAAACAATTAAAGGGAATTCGCACGTGGAAGAATCACAGTTGATTAGCAGAAAGGCGCAGGTCCACCCATTACCGTTTCGACAGAGGAACATATTGCTGCCGTGAAGAAGTGTATGGAATCAGAACAGAGCTATAACAGAACAATACACGATATCTGAAAAAAGTCGTAAGTCGTTTTGTATGCCATCATTTACACATTTTCAAAAAGCAGAACGAGTACGAATGAAACTATTTTTCGACATGCCAACTCGGCAAGAGACCCACCTATGGATCCATGAAGATGAGGCTACACCAACAATAATCAGACAGCACCGAGCAATGAAGAAAGTAATGTAGACGGTGAAGACTGTCACGGATAAATGGTACATCGAACACTGTTTGCCGGAAGTGCTTAATAAAGTGTCAAAGAAGGGAATTATGCTACATCACGATAATGCTTCTTCCCATACTGCAGATCTAATTCGCAGTATTTGGCTTCAAACAAGATTAATGTAATCGAACACCTTTCATACTCACCGGATCTGGCAATCTGCGACTTTTGGCTGCTTTTTGGGCAAAAAAGAACTTATAAGGAAGAAGGTTTTTTTTTCAGAAGAGTTATTCGGTGTTATTTTAATAGTATTCCTAAAGCTGCTTGGATTGGAGCGTTTGAGCAGTGTAAGGAAAGAGTGGCTAAGTGCATTATACCAGAAGGCAACTACTTTGAATACACCTAAAATAAAATTTTGAAAAAGTTAACCTGGCTCTTTTATTCTCAATAATAATGGCATGTCCTTCGGACAAGCACAAATACAGAAAAGAAAATGGAAGAATGAAACAGTTTTTGCTAACAGTACTTCACGGTGGACAGTATAGCAGTGAACAGTGTGGTAGTATTCAGCTAATAATGTCACAGGCAAGTAAATGAAATTTAAGTGCTCTCTGACATTTTTACTTTGGGCGTTACTCAATTTTAATTTTAATTTGAATTGCAACAAATCCAAAAATAGTAATAGTATTCCACTAAGCCTCGCATTATTCCAAAAGATGAGAGCTATTGCCCGTTTTGACTGATCTTTGAGTAGATTCAATTCAATTTTTATCTGCAATTTCTATAAACCATAGGAATCGATAATGTCTTTCGTAAAAACCAATGGTTTTAATGTCTTGTTAGTATCAATCAATCAATCTTTATTGTATTTTTTGAAATATTCAATCATAGTCAAAATCACAATTACCTCTACCTAATGTTCAGAAAATATTCATTTTCAATTAACTGTTCATAAAATATTTACTCTGTTCACTATTTACTTTAAATCAATTTAATTTCGTTCTGAATTCTTTAATGTCAATATATTTGATCCTTGTTGAACAGATTTCAACACAGTAACATTTGATTCATATACATTCATAATCTGGACTGTAAACTGTTGAGGTCCTTTGCATTCGTACATTTATTTAGAGGTATCTAATCAGCATTGGAAACTATGCATAGGATCCACCTCCGGAGAAGATTATAAAAGGTGACCCATACTTTATTGATTATCCCATTTGCTTTCTTGTAACCAATTTTGTACTGCCAATTTAATTAATTGACTTTAACATCCGATTAACAGCGCATCTGAGCTTCAAAGTAAATTAGTTTATCCTAGAATTTTTTTCTTGTTCATTTAATCTTGTATTTCAATGTTTATATAACTAATAATCCTGATCTGATTATCTGTGGAATTTCTATTTAAATATTCATTATATCCACGTTAACTATTTTCAGTGTGTTTATTTATTGATTACTCGTTTCTCTTTCAGCTATATAGTGATTATTATTCAGTATCATATTGAAGATATCTTCGCAGTTCTAACCTTCAATTGTGTGTACGTTTAGAACTACATGGCGCCCTTTTTGCCTTTTATTGTAATTATTAAAAACTCCCTAAGCCTTATTTATTGTATCTAACCCACACCCATTGCGCCCATATAACTGAGCGACCTTTTAAAATTTTGTTACAAGTCAAAAGTTAACGTAACAGTCACCTATCAAACAGTAACCAATCCTTGTTTTTTAATAAAACTTTTATTTGATTTATCGCCACGATTTTGTTATCCACCCAAAACTAGTTTTTATAATCCTTGCGGAAACGCGTGACAAATAAAACGGCTTAATTTGTGACAATATCATGCATTATACATGAGAGCAACGGTAACTAAGATGCACGCAATATATGCCACAAATTGAATTGCTTAAACTCGAGGACAAATTCCTTCGTTGTAAAGCACACATGCAATTATAGAAGGTCACGTTCATTGTTGCATAACTTAATGAGACGTTGTTTGACCAATTTATTTTTTGTGTTTAACATATAGTCTTTCTCTTTGAGACTTAGACGTTCATTATGCTAAAACTCTTTAAAATTAGATTATATTCAAAGCGTACAAGACTTAGCTTAAATGCAAATTTCTCTATAGAATTGTATTTTAAGTATTTTTAGTTGAAACTTTTCAACGCAACAATTGCTTCTCTAAATTTAAATTAACTAAATGTAAAATGCAGCTGCGAAATGTTATTAGTTTTCTTTGTAGAAAAGATCATTCAAAATGATCAAGATAAATGAAAAGTTACAATTAAACAGAAATTCCCATTATTAAAAGTTTTTTAATCTCATCTTCCTCGACAACTGTACTGCATTTTGTAAATGACAAATGCTTGTTCTCTTCATAAATGAATGCTCTGTTTATAATTAACGAACGTTTCACAAATGTGCAATTACCTATTTATGTGTAAATCCATATTATGCAAATCTGTTTACAATTCTGAAATATATCTGGACATGCAACGCGTGACGGTTTAATATACAAATAAGGTAAAACACTACACGATTATTCATAAATGAGACACGATTAAATGACAATGGAGTTACATGAGACAATACCAGTTTGCATAACATAATCAATTTATGAACGCTATTTAGTTTATAATGAACATTTTAAATGACCACCACTGCAAAGCTGTAGGTATATAAATTTTTAATTATTACATTACAGATGTATATCATTAGATATTAACACACTTTACGGTGCCCCATTTCAAGTTCTAGCACTGTTAATTAATATAGATCACTCGCAAACAGAGAGACTTTCATAAAATTTCCTGAAATAACGTTGTTGGTTAATATTGTGAAGTGGACTGTAATTTATGGTAATTGCATTAAAGAATATTGAATTATATAACACATAATATATTGATGTACAAATGTTAGTACATATTACTTGTACTAACGAGTAAAGAGTAAACAATTCTTCGTTTAATATTATTTCCTGCACCCTTATATAGATCTAGTAACTGGTTTTAAACGGTTGGGTTGTCTCAAAGGGTTAAACGAACAACATTTATGCTAACAAACGTAGTGACAATAAATTATTCTTAATAAACGAATTTTAAAAACAATTATGTGTACAAAAAAAGGAACATGATAAATGATATGATTAGAAATCACCCTGTATAGTTGTAAGTGAAGTTACAGTAGTACTTGAAAATAAATTAAATAACATGGAACTTTGATATAATTATAAATAACTATTAATCATTTTATACCTTTTGTTGAAGTTATGAGCTTAAAAAAAAAGTCATTATTTCGTGTCAATTATTTATCGATACCTCTCGATTGTTTTCTATTCAAAGCCAGAACGAAGGCATTATCTTGTACTCATTCACAATTGTTCTTCACCCATTATTGTAGCATTTGAAATCATTTTGTGTTGGCCGATATGCTTTTCATTTTTGTTTACGTTTACTAACAATTGCTTTGGTCGTAGTGTAAAACAATAACTTTGCGATATAATTGATGGAAATTTAAAGTTTTGTAGTGAAATAAATTACACAAAGAGGACAATGGATCCCACTTATTGGAAATTTAAAGTATGATAAATTGATTTGAGTTGTATTTTTCCTATTCCACTTTAAACCTTTATAAACGTATAACAAACACCTTGTTTGGGGATTTTGTTATCTTTCAAAGTACGAATTTTAGGTATTGTTTAAGTAGGATCAATTATTATTCGTTTCAGTACCTTTGCCATTCCATTTACGAACATTAAATGTAAAATGGGGAGGTGCTTAGTCATGCAAAACCACATGGCATATTTAAATAGCAATGGAAAAGGTACTCTAAAGAAAATGTATTGCATCACTCAATCTAGCAGGTAAAACAACGAAAATATTCACCTCCATATATTAATTCGAAACCCCTCTTGAAAATGACATCTGATGGCATGTGCATTTTCATCTGTATACGCATACGCATGCTTTGTTGAGTAGGGCTTACAACTTACAATACAGAAAGAAATTTTAAATACCGGTTTTCGGTATTCAATCAAGTGAATCTGGGGACCCCGGTATTGACTTTTTTACAGCTGAAACTGTAAAAGAAAAAGAAAAAAACGCATAGCTTAGAAATTCAAAGTTTAAAATTCCAAATTCAAAGTATTCAAGTTATTGAAAGATGTAAATATAAAATGTAAATTAAATAAATCCACATGAAATTCAAAAATTTCGTATTCAAAATAGAAATTTGAAATAAAAAATAGAAATGCAAAATATTAATGCTAATGAATCCTAAATTATAATTTGAAAATTCAATTGAAACGCAAAATATTACTGCTAAGTACCTACTTAAAGTTAAAAAGCTTAAATTAAATTCAAAATTGAAATTTGAAATAATGAACTCGCAATTATAATTTTGTAAATTCATAGTTCAAAAATTAAAACGTAATAAAGAAAAAATGGCAGTCTCATTTGAAAAATCAAGTTACCGTTTATAGAAATTTTGTCAATTGACGTAGTAATTTCTCCGAACACAAGAAGATTTCGGATTTGACCGTCCGATTTACGATAGTACATTTCATTTTTGATGTGGATGTACGGCATAGGGGTGGTGTGATGTATTTCAGGGTTATTAATGCCAATTTGTAATACATTTATTATACTTCAAATGAAGTATAATAAATGTATTACAAATTGGCATTAATAACCCTGAAATACATAGTATAGTTTGTCCCACGAGAGCTCGAGTGTGACTCATTAGTTATTGGTGTGTGAATTAACGTAAATTATTAGGTTGTCTTTGTCATACTTATTGCAAAAAGTACCTAATGGAAAAGAGAGCGAATATAAAAAATATATCTTCTAACATTGGCATTGTAAATTACGTAAACGTACGTTGAGTATGTATCGTAGTGTCAGCTGTTAGCTGTCAAATTGATTGTTATTGTTAACCTATATTTGCTTTATAATGTCGCTTAGCAATAAATCGTTAAAAAGTCAATCGTAGATTATGCTAATAAACGTACTCAAATATTTTGAGAACGAACGCGATCCAATTTACCGTTAACATGAATTGTTTAGGTAAATAAGAGTACACTAAATTTATATTTTGGTACATTTGAGGTTAGAAGATTAAAATGCCCTATAGAAGATAGCTAAGACAAACGTTTTAATTTATATCGTTCGGATAGTTTTTAGGTATGAGTCACACTCGAGCTCTCGTGGGACAAACTATACATTTCATGTTTTAGTAATATTGGATCGTCACGGCCTTCTAAGCTTTGTGATCCCTGCGATATTCAATTTTTTGGACACATGCGGTCAAACGATTCATTTTAAGTACTATGTGTGACACAAAAAGTCGCTCTAGAATTGACCAAGGAATATACAGAGGGTTCCATTAAAAAATGCAACTTTGATATAAATCATCCTGTATAAACTATTGCGATTTAAGTGAAAATATTTTAGATTTGTAGCCTTAGCATATCCCATGAACTAAATGTTCGTTAATAAACCCACAGTCTTCCATCCACACACTATTGACCACCCTGTATACACACAATATTTTGCACTATAAATAAATATAATTAATCCAAAATATGTGCTATTAAAATACAATTAAATTAATATCGAAATACCGGTTTTAAATACTGCATCAATTTTGTCCGGATACCGGTTTTCGAAATCCCGGAATTCCGGTATTGTAAGCCTTAGTTGAGTGAATTTATTATAGCTCTTCTCGAAAAGGATTTTACTATGAAATCTTTGGCTCTTCTTTCTGGAATAAATCTGTAAAACATTAGCTGCGATTCGAGATACCCTAGAAGAACTTCTTCCACTCCTGGAAGGTGATGTGGGCGCAAAACCTCTTTTAACACTCTTATTTGCCCAGTTCAAACTTACGAGATTTATTTCATTTAAGCTATCTAAAATTTCGTCTTCCATTTGTACACTTCGAATTATGCTAGAACGTCCACAATCCACATTTAACGGTGGAAATCTTCCATGGTTTTTTTAGTGTTTTTAGGTTTGTGCTTCTCCACATTGCATGATTCTAGTAAAAACAAAGATTCGATGAATAGATTAATAAATCAAAATTTTATATGTCTTGAATTTTTGTTAGAAATCGGTGCTCCATTGGTAGGTACTACAATGCTTACATTTGATATCTACTGCGTCATTGTGCTCCTAAGGTAATTTTTATAGGCGTTGAGTTTACTGAAAATCCTTTTCCCAGATTGAAACTGAGATCTTCGGGGATTCTGAAAAGAGTGATGACATTTGGATACATTTCTTCCAATTTGCTGTAGACAATAAGTTCCAGCGTCTTAGTTTCAAATTATTATGATTCGTGAGATCTATCATCACAAGCATAAGATACCAATAAACATCATGAAGTTTCTTACGTAAAAGAGTTGCCTCATTCTTTGTTTCTGACGTTGATAGTTGGTTAGTGGTAAAAGCTGCTGTTCAACAATACTAAGAATTTTGTCAGATTTGAAAACGATAACATTTTTGAATAGAGAATGAAGAGAACTTTCAAACGATATAGCACAAGCCTACAATTCCCATTTAAAAAATTAGGGGTTGCAACTCTCACTCGAGGGGGGTTGAAGGTAAAGATCACATTTTCACGTTGGAGAATGTCAATTTCTAATTTAAATTTGACGTATTTCGGGATTTTCTATAAATATGTACAGTAACCGAAATAATGAATTTATTCCATTTGGATTTTCCACACTGTATACTCATCTTGAATTTGATCAATTCTTGCATCATCATGTACACTCTCCGGCGCGAAAAACGGAGCAGTTGAATTTTTTTAAATAAATTTCTAATTTTAATGCTTAGTGATGTTTTATTATTACAATATCTTACACACAAACAAAACAACATGTTTTAAGTATTTTTTAACAGTTGAACCTTTACTTAAATTATAAATTAACAAATTCAAAATTAAAAAAAAAGATTACGAAAAAACACAAATTGATGTTGTGGCAAAATTACCTTACATTAATCAAAACTGAAACAACTTGCTGCAAAAACTGGAGGGCCGCATTGTTAATAACGGGTGTTGCCCCCAGGTGCTCGAATTTCTGCTTGTATCCTCCCAAAATCAAGTGGCGAATGCTCGTTTGTGGAATAAGTTCCCATTCCTCCCAAAGAGCTTGTCGTAACTGATTTAAAGTGAAAGGAGCAGGAACACGACTTCTCATCCTTCGCCCAAGCATGTCCTAAGCATGTTCTATGGGGCTAACATCTGCACTTAACGCTGGTTATTCCATAACAGGAATGTTTACCTCGTGTAAGTACTGTTGAGTTATTCTTGCCACGTGAGGTCGCGCATTATCATGCATCGGAAGAAAGTCATTCCTAATAAAGCCAACATTAGGAACAACAAAATCTTGGGGAATGTTCTCAATGTACCTGGCAGCAGTTAAGGACCCTCTTGGAGGGATGTACAATTCTGTGTGTGCCTCCAGAGAAATGCCGGCCCACACCATAACGGAGCTCCCTTGGTATCTTACCCGAGGGCTGAAGGTAGATTCTGTAAAACGCTCGTGTGGTCTTCGCCATACTCTCTCACGACCATCTGGAGACCGTAGGCTAAATCTGGACTCATCGGTAAATAAACGCGCCCCCATTCATTTTCACCCCAGTGCTCATGAATTCTGGCAAACTGAAGTCGCGCAATACGATCACGCCTAAGAAGTTCTGGGCCTGTGGCAAGTCTAGGACTGATAAGATTGGCTTCTCCGAGTTTTTATCTAACTGTTCGCTGGCTTACGTTGGTGTGCCTGACGTGCTGAAGTCGATTTATAATTTCAACAGCAGCAGCATGTCGATTTCGCAGACTTTGTAAGATGATAAAACGATCATCACAAGCGCTAGTTCGGCGTTGGGGACCAGTTCCAGGTCGTCTGGTGTAAGCTCGTTTCCAAAAAGCACAGTGCTATTGGAAACATGATACTGTTAGGCAACATATCGCTCACTTCTTCAATCTTGAAGCAACGCAACGATAGCCGCCGCTGTTTTGGAATTCACTGCCGTATTTGTTAGATTAAATAAACGTAGCACAACTTTAACACGTTTTTCGATCTGTCAGATTTCTCAAAACAATGAAAACAACAGGATTGTTGACATGGGTTCACGGCTAATTATGCATTTTGAAGTAATAAGATTTCTGGAATTTATAGTTTTTACTCAATAACACTTTTTTTCTTCAAATAAAGGTTCAATTGTTGTTAAAAAATATTTAAAACATGTTGTTTTCTGGATTTCGATGGGCGGGTGAGAAAGTCCACGCGCATATAGGCCACCTATTCGGGCCCTTTGTGCTATCTCCCTGATTAGAGTCGTTCGACCCCACAACGTCACCCAAGCTATCCCACACGTGAGGATGCTGGACGGGGAAGCGGCTTGGGACACTCACAGAAGTTTGTTTAAAAAAATTCAACTGCTCCGTTTTTCGTGCCGGCGCGGCGAGTGTAGTTTCGCTCTGCGACAGTATCACGTATGTATGAGAGTCCTCATTATGAATTGATGACTGTAAAATGTAGACGTGAACTTTGAATTGTTCCAAAAAATATTTAATCTTCAGTCATAGAGCATATAAATTTAGTGTTCTATGCTTCAGTGGAATTGTTGGCTGCGTGTATTCCAATTAAATTAAAGGAGTGAGCAGCAGTACATGGTATGAAATAGATTCTGTAGTATTATTGCATGAACTCCTTTCCGCTTTATAGTTATGTTGGCACTATTATGAAACGTTTAGCCCCTACAGTTTTTTTTACTGGATAATCTATATCTTTTTCACCTTCTGTAATGTTTCATGTTATAAACGCTTTTTAAGACTTCTAATCCATTATGCCAAGAATCTCATCTTATATTTTAACTGATAGTATATCAGCTTAGTTTTTATATTAGCAGCTAAAATAGTTTTTTATAAAGGGACACGTATTTTTCATCGCAATAACTACTTAGGGATTTGAGAAATTTTTCATATGATTCAAACCCTTCCCCTAACTTGAAAACTTTCACATGCTCCATTTCCAAACAGAAACTCTTTGCGTTGTATTTAGATACATCTATCAGCGATTGATAGATTTCCGCCCCATCAACGCAGTGTAAAACATCTAGCGGCGGAATTGTTAAGTTCTGTTGTACATAAATTCATCACCAGTAAAGTCAGAAAAACAACGTACCTATTGAAACTAAATCACTAATTTTATATTCCTTATGTATATTCTGTTTCACAAATTAATATATGATGTATTTCATTGTGTAAACAAATTATCTAGCGATCATGTGTGTCTAAATTAGTATGTAGACAACTACTAAAACGTTTTTCGATAAAACCAATATTTACTCATATTAACCAAGATTATACTTTTTCGATACTTCCACTTTTGATTGTAAAACATTCGTTTGTTGTGTTTGCAATGTATCAAGTTTAAAATAAATAAATTTAAAACAATTAATTGTGCTTTATAGTTCTATAATCTAAGTTGTAAATCAATTTCGTTCATACATTAATGTAACGTAATGTAAAGTGAGTTTTGACATTATTTTTAGCGGGAGCACAGATCACAAAAAAGAACCCTACGCATCTATTCTGAATGCTACAGAACGTTATCAGGTGAAAAACTGTTAATTTTTTTAATTAAAGATAATAATGAAATTTCGTTATGAGTACCTAATACATCAAAATGTTTCCGAACTAAGTTTAATAAAAAGTATTCGGTAATCTTTTTCTTCAAAATTATTAATTTTTTGTGTCTACGATTTCTTTTTTACAATAAAGCTCCACGAAAGTTCGAGCTTCCTTACAAAAAATAAACAGAAAAGATTAATTTCTTCTTTATTTACAATCCTATTACGGTTAACTATACGTCATTGACTGTCGAAGGAATATAAATTTCATATCGAGATTTAAATTGTCAATTTAAAATTAATATACCTTCCGAAGCAAAATTTAATACCGACGAAATGATTCTTGTGTCTATTTTAAAATCGCATTATGTAAAATAGGATTTAGAATGGGAATAAAATCGGATTGATTTTATTCATGCACTTCGTGAACATGTGTATATTCTTCAGTAGACAGCTTTCTGCATTGGTTTCATTTTCATTACTTATTTATTACTAGTTCATTTTTTATTTTAATCATCATTTCCAAGCTCATAAATTTTAAAGTAATATCAGTGGAGAAAAGTACTAGATGTAGCCTGAAAAACGATTTTTTTATAGTAATGCGAGAACACAGAATATCCCTCGAGATTAGTTTGAAGACATATTCGTAAAATGATAAAATTTAATGACGGCAGCGTCATTTGTAACTTTCTGTAATATACGGTGGCCTTGTATAAATGAATTAGTTGAGCGAACGACGGGTCTCTATTCAATTTTGTTTTCGTAGCCACCCTAAAAGAGAACTTTTGATGTCAGTTCAGGAATGTAGCTAAATTCTTATTTCTTAATATAAAATATAACCAAACTCGTTGCGGTATTTACGTTTTCTCAGTTTAATACTTTCACTGCCGACGGACATAAAAACTCAATCCCTTTATCAAATAATGTTAGTTTGGGGATTTTTAATACTTTATGTTCGCGGATTACATTTGTAACGCCTTAGTCTCGTGAAATAGTAGACTTACTGTAGTTGCCAAAGATTTTCTCCTGCTGTTAGATATCGGAAATTTATTAGTACGTTTTCTATATGTCTTATGATTTATAAAAACTCTAAGGGTACTTTTAGACGTTTGGTATTCATAAATTTCACAACGCCAATTAAAAAGGTGAACAAAATTGTTTTCTACTGGTACCTAATCAAAAATTAATATCCACGTTGTCGGGAAAAATGTTGACATATTTGTGATCATGATCTCAATTTAGTTATTTTTGTTGCTCAAACTATGCCGAGCTTAATTTTTGATATATTGCTTGTTTCGATTACGGTATGTGGATAAGTAAACTTGAGGGCGTATGTGTGCCGTAACTAAATCAAATTTAATTAAATTTTGCGTGCTGAGCACATAAAGCATTACAAAAATACAAACATTACTTTCTTTTGTAAATTCTGAATACAAAACGCGTAAAAAATCCTCCTTCGCAGGTCAGTTGTTCCGCCCGAAGGATGAAAATGGTGAGTCAGTCAATCATCACTTTATCCTTTTATAGATTCATCGTAAACTAGTTGATTTTTTCTGTATATTAAGTATAGAAAGCTGGATGTTATTTGTGACAATTTCTCTTTTCTGTTAAAATTGTTTTGGATATTCTCCATGAACGGGAAATGGTTTGATAGGTCTTAGTTTGCTAGTGTTTTCATTCCGCCTTTCTTACCACTTGTTGCTTTATCTTATTTTCAATCAGGCCTGAAATTTATACTAATTGATGAACGATAAAACAAAGGAAACAAATAAGCAAACAAATACGTAATCTAATCTATATATTTTAAACACATAAAGTATTAGAGCGATTTGTAACCACAAGATCCGAAAGCTTGTATCGGTCGGAGATGCTCTGGATTTCTCATTTAACCCTCCCTTCTTTTTCTTATCAAATGAGGTGATATGTTCCTATCAATACAGGATTTATTCCTAACGTTAGTATCTCAATATTCCTCTCCTACTGGTTTTCTAGGGTTACGGCGGAGCAGATAGACGTAACAAAACATAGTTCCTTTTTCAATTTCTATCTTCCACAAAGGATTTGAGTAGAGTGATCGTTTGATGCGGTAAGTTTTGGTTGCTTGGCCGGCGAGTAAGGTACTTATGCAGTATGTTCAAGCGATCATTTTAAGAAAAAGAAATTTGATTAAATGAGATGAAATGTTCAGCATATCGAGATTAACAAGAAATCACGTTGAAAATTTGAAAACATTTTTTTTGTTAACGAGTTATAGCAGAAACCAGAAAAGCCGAATTTTCTTCATAGGCAATCGTGTGATTATTATAAAGAAATGTTAATTTCCTTTTCAGCAAAAATGGAAGATATATCACAAAAAAACGTTTTTTAATTTAAATTTCAAAACCAAATAGAATCTAAGTTGGTTAGGAAAACAGAAGACATTTATATGTCAACAATCAGCTCCTTGTTAGTGAATGAAAAATTTTCAACGTGATTTCTGGTTGATATCAATATACGGAACATTTGGCCCCATTGAACCAAATTGTTTACCAGATCCCCACGCTTAAAACGACCGTTGGGATGCCCTGTATATTGCTGTATGATTTTCTTTATAGTTTGAGTAGCACGTTTGTTCGCCACATTGAAATCCTACGTGTGAAACATTATCGAAAATTTTTAGGCAACTGTAATTTAATCAGGGGTAAAGCTGTGATTGGCAAGTATCTACTCGAACATCCGTAGCCATGGGCGCCCAAAAGGGAGGACAAGAAGGGGCCGTTGCCCCCTCGGACTCGGACTCTAAGAAGTAATCATTTCTTAAATAACGAAACGGTTTTTTAATTTGCTTCATATTGTTGAAATGGTTAATGATCTTCCGTAAATTGCCCCCCCCCCCCCCCCCCCGGAAATTACTGTATGGGTGCCCATGTCGGTAGCCCATTAATGGGAAGGCTTTCTAGGATATAAAATCGCTGGGATCGATATCAGTTGACCAGTAGTACACAAAATGGGGGTAACGCGAGAATTGGAAATAGTAATCACTAAACCTTCCCCATAAGAAATTTATTTGAAATTTAAATTTAGGAATTACGTTAAGTTTAAAGTTCATGAAATTTGAAAGCAAAACCGCAAAATTAAGATATGTATAAAACTACGACATGTTTCGACAATATCTGATTGTCATCATCAGGCTACAATTAAAGTAATTAAGCACTAAACTCTTACACAGAAACTTACTTACTAGTAAAATTGGTAGGTGTTTCCCCTCGAATTTGTCCCCTCTTCTTGCGGAATTATTTTTGACCTCCCTCGAAGTAAATAATATTTTCAACAATAATAGTTTTATCACGGAACGTTTTTCATTTTACAAAAGATATGTCGATGACAATTTTGTTATTTTCAAAGGGAGCGATCAGGACATTGACCACTGCTTCCGCTTTCTTGCACCCCTTATCAAATTCACTTTAGAGAAAGAACATAACAGAGCCCTCAGCTTCCTTAACCTAAACATTACCAGACTTGAGAATTCCTTAGATATTGACATTTATAGAAAGCCTACAACCACTGACCACGTCATCCCCTTTGGTTCCTTCCACCCTCTATCCCACAAGCTGGCGGCTTTTAGATTTTATTTCAATAGACTCCACAACTTACCCCTAAGTAACTTTAACTTTAGTAAAGAATACAACCTAATTTTGGACTTAGCTGCTCGAAATGGATACCCGAAGCCTTTGATCATTAAACTCTACAACAACCTCACTCGGAAATTTAACCAAAAGAAGCACACCTCCCTTCAGCCTATCACTGATCAAAACTCTCAAATTTACTATCCCCCTTACCTTTTATCGGTCCCTCATCCTATTTTTTCAAAAAACTGTTCAAACAATATGACATTAACATTTCTTTTTCTTCAAAACATAATCTCAAGGATGTCCTTGCACACACTAAAGATAGTATCGAGACCTTGGACAAGTCGGGGGTTTACAAGCTTATATGCGGGACTTGCGGTTCCTATTATATAGGCCAAACAGGGAGAACTTTCAAAAATAGAATCAAAGAACACTTCTCGTGTATAAAAAACAATAACATCGGCTCCTCCAAATCCTCATTTGCCAATCACATTTTAGACTCCGGGCATTCCTTCGATCCACAAAACAATTATGAAATCCTGCATTGCTGTGACAAAGGCGTAAAGCTTGACCTCCTCGAGACCAAAGAAATTATTACCAATTTTAATAACAATCCCTCCTCATCGCTTAACGAGCTTCTCAATTTGAATAAAACCAATTTATTGTTCCTATAATTAGTGCGACCTCTGTTGGTCATTTTGACTCTCCTTACAGGTCTCTTCCTGCCCCACTCCTCTCCTTATAACCGTCGTCATGCAATTTTCAATTTGTGGTTGTTCACCTTCTGTGTCCGTCGAGGCCGGTGGCCATTTTAGTTGTTTGCACCATGTGCCTTCATTTTCAATTTTTTAATTAATATTAAACTTTTTCCCGTAAGTATCCTGCCTATTCTATTGCTTGTTTAACCTTACTTTTCCAGCATGCCTTTTGGTTAATTTAATAGAACCCCTTCGCCTGATATTAATCTGTATTGCGATTGCCTAAGCTTAGGCTCGTAAGTATTTAACTTTGTGTTAGTAGTTTTTTAACAGCGGTTTTTTCAGAGATAATTAGCTTTTGGCTTCACCAATGTAACTTTTCTAACTTTTCACACTTCACGTCATTCGCATCCCATTATCTCATCAATTTTAAACACCTACCAATTTACTAATAAGTAAGTTTCTGTGTAAGAGTTTAGTGCTTAATTACTTTAATTGTAGCCTGATAATGACAATCAGATATTGTCGAAACATGTCGTAGTTTTATACATATCTTAATTTTGCGGTTTTGCTTTCGAATTTCATTAACATTAAACTTAACGGAATTCCTAAATTTAAATTTCAATAAAATTTCTTATGGGGAAGGTTTAGTGATTACTATTTCCAATTTTTTAGGATATCGTAGACGTATTTAAAAAATCGGGACGGTAAACTACTTCCCTTGATGTGGTATTCCCTTCTATTGAAATACCTGCCATTTTTTTAAATTAACTTTTGTTTTCTGTAAGTCATACCCTTTTAACGTACTTATTTAATATTATTAAATTTCCATCAGATGGAATACCACTTTGAAAATCAAAAAGGGACTCACTTTGGTAAAACCTTCTTTCATTTTAAATAACAGACACCGGGGTAATGCTGCCTCCTTTTATTCTTACCTTGACCCCCAACGAAGTTCTATCACTTGGAGTGTTAGCGACTCACTTACGAAAATGGGACTTAAGTTGAGATGGAAGTGGTTGGAAAATGAAGTGGAATGAAGGGGCAGGGTTCATATCTTCGTCTTCCCTACCCATTGATCGTTTCGTACGTTGTCCATGGTAGCAATCGGTTTATTTTACCCTCGGATCCTTGTGGAGGTGTTTTTGTGATTGTTTTTGATTTTTGAATTATTACTATGCTTCACTTTTCGAGTTCATGTTTTTGATAGTAACAGTGATGGTGGCTTTTAGCTGATTTGAAGCACAATGAAACGATTCTAGATCCCTCACTATTTTAGATTAGTATTTTATATCTTATCGTTGTGACCAGGTGGAGAATACCCCCTCGAATATTTAATACAGTGTTGCACGAACCACGAGCAAATAACCCCCTTGTATTTACATTTTGTACATAAAGTTTACTTTGTTCGATGTGAAGTTAGCGTTACGACACAGAGTGTTTAAAATTTAAAATTATGTAAACCTGCGAACTTTATGTGCATTTTTCCCCATTGTAGGAATTTCAATAATGTATTACACGGCTGATAACGAAAATGA
This sequence comes from Pyrocoelia pectoralis, assembly GCA_036250285.1. Classification (NCBI taxonomy): domain Eukaryota; kingdom Metazoa; phylum Arthropoda; class Insecta; order Coleoptera; family Lampyridae; genus Pyrocoelia; species Pyrocoelia pectoralis. The sequence continues at coordinate 10,107,460 of CM070075.1, forward strand.
ATATGTTTTAGATGTACCAGGTTCGAAATTACGAGAAATTAACAGATAACAAGGTTGTATGTTTTCCATATTAAAATCAATACGATTCAATATGCTCGAATATACTGTAGGTAACAAAAATGTGAATCAGCTTGTTTTAGCTGAAGGCAGGAAACGTAACGCGATATATATTTATTACAATCGAGTTATTCTTATTACATAGGGTTCGCAGGGTTCTACACAAATTCAAATAAATGTAATCACCTTACTAATGCAACGTCACTGAGCACCGTATTAAGCCAAAATGCTCCCGTGGGCACATCTTTCGTCGTGTCCCCTCGCATTCATTTATCTACTACAGCTACAGGAAGACATTAAAGTAAAATAATTGTTTGTGGTCAACTTTTATTGTGAAAGTGAAAAATAACAACGTAATAAATCATATACTGTCTTTCCGTAAAATATGTTCTATTTTGAATTCATCTCATAGTGTCATTTCGTATTGTTCAATCCTTTCCCCAACTAGTTTCCGGCATTTTAATCTTCCAAATTTTGTATGTAAATAAATATTTTACTAATGTAAATATTAACTTAGTCCTTTCTTTAGCTTAATGCAGCTATGGATCTCAATTAGTAGTTCATTCCAAAAACAAATCATAAAGCGTGTTCCTAATTTATGTATTTTACAAGAATTAAAAAAGGTGTCATAGTGAGCGGTTTTTTCGTCTGTTTTAAAAGATGAGGTCCCTCCTTCCAGAAACAAGAAAGTTTTTGATCCGAATTTTTTATATCGGGCAGAAAATTTACAATTCCATTTCACAATATTTTAGACACCGTAAATTAACAGAAGAAAATTATAACCTGAATGCTTGATGATAAGTCATCTCTTTTAAACTTTTAAATGGTACGGCATAAAATAATAAACACGAATAAATCAGCATTATTATCATTTGTATCACTGCAGTTAGACCACCTTTGCATATCTTTATTTTACCACTTCCAACTCCAAGATCACAGTGAGGATGTGCGAATACTAAAACGGACTAAACCTTATGAACTTATCGAGTCATGTTGTAAGGTTGAATGAATGAATGCAAACATCAAGGAAAAAAATAAAATTGATAGCGAAATATTGCATGTCTTATTTTTTGTTGGCTTTTTAACCGAAAGATTGATATGATACGTAAATTCAAAGACGAACTCAAAAATTGTGATTGCAAAACTAAAACAAGAAACAATAGTTATTTACATATGAGTATGGTAAATCAAGTTTTACGTTAACGAGTGAGATGTTTATTGCCAAAGCGTAGCTGAGGCAAGAATTTCGAAACGAGTAGTAACGTAATCTGATTTAACGTACAAATAATGTAAAACATTTTATTTCATACTGGCCATAGATTCATTTCTTAAGAGTTTTTCTATTAACTTTATATAAAATTTGACGTTTCCAAAGTCATGTCACTTTATGTTGCTATGGCAACCTTTGTATTCGGGTACAAAATTTCTAGTACGGTAAAGTTTCATTTACCAGACTCATATGAGTCTGGTAAAACACAGATTACTAGTCAGTATGAAATAAAGTATTTAACAGTATAGTAGAGAGTATTACCACAGATACTGTGGTATTACCACAGATAAGTAATAGTGGTATTACGTTACACGGTGGGGAAACGTGGCTAGTGATAGAAAATGCAAGGAGTGAGATCAATACCATAGAAAGGGATTTTATGATAAGAAGCCTACATAAAATGAGAATGGGTAAATTGCCAACGGATTTAATAAGGCAAGAAATGTAAATTGAGTCTTCTATAATAAGAAGTTGGGTTGGTATAGGCAAATGGAAAGGATGGGAGAAGATAAACAGACCGGCAAAATTAGGAAAGAAAGTCTGAATTTATGAGATTAATAGGTTTTTAAAATTATTTTCGCTTCTTACGAGTTTGTTTGTTCAATATAAGCAAGAAAAAACAAAATATAGAGTTGAATATTATTTATTTATGGGAAAACAATGAAAAAAGTGTAATTTAGAAATTTCGAATTTTTCTAACAGAATGTTGAAAAGTTTTTTAATAAAAACAATTAATAACGTGTGTTGCCCCCGCGGGCCCTTATAAGGGCTCGGATACGATTGCCCATGTTCCTAATGGCACATTAGAGCATTTCCTGGAGTAAATTGTCCCACTCTTCGACCAGCGCTAATTTTAACTCCTCAAAATTCCTAGGAGCTGGATTACTTTCTCGTACCCTGCGAGCTGCGTCCAATCATGTCCCAGACATGTTCTGTTGGATTCATATATTATGATGATCGTGCTGGCAAGTCCATTTGGACTATTCCGATGTAATTTAGATAATCACCTGCGCAGTGCCAGGCCTTGCGTTATCGTGCAAAAATACATAATCTGGGCCTATGAATGGGGTAAAAGGCATTACATGAGGCTCCAAGATCTACCTGTGTGCAGTCAGAGAACCGTTATCAATGATAATCAAGGCGGTGCGTCCTGTCATTGTTATGCCACACCACACCATAACGGCCCCTCCACCGTATGACACCGTTTCCGTAAAATTTGGATGATGGTAACGTTCTCGTCGATACCTTGCCATCCTTTCCCTCCCATCGATGAAATTTACGCAAAAACGGCTTTAGTCGGAGAATAAAACTTGACTCCATTCATGGGATCAATCTTGGTGCTAACGAGCGAACGCTAATCTTGCAACTCAATAACTCACCTCACGTTTTTCCGATTTTGCTGGCACGTATGACTTCAAACCAACTTCATTTAACCTTCTTCTCACTGTTTGTTCACTTATTCGCACGTTATGCACGTCTTCCAAGAGATTTCTGGTCTGAACCGCCTTTTGACTACGATTTCTCAGCGTTTATACCCTTACAAAACGGTGGTCTATGGTACTGGTTGCACAATTTTGGCCTTGTCCCCGCCCCCGCACATAAGATCCTGTCTGTCTGTATCGTTTGATTACAGACACTGATGCACCCAACGCTATATATACTGGTCGGTAGGTGTGACCTTCTTCAATCATTGTCACAGCTCTGGTGACTTCAGTTGTAGGCAAACAATTTATTTTGTAAGCAATACTATGTTAACTCTCCAAACAAAAAGAACAAAATGAGCCAGGACCATCATTGACTACACAATCGAACATTCATAACAAAAACATTTAAAAGTGCTGATTGTAAAAAATCACATATGAGGGTATAATTTTTGTTAGACTGTTAAAGAATGTCAAAAAGCGCTATAATATTATGTCTTAAGAGGATAATAATTTGACTACTTGAACTACTTTTCGAATTACTCACAAGTTTTAAAAAAATTCAAACTTTTTTGTGTTCCGCTAATTGTGCCGGTGTATGTAGATGGGCAAAGGAAAATTTTAAAATGGATTCCACCAGGACAACGAAAGCAAGGTCGATCATCCACGAAATGGAAAACACGTGAAACAAGAATAATGAAACTCAGAAGAGGAAATCTGTCGGCTAAGTAAGTAAGATTAGTGACACGATTGGCTTCTGGAATTTTTTGAGGTACTTTAGTTTTTGATATTGAGCATGTTGTTTTTCCAAAGGAGGAGCACACTTTTAATGAGGTTTCCAAAAATGACGGAATTGGATAAAATTTTAGTATACTGTAGATATCGACTTTCTGACCAAAAAGTCTCATGGGCCCAAAGCGATCCTATGACTGGTTTCCGAGATACAGTGGCGGGTATGGGGTATCTTGAAAAACAGGAATTAAATTATAAATACCATAAAAGGTTGATATTTTCTTTAAAAAAGTAATGCAAGTAATTTAATTTGTTCTTGGGCGGCTGTCTAGGATGTCAGGTGCTGATTTTTTTGTGTACAGGGTGTACAACTAAGAAAGGAGGCCGGCCATAACTCGGAAACTATTTGAGATAGAACAGTGAAATAAAAAATCTTATAATAAATGTGGCCAAGAGAAAATGCTGGAAATTATTTTCAATTTCATACCATTGCCACCAGAGGGCGTTTCGCTGATTTCAATTTGAAATTCCCATTTTTTGGGCAATTTTCCACAGTAAGGTATTTAAAAAAATATATTCATTGTGAACTAGTGATCAATATGTAAAACTTTGTTTAATGAATTTTTACGATTGCTGTCAAAATAAAGGGACGGGGATCTAAATTACGTGTTACTAGAAAAAATCGTGTAACTTCGAAACGGTTTGCTTGAATTTGTCAAGATTGGTCTCGATGTAAAGATAACACTTGATATTACCAAAAAAATTCAAAACCACAACAATTTCTTATCTCCGTCTACCAATAGAGGGCGCAACTTGTTAAAGGAACAAAACGGTCGACTTTTCTAAAACAATTCAAATGGTACCAAATATTTTTTCACTGCTATTGGAAGGAAAATTCATAAGGGAGTAATTTAAAAAAAATTATGTCAATAGCTTTTATAGTCAAAAATGTGGTAATATAAGAGGCAATTTGAGGTATAAACAAATCGTAACAGCACGTCAAAATTCATTAAACAAAGTTTTACATATTGATCTCTAGTTCACAATGAATATATTTTTTTAAATACCTTACTGAGGAAAATTGCCCAAAAAATGGGAATTTCAAATTAAAATCAGTGAAACGCCCTCTGGCGGCAATGGTATGAAATTGAAAATAATTTCCAGCATTTTCTCTTGGCCACATTTACTTATTATAAGATTTTTTATTTCACTGTTCTATCTCAAATAGTTTCCGAGTTATGGCCGGCCTCCTTTCTTAGTTGTACACCCTGTACACAAAAAAATCAGCACCTGACATCCTAGACAGCCGCCCAAGATCAAATTAAATTACATGTATTACTTTTGTAAAGAAAATATCAACCTTTTATGGTATTTATAATTTAATTCCTGTTTTTCAAGATACCCCATACCCGCCACTGTATCTCGGAAACCAGTCATAGGATCGCTTTGGGCCCATGAGACTTTTTGGTCAGAAAGTCGATATCTACAATATACCAAAATTTTATCAAATTCCGTCATTTTTGGAAATCTCATTAAAAGTGTGCATCCTCCTTTCAGATTACTCTTCAATTACCTAATGGCAGGGTTTCTTTTTCCTCTTTGTACATTTTTATAACTATGCCGGCAGAGTAGATATACACAATCCATAAAGCTATGGATGGGTGACTCGTTCATTAGAATTTTTCGTTCGCTTATTTATTTCTATTCTTAAAAGTTACCAACATTTCAAACAAACAAGTTAAGTTATGGTGAATCTAGTTGGCGATTTATGACGGTGAATTTTTCCAAAACTGCTGGAGCGAGTCGTGGAAGGGACCCATACCCGATATTTTTTTAAAAATTAGTCCCCCTAAGCCAGTTGGCTGGAAACGGCATTGGGGAGCGAGCGAAGTGTTCTTGTCTAGATGGCTCCACTTTCTCAGATCTCGTGTACAATACCCACTGTGTGGCTCGGTGTGTCTGGTAACCCCTTTACACCTTCTGGTATTATAAAAGGGAATGTATACTTACTTTACTTCTACGTTTCTATAGCTTTCGTATATTCCTAATGTTAGAATATCACTAACGTTATAATCTATTTTAAACAATTGTTCATAAATTTATTATAAATGTGAACATGTAAAATACTCTGAACTGTCAAAATGAAAGATGATTTCAGCCCCCGTTGTGTATTATTAATATATAACAAGCGACGAATTTAGCAAAAGAAATCCGTAAAAAGTGAAACTAATAAATGTTTAATGAGAGCACATCAAAGAAACGCTGTAAAGGGTTTTATGCAAACTGATAAAAATTTGTCGGCAAATTTGTAGATAAAATGAGGAAACTAAATGACGGTAATAATCATATCGTTAGGCAACACAAGGGGTCAAGCTTAGGTCGTATTTTATACTTTAAAGTTTTGAGGGAATCGGTTAATTTAACCATAAAATGCTTGGGCTTGTGACTAATATGCTTCTTAAGTGTTCACGGTTGTAATAAAACTGAAATATAAACTTTCATTTTAAAATGTACTTAGTAAATATGAAGAACTTTTTAATTCAAACAAATGAGGCAATTTTATTCTAAAGGAGCACACGAAATCATTGCTTTAGGGATGACTAAATGGAAAAATTATGGCAATCGTTAAAGTAAAAATATTTTTAGCTTTATTTAGTTAAAAATCGTTACTTGTCATCATCAAAATTCGTTAGTTGAGATTACAGAGGTGTATTTTTAAAAATCTATTTTCTTGAAACGTTAATAATCACCTGCGAAAATTCCCTTGTTACAAAATAACTTTTTATATGAGAAAACGAGCAGACAATTATTTCCTATTCGTGTTAGCAAATTCCAAGATAAAAGTGTTTCAATTGAACCTCGAGCTTTTGATCATTGTTCATATTGACGAAAAGGTGTGTAGACAGGTTGTCAAAGTTTAATAGAGCAGTTGCAGTTTCAAATAAGAACAAGGGATATAATATTATCTACACGTCAATTTCGTTACGTTTTATTGTTTAACGTCTGTAACGAAACAAATTTTTTCTTTCACTTCAATTGTTCACAATTCATCGGTTCTGCTACAGAGTAAATAAAATGTTTAGTTAAAAACTGATGCTCATAACTGAAAAGATTTATTAAGTCTTGTACAACACAAACATAATATTATAACTTTTAAAAGAACACTTATGCATTCTTTATTTCTATGGAAACAGTTCTCAAAGTTTGGGTTTTATATTGTAAGTTAATACTAACGATCTTATCACAAATATTTGTGCCATAAATAGCGATTTAGGGTACGATAAAACGAGATTTACTGCCGATTAGTAACTCTTTTTTCTTTACATAATTTTTATGCTCCTGTCAAAGTGTGCGAATATATTGTCTTTACGCGCGTTTACATATCGGTGGTATAAATCTTCTATTGGTTATTGTTACGAATAGAGCCCAAATTATTAGAACATGTTTTAATAATAAATGTTTATTATTTGAATTGAATATTTTGGTAATTAATCACTGTTTCTTAGCATTTTGGTAGAGAAGAATTAATAATTTAATATTATTTTTATTTTCGTTTTGGAAGCCCTTTATTACATTACGATAAATCAATATGTGACACATCTGTATTTGACCGATTTCAATATGTTTTGTGGGGTGAAGGGTGATTGACAGTATATAATTTTGTGATCGTGTGCATGCATAAATCCATATGCAACTAGCAAAGTCGTTTCATAAATGTAAGTTGATCGAATTTCTTCCTTTATTAAGGTTCCATTTTGTTGGTAGCCAACTTGCAGCTGTGTTAATTAATTTAATTGGCTAAAAAGTATGTACCTATGTGTTACAATTACCGTTGTAAGGAAATTACCTAATGGTTAAGTTTTCTTTGTAGAGTTTTGCTTTAGATGTTGGAAGAATTCTCGGTGTGAGCAGCAGTAGTAGTGCATAAATACTAAATTAGAATTTCTTTTAGTACATTGTTTAATATAGGTAACAATCTTTAAAACTAAAATATTAAAATTAGACCGAGAGCCAACAACGTATTTGGAGTTGTCATGAAAAGTCGCTCAGTGAATCACTAATATCTGCTGAAAAATAAAAGTTACTTCTGCCAACCCACTCCGGTCGGGTTGTACTACCCTAAATTTACAAAGGGGGTAAGAAATAAGGCTCAATGTAGTTATAGTATCAGTCATGAAATTTCAGGAGGTTATTCTCACTTATATTCTGGATTTATGAGAATGTTGACAGACCATTCCCCCCCCCCCCCCCCTCCTAATTGCTGACAGAACGCTGTAAACTCTAGGTATACGTATATAAAACTAAAGGTCCTGACTGACATATCAACGCCCAGCCCATACCCCTGGACTTAGATGGCTGAAATTTGACACAGAGGTTGCTTTTATGATGTAGACAAGGGATAAGGCCGGATATTTCAAAATTCAACCCCTAAGGGGTTAAAATAGGGGATGAAAGTTTGTATTTTAAGTTAAATCCATAAAAATTGGTATATGGCCTTTCGGTTAGAAATTAAGACAGACGTGATTCAGGAATTTTCGAAATTCAACCCCTAAGGGGGGTAAAATAGAGCATGAAAGTTTATATGGAAGTTCGTCGTTCTTTAAGTTAAATCCATAAAAATTGGTATATGGCCTTTCGGTTAGAAATTAAGAAAGACGTATTTCAGGATTTTTCGAAATTCAACGCCTAAGGGGGTAAAATGGGGATGAATTTATTTCTACTTTTCCTCGAAGCGTGGTATTTCGACAATCAATTGCAACAAATGAACAAACTGCCCTCAATTACAATTTATTTCTGCCAAATCGTGACGTTACTATTTTTGTGGCAATTTTCTGTAGGTAATTGCAGAAAAATGTGAGCCAACAACGTATTTCAAGAAATCCTAAAATACGTCTTTCTTAACTTGTAACAGAAAGTCCAAATTCCAATTTTTATGTACCTATGTAACTTAAAAAATGACGAATTTCTATGCAAAGCTTCATCCCCATTTCGAAAATTCCTGAATCACGTCTGTCTTAATTTCTCACCGAAAGGCCATATACCAATTTTTATGGATTAACTTAAAATACAAATTTTCATCCCCCTTAGGGGTTGAATTTTGAAATATCCGGCCTTATCCCTTGTCTACATCATAAAAGCAACTTCTGTGTCAAATTTCAGCCATCTAAGTCCAGGGGTATGGCCTGGGCGTTGATATGCCAGTCAGAACCTTTAGTTTTATGTACGTATACCTAGAGTTTACAGCGTTCTGTCAGCAATTAGGAGGGGGGAGGGGGGGAATGTTCTGTCAACATTCTCATAAATCCAGAATATAAGTGAGAATAACCTCCTGAAATTTCATGACTGATACTTTAACTATATTGAACCTTTATTTGTTACCCTCTTTGTAAATGTAGTGTTATACAGTATACTTAGAGTTTACAGCGTTCTGTCAGTAATTTGGAGGGGGGGGGGGGAATGTTCTGTCAACATTCTCATAAACCCAGAATATAAGTGAGAATAACCTCCTGAAATTTCATGACTGATACTATAACTACATTGAGCCTTATTTCTTACTCCCTTTGTAATTTAGGGTAGTACTACCCGACCGGAGTGGGTTGGCAGAAGTAACTTTTATTTTTCAGCAGATATTAGGGATTCACTGAGTGACTTTTCATGACTTTTGAAATGACAACTCAAAATACGTTGCTGGCTTTCCGTCTAAATGGAATGTGTACAAACTGAAAGATAAAATAAACAGGTTAAATTTCAAATTTTATTTTATTTCATCCTGTGTCACATTCTTTGATTTTCCGGACTCACTTCAGTCCGGAAAATGAAACTTTACAGTATCATGCAATATGAACAAATTAAACAATTGCTGGAAATCGTTGCTAACAAAATGAAACCGTTGCTAACAAAATTGTGATTCACAGACTTAATGATTGTTGTGACATTTAAAAAAATTTTAGTTTTTTCGAACAAAATTGCTCACAGGATGAAATAAAACGTTATACGATATACGTCCGGTAAATATTTCCACAGTACTCGTTTCGAAATTCTTGACTCGGCTCCTTCGTCGCCTCATCCAGAAACATCTCACTCGTTACTGTAAAATATTATTTCCCGGACTTATAACGTAAATAACTATTCTAAACAAATCTGGTTGGAAAGAAAATTTATAGTGTTCTCGTCGAATCTTGCTCCTTCATAAATAACATAATATAATGAATGTGTTGTTTCTTTAGGAAAATTCATAAAACCACTAATTCCTAGGTTTTGATTATTCTACCAAGGTGGATTGATCCGGAGACGGAAGACATCTGGATGCTGTAAATTCGTCCGGATGTTTGTGTGTCTGTGCGTTGGTCGATGTTACAGGGGTTAGAAACATGGAAGTGATGTCATCTTATAAGAAATTCTTTACTAATTCCAAATCTCAGGTAAATTTTTTGATCCGATCATCCGTTCGCCGCAGGGACGCCATTAAAATCAAAATTATACACCCTTGAATATCTCGAGAACAACACATCCAATTACAAAAAGGAAAAAACACTTTTCCTTTACTTTTTGAAACCTATTGAGTCATGATACGTAAACATCACCCTCACCCTGGGGTGATGAATTCCTGTAGTGGATTCTACACTATCAGTGCCAAAATCAAATTTAGATATAAGCTTTAGTAGTATATAAAACAGCAATAAAATAGACAATATTCTTATACATTGAGCTAAGAGGACATTACGGTTCGGTGTCCTTGACTGTTTTAATGGGTTATGGAACATGAAATTAGTAAAAGAGGACTTTGCACATTTACTATATCGTTTAAATGGTTTTAGAGACCCAAGTCATCATTTTCAAAAAAACGTGAGAGAGATCTTTTGAGGTAATAACGTACATACATATACAGTATTTGAATTTACGGTAGTAACTTCAAAAAACTTAAAATAACAAAATTAAAGGTTAAAAGAATGGGGTGTTTTTCAAAATATTAATTCTTCTGATTAATGCTGGTATGTCTCCTACGTTGATGTTCTCACGAGGAGCTGCCAATTAATCATTTAAATTTCATTACCGCTAGTGTTGCCATTTATTGGGGCTAGTGTTTAGTACATTTATGTACGTAACTAAAAACATAACCATCTTCATATTCCATCAAGTTTGATTTTATTTCATTAAATTTCATCGTCTAAGGGGAGGTTTAGAGTTGTTTTATTTATGAATATAAACACACTAACTTATAAAAAATTAGTTCAATACAACAGTTGTACTCCATCAAAACTTTATGGCTTACCGAAATTACATAAAAAACATTTCCCCCTACGTTGCAACATGTACCAGCCCTTGCTATAATTTATCAAAATATTTATCTAATATTATAACCCAAATAACACAACAAAACACAAACAATTTAAAAAACTCTTGGTCATTTAAAAATAAAATTCAAAATTTAACTTTATCGTTTTATTCGTTCTAAACTGAACATATTTCACATATAAAAACAATTTATACAAACAGATCCAAGGCTTGGCAATGGGTCAACCTTTATCATCAACTATCGCGGACCTTGTATTACGAGACATAGAAACTAATATCTTAAGTAAACTACACAACATCACCCTTTACAACGTTGTGGATGAAATATTAATAATAGCACACACAGACCAAGTAAATAACATACTTAACATATTCAACAATGTACACTATTTACTAAATTTCGCATTAAAATTAGAAAAGAACAATACAATACATTTCCTTGATATCACCATCATATACACCCCCGAAGGCATTCTAAAAACAAACCGGTACAGAAAACCCACAAAATCCGACAGATACACCAATTTTAACTCTTTTACACCTCTTAATTATAAAAAATCTATCATATACGGCTTAGTAAACAGAGTCATAAAACTATCCTCATCGGAATCTCACAAAACCAATCTAAATATAATATCCACTATTAAACAATAATTATTTCCCACATTTTATTAGGAAATACATAAAAATACGTTTAAAAAATATTCAAACACCTATTGACGAGTACACTTATGACATCGACGAACTACAACCCAATTGTCTTGGTAATGTTTTTAACTACAACATTACGAACCAACTTAAACAATACATTTCCATGCCTTACATCTCTCACCTATCAGAAAAATTTAACAAAATCTTAAAAAAATCACAACTTCATCTCTATCTTCAAAAATACTAATAGGTACAATCAAAAAGTCATTTTACACTAAATTGAAAAATCCCACAAGTCTACCTACACTTTCCAATATAGTATAAGTACCTCCATAACTGCAAAGCCTGCACATCCACCTACATTGGCCAAACCAAGCAATATTATAAAGAACCAATTACAGCAGCACAAAAACAAATACAATCCACAAACAATCTCAAAACCGCTCTCACTGAACATGCGATTGATAACTTCCATAATTTTGATTTTGACACACCTATTATCCTTGACCACGAGTCAAAATTATACAAACGATTGATACTGGAAATGATCGAAATTAAACGCATTCAATTACCGTACAGATATACAATACCTGAGCAATATTTATTTTTCATTAAACTGTACGAAATTGAATTTTACCCTTCCTTCCTTTGCAATATCAAACCTCATTTCTCACTGTTTCACTTTAACCCAAAAGATGGAACTATTAATACTTTTCGCGCATGATTGTTTAGCAATATATTTATCAGACATAACAGCCATTTGTAATTCATACAAGAGAATGTTTCTATTACTGCACCCTAATTGTTTAAGTTACTACATATAAAGGGTAAACAATTGGTAATAGCACATAATTACCATGAGCATTTTGTAAGTGATACCATTGACTTTCTACACTATAGACAAACGGTGAGATAGGGAAAAGTGAAAACTACTATTTAGTAAATTTTTGCGTTAAATAGGCAACTTGTTATACACACTGGAATGCATATCTTATTGATTTTTTCAGTATGGAACGTCATTACATAAAAGGCACCATCAGCTTAATGACGTTTCATTCACACTTGTTATAATTGTGACGATGTCACATACCTTCCCACCCACATACTTTATTCGAAAAATGTGTTTATAAATTCATCGCAATGCGTTCATTTTTTTAACACCAACAAATCAATTTTTAAAATTTGTTTTTTGGAAAAACCTTACCTCATCGGCGTCGAATCACGAAAAGATTATTTGTTTTTTGGAATCCGTGAAAATGTTTAATTTTGTTTAAGTTAAAAATGAGATGTTCATTTTATTTTGTTGCAGCTTAACATTCGTTAAGAATACATAGCTATCCCTTTCCGGGAATTACAAATCCGTTTGCCGGGGTGGTTAAGTCCCCACATAATACATTTCACATGTCACTTCATCTTTCCTACTCATTTCTCCTCTTCTTTCTTATCCTGTTTTCTTATCAGTCATCACCCTTTCCCGTTGCTGTCCTTCATTCCTCTTTGAGTTATATTACCTTGTGTTTTTGTTTTTTTATGAGTCTATACAGTATATTTTTGATTCATTTTTCCTGTTGCATGTTTCTATCTCCTGCATTTTTTCGTCATCCATTTGTTCTTTTTACTCTTGTACATCTTATCACCTTCTCTAACCTTTTCGCGCCTGCGGGTACACATATGTACCACTCATTGTTTTTCTTGGACTGAAAGTAAAAAATCGCCTTTGAAATGGTACGAATAAGCACCAACAGGTTTTATATTCATTTTACCGCATGAATTGGTACCGGTACATATATGTACCAGTCGGTCTGGTTTGTGGTACAAATGTGTACCTGTAGTATTGGAAAAAACGCTGCAGAAGGTGTTCAGACAACAAAAAACAAACACGTACCAAAACTGTGTGCCAAGAATGTGACATTCCACTATGTAAACTTTGTTTTTCAGTGTACCATTTTAAAATAAACTAATATTATAAATATGTAAGTTTTCATTATTTATTTCAAGTAAGTATTGAGCACTGATGGTACATATATGTACCACCAGTAAACACTAGTGGTACATATGTGTACCAGCCCCCTCCCTGCTGCCCCTGACATGTAACAAAAGCATTTTTTGTACTCTTCCAAATCTTCTTTCCGCCCCGTCTTTAGCCTAAATCCCCCCCCCCCCCCCCCCACTCCTTCCTTCCTTACTCTCAAATTGAGAGCGTGATAGACAATTTTTAGAACCAACATCACTCCGTTTTTCATGAATCCTGGGCGCAAATCTCAACAAAAATTCTCCGAAAATATCTGGAAAAATCCGGGACGAAATACTCTAGCAGGAAAAGTCCGCGAAAACATCTTATTTTCTTCTTCTTTTTTTTAAATTAAAATGTCGATAATAAAAAATACTTTAAAAACACTCTGACTTAGAGGACTTGGCTTAATTCAAGAGGTGCAAAACGCAAAGGAGGAATTTTCTCATGGACTTTCCCCGCTAGAGCATTTCCTCCCGGAGTTTTCAAGACATTTCGGGAGAATTTTTATTGAGATTTGCGCCCACGATTCAAAAACAACGGAGGAGTATTTTTACATGTTGAAAAGTCCTCTAAAAAATCTAAGGTTATCCTTAAGTAATAATACGGTAGTGAAATTTATGCGGTTTGAAATGGACATATGTACAAAAATATCGGACAGAACACCAACAAATAAAACTACAGCAGAAAATGTTTCAAAGCAAATTCATGAAAGAAGCGTAAATAAAGAGATTGAATTGCAGGTGTTGTTTTGTAACAGCACTGCAATTTCCATTGATTTTATCATAGTACGCAAAGAACGTAATATACGTTCTGTGATTGTAGTAAGTAACTGTATTTCTTGTAACGTTATCAGAATATAGGACGGGCGCTAACGTAAACATGACGTACATTTATGACGTATATTTATATAACGAGAGTGGCGCTGTGAAGATTTGGTGGCACAGCTCCAAACTAACACTTTCACAGCTACAATATTTGTCGGGAATTTATAACATTGCACCGTTTGTCTATAGTGTAGAAAGTCAATGGTGATACTGATCAGACGATTTCGAAAGGCATTCGAATCGATAGAAGATCAGTTTTGCAATGTAGTAGTAAAAACTGCTTTTAATTTTAATGAAATCCAAAAATATGGTGACATAACGAAATAAATTTACGTAATATAAGTGAGAGAAATCTACTAAAGGAATCTTCAAAAATATACATTAATATGAAATAAGATTTGGCAATTTGAAAGAATAATAGGATTTTAATGCAAAGTAAGTAAATAATGTCAAAGCGATGTTAGATTAACTCAAAACCTCCCTATGTATTTATTTATTAAGAGCATAGCGATTTCAATCATTGATAAAAGTAAGAAACTAAGTGTGAAGTGAAATTAAGGGTGTCACAATCGTTTGGTGTATAGGTAATTATACAGCACTGGGCGGGGAGATTCAGGCGCTTATTTTTAGCTTTTACTTATTTAAACGGTGCAAGTAGGGTTGCCGCTGGAAGCCTACCACATAGTAATAATAATCAAGATAATATATTCGGACTGGACGCTTCATATAATTACGATCGAACTTCACAGGTAAGTTCGTTTGATCGTATAATAATACAGTATTAAAGCATTTAATACGCTTAAAAGTGTAAAAATGATATAGTAATTAAGGTAACTAGGGCGTTATGTTCATAACGCCCGTGGTGCCTTCATAACTTTATGTCATACTTGCAAGAAGTTGATTAAGATGATTAAAACAGATGATAACAATAAAATCAGTATAGACTGACATTTAACATCCTTGACCGTATCTATAGTAATGAGGCATAATTTTACATTTGCGGGCGTTATAAGCTAGCTTCATAAAAAATAACGCCCGTTGCTATCTAAAATCCGGTTGTCATGTAAAGAGGCGTTATTTAGTCATTAATGTTTCTTGTTTCAGCAGTTGTTATGGTGAAATAATAAGGTAGTATGACATACAGTATTTAAAAATAATTAAATTATATTTAATGTTGCAGTATATACCATAATTAACGATTTACGCGACCCCGTTTCAAGTTCAACATAAGATACTTTGTAAAATACATACATTAAAGTAGTAGTTCGCTATTTAGCATTTAATCGGGACAGTTTGCATAGTTTCTCTGCATAATAAATGCTTAGCGTTTGCTTTCAAAACTGTCGCCAATCTAAATAACCATCTACGAATTTTAGGTTTGCTTTAGAATATATCTAATTAGTCTGCTGAAATCTAAGATTAAGATGCCACTCATCATTATCTACATATAATTATTTTTATAGTGTACTAGTATTAATGGTGACCTTCGTCACCCAACTTCCATCCGGCGAATTATTAATTTTCTTAAAATTTCTGTAAAACACCAAATCACTTTTTAATTAAAGGCGGTGCAAATTCTACAAAGTGTAAAATTAAAACAGAGACTTAATCTTAACCTAAATTTTACCGCAAACTTTCGTAAGGTTTAATAAAATATACCTTGATGACATTAAGTAGCTGAGAATAGGTATAGACCTACCATAAAAACTTTCTTATCTGTGTTTAACAAGCTGTTGAGTATCAAATAAATTTTGAAATTGTGTGTTTAAGTATGTTATCCGTAATTAATATCAAAGTAAAATATTTACATTACAAAGCTACCAGTACAATTTTATTTTATTCCGGAAAATTGCTTTACATTAATTTTCTTAACAAAAAAACAGTAACTTTAATCAGAAGTTTTAATCGAAACATTAATTTTCCCTTGTAGTAATTACATGCCAGTTTAGTAATTGATCAAGCTGTTCTTTAAGTAATTAATAGTAAGGGAATTCTTATACTCGTAGTACAATAAACTTGAGTACATTAGGATAATTAAAGTTGTCCACTGATAGTATCTGGATTTATTTGAAAATGTCCTAATTATGTTTTTTTATTAGTATTTAAACACAAATGTTAAAAACTAAAACATAGTATTATTCTCAGGCAACATGATTGAAATATCTCTTATAACGTTATTAACAAGATGACATTGAATGTTTGTGAAGTAGATGCAAGGACGCGAGAAATTGGCAAACGGTATAAATCCTTGTTACTTACTATGCGGTATGCCGACCCTATTCGTAATGCTGTTGTTCTTTGGAGTTTGTCCAGCCACTTCCGGGTTTGGCTCCGCGAAGGCTACAATTTGGACTCCTCTGGGGACTTTCATATTTACTACCGCATCGTAAGCAATGTTCCAGATGAGGGGGCCCAAAACGGAACCCTGTGGAACACCACCGTTCACTTCCATTTTGTATTTTCTACCTGATGGTAGCTTGACCTCTACCTTCCGTCCGGTTATATAGCTGCTTATCACCTTCTTGATATATCTTGGTGTTTGAGTCTTGTGCAACACGCCCATTATGACTGTCGCCGGTAGCGTGTTAAACGCGTAACGAACGTCGAGTGAGGTTATGATGGGTACCTCCCTCGTCCTCCATGTTCCTGATTTAGCCGTCTCGACTACCCTTACGATCTGTTTTAGTATCTGGATGGCTCCGATGCCTTGCCTAGGTGATATGGTAACGTACCTTGTGAGGCGGTTGGCCACTACTCACTCGAAAAGTTAAGTTAAGTGGATAATTAATGGGATCGTACCGTACCGTGTTCTTTCTTAGGTATGAGTACGATGTTTGCATTCTTCCAGTTCTGCGGGTACTCACCCTTTCTGAATACCATGTCGAATGGCCGCATAAACTTGGCCGGTGCTATTTGTGAGCTCAATGCTACTAGTTCCGGCGGTAAACTGTCCGGCTCCGGTGCCTTCTTCTTCGGCATCTTTTCTCTCCTCCACTACTTCTTCTTGTTGCCAAGTGTTCCATCCAAGGTTCGCCCGTATTGGGAATGGGGCCCTCACTTTGCCTATTATCTCCTCGTCAGTGCCGACGACAATTTCTCTTTTTCCCATTTTTCCAGTGACTAGCTTATACGCTTTACCCCACACGTCTTTGTCGATTTCTGAGCATAGTTGTGTCAAGCACTCCCGTTTTTTCTTTCCTATACCTTTACTATATTCCTTCCGTCGTTCTTTGTAATCTTCCCATGCGGTGTCGGCTCCTCTCTCCGCGCCCTAGTGCATCTCCTCATCGCCGCCACGCAGGTCACCCGCATTGCCATCAGCTCTCCATCCCACCAGTAGGCTTGTCGCCTTTTCTGAGGACACCCTACTCTGGACATAGTTTGATCGGCCAGTTTGATCATGTCTTCATTTAAGTTCTCTGGTCGTTTTGCCTAGCGCTATTCTCTATTGACTTTTTCGTGCTATCGTCCATGTTATAACTTTGTGGTCACTCAGTGTTTCTGATTCCTGCACCCTCCAGTCTCTCACTATGCTTGCACTCTCGAGGGTGACATCGATAATCTAGGATCTCTCTCCTCTCTGGAAAGTTGGCGCATTGCCCGAGTTAACCACATCAAGGTCGAGGACCGAGATCATCTCCTCTACCACCCTTCCCCTTTTATTGGTTTCCGAACAGCCCCACATTACATATGCTGCGTTCACATCACCGGCCACCACTACCCGCCTGTTACCGCATCTCCGTATATCCCTAATGATGTTATTGACATTTTCTTCTAGGGTTCGGAACTCGTCATTAGGTGACAGGTAGCACCCGCACACTAGAACTGCGTTAATTTCACCCCACACATAGTTTCGCCCACTCCCAACCCTTTTAACAATCTAACCTAACCTTTTTTAGGTGGTTGAAAATGCATGTACGTAGCCCTGGGGAGGGGCCCAGGGAGTGTGAGACTCCGCCTGAGCGGCTACCCACTAAAACAATCCACCGTTTCCCCACCCACCATATGGTACCGTTTAACACATTCATCATCATGGCGGGAGGCTCTGACGTGCAGCTTCTTCCTTCAGGCTTCCCGGGCTTGAGCCTGTGCCTCTCTTTCCTCTTTTTCCTTATCACTCATTGCACTGTGGATATATTCTTCCCCTTCTTTCTAATTTCGCCTTTCCTTCAGCATCCATATAATTACGTTTCTCGTGCTGTCGATTTTTTTTCCGTACGCGAGGGCGAGTCGCGCCTTGTAAGTTGCCCATCGCCCACAAGCTACCAGCGTGTGCTCCACATCATCCCTCTCGTTGCAGTACCTCCAGTTTTCCTTTACCGTCTTTTTTATTCGGTACGTGTAAGTTCCGAAAGATCCGTGTCCCGACATGATCTGTGTTTTCTGGTAGTCCGTGGTCCTGTGTTTGTATTTATACCACTCGGCTACATCGGAGATTAACTGATTCGTCCACCGTGCCTTCTCTTTTAGCTGATCCCAGCGGGTTTGCCAGAGCTGTAGAGTGTTCTCCATCAGCCCCTTCCTGTCAGTTGTGGGTTCTATTCTCATGCCGTTTTCCAGCCGTCCCCGCTCCCTTATCAGGAGATCCATGGGAATACAGGCCGTGATAGTCTGCAGCGCCTCTGTCGATGTTATATTTGCCGATGCTACTCTAAGTAGCATTTTCCTTTGCGCTTTGTTGACGACCTTTTGGTACGCAGGGGCAAACAGAGCATCCTCCCAGGTTGAGGCGGCGTACAGGATGATGGAGTTGAGTGTGTGATTTAGGAGTACTCGTTTGTAAAATGTCAGACCCCCCCACATTGGATATTATTTTGCTTAGACTTTTTGTTCTTTCCTCACCCTTGGCCACCGCGTATTTCGCGTGTTGGCCCGGGTTTTTGTTGTCATCTATGACCACTCCCAGATATCGGACCTGTCTCGTGCTCGCAATTTTGTTGCCTAGTACCTGCAGACTCACTTGGCTCCTTTTCCCTCTTGGACCCTGGATGATGACCATCTCGGCCTTCTCCGGCGCTACTTCTAGGTCGTTTGCCCTTAGCCACGTAGTTACCATTCTCAATGTCGCGTTTTCTCTATTGTTTATTTGTTCAGTATCCTTTCCTTGTATCAGGAGAGCTAGGTCGTCCGCATAAGCCTTGACCGTGACCCCGACGGGCAGGTGCAGAATAAGCACCCCGTCATAGAGGAGATTTCACAAAATCGGACCTAGTATTGACTCCTGCGGGACCTTAGCAGTTATAGTGATTGATTTCTTTTTTCCCACCACTACCGATTGAGATCGAGAAACAACCAGATTCGTTAAATAAGAGAAATGATGCAATAAGAATTCCACCTATATGAAATATGGTTATAAGGGAAAAAAAACCCATAACAACAAATACTGCATCTATTGATACTCCGAATTTACCAATATCTCCCATAACTCGAAGTAAGAAACGAATGACAAATTTCTAAATCTGCTTATAGGTATATATTTTATATAAATTCAAACTGAATGAATTTTAATGTACATACGTCATACATGTACTCCAGAAGCTCAAATTTCAACTAGAAAATTTTTTGTCATTTACAAGAGTCGTCCAAACAATCCGGGGACACACTGTATGTGGTATGTCGCCAAAAAAATTTAAATATTTAATTGGCTCAAAACCAGGTTAAAGGTTGGATACCACTGATGTATAGTATAACGCCAAGGTGTGGGTGGTTGGTTCGAGTTACGAGGTTTAGGATTAATCTTTCATCTCAGATTTGATTTCTTGGAACCGTCTCAAATTAGGAGTAATTTATGATTCTTTTAATCGTGATCCTTTTCAGCACTTTATTAAAAATAAATGTTTTTTTATTTTGCAATGACCACGCACCTATCACATATACTGTGCACCTATCATGTTAAATAAGGGAAGAATTTATTTACGTATTGACTTGTATTTATTGAAACCGAAGCACGCGGATGACGGATTATTTTCCTTTCATCGAGATATGTTTTTAAATTGCAATTAATTAATTGAGGCAAATGAGGCTTTAGCTATAATAGATTTTCAAAACGAAAGTCAATTGTTGATTGTCAATATGGCATAATCAAAACGAAATAAATTTGAAGGCGATAAAAAAGTAAGCTTTGAATCTACTAGGTAGTTTCTTACTTTGAAAACTTGTAATGTATGCCAAAAAGAGATGGTGGTAGAAATGTTAACACAATTTTAATCCGTTGCCTTTTGATGTGCGCCAGCTGCCAATAAAACATACTAAATTGCCGCATTTTCGAGTGTAGGAGAACTACATCACATTGCGTGTCTGCATGTACAAAAAACACCTTTGTCGGAAACTGAAAAAAGCCAAAAGCGATTTACAGGTCTCTAAAAATATACAAGTATTTTTATTTTATAAACAAATATATCTTTTTAGAAGGTTTTCGTAGTCAAATAATGTTTATAAAGTAAAGTTGACTTAAAACATAAATTTTTAAGAGTGCATTCAGTCAGCTTCCCTTGAAGTTGTTGGAGAAATATGCAAACTTAAAATACGGTTTCTTTCAAGTGTGAATCGTTAGCGTGTAACGGAAACTTGCGATCTTGTATCTATTAGTGTTTTTTTGGTATGTATTTACAGTAGATGTGGGTTTTATTGAGACGGCATCGAATTAATTGTAACTTGTTGGAAGGGTTTAAATTATGCCATAAAAATCATTTATTTTTATTATTAATATAAGACGACGTTTCGCTATTCAGGGATAGCTTTATCGAGTCTATAAAAAAAAAAAAGGAAGACATTACAATAATAACATAAGTAACAGTAGATATTTTGCATTCCGAGGTAAGAGATCTGTAAATACAGAACCCCTAGTTTATAAAAACACGAAGTCAGTAACCGTGGAGTTTATTAAAGTAAAAGTTCATTTTAATGTCAGTGACATATGCATACTTTTGATCCAAAAGTAGAGAGATACATGGCACCACGTGTCATGATTTGTGGTTTTTATCATCGCTCAATTACTAAATGTCAGATAAAAGTTAGCACGCTTCCGAAATAGCAGATGTGCATCTATTTCAGTAATTAAAGGCGAAACGGCATGCGTGTTATGAATGAAAGTGGCCTATTATAATGATCACTTTTAAAAATTGCCGACTATAAATTTTAAGAGATCATGCTGAAAGGGATCTATTATTTACAGAGTGTTCGTATTTGTTTTATTACAAAGGATTTGCTTCAAGGATGCATGAATGCAATACTTAAACCAAATTTATTTGTTTTTCCATAAATGAGAAAATTTATATTCACACTAAAGGTACCGGTTTGGGGAAAATAAATTTCAACTTCATGTACTATTCATTTTCATGACGTCCTTACTCTTCCTTATGCTTTGAATGGTTATTTTATTTTCTTAAAAATAAGAAACATTTCGACAACAATCCTTAGTAATGGTACTTTGCGCTAACCAATGTTCCTGTAAGTCTCCGTATTTAAACGAAGTGGTTTAACCTTTTCGAGTAGGTAGGGCTTGGCACTTCATCCTCTAAACATCAACAATTTTACTACATTTCTGTAATCGAACCATTGTGTAAGAATTCGAAGTGAAATTAATGTTAAAATTAAAACTATAAGAATTTAAACATGTAGTCGTTGAACAAATAAAAGATTATGTATAAGTAACACTCGCGCTTCGAAAAAATAATAAGGAATAATAACTAAACACTGTAGTTTTTTTGATTTATAATTTAGTGTTGCGGTTGTTCACGACTGCCTTTGCTATATTCGGTACCAGAAGCTCAAATTTTAAATATTTATACTTCAGCGGATGATCTTCGTCATTCAGTATGTGCGATAAAAGTTCTGTAGCTCCCAAAAAATTTAGGAGGTAGTTGTGTAAATAAAATGTGTTATTATTAGATTCTTAATTGAATTTTTGGTGTGCCAGTACTAATCCAGCTGTGAATTTTTAGTTTAATGGATAATTGGGAGCATAATTTACCGTTGAGTTGCATACCAGAGGAAGAAGCTATTGAATCATGACACAGAGCAAAGGCAGACTTCTGGGAGTTGTCAATCTTTTACTGCGACAACCCCTGAAAACATTATCAAGGTTCGCTACGGGATTCGTCGAAATCTAGTTCAATGTGAAAAATAGTGGGAGAACTTCGAATTAATGGGCCAGGATTCGCAATATTGTAAAGAAGAAGGGGGAACGAACTACCTTAGTTTTGAAAATATTTCAATATTTTGCTATTATCCAGTTCTCGCATTACCTCGTTTAGGTGGTCTATCGGGGTGCTGAACGTCTTAATCATGGTTACGTGGTTTCACACGGAAAAAGGATAGATTAACGCCGTACCTATCTCATAACTACTTTAGGGTTGATCACGACCGTGGGGGTTGGATACCTTATTATTGCTGTCAGTTTTTACGGTCTTTTCACGTCCCCGAAACTCGGCTGAAAGACTTTGTTTAAAGTTATCGTTTTCAAGTGCGGCACTATCATATTTCCACGAAGATCCCATTCTACCTCAATCTATGGAGACAGGCCTGAAGTATTACCTTCAAAGATTGGTTTTGCAGTTATCATTCACGACCAACACAGGGATACTGTTCAAGATCAACTGGAAGGCTGCTTTTGATGTCACTATTTATTTTTTATTCTCTATGCCCTTACAATGTCCGTTTAAATGAACGGTAATAGAGCGATTGGAGGGCTGGGCCAAAGAAAGCGACATTTTCACGATTTACCATCAACCTTATGTAACTAGAATTAAAAACACTCGATATTGTTGTTTACGATAAGTTTTATTTTCATTATGAATTTATATCACGTCGGCCAATGCGAGAAGCAACTGATCGTTGCCACCGAATTCAGTTTGTAGTTCAATAACGCTTTGCCTAAACTTTTAATTCAGCTGAATAAGGATTCGAAACCTTTCTAAAGCTTGTCAACGGATTTGGATTTTGCGGAATCCATTATTCTGGGTTAAACCTCTGATTAATTTTTGTTATAGTCATCTTCTCATTGCCTAATGATCGTTTTCTAGAGAGTTACTTACGATTAGTAAAAAACATGACATTAAGTTTATATTTCTGCAATATTTGTTGCCAAAAAAATTTAAAAAAACATCGGTCTTGACGGAAACAGAGAAGATTGGAAGCAACAGTTGTTCGCTGACAATGATAGTTTAACACGTTCGATTTAGTAACCGGTTTTCTTAAAATAAATTGTTATTGTGGTTTTTGGTGTGTGCAGTGTTGTCACATTCTTAAAAGAATAGAAGGAAAGGTAGCATTACACAGTCCATTACCAAATTTAATCAATTTCCATTGGTAAAGATACACATCCAAATAACGGTGTTACAGAAACAAAAAGTACTCGAATATGTCATAATGAAAATATTCTTCTGATGTTATTCCTCTACGTCTTTCATACTGGTCGCCTTATATCACATTTCCCAAGCTTCCAAAGAATTGAGCGTAAATTAGAAAATCCCGAAGAAATGAAAAGCTCTCCATACAAAAACGAAATAACAAATAAAATTACAACTTGGAAATCTGGAAAATGAAACTAATACTCAAAAGAAAAGTGAACCATTTGACGAAAGCTAAGAAGAAAAAAAATTTTTATAGTCAATTCTAATATGCATTTCAGAAAGATTTAAAGGCACAATGGTAGATGAGAGCAAGAAAGCGTCGAAGAGACTTTGGGGACTAATCTAAACGCCACATAATTGAAAAGGTAATTGTTACACGTTTTCACGTCAAAAGAAGGTAACCAATTTGGTTTTACTGACGAAGTTGTTGAAAATACATATTCATCTATTATATTTTTACTGTTTTTCCCATTTTGTACACAAACCTTATTGTACGTTTATTTAATATCACTTTATCGTCTCCATTCACATATAGTACAGATTTTGAAAATCGGGCAAGTTTTATTGCATCCACGCGCAATGAAATAAAAGAGAAATAAGATATTTTTTACATTTTAAGCAATTGTCAGTAAGCATTCTTTACACGAAATCAGTTGGCGAATATCCGAGGGCACTAAATTCGTGTTTTCTACTCAGCACTTCTATTATAAAATTAAAGTTAAGACTGATAAACTGAAAGCTTTCCTGTTCTCGAGTCAAGCAACTTTCATCCCTCTTCAACTCTTAATTAAAATGACTAAATAAGAAAACATTATTATCTTTTTATGTGTGACCGAATTAGGACTATAAAGTAAAACAATTCGGGCAGAAAGGTTCTCTATTTTTAGTTAATTGAAGGAAATGGATTATTCAGGTACATAATGAATTACCAATAAAAACTCTGTTTTGCTTCATGTATAAAACATTACTTCCCAAATCCATTGTTTCGCAGCTATTTATTTTTATAAATGTTCTATCAAAATTCATAAATGACCTCAGAATTGCTTTGGAAGAAAATTTATATACTATATAAGGAACGCTTATGGGTACTATATAAGAACACGTTCATACATATAATTCACTGATAGAAATCTAAATTACTTTCAAATTTTATACATTATTGACTAGCTGTTCGCCACAGCAGTGTGTTTTATAGAAATTTCCAATATCGTCACGTACAAAATTAAATTTAGCACTTTTTAGATCCAGCAGGGTGAATTTTTCGGCGATTCTTTTCAAATGTTTAATAAATTAAGTTCATTAAAAATGAAGGCAATGTTTACATTTAATTGAACTCACAAAGAAAGGAAAATACGATCTTGAAACGTCAATGTGTTTCTTTTGATCCTACTCAAATAAAATAAATGTTCTAACGTAAAAGCTATTCAATTTTTCCTTATTGTGAAGTATCTTCAATGTAGCAAATTGTGTGCCAATTTCTTTCATCTTATATCAAAGTATAAAAATTATCTAATAATCCAAAAGTAAGTTCCCAGGTTGAATTCATAAGATCTTAGTCCACTTGACTTGGTTATTGGGTTACCTCAACGAAATAGTGTTTCTTAGTAGACCTACTACTCGTGAGGAATTGAAACCATCCATATAAGATATCATTGAAAACATTCCATTGAATGCACTTCACAATGCAGATCATACTATAGAAAAACGACTATCTCATTTTGGAATTTAAATTTATTTAAAAAAAGTTCAAATACACATTCATGGACAAACAATAAACGTCTAACATGAATACATAACTAAACTAATCACGTCAAAACAAACTAAAATAAGAACAGAAATAGGTAGGTACCAGTGGCGTAACTAGCAAGCACCGGGCCCGGGTTCCAAATCTAAAAATGGGCCCCCCCCACGTAATAAGAATTTTAAATAACCAATTAAAATAAATAACAAAATTTATTATTATCCCACAAATGTTAAGAAAAAAGACAAAGTATTACAGTAATAATATTTAAATTATAAGTAAGATGATAAATATTTGGAGTGATGAAAACAGCAGGTCAGAATTCTCAGAAGCTTTATACAATACAATAAATACGGTGCATCTGTTTTGTTTATGATTGGTACGAGATACGAGTACAAACAACAACACCGCTAGTAAATGAAGGGTAGGCCGGAAATTGTGGCAATAAAAATTTTGTTCCATAAATGAAATGTTACATTATGTCAACTTGCTGAAAAATAAAACGTACATTTTGTAATGCAATTCCTTTAAATACGTTTATCAGCAGTTTATGAGTGAGGACTGTTTACGAAAATACAAATATTGGTGCCGTGACATCCGGGCCCCATAGATCACGGGCCTGGGTTCCGCGGAACCCGCGGAACCATGGTAGTTACGCCCCTGGTAGGTACGACAAACAGCAGTGTTTATAAACATCCCTTCACAATCTGTTACAGAATAGAAAGAATTCATTAATTGAATATGGAACACAATCAACCAATATAAGTTTTATTTTGCGTTTGAAAGATTTAAAATTATTCAGATTTCTTATATCAACAGGTAAAACATTAAACAATTTACATCCTGAGTACAGAATATCTTGTTCAGTGGAGTACTTAGAATTTTTGAAGCTCAGGGCCGTCTCCAATTTGCCGCCCTTTCTAAGTCAATCAAGTGGTGGTTTTTATAAAATAATAAACATAAATAAATAATTGCAACTGAGACAAACTATAGCTAGGGAACTGTTTTATACCATTGGATGCAATATTTAAATTAGGCAGTACTTTTTTAAAGGCCACAAGAAACTTAAGGAGGCCGAAAGTTCTCCACCAATGAGACAGAACATACTTGATTGACAAAAAAATTACCGTTAAATATTTTTTATTTTATATTTATAAATGCCTGCGTACATTCCAAGCATCAACATAAACAAAATGCCGTTCGCGCAGAGAGACCGAGAGTTGGCCACTTGCCGCCCGGTGTTAACCCCCCCCCCCCTCCCCCTCTGCGCCTCTGCTGTTCATATAAGCTTAATTTATGTGTTGGTAAGGGAAACACTCCTTTTTGTCGTGTTGGTTTATAAAGGTAGTATGCAAGAAGAAATCCTTATTATTGAAAACAAAACAAGAAATATACGCTCCATAAATGGTTAACATGTAATTGTCTTTAAAAACTATCACGTGTGTGTACATTAAAAATAAGATGTAATGCTCTTTTTTGTAAAATTAGTATTCTATCAAGTTGGGTACTGAACCCCCCTCCCCACAAAATTATACCGTAATACTTTGTATTGTAAAAATGAGTAAAGTATATACTGTCGGCGCAAAAAGTATAAAAAGTTTGATTTTCGAGAAGGTGCATGTACGTCATAGACATTTTACATTACAATTGTTGTCAACAATATAATAACAATAGTAACTACGAGAAATGCCTATGACGTATACGCACCTTCTCAAAAATCAAACTTTATATACTCGAGTTTGAAGCTGAATAAAAAAATAACCATTGGGCTGATTCGAATGAGCTTGGTATCAAATTAAAGCCTATTTATTTCTACGTAACGTATTTAGAAGTAACAACTGTTTTTTAAAATGCACTTTAAGAGCCATTTCTACGGCCGAACGATGCAAAGTGCCCGTTTTCGGGGTTTGCGACACGCTAGCTAAGTTTAGAGTTACATAAAAACAAAACTACTCGCTCAAATGGAACGAAATTTTAGTATGTTGTAGATTCAACCTTTGTTAATATGATTGTAAAATTGTTTTACCAAAATTTGATTTTTATAGGCGCTACAGACGATATTGTAGCACATTGCATTCTCGGGAATGGTAGGTCGTAGGAACATTAGACTTACACGAACGTCTTCGTTGTAATATGAATAATAAAATGAGACTCATTTAGAAACCAAAATTGTGTCACGTTTTTGGAAACAATGTTTATTTAATTGAAGTTTTTACACCGCCGCTTCGGCTACAAACAGCGAGCGTGTGGCGTGCCAGTCCATTAGAATGTTACGGTTCTCTCTCTAAGCGCCGTGATGCATGTATCTCTAATTTCATAATTTTCTTTGCCACTAAGTTATTATCACAATTATAAAAATTAGCAACTATCAGAAAAGATTGTCCTTGAAAAGGAAACAGGAAAGTTAACCGAATTTCAGTAATGATTATAGCATCATACAGACTCTTATAGATTATTAAAAAATGTGTGTCATCTGCATATGATACAGTAAGTACACTATTACATCAACTTTTTAGAAAAGGTTCTAAATCGTTGACAAATATTTAAAAAAGTGTAGCCCCCCTACACTGGACTCTAATTTATCTGAAAAGATTGCACTGCCATTGCCATTGAACAGAATAGGACTTAGGAGTGGCTTAATTCTTCCTTGTTTGGTCTTTATTAATAAACTCCGTCTCTTTACAGGTGTTTTAATTATTTGTGAAACTCAAAAATTAGCAGAACAATGGCCTTTTTAAAGTGAGATTTTACTTTTGCATAACCTTATACATATATTAATTTTGAGTTTATTCCTTTGAGGGAGTTTGTTGAGAAAATCTTAAATATGTACACACATTGTCTTAGAAGTTATAATTCATATTGCATAGACGGCAAAAAAGTCTTTAATTTTATTATCTGCGCACGTTCTACCAACACGTTGTATAACTTTCATATAAATCTACGGACGCGAATACGAAGTAGAAGTTGTAACAATATATCATATCCAAAGTGGTTGTTGCTTTTAACAAAAAATACATCGATGTTTTCTTTCAGAAACTAAGATCTTTTGTACTTGTGACATTAAAGAACTTAAAAGTGAAGATAATATAAAAATTGGAAGTTATCGACTTGAAGCAAATTCATGTTAACAATATTGAAGCTGTTACAGTAAGATAAGCAAATTATTTCTTAAATTGCAATGGCGTATCATTATTAGAAGTATATTTTTATCAAATCGTATGATGAAAATGAATTTATGTCGTAAAGTTGTTTTAGTTTTGCCGGTTTTGCGAATGTCTTGTTTGAGAAGTTAAAAGTTCATTTAAAGTTGGAATCTCTTTAAAGCTCTTGAAAATATTCAGTTTAGTTTTCCAATATTTCGCTGTTGGGGAAGGGGGGGGGGTTAATAAAGCTCCTCCTCGTCCCTTTTACAAAGCATTAACATTTTTGATTGTCACTTAACAAAACTGACATCAAATAGCATAGGTAATCGGAAAAACTTCTTTCGGCGATCATAGCACCATCTGTCACGAACTTTCAGATCAGCACAATTCTCTTCCAGGAGAATCTAATCTATAATTTTTTGAATGCGGTACCTTCTTACACCAGTCAATCTGAAAGTATTTTTTTGTGTGAATTGTCTAGAGGGGGGATACGCTCGTTTTACCCTTATCTTAATTGGTTTTTCTTATTGTTTATTAGCAATTGTTGCGTTTTAACGTGTTAGGGGAAGGGATGTATGTACGACGTACGTCTGATACGCCTATATTAACTTTGTTAAACCGTCGCGAAAAGAAAAATAAGAGACAAGACGAGGAGATGGGTAGTGCAGGAGCAATTGAGAAGACATAAGGAGTGGTGTAGAAGGAAGTTGTTGGGGAAGAGAGGTGTAACAAAACGAAAAGAGGAAGAGACAACAAAGAAGTGTTTAAAAGAAGCAAAAACACAAGACGAATCGTCAAACAACAAATGGAAGAATAGAAAGATAGGAGAAAGATAAAAGGCATAAGGCATTTTATAGAGAAGCATTTAGAACTTTACATCAAATTGAGTTAGGAGTATAAGATATTGAATCCTACTTAACAAAAATGGAAGGGGAAACGTAAAAGGAAATAAGAAAGCAACCACTGGAAGGAGGAAAGAACGGAAAACAAGCAGAAGCCGGATCTAAGAAACTAATTATAAATAGGAAAAGTATGATAATAAGGATAAACTCTAAGAACAACGCACAACTAATAAGGCAATAAAATTGAAAATGCGAATAATAGCTGGGTACGATAAAATCAAACCAGAAATGATAAAGCATTTGAATGATATAAGTATAGGAATATTTAAAGACCTACTCAATGCAATCCACACATTCCCGAAGTATTGGAATGAAGGAATAATTGCATAAAAGGGGGATATAGGAAATTTTAAAAACTATCGACGTAAAACGCGAATGAGTGTATCAATAAATATCCTGGCAAGAATAATCGAAAGGTGAATAATAGAAAACTTATTGGAAAATACACAATTATACTTCAGGTAAGAATGTAGCACAGCACACCATTTATATATTAAAAGAAACGATTGAGAGGAAGATTGGAAACGTAAGGAGGCGTTTATATGTTTCATAGATATTAAAAAGGTTTTCACGATGTTTGGAGTCTTAAGAAGCAATTGTAAATGCGATGAAAATTAAGTGTCATAGAACCAGGAACATCGCAAGAACAAATAATGAAGAATCCAGGCGGGATTAAAACAAGGATGCGTGATAACTTCATTATTATTTTCAGTGATTCGGGCCACGAAGAGAGTAGAGAAGAAGAAGAGAGATTGTAATGATAGAACTGCTCCCTGATTGTAGCAGACTCGGAAAGAAACCTACAGACAGTCTATAGGGTTTGAGTAAGGAATTAAACAGCATATAGGAAGCGGTAGGTAAGAGAAAGAAATAAGGAGGTGTTCTGTTTTCAATTCTTTAACTTACCTAGATTTGCACCGTATCTTGACAAATGTGATACTAAACATTTTTTATACGGAGCAAGAGTAAATGGCAAAAGGTTCGTGTGAAATATTACTTAAATATCATATTAACTAATTTTCATTCAATTAATTTAAATAAGAAGCTTTTGGAAGATGCGTGTATATCAAGAGCTCGTATGGTTATCATATCACGTTTGGAATTTGCATAAAGTCGCGCTTGAAACAGCAGTTCTAAAACTAGTTAATGTAATATGGTTATACTATTTTAGTGGTTGGATACTGCTTGGGTACATGACAATTCTGTCTATGCAGAATATTCTCCTTCTATTCAACGTGTACATATTTTGACTACACAATTACGCGCTTATGCGACCATTGTGGCTTATAAAAAAGTAAAATGGAAGTTAAAACGGAACAGAAGTAGGGCAAGATTTATCTATGTTGCATTATACGCTAAATAATTGACTAATGCGTTACATATGTATGAGAAACAAGAACTTTATGTGCCTTCCGAAGTTCTAAGTCTTTTAAGTAGCAACGCCGGAACGCATTTATAAATACAGAAGGAAAAATTGTTTCCAACTTTAATATTCCTTCCTGTATTATTGAAAATACTACTGGTGAATATTTTATAAATGATGAAAAGTTTGTTAGTACACTTTAATATTAAATTCCATCGGTTTTATATAGTAGGTATATAATTAATCCTCGCTTATATGGATTACAAGAGGGTTAACTGTTTGTATAATTTGCCAGTACCTATAATTTAGCACAATATAGTATGAGTAGAAAACTAACAGAGCCTAAGTGACAGCTTTATTCGGAGTTTCTTATTTTATATTTTAGTTCTAGATAAACGATTATGTAAACAATATATTTCCGATATTCCTAAAATAACATTCGTTAAAGAAATTATAAGAAATTTGATTCAATTGTAATTCGTAGGTCTGTACAGTAATAAATAAGCTTACATCTTGTTAATTTTAGGTTAGTTATTTTAGATGTTAAAAGGAGGCTGTCTTCTCTTCTGTTACTTTGAATTGCATCTCGGTTATTAGAATCGAATGGAATGGGAGAAAATCAGCTTGGCATTGGAGCATTCGAAGTGACTAGTTTAGCTCCTTAGCAATTTCATGCCTACCTAACTTTCAGCAATAGCACAGGATCATGCAGTGCCGCAACTAGGGTCGGTGGTACCCGGGGCAGACATGGATTTTGGCGCCCCCCTACCTAGTTTGTATATTGTATTTAATGCTATTTTCAAAGAAAGTTTCATTTTGTGAATAGTTTGCAAGCTTAAGAAACGATTGGGTAACAAAAACAAAATATTTTGTGATATTATTTATTAATATATTATCAATCACATAATGGATTAGTAATCTCATGATAACAAAACTCAAATATTAAAATTACATTTGAGAGCTTTTTTGGCAGCAAAGACTTTGATAATATCATCATAACAAATTCATGATGTCCTCTTGTGCTCAATGGAAATAATGCTCAAATTTGTTAATTTATCTTGCCCCATGGTGTTTCGTAAGTAATTTTTAATAAGTTTCAATTTACTAAAGCTCCTTTCACCCGAAGCAACCGTAACGGGAAGAGTTAAAAATATCTTTAAGGCTGTTGTTAGGTTTGGATATCCTTCTTCAAGTTTGTGCAGATAAATTAGTTTTAAAAGTGTTGCTGCAGGTGCCGTTTTTATACTGTCATCAACTGCCAAGGCATGGTATTTAAAACTTTCCACTTCTTGAAGTAATTCTTCTTTATTAATATCATCTTGGTATATGTCAGAAAGTTTTTCGGCTTCGGCTTTTAAATCTTTCACGTCCAACCGTTGGTTGAAGAATCAAAGAATGTTTCTTCAATCAACGCCTCTACTCAATCTTGTTTATCTGTGCTTTAACTCAATGGTAGTATTTTATTTATTGCATTTAATGACTCTGTGTATGACAAACCCTTGGATTTTACGATCCAGAATTCCCGAATCCCGAGAAAATAAAATTATTACCTTCCCACCTAAGATCAGGAAATATCAACTACCTCTGAGGTGATTAGGTGTCATTGGTAGGTAGGTAGTCGACTTGAAAATTGTATAATACAATAAATAAAATAAAATAGTAATGTCTCATTTCATTAATACATGTACCAGCATTAATTGAAATTTAACTTTACGGTATCGATTTTTGTTTTACTATTTGGCGCCCCCCAGTGTTTAGCACCCCCCCCCCCCCTTGTTGCGGCACTGCACAGGATAAATCATTAAAAAATCAATTATCGCTAGTCAATAGTTTGACGTAGAGTGATATACTTTATACAATATTTTAGTGCCCACAAGTAGCCGCATGTTCTTTCCTGATAGCCCTGTGCAAACTGTGCCAGGCTACGAGATGGACCTCTGAAGGCATGCCTCGCACGACGACAATGATGTTAGATTGCAATCCATAATCCAGATACAATTACGGAATGGGACAAGTCAGCGCCGCCGACTCATCGCGGCCGATTCATCGCGGCCATCTCATCGCCGAGCCATCTCATCGCCGAGCCATCTCAGCGCCGGCCAACTCATCGCCGATTTTATTTTTGATAAATTCAGCACATTCTTACCTTTCCTCTTTTACTTGCTTGTATAAATACCGATACCGATCATCAAGATCTTACATTAACATATGACATTAACATTCCCTTAAATCTTAATCAATTGATAATCAGCTTTACAGAGCTTTAAATCGATAATGATAGCGTTAATAGACAGTGAATAATACTTACGTGATATTAACATTCATATTATATAAAAAGTTTGGAAATAAAAGTAATGCTAAACTTAAACGTAGATTGCCATTAAAGCGCCTAGGTTATTTGCAGGTTTAGTATATATTTTTTAAATTGATACAAAATGGCAACACTAAACAAAATTTGGAAGTAAAAAAATGCTAAACTTAAACATAGATTGCCACTACGCGGCTTTTTGTATGCTATGTTGTTCCACTACTAACAATTTTTAATTTTAAAGAGATGGGTCGGCGATGAGAGGGCCGCGATGAATCGGCCGCGATGAGTCGGCGGCGCTGACTTGTCCTAGACCCTACAATTTATGTGTCAAACTTACTTTTTTAAGTAAGTGTGTGATAATTCAATCCTAAAAAGTCGTAGGTAACTCCGATGAAAAACCTCAATTATAGGTTAGTTATTTTAGAGGTTAAAAGGTACGGTAATGAACGAAATTATTTATTGATAATACTAATTTTGCAATTATTAAAAGTACAATTAGTAAATTTACTTTTAGTACTTAGTAGTATTGCTATTATTTGTAAAAATCTTCTCTTTAAATTGTTTAGAGTCCTTGTACAGAGTTGCCCACTTGCCCTTCGTTCTTCGATAGTACCTTTAATATTAATTTTAGGACAAAAGGTAAGAGCCTTATTCAAATGTTCCTTGTTTACAACCTAAAAATATTTTCAGGCCCGCACTGCTCTCGGTTTCGTCTGTACAGGATCGTACTCGATTATTTAAAATGGAACACCCTATAGATTTTTATATTTTTGAAATCCATATTCGATTCTAGACCAAGTTTGTTTAGCCTTTCACCTACTTAAGTCAACTCATTTAGGAGAAAATAAATCTTTTTTGAAAATTGTCGCCGAAATCAACAATCAGTAAAAAAATCATAACTATTCAATCATTGGCAACAGAGCAGCAAAATTTGAGATTATCATAAACAAAAGAGCGTTTTATTTCTCGATATGCTGATTTTGAACGAAATTTGTTGCAAAAGGAACGTACTGGATTTTTTCTAACGACCCCAGAAGAACTGCCAAAAGTGGACTATTTTAAATAGAACACCCTGTATATTTTTTCATGAATGAACTGATTTTTAAGTTAGCTTTAATTTTTGTAAAATATGTCCCAGTATAAAAAATAACGCCCGTTGCTATGTAAAATGCGGTTGTCATGTAAAGAGGCGTTATTTAGTCATTAATGTTTCTTGTTTCAGCAGTTGTTATGGTAAAATAATAATACATAAAACATAAAGAACATAAAAAAACATTAAACGAGATTCAAATTATCACGATGTTTGATGAAAAGAATTCTACCAAGTGCCTTTGTCATACTTGATATTGTGTTGGAACATAAACAATTTCATATTTTTTTTTGGTCACATAGTCACGGATGAAATTGTACTTCACATCCAAATGTTTCGTTCGTTTGCATTGACGCGGCTCTTCGGCGATCTTAATGCACGAAGTGTTGTCTTTGAGTATTGGAATTGGTTCGTTGCAATCGATGCTTACCTCTACTAACACTATCCAAATTAGTGCTGTGGATATCACTCCCATTATTATCAATATCATCAACATCTTCCTTGTCTTGTTGAAAGATCATTTGCATTATCAAAAATGCCATTCCTTAAATCATCCGCCCCTTCATCGCACATTTGATCATTTGCCGTTATCTCTCGGTTTGTTGCCGCCTCTGAACCAGTAATTTGTATCATTTTCGATTGATTCAATCCCGATGTCTCATTAAATGTTACACTTCGACCAATAATCAGCTTTTGCTGCTCAACATCCCATAAACGATATGAGCATTAAACATTTCGTCGACTTTGCTTATAATTTTGATCGATTATTCGATGGTATATGGTTGTAACATTCAGCACCAAAAATACACAAATGTGCCAAATTCGGTTTTTGTCTAATCATATTTCAGCTGATGTCTTTGTTTCGAACTGTTTACCAACTGCACTCG
Source organism: Pyrocoelia pectoralis (assembly GCA_036250285.1). NCBI lineage: Eukaryota > Metazoa > Arthropoda > Insecta > Coleoptera > Lampyridae > Pyrocoelia > Pyrocoelia pectoralis. The sequence continues at coordinate 10,142,515 of CM070075.1, forward strand.
TAGGTGAACGATTTTTGGTATAATTTGCTGTAATAATTGCCTCATTCCAAAATTTATGATCGAGATTGCTAGCCAATAACATGGTTCTAGCTTTCTCTTGCAACGTTCGATTTAATCGTTCAGACACCGAATTCATTTCTGGATTGTACAGAACGGTGAATGACATTTGTATGCCCTTTTGTTTGCAAAAACTTCTAAATTCATTTGATGTGTATTAATTCACCACCGTTGTCAGCTCGTAGTTTTGCAATTTGTTGCTTCTGCCATTGCAACAAAATCTTTAAATTTCTCAAGCACATCACTTTTCTTTTGAATGCGATATACATACCATGGACGCTCGTGAATAATCATCTATGAATATGACGAAATACGTTGAACCATCACATCCGGTTGTTGGAACAGGGCTACATACGTCGCTAAAATTCGTCTTGAACGAGCGTTTTTATCTTAGAATAAGGTTTTTATACTTTGGAAATGATGACCGTGTTTGCTTTCCAAACACACATGATTCAGATAACTTTGTGTCAACATCCACATTCACATTTAGTCCATCGCTTAATTTGACCAGCTTTTTCACATCATTTGCATTCAAAGTGACCCAATCTAAAATGACACAAACTATGAGGAACGTTTTGTAAATTGCTATCCACATGAAAATCAACTTTGTATAGCTTTCCGTTTTGCACGTGCCGTAAATTGTGTCCTTTCCGTTATACGGTGCATATGCGTGATCACCCTTGAAAACAACACTATAGCATTTATTCATCAAACTACGAACCGACATCAAATTGCATTTTAAATCGTCGACAAGTAAAACATTTTTCATTGTCTTTGTCGATGATTCACCATCACAAAATATTTTGACAACGATGTCACCCTCTTGCCTTGCCAAAATGCTTTGATTTTTCCTTTCAACACCAATCTGAATTTGATCGATTGTATTCAGATTACTAAAGTACCGTTTGTCGTTCACCATATGCTGTGTACAACCAGAATCCAGTATAAATTTAATACGTGATGAGTCAACACCATACTGTGCTACGTGTGCTTCACATTTCGTCGACATCTCATTGCATGACTTATTTTGATCGTTAGTAAAAGCACACATCGATGACATACTATTATCGACCACATTATTCGCTTTTTCAGAATTTTTTCTGATTTTTATTCCGTTTGTTCAGAAAACACTGGGATTTTCGATGACCTGGCTTTTTACAGGGGTAACAGATGATTTCCTTTTTTTTCCTTTCGAAAACATCGCACCGGGTTCACTTAATTTATTCAATCGCATAGCAAACGCATATAAATGATTATTAGACGAACCTTCAGCCATTGTATTTTCTTTTTAACGCCAACTGGACCGATAACCTAACAGAGCCTGGATATATTTAATAATTGACAGTTTTATTCGCAGTTTTTTATTTTATATTTTTACAAACTGTTAAACAATTATATTACATATACAATACACACTCTGAAAATAATGTTCACTTGATTTTTATATTAAATTATCATTCTAATAAAAACTATACATATAAACATTTCTAATTGTAGGGTAACTTCTAGGTATGTCTGTGTTCTTAAGTTTTAGTATTCACGTTGAAAATTAGTCCTAAAAGCTTTATTGGTCTATTAAGTTTACAACCTTCCTAGTTCAAACCATTTATATTTATGTATATTGTGTTGCATTTGGGATTATAAATAATAATAATTAAACTGAAATTATAGTAACGTGTTTTTATGAAAAATCAGTAATTTAGCAATAAAGACCTCTTCACTTTTGGTGTTTCTATATCCCTTAATAAAATCATCCACCACCTTAAAATGCCCGTTTTTACCATTTTAACTCTAAATGATTTCCAGTTTAGACACCCAGAGATTAAGGGTGGGTAAGTAGTTTTGTAATTATGGAGTTCCAGTGGAAAATGTAACATTTATGTAGGAAATATTACAGTACCTCGCTCTCTAATACAATGGGGAGAAATAGTTCACTGCAGATGTTAACGGGTGCAAATTTCAAATGTATGTTAATGTACACAAAAAGTTTCATTTCGATAAGCGGCATTTTTGAACTTTATCCAAACCATTTGAAATAAAAAATGAAGAAAAATATGCAATGGCGTTCGATATTTTTAAAACAAGTACCTCGAGTAAAAATATAGCGGATGTCATTAGCAAAGAAAAATAAGTTCTAAACTCTTGCATTTTGATATTTTAAGATAAAGCCGTATTTTATAAATTTAATGACATATGTTAAAAGCTTTTACTTAATTTAAAAGCTTTACACGATGTCTTTCACGATGAATTTTTTCGTTATCTTACAGAATTTTTAAGAGACATTTAAAATTCATTAATTGCGATACAGGGTACTAGTACACACGTTTGGCAGACGTCCAAGTAAAATAATTATTTTAAATATGACAGCCCAATCTCTAATAATATTGCGTTTCGGTGCTGTTCATTCCATGCACATTTCCTGCAAACGAGGATTGCAAAAAAATGAACTATTTGCGAAGTCCTTAAATTTTAAAGCAAATTTGTACGATAAGTAAACTCAGACCTTTCAAATAAAAGTGGTATTAAATTAAACTTCGCACAAGCAAAAATTCTAATTTAAGAAGTGAATGAGGATTTTCAATGCAATTTAACTTTGTTCTGGTATAATAAGATATTGGTATGAAAACGTTATTAAGAATGAAAACATTGTAAATTACGTAATAAAGCGAAAAATACGCCATGAATTCACAATGCATCTTTTTCACAGTGAGAAATTAACTTACCCTGGTGTGTAATTTAATATTTGAATTACAACGTTTGCGTTTATTAAACAAATAAGATGGGGTTTTTGTATACAATGGGGAGTTGGGTCAAACTGAATGTTTGTGATCTTATAAAAGTACAAAAATTTTTGTAAAATAAAGTAGTTCTCAGAATTACTATAGGTGCGGATAAAGTTATCTATAGCTTATACAGGGTCCTTCAACAGTACGTCGGGCGTCTATAGCACAGAGCCAAAAAAGTTAGACGTTTCATTCAAACGCATTTGTTAATTATCGTTAAGGGCGCATTTCAGGAAAATATTTTGACATGTACAGGGTTCTTCGATAACTTGTGAAAAACACACAAAAATTTTTTTAATGGAACTCTATATAATTTTACATATTGGGAACCTCCTTGGAGCCCTTTATTTATTCCTAAAATATTTCAGTTTTTAAACGAATAGTTTAGCAGAAATAAATTTTTTCTAAAAAAAAATTTAATTTTCATTACTTCCTCTAATTACCATAAATTCAACTTTCATGCCAAATTTGGATTCAAATCTTGTTGAAGATTGCCAGATGTTCTGATTTATGAAGGTTCATCTTATACATCATGTTCAAATTTAACTCACACATTTTAGAAAATTCAAAACAACTTTTCTCAACATTTTTAAATGGAACACCCTGTATTGTCTGCTTGATCGATAAAGAATTAAAATGTGAACATTTTTTGTAATCACGTTCAAAAGTCTATTCCCAAGGGTTTTCGAATTAATTTATAAAATTGTTTCATAGTCAGTAGGCTTTGGAACAAAATATTATTTATGTTTATTATAATTACATAACAATACAATGTTAACAATTAATTAGAAAAATGTTACAAACTATAGCAATTGTTCAAAATTTCTTCCATTCTGTTCTAAGCATATATTAATGTGATCTTCAAACGCTATTTCTACTCTCCTTAAAGTCACAGGAAAAATATTGGCGAAGGCATCAATTATTCTATCTTTCATATTATCCAATGTTGTTGGTGGCTCCGTATAGACAATACCTTTAACAAATCCCCACAAGATGAAATCTAGTTTGGTCAAGTCCGGTGACCTTGCAGGTCAATTAATGTGTCCATTTCGCCCAGTCCAACGGTTTGTGAATGTCGTATTAAGATATTCCCTAACATCTCGTGAATAATGGGCGGGAGCTCCGTTTTGTTGTAGCCACATACGATGTCTAGTTTGAAGAGGGATATTTTATAATTGAGGCCACTCATTTGTCAGAAATTCTAGATAATTGACCGGTCAGACGGTAGTCGAAAAAATATGGACCCATTACATATTCTCCAATTATATTCCTTCCCAAACATTCAGTGACCTTTGATGTTCTTAATCAATTTCTCTTAATATTCGCGCATTTTCTTGTGAATAATAGTGAACATTGTTACGATTTACACATCCACTGCTATGAAATGTCGCTTTATCCGTAAATAAAACATTTATGGAAAACCTAGGATCAGTTTGTAACTTTTCTCGGGGCCAGAAACAAAATTCACAACGCTCTTGAAAATCAGTTTCACTTGCTGCACTTTTGTTCGGTAGGCATGAAAACTATGTTTTTTTAAAAAAGTGTTGAACGGTACTTCCGCTAATAGTCCAGAGGTTAATGGGCAATATTTGATTAAACCTTGCACTTTGTGATTAGAAGATGCCCGTTTGTACACACGTTCTGGGTACCGTCAACTAATGTGTAGCTTCCCCGATGCTTTCTTGACTTAAATAAGGATTTTCAGTAGCTAATAACAAAACCTCCAATTCTTTTTTTCATTGTTTACATGCTTTGTTCTTTCTTGCTTTTGATACACTACACTACCAGTTTCAATAAATCTGTTTAGCACTTTTCCTAAACACTTTTCATCAGGGTCTCTTCCACTGGGATATCGCACAGCGTAAACCCTACTAGCCAAAATGTAATTTGTCTCCGTTTTCCCATGTACGAATATCATATCAACAAGCTCAGTTTTTTTTCAAAATTCATCGTTAAATTAATAAAAGCTCTAAATGGACTTTCAAATTGCCAAAAACTATGCAATTTGAGTGAATTGACAGATTAATAACGATAAATAATATTTTGTTCCAAAGCCTAACTGATTGATTTTCAGTAAAACTTAGTTTTCTCCGTAACGGCTACAAGAGTAAAAAAATAATTTAAGGGCAATATAACAGTGATTACAGAAGTTCTGAAAATGTAAAAAAAGTTATTTAGGTCATTTCATTTGAAAAAAAATAGTAAGTCGGTTGTCCACTTTAGTGTTGTACCACCCTGTATACATAAAAATAATTTTAAAATACTTGCTTTTGACTACCTTTCAAATAAATCTGTAAGTTTTATACAATAAGAGTTATAGAACTACGACAGAGGTTTGCCCCACCCTGTATGTGTGATACATAAAGTCGCACTAGAATTGACCGAGGAATATACAGGGCGTTCCATTAAAAGAATGTAACTTTGATATAAATCATCCTCTATAAACTTCCCGATTCAAGTGAAAATATTTTAGATTTGTAGTCTTACCATATCTCATGAACGAAATGTTTGTTAATAAACCCACAGTCTTCCATCCACACTGTATACATACAATATATGGCACTATAAATAAATATTATTAATCGAAAATATTTTCTACTAAAATAAAATTAAAATAATACCCAAATACCGGTTTTAAATACTGCATCAATTTTGTCCGGGATCCCGGTTTTCGAAATACCGGAATCCCGGTATTGTAAGCTCTAGTCCGTATTAACCTTCGCTGTAGATAATTTGATTATTTTTCAGTTTAATATAGATGGAAAGAAATTTTGAATCTCTTATTTGTCAATGGACAGTCACTGGAAAGCTACAATTTTCAAAATGTTTTGATAACAGTTCAGAAATTCTAAGACTTGAGTTCATTAGATTATTGTGGCGAAATTTGGTATGTATTCGCCAATATTTTTTAAGATCTCAATGACGAGTATCAAACAAACTCACATAAAAACCCTAATTTAAATTGTTATTCACTCATTGTAACACTATGATTCAAATTTTAATATACTTTCCATATAATTATATCATATGAAGCTAATATTGTACTTTTAAATTATTTTCAATCGGAAAGCAATTATATTCTATATTATTATTTAAATAATGAAATTGCTGCACAAGTAAATGGTAGTAAAGCGAACGACACAAAAATGTTAATAACTTCCTTTGTATAGAAATACGGGTAGTTTTAGATAGATCTAATTCAGTTGAATGGCAAATGAAGTAATTATTATTATAGTACCGCCTTAAGCACACTCGTATTCAAAACTATGTACAGAGGTAATAATTTGTAGATCATTGAATATCAAACTTACAGTACAATAATTTAATTTTATTCCAACACAATAGAAGCATATTATTATATCGGTATTACAAATATGTTTTTAGCATACAACATGGAGATTTCTGAAGTAGCAAAGTAATAACAGTATGAACTTTTCGCTAATATTAGATTTAGAAGATTAGAATATATTTATAGATATTATAACAGTTTAAGAAAATGTGAAATATATGTTACTTTTACAGTGTATGGAAGACTGACAGTATAATACGATTTGCTTGTTAAATCTTGTTAATACTGATAAAATTGTACTTTTTGAATGTAATTGAGGCAATTATAAAAATGGAGATAAAAACGGAAGCATATTACCGATGTCGCAGTAAAATGGGGCGATAATCCGAAATGGAAAAATATAAATTTTATGAAGCATGCCGGTTGTTTTCAGACGACAGGAATTTTCAATATAACGTGAAACAAGAGTAACGCCAATTTGAGTATTTAATTTGTATGACAGTGAAATTTTTCGATGCGAAATTTATAGCATATTTTGTGTGTTCCGAATTTCATCTACTTACTGTTTTATTTTTTCAACACACCAAATTTTATTTAATGGAGGTCACAAAAGAATTAAGGGAGTGCCGCAATTATATTGATTTTTGGGTTTTTTTAAACGTAGGTAGCGTGATACGAAAATAATAACCAGTTAAGGTTGAGTTGCGATTACAGTTTTTAACCGAAGGAATAATATAGTATTACTAATTGGTGTCAACGCTAAAATATCGGATTAGCATAATTATAATTAATTACCTACTATTGGGATGTAAACGGGTAAATGAAGTAATGGAAGAAAAAACGTAAACCCAACAAAATATTGGCAATTTACACGATCAAGTGATCGTTGAAATTTTAGTTAAGTGTAAGGTAAATAAAAATAATGGAAAGTACGTAATATAACGCTGAAAACAGTACCTGTTAAAGTAAAATAATTTAAACACAACCCCGACTTATTCAAATCCTATTGAAATATGATACTTATGGAAAAGTTGATGTAAAGTAAGTTCAAGTTGATCACAGACAACATTGTAACTTTTACCCTTCAACAGTAAAATGAATCCTTGTTATGTTACCCACGAATTTTACTCACGGTATTTTTTGGCTTAAAATACCAAAAGTATTTGCTAACAAGTGCTTATAAGGATAAATGTCATAGAAAAGTAGAGAAAATAACCACATCATAAGCCGCTTAAAAAACTACAAAAAGGGCTTAAGTAGACAATTAGTCATATTTTTTCTGCAGTCGTATGGATCACTTATACCATGTGTTGCACCTATACTTAGGTATGTAAGTATTAAACCGGAATTTTATATAGAAACTATATCTACGTTTATTATATGAAAGTGATAAAAAATATTTTATTCGAAGTATTGCTCATCGCTAGCTATAAATTTTTCCCACCTGTTTGGCAATTTGTGGATGCCACACCAAAAGAACTGTTGCTCTATTGAGGCAAACCAATCATCGAGTCATTTTCGTAAGAAGTGAAGCGCTGCTCAGCAAGTGCGTGTTCCATCGATGCAAATAAGTAGTAATCGGACGGGACCATGTCTGGTGAGTAAGGCGCATGCGAAAGTATTTACCAACTAAAAGCCTCAATCTGATAGGGGTGTGAAACGGTTCCGGATCCAAAACAAGATGCGGTATGGATCAGGATCTTCTCCGGCTCTCCAGCTACAATATATCCGGATTCGGATTTCTCCGGATCTTATACATAATTCGCATCCTTAAGATCCGGATCCGTAGATCCGGATTTGTTTAACCGGATCCGCGTATCCGAATCAGAAATTCGATCACACGTGAATTCTGTTGTTGATGTATGGAATGAACTTCGTGATACTTTGTGATAACTATAAAATTTATCCATCGGAATCTCAAAATGGAGGTGTATCTGGATCAGTAAATGAAATTTACTGTAATCTAATAATCTCCTCCACGAATTTATTCAAATACGGATACAGCTACTGACTTTAGATCCGTATTCTATGTAAATTAATAGTAATGCAGGTCCGGATTTAACTCACGTAGATCCGTGGATCTGGATTTAACTCCCAATTCCGTAGATCCGGATTTAACCTTCGGATTTGCGATACGGATCCAGAAAAATCCGGTATTCGGATCTATTGGATCCGGATATTTTTGGATCCGATATCCGGGTCCATAAAATTTGCGGATTTTTACAGCCCTACCGGATTATCATGAAGCAAAATCCCTTTGTGTTGCCATTTCCCCATCTTTTGGATCTTTCCAATGGCCTTCAAACGTATGGAGACGGCTTCTCGAGTCATATTTAATTGATCAGAGAGTTGCGTCATCCTCATCCCACAAGGCTTGCAAATATGCTATCTCGGTGGTCTTCCACGTTCTTCAATTCTGTAGCAGTTTTTTTCAAATGGTAACGGAACATCAATGCTGTCCGTAAATCGTAGTTAGTTTAGACATGATCAATCGTCGATAAGATATCTAATGCATATGAATTTATTCTAAGAGCTTTAGTTAGATGCGCATAATACGGTCATGGGTGACTAGAGACTGAGCAATATTGAAATACACCTACACGCAGTTTTTCGCGGTTTTCTCAAAAAGGTATTAATATTTTATATTCTTGACAAGAGAAAAAGAGAATAAAAATTATTGAAAACATTTTACGTACTGCGATTGTCATCAGAGAACGTCAACAAACGACATTTATCATAATCGTGATAATAAAGAAGTAATTCGACGATACAGTTTAATTCAGTTGATAAAGCTTTTCCCAATATAAATAACGTTATTTTGGAATGCATACTCAATAATAATAATAAGTTTAATAATATGTATTATAACCGTTCTAAATATTCCACAATTTATTCATGCACGAAATCGACGATGTGTAATCGAATTGTATTCGTCTTTCATTTTGTTAAAAATTTCATGCTTTTGAATGAGTTTGAGGTTTGAAAAATCTTTTTTAATAAATTACATTTACTACCCGATGTAATGATCTGAGCGTATTGCAACTGATAATATGTTTCCCATTAATAAAGGGGTGGCGAGGGGGGATTATGCTTTTCAAACTGTTTTAATTTGATCGGAAATTGATATTTACACTACCGAATACTACATTATATCTTCTGTGTTCATGTAAAATACGCTAGAAATGTTGCTAATAAAAGTACCTATTTAAATAAGTTATTAGTAGGTATTCACTAATGATGCGAGATGTGTGTCAGATATGATTAACAAGTTTTCATTTATTATTTACTCAAAATTTAATCAATACGAATAATTAACTAATAATAAAATAATATTTACAGACCATTAATAATGCCAAAAAAACGATTTCAATTTTAAATGGCATCGTTATGCAGAGCTGTTGTATTTTCAATAAATGAGTTCTCGCAATTGTCAGCAGCTTGAATTAAGCTTTTTCGTAATTGAAACGTACGTAGGTATGGGTGTAAAATTAATTATTGTATTAAAAGGCTAATAAACAATGGAAATTTGAAAATATTAAAGAACTGAAGACTAGCATTAATCTAAACTGTGGTGCTATTGCCATTAATATACTTTTAAGTAGTTTTTCGGCTCTTCATAAGGTGTCCAAAAGGAATTTCTTTTTCATTAATTATTAGATAAATTGGGGGGTTGTAAATTGTTTGTAATTACACCGATCAGTTTATTTCGTTTATATCTGACAGTTACTTATCGAATTGTGATGAAATGGTGGGTGCCGAAAGTTTAGAAGTTAGAAGGAACGACTGCGACCTGGTGCAAATTGTGTATTACATCAACAGACAACAATATGGCGTGTGTAGGAGGCCTGATTAAAGATGTTAAAGATGGGCTGCCACCAGAGAATTTTCAAAGAATGGTGGGATCTGTCCATAATGTACAGAAACTGAATTACACTAAAGTCTGCACACAGTGGATTTATCGTGTTTGTTTTTGAATAGCGCCGTCTCACAATATTTGTTTTTTAAAACGACGAACACTGAAATTTTGTTTGATATGTTGCAAAAATTGGGCGACAATGGTTCTTCAAAAGCAACAGTGTGACGCTGGCTTGTACGTTTTAAGCGTGGTGCCAATGAACGTACCGGACCATCAAAAACGGTAACAACTCGAAATAATAGATCAAAATGTATGATGCCGTTTTGAGAAATCGAAGATTAAACATAGAACTATAGCTAGGATTCTGATCAAAAAAGTGGAACAGCACGAATGTCTAGTGATAACTTGAAGTTTTTTAACAAAAACCAAGTTGACTGTTTGAGCCGTTATGTTACAGTCGATGAACTACATTTCAGAATAAAAACAGCAGTCTCAACAATGGCAAACGTGACAGTAATCTTCCAACAAAGGCGATGTCCTTCGGTCAAGAAGATGGAAGAAAATTTTTTGGAATGCAAGGGAGATACTACGTACTTGCTACCTTCTATAGGTCACGGACAAATTAAATGTGGCAGTTATTAATAAAGGAATGTAAATGGCTAGGTAAAATGTACTCCTTCACACGAATTGCGACAAGACTAGCATTGTTCAGAAGAAAATTGGACAAACTTCCAGGTTACGCCGTGTCAGTTCTATTCGCCAGACTGTGTGACTTTCCACCTGTTATTGCTGCAACGGAGCAATATTTTGATGACCTTGAAACTGATCATTATAAAAACGATATAATGTCATTTCAGTAGTCCAAGTGGATCGATATTCAAGGGGAGAAAACTAAAACAATGATCATAAATAGTATTTGAAAAGGATAGTTCTCAATTTCACAAGTGTAGTGAAAAAATTGAATTAACCCGAGAACATGTTCGCATAATGGTGTATTATGACTGCAAGAAAGGTTTAAGTTCGTATGACCGCAAAGAAAATTTAAAAGCAACATTATTCCATCAGGCCCCTTCCTATCAGATGGTACAAAAGGAATTGGAATGTGGAAGACTACAGTTGATCCCCAGAAAGGTGCAGGCCCTCCCATTACCTCCGTGAGAGAGGAAAACATTGCTATTGTGAAGATGATTATGGACGTCGATAACGAAACTAGTTACGCCGCAATAAAGTCTCAACTGGGGATTGGATTCTCATCTGTGAAAACAATAATATATAACCACCTTCATCTAAAAAAGTCGTAAGTCGTTTTGTACCCCATCCTATTACAAATTTTCAAAAAGCAGAACGTGTAGGAATTTTCCACGAAACTCTAACATTGCTTAAGAATATTGCAGACAGCAAATTTTGTCGAAAATTGTAACAGGCGATGTAACTTACGTACCATTTTTTGACATTCATGAAGACGAGGTCACACCAACAATAATCAGAAAGCAGCGACCAATCAAGGAAGTAATGTACGCTGTGTTCTAGATCGGATATGCTTCTTTTGGCTGTTTTTTGGGCTAAAAAAGAACTTACGAGGATGAAGGTTTTTTTCAGAGGAAGAGATGGATGCTGCTGTTCTGTGTTATTTTAATAGCTAAGAGAACATATCTAAAATTAAATTTTGAAAAAGTTACACTGGTTCTTTTATTTTCAATAATAATGGCCTGTCTCTGTTATAAAAATATAATTAAATAAAAGTTAATAATAAAGATATGTATTAGGATTAAGAATGCATTCAGAAAATGTTTGTACCTGCACTTACACATTAATTGTCTGAACAAATTGATTCCAATGAATACTTAAATGCACCTGCAATAATACAAAATTAAAATTTACTTTAAACCTCTTTCCATTAAAATCGTACGAAATGTATGAGATTTTTATGGAATGGTTCAAAGAGGATGCCAAGAAGAATATGAAAAGTTTTCTTCTAAATTATTTAGAATAAAAGAGGTTGCCGAGCAACAACTGCGTTTTTATACTAATAAGAAAATTTTGGAAGTTTGGGAACTACTGAATGTTTTTTACAGTTGAAGAAAAGTGGTTTTAATTAATCAATGCACGAGGAATCTCCAAAAAAGACTAATTAGGTGACATAATATGGGGGAATTAAGAATTGGTGAGGGCTAAGTGATCAATATTTTCTAGATAGTTTAATAAACAAGTAGTTAATGAAGTAGGATAAAAGCTTTCAATTATTTCTAAAAGATTTCTAAAACTAAAGAATAATCAAGTAGGATTTCATTTAGCGTTAGACTAAAAATGTCCCAAGGTAATTAATTAAACTAATTATAGTACCCATAGCATTATAAAAAAAGAGGCATAACAGTATAACACTAACGGACAGAAACGTCAGAGATTTCAAGGTTACCAAAAATAACAGATGAATAACACTAGTTATTTTTTTTAGTATTTACTGAACTTAATATTACTTTTTTTGAGATATGCAATACTCCAAGAATATTACTACTAAATTTGCAACACCATGAGATTGCACGTGATCTCACGTACCTTATACCCTCGATGTACGTGCCAGACACAGAAAAGCTTTGAACTCTCCACGACATAAGGTGTTGTTTAAAGGCCAACGGTATTGTTTCATCGATACAAAAGTGTAGTCGTCGTTTTTAATGCATTAGGGTTATAGGATGTTTGGCATTAGGTATACATTAATGTTGTTGATGTTAAACCGTTCAAGATTCTTTAATTTCCCACTGTCTAAATGAGGATAAAATTCGACATTATTTAATAATCATTTAATTCATTTGATAAACATTGTCCTAATGATCTTATCTTTATCGCATCTTTTCCAAAGATTACGTAGCATCTTTGAACACACTGTCATTTTCGATTTATTTTTGACAAAAGCATAATGTTCGTCAATCAACTTAGATTTTACAACTGATCGACTGATCACTAGCCAGTACGAATTGATTCGACATTATAAACATATCAACAGGTTTATTTCTTAAAACAAACATTGAATTCCTATTAAAAATTTAATTAAGCGTTAATGGACTAAAAATGTTAATAGATTCATTAATTTCCCCTTTTCTGAGATGATTGTTTCGGTTAAGTTTATTTTATGCTTAACTCATTGCAAACAGTTTCGATAGTGACCTTTCAATTATATCATTGTGGCGTCCTCAATTATAAATTGTATAAAACCTTATTTTGTCAACAGAACTACAGATCGATAATTATTAACTATTGTTAAACGTTATTAGGTATTAGACCAGGATATTATAATTCAGCAGTTAATTATTTATTTATTCAATATTTCGCAAGCTAATTGCTTGCTTCTTCAGGAACTAAAAAATATAACATAGTTCTTAAGTTAACAAATGTAAGAATACTTACAATAAATGTTTAACAAGTCATATAAATATAGATTAAGGTCATATCAAGTACAACAGTTATTAAAAATGTAAAGATAAAATTTTTAAATAATGTCAAAAAAATGGCTGACAGATGAATATGTACATTATAAAAATCAAGTTAGATGTTCAACGATATGATAAGAGTCGAAGATTGAATTGTATAGGTTTAGTAGACATTGCCATAGGTAGTTAAGAATGTATAATATTATTATAAATAGATAGTAAATTGGCATAAATAACATGTAGATTATCTGTATCAGATCTAAAATTCACTGTATTATTGATTATTTCCATAAATTTCAGAGTAGATATTTTATTAGAGCTATTTAAAATAGAGCTATTATCAAAATCAAAAGAGTAGGTTATTATTAATAGCATGTAAAGATAGAGCACAACGAGTTTTTTGGTTTTTATGTCACTTTTGTGGTTGTTAATTCTCGTTTTTAACCAATTGGTCGTAAGACCTATGTATACGTTGGAACAATTACTACATTAAAAAATAAAAAAAAAATTATCTTTACCATTTTAATAACTGTTGTACTTGATATGACCTTAATCTATATTTATATGACTTGTTAAACATTTATTGTAAGTAGGTATTCTTACATTATTGTTAACTTAAGAACTATGTTATATTTTTTAGCTTGCGAAATATTGAATAAATAAATAATTAACTGCTGAATTATAATATCCTGGTCTAATACCTAATAACGTTTAACAATTGATTAATAAAACAAGACCAAATATTACTACTACTAACTAAATTATTAACTATTGTGTAAACAGTTATAACTAACTTTCAGTTTAACTCTATATATATAGGTATATATTTCATTTTGATGGTGAGTTGAGAATTCGTGTAAAATATATAATAATCAAATAGTTAGTCGTTGTGCTATGGGCGTTTAACAAGTTTGGTTTTGCGATTAATTTACGCTCAATTGATGCACATATTGCGTTATACATTGAATAATTACCTAATAATACTTTTGCATATAATAATACACTTGTAAAAGGTGTACCTTGTACCGACGATAAACCTAAATTCTATCAATTCTACGATACTTGGTTGGTCCTTCGGTCGAGGAGAGCATGATTAAATCGATTTTCTCAATTGAACTTTTGGAAAAATGTTTAAGTAACAAAACGCAATTGGTTTTATGTAATGGAAAGGTGAGGATACCATTACGCGTACCTCGCAATATTCCGCAAGATCCTATTCCAGTTCAAGGACGATAATACTAGAAACCTAGAAAGTTGTACGTTTATTTTTTACAACTCAACAGTATTAATATTAACAGAGTAAAAGATATTAAATTAGATCGGACCAAAATTTAGCTTTTATAATTCCTTTAAAGATTGTTTTGGGTACATACAGTCTGTTATAATTTCTGGTGCCTTGACTGGCGAAGGGGGAGGGAGGTTCGCTAGTGTACATTAATTAGGTTTAATTATTTGTGGCACCAAGCAAAGTCAAGATATAAAATGGACAACCACAACTTGAATTATCTGTACAATTATCGATTCAAAATGGCGGCTAATACAACAATTCTCCATGTTTTTACTTTGAAGGATTAGCTCAAGAACCTTTTAACTTAATAAAAATTTGAAAATGGGTCAAAAATTAAAAGTCGATTTTCTCAAAATCTGCTCCGAGCTTTTTTTTATTTTTTGAAATGTTATACATATAATTCATGAAAAACTATTGGCACTACATTTATATCTTTATTATTACCCATAGCGGAAGGGGGATGAATGTTTGAAGTTGAAAATTTTAAATCTTCATAACCTTTAAGAAAGATGAAGAAATAAAATTGTACAGTAAAGTAGAGGGCATACATTCTTTTAATCGAGTATAATACGTGTACCAATTTACCTCCGGCGTAGTCGGAAATGAACAAAATATTAAAAATATTGGTTACATACCCTGTAGGTATATTATTTCAGGGGAAAATCAGAAATCGTTTTCTGATTACAACTATACTACACACTGTATATTAATTTTTTTGTTTTTTTGAGTTATTACGCAAAAACTATTTTATCTTCTTACGCAAAAAACTATTTCATTTAATACGTCATTGTAGTAAACACGGGAAAGTTGTGTACCAGTTTACAATTTATTTCATCTCTATAAGACGGTGTGCGGTCAATTCGCCCCGGCACTTCGCCCTCGGACACTTCGCCCCGGACATTTCTCCCTCGGACATATCGCCCCCAAGACATTTCGCCCCCTGATATATCGCCCCCAAGATATTTCGCCTAAAAACCTTTCGCCCCCGAAACATATCGCCCCCAAGACATTTCGCCTCCGAACATTTCGCCCCCGAAACATATCGCCCCCAAGACATTTCGCCTTTATATATTTCGACCCCGAAACATCGTCCCAATATTCCATTATCCATTGTTTATTAGCTTATACAGTGGTCCAAATTTCGACGCTCACCATCGGTATCTCGGTTATTAGAAGAGGTAGAGCAGCGGTTAAATAGGGAATGGTTTTTAGAATTCAATTTTCGCGATAAATCTCATTTCTAATTCTCTTCAATGTCTTTAGATTTTCAAATAATTTAAAAAAAAACAAAATTTCCTGATTCCAATTTTCGTCAATAACTCCACAGCATCTAATCTGACCTCTTCTAAACTTTTACAATGTTCGAAAACATTTTCAAGACAAACTTTTTGATGTAATCAGAAAACCACCGTTTTATTTTTAATTTTTTCAGTGATGTGTGCCGCAATGGTTTCCATACGGCAGATGTTATAGAATTTTTATTAGTTAATTGCCTTTAAAAAGAGATTTTCAAAAATGTATAACATGGCTGAAAAATATTTATTTATGGGAGAGATATTAACAAAAACATGTATTTATCTTTAATAGCACATGAGAAATGTAAGCTTAAAGGTGCTAAGTGCTAAGTAACACTGTGAAATACAGAAACCAGAACTGTGTTTTTGAAAATCTACGAAAATTATGGAGAATTTGAATGTCACGGGTATTAAACCCTGAAAAACATTCCCTAAGTATTTAACCGCTGCTCTACTTCTTCTAATAGCTCTACAAATGGTGAGCATCGAAATGTGGACACACTGTATATGTATAACGGATGAAGGCGATGTGAGGGCGATATGTTTTGGGGGCGAAATTGTCAGGGGCGGGAATGCCCGGGAGGCGAAGTGTATGGGGGCGATATATCTTGGAGGCGAAGTGTCAGGTGGCGAAATGTCCGGGGGCGAACTGTCCGGGGGGAGAAATGTCCCGGGGCGAACTGTCCGGGGGGCGAAATGTCCGGGGGCGAACGGTCCTTGGGGCGAAGTGACGGGGCGAAAAGTCCGGGGGCGATGTGTCATGGGGCGATTTGCCCTACAACCCTATAAGACACCATGATAATGAATCTCTACCATTGTATTTCAGTTTGAAATAAAAGTAGAAAAATCCATTTATCCTCAAATGGGAATTTTAAGTTTATACACACAACCAATACATTTGTGTCACTCTTTGTATCATTACTAGTAGAAACGAAGATAATTAGCATAGAAATAGGTAATACGGTTACATGGCAGCATCGATCTAATGTTATATGAAAGAACGCCCCCCTGAAGTTCGTTTTAATTTGATATTGAAAAACTAGCATAACATAAAGCCATCATGACCTTTTCAATATTATTACACGTTTCAAGTACCTATTTCTTATTTAAATTTAACATGCAACCAGCTTAATAGAAAATTTTAATTAAAATTGGAAGTGTATAATATTAAAAAAAAGCTTATAGGCGCCTGAAGTAATTATAATATTAACATTGCATAATTTTAGAACACATTCATTAAAACCAACACAACGTATTGTAGGAAAAAAAAGTGGAAAACATTTTCTCCGAGACCCGCAAAAATGTGTATGCATACTCGGCCATTTATAGTTGTGCGTTTAGATTGTATAATATGTAGAAGAGGAATTCGCAAGCATATTGTATTTTTAGCAGCTCCCACCGAGAGTATAATAAATTTTCTGTTTGCACTATGTTTTAATATGCTTTTATTAACAGTGGGAAAAGTATGCTTTAGTGAGAATTGTTTTTGATTTAATTCCTTTTCATGTAGGTACCTATTTGGTCTAAAGTAAATATGAAGAGTAATATTATAGAGGTAAAGTGAAATTATCACACAATATTGATATGCAATAAGAGGGGCAAAATTGTATACCCTTTTATATTTGGATTCGTTCCAAAATCGACATATAATTGTCAAAGTTGCATTGGAGCCCATTTATCATGCTAAATAATATAATTAATTTTTATTATCTATGAGCGCTTTTCATTGATAGTATCCGTTTGAATTACAAATTGCTAATCTAACAATTTGCATCTACATATACTTTTATAGATAACAATTTGAAATGTTGGGTTTAGAGTACGTAATCTTATACAGGTTACCACACAAAAAAAAACTGTTTGGACCATTGTGACTGTACAACGTCCTTCAAAAAATCCGAATGTTAACGTAGAACAAGAAGCTGTAAATATCATTAATTATATTGAGATCACGACCCGTCCAAGTAAAGAAAATGTTGTTCTACCTCGTAAAATTTTAGGAGTAAGAGGATGAAAAAAGGATAATATATCTCGTGGGTCGATATTTCAATGCAATGAACCTGTCTGTATGAACGTTGACGTATCATTATCATGATTTGATTGAACTATGCGAAACCTTCAGCAGAAGTCTCCGCAGTGGCGCACTCAAGGGGGGGACACTTGGGAACGTGCCCCCCTCCCCCCTAACATGTGCACAGAGAGCGTCAAACTGGTGATTTACGTCTTCGCAGCAAAATTGTTTTTCTGCTGCTATGTTGGTGTTGGCTAAAGTTACTGGCGTTGGCACCAAACTATCGCTATATTATTTGGTATAACCTAGTGTCAAAACGGCATTTTCATTTTACTGTTACTTAGATGAATAAAATGCTTTTAATTTTAGCTAACAATCTGACCAATATGTTTATTGCCGACCACAATTATAATCTCAGAAGTTTTTCATATAGAGGGTTGAAATAAGTAGTTATTATTACAAAATAAAAAATTTTATATTTGTGTAATATTTAGTTTACTATGTATGTGATAATACATGTTAAAAAGAAATTGCAACTAAATAATATAATACGACAGTCATTGTGAGACAACACGAAAGAAAGAAATCATATTTGATCAACTAATTATCATATCTGGAGCAGAAGGTGAACAAATTGAAGTAAAAGGTGTAGATTGAACTAAAAAAGTAGCGCAACGAAGATCACAAAGAAGCAGAAGAAATCCACAAAAGTTTGAATACTATGTGTTATTAGCATATAATAATGCAATAAATGGAGAAAAACGAAGCAAATTTTTTTTAAGAAATATTCGTATTAATTTTAGTATTTGATAATATTTTTTTATGTAAAAATTTAACAACTCCAATCTTTTAAACCTATTTAATTAAAGTTAAATAATTGCAATAATTGTTTAAATGGGTTGCCGTTATTTTCTAGGCACAGGTTGACTGTGTTTATTGGAATTTTTCTTAAAAATTAGCTTCAAAACCATAATGTGTAATACATCGTTAAATTCGTAATAAAAAATACTATCTAATACAGGGTGTTTCGTTGGTTGCGACGATATAAAAAAATAAAGTTGATGATGGTTCCTCGGAGACGAAACGTCGTATAAAAAATTTGAAAACGCCATCTAATAGAATTCAAAAAGTGACAATGAAGAAGTATCTTTGGTTTTTAAAAATCTTTTAAAACAAAGGAAGGAATTGCGAAAAAAGAAAAACCCAAAAATCGCAATTCGGTTAAAATCTCGAAAACGATAAACAATAATGAAACTTTGGAAACTACATGTGAACATACCCTAAATTATACAACTTTTCTCTAATTTAACCGCTTTCGTATCTCTTACCGTTTTCAAGATCCCCATGCTGTTCATCCTTATCTTGGACACGTTGTATATCGTGATAATGGACTCATTAACGTTGAATGGTTACAGTGCCAAAGATGTTAGTGATCTCAAAGAAATGAGTGGTTCAATAGTTATGTTTTGTAATGGATCAATAACATCTAACATGGACTTTCAGAAAACAACAAATTGCAGCCTTATTGACAGCAGAAACTGAACTAGTGAGTGTTGTAAAGTTAGTGCCTTAAAACGATACTCGAACTTACTGTGTAATCGTCAATTCGTTTATAGATATTTAAAATACTGTTAACATAATCCAAAAGAGAATTTCAAATAAACATAATTTGTGTTGTTACTTTAGGCAGAGAAAATTTACTGTACTTAGTTAAGTTTTTCCGTAGTCTTACCTATATGTAATTAAGCGCGAGTGTTGACTATAGCTTTTTTTTAAAGAGGCTTAGTGGCCGGTTGATTGTTAGTAAGTAGGTAGTTATTACGTCAAAAAATAATTTTCGCACCTCTGCTTTATAGTTCACTTGGTATTTAAAAAAAATTTAACGTGTTTTACTAAATATCGGTGGTTCATCAGCACATCGTTTTATAACGTAGATTTTTCTGATGGTCCTGATCTCCTTTATATTTACGTACAGCGCATTTATGAAAACCAAACAAAACACAGGCACGTTATTAAAAGGATCTGGAATGTGTATTTTACTTTAGGAAATTTGTAATTAAACGTTCGGGCACCAATATTTTTTAAAACAGAAATTTATCTCGAAAAAGATTTTTGATGAAATTCTGGTCAGAATAAAACATGTCTATATTGATTCGAATTCACACTGGAAAAACATGCGTGTTTTGCGTTAGAAATATGTATTCGTGTAACATTACATCGTGTTCTGCAAAATCACCACCTACATTGGTGATGTCCGACGGTATGGCGTCGTATTAAATCGTATGCGTTACTAATCTTTCATGCATAACGTTATTTTTGTATCCGTATCATTCTGTTGAGAAAAAAAATCCATTAATTTCTTAGTTAGTGACAATTTCATATTCCCATCCCATTCGAAATTTGGTTACCCACTTCAATCCACACTATTGTTATCTTATAACATTAAATTTTCTTTACAAACGCCGAGGACAACGCCTGATTTTAAATGGTATTTTCTATGTTATTTTGTTATTAGACTCTACGAGAAACGTAGACATTCAAGTGTCCTGAGAATTTTTTCAATTGCTTTCGGACATAACATTATGCGAGGCACACAACGGAGAAAACATTCATATACGCTTTGGGGTTTTCCTTTTACATTATCTCTAATTAAGTGGCTCTTGTTAAAAAACATTTCAGTTTTGTAATAATGAAAACGACGAAGGTAGGATTGTTTCGTGTCATGTTGAAATAAAAAGGACTCAATTGAAAATTTAATCTACCTACATTAGAAAAAATAAACATATTGTGTATTGTGTATATATAAACAGTTGCGAACTAGTTTATATTTTATTTACTCTTGTAAATTACTACAAATAAAACTAAATGGAACTTTTTTTTTCAGATGAAAAATGATGTGGACGGAGTTACATTAGCTCCTTTCCTAACCGGGTACGTGCAACTCTATTAACGCCGTAGGACACCCACAATCTCCACTCGGCAGGCGCCTCGCTTACAAATTATGGAACAATGACTACTGGATCGTTTCAGAAATGGTGCAAAATTGGTTTTCACACACCGACGTCAGGACAATACTAAAATTACCTTATCGTCGAAATGGGTTTTATACACCTACCTCAACTGAATATATGGTGATCTACGAGTAATTTGTGAATATAATATAGATGTAATTTTGGAAATGGCTTATTATTTGACGTGGAAAATCCTTTAAAATGAATTAAGTGCTGCTGCATGAAAAAGTTTTTGCCCGTTTTAAATAATTACATATCTGACACGTAATTAAAGCGGTAATCAATCTAGTTTAAAACTTAGTTGAAATATCCATTGAAATATTTAAACAATTACCTTTTATACGGAACTGTAATGACAATTGCGTGGGTTTTAGATATGATGCCAAAACTGATCTTACATGTACTTTTAATTATTTATGTAATCGATGTCCTAGTTGTGAATAATGTAGTGTCGGGATTTTCCAACTTCGATTCTGGTAAGTATTGTACCGTTTCTTATTTTTTTCATAATTCATGTCATAATCTTATTGAGGGAAATAACGATTTTCGTGACATTCCAACTTGGGTGGATTTTTTTCAAGTATTGTTTTGCTTATAGGTTTTGTCTTTTATATAAAGACATGCTGTATTGGCTATTCAGACGGGCAAAGTGTTACATATTGTATAGTCTGTTATAACGTTCATTTAAAGAAAAAGTCTCATTATCGGCTTTAGAATACAATAGAATACCTACCTATTAAACTAAAATTTACACGATGCCTATGTAAATTTAAAGGTAGATAGACCTTTAAAAGTTGTTACCGATATGCGTAGCTCTCATTTTACATTTTATAATATTTAATAAGAAATGAACGGCGTTATAAATAAACAGTCGGGAAACGGCGCCGACGGCCGTGGCCGTATTAACGCCCTTGACGGTCTTGATAAATAAATAACTAATAAAGGAAAAATGTAAAAACTTAAACGATTCAACAAAATTAAGCAAGGAACAGTTTATTCAAGGCATTGAATTTTGTCGAAACACAATTTTTTTCAAATATCAAAATCAATTCTTTAAACAGAATTATGCAAAGAAATTTGTGATTATCTAAATTAATAATCAAATTCTTTTGCTTGTAGTCCGGGAGCCGGCCGCCTTTTTTGCAATCAATTAATATACTTTTTATACTTCGTGGGTCCTACGAAGATGCACAGGGGAAAAACACGTTGATTTGGAAATGACAAAAAATATCATGGGAAAACGGCCCAATTAATTTGTGGGACAAAGTGGGCATTTAATTATGCAAATATTTACTAAGCTACAAAAAAAAATCAGCTTGATATTCATTATTTTTGTTAATGTACTAATACCTACATGTCTTCAGATGGGGACACTCTTGATGGACTCATTTTTGTTGTAGGACAAATGTTATTTTGAATTACTTACAAAAAAATTTCAGTTAGCTAAAAAATTAAGTGATATTAATCAATTTTTTGTAATTACCACATCAACGTGTTTTACCCCTGCGCACCCCGTAGGACCCATTTGCGAAAATTTTCGCAGAGGAAAAAGTTTAAAAAGTATAAAAAGTGTATTAATTGATTGCAAAAAAGGTGGCCGGCTCCCGGACCATTGTTATTAATTTTCAATTAACGGTTCAGAAAATATTCATTTTCAATTAACTGGTCAAAAATATTTACCCTGTTCACTATTTACTCTGAATCAATTTAATTTCGTACTGAATTCTTTAACGTCAATATATTTGATCCTTGTTGAACAGATTTCAACTCGGTAACAATTGATTATTTCTTACTCGAAAGTAACTGTTAAACTGTCCTAATCTGGAGGTTGAGGTCCTTTGTATTCTTACTTTTATTTAGAGGTATTTAATCAGGATTGGAAACTATGCATAGGATCCACCTCCGGAGAAGATTATAAAAGGTAACCCATACTTTATTGATTATCCCATTTGCTTTCTTGTACATCAGTAACCAATGTTATACTGCCAATTTAGTTTATTGACTTTAACATCCGACGAATCTGAGCTTCAAAGTGAATTAGTTTATCCTAGAATATTTCTTGTTCATTTAATATTATATTTCAATGTTTATATAATTAATAACCCTGCCCTACTTCTGTGAAATTTCTATTTAAATATTCATTATATCCACGTTAACTATTTTCACTGTGCTTATTTATTGACTACTCCTTTCTCTTTCAGATATCTAGTTATTATTATTCAGTCTCATATTGAAGATATCTTCGCAGTTCAAACCTTTAATTTTGTGTACGTTTAGAACTACGTGGCGCCCTTTTTCCCTTTTGCTGTAATTATTACTGCAAAACTTCCTTCTTTATTGTATTTAACGCACACCGATTGAGCCCTTATAACTAAGCGACCGCGGTCTTTGCATTTTAATTTTTTTTTACAAGTCAAAAGTTATCGTAACACATTTTAACATCAACAAAACACAAAATACTAAAGTTTTAGAATGGTTTAACAATTTCCATCCCAAATAACAGTTTACAATTGCATTAGAAAAGAATAACACATTATACTTTTTAGATACACTTGTTATAATATGTAGATGGAAGCTCCATACTATTTCTTATACGTCAACAAATTACTAAACCTAATATAAATAATAATTACTTTGCAGTATACAAGGGTTTATCTCATGTCCGGCGGCAAGAGACTATCGTGATTTAACTATTGTTACCTTACAATCTTCCAACCATAAATTATATAATATTTGCCGTTACCTAGAAGAAATATGATCTACCTCTAAAACAGTATTCATCAACTTTTACTATAGTGGAGTAAATATGCATTAACGCGAAGTAATAAGTTTTGTAAGAGTTTTTTCCATTACAAATTAATTTTTTTTTATATTACCGAGCTTTTCTCTGTTTCTCCTTTTTTACGAAAGTTTACTAATCTTTTGGATTGAATTTTAATAAAACAAAGTGATAAATTTGTATTTGCTAGCTACCTTATGTTCTTTTTAATAGATACATGTATGAATAGGTATTGTGGGAAGCAACTTGGAAAGATAACGCATATTAGTTTGACCAAAGTTCCCAAACGAAATACAATTGCTTGCTTTTAAGTTGTTCTGTTACCTGCATTAGATTTTATTTGTTATACTTACAGGTATTTGTAAAAGTTGCTCGGTTATCTTTTGAACGTTTTTTTCCTTTATAGCGAAAAAATGTTTCCGAACAGTTCGCAAGCTCAGCGTCCACACCACGGTTTTATCAATTGATATTCGAGTTCGTCATTAGTTTGAAGCCAGTTCGCGAAAAGTTCGGTTGTGCTTTTTATTATTTTAAAATATAGATGCAATGACGACGTCGTCAGTGACAAAGAAGATATTTTGTAATTCATAATATAATTCATACTGTTCAACTAATTGATTCTTTCTTCTCGCTCCACTCCATTGTAACACAGAACTAAAACCTTCTTTTTGGATAACAATAAACCATAATTAACAATGATCGGTTTACTTGGGTCAATCATTCATCAACAACGTCCATACTAGACCTGTTGCTTAATACTTGTTCGCTAGCAGTTTCTTTGAAGTTACCGCTCAAGTAGCAAACTTTGGTCAAACTCGCCAACCAAAACGAGATGCTGGCGATCTTTGGTACACACTGATTTCGTCAGAGGTTCGAGAACTGTTCCCGAACTAATCACGAACTTGGTCTATACGCGGAGTGTCTGGAGCATGTCTGAACCTGTGTGACGAATTTTGGTTAACTGCGACGTGGTCACGTGTCGTTTACTAGATAATCCAAGACCACTATTATAAATGCTTAACCTAGCTTTATGAACGTCTAATGCGTGCAATTTCGAAATGTTCGACCAATGTGTACACCAAATTCACAGTTCATTGCATAAACACCAGATCTTCTGTGTTTAACTTTTAGTATTAAAAGCATATTATTAAAAATGTTGCTAATAGGTACCACTTGTTGGTTACACCTGTCAATATATTTAGAAAAAAAAAATGGATCCGGGTGTTTTAATTAACAATAACTGTACCATAGAATCAATAGAATGGCTCTAAGGAATATTAAGGAGGTAATAGTTGAGGAATATTATTTCCGCGCCATTCGGGAATTAAAAAAAAAAGCGCAAATATTTTATTTCCGCTTTATGTGACAATTAAATTAGCGTACAGCCTAATTTTAGAACCGCCCACTAATTATTGTAATTGTATAAATATACAGGGTGTCCCAGGTTTAATGATCAGGACTTTGACATTTTGTAGAGAAACACATTTTAAGGTGGGTTGCTCCTATAAACGTAGTTCCTAAAATTCTTTGTTTCTGAGATACAGGGCGTTAAAGTTTTCTAAAAAATAAAGTTTTTATTTATTTATTTCCAAACTGTGGCAATAATTAAACCTGGGACACCCTGTATAAATTGAAAAAACCTAGAGTGCTACAAAATTATATTTACAAATTATATAAATTTCAAATACGGCGATAAATGTACTCTTGGCCTATGACATCAAAGTTTCAACATACAAAATGTACAGAACCTACCAAAGGAATACAATTTTCTCCATAATTAAACACTTAAAACTTAAAATTATATGTTCTATCCAAAGTGGTATACTTAGTACTGCTTTAATACCAAAGACCAAAAATACCAAAGTGAAATGAATACCCAATATTGCTTGATTTCGTTTTTGAATGCGTTCTTCTCGTTTTGGTATTATTTAAGGAGTTTCGCTTAAGGAATTTCGCTTAAGGAGTTTCGCTTAAGGAGTTTCGCTTAAGGAGTTTCCCTTAAGGAGTTTCGCTTAAGGAGTTCCGCTTAAGGAGCTTCGCTTAAGGAGTTTCGCTTAATGAGTTTCTCTTAAAGAGTTTCGCTTAAGGAGGTTCATTTAAAGAGTTTCACTTAAGGATTTTCACTTACGTGGTATACACGAGTAGATTAAATGGGCAAAGTTCAAAATGTCGAATCCGTCAAATGTGATGTACAAAAACAGCTATTTTATTATACAGGGTGGGCCAACGAAAAGGTAACAGACGAGTTTCTGGCTAGAGAAAATTTTTTTTTGAGAAACGCAAAAACACGTCAATTTTTACATCAAGGGGGACAACCTTTGCTATGAATTTCAACTTGAAGTGATTTCATCCCTTAGCGCTGTGAGGGGTTTAAATAGGGATGATGGGGCAAGTGATACGTCATTTGAAAGGTCTTTCTTTTCTGATTTCAGTGCAGTAGTTTTTTTTTATTTTTTTTTATTTTTAAGCAAAAAAATTGAAGTTCCAAAATGGAAAATGAGGAAAGAGATTGAGGCATTTAAAAACTCAAAAAAGCTCGGACAGGTCAATTGTTTTTTTCTTAGAGAAGCTAGGTACTTTTACTGCTATTTGACAACATTGTTTCACCCCTTGGGTACAGGGTAAACAACCCTTACATTTTTAAATAAAAACAAGGGTTAATTTTTTCTTGTGCTAATTAATAAAACAAGTTTATGAAAATTCAACCTTAATTTAATAAATGTCCGAAGTGCCTGCCTTCAGCTTCCATGCAATAGTACAAATTTTCATTAAATCGTTCCCGTACATTTTGCAACATTTCAGGAGTGATCAGGCGGCATTAATGTACTATACGGTCATGTAACTCCTCCAAAGATTCCGGCGCAGTGGAATAAACTTTACTCTTTACATGACCCCATAAAAAAAATCTAATGGAGTGAGATTAGGAGAACGCGGTGATACTGTACTCCTGAAACGCTGCAAAATGTACGGGAACGATTGAATCAAAATCGTATTATTGCATGGAAGCTGAGGGCAGGGCATTTCGAACATTTATTAAACTAAGGTTGAATTTGCATAAACTTGTTTTATTGATTAGCACAAGAAAAAATTCACCCTTGTTTTTATTTAAAAATGTAAGGGTTGTTTACCCTGCACCCAAGGGGTGAACAATCTTGTCAAATAGCAGTAAAAGTACCTAGCTTCTCTAAGAAAAAAACAATTGAGCTGTCCGAGCTTTTTTGAGTTTTTAAATGCCTCAATCTCTTTCCTCATTTTCCATTTTGGAACTTCAATTTTTTTGGTTAAAAATAAAAACAAAATAAAAAAAAGTAGTGCACTGAAATGTGAAAAGAAAGACCTTCCAAATGACGTATCACTTGCCCCATCATCCCTATTTAAATTTTAAGGGTTGTTCTCACAGCGCTAAGGGATGAAATCACTTTAAGTTGAAATTCATACCAAAAGTTGTCCCCCTTGATGTAAAAATTGACGTGTTTTTGCGTTTCTCAAAAAAAAATGTTCTCTAGCCAGAAACTCGTCTGTTACCTTTTCGTTGGCCCCCCTGTATGTTAAATATCCTCACAAGTGTATAATATGCGAGGAACAGTTTCATACAAAAAAATCACTTTAGATAATATCAATTTAAATTTTATGTCGAAGACAAACTCAAGATGGTTGCTTTTGAGGTATCCGTATGAACACACTAAATTAAATGGAAGTCACATTAGATTCTTAGATTGCCAAATAGAATCTTTTGCTCTCTTTCCAACGATGTAAGATATTTATACACGGGTAGTCGCGATTGGTTCCTGTACTGTGACATTTTGGCCTATTGTGCTCCCTACTATTGTCTACCCCTCAAGAAGATCTTTATCTTTAACCAAGTCCAAGATTTTAGTAGGGCGAATCTTCGTTGTGTAATCTTTTCATTTCCAAGTAGATGTTCCCCTTCGGTTGTGTATGTCGTTCATTGGAAAATGACGTGGTATGGCGGTTCTTCTTCATCACCACAACCTCTGCATAGCGGGCTGTTACCTAGTCCCACAGTGTGCAAGTGTTTGTTCAGATGAAAGTGGCCTGTGACCATTTCTGTTGCAAGTTTGATCTTCGTTCTACTTAATTTGAAGATGGACGCTACTACATCCCCGTTTGGGTTTTCCAGAAAGGTCGTGGAATAGTTCTGTCCTGGAATTTTTTACCAGTGTACACACTAGTGTGACCATCTGACTATGTGACACTTGTCTAGTGCGTTTTGTGTATTTGTGTGCAAGGTGTAGCCCTGAAATTACACACATATGAATCCACTGCTGTAATCCTTACTTTGCTGTCTGTAACTATAAAGATTTTCCTTTGGGCAAGGTTCTCTTTTAATAGCTGAGCAGCCGCTGTCAGGACTGCATATAGGTACACCCTCTTTAACCCTTCATTCAATTTTGTTGTACGACATTAAGGAATTATTTTTTTCAGAGCTATCCCGACGCATATTATATCTCTTTCGAGTAATTCGTATAAAATTACTGTAAAATACATAATAGTGTTACTTTATAATTTATGATAAAGAAGTAAACGTAATAAACAATTAAAAATATAATAAAATTAAATATATAGGATGCTCTAGTCCTGAGTGGAATTAAAAGAACGTTTTATTGTTGTATCAAATTCGAGTTCGCGACTTTCTCTAAAATATACGTAAAACATCATATATTTTTACCGGAAAAAAGTCAGTTATCTGTACGCTCTGACTATAAGCAATATAATATGATTTGCGGGTCTGTGATGCTTGAAACTTGAGGAACACACAAAGCATTTTTTGCCGATTTATTATTCCATTCGGGAATGTAGTGTCGTTAAGGCTGAAAATAAGCTTACAGAGATAGGGCTTATATTGGGAAAAATGAAATTTCTTAGGTCTTGTAGAATGCGACTTTCAAAAATATTGATCATACATAACTGGAACTGAGCTATGTCGATCGATACTACTTAATTGAGTAATGTGTTATCTTTCCAAAAAGAAATTGGAACTGGTTGTTTTCATAAAGCTTTGTTTACGTTTAATCAAAATCAGCAGTAAAATAGGTGTTTGTTATACAACTTCGTGATTCTAATTGTTACGTAGTTTAGATTGATATTAGGTACATTGTGTTGTTTAATAATTTACTAGGTAATCTTCCTCGAGACTTTCATCTGAGCACTTTTACGAGAAATTGAAAAAATTGATTAATTATCTGCAAGCTGTGTTTCCTTTTAGGTGTCTGTATAATTTTCTAAATAACTCATGTATGATAATAGAGAGCAATTTGTACAGAGCCAGTAATTATAGTATGTATAAGATTAAAACCAATAACTTAACAAATATACGTCAAAGTGGGATAATTAACTTAAAAACAAACTACACCTAATTATTCACAAATAAATTTTCCTATACAGAGAGTTTACGGGTCTAGTACACCTATTCTGTTAACTTTCCTCCTTTCCTTGTTTACTACTATGTCTCGTCCAAACGAGAGGCTTAAGAGAATAATAGTGAGCTTTTGAGAAAGCAAGTTCATTAATCCGATTACTACGATTTTGTAGGCGGTCGCTCAGGTTTGCGTATGAATTTAATTTTTTAGGTAAAAGGACTCGCTAATAAAGAAAACGGCAGCTATTATTAAACGAAAATTTTCAATTTTACCTATATAGGAATCATGTACAAGAACTTAAAAATCAGTTTGTTACAAGAATCACCTATTTATTTTTTACGACGCTCTCAACAATTTTTCTCATGTAGGCCGTGTTTTATGTCATCAATTGCCGTTAATATTCTAGGGTTATTCTCCCCGAACACGATAAATTTCCACAAAAAAAAAACTGTAATAAACCATAAAAAAGCTTAATGGTACACTCTTATTCGAATGTTTAATTTTTTTATACTTAAAGAAGGTTAAATGACAAATCAAAAGGGAATGTTTTTTTTTATATTATATTATTGTAGACAGGATGGACTCTAATTGTCAATAACTAAAAAATATATTTCAATATATTTTTAGTACCAACTGTTATAGCACGCAACGTTGTGCAAATATAAAACAAATCACTTTAATAATTTTGTTTCACAAAGTTGTTTCGTATGTATATGCATGTTATAAACAGCTCTAAAACGTTTCGTTTTATGTTCTAGCAGTAAAATTTGCGGGAGTTTGCTTATGAAACCACAAACACATAAAATAATCTCTCTGTGAACTGTTGTAAAAATACAATCATTTACATTTAATCACATTTCAGTTATAAAATAAAATCAAGAGGGAAATAAAGAGAAAATTTCGATCTAAAAAGATTGGGGGAATGCTAACCAGAATTTTGCAACAAATCTGCATAAAATAACGCTTTCGGATTTTATGGACGAGGAGGTAACATCAATAGTATGCATATGAATATCAACTATGAAATCGTTCGTCAAGAACCATATGGGACTTATGGGACCCTAAGCGCACGTGTCCCTAATACGTGCTATATAGTTTTATAGAAGCTTTGACGCGTGGAAAAGGTCTATAATCTTAAAAATTCTTAATATGACATTTCTTTCTTTGCACGATTTCCTTTTTACAAGAATCTGGCATAAGCTTTCAGTAAAGTGTTAAATCGTAAATGTGAAAAATAGGAATCATAGTCGTTTCCACGTAGAAATGCTGCTAACAAGACCATTTATGACTCTATTCTCCGTTGCATTTAACAAGTACTTTGATGATAATTACTGCGTTAGTCGTTATATTTACAATACTCTTGTGCATTGTCTTTACTAACTAAAAGTTTAATTATTTACTCGTTAGCAAGACGTAAACTTGATGTAGCTATAAAAACGATGCGGAAGAAATGAAAACAAATAGAAAGAGAGAACTTCTTCACGTAACGTACAAAATCATGTTCCACCATAGGACGCCTGCAGGACAAACTAATACATTTCAGTAATTTTGATTTGTTGCATAGAATTTGAATAACGTAATTAAATTTGGGAAGCGAAGTTGGATAAAATGTAAACTGTGCTACATGCAATCAGCTTAACAACCTGAATTTGCATTAGAGTTAATATCTAAATTTGTGCAAGGATCTGAAATAAAAATAAACAGTGAAAATTCTGTTGTTCTTTGCTCGAGAATTTATAAAAGCATACGCTCAAGAGAATTATACATGAAGCAACTGAATATGACAATATCACGTAGTACAACGGGAAAGACCCCACAGGACTACACGCGTTCTAACCAACGAAATTTGCATGTTGAGGGTAATACAAATTTTAATAATTTGGAGGATTTGTTATGACTTAAAAGCGAAAATATTATATAAAGGAAAGTAAAAGATAATAACGAAATTTGATTTGAATTTAATCCTTGGGATTTAAATTGACAGCTTTGACGGCATTTTATGAAATGCCATTCTGTTTTTTAATGAATCATTAGCAAGTTGACTCATTGAAATTAAATTATATTTCGACCTATCGTAAAGTTGGGATTACAAATGCTTTAAATAAAACAAACCGTAATATTTAGGAGCAACTCCACTCTCCGTACACGCATAAAAACAAATTGGAAGCAGATAAAATCCAAAAAAATAAAAACGCTTTGAGTGACAGAAGTAATGACGAAGTATTTCGCTAATATTTTGCAACTCAAATTATCTGTCCCTTTTTATATGCTGGATGACATATTAAAGTGACATTTATTTTTTACATGAAAATACAAAGGCAATAAACATCCTTCGTAAGTATTGAAGAAATATAATAAAGTCATCTTCGCTGTCCTTGCGTAAGATTTTATAAGCCATATAATCTAAATGTCTGGTAACTCATTCGAATAAACAGAGAGCGCACATCCCTTTGTATGCTAAGAAGCAATGTGGCTTGATCTCTTCCTTCGACAACATAATTTCGAACTTGCGCGTTGGTAGCCAAGCCAAATATCCATGGGATGTCGATTCTTCTCCCACAGTTCCGGTTATTTTTAACGTTGGCATCGGAATTCTACAATTGACTGCTTGATCGTTATGAAGAAGACGTCCGCTACTTCCGACGACCAGCAAACCGAGCTCATTCATATAAACATGATCGTCGACGGTATCTCGCAGTCTTCCTTTGTGCTGTACTGATAAAGATACTCGAACAAACTTGTATTTCTAACATAAAAAATGATGTTCTTTCAAAATATGACTGTACAGTGTGTCCCAGGATTGAGTTCAGGTGAGATGAGCCAAAAATTTTCGAATTGGAATTTCATATTTTGGGATTGCGCCCTGCTTGGTCTGAAACTTAATTCTAGTTTACTTTCGATTTGTTAAAATTACGTAGGCCTTTACAGTTGAGCAAAAATCCGTTATTTGTCAATTTCGATTCAGGTAAAGTACCTTTTCCGTTCATAGTACCTACGCCAAAGTGTCACTAAGAAAAGTTGTTCAGAATGAAAAGTGCATATCCCAGAAGAATCTGTAATAATTGTAATTGATAATGCAAGTTACCATTCCAGGCAAATCAAACGGTTACCAACAACCCCATGCAACAAAGTAGATATTGCTAAATGGTTAACTATAAAAAAATCTTGCTTGAACGGGAATTATTAGCTTTAGCAAAGCCGCATATGTTGTTGATGAACTATGTGTTTCTCGCGGGATTACGGCGCACTGCGCGCAGATTAATGCCCAACTCACTGTGAATTGAATTCCATGCAACTAGTTTGGACTCAAGTAAAAAAACCAAGTAGCACGTAATAACACCACGTTCAAATTAAACGACATACGACAACTTTTAATTGAGATAATGTTGATGCAGAAAAGTGCGTTGATCACATAATTAAGAAAAATGTATGTGAGAACTTTGTGTAAGAACTGCCTTTTGTGGAACGTCACATATTATGGGAGCCCTAAATGTAAATCCCTATAGTGAAAGTTAAATAAATGGTCGGTATATTGTATTATAATGTACATACAATTTTTTTTTAAATTTGTGTCAATTAAAATAGATTAAAACCCAACACCACGTCTAGCAGTTACCTAATTTTTAAAGAATTCTTTTGTTATTTTCCAAAAGATCATGCATGCGGTACGTTTAGTTTTCTTTGGATTTACCACTGGTGATCTGGTGTGTGCTTCCTTACAAAAGCTCTACACTATTTTATAGTCACTAGGAGATATATGGGATAAACTATAGAGAACCATTTTAAAATTAAGCAATTTATGACAATAAGCCACAGAACCACATAGAGTAAGGTCGCCCATATTGAACCATTTTTAATAAAGGTCTCTGTAACGTGATAAAAAAGAAAAAAAACCACAAATTTTGTACCAAGAATATTTATTGGACATCTAGACATCTAGTTGCACCGTTGATATCATAAATTGAACCTACACCTTGTGATGCAAAATATGAGATAACACATTGTTTAAAAACGTAAAGCTTTTAATTTAAAACGGATACAAAATAAAAATATAAACAGGAATAATAATAGCAAAACAAATCGCACTGTGTGTGTAGCTACCTAAAACGATGAAACAAGAAATAAAAACAGATAAAATGTGAATAAAATATGAAAACAATAATTAAAACAACAAAACGTTATTCTATGCTTCTTACGTGCACTAACACCGATACACAAGCAGTGGGCCCAGGTCTTGCACCTCATGCACTGTATCATATCCGTACATTTCCACACTCTTTGCAGTACCACGAGGATAAAGTGGTAGTGGTGATGGATTTTCCAGAACCTCTAGAAGACTTCTCCGTCTTCTTTATTCCCAAACCTTTTAAGGGCACTATGATATTCTTCTTTGCAGAGGTTTCAAGGACTTCTTTGTAGGGAGTGCTGGTGATTTCTACAGCCTTTTGAATACCTCTGGGCGTTCTCTTGTTGGGTACATTTTCTACTGGCACTGGTAATGGGATAAGGTCGTCAAAATTAACCGACAAGTTGACATTGCTTGTTGATGCTATAGCCACCGGCGAAGGTGTTGAACAATCTCGTGGTACTGTTTCTGTAGTTAATTGTACTACGGGAATGTTATCATGTTCGCTGGACTCACTGGCGTCATTGTTGACATTGGACTGAATACTCCTATATTTAAGTACCTCAGCAGCAATAAAATCGGATTCCTTAAAAACGTGTCGATTAACGCCGGATGCTCTGAAACCGTTTATAGTGTTCTCGATGGTAGCTGCTCTACCATATGCAAGAAGTTCGGCAACTTGAAACTGAGTGGCAGGGCGCCCTGCGTTGGTCCTCAACCATTTTTCTAATGCTTGGCTTTTAATGGTTTAAAGAATGACCGATGAAGCGGTTGAAGGTGATGAGTTGTGTCACCAGGCAACTGTATAACAATTATCCCATTGTCTCTTACCAAAACCAGAGCATCCAGGTTTTTACAATGTGTCGTGTGTCCATCTAACAGGAGTAGCACTTTCCTCTCCTTAGTAGGGTGAACAACGTCTATAAAGTGCTTTAGCCACTTTACGAAAAGTTCGCTAGTGATGTACCCACTATTTGATATTTCTACTTTACTTCCGGGTGGAGCTCCATTACTTAATTTTACTGTGTAACGTTTTCGTTATTATTACTGGTGGCACATAAAACCCTGTCGCATTTATGCAGCATACTATCGTTGTATTCACGCCTCGTTCTCCACTAGCCACAGCACGGATAGCTTTGGATCCTTTCGTTGTAACAATTTTTTGACAACGTTTGTCACAATAGAGAACCCAGATTCGTCCATGTTAAATATGGAAGTTGGGTCGATTGTATACTTGTCGCACAAATTTTCTAATAAATCAAAGAATTGGTTAAGATTTTCTTTGTTAAACCCTTTTATTCTATTGAGAGATGTCAATTCCGGTTGACGCAATGGCAAATTAGGGCGTCTTCTCATGAAGTTATAATACATGTTCAAATTTCTTTCCGATTACGACAAAAATACAAAGCTCGTTTCATAAAAAGCGTTGAGTGATGTTTATTCAATGTAAAAAGTAAGTCAGTATCACACAGGATACCATTTTTACATTAAAACAAACAATAAAAAGGAAAAACATGTAGGAGGCACATATTTGTTTCATAGATCCTGAAAAGGCTTTTGGCAGGATTAGGAGAAGCGATGTTTGAAGAAACTGAAGGAACAAAGGAACGGGAAAAAAACTATAAATTTGATTAAAGTTACTTACCATACCAGCAACATCGTAAGAACAATTAATGAAGAATTCCAGGAGTTTGTAATAAAGGAAGGATAAAAACAAACAAGCGGGTTCAGTTCTTTATATCTTTCAGTGGTGGGGTCAGTTATTTTATTCCCGTACTAAGGTAGTAATCAGTAGAGAAAATGTAATTGAATCGAAATAATCACAAAAAACTTTCTTAATCGTAGTTTAAGCGGAGTTCTTGTTTCTTCTCAGCTCTTAATGAGGAGTTCCTCCAAAGAGTAAAGGAAAATTGGACATTTATTTAATTTTTAAAAATTAAAAATCATAGAAAGATTTATGAGCTTTACACACCTTCCCAATTATTACAATGGACGACATAAGCAATCATTATGACATTTCGTATTTCAAACTCTGGTAACCTAATTAAGTTAGGTCTTTATTAAATTTAGTAGTAAGACTAATAATTTTAGAGTAAAAAAATCAAATAGTTTGTTTACGGCACAATACTATCGAATAATTTTTTCATAAACCAAATACCATTCGCCTTTAAATGCAAAGTGTAAACTGTGGTGAAACATTTATTGTGTTTTCCAAATTCAGAGATATTTTCAAGGAAAGCAAAAATTTCAATTTCTTAGGGTTGTATTACATTGCAGTCCAATGAGGAATAAAACTAATGGAGGTCAGCCCACTAATTCCCACATCAAACTTTATATAGCTGTACAGCTACAATTACATTTCGAATTTATGTCACAACGACAAAATGCTATCTCGAGTTGTAATAACACTTCAGTGGCTTTGTTGATCTTTCAAATATGCTTCACCTACCCTACAGCTGAAAATGTAAAAGATTTCTTTTGACTGTGGTTGAACATCATCATGGTATCAAGTCGAACCTGACAGTCACCAGCTTGACTACCAAACATGCTTAGCTGCAGTTTTGATTATAAAATGAAACATACCCTTAAACCCCTACAATAATTGTCGTGTAAAAACAGGATGTTCATTTTAAAAGTACGCTTTTCCTAATTTACGGGAAGGATTTTTGTACACTATTACCCTAATTCTCTTTTTAATGTACTTTGTATTACGTAAACTTTGAACAAGTCAAAAATGAAAACAGTGTTAGCCGAACTCGTATATTACTGAAACGTTATCAGGTGCAAAACGTATAATTAATTCATTTTGAGACAAAGCTCAGTTGTCATAAATCACCTATGTGCATTTTGTTTTTACCATGACACGATCCTTAACACAAGATTATAAAAGAATCGTGTGGGGGGATATTAAAACAATGCATTTGTTAGCGTGTCGCAGAGCAAGTGGAAATTAATTGCTTATCGATCGACCCTTTTCATCGCCCTACTTTAACAACATTCCCACGTAACATTTGTATAACGATTATAGTTTAGGGTATTTAAGTATGATAATAATAAAAGTAAATCTTACTTATAATTTCAGGATACGAAAACGTTATTTTACACCGAAGTCGTAGAAATTACGAAAGTGGAACCGGAAAGAAAAATTCCGTTGAAATTTCATCAGTCGGTAGAAGATCGACAATATTTTCTACCGAAAATTCGACGGTGGTTTATGCTCAAATTGGAGGAACAGCTGCTTTACCTTGTGTAGTTAGAAAATTTAACAGCGGAGTGGTGAGTTGAATTCTTTCTTTGATTGATTGTACACGACAATTGAAGGCTTAATTCGCAATTCTTCCAAGTTTCACTTAAGAATTCTTTTAAGATATAATTGTAGGTCTTAGAAAACTCAGTTTGGAAATCGATCGTTTCATACTCTTATTTCAAATTTTAAATTATAGGTCTCCTGGCTACGACGGAAACAAGAGCCGCCTACTTTATTGACTGTTGGATTAACGACCTACAGTGCGGATGATCGTTTCTTTGTGGAACACGTTAGACACCTTCAGAATTGGGGCTTGCTAATCAAACACGTACAACCCTCTGATGAAGGGCACTACGAGTGCCAAGTTTCCACACATCCACCGACCAGTATTTTTATTCAACTGAAAGTAACAGGTGATTATTACATTTTTAATTAACTTTCTCAACTTCGAATTAAATCCCATTTATTGCACATTCTAAAAAATGCTGTATAGACGAATGGAAACTTAGGCAATCAGTTTGATTGAAAATAAAGTTGAAAAATTTTAAATTTAGTGGAATCAAACTTTTTTAAATACACAAATATTCAATTTTAATAACGAATCAAACTTTAAAGCTAACGAGTTATTATGGAGGAATATATTTCCCAAATTTAAACGTATATAAAAGATACTCGTTATTAACTTAGAATTCCAATTCCAAGGATTTGTCCAATTTTGAAACGTAAGTACTTATATTGACGATAATTTTTTTTTCCTTTTCTGCCACGTATTAAACTCGACCAAACTGTACAATATTAAAATTTGCTTAGTCAGCTTATATGAAAGTGTATTTGTACCGAACCGACATAACTAGGTCATTTCATTTCTGCGATAGTATTAACGTCTAGTTTTAAATTTTCCTTTCTTACCTTTATTAAAATTATGAACGGAAATAATTTACAAGTTTCCAAGACTTTAATTATAGTTTCAGGGCAATTTTCCCTATAATCTTTATTATGAACTGGTAAAATACCATTTTATCTTCATTTTATGAAATTTGCTGTAAGAGGAACATAAGAAAGTACAACACTAACGAAGCCTAAAATGTATTTTTTTTCGGAAAAACTAGCGCCACTTGAATCTGTACCTAATACGTCAGTTGGAATTATTGTTATTAAAAATATCTTTCAAATACATAATATTCAAGAATTTGGAAGGGCACGTAGTGAATGGTAACCTATGCATTAAAATAGATTAAAGTGAAAATATGCAAGGCAAATTATTTAAATTGTAAAGAAGTATTTCTGTGAATTGAGTAATCTAATTTACACCACAAATAACTCACTCTTCGGTAAGCAAGATTTCAACAAATTTCATGAAACGGGATCTGTGAAAGATGGACCAAGGGCGGGAAGAATCGCAGCAACAACTAACTAGATAAATTAGAATGTGATGTTGGTGACGTGAAAAACTCACACGTTTCTATTCTCCAACTTGCTAGAAATCATTATGTGCATAAATCTTATGTACCTACACAGAATTTTAAAGGAAAAAAATTCGGATTCATTCAGGCCTAATACTGTTCAAGAACTACTGGCAGATGATTTGGATGGACGCATGGAGTTTTGTGAGCAAATAGTAATCGGTCGGTTCGAAAACGATGCCAATTTCCACAAAAATGTTTGATTGACGGATTTTTGAGTTTTAAAATTCTAATTATATTTAACACAACATCAACACAATTTTTATCAATCAGAAATCAAAATATTAAAATGTTACAAGGAAAATACAAAAACGCGACCAAACCATATTGTTTTTATAACTCCTAAAAAAACTTGAAGTTACCCTACTGTTGAAAGTGATAAATTTAACACTTTCCCTTCATTTTACAGTTAGCTATTTCACTAAGTCCAAGTTCATCACACAACACTATGTGTCGTGGTCTAGGTAGGGGCTGAGTCAAAAGGTCAGCTAGTTGTTTTTCAAAGGAAATTTTTTCCACGCTGATTTCACCCTCAGTTACAAGCTCCCGAACAAAGAAGTGTCTTGTGCGTATATGTTTAGTTCTCTTATGGAACTCTGGGTTTTGTGAAAGCTTCAAAGCTGCTTTATTGTCAATGTACAATTCAGGAACGTCTGTTAATATCACCATGTCTGCCATCAGCCGTTTTAGCCACACAGCTTCCTTAGCTGCCTCACTGGCTCCTACAATCTCCGCTTCTATTGTCGAGATTGCCACCAAAGACTGCCGCTGACTGATCCACGAAATACATCCACCTGCATACATGCTGAGCACTCCAGAAGTGGACCTACCGGTTGTAATCTCTCCTGCATGGTCAGCATCACTATAACACGGTAACACTTTATTGCAATTGCTTTTATAAATGATTTCACGATCCAATGTTCTTTTACGTATCGTAAAATCCTTTTAACCTTTAACCAGTCTTGAGTGGTTGGATTCTCGAGTGACCTGGACACTACTCCCACTGCGTAAGCTAAATCAGGTCTTGATCCAATCATGAGGTACATCAAGACACCTACAACCTGTCTATGTGAATAACCAGCAATGGTTATTTCTAAGGTCCGGATTTATATTTTTTTAAAAACCTGTAATATTTAAATATATATTTTATAAAAAATGGCAAATATTTTCATAAAAACCTGTAATATTTTTTAAATATTTCAAACTGAAACCAAGAAGTTAAACACATTTATTCATAAAATCATCATATTCAAAATCAATTGATCATTAAGTTATTTATTCTTATTATTTTATATTATATATATTTTTTTATATATAATTATTATTTATTACAAGAGGAAGAACCTAACCCTTAGCAAGTATAACAGGTATCCATCCTAATCCTTACATTGTTTACTGAACAAACAACTGACCATTTATTTTAAATCCTCCTTTACAGGTGATATTTTAAAAATACGTATAAATTATGAGTCAGAGAGAAATTCACCAAACGTAACGTTCAATACACGTATCTAAAAAAATAAACGTGACACGTTCTTACCACTAATTGGGATAACCGGGCTCTACCAATGCACCTTGTTTTCTTCATGTTGTAATTCTTACAACCGTTCACAATACAATAGGGCATTTGAAAATCGGCAAAATATTTTAAGAAAAATATGAGAAGTGCGAAATATTTTTTTTACTTTCCAATTTTTATTAAAATATTTGTGTATTTTTTTGTACTTAAATATTTTTAAAAATATTTCGATATTTAAAAAAATATAAATCCGAGCCCTAGTTATTTCATTCATTTCTTTCCCTGCTTCAGTAGTAGTTGATGTTTCTAGTGGGGTTGATACTGGTTTACATTCGTCCATATTAAGATTTAACTGATTTAACATTTTTGGACTATTTGAACCCAGCAAACACACATATAAAATATACATACAACATATGTAAAATTGAAGTAAATACCCCTACATATGCTTTCTTATATATCAAGTACGTAAGTATTCTTTAATAAGTTATATAAACCGTATGTCACACAATTACGTATATTTTACATAATAGTATAGAAACTTACGGATATTCCGTATACAGAAATTCATATAATATATACATATAGATAATTACATATCACTCATGAAATTCATGTGCTGTCATATTTACATGATTAGATTTACGTATGTTATATGTAAAATATTTTATGTAATATTACTTATTTTTATGTATGCCTTCTGTAAATATAATTAGAAATTATGATTACATAATTATATTGTATGGTCGAAAATAAAGTCCGTTTCTATTTCTATCGAACGCGCGTGTTTTCTACAACGCCAAAAATTGTAGTTCACGTACCTTTAATATTAGATCTGTATCGACTAAAATGCGTCTAATTTATATAGAAAATAAATAATATAAAATAAATTAAATCCTGGTCAATTTTAACATAAAGTTAAAGATAGGTATAATTATTGAATAAGACTTCACTCAACGGTAAAATCAAACAAAATTTAAACTAATAACGCGAAACAGCGCAAAGTTACGAAGTACGAAATAAAAAAAAGGGATGTTACAGATTAGCGCAGTGGTACAATGTTGGAGACAATGAAAACACATGTCGGATTTCGGAATTTGCAACGGTTCGAATCCGGTTAAGGGACACTTTTCAAACAAGTATAACATAATAAACTGTCGGTTTTCAGTTCAGGTAAAAACGGGTTCGTGCAAGAATTAAGTTAAATATAATTAAAAGTAAAGTTGCACGTAAAATGTAGTTTTTCCATTTTTTGTATCGAACTGCTTAAATAATTTTTTACATTGATAATAATTACATTATGCTCGAGTAGCTGCCATTTTGGTCATCGGAACGCTTTTACAGCTAATATTTTTTGTGTAAATATTACATAAAATATACATAAAACGTATATAAATTCATGTAGAAGAATTTACATCTAATAGACATATATATTATTTTGAAAATTGCTGACATCCTGACATTAAATATATCTTATTGTTCTTCCAGTTTTATATAAATTATATGTATTTTATATATAAATGTGTTTGCTGGGAAGCCATGAGTCCGTCATCAACAAATACGGTCAACATAAGCTTTTCAGTACCATTTTGTACCATAAAGGAACATGGATCAGCATCGCTCCGCTTAAAACCAAGTTTAAACAAAAAATCACTAAAACGCTGATTCCAACACCGAGGTGCTTGCTTTAATCCATATTAGCTCTTTTACAATCTACAAACAAGTGCACTTCCATCTGTGTAGCCATCAGGTTGCTTCATATAAATGTAACTACCTTGATTATCAATATTTCCATACAGAAATGCAGTAGATACATCAAATTGGATCAATTGCAATTTTTCATCTGCAGCAACAGTTATCACAGCTCTAACAGTACTCAATCTAGCCACAGGACTGAAGGTTTGATTATAATCAACATCCTTCTTCTGTAGATACCGTTTTATAACCAATCGGGCTTTGAAACGCTCTACGGATCCATCTGAGTTCGTTTTTACTTTGTAGGCCCACTTACAAGGTATAGGTTTCTTACCAACAGGTAAATTTTTCTAATACCCAGGTACGGTTGTCTAATAAGGACTTCATTTTCTGATCCATAGCAAGTTTCCACTCAGAACAGTACTGGCTCTGCATAGCCTCTTCATAAGTAGTTGGTTCAGTATAATAATTCATAATAGTATCGCAGGACATTACAAAATCAGTAAATTTTTGGGGTCGTTATAGAGTACTTCTGTCACGAAGTCTAGGAGTGGCAGGTCTTCCAAGACTCTCCAACTCCTTTTCACCCGACATTTCTTCTTTTGAACTTTCAGAGAACGAATCTTCATCAGCATTAGGAGGCGAATCTTCTCTGATTTCCGTCTGAAGAGGTTCGGCATTTTCATTCTCTGACGACTGGTTAGGTATTATAGTGACATCACCAGCAATTGAAAGAGGTTTTTCCTGAAACACAACATCACGACTTCGAATTAAGGTATCATTTTTACACCATCATTTATACCATCAGTATCATAACCAACAAGTTTGCTCTTCACAGCCTTTTTGTCCATTTTCTTTCTCTTTTGTTTAGGAACATGAGCATAGCAATCAGAGCCTATTATTCTCAGATGTTTTATATAAGGCCGCTCCCCATGCCATAACTCGTATGGGGTTTTCTCTGCAATACTAGAAGGTCCAGTCCTATTCAGTACATACGTGGCATTTACAAGTTCTGCCCATAAGGACTGTGGTAGATCATTTCTTGAATGCATGACATGGCACGCGCAGTCTCTACAACAGGGCGGTTCTCTCTCTCACAAGGGTTTTGTCGTGGTGTGTATGGCATAGTTAATGTTTGGGTAATCCCCTTCTCTTGTAATATTTTTCTAACAGCATTACTGTCATACTCGCTTCCATTGTCACTCAAAATGACTCTAACACGATGATGCAGCAAGAACCAATTTTAATTTTTCCTTTCTTTATTAGGCACAAGCATCCAACTTGATCTAAATGAAAAGTAACTTTCAGGCTATGAGTCTAATATCTTGCAAGTTAGTAACAGATCTGGTAGTTTTGAACTTCCACCCTTTGTAAGTTCAACATTTAAATCACTCCAGATGTTATTCAATTTAGAGGTATGACTTGCAATGTCATCTATTTCATCTCTCTTATGACTAAAAAATTGTAAACATAAATCAAAGGCTCGATCCTCAACAGACCCATCAAAGAGCCGATTCAGTTCATTCCAAACATCAGCAGAACTCATGAATCTTATTACAAGTTTTAGTATGTCTTCAGTCATGTTTGTAGTATGTAAAACTACCTATGAAAGTTTTATTTGGGAACTTATTCTTTATTTGCAACAGAAAGCTAAAATGTCACCCAAATACAAAATAAACAATAAAATATCGATTTGAACGATTGCAGCGCCACCTGTTGCAAATAAAAAAAAAGTTCTCAAATAAAACTGTCATAGTATGTTGCTTTCTGAATATGCAATAAAAAATTTCCAGTTTCCAATTAACATTTTAAAGTCACCCCCTGAGTTTCGGGGGGGGGGGGGGGTTGTTACAGAATCGGACGTCCCCCTCCAAACCATCAAACTTTTATTCGGCAACTTTTTTTATCAGATGTACTCATTTCGAGAAATTCCGCTGGTAAGATTACAATGGGACACCCCTGTTGCAAATAAAAAAAAAGTTTCCAAATAAAACCTTCATAGTTCCGAATCTGAAATAAAAAATAGGGGTTTCCATTTAAGATTTTAAAGTACCTCCCCCCCTGTGTGTCTGGGGGTGAAATTGTTACAGCTTCAGAATTCAGATGTCCCCCTCAAAACAGTTAACTTTATATTCGAAACATTTTTTGATCCGACGCAGTGTTGTAGAATTATCGCAGGTGACGGATTAAAATGGGACACCCAGTAGGTATTACTAGGACTAATGTTACTCGATTTGGATCGGTACGATTAGTTAATCAGGCTTGGCCTGAGCATCGATAGATATCGAAATAATAATAATATTGTCTTTATTTCGTTTGCATTTTTACATTTTAGAAAAAACATACCCTTTCATTAAAATGCGGATCCGACCACAGCTTTACGGTGTCTAAGACTTATATCTGTTTGCTTTGTCACACGCACTGCACATAGAGTTCCTCACAGATCTGAGTGAAGACTGATTTTTAATTTCTCTTCAGCGATTTGTGCCTAGAAAGACACAACTCAATATTCTGTGATAATGGATTACATTTAATTAATTACTGTGGGTAATGAATAATTATAATAATAATAATACAAAATAATAAATAAATAAATAAATAAAAATAAATAAATAATATCTAATAATAATAAATAAAAATGTTAATGGGCCTAGAATGAAGTATCACAACTTTCTTCATTTTGGAGACTTGTGGAGGTTGATGTTAAAAGCATCACTTACATCGTACAGCTGAAGATGTTGCAATAATTTATGAGCATTTATACATTATTACATAAGATTATGTTTTTTAAAGAAGACAGCTTTCAAACAAATTAATCAGTTGA
Organism: Pyrocoelia pectoralis; assembly: GCA_036250285.1. NCBI lineage: Eukaryota > Metazoa > Arthropoda > Insecta > Coleoptera > Lampyridae > Pyrocoelia > Pyrocoelia pectoralis. The sequence goes on from CM070075.1 coordinate 10,186,567, forward strand.
AGAAATCATTATGATTAAAACATTTCTGCGAAAGATTGCATCAGTGCATCTCAGATAAGAACAAAATGATGACAAAAAGATTTTTCAAAAAGGGAGGTCTTGTGCTTATTGTACAAGAACAAGTGGGAAGTCGGTAGGTCTTAAGAAATTCACAATGGTAGTGATGACGTTAAGAGAGTAGATGGTGTATATACCTATACGTAATGGTAAGGTCATTCGGAAAGACCTGTCCATTATCTTTGGAAAAAGTTGGAAAAAAGTTAAAGTTAGAGCACAGATAAGGTTAGAGTAATCCATTGTATGACTTATATAATTTGACACTATGACAATAATTGTGCTTAGTTAAAAGCCAAAGTGCCAAATACTTCATTTAGTTTAGTTTCTAACGTCGCGTCATATGATTTGAAATGATCTTCTTTCAGGGGGGGGAGGGGATAGGGGATGTTTATTCACGCGATATTTATTTAAAAAGTGACAAGACGTCGGCGACTGTAAAAATAGATATAATAAACAAATTTTCAGTTTTTTACAAAGCGTGAGAAAATACAATTAGCACATTCTGTTTTCTATCTATTGATAGAATTCCGAAAATTAATTAGACCCTTTAAATTCATGTTGAACTTTAATACAGAACTGTACCACATCTTTTTTACAGAAATGATGTGAGGATGTGACACAAACATAAACTTATTTAAAGCTAAAAATAGTGAAATAAGTTAAATTATCTGCAACTTCCGATATAGGTACGTGTAATTTAAACTTACAGTCTAGTTATCCAAAGCGAGTAAAGCTAATGTGCATGTACATCTAACGTAAACTTTGCTTAGAAATTCAAACTATTTGCATTTATATGCATATGAGCTGTAAATTTCCCAAATGTGTGCTCCAACTTAATGAATCGTTGCAAATTCCTTACGTGTCACAACCAATCGCGTCGGTTCACAATACGGTACAGAAGTTAACTAGGAAAAATAGAGGAAACACGGATTTTATGACGCAAGAGAACATTTAGAAAGAAGTACCTATGTAAGTATTGTGATTGAATAGGTGCCATTAAAAATATTCTTACAACGCAACTGTATTTTCCTCTTTGTACTGAAGTAAAATTGTTAGAACTTTTAATGATTGCAATATAACGATTTTCGCATCACAAAGGTTTTCCTCATTCAATACGTACGAATTAGGAATTCAATTTTCAACTCCTTGTTACCCTTTGATACGCGCAGGGAAGTTGAAAGTGCGAATGGTTAATTTCCTTATAACTGTCTTATTACTTGTAAACGATTAACTACGTTGTCCCTAGCACATTACTGTTATCTGCAACCCTTAGTGACAAGAAGTTATGGTATCTACGTATAATTAACAGAGTTTCCGGATCTCTTTAGAGATCAAAAATATATTAGTCTGTATGCTTACAATATAACACAACGAACTTTAACAGTTAACCGTCCAAGCTTAATTTGCTTACATTCGCTAGTATGAAACTCATTAATTATTATCATTTGTGAATAAAACCTTACACATCTTTATTTTGTTCAAATTGTTCAATTTCTTCCATAACTTTTTGGTTTTGCCATTCCTGTTTTCTTCGGCTCTCTTTATATCGAAGTCGCCCCAATCCTGCGAGCATACTTCCTAAAGGATTGCTAGAGGCTAGTATATTGAAGAGGAAACTTAAAGCTAGCTGCAAGTGGGGGCAGGATTACACGTAATTCACTGTTCGTAAAATATTCAGATCAGTAGAAGCCGTGAGAAAAACTCCCATAGCGCGAGTGTTGCAGAATTAAGGAAATTATTCATAGCTGTTGCACGTTTCGTTGTTTTCGCCCCGTTAATCCTAAGGTCCTTAGTTTTTGGCAACACTGTGTCGCATCAAAATCAAAAAAAATAAAGCAATTTAAACTGTTATCGAAAGACAGTTAGTTCGATTTAAGAAAACTGGTAATGTCCAGTGAAATAGTTACTCCAACTGTAGCAATCGTGTGATAGGAAAAAAAAATTGTGGTTAATGCCTTTGTTGTCGAAAATCCCCATATTTAATTGGTTCTTATTGTTTTGAAGAACATTTAAATGGAATAACATATTTAGATTTTCTAATAAATCGGTTTTTTATTTTTCTAAACGGTATCTCCTTAGATATAAGAATAACCTTGTCACTTTAGATGAATGGAGATCCCACACGCTTTTAATGTGGGATTAGTTCACTTCCAAAACTGACGGATAAGAAGAAGTAGATCAGCGTATATAGGTCAACGATCGTCATTTGTAACACCTCTTGCAAGTAATTTTTTCCATTACTCTAACTAGTAAATGTATTTAAAAAATGTTTAATTAAATATATTTACTGTTAAGCAGCCCTTTTTTCTGATCTACCAAAGAATCATGGGTTCATAGGTAACTTTAGGTGAAATATGAATACGATAGTTTTATATTACAACCGTTCATGCTCTTCTCCTAATAATAAAATTGTTACCCTGTGCTTGGATGAAATTAATAAACCCAGCAAACACATTTATATATAAAATACATATAAATTATGTAAGAGCTTTTTAGATTTATATAAAACTGGAAGAAAAATAAGAGATATTTAATGTCAGGATGTCAGCAATTTTCAAAATAATATATAAGTATGTCTATTAGATGTAAATTCTTCTACATGAATTTATATACGTTTTATGTATATTTTATGTAATATTTACATAAAAAATATTAGTTGTAAAAGCGCTGCGATGACCAAAATGGCAGCTACTCGAGCATAATGTAATTATTATCAAAGTAAAAAATTATTTAAGCAGTTCCATACAAAAAATGGAAAAACTACATTTTACGTGCAACTGTACTTTTAATTATATTTAACTTAATTCTTGCACGAACCCGTTTTCACTTGAACTGAAAGCCCACAGTTTGTTATGATATACTTGCTTGAAAAGTGTCCCTCAACCGTATTCGAACGTTTGCGGGTGGGCGTTGCAAATTCTGAAATCCGACATTCTAGCACTGCGCTAATCTGTAACATCCCTTCTTTTTATTTCGTACTTCGTTACTTTGCGCTGTTTCGCGTTATTAGTTTAAATTTTCTTGATTATACCGTTGAGTGCTGTCTTATTCAATAATTATACCTATCTTTAACTTTATGTTAAAAATGGCCAGGATTTAATTTATTTTATTCTATATAGGAAACACGCGCGTGCGATTACTTATGTGGCACAAATCGAAACGGATTTTATTTTCGAGCATACATAAAAAATAAGTAATATTACATATAACGTACATAAATCTAATCATGTAAATATGAAAGCATATGAAATTCATGAGTGATATGTAATTATCTATATGTATATATTATATGAATAATACAACTCGTGGAAGCCTAAACAATAATATATGAATTTCTGTATACAGAATATCCGTAAGTTTCTATACTATTATGTAAAATGTACGTAATTGTGTGACATACGGTTTATATAACTTTATTAAAGAATACTTACATACTTGATATATAAAAAAGCATATGTAGGGGTATTTACTTCAATTTATATATGTTGTAATTATGTATAATTTATATGTGTGTTTGCTGGGAAGGATATTTTTTCTCAACATTAAAATCCAAATTACTTAAACTGACTCCCACTCTAATTAAATCATCCTGATCCAAGAAGGGATTTAGACTTAGTATATAGGAATTTTTCTTTAATGGTACTTCATTCTTTAATGCTACATACTCGTTCGGAAATGATTCTTGCTGCCTAATTTTAATTATAACATAATGTGCCCTTTGCAATTCCCTAATTGTTACAACTCCTACCGTGCGTTCATTTTTATTTAATTTCAAATTTGATATAAATCCTCCCAATTACTTAGGAAGCTATCAAATGCATGGCCATCTTTGTTTCTGGTAGTTCCATTTCTACCGGAAATTCTTCCCTACGCATTTCGCGTGCTAAACATTCTGCTCCGCACCACCACAAGGGCGCATTGAAAATTTCTCTTGTATTCATACCGCGTGACAACAAATCCTCTGGATTATTTTGCGATTTCACATGACCCCAGTCTGCGACCTTGCTTATACGCTGAATTTCGCTTATACGATTAGCAACAAAGTTTTTAAACCTACTGGGATTCGCTTGTATCCACAATTGTTGAATCCGACCAATAAAAATACTTGCACTTCTTAGCCGCTAAAGTTAATTTAACCTTATCAGCTAATCGTGCTAACAACACCGCTGCACATAATTCCAGGCGTAGTAAGGTCACCCTGCGTAGAAGTGAGACTTTACCTTTAGCACATAAAAGGCTTAGCCTAATCCTTTCTAGTTTATCGACCGATCTCACATACAAACAAGCCTCATACGCCTTTTCCGAACTATCAGCTTTATGGGTCTAGGACGTTTGGACGCGACCGTTTGAACGCGACCGTTTGAACGCCGCCGTTTGAACGCAGAGACGGTTGAACGCAGGGACGTTTGAACGCAGAGACGTTTGGACGCAGGCCATTTGAACGCAGGGATGTTTGAACGCAGGGACGTTTGAACGCAGAGACCTTCGAACACAAAATTTAAATTATTTTTTAAATTATTACCGTTTAAGTTTAGTTTAGAACACATTACCAAAAACTGAGCACCTGTAAATATGTAGTCTAAAATGATTGTTTTTGTTAAAGACTTACAGTTAGATCGTCGAACTTTCGCGATACGTCTTAATATTAAAAGTATTTTTAGGTGGCAGGTTGTAGCGAACCTGTTTTAAAAAAAAAACTTAAGAGGTCCTAACAACGATTCAATATGCTTCGCCCCCATGTACACAGAGGTCCGCCCTCACACGAAGGTTTTTACAATGGTCTTCTTTTTTTCTTTTCTTTTCTAAATATATAAATACACAAACTTTTAACACATATTTACAGGTTCTCAGTTTTTGTTAATGTGTTCTAAACTAAACTTAAACGGTAATAGTTTAAAAAAATTTTAAATTTTGTGTTCGAAGGTCTCTGCGTTCAAACGTCCCTGCGTTCAAAAGTCCCTGCGTTCAAACGTCTCTGCGTTCAAACGTCTCTGCGTTCAAACGTCCCTGCGTTCAAAAGTCCCTGCGTTCAAACGTCCCTGCGTTCAAACGGTCGCGTTCAAACGGTCGCGTTCAAACGGTCGCGTCCAAATGGGCCATTCCGTCAGCATAGTCATGCACCTCCCTTATTATAGCATCGCAGTTCAAAGCATGTCGCGGTATTTTTAATTCATTTAAATATCTCAAACCCTCATAAAATTCCCTCCATCTAGAATACATGTCCATAGGAATTACATCATCCCAAACGATACGTAAAGCCTAAAGTTCCTATATTATTAACTTTGCCACTATTATAACAGGGCCAACTAGTCCTAGGGGATCAAAAAGTTGAGCAATAACCCCCAAAATATTACGTTTAGTTGCCGCCCATTTTAGATCCCTAAAAATTATATCATAATGTAAAGTGTCTAGTATCGCATTCCAGCCTACTCCTAATATTTTATTTTCATTGTCATTACTCAAAGTTAAAATATTGGACTCTAACTCGTTATTAACGTTAAAAGCAACTCAAAATTATTTGATAACCACTTTCTTAATTCAAAGCCCCCACGTTTTAATATTTGTGATATTTCAAATTGTAATTTTAACATTTCTGCTTCATTATCTGTTCCAAATAATAGATCATCCATATAAAATCAATTGGTTATAAATTATAATTTTCCCCCTTGGCCTCCAAAGCTAATTGATATAAACATCTCACTGCTAAAAACGGAGCCGAGGTGCTACCATATGTGACCGTATTTAACTCATACACCTTCATCTCGGCTTGAGAATTTTCTCTCCAAAATATTCTTTGAAATCTTCGATGGTCCTTATCAACTAGTATAGTACCTGTACATACATTTTTAATACATCACTCGAGCTACAACCTTGTATTGCCGAAAATTTAGTAAAATAGTAAATAATTCATTTTGGATGGTACCCCCCCCCCCCACCCCCGTATATTGAACGTCATTCAAAGAAATTTTATTGTCTGATTTCATTGAAGCATCAAAAACTACCCTACATTTTGTTGTTACACTACCCGTTTTGATTATGGCATGATGAGGTAAGTAATACCCCACTTCATCATCCATTTCCTCGCTACTTAATTGTCTCATATGATTTAAGGCATAAATTCAGTATAAATTACTCTCAATTGGGTATTTCGACTCAACCTCCTCTCCAAGGCCAAAAATCGTTCTCTTGCTAACTCCTTTGATCGACCTAACTTCGCCACATCGGCGGTAGCCTTACTATGAATCGACCGGTATTCCTCTCTTTTGAAAGTGTCACGAAAATGCTTTTCGCATAATTGTTCTGATTTAGACTTATATTTCTTACTCGTACAGGTCCGGCGCTGCTTAATTAATGCAATTAGTACACTCCCACATGAATATATTTAAAAAAATGAAATGTGAGGTAAAAGAGCCGTACTTTTCGGAAATTGTCACTCTGTTACGTTAATTCCAATTATATTTAGGTCAAAAAAGAGTACCATAGGCCAGCGTTTCGTAGTTGGTGAAACATCGTAATTTTCACACAGTTGGTCAACTAAATCCACTCCGACTTTTGTCGAATTATAAAGTGTTACGATCTCTAGTATGTTTTTTCATTAGTTGAACGATAAATTAACACATCATGGTGCATATTTTGGGGAACTATGAAACTAAAGTGGTGCCTTCCTGAAATCCAAAAATTGAGGAACCTTGTGCCTGACTTTTACTTTGTCGAAATTCCTCCGGCATTTCGGCTTTATCTTTCTCATCGTGCCAACATAGGTTTATTATTTATTATTGTTCTATCGAGAGGAAGAGTGGTGCACCGGTTGTCATCCGTATTGTTTCTGTTGCCATCTCTAACGGGCTCTACCAAACGCAAAACAATTTCTTCCTCTGAGTTAGTCATTTGAAATGGTTCATCGCTTGCCTTCTGATATAAGGCTCTAAATTAATGGTATATGCAGTCTTACAGTTTATCAGAGCAAACAACTTATTCAATACTTAACCGGCATGCTTGCTTGAACGTGCATCTACCTCCGAATGCCAGCAATTGCTCGAAGTTATCGAAATGCGGTTTTCGCCAATTGATTGCATTCGGGCGAAGGACGAAAATGCTCAAAAAACGTCCGGGAAACGTGAAAAATTGATAAAAAACCGTGGAAATTGCTGTGTAGGTATTTTGCTTCTTTCACTATTATTACGGTAAGTTACATAGAAAAATTATCAGAATAAAAGTTGTGTAGCCGATTTCAATTCGACGGTTCTTTCTCGCTTCTGCAAACAGTGTCGTACAACGTATAGAAAAGGATAGAGTGATGTTCAGTAGCTAGCGCCGTTGCCGCTTTAGAATCCTCGGTCGAAGTATGCTTTTAAGACGACAGTTCGGGAAATTCGTTGTTACGTCGGAAATACCGTACCAAAATTATTGTATAATGATATAGCAGAATGCACAGGAATTTCCACCGATTTTTATCCATTTTTCACGTTTCCCGGACTTTTTTTTTCTGCAAATTTGGATTTAGTACCTAGGGTACTACCTAAATCTAAATATCCGGTTTGTAGGGGTAATTAAAAATTTCGACTTCAGCCGTTCGTTGACTGGACTAAATTGGAAGTTATATTTAACGCCGTTTTTGTGTTACTTATGTCGTTCGCGTAATTCGTTTTTATCACACTGCACCACACGAAATGTGCTTATAGTGCATTTAAATTATAGCGAGATAAAAATGACGTTTAAAATGCTTTTTAATTACGAAATTAGTGTGCGGTTCGTGCGTAAAAATATTACATTACTCTCTCGGTACGACCGGATTATATATCTGCTTTTAAATCAGTTTATTTTTGAAGTTACATCCTTACTAAACCAACGCTCGAAATTAAGATTTGAAAGTTCCCAAGTTGTTTAGAGTAGACTGAATTAAAAAAAAACAACGTTTTACTTCAGCGTGGAAGTTTAAAAGCAGTTTAGTATATACAAGAAATCTGAACCAAAACACTTGTTTTACCATCTCGTCTTCTCTTTATTATCAAACTTCTACAAATTCGGTTATTCGTTTAATAAGAACAAAAGACGAAAAAGAAATAAACATTCCTATTGTAATTTCAACAGATGTAAATTTTCAGTCGCAAGCATTTTCATCCCATTGTATCCATCTTAAAGTTTCAACGACTTCTAACCGTGGTTTAAATAATTTATTGTACTAACTTTTCAAATGACTTTTTAATTGATCCCTTGAGTAATTTACCTTCTTCTTATTACTTATTTTGCATTATTATATGTTAGGGACGAGACATTATATTAGCGCATAAAGATTTAGGTGCGCAAACCTCTTCCTGATTGTAGTATTTCGGGCGTTACGGAAAAATGAATTTTTTTCATTACACATCACCATTGTGTGAATAATGGTAATGCATGTTTCCAAATTTTTCTCAAATTTTAGGTTGTGGAACTATAAAATCAGTAACTTAATATACGATCGATGTATTTTACATCTACAGGGTCCTGCACCTCCCGTCCCGTCTTCTGTAGCTCAGTTTTTAATTAAATTAGGTTTTTGATATTTTTCAGACGTTTCCTGTACCTCAGTATATTTCAGTAAAATATTTTTGATTATACAGAATGTCCCAACAAAGTATGACGGCATGATGATATATATTTTTTTAATTAGATGCTTTACTTTTTTTACTTATTTTGTCGTCTTTTATGCTTACCTACATATTCCTAAAATTCTATTGAAATCGGTTCGATGAAACCAGCCAAAAAAAAAACGAAAAAAATTCGGTTTTGCACGAGTGGTTTTAAAAATTAATAAAAAACGCAAGTAGTACCTGGTGAAATTTTACGACACGCTCATTAAATAAAGTATAGTAGTCTCGTTTACCAAGTTTCATTGATCCAAATTATACAGGGTGATCAAAATCTAGTGTCAAACTTCTCAAACTTTAAAGCACAGTATCTTCCATGTTTTAAATTGCAACCCCTACATATTTTGATGTCATTTGATGTGGAATTGAAAAACATTAATTTTTTCTAATACAACTCTATGGCAATTCCTAATATTGTAAAAGTTATTCAAGAACAAGTCATTTTATCAATTATTGCAATAGCCATTTTAATTGATAAAAAATCGGAAGCTGAGTTGCACTACTCCATTTTATTTTCGTAATATCTGGTACCGATATTGATTTTTTGCGATACAAATAGCTTTATATTATTTCTGGTGACTTATTTTATTAGTATCATATTGTTATCTTTGGCTTCACTTACAATTTGTTTGGCTTTGTACATTGCCTTATTCTCAAGCTCCGCCATCATAACAGCTCTGTCTGCACTATATCCATTGCAATATTTCTGCCCACTTGGATGTCCATGTCACCATTTCTTCTTTTCGTTTTCTTACCGGTTGTTTTTCTCTAACTTTTCATTTATGGATTTTGGATTGTGCAACACCTTGTTTTTAAATAGCAATCTATTGCACTTTTCACACCAAGAATTCAGTATCGACCGTTACCGAGCGCGCCGTTGCCTTATGTAGCATGGCGGGACGCTGGGCTGGTCAGGAATCGGTTGTGGCCTTAACTAAACTGCGCCGCTCGAATCTATCTATCTTTATTTTAGCGTTATTTATTAACAATAATCTTGTTAATAAACAATGCATTTCATTTTTATTAGGTACAATTTATACAAAAATTAAAGGTATATTTATTTATTAATATTGCTTGCAAATATTCAAATATAATTTACAACGATTAAAGAGCGAGGCGACCCTGTCACTAATATCCCAGTGACGGCAACACTGCCCGGGTTTCTCCCATTGCCTATGCTAGCCATGCTGAATTATCGGTGTGAAAAGTACAATAGTCATCTCCTTTATTTCATTTTTAGTGTTAGTGCTTCATTCTAAATTTTGCTTCAAAATTTTCTTTGTTTTTGACCATCGCATGTAATGTTTCTATTACAACGAACCCCACTACGTTTCCTTCTGTGTCCTTTACTTTCTTGTATGTTCTCGGTATCTCAAAAAATTCCGCCTGGAAAGATACAAAGTAAAGACGAAACGATCAAAAGGTCCTCTATTGATGTCTAACCCTAACAACAACCTGAACAAATAAGGGTTGAACAAGGGAATATAGATAGGACAGGTAAAAGTAAAATAAGGTCAAGGTCAGGTGAACTTTAGAAACGATGCTCTACCAACCGTGATCTAGTAACTGTAGGATTCCACGTTAGCCAAAACTCATCATTCTCATTTTGGTTCGTAATTAATGGGATAATGAAGGCAACGACAAGGTTTTACTTCAATCATTTGTATTTGTTTTAATTAATTGTGATGATCATCTTCTTGTAATAAAGTGTTCCTTAGATGAGTGGATCTAAAATGTAGCTGATTTAGGCTCCCAATAAATGGGCCTCCGATTTACGATAGTATATCAAATATATCAAGGCTAACATTTTAAGATTCATGTTATCTATTTATATTAATTAATTATTCGTAATTAAATTCTCTACAACTTTTATTTGAAGCATTTTGCGATACGCATTGCCATTCTCGAGATATAAGCGAAATACGCGCGATGCGCGCACGTGTTACCGATTCGCCGCAAAACAGTCGACATTAAAAAAATCTATCTCGGCTCCTATTGGTCGTAGAGATAAAAATAAAACATGAAAATGTGCGGAATTTTGTCAGCTACAACTTTCTTAACGTTTTTGTTTTTGATAAAATTGATACTTTTTGAGTTAATTACGAAGATCTGTTTTTTTGACACTTTTTCGCCCCCCCCATTTTTCTCGGTGGAGGGGTACCGATGGGTACTTTTGAACACTTCAAAGGGATCACAAAACAAGCCTGTTCCTAAATTTTCAAAGCTGTAACCATTAATTTCATCCAAATTTTCCCATTTTACTGGGCTAAGCGTATACGTCGGACAACTGAAGCGGAGTGCAAGCGCTATCTATGACGACGTCCCAAACCCAACCGATAAACTTAAAAAAGCAATGAACCACATCAACTTGAAGCTAAAGATACATACTAAAAGTTTCATTTGAACCATTTTTTTTGTGTTTGTTGTTTTATAGGTCCCTTAATATCAACTTTAACGAAAAGTTTATAAGAATAAGATACTTTTTATGGGTATTAAGGAACAAAATAAAAAAAAATTAATTCTCTGCGATGAATATTAAAGAACTTGTAAGCAATCTAGTGAAACTATGCATTTGTAAGCTGTTAGAGGTGATGGGGGGAGAAGCACAAGGGGGAGAGGCGGGGACTTTTGAGAAAATACATGTCTCATCATAACATATAAAAAATGCAGCTTTCCACTAATTTGTTGCGACAAATGACACTTTTCGGCCTTTATTGACTGGGCTATTTATGTTTATGTTAATTACTGTATTCTACTGTAAAATTATTGTATTTGTATTTTTCCGGATAATTTAAATAATAATTATCTGAAATGCGAAGCCAAAAATGTTATAATACAGTGTATTATCTTGTAACTAGATATTATTAAAATGAGTAAAAAGGTATAAATTTCAATGTAAATGAAATAAAACCAGATCCATTTATTTACAGCAATAATCGAGCGATTTAAATTTAAATTTGTAAATTTCGAATTCTTGCAAATTTAGGTAGAAGTCGCAGAATTGTGCGTGCAATGCAAACACTTCTGATTTAAATTATTGATCTAACTCTATGAGACTTGATCCTAAATATCGCTCGCATGTCATTACTAAATCAACTACTATAGAAGGCGGATGACTGTATTACAATGTTTTATACCTATACAAATTCTTTGCCCTTCGAAATACAGCTAATTTTCAATTATCTATGGAATATATTAATGCAAAAATTTTAACATTGAATTTTATATTTCAGAAGCCGTAGCTGAAATAATAGGAGCACCTGATCTACATCTTAGGGCGGGTTCGATTTTGCGATTAGTATGTGCTTTAAAATACTCTACTGAAACACCCTCCTACGTTTTCTGGTATCACGACCAAAATATGATAAACTACGATACTGGTGTAAAAGTAGTACCTAATCGTACATCCAGTATTCTAGAATTACAAGAAGCCGACCAAAGGAATAGTGGTAATTATACATGTAGCCCTTCAAACGCTGTACCAGCTTCTATTAACGTACACGTGCTTAATTCCACAGAAGGTGAGTTTATGCATTCATATTTAATGGTAATTGTTTCAACTGTACTATTATGTAGAGGAAAACCCTGCCGCCATGCTGCACGTCAATTGCGGAAATTCTCTAAACACGATCTCTTCCACATCGTTTGTAATCCTATTTATTAACGTTTTTAGTTGTACAAGATGAAATATATGTACGAAATAAAATACTTTTGTGTATATATCTGTAAATAATATAATTTAAAAGTTGAAACCATAATTATGTAAGCTAAAATTTCACGGCATGTTATTACCATAATGTATTATGTTAAATAAATGACATGTATTAGGAAATTGACTTTTAATGAAACTGTAACAATTTTACAAATCTCAGCAGGATGTATTAATTAAAAAAACCTCAACATTATTTAATATTCTTTATGAAATTTTTATTTAAAGTAACAATGGTACGATAAAAAATTGCCTTATAATGATGATCAATCATGCAGACCAATATTGATTATGAATTAATTTAGCATAACAGGTTTCTAATTTTAGTACACCAAAGCATGAAATGACAGTATCGATTATTTATTTTCATTAAAGTTCTATTGGAAGCTTAAAGTATAACAACAGTTTCACAAACGTGGCTTAAAATGTAGTTAATGTCCTCTTCATCAACATTAAGAGGAATAATTGATTGTACTACTAATGTCAATATTTAATCAGCTCGTTAACGTCGCAATGGATAAATACACAATATAACAAGGTGGTACAAATTTAAAAATAATTCCTACATAAATATCACTTCAAAACTGAAGTGATATTTATGCTCTTCAACTACAAGTATAATCTGTTACTTAAAAGGTATTATAATGTTGGTACAATAAGCAGGCACCAATTAGAGAATTATAGCGTATTTCTATTTGTAAGTCTGTATTGAAAACAAAGTGTATGAGGAAATTAATTATCTAATAACTCTTGAAACGCGTAGCGCACCGAAACACGTAAACTGAGATGCTTCATAATCCTAGGTGCTTTACTATGCGTAGATATCATAAAAAAGGGGTTATTGCAGATGACTTTTGACGCACTGATATTTACGGTTACGTATAAAAATTGAAAAATGGAACTAAATTGTTCTTTCGTGTTTTTGTCAATTTTCGTTTTAAAAAAATATTACTGTTACTCCTGTTATATGAGTAATCATAGGGAACATGTGGAACGCCGTTTTGGACAAAAACAGTGAAATTATCGAAATGTATAACAAAATGTGGACAAAATTACACGAGTGACAAAATAACTGCTACTAAAATCTTAAATGTCATAAATAATATCTGCAAAATATTAAATTCAAATAGAATCATTCGAATGTAGAATGATTTCCTTAAATTTTTACAGTATTTACAGTGCCTTTCCCTCTATGGCGTGGAAATGCAAACGTCGTCAACTCTTCCACATGCGTTTGAAAAAAATGTCCCGAAGCATTGGCTACTTCCATGGGTGTATCAATAATTTGTGTTTTCTTAAATTGACCTTAATTACAACAGCAAATTTTTTATTAAAAATTTCCTCTGAGTTTTTGTAGAAATTATCATGAGAAACATTTTGAGCTTTTTATCTATCATGATAAAAAAGTGGCGGGCGATTTTAGAAAAAAAATATTTGAAACCCCGTGCATCTCTTTCTACCTACTTTCTCTTACTTCTGGTCAAAGTCATTAAGTGTGTCATCAATCTCATTAGGGATACCTACATTAGTAAACGTAATCTGTTTTTATTCAATCGAAAAATAAATTTTGCTGAAAATTAACAATAGCGCAAAACAAAAATTTATAAAATTTGAAATAATCCATTACCATCTAGTAATTTTCAAAACATACATTTTTTAACATTTTTGCATCGACGGAGATATGTATTAGAATTGCTTATTCTAGATTATGGACATGATCCTGAATTAATTCCCATATTTGAAAATAATGAAATGCAGTTACAATAAATGTCCTACAACTTTATGTTAAAATATATTGATTGAAATGTATAAACTAATAATTAAAAAAAAAAGGTATTGTATTCAAAATATTCATCGACTTTTTGACCAACATTTTTGTATTAGTATGTGTATAACTACTTATTGTCTATTCTGTATACTTAATTTATTTATGTATGTATCACTCAACGATGTATGTAATATTAGGGCTGTAAAGATCCGCAAATTTTATGGATCCGGTATCGGATCTAAAAATATCCGGATCCAATGGATCCGAAAACCGGATTTTTTCGAATTTTCGAAGGTTAAATCCGGATCTACGGAATTTGGGGTTAAATCCGGATACACGGATCTACGGGTTAAATCCGGTCCTGCATTACTATTAATTTACATAGGATCCGGATCTAAAGTGTGTAGCTGTATCCCTTTTTGAATAAATTCATAGAGGAGATTACTAGATTTGAGTAAATTTCATTTACTGATTCAGATACCTCCATTTTGAGGTTCCTTTTTTGTAGGTCATAGATCCTTGTTTTTAATTTTTTATATGTTGGCTTCTATAGCCTTCTAGCTTCAAAAATATTTGTGATTCTTCATTTACTGTAATAATGTTTCATTTTAATAACTTCTAAATAATACGACTTACGAAATTCATTTTATACATCAGCAACAGAATTCACGTGTGATCGAATTTCGGATCCGGATACGTGGATCCTGTTAAACAAATCCGGATCTACGGATCCGGATCTTGAGGATCCGAATTCTGTAGGTATGAGATCCGGAGAAATCCGGATCCGGATATATAGTAGGTGGAGATCCGGAGAAGATCCGGATCCATACCGGATTTGGATCGGGAACCGTTTGACACCCCTAGATGTATCTATTTGTATATGATAGCAGCTTTTTCTTTATTCGATAGTAAAATTGGGGTTTACCTGAGGCCACCTGAGGTGTAATTCGTCAAAGATTATAATTATACCTCTATCTCATTAAAATTACTTCACGTAATGGGTTCTGTGTAGTACATTTTAATCAACTATTAGACGTTTCTTATAATCCGCACTGTCCCGCACAGCCTTAAAGCACCATTGATAGTGATCCCAAAACTTGTCAAACAATTCTTCTATTCTATATCATCAATTTTTGTTTTTTTATAATATTTGTTATAAGTGCATTCATTTCATTCTTAGAAGACAAAAAGTCATTTCGATGATTTGTAGTGCATTATTCCATTATGTAAAACACGCAGATGCGGGAAGATTTGTATTGTGTAGATAAAAGCAATTAAACAGAAATTTGATAACTTCAACGAGCAATTTATTCTTAATCAACTGGAAGAATTGTCTAATTGCAAATTTTATAGTAAGTATCTAACTGAAACTTAGTGTGCGGCGTGATAGTAAGAGAGAAGTTACAATGGGATTCCTACGATTAATTGCATTAGGAGAGAGCCATACTGCACGTATTGAACAATACATCCCTAACCAACTGTGTAACACAAACTTACGGCAATGCCGTGAACTTATCTGATATGTATGATATTAACAGCGCACAAAACTGGACAGGCTGAATATTTAGCTCAAATTTAGCTACTGCAGGAACAGTGAAGTATTCTCAGTTAGTGTCGTCATTTTTGAACCTACTTCAAAATTTATACACCTATTTTCATGATGCTTTTTAAAAGAACCGTTACTAAAAAAGATTATCTAGCGCAAGATTTCCCCCAACCTTTGAAGCAATGAGTGTTATAAAAATAAGTGCCAAACTAATATTAGTGTCTTGTAATCTTCTTATGAATGACAGTTCTTTAAACAGTGCCTTTAAAAGAGACAGCATGCAAGAAATAATTGGTTTACATGAATTTCGCAATACTGTATCATGGTTGCACCCCGATTCAGCGGTTCCCGATTCGGCGGTCCCCGTTTCAGCGGTCCCGTTTCAGCAGCCCCCGTTTCAGCGGCCACCCGTTACAGCGGTTCCCATTTTAGCGATATATCTTTTTCGGAGCCGCTTTGCACTGTTTCGTAGTAACTTATGATTAACGAGAAAGCATAATGTTGAAAAAAATAATTTTAAACGATGAGCTCCCATCCTTTTATCCTTACGAAATTGTTTGTAAATACTTTACTTATTACTATAAATATTTCTTTTATCTCAAACGGTATTTTTTGCCAAAAAGCAGTAACTTTCTGATTAAAAAATTCTTGTACCTTTTACAATAAATCAAATAACTATTCAAAAATGAATTTTTCGGTTTCCTTCGATTCTCTTCAAAAGCGCTTGGAATGTTTGATTTTTAAGCACCATTTGAATCTGTATGCACTGCACAAAACAAATCTACGACAAAAAGGCAAACAGGTCGTCAAAACGACTCCGCGAAAAAAGGACGCGGTTTACTCCGTCAAAAAGTTGATTTGAAAATATTAACATGTGAACTATTAATTAAAATTATTTTATTCATATAGAATATAACCAATAATTACACGTTGTGACAACCATTATCCTTTTTTCTGAACAACTAAAAAGTACTTGATAAGTTCATTCATTTTTATGCAAACGCAACTAGGTCCACTTTCTTGCTAAAATGGGATCCGCCGAAACGGGGCACCGCCGAAATGGGAAACGCTGAAATGGGACACCGCGGAAACGGGGAGCGTTGAAACGGGGCACCGCCGAAACGGGACGACCGCTGAAACGGGGACACACAAGGTTAAGCTTTAAAAATTGCCGAAATTGACTTCAGTTCACTACGGCAGATAAGTCAACTCTCTAGCCTGCTATTTGCCTTTGATTTATGAAACACTAGCAACCCGCTCCGACTTCGCATGCTACGTAGCAGCGGGTTGCCAGTAGATACTAAAAAAAGCTCGGAGTAATTCGTTTGTTTCCATATCATGTAAAAGAATAACACAATTTGTGAGCTTCCCAACAAATAACCGTTTTAAGATGTCTGTATATCGCTCATCTAGTAATCAAAGGCGGTCGCCATTCCTTTTGTTATCAAATTTTTTGTGCACGATTCCATAACGTATCCTGATCCTTCGATATTTGTTCGGGAATTTATAAATATGTTAGTTATCTGTAGCTTTCATTCTCTTGTAAATTTCCATCTGCTAACTTTCTCTAATAAATGCCATTATTCAACAGAACTATGCAAATCTTTTTGACAGCCGCGCCACGTTGTACCTAAACGAGCAATGTGCACAAGTAAATTCCGTTACCATAGCGAATAAGCGTATTATCAAACGTGTTTATGTTCAACAATCTTTATATAATTTTGTAACAGTTTCGAACAAATATTTTAGGCAGCATCAAATCGTATTTAATACGATTTAAATGGTCCTAATGTGCGGTCTACCTATAATTTTGTTTAAGTATGTGGTCTACCTTAACTTAATACCATGTATGTAAATGTGATTAAAAAATAAATAAAGAGGTGCATATATCATAATTTCTCAAACAGATAATTGAATAATAATCAAGCAAATCTATTTGTACTTTGCGGTTTAGAAATTCAGGATAAACGAAGAAATCGTAGTTGTAGATTTATGATATTATGTACTTATTCTTTTGTCATATACTGGACAACTTGTTGAAGCTGAAGAGGATCTCGTTTAAAATAATCAGGCTCGTATTGCGGACTGTTGAAAGTATAGTAACGGCACTGTAGAAGCCGTCAGTAATATGGTCCACTGGGTTTGGAAATAAGGGACGTTCGTGTTTTATTAGTTTATTGCTTTCTATATTTAACGAGATACACGAATGTAAGAATTTGTAAATAAATTACGTAAAATTTATACATAAATTTTACTTTTGGATATGAACCTCGTATTTGAAATCGTTACTCGCATATTAAGACACGTCTTATTCATCTTCAATGAGTAATTTAAATTCTGTTGGCATTGACAGATCTTAAATTTTAATTTTTAATCTTTCGATGCAAATAGTAGTTTATATCTACACCGTTAATTTCACAGTTTAATACCAGTTAGTATTGTGGATTGGAAAATCATATAGGAATATATAAAATCAACGGAAAAGACTGTACCTAACCAAGTGTATATTGGATCACTCAAAATTAATTTTAGAGAGCACTTAGCTCCTTAGCTCACCTCAAATGCTTGAGAAAAATCACAAAGTAGATAATATTTCTTTGGTTACGCGAGGAAATAATAAGAATGAACTCCATTGTTATTAAAGTTTCGAAATTCACAAAAACACACGCTTTCTAATGAATAATGATGGTTCAGGTCCTTTAGGCTTATCATAACTTGCCAACTTTCATTATAACTACTGTAATAGCTATGTCACTTACGCTTCAGGTAATATAAATTACTTACTTTTGTAATTTGCATTTAGTTATTCGCTGATGATGAAAATTTAACTGTCAAAACGCGTCCAATTGAATACATTTTTATTGTGGTTTTTGGTACTTGCAGTGTTACTCTCAAACTGGTGGCACTGAAGACAGTGCCCTACTGTTTATGCAAGGCACCGCATTTTTCCCCGTCCCATTTTGTGTCCGCGGAAAGGTCTACCCACACGCAAAATTTGTGCATTATCTGATTTAGGAAAATTTTCGTTTAGATTACATTTAAACGTATCTAAGACCAATAAATCGTATGAATAGATGGCATCAGGGCTGACATATTCTTTCAAAAAGCACAAAGAGAGGAGTTTTTAAAAATGTTAAAGAAAAATCTTTTTTGTTTTTGTATTTGTATACCTATTTAACAAATTTCAATGCGCTGATATCATTTTGAATTGCTTCGTATTTTGCGAAAATTGTTATTGTTTTTTCTTTTACTTCCCGAGTACGAAGTAAAAGGGAAGTATTCTATTAATGTTCCAAAAATAGTATATTATTTTATGTGGCGGAGAAGTACAACTTTTCATGGCGCGCCCGAAGGCAAGCCATGAAAAGTAACTTCTCCGCCAAATAAAATATGCTATTTTTTCTTCAAACTTCCGCAAATTTACGCAAAACATTTATTTTTAAATGATTTTAAGTGATATTATTAGCGGCGTTCGTTAAATTAAACGTCATTGTCAAATAGGTATTTGTTTTATGTTTGTTTTCACGAATAGGTAGGTAAAAGTGCTGTTTCGTTGGTAACGCATGAGAATTACATTGTTTTACCTCCGGCGGCGGGAAAGTGTTTCTATGGCAACACTTTCCCTCCCGCGGCGGAAAAGTAAAAGTAAAATCTGCTCTAGCGATAAATGTCAAACTTTGGCACCTACTATTTACCCATGCAATTTTTACATATCTTTGCGTTTGTGAATACGTAGATTCAAAACAAACAAAAATTTTCCGTCTGCCGTCTGTCCGTACACATGTTCTTGCAACGCCCTATACTCAGAAACTATTAAAGTGATCGACAGTGATTTTTCGCCAATCGATTGCATTCAGGCCAAGGGCGAAAATGCTGATATTATTTTTGATGATGTCACTTCCTGTATAAGCTAAACATTTTTTTATAACATAAAGTTGCAGTTTTTTATGTAGTTTAAGGGTATTTTTTTCTGAATTCAGCAATATGTGCTATACTTATTTTTTGAACAAAGTGTTAATACGAGGAAAGTCTCGTGACAATACTTGTCAGAATTTTTTATTATCTTTTCTTACACGAGGGATTAAAACAAGCGTCCACTCAGCAAACAAGATAGTCGGAAAATATGTCAACTAAAATGATGTATTTGAAATTTTTGACGCGGCAAATTATTTGTCCAATCATATTTGAGAATTCTAAGGTGTACATTCACAGCTGAAAGTAAATTATTACAGTTGACAGCTGACATTTTCCGCGAGCGTTTTATTACTTAATCCTTTTATTGTGTTACTCTTATTTGTTAAAATCAGTCTTTCTGATGACTTCTCATGCAGCATACAATACATTTATGTGTAACCAACAATACACATTTAAATTAAGCGCCCAAATATTTGTTTCCGGATTGTACCTTAAAAGCTACTCTAGCGCCGGTATCCCCTCTCCAACTATCTTGTTTTCTGAGTAGAACTGTATGTGCTTTATAAAGTTTTTAGATTGGCGTTATTCTCAAAATAAAATAAATTTTACTTTAAAAGGTCTTTAATGATCAATTTTAGTAATACTTTGGGATCATCTTCAATTTCATCATTAAACAACCCCAGTTTCTGAATTGCGAATGATGGAAATAACAATAACAATATCTGATTAGTCAAAATACACTAACTAGAGCACAGAACAACTTACAATGTTTGAAGAGAGACCATATTGATGTGACGGTCTTAAAAGCACAGATAAATAAAATTACAATGGTAAACAATTAAAAAATACTGAAATACACCATAATTAATTTCACTTTCAGTCGCTTTTCTTTGGGCAGAGTCAAACGAATGCGTATCATCTTGAATTTTTTTTTTCATGATGACCTGTACCTACTATCACCATCGTAGTGCATTCTTTTTCAATGAAGCCATATCATAACGAACTCCGTAAATTCCAAATTCGGCGGCGATTGTGACCAACTTACCGAAGTGATATCAAAAAATTAAGACCACTTTATTACATACCGTTTCATCGAGAAGTCAAAATTTCAAAATTCGAAAAAAAATTCGGGTGTACGCATATACAACATATTATTAGATAGAGGGAATACAGTAACGAACGGAGTTCGTTGTCACATTATCATTGGTAATATTGTAATTACTACAAGGATTCCGAAACTTCGACGAGGATGTCTTATAATATTCTTATTTTAGCTGTGGTAATGGTAACTCCTTTTATTGCTAAACGAAGATGGCTGCTAACAAAGCAGTGCATTCTTTCAATATTTTTAAGCAACTGTAACACTGTAAACAGAAGATGAAGAACATAACGAAGACGTACGTACGTATTAAACTTCCCTAGATGTATTTGTCACTCAAGTTGGAAACTTTATATTAACTTTGCTGCATGAAATGTATTTTGATGGTCTTCCTTAAAGGAGAAAGCGTAAAAACCTCAATCGACATTACAACAAAGTAATATCGGTTGCAAATCCAGTGCATGCTGATAGGCACGGAAGTAGACTTTAAAGTTAAAACTAAGAAAACAATTTAGGAAGGTTCATTCATCAGACGTAAAGTAGATTTAATGTGCCTACCAAAAAACGGTTTGGGTCTCCTCTAGTTAACGCCTATGTAAGATCGTTAATTTAATTAGCTCCCCTTTATCGCATTTCTGTTTAAAATTTACGCAAAATTTTGAATAACTGAATATTGTTAGAAAAGAATATTAAAGTGACTGCATAAAATGATGGCTACTGCTTTTGTAAAACAATGAAAATAAATATTGGACTAATTCATAAATTCGTTTTAATTATATTAAAAGCGGCAAGAAGTATAATTTATGAATCAGTAACGTTCAACCCCATTCTAATCATGTTAAAAATGATTCTCTAAATATAAAAGTCCCCTTATTCGCGCCTCTAAAAGACACAAACCCTAAACGCCCCTTACGCATAAATAACAAGGCTAGTCATGGATGTCACAGCCAACTTGAAATCTGACAGTGAAATTCCGCCTCCTCACATTAGCGTACTATTGTGTTCTAATAGTTGCTCAAGTGGGGTAGACTAAACGGTTTTATTACATCTTGTACCCACTTGGAATGATTGTAGCAAATTTACGATCGTTATTTATTTAAAAATATGTTTAATTTTGTAACATTGTTTACATGAAAATTTAAAGTGTACCGCCCTTATTTTACGTTAATGCAATTTTCTTCGTTACACAGTGTTGTGTTCTGAAAGATTTGTAGAACAGTTTTTACAGTATTTTATGTCAACAAGATAACTGTTATACCTATAAATTGGAATGATGAATTAAAAAGTTCGCTTATGGTTGTTTGTCGACTAAAAGCTAATATATGAAACGTACAAACCCAATTTGTCATAATTTATGACTTAATCCCGTCGCCGTCGATATTACTCAATGGTACAATTGAATTTCGTAATTATTGAACTTGTAACTACACTTTTAAACTCGATGAAATAGTTTAGGTATGAGTAGAAAGTCATTTTACAACATCAGTTGCCTTATCCAACAACAAAACAACGAATGAAGAGTGTATGAAAAGTAAATTACATAATCAACATACGTACTAAATATACGACAGGAGTTACCATCTTAGTGAACCTAATTGGTGAGGTAATTTTGCCATTTTCATGTTATAAATTTCATCCTGCATAAATCTATTTTCATTTTTCATGTGTTTCTGTTAATTGGCAACGTTTTACGTTTTGTAGCTTGTTTCATCAATGATTCCTTGCAACAAAGAGGACATTTTCTCAAAAAACGACAAATGCGATTTATCTATTCTCTTGCTTGAAATTATACTATGATTTATAAGAAACAGGCACAATTTTCGCAAGGAGAAAAACAGCAATATAGTTGATATTACTAACAGCATATAGGGTAAAGGGAGGAGAGATGGACCACCTTTTAAAAAAGTTGCAAAAACTTCTTTATTTTCAAACTACAACATTTAAATAATAATAATAATAAGATGGACCGACTAGGGTAGGAGAGATGGACCGTCTAGGGTAGGAGAGATGGACCTCCTTATAATTCTTATTTTGTTTTTGATACTGTAACGCCACACTTTTGGCAGATGTTTGCGAAAGACGTACAGGTCTCGTGGAGCCAACGGTGGCATATTACACACTGTTAGGGATGGACTCGGGCCCGCGCTTTCGGGCCGCCCCGGCCCGAGCCCGGCCCGATTTCGGGCTCGAATCCGGGCCGGGCCAGCATAATTTTAACCGGGCCGGGCTTCGGGCCGGGCCATACTTTTTCCGGGCCGGGCCGAGCCAAAGAGCTCGGGCTTTTCGGGCCATTCGGGCTTTTCGGACCGGCCCGAAACCAATACATCTACTATAACGAGAAGGATTATGTGTTCAAAGTTTAGTGCGCATCATTGGTAACATTGTTATCGTTGTAATTACGATTTCGATTAAATGATCAAATTACTAGTATTGTTTACGTGAAAGTAGAGAAACAAATAAACAATTGTTTATCGGATTTGTTTATGATACCCAATAACAAAAACCCTGTGTACAAGATAAGGAAGGCCACTATGGGGATTTCGGAAACGGTAAGACATAGAGTTTCGGTTAAATGGGAGAAAAATTGGGTAATTTTGAGTTTGGTAAAATGACATTTTTTTAATCTGACGAAATTCCGAACCGTTCCGAAGCTATGCGACAAAAAGCGAATTTTCAGGATTTCGATTCTGACAAATTGTTATTTGCCGTTGATGTTAAATTAAAAGTAAAAGAAGCTTCTACAGGTACCTTTTAACGTTCTTTAACATTCCATACAGAAAATTGGGATCCGACGTTTCGTTTTCAAGTAACGATCATCAACTTTATCAAAATCTAAGTATGAATTTGTATCCCTACCAATAACATTGAAACTGAATTTTATTCATAAATGGGCTTTTGCTAACTGTACTTTCTCATCAAATTAATGAAATGACACAGAATTTTAGATTTTGAATACAAACTTTATAACCATGTAATTACAAACAATAAACAACACAAAAATGAACAGATAACATTTGATGAAAAGAAAATTTAAACATGCCACATACTAATAATTAACAAATAATTATAATGAATGCTCGAAAAGCCCTCCCTCGTCCTCCAATCGTAAATAGCATCTTCTAACTGTAGAATCCAAAGCATTCTTTAACATTGCAGGTGTTACAGTTTGGAATCCCATTAAGTACAAACTTTCGGAGTTCTTTTATTCCAAATATATCTTTGTAAACATAATTTCTTATGTACCCCCAAAGGAAAAAAATCCAGCGGGGTTATATAGGAAGAACGAGCTGGCCAGGGTGTTCCCGAAATGGTGCTTAAAACTCTTTCGGCAAACCTATTTGAAAGGTAATCCTTAATCGCCTGTGAGTTGTGCGCAAGTGCACCATCCTTCTGAAACCAACAATTGCGTACTACGGCTTAGGGCAAAATATCAAGAGCGCTTTCAAAAGTAGAATCTAGTAGCCTTAAGTAAAATAGTAAAATAAGTATGAACTCGCAATTAAACCATAAAGTGTGATACATGCTTGAATGCAGAATAAAAAGCTCCTCTAATGTTATGTACGAAAAAATCAGGACCGTATTTAAAAAAACAAAGTTGATGATTGTTGCTTGAAAATGATACGTCGGATTCCAATTTGCTGCATGTCATATTAAAGAACGTTAAAAAGTACCTGTAGAAAGTTCTCTTACTTTTTATGTAACATCAATCACAAAGTAACAATTTATCAAAAACGAAATTGTGAAAATTCGCTTTTTGTCGCATAACTTCGAAACGGTTCGGAATTTCGTCAGTATAAAAATGGCATTTGGCAAAACTCAAAATTGCCCAACTTTTCTCCCATTTAACCGAAACTCTATCTCTTACCGTTTCCGAAATCCCCATAGTGGCCCTCCTTATCTTTGACACAGTGTATAGTCACTTTGTTGCTAAAAGTCGTGCCGCGGCCCGCCCGGCCCGATTTCGGGCCGGGCTTCGGGCCGGGTTGTGCTATTTTTCTTCGGGCCGGGCCGAGTCCATCACTACACACTGTATCCATTCGGCTGCCTTCTTCGTGGAACAGTAATCTTCGCCACATCCTACGCATTCGTTTTCCCAGTCACTAAGATGTTCACTCCCACTCGAATTTTTTTATACTTCTTACTCTTTATTTCTTCTTTGCCTGTTTTTGCCTTCACCTGTTTTTCTGCTTTCACTGCTTTAGCTTTTGTTATCTAATCTTTCTTCGCTTCAGCTTCTTTTCTTTCTTTTATGTATTCGAGCGAAGTAATGACACCACTTACTACTTTCCTACAAACTCTCTTTAAAGCAGGAGTTACTTTTGGAACAGGGGAGATCAGATAAAGTG
This sequence comes from Pyrocoelia pectoralis, assembly GCA_036250285.1. Taxonomy (NCBI): domain Eukaryota; kingdom Metazoa; phylum Arthropoda; class Insecta; order Coleoptera; family Lampyridae; genus Pyrocoelia; species Pyrocoelia pectoralis. The sequence continues at coordinate 10,211,634 of CM070075.1, forward strand.
CTTTGGCAGGAGTTATCTCTGCACACTCTGTTACTTGTTCTGGAGTTATTTGCCTACGTTGTACTCCAGATGGTCCAGGTTGTAGGGATTCTACCATATTTTATGTCGGTACTAGTAGTTTTGGTTGACGTATTTCCAGACTATTTTACTCTTGTAGTAGAAATGTGTGGTCTGGAATCCTATGGGGATTAAAAGGGTGTACTCCAGTGGCCCTGAATGCTGAAACCGAATTATCAACCGTTGCTGATCTTCCCCATGCCTCGCCTAAGAGCTTTCCAAACTAAATTCTATTAAGTCGTCTGTCTGGATTATTTAAAATCATCCGCCGACAGGCTTCATAGAAGTTCCCTTTTAACGATTTAAAAAATGCACGATCTAATGGTTGCAGATAATGTGACGTATGTGGAGGTAGACAACACAGAATTATGTCATTTTGTTCTGCAAATTCCAGTACATCAATATCCATAGTATGCGACGTATGCCCGTCTAATAAGAGCAGCACCTTTCCAGGAGCCTTCCTGGGTAGAAAATGAGTCATTAACCATCCTAAAAATATTTCAGAAGTAACATAAGCCGATTTAACTAACATACGTATACGTGACCCAGGAGGCATGTTATCAGACCAGTCATTTTTTATATTCTTGCCTTTGAAAACGCAATAAGAGGGCAAATAAATTCCTTCTGCACTAATACATGAAAGTATTGTAATGGTTTCTCCTTTCTCACCAGAACTAATGCTAGGGACAGCTTTAGATCCTTTCGCTGCAAGAACATGTCCAGCTCTGGTATTTAACTGATATATGTATATACTAGCAGGCTTATCTAATAGAGCGTTGTCTTGGAGAATTTTTTCAAGATCATTGAAGTAGTTTGTAACAGTGTCTCGTGACATACCTCGCGCGCGTGCAATCGACGTATTTTCAGCTTTTCGGACAGAAATATCGGGCCTTCTTCTTAAAAAAGACTGTAACCATTTTATACCTGCTTGTTCTAAAAACAAAAGAAATATACAAGAAATGATATCTAAACTCTTTGATCAGTAATACTCACCTTTAGTGTGGTTAAATTTATTTTTGGGCCTAAGTTTTTTAGCTAATTTGTATGCAATTGCACGAACTTCATTCCTAGTTGGTGCAAAGCCATGCTGCGGCAGTTTTTTTATGTGATTAGCCAGTTTTCTTTTAGTACAGTCAATTTAAACACAAAAATATACAAACATTGCAAAAAATCCTATGTTAGGTTTGCTTTTTTCATGGTGTTAGGTTCGGTCCCAGTAGTAAATAGTATTTACTACTGGGACCGAACCTGCAAAATTGCAAAATTGAGTATTTACTAAATACTCAATTTTGCAACTTCGAAAAACTTGTGGAAACTGGGGGGGGGGCACCAAAAACCGCGATTTTTTCGGACTTTTTTCAGTTTTAGCCTCGTAGATCAAAAACTATGAGTTGTAGTGCAAAGAATATGATTATCTTTTTTAAACTGGACTAAATTTTCTACCATTTGAGCCTAACCGGAAGTCTGTAAGTATAATAGTTTCCGAGATACAGCTCTTCAAAAATAGGCATTTTCCCTAAATCTGTTTTTAACGTATCATCCATGATTCGAGCCAGATATTGCCACAACGACGTGCCCTACGACCGTTGTCATGGAGGAAAAAATTGTAGGACATTTTATCACCTTTTTTTTAAGCCTAGATGCATTCCTGTAGGCCTAACACTTCTCGAGAAAATGACGGAAAACCGGAAAACAGTGAAATCGCTACGACTCCACAAATATGTAATAGCATTAATATGATTAGAAGACATTTTCTGATTATTCTTATTTAGCATAACGAACGAACGCTCAAAAAGGGCTAGTAGACAGACTTTTTGATCCTAAAGATTTTATTTCTGGGATGTGTTTGGAGGTGTTTGGTGATGATTATACGAAAAGTAGCGTAACAAAATGTGCGGATTTGTTTGGTTTTCCGTTTACATCTCTTGAACAGGCCATCGTAGTGGGAAATGGCCAACTATAAAAAAAAGCTGATTAAATTTTCTACAAGTTTGCTTCTATGCGTTTTTTCTCTATCTCTATCCGTTGAAGAGATATTCGCTGTCAAGAATTGACATTTTTTTTGAAAATCGCTTTTACACGACGTTTTTCGGCAAATATTGTGTCCTAGCTCCTAAAGTATTGGGTTTATAGCAAAAACTGCTGAAATAAAAGTTGTAAACCATAAAATTTCCTATGAAATACATATACCGTTTAATATTTTATCTCAAATAGATTAGATGTTATAGTTATTTAAAAAAAACGTTGAGTTCAAGATGGAATAGAGGGCACTAGAGAACAAGTAATTTTGTGGGAGGTTTGGAGCTAAATCTGATATGTGAGTATTAAATACAGATTACCTGCTTCCTTAGCCAAACAATTTCAGTCTTATCCGCCACCATGTTTAATGGTCTCTAGTCTTTTCTAAATACATTTATGATAGGCTTAATGTTTGACGAAAAGTACAAAAGTATTTTCTCAAGGCAGCTTTTATTTTATAATTGGCCATTTCCCACTACGATCGCCTATTCAAGAGATACAAAAGGAAAACCAAACAAATCCGCAAATTTTGTTACGCTACGGAGTTAGCTCATACGGTAGGGCCGGGGACTTTTCGTATAATTATCACCAAACACCTCCAAACACATCTTAGAAATCAAATCATTACGATCAAAAAGTCTGTCTACAAGCCCTTTTTGAGCGTTCGTTCGCTAGGCTAAATAAGAATAATCAGAAAATGTCTTTTAATCATACTAATGCTATTACATATATGTGGAGGATTTCACTGTTTTCCGGTTTTCCATCTTTTTCTCGAGAACTGTTAGGCCCACAGGAATGCATCTGTGCTTAAATAAAAGGTGATAAAATGTCCTACAATTTATTTCTCCGTGATAAGATTCGTAGGGCACGTCGTTATGGCAATATCTGACTCGAAACATGGATGATACGTTGAAAAAAGATTTTGGGAAAAATTGCCTATTTTTGAAGAGCTGTATCTCGGAAACTATTATACTTACAGACTTCCGGTTAGGCTCAAATTGTAGCAAATTTAGTCTAGTTTAAAGAAGATAATCGTATTCTTTGCACTATAACTCGTAGTTTTTGAGCTACGAGGCGAAAACTGAAAAAAGTCCGAAAAAATCGCGGTTTTTGGCGCCCCCCCCAGTTTCCACAAGTTTTTCGAAGTTGCAAAATTGAGTATTTACTACTGGGACTGAACCTAACAACATAAAAAAGTCAAACCTAATATAGGATTTTTTGCAATGTTCATGTTTAAAATGACTGGACTATTTCAGCATGGAATCAGGACCAAATCTGCTATTTTTCTCTAGATTATTTGCCTTTATTCGTCGTTTTAACGTAGTTTTAGGGATGGCAAATGTTCTAGCTGCCTCATTTATACCGACTTCATTTGTAATCGCAGCATTTAACGCATAATTCAAACTGTCAGCACTCCAGCAACCTCGTGGAGTGGTATTTCTTTTGCGAATGTATGTGTTTGGTATTTTTCTGCAACAAAAACAATAGGTCCATCTCTCCTCTCCTACACTGCTCCGGAGGTCTATCCTTAGGAGGAGAGAAGGGTCAGACTGTAATTAACGAACATAGTGCATTACACTAACAATTTTTAGGTTATGGTGTACATAAACGTATAACCTGTGTTCATAATTGCAAAAACATCAACTATTCTTACCTGAATGGCTTAAAAATTTGAAATTTTGTAACCCTCGAAAAATTTTTGCAACACTAAAAACAATCTTTTGCTTAAAACTTCAACAAATACTTGTAAACAAACTAACTTGACCACGCCCGGTTCAAAACTAATGATAACACGTAAATGTAGTTCCACGTACCGCGCATCGTTGCCAAACTTAATGAAATATCAGTAGTGGTCCGTCTATCCTCCTGGTCCATCTCTCCTCCCTTTACCCTACAGAAAAGCTGGAAAAGGAACTAGAGCTTTCGAACTAAATGCGCATCTCAACGTGTTTCGTCTAATTCGTAGAATGGACAAGTTCTTCATCCTCTCTACTTTTAACATTAGTACCTACCTATCACTGAAAAGATCGATTTTTTCAAGTATAAAATCGCAATGGAAAATTTGAGGTGAAATGATTTTATATTACGGAAAACGAATTGCTAACGGTCTTAAATCGAAATTTATCCCTGATATTTATCCCCACCTTCTCCCTACAATCGTCAACTAAAGTGTTTTTAAAAGTAGGAGTAGTAATTTATGAGAATAGTTAGAAATTATTTTACGAAAGCGACAATACCCAATGAAATAAAAATACTAACAAAAAGTTATCTAAATATTGATCACGTTTATTACTGATTTCCGTACATTAGTTACATCTGTAATGTAACCAAGGCTTTCCTTTGCGCTCTCCGTGTTACTTAAATATGATGGTCCCATATAGCATGAGATCCCTCCAGTACTCTAGAGATACTCTACAGCTACACTAACTTAATAGCGCAAAATAGGACATAAAATCTCCACTAACTAATACGTAAAGCCCGGTCATTATAATTTAATATATCAAGTATATTATAATTCACGCAGAATGATAGGTAAGATTTGTTTTAGCCTACAAACGGCTTATTTAGTTTTAATCGAATAAAGTACTATTAGAGTTATTAATCGCTTCGAATTTTATATATGTATTTTAATAGAGTGGAATGCGATGAATAGTTACCAACTACGCAAACGAATAATTGCAATACTTAGGGGTGCTAAAGTTAAAGAATTAAAGGAACGAAATATTTTGAGTCTTCGACTTTTATTACGCAAATAAGTTTTAATGTTGATTAAGAATTTCGTTGTAATTTCAACTGTCTGTGAATTAAAGTTATATTGATAATTAGGTGATTTTGAATAAAGTGTAGTAAAGGAAGCTCACAGTGATTACAGTGCGAACCGTAATCATCAAATAAATTCTTTAGTTTTAGTGGCAATTCTATTTTTCCAGTTGACAACGAAGTTAATTACTTACATTTTCATAGAAATGTTACTCTATGAACGACACATTACGTTAATGTAACGTGGTCATATGCCATAATTAGTGTTTTAAGAGAAACTTAAAAAATGAATCGAAGTGTTATTACGTTATGTCTTTTAGTAGTACAAACAAATAGAACGTTCCGTATTCCTATGGAATGTCTATTAAAGGTTAAAAATTAAGAATCGTATTTGTATAAGTCTGAAATTATTGACTCTTTAATTTTTATGACACTTGATAAATTTTGATCCGTAATTTTTTTAAACATACAAACTTGTATAACATTTATTTCTATAATACCTGATCATTTCTAACCTGTCATATAAATACAACTGCAATTTTTTGAATACGTATTTCTATGAATTGTGAAAAATTTTCACCTTTAACTTTTTCAAACTCATAACTTTCGACATTACAATCAATGAACACTGAAGTATATGTAACATGAAAAAATTACGACTGTAAAAATATTCAGCTTGCAGAACTAAAAACAGCGAAAGTGATTCCTGTACACAAGAAAACGACATAGTAATTATCGGCCTATCTCAATTCTTAGTGTGTTCTCTAAGATTATTAGAAAATCATCAGCGATAGACTAATGAGTTATCTAAATGGTAATAATTTTTTAACGCCGTCACAATATGGGTTCAGACCAGAATGTTTCACAGAACTAGCTTGCGCTAAATTTGGGCAACATAAATATAAACAGTAAACTCGACTAGGGAAAACACGTGTTTGGATTATTCCTTGATATCACTAAAGCCTTCGATATAATAGGACGCTACTTCCCAGCAAACAGATTTATATATAAAATACATATAAATTATGTAAGAGTTTTTTAGATTTATATAAAACTGGAAGAAAAATAAGAGATATTTAATGTTAGGATGTCAGCAATTTTCAAAAGAATATATATGTCTATTAGATGTAAATTCTTCTACATGGATTTATATACGTTTTATGTATATTTTATGTAATATTTACATAAAAAATATTAGTTGTAAAAGCGTTGCGATGACCAAAATGGCAGCTACTCGAGCATAATGTAATTATTATCAATGTAAAAAATTATTTAAGCAGTTCCATACAAAAAATGGAAAAACTACATTTTACGTGCAACTGTACTTTTAATTATATTTAACTTAATTGTTGCACGAACCCGTTCTTACCTGAACTGAAAGCCGACAGTTTATTATGATATATTTGCTTCAAAAGTGTTCCTTAACCGGATTCGAACGTTTCCGGGTGGGCGTTGCAAATTCTGAAATCCGACATTCTACCACTGCGCTAATCTGTAACATCCCGTCTTTTTATTTAGTACTTCGTAACTTTGCGCTGTTTCGCGTTATTAGTTTAAATTTTGTTTGATTATACCGTTGAGTGCAGTCTTATTCAATAATTATACCTATCTTTAATTTTATGTTAAAAATGACCAGGATTTAATTTATTTTATATTATTTATTTTCTATATAAAATAGACGCATTTTAATCGATACGGATCTAATATTAAGGGTACGTGAACTACAATTTTTGGTGTTATAGAAAACACGCGCGTGCGATTACTTATGTGGCGCAAATAGAAACGGACTTTATTTTCGACCATACAATATATGTAATGTAATGATAATTTCTAATTATATTTACAGAAGGCATACATAAAAAATAAGTAATATTACATATAATATTTTACATATAACGTACATAAATCTAATCATGTAAATATGACAGCACATGAATTTCATGAGTGATATGTAATTATCTATATGTATATATTATATGAATTTCTGTATACAGAATATCCGTAAGTTTCTATACTATTATATAAAATATACGTAATTGTGTGACATACGGTTTATATAACTTTATTAAAGTATACTTACATACTTGATATATAAAAAAGCATATGTAGAGGTATTTACTTCAATTTATATATGTTGTATGTATATTTTATATGTGTGTTTGCTGGGTTTACTGCAAAGAAAACTGGAAGCACTGCAGGCATAAAAGGCTCCATCAAAGACTGGCTGATGTCCTTTATATCCAATAGATCCTTCAGGGTTTATATTGACAATAAGGCATCCAACTTATTTCAAAATAACATAAGAAGCCCGCAGGGAAGTACCATTTCTCCATTTCCTGCTTTTCATTAATGACCTCCGGCAGCATCTTACCGATGACATACAGATATATATTTATGTATGCAGACGACACCAATATTATTATTACAGCAAAAGACTTCCAGGATGCAATACAGAAAACTATCGACGTTAGTAAACTTTTTAAAAAATGGTGCTATAAAAATAAATCGACGTGTGTAGTTCACGTTCGGCAACCGTCATTTGAATGCTAATCAGCAAAGTACTCAAGAAGTAGACGATATTAAATTAGTGCAAAGTACAAATTTTCTGGGTGTAAGGATAGACAATAAATTAAGTTTTAGTGACCATATTCAAACAATTAGTGAAAAGCTACAAAAAAGTTATTACGCAATGCTAACTCTTAAAAACACTTTAAACGAAAATGCGTTATTAAATTATGTAAAAGTATATTCAATAATTAGCTATTGCTATTGTATAGGGTAGGGGCAGGCTATGGAGGTAAACCGTATTTTTATATTCCAAAAAAGATTTATAAGATTGATTTGTCGAGTACACTATTTAGAACACTAGGTATTAATGTGTTGTGTTGTATGTTATTTTATAATGTATGTGCAACCTACTGTTATAATGTAACTATGTATAATGTGTATCTAGTATGTACTAATGTGATACTTGTGTGACTTACCTTATCCATTCGAGAGAATGGCACAAAAGGTTAATAATAAATTCTAATTGTAATTCTTCTTCTAATGTAGTAATCATATGTTCGATGCCAATTTCTTTCATAATTCATATTTCAGTCACAATCTTTCCTTGCCGAATTGAACCTATAAATAATTAATGAAGCAGAATAAGTCGGTTTGTTAATCGAAAGCAGTTCAAGGCAGTAGATACTTTAAAAAGTTTACATTCCGTACATCTTATTGAAACTGTAATGTTTACTTAACTTTAAGGCAATTAATATTCTTTTAGAATACATAATGATAAATGCCTATTTTATATGTTTCGTTGTGTTTCGAAATCTTCGCTAATTTTTCTTACCTTTACCTTACATCGTTTGGAACTACAGAAAAGTATAGCATACAATGGAAACACTTTTTATCATTTTTTATTCCTGTAATTGAAACACGACATAATTATGCGGTTTCAAAATTTAAATTTCACCATTGGCAATGATGCCGTGCTTCTAATTACTTCCGAGAAACATTCCAGTTATTCGGTCGGTGTCATTAACTTTTCCTTCTCTATCTCTAAAACGTTAAAATCTGAGCTCTTAACGATTGTAATAAAGACAAAGCAAAAACATTAAATAGCAAACTACGGAAGATACACCGAAAATTTGAAGAAATTGACCTACATAAAACATTGCACCTTGAAAATTCGTACTTGAACGTGTAGCTAGGATACCGTACTATACAAAATAAGGGTTTTAATATTTTATTGCATGCAGATTTGTAGAGTTTCGCCGTAATACGAATGGTATGGAACCGCGTCATTTTTATAGCGCATTTTATATGAGACTTGCACTTTCTTTGAAACAAGTAGGTATCTAATAATTTAGCCGGCGTTATATTATCGGTAGAAATAAACTGTGTTTGACGTTTGATAGAACGACTTCATTTTCTAAAAACAATATTTGCTGATAAATATACCGCGTAATTAGAGAATGTTTAGTTCTAATAACTCTAATAACGGGACATGAATTCTTTTTGACAGAAAATATGGCAGTATGGATATGCACGGAGGGGAGGGGTGTACAAGAACGGTGTCTAGTTAATTGTAAGCTTCATCTCTTCACTCTCAGCCATCAGTACCATGAAATTTCAAATGGTTCCAAGAAACTGGGTATAACCTTTATGGAACGTTTTCTACAGACTCTTCTGTCCATTACGCCACCTAGTCCCCGATCATCTGGATTCCCCTTTCTCTTTTAGTTTATTGTCGGGATTATTCCACATTTTGGGTCTATCTCTGCGTATTTCGTGTCCGTATTACTTTTCATCCTATTATGATTTTTCATGTGCTCTAATGACCCAACTACTGTAACTTATTATTGTTAATAGTGGCGCCACGTCCACCATTTTTTATTCTGGAACTATATAAGTTCTTCTGTGCGTTTAAGTGTAGCGATACTTTGACGGCGAAAGACGAATGGCATCAAGTTGCTGCTTTGAAGCTACGTTGAAGGTATCTTATCTAAGCTAAGTTCATGTTGTCTCTGCTTTCATTATTATCACTCCTTTATATGAAACTATAGAGTAGACTGTTTTTCTCTCGAAGAGGAAGAGGACGAAGTGGCCCACCATCGCCCCGATTTGTCACCTTTGCCACCCCCCAAATTTGGAGTTTACACGAGGTACCATCTTACCAACATTCCTTAATCGACTACTTAGGTTCCTTACTACAACCGTTGAGTGAAAACTCAACGCAACAACTATGCTCAGTGGCTTCCTTTGATTTAAAAAAATCCTAGATAGGGGCGATTTTTGTCCTTTTATACCTACCTATAATAATGTTTCCATTATAAAATATGAATTTTTGTCGGAAGTACATTAATCTTTTTCTTATTCTTATAAATTCAAAAACATTAAGTAAAAAGGAAGCTTTCCCGTGATAAAATTGTTGATTAATGCGTACATTTCGCGAATTACGAATAATCTAGCGAATGAATTTTTGAAATCCGACGTTTATACATGAACCACAAAACTCTTAGAGCATTACACTAAATAAACCGAAAAAACCGCCCTTAAGCTGTGATTTTATACAAACCCATAGAGAGGTGGACAAAATGAAATTTACCACCGCGAATACGCTGTTCGAGAAATTGGCAAGATGGTGTATTTATGTAGTACCCTTAGATTTAATATTGAAGAATGGATTAAATATGAAAGTAAATGCTTTGAATAAAGCAATTAATGAGCATCCCCTGTGTTTGATTTGGCACAAATCGATAATGATCAGACTTGCTAACAACGCATGGTTGCAATAAATGAAATCGTTATTATGCAACTGCGAAAATTCGTAGCACGCTTTTCACTAAACTAATCAATCAGTAATCATATACCACAATTAGTGGTAAAAATATATGGCATTTTTTTGTGTCAATTTCCAAATGTACATAAATTTTGGTATTGCATGTTACCATTTCGTTCTCTTAAACGTTATATAAATTACAACATGGAATTATTTATTAATATTTACATATTTCGTACGACAATTAATAGGTCTAATTAATTTATTTTCAATGAGCTCAAAAAGTGTGGAAAATGTGCACGAATAGGAATATTTATATCATAAACTTTCGGTAAGTCTGTATCTGATGGATTTATTATTAACGACTTTTCGTGAAAATTATAGAAAGTTAGTATAACCGCCCCCTTATAGATAATTTAGTTTGAGATTTACCACTGAGGATTTCCCTTTCAAAATGGACCCTCTTTTACATGGGGTTTCTCTTTTATGCTACTCACAATGTAATCGTAAAAATTAAACTATCCCTTTAAATGTCGTACTTGGATTAGACATAACCGTATTATGTGGTGTCATTTACGTGACATGATAAAACCTAATTATATTACCGCATTCTCTTAGATATACAGTTCGTGAATTTTCATATTTAATTTTGTTCTTTGCAGATGATTCGGTACATGTTGCTGCGTAACATGAATCGTATGATATTGGCAAACGTGCGATATTCTTTAGTTCTTTAAATAAGGGGGCGAAATTTGACAGAATTTTAACGTTGAATAATCTTTTAACGAAAATCAATATTAACAACTTAAATTTGTAATCAATAATCACAAAACAACATTTATTATTATTTCTTTTACTTACTTTACTTTAACCATTGCCACTCAACGCTTTAACGAAGCATATTAGCTTATTAGCTACTGCTTCAAGTGTCATTTTTTATAACGTTTCATAACACAATATCTTATTTATATTTAACACCTACGAAATTGCTTTTGTGTGAAAAGTCAGTAATGCCTTGTAAGTAATTTCTTTATAAGTTGTGTTATTTACCTTGTAATGCTGTTGTCTATCTTGACAACAGACTCGAAATACACAAGCTGATAACGAAAAACGTAACTGGCGACAGAGAGTAAATTAGTAAACACGCTTCAAAGAGCTGAATAGAAAATATGTTCACAACAAATCAAAAGTCTCAATTTGGCTTCTCGTTAACTGTGAAAAATAAAATCTTACACCGGTCTTATATTAAAGCTCAAATTCCCATCAGAAAAAGTCTTTCTGAGTAAAATTGAAACTTGAATATCGATAAATAAATACTTCAACAATAAAAATAAATTGAATGTTCGCAACGTTTCACACAGACGTGGGATTTTTTGCTTCTATATCTTGAGGTGTCGGTAACTGTAATATACCAAATTTTTATACTAATATATTATATTCTACTTTATTTTGTTTACTGAATATTTCACAGCCAATTTTGTTAAACATTACTTGACAAATATTATTTACCAGCTGACAATAAATTAGTATTTAATTGTGGAACATACAAAATGTCTCACTTGTATATGGTTTATGTTACCATCTTTACTCAAAGAGGTCCAAGTCAACATTATCCATATGCTGTACAGATACAGTGATCAATGCATCATTGGCAACCCTTATACTTTTTATCGGAGGTTCCCGAATGTCATACATTCCATCAGACGTTTGTCATGTGCAAAGATGCACCAGAGTCCACAATCAATTTGTCAATTATCTTTTGACTTGCAGAAAAAACAGCCGCAAAACTTTTCTCATCATTATTTTCCTTTTTTTTCTTTACAGAATTTGCTTATATGACCATATTGGTTACAGTTGCAGCAACGGGGACCAGATGTTTTGGTACTTTTATTAGTCTGGGGGGCATTTTTATTTTTATTTTGATATTTATTGTGCTTTGTGTAAAGAACTGATATTTTAGTATCTTTTACTTCCTGAAGTAACTTTGTCTTTATAGAATCAGTGGTTACCTTTATACCTCAAGACCCATTATCATAGGCTTGTATTGTTCCGGAAAACCAGCCAACATCAGAATACCAAGCCATTCGTCATCAACGCTACATCATTACTGTTTTATTAACATGCTCTTCTATGCTTGAGCAGCATTCTAAGGTGGTATTCACCAAATCTCGGAGTAACTCAACGTTTCTTGTCAAACCTGAATCCTCAAATGCGTTTTGTAAATTTTGCCACACCTCTCTAGCCGTCTTTGCATCTTGAACATGGATATAATTTATAGGATCCACTAACAAAATTATTTTCGACTTTGCCTTGATATCGGTTTTCGGATTTATTGCGACATTTCGGACAGGTTCAATACATTCCCACAAGTCTTCATGTTGCAAATACGACTGTACTGCGAACTTCCATGTATTGTAATTCCCTCTTCCCAACAATTTATCTATTTGTACGTTAGACATAGCCATTACGTTTAAAAAATTTGTTGTGCAACTGCGCCGTGTCGTAAAAATCGTAACCCAAAAATCCAGAAATCACTCATCGACTAACTTTACTGTGTTATTACCGGAATCACTCTTTTATTATTACAGTTTTGAGAAACGGCCTATAACCTGATGTAATAAATAAATGCGATTCGCAAAATATGGTTAGTTTAATCGGAAAAAGAAAATGTTCAGTACAACGTGACATATTGGTACAATTTAAATGTATCGTATCGATTTTATAATCCCTTTTAGTTTAAAGAATCATAGTGAATTTTGCCGTAATATTATTGGAAATACTCACCATTTTTGTAGGAAGACGTTGGTTGGTGGAGAGTTTTCTTGTCGCTTTTGCGGATCCAGTGGTGTGTGTTTTTAAGCCACACTTAATAGGTTGCCTAACATCGTAGAGGTTAGTAAAGCATTTTCTTTTATGTGAGGTCACTAGTCCCGTTCCTATTATTTCAGCTACTTGTTTGAGTTTTGGTTTTGGAGTAGAAGAGTGTACCGGCCCTGTGTTATATTTTCGTTCGCTGTTTTAACAGCGCGGAATGCGGTTAATAATGGAGGTATAGGCAGTAGGTAGGTTGGTCGGTCGCCGGAGTGTAGACTGGTTCTGGAATGCAGACTGACGGGTCGATGTAGACGGACTGGTCGGTGTTAGCTGCTTTCGTTGGCGGCTATGACTTCTGACTGACTTCTGTGGATAACAACGTTCACTTATAAAGGATTCTGGTCGGTGTCGACGCGTTGTCATTGGTCGGCCAATGGGCATCAATCGTTGCTTTTCAGTACGTAAGCGACTGTGTACCGAGATCACATGTGGTCGCCACAACCTTCATTATAGCCATTTAGTTTATTAATTAATCTTGAATCATTGCACATGCAATACATTTCTTTAGTAAAGAAGTCAGGTTAGGACTCTTAGGACTTGTATTGGTTGTTGGAACTACTGTAGTAAATGTTAGCTACTTACTCATATAAGGCTAAAACAAGAATTACACCAAATTAATTTTATTATTTATTAAAAATACCGAAGAGTATACACCGAAGATTAGATCTATAGAAGCACTTCGATTAGTCCCTAGCCCTTGTATTAACATTAATTTTTAATTAAACATCCCTTGCAAATTTTATTACTCATTCCTCCTCAAATCTTGTTAAAGCCATCATTTCATTCCTACCCTTATTTCATTCGTTAATTATCAATATAATCATTTTCAGACAAAAATATTTGTCTGTTAGTTATTAGGTTATTACTGTTGATGAGTTAAACTGTTAAACCATAGCACTTAGGGTAAATTTATCAATATAAATAATTTGTTTTGGGGTTTTTTGTTTCTCTGTGTTTTATTTAAGCCTTTATCAGTTTAGCCGTATCTCCAAATTTAGTGTTGCTTTTAGAGCGAAAGCGAATAAAAATATGTACTACTAAAATTTGAAAGTAAAATTTCATGAAAGTTTCGTCTCGTCTCCGACACGAACAATCGAGTCTTGTCTCGCAGAAAGAAGTCTCGTGCGAGATTCTTGCAAAAGTATTTTTAACGTTTTTTGTGCTTCGCATAATAAGGGACGTCCGCCAACTTCCGTACAGCAAAATGGGTTGCGCTATATCGTGAAGATTGTATATCTTATTATGGCCAAACCTGTTTTCCAAATGTACCTAACATGTAGAAAAATAGAAGAATTAATTTGCTCCAAAATAATTAATCTCTAGATCTTACCTTCATGTGAGACTTACTGAACACATTTCGGGAATAAAGATATCCCTGCAGGTTTGTAAAGAGTTTAGATTAAATTTGTACGCAAGACACTGAGAATTTTCCAATTGGAACTTCTGCTGTTAAAAATACACCATTCTATGAATGTTGTTTATGTACTTCTTATTCGATACAACATAATACATATACCATATATCGAAGACTATCAACCCTTTATGGTGAAGATTACAAACGCAATAAATTACGAAAGACAACATTGCTGTTTTAAAAGAAAATGCTTAACCTTTTTAATATAGGAAGCGTTCCTAAATTTATCACCGGAACTCCTGCAACGAAAAACTTGGTTTACTAGATTTAACAACGTGCGTTGGCATTTCTAACAAAATAAATGGGAAACTTCGTTCGAATGAGAAATGTAACAATTTGCCACTTTTTCGATGTTTTCAAGAATTAGTTTAAAATGCACCCGTCAACACGATTTGTACTTTTAATTAGAAGTTTGTTAAATCGAATAATTAAATGTGGTAGCTCGATTGAAGTTCGAGGATAATGAATTGCCACGCAGAGTTTCTAATTGAATTGTGTTCGATTTCTAGTGAAATAAAAAAAAAGCAACGCTTAATTGTGTGAAAATACAAACTGCAACCATTTTCCAACCACAACTTAAACTATTTAATTATCTGAAAACCTTAATTTCACGTTTTCTTTTTTTTGGTGTAATTTACTACACTATACAAAGATGATAACGAAACTACACAGCAGCCCTATACCCTTTAATTTACTTTTGTCATTGTGTGTCGATTTATTGGTTAGTTTACTGATGAATAAATATTTAGATTATTAGCACAAAATTTGTAAATACTAACGTCCTGTCTGGTAACCCTAAATTTCGGGGGTGTGTCCTAATCAACATGCAAAATCTGTGATAAGGGATTACCAGTGGAATCGATAGTATCATTCTGATGCTGGGGTTTCAATTTCAAAGCGCAATTTAGTGCATGTACTGTAATCAGCTATAATTTAAAACATTTACATCTTAAAAATAAATAATAGATAATAATAAATCACATTATTTGAGAATTGGTGCAACAAAGTACATGTGAGGAAGTTTTTAAAATAAATGAAAAGCGAAATCGTGATTTTCTTACTTCCTTTCATGCCGAAAATACTTTATATAAAATTATATAACCAATTTCCTTCCCTGTTGTATAAGTAGTTTATTGAAAATGGATTTAACACCACCGACAAAATTTTATAACCTGAGGTAGAAGAAAAGAAAATATTTCATTATACCATATTTCTCTCCGTCAAGGAAAAAGTTTCTCAACAACCTAGATTCATAAGTAGAGGGTTTAACAATGAAAAAACAAATTAGTAGAGCGGTCGATAAATCTATGCACTGATTTTCATAGAAATGCAGAAAAGTACTAATTTTGTTTTTAGGTGAATATTTGTTGATCAAATCTGGACGCTTTCAAGCCAAAACCACGTACTGAAACGCAAAAAATTGAAAAACGCGGCATCTATTCGTATATGTATATGTATAGGGTAACGGCGGTACAGTCATTGGATTTATCAGCTGAATTTTTAATGTACCTTTTTTATGAAAGTATTTTTCTGATAATTTTTTAATGTTAATAAAACATCAAACTTTAGAAAAAATATGTTTATTTTAAAAGTTTTAAGCATGAAATGGCAAAAAAGGATTTCATGATACTCATCTCTTCTTGAATTTTATCATGAAATCCTTATTTAATTACGTTCACTTGAAGTTCCTATGGTACTACTTAATTAACAACTAGTTTTATAGTAAGTAAATTTTGTTAGATTTTTCACTGTAATTGTCATTGTTCTAATTTTTAGTTCCTGATGAAGCTAATATTTGATTAGCAAAATATTGAATAATAAAAAAAACATTGTTAATACACGTTTTATGGTCTACTCCAGCGTTTCCCAAACTTTTTTGACCGCGACCCGGTACGAGGTTTTAAAATTTTTGGCGACCCACCTTATGAAAAAACCCCACTTCTTTACAAAACAAACTTTATTTTTTAATTAAAAATCTAGTTCATTGTTTGTTTGTTTTATTTCATACACAAAAATTTCAAAATAATTATATAAGAAAAATAAAAGTACATAATTAAAAAATTAGATTCATTTAAAACTAGTAAATGAAGTAAACTATCAACGTTAGCAGCACAACGCACGGACGCGAGCGATAAAGCTATGTGAAAGAGTGCAAATGCACACTTTACCACTATTCCTAGTGTATAACGTATAACTGAAAAAAACTAATAGGTACTTAAACAATTTTTTTTTGTGTTTTTACCATTTTTTTCCGTGACCCGGCAAAATTTTTCTACGGCCCGGTGCCGGGTCGCGACCCACACTTTGGGAAACGCTGGTCTACTCTACACCCAATAACCCGCTTTTATTTTAAGAAACAACAATAACATAATCCTATGTCCAGCCGGTTTTTTACAAATAAATTGGTGCTTTTATAGTAATTAAGGTAACTAGGGCGTTATATAATAATAATAATAATAATATTAACTTTATTGTTCTACAGACAGGTGTCCAATAACGAACAACATTAAAGTAATGTAACATAGTAAGGTACAAATAAAATAGTTACCAATATAATAATAAAAAAAAAAAGAAAAATGCTTAGTATACTAATAACAAGAGAAAAATAAGTTATGAACTAAATAACGCCTAAGGTCGACAGTGTATATCCCTCGGGCCTTAGGCATAATTTAGTTCATAACGCCCGTGATGCCTTCATAACTTTATGTCATACTTGCAAGAAGTTGATTAAGATGATTAAAACAGATGATAACAATAAAATCAGGATAGACCGATATTTAACATCCTTGGCCGTATCTATAGTGATGAGGCATAATTTTACATTTGCGGGCGGTATAAGCTGGCGTTATAAAAAATAACGCCCGTTGCTATATAAAATCCGGTTGTCATGTAAAGAGGCGTTATTTAGCATTGAACTGTACGCTAAAGCAACTGGAAGGGAAACGGGCGATTTCAATCTTCATTATTGCGGGTAGTGTCCTTTACAATATTCTTCCGGAAACGTTTATTAACTGTACGACTAAAGGGTTCAAACACCTTCTTAAAAATTTCTTAGAAAATAATGTAATTTACTCAATTGAGGAATTTAGAAATTGTATAACAAAAAGAAAATAACATTGTCTAGTTAGTGAATTAATACTTTCATATTCTTTGTTTTGTTGGTGTTATGTTATATACAAATAAGTGTAATGTACTGTAGTAGTTATCGTTACTGTTATATTCGTATACAGCTTATATTATGACAAATCTAATTATGTAAATGTTGCAAATTGGATATTACATAAATAAAAAAAAATAAAAAAAAATAAAAAATGCATTGTAGGCGTTGAAGCTGACAAAGACAGATGCGGAATGGGTACTTCTGTCGCCTTCTACCTTGTTGCGGTAGTAGAACAGACGAGATAGATAACGCTGCAACATATTTGTTTTATCTGTCACCTACATTTTATGCTCCGTGTCATCTTTTGTATGACGTTGCGTGTAAAAGAAAGACAGAGATACCCATTCGTTTGGCTTCAGTGTTACTTATGCGCGTTTTCTTTCCAGTTGCGTATAGCGTACAGTTCAATTTTATTTAGTCATCAATGTTTCTTGTTTCAGCAGTTGTTATGGTGAAATAATAAGGTAGTATGACATAATAGTAATTAAGGTATTGGTGCCTTCTTTACTTTATGTCATACTTGCAAGAAGTTGATTAAAATGATTAAAACAGATGATAACAATAGAATCAGTATAGACTGACATTTAACATCCTTGACCGTGATGAGTAGAGCCCGGAAAATATGCAAAGAAATTTTTAAAAATATGCGCATATATATGCATTGTTTTTAGCGAAAATATGCAAAAATGTGTAAAAAATATGCCGAAATATATGCAAAATATGCTTACTGGAAAGAGAAAAAATTAAAAGATGTACAATACAATAATATTTATGACGATACTCGATACTTGTGCAAACTATTGTGTTACCGATAGTCTATACTTAAAAAATATCGCAATACTTTACGACAACTTGAAGCTTAGGGTTAAAATAATTTTTAAACAACCATTCTTAATCTAGGTAGGCACTTTAGCTAAAGATACAAGGATAAAAATAGATACCTACGTAAAACCCTTCGCGTTGATTGCAAATATTTTGAGGTAGTATCTACATCCAGTATTCATAAAAAGAATTAGTCCTTGAAAAAATAGTCAAAAGCATTGAATTTCAACACAAAATAGGTACAAAATAACTGCAATTTATTTATGGGTACTTGTTTGGTCTTACTGTTTCTTGTTTTGTTACTTAAGCTGACGTTGACAAGACTTCAGAATTATGAATTCATTCTTTGGGCTTTTCGTGTATTTACTTTTAAATTTTAAACCTATTCAACACATTCCAAAACATCACTTTTACATTGTTTGACGCATTTCTACGAACAATACTGACGCGGTTCGTATTCCTTTATTATTTGGATGAGATTTTTTAGGCTATAAATTGATTATACGAGTACGAGATGCATAAATATGCCAAGAATGTCAATTTTTACGAAAAAATGCAAGGAAAGTACAAATATGCAAAATATGCAATATAAAATTAGTGTCAATCGATTCGTAATCGTGCAAATCGTAAAGATTTGAAGACATACAACTAGATATGCTAAAAACAAAGAATATGCATTTTTCATATTTTCCGGGCCCTAGTGATGAGGCATAATTTTACATTTGCGGGCGTTATAGGCGGGCGTTATTTTTTATGGTGGTTGCTATCTAAAATCCGGTCATGTAAAGAGCGTTATTTAGTCATTAATGTTTCTTGTTTCAGAGTTGTTATGGTGAAGTAATAAGGTAGTATGACACAAAATGAATTAATCAGTATATCTGAGATAACAAAACAAAGGGTTTCTTACTGTCTGGATACTCATACTTTTCAGAAAATAACGTTCTTTTAGTAGATTTAGGTCATTTTTTTTATTGGTATTTCCACTACAGACAGTTAGATGCATTCTTTATATTTGGAAAATTTGCAATATCGCGATATCGTCAGAGAATACATGGGACGATCTATTATTATGAACAATTTCGGGTAAATGAACGTTTTCTTCTGTTCGACAGTGTCTAGGACAAAGGCTTTTCAACGAACTTCGTTCGTTACTGGAATCAATATTCCGTCCGTGCGTCCGTGCGTTGCAAGAGATGCGTATTGTCTACAACCGAGTTAAGATATGGATCTTATGCGAAATTTTATGCTGATTCAAGATTCGGTCCCAATTTTTCGATATTTCAAATACTTTTCGAAATATTCGACTTTAAAGTCGAAATTTCGAAATGATCAAATTTTGTCTTTTTGATAAGGCCAGGTTTTTTTAATACTTTCGTTACTGCGGTATTCGAAGTTCGTTTTGTAATCCAGGGATTTCAACTAGTTTCTTGTTGACTTGTTTCTTGTTTTTCCTCCTATAACTTTTTTCTTAAATACTTTTACTTGGGTTTGTTTATTCTTTTTAACATTAATGGGTGATTTCGTTTCCATTCGTTTTCGCTTTCTTTCCTCTTTCAATCTTTCCTGTTCTAATTTTTCTTCAATTTTACGTCTCTCTGCATTTTGACGATCTGAAGAGCACGAAAGGCAATCTTTCTGTTTGTTTTTTACCTTTTCTTTCCGGAGTTTTCGGCCAAAAAAGGAACTTGTCAATACACGAATTAATTTTTTCGATAGCTACATTCTCCTCACTGTAGTTCTGCTCTGAAATTTCCGCAAACGAGTCTACTTCCTGAACATTTAAGGGCACATCATTAGATGTCGATGGAATATAAAAAGTTATGTTATCTTCTGTGACAATAGGTATATCTTCTATGTTAAATATGATTTCATTATCCACTGCAGGCTGAAGTGTCGGTAAATTAACAATACAGGGTCTGTTTGTAAATGCTTTGAAAACATTGTAAAGCAATCTTGAATCTCCAGTTTTCGAAATTATCTAAATTCTCCAATTCTAATATTTTCGTAACTCCAATTGCCTGAACAAAATCATTATATGTTATTGATTTTTCCTCACAAGTAGTTTGATTTAAATTAGTATTTGTATGGTTGACCTTTAGATCTTTAGTAACAACTGAGTTTTGGTTTTCTCGTCTTTTCAAAACTGCTTGATTTCAGTAGATTTTTAACAGTTTAAATGCTGCAACATCTGCTGACTGCATAATTCTAGTGGCGTTGGGATATAATGCGACTAGGATGATTTTTAACTTTGAACATAATTCACTAGTTTGGAGAGTTAGGTGAGTCTTGTGTCCGTCGACAAATAAAATAAGAGTAAATCTTGGGTTTTCGCAACTAGCTGTTTATAGAAGACGTTTCCTATGTATTCATAAAAACTCTCATTTTTCATCCACTCTGTATAGCTACATCCTATACCCAACCTTTGCGCAACTGAATCATAGTCGCAATATTAGATGGAATTCCTTTATAAGGGTGGTGCTGTTATTTCTCCAGATGCTCCAAACGTAAACATAACCGTCAAATTAACTTTGGGGTTATGTTCTATCTCATAAAGATTTTTCTTCCTTTTACAGCCAGCACTCGTTTGTTCTTGGGGCATAAAAGAAAACAAGTTTCATCGCCATTTAATATACGTGACGGATCTTGAAGAACATCACTGTATCCTTTACGGTCTAAATAGTCTTGAACACTTTTTGATTTTGTTTTCAGAAACAACGGAACTTGCTGCTGTTATGGCTTCTGGAGTTCTTAAACCTGAGTGTCGTTTTAAAAAGGACCTATACCGACCTCTTCTAGGCCTATTCTCGATCAATTGATTAGCACGAGGATTTTTGTCTCAAAAACCTTTGACTGAGTCTTGTACATCGTCTACTCTCACTGGAAAACCTTTCTTCTGGTACGTAAAATTTTTGAGACGATGCTCTTCTTTCAAAGAGAGAACAGGACTAGGTTCAAGGTGTAGTTTTTTCTTGAAAATTCTCGCTTGCTCTGAATTGCAGTGTTGTTCTCGGCACTTTAAATTGCGCAGCAGCTTTTCGTTGGCTCATGCCATTTTCAATAGCCAACTGAAGGTCTCCTCCTGTATATGTTTTATTGTACTTTTTATCGTTCTTACAATTTGGCATTTTTAAAACTGAAAATAAAAATAATTTCTAGCTATTTTGCACCAACCCAGGTAAAAAAAGTACACTAAACTTAAAAACTAAAACTAAAACTTAAATTACATATAAAATAATTTAATTTAATATTGTGACAGTAATTGGCCGGGCAGGCCAATCACTGTAATGCGAATATATTTTAGTCACAGTTGCTGACCGCCAAAAATTACCGCCAAAATTCATAACTTAACCTATAAAACCACCAACAATGTAAGAATTACCTCAATAAATTAGTATAAAACATCAATCTATTAAGCTAAAACAACATTCTTAACCAAAATAGTTTACCTTGTCAACGGCGATCCTTACACTGAACGAAAAGTCGTTCATAATATCAATGAATGTTAATCTTTGACTTCTGTTCATTGGTGCCATGAACTTTTTCATTGTTCCAATGAAATATTATTCATTGCTTGATGATGGCGATCATTAATATTATGACAATACGATCATTAATACAAAGAATACCATTCATTGATTTAAAGTATGGTATTCATAGTAGTAATGGATCAGTTTCATAATACTAAAGAATTTATTCATTGTACCAATGAATTCGTTCATTGTTTTTGTAATGAAATATCAATGATCTGTACATAATATTAATGAATTCCATTCTTTTCCTCAATGATAATTATTCATCAAGCTCAGCAAATAAGCAGGAAATCACTAGTTATTATTGAACAAAATCATTCATCACACTCCCACCTCGATACGATTGCGATCGGTAATCGTGTTCAGTTGTGTAAAACGCTTCTCGATCTCTATTACTTTGTAAGTGTAAGAATAAAGTGTTTGTTCTTGAAGTTTACACCATTAAAGCAGGTATCAAGGACCATCCCAATACCGAAAAATGGCCATTTTACAAAAATTCATCTGGCTTTCGACTGGTAAGTGTACAATTGTACATACATACTATTTAGTTTTTCACAATTTGCTTTACTATAATTGTTGGATCGTTCTAGATTGACATGGACTTCCAAGCACCGTTTCGTCCAGACGGACTCTTGACTAATTGGGAAAAGATTTCCAATAAATTATTACTTTTCCTTACAACAGAAAATCACATAAAAGACCGAAATGTGAAGTCTACGTTGGTCAAAATGATAAAAAACAACACAATTTCAGAAAGTAAGTTCCAAACATGTACATAACCTTTTAAAAAAAATATGTTTATGGTTTGTATTAATGACAACTTTTACTCACTCAAAAATAACTGCAGAAATTTTGGAAGTGATAATACTAATCAAAACTTGTTTTTTACAGACGGACGCAACGCAGCTCTGATTTGGATCCTACATGGCTACTTTGTGCCAACAAATAGAGTAGCCAGAAAGGATGGCACTGGCAGAAAAGACTCCCAAGAATCAGTTATTTTTGGAGGTGGTAGCCTTCAGGAGGTCGAAGATCAAATCAAGCATTTGAAGAGGACAAAACTTTCCTTGCAGCCACCCATCTACTGCGTTGGTGACAGCACCTTCGATATCAGGGAAATTTTTATAAACTTCGATAATGTAAGGTTTAAGTTTACAAATATTATAAGATCTTTAGATATTTGTTTCAAAATTATTTATTTGTTTGATTTACAGTTTCCTACGGAATCAGAAATGTTTTATAATTTTCTGGAAACATTTTTTATAAATATGAATGCTCGAATGTCCACTCAAAGGTTAAATTATTATCAGAATATATATCTTCTGAATAAATTCTTTTTTTTAGTTTTGTCTTTTTTTCGAAATATGCATCCTATCCAATTACTGCAAATATTTCGAAATACCAAACTTTTTAAAAGATGACAGTATTCAGTAAAATAAATTAAAAGCTCTATTTCATAAACACTGTTCAAAAGTCATTTGAGATTTTTGAACATGGGTTATATACCTACCTAGTTCTTGTTTCTTAGTTTTAATGAGTATTATCATCTCTCAAAATGTTTGTAGATATTTTGAAAACCCTGTCTGTAGACACCCTAATTTATCATTATTACGATGAATGTGGGTTCATTGCGGTAATGAATATATTCAGTAATTCAATGAGCACTATTCGTTGACTCAATGAATTATTCATTGAATCAATGACTAATTATAACAACATTAATTCATCAGTTCAATGAACCACATTCATTCACACAATGAATGTATTTTTTGAAGTAATGACTGTAATCCTTACCTCAATGAACGGCTGTTCATTGCGACAATGAACGGTTTTCACTGAGCTAATGAAACTAGGTTTGAAATTAATGTTTCCATTCATCATCTCAGTGAACTAGAAACATTAATGCAATGAACGACTGCTCTTTGGGATAATGAACCTCTTTTCATTGCGGCAATGTAAGCAATCCTAGGCTAATTTTTAATGTTCGTATCCATCGGCCCAATGAACTTTTTCATTGTATTTATGTACCTTTTTGGTTCAGTGTAAGAAATCCTTTGTAATTCATCTAAAACTTAACAGACACTAGACACCTATCGTAACTTTAAACTTGAAACTTAAATAACCGACGTTGCCAAAGTGCAATACAAAACAATTTATTTCCTTATTCTTTCAAGAAATCTTAATATTTAGGATTAATATTAAAGTGGCCAATCATTAGTGAGCGGCCAATGACTGTACCCGTTACCCTACGCAATATAAGACCTAAAAAATTTATGTATACTCGACCTTTAGTTGTACTTTGCATAAGCACAATTTCTTGGATCTTTACCTAACTTTTTCGGCATAATCGACAATATGGAAAAGGGTCGCTGTCATGAAAAACCAAAAACGAAAACAGTAAAACTTTGTTTATGAAGTATTGAAGTTTTGATAGAGCCCGTTAACTCATTGAGAAAAGTTCAATAAAGTATTCAAAAGTTAAAACCGCACAATCACAGTCTAAATAAATTTTGTTGAAGTTTTCAAGAAGCATATAAATTTCATCATAATCGCAACGCTTTCAGAGAAGCTATTTCCTAAGATGGATAATCATACCCCATGTAAATTGCATCGACATGCATACGTGAGGTAAGTACAAATATGCACATACACCGAAACTTTATTATAACGTAGGAACATGATATTATATTTTTCAAAACGCATTCGTACTTTTAAAGCACGTCTTGTAGTTCGATCTCTGTATCCACCAGCGTTTATACCTACAAATTTCTTAATTGATAATATTCGAATGGAAAAATAAGATAAATTAAACAGAGGTAGTACATTAAATCAATGTTTACCACTGGGGAAACTCATGAAAATGTAAAAAGGTAAATAGCTCAATTCTTTTTCGTTGCGGAATGAACAATTGGATTGGAATTAGTCAACAAAATTCCAGGGGTTTAATTATCAAATATTTAAAGCTCGCTAGTAGGATTCAGGGTATGAATCATTCATCCAATAAATCCGATGCTAATTCTTTGGGATAATGTAATATTGCACATGTGTTTCCCCTATTACAGATTGTAAACGAAGTCACATGCATGTCACATTTCGACTGAAATCTGAACCTAATGTTCGCCACAAACGCATATTAGGGTCTTATTGTGCAATTAATGATGATGGTGAACAAATAGGGTGGCAATGCAAAGTATGCACAATGTGTTACGCCTAGAGGGTTTATTTATTATTTCTTCTATTGTGAATCAAAAATGAACTGTCTGTTTGATGCAGTTATCTCCGTTTTTCTATAAGTAATGAAAAAGCGGCTTTTAATTATTCATTCCGAGTTTTCAACAAATTTCATGCAAAGTAAATAATTCAAAATTTTTTCGGTAGTAAGTACATAAAACTTTTCCGAAAAGACACCATTCGCAACTTCGCAGATTCGGTAAAGGAAATACAAATCTGAGCATTCGCAATAACTTTTCCAGTACCTTTTATTTCGCATGAGTTAACGGTTTAAGAGTCCGAAAATAAATTTTTATTATATTCGAATAAAAATACGTTTATAATAACAGAAAATTCAAGATATGAAAGAAGTATATCGACTAGACTCACTTCACAGGAACTCGATAAGTGATCAAATTGATTTTTTACTCTCAAGAAGCTAAAGCAGTGGAAGAAGTAAAAAGAAAATTGGACTAAATCGACACTGTCTTTATTAAATATTCGTCTTTGCATTTATTAACCTTAATCCTAACAAAACCTTCAATTCATTGCTGAGTTAACTCGAAACACAAGAAGAGATGTGGTTAACCACCATGAAATTACCTCGTCGCTTGTTGTTAAAGCGAGTTTCATAGTCGCACGTACAGGAAATGGCGATGTAAATGTATAAAACTACGCAACACGACCTAAAACTAAATGGCCTTATAAGTGAAAGATCTTCTAATTACAAAAGTACTAAAAAGGTATTTGAACCTTAATGCAATTAACATCATTTAAATATCAACTAAGTCAACATCATGTTAACAATAATGTGCGACTTACAAATTGGTGTCGCTGAAATTTAATTACTGAAACAAAAACGATGCAAGGAGGTATATGTGCGGAACGAGAAGAGATGGGTAAAGTTCTCATGTCTGCGATACTGTTAATTAGGACTCAAAATGTTAAATTCAACGACATTGGGGAAATGTTGAGTATTTACATTGAGAACAAATAGTCCGCGGAGAAATTTACTATGTACCTAGAACAAAAGTTGCTATTGAGTATTACATTGCAATTACATTATAAATGTTTTTAAATTGTTGTTAGAACCGATTGTTTAATACGTGATGAGTTCTGTACCCGTAGTGATCTCAGTTCATGTCCATTCGTTCAAAATTCGCTGAAAACATGAATCTCATCTTGCGTATAAATTCTTCAAGGTATGTGCAGCCGATTTGGCGTAATTCCAAGCGTAGCATAGAAAAAAATTGAAGATTCGGTTAATGTTTCACAAGTCGTGCTTGCGAACTGTTCTTCACTGTAACACAACAGTATGTACTACATCGCTAACCTGTTATTTTTACACCCAGAGACTTTGTCGGCTACATAGATTATAAAGAAAGTGTACACGACAGACAATACGGGTTATGCACAAAACTTTTAAGCACAATTGATTTTCTACCCAATCCTCCTAAATTCCGTCATGTTTCACGATGTCGTATGCATTAAATACTTGAGTGAAATATGATGTTACACCGTTAAGGATAATGGGAAAATACTAAGAACTACTATCAGAGAAAAAAGTTTAGCCACGTGAATGTCATAGCTTTATTTGACAAAATTCTTGAGTGGATTAGGATCACATTTTTACCACTTAACAACCGATGAATTATTGTTATAGTACAGGAAGTAAAGACAAAAAAGACCAAACTTCGGGAAAATTCCCGGAAAGCTGAATTTTTGTATAAACCTTCTTTTTGTGGTTCTAAGCAATATTCCGAAAGTCCCCATCGATACATGCGCCGCTAAAATTGTTACACGGGCTCAAAGGTTACTATAAATAGTTTGTTTAATCTATAATCTGAAAGCTGAAAACAAACGTTTAAATAAAGAAGTATTAGGTTAGGTAGTGCAAAATTAAATTCCATACATACATACATTGGTATTTTAATAGTTTTTCTCAAACAGCTACTTGTGCCCTAAATTCCGCTGACTTTACCGTCAAATAGTAAACGGGTTGATTCTAATGCCATAAACAAAAACAGTTTTACACAAACAACCACCTATTCCGCGAGCTTTGAAGAATTAGTATCACTTGAAAACAAATTAGATAATAAAGTTGACGCCAAGTTTGCGATACGAGCTGTAGTATGCGAAGATGCAGCCTCTCAATCGCTCAGGAGTATCGTCAAAGAAGATATCAATCGTTCAGTAAAAGCCGCAGTGCCTAAACAATCAAGTGTAACTAAAAGGAGACTCGTTATTTTAGGTGATAGCCAGGTACGTGGGTGGTCTCAGATATTGTCATCATTATTTGATCCCAACAAATTCAGTATAACCATAGACTTTAAGCCAAATGCCAATCCAGATGACATTGTAAACATCACCTCCTACATTGAACAACTAACAAAAAATGATTTCATTGCAATTATGGGAGGTTCTAATAATGAAATTCAGGGCAGGTACCTCTCCCCCGAACTGTATTGCGACCTGACTCTACTGGCAGAGCGTACAAACCTCATATTGTTTGAAACACCATATTGACATGGTAGACATATTTTAAATAAATTTATTTACCTCAACAACAAATTAATTTATGACACGTTAAATAATAATGGTTGCAAGTTCCACTATATCAACACTAATTATGTAGTTAATTCAAAAATGTTTACTTCGCATGGTCTTCGCTTGAGGAAAAGTGGAAAATTTACTTTATACATACAATACAAATTATAAAGTTGTCGCCCTTATTAAATTATAATGCGCCAAATCGAAATTTAGTCTATATAAATTGTGATAATTCAACTAAAGTGGCTTCAAGCGTCAACGAAAAATCATTGCAGCAAGAAATGCTTGAAGCAAATGAGGATACTACATCTGGAATACACAACTTAGAAGTCAATAATGATTTAAACATAAACGCGTCGACGGTGCTCTGGATGTAATTCTGCTCAATATCCATCCATTCATAAAGTAGCCCAAATTGAAGTAGATTTTTGTGGTGTTAACTTTAATGTCATGTGCTTTACCGAAACTTGGTGTAATTTAGACTCGGTTAAGACATTTCATGTGCGTAATTTCGGCCTCATGTCGTACTTCTGCAGATCTTCTCATATACGTGACGGTATAATCACAAAAATGGGTTAAATGTAACGCCCCTTGACTTTGATATTTCAACATTTTGTCTTGAAATGCACATTGAAATGTGTGGTGTGATCTGGCAGTCTGTCTCGAGAACTTTTATTATTGTTTGTTACCGACCCCCTTCGGGCGATTTTAAGGTGTTCATGAATAAGCTATCTGCTTTATTTTATATGATGTATAAATGTAATTGTAGATATATCCTAGGATTTTGAATCAAATAGCAATCATGCCAAACAACTTAATTGACTTTTGCAATCCTATAACATGATTGCAATGATGAAAGTGCCCACAAGAGGCAACGCTACCTTGGACAACGTTTTCTTAAATAGATGCGAGGATGTATTTTGTGAAGCAATGCCTTTTATGTTTTCTGATCATACCGTAACCAGTAATCAGTCCTCGCAGTCCAGCGATCTTTCGTATACAAAGGAAAGAAATTTTAGTCAAGCCTCGATCCCTCGATTTCATACCTTACTTAAGGATGAGCGTTGGTTGACTTTTAACTCCACCAGTAGATTTGAAGATGCCTTCTCCCTCTTTTACAATACTTTACTTTGGCACTTCAAATCATGTTTCCCGGAGACTAAAACTACATACACCAAGAGTTCAAATGCTCGAAAAGTAACAAAGGAAAAAGACAAAAAAAGTAAATAGTACCGTTCAAAAGCTCAGCCAGGGTCTGAGAGATCTTTACCATATTCAAAAAAAGTATCCCATGTTTAGACCTCATTATCTGGCACACAAACAGAAATATCGACAATACATTGTGTCTTGTAACACAAACAACACGGCTTTCGTAATAGCAAATCAACGTTCACTGCAATTAACTCCTTTGTTAACGATATCATTTCATTTCTTGATAAAAAAGCAAAGTGTCCTTGCAATTTTCTGCGTTCTTAGCAGAGCCTTCGATACAGTCGATCATTCTTTATTATTACACAAATTGAATATTTACGGCATAAGGGGTGTTGTTGGAAACTAGTTTTTCTCCTACCTATCGGATAGATGTCAACAGGTAGAAATTAAATTTAATAATGGCGAGACATTTTCTAAATTTTTGTCTTCGCCTTTGTGTGTAAATGTAGGAGTTCCTCAAGGATCCGTGTTGCGGCCTATCCTTTTTATGCTATTTATTAATAATATTGTCATATTCTTAAATTCTTTAGTTTTATATGCTGATGACACTATGGCATTAATCTCTGGGAAAAACAAGTGCGATGTTCAAACCAAGGCTTGTGAGATGTTAAATAAATTTAGCAATTGGTTTAATTTTAACAGATTGTTCTTAAACCAAGATAAAACGTCTATTATCCAATTCTCATGTCTAAGCAGTACAATTGAATCAAAGATTCCTATTCAAGCAAACGCAAAATTTTTGAGTATTTACATAGATCAAAATCTAAATTGGAAATCTCACTGCGAACACCTAGTAAAGAAGCTATATAAACACCTATTGTTATCAAATACCTACATAGACCCGCTCTCAGAGCTGTTTTTGTATAGCATCTTGATTGTATGACCGTTGTAAAGGTCAAAATGTACTTTGAAGCGAAAAAAAAAGAATGGTGTAGTGCGCTGAATTAAGTTGCAAAGCGTACTGCGCAATGATTGGGAATTCGCGAATGAAGTGTTATAAGGGCATCCAATGAAGAAGATTACTGGAACAGTGTCGCAGATTAAGCCAAGGAGTAAACTGAAGATCAATAATGATGATTTTCTGAAGAAAGATATTAAATTGTTATATGGAAAAAACGTTTCCAACATCAAAAAATGACAGAAGAGTGTCCGAATGTTTGTGGGTAGTACCACATAAAAAACGTGATTAAAGAAATGAATTTTGCCTACAGAAAATTGGAGAACAGACCCATAAGGATTATTAGGATCCCAAAAAATAGTGATAATTTATGTTTATGAATTGATTGATTACTATGAATAAAAATTTTTTTGCAATGAAATAAAATAATCACTAGAACACGATAATTTCTTGCATAATATTGAGTGTATTTATGCATAATTTGAGTTTGAGTGTGTATTATCACCTTATCGTAAGTGTACTTTGTTAAATATAGTTAAAATCATTATTAAGATTGCGTGTGACTAATTCCAAATAACTGCATGATTTAATTTTCATAAACGTATGCCACGTTAGCATTTTTGGATCTTTTTATACAGACTGTATTACCGATAACATGTAATTCATATATCTGTATACAACATTATATATTACCCCCTTCAATAACTTGTATCGATAATGTTGTTTTGAAAAAAACTGTTTTTATGTAATATATGAAGTAAAACGTATAAAAGGGAAATTAAACCAACAATTTCTGTTTTATTCTAGCACACATGAATAAAAAAACAGACCATTGTAACAAAATTATGATAATAACGCAAGCTTTTTTACTTTACTTGAAAAGCTGACGTGAAAATTGCGTTTTCTCGAAGATATTTCAATATACCAATTAGCTAAATGCAATGAAATTACGTTCACTTACAAGGCGATTTAGATAAAATTTGTTTAATAGAAAGCTACTCAATAGTTTTTTTTATAAACGTTTAAAGTGAGGAGACTAAAACTTTTTACTTTTGTAACGCTTTAGTTAACTTAATCGTTTTACTTGAAACGACTCCTAATGAACTATTAATTTTGTGTATTTATCATTTATTCTTCCACTTTATATAAATTGTGTTATTGGCAATTTATTACTCGAACAGGAATGTTAACATTAATCCGCAAAAATCACCGGAAGGCAGCCCCAAGGGAGAGGCACTGATTACACGGGTTTTTGATATTTTGTATTGGCGAGAAATCAATACTAAATTTATAACAAGTTATAAGGAAAAGTTCGTATAGGTACAAAGTATCTAACTCGATTTTATTCGTTATTGACTAATTCACAAATTCGGTAATCCGCATTAATTTATTTCTTCACAATAGTATAATTAGTGAATATTTATTACAATGACGTTTTACGAGCACCTCATAACGTTTGCAAAATATGCTCAATTCACTGACTTCTTAAGATCAAGGGCAGGATAATGTCTACTACTAGCTTTAGGGAAGGTATTATAGTGTCAGGATTGTGGATGAAGGATACCCAATTTTAGTGATAAGTAGATGATTTATAATGCCACCAAAAAAATTATTCTGCACGAGCGTCCTTTTGATATTGTATTAAATATACAACCGAATTCGCTATCTACCGCTTCAAGAGGTAATATTAATGTTATTATTTATGCAATCTGTGCTTAGTTTCATACAACTTTTACTAGAATTACCCACACGCATTAAAGTTATGGGAAAGTAGGGAAGGGTATGAAATTAAACCAATTAACATAAGTAGCGTGAGTTAAGGTTTTCCCCAAGTTATATGTATATATTTTTTCATTTAATTAATTTAAATTTATTTTTTAACTACTGTAAACCCTACCAAAACATTGGCTATTTCTTTACCCCCTGCTCCTTGGATTTTTAGCCTTGGCACTCTTTGGTTTCGTTTATAGGGATAAATCGAAGGGCCGGATCCTACTTTGATCTATATGAAACGTAGAAGTAGAAGGCTACCCCTCTTCTGGTTTTCCTCATCCAGGTGTCTATTACTTTCATAACAAGGTCGGTTGGGTGGCCTGGAAGAGTTATGAGCATAACTGTACATTGGAGTTGTTGATCACATTATACTTACAATGGTTCTAATGCCACAGATTGAGTTACAGAGTAGATACTCAAAGCATCACCTTCCTGATGTCAAGAAATCGATAGGAGCAAAACGACGAAAAGAGCACTGCGTTGCCCGATGGGTACATCCTTCGTGCTGTGGATTGGCCGTATTCGGCAACCTATGTTAGATTTAAAAAGTGACGGTACGGTTCATCCGTGACCATGGCGTTTAAAAACAGCGACATAAGGCTATTAAAGGTAACAACAGAAGTGGTCTTTAATGATAATGCAACGAAAACAGTCAAGCAGAATTTTTAAGACTCTCGAAGGTCTAATGATTCTCATGCGGAGTCCATTTAGCTCTTCAGGGTGGAAGAAATCCAAGGCGCTGGTAGCAGCTGTGCTCGGTGCTGTTGGCAGTATAGCCATGACCGAGCATCGTTATAAAGTTTTTAACCAATGAAGGCGTTAAACCCTCGGAAATTTTTACTCGTTTGCAGGGAGAGTTTGGGGACACTACACTGTCTCAGAATCGAGTATATACGTGCGCCAGAGAATTTAAGGGTGGGCAACAATGTGTTGAAAATGACAGTCACTGTCGACGCCCAAAGTCAAGTCTGACAACATTAGTGCCGTTCGAGAGCTTATTGAACGTGATCGTCAGGTAACCTTTCAAGAAATCTCATCAATGGCTACGGGAGTGTTCAATCCATTGTCACTGATCATCTTGGCTTCAGAAAAATTAGTGCTCGATGGGTTAAGAGGTTGTTGACTGGAAATCAAAAACAAATCCGGCCGGAGATCAATGAGAGACTTGTGAATCAATTTCAACAAGAAGGGGAGGATTTTTTGAGGTGTATCGTCACATGTGATGAGACGTGGGTCCATCATTACACTCCTGAATCAAAAATGGCCAGTAAGGAGTGGCGAAGAAGAATGAACGCTGCCAAGTAAAGGCCAAAACTCGTCTCTCAGCGGGAAAAGTCCTCGCAACCATTTTTTGGGACTCAAAGGAAGTTTTACTTGTCGACTTCCTTCACGATCAACGAACAGTAAATGCGGCTTACTCTTGCCAGTTGTTACAGTCGCCAAAAATCGCATACCGAAGCAAAAGGCGAGGTATGCCCATTAGAGTCGCACTTCTCCATGACAACGCCAGACCGCACACTGCACCGCGTTGTTGACAAGGGATAAATTGGAACAAATGGGCTGGGAACCCTCGAACACCCTCCTTATAGTCCAGACTTATTCCCTTGTGATTATTTTTTTTCGCGCCCCTGAAAGAATCACTTAGAGGAAAATGATTTGAAAGCAATGATGAAGTCGAGAAGCACGTGCGCAATTGGTTGACAACTCGGCCTCAAACTGTTTATGAACAAGGAATATTCAAGCTTCCAAATCGGTGGCAGAAGTGTGTAGATAACGCAGGAGACTAAATTGAAAAATGTTGAAGGTATAGTTTGTTTATTCAATAAACATATTTTAAAAAATTACCGTTTACATTTGATTCATCCTCGTATCTTTACATCAATTACTTACGACTTAAAATGGTATCTCACGGTGACCGTCGGTTAGAAGTATATCAAGAACTGTAAAAGCTAGAAATTTGAAATTTTGCACATGCGACATGGAGTGTTTAATCTATTACATAAAAATATTTTCCAAATGGCAGCACTTCCGGAAATACCGGAAGTGAGCATCAACTTCTTTATTTTAAATACAAACCAGGCAATTTTTTTTCACATTCTGATGTGTCATAAAATGTTTAGTAAGCATGCTTAAAATAATCGGCGCATCAATTTTGATTGTTGAGGAAAAAAAATTTTTTCACTGAAAAATGTCAAAATCTTGTTTAGGAAATAAAATTGAAAGTCGAAAGTGGTAAAAGTTATGGAAATGGGATTTTAGGTTCTCTATGTCAAAAGATTGAGACACAATTATCTGTCATAGATAATAAAAAATTGCCCGCGGTTACGTATCTATTTGACGTTATTTCCAGACTTAAGAAAAACTTTAAAAAGTCTCTTTTTTTAAATGGAATGCCTATTTAATTATCATTTCATTCGATGCAGAAATAAATTTCCTTTAAATTGATATACCATGTTCCTATACCTCTCTTTAATGTGTTCTCTCTTTAATACGGAAACGATAACATTAATCAAGTTTTTTCATTTTATTTGAATAGATTAATTAATATTTATCCTTATGGCCTATTGAACCTTTTCCACTCAATGAATAATTATAATGGCGTATGTGAAGTACAGTTAGATAATCCTTAGATGATTACGAAAAAGGTAATTTGTTACAAAAACATAAGGAGAATGTGGGAGAACTAATTCAAAAATTAACAACGTTCTTATGTGGATTTTTGACATGGAAGAAGAAGAAGAAACTATTCTTAATTTAATTCTTTAAGTAGAGTAACTTGTTATTATTACAACATAACCACTTATGGAGTTACACAACATAAATGTTTACTATACTATAATATCTTCGCGATTTCAATTAGTGTATTCCTCCATAGTTAAATGAGGAAGCAAAACAAATATTAAGAGTGAATCCTTTTAAGTACACGTAACACGTCATGTCCTTAACAGACGTCATCTGATCAAGTGTGAACGTTAGGCGTTGCAAACTAACTAAATTGTGGTTACAATAAATTGAATCCAACTATAACACTTAAAGCACGAGTCCTAGTGTTGCACGTATCCAATTGCACACCTGTTAAGCTTGGGCTCAATTTCATCACAAATGTTACATTTGAGAGAATTAACCATTCATATCTACAAACGCTGTGATCATTTGAACGAGGGTAATTGTGAAACTTTCACTTCCTCACATTTTCTTTAGGTTATTTTAATATAAAAAACTAGGTTTTTAGATCATTAATCACTCTTATGCTGTAATATTTAATTTTATCGTAATAAGGTGTCACGTTACTATAATATGTATAATCAATACACAAACTTCTCGAAAAATTATAAATTGTTTAAGAATAGCCCAATTATCGGTTAAATTCGTGTTCAGTTTATGTATTGTGTTGAAATGAGGGGTTTTAATAATAAGCTTTAATAGTGTATAATCATTCTTTTGGGCATCTCCTCACAAATCCCTAATTTTTTTAATAAACGTTATGGATTGAGTTTTTACGTATCGAGTTAAATATGCTAAATAGCTACAAGTTCATGTTTGAAACAAAAGTAGAAAGTTTACGTTGCTTCTTTTATATTATATTTCTGAGTGGAGGGTAATAAAAGCAATTAAACGTATTAAAGTAAACAAATTTCAATTCTCATAACCTCTGTTAACAAAAAGAACTCGAAAAAAAGCATTTGCATATTTAAGGTTTAAATTGTTCTTACTAGTTAAATTTGTAACAGCATCCCCTCTTAATTTAGTAAACGAAATTATTATTTTAATACCATTTCTAAACTGTATGGTATTTTGAAGTTCTACAGTGCGTCTCTATATAACGTAACGTAATTTCGGTTAAACTTTAAATAATCAAAATGGTTTATTTATCTAATCTACCTTCAACTTTAGTGTCAACCATTCCAATTAGGAGAAAATCACACAACCATACCCCATTGTATAAGTTTATTAACGTTGATATTAAAGTTGATAGTTGAAAGATTACAATAAGTTGATAACAAGCGACATGTTTCGATAAATTAACATTTTATCATCTTCAGGCTTATCAAATTAGTTATCGTAACGAGGTAAAAACAACAATTTTGTTGTGATATAATATAAATGGATGTAGTATTAAACGGGAATAAAACGTCAGGAGGTGCAATGACTAAAATCAGTCATTCACCACGACGAAGTTGGGACATTATTATTATGAAATGGATCAAGCATCACGAAACCAAAAACAAAGCCATGGGGAAATATTAAAATTTAAAACATAATTGAACTTAAAGGGGTCCCAGAAGGGGAACACCCAAATTAGCAAACGATGAACAACAGGTACATAAGAATTAAAGTTAAGTTGAGAGACCAACAGGAAATGACCATGATCATTTCACTTCAACTATCAACTTTAATATCAATGTTAATAAACTTATACATGGGGTATGGTTGTATAATTTTCTCCTAATTGGAATTGTTATAATCACCCCATTTCGAGTTCTACCATTTTACAACATCCATACATGGACCAAGTCAATTTAGTGTCAACAACGAGACATTTTCCACTTAAACTTAAAATCGTTAATAAAATAGTAAACACTGTTGTCGACGTGAATACATTTACCGAAGGGCGCAGGGTTAACATAGTTAAATTATTATGCATGATTAGGCCTCTTTCATTGTAAACTTTAGTTCAGGGTTTTACATATGTGAAGTTTATTTCCTATTGGATGCATAAAGTACAACTAAAGTGAGTTGGATAATTGTTTAGTATCTGGGACCATGCACCAAACCGTTTCAGCTTTTTTCCTATACGGGAGGATGCCTAAACAAGTAAGAAAAACTATAAAATAATGGGTGTAAGTCACTAAATTGTTTAAAAATTCAATAAATAAATAATAGCAAATGACAAACATTGACGGATTTTTCATAGGTTAGCAAAAGTTCGCTGTCCGGAAAATTCACCGCCAGCCATTCATCGCCAGCAGTTCATCGCCAGCAATTCACCGCCTACGAAATTCATCGCCCCAACAATTAACAGTCAGCAAATCACCGCCGGAAAATTCATCGCTCCGTAACATATTTATTTTTATTATTTGAAGATGGCCTGTTAGCGTTACCCAGGTGACACCACGTGGAGGTCGGCTTACTATAGTCTCCCCTTTTTTTTAGTTTTCTAATCTGAAAAGATACTGAAATGTGTTTATGTTTAGAGAGTGGTGTTGTGAGCGATTCCACGGCGGTAATCGAAAATATTCATGTCTACATTGTGATATGTACCTACTACTCTTTGTAGCCGTTGAGCGCAGTCACGGTATTTTCTCTTGGCCTTGGAGGTTTTTCTCCACTTAAATACTGCTCAATGCGTAGTTCATTTAAGCTTTGTTCTCGTTTAATGGCCGAGATGAATTTCCACATATTTGGATGGTGTGCTGAAACTTGTTGCTCAAATGCCATATGCCATCCTTCGAGCGAATTGTTGGTTTTAGGCAATCCTTGCAAAACTGCTTCGTAACAATTCTACACGGCATGATCAAAGTGCGGTGGTCTTCGCTGCTGACGCCTATTCGGACGGCCTATCCACGTGTCTTCGAAATAATCGACGACGTCTTGCGCTTCGGGTGGAAATATATTATTGTCGTACATTTCTTCGAATACTTGAACAACGGAATCGACCGGAACAAATGCCAGCTTCAAGTTTAGCTGCATTACCGGCGTGATTATGTTCTTTCCATCTTCCACTGTTGTCACGCGAGCTGGACACTTCGTCTGCTGATATTTGTCACATCTCCAATGCGTTTTTTTAAAAAAGGAGTGACCACCTTCGCACAATTTTCTTTTGCCTTTTTCTGTTTAAATAAACTGGAGATCCATTTTAGAACTAACAATTCACTTGAGTACTCAAGAACACTAAGACAGTAACCACGAGATTCACAAGTCAAAAGTCGCAGTTGAAATGAAATGTAAGTTTAGACCATCCAACTTTCTAAATTATCATTTAATCACCTTATCACTTGCTTATTTTTAACTTCACGAATTATAAGAATTCCATCCCCAAATATGCCATTAACGACATACCAAAGGAACTTTCTAAATTGGTAGTTAATGTAGGTTAATCACGGAACAATTAAAAAAGTTAATGAAAATTTAAATAATATTATAGGTACTTACATATCACAATGCGGATATGAATATCTTCGATTACCTACGTGAAATCGTTCACAACACCACGTTCTAAACATAAACACATTTCAGTACCTCTTCAGATTAGAAAACTAAAAAAAAGGGAGACTAAGCCGACCTCCACGTGGTGTCTCCTGAGTAACGCTAACAGGCTATTTTAAAATAATAAAAGTAAATGTTACGGAGCGATGAATTTTCCGGCGGTGAATTCCTGGCGGTTAATTGTTGGGGCGATGAATTGCTGGCGGTGAATTTTCCTAAAATCCAAAAGTTCGTATGAAATGTGGCACCAGTAAAAACTTGCCGTTGTATTTGTATCACTTATGAATATTAGAAAAATTTTCAAATACATCGACGTGAAGTGGTATATTTGGTGGGAAAGATGAGTTATATTTTTTCTACCCTCAACCAGTGGTGGATTAACCATTAAGCACAATAAGCACGTGCTTAGGGCACCAGGGACAAAGGGGCACCTGAGAATGTTGTGTACCAGGCCTTAGATCGTAGACAGTGACTCTCATCACCATACAACTTCTTCTCTGCTTTGTCATTAGTGTGTATTTTTGTGTTGGCGGTTTGAACATTCGCACTCTCTATCAGGTGTGCTATTATTAGAACATTTTAATAACCTACAATTTATATCGGGTCTACCAGAAAGTTCTGTCCGTTTATGGAATAAAACAAAATATAAATTTTCTTACCATCAATAAACTTTATTGAATAATTGCCATTATTATTATGTTTTAATTAAAATGTTTCAAACTTGTTGTAATAGCAAAGAGTATCTAGATACTCTTTGGTAATAGAAACGGAGACAACTTTCCGGTACACCTAATATATTTACTCGCAAATTGCCACGGAGGTAGAGTACAAAAGAAAATATTTCTCATTTCTTTTAGAACGATATGAAACGTGTTCAGTTAAGTGGTGCGCAAAAACGAAAACTGTCCAAAGAGAAAAAGACAAAGACTTTAGACATAGTCTCCAAAACGGTAATTTATTAATATCTGCAGTGGGGCACTAATGTTTTTAAGTGCTTAGGGCACCTGAAGGTGTTAATCCGGCCCTGCCTCAATCTTTTGCGTCTAAGGGGTGCTAGACAGTTGCCCGAGTTTACTGTCAAATTATAAAAACACTAAATCATTACATAGTTACCAATAAACAATTATAAAGTATAAATTAGATGGGCGTCATAACAACTAATAAAGTTTTAAAGAAATTGATCAAATTAATAATTTTTTTAGTTCTTCACTGCTATCTGCTGGCGATGACCAATGTTTCGGCGCATGCTCAGTCGTGCGCGCTCGTTCAACCTACTGGCAGTAGGGAAGAGAAGTTTGAACGAAACATAAACATTTGATTAAGTAAATACTATTTTTAAGGTGACTCGATACCTCTAAATTTTTCTCGATATCTTGCGAAATTTTTCTCGATATCTTGCGAAACTTTTCTCGATATCTTTCTAGATTTTTTCCCCATACTTTTAATATGGGCTCGATGGACCCCCTTCGGACCGTCGGGCCCTCGGCGATCGCCGACCAGCCGACCTGCCCAGACCGACACTACTTCGAAACATGTGTTAACATTCATCAATCTTTAACTTTTTCAACCCTTTTTATTGTAATTTTTGCACAATCGGTGAGAAGTCCCATTCCCGAGGATGTAATGCGCGCAGTTTTTTATATAAAAAAAACTCTGGTATTCCTTATTTTTTAACAGCCAAATGTCAAACCTGTAAGCTTGCATCGCTTGCAGTTTCAGTTGCTTTTTAAGTACCTTATCTTATAAAAAACAAAAAAAACGAAGCATATTCATTCCATCGAATTGTAAAATACAATTTTTCATCTTTCATTATACTATTGAAAAGGGGAGGCTGTGTGCTTTATTACTTCAATGAAACTATTTCCAATCGGATACCTCAGAAACACGCTGTATTCTATTCCATTTTAATCTATTCTAAGTGTACAAGGAACAGCAACCTTTGTAATTTATTGTAATTGATAATAAACGCCATATAACGCAGAGAAAAATTGAAATTGATTGATAGCAATAATGTCGTAAATACTGACAAATTCTTTCAGATAAAGCAATAAAATTACTAAAGACGTCACGATGGCAATAGAAAATGGAATTATCGACCATTTCATCTACTACATTATTGTAATTTTGCGCGCCCTGATTACATCAAACCTCATTAGTAGTGCACACATATTTGACAAAGGAAGGTCTCTAAGGGTGTCAGGTGGTAGTGATATAATGACACAACATCCCTTGTCAGAATCATGTCAGTAAGTATTTTCTTCTAGAATGGAACACATTATACGTTTTCTTTTGTGTCTGATATCTAAATACAATATCGTAAAAGTTCTTTTTCCATTACTTTTTTCTGCTGACTAAAAGATTTTGATGAAAAATACCTTTTTTTCTTTTAAGTATCCGTGCGCACTTCTATTATCTTAACATCTTTCTAAAGAATGTATTTTACAGCTACGCATTTGCCATATTTGACTTTAAAACAATCTTCAAATTAATCGGATTATGCTGAAATATCATTTGTAAAGAACTTAATTTTTTCAATTTTCTATGTGGCTAAAATAGGTGGTGTATATAATAAAATACAGTTTATGTACAAATATTACGATTGACTCTCGCAAAACTGTGTATTTAAGAATTTGATTACATAATAAAAAGGGGCTACAAAATATTTTATATCTACCGTTAAAATGATTATGATTTTATATTTTTCGTAGAAAGCAGAATGTCAGTATCGCGCTTTTGTTTTAGTTTTCAA
Organism: Pyrocoelia pectoralis; assembly: GCA_036250285.1. Lineage (NCBI taxonomy): Eukaryota > Metazoa > Arthropoda > Insecta > Coleoptera > Lampyridae > Pyrocoelia > Pyrocoelia pectoralis. The sequence goes on from CM070075.1 coordinate 10,252,141, forward strand.
CCTGAGAAAGTTTAATTTCTGCAGAAATTGTGAAGTTGTGTTACGTGCGATTTTAAAATTCTACGTTAAAACTTGAAGCAAGAGAATATTTCCAATATTAAAATTTTATATATCTGTCTAAAACAGCATGCATTGTGGAAACTTTTCATACAACGCAAACTGAAAATATACTTTTCGTTTGTTTTTACTTATTTTGTATATGCAACGGTATACACTTATTCATTTCGTGACGGTTGTATATTAGAAACTTTCAGTAATTATATTTTTCGTGCTATTATAATTTAGGAGGGACGTAATCTCATTCATGGATAAAAAATGAAACACACTTTTTGCTATCAATACACATTTAACAATAAACGTGTATTAGAAAAACGAACTTTTTAAAATGGGCATCTTTCTCCCCGCCAGATATACTTTGGCCCTTTTCAACGTAATCAAAACTATTGTCTAAACCTTCATCCCCAATTGCATTCAATAATTTTGCAATTTCGAATAAATTAAACTCCGTAAGTAATTGTGATAATAAAAACAAATAATTCCACAAAATGTTTTGTTTTAAATTCAACCCAACTCGTTTCGAGAAAGTTGAATTGTACATGATTCTTATACTACTACCTTCTAAATCCCAAGTAGGTAAAGCTACATGGTGTCTTTAGTTATTAAGTTGTTTACTGTTGATACTGAAAGTGGAAGAGCCGGTCCTGGGCCATAAAGCAGTTGTTTTGAGGCCAGGCGGGCTAACTTATCGGCTTTTTCATTGCCTATATTGTTCTAGGCATGCCCTTTGACCCATACGAGCTCGAGGGTATTGCTGTTTGTCACTTGCTCTAGTGCTTGGTAACAGTCAGAAACCAGCCTAGAGGTGATTTTGTATTGACCTAGTGCCTGCAGAGCGACTCTGCTGTTATTACACTTAAATGAGAAATAAAGATCCTGAAAGGCTGAATAAATCGACACGAGCTAGAAATAGAATAGGATATAAAGAGAAATAAAAAAACATGCTACGACAGGCGAACAGAATAACCCTAAAATTGGGACCCGACAATGTATTAATATTTGGAGAAGCAAAATATTTAAAATTAAAGTAGATTTAGGCTTAATAATGGGAAAGCCTTGTCTTGAAAATAAACGAATGTGGAAAGATGGTCCAGGCGATCCAGAGATTATTAAAATAATATCGGCGTACCTTATAGTATAGGCAGGGACGATATGGGACTCGAGAATGTAGCCGGAAAAACGTACCGGCGGCCTATTTGTTCTTTTGGTATGGCGAATAAGTCATTAAAAGCAAAATTTTAGCAAATTAATTTTTGGGGCTGCTAATATAGATTGCAAGTGTTATAACTAAAATAAAAGATAACTGACTTTTGAAAATGAATAAATTGTATTAAAAGATGAAAAATTAAAATAAAAGAAATCCACTGTAAGTTATCTTCGGACAACTGATTTCTTAGACGAGTTGTTAGAAATGTAACATCGAAAGTAGGGCCTACAATATCGGAAGAAATTTTGAATACCGGTTTTCGGTATTCAATCAAGTGAATCCCGGGATCCCGGTATCGATACCGGTATTGACTTTTACTGCTGGAACTATAAAAGAAAAAGAGAAAACGCATAGCTTAGAAATTCAAAGTTCAAAATTCCAAATTCAAAGTATTCAAGTTATTCAAAAATGTAAATATAAAATGTAAATTAATTAAATCCACATAAAATTCAAAAATTTCGTATTCAAAATCGAAATTTGAAATAAAAAATTGAAACTCAAAATGAATCCTAAATTATAATTTGAAAATTCAAATTTTTTTACTGCTACTTAAAGATAAAAAGTTTAAATTAAATTCAATATTGGAAATAATAACCTCGCAATTATAATTTTGTAAATTCATAGATATTCAATTTTTTGGACACATGGGGCCAAACGATTCGTTTTAAGTACTATGTGTGACACATAAAAGTTGCACTGGAATGACCAAGGAACAGGGGGTTCCGTACAAATGCAACTTTGATATAAATCATCCTCTATAAACTTTGCGATTAAAGTGAAAATATTTTATATTTGTAGCCTTACCATATTCCATGAACGAAATGTTCATTAATAAACCCACAGTCTTATTCCATCTACATACTATTGTCCCACCCTGTATACACACAATATTTTGCATATATGATAATTGCGAATGAACGAGTGTCCTGTCCGTCCGTAACAAATTCGCATTAAAGTAGATTTACTTTAATTTCATGTATTAAAGTAGTAGACCTGAGATGAAAGTAGATATATATGTACTACATGTATATCAACTTTAATAGATATACATGTACTACATGTATATCTACTTTAATGCATGCACTTCCAAAAATCGGAGATTAAAGTAGATATACATGTACTACATGTACTACATGCATATCTACTTTAATGCATGCGCTTCGAAAAATTTCATGTCTACTTTAATGCATGAGATTAAAGTATATCTACTTTAATGCGAATTTGGTACGGACGGACAGGATACTCATTCATTCGCAATTATTATATATGATAGTGCAAAATATTGTGTAATGTATAGGGTGGGCCAATAGTGTGTGGATGGAAGACTGTGGGTTTATTAACGAACATTTCGTCAGTATATCTATTTTAATGCGAATTTGTTACGTTAGCCACTACAGTAGCAGATGTTTACTGATATGTAATTTTTCAAATACCAAGGCGTGAAATGCCGAAGAACCGTCGGCGCGCATCCGCGCGCGAGAAGCCTTCTGGTAAATAAATATCATTAGTTAATCAAAATATGAATACCGGTTTTAAATACTGCATCAATTTTTTCCCCGGGATCCCGGTTTTCGAAATCCCGGAATTCCGGTATTGTAAGCTGTAATCGAAAGCTTCCTTCGTATGACGCTTGAGTCAAAAGATACCATTATTTTGTAAACCACAAAAAAGTGTTTGCATATCGTCGAATTTAAACAAATTGGTATCCGTAAAGTCAATAAAGTCTCCGTCCTTATTGAGATGTAACTTACTTAGCTTACAAGATGCCATACTGAACTTGCATGAGAGGTCCGCTTCTGATGGTATCACATATAATTTTGGATAATAGTTTTTAACCTTGGTAGTCATCATATGAATGCTGTAAAGCATCTACAGTACAGTTCATTTTTGAGTTGGAGTCCGAGGTCAAACACGATCTCCACGACAAAAGGTGTTTAACCTTTTTTGTTCTTATTTCGGTAACACCATAAGGGCGTATATTTTAATACTTGTAAAATTATCGTGAAGGGAGCGCATTTGCAAACGTCTACTAGCTTCTGGAAATGTCTCTTTTACGTAGGCGATTTTATATCAATCAGTTGCACCTAATTGATGGTATGCTCTACACATTGTGCAGTTCAGCATAAATAGGCTACTTCTTAATTTTGTGTGGACAAGGAAGATCAAATGTCTAAATTTGGGACTAGTTACTATATACTCGTAATCAAAAAATAGCGTTAAAAGACTTCGTCAGAAGCAAGATGGACTGGCAGTCCCTTTCATTTCTTGTAGGTCACTGTGAATCCATTCGTTTTAGGAAGTGGGAGCTTTCTTTAATAGTATGTAATAATAATTTAATGAGTACTCGTTACACATGAAGTTACATGAAAGTTGCCCTTCGAAAATTACGAACTCGCAAATCATTACCAGAATATACAAAATAATTTAAAGGTACATTATTATAATAGACAGATGAACGTATAGTGAAGGAACCCCTTCACACTAATTGTGTAAATGTTAGATTGTAGAAGACAACCCTAAAAGTTAACGGTAGGGTAATGTAAATCATTTGACACTATTTATTTCAAGGCAAAACGTTTTCACCTTCATTGAAAATAGCAAATAAACTTTATTAACTCCTACCGAAAACGTGCCTATTTTAAGATCTATCGATTTACGGGAAAATTCGTTAGAACTGTTTAACAGTAAACATTAAGCGTAAACTGCTAACTCAATTTCTTGGTAGCCTAGTAAGTTCTAAGTAGTTTATCATTTAGTAATTGAGGTTGTTTACAAAGGTCACGATCCCTACTAAATTAGAGAAAACCGCACGCTAGGAACATACTTTTTGACAATTTTATGAAATTATGGAGCGTAATTAACATCACAAACAAATGATTCCACTGAAAATTATGCACAAGTATTAAAAAGTAGCGAATAATTTAATTTTTATTAACGTTCGCTTTATACTCGTGTAATCCTATTTCTATTTGGTTTTACGTCAAAGTAGCAATGTTCGTTTATTGAAAATGTGTTTTTCACTTCTTCACCGAGAAAATGTAAACAAATGACATTTATAAAATGAAGATGTCAGTCAGTCAAGTAGCAGTCTTCGCAATATATGCAATAGAATCCCAACACATAGTCCCTAAATTTTTTTGATGGGAAGTAGGGGCTTATGATTTTCTTAATGTTAATTTTTGCAATAGACTTGAAAACAGCAACAGTGTTGAATAGACAATGAAGAACCCTTTTAAATGATGTATTACACGCCACTGGTTCTCATTTAAGAATTTAAGTGTTGCAAGAGTGTTAAATTTACCCAATAGGATGTATTTTAAAATCTAAAATTTACCTTTATCGGAATTATTTATTAATATGCAAGGAATTTATTCCATTTGGCTGTTCCACATTGTATACATATATTTGTGTTTAATTTATATCATTACGGATGAGGCAATTTTATTTAGTTCACAAGAATAGTCGATTTTACTTACGTCGCAAGTAAAATTACTTCCCGAATGTAATCAAGAATTATAAACTTGAAAATTACAATACCAACGTAATTGATGCTAGTTAATTAATTAAGACTGTGGTCAATGCTATGAAAGTTTAAGAAATGAATATATAGGATAACGTAAAATAATTACTACCTACAGTAAAAAGAGTTCGTTTCTTTTATATTTCATAAGTATGTGAACTAATATTTTGTTTGTGGCTAATATTTTTGGATATTATGCGTAAGGAAGCTGTCTAGTCAAATCACTTAATTATTATAAATGATCGCGTTCTGGATTATTATTAGAAATGTGATTTCGGGAAATTTGAAGCTTTATATAGTCACACCTAAGCTGAATTTTCGAAAATGTAAGTCCATTACGTCGCACAATGGTTTTATTGTAATTAATATACAACTCCCGGAAACTGAAATAATACTTCTATATACCAAGAAAGCTATAAACCATATTTTACGCCTCATCCATTTATTAAACTTGTTACATTAAATTCACTTCACAATCCAACGTTGTAGTTATTTTAAATTTTAAAGCGAAGTAATGTAATGAATTTCAAAGATGTCAACAACAACAAGGGAATGTTTCAACAAGAAATTGTAGATTAATCACGCAATATAATACGGAAGGGTGTTTCATTAAATAGAACTTTTTTTTCTTTTATATTTCAATGAATCTGACATTTGAACACAAGCGAAATTGAATATGTCGGGTTTACCTAATTCATTAGTAACGTGGTCACACTCCCTGTACGAAATTTGTGAAATTGTACTACCCTCTGGTCATGGGAGAGGTTTCGGTTAAAATCTCTTTTTAACCTAAGTTAATTAATAATCGGTCACCTTTTCACTGAAATTAATCTTTCTCAATCAAAGCTATTTGTCACTTGTATTTTAAATATTGAATGCATTCCTTATATTTTCTGTATACAATTTCGCAGTTTCCCTTTGAGTCCTAGTGGCTTCGCACTGGAACCACCTATTTATAAATTATTTCCTAGCGTCCTAGTCCGCACAACTTGGAACTATCAACGTGAGTCATGCGTTAGACATGTCACAACACGAAAATGATTGGAATTTACGCACATCGGTTATTGTCTTTGCAGCCTCAGGCGTATAAACAAGTGTCGTAGTGGTTTTAGACAGTGAATTTTTAATAACTAACTTTTGTATTTAAATATTGAATTTCAACAATGGTTAAGTAATAAATTGATTACTTATGTTTTCCTTTTACATGTAAATAAATACAAAACTTAAATTCTACAATTGTCACCTTCTTTTCATTTTTTTAAACGTGGGTCCATATGGTACCACTACTATACTATGCATATTATTCCATTTCAGATAAATTATATCTTGACAATCTGACCAGTGAAAATGTGTTTGCTTTATTGGATGAAATTCCAAGTGATGGATCTATCATTTCGGAAAACAGTGACGAAGAATTTATTGCAGAAGATGTTTCTGGAGGGCTTATGGAAGTTGAGGAAGAAAATAGTGAATGGGAAGATGATGATTTATTGCCGCTTATAAATTTTGTTAAAATATTGCTGAGGAACAAACAAAGTGGTCCAGACATTCCGTAACAAACACAATTGAAGAATTTAGAGAAAGAACGGGTCCAAATATATCGAATTTGAGACACCAGCAGGTATTTTCTTGGCATTATTTTCAGAAGATCTTGTAAACACCTTAGTGTTTCAAACAAATTTGTATGAGGTACAAAACAAAGGAACTAATCCTGTACCTACTAGTGGCCAAGAAATCAAATGTTTTTTGGCTATAAACATAATTATGCTACCAAATCGAAAGAAAGTCTCTAAAATGGTGGCATCGAATCTTCTAGCATTTACTTGATGTCACTGTTGTCAACTGACATGTTATATTTATTCAGCGAGGTGAGGGTCAGCATTTGACACGAAAAGAATTTAAAATTGCCGTATCAAACGGATTAGTAGGTGCATCACCTAACAAATCAAAGAAGGGACGACCACCACTAAATGAGAAACCTGTAAACAGATTCAAAATTACGGTTCCGATAGAGAAAAGGACAAGTGAAGCTGCACATATGCCGATCCATGGAACGAAGGTTAGATGTACCCATTGTAGTACGAAGATTGATCCTCATCGCGCTCGTTGGCATTGTGAAAGTTGCAATGTAGGGTTGTGCCTTGATAACAAACGAAATTGTTTCAAAGAATTCCATAGACATTAAGTAATATTTTTTGTAACTACATTTTACTGGTGGTCCCAATTTGGAACCACCATTTTTTTTGAAAATTTTGATAAACACATAATTGTGTTCAATAAAACTAGTTTCATTTTTCAATACCTAATATAATTTTCCAACGTCAATTATTAACTTTTCTATTTTAAAAAGTCAGGACTCAAAGGGTTAAAACTTTGAAATGGTTTTTCATTTCGGAATATAGTAATGAAGAGATTAAATTAAAATTAAACTTAATTAAAATTACTACATAAAGAAATTTGGAAAACAAAAAAGCAGGGTACTCACTAATAAAAACATAAATAATTTATACTGATAATAATAAGACCTTATTTTGTAATACACGTTAATTTGTATTTAAAAACAAAATTATGATTTAAGCAGTATCCTTATAATCTAAATACATGCCATCTTTACAAGATGTGCATGTAAAATTTACAAATTGTGAAACGATGCTTTTTATCACCTTATTTGCATTATAAATATTTTTCTAAATCTATATGCAATTTATTATCAATTAAACTGTTTGTCTGCCATCGCCTTAAAAGGGGATATAAATAATGAGTACACGCGATTCATTAATATTACTTGGTTGAAAATATGAAAAAATAGTATCAATGCAAAATCGATTACTTATAAATATTTTTGCTAATTTTTGTGAAATATCCTATGTTTTTTAGCGGATTTGGACTACTTCGTTTTCTCCGTCTGGGCTTACTTGCCCAGACGGACAAAACGCAAGCAAAGCTCATCCTTTTTTAATTCTTAAAAGACAGAGAGTCACTTTTTTCGAAAAACTCCAAAACTAATAAAATATTTAATAAAAAGCGACTCCCCAAGTATCAACTGTGATCTCCATACTGTTTATGTTTATTTATATCTATTTATTTTACGTACTTAATTTCAAAGGTTTTCTATAATTATTATATTTCGCATAACATTAATAATTTTGAAGGTTTAACGTGTTTTAACAACCTTTACTAATATAGCATATACCTATACATTCTGTTTCAGGGGCGTATTATAAAAAACATTCCTGCACGCTAAGAGATATGAGGTTTGTTTTGCAGTTACGTATACAGCGTGTCTCACGGTGACCACCCATTAGAATATTTCAGAGACTACATTGGTCTGAATTTTGAAAATTTGAGCAATAGGGTTTTCGGGCATGACCTCCTCACATAAAATAATGGCGTCTACGTTACACTTCCGGTTTTTCCGGAAATGACACCAACTTCGTTATTTTAAATATACCCCCTATATGTATATTATTCCGATTTTGGATTCTACTTTCATCCAGTTTTCGTATTCCTAAAATTAACCGTTTCTGGGATATTTAATTTTTTTAATAAAAATGAAAATAAACACTATCTATCTTAAAACTATGTGAATTCTACAGCAAGAAAGATACACGAACCATATTCACACGAGGCATAGATAGACTCCTAAGCTTCCCATTCATACTTTCAAAGTGGCTTAATTGGATACAGGGTGGTGGAAATTTAATGCCTGGTTTGGTTAACTTCCAGTCATCATAAGTTGGTTTTTTCAGGTGGAACACCCCGTATGTTTTGCCGTAGTCTGATGAACAATTTTATTCTCTTTCGAACGGTCCCATGGTTCCCTATAGCTATACCTATCTCTTCTAGTTTTTAAGGTATCTACTGTTTTTTTGTGCAGTCAACTAAGGTCCCTCAATTTGTTGCGAAAATGGCTTAGCAGAACGTCAAAACAAACTACTTTTCTATGACCAGCTATTTATTGTCAGTCTAACACCAATAGTGACGGTTGAATCGAATACTATTAAATGAGCAGTAAACGGGCACACAACTTTCCCGTGTTTACTACAATGACGTATTAAATAAAATAGTTTTTGCGTAATAACTCAAAAAAATAAAAAAAATAATGTAGAGTGTGTAGTATAGTTGTAATCAGAAAACGATTTCTGATTTTCTCCTAAAATAATATACAGGGTATGTCATAAATATTTTTAATATGTTGTTCATTTCTGGTATACTTACTATACTCGAATGAAAGAGTCGTATGTCCTCTACTTCACTGTACAATTTTATTTCTTCATCTTCACCAATAAATTGGCTACGTTTAATTTTTGTTCTTTACCAATTACAAGTAAAAGTTCTAGCCATCCCTTGAGTATAATTTCCAATTTTCAAATTTTCATTAAGTTAAACGGTTCTTGAGCTGCACCTTAAAAAGTAAAAATTTTGAGAATTGCTATATTGGCCGCCATTTTGAATTTAGAAACAAATGAAAAACGGTGTTTTATTTGCAACCATGCCTACCAACTTTTCACCAAGCGAAATTAGATTGGGTTAAAATTTGAATGTTTGCTCCCAAAATAGCACCCCTAATTTGGGCCCCTTTGGGCCGATTTTGAAGATGAAGTTTTTTTATAGGCCTTAGTTTTAAATTTCATCAAAATGGGTATAGTAGTTTAGGCTCCACAGCCATAACGTACGCACCCTACCACCCGCCCACCCCCGCACTCACAAACATTTTTCAAATGTGGTACTTCTGGATTCAGGAGGACCCAAACGTTGAGATTCATCAAAACGTCGAGCGATTTTTTTTTTCGATTACATTACTTTCCCTATGTGTATACAGGGAAAGTTAAAAAATTGAAAACAACAACACGTATTCTAACGCAGAAATTCCAAATATTATTTATTTTAAGAAGTTAATTACAAATGTTAAATGTATCAGTGACAAGAATGAGAATAATAATTATTATGTAATAACAGATAGAACTGCACTCTGCAAGTTCTATTTATTATCTTGTTACATTCTCCATGAATAAATAATATTTAGCATGTGTGGATTTGAATACGTTTGTTGTTTTCCATTTTTTTAATAAATAGTATTCAATTCATGTGTGGTGGTGGTGGTGTTAGACTGACAACAAACAACTGGTGATAGAATAGTCGGTAGACTTCGCTAGAAAATAAATCATTTTAGTTGACTGCACAAAAAACAGTATATATCTTAAAAATGGGAAAAGATAGGCGTATAGGGGACCATTGGTACCGTTTGAAAATGAATAAAATTGTGCATCAGACTACGGCGAAATATACAGGGTGTTCCATTTGAAAAAAACCAACATATGATGACTTGGGATTTTAAGCTATAGATAGTGTTTTTTTTAATTTTTATTGAAAAAATGAAATATCTCGGAGACAGTGTGGTTGTAATGAAAGGTACTTAAAACGAAGGAATTTTGTGTTGGGAATTATTTTGAAATTGTTGAAAAATAAGTTATTAGTAATGACATGCGATACACCCATGGATTATAAGCTTATCGTTCACCTGTTAATGAGAGTTCAAATAAGTAAGCTAAAGTAGCATTAATGTACCCGCCAAAACCACACTATACACTGTGTCCCAATTTCGATGCTCACCATTGGTATCTCGGTTATTAGAAGACGTAGGGCAACGGTTAAATGAGGAAAGTTTTGCAGAATTTAATACTCACGACAAATATCATTTCAAATTTGACCTAACTTTTTTAATTTTTAAAATATTTAGAATAAACCAAAATTTGCCGATTTTCATTTTCCTCACTATGTAACTCTTTAACGCTTAATCTGACCTCTTTTAAAGTTTTACATTATTCAGACACTTTTTTAAGACAAATTATTTGATATAATCAGAAGCCCCCGATTGTCATTTGTTTTTACGTTATTAGTGCTATCTTTTGTTTTTCATATGGCGGCCATATTGGATTTTTGGTTGGTTAGATAGCCTTTAAAAAGAGCTTTTCAACGATGTATAACATGGCTGAAAAATATTTAGTTATAGTTTGTCCCACGAGAACTCGGATGTGACGCATTAGTTATTTCTGTGTGAATTAACGCAAATTATCTGCGATTCATTTTTTAACGATTTATGAGTAAGCGACAAATATAATTTGCGTTAATTCACACAGCAATAACTAATAAGTCACACCCGTGCTCTCGTGGGACAAACTATAACTAAATATTTTTCAGGCATGTTATACATCGTTGAAAAGCTCTTTTTAAAGGCTATCTAACCAACCAAAAATCCAATATGGCCGCCATATGAAAAACAAAAGATAGCACTAATAACTTAAAAACAAATGACAATCGGGGGCTTCTGATTATATCAAATAATTTGTCTTAAAAAAGTGTCTGAATAATGTAAAACTTTAAAAGAGGTCAGATTAAGCGTTAAAGAGTTATTGAGGAAAATGAAAATCGGCAAATTTTAGTTTTTTCTAAATATTTTAAAAATTAAAAAAGTTAGGTCAAATTTGAAATGATATTTGTCGTGAGTATTAAATTCTGCAAAACTTTCCCCATTTAACCGTTGCCCTACGTCTTCTAATAACCGAGATACCAATGGTGAGCATCGAAATTGGGACACAGTGTATACACACATTTATGGTAGCAAAATATGGTACATGTTCTTTTTCATCGCTTAATTCGCAAGTTAACTTCGGAAACTTTAATTTAGTACTTTCAATCCTAATTTGATTAATGTTCAACCGACCACCAAATTGAGTTCCTATCCTTCTAGGTAAAGAAGTTTAATATTTTGGCAAAAATTAAAAAGATAACTATTTATACAATGACACGTGACATTATAAATGTCGTGAGTAATACGTTATTCTATCATAGCTCTCATATAGTCTGAATAAAGAATCCTTCAATATCAAATGTAAGACATTAATAATTAATAAATTTCCTTAAGACTTGTGTAAGATGAAAAACTGACTTTTTTGTGATATTTGAAATAAGGATTTTTATACAATAAAAGAAAACCTTTTATAGTAGAGATCTCTGGAATTTAAAGAGGCACTAACGAACTCCAGCGTCTTTTTTCAGCAAATTTATTACGTCATTAGATACGAGTTTCATGCGTGATTGTCAATAATTCACATTCACAAAAGTCAACTTAGTATCTGCACTTAATTTTATCCAACACGTGCAAGTTTGTGAACGAGTGCAAATATGTTTATATAGCTATTATAAAAGAATTTCGCTAAATCAAAAATGCAGTTTGTGTCACACGAATAATGCGCTCATATGTATTTATTTCCACTTTCGATACGGCATAACCCCAGCAAAAAGTATTATAAACGTGAATGTATTACATTATTCAAAGATTCGCATAATTGAAAATGGAGAAAGAGAAAAACTCTGACATATATTACTTTTTAAAACAGTTTTTACTCAATCTTCTGAAGATGCGTATATATATATTGATATTCAAAATATGCCTGGTCTGGGCACGTGACGATGACTGCGAGGGATGTAAAAAGAGAATATTGTGGAACATTATTCTAAAAATGTGGGAAACCTAAAGTTTGATTCTGTATAGAAGCTTCAATTATTAAAACTTTATGCCTTGCGTGTCAATTACATATTTAGACTTTCCCATTTCCTACATATTTGCACTATTGTTATTTAAATTAATAATAATTAACTTGAACCCATTGTATATTATGTTACAATACGTTGTAATGAATCAATCCTTAACAATAATAATAATAGAATTGTTAATGTTTGATATAATCACAGTTGAGCGTCGAATTAAATCGTTATACCCTTCTTTCTCTATTAATTTAATATTACGTTTCTCGAATGGGTATTTTTAGGTATCGACTGCCAAATTGAGTTAATTAGAATTACTTTTTAACTACGCATTGGATAATTGCCATAACTTTATAAAATTATGCACAAAATTTTGGTGACCAAGTTACAAATGCAAAAGCTCCGCAAACGAACACGCACATTGTTAGAGTAGAAGTTGTATAATTGTTAGACGTTCGTTAAAAAAGCTAAAAGTTAGCCATTAACGTAAATTTCTGAGTGGAAGAATAAATTTCAAACTAATTAAAATTGTAAAATTTCCACAATCAAAATAGAATTAAGTAGCCAATTTTCCGTAGTAATTTGCACAAGTCACGTTCAACAGCAACCCTTGAGAATCGCATTGCATTAGAATGCGTAACGAGCGGTTACTGATACAAAATACCTGCTAAAAAGTGTGGAAAAGGGAAATGTGTATTGCAACTAATTTCTCCTTTTCATATACAAGTTATTAAAAACGGCAAAGCGAGATACTAATTTATTTTAATTTTTTTTGCGAGGAGTTTCTTTTGATATAAAATCATTAGGTGTAATGACATTTACTTGATTGTCAAAGCTCTGCCAGCGGCCACAAATCTTGTTAGGAATTTAAAATCTGAGACCTAATAAGAGATGTCGCGAATTTTTTTTTGCTCACAATGTTTTCCACCAGTATGAAATAAAAATTAGGTTAGCTAATAACAGGAGGAACGGTGTAAGTTACTGAGCTTAACGGGTAGAAAGTAAGAGTTAATTAGAATTGTAAAACTGATCAGTACTGGGCATTTGCGGTAATGCACATTTTACCATAAACCGAAAGGAGTTACCCGAGAAAGGCTCTGAGCCCTACAAATTTAATTACTAAGTTCAAGAATAATTTATCAATAATGATTTAATGCTTTATTCAATAGACCCAAACTGTGTTTGCGCCTAATAGCCTTGTGTTATTTCATTTTGGTTAATTACGGCCTTAAATCAAATGATATAAATCCAATCAGCTGGTTATTAACTAAAATAAACCTTTTAGTCCCCTCAATTCTCGTAACGTAATAAATTAAAAAGGTATTGAAAGTGCGTACATAAAGGAAATAAACCTTAATTTGTACTACAGTTAAAAAAATGTTCCCTAAAAGCGCTTTTCGTGATAGCATTTCAAATTTAAAAAAAATTCAAACAACTTTGTTCCCTGAATTGCAGGATGTCACGATTTGTAAAGCTTAAAGTTGTAGCAAACGTATTGATTATTCAAACTCATTACACATACTGCCACCAATAGGATCTATCCCCTTTCTTGCATAATCTAAATTTGAATCTTTGCTATTACATAATTAAAACTACTACCGTATTAGACAAGAAGGGAGGAAATTCAACCTCATATTTTATTCAGGCCCAGTATCGTACATAACAATGAATTATAGTCTCACACAGAAATGATTACTGTTCAAACTTACCAGATTCGGTTATTTAGACTTCTAACAACAATATGCAAATTTATTCGTAAATATAATTTACGGGCGTATAAATAATTTGCGCGTGGTAGTTAAATTCTGTAACAGTCTCAGGGGTACATATATGCCTTACCACCACATCTGCCGTTTTATGATTCATATATTCCAAATTCGTGTATGCCATTTCGATTCAATACTGTGATACAATTTAACGAAAACAATATCTTGTACTTTTCCCAATTTAAATAAATCGCGTTCGCTTTTATAGATAACATGAATGCCAAGCGTATCTAACATGAACACGTGAGAATAACCGTAGTAAAATAGACTCACTTTATCATTCAATCGAAAAATCTAGTTATTGTGCTCAGCAGAATCAGCAACCGTGTTCCAAGCTAAGATATATGTGATCCTAACAGCGGATGCTCAGATATTAAAATACTACCTTGCTAAAAGGAAAATCCTTATAGTAACAGAATGAAAAGCAGAGATTGCAAAAGTAGATCCATATATGATAAACTCAGGGCTACTCCTTTAATGTACACAAATGTTAAATGCACACTCGTATAGGAACCTGGACACGCATGAATCACAGGAAACCAGACTGACGAGCATGGGAGAGCTACAGCCAGACAAACAAACGGGTATTTGACAGCATCCATCTTACAATGATTTTGGGGGAATATAAAACCTATGATAGAGATTTTCACATGACACTGATGTCTGAGTAAACACCTGCACAACATGGGGCTTCGTCATGGAAGGGTTGTGGCGAGGAAGACGAAATACCACATTACGTCATTTTCCAATGCCAATCATATACAAAGGCAAAGATACACCTACTTGGACGTGAATAGATTACACAAGAAGAAGCAACCATCACTCGTCCCACTAAAATTCTATGTTAAAGACAAGGGTATCCTTGATGGGTAGATAATAGCGAGGGATGCAGTGGTATTGAGGTGGGCCACTCTCGAACTCTGGGAAAGGCAATTAAGCGACTACTTATCCTAGAAGGACGATCTGGCTCACTCATCCCTCAATGTATACTGAATGGATCTAAAACAATGGAAGGAACAGACACCGGAATTTATTCCAAAGAACTGAACTTCCATATCAGCCAACACTAAGGCACAATTTCGACTGATTTTCGGGTAGAACTAGTAGGAATAACGCTTAGTGCAAAAACAATTCTTATGCACAGTATGAAGAATAAAATTATCAGAATTTCCAGTGACAGCAGAGTTGCTCTGCGGGAACTAGGTCAACGCAAAACCACCTCAAGCTGGTTTCGAAGTGTCAAGTACTTGAGCAAGTGACTAACAGCAATACCCTCGAGCTCGTATGGGTTAAAGGACATGCTAAAACAATAGGTAATGAAAAAGCCGATAAGTTAGCCCGACTGGCCTTAAAACAACTGTTTTATGGTCTAGAGCCGACTCTTCCACTTACAGTATCAACTGGAAACAACGTAATAACTCAAGACACCCAAGTCCAGCACAAGAGAGGTCTTCAAAGGACCATCTCGTAGCCTCGTAATTGATAGAACAACATATATTAAAGTGAAGGATAAAGGAGTCCAATAAATATTGTTGTTTCCAGACTTTCATGTGGCACCGTGGGCACAGCTAACCAAAATCCATTTTCATGGATTGCTGGTTGCTCACTGAAGTGGACCCAATGGTAGTGTGTATTTTACTGTAACCCTGTTCAATCTATACAATGTACACTCTCTGATCAATTCATTCATACATGATCAAGAAGGAACGGGCGAAGTTGAAGAGAACGATATTTTCGTCGCGGGTTATTCTACTTTCTATATCATTACAAGTATTCTACTTGTCATGTTAAGTAGCCTTGCTAAAGTAATGGTTTGAAATATGTGGATATTTTTTTCTGTTTTGTTGCATAACATTTAACCTGTTAATCGCACAAAAATGAGCTATAGAGTCTGCAGGCCTTAAAACTTCAATAAAGAAATTATGATACGTAGACACCCTTACAGAGAACTAAATATGTGCAAAACGTGGAGGAGACGGCTAACGCCACAGGAACAAAATCTCGGTCAAATGAATAGCGGTAACTATGTCCCGGGAATCCTGAGAAAACAATTTGATATTGTTGGTATACAACGCAGAATCGAGGGCATCAGTAGCACTACAGCTGCCTTCGTCCGTGACAAAATTAAGGCAATTATTCCGGAAAAAGGACCAGGACCCTAAGAATAACCATGACATAGTACAAGTTGGATCAGAGGCCAGAACAACGTTTGTCGTAGGATTAAAATATAACATCAACAGAAAGAGGCTGCGAAAAGCCTAACCACAACTTAACAAATTAACGACCGAAAATCATGCCGTGTCAGGATTAAAGAGGACATAGTGCGATGGGAATTGGAACACTAGGGAAACTCATGTATTTGAACCAACCGAAGCAGAAGTTGCTCCAAGTGCGTACAATTTCCATGCCTCGTGCTCCATACGTGGAGAGTACATCTAAGGCACGTTAAAAGGTCATCGAGACTTAGGAAGAAAACGCACACCAGCACAAGGGCACAAGAAGGCCAAAGAATAACCAGTGGAAGGGAAACCCATAGAGTTGACTAGCGCTTATCAAAAACAGATGTGAGTCCGTGAGAAGGATATTCGTAAAAGCGCTTTAAGCAAATTGGTTGTACAGGGTCATTGGCGCTGAGGTGGGAGGGGGATCATCATTGCACAACTGAATACAATCCAACGCGTTTAGATTTAATGTGTGTATGTGAGAAGAAGTAGAACATGGTTACTACGAGTGTGTATTGCAAGATTTACAAAAATATTATTATACTCGATTAAAAGAGTCGTATGTCCTCTACTTCACTGTACAATTTTACTTCTTCATCTTTGTTAACAAAAAAGTTATGAATTTTTAAAATTTTCAAGTTCAAACGTTCACCCCGCTTCCCCTATGGGAAATAAAGAAATAAATGTAGTGCCAATAGTTTTTCATTAACTATATGTATAACATTTCCACGGACAAACATTCTCAGGGAGACTCAAAATGTCGAGATTCATCAAAACCCCGAGATCGATTTTTTTTCGATTACATTACTTTTCCTATGTGTACACGTGTGTATAATGTATATGAACGGGAAAGTAAGAATAGATCCCTATTTAGTAACTTTGTAACATTGTTTTAAAGCATCACTCTTCCATCTGCCCAAAATTAATTAAGAAACAAAATGAATTGCGAACTAAAAAGTTCATGTGGTTTGGTTTCAAAATACTAAATAATACAGTAATTTTCAAAGTACATTATTTTAACGCGTAGCACTTGCAAATCAGGGTTTTAAAAATGAGTATCCATCAAAGTCCATCACTATCGATATAAATAACTGAAAATGTAATCGTTTAATACCCTTCTCTAAAGCATGAGCAGCACATAAAACTTGCAATTAGGCTAATTTTCAATACATTCGCTTGTCAATATTTATAAATACCAGTCGTTTTTGATCGACGTTCCCCTTTAATAAATAAAGTCAAGCTTAATAGCATTTTTTCACTTATAATTGCACAAGAGGTTTGTATTTTACCGAGTAAATTTGGGTTGTTTAATAAGAATCTGTTGCCTAGCAATTAGACGAGAAAAACTGTCAACCAATAAAAATGCGACACCGAAGGTGGAGGAAACAGATTAGAATTTAAACAACAGAAATTTACTCGGTATAAATACAAATCTCGAGTGTAATTCGGCAGGACAATTTAACGAACAAGAAATTTAGAAATCCGTTCGTAACTTTACCAAATGGACTCATTCTTAAAATAACACAAACATCATGCAATAAATTATTCGCAAATGTCAAACTATGTATTTATACGGCGGGCACGGATACTGCGATAGTTGATTAGAATTTGAAAGTGAAAAAACCACTACTATCGGAGTAAAAATGCAAGGCCTCTGACTTTAGAAGCTTCTATCTCAGTAATTAGCAATCATAATTTAATGAAATAAAGTGCATTTAAAAGATCATTTATTCCTACAAAAAGGTGTACAGTTTTAGATTTTTGCAACACACCGTTAATTTTCTGTATTAATTTATGTGCGAAAAAGCGCTAATTATGACTCAAATCGCACAAGCGCTCGACTTTAAAAATTAATTACGGCTATATTATTGAAACTGAGTGGTAGATACTTATATATTTGACAAGTGTATACTTTTTTGTCGGTGTGAGATGCTTTTGAGGCCAATTGGTTTATTAGTCTTAAAGCTATAATGAAAAAACGACATCTTATGTAACTCAATACCTGAACGTTCGATATTAATAATATTGACAGTAACATAACAAGGTTAAAGCAATTATGTTGTGGTCTAACACGATTCACAAAAATAATGCCATGTATACATGTTTTGTTTAAAAGAAATCTGGAAAAAAGGATGGATGCTTGCGTTCCTGTGGGAAGTGCGGTACGGGCTGGACGATGGTGTCGTACACTATTGCTATGAAGCGCATGGTTTTGTACAATGCTAAACAATAATCACATTGTTGTGGTTTGCCGCTCACGATTTACGATGTGGTAGATTACCTCTCGCGGGAATATGTGCGTCTTTCTTTCGCCATAATTATAACATTTACTCTGAATTACAAGAAAACAAATTTTGTTTTCAATAAAGCAATAATGCAGCTCGATTTGAGTAATACAGATTTAGCATTTAAAACAAGAATTTTTTCTTAAGTTACCGTATATTGCAAAATAATCAAATTTTCGGTTAGGGGTTATAAAACCAGTTAATTATATGAATAATCAATATTTATTGACTGTCGACTTTTGAGAAGTATGTGTGCTACAACATTTGTAAATTTGGTAACAATTTATGAAACAATAACAATTTTATGATAAGTTAAAACTGACCGTCAGCCAGGAAAATACTAAATACAGCGTTTTATTGCTGTTAATTAAAATAAAAGTTAAACAACTGATTCTACCAATTTGATTTTTACACATGTTAAACATATATAAATGACTCATGTACTGCCCAAAAATGAAGAAATTTCACCCCTCAGTTCTTTCGTTATGACCACTTAAAGTCAGAGGCCTTGCATTTTTACTCCGATTAGTGCATTTGTCGCTGTAAAAGTGACAATTGCACTGCGGCTAATGGGATTTTTTATACATGAGTTAAATTGTCATAACTCATAATAATATCACAAGCTCCTATTATTTTTATTAGAAACGATTTTCGTAAGATCAACTGACAAATATTTAGGGAATTCTTTTTAAATTCACCATTTTATAGGTAGATTTTTGTTTTTTTTTCACCATTTGGGATTTTCTTAGAGTTGCTATCGAAAAGAAAGTTCAAATGTACCTGTTTGATAACAACTGATCCCCCAAGTATCTTATTCAATCTTTTGTCGTTTGTTTAACTTTTTCGGCGATCAATTTCGAGACAGTCAAATAAAACTTTTTACTTTTTTTTACTTCTTAACCTACGGGGATTTAAAGGAGCAATGAATAAAAGTTCGCTTTTATCTTTAAATTTTAAGGAATACGAAAGGTGTAAACAATTTAAAGGTTACTGCTTTATTGCATTTTAAAGAGGCACCTTTGAGGAATTACGCTATCAACCTAATATAAATGTTGAACTCAACTGGAAATTTCATAAAAACCTACAAACCGTAATTTAGTAAATGTTGAAGATTTTATAGTCGTCGTAAAACAGTTTCAAGTGTAATATAATGTTACGCTAGTTTTAAACTAGAATTACATTTTGTTTACCGGTTTAAGTATCTCGGCTTTGAAAGTTACAAATCGCGCGATTTCCAGGTGTGCTATGTTTATGCTTGACTTACCTATATAAAATCTAAGTAATGTACCTAATTGTTGTGTTTTACACTACAATAGGTACCTGTAGTTTTCATTTTAAAATTGCAATGTGAAAAGTAACATTTTGAAGATGTGAGAAGGAATATTAAGATAGGTAGACAGTGATTGATCGAGTAAAGAAGAATAAGAATCAGGATATCTTTATTTGAATTGTTCGGTACTAAAGCACCGCGCGCCGTTATACAACGTGCAAAGCTGCGTTTTGTGGATGTTATAAATGCAGAACAATTTACACAACTTTTTCAAATAATTAGTTAGACTATGGAAACAGCGCCATCCTCCCCCTTTTGGAACCGCTGTGGGAGTTTTCTACCATAATAACTCAATAACTGTTCAATAATACGAAGAGATTCATTCATAGCATGTATATTACCTTCTTGGAATAGAAGATCACTTGTCTTCCTTCCACTATCATCTTTGACGAGGTTCTTTACCAAACGAAAAAATAAAACACAGAACAACAGTAACTTAAAAAATAAACCGGCACAACTGAATTAGGATCCTCAGTCGCTTATTTTGTTCATCATTTATTTTAACCCTTGTAACTTAGGCTATAAACGATGGTTAATACACAATGAGGTAACCTAAAATGCATAAATTCGTTTATTGGGCATCGATGAAATGCGCTTAGACGTTTTCGCCCAGAAACTACTACATAAATAACAATTTTGGGTAAATTTTGCTCTATATCTATACTATAACCGCAGACTACTAGATTCAAGAGTGTTTACTCGTGTTTTCAATACACTGCGTGACACTGGCGCAGTGCCCAGTAGTCATACTTCATTTGAACGTCTAAATGAACAGACTGTGAATGAAGACATTATTCAGTCGGTAGAACGTAGCCCTTCAACAAATACACGTATCGGTGTTCCACATACAAGAGTATTGTGGACATTTCGTATGCACGGCTTCCATCCGTATCATTTACAGCTCATTCATCACCTTCGGGCAAGAGATACAGATAGATGGTTGGCATGTTGTCGTTGGATACTAAAAAATCGCCAAGTAATCCCATTTGTAATCTTCACTTATGAAACCACTTTCACTCGTGACGGCATCTGTATCACTCCTAATACATATCAGTGATCGAAAGACAACCCAGATGCCATTGTGGAGACACATTTTAAGAACACTTCTCTGTAAATGTGTAGTGTGGCTTGATGGACAATCGGTTGATTGGGCCTGTTGTGTTACCGCATCGTCTTACAGGACCCCGTTATCTACACTTTCTTGAAAATGAGCTTCCAGCATTATTGGAAAAGATTCCCTTGGCTACAAGAATGCGTATGCTCTTCCAGCATGGCGGGGCTCTTGTACATTCTAATCGTCAGGTGACACATCATCTGAACCTAGCATTCCCCGGAAGATGGATCGGTAGATATGGTCACGTTTCTTGGTCACCAAGTCCCCGGACCTTACCCCCTTCGAATTTTTACCTGTCGGGATGGTTGAAAGTCTACAAAGAAAAAGTAAACACAAGAGCCGATTTGATCGTTCGGATGATGAATAGTGCAGCCCTAATAAACGAACGCCAAGACGGCCTCAGAAGAGCTACACGTAGTGTTATCAACAGAAGTCAGAAGTGCATTGAAGTTGGTGGTGGAATTTTTGAAAATTAACATTGAACTTTCCATTTGCCTTTTGTTTGTTTGGGTTACACACTAACAGCTGTATTGTAACGGAAGTTACATTTGTTGATAAAGATTTCAGGTTCGTGGTAAAAGGTTCGGTAAAATTTTCTTTCTTGGTAGTACGTTGGGACCTACCTTTCGTACTTTTTCTTCCCAGGCTAGCTCAGTAGGGATAAAAAGGATTAATTCTAAATTTGGTGAAACTGAATCGGTTCACTAAGGTTCAATATTCTTAAAGATTGTTTCCTCAATTAATTTGGAAAAAAAATGAATTTATCCAACTAAAAATGCTTATTTATGACGACTCCAGTAAGTTTGAAGATGTCCTTAACCTTTCATTTAGCGTCGCTTTTAATACAAATTACGTTTTTACTTTCCTCACAGTTAGGTAATAATTAGTGAAAAATCTCCGCAAAATTTTAGTTTTGTGTTCACTATCAGTTTAACTAATTAATAGTTTATAGGACAGTACCTGATTGTTTTCGTACGATACCTGGGTACGATCGCGGATAATAACCGGCGTTTCACCAGGAGTGTGCTGATCGTCAGCTCCTTCAAGGGGGTTTCAAACTCGTGCTTCGCTCCCAGTTGAGTTTCTTCAACTTTCTTCTTTTAACGATGTAAAGTTTTTTTCTATATTACACACTACACCACGAATTTAGGTTTTCCAACGACAAGGCGAATGTTTTCATATAAACGACACAGCGGTTTTAAATAAACCTGGGGCTTAGGTAACAACAAGGCGATAAGCGGATTTCTGTTGCCCTCTAATAATGTTCGTGTTAATTTGTTAGGATACTCACACGTTTTACTTTGTATGGTTCCTCTTTTCGTTGCTAATATTTAGCGTCACCTAATTGAGTTCGCCCTTTAAGCATTAACTGCATATATGTTAATGCACGTAGATAAGAATATTGTTTATTAAACGTATTTACGCTTTTACTTCACCGTAGTGACACTCTTAAACGCACTTAATTGGTACCTTTTAGTACCTAACGCAGTTTTGTTCACTAGATTTGCTTTTTTTTTTAATTCACAAATTTTGGTACCGAGCGGACAAGTACCTCACGCCGAAAAGGAATTCAACACTCTAATGTTAATTCTTCACTAAAACCGTCTGCCTTTATATAAGCAATTTTATAAATGTTATCGCATGAATGTCTGGCAGATAAGAACACACGGCTTGCACTTTTATATTTTTATACTATTCGTCCTGTCTTTGATTTCGCTTAAATTATAAATTCCAAATTACATACTACTCAACTAAAAACATACAATTCTTTCTTTTAGAAAACTTAAAAAGTAAAAAGTAATTAAATTTGATTAGTCAAAATAACGCCCGTTACAGTATCTCTGTGTACTCAATAAAAATTGGACACATGTTATATGGAATTTTGTATTTCAATTCGTCTATACTATCACCTCCTAAACTATTCGTCCTGAAACACCCTGTATATGTAACGAAATCAAAGCAGCAGATATAATGAATAGTTTCGAAAATAAAAGGTTTCAGCTACAAATTAAAAACAGACATCAATTGCACTTCAACGAAACGCTTTATGTACATAGAAAACGTACCTATATTTACAACTATTTTACATAGGCAGATCGCCTGGACGATCAGTGCAATCCCACCCTTCTCATCAGTAGATAACTAACAAATATAAACAATACGGTATGCAATTATGTAACCGAGTCAAGGAATGGTACGTGCGGTTAGGTGAGAGTTTAATTGTCAATGTAATTGGAAATGTCCAGTTTGGTAGGTGAGATATAAAAGTTACTATGGGAATGTGTTTCCGAAAGAATGTTTTGTACGTTTTAAATGTTTCTTTAATGGTAATAATATCAAACTTATCTGAGGATTCTGTGTTCAAGTTAAAATTCTGATCGTGTTTTCCACAACAGACGTTTTTTGAACCCTAAAATTTCGTGATATTGAACAGAAAGAGATACAAAAAAATACTACAAATGGATTTCACTAAGTTACAAATTAATCCACTTTCTGTGCTTTTTCCTTTCGAAGGCTCAATTAACGTAGCGTATGTGGGAGGTATATATATGGAGTGGAAATTAAAAGTACACTTGCAAGGATGCCTTTTACATTTAATTACGTTTTAGGATGGTTTTACTAAATTAATTAAATCGACTTGCTTGCGTAAGTTCTTATCTCTCTCTCCCTTTTATATTTTTTATTAGAAATTAATTAGAAAATAAACCAGCCATTTTGAAATGAATTGAAGGGAATTTTTAAAGAGGAAAGGTTTGTCGGTTTACGAATACAGTGCTAAAATAGCCTAAGCGTAACGGAAAACTTGGCAACATCTAAGTTTAATTAAATTGTAAAAGCTTAAGAAGGTTAGTCAAAAATTTGTTTCAATAATGATTTCCTCCAACTTCTCAAGACTTTTCTAACATTTAATTATACATATAGCCAGTCTGGTCAAGTTACTACTGAAAACTTAAAGCAATCTATGTAGTTTAATGCTTCATTTCTGAAATTAAATAGAAATTTTGGTTAATAAAACGTTCATAGAACCGCAATATGAAATGTGATGTACCGTGATTCACTTAACAATAATGGAATTTATAACAAATTGCCAATGTAGTACATATTTCTCTTTCAAAGGAAACGGTTAGTATCGTTAAGAAACACATCCATAACCGTTAGCTTCCACGACTTCAAGCTTTATCTAGTGTAACGAAATAGGATGTCCGACATATTCTGGAAAATAAAATTAAGCCTCCATGAAAAATGAGATACTTTTATAAACGAGTCATTACTTTCATATGTTGGGCGGACAAGGTTTACTGTTTAAGTTCAAGCTTTTGGATTAGACCAATTTAGCGATAGCTTTTACTGAAAGGAAAATTGTGTAACCTCTCCCTTTGTACAAATAATAAAATTACTAAACTGCCCGCAATTGGTTGTTTATTTTTAAATCCATCTCTGCAAATGACTACAAAAGCTATTTTTATTATCTCATTACAACAAAAATTGCTTTCCACCAACTGTGGAAAATCTTATTATAGACAGGTATACAACTATCACTCTGCTGTTAATTGAAAGAAAATGCTAAATTATTAAGATAGTTTGATCTTTGCGTTATGCTTAGTGTTACCCCAAGCGTTTCCATCGCTGCTTTCAATAATTTTATAAATATTTTTTACTTAGTTAATGATAGTGGTAGTTGTTAACAAGTTCATGATGTATAAAAAAAGAAGAAATAAAAGAGTAGGTTTCGCAGTAGAACTATCTTAATTGTTATTAACAGATTCAAAACATTACGATGGCGACGTAGAACAATGCGGCATTTTAGATATAATAATTAAATTAAAAGGGATAATTAAAATGGCTTAAAAATTCAATGTTAAGCATTTCCGATTTCTGTTTTTCTTAAGATAGTCAGTTGCTGGCACGTAATTTTTAGATCACATAGAGTCTTATCGGTGTATGTGTCGCAGCCAAAGTAAATAATCACTTATTATGTATAATATCCAGACATTATGTATAATAACTAAATTCGCTAGCTAAAGTGATTAATTAATTACTCTAACCAGTCATTATTCATATTGGCTAGTACAGTTTGCCTAAAGTAATAAATATTTTCAAATATTAATCACTTGAATAGACATTATGAGTAACAGTTAACATGGGTTAGTCAAAGTAATAATTATTCTCACGAGCTGTTTTGGTCAAATACGCCAGGAAGCCACGTGACTTCCCTCTTAAAGTGTGTGCAATGTGGCCTGAACTAAAAATAATTGTACATGGCAAGTCTAGACACTCTCAGTCACAGGGTTCGTTGAAAGGGTCAACCAAGATGTTGAAAAATGCTTTGTATTTCGTTAGAATCCAGCTATACCACAAAATGGTCTGAAGGACTACGCTTCGTCCGGTTTATGAAAAACAGAGCATATCACTATTGGCTGCAAAGATAAAATAGGAATAGGCATTCCTCTAGAATCACTGAATAAGGTTAATACAGAAGAAGAACTAGAGATGGTATTGAATGAAAGCGACAAAAATGACGAAGTTGATGTTGATGGTAACCAAGTTGAACACGAGATCCAAGCTGATATAAAGCTGTCCACACTGCAGAAGATACTCAAGTTGATAACCAAACTGAACTCAATTAGAGAAGGAAGTCACATCAAACAGTATTTCTAAAAACGAGACTCAAATTAAGGGGTATATGGACAGCTTGCATAAAGTTCTGTAAAACTTTCTATTAGGTTCAGAGAGCTACGTTCAAGTTTAAAGAAATTCTCTATACTGGATATTATTTGTCAAATGGTAGATATTAACCGTGCAAAATATTTTCTTGATAATCATCTTCATTTTGGAAATAATTACCATTCTTAGTAAATCTTATTTAAAAGATATCTCAGTTGGTAAACACGATATGAACAAAATTTTTACCGTTATGTGTTTCTCTAAGAAAATTGTACAGTTGTACATAGAGATATTTTCTTCAACTGTTATACTAATGTAGTAAATACATAAAAAAGTATATTATATCTTGCAAAATTTTCAATCCGGCGAATGTAAAGTTAGACAACTGACATACGCCGTACCCTGAGGCGAGACTATTAATACCATGACAACGGTGCATAACTAATTGATTTCTAATATAATTGCATCCAAAACCCATTTATGTTATTCATTTCTAATTTGAAGACAACTATCATAGGATTTGATGTGATTATGATTTAAAAGAACATTGGTCTGCCTTATAACTTACTTTGTAACATAAAGTTGTGTGAATTTTATAGAAATGCACTGCACATTGTATTATTATTTATTAGTTACAGTTTACGGAGTAACGTTAGGTAGGTAGGTATGGTTTTTTAAATACATAAATAAAATTATTCCCTCTATTCAACTGGATTCATTTATATACAAATAATAAAAAAACTACGAAAACTTTTAGTAATTTTCAACCAACTTCAAAAAGTTGGTTACTAAATTCGTCCGGATGTCTGTGTGTCTGTGCGTTGGTCGATATTACAAGGCTTAGAAAGTTGGAAGTGGTGTCATCTTATAGGAAATTCTTTACTGATTCCAAATCGCTGGTAAATTTTTTGATCGGATCACCCGTTCGCCGTCGGGACGCCATTAAAGTCAAAATATACACCCTTGAATATCTCGAGAACGACACATCCAATTACAAAAAGGAAAAAACTCGTTTCCTTTATTTTTTGAAACCTATTGAGTCATGATACGTAAGCATCACCCTCACCCCCTTATGGGGTGGAGCGGGGGTGAGTTTTGAAAACTTAAATGGGAACACTTATTTTTTCTTGCACTTTTGGATTCTCCATAAAAAACTATTCTCCAATTGGTAATTTCACCCCCCATCTGCAACCCCTTTTTTGGGGGTGGTAAGGGGGAGAAAAACGATCATTTTTTACTTTTTTTTCCTCCAACATTTGTTGAAATTGTTGTTATTTTGTCATCTATACCAGCGGGGGGCTACACGTTGAAGAGATCGAAAGGTAACTAAATAGACGTATGTAGTATAGAAAACAAATATTTGTATATTATTTACTTACAGAAATGATTCCTTTTGGACCACAAAGATGGTGGAAAAATTAACCTATTTTTTTTTATAATTCATTACTCTCAGAATTGGTTGACCCACGAAGAAGTCGACGTCAAGCTCTAAGAGAAGCTTATATGTCTTAGTTTTATTTTATACCAATTAACTCATTTATCCCTCAACTTATATTAGGGAAAAACTACCACATCTTCTTAGATGCGAAAGTGGCATCCCAACCTGACATATTCATCTTCACGGATGGATCCACAACAATGGAAGGAACAGGTACTGGTACTTGCTCCAAAGAACTGAACATCCACATCACCCATCCACTAGGTAAACTTCCTAGAGACATAGCTACGTTCAGTCGATTAGAGCCGCTTCCCCTTCCATCATCCTCAGGTTCATTTCACGTGTGGGATGGCTTCAGTGACGTTGCGGGGTCGGACGACTCTAGTCAGGAAGGAAGTACAAAGGGTCCGAACGTGAGGCCTATGTACGCGTGGAATCGAGAAAATACCAACTATCAATTTTTATCATTTGTGATATTAATTCCTTTTTTGTTCAGAATCCTTCATTAACAAGTATCAAAGTGGGCGAATTCCCATAGAATTTTAATTTCAACCAACTTCAAATCTGTAACTAATTATGGCATGTACTATATAACTACCCCCCTCCCCCTCAGACACAAGCACACCGCATTCTGCACAAATGTGTCATTGTTTTTCTTTTCACCCTTAAGTGGATAAGAGCGGAGATGTTGACGGACAATTTGTAAATCAGGAAAAAATGTTGAAGGAAAAAAAAGTAAAAAATGATCGTTTTTCTCCCCCTTTCAACCCCCAAAAAAGGGGTTGCAGATAGGGGGTGAAATTAGCAATTTGAGAATAGTTTTTTATGGAGAATCCAAAAGTGCAATAAAAAATGGGTGTTCCCATTTAAGTTTTTAAAACTCACCCCCGCTACAACCCACAGGGGAGTGAGGGTGATGTTTACATATCATGACTCATAGGTTTCAAAAAATAAAGGAAACCTGTTTTTTTTCTTCTTGTAATTGGATGTGTCGCTCTCGACATATTATTCAAGGGTGTATATTTTGACTTCAATGACGTCCCGACGGCGAACGGGTGATCCGATCAAAAAATTTACCAGCGATTTGGAATCAGTAAAGAACTTCCTATAAGATGACACCACTTCCAACTTTCTAAACCTTGTAACATCGACCAACGCACAGACACACAGACATCCGGACGAATTTAGTAACCAACTTTTTGAAGTTGGTTGAAAATTACTAAACGTTTTCGTAGTTTTTTTAATTATTTGTATATAAATGAATCCAGTTGAATTCACACAACTTTATGTTACAAAGTAAGTTATAAGGCAGACCAATGTTCTTTTAAATCATAATCACATCAAATCCTATGATAGTTGTCTTCAAATTAGAAATGAATAACAAAAATGGATTTTGGATGCAAGTATATTAGAAATGAAAAGTCATACACCGTCGTCATGGTAGTAATTAAATAGTCTCGCCTCAAGGTACGGCGTAATGTCAGTTGTCTAACTTTACATTCGCCGGATTGAAAATTTTGCAAGATATAATATACTTTTTTATGTATTTACTACATTAGTATAATAGTTGAAGAAAATATCTCTATGTACAACTGTACAATTTTCTTAGAGAAACACATAACGGTAAAAATTTTGTTCATATCGTGTTTACCAACTGAGATATCTTTTAAATAAGATTTACTAAGAATGGTAATTATTTCCAAAATGAAGATGATTATCAAGAAAATATTTTGCACGGTTAATATCTACCATTTGACAAATAATATCCAGTATAGAGAATTTCTTTAAACTTGAACGTAACTCTCTGAACCTAATAGAAAGTTTTACGGAACTTTATGCAAGCTGTCCATATACCCCTTAATATGGATTTAGATATCGTGTTAGAAGTTATTTTGATACCAAAAAAAAATTATTTCTTCGTCTTGATTTTTATTTCTATCCAAGGCTTCATTTGCTGCTTGTTCTTCGGGTTCAAATGGATTTTCCTATTCGTTTAAATTTTCTGGTTCAACTTGATCTTCTGGCAATTCTTCAATGTTCACCTTTGCCTCAGTTGAAGTTTACTTTTCTGGTAATTTACCGATTTTAATTATCCCCACTTCTTCAGGAGCGAATACCACGTTTCGACCCTGTTTTCTTGCTCAAATCATATCCGATAACCTTTGGTGTTTTCTCCATGGCCAACCGAAATTTCTTCTTTTGTCTTATTGTCCCATTTCTTTCTTTTTAGCTTCGGAATGTGAACGAACACTTTTGTGCCAAAAACCTTTAGGTTCACGATACTTGCTTTTCTGTTGAACTATTTTTCGTAAGGCGTCTTTCTTGGTTCACTGTTCGTTCCACTTCGATTCAGTGTGTACACTACTGCATTAAGAGCTTCAGCCCATAATCGTTTGTCGATTCCCTTTGAGATTAAAAATTGTTCTTGCTGCTTCCACTAAGGTTCTGTTATCTCGTTCTGCTGAGCCATTTAGCTCCGCCGTGTATGGAATATTTCTTTCATGCTCTATTCCATGTTTCATCTGAGCGTTAACGAATTCGAGACCATTATCTGTTCTCAATCTTCTGATTTGTTTTCCTAACTGGTTCTTCGCTTTTGTCAGGAAATCGTTAAAACTTGAAGCTACTTCTGTTTTGCTACTCAGAAAATAGACCGTTCTGTACTGCGAATAATCATCTTTAAAGAGTAAGAAATATTTTGACCCTCCGTACGATGTCGGATCCATCTGAATGAATTAGGTCACCAGGCTCTTCGGTTTGTACCTGACTTGATGGAAACGGCTGTCGGTCGATTTTTTCTAAAGTGCATGACTCACAAAAAAATCTTCATTGCTGTTCACTTCTACTCCAAATTTTTTAATTAACTTTTTCACATGTGCGACGTTTTGGTGAGCTAACCTGTTGTGCCACAACTGTAAACTGTTCTTAGTTTGCCTTTTCTTCACTAGTTGCTTTCAGAGATTTTGTCGTAAATTTCATTTCATATAAGTTTCCTTTCCGTTCTCCCACTGCAACAATGCTTCCATTCTTCATTACACTGCAGGTTTTACGGTTCGATTTCAATTTAAGTCCTCTCTCCATTGCCAACGTTACTGAATACAAATTGTAGTTGAGATCTGGCACATACAGCACATCTTGAATACAACAACTTCTCCATTTGGTTCCATCGTAGGCTTCGACTTCTATGTCTCCTTTTCCAATGCCCGGAATTGTTTTCCCATCTCCTATTTCTACTTTGATCGGCAAAGTTAATTCTTCATAGCTTTCAAACCATTCCCAATTGCCTGACACGTGCTGGCTTGCACCTGAATCAAGACACCACACATTGTCTTGCAAGTAGTGATCTGCGGCTTCCAAGGCCACTGCAATTAACACCATTTTCTTGCCGTTGCTTCTCTTGTCATCAGTTCTTTTTTCTTCATTACTTCCCGAGTACGATGTACGAAGTAAATGGGAAGTATTGTATTAGTGTCCCAAAAAAAAATTTTTACCTATGCAAATTTTTACATATCTTTGCGTTTCTGAATATGTAGATTCAAAATATGAAAAAAAAAATTTCCGTCTGTCGTCTGTAGTCTGTAGTCTGTCCGTACACATTCCTTGCAACGCTCTAAATTCAGAAACTATTAAAGTTATCGAAATGCGGTTTTCGCTGATGAATTACATTCGGGCCAAGGACGAAAATGCTGATATTACCTTTGATTACGTCACTTCCGGTGTAAGCTAAAATGGCGGCACTCGTTTTTTTATAAGATAAAATTGCAGTTTTTTTATGTAGTTTAAGAGTATTTTTTTCTGAATTCAGTAGTATTTATTTTTTGAAAAAAGTGTTCATACGAGGGAAGCCTCGTGGCAACTTGCCAGAATTTTTTACCTTCGCTTTGCTTCTACACTCACGTTTCCAATGCCCTACGTTGCCACATTTAAAGCATTTTCCTGGTTTTCTTTTGCTTCCTTGAAAACCTTTTGTTGCAAGGGCGCTAGTGCTTTCTTGAACTTGAAAGTTTACTCTAGCTTCTTCGGTGATTAACCTTGAGATTAGATTGGTTAACGTTCTTTGATCATCACTAGCTGATTCCCAAGCCGTCACAAAGGGTTGGTAACAAGGTGGTAGTGTCATTAATATTTTTGTCATGATCATACTATCGGAATGTTGTCACCATTCAGTCTGTGGGCAAGATCCTTTAATTTGGATAAGTGTGTTGCCATGTCATCTACGGTTTCCTTCCCTACAGCAAACATGTGTTTACTTGTTTCATTTTTACTTTCGTAAATTTCATTCAGTTTATCCCACATTTCCTTTGCTGTTCTGCAATTCATTATGTACATTTTCCGTAGTGACAATTATTCTTCTTGCTGAACCGTCAAGTTTTTTCCATTTATTGACCTTTGCATCGTTTTCTGTTTGCTGTGGTGCCGTCGTGCCTGTTGTGATTAAACCCAGTTACCTTCAACGACCGTTATCATGCCCTTGTTGGACATCAGCACTTCTACTTGAAATTTCCAAACACCCCAATTTTCAACTCCTTTTAGTTTAATTATCCTTGAAAATTCCGACTCCATTTTGTTTTTGTCCTTTTGCACTTCGGCTAACGCTACAAAACGGAAACACCTTTCGTCTCTAACTAATTATTAACACTAAATAGAAAATTGCTTACTTTCACTATTGTTTTTAACTGTTTATTTCAGAAATACAAGTAAAAAGATAGAACGATTACAATAAAACGCGTTGAGAAATCAGAGCAAGAACTGTCAAGTTAAAAACTTATTTTTCATATTCTCTCTTTATCATAATTATCAATTGCGTAACTATGACATTATCGATTAAACAGGCTTTCTTAACAATTTTTAATCTACTTTTTCGTAAAATTAGGAATAAAATGCTACATTGAATTTTTTGTTGTTTCCTTATATTCTCGTATTATATGCTTCATGAATTTCCAAATGAGTTTCCAAAATAGTAGTCACTGTCCTATTAAAGTTATTGTACCGATAAAAAAACCCTTCGTAAATACAACCAGCACGCAAATTGAAATCCGTATTCCAAAATCAGATTGCCAACGTACATAATAAAAACACCTGCAATTAAGCGATCCAAAGTAGACGACAGATGTGAAAATTTTTTAAGCACTAAATAGTTTAGAAGGTTCAACACCAGGGTTGGGTAATGGTATTCATTATTCTATCCTAGCATCTTCCTTGTTACACATAGAACGGCCAAATGGAATAAATTCGTTATTTCAATCATTGTGCAATGTGCATGTTCATAAAAAATCCTGAAGCACGTCAATTTTAGATTTTAAACTTACATTCTACTGCGTAAAAATTTAATACCCATAGAAGTGAGGGTTGCAACCCCTACATTTTTAAATGGGAAGTAGGGGCTTGTGATACATATCATTTAAAAGGTCTCTCCATTGTCTATTCAACAATGTTAATCAAATATCAAAATTTAATTAATATGTGGTTTATTAAGTGTTACTGTGTAATGTACGTACTTTCAATTACTCACGTGATCTTGATCCTTTTTCAGTGGAGTTTACCTGTATGGTGGGATTGCAATTTTTTACGAACTGTTATTTAACAATCTGCTGTCAAGGAGTACTTTTCCTTAACTAAATAATGTCAATTTGTGAAACAGAAAATTTACACAGAGCTCTTCGGTTTGTGCCCAATCAAGCAGTAATAAATGTATTGGGATAAAATCGAAATAGAGGAACTTACGAAGTTTGTACGTGCCACACAACGTTCTACGACGACTTTTTAGACTATCTCATTATTGACTCGCTGCTTACAAACAACAAACATCTCCATTAAACACAAACACGTAAGCGCGATTCGAAAATAAATAAAGTAATGACACCCGTTGTTCTATGTAATCTATTAGTTAAGCCGAGAAAGAATTTTTTAAATCTTACAGGACGTGCTGAAAAGTAAAAGCGCATGACTTATGATTTGTTACTTTTTATTACATACCTTACCGATCTTCCATAATAACAACATTAAAAGTAAAGCAAAAAATACAGCGAAACGGCATCATTAAAATAGCTCATGAACGTTTCTATCATAGAAAGAAAACGAGGTTCATCTTATAATAGATACATAACAAATTCTCCGAATTACAACTCACTAAATTATTCAGTATGGCATGCTTGGCAGAAAGAAGAAAATGTTTACGACGAGCAAACTTTGAATATTTAGAACATCCCCCAAACCAAATATGGCAGGTGTGGTTAGTTATTTGATTACGTTTCCCCTAAACAAGCTTTTCTGCAATTCTAATTATTTAAACCAAATCTCTTGTTATTTCTTAAACTACCTACTACATTTACAACAACATCAATTTTGAATTCTTTGAAAGCATTAACGTTCCTTGTAAGTAGAATAAACAGAAAGAAAATGCAAATTTGCCAATTTAAAAAGCGAAACTTGTTTATTTTGCTTGTTGTCAACATCACATGATTGCAAACGCTAGAAATTTATATCTTTATATGTTAACGGTATTTATGTAACAAAAATTTACTCTGATCGAATGTCAGCAAAAATAGAAGTACAAATATACTTGATATAATTTGAAATTTAATATTAATCAACCGACTGTCGTCCTGTATAAATCCTGATTACGGCACAGTAAATCCAGAGGACGCTTGCTTATTATCAGTATAAACTATGTAAAAATCACATAATGTGTTATTATTATTATTAGGTATCGCCTATTTTTGTTGAGCATCCCAATATTAAGATTGTAGAATTCACCAATTGATATCCTTCTGGACGAAACGCATACCCATCAATCAAACACTACATAAATCTATCATAATATATCTATATATATTTTCGGAACCAACGAGCAACCGAAAGTAAAGTGAGCAATTGTTGACTGTTTATATAACTCAGTAAACTCAAAACGTCAAGTTCTATACAAACATTGCGAACTCCCGGCGGAATTCTTGAGAGATCCCCGAGAACAAGGCCAGCAACTCGGAAGCCCATTTATTTGCAAACTAGCTCTTAGTACACAATCCTCCAAACTTTTACATCACATAATAAGCAGTGCTAAAACTTTATTCTCCGTTTTAAATTTCCTTTTCATTTTATAACAAAGTTTATACTTAAATTTTGAGTTATATTGTAGTTACTGTAAGTTTTAAAATATTTTCAACGGAAACGGGAATGCAAATAAAAATTTTATTTTAAGAATTTCGTTTGTTGTACCCAATTTAGTAGTTAAAGCATAATGTAGTACACTTTTTGAATAGAGGATGCTATAAAAACTTGTTGCACGGGGTGTTGCGTAAGGTATTTTGCATACATCCTTAATTTGATCCAGTAACAAGTTATAATATGTGTTGCTTCTTAAATAACTTATACTTACTGTAAAATTTAGTTAGATTAAGCTTTATTTTACAGTATGTTTATTAATTGCCGTAATAATTTTCCATAATTAAAAAAAAGTTCTATCGTGCTGATTTATTGCTTAGCGCTCGTCGCGTTTCAAAGATGCCGTTATGTGCTAATTTACAAATTAAGCATTACACGTCGCTTCAACACCAAGGATTAGCTATCATTCCTTAGAAATGTTGTAGCTGTGTCACCTCTGTGAATAATAATGAATCAACTGATGCTTCAGTCTCCAATTTTTCAAATAATGAAGAGAACTTGAATCACATATAATTAAATTAAATAGAGTCAGCTTTTAATAAATATGTGGAGGACATTGAAGAAAAATTAAAGTTTGAAAGTAAATTATTCTGGAAATATGTAAAGGAGTTTAAAGTGAATAGAAAGTATTTTTCTGAAATGTTCTTTAATAATTTATCAATAAGTAAAAATGAAATTCCGGACTCCTTTGCTGAATCTTTTAAGTCCACGTTTTCAAATACTAGTGACTATGAAATTGATTATGAGTCTGAATCAGTGAATAATTCAAATGTTCATCTTAATTTTTTACTTAATAGAGTGGAAAATATTGATGTTGCACAGGCGATAAATGAACTTAAAGATAAGAGAAGTTCTGGACCTGACTCGATCCCCACAAATTTTATTAAATTATTAAAAACTGAATTGACTGAGCCTTTGAAATTATTATTTATAAGTCACTAAGAAACAAAGTTTTTCCAAGCAAGTTGAAGGAAGTGAAAATTTCACCAATTTTTAAATCAGGGGAGGAATCAGACATTTCTAATTACCATCCGGTATCACTACTGAATGGTTTTGCCAAGGTTTATGAGAATATTTTGTATAAGTTTATGTTTGAAAATGTCAAAAACCAAATCTCGCAATATCAGCATGGTTTCTACCCCGGTAGGTCCACTGAGTCTAATTTAATGGTTTTCTCAAAATTTGTTCATTCTAGTTTAGAAAAAGGTGGTAGAGTTGATGTGCTTTATACCGATTTTCAAAAGGTTTTTG
This sequence comes from Pyrocoelia pectoralis, assembly GCA_036250285.1. Lineage (NCBI taxonomy): Eukaryota > Metazoa > Arthropoda > Insecta > Coleoptera > Lampyridae > Pyrocoelia > Pyrocoelia pectoralis. Next base: position 10,287,705 of record CM070075.1, read on the forward strand.
ATTCTGTCAATCATTATCTTTTGTTAACAAAACTTTTGAAATTTGGGTTTAGCGTAGCTTTTGTAAAACTTATGTGCTCTTATCTAAACATTATAAATTTAAGATTTGGTTTTGTTAAATTTCAAAATCAGGTATCGGCTCAGTTTTTGATTCCTTCTGGAATTCCTCAGGGGTCCAAAATTGGTGTTCTTTTTTTTATTCTTTTTATAAATGACATTATGTTGGAATTGGAATCACACTCCTTATGGTATGCTGATGATGGAAAAATCTATAGGGAAATTAAGACTTTTGAAGATCAGAAAATCATGCAAAATGATATTTACAAACTGAATTCGTGGTGTATTAGAAATAAGCTTAATCTGAATATTAAAAAATGTAGCATTTTGGTCATTACAAGACAAAATGTAGAACTTGATTTAATCAGGTATTTAATCGAGGATAATGTGCTTCAAAATGTAACGTTTATGAGGGATCTTGGTGTGATCTTCGACAGCAAGTTTAATTTTAATATACACGTAAATAAATTATCTAACGAGTGTTATAAACTAATGGGTTTCATTAAAAGAAATTCTAGCAATTTTAAAAAAGTAAGGTCAACCGAAATCCTTTATACTACTTTAATAAGGAGTAAATTGGATTATTGCTCAATAGTGTGGTCTCCTAGTACAAAAAAATATTCCAATGTAATTGAAAGAGTACAAAATAGGTTTTTAAGATAATTTTTACTTTAACAAACACCACTTTTATCCAGTTAGGGATCTATCAACTAATATTTTGAGAAGTGAGTTTAATGTAATGAGCTTAGCAAACAGAAGAAAATTGTTCCTAGGAATTTGTCTCAAAGATTTTTAAATTTGTTCTTCATAGCACATATTAATACTAATCTGTTCGAGAGATCCCCAGCCATATTAGGTCTCAAAGAATTAAATAATATGTTTAATAAATATAAAGAATGTGACATTTTTCATGATGGTTTGCCTGTTTTTTATATTTAAGTTTTATTGTACTAAATATTTACACATAGTTTATATTATATTAATCTTTATCTTTATGTTGCAGAATATTTTGTTTACTTTTAATTACGTAATATTATAACTTTTATTTTCATACTGAACCGAGATTTTGAAAAAGTAGTAGTAAATGTGAAAGCCGTTTTTGTTTTACAGCGGCTTTACAATAAATTATTAATGTATTTGGGAATGTAATTTCAGTTGAAAATAAATAAATAAATAAATATACTTTCAAAAACCTTTCAATCCACCGTTATCGAATTTAATCAAGATAATGTATAATATCCTACGAAATTAATTGAGTGCTCGCAAAGAAAAAGAGCAACTTGTTATGTGTATCTTATATCAAACATAGTCAAAAGCGGTGTATACAACAGAGTACGCGATAACGAAAACCCGAAAGTGGAATTTCCCATACAAAAACTCGTGATAGTTTGCAAAAAATATGAAGGCACCGAGTTTAATTCTTACTCCCATTTGTTAAAATAGTATGTGTTTATATTATATACCAAGGGTCCAAGATAAGGAGGGCCACTATGGGGATTTCGGAAACGGTAAGAGATAGAGTTTCGGTTAAATGGGAGAAAAGTTCCGAAGTTACGCGACAAAAGCGAATTTTCAGTGTTTCGTTTTTGACAAATTGTTACTTTGTTTTTGATGTTAAATAAGAAGTAAAAGAAGCTTCTACAGGTACTTTTTAACGTTCTTTAACATGGCATACAGCAAATTGGAATCCGACGTTTCGTTTTCAAGTAACCATTATCACCTTTTTTTTTAAATATGGTCCTGATTTTTTTATACATAATATTAGAAGAACTTTTTATTCTGCATTCAAGCGTGTATCACACTTTATGATTTAATTGCGATTTTATACTTACTTTACGATTATCGGAAAAAATCTAAGTACGAACCTGTATCCCCCCCCCCCCTCCCCAATAACATTGAAACTGAATTTTATTCATAATTAGCCTTTTGCTAACTGTACCTTCTTATCAAATTAATGAGATGACACAGCATTTTCAATTTTGAATACAAAATTTATAACTAAGTAATTACAAACAATCAACAACACATAAATGAACAGATAACAATTGATGAAAAGAAAATTTAAACATAACACATACCAATAATTAAAAAGAAAATTAATGATCAATGCTCGAAAATCCCTCCTTTGATCTCCAATCGTAAATAGCATCTTCTAACTGTAGAATTCAAAGCATTCTTTAACATTGCAAGTGTTACAGTTTGGAATTCGTTAAATACAAACCTTCGGAGTTCTTCTATTCCAAAGATATCTCTGTAAACATAATTTCTTATGTACCACCAAACAAAATAATCCAGCAGGGTTATATCGGAAGAATGAGCTGCCCAGATTGTTTCAGAATTTGTGCTTCAAACTCTTTCGGAAAACCTATTTGAAAGGTAATCCTTAACCACCCGTGAATTGTGCGCAAGTGCACCATCCTGCTGAAACCAACAATTGCGCAATACGGCTTAGGGTAAAATATCAAGAGCATCTTCCAAAGTAGAATCTAGTAAATTTTAGTAAAATAGTAAAATAAGTATAAAATTGCAAATAAACCATAAAGTGTGATACATGCTTGAATGAATAATAAAAACTCTTCTAATATTATGTATAAAAAGATCAGGGCCGTATTTAAAAAAACAAAGTTGATGATGGTTACTTGAAAACGAAACGTCGGATTCCAATTTGATGTATGCCATGTTAAAGAGCGTTAAAAAGCACCTGTAGAAGCTTCTTTTACTTTTTATTTAACATCAACGACAAAGTAACAATTTGTCAAAAACGAAATCCTGAAAATTCGCTTTTTGTCGCATAACTTCGGAACGATTCGGAATATCGTCAGTTTAAAAATGTCATTTTACTAAATTCACAATTGCCCAACTTTTCTCCCATTTAACCGACATTCTACCGTTTCCGAAATCCCCATAGTGTATATCGAGGGTCCAAAGTGCAGTATTTAATCTCGTGAGTGGGATTTAGGCACTTTGGTCCCAAGTTATATACGCTATTTTTTGCACTTCCAAAGTATGTATTTTTTATCTACAATAATTCCAAATTTGTTCGTGTCAATGTGACAAATTTGTATAAAATTATCCCAGAAATCTTGTTACTTATCCCAAAAAACAAAAACCAGTCGGTTAACATGGGAATTAGTAAACAGCGGTAGCCATATTTGGAAAAAGTTCATATTCAATCCCAAGGGAATAAAGCAAAACCATTCATAGGACCCGAACCGGCTTGTGGGATAACGTATAACACAGCCAAAAAGGAGATTCAAGCAACACTCACGAAAGAGCATTGCAGACATTGGTCGAAAATTCCAGGACAGACTCATTCCAAGATCTTCCTGGAAACCCAAACGGGGACCTAGCTACGTCCATATTAAAGCTAAGCAGGACGAAGATAAAACTTGCAACAGAAATGGTCACGGGCCACTGTCGCATGAACAAACACCTGCACAAGATGGGACTAACTGAAAGCCCAACATGTAGGGATTGTGGTGAGGCAATGCAACGCCCTATCACGTCATTTGCCAATGTGAGGCATTCATAAAGGCAAGGGAACACCTACTTGGAAATGAAAAGATTACACAAGACTACAAGAGGAAGCAACGAAGATTTACCCTACTAAAATCCTGGACTTTGTGAAAGATACGGGTATTCTTGAAGGGTAGAGAACACCGGGGAGCACAATAGACCAAAAGGTCGCAGTGCGGGAACCTATTGGGACGTGCAAAAAATACATTTATGCAAGTGCTAAAAAAGTTACCGATCACCTGATCTGTCATGGTATTGTGAATTCAGTAGTTGGAAAATTAATATGGGAATGACCAGATTCGTATTCGACTTTCAAAATTTCCATTGCACCAGAGGTAAAAGACATTGAAGGCTTCTACTTGGTCTTCCAGAACGTGCGTGAATCGTTTCCTTTGGTGTCTCTAAAAAGTAGCAACAAATAAATTCCTTGGGTCCATAATTGAAGTTGGAAAGGTAATTTGACTCGAAATGGAGTGATGATTCTCTAAACCTTCCCCATGATACGTTTATTAATTTGTAATATTGACAGTGCTCAGCGACACGTTTCGATAATCTTTGAAAGTTATTATCATCCTCAGGCTAAAATAAATGCTAAAATCATATAAGTGATTATGTAAAGAACAAATTTAATGTAATGAACTTAAGAAAACTTAAAGTCGATAAAGTTTACAAAATTTAACGAGGACAAAGTTTCTTGACTAAAACCACTGGAAACGAATGAAATTAACAATCGTAGAGGAAAAGAAAATTTACCGTTGGAATTGAGAATTAAAAGTGGATTGTGGGCGTAAGTCGAAAAGTACACAACCATGCTGTAAAAAAGTAGAATTGAAGCCGGGGAGGTTAAAAGAAAACCAAATACTTCTAGGAAAATTGCTTAAAAGACATTGAAAGAAGTTTAAGGAATTTTCCCGTAAGTATTGGTTTTCTTTCTTTTTACAGCATAATTGCCTTGAGCGGATTAAGTATCTATTTTGAACTGTAACTTCATATAGATCGCCGAATTTGGCGATATCCTGTAAACTTACGATGTAAAACCCCTAAGTAATTCTAATAATAACATGTAATTATTTAAGTAGTGAATTTAGTAGAATTACTTGTGATTATTATAACGATTTTGATAATTAAATTTAAGCAAATAAATCTCGACATAAATAAATCTTTGAAGTTACTCGCTTTTCCACTTTCTGTTTTAATTACGTTGAAAACGGAACATGACTGTTGCAGAGGTGACAAATGTTGACGATTATTTTATTTTACAAAGTTTATTTCCTTACTGAATTTAATTATTTGTTTGAAGACGTTTATATTTCAAAATATATATCAATTCAACTATCACGATGTAAATTCTTACGGTGTGCTTTCCCAATGTATTTATTAGCGTAAAGGATATAATATTAAATTATTTAAAAAGTCATAATAGATTAATAGCTTCTACGCAACAAACCCCTATTTACATGAAAGGGTGTTGTATTGCAATAGATAAATATACCTATATACAGAGGGGACCAGGACCACAACATAGGATGGACTAATTTTCTTAGCGAACGTATTTTTTTTATATAAAATACAAGTGTAACTATATAAAAAGTGGGAGGTAATTACCCCGTTCAGCCCCTCTAGTTTTGCCATTCTTATGTAAATAAATCATCACACATAAAGAAATGAATGTATCGGTATTTGTACAACTTTTCCTTTTTTTTTGTTTTGCGTTTACATACACAGATTTGTGAATATACAGGGTGTCCCAGGTTTAATGATCAGGACTTTGACATTTTGTAGAAAAACACATTTTAAGGCGGGTTGCTCCTATAAACATAGTGCCTAAAATTCTTTGTTTCTGAGATACAGGGCGTTAAAGTTGTTTAAAAAATAAAGTTTTATTTGTTTATTTCCAAACTGTGGCAACAATTTAAACCAAAATTGGCATACAAGATACAAGCACAGAGGGCCACAAGATTGAAGAATATCAATTTTTTAATCAACCAGTGGCGGAGATATGGGTAATCCGTTCTATTAATTTGATAAATAAAAAGAGTACGGCCCTGAATTAAATATTTTAAATATACTTTTCGATGGAGCATTCAATTCTGAACAAAAAATGTCTCTAGACTTTTTTTCGTTTCTGTTACCGTGCGGCCGCAAACTAGATTTTTGTCATTTATTTCACGAAAAATGTATTTTTGCTGTGTACAAAAACTATGGTTGCCATGGATCTTATGCTCTGTCCATGTATCTTGTGTGTCAATTTTGGTTTGAATATTTCAACAATTCGGAAAAAAATAAATAAAACCTTTATTTTTTATAAAATTGTGACGCACTCTGTATCTCAGAAACAAAGAATTTTAGGACCTATGTATATAGGAGCAACCCACCTTAAAATGTGTTTCTCTACAAAATGTCAAAGTTCTGATCTTAAACCTGGGACGCCCTGATATGTATACAAGTAGCTAAAGGGACTCTTGATGTGTCTCGTATACTTTATCCAACCATGTTGAATGTAATACTAATAACCCTAATTTTCGTCCACAAAATGTAATAATGCAATAATGGGTGTTAATGTAAAAGCATAATACCCAGTTCTAATTGAATACAGCGTATAGAAAGCGTAACGTTCAAAGATTTGATAGAAGCTAAGGTGCTGTCGTATTACAAAGAACGTTCTAATTTGACAGTTGACGTATTACCATTTTACAAGCACTTTGCGTACATACATAATACTTCGCCGCGTTTTTAGATCAATCATGTGGTTATGAATTTGATGGCGTATCGTTATTTAAATGGAAGCCCTAAATCTTTAACGAAATAAGAATTAAGACATGAATAAAAGGTTTAGTTAGTAAAAGTTTCTTTGAATTTTTCAATCGATTAAACACGTACGGAGCTAAAATTAGGGAGTTTAGATCCTAATGATAACAACTTGAAATACCTACTACTATTTAGGCCTATTTGATACAATGAGATTAATGATGATTGACTGTCCGAAATAATTACAATTATGCTACTACAAACGTGTAGCTTAATTAAAGCCTTTACTGTAGTATAATGACACTAATAGACTGATTTTAGAATCCATAGGGATCGTTAGTTATTTCTAGCAGCGTGGTAGCATTAAAACAATAAACCAACTGGGTGGCGTACATATTATAATACAGGAAAGAATTCTAATTAGTTAAGTTTGAAATTTGACAGGATACAATGACGCTCTGAGCAGCTATTAAACGTATTCGGAAGATTTCTTTCGGGTGGAAAAAGGGCGCTGTAATTCTCGACCGATTCTTCTACTAAACGCTAAAATAAACCTTCGATTTTCAGTCAAAGCACTGCTGAAGAAGACCTCTCTAAAGAAGGCCAAGGATAAATCAATACACCACCATTTTAGGCAAAGAAACATCGTTCCGACTTACTCGAATATAACATTCACTTCTTTTCATCAAACTTGAAAAGTTTGATATATGAATTCGATATGTGTAATGTGTATGCCGCTTTCTTGTGTTAAGGAATTTTGAAATATTGACTTCAGATTCGGAAATGGCACCAAAAAGTACGTCTAGGAATTTTTGTCGCGAAAAAAATACATAAAACCTGTTCCTTATGAAAACTTTAGGAGTTTACCTGAACGAAAGTATATTTCCATTAACCAAAATTGAATTTATCTTTTCAATTACCATACAAATGATTTTATACAGGGTTCGCCATTACTCCGGCCTCGGCTTCTAGTGCCTTTGCATAAATGTCAGCATAAAATGTTTAGTAATGTACTCATTTCTATTGAAAAGCTGCATGTTTTAAAAATATTTTTGTTTATACAGAGTGTGTAGTTTTCGCTGGGCAGTATAAAGTTACACTTTTTTAAATAGCAACCCATTCATTTTTTTATGCTGTTCGATGAAGGCTTAATTTAGATGAAAAATACTTTTTAAATTTTTTAAATTGATCGCGGCGTTGCCATTTTAGAGCAATTTCTTTAAAAATGCAGCATCAGAAAGAAATGGTCACAACACTGGTGTTTTTTGAAATTTTGGAATTTGCTTTTGTAAATTCGTAGATGAAAGTCAGAAGTACTTAAATAGTCTAAAAGATATTTTTAATTCGCCATACTTTTTTTGTATGAGAACGCTACCATAAATTTTTATGTCTTTTGACTGCTTCTTTATGATAATTCTATTCGCATTCGTTATAATTTCCTATTTTAATTCTATTTAAATTAACGCTACATTTATTTTAAAGTTTTATCAATCCGTATGCCATTTGAGATGCCCGTTTAGTGTTTTTATTTCAATTTGATGTCTATTTTCATTCTAATTTAATTTCCATTCGACTTGAAGGTGTTGAACATACGCATAAGAAATGAAATTAAAACTTGGCTAGAGGAAAAAATAAAAATGTGTCTAAGTTTTTGTTTTATGTTACCTATGCTATGGCCTATGTAAGTACATGTGTATAGTTACTATTATTTCTTTTTCATAAATCTTTGGAAATTTTTTTTTTGAGAAGAAACGCTAAAGAGTAGCAAAATGTATAAGGTTACAAACTTATAGCATTTTTGAGAATTGCCCTGAACGCATTAATAGATAAATTATCATAGAAAATACGGCTCAAATATTGAGACCCCACCGTGATAATTTTGTGATGATGGTAGGCAACACAAAATATTCCATTGAGAAGATATTTCAAATATAAGCAATGTAGATGCACCAAAGCCCCCTATTAATATTCAATCTACGTATCATTACAAATTACACTTAGATAACCACAATAAAGTAAAAACGTTCATCCTTATCTTGAAATACGAACTGGTTTATTTAGCGATCATGTAGTTTAGCCTCGGCTAGTAGAGGGCGCCATCTAAGTTTTAATTTCATTTCTTATGATGATGTAAATAGATATCGAATTGAAATAAAAACACTAAACGAGCATCTCAAATGGCATACGGATTTATAAAACTTGAAAATAAATATAGCGTTAGAACATTTTTATTTTTTAAATTAAAATGAAAATACACTAATATCATGTTGCTGAGATCCATATAAGTTGACCAGAAGTAATACACAAAATGGAGAACGCGAAACTTGGAAATAGTAATCACAAAACCTTCCCGATATGAAATTTTAATGAAGTTGATAGCAAAAATAGCAAAGAAATTAATAATACGTTGTAAAACTACATGTTTCGACAATATCTTATTGTCATCATCAGGCTAAAATTAGAAGTAATTAAGCACTAAACTCTTAAACAAATATCTTACTTACTAGAAAAATTGATAGGTGTGTAAACTTGATGAGATAATGGGATGCGAATGACGTACGTGAAATTACATTGCGAAGCCAAAGGTTATATATCTCTGAAAACCGCTGTTGAGAAACTAATTAAAACAAGGGTAAATACTTACAAGCCATTCATTAGGAAATCACAATTGAAATAATACGAAATTAACAAGGGGGTTATTTATATTTAAACCATGCTGAAAAAGTAAGTTTAAAACCACAGCAATAAAGCAGGAAAATACTTACGGGAAAAATTTGTTTAAATTTTATTTAAAGGAGATGAAAATAATTAATTATAGAAAGCCTACAACCACTGACCACGTCATCCCCTTTAGTTCCTATCGCTCTCTATCCCACAAACTTGCGGCCTTCACATTTTATTTCAATAGACTCCACAACTTACCCTAATACTGAAAATAAAGAAAATTGTCTAGGGAAAAGTACATTTATTGTTATTATTTTGAATTTTACCACGACTACAGCCAATTAAAAAAATCAATACAAATCACAAAAATAATAACATAATAGAAAAAAATATTGTTTGCCATTCCCATGACAATAAACGTAAAACTTTACACTATTTAATTTGTATTTTACTAGAAAAAAGGGCCTTCACATACCCAGTTTAGGTGTAATCGAATTAATCGTTCGTTATTTGTCAAGCTAATGAACGAAAAGGAGCGAAAAAATGCGGCATAAAGTCGAGACGTGATTAAAATGAAATAAGGATTAATGTGAACATCTCTATATATACCTAATATCTGTGTACGTAGAATAAAAATGGCGTTTAAATTGCTGGGGTTTGGTTTATAATATTGCGGTTAAATGGAGCATTTATACGCCCTATTTCTTGCCCTTAAAGGATTACGAGTTATGCGAATTTAAACCAAAAAAAAAGATATTACGACAATGAAGACTGTTTTAAGATTAATATTGTATTGGATGAAGCGATACAATGGCCGTGTGCTGACGCGAGATGCTTACTGACAATTTCATTCTACAATTTTTAATAAGTTTCGAAGGACTTCCATTTATTGATTAGGGTAATAATAGCTACACAAACTGCTGCTATAATTCGGGTTCAGCTCACGTTGCGGACTTGGTTTGGATAGTGGTCAGCAGACGATCATCAATTGATTCATGAATTCGATGAAATTGTGTTTGGACCAGTATCAACATTATGTGATAAACTTACTAATGTTTTTTATATTCCGCGAGATCCCACAACGTTATTGTAACGGAAAATGTGCTTTCTATATATAAAATTATTTCTGGTGACAGCTACAAACTTCATAATGCTCCAATCGATACGTCAAAAGCATCTAAGCTAGATTGACAAGTTATCTCACGACCAGCTTGTAATGACTACTGACTTAAAGTTAACGAAAGACGTTAAAATTTGGCATAATTATTGAGCACTTACAAACTTTTTGAGGTTAGAGGCGGTGTTGACACAGATCGGGTGTGCAGAAAAGATAAGAACCGCGAGCGGAAGTTGCCTTAATTATACTATTTCAACGGAAACTGCCACACCTCGTACTACAAACCGACCTAAATCACGAAAAAAATTATGTAAATATGATTTTCTCGCGTTATTAATAACAATACTAATTGCTCTTACTTGTTTAAATTAAAATAATTTGTGAAAAACAACAGACATTAAAAAATTGTATAGATTGGAAACGAATTTGATTTAAAATTCAGACCGTTTAAAATTTGCTGTCTTTTCAACGGTAGTGGACGACAGGATATTAGCGTGCTGTTTAAACGCAATAACGCCTTGATTGAAGAAGAAGGAATTTGCAATTTTAATCCAAACCCACTTGATAGTACAAAATGCTTTTAAGAGTATTTTTTTAATTTGACTTTTCAAATTTAAAGAAAGATTTCTCTTATATTTTACGCTGCGACCGTGACACAAAAGCTCCCGAGGAAATGCCGTAATAAATTATCGTAACACTCATTAGGAAGCAATGACTAAAAATTATGTGAAGTCAAAAAATGGTGGGTTTAGATTTGATATAAGATTCAACATATACTTTTATAGTCAAAGATAGTACTTATTGGTTCACTTTCAATCACCTCTGAATCGTTCCCTTCGGTAACCTTTAAGAGTTAATGATACTATCTTCACATTCTTTGAGAATAGTTAGGCTTTAGAGTTCCATTATTGATAGCTTATCGTCTTATTCTAGATTACGTTACGATTTTATAAAATGAAATTCTATGGCATTTCAATAGTGCCTACCTTTCTAGTCAGATAATCAATATACGCACAAGATTAACCCTAACAGACATTTACACTATCTTTTGAACCATTATATGCATTATAAAAGTAAATTTTCAAGTAAGTAGCACACATCGATTAAAGCACATATCAACAGAAAAACGAGAAATATTAGGTGACTTTCTTTGGCATAAATATATATAATTTGATAAGATTAAGACAACTTCCGGGATATGACCGTATCAATGTTGAAAATGTCAACGTTTCGTCCACTTTCCTAAGAGGCTCCATCAGGACAAAAGCAAAACACAAATAAAAAAGCAGTGTGTTGTTCTCGTTGCGTTGGTGCATTTGGTAAGAGTTTTTTATAGGTATATTATGCAGTTTCAGCGGTTCATGTTTAAATGATGCCTTGTGTTGTGCTGTTCCAAAATAGTGTCTAGTGAGGGCTTCCATAGAATTGAAAGACAAAATGGTAACCATGTAACAAGAAAATGTTAATTCGGTGAATATTGAAAAGAAGATGTAACGTGGGGTAAGCTAATAGATAAAACATTTCTCATTCATCGTTACTCAGCATACAGAGTCACGTTATTTTGACGTTAATTTCGCGTGACTTAAATTACCCTTAAGACGTCAGATATGACTTTTAAGTGACGTCACCATGACGTCTTTTTGTGGACATTATGTCACATGATAATGACGTTATACACATAACATCATTTTTACGTCACTTTAAGACCTTTAGGACGTCAGTTACGATCGACATGGGTAGTCAGTATGACGTCTTTATGAGGGCATCACCTCTGAGTATAAAGTGAATAACCATTTATCCATAGTAATCCAAACGTGAATTTAATGTGTACAAGAATATTGTTAAGAAGAGAATAACAAGGTATTTGGCTAATATTACATCATCTGTAGGGTTCGGATTTTTAGGCATTAAATATCCTTATTATAGGCAGGCAAAAAGACACATAAAAATGCATTATAGGCACCATCTAGGCGGAAATAAGCATGCAATAGGCATAAAAATTAAAAACGTTTATTTGACACAAAAAGAAAATTTATGTACTTACATATGACATGACTGTGTTGCATAACATGAATTTCGTGTAAAAATACCAGTGATTATATTTTACATAATTTTACATTACAAATAAACTGAGTCAATAAAAAATATTAGATAAGTCATTGGAATTATAATAGAGATTAATTATTACGTGCGATTAGGCATTTTTAGTAAATTCACCATTACAAAACAGATTAAGGATTAACGTAAGCTGACAGCTTGTCATCTCAGCAAGAGATTATAACTTTCTAAACACTTACTTACACAGGTAACGGAACATCCAAATAATGTAATGCTACCATCCTCAGAATACCTTTTTGTCTGAATAATTGAAGAAGCGTTGGAAATATCGAGTCTAGGAAAAAAAGCCGTGGAAAAAAAAGTAAGTGGAAAAAAAAGCCGCGGGAAAAAAAGCAAGTGGAAAAAAAAGCCGCGGAAGAAAAAGCCGCTCACAAAATTCCTACTGGAACTGATTCCTGGACGAAAGGTCCTCAAAAGTTTAGAGCCCAAAAGCGTTTTCTGACACTTAAATATTTTAGTAAATTTCACGCAATAAAGAATAACCTTTTTTTCTTTGGAAATTGGGAAATGCTTATGCACACCGCCGCTTGGGTCTAGTGCGGGGGTAGTGTGGGACTTTCACCCACTAAAACCCTTCTCCCTCTACCCTACTGCGCTTGCCTCTCGTGGAAACCGCCGTCAGGCATTACTTCGCGAGAGGAGGGTACTTTCCTTCTATCGGTCTTCTTTTCTTTTCATTATAGCAGTTATCATTTTGGTTACTGCGTCCCAGTCTTCCTCTGTTTTCAAGAGGAGTCTCGCTACGTTTTCTTCTTGGACTTTTTCGCCACACGTCCTGTTTGCTTCTTGTCGCTCCTTTCTCATCTGGTACATATGAATGTAGTATGCCTGGGAGTGTCGGTCTCTCCGCAGTAGACATCTCTTTTTTTATATTTGTGTAGGTAGGTGCCGAAATTTCCATGCCCAGTTAGTATGTTATGCTTCCTCACCTCCTTTTTATCCACTTCTCTATCTCCTTTATAAAGACGTGTGTCCACGTTGGTGGTTGCTTTTCCCAATCCTCCTGCCACTCTTGTGTGAGCTCCTTTGCCTCGGCTACGGTCGTTTCCTTGCGATAGACTCTCCTTCTTTCCGCTACCAGGGGTTTGATCGGTGGCATCGACGCGATCGCTAGTGCCGTCTGGCGGGCATCTAATGGAAGTTCAGGATGGGATGTTCGAAGTATATGCAGCATTTTAGTAATACTTGATTGAGTAACTGCCCATTGCCTTAATTTACGAATCAAAGTAACATCATTATTTGAATTTTGAATTTGATCGTTAGCCTCGTCGCTATAATTACTCACCTGATCAATTTGTACATTATGTAACATAAAATCAATGGGATTATGTAGATTTTCGTTTGTATTCTGAATTTCGTTAGTATTTTGATTGCTATTTACATTTAAATGTGTGATCACAGTACTTTCACTACACTCGCGTTTTAGATTACTATCTTCAGACACAAGCTGTTTTTTGTAAAATGCAACCCTTCTATACACCTGATGCTCCCCCACCACTTTAATGTCTTTACTATTCAGGGATGACTCGATCTCCTTTTCAGTAGAGCCTGTGTAGAACAGCACTTATAAATGAAATAAAAATGTATCTATGCATTTATTTATCTTTTGACTACTTACCGATAATAACACCGTTTATACGAAGTTCATCAAAAGCCTTCTTGTTTAATCTTTTGCCATAAAAATTAAACAAAGACCCCAATTCATTGGCTAAACATTTTCGCTATATGTTGTTAACAAGAGTAACTAAGTGTCTCCCTCCAATGCGACATATGTACATTATTTGCAATATAGGTAACATTAAAACATATAATACACATTACACTTATGACCATTAAACATACCAGAGCGGCCTCGTTGTCCTTATTGTCTAAGTAAGTTTCCAAGTGTTCTAGATTCTCTAAAGTCAGCAAGGAAGTTGAAAGGGAAACTTTTGTGAAGTATTATATAAGGGTGTGACTTGTGCATTTTGATTTTTATTTATATGAGCTAATATTTGCCTGTTCTTTCATTTGAAACTGCAGTAAAGTATAATTAGAAAATACATATAGCCTTTGGTTAAAAGAAAATTTTATGAATAATATAATTCAATTCATTTTCCGAGAAAGTTAAGAGAGAAAAATAATGGATTTTAGGTGACCTTCTATCTATATAATCTAAAGCTTATATGTATGTATGGAGATGCGACAAAAATGTACAAATTACCATCTTAGGACGCCAGGTCCTGGCGCGGGTCCCCTAGTTCGAAATAAGCCTTTTTCTTCAGATTTTCAGCAATCAAAACACATTAATTCATGAGTTTTAGAGATTTTAGAGGCGAGTCGACCACCAATTACTTTTATAGGGGTAGTTGACTGTTAATATCGTACATGCTGTGTTGCATTGACAATGAAAATCCCTCCCTATATCTTCTTCTGGAATTGCTTGGTTGTTGACATCCTTCTGTTATATTTCTTTATGTTTTCAATTATGATGCAAATAAAGACGCTTTAGCTACTTTACTTGATGAGTGGTGGACAATGGTTTACAACACGTCGACTTTTTCTAAACGTTGCTTTAGAGAACTACCCTAATTTCATTTCTTTCTACCCAGTCAAAGAACGTGTCGCTGTAGAAATTAGTTTCCTGCAAATACTATGCCCTCGATAAATGTGTCAATACGAGTTAATTTTCGACACAATATAAACAGTTTTAGATCTTCAAGAAGTATCTGAAGTACTATCTAACAGTGCTCCTTATTTTTCTCCTCTTTTAGCATCCACTCACGCTGAACGCTAATCATTAGTAAAAAAATTAAATGCCCGAAGTGTTAAATGAGGAGCCGTTGCTTTGCTCAAATGTTTTCCCACATTCAAATTTTTTGCGTTCTTATTTAATAATTTAAAAAAAAGTGTTATCTTTTGCGTTTTGTCCATCCGTCTTGCCCCACACGTGGTTTTCATCAACTCTATGGAGGAATTGGTCCTAGAAAGCTGAAATTTTTTGCAGTAAGGGTAGTAGGGATGCTTTCTTATACACGTACAATGAATTTTTACCAGACGATCCTCAAATGTTTGAGCCTAAAGCTGTTTTTACGTTATATACTATATTACTATATTGTTACTTACTAATACAAAATTTTCTATGAGAAAATATCTCATTGCACTGTGGCTATGGGAAATACGTAAATTTGATGGTTTTGCAATCTTGGGATTATTTTAATGTCAAAAAACTCATTCCCTTTTCCCATTTGCCTCCTAACGTGGTTCATAAAAATGCAATGTTCATTTCTAAAACTTCCTTGTTGTTTTAATAATCACGCTAGTTAAATTTGGAGAAATTATGACAGAAAATGTACTATAGCTTTCGTATACACCCACATCGCCGTCTGGATTCATGTCTGTGGTTTTGAACTAAATATGCAGGGCAGGAATAAAATGCTCTATTTTTGCGCCATATTAAGCATACGTTCCAAAAGAAATTCGCTTAGTATGCACAAATCCTATGCACAATTTGACACTTTCCAATTTGGCAATGTTAGTGTCGCAATCGCGAATTTGCATTCACGTACAATTACACAAATCAGAATCATTCTGTACTTTCCGTCTTCTTTACATTTTTCTGAATGGTCGAATGTTTGCTCATGGATGTTCACAAAAGAAAATTGTTCTTCGTCTTTCCATTATCCATCTGGTTCCATAACCGCCTGCGGTTTAATGGTCGTAGAAGAGCAACGAGTAAACATTCACATATAACTCGCAATTCGTACTTAATCCTTTACTGTCCTAACGCCGTGGAAAACATTATCAGTTGGATAGAGGCATCGAATTTCTCAACTTCTGCGGGAAAATGCTTCGTACCTTATTACTTCAGCGACTAAATTTAGAATAGTGCACTGTTTCGACTCCACTAGAGCTGCTACTTGTCACATCTTTCGAAATTCTTTTCGGAGTTTACTAGGGTGATCTAACAAGTCAGTGACTTTTTACACCAACTGTAACTTTATTCGAAAACACTATATTTCTCAACATAGTCCTTAAGATCAATGCATTTCGCTGAACGTTTCTTCCTATTTTTTACCTCTTCCGAATTATAAGGTTTGTATAAGTCCGTAAAATGGGCGTTTGCCTGGGCGATGTATTGCTCTTACGGGAAACTAAATCTGGAGAATATGTATACACCAGTGCATTGTTTTGGGGGAATAGAACTTTCTTCTTGGCCAAATGCATCATTGATTGTTTTTTTCTTATCAGGGGTAATCGATGTGAAGTACACTGCGTGCATTCTAAAAAACTGTTACTATGACTTTATTGGCTTTTTTCACACCAAATCCACTCTTTCGACTGCTGCTTGGTGTCCGGTGTGTGGTGATGGACTACGGTTCGGATGATGGTTAAACATAACACTTTTTCGAAGTTATCATACTATTGCAAATAGGGGAGCGACCTTGCATTTTCGTACTCAAATGACTATTCAAAATCCAAACCACTCACCCATGACTTTCCTATGACTTCCATAATCTCGCGCACTTTTTTTGGCTTAAGTGCTGGGTGCAAATATGATCTCGATTTTTTCGTTTCGACATGTGGGGCATTTTGAATAATTTTCGAATTAGAATGCCAACTGTTCACTATGAAAGGAATAATGTTGTGAACTGGTTATTTATCGAATGTACTAGAATTTGTATCTACCCGAACTGGTTCGGATCTATGCATATCAAGTAGGAAAACTTGTGCCATATTTTAGTCGAAAAACTAATTATGAGGGCAGAAAATGTTACAACGAATTACCCACGATTTGAACGGGTAACGTGTCTACATTATTTAAATCATCCTATAGTATAAGGGGATCAAATACCAGTAAGTATAAGACAATGCTTCACATTCATTAATGTAACTCATATTCCGCTGTCTTAAATTTTAAATTAGAGATTCTTAATTATGCTCTATCAATGATTTGTAACGGCTATACAGGGTAGACCATTTTAAGGGATACACGCGAATATCTCGAAAAGGAGAATTTTTTCAAAAAATGTTTCAGACGAAAGTTTTGTGGCTTTGAGGGGGAAAGATGATGACATTATCAATTTAATTCTAGATGGCGCCACTTTAGAGATTTCATCATGGCGGCCATTTTTTTAAATGGGAGTTGATTTTTCTTTCCAAATGAAAGTTGTTGCTGACAATAAGACGAATACAACTGTTTTTTGTTTTTTTTCATCGGATCATTTTTCAGTGAGGTACGGTGTTCCAAAATGTATAAATTAAGTAAAGTTTCCACCCCCATAGTATACATATTTTGTACTTCTGCACCTCTCGCGCTAATCAAGTACTCCGAATAATAAGAGGCAAGGAGACCCACGCTAATCAAGCACCCCAAAGGGATGAAAACCCCGTCACGTCCACGTCGTTCACCCTGGGTAATGCTAAGCAGAGGAAAATGCGTGTCAATCAGCCTGGATCTGATTGACTATCAGTCCAGATAACGGATAGGAATAACACAGAGAGGGGAGAGAAATGCAGAGTGGTGTGGAGTTACAAAATACGTACACTATGGGAGGTGGAGTTGTGGAAACTTTTACTTAATTTATAAACTTTGGAACACCGTAACTCAGTGAAAAATGATCCGATTACAAAAAACCAAAAAACCATTGTATTCGTCTTATTGCCAGCTACAACTTTCATTTGAAAAGAAAAATCAACTCCCATTTAAAAAAATGGCCTCCATGATGAAATATCTAAAGTGGCGCCATCTACAATTAAATTGATAATGTCATCATCTTTCTCCCTCAAAGCCACAAAACTTTCGTCTGAAATATTTTTTGAAAAAAATTCTCCTTTTCGAGATATTCGCGTGTATCACTTAAAATGGTCTACCCTGTATATGAAATCCATCTGTATAATTAATCTAATTAGGGCAAGGTACACAGTGGCGTACGCAGACTATAGCCTTGGGAGGGGATATAAAAAGTGCGGTGTGATCTACAAATTTTAATAAACATTTGTTTTACAGAAAGTTATAAAATAAATATTATTGCAATACAAAATCAAATCGCTTAGCTTAGGCTGTCGTACAAGTTCCTCTATTATTTCGTCTGATAGTTCCCCATGAATTGACACCATTGCCAGTCCATTAAGTCTGTTCTGTGAGGTTGAATTTCTGATAGGTCTTTTTTTAAGGATTAATAAGAATAAGCGTAAAATAGAATGGAAGGGTTGGGCGTTTGAGGGGTGATATATCGCCCTTATCCCCCACCCTCCTTGAGTACGCCACTGAAGGTACATAAATAATAAAGTATATAATATCTAAATGATTTGAAGAGAAAGAAATAATGAAAAATTTTAATTGGATTACGATTCCAAATGCTGTGTAATAGAATGTTTAATTATAATTGAAGTTATTAAAAGCGGAAATGCCGTAGAAGTATAATTTGAAACATTGTAACTTTATGAATACTTGTAACGGAAGTAACCTAAAATCCTACACTATAATTGAACTTCTTGGTCTGAACTTAACGTTAAGCTCCAGTAAGAGATACTGTTGCAAGGAGATTTCGTTATTTACAAGATACAATAACCACGCTAATCTGGGTTGTATGTATATGTATACAGTTAAATCCTAGAAAATACCTAAATTTTCGAGTCACTACGGTTGGATAACTTTCAATTATTCAGTAGGCGTAGTATCCATAAGGAGGCGCTTAGTTTTTTATACCAAACAATTATAAGATGGTGGTTAACCCGTAAGTAATCCTGCGTCACGCACCTACCGAATTCATTCGCAAGCTCAGATGTAAAGCGAGTTCCCTTTACGGACGTACTATTGTCCCATGTGCAACATAAACTGGGATTTACTGGTTTTAATCCTGCGACATTGCGCCTAATACCTCTTCCTTTCGATTTTTAAGCAAACTATCTTATATCCTTATACCGTAGTATTCATATAATAGTTAATATCAAGGGAAGAATTTTAGAAAGAAATGTCAGTTAAGATATATTGGACGTCTGGAAATTTAATAAATCACCAAGTAAGCAAGTATTTTGAATTTTTGAGGAACGTTTGTCACGATTCTCTTGAGTACGAAAGATCTGAAGAAACTCGCAGCGTATTCTATTTTACAAATGCTACTGTCTACTCTTTCACAAATCTACGTCAGTCATTGTTAGTTTCAAATAAGAAATGAGAATATAACGTTTTCTTTCGTCATAAGCACATGAACACCGTACCTGTACATTGTTTGAATATGTAATGAAAGCAGATGTTCCGTTCAGCTTTCATCATATCAGTTTCGGACCTCCCTACGAACATCTGATTTATATACATGTAAATTACAATGACATATAATCATATTTGAAATATATAAAAGCGTCTAAGACCTACTCTTGGAAGAAACATATCATTCTTTTTACTTTTAGTTTGTCTGTCAGTTGAAGTACATAGAATAATGGTTGTATGTCGTTTTCTGTGATCTACGTTGTTCTTTTCTATTGAATCATTTATCAACTTTTAGCATCATTCACTACCTTCTTCTATAAACAAAGTGTTACAAAACCTTGCAAGAGTATCAAATAGATTTAGATTTGTCGAGAGGGTATTTTCTATGTAAAATGAACTGGGAAAAGTAATTTTCGGAGCACACAGACGTTTTCTGCCGAAGCGAATTTCCAACAGAATCAGTATTAAGCGATTCATTGGATTGACTTACAAATGAAATATATATCTTAGCGTGCAAAGGTGTCTTTTTACCTCGTATCGATTAGTTGTCACTATTAGTAAGTGTTGAGAAGTGGTTTATGTACCCCAACAGCGAACCGAATAAATAAATTTGTATTACAGATCTATGAGATACTGGAATTATTGAAAAATTGTGAAAACGGGCAGTGTTAATTATTGGAAAACATAAACGTTCAAAAAATGCTCGCAATGAGACGAAAACTTTTTTATTAGCTCAAATAACACGTTCTGATACTGAATTAGAAACATTTCTGTGTTACTTGTCAGTCTTTAGGTTAAAATATTAACAATCACAAATATTAACATTCAATAAATCAATAAAAACTATCAATGCTCTAGAGACACTAAGATGAGTGAATAAGTTTGTATTATTAGATGTGATGCGAGGCACGCTACTGCCTTCTAAACACTATAACGTCGCGGATCGTTTATGGGGATGCTTATCGGGTGTATATGTCGGCGTATTGCACCCTAGTGTGGACGAGGACCAGCTTTAATACGAATGACTGCTGGCTCATCTTTGGCGATGGCGGTAACTTTCTTAACATGTGCGGGAGATCTCTTTAGAATGTTGCCTATACAAGCAGGGAGCGCTTCCAAAACGATATACACGCAGTGGAAACTGTATCGTCCAATCAGTCTAATATCTTTCTTAAGACACTTGAAAGATTGTGCCACAGACATATAAGGGATACAGCGCTTGTACTATTCCCGCTGCACCCTAATCAACATGCATAATCTCCAGGAAGATCCACAGAATCAGCCCCACATTCCGGCGTGGGGAGGATTGAGTGAACGCTGGACTATCAGTCCACTATGGGAGTATTCATAGACATAGAAGGGGTGTTTGACAAAACAACCTTCGAAATAATTGAAGCTGAACTACGCCACCATGGTGTAACTGAGGTCGTACGTAGCTGGACTGTGCAGCTGCTGAAATTCAGGGCAGTGCACATCAGCGTAGGCGACATAACGGTGAGGTGCACAGTAGTGAGAGAATGCCCACAAGGTGGGGCACTGTCACCACTTCTGTGACACTTAACTGTAAACAACCTGCTCGGTCGTCTCAACGACAGCGGCTACTATACACTGGGCTATGCGGATGATCTATCCATCCTAATAACCGGCCAGTTTGAGGCTGCTCTGTGGAGTCTTATGCAAATAATCGAAGAATGGTGTAAGGAACACTCCCTGTCCATAAACCTGACAAAAACGGAGGTAGTTCTATTCACAAGGAAAAGGAAGATTGAGGGCCTTTGAGCTTCTCTAGTCTTCTAAAACACCTCTACTTTTCAAGGTCGGTGAGGTATCTAGGTATTACACTTGACAACAAACTGAACTGGAGCAAACACATCCAGCTTAAAGCGGAGAAAACAAATGGCAATGTCGCCGCGCAACGGGGAGACTTTGGGGTTGCTGAAAAGAAGACATATTGAGGTGGGCCACTCCTGAATTCTGGGCGAGGCAGTCAAGCGACCACCTGACTCACTCATCCCTCGATTTATACTAGGGAAAAATTACCGCATCTTCTTTGATGCGGAAGTGGCATCCCAACCAGACATATCCATCTTCACGGATGGATCTAAAACAATGCAAGGAATAGGCACCGGAATTTATTCCAAAGAACTGAACTTCCATATCAGCTAATCACCAGGCAAACTTTCGACTGTCTTTCAGGCAGAACTAGTGCAAGAATAATTCTTATGCACAGCATAAATAATAATAGTATTAGAATTTCCAGTGACAGCAGAGCCGCTCTGCAGGCACTAGGTTTATACAAAGTCACCTCCAGGCTGGTTTCACCAGTGTCACCAAATACTAGAGCAAGTGACAAACAGTAATACCCTTGAGCTCGTATGGGTTAAAGGGCATGCTGGAACAACAGTCAATGAAAAAGCCGATAAGTTAGCTCGATTGGCCTCAAAACACCAACTGTTTTATGGTCCAGAGCCGGCTCTTCCACTTACAGTATCAACTGTAAACAACTTAATAACTCAAGACATCCAAGCTCAGCATAAGGCTAGTTGGAACTTGATGTCAGAATGTCGTCACGCGAGAGAGGCCTTCAGAGGTCCATCTCGTAGCCGGGAGGTTTTTGCACATGGCTATACAGAAAGAACCTGCGGCTACTCGTGCAACACATACTTTGTGAGTGTCTCGTACTTGTCTAAATAAGACGATCCATGTTGGGGGACTCCTGGCTGGACATGGCTAAAATTACAGCCGCTTCCCCGTCCAGCATTCTCAGGTTTATCTCACGTGTGGGATGGCTTGAGTCATGTTACGGAGTCGAACGCCTCTAATCAGGGAGGCAGCACAAAGGGCCCGAATAGGTGGCTTATGTGCGCATGGACTCTCACCACCCTCCCCTCGTAACCCAGAATCCAGATCCAGTGGAAACTGCAGATTGACTTTAAAGTTATACACGAAAAAAAGGATTGATTTTGAAATAAATGTCCTTTGTATTTACACCCGAAGGCATTACACGATTCGGTGCTGATCATTGGTAAGTCGTTTTGTTCAATTGATGAATTGTGACTGTGTTTGTGATTTTTAAGTCTAAGGTAGTTCCTCCGCGACAATCTCAACCAAAAGTTTCGTCCCATGTAACCATAGTAACTTCTATTATTAACCATTTTTGTCACGCCAGTGGAAGTACACTTTTTGTTCGGATTGTCCGCGTTGTCATGGAACAGATTGCGTATACAATCATTCGCTTGCCTAAACATATCTAATAATACCAAAAACGTCATGTTTCTCAAGGCTATATCTTCAAAGTGGACGGTAAACAATTCTCAAATGTTTTCACAATATTCGTATAATCCCTCTCTAGCATTCTTTAGTTTTTCATTAAATTCTGACATTTAGTTTTGACAGTACAATTGATAATGTGTCAGTGCCCACATAACACGAGATCTGCAAGGGATGTCCTGTGGCCTTATGCGGACATTCAGAAGTTCTCAGAATGTCTTTCGGATGTCCTGGGGACTTATGTGGACATATAGAAGTCCTTAGAATGTCTTTGGGACGCCTTTGAAAGATATGTGCTACGTGGGCGGTGTATTTTGTATATGGGTTATATGTCAATTATGCCAATTTTAAGTGTAAATATCTCGACTTAGGGACGGTAAACCTCATTTAAACTCCACAGATGTTTGGATAACGTATTTAATAACGTATACGCCAAGTTTGAACAAATTCTGTCGCAAATCGTTCCGCGGAGGAACTACCGAGAATCATTTCTTCCATAATCCCCATTCTGTATTTTACGCAAGAACTTTTACATCATAACGTTATATTATAGAACTAGGATGGGATCTCCCACATAATTCTCGGGGCATTGTTTACTAAGAGTTCCCTTACTGCTGTAGTGCAAGAGTAACTTTATATTTAGTGTAAAGTAAGAATGTTTCATAAGTAGGTCAACTGCAAAATAGCGTAGGTAAAGAATGTGTGGTTGCGAATTAAAATTAAGAACAAACTATGTAAAGATATAGTTGATACGTGAAACAACCTACATGTAAAAGGGGAATCATGTAGAAAAAATGAAATAAACAGAAAATCCAGAACGATAACCAATATATTACGGCGGCCTTGTTTACCCGTTATTACTCCTCTGGATTTTTATTTTTGGGGTTTTGGGGTTTTCGGAAAGTCGAAGTTTAGAAACAGCGTTACAAAAATGAACTCGATTACTAATGCCATAAGTAACAAACATAGGCACGTCATCTAAAGTGCTACAAGAGAGACGCATACACGGATTGAAAATATCTGGAGCAAGAAGGGGATGTAACTTTACTTTTTTATTCGGTGGGTTGCTTACTAATAGTTTATTCGATTTTGCGCCAACTTCACTTTGAACACTCTGTATATTTTTTGTATGCAGAGTAGGTCTTACTAGCATTTTTGTGCCAGAGTACTATTATTATGTATGATGTAAAAATGTTCCATAACTAATAGAATAATTATTAACATTTGTAAAAAAATATTTCTGTAGTTATGAAATACTCCTCTTGCATCATTCATCTATCTGTAAATTTGTTCCTATCCGTTAAAAAAAAAAGTATATACGCTTACAAATTTATTCTTTAAAAGAAGTTTTTCTTAAGTATCGGGACACTGTTTGCGCCATATTTATTGCTCTCCCACGATGAGGAAAGGTCAGAGGTGAAAGGCGTAGGCAAATGAAAAATTCAAAGACAATTCGCAAACACTAAATTTAGATGAACAAATGAGTACTTATAGAATTGACGAAATGTGTCAAAATTGTAGGTGCAATTCTCAAAAACTATTTTGAAGGATGTGGTAACTCTTTTAGTGCCGGTGCGCTTATTCTCGTTCTCGTTTAAATAAAATAATAACGTTCATTTGTCAATATGCTGTAACTCAATGGCTTATACAGCCACGTGTATCAAGAAATGTAATAAATTGATACATAAAGTGATGGCCTCAACTTCCGAGACCATTTATTCCAAAAGTAAGTGGATAGCAATGAAAGGTTTCCCTTCAACATTTCATTATCGATTAAGTATGCTTTTTTTTATGCCATAACGCAACACGACTAGTAAGCAAATTTAATAATGTTTATTAACACAATTTTTATGAGTGAAATTAAAACGAAAATTACACTCCAACCTGGGTAATTACGTTTAAAATCTGGCAGCAAATCTAAATTATTTCCGACTATTATGGTAACGTAATATTATCAGTAAATCTTATAATAACATTTTAACGTCCGGTTTATGTGAGCAGAAAGGGGTAATGAAAATGAATGCGATCTGGCCCATGTAATAAATTATTATTAATCAATTAAAAGTTGACAAAAAAAATAAAACAATACTGGTACGCACTGTGCTCAATTTATTCAATTCAATCTTCAGATCTAGTACGAAAGTTTTGTACAATTCCAAATAAGAAACGAGGAAGAAAGCAAGTTCCTTCGATCCTGTACAGACATATTTGGATTATTGATCAGTTTACTGCAAAAAAGGATGCTGCTCACTTAGATGCCTTTGTAAAAAATGTGTTAAACGTAATAATAATTGAAAGTTCCAAGTGAAAACGTTTTTACCCATGCATTTGCCTCACTCACACTACGTGTGGCACAACAGAATCCCACTAAGTAATACTATTTAGAATAAGATTGAACAGACACACAATCTTCCCCTTGACTTAACGTTTAAGCAAGTTGAAATGATAAATTAATTAACAAGTTTGCGACATATTTCGGGATCAGCCGATACCATTCTCAAGCATTAAAATTACAATTAAATTACGTTAAAGTAGGAAGCTGAGGGGAAGTGTAAAATATAGGTACAAACGACATAATCTTAAACGTTTGACACAATCACAATAAAAATAATAATTATATACAGGGTTCTCGCGACGAGAAACCCCAGTTACGCCTGAAGGGCCATGATTAAAAAAGATGCAGTAAAATTATGGGAACTGAGATGATAGCAAATGCGGTAATGAAATGAGTGAGCCAAAATTATCTCACTCATTTCATTACCGCACTTGCTATCATCGTTGAGTGAAGGGGAAGGTTGTGTGTCTGTTGAATCCCATTAACCCCCCCTGTAAAGAATGGGCTCCTTCAAGAACTATTTAGAATTATAGAGTTTTAACAAAAAAGGAATAATGAAACTGAAGAAACGGTGTTAAAAAATCAAAAAAGGGAGGGGAATGAACGACTAAATGGCTTACCGAATATGATATTGATAAATATTACATTACGGACGAACAAGACACGAGAGATATTATGTGAGACGAACAAGGATACTCTAAATTATTTAATTAACACCTGGAAACAAATTTTAAGATAGTTACTAAACGATCAATACCTACTCGTCACTATTTCAAAAAAATTTGAGCCGTTAGGTTTAATCAGTACCTATACCTAGATATTTATACCGTTTGTAAAAAGAAATAACGCTATACCTCGATTTTATTGATCATACAGCCTGTTTTTTAAAGGAACGTTCGTTTAAAGAAATATGACGGTTTCAAGGTGGCGGCAGGCGGCTTAATTTTTTAAAAATTATAGCTCGCTTATTAGTGGCTCGATTTTAATGAAAAAGTAATCTGTGCCTATTGTGTATATTATTTATTTTATGTTATTTTATTGTATATGTATATTTACTTTGGTTTGCGTAGAAAATGGCTAAGAAAGAATAATAAACGTTATTTAAAACAATACCGTGTAAAAGTTTGTAGAATAATTTAGTATGCATTTCAGGTATGAAATAAGAAAACGGTGTATCGATTTTTGTTAACCTTCCTAATACCAGGTCAATTTTAAGACATCTAGTACCAGGTGGGGTGAATTCTCACCCCAAAGTCATGTTTTGTTTGTATCTAATCTTTAAATGAAGTTGGTATAAAATCGGTAATATAGTATCAGCCAGAATAAACAGGACCGAAATTTAATTTTTGTTTTGTTTTTTAATTCTTGTAATTTAAATGTTCAAAATGTTCACCAAGCTTCATATCGATTTTGTAAGTCACTAAACATATTTATAGAAAAACGTTGTGACTGCCGGAAAAATATTTGAATTCTTTCTCGTACTAGTTGTACAATATTATTCGGCGGATTTTCTGAGCGAAATAGTCTTTCTTTACTCAAAGATTGTTCACCTGAAAAATATTCTATCATCAAATTGCTGATGGAGTTGCAACCATCTTGTTGAAACCATTGCGTGCGCATCTGTAAATTTCGTGCATGGCAAAGTTCTGTAAATCTTTCACAAAAGGTACAATAATATCATCTCTCTGTAACGCTCTTGGTTGACAGTAAGTGAATTCTGATTAACATTTTCCAGAAACCCGCGCACCAAATAGCAAACTCTAACACTGTGTAGTGGTCTTTCTATGCATAAATTTCGATTTCATCAACGTCTTTGTAAACCATGGTATTTCTAACCTTATTACGGTTTTTTACCATCATGAGGCAACCTCGTTAACGTGAATCTCAATAAATACACAATTTGAAAAGCTTTGCAATTTTGTCAATCCATATGTTATTATCTTGTAGGTCAGTCTCCAGCATTTCTTCGCGTCAATGGAATCGCAAAAATTTAATCTCTCTCTCAATGAGGTAGTTTGGGGAAGTAGACTAGAATATAACCCAGGCCAATGGAGAATAGAATTAAAATGTAGATAAAAATGTGCCAACTGTAGATTGCGTGATGATGTTCTGGAAAATGGATCACTTCAGCCACCTGCGGGTGCCCAAACTCCCCTGTTGTGAATAAATATAAAGGAACTGCATATACCGTATGGTACAAGTCTGTAAGTACCAGTGTGGTAAAGTCTGTAAGTTCATACGTTAATTTATTATTAAAACTGTTAAATAGGTTATATAGTTGAAAATTTCTACATATTATCCTTATTTTTGTTTATTAATCTGGAAATTTTCACATAATTTTTACACAAAATATGTTCGTATTTTGTAAAATAGTTATTTTTGTATCTAAGTGCCCGAAATGCCACTTTGGTGATCAAGAACTGATTTATTTAACGAGGCGCAGCCGAGTTAAAAAAATAGTCAAGATCACCAAAGTTTTTCGCGCACGAGTTATTTTAACGTTAAAATACAAAACTCTCATCTAGTACGGCGTCGTCATTTTGCGCACGTTGTCATGGTAACGTAGGAAAGTGAAAAAAGGGTTAGTTCACGTATTGTTATCGATGCGCAAACCTTGTCATTTTTTGACGTTTGTAGAAAAAAAAAAATTTGATACTGAAACTACAGGGCGATTGAGCCATCAAGGTAGAAATTTTTTCATATACCGGCTCTTTCCAACTTCCAACAGTTTGGTTTTTATGTTACGTCTGCTAGTCTTTCTTCGTTACGTTTCACTGCGATGTTGCGCATATTCGGCCTGTTCTGAATAATTCTCTACGGGGATGCTGTTTTGGCTTGTTACAAGTGTGATTCAGAGAAATGCAGGTATTAGACCAGGGCTTGTCGACAAATATATCAAAAACGAAATCATAAAATGAAAACTACCATGTTTTTAACTTGTTTTTGGTCTGCCACTATTAAAGCCAGTGTGTGTACCTTTCTTCCAGTAGACTTAAGGAAAAACCAATAAACAGGGGCCAAAGCTGTCAAGATTGGTGGTTACCAACTACCAAGTGAATCATTATGAAGAAGAAATAGTTATTTGTACAGCCAAAGAAGAAAATTGTGCTTTTTCCAACTCGAGTTTGACACACGAGAGTAGCGAGAGTGTCAATTGAGTGATAGTTGAAAAAACATTTCTTTTTGTGTTTTGCATAATTTTTTTTTAAAACTGCATGTAATTAAAAAAATATTCATGAATATTCATAAAGACGAAGTTGTAAATGTCGACAATTCATTTGTTTTTCTCCGATAGATAAATCGTGTTGGCAATACTGTTACTTTCATCTCTAGAGAGGAAAATGTAACTTTGCTCACTCATTTTATTAAATAAATAGTACATTGTGTATCGAGTAGGAAAAGCGTAACATTCCCGGGCGATGTGAATATTGTTGGGCGAGGCGCCAACCGAGCCCAGCAACACAGAGTCGGGGAATGTTGCTTTTCCTACGAGGTACACATACTATTTTTCCGCCGATTGTTAAAAAACTGACTGAAAACATGGAAATTCCAAATATTATTTTATGAAGAAAAGAATAAACGATGCCTTGAAAATAACGAACGTCGGTATCCATGGAGAAGTATCAACATTGTAGTTATCAGACGACACGATTTGCAATTCCAATACTAATGTTAATACCAATATCCCCCCAATAATCAACACTTGTAATAATAACTATTAATAGAACAAAATAATTAAATATGACTTGTTAAATGTGTTTTCATTACCTTGTTGAATGTGCTAATTACTGTAAGGAAATGAACATTTCCTTACAGTACAGAAATGAATATTTCCTTACATTAATCGTTTGCTGCTTAGCAAAGACTACATGCACCGGAATCTTGACCTTTTCCTTTCAAAATTCTGTCAGAAAAGTCACAATTTTTGAACGATCGGCGGAAAATACTATTTTCCAACGCAGTTTTAGAAAAATGTTCTTTTTCCGCATCAAGATTGGGCGGAGCATTCTGCATTTCCGGAAGGGACAAAAAATTCATTCTAAATACCTAGATTAATTTTATTCATTATTCCACTATAGCGAGCATCTAAATGATTTTCGTAATGTTTAATGAGTGACATAAAACTCGAAGGTGTCCTAAGGAAAATCTAGGATACTAATGTGATATGCATGAAACATTTTGCGGAGAACAATATTGCAAGGTTACAGAATTTTGTTTAAATTGTATAATATGTACACGTATTAAGTGTAATTCATTCAAATTTGTTATTCAGACGTAAGATGATAAAATATATAACATTTGCAATCAATGCGTTTAATTGTGATTTATATTTATTGCGATATTTGAAAAATTGTCTTAGAAATTGCATTCTTTATTATATTACTAACCAGTAATTAGTGAAATGTGGAAACCATTTTGAAATGAATTGGCTAATGACCATCTTAATTACTCTGTCCGCACATTCGCTTCCAAACTGTCATCCATCAGGTCCTTCGAGTGTGACGGGAGTGAACTCGAATTTGCACGTCTCTCCATACTACATTATCTAAAAAAGTAATGGTCGCAGCTCCTCACGTAGTCACCGATATACGTTTATTGGAAATTCCTCATAAAAACCTAAATGTCAATTTCTCATACTTAATTGAAATATGTGATTCATCCACTTAAGGGAAGAAATTTTTGCATAGAAAAAAAAAAAGATAAATTACCGTTCAAGATTAGCTCATTTTTACGACTTTAATTAAGTGGACGTTTCAAGAGATTTAAATAAGTTGGAGTTAATGGACAGTTCGGGCCTTCTTTTAGATATAAAGTGTGGTGCTACGAGAAAACTTGATTTTTATGTGTTTCCAACTTTTTCACCAAACTTAAATCTTTGTTCCCTCATACTGGAATAACCTTATTTTACGTCTTAATACTCAATAAATTGAGACGCCGGCTGCCATATATTCAATTTAATCCGGCCGGCAAGTAATGCTATTGTTATTTAAGGAATTAAATTGATTTTGTAAGGAATTGTTTCTTATACTTCATAGGATTGAAGTGAATCATCTGTTACCTACCTTTTATTGGAAAACAAAATCCTGAAATTTTTAAGTTAATAAAGCGTTGCTATGTAATTTTAACTCATTTATTGTGTAATAGACGCCATTAGATCGCGATAGTGTTGGTGAGCGTGACCTAGTCTATTTCTTTCGTGTTGCTACATAAATAAATTGATTAAAATGGAGTTAGTTTTTTCACTCGCGTTTATAGATTTAACATTAAGTAAATATGTTCTTTTAGTTGATGGCCTATTTCAGCAAATATAAACATATCCGGCTACAATAACAGAAACAGTATCGATTTATTACAGTGAAACTGCCCATTGTCAACGTTGATATTAGATACAACTTGATAGTGGAATTATCGGTCAAACACAATTTAAATAATATAGTGACTGAGTACATTTCCTTGAAATGAAAACCGCACTACGAAGGGGTTACATGAATGGCCACATATTGGATATTTCCAACAGCACCATAACTAGGTAATAGAATTATTGATAGGTTATACATTACATGGTTGTAAATATTCTGATATTATCTGTTGCTAGCATCGAACTGCAAAACTGTAAATATTTACTTTATTTTTCTTTGTAAGAATTTAGTTGCCTGAATTTTTAAGACTTAAGTTTTTTTCCTATACTACGGTGTAAATGCTTTACAGGTAGGGTCGCTGATTGTATTTCGTGAATCTTTTGTTAATTACGATTAAGTGATCTCATCAATGCTATAATCTATAAGAACAGAATAGCAAAACCTTTTAATTAGTCAAACATTGATTAATTAGAATTGATAATTCACTTCTTGCATCAAATTGTATTTAGTGCACCATTCAACTACCGATTTTCCAAAGGATCAAGTAAAGAGAAATATAATAAGCCTTTAAATTGGTGATGAAGTCTTTATACACCCTCATTACATACTACATAGCTTTCGAACGAACCTATATAGAAAATTAAAATTTGAGGTAGTTGTATAGGAGCGTGAAAGCTATTTTTTGTACAGGTTTGGCACTCACCTCCATCTCCTTTGAGGTGGGTAATGGGAGTAACTTCAAAAATTAAACATTTTATAGACGAAAATAATGTTTTTTGAGAGAGTTTGCTAAGTATCGAAATCAAAAGTTGCCATGTTCAATAAATAAAAACTCCACTACACTTCACAAAATAATTGGCTATATTATAATAATTACACTAAATTCCATTTAATTGCATATTTTAAAATCTTGCCAAAAGTTGCAAGACTGTATGCCATTTTGAAGGGTATGTTGCGAGGTTTTGAAGTAAGCATTCTCACTAAAAATGTGAATGAGAATAACATCCTCTTCCACAAAGGTTAATATGACAATTAAGTATAGTAACAAAGATTAATAAGAATGTTCAAATTTTAATCCAACGATGTTCTACATTTGGTAAAGTATTCACTTCATAGAGATTTGAATTATCCAATACTCAGAATTATTTTAGTCGTTTTAGGTGGAATAATGAATTAGCTATTGAATTTACCATTTCTGATGTCGTTAAATTATAATTGCATTATAAATCTGACAGTGCGCTGTAGACTGTGAATCAAATTCTAATTTTAATCTTTCGTATACTCTCAAATGTTCAGACCCTTATTAATTTTTGAAAGCGACAAAATATATATAAACTCAGACTATCTGTGACAAGGTTTGTCACCGGAAAATACTAATAAAACAAGAAAAAAAGGTGATGGTTTTTAAATAAAATTCATATTTTTATGAAACAAAAAGTAATCTAATAATTAAAACTTGAATATAATCGGTCGATAGGTTTTTGTTTTTATTATTTAATTGTTACTTTGTAACAATAAATCTTATGAAATGAGCTATTTGAAGTGTAATAATTACACTTTTTCGATGTGTTTGTTCATTATCGCTGTCTGGATAAGAACGTCAAGAGATGGTTAACGATTATGAGTAATTAAACGATGTTGAATGTGCCCGTATTATTGTCATGAGATAGGCCAGATTTTCCACAATTTCATCAATTTCCAAGAGGCTGGATGTGACAAAATCTTGTGGATTTCATCCATATTTATTTCATCCTCTTACTCCACTGCGCTGCACCCGTGGATTAAGTGCAGAATTGCATCCAATTGTGTTTAATGACGAGTCTCGATTTTGTTTGTACGACCACAAAGTTCGGAGGCGGGTCAAGCGAACACGAAGATAACGGATAACGAGATGCTAGCAATGTCTTTCTGGATTTGTATATTAACTATGAAAGTTTGAATTCAAAATTTACAGAAAACCTATAGAGGGAGATCTGGCTGCAAAAAAGCTGGCCTATCGAGTAACAGCATGAAATGATTTTTAAAAGCTAGTACTTATACAGACCATCCATAAAATCTTTGGCTGCCTGGGCGGAACCTGTGCAGAAATTCGCCATGCCCTCTCTCCTGAATATTTTCTGGCACGTTACTGTACCTATCGAGTAACAGCATGAAATTACTCTTAAAACATAGCTTTTATGCAGTTAAAAAAGAAAAAAATTGTATGCCTTGTTAAATCTTGTGCTAATACCTAGGCAGAAAACTTTTTTAATTTTTTTTTTGCACGTTTCTGTACCTATCGAGTAACAGCTTCAAACTATAACCAAATTATAGTTTGAACATAACTCTATAAGAAAAATCATGGGTGCCTCGTTAAATCCTGTGCTAAATCCTAGGCAGAAAACATTCTCTTTCTCAAAGTGTTATGATACCACTAATACAACTATCATAGAAGTACTTAGGGATAAACAAAGAATCGTCCACCAATGAACAATAAAATTATAATGATTTCGACAAAACAATTTTATAATATAAAATATTTAGTAATAGTATACAGGGTGTTTTTTGGGAACTTTAGTTAGACATTTCTGGGAAAGTCTTATAGATAGGTTTTTGAAAATTTGAACTTAGGGGTTATTCGATTGCCATGGTCGATGTCACGGTCGACTTCTAAAAAATCCAAAAAACTGGTATCAATGCGATGAAATTGGAATAAGTCAGAAACATGTAATACCAAAACATGCCCATTTTGATTCTCTATCAAATGCAATAGTAAGAAAATGGTCATTTCATTTAAAAAATCTGAGTTTATAGTATTTGAACTTTCCTAAATTTGGAGCCCCATAGTTGCGAGCTCATACGCAACTTAACTTTCTTTAAGTGCACCAAAAGAAAGCCTTATTCCTCCTCTATGCGTTTGAGAAAACTTGGTTGCCATAGCTACAACGGTTTTCAAGTAATGAATTCCTAAATTACCGTCTGCATCCGCCATTTTTTTTTAAATAGGTAAGTGAAAATAACTTGTAGATATTGACATGTGGGTATTAAAAGAACTGAAATGTCACGTAGAATCCAAAAATGCAATAGTTCCCATTTAAAAAAACGAAATTTCCAGCTACTTCCGGCATTTCCGGAAGCGCTACCATTTTGAAAATATTTTACATCGATTCGGTTTTCAGAATAACCCCTAAGTTCAAATTTTCAAAAATCTATCTATAAAACCTTCCCAGAAATGTCTAACTGAAGCTCCCAAAAAACACCCTGTATACTATTACTAAATATTTTATATTATAAAATTGTTTTGTCGAAATCATTATAATTGTTCATTGGACGATTCTTTGTTTATCCCTAAGTACTTCTATGATAGTTGTATTAGTGGTATCCTAAGACTTTGAGAAAGAGAATGTTTTCTGCCTAGGCATTAGCACAGGATTTAAAGAGGCAGCCATGATTTTTCTTATAGAGTTATGTTCAACTATAAATAAATGAAACACAACACTACCTCCCCTTAATCTTTTGATGTATTGATGAATTTGTTGGGAAATCACATAATAATGGGATGCAACATGTTTCGGGTTTCTACTAAACCCATTCTCAAGCGTCGCTGTTCATTATAGAAAAAACATTACATCTAAAAATACATAATATACTTAACAAACGTATTGTGGGTGTAGTACTCACCTAAGAATAAATCTTAAAATGATGATGTGTGACAAATAACTATTTTAATCACAATTAAGTTTGTGATTAAAAGTGATTAAAATAGCTATTTGTCACACATTATCTAAAATACACCTTAATTAAATTAAGAAAGGACAGTCATTAAAGAAATTGATTGTAACAACAGTTATAAACCTAACATTATAATTCTTTAGTAAAACAAAAAAGTTATAAACTAGTTATCAACAAAATTTACCCAACCGAAACTAAAGATGACAATTTAACATGAGTCGCAGTATAATTTTCACTTTAACAGCGGCAAAAGTTACCTACAACTTTTTCAATGAGAAAATGTTCACTTATTCATTTTCTAATCAATTATCGCAGTATCTGTTCCTATATAAACAGTTTGACATTAAAACACGTTCACAGTCCTATTACCCACATGTGGGTCATAGAAGTATTTACTGGCACGTCCATGAACCACATATGGGTCACAAATCTTTCGATAGAAATAGCTCGATTAAACGTAGGACGTGGCCGTATGAATTATTGTTTCTTAATAGGACGTTAGAGGAAATAAAAACCTATATTTTGATACAAATTTTATTGAGTTATGTTTACAATAAACCAACTTATGACTATTTATGACCCATATGTGGGGCATAACATTTTAAACGTGGAGGTGAAGAATATGGACTGTGAACGTGTTAAATTGTCAATAGTTAGCTGTAGCTGTAGTACCTGCAGTAACATTAGTGTTCCTGGTAATAAATTCAATAACTATGCGTTTGTTCAAATAAAAATACATACTACCCACATATTGAACTAGTTTGATGTTTCTAAATTTCTTGTTCGTTAAATTGTCCTGCCGAATTATACTCGAAGTTGGTATTTATACCGAGAAAATTTGTGTGTTTAAATTCTAATGTGTTTCCTTTAGCAATTTGACTCGAAACACTCGAAACAAAAATCTTAAAAACACAAAGTAGTTTTTAAAATCAACTCCACCTTTTTGAAATATCTTTTTAATGCTAAAGACTAAACACAGGACGTCATGAAATCGGGTATTTCTAAATTGAAATGTCCATTTTGCAATTCAGTCTACAGAGGTCAAACAATTCGCAATTTCGATATTGGATACAAAGAACACATTAGTTGTTTTAAATATATATTCAATTCAAGAAGATATTATTAAAAACAAAACATAATAAGGCAAAAATATACGCACCTCAAAAGGTTAATATTATGTTACTGTCTTTAAAAATGGGTTTACAACTATCGCGTATGTGTACATTAAAAATGAGACGTAATGTTCTTTTTTGTAAAATTAGTATTCTATCAAGTTGGGTACTGAACCCCCTCCCCAGAACATTATACCGTAATAGGTACATTGTATTATAAAAATGTGCAAAGTACATAGTTTTCAAAATGTGTGTACTACAATGTAATGAAGCTATACGTAACGCGTAACAAACAGCGGACAGTTTTGCACATAGATGGTCGATGTGTGTCAGCCATTTCATATTAGAATCTACATACACACCGAGTAGTTTAGTGGTGTTTGAAACTTTAATATCTATAATAACGTCGTCAATTTTAAAAGATAGTTGATTTGGAAAAATTAAATTGGATCGATCAATTCTAAAAAATACACACGATGTTTTTTCTTTATTAATACGTAGTCCATTTATGACAGTACATTCCACAATTGTTCTGTACAGCAAAGATACCATTTGCACAGCATCATACAGACTCTTACAGTTTATTAAAAAATTGGTGTCATCTGCATATGATACAGTAAGTAAACCATTACATTGGCTTTTTAGAAAAGGTTCTAAATCGTTGACAAATATTAAAAAAGTGTAGGCCCAAGGATAGATCTTTGAGGGACTCCTACACTCACATCTAATTTATCTGAAAAGATTACACTGTCATTCGTAGACCATCTAACATTTTGAAACCGATTTTTTAAATATGAAGCAAACCATTTGCCAGCTAATCCTCTAATACCATAACGTATTGTATTTATTGAGCGCCCTTTTCTATACCCATGTTGGTTATTAGAAAATAAATTAAATTTTTCAAAATATTTAATTACTTAAACATTCTTTT
Source organism: Pyrocoelia pectoralis (assembly GCA_036250285.1). NCBI lineage: Eukaryota > Metazoa > Arthropoda > Insecta > Coleoptera > Lampyridae > Pyrocoelia > Pyrocoelia pectoralis. The sequence continues at coordinate 10,323,835 of CM070075.1, forward strand.
GATAAAGCTGATAATAAACTTATAGGTCAATAATTATTTACATCATTGTGGTTACCTTTTTTATACAGCGGCATAACTGTAGCAACTTTCGATTTGTTTGGAAATATGTCCGTGGAAAAGAATAAATGACAAACATGTGTAACCGGCTTGACTATTACATCGATGCATTGCTTTAACAAATGATTTGTAAAATTATCCTCGCACGAGGAGTAACTGATACTCAGGTTTTTTACCACATTCAGGACATCGTAATCAGTGATTACAGGTAAAAGGAAAGAGTTTGCCGACGAACGAATATTGTTTTGTTTATAAACAGACACATAGGTCAAAATGCGCCAAACATTTACTAGAACACAAACATCCCATGACTTCATATCGTAACATCACATTTTTACATTTTTGCAATATAAAATTCAAATTAAGATGTTTGAGAAAGCTTTGAAATTTATAAATATAGTCACGTATAGTACCTTTAATGAGCGCACAAATTGACCTTATTAATTCACCATTACTTTGCATTCTTGATTATAACGAAAACTCTTAACCTTTAAGGTCGTTGGTGTAGTATGCCTAAGTTTTGAGCTGTGTTTTCCCTAGACCATGAAGTTATCTTACCACATACAATATTTTTCACAGTACTGCACTGATAAAATTTATACATACAGTTTATCCTTATTATTCTTGCTAGTTGAACCTCATTTTCATTTCATTCCTTCACGGAAACAGGGTTGACTGGATGTTCTTTTTTGCATTTTTGATGGGAAATATACCAAAGATTTCCTTAATGTTGTATTTTAGCAACTGACCAGTTATTACACACTAGATAGCTTATTTCATGAAATTTATCAAATGAAAAAACAAAAACGGATTTATAAAGTGTATTTAAATTTTAATCACTACTTTGTTTCATTAAAATGGAAAATTTCTGAAACTTTCCATAAAATTATCAAGATCATAAGTTGCAATTTTTATGGAAGTTTGAGTGCTTTGTAAGATGGCTTAATTGATCTTAAGTTTTAATAAAGTATGTGAAAATATAATGGTTTGGGTTTTACGTATTGTTACACAAATAATTAAATAATTCTTTACGTTTCAGTAAATAAAATAATGAAAAACAATTCAGTCCGTAATTTCTTTACTCGGTCTACAAGAACTTATCGTTTCGAAATTATAATAAAAATCGTTTAAGCATTGCAATAGAAATATAACGCTTTGAATTACATTTGCAACGTTCTTAATAAAGGGCACATCATTAAATTAAAAAAAAATGTCTTTAAATTTGTTTAATAACTTCGAACATCACTGAAGTTTTAAAAATATCTTCATTATTACTTCCCGAGTACGAAGTAAAAGGGAAGTATTGTATTAGTTTTCCAAAAAAAAAAATTTGACCTATGGAAATTTTTACATATCTTTGCGTTTCCGAATACGTAGATTCAAAATATGCAAAAAAAAATTTTCCGTCTGTCGTCTGTAGTCTGTAGTCTGTAGTCAGTAGTCTGTAGTCTGTAGTCTGTAGTCTGTAGTCTGTACGTACACATTCCTTGCAACGCTCTAAACTCAGAAACTATTAAAGTTATCGAAATGCGGTTTTCGCCAATCGATTACATTCGGGCCAAGGACGAAAATGCTGTTATTACCTTTGATGACGTCACTTCCGGTATAAGCTAAAATGGCGGCACTCATTTTTTTTATAAGATAAAGTTGCAGTTTTTTTTATGTAGTTTAAAAGAGAATTTTTTTTAATTCAGCAATATATATTGTGTTATACTTATTTTTTGAAAAAAGTGTTAAAAAAAATAATTATTAAAAAATGACTGCAACGCTCGATACTCAGAAACTATTAAAGTTATCGAAATGCGGTTTTCGCTAATGAATTACATTTGGGCCAAGGACGAAAATGCTGATATTACCTTTGATGACGTCACTTCCGGTGTAAGCTAAAATGGCGGCACTCATTTTTTTTATAAGATAAAGTTGCAGTTTTTTAATCTAGTTTAAAAGAGAATTTTTTTCTGAATTCAGCAATATATATTGTGCTTACTTATTTTTTGAAAAAAGTGTTAAAAAAAATAATTATTAAAAATCGACTGCAACGCTCGATACTCAGAAACTATTAAAGTTATCGAAATGCGGTTTTCGCCAATCGATTGCATTCGGGCCAAGAACGAAAATGCTGATATTACCTTTCATTACGTCACTTTCGGTGTAAGCTAAAATGGCGGCACTCATTTTTTTATAAGATAAAATTGCAGTTTTTTATGTAGTTTAAGAGTATTTTTTTCTGAATTCAGTAGTATTTATTTTTTGAAAAAAGTGTTAATACGAGGGAAGTCTCGTGGCAACTTGCCAGAATTTTTTTTGTTTGTAAATAATGATGTAGTTGCAAAACATTCAAGCTCCACAAGAGTTTCATCAATTAAACTATCTATTAATGATCAAACGATAGTTCATATACTTTCCATATTGGCCAATAACTTCCCACTCAACGCAATTTATCTCTTGATCAATATTCAGTTAATACACTTAATAGCGAATATATCTCTAGAGCGGTTAATTACTGTAATGTACAGCTAGCTATACTAGATCAGTTGGTAGTTGCACGATAGTCTTAATTGAATACATATTCACTCTGCCAATGGCTAACGTCTGAAAATTTGCATACATTCGGAATACTGAGGAATCCATTTTTTGTTCTTGATTCCCCAAACACTTGTAGTATTATTAGTAAAAAGCTCTAGAGTCGGAACGTATTCGCAGTGAAACAGTAGAAAATTTTATTTCGCAAAGGAAGTAATACATTTTTTAGTGTTAATCCCTGAAACAACGTTGAGAAAATTGAACCACTTTAGCAGTAGATTTCTTTTGTATAACGAGATCCACTAGTTCAAAAGTGGAGTATGTAATTTTAAACGATATCAAACCTTTTATTCTCTTCATTTTCCTTCTTCATTCGTAGAAAAACAGTAGTTTATTTGTAATAACTACGTAATTATTTACTTGTACCCAATAGTTTGCCGAAACACAAACAACAGCACAATTAAAACCATGTTTGTTCATTTCCATAAATGTTTAGCAATTTAGAGGCTGTTTGAGGTATTTCATTTCGGAAAGCGTATTTTCATTTACCGCGTATGTTTCCCCTTTCTATTATTATCAAGATGAGCTGTTATTTAACAATAAATGCAGTGTTTAAACTTGCATTTCATTTCCACACTTAAACATCATAAAATAGCTTGTTGATCGTGAAAGAATCACTAAGGGTTATTTCTCTCGACTCTGGCAGAAAGTATGCTACATTATTTAATCTTAAAATTGCACCTAGAGCAAAAGAAAACGTAAACTGCTTCCATAAGGGTGACTCCGCGTAACAAGATTTGTTAATGTGCTTCCTATAATTCGTTAAATTTAATTTCAAATTTGGAAATATATAAATCGGGAGGACTACCGTTCAGATCCATTAGAGAGATTGCACATTTTTAAATAAAGTTAATCTTAAACAAAGTTTATTAAACACCAAAGTCTATGTAAAATATAATATGAGCAAAATTTCAGTTAATGTACGGATTAGTCCTTTGTGCATGAATCTGCACTAAATGGCAGGACTCTGCTATTGTCTTGTGAGGGAAATGGTCTTCTCCATTGGCATGTTTAGAATATATAGGTTTAATATTATTCCAGGCAAAACAGTCAAACAAAACAATCGCTGTATCCACTTATTTCCAATATTTCGACTAAATTACGCAATGACAGTGTGCTGGGGCTGCTCTCTATTAGAAACGTAACCGAAAGTCATGTATGAACAAATAACAAAGACACTTCTCGTTGAATTTTATTACAGAAAAAGTAATAATCCAAATTTTGTAATGAAGCAACGAAACAAAGAAAAGGCGGGATATTAACCAACGACTTGCTTGAGTGCGTATTTGCACGAATAGATAATGTCTAAAATTCTCAGGAAATACTGCAAAAGCCCACAGCGACCGAAATTATGAGGAGGTTCAAATTGAAAATGGAATCACACGAGATCATTTTGTTTAAAGAAATAATTTAGAAATAATGTATGCTCCTTTTCTGCTGTTGTGTTATTTAATGCATCCGCATGGGAGATGAAGAAGCGGCATCCAACGCAAATCTCCAAAGGCGCAGGGAATACCCTACTCCTTTGAAGATTTGCACGGGTTTAACACTCAGAGAGAACATGGCATAGCCTCGCTTGCTGAAGGGCATGTTTTTGCCTTTCGGAGCTTAGGCGATGTTATGCGCCCCAATTCTCCATATAAACGTGGAAAACTCCATTTTTACCTCACCTCACCCGCAACTTATAGGGCCCCGCGTAATTTCTCGCTTCAGGCCCCGCAATCTTTCGCGACGGCCCTGTATTCGTTCATAACAGAAAGAGGCGGAATTGACCCCTCAACACGCCTATTTATTTATGCGTCGGTAAGGAGTTCCGGCGCCTACCTTGTACAAATGTTACGAAAGTTTACTTTTTATATACCTACAAAGTTTTCAACCGATACTTTCCACTTCCCACACTGTCGTATAGAAATCCGGTAATCATTGAGAACCTCCTTTCGCTGAAAACTTGATTGTAATGCGTTGCGCAGATTGCGTATGAAATGTTTTTTTTTTAATGAGTAAGACACACCAACCATAAGAAGATTGTTTAGATTGAGAAAATTCATTATTGAATGATGAGACGCGAAAGGGTGTACGGAAATAAAAATCCACATAGCGATACTCTAAACCTCTCCCATTAACTGAAAGAAGTGGAACTCTTGTGGCAGTTGAACTACATCACTGAAAACACCAAAAACAACAATAATAATAATAATAATAAATTTTAATCATGTGGAGCAGAAGGTACATCTAAATACTTAAAAGATTAAAATTACATGTTGTGTAAATCACTTAAATAAAATTCCTCCCACGAGTAGAAGGCTCTACTTAGGAGAAATGCCTTAAGTCTGTTTTTAAAAGCACTGTACATTAAACATCTTATTTCATTAGGGACGCTAATAGAAATTATTATCAGATCAATTTTATATAGATATGCAGCATAATTGATTGTCCGTTGTAGAATTCTACAATAAGAGGAGTGGGATTACGAGATATTTGGAAGCTTTTAATACACATTGTAACGTACCCAGGTGCAACGTCGAGAGACATCAAAAACTAAATCTCCCGCCAACTAACTGAAACCCCAAGACACGTGATCTTCAATAACAAACTTGTCAAATGGTAGGACTCTACGTCGTGGACGAATTGCTCGAGATGTGTGTGTGTGCTAGTCTTATAAGGAATATAAGGATCGATAAGGCAAACATAAATAAAACACAAGAAATGGGGAGAACGAATTGACTTTAATAACTTCAAAGTTTGTCCTCTCGAACTCACAGTGTTTGAGATTAGCTCTGGGTCTTCGCTGATTAGAAGGAGGGAAAAGAGCTACAAAAAAACCCTCCAGGATATTTAATAAATGCATCGCTTGCCCTTCTTACGCTTCCAATCTAAATATTAAAAATTGCATTCAATTTTGCTATAGTTTGCTCTCAGCTTGTGCGATTTTCGTCAGGAATTTCATCCCCTCTCTAAATATTAAATGAATAATAAAATGGTAGCTTCTGCCATCATTTTTCAGGGTGGTTGTATGATGAAAGGCTGTTATGTAACAGATGTAACACCAAGGTTCATGGTAAGGGTTGCTTAGTATGTGATTCAGGGCGCCAGCCCGCAGCTGAACTTCAAACCCAGGTCGCGTAGTTAGAGTTTAGATTGGTGTTTGTTGTATATTGATTTTAGAACCCACCACATCAACAGTATTTAAATCCATAAAATTAGGGGATGTACAATTTAATCACATTCGACGCTTCAAAATAAGTGGATTGTGTCCATAATTGATGGTGGTGTATAACTGCAAATGGGGTAAATTATTAAGGAATGATAAATAAATAATTCACAAAACCTTCCCCATGATTTTTCTTATTTGAATAAATAAATTGCTTAAGATGAAAGTTGACGTTGAAATAAAATTTGGTTTAAGTTAATGGTTGACACGTTAAATTGAATAATATTTGTTAAACACGGTAATACATTACACAACAAGTTTCGACTCTAATGAGTCATCATCAGGTGTATTAATCGTTATATAAAATTAAGTAGATGAAATAATGGAGTGCGAGTGAAATAGTTAAAATTATTGTATCGGCAACAAAGCATCATAACAAGTTGAAATTACTTAAACTGAAAAGGCAGAATAGGGGGAGAGGGGGTAACCACGGGGAAACAAAGCCACATAAAGAAGGACAAAAACAACCAGCTGGAACAGGAACACAATCAGAAGACTGCGTCCAGCGGTTAATAGAAAAATTAGAATTTTCTAACATCACAATTGCTTGTTCTATCTATATGATACATATCCCCTTGTGACAGAATAAAAAGGGTATCTAGGAAAAATCTATGTCATGCGATACATGTAAATTAGTTAAGAAGTTCCAAAGCGTTCGTAAAGGAACGTGCCAACGTTGTTACATGCTTTTACATACTTTTAATACGAAATAAATTTTATTTAAAAATGTAAGCATAACGTTTGCCATTGTATCGTACACTCTGTTACTAGAACTTAAAAAAAAATTGTACCAACGGGAACGTTATGAAAAACTTATTATACGTTACTTAAAAGTGTAAAAGTTCTCTATGCCGGTGGGTTTACTGTATTACTTCTACATCAAGCTTAACTCGGAATAGAATACGTATTTGCATATAAGGGGTCTCAAAGGACGAAAAGGTTTATAAAGGGTCCGAGAATAGACGACAACTGAAGAAAGTAAAGACTCACGCCTAAGAAACATACTTTCTTTCATGTTTCATTTATCTACTTGCCAAACTGTTAAGCTAGAAGATTATATTTGTAACGTTGTCAAATTATTTTTCTATAACATGAATAAAGCATAATAATGCCAATGATGTTCATCTTCCAATTGTCAATCTCCAATTTTTTTATAAAACTGCTGCCATAATCAACACTCTTTTGGGTTTAAGATTTAAATGGAGTGTAAGTTACCAATAGAATGGCAGAATCAATGTATAATTGTTTTAACTTTTCGTAGCCCATGTGGCGACAAAATCTCGAAACGCGACGACAACATAAACATAGGGTAAGTACGTAAAATTTGATTTGGGAGATACATATCTATGAATATTTTATACCTACTCCACTACCTAAACTAGAGTTAATTGTTTTCAATATTTACTCCATTTTGAATGAATTTGAGTAAAGCGTATTTTTACACATCCTCAACATCCAATAGAACAAATGACGTGATTGTAAGGTATAACCACAGATAAGTACTACTGTGGTAGTAACACACTTAAATATTGTGTAAAATATATGAAAAAATGCAAAATCTAGTAAAGTAAATTGTAATGTTATTTGTATAGTAATCCTACTTCACAAAGTTAAAACCAATATTAAGCTTTCTCTACAGTTTAAATGTTACACCACACCTTTAAAATATGTTAAACCGTAATTGAACTAAGTACTTAATCGTGGATTATAATGCAATTGTTTACATTGGTATAAACGTTGAGTAAATCTAAGTATAATATTAGTGCTATCGCCCAATGTACCGCAACATGTCCATTAAAGGTTCGGTTTGATATAATATTAACCTCTAAAGAGATTATAGACAAATGGAATTCCCCATTTTGTAGCATCATAAATATTCATCGAGTTTTGATTTCTTAGCTACCTCAACTGTTTAATTTTTCATTGTGTTAGAGGAACTTGGATATAAATATTTGTGAAAATGTGAGCAAGCTTTTATGTTAAGCCATAAAGCAAAGAATGCGGCTCAAATTTGATGACTAAAGACGTTTTCTGTAACAAAAGGAAGTTGCGAAATTAACCAATTGAACTGTAGTACAATGAAAATACCAATGATGAGATGGTTTTCTAAAGAAGCTACCTTAAAAAATGAGCCACTATTGTTATTAAGGGCATTCTATTCTTGCCATTCTGACATCAAAGTCAAAACTGCTTTTCTCAGCTGTTTTTTAGATGTGTTGATTACTGAAGGCAAATCGAGAGCGATAAGGCTTCAAAAGAAGTAACGGAAGTAAATCTCAGTCAAATACTTTTATCTGAGGGGCAAACAAAGGAAACAAAAGTACTATAAAAAGGAAGTTTAATTTAATTAAATCAACTTCACTGAAATCATTCGTAACGTTCATTACAGGGATTCAGTAATCGACTACGATAATGACAATCAATTTGAATAAAGCGTTTTAATTGCTACTAAATTTAATTTGTAATTAGAACATAATTGCAGTCATTACTACAAGAACCTCCGACTATATACGTCTCCATTGACACTAATGGATGAATCTGTTGTAAAGAGAAATACATGCGTGGTATTAAAACTTTGTGCCTCAAGGATATTATCGTTATTTTACATTATTCAATTCTATTTCATTTCCTCCGTTATCTAAGGTCGTGATGAGATAAGTAAAGTTATTAGTAAAGTACAATTTTATTCGTCCCCTAAACGTTTGAGTGGATTATATCCTTACAGTTATATCTGTTCACTTTCTAGCATACTCCCGCAAAAATTACGTATAAGACCAATGAAAGTGTTGCATTGGTTTGGTAAATTATGTGAATAGTAGTCCTGAAAATTTCAAATTTTAAGGATACCCTTTACACGCGGGGTAGGTTATCGGGACTTATAAGTAGTCAAAAAGGAAATATTGGTAATTCAGAGGGAAGGAAATACGGCGAAATAAAGGGGAAATTTGGTGATGTATCAAAACGTACTAGATATGAACTGTCCAAACTTGCAGCATAATGACACGGCCTACCCCTTCTTATTATATTATAAGTCATAAGACTGAAAACAGAATATAGGAGACATAGAGTATGATTACGACTCCCCAACAAAAGGCACAGCCCAAGTGGGAGATGGAAAAATGAATATAATACTCTAGTAAAGTAAGAGAAGTGTCTGAATAAAGCTATCAGAAAAGAAAAATGCAGGGTAAGCACAACCCGTTCGAGAAGATATATGAGATCAAAAGGAACTGAAGTAAGAGAGTTGATGAATGGAAAGGCTTTAAAAAGGAAATAAATTTAAAAAAACGCTTGGAAGGTAATACCATTTCGGATGAGGGATCACAAAGAATCGAGGTTATATCAGGTGTTTCAACAGATGTGTCCACTATTGAATGTGTTGTATGAACGCGAAAGAAAGATGTATGTAATAGAGGAATTACAAGTACAATCTCCTTCCCGTTTTGAAAATTTCTGTAACTTTTGATTGGCAGTTATTACGTCGTGCAAAGTTAAATAGTATGTAGGCGGAACTGTTTAAAAAAATAGGAAAAGATGAATGTAAATTACAGTTTTTAAGACACAGTCAACATGGTTTAATATCACCAAAGAACAAACATATCAAAACCGTTATAAAAAAATACGCACTCTATGGCACCATATATATTTAAAAGATAACGGCATATACAGTCTGTTTGATTTTAGCTGTCACAGCGAATATCTCGGTAACTTTTAGAGGTATGATAAAATGTTATAGAAGAAAAGTTGTTCTACATTTAATTTAGTATTATTTGTTATAACCAAAAAAACAATTGAAAATCAAATATTATAGGTGCAGCAAATGCATTCAAAATTTAAATGGAATCTATCCAATTTTATTACATATTTTGAAACTGTACAAAATTCTCTTTGCAACGATATATCACATGTCATAGTTATCTAATCAATTAAAAACTTAAATCGATAATTAAGTAACAAATGCACGCGTAGGTAGATTAGAGCTTTATTCGAAATAGTAGGCGAGGAAACAATTGAAATTTTTGTCATTTTCCAGTTAAACAATGTTCCTTACATTGAACTGTACGCTTATAGCGTATAGTTCAATGGTTCCTTAATACTATCTTGACAACATATGCCATCATTCAATATAAATACAATATAACATAAACAAAGTAACAATAAATTAATAAGTAAACTTGGTTTAAATAAATTTCAGTTCATAATACCTAAACGCTAGAGTGTTTGTTCAAAGTAACCTCCGTTATTTGCCATACATTTTCGAAATCTGTTTATTACGTTTCTTTTCGCTTTTTGCAACATGTGATGTGTTATTTGGCCACATGCCCTACTAATGCGATTTTTAAGATCCTGTAGATCTTGTGGACAAGTAACATAAACTTGTTGTTTGAGAAAACCCCACACAAAGAAATCTAACATAGATAAATCTGGCGAGTGAGTTTGACATTAAAGTTGTAGCAATTGTTTTCATGGCCTAGCTTCTCAAAGCGATATGTTCAATTCGCCTAAGTGTGCATTTATTACTTAATTATAGATTTACGTTTTAATTGCTTAGATAACTATGACATGTGATATATCGTTGCAAAGATAATTTTGTACAGTTTCAAAATATGTAATAAAATTGGATACATTCCATTTAAATTTTGAATGTATTCGCTGCACCTATAACATTTGATTTTCAATTGTTTTTTTGACTATAACAGATAATACAAAATTAAATGTAGAACTACTTTTCTTCTATAACATTTTGTCATATCTCTAACAGTTACCGAGATATCCGCTGTGACAGCTAAAATCAAACAGACTGTATTCAAAATTAGCAGACGTGGCACATAAAACACATAAAAAACTAAGAAAGGCGGCCGGCCATATCTCGGAAACTACTTGAGATTGAGCAGTGAAATAAAAAATCTTATAATAAATGTGGCCGAGGTAAAATGCTGGAAATTATTTTTAATTTCCTATCATTGCCGGCAGAGGGAGTTTCACTGATTTCAAATTGAAATTCAAATTTTTTGGGCAATTTTCCTTAGTAATGTATTTAAAAAATATATCCATTGAAAAGTAGTGATCAATATGTAAAAAAAATCGCGTAACTTTGACACGGGCAGAGCTGTTCAAAATACCGAACAAAAGTATTTCAATTATCAAATAACAAATACCATCTAACTAAAGTATTTGCAGCTTCAAGTACCAAATACTAGGAAAGGAAAGGCTTTGAAGTACCAAATACTTGAACAATTGCACAAATAAGGTATTTCAAATATTATCTAGTATTTGAAGTACCGCGTGTTGTATTTGAAATACCGAATCTAAATACAACGAGCAAGTATTTCAAATACCAAGTACCAAATACTAAGATTAAAAAGGATTTGAAATAAAGTACTCCAAATACTGAAAAGTATTTGAAATAATTTTTCAATTAATTTATTTCAAATACTTGCAGCTCTGGAAACGGGTTGCTTGAATTTATCCAGATTGTGATATTACTAAACAAATCCTAATCCACAACAATTTCTTATCTCCCTCTACCAACAGACAGCGCAATTTGTTGAAGGAACAAAACGGTCGACTTTTCTAAAAAATTCAAATGATACCTACCAAATCTTTTTTTCTACAAACGTCAAAAAATGACAAGGTTTGCGCATCGATAACAATACGCGAAGTGACCCTTTTTTTCACTTACCTACGTTACCATGACAGCGTGCCCGAAATGACGACGCCATGTGCGAAGTACGCACTACACGCAAACTAGATGAGAGTTTTGTATTTTAACGTTAAAATAATTGTCAAATTCTTCACGTTTCGTTTGCGTTTGTAGAAAAAATTTTGATTGCAACTCGTGCACGAAATACTTTTGGGGATCTCGATTATTTTTTTAACTCGGCTGCGCCTCGTTAAAAAAATCAGTTCTCGATCACCAAAGTGGCATTCCGCGCACTAGATACAAAAATAACTATTTTACTGCCGTTGAAAGGAAAATTAATAAAGGAGCTCTTATAGAATCGCAGATATAGTAAAAAATGTGGTAATATAGCTGGCAATTTGAGGTATAAGCAAATCGCACGCTTAAATTAAATAAATATAAGCTATGAAACTTCATATCAGAACGGCAAACAAGATAACAAAGTGACAATAAGTGTATTTCGGCTGTTGTATTATAAGCAAAAATGCGAATTTCCAATGAAGAAGCATTTGATATGCTTGCCGCATATTTTGAATGCATGCAAAATGCAACTGTTGCAGCACGAATTTATTATATGCAATATTCCAACAGACGGAGATATGAGCGTCGAGTTTTTGTCCGATTGGCACTTAATGTCATTTTTTTATCTTGTTTACAGCTTTACATCTCTTGATACCTCGACCATTAAAATAATAAAGTATTAAAAGGTATTCAAAGTGAGACGTAATGTTCAGCTAAGAAGTAAGTCGAGCAAAAAGAGCAAAGTTAATATTGAAAAGGAAAACTACTTAAGGGAAGCGATCAATATGTTAGACGGGAAAGACATTACCGTGTTTGAATTTATAAAAAAAGTTTCACTTTTTTTCCAATTCATTTAAACTAACCTACAGGTCGCGCGCGTTAAGGAAAAACCGTTTTGAGTACCACCAATTGGCGCATTTGCTCGATAGCAACCCGATTTGACTTCGGCATGCGACGGTTGTTTTTCCTTATCGCGTGCGACCTGTACATCTAAGCACATTGTATATATGTTCGCTTTTAATTTGTAAATAAAGTATATTTTCGACGTGAAATGTTTTTTATTACATACAAGTGCATACTTTTATGTGTGTGTTATACCACCCTGTATATGCATACCACCCATGTATACGGTTTGTGTTTATACCACGTTTGAAAAATAATATTTTTGAATTTGTGCAAAAAGTATCATTTAAATTTATCTTTTTATGTTTATTACGGTGGTCATTTTCCGCAATTTTAATGAATTTAATGTTTAATGTAACATTTTTAACCAATCGAGTTTAATGTGTTTTGTAAGTACTTGTGTATTTTATTATTTTCATTTTATGTTTACTAATTCACTTTACATGTTATTTCAATTCGTATGTTACAGTTTTATACTAAAACATTGCTCATCAATTGCTAAAAACTTGATGAATGTGTAAATACAAATTGTAGTGTTTTCTCGGCGTTACGTTGACAAGCTTAATTAAATTCAGAAGTTTTGTTAAAAAATTAAGAGATAAACTAGTAAAACAATTATATAAGTGAAAATTGATTTTTTTGCCATTTTATTATACTTAACCCTCTCTGGTAAGTGTATCATCCCATCGTCCCCATTTCCTCTTTGTTCGCCGACTAATTCGAAATGAAATATCTGTCATTTACTAGACGACTAAGCCTTTAAAGCAATATGATGAATTAAATTACATGCATGTATGGAGGTATAATGAAACATCGTATTGTCTTCCTTGAAGAAATATCATAACCCAGATATTCATATGAATTCACAAAGTCTGGATGTTCCTTGCTTTTGTTTGATGATTGCCACTTTCCCAAGGATACTACTCAATTTTGACCTTTCCAGAATTCTTTTCTGGTTATTTCCTAGAATGTTAGTTTTCAACACGGAGAAAGTTTATTTTTAGTTTTACAGTTCAATTATCCCCTTTTTTACTAAATCAATTTTTAAAAAGCACAGAATAGCTCCTAATAAAGGTTTCATTCCCTAGAGTCCCTAGACTAATGAGTGAAATATCGAGTTTTCTGTCTAACGCTACATCAGTCATAAATTTCGCCAACTTGTTCGTAACTAAGTTTTGAAGTAGCTCATTTTAACAATTTAAAATGTTGTTCCTTGACATCAGGTGCACTTTAACTTGTTCCTTGATATCAGGTGCACTTTCACCTTCTCTTACATTACATTATATTACAAGAAACACTTTTAATCATGTAGAGGGGTGGGTACCTCAATCTGGAGTTAAGTCTCATGTCCTTAGCGTTACTCTATTAAACCCATGTTGCTAATGTGCCGCTATTCAAGCGATATACATATGCATTTGTATTTATATGTATATCTAACCAATTAATTAAATTGAACCAAGTCGTACTTAATTGTTTAATTTTTTACACTACAGTTATTATAATTATGGATTGTAAATTTAACTGAATCATGCGTAGTAAAACTCTAATGCTATAATATGCTGAAGGTTTCAGCCATCTGAATTTCATTTTAATACACTTCTGCTGTAGTTACGAAATTGTTGGTTGGTTGGTATCAGAAGCAGTTTTAAAATTAAATTTTCCGCATTAGAAGGTCATAAAATGAGGATAACCGTAAAGTTATAAACATTAAATTGTATCAGAAACAATAAAATTTATATTACTACTAAATAAAGGTAAGTATTATTGTATCCCAACCACAAATACGAGAGGTTATAAATGTCTTGGAAACTGACAAAGTGGCAGTTAAAAATAACAGAGCTAAGAAGCAGAAATTACGAAGGACTTATGTTGTATCTCGTAAACAACAAAGGGTTACAAAAGGTTTAATTATATAGGACGGATTGAATTGGTTGATGATCAAATTAAGTCCTAATCATTTCAACAACCTACCACGAATACATCCTCTTTTTTAATGTATCAGGTTTTGTAGAAGGAAAACTGAAAACCCCTTTTAGGCTGTAGATTTCTGATCTATTTTGTAGTTTCTAGTGCGTTAAGAAACCCATTGAAATCTGTATAATTCAGCCAAAGAAGGTTTTTATATGACGAATTTACGTAGGTTCACTCTCCATCATATTAATTAAAATGGCTCTTCTGTGTAAGAAGCATTTATGGATTGACCCACAAAGTCTCCAAGTATTTGCTTATCCTTCTGAGTAGTTAACCTGCGGTGGCAAAAAGGATTCTGTCGCAAGGGTGTTTACGACAGTAAAAAGGATTGTTGTTGAAAGCAAGGACATGACTAGAGATACTTTACGTGCTTTTAATGTCACATTGTCAACAAAGGGCGTAAGAAGTTTGTTTTCTCTAAATTAAGGGCAAATTTCATACGATACAGCTTTTATTTCTTGAGTGTAGTGTCCTGCACGCTCGATTACAATAAAATACGAAACAATCATAAAAATAATAAACAACTAAAATAAAGAACGCTTTCCACAGAAATAATTTCAGAAAATTGTAACTAAGATGTAATGAATTTGAAACTTTCCAAGTTTTAGTTATCGTACTTTAAAATTAACAAGGACAATTAATTACCTACCAAAACCTAACCTATCTACTTCGCTATACTTATACAGGGTTGTGTAGAGGATTGTTAAAATGAAATAAATGACGTAATTATATCTGAAAGTTTAAAATGGAAACTGTTGAAGAGTGTTTAATTATTATTAAACAAAGCATAGTTGACCGTTGCAGGACAGCAAATGCATAAGTTAAAAAGACATAATTAAAAAGTGAAATGGTTAGTATTAGAGGATTCATCCTTTTAACCCATTCTAAGACCTTCTGCTGACAATTGAGAAAAGTATCGTCAGTCACGACGACTTTGTTTGATAGCGTGCATTGTCTTTTTTCGTTTATATTTTCTTAAATGGAACTCTGAAAATGCATTGCGCATTACCTAGTTTTCAGGTTTTACTCTTTTTCTATCCGGTAAATGTAATTACAGTGAAGTATAAAAAAACCATATCTTAAAAAGGTGTAAGAAAGCAATTCACATGCTAAAGTAATTAAAGCTAAATTAATTTCAGTGGAATGTGTTATTCGTAAAGTAATATGCAATTAGTCCTTAGGGTTTTGTTGTTTTATTATATGTCAAACATTATTAGGGCGCCAAGTTTTTCTGCTGGAAAATAAACTTATCGTTTATTATAGTAATAATCGGATCAATTGAAAAATTCATGTTAATAGACAGAGTAGACATCATTTGGTGAAGAAGCTCGTGTCTTGAAACTATAAAACAATTTACGTGGGTAAAACGAAGGATAATGCGAGTAGTGGAAATGCTTTATTAGAACGTTGGTTGAGTGGTATAAAAGCGCGGTAGGAAAAGTTTGAAGGTAGGTATTATAAGACTTGCGGGAAGTTTCGATGATTTATGGAAGAAGGTTTACTTATGTTTAAATCTAACGAAATACTCGTAGATTATCATGAGCACATGAATGGCGAGGTCTTTGAAGAATGTTTTGATTAATTGCTACACTTTGGACTGCCACTGTATCATTTCGAATTATACCGATGGAAATAATTTAAGCCCTAGTAGAAGAAGAAATTGCTAAAAATCGAACCACGTATAGGTAATTATTATACACCGGGTGTCCAAAAAGTATGGAATATCACGATAACGACACATCCGATGACAAAACGAAAAAACCTGTGTTCCTTTATTTTTTGAAAACCCCTTCAGTCGTGATATGTAAACATCACTCCCACAGAAAATCACTTTTTTTCCTCCAACATTTTTTTGATTTCCATCAACCCATAACTTTTTAATTGAAGAACATGTTACGTGCATTGTCCACCGCAATGTATCTCGATTTTTTTCTGCAAATAGCCCCGCATAGTAAGCCAGATGCAGTTTTGAGTAGCGCAGTGAAAAAAATTTGCACATTAACACTAGATTCCTTTGATTTATCTTAGCAATATAAAAAAGATCGCCTTTAGAAAAAGCATATTTAAGCTGACAGGAACCAAGAGATATGAGACTTTTTATGTTGATCGCGAGAAGTTACCGAAATCTGTCGAATAAGATTAAAGATATCTGTATTTCACTAGTCGTTTGATGTTCCTCTTCCTCTGCCTAGCCTTTAGATGAATTCCAAGTGCAGGTAAGTAAGTAGTCTTCAGATTTACATAATTTGACGCCACTGTCAGCCTCATTTTCCTCAACACATGTTGTTTCAAAGGCCCTGGTTGAGTAGTATGCAGACGACGTGGTATTATAGTAATTGAGGATAGTGAGAAAGAAATGAGGGGGTTGATTGGTGTGGTGAAGGGATATTTAGGAAGAAAGGACTTAAGTGCAAAAGTGGGAAAAACTAAAGTGATGGCGTTTCAAAAGAGAAGAGGGAGGAGGATAAAGGAAAAGTGGTGGTGGGGGGAGGAGGAGGTGGAGAGTGTAGATGAATGGAAATATCTGGGTTATGTATTAAGATACGATAATAAGGATGAGACGCATATAAGAGAACTGACAAATAAGTGTAATAGGATAGTGTGGGGAGTGGGGGAAAGAGTTTTTGGGAAGGATATGGAAAAGAGAAGATGGATTTTTGAAAAGCTAGTAAGGAGTGTGATGGGGTACAGAGCATAGATATAGTGATAGAACGAGTGGGGAAAAATGGAGAGGGACGTTGGGGTTGGATAGAGAGACACCGGGATATACAGTGTGTTCATTTTAAAATGAGCCACCCTTAATTACTTCGAACTAATGCAAAATATAAAAATTTCCTGAAACCGTTCAATTTCTGATTGGAGAGGGACACTTTATGACGTGGAAGCGACATTAGTACTACTCACCCCCTCGGCTACAGCCACCCCAACTTTAAATTTTAAATGGCACCCCCCAGCTTGTGATACATCATTGCAAAGAGGACAAAAAAAGGAACACTTTGGCATGTTCAAATTAAAAAATCAAACATTCCTTGGACGAGTTCATTTTTACATGAAAAAGTGGATAGCCACTAATATTTTAGGTTACTTCCTTCATTTAGGTTAGTTAGTCGAAAGAATTCAAAATGACTTACAGTTTGGCAGAAAAAACAGAAATTATATTTATTTATGGACGCCAAAACGAATGTGTTCGACAAACTGCCCGAGTTTTCAATGAAAGACATCCAGAAAGACATGTGAATCACAAATACATTCTTGAACTGGTCAGCAAATTTGTTCAAACTGGGTCGGTATTGAATAAGAAGAGGCAAGCTCCAAGGGTTTTGAATGAACCGAAACAAATTGAAATACTGGGAAATTTTGGGATAAATCCGATGACTTCAATTCGCAAAGTTTCTAATGACACAGGAGTTTCAGTCGGTTTAGTTCATAAGGTATGACATGTATTTTTTTTTTGTTTTTGGATGATTTGATATTTCTATTATTTATGTAGGTACTGAAGCTTCATAAATTGCATCCCTTCAAAATGCATCTTGTTCACGAATTAAACGAAGATCATTTGGATAGAAGAATCGAATTTTGTGAACAAATGATAGAAAGGGTTTCGCAGAATCCAAACCTGATTCAAAACATTTGTTTCAGTGATGAAAATACATTTTATCTCAATGGATTTGTTAATAGACATAATACTCGCTACTGGGACAACGAAAATCCTCATCTTACAAGAGAAGTTCACACTCAACATCCGCAAAAGATAAATGTGTGGGCTGGAATTCTTGGTGATACCATAATAGGTCCAATATTTATTGAAGAAAATTTAAATGGTGAATGGTAATTGGATATGTTAGACAATATAATTGATCCTCTCATAACAGAAAATCTTGAAAACCAAGAAGATGAACACGGAAATTTGCTTCTTTCTGAAGAAAATTTGCAAAATTCGAAGTTTTTAAAATTCAAACTGAGGATATAGAAAAGAGGTCTCTTACTCGTCAGAGTTTCAGAAAAGTAAGGGCGGAATTTGAAAATAGGTTATTCCCGTTGTCTGGAGGAAAATGGTGGACATTTTGGGCAGTTCTAGATGACACATTTTTGTATTAAAGAAAAAATAGCATTTAATTTATTAATTTTCAATAGGACAGACGTTTATTTATTTTATTTTTGAAAATATGTTGTTTTTCGTTTTTCGTGCTTTAGTAATAAAGACTCGTTCGAAAAATGTTGATATAAGAAATCTTAATAATTTTAAATCTCAAACGCAAATTAAAATTTATATTGGTTGATTGTGTTCCATATTCAATTAATGAATTCCTTCAATTTTGTAGCAGATTGTGAAGGAATGTTTATAAACACTGCTGTTTGTCGTACCTATTTATGTTCTTATTTTAGTTTGGTTATGTTTTCATATTCATTCATGTATAAACGTTTTGTTTGTCTATGAATGTATATTTGAACTTTCTTTAATAAATTGAATTGAATTGAATGTTTGAATTTTAAATTTGAACATGCCAAAGTGTTCCTTTTTTTATCCTCTTTGAAAGATGTATCACAAGCTGGGGGGTGCCATTTAAAATTTTAAAGTTGGGGTGGCTGTAGCCGAGAGGGTGAGTACTGAGTAGTAGGAATGTCGCTTCCACGACAGAAAGTGAGCGGTTTCAGGAAATTTGTATATTTTAGATTAGTTCGAAGTTATTAAGGGTGGCTCGTTTTAAAATGAACACACTGTATAGTGGAGGAAGAGAAATGCTTCACCAGAGCCGATTCACTCTGTCTGGTCTATTGTATCAAGAAAACGGGCCTTAACTATATTTGCAATTTTGAAAATCAATATGTTATATTTAATACCATAGATAACTTTTTCTTTTTCTTGCAAGCGAATATTTTGAAAGAAAGCCTGAGAGCTAAGAGACTCCAAAACCGCGGCGGCAGTATAATATTACGTCACTGGTGATTCTACCATTTCAGCAACTCCTTTAAAACTTAAAAAAAATTCTGCTACTGTCTACACCTTTCTGGCTTTCCTTATGAATTTGGTGCCCCAAGCAATGACGTAACTGGGCTGTCCTTGAGTTGGCCCTATAAAGTTGCTACAATACTCGTACATGTACATGGTTAGATGATATATATTATAAAAGGTAATTAGGTATTGATGTAATAACTAACAACTGAAATACCAACAAAAATAACATTTCTTTATCTCATAGAAACGACATTTTGTGAGCTTCTCTCAGACGGAAATAGCTAATTTTATTGGAATTGGAGTAGTTGTGTGAGATATTGACGTTATTTAATCGAAAAATGGCTGAAATATAGGAAATATTTGTATGTTTAGTGAATAATCATAGTTGGAAATTAAAATTTTATAAAGTTTACAATTTATTATAATTTATATTTTAGTAACATAATACCTACACATATGCATTTACAATGTGAAAAGGAAATTATGCTTTACTAATTTTGTTAATAAAAAAAAAGTCCCAGTTCTACCGTATTCCTATAAGAGCTATAATGATGTAAAGTAATTATGAGTTAATCAAATTAACTTCACATTTCCCATCGTTAATTATTTGTAAGCGTTCACCTTATGATTGCTCACCATTATAATAATTACATCAGAAAACCGCACTACGGAATTCATGCGATGGTGCCCGCAGGTATAATATCACATTGTAAATAATATTCTACCTAGTTCACATATGGCTTAATAAATTACAACTTAGCATGTAGCTACTGGTGTTACAATATTGAACAAACATTATACATACTCTATTTTGTTAGGTTTCTCCGTATTAAAACAAATGTAGGTACTGTTTGTTAATAAAGGAAAGGATTTTCCCTACAGAAATGAAAGAAACCTACATTCTGCAACTTCGATAACTTGTTATAGTTCGTGTTTGTATTTGACACGTCAACTTCAGGTTAATGGAAAGCCTTAATCTTTGCAGTTTAGGTTATAACTACCAACATAATAATTCAGAAATGTACCTACCTTTTTGAAATTCTAATTTATAATCTCTTTTAGCGGCGAAATTACGTGTAAAAATACAAATTAAAAGTTATTGTCGATATAACTGGTAACGACGCGACGGTGAAAAAGGAAAATTGAGGTTTTGCGAGATCAACAAAAAATGGTTTTTGGGGTCGTGTTTATGGTTCCAGGGAATCTTTCTAGCAAGATCTAGAAGTTATTAATCATTTTGCGGAGAAGCTCCAGCGTTTTTCAAACAAAGAAGTATTCACCTCAACGGTAATATAAGCGAGAATTCCCTGTCGCTTAGTTTAGTAACCCTGGTGTATATATGAGATGTCAGAAACTAATTCTTCATCTTACTTCTACCTAGCAAACTTGAGACGAAAAAAGAATAATGATATGGAAAGTAGAAACCTAATTTTCTCATATCATCTTTTTTATTCGATTTTTTTCGTAGATACACACTCACGAAGTGTGATAGTTCCAACGCGAAATTTTTTTTTGCTTAACAATTTACTCGTTATACGTAGGGATATAATGTATAAAATTCGTTGCTCGTGTCAATCTCGGTAACGAATTTAAATCTGACTTTCAGTTTAATCACATTTTATTTAAAACACCATAACGGTTCCGAAATTTTATAGTTTTAATATAAGTTTACGGGAAGATTTTAGTGGAAATGCGCTATTTTATAGCACAAATGCTGCATATATGCAATGCGCAGCTGTATTTCATTCGCTTACTAAATTTTGCAAAACTGTTTGAAAATATAACGAAGTATTCGTGTTTTTGGTACTTGTAATTCAAACCACAAAATCATATTTGCCTCATACTATTATTAGATTTAGGTGTTTTACATCAATAAAATATTTTATTACAGAGTTGCAAAGTTGAATATAAAGCCATCCGTCTACATTAAAAATATAAGGATGATATGCACATATGAAGTCATGTCATTTGAATTTCTGTGTTGCAAATGTAAAAGTGTTTTATTTTGCTTCTCAGATGTATACGAAAGCTTTCAATATTCAATTTAATTAAGGTCATGAGTATCTACTTTCCCTGCATGACCACCGCTTTTGTAAAATTTAATTTTCGTAATGAAAAAATATTTTCTTTCCTGTGTGCTTCATTAAACTGAATTTTCAATTAATTCGAAATGCGCCTGTAAGAAATACCTACTTCTTCGACTAAATGCCGTTTATTACAAAGGGTTTTTTAAATAAAATTGTTTAATTAAATTTAATTGGTAATCAGGTGCAAAATATTCTTTTATAAAAAGTTTTTAACTATAATATACTTCAGCCTGCAAATGCCTCGAAAGGGAATGTGTATTTCTGATCACAGTAGTATTATGTCAACAAATTTGAGCTATTTTATGACTTGCTATCTTGATCGTATCATATATTTAACTTTGAGAGGAATTAGATTCTTTCACCGACTTACTATCAAAACTATGAGTTTTACGTTGTTGATATAGCTGTGTGTGTCCCATAGAAGGTCCTCTGTAGATAGCTGCAGACAAAAATATAGTCTAGTTAATATATTTTAAAATGCGAATGGGACACACTGTAACGGGGAAAATGAAGCAAAAGGAAAAATGAATAAAATCGCTCTAAACCTACGGCTCCAGCTGCTCACGGTGAGAAGGGGGTGAGTTCAACTAAAAACAAAATGTTAGATGGTAAGGGTAGGCGCCACTAATTATTCTTCTTCAGGCCGTGCTGCAAAATTAGAAATAGCCCTCCGATGGTCGAGGCGGTTATAAACCTGAAAAGGGGGAAAAACCAAGAATGAGGAATAACCAAAATAAGATTGCTTTATTGCGCTTAACAGGCTTAAAGGCTTAAAAGGACAATAAATTACAGTGGGTACAAATGAGGATGAACAAAAATACATAACGATAATGAGTTCAAAATAATATGATAACATCATGAATTAAATAAAAGAAGCAGTACCTGCTGCGAGATCTCACGTTGGATACCTACAAAAGAAACCTTGATCTGAATTAACGGAATGATGAGGGTGCGAAAAATGAACGAGCTTGACTCTAAACAATTAATGAATGTGGCATAACAATATTTAGGGTGTAAAACAAATAGCAATAATATATTAATTAAGTAATTACGTATATTTTCGTGTGGTGGTCCTCTTGATAGCGAATGGGGCTGTTCTGCGTAACTTCAACTTCAGAGACGGGATACCTGAGCGAAGGTTGAGATTAGGAGGGACATATAATGGGGGGGGGGGACAGATAGTCACAGACGGTCAATTGAACGGAGTCCTGACGACAATCAGACAAATACGTGGAACACAAGCAGGCCCTACAAGGGAATCATGCGTTACACCAGAATATAAGGAACAACTACTTACGAGGTAGAGGTGGCCTTTAAAGTGGACAATATATATATTGAAAAGGTTCGGTCGATTCCACAAAAATCAGTTGCTGGTTGATGATCTCAGATTTGTAAATTATATATATTGATTGGTAACTTCAAAAAAATTATCCGGGTGGTGCCCTTATTCTCTTCCAATAAATCCCAACAATATAGGGTTTTCCAATAGATTCTTTAGATCCTGAGCCCAACGGAAGAGAACGTTTGGTGCTAAATCCCAATTAAACTTGGATTTTCATAGATAAAACTCATGCACCTCAAGACACACACACAGATCTTCAAAAATTCGAAAACAGAATGGCTTCCCGGAATACAAAAAAACTAACGACTACCTCGCAAGGTCAAAATTTTGGGGAAATTTGGATTAAAACTGTAGAAAAGCGGAAATCGAGAAAAGAGCGGGAATCAACAAAAGAGCGGGAGCAACCTCGAAGATAAGCCCAGAGAGGTCACCTGAGATACCATAACATTATGCTTAAGACCAGAGGTAGTACCATGAAACAAAACTAAACACAGAATTAGGAAATGGTTAAGGAAGGAAATGCGAAGGTATAAATGAGGCGTTACATGCAAAAGATGAGGTGAAAATGAAAAGAAACGGTATTCCAACAGAAATCTTAAATGCATTACGATAAAAAGAAAGGCCGGGGCAAGAAAGTTACGTACGGCACTGCTATTACCTTAACAAAATTGTAAATAAGCAAACCACATCTAACTTCAAACCAAAACATTCCAACTAACCCTCTAAATAAAATGCATTAAGCGTAAAAGACAAGCAAGTAAATTAGGCTTTTAATCAACAACAAAAAAATAATTAATTTCAGATATGGTACGTAACAACACCTATATCGTATTTAATGATGTATGGACCACTGTCCACCTGTATATGGTGAGGTCTTTTTCATGGGGTAGTGCCCAGAATAAGTAGAGCTTTGATAGCTACGGCAATATGGCAGGCAACAAATTTGAAAATGTTTGCGGGAAAAGGATTAATTTCATTGTAGAGGAGGGGGACACATGTGGACAAATTTTAGTAATTTTTTTGTCACAAAATATGATTCCTTGCAAATCAATGTAAGACTCATAATATTTATATTTGTCAGTCTCTATGCGCATTTAAATTTTCCAATTATGAAATTATTCAAGGCATATGCATTACGTTCCAAGTCTATGCAATTTTCTACGGGACACATATGGATACAGGTATTGTATGAATATACAATAATACATTTAACCATGAAAATTAACCGAAAATTTAAAAAAAGAGCTAGATCTTGCTGTTCCCATTTTCGTTTCAAGGGCTGGCAATTTTCGCACAATATCGTCTGCAGACATCCATAAGTTGAATGCTACACGACAACGAGCTTTAAAAGGCCCAAATACACACACACATCTAGGGGCTGTAAACGATGTGTTGTGTGGGAAGGAAACGTTAAAAGTACTAAACCATTGTCTCTGCAATACAATATTACATCTAACGTTGCATGTGTATTATGGTTATCTAACAGTATTAAGGCGGGGTTTTCCTTAGAAGCATGCCTGTATTTTTTAACGTGTTTTACAACTTCTAGGAATTCTTCTTTGGTCATCCAACAGCTTGGCGAAGCAATGCCAATACTGCATTCTGAGGCTTCGGTCAAGAATGATTCTTTAAATCTCACTCTTGGGAAGATATAAACAGGTGGAATAACATTTCCACTGGCAATGATTATTCCAACGAACGTTCGCCTCTTTCTGCCCCAACGGCTTGTCCCACCTGCTTACAGCCTTTATTTGCCACCATTTTTGGCATTTGTAGAACAGTGTTCACTCCGCTTTCACTATTCTATCACTAGTAAAGTTGTATTTTTGGTAAACACTCTCTAGATTATCAAAAAACATGTCTACATTAATTTTATTAAAACTGATGTTTCTGGCTAGACTCGTTGACTCCAGTTTTCGCCAAGCTAAATTGTTGTGACGCTTCATGAAATGTTTCATCCAATCAACTCCAGCTGCATGATTTTCTGACCAAGACTTCGGGATATCCTTTTCAAGCTTCAAAGCATACTCATAGGCAAATGTTCGAATTTGAAATTCCATATTGCAATTTTGAGGATTGAAGAATATAATTTACTAAACTATCTTCTTCTTCATTTAAAAAAATCTGTTGAGTTGTATATTTTGAAGTAAACTTTATGGATGGTATTTCTATATCAATTATATTTTGTTGATTAAGTTTAGGTATTGACTCCTTCAACCCATATCTTTGTGCTACGTTTCTTATTGACCCGTTACCATTTTTTATATCGCGAAGTGCTTGGACTACAATGTTTTCTATCAGTGTTTCTAATGTACGTCCTTACCATGTTGCGAACTGTAAGAAAAATAAAAAAGCACTATTTACATTGTTTTATTATGGAAGAGTATATGGGGCAGAAGTGGACACTGTCCACATCTGCCCCATATGTACAGATTTTCAAGACTGATAGATATTTTTTTTCGGTTATGACTACAACAAAACTGTAGGAACGTAGCCACTATCGAATATGACAGTATCAAAATACGATGCACTTCACAAGGTAACACAAAATGTCACTGAATAATACCAAAGACTATCCTTCCCCCAAATACTAAAATCTCTAAAAAACTGAATACTTACTTTTACGCCACAAAAATAGCCATAAGCTTACAAACAAATTGCAACTAACATTCAACCAACTTATTGTCATAAATCTATACCAATAGTGTCATCTGTGAGAGGGATACAGAACGTTCGGGAAAAAAACTGGACAGGAAAAAACGCACTGTCCACTTGTTCCCCTGTCCACATGTGCCCTCCTCACCCCTACCAACCAATGTCATAAGTAGGACAGTGCATGTGGTGATTGTATCATTCTTCGTCTATTTTATGGATGAGCATTACACGTTACACGTTAGGAAATCTACCTGTAGGTAATTAAGTAAAGGTAACCAATCCTTGCGATCACCTTTTAAGCTTCTCTTTCATATTAGTAGCAGCAGCACCAGATAAATTACCAGCACTATCGTTTAAATTTCTTGGGAGAGAAAATTGTAACACGATGAAGGAATAGGATTTTTTTAATCAATCTTGGCGGATTTGTTTCTGTATTATTGCATAATAATTGGTTCTGTGATATGCACAAATGTCATAATGTAACATTTCATATAATTGTATTAATTTCTTCTGTGTTTTTCGTAAAAATGGTTATTCATTTTGGTTGTTGATCAACACTGTTTCGATTGTTGTTCGTTTCTTAACGTATTTTGACATTATAGTGCTTAGAGTATGGCAACGAAGAAATTATCGTCAATTGAGTGAATTTGAGAAAGGTTTGGCTTACGGGAAGAAGGGCTTTCATTTGGAAAAATTGCAAACCGTATTAACCGAAACCAAAAAACTGTTATAAGACGTTATTATATTAATTGCATTAAGGGAAAGATTTCAAGTATAAAAATAATTGATGATCAATGCACGTCTTCGAAATTGGCCAAGTGTAACCCAGCAAAACCACGAACCATCGACTGCAACTGGTGATAATCAGAAAGGGCTTTGGTAAACAAGGCCGGTGCGCTAGCAGATCTAATTTCAGTGTTTTGACGATGTCCTGGATGATGGAAGTGCGATGGCCACAACATCACTCGTTCGTGTCTCGCTCGTCTAGTCGTATTTCGAGAAGTGTATGGTTCAAATTGATCAATTTTTTTCGGTATCGATGCCCATTCACTGTTCCGTCCGGTTTCAGCAGCTGATAGTCTTCTTCTTCTTTCCGAAGCGGTTGATGTTGATGCTTCGTCAGATGAAAGCCACAATTTTTTGCGTTTGGCATTCTCGAAATATATCCGCTTCTCGTCGCTAGTAACAATGCGATGCAGAAACCTCTTTCTTTCATACCCCAAAAGCAAAATTTCGGAAGCGACTCTTCGATTCTTCATCTGTGTCTTACTCAAATAATGGGGCAACCATTTTCCTTCCTTTTGAATTTTTCAAATAGTATGTAAACGTTTGGAAATATTTTCGCGAGTCATGTTTAATGCCTCCACACGTTGGATCGCAAACACGAGATATACAGCGGCGCAACCCGATTCATGATTCCAAAAACCGATTACTGTAAAAATACAAGTCAGTGGTGTATCATATCTTCATTTACTTATTATTATTCTGCATAATAACCCACAACTAAATTTTTTTCAATAACTGAATTCGAATTTGATTATACATACCAACTATCAAAATAAAGTTTCTTAACTGAATTAAGTCAACTTACTACTACAAACGTAATTAGATCGGATGCTTAGCTAGAAGCTATACTTTGAGCTTTAATTGCATAAGTAGTCCCAGTGTAATAGGAAATTGTTGCGCTCAGCTGAAGAGGATTGCGGTAAATAATACGGGAGAGTGTTACAAGGAATCAGATTCAACAGACGAAAGTTTAAGTATAAACAAACAAAGCAATAATAATATATCTAAAGGAAATAAGGTGTCACATGAATTATGCAGCACTCAATTGTATAACAAATCATTCATAAATAGCAACAGTAGAAATCCCAGGATCCTATCAAAATAAGTCCGTAGTTATTTAATGAAGTACAATTTAGTTTGGAATTACTGAAGAAACTGTATAAATTTGAATGAAATAATTACTATTTCGCATCGAATCAGCTTATACCAATTTACGTTTACTGTACTTTATACTAGGTACCTACACGTATGTATACGACAAGCACTACATTATTCGTTATATACGTTTACCACCTTTAGGGAATTATCCATTTACAATTTTACCTTTCGCAATATGAATTTTAATTAAGCGTCCTTCTTAAATGATTTGAAAATTTTTATTAAGGAAATTAGTTGAGTTGAAATACCATAGTTGTATCACGCAGCATTCGGCGAAGCGTTAGCAGGCATCTGTCGTATAATCCGAAACCTAGATTTCCTCTAGAATTCTGAAATGCTGGCCAATCGCTCAAACGTGACTAGTCCCTTTGCTTCGTATTTATCTAATCTAAGATAAGTAACTACCGGTTCTTGCTGTTTCTGATCTATTCCTTTAAATGTGTATACCAAAACCGTCCACTTTAATTAGCACATACAATAGTTCGTAATGTGATACATAAGACGAGAACTGTTTAAACTTTTGTTCTTTGCCTCGGAGTTGGTAAAAATTATTCTCTTATGTATGGAAACTCAATTTGTAATAGGAAAGGTAGAAACTTTATTTTCCGTAATTACAATAATGGACTCGAGTGAAAAATACAGAAATATGAGGCGATTTTACCTTCATATTATGAATAAGAAAAAAATAATAAAGAAAAACTCACGCTTAGAAAATTCTATTAAAACAACACAGAATAAATGTAAACGTAAAGTAGATATAAAAACAACCATTGTAGCATACATTCTATGTAAGGGTACATAAGAAAAAATGAACTGATTGATAAAGTTTTAACATTGTTGTAATAACATCCACTTCTTCAATCAATCATCCTATCTTGATAAATCGCCGCATGCTGTGTAAGCGTTTATGTACTTTTTATCTAAATTCCCTGTGGTGGGAACGCTGTTAAAGCCTTCTATTGTGTTTGTGCAAAATTCGACCTCAGCAGCGTTGGCCAGGGTATAAGTTAAGCTGTAAGACAGTGGCTCGTAATTTTTGAGATTTCAAAACTGGCTGATTTCAGCTTACCTACATTATCCATGAGTGAAAAAATGGGAAAACAAACAAATAGTTTAGTACAGTGAATTTAAACACAAAAATATACAAACATTGCAAAAAATCCTATGTTAGGTTTGCTTTTTTCATGGTGTTAGGTTCGGTCCCAGTAGTAAATACTTAATTTTGCAACTTCGAAAAACTTGTGGAAACTGGGGGGGGGGGGGCACCAAAAACCGCGATTTTTTCGGACTTTTTTCAGTTTTAGCCTCGTAGATCAAAAACTATGAGTTGTAGTGCAAAGAATATGATTATCTTTTTTAAACTTGACTAAATTTTCTACCATTTGAGCCTAACCGGAAGTCTGTAAGTATAATAGTTTCCGAGATACAGCTTTTCAAAAATACGCATTTTCCCTAAATCTGTTTTTAACGTATCATCCATGATTCGAGCCAGATATTGCCACAACGACGTGACCTACGACCGTTGTCATGGAGGAAAAAATTGTAGGACATTTTATCACCTTTTATTTAAGCATAGATGCATTCCTGTAGGTCTAACAGTTCTCGAGAAAAAGACGGAAAATCGGAAAACGATGAAGTCGCTACGACCCCACATATATGTAATAGCATTAATATGATTAGAAGACATTTTCTGATTATTCTTATTTAGCCTAGCGAAAGAACGCTCAAAAAGGGCTTGTAGACAGACTTTTTGATCCTAATGATTTTATTTCTGGGATGTGTTTGGTGATGATTATACGAAAAGTACCGTAACAAAATGTGCGGATTTGTTTGGTTTTCCGTTTACATCTCTTGAACAGGCCATCGTAGTGGGAAATGTCCAATTATAAAAAAAAAGCTGATTAAATTTTCTACGAGTTTGCTTCTATGCGTTTTTTCTCTATCTCTATCCGTTGAAGAGATATTCGCTGTCAAGAATTGACATTTTTTTAAAAATCGCTTTTACACGACG
This sequence comes from Pyrocoelia pectoralis, assembly GCA_036250285.1. NCBI lineage: Eukaryota > Metazoa > Arthropoda > Insecta > Coleoptera > Lampyridae > Pyrocoelia > Pyrocoelia pectoralis. The sequence continues at coordinate 10,353,260 of CM070075.1, forward strand.
ATTTTCGGCAAATTTTGTGTCCTAGCTCCTAAAGTATTGGGTTTATAGCAAAAACTGCTGAAATAAAAGTTGTAGACCATAAAATTTCCTATAAAATACATATACCTTTTAATATTTTACCTTAAATAGATTAGATGTAATAGTTATTTAAAAAAACGTTGAGTTCAAGATGGAATAGAGGGCACTAGAGAACAACTAATTTTGTGGGAGGTTTGGAGCTAAATCTGATATGTGAGTATTAAATACAGATTACCTGCATCCTTAGCCAAACAATTTCAGTCTTATGCGCCACCATGTTTAATGGTCTCTAGTCTTTTCTAAATACATTTATGATAGGGTTAATGTTTGACGAAAAGAACAAAAGTATTTCCTCAAGGCAGCTTTTATTTTATAATTGGCCATTTCCCATTACGATCGCCTATTCAAGAGATACAAAGGGAAAACTTAACAAATCCGCAAATTTTGTTACGCTACGGAGTTAGCTCATACGGTAGGGCCGGGGACTTTTCGTATAATTATCACCAAACACCTCCAAACACATCTTAGAAATAAAATCTTTAGGATCAAAAAGTCTGTCTACAAGCCCTTTTTGAGCGTTCGTTCGCTAGGCTAAATAAGAATAATCAGAAAATGTCTTCTATATATGTGGAGTCGTAGCGACTTCATCGTTTTCCGATTTTCCGTCTTTTTCTCGAGAACTGATAGGCCTACAGGAATGCATATATGCTTAAATAAAAGGTGATAAAATGTCCTACAATTTTTTTCGCCGTGACAAGAGTCGTAGAGCACGTCGTTATGGCAATATCTGGCTCGAAACATGGATGATACGTTGAAAAAAGATTTTGGGAAAAATTGCCTATTTTTGAATAGCTGTATCTCGGAAACTATTATACTTGCAGACTTCCGGTTAGGCTCAAATTGTAGTAAATTTAGTCTAGTTTAAAAAAGATAATCGTATTCTTTGCACTATAACTCGTAGTTTTTGAGCTACGAGGCTAAAACTGAAAAAAGTCCGAAAAAATCGCGGTTTTTGGCGCGCCCCCCCAGTTTCCACAAGTTTTTCGAAGTTGCAAAATTGAGTATTTACTACTGGGACTGAACCTAACAACATAAAAAAGTCAAACCTAATATAGGATTTTTTGCAATGTTCATGTTTAAAATGACTGGACTAGTTTCAAAGCAAAACAGGTAAACTGATAATAATCATTTGAAGTTACCGTAAATTCCGGCAATATCCATATCTGAATATATTTATCTCATACTGAGTCATTACTTCCAAATCAGATAAAATATGTACACGGCATTACTTTGTGCCACCACATTTAATTGATAAATGGAAAAATTATATAGCTAGATTTTGCTTGGTACATGATTGGAGGGCTTGATTTGTTTTCAAAAGCATAAATCTTTCTAGAAAATTCTTAATAACAATTATTAACATGCAGCGTTGGTGGTACATCTAACAATCTTTTCAACTTTTTGGAAGTTGAGAAAATTCTATTTTATTTGTTCCTCTAGTTATCTACCTTTTCATCGAATAATATAACATTCTCTCAGTTCACCTTATGGAGAAAGATACAAAAAATTCCCAATGATCGAGGTACATGGCTGGAAATAATACACCTTTTAAAGTAAACGAAAAAAATTGTATTTGCTCTCCAAGTTACGCGCAGTTTTAGTTTACACTTTATATTCTAAGAATTTACATTTATAGTGCAAGGGTACGCACACAAAGAAAGCAGGTTTTCCGGCGCCGAAAATCAGCGCTTACAGGTCATCTGAGTAGTACACAATGAACGCCGATTTTCGGCACGTCTGAGCCAGTTTAAAAGTAATTTCCATACTACAAAAATGTCTGGTTCATCTTCAGACGAAGACTTTTTATTGATGGAAAACTCATTTCTATGGATGGAACGCACGAACCAAGGTGTATATCCTGTGAATGGAGAACTAAAAGTTTATGGTGCGTATCATCATTAATATTCCAATCGTTGAAGAAACACGAAGAACGCTATTTTCAATATATGGGAATTCTGTGTGATATTTCTAATTTCTATTACTGTGGAACTTGAGTCGTTTGTCCCACAATGCGTTTCTTAGGGAAATCGTTGAAATTAATGACTCGACATCCACAATCTACCCGACGCCGACGGGTACACGTCCAACACCGGCAACCAGCCATTCCGGTGAATTTTTTCTGGGAATTATTGCACGGTTTATTTATGTTGCCACGTAAAACAAAAAATAATGTACACTACTGATACAAGATTCAGCCAGAAAGCTAGAGTAATGAAAATGAAAAGGAACAATAACACAGAAAATAAACTCAGTAAGTAAATAAATTATAGGTTCTCGTTCATATAACAAAATAATGAAAGTAATTCTGATAACAAAAATGGAGTTCGCAGAATTGTTTTTTTTTAATAACGCACACAGTGAATATCAAATTCGTTATACATATAATGATACTTATGTTTAACGAGAAAAAAATGGCAATAATGATAATGAATACGAGGGAGCGAAAGAAACACAAACACAAAACCGGTTTCGCTTTATGTAGCAGGAGTTATATTGAATAAATTTGCAATAAGGGTTAATAAAATAAGGCCTTTTTAATTAACACCCTAACCTTGTTTATTACTTGGTGATATGATCAATCTTGTGCAATTTCTGACAAAGTATTAAGTTACATGGAAAATTTTAAGGATAGTTCAAACAGGTAAATGAGGTATAGAACAGTGCTTTAATATTACAGTGAACCAACCTTTCCTTATAATAATGTAGTTCTACAAAAATCTACAAAAATATTTTATCCTTTATCGCCCGAACTAATTGAAATAATAAATGGGGGAGGGGGGGGGGCACGTCAGGAAAATACACCGCGTCAATGTTGAAAAAGTCAACGTTTCGCCCATTTTGTAAGGGGATTCATCAGGGCAAAAGCAAACCACAAAATAAATGGCAAATTCCACTGGATCAGAATAATCGGACATAATAATCTTCAGCCTTTACAAAGATTGATGCATGTTCTCATCGGTCCTAAACTTGACCACATTTTCAACTTCAAAAAGTCGGTTACAAAATTCGGATGTCTGCAGTGTGCTTGTGTGTCTGTGCGTTGGTCGATGTTACAAGGTTTCGAAAGCTGGAAGTGGTGTCATCTTATAGGAAATTCTTTACTTATTCCAAATCTCTGGTAAATTTTTTGAACGGATCACCAGTTCACCGTCGGGACGCCATTAACGTCAAAATATACACCCTTGAATATCTCGAGAACCAGACATCCAATTACAAAAAGGAAAAAATACGTTTCCTTTATTTTTTGAAACTTATTAAGTCATGATACGTAAACATCCCTGTGTTTGTTTATTAGTGCATCCTAGATTTCACGTACCTAACTACACTTACATTTGCATTGTTATTGTAGACAAAAATAGGGGAAAAAAAATTTTAAGTAGCAGGATGTAATTCCATATTTGAAGGTAGTTTTTAATTCTGATCAACTTTTTTTAATAACAATTTTCGATATTGTCAAAAATAAAGGTACTTTACTCTTGAGGAAAATTCATATTTTTTGACAAACCGCGTACACCATGAAAAAATTTAATATCTGATGATTGTATTTTAGATTTTAGAACATGCAGAACTTTTTATAAAGAATAACTTTTTTTCGTAACATTACAAAAATATAAAAGTTTCCCATATGTTGCCAACTTTTTCAGACATACTGTATATGTTTCACATAATATGTGTGATTACTTGTAATCAATATAAGAAAATGAATGTGTGTACTCTATTAATTTAAAAAAAATCATTAAACATATTTTTAAAGGGGGTTTGTGTTATTTCACTTTAAAATCCTTACTTTAACAGAAAGGTAGTTGAGTAATGATGGTCATCCTGATTGACGTCATACTGATTAAACGTGGGGGTAGTGGGATGCCCACCCAAGTTTTTTTGCTTCTTATACACCCAAGTAACTAGTTCAGAAAGAATTTTCTCTGTACGAATACATGCAGACCGAATTGACACAAGGGTGGTGGAGTAGTGGCGACCAGCTTGAATGACGTCATACTGAGAAAACGTGGGGGGTAGGGAGTGGCCACCCAAGTTTTTTTTTCTTCTTATACACCCGAGTAACTGATTCAGAAAGAATTTTCTGTGTACAAAGACTTGCACACAGAAGTGTTAGTGTTGTGAGCTGCTGGACTAATTAGCTTTTCCATACTTTCATCTGAACTACTATAAGTGTAACTAGGTTGATAGTAAGTGTTTATATTTCTGAAACTTTACATTTATAGTATCTACTCGTAATAATTAATATAGAAATTTGAATGAAAGCTTTTGTAAACTTATTCGGATATTTGTTGTTTTTTTTTTACATTTGTATGCAACTTTACTTTACACTTTGTCTAATACACATTTCCCATGCGTGACGAACGAGTACTGAGTGTGTTTTAGGAAAATGTTTAAGATCAGGACGGTTTGATAATCGTCAATAAAGTAGAGAGAACCTGTAGAGAAGCATTTTAATGTAGACATTAGTGTGATTTTATTAAGATCATGAAAGTTGGTACATTAAAAACTTATTGGGAGTAATGCAATGTATTATTAATGTACCCCGTAAAGGGGGGACATGATCGACCTTTTATATTTATAAACTTTGGATAGAACTATTGTATTAAATATTAATATAGTAAGTTAAAGCAAAAGTTTTTGTATTTCGAAAGTTATTACTAATGTACAAGTTTTTAAATCAATTAGGACTTGCTTTCTTATGTTTTTATGGAATCAACAGTAAGTACGTGACGTTCCGGTACGCATATTTACATATCCTCCTATACAACGGCACCAGGGTGCTGAAATCTGTTAGTCTTTGTGACGTACAATTGAGCTACAAACGCTCATTGATTTAGGCACCTCCGCGAATTGTTTAACTTATTTTAACACTTCCAGGTGAAATAAAGCAGCCAGAGTAAAATAATATAAACACATGTTCAAATAGTTATTTATTTATTTAAAAAATATATTACTGAGATTGTATGGTATACACTATGCATGTCTCCGTAAGTTGAAACCATATGGAAAACCTTTTTATTATTAATTTTAAGGAAAAAAGGTATTCTACATAAAATGTTCGGCATGATCCAAAACTCAAAATACAGCCATCAGATATCAATTTTTTCATTCAAAATACGAGGTTTGTCAAAAAATGGGATTTGTGATTGTGAAATGTGCAAGTAAAATATTCCTATTTCGAAAATTGTTATAAAAAAAGTTGGTCAGAATTGAAAACTACGTTCAGATATGCAATCATATCCATTTGTATTAAATTATTTTATTATATGTACATTTTAGTTTTATTTTAGAACGATATTTGATGATAAAATGTTACTTAAATCGACATGGTTAAATATTTAAAACACAGTTTTAATTCTAAATAATATTGTCAAATATAAAGGTACTTTACTCTTGCGCAAAATTCATATTTTTTGAACAACCTCGTATTCGACTGAAAAAAATTAATATGTACCTGATGGTTGCATTTTGAAAGTTTTAGATCATGCAGAACTTTTGAAATCAAGTTTTTTCAGTACGTGTTTTTTTGTATTTTTGTATCCAACGTTTGCATTCGCTTTCATAGTCGTCAGAAAATTTGTTTTTACCTCCACAGTATATTACTATATTTATCTTCATTTATAATCGTACTTAACATGATCTTACACGCTGGATCAACACGATGTAAAAGGGACTTTGTGTTTGTAACATATATTCCTCCTCCATTGTGGCGTATAAATAACAAACGTGCACTTCACTCACTCTGATAATGTATTAACGACTGGTGTGTGTATGTACACGCTTGCAGTGATTTCAGCTCTCGGAGAGGTGCCTAAATCAATGAGCTTTTGTAGTTCAATTGTACGCTACAAAGACCAACAGATTTCAGCACCCTGGTGCCATTGTATAGGAGGATATGTAAATATGCTTCCGGTACTTGACGTGACAGAAATGCTTTTTTTATGAAATGTTTAAGACAATTGTGTTGTATTTAATCTTTACCCAATCTGTTAGTGCTATAATTCAACCAATCGAGAATAGCGACCTCAAGCTCGATGCATGCGTTGTGCGTGTTATGGATAAAGTATTTCAAGACGAATATTTGGTGCACGCGATTGTGGGTGGGAATCCCAATGGAATGTAACAGAACGTAACTTACCCCATGTTTCGTTGAATCAATTAAAACATCTTCGCTTGGAAGAAAATAATTTATACTAATCCAACTCTACGGCTTAGACGTTTTACGTAAAGCACTGACAACATTTCATAATTCTAAGCTTTGGAATCCCATTGAAACCCCAAAGGGTACATTTTTAGTAATAATTGCAGACGCAATGGAGGTTCGAGGTACGTTTCAAGCTTTATTATGAAATATAAAGTACATAATATTATTAAGAAAATGGTATCAAATGAATTCACAAAGTATGGAAAATGATTGCGGGAGAACTGCGAGAGATATTTATGAGCAAGATTGTAACGTTGATCTGAATATTACCTTTCGAAAAGGCTTTCGGAATTACGTTGGTTTTTCTTACGTTTTCCTATGTCAGTTTTAGAAGAAAAAGTGATTCTGCTCTACGTCTTACTGTCAATGCAGTGCTTGACAAATATCAGGTGCATGCAATAAAAATTTTAATATATCAGGGGCGTGGTTGTTAAAAAAACTAAATATTCAAAAAATTGGTATGAGGACGGACAAGTCAGTCAGGTAATGGTTAGGGAGAAATGGGTTTGGATAGTACCAGAAAGGAAACGAGTTTCTCCTCCAGAGATATACCTAATAATATTCCAAAAAGAAGTTTGGTTTATGGTTTTCCGTAATTTTCTTCTGATAATGCTTTAAACTGTTTCTATTTGCACTGCTTAAGGGTCGTATAGGTTTTTCTGATTTAACATTGGTAAGTTTACAAGTATTTTCCATTGCTTTATGGGGTTGTTATGAAGACCTGAAAAGTGCCAAAGTGTTTGAGCGAATGCCTTAATATTCCATTTTTGCTAACAATAAATCAGGATCGATGAAGTCAAAAGCTTTCGATAGATCTAAATGTATGCTAACAAGTAACAACAAATTGTTTTTTTATTTAAAGTATTTAATATTGTACTAATAGTATTGTGTAAAGCAGTACTTGTTGATCTATTGTTTAAAAATCCGTGTTCGCTATCTGTAAATAAATTACGTTTTTCAAAATAGGTTAATATTCTTTCGATAATTTTGCTAAATGTTGTCGGAATTGATATTGGCCTAAAATTTTGAATATTATCCTTCTCTTTGTTTTTATAAAGTGGAATCACCTTTGCTTTTTTAAACTCTTTGGGAAAGTATCCAGCATCAAAGCAAGAATTAATGAGATTTGACACGACTCCTGAAATGATATTTGAGCATGCCTTTATTGTTGCAACTGAAATATCATCAATACCAGTAAGTACATGATGTATTCTTCAATTTTCTAACTATACTCGCTATTTTGTTTTGTAATCCTTGAACGTTGATATGCATAATGGTTAAGGTATTCGAATTTATTCTAAAAAAGATGAAAAACTATCAAAATCCAGTTCATTAACCAGACCTTTCACATGACTAGGTTCCTTTTGTTTTTTTAAATCTTTGTTAAGGAATACATTATTATGTGGTCCGTTGTTTACTCCAAAATTATTTTGTAATATTTGAACTTGTGCAAAATTCTCCTTTGTGACAAAGCGATTGCCGATTTCATAATCACCCACTTCAGTAACACATCTTCGAGAAGTACTACATTTAAGACCATCCTCTATTTCTCATAACTCAGACACTATTTGAGATTGAACAGTGAAATAAAAAATCTTATAATAAATGCGCCCAAGAGAAAATGTTGGAAATTATTTTTAATTTACTATTATTGCTACCAGAGAGCGTTTCACTGATTTCAAATTGGAATTCCCATTTTTTGGGCAATCTTCCTTAGTCTCTAATGTAATCAAAAAATATATACTAACTAGTGATTAATATGTAAAACTGTGTTTAATGAATTAAGTTGATTCCCGTCACAAGTAAAATGTATAAACAATAGTATTTGAAATTAACTATGACATTTCCTCCAACACGTTTCTTATTATGTGACTTATGACGTTAAAATTACCATTATAACGTAATTTGTTATATACAAAAACGTCCTATATAATTTTGTTTCTCACCTAATTACTTATAAAACTAATTTAATAACTGAGACATTTCATTACGGATTTTTGATTTATAATTCGTATCACTCCAATTGGAACATATATTTAGACCAAGTTCTGTGTACTAATTAACTTCCAGTTTAGTTTCCTAATTGACTATCCGATTTAGAATATTTGTATGAAATCATTCTCATGTAAAGCAAATAATATCTACAGCGGATTCAGTGAGAAACAAAAGCAAGAGAAACAACCCCTTGAAAAATCTCAGGTTTTGTTTTTGTTATTTTCAGTAGGAAGCTACACTAAGATTAAGTGTGATAATCGCAATAATCGAAAACAAAACCGCTATGTTAGTTACCGTTGTGTGTTCAGTTATGCATTCTATGTTCATTGTATGTATAAACATAATAATGATCAGATTAACATATGGGGTCGGAAGTTAATTCGGATAGGAACTCATATAGATAAAAAAAGGGAAATGCCATTTTTTTAACTACGTGTTGTGGAATAATTATGTCCATTTTTACGAATATCCGGTTGTCATCTCGGGACTTACGGATTTACGAGTGGGTTCTCTATTAAAATTTACTCAGTACTTACAGGGTTCTCCGTCATCTGGTGTAAAGAGCCCAACGGTCTGCGTGAGCAGTATAACTCACCTGAGGGGAAAACTAAAATTAAATTAAGTAACATAATTATGTTGATCTGGCGCAGTAAAACATAGCATTGAAAGAGTCCTCACAGTGAGGAACCCACGTTGAGCCAAAAGGGCCATGATTAAGGTAGATGAATTAAATTATTGGGAAATGAAATGTGACAGAATGAACAACAGGCGCACGCAGGCAACCAACTAAACCAAACAGAACATGGAGTAGTAAAAGTGATGGAATGTGTACATCGCCACAATACTGTCCACTCAGATTTTGTTTTACCAGACGAATTAAATACTAAATCGACCATAATGCATCAAATTTTGACTTTTGCCAAAAGATTAGTTTTAACATAGAAAAATTAGGGGGTTGATTGTGTCATTGGGCAAAACATTCAAAGATGTTTTCTTCGTAGTCTAAATTTGATGCTTTGAATCCATTAATAGAAATGAAAATATTAGTATAATTTGTTTCAACTTATTTGAAACGGGATTCTCGTCAATGTCAATTATGAGAAAAGCATAGCTTGAAATTGAACAAAAGGTCAAGATGGCAGAGCATATTTTATATCTGACAGATGTTACATAAATGTTACTTTTAAACATTATTTTTATGGCACGTATGTAGTAAAGGTGCTATAAACTCGCTATCTTGACAGAATTATGTACTTAGAATACTTGTAAAGGATTTATAAAAATATGGTGATTCTGTACCCTACCATTCCACCCATTTTAAGCCGCGATACATTTACCCACGTCCGATAGATAGGTAAGCCAGATAGAAATACTACGCGAATTAAAATATTACCATCATATACGAAGGAAGGCGAGAAGGTGATTAATACTGTATATGAGCTTTAATAGGGAAACCGTCATACACATAAGTGAATGCAAATTATTTATAATGAACCAGTATTTAAAATAGATCACTATTTCACATTACTATAATAATTACGGTAATGAGTGCGAACTGGTAAAAAGTGCAACCGTATCACCTTTTGTTCATCAATAGGTTGATAAGTGCAAACTAATCAATTTCAAAGTCAATATAATTAAACAAACTTTCCGGCCAAACTGAATGCGAAACATGCACCTCTAAAACTATAAATTTAGTTGCTAACCGTGTTCAGCCAACGGATATGAAATTTATAGTATAGCGTTCACTACAACAGCAAACTTGTTTTAAATAGCCTATAAACCAATAATTCAGAAACAAACAGTAGATAATTGTTTGATGGAATTTAGATTGAGATAAACCGCCGAAAGGGACCATCGCACCTGAAAAGATATTTTAATTTAACACGAGGTTCTTAAATTAATTAATTAAGTGAAAGTTAGGAAACAATAACAAAATGAAATAATTAGAATATGAATCAGAAAATAACGCATTTCCGTATCTTAAATTGAAAAAAAAAAACTGATAGTTGGGAATGTATTTGGAGCTACGTTTGTTCAGTAAGAAGTATTAGTTAATTCAGTTTCATTGTAAAAATTATCACTAGATTACAAAACGTACATTTTGTGTGCGTAAACAAGACAAATCCACATAAGAGCCTTTAAGTAATAGATGTCGGTTGCGGATCTATAACCCCATGAATTAGAGATACATTTTAATGGTAAAAAATAACTCCATAACGCAACAAACATCAAAACAAAGAGCATGGTCTTTGATCAAAGTTACAATAATAACACTGAGAAACACAATTTTTGGCACATGTAACAAAATATGTGATCCTAAAAGAACATTTCACGGTGAATCCAAATATGCACTCAGAATTTTTCTATCACCCACAGTTTTTGTGTGATGGCATTTTTCTCTCTCTGCATACAACTGGTATCACTATACATATATTATACTATGTTTATATTAGATAAATTGACCATGAGAAATGTTTATCTTAGATTAGACAGATAAGCATATCAACGGGAAGTAAATAGCTGTATTGACCAACTTAGGGGATGAATGTCAAAAGTTCTTCTTAGTGGGTGCCTACATCATTAGGAGAAGGTTCCCTGAAAATTTTCAAGTTTCTAGATTCATTGGTTTGGCCTGAGCCTTGATAGATCAGTGAGTCAGTCAGTCATCACTTTATCCTTTTATATATGTAGAGATTATAATCATACTTGCTGATTCATTCACTGCATGAGGCATCGCACAGAGCACTCGTGGAATTTGAGTCAAAACGGAATAAAGCTGCGGAACGTCTGCACACAGAAAACGACTGTGTGCAGACGTTCCGCAGCTTCATTCCGTTTTGTGTTCCATCGTCAAGTACGCTGTATTAATTAACAGTTATGCCTAGGAAGTGCGTAAATGATCCAGATAACTTCTGTTATGTGTGTGGTGATTTGACGTTTAAAGAACAACGACGAAATTTGACTCCACTTGTTAGAAAATGTTATGAACTATATTTCGGTTGTAAAGTTGGCTCCTCATATTTGCTGTTCAACCTGTGTTAAACGTCTAACAGATTGGGCTAAGGTCACATGAGTTTTGCAGTGCCTATGGTATGGCGAGTACCTCAAAACCATTTGTCAGACTGTTATTTCTGTTTAACCAAGATAAAAGGAATGAGTACTAAATCCTAAACACACAGTGCAGTACCCAAATTTACTCGGCGCAGTCAGTGACGAGAACGGGGAACGCTTCCACTAGCAAATAGCAGCAATGGAAAGTAGATACCAGCGACAGTGGAGTGCAAGTATGCTTGCATGTCACAAAAAAACGGAGGATGATGGGAAAAAACTGATTACATATTTGAATTCAGCGTGAAAAGTTCTTTTAAGAGCACATATTTTGTTACATGTGCCAAAAAAAAAGTTTGATTTTGTTCCTCAGTGTAATTTGTAAAAACGTACGAGTTTCAAGAGGAAAGCTGTCATCGTCATCTGATGTTTGTTTGTTATGTTATATTGTGTTTGACCGTCAAAAGTATTCCAGTTTTCAAAAAAAAAGGTTTATAATTTTTTATTAACAATTACTTGCACCATTCAATAACTTATTCCAAATCAAACCTGAAAGATTGATTTCTGTGTTGATAAAGAACCTTTAAGGACTTTTATAGTAATTAAAGTATCTAGGGCGTTATGCCCGTGGTGCCTTCATAACTTTATGTCATACTTGTAGGAAGTTGATTAAGATGATTAAAACAGATGATAACAATAAAATCAGTGTAGACTGACATTTAACACGCTTGACCGTATCTATAGTGATGACTGATGAGGCATCATTTTACATTTGCGGGCGTTTCAACCTAGCTTTATAAAAAAGAACGCCCGTTGCTATCTAAAATCCGGTTGTCATGTAAAGAGGCGTTATTTAGTCATTAATGTTTCTTGTTTCAGCAGTTGTTATGGTGAAATAATAAGGTAGTATGACATAATAGTAATTAAGGTATCTAGGGCATAACGCCCGTGGTGCCTTCTTTACTTTATGTCATACTTGCAAGAAGTTGATTAAGATGATTAAAACAGATGATAACAATAAAATCAGTATAGACTGACATTTAAAATCCTTGACCGTCTCTATGGTGATGAGGTATAATATTTTACATTTGCGGGCGTTATAAACTAGCTTTATAAAAAATAACGGCCGTTGCTATGTAAAATCCGGTTGTCATGTAAAGGGGCGTTATTAAGTCATTAATGTCTCTTGTTTTAGTAGTTGTTATGGGGAAATAATAAGCTAGTATGACATAAAGGCATTTATGTTTAATCCTGAAAATGTAGGTGGGATAGATAGAGAATTAAAATTTTTCTTCACAAAAAAAAACACGAACATCGGCTTGGTGGACAGTGAATATGTTGATTAACAATAAAATTATTTCATTTAAACTATACTACTCGATGGATTCCACTAATCAAGAATGTTCCAACGTTTTCATGTAAAAATAGGGTTAGTTAGTTATTCTTTATTTGTCTTAAAACAATTTTAACAAATGATTGTTATTAATTCTCTACATATACTATGTATACAAACTATGTACATACATTAACAAAAAACAAAAAACTTTATTTCTACCACTCCTTCTTTCTTTATTTCCCCTACCCCCACAAATACAAACTTTCTATTCTCGCCCCCTTCTCTCTACCCTTTCCGTTCTCTCCAGCAACCCCTTCATCCACTCCAGCCCTTCCCTCCCAAAATCACATTTCTTTCTCTCTCCTCTTCCCTTAGCTCCTCACATTCCCTCATCACATGCCATAAATTTTCCCTCCCTTCCGCACACATTCTACTATACATCCTTTTCTCATCCTCCCACCAGTATCTGTTATCATTTTCCTCGTTCCCGCACCTGAACCTTACCGCCATTCTTTTCTCCTTTAACCCTATGTCACCCAATAAACAATCAGCCTTGCCTTCCACGATTATCTCCATTTATCCCTCATTATACCTTCCCTCTCTATCCTCGTTCTCCATTCCTGGCCTCTTTGTTCCCATTAATACAAAAGTAATGAATGCCATTGGCACCTTAATTCTCTGATAGTGTTTATACGCAATGAATTGTCAAATACAATGTCACCATCAGGTTTTGTAGGTATTTCACTGAGATATTTTGGATCAAAATATTTAGAACGTGTGACAGCATCATTCTCAAATTCTGTCCTTTGAAAGTCAAATATTAAAAAAGCGGGAAACAAACAGGCATAAAAGCACGAATAAGACGACGACGTTACCGATAGGGAGTAGGTCCAAATGGAAACGGTGAGGATTGATTTTTGTCTAAGGAGATGTGTATGCCGGCAACTGAACAAACGCCAAAAATTGTCACGTGTAAACGACGAATATCTACTTAAATTTCTTTTCGAAGCTTGTCCGATACAAAAAAATAACATAGGACATCTTTGGTATTTACATCAAAATGCACACATTCTCCTTCATAATGATACCGTCTAGAATATAATGGTGTGACCAAAAAGAGCATAAGCTTGGAAAGAAGTTTCTTTCCACTCAACATTATAAGCTGCTCTGTTCATAAAACTGATCTCTATGTAGTAACGTTTTTGATATTCTAAATACATTACTTTGACTGTTTTTGAATTATTACTATCCTTGGGCCAAAAACAAGGCGTTGTCGCAGTAATGAAGGATTAACATAAAGGTTTGCGAATTACTGCGGTGAATCCTTTTATATAGGACAACAATGTTATCGTCGTTTTCGTCGAAAAAATATGTTAATGTTTCTATCGTTCGGCATGTGTTTCTGAAGTATCTGGATTTCCAATAAGTTTGGTGCCATTTTCTTGAACAATTTACCCTGACAGTAGAATATTTCTTCAATAATTGAGCAATGATATAAAATATATACAGAGAGAATGTTATTATTCAGAAAACCTTAAACCAGGACACTGTTGGATTGAGCAAGCTGTTGTCCAGGTATTTATCTGCATTTGGTTCGCTGTGGTTACCGTTCCTCTTTATCATTTTTTAAAGAAAATTTAATTTCTTTTCAAAAGATGTATCACAACATACCCCTTCCCATTTGAAAAAATAAGGGTAGATGCCGTGCCCGTTAAGGGGTTGACCCTTAGGGTTATAGGGATGGAATTAATGTTCAAATATGTTCCCCTGAAAATAAAAATATACGGGCACGAGGATTTTTTGTAATTTTCACATACAAAGTCGTAAACCTTGCTCGACTGCTTCCGATGAGTCACTATGGTGTAAACTAGAGTCCGAAATTCTGAAATAAGGAAAATATACCTAAGCCAAATTTTTCAAAAATTTGAAAACATTTCACTCTATCGCTTTTACACGGTTTTCCTAAAAAGATAAAAACAAAACAATTATATGTCAGTATGCCCAACCCACCCCCCTCAAACTAGCCTACCAAAAATTAATTTTTCTTTTACTATTAAATCAAATCGTACAACACTTTTAAGTTCGCACGAAAATTTGGAGTTGATAGTTTTCTCCGTTGAAAATTTAGGGCAAGAAGACGAGTTTTTCGCTTCTGTCTTTGAGTGGCTACATCTCCCTTACTTTAGAATTTCTGCATTCCTAGTAAATTAACGGATGAATATTTTACTGGGCTTTGGGAACATAGTTTCTTAAAAAATGGGTAGAAAAAACGTTGAACAGGAACTGGAAATACGCTGTTGGTCACTGAACCCTCCAAATTCTGTCAAATGAGTCAAATTAACGGACACTCTAGGATAATGTGAAATGCATTTTTGTGTAGTAGCAAATAGTTATTTGTGTATCAAGCGCGCGAAACGATAGTGTGAGAGGGTGAAGAACATCCGGACTTTTTAAATTAAAATTTTAAGTTAGTAGGCTTTGTATCTATGGAAAGAAATGAGTAGAAATAAGTGCGAGAAGCAATTTTCCGTTGCCATATTTTTAAGTTTTAACTCCCTTTGGAAATTTGAGTTCGGATTCATAATTTCCCCTCATAATTCTCAACGACCAAACGTTCTTAACATTATCGATTTGCTATATATCATATAAAACCAGGACCATATTGAAATTCTTTGTGCACTCAATGATGAACGATATAGTATAATATGAAAAATCGAGCATTTAATGAGTTTTGAAACGAGTGATTTTAGATGGAGAAAGAAATTGCTTGTTGGAAATGTTAGCGGTAATTTACTGTACGTGTTTTAGGTATATATAATTTTTGTAGAGATTAGTTTAATAAAAAGAACAAAAAGTGATAGTAAATTCAAGCAAAATCAACCTAAAGTGCGATTCTAAATCAAATTCGCTTCGGTGGATACCGGAATTTTGGGGGCGATAACGGTGTGCACACCATTTAGCAGACACTATCGTTAAAGCTATAAACGGTAAGTCGCAGTTTTTCAACGAATGTACCATTAACGCATTTGGCCTAGGTTAAAGATTAAAGGAATAAAGCTGATACTAATATTTACTATTGGTAGATGTGTAACAATCGTATAGGTACGCAGTAAATTTACTTAAATCTTTTCCCTCTAATGCGTGTAAGCCATTTAATTTAACGAAAAATGTACGGTAATGCCACTTACATTTCGTTGCCCTCATTATCGTTAAAATGAAATAGTAAGTAACGATTTGGTTCATTCTATGCATACAGAGTGTGAAATACTTTGTTAATGAAAACGAGTTGAAACGAAAACAAAGAATAAAATTTGTAGATGATCCTACTTTTGGAGTAGTCTTCTATAATAAGATTTACCCCGGTAATTCGCAAAGCTTCATATACATTCTTGATTATAGCGAAAACGCATGGTTTTTGCGAAGGATAGTAATTATTCAGAAACAATAACTACTATACCTAAATCGGTAACGTAGATTATAATCATTTAAAATATCAAAAGTCCTACTAGAACGATTTTATGAATCCAGTGTATTCAACATTGTGTATATTGTTGAGTGAAAAGGCAATGCTTTGTCGCTTTTGAGACTATAATTGTGTACTAAATGATTCCAAAGCGAAGGCGAACGTGTGTGTGTGTGTTAAGTTAGCCTCGCCCATGCTTTCTAATCTTTGCACCCAACATCTAGTAATGCAACACCTTCAAAGTCTGATGGTCACAACAAGCGGGGCACCGTATTACTTTATGGTACTTAAATCAGCGGTCGCAACATTATTTGGAAGATCTGATATTTGGACTATTCAGAAAAATGTTTTATTTGGGAAAAAGTCCAGAGACAAAGACACTATTATTTTAGTGCAAGGGAATTATTTCATTCGCGCTGTCTGTAAATGTGTATGTACGTGCATTCGAATTTTTTTTCGAATTTTGACATTTTGACTACGGATTCTGAATGACACAATATTAAGTAAAGTGGCCAAACGTTCACTGCAGTGCGCCAATGCGGCCAATTAAGATTACTTTCAAACCTGTATTAATTCTAGTTTTGTTGAATACCAAAGACAAAGATAAAGGCGATGATTTGTAGCGTGAAAAATATCATTTTTATCGTCTTCTACAAGGTGTTGAGAGCTATTTATTTGATAATAAGTAAGGTAACATCTCCTTATGTGCGAATAGAAAATTTTAAATTCAATTATTTGAAATCTTATGCTTTAAAATAACACCAAAAAACACTTTTTGCATTCGTATTTGTTGCCAAATACCTTTCATCTATAGCAGATCATGTGTTGGATAGGATACCGAACTTATAAATAATTAACTGTTGAAATAACAAAATGAATCGAACAGTGAAAAGGTTTGTCACAAAAGAAGAAGTTATAGACATGTATAAATTACGAATAGAGTCTTGAGTGACATTTTACAACGAACTTCAAAAAAATGATTCCTGGTATAAACCAGATGTTTATTCAGACGCGTGCAACAGCAACAAGAAAAGTAACTTATCCTCAGTATCGTTCAGTTATTACAGTATTTTACATTGCATGGTAAATTGGTTTTTAGTGGTAATAGAAGAAGTTTTCTGGCGAGCTGCAAGTCAATGCTGTAAATCTTTTCGAGAAAGTTAAAACCGTTACCTTGCATAATAATGTATTAGTATATTTTATAGTTTTTAATGCACAAATTACTTACCTTTAATGTGTTTATGAATTTTGTTATAGTGTGCAGTTTAATTGATAGATAATAATGTATACATACCTATAAAAAAATAATAAATAAAATAAATAAAATGGCAAGTAGCAAGCAATACTTACGTCGGAGCAGGACGTTTGGGCGCCGGCCGTTGGGCGTCGGCGATTTGGCGACGGCGCTTGGGCGCCAGGCGTTTCGGCACCGGGCGTTTCGGCGCCGTAATTATGTTATGCAAGAAAATTTTACCAACGCACTTTCAAAACGCTACTTTACATCGGGACAGGACTTTTGAAACTAGAACGAATGCTAACCTAAGCGTAGATTGATGCGAGGTTAAAGGTAGGTTTAGTATATTTTTTTCAATTGAAACAAAAACGGGAATGTGAAACTAAAGAACGTTTGAAACCAGAACGAATGCTAACCTAAGCGTAGATTGATGCGAGGTTGAAACAAAAACGGGAATGTGAAACTAAAGAACGTTTGAAACTAGAACGAATGCTAATCTAAGCGTAGATTGATGCGAGGTTAAAGGTAGGTTTAGTATATTTTTTTCAATTGAAACAAAAACGGGAATGTAGAACTAAAGATTTGGCGCCCAAACGTCCGGCGGTAAATAGTCTGGCGCCCAAACGCCCGGCGCCGAAACGCCTGGCGCCCAAACGCCGTCGCCCAATCGCCGGCGCCCAAATGTCGCGTACCGACTTCAAGTGGAAGTGGATCGCGGAATTTAAAGGTTGACTGGAGCCAATACCCGGAGATAACATTCCAATTCTTATGTTAAACAAATATTCCGTCCCTTTGGTATTGAATTATTGTAGGTACGTGTGGACCTCGATTAATGAAGGCCATATTAGCGCATTAATTTTCCTTAATTTAGAGATTAAAAATTTAATTGTGTTAATTTTATAAATAAATATTGCAAGATTATGAATAAGCCTGAATTTAGGCGAAACGTAAATCACTTTTTACTATGTTTGACAAGGTATAAATAAAGCCGACCAAATAATTGCTGTTATCTATTAACCTCCTAATTATCAACATTCAAATAATAAGAACAGCAATCTTCAAAGTATTAGTATATTATTCAACGAGCCATGCTATTACTCACAAGATGTTGTTTCCCACAATAGCCGCCAGGCGAGTGTGATAAAACATCTGAGGTAGGTATAGGTCTTGGATTTTCTTGTGAACGACACGTGACGACGTCGCAGTTAACCAAAACTCGTCCAACTTTTATGTAGCAACATTTCTAAACATATCGTCCGTCATTATGAAACAATAAGCACGTGTAATTGTTATTATCTATTCAAAACTAGCGAATAATAAGCATATTATTAAAACAGTCGTAGAAAAAATATTTTATCTGCTATACTCATTTATAAGCAATATTAAACACAAATTAGTTATGAAATTATGATACGCATTAATCTCAACGAAATTATTAAATTGTTAATTATTATTAAATTGTGAAAAGTTTTCTATGTCGCTGCGGTAATTAATGGCATTTTTTTTTCTGCTTAATTTCGAGAATTTCAAGGACGAGTCTCCTATGTAAAGAATTTTCGATTTGTAATATTTTTCGATTATTGAAATTGAAATTATGGAAATGTGTAATGGCGTGTTCAGTAAGAACAGTTTTAGGGTTTAGAGGATGAGGTATAGATTTTTTTATTGGGGGTTTTATGTTGATTAATGCGGTTATTTAAATTTTGCTTGGTTTGGCCTATGTAACAAGAATCACAGTTCACACAGTTTATTTGATAAATTAGGTAGTAGCAAGATTCTATCTTGCTTAGTTTTGCCTTTTAGATTTGAAAAACAATATTTATTAATAGTATTTGAATTTTTAAAGGCTGTATATATTTGGTATTTATGGAGGCTTTTTTCGAACTTTTCAGAAAGGGAGGGGATGTAAGGAAGGGTAGTGTAGCGTATGGTAGTGTCTTCAATATTGAACAAAGGACCGAAATTGTTAGGTTGAAGAAGGTTGTAAAATGGAGTGTTCTGTTCCAACAATAGGCAAAAGTTCTGGCAAAAGGGCACTCGATGACTAATGCTTGTTGTATAAGTTTGTTACAATTTTTGGTATATTTGGTACGCGTGGCTGTGATGAGCTTTTGTGTCTGGCATTAGAGAACATAGAAGACCTAGTTAAACACATTGTCGTTACAGATCCACTGCATATGTCGAATAAATTGACTAAGATTAAGTTTAAATTACCTCTAATTGTTTGAATGTATGGAATAACAGGAAATCTTATGATGAGGTCTCTAAAGAAGAGAATCTGATTGAGTTGAAGTTTAAATGGAAAAACTGAATATTGACAAGTCGATCTTTATAAACTAACGCTAACAAAAGTTTCAACACATTCCATTTAATTTAACATATTTCTTAAATCGCCTATTAATTCGACGATATCTAAATGGCTTTGATATGAAAAGATCTTGCCCCTTTGCAAAATATCAAATTTCTGGAAGTTACATTTGAAGATGTTACTTACTTTCAAATCATTTTTGACAAAGTGCATCATAATGAGGTTATAAGTTAAACAAGTTAGATCCATATCACATGAAATTTACATCGCTTTGTAGAGTTGCCATAAAAATGTGTAGATAACGTTCCATAGAAGTAGAAATTATGTTACACTATATAAACAGTGTGTCTCAAATTCCAGCTTCATTCACACTACAATATTGACATTTCTAACTAAAATATTATCAATTAAATTAATGAAACCTCTTTTATACGAGAACCCAAGAAATTTCAATTTTATCTTTATTAATTTAGTACAGTGCATGGCTTTCTACAGGATCCCTTGAACTAAGCGATGGAATCTTTTACATTACTGTCTTTGAAGCTGTAGTACTGTTTACTGTGCACTTCTGACTTGAGCTTCATTCTATTTTCCAAACATTTTTAAATAACTTTTTTCACTTTAAAGTATGACATCATCGTACATTTTTTAGATTTTGTGGAATAATTGTCATTACAACGCAAATGTATGACGAAAATTAACAAGGATTTTTCTTTAATATAGGTATACAAACATAAATGAACACTACACAAGAACGATAGATAGAACAACTTACAAGGCTTTCCTATACATTCTTGTAAAAGCAAACAACTAAATGCGTTCCCATTACGACATATTTGGTTTGAGGAACTATTTGAGGAGTGTGTTATTTTGTCATGCAATTGACCGAATAGTTACAGTACATAGTTCTGTAAATCTTCCTTGCACAATGGAAAAGTAATGGTTCACTTGCAGTTCGAATTGATTCTAATCTGCTTTATTGCTTAAAAACTCAACCAATAGATCATTTTAATAAATCTTGAACTGTAATTAGAAAGCTTATGCTTTTGAAAGAAGCTTTGCTATTACCGTTAAGCAATTTCTATAAGGGTGTCTAAAGGGCTTCTTAATTACGTACGCAGACACACACAATAATAAATTTAGCAAGTTAATACAAAACTTACGCGAGGTTTGGTTATCTCCACATTCACTAACGCATATAATTTTATGAACCGTTACCAACTTAATGGCATTGTTTCAGGTTTTGTAAAGACCCATAAGTTACGATAAGTGCACATATACTTGAAAAGGATGTACCTACTATATTAGATTGTAACGTTTGTGATCAGTCTCAATAAAGTTAACGGTTGTGGAATATAATAAAGTTGAAATACATAAAAAATTAAAAACTCCTATAAAATGCAAAATGATAATTTCTTATTATGTCATAAACAAATATACCTGAGTGATGATTTAAGATGGAGGTAAGTAGAAAAGTAGACTTCTAAGAAAATAAGTAGAGAGAAAAAGACACACCCGGCTTAATGGACCACGTAAGGTCCATAAACGGTTTAAGTAAACAGTCTCAAGCTATTTATGGGCATTTGTAGTAAAACATGGGAAGATAGCATAACCAAAGAAGAGCATGCGATGAACTAGCTAAGGTTTACAAATTTCATTATTGTTAACACTGGGATTGTAGACAACGTTTATTACAAGTTAGTTACTTACACTGGCGTGCTTAGTTCGTAGCTGTAACGACTGCTTGCTGTTCGGGATTTGTAATCCTTTTCAACAAAGGGTCTTTACAATAATAATTCTACGAGATATGAAATTCCACAGAGAATCGACTTTACGAAAAAGAAACGATAATTAAAACTAAGGAGACGTTGGCATTGGTATGTTCCGTGGTCAAGTTGTGTTTACATTGATGGCGATGGCGAGCTCGTGGGTGGGGTCATCAATAAATAAAAGTGCACACCTCCGAAGGTGTGCAGATGGTTGGAGAGGTAGGATGCTAGAAGTGCTCTCCTACGGGGAGAATTTTTACTAAGACTTACATGCAAAATACGGTCGACTGCTTGCTTAATGTACTTAGGAGTACCGCGAGGGCTTTTCCAAAACTGCGATGTCCAGGTTGCCTGTCCTGAGAGTGCTATTTCTAACCAAATGGGCGTGGTTTTTGGTTATTGCTGGATTGTTACATTTGGCTGAGATATAGTCGTTTTCTTTAAATTACTACTGACAAGAAACGACTTCAAATTGCTGTAGCCAATGGTAAATTGTGTCTCACTTGTTTACCTGCATGTTTATACAATTCCTAAACCCAAACCGAATAAACCAGAAGTTCTACATTTTTTTCGTATTCAAGATATAATACATATATATAATACGTTTATGGAATAACGTTAATTTAAAAAAATGAACTTCTGCTTTATTCTGTCAGGGTTGAGGAATACAATAGACTTGCAGGTAAACAGGGAGTGTAAAGGAAATTCCATCATAATGCTGTAGTCATATGTACTATTTTCGCTTGAAACGTTTTGTACATGACATTAATTCTTCTGGTTTGCAAGTGAGACCCAGTTTAACACTGGTTACAGCAATTTGAAGGAGTTCCCTATCCGTAGTAATTTAAAAATAAACCGACTATAGCTTATTTGAAATGCATTGACACAGTGGTTCGCATGGCAACGTTGACAAGTAATAGTAGCAGGATTGGTATTTATCAGACGTACATGAGGAATAAAAATCTGCATCCACATCTGAAATATCTGCATAACTGTGAATTTGCAGCAACATTTTCTATCGCAAGAAGTGGATTTTCCAAAGTTATAGGGTAATATACCGGTGCCATAAATCTATTATTGGCAGCAAGTGGACAAACTTTTGCACACTGATGCATCTAAACATGATGAATGAAAATCTGCATCCATATCTGAAATATCTGCACAACTGTGAATTTGCAGCAACATTTTCTCTCGCAAAAAGTGGATTTTCCAACGTTATAGGGTAATATACCGGTGCCATAAGTCTATTATTGGGAGCCAGTGGACAAACTTTTGCAAACTGATGCATCTAAATATGAGGAATGAAAATCTGCATCTACATCTGAAATATCTGCACAATTGTAGATTTGCAGCAACATTTTCTATCGCAAGAAATAGATTATTCAACGTTATAGGGTAATACACCGGTGCCATAAATCTATTATTAGGAGCAAGTGGACAAACTTGAGCAAACTAATGTATCTAAACATGATGAATAAAAATCTGCATCCACATCTGAAATGACATATCTACACAATTGTGAATTTGCAGTAACATTTTCTCTCGCAAGAAGTGGATTTTCCAACGTTATAGGGTAATATACGGGTGCCATAAATTGGGAGCCAGTGGACAAACTGTTGCAAACTGATGCATCTAAATATGAGGAATGAAAATCTGCATCTACATCTGAAATATCTGCACAATTGTGGATTTGCAGCAACATTTTCTATCGCAAGAAGTAGATTATCCAACGTTTTAGGGTAATATACCGGTGCCATAAATCTATTATTAGGAGTAAGTGGACAAACTTTAGCAAACTAATGCATCTAAACATGATGAATGAAAATCTGCATCCATATCTGGAATATCTGCACAACTTTGAATTTGCAGCAACATTTTCTATCGCAAGAAGTGGATTTTCCATTGTTATACGGTAATATACTGGTGCCATAAATCTATCATTGGGAGCAAGTGGACAAATTTTTGCACACTGATGCATCTAAACATAAGGAATGAAAATCTGCATCTACATCTGAAATATCTGCACAATTGTAGATTTGCAGCAACAATCTATTATTAGGAGCAAGTGGACAAACTTTAGCAAACTAATGCATCTAAACATGATGAATTAAAATCTGTATCCATATCTGAAATATCTGCACAACAGTGAATTTGCAGCAACATTTTCTATCGCAAGAAGTGGATTTTCCAACGTTATACGGTAATATACTGGTGCCATAAATCTATTATTGGGAGCAAGTGGACAAATTTTTGCACACTAAACATGAGGAATGAAAATCTGCATCTACATCTGAAATATATGCACAATTGTTGATTTGCAGCAACATTTTCTATCGCAAGAAGTGGATTTTACAACGTTATATGGTAATATTATTTAATGTTGAAATGTTTAGCCTTTATGATCAGTTTGAAAATAAGATTTAGGATAGGTTTGGTAGCTAAATTAATTTTTGGTTTTCAAGTCTATTCGATAGGAAACGTTATCCATTTCTTTTCAAAGACCGTCGTTCGTACATAGTAAAATTTAAAATTAGTGACGATTCGCTCACCTAGTGTGAGCTTCTTCAAAACAATCTGTAATTAAAACAAAGTAAACATGATGATAAACAGAAAAAATTAGATGAAAACTGATGTTTTTACAAGCAATGCTATTTAACATTATACAGTTTAAAATAGTATATTAAAAAACAAGTTTCATAAGGTACGTTTTATGGCACGAATCAAAGTTTAGAAAACGAGTGGCGCAGCCACGAGTTTTCTTAATGATGAGTGCCATAAAAGCCTTATGAATGAGTTTTTTATACTATTTTTTAGAATTTGCGCCTTTTGCAAGCAATTTTAAATAAATAGGTATTTGACATTATCAAAATCTAGGGAATTTTTTAGAGATTGGAACGACATACATACTACTTTTCAAATTGTCAATTTAAAATTTATTTAAAGGTTAACTACAGTATTTGCTATGAGTTAATTCGGTAAATACCAACTTAGTAAAATTAAATTGTACCGATTTTATTAAAACACCCAAATTTCTATTAAAGCACGCAAATGACGTCATTTGAGTGCTTTAATAGGATCTATTAAAGCACTCAAATGACGCGAATTCTAAAAACTTATTTAAGTACATTTCAAGGTTAAGAGTCAGATTGGAATTTTTTTAAAATAATGTGGACAACTTACCAGTATTTATATGGTAATACACCGGTGCCATAAATCTTGTATTGGGAGCAAGTGGACAAATTTGTGCACACTGATGCATCTAAACATGAATGAAAATCTGCATCTACATCTGAAATATCTCCACAATTGTGCATTTTCAGCAACATTTTCTATCGCATGAAGTGGATTTTTCAAAGTGTTTGGGTATATATACCGGTGCCATAAATCTATTATTGGGAGGAAGTGGACAAACTTTAGCAAGCTAATGCATCTGAACATGATGAATGAAAATCTGCATCTACATCTGAAATATCTGCACAATTGTGGATTTGCAGCAACATTTTCTATCGCAAGAAGTGAATTTTCCAACGTTGTAGGGTAATATACCGGTGCCATAAATCTATTATTAGGAGCAAATGGACAAACTTTAGCAAGCTGATGCATCTAAACATAATGAATGAAAATCTGCATCCACATCTGAAACATTGCCTTTAACTGATTAAACAAATCACATTAGTCACGATGTCACGAAACGGAATGGTAAATGTTTGTAGAACGCACTGTAATGTCTGCTTCTCAGTCATATCATTATTCAATCTTTTATCAAGATAACATTTGCTTCTGCGCAAGTGTCTTCCGTTTTGGCGATTACTCTAGTAGTGGAAGAAGCGGTTTGTGATGCAACTAGAAGTGGTACGTGTCGCTTGGAGTTGCCATCTGATTAGCTCGTCTTGAAAAGGCAGTCTAGGAAAGTGACTGTTAACAATGAGCGAACTAGAAGGGCATGGTCAGGAGGCCAACCATATTTTCCACAAAATGTAAGTTGGTGAAGTATCACGCTAATACGACTGCGGATACATTACGATGACGGTTTAGAATCACGATTTTTAAAAGTTTAAATCTAATTAATCGCAATGAACAATTCCTTATCCAAGGTAAGGCTAAAGTAAACCGTCAACTTTACGGGTAAATTCAAGTTACGTCATATCTTATACCTCTTTTGTTTGTGACCATTAGCTTTTCATGGCAACCCTTAAATTTTTCTTCATTTTCTATTTGGCCCTATCTATTGACTTATTTTATGTGCCTTTGTATATGAGTACAAACTTACTGAATGTTACAAACAACAAAAAGTGGCTACAATAGCTTGTACTGCACACATCACTAAGTAACACATTCGTAGACAAGTGTATTTTTGATCACTGAAATGGAAACTCATATTTCATTTCATAAAACGATTCAATTATTTTATCACTATATATTTGTGAACACTCGTAAACCAAATGGTCACGTACATGAATATAATTTTTGCTTTACTGCACTTTGAAGTGATATTCTTGCACGTATGAGTTTAGAGAGAGTAATGCTTAATCTCAAATGTGGAATATTATGAAACGATTTTAGGGGAGGATATTGCTCAATGCTCAGCTACATTCAAAGCATAACCAACCACTCGAGTTCATAATTGTGAATTTCTGTAGGTTCATGTTTATACACTGTAAGAAAAAGGATCCTTCTGTATAATTACTTATACACATAACGCTAGAGTAATCTCCATCGATTAATTTTATCAAAGGATAAAACCTTTTGATTAATTAATAGTTCAAAATTACTCAGCATATAAAGTAATTATTCATCATTCGATTATGTGAAAACTTGAAAGATAAAATTTGAGCGTGGCAAATATTTGGAATGGAAACTCTAAAAGGGAAGCCACGTACGTACAGAACAGAACTTTTATATAAAGGTTTACTGACGTGTTTCTTTCTCACACTTGAACTAATTTCAAGTTTCTATTGGGTATTGAAGGGATTCCCTTTTTTCAACAGAATTAGAAATAAATTCTGATAGAAAAAAATTGAAAGTGACCTGTTGAAAGGAGAAAAGATGTCAAACACAAATATAAAAAACCAATCAAATATTTTATTTTGGGCAATATCTTTGATGAGACACTTCATCATTTTTTTTTATTAAAAGATTTCATTTCAACTTCAATGTCATAAACTAAATTGAAGCCGTATAATTTTTAGCACTTTGAATCTGAATTTACTGTGTTACTCTGTAACAAAAAATTGTATTTAATTTAGGCTTGTTCCTTATTTATTGGAGCGGATTTGATGAACCTTCAATAAAGAGCGAACGAAAGATTTTTACGTGTTTTACTAATTAAAACCAAATTTTCTTTTGTGTTAGCTTCACAAGATGCCGATTTATTAAAAAATGTAAGGAAACTAAGTAATTGTAAATTCAGAAATGGTGCATTACAAAATACTGCTGCAGGTGTTAGGCAATGGAAGTTAAAGTTACGCTATGCAATATGTTGATTTTTATGTCAATAGGTACTTAGTAAACGTATTCAGAAACTTTCACTTTGCCAACATCTACAACAGTGTGAGAGGCAATTAAAATTACAAACTTGCGAAACTCGACTTAGACAACAGTTTGTTATCGTTTCTTCCCTTATACTAATTTGTCAACGAGATCAAGTTTATCAGCACAACGAGCGCATAAAGGCATCGCGAATCCACTTCAAGAACCTCTAGTTTTGACATTATTTTTTAAGTATTGAGTGGTAAATAGTAGATTTTCGTGCGTGGTGAATTTTTATTCAATCCTTTGTCTACTTAAAACTAATTTTACATTTGTATATTTACGAACTGTTATTTTTCTTAGCTATGATTATTACCTATAAGTTGTAGTGTACTAGGTGAATTACTACATAGAAATTCTAATTATTTTAAAAACAATCCCCCAATCCCTTTTAAAGCATTCTAAAGTGGAACACCCTACTGAGCTCAAATATTTCGTAGGCCACTACGAAGAACGTGAATTGAACATCAATAGCTTTCAATACATTTTTAATGTGATTATATGTATATCACATCCTTTGCTCTAAAATGCTAATCTGTTTCCAGTTGTAGGCATTTTATAATTTGTAAATTTTCCTTTAATCGTCCAGTTATAGCCAAATGGTAATAAATATCTACAGTGTGACTCATTTAGATTGGAAACACACATGTAAAATCTGAAATTATTTACCGATTTTAACAAATTTTTTTTTTAAATGTCAAATAATAAAACGTCTACTCGACGAGAGGTAAACACTAAAACCTTCCCCATGTACTTTTTTATTATGATGTAAAGTGATGAAAGTTGGATAATGAAGTTGAAATTTGAAAGTTAATAATTTACATTCATAACTAACGACATGTTTCGATAATACTAGAGATTATCATCTTCAGGTACTCCAAGTTAAATAAGATTAAATAAGTAACGCAAAGTAGACTTAGACTTTATAAAACTTACATTATTAGGGTTAAAGTTGGAGACTTAAAATCAAGCGGATCAGACCCTGGCCTTGACATAGCCAAGTTGCAAACCAGGGGCGTGGCCTTGAAAATCTAGTGACTTTTCTAGTGACCGGCACTACCAACCTAAGAAAAGTTACTAAATCTAGTGACTTTGTGTTTTAGAACCCCCCTTACTAGACTACTTCAATAGTCGATGGAGCAATGCATCCTGACGGGTTAAAAGTTTTGGAGTTGTCGATAAGATTGATCGTTTAGTAATTTGGTACAACTGGAAAGCGCCCATCTACAAGTGGCATTATTTTTAAAATCTAGGTTTTGGTGCTGCACCGGCAATTTTACAACAAACGTGCCGTTTATCTTATCAATAAATAGTAGTCCTGTAATGTATTTATCTTCAGTGTCATAAAAAATGGTTTTTTTGCGAGACGTATATCGCATGAAATATTAATGTGACTGCCCACAGCAAAGTATACACATGACATGTGTCGGGAGAGCCACCGTTCTCACACTAGATTAGTGATGGGCAAAGTAGGTTCTCTCCATTACAAAAAATAGATTTACAGAACTAAATGCAACCTGAATCGTTAGTACTGGTTTGCCGTTAGTGCACAGACACAATTAGCTATTTATTACTTTATAATCATTATATTACTTATAATGATTTTTTCTACAAACGTCAAAAAATGACAAGGTTTGCACATCGATAACAATACGCGAAGTGACCCTTTTTTTCACTTTCCTACGTTACCATGACAGCGTGCGCGAAATGACGACGCCGTGCGCGAAGTACTTACTTCGAGCACTGCACGCAAACTAGATGAGAGTTTTGTATTTTAACGTTAAAATAAATTGTGCCAACTTTTTCACGTTTGTAGAAAAAATTTTGTTTGCATCTCGTGTCCGAAATACTTTGGTGATCTCGACTATTTTTTAACTCGGCTGCGCCTCGTTAAATAAATCAGTTCTCGATCACCAAAGTGGCATTTCGCGCACTAGATACAAAAATAACTATTGTTTTGTATACATTTAGTAGCTTTTCATTTAGAAATGTACAAAAATGCGATTTCCCTTTTTTCTTATAATATTGGCATACTTCTTGCAAAACCAATATTTTGTTATAGTGATTAGAATGCAATGATAATACCAAATGCCAAAGTAATTCTGATAACAAAAATGTTGTTCACACAATAATTGTGTTTTTATTACGCACACAGTGAATATCAAATTCGGTATAACTAATGACACTTATGTATAACGGGGGAAAATGGCAATAATGATAATGAATACAAGGGAGGGAAAGAAACAGAAATAGTTTATGTATCACGAGTAATATTGAATATATTGAAGCAAAATAATAAGAACAAGCTAAAATGTTGTTAACATGTAGACAGTATTAAATAAATGAGTGAACATACATCTACGATCCTTGATCCGCAAATTTAGCGTTACAAAACTAATCCCCCTAAAACTCCCAAATAATCAAATACGAGGTAGTTTTCTTAATATCAATGAAAACTTAATTAATCCCTCAAATGAAGCTTTAAAATGACACAGAATTGACCAAAATCACTCACGCATGAACGTATTCTTACGATGTCTGCATAGAAAGCGATAAGAACCAGTTCCCAAAAGAAAAGGAATTATGAATCCTTATCAGGTACAGATACGGAAAATGAGAAAATAACTGGATTTGAAATTTTAAATTTATAACAACCACAATGAGAATGAAATGAAAAATTTATGGGATGTGAGATGAAAAAAATTAACTGTTGCAAGGTCACACACGATTTACTCACAGTTAGAAGTGGCCTACTAGCGGTTGGCGAGACTACCTGGCTGTTGGGACCCCAAATACTCATTCTTAAGCTTCTTAGGATAATTGACATTAACGTATTGACATTAACTAATGAACATTTACTGTTGTCACGTTAATCACTTTCATTATAATATTCGTCAAGAATGAGTATTTAGGGTCCCAACAGCCAGGTAGTCTCGCCAACCGCTAGTAGACGACCTCTACCTCCTACTAACTACTGAGTACTAACACCACGTGTTTGAAGAATTCCCTTTTTAGAAGCGTATAGAGAGAAACATGAGATAAATAATGTAATGGATCTAGTAAATTTCAATAAATTTAGCAATGTTCTGAAAGTTCTGAGCGAGATATGGCTATAAAAAGAAATATAAAATAGTGATGCACAACTAGCGGAACGGTGCCAATGATCTGAGTTGTCGATTATCCGCAAGTAGGACAGACAAAAAAAAACAGAATAATAATAATGATAATAAGCGACAATAAAAGTATAAATAAATGTTATTTTATTGGTTTTTGTATAAGCAAATATAGTGGCCTTTTTATATGAGATGAAATGGAACCCTAAATTAAATTTATGCATAACGTGTGAATAAGTACCGGCCAAGGGCGCGACCGAATATCTATAAGTGGTGACGCGTTACTGAACTTATCAGCAACTTTTCTAATACCTACTTAAAAACTATTAAAAGAACCGACAGCTTTATATCTGTAGGGGTGAGGGGGTTAATTAATTAAATGATCATTTTAGTAATTCAGAAGAATTTATTGGAGCTTTAGCCAGTGTTATAATCAATTTAATCTTTTAATACGTCTATTTGGGTACAAAACAATAAAATGATTGGCCCCGCAACATAATTAAGCTCCTATCATACCAATTAGTTTAACGAACGAACGAAAGTGTATCAAAAAAAATCAAAAACTTTAAATAAATAGCCATTGTAAATGTTTCGTTTCAATATAATGCTAAACTGAAAAAGATTCCTACCTACGTAAATATAAATCTTAAACTTAAGTTTACAACTAGGGTGGTAATAAAATAAGAATCTACTGATGTGGGTAGGTAACGCATGGAACTTTACAGTAGAACATTTTGATTAACGGATTGCGGGAGTAAGGTTTGCTTATTTTTTGACGTAACTTTTATGTTATACCCGAGTTCTTACACTACAAATTTACAATAAACCAGTGTCGATTCATCAAGTAACGTCACTACTTATGCGAATATTTCAGTTTGAAGAGAGATTCAAACACATCTCCTTTGTTTGTATTATGTCTCTAACCACATTCATCATCCCATACATTTCATACACTCAAAACAACTTCAAAATGATCACATAATATTTACCAACAATCGATAGTATCTTTTACTATAGAATTTCTTTCTACAAATAAAACGAAATGTGTCTCTGATTTCATATTCAAGTAATGAAGTACGGAGAAATGAAAAATTCAGTGAGACGTGACATCTATTGAGATTATAATTCCGCGATATTGGAATCTACTAACGAAATGTGAATAAGTTTAGGTTAGTTTGGTATTTCGCTCGAGTATGATCAATATTTTACAATTTCCATTCTATGTGCGACATTATTTGCTGACTCACTGACTTTCCAGTTATAAATTAAGCCTTAATGTTTTATTTTTACGAATTTATCTAATTTCTTGAGCATTAAGCAGTGAAAGAAGTCTGCGTGTAACTGTATTTAATTGCGCTTAATAATCACGTTGGAAGAAACCAAAATTATTTGACTGTAAGAAGAGAAAAATTTTACCTTTCTTATACTCGAGGGGACTCGGAAAACATTTTAAAAAGTGTAATTCCGCTTCTCTTTCAAAACCAACATAAAATCAAGCCTTGCTAATGTTTATTGAATTAAATCTTTACCTACACACACAAATCTGAATTTTAAATAAACGATATTGGATTTTCTTTAAAGATTATTATGAATATAAACCCTTAAAGTTAACGTAAAAGAACATCGTTGACTTATATACCTCGGGAGGACTAAAGTAATGATCATTAGATAAGACTTAAAAGCGGAAGAAACCTTAATTAGCTGCCTCGAGCGGGATACCGGAAATTTTCTAAGAAACAGACAAATAGCTGTAGGTCAGAGTGAATTTATGTATGATATTTAATTTGATTATATTTTAAATACAGGTGATAATAAGTTTACGAATAGACGAATTCGAGATTTTATATTGTTTACTTATCGCCTTCAACCTTAAAAATTCTAAATTATTACCTACCCTTAAAGCTTTATTGTGTTACAAATAAAAATGAAAACATAAATTATTATTAATTGTTATAGCAATTTATATAGATATGCAATGTAAGTAAATGTTTTCTTTAAAGTAAGTAGAATAATAATTATTCGATTTCTATAGACGTACATTTAATTTCTTGCAAATTGTGTAAAGCGTTTTCCGATTGGAAGGATTTCTGCAACCCTCAACCCACACACAAAAAACCAGGCATTTGCGAGATATAATGCAATGATTGTAATTTATCCTACATAGGCCGCATCACCCGTAACATACATACAAGATTTAAAGAACACGCCCCTGACAAGACATACATAACCCACCTAAATTTTAACTTCACTTCCTCCACCTGTTTGCACCATTTTACACCCCTTCCCTTGATTAACCTCAGGTAACATTAATAATATATTTAGCCTTAACTTAATTATTAATACACTCATATTGCCAATTTAGAAGTTTACTGACTCAGTTTTAGTTATACGCTCTTTCACAGATATTCAACGTCCATTCATACACCTCACCATTACAATCACGATTTTTAGACAACGACGGTAGATATTATCATCTTATCACATTTTGTAAATTGTTCGTTCCAGCTGGGCCTGATGATGGCTAATACAGCCGAAATCGATTGCCTTTAGAAAAAAAATTAATAAAAAAATGTTAGCCTGCGTAACGTATTTGTTAATTTAAGGGAATCAAAATCATAACGATGTTGAAAATATGGTACAAGATTGTGTTATAGATTCTTCGATTTTGTCACGCTGGATCTAATTATGTACGATAATGCTATTGCTCGTATAGCAGAATCACGTGGACTGTCTTTTTCACCAATGAAACGGTCCGTATGTATTTCTACCGTCTGGAACACTCGTGAGTATTTTTTATTATTTAAACATATTTATTATAAATTTTCTGATCATTTTTAATGAGATCCCCCCCCCCCCCCCCATTGTAAGAGTTTGGGAATGAGTAAGTACCCCTTTTACCCATTTTGTAAACAAATTGTATGTCGTACTTCATTTCTGCACCTCTTAAAGTTGACCGCCCACTGCAAGACGGCGTAAGGTAAAGAATGACAGGGGGCAAACTGATAAAAATCTATTTAAAATCCGTTTGTGTTTAACCTGCCTTTACTCGTTTAGTCCAGAACCTCCATCCCGTTAACCCCCTGTCCTTACGTTATCGGTTACCACGTGTGGTAAGAAACCGTTTTGAGTTTATTTTTGGTTTGGTTAAGGGGTAAGTTTTAGTTTATTATTTTTCTTTATTGATCATACATTCACCTGTAAATATACATTTAAGACGACGGTAAGTAGTGTTTCACCTTGT
This sequence comes from Pyrocoelia pectoralis, assembly GCA_036250285.1. Classification (NCBI taxonomy): domain Eukaryota; kingdom Metazoa; phylum Arthropoda; class Insecta; order Coleoptera; family Lampyridae; genus Pyrocoelia; species Pyrocoelia pectoralis. The sequence goes on from CM070075.1 coordinate 10,386,582, forward strand.
ATTACCGTTTACAATCATTCATTCTTCCTTAGTCACAATCACTCTGTAATCATAAATAACAGAGATAAAAAAGATTTTTGTTTATTGATTCTCGTGGATTGGTACAATCGGAGTCTATTATACTGCATCGTAATTTAGCAGGAATTTCCTGTTAGTTCCACCGCACCCGACGGGGTATTCCTTAATTCTGCAGATTAATTAGTACATTCGGACGCCGACCAAAAGGCTAATTACCACTGTAGTTTTGAGAGTACGTGTCATTAAGTGGGATTTAACGTAACTATTCCGTACCCACTTAACCATTTGTATTGGACCTACCCTGGAATTGCTAGGTTGGTCATACTCGATAGAATTCCGCTAAAAAGGGTTCTGTTATTCAAGGTAGCAATATTTGTGATCCTTACTGTTACCAAAGGTAACCCTTAAATTTTGAATGACCGTCTTGTAATTTGCCGGGTTATAGTAGCCGTAACCTGAAAGGTGAAGTAGGATTAATAAATTTTATGAATTACGTATATTTCCGGCCATGAGTAGCCGCTTATGAGTTTCATAAAACCAAAAACAGTTTCAGACACTTACCTACAGCTGAGCTCTTTCAGTCCCATATAACTTATATAGGACTGAGACGCCGACCCACGCACACGCGGCTATAGTGCAGAATTACTGCCGAGACACCAAGTGTGTGTCATGCAGTTAATGTCTTACGGCAGCCAAGGTGTTAAAAATAATCGTCAAGGAGAAGAGGAAGTTCCTAAGAGTACTATGGGTTTTTCTTTTAGACCTTATAAAGAATATCTGGGAAATTAATTATGGAAAGATACATAGTTACTCAGTGAAGGAAAGTCATAGAATTTTATTTTGAAATGACGCCGTACAGTTTCATCAATTAGCCCGAGAAAATAAAGACTTCATCCATTATCTGACAATGAGCGATAAAGTCCATTTTCACCTCAATGGCTTTGTTAACAAACAAAACTGCTAAATATGGGGAACTAAAAATTCAAAAGTTATTCACCAAAGAATGCACATTCTGGTGCGGTGTCACATCCCAAAGAATTATTGGACCATATTTTTTTGAAGAACTTAACGGGAAATGCCGTATCCGTAACAACTAAGCGATACCGGTGTATGATTCTAACGTTTCTGCGGCCTGCTCTTGCCGGCAATCCAGTGATATGGTCGGGATTTAATAGCCCCAGATCCCTATTGTCTCTGTTGTTACTTGAAGCTTTCTTATGAAAGTAATTCTTTGTGTTTCAGATTACAATTTTATTAGATATCCTCTGTTCTGTTAAATTGTACAACATAGCGATTATTGTCAACAGTCCCCTTCAGGATTGAAAAAGACATTCAAATTTTCCGGTTCCGCAAGGTATTGCGAATATCCGGCGCAACACAAAATGGCGAATATGTCATTGCACAATATTTTTCTTTTCGAAGTTATAATGTCATTTTAAATAAAAAAACATTTGTTTTGGTAAAATTTTTCTAATAATTTCATTACAGTACAAAAATACAAAATATCGTTATCAGAAATTTCAATATTCTGGAATGACTTACGGAAAAATATTTTGTTGATATCAACGAAAATACTGCACGTTAGAGTTGGCAAGCTTTGGTAATCCGATGCTCTTGAAATTAGTTTAGGGCGGTTGAACGTTTGCTAACGTGTGTAAATGTGATGGTAAACAACACTGATTTAAGACCGCCTTTGTGGGCGAACATAACAGGTACACCTGAAGTAATTCCAAACGAGAATTGTTTATTAAAGCTTGCTTTGCGATCGGACTAACTACTAAGCCAAATTGAGGGGTAAAATGAAGCGCTAGTTGGCGGCTTATTCATATGAGGTACATATGATGATGCGTATTAAATTATATCTAAGAGTAATGACAAATAATCTATTTTATCGTCTATTGATGTAAAAAGATACGTTTGTTCTGCTGAAATAGGAGGCCATAACCCATACCACTAGCATTAAACCTCCAACTAACGTTAATTACGGTATTGAGGTTCCTCTCAAATTAACTTTGTGGAGCCGTAACCGATATCCGGGAAATTCGCGTCCATCCAGGTAATACTATAATATTTCGTACATCTCTCAATCAAGTAAAAGCGTAAGTTAACTGAGAGAGATATAAATCGGAAGGATGAAAAGTAGATCACTAGAAATCATCATTGAGTATTTCTTCAATTTTGGGAGATCATTTTTAACTAAGTAGTTGTTTGAATAAAAGTAATGAATTTTGCACTTAATTTATCTAATTTTGAGAAGTACATAGGTAAATACGTAAATTAATTCGTCAATTCCTTTCAAATGTTAATTTCTTACAAATTCTTCCGAGCTTCAGTTTTTTACATTATAAATTTAGGGTGGGAGAGGTATCGCGTGTGTCAAATTTGACGTCTATCAAGATAAAAAGAGGAATTCTTTGAAAATGAACTCTGAAACCTGTATGTAAACAACTATTCTGAATTTTAAAGATAGGTCGTCTCCGTTTTATCTAATTTGTCATAGGATTTAACCTGTTTTCAGACTTTCAATTAAACTTCTATTTCAAATATAGTATATAAAATCATTTACAATTTTCATTTTTTTAACATGACCTCAATTTTTAGTGTTATTTACTAGAAAAACTCAGAATTATACTTCAAGGCCAGTGTGAATCTTTATGGAATTGAATTCGTTATATATCCGTGAAAATTTACATACATAAAAGGAATGGAAGATGTTTTATTCCCTATTCCCTCGTTGTCAATTGTTAACTCATTTTCTAAATTTACATACTTTCCGTAGAGGCTGTCGATGGTTACATTAATCAAATTACTCGTAGAGTTGGCACTTTTTCCTTTTGAATTTATCTAGTAAGTAGTCTAGTACGCCACTCTCGTATGGCCTACGCTTAATATTTCTTCTTGATATATTTTAGGTGGCATTAGTAACTGTGAGAACATTCCTTAAATATACTTTCCATACAAGGTGGAAATTAAAATGGAAAGTATTGCCTTTAACATTCTATATTTTTATTTCAAAGGTAAAACTTCTGATTTGGCGCAAAGCCTGTTGTCTGAACACGTTCAAAAGCTTTCATAGCGTAACTTAAGCAGTAGTTTGGGTAACATCAGCCGCCACTTACATGCTTATCGATTTATAAATAAATACCTAAGAAAAGTCTATCAGCTAGATCATCTAGACATATTATATTAATTTGTAACCCTCCAAAAATAATCTTGGGAGTTCCTAGCTTGCAGAGGTGCATGCAAATGTCTTATGTGGATATCAGTAAAATTATATTCTCCTCTGGGCAAATATTGCATTTATAGCTGTTTAGTGCCATTTTATTATATAGTGTTGGCGAAGCACCATGACAAACAAAAAAAATAATGAAAATATAATATAAGACAATAATTATTATATACCTCTACACTAGACCCAAAGGCGAAGTTCGGTTAAGAATACTCCGGTTCTTCCTCGCTCTTGCACTTAACCCCTAAACTATTACGTGCTGCGTAGAGAAACAATCACAAATTAATTGGTGTATAAGACTGCTGTATCCCATGTATTTACAGCATGCTACACATATTGACAAGATTATGTAAGGTATAGGTACAGATAATTTAGGCAGAATCAGAATCATAACATGGACAATCGCGTTTTGTATATTTAAAACCTTGTAACGAAGATAACTTCAATTCGGGAGAAAGGGCTTTATATAACGTAACTATATATTATATGAAAATGATCTATAATACATTTTTTAAATTTGAAGGGTGGCATTGACAATAACCGCTTCCCTCGTATATTTATATTATGTAAATTTTTGAATTTTTGGTTCAAAGTACATGTATAATAATAAAATTTACCGCTGTACTAAATAATGTAACGCTTATTCCTGAACTCTGGCAGATCCTTGTTGTTGTCATTGCACATCAGATGAAGTTGCATCACTTAGTGTAATTACTATACTCATTGAGGTGAATACTTTTACAAATTCTTTAATATTTGAGAAACCTCCCATTCCCATGGCCTTGTCACATTCACTTCGGATTCATAGGTGTACGTCTAATTAAATTAATTTTCATTTAAATTCCCTTGCACGTTTCTACTGATGAACTGGATTTTGGATTAATATAGGAGACTGCTTTTAGGGCTCATATCCAAGACATTAGAGTCGTCCGATACAGCTACGTCATTCAAGCGATCCCAGATTTGAGACTGTATATGAGGATAATGGAAGGTACGGCCAAAAATGTATCCTGTCCAGTGGGCAAGTGCAGGACACTCTAAAAGTACGTAATGCATCATTTCGTCGTCTGTACTGATTCGACCAATCTCATACGGTGCATGTGCCTTAGTTTGTAGTACCCAAAAAGTAGGTCCAGAAGGAAGAGTAATTTTTTCCTTGATAGCCTTGATAGTGCGGAAACGTGCTAGACTACGTGATTCTTTGAATAATATTGACGGTGCGTAAGCTTAGGCGACATGGGACACACCTTGCACAACTATAAAGCAATAAAACCTTTCTAACAAAAATGTAGGCCGGCTCAAATTTCTTAGACGGAAGACCACTTGGGGTAAATTTGTACCCCAATACTTTTTCACTGTGCTATTGCTAGTTTAAAGGTTTTAAATAACTTTAACGTATAAAAATAAAATATATTCTATGAAACAAATATATTACAGAAACAAGTGTTTACAAAATGGACATTGCTTATATTCTTACATATAGTAATACATTACTTATCATAAGTTTTACATATTATAATGCTAGTGCAATGTTCTGTACACACAAATGCTGAACATTTATTACATATTTTTCGATATTTGCTATCTTGTTTACGAGTACAAAGTGAACACCTACCACTTGTACTAGCCACAGCTATAGGTAGTTTATCATAATGTTCTAAATCGGGTACAACTGTTTTCCTGTTGGTTCTAAGACGATCAGATAATTGCAAACTACGTTTATACCTTCTAGTTATGTGATCAACCACTAGTTCTTTCCCTAGATCCAACAAGTACATTCTACGTGCATCATAATAACCTTTCTTCCAGTTTGGAAAGTTGATTTTCCACAACGCAAATGAGTTTATGCCAGCTATATCAAGCATGTGTCCAAATAAAAGCATTGGCCATCTGTGAGTTATTCTACTAGCCGTATATTCTTTCGACATTTTGTCCGTAGTGTCTACGGCTCTTTTTGTACTGTTATAATGGTGTATAATTTCAGAGGTTTTCTTTCGCTGTCTTCACTTATTGTGTCTGCGTGATGTTCCGAAGAGAGTAGAATCACAACTTTTCCTTTATCTTTTGAGTAAGAAACTAAAGTTTGAGTAGCTGTAAATGCAAATATGCTTGAAAATTTCTCACAAAGTTTCTTAGGCAAAAGTTCAGTAGGTATGAAAGTTTTATTTCTTCGTACTGTTCCGCACAATGTCAAGTTTCTATTTAATCATTTACTTGATAATGAAAGCTAAGTGAAGAAACTGTTCATCCACGGCTAAATGGAGTCCTGGATGCATCATTGTCTTGCAGTTACTCACGAAGATATCAAATACATTCCGGAGAGCAGCTAGCTTATCAGATAATTTACGGCCATCTTTAGAATCTATGTCGTCAAATCGTAAAAATGCGGTGATATTTTTGAACCTATCAGTTGACCATAGCATTTCCACAGGTTCTTTATTTGCCTTCAAAGCCCCTTATCAGGTTTTGTAGTAGGTATTCCAATTGTCGATATACCTATTAAATTTTTTATTTGTATTATGGACAGCAATTTGGACTATATCGTCATTTATAAATACATTATTATTATTATTCTCTGGGGGTGGTCCCAATAGGTTCCCGCACTGCGACCTTTTTGGTCTATTGTGCTCCCCGGTGTTGTCTACCCTTCAAGAATGCCTGTATCTTTCACAAAGTCCAGGATTTTAGTAGGGCGAATCTTCGTTACTTCCTCTTGTGTAATTTTTTCATTTCCAAGTAGGAGTTCCCTTGCCTTTATGAATGCCTCACATTGGCAAATGACGTGATAGGGCGTTTCATCTGCCTCACCACAACCCCTGCATGTCGGGCTTTCAGTCAGTCCCATGTTGTGCAGGTGTTTGTTCATGCGACAGTGGCCAGTGACCATTTCTGTCGCAAGTTTTATCTTCGTCCTGCTTAACTTTAAGATGGACGTAGCTAGGTCCCCGTTTGGGGTTTCCAGGAAGATCTTGGAATGACTCTGTCCTGGGATTTTCGACCAATGTCTGCAATGCTCTTTCGTGAGTATTGCTTGAATCTCCTTTTTGACTGTGTTATAAGTAATCCCACAAGCCGGTTCGGGTCCTATGAATGGTTTTGCGCTTGCCATTCTCGCAAGCTCGTCAGCAACCTGGTTACCTGCGATTCCCGCGTGCCCAGGTGCCCACACTAGTGTGACTGAGTTGCACTTACCTAGTGCGTTTAGCATTTGTGTGCATTCAAGGACTAGCCCTGAATTTACCACATATGAGTCTATTGCTGCAATCGCTGCTTTGCTGTCTGTTACTATAAAGATTTTCCTTTTAATAAGGTTCTCTTTTAATAATTGAGCAGCTGCCGTCAGGATTGCATATACCTCGGCTTGGAATACGGTCGCTTGTTGTCCTAGGCTTACAGAAATTCTGCAGCCCCGTCCATTGCTCCCGTATACTCCCGAGCCAGTGCCCTTTGTGGTTTTCGAGCCGTCTGTGTAATACACGATTCCATTCAGCTTCGCTTTACTGGAATTGCTCTCCCAGTCTTGCCGAGTGGGGATTGTTGTCTTAAACAGTTTGATGGGACAAACTGTTTTGGGTATCCTCTCAGTATTCATACTATGTAACGGGCGTTATTTTTGGTTAAATTAAATTAAGTACTTTTTACTTTTCAAGTTTGTATATATGGAAAATGTTTTTAGTAAAGTAAGTAAGTTCTCAGGTTAATATTTAAGAAAGTTAAGTAGGATGAATAGTATATAAGAGCGCAAGTGTCTTATCTGGAATGTGCAGAATAAGATAACATTTTATTAAATTGTATATGAGGGTAAGCGGGGAAGTGAGTGTGAGTGGACAAAGTCAGTCGAAGTAAGGCCGTAAGAGTGTGAAGGTGCTAAGACTCGCACCATAATTTTGATTTTTTTAAGCGAATTTGCAGAACAAAGCGGAAAGGTACCAAGAAGGTACCATTAAGTGCGTTTAAGAGTGTCACTACGGTGATTTTAAAAGCGTCAATAGGTGTTAATAAACAGTTTTATATCAGTGTATATAAACCATATGTGCCAAAAGTGCGAATGAACTCCAAGAAGTGAGATTAATTATCGAACGAAAAAAGGAGCTACATCAATAAATAAGGGTGAGCTTCCTAAGTTTAGTTAACCAGTGAAGATCCTCGAGGGGGTAACGGGCTCGCTTTGTCGTTTGAGTATATGCTTTGTTGTTTTAAGAGCAATCGCGTTGTTGTTTTAATGAAAGACTCGCTTTGTTGTGAATTGGAACTTTTCTAAGTGAATTTTACACAAATTGGAAGAAGAATTTTAAGGCAACTTGCCGTCAAGCGGACCACGAATTGAGCGGCCGTTGGAAGGTACTACGAAGATCGTCGACGCTATCGCGCTACGGTATATAAACATTAAGGTACTGTGTAAAAATTTTTTATTTACTTATTGATTTAGACAGTTAGTGGAAAGAAAAACTGAATTTTAGGCGTATTTTATAATTGCGTTTCGAATTAAATTAAAATATAAGCGAAATTAAAATATAAGCGGATGTAATGCAGCATTTTTAATCTTATGTCACGTTTTGCTAGCAAGCGATAAAATTGCCCATTCAGCTTGTTTTATTTAGGTAGAATTTAAGGTTATTTGTCTAGGAATCGTAAATTTTGTTTTATTGTTATTAACTTTGTAATAAATTGATTTTGATATTGATTTTATGAAATTTTTCAATAAGTATTACCTAATTGTAAGGAAAGTAAAAACGTATTTTGCATAAAGCTCGACGCTAAATGACAGGTTAAGGACCTCTTCAGGCGTACTCGAGTTATCACAAATAAGCGTTTGCATTTAAATAAAATCATTGTTTTCCAAATTAATCGATGAAAGCATTCTTTAATGATATCGAACCTGAGTAAATTGAGAAAGTTTTACCAAAATTATATTTAATCCTTTTCATCCCCAACTGAGCTAGCCTGGGAAGGAAAAGTACGAAAAGGTAGGTCCAAACGTACTACCAAGATAGAAGTTTTACCGAACCATTTAACCACGAACCTGAAGACTTTTATCAACATGTTTGTAACATCCGTTACAACTAAGGGTTTTGTCTTTGGAGATTTCGTCAAAAATGAGCGAGTGCCCCGCCCTTGACGATCCCTCCTCGCCGTTAACTCTCAGCCGGTATGCCCCTCTGATCCCCTCTGCCCTAATTGCTAGGTTTAGTGGCGGTAAGTTCAGGAGGGTCTCCATAGCTGCCGTAGGGGTGGTTATCATTGCCCCCGTGATTCCAAGGCAAGCCCTACGCTGCACCTTGCTAAGTTTCTGTATGTTCGTCTGGGTGGAGGTTTTATGCCACCACACCAGTGAGCCATACGTAATGATCGGTCTGATCATTCTGGTGTATATCCAGTGGGTCATCATTGGAGATAAGCCCCACTTGCTTCCGAACGCTCGCCTGCAAGCCCATAAGGACTTTGTGGCTTTGTTCGCTGTCTTCTCTAGGTGCGGTTTGAAGGTTAGCCCTTGGTCAAGCGTTATTCCCAAGTGTTTGCCTTCTCCCACAACCTTCACCTTAGTGCCATACATTGCTATGTCTTTTAGCTTTGCCGGCCCTTTTCTCGTGAGAAGAGAATGAGGTTCATTTTTGTTGGATTAACCGACAGACCCTCTTCTCCGCACCATGCTTCCACTAGATTTAAAGCTCCCTGCATCACAACTGATACGGTCTCTTCAAATCTGCCACGTACCACAATCGCTATGTCATCGGCATAGCCAACCGTGGTGTAACCAGCCTCGCTTAGTCGCCTCAGCAGTCCGTCCACTACCAGGCACCACAATAAAGGAGAGAGAACTCCCCCTTGTGGACATTCTCGTGCGGCCCTGACCACTACAGAGTCGTTATTAAGCGAGGCTGTAACGTTCCTATGTTTTAGCATGGTATGTATCCACCTGCGCACGGTGGGTTGTACTCCCTTGCTTTCCATAGCTGTTTTGATTGATTCTAGAGAGGTATTATCGAACGCCCCCTCTATGTCTATAAACGCCCCTAGAGCGACCTCCTTACAGGAGATCGCCCTTTCGGCTATGTCCACTACTCTGTGGATGGCGAGCTCACAGGATCTACCTGGTTGATAGGCACATTGGTATTTACTGATGGGCTCAAGTCCCAGCACCTCTTCCCTAATGTGTCGTTCAATTAGTTTCTCCAATAGTTTTAGGAGAAACGACGTTTCGGTATGAACACAACTTTTACGTCCCTCCACGCCATGGGTATGTATCCTAGGGCAATGCTTGCCCTTAGTAACGTACAGAGCGTGGTGGCTACCAGGTCGAGGCCTTGTTGTAATAGAGCAGGGAGAATTCCATCCATCCCTGGGGATTTGTACGGATGGAAATTCTTCACTGCCCACCTAATTTTTGTAAGGTTCACTATCTGACGAGCCAAAACCCAATCTCCTCTGTTCGCCCTCGAAAGGGGTTCCAGAGTTATTGGTTCGCCTACGTCAGATTTTGAGAGGGTCTTTGATCCCGGGAAGTGTGATTGAAGCAAAAGCTCCAGAGTCTCCTTCACGGTCTCTTATAAATACATAGTGAAAAGGCTTTGGCGATTGTATCAAAATTCTTACTATTTATATTGTGTGAGGCCGAGTTTTTGTCGTACAATATTCTTCTTTATAGATTTAGTGCCTTTGGGTGGATATTTGTACCAAATTGTACAGTCTTTTGCAGTATATGATGACTTATCATCGGAAACAGATTTGATGTTCGCGTAGTTCTGCGCAGTATCATCTTCCGTATCTTCTTCGAGCTTTTTAATGATGTCTTCATCCTCGCTATCTTCTGGACCGCTGTCAATATCCTCTTCTCCAAGATCTAGTTCATCGTCGACATACATTTGAAGCTCTGCGTCGGTAAGCTTATTCATATTTCGAGGTTTTGCTTTTAGCTTCTCCATAATAGTCTATCTATAAACAAATTAGGGCACAAATGTAGGACAAGGAATTTTTGATAATACTATGCGGGCAGGATTCTTTTTTTTGTGATGAAAATGACGCAAAGTGATATTAAATGATCACACTTGGAATAACTAAAGGGCGAGTATGGTAGGTTGTAGATTTAACAGAAATTTTCAAAAAAATTTGCTGCTGGGGTACATAATTACCCCACCTGGTCTTAGGAAAGTCAAGTTTGTGGAAGGTGACCCATAGCAATTAACATATCGCTGAATTTGGAGAAATAGAGGTAGGCACACACATGCAAACCATACTTTACCTCACACTCGTCTTACATACATATTGAAATTAGAGATCATGAGCAAAAATAAATTTTCTTTTTACCTTCCTTTACGTTTAATTTATAAGTTAGCACATATTTGAAGTAGGGAAACCAAATTAGTTCAATTAATTTTAGTGACCCGACGACTACGAACATATGAGTTTTGTAAGCTTGACGTTGTCTTCAAATTGTTACAGCGTCCCTTTGTATCTGTTTATGAAATGAAGTGAAAGTATTTGTCATAAATAAAACAAATCAGGATATTATAAGTTAAAGCTAAAACGTAAATTCACAACACACAAGGATTACAAAGTAAAGACTAGATTTGTATTCTTTGAATGAAGAGATTAAATGTTATATGAACTACACAAATGTGGGGCATTAAGCACCTTTTGTATGGGAACTGGAATACACAAGTGAAAAAAAAAGTTAAGGAAAGTGCTCGTAGTAAAGAAAATTAGTGGACCCTTAATACGGCACTAGTATAAATCGTACTATAATTACACAAAGCTTATGAGATACAAGAGGAAAGAGAAAAGTAAAGCCATATAACATCAAACGTTTCTGAAATAGAAACTGTTCTCTTATGCGGAACAAAACATAAGGTTAGCGAAAAGTAACAAATTAGTTGATTAGCCCTTTCTAATTATTGTTAAGTGCATTTTAATTTTAATGAAAATTAGTACGTGTGTATTATTAAGGCTGTTATTTTTAATAACGTTATCGGATGAAGCACCGCCATCATTTATCTATCTAATTATACACAGATATAATAAGCGACATAGATAGACGTAATACGAATTAATATAATCTGCATGATGCATTATTTCATTAAGATGCGCATTGATTATATGCCTTATCACAAATTCAATTAGCGTAGGTGTTCACATAATGAGAATGCAGGAAGCTCCACTTTAATTACTGGCATTAAAACAGAAAAAGCTGTAAATTGGCAACGAGGTTTAATTTAAAATATTGCGATGCATAAATTTTATGTGGCGTCAATCAGGATAGAATGACGGCAATCAAATAGATTTTCTTCCTTGGATCATCAAGGCACATAAAGCTTTTGTCTCGCCGTTCTCACTACGATTGTAAAGCTTACCCGTACCGGACCCAATCAACTTTATCCTTTGTCCCACGAAAATTCTATCAGGGTTTTAGAAGGAGAAACTTTACAATTTACACTCTGAATGTTGTTTTTTTAAGTACCTGAATATGATGTTCTTAAATTACGTCTACATTTATTGGTTTGAGGTAATATATAATTAAAGGTGAAATTTTAGGTAAACTGTTTGTATCGTTGATGAAATTTCAACGAAATGACAATTAAGCGATGCATTACTAACTTTTGTAATAATATGCAAATAAGGTAGATAGATACTTTTATGGGGATGTTTCAGTAAAATTAAACTGTTCAACTTTTATTCAAAATTCGACGTCGTTGTAGAACTGTGTTAAGTTATCGAATTTGACGTTACAACACACTTCCAGTTTCCAATGATTTCTCAAAGGTATTGGAATCCTAGGTTTGCAATACTGTGTTATTCACACAGACTTACCTACAACATTTCTTTCTGTTACTCTCAAGAGAAACTTACAACTTTAAAAAATAAAGTTAAAGTAGTTGAACGTTACTTTGGCTTGCTAACGACAATAACACACAAAGGAGACCGTAAACAAATTCTACGTCGTGTTTCCATTTATAACCGATGTTTTTGTTGATAGCATTACTACATACAGAAATAGACATCAAAATCTCTGTTGACGTTAGAGTTACTAAGGATTTACGCAATATGACAGAAATTGCACAAAACATTGACGTATATATGCGGTTTAATATTGGAAATTTTCTCTGGGGATTGCGTCTTTTCATTCAGTTGGAAGAACCAATTACAACTAGGAAGGATTTTTAAATTGAAATAAACATACACAACCTCAAGTTACAACATTTGCATTTTACCCACACAATTAAAGATTGACGTTCATCTTCTAACGACGCAACTTAAAAAAAAACAGCGCAAAGAGAACCTTTAATATGAAATACTAACTATTCCAATTGCATCACATTACTGATATTTTGTATTATTTTGTACCATACTGTAATACTAATAAATGATGTTTAACGATAAAGGGTGGATCTGATTTGTTTACTGGACATGAAATTAAAGGCATCTAGAATTAAATGGTTTGATAAACGAGTAGCATACTAATAGTTATAAAATGAGCGAGTGAAACCGATACCAATACAAAAATTATATAGATATAATTATTGTATAAACTCCAAATTGGTAAAATTACAGCTTATTTTCTCCTCGAATTGGAGGCCTTCTCGTGAAGTTGGTGGCAGGTGTTAATGAAACGACGTACCTCATATTATACTGCCGACGTTTCGGTCGAAACGTCGGCATTATAATATGAAGTACATGTCATGTCAGGGATGGTCTTTATCAAGGTTCTTTATTAAGACAAGTAAACATTTTTAATTAGTATGGGAGAGAAAAAAAAACAAATCTAATGCGTGATATTGAATGATACTACATTTCTATTAAAGGTTGAAGGAACACTCACCTTAAGAGTCTTCGTATCAAAAACATTCGTGGTACTGGTTGGATCCAGCTAATGTGATGCAAGAAGATTGTTGGATGAACAACGAAAATTGTTGGTAAGCAATAGTCGATGATGTAAAATAATTAATTTAATAAAATAAAACTATACGACACACAGCAGTTAGTGGAACGAACAAACAAGAATGGCTAATAAGTGCTTGTGCGTAAGAAAGGTACGAGTGTTGATAAAGATATCCTCACCAAAATCATAAAGAATAAATCAAGGTATCAATTTCGGAATAACAACTTGAAGCTCAATCAAAAATTGGACAATTTAATTAAAAAACACCACCAAGTCATCAAGTCACTGATAAGAATTTTTACCTTCGACTGTGGACTTTCCTGTTCTATTTAATATGCAAGTGGACGCACCCACTAGTTCTGCCTACATTTTTCGCTGGTGTGTATGGAACTGTAAGCCTCTGAGTAATTCCTTCTGACTGCAGTACACTTCTTACCTCCTTATTGTCCATTTCTCCACCATTGTCACTCAAAAATTCTTGTCCTGAAATTTTGACAAACTTAAGATAATCTTTTAAAATGTTTATCACCTCAGACTTTTCTTTACACAATAGCACTTCCTAAACTTTGAAAATGCATCCTTGTAAACTTCAATATACTTGAATTTTGAGAAGGATTCACAGAAAGGTCCACAGACGTCTCCTGATACCAATTCTCGTGGTGTTTTACATTTTTCTTTTACACCAAAAGGTAATCTATGAACTTTACCATAAATGCATGGCTCACAAATACTTTCTTCAATAGGCACTTTTATGTCTATCGTTTATTCTGATGCCCAAACCTCTCTAACTGTAAAACTCCAGATTTACTATCTGCTAAGTTAACCTCTTGTTTCTGAGTAGGTATCTCTGGCATAAGATCTAACTTATATAATGTCCCATCTATTTCCCGTCTTCCTTGTAATATAAGCGTTCCTTTGTTCCAAAATTTACAAATTCTATTTGTAGACTCTCAGGAAGCTTATCGTGTGCTGCAAGTACCAAGAACAGCTTTTTTGACAACAAAATTTTGATTGCTTCACCTCATTTCCTTAAGATGTCTTGGCCACAATTGTACCCTTTCCTACTGCTTCCAAAATTTCTGTACCTACCACTTTAACGCAACAAGCATTCTCCAACTTTTGAAACTCTATGAAATATCCTAAATCGTTTGTAGCGTGTCCAGTGGCCCCGTTATCTACCCACCATGACCTTGGATCAGTTTCAGCCACAAATGGCTCCTGTTCTACAAACATTACTGCAGTAGTGCAAGCTGTGGCAGAATGTGTTTAACCCTCCTATTGTGTTCGGCTCAATATGACCCAGTCGCGTTCTTTTAATGTGCATAATTCGTTAATTTATTTAAATATTTCGTTGCCACTCCATGACTTTTATTTTATTACTCTAATAACAGTGTACCTAGATTGATATTAGAAAATTATAATTAGTTTTTTTTTAGTGCATTTGTTACAACCATTGTGTTTGGGTCTATATGACCCGGTGATTTGTGTGGTTCAAATTAGAGGAATGAGAAGCAGATTATTATCATAGACGAATGTATTTTATTAGTTTTGTTTTATTTAGCTTGCATAATATTGCATATTATTGCGCATGTCGCATGCGCTACTTGCGTACGGTAAACAAGTTAATAACTGTTGAGACTTGTCTGTGGCTTCGCGATAAAGGCAGTCAGTGAGCATCTGTGTGTTAGTTTCGTAGTAAATATCAAACTTGAAGCTATTATACTCTAATAAGAAATAGGTAACAATTGAAATTTATCATTGAAAATGTGTAGTGAGAGAGTGCTTACGGACAGTGAATTTGAGAAACTTTTGTATGTTTCTGATAGCGATTCTAAGGATTCTAATGCTTCTGAAGAAGAAGACCATTTGTCCGAAACCGAGATATACAGGGTGATTCGGGAGGAAATGGAAGTATTTCAAAGACATGTCCAGGAAGCTAAAATAAGCAAAATAAGCTCATATGTTCAAATCCGATTTTCATTTGTTTCAGAGATAATTAGGTTTTTCTTTTTAAAAAGTTAATCAAGTTAAATATGACAACGTTGTCCTATTTGCCAATTAGAAACAAAATATTAATTAGGTTAATGTCATAAAAAGTGACAGTTGTAGTTGCTTTACAAGATTTCAAAAATGCCTCATATTTTTAGTCATAGAGAATATGCTGATATGACGCTTGTCTATGGATTTTGTAATAGCAATTCTGTTCATTCAGTAGAAGAGTATCGACGTCGTTTTCCGAATAGAAGAATTCCTAATGGGGAAGTGTTTCAAAATGTTTTTACACGTGCTAGCGAAACTGGAATGTTCCCAAGTGCACGTATTGCTCCTGAAAAACTTGATTAACTTTATAAAAAGAAAAACCTAATTATCTCTGAAACAAATGAAAATCGGATTTGAACATATGAACTTATTTTGCTTATTTTAGCTTCCTGAACATGTCTTTGAAATACTTCCATTTCCTCCCGAATCACCCTGTATAATAGTAGCGAATGATGAAGTGGAAGCTACGATTTCAGATGAAGCTGATACGGATAATCACGTAACTTCAAAAGATGGCAGTATAGTATGGAATAAAAAGACACGTCAATCGGGAAGGTTATCATCAGAAAACATTACTTCGTTGATTCCTGGACCAACAAGGTATGCTACGTCGCGAATAATTGATATAAAATCCGCGTACTTCTTATATTTCACACCAAAAATTGTAAACCTAATTTTGAAAATGTCAAATTTAGAAGGCAAAAGACTTTGTGGCGATAAGTTTGAAGAACTAACATTACTTGAACTAGAAGCATATTTTGGCCTACTGCTTCTAGCAGGAGTGTATAAATCGCATGGAGAGGCAACAGCCAGTCTGTGGGATTGAAATGTAGGTCGTCGAGCAACGATGTCCCTACAACGATTTCATGTAATTGCACGAATAATTCTCTTTGACGATAAAAAAACCCGACCACAACGACGCCAAACTGATAAATTAGCTGCCATACGGGACTTGTGGGATGAATGGGTTGCAATTCTACCTAAGCTCTATAATGTTCACGAAAATGTAACAGTAGATGAGCAACTGGTACCTTTTAGAGGCCGTTGTCCTTTTAGGCAGTACATAGCGAATAAACCTGCCAAATACGGAGTCAAAATTTGGACTTTATGTGATTCTGTAACTGTTTATGCATATAACATGCAAGTTTACCTCGGGAAAAAAAAAGGAGACTCCAGAGAGAGGTCAAGGTAAAAGAGTTGTGCTAGATCTTACTTATGGTCTAAAAGGTCACAACGTAACGTGTGATAATTTTTTTACCTCATACGATCTGAGGCAGATGTTATTGAAAAGAAAAATAACCATGCTTGGTACTATTCACAAAAATAAGCCTGAATTGCCAGCTGCATTGGTCTGCAACAGGAAAGAAGTTCTTTCTTCAATATTTTACTTTACCAAGGACACGTCAGTGGTTTCCTATATTCCGTAAGGGAATAAAAATGTTACGCTCATGAGCACCATGCACCACGACAACGGAGTGTGTAACCAAGATCATAAAAAGCCGTTTATGATTTTAGATTACAACAAAACTAAAGGCGCTGTAGACACGTTAGACAAGTTAATAATAACATACACATGCAGACGGCAAACTAAAAGATGGCCAATGACTATCTTTTACAATATCATGGACGTTTTAGCTTACAACAATGTTTTGTGGTGCGATGTAACTCCAACCTGGAATGCTGGAAAACTTACAAAACGGCGACTATTTCTTGAAGAACTGGGCAATTCCTTGATCACTCCATTACTGAAAGGAAGAAAATATATGCTTCGAAGTATTCCTGCAGCTGAAATGGTTATAAAGTTACGTTCTTCAACCAGTAATGCCGAAGTAAGGGAACAATCAAACACAACCAAACGTAAAAGATGTAATTTTTGTCCCTCTTCAACTGACAATAAAACCAATATGATATGTTGTAATTGTTCAAAATACCTATGTAAAGCTCATGTGTATTACTACTGTCAGGACTGTAACAAATAAATGTATCTTCTTTACATAATATTTATAAGAATTAGTATGCAATAAAAATAAAATAACGTAATAAAATGTAATAAATAATAAATACTATCCTATGTCTTATTATTATTTACGGTTATATACATTTAACAATATAACGACAACTATAGGCTCCCGGGTCATAATGACCCGAACACAATAAGTGAAACCAAAATTTTAACACAATAGGAGGGCCAAATTAATTAATTCAACTCCTCAAACACAAAAA
Source organism: Pyrocoelia pectoralis (assembly GCA_036250285.1). Taxonomy (NCBI): domain Eukaryota; kingdom Metazoa; phylum Arthropoda; class Insecta; order Coleoptera; family Lampyridae; genus Pyrocoelia; species Pyrocoelia pectoralis. The sequence goes on from CM070075.1 coordinate 10,403,966, forward strand.
AAAAACAATCCCTTATCACAAATACAGTTTCAGAGTCACAAACAAAAGTTTTGCTTTATTATCGCACGTAAACACAATGTCACTGGATCCATAACCTATTGGGATTTTGGCAATAACAAAAAGCACAATTAATTAAAGAAAGGTTTTATCATTAAACATAAAATGCTTTACATCAGAAGCAAAACTTTTTGTCAAAAGTAAACCTATTAAACTGTTGACTATCTATTACCACCACGAGAACAGAGCACGCACTATGGTTACAATATAAATATTGTAAGTATAGAAAAACTCCCGCTAAAGTTCAAAACCGTCTTTGTTAACTTCAACACAATACACCATAAATTTAATTAATTATTACTTAATTTTTTAACCATAATTTCTTTTGTTTGTTAGCAGCGACAGTTTCCTAAAAATTCTCGTCATCTTAGTTACTAAAAGTCAAGCTGTAATTAAGCCTCAAAATGTTCTCAATTAAAACGAAAATTATTACCATATGTATATTTACAATTGGATAAATTAGAAAACGTGAAGTTTTCGCGTGGAAATAAACTTGAATTTAAAATTCACGTACCTGTTCAAGTCTTTTTTCTTCAAAGGTGAACTACTTTATAACTTCGAGGGCGGGCTGAACAATTTCTCCCATTTTAAGGATCATAATATTCAAATACTTGGCAAACCATGTTGTCACTATGAAAGTGGTGGTTGCAAAAGAACTATCAAACGTGATAATAAAAACAAGTAATTTTATTTAAAATTTGGGGAAATGTTTGTTTTTATTATTACAAATCTATAGAAGAAGATGAGGACAAACTAGTGCAGACGTAAAATATCTTTTACGTCTTCTCAATTACATTACAATAAACGGTTCTAGTCAAAAATTGCTGCGCGCTACAATATCAAGTTCATGCGGACGCTTATAAAATGGGAATTAGAAGGGATGCCACTCCAAAATTTACCTAGGGTTAATTGGAAACCAAAAAAATTAAATTAATTGCTAAGTAAAGATAAATCGACATAAATCGTATAGAAATTACATATTTGGTTTAAATTGGTGGCTTTAAATTGATAGATAAACATCATTGTTTGGGTTGACGTCTCTGCCCCAAATCACAAATTAATAATTGATAAGTATAGTAATTATATAAGAATAAGTTAATGAAGCATGCTGTAAAAGATAGGTTAGGTAACATTTTGTGGGTTAATATCCCGGAGATGAAAACATTTAGAGTAGCTAACGGTAAAGTCGAATATATTGGAAAACTAAAAGGTCGAACCGTAAAATGAATGGAATAAAAGTTGAAAAAGGTCTCGAAAATGAGAGCCAGTAGACAGTTGGACGCTAAAACAGCGCAAACGTCATGAAATTGAAATTAATGACAAAGGAGGAACTTGAATTATAAATCTGTACAAGGGAAGTGCAAGATACGGGGGAGATGAAGAAAAGAGTGAACCAATATTATAAGAGCAAATCCCGGTTAATATTTATCATTTCGTTCAGGGAACTGGTGGGTTTTTTTATTATGGTTGGCGATAATTTCGCTGTTTTCCAAAAGGTTAAGGCGAATGCCTTTGTCGCACAGATGGAATATTTCAAAGTCGATCTTTGGGTCGAACGAATGTCCCGATTCGAGTATATGATGGGCGAAGGAAGATTTCGTATGCAGGTTATTTTTCCTTATGCAAAAGATTCTGGTGCTAATTTTCCGGCCGGTTTGACCTATGTAGGAAGAATCACAGCTGCCACAATTGATCTTGTAAACCCTTGATTTATCCAAGGGGTCCACTCACCTTTCAGCTTCAGCCTCCCTGATAAGATTGTTTCTTTCTCAGTGACAGCCTTCAGGTGTGCTACAATCACAAATTGATGCTAAATTAAGAGGGGTATTATCGTACGACAGCAATACTTCTTATCTACATCGTCAAAGTAGATAGACTTTACTTACATTTGGGCACAAGTGCGAATGAATTTAAGTAATTGACGCTAACTACAAAGGAACTTACTGCATACGTGATTGAAGTGCGGCCCTCGTAATAAAATAATATAAACGACTATTATTTGCCGGGGATGAAAACATAATTTGTTATTATTAAATTGCCAGCTTTGTGGTTATAAAAATCGCATTTGTTGTTAAATTGTGACTTTTGTGTGTAGTTTTTACACATAATTAAGCAAGAAACCGACGTTAATTCGACTTGGAGGGAACCAAGAGCTGCGATACAGAAGAAATACCTACGGATACAGAAGCGACACTACCCGTCTCGGCAGATACCTATGCAATGTGCAAATACTTCTTTTTAAAATTGCCGTCGAACTAAAAGGAGGTTACAAACATCACAGAAACCGCCGTATCTGGCGCAAAAATTACTAAATATGACACATTTATGAAAAACTAGTATATTTTACTTTTATACATACCTATATTGAATATTTTAATCAATGAACTGTATGTACGAAGTATACAGTTCGTTGATTTTAATAAACAGTACCGCTCAAATACTTCCTTTTAAGGTGGCCGTCTAACTAAAATGAGCACTTCAAACATCTAAGAAACAGCCTTACATGTCGCTTCTATATCAGTAGGTATTTCTTCTGTGTCTGGGGCATCGATTGTAGACGGCTTAACGCTAGAATCGGCTACGAGGCATTTCGTACTAAGGTAGACTGTGTTATAGATTATTAAATTTTTTTTTAATTTAACAGTAAAAGGAAAACTGTATTGTGGATATTTTTATTACCTACGTCTAATTTGAGTTTAAATTAAATAATTATTTTAACCAATTTGTTTATACAGGAACTAAGTTTTTGTTATATTAGCTTTAAAAATTGTTTATTTTCATAAGAACTGCAATAAATGAATTTAGTGGGATTGATTTTATAGATTTTTGTCAGATTTGCAACCGAATTGTAAGGAGAGTAAAACGTAAATTGTTTCAAAGCGACAAGTTAAGAACCATTTCAAACTTACCAGAGTCATAATCAACTTACAACTAAATGAATTAATTATTTTTCGAAATTAATTGATGAGTAGTAATTAAGGTTAATAGTTTAACCTTGGCGAATCTAATATACATTTGTTAAACCCTCTTCTTAAATAACCCAAAAGAAGAATTATCGAACCTGAAAGTTTGCATCAACAATAATTGTAACTTTCGTTACAGAACCTTCTATAGGTGGAAGCATAATTAATTATACAATAACGCATGTGTCAGGAAACGATTGCTATTTCTCAGTTATTCTGTGAACGTGATTATTACAAAAATAATACAAACAAAAAGCTTATCAGCATTACATTTAAAATGGAAATGGAATTATTTCGTAATTATACTCTGAAAAGCTAGAAGTGTACACAAGCAAGAACGCACGTGACCATTGTATATAGAAAGCAGCTTAAAAGCAAAGGGTACGATTTGTGCTACTTAATAAACACAAAAGAAACGTTCTACGGGTACAAATATACATTTTTAAAATAATACGTGATTACATCATTTGTATCCCAGCTAGTGGGTAGACAATAGAGGAAACTGATATATAAAACTAGAGCTAAAAGAACACCTCACAATTATTTAAAACGAACAATAGTATTTTCAAATGCGCAAATTATCGAAAATAATGGAAATACTACAACAGTCAAATTAATTGGTAAACAATGAAGAGAATTTATTGAAGCGGGAATTTTTATGCACATTTAATTATGAGAGTGTTTGTTAAAATAGAGGATGGGAACTGGAAATGCGCAAAACATGCACCTAAATTTGTCAAACTGGCTGTAATAAAATGTATGTAACATTCCAGAGCTTTTAGATCAAGCGAAAATAGCTCAGCTTTAACCAGCATCTGTCGCCGAGATCCGGTCTCCGGATTCCCTAGAGTTATCTGTTAGCAAATCGTTCTGAAACTACACATTCTGTTTTATTAGTTATGTTAACTCGTCGTGAATGCCATGGACTCGCCCTACTCGATGAAAATTTATAGCTTTGTACTCCATCAGTGTTGGGCTTTACTTCTTATCGAAATCTTAGTTTTAATACTGCCAAATGACTGAGAATGAAGTAAGTCGTCGATATAAAATCACGGTTACTACGCGGACGGGTCAGTAATAGATAACGGTAACTACGAAAACAAGCTTTAAACGTAATCCCCTTATATTCAAATAGCAAGCTTTTCCAAAGGGTTTTCCAAAATATGTATTAATGTCCGTCCAGGTTAAAAAAGGAAAAGATCACAGAAGGCCATATCTAGCGAAATGTGGCAGTCGCGGAAGGGTATTGAAGTGCAGGTCAAATTTCAAATCGTCGCGTCGAAATGTAAATACCTAATTAATTCTAAAGAAAAATCTTATTTCTTAAGAAGCAGTGGCCCGATCCTTAGCTACCTAATATACGGTTTTAGACTTCATTTGGAGCACTACCACTAGGATCGATTTTTAGTTCAGTTAACTGTTACAATCGTATTGCAAAATCTGACGATCAAATAAATACGTTCTGAAGGTAGCCCATGGCCAGCCAAGGCGAAATCTACAACATTTTCAAGCCTAATTTATTAAGCGAAAACGCTAATGTGTTCTGAATTTAATCGCTTTTATTGGCCAAAAATTTGAAATTTGATCTATTAGGCATAGAAGTTATGAGCAACAGTCACAGTACAATCAGTGGAATAAAGACAATGCTATAAGTCACAAAAAGTTGTTACGTTGCTCGACTAGTTGCCTAAAAATTGATCGAATTAATTTTAATAAGAATTACAGGGTTACGAAATTTCTTAATTCTCTATTCTGTCAAAAGAGTTCGCTCTCGATACTTCTTTCATCTTTCTTTTTTTTCTAATAGCGCCCCTTTGAACCGCAAGAGTTTCGTTGGTTCCGTTGCGGTTTTTCTCCGCGGCAACGATTTTCGTTATTCTAATTGGCTACCAGTGTACGTCACCTAATCCCTGTTTGGTTGCCCTTTCCTTCTCGTTTTGATTCCGTCACAGCCATTGAGTCGCAGACAGATATTTTCGTACAGTAATTCATTTTGTTAAGTTCTTAATTTTTCATTTACTTTGTTTACTACCTTTACAATTACTTTAGTTCTTCATGTTATCTTTTACCTCGACGAATTTATTTTGTTTAAAGTTAAAAACTCAAAAGGCAAGTGCTAATTCGTTAAATGTCAACACCCGATACTGACTTAAGTTCGTAACTGTTATATTTCAGTCGGTCCGCTTGTCGCAGCCCTAACTTCTGTTAATTAACTCTTTTGTTTAGATAATTCAACAGTACTGTGGTTGCGCAATCAGCATTACTACGAATTAAAGGTAAGAGTCGTTTAATTACATTTACTGAATTTTGTACAGTTAACAAGTCGGTTGCTGATATATTATATTTTGTTACCTACCCTCATTATATTTGTTATTGTGTATTTCAGTCGTTCCAAGGTAAAAGTTAACTTTATATAATTTACTTTAGCTTTGACTACCCGCATTTGCTTGCTGAATTTAAATTCTATACTCATATATATCTAACCTACTCCCATATCGCCCCTTATAACTGAGCTGCCGAGCCATTGCATTATAAATTGCGTTACCAACAAAAACAAAGTTTATAGAAGTGTTAATTAAATTTGACAGCTTTTTTTGTCGATAGATTTCATTTAAGTCATGTCGAAATGTGTTGCAATAACGTAAACACAATAAAATTATTATTACTACGATCATTTGATAGGGTTAGGTAAATATTAAAAGTAATAAATGAAATGAAATATTGAATAGTAGTTAGAAACTCCGTTTACATCTGCTGAAAGCGTTTAAAGAATTTCTATCATCGCATTTATACAGAGTGGGAGATATCTTCTCGGTTATTTTGCTGCGAGAAGTTCCACCGTTACTAACTAGCAATTAATGGCTACTATATACATGGGAAATGATAGTAAGCCCGCCACATTGAAATACGTGATAGATAAGTTAGATTTATGCTTACCCTGTGTTCAGAGTATGGCTCCTAAGAGAAAGTACGACAAGAATTATATAAAATTTGGATTCACTTGGACTGAAAAAATTGTAAATTGGATCTATGACCACGAAAAGTTAAGGAAGAATGTTATTCACAATTTTACATTCTTAAATTGCAATCCACATTCAGAGTATGTTAAATTCAAATATGCTATGTGAATGAATACGAAGTGGTCTTTGCAAAGTTTTATTTTGCTTCACGGTTCCTGATGTAAAAAAAAGTGAAGAATCACGGCCCTAATGCTCTGATCAATAATACTACTACTCCTTAAAAAAATAAATAAAGCCATAATGCATCATTCAGATACACGTAAATTAAAATTAAATAAATATTGCACCGAGAATGGGAGTTTAAATAAAATTATTAGACTCCTGTAATTATGTTTCTTCTTTGATTAAATATTTTCCAATTATATACCAAATGTAGCAGGTCTTCTTTCGAAAGATAAGGCAAGGTAATTATATTATTTATTAATTTTCTGATGGCGATCGATTTCGACAACTATGTAGGCACCATCATCAGGCCTAGCTGAAATGTAATGTATGGTGAACTTATTTATAAATATCTATATGATTAAAAATACTTGAAGACTAATGGCTAATAAAATGGAGGACGAACACATAAATGATTATGAGGGTGAGCTAAAGAAAGTTATGTCCTGACCCTGATTACGCGTCTACAGTAGGAATAAGTTGAAAAGACCTTATCAGTGTAGATGTTTTTTTCTGGGTATAAAGTAAGTAACTCGAATATCTTAAAATGTAGACGTCGCGTAGGCGTCGTCGGAATAGAGCTTCTTATTAGTGAGACAAATCGCGAGACATTTGTTTTTTTTTATATAATTAATTAAAAAGCACCTCCTTTTTAATGATATCTGAAAATAATTGGTTTTTTTTATAACAATCGAACTTAATGAGAACCATTTCGTAATAAATTCACGTCAAAAATGTATACAGACGAGGTAATCGAAGTGTCATTTGCAATCAAACCTTTGTAATATTCAACTCTAGCAAACATCGCTACCCTGTTAATTAGCATAGTATACATATACAACCAACAGTATCTAATCAGAAATGTGTAAATATTTTAATTGGATATCCTAGTTAAATTTGTCTTTTGAAATTGAAATTTGGTTGCCATTCCTGTTTAAACAGAAAATGGAGTACGAATAAAGCTCCCGTAATAATAACTGTAATCGTTTAGTGAAATTAATTAGATATAATTTATACGATTACATACTAAATTTGTCTGTATAAATTTAAAGGAGATAACATACATTAAAATTTATGTAAGAGAGTACTATAAATGTCATAAAATGTTAGCTGGCGTTGGTTGTTGTTCTTGCAATCCGAAAATGAGAATAAAATTTGCATCTAAAAATTTGATTAATATGATAAAACGAACGATATATTTTGTAATATACATACCGAAATCATTCTTCGTCCTGAACGAATCCTCCTCTGTATTATAATCAAATTTCTAAATTAAATTTGCATTATTTCTTGAAAAGCTTTTATTTGTCCTTTGACTAAACAAGTTGGAACATAGCTTTGTATATTTTTTACTATTTAGCTTCAAATTGTTGACACACTTGGCCAGAAGACATTCATTATATGTTAAGCAACACGTGCGCTTAACTGTCATAAGTTCTTTTGAAAACAAACCATTAAAGAAACTTTTATCCCCGGACCGTTTCAAAAACATCAGCGCTTGTCCAGGTTAAACCAAAAATGTATTTAGGCTCATTTAAGATTCTCTACTCAGGCTGTTGATATAGCACCATTTCTATAAAATTCAAATGATTTATAACTGCAATAATAATAATAACGTTACTCAGTTTTTCAAAATCAGAAGTTATACAATTAAAGTTCTTTGCAATTTAAGCGAAAATTACCAAGTACCTACGTGAAATAGAATCTCAGTTAAATCATAAAGCTCATCTTACGCTAAAGGTATCGCGCAACGTCTGAAAAGTATATTTGCTATTCAAACTATGTTACACGAAGTATTTTTCAGTATTTGATAGAACTTGCTTACTTAAAAATATACTATAGTGGCACATAAACTTTTGTTGGGTTTTTCATATTATATGCACATGTCTTGTAATGAAAATATTCGTTTAATCCAATAATTTAATTAAATTAAAATGAAAAAATTAACAAGTTTCTATTTGAAAATTAAATAACATTTTTTTCCAAGCTAATCTAATAAGGATTGGATAATTTTTTGTGTGGTAGGTATGTGTGATAAATTAAAATTAATATTATTTATGATAAACGAGGGGTTGCGCCGAACGAATGCGCGTATATATGGGGCTTGACCCATAAACGCATGAATATTATGAATTTATTTGCTGTATGTTGTAAAAGTTTACATGTACCTACCTATGAATAAAGTACGTGATGTTTTGGGGTTAAATAATTCTTCATTCGCTCACCATTCCCAAAATATTACGTCATGGTTAACGTTACTTTTACCTAAAAAGAATCGTGAGAGGCTATAATACATATAATACTGTGGAAACACAAGTTTTGAACAATTTTATTAAATTCGCCGTCAAAAACGTTAGAATTACCTGTAGTAATAGGCAATGAAAGCGCTATTATGATCAAAAAGATTGCTTTAATATTAAAGCAAATGCAATGACGTGTTCATTTTATACAAACAGGATTATTTCATGAGAGTTGATGCCATTCCGAAAATGATCCCTCAAACTAAGAAAGCCTACAGGCCTTCCTATTTGGTTACGACTAACGGTGTTCAATCGTATTGTATGATTTAATTAACGTTCGTAAATAAATTGTGGCTGTACAACCCATTATGTCAGGTGTAAACTTCGAGGTTATTTGAAGCAGAATAGCACTTGCTTTTTTTGGAAGTACATAGGGGGGATAGGGGTAGATTTTAACATTATTTTTATAATGTACAGGGCGTTCCAAAAAACAGAAGCATATTAAATATATATTTTTTTAAATGAAAAGTTCCCACGAAAATTACAGGCGTGTTTAATTAACGTTTACAGAACTTAAAACTTTACAGTTTTTGAAATATTCTCTATTTTGTGAAAAATCAGTGGTGAAATGGACGACTGTCAAGGCAAAATACTTGTTGTGGCAGGTATATCCGGGTCTAGAAAATGGTATCATGAAGAAAGATGCCCCAAACAGCATTTCGTTCTCTTTTGACTTGCAGCAAGTGCAGCCTTTACCTAAGGTTGCCATACATGAAGCCTTTCATGCTACTCGGTTAGGATTGTATAACCTCTGAATCACAGATCTTCAAACAAAACAGCCTATTTTATACTTTTGGAGTGAGGAAGAGGATCCTCAGAAGTCGGATCAGCTCTTTATGATTTTTTAATTAGGGTACAATGGCCAGAAAATTGCACTTTATTACGACTCTTCTGTGAAGGCTGTTCTAGCCAAAATAAAAACAGCTTTATCATAGGAATGCTGTTATATTGGCTTCATCATCATTCACCAAAGCATTTAACTCGGGTCATGATGGTATTTCCTGTTCGTGGTCATTCCTACCTACCGGCTAATCGAGTATTTGGAAGAATAGAGAAAATTACTAGAAATGGAAGGTAAGAACTTTAGGAGGGGACAGGAAACTGCAGAACATTAAGCTGTTACAAGACCTATTTTAAAAAGTTGTAGACATACGAGATGTGAAGAGGATTTTTATCAACAAACAGAGTGGCCTAAATGAAGCGTATTCATTGCTAAACCGAAGAAAATTACTACAAAACATGAATATGAACGAACTTTGGGAAAAACTATTAAACCACAAAAGTTACAGGACGTTGACAACATAGTAGACAAAATGTATTTGAAAGAAGATGAAAATGGGCATAAAGTAAATAACTGAAGGAAAGACGAACGTCTCGAGTGCTACCAAAACCTGATTGACACTCAAAAAACCCTACGCACAGAGAAGCAACAATGCGGGTGTGTGGAGGATGAGGGGCACCCTCGGATTTAATATGCACTAAATGCACCTTTCTAATACTTTATTGTTGTGTATAAACTGTAGCTAATAAAAGAATACTTATCACAATATTTATCTACCTACAATTTAATTTTAGAAGAGACTTTTGGATCAAAACGCAATTTTTTTTGTATTTTTGGAACAATTTTCAAAATTATGCAACATTCACACTATAAACAAAATATTTTGCGGAATCAAGATATAACTACTAGATAACATACAAAATTCTTACCTGTATTCATTGAATTTGAAAATTGTCATCATTCCGATAAAATATAATAATAATAGTAATTTCTCAAAATTTAGGTATGGTCAAATACTGAGTTTTGAAAAGTCACTCCTCTATTATTTATTATTTATTATCAGATTTAAATTGGGTATTTTATACGATATTGAACCTGATTAATAGGTATCATTTTAGGCTAAAAGATTTTTGCTACAGAGGCATAACATTAAACGAATCTGTATGGAAAATCGAAAACATTATGTTATAGTATTGCCTCCGGAAATGGAACAGTATACTTAGAACCCGAACGAATAAAGCTTTCGTTATCAGTCCCGTCTTCAATTTACTATCAGATCAAAATAGATGTCCTATATACATAATGTCTGAAATGTCGTGATCGATAGACCAACTCTTGCTCAGAAACGACTTTCATATTGAAAACGTCAAGAATTGACAAATTGCTATCGCATCGAAATAGGTTTTATGTATTAGTATTGATTTACTTTTCTAAACATCGATTACAAAACATAACTAGCAAATGATTTTTCTGTAAATATATTTAACAACATTAAAGGAGATTTTAGTTTAGTTATCGTATTTTATTAGAATGTCTTCTACTGCATAACGAAAAAAAAAATATATAGGTATTTTCCCCCAGTTAGGGATAACCGTAATAAGGTAGAGTGTAACAAATGAGAAAACGCAGAGGAAAGAGAAATGAACTCGTCAAAATGTAAAATATTTTGTTGCGGTTTTTACTCGTCGTTCATGTCGCAAAACGTTGCCCTAGATAGTATCATACAATAAAAAACGGTTGTGTGGTTACAAATTTCAAACTCAAATTAGAAAAGGCCTAACATTTACTTCCTTCCAAGTTTATTTTTATTTTTATTGTTTAGCAAATAAATCCTTTTTGTCCTTTAAAATTTTTCACATAGCCTAGATCTCCTTTTGTTACGTTCGTTATATAACACCATCAGTATTTAGAATTTTTAAAACGTATTTGTATAATTTAACTTTAGAAAGTATTATTATTGGTTACAAAGGGCTTAAACTGAAATTTTATTGAATGTCTTCTTTTTTAGTTTTTAGTATGTAGTCCAAACCGGCCGAATACGTCAATTTTAACATGATATTTGAGATCGGAAAAGCATCAAAATCGTTTTAGATCGAAAAAATACATAGAACCAGTTCACCTATTAAAATTTTTGTGCTTACACATATTTTCATTAACTGTGTATAATTTCGGTTCTACTTTGATCACATTTGCTCATCATGTACCAAAATTGTTCACTTCGTGCATGTGCAATAGTCCCAGTTGTGTTGGAGGATTTCTAAGGGAAAAACATAATCATATTATTAAAGAGTGGGAATGTTAATAATTTATGTTTTTTTTTTGGTGGTTGAGGGGTTGTTTAGCTTGCCAATATTTTGTGAATCTGTTTATTTAGTTGAGATAGGTATTACCATTTTCATATACTACATAAAATATCAATTAGATCACGACGTTTCGCCTAAAATTAAAGGCTTTTTTATGTCTGAAAAAAATGAAGTAGGTATGAGTTTGATATTAAAAAATATTTTTTTTTCTTTTCTAAATGATGGATACATTTTGTATGGTTATGTTTTAGGGTTAGAGAGGGAATAATATTTCGCAATAAAATAAAAAGAATAAATAAGTACTTACCGAGATAAATTAAGGGTAGAGAGTTGCATTAAATTTTGATTAAATGTGTAAAGATAAACGTGTTGAAAACGTACATGTGTTTTGAATATAGTCGTTTAATGAAGTTGGAATGCATAATGCATAATAGAAGAAAGCTTTGAGGTGGAAATTAGACGAAATTAAAGTATTGAGCATTGAGGTTTTCCGTATCAGTTTTGAGGTTAATTGCGTTTGTATTTTTTTTTATTTCGATTGACTCACGTAATAGTTATTTTTGTATCTATAGTAGTGCGCGAACTGCCACTTTGGTGATCGAGAACTGATTTTTTTAACGAGGCGCAGCCGAGTTAAAAAAATAGTCGAGATCACCAAAAGTATTTCGCGCACGAGTTGCAAACAAAATTTTTTCTACAAACGTAAAGAAGTTGACAATACATTAAAATACAAAACTCTCATCTAGTTTGCGTGCAATGCGTACTTCGCGCACGCTGTCATGGTAACGTAGGTAAGTGAAAAAAAGGGTCACTTCGCGTATTGTTATCGATGCGCAAACCTTGTCATTTATTGACGTTTGTAGAAAATAGTCTTTTTACTTCCCGAGTACGAAGTAAAAGGGAAGTATTGTATTAGTGTTCCAAAAAAAAATTGACCTATGCAAATTTTTACATATCTTTGCGTTTCTGAATACGTAGATTCAAAATATGAAAAAAAAATTCCGTCTGTCGTCTGTAGTCTGTACGTAGGTACACATTCCTTGCAACGCTCTAAACTCAGAAACTATTAAAGTTATCGAAATGCGGTTTTCGCCAATGGATTACATTCGAGCCAAGGACGAAACTACTGATATTACCTTTGATGACGTCACTTCTGGTATAAGCTAAAATGGCGGTACTCATTTTTTTTATAAGATAAAGTTGCAGTTTTTTTTTATGTAGTTTAAAAGAATATTTTTTTCTGAATTCAGCAATATATATTGTGCTATACTTATTTTTTGAAAATAATTATTAAAAAATGACTTCAACGCTCGATACTCAGAAACTATTAAAGTTATCGAAATGCGGTTTTCGCCAATCGATTGCATTCGGGCCAAGAACGAAAATGCTGATATTACCTTTGATTACGTCACTTCCGGTGTAAGCTAAAATGGCGGCACTCATTTTTTATAAGATAAAATTGCAGTTTTTTTATGTAGTTTAAGAGTATTTTTTCTGAATTCAGTACTATTTATTTTTTGAAAAAAGTGTTAATGCGAGGGAAGTCTCGTGGCAACTTGCCAGAATTTTTTAAATGTTGTTCAGTATGTTCGGCAAGTGGTGTTGGGTTGTACTGTTGTAGTGGTTTGTTTTTTTAGTCTGTATCGAGTTGTTATGTTGTGTAATCCTTTTCCTAATAATATATTGTTTAGTTTGCCCGATGTATGTTGCGGAGCAGTTTAGACAATTAAGCTGCGAGATAAAAATAACCGATGAACATTTAATGGCATCTTTCGATGCGGTATCCCTTTACACTAACATACCAACGCAGCTAGCATTAACAGCAATTAAAAATAACTATGAAATCCTTAAGAAAATACATAAAAATACCACTTAGCACATTGATTGAAATAATAGACTTCCTATTAAACAATACATATTTTAATTATAATAATTCCATTTACAAACAGACTTTTGCAAAAATAAAAACATACAACCTCCCCTTAAACCATACAGTGTGTCCCCGGATAGGTGAAACGACTCTTGTGAAAGATAAAAAATTGTCGATATAAAATTTCATTGTTTGGGGTTCAGCCCTGCTTAGTTAAAGACTAATTTCTGGCATAATTTTAGTTTTCTAAAATCATGTATGCCTTGGATATTTTCAAAAATCTGATTTTTGGTTCTAGTAAACTACCTTTGTTAGTGAAGATATAACAAAATTTGATTAATAAAAGTTGTTTAGAATCATGAAAGAGTCCTACTTCTAGAATTTCAAGCACCTAGGCCAACGTTGATGTTTTGGCAAAAACGACTCTTGTGAAAAATAAAAAATTTTCGATATAAAATTTCATTGTTTGGGGTTCAGTCCTGCTTAGTTAAAGACTAATTTCTGGCATAATTTTAGTTTTCTAAAATCATGTATGCCTTGGATATTTTCAAAAATCTGATTTTTTGTTCTAGTAAACTACCTTTGTTAGTGAAGATATAACAAAATTTGATTAACAAAAGTTGTTTAGAATCATGAAAGAGTCCTACTTCTAGAATTTCAACCGTTGATGTTTTGGCAATTTACAATAATTTAGGTGATATGACTCTTGTAAAAGCGATAAAATTCTAAATAAACAAAATAAATAAAAGAATTTCTTTAACAACAGTCATATCACCTATCCGGGGATAAACAATATTAAACCATCAGATAAAAATTATTGTAAATTGCCAAAACATCAACGTTGGCCTAGGTGCTTGAAATTCTAGAAGTAGGACTCTTTCATGATTCTAAACAACTTTTGTTAATCAAATTTTGTTATATCTTCACTAACAAAGGTAGTTTACTAGAACCAAAAATCAGATTTTTGAAAAGATCCAAGGCATACATGATTTTAGAAAACTAAAATTATGCCAGAAATTAGTCTTTAACAAAGCAGGGCTGAATCCCAAACAATGAAATTTTATATCGAAAATTTTTTATCTTTCACAAGAGTCGTTTCACCTATCCGGGGACACACTGTATATTGGATGACGATAATTAAATGAATGGTATGTGCGACATGTTTCAGGAAAGAACTATTCCCATTCTCAAGCGATATCGATGTTAAATGTCAAATTACAAATTACAATTCATGGCTAAAAATTAACAAGATATAATACAATTAAGACAACATTGGTTTAAATTCACCTAAAGCAATACATATCTAGACTAACAATTAACCTCAAAGGTTTATAAATACAATATCACAAAAAGTGAAAATTCACAAGTTCGAAAATATAAAATTTAAAATTTAAAGGGCCCTCGCAATGAGGAACCCGAGTAATACCTGAGGAGCCATGGATGATGATCGATGTTGAAGTATGAAAAAGTTTTAACGTGAACGCAAATGAAGATAAAATATGAATGGCAAAATGTAAATGTAGACGGCGGAAGCAAGCAGCCAACCTACCAAAGTAGACTAGGCTAAAACTAAAATAACTAAAATGCATTGCCTTAGGTAAGTTTAAACCAATGTTGTCTTAATTGTATCTTGTTAATTAGACGGTGGAAGCAAGCAGCCAACCTACCAAAGTAGACTAGGGTAAAACTAAAATAACTAAAATGTATTCCCAGCAAACACACATATAAAATATACATACAACATATATAAAATTGAGGTAAATACCCCTACATATGCTTTTTTATATATGAAGTATGTAAGTGCCCTTTAATAAAGTTATATAAACCGTATGTCACACATATTACGTATATTTTACATAATAGTATGGAAACTTACGTATATTCTGTATAGAGAAATTTATATCATATACATTCAGATTATTACATATTAGTTATGAAATTTATGCGCTATTATATTTACATAATTAAATTTATGTACGTGATTTGTAAAATCTTATATGTAAGAAGTATTACGTATTTTTTATGTATACCGTCTGTAAGTAATTAGAGGTTATCTTTACATATATTTTATGGTTGAATATTTATGTCCGTTTTGGTGAAACATCTTTACGCGCGCGTCTAAACGACGCCATTAACTTCATCTTTCCCATTGAACTCAATAATACATGGAATAGCAAAGTCGTGGAGATGTGCGTGAAAAAGTGTGTAAATTTAAAAAAAGGTCGAAAGTCGTTTAACCACGGGGACTACGCGTTTGCTCAGTGGAAAATACCATGAAAATACATCATGTGTTGAAGTTACTGAACTCTACCTAATAAATTGAAGTTGGGTTAGAAAATTTTACGTAGTTTATCTTCGTGAACACGTGTATTGATTTGATTTGTAAACGTTACAAGGGTGAAGGGTTTACAGTGGGTGTTATGGGGTTCGTTCATGATTAAAATACAGTTTTGGATAATATCAGCTGTATAATAATGAAAGCTTCCACAGTTGTTCATTTTTATTTAAAAATTTTATTTGTTCTGGGTTATACTGTGTAGATATTATAATGGAATTGATTAAATAATCCAAACGTTTCGGACACCAATTACAGGTGCCTTCTTCAGTGGGTTAAAAATTAAAATTAAAACGAAAAGAAAACAAAAAGACAATTTAGTTTTAATTGTACAATTTGTCAGTTTTCTTTTCGTTTTAATTTTAATTTTTAACCCACTGAAGAAGGCACCTGTAATTGGTGTCCGAAACGTTTGGATTATTTAATCAATTCCATTATATATCTACACAGTTTAACCCAGAACAAATAAAATTTTTAAATAAAAATATCAGCTGTTTTTACCAACATAAATCAGTTTGAAGAATTCATTTCTGACAATGAAAATCATAAAATGTTTGTAAGTAAAATGTTAAAATAAAAATAAAACTAGGTATAATCTTCCATTTACCACAGGTAAAGTTTATATCGACAATTGGGGGTAGAGAGGTAAAAGACAACATTCACAGATGTTTGAAGACCCTTTTCACAAACGATATAGCTACAAAATGTTCATGGCTGGGCCAAAGGGGAAATTTTCGTATATGCAAGTTGGCGTCAATTACTGCTGTTAAAGGTAACATTGATAGTTTTAAAATGGTGAGATTCAACTAATACCTATACTTCTTTACAGATGTTATGCAAAGTACATACACTATTACGGAAAAGCTGTTTGAAGTGATTTGCAGTGAATGGTTTCGCTTAGCAAAACTGAGAATTAAACCAAAACCAATCAACCAAAATCAAGTTGTTCAATAAATGTAGTTTTTTTTATTGATTTAGTTTGACTGTAAACAAAATATGAAAAATAAATAAACCTTTTTACATCAAATATATGTCTTGTCTATACAGTGCGGTCCAAAGGTATGGAATAAATTCATTTTTAGCGTTATTATGTAATTTTTGGAAAAAACCTGAAACACGTCGATTTCTATTTATAATTTACCATTTTCTCGTATGAAAGTCTTACCACCCTCTTGCACCACATCGGAGGTATGAGCAACCCTTAAAAAAATTTAAATACGAACGGGTTGCTTGTGGCACCTTGTTTGAAAGGGATTTTAACTCTCTATTCAGCAATATAAAAATTTTTAAATTTGGTACACTCGTAACTCAGAAATTGAATTTTGAAAAAGAAATAGTTCACAAACCTCCGTTTGAGTTCTTGTTCTATTACCACATCCAATCATAATTAAAATGTCTATTCTCTGTATTTCTGTTAACTGAGCCATGATTTATTTACTGAAATGCACACACAAACAAAATTTGGCAATACACAAGCGTCTGTCAAAAATAACTACAAATATGAAGTAGTCTACTACTTAGATTTTTTGTTAAACGCTTTTTTCCTCAACAGAACCAGAACAAATAAGAAAATACCTGATTATTATTTCTAATTAAACAGATAATTTTATGATCGCCTTTAGTTATTTTTCAAGAAGTGACTGGTGGTGACTTTGAACATTTAATCTAAAAATACACTATTTCTTTTTCAAAATTCAATTTCTGAGTTACGAGTGTACCAAATTTAAAAATTTTTATATTGCTGAATAGAGATTTAAAATCCCTTTCAAACAAGGTGCCACAAGCCACCCTTTCGTATTTAAATTTTTTTAAGGGTTGCTCATACCTCCGAGGGGGTGCAAGAGGGTGGTAAGACTTTCATACGAGAAAATGGTAAATTATAAATAGAAATCGACGTGTTTCAAGTTTTTTCCCAAAAGTACATAATAACGCTAAAAATGAATTTATTCCATACCTTTGGACCGCACTGTATATCTTATTTAAGTAAATATCAATATGTAATATTGATGTAATTTTTCATCTGTATTTTTTATGTAAATACATTACATAAAACGTATATAAATTCATCTACTACAGAGATAGAAGAATTTACATCTAATATGCATATGTATATATTATTTTGAACATTGCTGACATCCTGACATTAAATATCTCTTATTTTTCTTCCAGTTTTACATAATTTGTATGTATATTATATATAAATGTGTTTGCTGGGTTGCCTTAGGTAAGTTTAAACCAATGTTGTCTTAATTGTATCTTGTTAATTCTGCCATGAATTGTAATTTGTAATTTGACATTTAACATCGATATCGCTTGAGAATGGGAATAGTTCTTTCCTGAAACATGTCGCATATACCATCCATTTATTATCGCATCCAATATATGGTTTAAGGAGAGGTTGTATGTTTTTATTTTTGCAATCCATTTCACCCCCTTTGTGAGATATGGACCATTTCAATTTTTCATTTTTCAATTTTTCTCCTTACCCCAATGTATCTCGGTAAGTACTTATTTATTTTATTGCGACATATTATTCCCCCTCTATCCCTCAAACAGAACCATACAAAATGTATCCATCATTTACAAAAAAAAAATATTTTTTAATATCAAACTCATACTATTTATTTTTTCAGACATGAAAAAGTCTTTAATTTTAGGCGAAATGTCATCATCTAATTGATATTTGATGTAGTATAAATGAAAATGTTAATATTTATCTCAACTAAATAAAGAGATTAACAAATATTGGAAAGCTAAACAACTCCTCAACCACCAAAAAGGAACGCGCTTCTGCCGTACGAAACAGAACAGTTCATTTAAGTGTTTAATATTATTTAATTTTGTACTTCAATATGCGTACAAGGTTGAGCCCGTACAATCGTACATGTAGCGTAGGTATCGTAGTATTATGGAAATTATTATATCTTTGAACTGGTCTACTGTCACCACAATGATATTACGTGACAGAAATTGAAAGACCAGTATAATAATACAAAGAAAGAAAGAAATTTTGATCTCGTAAATATTTTTCATTATCTTACCAGCGATTACAAAATCCCCTGCATTGAAAATTGAACAGAAATGAGATATATTTACAGCTGATAAAAGGAATGAAAGACACAAAACAAGAAACGCATAATTAAAAACGTTTTATATGTTAGGCTAGCAGCGTGCGGTGCGCCTAAAATAAAGAAAAACAAATTACATCACGTAAAAGATATCGCTTTGGCATTGCAGTTTTAAACAAGTTATGAAATACTTTGTAGTCGGTAATGAAAAACTATTCTTCGCCTTTGAAGTAAAATATTGTTTTCCATCATGACCTATTTCTATAATTAAAATTAAATTGTACAAAGATATACAAATAAAATAAATAAATAATTCAGCTGGAGGAAACATTTAACTGTTTCACTACGTTAACGGTTACTAATCCCTTGCAAAATTAAGGACGCAATTTAATTACTTCCATCTAATACGCATTGCATCTCTCTTGTGATTTTTTGTTCATTCATGTGTATTTTTGCTGCACACTCATGGGAAAATAAATAACGCTATGTGTAATAGAAATCGGTTACATAAGACCCAGTTGCATTTTAAATAGACATTGTTTTTTTTTGTATAACAAAAATAATTGGGCAAATTTTTTAATGAAAATTTGATTTACAATGCCATTTAGTAGGTATAATATAACCTGTTAGAAGTTTCGTTTCATTTGCTTTTTATATAAGAAAGAGAACTGTACAAAGAATCGCTATAACTCCAGCTTACCTACGGAATCTTTTCAATGGGGATGCTTTATTTGGGGATTCACTTAAATTTCTTTCAAGGATTCTTCGTAAGGATTTAATAAGTGATTTAAAAAATTCCTTTCGATGCAGTTCCGTAAAAGTCGGCACAAATGTTATTATGCTAATTTTATAATAATTCAGATACGTTATAGTATTATTTATGCTTACCAAATTGCGGTTGGATTTGTATACATTTTCTTCTCTCCTTTAATAGTGATACGTATCTTACCTATGTATTTGTGTAGATTTAGAGAACAATTATTATTTATAAATAGCTGTTACCGAATTTGCAGTTGTGACAGAATCTTAAACCACTTGCCGTGTACATCTTCATATGATATTAATTCGTTTTCCAAATAGTACCTACTAAGCGTTCGAAAGATGTTTGTTTAAATTCCCGATGTGTTGGAAAAGTATAAGCAAGAAAAGAAAACAGCAGAGGGATTACAACAATTTGAATGAAACGAGAGTTTTTATTTAGAACGCTGCAAATCTTCTGCTTTGAATAAGAATAAATTTATTATTATACATATAGAATAAATCCTAATTTTATAATTATTATTAACAAGTCTAAATATAAGACACATTTCTTATAGCGATTCTCAATCATGGAGTTCCCCAAGGATCAATCCTTGGTCCGCTGTTATTTCTAATTTACATCAACGACTTAGTTTCAAATGTAAATTCTAATTTGATATTATATGCTGATGATACAACTTTAATCAATTCCTCAAGAACACTCGTCGATACGGTACATCTTTTAGAAATTGCAAAGCAAATGGCCAAAAAATGGTTCACTGTGAACAAATTATTATTATTAAATGAAGAAAAAACTAATTTACTATTGCTCACACTTAAAACCTCCATTGTATCTGAAGCAAATTCTTTGGATTACTTCGCCAGTCACATCTTGGTCAGCTCACACGGACAAACTAGTTAGTCAACTCGCAGTTGCCGCTTTTCAACTTACATGTCTTTCCAACAAACTATCGACAAAAGTGCTAAGGTTGGCGTATTTCAGTTATGCACACACCCACATTACATATGGAATTATCGTTTGGGTCATTCCGCAGTATTAAACAGGGTATTCACAATGCAAAGAAACAACGTAAACCGTTAACATTTTACTTTCCTAATGGTTTAACATTGTCATTAGCTTAAATACTTAAAAAAAATAACCTTCATGTCATCTGATCATCATCGTTTTCTATATTAAATTGGTTAAAGGGTAGGTTTAGAGATTGTTCTTCAATTCATGCACAGAAGTATGCTGGGTGTCGGATATAGAGACGATTGTAGACACGACTCTAAAAATTTTCACTGTCCCCTGTCAGTATACCTATGCAGGGTTGCCCACTTGCCCTTCGTTCTTCGATAGTACCTTTAATATTTATTTTAGGACAAAAGATCAAGAGATATTTCTTATTCAGATGTTCCTTGTTTACAATCTAAAAATATTTTCAGGCCCGCACTGCTCTCGGTTTCGTCTGTACAGGATCGTACTCGATTATTTTAAATGGAACATCCTATAGAGTTTTATATTTTTGAAATCCATATTCGATTCTAGACCAAGTTTGTTTACCCTTTCACCTACTTAAGTCAACTCATTTAAGAGAAAATAAATGTTTTTTTTTTAAACTGTGACCGAAATCAACAATCAGTAAAAAAATCTAACTATTCAATGTTTGGCAACAGAGCAACAAAATTTGAGATTATCATAAACAAAAGAGTGTTTTATTTCTCGATATGCTGATTTTGAACGAAATTTTTTGCAAATTGGGCGTACTGAATTTTTTCTAACGACCACAGAAGAACTGCAAAAAGTCGACTATTTTATTTATATTTTTTCATGAATGAACTGATTTTTAAGTTAGCTTTGAATTTTGTTTTTTCGCCCAATTCTGAAAATAAAATTAAAGGAACCAACAAACAATAACAATATTATTGTATCAGATATTTACTTATTATTATATTTGCTGATGCATAACATTAATTAATACCATCAGAGTTTTAATGATATTTACGAATATATTAGAAGAAACCGTAGCAAACTTATACAAAGCTACGTGAGATTAAAAAAATCGTGTAATGCTGGTGTACAAAATTTTTTAATTCCCTTCCACCATTTGTAATCTCCTTGGAGCATCGCAAGTTTTATTAAAACATACTTAATCACTCACTCATTTTACTGTTTCAGCGACTTTTTAAAAAGTGATTAAAAAAAATGAAAGTCTAATAACTTCTATATTTTTGGTATACTTATTAGATTTATTTTTGTATAATGTATTACTGTATTTTAATGTGTTATTCATGTTTATGTTGATTTCTTATATACCTTTATACATACACGTACAACGTGGCTGTTGACGAGTGTGAAAAGTACTATATGTATTTATTTAACACAATAAATGAAATATAAAATAATAAAATAAACATAGATACCATAATAATATACTTATAACAAATAAAAAATAAGATAAGAAAAATAAAAATAGCGAGGTGAAACATTTCTTTATAAAAATTAATAATTGGTTTTATTCTTGTTTTATTAAAGACACTTACGCTACTGCATGTTCTTATTTCATTAGGCAATTTGTTAAACATGATCAAACCATTAAACTTACAAGGCGTACATATTTAACATAGAAATTATCATTATTCCTGGTATAATAATTGTGTATATTAAAATTCTTAATAATGAAATTGTCAAAATAGTTAGGAAGTAAACCATTTACTATTTTGAAAATAAAAATTAAATTATTGAGTTTGTAAATGTTACTAATTGAATACCAATATAATCTTTAACATGCAATCAATAGGTGTGTACTTATTGCATTGCAGAATAATGCACATTCTTTGGTTTTGTAAATATTGCAATTTTTGTAAGTTTGTTTTGTTTAGTTGTATGAATTTCTCCATTTTTTAGCTTGGTAATATTAAAAAATAAAGTACTTGATATGTAGCTAAAATCTTTATTACGAGTTTCTATGGCGATCGATTTCGGCAAGTTTTGCCATCATCAGGCCTAGCTGTAAGTACATATGGTGTAATTGTATATTAATATAAGGTGTGGGGGTTTTTTACCGTCTGGGTGAAGTTTATGAGAACATGAATGAAAGTTGTGGTGAGTTCTTTGGTCAATCTGTAAAAGGGAGGGTTATTATATAAATGAAAAAATATTTAATAAAATCAGTACCTTTTGTTGAGGGGGAAGTAACATGTAGAATTTGGTGAAATATAAGAAACGATCGCTCTAATAATAGTTTTAACTGTTTTAAGCACAAACATGAAGCGTGGTTTTAGTTTATGTGGGGTTATGATGTTGAGATTGTAGTGGGCAGTGGCGTACAAAATAAGCCATTGGCGTAGGTGTGTTTATCGTTGGTATTTGGTTAAGTCAAGGGGTAACATTTTGTATATATGAGGTTCTTGAAATTGTGTGATCACACAATTTCAAGAACCTCATATATACAAAATGTTACCCCTTGACTTGTGATCACCTCATATATACAAAATGTTACCCCTTGACTTGTGATCACACAATTTCAAGAACCTCATATATACAAAATGTTACCCCTTGACTTAACCAAATACCAACGATAAACACACCTACGCCAATGGCTTATTTTGTACGCCACTGCCCACTACAATCTCAACATCATAACCCCACATAAACTAAAACCACGCTTCATGTTTGTGCTTAAAACAGTTAAAACTATTATTAGAGCGATCGTTTCTTATATTTCACCAAATTCTACATGTTACTTCCCCCTCAACAAAAGGTACTGATTTTATTAAATATTTTTTCATTTATATAATAACCCTCCCTTTTACAGATTGACCAAAGAACTCACCACAACTTTCATTCATGTTCTCATAAACTTCACCCAGACGGTAAAAAACCCCCACACCTTATATTAATATACAATTACACCATATGTACTTACAGCTAGGCCTGATGATGGCAAAACTTGCCGAAATCGATCGCCATAGAAACTCGTAATAAAGATTTTAGCTACATATCAAGTACTTTATTTTTTAATTTGTTTTGTTTATTAAATAGTTTATTGAAGAATAGTGTTCAATAATTGGTTTAATTGTTGCGTTATAAATATTAATAAAATCACTAGTATTTGCTATTTTTCTTGCGAAAATCGATATGTTTACGTTTAGGTAAAGTTGTGATAATTATAGCTTGAGTATTTTTAACATTAATTTTTCATTTTTCATTTATATTAACATATTCCGATAATAGTTTTAGACCTTGGTTCATTTTTCCTATTGCCTTATCTAATGGTTTATCATAGACTGCAATTAATGAAAAAAGTTAATAAAATCAATTTTGTATGCTTGACTAATATCATTGATATATAACAGAAAAAGTAGAGGTCCCAAAACACTTCCTTGGGGAACACCATACTTATTTGGTACTATTTCGGATATGCTATTATTCACCATTGTCATCTGTGATCGATTAGTAAGATAATCATCTAACTAGTTTAAAGCTGTTCCTTCAACTCCATATGATTTTAATTTTTTAATTAAAATATTTCGCTTAATTGTTTCAAACGCTCTTTGTCGATCTAGGAAAACTGCAACAATATAATTATTTGTAGTATTTCCACTATTACATACATAGGTATTAGTTTTTTTTAAGTGCGTCAATTGCCAGGCTTATTACGACGAATGTAGTAGTTATAGTAGTAACAGATTTACATAATATTATGTTTTATAGTCCTTCGATAAATTTTTCTTTTGTAATGGAGGTAATAATTTACTTACGGCTCAAAAATACAAACAGTACAAACTGTCGTAAACAAAGCTTCGATCTGCTGCGGTTGATTTACTAATTTTATTAGGTTTCGGCCAAAATCACACAGTGGTATTTCTAATACGTAAAATACTGAAATTAGTAGTTGTTCTCATATGCGAAAGTATATAAATTTTGCAAATACTAAGGATATGATTGTATTAATACTAAACGTGTCCATATCGCAGGTTTCGCGTTGGTAAAACAGTGAGGAACTGTTATCTTGAAAATACTATGATAACATCGTTTTGAAATATTGACACGACATAAAAGTTTACGGCACCAAAAAGTGAAAAAAAAATTAATTAAACGTTATAAAACAGAAGACACTGAAACGAACCCCATCTCATTACTGTAAGGATATAAAAATGTAATCTCAAAGTCTCACTGTTTATAGTACTTCTGTGTCTTTAAAACATGTAACGTACTCAACCTATATACGGTTTATCTTGTCCTTCAGGATTATGTACCAACTTGACGAAATTAAAACGTATAAAGTGAGTAAAAAGCCTGAAAATGGTTTATACCTACTTAATAATTTACCAACAATTGCGATGTGTGGAGAAGGTTATGTTTTTCGTATTTAATAAGGGTGTCTACGTTACTATAATGGATTAGTATAATGGGAACAGTAAATTCGGAAGCTTTACAAAAAATAACAACGCGCTAAAATTCCGTGATACAATAGAGCTAACGCTTTCAAGTGAAAACCACAAGATATTTATCACCGTATGCGAGACAAAACAAATTATAAGTTATGTGATACGACGTCGGATGGATGCTTGTGGTTCTTATTTTGTACCAGAGAACAATAAACTTTACAGCACAACGCATTTATGTAAGTATCATCGTATTTAGGTTTGATGTCGAACAGTTAAAACCGGGTCAAATTTTAATTTATTGTGTCGTCAGATTTTATTAATTTGTGAAAAGATCTAAAGGATCTAACAATTTTCGTTGACTAATCTATCTTCCTAAACGTGATTGAGTACGTCCGTAGCAAACGGACAGGAAAAAGCTTTTTAAAACAATTCCGGATACAACGCACTCCCTTGCATTTCTAAAGCGTCTAAAACAGAAATATTTACAGCTTGCCAGATCGTAATGTATAGGACAAAGAAGACCTTTTTACGACATTTCTATCATGAAGCCTACAAAGCAAAAATGTTTCACGTGTAGACACATAACAGAGTTTGACTCTGTTTATTGTGGGTAAATATTACCTATGGCGAGTATACTTTCTAAATTAAAATAACCCCAAAAAACATACACAAAAATGAAGCAACAAAAGGAAACAAATTGTCATTCTGTTTTCAAATTTACTTAAATCCTACCGTTTATTTGAACTGTTAACTTATTCAATTATCATCCAACAATTTAAATGGAATATTCTCCGTAAGTAAGTTTATTCAATACCAACTGGTGTAGAACAATAAATACGGCGTAGTAATTTTACCAATAATATTCAATACTTCATTTGAGGATGTCGGAGGGAGAAAAAAAGTTGAAGGATTGGATTGTGTTGTTAACATGGAATTACCCACTAGCGTAAATACATCTGTAACTGTAAAAATTTTGATAAATTTATTAGCAATTTCGACTGGATTTGACAGTTCAGGGAAAAAAAAATGTTTTGTGATGTATCTATCTAGATTTTGTTTTACCAGATTGTCTTTTAATCTGTTGCCATACTGTTTTTCCTAGGTGTGTGAACATAGCCGTATTATTTTGGAATAACAAAATTAAATCATATCTATAATTAAGCGCTCATTATGCGCCATTTTACGCCGTTGAAATGAAGTTTTGCGCCCTAATAGGAAAGGAGGTATTACAAAAATTACATTCATACGGCCATGTTCACGGAGCCGTGAATTTTTTTATAAATTGATTTCTTTTTGCAGAATAACTAGGCGCCCATTAAGCGCCGTTTTGCGCCGTTACAATAAAATTTTGCACCCTAATAGGAAAAAAGTTATGACAAAAATTGCTTTCCAACGGCCAAGTTCACGGAACCGCTCATTTTGTTAAAAACTAATTTTTCCTTAAGAATTAATTAGGCGCTTATTAGGCGCCGTCTTGCGCCGTTAAAATAAAATTTTGCACCCTAATAGGAAAAAAGTTATGACAAAAATTGCGTTGCAACGGCCAAGTTCACGGAACCGCGCACTTTGTTAAAAACTAATTTTTCCTTAAGGATTAATTAGGCGCTTATTAGGCGCCGTCTTGCGCCGTTAAAATAAAATTTTGCACCCTAATAGGAAAAAAGTTATGACAAAAATTGCGTTGCAACAGCCAAGTTCACAGAACTGCGGATTTTATTCAAAACTAATTTTTTCTTAGGCATTAATTAGGCGCTGTTAAAATAAAACTTTTAACCCTTATAATTATTTTTTTCAATGCAAAGGATAGTATTGCTGTTTCCATATTTGTTAAGGATATTAACCTATTGCCCGGTTCGCTTTCAAATGTTAATAAACGTGTCTAAATTAATTAATTGAAATTAATTGAGTCCATAATTCGGTGGATAAATTTCTCACAGAATGGGGTTGAATCCGTAATAGTAGTAGAAAAATCACACTACCTTCCTCATAGTTATTTAATGAAGTTTAGATTGAAATTAAGTAGGCGTAAACTTTCAACCAAGTAGTCATTATAAATTAAAATTATAAGGTTACCAATTACATAAGTTACGACATGTTTCGACGCATTCATCTTCAGGCTATAATATAATATGTGAGCACTAAGACTAACTTAAAGTGAACGCCAAACAAAATCCGTTGCACGTCATATAATGTGAGTGACGTAGATTGGGGGCAATGTTGCCAGATTGTAATTGAAAGAAGGTAACGCAAATAAAACTTCTGAGTTCACTCGTAACTTTAGTTATCTATATATATAAAAGAAAGTCGTGTTAGTTACTCCACTTATAACTCAAGAACGGCTGAACCGATTTAGCTGAAAATTGGCAGGGAGGTAGTTTAGAGCCCGGAGAAGGACATAGGATACTTTTTATCCCGTTCGACAGCATTCACGTGTGACTTGACATGAAACGTCAGTCACTATAAAACGTGATATAACAAAAAAAAATCAGACTTGGAATAACAAAACGCACATGACAGCTATGTAATTGACGTATAATGACAGATATGTAATGACGTATGGATGACAATTTGATATTTGTAAGAAATCTAATATATAAAGTAGAAAGTTTGTGTGTGTGTTTGTCCTTTATACAAATCCACACCGTTTCACCAATCTCCACGAAATTTGGCACACATACCTTACTTGATCAGGAGAAGGTCATAGAATAGGTCCCGTTCCAGAATTTCACCGGGAAACCCGAAAAATACCCGATTTTCAGTTTTTTAACAGGAAATTGAGCTAGAAAGCTGAAAATTTGTATATAAGGTCTTCAATAGCTATAAAAATTTTTACTTTACCCTGGGCAAAATCGAGTATTCACACCGGGAAATAAGAAATGTACGAATTTCCCAAGACCGCGGGCAAAGCTGCGGGTAAGCAGCTAGTAATAAATAAAAAACCAAATCAAAACTTCAAAATTGTGACAGTCAAAACATAACCACAACAAAACATTACAAAATCGATACCTTATGGAATTGGCATTGGCAACGTTGCTGAAAACAATCCATGGTTACCAAATTCTGATGAAATTAATTTTTAACAGGTGGAATTTTCACGATTTTTATGCCGTTACATTTACGGCAGGGACGTCAATTATCAGCTGATTGCTGACGTGCAACGGATTTTGTTTGGCGTTTACTGTACTTAAAATAGTTTAAATTGTAGTGAGATGAATGAGATGTGGGCGAATGAGAATGAAGTTCAATTGACGAAATACAATTAAACCGTCATCACTAAAACAGACATCATAGGGTAAATGCACCTGTTGTGGCCACTGCACATGTTCTGGCCACTTCAGAAATTAATGTCAAATTTGAAATTTAAATTATTAAATGTTTATAGTAATTTAGATTTAAGTTTTCCCGCCTCTGTTATCCCTTCCAGATTGTCTGTGCGCATGCTATTTGTTGTAGGTATGTTCATTTGTATTCGAATTAAATTGTTGTGAATGTGCATGGTATCCAAGTGGTGCAATTTGTCAACGAGGTAAGTATAACTTACTTTTTGTCTATAGGTACTCATGGGCGAAGTTAGGGGGGGCTACGTGATTTTAATGCTTTAAAAGAGATTTTACCAGTAAACATTGATAAAATACATGTGGCCACTACTAGAACACGAAAATGGCAATCGCGCCAAAATATGTAGTCAGATCATGCGGCTACAAATGGAACATCAAAACTAGGTAGTTGTGGCCACATAATAGAAAGAAAGAAAATATAGCCGATATAGTATATGAGAAAAGGATAAAATATGTTGTTTTTGTTTTTTCAGAAATCATCATGTCAAGAAAATTATTTCAATATTCAGAAGAGGCGATGCAAAACGCTTTAATTGCAATAAGGGAACAAAACATGCCTGTTTCCACTGCTTGCACAAAATTCAATGTTTCTAGAACAGTAGAACGTCGGTGAGAAATCGTCTAAATGGTAAAACTTCTGATGATTGCCGACGTGTTGGGCCTGTGTGTTTTGGGTCCAGAAATTGAAAGCAAATTGGCTACTTGGATTCTCGATTGTGCTGCCCGGGGTTTTCCAATAAATAAAGAGGGATTAGTTTTTTCGGTGCAAAAATTGATAAGAGATTGTAACATCGAGTCACAATTTTTTAAAGATTTACCAGCTCGAAAGTGGTTTCTTTTCTTTTTAAAGAGAAGAAAAATAAAATTAATAAACAAACTCCGAAAGAAAAGACTGCCAAATGAAAGACTGTGAAAGCAAATGTAAAAAATGAAAGTAAAACAAACGAAAATGAAAATACCAGCCCTTTTAGCGTGGGAACGTTTGTAATTCTCAAATATGAAAACGATTTTTATCCTGCAAAAATTGTCAATGAGGACAATGGAGATTATTATTGTTGTGCAATAATGCGATAAAGTGGCATGAACCACAAAGACGACCTTATTTGTATTATAAATGAACCTGATGTTATCAGCGGGGAGGAGTTTATGATGTTCCTGAAATGAAAGAGTTTTTAAAATATGTTTAAAATATTTACATAGATGTGTTTTCTTTTATTTTTCAATAAAATGTTTGGTTGTCTTTTATTTTGAAACACTATGGCCACAACTGGTTTGGCCTGATGGCTTCAACTAGTAAACTGGTGGCCACAAATAGCAAAATTGTACATGGTCGAAATTTTATTAATTTTATCCTTATTTAGCACAATGTTTCCGTATTTTGTGTCTTTATCTACAATCTATGAACATGTAAGGTTTTACTTATCGCGCCGGCATGAGGTACTAGTCTAACGTCATCATGTTACCATTTGTCTTAAAGCGGCCACAACAGGTGCATTTACCCTACTTAATCGTTGAAAAACTTTAACCAACTACAAACCAATTTTTGTTCTCCTTTTTCTTTGATTGATATCAAAGTAAAAGTAAAACGCGTCTAAATTAGATTAATTGCTTTGAAGTTAGTAATACCTACGGGGTCTGGACACAACGGCCACTGGACACAACGGCCACACAGAATTTAGTATGCCCATATCGGCCACATTGGACACACCGGCCAAACGTGATGTGTGGACACAACGGCCACCTTGGACGTAACGGCCACAGCTCTAGCTGGACACGATGGCCACTTTGGACACTACGGCCACATATCAGATACTTAGATTGACACTAAAGCGCCTAGGTTATTTGCAGATTTAGTTTTTTTTTTCAATTGATACAAAACATAATGCTAGACTTAAACGTAGATTGACACTTAAGCGCCTAGGTTATTTGCAGATTTAGTATTTTTGTTTCCTATAAATAGAAAACTCCTATTATTTGTGAAATATTTATCGCAAACATTACCTTACAATTCTGTGTGGCCGTAGTGTCCAGTGGCCGTTGTGTCCAAGGTGGCCGTTGTGTCCAGCTAGAGCTGTGGCCGTTACGTCCAAGGTGGCCGTTGTGTCCACACATCACGTTTGGCCGATGTGTCCAGTGTGGCCGATATGGGCATATTAAATTCTGTGTGGCCGTTGTGTCCAGTGGCCGTTGTGTCCTAGGACCTAGACCCATACCTACTACTAAAAACCGCACAACAGAAACTCTGGCCTAGGGAAGTGCTTATTAAATCGGAAGAAATATGTAATACCGCAGTGGTACTATCGTGTACTGGATAGTACCATTCATTCTGCAATGGGATTAAAAATTGTAACTTCCTCTCTGCAAATTACGGAATATAGGACCTTCCGTGCCCATTAGGGGTGAGTCGGACAGCCATTTTTCGCGTCCGAATACGTCCACCGTCCGAAAAATGTTGGACTTTAACTGTCCGAATCCGTCCGAAGTTTGTCCGGATCGAAACTTTTGTGTCCGTGTCCGAACGTGTCCGAACAAATTTTCAAAAAGTACGTCCGAAACTGTCCGAATTATTTTTTGTTGTCCGAGTCCGAGTCCGCCCGAAAAATGTTAAAATGAAATTCGAATGCGGTAACGTAGGATAAATTAAATATACACAATAACACATGCAACAAACATTTAAAATATATGTATTATGTAGTTAGTAGCCGTGACATTAATTTATTGATGGAGCGCTCCAAAACTTTAGAAAAATAACTTGATTTTTCCATCAATTGAACCCCGGCAAAAAGAACACTCTTTGGCCATGGCGACGTGTATAATATGATTTCCAAATTCATTGGTAAATGGAACCTCTGCAAAGCGATCTTCTCCGATTTTTTAATGCGTTTTGGACAGTTTCGGACAATTTCGGACAATGGAATTGTCTGAAAAATTGTTCGGACATGTCCGTGTCTGAATGTATCGGACAAAATATTGTCTCGGACAGTCCACGTCCGTCGGAAAATATGATTTGCCTGTCCGTCCGACCGATAATCTCGGACACTTTCGGACGGACAAGTGTCCGTCCGGAAATCTCGGACAGACCGCTCACCTCTAGCGCCCATGAAGAGAGTTGGTTGGAGAAATTGGTAGATAGATATAGATACAACACTTTTATGGCGTAAGAATATATATTTGATTAAAAAACATTGTAAAATCATACCTACTTACACACTATACATTAAGAGATGACAAGAATGACAAAAATTCTTGTTAACCAATGTAACTTTTTTTTTATAACTTTTTTCCTATTAGGGTGCAAAATTTTATTTTAACGGCGCAAGACGGCGCCTAATAAGCGCCTAATTAATCCTTAAGGAAAAATTAGTTTTTAACAAAATGCGCGGTTCCGTGAACTTGGCCGCTGCAACGCAATTTTGGTCATAACTTTTTTCCTATTAGGGTGCAAAATTTTATTTTAACGGCGCAAAACGGCGCTTAATAAGCGCCTAATTAATTCTTAAGGAAAAATTAGTTTTTAACAAAATGAGCGGTTCCGTGAACTTGGCCGTAGCAACGCAATTTTTATCATAACTTTTTTCCTATTAGGGTGCAAAATTTTATTTTAACGGCGCAAAACGGCGCTTAATAGGCGCCTAGTTATTCCGCAAAAGAAATCAATTTATAAAAAAATTCACGGCTCCGTGAACATGGCCGTATGAATGTAATTTTTGTAATACCCCCTTTCCTATTAGGGCGCAAAACTTCATTTCAACGGCGTAAAATGGCGCATAATGAGCGCTTAATTATAGATATGATTTAATTTTGTTATTTCAAAATAATACGGCTATCTTCACACACCTGTTTTTCCTGTACTTGTCACATTTAAAATATTACTTTCTAAGTGACGTCTTTGACTAAAACTACTATTGCTTTTAGAATTGTACAGTATTTGTTGTAATATCTGGGATTAAATCCAAGATAAATATGAAGCAACCTTTTCTGGCGACAAGCGACTTTTATGTCTTTTGTCAGTCACGGTGTAACTCTGATGTTCTCCAGAACCTTTCGATTAAATTAACACCTGCATGATCAGTAGTATTTTCCGTATTTTTTCACCAAAATGCTAGGTGGGAACCATACGTACTGAGTTTGAAGTTTTATGTTCTATGGGTATGACACAACAGCAGTAGTATTAGTAATACTTTTGTGATTGTATCGTTTTTATGCAGTAGGTATATTGTAACTTATTTGTCTAGTGAAGACGAACTGCAAGTTCCAGTTCCGGCTGGCAGATAACTACAGTTAATAAAAAGTTGTTGCAAGGTCACGGTGTTGGTTCAGGTTTGCATGGCGAAGGTGAAAACGTTTTGGCTTCGTTAACACTCTTTAAAGAAAAAAAATTCAAGGAATTTAATGAAATAGGATCGTGGAACGTCTAAAGTACGTGAGACTAATTACAGCCAGATTTTTATTCCAAAGAAGGTTCCGGATACCTGAAGAAGAAAAATCAGAATTCCATAAAACATAGAAGATATCAAGATCTTATCTGCTTTGACATAAACTCATTCAACCATTACATCGCAAATAAATCTAAACAATTATACCTTCTTGAAGAAATGAATATTGGGTTGGTACGAGACGTAAGATTTCCATAAGAAAAAAAACGAAGTTTGGTATTCGAAAAATAAAACTAACCGCCAACAATCAAAGAAATGGTTGGACAAAGACAAATGTATTGCCAAAAAAATTTATCCATTTCGAATATATTTAGTAAAGAAATATACTATAAACTATCTTTTTTTTTTGTTTAATATAATTTCCTAAAAAGGTCCTTATACCGTGTGACAAGTTTCAAAGCGGGATATAGCCGAATAGCATGGGAAATCACATATTTGCAGTTTGCTGCTCACCAATTATATCTACAAGAATGGTAATGATGTCTATCAAAAGATCATTATTTTCTGAGCCTGTTTATACCAAATATTTTACCTATTTACTAATTCACTACTTTTTTAATTAGGAAAATATAATTTTCAAAAGTTAAAAATATGAGCAGCCATCATGACATGTCAAATTCGAATAATTTTGAATATTATCAATTCAAACATTTTCAATTATGTAATATGGTATTTTCCTGAAAAATTTAACCATGAATAATGATAGTTATAATTAATTATAATAATAGTTATTATAACAAGCAACGAGTGTTTAAATAGGCAACAGGTCTAAAAATTAATATTAAACATTAATTATAATTCCCCCTTTGTGAGATGGAACCGTTGAACTCTATACAGGGTGAGTTTTTTTTCATTATTTGTATGGGGATCTCGGAAACCATAAGAGTTACACATTTGCTTAAATGCGGAAAGATTTGCTTCTTTGGAAGACTAATCCAGATACGCATTTGTTGATTTATGAAAATGCATGGCTTACTAGATATTTGTCAAAAAGTAAAATTCTCCAAAATCGTTTCAGCCCTTGAATTCGTTTATTTCTCAAGATAGACAAAAATTGTTCAAATACAATTTGTAGACAATTTTGTGTCGAATAACGTCACCGTACTAGTTTTTTAATTTTGCTTAGCATTTTGAGGCTATGAAGCAAAGTTGAATTTTTTTAAATGGAAACAATGGTTGGCTATGGCGTATTTTAATAGTGCATTTTTTTCTCATTGTAATGATGTAAGGGTTGTATCACTTATTTTGATAAATAAAGGCACAATACACGTTTTCCTATTATTAGGTTTACAAAAAATCATATCCTCCCCTGGAAAACAAAAGAAATTATTATCGATACACATTGTGACACCTTTTCAACATGGAGTTAACAGCTTTCCCAATTTTACGCCCATTTACATCTAATCCGCTAAACGTATTAATAACAACTTCCTGCAGCTCCTGCATCTTTTTATTCCTCCAAATACAAAAAAGTCTAAAGGTGTGTCGATAATAATTGTGTACATTTCGAACACTTACTGTAAATTTCTTTTGTTTTCCATGGCAGGGTCTGATTTTTGGTAGACTTAATAATAGGAAAACGAGTATTGTACCTTTATTTATCAAAATAAGTGATACAACCCTTATATCATTACAATCAGAAAAAAAATGCACTATTAAAATACGCCATAGCCAACTATTGTTTCCATTTAAAAAAATTCAACTTTGCTTCATAACCTCAAAATGCTAAGCAAAATTAAAAAACTAGTACGGTGACGTTATTCGGCACAAAATTATCTACAAATTGTATTTGAACAATTTTTGTCTATCTTGAGAAATAAACGAATTCAAGGGCTGAAACGATTTTGGAGAATTTTACTTTTTTACAAATATCTAGTAAGCCATGCATTTTCTGAAATCAACAAAAACGTATCTGGATTAGTCTTCCAAAGAAGCAAATCTTTCCCCATTTAAGCAAATGTGTAACTCTTATGGTTTCCGAGATCCCCATACAAATAATGAAAAAAAACTCACCCTGTATATTAAACATTATTTGCATTTGACACGACATTGTCATGGCTGCTCATACTTTTGAAATTTTGAAAATTATTTTTTAATTAAAAAAGCAGTGAATTAGTAAGTATACCAAACAATTTGGTATAAACAGGCTCAGAAAATAATGCTCTTTCGGTAGACATCATTACCGTTCTTGTAGATGAAACTGGTGAGCAACAAACTGCAAATATGTGATTTCCCATGCTATTCGGCTATGTCCCGCTTTGAAACTTGTCACACGGTATAGTTTGTCCTCTCTATATGATAAGGTCTTACAGCTTTTAAATCAAATTAAACATTTTATTCATTTTATTATATTTTGCAACAATTATCGTTCCAATGTTTGAAATGATGAATTCTCAAAAAGTAAGATTTGTAATGCTTTTTTCACATCTCTCTAAATCTCCAAATTGACGTATTCATACATTTTATAATTTTGCAAACTACTTATCACACAACATTTGAAAGCCAATAAAATGAGAGAAAAATGTGGTATATCTACCTATATTCTTCTAATGATGATGATGCTCTCAATAAAAGACAAAGAACCAAAAAGGAAGAATTATGTACTACCTAATGTATATGTGCTGTTAGTCTACCTAAAGGTAGAAGAATTTATCGCCAAATTCCAAGAATAGGGCGAGATGTTTCAAAATTCAGAACCCGCATAATTACTTTCAGTTACTCATGTGAGCCGGGTGCCCCGGGTGGACATCTCTGATGAACTTTCCTCGTCGTCCTTGTTCGAAATTAGTTTTACATAATATTCACCAGATTATATTAGTAATACCAAAGAAATGGTTGGCATAATGGCGTAACAAATTTATTTAGAAAATCCATTCGTATTACTGTTAATTTTCGTCAAATTAGTCTGATACTTTTCTGATCGGCTGTCAGCGGTTTTGGTATGCAACGCGAAACTGTCTGAGGCCCAATTCATCGTGTAAATTTGTTTAACCAGTGGAAACCTACATGTCGCTGCAGAAAATTGAAAAGTAACCCTACCTATGATCACTGAGTTACCTATCGTGGACTAATTCAGTAAACATTTCTTCATTTGTTTGTCAATGTGGTCTATGCAATAGGTGATGAAACACAAACTATTCAAAAAGACCAAATTAAGAAAGAAAAGAGACCCTATGTCCAACGTCACCAGCACGCCAGAACAAAACTGATAATACACGTCCAACCAAACACACATAATAACACATCAACAACTCTATCACCAGCTATCACACACGAATACTGCGTACAACTTAGGTGCAACATGCTGCCCACTGCGTGCATGCCATCAACGCCACGCCATCTAAGGGCTTACCGAACCGCATGCCAGAGGGACGAGACCCTCTCACATACCCTACAAGGGTGTCCGCTGACGCATTAAGATAGGATCAAAAGGCACAACCAGGTGGTTCGATGTCGCACCTCAGGAGGAAGGGATGGGCAACCGAGGTCGAACCCAGGGTCAGACATCCGGACAACCAACTGTATAAGCCGGATGTGGCCACCCACCTCCCCAGAGCACACGGTCATATGTGACGTTCAAATATGCTGGGAAGGAACGCGCACTCTGGGCGAGAGCCATACCAATAAAAATCTTATTGTATGACCACCTCCAGTGCAGAGAAGTCGCAGGGCGACACTGGCCCGGGAAGGAACTTCATTTCCTCCCAATTACCATCGGGGCACGCTGTATCTGGCCGCGATGCAATCGACCAACGGAGTCCACCCTCCAATTTTTAAAACGAATGCAAGTACGGGGCACCCTGAAATGGGGGTGCACCATGCACAAGAACTTCATCGCATTCGCGTGGAAATGACGTGGCACCAACGGACATCCTACCAACCGGAAGTAACTGTGCAAAAATCAACACATTACCTGCGACGAGCTAAAAACATTATACTTACAAAGATATTAAGAACAGCAAAAACCTATTAAAGGTAATAAACAAGCATGGTAAGGATGCAAAAGAAATGGTTAACACCATAAAAGATCTATACCCAGCATTAAAACATAGACAAATGAAAAATAACTTTAAAAGAATGATCAATAAAATAAAGAAAGCGTCTGATCCCGTTTCAATAATATCAAACTCCGACCTTGCAACACACAGTAGCTCATCATAAACCCCAAACTATCAATCTAAAAATAATCTTTAATTGAAACGTTTATCATAAGTAATAATAATATTCAAAAGTAATATTATTCAACACTGTTATAATTATTGAATACTATAATTTTCAGTTTTCATCAATGAGATTTTTGAGCTTGCATATTCTGTGTAAGTTTTTGAATTCTTGGGGTAATATTTTTGTTCAAAGCTACACACATCACTTACTTTCAATCGATTCCTACACTTGTTTTTAATAATCAGTAAAGCAGAAATCCTTGTTCGCATAAAGAAGTTGTGAAGAAAACCATAAGATAACGCAAAGCGATTTCTCGAATTTTAATGTACGAAATTGTTTTTTTACACCAAAACTGCTCCAAAAAATCTGATTCAAATGCGTCTTTACAGTTTCTATCATTTTATAATTATTCAAGAAGTTCTTCTTTTATTTCTTCTGGAACTTCTCTAACATTAGTGCCAAAAGGGTTGCGTATCAATTTTTGGTGAATTTCAACTTCTATATTACTATATTATGGGAAGTAACCATTAAATTCATCGGCCAACATTTGCAGATGTTTTCTTGTATGCCTTTCTTAAACGTTTCATATTTTTCATTCAAAGTTTGAAATCTTTCGCGGACCATATTTCAGTTCTGACGGACCACTGGTTGGGAACCACTGATCTAAATGATCGAAATATTAATAAGTAACGGGAATGGCGGGGCTAACCACTCCCGACGCGACGGCAGGAAGAAATAATTTACATCGGTCACCAACTAGGGGGTGAATAACTGCCCCCTCGTCCTAGAAGAATACCGAAAGGTGATGCCCAGACCATCCACTAGTGAATTAGAGAGAGGAAAGGGTTTTAGTGGGTAAACCTGACCTGGATGGAAGGGAGCCCCCCCCCCCGCCATAGAGCCGAGCGGGGGAGCCTATAAAAGGTTTCCCATACCTCAATAAAAAAAAAGATACAGTTGTACGAGAATAGCGCAAAAATTGCGTAGTTACACACTTATTTGATTATTTTGTAAGTTATACATTTCCAGGTATGCTTAATTTCTAATTTACTATTCATTATTGGAATACTCTTCTTTCTTAGTATTCTACCTAAACTCACACCAGTGTGATTTCATTCTATTTCAAAGCATGTTGGTTTCCTTTGAATGACTGTTTAAATAAATTTTACATAAAATTAACTTTCAATTGGAAATTGAACATGATGCCTTAATAAATAATCCATAATTTCTTATTTTTACTTTCTCTAGTCCACCCCTGAGAAAGGAAGTTGATGACATCAATTACCCCCGACCAACAAAGCGTGATATATGAGCACATCAATTACACAACGCTATTATGATTTTTAGGCTGTAAACAATCGAATTAGATAATAAGGATTTTATTATTTTTACTCTCTAATATCAATTGTTAATAAAAGGCGTTGATGCATTCTAACAAATGAAGCCATATACACAAGAAGAAAATACTGTTGCCTTTTTACTAATATACAGGGTATTACATTTTGAATTTGTGATACATCGCCACCTCGTAAACAAAAAAAGACACAAATTTTAATCAAGCACTTCATGATTAAAAAAAACAAGCTAAAATAACGTTGTTCAGAAGTACAATTAGTTCAATTATTATTTTAACGCAAATGAGCGATACTGGCTGTCCTTTAAAACTCGCCTAAATATTATTCAACCGGATACTTTGTTATTCAATAGCTTAACATGTCAACAACACAATAAATTACGAAAAGAATCCATTTTCTTTAAAGTATATATAATATAACGATATTCGTGCAGAAATTTAATTTTGGTTTATATTGCTGCTTTTGTAAATGTCAAACATATCCTAAATTATTTCAGTTTTAGATTAAAGGTAAATTCGCAAATATTGCATAAAAGTTTTGGCACGCAACGTTTAATAGGAACTTCCACTACTTGAAAATATATTGTTGACCTGAAAAGTATTGGACATCGTAGATTAGTTTCCGCCGATTTAAAGCTAGTTTACAGATATAATAAAAACGAAAATGGTAGAAGGTAAAACATGTGGGAATATCGTCAAATTTATGCTTTTTTGTAAAGTAGAAAATTGGTACGTTGTAAAAAGTATAAACATCCTTGTAAATAAAACACACAATTTTATTAAAACTGAGAAAATGTTGGTGAGCGTCACCGTATCTCCCTTCGTATGCGCCAGCCCTAAATTTTTGTTATTTTCTTTACAAAAATAGAAAAAAATTAATCTTTCCAATACAAAGTTCGTAATATAATAAATAACATCTCAATAAGAAACGAACAACAGACCATCAAGAAGTAATAGACTTCCAAGCGGTTTCCGTATATCCAAGCAGAAGGCGTTTACGAAATAGATAAATTATTTGGTTCTGTACAGACTTTCACAATCCTGCAAATTTTATCATTTCCTTAAAATGCAGTACTATAGGGGCGCATGAGCATTGTAACCCCTACAAACCTCACACAAAATGATTTCAGTGCGGTTTTCAACGTCGCGACGCGTACCTAGCCTTTATACGTTGAGGAAAAGAGCAGTCTAAGGAAGCGGACAATTGCTTGAGTTTCGTAAAGTGTTATAGGTGAAGTTTGTAATTAAAAGTGTCAAAAAAATTTAATTTCTTCGTTATTAATTCAGCACATCTCAATATCACTTACAATTTAATTAATTTTGCACAAAAATTCACCTTTTTTAGAATAGTAAATATGTCGATATTGACATGCTCTTTGCAAGCACTTTCGAGTCAGTGAATTTTCTAAGTTGAGGATTTAAAGAAATGGAAGATATAAATAAGGATGAACACAAATCTCCTTTTCAGTTTTTCGGTTCAAATGGAATTTTAAAGTAAACGAAAATATATAAGAAACAACATTAAAATTCAAAACATAAAATGAACGTTAAAATTTGACGCTTTATCTTTTTCTTGCGTTCAGTAATAATTAAATTAAAAGTACAGAGGAAAGACATATTTACATTGCTAGAATTACTATTCCATGCCGTTTTGTAATGCAAATTTGTTTGACAAATTGGGAAAACTGACCCGAAAAAAAGGTTTATAAAATATAGTGCGAAAATCGTATAATGTGTGTATTTTGAAAGTTAATTTTAAATCGCATATTTACATATTACGATTCCAATCGATCTCAATCAAAATTTAGCTTCATACACAGTTCATTACACACTGAAAATTTTGGAGATTTTCCAATTTAAAATTCTTTTTTACGTTTGCATCTTATCAACCACAAATGCAATTACATGGTAAAAAGAATATGGGACGATAACGAGAATTTTAATAACCTGTGTAAAATTCACGTCCAATAATCAAGATAAATCTGAATTGAAATCAATAAATCAACTCGTTTAGTTTTCAGCTTGAATAAAGGTTTTTGAGGACAAATTATTACACAGATACACGCAAATGGCGCGATTTTATTTTTTTGTTTCATACTGCACACAATTTCCATTCAATTTAGTTTTCAACTTGATCAGTTTTCAACAAAACTATTGCATGTTGATGCACAAATGATTTTCAGCCATATGAATAACTATCAAAAGCAAAATCGTTTATTCTGTGAAAGGTATACACGAAAGCAGTAATTTTTATCTGCCAGTAGCACTTCTCATTTTTTAACACTTCAGTAGATGACAACACTTTCTTGCCATTTTTATAATATAATCGCATCTCAAGTACAACTAGGGTTATCATCTTTCGAATAATACGAAGAAAGACCATAGAATTTGTTTCTGAATGGCAGAAGTGCCACTACGAATCTTTGTCATAAAATATATATCATCGGATGTGTAATATTGATTTTAATACGAATACGATGGCAATAAATCTTGTGGAACAGAATTTTATTTATATTAGATCGTCACTTAAATTCGAATGGGGAGTTATTTGTGCAACACGTCTAAAAGTTAATATTTCACATGGATATATTTTCAACCCTTGAAGCCCCTTTAGTTAATAATCAAGAAATATAAAATTATCCAGTTATGCAATCGTATATTAGGGCTTTACCGTTCCCCAAAAAAAGATTGCAATTCCAAATTTTAATTGGCCATTGTTGATTAACCATTAGCCATGATTAATTTAATCTAATGAAACTTCTTTTCAGCCATGCTTCATATACAATTGGCAACATCCTAAGTAGTTACCAAATAAGTAACGGACATTAGAGTGTAAAATTAATTAAAATACAGCTATTGAAGTGTGCATTTAAAGATCAGAAATGGAGTAGTAAACGCTTAATATGTAAAATCGCAAGTGATAAGCTAAAGTAACTTTATGTGGAAACGCAGAATGGACTTCCATCTGTCAAATTCATCGCTGTACATAGTTATTCTGACAGTAGTTTTCCATGTTTTTGTTACAACGCTAGTTGTTGCAAGTAAGTATACAACCTATAATTAACTACATTTTCACATTTAAAACTTCTCACTGTAAGTAACGTTCCCCTAAAGGAACGACGATCAATACCTTACAACAACTTTCAACTTCTTTTACAGTTTATAAAGAGTTTTTTTTAGATTAAGCATACGAACGGCAGTTACACATACACTCTCAACTTCCGAAACTCCTTCTGTGAGGGATTTGGAGAACGACCAACATTTTATCGTTGTATAGTTCAAATTTTCACATGTTGTAGAGGTTGCTACGACTTTTGTTTAGTGCCTATAGCTCTGTTATTATTGAGTCTAGAGAAAATGTGTAAAGGAAAAAGTTTCAACGATTCTAACAATATATCAGCTGAGATACTTATTTTCAATATAATATAGAAATTATGTTAATTTTTTGTTTTTGTTTAAGCAGTAGGCTATGGACACAATTGATGAATGCTCATCGCGTTTAGTAACAAAATTTTACTCAGTAATTAAAAGTTATTAATTTGAGGATTCGTAAAATATCATTAATTTTTCTAATGAGGAAAAGCGTGATATGATTATTACATTTTGTGGCATAAAAATTCCGTCACAACAATATTTCGAACGCTATTTTGATCGCCGCCAGCCTTTTCTATCGACCTTTAAGAGATTGTATGATAATTTGGAAGAGTATGGTTTTTTGCATAATCCAAATAATCCTGCAAAAGGCATTAATCAAGAGGTAGAGATAAACGTATTGGGACGTGTAATGCAAACTCCATCGATATCAGTTGCATAAACACTACGTATTTGATGATTACATTAAGCGTATTGAAGTTTATTAACATGTGCGAAGGGGTTCACGGTCATTTCCCCGCCGAAAAAATCCCGCCGGTCAATTGCCCGCCGGTAAAAATGTTCGCCGGTAAAATTCCCGCCATGACAAAATCCCGTCAGTCAATTTCCCGCCGTAATTTTTGAAAAAATAAGCAATTAAGAAA
The DNA here is from genome assembly GCA_036250285.1 of Pyrocoelia pectoralis. NCBI lineage: Eukaryota > Metazoa > Arthropoda > Insecta > Coleoptera > Lampyridae > Pyrocoelia > Pyrocoelia pectoralis. The sequence goes on from CM070075.1 coordinate 10,446,265, forward strand.
GTTCTTTTTTAAATAACTTCAGTTTTGTAAACCTGTGTGTCATGCCACTATTTTAGTATCAATTGAAAAAAATATACTAAACCTGCAAATAACCTAGGCGTTTTAGTGGGGGAATAAGCGTAGAAAATGGTACAACATTTACGTGTTAAGAACGAGGTTGAAACAAGAGATAGTAGCAGGCGAGTATTCATGTATAGTGCCGTAGGTCTGTAAAGGATGTCAAAATGCCATCGGGAAGTTCTTAAAATGGCCGTCGAAAATATTTTATAAATTTATATATAACGGTTCTTTTGTTAAACATGGCAATGTCTGGTTTATTAATACAGTCTTCTTTTTTGAATTTAGCATATCTTAATTTACAGTAAACAGCGGCCTCAAATTCATCTTACGCCTCCTGAGCGCATAATCCGCCACTGGCTGCACATAACGTAGGTACATATGTAAGTAGATCTTTATCACAAAAATAGGGGAATCTCAGGGGAATCATTTTGCCTACAGCGGCGGGCAAATGACCGACGGGATTTTGTCATGGCGGGCATTTTACCGGCGAATATTTCACCGCGCGGGGTTTTTACCAGGCGAACAATTTACCGGCGGGCAATTGACCGGCGGGATTTTTTCGGTGCGGAAATGACCGGATACCGTGCGAAGGTGATCGGTGCTTTAGATTTAAAGTTTTATGGACGGATGAAACACGATTTACAAACTGCGGCATGTTTAATAAGACAGGTGCGGCATCAAAACAATTCTTGAAACATACATTAACTTACTGGTGACCGTTATCTTCACTTTCTGCAAAACGATTTGGAAAATATGTTATACGAATTACCTTTACAGATGCTGGTATGTTCAAAGGGTTTCAACACGATGGGGCACCGCCGCATTATCAAATAACAGTATGAAATCATTTAAACGAAACATTTCTTAATTGCGCATTTATCAATTGTTTCCATAGCCTATTACTTAAACAATACGACATTGTAAACAACACTGGCGATAATTTCTATATTAATGAAAATAAGTATGTCAAGTGATATATTGTTAGAATCGTTGAAAAAGTGCCTTTTTTATAAAGTCATGGCCAACTATGGTTTCCATTAGAAAAAACACAAGTTTGTGTCGTAACTCAAAAATTAGAGCTTAAATAAAAAATTTGATTAAACCGTATTATTGAGGCCATAATTATGTACAACTGTTTCTTTTACACATTTTTTCTAAAGTCAATAATAACAAAGCTATAGGCACTAAACAAAAAAACCAAAAAATGATTTTTTTGAGATATCTAGTTAGCCATTTTTTTCAAAAAATGAAAAGCTCATTAAATTGAGCTGGTGCAACAGCAATTCTTTTCGCATTTAATAGTCTCTCTATCTCTGCTACTTTCCAAGATCGCCATACAAATAATGAAAAAAAAAACTCACCCTCTATATCGATTACGATCACAAAAAAATTCTTTGCGAAAGGATGTGTCGTCTTTTTTTACATACACTTTTGGTGTCGGATACGATTTGATTTGTCGGGTTGAGTTACATTAGATAATTTGTTTTTGAACTTATAGTTCCACTCACATAATTTCCAAAACGAAAACATGAATTTCTTAATGCTACGATGGACGTCGATGAGTGTATCCCTTCACTACGCAAGAAGCGAGTAATAGAACGTTGCTTCATTCCGGTTCACTGTCAACATTTTCAATTGTTGCCATGATCCTTCACTAAAAAGGTTTTCTGAATTTCAAAATTAATCATTCAAACAACTTGTATACCGGGTGTCCCATTTTAATCTCCCATCTGCGAAAACTCTACAACACTGCGACGGATCAAAAAATGGTCTCAATAAAAAGTTAACGGTTTTGAGGGGGACATCTGATGCTGTCAACCTTGTCCCCGACAGACCCCCAGGGGGGGGGGGCAAATTAAATTTTTTAAATGGAAACCCCTCATTTTTATTGCATATTCGGATAGAACGTTGAAAAGTAACTGAATTTTATTCGGAGACTTTTTTTATAGATAGCTTTGCAAACGTAAAATTTTTTTTTTTAATAATTGAATCACAAAAATTGTTACACTGAAAAAACCTACAAGGCATTTAGTATTTTATGCCATAACAAATTTTCCTAATTTAGGTGGGTGCTAATAATTATATTCTATTATAGTTAAGTATATTTACAGTCTTTGTCATGTTACATATCGTGAACGATATCCTATAAAGACGATCAAATAAAATCACCCCATTATCTGTAATGCAAAAAAGGTAAAATAACAAATAATTTAATAAGTTTTGTTTAAAAATCTTGTCCAAAAAGTTTGTCGCGTTTGGATGTTAACTTGCCATGGTAGCACTAGAGACATATTCGCGCCGACCACTACTATTCAACACACAATCTTTTAATTTACAATAATGCAGAAATGCATTTTTACACTTTCACAGTTAATAGTTCTCCCACCGACGCGCTCACTTATACTTCTGATGAATGAATTCATTTGTTGAGAAATCATGCACAATTCGATATGAACGAGTTTTGGAAATTGTTGCTAATGCGCTTATCATAGAGCAGGTAGTTGCTTTACGAATCTGACTAAGGATAACATCGGGAGTTAGAAAATAATTTCCTTTTGCGATGAAACAAAACCGCTTTTCTTAAAATAAATGCATACTTTCTTTGCTATCCCTATTTGAAAGAAATATTTTACGGTTTATAAAGATTGTAACAAATAGTTTTGCGACAATGTCTTAACATTGTACATTAACAACTCTCCTTTAATTTTAATCTGTGATCGTTGATAATAACAGATAGTGTAGAAACGCATTGGGTTGTATGTAAAATAAATATTTAAATTGAATTTACATCTTCTTATTGTATAGCAACCTATACGGAATTCCACAAAATAGGTTTAGAGAATTAATTATACATCCCTGTCTGTTTCATGGAATCAATCAATTTGTTTAGCGCACCTTCCATCTGGATGACTGACGCTCAAAAAAAGTTATACCTTTAAAATTGCAGCAAACAGAAATATTCATTTTTTATTAATATCGGTTTGGCAGGTGCTTTGAGCGGTCTCTTTTATTCCACTATTGCTTATTGCGAACCAATATAATATTCACCTTGAAACGAAAGCTTCTCTGGTGTGTAGTTAGCCAATGATTTCATCTTTAGATTTTGATTTCGGTTGTAGGTACTTGATTCTTAAAATCTTCAACAAGCTAAAACAACTTAAGTAGGTTACAAATTAATTTTTCCTTAAAACTAATTTAATATCTATTAGTACAAATAAACACAATTTAAGTGATATCTAAGTACAGTTCTCCCGTAGAAAGGCGCGGATTTTTCATTCAAAATCTTAACTATAATACATTAATTAATCTTAATTACCAATGTCCAAATTGCTGTAATATACCTTATGCTGTGAATCAGTTTTGGCACTGGTTTTCTAGCAAATCTTTTCCGCGGTGAAACAGAATTCTTGCCTCTCCGGCAATAGGTAAAACAAGCGGTAAATGTTAGTTTTCATTTTCTACAGGTGATGAAACACAAAATATACAAGTAATGCTTGAAATTATTTTTTATCATATGAGAAATGTCATCTTCTCTATTGCAGAAGTTGTCGATATTGCTTATGAAATATATTTTTCTGTGGAGAAGCTTGCATATTCAAATCCAAAAATGAAATATAAGAGGAACTAATACAAAATCAAATGCTGCAGGGTTCTGCTAGTCATGCGACATATTCTAAAAAATATACATATAAAGTACGTGTATAATATTCTCCGTGATAAATGATCTACAAAGGGAAAGATGAAGGGTAGGTAGTAGGATAAAGAAGGAAAATTGTGAAAAAGTTATTTTAGGCGATACAGGAAATTGATAACCTTTAATACAAAAATCACGAAATTCAAATTTGCATTAATACGTTAATATAATATAAATCGATGTATCATGTATCACTTTATACCTACTGCTTATATTAAACACGCAATGCAGATTACAAAAAGGTTAATGTACCTATTAATTACATATACCACTTTTATTATTATCAATTACCTGAACATATTCTGACATTAATTGGAAAATGAATGTTTTATGATTCAGACTTCTATTGTAGTAGTCCGTCACTTAATTGAAATTAAAACAAAAAGGTAGCAGATTGTGACACTTAAAAGTGAACGTATTCTAGACGAAAAATTGAAAAATCTCCAGTTTGAATCAAAATAGTATACATTGTAATCGATTCGACTCTCTTATTTAACACATTAATTGGAAATTATTATCGATTCACTGCCAAAAGAAAGATATCGACTTTTTAGTGTTTGTTTTGTAAGTAAGACCAAAGACTACCTATATATATATAATCTTTGGTAAGGCTTACTACAGAAATATAGTTAACTCCCCTTCCATTCAATTCAATACGCCAAGAAACCCAAAACCAAAGTGTAAATTTAGATCTAACAGTTACTTTTGCAACAATACATTTTACAGACATTCCTTAACTTATTACTATATTGAACACAATCCATTCCTATTTCCCTTTTCCATACATGCCTTATCACCCCCTGCGCCGTAGCCTGGTGTAATACCATAAAATACATGCAGTCTATGACAATATATTACACTTCTCCCCTACAAACAAATTTAAGTACAACCAAACCGCTGCACTGGTTTCACTTCTCGCCTAGGTCTACCTATGTCAGTAACCTCCGAAACATCGGCAGCAATCAACTCTACCTTTTCAATTTGGGAATTTCCTGAATTTTCACTTTCTAGTTCCATATTATCATGGAGTATCCGAGTTTCATTTAAAATACTTTTTTCTTCAAACGTCAAGAAATTATATCATTATTCGACCGAATAGTTGGCGCCAAAGTTTGACATTTATCGCTATAGCAGATTTTACTTTTACTTTTCCGCCGCCGGAAGGAAAAGTGTTGTCATAGAAACACTTTTCCGCCGCCGGAGGTAAAAGAATGTAATTCTCATACCGTTACCAAGGAAACAGATCTTTTACCTACCTATTCGTAAAAACAAATACCTATTTGACAATGACGTTTAATTTAACGAACGCCGCTAATAATATCCCTTGGCGGAAGTTTGAAGAAAAAATAGCATATTTTATTTGGCGGAGAAGTTACTTTTCATGGCTTGCCTTCTATTAGCCGCCTCACTTCATTTGGCGGCTAAACACAGGCGCGCCATGAAAAGTTGTACTTCTCCGCCACATAAAATCTATTTTTTATTTGATTTAATCGCCTTTTCCATATAATATTATTTAAAGACGGAATTCTAATTAAATAGGTAGATTTTCCAATTTTTTCCTTTTACCCATAAAGGCTTCTGGGGATTTTTGTAATCTCTTACTATAACATGTTCTTTTATTTCAAATATCAAGAATCTTTTTCCCCCATGATATTTTTTTTGTAGTTTCTGCTTATGTTTTTACCTCGATTGACCTTTGAGTACGTTTAGATGGTAAAAGATTAACGAATCTCGCGCGCACTTTTCTATTAAACGATAATTGTGACGGTGCGACCCCTGTAGTACTGTGGGGCGTATTTCTAAAATCGAATAAAAAATTACATAGAATTTTGTTTAAATTGTTTATGTGTTGCATTTTTCCCCAAGCATTTTTTAGCGCAATTTTTATAGTTTTGACCGCATTTTCTGCTTTGCCTACTTATAATAATAATAATAATAATAATAATAATAATGGACTATTCGATGGTTCCACAACCCCCAACTTGATCATCTCATCCAACTCCTTATTCACATGTTTTTGTAACGTCGGACTGATGGGATAATATCTTTGCTTTATAGGTTCTGCATTCGTTTTAATGTCATGAAACACAAGATCCGTACATCCCAAACGATCATGAGTTCCAGTTTCAAAAGTAGTATTTACTAGTGAGGTGAGTTGAGAAGATTGTAATGCTGTAAGGTCTTGTATGGCATCAATCTCGTTAATTTTAGGTGGACCAGTAGTTTCGAATCTCCACTGACCTTGACGAAAGTCAGGGACAACTCCCCTTTCCCTCCAAAAATCAATTCCCAATATGATATATTGTTGAACAGATGGCACAACTAATACTGTAAAAACCTTCGTTTGTCCTTCCACTGTAATTGGTAAGGATACTGTTCCCAAAACAGGACAACGTTCCCCATTCGCTATTTTACAATTTTCAAATTCTGGTTTATTTAATGGTAACCCAAACTTTTGTAAAATTTCCCATCCCTGCGCTCCCAAAATGGGAAAAACAACTAAAAAATCTTTAATAATAATAATATATTTGGTTAGATGTTATCCCCCATAAATTTAATTATTGTACCACTAAGTAAGTGTGAATGAATAAATAATAATAATAAATAAAATAATAAAATGGTCAGATGCTGACTTGAATGATTTAGATAGATTAACTAGAAAAATGCTAAAGAAATATAACTATTTACATCCAAAATCTTCTGTAGAAAGACTATATCTCAAAAGAAAAGACGGAGGACGCGGTTTAACAAATTTATTTAATTTGTGCAAAAATCAAATCAATCTTTTACGAAATTATTTTTATTCTTTAGAAAATCTGCTCATTAATAATATCATTCGGTTAGATAAACATTATTCAGGTCTAAATCTTAAACTTAAAAGTTTCGATTGTCAACCAAAATTAAATTTTGAACTAAATTGGATAAACAAAATCTTACATGAAAAATATCCGACTATATTAAAATCCTCAGAAATAAATAAAAATATGTCCATAAGATGGTTAAAAGATGGATTTCTACATTCAGAAACTGAAGGATTCATATGCGCAATTCAAGATGGTGTCATTGCAACAAATAATTACAAAAGACACATAATGAATCTGGAAGTCTCTGATAAATGTAGAAAATGTCTCTCCCAGAATGAAACCATAGAGCACATTATAGCTGGTTAGTGGTTGTTCTAATTTAGCACCGATTGACTATCTTTATAGATATAACCAGGTTTGCAAAATATTACATTAACAAATTGCGAGAAATTTAAAGTTAATAAACAGTATTAAACCTTATTATAAATACATTCCGGAACCAATATTAGAAAATGATTCATACATTTTATATTGGGATAGAATAATTATAACAGATAGGGAAGTCTCACACAATAAACCCGATATTGTTATAATTAATAAAATAGACAAACATGCTGTCATTATTGATGTTGCTGTGCCATTATCCCCAAATATTATAAAAACTGAAAACGAGAAACGCAGAAAATATGAAGCATTGGTAATTGAGATGATGGCAATTTGGAATTTGACTAAAATCTACATTACTCCAATTGTTATTTCGGCAACAGGTGTAATTTCTTGTAAATTTGAATCTTATTTAACATCACTAAATTTGAATCCAAAATTATTTGTAATAATACAACGAGCTGTTTTATTACAAACATGTCACATTGTCCGAAAATTCTTTAATCTAAATTAATTTAATTTTACTCATAAATATTATATACATAATACATACATAAAAAAAAATGAATTTATGGTTAGATGTTATCCCCCATAAATTTAATTATTGTACCACTATGTAAGTGTGAATGAATAAATAATAATAATAACATTTATTGTCCAAAAGAAAAAAATTTCCAATTATAGGACAAAAATTATAGGACTAAATGCCCTATCACATTCCAGCGACCAAACCCATTCCACTTCCTTTTTTTAATAATTTGTAAAAGGGCTGTAAGCACGCATGCCAAATTATGTTATTTACTTTAATTTCCTAGCGTACACCTCCCCCCTCTTCCATTTCGTTTGTCTACCTTACAACTATAACAAATTTGAAATTATTCCAACACAACACTACTACCCGCAAAGTTGAACGGCGGTTTTGATATTTTTTGTTGTTCTTATGGTTTCTATCGTTTCATTTAAAAGTAAAACTATTTTATTCACCTCCTCACAGGGTACGCTAGGAGGGGAAGCGGGAACAGGAGCGGAACATAGTGGAGGAAATAGTAAGAAGGGATGTGGACACCAAAACGCAGGAGAGAAGACCGTAAATAGGGGAAGGAAGATATAATGAAGGGTATAGAGAGTTGGTGACGGAACAACACCGGAATAATTTAGGGGGGGGGGGGAAGCTTAGCGATGAAGAGGATGATAGCACGGTTTAGGTGTGGGAATGAGGAAAATGGCAATAAGTACTGAAGGGAGGAAAAATAAAGAAGGTACAGGTTGTGTAGGGACGGAGGGAGGGGAAAAAAAGAAAGCACGTACTAGTGGAAAGAGGGGAAGGAGAGGACTGGATGAAGGAAGTGTTAGATAGAAGGAAGGTGGTCGGGGAATTGTATGGGGGAAAACAAATTGTTTATGTAGTTAGGTACGTTAGAATCCAATCTTTTGTCAAAACATTTGATAATATATGTATATGACAAATAAATAATAATAATAATAACACTCACCTCCTCACATCATAGATTACGTCCTGTCGTTTCATAAATAAGCGACAATTAACAATTATATTATTGTGTACACTCCAAATTATAACACTTTGTAGGATATTTTTCCCCCTTTGAAATGGAGGTCTTCTCGTGGAGTCCTTCTCGTCCCACCAACTCCACGAGAAGGCCTCCATTTCAAAGGGGAAAAAATATCTTAACAATTATAGTTGAATCCATGTAAACTTACCTTGTGTAACTTTGTAAATAGTTAAGACACCAATGTGATGATCGATATACTTGGAGTAATCGGTGGTGTACGTAGAGAATCGCTTTGAACGATCTTTTCAGAGATCACATTATCTGCAACTCATTTGCGCCATAATTTGTTAACAGCTTCAGCTTGTGTCTTGAAAAGACATCTTACTTTTGGAATTACATATACTCGTATGAAATCATGTGCTATGAAGGACTAGCACGTTCATAAGCGGCTAGGAAAGGTTGACATAAATTCGGTTTCTCTTAGGCAACGGCCAATAGTGGAGAACCTCAATCAGCCGTGATCCGATCATATTTACGCGTGTATGCATTGTCGCTGCAATATACTTTGCATGGAATTTAGGCTACAAGTGATACCAAGGGTTTCTGTCTCGACGATGTACTTACTTGCACGTGTAGTATTACTTTACTTACATCTTTCAAAAATAATTATTAAAGTTTGCCACGTGTCACAATTAGTGACGTAAGATTTCAGTTTGCTTTTCATTTAAAATCGTTACTCTTTACACATCTCAAAAGGAATACGCATCGAATTCCCTATTATTTTATGATTCTATTTCTGGAACGTTCAAAACGGAATATAAAATGGTTTAACGAATTAAAAAGAGACAGCACTCAAAGACCTGAACTCCTCAATTATTTAAATGAGTATTATTTGCTTTGTACCGTTAAAAATAGTAATTCATTATTAAATCTCCAATTTTACTACTTCTTATTTCAGACCTTTTTATTTACATTTGTGAAAATGAAAAGGTGATTTGTGGAGCTGACTAAGTTTTAATATACCGTTAATTTAATTGATGCAAATGCCAGCTTAAATGCTTAAAATTGAATTCAAATCCCGTTAACAATTCACAATGGCGAAGGCCAATAAATTTCAAATGAAATTATTTTCTTTTTCTCACAATGCTAAATTAATTTAGTTTGGCAAAGATTGACTGAGTTTGCTTCTCTTTTTAACTGGACCGGAATATTTTTAGCTTACATGTCTGACACACAAATTCTTCCACATAAAATAACTACGACTACATCATAGTGAAGGTGCGTTATGCATTGTGCGTAATTGTTCTGGTAAAAATGCCTTAAAAAACCCAAAAGATAATATTTAATGTTTAATTTACAAATTTTTCCTGAAGCTGCCCATGCATTTAAACGATAAAACATAATTAAAGAATTACACATGCAAGATCAATTCCCTTTATCGATGAGGAACAATCTCATTAATATAAAAATTACCACACGACGTGACAATCGTGCTTAATTTTATTATTCAGTGGTATGTTATGAATGTAACACATGATGGAAGGGCCCAGAATAGTCGATTTAGGCTAGTAAAAGTCCGGACATACGTACTTTCTTGGAGCAGACTTTGGAAACTTTGAATAGTGAATTAAACAGGAAAGAAAATAGCTAGAAAGGGGGGTCTTTTATTTTCTAAGGCTTCCTTACTGAATGAGAACAACCGCTCAACAACACGGTGTCAAGATGGTGGTCACAGGAATATCTTTCGAGTCGGGATGATCTTTTAGATTCGGAGATATAAAACAAATATTTAAAGAAAATGGAGAAAAATACGGCTATACATTTTCTCAAAATGGGTAAAATTTTGATAGTATTGGCACAAACAAAAGTGAAGAGCAAAAAAAGTTATATAGGTATACAGGGTGTACCAATCTTACGACATTGTTCGGTATGTGGCTTATTTCAAGAGATATCAAAAAATGTTGTTAAGGAAAATAATAGATGTCTTTAAGGACCATACTTATAAATTATGTTGAACTATGCAGGGTGTTGCATAACTCCGTTACAAACCAAACACATGATTTTTTAAATGAGAGCCACTGCATATTATTCCAAATTCGGATTGCCCACGTTTTTTCGAGTCTTTTAATATAAGGTTTTGTTACGTTATACAGAGTCCTTTAAAAGTTATGGGCAGATTTATGTTAAATCGTAGCTAAATCAACGCCCTCTAAGTAAGCTTACGTTACAGAAAAAGACAATTTCTTGGCTAATCGAGTTTCGTAATATGATGTAATATCTCCTCATTCGATTACATTTCAATTATTTTCTCTCTTTGTGTACAGGGTGGATCGAAACTCGGATCTTTCATTTTCTTTCTTCCTTTAAATGGAACACCCTGTATTTAATTGCATAAATAGAATCTTTGATTACCTAGCTTTAATTTTTTTTAAGCATTCCCTATACCTAAAGTTTATAAAAACAGAGTTATTTTGTAATATTTAATTTAAAAAATGCTTAACAAAAATTAAAGCTACATAATCAAAGATTCTATTTATGCAATTAAATACAGGGTGTTCCATTTAAAGGAAGAAAGAAAATGAAAGATCCGAGTTTCGATCCACCCTGTACACAAAGAGAGAAAATAATTGAAATGTAATCGAATGAGGAGATATTACGTCATATTACGAAACTCGATTAGCCAAGAAATTGTCATTTTCTGTAACGTACAGTAAGCTAGAGGGCGTTGATTTAGCTACGATTTTAACATAAATCTGCCCATAACTTTTAAAGGACTCTGTATAACGTAACAAAACCTTATATCAAAAGACTCGAAAAAATGTGGGCAATCCGAATTTCGAATAATATGCAGGGGCTCTCATTTAAAAAATCATGTGTTTGGTTTGTAACGGAGTTATGCAACACCCTGTATAGTTCAACATAATTTAGAAATATGGTCCTTAAAGACATCTATTATTTTCTTTAACAACATTTTTTGATATCTCTTGAAATAAGCCGTATACTGAACAATGTCGTAAGATTGGTACACCCTGTATGTATGATTTATGGTTTACTTGATCCAACACGATAAACAAAGCAATACAAATGCACTCCATGCACTGTCATTTGACTGAGAAATCTTGAAACCGTTCACAAACAAGTACAAAACAAGTGTAAATGTTTTAAATGTTTGGCATGTAGTGCAGATAGGTACTTATAACTCTCTAGTGAAGGAAACTGCAATATCGCCATCTTAGGGCACCAGATGTTTTAAGATCCCCAACGAGGTTGGAGTTACTTACAAAAATCACCCTATAGCCTATGTTTACAAGCATAGACTAAAATTTAGTCTATGGTACAGGTCAGGAGAGAGCGAGTCCTTCTGCTTCATTTAGTGTGGTGGTCATCGTTTGTCCTTGAGCAAATATACCTACAAACAAGTTGGTTGAAAAGTATTGAAAGCAAAAATGTAGGAATGTGAATTTTTAAATGAAATTAGTTTTTTATTTAATATAATCTCCTTTAACCTCAATACACTTATTCCAGTGATCCTCCAATCCATCTCTGTAATGATTTTCCGGAAGCTCTGCAAAATACTGTTCCAGGGCTGCAATATCTTTTTGAATCGACGAAAAACGCTTTTCACTGAGGAATTGTTGCAAGTTTATGAAGAGATAGTAGTCGCTGATGGGAGCCAAGTTTGGTGAATACGGTGGGTGTTCAAGCAATTCGTACTTTAATTCATTCAATTTTGTCGTTGTCAAAACACTTGTGGGAACAGGTGTATTGTCTTGATGAAAAATGATTTTATTCATCTGCAAATCATGTCTTTTCTCACGAATACTTTCATTTGGCTTTCTTAAGACAATCAGTCAACAAAATCCCCTTTCCATCCCACAAAACCGATGCCATAACCTTTCTTGCCGATCGTTTCAACTTCACTTTTTTTGGAGCTGAACAACCTGTCCACTGTGAACGTTCTTGTTTCAGTTTAGGATCATGGTGGTAAATTCAAGTCCTATCCATAGTTATAAAACGGCGTACAAAATCTTTTCTATTTTGCTTAAAACGGTCCAAATTACGGTGAGCAATTTGTTTTCGATTAAGTTTTTGTTGAATTGTTAACAAATACGGCACTAACTTCCCAACCAGCTTTTTCGTTTGTAAAATATTCAGTACTCGTTCGTCTTATATGCCTATGATATCAGGCTTAGTCAAACTTGAAGCTTTACAAACAATACACTTGCTCAATGATTTCTGGTGTTGCACTTTGTGGACGTTCACTACGTGGTTCATCTTTAACGCTTGTAAACTCTAAAACCCAGCGTTTCCCAAAGTGTGGGTCGCGACCCGGCACCGGGCCGTAGAAAAATTTTGCGGGGTCACGCAAGAAAATTGTAAAAACACAAAAAAAAATGTACCTACCTATTAGCACAGATAAGTAATTAGTTTCTTTACATCAATTATACGTTATACACTAGGAATAGTGGAAAAGTGTGCATTTGTACTCTTTCACATAGCTTTATCGCCCGCGTCCGCGTGTTGTGCTGCTAAGTAGTTTACTTCATTTACTAGTTTTAAATAAATATAATTTTAATTACTTTTATTTTTCTTATATAATTATTTTGAAATTTTTGTGTATGAAATAAAGTAAACAAACAATTAACTAAATTTTTAATTAAAAAATAAGATTTGTTTTTTAAATAAATAGGGTTTTTTCATAAGGTGGGTCGCCAAAAATTTTAAAACCCCGTACCGGGCCGCGGTCAAAAAAGTTTGGGAAACGCTGCAAAACCCATCGATGCACAGTTGGAAATGAAGGAGCAGATTCCTTTAACACTTTGACCATTTTTGTAAGAATTTCTGTTGCTAATAAACCCTGCAAAACAAACACTGCACGATATTCGGTTTTTTCCCTTGTGGAAAATACACTGAGATATCAACTTCAAATGGATTATAAACAAAGAATGAATTGCCGGATCGAAATAAATTTTTGTGTGTGTTCAAATGAAAGATGAAATATTAAAATGGCGTCTAAATTTTGATTTCTCTACTAGATAATATACAGTGTGACTCATTTAGATTGGAAACACACATGTAAAATCTGAAGTTATTTACCGATTTTAACCAATTTTTTTTTAAAATGTCAAATAATGAAACATCTACTTTGGGACAAAATTTGAAATGTTTATTCCAATTTTCAGGGCATACTACGATAACTTTTTCGTACTCGGAATGGAAAATTGTTATTAGCGATTTGTTTATAAAAAAAATATCTACGCCACTGGATTCAGAATGCTTCCAAATAGCTGTCACCATAATTTTACAAAAATATATTTATTAATAACAAAGTTATGGCAACTTAAACTTCGAAAACTTTCTAAGCTAACAGTTACAAAACAACACCCTGTATCAATAGATGGCCATGGAAATTATGTTAATAATTCTTAAATTTAACTATCAGTGGAGAAAAAAATATTTAAAGAAACGTAATATTTAATAAAAGTAACGGAATCGCACAATTGAGTAAATAATAAGACCTAACGTTTCCATTTAAATCTTAGTTACCATGGAAATTATGTTACAGTTTAACAGTTATGATAGATTTTTATTAAATATTACGTTACTTTAAATATGGTTTTCTCCACTGATGGTTTAAATAGTTTAATCTAATAATCATTAACATAATTTCCATGTCCATCTATTGATACAGGGTGTTGTTTTGTAACTGTTAGCTTAGAAAGTTTTCGAACTTTAAGTTGTCATAACTTTGTTATTATTTGGACACTGGCAACTTTTTGGGAATACGAATGGCCTTAGGGAGAACGTTTTAACATTCATCTTTAACTAAAGTAAAACTAAAAATACCATAAAACATAAAATGTACAAATAGAAGCATAACATCTGTTTTATAGAAAGACCTTCTCTACCTTAAACAGTTTTAAATTTTTGTTTATTTCGCTAACTAAAGGCCTCATTTACACGTATATGTACCTACAGCAGTAAATATGGATTTTACTTCCTCTTAATTACAATATAAGTTGTATATTTAGAAGAATAGTCAAAGTATAGGTATTCTCTTTGGTATAGTGTAACGTAACAATACACTTGCCACCTACTTTCATCAATAGATATTAAGTTAAATATGTAGACAAAAACATTTTTCTCGGTGAAAACATTCGACTATATATGTTACCTACGACATCGTCCATCGTTCAAAATCTCTAAATTCGAAATAAGCACACAAACATGTACATTTCGAAAGTTACCGAAAGAAGGTATCGGGACACATAAATTAGTCTACGATGAATGTGGTTACTACTTTTTACATCATTTTAACCATGAAAATGTTAATCCGATGCATAATAGAATCATTTTTCATCATTTGAATAACTTTTCAACTTGAAATAATTAAATTTCCATGTTAACGAGAAAAAGTTTCCGATTTGTCATTTTGAAAATTTTCGCGAAAATACTTTCTGCCATTGTTTTAAACCCCTGGGTTGTTTTGACAGTGCAGGCCTTTTAAAATAACTCAAACCGGAGTCTAAAACACTCTGATGTAGTTATTTCGTCTGTATTACTCCTGGTTACATGTCAAGAACCTTCAAACGCAACATTGTTTTGTTAGGCAGTTTCCCAATGTTCTTTACGCATTTCTGAGTCCGAGACTCAGAAATGCGTAAAGAACATTGGGAAACTGCCTAACAAAACAATGTTGAGTCACCTATAAATCCGTTCTCTACAGTCTAAAAAAAGTTGCACTTCGGTTCCTTATATGAATGCTTTGCTTGTGTTTGAAGGCTCTTGACATGTAACCAGGAGTAATACAGACGAAATAACTACATCAGAGTGTTTTAGACTTAGGTTTGAGTTATTTTAAAAGGCCTGCACTGTCAAAACAACCCAGGGGTGGTGTTTAGCAATTTATTGCAAAAATACGAAAAAATCTCAATTTTCGCAATTTTGACGAAAAAATTAGTGTGAAGTCGGCACCTGAAGGGCACATCCGATCACCGTCAATTTTTTTTGTCGCTATGTCAGTGTCATTTGGAAACAGAAAACCCCTATTGGCAAGTGTGAGTCAGCTCGGAGATCATTTTTTAAAAATCTTCAAAAAACGTCATTTTTTAAAACTTTAGGGTCAAGTCGGCACCTGAAGGACTTGACCTATCAACCACAATTTTTTTTTACGTTACTTTGACACCAAACCACAAAAAAAAATCACTATTGGAATAGTGAAATCGAAAAAAGTGTTTTTTCGATGCACCCTACTATGCATGTTTACACAAAATTTTCACCCAAAAATAAGCACAAATAGCGAATTCTATTTTACACGTAATCTCCATAACGAAACTTTGAACGTATTTTCTAAGTAAAGAAAATATATTTAGACACAAATACCGCTTGAATAAGATGACGGACTTTTATACTAAAATGTTTAAAACTTACTTTGAAAAAAATTAGTGCAGATATTTACGTGGTTTGCGGGGTATCTATAATTGTAGCTTTAATTTGTAGGTTATAAATTTATAATAGCTTTGGTTTTAAAATATCACATCCACATTCGTCAGGATTCGGCGACTGTCGGACAAGTGCGCAGCAACACAAACATATACACATCTTTCGGTTATTATATGTATAGTGATTATATTATTAAATAGTAAAATAATAAATATTTAAGTATATAGCTGTATCATGTTTTCTACAAATGCAAAATTGTTTCCTATTAAAAGCAAGTTGGCCAGTGGAGCCGCAATTAAAGCTCTATACAGGGCGGTTTGGCTGCAATGTCCAGACGATATTTCCTAAAGTAATATAATTAGGAAAAACATTGAAATTGAAAGTTATTGAGTATTACGTATTCTATATTATAGGGCAAACATTTTTTTTTTGTTGAGCCATTTTTGGTGAACAAAAAAAATTTTTTTTTTAATAGCGACAATTTTTTTTATAATTTCAAAAAAAGAAAATTTTTCTGAATTCGACAATGTATAAACTTCAAATTTTGATATGAAATTTATTTAAATAAACAATAGTTTAATGTCTTAATAACATATCAGCCTTTTCCTTATTTATGAAATTCAATACCATAATGATCGAATAATGACAAAATAAATCATCTTATTATGTTTTTGTTACCTAAAACATGAAAAATTTGTTGACAGATGATGTGCCGTTTTGTTTTCATAGCATCCTATGTTAATGAAATCAAATACTTCGTCTATTGCTATTTAAATAAGTTCATGTAAAAATTTGAAATTTATACATCGTTGAATTCAGAAAAATTTTCTCTTTTTGATATTATAAAAAAGTTTGGACATTGCAAGCCAAACCACCCTGTATAGAACATATAAAGCAAAAAATGCCTCAGTTATTTATTAGTAAGCTATTGTAATATCGGGATTCCTCGAGAGACGTCACTGTACAATAAACAAAATTTAATTTCCCTACATTCTTCATATTATAGCTACACGAACTATGAATTAAGTTCATTAACATTTTCAAATAGTTACAAGCACTGAATAGTGGTATACCTATACATAATTTATTGAATAATTCGTATTACACGTCCATCGCGGCCGATACAATATGATCGTTTCATGCATTTATATGTACATGACATGTAACCAGCATTAAGCAGTTTTGTTACGTAAATTTCCCAATAATTGCTTAAATTTCTAGTACTATCATTTTTTAACACAATGTATCGTGTAACAGTAACATACGTTTCAACCACTTATACAAGAAAAAAATTAAAGCCTTTCCTGTTACTTATTTGAACATTAACAATGAATAATGTTTATTTTAGCTACTACTTACCGATCTCACATCTCACGCGTAGCGTTAAGCCGGAAATATCCTTTCTATCTAAAGAAATATCCGTGTTTATGATAAGTCAGTACTATCTGCATTTACCTTTACCTGAAAATCGACATTTATCTTTGACTTTACACACTTTAGCGTTCTTTCCTTTAAAAGATTTGAATAAACCCGCTATCTTGTATTCTTTGTTGATTGCTTTAAAAGGGAAATTTTGGAGCAAAAAAATAGTTCCTAAATCCTAATATAGAAAATCGACAATACGTGATACCCCCTTAAGCTAGTCGACTAGAACTAGCGAACATTAAAATACTTAAAGTGGGCAGTCTTGCATTTTAGAACATAATTAATTTTCATTACCTCACACTTACTTAGAATTAATGTCGTTTTAAATTCACAGAAGGCGGAAAACTATTCGTAAATGCACCGTAACTTAATAGCACACTTATCCAAACCCAAATTTATAAGCTATTAGAATGTTTTATAGTTAATTTATTAGGATAGTTTGCTACATTAATGGTTAAAACAAACTTTTGTTTTAAATTATAAATATTTAAGTAGTGCAGTGACCCGTTTTATCACCAAGTTGAGAATTATTATATTACATACCTATTTCCAGTAATACTGGCGACATTGTGGAGACCTTATTGATTTTCGAGCGTATCTAGGGACCGGAAATTAGAAGAGTCTAACAATATAGACATTAAAGAAAATTAAGCGACAGGTACAGAAACTACAAAAGATGAAAGCCCTGTCACGTGATCTAAGAAGTGAAAATGGAAATACGGAGCTTTAGCCTGCCTACTAAGTGGTGCATTTGTTCTCAGCATACAAAATCTTTGTTATTGAAAAAGTGTACCCTCGTCCCGTTGTTGGTACAATTTATTGCAAATGTCTTAGTTCCTCTCAGGGCTTTCATATTTTATAAGTAGTGAAATACTTACTTAGCATAAACTTCTAACGGTCTTACGAGATATTACATGAGATTGCGGTTCATCTATTCAATAATAATGAAAAGTTAACTTTATGCAACGTCAAAATCCACCGACCATCATTACTTTTATGTATATTACTGAGGCATGTTGGCATTTTAAAAATTCTATGCGAGTGACCCGTCCTTTCTAAATTAAGTTATAAGAATTTAATGTATAACCTAGAATCTTTATGCCACAAAAAGGGCCTTCATTTAAATGTAACTCAGTAAGTAAAGGTCTTTGTATGCATCAGAAAAACCAATTGTTACAGTAATACTTCATCACATCTATCTATACCTTTAATAAAACTACTCGTACACTTATTTTCTCTATTGAATGATTTAAATTTAACATAGATTTAAATGAGAATTACAGAACGGCAAAAAGCTGTAAACAATTTACATTATTCTTCTATGGTAATGACTAGAGTACCTACCTATGTAACAATCTGTTGCAATTAAATTGTCGCGCTGTTTTAAATTCAACTCGATGAAACAATGGTTCTTCGTTTAAATGTGTTTGAAACAATACTTTGAAATCGAGACACTTGAAAGGGTTTCTGTAAGAGTCATATTTCCCTATTGTCAACCAAGCTCTAAATAAACTAGAAAAATTTCAAAAACTTGCTGTGGTCTAATTCTTTGACCAGAAATGCTTCTTTTATCAACACCTCTAACGGAATGGAATACATCAGAGCCTAATGATTTATTTTGTCTATCAATCAAGACATCCATATTAACATCGTCCTCCGTGTCTCTTACCTGTGAGTAGAAGTGAGCTTCAACTATCAAGGCCCACGTGGGCGACATCATTTGACCTTCACGTTGGGGCGACCTTGAAACTTGACCTTCGCCGTCACGTGACCTTGCCTTTGAAATTCGACCTTGAGCTTAAAATTGTTTGAGGCACGTTAAGTACATTTCACAGCAATGTGAGCCTTGCGCACGGTACATTTTTTGCCTTGCACACCATACATTTTGTCGTGTGCACTATAAAATTATAAATTTTGTCGTACGCCCTGTACATTTTGTTGTGCGCACTGTACATTATTTGCCTTGCGCACTATAAATTTTGTCTTACACAAAAATTGCAGATCAAGAAGTTTTAAAAGAAATTCAAAATTGCATTTTGTAAAAATGTTTAATCTAAAACGACCAATCTTTGAATATATCATTTCGTACCTCTATTGGTATTCGTTGTTATCCATTTTTCTTGATTTATTTTCTTTTCTCTTCGACGTAATGTAAATAACCTGATGTTTTCTCTTTTAAGTGAACTCGAACACACAGTTTAGGTTTCCATACTGGTATAGTTCGCTTGCGTATGTTGCTTTTTCTTGTAAAGTTTGCTGTTCAACCTTAAATACGTCAAACCACAAGGATACCAAAAATGGTAGCAACCCAATACAACAAACATTGGTCATCGGGAACTTGGATAATAAACCGTTCAATTTGCTCTTTGGTTCCAACCTTTGGCTATTTTATAACATTACGCTATTTACGTTGTAGAACAACACAGTAAACGAAAACCTGTGAATTTGAATGTTTTCACGTAACAACCTTTTTTAACATAGACCATTATATCACAAGCTAATGGGACTAAATTTTATTAACAATTACGACAATTGATTAACGGAAGTAAGCTGGGATGTAAATTACTGAAAAATAATGAAGAAAAATTAATCGGAAAAAGTATGTCCTAGATATGCGAGTAGTAAGCCCGGAGCAGAGTGCTGAAGCATATTCAGCAATAAAAGAAAAGGGGAGTCTACAGGCTTGACATAAGAAATTGGGACATCGGAGTAAAGTACAGAAATCAGAAGTAGCAAGGTGCTTTACTCAAGAAGCTTTGGTGGCAGGAAATCAGGTGAAAGAATTTCTAACCGATGGTGGTAAAGAGCTTGACAATGTTCAGGTGAGAACGATTTTGCAATCACAGGGAATCAACTATGCCTTACACGCCTGAGCAAAATGGTGGCGCTGAAAGAGAGAATAGGACACTCGTGGAAAGCGCACGTTCTATGATTTATATGGGGAATCTACCGAAATGTCTTTGGGCCGAGGCTGTAAATACAGCCTGCTGCTCATGTGATGAATAAGACACCTCAAACTTCA
The DNA here is from genome assembly GCA_036250285.1 of Pyrocoelia pectoralis. Classification (NCBI taxonomy): domain Eukaryota; kingdom Metazoa; phylum Arthropoda; class Insecta; order Coleoptera; family Lampyridae; genus Pyrocoelia; species Pyrocoelia pectoralis. Next base: position 10,466,608 of record CM070075.1, read on the forward strand.
GTAGAAGGAACCGTATCAAATATGGTACAAAAAGGAAAAAGAGAAGAGGAGACAGAAGAGGAAAAAGGTACACAAGAAGAGTGAAGAGGGTCAGTTTGTTGGATATTGTGGATTAATAAAGATGAATATACAAGAGTGTGGTTACCATAGACACTAAAATAAATAGTGTAACGTCTTTCATAATCGGCTAATATAATCAAGGGATTATATTGTTACTGTGTTAGTTCACAATAAACGGTTTAATACTATATGTACTTATTCACCATAGCTGCTTTCATTTTCTCTTGCCACTTTTTAAATATCGTATATACTGTTGAGATTATCTAAACTTGATTGAATATTTGAATGAAATTACCCAAATATTAAAAGAACAAAATGAAATACTTTTAATTAGAAAAGATTTGTTTACATACTCTTTTATGTTTTTTAAGTTAGAACACTTTATTTTATTTTGTGCCGAACATAAGCATTTGTCTTTTTTCAACACTTTCCCTCAAATCATAATGTTATTCACAGCACATTCCAAGTTTTATTTTCAGCTCCATTTCTTCATCCATAGCCTTTTTCCACTTCAATCTGTCACTCGAGCTTAAACTTTCACTGTAAGAGAGCATATAATTTTCAACTGACATCATTACATAGTTCTCCTGAAGATATTTAGGTGGCTTCAGTTTACTTCTGTCTCGTAACTGTCTTCCAGAAAATGAAGTTACTTCATCAACCTCATCTTCAATAACTTCAGATGACTCGTATAAATTCTGAGGTAGGTACATCAGCAGATGAAGATCTTAAATCAACAAATCTGTTGCCTTGTTGAGCTTTCAGTCCAGTTATCTTCAACTACAGATTTTGACTCAGTTAATTTTTCAGGAATGAAGCATACACTGCAACTTGTGTAAACATTTCTAAGAGACGGAATATATGCACGATAACCATCACTATCACCACAATATCTAGTTAACACTCCCTTGATTCCTTTCGCATCCCACTTTTTTCGGCGTTGTTTTGGCACATGAACATAACAGTCTTGTCCAAACACCCTTAAATAATGATCAATCTTAGGAAGTTCTTTGCCGTACCATAGCTCATATGGAACTTTCCCTTCAACTGAAGTTGGTCCTATTCGATTGAGTATGTATGCAGCTGTATTCGTTGCTTCCGCCCATAAATCTCTCCGCAAATTCTTTGTATGAAGCATGGATCGTGCACTTTCAACAAGAGTTCTGTACTCCCTTTCTGCAGCTCCATTCTGTTCAGGAGTATTGGCATGGAGTTTCTAAATTCTATTCCATTTTCATCTAAAATTTTCTTTACTTCCGAGTTATCGAACTGTCAATAAAGTCTTCACAGTATGACCAGCAGTCTTTGCTTCTGCCAAGAATGACTTCAATTTCTGTATCACTTCTTCTTTCCTGAAAATGAAGTACACTTTCCGAAATTTACTAAAGTCATCTTTGAAGCACACAAAATAACGAGCAAGGGATGTTACTGACATGGGACCGCACACATCTGCATTTATGATCTCACCAGTTCTGTCACCAGGTCTGTCCTTCCTTGATTTGAAGCTTTTTCTCTTCTGCTTACCACAAAATTCTGAATTGTCTGATGGAATGTCAATGCCGTGTCGGTTCAGAATCTTCTTCACGTGCATTTTATTTTGATGACCAAAACGTTCACGATACAATTGCAAACTACAGCTTTCCCGTGACACATACACTTTGGCTGGGATTTCAGGAACTACAGTTGATATGTTTAGTGTAATCAAACTACCGTTGTGGCGTCCAGTCATTGGATGTCCTTTTAAATTACACTTCAGCTCCTGTTTACTAATATACCACTCAAAACCCTTTTGCAGTGTAGCCAATACAGAAAACAAATTTGCTCCGATCTTTGGGACGTACCACACATTTGGCATTTGCATTGGAACTTGCTTGTTATCATGGTCCACCAATACATTCACTGTGCCACTTCCATAAGCTTCAATACAACTCCCATCAGCAATTTCCACTTGCTTTGTTACCACAAATGATTCATACGAGACAAAATACTCACGATGACTCGTCATATGAGCAGACGCACCACTGTCATATATCCAATCATTTTTCCTGGCATTTTTCAAGTTACATACAAATGATACTACACTGCTAACCGCTTTACTACCATTCTGGTTGTAACTTGAATTCTGTTCTTTTTCTTCTGTGGATGCTAATTTAGCTTCTGGGCACTGGCGGCAATAATGTCCAAATGTTTAGCAGTTAAAACACTTCAGTTTAGGCCTACCTTTTGTTTTACTCTTCTTTAGCTGAGTAGCACTTCCCTTCTGTGTTTCCATTTTTCTTTCTGTCATAATAAGGGCAACACGTTCATCTCAGCTTGCTGAATCCTGGATTTCAACCATACGAAGACGTTCCACCAGAGTAGACAGCTTTCTCTCACACATTAGAGTGGCCTCCCATATTTGACGAAAATTATTGTACTCACTTGGTAACGTTGATGTAATTCGTAGCATTAACAGCTGCTCAGGCAGATCAACTTGAAACTGCTTACTCATCTCTTCACACAGATGTCACGAAAAACTCTTTGAAGCGAAGACACATGCTCCATCATGCTCACACCAGCTTCCTTCTTCGCTGAGAAGAACTCTCAGCTAAGACAATCCAGACGATGTCCCGAACTCTGTTCATAGATTTGCATCAGTCTATCCCATATCTCCTTTGCAGTATTTATCACACCTAACATTTTTTAAACATCTTCTGATAATGCACTTGTGATAATAAGCTGGGCATGAGTGTCAAGTTTTTCAAAGATTTCAATTTCTCTTAAAATAGCAGCCTTGTCTTCAGCTTTGACAGTTTCATCTGGCCTACATGGACAGATCACGTCACCATTTACCACGTTGACAAGTCCATTATACTTCAACATCAATTGTACCTGATGTTTCCGCTTATTCCAGGTTTCTGCACCTTCTAGCTTGTCTACATGAAATTTCATTATTTCTGACATGCTTTTGACAGTACATACTAGGCTTCTGCAGCAAACTTGAAACAAATCTTGTAATTTCACTTTTTTATTCAAATTCACAGTTCAGCACGTTCTGGGCCCATAACCTGTTGTTTATTACTTGGCGACTCCAGCAGTGTGGCAGTACCTTAACCTTTATCATGGATATAATACTTAATCAAATACTTATTGTTATAAGTAATTGAACACTATCTCTGTTAATTAAGTAAAAAGAGGAACCACTATTTTTAAACTGAAGCACAACTTCAAAAACTATAACACTCCATTTATAAACCGGACCACTTCTCAATAGAAAGGCTGTAATGCTCCACGAGTTGTAGGCTCACGACGATAAAAGTTAAAGAACACAAATGACCAAAGCATATTCAATTAGAATTGACAGTAATAATGAAGAATAACAGCAGTGAAATGTTTTTGCTTTTATTGACCTTTACAAATTGTATATGTCTTCGTATTTAATGGTAATAGGTACGTAACAAATTTTATACGAAAAATATATTAGGGTACATGGGAGGTTTATGATACTACCTACTCAATTTTGTGGACCATTTCGATGTAATAATTTAATATCCAGGTTAATAGGGTGTTATAAAGTCTCATATGAATTGTTAAAAGGCGTGCATATTAACGAACAGGGTAAAATTATAATGTAGACGTCTCATATTTTGTTTACGTATTTATTGTACGAATATTAGTAATTCCAAGAACCCATCTAGTATTCTATTTCAACCCTTCCTTTTTAAACGCAAGAACGTAAATCATTCAAATCCTCCACAAGGCGATCTAGACCTATAGAATTTATGTATTTGTATTCATTTTTGTAGTAATAAGCTTTCGGGTTGGAGAACCTAAGTATTCCCTAATTAGCTGCAGTTCGTTTCAATTTATATTCATATTGTAATAATGACAATAATAACACTTTATAAGCCGCCTCCGGTCAAATATTACCTTACGGAAACTGTATAAATTCGGATAATTGAAATAGTTAGTAGAAACCTGGTAACATAAGTAAATGTGTAGTAGCACTACTAATAAGTAATCTAAAATATCCTAATGTGATTGGGATTTGTCTGATTAAATTAATTAATGACTACGCTACTGTATTACATCAAGTATCCTTATTTGTTGTAAGGCAGGTAACACAAATAGGAATGTTTGTGATGTTCTCGTTAATTAACATCCCGTTCTAACAAAAACAAACCTTTAAAACCATCTATCCCAAACATTACATATTAAAACGATGTATGTATACACTTTGATGGTGTGCAAAGGCATCCAAAATATGATTCATTTCTTAAAATATATCCTTGAAGTTTTTATACTTCAAAGCTGACAACAAGGGGTAGTTGCTAAATTAATTAACGTCTTTCATCTAAAATTATTTTATAGATCATGTAAATTAGGCAACTGCCTTGTGGAATACTTCTACCTATGCCAACTAGTAACTTTCCCCCGCATTTTACCACATTTTAATTAATCTCAATAATCATCTACGACCTACGTTATGTATATCAAGTTGACTTGGTCCATGTATGGATGTTGATTGGTAGAACTCGAAATTGGAATTTTTGTTATGTATATCATTTACTCATATGCCTGAAGATTGATGTGTAAAGTCGAAACTAGTCGCAACAATTGCAACAATTTTAATAATAAATAGATATAGATAGATTTTGTTTCTTACAATTATATTTCCTTGTAATTTTTAATCGACATAACATGGAGTACTCTACACAGGACAATCCGCAGACAGTAGTTTTACGTAAAAATTAATTTCGGTTTCATTTTAGCGAGTCATATTTATTAGAAAATCGTTTAATTGATCCCATAGTATATTTAATAAAACCTTAATTATCCATTCCAAAATTAAGAGGGGAAACAGGAAACTGTAAATCAAGTAGGATAATTAGGTAAAGCAAATACGAGGTGAAACTAGAAAAAAGAATACGGGGTACAATTATAAAATAAGCAAATTTTTGTAAATGTTAAGAATTTCATTCAAAGCTGGGAAGGGATTGAGATTAAAATTGGTGATCATTTCTTTGGTTTCTAAGAGACCTTTATCGCAAACATGTAGAATATCATAATTGACTTTAGGCTCGAAAGCATGACCTCGGGCTAAGATGTGATTGGCGAAGGACGAATTCGTACCTAAGTTATGTTTAATGCACGGGAACTGTTCCGAAATTCTAGTTTTAAATCTCCTCCTCGTCTGACCAATATACATCGCGCCACACGCGCCATAGTTTAGTTTATAAACACCTCATTTATCCTACAAATCAATTTTGTCCTTAGTATGAACTAACATGTTATGTAGATTACGCTTAGAGGAAAAGGAAATATTAATCTCAAAACGTTTAAATAATTTTTTGAAATAGTGAGACGCGGGACCGATGTAAGACAAAGAATAATATTTAATAGGAAGAAGGGTCGTGTGAGTTTTGAGTTTAAGTTTGTGGACAAAGAGATTGTACAATTTTTTAATAGTAAGCTCCGGGTAACCATTCCGTGAGGCAATAAGGAAGATTAGGTTGTATTCCTTGATAAAATTAGTACGGTTAAGGGATAGAAGAAGGAGTCTATTGAAGTACAAACGGAACGCAGCCAGTTTATGGGAAAGGGGATGATGGGAAGGGAAAGGGATGACGTGGTCGGTGGCAGTTGGTTTTCTATAGATATCAATATCTAGACCCCTAGACATTAGACAGTCTAGTGATTTTTAGATCCAAGTAGTTCAAAACACCATTTTTTTCTTTCTCAAGAGTAAATTTAATGTTTGGGTGTAAGTTATTAAGGTAATTAAAACAATCAACTATCTATACTATATCTTGGTCGTTACCGTTGAAAGACAACAAGTCGTCAACATACCGCTTGTAATAAGCAAAATGTTCAAAAATAAGGTCATGAGTGAAAAATTCCTTTACTTCAAGGGAGGTCAAAAAAAGTTCAGCCAATAATGCAGAAAAGTTACTACCCATAGAAGGGTCACTTAATTGTGTGTTATTTTTATGTATCTTCGTCATATTTCAACTTTAATCAACTTCAACTTCTTAATTTAAATAAATACCTATATATCTATGGGGAAGGTTTAGTGACATTTTATTCCTACAATATCCAACTTAAGATCAAGTATCTAACGTCAAAAGAAATCCAAATAACAGATAATGCATCCCACAAATACTTACTATTTCTGGTCTAGACGGGAGAAAAACAGGAGACACGACGGATGAGTAACGAAAATTTCACACGCTTTCTCTGCTCACAAGAGGACCATCATTCGGAAGCGTGTGTAGCTAAATTCGAGGATCCCCATGAGATACATCTCTCGAAGGATTGGTATGAGTGATTGGTATGCAAAAAATTATTAAAAATCACCTGATGCTGAAACATCACCAAAAACCTAAGTCTGTAATGGTGCGAATATGAAGCCATTGGAAAGACTACTCCTCGTTTTCGTGAATAAAGGGGTGAAAATCAACCATGACGTGTACCGCTGTAATATTATCGAGTCCGTGGTTCTTCCATGGACCCTGTAACACTACAATGGCACGGAATCAATTTGCCAACAGGAGTTTACCCTGGACTATAGGGGTAAACGATTCAAGTCATTTCCAGATTTTATTACGTCTTACGAATGACCGTTCTACTTGCCGAATCTCAATCATATATGTAGATTACAGTGTGTAGTGAATTTCGGAGACCGGGACGTGTACTAAGGCCCACAAGAGTTTGGACTCGCTGAAGCAATCTCTGCACCGTGAGTCGAAAATTTTCATAAAAAGTTTAGGCTTCTAGCTGTATTTGCTTTGAGGGTGACATGTTTTACTGCACAATTATTGCGTTATTATTATTCGTTTTTGTTTTGTTAAATTTCTTTTGTTCGATAAATTGACATTGTAAAATATTCAACTCCCTTACTTCCAGACACTCTGTATTCGTCAATAAAATCCGTCCTGAAAATGAAGTTATATCGGTAACGGCTAAAGTAATATATTCCAAGTTGTCAGTATTTGAATTTCTTATTATGAGACAATCATGTTACTGAAATATAGGAACCCCATGTTGTACTTTTCTAAAAGTTGGAACATGTGAGCGACAGGGTGAAATGGGTTTTTAATTATTCATCTCGTCCAGAGCCAGAACACGTGGAATAAACCGCTTGGAATAGTAATAGAAAGAAACATTCATCATACAGTCTGTATTTCACGTTAAAATCCTTGGATATCGATTAAAATACGATTAGATATGGAACAGTAATACAAATATTATGCCCTCTACTATTTGTAATGTAAATTTCTGTAGTTTCAACAAATAAAAGTGAGCTATGCTTTTAACGTATTTCCGTATTTTAAATTTGTGGTACGTGGTTTAGTTATTATCACACACCGTGCCAGGGCCGGCGCTAGGCATTTTGCCGCCCCGTGCAAAAATATTTTAGGCGCCCCCTGTCAAAAAAAATTGACCCCCCACCCCTCCACGACGAACAAGTCCACTACGTACCTACTTGCAAAGCTTTCTGTGCCACAATTAAAAATTATAAAACACCTACCTACCTTCTTCTGCTGTCCGACAATTCTTAGATGTTTATTTGTTTATGGAACAGTCAAAATGTCGTGACTGTGAGAATACAAGAGCCAGTTTCTTTCAAATGTTTCTCCATTACACAACTGCCTTTTATAGTAGTTGACTGAAAATCTTTTAAAGAATTTTTTGGAAACTTAAACTGAAAACCTCACGTACCGATAGAATTGATGACAAGCGGTAGAGGCTATATGGCTTCAGGCGCTCTTAACTTCAGTATGTAAACTTAAATAATTATAAACAAAAATAAATTATTATTACCAAGCTCGGCTCTTGACATCTGACCTAGTGTTGCATATCAAATTCATCAGTAATTTATAATAATTAATAAATTTACAAAAGTTTGTAGCCAATTTTGCCGCCCCTCAAAGCTGTGCCGCCCCGTGCAAATGCACGTGTTGCACTGCCGGTAGCGCCGGCCCTGCACCGTGCATATGATTTAGAAGCGCGTGCTATGAGAGAGAATTCAAAATATTATATAATAAGTACATTGTTAACCATACACGTAGTGAAATAGGTCAGCACAAAAAAACAATGATCGTATTAAACTTTTCTCATTACCAACTAAAATTATATAAAGTTGTACCTACATTTTGTAATGTTCTCTCCGGTTATATAACCACACAAATTTCGTCGAAGACTGATAACTTTATTATGTATTAGACGTACCATTAAATTAATTAGTACCTTCACTGTACGTGTTTTAAAAGCTTTTTTAAGCGAGTTTCCTCAATTATATTTAGCAGGGCCGGCCTAAGGCGAAAATTGCAAGTGTGCAAGACTCACATTTTATGCCCCTACCAGCCCTCCCCGATTTTTTTTTGAAATTCATCATCATCAAGTAGTGATCAGCCCGAAGACTGGTTGGAGTTGGACACGTGTCTCCATTCTTTCCTATCCTGCGCTAACCTACGCATTTCCCTAAAAGTGGCACATCCCACATCCCATTTTGAAATTCAAGGTCTAAAAATACATGTTTGTGCACTTTTGCGCTTTTGGCTAGAAAAACAAAGACTTGGGAGAGGAGGCAGGAAGATTAGTCACAATCCTTCCCGGTTCCCGCGTCCCGCCACACGGGCAGACGACTGCTCTACTGACCCTGGACGACGGACGTGCGTCAAGGACATCAGACTACTGTAATTCTGAACTCGTTGGGGAAGATCTTCGGTTTTACCTTGAAATTCAACTGTAATAGTTTTGAGACAAAGTTCCTTCTAGTTTAAATATTTCTGCCCAACATTTAAATCAATTTCTAAAAGTTTGCCAAATGTTTTTTTTTTACCAAAATTGGACAATTGTATGCCCCACCAAAAGGCTCGAGTGTGCGGCTGCATACGTCGCACACCCCTCAGGCCGGCCCTGATATTTAGTGTAATGAAAACTACTCAAATAGTCGGACTGGCATTTCTTTACCGTAAGTAACATAAAATCCGTTTAATTGCCACAAGGGATTACTAGATGCGCATCGATCGTTAAAAGCTGCAAGCGTCTGTTCTTTATTAGACGCGGAGATTGTGAATGTACGTGCCTAAGATCGGTACCAATCAATGTTCATGCTAATGTGGATAGGTACAAACAATGTTCGAGCAATGCACTATTAGTAGCAGACTATTGATAGTTTATTGTTGTGACATTATTTCGTTGTTCTCCTGTCAGCCGTGCACGTAATTTAGTTTATGTCATACTACCTTATTATTTCACCATAACAACTGCTGAAACAAGAAACATTAATGACTAAAAAATAACGCCTCTTTACATGACAACCGGATTTTAGATAGCAACGGACGTTATTTTTTATAACGCCTGCTTATAACGCTCGCAAATGTAAAATTATGCCTCATCACTATAGATACGGTCAAGAATGCTAATGTGAGTCTATATAATAGTAGTAATTACGAGAGCTCGAGTATGACTCATCTAAGTAAGCAATAAGAATTAACCAATAACATTTATCTATCTCTGTTACACTTTGAAGAATTGTATTTATAGAAAAGAAATAACAAATAATAAATATGTCTACCCATGCTTTCAATGGAACGTGTGTCCGTTTTAAAACCATATATGTAATCACTATCATCAGCTGTTCAAAACGTCACCTAAAATTTGCGCATTGTTTTTAAGAATGAATGTCATGAATGTCATGATTAATATTATAGGTTATGTTATTTTATTAAAAAGAACTATGCGACATATGTTTCCTATTATTTCATTCATATGCTTTTAAGCGATGAGTCATACTCGAGCTCTCGTAATTACTACTATACTGATTTTATTGTTATCATCTCTTAATCATCTTAATCAACTTCATTTATCAAATATGACATAAAGTTATGAAGGCACTACGGGCGTTATCCTAGTTACCTTAAATACTATTATAACTTATAATGGAAGTAGCCATCAAGTGTGACTATGTTACCGTTATTCGATCTTAGTGAAAACCCGAACTGCTTTTATTTTTAGGGGGCAATAATCCGAGAGACAGATATAATTATGATGTACGTTCCGTATAAGGCTAAATTCGACCAGCAATTTAGTGTATTCTGCCGCACAAAAAACCATTTTTAACTTTAAGCTCAGTCCTCTACGCGAATTTCTATTGTCATTACACTTAATGCTGTTTCCTTCGTACTCAGCGCACAAACATGACCTCATTTCTTATTTAATTCCTCTTTTTTATTGTAGAAAGTAAGGTACTTACCTATAACTTTTATACGGTTTCACTTCTCATACCTTGAATGCTTATTTTAGTTACTACATTTAACCCTCAGCTGATAATATAGGTAAGTATTTTTATGATAACTGGTAAGACACACGGGTTACAAAAACGAATTTCATTTTTTTTAGTGGTGGCATCAGGATGGTAACAAAATACTTTTCCTCGTTATACAGAAGGATTTGAAATTGTCAGAATACCGTAACAGTTATTTCAACAAACTTCTTAGATATTTGTGTTGCATTCCCTCTGCATACTTACAGAGAAAATTGTAATAGTAAATACACTAATTTGTGGAATTACATTACATTACATTCCTTCAAATTAATTACGTAGTTCGACAAAGTAAGTTTGGAGAAAATGAACTTCTCTTTACAATTTTATACTTGGCAACCTCTTTCCTACCTGTGAAAACGTAAGCTGCGCTCTCAATAGAGACAAAGATTCAAATGATGATAAGGATCTAGGAAATTGCTTTCTGTGTTTTCCTGAAAAAATATCGAGACAATGTAATATTACTAGATTTTGAATGTGTGATAAAACATGAACCTGAGATACGAAATGCACTTTGAGTAGGTAAATAAATTAAAATAATTGTAGTTGACTACTTGGAGAAAAGGAAATCAGTAACTATAGACGAATACTAATTCCACTTTGTTATCAATTTTGCCTCACAAAGTTATCGACAAAATAGCATGTTAAAACACCCACATAAAACACACACAAATAAAACGAAATCTAATCACACAATATTTACATATATATCACACATGCAGACCAATCTTACACACCCTTAAATATGTGTAATAGAAACATCACACCATCAATGAGTAGAGACCTCGGACCAATAATATAAATGGTCCGAGGTAGAGACACGTACACTACACATAACATGCAAACTTGGACACGGACGATATCCACAGAAGATTACCGGAGGCTGTGTTGATACTACCAACACAGCACAAGTACGATCTATGAACGTTTGTAGAATATCCGTCATGAATATTAGTACATTCCCAGAATACTCTATAGTCATACGTATACATTCTAAGATGTTCCTATGAACATTCGTGGTATACTGTTTCTTATTATCTATACTAAGAACATTCTGTAAATATTCTACAATATATTTATAAAATGTTATAAAAGCTATATGTTATAAAATCCACAAATATAAAAAGTAGTATTCTTAGAATATTCTTAAGATATTCTAGAACATTTTATAAATATATTGTAGAATATATATTTATAAAATGTTCTAGAATATCTTAAGAATATTCTAAGAATACTACTTTTCATATTTGTGGAACATTCTAACAATATATTTAATGAATATTCTGGGATATCATAAGAATATTCCCAGTACGTATATTCATTTTCATATGACATGTGTGGAAAAATCTTTAAATATTCTAGATTGTTTTCAACTGTTCTAAACCAGGGGTATTTATATCAAATAAGTGCTAAAAATATAAGCAAAGTTTATTGCACAACATAAACATAAACATAAACCTATACAACTCATATTTTTTTTGATTTGTTGCTTTCGCGTTCCTTGGCTTTTACCAACCACAACTTCATTGCACCCTCAATATCTGGAACCGTTGCTGTGCTGTGTTTTTTAACAGCATCTAAATGTGAATTAATTTTAGGTTATATACTTACTTAAAACAAAGAAAGGAGGGTGCACACTTTTAATGAGGTTTCCAAAAATGACGGAATTTGATAAAACTTTAGTATATTGTAGATATCGACTTTCTGACCAAAAAGTCTCATGAGCCCAAAGCGATCCTATGACTGGTTTCCGAGAAACAGTGGCGGGTATGGGGTATCTTGAAAAACAGGAATTAAATTATAAATACCATAAAAGGTTGATGTTTTCTTTAAAAAAGTAATACAAGTAATTTAATTTGATCTTGGGCGGCTGTCTAGGATGTCAGGTGCTGATTTTTTTGTGTACAGGGTGTACAACTAAGAAAGGAGGCCGGCCATAACTCGGAAACTATTTGAGATAGAACAGTGAAATAAAAAATCTTATAATAAATGTGGCCAAGAGAAAATGCTGGAAATTATTTTCAATTTCATACCATTGCCACCAGAGGGCGTTTCTCTGATTTCAATTCGAAATTCCCATTTTTTGGGCAATTTTCCTCAGTAAGGTATTTAAAAAATATATTCATAGTGAACTAGTGATCAATATGTAAAACTTTGTTTAATGAATTTTGACGTGCTGTTACGATTTGTTTATACCTCAAATTGCCTCTTATAGTACCACATTTTTGACTATATCTTCGGAACTATAAAAGCTATTGACATAATTTTTTTTTAATTACTCCCTTATGAATTTTCCTTCCAATAGCAGGGAAAAAAATATTTGGTACCATTTGAATTTTTTTAGAAAAGTCGGCCGTTTTGTTCCTTCTACAAGTTGCGCCCTCTATTGGTAGACGGAGATAAGAAATTGTTGTGGTTTTGGATTTTTTGGATAATATCAAATATTCTCTTTACGTCGAGACCAATATTGACAAATTCAAGCAACCCGTTTCTTAGTTACACGATTTTTTCTAGTAACACGTAATTTAGATCCCCGTCCCTTTATTTTGACAGCAATCGTAAAAATTCATTAAACAAAGTTTTGCATATTGATCACTAGTTCACAATGAATATAATGCATTACTGAGGAAAATTGCCCAAAAAATGGGAATTTCAAATTGAAATCAGAGAAACGCCTTCTGGTGGCAATGGTATGAAATTGAAAACAATTTCCAGCATTTTCTCTTGGCCATATTTATTATAAGATTTTTTATTTCACTGTTCTATCTCAAATAGTTTCTGAGTTATAGCCGGCCTCCTTTCTTAGTTGTACACCCTGTACAATGCACACCCTGTACACAAAAAAAATCAGCACCTGACATCCTAGACAGCCGCCCAAGATCAAATTAAATTACTTGCATTACTTTTTTAAAGAAAATATCAACCTTTTATGGTATTTATAATTTAATTTCTGTTTTTCAAGATACCCCATACCCGCCACTGTATCTCGGAAACCAGTCATAGGATCGATTTGGGCCCATGAGACTTTTTGGTCAGAAAGTCGATATCTACAATATACTGAAATTTCATCCAATTCCGTCATTTTTGGAAACCTCATTAAAAGTGTGCCTCCTCCTTTACTTACCGAAAAAAGTAATAAAGTTGGAGCACCGAATAATACAAAAAATGTCTTTCAGTCAGACAGAACCTACACAAAATTAAACTTTATATGTATAAATTAAAAACGCAAGAAATACAGTACAAGCATATAGTAAAGGTACAAGGACGACGCAAAATTTGTCAGAAAATAAAACCAATAAAAGCAGCAGCACCAGCATACACATCACTCACTTTCAACTAATACCATTCAAACACAAAATGAAACACAACATTCAATCCTCCCTTCACAAATTGAAACTCCGTTGCATACACAACATAGCATTACAGAAAGTCCATTACTAACACACAACACTTCAACAACCACTCATGTGGCACCTCTAACTTCACTAACTCAAACTATGTTGCATACACAACATAGCTTTACAGAAAGTCAATTACAAACACATAAAACAACCACTCATGTGACACCTCTAACTCGTTCATATACACTTAAATGCAAACACACAATACACTCACAATTAGCACAAAACACAAACAACACATTACCCACTCGAGTGCAACCTATGCGCCGAGTTAAAGAACACACATTTACACAATAAACATAATACTATTTCAAAACACATATGTTTTACAGCTACTTCAAATTTATTTTTTGCAATTCAGTTACGAAATGTCATTATTTTGTCACCCATTTTCAGTGACAAAATGAGATTTCATTGTTGTGATGGTTTATTTCCATAGTAACAAACAAGGATTGCTTTGAAAATATCCGACGTCAAATAATTACCAAGTCAAATAAATTCAAAATGAAGATGAATTTTACTGAATTGCAAAAAATCTTGTATATGTATAAACACGTTGCAAAACTCCGTCTTTTTTGCACACGATGTGTTGAATCACTCGCTACGCTCGTGATTCAATTTCACATCTAGTGCAAAAAACACGTTCATTGTGCAACTTGTTATATAAATAGCTATTATACAGGTATATGTATTACCATTGAATATCTCTTATTTATTCAATGGTATTACTACGACTAATCGTTACTTGATTCCGATCCGTGCGGTTAGTTAACGAGGCTTGGTCTGAATATCGATAAGAACTGAATTATAATAATAATATTTATTTTGATCGTTAGACCACAAAAGTGGTATAGATTTAGTCAAAAATAGATTGTAGGTACATAAAATTAAAATAAATTCAAGTAAAGTCATTGGTTAAATGCATAAACAAACCGTGTACACAAAAAATTAAATATTAATATAATGTGCATAAGAGAAAACATTACAGCTAGCGTAGCAAACAGAATAGATTAAAATTGATTGCTTTGTAGTAGTAAAAGGAATTTTTCTACATTGTATACGCAATGGTGCTTTAAAAATGCTTTTGTTTTACCTTTAAATTGTTTAAGAGAGCCACATTGCTTTAAAGTTTGGGGTAAGTAATTATTGTAAAGCATTACGCCAGACGAGGAAGGAGCTTTTGCGGTAATATTGGTTTTCTTAAGAGGATTACGATAATCGTTCTTTTTTCTTGTATTGTAAACATAAAAGTCTGCGTTTTTTTTTTAACTGGTTTTGGTTCTTATGGACAAGGCATAAAATATAATATAAATAACAAAAGCTATGTAAGGTAGGCTCGGGGAGCAAGATGAACAATTCTTTCTGAGAGGTTTACAGAACGATGGTTGTAACAAGTGCATTAATTTGTAAATCGCTGTTTGAAATAAAATTTGCATTATCCTTGTATCTAATAGTTTCACTTGAAATAATTCGTTGGAACATTAATAATCAATTCTGGCTCATTTGACGAAACGATGGTTTTAGAATTATTCATAGAAAAATCAATTCAATGGTTATCGGTCACTAGGAAAATGAGCTTATTTGGTCTTCGTCATACAATATTAAAACTTTCATAATTGAGAATGCGTGTTTCTCTTTCTCATATCATAATAGAGATCACTCACAATTAGTCAGTTGGTGAGAATAAGTGATGCTACCAAAAACATGGTATTTACAGGTAGCCAATAATACGAATTACATCAGTAAATATTGTAGAACACGAAATTGGTTTCATACCTTACACGAATTTTGACCATCATTTATACTTGTCGAATGTATACGATTTATGGTTCTGTCGAATTTATATCTTTAGTAGACATTACCAAATGTGGAATATCAAAAATATGGGAATTCTGTATATATATAATAAAATGGGTAACATGCAATAATTTGTCGATAACAAATGAAATTCTTCAATAAAACACGTTTTAAGACCTCTAAAATTTTTATAGATATAGGACCACCCTTTTCTACCAAATTGAGCTTTATATAATATTTTCGGCGCCGTAAAATAAACAAATGTCATCACCAGTTTAGAGCACTTGTCAAACTTGTCACCCTTTTCGAATTTCTAATTTAACAGAATTTCATATACCACGGGTGTTCATTTCTATAAAAGTAAAACCGCCACTACTACCGCGTATTATAAAATAAGTATAATAGACTCTCCGGAGTTTTCTTTTCAATTTTCTTTTATGATTCAATTTTATTTTTTTACCTCTTATGGTTATGATCTGAATAAAGTCTTCTCATTAACTCAGCTTTCGTCTCATGTACTATCTCATATATGTATATCCTTCCAAGTTTAATAATTTATTTCTATTCCTTATATCGAAAATGAAGTGTGGCCTGTGGAAAGGGTTTCGTAATTTTTTTGTTAATGTAGCACAAATTACTTATTTTAATATCGGCAATATTGATTTACCAAAGATTTTATTGCAAAAAATATTTGCCACACTAACCATAAGCATATAATACTTTAAATGCTGAAAAGTGAAAATGATTCAGCTCTGTTTATGGATGTGATACGTTAGCTTTATAATTAAGCCGTTTAAATTTCAGAATGTAGTTCAAACGTTTTAATTAAAAACGGGCATCAAACGTGGTCACGAATGCGAATGCTTACAAACCAAAGTCACAACCCAAATAAAAATCGAATTGTTCCGCAGGCTAAAAGCAAATTTAAAAATTACTGTAAATCCTGTATTCCAATCGCAGTACATAATTGGAATAAAAAGCTTTCCAATATAAGACGTTGAAAAGCAGTTGTATGGTCTTTTTTATACATGCTTGAAAAGCGATACGACTTCCTTGAAAATTAATTTCAAAGACATACACAAAGTAGAGCAGCTTTTCGTAAAGATTAGTAGGTGATTGAAATATTTTATCAATAGATCTTTCCGGATATACTTTAGAACGGAACATAATGATTTACGTAATGAAGTATGAACGCTTTGAAAGGAAAGCTAAATATATTTAAAGTGTATTCAGAACATTTATAGGAAGCAGATGTAAGTTTAAAAAACGATTTAATGTTGAACATAAGATGTGTTTTATTCTCTCTATTTACCTGCAATTTCAACTGCAAAATTATACCGTAGAGTATACTACTGTTAACTATAGTGTCATTTGCGCAACTTATTTCGTTAAAATAATATTTAGTGACCCATCCTACCTCCAGGCAAGCCATTAAGATAATTGCCTTCTAACAATTACTATGAACCAATAGTGAGTAATAAGCGCGTGTCTAGAATATCATAATTATAATTTATAAACAATTCATTCTCATAAATTTGTAAGAATCACAGCTCATAGTAATTATGAAGGAAATGTTCCAATTGCAGCACCTGAGCCAAATTTTTCCTATTTCGTTTATCAGTTTCATTTAGGTTGCCCTCCTCTTCCACAAAAAAAACCTGCTTTGGTTTTTCAAAATCGGTTTACGCTTTTAGGTTACAGTTGGTAGATTCAAGGAAAACGACCTTCTCTTCTTTTATGCATTGTAAGTTGAATTTGTTTGTCTTTACTGGCAGTGGCGTAACTACATCCGTTGGAGCGGGGGGCAACAGTTTCGTGAGCGCCTATTTGAACATGAAAAATTCAAAAAGAGTACATTACAATGGTCATAGCCAGGTTTTAATAGTTATTTATACATTAAGGGCGTAAAGAAGCTTTTATGGCCCGAAGTCTTATTTTAAGCCCGAGCGGGCAGCGAGGCCTAGGAAAAGGTTGTAGGGCCATAAAAGCAAGTTACTCCAGAAATACATACACTATTTCATGCACAGATTAAGTATTTATCACAAATAATTTAAATATCGCATAAACTTGAGTATAATAAATGTATCAAGCCGCTTGAAATACGTTGCTATAGTAAAATACTTTGCTATAGTAAAAGCAGTAAGCAAGGGTATCAATTTTAATTTTGTTCACCTACTTCCGTTATGAGATCCGGTATTTTAAATGGATTTTTCATCAGATGAAGAAAATGCGAGAATTAACGAGCTGGCTGAGACGGCAAGAAGTAGTGCTTTGATACCCGAGAAATCAGAATTAATTAATTGCCGTTCCTTTATGAAAACGCAAAAAATGACAACTATATTATATTAGGTACCTAATATGGATTAATTAGTAACATAACATAAGAGTATGCATAATATTATAATTAGTCACTTAAAAAGCTTGCTTCCTGCCTTTTCCCTCCGCGAAAGTGTGTATCAACTGATCAAAATTTATTCTTTTAGCAATTTCGATTTTCGATTTCTATGCGTATCATCGCTATAGGCTACTAAGCCTTTCTTGGGATATTACACTTCTCAAAAGGCTTTCTATTAATTATAATTTTGAAAAGGACCTTTCTGCGGTGGTAACTGTTATGGTAAAGAACAAAATTCATCAGTTTTTATGAGAACTGAGAACGCGTTGCGGCGCCTATCTGCACCTGGCGCCGGAGTGCGGTTGCACCCCTTGCACCCATAGTTGTTACGCCACTGGTGGGGGGTCTACCATTCCAACGCAGCCGGTCGCCAGTTTCTTCCGAGCAGTGGGAGCGGAGCGGAAAGACGTTTCTCCGCGTGAAGTGGTTTTTTCGACTTTTTAACACGGCGCAATACGCCATCAAGTTTTGCGTTCCGACCGTCGATTGAGCATCCAGCAAATTCCTGACACCCTGCACGTGTCCACATTTGCGGTACATGTACTTGGCTCAATATGGTCGTCAACGAAAGTACCTACTGGATTTACACCGTTCGAGTTGTTAAAAGGAAAGCGACCACAACAGCTGATTGAGAAATTATTAAATTTCCCAGAACGAAGTGACATAGATGTTGAAATGAAAATCCTGTTAGCTAGAATGAATTTCAAGAAGAATGCTATGTAGAAGAAAACAAGGCGTGATAATAAGGTGAAAACTATCAAATTTAATGTAGGTGATATAATAATAATAATAATAATAACTTTATTTAGTTAAATAATAACTAATAACATCTTAAAATTGACATCATGTTATGTCGAGTTTTACCTTTTTACTTGCTTATTTACTATTAACTACTTACTAAAATTTGTTCTTGACATATACTTCCGTTTCGACTTTGAAAGCAGACATAGAGGTACTATATTTTATTTCGTTAGACAATTCATTAAATAACTTTAATCCTTTATAGTATAATGAGTTTTGGCTACTAGTTTTATTGTATTTTGGTAATCTAAAGTTGTCTCTCTGCCGGGAATGGCCCATTTGGACGCGACCGTTTGAACGCGACCGTTTGAACGCAACCGTTTGAACGCAGGGACGTTTGAACGCAGGGACTTTTGAACGCAGGGACGTTTGAACGCAGAGACGTTTGAACGCAAAGACGTTTGAACGCAGGGACTTTTGAACGCAGGGACGTTTGAACGCAGAGACCTTCGAACACAAAATTTAAAATTTTTTTAAACTATTACCGTTTAAGTTTAGTTTAGAACACATTAACAAAAACTGAGAACCTGTAAATATGTGTTAAAAGTTTGTGTATTTATATATTTAGAAAAGAAAAGAAAAAAAGAAGACCATTGTAAAAACCTTCGTGTGAGGGCGGACCTCTGTGTACATGGGGGCGAAGCATATTGAATCGTTGTTAGGACCTCTTAAGTTTTTTTTTTTTAAACAGGTTCGCGTAGCGAACCTGCCACCTAAAAATACTTTTAATATTAAGACGTATGTCTTTTTTTTGACCTAATAATAATCAATTAATTAGTGGATTTTAAGGGATGTGGACAAAAGAATTAATGGATTTTGAGGGCGGTGGACTAAAGAACTAGTGGACGTAGCGGCCAGTGGACAAAAGAATTAATGGAATTTGGAGACGGTGGACGAAATAATTAGTGGACGTAGCGGCCATTGGACGGAATGGAATGGATGAAACGTCACACAATCGATTTTTATAATGTAACAAGTAAAACGCTTACCTACCTAATACATAAGAAAATGTCAAGAATATAATAAAATAGTAAGATAGCACTTCCTAAATAGAATTTTGTCTTTATCGCGAAAGTTCGACGATCTAACTGTAAGTCTTTAACAAAAACAATCATTTTAGACTACATATTTACAGGTGCTCAGTTTTTGGTAATGTGTTCTAAACTAAACTTAAACGGTAATAATTTAAAAAATAATTTAAATTTTGTGTTCGAAGGTCTCTGCGTTCAAACGTCCCTGCGTTCAAACATCCCTGCGTTCAAATGGCCTGCGTCCAAACGTCTCTGCGTTCAAAAGTCCCTGCGTTCAAACATCCCTGCGTTGAACCGTCTCTGCGTTCAAACGGCCGCGTTCAAACGGTCGCGTTCAAACGGTCGCGTCCAAACGTCCTAGACCCCTCTCTGCCTGGTTTCATAGCCGTGAAATTCGCGATTGTGAAATAAATATCTGTTTAGGTATTCCGGTAATTTATTATGTAGACATTTATAGATCAAAACAAGTACATTAAATACAGTATTTTGCCAAATGCTGAATAACCCCGTTTTTTCAAGCATGTACTTTACATTTGTTAATTTTGAGCATCTTAATATAATGCGGAGAGCTTTGTTTTGCTGTTTTTGTAATTTATTTATTTCACCTTCGTTGCTTAAAAAAATTATAGTACTACAATAATTGAAATACTGCTCTATAATTGAACGATATACTAATAGTCTAAGATCATATCCTAATTTATTCGAGATTCTTGCTAAGAAGTTTATTTTCCCACTAACTTTCTTTATTATATATTCTACATTATTACTAAATTTTAGTTTATTGTCTATAATAACACCTAAATATTTAAATTCATTTACCGCTTCAATTTTATTGTTTTCTATTATAACTTCAATGTTCTCTAAATTTGTACTTGCTTTTGCTCCTAGAATCATGCATTTGGTTTTATATACATTTAATTTCAATTTGTTTGCCTTGAACCAATTTGTTAATAAGATCAAATCGTCATTAATTATTTTAACAGTTTCTTGTATATTTTTTCCTGATGCTGAGATAAGAGTATCATCCGCGAATAAGTGGATAGAAGATGATTTTGGTACTGTAGTAATGTCATTAATGTAAAGATTAAATAATGTAGGGCCAAGCACAGAGCCTTGTGGGACTCCCAAACTATTCAGGATATTTTCGGACATTGCGTTGTCAACCCGAGTTCTCTGGTAGCGATTAATTAGATAACTTTCAAACCATTTGAATTCGTTATTTAATATTCCATAGAGTTTTAGTTTCTTCAGCAATCGTTTTCGGCATATAGTTTCAAAAGCGCGTTTTAAGTCAACAAAAATAGCAACTATAACTTGATCTTCTTTCAATTCGTTTTTCCAGTTTGCTAAGATAAAATTTAATGCTGTCTCGCAGGAATGTTTACTTCTGAAACCCGATTGTAGATCACTAATTATGTTTTGCTGTTCTAAGTAATCGATTAATTGACGTTTTACTACAATTTCTAAGATTTGTTCTAATTTAGGTAATATATTAATCGGACGAAATTCTTCGCATTTTTTTGTATTTTGTACTTTTGGGTATTGGTATGGTATTGGAGAAGACACACTATCAATCATCTGCATTATAAAAAGATAAAGGAAGTTATATTTATCAATCATTGACAATTAGAAAAAGTGACAGTGTAATAACTAGAGCCCGGAAAATATGAAAAATGCATATTCTTTGTTTTTAGCATATCTAGTTGTATGTCGTCAAATCTTTACGATTTTCACGATTACGAACCGATTGACACTAATTTTATATTGCATATTTTGCATATTTGTACTTTTCTTGCATTTTTTCGTAAAAATTTCCCTTCTTGGCATATTTATGCATCTCGTACTCGTACCTATAATAAAATGCGTCTCACATTTTTACAAAAAACAAAACAAATTCCATGAGGATTAAATTTAAAAGTAAATACACGAAAAACCCAAAGAATGAATTCATAATTCTGAAGTCTTGTCAACGTCAGCTTAAGTAACAAAACAAGAAACAGTAAGACCAAACCGGTACCCATTTAAATAAATAAATTGCAGTTATTGTGTACCTATTTTGTATTGAAATTCAATGCTTTTGACTATTTTTTCAAGGAAATTAGTTATAGGCCATACGCTCGGCAATGTCCCTTTTCTCATTAAGTCATAAATCAAATCTCATTTATAACGCGATCGATAGCTTCATTCAATATGCACCTCTAATGCAAAGTAAAAACCAGTTCCATACGGCCGAAAGTTGTTCAAAACAAATCTTATGGAAACTTGAATACAATAAAACAATAGTTTTCAACTACCTATCTAGTCAGCGGTTGTCAATAGTTTCATTACAAAGTAATATATCAATTATTAATACAAACATCACAATTTAATAATGAAACTAGTGTATCTTCTATTGAGTACCGCTGCCAGTTAGGTAGTTCAAATCTATTGTTCTATTGTATTCAAGTTTCCATAAGATTTGTTTTGAACAACTTTCGCCCGTATGGAACTGGTTTTTACTTTGCATTAGAGGTGCATATTGAATGAAGCTATCGATCGCGTTATAAATGAGATTTGATTTATGACTTAATGAGAAAAGGGACATTGCCAAGCGTATGGAGTATAGCTAATTGTTTTTATGGATACTAGATGTAGATACTACCTGAAAATATTTGCAATCTACGCGAAGGGTTTTACGTAGGTATCTATTTTTATCCTTTTATCTTTAGCTAAAGTACCTACCTAGATTAAGAATGGTTGTTTAAAATTTATTTTAACCCTAAGATTCAAGTTGTCGTAAATTAAATTAAATCAAAAGTATTGCGATATTTTTTAAGTATAGGACTATCGGTAACGCAATAGTTTGTACAAGTATCGAGTATCGTCATAAATATTATTGTATTGTAAAGAACTTTAATATTAATTAATAATTTAATTTCAATAAAATCCTCTTCGGACTGAGAAAAATACATCTTTTAATTTTTTCTCTTTTCAGTAAGCATATTTTGCATTATATATCGGCATATTTTGCATATATTTCGGCATATTTTCGCTAAAAACAATGCATATATATGCGCATATTTTTCAAAATTTCTTTGCATATTTTCCGGGCTCTAGTAATAACTAAATTAAACAGTCGTTGCATAGGGGTTACAGCGTTTAAATAAAGGTTGTAGCAATAATTTTATCGGGGGTAAATACATAAGATGTTGATTTTTTATCGATAAAATTGCTTTTTACACGAAAATATTGTTACCATGGTTACAAACTCGAGAATCAACACCTTAATTCGAGAGTTTTTACCAAATGGTAATCAAATTTGAGTTCCTTAAAAAGCAATTTTATCGAAAGAAAAAAATTAACATCGAATGTATTTTAGGGAGATTAATGCACGACTTGTAGTATTTCAAACAAATTTTTGACGCGCCAAAACCTGCTAAATTTCGAGTTTATAGTTAAATAAAAAGCAATGAAAGTATGTTCTAAAATGTACGTAAGAGAGAGATGATGAAACAAGGTGAAAATTTTTATCACTTATTAAAAATGTACCTAGCTTTTTATCGATTATTGGTAATTCAAGTATGCTATGTGATTGGTCGTTTTAAACGAAATTCATTAATTTCATTGGTTTATTTTTCTGGAGTGTATTAATCGTATAATAACCATTCGACAGTGCGAGTTACTGTCTGCCCAATAAAGTGCAAGATTGATTATGCACCCAAATTACTATAATAGACAACCGCATAGTTTTTAAAAACAAACATACGATGATCTGATACGTTTCTCACAATATTTAACAAAATATTAAGCATTTTCCAGTAATGTGATTGGAAAGGGTTTCCGTGTTACATACTACCCGCATATGTTTCGGTATAATTTCTTTATCAAGTTGTTCGTGTCATTTACATACACTTTGCAGCATTATGTGCATTACGAGTTAGAATAATGCAGCCGTGTTTGTATAGAGCAAATTGTAATGCAGATATCCTCTACATTAGTGCTTTGTATGATAATAATTAATTATGAGGATCAATTGGACCGTTGGTTGTAAAATGAGATCTCACCCAGGCGGGGCCAGGCCTATTTAAAAAAATCACTTTAGCGCTCAATCAGTGGAACTATTCAAAGATATTAATTTAATTACCTTATGCTTCCTAATTTGAATAGGTACCGAAAAGCAACACGCAACAAAATTAAAATATACAGAACTTCGCATTGAAAAATGGAGAGCTACATGGCCGGATACAGATGAAACTGAAACAGGAATTGAACAATAATTTTGCATGCATGTATTATGGACGTTTCATTTATGTTGAAAATTATCCTTTATTACTTGGTTACAATCCACTTTGTAATCAATAATGATTGTCATTCACATTATGACTTCGAAGCAAACATTGCACGAAACTATCGAATTAAATTAGCCCACAAATACGAAAATCTCTAAAGATTATAAGAAGTAAGGGTTTTATTTTTACAAACGAATAAAAGTTGCAAAACTTATTCAATTTACAAATTTACCCGAAAATTCGAGGCACCAATAACGTGTAGTGTAGTGTGTGGCTAATTACCACATTTAGTAAGTAATCTCGGTAAAACAAGTGTTATTTTATGAGCGTGCACCGAATTACCAAATTGACCCGTTAACATTATGTAGTATATCCAGGGTATTGATATTAATATAATTATTATTCGCTTCGTATGAGGTGGTGTTAATTTGTTTTTAAAGCAATATTGATTTTGGAGCTCCTAGTTCGAAACTTGACACTTAAATCGGATCTTGTGGAAATTTTTGTTGTTGTAAGTTGTATGCTTGACCTTATCATGTACAATATAGAATAATAATGGCCCGTTCAGTTGTCTCATACAATTAGTGTTAAACTCATTTCAAACAACCGTATATCATGCGACCTTTGTACCCTTGTACGTTAATCACACAAACTACACGATCCGAGTGTCACCCTTCTTAAGAACTCTAAAACTTTTGCAAATGTTTAGTATACATTAATAAAAGGTTATGCATAACTGAATAGTTTAACCACAGATAAGTTACTATATCTGTGGTTTAACATTAAGATAATTTTTTTAAAGGGTCTTATTAATATAAGCAATCTAATTATATAGGTACTTTAGTGAGATAATAGTTATTTATGTTACAAGTAGAACATAGGAAACTTTATAATAAGACTGGTGTAATTAATTGCCAAACAGCAATGAGATAGATATTAGCAACATTAATCACCAAAGTAGATAAAGTATTTAACATAACTGTAAGCAAAGCTTAAGACGCCGAACCTGAATTCTTGGTATATCTCGAATACTTTGGAACTGATGAACATGAGTTCCGTACATACAGGGTGTCCGCGAAAATGTGGCAAATCTCTCGGATTCAGACAGAACATGGAAAAATAAGATGACAAGTTCCTATAAAGTTTTTCCCATGTCCATGAAGGACGCCGCTGCTAACCCTTTTTTCTTGAATAACTTTCAGAAAATTCAATATAATTGGATCAAAATTTAACAGAATGGACAATAAGGACCTCTTAAAATGGTGTCCATGAAACATTATTTAGGTTTTCTAGTTTATCAAGAGCGGGCTAAGCTTTACACAGTAATGAATGCCTACACACATACACAAAGTGCCCAACGAAAGCTTGACATGAAGGTTTTTGGTAAAAATTGGTCGATTGCAGTAAGCTTTATAATTATAATGAAACCGAAATGTTAAATTACAAAACACACTTTATTTTAGAAAGATCAAAGTTGATAATAGAATAGATTTGGAGCATTTTCCCAAAATATACAGCACTACTTTATAAATTTGTAGTAAGGCAGCATCATTTCATAATTTGATATCTTTTATATTCCAATTTCATATTATAAATTCTCCTTCCCTCAAATTGACAATTTAGGAAATAAAGGTATAACCATAGAGAGTATATTGAGTTGTTATTATGTTATGTTGATTTTATTTTTCTAAAATTGCAGTGTATTTAGTCAATGAACATAACAAATAAGGAATTTTGTTCAATATCAAACAAAATGATAGCAAAAAGGAATAATTAACATCGTACGTTTTTATAATACTTAGAAGCCTTTCGAGTTAGCTTCTAACGAAATATTTGCTTTACGGGTTCTCTCAGATTTCCGCTGTAAAACTACACTGCACTTCACTGTCGGAACAGTACAAGATTTTATCACCAAAAAAGGTTACAAAACTTTTGCAACAAATCGTTAAAGTATTAAAGTTGCATAAAGCTAAAGGAAAGGCAAACGATCATCACAGAGTTTAGTCCAAATAAGGAAAATCTTCTTAACGTACTCCATCGGCAGAAGCAGAGCCATAGAGGTTCTTGAGAAATTCAAAATAATTCTTAAATCGCAAACAATCTAGATTCTACCATGTTAGAGATCAGGGCTAACAATATTGCTGAAAGAACGCCCGAGCAATTGTGTTTCACAAGACGCTGTATCGATGGGGTTGGCCTAGTGGGTTCCACGCTCAGCTGAGATTCGGATGGTCTTGAGTTCGATTCTCACGGCTGACTGTCCTGTATGAGTTTTCATCATACTTAAGTTGCTTAACATGATGCCAGTCATCATGCGGAAGTCTAGAAGGCGATTGCTGCAACAGTACGTCAGCATCCTAACTCCCATTCTTTCGATCCCATTTCTGTCTCACATATCCCAATTTTTGGCCCAGGAAAGCCTAATCAGCTTGCCTCCATAGTTATAAATGGTGGAGAACTGACATACGTTGACCATTTTCCACGATGCTGCATTAGAAGAACAAGAAACTAATCTCCGCCTTAGCACTTAAAAACGACTAACAAAATAGGCTCTACACGATAGGATCACAACAACAACTACGGATAAAATGAAAATATGCAAGGAAATTGAAAGGAAGCGCTACAAACTTCGGTCGTTATTTTATTTACGGGGTCAAACCAAGCGTTAGAATGAATCGTATATGTATTTGTAAAGGGAGCGAAACATTAGATGGGATTATTAACCTGGAGCCTACCTGAAGTTTTTATACTTGTATGTTTTTCAATGGGCGTAATGAGCTGCAAAGGTGTGCACAGATATGAAGGAAATAGGGTACCTATCCATCACAGATATTATGCATGATGTAACGTTTACCTAATTTGTCAACATTTTTCCCTACCACGACATTTCTGTATGTATGTTAACAGATCAGATTATTTTCTTATACTTCTTTAAAATAAATTTATTTTTTGATATTAATCGCACAATTTTAATAGATATGAAAGCTTTCAGTTAAAACTTTCAGAGAAACCCACAAATGTTTTTGTAAAACATGCAAATCGTCCCAGTTTCTTTAAAACTAAACAATCTTTTCATAATTTAACACTATCCTAGTACTACAAACTTGCGTGTGTCACGCTAAGCCAGACCGTTTGGTTTTCATGTTTTCACAGGAATATTTAATGAGATAAAAGTTATGAAAATACTATCTACGTAAATTAATTTTAACGAAGCTTCCACTAATAATAAAATTGATTGGCCTATTAAGTCCATTTTGAAATTTGTACTAAAATTGCAGGCTCGTCGTTCTAATGTAATCAGACTTGAATCTGGTAATAATTCTTTTCATAAACCTTAGAAATAATTTCCTCAAATTTAATTAAAATTATAATTAACGACAATTCTTTTAATTTTAATTTAGTAATTTCATTTTAATTACTGCATCTATATAATATGTGGTACGTAAAATTAAAAATATGCGACTTCATGTTTTGTGAACAACTTTTGGAGTAATCAGTGGTTTCGGTCATTTTTTAAAACTCATCAGCGTCGGCTGGTTCAAAGACTTGGTCAAAATGTTAACGTACAAAAGCAAGCGTTTATGATTATTTCGATGAACTTTCGAATGTAGTGAAAAACGTTAAACTTGAATTGATTATAAACTATTGATGAATAACTATACAATCAAAAGTTATGGTCAGTTATACGTTTAACTACAGCATCAGGCGACATATTGGCACAGTACTTTTTATATCGATAATTTATACAGCATCTAACGGAGGTCGGTTAGAAGACTGGTTCAATGCCTTAACTCAAAAAGTTTCGTGGAAATTTGACTAAAAGTATGCATTTAGCCGCATTTTATTTTGTTGCCATCTAACAGGAATATACATATAAACCACTCAATGTAACCTAATTTAATCCTGATAAATGGAGTCAAGTGTTAACGAATTGGAACTCTAAGAATGTAGGAATCGTGTCTACAAATATCCTTCCGAGCCTTCTAGAATTATGTCTGTAAGAAATAGGGGAGGAAAGATGTGCAAGCAGGGTCTAAAGGAGTGGGAATTTTTCCTATAGATAGGGAGAACATGTTAAAACAAAAATAAGATGACTCAAAACCAGAAACAAACATCGATAATACCATAAAGTCGAAAGAAGGGGGAGGAAAAATTATGTTCCATCATTAGGTGAAGAAACAAATTCAGAAAACTGAAGACTCTGACTGCCACTTGTCGTATTTTGTACGAGAGCATGAAGTAAAACAACAGATGATGAGATAAGGGAAGGACTTTCTGATGCTTCCCTCAAGTTTAGAAAACTATAAGAATGTTGCACGGAAGCTTTCATTCAATGATATTAAATTAAATAAGTGTTTATGGATGGGGTTGACTTATAATAAGGGCACCAAAAAATAGTACAAACAGCAATCTATTCGAAAGGGAACGTCCATCCAAAAAAGCAAATGTTTGCGTACTTCCCGTGGTCGAAGAAGACGAACTGAAATACATCCTAAAGTAATTTATTGTTATTATTAAAGGATGTAAGTGGATTTATTTATTATTATAATGATTTTTTATATGTATTTGAATGTGTGATCTCATTTTTAATACAAGAATAAATCAAATTCCTCAAATCTGGGATAATGCAGGACATGGATCGATTGCAATTATTATACTGATTGTATCACATTTGTCCGAATCAACATTTCAGGGCAGGAACAGATTATTATTCATGATATAGTCTCCTAGGTAGATTAACGTAAACTCTGCCGTACCGCATGGTTGCACATGAGATCAATTATTATTCAATTTTTGGTCAATGTTACACGTGCTTTAAAATTTTTTATTTTAAATAAATAAATAAAAATAAATTTATTGTAATACAAAACAAGTCTCGCCCGAGTTTAATCTACTGAATATTTAAAAGCCTCCGAGTGCACCTATTCGACAACACTTCCATAATCCAGATAATATTAATCATTTTTATATTTATCAATATCAATATGAACAAATATAACAGATGATTTAGGGTTTGGGTTTCCTTATAAAAAAGACCTTCTGTAGGAGTTAGGATAACCAAAAACCAGGTTTATTCTAATTGTCGACGTTTAGGCAGCATTTGGAACACTTTATAAATTGTATGTTTAACGTAATTAGGTTAATTAAAAATTGTCATAGTGTATAGTTAGTGGATCATGTCGTTGTTTTCTACGAAAACACTAACAAAAAAGAACCTCTATTTATTTTGTAAGTATTTAATTGTATACCACTGAATTTTCAATAAATATAGACGTCCTGATGAAGGCAACGCTCAAATGCTGCCGAAAATTGTAATTTTTAGAATTTTAATTTTAGTTAAGTCAAGGCCCAGTGGAAGAGCAAAGTTCATTTGAACTGCGTCTTGTGATTATTTGTTTGGAATTCTTATTATTTAAATCTTGTTGTTGTTATTGTTTCTCTTTTTCTCTTGTAGTAATCCATTATTTATGCAAACAAATAATAAAGACATTATTATTATTATTATTATTAAACGTCGACAATTAGAATAAACCTGGTTTTTGGTTATCCGAACTCCTACAGAAGGCCTTTTTTATAAGGAAACCCAAACCCTAAAGAAGATTAAGTGGAGTATCAACTAATTTTATATAACAGATGTTATATTGGAGGCTACGGATAATGCCAAATTGCCTGTACTTGTACTGCTGGACTACAGCAAGACTTTTGATAGGTATCATTAATAATAACCTCTTGTTTGCAATACCTCAATATATTGGATTATCTAATAACTCGGTTACATTACTAGAAAGTTACTTAGCCAATAAATCACAACGATCCACGATACTCAGATTTATCCCTCGTTACAGCCTTCGGACGTTCCATAAAAAATGTATTAGGCCCAGACAAAGATTTAGAAAGATTTAAATAGCGATTACATTCCCTCATTCGTATCCAACAAAATCTTGTGTTCTTCTATTTTCTCGTCAGCATGATTACCAGATGCAAACTAAATGTAACCATAAACAACCGTGAGGCCATGGTTAAGAATAACGCAAATCTTGGACCCATTTTAGATAATAGTTTTAGATATCGAAGTCATACAAATAAATGTATTCAAAGAGCATACATGAATCTAAAGCTATTATACCCACACAGATTTTATCTGGGGCAATCACAAAAGATCTTGTGTGATTTACACGTACTATCCCGTTTTACTTTTTGTGCAGAAATATAAGCTCCTTGCATTGATTATGACTAGTTCCAGAGAATTCAAAGAGTTCAAAAGCCGTGTCTGAGATTTATCTACGAAATACGTAAATTTAACCACATATCTCATACGCTAGTTGATGCTAGAGGTCTATTGCATTTGACCTGTCTATATACCACAAAATAATAACGGAAAAATCGAGACCGTAAGTAGATACTTTTTATAATGAAATTAAATTTCATTATAATAGGTTCACAGGCCCACAGCATAAAACCTCATTTAAGAGAGCTTTTCAATATAATGTCAGTACAATAATAAATTGCCGTTGGAATTTAAAAATCTACATCATAAACTGTTTCGCTTATATTATTTTAGAAGTCTTTTTCAAAGTCAGTGAACTGTATGTATTTGAAGCTTATCTGTCACCGTCAATTTTTTCCACCCCTATATTTCCACACACAAATTTCAAGTTGAATGGTGATTTGTTACGTGTTGTTTGTTTGCCATAGTTAAATTGGAATAGTTATGTATTCAGTTAGGCATTGATAGTTAAAAATGGATTACTAATCTTATGATGATTCAAGGCTCGGTTGAGAAACAGTTACAACTGAACTAGACCTTGGGATTTCATATTCTATTGCATTCACTGACGTTCACTATGACCCTAGATTTGTTAATTCACGGAGATTTGGAATTACTTAATCCGACTTACAAAAACGAAAACTTGTATCTGAACGTACAAGTAGGACTAAACTATAAGTATACTTAGGTGTTAATTGTTAGGTAACCTTTATTGACCATAATGTATTAGTATATGTAAAGTAAATTTTGTTATAGTAATGTTTTGCCAAACTGGTTATTATAATAAAGTAACTTTTTGATGAGGTCCCATTAGTAAGTTTACATACAATTAACTGCAAGTCATGTAAGCAATAGTGTTGGGATTTAGTTTCAGGCAATCCACAACTTCAAATTATTATTACTCTGTACAAGTCAATAATCCATAATGCTAACATACATACAATAAACTAATAGTTTTTCATGAACTATATTATGTATAACATTTCAAAAAATAAAAAAAATCCCTGCAGCAGATTTTGAAAAAGTCAATTTTTAATTTTTGATCAATTTTGGGTACCAATAAATTGACCACGTTAAATTTTTGTTCTTTATCAATTATTTATAGGTAAAAGTTCTGGCCATCCTTTGGCTACAATTTCCAAATTTCAAATTTTAATTAAGTTAAACGGTTCTTGTGCTAGACCCTAAAAAGTAAAAACTGGAGAATTGTATATTGGTCGCCATTTTGAATTTAGCAACAAACGAAAAAAGGCTTTTTACTTGTAACCATGTCTAATAACTTTTCACAAAGGGAAATTAGTTAAAATTTGAATGTTTGCTCACAAAGTAACGGCCTTCGTTTGGACCCCTTTGGGGCGATTTTGATGAGAAGCTTGTTTTACGGATGCAGTTTTTTTATAGGCCTTAGTTTCAAAATTCAGCAAAATCGGCCTAGTAGTTTAGGCTCCACAGCCATAACGTACGCACCCACAGACAAACGTTTTTCGAAGATGGTGGTTTTGGACTCAGGAGGAGCCAAAACGTTGAGATTCATCGTCTCGAGTTCAATTTTTTTTCGATTACAGTACTTTCCTTATGTATTTACGTCTTTGTAAGAATCTCTCGGACGTACATTACTCGGATGGATCTCGTATGAGCAACAGTTCAAAATAATTTCCCTTAAAAAACCTTTTTATTTTATTTCACAAACGCCCTTTTTTAAAATTATTATTTCCACCTTTTTTCAAAACAAAACACCAAAACCTACTTTTCTAAATTTCATTCCGAATCAAAATATTTCCTACACTCCGCCTTGAAAGGTGAACAACCTTTCAACAGTTTAGTCTAGTTCCAGGGGGTACAGAATCTGAATCGACCTTTTCGCCACTTTTCCGTTCGGAAATCTCACCATACACGATCTCACCTTATTGTCACGACCATCAATAATACAGGATTTCCACAAATGGTGTACTGTTTACTCATCGTCCAACAATACGAATTGTCCTACCTTCAGGTCCTGCGCTCTGCGTAGAGCGAGCAGATACTCAATACGCCAGCACATCCAGAACCGATTCATCACATGAACTCGATATTTCCATCTTTTTCCTATGTCACCTCCTCCATACAACTCTTGAACACCTTTCACTGGCGTAGTGAGTATCTTCTCACTCTACGCACCGCACATGAGCGTCCAACAACATATATGCACAGGAAAGTAAAAATACTGAAAATTGAAAACCTATTATGACACCGATAAC
Organism: Pyrocoelia pectoralis; assembly: GCA_036250285.1. Taxonomy (NCBI): domain Eukaryota; kingdom Metazoa; phylum Arthropoda; class Insecta; order Coleoptera; family Lampyridae; genus Pyrocoelia; species Pyrocoelia pectoralis. The sequence continues at coordinate 10,499,175 of CM070075.1, forward strand.
TAAGTTCTTCAATTATCATCATATCGTACCTCTTGCCATGTGAACAGCCCCTATTCGCGGATTGCTGTCTTGTTACTTATTCTACCCGCTTGTGATGATGTTTGGGCTAGTTTATACCTATTGTTGCTACAATATAAAACAAAGAAGTGAATGCGCAGGTTATAAATAATCATGAGGAAATCCAATACACACAAAGAGGGTGAATCGATTGGGAATAAAACACACAACCTTCCCCTTCACTAAACGTTTACTTTTAGAATGTGAAAATAGCGATTTGTTGATTATATAACGGGGCGACATGTTTCGGGATACCCAGATCCCATTATCAAGCCTTGAATGTTCGCAAATTTATCTTAAATCAATTAAAACTTAAATGAAAAGTTAATAGCTAAAAATGAATTAGGAGCACAATAATAGGTAATTAATCATTCTATTAAAATCACAGTCTTTTTTATTGGTTTTTGATTTATTAGCCCATCGGTTAATTTTGTCATTTTGTCAACGCTTCCCTTAGTTTCATTCAAATGGACATTTTCTACGAAATTCCATAAGCTAATAGTGAGATACGCTGATGGAGTGTATGAAATTCTACAAATCATAACAAATTTTTCCCATGGATGTAAATCGAAAAGAATTGATAAAAAAGCTGAAACTTTCACAACTTATACATTCTTTAGGTAATTATTCTTTTTGACTCAATGAACCAAAAACTCATGTCAACATGTCAGGATGTCAATTATATTTTTTAGAATTCGTACAATTTTCATCATTGGAGTGATCTATAATATGGATGAATATTTTCCAGTTTCTGCCAGTAATAAAGTGAACAATATTTCTATTTACTGTTCGAATTAGTTTTGTACGAATTATCGTGGAGTAATGACAGTTTAACATTACTGGTACTCAAGGGCGCCGTCAGACAATTTACCTTTTCCTTTATCGCAGGGGGGAGGAGCGATTGCTCCCCCTTGGCGGCTCCCTTGCTGGTACTGGATTTACTTTGATAATGGCAAATAACTTTAATGTTCAGATTATAAAATCGACTTATTTGATCCACGTAACCAGCACAATTGCTAACTTTTCCTCCCTTGTACACATTAGTGGTTTAATAAGTTAATAAAATTAAGGGATGAGGTGCTAGTTTCGTCTAAACAATTTGTGTTTTGCTCAAAAAGTATTCTGCAAAAACAAGATTTATACCTGAGTTGATATACTCGTACTGTACTGTCGATTCACTTAAGTTTTAAAAAAAATCGTTGTTTATAATTTAATGAGTAGGTATAAGGTTTAAAATAATTGAGGTGCTTTCCTTTATTTATGAACGATAACATGTAAACATAAGTATGAAGAGCTGAAATCTTGTTGGTATTTACTTTGACAGTTAAATTGAAAACTAAAAATAAATTACAAAGCCAAATTGTGTTAGCGAACATTTAAACTTTAAATGGAGTATGCATGCATACGAAGTTCCCGATACATATACCTATATACGAGTACATATAGCAGTTCGTAACGTTTTATATGTAAAGGCGTAAAAAATTAACGACAGCTGCATTAATTTTAATATACATAACTATTTTAAAATCTAGTTTTTTTGAATGTTGCCTAACCTCAAAAAGCTTTTTCATGTACGGTTTCCATTAGGGTACAAGCAGAATTGTTTATAGTTTCATTTAGCAAAGCTCGTTCGGTTATAATGCCAAAAATACTTTTATATTTCCTAAATAATACGTTTTGATAATATAATTTGTTAATGGACCAACGAAATCTATTCCGTATAATAGTTGTTTTATGTTTTCTTATACGATCAATCTTTAACAGTTTTTCTCGCGCTACTTATCAAATTATGTTTGTTTTGTCAAGCTGTATATAATCAATCTAGTTCTACCGTATGAAACAATGGATTACGTGGTATCTATTTCTCCGACGACACCTAGAAAATTTACTCTAAATACACCTAATTCCTACTACGTCAACTTGTCTAGTTTAGAAAGAGAAATGTGATTGTTGCAATTTCGATAATGGAATAAATTCGCGCAATTCCCCTGAAGAATTGTAATGACATCAAAATTTAATTTTATATAATAGAAGGTGGTAAAATAAATTCTTTACTTCAACTCTCAAAGTAGATTATTCGCTGAAAATATCTTACGAACACCGTCAGTGTTTATTAGAAACAAAATATGAAACGATTTAAAGTTTAGATCGACTTAAGGATTGGATAAAAAGGATAAAACAATGTGTAGTTTATACGTTATTTAACGAAGGCGCAAAAGAAATTGGTAAATAATGTAAGTTTCCGCTATGCACTCTACGTTGTTATAAAGTTCATCTAAGTTTAAAACTTAGTTTTTGAAAATGATATTCGTTTTCAATGTGACGTTTGTAATAAATGAATTTATTTAGTGCTGTCAGTTTCTCATGAGCTGTTTGCTAAAGTAAGTATAGAAATAATTACTTCTGAATTATAAATGAATTTAATGTTTTCATTATGTTAAAACAAAGCGCTTCAAGTTGGTGAAATATAAACTAACACGAAGGATTATAATTTTGTATTCAGTACCTATATATGGCGAGAAAGCATAGAGTATGTAGCGACCATTTCGTGTTTGCGTGTATGAAATTTGTTAAGACTATTGTTTAATTATGAGACTGTTAGAATACCTACATATTTCATTGCTCTTTTCCTCAATTACATTTTGCAAACGTGTGTAACTTTTTTGGCTTTGTATTGTGCATGTCTCGGAACATATTTACATGTACCTACTTTAATTATTATCCTTTTTGTTTCTATTTTGCTGTAATACGCCAACATTCATTAGACTAATTTGACAGTTCTCTCGGAATTTGTAAGAAGTATAATTCGAATAATTGGATTTTGTATTTTGTACTTGTACAATTTGATATATTGTAGCGGAATTGTATCGAATTATAACGGTCGTACCAGCGTGCACTGTATAAACCACGAAAGGTGATTTCTGATCTAGTTTAAGTTCCTATCAGTACCATTCCAAGTTTCAGTTGTTTTTGAGCTATACATTATCTTTTTTACAATTCCAATGTTTGCTTGTATGGTTTGGGACGATGTTTCACTTTTAATGTGAAGCTGTTCCTTTTTAATAGAACACGAGCATAATGAAAATGCTACGTATTCAATTAAGAGGAGTGGCCGCCTTAAGAGATACTAAATAACTTTAAGGTAAGTACTTCAAAACACTTTAGATTGTAAACGCTTTTGTATTAGTTTGAAACAGTTGAAGTGATTTTGTACGTTTAACTGTATAATTGTATATCGATGTTCATAATGTAAACTTTCCTCGTGATGTTATGATGTTAGCATCTCTAAAGGGGAGAAGTTGAATAGGTGCTTATTTTCTTAGAAAATGTGTGCCTACGCATCTTTGTAAGGTTTGTACAGTATACAATTGCTCTTACACTGCTATTCACAAGTAATATGTTTACCTTTATTAACAAATTGTAGTGTTTTCCCCAATTCGGGGACCTTCAAAGGAGGTGTCAAGTGGATTACTTAATGCAGACTCAAGTAATTAAGTAATCCACTTGACACCTCCTTTGAAGGTCCCCGAATTGGGGAAAACACTACAATTATAATACGAGGAGTTTCCAAAATGTATTAACAAATGTTGACGATTGTGTTATTTGTAAGATAAATTTTGATATTAATATATTTGAAACTGAGGAACGTGAAAAAGTTTACATAAAATCAATGCTAGATGCAACGGGGTTGTTAGCCCGTGTTGAGCCAATATGCGTTAGTAATTGAAGAAAGAAACTCTTGTGGTCGTTGAATTACACATAAGTGAAAATGGTTGTTATAAATTTAAAATTTATAGTTACTTTCTCATTTCATTCATTTCCTGTATCTGTACCTGATAAGGCATTCATTTCCTTTCCTTTTGGGAACTGGTTCTTATCATTTTCTATGCAGACATCTTAGGAATATGTTCATGATGTGTGAGTGATTTTGGTCAAATATTAGATAGTAATTTTAAGCTTCATTTGAAGGATTAATTAATTTTTGATTAATACTACCAAAACTACCCCGTATTTGATTATTTGGGAGTTTTGGGGGAATTAGTTTTGTAACGGTAGATTGCGGATTAAAAGATTTATTTATTTAATACTGTCTACATGTTAACAACATTTTAGCTTTTTCTTATTTTGCTGCTTATTTTTTTCGTCTTCGTCTTATCATCCACATTCACCGATACATCAACGATCTTACTTCACTCTTTCGTGTGAATCATTTATATTGCTGCTACAGAAGTTACTATCAATTAGATCATCATTTGTTGTATTATTCATATTTACCATTTTCCACCAAATTTATATCATCCATCCATTAACTATCACTATCGTCAATCATATATCACCTATAATTTTATCATTGATTAATCATTGCCTTCAGCATTAAATTATTACTTGCTAAATATAATTCTGCACCTGTTTATAGGTTGACAGTAGATGAACTGCATTATTATAAGAAAAAGTTGGTTCACCTTAATATTAAAGCAATGTCCTATACCTCATTTACCTGTTTGAGCTATCCTTAAATATTTCCATGTAAATTATCACCCTTAATACTTTGTCAGACATTGCACAAGATTCATCATATCACCAGGTAATACCCAAGGTTAGGGTATTAATTAAAATGGCCTTATTATATTAACCCTTATTGCAAATTTATTCATGCTACATAAAGCGAGACTGTTTCTTTCTCTCCCTCGTATTCATTATCATTGTTGTCATTGTTTTACAGTTATACATAAGTATCATTAGGAGGCGTTATACTGACGGACGAAAAAGAAATAATAAACAGGTGGCAAGAACATTTCCAAGGTTTACTCGAAACTACAGATAGAGACATAAGGGCGGAAGAAATAATATAAGGGGCACCACAAAACAAAGAATCGGAAATAAAAATTGAAGAGCTGAGAGAGGCAATAAAGTGGTTAAAAAATGGGAAAGCACAAGGAGTAAACAAGATTACTACAGAAATGATAAAGAAGATGGGAGAAAAAGGAATGGGCGCACTGCTTGAAATATAATAACAAGGCATGGAAAGACGAAAGAACACCGAACGACTGAGACACAGCCCTGATTTTACCAATACATAAAAATGGGGATAGTAGGGATTGCAATAACTATAGAGGAATTTCCCTACTGTGTGTTGCACTAAAAATATATGAAAAAATATTACACACGAGATTGAGAACAGAAGGGGAGAGTACATTAAATGAGCCCCAAAGCGGAGTTAGAAAAGTAGGAGCGTACATACAGGGTTAGTAAAAAGTCCCGGAACGGTCGAATAACTTTGTTATTTGAAAATTATGATTTCTGAAATTTGGTATGGGGGTATAGTTAATATAAATGCATTTTATGCAATAAAGTTTTTTTTTTCACTTCGGGTGTAATCGGAAATACGTCCAACTTTTTTTTTAAATGGAACCCCCAGATTTTTTTAACACTTTTGAATGCAAAATAAAAAACTACGTTCAGGAAGTATTAACATGTTTAATTTTATTCACAACAAAACAGTTAAAAAATTAAAAAAGTGTCCCCATAATCTTGAACAATTGGAAGAGAGAATAGTTCAAGAAGCCAATCGCATCACTCCAGAACAAATACAAAATTCAATAAGAAATTTTACTGACCGTTTACATTTTTGTCAAATTGTAAATGGAGAGCATTTTGAACAATTATTGTAATCGCAACCTGAATAGACAGGTATCTTGATTTTTCTGTATTAGGACACTTTTTTAATTTTTTAGCTGTTTTGTTGTGAATAAAATTAAACATGTTAATACTTCCTGAACGTAGTTTTTTATTTTGCATTCAAAAGTGTTAAAAAAATCTGAGGGTTCCATTTAAAAAAAAAAGTTGGACGTATTTCCGATTACACCGGAAGTGAAAAAAAAAACTTTATTGCATAAAATGCATTTATATTAACTATACCCCCATACCAAATTTCAGAAATCATAATTTTCAAATAACAAAGTTATTCGACCGTTCCGGGACTTTTTACTAACTCTGTATAATATATTCACAATAAGGCAAATCATTGACAAAATAGCGCAGAGAGACGGTAAAGCAGCCATCGCGCATTCATCGATTTAGTGAAGGCTTTCGATAAGGTGCCGAGAAGTGAAATCTGGAATAGTCTATATAACAGAAATATAAATGGAAAACTAATAAGAGCCATCCAGAGTCTATATAGAAGAACAGAGAACATAGTTATAAGTAGGAACGTGAGATCAGAAAAGTTTGAGACGAGCGAAGGGTTAAGACAGGGAGGAGGGTTCAGTCCATTACTTTTTATTGTTTTCATGGACGACATTGAATATATGCACAAAGAAAGTAAAGAAAGTAACCGTAGGATATAAAAACTTAAACAGAGTTCGGATATCGGAAGGAGCTTTTGCGGATGATATCATGGAAATTGGACCTAGCGCGAAAGATTTGCAGGAAAGTATGGAAGTGTGGAACCGAACGTGTAAAGACTATGGAATGGAAATGAACAAGCAAAAAACTAAGGTCATGGCGAAAGGAGAGCGGCAGGTAATCAATAAAAATCCAACAAGTGAGTGCATATAAGTATCTGGGAGTGGAAATTGAAAATAGAGGACAAGAAAATGAAACTAGCAACAGGATTAACAGTGCAATCAGAATATACTATGCGATCAACAGCCGTATTATAAATAAAAATGAGGTATCGAGACAAACAAAATTAAATGTGTAGGCCCGTGCGCAAGGGGGGGGGGGTTTGGGGGTTCAAACCCCTCCCATAACCCGTTGAAATATAAGGAAATGTAATAATATATGTGTATAGTTATTAACGCATACCTACTTTATAAATACATACCTAATTATGTATTTAAAAATAGATAAATATTGAATACCTACCCAAATTTCAATGTTTTAAAAAATATGTTAAGGAGGGGATCAATTGTCCTAAGTAACCAGAATTTTATAACCACACTCCCATATAAAAGCCATGTTAAAATTGGACTTTGGCATGCATTTCTGGACAACTTGCTGTGGCCATAGTATTGCCCCGATCATGGAGTTTTATGTCTCAAAATGACCCTAAGAACATTCTACGGCTCATATGCCTGGTTTTAGCAAAAAGTATAATGTTTCAAGCTGTCTAGGATGTTTTCTTGCGATATTTTGCGATTCTTTTAAAATTAAAATAAAAATAGCATACCCCAATGCGATATCGATAGGCATAACTGCCGTGAGGGTTAATTAGGATAATTTTCAGGTATAAAAGTCAACAATCCCACCAATACAGTGGTCACAGCGAGTTGTACAAAAAATGAAATCCGAGTCTTTTCCAATGGGGAGTGAACATTTGGCGTTCTAGCCGGAAAAATTGTCGTTGCATGACAACACTTTACTTCAGGCTAAATTTCCTCGTAAATTGCTCTCATTTTTCGAAATTTTCGGAATTCATATCAAACAAATTCGTAGAGTCAACATGTTTTCAGTGCAATGGGCGAACGTAAACCAGGGTCGGTACGGGCAGGTGAAAGAAAGATGCCAACAAACTGGGCAGACGTAAGAGAACTTTGGAGGCCTTCAAGGCGAACTAATATTGATAGAAATCAGGGTCAAAATTGGATCGAAAAAAGTTCTTGAACCCCTTCTTAACCTAACTTTATTATTGGGAGTATCGCAACCTAGTTTATGTTTTATGAATGTTTGGGCCCGTCTGAGGCGTTGATTGAAATCATTCAATCAACGTTTGAGGTCTTCCCTGTTCCCAACCCAACCCCTCTCATGGACAAATCCTGCGCACGGGCCTGATAAAGCCGTATACAAACCAATCTTAATCTATGGATGTGAATCGTGGATACTAACAGACAGACAAAAGACCAAACTGCAAGCCACAGAAATGAAATTTCTACGGAGAGTAAGAGGGGTAAAAAAGAAAGACAGAATGAGGAACACATAAATAATAGCTGCGCTGAACGTACAGGGACTGTTGCAGTTTGTTGAACAAAGACAGGTTAGCTGGTGGGGGCACTTGCAGGAAATGGAGCAATCAAGACCGGTTAAACAAATTTTGGAGGCCAAAATCCAAAGGGTTAAGAAAAAGGGAAGGCCAAAGGAGACGTGGGATAACATGATCGGGAATATACTGGAGGGAGGAGGTACTACATGGGAAGAAGCGCAAAGGAAGACTAGAAATAAAAAGGAGTGGGGACAGTTTGTTTATAAACCCGTACAATGTTTGTGAAAGTAACAATGAGAAAGAAACTGGTAAACGCTACACACCACAATAGTGGTAAACGTGGTTACATGATTGTATATAATATATCATTACTATTTCGTTGATAGAACCCCATCTGTAATGATAATGATACCGTTACTTCCTGGTATTAATATATCATTATACAGGGTGTACCGAAAAGATTGGTCATAAATCATACCACATATTCTGGGGTCAAAAATAGGTTGATTGAACCTCACTTACCTATATACAAAAGTGCACACAAAAAAAGTTACAGCGTGATTTAGATGAAAATTTAAATAAGTTTTTTTATCATTGCTCTAAAACGATTTAATTTATGAAAATTTATACGAAATACTAGTAGGCGATAAGCAATAAATTGGAAACAGTCGCATTCAATTATTTTTATTTATTATGGATTTTCAGAGGGGATGAACACCCCTTTTACCCCCCAACTTTTTTTAGGGTTATACTTTAACAAAATATGGAACACCACTGGAATCAAACGTCTATTCTTCAACTTTTTTGTCTCTTTGTATTTCTTTGTAAACATTTTAGTTTAGAAGATACAGCCACTCTGTAAAATGTCAATTTCAAAATATTTAATATTTCAACTCTACATTTTCACAAACATTAAACCTTCATTATTATTAAATTGCAATTTAGACACAAACAAGGTATTAAGATTAACTCAACAAGTGTTCAATATGACCTCCTCCTTCCTGTATACCGGGTGTTCCATTTTAATCCGCCACCTGCAATAATTCTACAACACTAGGTCGAATCAAAAAATGTCCCGAATAAAAAGTTAACGGTTTTGAGGGGGACATCTGATGCTGTTAACCTTGCCTCCCCCGGACTCCCAGGGGGGCGGGAACGGGGGGCAACTAAAATTTTAAATGGAAATTCCTATTTTTTATTGCAATCCATATTTTGTTAAAGTATAACCCTAAAAAAAGTTGGATGGTAAAAGAGGTTTCATCCCCTCTGAAAATCCATAATAAATAAAAATAATTGAATTTATTTTTATTATTGCTTATCGCCTACTAGTATTTCGTATAAATTTTCATAAATTATGTTTAAACCGTTTTAGAGCAATGATAAAAAAACTTATTTAAATTTTCATCTAAATCACCCTGTAACTTTTTTTGTGTGCACTTTTGTATATAGGTGTAAAATGGTTGCTTGTAAAACGTGATTTTATTCAAAGTAAAAGGAATTAAATTTCACGTACATTAACAAATAAGTGATGTTTATAAAAATCAGACACGTTTCCTAGAAACACTGTCACACAAAAAACAAAACACAAAATCCCTTATCAAGGTTGTAGTCAAACCTTACAACCTTACATAGGTAAATGAGGTTCAATCAACCTATTTTTCACCCCTGAATATGTGGTATAATTTATGACCAATCTTTTCGGTACACCCTGTATATCGTATGGAATTTGATATTCACTGTGTGAATTCCATTTTTGTTATCAGAATTACTTTCATTTCTTTATATGATCGAGAACCCATAATTTATTTACTTACTGAGTTAATTTTAATATAAGAGTGTTTTTATTTTTCTATGTTATTATTCCTTTTCATTTTCATTTCTGGCTGAATCTTGTATCCTGTTTGGTGAAGCGAGAGCAGGCTTTCACTATATTGTTGCGGGTATGTTTATTTCAGCGTCTAGCCTCTGATCCCCGACCATCGACGAGCTGCCGGCAACAACCCAATCTTGCTATCGCTAGTAGTGTACTTTGTTTTTTTGTTTATACGTGGCAAGATTGTATTTTATACGGCCCAAGTGCTCCTTAAAAGGAATTTTGTGTGATCTTTTAGTTTGTCCAATAAATGTTCTTAAATATTTCCTACCGTTCATTTTTGAGACACCTCTTGTATATGAAAGATAATTCGGTAATTTAACACGTTTCTTATCTGATCTATTGGATCACTAACTAGTTATGCCACTTTCATTTGAAGTAGTATAAATAGTTAAATTTTGTAAATTAGTTTTCGGTGTTGTGTATGCTTTAGTCAAAGTGCAACCACAATAATGTATTTGGTCTTAGATAGTGATGCATCTATATCTATAATAAATTACTATACACATGCATATTATGTTGGTTTTTAAGTTTTCGTGGGTGTTGACCATGTGGTTGTAGGTTTTCCGGGTTTCCTCCCACGTTGTTTTTTCCTTGGTTCTTAGAAGAACCACTTCTTCCATTGCGATGTTGCGGCTGGATCACACAAGCCATCTTTAGGTAATTCGTGCTCTACTTCTCGTGATTCGAACCAAACTGAGGTCCTGGTGGTTCTCTGGTGGTATATGTAAGTTGTTTCTCCGATTCGACACTCGTGTGATTGGTCGTTGAGATGTCACTTTCATTGCAGTTCCTTTCTCTACTTTTTGGTATTTCCTGCTTTGGTATTACCAAACACCTGGAAGCCTCTCCTGAAAACAGCAGCTACCATCAAGAAGGACACCCCGTGAAAGTGAAAGTGTCATCTCAACGATCAATCACACGAGAACCACCAAGACCTCAGTTCAATTCGAATCACGAAAAGTAGAGCACGAATTACCTGAAGATGGGTGAAACGTCGCAATGGCAGGAGTGGTTCTTTTAAGAACCAAGCGGAAAAACAAAGGGAAGGGAACCCGGAAAACCTACAATAATACATAATATATAAGTATGTAATTGTATCGATAACGAAATTTTGTGTGTGTTAACTTTGTGAAAATATGTGGAAGGGTTCTGATTTACAAAACCCATTAAATACATGGATCCCACTAAATTTAATGCTGCTCTACGAAGAGTACCGTGACAGGTTATTTTTCTTTTAGATGGTGTCACCGACATATTAGCTGTTCTAAATTATAATATCCTAAATATTCAACATATTATTACTAAACCTAATGATCTATTGGTAACCGATAATATCTTGTTCGCCATTAATTAGAAAAATAAGGCAGTACGAAAACTTAAAAGGCCAAATGCCACTTGATTCGATCAAGTTAATTTCATAATTAAACGAGGAAAAAGTTCCTTCTTTCAGCAACTACTAATCTTTAATATCTATCTAATATAAGTAATTACCACATACACTTACATATTTAAAAGGTTACAGACCAATTCAAAAAGTTGAATATTTGGAAACCATTTGTCTCATCTGGCAATGTCGCATGAAATTAATTTTTCACGTAAACGAAACAAAATATAGCAGTAGTTTCATTATTTCTTTCTTAGGGTACACCACGACCTGTTTTTGACAAAGTTCAACCGAAATTTTTATGCAGCTCCAAACTGGTTTCAACATCGAAGAACTTTTTAAAAATTTTCCACTAACTCAAAAGGCGTTCTTTATAAAAAATTGGAATGGGTTATCCAGATAAACATTCTACAATTTGTAATATAAGCGTCATTAACAGTAAAAAACCCTTATTCAATTGCAATGTGTGACCATATAGTAAATGGAACGAATGAAAAATTCTAATGATGAGCGTACACGAATCCACTTATACGAGGGGCATTAAAAAATTCCCTCACTTAACAACGGTAACTTTTACCCACAGCTACAACAAAATTTAACTTCATTCAACCTACGTTCACATAACTTCTACCTTTTACGACACGCAGTGCCCTGCGCAACGATTATTTATATCCAGCCCCCTATATGTGGGTGATTGAATAATTATACTCTTGGAATACTTAAAGGTCAAGAATTCGAAAATAAAAAATATTTTCCGCTTTTGTTGCGTAACCCGATACAACTGACGCCCTGTTGTGTCAATTTATCCAGTAACCTTATTACCAAAATCAAAATCTTGTAATGGCGAGTGCAAAGAAACTCAATCATACAAAAAAATTTAATAAAGACGCTAACTAGAGCGGAACAGTGCTACAACGTCTACGGTGAATAGAAAAACGAAGAGCACCAAAATATCATCACGGAAACTGAAACTGGCTATTAAGAATTTCTTACGAAAGTCATAACCTCTTCCTAACCTTTCTGTAACTGCACATAGGTATAATATGCCAATTTCCTCCATATTACATGACGTTGTCCGCAAGATTTTATCGTTTTCTTATGTGAACTATAACTCTATTCAGTATTACAGTTACATTTTCAGATGAGAAAGTGTTATTTTAGTATCATTAATATCGTTAATAATAATTTTAAAATTATATCCAAGCATATTTCACGAGAAATTCAAACACGGATCATTTTTGTTTGAGATATCAAAGAAATTAATTATTGTTAGTACTCTGAATAATGCTGAATGTCAATCTTTTGAGCACACGGTCTAGAATTCCAATAAAGCCACACCTAAATTGAATTGGGAATGTTTCTCATTTTATGAAATGGATTATTAGACCATACTCCCACTGGAAGTGACATCTAGTTAGTACATTTACGGCTGCAACAACAGGGTCTCCTTTCTTTAATGAAACGGTATAATTGGAAACTGTTTAGAAAATAAACCTAAAACGAAATGGAAATAATGAATGGATTAATAATGTGGAATTTGAGCGATTGTAATTAAATTACAGTTAATAATGAAATTTTGTTACTTTCAATTAGAACGTTATTATAAACTTAATTTATTTTGAAATAAAGGCTTCAATAAATATAATGGTTATAAGTCTCAAAAGTCCGTTATCAAAATTGTATTTAGAATACTTTACCGAAAGTTCTCTTATATGTATTTTAGCGAAAATTTATATTCCATTAAATAAATTAATGGAAGGACTGAAATCTAAAGTTGTATATAATATTGGTATTTATTTGGTTTTATGAACTTTACATATTTATTATAGCGCAAAAGCTTTATGTGTTATAAACGTTAATTATAGGAGTGTGTTGACAGGCGAAGGTTTGAAATCAGGGAAACGTTTGTTATTTTTATTTTATTTCAACTGCAAATTGAGTTTTCCATTTCACAGCAGGAAATTGGGACAGTGTGCGTTTTATCAAGATTCCTCTCTAATTGAAGATCTTGTTTGTTATAATTGCTTACTGAAAAATATGAAGTTGTTATTTAAAACAGAGTTATTACGGCTGTTTTATTACAACTGTTAACCTCTTCTGAAGGACAGGTTAACAATGATCGATGAGCTGTTACGTTTGACAGCTTTGAAATATTCTATGTCAAAAGGTTGAGTTTCCTACAAATGACCAGCCAGATTTCCAATTGACGGTTACATTTCTCTCGAGCGATATTAATGTAATTACTTGTGCCGTTGAACGTGCACCTAAATTTCATCATTAGAGTCGGAATAGTGAGCTGTAAAGTAGAATTGTCGTTAAAATTTATCTTTTTCTGTATCTTTAATGTAGTAGGCGGATTAGTTTGCATAAAAGGTAGATTTTCATAAGATAGTCTTTTACGATGTGCACATGAATATTCAGTTATCCGTTATCAACTTATCACCGAATTATTTTTAAATACATTACAATTTAGATAAGCTCAAAGCTTTCAAATTGACCTACTTATTTAATAGGGAATCCTAAATTTATTTTACATTTTAAATTCTCGTTTCTATGTTAGCAAGCTTAGATTCGATTGCAATTTCCTTTTTGAGATCATTATTATTGCATATATCAAATGCTAATTGGGAGAAATGTAAGGAGAGACTAAGAGCTTCGATAATTAAATTTAGAACTTTGCTTTTGTTTTCCTCTTTTATAACCTTCTGAGAACGTGAATAAAATATGTTCTTGGTTCCCTTGAGTTGAAGTATTTTTCATAATATAAAATATTTGATAAATTATAATAGATGTTGCTTTATTATATTTTCGTAATCCTGATGACAGTTTATGCTTATTGCTCGCAGTAAAAAAATTTAAAGTGTTTTAAGAACCTCAAATTTGTAAGTAGGTAGTCATAAATTTGTAGAACAATGCTATATAGTCGCTGCTTTCAATCTTAAGGTAAATTTGAGATTTTGACGAAAAGCTCGGTCACAGCCATTGTATGTACTCTATAGCTATAGCAGTTTGGATAAATTATTATTTATTTATTAGGAAATAGTTTCTCCAAGAGATGCAGAAGACATTCTGGTGGAGTTGCAGGGTAGTGTAGTTAAAGATACCAATGCCGACGTTTCGATTAGACCTAGGCTAGTCTTTATTGAGGCTCAGAAAAGTTAGTGTATCGGAAAACAGCAATGCTACCTAATGAACAAATCGAGTCCATCATACCATTCAACCATTGCTGTTTTCCGATACACTAACTCTTCTGAGCCTCGATAAATACTAGCCTAGGTCTAGTCGAAACGTCGGCATTGATAGAAGTACGATTGTCGTATCCCGGGTTCAAATCCCGATCAAAGTATAAATTTTTCTGTATGTATCACATTTACGAATTAAAAACATATGACTTTGACGAATATTAAAAGCTTGAATTTATTATAGAAAAAACGGTTCACTGCAATAGCATAACTGGCCATCTATTTTTTATACACAAATATGTATGAAAGTTGCTGCTTTAAATTTATCAATCCCAGATGTTAATTAAAAAACAATACAAAAATCGCGAACAATTTGTATTAAATCAAATTTACCTTTAAAAATAAAAAAGAGACCGTAAAGGCAATAGTCGTTTTCAATTTATCTTAATCGTACCCTGACAGGATGGCATTTAATTGAAAGCAATTGAATTACGGCTAATAATTTAATTTCCCTTCGTTTCAATTTAAATACTATTTGAGATTTAATCTAATTTGAAATGTCTATCTTATTGTAATAAAATAAAACTCGATAATTACATTTGATTGTGATAGTTCCTTTTCCGTAACCTGAAACTTGAGATAAAAGCGATTTAAACTTCTTAGTTATACGTGCTTTATTTATATTGAGAATTGTGAAAAGGGTAGTTATCAACACCTTACATGAAACTTCTGATTTCCAGTTTTTCTGAGTGTGGTTGTCTATGAGTAATTATCTTTGGTGTTTTTCTCCACGATGGAGACCTTCTGAAGGAGTTGTGAAGTGGGACAACTCCTTCAGAAGGTCTCCATCGTGGAGAATAACACCAAAGTCAATTACGAGGATCTTCACCTACGTATGAGTTATTATATTGAACAGCTTTGTGAGTTGTTCTCAAAAATTTGTTTAAGCGCGTATTTCCAAATCTTTCACATTTTTGGAACGATTTCTGATGCAGTGAGTATCTATTTATTTATAATAGATTGAGAATTTCCTATATGGCCCTGCACTACACATGTGCGACCTGACAGCCTTCTACATTTTCATTTTATTTTTTTACTGCTAAGAGTAAGCTTGAAAAACATACGGAGTAGAAAAAATCTCGGGAATGACAATAATTTTTATAGTGCGTTGCAGGATGTGAAGAAAAATTGAATGATTAGAAGATGCAGGAAGCAGTAAGCATGAAAATTTAAAGGCAGTAATTATCTTACAGGAATCCGAAGGATCACAAAGGGGTGAATGGAATAATTGTAATGAAAACACACAACCAACCCCTTACTTTTTCATATAATTTGATAAATCGTAATTATAAATTCTAAAGTGGCGACATGTTTCGGGAAACCTTTCCCATTATCAAGCCTTTTCGAAAATTAATAATTAAAGAAGTGTAACGTTAAGTAGTTACTTCAGTATCTTTGATACCATACACAATTCAATTAATATTAATTAAATAAATTACTGAAAATTTTTGGCTAACTTCTTAGAGCGTTAGAAAGGTAACTGTAATAGACTGTAATAGATGTCTTTAAAAAAGTGTTTAAAGAAGTATATTTAAAATGTCAATGGTCATGAATCTGCCAAACGCGATATATGTTAAAACATTGAATTCTTTCATGAGATACTTTTAGATTCGTATGTACAACTTAAAAACTTAACTCTACCCCACCATGTTAGATAAAGATACATAAATAAGCATGGCAAAGCTAGAAACAGACTCAGGAAAGATAGTTTTTGGCGAACTAGCAAATGAAAAGAATATTTTTTTCATATTATCGTACATATAAACATTTCTTCTCTAAGTAATTTTACCTTGTATCACCCTCGTGGGATTGACACACGAATTTAAAAAAAACAGAAGGGCATTTCAACACGTCATGGCAATTGCCATCACTAAAATAATCTAGCTTTAACAGAGTCAATGCGAAAAACTTTTAAAATTGATTTTTAAGCAGAGGAGGAAGTATAAGAGGAATGGAAGGTTAAGAGAAGAAATGGAATCTGCATTTGGCCAGAAGAGGAATGATCAGTTTGTGTTTAATGGAAAAAAAGGGCGCACAAAATACAGGTGGCATAAATACCTATAATTTCATAGTTATTACCATAGTATGTAAATAATCATTATTGATAATGATTATATTTCATGCTTGGTCTTTTTGTGCTTGATTTTCAACTTAATTTGGTAGACAAGAATCTTGTGTTTTACTTTTTGTATAAACTTTTACCATTTAACTACCTGTTGTTGACGTACAGGTTTTTCAAATAGATTTTCCACATCTCAACCCTTTGGAAACACTCTGACAACTTTCGGTCTTCACTACTACGAAGAAATGATAAGTTTCTAGTGCTACATTATTTATTTATTTATGTCATATGTATACAACGTTACATGGTATTCACTTAATTTAGTCACGGTTAAACCAAAACGACTTACGTTAATGGTATTCTCAAGTGTTAGTTGATTCAGGAATGTTTTTACTTACATAATTATTTTAATGACAATATTTATATGATTGTAATATTCTTTTAGTTTCGAGATTTTTATATAATTGCTTATGCCATAATAATTAATTTTAATAATTTTAATTATTGGCGGTATTACTATTGGCTATAATATTTTATACAGTACCATTCGAATTTTCCAAAATTGTCCTCGAATACATCGCAATCAGTTTGTTTGTTCAGCATATTGTTTAGTTCCCTTGAGGCTGATATTAAAGGTGATCTTTCGTACAGATTCGTATTAGCACCTCTTATGTGAAATGGCTTAAAATGTCTGCGTGATAGGTTGCGTGGAACATATAGATGAAATTCACTCAACAAGTTAATACAGTCAATGTTACTATTTAAAACGTTGTAGGAAAAAAGGAGTAACAGATATTTTCATCTTTTGGCTAGCCATGGGTCGGCAGACCGTGACTCGCGAGCCACATGTGGCTCTTTGCGTCCAAAATTGTGGCTCCTTCGAACAAATTCGAAATGCTCTCCATATTTGAACAAGTATCTGTGGCTTGTTAAAGAAAAATGCTAAGTCGCTAAGAATCTCCATTAAACAGTTTATTTTTAGTTCATTTTCATTTACACGCGCTTTTGGTGCACAATGGTTCACATGTTTTAATGCAATCCGCTCCTGGTCGGGATTGTGCGAAGTGCTCGGAGTACGGGGAGTTTGGAAGAGTAACGGCGCACGGCCGCATAACGGTTGCTTCATGCTTCAGTAGTTCCTTGAGTTCTTTCAATGCCATTACTTGACCAGTTTTGAATTAAAATTAAATTTGAATTGGTCGTGCTGCTGTTACTTATATAAAAAAACTGTAAGTAAATATTTTATTATTTACCAGTTTATAAAAATCCACTCATGGAGAATACCAGGAAGAGAAAAAATTGCGACAGAAAGCGTGTATTTAACGAAGAATGGACCGAAATTTATGCATTCACAAAAAATCATGACGGGATGCCAACCTGTTTAATTTGGATGAAAGATTAGCAAATAAAAAAAATCTAATATCGAACGACATTTTGCAACGAACCATTGTACATTCGGGGAGAAATATCCAATTGGCGATTCACGAAAGAGAGCTGTTTTGGAACTTAAGCAACGTTCAAATAAGTCGAGTTCAATATTAACCAACTTTACAAGAGCTTCAGATCCTATAAACGTGGCAAGTTTTCTGGTGTCAATGGGGATTGTTAAAAAGGGCAAACTATTCACGGATGGTGATTATATTAAGGATTGTTTCATCAGGGTATCTACAGAGTTATTTGAGGACTTTAATAACAATGAAGCAATTATCAACAAAATAAAAGATATGCCGTTATCTGCGAAAACAATACAAGACAGAACAGTCAAAATGTCGATAAATGTAACGGAGCAGCAAATCAAAGATATTGCACAATCTTCCGCAATATCAATTGCAACAGATGAATCGTGTGATATTAATGACAGAGCACAAGTATCACTTTTTGGACGATACATGTCTGTGAGCGGTCCTAAAGAGGAACTTTTAACCTTGCGTCCTCTGGAAGGACAAACTCGAGACGAAGATATTGCCAACGCAATAATGCAACAATTGGAAACGATGGACATTGACTTATATATTATATATTCTATGACAAATCTAATATAGCTGTAGCTATGATGGATGATTAATAAATATTATTATTATTATTATTATTATTATTATTATTATTAAATAAAATAGTATCCATTGCCACGGACAGAGCAAAAAGCATGACTGACATCCATTAAGGAGCAGTAAACATCTTGAAAAATCAAATTGATCACGAAGTGCTTAGTTTTCACTGCGTTATTCACCAGGAAGCACTTTGCACACAGTCATTTCCTGGTGAAATGTTGGAGGTAATAAACTTCGTGATTAAGATTACAAACAGCATCATTGCCAAACCATTGGGCCGCAGGCAGTTTAAACAATTTTTGGAGGAAGTGGACGGCGATTATTCTGATTTATTACTTCACAGTAAGGTTCGGTGGCTTTCGAGAGGTAATGTACTGATGCGCTTTGCTTCGTGCTTAGAAAATATTAAATTATTTCTTTATGATAAAGGCGTCGGACATCGAGAATTAGATAACGATGATTGGCTACAAAAATTTTATTTGATGGTTACCACGAAACTTAATAATTTGAATAGATTACTACAAGCCCATTGAAATGTTGCCTATTCATTACTTGAAGAGGTACAAAGCTTCGAGGGTCAATTGGATGTTCTTGCTGACGATTTGGAAAGAGATCAATTATTGCATTTTAAACATTTAAAGCAGTATCGCAATGAAAAAGGCGCATGCTTGCACCTCAATTATCTCGCAGGTGAGGTGAAAGATATCAAGAATACTTTTTGTGAACGGTTTCAAGAATTTCGAGCCAATAAAGAAGTATTAGCTTTTATAGTACGCCCCCTACAAATTAATGTCCACGAAATAAACTTTCCACCGTTCGGCGTAGATTTAGCTTCAGTTCAGATGAAATTAGTGGACATTAAAACAAAGGAACTGTGGTGAAAAAAATTTACACAACTTACCCATCGCTTGGAAGATCTTGATAGAGACAAGTCTATTCTGGCCTATTCCCACAAATGAACTTCTTTAAAAAATTTGCCGAAAATTGATCAAATTATTTTCGAAACTTGGAATTGTTTGCCTGACACCTATGAAGCAATGAAAAAACTAGCTTTTGCTGTACTCACCATAATTGGATCAACATATTCATGTGAGCAGACATTCTCGTCAATGAATTTAATAAAAAGTAAATTAAGGAGCACATTAAAGGACGAAAATTTGCAGGCTTACGTCAAATTAAAAACAACAAATTATTCGCCCGAAATAAAGAAAATATCGAGGACGATGCAAGGACACCGCTCCAATTAAGCTTGCTATACTTGCTATACTTATATTCCTTTGATATATTTTTTATTGTATTGTTTATTGTTTTATTGTATTGTTTATTTTATTGTAACTTCAATAAAACAAAATATAAGTTTATTAATAATAACCATATATGTGTGGCTCTTTGAATCTGGTTCAATCTGTTTATTGGGATAATTGGCTCTTTACACTACAAAGACTGCCGACCCCTGGGCTAGACTCATGAGATTTCACTCCTGCTCTAAGTTTCGGTTGATGGATCCCTTGCTGGACTCATATTATTATACTTCTTGTAATAATATAGCTGAACCAAGTCATCAAGATCCCTGAGAAGGCGTGGTCGAGGGAGTTACATGTTTTCAAATGCAAAATAAATTTGTAATATAGATATAAAGAAGCAAGAAGAACACTGTACAAGTAGATACGTGGTTACAATACTTCCCTTTTACTTCGTACTCGGGAAGTAATAAAATGCGTTTTTTCCTGCGGTTTAGACGACGACGATGCACAGTTTCGCACAGGGGTATAAATAAGAAAGAGGAAGTCTCTAAACCAGTGCCAATATTTCTCAATTTAGCAAACCCCGAGCAATACACTGAGCACTGTTTTCGCCGTTTTTCGCCAACATATTTAGCAAGGTCTTGTCGTCATTAAGAAACACGATGAATGAAAATCTTCTATTGTAGTTCTCAAATCAGTTGATTAAGCTAATTCAAAATGAAGAGTTACAGCAACTCATAATAGTAGTAATAACGTTGTAGTGTTTGAATCATTTCCGGGGATTTCAATATCACCAAGTCATAATTGAATGACCGAAATAGAAAAACTTAATTATTAATCGTATTATTCGTGGCCTAATGGTAAGTATTTTGTTTGGTTGCTTAATTATTATTATTTAAATTTATAAATAATAAACCTAAATTAGGGTTTTGTTTAGAACAATACACAACATTAGGCACCAAAGTTTTGCTATTTTAGTTTCTGGAAGAGACAAATAGTATCAATAAAGAGAATGTACCAGTCCGTGCATAATTCAGGGTAACTCTGCTTAAAACGCACCGTGAAGTGGTTGGGAAAGCGATATATTACGTTATTGATGTACATTTTTGGAATCCCCGATGGCTTCAACAAATATTTAGTCTAATGCAGCCGGCGTCAAAGTAGTCGAAGCTTAATATCATATAAATAAATTAAACCTTCACATAATTATTGAGCGTTACTGCACTTAAAGTTTGATTTTCGAGAATTTGCGTGTACGTCATAGACATTTACATAGTTACAATTGATGTCAACAATATAATAACAATTGCAACTAAGAAAAATGCCTATGACGTACACGCACCTTCTCAAAAATCAAACTTTATTATAGTATTGTTATTTAATTTAACATTTACCCTTTTTAACCTTTGCCTATGTTCAGAACATGTGAGATTACTACGATATAAGTATGACCAAAATCTAAGGGTGAACAAATAACTTTATCGCACTAAAGCTTTGAAAGGAGCTTATAGTCCTTGGGCAATGTACCTCTTCAGATTTATTTTCTAAGCTAAGCTTATATATCAATTGAAACGCTCTAATTCGCGGAGATTCCATGTGGCAACATTAAACGCTTAAGTTTGTCCTTGCGTTGAAGAACATTTGAATAATTCCGGAGGAAGAAGAAAAGTGACTAATATTTCCCTAAATTAATTATCATAGCAATTAAGGTCTTTTAGTAATATTAGCAAAGCTACTACAATTTTAATTAAATTTGATCCTAAAGTTTCTTTTAGCTATTCTCGAACGCTTCGCGGTTTCGCTTTCAAAATTTAATTTATCTTGCTTGAAATTCTATCCCGAAATAGTTTTCACTTAAGAGAATGGTTTGATGTAATTATATATGTGTGTGTGCGGGTGTTTGTGTTTGTGTATATACGGTAAGTTTAGAGTTATGTTATCGCACAGGATAAACATATTTACGCAATTTTTTAAATAGGGGTGCACTATTTTCTTAAGCATTATGCTGAGGCTTATAATTAATTGTAATGTGGTTTCCGGCAGTTGCGGTTGCTAAATATCTGTTTATAATCCCACGGAAAGCTAGTGACAGTGTAAACGTAATTAAGCTCTATAATCTGGAACTTATAGCTTTTACGGATTCAAGATTTCACGTTTGTAATACCCGACGACAATTTTAAACTGGAAACACACGCTTCATCAGCAATCGATTGACATGAAACAGATTTTATTCAAATTATGTAGAAAATATCCAAATCTTAAATTTATTACGTTATTCAATTTATTAAATTCTTCCTTAGCGCCTAAAATATGTGTAATTTCATTGCCATTAACTAAGCTTATCTTTTGAGATTTTATGCAAATTGCTTTTTGTGTCAGTCCAACCTTAAAAAGAGTTTTAATTACGAACGTTAATGTTTGGTTAGATATCCTTTGAGCTATAAACGTTTTTTTAGTTACTATCCTGACGGACACGCACAAAGTAAAACAAGTGACGCACCATTAAAATAATTCAATTAAACCTCTTACTCACATATATTCCAGTAAAAATAACAGGAAAATTAAACCAAATCAGTATTATTTCGCTTTTATAGCGGATTATTACTTTTTTTTTCATGTATACGTACATGCGAAAATTAGTTATCTCTGAAATCCGTAACATAAAATTTTTATGTTGTTGAGGAAATTTATTTAACTTTCGAACTCTTGCCTTCGAGAGTTTTAAAAGTTATATTAGTTATTTTTTTACGATAGAAAAATGAACGAAAATTATGTTTTAAAATAAGTACACCGTTTTTTATTACCCTTTTCAAGTGCTACCCCAAGGATAATCCATAAAATAGCAGTTCTTTCTTACACACCTGCTGTACTTCATGCCATGCGTACTTCATTATTATATTTTCATTTGACTTTTTACTTATTGTAATCTGTAATAAAGTCCTATTATTATCTATTATTGTTCATATGTTGGGTCCATAATGACGACGACGGGGCTTGTGGGAAATCTCCAAATGGGATGGAACCAGAATTCATCCTATAGGCCCTTCTTCTTTCTCAATTTGTTTAAGAAACTGGACATTAATATTTCATTCAACTCAAAATTTAACTTAAACAGCCTCCTTGTCAACACCAAAGACAAAATTAATTGGACAAGTCTGGTGTATACAAACTCACATGTGGCACTTGCGACGTACACTACATAGGCCAAAATGGTCATAAATTCAGTAAACGAATTGCATCAAAAATATCAATCTCTACTCCAGATCCTCTTTCGCCAACCACATTTTAGAAACGGGACATGCTTTCGACCCCAAGCTCAATTACAAACTATTACACTTTTGTGACAAAAGACATCAGTTTAAACCTCCTCGAAAACTATGAGATTATTACCCATCATAGGATCAACCCGGCATCTTCCCTCAACGAAATGCTAAATACCAATTATAACACTCTTTTATTATAAAATTTATAAATTTTATATTCCCGCGATTCCCCTCCTTTTTGACCCATTGCGCCACTCCGTGTTGCCATCTTCATTCTAGTTTGCAATATGTTCCTTTTCCTGATAGTGGACTAGTGACTTCCATTTTGTCGCAGCTCAATATTAAGTAATTCAAATTTTATAAGTTTTGACTTTTGTGTGTTTGTCATGTTTTCCTGTCGCACTATCTTGTTAATCTAGGGTTGCCGCTTGGACTTTTCCCGTAAGTATCCGAAACTTCACACAATGTGTGTTTTACCTTAACCTTTTTAGCTTGATGTTATTAATTTACAACTTCAATTTCAATTTTATTTCACCAACAATGCGAGATCGGTGGATCATTGTTTACCGAGATTATTCATCTTACATCTTCATTCACTTCACCTTATGTAATTCGCAATTTAATTAAATTTTATACAAGTAAGTAATCAACGCTTTGTTACACTGCATCACTTAATTTAAATTTTTTAGTCATAAGCTTGATGATGATATCTCAGATATCGAAACTAGTTATTCGATATCTATAGATACTCAGACCAAGCCTGGTCAACTAACCGTACCTACGGATTGAAATCAAGTAACGATTAACCTAGTAAAATTTACAAAATAAACTAAAGTTACTGTAAAAAACATAATATTGTGTGTTTTTTGTTTATCGCTACATAGGTTGCACTGTGTGGTTTGTGTTAATTGTGTGTTCTGATGTTGTGAATGTATTGTGTTTGCGTTTGGGTGTATGTAGACGAGTTAGACGTGTCACATGAATGGGTATTAAAGTTTTGTGTTTGTAATGGACTTTCTGTATAGTTATGTTGTGTATGCAATATAGTTTCAGTTTGTGAGGGGAGGATTGAGTATTAATTGTGTTTGAATGCTATTACTTGAACATGTGTGATGTTTAGAAATTTTCTAACTATGTGGCAAGTGTTGATGATGACTGCCTTTGTAATTGTCCGTATATGTTTTTATCTAAGCCTAAAATGTGTAAACTGTGGTGTATTGTTTTTGGTATAACTCCGATTGCACTAAGAACAATGGATACTATAAGAGCAGTTCCCATTCTCCAGTGCGCTATAGGTTCCTGAGCTATATCAGTGTATTTGCGGTGTTTCTCTGCATGTGTATTGGCTAAATTGTTTGTGTTTGGATTATTATTATTACTATTGTAGCGTTTATTTGAATTTTAAATCCGATCGTGTTAAAATTCATCCTTTTCGAGTTGTTACCTCCAATTACTTCCAATGTTCCCAATGACCAAACATCTTGATTCTTCTTTCTTGAGCCGACGATCAACCAACTCCAATTTAGTTTTATCTTCATCAGCATCACAAATTCCAATTGTCTCCAAAGACCAAGGATTTGCGATGTATTATTCCTGAGAGACGTAACCAACAAATATGAACAACTCTTACTTCGATCGGAAGGTACTTCACCCATGAGTGTCCATCCCAACTTTGTTTCAACTGCCAGCGGTCCACTCCTCAACTTCTCAACTCGTCCTGTCCATAAGTGAGCTGCGACATCAGCTCCTATCAAAATTTATATCTCTGGACAGTCCGATCCCACATCCGAAATCCAAATCTTCTCCCTCTTCAATTCCATGAACCAAGGGCCGTTGCATACACGGCGAATGTTTCCACAGACTACTGGTTTCATTTTCAAGCGAAGTAGATGAAATTAAAGACTAATGATACATCATAGCCTTCGACATTCATTCGCTTTAATTTCATCTACTTCGCTTGAAAATGAGACCAGTTGGCCTCAAACATGTCGCTGTCCCTTCAAAATTTAATTAATAGTCATTCTTACTTTGTTGGTTTCACCTTCGTTTAAGGTTAAATAACGGGGTGTTTTATCAAAAATTTTAATTCCTTCTGATTAATGCTGGTTTGTCTCCTACGTGGATGTTATAACGAGGTGCTGCCAATGAATTATTTTAGTTAATTTCTGCTAGTGTTGCCAAATTTGGGGCTAGTGTCTTGTACATTTATGTACGTATCTAAAAACATAAAAAATATAACAAAAAACTCATCTTTCATCCAAGTTTGACTTTATTCATTAAATTTCAGTGTTTAAGGGGAGTTTAGAGTTGTTTTATTTATTACTTCCAATGAATGTTATTTAATTGGAAACGGGGGTTTAAATACTTAATAAATCACAAGTTCCAAAATCTGCGAAGTAATAATATTTTCTTCGTGCTACGGCTAAACTAAAGCATTTACGATGAAGATGTGGCATAATTAACCCCACTGCTAATTCTTGCAAAAATTCTCTGCGAGATTGTTCCTTGTTTGATTTATAAACAACGAAGGGGTTGATACCTACAACTATTAGCTATCTCCCACTATTTCTGGAACAAACGCAGTTTGCGCACAACCAAGATCAACTGTGCTTACTGCTCCCTTGGCAGGGACTGTTGTTGATCAGAATATTTTCAAGTTTAGGACGTTTTTGTACTTTTAGAGATCTACGCGTATGCAAACATGGTAGAAGATAAGGACTTAACGAATTAGGATTTAAGTTCAAATTATATTACAAGTTAAGTTGTTAAGAGGGATGTTATAGTTATCATATTGTGCTGGATAGCAAGGAATGTGATTCTAATATGTATTTAGAAGTATAAAATGAGTAGATGCTACTACTGTAGTGATAAAATAGATATTCTATTCATAGATATTCATCGATTTATAAGTTTGCAAGCAATGGGGGTGAAGTCACGTTAAATTTTCGCAGTTCGTTTTAAAACTGCGTGTGGTATAATCTTTTTCCCAGAAGACGAATGTTTATTTTATCAGATTATATTCGTACCAATCCGGTTGCTCCTCCTATCTCCTTCAATCATATAAAGTTCGGTAGCATTGGAAGCCTTGGTGATAAGTATTTGTCTCTAGAGTTCAACGTATCATGTCTAACATTAGAAAATATTTCGCGTGATTAAATGGAATATATTAATTTTGTAACTTGTTCCTAAATTCAAGCTTGTGATGCTTTTAGTCATACCTGTTTAGTTTTGCTTAAGATGTCAATACATTTTATTAAAGGATAATTACTTTATTATAATGTTTAAATCATACTTTAGTTGCCAATTGTTACGGCAACAAATGATTGGTACCGTAATCAGGAAAAATGCAATGACTCGATAAGCTCAGTTATAAGGGGCAATCTAATGGGTGTGGGGATAATGAATATAGAATTTAAATTTAGCAAGTTATAGTTAACAAATATAGTCAAGTATCTTTTAGGGCGCCACGATAGTTTTTTAGTAAGCTAAAGCTGGTAATCAGAACTACGAAGATCTTAGCAGCTTATAGTAACAGAGATATGATTTCTGAAAGAGAAAATGGGTATTCGATAAAGAAATACACGGAAGTAACGGTAATGGTGGTTATAATGAATCAAAACAAATTAACGTTAACACATTCAGAACAATTTTTACAAAACAAATCTCCACAGGAGTGAAGCAGTAAAGGGGGTTTAACTTTTACCTTGCAGGAAATGAAGTTTACATATTACAACAATGTACAATTAATGACACAAAAATAATACACATATATATGTATATCAGCAACCGACTTGGTAGCTGTACGAAAGTCAGTACGTAGTTGTCATTAAACAACGCTTACCAAAACACATCCGATTATCGTCGTTGCGCAACGCCAATATCGCTGGGTTATCTAAACAGAAAGGTTGATTAACAAGAAAATTAATAGGGCTGCGACAAGCAGACCAACTGAATGTAACAATTACCGACTTTGGTCAGCACTCGTTCCGAGAGTTGATATTTAAAATAATAGCAATTAGCTTTTAAACTTTAACTTTAGCAAATTAAATTTTCAAGGTAAAAGATAATACACAAGTAATAATGTTAAGGTAACGAACAAAGTTAATGTAAAAATTAATTGAAAAGTAACAAAATGAATTAAAATGTTTTAAGTTGAAACAAAAGTATGAAATAAGATCAAATAATTTAGTAAGAGCAAACTTTATAATAAACAGTAATAGAATTCAGGTAAAGTTCAGCAAGAAATGTAGGGTTAGTAATTTAAATAACTTATCAATCTTGTTTTCAAAAGTTGACACCGGATGGCAGCATGTAATTTCCAAAGTAAATCGATTTCTTCACACAGGAATGCGGAAATGAGTAAAGATGATTTGTAGAACAGCAAATATGTAGTTTCACAGGAAAATAACCATCGGAGTTCAATAGTAACGGATCAGGAATAATTTCAAACAATGTTGACATCAATTTCTAACAAAATGGTGGTAACCAAAAGTAAGTTGCAGTCCAACAGTAAGCCAGATAGTAAACGTAACGTAAAACGCTAGGACAAATAATATAAATTACTGTCAGGAATTTAAAGAATGACGCGATAATTGATACAAAAGAATTTGGTACGTATCTCAAGGAATTATTTCTAGAGCGTAGACACTTTTAACGTAGCGGTACTAGATGCAGAAAGACGTAATAACACGTTTTAATGGTACTTAGAATAAGCAGATGATTCTAAATAGACACTATTTGTGGAAAACTTTCACTTATAGACGATTAATATCGATGTGAGAAACTTGTGAAATTTCCGTAGCACTTAGTAACGTTTTGTTAGGAAGCAAAGTAGAAAAAGATACGCGGTTGAAAATCGAGCTGCTATTTATATCAGCACGGAGATATTCCTTAGTGAAGTACTTGTTCCGTTTTTAAGATGAAATATTTTATTTAGGTAGCCGTGGATCAGCCAATCAGAAACTAAATGACTACATCGACAGCCAATAGAATAATTTACAGCAAAAAGCTTCCGTTGCCGAGTAGAAAATCTGTACCAGCACAAACGAAATTGAAGTGGTTAGAAATAACGCTTCGCGTAGAATAAAGCAAATGCGGAGGAAAAGTAGTATCGAAAGTATTGAAAGTGAACTCTATTAATAAAATATTGAATTAAGAAATTTGTAAACTGTAATCCTTGCTAAAATCAAAGGAATTGACTTTTGTGAATTAAGCGAATAATCGAGGAACGTAACACAATTAACACGTAAACATGGTATGTCATGATATCATTAGAACTTAACTTAACTGCATAAGCTAACTGCGTATGTTTAATGTTTTAGAAACGATGCTTGTGTTAAATGAATATTTTCTCTTACTTACATGTCAAAGCATTCCAATGTTGAGCGTTAATCGCCACTATGAACGGTGTACATTATGCTGTCTTACTATAATGGAAGTTTGTGAACTGCAGTGTTTTTGATCTAATCTTTATGTACAAGCATTTGAAACTCAATTTGAATCAAGGGATTCAAGGGCGGCGGCATGTTGCGCCCCTCTACCAACCCTTCTTAAGTTTACCTTAGATGTAAGTTTAGGTTAGACAGGCAGTCACATTTTCACCCAAAAACCGGGTCCGGCAGAGAGGAATGATGTTTTTGAAATGACTGTCACACATTTAATTTCGAACCAATTTCAAAATTTATTGTTTTTATACATTTCCAAAAATAGTACATTTATTTTCGAAAAAATATACAACTTCGAAAAATCACATTACTTAGATGACGTCCATTTCTGTCGAGGCATTCTTGTAGACGGGTGGCGAAACTGTCCATGCTCCTTTCAAGCATGGCACGTGGGATCCTTCGAATTTCTCGCGTTATGTTTTCGGAAAGCTCTTCAAGGACACGTGGTTTGTTAATGTAAACTTGAGATTTTATGTAGCCCCCATAAAAAGTAGTCAAAAGGTGACCGATGTGGCCACTCCATATCTCCACGCAATGAAATCAGGCGTCCTTGGAAATGTTGTCTTATAAATTCCAATCTTACTCTTGATGTATGGCAATCTTGTTGAATTTTCGCCACCCTTCTACAAGAATGCCTCTAAAAACTCGATATCGTGGCACTATTCAAAATTGGTGCACTTACATTAGTGAAACCAGGATTACGACCCTTAAAACTGAAATGAGAAGCTTTTGAAAGTTCAGATGGGTTCCCGTCAAGTTTCAACAGTTCTCTATGCTACCATGGTCATCTACGTTGAAAACAGATTATTGAAGAAATTAAATTAACTTGGACATTAAAGTGTGTCATATGTTATTTTCCGCGTCGGTTAGGCGTCGAAGATCTAGTATCGATAACTTTGCGCTTTCTTGCTTTGTTACTTATGATACAAAAGCGACTGACAAAGTTCTGGTTTTTGTCGAAACACCATTACATCCACAGAAAATCACTGTTTGGTGCTCTTTATGGGCTGGCGGAGTCATTGGTCCATATGTCTACAAAAACGATGATGGTCAGAATGTTACTGTCAATGGTGAACGGTATAGGGGCATGATTAGAAATTTTTTCGTACTTCAATTTGCTGGCATTAATCTTGCTGACATGTGGTTCCAACAGGACGGAGCCAAATGCCACACAGCGCGCGCTACAATTGATTTACTCAAAGAAACTTTTGATGAAAGAATAATTTCACGTAATGGTCCAATTGGTTGGCCACCAAGATCGTGTAATTGAACCCCATTGGATTATTTTCTTTGGGTTTATGTAAAGTCACTTGTCTACGTCGATAAACCAGAGGCAATTGGACATCTGGAAATCAACATTCGAAAAGTTATTGGCGAAATACCGCCGCAAGTGCTGCGAAAAGTTTGTGAAAATTGGTGTTACAGATTGCACCTTGTACGCGCCAGCCGGCGAAATAATATTTAAAGATTAATGTCATAAAATTTTCTATCCAATAAAGCCCGTTTCATTGATATTAAAAATATATTTCTTTGTTTTATTATGATTTAAACTTGTGAAACTAAAAAAACACCCATTATATTAGTTTACATTTGCAGTTTCCTATGTAAAGCACGTTCAAGTATACTGCGGTTCTTACTTGTGATGTGCACATACGGTGCACAGCGAGTCCTGTCTCGAAGATCACAGAAGAGAGCATGTTCCAAGTAAAAATTCAAATTACAAAATAAAAATCGAAGATAAATTTAATAATGACACAAATGTACAAAAGCAGTATGTTTAAAAAATGCTTTTAAACCGTTACTTCAATATTCTTTGATATCCGTTCAACAAACCGCTAATTTTTATTCAGTCTTTCAGTATTTCATTAATTAAATATGTACCTACTTGTTTTCGTGTGCTTTATTATTACAGCTTTTCATTATTAATTAAATAAACTCAATGATTTCGGATTATAAAGTTTAATAGTTTATTTGTTATACAGGGTCTTTCAAAATTGCACGGCACTATTTCAGAAGCGATATTTTTGTGATGCCTTCGAATTGTTCACAAACACGTTCTTGAAAATATTTTAGTAATATAAATAAAATATACAATTGATATGCCAATTAAAAGTGAGGGTGAAAATAACAAAATCGAAGAATTGCTACACGATCGAATGTTGTAGATTAAAATGCATTCGAATCGTATGTTTCAATAAAAGATTGATATTTAAGTGCCTATATTGTTCCAGTGCTTGCTTAAGAATCTTAGCTGGTTCAGTAGAAGCGTTGATTGAAATATTAATATTTCAATCAACGGTAGAAGTAAGGAGGGGCATTTTTCACAGAATTAATCATGAAACCAATAATTTAGAGCGAAAAAATTTAATTATATGTATTTAGGATATCGGATGTAGGTAAAATGAAATCACATTTTTATATTTGTTTTTCTATTGTCGATCGATTTCGTTTTTTTTAACCATCATCGGGACTAGCTGAAAATAGTAACTCGTGAACATTGGTGTGTGTGAGAATTAATCTCGTTTACCGTCATATGAGGGGTGAAGCGATACTTGAAAAATGGACACGCATTTGGTGAATGATGAAATAATTGTTGAAATAAGGAAAATTCGACGTCAATCTGTAAAAGAGTTGTAATGTTTCTAAGAGGCTTTCGGAACGCTAACTTCACATTACACTTTAGCAAATTTCAAATCGAAGCGGGAATACCTAAACATGGCCGACAAAATTTTAACTTTCCCTCCAAAACAAACCCACCCAAAAATGACACAAGCTCGTGATCGTCTAACAGGCCCTCTATCGTGTAATAGGTACGAATACACTGGTCGTGAACCAATCGGGCAGGAGAATCAAAAACTACCATTAACTGTACCAAAATAATTCATTTATTGACATTTACTCGACGATTCGGAGGAGAAAAAGTGCGAACACTAAAAAAACTCCTCCTTGGACATAATTACATACATGACATCAAATCAAATACAAAATTATAGCAACAAGACTGTTAAATAATATCAAGACAAAACATTTACAATTTCATTGTTGATACGCTTCGATCATCTTTAAATACTTTATGCAGCAGTTGTAAATAGTACCATAAATAATCAAATTAAACAAAGAAAATCAAATAAAATACATTGCATATTAAAATAAAAGGGTCAAGAGAGTTTAAATAGATAGAAATGTAAAAGTTACAAAAGGGTTCAACATCAGGTAAAAATACACAAAGGACACAATTAGTCACCGTAATCTGGAAGACAATAGGTCTCTCCCTTTGTACAACAACCAAAAGGAAAACAAAGGCACATCAAGGAGGACACCTGGCATTTCCACTAATTACCTCGCATACATTACTTATCAAACATAGGCTCTAAAACGTAAGAAAGATTAATGTAAATGGCCCTCCCCCATGGCTATCTGGCCCCCTGTGCGGGGAGTTACGCAGACTAAAGTTGTAGTTCAGCTCTCCAGACGTTGATCAACCAATCACACTTTTAGGGGATCGAAACTGCCTCCAACTAGGTGTGGGGCAAAAGCATGACTACCACGGGACAAAGTATTAAAATGCAATCCTAATAACAGTTAGCATGATTAGTTTTCACGGTATGCAAAACCTTCGAGGCCGAAGTGGTTAGTTAGATACACAGCAGTTCAGAATCAGACTCGGTTAATTGTTGGTAATGCCGGGGTTCGATTTCATAATGAAATTAAAGTTAGAAGTACAATCGACAGACCCACGTCTAGCAAGCTACACGGCTATCAATTACAATCATATTTAGGCAACGCTAACAGTACAACACATTACAGGTACACAAATATGAAGATATTAAAATAGTTAAATAATTGCAATAGAAATATTAGAATAACGAGGTATTACCTGGATTAAGCACACATGTTGATACACAAGTAAATACAAATTCAAATCTAATTGGGTTAGTTCATAAAAATAAATTTCAAAATAAACATAAGATTCTGCTTTAGAATCGTGTGTGTAAACTATTGCAGTTTAAAAAAGTTAAATAAAACGTACCATTTCCGAGAAAAAAAGAATTGAAGTGTTCAAGTATGAGCGTTCGCGCTAAATCAGTTTTAAACAGATAGTGACGTCACGTACTGGGAAACGCCCACTGTCAGTCGGCTACCGTTGCTTTTGTTGAAAGTTTTTGAAACTGATTCTAACGATGGTGGATGCAGGTTATTTGAAAGGTATGTCGGATAATCTTCCTCGAGTAGATGTTTTTATGTTGGCCGAGTTCTTAAAGAAGGATGATCGATTTAATGCTGCAGAAATTCGTGGAGCAAAAGCTTGAATAAAACCTAACAAAGTGAAATTCGTTTGCTTGACAGACTCTTACTACGCAGATATTTTGCATATTGCATTACTTTACTCGTTTACCACGTTTCATGTATATTTATGTTTGTCAATTACTTAAACATTTAGGTTTGCTTAGTAAGTAACTACATCTTACATCAAAGTGATCCTCGCAGCAGTAGAAATCCGAAGAAGTTATTTTAGAATAATCTCTTCTAGCTGCTTTGAACCACATTTTTCGAATTTTTACGTCTCGAGGCATTGTCACAAATGTCTTTTCAGGTGTTGTAAAAGTCGTATTAGTGCATATAGGCACAAAACACCACTTGTAACACCTTTTCGACGGCTCCATGATCGAGAAACAATCATTCGTAAATACCAGTTTAGCTGAAACACCAGTATATGACGTCATGCCGTAGTCGGCACTTGTCGCTGAGTTGTCGTGCAGTTTCGACGATTCGCGATTTAAAATTTAAAAAAAAGCTATTTAAATTAATCTAACGCCGCTTATTTCTGCAATATCGAAGACATCTGACATCTTTGCATTTATTAAGCGAATAAAAAAATTATGTGAATTAACCCAATTACACGATG
Organism: Pyrocoelia pectoralis; assembly: GCA_036250285.1. NCBI lineage: Eukaryota > Metazoa > Arthropoda > Insecta > Coleoptera > Lampyridae > Pyrocoelia > Pyrocoelia pectoralis. The sequence goes on from CM070075.1 coordinate 10,532,625, forward strand.
TTAACAACTGGAAACGTTCAAAAAAAGTCCCTTTTCAAGACAACTCCAGCTGTTTTTATATATACAGACTAATATGAAATATGCTACGTTAGAGTATCATAGACATTGCCACAGAGTACGATCTTCTTGGGGTGTGACGTTGCCCTCATTGCGGTACTGTGGTGCAAGTTGCCGGCTTCAGTAACTGTATCCAAAAAGTGGAACATCTCAGAGTATTGTTTAAAAATTTAATTGAAAATATATAATAAAGACAGTCTGTGAGCTTATTCATGTGGTAGGTGGATACTATATGGAGGGGATGGGGTGAAATTGTGGGGTATAGGAGTTAAATTTAGGCTACTTACTTGTATAAAAATGTACTTTGTCACGAAGTTGTTCAATAAGAGCATGTGTGGCTTAGACATGTGTGGTAATGTAAGTGAGGTTATGCATTATGGTATGTAAGAATTCGACGTTTCATAGGCGTGCATAGGGACAAGGCAGTGGTGTAGGTGTATGGATGGGAGGGAGTTTGTGTTAAGAGAAAGGGGGTAATAAGTTGTATATGTGTTGTTCTTGAAAGTCACATATTTCATTGACGAGTTTTTTTGTGTTAAGCTTGGCTAAATCAATTTCGTAGTGTTCAAGTATACGTAGTTTATAAAAATTATTTGAGTGGTGCAATAGTTTGGCGTTATCAATTGTGATGTTGTGCTTAGTTTCAATTGTGTGTGTACCGATAGCCGATTTGGGGTTGTTCTTTTTATGTTCTTTGAACCTCGTTATTAGGTTGCGAGTCGTAAGACCTATATAGGAGCTAGTGCAGTCATTGCATTGTATAGTAAAAATTTATTTTTCCCACTTACAATTCAAACTAGAAATGAAATAAATTTTGGTGTGCAAAGAAAAACGTAAAAGCGAATTATGTCGGTATTTACAAATGTGTATTACATTTAACCAATTGCTCTGTTATGACGAATAGAACCAATTTTTGTTGTTTGGTTTGGAAGATTTTCACATATAAATTGAAACTTGCCTCAGTATTCCTTATTTAGGAAACATCATTCAATTCATACGTGAAGTAACACGAAAATACAATTATTTTTTGAAAATGAAACAGCGGATCTTCTTTGTGATTTATATTAAAGGAACACAGATGACGAATTGTCAGGTTGTCACACATCCGTGATGAATAATGATCATTGCCGTCATATAGGTACCATTTTTTGTTTGTGTCTGATCTGATAAATTATTATTATCTATACAAAAATTAATATAAAGGTGGGTTATCCCATCGTTCTATATTGCATTACATTAAATGCATTTCTTTTTTGTTTATAAACACCCCTTAAAATCACCTGTATATTGATATATTTGTTGCACATAACTTTTACACATGAATAAAGTGAAACATATTACTGTTTGCCATTTATTGGATTTTCAAGATTCCAATAGAGTTATAACATGTCGTTTCTATCGACATTTCAAATAAATTTTATTTGAGCAAAGATTTACTGTTTATTACTTCTCTTTGTTTATTACCGACTTATATTCAGTATGTAAGGTACGCTTTAACATACACCGTTATTCTATAATATCGCATAATTTTGATAAATTGGTAGGGAAAAGGGAAATTACGTCATTATTAGATGAATCAATCGTCACTCGTGTTAACGCGTCAATAATTTTTGACACTTTATTCGAGTTTGATTGGCAGATATATCTATAGAGCTTTCTAAAAATAGAAATATCCTACCATAGGAAATGCTGTCTGTAAATATCCGATTTTTTTATACCTAAATGTTTTCAAGGTATTCGAAGGATAACAAATATTTATAGAAACGAAGATGCGGAAAAACTGTCTTATGGCCCTATACCTGCCGTTTCTGTTTACATTTTATGTATACAAAATATTTTGCACATAAACGTTTAAACGAAGTATTTCCCAAACGTACAAAAAAATTCAATATTTTCCAGGTTAATAACAATCTTACGAACGTTGTTTTAAGATATCACGTAAAATGAACTCTCGTGTTATTGAGTAGACTTATCATTATTTTATCGTCAGGGTAGATAGAATTAACTATATTAAGGCTATTTTCAGAATAGTGTAACTCCCACAGGAGTAATCTGGGTGCTCTTATAGTAGTAGGGAAGACAAAATGAAAAAAAAGCACTTTCTCAGTTACTTGCAACATACACTCGTTTGAAATTTGTTTCCTGTTGTTCATTTATGAGCAATTTTATTTACATTTTTGGCTTAATTCCATTCATCACTAACAAGAGTAAACGGTGGTTGTAGCAACTGTGGTTAGTAACTTGAAGATTAATATATAATATATAATATAATATAATTATAGAATTTTTATTGCTTTTGCTCTTGTTTCATTTCGATTACCAAATATACCAACTCTAAAGTAAAAAATATAATTTTACTAATCTTATGGGCCAAGTTGCTTACCAAATTTAAAAGGGAGAGTGAAGAATCTGAAAGTTATCGTTGGTGAACGAGCGACTTGATCTCAAAATGTGGTTGACGAAAGCGAATTTTTGAGGAACTTGCGATGAAAGTTTATTGGTTGTAATAAATTTGGAGTGTATAGGCCATCTGGTCTTGAAATTGCTACCGGTTTGGCCAATGTATTGGGCAGGGCAATCACCACAACCAATTTTATACACCCTAGAATAATTGGAAGCAGGACAATGTAGGGGAGAGCAACATGTAATGATTTTTTGAGTTGGAGAAGGTGAGAGAGGTGACTAAAGAAATTTGGAATATAACTTGTTAATGAAACTAAAGAGGTCGCTCTTGAGATAGGCAATAGGTATGAAAAATTGATTCCAGTTCTATGTATGTAATCTATGAAAATAAAATCTAAAGGCGCCCATCTTGTGGGACAAGGGATGGAAAGAGTTAAAGGGGATCATACTTATTGCATACTGCATTCCACGGTGTTTGTGACCCATTTTACCACCTTATCCCATTTCGCGAGTGTCCAGAATTATCGAGACTATGATTCGCACGTGTATGCCTGACTCTGCCCATGTCCCCATTTCTTGTTTCTGTCGCGCCCATCTTTGACACTCGAAAATGGCATGACCGGCATCATCTATTACCACGCAGTCTACCCACCGGTCAGTTTCTCTTTTCTTAAACCTGTGGAGTTCTCCCCGTATCCCGTGAGGAACTGTGTGAGTTGGTGGTCTACCTCCCCGTGCCTCCTCCGCACCCATTCTCCTACCGAAGGTATCAGGCGACGCGGCGGGTTCAGATATCATTAGCACTCCATTATCGTTGCCATATTTCTATGACCTCCTCCCTGTTCACTTTTCCTATAGCCTGACTTGGATCATGATGTGTACCGGCACCACGCCAGCGATCATCAGTATCGCATCAAGCCCTGCGGTCCTGTACGCAGACGTGATCACAGCTGTCAACCTGTTGATTCGATTGAGTATCTTGGTGGCAGCACCCCACTTCAACGCCGGAGCCGACACCTTCACTCCGTACATCCACATGGATCTTATGGCAGATGCCAGTACCATCCTCTTGGATGTCCGTGCCCCACCTCTGTTAGGCAGAATCCCACACAGTGCCCTATACACTTTCATGACCTTCGTGATGGCGTACTTTACATGCGGGATGCAACTCGCGTTTTTGTCCATCACGACATTGAGTATCTTAATGGCGGGCTGCGCAATAATTTCCTGCTCCTCGTACTTCCCCGGCCCTTCTTTTACCCGTTATGGTTGCATACACCGTTTTTTCCGGTACTAGTGTCAGCTGCCCGCTCCGCATCCACGCACTAATTCTCCCGATCTCCCGTTGCGTTTAGTCAATCGCCTCACCAAAGATTCTGTCCGTTGCTACGATGGTGAAGTCATCCGCAAACCCAACGCTTCCATCATAGCATCCCTGCTTACGGAGTTGACATCGATGGAGCTTACCAAGCAATACCGTCTCGTCCTCCAGGTACCATCATTGGCTGCTCTCACTAATTCGGCGATGCGTCCAAGGGCGTCACACGTCGATCTACCCTTGGTGAAGCCGAACTGTTTTCGACCTCCCCTAGTAGCCTGGTTCTAATAATCTTCTCCATGACCTTACCCGAAAAGTCCAGTAAGCAGATTGGCCTAAACGAGTCGTTCTGCTTGGGGATCAGTACCAGCTTCCCTTGCCTTGGCCCCACTTGTGCTATCGCCTTGACTACTGTTGCCGGGACCCTGTCCGGGCGGAGCGCCTTACCCGCCGGGAGCTCCCTCATCGGTCGGCTACGCCTCACTGTAGCCCTTACTTCCTCTACCGTGATGTCCTCGTAACAGGTCGGCATGCTATTGGCCTCGTACGGGCTATATTGCAAGAACTATTAACTACCCTTAAAAACTAATAAAAATATTTCATATACGGTAGTCAGTAACTACAATCTCACTTTGAACATTTCTAAATTATGGAACAAGGAATATGTAGTGAAATTCGTTAGAGACAATTTACAAAAATATGTGTTTTTAATTTATCTGCAGTACGAAAAGTATCAACGTACTTTCTGTGGAATATCAAACGGTTCGTCAAATTATTGACAGATTCGTCTGTCTGTCTGTCTGTCTCGACCTGAGCTCGCAATTGCAAGTAAAACCATGTTAAATGAATGTAACAAATTTTAATTATCGTCGCATTATCACATTATATTCAGGACCGTAACAGATGTTTGAAATAATTGAAGATATCGAACTAAGTATAAGACGTGTACTGATGATTATTAGTTTCTTGAACAAATTAATTATAAAAATTAAGTAAGTATTTGATTTTTCAAAAGTTTACTCTCTTAATGGTCCTTCAATATCTATCTGAAGTAAGAAGCTGTTGATCAAGTAATAAAAATTATAAGTATAATACGACCGTTAATGCTACATTTAAAGATGTATAATAACGTACATAAATTGTATTCGGATGCCAATTAGTTGAACATTTTCAGTATAATACGTGTATTAATTTACTTTATATTTAGAAATATATCTTAAGTTATTTTCGTACAAATTTTGAGATTATTTGACCTTTAACGCGTGACTTGGTAAACTGTGACCCTTTGAACTGAATATTTCAGGGGTAATATACCATTAAATATCAAAAACTTAATGTTTGGTCGACGGACGTTAATTATAGGAGGATAATAGTAACCGCGGTAAATTGTTTGCTTTAAAATGACCCTCTATATTTACATTAACATTTCCAATTCCTATGAAATTGAGAGATAATAAGTGGACAAATAAGTATACCTACCCTTTTTTTCTCTTTTGAGATAATATCGGATTAATTATTAGTCCTTTTTAGGTGCAATCCATTTATATGAAATATTCACCTAAATATAACAGCACATCTGGTAGTTTCGCAATTAATCTTCTCTCTCTAACAATCGTTTTATACAAAACGCAAAAGTATATTAATGATACTTTAACACTTTAAAGCGAAGAACGAAAAGCTTTTATATAGTTCAATAAAATTATCGTAAATACAACTTTTCATTCGTACTTTCGTTAAAATCTGTAGTAAAACTTTTTGTCGGAATTTACAATTTTCTGTAAATACTAAAACTCTTGCAAAAATAATTCAATGTCTTTGATACATCGTATTGAAACTTTTTATAGTACTTTTATGTATACATTAAACTTTAAACAATCCATGATTTTTAAAGGATCTTGCCTAAGGCAGTTTAACGAAATAGATTAGTAATAAAACAATCGTTGAACAAAGTAAAGAATAAGTTTTCCGTGTTTTATTTCAAATAAGAAATTAAAGGACACATCTACAATAAAAGGAGTAGGTATTTTTGAGTAGGTTCCTGGTTCTCATACTGACTGTTATATGTGTCATAATATCGTAGAAACCCCATAACACGTTAGTTACACATAATACATTAATTACCTATAGCCAGATATTATTTATTGTAATAATTTATTAGAACTGATTAGCTATTAATATAACGAGAATATTATGCGATTTATAATAATCGAGGACACCAAATTCTTCCATTAGTTTTATCAGAAACGACCAAAAGTGGCAAAACTTTTGACAAATATTCATAATTCAATCTAAACTAAATCAATGTTTTGTTTTAAAATTGCTTCCTGCAATGATACGATAAAGCTTTGAATATAACTCGAATATTTGCGATTTATACCATCTCGGACGTTGCTAAGCGACAGGAACGATGATGCGATAAAGCTTGGAATGTAACTCGAATATTTACGATTTATACCATTTCGAACGTTGCTAAGCGACTCGTCGCCTGGCAATGTCCTCGATTATTATAAATCGCATAATATTTTCGTTATATTAATAGCTATAATAGCAGACACTCATATTGAATCTTTTTGTGGTACAGCTTGCACATGCATGTGTCGTATATGTTCAAAAGTTCAAGGGTGAATATGTCTAGTGATCAGGTGACCCCAGAAAAACTTTCCTTCTTCAAAGGGTGTTAAAGGACGGCACGAAACAAGAATATGAGCATTATTTTGATGGAAAACCTTATAGAAACCAAGTATACTACACACTATACAATTATACATGTGGGTCCCAGGGACAGCACATCTCAAAAATTTTTTAGCCAAAAACGGGGAGACACGTCAGATTTGATATTAAAGGGGGAAAGTTATGACATAAATTGCGTTTCTCTCAGTTCATCCCCCTAGCATCCAGAGCCACCCCATGAAATTTTTCAAATAGGAAGAAGGGTTGAAAGGTAATTTCATTTCACGCGTTATTAATCGACTCTCGGTAACAATTCTATTTAGTAAATCTTGAAGGGATTCAGGCTTTATGGCATATTCTTTGGTTTTCAGATGAAGAAAAAATTCCAAATTCTTTTTGATTTTGTATTCAAAAAGCGTATTCCTGTAAAAAACCTCTATACAGTGAATTTCTTACATTTCTGTTCCCTTCTTTTGCTTTTTAAAAGATTTTCGTCTCGAAAAATAGTAATAACCAATGATGGGGTTATATTTGGCCCACTTGCGTGTAGTATCACAATTTAAATTTAAATTTAAATAAGAACCTGGCTAGTATAACCAATAACGTCCTAAAAATTGATCTTTTTTTATTGATACGAGCACCGCGAATGCAAATCGGGGCGCTAAAGAAAACGGGTGCAACTAATTGGCGCATTGAGGTCTTTTTCTCAATCAATCAGGTGAAAGACGAAGAAGATCTAAAAACTCCAAAGGGAGAACTATATAAAGACATGAAAATATAAACCACTTCTTCAATACCATTTCCACGAAGCAACGATCTTGTCTCTCTTTTCACACAGAAAATTAGAGTCGTTTAGTCACGTTTCAATACGAATCAGTTTTACGCGCTTGGGAACTGTGCGACTTCAAGATAAATTGGGAGAAAATTATGCAAAAACTTACAAATTAAAATTAAATTACCATTTTTGTTGTCTAATTGAAATAAAAGACACCACTGGATGACATACCTACACCCCTTTTCAAAAAAGATTCATTACCTATAAGTAATTAGGCAGAGCTGGCTTTAAGTTGTTTGTTATCTTGAAAATAAAGTGTCATTTATTGGCAGGTGTAAGGGGGAGTGGATCAATTAACTAATTAATTACTGAGTCGGGGAGTTCAGGATAAATTCTAATTACAAATGGCATAAAAATTTCGATGAATCTTTAAACTTTAAATTATGAAAATTACTATAACAATGTAATTTGTAGCTTAATACCCCAAACGTGACAAAAGCGAATGCAGCGACAATGTCGAGTGACAAAACCGCAAAGTGTGTTACCGGTTTTAATAACGAAAACTTTGATTCCACTGAATTTTGTGCAATACACGACCATTTGCTTGCCACTATTTCTTGTACAAAATTTTGTTCCAATATAAAATTGTTTTCGCGGCAACGCATCGTTCAATCAACTACGATCACGGTTTATTAGATCCTCCAATTTTTTCCTGTCGATAACAAAAGGACTTTTTCCTCCCCTAAAAATACTGGGAATTTTGATTAATTACTAGTAGTAGGTACCTATAAGAATTTCTATAGGAAAAACTATTCGAGACTACACAAGGGTAATGGTTCATGTAAAGGTAGAGATTCTCTCTAGGGGTGAATGGAATAATCCAACTTAGTTTGCTAAAGTTTTCTATAGTGTAATGTATTATCATGGCCTCGTTGTTTCTCACCTTCGCAATAAAATGGCAGAAAGACGAGTTTCGTTATGATAGGAATTGAATTACAAGACAACGTTTACAATTTCTTTTTTTATTTTCAGAATCGTCAGAATCTACGTTACATAGGTCTAAACGAAGTTATGACGTTCGGCACAGAAGTCAGGAAAATTCGCCAGACAATACGCTAAAACATTCTAATGATCGTCCGAGTATATTTGCAACAGACAACAGCACTGTGATTGTAGCGCAAATTGGTGGGACTGCAACTTTACCATGTGTAGTCAGAAAATTCAATACGGGAGTGGTAAGCAGTTAATTTTGTTTCTATTCGCAAATATTAATTTTAAGGATGATTGCAGATCTCTTGGATTAGGAAAGACGATCACAGACTATTAACAGTGGGCTTAACCACGTATAGCTCCGATGGGCGGTTGCTAGTAGAGCACGTTCGACATCTTCAAAATTGGGGGTTGTTAATCAAACACGTTCAGCCCTCTGATGCGGGAATTTATGAATGTCAAATATCAACACACCCCCCGACTAGTATTTTTGTGATATTAAAAGTTACAGGTACGCAGTTACGAAGTAAATTTCCTACTTTAGAGGATTTAAAAATAAACAGAATTTACATAATTAAATTTCATAAAATTTGACTTATGAGCTTATTAAGGAACTCGCTTATGAAAATAAACGTGGTTCATAATAGGGGAGAAGCTCCTGTAGGTACTAAGAAACTTGATACGATAATGCATGTCTTAACCTGGCACATTATCATTACGTTCGTAATTACTATTACAATATCCAAATATGGTACTCTAAAACCTTCAACTAGAAGGACAAAACGATCAATATAAATGATATTACATTCGGTGTCTTTGAAGCAAAATTAAATTTCGCTAACAATTAAGCTGGAAGTTTGATATATTTTAACTTTCATAGGGTAATTAACACATTATTTCTGTTTATTAATTTAAAATTAAAACTTTATGTTTTTTTCTTACCCAAAACATTGTACGTGTTAAGAATACAGATACTCCAATATCTACATTAATTAAGAGAGAAATGGTATTTCCTTAATTCCTCTTTTCTTCGAACATCTCATGAAACTATCTTGGAATTATATACCGAATCTATTTTTGGCAGTATCCCCTGCGCTTAATCGACTATAAAGGGATAATCTGACGTTCTGAACATCAACTTTGATGACTGGTGAAGTAGAAGCAACCCCCTGCTAATCAAGAATAGAAGACGAATGTTATCGATTGAAACGCGTTAAGGAAACGTTGCTCGTAGATTCTGATTAGTAACTTCTCTTAATTTATAGTTTTCTAGTGGTACAGCGTACTGAATTTTTTAGTATGTAACAAATCACTTCAGATTAGATGTTATCATTTTATTTTTATTACGATTGGGGCAAGATGTTAAGGGCTCGTGTAGCCGGACACACCTGTAAAACTGTATGTGTAAAACTATAAATGGGATGACATAAAGTACATGCAATTGATGTCCTTCGCTATGCTTTTAATGTTCCATTACGGCATAGAACATTTTCTCAGTGAAATGATAATAGTTATTTATGTATCGAGGGAATTATAAGGGTCTTAATTACCGAGGGTAAAGTTTGCGTCCCGAGGGCCTTGCGCCCGAGGGACAGCAATTACCCGAGGTAATTGAGGCCTATTAATTCCCGTGATACATAGATAATTTTATTTCTGACCGAGTTTAATAAAATTTGTTCATTTCCGGTATATTTGATTCAGGTATCTTCGATTGCAGTTTTGGTTGTTGCTAGGTTACTGGTTCATAAAAGAGCCGTAGAGGGAATTATAGCGTCTTTATATCCCAAGGGAGTTATGACACTCGTTATTGGTATCGTAACTATGACAATATAAGCTTATAATATCACTGTCAGAAATAAATTTATTTATTTCTGACAGTGATATTATAAGCTTATATTGTCATAGTTACGATACCAATAAAGAGTGTCATAACTCCCTTGGGATATAAAGACGCTATAATTCCCTCTACGGCTCTTTTATGAACCAGTAACCTAGCAACAACCCAAACTGCAATCGACGATACCTGAATCAAATATACCGGAAATGAACAAATTTTATTAAACTCGGTCAGAAATAAAATTATCTATGTATCACGGGAATTAATAGGTCTCAATTACCTCGGGTAATTGCTGTCCCTCGGGCGCAAGGCCCTCGGGACGCAAACTTTACCCTCGGTAATTAAGACCCTTATAATTCCCTTGATACATAAATAACTATAACGTACATTGTAGAAACTGGCAAGTGCTATTGAAACAAAAATAGCTCATTTTTAATTGTGGTATGGCAACATCCGTTAATACTATTTATTAATATAGAGTAATTATAGGAGACATGGCCCACTTTAAAAAAAAAGTCGTTACCTCTTTATTTTAACTAAAAAAGTAATTTATAAGTCACAAAAATAACAAGAGACACTTAAACTATACTTCTGAACCCGCGAATAAGAATCAATCTAATCAATTATGATAGAAAAAAATAAAATAGAGCCATCTTACCTTTGCTGTAGAGGTGAGTTGGCTCGCCTTATCAATTCATCTGAATATTTTGTACATCCTTCGTGTAGCCATCTGGAGCACTGTACACACATAATCTAGTCATCTGATTTTGTTGTCTTTTCGTAATTTTCTCCACAACCTACAGATTTATTAGCTTCATCTTCGTAATCATCAGACGAATCATCATAGACGACAATGTCTTCTTCTAGTTCTGATTCTGAAGAACTGGACTGCCTTTTTCCAGACTTCACTTACTCTTGTCTCGTAGTAATCTTACTCAATTTCACTTTCCTGCTTTTTTGCTTCTCTCTTTTCTTTACCGCACCTTGCACCTTCTCATTTAACTTCTTCTTTTTAATGCCAATATTTTTTGCACTTGTCACCTCCATCAAGAGGTTGCAGAAACTGCGTCGTGTGGCTAGGGAGACACAGGAAAATGATTTCATTCTCTGCAGCGTATTCAAAAGTTTCCACACTGCTACAGTGTGATGCGTGCCCATCAAGAATGAGCAAAACATGCCCCTGGGGCTTCCTAGGAACAAATTGTTCCTTTACCCATTGTAAAAACAGGGTATTGTTAACATATGCCGATTTGTCTCCTATTAACACTAAAGTACTCGGAGGCATTCCGTCCTCAAACTGAGGTTTCCTATTCTTGCCTTTAAAAATGCACGTTGGGGGGTATGAATGACCCCCCCCCCTGCAGTGCAACATGCAATAATTGAAATGGTCTCCCCCTTTTCTGCGGAAGTAAATGCAGCGACATTTCTTGATCCTTTCTGGGCAATAACATGACCAGGTCGGTTGTTTAGTTGGAGACCTGTTTTGTCAACATTATATGGCTTTTTCATTAAATTGTGCTCCAGAAGAGCATTTTCCAGAAGTTCGAAATAGGATTGCAACCTTTCTGAGATATTATTCTTCAGGCGTCGACGTAATGTTGAATATGGTATTCCAAAATTGCGTTGAGCTTCCCTCACACCCATTATTCCTTGCTGTACAGCCTGCATTGCACGTAATAGCTGCGGTTCCAACCATTCTCCACGGCTGACACTACCTTTACGTACCTATGCATTCTGTAGGCATTGTAACTGTAAAGACATTATTATATTATTTTACCGAATTGAGATTATTAAAAAATGGGCCATCTCTACTTCTTAAGATGTGAGCCAATTCACCTGACCTTCAAAGGAGAGATGGGCCACCACTTTGTTGCAACATGGTCTATTACATGACGTTAAATTTCGGTTAGGAATGTAGATAAAGGTTTAAAGACGCATATAGTGTTAGAAAAACATAATCAATTTGAGCTCACTTACCTATTTCACACTTATAACAATTAGCTTTTAAATGTCTAGTGAATTCACAGCGACTGACTATTAAAAATGACACTAAGAAGCAACGGACACGAGCGCGGTTCCGTAGTAATACGCCATACAACAGAAGACGAAGCTCAGTGTTGCCAAATGGTTATTAATGATTGTACAATCTGCGAAATGTTTAGTGAGCCAACTCACCTGAAGGGCTATCTCTCCTAGAATTACCCTAAACTTAAATATTATATTCTCCATGTTCCAAATTATACCCATTCGTTAAATAACCTAACATGATACTTTTCTTAACGTTTGATCAAAATTTATTCCGGTATTCTTTAGTAACAATATTATTTACAGTAGTCCCAAAAATTCTTAAATTACTTACGCCTGGTTTCACCTCGTACCAAATTTCAGCAGAAGTAACCTTATTTAAAATATCAGTCGGTCTTCTATTACTAACGTATTTTACATACAAAATGGCTTCACCCCAAAATTCTTTTGGTATCCCTGATCCGTTAATTATAGTCCTGGATTTCTCTACTAATGTTCGATTCTGCCGCTCTGCTTTACCATTTTGCTGCAGAGTATATGGTATGGTGTAATTTAACGATACGTCATTTTCCTTGCAAAATTGTCTGAGATTCGCTGATGCAGATTCGCCTAATTTATTTGTACAGCTAGAGTCAATAAATAAAGTCAGATCATCTCCATGCTCTTTATAGGTAACATCACCAGTCATAAAACAAACTTTAGATACTTGTTCATTGATTTCACTCACTTGGTCATCTACTTCTGCTTGTTGTGAATAATTGCTATATCTGCTTGCCTGGTTACATCGACCTCAATCTCCAAATCCTCTTCTAGCTTGGAATCCCCTTGAACCTTCTCTCGTGGCGCGCTGCTCTAGAATTCCCTCTCATTCCATTAGTACTGCTATTTCCAGTGCTATTCAAATTAATCCTGTAGTGTCTCTTGAAATGTCCCGATTTATCACATCTGTAACATAATAAATTTGCCTTAAATGCAGTTCGATCTGTAACTACTCCACGTCCATTCTTATACAAATTTCTGTTCTCTTCTTCAGCTAATAAAATCTTTTTAACAGCGTCATAATCAAGGTCTTCTGACGACATATTTTCTATAACTGTCATTCTTTTTCATATTTTTCTTCTACATTTCATAGACGGTCTTCTTTTTCCTTAAGCTCTCACCTGGTATGTCATTTACATATTGTACAATAAGAAATTCGGCTTTATTATCCTTCTTTTCTTCCTCCTCTAACTGATCTCCTGATAAACCTGTGGTACGTCACGGATTCCCACACATTTACTAACTCCAATAATAGCATTTCCATTCTAAACTTCCAATTATAATAGTTTTCAACGTTTAAAAGTTCAGTGTGGTAGTTTTTACCATGTGCCATTTTTTCTTCTTCCTTTTTTTGTCTTACTTTTTATGTCAATCTTTTATTTCCATCTGGGCCTAACACGTATTAATAATTAATTGGCGGGTATACTCCGATAATATGAAATTCACAAATAGGTTCACCAGCTCTGCTGGCAGCCTTCTAGCGGAGTCGCTGGGTAGTGAAGTTAGGCAATACAAAACGATTGTACTTCTATGAACTGGCCGACGTTTCGATTAGTACCAGACTAGTCTTTCTCGAGGCTTCAGAAGAATTAGTGTATATGCATTACGCAGCTGGGTATGTACAAAAATGGTTCCTCACATACACAAAGTAGATGGACTGTTTTTGTACATACCCAGCTGCGTTATGCATATACACTAATTCTTCTGAAGCCTCAAGAAATATTAGCCTGGTACTAATCGAAACGTCGGCCAGTTCATAGAAGTAAGTACAATCGTTTTGTATTGCCTAACTTCACTACCCAGCGACTCCGCTAGAAGGCTGCCAGCAGAGCTGGTGAACCTATTTGTGAAGTTAATAATTAAGCAACTCCATTTTCTAATTCTATCCACCACTTAATAATTCGAACACGTTCCTTTCTTTCTTAACCTTAACAACCATTATATTTCTTAACTAACTTAACATCTATCTCCTAATTTAGGTCACATTCAATTCCTCTTTCAGCACTTACACTCAACAACATCGACTATACATAAAAGATCCACTGGTCGTTTTTGTTAGAGCAAGTAATCAACTATTTACATGTACTAAAGTGGTAGCATGTACGCTCGTTTCCAATAAATGGCTGTAAAATAAAAAATATATAATATCCTCGCCAGGAGTGTTTACCGCTACGTCATTAATGTATGAATCTAGCTATCCAATTTATTAATACTGTCATCTCATATAAAACAGTGAATTCAATAAGGATGGTGAACATTCGCAGTGCATTTGACGAAATCGACATACGGTATTGAATAAGCAAATGTTATAGAAAGAATAAACCTATAAACGCGAATTTAATTTCTTTTATGTGCATAAGAATTTAATTCTCATTTGACTAATATAGTACAATTTTGATTCGTGTTTTTCATATTACACCATATGATTGTATGTGATGACGTAGCGGTAAACACTCCTGGCGAGGATAGTACCTACTTACCAATGAATAATTTATTCCAAAGGAAGATTGATGTATGTGTTATGCTGTCATCTGAGATCTATTAACGAACATTTAGCGATTTGGTTCATTTTATAATAATTTAATGATTGAAGACCAATTTATGCCGATTCACAAATGTTTTACATCAATTAGGAATAGAACATGTGACACGTTTTGCACTACGTTTACGGTAGCAGCGCTGTAGAAGAACATTAGTACCGACGATGCTTAACGAAATTGCTTGCTAATAATTTTGTTCTGTTTATAAGAAATTTATGTGATCGAAAACTACAAAAGAGACATCAATAGATGTTAAGCGGCCACGGCCACGTAGCACATTTTTTTTATTTGACGTCATGATGTAACTTGCTTAATAACCGTAAGGACACGAACCAGGTGCTACCAAATTATTGTTAATGAATGGTTAATCCTATTAATTACCCGTTATACAAAAAAACACTCTTGATACTGACCTATATGAGTTGCTTGTCTAACGACTTACAATGGGCTCATTTAATGAACCATGGAAATGGTTCAAAATTTTTTAACATATAAAATCCTTAAATAGGTACAAAATAATCCTGAAAATTTCAAATCAATCCGATAAGCCGTTCACAAGTTATTACATTTTAAATACGAGCGCTTCTCGGTACAGACGCTGAGAGTTGTGACGTCACTGAATATGAAATCGTAAAACACCAGTCTTTCGACAGCATATTTTAACGCGTTTTCATTCTCATAAGCCATCGCTGTTTTGCCATTTCGCGGCTATATAGTATTTTATAATATATTGTTTGTTTGGAGAACATGTGTGAAGCTAATTTCATTAAAGCTGATTGGGGGAGGGGTATAAAGCAAAAGTGGTGGTGGGGTGAGGAGGAATTAGAGAGTGTACAGGAGTGGAAATACCTAGGGTCTGTAGTGCTGTGCATGTGAGGGAATTGGCGAAGAAGTGTAATGGAATAGTGGGGAAAGTGTGGGGTTTGGGGGAAAGAGTGTTTGGGAAGGATATTGAGAAGAGAAAATGGTTGTTTGACAAGTTGGTGAAGAGTGTGATGGGGTATGGGGCGGAGATATGGGGGTGGAAGGAATGGGAAGAAATAGAAAGAATTCAGGAGAAGTACTGGAGGTGGACATTAGGGTTGGACAGGGAGACACCAGGGTATATCGTAGGGGAAGAGGTAAAATTAGAGGAAATATGGATAACGGCAGGAGAGAGGCCGGTGAAATATGAGGAGATGATCAGAAAGCGGGAAGATATTGTTGGAGTAAAGGAGTGCATGAGAGAGGTGGCAAAAAAACGGATAAGGTATGGGCAGGAAGAGAGCAGACGGTTCTATGAGGGAGTGTGTTATGCGAGGGAAAAGATAGAAGGGAGAAGAGAGGGGGGAAGAGATATGGTGAATGAGTTGGTAAGAAGGGATAAAGATGTGGAAGCACAGGAAAGGAGAGCGAGAATATGTAATGGAAGATATAATGGCGAATATCAGGAAATTATGGAAGAAGGGAAGGCCGAGTATCTGATGGGAGAAATGGAGTTGAAGGAGAAGAGGATGGTGGCGAGGTTTAGATGTGGCAATGAAGAGAACGAGAATAGATACTGGTGGTAGGACGAGAGGAGGCTGTGTAGAATGTGCGGCAAGGGACGAGAGAGTGTGTGGAATTTGATGAGGGAATGTGAAGAGCTGAGAGAAGAGGGGAGAGGAATAAAGGTGATCTTAGGTGGGAACGGGCTGGGAGTGGGATGGATGAAGGGGGCGATGGAGCGAAGGGATAAGCTGATGCCAAGGAGCCAGAAATAGATTTAGTTTGAGTGGAGGAGAGAGTTATGTTTATTTAATTAAATGAGGTGGTTTACGTATTTAGTGAAGTAAGAATCTTTTGTTTCGTTTATTATAACAAAATAAAGGGCTATCTAATCTTAAAGCTGACTCTTCAAATTTAGAGCAAGTAGACTTATTTATGGTCATGGAATATTTTAATAAAAATCACGATTTTATAATAAGCACAGAAATGAGAGGAGTTAAAATGTAAAACTAAGTTAATGTTTTACATATTATGTCACAGCTTTTTATCAAATTTTATTGCGCATAATCTAAATATATACAGGGTGTCTCACGGTGACCGTCGGTTAGAAGTATATCAAGAACTGTAAAAGCTAGAAATTTGAAATTTTGCACATGCAACCTAGAGTGTTTAATCTATTAAATAAAAATATTTTCCAAATGGCAGCACTTCCGGAAATACCGGAAGTGACCATCAACTTCTTTATTTTAAATACAAACCAGGCAATTTTTTTTCACATTCTGATGTGTCATAAAATGTTTAGTAAGTATGCTTAAAATAATCGGCGTATCAAATTTGATTGTTGAGAAAAAAATTTTTTTCCACTGAAAAATGTCAAAATCTTGTTTAGGAAATAAAATTGAAAGTCGAAAGTGGTGAAAGTTAGGGAAATGGGATTTTAGGTTCTGAATGTCAAAAGATTGAGACACAGTTGTCTGTCATGGATTATAAAAAATTGCCCGCGGTTACGTATCTATTTGACGTTGTTTCCAGACTTAAGAAAAACTTTAAAAAGTCTCTTTTTTTAAATGGAATGCCTATTTAATTATCGGCCTATTCGATGCAGAAATAAATTTCGTTTAAATTGATATACCATGTTCCTATACCTAAAATCAATGATTACAGAGTTATTTACATTTTTCTAATTAAATTTATAATTACATACTTTACAAATCATGGTTGGCTTTGAAAATTTTCAAAAAATTTTTATTCAATTGTTTCTTATGATGACAGTTGTCAGTTAGCTATCAGTTTGAAAGTTTACGCTACATTTACGTTTGTTATCAGTGTTATCTGTTTGAATTTTGATTTTTGCGCTTAATATTTGCTTTTAATTGGGAAATATGGAATACACAAACGCTGATATTCTAAATTTGTTTTACATTTATGGCGAGTCTGCTCGTATTACTTTTCGGACCTGCAGAACCTTTAACTATTGAATAAAGAACTTAAGATAGTCACAGGACTTGAGTTTTGTTTTTTTGCGTTGATAACAACTATTTAAACGGTATTTTGTAATAATAATTAAACAAAAATTACTTTTAACAAACTTTTTTTACGTGAAATTTTAAAAATCGTAAATATTAACAAAAGTACAAAAAATAATACCAGGAAATAATACACCGTTGAATAGGGTTTTTTGTGGAGAATTTGATGGTAAATAAAAATACAGGGTGTTCCATTTAAAATATTCGTATAAATTCTATTTAAAGTTCACAAAGTTTGAATTCTCATTTTAAACACTCGGTATAAAATTAATCAATTAGTTTTGTTTTGTAGAGTAACACGACATTAGAGTAATATTATTCGTCAAATAAATTTTTCCTTTTTTGAAGAATAACTTAGTTATGAATATTATAGTCCGACCTTGAATTGTACCAAATTTTAACAAAATAATTAATAACTTGGCAACCGCACATCCAATCTTAAAAAAAATTTCAGGCGTGATATAAATATGGTTGGTCGATACATTAAGAGAAAAAAATACAGGGTGTGCCATTTAAAAAAAGTGACACTTTCCTGCCACGTGAAAATGCAACATACTGTAGATATATGAATATTTTTAAAAATGCGCAATTCAAATCAAAGCAACTTTTATTTGAAACTTTTTTCTGTATCTTCAACCCATATTGAGTTATCGACCGATTACGGAGCAGTGGGACACCCTGTATATTATACATAATAATAATAAAAAAAAAATAGCACCTAGATCACATAAAATGTACGGGGCGCTCTTCTTTCCCGTATCTGCTATGGCAATATTATCAATAACCCCTCAAATCATGTAATAATAAAAAATTTAATTTCAGTAAATAAGAAACTAAGGCCACATATTGCTTAAACTTTTGACACTGGGTAAGGGTCCTATTTTAAATGAAGTAAACTACTCGAAGGTTCTGTGCTCGCAATATTCGCTGTGACAGTTTTCTATAATCGAGTAAGCTCAATTTAATATTTTCAATGCACAAAATAAGTATAAATGCCTTAAATTTAATATGCAAGAATGATGAAGTTGGTAATTAATTGAGAAAGTAACTTTTATAATTAATTTTCTATAAACTTGCATTCTAGAACTCCACAAAGGAATTGTAATAATAACAATTTGTACCCTGGATAATGACACATAGACCCGGTTTTATAAAGCATACTTAAATACGTGATCAGCTAACGACGTGATTAAGTTTGAATAATGCAACATGATTTGCTAATACGGGTTACATAGGTATGGTCTATGATCGTATTAGCCTATCGCATTACTTAACCACATTGTCAGCTGATCACGTAGTTAACTATGCTTTATAAAATCGGGCACTAGTGTCGCAAGGCTTTGGATTGTACTTAAAAATTAAAAATGTTGTGTTCGTAAACCCTTAATCATCCATGCACACACTATTGGCCCACCCTGTATATGCCATAATCCACGAAAAATCTAACTCAACACAATCATTTATTTTTATGTAGAACACCAAACCCTCACACATAAAATATACATTTCTTTGAGGTAACACGTTTTTAAAACGACCTTAACATTTGATATGAAACACATTTCAAAGAAAAAGGAATCAATATTTCACTAAAATTTAATTTAAGGTTATACTATGATGTATAGTAATGATGAAAATAATTTCTTAAAAATAGCCTTCTACCAACATTTTGACCGTCATTAAAGTCATTTCATTGAAGTTAAACGAAAATTCGGAATATGCAAAGTTTCTTACTCGGGCTAATTTATGCGATATTCAAATATGAGAATGTCTCTCATAAATTTTGCTAGGAAATTGGGTAAGTAAATATACGAGGATGGAAAATCTTTGACGTGACATAAATGAAGATATTGTTAAATTTGCAAATAACTTTCCATTTTTAGTTGATTCATTAACGTTTTGATACACATTTTTTTTCCTTCAACATGTGAATCTTTTATTTCAGCTTGTAATTAATTAAAATGGTAGCAGATTTGAGTGGCACTCGTCAAAAAGCTGTGTGTTCTAATAACAATAACGAAATATAATAAATCTACGGTAATGATGCCACAATTTCTATAAAGCAGTATGTAAGGATAACATTGTAATGTCTTTTGTTATGTGTGCCTTCCTCAACTTTCACAAATTGAGCCCTTGGGTACAACTATTTTGCATTTGTGGGTTTTGGAAAATACTCGCTGTGAATAACAAATTTTACTTAACAACCTTTAAATATAAATTGAAATCCACATTTAGGTATAACAGTTTTGATATATAGTTAATGAAACCCATTTGACTAACATTTACGTAGTTTCTAGTTAATCTTCGAATGATAAATGTGTATCAGTTCTGTTTCTTCTTATTGTTGTTAATATTGAGTGGACTGTATTTTTATTGTAATTGAATTAAATAGAATGAATTGTAAAAATATATTGAATAATTGACAATAATCGGTACATGTTTCTTACAAGAAATCGCAAACATGACTACTACCCTTCTACCTGAACCCCTCATTTATAACTTTACAGCAACCGTTACAAAAAGGTTGCCTTCAAAGAACAATAATATCTAGACAAAGACGAATGTACATAAATTTGACTAAACACTAACTAAAACTATGAAAAATAAGGTCTTCGTAACATGCCGCCCGCCTTGAACTTACATACTAGAATAAGTTCAATATAGTTCGTTTTAGTTGGAGTTATTTACAATTTGCATAGTGTCTCATTTTTTTTAATTGCACGGTAAAACACAAACTTTTGTAACTGCACGTTTCACAATATTGTTATTTGAACGCATCGAGATTACCCGAACTATTCCATCTGCTCCTGCGTGAAGATCCGTTATACGTGCCATGGGCCACCTGAATGGAGGTAAATTGTCTTCTTTGATTATAACTAAATCGCCCACCTTTATTTTTGGCCCACTGACCTTCCATTTTTTTCTCTGCTGAAGTTCATTGAGATATTCCTTGTGCCATCTTTTCCAAAAACTTTCAATTATGCTTTGCAATTGTTGGTAATGATTGAGCCGATTATGTTGGATGCCAGCTACATCTTGTTCTGGTATCGCCGTGAGTGTTTTTCCAATCAGGAAATGACTTGGTGTGAGAGGTGTGGGATCATTGGGGTCATTAGACAGGGGATTTAAGGGACGGGAATTTAAAATTGCCTCAATCTGTGCCAAAACTGTATAAAATTGTTCTGCAACTAATTTAGTGTCATTCAAAACCCGTCTCAGATGATTTTTTACACTTTTAACGCCCGCTTCCCAAAGACCTCCAAAATGAGGTGCACGAGGTGGGATGAAGTGCCAATTAACTGATTCATTGGCCATTGTGTCAATGATCGAATTTGATTGTTTCTTTAAAAAGTCTGTTAAAATTCTATTGGCTCCCTTAAAATTTGTTCCGTTATCGGAGTAAATATTTAAAGGTTTACCTCTTCGTGAAATGAACCTCTTTAAACAATTCAAAAAGGTTTCACTCGAGAGATCGGTTACCATATCGAGGTGAATAGCCTTTGTTGATAGGCAAATAAATAAACAGATGTAACATTTTACTAATCTACACCCTCTAGTCTTTTTATCTTTTATTAGGAATGGACCCGCATAGTCCACACCAGTATTGTGAAATGGTGAATATTGCGTAACACGCGCTTTTGGCAAATCACCCATTATTGCTTCATACATTTTAGGGTTGTGCTTGAAACATAATACGCATTGACGAATGACTTTTTTAGCCGTATTTCGACCTGAAAGGGGCCAATAATTTTCTCTCACAGCAAATAACAGTTGCTGAACTCCACAATGCATTAATCGCTTGTGTTCCCTTTTCATTATTAGAATGGTTAAATCGTGACCTTTTGTCAAAATTGCAGGATACTTTTGATTAGTACTTATCTGAGCATTACGTAATCTTCCCCCCACCCTGATCAGGCCATCTGCATCGAGAAATGGATTTAAAGATAACAAATTGCTCTTTTTTGATAATTGTTTGTTTTGTTCTAACTTGAAATATTCATCAACAAAATGATGCTTTTGACAAATTAAAATTAATGTGTTTAATGAGGATTGTAGTTCGTTTACTGTTAGCGGTCCAATTTTTTTATCTGAATGCCGTTTCGAATTGTGACAAAATCTAAAACAATACGCCACAACTCGCTCCAGTTTACTAAGTGAAGAGTATTTGGAGAAGATGTTTAAATCGTCATCTAATACACCCAGTAAAATCGTCGTACGCTGCTCTGGTAAACAAATATTGGAGTGGCTGTCAAATGATTTCGGAATTTGTTGTAAAACTAAAAATTGTGGACCATGCCACCACATAGATAAATTTATTAAATCTTTAGGGAAGACGCCTCGGGACAGAAAATCAGCTGGATTTTCTTCAGAGGTTACGTGATTCCACTGATGTGACTCCGAAGAACCTTGAATCTCGCTAACGCGATTCGCAATGAAGGTTTTCCACTTATTTGGAGGTCCGTTAATCCAACCTAAAGTGATAGTGCTATCGGTATAGTAAATTACTCTCGAAATTGGCATTGTAAGTGACTGAAGTACTTTTTTCATGAGGTTGGCTAGCAAAACTGCCGCACATAGTTCTAACCGTGGCAAGGATATTTGTTTCAGAGGTGCAACTCTTGACTTGGCACATAATAAGTTACAATGATAATTGTCGTAATGATCTTTACTTCGAACATAAACGCAAGCACCGTATGCCTTCTCTGACGCATCTGCAAAGCCATGCAATTCGATAGATTGCGCGCCAGGAATTATAACGTGCCTTTTAATATTTAAATTGTTTAAATTAAGTAATTCGCACCTAAGCTTAACCCAATTTGTTGAAATCGATTGCGGGATTGGTTGATCCCAATCCAATTTTAATTGCCACAGCTGCTGCATCATTATTTTATTTATAATTATTATCGGACCTAATAAACCCAAAGGATCAAAGATTTGACAGGTAGCTGACAAGATTGTTCTTTTGCTAATTTTTTTGTTAAAATTGTCATTAATTGAAAATTGAATTGTGTCACTACATGCATTCCATAGCATCCCCAAGGTCTTATTACATTCATTTTCACCTAATTGCAATATGTTTGCCTCTAATTTGTCATTAGTTTTAAATTGATCATAAGAATTTTGATTGTTTGATAGCCATTGTCTAAGTTCGAAACCGTAATTAGTCATTATTGTGTAGATATTGTTTTGAATTGTGATTAAGTCATTTAAATTATCGCTACCGGTTAATAGGTCATCCATATAAAAATCGTTGGATATTATGTTGCTAATGTGTGGGAAATTTGTTCTAATATCGGAAGCTACTTGCTGTAAGGATCGCATTGCGAGAAATGGGGCCGACGATGTTCCATATGTAACCGTATTTAATTTGTAACACTTAATTTCATCGTTTGGATTAAAACGCCACAATATTTTTTGAAAACATCTGTCATTTTCATTTACTAAAATATTTCGGTACATTTTGGGGATATCAGCTGTCATAACGTATGTATACTCCCTAAATCTAAGCAAAATTTCCATAATATCGTTTTGTAAATTCGGACCAGGATATTGAACATCGTTTAAAGAATAACCCGAGCTTGTTTTTGCAGAAGCATCGAATACCACTCGAACTTTCGTGGTAAGACTGGTATTTTTTATAATTGGATGATGTGGTAAATAATATTCCTGTTCTTCTACTATTGATTCATTGAATTCAGACATATGACCTAAATTAAGATAGTCTTGCATGAACTGATTGTATTGAATGTTCAGAGGCTGATTTAATTGAAGTTTCTTTTCCATTTTTAAAAGTCTATTTAAGGCAGTTTTTCTAGAATCGCCTAAGAGGTTTATATTTTGATTAAATGGAATTCTAACGTTTAATTTTCCCGATACATCGCGCGTATGAGAGTTTATAAAATGGTTTTCGCAGTATTTTTCATCTAATGACATGTGGGATTTGAAAGTATCACAATCTTCAATTTTCCAAAATTTTGTTACTAAGTCGCCTAAATCATGTTGTATGTTTGTACAGGAAATAGACTCTACCTTTAAATTATTTTTTACATTGGAACTATCGTAAGTAATGTAACCCCCTACGATCCAACCCAATTTGGTGTCCTGCAAAACGGGTTTATCGCGACCTAATTTAATTGTATTATTGTTCATTATCTCCCAAAATGTAGCCGCACCTAATAAAATGTCTATGGAACCGGTTTCATTAAATGTTTTATCAGCTAGTCTAATATTTTTGGGTATATTTAGTTGATTTTTATTAAACGATTGTTTCGGTAATCTTTCCGTAATTTTGTTTATAACTAAGCAATTGATTTTGCTACAGTATTTACTATTAATTGAATTTATCGTAATTGTAACTTGATCTGTTAATGCTTGTAATGATTCACCTACACCATTAATAGCAAAATTTACAACACTCTTTTGTAACCCTAACTTATTGCATAAATCCCTTGTAACAAAATTACTCTGCGACCCATTGTCCAAGAGGGCTCGGTAATTATGGTAATGGCCTTGTCTGTCAGGTATTAATACTGAAGCTGTCGACAACAAAACAAAGTTTTCATTTTTGAGAGAATGCATTGTAAGTGCACTTTCTTGATCTGATGTTGATTGACAGTCTTTGTCATGCAAATCCTCTAAATGTAAAAGCGTATTGTGCTTTTTGTTGCACTTTCTACATTTAGAAGATCTACAATCCCGTTCAACATGGTCTGGAAATAAACAATTGATACATAATCTTCTTGTTTTGACGGCTGCTATTTTAGCGCTAGTAGAAAGGTTTAAAAATTCTTGACATTTATATATGGCGTGTTCTTTTCTGCAATAGAAACATTCACATGGCCTTGAAATGTTACTTAAATGGACATTGGAATTGGACACATTTTTACCTTTTGAAAAATTAGAATTCTTAAAATTTGGTTTAATATCGTAATTGTCTTTATTGTATTGAATTTTTTCAAGTAATTTACACTTGTTGTCTAAAAATTCATTCATTTCCTGCATGGTTGGAAATTCATGTTCGTAATTAAGTGATTCCCATTCGCGTAAAGTTACTAAATCTAATTTTGACGTGATTAAAAATATTATTATATCGTCCCACTTATCGCTAGATCGCCCTAACACTTTCATGGTTCTTAAATTTTTTGTGATTGTGTCGTATAAATTTCGTAAATCCGAGTGTGATTCTTTATTTATTTTTTGAATGTCAAAAATGCCCTTTAACAAATTGTGAACAATTAATCGTTTATTTTCAAATCGCTCTATAATAAGTTTCCATGCAATATTGTAATTGTCAGAACAAACCTCAATTGATTCTATGAGACGCGCGGCGTCTCCTTCCAAAGATGACTTTAAATAATAACATTTCTGTATATCAGAAATTTCAGTACTCTCATGGATAATTGATTTAAATGCGTCATGGAATTCGAGCCACTTGTCATAGTTCCCCTTAAATGTAGGAAGCTTAATAGTAGGTAATTTTACTGATTTTAAATGATTTGAATTAGAACTAATTGCACTAGGACTAGAAGGTACATTGGAATTGCAAACTGTTACAACTTCCTTAATTTGGGAAATAATTGAAAAATAGTCACTTTCGAAACAATCGCGTTCGTCAAGTTCTTTGGCTACTTCATCTTCATCCTTACATTCGTTTTCAATTGCCATTTGTAAATTATTGAAACTGTCCCAAAGTGGTTCGATCTTTTCTACTCGAAATTTTAATTCGGCAATTGTATTGTTAGACAGATCATTTCTGTCCAATTTTGTAAAATAGTCATTGAGACGGGTTAATTGCGCCTTTAAAACACCTCGTTGTTGTTTTAAAGTCATTTTTATATTTTAAACTATAATGGCAATGAAATAATAATGAGTGATAGATTGAATGCAACAGATTGAAACAATAGGTAAATAATAAATATTGAAGGTAAATTGAATGAAGGAGACTTACAAGGAAATAGCTGCTTATACCGCGCTGAACCCAGATTTTATTGTAGATTGTAGGTACTGCAATGGCCGGCGTTTGCACTAATTTTCTCTTGCAATCACTTAACACATTTAATTCGCTCGTAGGACCAAATAATGTTTCTTCTTATTGTTGTTAATATTGAGTGGACTGTATTTTTATTGTAATTGAATTAAATAGAATGAATTGTAAAAATATATTGAATAATTGACAATAATCGGTACATGTTTCTTACAAGAAATCGCAAACATGACTACTACCCTTCTACCTGAACCCCTCATTTATAACTTTACAGCAACCGTTACAAAAAGGTTGCCTTCAAAGAACAATAATATCTAGACAAAGACGAATGTACATAAATTTGACTAAACACTAACTAAAACTATGAAAAATAAGGTCTTCGTAACAAGTTCTATTATTTAATCTATTCATTAGAATTTTATGAATTGGTTTATGTATCAAGAGTAATTAATTACATGTTACGACAATACCTCAAGTGGGCGTGTTCTACGGAACCCTAAATCAACGAACCAAACCTAAATTATAAATGGAATCAAAGACAAAATACACCGTTGTATAGAATCCTACATAACTTCCTTGTTACAAAAAGCTAGTTAGAACATTAAACTTTGATTTCTGTGTTTCAGTAACGTGTAACGTATAATACAACATTATATCTTTAATTTTATGATTAAACTTAAATCTATTTTATTCATTATTTCATGTTCACTCCTGCTCAATTCACCAGTGTAAAATGAAATGTACACATAAGCCGACATTTCTACACTTTAATTTCATTTGCCTTTTTTTTTTGTTTGCGTATCAGAAACAACAAGCAAAAACTTCTTTCATAAAGAAAACAGCTCAAGGCATATCGATCATGACAACATGTGCTTGAAGTCAAATTGATTTAGCTCGGATTAGGTTTAAGTTTTTGGGAATCGATAACCTACAGATTTTATATCGGTGACGTTTAATTAAAAGGAAATTGTTGCCTTTAAGCTGTTAATTCGAAAAGCGCGTGGAAAATATAGAAATTAATTACCTATAAGAATGCAAACGTTTAGGTAATAATAGCGGATTGTATTATTCGATTAATTATTTACACCGTCGGCGTCGCGTCCTTAAATTTAGCGATTCAATGCCTTTTCTAAAAATGAGAATAAGGGGCTCATAATTGCATAAAGTTTATTAAACATTTTCAAAGGTAAAATCGTCTTGCTTATATTAATACATTCTAGTCGTGGATATAATTCAAGCTCAGTGACTGAAAAGAAATTGTAGGCATTGACGCTTATTTCTCATAAGAAGAATCAGTAATTTATTCTTTAACATTGCAATTTATAATATATTCTCCTAAAACAAAATAACTTTTTCTATAAATCAGGTTTACATTTACCTTGTTACCTTTAATTGTTAAGTTTAGAAGTTATAAGAAGCTTATCACTGAAAAGGTCGTATTGTTTAGCAAACCAGTGAAGCTGAAATTCTTTATGTTTGTTTTTCAAATTGGATAAAACGTTTATTTGTACTTCCAAGTTTGAATTTTAAGTTATTCAAAGACGTTATCGAACTGTATCAAATCAAATAATGTGTCAAATTAGAAAAAAAACTTGGAGCAATTAAATGATTATTTGAAACAATTTCATTTTAACTTAAGAAATTAATTTATTAACGTCAACTTTGAATATACTTATGAAAAAGACTTTTATTTTAAATATAATTCTACAATTGAATGCTCCCCTTCAATGTACTCCACGTCCCTCGCCACACACCATTCCATTCGTTTTTTCCACTGGTCAAATCAATACTGGAAGCCTTCTTTTGTAAGAGTAGTTAGGAGCTCCACCGATTTTCGCTTCACTCCATCGACTCGAACTTGGTTCCTTTTAAGGCAGACTTGATCTTGGTAAACAGGAAAAAGTCACAGGGTGCTAAATCAGGCGAGTACCGTGCGTTCAAGTACTGGTGGGTAAATAACGCTTCACAGACAGCGCGCTATGGGCAAGTACGTTGTCCTGGTGCAAGATCCACGACTTGTTTTTCCACAACTCCGGCCGTTTCTTACGAATTCGCTCTCGCAGTGTTGCCAAAACTTTGAAATAATAAGTTTGGTTTACAGTTTCACCCTCTTGAACCCATTCAGTCATCACGATGCCGTTGACCTCGAAAAAAAAAACGATTAGCATGGCTTTATATTTTGATTTCGACATCCTTGCTTTTTTCATTCTTGGCGATGCAGGAGTTTTCCAGTACATTGATTGCCACTTAGTTTCAACATCGTATTGTAATATCCAGGTTTCATCGCAAGTGATGATGTTCTCCATCACATCAGGCTCTTCATCAAACTTCTCAAGAAAATCTAAGGAGATCTGTTGACAGACAAGCTTTTGGTCGGTGGTCAAGTTTTTTGGGACCAACTTCGGACAGACTTTCTTCATGTTCAATTCGTCATGTAACATTTTTCTGACCGTTTCTTTATCGGCGTTTACAGTCTCAGCAATTATCCGAATGATCATACGACGATCTCCGCGCACAATTTCATTGATTTTGGTTACTGTTTGCGGAGTTGAAACAGACACAGGTCGACCTGGACGTTGGTCATCTTCGGTGCTCCCTCGGTCTTCACAAAACCTTTTGTGCCATTCGAAAGTCGTAGTGTTTTTCAATTTAAAGAGAAAATTCACATTGTTCCGTTGCTCGTGTTTTTCATCACATATAATAAAATAATACCGAACAGCAGCATCGATCTCTTCCTCTGAAAAAAACCTTCTTCCTCGTAAGTTCTTTTAAGGCTACAAAAACAATCAAAACTCGTAGACTACATTGCCAGATCCGGTGAGTCGGAAAAGTGTTCGATTACATTAAGCTTGTTTGCATCCAAATACTGCCGAGTTAAATCTGCAGTGTGGGAAGAAGTATGATCGTGATGTAGCATAATTCCCTTCTTTGGCACTTTATTAAACACTTCGGGCAAACAGTGCTCGATCTACCATTTAGCTGTGACAGTCGTCTGTTCCTCTAGCTTAGCGGTGCTCATTCGACTGGTACTTCTAAAGGGCACTGCGTACATTACTTCCTTCATTCCTGGCTGCATTCTGATTATTGTTGGCGTGGCCTTGTCTTTAAGGATCCATACGCAGCTATCTTGTCGAGCTAACATGCCGAAAAATGGTATGTAAGTTTCATCGCCTGTCACAATATTCGACAAAATTTGGTGTCCCGCCATTCTTAAGCAATGTTATAGTTTTGTGGCAAATTCGTACTCGTTCTGCTTTTTGAAAATCTGTAAGAGGATGGGCTACAAAACAAATGACGACTTTTTTCAGATGAAGGTGGTCGTGTATTATTGTTTTCACAGATGAGGATCCAATCCCAAGTGAGCCTCTACTATAACGTGTAAGTGGCTTTGTTACCTGCTGTTATAACCTTCGTCACAGCAGCAATGTTTTCCCCTGTCACAGCGATAATGGGAGGGCCCGCTCCTTTCTTTCACGTTCGAATTCCTTTTACCATATGTAAATTGTTGCCTGTTTGCCAAAAATTTTGATTTCAAACTTTTTTCGCAGTCATACGCACTAAACGTGTCTTAAAGTCATAGTAAATCATTACGCAAAAATGTTCTCGGGTTAATTTCACGTTTCATCACTCTTAGTCCCCAAAACCTTAAAGTGCCAGTTATTTTGAATGCCACTCCCATAACATTTGTTAATTTTCCACGTTCAAAATTCAGCAAATTCAGCAAAGTAGGTTAACAAAAAATATTCTCTTATCAGTCGATGTCCACTTTTTACCTGGAAAGTATTCTGAAGTTAATGGAATTTTTGCAGGTTATCTGGGGGTAATCTAAGATGTTTATCCTAAGTTTTTGATCTCGAGGATCCTGTGCTAACTTGGAGGAGGGCAAAAAACCTTATAATTTTCGAACTTTTTTCAGTTTATCACTTATTATATCTCGTAAACTAAGCATATTTTGTGTACCATAGTACATTTCAAAGTTGTAGAGCATTAAATTTGCTAAAATTCCGTTGGTGAAACGAATTTTATTTTAGACCGAATATTAACTGAGATACGGGCGATCAAAGTTTCTCAAAATGTAAAAAAGAGCCGAAAACGAAGGTTTTGGCCCTATGGTATATTTTCTTACCATCATTTCCATCCTAGAGTAGCCCCACAAATCTGTTGTAAATATCGAACCCAATGAGATTGATGAGTAATTGATAGGATGCATAATCTAGTTGTAAAATGATTTTTTCTCCAAATCGGGTGCACTGATAAACCAAATAATCACGAAACCTCTCCCCCATGAATAACATTTATTCTGATTAAATTGTAAATCAAAGTGGATAAAATTAATAAATTGATTAAGCTTACGATATGTTTCGACTACCTATAATATGGTGTCATCATCAGGCTACAATGTTTACATAGCGTAATTGTTAATTTACGTGGACTAATAAACGGTTAAATTTAGTCCTTTAGAGATTCGGCGCATCTACAATGTCGTAAATTTGCTTCAGCTTTGACACCGGTGTTCTGTCGACACATTTTCTCCACCCTTTTTTTGCATTATTGCTCGTACGATGGTAAAAAGTGAAATATGCAGGCAAAGCTACTTATAAATTTCCATATTCAACGCTACACCCAATACATATAAAATTGTTGCAGAATCGAGCAACATTTTTTACAAATAAATAACAACATTGTATAGAGTACAGGGCGATGCATTGAAAATGAAAGAGGTACTTTCCAGTTGTTAAAAAGTAAATTTCGGGAAAACGTAATTTGGCGGTTGAATCGTATCACCAGTTATACAATAAACTTTTGGAAGTTGTGAAAACAACTAACATTTCTATTTACAAATGTGTACAAGTTTTAACAGCGCGGAATGCGGTTAATAATGGAGGTACAGGTAGTAGGTAGGTTGGTCGGTCGCCGGAGGGTAGACTGGTTCTGGAATGCAGGCTGACGGGTCGATGTAGACGAACTGGTCGGTGTTCGCTGCTTTCGTGGGCGTTTATGACTTTAGACTGATTTCTGTGAGTAACAGCGTTCGCTTATAAAGGATTCTGGCCGGTGTCGACGCGTTGTCATTGGTCGGCCAATGGAAATCAATCGTTGCTCGTCAGTAGCTAAGCGACAATTGATACCTTTAAATTTATAAACTGATGAAGTTTGTATACTTATTGATTTATCCCTTATAAACTGATTTCTGTTCTATGTTGGTAATACGCCTACTTATTCAATACAAACTGTCTAGATTTTGCGGATAGATTTACGTCAACACAAATTTATTAAAGATTTAGTTAATAATCTGGCATAGAAACCATGTATATATCTCAAGTTTATACCTACACACCTTCCTACGCTTGGCAGAATGTACTTCAACTGCCAATCCCATATCATAGAGCTAAATAGGAAAAACAGGGCATGACCTTCAAGTACAACTCCCCAGAAAGTTTCTTCCAAAAATTGCATTAGTGGATTAGTTTCTCGAGGTAACAGATGTTGGTAAACAATTTTTACACATCGAATGCCATTTGTGGATAAAACTGCTAAACAGTTCGATAAATGGATTCTCTTAAACCAACATTTAATTGAAAAATCAATTGGTAAGCGCAAGAAAATTTGAAACAAAAGAAAAACAGAAATTCTTTAACCCTCAACGAAACGCTTAATTAAATTTAAGTGAAGTGGAGTACATTTTAGCAGCAGATGATGGTGTATCACAATTTTATTCTTAGCTAAAAATGAATTTTGTGGTGTAAAACGAACGTTAATTTTTAACTTTTTTTTGCGGTTACTTACTACACATTTTAAGTAAGTCACTTTTTCGCATTTTCGCAACTTCATTTACATTCAGGAGGAAGCTCATTTTATTACAATTAATTTTAATATTTCATCTCTGTCTTTATGGATCTATAATTTAAATCGTGATTTCGAACTCGTTGCTTGATAATAATTATAAGTAGAATTCGTCGTATAGCAATGTATGTTTACACATCAATAGGCATTTTTTAATTGGAATAATATTGGAATAAATCGTTCCCACAGGTTTGGTGTATCATTACTTTTTTAGATAATAAGATTACAATTTACAGATCATCTCCCAAGATACGCAAAAATACTAAATTATAAACATAACCCATTTAGGAAAGTCAAAACTGATGTTCGTCAAAGGAAAGGTAGTACGTTTTAAACACTCAACACTATGATCAAACACTTCAATTTAAAGAGGTGCGATTTCCAATTGCATTTCAGATGAAATGAAAGTTAATGTGCCATAAACGCGCTTGAAGATCGCAGCTCAAGAAGATATTGGTCTTTTAACGGTATCCAATTGTATTGTTGTCGAGGATTGCGACAGCTAACTCTATACCACAAGAATTTTGCAAAGCAAATACCACCAAAAAACTGCACACATTACGTCCTTCAGGGCTACAAATTCGTCTATGAACACTTGTTATTCAAATATACGTTGTCTAGATAAAGGAAAGTGTTTGTAATACTGAAGACTTTCCAAACTATTACAATGTTTTCCACTGTGTTCGTGACTTTAGGCAAGAGCTGCTATAAATTCCACTCACATACTACAGTTTTAGATTTTTCATTTATAACAAAGGTAGATTTAAACTGTAAGGCCGTTAAATTACATGAGATCGATATGTGTGTGGTTACTTTATACCCTGAAGTGTAACGAACGAATGAATTTCAAAATTTTATTGAATCGTTTATCTCTCCTTATTCTACCAAACGATAACAAGTAGATAGTTTTAATATTTCCAATATTATCGTAAGAGGATGTAACCATCTAATTTTTTTAATTAACAAAAGTATGACACACAAAAATAATATTCTAAACGCGAACAACGTTTTGATTCATTATTGGAAACAGTACCATAATTTATTATTCTCGTATAAGAAAGACGTTCAGCCTTATAAAGTATTTAGACATTTCAACTTGCACAGAAATAGAACTTTGGGTCAAGTATTACGTGTCATGTTTGTGTTGTGGAGTTATTATTAAGTGTTTTGTACATAATTAAATCATAATGACATTTGAAATTGCATGGAAATTCACTTACAGTACAGAAACAGCAAGTAAACCCTACTCCAGCTATCAAAATCAATGTACCTACACCAAAAAATTATTGTATTAAGCAAATATAACAGTACATCTGCATATACTTTTAATAATAATATTATTTTGTGTCTTATTTTACTTATTAAGTAGTAAACTAGTACAGGCGAAGAATAACGTAAGGTGACATACAAATGTCGTGCTAAGTTACTGATGGTAACGAAGGCTGTCCTACATAATGAATAGTGTCCCAATTAATGGTCATACATATTTAATCCACTAACCTTTTTATGAATTTTTGAAATGAAATGGAATAACAGTATAGTATTGTTTACTTACATAAAGGGCATAAACGATACTATTTGTAAAATTATTTACCCTCGGAACCCAATTAAGGGTTGATGTTCGTGACATTTTCTCCTACACTAAAGCAGTAATATTAAAATAACAGATAACTCCACTCTTAAAATGTTTATTTAAATTACCATTTCAACATTGTGCCATATTGACTAGCATTACAAAAACGGTGATGTTGAATGATTGGGTCCATAATGATGATGAAGGAAACGATTCTCCAAATAGGGTAAATTTGTTCGTAGGGTTAACAAATCACAAAACCTTCCCCATAAAATATTTAATTAAGTTCGGTGGGAACCGATTGAAATTGAAGTTTCATCAGGCTAAAAAGCACAAAGTTAAGCACTAAAGCTAGTTAAAGTCTAAAAAATACTTACTACGTAACAATTTATAAGTGGTGAAATATTGATTAACTGTTGATGGGGCGAAGATGAAATGAAAAGTGAAGTTAAATTGGTAATAAAATCCTAGTCCGGTCCCTAGTCACAGAAAACCGAAAGGTAATTGTGAAATTTATTGAATTTAAATTAATTAATTGAATTGTGACGAGGGCATGCTATTAAAGTTAATTAGTAAACGGGGGCAGTGAAATACTTACGGGGAACCAAACGTCATGAAAAAAATTGAAGACTAATCAAAATTATTGCAAAATAGTAAAATTGAACCACATCATGAACACGTGCCCTATAATCAGATGTAAATCACCACCACAGCTAAAAACGGCAAGATGGCCAAGGAGCGGAGAGCGCAAACGCGATAAGTGGGGGGGGGGGGGATCTATAATATCGACCGAAAACATGGGCTCAAATACAGAATAAATGTTCTAAGATACGGGTTCTGAACTTTCTCTCGGCTTGACCAATATAGAAGACTTGGCACGTACCGCAAGAAAGTTTATAAACGCCTGATTTATCTAGTCCGTCAATTTTGCCTTTGGAATGTACTAAGTAGTTTTTAAAAATATGTTTGGAGGAAAACGCTACGTTAAGGTCGAAACTGTAGAAAAGTTTTTTGACGAAATAAGAGGAAAGACCTATAGACGGAAGGGGGTAGTAGTTCTGAGGAAGCTCAACAGTGATGGGTTGTAAGGTAGTGTGGTGTTGCGAAGGATTGTTTTGTAAATATTATGGACAAGGAAAAGAGAGTAGCGATTGCTAGCTCCAATTTCCAAAATTGTGTCCCACTAAGCAAGAGATGTTACATGAACGTTAGCCAACGTTAATTTAGTGTGTAAAAAAACAACGTTGTAACCAAACATAGCATTAACGTCTCATTGATGTCAACACACTTTAGGTAAGCGACGTTATTTTGACCAAGTCACAAAGATGTCTCAAAGAGGTTACAAGTGAAATGTTTGTGAACATCAACGTTAGCCAACGTTAATTTTATGTATAAGAAAACAACGTTGTAATCAAACAAAGCATTTAACGTTTCATCGATGTTAACATACTTTCGTTCAACCGATGTTACTTTGACGAAATCACAAAGATGTCTCAAAGACGTTACACGTGAAATGTTTGTGAACATCAACGATAGCCAACGTTAATTTTATGTATAAGAAAACAACGTTGTAATCAAACAAACCATTTAACGTTTCATCGATGTTAACATACTTTCGTTCAAGCGATGTTACTTTGACGAAGTCACAAAGATGTCTCAATGACGTTATAAGTGAAATGTTTGTGAACATTAACGTTAGCTAACGTTAATTATATGTATAAGAAAACAACGTTGTAATCAAAAAAGTACCTATTTAACGTTTCATCGATGTCAACATATTTTCGTTCAAGCGACGTCACTTTGACGAAGTCACAAAGATGTCTCAAAGACGTTATAAGTGAAATGTTTGTGAACATTAACGTTAGCCAACGTTGATGTAATGTATAGGAAAACAACGTTGTACTCTAACAAAGCATATAACGTTTCATCGATGTCAACATACCTACTTTCGCTCAAGCGACGTTATTTTGAACAAATCACAGAGATGTCTCAAGTACGTTGTAGGTGAAATGTTTTTTGATTGATATTTATATAAAGTCTATTTGATAACGTTCTGGGAAGTTTAAGTTATCAACTTCCAAGAAAAATTAAAAAAATTTAAACTGTTACCACGAATACCTACAAAGTAAAGCACGAAAAGCCAACCAGTAGGTATGTTTCAGATAGCTCAGCGGTAATGTCGTATTTAGGAATTTTGAAGACCCTGCTTACAGAGGTTCGAATCTGGTTAAGGGACACTTTCCAACAAGACAAGAGTAGGTAAGGTAACATAATAAAGTGGTCGCCTTTTCAAGTTTAGGTAAAAATCCGAATTGTGTAATGAACGTAAAAATGTAGTTTTTTACCCTTTTTTTAGTGTTCAATGAATATTTGACAGAATATGGTCAGGACGTTCACAATTAAACATCGTATTAACGTCGACAATTCGAAATGTAGACGTTTACGTAACATCGCGTGAATGTAGCGTTTGCGATGTTACAGTGCGACGTTATTGGCGCGAACTTGTAATATCCCTGTGACGTTAACGCGATGTTAATAGTACATCAATGCTAACGTCGCAGTGTAACTGGGTGACGTTACTGAGCTGTTACTGCGATGAATTTTTGCATAGTGGGGTCATATTCTTGTAATTGAAATGGTTAAGGGGTAAATTAAAAGGTCTGTGAAAATAGAACCTAAAGGCAGCAAGTTTGTGAGATACATGGCGGAAAGAAGAAAAAGGAATCACGTGATCCGTGGTGGTGGGCTTTCTATAAATGCCAATTTCTAAATGTTTATCGCTTCTGGTGATCGTGAGGTCTAAAAAATTGAGTTTTGTGTTTTGTTCGATTTCAAAAGTGAATTTAATATGGGGGTGCAAGCCATTGAGAAAATCGAAACAATCCTTTATGCCCTGAATGCTCCCTTTGAATACAACGAAGATATCGTCAACGTAACGTTTGTAAAACGAAAAACGTTGGGCAATCAGATTGTTTTCGAAAATCTTATTCTGCTCGAGTTAAGAAATAATTCAACTAAAAGAAGACCAGTAAGTTTAGAATAAGTGACTTCGTTAAACTTGACAAAATTTTGACTATAACATAATTTTAAAGCGTCCGCGTCCCTCAGGAAGGTTGGAGGAATAAAAATGTGTAGTGACAATGTCTAGACATTCTGTGAAGGACACGCTGGGGAAAAGATTTACGATATCAAAAGAAAGCAAAAGGTGATCTTCATAGACAAAACAAATTTTGAAAGTTCTGAGGAAAGGTCTAAAGAATTCTTAATAGAATAAGGAAAATTGAATTTCAAATGGTTAAGCCATTCTGAGAGTTTGGAGACAGGGGTATTGGTAAACGACGCAATAGGGCGCAGGGGTTGTTGTTTTTTTGGATTTTTGGAAGGGCATAGAAGCGGGGGAAAGCAGGGTTCATCCAAATCAACTTATAAAATTTGTGATTAAAGTCACGGTTTTCTGTGACAACGCACCTAACATTTTTGACAAAAAGGTTAAAATTAATGTTTGAAATCTTAAAGTATTTGGGGTTTAAACAATCTTTGACCTTAATGTAATCTACTTTATCTAGTATAACGAGGGCATTGCCTTTATCTACCTTGGTGCAAATCAGATCCTTCCTCTTGAGCTTGGCAATTAAATTCTTGAGCAGTTTATTATTAAATTTACCCGGAAAGTAATTCTTAAAGGTAACAAACAAAGGTAATGAAAAATTAATAGAGAACGTATCAAAGTGAATGAAATAAGTTATTTGAACCAAAATCTGAGATTAATTCAGCATAAACAATTTAAGCAATAAACAATAGTCAAATTCAAATAATCATAAGCAAAAATGTGAGGTTAGTAAACTTATCAATATTGTCTCCAAAAGTTGACGCAACTGGAAATCTTGAAGTAACTAATTTCTTAAATATAGAAATTTCGGAAATAAGTACAGGTGAGGTGATGAACAGCAATTAAAGTTGTTTATCAGGAAACTAATCATCGACGTTCGACATCAAGTAGAACGGAGATAATTTCAGGTAGAACTTAAGACAAATTCTTCACAAAATGGCGGTTAGCGTCATCCGCGAAGTATGGAAGGTAAAAGAAAACCGTCAAGAAAATGCTAGGATAAATAATGTGAATTACTGTCAGGAATTAAAAGAGTAACGTGATATTTAGGCACTAAATAGGCACTAATGAATGTCGAAACTTTCACGTAAAGACGATAAATATCGATTATAAAAAATTTGTGAAAATTCGGTAGTAACGTGTAGTTCAGCAACACAAAGTAAAACAGATACGCGGTTAAAAATCGAAGTACTATTTATGTAAGCGCGACAAAACGGAACCAACGAAATCGGAAGGATCAACCAATCAGGGATTAAGTGACACATACCGATAAGCAATTAGAATAACGAAAAGCACCGCCGAGTAGGAAATCTGTAACGGAACCAACGCAAACACCAGGTACAGGACCGACGCTCGCTTAAGAAAAAACAAAACAGATACAAAAAAATAAAGTCACTAAATTAGTGACTTTACAAAAAAAGTATCGGGAGCGAACTCTCTTGATAAAATAGAGAACTAGGAATTTCGTAACCCCGTAATTCTTACTAAAATCAATACGATTGACTCTTGTGAATTAGGCAAATAATCGAGCAACGTAACAAACTTCAACGTCTTCACTTAAAACACCAACGATCCTCACCCATAAAAATAGTCAATAAATTAGACCTAACAGAACATCGACTACCCATACAAGACGATGACGTCAAGGTAAGCTGCTTAATAATCGCACAGAGATATAAAAAATCTATTCTATTTTCGTATTTTCACTTAGATACCTACATTTATTAGAACTCTCGCAGCACTAAAAAAAAGTTTTCAGGTAGCAGCTGCTACGTGCATAAATTTGAAGAAAAAATGGGAAATTGAATACATGATGTAACATAATTTGATTTTATTCTACTGTAGGTTTAACAGATTGTATATACAGCGCGAATTGATGAACAAATGATTAAATTCATACATGAAATGCTAGAAATGCACAAAAGCTTCATTTTATTGAAATATTCCCTTCATTTAAAATTGCAAATCTGGTAACTGAAATATGGCAAGTAATATTTTTACGTTTACGTTGTAATGAAAAATTGCAGTATAACAATATTTGTTATTTCAATAAAGGGATGGTCAGGTTCGTTAATTAAATTACTCATTAAAATACAATAGTGAAAACAAAACGATGACTAAAAATGTAGGTTATTATTTTCGGATGCGCAATTATCAAAGCTTCTCTGTTAGTCACGTTCCTGTACGTTACTACAAACGCTAATTACAAAATTGAGTTACGCGCCTTTATTTGGTTGCTTTGAATACAGAATTCATATGCGAATAAAATTTTAATTATAGTTTATATACGATTAATAGAAGAACAATGGATAAAATGTCAGGGAATATAAATCACGTAAAGCTTGTTGGTGACTGAAAACATTGTGGTAAATTTTGATTGATTCGTAGCTTAACGAATAAAGTTTGCATTTCGGCTTTTCACAATGTAATGAATCAATAAATTTTACAGAGGCAGTCGCTGAGATTCTTGGCGCCCCAGATTTGTATATCAGAGCTGGTTCGACACTACGTTTGGTATGCAGCTTGAAGCACTCTACTGAACCACCGTCTTACGTGTTTTGGTACCACGAAAAACATATGATAAATTATGATGCTGGTGTGTTGGTATTGGCTGATCGTTCGTCTAGTGTATTATTACTACACGAGACTGATAAGAGTCATAATGGAAATTATACATGCAGCCCGTCTAATGCCGTACCTGCGTCCATTAACGTTCACGTGCTCAATGCCACTGCGGGTAACAAATTAATTACTGTGCAATTTTTTTAATACTAATCTAACTTTGATTTCAGAAGAGAAACCGGCCGCCATGCAACACGCAAATACTTCAACATCTTCATCAACATGTACAGTTTTTAATTTTAGTGTACCTGTATCATTAACTATATTAGTATTGCAAAGTGCGTGGGCAAGATGAAATTAAACAATTCCAATTATGTAAATAAATTGTACATAAATACATGTTGAGTTATACTAAGTATTGGAATGCCAAAATTATACCAACTATAATCTAACAATTACATTTTCTTAAATGATAATAAAGTAATTTCTAAATGTGTTTATTATTATTTCACGCTTGTGAATAGGACATGATAAAAATAATTCATTTTTATCTGTAAATTTGTCAAAACTAACTAACAATGTAATTGGCAACGTGACCGCTCAAAATTTAACCGTCCTGTAACAGATAATAGTGATTCATTCATATTTTTATAACCGTATTACCCAATGAATTTGATCAATCTGGATGATGAATGGCTTTAACTCGCATTGAAATTTGACCATAGCATAAATATAAGGCTTAAATTTGTTGAATATTGCATTCTAATGCATTATTAAATTGTTGTATTTATAAATACGATATTAATTAATTTGGAACAATCGATATGTATTTAGTTTTATAATATTGTACCTATTCATTTCGTTTCATTGTTTTGAAACGTATCATTATGTTTATATTCAAACTTTCTGAGTTTGTGTTAATTTCGTTAAGTATACATATACAGGGTGGTTTGGCTTGCAATGTCCAGACGATATTTCCTAAACTAATAACATTAGGAAAAAACATTTAAATTGAAAGTTATTGAGTATTACGTATTCTATATTATAGGGCAAAAAACATTTTTGTTGAGCCATTTTTGGTGCACAAAAAAATTTTTTTTTAAATAGCGACAATTTTTTTTATAACTTCAAAAAGAGAAAATTTTTCTGAATTCAACAATGTATATATTTCAAATTTTGATATGGAATTTATTTAAATAAACAATAATTTAATGACTTAATAGCAATAGAAGAAATATTTGATTTCATTCACACAGGATGCCGCATATCATCTGTCAACAAATTTTTCTTGTTTTAAGTAACAAAAACATAATAAGTTAATTTATTTTGTCATTATTCGATCACTAATGGTATTGAATTTCACAAATAACGAAAAGCCTGATATGTTATTAAAACATTAAACTATCGTTTATTTAAACACATTCCATATCAAAATTTGAAATTTATACATTGTTGAATTCAGAAAAAATTCTCTTTTTGAAATTATAAAAAAATTGTTGTTGCTATTTAAAAAAAATTTTTATTGTTCACCACAAATGGCACAACAAAAAAATGTTTTTTTGCCCTTAATATAGAATAACTTTCAATTTAAATGTTTTTTCCTTATGTTATTAGTTTAGGAAATATCATCTGGACATTGCCAGCCAAACCACCCTGTATGTACAGGACTAAGGGAGTAACTAATTATGTTCGTTGCTGTTAATATCGAAAACCTCAAATTTATGTAACATGAGTCCACTATTAAAACAATAACATTAACTTTTACGTTTAAACTAGGTCTCTATGAACGGATAAGTTTAGCGAATCACAATTAAGTCATGTCAAAATTTTAAACGTCTAAAATTTTCTACGTTAAAAGAACTCTTAACGAGTAATTAACAAATGAAGTGCACACTAATGAAGGACATAGCAGGGATAACGTAATTAGCTGTACTTGTTAAAAGGGATATTGTAATCCATAATAAATGAATATTTAAAGAAGAGGTAAAACTCGTTCCATTCAATCTGATTTTCATCTACTTAAGACAAAGGTTTCGCAAAATCAGAAGCTTTATCGTTACCAGAAATTATCATTAATTGGGATTTGTTTATTCATATAGCGTGCGTAAAGAATAAAAGTCACATTACCCTTCTCTATTAATTGTTTGGTGCTCTTAAACAGCTAAGATATCCGTTCAATTAGAAGGATTACGTGTTTTAAAGCTAATTTGTGCGTTTTCAGTAAGCTACTTAATGAGTAATGAAGGTAGACGAATTATCTTGAAACGAAAATATTAATTGTCAAATGAAATGGGGCGATATTCAATAAAATGGCAGTTGGTTATCTAAGTTTTCGAAAGAGTTTGCATACCGTGAAGTTTTACATACCATTTAAACTGATTCTATTTAATACTTAATTGAAAAACTTATTTGCACCAAAAATGAACACCCCTTTTAAAAAAAGAGTTTAATTTAAAATAGATGTTTATTGTAATTATTATAACATGTAATTGCTTTAATTGTTAAGAATGACTATAAACAATGCTATATAAGTAGGTAACATTTTATAGTACGTTAATGAAATAATCAATTCTCGCAAACGAAATGCTTATAGTTAATGAAATTCAATGTTAATATTTCCGTAAATCGTAAGATACAAGTCGTACGAATAAGCATGAACTCTGAGATGTGTAAATGGGAGTGAAGTACAGAGATCACTGGCGGTGCTTGCTGAAAAAATAGGTGGC
The DNA here is from genome assembly GCA_036250285.1 of Pyrocoelia pectoralis. Taxonomy (NCBI): domain Eukaryota; kingdom Metazoa; phylum Arthropoda; class Insecta; order Coleoptera; family Lampyridae; genus Pyrocoelia; species Pyrocoelia pectoralis. The sequence goes on from CM070075.1 coordinate 10,574,067, forward strand.
GTTCTAATTATTGAATGTTTGTTTCAATTTTTGGTAATTATTTAGAATGCGGAACCATGCACCAAGCCGTTTCAACTTTTCCCCTATAAGAGAGTATTACTAGACAACTAGGAAAAAAAATAATGACTGCAATTCACTAAATTGTTGAAAAATTTAATAAATAAATAATAGCAATTAGTAGCGAAATGTGAAAACGTGACAGATTTGTCAATAGGTGGCGCTATGATAAAAAAGACATTTACATTTGTATTATCCGTTTTTTAAGTTAATTTTGAATTGTGTACTTGTGTTTATTTCTCTTTTATATGTTATCCACTCCCTTTTGATTGTTCTACAATTATTTGAGTTATTGATTATGTACTTATAGCGTCTCTTAGAAGTTATGCGCTAGTATAACATAAGTATATTTAAATTCCACTGTTTTACTTATGTAGAGCGATATTAAGCTAACGATAATAAATTCTACACATTGATCTGTGTCTCAGGTTGAGAAGAGGATAAACTTTGCTAAAATCTTTACCATTACTGGCACACATTAGGCACGTGTCTTTATGTATTGTGTACTACTTTACTGTTACAGCGAAGACCCCCACGGTCGCCAGAGTCAGTAAGATAAAACCTCCGGGGGGGGGGGGGCAACGCCGACTTCCCAACCCCGGAAGTCTTTTATTTTAATGTTTTCACAGAATGTTATTTTATCCATGCACACTATGTTAAATTAATAACCCATAATGTTAGTTATACTTTCCTTATATTCAGGCACAATTAAGGTATATAATAAATAGATATCCACTCTCTTTTGATTATTCTACAATTCCTTGACTTATCGATTGCGTGTTGAGTAATGCTTTACTGTTTTTTTCATATGTATTTTTTTATTATTACAAATTCATACCTATAACGCCACCTATGGAACAGTAGACTGTAACTCTACAATTAAGTGTTTAATAAAAAGTCGTTTTCCGGGACACATTGTTTTTCATTTTTCCTATAAGGGCGACGCCTTTCCTATCATTCCTAACATTTTTACCCGAAATTAGGATGGACCCGGATATTAAACTGTTACTTTGTTGTTAAAATCCGGTATGTTGGTGATAAGGTGTCTATAGACAATATAGCAACCTTATCGGTATTGTGATCATTATCTCCAGCAATTTGATCGTTGCTTGAAAAACAGCATGAAGTTGGTTTGACCTAATAAATGAAAAAAATGAGAGAGCTCCAGAAATATTGCGAAATTCTTCCCTTTCATACACCAGTTCTAGTTGAGTTTTTAACCTCTTTGCATCCAAATGTGGACATGCCTCGTACTCAACAAATACGGGCTAGGAAGTTTGTTTGCGTAGTCCTGAAACTTGGATCACTGGGAAAGGTTTGATGTAATACGGTGACCTATGAATTTGTATTGGATTCCCTGTTTTTTGTTCCTGTGAATATCTCTGATCGTCTTCTCTCTCGAGCTTCTTCTAAACAGCATCGATCTCGTTTTTGTAGCTAATTATATAGGATATCCCCAAGCGACTTTATGGAATATCTTCAGCGAAAATAAAAAAATCTTCATCTTTTAGCATGCGTTTTATTCCAGAAGCTTGCTCAATTGTTGCTGAACGATATGAAATATGGAGGTTTTCAGCTGAATTGATTTAGATAATGAGTGTATAACTACTACTAGATGAATGTAGTAGTAACAAGTATCAAAAGCCGCAAATTCTTGTAGAAGTTTAATTTCAACCAACTTCAAATCTGTAACTAATTATGGCATATACTAATATACAATATACAGGGTTGGGATAAAGTATGGAACCAAGTAAATATCTTTAAAACGATAGGGACGATATTCATGAAATTTTGCAGGAAGGTTTAATGACACATAACGCATCTAATGCCATACTTTTTGTTACTACGGTACTTCCGGTTTCACCGAAAATACCCTCAACTTTTTAAATTTGAATGGGACGCCCTGTATATTTTTGCACATTTTAATAGATCTTGTTTTTCCGAATCCGTACATACTAAGTTTAGTGGAAATAATTTGTAAGAACGAGAAATAAATTGAATTCATTATTTACCATCTAGTAGGTAACTTTTGCCTAACTAATTGATAGAAATAGATTGTACGATTAAGAATGGTTCATTTAAATGAAAAAGATCGTATTGAAATATTAATGAATTCAATTTATTTCTCGTTCTTGGAAATTATTTCCACTAAACTTAGTATGTACGGATTCGGAAAAACAAGATCTATTAAAATGTGCAAAAATATACCGGGCGTCCCATTTAAATTTAAAAAGTTGAGGGTATTTCCGGTGAAACCGGAAGTACCGTAGTAACAAAAAATATGGCATCAGATGCGTTATGTGTCATTGAACCTTCCTGCAAAATTTCATGAATATCGCCCCTATCGTTTTAAAGATATTTACTTGGTTCCATACTTTATCCCAACCCTGTATATGTATATAACTACCCCCCCCCCCTCCCCACCTCAGACATAACCACGCCGGATTCTGCACAAATGGGTCATTGTTTTTCTTTCCACCCTTAAGGGGGATGGGAGTGGAGAGGTTGACTCACAATTTGTAAATCACGAAAAAATGTTAGAGGAAAAAAAGTAAAAAAGATCGTTTTTCTGCGGACGTGCAATTTTCCCCCTTTCCACCCCCAAAAAAGGGGTTTCAGTTGGGGGTGAAATTTGCAATTTGAGTATCGTTTTTTATGGAGAATCCAAAAGTAATAAAAAATAGGTGTTCCCATTTAAGTTTTGAAAACTCACCCCCGCTCCACCCCACAGGAGGGGCGAAGGTGATGTTTACGTATCATGACTCAATAGGTTTCAACAAATAAAGGAAACGTATTTTTTTCTTTTTGGAATTGGACGTGTCGTCCTCGAGATATTAAAGGGTGTATATTTTGACTTGGCGTCCCGACGGCGAACGAGTGATCCGATCAAAAAATTTACCAGCGATTTGGAATCAGTGAAGAATTTCCTATAAGATGACACCACTTCCAGCTTTCTAAACCCTGTAACATCGACCAACGCACAGACACACAGACACACAGACACACAGACATCCGGACGAATTTAGTAACCAACTTTTTGAAGTTGGTTGACAATACAGTGAGTGAAATATAAGGTGTGTTTTAATTTATTATCTACCTTTTGAGAATACTGTTGAAACTACTCTTGGTGGTTTACTGTTTATTTAAAATTTAAAATTTTTCAGGTTGTATTTCGTTTTGCACTTGTATGTGGATGAGATGGCACAGGAGCTGGTTGTCTGAGATGACATACTATGCCATCTCACCCATCACCACTATTTTATATTAGTCTGTTTATACATTTTACCTAAAATTGTATAACTTTCTTTCAGATATGGCTCCATATATTAGGAAATCTTCAAGGCGGTCGTGGGATGAAAACCAAATGAGGGAGGCCATCGATGCTGTTAATAGTGGTAAAATGGGTTGGTTATTGGCGTCCAAAACTTTTAAGGTTCCGTTTACCACATTGCGGCGACGTGCTAAAAAGGGGAATACTTCAAAAGGATATCTAAGCTGGCACAAGTCAATTTGGAAAAAGAAATAGTAAATCATTTACAATATCTGAAAAACAGATTCTTCAGGATGACTTCGGTCGATGTTAGAAGGTTATCGTATCAAATAGCTGTTAAGAAAAAACTTCCTCACAGATTTTCAACTGAAAAGGAAATGACTGGTAGAGGTAGGTTAAAATTATTTAGACTACGGAATCCTACGATATCTCTTCGCATACCGGAAGCTTCTTCAGTCTGCAGCTGCAAGGGCCCGCGGTTTCAACCGACCTCAACTTCAAACATTTTTCCGTCATTTAACGTAAAAAATGGAAAGCATATGAGTTTGAGCTACACAAAATTTGGAACGTTGACGAATCAGGGTTTAGCACAAAAACATAGATGTTTTAATATTTGTAAAGCAGAATGGCGTAATTTTCTGCTTCCCGCCACATTGCACCCACACGCTTCAGCCACTAGACGTTAGCTTCTTTGGGCCTTTAAACACAATCTATAATTTATTAAGAATTGAATGTTTGGCTCAAAAGCCATCCTGGTAGAACGGTAACTCACCAACAGGTCGCAGGAATTTTCAAGGAAGCGTAACTTCGAGCTGCAACAGTAAAAAATGCCCAAAGCGGTTTTTCGTCTCCTGGAATATTCCCACTTAATGAAAATATTATGTACAGGTGTAACTGATGTACCAGAAGAACCAAATGGACTATCAGTAACTGCCCAAGAACAACCTGTTCCTTCATCGTTCATACATCCAGTGGTACTAAAAGAACCAAATGGACTTTAAGAACAACCTGTTCCTTCATCGTTCAAAGATCCAATGGTACTAAAAGAGCCAAATGGACTTTCAGTAACCCCCCAAGAACAACCTAGTCGTTCATCGTCTAAAGAGCCAGTGGTACCAGAAGAACCAAATGGACTTTTAGTAACCGCTAAAGAGCAATCTGGTCCTTTTTCTTCCTCCAAGGACCTAAGTATATCCGAAATTTCGCCATTACCAAAGGCAACTATTACAACCAAATCAAATCGAAAACCAAGAAAATTCGAAGTTCTAAATACTACGCCGGACATTGAAGAACTGAAGTTAGAAGTGGATTGTAACAAAGCTTCCGTTTTAAGAGAATCTGCTAATCGCTCGGCCAAAAGAAAAGTCCGAATGCCATCGTCTTCTGGGAGTGAAAAAGTCTATTCTGAATCGGAAGAAGAAAAAGATCCGGCCTGTATTTATTGCCTCCAGCCATACACTACATCACGAAGTAGAGAATGGTGGCTACGTTGCCAAATGTCCCAAAAATGGTGCCATGCAGACTGTATTGACCTACCCAGAAGTGCAAAAATTATAATTTGCGATATTTGTAAATACAACATATTAGTTTTAAGTCTCACCCATAGGGGATGGGCGAGACGGTTTTTGTAATAGTGTACGTTTTATTTTTTTTTACGTGTAACATATATCTTAATTCAGTTCTTGTGAACATTTTTTTGTCAAAAATAAAACATTGTTTGCACAAATTTTTGTTTTTTCTCTTATACAAAAAATAAAATTCATATAAATTATTTTCAGAAAGTATGCCATCTCAGAGTACTGTCCCCTACGTAAGAAAATATTTATCGGCGTTTGGTGCAACGACAACACAACTTCTATTAGTATTATAGAGGTTATTAATTCTAATTTACATACCTCCATCACCTATTTCGTGAAAAAATGAGACAATTCCGGAGTTACCTCGTAAATGTAACCAACGTGTTCGTACAATTTGTTCCAACAGCTAACGTATCTGCATTGTACTAATAACTTATTGTCTTTATTCGTGTACGGCGTTTCCGGAGAATTAATAGTGAGCACAACTAGCCAAGAACATTAAACAGGAAGGAAATAGTTTTGAGTGTAGTTGTTACTAAATCTGCAATCAAATTCGTACAAGTCAGGTCAGCATCGCAAATGTAAGGGAAAGTTTACACTAACTACAGTAGAAATAACAAATATACCTACAGTGAAAAATTTGAATCTGAAATAAAGAGCTTATTGGATAAAGAGGAAGAGTGTTGAAAACAAGCCCAAACCGAAGGTATCTTACGACTTCCTTTCCTGTGTTTTAAGTCAAATTTCAGTTTTGGAACTTCGAGAATTGACATGTGTTAGTAATATGATTTACGTAAAATTAAATTGTCTCCAAAAATCGTTAAAATATAGCAGACCGAAGGGATCCGACAAATTGTCCGCTTCATTGACAAAACTAATACATGCTTTTTGGTCACAAGGTATGTCGAAATCACTGAAATATAAGCATTCAGTGGTCGAAATTCAACTTTGCATTGAAATACAACCCCGCAGTTACCACAATTTTCGAGTTTAAATATCTCGGGCTGTACTTACTATTAGATGTCCAAGCTATCCTTTGCCTAGCATTGCTCCAATACAGCCGAAAAATACACGGAATGAAGATGTACATTCTCACAAAAGCATGAATATAATTAAAAACCCATTTCTGACAACCTCTCCTTTTCAGTTTTTGTTTGATGCGTGTACATTCTGTACAATGACCATCAGCCGTAAAAAATTATTAACTTCCATACAGTTATTTCCTGTAACTGTAATGACAGTAGTTTAAAAATGAATGAATCTCGTTTATGTGAAAAGTTAAAATGTTTCGCCCGTTATGTTGAATACTACCAATTGCCTTGAATACTACAAATTAGCTGGTGATGACATATTCTATTACTTCATGAAGCTTAAAATTTCATTTAGGGAAGAGAGAAGTACATAATATTTAACTTGAAATCTCTCTCACATACTGCGAAGTATATTAACGTGAAAAGCTCAAAGCAAAAAAAAACGACATTGATATTCCACATTTTATATGGCAACATTTCTTATGAAAATGTGTGTATAAACTGTAGGGAAAGCACTCAGCTGACCGATTTAAGCCGGATTCTGCTTAGCTGCATAAATAACTTGCAGGCTGGTGTACATAATACAGTGTCATCACTTTTTGTTAACTTGTTGACAAATATAAGTCAGCACAATATATTTTATCGATCGTCGATATCGTAAAGGTGAATAAAACAATAAATATGAAAAGATTTGAAACGCTTTATGCATTATTGAAAAATGTTATCTATATTGTCACTGTAAGTAATGCGATTTTATCTGTAATTTTACGTTTTATTTACAGTACCAAATCTTTCCAAAATTTACTAGCCAATAAGTAGGATAGTATAAACCGTATACGAGGCGGTTAACTGATTTACTAATTATGAGCAATAAATGTCACATAAACTTCAATAATTGGCAAGTCTCAATTTACGTTACTGTTGCTTACTCGCATAACCTAGAAATGTGACAGCCTCGCTTGCAATTGAATTCTGTTTACCATTACATGTCGATTAACGGTTTGAAATTTACAGTCAGTTTCGGACTTCTGTGTGCAATAAAAAAAACTCACTTATCTGATATGGCTTAATTATGGGGTCCCTATCCAAAGTCATTATATCAAAATAAGAAGAGCTTTTTAATTTTACTTAATTATAAGAGTTTGTACATATTAAAAACTATGATAATTGAAATAATTATACAGCCTGTTTCAAAGTAAGCGCCTTATTTTTTTTTAGCCACACTATGGGTACTACTTTCAAAATATTTGGCGGTAATATGTTTCAGGACATTCTCTACACGATGGTGATATCAGATTTTTAATTGAACGAATTATTTCAAAATGGCGACTTTAAATTTTTTGTTTTTAATGGAATGATTTAATTTTTTTTGTATTATTGGGATCCTAAAAACATTCTTTTCACGATAATATTTTGGTTTTCTTAAAAATTCATTTGTTTCCCTATCTAAAAGCAAACTAACATTTTAATCTAGTAGCCCGTGAATGTTTTACACTCGATGTTATTTTTGTCCAAATATCAAGTAGCGGTAGATCCTTTTCGATCTATTGGATCCATTTGACGACCGACGTTTGAATTTATGTATTGAAAAAAACGGAAAACATGTCGAGCATTTTTTGTAAATACCTACATAATTTTTCTTTAATGTAAATTTTTAATTTTGAGTTTCAAAAAGTAGATGTTTGTTGCAAAATAAAGTTTAATTGTTTGTTTTGTGTCTACCATACTTGATATTTGGACAAAAATAACATCGAGTGTAAACAGTCATGCGCTACTAGATTAAAATGTTAGCTTGCTATTAGATAGGGAAACAAATGAATTAAAAAAAAAACGAAATATTATCTTAAAAAGAATGTTTTTAAGATCCCAATAATACAAAAAAATTATAGATATCATTCCATTTGAAAAAAAAAATTGAAAACCGCCATTTTGAAATAATTCGTTCAATTAAATATCTGATATCACCATCGCGTAGAAAATGTTCTGAAACATATTACTGCCAAATATTATGAAAGTAGTAGCCTTAGTGTGGCTAAAAAAAATAAGGCGCTTACCCTGAAACACGCTGTATACCGGTGCCATAAATCTATTATTTGGAGAAATTGGCCGAACTTTATGCACACTGATGCGTCTAAACATGAGGAATGAAAATCTGCAACAACATCTGAAATATCTCCACAATTGCCGATTTGCAGCAGCTTTTCCTATTCCAAGAGGTAGATTTCCCACGTTTTGGGTGTATACCGGTGCCAAAAATTTATTATTTGCAGCAATTGGTCCAACTTTTTGCACACTGATGCGTCTAAATATCAGGAATGCAAATCAGCAACTACATCTGAAATATCTCCTCAATTGCCGATTTGCAGCAGATTTTCCTATTCCAAGAGGTAGATTTCCAACGTTTTTGAGTATATACCGGTGCCAAAAATTTATTATTTGAAGCAATTGATACAACTTTTTGCACATTGATGCCTCTAAACATGAGGAATGCAAATCTGCAACTACATCTGAAATATCACCATAATTTCTGATTTGCAGCAGCTTTTCCTATTCCAAGAGGTAGATTTCCAACGTTTTTGGGTATATACCGGTGCCAAAAATTTATTATTTGCAGCAATTGGACGAACTTTTTGCACACTGATGCGCCTAAACATGAGGAATGCAAATCTGCAACTACATCTGAAATATCTCCACAATTTCCGATTTGCAGCAGCTTTTCCTATTCCAAGAGGTAGATTTCCAACGTTTTTGTGTATATAACGGTGCCAAAAATTTATTATTTGGAGCAATTGGTCCAACTTTTTGCACACTGATGCGTCTAAACATGAGGAATGCAAATCTGCAACTACATCTGAAATGTCTCCACAATTGCCGATTTGCAGCAGCTTTTCCTATTCCAAGAGGTAGATTTCCAACGTTTTTGTGTATATACCGGTGCCAAAAATTTATTATTTGTAGCAATTCGTCCACCTTTTTGCATACTGATGCGTCTAAACATGAGGAATGCAAAACTGCAACTACATCTTAAATATCTCCACAATTGCCAATTTGCAGCAGCCTTTCCTATTCCAAGAGGTAGATTTCCAACGTTTTTGTGTATATAACGGTGCCAAAAATTTATTATTTGCAGCAATTGGACGAACTTTTTGCACACTGATGCGTCTAAACTTGAGGAATGCAAATCTGCAACTACATCTGAAATATCTCAACAATTTCCGATTTGCAGCAGCTTTTCCTATTCCAAGAGGTAGATTTCCAACGTTTTTGGGTATATACCGGTGCCAAAAATTTATTATTTGCAGCAATTGGACGAACTTTTTGCACACTGATGCGCCTAAACATGAGAAAATCAAATCTGCAACTACATCTGAAATATCTCCACAATTGCCGATTTGCAGCAGCTTTTCCTATTCCAAGTGGTAGATTTCCAACGATTTTGTGTATATAAAGGTGCCAAAAATTTATTATTTGCAGCAATTGGACGAACTTTTTGCACACTGATGCGTCTAAACTTGAGGAATGCAAATCTGCAACTACATCTGAAATATCTCAACAATTTCCGATTTGCAGCAGCTTTTCCTATTCCAAGAGGTAGATTTCCAACGTTTTTGGGTATATACCGGTGCCAAAAATTTATTATTTGCAGCAATTGGACGAACTTTTTGCACACTGATGCGTCTAAACATGAGGAATGAAAATCTGCAACAACATCTGAAATATCTCCACAATTGCCGATTTGCAGCAGCTTTTCCTATTCCAAGAGGTAGATTTCCCACGTTTTGGGTGTATACCGGTGCCAAAAATTTATTATTTGCAGCAATTGGTCCAACTTTTTGCACACTGATGCGTCTAAATATCAGGAATGCAAATCAGCAACTACATCTGAAATATCTCCTCAATTGCCGATTTGCAGCAGATTTTCCTATTCCAAGAGGTAGATTTCCAACGTTTTTGAGTATATACCGGTGCCAAAAATTTATTATTTGAAGCAATTGATACAACTTTTTGCACATTGATGCCTCTAAACATGAGGAATGCAAATCTGCAACTACATCTGAAATATCACCATAATTTCTGATTTGCAGCAGCTTTTCCTATTCCAAGAGGTAGATTTCCAACGTTTTTGGGTATATACCGGTGCCAAAAATTTATTATTTGCAGCAATTGGACGAACTTTTTGCACACTGATGCGCCTAAACATGAGGAATGCAAATCTGCAACTACATCTGAAATATCTCCACAATTTCCGATTTGCAGCAGCTTTTCCTATTCCAAGAGGTAGATTTCCAACGTTTTTGTGTATATAACGGTGCCAAAAATTTATTATTTGGAGCAATTGGTCCAACTTTTTGCACACTGATGCGTCTAAACATGAGGAATGCAAATCTGCAACTACATCTGAAATGTCTCCACAATTGCCGATTTGCAGCAGCTTTTCCTATTCCAAGAGGTAGATTTCCAACGTTTTTGTGTATATACCGGTGCCAAAAATTTATTATTTGTAGCAATTCGTCCACCTTTTTGCATACTGATGCGTCTAAACATGAGGAATGCAAAACTGCAACTACATCTTAAATATCTCCACAATTGCCAATTTGCAGCAGCCTTTCCTATTCCAAGAGGTAGATTTCCAACGTTTTTGTGTATATAACGGTGCCAAAAATTTATTATTTGCAGCAATTGGACGAACTTTTTGCACACTGATGCGTCTAAACTTGAGGAATGCAAATCTGCAACTACATCTGAAATATCTCAACAATTTCCGATTTGCAGCAGCTTTTCCTATTCCAAGAGGTAGATTTCCAACGTTTTTGGGTATATACCGGTGCCAAAAATTTATTATTTGCAGCAATTGGACGAACTTTTTGCACACTGATGCGCCTAAACATGAGAAAATCAAATCTGCAACTACATCTGAAATATCTCCACAATTGCCGATTTGCAGCAGCTTTTCCTATTCCAAGTGGTAGATTTCCAACGATTTTGTGTATATAAAGGTGCCAAAAATTTATTATTTGCAGCAATTGGACGAACTTTTTGCACACTGATGCGTCTAAACTTGAGGAATGCAAATCTGCAACTACATCTGAAATATCTCAACAATTTCCGATTTGCAGCAGCTTTTCCTATTCCAAGAGGTAGATTTCCAACGTTTTTGGGTATATACCGGTGCCAAAAATTTATTATTTGCAGCAATTGGACGAACTTTTTGCACACTGATGCGCCTAAACATGAGAAAATCAAATCTGCAACTACATCTGAAATATCTCCACAATTGCCGATTTGCAGCAGCTTTTCCTATTCCAAGTGGTAGATTTCCAACGATTTTGTGTATATAAAGGTGCCAAAAATTTATTATTTGCAGCAATTGGACAAACTTTTTGCACACTGATGCGTCTAAATTTCAGGAATGCAAATTTGCAACTACATCTGAAATATCTCCACAGCTTTTCCTATTACAAGAGGTAGATTTCCAACGTTTTTGGGTATATACCGGTGCCAAAAATTTATTATTTGTAGCAATTGGTCCAACTTTTTGCACACTGATGGGTCTAAACATGAGGAATGCAAATCTCCAACTACATCTGAAATATCTCCGCAATTGCCGATTTGCAGCAGCTTTTCCTATTCGAAGAGGTAGATTTCCAACGTTCTTGGGTATATACCGGTGCCAAAAATTTATTATTTGGAGCAATTATTGCAAATTGTTGTACACTGATGCATCTAAACATGAGGATTGCAAATCTGCAACTACATCTGAAATATCTCTACAATTGCCGACATCATTACGAACGCAGTTAGAGTCCGCAAAATAATTTACGAGGCAGGTAGAATCATTCTAGTGGATTTTCATTGCAACGAAGTTTGCATACCAGAAGTGTGTTGGGCGTATATTTTCTTTTTGTGGTTACCTGTCATGACAACTAGTTCCAAGAGCCATTTTCGAAGCTTAAATTAATAAAAACGTATCTGTGTAATACAATCATAATAGAATCTATAATAGGCTGTCTGCTCTAGCATTTGAATATTGATGATTTATTTTCCAATAACAATGCACGAAGGAATAAGATGCTCTAAAAAATATAATAAAAATTATTATAATTATGTAAAAAGGGAATAAGACATCGCATTCTGAAAGGAATATAAAGAACGGTTTATTAATAAAGGAGTCGCCATTAGGAGGAATAGAGGCCCCTTAAAGGCCTTAAAGCTTGTTACGTCACTGTTTAAGAGCTTTTGGTTTATATTTTAAAGACTTAAGGATCAAGGATTTCATACCACAGTACTCGAAAGGTTGTGGAAAATTTGAACGAAATTTTTACGATAGAATCCATTAAGACAATTCATTCACAATTTACTGTGCATTTCAATTAAAAACCTAAATAAATCTGCAGTAAAAGTTACAAATTTTTTATTTCGTGCCATCATTAGTTATTAACCGATGTCTGTAATAATAAAGTTATTCAAAAATTGATACGTAGATGGCATTAACGCTGTACGTATTATGCATGAGGCAGTTTTGTCGTTTCTATATTTGGGAAACCATGGTAAAATTCTGTAAGTACTAAAGGCGATTTAGGTCGGTATGTTGAATGACATAATTTAGGACAGATTTAAATAAACCAACATGTGTGACAGAAAATATAAGTCGGCTAACTATACGAATGAAAGCGAAAGATTTATTATTATTATTATGCACATTTACTTCAACGTTGGAAAAGGTCCGAGCGTATTGTAATTTACGAGACAGTAATCCGGCTTTGGTTTTTAATTTTTGTGCAAATTATGTTTTCATTTAATCCCCTTAGAAATCAAGCGCCCTGAAATCGTTTTTGAACAATTGCGTATTTTTAAATAATGAGTCATCCTATTACCAAATTAAATATGCCTAAATAAATTATTACAGCAATAAGTAACGTTTTGTTTGCCGAAAAACAATAAAATCTCTCTGCCGCGTTACCTTCGTAAGTAAACTCGTAGATTGGACTTATAAATCAAATTAATGTAAGCTAATAATTACATTTGCTTCCGTTTAATACGTAGTTAATCCTAATTTCACTTCGTTGTTTAATCAGTTCTACCAATTTTATTGCGAAAGTATCGCGCCTAACAAGCAAACTGTCACAAAATTATAAATTGAACATTTTTAGTCGTGACATTGTTATGTGTCTTAATTTTCCTTTTTCTGTCATCAGTAATCACCATCATCGGTAATATCCGTGAAATGTTTATTTTTTTTTTAATAGTAACGTTCGTGCAAGCCTTCTTCCCTTTGTTCTGTGCGTAGTAAGGCAAAGTTCTTTGACACTAGTTGATGGAAAAGTACATTTAAATAGGAAACCTCTAAGAATTCGCATTATTATTTCACTGAGCAGATTTTTCCTATGTACGATACGTATCGTTTTAAAAACCTACTTACAGCTTTAAAAAGTTTTTAAATTCTACCGAAACTCATTTAAAAATATTTTCGATAGTATAATTTATAAAATAAATGTGGTTGGCTTGAATTATAAATTCTAAATATTGCGATGAGAAACTATGTTTCAGCATTTAAAATCTATCACACACAAATTTTTAGGAAAGGGTCACACCCAAAACGAGGAGGATTCGGCTCACTAAACCATTGAAAGAGAAGTTAAAAGAGCACTCCGAAGCGGACCGATACACTTACCTTCTCAATACGTCATAGCCATGAAAGCGACAAAGAAAAGTGGTGGCAAGCCTTACCTGGTTCCTGAGTTCAGTCATCGGAGCTTTTTTGACATAAAAGCTCTGAAGGACTCCCAAGTAATTTTGCCCATCTCGGACATTTGAATGTAATTAAAGACGACGGAAATTTTTACTTCAAAGCATCCTACGGATCACATGCCTCGGAGGAGGCGAAGAAAAGGAATGGGAGCGTGAATCCTGTTCTGATGCAAGCTTATTCCAAGAGACTTGCCATTGATGAGAAGAAGAAAAAGGGCTATCCTAAAGTTAGTTAACGACGGGATAATACCATCAATTTATTCAGATTTGGATAAAAATTTGTGAAACTTTGAAGTTACCAGCAAAGGGAAGAGCAATATTATGTTATTTTTTGTTTGAATTGTGAAGCAATAAATTTTTTTTTCTACTTAACCTTCCACTGGTCGCGCTATGGTCTCACAGACCGGGCCGTAATTAAAATGCGTATTTTTTGGAAATGGGGTACATGTGAGTACTGAGGTTCACTATACCTTCTTACTAAATGTCCCTAAGTATAATGGTGAAGTATAATCAATTAATCACACATGTTACATATACACAGCTTTTATACGTGATTATGTTCCGAGAGTCAGTGTGCGACTCGTCGTGTTTTTGTTTCTGTGTGTGGTCGCGCTATGATTTCGCAAACAAGGTGCACATATCAAGTCCTCTGTAACTCGGTGAGTTTTTATCTCAAGTTATGTAAAAGTTTATGTTATCAATCCATTTGAAATTATCACTTATTTCTCAGTCCCTCTACCATGGACACCCTGTATTGACAAACATATAACTACCTAAGCTGAAGTAAATTTGATGTGAATGCATTTGTAATCAACAAAATCATTTATAAAAAAGCTCTAAAATACATTACTGTACCAAAAGGAATGGTTTTTCTGCAACAGAACGCAAAATAAACAACACGGTCTCCCAGACCGTGCGCGACCACTCGTGACAAAAATTTTAGCGCGACCACTGGAAGGTTAAAACAGGTTCCAAAAGAAGAAGCCACTGTGTAATTAGTTGTAATACTGCCTCTATTAGTAACTAAATGTTCGTTTAAGTTTAAATGATGAAAATATTTACTCACTTTCAGGAGGGTGCTATAATTTAAAATATCAACAGTTAAAATTTAATCCTTTGATAGTAGTGAAGCAACCAATTAACGTCAACAAAGCAAATATTTATCTTCTCTAGTGAAGTTACACATTCTAAGATAGTTATATATACAAAATATAACGTAGTCTCTCATTGAAGCATTTTGTTCACAAAGTATTAACATTTAAACGATTTACTAATGAATCCTCTGTTATTTACTTGTTTTCGGTAAATTATATACTTAACATATGATTGCTGAAGACTACATTTCGCTCAAGTTCAGATTTTTATGTACCTACCTCAAAAACATTATGTAATGCATACGGCGAGTTTTCTTTCTGGCAAATTGAACAACTTTAAATAATCTTAATATTAATTCTACCAGAAAGCTAAGGAACGTGACAATATGAAATTTCTCCAGTCAGTTAGTTTTCTATTTGTTGAGAGTTACAAAATTTCTATGGTAACGGGATCGTCCTTTTAGTCGCTAAAGGATTAAACTTTTTATTTTTTCGAAGTTTATTGCATTTTGCAATAACGCAAGTAGCTTTCAACACTTTCTCACATGAATGAAAGCCCTTGCAATTTTGAAATTTTTCGCGCACTTGTGTACCAAATTATGTTGTAAATGAAATGAATTGCTGACAACTACTTAGGTGAACACGTGTCGTTCCTTTTTGAGAATAGTGTACCAAGTTCACCTCTAAGTGTCTCATTTGTACGTAGAAGTAATACTACTCCACAAATTTATGATTATGCGAAATTTAGTGTCATTTACAAGAAATGAAGTGAACGTTATCATATAGTTTGTACGCGTGAGGTGGGAAACTAATTTTACGAAAAGGGGAAAGAAAAACCTTGTATCAGGTGACCAAGTTAGACGATGAGTCACCGAACCATTTGGTGTTATAAACCTATTCAACAGCATATTATCTTATTTCAATCTAATGAGTAAAGCAAAAGTTAGTAAGTAAAGGGAGCATTTACGTACTTGTGATGCAAGCCAAAATTTCGAATATTTTCTGTGAAATCAACAGTTGCACTTCTCTAATTACATTTAATTGTCCCCTTCCCGTAAGTACATACGTATTTGCAACCTCCTAAACATGGCTCGACCCGAGCCTGGTCTTCGGTCAAGATGGATTACAGTGAGACATCACCTTTTTATATATTATCTTCATTCTTCTGGCAGCAACTTTACCATGATTGAACCTACAAAGAAATGGAAAATTGTTGTCCTTTATGTGAGTTACTTGATGGGTGGCCTCAGAACGAAATATTTCGTTGAAGCGATGGTGGTTTATTCCCTAAGATCTTAAAAGCATAAAGTATTCTTTTAGTACCTAATTCTTCAAATCAGGAATTCGGTTGATACCTCCAGACACCAGACAAATGTTCTACAGTTTACAGAGGATTTATTTTGGACAAGAACAATAATATACAGCGGTTATATTACCTGATTCATTCCGCATTCTTGTAGAGTCCACTACATACCGTTGTTTTCATGCTGCTGGATTACTTCTTCAAATATGCGCGTGTTTACCCTCAAAATCACGTGAAGGGGCAGTCTACTGCTGTATTTTGCAGGAATGTTAATAAATGGTATAAGGGTAGGTCAAATGGAAACGAGTCAAACAGCAAAAACGGTATTGGAATATTTTATTTCTCCAAAGTACTCGCCACTGCTGTTACTACATTTATCCCACTGTGTGAGGAGGCGGTCGATTCCATTCTTGAAGAAAATGGTGGGCTGCTCACAGATCCAATTTCGCACCCAGCAGCGTACTTCTTTGTCCGTTTCAAATCGGCGCCCTTGAATGGCTTTTTTAAGGGGGCGAAAATGTGGAAGTCACATGGTGAAAGGTCGTGGCTGTAGGGAGGATGTGTGACTTGAATTTCTGCAGCTTATCCTTAACCAGGTTGGCAGTGTGGAGACGCGCGTTGTCATGGAGGAGGCTAGCGTTGCTATATAGTAGGGTTACCAACTTTAGCGTCCTTCGAGCTCTACGTTCGGTGACTCGTTTTCATTTGACCCACCCTCATATTTTACAATTGGAAAAACTGAGAAATTCTGGTGTAGTGTATCTAATATCAGCATTCAGCATAAAGGAAGCGCCGATGAGAAGCTTCTTTAGGACGTTGCGAACAAGTGAAGCAAATCCGTTGACGTTGCTTGCGAATGATTTGCGCAACATTAAAAATTACTTAACCTCTTATTAAAAATTTCCAATATCTTAATAGTACGAGATACAATGTGACCGGGGATGCAATCACCGTGTGATAATTTCAAAGAATTCTTGTCCCTAATCGTCGAGAGCCTACACACGAAGTTCTTACCCAGCAAACACATTTATACATAAAATACACACAAATTAATGTAAGAGCTCGTTAGAATTACATAAAACTGGAAGATAAATAAGAGATAATCAATGTCAGGATGTCAGCAATTTGATGTCTATTAGATGTAAATTCTTCTATATCTGTAGCACATGAATTTATATACGTTTTATGTATATATATTTACATAAAAAATATTTGTTGTAAAAGCGTTGCCATGACCAAATGGCAGCTACTCCAGCATAATGTAATTATTATCAATGTAAAAAATTATTTAAGCAGTTACTCACAAAAAATTGAAACACTACATTTTTACGTGCAACTGTACGTTTAATTATATTTAACTTAATTCTTGCACGAATCCGTTTTTACTTCAACTAAAAGCCGATAGTTTATTGTGATATACTTGGTTGAAAAGTTTCCCTTAACCGGATTCGAACCTTTGGGAGTAGGCGTTACAAATTCGGAAATCCGACATGTGATTTCTTTGTATCCGACATTGTACCACTGCGTTAATCTGAAACATCCCTTCTTTTTATTTCGTACCTACTTCGTAACTTTGCGCTGTTTCGCATTATTAGTTTAAATTTTGTTAGATTATATCGTTGAGTGAAGTCTTGATTATACCTACCTTTATGTTAAAAATTACCAGGATTTAATTTATTTTATATTATTTGCGAGTATACATAAAAAATAAGTAATACTTCTTACATATAAGATTTTACTTATAACGTACATAAATCTAATCACGTAAATATGACAGCACATGAATTTCATGAGTAATATGTAATTATCTGTATGTATATATTATATGAATTTCTGTATATAGAATATCCGTAAGTTTCTATACTATTATGTAAAATATACGTAACGTGTGACATACGGTTTATATAACTTTATTAAAGAATACTTACATACTTGATATATAAAAAAAGCATAAATGTAGGGGTATTTACTTCAATTTTATATATGTTGTATGTATATTCTGTATGTGTTTGCTGGGTATCTATCAAGCTAGTTGCAGAAGTTTGCATCAAAAACGACATCAGTATTGTATCTTTCATACAGACCGTCCTAGAAACATAATGCAGAAATGAAATAGTCCAACTTTCTTATCAAACAATTTATAGGCGAGAGAGGTTCATTTTTAGTTTCACATACACCTATTTTGCAAAGACAATTAACCCGATGCCGAAATACAGTAAAGCTGGCTTTAGGCAACCTGCCTCTAAAAGCACATAGGAAAAGGTGTGTTAGGTTCCAGAATGTGGAAAAATCAAACTAAGATGCTGTGTTTTAAAGTCATTTCTGTATTTCAGAATTGTCTTAAAAAATGAAGACCATCGCGAAGGTGCTTCTGGCCATTTTAATAAATATCAGGAGATGGAAACCTAAAACGGAAAAACGGAAAAATTCATCAACTTAATCCATCTAGGATGAGATTTATAAGTTGAAAAGATCAAAATGTAATTACTAAATTTTAACAGAATGGAACAATAAGGGTTTATGCAAAAAAAAAAAGAAATTGAACCATCTATATGCAAGGGGACACGAATTTTTGGAAACAAACGCATATACTGACGCTATTTCATCAACGTCGCGGTGCCAGCGCCGACGCCGGGAAAACTGAGAATATTAACTAACTATTACGTCAAGAGTATTGCTAACTCCAAAGTGCCTATTCTGATCTACATTACGTGCTCCGCTTTCAGATAGTAAGTACAACGACTTGTTTCGTATTAAACTTTAGAATTCGTTTCATTCACTCCGAAAGTCATTCATAAATATCACTGCACTCGTATGAATCAATAATATTCTATTCTAAAAAGTCATCATTTTAATAATTGTCTACGCAATTTAAATTTACACACAAATAATTTTTTATTCAACATTTCAACATAGTTGGTGTTTTCCGATAAGTAAGAACTTATCTTTTCTCGTTACATCGTGAGAGATGTTCTAAATTTAGCTCAACTTATATGTGCAATTTCCATTTAGATGAAGTTTACTAACGGAAGCTATGAAATTTGTTCCCGTGCTTGCTTCAAATATTACATTTTTACTTGCTAATGGATCTAACATTACTAGAACTTCTATTTTCGAATTTGTTGCAAGTAGAATAATAGACAAATAGTTAGTACTAAAATTTTCTTAAAGGGCCCTAAAGTGATATTCTGAATGTATTTAACGTACATTGGCAGTTTGATAAACATTCCTTTGAACTCGGGTCCAGACAAATAATTCTATGGGATAGATTTACTGGAAACTGAATCCATCTAATAGGACTGTTCCCCACATGAATATAGTATGAACTCAATAACGGCAGTCTTGACAAGTTGGTAGAAAGGTACAGCATTGAAATCTACTACTATCGATCAAACGTAATGCTTTATTAGAAAACCACCTAATTTTACATTCGAAACAGTAAGAATGGTTTTTTTTGTAGCCCCAGTTCATTATCGAAGATGTAGTGTTATAGATTTGTAAGTATTATTTAAGAAGAGCAAATGGGAGCAAAAAACGTTTTCTGAACTTAATATCACGTTCTTTTCTATTCTACATCGTGTGGTTATTACTTTGAATTGTACTCACATAAGAAATGCCTATGTAAAAGTTCAGGGTATCATGGTTTATGATGAAAATTGTTTCTGTATTATGAGAATTTGCAGTAATTTACCATATTCCCTTTCGCAGCACTGGACGAACTAAATTACTCATTACAACCAATTATACAGCTGTGCTAATATTGTTTCGCATTATTTGAACGCTTTTAACCATGTACGACGAAATTTATGCACTACATAGATGCTATTGCCAATGTTCCCATGTATTTTTTTAATTCTTTCAAGAAAAATTATATTCATTGCCTTAAATAGGATTTATCTGGCAATAGCCAAATATCAGAATGTTACATTAATACCGTATTTTTACATTGTCAAGCTGTTTGTAAATCAAATTAATTTCAATGACATGAACACTACAATTTGGGAAATGAAATTGTAAGTAAACAATGGTTAAATTCACTGTTTACGTAATAGCAATTGGATAGCAAAGAATGACCTATTGTAAACGTTTCAGTTAAAATAATCTCATTAACTGTGTTAATACTTCGAATGTGGAACTTCATAATAATTATTGATATATTATGTAAACATACATATTATGTAAATTAATTAAAAAACTGAACAAACTGAAAAATACACCAAGTATCGTTTCAAATATTCAGAGATACAAATATGCGTTACATGTATATGTAAATGAATATTAAAGCACAGTATGTCTAGAATAGAATTTAATAACAATCGAGAAAGAGCAAATCAGAATTGGACGGACAACAGGCGTCTATATGTAGTTAAATAAACGCGACCACTCTCAGTCATATTATCGTCGCCTTCACTTAATGAAATGAATATTCATGAATTGGCTTGTTGAATATTCTAACTAATTTTACCCCAACAAGAAAATTGTCACGGTAAAACATACATAAAGTAAAATATGCATATTTTTCGAATCTGGTACAGGTTTACTATTAAAAAAATATGTATATTCAACTTCAAAGCTTCTAGTTTCAATTTGCATTAATTATTATTCTAATTTAATTTCTGTTTACCTTTTCATTGTTATGATACTGTGTAATAATAATTTACAAAACGAAGGGAAAGTAAAACATGAAACCATACTCCTTTATAAATTTTTAGTTTTCGCCCCCGTTTTGAAGGGGGTGCTTAAGTGGCTGGTCTTATAAAAGCGTAAATGTTAAAGTTGAAATGCGGCAAAATCGAATTAGCTCTAATTAGTTACAAATAATTATCAGGCGTTATTGATTCATGACGGTATAAATTTCTCTGTTTCATTCAACAATTGCCAAAATTTTGAATGTAACATGATTAAAAAGTAGATACTCTAGCAGTTCACTAATTTCTTTAATAATTTCAAATAAGGTTAACTCTTCAACAAAATATACATAATGCATATAGAGAGAATATTGATTCAATCGAGAAAAGAATGACAAAAAGCCACTTCTGTGGTTCTGAGGATTTGAATTTCACTTAGTCTAACTAATTGTAAAATGATACGGATAAAATTGTTGAGACAATTTAACTTTTAATAAAGTAATTTCTAAACTAGAAACTCAAGTTATCACGCTAGTTTAACTTTAACATGCGATTTATATGTTAATTTCGATAGTAAAACCGATGATCCATTCCAATAAAAAGCTCAGTTAAAAAAATAATCAATTTCGAGAGAAAATATAGCGTAATTTGTAGTTTTTAAAAGAGTCGTGTTTATAATTTATATAGTACCTAAACACTACAACTGGTGACCACGACATGAGTAAATTTAAGCTACTTTATATCGCTTTCTACAGCTTTTATAGATGATTAAGTTGTTTAATTTAAAGCGAGTGCAAGCAAATAAATGTTTCTCATTAAAGTACTCATTAGACAGTACAGAAGACAAACAAAGGTATACAGATTACGTATACTAATCAAAATCGCAACTAAAATGGAAGATCCTCATTATTTCAAGACGCTTTATATCCTGAAAAGTTTCTCTATAGCATTCCACCCCTGATATTTGATAACCTATTGTTGTAGTTTTTGTACGAGATATTATTATTGTATAAGGATGAGACGAGTGACATTATCACCTAAAGGGTTTTTCTTATTTTAAGTGTAAGCTCGTTTTTATGCTTAGACGAAAGTCACAAGGCAAAACATGTAATAAACGAAATTAAACGAATGAAAAGGATTTTTATAGATAAGGTTACCGAAATGTAGAATATAACATTTCAAACAAAAGCTTTCTCAGGATTGTATGGTCGGTTTTAATTAATACTCTACTATGCTTAAGTGTTGTTCAAGGAGCGGTAACGAAAAACCTAAACCAGTCGATAGTGATTGAAATATAAACGATTAAAAAAATCTTTTGCGAACTTTAAAATTTTTCAATTAGGTACGCAGCGTAAGAGTAAGTAAATACCTACGCACAAATAACAGCAGAATACGAAATGTGTTATAACAATTCAATGGAACCACAATGGAAGGTTTCATATTTATTTGTCGGATATTTTAGAGTAAACATCGTTTTAGAAAGGCGAGCGACAGTAAACTAACTAGTTATGCAATATTTACCGAATAAACACTGCAAAACATCCAGTAACTGAATATTCTATGTGTGAACAATATATATTAATTAGATTAATTGGATTGATCTGTAAAGTTGGAATGAGTAGCATTTATTTTGGAAGTCATATTTGCTGTATTTTTTAAAGCATCCATTTTCAGTTGCGTGTGCACCCCTTTGTGTATACAGCTTTCACATTTTGGAATACTAAATTACATAAATATTCCTTTGATAATCTCCATCCAACAAACGAGCAGTTAAATTATGGAGAGTTTACTTTGATTCTTATAGGGAAAGCCATACTTTGTTGAATGTTTCTGAACTTTGCGAGCAGTGTTCCGATGATTTTTGTGATTATTGCGGTATCACATATTTGTTCACCAGATTTTGTTTCATTTGTTGTGCCAGGTTGTATCAAAAAATTTTTATCGCTCAGTAAAACATATTTTTACTCCGATTGACGTCCACACCATGGCGTTTATTAATACGAGTTCACCTCTATTTAAGAGATTTGATGGAGAAGTGACAACAAGAAGGAAGAAAGACTTTGCTAAATTAAGGCAGGAGTAACTATGACTCTTTTAAGTAGGTAGTGTAGTGTACCCACACCGACCAGACCAACGCCAATCGAACCACCACCACCTAACGTCCTTCCGCCCTCGTCGGCACCCGTCAAGACCCCGCTAATCTCGAGGAAACGAAGCCGCTCTCTATTTCCCACACCACCACGGAGAGAACCGCCTGATCTACGAACTCGAACATCTGTCGCCCCCCCCCCCCCCCCGGACCACCACACCACCAGGGGTCACCACCACCTCCACCCCGACGTCGCATGGGGGGGGGGGCTGCATGACATGGAAATTTTTCCGCGTCTGCTGGACCTCCTCAGGGATAACGATCCTACCGTCAGGTCCGTTATCCGCTTGGGCCTAACGGCGAGCGACGAAGAGCTCCCGCCACGCCTAGACAGCTGGCTCGAGGGGGTGTTTCCCCCTCCACCAGGACTAACGTCCGGATACAACCAACCCGGCCCCTGCCAGAAGAAGGCAGCCAAATATAAGAAGGCGCAGGACCTATACAGTAAGGATAAAACCTCCCTTGCCGACACCATCTTCAAGTGAAGGTTAATCCTGAATAGTACTACCACCCTACCCGAGGTTACGGCAGTCGAATCCTATTATACCAAGATCTACCAGAGGGAGCAGCCAACCACGAGGCTCCCCCACCCCCGTCACCACCCCCTACCGCCATCAAAAGCGAGACATTCGGGCCCGTCCTTGAGAGCGACATCCAGGACTCCAAGAGTGGGTGGAGTAACTCTTCCCCGGGCCCGGATGGTATAACAATCGCCCAGGTGAAGCGATGTCCCAGTAAGCAGCTGGAAGCGCTCTTTAACGTCGTCCTCTACCGACGACTGATGCCGCTCACCTGGAAAATATCGCGGACAGTGCTAGTGCCCAAGGATGGTGACGGGAGGGACTCCAAGAACTGGAGACCTATCACTATCTCTTCGGCGGTGCAGCGCCACCTACACCGCCTGCTCGCGCGAAGACTGGCTGGATCCCTCGGCCATCACCGCCACCAAAGGGGCTTCGTTAAGGGAGATGGTACGTTGGCGAACACACTAATATTGGAGCATTACATCAAATCCAGGACACTCCGGGGAAAATCATATAATGTGGTTTCCCTGGACCTCACCAAAGCGTTCCCATTCCGCCATCGTACGAAGACTCGGTCGAATCGGCCTACACCCGGCCATGGTGGACTACATTCAAGAAGCTATCAAGGGGAACGTGACCACCATTCGGGTGGGCACCCAATCAACCGGAGAAGTGGAACTATCCAGGAGAGTAAAACAAGGGGACCCCCTCAGTCCCCTCTTATTCAACCTTGTGCTTGACGAGTTGCTGGAGGACCTGAACGGGACCCAGGCCGGAGGAACCATTTCCCCGGACCACAAGGTAGCAGCGATGGCCTTCGTGGACGACCTTATCATGATGGAGGACCGCGACCTGGACATACCCGACGCACTTTACAGAACAACTTCTTTCCTACGCCAAAGGGGCATGTTGAAACCATCGCTGCATAACCTGACCAAATGGATCGGTCATCTATCCAGGGCCCCGCTCAAGCTCGACCAGAAGCTCGTCATGCTGAAACAACACTTCATCCCCAGGATGCTCTACAGTCTCCAATCCCCCCACCACCAAGAAAGCAGTGTCATATGTGACGTACAGATATGCTGGGAAGGCACGCGCTCCCTGAGCGAAAGTCATACCAATAAGATCCTGGTGTATGACCACCTTAAGTTCAGGGAGGCCGCAGGGCGGCGCTGGTCCGGGAGGGAATTCCAATTCCTCCCAATTACCATCGGGGCACGCGGCATCTAGCCGCGTTGCAATCGGCCAACCGAGTCCGTCCTCCAACTTTCGAAACATCTAAGGGTCAACGCAGTACGGGGCACCTTCAAGTGGGGGTGCACCATGCATCGAAACTTCATGGCTGCCGTGTGGAAGAGGCGCGACCGGAGTGGACAACCTACCAGTGGAACGAGATGAGTGCCGGCGAGAAGCATATATTATTTAAGTTCACTTGTTCTGTAATCCCGACGGCCGGGAATCACGCAAAACCGAAATGTATTTACTAAAAAACCATTAAATATTTCAAATAAGAAATCCTCTAACTTGAAAAACGGAAAAAGCAGCCGATTGCTGGGAAGCAGCACGATTGATCTAAATTGTGTCAATCATACTTCCCACATAGTCATGTCACTCGGAAATTCTCCCTTTATAGTAAGTGTATCGTGCGTGATCATAACATCTTCATTGAACCCTTATGTACACTGGCTGCTATATGCAGTCTGATGCAATCAGCTCTCAGAGTAAACGAAGAATGGTGCAAGGAACACTCTCTGTCCATCAACCCGACAAAAACGGAAGTAGTTCTCTTCACAAGGAAAAAGAAGATAGAGGGCCTTCGAGCTCCTCTACTCTTCCCAAAACAGCTCCAGTTTTCAGTCAGTGAAGTATCTAGGAATTACACTTGAAAATAAACTGAACTGAAGCAAGCACATCCAGCTTAAAGCGGAGAAAGCAAACAGGGCGTTCTGGCAATGTCGCCGCGCAATCGGGAGACTTTGGGGCAATCCCAACCAGACATATCCCAGACGATCCATGTTGGGAGAATCCTGGCTGGACATGGCTAAGGTTAGAGCCGCTTCCCCGTCCAGCATCCTCAGGTTTATCTCACGTGTCGAACGACTCTAATCAGGGAGGTAGCACAAAGTGGCCGAATAGATGGCCTAGGTGCGGGTGGGCTTTCCCAGCCTCCCACCGAAACCCAGAGTCCATTCCTTATGCACACCATTTTCGCCTCCTTCTTGCTATTGATTAGTCGCCTTTTACGACACGTATTACGCCGACGGTAGGATTATTCGTACTCACTCCTACAAAGTGACGTGTTTAATTTAATTTTGACAATAATTGAAAAATTATAAAACGGAAACATTTTAATTATTAAACAGTCGTACAAAAGGTTTTTAACGCGTCCTTTGCACTTTTTTAAAAGGGCTCTACGAGCCTTTGCGGAGAAGGAACGGACTATGATTCCTTGCAAGGATAAGTTCGCCACTTTTCTCAACATAATATATTAGGACACTTTGTGCTTCTGTTTTCATTGGTAATGTTTATAAATGGTCCAGAAAGCATTATTATTAAGATATCTTTAGGGAAGTCATATACAGAAAAGGTAACACGCCTGTTTTGGGACACAGAGACCAGTTTCTTAAAAAAACGCTCGGACACGTCGATTTTCTATTTTTGGGGGACAACTTTTGATGTTAAATTTGACTTTGTCAGGTCAACCCCCTAGCCCCAGCAACCCCTAACTCAAGAATTTAAATAGGGAAAGGGAGTCGAGCGACCCCTCATTTGAAACATCTTTTAATTCTCTATTCGACAGTACAAATGAAAATTAGTTTTATTCAATTTTTTTTTCGCTCCGATGAAAAACACCCTCCAGATTAACTAAGGTGGGGGTGTTGTTTAGGAAAAACCCTGAATTCGTTCCCACTTTCCTTTAACAGAATTTAACGTTCTTACGAAAAGGATTCTCATATGTTAGTGACATTTATCAATTAAGACGTGACTTTACCCTTCGCAGTGAAGCTGGCGTGTTTTTGTACTTATAGCATACCATTTTCTTTTCATCGTTATGTTCATCAAATTTCTACTATTATTATAAGGTGTTTCTTATTAGAGGGTGTAATTTCTCTAAATGAGTTAAATAGTGTTATTGGTCCTTATAATATGTAAATAATTGAGAAATAAATATACATCACGATGTGGAAAATCAGAGTAAAGTAATAATGGTTTTCAATAGCCTAATCGCAAGTGATTTTCATGACGTACATCTCTAATAAAACGAGCATTTGCGGATTTAATCTCTGATTACTTGTAAGTACCCTAAAAACGCAAAATAGCGAATTGGTCGTATACAATATCGAGTGCACAAAATCGTTAGTTAAAATCTAATAAATGATGCCAATGTACAAGTACTTAATGACAAATATTTGGTTTTCGTTAGAAAGGTGAAAAAAATGTCTACCATCAAATAAATGTTGACAACAAATTGTGTTTCAATTGAATGAAACTGTGTCCAGATGCAAGAGATAAATCTCAGAACGGTAAAGCTCATATTGACACAACTATAAAATTAATCATACATTCATTTCAGTGAACATCATTTTAGCATTTATACCGATGAATGAAATGAAATAAATATAAGAGCTTTTCAAAATAAAACTCCCCAACCCTCTCATTTGTGGTTCTAATTTGTACCTAAAGAACACTAACAAAGGTATTCAGTTTATCTTTAAACCCAAAGGTATAATCAAATTCCGGTGTAAGCTTGAATAAGCACAATATTTAAACCGTTAAACAACAACCAATATTATTGTACTATGGGGAAGTCCAATTTCGTGGGATTTTAGGTCGACTTGCTTGATAACAAGCCGCTGCAGTCAGCCGCTTTGTCTTGGAGATTTGTGAGAATCTCGGCGTTTTCGCTGAATTGGGGAATGTAGCATCCTAATACGTAATCCTATTCTCTGATATGGTACACTCTGTCCAGAATAAACGAATCTCAACTTTTTAAATTGATTTCCACTTCATGCTGTAATGCGCTTTATGTATTCAATCAATTTAGGGATTCATATGTGGTTTTGCTTTCAGCCACTTTACGAAATTAACGAAAGTGTTTTAATTTCGTTTTCGATTAAACGACATTCTTACGTACTAAACTAACAATTCAACGACTTCCATCCTGAATTAGATGTAGTTTTACACTTCTAACTCATTCGCATAGGTACCAGTGCAGAATATTAGTTTCGTGATAAGGTAATAAGTGCCTTTGTCAATAACTACTAGATGAGAATAATTTCTAAAGAACATTGAAACTTAAAAATGACTTTATTAACGTTACAAGTAATATTTATTTCCAACATCGCTTATGAAAATGACACTTTCATCACTCAATGTAGTGAGGAAAGTAGGGGTTTGCACCACTAATGAGGAAAGTCCATTTTCATAGCAATTAGCAACGTTAGAATACAAAATCAGCAACTAGATTCTTGAAAAATTAGGAGAGCAAAATAATTATAAAGAAATTTAAAATAGAGACTTATTTTTGCGATGTTATTTATTTATTTATTATTTATTAACAAATAAACGGGAAACCCCATTGGAATAATAATATTGGAAAAATATTATACCTACTTGCACAATTCGTGATGAAAGTGCGATTTTTCAATTCGCAATTCTAGCAATATAAAGCCCCCCCAAACGAGTTTTATAAAAATGCGCCAGAAGAATTTTTGAGTAAAATATTGGAAATTTACAACATCTTCAATTCAGCAGCGGTACCGCAATTATTCAAAGAGGCAATTATATACCCGTTACATAAAAAGGGAAATGTAAACAATGTAAATAATTACAGAGGAATAACGTTCCAGAACGGTGTAGGGAAAATATTCACAGGGCTTCTATTACTACGACTGAGAGAATGGGCCGCAAACTATAACATAATCAAATAATTTCAGGCAGGATTTCGAAGAAATTACAGTACAATGGATAATGTGTGCACACTGTTTAGCTTAGCTAATCTACAGTTATCCAGAAAAAGACAAAAACTTTATGCATTCTTTGTGGACCTTAGCGCAGCGTTTGATCGAATTGACAGACAACAGCTAATATAAATAAATAATTGCACAAAATAGGGCTTTCCAGCAAAATCATTAATACAATAAAAAATCTACATACTAACACAGTTAATGCCATTTGGGGTAAATAAGGATTGTCTGAGCAGTTTAGTACAACAAGGAGGGTTACTAAGTCCAATACTCTTTACGTTTTTTGTGAACGATGTTGAAGAATATATGGCAGACGGGGGTGTGTACGTCGGAAGAGAGACCATCAAACTACTAGCATATGCGGATGATATTGTGTTATTAGCAACGGACCCAAAAAGTTAGCAAAAAATGATAAACGCGTTTAGGAAATACTGCAATATGTGGAACTTAAAACTAAACTTAAAAAAATGAAAAATTATGATCTTCAGAAACTGGAGTAGGTTAGCGAAATATGAAAGATGGTGGTACGGAGATGAAGAAATAGAAATCGTGAATCAATACGTGTACCTAGGCATTACCGCAACTCCCAAGCTAGCTTTAACAGAACATTTCAGCAAGCAATTAACGAAAACTAAAAAAAGTATTAATACGGTTTGGTCGGAAATACTAGGAAAAAACAATATCGGTTATTCATCTAAAATAAAGGTGTTCAGGTGGGGTGGAGGTAATTATAATGAAGTGGAGAAACTACAAAAGTTCTTTCTGAAAAAATTATTTAGTGTACCGCAGTACACACCGACGCACGCTATTAATACATGGAAACTAGAACGCTGCCACTTTACTGTTGCACCCTGCGAACGCATTACAATTATATACTGAAAATACTACATAGTATGACGGAAGAAAGATACCCAAGAATAGTTGCGGAAATGGCAATTAGAGTTACGCATCGTCAGTGTACTATTGATTGCTATTTATCTTTAGTCAATATATAATAGGAAACACAACCGGACAGTCATTGACCATCGTAAAGCCTTATGTAAGAATGTAATGTTAAAGTTTTACATAATATGTTGTTTAGTTAATTAAATAAAGGCTATTATTATTATTATTATTATTAAATCGGGCGAACGTGGTCCACCTTACAGATCCACTTGTTCCTGTCCATTTATTTTTAAAATGAATATTTAACAATTCAGAGACGTTTCTACTATTGTGAGGGGGGTGCCCCATCTTGTTGAAAATATAAATTTTGTCTAATGTTCAGCGGTAAGTCATCTAAAAAATCCTCAACTATGGGTTTCTTTAAAATTTCAGAATATCGTTGCCCTTTCAGTTTTTTTTTCATAAATGTGATAGGTAAAATGCGTAGCGTCCCTGAATTTGAATGTCAACGATACGGTGCGGATTAATGTCGGACCACCAGTGCTTGTTGTGTCGATTGAAAATCCCGGCACTACTAATGTATGCTTCATCGGTCCAAACAATAATTGTTGAGAATAATGCATTTTGGTCTATTTGCTGAAGATACCAATTACAAAATTCTACATGTCGTGCAGGATCGGTTGGTTGGAATATGTCGTTGTTTACTTATTTTATATGGTCTGAATTTGTATCTTTTTAGAACTGACAATGTTCGACTTCTTCGTATACCAGACTTGGCCTCAATTTGACGGCTTGAAATCGAAGGATTTGCAGTTACAATTCCGATCACATTGACGGCAACTTTGTTCTTGGTTTGTAAAAAGTTATATAATCTATGAGATTTTTAAATAATTATTATTATGTATTTGTTTTGAATAAAACATGACGTCCTAAAAAACGATGTTTTGCTAAAAAGCGCTAAAAATGAATAATTTGACCCCACATGATATATATCGTTGGAATCAGAAAAAAATTAGTAATTTGTTGATGTTACAACCAATTACGCATTCCATATAAAAAATACAACTTTATGCTATAACTCAAATTTCAAGAATATTTTTAAAGAATTGACTACACCACTGCATTCTTATCAAAAAAGTGCCTGAAGAACATGGAAATTTTTTTCTATTTTCATAAATAAGCGAGATATGGCCATAAAATGAAAACTCGAAAATGTGAGTTTTTGGCCATAACTCGAAAACAAAAGACGTTGAGTTTTTCTCAAAAAAAAAAGAGATCATACGAACTATAGTTTACGAGATTCGCTATTCAAACATCGAAATTTGGCCACCCTGTACAGTACATGCTTCGATAATTAAATAGGTTAACAATTTGCTCATACCCAATAAACACAGAATGTTGTAAGAATGTTCAAATGAAATTCAGAAAGTTCATAAAACATTAAAATGTTTCATATACATTTATGCAATATTCATGAGTCGCTTGATAGAACACTTTTGATCAACATTGTAGAAATATGTTTTCTATATTAATTGAATAATGACTTATCTTTATACAATATTCTAGTATAATTTAATAAACATTCTTTAAAATATTTTCTCCAAAGATTGTTAGAATCTTTAAATAGCGTTCAGAAGGTTTCGAAGAGATTGCAATGTCTATTTTACATTTTTGCAACATTTATTATTAGGTACTTAATAAATATTGCATAAATATGTTTTGAACGTTTACTAAATATTATTTGTTTACATTTACGAAATATTGTTATATAGTTCCAAGAATATTATTTTATAATATTTTGAAATGGAAGTAAAAATATTTAACGAAAATATCCGAAATGATACGATCATAATCATGTGATCAGCAAGTGCAAGTTCGATATGTGAATTCGATATTCGATGGCGTTGGGTTTTGTTTATTGACGCGTGCACCATTTTGTTACTTTTAGTCTTTTACGATTTAGTGCAATTATCTTAATTATTTTAGTTTATTGTGATATTAGAGGTACGTATAATACTTATATTATTTAAATTACACTCATGAACTTAAAAAAAAACAAGTTAGGTACAATGTATTACAAAGTAGATATATATGTCTATATCAATTTAATTAAATTTAATTGTTACATATCATTATGGAAAATTTAGTTAAACCACCACAATTTAGTGCCTTTAGTGGTACAATTTGCGAGTATTGTTTGTACTGTACCTATACAGGGTGATTCACGACTACTCCCTCGGTGTCTTGTGCCTAAAGGGTACAAGATATCAGCTTCATTTTTTGGTGACATATGTAAATTGATAACGACTATGTTTTAAAATTATTTTCAATTATACAGGATGCTTCACAAAATTGTAATATATCAAAGTTACGTTTTTTTAAATGCAACCCCCTGTATTTTATTACATTTTTAGATTACTTATACGTTAAAAACTAAGGCAACTTTATTAAACGTTCCGTATACCTATCGCTTACCAATTTTGAGAAAATTGTGATTTTAAGAAAAATATTCAATTTAAACAACCCCTAATAACACGGAAACCACTTACTTTTAATAAGGCAAATTTATATCGATTTATCTTGACCTTTAAGACTTTTATTTGCACTACGTAGGATTTCGATTTTTTGTACAGGGTGTTTAGAAAAAGGATTCATATTTTATATTTTTCAAACATCAAAAACTCACAACTTAAATGGAACACCCTGTATGTTTTTATTCTATGTTGAATAACTTTTCATTTTCTATCAAAAACTATGAGTAATAGATATGTCTAAAATCAACGATTAAAAAGTTATTAAGATTTTTTTCTAAAACTTGTATGGAAATAGTTTTTGTTTGTATTCTAGTAGGCCATGATTATTTTTATTGTAGTTGATAATTAGATATGTGATCAAAACTTAATTAAAAATTAAATTGAAGCAATGGCAAAAATACTGTAGTAAATGCCATTTTTTCCTATGCATAACCGCACTTGTTTTCAAGAGATCTTCTAACGTTATGGTGTAATAGTAGCAAACGCATCCTTTATTCTAATCTTCATGTCATCAGCAGTGGTAGATGGAGTGTTGTAAACTAAATTTTTAATGATAATAATAATAATAATAATATCTAAACAAACTTCATCAAGAAGACTCGAAAACGTGTTGTTCTAAAATCCGTAAAAATTTTACTCCGTTCAAGTTTCCATCAAAAAATCAAAATTCTCCCAAATACATTGTGGCTCCACCGGTTTTGGCGGTCAACAGTGCGATACAGGTGACGATTTTGTAATGAAAGTTATGTCGGTTTACCAAGCCGTTATGTTGTGGAAAGCGGATTCGTCGGTAAATAAAACATATTTAAATAATTCATCTTCTTTTCCAACTTTTTCGAGACTCCATAAACAAAAATTCAACCTTCGTTGAATGTTGAAAGCCTCGTCCATATAAATTCTGGTGAAGTTGAATGTGATAAGAATGGTGTTTATGTTTTTTTCAAAAATATTTAAACAGACAATTCCTCAATAAATGGATTGGAAGGAGGGGTCCACAACACTCCACCTACCACTGCTGATGGCATAAATGATTACTTCTTGTTATTAATTTCATTTTTAATTAAGTTTTGATCCCATATCTAATTATCACCTACAATAAAAAAATAAAAACATACAGGGTGTTCCATTTAAGTTAAGTGAGTTTTTGATGTTTGAAAAATGTAAAATATGAATCCTTTTTCTAAACACCCTGTACAAAGAATCGAAACCCTACGTAGTGCAAATGAAAGCCTTAAAGGCTTAATAAATCGATATAAATTTGTGTTACTGAAAGTAAGTCGTTTCCGTGTTATTAGGGGTTGTTTAAATTGAATATTTTTCTTAAAATCACAATTTTCTCAAAATTGGTAAGCGATAGGCATAGGGAACGTTTAATAAAGTTGCCTTAGTTTTTAACGTATAATCTAAAAATGTAATAAAATATAGGGGGTTGCATTTAAAAAAACCTATCTTTGATATATTACAATTTTGTGAAGCATCCTGTATAATTGAAAATAATTTTAAAAAATAGTCGTTATCAATTTACATATGTCACCAAAAAATGAAGCTGATATCTTGTACCCTTTAGACATAAGAGACCGAGGGAATAGTCGTGAATCACCCTGTATACCTGTTGTTGGGAGAAATTTCATTTGATGAATTTCCATTTTTTGTGTGGTTTGTGGTTCAATTGATTGTAATTTAAAGAATGTTTCTGCTCAATGAAGTAGTGAAATAGCCGCGTGACTTTTAGACCGTTTAACTTACAAATTCTGATTTTGTTTTTGTTCTAGCGTCAGTGATGATGTGCCACTGCCAGACCCAGAGCCGGACCATATCAATTAATATGTAAATACGTATGTAATATGTACATATTCTCTATGTAATCTTAATGTCTAATAAAATATTTATTAAATATTATTCGTATATATATTTCACATTTTAAAAACATTCCAGAAGGTGTTCCTTAAATGTTATATTAACATTCGGCATAACTCCATAGAATATTTTGCAAACGTATTAGTACCCCTATGGACCGAATGGACAATGTTCCAGAAATATTTTGAAATGTTTAAATATTACAAAATGTACAATAAATATTGTAGTAATGTTTAAATTACTTCTATACAACATTGCTAGAACATGCAACCTGGTGAAATCGACATGTTCTGAGAACATTAATAAAATATATTCTGTGTACAGCAAAATGTTGAGTAAACATTTAAATATTTTTAGAAAATGTTTGTTATACATCGTAACAACATCCGTGTGTTGTTTGGGTAATAGTTCAACCGAAAAATACGTTTTTTTATTTGTAACGCAGTATACATATATTCATTAATAAATAAAATAAATAACGTAAGAATAATATGATACCTGCCTGCATATCCAAGCTCCAAAGTAGAAATAAATTATAATACCTACGTAAAACATTGCCTGTACCAAACAACAAATGAAATTAGACCGTGTCGGGCATAAACTACTGAATTGAAATAATAAAAAAATTCAAGCGTGAACGTGACCATTACGAAGTAGGTAACACACTTTCAATCAGTTAACACTTTGAATAGTCGACAAAAGTGAACGTATCTTTGTAATGTGAAACATTTAATGGACTAATCACAACGCTCAAACACTGTCGCTTTAAAAAAAAACGAGATCAACCAGAAACGTTAATAACTGCGATTGATTATTCAGATTCGTGTTATCAGATATAAAAGTGTAAATAAATTTTCTTTTATCTCTTTCAATTGTGCATGACCCCTTTTCGTTTACGAAATTAAGAACTACGATTACACGTTACGGTCTCTAATTTTGATTTTAAAAATTTTGTTAATTTTTGGCGATATGATTTCTATAAATAGATACCACTCCTCCCTTACATTTCAGTTATTAACACGTTAATCGCCATAAAACACGTATATCGTGTCTCAGATTTCAGTGCGGTTAAGCCGCGAGGTACAGGTGCCGTGCCTCACGCATTCTTGTGCACCCAGCGCCGAGGAATCGTGGAATCCTAGATTCTAGTAAGTTCCGATTTAAGTTGACAATACTCATGCTTCAGACTAAAGGATTTTCTGAATTTTCTGAAGCATAAGAATCCATTTCAGAATGACCACACCCGCATTAGAATCATCTGCGTAATCTTCTCCTTTCTTCAGTACTTTTGATACTTGTTTTGAATTATGTATTCTGTTGCTTCTCAACGTGCCGAATTTAAGCACAGGCAACATAGGCAGTTGCCTAAGGGCCGCCACCACACCACAAAAAAATAAAAAAAAATTAAATCAATAAAGGCTCAGTAGAAACAAAAAAATACTGAGTTTTGTTACAAATAGTTAGACGAAAAACTTATTTTTATCTTTGAGCGGGAAAAGTTAACATTTAAAAATCTGCGAGATCAAGCAGTACGAAATATGAACACAAATGGCGCCTTTCGCGCATTCTACTGCGCCGCGCTAGACCAATAGCAACAGCGGAAAATGGCGTGTCACACGGCGCGCGAATAATTTTTGCCATTAAAAGAGCAGGACTTTTTCCATTGAGAAAGCGAGTGAGACGCGTTTATGAAGCTATAGAGCTATCTAGCAAATTATCCATAAGCGACATGACGCTTTTGAAAGGAACCCTTTGATTAGGCGACCTCTCCTTTCCGTAGTAAACGCTACGGTTGTACGTGTATCCTTTCTCACAGCACAATTTGAACAATTTTATTCCAATCTTGTGTCGTTTCTTCTTGATGATTTCCTTGAATGACAAGCGTCCCTTAAAAGGAACAATTGACAACTCATTATTTATGTCGGACGATGGCTTTCAACGTAGAACTCTTGTCAACGACAACAGATGTTTTTTGCTAAGCATATCTCTTTGTTTCAGTGGGGATATCCTGGAAAGGAGCGTCATCAACAAATAGGAAAACAAAATCGGCGGGAGATTTGTTTATATGCGTCTCGTATAGAGTGTCTTTTATTCCGACACTTTGTACTTGAAAGCCAACTTTCTTCATAGAAAGGGCCGTTACAGGACCCCAAGTTATCTCACGTCTCTCATTTGAATCTTCTTCTCCTGACTCGTCCTCACATAGATGAGTTCATCAATGGTTTCATCTACAGGGTGATTCATTAAGAATGTCCAATCTCTGAATTGTAGATTCCAGACCTCAAAATATGATGATTCTGCCCAACATGCCTTATACAAATATTGCTAGTTTCCGAGATACCGGGTGTTTAAAGTTTAAATATGAATTTTGATTTTCGCAATAACAATTAATTAATGTGATTAAAAATAATAGACAAGGGTTATTTGATATGAAGAGATCTTTGCGAAAACGGATCATAAATAATAGTTTATTGTTGTTACACATTTAGAGAATAAATTTTTTTTTTAAATTAAAATTTATTGAACTGTTTAGAAGCAAATAACTCGATAACTGATCGAGTTACACGAATCAAACAAGAGTAACTTTTTTTTGTAGAATCTAACGCTTTTCCATATTTTATTATTAGTTTGCTAATAGTTCAGCCGAAAAAAATTTTTGCTTAGATTTACTAAACACAACCAAGTATAACTAGCGCCCTCTATTAGCAATGCTAAATTAGAGTCCAAATTGGCAATCCTCATGCAAAAAAAGGTAAAACTGCCAATTTTCAAAAAGAAATTGTGAAAAAATAGAAAGTTATTGCGAAAATCAAAATTCATATTTAAACTTTAAACACCCGGTATCTCGGAAACTATCAATATTTGTATAAGGCATGTTGGGCAGAATCATCATATTTCGAGGTCTGGAATCTACAGTTCAGAGATTGGACATTCTTAATGAATCACCCTGTATATTTCATCTTTTTGGTAGATTTTCATTCCTCGATGTTTGTTTTTATTGTCTTTTTTACCTTGACCTATCTTTCGCTTCTTTCGCTGCACTTCCTCGAACAAATATGAATCCGAATTGGAGTACGGAAAAAATTGTTCACTAGATCCGGCGCTGAACGGTTCAGGTTCGTCGTGGGATAGGAACTCGTCCATCAATTTTTGGAGGTGAGCTTGTACTTTGTCGTAGTCACCCATGTTGAATATATAAAAACTGATCACATTTGTCATCGCTCGCCATGGAACAACTGTCATTGCCTGCAATGACAGTTGTTCCATGGTCACCAGAAACACAAGGAGTGTCTCATCAAAAAAACATGCAAAAAAATTAAAAAACACAATTTCCGAGTACGGTCCGATTTTGTTTCACAATTACAGGTAACATTAGCTCAAAAAGCGACTTGGCCCCGGGGGGACATTTTTTTTTAACATTATGTGCAGATAATGTACAAACTTGTAATTATCGCAGAAGTTTTTTACGTTCTTAATTTTTCATTATTCATAACGGAACGTATTACAAAGTTCCTT
The DNA here is from genome assembly GCA_036250285.1 of Pyrocoelia pectoralis. NCBI lineage: Eukaryota > Metazoa > Arthropoda > Insecta > Coleoptera > Lampyridae > Pyrocoelia > Pyrocoelia pectoralis. The sequence continues at coordinate 10,611,209 of CM070075.1, forward strand.
CGCGAGCATTTATGAATTAATACTATAGCAGAGATGGGGAGTATTCAAATTTTCTTTACACGTGCTGTAAGAAATGAATGATTTTTTAATAACTGTGACACATAAACTGTCGTACCTGCATTATTAAACAAGAAACTTGAAAGAATAAATGGAATATTATTTAAAGAAGCTTAACTTCATGCAAAAAAAAATTAAGGTAGGTAACTGTCGAACAGATTTAAAATACCATAACGTAAAAGATTCGAGATATGTTTATGTGAATATCTCCCAAAATAGGAATAATTAAATAAATATCTACCTACTTCTTCGTAACACGAACATTGGTGAAATAAGAAAAGTTATATATGTATAATAAAAATGTGCATATTGCTTTGTAAGTTTCAATTAGCGTATAAAGTAAGAATTTCTAAGATGAAGCTACGAGCTGTCTTATTATTATGCAAAATTTGGGTAGTCTTTACGGGATTACGTTGATTTAATTGCCTTTAAGGAAGTTCAGTACTTAACCTACAATCACAAATTTATCGCTAAAGTAGTTCTACTACATAAACATTACAAATGTTTTATATAGAGAGGGATAGATTCTAATGTTTAGTTTAACTCTATCAAGAAAAATGTTTGGCTAAACGGAAGAACTTTACAAGTTCATAGTAATAGAAAGTTTATGATTGTCGAAATATTCTTGTAACATCTAATAGAAAGTCAAATTAAACTGGGACAGGAAAAGGGGAATGAAGAAATTAGGGAAATGAAGGCAGAAATTGGTAGAATGAGTGGGAAATGGGAAGAAAAATGTAAGGGATTGGAAGAAAGAGTATGTAACTTGGAAAAAAGGGTGGAGATAATGGAAAAAGATAAAAAGAAAAGAAATTTAGTGATAAAGGGGATGGAAGTAAATGGGCGAAGAGAGGAAGTGAAGAGACAGGTAGAGGAGATGTTGAAATCTAAACTGGGGGTGGAAGAGAAGGTAGAGGAAGCGATAGAGATAAGTAGAGGGATGGTATTAGTAAAAGCAAGGAATATGGAGGAAAAGGTAAACATTATGAAGAATAAATTCAAGCTGAGGGGAACAGCGATCTACAAGAAAACTGGAAAGAGAGGGGAAGCAGGTGAGGATAGGGTTCCAGAAAGTGTGGGTGGAGGGGGAGGAAAGGAGATGGGAAGAGAAAGAGGGGAAGTTAGTAAAGTGGAGTGCAAAAAACTAATAAACGGGGGCCGGGGATGGGGTTGTAAAGGTGAAGTAGAAGCAGAAGGGGAGGGGGAAGCGAAAAGGCGTGGGGAAACAAAAAGGAAAAGTAAAGTGTTGTTTTGGAATGTGGCGGGGATAAAAGGGAAGGGTAGTGAATTCTGGAACTTTATAAAGAACTTTGAGATGGTAGGTTTAGTGGAAACGTGGTTGGAGGAGAAGGATTGGGAGACTTGGGAAAATAAACTTCCGGTAGGGTTTAAGTGGAGTGCGCAGTTTGCGGTAAAAGATAAGAAGAAAGGTAGGGCTAGTGGAGGAATATTAACAGGAGTAAGAGTGAAATGGGACGGTGACTGTGGTGGGGTGAGTGCGCAAAGACAAGGGATAATGATTAACCATGTGAAACGAAAGGAAGGGAAGGGTTATACAATTATGACGGTATATGCACAGGGGATGAGGCGCTTGAGTGATTATATAGAGGAGCTAGTCAAGGTAGAGCTGGGAGAGCGTGTTATAGTTGGGGGTGATTTCAATGCCAGAATAGGGGAGAGTGGGGGAATATTGATAGAGGGGGTTGAAAAGAAAAGGAGTAGTATGGACAAGGTGTTAAATAATGAGGGAAAGGAATTATTGAAAATGTGTGAAGAGAGAGGTTGGATGATATTAAATGGTACTATGGTGGATGATACGAGAGGTGAATATACGTTCATGAATGGAAGGAGGGAGTCGGTCATAGACTATGTGCTAGTGAATGGGGAGACGTGGGACGATGTTGAAAACTTTAAAGTGGGGGAGGAAGTGGACTCGGATCACCAACCCCTGGAGGTGGAGTTAAAAGAGGATTGGAGTGATGATATTATAACAAAGAGAACTTGGAGAGAAGTGAAAGGTGGCAAGGGTATAGAGGAGTATAAAAACACGCTAGAGGAAGAGGGAGAGTGGGTAGAGGAAGGGGAGGAAGGTCTACGGGTGTTAGTCGAAAAAATGAATAGTGCGGTGAGGAAGAAAAGGTATATGGTGGGTAAATGTGGAGCAATAAGTGAGAAAAGCTGGTGGAATGGGGAATGTAAAAAGGCGAGGAGAGATATGAGGGGCGGGAGGAGAAAGTGGAAGAGGGGTGAAATGAGTTTGGAGGAATATAGGTCATTGAAAGTGATATATAAAGAGACATGTAGAAGGGAAAAAGTAAAATATAAGGTGCTTATGGAAGATAAGATAAGACGACTAGAGAACGAAGGGGACGTATGGAGATTTTTCAAGTGGGAAAGAAATAAAGGAAAATATGAGAGGTGTAGGATAGAGATCGATAAATGGAGGGAGCGATGCATGGAGCTGATGTGGGGGACAGAAGACAGAGGTGAGGAGACGGAGAAGCAGAAGGATGGTAGGAAAAATAAGACGACCAAGCAGGGGAAGATAAGCATGGAGGAGTTAGAATGTGTGTTAAATAAAATAAAGAGGGGAAAGGCGGAGGGACCAGATGGGATACAAGGCGAGCAATGGAGGTTTACGGGAAAAATAGTGAGAGGAAAGATTTTGAAGATACTCAACAATATATGGGAAGGAGAAAGCTTACCAGAGGCGGGGAGAGTGGCTACAGTGTGTCCTGTATACAAAGGAGGGGATAAAAAAAACGTACGGAACTATAGACCCATAAGTGTGCTAAATGTGGGGTACAAAGTGTTTGCGATGGTGATAAGGGATAGAATGGAGAAGGAAATAGAAGAGAAGGTAATGATACCGGACTGGCAGGCGGGCTTCAGAAAGGGAAGGAGCACTTTAGACAATATCTACATATTGAAACAGTTGGTGGAGAAGACAGAGAAAATATAGAGCATTTGGCGGAGAACTGTGGGGAACTAAAGGAGCATGATGGTGGATGGAGAGGGCTGCTAGGGGAGGATGGAATGGGGGAAAAAATGGATGGAAGATGTTTTAGAGTGTAGAAGAAGAAAGGGAGGGTATTAATGTGTGTGTATATGGATATAGTTGGACAATAGGGATAGTGGGTTTATGTTGGGTGGTTGGGATATTGTATGGGGGAAATAATCTGTTTAATTTATAGTTTTGTTGTTTTGTTTAGAAGCGAATCCTTTGTTAAAATTTTGTAATTATAACAAATAAAAATTGATTGATTGATAGTAATAGAAAGTTTATGATTGTCGAAATATTCTTGTAACATCTACAGAATGTTTCCATTTATATAGTAAACCTGCACAAAATTGTATGAGTACTTGAATGAACCATTCATGTAAGTGAAGTGAAGTTTGTTGGACTAACGCCCAATCACACCAAACGAGCTTCGCAATGATGTAAGTACACAACATTTTTTTCTACAACCGAGTTAGGTACATAGTTTACTGCCGTAAGGATTTTGTATCTATGGAAAGATCTTTCTTGTTTGACATTTCAATTTATTGTCCTATCGTGTTTGAAATTTAATATCTCGGAGACTCGAAGTTTCTCGATATACTATTGTATTATTTAATTAAAGTTATTAATTATTAATTTAAGATTTCAAATAGGTTATAATGTGAAATGTCAGAAATTACTGTCACAAAAAAAATGCATCTCCATGAAATAAATAGTCCGCGCACGAGTGCGAGAAATTGAATTTCGTGCATTGTAAGTAATATGCGAATGTCAAGCTTTTTTGACGGTTGTAGAAAAAATAAATTTGTGATACAAAATAATATATGAGCTTCACTTTTTGAAATCTAGCATTTCGTACAATTAGAATCAAATCAAATTTGTACTATCAGCTGTATTATTTTGTTAAGCGGTACAGAACAAATGAAATATTATACTGGGTGTTCCAGGTTGAATGATAATGACTTTGACATTTTGTAGAAAAACACATTTTAAGGTGGGTTGCTCCTATAAACATAGGTGCATAGGTTCTAAAACTCTTTTATTTATTTATTTCCGAACTGTGGAAAATATTCAAACCAAAATTGGCACACAAGATACAGACAGAGGGTCATAATATCCATGGCAACCATCATTTTTGTACACAGCCAAAATACATTTTTACCCTATATCTCAGAAACAAAGAATTTTAGGACCTATGTTTATAGGAGCAGTCCACCTTAAAATGTGTTTTTCTACAAAATGTCAAAGTCCTGATCATTCAATCTGGGACACCCTGTATACTATATATACTTAAACCAACCATTATTATCACTTGAAACCATAACCAACGAGGCTTGTACTGAGCAATAAATGATTGCTTTTTGCGCCAAGATTGATCTACGTCCTTCTATACTATATCACTATTGCCAATATTTGCTCGTAGACATACAAGCGACAGTTTAATGATAAGAAAATGATTACAACCAATGCTACGACATCCTCTTTAGTGTTCTATTTAATGTCTAATGTCTATTAGGTACTTAGTACAGTGCGGCAACTTTTGGGAATATTAAGTGATGGAAAGAAGAATATCTCCTATTTTATTTTTATTTTTATTTATGTTGTGGGCCGAGATCTAGGAACAGCGGATTTCCAAGCATCTCTAAGCGCATCAACTGTTTTGGTTATTAGCCCTTACTAGAATTTTGTCTGACTATCAATCAAGCATCTTTATCCTACCGAACATCGCATCGACGCATGACCTACGATTTTATATCCTATACGAGAAGAAGGCGGGTTACAGTTTTTCTCCGCTTAGAAAAACGGCTATCTTGGCCGGATTTGAGTAATACGGGTGAAAAGTAAACACGCTTATCTTAAGACTACCGAGGTAGTTAAACATCTCCTATTGAGAAAATCGTAAATTTTTTCATACAAAACTTCAATCGATCGATTATTGTGATCGAATGAAGGACTTGTGACTACCAACAATCGCTAATATTAAAGAGCGTGCAAGGAGAATAAGTAATATACTTTCGTAAGAATTGTTATTTTCCAAAATGTTATTGATATATCTAAATCACAAGAACGCGGAGTGGCCTAGAATTTCAATATCAAAGTATCAAAGTACGTCTAGGGTAAACATGCCCTCATTGTATTCTACGCAAGCAAGGTTAGTCGATGTTATACTATGTCATATAATCTCTGAAACTAACAGACTCAAGAGTTCCGTTCAACTCGAACTCTACATTTACATAACACATAAAGGACACTTAATTCTCTGCAGTGAAAACTACTTGAAATAGTGCACTATTCACGAATACGTTTATTCCTTATTTGTCCTATTTGTCTGATGCTTGCCTAAGTGTTAATATGTGAATATTAACTGGACACTTTTTGCACAGAAAATGTTATAAAATAACAGCAAATTAATTTTATTGTATTTAATAAAATTGGATTGTATCAGCTCATAAAAACCGTAAAACCTTAAAATTTTAACAAATATATTTTCAAGTTGTCCCAAAACGTTCTCTACAACTTACTAATCGTAAACTGAATTTACTAACTGTACATTACTGGACAAAAAGGTGTTTTAATTATTGATTAATATAAATTAAAATAATCATAAAAATTTGCCACTTAGGTCAATGAAAATAACACCACTGAAGTTCGTATACATTCTTCTTAAAACTGTGTTACATCGCCTTTTGCAGCAATTACTGTTTTTAAGCGTTGATTCATAGAAGCTACCAACTATTCACATTGTTCTTGAGTACCTAATAGAGTTCCAGATCTCACTGATCTCCTTGAGAAGAGCTTTAGTTTTCGGGAGACTTTTGTCTTATTTGTTTTTTCATAATACATACCCCACAAATTCTGAGCATGTTCAGTCTAAAACATTTATACGATTGTCTTCCAACTATTTCTTTGTTGTTCTAGCCGTATGGCAACTGCCCCCATGTTGCTGAAATATAGCATGACTCTCAGAGTAAGGCCTTTCAATTCAAATAACTGATTTTTTTTAAATCGGCCAGAAAGTAGTACTTTCCGGTTTATTTTTAGGTCAGAAAATCTCATTTTGTCGGACCGAGCCAGAAAGTTATTGTGATAGTCCAGTAAAACGTTTTACCGGACTCATTTTTACTTTCCGGCCTAGAACGGTCAATTGTTCTGCCCGTTTTAAAAAAAATATTGTACGTAATACGTCACAAAAGTGCTTTTACTGGACTCGCAGGCTTGCAGGACTCGCCTGCGGCTCGCCCTGTAATTTGCCCACTTGTCCAGTAAAAGATCACTTTCGGGACTTGTTACGTAAACTACTATTTCAATATATATCAATATACAGGTTGATTTACGTAGCCCGTTCGTTAGAAACTTTTTGACTTCCCACTATCGTAGCCTAATGAAATTTAATATGAGAATATAATCGACCATTCTGAATCCAACTAAAATATTTTCCGTAAATACCGGAAGTAGCTACCAAACTTCGTTATCTTAAATGAAACTCCCAAATTTCCATTACATTTTTGGATTTGCCCTTCCATTTTATGGTCACTTCAGTAAAGTGTTTTATGCCTAAAATTTACCGTTTCCGAGTTATTCCGGAAAATTCGAAAATTTGGGCAGCTGCAAACTCTCGCAAAAATCGCTACTGTGCCCTAACCGCTGCGAATTTCGGGATGTCATAAGCTAGGTTTTGATGTATTTAAATTTTGGATAAAGTCTTCCGCAATCCCCGAAATGGGCCTCCGAAGCTGCATATCTTCAAACCTCAATAACTTGCTTATTTCAAATGGAATGCCCAAATTTTTTCAACATCATCGTATTCAGCATTCAAAAATCTACATTTGTTAAAATGACCCTATCACTAAACCCAGCCATTTCTGAATTCTGGAAAATTTCCCTCTTTTTGGTTCAACTTCAATCTAAACTATATTCAACTCCAAGGCGGACTAATGGTCGGTGATGTCTAGTGCGTTGACAGTAATTTTGACATTTTTACGTCACCGGTACGACTGTCAAAACATTTAGATTGAATTTAAACCAAAAAGGGGACAATTTTCCAGAATTCAGAAATGGTTCGGTTGGTTATAAGTTGCAATCTTGCATTTTCTAGAAATTTGCTGTACAAACGACTCATTGTCCAGGGCCACTCGCACATTCCTAGCTATCAACAAATAGGTTCCATTTGACGACATTTCTACTAAAAGCGCAAAGAATGAGAACTAGAGCAGATATCGTACGTTTAAATGATATTCTTCTGTGACGAATTTAACAGTACTTTATTAGAATAACCAAGTTCTGGTTTCAAATCGATGTCAAGTAGATTTCAAAGAAAGAAGAAAGATTACATACTTTCTATTAAACAAGCGGCTATTGATGGGGTTGGCTCGAATCACAGGAGATGATTTTAAATGCCTTTAAATGTATGAGCTGCGCAACCTTAACAGTAGATAGTTTCTTTCGAGCTTTAATACCTTTCTACCTACTCTACTAAAGATTTGATTTAATACATGTTACCTAAGCAATATGGTCACATGAATTGAACATAATGTACACAGTAGAATGTCACTGCGTTTGCAAACCCCGTCGAGCAGCCCGTAGAGATTTGCTATATTAGCCTCGGGTAAATCCTCTTCTCCATTCGCAGAAAGCTCGCTTTTGCAATATACAAGAGCCACAGGTATGCGCCACATAAGTTGCCATAACGTTTTAGCCTCCGACTCTGAAGTCCGACATTCTTCTGTGATTTGGGGTTCAGTATTGCTTCTTCTTCTAGATCTCCTCCTAACATTACAGTTTATAGTTAGCTCTGAGTAATGCAATTAACAAAGTTGATGATATAATAATGACACTTTACGTATGAAACACAATAGACGTATCTTCTGTAACAATGTCATAGTAAGGAAGTAAAATAAGACACAGTGAAAAGATCAGGAACTAGGATTCTCAATTAAAATTGTTAGCTGTATGTTTAACTGCAACGACCGTAGGCAAATCCATCTCACCACATTCACGAGGTAGAATACTGCGAATTCGATTGGTTTGCTGTTCACTTTTCCAGAGAATCAGATGAAATCTTCTTTTTATCTACATAATATTTTCAGAGTAACTTAAATTGAAGAAGTTTTTCATAATTTTGTTTTGCACTCTTACCTTGGAGCTTTTGAAATTACTGTTTGGCATCTATTTTTAACAGAACAACAAATCCTTTGACGCGAGTTACCAATTACATGGCCATCCAAAGAAAGAGATTCGATTAGATCTACCAATGAAATTGCAGTCGTCTTACTCTACATACATAATAGCGATCTCGGACTTTCATGAAATACTACTATTTTTCATCGTCAGAGCTTATCTAAATTAACACGAAATGACGTACTTTAATTTGAGCTAATGTTGTATTTGGATATCTACATTGTATAAATTTATTTTTGCAATCCTTTATAATTTAGGATCACTCTTTCCGTTATTAGAGAATTTTCGAATGTGCTACCGCTTAATTCTTTAGATTTCATCATTCGTTAGGAAATTACGTCATCGTCTAAGTAATTACATATCTATGTATCAGTGAAGCTGAAAGTAACTATTTAATAGACATAAACAACCATTATAGAATTAGATTTCTACACAACCAAAAATAAGGGGCAATTTCTAAATCTGAAAACTCGAGAGAACGAAATGAATTCGGTCAATAGTGAATGCTGTGGTTCATTGGTTCTCTCCAGGACGTTGTACTTACGAAAATTGAATTGACCTTTTTTCATTTGAAAATATTACACTTCCAATAAAAATTATTACTTACTACTGTACGGCAAGCAAGTTTCAATATTTGATGTCGTTGGCTCACAAAAGAGCATTAAGTTATCTTAAGGTGTTTATTTGTTTATTTATCGCATACATTCCTACCTCGTAATTTGCCAAAATTATATTATGTCGTTTTTGTGGAAAGTAAGGAATTCCGCGATCTAAAGATCATTCAAAGAAGTCAGTTTTAGTACAGTTGAAACTCTCGAGAGAAGGACTGAGACGTGGTACGATTGGGGAGTCTATTTAAATGGAAATTATGTCAGATGGGTTATATCCAACAATAATAAGTTACAGTTGTCACTTCTTTGGCCCAGTTCACTAAATTTATTCAAATTGCAAAGTTGCGCACAAGGAAATTTGTAACAAAATTTCTCAACGTACTCAATCTAAATTCAAACTGCAATCTGGTTTTCGTAGATAATGTAACAACGTGCTTGAAATAATTGCATGTAAGCATCAGACTTAAATGCACAAGTGTTATGCCACCACTTAACGGATAGGTAAATAACAAGCTAAGTTATTTAATTGTCACGTAGGTAACGAATAGACGTGTACATCCACTCAAAAGTTTTAATCAAAACTTGTAATCACACAGGAGAGATTTGACGACCCGTAATTAGGAAGTACAATGATCCTCAGTCCAACAAAGCTTGCTTACCTTAATAGAACCAATTTATTCCGGGTTTGCTTCCTACTATACTTCATCTACCATCAGATGCGTTTACTTTATGCGGCGTAAAATTCTACTTTACGACTTCTCTTTTGATAAATATATTTGATTTCCCGATAATCTGAAATTTATCTGATATAATCGCAATAAAGCATCAATCAATTACAATTTATATCCTCTCCTTTATGCTATCGCCCTTATTCAACAAAACACTTTATTAGAATGATTTTTTCGATATTGTTAACGTTTTGTCTCCTCCCACGTTTATAAATCCGAAATTGGTCAATACTAGTATTTCACATACGTTGCAACGTTTTAGTTTAGTGCCTTTTAACAACTTAGGAACGTCCTAAAGCATCTCCATAAGATGAACTCTCGTTGCAAGAAATAAGTACAATGGAGAACATTAAATTTATGTATTGTCACCTAATAATGTTGGGGATGTTATAAAAGTGAGGTTTTAGGAAAGTTTCAGTCTTTTGGTGGGAATTTTTATTCTTGTGCTATTTGCAATTGAAACGGCATTCCTACGCCTTACGTAGTCTCTTCCAAAAGTAATGTTGAGTTAATTTTGCATAACCCATCACTTGTGCAACGTAAGAGAGCATTGTTTCACGGCAAGCAAGCTTTTTGTCCACTCCTTTGGTTAATGCAATTTATTTAAATGGTGACTGCATTTATTCCTTATACTGGCAAGCCAACTTATTGGCCTACAGATCCGAACAAAATCCCAGACCTCATAGACGTACAAGAAGCATGGGACATGATCTCAGATCATTCCCCCATATTCCTTCCCACAAGCCATAAGTGATACTGTCCTACCTAGAAGACCGACACTTTTTTGTTAAGTATAACGACAAACAATCACCACTCTGCGGAATAAAATCGGGAGTACCACAGGAAAGCGTGCTGGGGCCTCTGCTATACCTATTATACACTGCTGACCTACCTGCCAGCAATAATATTTTCACAGCAACATTCACCGATGACACGGCCATACTCGCCTCACATGAAGACTCCAGAACTGCCTCTCAGATACTCCAGGATCACCCGAGAAGAGTCGGAGATTGGTCAAAGAAGTGACGAATAAAAATTAATGAACTGATTCACCAACAGTAGGGGTAATTGTCCGCCAGTTACGCTTAACAACCGAGAACTACAACATCACGACAATGTCAAGTACTTGACCATTCATCTAGACAGACTGTTAACATGGAAGAAACACATATTCATGAAGCGTAAGCAGTTGGGCCTTAAAAAGTCAGAGATATGAACTGGCTTAGTGGCAGAAAATCGAAACTTTCACTACATAATAAAATACTGATTTACAAAACCATCCATTTGGACATAATATGGTGTATGTACAGCTGTGGGGGCTGCAACAATCTCCAACATAGAGATCTTGGAAAGGTTACAGTCGAAAGTTCTAAGAATAATAGCAAACGCCCCATGGTTCGTTCCAAACTACCTAATAACTCGCGACCTACAGATGGAAGCGGTTAAAACAGAAATCAAAAACTTTTACGTAAAATACGCCAATACACCCTAACAGCCTTGCCACTGACTTAATGCTACAACCTACAACAGGACGAAGACTTAAACGCCACACACCTAGTGACTCAATTGACAGATTTTAAGTGTTCTGGTGATTGTTACAAATAATTAAACTAATTGTATTAGAAATAATTATGTAAGAATTTGTGGATGTGTCCATTCTCATAAAGGGGGAATTTAGGTAAGAATTATTAATAAAAACTCACAACCTCCCCTTAACTGTTTTAATGACCAAATGAGATGAAGAGGTAAAGGTTTATGTTTTTTAAAGTAAGTTAACAGGAACATCGTTTTCAAAAATATCTCTAGATTGTTCAATATCCCTGATTCTTCTATTATGTGTTCAAAAGCGAACAAAGGCAATTGTTTTGTTATTAGGCTAGAAAAGGTCACTGAATTTATTACCAATCCTAGTTTCAATAAAAAATCACAACCCTTTAAAAAATTTTATCAAAAAAGTACGTCATACCATTTACCAACATATGTTCACCCTGAAGGACTTTAACGTTAACTATAGAGTTCACTCCTTAATATGAACCCGAGGTGTCCTCTACTTTACGGCTTACCAAGAATCCACAAACCAGACTCCTGTGTCAAAAATCACTTCTTGGCTTAACCTCATGTGAAAGAATGTCATCCAACTTCAACCTAATTATTCCATCAAAAATTCTACAGACTTTGTCCCTAAAATTAATTCCATTATTCTTCCTTCAGAATTTTCTATGATTTCGTTTGACCATTTTACTTCTTATTGGTTTGCATCGCCGATGGTTTAAATTACTTTAAAAAACATACACCTTCATGTCTTTTTCGCATTTGATCATTAAAACAGTTAAGGGGAGGTTGTGAGTTTTTATTAATAATTCTTAAATAATTAATGTACTAGATAGGAGGCTGCCAATGGGTAAGTCTCCTACATGACATTTGGGGCTACAAAAATGTGTTATTGTAAAATTATATTACAGAATGCAAATATATGGGGAACAAAAGAAAAGAAAGAATCACCTATTAGACTGGTACATAAACTGACTGATTGGTAATACTACTCTTGAAAACTCGATTGATCTATCAGTTCAGCTACGAACCGTGGAGTAAAGGATAATGAACTAGAAGTAATCGTCGAAAATTTTCAACAAGCAGCGTGGAAAATCTGCAACCTGGAACCAAACCAACAGCAAAGGGTGATAACTACCCGAAAACAGACCAGGGAACTAATTGCTGAAAAAGAAAAATCAGAAGATGGCAACGGTCTAGAACACGTATCGATAAGACAGCTTTAAATAATGCTAGTAATAACTACAACGTATTAAAAATGAAGCAATTGGAGAATACCTGAGGGAACTCACCAATCACAACAAAACTGACTCCTATGGAGAGCCACAAAGAGATTGAAAAAGCCCACACTTAAGAATCCGCCAACCAGACATGCCGATGACTTACAAAAAGCGTACAGATTCGCTCAACATCTAGAGACGACATTTCAACCAAACGATGGAGATGACCCCTAGGAATGGGCTGAACCGAGACAAGAGGATATCATCATCAGATCTACCTCTCCAAAAGAAGTTTCCGATGAAATTAATATTGTTTCTTTGGCGAAAAAGGTGTAGGTACATGCACATAATGGAATTGGTCTAGAAGTTCAAGAATATCATCATAATCCCCAAATATATCCATTCCCTTCTCAAAAGTCCTTGCCAGAGGAACATTTTGGAAAATATGCCGTAACTGTTTCTATAGTCATCCAGATTTAGCTGATGCAGTAGTCTAAGCATCTGAGACCTGGTACCTTGAACGTAATGTTTATAAGTATCAGCCTTTGTGTGAAATTTTTTTACGTGCTTTCGAGCATATGATGAGAGTTAATCATTTGGAACTGGTCGAAGGTTTAGGTACGCTTCTTCTAGCAATTTCAACGCAAGTAAACTAAGCACCATAATGCACAAAACTACATGACGATAAGCTTCTGCACTTAACCGTCTAGGTTACAAAAAAATTAGTTCACGAGATTTTGGACAATCCGATTGGGTTAACTGATATTCATATTGGAAAAAAAATGTTGTTGGGCAGCATTGTATTTCCGAGCAGTGCAATTATTTTGTTTGAAAATGCTGTTTTCTATCCAATTGTGGATCACAAGGTGTACCAAAGAGTAAAAATGGTCGTAAGGTATGAAGCAAAATTGAGTGTAAAATTGTCAACAAGACTGGCGATCAAAAGAATCTCACCAAAATTCAACTCGCGTTACACCGTGGGCTTGATGAATGTTTTTCCCCCACTTCCTTTCATTTTTTACTTATGCTTCGTATCGTCCATTTAATTCATTGATGATGCTACAGTACTCGATAAGTTGAATAAAGTATTGAACCTTATCTATCTATTTACGAGGGCTGTTTTTTTTTCAACCCACCGATTGGCTATAAAGGAAAGACGGGTCAATAAAAAAATGATTTTATTGCCAAAAGTAATGTAGGTACAATCAAGGTTACTTCTCGACATAATTACCCTCATGATTGAGGCTTTTGTCATATCTGTAAACAAACCTCTTCATAAAATGTAGCCGCCAATGATTTGAAGTGAGTTGTGACGGTTTCTTTGAGCTCTTCGCCTGTTTGGAAGCTCCCCCCCCCCCCAAGCCAATTTCAATTGGCTGTCGAGAAGTAACCTGGATTGTACATTACTTTTGGTAATAAAAATCGTTTTTTTATATTCACCCGTCTTTCCTTTATAGCCAATCGGAGGTTGGAAAAAAACAGCCCTCGTTATATGTTCCTCAGAAAATGTAAAAATCACTGAAGAATGAATCACGTCGTATATGTAAGACATGGCCGTAATTGAATAACTTGTATGAAGATAATACATATAGTCCAATTCTGTTATTAAATTAGATGTAAAGATCAAGTAGTGTATGTGCCCGTTTGTGCAAGTAATTTTACACCCCTTCTTAATATCCCTTAATATCCCGAAGTTATAAATTCATTCGAGATTTAGAACAGAAATTCTGGCTTGTTTAAACTTGAGTGAATGTCCATTGATGCGTAAGCATGAAATGGATTGAAAGGGTCGCATTATTTAAACGATGCTTCATTTCTGACTTTAGTTGTACCTACATTATAAAAAAAAACTTTTTATACTAGTACATACTACAGGAACATTTTAAAGATAATTTATTTTTGTGTTTACAGAAATTTTATAATCACGGTTTTATCAAGTTTCTCTAGAGCTAATAAACTCTTATTAAATTTAAACTAGCAGTCCGCATAATATAAGCGTACCTACGTATTGATTGATCAGATTTCGGAGCAGAAGCTCTAACGAGGCTAAGTGGGTTTTGTCCCTCTACCGTCAACAATGTGAACGTTTGAATAATTTTTCACTAAATTTTTTTTTATCTTACATATTTGCCATCCTTTCATTTCTTTGTATGAGATATTTGTGTGCAAACTGATTCAGCGCAAACTAAATTATACTTGTAATTCATGGCCCCTTGACTAGTAAATTTTCAGATAATACATAATTTTACCTTTTCTATGTATTGTAATTCTATCTCATTTTAAATGTATTGCATACATGACGCAGATGCATTATTATCCAAAACGTTTTCAAATGTGGTGTAAGTGAGGGGTGGTAAACATGGGTTACTAAATTATGGGACTAAATTGCAAGATAGTTTAGATTTTACTCATAAGTATTCCCATTCCCAGTCAATGCATATGATCGTCTTTGTACCAGTTCAACTTCAATCTTCTCACTTAAGGCTTTTTGTCCCATTGTTGATTCCTTAACCGCCTCTTTTGATCGATATAAACAGTTACCACCTAAGTAATCGTTGGCACACGTAAATAAAAGTTAGTCATTTGAACTGTGTGGGAAATTATCCATCATTTCATTCGTTTGAACAGCATTATTATCTCCATGCAAGGTTAAGTTTTATTTTGAATTTCTCTTGTCACGTAGATTTTGATAAGCTCCAACTGAACAAGCTGTAGAGTACATTAAATTGAAATATAGAGAGTGCCAAGAGCCAAGATACCCTGTATTTTTCCGTATCTCCATTATTTGTAGTCGGATTTCAAAAAATTTTTTTGGAATCAACAGTTTATTATCTACAACATTTGTTCAAAACTTTTTTATAAAAAATTTACAATAGCAAAATGGCTGTCATTTTTTTGACCATGCTGTCGACTCTTCTGTCCGTCACCACGATGTTCACGTCGTCTGCGAAGCCGATTACGGTAACTCCCTCCGGGTTTGGCAAGCGAAGTACTCCATCGTACATAATGTTCCACAAGGTCGGTCCCAGGACCGAACCCTGTGGAACCCCGGCACTACTTTTAAATACAAAACTCTTGCCCTTCCGTGTTCTTTACCCCCATCGTACGCGTTCTTCACATCTACTGCCACCACTGCGCAGTACTCGCGAGTTTTCCAAGACCCTCCGTTCGCATCCTGCCTCTCTTTGTCTATAGCGGCAAGCGCGTTTAATCTAGTAACCTGACGATTAACTTTGTATGATGGAATTAGTGGTCTTGGATGTCGATAAGAATTGACACGTAAGTAGCGGTTGTTGTTTCTTGTAAGTTTTAATTAGTAAATCCAGGAATGGTAGTCAGTTAGTGGTTTCTATAAATTGTAAATTGAATACTGTTATTAATTAAGTAATTGTTTGTAGACACTTCCAATATAATTTATACGGAGTATTCAGTACGTACTGTATAAGGAATTTTGGGCTTTGAAACCTAATACTTTGGAAAGCCTGGAAATGCTTGGAATGCAAAGAAACTCAAAACCTAAACAAAAATTATTTTACTACTTAATGTTCGTTTAAAATGATTGCTTCATCAAAAATGACTGCATTCGCTAAAAGATGATCTTGTCTGTGGGGTAAGGAAACCCTGCAGTTTAGGGTTCCCAGTTGTTACATGTAGGGAAGGATTGATGAAACTATGATTGGTTAACTACTTTAAACTAAATTTAATTGGTCATAATGCATAAACATATACAGGGTGTTTCTACTCAAATTGGACAACGTAGTAGAGGTTATAGAACTCGTCAAAGCTAACATGTTTTATAAAATAATGTTTTATTTTTACTTTTGTTTTCGAATTATGGACCTTTTTTGTTTCTTACACATCTCTGTATCTCCATTATTTGTAGTCAGATTTAAAAAAATCAAAGTTCTTTGGAATCAACAGTTTAATATCCACAAAGTTTGTTCAAAACAACAAAATGGCGATCATTTTAAATTTTGGAAATTGAATAGCACAAAATCTACTCTACTACTATAATTTAAAATGACCACCATTTTGCTGTTTTAAATTTTTTGTAAATAAGTTTTGAACAAACGCTGTAGATATTAAATTGTTGATTCTAAGAAACTTTGATTTTTTGAAATCAGGGTACAAATAATAGAGATATAGAGATTTGTAAAAAAAAGCCCAAATGAAAAAAATTACTTAAAAAAAGTGTTAGTTTTGACGAGTTCTATAACCTCTATTACGTTGTCCATTTTGAATAGAAACACCCTGTATATACCGTCACATTTTGCTTGCCTTCCAAATTAATCTTTTGGCTGTTATAATATTAAGTTTTGAATTTTTTTCCAGTGGAGGTAAAAAAGATAGCAGTGCTACTCATCTTCGTAAGAAGCAGTATTTTTATATGTAAATGCTACCAAATTCAACCAACCGATTTTAAAAATTTTATTTATTGCAAATTACCTTCAAGTAACTTTCATCTAATTTCTGTAAATCACTATTACCTTGAAAATAATTTAAAAAATACATCAACTTTCCACAAAAAAATACTTGTTAATGAGCAAGTTGAATATTTTTGGAGAAATCCCCGTTAGAAAGTTTTACAGAAACTTTTTAATTGGTAAGGCCTGCTTTTGATGGAGCAATTAAATTTAATATCCTTATTTGGAAAGGGTTCTTGTTTTCTGTAATAAAACATCTCGAAAATTATTTCAATGGTCTTTTAGATACCTAAATCAAACAACGGAAAAGTGCGTAGCAATTATACTACGTCACAATTTTTCAGTGGCCTGTCTCATTAAATTTGATATTTTAAAAGGGGTATAAACGATAGGAACAAACTGAAAATTGTCTTCTAACAAATTTATAATTAGTACGCACAAATACCACAAAGCTTTAAACGTTTTTAGAGTGACCCTTTCCTTACAATGATATGTAAAACAAAATTACGATTTTACAAACGAAATTAATTTATGTTTGTACTTTGTGGCATAGTAAGAAATACATTGCGCTATAAAGGAATTGAAATTTAAAAATTTATTGTATCCCTTAAATTAGTTTATTTCGTGCATCGCGACCTTTCCGTTTTAATACAAGATTCATTTACTTAGTGAATTTCGCACCCTGATCAGCTTGGTATTCTCAAGCGCGTTACAATAAGCTTTTATGAATATTCATAGGATCAAGGTGTACGTATACTCAAAAACTATGCGAAGACAGGAAACATTTAATCCATATGAGGGATGGTATTAACAAAAGCTCTTTACAAAGGTACTTATGTTTAGGAAACTCCATGATACCGGCAATTCAACATTTCGCAAATTATTCGATATGTTACTACCTACACACCTTTGAACCAATTCCGTTTAGTGGTAATCAGATATCAAAGTCTCGGGATGAAATAACTTTCACGGACTAACAAAGCTCTACATTGTTGTTTCGACAGACATGGGTTAGCACATAATCAAACGGTCACATTTACAACTGAGTAATCCAATGTACAGCTCTAACGAGTTGTGCTGCTTGACCGACGTAATTAAAGTTAGTTTTATTACAAAACTTTGCATAAGTAATTAAATGAGGTTCCGTCCTTTTTTTTACAAAAGTGGATTAGAAGCTGCGTCTTAGCTTTTCAATTATGAATGAATTGCAACGTACTTAAGTTAAATGGGCTGTACCGAACAGTAAATTGGTTTTACTGTGAATGCACTAAATGAGATCAAAATGCAAATTTATTTAATTGCTAATTAAAATTTATAAAATTCTGACGATCACGTATGGATGCAGACCATTCCAATTTAATCAGTTATGTAAATGTGTGAACAATTCAGTGTTTGTGAATGCTCCATTTAGTGCATAACGCTCCAATAGTACTTCACACGTTAAAGTTAAAGACTACAAAAGGCTTAGGTACGTTGAATAAGGGTGGCCTTACTGTGAATGGAAATTGTAACCATTTCCTTACCAATCGTAATCAGAAGTCGACAAAGGTTTTTTCACTGAACAACAATGTGTAACAGAAAAACTATATTAATATTATTGTATGAAGTAATGACCTAGAAAAGCTTTTTCTTTCATTAAGTTAAGGGAAAAACGGTTAACTTTAACGATATCTATTTCCCGGTTAATATGGAAGTCACTATATTTTTAATATACAGGGTTTCCATAAAAGAACTCCGGGGTTTTGAGGCGTAATATTTTAATGAAGAAAAAAACGTATATAAGTGTTTTATACATTATTGGAAAGGTTGCATTTTCAAGTTTTTTATACATATTAATACAGTTCAATATGAGCCCCGTTAGTGGCACGGCACCTTAGAATATAAAAAACAACACGGCACGTATCGTAACGGTACTCAATCTCTGCCCATGTCCTGGCCAGCATGTCTGGGGGGACGGTTGCCACGCAATTATTCGTTCCCTGAGATGGCCAACATCACGGATTTTCTCCGAATACACAAGATTCTTGATATGGTCCCAGTAGAAAAAGTTCAACGGAGTTATGTCAGGGCTCCTTGGAGGCCATGGAATAGGTCCTTCTCGTTGTTTCAAGATCAACGCTCTGGAGCGCTGCGAACTGTTGATGAAAACATTCCCAATTGGTATGGGTAAAACTTGATGAGCTAATCGTTTCGGAGATATTAATTACATTTCTGCATCTTCTACAGTTATTAATATATAAATTTTTAAAACCCCGGAGTTCTTTTATAGAAACCCTGTACAATGACAATGTTCTTTCGTTCTTTGTTGTGGAAATGATACCTAGATTGCGCGTGTTGACAGACAGGTTCTAAAATTTCCGTCTCATTAACGAATAGGTACATTTTTGTTATGGCGAACTCTTTTTTTTATTTATTACACTTACCCTCGAGCGTGACTAGGGTAATACTCAGATATTTTGTTGTATTTGAATGTGACATCTGAATATTCAGGGGTGCACCGTTTTTTTTGTTTTCTTGGTGCTTCTTCGTGTTTTTCATATTATAGACAGAATGGTTATTGTAAAATGTGATAATGCCCGTATATCACTAGTGTACATTATTGTACACTAGTGATATGTACTTATGTACAGGTCTGGTCTTATCATCAATCAGTATGCATTCCTCTTAATTCTGAAATGACTTGCCCCTGATTCACCCTAAAAGCTATGATCCTATTAATTCTGTATAATTCAGTGTAATGAAATGTAATCACCCAATTTCGAAAAATTGGTCAATTAATTCGTCCGGATGTCTGATCATGTTATAGGAAATTCTTTGCTGATTCCAAATCTCTGGTTTTTTTATCTGATCACCCGTTCGTCATCGGCCCTAACACTACACATCCAGAATTTATACATTTACAACCATACAATTATTTCTACCGCACCCCTATGCACCCCCTTTCTTTCTTCTCATCCCCAGCACCTCTTCCATCCATCCCCGCCTAAATCCGCCCTCTCTCAGTATCCTCAATCTCTTTTACTGTCGTACCTCTCCGCATTCTTCCAACATATGCTCTATGTTCTCCCTTCCCTTCCCGCACAGTCTGCGCCGCCTCTCATCGTCTTCCAGCCACCATTTATTTTCTCTTTCCTCATTCCCCACCCTGAAGAGTGCTATCGTCCTCTTACTTTACATTCCCCCTTTATCCCTCAGATACTTTGGGGTTTCTATCGTCACTTAGTTCCCTAAATTTTAAATTATATCGCCCCTCCTTTATTCTCGACATTCTTTGTTGCGCTTCCACACCCTCATCTCTCCTTACCATATCCTTGACAATCATCCATCCCTTTTCCCTCCTCATCTCCACCAGCTCTCTTTCGTAGTAACGTCTGCTTTCATCCTGTCCGTGTGGTATTCTCCGGTTTTTTACCTGGCTCCAACAGCTTCTCAAAATTTCCCCTTCCTCTCTACTTTCCATCTTTTCGTTTCTATTCTTATCCTATTCAGCTTTAGCTCTTCCTCTAGCACATACCCTGGGGTTTCTCAATCCAGCCTTAACACGCACTTTCAATATTTACGCTGTACCTTTTGCAACTGTTCCATTTCCTGCCATCCCCACTCCTCCGCCCCATATAACATCACACTTTTTACTAGTTTCTCAAATATCTACCACTTTTTTTTTATATCCCCCCTCATCCACCTTTCCCCCATACCCCAAACTTGCCCCACCCATCCTTGTTATCATATCTTATCTTATATCCTAGATATGTAACTTCATCCACACTTTCTATTGTCTCCGCCCCCCACCACCATTCTGTCTTCTTACCTCTTCCTCTCCTCTTTTGGGACCATTTTTTACTTTCTTATATTCACCTCAAAGCCTTTTTTTCCATGTATCTCTTTGTCGTCCGCATCATCTCCCTCTCTAAACGCCACTAGTACCAGGTCATCGGCATATCCCAGCACCCATACTTTCTTCCTTCCAATCACCACCCCGTCACTTTCGTTCCCTCGCGGAACCTTAAGGTCCCCAATCATAGTTGAAAAGAGACTTGGACTCAGAGAGCAGCCCTGTCGCAATCCTTTCCCAGTCCAGAAGGGTTCACTAACCTCCTCCCCCACCCTCGCCCTACATCTAGTCTCTCTATACATCTCCTCCAACATTTCAACAATCTCCTCCTCCATGTCTAGCGATGTCAGTCTTTCCCACACTTTCGCTCTGCTCACCCTGTGAAACGGTTTTAGAGGTAGCTTCAATTATACATCACATTTATTGATGATGTGTGGTTTATTCAATTAACTTTGGCATTTCCCTTGCTATGGTGCATTCTCTCCAGTTGGCTGCATAACCTTCTCCACAGTATACACAATTGTTTGTAATGTTTCTTTGGCGCAGTTTGATGAGCATGCCCAAATACTTGGTATCCTTTACTTTGGGAACAAGCTTGATATGAATTATTTTAATTGGCAATATTTCCCCTGGGTCTTCTAACATAGCAATGACGTCGTTTCATATCAAAACAGGTTCAGATAGGGCTTTTAACCTAATAGAACTGATCAAAAATGGTAGGTTGGATAAGTTAAATAACAGTATCCACCCGACGAGAACATGTACTACGTTCGATTCGTTCGGTATAAAGGCAACATACAGGAAGCTATAAATCCCAATAGGCAGGTTAGAATCCATCTCTTAATCAGTTTGTATTTTTTAAATCGAATTAAGCTTCGGGTGCAGTTACTGTCTTAATTAATTTAGCTGAATTTCTTGAATTACATTACACAACTATGTGTTAGGCCCTTTAAAGTATAATTAACAAATGCTGTACCTACTTAAAGATTATGGTATTGTGTGACTAAAGCATGCGAAGGCGCAAGCACTAACAATAATGGTAAATAAATTTGCTCATAAATGTATCGATTATATAATAAAAGCTCACATTTGTTTTAATAACAATTTTATACCTTTATCGCAGGATATAAAATAAAATCCACTTTATCGTAAATTTTCTAAAGCTGCTTTAATGGTGGGTAGGTATACTTAAATTTATAACTGTATTGAAGTTGACAGGCTTGACATAACGTTCTTAGTCAGTTTAAAATTTTTTTTTATATAAAGCGCTCAGTGAAATTCGTTATTATCAACATATTTACTTGCATCCCAAAGTATAATAGATAATTCAATTTTTTTACCTTTAACGCAACGAAATAACCTTAATAGGACACTAGCTGTAGCTATAAAACTCAAAATTTAATACTGAAAGAAATAATCATTTCAGGATATTCGACGCAGCAAAAGTAGAAAAACCTCTATTTTCTATTATGTTTCAACGCCACGTGGTGTAAATGAGAAGCTACTTTTATTATTTTACCAAAATTGAATTTTTGAGTTAAAGTCGTGAATTTCCCTTATTTTTTTTATTACATCTCTGACAAGCAATTCATTCAGTTGATACGCTCCTGAAATTTAATCGTATGTAACAATTACAAATTGATTTCTCATTTATGCATCATTTACAAATTAATAACGAATACTTATTACTTTTTTGACATTTTTATTTCGAAATTTAAAGGCAAAGTTAGTCGCCTAATTAAGATGGATTAAGCGATGGAATAAATCCTGGTTGTCACTGACGCAAGGTTATATTACATCCGCTATGATGAATCCCTATTCTTTTCCTGAATCCTCTGCAGATTCGTTGTAATTAATGCGCTACTGAAGCTCCTCTTACTGCAAAAATACAATTTAAATATGAAAATATAAAATGTGAATCATTACTCGGAAAATTGCTTTATTCAAAAGGCGTTTTAATTTTAATCTGCAACATACGGTGAGGGGAAAGCTAAATTTTGCAGCTTTGAAGCAGGCCAACCAAGAGCACTTATTAATGTTTGAATAATTACGAATAAACTCTAGTGGTTCTGTGATTTTAAGTGAAAGTTTTAAAATTTTTCTTAAACCTCATCTTAATGTAACTCGCAAAGATGTAAAATATGGAAAAGGCAAGATTATTTGAATAGCACCAAGTTCTAGTGCATGTTGAATGTAGAGTTGTTTGCTCTATCTTTTTTTGGAGTTAGTATGCGAGGAGCACAATGTCTAATGCATTTACATGTTGTCTTTGATTTAAATTTGGCGTTTTTTTTTTTACTAATATGGACAATTCAAGGTAACGCGCAAGTTAGTAGGTAGATTGTCAGGTAGATAGTTGTCTTTATATTCTTTTCACAAATTTTTAAAGTATATTGTATCCCTGAAGTCAGGTATTAAATATTAGGGCTGTAAAGATCCGCAAATTTTATAGATCCGAGTATCGGATACAAAAATATCCGGATCCAATGGATCCGAATACCGGATTTTTGTGGATCCGGATGGAAAATCCGAAGGTTAAATCCGGATCTACGGAATTGGGGGTTAAATCCGCATCCACCGATCTACGCATTTGTGAGTTGAATCCGGACCTGCAATAGATGTTATGCAAAATAATATGTCTTACCGAGACAGCGCTAAAAAAATGGCGTTACAAAATCTAGCCTGTACAATTATGTCAAAGTAGCATTAGAAAAGGGATTAAATAACGTTGACTTTTCACCAAACTTCAGGAAGTCTCAAATATTTAGTAGACAAATGGAAAATGCCTTGGAAGATTACTTACTAAAATATTGCTCTATGTTTTATGGGTTAACACCAAATGCAACAAGGCATATGAGTATGCTTTACAGAATTTAGAAAATATGTCACATGTGTGGAAAAAAAGTAAGTTGGCTGGCAAAGATTGGTTCGGGGAGTTTCTCAAACGGCATCCCATTCATACGGGCGTCACAACAGTACAAAAGAGAAGAAAGGAGAACACCAGATTGGCCAGGCAACATGTCGTGAGAGAGGAGAACTTGTAACTCAAGTGGGCATAATTTGTGCCGTGGGGTCTACATTACCGCCAATATGGATATTTCCTAGGCACCGATTCGATCGAAAAAGGATGATGCGTGATGTTTCAGATTGTGGTGCCCTCGGATTAGTAAATCCAAGTGGTTGAATGAGCGTT
The DNA here is from genome assembly GCA_036250285.1 of Pyrocoelia pectoralis. NCBI lineage: Eukaryota > Metazoa > Arthropoda > Insecta > Coleoptera > Lampyridae > Pyrocoelia > Pyrocoelia pectoralis. The sequence goes on from CM070075.1 coordinate 10,635,004, forward strand.
AGAGGCATTAAAACGCATTACAAAGCATGCAAAATGTTCATTAATCATGGATAATCATTATCTTATTTATCAGTACCCGCAATAGAATATTGCAGATCTAATGGAATTGTTGTTTTAACGCTACCACCTCACACCTCAAACAAATTTCAACCCCTTGACAGAACGGTATTTGGTCCGTTTAAGACCTTTAATCAAGGCGTAACTTCTTGGTTGCTTGTGCAACTTGGATAAACAGTATCGATATACGACCTACATGTTATTTGCCTACAAACTTAGGATAGGGCAGCAACATCTACAAACATCAAAGCAGGGTTTAGGTGCACCGGTATTGTGCCATTTGACAAGTCTATTTTCAAGGAGGAAGAGTTTTTATCATGTCACAGATAGGCCTTGTAATCCTGGTGAAGATTTGGAAGGGAATGAACCATCTACATAAAAATCTAATAATTCAACCAATAATTTGGAATTGGAGGTACCAGTAACTTCTGGCAACCAGCCATTTGTATCTCTTGAAATGATTCGCCCATTCCCGAAAGCCCCACCAAGGAAAGGTATTCGCACACACAGAAACAAAGGTAAATGCAGGATAGCAACTGACACGCCAGAAAAAATAGAACTTAAGGAAATGCATGCTAAGAGAAGATTAGTTATTGTTTGATAGCGATGAAGATTTTCCAAATTTAAGAGATGTTCCTGAAGGAGAGTACCTTATAGTCAAGGTACACGGAAAAGCTAGGATTCGAAATTACGCGGCTAAAGTTCTTAAAAAGTTTCATAACGGCTACGAAGTATAGATATTTTTTAAAACACCATGTGATCTCAAATAGATTCACTCTAAAATGATCAAGCCTTATTTGTGACATTTGCAGATGTTAATTTAAGTTTCCTTGCCCTATTAACGAAACTAGAGAGAGAGATTTACGGATATGTTGTATTTTAACATTGATATTAGTACATTTAGTTTACTTACACTAATCTAGGGTTTCAAGATTTTTCACCTTCCCTTACTTGTCATTAAACACTAAAATAAATCATATATTCTTCATTCTGATAGTTTTACTTACTGTAATAATAATATAAACGTTGTCCATTCCTATTGTCTCCCTATTGCTTGTCTAATGTCTCCCTTCAGACGGGGAGAGTTTGGACAATTGCAATGGTTAATGTTAATTCAGTGTTTGGGTAAAACATACACATTGTTTTTACCTTCCTGAAAGTTGCTGCTAACAATACCCTATATAAGAATTTCAAAAATCGTTAACACCGAGACAAGAAACTAATAAATAAGTATAAAAATTGTCCAGTGTCCCCACCCTCCCCTACTATTTCTTGGTGGAGGATTTTGGCGCTCCTCCGTTTCGGTTTCAGGATGGTGTTGGGTGTTCATTCCATCAGGATGCATTTTGTCTATTGTAGGTGCCTATTTCTTGTGTAATTTCGTGCTGTTGCATTTTGATGTGCAGGTTAACATCATCTGTTCCAATATGTGACTTAGCACAATCATGGATGTTATCAAACTAGTTTTCTAACTACTTGAAGTACAAGTGAGCAACTGTTCTGCGTGGCAAAACAAATTGTTTTCCTTTGAAATTCCACTGCAGATATCAGTATATCTGTGTATCACAGTGCGGTTTTTAATTGTTATTGTTAATTGTTAATTACCTTTTAACAGCTTTCGAATAAACACAACATTATGATTACATTTTTCTAAAGGCGTTCTCCATCACTTGGTTCACAGTTTACAACATTTACTGAAGATTCATATTGGTCACCTTTGATTTATATCTAACAAATAGGAAAAACTTTAAATGTAGGCATAGTTGTTTTATGCCTCTATGACTAACCAGTATCCAGTATCTGTAGAGATAACATATAAGGTATTGGACTCGAAGTAGTAAAATATCAATTGAAGCATCTGGATTCTGGATTCTGAATTGAATTATTAAGTTGTTTACAGTTGATACTGTAAGTGGTAGAGTCGCTCTGGGCCATAAAACAGTTGTTTTGAAGCCTGTCGAGCTAACTTATCGAGTTTTTTATTGCCTGTTGTTCCAGCATGCCCTTTAACCCATACGAGTTCAAGGGTATTACTGTTTGTCACTTGCTCTAGTACCTACTTGGTGACACTCGGAAACCATCATAGAGGTGATTTTGTATTGACCTAGTGCCTGCAGAGCGGCTGTGCTGCCCCTGGAAATTCTGATACTTTTATATTCTGACAGTCAAAATTTTACCTGGTTGTTGGCTGATATGGAAGTTCAGTTCTTTGGAATAAATTCCGGTACCTGTTCCTTCTGTTGTTTTAGATTCATTCGTGAAGGTGGATATCGTCGGCTTAGTCAGAAAAGCTCATAAGTCAATATAAGTAAATTTTAAAGGGGAGACAAAAATCTGTTTTAAATATAATCATGTCATTAGACAAAACACCACGGCGGTCATTGCAACGTTTGTGGAATTACGAGATTTTCCCGTCAGTAACAGCCAGCATGGATTTACGAGGTATTCTTATTCATTTATTGAACCTTTTGCTCATAGAGTTCATTTTTCTATTTATTTTAAGCGTAAAATGTCATTTTTAACAAAAAGTGGACTTACGAGCTTTTCTGACTAAGCCGACGATATGTCTGATTGGGATGAGACTTCCGCGTCAAAGAAAATGTGGTAGTTTGTCCCTAGTATAAATCGAGGGATGAGTGAGTCAGATCGTCCTTCTAGTATAGGAAGTCGCTTGAATGCCTCGCCCAGAATTCGAGAGTGACCCAACTCAATACCTCTGCTGTTCAATAACCCTTTATTTTTCAGACGAAAGGCTGCCAGCGTGGCCTGCTCTGTCACGTGGAGATCCAGTGGAGACCGTGCACGAAAGGCAGCAATGGAAGCATGAAAGTACAAAAAGTGTAAGAGGTCCAACTGTAAGTGTCTCATTTGTACGGTACCTAATGGAGGAAAGGGGCCTGCGAAGAGACCCCCCAACTTTGATCTTTAAAGATCGATATCTCCGTAGCGGTGCGACTTTGCATGGAAGCATGAAATTCATTTTAATTGGTTATTATGTTGGTTGCAGCTTTTTGTGCTATTTCATACCGAAATAAAATATTAGAATAATACTAAACTGGAATCACTTTTGAGTCGTAACTTCAAATTATAAAAGAAAAAGAAAATGAATTGAGGCACTATCAGCTTGAAACTCGAAACGAAAGTGAAGCTATGTCAGTCTTAAGTCATCCTATAATTACCTGGAAATTCCATCATGTATGATGAGGTTCCATATCTTGGCGACTAATAGTCTTATAGACTTCGAGAAAGAGGCTCTTAAGGAAAGTAACCAAATAATTACTGGAAATAATTTTCAAATTTCTATCTCTGCCACTGCATAACTGCTGCAGTCGTACGAAGAAAGAACTGTTGTAGAATATTATGCCCTTGTAAGTTGTCAAAAAGTACAGTACCGTCACTAAATAATTAAAATTGCAAACTCTTTACTTAAAATGAAGCGAATGAGCTTTTGTATAAATGGGCTAAAATTTTGCTTCCACGTAAAATCGTATTTGGTAAATTAGGTTTCGCCTCCACTTCAGCCCTTAATTTATGTGCAGAATAAGAAGAATTTGACAAAAAAGGTCCAGGTAATGGTACTATGTTTTTTGAAAACTTATAATAACCTACGTTCTACTTATGTACTTTTTTGTTGGTATCAGTAGAAATAGAAATTATTATTGGCTGATTTCTAGGATTTTCCAAGACATGAAACCTCATCATTCTTAATGGAAATCCCGTAGTACAACTAAACAGTTGTTAAAGATAAATGATGTCTTTACTTAAGATATTGATCGTTGTGTAAGCTTAACGTCACACGCAATGCTGCGAATGTGAAAGAAATAAAAATAAACGCACAAATAAGGAAACAGATTAGAGACGTTAACTTTTCTTATAGCAACTACTACAGGAATCTTAAAATGATTATTAGAACTATCATGTAGCGACAGTCAAATACCACTTTCGTTTTCAATGTAGGTATTCAAAATATGTGAAAACGCAATCGACAGACAGGTTTAGTAACCTAGTTAATGACGGGAGCCATTTATTCTGTTAAATAAATTACGCAACTTGTCATCATAAAATGAAAATGTTTACGGTAATTTGTCAAGCAGTGAGGGTGCACATAAGATTTAAAAACGTCCCCATCTCCCTCCATGTCAATTTCAATGACATTTGCAAGATTTATACGAAAACCATTTCTAGTTTGTTTTTTTTGTGTACAATTTTGTTGTTTTTCTATTAAAAAAAAACCATTTCTAAGCTTCAAGCTTAAATATTTCAATTTTGCGAAATATTTAACAGGAAATATTGGGATCGCGTATGTGAAATATAATTGTTTATTTTACACAACAGTGCACTAAATACTTGAAAATTAGTCTTTTATACGATCACAGGAAATATCATTTATGTCGGAACCTTTTATTTCCGTCGTTGAGTTTATATAGTGACATATCAGGCTGAAATCTTCGGGATATACAAACCCAATTATTTGTCATTAATGGTTATTATGATTAATGATCCCCATTCCAAACCGAACTAGAAATGTGTAAATTATTAAATATCTCTCAACCTCAAATATTAACAGTTGCTCTCACGTAGGCTACAGGTTTTTGCAATCAATACGTGTGGAGATGAATTTTTAATCGCGATGCAGATCTATTACTTTCTAGCTTTATTATAACCTTTTATAAAGGGCTTAAGAATGGGCAACCATTTCCGTCAGATATAGGGAGTATTGTAGCGTTAGGGATGTGTCGTTATGCTAGATCCTTAATTATCATAAAATTAGTTTTAATGGCTCATACTAAAATGATGAAACTATTAGTTGAAGAGCGTATATATGCATGAAAATAAGATTAGAAGTTCAAATCTACCAAAGCTGTCCATATTGAAGATGTATAGAAGCTTGTCACCCTTCGAATCCCTTATCAGATTAGTCGCGAGCTACGCTCGGTCATAGGGAAAATTAACTTGATATCTTTTAAAACCTCGCCCTTTACGCTGTGGTAAACCAGACACCCTTAAGCTTATTTACAGCGCGATGAGTCACGAAATGGTTTATCTCACCCACAAAGAGACAATCACTTTAATTATAGAAATAAACTTTATCACTAGACAGTGCGGTTACGAATTCAGACTTTAAGTATTGCAGTTTGTAGATCCTTCTCTAATTTAATTACTGACGTTGTAAATGCAGTTCCAATATGTGCTCGTCACAGACTTTTAATTATTAATAAAGTACGATGATGTGTCAATGTTAGATAATGTTAAACGATACAAAGGTGGTAGTCCCTAAAAAGTGTGTAGCGATTTGTGTAAATTATGTTCTATTCTGCAAAGCTAAAAGTATCAATATCGTACTACGAAAACCATTACAGAGGAGATAAGCATTATGAGGCAGGGGCTTGATATCGAGAGAGCCAATTTTATAGTACCTAGACTAGCATCTCCCGTCCTCATAAAAAATTACTACATCACAAAATTGAATACATCTTTTAATATCCTGCTCCTATGATGTAAATATTCACTCTGAAAGAACAAAAGCTTACTTATTATTATTATGATATTACGTACCTATTGATCTATTGTCCATTGGCATCCTAAAATTAGAATGCTGTAGCATTCAATTGAATTCCTTGAATTAAAACAAATCCCATATTTGAGTCCTTTAATCTTAGTCTGTAAAAGCTTTATCGCCGACCTAAGGAATTTCCTCAGCCACCCGTCCGCAAACATATACAGAACCATAGATTTTAACTGAAATCATGATGGGAATTTTAAATAGTTTGAAATACAAGTCGGTCAACGATTTGAAATTATACAACTTTAGGTGATTATTGGATTTCGATTGACAACTGTACCGGGTCACTTTAAAGTAGCAATTTTAAGGGTTTATGTTCAACAAAAGTAGTTATTCACCATTATTCGGTTTAAATTGATGTTTAAAAGAGTGTGTGATACATTATTTAATGTACCTACGCACTGGAATGGTTAGTAGTACATTTCACACTGTGACTACCTAAGAATTACTGAATCTAGGGCACATCTGATAAATTTTTACTACTGGAACTATAGATTAGTTTGTTGAATTCCAATTTCCGAAATTAATTGAATCCATAATATAGATGTAAGGTCAATCTCCAAATGGGGTGAATCGATATGGTGCTGAGCAATAAGATCACACACCCTTTCCCATAATTAAGTTTATTAAGTTGAACAAAAAGGTTGAATTTTGACGGTTGACGCAGTTCCAGCTTTCTTCGCAAAATTTTTCATTACAGAAGACATGGTTACTAAAATGTATCGGTAGTCACAAGTAATATCATTGGCTTTGGCATATTCCTGAGATGATTGGAAAATTGACTATTACCTATAAGAAAACTATTGTTGTCGCCACCGTTTCACCTTATATTTACCTCGGCGAATACCGTTGCTCCTGAATTACTAAAATTATTAGAGAACCTTCATCTAAATACCGGAAGTAAATAATAAACGTAAGAATTACTTTTGTGGTTGTTGTCTATGTTCAATTAAATTAAACAAAATCATCGTTCCCGGATAAACTACACTTTTCTCGCCCCGTTTGATAATATTATCTTATACAAAATATACATACAACATATATAAATTGAAGTAAATACCCATACATATGCTTTATTATATATCAAGTATGTAAGTATTCTTTAATAAAGTTATATAAACCGTATGTCACACAATTACGTATATTTTACATAATAGTATAGAAACTTACGGATATTTTGTATACAGAAATTCATATAATATATACATATAGATAATTACATATTACCCATGAAGTTTATGTGCTGTCATATTTGTATGATTAGATTTATGTACGTTATATGTAAAATTTTAAATGTAAGAAGTATTACATATTTTTTATGTATGCCTTTTGTAAATATAATTATAAATTATCGTTACATATATTATATTGTCGAAAATAAAAGTCCGTTTCTATTTGCGCCGCATAATTAATCGCACGCGCGGGTTTTCTGTAACGCCAAAAATTGTAGTTAACGTACCTTTAATATTAGATCCGTATCGACTAAAATGCGTCTAATTTATATAGAAAATAAATAATATAAAATAAATTAAATCCTGGTCATTTTTAACATAAAGATAGGTATAATTATTGAATAAGACTTCACTCAACGATATAATCAAACATAATTTAAACTCGCGAAACAGCACAAAGTTAGGAAGAACGAAATAAAAAAAAGGAATGTTTCAGATTACCGCAGTGGTACAATGTCGGATACAAAGAAAACACATGTCGGATTTCGGAATTTGCAACGCCCAGCCGTAACGGTTCGAATCCGGTTAAGGGGTACTTTTCAAGCAAGTATATAATATCATAATAAACTGTCTGCCTTCAGTTCAGGTAAAAACGGGTTCCTGCAAGAATTAAGTTAATTAAAAGTACAGTTGCACGTAAAAATGTAGTTTTTCCATTTTTTTTGTATGAAACTGCTTAAATAATTTTTTACATTGGTAATAATACATTATGCTCGAGTAGCTGCCATTTGGTCATCGCAACGCTTTTACAACTAATATTTTTTATGTGAATATTACATAAATTATACATAAAACGTACATAAATTCGGGATAAATTCATGTACTATAGATATAAAGAATTTACATCTAATAGACATATATATTATTTTGAAAATTGCTGACATTCTGACATTAAATATCTCTTCCAGTTTTATGTAAATCTAAAAAGCTCTTATATAATTTATATGTATTTTATATAATGTATAAATGTGTTTGCAGGGTTAAAGGAATTGTATGGTTTGCTTAGAATCGCCATATTATTTGATCAGATGTCAAATTAAATTTTCTGTGAGTTATATTCGGAGTTGGCAAAATTTTTAATTTCCTTTAACTTCCCACATTCCTTCATCATATATTCCAAGTTCTCCCACCCTTCCCCACACAGTCTACACATTTTACTTTCGTCCTCCCTCCAGTACCAATTTTAGTCTCTCTTCATTTCCGCACCTAAAGCTCGCTACTATTTTTTTTCTTCCATTCCCATCCCTCCCTTCAGATATTTTGGTTCCCGTCTACCATTAGTCCTTCATTTTGTTCATTATATTTCCCTTCCCTTACTTTTTCTCTCCTCTCCTGTCCCTGTACGTCATAATATCTACCATTAATTCCATTCCTTCTTCATACCTCATTGCCCGCCTTCCTGTCTAAACCCCTATTCTCTCCAATTTCATCTCTTCCTCCACTACATATCCTTCTTTGAAATACCATTAGTTTTGTCTTTTTAACATTCGCCCTTAAATCCTTTTTTACCAAATACCTTTTCAAAACTCCTATTGCTTCCCTCATCTCACCCTCATCTTTTGCCACAACCGCCACATCGTCCGCCAGTACCTATACTTTACATCTTCCTATCACCACCCCTCCTATCTGCTGCCCTCCCATACCTTCTTCCAGATCCCCTATGTAAATGGTAAACAGGCTACGACTCAATGGGCATCCCTGCTTCACCCCTTTTGTTGTCCAGATCTGCTCTCCCATCTTCACCCCCACTTTAGTTCTACACCTCGTCTCGTCATACACTTCTCACAGCTTCTTCCTATTTACATTGTCGAACGCCGTTTTTATATCCGGGTACAGGATATAAACCTTTACTCCTTTCTTTTGCAACTCCTTATTCACCAACTGTCTCAATCAATCGTCCCCCTTCCTTTTCTAAATCCTGCTTTAGTGCTTTCCACCTCTATTTCTCCTTCTAATTATCTCCTTCTCAGCACCTCTGCATAAATTTTATAGCTCGTGTTCGCCAAACTCACCCTTCTATAACTTGTTACTTCTTTTCCATCCCCTCCCTTATAAATCCGCCATACTCCATTTTTCTGGTAAAACCTTCTCCTCTCCAAATTCTACTCACTTATCACTTCTGTCCGGTATATTGTTCTCCTTGGATTCCATCCGTTCCCCCCGCTTTTTGTGCCTTCACTTTTCTCATCGCTTCCTCCACCTCCTCCCTACCTATCTCTCCCTTTCTCCCCCTCTTCTTCTTCCCATTTATCCTCCCATCTTCAGGTTTTTCCTCCCTTCCTTTCGTGATACAAATTGTGCATCGAAACGAAATTGTTACTGTTCCTGAAGTAGACAGAAGAACGAGTGAAAAAATTCACATACCATTATGTGTAGTTGACTATAATAACAAAATGGGGGCTATGGATCGGACTATTCGTTGCAACTTGCTTCCAAATCGTACATGTTCTGTCTCTTTTCAGAAAATGGTACACTGTTTCTGTTAACCGTTATAGTAGTGATTCCCGAAAAACAGTTCTTACCGAATTAGTTTTAAGCTTTATGTCGTATTAACGCACGTCCTTTTCGTTGCCAATTTGAGTCCAGGTGAATCAAGAACACAAGAGCAGTTGGTGTGTTTATTTGTGATATAAAGTGATACACAGAGAACGCACTTATGTAAAACCTCATTAGAAGATCTAACTGCTTTACTTATTATCGTCTTGGAGGACTGATTGCGAAAGCAGGTTAACTGCTCTTGAGTTCTTGATTGACCTAGACTCAAATTGTCGCCGAAACAGATTAGAAAAGGACGTGCGTTAATATAACATAAGCTGAAAGCTGAAAAATGTCGCTAGTATGATTCGGTAAAAACTGTTATTCGGGAATGACACGTACTTTCCTCTACATCCTCATAATTAATCTGGATGGACTATAATGACAATTAAGGTTGTTTGTAATAATAGGTGACTTTACACATTATAATTGAGGAATACTTACAATTTCTAATTTACTGGTCATTGGATCTGGATATCTACAAAAAATGTAGTTAAGGGTAACACATGAATTACACTATTTTATAACAAACAGAGATTGGTCTAACTTAGTCAATTCACTGACTGTTCGTGAATCATAATTCGATACACTGCATTCGAGTAACGTCGATATTTCACAAAGGAAAGTAAGCCTATTGGAAAAGGAAATAGCTATCGGTTAAGCCTTAGATAATTTATTATTGTACGGTTTATTCCTGTAATATCCGTATAGGATATATAATATGAGTTTCTTAGGCGCATATAAAAGCTTACGTGTATTATCAGGGGATTGATTTATTATTATACTCAACTTTTCGTTGTTGCACTACTTGTTTACATTTCAGAATGTTGGCATAGGTATCGTGAATAACAATATAAAAATTTGAAATAATTCAAGGTTTTCGTCGCAAAGGATGCCGGAAATAACATTTATCATTCAGAAATGTGAAAATGGTGAATGCTAAAATGTAATTATGATTCAAACATGATATATACGAGCCCAATTACTACATAATAGTTTCCAATAACGTTGTAGATTGGAATCTGTCGTTAAAGGTATGTTGTGATAGATTTATTCATTAAATTTATGCATTCCGCTATAGAAATTGAATCGAAAAATCTGAAATTTTTAACGAAATCGTTTTATTTTTATGTACGATATATTTAAAGCGCGGGATACAAGTAAAGCAATAGTTGTAAATTACATTCATTTCGACATTCGACAAGGATTTAAGGTGATAACGTTTCAGAGGTCGTTACTTCGACACCATAGGGGCGGACCAAGCAGTAAGGAAAGATAACTAGTATTATGTGACACCAAATACGTTTCTTTTTGCTGTAAGTAACCTACTTTTCCCTTATCTTCGACGCACTGAGCGCATCTGTTGGGAACTTTTGTCATTTACACGTTTTTTTTAATTTAATATGACGAACTGGCACAACAGTTGGTTCTGTTATAACGTCTCTTACTTCGTAATTCAAATCACTTTCGTGCTTCCTTTGATGTCTCGTCTCCGACCTTCTGTTTTTGAGTGTTGTTTGACATTTTAGTTACTCCAGAAGCAATAATTAATCAATCGCGAACTTCTGAAAGTCTACAATAGCTACTTGTCTATCAAATTCAGTGTTTCCCTAATTTTAGCCAAAACTACTAAAAGGGATTTGACTGTCATAATTACTTGATTTTGGTAACAGTGCCTAATTTCTAGGCGGGATAAGTGAATTATTATTATCAAATAATAGCAGTAATGACACATTGTATAACGAGATGCGATGGTGGTCAGTGCCATAAATTGTGGTCTACGCTTCTTTGCTTACTGTCGTCAATACATATCCTTTGCGTATATATGTATAGAAACAGGGTGGCGTTAGCAAATGGGAATATTTCAACTGGAATGTGATAATTACGTTTTAATTTTCTATCACTCCTACAAATAAACGCCTGAACAAAATAGGACGCAGCTATTACGTTCTTTTGTTAACGAAATGAAGGTGGAACCTAAGAGATGTCTTAGTCTACCTACATTTTATTTAATCACGATGTTAATTAATTAACCTACAATCACATATTTTTGAGATGATCAAATGCGTCAAGACATTCTATTATCGTCCCTTAACTTATGTAAATCGAATATGAAAGTAAGGTAATTATGATATTAAATATTGGTTATTGATGCAGTGTGTCTTGGGGTATAATTGAACATACTTAAAACTGCGATTAAGTAGCCACTTCGATGATGTTATAAGGACACTTCTTATCCTATTGAAGAGGTTACATATTATGACAAACAAAAAATGTTAATGAGTAGTAAAAAGTAATTAAGGTACATCTTATCAAAACTTTCATATCTTTTCACTAACTTTTTCTCGTTTGAGCTTTGGTTTAATAATGATCGAGCTTCTTTTGTTCTTCGAGAAAAGTAATTTCCTTTATTTATGTGCGAATTTTAAAAAGAAAAGGTGTTTTAAAATTGAATCTTAATTATTTACAACTTTTGATATAACATTTAATAACAAATGTTTTTTTTATAATTTGGCCCTACAAGGCACTTTTACAACAAATCAGTAACACCACTTTCATTATTTCAATTGACATCTACACTACGTATACATTTGGGCATTGTAAATAGGCCTCAATCATCAAGGTGATTATGTAGAGAAGTAACCTTGATGTACCTATCTAATAGAATCATTTTTTTATATTCACCCGTCTTTCCTTTACAGCCAATCGGAGGGTGAAAAAAAACAGACCTTGTATTTACTTTGAGAGAAACTCATCATTTTTGAGAAAAAAATCTGCAATGCTGAGTAATAATAAGCGTACTAGGGCTTTCTCCTTTTATGGAGTAGGTAGTTACTAAGGACTGTTTGATTTTATTTCACTGTTGTCACTTCTCATTATTCTGTGTGATGGTACACGCTCATTCTATTTCTTCTCATACGTAATCGGTATCGATGTCTTAAAGTGGATGATAGCTATTTCAATAGAAACATGATAGGGATTCAAATCTAAACTGAAATCTCACGATCACATCTTATTTAAACAAATAATACAATTCAATTCAATTCAATTTGTATATTGATTCCTTAATCGGCATTTTACATAAATGTATTTTACCGACATTCCCTCAGGTGGAACACATACGTCATCCTGTGGCAAAGTCGATCACATCCTGTTTCGTTATAAATCCTCCTTGCATACTAATTATTATCTAAACAGATTGCTATTGCCGATTTGAGATTCTGAATCTTACTTCGCCATCATTCCTGTTTCAACGCAATCCTGTAAGCATCCTCGCTCCCCTGTTACCGGTAACTAAGAAACTAAACGTTGTTAAACCGTCTTTGTGTTCGTCATTAAGGCAATCTCATCCACGGTTGTGTACGGGAGAAGTCCGCACCCTTTAACGCTTAACTTAGTGTTATTCTACCTAAACGCAATCGGAGACCACAGAGTCCCTTTGATTGCGTTGTGTGCGGATGAGGCCCGCACCCTTAAAAGTTTACCCTTATTCTACCTTATATTCTATCTAAACGGGGACGACAACGAAGTCGAATGGTACGAAGGAACGACGAAATCGCTAGGGCCCGTTGCTGCACACAGATGAAGCCCCGCCTTCCTTACTTAACCTTTACAATTTAATTTACTCTCTAATTAGACCTAATCTTCCTAACTAAATGCCGTCCTCATCTAGACGGCGCGCGTGCACATACAGTACCGACCTGTGCGGGTGAAGCCCGCGCCCTGACGTCTCCTGCACCTAAAACCGTCCCGCCCGCGTGGCGCTTACGCGAGCGTCCCAGCTGCGGGTTAGAATCGCTCGGGTGAAGTCTTATCCGAACGCTGGGAATAAATGCTGCCGTGAGCCGACCCGCTTCCGTGTTACTCCAACGCCTCTCCCACGCGTTTAACGGTCACCGACCGCAACGTACTTTTGAGTTGGCTTTCTGGGATTGGAAGAGCGACATCCCGCGCCTCCTCCCTTACCAGTTGGTCGGATCTCTTGTTTCCACGATCGCGTCGTGGCCTTTCACCTAGTGCAGCGTAATTCTTGTCCTTTCCTCCGCTTCACCCACCTTCCCGATCGCCCTCGAGACCAGCTCGGTGAGTCTTCCGCTCGTACCACAGCTCGCTTAAAGTGCCGCCCTGGAGTCGCTCAGTATGGACGCCTCTTCGATTCTTCCGTCGGCGGTAATTTGGCCCAGCGCCCCCATCACTCCCATCATCTCGCACTAGAAAACGGTGCTTTCCTCCGTCAGTCTCCTCTTCCCTTCCTTCGACTCGATCTCTCTATCGTAGACCACGAACGTTACACCCGTGCCGTCGCCCGATGTCGATCCGTCGGTGAAGATCATAATCCTGGCGGCTGCCTCCTCGCCGTCGACAAACACCCGCATTTGCGCCGCTACCGCAGGGTGCCCCAGATCGTAGACAGTCTCCTTCCTCTCAAAGGCTCTCCCTTCGTGGCCGATCTCGCGCATCACCGCCGCTCCCCTGACTCCGCCGGTCTTCGCCTTCTCCCGTTTCTCCGTGTCCTGCAATAATAAATCAAACGGAATTACATTTGCAATAATAAGGGCGGCTTCCATGGACACCGTTCTGTACGCCTGAGCAGCTTTGACGACCAGCGTCCGACAAATGATACAGAAAACAATACATACCCCCACCACTTCAGTCCACTTCTGCCACCTTCTTGGTAATTTGAAGATGCCGTGTTTATAAAAGAATTTTTGGTTGCGTGTTTAATGCTTCTCTAAGTCGCCCAAACAAATAGAAATCGGAACCAGAAGGATCGGGAGTATATAGGGAATAAGGAAGCGGTAATTAATCAAAATATGCAAGCGCTTATAAATTGTGGGGCCGTGTTTCAGTCATCACGCTTTTGATGGATTGCATCCATTTGTAGTAACACTGTCTGAGAGAAAGACAAGCAACACGAAGCATCACTAATAGACAGTGTATCGTTCTCTTACAAAATTAACCGCAATCTTTTCCATATTTTCCCAGCTTTCCTTTTTATGTCCTTATTTGCGTACCTACTAAAAATAAAGGAAATTTTGCAATATCAAACTAAACAGATGCGTGTCAAAATTGTATTTCGAATACGAAATAATTATTGAAAACATTTTGGAAAACGAAAATATACCAGATAATCTTTAATCTGCAAGTCCTACCCGAAAATTATGGAATTGGTAGCAGTACCTACTGAGGAAGAATTGTTTGGAATGTAAGGAAAATTCAATTAAGGTAACGAACCACTCTCGGGTTAATGAACACTGAGCGTCATAACGGAACGGTTTTCCAAATTTTGAAATATCAGAGCTACGCATACTGTTTGTGTCAAAAAGTCATTTGTGTGTTGGACAGAATAACACCGCAACATATCTAGTAACGAAGTGATTTCACTGCTTCACTCTTTAACGTAAGAATGGATCATAGTTATTTGTACAACAAGAGAAGAAAGTTATGCTCAATTTCACTTTGAGCTCGTGTTGAAAAAACATTTTATTCTGTGTTTTACACAAATTTTCTTCTAAAATTGCATATAATTAAAAAATGTTCATTAATTTTGGTGACAGTTTCTTGAATTCATTTGTTTTCCTGCAATAGATGAATGGTGTTGGCAATACTTTCATCAGAAGTGAGGAAAAAGCAACTTTCCTCACCCATTTTACAAAAGAAAATACTATTTTAGAAAAAATAAATTATTTATTGTCAAAACTCCTCTTATTGGAAGAAGTTAAAAAAGAGAGGCGATAAATATCCAACAAGATAACTTCTCCAAACCATCTTTCACATTATTTTTTAACTCACCCAGCACACAGCGCCTGAACGTAATTGTGGCTCATGTCTTTTATTACTCACAAAGGTCCTTCTCACAGACATATGAGGGACGCAAAAGAATCTGAACTCTTTTTCCATTTCAACCCCTTGAATAAGTCTATCGACCCCAAATTGATTTAAAGTTTAAGACTTTTCACACGACATTTGTGTCTTTAGTAGCTAGGTATATGACACTCTGACTATTTTGTTACCAAAAAGCTTTGGAAACTTTAGAAATTATCTATCACAATTTGAACACCCCCTTCGGTCAAAATTATAAAAAAAGATTGACACAAAGTTTTATTGTAAAATTATCACGTAATAAATAAAGACCTCCCTTTAATAAGAAAGAACGAGATTAAGGTGGCGATTAGAATATCAATGAGAAAGATTCGGAAGCCATTAACTAAACCGTTATGTAATCCTATTGCATTCGCTTACTGAAACTTATTATTCAGTTTTTAAGGCTTATTACGTGTGTAAACTGAACCAATTAATTAAAATGAAATTTGATAACTTCTACTGGCACCAGTAATTAGTGCAGTTCTCAGGTTAGCAATCAATTGAAAAAGAAATACCCCCCATTAGCCCCATTACATAAATAATCAGTAGAAACTTTCGGTGTTATTCCAATAAACTACTACTAATTTATTATAATCGTTTCGAAATAATCGTACATCAAGTATGGAGTCATATAAAATACGAAACACTCCACTCCCACTTTACTAATGTTGAATCAAAGTAAAAATTGGAACGCTATCCAAAAAAATACTGTCACTTCTTGTTATCGGTACTTTTACATTATTTACTGTAGCACTAACTTTAATGAGGTTATTCGAATAAAAAAAGTTCCGAAGGCTGCGAATATAACTTTCGGTTTATGTGTCATGAATGATTTACATAAGCAAATATTCGGGAAAGACGAATTGTTCAAAATAACGCACTGCTTGTCAAACGATATCTGTCTATACATTTGTCGAGATAATGAGGTCATATGTCTTGAATAACCCGAGCTTTGTAGGAGTGAAATTATTTCAGTTGATGGCCTTTCCTACCTAGTAATATTACATTTTACCTATACATTGTATAAAGAGTAAAACAAAAAATTCGTAAATCATTGTCTAAGATGTCCATTAGTAAGCTGTCCTTTCTTGCTTACATTATTGCAAGACTTAAATGAATTTAATACAATAGGCAGCGTTGAATGAAACCATCCAGTTAAAGTGTACTTAATGTTTCTGTATTAAACCTTCTCTTTCCGAAAACAGGTAAATGTTACAGTTCGTACTCGTGTATGGAAATTTTTCTTTGTAAGCGAAGCTACCTTATGGGCACCAAGGTGAAATAATCTGGACAAGCTTGAATTTCGGTTTGCGTGCAATACGCAATATGGAAGAAAGGTCTTAAAAGCGTACTTAGAATCTGTATTCTTAAATTGGCGATCTGTTTTGTGTAAAATTGTGAACTTACAGATACGAGGGTGACTATATTATGATCCAAACAATTAAAAAACAGCAATTTATCAACAGTAAGATCATAAGTGCTCAACTATTGTCGGAAAGATTTTTTTGTATGAGCACTGGTTGCTTGGCAATTAAACGAGATCAAATTGACGAAAAGACCCGAGCGCGAAGCGCGAGGGTTCTTTTCCCAAGAATTTGATCGAGTTTAATTACCTTTTAGCAATCAATGCTCATACAAAAAAATCTTGCCTGACAAGAGTTGAGAACGAATGATCTTCGGTTGGAGAATTAACTGAATGAAGCGTTAAATACGTCAAATTTTTTACTTTTGTCAAAATGACATTTGATTTTTTTAAATATAGGTTGCTAAAACAATGAGGTAGCGGCAAGAAAAGTAGCATACATTCTTTTCAGTTAAAAAAACTTGTGATTGGTGCATGTGACACTGTTCTTAATGTCTGATTGGTCTACAACACTATGAGGTTAATTATCACTTATAATAGGTTTGTATTTTACCGAGTAGAGAGTTGTTTAATAAGAATCTGTTGCCTAGCAATTAGACGAGAAAAACTAATAAAAATGCGACACCGTAGGTGGAACATTTTTAGGTTGACAGTTTTTGGAGTCCAATTGCTAAAGGAAACAGATTAGAATTTAAACAACACAAATTTACTAGGTATAAATACAAATCTCGAGTTTAATTCGGCAGGACAATTTAACGAACAAGAAATTTAGAAATACGTTCGTAACGTTACCAAATCGACTCAAGTTAAGGTAATCGACCTGCCTTAGTTGCAAAAGATAATCTTTATCTTTTGCAATACTTAGAATAAGAAAATGCTTAGTAAATGGGAATAGTGCGTCCCATATTTTTAATTATAATTTAGTCTATAAGTTTCATCCAAGCTGTAAACTCCGTTTTTTGTCTAATTAAAGTTTTAGAATTGCTTTTTAAAAAGACAGTTTTATCGAGAAAAAACTAAATTGGCGCAGTCGGTAGGATACGCGAAGGACTAATAAAATAATTTTTCGAAAATTAAAAGTTAGTTATTGGTTCCTTGGTTTTTAAACCTTAATCGCGTGTTTGAAAACTTTCGAGATCTATCTTCAATCCAGAGGACAAACATCGCCGAAGGACGGGAGAAAAGTTAAGAAACAAAATTAAATTACAACCCGGAAACAGCGACAGCATTTGCGGGACAAGCATCGCCCCGGCCTAGCTGACTTCGAGTTCCAGTCTATTGAAGACAACGTCCATTGCGGACATCAGCCCATCGAAGGCATCATCCAACCTCACCAGGTCATCGAAGATATGATACTTGCGTGAGTTAATAATTTTTATTTCTGACAGTGATATTATAAGCTTATATTGTCATAGTTACGATACCAATAAAGAGTGTCATAACTCCCTTGGGATATAAAGACGCTATAATTCCCTCTACGGCTCTTTTATGAACCAGTAACCTAGCAACAACCAAAACTGCAATCGACGATACCTGAATCAAATATACCGGAAATGAACAAATTTTATTAAACTCTGTCAGAAATAAAATTATCTATGTATCACGGAAATTAATAGGTCTCAATTACCTCGGGTAATTGCTGTCCCTCGGGCGCAAGGCCCTCGGGACGCAAACTTTACCCTCGGTAATTAAGACCCTTATAATTCCCTTGATACATAAATAACTATAAGATTCCGCTCACTTTGGAGCAATTTGTTATAAAAATAAAATAGTTTTAAGCAGGTACACGAACTAATCGATTCATGTAATCCCTAATTCGTCAGGACGAATAGGTAGCATAATCATTAGCCGTTTACAAATACTGCAACTCTTAAAAACATTATTATTTAAATTTTTGCAACCATTGAAATCCCTCTATAATTTAAATTTAAGTTAATATTATAACCAGTAGGAAGTGAAAAAGTGAAACTAAATTACGTTTATGCCGAAAAGTGAAATTATCAAAGAACAAGTGCCTATACGTGCAGTTTTAAGACCTGCAAGATTAAATCTCGACAACATGACGCAACCACAAAATCAACAACCTGCAGCAGCAGCATTTACAGGATATCCTTTAGGATTCCACACTAGCTTATTAAACGAAATTCCAAACTATTTTGGTAACCCTTCAGAACTTTCTGAGTACATCAGAGCCGTAGAAGATATTTTTACTCAATTTTGGCAAAGACAAGACCCGAATGCGTATATAAACAAATTATTGTTATCCTCAGCTCGAAATAGACTAAAAGGTGCAGCTTTAGAAGTTGTTACCGGTCAAATTTATAATTCATGGGACGAATTGAAAAGTACCCTCATTAGCAATTTCGGAGACCAAAGATCCGAACTTAACATTCGTATCGATTTAACCCGCGAGCGGCAATCACCAAAAGAATCCCCTATTGACTTCTATAACCGAATTAGATCCTTATTAGCTATACTCAATTCCAAAATTTCTTTAGAACGTATTGAACAACCAATTAAGGATTACAAAATTACAGACTCCAAATTATTGGCATTAAAAACATTTTTAGGAGGACTTTTAGAACCATTAGGCAGCTTTATCAGAAGTAGAGCACCTCATAATCTTGAAACAGCCCTATCGTACGTAAAAGAAGAATTAGATATTAGATATTTCCAAAACAGTAATAAAGTCCAAATGCAACCCAAATTTCAATCTGCAAATCATCAGAAATCAAACCTTAACTCAAACGTACAAAATTATCGACAATCTTATCCCCAAACTTCACAGCAGCGATCACCCCAATTCAGACGAAATTTCACCCCTAATTATCAAAATACGAGTCCATCGCCGCAACAGTCTTCAAACTACCAATCGCAATTCAGTAACCGCGGACAAAACGCTTTCACCCCTAAACCCAATTTCCGACCACAAAATCTACCAGAACCCATGCAAACCAGTACGATTAGAAAAAGACCCGCTTCACACCAGGCTCAACGAACAAACCCACCGCAAAGACCTTTTAACCGTAACTTTAACACTAATCAAAACTTTAATCAAAATTTCATAAGACAAAGTTCCCAACCAAGAAATTTCCACTCGGAAGAATTGAATCACGCCGACCTCCAAGAACAAGACGTGTACCCAAACTACGACCTAACACCTACATACGACGATCCACCTGATACTTCAGAATACGAAAACAACTATCTCGAAAACCAACCCGAGTACCATGATAACCAAAATGAACCAATCGAAGACTATTACGAAGACGAAAATTTTTGCATACAAGCCTCGGAGAACAATTAGAAACATTTTCAATTAACCCTAAATCTTCCTTACCTTTTATTATAATCCCTCAAACAAACGAAAAACTTTTAATCGACACAGGCAGTTCAAAAACAATTCTCTCACCCGAATTTGTTTATCGACATTTTCCAAATTCAATTCGCGAAAAACCTTTTGAAATTATAACTTCCCACGGAAAAACCCAACATAAATATGTAGCCGAAATTCCACTCCCTAGCCTTTTCAAAGAAGATGGTAATCACCTAGTTTATCTTTTCAATTTTCATACCGAATACGTCGGATTAATTGGATCCGACTTATTAGCAAGCCTCCCCGCGAATGTTGACTACCGTTGGAACCATATCCAGACCGAAAAAACGACGGTACCCTTTTTTATTAACAAATCCCAAATAAAACAAGAAATTCAAAAACGCAACTACTGTAATTTTTCCAAAACAAGTGAAAACACTTTGAAAACCGCAATCATACCCCCTAGGACAGAACAACAAATTAAATTACCTGCCATAGGATCGAATGGAAACAAAATCGCACCCAAACTAAAATTTTCAAAACACTTAACCATGCCTTCAGCAATAGTTAAACTCCATAATAATTATTTTCACACTACCATTATCAACACTTCAACCGAACCCCAACGATTAACAATAAATACCCCGCTTTACTTAGAAGACTACAACCAAAATGAAAACGACGACCAAATTCAAATTCACAACTATAATTTCGGACAAACAAGAAACGATTCCCGCAACACGAAATACACACTTTTAGAAAACCTAAGAAACAACTTACGAATGGACCATTTAAACCCCGAAGAAAAATCGACATTGACTACCTTATGCCACCAATACAAGGATATTTTTTATCACCCAGACATCCCCTTATCATCCACTAATTTGACTAAACACCGCATCAGAACAAAAAATGACATTCCTATTTTTACGAAAACTTACAGATACCCCCATGTACATCGAGAGGAGGTTAAAAATCAAATAAATAAAATGCTAAAAGAAGACATCATCGAACCATCTGAAAGTCCATATAACTTCCCCATATGGGTAGTGAAAAAGAAACCGGACGCATCCAATAAACCAAAATGGAGAATAGTAATCGACTATCGAAAATTAAACGAGAATACAATCGAAGATAAATTTCCCCTACCTAACATAGAAACCGTTTTAGACCAATTAGGTCGCGCGAATTATTTTTCCACGCTGGATCTAGCCTCCGGCTTCCATCAAATAGAGATAGAGAAAGAAGACAGAGAAAAAACGGCCTTTTCCACGGAGGAAGGACATTTTCAGTTTAAGCGTATGCCGTTTGGATTGAAAAATGCACCAGCCGCATTTCAACGAATGATGAACACCGCTTTAACCGGACTAACACCAACACAATGCCTCATTTACTTAGACGACGTAATAATTTTTCAACCTCCTTACAAGAACATATTTCACGCCTAAAGAACGTATTCGAAAAATGCCGTTCGACCAACCTCAAAATTCAATTAGACAAGTCCGAATTTCTACATAAATCAGTAAAATTTCTTGGACATATAATTACACCGGACGGTATCCATCCCGATCCATCAAAAATACAAGTAATTCAAAATTTCCCAATACCAAAAACGAAAACAGACATTAAAAGTTACCTAGGACTATTAGGCTATTACCGAAAATTCATTAAAGATTTCGCAAAGATAACAAAACCTTTGACCCAATGCTTAAAAAAGGACAACAACGTTAAACATACCCCCGATTTTATAAACTCATTCAACCATACTAAGACTATCCTCACTAACGAACCAATTCTGCAACACCCTGACTTTGAAAAACCATTTGAACTGACTACAGACGCCTCCAAATTTGCACTGGGAGCTGTACTGTCACAAAATCAACGACCAATCTGCTACGCCTCTAGAACGCTTAACGAGACCGAACAAAGATACTCGACGATAGAACGAGAATTATTAGCAATAGTTTGGGCAACTAAACAATTTCGACCCTATCTTTTTGGAAACAAATTCATTTTATATACCGATCACCGACCCCTAGTTTGGCTCAGAAATCTTAAAGAACTCAATTCAAAATTAACAAGATGGTCCCTAAAATTAGAGGAGTTCAATTTCGATATAAAATACCTTCCCGGAAAAACAAATAAAGTCGCGGACGCCCTCTCGCGCATACAAATACACCCCTTAACCCTAACAGACACAGTCATGGAAGACATAGACGACGTTTTACGAGACTACGACGACAGTAATAAAAATACGGACACTGACAATTATAGTATGATTCCTAACAGATCAGATACACCCGAAATCACAGACCTCTTTGACATACCTACCATTCATCAAAACACCCAAAACGAACAACAAGAAAATCAGGAAGTTGGACAACCCGATATTGACATTGAATCAGGAGGGAGCACGATTCACTCCCAAGAAGAGTCGACACCCGGGATACCCATACACGAGAAACCACTTCAACAATTCGCAAACCAAATAGAGTTCATACAAACACCCTTACCCAGACGAATAAAATTAACTAATGTTGACGGAGACCGACTATTACAAATTTACTTTAATGAATCTAATAAACGCGACAAATTTAATGAATTACTTATCGAACATTGTGTACCAAAGACTAACTACTATTGCTTTTTCCCCACGGACTCTTTATACAACGAATTCTCCAATTATATTATTTCCATATCAAACGCAAACACACTAAAATTTTACAGATGCACGAAACAAGTTACCTATGTTCTGGACAAAGACGAAAGAATGACTCAAATTCAAAATTATCACGAAGGAAAAACCAACCACAGAGGAATCCCAGAAACCACCGAACACTTGAAAAGAAAATACTATTGGAAAAACATCAACAACGACATTAAAAATTACATAGACAAATGCCAGATTTGTAAAAAACACAAATATAACAGACACCCTATTAAACAACCCTTAAATTTGACCTCTACTTACAACCGACCATTAAACACCCTACACATGGACATATTCCAAATCGGCGGACGAAAATATTTGACACTAATAGACGCTTTCTCGAAATTTGCACAAGCTTACCAACTAACCTCTAGCAACCTGATAGACGTAACGGAAAAATTATTTTACTTTATAACAACATATACGACCCCAGACACTCTAGTAGTTGACGGCGAATTTAATAAACAACCTTTAAAAAATTTTGTAGAACTCCATAAAATTAAACTACACGTAACCACTCCATATAACCATCAATCAAATTCAATAGTGGAAAGACTGCATTCCACCATTCTCGAACACTATCGCTTACTTCAAGACGTACCCGAAACCAAAAAAATTCAATATTGCATTTTGGCCTATAACCATTCTATACATTCTAACCTAAACCATACCCCCTTTGAAATCCTATTCGGACATACTGAAAGCAGAAACCCTTTCGACCTAGAATACGACAAACATTTCTACGAAATTATGTTACAGATCATCAAACGAGAATGAAGTATTTTTACAATAATTTACACGACAAACAAGAACAAACCAAAGAAACCCGTAACGCTAAAATTAACGAAACTCGGAAATCCCACAAATTCAAAGTAAATGACAAAGTTTATGTTAAGACAAACTTCAGGAATAAAAAGGAACCACGATTCACAGGACCTTTCACAGTCCAAAAGGCATACGAACACGACACATATGATTTACTAAATACAACCAATAATACAACTATTAAAAGACACGCTAATGACCTAATGCCATTCTCAGAATCATCTTCATCCTCCCCTGGACCTTCGTCCATTCCGAAATAACCATACAACAACTGACGGACAACCCCGGATTATATCCGCTAGTTAAACGAAGAGCCCTTATAAAAAAAAAAAAAAAGCTCTTGGACACTTGTAAAGACCTTAAATTACTCACCTATATTAAATAGTTATAAGTCACTTAGAAAAGATAGTATAATCACGTTCCTTAAAAACGAACATTATTTAGCTCCGCTTAGAAACGCTTCCGATAATTTAGGAATTCCGCTTAATTATCATAACCAGTTATTATTGATACAACAATATTTAGAGAAATCCGATTTACTAATTGACCAAATCTTCTAATCTCAAAAAAAAAAAAAACCCTTCTCTTCAACTCCGAATTCAGTATCCCTGCTAACAACGATCACTGTAAACAGATTACGCCATTTCAATACTTCTGTATCGACAGCAATTATTTCTTCATACCTAATTCAAAATTGTGCGAAACCCAATTTTTAACCCTCCAAAATTAACAAACTTGCTGACCCTTTAACTTCCAATTACATTCCACAAAAATCATACATGTTAGTCAATCCACTTGGATAATAAGCTCCCCCAATGATACCATTATCGACATAAAATGTTCGAATTCTTTAAATAAAAGAATCATAAGAGGATCTGCCATCCTCCATATAAACGACGGTTGTTCAGCCTTAATAAATCAAAACGAACTTCTAGCCACACTCACGTCCTCTTCTACAGAAAACCGAAATTTTCAAATACCCTCCATTGGCAAATTGCAATCACCCTCCTCTACGTTTCAAAAATTACCTAAAATTGATCTATCTTCAATAGATGTCCATAGCCTAACACAGGATCAAAGGAAATTAACTAAACAAATGACAACTGTTGAAAATATCGATCCCATAAATTATAAATATGCTAGTTATAGTTCTCTAATTATTGTACTTTTTATAGTTATAATCATTATATTTATATCCTTTTATGTTTATTATAAACGCATACCTATAATCAGCGAATTGATTAAATTAATTCTTCCAACACAACCTAGTAGTAACATTAATGGCCAAGAAACTAATTCAACCCCATTGGTGCAATGCTCTTAATAAATATTATTTTTCTATGAATATTATACTTTATAATATTCATTCTAAGGATGGAGGAGTTAAGGTAATCGACCTGCCTTAGTTGCAAAAGATAATCTTTATCTTTTGCAATACTTAGAATAAGAAAATGCTTAGTAAATGGGAATAGTGCGTCCCATATTTTTAATTATAATTTAGTCTATAAGTTTCATCCAAGCTGTAAACTCCGTTTTTTGTCTAATTAAAGTTTTAGAATTGCTTTTTAAAAAGACAGTTTTATCGAGAAAAAACTAAATTCTCATCCTTAAAATAACACAATCATCATTCATCATACAATCAATTATTCACAAATGTCAAACTATGTATTTATGCAGCTACGGATACTGCGATATTTGATTAAAAATGAAAGTGAAAAAACCACTAGTGCATTTGACGTATACCGGGTGCTGATCCGGCCGCTCGGTAATAGCATTTTACATGTAAAATCTTGTCTATGCAATTTCCTGCTCCCCTAATTGTTTTAGGACCAAAACATAAGAGTACAAGTCTTCAAAACTAAAAATACTACCTGAATGGTATATTCTTTCCGACCAAAATTGTACTGTAAGAAAGAAAATTAGGAATTAAATGTTGAATTAGAATTTGCAAAAATCACATTGCCATGCTTTTAAAATAATTGCGTTATGAACAAGTGTAGAATCTTGACGTTTTCATTAGTAGGTACTGGAAGTTGCCATGACCACCGTCATGGCAATGCGATTTTTGCAAATTCTTATTCAACATTTAATTCTTCATTTTCTTTCTTACAGTACAATTTTGGTCGGAAAGAATATACCATTCAGGTAGTATTTTTAGTTTTGAAGACTTTTGTACTCTTATGTTTTGGCCCTAAAACAATTAGGGGAGCAGGAAATTGCATAGACAAGATTTTACATGTAAAATGCTATTACCGAGCGGCCGGATCAGCACCCGGTATAATACAACAAGTGGTAGGAATATTGCCGGTAATAATTTTTGCCAGTCAGATCACGAATAGTTGTTGTGACGAAAATCGCCACGAGTGCTTTAGCGCGAGTGGGGATTTTCTAAAGACAACAACTATGAGTGGTACTGACTGACAAAAATTACCAAAAGATTCCTACCACGAGTTGTATTCGTCAAGACAATCCAAAGAAAATAAAGCAAAAATTGTTTATGATAATTGTGTTACAAATAATAATTAATAATTTATTATTGTTAATAAAGTTTATTGTGGAATTTTTTAACTTTATACTCACCTGTATTATCGCTGTAATCATCTGCTCCTTAGTATGAAAAAATTGCCAGTGTAATCAGATCCTAATTGGCTCAAATTCAAAAAATAGACAGTGTAGTTTAGTTGTTAAATTTTGTCGATTGTCGCTGTAAGTGACAATTGCACTGCGGCTAATGCAATTTTTTATACATGAGTTAAATTGTCATTGCAAATTGCTTTATTGTTTTACGAAATATTCTTCGTTATGATCAATACACTTTTGCATTCGTTCGAACCATTTCTCATAACATTTATTCCAGTCTTCTTGAGACACCACCATAACATGGTTTTTGAACGCATCAACGGCTTCTTCCGCCGACAAAAATCGTTTTCCACGCAACTTATTCTTGACCTTGATTCGTCACCTGTTACAATCTTGTATTATACGTCTTTTGGAGCACCGCCATTATAATTCGTGAGTATCGCCATTGTATTTCCTGAGCATTTGTGTGCACCAATCGACGCGAGCATCTTTTTGAGGTTTCGTCAAATTATGTGGGATCCAACGAGAGCAAACCTTTTTGATGGCTAAATGATCATGTAATATTTTATACATGCTGGTGAAACTAATGCCTAGGATTGCCTCAAGTTCACAGTATGTTGCCTGGGAATCTCTCATTATTGGTTTTTGCACAGCATCCATGTTTTCTTGAACAACTCATTTTGGACGACCTTCGCGAAAATCGTGATACATGTTCACGACTTTATTCCATTTCTTTGCTGATACGCAATCTTCAAGTAACCGTAAACAACACAAATAACATTATTGACGGAGAGTTTGAAGTATGATATTGTTAACATTGTCAAATTTTGTATTGAAACGTAAAACCGTGAATATTCCTTTTGATCCTGCAACATCCATTG
The DNA here is from genome assembly GCA_036250285.1 of Pyrocoelia pectoralis. Taxonomy (NCBI): domain Eukaryota; kingdom Metazoa; phylum Arthropoda; class Insecta; order Coleoptera; family Lampyridae; genus Pyrocoelia; species Pyrocoelia pectoralis. The sequence continues at coordinate 10,661,931 of CM070075.1, forward strand.
ATCTTCAAAGTTTTTATGATCTTCAAGATCCCTCGAACTTACTAAAATCGGACGGAACGTGCTTTTCCAGAACATTCGCTGAAAAATTCAATTGTAGATGTTGTGAGGAATAATATATTCCAGACACTGACACTCGTCAGTGTTTTGACAAACCAGTTGATTGACCTCTCACCCAGGGCAAATTCTAATTATATGTCCATATGACCATCAATCACTGACCACGTAAATCGTACAGGTACTTCTAAAACGTTTCTAGCAACCTTGGCAGATGTTGCTCTGGAGACTATAGAGAAAAAGATGTAAGTCCAGAGACAGTAAAAGGGAGCCCTAAGAAAAAAACCTGATGTGGTGCACAAAATTCAAGGGTAACTCCATAGAAGGAAGCTTTAATTGAGCAGGACTCTAACAAATTTTACCAAATGTAGAGTAGGCTAAGAGTGCGTAATTCTGAAATACGTGAAGCAGCTTATAGTGACGTTAACGACGTAGATATATTTGGCGACTTACATGAAGCAAATTGTAACAAAAAATTTTAATTGGGAACACGTGATGTGGTGCTGTGGTCCTCAATCTCCTATTGTCATCATATTCTTCATAGTACCGTTATCAATAGAGATTATTCCAATATTTCTAAATTTTTGATATTTTTTAGGATCTGTACCAATAGTGAGAATCTAAATTTATAGTGTGCAATAGCGGTAGAAATATATCTGTTGTTTTTGACGGCTATTCAGAAGACGTAGCCTAACGGTTTCGCCTCTATTTTGTTTTAATCTGCAGTGGTGTAATATTCGAAGAAACTATAATGTTGAAGATAGCTCAGCACCACTATGATCAGAGTTGATGAAGCAAGGAATTGTAACACCGGCAAGAGAGCTCCCTCCAAATCTGTGGCCGTTGAAACTATTTTGATTACCTACTGGCACTTTCATTGGTTTGGGCTCCATCATAAGAAATGTCAACTTCAAGAAAGAAGGCAGAGGAGATTCTGCAAGCGTGCCACTTTACCCCAATGTTCGTCATAGGAGTATTCGAGCTTTCAGCTGTGCCACACCACCTCTGCTCAAAAAATTTCACACCACCTTCCAGAGGAACGCCCTGATAGCTCGTTAAATCATTTCTCCAGCTTTTTACCAGCGACAAGACACTAGCAACAACTAGAGATTTGTCTCTGTATGAATCGGATGCATTGTTACAAATTCTTTGTTAACTCACGTTCCACAGAAAGAGGAATTTGGCTCGCTCAATTCCATGCACACACACTCACCGTGAGGTACAGAAGTGGTTGGGGGAGTTATCTGCAAGAAAATATTTCAAAACGTAGTGATGTGGTGCAACAGTAGTATATTTTTTGTTTATTAATGTAATGCCATTACTAGATTTCTATTACACTCTGGTGTCCCTGTGAAATTATATTGTCCTGATACTTTTTATTAAATTAGTTTTTGAAATAGATAAGATGGATATTAGGTACGGACCTTACTTTACTATAGTACATTTTTTGGCCCCCCTCAACATTAATATCTTAAATGACCTTAGCGGTAACTGTTCTGTTTGTCGATATCATTTCAAAAAAATGTTTAACTTCACAAGATGTATCTATAAGATTTAGGTCAAAATAAGTATGGTTCTTCTATTTTCTTTTTTTTTGTATCCTCTCTGCACTACTTCTAATGTATATTTTTTTAAATGTGAAATATTTAAATTTCAAATGAAAATGTATTTGTTGTAATAGTGGAAAACGTAATTAAGAAGCGAGATGTAGAAATGCTAACAAATGAATTTGAAAAATGCAAAGTATGAAATTTCCTCCCAGAAATGTCAAAATTCTAGCGTTTTTCTTTTTCATCTTGCTTCCTACCGGATTCGATGTATCTACCATCTTCACCATTGGTATGTTGAAGCATTTTCCTCATGTTATTTGTAAGGTGTGTCCCACATCAAGTATAACTTTTTCTTATTCCGACATTTTGTAGTTGGTCTATCGTTCAAAAACTTTTTTAATTTATATGTATTGTAACCGAAATCTTGTTTTCTCGATATTCAGTGCATTTTCGTTCCGAACATCATTCAGTCTTGTTATGAGAGCGGCACAACTATTGAACCAATTCTTCTAGTGTTTGATCAGTAATTATTCTGGGATTCTTTAATTTATGACTAAGTAAGCTCACATTTGCACGTGTACCAAGTAAGCAAGTATTTCTGCCTGAAAGTATTGAGACCAAGATATGCTGATTTCGGTTTAGATGTAAAAGCTCCATAAATATTCGAGTAAGTATCCCTGTGCTGTACGTGCTTAATAAATGCATAATACGAGTAAGGACTATCTCAATCGCGAAAACCTTTTCCAATTTTGAAATTTTTATGAAGTAGTTTGGGATGTTACCCTGTGGCAATTTTAATTAAAGCAAGCCGTGAAGCAAGTATACCTTTTTACAACAATTTTTCATATTGTACTAATTCGAACCTCTCTAGAAGAGAAATACTAGCAAACCAGGTTACAAATTCTTTTCAATTGGTATTTTGTTTCCACAAGATTTGTCATTGCATGTATTAGCGTTTGATACGGTCATTTAAAATAAAAAGTTTGAGTGAACTTTATGAAGCCAAATAGGTCGTCGAACACCGTAAAATTTTTAAGCAATTAAATCTAATTTGATTGATTGCTTTTACGTGAATGACACCTATTTATGTTGGATAATTAACTCAATTAGGGCAAAACCGCAATCAAATATTTACAAAATTTTATGAACCGTACGTTAATAAACTATTTGAATCAAAAGTACAATTCACTCGGAAGGTAATATAGCAATTGTTAAACGATGCGTATTAGAAATTTTCCAGTAGTAAATTTTAAAAGGTGACATTTTTAAATAAAACACACACACACACACCCGCACACCCGCACACACACACACACATTGTTTAAAAGAATAACGTAACTTATCTTTTTTTAATTTGTAAGTAACGGCTAATTTAAAAGCATAATGAGCTCGTTATAAATTAATTTACTCACTTTTCTCTTCCATGCCTGTAATCAATAACAACGTATACACCTAGTCAAAATGATATAACAGCATGTAAATGACGGCGGATGTAGGCCATCATTTCCATTTAAATGGAGTCTCCTAGCTTCGGATATTGCCAACTCTTTCTTCTTCTACTGCTACATTTCAAGTTCCGACATCCACACAATTCTACTTGTGACAAATAGCTTTGGGAATCAGATATGCAGATTCGCTTCAATTCTTAAGAGTTAAAGCACCAAACGTCAGCTTATTTCATTGTTGAACAAATTTTCACGTTAAATAATGTTGTGAAACGTTTTTTGATGGCGTTATTGTTTCAAGATGTGATTGTGTTTTGTTAGAACTTTTATTATTTATTAAGTATTTGTGTGCTAAAGTAACTAAAAAAATTGCTTCCGCCAGATGGAAATTGTAATTTACCTTTGATGTTTTGAATGCGGGTTGAGAAGGTGTTTTTGACTTTTCTTTTGTGTTTTATTGACTTTAAATTTAACAGACGAGTGGGCTATTTTAAAATCGATTGATGTTCTTAAACCATCGTATTTGTAACCTATTTGCTATACATATTTAGTGTTATTTATTGTATAAATGCAATTAAAAAATATATATGAATACCTGTATAAAGTATAATGAGTATATTCGCCTAATTGAAACTAATAGTATAGGTACAGTTAGTCGAATGTGATAACATTTACGTTCCTGAAAATATTCAGTGATGTGAGTAACTTAAAGGTAAAAATTAACACGAAACTCTTATAAATGCTCTATCATCTTCAAATTGTTAAGACTCATCCATATTACGAGATATGTATCTAATAACAACACGCTTCTCCATTTGTAGTGTAATAACTTCGTTTCTAGGCTGTATCAACCCCAGCAACAAAGTTCCTTTAAAATGTTTAGATATTATTGTGTTACATCATGTCATACTTTCAAGTTTGACATCCTTTGTGATAGCAGCCCTCCTTCGGTACTTTTCTTTGAAGGAACATCGGAAGATAATAATATGAACGTTTTGTTTGAATAATAATAATAATAATAAAACAACTAACATTTACACAATATACTATTTCAAAATACATATGTTTTTTTACAGCTACTTCAAATTTATTTTATATAGGTATATGTATTACTAGAACTAATCGTTACTTGATTCCGATCCGTGCGTTTAGTTAACCAGGCTCAGCCTGAGTATCGATAAGAACCAAAGTACAATAATAATAATAATAAATTTGCTTTATTGAGTTACTAGTGGAAACATTTTATATCAATTAATACATTTTTGGATTATTGTGTACTTAAAGCCTCAGGGCTAATAGATCATTTAAAAGTGATGCAATTGTCCTGTATGCGTCTCTATTTACTTCATCCCACAGTTCCACTCATTGTCCCATTTTTTCCGTCACTATAATTACAGCCATGGGCGTACGCAAGGTGGGGCAAGGGGGGCCGATGCCCCCCCTGGCCGCAAAACGAATTGTACTAAATATTCACATTTATTACTGGTCATATAATTTCAGGAGAAATTAAGCATTTCCTGGCCTTTCTTCTAAATAAATAGTATTTGTACCCAAGGGGAATTGTATGATGCTTAAATGTATTGAAAAGTATTGTGGGGTAACAACATAGGCAATAAATATTAAACACGTTTCCAAACAATTTTATTTTTTGGCCCCCCCCTAGCCAAAAAGCTGCGTACGCCCTTGATTACAGCGTCTCTTTCTCGGCTTCGTCACATGCTTCATTTCCACATTCTCTTGAAGCAGATGTTGAATTCTTCGTTACTTCCGAATTATCCAAAAATCTTCATATTTTAGCATGACTTGCAATTTTATAGTTCTTTGAAGATCACCTTCAATTCATAGAGTTGATATCTATTCAATTCATATTCATTAAAATGCAATTTCTTGTGCTCATTAGTTACAACAACTTTTGATTAAATTCAAGTATTGATGATATCGTATACTCTAAATGCGGTTACGTTGCTTGTCATGCAAATGCGCCATTATTCTCCCCCCACCCCCACCCCCACACACATTTATCTAATATCCCCCTTAGAAAGTTAATATTCTTCACATAATAATGTTCAATCTACTAACGAGTATCATTTGAACTCAGAGCTATGTGGCATCTGTATTATTATTTCAACGCTACTATAGTTTCTACTGAAACGGACACTATGCTGTAAAAATATCTATTAGTCTAATAACCATTTACCCATGTAGCACCGTTTATTGGCGTTAGCTTGGCGGAATATTAGCGCAATATAGAGAGATTGGGGAAATATTGTCGAAGTGCCGCCAATATTTGGTGAATATATTTTTGTAATATTATAAAAATATTGGAAATACAATATTTAATGAATATAATTTGCAATATTCAGTCTATATTGCTATTTAATGTATATTCAAATATTGTACACACATTAGTGTACCAATATTGCGTGTACAATATTAGTAAATATCGAAAATCTATGTTTAATCAACATTTAGCATATTTACAATATTTAGTAAATACTGCTATACAATATAAAGTCAATATTTATTTATCAATAACATAACGATACTGTGTTTTCAATATTACTGGATATTTAAAATGATATATTTAGGCTACATGGAAAAATATTCATAAATAATAACGTTATGATACTTTCTCAAAATCCGCCGAATGTTAATTTTCGCCGATTTAGAGATATCAAAATAATCAAAATATAATATGCACGCCCTACTCAATATTTCATAGTGTTCAACTTTAAATTCCAAAATTAGGTATATGTTTCCGTAGCTCAGTTGTTTCAGGGCTGACTTCTTAACCGGGCGATCGATGGTTCGAGTCCTACTTGAAGCAGAAGCCTTTACCTCCGAAAGTACATCCGTCACGTTAAACCTCACGAATAAGAATCTAAATTCGATATTATGCAGTAGTTTTTGTCGTTCCGAACTGTGTTAGCGAAATGGAGACTATTAGCCACCCGCCCATAATCACTCGAGTCGCAGGTAGCTGTGCATGCCTCTGTACGAGCCTCTCGCCGAACCACCTTGGCTGAGAGGCATGTGGCACTCTGAGGTCCTAGATTTTATTATAATCGCTCGCCTAATCAAGTCTCTTTGTCCCTTGGCTATGACTATTTTTGTCGTGAGGTAGAACCCCTGATCGTGAATAATGTAACATATTCATCACTTAAAGCGAGAACAAATATAAATAAATAAAAATAAAATTTAATTAAATAATATAAAATGATTATTCAACATTCACATGTTATTACATGCCCATTATACACTACTATTATTGATACTGGTATTATAATATGATGCACTGTTTTTTACTATTAAACAAACAAGATTTTAAATTGTAAGTTAATTGAATCACATTTTAATTCATTTTTTATGGTTTTCCTTTAGTCTCTTTCATTTCTCTTACTTTTTTATGTTTAAATCACTTAAGCTTTGTTTTATTTTCCAATTAAAAGATATTACTTAATATTGTTTGATATCTAAATACAGGGCTCCTGGCCACGCACGGGCATTTCCGTTACGGCCAGTATTATCTGTTTAATTTTTAATTTTGGTATTTTGTATGTATGTTGAAAAGAAATCAAATGATTTTGATTAATGTTCTGCAATTCTCTAAACGTAACATTTTATACGAATTATTAACTGTGTAGGTATACGTATAATAATGATGTTATTTTCAGGAGATTTAAATTAAAATAAAACAATGTATTTTATCAACGACAACATTTTTATAATAATTTGCTTTATAGCATTAAAAATTACACTTATCCTTTGAGAGGTTTATATGTAATGTAAAAGTGCCACTTTACCACATCAGCACCATGTGCATAATATGATTATATTGCTTGTAGCACGAAAATGTGTTTTTTTTTTAACTATACCACCAAATGTGAGTGACGATTGTAGTTCAGAGACTCCCTTAATGGTTAATATCTACTTATGGTAATTCAGAACATTTCAAGACCACTTATAAAAGAAATTTGTTTACGCCCGTAACTAATTCACTATTATAATAATCAATCAAAAGCAGATGTAAAACTATGTAAAAAAAGAGATGTATTAAATGATTAAAACATTCATTACAAAGGATCTCTAATTGTTGTTTAAAAAAATTACACTAATTTAAAGGGATAAATTTTATTCGAACTAATTTAAGATAATTTATACATCCAATACATTCTATATTACATACATGAAACATTTTTTCAATGCGTACAATGGAGAACAAATTACATCTTATTATTATTACATGTACTGTTATGAAGGAAATGCGTGGATAAGAAATAGAAATGGAAATGTTAGTTTCAAAAACATAATATATAGGTAAAATACAATCCTGTTTTCGTAATAGAACAGATGTGGTCCTACATGCTAACATATTACATGCATGAGAACGCTTTCGACTGAGATTATTTTCCACGCTGAAACTCATCCCAGTATGTTTCCTGTCATATGCTAGTTTATTACTACAAATACCCCGACATCTTGCAGTGACCCTTCGCTTGTAAATCAACCATCAATTTCAATTATAACTTTTTTTGTTGTTATTTTACTGGTTTCGTAGACATCGTGCAGCGAAAAGAAATATCTTAAAGTCGGAAAATGCAACGGTGATAAATATCCCCGAATGTTTCATTCCATAACGATTCGACATGTTTATTTCGAAAGTTTTTTAATATTCTGATTGCACATGATTTATACTTAGTACAAATAAAGTAACACGATGTTAATAGTAACAGTATATCACTAAAATGTTGTACAAGTTTTTTTTTTTAGAAATGGTATACCTTGTGATATAGAGGTTGGGGTTTTATTATACTAATGTACAGGTTAGAAAATTTAATCCTTTATACGGAAATTAGTAAAGTGAAAGACCGGCGAGGAAGGTTTGGGACGATGTGGTGCCTTTCTATAACAATGATACGAATTTAGTAAAGTCGGTATTAAAAAATGTCATATTTTTATGATCATTAACGTAAGTTTGTATTTTTTAGTACAAATTCGTTAATATTCATTGCATACACAAAAATGTTAATCTTCGGTTTAGTTAACTTGCTTCTCATGTTGTGAGATTTCCTATTAATTGCTTTGGTGGGTCATACAATCTCGAATTTTGTTTATTTTGTGATTGTATATGAAAGATCTTAATAAAATTGTGCTCAAATTTTCTAATGCTTTACCAAATAGGTGATCTTGTTAAAGGAATGTCCGTATTTTTGATGAAATTGTATACTCTCGCACTCTTAGATACCAAACACATATGGGGTTGGGTTGGGGATGAAAATATGTATTCATGCGTTTTTTGGCTCACTGAAGAGAGTAGGAGGTAGTCGATTTACTCACAAAACCCAACACGGTTGAGTATTGAGGATAAAAAATTGTGAAAAATTAAAATTAAACGAGGGTTGTGCCAAGGATTGGATGTTGTTCTTTTTTGCACTTTTGATGAGAATAAACCCGTACCAAAGGTTTCTTTAATATTGGCAACCCTTGTGTAATTTTAATTTTGTCACAAGCTAATTTTACTAACTCGTTTAGGCACGTGTTCTACGATCGTAGACTTTTTACACCGAAATAATGATTTTATTTTTGCTTAGAAATAATAATAAAATTGCTTTCCAAAGATGTTCTGATACACTAATTGCATTTATATCAAATAAATTATTTGTTTTGGTTATAGGATGAAAAATAAACGATACATTTCTTTTTTACTTTTATTCGTTTCATAAGTTAAAATGGAGATTCTAAGGAATAGAAAGGAGTATAAATAATAAACAAAGTTAATAACTCAAAAATGAGAAGTCAAAATGTTTACAAAATTGTTACAGAACCGTAAAGTTATAATGAATTTTAATTGTTCATAGACGAGCACAGATGTTGAACATTTGCAACAATATCTTTTAGAGATGTGGGGTATATGAATGAAGTAACGCTCTACATAATTTTCTTGTCTCGGGTGGGCTGATAGGGGAAGCATTTCATCAATATCGGTTTTTTCCCTAAATATACTTTTCTTGGTGTGCACTGTGTCCAAGATAAGGAGGGTCACTATGGGGATTTCGGAAAAGGTAAGAGATAGAGTTTCTGTTAAATGGGAGAAAAGTTGCGCAATTTTGAGTTTAGTGAAATGACATTCTTAAACTGACGAAATTCCGAACCGTTCTGAAGTTATGCGACAAAAAGCGAATTTTCAGGATTTCGTTTTTGACAAATTGTTACTTTGTTTGTTGATGTTAAATAAAAAGTAAAAGAAGCTTCTACAGGTACTTTTTAACGTTCTTTAACATGGTATACAGCAAATTGGAATAGGACGTTTCGTTTTCGAGTAACCATCATCATCAATTTTGTTTTTTTAAATACGGTCCTGATCTGTTTATACATAAAATTAGAAGAAGCTTTTTATTCTGCATTCAAGCATGTATCACACTTCAAGGTTTAATTGCGATTTTTAAACTTATTTTACGATTATCGGAAAAAATCTAAGTACGAACCTGTATCCCTCCCAATAACAGTCAAACTGAATTTTATTTATAAATGGGCTTTTGCTAACTGTACTTTCTCATCAAATTAATGAAATGACACAGAATTTTCAATTTCGAATACAAATTTTATAACCAAGTAATTACAAACAATCAACAACACATAAATGAACAGATAACATTTGATAAAAAGAAAATTTGAACATGACACATACTTATAATTTAAAAAAATTATAATAAATGCTCGAAAAGCCCTCCTTCGTTCTCCAATCGTAAATAGCATCTGCTAACTGTAGAATCTAAAGCATTCTTTAACATTGCAGGTGTTACAGTTTGGAATGCGTTAAGTACAAACTTTCGGAGTTCTGCTTCTGTTCCAAAGATATATTTGTAAACATAATTTCCCAAAGAAAAAAATCCAGCGGCGTTATACCGGAAGAACGAACTGGCCAGGGTGTTTCAGAATTGGGGCTTAAAACTCTTTCGGCAAACCTATTTGAAAGGTAATCCTTAACCAGCCGTAAATTGTGCGCAAGTGCACCATCCTGCTGAAACCAACAATCGCATACTACGGCTTTGGGTAAAATATCAAGAGCGCCTTCCAAAGTAGAATCTAGTAAATTTAAGTAAAATAGTAAAATAAGTATAAAAGCGCAATTAAACCATACATGCTTGAATGCAGAATAAAAGCTCTCCTAATATTATGTATAAAAAAATCAAGACCGCATTTAAAAAAGCAAAGTTGATGATGGTTACTTGAAAATGAAACGTCGGATTCCAATTTGCATGTTAAAGAACGTTAAAAAGTACCTGTGGAAGCTTCTTTTACTCTTTATTTAACATCGACATAGTAACAATTTGACAAAAACGAAATCCTGAAAATTCGTTTTTGTCGCAAACTTCGGAACGGTTCGGAATTTCGTCAGTTTAAAAATGTCATTTTACTAAACTCAAAATTGCCCAACTTTTCTCCCATTTAACCGAAACTCTTATCTCTTTCCGTTTCCGAAATCCCCATAGTGGCCCTCCTTATCTTGAACACAGTGTATAGATGAGATCTTGAGTGCTTGTTACAGCTTTTCCAATCTTCCGAATTCCCCCTTCATCTAACGATACTATAATCCTACTATTCCATTCTTTTGGTACAATTTTTTTGTGATAAGATCATTATTTTAATAGTATCTTGACCGTCCCATTTAAATATTTTATCATCTTGCTATCCCATGCATACCTCTTGCCTTTAGTTTAATTATCGCTTCTTCTAGTTCCTCTGGCCTGGTTTCTTGCATTTTGACCTAAATCTCTTATTTCTACTTCTCTTTACGTCATTTTCTCATTGATTACTGTCAGCTGTTCGAAGTACTCCTTCCATTTTTCCATTATGTTTTGATCTTCTGTGATAGTATTCTTAATTTTGTATTCGTTTTCCCTTCTTAGCGTCTTGTACAAGTTTGGATTTAACCATAATCAATAATGCAACAGTAATTATACATGTTGTTACATTCTTTACTTCATTTAATTTAATAGAAGCTTGAATAATGTACTTACATCATCAGAAATCTGGATTAAATTTCAAAAAGCATGAAACATTAACTATGCCAAAAACACTGAAAAAAAAATGGAAATATTTTACTACTATATGTTACTCAAAAACCAAACGTATCCAATAGGAAAATCGAGTCGTCGCACCTTAATCAATAACTAATTCCATTTAAAATGATAGAATTACCGTCCGTAAGTTGGTACTTAACATGGTGTTAGCCAAATTTTGAGGTCAGAACCAAACGTCATAATGTCAAGTGAATAATCTAAAAAGTGTCAGATATGGCTAAAGTACCTATAAAAAAAAAGGTTTGAAACAATTGAATAATGGAACCTTTTTCAAAAGGGATGGTGCGATTTTTGCAATTTTTGTAATTACTTAAGCTTTAATATAATCGCCGTTTGTTGTGGATAATTAAACGCGAATTTTAAACATGTTTTTAAAACTAGTACATAATAAGGGAAGTAAGACATTTTCTTGAAAAATATAACAAATTTGATAATTAATAAACCAAGGCACAAACAAGAAACGTTACTGATATTACACTAGGTAAAGAGTTGGCCATTGTTAGAAGTTACACCCCGTATGAAATTTGGCCCATTCTTATACTTTTTATTACAAAGAAATCCTAATTTTGTGTCTTCTTGATTGATCTGTTGGAACCTGCTATGAGACCATAGGCTACCAAATTTACGAATCAATGAGCATGATATTTTTCATAATTCTAGCATGTTATCGAAACATAAACATAGAAAGTCCCTCATAAAAAGAAACAGAAGTGTGTTAGAATAACACTGAAAAGGTGCAGAGTTCGAGGAGAATGCAATTAACTAAATTAAACATGTCGTAAGTTCTTTTATTTCTACTTTGCTGGACTAAGATGACTAAGGATTTTGTTAGAATGAAACGTCAGTAGAGCTTCCAGAAAAAGTTGATAGTTGACTTTAATCAAAGTTCCTTTAAACTATACCCAATCATTGTTTAAAATGCCATCTGCATACTATTTTAGCCACAAACGTGTAATATGATAATAACCTAAAACTTATGAAATGTAAAAGGAAAACTGGCTTCGAGAATAATTTTTTTGAGAATGCTGTAGTAAAATTTTATTATAACAATGCAGTATAAATTAAAGAATCTCAGAGCTCATAATTTTAGTTGATTTTTTTTCTTTGTAAAAATGTTTCACGCTTCAAAAAATTACGCAAGTACTTTGTATTTTCTGATGTTATTAAAGACATCATTTATTTTAACAAGCGCTGCTTGGAGCAATATCTTAAAGGAATGGAGAACTTAAAATGGGAAGTCGTTTTATAAACATCTCCTTGGTGCATTTAAAGTAATTTACATAATGAGTCGTAAAAGTCAATATAAAACTGCTTTTGTTACATAAATAATTTCATTTCTTTACTTAACATTTTATCTAATCTTTTAAAGTTAACAGAAAATTAAATACAGAGCGTGTTTTCCCCTCCCACGTATTGCTACCAACATATTAAAATCGGTTCTATCTACCTAACCCGTAACGAGCATGTAATAAGTAGAGCTGGTGAGTAGTTATGCAGATGAAATAAAAGAGGTACTAGAGTATTCGCTTGAGGGTTAATGTTATGTCTAATATCAACGTTGTATTATTTTTACTTTGTTTGAGTTGATATGGAGACGGTAGTTAAGGAAAACATTAAGAAAATAAATAAAAAGCTTTGCAGTTGTGTTTATTCTGTTGTATTTATTTCTCAGTTAATTAAAAAGAGAAATTAACATTGGCGACGAGGATTTGGAGTTACTTTTACAAGAACATACTATCTACAATTTACTACAATGACCACATCTACAAGTATTGTGTTTCAAATTGAAGTGTTTGACAGTACAAAATCTCAGTGGGAACGATGGGTACGAAGACTAGAAGGTGCATTTCTGGTATTTACTATTGAAACATCTAAAAAATTACCGTATTTATTACATTACATGGGGGCGGAAACGTACGATTTACTATGCGACAAATTATCGCCTACCAAACCTACAGATAAAACTTATGAGGAGATTGTGAAACTACTAAAAGATTACTACAGCCCAGCACCACTAGAGATTGCAGAAAATTTTAGATTTCATCAGAGAAGACAGCTGGAAGGTGAGACGATACAAGAATTTCTTACATCTTTACAAAAATTAGCGATAAATTGTAATTTTGGAGACTACCAAAAGACAGCTTTACGAAACCAGTTAGTTTTTGGTATGCGTAGTGAAAAAATTCAAAATAGACTACTCGAAACAAAAGACTTAACATTAGATAAAGCACTGGAGATAGCTGTGGGAATGGAATTATCTGCCAGGGACACCGCACAATTGCATAAAAGTATACGGACAAATGATACAATAGGTGCTGTAGATATTAGCAGACCGCATTTTAAAAATAAACATCCTGGAAACAAGAATACTTTTACTACAAATACAAATACAAGAGAAAAGTGCGATCGGAACAAGCAAGACACAGTGAAGTGTTACAGGTGTGGTGGACCACATTACGCAAATAAATGTGACAAAGTTAATTTAATATGCCATTTCTGTAAAACCAAAGGACACTTACAATCAGTATGTACCAAGAAGAAACACTCTCAAAATCAAGTAGAAGAAATAATTCAATTAGACGAGTTCAATCAGTCGAAATACAGGCAAAAATTCTTATCGTGCATTAGTGTAAATGGTAAGGATGTCAGCTTTGAGGTGGACAGTGGAGCTGCGGTAACGGTGATGGGTAAGGAACAATTTGATTCATTGTTTCCAAATTTCACCATTCTCGATACAAAATTAAAACTTGTTTCTTATTGCAAAACCGAATTAAATGTGCTAGGCTATGCAGAAGTTTTAGTACGTTACAGAAACAAATCATACAATTTGAATCTTTACATGACCTCAGGCAGCCGTAATCCTTTGTTAGGTAGGGAGTGGATACGACAAATAAACTTTAATTTTTGGGAAGTACAAAATATTGAAACTATCAAAAATATACCGGATTTACTAAAGCAATTAACTACAAAATATAATACAGTTTTTACACCCGGTGTTGGTAAAATTGAAGGCATTCAGGCTCAATTAAATTTAAAGGACAATGTGACACCTGTTTTTTGTAAAGCAAGGCCAGTACCTTTTGCTTTAATACCAAAAGTTGAAGCTGAAATTGATAATTTAGTTTCTCAAGGCATTCTTACTAAAGTGAACTATTCATCTTGGGCTACGCCAATTGTGCCGGTTGTAAAGGCCAATGGAGCGATACGGATATGTGGAGATTTTAAAATTTCATTAAATCCTCACTTAAAAGTGGATGAACATCCTCTACCCACTATTGATGAACTATTTTCATCAATGGCCGGTGGTGATAAATTTACAAAAATTGATTTAAGTCAAGCTTATTTACATTTAGAAATGCGTCCAGATGATAGGCACTTATTAACTTTAAATACGCATAAGGGTTTATACCAATGCAATCGTTTAATGTTTGGATTGGCGTCTGCACCAGCCATTTGGCAACGGCAAATGGAAAAGGTTCTGGAAGGTATTCCGGGAGTTACCGTTTTTCTAGACGACATTAAAATTACAGGACCTAATGATCATATACATTTAGAACGTCTAGAGAAGGTTCTTGTGCGTTTACAAAAGCATAACCTTCGAGTCAATTTACACAAAAGTAAATTTTTAGCTGATCAGATCGAGTATTGTGGCTACATTATTGATAAACGCGGTATTCACAAAACTCCATCTAAAGTACAAGCTATACAAGACGCGCCGCGACCTAAAGACAAAAATCAATTACGGTCATTACTTGGACTAATAAACTATTACGGTCGATTTTTTAAAAATTTGAGCACGACAGTCGCGCCGTTAAACGAACTCCTAAAGCAAAACTCTAAATTTACCTGGAATAAACAATGCGAACAAGCGTTTTCACAAGTTAAAAAAGAAATTCAATCAGACAATTTTTTAGCTCATTTTGAATTAAAACTACCATTAGTGCTCGCAACGGATGCATCACCTTACGGAGTTGGTGCGGTTCTTTCGCATATTTATCCAGACGGTTCCGAAAGACCAATTCAATTTGCGTCCCAAACGTTATCACCTACACAAAGAAAGTATTCTCAGATTGATCGCGAAGCTTACAGTATCATTTTTGGGGTAAAAAAATTTTATCAATTTTTATATGGGAACAAATTTACATTATATACGGATCATCGTCCATTACTACAAATTTTTAATCCGAATAAATCATTACCCATACTAAGTGCAACAAGGATGCAACATTACGCAATATTTCTTTCGGCATTTAGTTATGATATTCGCTACAAGAATACCAGTTTACACGGTAACGCGGATTGTTTGTCTAGATTACCTATTAATTCAGAACAATTGTATAATTACGATGAACCAGATTTATTTGAAATAAATCAAATCGAAACATTACCAATTACAGTTACAAAATTAGCGCAGGAAACCGCGAACGAGATCAGTTTAAAAGCTTTACGAGACGCATTAGAAACCGGAAAAGAAATTGATAGCAGGTTACGCTTTAATATTGATCAAACGGAATTTACACTACAGCAAGGATGCATATTACGTGGACAACGAGTACTGATACCTAAACTTTTGCAAAAACAAATTTTAGAGGAATTACATTCAGCACATTTCGGAATTCATAAAATGAAAGGGTTAGCACGCAGCTACTGCTGGTGGCCCGGTATCGATACAGATATTGAGAATTTAGCAAAAAATTGTTTTAATTGCAATAAAATTAGAAATAATCCTACGACTGTACCTATTCACTCTTGGGAAGAGGTCAGTAAACCATTCTATCGCGTACACATAGATTACGCGGGACCATTCTACGGTCATTACTATTTTATTTTAGTCGATTCTTATTCAAGATGGCCCGAAATTTTCATTACCAAAGATATGACAACAACAACTACTATTCAAATATGTCGCGAAATTTTCAGTCGTTTCGGCATACCGCGAATATTAGTAAGCGATAACGGCAGGAATTTTGTATCAACAAATTTTGAGGATTTTCTTAAACAAAACGGTGTTAAACACGTTTTAAGCGCACCATACCATCCTTCTACAAATGGGTTGGCGGAACGCTATGTTCAAATATTAAAACAGTCAATAAGAGCTATTAACGGAAATTCTAAGGATATTCAAAAACAATTGTGTCAATTACTTTTGCAATACCGTAAAATGCCTCACAGTATTACTAAACAATCACCTTCAATGTTAGTTTTTGGACGAGAAATAACTTCTCGATTGGATTTAATTAAACCTGATCTTCAATCACATAAAAATTCAAATGATAATATCCCTACAAGACATTTTAACGTAAATGACAGAGTTGCTGCTAGAGTTTATGTAAATGATGCTAAATGGAGATTTGGTAATATTTTTAAGAGGTTGGGAAAATTACATTATATTGTTCAACTTGACAATGGTGAAACTTGCAAAAGACATGTTGATCAATTGAGAAAGATTGGCGAGTTCACTCCACATGAAACCCAATCTGATATCCTACCTGAACCTGATATTTCTGACAAGAAAACAAACGATACGGAAGATACTCCACCCGATGAAGATGAACCTATTTTAATGCCATCTGGTGACAATCCTGTTGGAACTACTGAAAAGGAGCCACCTGAGATGGAACTGCGCCGTTCAACTCGCATACGACGCGCACCTGTACGATTAAATTTATAAGTTCGGGAGGAGCTGTTATGTCTAATATCAACGTTGTATTATTTTTACTTTGTTTGAGTTGATATGGAGACGGTAGTTAAGGAAAACATTAAGAAAATAAATAAAAAGCTTTGCAGTTGTGTTTATTCTGTTGTATTTATTTCTCAGTTAATTAAAAAGAGAAATTAACAGTTAACAATATGAAAAGTTATTAGTATTAAAAGTAGGTCCTGACATTCATCAACTTCTGTGACTAAGAGACAATTAGCAAACAAAATTAATTGAACGATTATCATTCAATTATAGGATAATATTTCATATTGCAATTTACATCTGACGTAAACTCTGAAATTGCTGTTGCTTTACGATTAGGATTAAACATTTTTGAACCTCATAAATGTTCATGCGGTGAACATGTAGACCGGACCGGATACCATTACTTTGCACGAGAATTGCTGGGCGATATTCTATACATCAGGAACTAAATCGAATAGTTCAGCAAGCTTAGCATCTGCCAAGATTCCTTCCCTTTTGGAACCACCTGGTCTTACACGTTCTGATGGAAAGAGACCTGACGGAGTTACCTTAATACCTTGGTGTAAGGGTCACAATCTAGTTTGGGATGCTCGGATACTCTAGCCCCATCTCATGTATTAGCAGGGTCAAAGGAAGCTGCTGCTTTTGCTAATGTGGCGTCACAACGGAACGCTCGTCATTACTAAGAAATTATCCAACAGGGCTATCATTTCGTTGCCATAAGCGTAGAGTCTCTTGGTTCATTTACCTCCGAAACTGTGGAATTCTTGAATGATTTGGGAAGAAGATTACATCAAGTAACTGGTGAGGCAAGGTCTGGTTTATATTTGATTCAGAGAATCAGCCTTGCTGGAACTGTGCAAGCGTGCTTGGAACTTTACTACCCACTGCCCCGTTGGATGAGATATTTTACTGTTTATTATGTTTAAATTTGTAAAATCATTATGTTTTAGTTAATCTATTATCGATATTTCTGAATAAATCTAACAGGTCTGGGTTAGTAGACACAAAAAATTGAAATGAATTATGTTAAGTATCGAACACTCATATCCCAATAGAACTCTTTCAAAAGAAGACTTGGACCCTAATCTCCTTGGATAGCATCGGGACAAAGAAATTATGATGCGCTTATATTCCTATATTTTTTTCACTTCTGAGCCTTAAAATACCTTTCAAATTAGCATAAAAATGATTTGTTATACTTACTGTAAATTCCAGATATGCTATCGACAAATTTATATTTTTACCAAGAAAATTATCGATCGGTTGTCTTTATGTTCACTCAATCATTGAATATGCATTTATGTAAATCCGTGTTTAGCTTTAGTGTAACCGCTTTGAATGACCATCAAAGCGCAACATTTTTTGAAATATAAAACAAATGGCTCGTTGTTACGTATATTCAATTACATTTCGTTTTATTTTCTTAGAACAACCATCTGTAGAATTCCCATCCCTTAATCAATATCAATATTTATTTTCTGTTCTCTTACATTTTACGTTTCAATGTTTCCAATTTACATTCAATTGTAGGGTAAAAAGTATTGTAACCCTAGGCTATATATTTTTTACATAAATTACACAATTTTGCACCTACAGCTCTACTCAGCAAACAAGATAGTTGGAGAGGGGATACAGGCGCTAGAGTAGCTTTTAAGGTACAATCCGGAAAAAAATATTTGGGCGCTTAATTTAAATGTGTATTGTTGGATACACATAAATGTATTGTATGCTGCATCAGAAGTCATCAGAAAGACTGATTTTAACAAACAAGAGTAACACAATAAAAGGATTACGTAATAAAACGCACGCGGGCAATGACAGCTGTAAACTGTAATAATTTACTTTCAGCTGTGAATGTACACCTTAGAATTCTCAAATATGATTGGACAAATAATTTGCCGCGTCAAAAATTTCAAATACATTATTTTAGTTGACATATTTTCCGACTATCTTGTTTGCTGAGTGGAGCTGTAATAACTATTCGGGTACCATTAACATTGTCAAAGTATTCAGACATCGATTACCTGACATGGGTCTTCTAATCTCGAAGCAAGTCTCTACAGAGAAATGGACACGGCACCAACGGTCCTCGAGGGAGTTGATTCGGTCATTCAAACGGGTTTATCCTCATTTCGGAACGACTGAAAGGACGTGTATTGCGAGTTAGTTTCGCATTTTCGCGTTACACTTTATTAAATGTTTTCGTATACTGTGGTTTCTGTTTTATAATGAACACTAAATCCATCTAATACAGATTACTTAGGACCTAAATTTAGTTACTTGCATATTTTAGTTTACATTTAAATTTGGATATTAGGTACGATAATGGAATAGCTTCAAGGAAACCTTCCTATTACGTAAAAGCGTGCGTAATAACTAATGGGTTACGCAAAGATAAACATAAGAAGTGATTTACTGTGAATGTGTTTCATATTTCCTGCTAAAAAGTACTTTATTTTCAGTGTCTTATTACATACGCACGAGATTAAATTGCAATGGATACTACCAAATATAATATTGAATTGTTTATGAGCTGTGCTTCGAGCTCTAATAATTAATGTTTATTTATAAGTACGAATGGATATATGGTAGGAAGGATGAAATCCCTTTTATGAGAATAAAGACCCCTCATGATTACAGTAATAAATAATGCATTACAATTGTAATTAAGTTAAAACACATAACTGAAGAGAGAGCTCTTAGAACCAATTATTATAATCGATTTATTTAAATATGAGTTGAATATTCGTCACGGTGCGGTGGAGTACATTAGAAACTATAACAACGAATAACAACAACTACCATACATAAATACCTATATGTATATAATTCATATGATACGAACTTACATTTCAGAATAAATAAATAAGGTATGCATGATTACATTATGACGTCCATGACCGATTAATAATTTTGATAAAGCGTTTGCTTGGTAGCCAAAGGAAAACCATGAATAAACTTTGGCATATTAATGTCATAACTGTTTGATTTGAGATATCCATTGTAGAGTTTCAGGTGTTAATGTTGGGACAGTCTTCAACAATATGTCGAATTGTTTCTGGGATTCCGTTACAATAGTCACAAAATGGATTTAGTATAGGGTTACATTTGGACAACGTATCGTCGTAGCGTCCATGGCATCTTCTTATACGATTTATTCTTCTGGGTGGATTAAATCTTGGAACTCGGTCTGTTGGTTTTTCAATTAAGTGATTGTTGAAATAAATTGGTACTAATCCATTGTTCTTTCCATAAATTCGAAGAACAAAATGGTTGATTCTTCTAACCATAAAGGTTTTCTTGCTTAGTAATTTATTCATCTGGAACAGATACATGTTCCATTCTTTTTTTGTAGTTCGTTTTCATGAGCAATTACAAGCAACCAAGAAGTTGGAATTCTTCCATTAAAAAAGGACCAGAGAATTGTTGTGATGATGGAGTATTTCTTCTTTTATACTTCAAGGATTTCATTATTTAGTTGAATTGAATTTGATTAAATTTGTTGAATTTTTTGTTTATTAATACTCAACTTTCAAAATAAAGACCATGTGCGAATTCAGGTTTTCAATTAGTGAATTCCATTTGTCTTTCCTTGCTTTATTCAGATAATGTAAAGGTGTGTCTGTATTTTCGTGAGTAGAATTTCTTTAAAAATTATTGTAAAGATCATCACCTTCTTTAGACCATCCAAAAATGTATTCTTTGCGGTATCCTCTAGGAATTGTATGCGTTTTGTAGCACCCTTCACTACATCAACCAATCTATTATAGTTCTGCATAATAATTGGGCTGTTCCGTTACAAATTAATGTCACATTGTATTTTAAATTAATTCCAATTTGGTTCATCAAAAATCAGGAGAAGATCATTTATTTCATTCCAAGATAACAAATTAAAACAACGTGTTATTTTGCATATTGAAACAATCTGGAAAAACACTATTTCGTAGAGTCGTTAGTTCACTTGGTAACAGGAAGTAGATATGAACTCACATTGGCTTTAATAATAAAATTATTATAAGATTAACGCATATTAGGTAGAACCCAGTATAGGGTTATTCACAAAAGTTAGGCAGGCTATACATATAGTCAATGATATAATATTTATAGATTTTTCTGATTTCAAATAGAAATAATCAAGATAAAATCAATCAAAACAACTCGAGTGGGTATCATGACCCTTTGAGGTTGGTTGTTTTTAGTTATATCTCACCCCCACTTTTTTATTCATACATTATGATAATATTACCATAAGCTTTAATCCAATTAAGGTACACTTTTTACATGTCGTAGACTACAAGGTTCTCTAGAGGATTATAAAACTACCCTGAAGGTACGAACGTTGTCAGTTGAATGAATGGAACTGGCAAAAAAACCGTAGAAATTCTGGAAATTTATATAAATACATTAGAACCAAGATGCACGTAAAGAAATAGATTCGGGATTTCAATTGTAGATATAACTTGTAACGTGATGTGCATTTTAATCTTAATGTGCATTTGAAGTAGGTTCTTCCATATAAATTTTTCGAAAAGCTGCAACGTGTTTAACAGGTTTCAAATCACAGGAGAAATAACAAATTCTATGAATAGGACTATTGATGAAATTACTTTCACGAAGAAGTACATTAGAATGAATTTTACATAGACATCATGTAAGAAATCTCATGTGGGTTAGTCCATAAGGACATCTGATTCGTTCTATTATTTCTATAGGTTGTTATAGGTTATGATATGAATGAACCGTGTATTAGATAAAATTTACTATAGAATGTTTACATCCAAATGAATCAACGGTGAAACTTGCCATTTTTAACACGAGTTACTAGTTACATAAGCAGGAATCCCATTATATTACGAAAAACGTACCGGAAGAAATTTGGAATACCGGTTTTCGGTATTCAATGTGAATCCCGGGATTCCGGTATCGACTTTTTCTACTTTTCAAAATTAAAAGTATTCAAGTTATTCAAAGATGTAAGTATAAAATGTAAATTAAATAAATCCACATAAAATTCAAAAATTTCGTATTCAAAATAGAAATTTGAAATAAAAATTTGAAACTCAAAATATTAATGCTAATAAATTCTAAATTATAACTTGAAATTCAAATTTCAAAATTCGAAACGCAAAATATTATTGTTATTTAAAGTTAAAATTAAACTCAAAATTGAAATTCGAAATAATAAACTCGCAATTATAATTTTGTAAATTCATAGTTCAAAAATTAAAACATAATAAAGAAGAATTGGAAGTGCTATTTGAAAAATGAACTTACTTTTGATAGAAATTTTGTAAATTGACGTAGTACTTTCTCCGAACACATGAAGAAATCGGATTTGACCGTCCGAGTTACCCTATTTCATGTTTTAATAATATCGCATGGTCTTGGTCACGGCCTTCTAAGCTTTGTGATCCCTGTGATATTCAATTTTTTTGGACACATGCGGCTAAACGATTCGTACTATGTGTGACACATAAAGTTACACTCGAATTGACCAAGGAATATACAGGGTGTTCCATAGAAAAAAATGCAACTTTGATATAAATCACTCTGTATAAACTTTGCGATTCAAATGAAAATATTTTAGATTTGCAACGAACTTTCGAAATGGTCGTTAATAAACCCACAATCTTCCATCCACACACTATTGGCCCATCCTGTATACATAAAATATTTTACACTGAATATAAATATATATACAGAGATGGCTGTTTTAGAAGTAAGACTAATCCTATGAAGCAGCCTCCTTATAACAGATTTTCTTGTGTCGTATGGGTGATCAGGTTGTTTTTCTTTATCAGATGCATTTTGGTTTTTTGAACAGAACTCCCAGCTTCTAGGATGTATAATGAGATTATAGTTATAACTAAAAATGTGAGCAGCCCCAGCTTCACCTTCATTTTTTGCAAATTTTTTGAATTCAGGTGTGTATCAGTCAGTTTTGGGGCCAATCTAATTGATCTAGCCTTATCATGGGAATAAAAACTTCCAAGTAGGTATTTCTTGTTAGTTACTCCTGTTGGCATTTGGAAATTATACATAAAGAAATTATTTCTTTTCGATTTCAATGGATGTGGATCATCAAACTATAATAAATTTTCTTATTTTTAGCAAAAAATAAGGATTCTTTATAGAAAGGGTTTCCAATTTTGTAAATTGTATACGTAACATAAAGTTTCACCCTTGGCCACTAATCACTCCTATGACATCGAGTCCAGTATTTTCTAAACTGTTTATATTTTTAAGATAGAGACTAAAAGTAATCTGGATTATAGATTACGATGGGAGGGTAGTCGGAGGTCCACGCGTATGTAGGACACCTTTGTGCTACTTTCCTGACCAGAGTCGTCCGATCCCGCAACGTCACTCAAGTCACTCACACGTGAGATAAATATGAGGATGCAGGAAGAGGAAGCAGCTCAAGGCGTAGTAATGTCTAGCCAGTATTCCCCCAACTGGACTATTACGGGACACTCACAAAGTATGTCGTGCGCCGTCTCTGTAACATCCTCTACATCTACAGGATGGCGATTCTACCAAGCCCATTCGGTGGATGTGCTTGTTTAATGTACAGTGGTCAGAAAGTATACCCATAAAACGGTTGTTTTGAGGTCAGTCGGGCGAACTTATATCGCCTTTCAAATCCATACGAGCTCGAGGGTATTGCTGTTTCTCACTTGCTCTAGTACTTGGGACTAAAAGTAATGTATCTACCTGAATTTACATCAATACACAATAGCAGTTTTCTTGAGAGCATATTTTTAAGAGCGGTCGAAAATAATGTGACCCCAAAATGCAAACTATAAAGCCTGTAGCATAGATAGCATTGTTCTGGAATGTAATGTAGAAAATCATGTCCTTTTTTAATTTTCGTTATCCATGCTAAACACCTGAGTAACAAAATATTTCAATATTGTTCATGCATCATTAATATTTATTATCTTTCACGATCCTTTCGAAACCGAAAAATAACTGCGAATATGAAGCCATAATTACAGCTGTGGTTATATTATGATACTTATTGTGGTTATGTCACAAACTGCGAATTATACTGCGTTTCTTACAGGATACTTCCGGAACATAAATTTCGTGGGAGTAAACGGACTGGTTTGTATATAGGCTGTGGTTATGTGAAATATTGTATCTATTTTCCACAAGACTTTACATGTATTGAACAATGCCTGCTTTGGTATCACTTGTAATTATAATTATTTGTGAAACTAAATTTAGGCAGGTAATCGACATTAATATTTGAGAGACCATATAAATAACGTTGTTCCTTTAGTAGTTAATCGAATAAATAGGTTCAATAGAATCTTAAGCTATCTGAATATTTTCCGAGGGCGGAAAACAGGATCAAAGGTAACAAGATCAAATAACATTATTATTTTAACAATACTAATTCATGGAATGTAGATACTGTTTCACATGAAAGCCGAAAGGAGACACCTGATAAAAGCAGTAAGCACTTATTTGTATTTTTTGTAAATATATAGTAGCTGAAGTTAATGTCCACCTTATTGACGATATCTAAATGTTACATTATTATTGATTACTTAAATTATACGAGACAACTCAATTCAAATAAAATGCATATTAAAGCTACTTGATAACATAATTTGGTGCTAATACTAACCTCGTTTCAAGAAATTGAACAGCTACAGTTTTTACACCAATCATATTCCTTAGTGCTGAAATATTACCTTGTGGAACCTCCTCCAAGGATACACTTTTGCAGTTGAACGACAATTAGAAATTCGACTTGGTTAACTTTTTCTAGACATGAAAGGTCCAAAATCCCGAATCAAAGTACCAATGGAAGAAACATCGATACATTGGGCAATCAAACATGCAGTTTATTAATCGTGGAAATTTAACACCATCTGGATTTTACTGTTTTGTTTCAATGAAGAAAGGTTTAATTTAACACAAGTCAGATTTAACCCACTACGGACGAAAGACTGTGAAAAATTTAGAGATACTTTTATCAAAAGTGATCTAGAACGATACGAGTTCGTGGCTGCAAAATTGATGGAAATTATACTGAAACTTTCTAGCTTATGGTTTCCACAAAATAATACTACATAATATTTCATTTGAAAGACTTCACGTATGCTCGACGAACTGCGGTGACCCAATACACGATCATGGATTACATCCTTTGCAACATAGTGCTTCTCTGATTATTTTAATTGTATATAATGTTTATTTCCAGAACAATTAACGCATCTGGAAAGTAATAGGTTCGATCTGATACAGGGTCGAGAAAATAACGGAATTGAATATTTTGCAATGTTAATTTGTCGGCCAACAGAAATTTAACAAAACAACAACGAGCAAGAACTAAAATTCTTATGGAAATGACAACGCTTAAAACACCACAAACCGCAATAAAAGTTTATTAAATCGAACGCCTTTCAACAGTGAATCATCGAAAAACAATAACGTAATTATTTTGAAGTAAAATACTCGATTGATTCTGAAGAGGCCACCCTTAATTTCAATACAGAGCTCCAAATGCTTCTTAAATTTGTCTGCTACAGACCGCGCGCCGCGACAATCAATCACAGTCCATGGCGCAGATTTTTCTCCAGCTCTTGAGGATCTTAGCTCAGGCTCTGGCGACTAAAATAGACCAGACACTGTAATCCACAGGATGGAGATCCTGCCATTTGGAATCAACTTTAGTCCTTTGAGACTATGGGAAAACCACGCATTGAAGAAAATCGCGGCGGTATAGGTCTGTATTCATTTTGACCCCCTTGATCCAGGAAAACGAAGGGATCTCTTTCTGGAGTGGACTGTCAATATACATCCAGAAACAGTCGGAAGCGTGTGTAACGAAATCCGAGGATCGCTAGTTGCAGAGTCAATCACGAAATTGGACAGAGCGACAATTTGCTAAAAAGGAGGTGGGGGCGCGAAACCTTATGAAGACGACAAGGTACAGCTCATCGCAGACGATAATAAACGTGAAAGATTTCAAAAAAGTCATTAACTTAAGGTGCGAACCGAAAATCAACTAATTTCTTTCACGAACGAGAAGTTGTAGATTAAACGTTCAACCGTCACAAGCAAAAGCTCTTGGTCCCTCATTACCGCCAAAAAACTATGTCCGTCATAGAACTAGCGCAGAAAGTATGCAACCTTCAGAAGTAAATTTAAAAGGATCCTTGAGCAACTGTGGAAGGAATACTGTGAGCTGCATTAAGTTAGTGAAAAATGCGTATAATAAATCCTTCACAAAGAAAACAAACAGATGAAATACGAGATTCAATGGTGGTCTAAAAAAATTAGACGACTTAGAATAGATACCAGATAGAGAACAGCTTGACCATTTCAAAGGAAGAGCAAACGAGGAAATGACGAACGGATAACGTCGGACGACAATAGCAAGCGGTCCAATGGATCAAATTAAGAGAGGCGCCAGAAGCAATGAAACTAATATTAACATTATTCCCGAAAGTCTTCGTAAATATGGCAATAGTAAATGCTTGTGTTACATACACTAAATATCATTTGGAATGGAACACACCACATTTAGACAAAAGGAAAATTTTCCTTTTGGAATTGTGAAAGCAACCAGTAGTACTCTATCAGTACCATACGAAAGATGACTAAATAGACATAAGAAAATATAAATATGATTGGAGAGCTTCATCTCAAACACAAAGATAATCAATCAGGATGAAAATAAGCAGAGAGCCAGTGCAAAAAAGCCAGGGATGTATTTTGCCAAGGAAGAAGGATTGTGCAAGTTAATTATGAATATAACTATTTTAATGTTTCGTACGAATAAACATTATTTTTTAACAGTTTCCTCTTTTTTTATAAGTAACGACTGCGTTTCTTCAAATATTATAATCTGTAACTATTTATTCAGCAAATACTATGAACTGTTGCAAATAGCTTAATGGCACGCTAGTTCCTTTTATATTTTTGCTAAACTTATCAAAGTATTTAAACGTGAATTTTGAGGTGTATTTTGGCCCTCAAAACCTCCCCGTGTGTACCGCCCTTGGCGTCGACGAGAACTCAAAATGAAGTCGATACTGCCATTATTCCGCTTGCTGTAGATATACAAACGGTGCTCAAAGACTTGGATCGAAACAATTTGGAAAAAACAGAAAACAAAGGGACTAAATTTACAGTAGTGCAAAAACATTCAGCATGAGTCTGGCAGCGCTTCAGTGACGCAGAATGGAATTTCCAACAGAACTGTGAAGTTTCAGTTAAGTTTGCACTAGTGCAATTTCTGCATCGTGAGTGGGATCGATTCCCCCAGAGGAGGCAGGTGATTACTTCGAAATTGAGCATTTTGATGCTTAAAAAATGTGTTATCGTTATTCGTTGTTGTTTTGTTAAATCTCTTTTCTTCAATAAAGTTAAACTGCAAAATATTCAACTTATTTTCTCGCACCCTGTATACAAAAAGAGGTAAAAAGTAGTCAAATTCTTTGGTCATTCGCAAATCACGTAGAATTTTAATATATGTATACGCTTCTGATACTCCTATTTTTCTAGAAACAACTGGAACTTCTCCAGGCTGATCAGGCAACAGTAAATCTTCAACCATGCTGAGAGTTTCTTAAGTTTGTGGTTTCCAGACATCCACAATTCAGGTCCCCATTGAACTGGTTGTACCAGTATCTTATTTGAAAATGGGAATGCCTATTTCCTTGGTACACTATCTTCTCTTTGATATTTTTCGCGCTACTACACTTTCTCGATACAAATATTATGCCGCTTTTATGTTCAAGTTTTAAATTACATCCGGCTCGATGGACCATGTTCACTCTCCGGTGAGGGTGTGACTGAGTATTGTTGTGAGGAGTATGCCGTCACTCGTACCAATTGTAGATTGTTCCTCACACCATCGTTGAGTAATTGAACAAAATGGCTTTCATTCAAAGACTAATTTATTTATAGTATTTACAGGTTTATATACTTTATTATTCTATGACGTATTTGTTCTAGTTTAAATGGTCTAGACTCTAGGTTATGCTTACCTGACTTATGTGCTGCGATTGCATTTCATAATTATTGACTTTCGACTTACTCAGAATTGTTTGTACTATTGCTGACCTAGTCTACACTCATATTGCTATATTTTCTACCTGCTATTTTAATCATTTCTTAATTTAACTTATTTGGTAAACAGGAAAACTGTTTAATCCAAGATTAAACACATGCTCTATTCTTAACAATAAAAATGTTAAGCGATTGGAAAGAAACTTAAAGTTGATAATAAGTTGACAGCATTATTTTAATAACATAAGAATATCCATTCGTACTTTAAGCATTTGTCTTACTCTTTCATTGCATATAGGGTTGAGGAAATAGCCCTTGTGTTATTATATTGAAAAGATCAGATGTCATTGCCTCATTCCAGAAAAAATCGGGACAGTGTTATCTCTTAAAATAAAAATTGCCTGTACGTCGTGGACAATATCTAAAATTTAAACAAAACTAATTAAGAGTTTACGAAGTTTTAGTGGACTGATTGATCATTGTCGCGTAAACCACAAGATTTGCATTCGTTTCCCGCAGATTGTTATTTCCGCTGAAAGTAATGATGGATAAAGGCTTTCTAACAATACGTGCTGTCGCAATTAATCTTCTTCAATTGTTTTACAACTTTAATACAAATCAAATTTATTTTTAAAGTATAGTTCCACATATAAGTGAAAAAATGTATTACTTTTACATAATTTATGAAAGCAAAAATGGACGTTAAGCACTTGCTTATGGCAATACTGCTTTGTTAATCCGTTCCAAATTATGTGGTATCTTTAGCGGTAATCATTCGTGTTAAAACATACTAAACCGTTTCCGATTATGATGAACATAAACCTTTCTATAGAAAAATAGTCCGAATACGTAAAAAATAGCGCTTCGTGAAAACATGCTGACTTCATACTATAGAAAAACCTTTATTGTAAAAGATAAATGATTGTTGTCGCCTGATAAACTTTGCCAAGATTTTTCCTACAATGTGGCAGCTTCATTTATTATACCATATTAAAATGACCAAACAAATCTACCGCGAAATGAAAATACCATTGAATTTCCGTCATAGTAGAAAACGTTCTCAGTTTAAGATTATGATAAAGTATGTAATAATGTTCCAAAGGAAATTTGGATGACTTAAATTACGTTTCGCATTTCGGTTATTGTTATTCATCGCATTGTTGATCATTCTTAAAATAAGACGAACAGAAAATTACAAGTAAATCCAGTAAAGTTAAAAATGTGATTTCATTAAGTTTTATGCGGGATGTTGCTGTTAGGCAATATTAAGTGAAACCCGCATTTCATGGTTTCCAAAAAGTCACTAATTATGATACACTACAGGAATGGTATGTGTGATCAGAAGAATTAGCCCACGCTGTCCAGCTGTATCACATCAACAATTTTGCTGTATTCTCTACATTTTTAGGACATGCAGTTTCTGCCAGTTACGCATTTGTTTTGAAACTTTAAGCTCATTATTTAACCTTCTTTTCTTGTTTAGATCACGTAAAAGATGTTATCACTGTAATTCCATTTTTGATTACAATTAATTTTCACTATATCCAACTATCTGGTTTACATACTCCCTTCTTAACATTAATTCTGTACAATTGGCGTATTAGTTAAGGACATGTTACCTTTTCTTTTCATTATATGCTGCATGGGAGTGTTTGATTTTATATTAATGGTGAATTCAAGGTAATAGGTCTGATTTTAGTGAATTCCTGAAAAATAAATTGTTATTGTTCAACTTCAACTCAACATCACATGGTAACGACGAAGTGTCGTCAAATCTTTTAAAGACAAGTAAATATGCCATTAATTCTCAACATCAAAACTATCAACTCCGTTTCGACATTGTTCATAGAGCTCAACACGGTTTTGTGAAAGCAGATCCACTGAAACAGCTTTATGTAGTGTCTAATGCAGTCTCTGCTGTCGATAGAGTCGGATTATTCGTAGAGCTCTCACCTGCCTTTGACACAGTTAATCACAAGCAATTGCTTAAAAAACTACAACTTCATGAATTTCGTGATATAGCCCTTAGTATTTTTCAATGTTACTTCGCTTGTGGACAACAATTTGTAGAAATGCCATCAGTGGAGCGAAGTACGTGTGTACCGGTACTATCCGGAGTCCCGCAAGGTTCTATACTCGGACCAACACTGTATGTGTTATTTATGAATGAGCTCCCTACTCTACCGGAAGTAGTAGAAAAAACGTTCTCAAATTCAGTAAAAATATTGGGATAACATTATTAATTGGGGAGCTGCAGCTGTAGTAGTGAGGATTCTTCGCCTTCAAAAACAGACAATACGTATAATTTGTAACCTTAACGATAGACAGTCCTGTAGGGAATATTTTAAGGAACTAAAATTACTAACCGTAGTGAATATTTACATTTTTGAAATCTGCTTGTACGTGTATGGGCATAGATCCCTTTCCCGCACAATTAATCATCAATTAATTATTATAAAGTAAGTTTTACTGCCTAATAAGTAATTGTATACACTTTTCATTGAAAGCATAATCGTCCAACAATTTAACTTTTCAATTAACCCAATTACATATACAATGCAGGCCTTTGCTATTTCTGATTTTATAATTAATGGCATATAATTATAACCATATACTTTTTTGACTTAAAAAGTCAATTATTAGCGCAACGTCGACTATTATGTAATCAATTGTTAGACAATTATTATGCTTTCAATGAAAAGTGTATAAAATTACTTATTTGACAGTAAAACTTAGCTGATCAATACGTCCCTTCTGACGTGATTACCAATAATAATTTTAATCAATTAATCATCAATAAAATATAAGGCACAAAAAAGGCATTCCTGGAATTTCTCATAAAACCTCACTTTTCCAAAAAAACTTCATTTTCAATGGACGGACTTTTAAAACAAAGCTGAACAAACCTTTAAGAGAAAATTGTTTTTACTCTGTGACTGAGTATTATCATTTTGTGGGTTGACTCTGAACATTAATTCCCTTTCAATTATTAAGCTGTATATTTATTAGAATTAATTGAAAATAATCTCCAAATCACTAAACCTTCCCCATAAATTGTTTATTCGACGTATAAAATTAAATCAAAGGTTGAATCATTGAAGTTGATTAATTGTAAAAAATTAAAAGAATAGAAGGATCAAATTACATATAGCTACTACAAGTTTCGACTGAAAGGTCATCATCAGGCTAAAAATTAGGTCTCTGAGCATAAAACTACCTTAAGACAAATACTTACCTACTAGAATTGGTTGATAATATTAAAGTTGAAATGTTAAGATGTATGAAATGGAGCGAATGATAAAATTACATAAAATTCAATACTGATCAACACAGCATTACTAAAACCCAAACAAATTATTAAGGAAAACAAGGCCAAACCAAAAGTATCAAAGGGCTAAGTATTGTAAATAAGTAAATTATTGTTGATATTGAGGACTTCGTTGAAAGATAACGACGGATTAAGCCTCCTACCTTTAACACACACATATAGGATGTCATAATTGGTATTAGGGTCGAAAGAATGGCCACGGCCTAGGATGGGATTAGCAAAGGATGATTTAGTGGAAATGTTATTATTTTTAATACACGAACAATGATCAGCAAATCTAATCTTAAACTTCCTGCCAGTGTGACCGTCTGACAATTGTCTATTTTTGTGATTTATGTATTACACTGACGTATGTTTTTCCGCATTTTCTCTTCAAAATTGAGAATGTAGAATTTCAATAAAATAAATTATTATTTAATGTTAATAAACGAATAAATTGCTTTTCCGACTAATACGGCCGATGCTCTCTCGATTAAATTAAATTAAATATTACGGTTTTGTAATCCGCCACCGAGAAAACCTTAAAGTTGAAAAATTAGTTAAGATTGCTAATTATGTAGATCAAAGGACAGAGATAATTTGGCACTGATTTACTAAAAGAAGTAAAACACGAAGCTTAAACACAAAAATAACGATATAATTTCGAGCAAATTTGTAAATTCATGGCCGTATTCCACAAATCTCAATCTCGGACATTAATGTGAGTTGCCATACTAACATACTTCGTGTGTTTCATGAAGGGAACTAAAATAAAACAATTTAGACCCCTTAAACTAACATAAAAAGCGTTTCAGAGAGATTCTTAATACAAAAACCACATCCCAAGTGTCTACTTGAATGTTGTCTCCATATAATTTGTTTTTAGTCCGGACGAATAAGTTATGGAAATTAAGCGCGTAAATCTTATTCCGGAACCGCCTCGATTTTTCGCCCTATGAGAATAATTTGCTCTATTTGCATATCTGTAATAAATAAAATTATAGGTAACTTGAATCCTAACCAAACATTAAACGTCTAATAACATTAAATTACAATTTCAAATTATTTCATAGTTAAACTCAACCTCAACAGGCCGCTAACTACGAAATTGTTGCACTCGTTGATTTGTATACCGTGGATTAAATATTGGGCTCACAACATTTTAGCTAGAATTCTGAAAGCCGCATTTCGTTTGGAATTCTACGGTTCATCGCAATACGTTGAAATAAGTAAACAAACGAAATCATTTCAAGTATTTGTAAAATAAGAAGGATGCATATGATTGATATGCGTGGAAGACTTCAAATGCCTTCAAGTCAGTACTTTGAACACGGTTGACTTATAGACATAAACATAAAGAGGGACGAAAAAAGGTTTAACCTTCTATAGATGCATATGAATTTTTTCAATCTCTGTACAGTGTACACGAGACATTCATCTTGTAAATATTACTCAATGCAAACACTTTTATCTAATTAAGGTTTCTTCCTTGTCCTCCTTAGGGGTGACATTGGATCGGATTTGATTCCTGATGATGCAGTCCATACCGAAACCGAGTTAGACCAAATTATGCTTCAGTTATACATTTTCTTAACAACAGATTAGTTGGATTAACTTCAACATACTGATTCTTGCTCTTAATCTTAAGTTTTTTACCGGTAGATGCAGGCTATCGGTTTTATCTGTTTCTTCTTTTGCTCCTCCCATGTAATTTTCCTTTCCTCTATTTATTTTCTAATTTCATCTATCAACTTCCTTCTCAATCTTCCCCTTTACCCTTTCTTACTTTGTCTTACATTTTCCTCGAGAATCTACTTATAGAACGTTTATCTGTCATTGTACAGCAAAACTGGTTTGAATATTTTCCTTACAGCTTCTGTTTAAATTTCCTTTTTAACTGTCACTTTCCTATGCATTGAGTATTTTTTTGGTTTTACTAATTCTGTGATTTATTTATTTTATCTATTTTTTCATTGTACTCTACAATTGTTCCCAAATACTTGTAGTTATCGACTCGTTCCATTTTTTATTCCGTAATGTGCGTGACAGAATCTTCAATGTCAGAGTTGATAGTTCTCTGTCTAGCAGTGGGGAGTGGTGTCCCCCAGCCCCAGGTCTCGGTTCTTGCACCGCTCCTTTTTATAGTCTACATAACAGACATCTAGCACTACATCCACTCCCCTACTAGTTTCTTTGAAGACGACACAAAGTTTTTTGGTAACCCTTATCTTGGAACATGCCACAAGAGATCTACCTCTGGTCGCAAATACGGCTGATAGCCCTAAACCCGGAAAAATGATATAGTGCTTCATATTGGGAAGTCCATACCGAAAATCGAATACACATTGAACAATAACTAAATTCAAGCCTCGACAAGCAGAAAGACATCACTCAAAATATAAAATGGGAATGTCATATTTCAGGTACAGTAAAAAAGGCAAATAGAGAGCTCTACCTTATTAGTAGGTAAATCTTTCATCGAAGTAACACCCGCATTACTACTGAAACAAACAAACAAATCCTACGTTCGACTTATGGCGTCCAAATTTGATCACCATACTTCCAAAAGGATATAGATTTACTTGAAAGAGTGTACAGACGTGCTACAAAACTACCTCTCGTCTTAAGCTGTACAAATATCGTTTTGCTTACAGACCCCATAAAATACTTTCTGTGCAACCGTGTTGTAGACATATGGAACAACCTACCCGAGAAAGTAATCAGTACCACAAGTATAAACCAATTTAGAAACAAACTTGATGCCTACCTAAATGAAAACCTCAATGGGACTTGTGATGTGTTTCGTAACGAATTTTCATTTTATTTTATTTTACTTCTAATTATCAAGTGTAATCCAATTTAAAAACAGACTTGACGCCCAATTAAAAGAAAAAGAAAATGTTAATCGGGCTTAAAACAAACATTTCTATCGTGAGATTAGTGTTTTGTATTACTCAAGGAATTGTTATTTTATTTTATTTTACTTCTAATTATTATTATCAAGTGTAATCCAATTTAAGAACTTGATGCTACCTAAAAAGAAATGTTAATTGGACTTGTAACAGTTGCTTTGTATTACTGAAGGTATGTTGATTTTATTATATTTTAATATCTGCTATCATTATTCCAAATGTAAAAAGGACAGAAATATTTGGCATTACCAGCTTTTTGGCGGTTGAATCGGATCACCAGATATGTGGTGATCATACCAAATAAACAATAAAGTTTTGGAAGTTGTGAAAACAACTAACATTGCTATTTACAAATTATGTACAAGTTTTAACAGGGCGGAAAGCGGTTAAAATGGAGGTACAGGTAGGTTGGTCAGTCGCCGGAGGGTAGACTGGTTCTGGAATGCAGGCTGACGGGTCGATGTAGACAGGCTGGTCGGTGTTGACTGCTTTCATTGGCGGCTATGACCTCTGACTGATTTCTGTGGCTAACAGCGTTCGCTTATAAAGGATTCTAGCCGGTGTCGACGCGTTGTCATTGGTCGGCCAATCGTTGCTCAGGATGTAAGCGACTGTGTAGCAGGATCATGTGGACGCCACAAGCTTATTACAGCCTGTCAAATCAATTGCAAATAAATAAAACATCTTAAAAGACAAGTGAATAGTTAAATTGAGCCTTAAGCTACTCAACTTTTTTCTGAAAAAAACGTCACATCTGTGTACAGCCAGTAAAAAGGTGAAAAGTTTCGTGTCGTACCTCCCTAATGATGATTCAGGTACGCTATTGATCTCATGAAAAGTACCGGGATGTTACGACGCGACGTCGGAGAAGGTGCAACGTTAGTCTCCATTTCTGTTAGTTTAGCTTTAGACTATTTGTCTCGATTACTTAAAAGACGAAAAAGACAAGAAGAAAAATGATATAGTGATGTTACCGATTTCTCTATAAATAATAGGGGAATGATAAAGATCACCCCTTTTCAAATTTTTCACGTTTATGTCAGTCTATGATCTTAATGGAAATAGTCGGTATAATTTACTTACAAAACGATGCTCCATATTTACCTCCACCAACGTTTTCTAACTGCAGAACAACAATGAGATCCTATATAAATATCCGACATCATTTTAAAGGAAACGTTCAATTGTTGAACATCATACATATAAACAGCAAACTAGAATCTAAGATAAATATTTATAAAGGCAGACTATGCTATTATATTTACATTTAATGCCATATTTAAATTAAAATCGCTTTCGGTACAAACTCGGCAACGATCGAAAATAGTTTTGAAATTTATGGAAGGAAAATTAATCTTTCATGCCTATCAAAGTTAAAGGCATGTTGTATTTAAATGCGTAGTTTCCCCATCGTAATTTATTTGGCGTCATGTTGAGATATACATTCAAGTGGTGGTTGCTAAAGTCTTTAAGTTATGTAGAGTGTAATTTTGTGTAATGCTCTCAGAAGTTGGTTCATTATCGGGTCGTATTTGTACTCTCAGTTTATAGAGTTTATCGAGAAGAAATTTACATGTTAGATTTATTCTATGGTTCAAATTTTTTTGTCTCGAAAACGTAAAACACTCAAGGGGAAAAAGTTTTGTTTTTATTTGCTTTATCTAAAAAAAGTTACAACATTGCAAAAAAACACTGGGGTTATTATTTTTTACACAAGGAAACTTACAGGTGGCCCCTGGAATTACTCTGTCAATCTTTGAAAATTTTATTAAAATCGGCAGACACATTTTTAGATAGTATCAATAAAAAACATTTTTTTTTGCAAACTTTAACAACCTGTACCATGAAAGCGAACCCCTAAAGGTTTGTAGGTATACTTATGAAACACTCAGAGTGGAAAATTTTGATGTTGCACAGGCGATAAATGAACTTAAAGATAAGAAAAGTTCTGGACCTGACTCCATCCCCACAAATTTTATTAAATTATTAAAAACTGAATTGACTGAGCCTTTGAAATTAGCTCGAAATTTTTGGAGAAGTGTTCTTCACAGGCATTCTCTTCCTGTGAGAGAACCTTATCGAAAGGATACTGATCTAACTCCCAGAAGCGAGACAATTGGTCCTGAATTGCAATAGATGTGGTATGGTGACATAGGGTTTGTGAACGCGTAACTGGAGCTAGTGGACCAGTGACAACATAGCCAAACTTTGTCTCTTGTAGAGTTGGAAGGTTAGAGCTTAAACGAATTTGATCTGAGCATAAAACATTGAAGAACACTGTCGAGTCGAGGAGCATATCGATGTCACTTGGCTTATGAAAATCGGGGTCAGTTAGACAGATATTATCTGGAATGTTCAATTTATTGACTTCACATGCCAATTAGGCAGGTTAGAGGTAATTTTTTCGATTACCAAACAGGAAACAGTTAATTTAACACGTCCTCGTGTAGGAGCGTGTGGTGATTTGATTTGCACTTACGGCAGGTTTAACAAGAGGAGCATTGTGAGACCATGCGTCCCTTGTACAGGCAATTGAGGCAAAGCTTCAATTCCTTTACCTTAGAAATACGATTTTGTATTGAAAGTTTGAGACACTCGTTGCAACTGCTAAGCAAATGAGAGCTGTGAGTGTTGTTGGCTGCTAGGAATGATTTGGAATCCGTTTTGGATTTTTCATGCCTTTCTGGAGCACACTTAAAAGATTTCTCTTTCAGTATTGACAGCAGATCAACCTGGAATTTTAACAAATTTTGAAATTCCGCTAAAGTAGGCAATGTTTTTCTAACAGATTCCCACTCTCTCAGAGTGGTGGGGTCAAGCTTGGTGTTGACGACGTGAACAAGAGTTTCCAAAGGGATGTGTCGTATGAAAATGAACGAAGAACCCCCCTGTGTTTGGAGAGAGAGTCATTAATCTCACGAAGCCTGTCAGAAGATTCTTTAGATAAGGATCCGAATAACGATTTTACATGGTTATGAACGATCATGCACGTGTTGTTATACCGTTTACATAATGTATCCCATGCTAGCTGGTAGTTTGAAGTGGTAAAGTCAAGAGATTGAATGACTTGCAAAGCGGACCCCTCGAGAGAGGCCTTTAGGTAATGGAATTTCCGAATATTGTTTATGGACACATTCTAGTTGACTAAATAGTCAAATGTATCTCGGAAGCCCAACCAATCTTCTAGGTTCCCCGAATATTTTGGTAGGTTTATGGCTGGGAGCCTTATGAAATTTGACGAGGAAGTATGTGAATTCTCCGAGTGTAAGCCCGAAGAAGGCGACTTACGAGCCTCAGGCATAGAAGTAGTATTACATTCTTCGAGTAATGTTGACGCAACGGAAGTTATATTAAAGAAATCCGTTTCAAAGAGAACATGCTGCTCTTCATGAATGGGATCGCCATCGACGCTTATAATTTACTCGTGAACATCCTCGAATGCTTGTAGGTAGTAACGATTTTGCAATGACCAAGCGATCATTTAGTTGAGTTATTCCCTCTCTAGTAATTGAACTAGGATCGGAAATAAATTGCATTTTGAAATCATTGACATAATTAGAAAAACGTGCAATTTTACCTTTGATGATAGGTACCTCGTTTTTGTAGAGGGTTTCCATAATTTCGGATTGTAAAGTACAAATGTGAATTGTTATCGCGAAACGTGCAATAACTGAAAGCGTTTAATTTACCCCTGAAATTGGCAAGAATGCCGAATCGAAATCATAAGAACATTGAAGTTTGGTGAACTGAACTGCTGGAAGTAAATTATTGGCGCAGTAATTTTCATGCGTTTTGTACATGAATTACATATGCAATTCGTTTTAAACTGATAATGGCCATTTTGATACACACTGTACTTGAATGGAATGCACGTCTTTAAACTTAAATTGGTGTTAACAAACATTTTCAAATATCCAGACATCTTGAAAGGGTGGTTCGGTACTCAAAATGAATTTACCTGTTCAAATGTCCACACAGATGAAACCCATAAATAATTCTTTATTGTAAATGAAGGTATTGTAAAGGAATGGATATTTACCTGGAATCCCGACAACCCGCTCTTTCAATTGAATGCGAAAAAACTTTCCATAATCTTGAGGCATTGAACTTGCACGGAGCACAAGGGGAGGCAACCCCGGCACATCACTCGCCCCGGCAGTTGACCCAAACTATCGTCTTTAATAAAATTGTATGATTAATTATAATAATGAAAGCTTCCACAGTTTTTCATTGTAATAGAAAATTAATTATTTATTTTGGGTTAAACTGCCCAGCAAACACACATATAAAATATACATACAACATATATAAGATCGAAGTAAATACCCTTATGCTTTTTTATATATCAAGTATAGTTGGGCCAATGGATCTTTACCGATCTATATGTTCACATACAACGACGTGCGTATCTGTCATTCGACTACTTTATTAGTAAAAATAAACAAAGACAAACTGCAAATCTCAGTCAGTTTGTCCTTGTTTGTTTTTAGTAATGAAGTAGGCGAATGACAGATACGCACGTCGTTGTATGTGAACATACATCGGTAAAGATCCATTGGCCCAACTATATGTAAGTGTTCTTTAATAAAGTTATATAAACCGTATGTAACAGATTACGTATATTTTACATAATAGTATGTAAACTTACGGATATTCTGTATACATTATACATATAAATAATTACATATTACCCATGAAATTTATGTGCTGTCATATTATTTTATATGATTAGATTTATGTACGTTCT
Source organism: Pyrocoelia pectoralis (assembly GCA_036250285.1). Lineage (NCBI taxonomy): Eukaryota > Metazoa > Arthropoda > Insecta > Coleoptera > Lampyridae > Pyrocoelia > Pyrocoelia pectoralis. The sequence goes on from CM070075.1 coordinate 10,700,750, forward strand.
ATGTAAAATCTTATATGTAAGAAGTATTACATATTTTTTATCTATGCCTTCTGTAAATACAAATTATAAATTATCATTACATATATTATATTGTCGAAAATAAAAGTCCGTTTCTATTTGCGCCGCATAATTAATCGCAAGCACGGGTTTTCTATAACGCCAAAAATTGCAGTTCACGTACCTTTAATATTAGATCCGTATCCACTAAAATGCGTCTAATTTATATAGAAAATAAATAATATAAAATAAATTAAATCCTGGTCATTTTTAACATAAAGGTAGTATAATCATTGAATAAGACTTCACTCAACGATATAATCAAACATAATTTGAACTCCCGAAACAGCGTAAAGTTAGGAAGAACAAAATAAAAAAAAGGAATGTTTCAGATTAGCGCAGTGGTACAATGTCTTATACAAAGAAAACACATGTCGGATTTCAGAATTTGCAACGCCCACCCGCAACGGTTCGAATCCGGTTAAGGGAAACTTTTCAAGCAAGTATATAGGTAATATCATAATAAACTGTCGGCTTTCAGTTCAGGTAAAAACGGGTTCGTGCAAGAATTAAGTTAATTAAAAGTACAGTTTCACGTAAAAATGTAGTTTTTCCATTTTTTTGTATGAAACTGCTTAAATAATTTTTTACATTGGTAATAATTACATTATGCTCGAGTAGTTGCCATTTGGTCATCGCAATGCTTTTACAACTAATATTTTTTATGCGAATATTACACAAAATATACATAAAACGTATATATATTCATGTACTACAGATATAAAGAATTTACATCTAATAGACATATATATTATTTTGAAAATTGCTGACATCCTGACATTAAATATCTCTTATTTTTCTTCCAGTTTTATATAAATCTAAAAAGCTCTTATATAATTTATACCGTGTGACAAGTTTCAAAGCGGGACATAGCCTAATAGCATGGGAAATCACATATTTGCAGTTTGCTGCTCACCAATTATATCTACAAGAATGGCAATGATGTCTATCGAAAGAGCATCATTTTCTGAGCCTGTTTATACCAAATATTTTACCTATTTACTAATTCACTACTTTTTTAATTAGGAAAATATAATTTTTAAAAGTTAAAAATATGAGTAGCCATGACATGTCAAATTCGAATAATTTTGAATATTATCAAATCAAACATTTTCAATTATGTAATATGGCATTTTCCTGAAAAATTTAACGAGGAATAATGATAGACAATAATAGTTATTATAACAAGGAACGAGTGTTTAAATAGGCAATAGGTCTAAAAATTAATATTAAACATTATTTGAATTTGACATGTCATGGCTGCTCATACTTTTTAACTTTTGAAAATTATTTTTTAATTAAAAAAGCAGTGAATTAGTAAGTATACCAAACCATTTGGTATAAACAGGCTCAGAAAATAATGCTCTTTCGGTAGACATCATTGCCGTTATTGTAGATGAAACTGGTGAGCAACGAACTGCAAATATGTGATTTCCCATGCTATTCGGCTATGTCCCGCTTTGAAACTTGTCACACGGTATGTATTTTATATATAAATGTGTTTGCTGGGTGTGTAATTGTTTTTTATTGATAAAAGAATCCAAACGTTTCGGACACCACTTACAGGTGCCTTCTTCAATGGGTTAAAATTAAAATTAAAATCCGAAACGTTTCAATTCATTTATGAATAAAAAACAATTGCACAGTTTAACCCAAAATAAATAATTTTCTATTATGTATGACTAATTGTTCAAACTCTTAACATAATATGTTGAATAAATATAAAGAATGTGACATTTTTCACGATAGTTTGCCTGTGTTTAAGTCTTATTGTACTAAATATTTACAATCTCTGTTTATATTATATTAATCTTTATGTTGCAGAATATTTTTGCTTCCTGTTTATTAATATATCTTTTATTTTCATACTGAATCTGGATTTGGAAAAGTACATAGTATTAAATATGAAAGCCGTTTTTGTTATACATATATAAATTATTAATGTATTTTGTAATGTAATTTCAGTTGAAAATAAATGAAATAATTAAAAAAAAATAAAGTACCCGGGGAATCGAACGTGGACCCCTGGCATGAAAAGAAAAGGCGCCAGTATTTGTTCCACGAGCAACTTAAATTTTAAAAGGGAAATTATCATTTTCCTGTATCCGTTGTAAAAAATTCAATAGTAATGTCTCGGAAAATAAATAGAACATAAAAATTATTAATAGAGCTGCGGATATTAGTTGTAGAACAGGGGAAAGACGAATAGGGTTGCGTTTTGTCAATAGATCATCCTGTACGAGTGACTTCATATAAAGAAATTAAGGTGGATTACTCTCTAACCAAACGCAATGCGTTGTATAATTGAAAATACGTATATTTTACACTAGAATCAAGAATAAAAAGGCTATAAAAGAACAAATCTCGGGCAATCAAAATTGTTACAACAAAAAATTAAAATTTCTAAATAGCCTGAAAGGTAGCCGGTCGATTATTCGAACAATTTAACACGAATAAGTACTTCAACAAACACATAAACCATAACCCCACAATACCATTTAGAGAGAACCATTTTAAAAGGGCTTGAAGTATTTTTAAACAAAATAATTCAGTTTTTATAGCGTAGAACGTAAAAATACTTCTGACCATCGTCATCGTAAACTTTACTACACGATTTTTAAGTTTACGATGTTTTAACAAAACCTGCTCTAAAATCTATAATTTGTCAAGGATCTTCTTTTAGTTTCAACGTTACAAATGTTATAACTTATCCGTGATTTTGTGGGATAATCTTTACAAATTAAAACTTTTGATATATTGCTAATGTCTGCTACATGTTGCTTGGTGGCAGTTCCAATCTAACTTTATGTCTCCGACACCACACGAATAAATATAGGTGTTTAAGTTTAAAGTACGTGTAGCCTCTTCACGTTGCTGCGTAACAATTAAGGAATTAAATATCATTGTTCCAAAGGTTTTTGTTAAAATGTGCAAACAAAGTGATGGCAATCTCAATCGTTCTAACATTTTGATTGTTTCAATAAACAATCAAACTAAATCGTCTCCGCCATTAAATCTTTTTCTTAAAAGAAATTAATTACAACGAAACACTTTTGTTCCTTTGTGTTGTTATCTTCCCTTAAGATAAGATATTATCAGATTTTTGGCGAGTTTGAACAGTTTGCGGTAAAGGAGTTTACGCCTGGACGCCGCTTTTATCTCATCAAATCAGGAACAGGACAAACCAAAGCTGTGCAACCGCCAAGAAAATTAACTGTCTTTCTAGAAGGGAGTCTTTTTATGTTAGATATAAAATTTTGTTTTTATTTTGATCCGGATTCTTCATTATAAAGGGAAACCTAAGCTATCTCTTCGACACTAAATTAAAGTGACGGAATAAAGTAGATGATGAAAAGTTATAAAGGGGGATGCTTTCTTTTAATTACTCATTAATACCCTCAAACTGAGAATGGCGGATTGTCTAATTATCCTAGCGTCTTCTAGTAATTATGCGTACATGTTGCCCTAAGCAAGACTATATGGCAAGTAATTTTCGAGCGGCCCTTTCTAAATGCAAAGTGGCTTGTGTGTGAATGTAGTTCAGGATTTGCAACGATTTAGCTTGTTAACACGGGTTAACACTTTACGAGGGTACTGTTGTAATCTGGCGAGTACATTTATCAATATGTTTTGTAATTGGTGTTGCATTAACATTTTTAAAATCAATACTTCGCTATTACTCACTGAGTATTTACCCTTAAATCAGATTCGTATAACAGAAGCATTTTAGACGAAATCGATACACGTATGAGCTTTTAAAATGATTGAATGAGAAGTAGATCGTTTTCGCATGGCCTATGTATATTTTTAAGAGATTGGCTTTTAAGGCAGTGTATTAAATTAGTTCATTAATAATTAGTAGTGAACGTTGACACTTCTCTTTATTTTAATTAATAAAATTTCTAATGGGCTACAATATTTCACCGAAATTAAAAAAAAATGATGTAAATTAATTAATTCGGGAAACATATTTTTCATAGAAAACGCGAATACGTTACTAAATGATCAACAAACTTAGCTTTAATAAGCTAATTAGGTATACAGTTTTTTGTAATTAACATTCTATCTGTTTAGGCACACTATTCTATCTGTCGAGCAACGTTTTATTTGCTTGCAATTTAATGTGTGGCACAAAATCTAGCGAAAACGGCACAGAAATTGATTAGGTTTTTTACCTCCAGAAGGATGAGTAAACACACAAAACCTTCCCCATGCACAAATTTATTAAATAGAGATCCAATTAAGGAATCGATATGGTTACATTACTAACTTACATTCGTTAATACGACATGTTTCGAAACATTAGAGTGTCATCATCAGGCTAAAAATAATGGTGATAAGCAATAAACTTAATGTTTAACAGTCTACATACTAAAATTAACAATTAAAGGGACGGTTGAATTAAAACGTTAAAGCTTGAAATTGAAACGGAGCAAAATCAAAGGGTAAAAAATCATAGGGGGTCATTCTAATCATCTTCCTTCTGGATTTAAATTCAACCCCATTTTGAGGAAATAATCAACAGGATGGATTCCAAATTTTATAGGTTTTTTACCTCAATTATTTCTTTTTGAGAAGTGTAAATTGCAACTTTTTTGATATCAAATTAAGGACGGAGGTGTGCGAGCTTTTCCATTGCGTTGATTTGAGGTAATTTTTCTACAGCAGTAGACATTGTTTTCTTTTGTCTCTTATTCAGAGGAAACCATGGGGATACGGAAAATGGTGCCGCAGAAGTTGATTTGCAGTATATACATGACCAATGGAGAGCGAGCATGCCTTCGCCATTACTTTGAAAATGTGGTATATCGTGCTATTTCAGAATACGAAAAGATTAGATTAGAGAGACTTGTTTCGGAGATTAAGATGTTTTAAGTCACCTGGTGCTAAGTCTGGGAAGTAAACTGGATCATCCATAAGTTCAAACTTGGCATGAATCTCGTTTACCTTTTATCGTTTTGGTGAAACATGATTTCATTTTTTCTTTTCCTTTGATATAGCAATTTTGGTCATAATCTTTCAGACAGAAGACTGTACACGAAACTTTCGAGGGGGAGGGGATCCTTGATTTAACTACTCCTAGTTTTTCATTTTCTTGATGGACATACCCAGGTTTCTTCAATATTCACAAACCAGCGAACAGCTTTGTTTCATTTAAATTACTCTAAATACAAGTGTGAACTCTTCCATTGGATTTCTAAATACTATTCTCAACAAACAATTCTCTGACATTTATAGATAGCATTCGATACACTTCATGAAGGCCTAATTATCCTACTATAGGAAAAGCGTGTTACCTCTGTAAGTCGCCTGGTAGTTAATCGACGATCTTCTTTGACCACGAACAATTATTGTTTTTGTGTGCAAACTGACTGTGACAACTCCATACCTTTCGCTTGCTCACATGTTATTCTTCCAGACCTCCAACACCATTTTTTTACTATTCAATGTGGAGGGGCAACTTCCCTTAATACGTATGTTTCCCTCTGTTTTCGACGTATTTGTATTAAAATGCCAAATAAACAATAGATATCGACAACAACCAAACTTAACGCCTTTTATGATAGAGGGAATAATTACTATTCAACCCTCGCATGAAAATAGTACAGAAAATTACATTTTAGTACGAAAGTTAACTAACTTAGTTGATATTAAATTTGAAATGTAAGATTCACCTCAATATTCATTGTATAACACACTATAAACATTTAAAACAAAGCAAGAGCTTTATTCAAAAGGTGATATATGCTGGAATATTATAAGGTAATATATAAATGGAATTCAACAGCGAATCTCCGAGAAGATGTTAACAAATCTCAGCTTACTATATAAGATCACTTTTAGCGTAATCTTGATTTAAGCTTGAATAGAAAGGACTCGAAGATAAGAGAGAATCTTTTACTTTTCCATTATTATACAGGCAATACGAGATGTAAATTAGAAGGTTCCAGAACTTTAATGCGTAGTAGTACCGATTTTAGACAAAGCTCCTCGTTTATGTTTGGAGGAAGTTTCTAATTTCAGGCTAAGACTAAGAAATGGTATAAGCGTTACAATGAATTTAATAAAGTTTGTGTATGCATTCTGTGACAAATTTTCGACTTTCTAAATATCCATTCGAATTTTAAAATAAGTTATTCTATTTCGATGTAAAGCGAACCATTGAAATACATCTATGCTGACCGTTGCCATTATCCAAAAATAGTGTTTATTGTTAGAAATTGAAAATCCTTACTTTCAGTCACCAGTGGCAAATCGGATTACGTGTCATTATTGTCAAGAAAGCTTCAATTTTTGAAGTAAAATGAGGCGTTTGACAGAAGCTCATAATTATCGAAATCAAAAATTTAAAAGGAAAAAAAAACAAAAATATGAAACAATGTCATTATAGTTAATTCCAAATTCAAAAAACCTCGAGAAATCCCAAATCAAAGACCCAACACTAGAACAAATAAACGATTTTTTTACTTTGGACTTTAGAAACCTACCTCACCGTTAAATGGAGCGCTTGGAGCAAGGTTTCATTCAATTTTCAAGATCAAATGTAACCTGTATATGCCGTCTATGATATATTGCGTCCCAAAAGAAGTGCAACACCTTGAACCCATTAACCGACTTGATTGAAATTTTCACAGAATGTATGGCGAAATCCAGAGTTCTTCGTCGAGCGACACACTGCCCGTTCTCCTGGGTTGATGGTTTGGGGAGCAATATGCTATATCTTATGTCGCAAATGTGTTGGTTGCCTTCCATATCTTCGCAGGATAATGTGCGTCCTCATAGCGCTAGGACTTCGATGTAGTTTCTCGAAGATGTCAGTGTCGATCTCCCATCGAACATGTATGGGATATGATGGGACAACAGTTACTGCGTGTACCCAATTCCCCTAACAACTTGGAAGATCTCCATACAGCAAGCATCTTACAAGAGACTATATACCACCTGATAGAAAGCATCCCTCGTAGGAGGACCAACACATTATTAATTTTTATTTTTAAGGTTAATGTTATAATATTCAAATTTTAATTATTTGTTTGTCTCGTTAAAACACATATTCTGTGAAACTTTCAATAAAATCGGCTAATGTCTAGAATAATGCTACGATTTGTCAGTCGAGGTGCGGAACACCCCTTATATTGTTGTATTGTTTTATGGAATGCTATACATTATTAAATCTCAAAGTTTATTATTAAATTAATAGCATGTAGTAAGGAAAGTCGATTTAAATTAAATCTTAGAATGGATAAACACGAACTTCACAATTTTGCGTTTCCGTATAATTAATGGGGCGAGCTAAAGCAAATAGCATGAAAGATAATCCAGAAGGTGAGAAGGAATGAAGTAGTCAGCACAACGTATGATGCCAACTTTTCCACTAAATGATGGATGAAACACATTATGCAAACACCTTGAATTACGTATTCTAAAATATGAAAGGATGCTAAATTGAATATTTTTAATACGCCACCAAAATTTTATTACTTTTTTGTTGAAAATCCCAATTTTATTAAGTAGTATTAAAAAAGCTCAATGTAATCAAGTTGTTTTGTATTAAAAAACGAAAAAGATGCGATTAAGCTACAAGCCGAATAAGATTAATTATCCTGGAGGATTTGGTTGCTAAAGCTCTAAGATCGCACTTATTCTGCATTATCATCTATTATAATACCTTGTGAGGCTTCTAGAAAGTTAATTGCCTCATAATTGATGTTATTATTTTGATGACAGCTTACCATTGCCAAGTTCCTCTGTTTTAAATAGTATACCCTTTCGTCAACGAACCTTTAGAAAAGTTTAAGCTGATCACAAATATTTTTGTGTAAATTTACGCTAAGTAGAAACGCTTTTCGTTTGATAATTTGAACAAAAGGTTGTCTTTGGTTCCTATTCTTGAAGTGAATTACAGCTTTTATGATAACTTTATTTTATATATTATTTAATATAACGTTTGCGTATTTTATTTAACTACCAGCAGCAATGAAGAGGATCTGCAAAAGTATAAGCACATTACGATTGCATAACTGAAGACCCTTCCCACTAAAGCGTGTTTCTTTGGCACGATCAACAGCACGTGAGGAGAAAGCAGAAGCATCCCATATAACAAAAAGGACTTCGAATTTTATACTGTAAATGATATTTTTTTTTATCTGGATCAACCCGTAATCCTAATTTATGTGCAAAACAACCTAGGTATGTCAAGATAACTAGTATACGGCTTACACCGCGTCGTTATATTTGTTCCACATCCTGCGTTGAAAGACTGCTCTTGTGGCTAAAGTTCCGAACAGCGTAGCCTTTTGAACTGGGTGATAATGAGAGTTAGTGTGTAGGTAGCTTTTCCTGTACACCCAGTGACCGTAGCTGCCGTCCGCTTTCAGAAAACAACTCATACCAATGGCAACGCACACTCTGACTCTCATCATCACCCAGTTCAAAAGGCTACGGTGTTAAAAATTTTCGCCATAAGAGCAATCCGTATTTCAGAACAAAGAACACTTACAACAAGAAAAAGACTTCTTAATTACATTACAACGAAATGGCTACGAAGGTTCATCTTGAAAGCCATTCAACGAGATGAACAGTAGAGTAAGAAAGAAGAAGAAAACGCTGAACACCCCAAGGACATACCATTCCTCCCTTATAGTTATGCACTAACGGACAAAATTGGTTTGGATGAAGCATAACATTAAAACTATCTTTTCAACAGTGAATACCCTTGGACAAGGATTGGTAAAAGACGTCATACCATTGACAAAAACTCCAAGTATCTATCAAATACCATGCTCTTGTATAATCAGTTACATAGGACAAACAAGACGCTCCATAGAACAAAAGGTTAAGGAGCACCAGGGAGACTGTAAGAACATGCGTACAGCGTACAGGGAGGATTCGTTCAGACTTGTAGACCATGGACACCAGTGATTCATAGGCTGAAGAATTGGTAGAAAGTGAAAGTTTAAGAACAACCACTCCCTCTCATTTCCAGTGAAAGTGACAACCAATCAGGATTGAGACGGTCAGTGAGATTAGCGAAAAAGAACTACATAAATTACGGAACGTAACCAAAACCTTCATTCCTATCACTCTGAAGATGCAAACTGCAATGTCTTGTGAAATATCAGAACTTCTGGTTTCACATTCAGCAGCCAGGCCTGGCAAACCTAGACTCAACAGCTCACCACCATCGAGAGCTAAAAGGATGGATAATCATCTCAAAAATGCTTGTTTTGGCTCACAAGGAAAAAGGCAAGGCAGGATGTGGAACAAATATAACGCCGAAAACTAGTTATCTTGAGGAACCGCGCAAGCGTCAAGTTATTTAACCTAGGTACGGTTATAAACTTGTTCAATTGCCTTTATGTTGCACGGTTGAAGAGTTTCTGCAATATTTACAAATGATGCGAATATTGTGTCACAATTATTACGTTGGAAGAGGATCGAAGTTTCAAAAGTTCTCGTAATAGTAAAGCCGAATCAAATTATCGCTTGGTTTTATAGCAATTATCAAACACAACCTAATTTAACGGGCTTACCAAGTTTTTCAATATTAAGTAATCGTAGCCATACACTGCTTTGCAATTCGGATATTTCTAATTATTGTAATTGGTTGATACCAAAATCTATGTTAAATATCATTAGTTCAGAACTACAGAACTAGGTCACCGGAGTAACCAATAACTCGTTTCAAACGTTAAATAATAAAGAGAATAAGTATGAAGTTCTTGTTTCTGACAAATTAGGGTTCCTTTTGGCACCGTGTTTCGGTGCGAAAACGATTCTCTCGCTTATATTATAGTTTACGGTTGAAGTCTCAGAGTAGAGTACAAAATTATTGGATTATGTGATATTTCAACAGTTTAGCGAAATTTTTGATAAAATTCATTGTATTGATCATATAATATTGGTGACTTGTAATTTCTAACGAACAAGTAAGAAAAGAAAACTTGATGTGGAAAAAGAATTTTTATTTACTTATTTCGGACTTCAAAGTGAATTCATTAAGTGAATCATAGCATAACTGGTTAAGCTTATTGAAAAGCTTTAAATTCATAATGTGAACCTGTTCCAAAAGCTTAAGTAGAAGTTTGAGTCAGGAAGAAAAAATTAGTAACTTATTCACATACGAAAGTTGTTGGTGCAATGCCTGACACTGTATCTCCTCTGGATGTGGTATCAATATGGATGGAAACCCAAACTACTAAAAATTGAGTTAAAACGAAGCGAATCTTACGTCTAGATTAAGTAATTATTTATAAAATGAGAAATAAGGTATGATTACTTAATTTAAAATGCCATCCTAAACATGTACAGTAAATAAATATAGGCGTAATTAGTTATACAGTGAGCGGCTAAATTATGGAACAAATTCAATATTTTGCAAACAATTTATTTCAGATAAAAATCCTGAAATACGCCGATTTTTATTTTTTGTTGGGCACATTTTATCATAAAATTTTTTTACCAAAAAGTCAACATGGCGCCCACGCACCATTCTGTAAGAAAAATTGAAATGAAAAAGCGGGTCATGTAGCACATCGTTAGAAAGCTCTTAACAATGGGAATTCAAATCCTAAATTTGAAAACAATCGATTAAGGTATAACAAAATGGCCACCTTTTCAATGCGTCACTTTTTCCCTTTCATAAACGGGGCAATGGCGGACATGGAAAAAAAATAGAAAAGATGTTTTAGCAAATAAACCTCAACCTACCACAAATGGATGGCAAATGACAACAGCTCGTTGAGGAAATGGCGGCAATCAAGCAGGAAAATACGAGTTTGAAGATGCAGGTAAGAATGCAAGAAAGCAGAATTGATCAGCTGGAGAGAGAACTCAGAAGAAAAAATATAATACTGCAGGGGGTTGCCGACCAGGAAAATGAAGAGAAAAATGTTACCGAAAAAAAGTGGTGGATATAATGCAAAGCTTAGGGGTCCCAGTTAATGTAGAGATTGGCATAAGTGAAGTAAGTAGAATACGGGAGTGTAGAAGGGGTAAAACGCGTCTGATACTATTAAAATTAAAGAGAACAAGGAAACCGAGGTGCTGAAGAACGCAAAAAGATTAAACGGATCCGATATATGGATAGGAGAAGACTGCCCACAAAAAATACGACAGAAACAGAAATCACTAATACCACAAATGAAAGCAGAAAGGGAAAAAGGAAACAGAGCGTGGATAAGGTACAATAAGCTAATTGGGCAAAGCGAACAGCATGACGCTATAAAGGAGTCAACTGGCAAAGGGCGCGATAAATACGAGGAATGGGAACAGGAAAAACCCACCGGAAGTAGCAAAAGAACAGTGGACGAAAGGTCGCCGCAAGAAACTGGGGACATGGAATCTTATAGGTATACAGGGTGAAGTAGCACTGAAAAATCTGGTAAATGAAATTAGAGCATACGAAATGGAGGTGGTGGCGCTACAAGAGACTCACTGGAAAGGAAATGAAGTTCAAATCATAGTTGTTATGAAATGCTCCATGTTAGTTCGTCTGTATGTAATAGTTATTTACGTAACCAGTTATGAAAAGACTAACTTTATTTGACGAAATGTAATATTTGCCAAATCGAGCGAGCGAAGCGAGCGAGTTTTGCAAATTACATGAGTCAAATAAAATTAGACTTTTTCATAACGTGTTAAGTACAAAACTTTATCTAATTCCGTAATTTTATCTACCTTTTGATTTTTTAATGAGAACATTAATCTGAAATGAAGTAGTTTTAAGTTCATGGTTACTATGGAAACAAACATCGAATTTTGACAATAATTAACCAATTACTTATAGTTTCAAATTGTCAGTTGTGTAATATTATTACATAACTACTTTACATAACTGTGATGAGACAGTTTTGAAAAAGATCACGTTACCTAATTTTAAACAACAACGTAAACTATCACTTTTATTAACGGAATTAGATAAAATAAATTAAATCGTAGATAATTACACACTGTTCATAAGCGGCAGTCAAAATGGGTATTTTGGTGTGGGCTTTCTGATAAGCTCATCCATGAAACAGAATGTGAAGACTTTTGAGGAGATATCTGACAGATTATGTATCCTAACTATAATTCTAGGACCACATAAGGACTCCATAATAAACATACGTGCCCCCACGGGAAGAAAAAGAAGAACAGATAAAAGATACGTACTATGAGGTACTGGAGGATAAAAAGACAGCATACCAAAAGGCAATGTAATAATAATAATGGGAGACGCAAATGCGAAGATAGGAAATGAAGACATTTATAAGAAGATAACAGGAGGAGAGAGTAAACACATTACTAGTAATGAAAACGGGATAAGGCTAATCTCCCTGGCAATAGAAAAAAACTTAAAAATAATCAGTACTCATTACCAGCGAAAAGGATATTCACAAAGGGACATGGACCATACCAGAAAGACAACCAAATAGACCATGTTCTGGTACAAGCGAACCATGACCAAATGATAAAGAACGTTAGATCATATATGGGAGCAGACGTAGATTCCCACCATTTTTTGGTTGGAGTACAAATAGGTAGTATAGAGACCGGAAAAGTAGAAAAGACAAAAAGAAGAGCAAAAAGAAAAGAAAGATTTGAAGTAGGAGCCCTGCAGAGTGAGGAGGTGGCCAGAAAATACAAAATGGACATAGACAACATGCTAAGCAAAAACGCAGTAGTGGCAGAAGGGGTAGAATAGAAATGGGGAAACTTAGAATCAGCAATTAAGTACGCAACACACAGAAATATACCAAAGCAAAAGACGAAATAAAAAAAAATAGTTCATGGAGAATATGAGCAGGAGGCGAAGATGAAGAAAAACCTTGGGCCAAATATGCTACACACATAATACCGTCGGAGGAAAACAATCAAAACTATGTTAGACAGAGAAGAAAAGTGAAGGGACTATTGAAGCAAAAAAAAGATTGTATGTGGAAGATTAACTAAAGGAAATAGAGAATAAGTGTAAAGCTAAAGAGATTAGAAACAAGGAGATACATACAAGGGACCAAAGACCAAAGACGAAAAAGGAAACCTATAGGGGGATGAGAGAAAAATATTAGAAAGGTGGAGAACGTACTTTGAGGAGATATTAAATGTAGGAACGCGCGAAAACCAAGTCCAAGAGGAAATTGTTAGCGAAAGAGAGGAAGTGGAAACACCCAGGATAGAAGAAATAAAGGAAATATTAGGAAAGATGAAAAACAACAAAACACCGGGCGAAAATGGATTAGCGGTGGAGAATTTGAAGTATGGGGGAGGTAACATGTGGGGATAAATCCTAGATTTACTAGTAGTCACATCGCAGACAGACGAAATGCCAAGGGCCTGGAACAAGGCACCAATTATACCAATTTTCAAAAAGGGTGGCAAGAAGGACTGCGGAAATTATAGGGCGATATAACTCCTAGATGTCACCTATAAAGTATTGGCCACCACAATAAAACAAAGGCTCAGAAGCTGCTTTAGGGGAGTACCAAGGACGATTTAGAAAAAATAGATCTACAATGAATCAAAATCTTTATCATAAAACAGGTCCTGTACGGCTGCTACGAATATAATGTGTCAACCCATAAGCTATTTATCGATTTCAAAGGGCCATACGATAATATAAACAGGAAACAATTAATGAAGGCCCTAGGCATACTAATAAGGACGACACTGCAAAACACACGAGCTACAGTCAAGGGTGGAAGCAACCATAGCTCCGAATTAAAAATAGGGAAAGGATTAAGGCAGGGATACCCATTATCATGAGTGTTATTTAATTTGGCACTAGAAACCGTAATTAGAAAAAGCGGGATACATAGAAAAGGGACTTTGCTTAATAGGAGCCATCAGTACCTTGCCTACGCAGACGATGTGCTGCTAGCGGCTAGAAGTAGAAAGCGGCTCAAAGAGGTTAGTAAGAAGGTAATGAATTCTGCAGAAGCAATGGGGCTCCAATTTAACGCAGACAAAACAAAATATATGGAGCTTAAGAAAAATAATGCAAACAAAGAAATGCAAAATCTCTACATTGACAAACCAAATGAAGAGGAGTCGTAGAATTTGAAGAAGTGGAAAACTACATGTATCTGGACGTTTGGGTGACCAATTAATGTGAAGAACAAAAGGAGGTGGACCTAAGAATAGCAAAAGGAAACAGCAGCTGTGCAGGAGCCCTGAATAAAATATTATGGGTAACGGAGTTATCCAGAATTACAAAATTTAGGATTTACAGGTCAATAACTAAGGCCAACTGTAACTTATGGATGTGAAACTTGGACTATGAACCAAAAAAATCAGATAAAGATTAGACTTGGGAGAGAAAAATCCTAAGAATACTTGGTGGCCAGAAGACAATAATTGGCTGGGAAAGAAGAAGGAATCAGAAATTGTAGGGATGTCTTGTGTTGACATTGGACAACTCAAAGGACATTTGGGATAAACTGGTGGGCGTACATGAACAGTCAAGTGTCCAACGGCTAAGTTTGTTAATGGTTGAATTTTTCGGACTGAAAAGAAGCTCAGTATATGGCTAAAGTTGAAAAATTGTTTGTCGACATGAACTAAAAAAACGCAAGGCTGGTAACTTTTTTAAAGTAATTTGATTCCTAGCAAGTACAAGCTTAAATTTACCTTATGAAGAGAAAACGGGAAAGAATTTGTATGAGCCTAAAATGTAATTCTCAGCCCTTAAAGGTTTGCTTGTGATTTTATTATTAAAATGTTATTTCCAGTAAACTTAACTGAATTAAAATGCCAAGTCATCTTTTGAAACACATTTGATAATATTACGAGCTTAACTCTTCCAGATTTTGGTGATACTATCTCAACTCATGTACGGAAACTATTATTTATTAATTAAAAATGTACTAAGAAAGATACTAATGAATGATAAGTTGTTAATTTAAATCTATTCGGAAAGCTTTTGATTTTTGTATAAATGTAAAAGGAAAAAAGAAACCCTTCGAACTTAATAATTCTTAAGTATCTTTAAGAACATAATAGGTTTTCGCATAAAACGATTTCTTACGTCGTTAAAAAACGATTAAGTGATAAAAACACAAATACTTAAGCACGCTTTCTTTTGCAATATTAGAACAGAACATAGTCTGTTCGTTTCCATGACTGATTGGTTCTGTAACATCAACGGAGTACATAAAAAGAATGGATAATCCATCTGTACTAGATTAAAACGTTTTTCTGTTGCGCGCTTTCATGGCAGATCTTTCTCAAGTTGACACGTAATTGAAGGATTAATTAATGGCGAATGAACTAAGCACGTTTCTGTAAGTCTGACAGTACTTCAAAATGATTGATGAATTCTGTCAAATGGAAGCTTAGAATATCTTATGTTGAGGTTATTACATTTATTATTCAAACCGGCGGCGGCGCGGATTTTCAAATTGTGGGTTTTGCTTTTAATCGATACTTTGCAGCATTCGAGCTTTTACGTTTATGTTTATTAAACACTTTCATATTGGAATATTATCATTCGTAATTGTGCTGTACTTAAACCAAATTGTTACGCGAAGAGTATTCACAAATTTTAGCACGTATAAATTCATAAATACAACATAATGTACTTCGTCTTATCGTTACTAAATTCTAAGGTTTACTATCCAACAACTCGTTTATGACCTTCATTAACGTCGAAAACCGCAAGAAATGGTGTTAGAGGCAGACGAATGCTTTGTTTGGTTTCCGAAAGTCAAGAGATAGAATTTATGCTTTCCACATTTCGCCAATTTTCCTTCATTTATACTGTATTCTGTTCTAACTTCAGGAAGTCACTTTGTACCAGTTTTTCTTCGAAACTTTTTTACGTAAAATGTATATGGAAATGTTGTTTCCGAGTTAACTTAACATTTTAATATATAAAATAACCAAAACTGTGGGTATCGATAGAGAAATTGCGAAAGTTTCTTCCTGTTAATATTAAAAACAACTTAGGAATTTTTAAGTTTCTTCAAGTTTCTCCACATGTAACTCTTGTGAAAAGTTTGGGACTATAAAAAATATGTGCGAAAAAATAAGTTTATTTTTCAGACATCATTCAGTTAGGTAACTTTACTTTAGTTTATATTTGCGAGCATCAAAAAGGGATGTTGTGAGTTTTATTTTTTGCAGATCCTTTTTTTTTTCAAAAATTACAATTACTAACAGCGAAATACTTCTTAATTATATCAAACGATATGGAATTTTGCGATTTCTCGTTGAACATATTTTTATTGGTTCACCGTCATCCGAATATTTTCGTGCATTACTCCAGTTTACGTCATCTGTTTCATAAAGGGAAATGTTAGTAAAGAGCATAGGTGAAAATGGCTCAATGTCCTTAAAACTTGTTAACTATAACAGCATTTGCGTCATATTTTATTGGACATTAATTTTAACTTGATACTGTGCATCCTTTCTAAGTGTTTTTCTTTTTTTTTTGGTACGGATGTTGTTTCCACTACAAACAATAATACTTTAGAAGCTTGTATCTCAGTAATTAGCAATCATAATTTAATGAAATAAAGTGCATTTAAAAGATCATTTATTCCTACCAAAAGGTGTACATTTTTAGATTTTTGCAAGACATCGTTAATTTTCTGTATCAATGTATGTATGAAAAAGCGCTAGTTATGACTCAAATCGCACAAGCGCTCGACTTTCAAAATTAATTGCGGCTATATTATTGAAACTGAGTGGTAATACTTATATAGTTATATATTTGAAAATGGTATACTTATTTGTCGATGTGAGATGCTTTTGAGGCCAATTGGTTTACTAGTCTTAAAGCTGTAATAAAAAAGCATCTTGTGTAACTGAGTACCTGAAAGTTCGATATTAATAATATTGACAGTAACATAAAAAGTAAAACCTATTATGTTGTGGTCTAACACGATTCAAAAAAAATGTCATTACACAAGGTTTTTTTTAAAGAAATTTGGAAAAAGGATGGATGCTTCGGTTGGCGCGGTGAAGTGCAGTGCGAGGGGCAGCTGTTGTCGTACACTATTGCTATGAAGCGCATGCAATGCAAAATAATAATCACATTGTTTTCAATAAAACAATAATGCAGCTTGATTTCAGTAATGCAAATTTAGCAATTAAAACAAGAATTTTTTCTTTAATTTCCGTGAAATTTTACTTAAATTAAAACCCGTACGTTGCAATGCAAAATAATAATCACATTGTTTTCAATAAAACAATAATGCAGCTTGATTTCAGTAATGCAAATTTAGCAATTAAAACAAGAATTTTTTCTTTAATTTCCGTGAAATTTTACTTAAATTAAAACCCGTACGTTGCTCTATAATTGTAGTTACTTCCGTGACAAAATCAAAATAATTATTATCAAAACTATCACGGTATGTTTCGGGTTGTTCAGATTGCTTTAGAAGCTCTATCTCGAATTGAATTTCCGTAAATTCTTATAAATACTGTCGGCAACGATTTTGAGAGTGTTTAGTTTCTTGCATTGAAGTTATTTAAATAAGAACATAATTTAGTAATTCAAAGAAATGTACACTGATTATACTGATGATGGCGAATTAAATAGTCGATGATCGAATTTGAATCTCCTCCAGTTGGATGTAGGATGCTTGTCATGTTTGAAGCAATGCTGAATTTGTCTATGTCCTATTGACTGCTGTATTCTTGGTCACAGTAAATGCTTTGATTTGATTACGTGGATTCTTCATATCCGGCTCGAAGGACCATTTGGTGCACAACATGGGTAATATTATTATTGATGAAATAATAAGCCGACGAATATTTTTAACTATTTATTACAATTTTACTGTCACATAAAAAACAGGCGACTATTCTTTTTTATATTCAATAACTGAAATCTCTCTACAGAATGTTCAACCAACATTCTTCAGTCAACTAAGCAATGTTTTCAGAAAAAGTAGTGCTATGAAGGCAAATTAATAGCGGCGTTGTACAAAGTAACAGCTGCTTTTTCAGGGAATATTTTATCCTTTACTCTTTTAAAACAATAAAGGAGTTGACCTCTTTTATGTTTGAGTACTGTTTTTTGTTCCTTCATCAATTTATAGCAAATACATTACTTCATCTGAAATACGTTCGACCAAAAAATATCAGCTTGTTTTATAAAATCTGCTGCTTAGTTCCTCTTAGTGAATGATGCAATAAACACCTTGCACCATCATCCTAAGTCTGTGCCTTACAAGTAGCCTTAGCTATATTGAAATTTAGCCGCCTTATGGGACAAGTGCAACGAAAATCGTAACAAGGACAGCAGGGATCGTTGTAGTGCTGCGTTTCTTAGCAATTGGAATAAGGAAAAACCGAACTCGCAAATTCGTTTAGGTAAAAACCATGCGCTGTATGTTCTACCACACATAGTAGATGTGGCGTCTTCCAACTTCTCGACGTGAGTGATGGGTATTGATTCCGGCGAGCCCGTTGGACACCCCTATGAGTTGTTAGATGGCACTGATTATCAGTAGTTCATTTTCCACCAACTTCTTCGGGCGGGATAAGGTAAGGAGTGCTCTTTATCCAGTTCCACCCACAGTTTCCAGTTCAATAAGATCAATGATTGTGATCCAAACCAACAGACGAAGCTGGAGTGAACTATATTTCAAAAGTGCAAATGTCTAATGATGTGTCATCATCATCACGAACCGAATTAATTTTACTGGTCATTTCCGGCTTAAGCTTTTCGCTCGCGTAAATACAGTTCTACGTTGGTCCGTAAACTTCTTCAGTTTTTGATCCATTCTTACTAAGGAGGTAATAACCATGCATCAGTTTAAGTGGCGGTTGAGTAGTGTAAAAGTTTCAATCCAAAGCAAATATTAATGGAAAGATCTACAACTCCTAATGTTTTTGTAACGGATCGAAGTATGTACACTAGCCTTAGTTTATTTTTGATGCAGGCAAAATACATATAATATTTCGGATAGAACGTTTACTCTACCGATTAAGACATTAGAAAACCCTAAGGTTGAAATAATAATTAATTTACATTTGAAATTTCCAGTAAAGTTAACAAAAGTTATTTTTAATGAGAAAAAAATATAGCCGATGGGTAAAATTTACTACAGGCAACATTTTGTAAGCATCGAATTTCATAAAGAAGGAATCTTATTAAATAAAATAAAGCTCTAATAACTTTTAATGTTATGCGTAACAAAAAAAATTTTGCTCAATATAGCTAGAAAAGTTTTGTTAATTCAATTAGTAACTTTGCGTAAATTTGTTAGTGGTGTACCACATAATTGGTTTAAAACATTACTTTCGAACGATCTTTGTAAATTCAATTAAGATAAAGTTAAACCCAAAGTAAAAGTTTTTCCTTCACTAAAAATAAAATATAATACCCATTAACAGTTATAGTATGATGTGACATTTCTTTAAAAAGATGAACTAAAAATCACCTTCCATTAGTATTCATCTCAAGAAAGCAATTAGAAGGAACGATAAAGAGGAGAAAAAAAGGAAAATCTATTACGATCGTAAGTTCAGAGATTACGGTTTTCTACAAGTAACTAAGTTGTTATTTTATAATTACAAAATGACGGCATTAATAGAACTAAATAAAGAGAAAGTGGGAGAGATTTTGTGGTAGTTTTCAAGTAATTAGAAGTAAATCATAAAATTCATTCTATAATTTGAAATATTTATGGCATGTTCAATCAATTTAGTATATATATTTCCTTTAGAACTTTGGAAACTTTAGGCGGATTCCTTGTGAACTAATACAAATTTATTTTCCAATTTAATTTATTATGTACATAGCCAATGGTTGAATATTAAGCGGTTTAATATTATTTTAACTTACGGATGTACGTTGTACAATTTACAGGTGACATCCAATTTTAAAATTAGAGCAAGGTAGTATCGTCCTGATGATTCGCCTCCTGGGATATAGACAAGGAAGACAATAAGTTGAATTACGCCCCGAAAACTTTTACTGATAGACGGATTATTAGTTTTAAGCGCAATGTAATCTTCAAATCAACGATAATGCAGCGAACCGTAAGCAATGTTGCTTCGGGGATTTACAGTCATATAAATAAGATTGATTTTCCTTCATGTCTCAATATCGGAGATGAAAACAGAATAACGAAAGCAATCCTCGACAGATTTTCAGAATATCGAACTGCAATTGCACATCGTAATGAAAATACGGTGAAATATGGGGTAGGATGGAAATTAAATTATAAATTAAAAATACGTTTCATAGATAATCTGTCTTTTGATGGTTTATGAATTTTATTAAAATAAGTCGTGGTTTACGCGAACCATTTAATGGAATTAGTTGCTACTATTATAATTACATAAGTATAGGATTGTATGAAATTAATAAATTATAAAAGTGGTTTGTCATTCTTTAAAGTGTAGCATTTATTATACATATACTTAACTTGATCAAATTTAATTCTTCACCAAATTTATATACCAACCTGCATCTCGCGCAGTTGCAGTCATTATATGTATACATTCACAATTCTCAAATAAATAAAAAAGGTATAGGTATTGTTTAGTTAGAACGCAGCAATACATTCCTTGACCGACACCGTATTTTCCGCAGAAGCTCCTTGAACCAAGAATATGTCTTGGAATACAATATTCACTATTTAAAACGTTGGACTTTCCCGAACTGTGATAAACTTGGTTAGATTTTTCAGTGAGCGACGCTGGTATACAATCTTTTTCGTCATTTTAAGTATATAAAATATACAGGACATGTCAATATTCAAGGGGGTGACTCCTGAGGTCATTTTCCTATAAACATGGGTCCGGAAACAGTTCGTTTATAGAAGACACACCGAAGTTTTATTATTTTTTAGTTTTTCCTAAGGAACTCTTAAAATAATAAATTAAAATAATAAATAAAATAATAATAAATCTTGTAAACTAACATGTCCTTTTTAAACAACCTGTATATATAAATAATAAAGTTTTATAATCCTTGTTATTGATAAATTTTATTTGTTTGTAATCTACTCAGTCCAATAGGAATGTTTAATGACGGTTTTACAAAAATCTTGATTGCTTCATCTTCTTTTGTAGCAATCCTCCTTTCACCTAAGTTGATACAACAGTTCATTACGTAGATGAAGAGCTGATTTGAACAGGAACGATCCAAATTACCAAGTGTACGAGATGGACATACAAATTTGGGTTTAGAGTATGCTCACATATATGCCTATATGTTACATACAAATTAAAGAAATAGTTAAAGTTACATTAAATTTTAAGACATTCCTAAATTTAGTTAAAAAATATCCTATAAGCCTTTTTGCAAACATCTCAAAGAGTAATTGGAAGAACTAGTTCCCTTGTAATCGTTGAATACGACACTGCAAACACCAAAAACCATAAAAAAATTACCAAATCGGACACGTTTCGATGGGAATGCTATAACCATCTTCAGTAAACAATTTAATACAGCATGCGAATAAGCAATAATTACACAGAAATACAACATGCATGTACTAATTCAGCGTGCGCGCGTATCCTTCTACCTTTCTTCCTTCGTGTCGATATTCATAGTAAAACTCTCGTCACGAATTTGTTTAATTGTAAAGATTCTACCTTCAACATAATGCACAATAGTAAACTTAGAAACAGATTTTGGAAAATGTTCAATACTTTTGCTATTAATTGTTTCAGTTTCAGTCACTGAGACCACTATCTGAGATATCGGTTTGATCCTCTGTTAGAATTTTTCGTTTTGTACCTCTTATTCGAAACAGTTGCTTGAAGCAGATCACGACATGGTCGGCCCCAATTATAATCTGTCTTGTATCCCAGCAAACAATCCTACGTCTTTTTGACGTCCTTTACAGGTCTCATTGGTCGTTAACGTCAGTCGACCTATTACTGGCGATATAATGACCTCTTAAAGCTTACCACTTTTTAACGTCACTTATGAGGTGTCACTATGACGTCTGATATGAGTGAGTAGGTAATAGATTTTATTTATATTGATAATTTTCTTTCTTACCAAATTGGCAATTACACATTATAGTTCACTCAATGAACTCTACTGGAGTGCAGTTGTCATTTCTTAAATTTTAGTTTTATCCACAGCTTTTTGGGTAAAAACTATCGGTTACGGTTTGTTGTAAAAGTGACTCCATTTTGCTACGTATCGGTTATTGTATATAATAAAAGTATGTATAATTGTAAGTATACTTAGATATTATAATATTTTAGTCGTACGTAATTATTCAATAAATTGTAAATGACTCTCTTATAGAATTTATAGATGATGTGATGATGTCTTATCAATTGTGAATTCCCAGTGACTAAAACCTCCTTTATGTATTTTTTTAAACATAATTTAAACTATTAACGCGAAACAGCGCTAAGTTACGAAGTACAAAATGAGAAGTAGGTATGTTTCACATCAACGCAGCGGTACAATGTCGGATTTCGGAATTTTCAACACCCATCCCCAAAGGTTCGAATCCGGTTATGGGAAACTTTCAAGCAAGTATTACTCGGGATCTGGACATAACAGCCACTGGACACAACGGCCACACAGAATTTAGTATGCCCATATCGGCCACACTGGACACATCGGCCAAACGTGATGTGTGGACACAACGGCCACCTTGGACGTAACGGCCACAGCTGTAGCTGGACACGATGGCCACCTTGGACACTACGGCCACATATCAGATACGTAGATTGACACTAAAGCGCCTAGGTTATTTGCAGATTTAGCATTTTTTTTTCAATTGATACAAAACATAATGCTAAACTTAAACGTAGATTGATACTTAAGCGCCTAGGTTATTTGCAGATTTAGTATTTTTGTTTCCTATAAATAGAAAACTCCTATTATTTGTGAAATCTTTATCGCAAACATTACCTTACAATTCTGTGTGGCCGTAGTGTTCAGTGGCCGTTGTGTCCAAGGTGGCGATTGTGTCCAGCTAGAGCTGTGGCCGTTACGTCCAAGGTGGCCGTTGTGTCCACACATCACGTTTGGCCGATGTGTCCAGTGTGGCCGATATGGGCATACTAAATTCTGTGTGGCCGTTGTGTCCAGTGGCCGTTGTGTCCTAGACCCGTATTACCCTACTAAAAAAAGCGTCGGCTTTCAGTTCAGGTAAAAACGGGTTGGTACAAGAATTAAGTTAAATAATTAAAATTACAGTTGCACGTAAAAATGTAGTTTTTCCCTTTTTTGTATGGAACTGGTTAAATATTTTTTTGCATTGATAATTACATTATACATATACTTGGGTGACGACCCGTAACGGTCGTACCTGACGTCTTTAAAGTGACGTAAAATGATGTCATGTGTATGACGTCTCTATCATGTGACATAATGCGCACAAAGAGACGTCATATCTGACGTCCTACTGGTCATCTTAGTCACGTAAAATTAACGTCAAAATAACGTGACTCTCTTTGTTGGGATGCGACTAACGATCCATATAAAACTACCCAATTGTATCCCTTATTATTATAGCACACATTATACTCCAGCAAACACATTTATATATAAAATACATATAAATTATATAAGAGCTTTTTTGATTTATATAAAACTGGAAGAAAAATAAGACATATTTAATGTCAGGATGTCAGCAATGTCTATTAGATGTAAATTCTTTATATCTGTAGTACATGAATTTATATACGGTTTATGAATATTTTATGTAATATTCACATAAAAATATTAGTTGTAAAAGCGTTGCGATGACCAAATGGCAGCTAATCAAGCATAATGTAATTATTACCAATGTAAAAAATTATTTAAGCAGTTTCATACAAAAAAATGGAAAAACTGCATTTTTACGTGCAACTGTACTTTTAATTAACTTAATTCTTGCACGAACCCATTTTTACCTGAACTGAAAGCCGACAGTTTATTATTATATTATATACTTGCTTGAAAAGTTTCCCTTAATCGGATTCGTGCCGTTGCGGGTGGGCGTGCCAAATTCCGAAATCCGACATGTGTTTTCTTTGTATCCGACATTGTACCACTGCGCCAATCTGAAACATTCCTTTTTTTATTTCGTTATTCCTAACTGCGCTGTTTCGCGAGTTTAAATTATGTTTGAATTAATCGTTGAGTGAAGTCTTATTTCTTATGTTAAAAATGACCAGGATTTAATTTATTTTCTATATAAATTAGACGCATTTTAGTCGATACGGATCTAATATTAAAGGTACGTGAACTACAATTTTTGGCGTTATAGAAAACCCGCGCGTGCGATTAATTATGCAGCGCAAATAGAAACGGACTTTTATTTTCGACAATATAATATATGTAATGATAATTTATAATTATATACGTATACAGAAGGCATACATAAAAAATATGTAATACTTCTTACATATAAGATTTTACATATAACGTACATAAATCTAATCATATAAATATGACAGCACATAAATTTCATGGGTAATATGTAATTATCTATATGTATATATTATATGAATTTAAAATATGATTCATTTCTGGATCTTCTCGTGTAGGTATATTTTTTTCATTCTTCAACGTTTTTTATATGAATTTCTGTATACAGAATATCCGTAAGTTTACATACGGTTTATATAACTTTATTAAAGAACACTTACATACTTGATATATAAAAAAGCATATGTAGGGGTATTTACTTCAATCTAATATACAGGGTGAATGAGACCACCCGTATCAGTCTTTTATTTAAAGAACGGTGAGTCGTAGAGAGGTGGGGTAAAAAAACTGATTATAAAAGCCATAATAAAGAATCGAATGGTGATACCATTATTTCTCGAACAAGTCAGCATTCCTCCAGAAGGCCCCCAACTCCAAAATTTTAAATGGCACCATAAGTCGAAAAAGGTATTTTTTGAAAGATTGTTAAAAAAGAAGAAAGTTTTATAGGAAAAATTATTTTATTACTGCCACCCCTTTTAAGTTATATTCGACTAAAGTTGTTAAATTTGAAATTCATTGTTAACAAGAAACAGTGAAAAGTCGAATTTTAAAATCTAGTTAGCAATGTTACATGTGTGCAAAATATCTTCCATTTACTGCTAAGCACTGTTGAGCTCTTCTAGGTACACTATCAGTGGCTCTAATAAGTACTTCTTGAAAGGGAAGAACACATGTAACATTGGTAACTAGATTTTAAAAGTCGACTTTTCAATGTTTCTTGTTAACAATGAATTTCAAATTTAACAACTTTAGTCGAATATAACTTAAAAGGGGTGGCAGTAATAAAATAATTTTTCCTATGAAACTTTCTTCTTTTTTAACAATCTTTCAAAAAATACCTTTTTGGACTTATGGTGCCATTTAAAATTTTGGAGTTGGAGGCCTTCTGGAGGAATGCTGACTTGTCCGAGAAATAATGATATCACCATTCGATTCTTTATTATCGCTTTTATAATCCCTTTTTTTACCCCACCTCTCTACGACTCACCGTTCTTTAAATAAAAGACTGATACGGGTGGTCTCATTCACCCTGTATATGTTGTATGTATATTTTATATGTGTGTTTGCTAGGACGGTTTTGATTACCACTTTCTGTATATCAATTTAGAACATTTGTGATATGATATACAGGGTGTTAAACAAGCAGTTATAGTGAGTCTAACGTTCCTGAGAAATTATCATGTGAATCCTGACAATTTTGCAACGGTCCATAAATTTAAAAAAAATGTACCTATATGAAAAATTGCTGGAAATTGGGAAATGATTAATAAATTAAACTAGGTACTTAATAATGCTTTTTTTTTAATTCTATATTTTGACTAGATATAAGATAGTTTTTGATAGACAGATTAAGTGCTTCTGTTGAGGTGGTTGCTCTTAGACACAAGCTTTAAGCTTACTTAAGAGCACCACCTCAAAGAATATATTATTAAATAGGTATAAATATTTTGTAATTTGTAAATTTCTGTAATGACAGTCGCATATAAATATAAATAAATATAAATATAAAATAAATATAATACATACTAACTTGTAACATGGCAGCAAGTCTACTTTGATTTAAATGATTGTAGTGCAGTTTAGTAAAATTTATCTTGTATATAATTTAATTTTCATAAAAACTTTTTTTCGACAGATCAAAAAAATTATGTTTCAGACAAATGTTATAGTAGATAGTTTAAGGATTTTAGAAAATAGAAAATAATTGTAACTACAAATGTTTTAGAGAATCGAAAGCAAATGTTGAAAGATTTTGCATTTTTTAAATATTCCTTGAAATAAGGAGTAGGTAATGGCGATTTTTCGAAACGCTTATAAGTATGAACTGCGGCTCCAAATTTTAACTAAGAAAAGCTAATTGTTTCGATGAGTTCTAACTGCCGTTTCCGTATGTTACAAATTAGTATTAACACCCTGTATACATATAAACCAAAGTAAATGAATGATACCTATTACCTTTTTTGAAACTTTATTAGCGCTCTTCAACTCACTGGGGTACGGCAAATTGCACAATTTACAATTCATTAGTATAGTAAGTTATTACTGGGCGAAACCAGCATAATTTTTATTTCATAATCGAATTCAATAACAGCGATTCCTTTATTAATTCCTCTTCACGATCTATCTTTTCATTTAGAGTTAGAAAGTTAACTACGAGTAAGTATACCTATAATAAAGAAACATGAGCTTCACATAGACATAATCAAGGAACATTTTCCATCACGACATCAATTTTTATTTTACGAATCCTTTATATGCACTGGCGGAAACAACTAACTTGTATAGATATTTTACATACTTCATCCACTCTTTCCAGCAATATGAATATCTTCCATATAAACTCGTAAACTCTACATTACCGGGATTATGAGAATTTTCGGTCTATTCCCTTTTGTCTTTGTTTATTTTACAACCTATTGAAAACTTGTATAACAAACAAAAACAACCCAAGTTTTGTGTATTAGTTGAACTTACTATCGGTTATGTACAAATGTATTTGTAGATTCCATTTGTCAATGTATAATTAACTGCAGCAAGTCTGTGTCACATGGGAATTTATGGCACTACCTACTTGGACTATCTACCGAATGAATTATTATATTATGATCATTACAATATTATAAAGAGCTATGACATAGTTAACGTGGAATATTAGAAACATAAAAGTAAAACTTTCGTTTTTATTTAGGTACCTAAGTATTTTAAGTGGAAGTTGATGTTAAATCAAGATCTATTATACTAAAAATGACAGTAGAGCTAGAGTGAGTTAACTTGATTAATTTTCTCAACTTCCTGGACGGGTAATCGATATGTAATTAAATTAATATCGCTCACTCATAAAAGCTGTATTCATTACAACTCTAACGCTATTACTGACGAAAATGGGCAACTTACCTTTTGCATAAAATATCCTACAGTTTTGTAGAATAACCATAATGGTACTATGTAGATGAAAGTCAAAACCTGGTTTTACGTCTAGTTATTGCGCAATTACTTTAAGGATTGTAATGTTAATACATATAAAATTATTTAGAATTAATTGCGCCAATTGAGCACGTTACGTTACGAAAATTTACGAAAAATATTCAATTTCTTATCTTCCTCATTAACCGTTTTTTTTTAAATAATTTGTTGTAGTACCTATATTAAACGATACGAAATTAACAAATTAAATGGTTGCGATTATACTTTATTGGGCGAATGAATTGAATACATAATAACTACTATTGAAACGTAATAGTAACGTATATTATAAGAGCTTGCGGTAGATAATCGTTACGTTAACGCGGTATCACAACATATTGTTACAAAGATTGCATTGTTTAAGGCGGGTATGACTCATCCGCCGGAAGTTTCGAGAAAGCTGAGCACACACCGCGCGCGATGACTTACCGTTCCTTCTAGAATTTTCGAGAGCAAATGCGGACTTGTATAAATAATGCCGCTTAATTTTTACGAGTTAGTTCATAGTTCCCAGTTTTACAGTTTAACGCGTTCGCGAAGTTTAAATGTGATTACCTTAAACGTTGATTAGGTTAGACTTTTTAGTGATTAAATATTAAGTGTGATTAAAATAATTAGTGAACCTCTAGTGTAAATAAATTGATTAATTCTTAAGTTAACAACTAAGTACCTATTCGTAATTAGAAATAAGTGATTAATAATTAGCGTGTAAATAAATAAATATTCGACTTGGTTTCTTAAATAAAGTTTCGTTACAATATCAATGTTCCTTCCATTTTTAATGATTTAGTTAACTGAAATATTTAAGAAAAATGTAATTCATTATTTCTTACACTAAACGGTAACCTTTTCTTCAGATTCAAGATAATTCATTTCTTATTGAGTTTTGACATACAACTAAATTAAAAATGCTCCATTCTTAGCGTCAGTATATTCGCTACATTGTGACAAACCTCATTTTAATGGGGCACCAGCAGGAAGTTAACTCTGTTATCAATGTTGACGACGTGACTATTACCACAAGAAGATACCCGAAGAGAAAACTAACATTAACCCTACAACCAATTGTCAGTCTCGGGTTTTCCATTCTCTGCTGCATATGGTTAGTCGAGAAAGCAAATGACAAGTTTTTCAGAAATTGAGATCGCGACACAGGGTTATCTACATTGAGTTTATGAATAACGAATGCATTCACAGCAGCTGCATCAAGGATCCCAAAAAAGTACCTCATAGGCCAACGGTTTGATTTCCTTTTCGTGGTTTTCGAATGGCACAGTTGATCAAATACATCCACTCCTCCTTTTGTCATATTGTAAAACTCTATTATTTCAGGTTTTTTGGAAACTGGATTTACATCTCCAAGAGAATGCATGGATGATATCAGAATAACGTTTTTTTGTTTCTTTGGTACGTACGACACTAGCATTTTTTCGTCATCATACAAAAACCTAGATGTTTCAGGGGGAACTCCTTTTGCATCAATAAAGGTTTTGGTATTTCCCTTTTATTTTTTCGAAGGGTACCGACTAAAGTTAGCTTATTTTTCCTAAGTTCTTCTGCCTGTTGACAGGATCAAAACCAATTATCGGTTGTCACGTTTCTGTTAGTCTTCTTTATAAGCTCTGTCAAACTTAGCACATATTGGGTTGGTAATAACAAATTACTTGAATTTCTGGCTTCTTTCCCAATAATTGATATTCCACCACAGAAATAAAATGTTCTCGCATCACAAAGGGAAACAATTTTTAAACCATATTTATCAGGTTTATTTGGGATGAACATTTTAAATGGGCATCTTCCTCTAAAACTTAGCAAGGATTTGTCGACGGTGACGTATTCTGATGGTGTATAACTTTCTCTGCAATTCCTTTCAAATAGGGTTCAGAATTCCCTCAAAGGAGCAAATTTGTCAGTTCTTCTTCGCTCTTCCCTTGTGATCTTAGAATCGAATCGAAAGACTCGCAACAAAAACTGGAAACGATTTTTGTCCATGGCACACCGAAAGAGACTAGGACCAAAAACTGGGGAATAAAATATGAAATTACAGTCACCTAACTCAGAGTACATCTAGAGACCGATTGTCTAGGAGGGTATTCAAACGCTGGAAGCGCTCATCCCTTCCCTCTTCCTCGTGTCGACAAAATGGCTACGACGATGTCGGATCCGACGTAACATGGTTGTTGTAGGGGCAGGATGTTGAAAATTATGGTTTCCCCTTTTCGACAGCTAAAAATGTGTGTAGAGAACCTCAACAAACATCCAAAACTGTCCATACAAATAAGCGTCAAAAAGAACATCGTGTATACAATAATTTAATGTTTCGTCACGGTTGAATACTCTGATTCAACCCAAGTCCACCACCGAACTTACTTAAAAACAAAAACAAGACGTTAAAAAAATACAAGCGTATAATGGAAGGATTGATATTTAGCAAAAAACATGTACATATTAATTAATAACTTGGCAACGCCGGGTATTATTACAAAAGTAATGTAGGACTAAAAAAATTTAACAATAAAGCCGTACTTGAAGAACGGGCTACTAAATGGACACCCTGTATATTTCAAATAAAATTCTTTTTTAGGCGGCTATTACATAAATAGTTGTTTTACGTATCTTTTGAAAGCCGTAAAGTATAACTTTTTTTTAACATCGTCATAAACAACTTTACGGACGCATTTACTTTACAACCACTTTTGTCCAGGTGATCGAGCAAAGCACTCTGTAAGTGACATGAATAACCAAATATATGATTGTATTTGTCAGGTAACTGTCATTGTCAAAATTATGAAATTGATTTTTAAATTAAAGTTTATATCTTTTTGTGATAGTCGCCTAAAAAATGTTGTATGCACCTCGGTTAAAAGTTCTTTTTTAGCCTCATCTGATTTGTTAGCCTCGGATTTCGCCTCGGCTGCAATCATCAGATTCGGACAAAAAAGATCACTTTTACAACCTTGATACACAAATAACTATTAGTTCACATATTTTTGTTTGCTTCAGTGAGCTTTGCTAAATTATCATTCCATCTTGCTATGGAAACCGATTGTGTTACCATTGTGTCCATAGAAATTATGTGAAAAGTCGTCGCTACTACTCTACGATTTTTTAAAATATATGGGTCACATTGCAGTGTGACAAAAGATGACAACTTCAGTAAATTATTATATTATGCTGTTTCGTAAAACGATAACTGCTGCAACACCTTTACTAATAAAGGTGAGCGATTTTTTAAAAACTAAACAATTGATATTTTACCCTAATTTTCAGACAAACTCTTCTGGTTTTCCTCCAGTAGGAGGATATCCAGGTTATTCGGTGGAAACAACGACTTTGGATAACAAAATAATTGTTGCGGCTGTGAACAATTGTTCGGCACTTGCCCGGGTGTCTATAACGTTTAGGTTAGCATTAAACATATTACATACTTACGTAATTATTGTTGTTTCAAATAGGGCTGGTACTCGATATGAAAGTTATGGAACACGGGGAGTTACTCAATATTTGAAAGTTTCAGCTGGTTGTACAACAAAAGGTTACTCTCGATTTGCCATAATGCGCAATTTGCAAGAGCTTTGTACACCTCTAACTTGTTCCGTCGGTCGTGAAACGATTTCGTATACATTAGAAGGTGAAAAATGTAATGTGGAAAGAGCACTTGTTTATCTTGCTGACGTAGCTTTAAATACATGTTTTAAACATTGGGAGGTTAACGAAAATATTCCCCGACTCGATATTGAATTAGAAAATCGTACTCCACAAGTGAGTATTTGCAACTATTGATTGTCACATTTACATTTGGTCGCCAGCAATTTGTTATAGATTTAATACATCAAGCTGCATATCGAAGTAGCGGTCTAGGAAATTCAATCTATATAGCTAAACACAGGCTAAACAACGTTTCAATCGAACAACTGCAAGATTATGTCTCAAACTACTTTGTTGCCAAAAACTGTGCAGTTGTGGGTGCAGGAATAAGTATTAAAAAGTTAATTGAGTTTGCAAGATGCATAGATGTACCGAAAGGCAGATGTGAAAATTATACCCCATCAAAAATCGTAGCGGGTGAAATTAGGTAATCTAAATTGTATCAATGTAAACCCAGCATTCTTTAATAATATTATTAGGTCCGAGAAAGGTGGATGTTTGTCGCACGTTGCAATCGCTGCCGAAGGAGGATGCCTACGTGACGCAAGAGAATTGTTATCATTTGCAATTTTACAAAGAGTTGTAGGTTCCGGAACTTACATTAAGCACACAAATGAAAATAGCTCACTCTTATCCAATACATATTATCCGGATTCAGTTAGAGCGTTCAATTTTAATTATTCTGATTCTGGTTTGTTTGGTGTTCTAATAACAGCTAGTTATACGAAAATTCCGTGCATAATTGAGTCTGTTTACAACATTT
The DNA here is from genome assembly GCA_036250285.1 of Pyrocoelia pectoralis. Taxonomy (NCBI): domain Eukaryota; kingdom Metazoa; phylum Arthropoda; class Insecta; order Coleoptera; family Lampyridae; genus Pyrocoelia; species Pyrocoelia pectoralis. Next base: position 10,732,567 of record CM070075.1, read on the forward strand.
TGAAACAAGCGAAAATAAGTACGGGCGATTTTGAGAGAGGTTGTATGTCTTATTTCTGCATATTATGTAATTAGCATTGAATTTAGGTAAAGTTCAAGCAAAAGCATCCTTCCTAATGACTGCAGAGAGTGCTTGCAACTATTTAGAAAATATTGCCAATCAAGCGCTTGCTACTGAATGTGTTCCTAATCCATGTGAGATATTCGAGGCTTTTGAACACATTACTCAAAATGACTTGAAAGAAGTAAGTGTGATATGCACTGCTTAAGATTTTTATTCCGTTTCCACTTATAGGCTGCTGACAAGGTAACGCGTGGAAAATTCTCCATTGCATCCGTAGGACAATTGTCCACTGTTCCATACCTTTCAGATTTATAGTTACATTTGTTAGATAAACCGTTTAACAAAATAGATTTACGTTTGAACTTTATTCGTCTTTATATAGTGATGATGACGTGTCGGGAAACGTTTGAAATCGGAAAAGCGTCTCTCGCCTTCAATGGCCGCAATGGTCCTTGTAAAACTGGTGACTATAACCACCTGTGGTATAACCTTCTGTAGTTAATTGTAAATGTTTTGAAAGTTTACTTTACTTTAATCGTCTGATTCAAAGAGTAGGTACCTAGGCGAGTTAATTAGTGCCTATATTTTAGTAATTTTCTATTCACAGTATGTTACAATTACTGTGAAAATTTCAAGTCAGTCCGGTGTGAAAAATGAAAGATGTTGATGGCACGTTTTTTTGGTTTCAAATGAGTAGTCATGCAACTCAGTCGTCGATCTTTTCTCCAATAATTAATATTTCAGTAGATGATCTCTGCGGTATGTTGGTTACTATACTAAATATCGTGCATTGTGTAGTAACCAAATATTCCTATACTTTCATTTTGAAAAATAGAATAGACCACGTGCGCTCAATACAGTTTTCAGTTTTTCAACAGCTGTCGTGTATATTTCTGCGTAAGACATCAAATTTATATAAAACGACAAGTTGAGATCCGCAAATCAACTGATAAATAGAATCTCTCTAAAATCCTATTTCACAAAGATTGCTTGGGATTTTTGTTTTCACTTCTTGCATAAAACGTAAATACATAACTGTCGTCGGATAATGCCGTCTGATGTTTTGTAAACAGTGACGCTATAAATTTTTATGAATTACTACCTACAACACAAAGTGACCCCTATGCAAATACAAATATAATTATTTATTTAGAACCTACATCATAATCCTTGTCAAATAACCGTATCTATTAGAAGAAATTCCATTTCCCTAGTTTATCTATTGTTGTTACCTTAATCATTTTGATCCAGTCTCAATTATTAAATCTTAATTGTTTTATAATTCAAAAATTCATTAATTTTTTTACCATTTTTTCCTGAAGGGCGAATCGTCCAAGTTTCATAGATATTATAAAGTGCAATTAAATAAGGACATCGAAGGCCATTTTGTCAATTCATCACGCCGCATGGCCCCTATGATTGTTCCATAACCAAAATTACCGAAAAGAATAGTAAAAGTTACACAATTTAGAGAGCTTCCTTCCTTATTGTTCAGCATGCATTTTAGTATACCTACAAGGTGTAATATTTTTCATTTTTTGTATGAGGATCTCGCTTATTATAAGAGTTACAAGATCGGTTATATAATTTGAAAATAACGGGAAAAATATTTTCCCATTTACTGTTTCTGAGATAATGCATCAGACTTTCGATTTTCAAATAGAACCCTATGCCAATTTTTATACCAATCAAAAGAGGAAATTTTTTTTAAGTTAAGTAATTTTCATACAAAAGTTTATTTTTCTATCTCAATTTAAAAAATAAAATTAGAAATATTAATTTATTGTGCTTAGGTATTTTTAAATATTAAAAAAAAAATAAGGCTAGATACAAATAGTACAACAAAATCAAAAACAAAAGCGAGTTCATAAAAATTGAAAAGTAGTTTCCGACAATGCAGTTATAATAGAAATTTATAATTGGATCACAGTAATTTTTCAATATAGACTCAGAACACATTAAAAATTAAAGAACTATTTAATAAAGAACAATAAATAACAGATATTGAAACAAATAATAAGGAAGAGAAAATAAAATAACGTTAAATTAGAAATGAACTAACTACATCAAATGTCCGAAAAGCCCACCTCGTTTGTTCACACACAATTGACACATTTTCTTGATATTATTGATTTGACTTTCGTATTGACCGTCTATCAATATTATCAAAGAATTGTACAACAGCTACCCTTCAGTCGCCTTCACTATTGTAAGTTTTGGTATAAATTTTATCTATGGCAAATCCCCACAAGAAAAAGTCCAAGGGAGTTATGTCAGGCGACCTGGGAGGCCATGAAATAGGTCCGTTTCGACCAATCCATTTATTCGGCAAAATGTTATTTAAATGCGTTGTTACGATATTACTGTAATGGGGTGGTGCCCCATCTCGCTGACACCATTTCAAATTTGCTCGTGTTTGTAAATTTGCTTCGTCTAACACATTTTCAAAATCGTTTTGTAAAAACTCTAAATATATTTGACCAGTTGAAAGATGTAAGGTCCGAAAATTGTATTGCCAATTAAACCGCACCACACATTAAATCCGAACTTTACTTGAGGCCTCCTTTGTTGTAATTGATAGGAATTTCTATCGAACCAAAAGTGTTCATTATGCCGGTTAAACATTCCGCAATTAGTAAAGCGTGTTTTATTCGCATTTGCTGAGGTACCAGTTGCAAAAAGCCATTCTTCTTTCTTCATCACCATTATGAATTATTTGGCCTACAGATTATTTATACGGATGAAGTTTATGTATTTTAAGAACACGCATAACGATTTGGTGTGAAATATCAGCTTCGACGGCAGTTTGTCTGGTGGATGCAGTTGGATTATGTACGCCAGAGTATTAATTCCCACATTCTCGTTAACCGATGATGAAGTTTTTGAAGGCTTCTTGAACGAACCATATTGCAACAAATTGTACAAGTTTTTATAAGTAGGCACTCTTGGTTGACGCCTATCGATATACAAATTAAATTATTCTTCAGCAGCTAACCTTTTGTATGAAAATTAACTTAAGAAATTCCCTCTTTTCATTGGTATAAAAATTGGCATAGGGTTCCATTTGAAAATCGAAATTTTGATGCATTATCTCAGAAACAGTAAATGGGAAAATATTTTTCCCGTTATTTTCAAATTATAAACCAAAAATTAAGGTAATTTTGTTTGAACAGTTTTTTAATATCTCTTTTAATAAAAAAGTTACAGCAATTTAAAGATTTTTCAATTTTTTGGTTTTTCGGCCATATTGGAAAAACTGAACGTCGCATCAAAAATCTGAAAACACAGATGAATTACTCTTGTAAAACTGCACTACTTTCCCCATTTAACCGATCTTGTAGCTCCTATAATAAGCGAGATGCCCAAACAAAAAATGAAAAATATTACACCCTGTAAAAGAAATGCTCCATAAGTGTGAACCGTTTAACACTTTTAATATTTCCACAAAAAAATATGTTGCTAAAGCATTCCACAGGATAGTCTTGATCTTGAAAGCTGCCTTCGAGCACTTCTCAAGTTACCCTTTCAATTTACCTCTTAACCCTCCAGAACTCGCGTCAAAATGTGTGACTCCAGAACTCGTGTGTGAGAATTTTACTCACACCACGTTTTTTCTGTCAAAAATGACTAAATAAAATGATTTTAGCAGAACGCAATTTTATTTGTTTAAGATTCAAAATATTTTATTTATTTAAAGTTTTTTATACATGCATATTGTTTTTATGAATACGTGAAAAACTACACAAAATATACTAAACACGTATAAAAAAAATTCCACCGGAACTCGCACAATGAGAAAAACACTCACAGTTTACTTCGCCGATAAGCAAACTATCCCTTGTGACTTTCAAACAACAACTTATGGTTTGGCTGCAACTTAGGTGGGAAGAGAAGGTAGTAGATGTAGATGTAGATGTAGTAGAAGATGTAGAAAAATAAATATAAAATTATTTCTTTTCGATGTGAGTATTTTGTTCTCGGCGCGAGTTCTGGAGGGTTAATAATGAAAATCTAAAGATAAAGTGAGTGACTTAGAATAAATTTAACAAAATGTTCTCTTAATCTTTATGGAAGAACTGCCATCTAGTGCAAATAGAAGTGATATTGTAGTAATAATAATAATGAGTTTATTGTCCAACAGAATAAATCCAATAATAGGACAAATACCTAAATATAGTAAATAAACTAAAAATAGAAATACATGCGCAGCACAGCATAATAAATGAAACCATAGATAATCACTTGCCAGGAAATAATAGAAATTAAAATTAAATTAACAGAACAACCGTAACCCATTTTTATACTCTACACGACATAACCGAAAATAAATGATAATAATGAACTATTGAACAGTAAAGAATCATTCAATTTGTCATATCATTCAGGGTAATATATTAGAGACTTCGCTCCACTTTACTTCCTTATGGATAAATAACGACATCAAAACAATTTATACTCCTCCCTATAGTTTAAGACACGCAAGATCAGTTTTATTATTTACACGTCCTTATTTACAACTTTCTCTAAAAATGATAAATGACTTTAGGTACATCTAATATAACTTATCTTCTTACGTTGTAATTGTTAGCGATCTTATTATATCATCGGATGATTTATTTTGCGTTTTTTTTATTGTACCTATACTTTTTGATCACATACGGTGATACATGCTCGTAACTTGACTACGAACCGAGCAGTTATAATTTACTTCGAAATTACAAATTCCAAACTGGAAATTGAACTGAAATGGATATTTATTTTGTTTATTTTACGTTTCAATCAATCTGCTAACGATCAAACTTAAATGAGTTTAAAATAATGTCGGATATGAGGAAATTTTAGAATTAGCGACGCACAAGGACTAATTTCATTATTTTTATATTCACAGGAGGAACAACAACCCAATGTTTATGTAGCACGAAAACGTAAACAAGATCATTCGCATCTAATTGTTTTAGTTGCTCAAAAGATATCATATCATCAATAAAGTATATTATAAAACCAACAAGTATTCAAATTTCACGACCTTTCTCGAAATTTAGTAAGAGTAGATCCCTCTGAATCAAAGTTCAATACCGTTGGGGATAACTTGACAACCCCCACAGGTTTTAGAGTGGTTTGTTAAGAGAGGTTTTGTACATTATACATTGAAATATCCTCTTTATATTCACCATACGCGTTTAGTGCTATTTAAAATACCTACAGCAGCGAAAATCTACAAAAAAATATTGAGCATAATGTTGCTCAGTTAGTTGTTAGAAAACAGTAAGTAGATTTTGTTTTTTTCTTGTTCTTTTAACTTTCTTTTTATTATCAATTTGAGGAGCTTGTTGTAATCATTTATTGAAAACTGAGTGACTGTAAGTAATGAGCTTTATTGTACATATATAATTAAGTTTTTTCAGGTTCATGTCCCACTTAATTTCTGTAAGAATACTCTCTTTCTCTATGACAAATAAAGTTCACTGTAAATAATATCTATCCTCCAACTGCCTTGTGTATGAAATAGTTTAATTGATAAGTTTTATATTTAATTCGTCAATGTTTTAGAGGCAGTAAGAGAAGGCTTAAAATTCCGAGCCATTATAAACATTTACATTTCATCTAATCCACTCTATTCGATTAATTAAACTAAGTGGGTAACTAATTAAAGACATTAATATTGTAATCGTTCCGTAGGACAAACATGCGGTTTTAACCTAATATTAACATGCAGGTCTAAATTCAGGGAAACATCGGTAGACGATATTATTCATTTGTGGGTAAACAGTTTTAGTTAGTGAACTTATCCTTCACAATGCATTTAGTTACACTATTCTCGGTTACACGTTATTATGCTATGGTTAACGCTTTAAGCTGTTTAATCAGCAAAATTTGTAAAAGGCGAAGGTTATTTTCTGTTAGGCCGTACATCAAAACCATCATAGAGTTTCATATCAATTCGCCAACAGTTTGAAAAAAATTAGAATCGACGTGCGACGAAACGTCCACAAACGATAGTGACTTGGTTTACACCAAAAGCAAATAAATTGTCTAATGGAGAACAATGTATACGTTACATCTAACACAATAACACCGATTGTACTTGGAAATATAATGACGAACTGAGCGACAACCAAATACAGAATACGCCAATGCAAAAGCTTTCATGAGAAATTTTTTACCTTGAGGGATAACCTTATGTTTCATTTTGACAAGGACTTCTAGAGCGTAGCTTTTCGCACCGATCAAAGAAAATACGCGAATAATAATCTACAAGGTTTTGCACCTTTTTTCACAAGCTAAGGCATTTATCATTATGATACCTTATTACAATGTGACCAGATCGTAAAGGAAGGCGGGACACAATTGGAATTTAGGCAAGGGTGAGAGTAAATCTAACAAAGCGAAAACAAGGAGAAGGAGATCCATGTTATAACTGATGTTGATAATGACAGGGGAGGAGAGTTATGCTTCTTATTTGGTGACATCATATTACTGTTGGAAAAATGTATTCTCCAGGGGTAACGTACGCAAAGGGCACAACAATAATGATGAATCCTGATATTTACACTTCCAGACTGTGGTTATTTGATACAATGATTGTAAATGTTGTGAATTACATCAATAATTACGAAGAACGACAATCAACCTAAAAGAAATGCGACGATAAAAACACCAAGAACGATCATGTACTGAACACCATAGCAGTCTATGAAAAAGTGTAAGTAATTCTTACGCATATAAAATCGAAAAAGCATCTAAAACTTAAATGAATTAATAATATATGGCAAGCTCTCTTGTTTTGTGAATCGACAGTGCAACAAAAAAAGTCCGTAATATGTACATGGACAGATTCAAAAAGTAGTATCAAAGCGATGTGTAACTATATAAAGCACGACGATCTAACAAATATAATAAAATGGCTACTATACATATAATTTAAATAAAACAGGACCGTATGTACTGATAATGTGGATCCCTGGTCATATGGACCTAAGTGGGAATGAAATGGCTGATGAAGGTGTGCGCTTGGCCACAAAAAATAAAATACATGATACCTACCGTACCTGGACGACTGACCGACATAAAAAGCTTTTACAAAAAACACATGAGAATTGTATGGCAGAGACTATGAGACGAAGTAGAAACAGAACTAAAAGAAATAAAAACAACTATACATATAACACTGAATACCCAAAATCCCTTACACGACGACAACAAACGACACTTACTCGTCTACGCATAGGCCAATGTCGCTTGACGTCGATGTACATGCTTAGTAGAGAAAACAGGAGAGCAAATAGATCTTTTTGAAGTACTTGTAATGTGGCACTAACTATAAAACATATTCTGCTAATCTGTCCGATATATCATATATCAAAAAATGAAAATCAAATCCCGGAACAAATACAAGATACCTTAATAACAATTGAAGAAAATTGCCAGAAGATATTGAAGGTTTTACGGGAAGTTAGTTTAAATCACGGTATAAGTATACCGTGGTTTATATAGAGAAATATAAGAAGTGATGTGCAAGAAGCTAATGGTCTTAATAGATATCGGTGCCCACATAAATAAATAAAAAAAAACATTTCGACAATTAAAATGAATTTCGAACTTTATAGAGTTAGTGTCGTAGAATAAGCATCATTCTGCCAATAACATACAGTAATTTGTAGCATTGGCAGTCGACCCTAATATACAGGGTGTTTTTTTGGGAGCTTTAGTTAGACGTTTCTGGGAAAGTTGCATAGGTAGCTTTTTGAAAATGTGTACTTGGGGGTTACTCTGAAAGCCGAATCGATGTAAAATATTTTCAAAATGGCAGCACTTCCGGAAATTCCGGAAGTAGCAACCAACTTCGTTATTTTAAATAGCAACCCCTATTTTTTTTAAATAAATGGAAATAACTTAAAAACCATAACTTGTAGATATTGACATGTTGGTATCAAAAGTTATGAAATTTCACGTAGAATCCAAAAATGCAATAAAAAATAGGGGTTGCTATTTAAAATAACGAAGTTGGTAGCTACTTCCGGCATTTCCAGAAGTGCTGCCATTTTGAAAATATTTTACATCGATTCGGCTTTTTGAGTAACCCCTAAGTACAAATTTTCAAAAATCTACCTATAAAACTTTCCCAGAAACGTCTAACTAAAGCTCCCAAAAAACACCCTGTACAGATTTACTACATTAGAAAATGTAATAAATAACTTTTCTGAAACGTTAGTAATACACCATCGCGAATAGTTTGGCTTAAAGACGAGCGAATGTATTCTTTTTTTTTCTAATTCTTCTAATTTCAATAACACAAAATTTTAAATTTGTTTTTATTTGAAAACCTTTTCATGCAATATAAGAATGTCTATACTTATTATGTCTCTCTCATTTATTATAACTTATACGTAACAAAGAGTATACACACACACTACACTTTCAACTAATAGAATTACTTCCTAATTACTTGTCAATGTACTAATAACAATTTATATCTAATCCTGTCAACATCCCGATAACATGATCTTTTTTTAACTATCACTATTTTATAGTATTTGTACAAAGTCATCACAGTTCTCTCCCAATAATATAAAAGCAATACTAAGTAACAATCGTTTCATACTCTCTTAAGTAAGTATTTTCTATTTTTAAAATTTTACGGAATAATCAAAACCCCAGAAAAATGAGGCGTAACATAAAAGTCGGGCCGAGGTCATTTGTGGAAGTGCGCGGTTGTGGCTAAAAATTCTTGTAAGCGGCTCGTTATCAGTAACAGTCTTCCAAATATACAGTGTCCCATTGCTCCGTAATCGGTCGATAACTCAATGTGGGTTGAAGATACAGGAAAAAGTTTCAAATAAAGGTTTCTTTGATTTGAATTGCGCATCTTTTAAAAATATTCTTATATCTACAGTATGTTGCATTTCCACCCGGCAGGAAAATGTCACTTTTTTTTAATAGCACACCGTGTATTTTTTTTTCTTCATGTATCGACCATCCATAATTATATCACGCCTGAAATTTTTTTTGATATTGGATGTGCAGTTGCCAAGTTATTAATTATTTTGTCAAAATTTTGTACAATTCAAGGTCGGACTATAATATTCATATAATAAGTTATTCTTCAAAAAAGGAAAAATGTATTTGACGAATAATATTACCCTAATGTCGTGTTACTCTACAAAAGAAAACTAAGTGATTAATTTTATACCGAGTGTTTAAAATGAGAATTTAAAATTTGTGAACTTTAAATAGAATTTATACGAATGTCGATCTCTTTCAATTCAAGTCCAAGTTCCCTTATCCAGTTACGGCCGAGCAAAGCGTCGTGCCCTTTAGGAACAACGTATAATTCTGATCTGATGTTGTTCATCTTATATTGAACGTTTATTATTATTTGACCTCTACATGGTACAATTTTTTTTTAATAGACTCTAAATTTAACGTGCGGGTGCCTGAGTTTTTCTCTTAGACCCAACTGTATAAACTTGTTCTCTAGTAGGAGATGATTGTTTCCCAATTGGATAATCGTATGGGTCACTTCGTCGACATAGTTTACTGCTCTCTGATCTTTTATATGGGATTTAATACAAACTCTGGAGACATGGTCCTCTTTATAACATCTCTCACACTCTTGTGATCTATTCCGCAGTGCAGACAAAGATTACTAATGCCTACCTCCCGATAATCTACTCTATTCCTGGACTGTGAACGGTTTTTTGTTGGAAAAGAATGAGGTGATCTATTTTTTAAACCACCCCTGTCTCCTTGATCAAAATTGCTCCTTCGGATTTGCGATATGACTGGTAATGTGATAACTTATTTGTCTCGCTAAGAGAATTAGTCATGCGGCTTGTGATCTCTTCACTATCCAGTCGTGAAGCCTCTAAATCAATTGCTTTGTCTTGTAAATCTTCAAAAATTTTTGCATCCGCTTGTAACAATTGAGTTCTCGTGCACAGCCGTCCCCTAATACCACGTATAAATTGAGACTTTAAGAAGATATATGCTACTGAGACTTTCTTTTTACATTCGCGCTCCATATAAAAATCGCGATCTGTTAGCTTTCGTTTTAATGTTACTAAATACTCAGGAATTGTTTGATCGACTCCTTGAATTGTAGAAAAGAAATAATGATGTGAAACGGCTGTGTTTTTCTTTGGGGTTGAATAAGTTCATCATACGTTAGGTTTTTGATTGGCTTTTCGTGTCCCAAAATAACTGATAAATTATTGTAAGGAGTCGAACCGATGGAGGTTTTTTGACTGGCTACGTTACATTCTTTAAATTGAGATAATGGTCAAACCTTTCGAGGTAATTTGAAAATGTTTCATTATTCGGATCGAAATTATCAAGTGGTACAATGTTAGTGCTGGGTTTTTGCATTGTTTGCATATGTGAAAAAACTTGTGTGAATGTTGCCATCATTTGCTCGAATTGTATTTGATCCATTCTTAATATTTTTTTTCAAGGTTTAAACGTAAAAGACACTTACAGCTTGAAAATTGTTGTTTGTTGGTTGTTGGTTGTCTTTCACATATGCTGCGAATGTAAGACTGCGTAGGTATCTATGTAAGTATAGTCTTGCTCTGGTGATATTAATTTAAATTATGGAAATATCCCATCTCTTATTATATTTCTCTCATTTATTATAAGTAACAAACAGTATAAAAACTACACTTTCAACTAATAGAATTACTTCCTAATTACTTGTCAATGTACTAATATACTAATAACAATTTATATCTAATCCTGTCAACATCCCCACAACATTTTTTTTTTTTACTATCGCTATTTTTACAATGTCATCACAATGCTGTATAGAATATTTATGTTGAAGTAATTTAGGGTTTAATTTGTTCCATATAGATAATCCAAAATCTGGATTTTCAAATAATGGTGACCGGAGATAAAATTTTCTAAAAATTAACAAAGATATTAGTGGTTATTAAAGGTTTAGTAGATATTAGATCCCATGTGGATAGATCGTTAAAGTTTATAAGTAAAGTAGCTGAATTAGTTTTACTAAGTGTGGTCTATGGAGAAATACTACCGAATATAAGCAATATTATGTTTTCAAGTTCTGCATACTTTTGCAACAATAAAAAATGATAAACATTTTCTCTCACAATTGTCTCAACTGGTTCAACTGATGTGATGATGGAGAAGGAAATATAACAAATTACCTGCCCTAGTTTCACTTATTTTACTGTAATTATAAAAAATAGTTAATTTAATAAAAGCAAGGGTTTTAACTTCAACAAAAGAAAAATAGAACTACAACTTTAACTCGCCATGTGATATGATTTTTTGGCTACATAAACAACGTGAAATAACTTCTAAAGCTCTACAAAAGGTGCAACAAAACCACTCAGACGAATCTGTGGAAAATTCTGAAAAGCAGTTTGGATGCCCAAAGAGGAAAAGCGTCAATTCGATTGTCCAAACGTCCCCGGATAATGTTCAATCATCGACCCCATTTACACTTTATTACGCTGACGTTCATGCTTCTATCCTTGTCCCCCATTTGTTGTGGATTGTATACAGTAAACTACGGCAGGTCGACAATTTGCTACTAAAAAAAAGGTGACAGGTGACCTTTCTCTATCAAGTATTGTGTTTGCTTAGTAAGTATTTCCCCAAAACAATTTTGAAATTAAATCTCTCATTTACTATACGATTACACTTAACAAGTTGCTACTATAGTAATTAGGCGGGTCCTCCAAACCCGCGAATCCTTCGGGGACAACAAAGTATCCTTGACGCTATTCATAGAAGTATCACGTCGGTGTTATAAACTACGTCCGTGGACAGCCGGAGCTTGTCTTGAGTAGTCATGTTTAAATCTTTTTGGCATGAATATTTTTTAGAACTCTTTCATTTTTATTATCAACCTTTGTCATTTCAATATATTTCGTTTTTCCTTACATTATACGAAATACAAATATCGATCATAGGAAACTTCTTGCAAATTGTCGGTTATCGAGAGTATCATTAAATATTTATAAGTGATACCCGTCACTATGCAGTTAATAATATCCTTCAACTTTATAGTAGAACTACTATATAATTTTGAAGTTTATAAGGTAGTATTTCCGTGGGGAACTTAAAGAAGAAAATTGAATGGGCGAGACGAAAGTTTTAATCGTGTCACTTTATATGGACACACTAAATTAATTTGCTCTGTATCGATACACTTATATTTAAACAATGTAAGGAATGAAAGTTGTATAAGCTCTAATTAACTTTAGTGTAATTGCGTAACTTATAAGAACTTCTCCTACCTTATTTTGTAGTTTTCTCAGTGGACCCCAATCCATGCTTCGTTAATTGTCTACTTGAGTTCACTTCACTTCGTTTCAGTCGCCACAAAAAACTTTTTGTACATAATTCCCAGTACAATTATATTCTATGCTGTAAGGTGCGCCATTTTAGTATTACGTTTTTTGATATTTTAATTATGTTTTTTTTTACTGTAGCGGAAACAGAAACGTTTCAGAATAAATTGCGCTTTTATTCTACGTTTATTTCAACGATAAAAGTTTGGTTGTTCCAAATTTGTATTGAAATATCGTAGGAATGAACGAATTTGTCTATTTTGAAATTATAATCATTCTTTACTACAGCTTACCTAAATTTCGTGAAATGGTTACAGATACGTATCCCCTTTTACCGTTTAGCTTAATTTTGTTTATATAGGAGCAATCTGCGTCATTGTTCTTGAAAGAAGGCTGTATACGTTTATATACCTTCTAACATACGAACGGTTGCACCCATAACAATGAAATTGTTAATTAAGTTCTACATTTAGGTAGGATATAATATTTAGATATAATGCCGTAATCTAAAAGTTGTGCTTAACAACCTTCATAAAACCCGAAAACCAAATTAGTTGTAGTTAAGTAAAATGCGGTACCCAAATGCTAATAGTCAGCTAATTGTATTATACCTTTCATTCTAACATCATGGAGGATTCATTAGAGTACTCTGTAGACAATTTTAATTTACAATGAATACCTACTATCCAACATTTCCCGCGTTATTAACCGTAAACGAGTTTCATTGATATAACCACAGATGTATATACTACATCTGTGATATAACAGATAACTTATGAAATTAGTTTAATGTTATTACAGCCATGCATGCAAATTTGGATTGGTTTAAAATACGTTTCAGAATTTCATTTAATTTAATATAAAGGGTACCTTAAAACATAATTTTACATAATATTTATATGTATTGTTTTCTTTCCTACCTTACTTTTTACTTAGGGTCCTGTATATTGTTACTTAAACTCACTAGAGTGAATCCTTTCCAAATTGGTATTTTCATGTCTGTGCAACTTTTATATTCTCTTTCTTTCTTCTTCTAATCCTTCGTCATGCCCTATCTAGCGTCTGGTTCCGTATATATTAACTCCACCTCTTCCTGTCTCTAGCTATTGTTCTAATCTCGTCCAGTGTCACGCCCCTTTCCTCGTTTTTTTGGTGGCTTCCCCACTTCCGTTACTCTCCATGCCAGTCTATTTGGTTCCATTCTTGTGAGGTGTGCATACCAGTTCAGCTGCCCCTTTTTATTATCCTTGTATTGCCTCCTGCTTAGTGATTTCTCTAATGCCCTCGTTTCTTGTTCTATCCCACTTAGTTTTTCCTGTTATACTTCTGAAATTTATCCATAAAATTTATATTGGCCTCGACCTTTTTCGTAAGTGTCCATGTTTCGCTGGCATATGTTATTGTTGGTCGCGTTATCATATTATATATATTTTATTTTTCACCTCTAGAGAAGGAGTTTGTCTGGGACATGAATCAGGCAGATTGGTTGCTGGAATGGGACTAATTTGTATGTGAAATACTTGGCATACAATGGTTCGACTGCCTGTACTACACCTTCAAGGGAGCTTCTTAGTTTCCTCCTTTGGGTAGGATTTGATAAAGTCAATCCGTGATGTTTTGGTTATTTTTCATCGCGATATTATTAACTCTGCAGTTACTATATGAAATACTTTCCAAATACAACATATAACTCATCTTAGAGATTAGAATTCATAATTCCTAATTGCGCTAAATTGTTTGAACATATCATACATCATCAGGTAAAAGTTCAATTCACTGTCAAACAGCAGCCTTCATTAAAGGTCGCTCAACATCAACCAATCTCTGTAACTTCACCGATTTTGTATCTAAACATTTAAGTGGACAAAAGGCGTCTCAAATAGATGTTTGCTATACAGACCTTAGTAAAGCGTTTGATCAGGTAGGTACATCATGATATTATTGTCAAAAAACATAATAATTTTGGTTAAACAGAAGGCAGTATGTTGGATGGAATGGTGTTAGGTCGCAATTCTATAACACTACAAGTGGTGTAACACAAGAGCCTTTGATACGGTGGATCACACTTCACTTTTAAACAAACTACAACACTATGGTGTTCGTGGTGGCGCATTAAACCTATTTCATTCTTATCTATCAAACAGAACTCAAATTGTGGAAATGCCTTCGGGAGAGAGGAGTGCGTGTGTTTCTGTTACATTGGGAGTCCCCCAGGGTTCCATACTTGGCCCAACTTTGTTTATAATTTTTGTTAACGACCTTCCAGAATTTCTAATAGACCAGACTAACCGGAATACTATATTCGTTACGTCTTACGCCGATGACACTAATATTTTAATTAAGTCTGCAAGTATACCTAACGTGATAAAGCAAACACAAATCATATTTGACAAAATGTGTAACTGGTGTAAGGATAACAATTTAATTATAAATCACGGTAAGGCTGATATAGTTCATTTCAGGCATGCACGGAATACTAATAATATACCATCAATTTTGGGTTTACCATGCTCTTCATCCACAAAAATTCTAGGTATCACTCTCGATTCTCATCTCTCTTGGACACCACACATAGACAATATTTGCCTAAAACTCCGTAGGTGCTGTTATACGCTTACCGTTCTAAAAAGTGTATGCAGCACTGAGGTATTACTGATGATATGCCATTCCTATTTTCATTCACACGTTAGATACAACATTATCAGCTGGGGATTCTCTAACAGTACGCAAAGAATACTGAGATTGCAAAAACGTGCCATACGCATTATTATGAATTTACCAAAAAGACAATCCTGTAGAGAGTATTTTAAGAACTTAAAGATTCTAACAATTATCAATACGTATATCCTTGAATCATGCACATACGTCTATGCACACATGAACAGGTACAACACCCCCCATCATACATAGGTACCATACCAGATATAAAAACTACTACCTATCATCACTCATAAATCATCTTTATTTGAGAAAAACTTCTCCCATGTGAGCAGAAAAAACTCCCTACCTACGCAAATTAAAGAAATTGCATCAAAGAAAAACTTTAAAAAAAATTTAAAAGAATTGCTGGTAGCGAATAAATTGCTTTTATTCAGTACAAGAATATTTTTTGTTTGTGAAGTCATGTAAGTAAATTTTGTAACCTTTATGTAATCTGTGACAATTATTTTATCGCTTTCGCTGCATTTTTTGTGTGTATCGAGTGCTTTAAATTATGAAAATAAATTATTATTATTAGTATTATTATATTTGTACGCAGACGATCTTAAGTTAGTACATATTAAGGATGAACATGATTGTGTAGCTCTTTAGAATAATATTAATGAAATATCACGCTGGTGTATGTTAATAGTATATTGTGTATGGAGTAGGAAAAGTGTAACATTCCCGGGCGATGTGAATATTGTCGTGGAATCTTAACCGTAATAACTAAATGTTACAAAATAACTCTGTTTTTGGTAGTGTCTTGTTTTATTTAGTATAAATAATTAGTTTCTCTACTTTAAATCATATTGTATAATCTTTTGTTAAATTCAACGCTTGCTTTAATATAATAGATTAATAATTATGGTTTACAATAAATATTATACAAAATAACTCTGTTTTTATAAACTTTGGGTATAGGGAATTCTTAACAAAAATTAAAGCTACATAATCAAAGAGTCTATTTATGCAATTAAATACAGGGTGTTCCATTTAAAAGAAGAAAGAAAATGAAAGGTCCGAGTTTCGATCCACCCTGTACACAAAGAGAGAAAATAATTGAAATGTAATCGAATGAGGAGATATTAAATCATATTACGAAAGTCGATTACCCAAAAAATTGTCTTTTTCTGTAACGTACAGTAAGCTAGAAGGCGTTGATTTAGCTACGATTTTAACATAAACGTATCCGTAACTTTTAAAGGACTCTGTATAATGTAGCAAAACCTTATATCAAAAGATTCGAAAAAATGTGGGCAATCCGAATTTGGTATAATATGCATGGGCTCTCCTTTAAAAAATCATATGTTTGGTTTGTAACGGAGTTATGTAACACCCTGTATAGCTCAAGATAATTTCGAAATATGGTCCTTAAAGATATCTATTATTATTCTTAACAACATTTTTTGATATCTCTTGAAATAAGCCATATACCGACTATTGTATAATAAGTGTGTTATACGATAGTTTTCAATTGTATAAGAACCTGGATTAATCACGCGATGAAATAAAAAGCAGTGAAATAAATTTATTTCGTTGGATACACCATGGATACAAAAGGCGTCGCTTGGTAAGCGGCAGTGCAGCGCGCGTCTTCAGTGTCTGTCTGTCAGAATTTGTCAGTTTTTGATTTGTCAAGAGCGTACCCTGGCTGCACACCATCCTGTTCTTTGGGAGAAAATCAAGCAGAAAAACCATGAGTGGAACTTAGCTACTGGCGGCATACAGTAATATAAAAAGGAACGGCTGAAATCAAAATTATTAATTACCCCTGCAAACCGAATATTTAAATTTAGGTAGTACCCCAGGTATTAAATTCAAATTTGCAGGAAAAAAGAAAACGTCCGGGAAACGTGAAAAATTGATAGAAAAAGGTGGAAATTCCAGTGTATTTTGCTTTTTTCACTATTATTTAAAAAACCTGGTAAGTTTTATCGAAAAATATTCAGTATAAAAATTGTAGAGCGGAAGATTCTACGTCGGAATATATCATTATGTGATTATTTCGGTACGGTATTTCCGACGTTAACAACGAATTTCCCGAACTGTCTATTCTGTTACATTTTCCCCAAGTTTGAGTTTGATTCATTTTAATGTGTTGGAAAATAACCGATTTGGTAACATAATGTCGTTCACTTGTCATTAAAATATTTCACTATCCATATAAGGGGATCAACTGCTTGATGACTAAGGAATAGTCTGCAAGTAATCCCCTTAATGGTGTCTTATCTTCTAATACACTAATCCCCATGTTATTAATTATAAATGACACTCAGTTAGAAGATATGACTAAAACTCAACGTAAAAGAATAGAAGAGTAATGTATATTAGTATTTCATGAGTAGCCTTGTATTAAATATTAATGTATTCATTAATTTTGATTTTAAATAGATCATATAAGTGATTATAAATGCACCCGTTTCAATGTTCTTGTAAACATTATGAATGAAACCGTACGGTAATATTTTATGTACTACACGTTCACGTGTAAAGCGTTTTAGTTGAAAAATCGACAAAATATCCACAATTAAATATGAAGTGTGGCAACAATTGAAATCATAATTACTCACCCCATGAAAATCTTTCTTTTTTTCATTTTAAAACTTACCACCCCTGTAACTTAAAAACCGCAATAACTTTCAACATTCGCGGGGACACGTCGATTTTTATTTTAGGGGGGAACGTTTTTGACAGTCAAGTGGTCTTGATATGTTCATCCCTCTAACCCCTAGCAACCCCAATTTTAAAATCTCAAATGCAACTACCCCACTTGTTATACATCATTTGAAAGCCCCTTTCAATACCAATACAACAGTGTATTCCATTTGAAAATTGGGTGAGATTTGATAAAGTTATGGGTCATATAATGTGATATTCAACCAATCACGTACAGGTCTAGCGTAGTGCGCGGGTGCACCATCTTGTTGAAAGTGTAGTAGGTCTTCTTGCAGTAATGAATTTCCTTGATGATCCACTTGATTTTCTAAAGATTCAGTGATTAGTCCATCAACTCTGTCCCGAAGCATATCTAACTACACCTCCCCGGTTAGAGAATCATTTATAAATAAGGGACCTATTATGGCGTTTCCTAAAATTCCTGCCCAAACATTTATGTTCTGGGGGTATTGCGTATTACCTTCCCGGAATAGATGGGGATTTTCATTATTAACTATTAAAGAAAATAAATAAATAAGTTTTTGCCAAATGATTGCTTTTTGACCCATAACTTTATCAAATCTCACCCAATATTGAAATGGAATACACTGTTGTATTGGTATTGAAAGGGGATTTCAAATGATGTATAACAAGTGGGGTAGTTGCATTTGAGATTTTAAAATTGGGGTTGCTAGGGGTTAGAGGGATGAACATATCAAGATCACTTTACTGTCTAAAACGTTCCCCCCTTAAATAAAAATCGACGTGTCCCCGCGAATGTTGAAAATTATTGCGGTTTTTAAATTACAGGGGTGGTAAGTTTTAAAATGAACACACTATATACGTTTATTTTCAGGCCGATTTTCACTCCGTTGCATATGAGATGAAATTTTGAATTTACTGATGTTATTTGTAAATACAAAAAATACACTAAGTATTTATTAATTTTATTAGAAGTGCTAGTCCTTGGAAATTATAAATCCTCAATGATTACACCGAGTCTTTCTAAGTAAAACAAATGTGCGTAGAAAACCTGAAACGAACACATATTTTTGGAATACCTTTTTTTCTAATTGTGTTGCAAAATGGAAAAGAAAGCTCTACTTTTTGTTCGGTACACACAAATAATTAATGTTACCTCTATAAATGAGATACA
This sequence comes from Pyrocoelia pectoralis, assembly GCA_036250285.1. NCBI lineage: Eukaryota > Metazoa > Arthropoda > Insecta > Coleoptera > Lampyridae > Pyrocoelia > Pyrocoelia pectoralis. Next base: position 10,751,461 of record CM070075.1, read on the forward strand.
AAATCTTCTAATTAATTTTAAGGAAATGTCATTTTTTGCTTCTTTCTGTAACAGGTGCTTCAAAATGAGTAAAGTTCGTATCGGTTCTTAATTAACCTATTTATAAGTAAATCACTTGAAGGAATTTAAATACCAAACCAAAATTTCAATTTATTTTTACGTGTCCGTTATTATACAATAGGGAAAATAAAGCAATCTATATACGGTTTTATTTTAATTTGTGTTTAAAATGGCAATTTTAGTGAAAAAAGCGCTGAAACAGATCATTAGAAAATACATTTACTGAAAACAAATTTTTCCGTATCGCATTCAAACTGCTATAATTACTCTGCTTAATTGCCAGTATCTAATTTAATTGTAATCTCTCGGGTTATTACACGTTAATGTATTTTTTAGGAATTTCTACTCTTATTAGTCATTATGTTCCCCCTACACTATGCTTTATTTATGTTTTATCGAAGGACCTCGCAGCCATTTTTCGCTCCTTTTAGTTATCGATGAGGTAAGAATGGCAAGTAGGTTATCATATCGTACACCCAATTCAATACTGCCATAACTGCAAAAATGTGAAAAATTGTGATATGCCAGCATTGCACTCATAGACATGATATCCTATCAGTGAAATATAGCCACATCATAAATAAAATATCTCGGGTTAATATTATTACATCTGGCAATATTGAAATCCAACAATCTTTCCATTCAATACAGCCATAACTGATACATATGGCTATATTGAATTTTATCTTCTATTACTTATAGTGTAGTACCCGCCACAACTGCAATTTCAAGCGGTATCGCACATAATGTTTTCGTTATTTAACCTCAACGTTTAAGATTATTGTTGTGATTTGTAATCCTAAAAAGTGCTTTGAATATTTTTTGTCATTGTAAATTAGAATTTTGTTACAATGAGTGCAAGATCAAAATTATTAGTTCAACGAGCTTTATTAAGTTCAAAACACGAAGATAGAAATATAAACTTGAACTTAGGTGAAAGTTTTGAACCTGCAGGACCAGAGGTAAGTAAAATCTTTTATTTACACTAGCTCGAATAGACGCTCATTTTCAAGCTTCCAAAGAAAGCATTGAATTATTATTATTGTTTGTTTTATGTGTTTGGAAACTGGAAGATACGTTTATTTTTGTATTACATAATACATATTATATTCATGTGAAGTCATTTTTTAGGAAAATAATTTTTCATTGTACGTAATTTATACATAACACCAACATTAATTTAATTTAGATTTCTTTAAATCTGCAGTCTTTTGAGGAAATAATGTTAGCAGAAGACATTCCAGTGCGAAACCAATCCTTCGCCAATCAAGAGTATGTTGAATCATGGCTAGATGCTCAACAAAACGAAACTGATGAGGTAAGATGCCTGATACTTTTTTGTAACAAATTTAGAACACTTTTGTCTTTTAGTTAAAAACCTATCACGTTCTCAAAAATGTCACTGAAATTCCGTTAGAAAAGAACCACTCTGAATTAAGTTCTAATTCCACAAAGCATTTTGAAATAGAAAAAGATGGAATATTTGAAAAACAAAATGCCTCAGGAGATGATGACGACTCCGTAAAAGATAAAAATTATGTTCAACCAGAAGGATTAACCAGTGATTCTGAGAGTGATGTGTCATCAGAGAGTAGGGATAGTGATGAGGACAATGCTGAAAGGGCTCCAAAAACAGATACACTCATGGTTGGAGAAAATAACAATCACGAAAAGGAGGAAGGACAAGAAATAGAAGGAAATTTAAGGCGAGAAGAAGACAATATCGTCAATGAAGAACAAAAAGTTAACAGTCGCAAAAGGCAACGCAGGCCGGAGACATGGAAACGAAATATAAAAAAGAAAAAGGTCAACTCTGGTGAAAGTTACATCTCTGAAGGAAAAAGAGTAATACAAGCTAAAGAAATGAGAAAACCTTGTAGTGATAACTGCATACATAAATGTTTTAACATGGAAACTGGTTCGAGAAAAACGATATTTTCAAACTTTTGGGGACTATCTGACAATGACCTACAAAGACAGTTTGTAGTATCGCACATGCAGTTATTGGTTCCAAAATACAGACGAGTTATTGAAGGCAGTAATAGAGGAAATAATTTTGCTTATTACTTTACTATAAACGGAATAAGAAGACGAGTCTGCAAGACTTTCTTCATGAACACTCTTAATATCGGAGATAGGTTAATTCGAACTTCATGGAAAAAATCAAAAGATTGTGCAATCATTGAAAAAGATAAAAGAGGAAATACCAATAGTCATCAAACAGTTGAAGAATCTATTAAGGACTCAGTAAGAAATCACATCAATAGCTTTCATCGAATTGAATCCCATTACTTAAGGGCCCAAACCTCTAGGGAATTTATAGATGGTTCATTAACATTGGCCCAAATGTACAGATTTTATAAAGATGACCAAGAGGAAAAGAAACAGCCGTATGCTAAAAAATGTACCTACGACACAATTTTTAATACGGAATTTAATATTTCATTCTTCCGTCCGAAAAAAGACCAATGCTCCATTTGTGAGTCATATAAAAATGGTAATGAGGCAGAAAAACGTAATCGTCAGGAAGAATATGATCGTCATGTAAAAAATAAAGTAAGAAGCAGGGAAGAGAAGCAGAAAGATATAGCTATGGGCAAAGAAAATAATAATATTATAGTATCCTGTTTCGATCTCCAAGCAGTTTTACCAACACCATGTGGGGATATATCTACATTTTTTTATAAATGTCGTCTCAACTGTCTTAATTTCACTATTTTCGAAATAACAAGTAGAAATGGATTCTGCTACTTCTGGCATGAAGGTATTGCAATGAGAGGAGCAAATGAAATTGCCACGTGCCTTTTAGATTATCTATCCAGTTTGCCTGCAGGAAAAGATGTTATTTTCTATTCCGATAACTGTGTCGGTCAAAATAAAAATAAAATTGTTATCTCGATGTATTTATATGCCATTAATAAGACGCAATTGAAGAGTATCACTCATAAATTTTTAACTGTAGGTCACACTCAAAATGAGGGTGACTCGATGCATTCAGTTATTGAGAAAGCCAAAAAACGAATGCTAAGAAGTGGGCCTATCTATGTTCCGTCCCAATGGCCACCATTGATCAGGGCAGCTAAAAAAGAAGGGAAGCCTTATAAAGTCAGAGAATTAGCTACCGACGAATTCATGGATTTTAAAAGTATGGCAAACGGTTTTGGTCAAAAATTTTCCAAAAATTCTGAAAATGAAAAAGTTGTATGGAACGATATTCACGTTTTCAGAGTTGAAAAAGACTTTCCTGATACGGTTTTTTATAAAACAGACTTCGATTCTGACGGCTATAAAAAAATTGACTTATCGTCTCGTCGTTCGTGCAATTTAAGCGAATTTGTTCTACAAGAAGCATATTCCACACATCCAGTTTTAAGGGACAAGACAAAAGAACACCTTTTAGAGTTGTGCGATAAGAACTTAATAGTAAAGGTTCACCAGCCTTTTTACCGCGATTTGTTGCGTTAATTATTACTAAGAACTTTTAAAACTTTTGTTTTAAAAGTTAATTATTTTAAAAATTGTTACGTTGAGGAAATAAATAAAATTTTTACTATAAACGTGTAACTAACTTAATTTTAACAACACTGCCTACGACTCTACATTATTTTTTTACATTATAATACTTTATAAGTTAGTCCTATTTTCTATGACTGTTGCCGATTGAAATAATATTAATAATAACAATGTTTGTTTATAAAAACTTAGCGTTATTACGTTTATAACTCAAAATGTCTAAAATGTTAGAAATTCAGCACGGTATAGTCTTCTGACAATAAGAACATTACATTTTATTGTTAGTTATGGCTGTTGGGTGATAATAATATTTTAGTGCAATATCGCCATATATTACAAAAGTCCTCAAATTAATTAATGTTTGGTTTTTTGTCATAATATTTAGAAACTAATTTGCCTTTACTATTAACTGCTTGAATTTGAATTAAATATCCTGGAAAACCACAAAAATATCAAACAAAACGTTTCAAACCACTTCTTAAATTGCGTCTCCTCTAAAAGTTTGAAATTTGCAGTTACGGCTGTATTGAATTGGGTGTACGATATACCTAATAATTAATTTATATCTCTTTTACTTATTGGTAGTAGTAGTAGTTTATCCATTAAAACCCACATTTTTAATATGCCATTACAAGTAATTAATCACAATGTGTGCTGCATTTTTGCTGAAAAATTCAGAACAATCTTAGAAGTATGAAAAGATGCGAATTCGAATGACATTCAGGAGCATTATGAATCATAGTATCGAAGTGTACATCGAACTGTTGGCGATTGAGATCTTAAATTGATTAGTAATGTTCTGTACGGTTCCCTTTAGAAACTGTTTTATGAAGCAACAAGGATTTCAATAATATTGTTGACTATCAATTTATAATATTAATTGTCAGTTCCGGAAATTTCTTGCTTCAATAATAACACAACCAGTGAAGAATAGTGCATGGTATGAAATCTACATTTGTACGGTAGATCAGATAAGTTTAATACAGAACGAATCACAATTTGTAAATTAATATTTTCAAAAATTTTGTAGTGGAAAAAATAGAAAATGGTCTCGGAAACTAGTAGGTAGGTACAGTAAATTATCCTTAAACGTTCAGACTGTTATACAGGGTGTCCATTTAGTAGCCCGTTCTTCAAGTACGGCTTTATTGTTAAATTTATTAAAAAATAAATATACGGGATGGCAATTAGGTTGGATGAAGCACATTTGCAAATTATTTAGACACATACAGGGTGTCTCCAAAAAGTATGGTACATAAAACGTATATTTTTTTAAATGGAATGACCCACTTTTTTTAAGCCCAAATGTAGGGGCCTTGGGTGAACTTTTCAGTCGTACATTATTTTTGTATTAATACACGGCGTTGTCAAGTTATTAATTAATACATATTTTTTTGCTAAATATCAACCCTTTCATTATACGCTTGTATTTTTTTAACGTCTTGTTTTTGTTTTTACGTAAGTTCGGTGGTGGACTTGGGTTGAATCAGAGTATTCAACCGTGAGGAAACATTAAATTATTTCATACATGATGTTCACTTTTTTTTGCTCCAAACATCGACATTTTCAAACTAATTTTTCTTCATTTTTTTAAATGGCACGCCCTATTTATTGTTGCATATTTGGAATCCCCGGTAAATTTTAGTACAACTTTATTAAGCTTACCCTATACCTAAGTGCGATAGTTTTTTCGTAAATGAGATTTTCTATTCCTTACGGCAGTAGATAGTGGCGCGATGGTTAAGGCGCGTGGACGAGCCAACGCATAGGCTGGACACTCGAATCGAGGATGCGATGAAATAAGGTTCTATTTATTTTTTTTAAATATCTGCTGTTTACGGACGAATGCACGTTCCATAGAAATGGTTTTGTAAACAGATACAATTTTCACTTTTATGACACGCAAAACTCGCACATTATCCGCGTCAACCATTTCCAACATAACTGGAGTCTCAAAGTTTGGAGAGGAATCGTACATAACTATGAACTTGGTCCTTATTTTTTTTTAAATCCCCTAACAGGGCAAATCTTTTTAAATTTCTTGACAGAAAACTTTCAAAATTTAACTCAGCATCTTCCTAACTACATTACGGAGATAATGTGGTTGCAGCTCGACGGAACTCCGACTCACTTTTCCATACAAGTCAGACAACAAATTAGTGAATACGTTTATCGTAATGGTGCCACTACTAGATAGAACATGATGGAGAGGATTCAACAGTCCTTTCCCCGCATTACTCCAGCTATGTTTAATGAAGTGATGAAATCTTTCACCAAAAGAGTAGACTCGTGCTTAGTACAAGACGGCAAACATTTTGAACGGTATCCTCGATTCGAGTGTCCGGCCTATGCGTTGCCTCGTCCACGCGCCACCATCTACTGCCGTAAGGAATAGAAAATCTCAATTTACGAAAAAACTATCGCACTTAGGTATAGGCTAAGCTTAATAAAGTTGCACTAAAATTGACCGGGGATTCCAAATATGCAATAATAAATAGGGTGTGCTATTTAAAAAAATGAAGAAAAATTAGTTCGAAAATGTCGATGTTTGGAGCAAAAAAAAGTGAACATCCTGTATGAAATAATTTAATGTTTCGTCACGGTTGAATACTCTGATTCAACCAAAGTCCACCACCGAACTTACGTAAAAACAAAAACAAGACGTTAAAAAAATACAAGCGTATAATGAAAGGGTTGATATTTAGCAAAAAAATATGTATTAATTAATAACTTGGCAACGCCGTGAATTAATACAAAAATAATTTACGACTGAAAAGTTCACCCAAGGCCCCTACATTTGGGCTTAAAAAAAGTGGGTCATTCCATTTAAAAAAATATACGTTTTATGTACCATACTTTTTGGAGACACCCTGTATGTGTCTAAATAATTTGCAAATGTGCTTCATCCAACCTAATTGCCATCCCGTATATTTATTTTTTAATAAATTTAACAATAAAGCCGTACTTGAAGAACAGGCTACTAAATGGACACCCTGTATATACAACAAAAGGGTCTTTTGACTGAGAAAAGCATAAAATATTGATATACAAATTAAAATCTTGTAATATTTTGGGAAAACTGTTGAGTAAAATTTGCAGTATATTAAAATTTTTACTTTGCTTATAACAATAGCTTTTAAAATACTTTCTAAATAAAATGTCAGCATAAGGTTCGGAATAAATCTGTGGACAGTTTAATTACCTACACCGAAATTTCTCTCTTTCATATGACAACATTTACCTTTATGATGTTTATTGTAAGAATATATCAGAGATGTTAATTATATGAAAAGGGTTAAAATTTAATAAAATGTTACATTTCAATAATATAATCCTACCATCCAACTACATAATGTGCACCAACAAGAACACAATTCGTTAATTAGACCCGCTTGTTACTAAAATGTGTGAAATTGGAAAACGTTATATGAAAAGAACTCAATTAATCGTATAATAAGCGCATTATTGAAATGCGTAAATTAATTTTTTAAGTGATTGAATTTAATATAACTTCCTAAATGTATTTTCGAAAGAAGGCGAAAATCGATAAAAGAAAGTGTAAAAATGGAAGGAAGCATGCTAATACATTTTGCCTTTAAGCAGTAATTCCCACAGGAATAAATACATCTTAAATAAGCTTACTTATCTGAAAGTTTTCGCCGAATTTGTCTCAATAGAATAAATCGTTCGTAACAACTAAAATATATTTTACTGTGATTTGTATTGGAATGTTAATTTTACAATTAACGTTACAGGGAGAATTGTAAAGTGTATTTAATAACAGTAATTCTAATGCTTTAATGGGTGATCTCAATTTACCTTTGAATATCAAAGGATAAGACATGCTGTTGAATACGTTAAACTAGAGACTTTAATCATTTTTGAAGCAACTTCCATTGTGAAAGGTTATGAATATATTATGACTATATTATTATTAGTTCAAAGAAGTCCTCAGGGATACTCTGAACCTGTTTATATAATACAAAGTGTAAACAAATAAGCAAGAATTTTCCAAAACGTTACTATACAGATGTAAAACATTGAAATAACAATGTTTTCAAACAGATTCCATGTAAATGAAACTTTATAATGTTAACAGCCTATAATAATACGAAAAGGAGAACAAATCCAATTATTAATAGAAATTTCAATGTACGTACAAATCTGAACATTCGATTATTTGCTTCCCAAACGATTTTACACACAAAGTTTATTTCACTTTTTTGTAGAGAACAATATTCTAAATCGACTGATGTTACTTATTTTTACTAGGCAAATAAAACTTTCCGCTTTCTCAAAAATCGGTGATGCCTTAAAATATTGTTGACAGGGTTGCGAATTCTGATAGAATTTTAATTTCAACCGACTTCAAATCTGTAATTAATTATGGCACAAATCAGTCATTGTTTTTCTTTCCACCCTTAAGGGAGATGGGAGCGGAAAGGGTGACAGACAATTTGTTGGAGGAAAAAAAGAGTAACGAAAGATCGTTTTTCTGCGGACATATGCAATTTTCCCCCCTTTCCACCCCAAAAAAATGGGGTTGGGCGAAATTTACAATTTGAGAATAGTTTTTTACGGAGAATTCAAAAGTGCAATAATAAATAGGTGTTCCCATTTAAGTTTTCAAAACTTACCCCCACTCCACCGCCCAGGGAGGTGAGGATGATCTTTCCGTATCATGACTGAATCTGTTTCAAAAAATAACGGAAATATGTTTTTTCTTTTTGTAATTGGATGTGTAGTTCTCGAGATATTCAAGGGTGTATAATTTGACTTTAATGGCCTCCCGACGGGGAACGGGGGATGCGATCAAAAATTTACCAGAGATTTGGAATCAGCAAAGAATTTCCTATAAGATGACACGATTTCCTAAACCGTATAACATTGCGCAACGCACAGACACACAGAGTCCAGTCAACGAACAACTGAAATCAAAATTTTTAATTACTCCTGCAAACCGAATATTTAGATTTGGGTAGTACTCCAGGTATTAAATCCAAATTTGCAGGAAAAAAAGTCCGGGAAAAGTGAAAAATTTATAAAAAGGTGTGGAAATTCCTGTGTATTTTACTTCTTTCGCTATTATTGTTAAAAAACGGTAAGTTATATCGGAAAATTTTCAGTATAAAAGTTGTAGAGCGGAAGATTCTACGGTGTAATAACGCATTATATGATAATTTCGGTACGAATTTCCCTAACTGTCGTCTTAAAAGGGTACTTCGACCGAGAATTCCAAAGCGACAACTGCACATTATTCTATCCTTTCCTATACGTTATACGACACTGTTTGCAGAAGCGAGAAAGAACCGTCGAAACGAAAAGGATCGAATGTCCAGTACTGTAGAGCAATTTTTCTAACAGTAACCGATCTTGGAAAACTCTTCAAAATAGTAAAATATGTTATAAGCGCTGGAAGATGTGGTGGCGTAACGAGGGTAAATGCCACCAGCATGGAAACGAGTCAGACTATGCAATTTTTGTGGCAAGTCACATACAACATTATCGAATGTTTGAATGAAATATTTACAAAAACTTTGATAATCAACACTGGTGCCACTCCTGCTATCAGAAATTTTTACATTTGAAATTTGGATTATATTTTTACAACTTTGTTCTTGTAATTATGTGTAATTAATATGATGATTAGTTAGTTGGGGGTGGCCGTAAAATGGGGTAAGTAGAAAAAAAAAGTTATTCGAGCGTGTCAGATATTCAGAGAGAATGTTAAGTGCACTCAAAGAACTGTCCTACTCAAATGACTGTCGATTTTGACGCGAACAAATGTCATGACCGACTTTTGAAAATGTAAAAAAACGTGACCTTGAAATACTCGAGTGCGTCAGATTTTTATATAGACGGTTCAGCTTGATGCACTAGTCGTCCTAAATGATAATCTGACAATTACATGAAGGAATATTATTAATTTGACAATTTGAAAACAACATTTTTTGTTTTTTTCTGTTTTTTCTGTTCAGATTATTGAAATAAACACTGTTCTGCATGTACTTAACTTTACCTTGTCTTAATCTGACGCGCTCGAGTTTTTCTGAAGATGGATTTTTTTTCGATCGGCTGCCCTCAACGCACGCCCTTATATTAAGGGTTCATGGTAGGGGTACATTACAGGGTGCAAGGCTTCTCCCCATATGATTTTCTGACGCGCTCGAGTAACGCGCAAAATTCCCGCTTGCGATCCCCTACTATTAAAACCTACCATAGCGACGGTATCCTCTCCCCAACTATCCTGTTTGCTGAGTAGAGCTGTAGACTTAATAACTTATTTCATTTTAAAGTGCACTCCACGGTACACATGATCACGAAACCTTTGAATCATCGTAATGTGAAGAATTTTTTTTTTCTGAGGAATAACACGAGCAAGGGAAGAACACCCTTCTTCACCAGCTATGAAACATTATTAATCGAGGGTGGAATTTTCTCTAGCACTAGCTGAAGGACTTGTTGAAGGTTTCATCGATGCTATAAAATCCGTGAAGTCAGTGTGGGGAACAGCTTTGGAAACACTTCCAACTTACTATAAAAAAGCCATGCACATTAAGACGTTAAGGTTAGTTTTACAATAATAACTAATAAATTTAATACTATAAAAGTAATTATACACTGTGTCCAAGATAAGGAGGGCCACTATGGGGATCTCGGAAACGGTAAAAGATAGAGTTTCGGTTAAATGGGAGAAAAGTTGAGCAATTTTGAGTTTAGTAAAATGGAATTTTTAAACTGACAAAATTGCGAACCGTTCCGAAGTTATGCGACAAAAAGTGAATTTTCAGTATGTCGTTTTTGACAAATTGTTACTTTGTCGTTGATGTTAAATAAAAAGCAAAAGAAGCTTCTACAGGTAATTTTTAAAGTTCTTTAACATGGCATGCAGCAAATTGGAATCCGACGTTTCGTTTTTGAGAAACCATCCTCAACTTTGTTTTTTTAAATACGGTCCTGATTTTTTTATTCATACTATTAGAAGAGCTTTTTATTCTGCATTCAAGCATGTATCACACTTTATGGTTCAATTACGATTTTATACTTACTTTACGATTATCGGAAAAAAATCCTAAGTACGAACCTGTATCCCCCTCCAATAACATTGAAACTGAATTTTATTTATAAATGGACTTTTGCTACGTGTGCTTTCCTCATCAAACTAATGAAATGACACAGAATTTTCAATTTTGAACACAAATTTTATAACGAAGTACATAATTACACACAATCAACAACACGTCATACATTAACAGATAACATTTGATGAAACGAAAATTTAAAAACATGACATACCAATAATTAAAAAAAGATTATAATAAATGCTCGAAAAGCCCTCCTTCGTTCTCCAATCGTAAATAGCATCTTCTAACTGTAGAAACCAAAGCATTCTTTAACATGGCAGGTGTTACAGTTTGGATGCGTTAAGTACAAACTTTCGGAATTCTTCTATTCCAAAGATATTTCTGTAGACATAATTTCTTATGTACCCCCAAAGAAAAAAATCCAGCGGGATTATTTCTGAAGAACGAGCTGGTCAGGTTGTTTCAGAATTGGTGCTTAAAACTCTTTCGGCAAACCTATTTGAAAGGTAATCCTTAATCACCCGTGAATTGTGCGCGGGTGCACCATCCTGCTGAAACCAACAATTGCGTACTACGGCTTAGGGTAAAATGTCAAGAGCATCTTCCAAAGTAGATTCAAGTAAATTTAAGTACAATAGTAAAATAAGTATAAAATCGCAATTAAACCATAAAGTGTGATACATGCTTGAATGCAGAATAAAAATCTCTTTTAATATTATGAATAAAAAAATCAGGACCGTATTTAAAAAAACAAAGTTGATGATAGTTTCTCAAAAATGAAACGTCGGATTCCAATTTGCTGCATGCCATGTTAAAGAACGTTAAAAAGTACCTGTAGAAGCTTCTTTTACTTTTTAGTTAACATCAACGACAAAGTAACAATTTGTCAAAAACGAAATCCTGAAAATTCGCTTTTTGTCGCATAACTTCGGAACGGTTCGGAATTTCGTCAGTTTAAAAATTCTATTTTACTAAACTCAAAATTGCTCAACTTTTCTGCCATTTAACCGAAACTCTATCTTTTACCGTTTGCGAGATCCCCATAGTGGTCCTCCTTATCTTGGACACAGTGTATACTAATGATACATCTTTGGAGAGTTCGGGCACACAAAGTGGTAAGAATTAATGAAAGTAGGCTAAACAAACTCACAGTCTCCCCTTACAACTTCTTTAATTATACGATGAGGAAGGTTAAATGGTGATTGATTTCAAAAATTTATAACGTGCGATTTGTTTCGGGAACAGCTGTTCCCATTTTTAAGCGATTAATAACTAATTTGTATATTAAGTATTTAAAATATTATTATATTGATTGATGGAGTTCCACAACGTAGCATTCTTACGAAGTACATATAAGTAGTTAAATGTTTTTTTCTTCTACTTACTTTATGGCAGTTATTTTAAGAAGGGGGTGTTTATTTGGTTATAGTTTTTGGAAATTCTGTAGATATTACAATGTAAATAATTGTTAAGATAGTTGATAAAACTAAATTATCTACGCTGTACTATCAATGCAATCTATGTAAATTGTAATATTACCCTATTTTTGAAGAATCAAATGTCTTTTCACCTGTAGAAGCTCTTCTAGGTTTAAAGTTTATATTTTGCGGTGCTAGATTTTTAATACAGTTGCGCAACTATGGGTTGGTAGTATTTAATACATTTACATTTCACAAAGCAGCAGTATAATTAGGGTAAAGTATTTACTTACTACTCTATCAAGGATCCAACTATAAAACTCCAACACCTAACTTGGTCCATTTATAGATTTTTTAAATCCTTTTACAATAAATTATCTGAATTTTGAATTCCTAAGTATGCGTACTTTTGAAAGTGGTAATGACCATGTTTCGCCGAATTTTAGACGTGACACACTTGCCGTACTTCTAGGTTTTATTATAGTCACATAATATACAATTCGAAATTGTGAAATCAATTCGTTCGTACTATATGACACCCTGTTTCAATCGATAATTCTTGTAATTTTGGTATTTACTTCTATAATTACCCTTCATCATTTCGTATGATTGTTATTCTTTGTTTCATGTTTGTTATTTTTTCTTCAACATAAGTGCGTGTCTTAAATGTGATTATATTGAAAAGCTGGCAGCCTTTACTTTTACAGTAGAACTAGAGATTTATTTGTTGTCACACAATACCGTAAGGAATTTCCTCTCCAGAACTTGGCCAATACATATACTTGACATAGTGACATCAGATTTTCTCTGTTAAAATATTCCATGTAACTTTATAAAGCTTTATTGTCATTCAAACTGTAATTGATCTTCGCTTATAGAAGTGAGGATGTGTTACATACCCTTCAGGAAAGCTAGGGAAACGTTTGTCTCTTTTATGATCTCCCATTTTTCTTTTTTTCTCGTTCTTAATTACCTTTAATAAGCACTTGTTCCTCTGTAATTATATATAAATGAGATACATCCAGAAAAATTCGACGCAATTTAAACGAATCTTGATGTGATTCCCGCAAGCGCACGGTTGCGATGCTTTACTAGTCGTCCCGACGCCGTGCTACCGTAAGCGTGGTTATTAAATCCCTTAGTGAACGTTTAACGTAATACAGTTATTATCGTAGAAAGAATTCATCATTACGTTATAACACTATAGGTCGAACTAAGTACGTAATTTTTTTAAAATAGTACCACATTCGGGTGTTGTCACTAGTGCCTTTAAGAATGTTTCATTTAGGGAAACTATGCGGCATAGAATTACAGATTCAATTTTTCGCAATAAATAATAGTACTTTAAATTGGCTTTAGCTGAATTCGTTTAGAACTTAAGATTTTTCTCTCTGTTGCCATTTAAATTTGAATTGAATCAGTTTGTCATAAATCAGACACGAAATTGAAAAACGACAAGTTCATGACCAGAAAGAATGAATAGTTCAATGTTTCCAATTTATATTTTCAATTCAAGTATTCGTATTGGAGTTGTTCCCTTTTAATTAAATCAGCAAATGAACGATTTAATTTAACGCAAGGCTTTATACACACAGGAGTAATATTTGTTATCAATTGATGTGCATGTACGTATCAAAACAATGGATTTTCGTAGATAATGCTTCATTTTTTGTTACACCTCCGTTTATTTTACCGGTGTTTTCGCACGCAATCTGCACGTTAGTGTATTGTAAAATTTTTGCAGATACGGACCTATTTCTAAGTTACGTTTTATGATAGGTACATAATTACAAAAAAAACGTTCATTATTTTTGCAAAATTTTTACGAAGTATCTTTTTTAGATTCAACGATATACCTTTACACGATTATATAACAAATTTAGAAATGTGAGCAGTATGGTATATTGCTATACAAACACAACCCCGGCATGTGATCTTCGTCGAAGCTCAAATAAGTAAATAACTGCAAAGTGATCTGTGATGGCGCAACCCAATTTGAGGTTTCTGCAGTAAGTGTAGTTGAAATCCGTTTCACAATGAAGATACGTCAAGAACTGATCGAGCTCTTACTCCTGATTTCAATGATAATTTTATTCGTCGCTGGGGATCATCACTTCATTCATACAGGTGACAATTTAACTTTTTTTATTTATATACAAACATTGGAATAGTTAATTTAAAAAACGTCCAGAGTGGCATTAGAAGATAATAATGATTCAGAATTGCGTGCCTCCTCTTCAGTAAGAAGTTTTGTTAATTTTTCCTCTTTCTCGCCTATTTTCGATAAACGTAAAGGCGCGCATTATTTATACCATCGATTAAAGCACATTGATTCAATTACCAACAAGTATCTAGGTGTCAAAGATTTAGCTTATGACCTCTACTTACTCCGACATTTGCTTTTAACGATAATCCTCGATCTCTCTTGATGAACGTATTTCTCGTAGTCGCTCTCCCTGTAAATATAGAAATACATCAATTACCACAAAATACAACCTAAAACTTCGCGGGCGTGAAAGTTTCCTTTTAAACTTGTTTACTAAAAGTTATTAAACTCACTTTATCGATAATAACTCAAAAATATTTTGGTCTAACTTATAAATCTTAATGGCGGTACGTATACTGCTATATACATACTTTTAATTAGTAAGTTTATAGGTGCCCGAGTGACAGCTTTAAATAAAAGCTTTCCGACATAAGTTTGTTTTTACCAGCACTTAGTGATTATAAATTTCTATTTGAGCTCTACCTATCCATAATACATGAAAAAGTTTTCCAGTTTCAATTAGTATAAATGAAAAGTTACATCCATAATTTACGGACCACCTATTTTAAATATCTGTAGGTATCTACTTTGCTAACAATTCGATTTTTATCTATCATGATAACCTAATCTTCTTCTTCTTCTTCGTCTTCTAGAAGATCTGAAATATAACCACCGCCTCACAATTACAGCTTTATTAACATGTATCTACATTTGTAGGCAATTTTAGTTACTAGCAAGCTTACATCCATTTTGTGTTCCTCTGATTTTTGTAATTATTATGATGAGACTCTCTAGCATCATTTTTAAATCTACAAAAAGTATTCCCTCTCTTTATCATTGCCTTAACAAGTAAAACGCCACTGGTTGTACTATTATACTTAAAAAGGGTACAAATGCAGGATTTTAATTTTAATTTTTTATTCATGTGTGCTAGAATAAAACAGAATCAAGGAACGTAAACATTAGCTAATTAATAGTAAGTAATCTTAAGGTATGAGAGGCATTATTTACACATTTTGGCGGTACACTTAGTGCTCTACAATTTTGAGCTAAGTCGCTTAGGAAAAAAAATCAAATTTATGTATAATACCACGGCCTAGCTCATTCTGTAAAATGAACTCTGATAGGAAAGACATGAACTCTGACTTATCTACTAAGTAATCAATACACAGTTAAGGTCATCTTTTTTACAACCTTTCTATTTAATTTATGTCATGAGTAAATTCACGTCGTTAAACCAACTAGGTTTTAGTGGTTTCATACGAGAACTAAAGTTTGATCATTGTTACCAAAGGTTCATGCTTTTTACATTGTTACAATACCGTACGTACTATCTTGGCCACCAAAGAATTGATCTACGTCATAAGCATAACCTAGTAACGAATGAGGTTAATATGACAAATATTAGTCAACTTTTATCACTTATAATTGCACAAGAGGTTTGTATCTTACCGAGTAAATTTGTGTTGTTTAATAAGAATCTGTTGCCTACGTTGACATTTTTTCTCGTCTAATTCCTAAAGGAAACAGATTAGAATTTAAACAATGCAGTTTACTCGGTATAAATACAAACCTCGAGTGTAATTCGATAGGACAATTTAACGAACAAGAAATTTATAAATCCGTTCGTAACTTTACCAAATCGACTCATTCTTAAAGTAACACAATCATATTCATCATACAATCAATTATCGACAAATGTCAAACTATAGTATTTTCAACGAGTTTTCCAATGCACGTCACAAAATTTATGACGTCATTTTATGACAATGTTGACCGACATTCTTTGTACTATTGGAACTATCCACTGACAGTGAAATTTAGGACTGAAAAGTAAGCAAATTCGAAAAATCGGAATATATAAATGTATGTAAACAACGAAGGCACAACAATAATATAACCTTAAATTTATAACGCAAATATTAAATAAAGAGGAAAGCAGGTTTGGCATCGTTGCTTTCAGTACCAACACTAACATTGAAAATTTACTTTTTTTAACCATGAATAACGTACCTGATCAAGATTTTTACTTTGGTATGTCATTTTATTTCGTTAATGACGTGCATTGACGAACTCGTTGAAAATACTAATGTATTTATACGGCCACGGATACTGCGATAATTGATTAGAAAATGAAAGTGAAAAACCACTATAAAAGTGACAATTTAACTCAATGTATAAAAAATCCCATTAGCCGCAGTGCAATTGTCATTTTTACAGCGACAAATGCACTAGTGGTTTTTTCACTTTCAAATTCTAATCAACTATCGCAGTATCCGTGCTCGCCGTATAAATACATAGTTTGACATTTGCGAATAATTTATTGCATGATGTTTGTGTTATTTTAAGAATGAGTCCATTTGGTAAAGTTACGAACGGATTTCTAAATTTCTTGTTCGTTAAATTGTCCTGCCGAATTACACTCGAGATTTGTATTTATACTGAGTAAATTTGTGTTGTTTAAATTCTAATCTGTTTCCTTTAGCAATTTGACTCGAAAAACTGTCAACCTAAAAATTGCTAGGCAACAGATTCTTATTAAACAACCCAAATTTACTCGGTAAAATACAAACCTCTTGTGCAATTATAAGTGACAATTGCAGTGCGGCTAATGCGATTTTTTATACATGAGTTAAATTGTCAGTGTAATTCATTCCTAATTGGTCGAATGATTCAAAATTGTGCAAACTAATTGGTTGAAATTTTCTGAGTGGAATTGTCCATAATAATAAATGATTAAAACTCAAACTTAATCAATCTTCTCGTAGATGGCGGTAATGTATTAATGTTTGTAAAGTCACTAAATATTCTAAATGTTTGCAAATCTCAATGTCAAAACATTTCATAGAAAAAATGTATCAATAATTCCAAGGCACCACCTAATTTTGATAAAATTGAATTTCTAATTTCCATATTTTCACCCTTGTATGAAAAATAAAACAATAAGTAATGATGTGGTTGTAAAGAGTATTTTTTTCTCTACAAGAAATATATTTACACTTTTAATTATTAAAATAATTAGGGGAGATAATACAAGCATATTATAGTTATTTATGTATCAACGGAATTATAAGGGTCTTAATTACCGAGGGTAAAGTTTGCGTCCCGAGGGCCTTGCGCCCGAGGGACAGCAATTACCCGAGGTAATTGAGACTTATTAATTCCCGTGATACATAGATAATTTTATTTCTGACCGAGTTTAATAAAATTTGTTCATTTCCGGTATATTTGATTCAGGTATCGTCGATTGCAGTTTTGGTTGTTGCTAGGTTACTGGTTCATAAAAGAGCCGTAGAGGGAATTATATCGTCTTTATATCCCAAGGGAGTTATGAAACTCTTTATTGGTATCGTAACTATGACAATATAAGCTTATAATATCACTGTCAGAAATAAAAAATTTAACATTGAAATCCCTCTGGTGCGTAAACCAATTCTACACCCTGTATAAGGTATTACTGATGGACATTTTCGAGGTATGTGCAAGGTCTTCGGATTTAAGTTTCTTACGTGGTCGTTTTTTACCCGGACTGGACAGAATTGGGTTGGATTTTGCCCGAGACTTGATATTTTTCACTGTTGTGAGTGATATACCCAAGGCATTTGCCACACGTCGTAAATTTGGGATCACTCTTAATTGAGTTTAAGACAATTCTAAAAACACCTACCTCTTGGACACTAGAAAGCGGTATCAAAGGGCCCTTGTTTTCTTTCTCCTTTTCAAAATACTGTAATAAATTCACCACAAACTGTTGCGCCTGTGTATGCAAGGTTTTACCTTGTATAGACATTATGAGGATTCGGAAAAACTAACAAAGATATTGGAATAAACGTAAATGTTTGAACAAAGGGAAGAATTCTGAAAAGAACTGTTTTGAAAATGTATAATGAAAAATGAAATAAGGAAACGTAGGAAATATGAAAGAAAAAAGGAGGTTATGTCATAAAAATAAAAAGGGGTGTGTTGTGACTTGTGAATAACAAACTAGGTTAGTCAAAGGAGCATTAATTTCATTATCATATCAATCAAGACGAAATTGACAACAAGCATTTATAAGTCGTCTCTTTTCATTGTGTTTAAACAGTCGATAACATACGTCGGTTTCTCAAAATGCACTTGAAATTTTACCCATACTTCGTACCACCTATTCTGGATAGTGACACCCTAATCACCTAGCGGTATGAAATATACTTTACGATCTATTCTCATACCTACCAAATATACATAAACAATTTCATACTCGTACAAATCTGCCGGGCCGTTTCGGAGGAGTGCGACCCCAAACACCGTGAGACGAGATTTTTATACAGGGTGTTAGTAAATAAGTGCGACAAACATTAGGGGGTGATTCTGCATGAAAAAATAGTGACAGTTTGCTATATACCTAAACGTATGTCTGCAAATGGTTAGTTTTCCGAGATACGGGGTGTTAAAATTTTTCTTAAAAACTGACGATTTATTTATTGCTCTGAAACCTGGATGTAACTCAGCATACAATCGTCGAGCTTGCCGAAGATTTCCATTACTTCGACCATAGAGAAAGTGCATAAGTATCTGACAATTCCGCATTTGTAAATTTTTCCATTCTTTTGGGTAAAAGAAAAATTATTACTTATTAACATTAATGTTATAGCAAACTAATAGCCTAATAATGAAGAAACGCTAATTTGACATTTCGTTAAAATAAAAAAATAAGAAAAATCCACTAAATTTCATTTGCATATCTCGACCGGTTTCAGAGCAATAAATAAATCGTCACTTTTAAGAAAAACTTTAACACCCCGTATCTCGGAAAACTAAGCATTTGCAGACATACGTTTATATAGCAAACTGTCGTTATTTTTTTATGCAGAATCACCCTCTAATGTTTGTCGCACTTATTTACTAGCACCCTGTATATATAAATAACAAATTTATTTTTAATTGAATGACTGAGATACCTCTCAAAAACGTTGTTATGGTAATCACTTTCACAGCTGGCTGTTTACTAGTTAAATAGTTAACCGCCACAACCTCATGTATTATGTAATGGATATAA
The DNA here is from genome assembly GCA_036250285.1 of Pyrocoelia pectoralis. NCBI lineage: Eukaryota > Metazoa > Arthropoda > Insecta > Coleoptera > Lampyridae > Pyrocoelia > Pyrocoelia pectoralis. The sequence goes on from CM070075.1 coordinate 10,770,841, forward strand.
TCGTGTCAGCTTTCTGAAATTCTTTCTATATTCCCCCACAAGTTAAAACAATGCGTGAAGAGTAAAAGTAAAAATTAAATTAGACGTGCTAATGCCTTTTTTTAACTTCTTAACATTGTATGCCATCTCTACTATTGCTTATATGATGATGTTTTGCTGTGTAGTTTATTACTAAAGTTAACGAACAGAAACCTGTCAACAGAAACTTAGTTGATTCTTTCAAACAAAGTGTAACCGGTAATAAAGATATCGAATTTTACTGTTTTATAGACTGAAACTTATACTTTATACATATATAAAATTAATTTGGTTAAATTAGTCGCTAATACTAATTATTTCTGCTTTTCAATTTATGTTTGTTAAGTAAATTACACATAAAATCTGAGGGCTTTCGTGCAATCCAGAAATGTACACTTTTGATAAATTTAAAAAGACTTCACATAAATACTAGAAAGGACTGGTGGGTATAGTTATAATAATATTACTATGTGTACATCTAGGCAACGTTAGGAATCATCTAATATTACTAGCTGTTGTTATTGTTGATTTTGTTGGACATTCACCACTATAAAGTAAAAAGTAATATTTTGTGACATTGTTTGTTAGGGCCGCGGGTGTTTTGCAAATATGTGTTGATTATTACGTTTAACGCAGGTGTAAAGTGTTGCAAAGTAAAATAACATAAATGGAATGCGTGAGTGTATAATCGTTATATGTCTATGTGAACTATATTACTAGCGACACTTTTGCCGTGTCTTGCTAAAAAGAGCTATTACCAACATATGAAGATCGATAGCTTTCCTTACGTTAATGATTTTTCCAAAAAGTGCTAAAGAAGTGTTACCTATGTACTAATGAGTTAATGACCCAGGGGTGGGAGTTACAGTTCCTTGAACTAATAAAAGGCAAGTAAATATTTGAAATCACTTTCAGCAGTTTGGCGTCCTCACAATTAACCAATGACCTTCGATTGAAAGCTCATATAAGAGTAGCAAAATTGTTGTTAACGTGAATCATTTAGCAATATTTGAATTAAATTACCTGAAAGTAATATCAATTTGGGGATACTACACCTGCTTGTATGACACGTGCTTTGACGAAATAGGACCAAACATTTTCGCTAAACATAAAAGATGCTAATGAAAGTGATATAAACATTAAGCAATTTTCTCCAATCTCAAATCCTCTACGTAATAAACGATGCAAATTGATGGAAAAGGTGGAAATTTTGAGAGATTTCCATAACACACTGTTTGTTCCGCATTTTATGGTTCATTTACTAACTACAAATGCAAAGAAAATCAAAATTGCATTAAATTATTTTTAAGATCATGTCCTCTTCGACCGATAGTGCGCCGTCTATGGTGTCCTTGCTTTGGAGTCAATTGATCACAGTTGGAACTTGTGTGTGCGTTATCCACTCTCTTTTCTAATCTAAGGTCCAGACGAAGTTGAGACATTTTGGATGGCAAATGCACGAAAAGTATTTCCGTTTAGTAAAGAATTTGAGTAAAGGAAATGGCAAAATTTTATCAACTAGATCAGTAGTTCCCAACCAGGGGGGTGCGCCTCCCAAGGGGGGCATAGAGAAATGTCAAGGGGAGCAGAAAGAGTTTGCATTTTAGAAAGAAAACAAAAAAAATAAACCAACAACATTAACAAATAACATTACAATGTAATGTTTAATTTACACGCATAAAATTAATAAAATTAAATATCATATTCACTTATTCTGTCAACCACTGTTTCAAAACCCGACGTCGTCAATCGCAGTTCATACAAGTTTCGACAAGTGAAAAAGTAAAGAGGGGCATGACAATATAATTTATAGTCCGGGGGGCCTCAACAAAAAAAAGGTTGGGAAACCCTTACACTAGATATTTTACGTGCACGTGGGATATTCGGTATGATTATTTTTCAAATAGCAATAACAGTAACTTATGTATCATAATAATAGAGAAGACAGCGAACAAAGCCACAAAGTCCTTGTGGAAAACCACTAAGGACTAAGGGCACTGGCTCTGGAGTATACGGGAGCAATGGACGGGGCTGCAGAATTTCTGTAAGCTTTTAATGAACGTATGTTATTTTATATTCAAAATATTATATTTATATTACAGAAACATTTAATCATGAATATAATATTACATTTGAGAGCTCATTGCCAAGTTTTAAAATACATAAAATGTATAAAATATTATAACACTTACAAAATGAATAAAAAGATTCTTCAACAATAAACACCTCAAGGTTGAAGTTTTGTATTGTTTTGAGGCAATTCTGTATTTGTATTTACATTTGTTGTGGTTCAAGGCATTAACAAACAAAATTTTAAAACAAAAAGATGTTTCGGTTAATTTAATTAAATAAAAGCAGTTTTATAAAAATATTTAACTTGTGGGGTCGGAAAACAACAAAACGTTCAGTAAAATACTCTTTCAAATTAATTCTATTTCAATTAATCAAGGCGTTAAGAAAAGAGAGATGCGAGAATTAACTGACTGTTAAGTATAAACGTAATTAACCTCAATTTCCAGAAGATGCGAGTACATATTTGATGAACATTACGACGCTATAATAAAAAGGGAACAAGAAATAGTGATGTCTCTGCAATACTTTTTTTTTCATTTTTGCGTAGTATCATGTTCTCTACAAATAAACCCAAGGTAATTCGATTTATGTACGTTTGTATACATCATTTGAAAGTCCGTGGAGTAGTAACCCCGTCAATAGATATTGTAAACGTCATCGATCAGTACAAAGACTACCGACACCACTTGCCGATAATGCAAATACGAATGACATTAATTTACATACTAATTAATTAATGATAATTCGTTTTTTACATACAAAATTAACTCAGTTGCGAATTTACTTCGATTGGTAAACATATCAATGTCAATCAACGCAACTGGAACAGCGTTACGAAAATTGTCTTTACCGCACTGGTCCTATTATAGATGCATTTGTGAAACAGAATAAACAACGATTTAATGGATATTGTATATTAGATTTAACTTATAAACCATCATATGTTTTTGGAACATAAAGGGAGATCGATGAATACTTTTATGGTTACGCACCTACCGTCCAGATCAGATGTTGGCATTCTATCTAACGTTAAATCGTTTGGATAGAGGCACAAATACATGTACAATTTTCTTTGATAATGTTTCATATGGATTTTAAAACTATTTTAAATGTGACACCATTTTAGGTCTACAACACCATTCGTAAGAGTATTTCAAAAAATAAGCTTATGAGTAGTTGGAGTTTGATTCGATTTGTGAGCACAAAGTAATACCACGAACAATATTAATTTTTTGTCACTAGTAACTTTAATGTGTACAAAGCTGAAGACTGTGCGATAGGAATTTGTATTCTATGGTACATACGTCAAGATATAATACATATATTACAATAATAGGTGTTTTCTTTTTGCAAGTTGTGGGACACTTAAGTCAGCCCTGTCAATAGCACACCATTCGTTTTATAAAATAATTTGACTCAGTTCTCAATAACCCTATTCGTTTTAAAAGCTTTATTTAAGTTTTACATTAACCTGAGGCAGAAATGTCTACATGACGCAAGGCGCTTTAATCACGTGATGATTGTAACTTTACCTAACCCTGTGGCGGTGCAAAGAGAAAACACCTAATGAAACACGTAGGTGCAATATGTAATGATTGGACAAATGATTGGAATGTCTGGAAAGCGGCCCTTCTAAGTACGCGTATTGGGAGTTTATCCTGAGCGGGCATCCATGGTATCTTTCATAGTTACTTCATTATAAGTTTGTGATTCCTCTTAGGCAATAGGATGAGAAATGACGTTGACTACAATTCATTACGTAACTCATCGGCATACCAGTTCGTCCACCATCACTTAAAGTCATCTAGAGGTCATTATCTTCGATGGGTTACGATATCATCCGCATACAAGACAAGGGCGCCGCCAAGGGCGAGCAAGTAGGGACAGCTGCCCCCCCCCTAGAGGTTCAAAAAAATCTAACTGAGTGCAAAGCAACCACCATTAATAACCAAAAAGAAATTAAGGAAATTCAGTTGACTTGCTTTGCCGATCAATACCGCACGTCAAAACTCGAATGAATTCATTAAGTACAATACAACTTCCAAGTATTATGTACCCAGGCTGTCTATTTTTATAGTTTGGCTAGGGGGAAGTCTTCCTTGGCCGTCCATTCTCTAATGTCTCGTGATCGTGCTGTGTCATTTGTTCGCCCGTGAGTGCACCTGCCGGCTACCAAGGGATGCAAGCAATCTTACGCAAATAACACACTAAAGCCCTGTTCTTTCATTACTCGTCCCACAAACTGAATTTAGTAATCAAATGATCTCAACACATTCGGAACGCCATGGGAACTACCAAAGACATTATCAATTTTTTTCGGGAATCTGTTTTAAGGAGAAAATTGATACCTAATATTTCCAGGCTCTGCGAAGCAAGATGGAGTAAAAAACACAAAACTATCAGAGTTTTGAAAGAAAATTTTACAATATAAGACTAGAAGCCTTAGAAACCTTATCTCGCGAAGGAAATAATGCGACACGAAAAAGTGCCTTCCAACTTCATGGGGCTGCTTCCAGAATTTCGTTTATTGTTGGAATTATTTTGATACCAAATACTCCTCTTTGATGGAACCTGTTGTTAACGTACTCCATTGGACGTGGTCCAGGCCTCGGAACATGTCAAACGGATTTTGCAATTACTTAAGAGTCGTTGTGATAATCCCGAGAAAGTGACATAAAGGAAGCTACTGTTGTGTTGAAGAAAGTCGGACTGGAGGAGTAAATCACATCAATGCCGCGTATTATTGGGAGACAACGTCATCGAAGCAACTAACCAGCAGAAAACCCTTCAGAATACTGGAAGAGGTCTTTCATAATACCATATATTTAGGCTCCATTATTGCATCCCTTGAAGTGCGTTTTGCTGAAGACAACAATTCATCATTTGCATTATTTAAATTTCACCCGGCGCAAATGCAAACAATGTCAATTGAAAATCTCAAAGATGCTTGCGAAACGACGGCCCAATTTTGTGATTTACCGAATATAAAAAATGAAATCGAACTTTGGCAGCAATTGTGGCACGGTAAGCCCATCCCAACAAGTCTAACAGTTGTTGATATCCTAAAAGAGGCAAAACCCTTCTTTCAAGAAACAGAAAAAGCGTTGAAAATTTTAATCGCTCTACCTTGCAAAACGTGTACAGTAGAACGATCGTTCAGCAGCCTTGGAGATTAAAAACATAGTTGAGAAGTACTATGGGGACGATCGCCTTTTTAAGGGACACAGATATCTCTCGCCTTTCATGGCGAAAAGCTCAAGACATTGATTCAGTTATTTAAGAAAATTAATGGAGCAGCAAAAGGCATTCACAAGAACAATTGTTTTTGACAATTATAATTTCCAATAATACAGAAACTTAATTATTCCTATCGAATATTAAAGAATCAAAACCTATTTTTATTGGGGGTTATCTTGATAGGAAGTGTTTATTGCTAATAACGTTTCTGAAGAGAAGAAACCATTCAAATAATTCTCACGTATGGGGCTGAAAATGATGAGCTCGTACAACTTCAGGATAAAAAATAATAAATATGAATATAATAAACATAAGGGGATGATTTGTTGTCAAAATATCCTTAGTGCATTAACTTCAGTTATATAGATAGTGCTGCATGTAACTATTTTTTCAAACTTCAAATATCACCTCTCGTCTACTGTGATTGAGACCAAAGTACATGTATGCTCGTATTATAATAATAAGGCGTACCCTACTCAAATTATTACCGTTTGTTGATATGTGTCATTATCAACGGTTGATCCAGCAGTACTCCTATTCGGGAAAATAGTTAATAACTTGACAATAGTTAGTGGCATAGTAAATAAAGTACATTCAATTTTGTTACAGCGCGGTTATCTGCAATAAACCCAAAATGGGTGGCATTTATAGTATTTTCTTTATTTAGACGCTCGCAGTAGTATAATTCATACACAAATACCGTACAAAATTTTGCTGATGTAAAAGATAAAAGGCCTATAGCATCCAGCATGTATATACTTTCGATACTTACATGCATGCGTTAATTATTAATTTTCCTTTTGCCTTTACTGTCCTTATATTAAACAAACGCGGAGATTTATAAATCAGAACATAAATCATCTTTATCGCTTATTACATCACGTATTATTCATCGTAACAACGTTTTATTTGAACGTGTACGAATATTAATGGTTATGTTGAACAATACTATCTGCACCTGTGTGCATTTTCAGGCAAGGTGATTTGTCATCGTGTGGTCCAAATATAATGAATCACGTTCATATTCGTTTGGCAAAGAGTGTAATTATTGCCCTTCTTTATAGACTAGAACCAAAATTCACAATAAGAACGCATAGAGTGGTAAATTGTTTGACATGGCTCTACTGTTATAGATATTCAATAATTTGATGTTCGCTACGAAATCCATTTTGGTAATGCATTGTTTCATTTCTAATTTGCTACTTTCTCCATTTGATGCTGTTTCACTCAGGTGTTACACAATGTAAATGTTATATTGGCATAATAACTAATAGTTATAGAAAGATAACACGAAAAACACTTCGTCCAAGCAACTTCATCCGCAATGTAATAGTGAGATTTATTACCATACCTTATGTTCGAAAAAAACTATACCATCAAATAGTATGATTTACCTTTTTAGCTATAGCTGTTTACCCCTTCTTCCATAATTATCTAGTATGATTTAATTAATATTGAAATATGTAAAATATGTACTACGATCCGTTTTAACGTCAGTCTTGTATCATTACAGAATGGCATCGCATGGCGAGCGCTCATGCCGTTCGTGGAACGGTTCCTTTCACTTTATCATTCTGATTTGGTTTTGGTGTAATACAGTCATTTTGTTGAGCACCTCTGTTTGTTTAGTTGTTGCAGTACCATAAACATTTTTTAGAACTGTTCACAGAAGAGGTAACGAATTGGATTATACGTTTTAGCTGCTTATAGCAAACGCAGTGAACAGGCGAAAACATGGGAAGCTTAATGGGTGAGTTAAACTAAATCACCGGTTTGTGATAAGTGAAGATCGCACGTTTTCATCCGAAAAGATACGGTCGAAATCTGTCCAGAAGACTCTTGTTCGTTATTACAGCAAAAAAAACCGCTGCCAAATGCACTGACATAGGGCTTTCTCATAAATTAAGAAATACACCAGCGCCCTAACCACTGGTTATTATTGTTTCATTTCTACTTGAATTTTATGTTCTTTGAAGCAGCACATTCAAATATAACACTGAGGGAAGCCTCGTAATCTATCAAAAAAGGAAGCTGGCACTCTCAAGGAGGGGGGAGGGGGCTCAGGGTTTCACAATGATGCAAATAAGAATATACAGTGTGCTTCATAAACATACCGAATAAATTAACATGTTAGATAATTATTAATCTAAATAAATCTAAAAGTTGCCTCATAAAGTTACGATCACCTCTAAAAATTTCATTAAAATCGACAGAACCGTTTTTTAGATAATGTATTAAAAAGACAATTTTTTTACAATGTTTCACAATGATATTAATCAGTGGTAATTCACAAACCCTTCCCCATAAATAGCATTTATTAATAAATAGATGGTAAGCGAAGTTGAAATTTTAAAGTTAATTACATTGTGGCATGTTTCGACAAATGAAATTGTCATCATCAGACTATAAATTACAGAATTTATACATAAAACTTTAGTTACTCATAAATATAGTAATAATTAATTGTAGCGAAATTAATCGAGTAATAGTGGTGAATTTCGCTAGAATTTATTAAATATTATTAACTAAAGTTTTATGTATAAATTCTGTAATTTTTAGCCTGATGATGACAATTTCATTTTGTCGAAACATGCCACAATGTAATTACTTAACTTTAAAATTTCAACTTCGCTTACCGTCTATTTATTAATAAATGTTATTTATAGGGAAGGTTTTGTGACTTACAACTGATTAGTATCACTTAATTACCCCATTTTGAGGCAATTATTCCTTAGATCAAGATTATGGGCCCAATCAATGTTTCACAACCTGTATCATGAAGACGAACTGTTTCCGGACATATGTCTATACCTAAAGCAAAAAAATGTTCGTTTCATTGTCCCCTACAACCCCTAAAAGTTTGTCGGTATATTTATGCTCACTGTATATACCGAAACAAGCCACAAGTAATACAAAATCTTAGCACTTTGTGAAAGTTCATAGCTAATATTCCTGTACATCAAAAACGATTTCTTATGACTTTGTCGCTTACAAATGTATGGATAAGTACAGTGAGTTACCCAACAATTATTTTCGCTTAAGTAATTCAATAAATGACTAAGGTAAAGGATCTTGTTTTATGCTAAATGTTTTTGATACCGAAACTACATTCAACTTATGAAAGCAGCTGTCCTCCCAAATTGTAGTATCTGATGTTGTTCCGTATGCTCCACCACCAATATACAGGGTGTCACAAAAAGGTTGGTCACAAATATCGCAATTTCTAGGGATGAAAATAAGTCGATTTTGTCTAATTTACCCATACGTAAAAGTACACCCAAAAAAAGATTCAAAGTAAATTTCGAATTTTTTAATGTTGCGCTAAAACTAAAACATATTTTTATGGAAAATTATAATGGGTTGTTAGTATGCAACGGCCAATAAAACCGAAAAGAGGTATCACACACCATCCCTTAGCACCCTAACTTTTTTGTTTGAAGTATAAAATTGAATTGGAAATGGAACTCCAATGGAATAAGCGTTCGTTTTCAAACTTTTTTGTCTCTTAGCATTTGTTTGTAAAATCTTTAGTTTAAAAGACACAGTCGCCTTCTTGAAATGTTTTTTATTTTATTGCACATAATCTAAATAATAAAATAAATAAAAAATAATCCTTCTTAAAAGTCAGGATAAAATTATGCAACAATGCAATTTTACAAAAAAATGTCAAGTTTATTTCAATTAAGAACAGAAAATATATAATAATTTAATTTAATTTAACAAAATTGTGAGATATGGGGTAGCAGAGCTAACAATACATATTATAAATACAATGAAAACGTGAAAACTTTAATAGTGAAAACTGGTGAAAACTATTAACATATTGAATTGTCAAAATTCATATATCGTCTCTAGACTTCTTGATTCACAATGATGTGACTCGTTATATAATCTCATAATATTCTAACACTCCCCCTCGAGTCGCAACGTGGTCTTTATCATATGATTTTATTTTGTTGGATATATCTTCATACCATTCTTCTGCAGTTACTACACTCTCGGCATTTGAAAAATTTCCTGTTTCTTTTGGTACCATATGATATTCCTTTCGCGGTCTTCCTCTCAAACCTGTCTTTACCAAATACGGTCTTCCTGGTCCACGTTTCATTTCTTCTTCATATGTGTTTTCTTGCGAAATTGGTAAGTCATTGTTTTCTTCATTTGTAATATTTTGTTCTTCTCCTTCTTCAATTGCTTCAATTTTGGATAAATCTTTATTCAATTCTGAAATATTTTGCTCGTTATCTTCAATAAATTCTACGTACCGATTTACTGGATTGTTGTTATCTTCCAAGAACTTTATGTCTCTTGTAATTTCCACTTTTCTCTCTTTCACCAACCAAACTCTATATCCCTTGGTTTGTTCAGAGTAACCCAGAAATTTTCCTTCTTTACATCTGGCATCGAATTTCCCTTTTCCAGGTCCTTTATGTAAACAAAACACCTTACATCCAAATTCTTTAAAATTGCTTACATCTGGTTTCTTGCCATTCCAGACTTCATAAGGAGTTTTCCCATTTAAACTCTTTGATGGGCAGCGATTACGAATGTAATTAGCACAATTTACAGCTTCAGCCCAAAAAGATGGTGGTAAGCCGGATTGAATCAGTAAGCAACGTGCAGTGCTGACAAGAGTACGATTCTTTCTCTCTGCTGTACCGTTTTGTTCCGGGCAGTAGGGAGTTGACAAACGTCGTACGATTCCGAGTTGGCTTAAAATTCTGTCCATTTCCTCGTTCTTGAATTCCGTACCGTTGTCTGACTGAAAACATTTTACTTTCCTGTCTTTTTGATTTTCAACTTGCGTTATGAATTCCCTCGTTACCCTAGGAACTTCGCTTTTAGACTTGATAAAACGTACCTCACACCAACGTGAACAGTCATCTATAAATTCGACGTAGTATCTGGCTTTTCCATTTGATTCCAACCTCATGGGTCCACAAACGTCTGAATGAACAATTTCCAATAGCTCAGTTACTCTTTCTGACTGTTTAGGATACGGTTTACTTGTCATTTTCCCTAAACAACAAATGTCACATTGCGGATTGACGTGTCCATTAATATTTTCAATTTTTATGCCACTAAAAACACCTTTACGTACACCTTCTCTGATGGCTTCAAAATTTAGATGCCCTAGGCGACGGTGCCACAACATTAAATTGCTGTAAGTGACAATAGAAGAGAAAACACTACTTCCGTTTTTGTTGTTAGTATTCTTCGTGTTTGCATTCACGTAGTATAGATCTCCAATTCGATCTGCGGTTATTTTGACGCTACCATTCTTGTCCATAATCAATGCCTTATCCTTTTGAAACAGAACATCGTAACCTTTGTTGGTTATTTTCCCTACGGACATCAGGTTAGCTCGCAAATCAGGTACGAGTAAAACATCACTAAGATTAACGTTTATAAGATTTCCCGGTGTATTCAGGGTGACTGAACCCTTACCAATTATTTCTGTTGATGAATCATTGGCAAGATTCAATTGTTCACGTGCACAATCGTTGAGTTTATTAAAATGCAGGCTGTCTTTACATAAATGAGAAGTCGCGCCACTGTCCAAGCACCACTATTAATTTCTCTATTCATTGAACCAGCCGTAAAAACTTCAGTCAAAAGACTAATATTTTCCGAACAATTTTCACTCGCAGACGATGTAGAGTTATTACTATTCAGTCCTCTACATTCCGACGCTTTGTGTCCAACTTTATGACAACGATGACACCTATACCTAAAATATTCTTTGGTATTTTTATTCGCATTTTTATCTTCATTTCGAAACTTCTTTTCCATTTTTGGACGTCGCCACTTATTCGCATAAAGTGCATTACCGACAGAACTGCAATCACGCGAATCGTTATTTCGCGCGTCGCTCTCTTCAATTATTTTAATTCGAAGAGCATCTACGGACGGTAATTCGTCACGCGTTTCTATCGCACATCGAAAATTTTCAAACGATCCAGGTAAACTATACAAAAGCATTATGGCAAGTAAGTCCGGATTAATGTCAACTGTCATTTCATTCAATTTGTCAACAGTATCGAAAAATCTATTTAAATGTTCACGAACATCACGTCCCTCTTCCATTTTTTGTAATGTTAGTTGCTTCAGTAACGTCGCTTTCCTCGCAGGACCCTTAGATTGATAAATACAATCTAATTTTTCCCAAATATCGCGAGCAGTAGCACATCCCTTAATTTGTTTAAGCTCGGACGGACAAATAGATAAAATGATTTCTGACTTTGCTTTTCCATCACGTTTCACCCATATTTCGACTTCCTTCTCCTTCTCGGGAATAGACGGAGGCCTAGGTGAACTTCCATCGACGGCTGACCATAAGTCGAGTTTTACCAGAAGTGCTTCCATTTGTATCTTCCACGTGTCATAGTTTTCTTTGTTCAAAAATTCAACACGCGTCGCGTTCGTATAATTCATCATATTTTTATATATGTATATGATTTCTGTATTCACGTTCAAAAATATTTAATCGAATTCACGCTCAAACTTTCAAATTCACTACAATATATCTGGGCCGATAACCTGTGAGATATGGGGTAGCAGAGCTAACAATACATATTATAAATACAATGAAAACGTGAAAACTTTAATAGTGAAAACTGGTGAAAACTATTAACATATTAAATTGTCAAAATTCATATATCGTCTCTAGACTTCTTGATTCACAATGATGTGACTCGTTATATAATCTCATAATATTCTAACAAAAATGACCCCATTCTTCCTGTACACAAGTACACACATCTTTTCGTTGGTACAAAGAATAATTACAACAAAAAATCCGACATGCCTGAATGTATGATGTGCTCAAACTACATTACACATAGCGGTTATTAATTATAATACGAACATTTATAATCCAACGGTCCATCGTCATGAATTGGTTTATTCGACGTGAACCAAAATACAGCCAAATTAAAGGAGACAGGTGTATGGTTGAAATAACTAATTATGGTAAAAGTGTATTTACGACAAATAGGTATCTATTTTAAGCTGTTTTTACTCTGAAATATTAAGGAAATAAAGATCGGGTGTGGGTCGGAGGAATTTAATTAAATTTGTGTATACCTACCTATACGTAAAAAAGCACTTTTATACCTTTAATAATTAATTTACGTTAACTTTGAGAGAAAATGAAGTAAAAGCGGTACAGGAGTATGTGCTTATTTTTAGAACAAAGTAGAATATACGCTATATCAAACGCCTTTCACTGTTTCGAAATAAGTACCGCTATCCCGAATTTCCTATTCGGATAGAATGTGAAATTCCCACGTAGGTTGTGCATATTACTTCACAACTGCAATAAGAGCGCCTTTATTCATGGATACTTTTTCTGATGCATTTCTTCTCATTGAAAACTCGTTTCCATTATGATTGTAAAATACCAAAACCAATAAATATGAAAGCTCATAAGCATTTTCACCTAAATAAGTATTTATAGAACACTGTGATGCAAAATTAGTGTTAACACGCGATGCACATATCATGCCTAATCCAACATATTACAAAGCGAAACTGCTCTAATGTCTAATTAATAATAACAATAGCAACATTAATTTAGTAACGAAAATCACCTTGAGACTAATAATAATTTAAATGAGCCTTTTATATAAAGGGTGACCAATTACCTACTCAAGTAAAATGAAATAACCAACAGTGCAAAAAAACGTTTCTGAAATGTTTTAGAAACGTATCTCTGAAATATGAAACATCTCCGAAACAGCGACAGAAACGTATCATACACATAACATAGATGTTTAATGTCCGCCTTCAGAAACCTAGATTTGAAACAACACAAAAACCTTACATCGAAACATTTTATATATGTTTCAAGAAACATATCGGAGAGTAATTTATTGATATGTACGAGAAATGTGTCCTTATAAATGTTTCATACGTGAATATTTGAAATGTCTCATATATGTTTGATTTGAAACATACCTGAGTATAAAAAAATTGAGATGTGGTAGAAACTATGGTACCGAGAGCCCCAACTGCTCTGAGGGGCTCTTTTCCCAGTGCGCAGACCCTGCAGAGCCCCATGCACTCCGGTGGCTTGTTCTCCAGGGCCCCCAAAATTCTCTTAGTGTAGACTCGAAGGAGATCGGTGATGCTGAAAAATCCTTTTGCTTCAAGTGGGATTTGAACATCGGTCGCTTGTTTAGGAATTCAGAAAACAGCCACGCAAACTACCTGAGCTACCGACTCTTTGTAAATAATCTATTTAGATGTGCAATATGAGACATCTACTTATGATGAATAAATCTATTTTTGGAAACGGAAATTTTTCGTTCCATTTAAACACTAAATTGTAATTTTGGATAAATATGTAAAACATTCACATTGAAACGTGTATTTTTAGTTTCTTACGATATGTTTCAAGTGATTAGGTTTTTAGTACAACGCTACTAAATACAAGTAACATTAACTTTGAAAGATGATTTCAAACCAAACATCACATTTTTAATGAAGTTTCTAAAATGTTATACGTTATCACTAAAGCTAGGATAGTTAGACAAAATGAAAGTTTAAAAAAAGCAGGCAAAAGGCATAAAAAATAATTTAAAAAAAGCATCTAAAAAGACAAAAAAGGACAAAAATGGCACGGAAAAGCGAAAACTGTCGAGATAAAATCAACACATCAACATCAACAAATCAACAAAATTCCTTTCCCTTTCAAACAATTTGCTTTCTTAGAAATTACCCAGAAAAATATACCTATATAAAATCTAAAAATTAAAAAATACTTACATTTCAAAAAACTAAAAAAAATTTACAGAAAAGGTACTAAATACTTACGCGAAAATATCAAAAAAAAGGTAATAAAACGCAATAAAACTAACAGAAACCAAAAAAGGCAGAATAAAGTTTGCATTTTTGGAAAGTGCGTACTCTAAAACGCATTTTAAATAGGGTCTGCCTTATGTTTGTCCATTTATAAAAAAGGCATCCTAGCTTTAGTTATCACATTCCCAAAAATATATCACAGAGATATATTTTTGGATACATATCTAAAACGTTCACACCGAAACGTGTATGATGTGTTTCTTACGATATGTTTCAGCTGATAAGGTTTCTGGTACAACACTACTAAACACAACTCCGTAACGTTAACTTTGAGATACGACTATTTTGTTTCAAACGAAACATCACATTTGTAACGTTTCTAAAATGTTATACGTTATCACATTCCAAAAAATACATCACAGAGATGTATTTTTGGATACATATCTAAAACGTTCACACCGAAACGTGTATGATGTGTTTCTTACGATATGTTTCAACTGATAAGGTTTCTGGTACAATACTACTAAACACAACTCAGTAACGTTAACTTTGAGATATGACTATTTTGTTTCAAACGAAACATCACATTTGTAACGTTTCTAAAATGTTATACGTTATCACATTCCAAAAAATATATCACAAAGATGTATTTTTGGATACATATCTAAAACGTTCGTGTAGTAATGTGTATGTTTTGTATTTTATGTAACATATCAATTGAAACGTTTATTAGACATTACCATTTATTCGCTTTCGACAGGAATGTACCAGTAATGTGTCTTACATGTTTCTTAGGAATGTTTCATTTGTAACCCTTACGCAACATTTAGAAACGTTTCATGGATGTACTGTGTACAGTGGGAAGTTGGTTAAAATTATTAATAATTGCATGTATCTTTTCCAATTTCATGGTGTGGTGATAAGCTAAAGTTTTTTTGCGGTTAACACCAATTATATTCACTCTTAAATACTTACGCAGTCAGTTGCAAAACGTTGACTAGACGTTTTTGGAGGGGTTGAATGCGCAAGAAGCGTATACAAGTTTCCATAAAATCGTCCTAACTCTTTATGATGTGCTGCCCTGAAAAAGAAGTTATTATTGATTATAATAAAAACATGATAAAAAGTGATACACAACTTCTAGAATCTAGAAAAAGACTGGATGCTATGAAGACTATGTGCACCGTTCTCAGGAATGAAGACTCTAAAAGAGCATATCAGGAAATGAGAAAGATATACATTACACAAATGGAGACAAAAAATAGAATTATCAATGCGAAAAAAATTATTGAAAATTCGAACAGACCCAAGGCCATATGTGTTTCAGTTATTTTTTAATTACATTTATTTCGATATAGTTTATTAGAGCTCTCCAAAGGGGGGGGGGCTCCTGCCCCTGCCCACGCCCTTGGTAAATTCAATTAATATTATTATATAAGAAGTTGGGGAGCTGGAAACAAGCTTCATCTTGAGAGAACTTCCCCTAAAAATCACCAAGATATCATCCATATAACGCTTGTAATGAATAAAATGGGAATTGATGATTTTGTGGCTATTGTGGCTAAATAATTCTTTGAGAAGGATTTTAGTAAGTAAAGGGGGTAGGTTATACTCCAAAGGCAGACCGGCTATTTGTGAATAAGCTTTGCTGTTAAAATATAACAATTGTTCCGAGTAAAGCTTAATTGATCAAAAACCTGCCAACTTGGTCAGCTCAAGATGAAGGAAATAAGGGTCTAGGACAAGTCAGCGCCGCCGACTCATCGCGGCCGATTCATCGCGGCCGATTCATCGCGGCCATCTCATCGCCGAGCCATCTCATCGCCGGCCAACTCATCGCCGGCCAACTCATCGCCGAGTTTAGCATTTTTTTTACTTCCAAATTTTGTTTAGTGTTGCCATTTTGTATCAATTTAAAAAAATATATACTAAACCTGCAAATAACCTAGGCGCTTTAATGGCAATCTACGTTTAAGTTTAGCATTACTTTTATTTCCAAACTTTTTATATATGAATGTTAATATCAGGTAAGTATGATTCATTGTCTATTAACGCTATCATTATCGATTTAAAGCTCTGTAAAGCTGATTATCCATTGATTAAGATTTAAGGGAATGTTAATGTCATATGTTAATGTAAGATCTTGATGATCGGTATCGGTATTTATACAAGCAAGTAAAAGAGGATAGGTAAGAATGTGCTGAATTTATCGAAAATAAAATCGGCGATGAGTTGGCCGGCGCTGAGATGGCTCGGCGATGAGATGGCTCGGCGATGAGATGGCCGCGATGAATCGGCCGCGATGAGTCGGCAGCGCTGACTTGTCCCATTCCGGGAAATAACGTAGCAGCAATAATATCAAGGCACTTGTTAAAAGGAATATTTTCAAAAAGATGAACTGTACGAAAGATAGGTAGGTACTCTCTAATCATTGTCCGAAATATGAAACGTATGATTTTATGTTTCTGACAATTTAGAAGTTTTATCGTTTATTGGTTATTCCAAGTAAATTTAAATAATGGCTGCTTAGCCATTACTGCAGAGCCCATTCTCTACAATGACCTCGCTTTTTAGTTTCGGCAGTCCTGATCCTCACGACATCACATATTTCCGAACCAGTTACTTCGGCATTTAATCTGGTACCGATATTACTGATGAGTATCTTGCTACCTTTAATGTGCGACATGGTCATATTCTAAAGAAACAATGCAAAATTTGGTCCAATTTTTTACATCCAAGGTAGGCTTTTAATTGAAATTATGTTTAACGCCATATTTAGAATATATCAATGTATTATAAGTAAATTGTGGAGTGATTGTGAAGATCTGACCATTGACCATACGGAAAACTGCACTGTAACCATAAATTCGGTACCTTTGCGGAATTGCACCAAAGTTTACATCTTCATATTATGTTTGGATATTTTAGCTCTAAGTTTTTCTCATAATTCGACTGAGATCTTCAAAAAAATTGCACTTTAGGGTTTAATCGAATATGTTTGAGTAATTGAAAGTACTGAGGAAATTAACATAAAATATAAGAAAGTAAAGTTGAAAAATTTACCGAACTTTTGAATTGAGAAATAAATTAAATTGTTTACAAAGGTTATAACCACTCAAAGAATCCAACAAATGAAAATTGTAAATAACGTAATGTTAAATTCAAAGAAATAACAAACAGATACGTACTGCAAATGTATTTCAATAAGAAAATTAATTTAAACAGTAAGGATGTGTAGTATATCGATTTGCTTTATTTACGAGACCTAAATCTACATCAGTCTAAGCCTAACATTCGAATATTCAAATTGGATTCTTTAGCTAAGCTAAACTGATGTAATTTAGTAGAGTTGATTTCAATAATGTTAAAGGCTATATTTAAATACCATTGTGCACAAGAGGGTTATTTAGTTGAAATCACTAAAACGGTTTAAATCATTAAACGTATTGAGGTATTAGCTTTATAGTTTACAACCGCCTATTACTACCGGGATGTTACTCACTAATGGAAAATTAATTTTAATTATCTAATCCATGAAAGCGTATAAGAAGCTTAGTGTGCGTGTCAACCGAAATTTTGTTGTGTATGTTACAAGATAATAAACGAGCGACAAATTCGTTCTTTTTATGGAATGGTTATGTGAATACTATATCTATAAAATTGAGTTTATAGTCTGAAAATCATGACGCTTTTCTAACTTATTCGCAGCCCTCAAGTTTCGAGAAGTTTCTAACTAGTCCATCGGGCACGAGATGAATACGAATGCCGAGAAGCCTTTGACCAAATAATGATATACCCAATTCCGGTTTTCCAGGACCAGAATCCAATATTTCCCTGTGATTTTATTCTTGAACTGTTTTAGAGTTTTAGAATGTTCCAAGGATTGTTAGGAGACGTTTGTTTAGATAGCGTCGGGAATTCCATTTACAGAAGTATACGGTTTCCGTTGATTAAAATATCTTTTATTCTAGTCACAGTTGAACTTTTGTATTCTGAACTTAGTTATTGATACGCGCTGTTGCATTAAAAAGAAATACGACGTAAATTTTTATACCGCCTTTTTAAATTAACTTTTTCGCATTATAAAGCTTATACGATAAGTACAAAGTTTTTCAAATTAAACGCCTGGTACGACTGGCTACACTGCAATATGATTTATTAGCTTTTGATTACTTTTAGAAACCATTATTACAATTTTCAGCTTTCCTCATTCGCCTATATGCGATATACTATTTGTAAATCATTTGAAAATGCTGCAATTCACATTATCGTGTCGTACTTAATGTGTATTAATGTATCACAAAACGTATTTGCAGATACCGAGATGCTGAAGAGCATCTTCGTAACTGGAAATTCCACAGTTTCTAGAAAATTAATCTATTTAAGTTTTAGATATGGACTAGATTGATTCGAGCAATGTAAAGTTATTTAACAATTGTAGTTAACCTTTAGATTAAACTCAATTATTCCCTATTAAGTTTACCACCCAGTTAATAATTTACTGCAAAGTACAATTGTAATTGTAATTTATGAATCTGCCTTAAAACAACTTGTACAGTACAGTTAAGGATTATTCGGGTTATACCTGCAACATCATAATCACTTATCTTTTTCTGGAGAATTGGCAAAGTTCTCAAAAACAGTGTACAAAAAGCTAGTCGAAAGTAGCAAAAGGTACAACACTAACCCACATTGAATTAATTATATAATTATATTAATTATATGATATACTTACACTATACCTAATTATAGTGTAAGGTGACGAACATATCTATTTACTGCTGCATGAAGATCTGCTTGATTGGTTTTCTTTGGACTTCATCATATCTTTTGTTGAGACATTACAGTGTGAAGCTAGGATCAGCATTGGTTATTTTGAGTTCCTCCTTTGTATTGCTGTTTTTAGGATTTCATTTATGTGGCCTTTGATGTTACATTCATCGTTAATAGCATATTATTCAACAAGCATGTAATGATAGCTATTAGGTACTCATGAAGATGAAGTTTCCCACACGAGCCGCGAGGGCCATTAATTTCCATTTCATCAACTCATTAACGCACATTACTGTGTAGTTTCGAAGTAATACTAAAGGTGGTGATCCCCAATCTCTATTTAGTAAACATTTTTTCCGGAAATCGTCTTGGAAAGTGGAAACAACATTTTCCTGCTTATTTACGCGCCGGAAAATTGAATTTTCCGGACTAGTACCTACTGTAACTATAGTTACCAACAAAATTGACGAACTTGATTTTTGTGAAATTTGTAAACATGTAAATTTCGTCTATTTTGCGATTTCCGGAAAAATTTAATACAAAACACGTGAGTAAAATCTCTTACTTGACTCGGAGCTTTAAAATACTCGGCACAGAGTGCCTCGGATTTCAATTTAACTCTTCAGTAATTGAGATTTTCCTGACATTTATGTAACAGTTATTTACATATGAGTAAGTATGGTAAATCAACGTTTACGTTAACGAGTGAGATAGCGAGGCAGGAATTTCGAAACGAGTAACGTAATCTGATTTATCGTACAAATAATGTAAAACATTTTATTTCATACTGGCCATAGATTCATTTCTTAAGAGTTTTTCTATTAACTTTATATCAAATTTGACGTTTCCAAAGTTATGTCACTTTATGTTACTATGGCAACATTTGCATTCCGATACAACATTTCTAGTACTGTAAATACGATTTTTCCACGTCCATGTCTGTAAACGTCAAAAATCGTACTGTCAACATTCCTTGTAAATGACATTTAACAACAACATGCACGTAATGAGATCTCATAACATACACGTGCGTTTTGAGAAGAAAACTTAAACTTCTTGGTTTAATCAAATTGCAATCAAATTTTTATCTACGTAAGACTTTATTTGGTCTATTTACACAAATTTAGTCAATTGAAAAACATAAAAACTTTTAGCATTTGCGTGATATATTATGCAATTTCTTTAAAAATAGGACATGTTTTCTTAAGTAGCATGGTATGGAAATAAATGTCATGTCATTTATATTGTCAATTTCTTTAACAAAATATTATTGTATCCGAACATTTTCTCAACTTTATCTACGTAGAAAAAGTATAGTACGTTACACGAGTTTTAAGCCCATTACGCATTCGTGAAATTTACGCACTCGCCACTGCGCGGCTTCGTGCGTAAACTTTTCATTTCGTACGTAATGGGTTACTTACAACTCTTGTTACGTAATATACTATTATTACATGAGAAGCAGCATTACTTAATATTTAAAAAACGAAATTAAAAAATGAACCGATTTTTGAAGACGACTTCGACACTTCCGCTTTTATGAACGCTGCGAAGGGACGTTTAATTCACAATCCTGTTCCGAAACTTATAAAACCAACTTCATTTAATCCTACTGCCGTTCATCATATTTGTGTCAGAGGAACAAGTAATGATAAAACTTATGAACTTATGGTTCAAGTACCTACAATGCTGAATAGTGAATTCTGATACGTGATACTGCTTCAACAAAAGCATTTTTGAGCAGTGAAGTTGACAAAAGTTTTCCTCTATATTTCTTCTTGTATTATTCAACAATTTATTTGACTAGATTTTCTATACATGCATGTACTGCCATCTACTACAGTTAACTGTCACTATTTCCCATAAAACCAAACCTTCATTTTATTATTTTATTATGTCTGTACCAATCTAATACTAGGTTTACATCGCTTGATTATTGGTTGTCATACCAATTTTGAACCACCCTGTATACTTTTCGAAAACGAAGGAGTACAATTCTCAACAGGACCTGTGTATAAGGTATCCGCCGCTATTTCAATTCGATAAGAAATTCATTCTCGACTAAGTAAATATGAGATAACAAACGTTCAGTGATAAAATTCTCCCAGCTTTATTCCCAAATGGTTAAAGGATTCCTTTTTTTTTGTTGCCTTTAGTATAGTCATTATTTTGCAATTACACCGTAACCTTTTTCTCACTCATTGCATCCTTTATGTACATAACCTCATGTTTTGTTTTGAACACAAGTAAACGTTGGTTGCAGCAAAACTTATTTAGTTCAATGTACTGAAAAATTGAGTTTAAATTTACAATTTATACCTACGTGAAATTAAATATTGTAATCAACGTTCAATTGCAATTAACATATATACGTAATTGTATTTGCGTTATGTTGAAATTGCTTTTCCAATCTAAATACATCCCCCGCGGGTCAATTGACGCTTTACAATACAAAGCTTAAATTTTTGTGTAAAATAATTAACATTTTAATAAAATCAGTAACGTATGTGTGTTTGAAATGAGTACTAGCAATAATGAAATGGTCGTACAATAAAAGTGCAGGACACTGATTAATATGTAAATTTCAAGTGTTGTTCTCTCAATATAAACAAAACAAGATTCGACCAGAATATAATAAATATTTCGATGTATGTACTTCAATAATATTAAACGCAAAATCATAAATTCATTTTATTTTCAAGGGTTGGGAAAAAGTTTTACGTTTAATTATAAGTTTATTTTTCCAAACTTTTCTACACTCCTGTGCTTTCAACTTTATTATAATAACGTAATACTCATTCGGTTGCTGTGTCTTATGCTATGTTTAATGTCCGATGACGACAATTCTATATTTGTTCTTACTCGAAAAATGGTTAGAAGGAGCATTTTGAAATAATATACTTTAAGTATAATTGCCACAAAATTATGCCCGAAAAATGGTTGAATGAAGAGACTATACAAATACTGAGGATATTCTCATTTTCATACAAGGAAGATACCCGAACGCCGTTATTTTCTCAGTATATTAACACATGAAATGGGAAAAGTGCAAAAATGCACGATGGGTACAAGAAGTAGGTACATGAAATAGATAAACGAAAACTAGAAGAATAATAAAATGTAACAGAACAAACAAAAATGTCCTCAAGTGAGATTCAATTTAATTTCTCAGGAAACATTTTGATGAGATGTGGGTCTTAATGGATTTTCTGAACGAATCTTTTTTTAGCGAATTTGGCGATTTATTGCTTTGTAAATTAACATTCGACCAACATCTGCAATTTACCTTCCTACTGAATATTTCAAGCGTTCCAATTTAGGGTAAAAACATCATCGTTAATGGTCATCACCTTATTTTTATTTTAATCTTTTAATGTGCAACGTTCCCTTTTTGGGAACATGCATTTTTTATTTTTTTCCCTTAATTTTGATTATAATTATTGTGGTAATTTTTTATGCAAAGGCTTATATATTATTACAAGATATTTATTGCACTTTTTTGGAAACTGCTCAAATATTAACTTAAGTAAATAATTTTAAATATTTCACTTTTTGCATAAATTACCATGGTATATATTTTATTTTTTTTAACAAGGAAAGTAAATTATTTTCCGAACCGAGTCTACTGAGTACCTACCGAAGAATGAAGAATAATTTATTAAAATGAGACTCATTTAAAAACCAAAATGTTCTGTTGTTTTTTGAAGACAATAATTATAACTGCTGTTCGTTGACGAAGCGGTGATGAAAAAACTGCACATAATTAAAAATTATTTTTAAAAAACAGGACAAAATTTTGGTTTTTAAATGCGTCTCATTTTAATATTGATATTACAAAGGAGACGTTCGTGTAACTTTATTGCTCCTGCGACTTACCATTCCCGAGAATTCAATGTTCTACAAAATCGTCTCTAGCGTCAACAAAAATCAAATTTTGTTAATAATATTTTACACTCGTATTAACAAAGATTTAATTTACAATATACTAAAATTTCGCACCATTTGAAATAGTAGTTTCCATATAAATTGTTTGATATTTGTCATTAGTTGATTGTTTCATGTTATTTTAAGAATGAGTCGATTTGATGAACTTACGAACGATGAAATTATTCAAAGAGTGTGTTTAAATACAAAGTACCCACATATTGAACTACAATGTTTTTTTGTTTTTTTGTTCGTTAAATTGTCCTGCTGAATTACACTCGAGGTTTGTATTTATTTATACCGAATAAATTTGTGTTGTTTAAATCCTAATCTATTTCCTGTAGCAATTGCTAGGCAACAGACATTTATTAAACGAACGCAAATTTACTCGGTTAAATACAAACGTCCTGTGCAATTATAAGTGAAATAAAACATGATTGCTTCTTATGATACTACCCCATGTCCACAATTTTCATTGTTGTTTCATGGTGAGTACCAAATGAATTTCAAACAATGAATGACACAATCATACAATTAAAATATACCTTATTTATAATGTACAATATGACGTAGACTAACCACAAAATATGTGTTATTGTAACGCGAAATTCAATAAGTATACGCACAAACACGCATTAATATCTTATGGATTTTCCCCGAATTTCCTTCACATTTTCATTGGATATTTGTCCCGCTGCTTGTAATATTACCTTCTATATTACATATCGTAAGTTACTCAAAATGTACGACACTTACTTGACCTTTTGACTTTAAATAATTATGTTATGTTGCGGAAAGTTTTTCTAAAATTTCTAATTTTTCTCCATAATATCTAATCTAGCAGCGTAATTGCCTTAATCTTAGATAAACAATTTATTTGGATGCAAATTTTGCTGTATTTAGTGTTAAATATTTATGTAAGGCCACAATTGTTACATATTTATGCAAATGTTCAACGCATTTTGCAAGGCGGTAGCAGTAAAATTTTTAAGAATAGCTATGTATCGGTGCGAGATAGGTGTAAAATTCAAACTTTTCACGCAAATTTTATGTACCTACAATCTAGAAGAACGTGCATTCTTGCCGTTTTAACATAATGGAAATACGTTTTGGAGAAAATGTAAGTAATGCTGTTTCGATCGAAAATAATGTTTTTGGATACTAATCACAACTATACATCTCGTTTAGACAATAACCACATAAACATTATAACAATGTAAAAGAATGAGCAAGAATGCAAATGAAATTTACCCTCACGCAAATAACAGTTTTAATTTCACTGTTAAAGGCGAAAATGATATGCACATAGCAACGCGGGAGTTATAATTGCTCTTTCTGCATCTTTCCCTTGTTAACAGCCTAATATCGTTCACTGAACAGGGTTGGAAGTACTGAAGTTATTTATAATACATCCGATTTGATTTAGAAATTATACGTTAAAAAATTGCATGAATAATTTCAGGGCGAAATTGCTTGCCAATCAAATTGCAGATAACGTTTTAACACTTTATTAACTAAAAATAAAGGGGAACGTATAAATTAGAGATGCCATATAAATTTTCGTTACACTCTGGAAGAAGTAATAAACCAAATCTTTAAAATGATAAAGTGTCTGAAACTTTGATATGGTTATACGGTAATAATAAAATAATTCTTCTTTAGGTGTTATACCGCCTTTACATTCCATTTTAAATTACTATGTTATACACAAATTGTAAAGTAAACAAAAATAATAAATACTTGTTAAGATAAGATTGAACTAACGGATACTCTGTCTCTCAAAGAAATACCCTATAAATAAGGGAGAATATAATATCCAACAAAATAAAATAAATTGCCCTATAAAACAGAATCTCTAACCGGAAATATTTTACTCTTGTACAAACTGAGAATTATGCCATAAATTTTAATAGAATATGGTCTTCTATATATACTGAATCTTACGAGAAAATTGAAATGGAAAGAAAATATAACAATGAAGTCATTAAAAATTAAAAATTACCGCCGACATTACAATTAAGAAAAAGTTTTACATTTTTTTTTTAAATTAAGCAATAATTTTAACAAAATTTAATTGAGAATTTTTCTTCATTAATTTAATTGTAGAAATATGAATTTAAATATCCTGTTTTCAGGTGGATATTAATGTACTACCACTCCATTTCGTTTAATAAAAATTTGTGTAATATTGATCATCCAAATAATCCTTTTTTTCGTTCTCACAATCTGTATAATTTAATATGTGTAGATGTCTATTTTAGTAGAAATCACGGATTGGGGTCCCCTATTAGTTGAATCTTCAGGTGTCCTAAGAAGGGTAAATTCAAATCTGAAAGTTTGGAGAAACTTTTGTTGATGAGCATTCCAGTTATTACTACCTTTCTGTCGTCTTTTCGGGCCTTCTTGCTCTAAATGCATAATTTTAACATACCTAGTTGTTAAGTTTATCGTATCTGTGTTTAGAAGCATTATATAATATTCCCAGCCCTTGTCGATTTTTTTTCTCAAAGGAACACCGTCTCCAAAATGATTTTGAACTACAGGTATTTGTAAAAGAAATTAAAAGAAAAAACTATATTGATATGACTTTCATAAAAAGATAGATAATTAAAATGATCGATTGCTGAATTGAGCCCTTTCTTATAGATGGAAATGCAAATTACAGTGCTAGAAAAATATAATACTCAATTATGTCATAGTTAATTTGACTGTCAGGTACCTTTTCCTGTTTGCTGATGATGACAGCTTTGGCGTCGAAACACGTACGATTTAATACATTTTTATTGTGATTTTGGGTGTTTTCAGTATTTCCACAAGGGTTCCAGTTCTTCTAAACTTAATACAAATTTACTATAACACCTTCTACGACTTTTCTATTAATGCACTACCTTATTTCTACTTCAAAGTACTTCAAGTAATTTAATTATGTTATAGATCGCTTCTAGAAATCCGAAACTAATGTTGTGCAGAATGCCTTCTTCCAGTGCATCGCAGTACAGCTGTGACAAAAACAAGTTTCAATGGCTTTCGAATCTAACATGTAATAATATCTAAGATATCGATTGCTTGTGACAATTTGCTCCGATCCTTTCCTGCAGTTTGTAGAATACAATATGGCAGTTTTGTCAGACAGACGTTTTATTATTGCATGTACAGTCTATTAAAATTTGTAAAATTGTGCCCCTCTCGTTCTTAAATAGGAATATTTGATGTCAAGGATTACCTCTATAGGAGAATACTATTTGGAACTTACTAACATTCAGGTACCAGAGATACATAATAAGAACAAACTAGTGTATACCATAAATTATCAAACCTTAGGAAAGGTAACTTGTCTTTGATCATTTTGAAATAAATTGCATAATTAATTAAGGAAACCCTTGTAAGTAACGCCAATTGTTTATTTTTGTTATTTTCTTTCACATCTCAATGGACAAGGGTCGTAAATTTTAGTACTTGCATTAGAAATTTTCCGAACGGTTGCAATAAATAAACCAAATTGAGGTGTGATAGCAAGAATGCAGCTTAATGCAAACATTATTACAAAACATGGCTATATTAAGTAGTATAAGTAAATTAAATACAACAAACACAAATACATATTAATAAGAATAGACAGGTCCGATAATCACAAAGGGGCGTGATAAATATAACAGTAATAAAACTCACTACCTTCCCCTTAACTTTTGTATTGAAGAAAACCAATGAAAGCACGAATTATGGCGACATGTTTCGGGAAGAATCTCGCATTTTCAAGCCAATCAGTTTAAAATTGTTAATTAATCAGATTTTAAAAATTACATGAGATACATAGCTAAACAATTGAACGCATTAGAATATCCTTTACAATTGAAATAGCTTACCCGAAGGGAAAATCATTTTATGAGCACATTTCAGTGAATCGTCGTTAAAATTAATTAAAAGATCATCGCCGTAATACTATTACTTATAAAGTTTAAGGGGTGCTCAAAAGAGACACCCAAAATATACTTGAAGAGCCATATATAGAAAGATGGAATGAATAAAATATATGAAAAATTAGATGACAGCAAGTGCAACAGGTGAAATGACGTCAATGACAGAATAAAATGACATGAGCAAGTAACCAAACCAGGGCGGACTAAGGGAAAATTAAAAGGAACCAGAAAAATTTATATACAATGAGCGAAAATAAAAAGGTTCTGAAAATCAACAATGTCGTTAAGTAAACAGGGGTTGTATATGTGACAGATAATTTCGTACATTCCCAAAGTATTCAAAAGAGGGCCTTATATCAATTTGAATTGCGATTGCCCAATGTTATGCTTGTAAATATTTAACTTTGTGTTAGTAGTTTTTTAACAGCGGTTTTTCAGAGATAATTAGCCTTTGGCTTCACCAATGTAACTTTTCTTCACACTCACGTCATTCGCATCCTATTACCTCATGAAATTAAACACCTACCAATTTTACTAGTAAGTAAGTTTCTGTGTAAGAGTTTGGTGCTTAATTACTTTAATTGTAGCTTGATGATGACAATCAGATGTTGTCGAAACATGTCGTGGTTTTATACATATTATTAATTATTTAATTTTGCGATTTTTACTTTCAATTTTTTCATTAACTTTAAACTTAACGTAATTCTTTAAATTTAAATTTCAATAAAATTTCATATGGGGAAGGTTTAGTGATTACTCCGTCCAAGTTTCGCGTTACCCCATTTTGTGTACTACTGGTCAACTGATATGGATCCCAGCGACTGCGTACTAATTTAGTGAATTTCTGGGTAGGGTTCGATTCAAGTTTGGTGAAGGCAGGGGTGTGGATGAAAGCAACCTTCTCAATATAATCCGATTTGGTTAAAGTGACTAGACAATTCCCCTTGTCCGCGTTGGTCGACTTAGGGCTTGTGAATGTTTTGTACAAGTGAACGAATTTAGAATGGTTGAGATGATGGGATTTTTTCTTTTCTTTATCTGAGTGGTCATGTTTATGGACTCGAAGGGATTTAATGACTTGTGCCTTAATGAGATTAGCATGAGGTAAATTAGTAGAATCGATGATAGCATCACATCGGATAGCAGCGTCTTTAATAATGGAGTCAGTATCCATAATTTCAACCCTTTATTAAGTAGCTGAATTTCCTCCTCGTTGAACACATGTTCACTCAGGTTAAGAGTTCTAGGGTGAAATTTATAATTAGAAAATTGCATGTTATTGTTCGTGTTAGTGTCAAACTTAAATGTAAGGTTATGTAATTAAATTAAATGTAATTAATTAATTAATGAACAATTTTGAACTGATTGTCTTGAAGATGGTAGATTCCTCCCGAAACATGTCGCCATAATTCGTGCTTTCATTGGTTTTCTTCAATAGAAAAGTTAAGGGGAAGGTAGTGAGTTTTATTACTATTATATTAATAAGAAGTTGTAACATAAAGTCCATTGAAAGTGAAAAGTAAGTTACGTTGAGATTAAAATACATAGCACAACACAATAGAAATGTTGATCCGTGTTGTATTATTGACGAGATCGCAACAATGTAGGATTTTTTATGCAGTATGCACAATATTGAATGAAAATCATAGCAATACAGGATTCAAGGGACATATAAATGGAAAATATGTATTATGTATGCACCAAAGTTAAACAAAGACGGTGTTCACCCTTCTCACGTTGTGTTGTGTTGCACCAAATATTTCCAATAATTATAACACTTTGTAAGTGTAGGTTTCAGTAAATCTAACAGTTATTTTAATAACTAGGTATAACAAGATCAGCCATTCCCTCAGGAGGTTTACATATTCCTATCTGCTTCCAATTTTTATTAGCACTTCCCGTGTAGGTATCAATTATTCCTGAAAGTCTTTTCACCTTACATGCTTACGGCGCGGCGGGCGGTTTGTCTATGTGTACAGTTCCATTGACTATTGAGAATGAAATACAGCATCTCTGCCTACGATATTGTGAATTCTGGCGCAGAATTAATGGATGAAAGCATCAAACTTACATTGCACTTCCCTAATTGCGAATTCAGCAGGAACAAATGCGACCCACGTCTCACAGTTTGCATCCGTTCGTGATCGACAGTTACTAAGAGCTTCTTAAGACTGATTTGCTATACAATAATTCATCATCGAGGGGTATCATTTAATATATTTTATTTGAATCGTCACCGCCAAATAAATTTAACCTTGTCTTTTGTTTGCACTTAGTAACTTTAATTAAGCTAGATTTCTATAAAGCCATTGTTTTTCAGTCGTGAAGGGATCATTAATTGCATTTTCGTACGATATAGGACAAAAATTTCGAACAGACATTTTACTTTTACTTACAAAAGGCATTGTTCTATCATTAAATTGGTTCTTTTGTAGAACATGCTCATTAAACTTCTACAGACTCCTATTATTGATTTATCCTTAGAGTGCTAGGGAACAAGTTTAAAACTAATAACATAAAAAAAAACCTCATTCGCACTTTTAATCCTACAAATGCCATTATACAAACAGAAGAAAAAGCGCAATATAAGAACAGCACGTAATCCGACCAACTTCATAAACACGTTAAGAATTCGCCAAAAACTCTTATAAGCTAAAACAAAATTGTACTCTGTATCCCCTTGTACGTTGAAGTGGATGAAATTGGTTTTCATAAAACTTAAACAGCTCAACTACCTACTGTAGGAAACATAAGCCCTTTATTATTTTGTTTAATTAATTTTACAAAATAAGTTTTTTAAAACGGCAGTATTACAACTGTTACAGTTCTTAGTAGATTATGACGAAGAAGATATACACAATGTAGATATGAAAGTACTTGGAGGAACTCAATTCCATTACATTTTTTTTTAATTTCAGATTCACCTAGAAGGCGTAAACATCGAGTAGGAAGTGGAAAAAGGGGTACGTTTCATTTTTATTACTCATTGCTATCCAGATAGTTTTGTAACTTAGTAAATTTTAAGCTTTGAGTTGTTTGAGCGAGTTGATGTTGATAATCCTTGATTCAAAATATAAGTGAATGTGGTGTGACATTTCAACAAAGACCTGAGTTAGGCAAGAATTTACCGCCCTTAAGTAATAAACCGTCTAGCTAATTGTAAACTTAACTAATGTTACCTGTAAAACGTGTACTAAATGGCGCTTATAAAACGTAAGCGCTTTACGACATTGTGTCCTAATAACTGATGCACGTATTAAAGTGGTTAAGTTGCTGCAATAAAACAGATATCAGAGAAATAGGTTGCAGAGCAAAATCAAATGTTTAATTGTCGTTAGATGTTGCACATGAATGACATATACTTCCCTTAATAATAACTTTGTCAAATTGCAAAAGCTGACGAGTGAAATTATGATACGAATTTGTACATTACGGATAAAACGTTTTGATTTATAATCGTCGTACTGAAAGAAACAGCTTTTAATTATCATTAATGTTACGATCTAAGATTTAATTCCAGTCGTCCATCATAACTAAAAGAAGGCACTCCAAACATAAGTGAACACAAAGCTAAAGCTTTCACAATTAAAGATCCTAAGATAAACTCACATTTGTTTCACCTAATGGTTAAAAAGGAGAAGAAACAAACTCATCCCCTAACATCTTTTTTTTTAATTCGAAACGTTTCGCTGAAAGTAGCTTTTAGTGGATGTAAGTACTAATTAGAGTTTAATAACTAACAAACTTGCATAATTTTGAGATAATGCTAATTATTTGATTATCTTAAAAGCATAATTTGTCCTCGAAGTACTTTATGTTTTATAACTTGTAAACTTTTCATCTTCCTAAGATTATAATCTTAAACTTTGTTGTATTTGGAAATAATTACTAAAGCTAAAATTTGTCCATTAATTTTCAAAGAGTACAACATTGAGAGACTTGAAACTTTATTTATACAAACAAAATTTAATTAAATATTTTAGTTCGGCAATCTAATAACAAAATAAACAAAGTATAAAATTTTTTAAAATCGGAAATTTAAAATGCGTGGAAAATTTGAGTTTATATTTGAACTTAAAGTATGTTTACAAAATACAACTTTTTCTGCACTAATTGTAACATTCTAAAATATCAGTTCATGCAAACATGTTAAGAAAATGGTAGATACTTCTGATCTTGACTACTTTTTCGCACACCACCCGTATAAACTCCAACAATTGACCAATCGACTTACTTAAATTAAAAAAACATGTCATATTCATTATGTCACCTCGTCATTACGTGCTGACAAGATAGGCATATTACGTGAATGCAACTGAGAATACGTGCATCTATGCGTCCCGTCCTTAAGAAAAAGTGTTGTGTCATTAACTTGTGTATGAAATTTAAATAACAAAGTGTGTTGGGGAGGGGTGGGGGATGGGTGGTAGGTTAATAATAGCCACTGTAGATTCGATTTTAGTTTTTTCAAGTATTGAACTAGCTTTGGGTCGAAGTTTTATTTTGTTTTCATTTCTGATATATTAAGGTAACACAGTAGAAGGAAGTTAATACGACAGTTTTGTGCTAGTTTATGTCGCTGTTAAGAACTTTTGCACTGTTATTGATTCTAAGGTAAGGAGTAAACCCACAACAAAGGGAAGTTAAGGAAATGAAAAGACCATTATTTCTTTATTTTGCATACCATAATGCAGTGAGAAACTATTACTTTAACTTTCGCAATTGAATCACATTATATTTCCAAGGCGCTGATCTAATTAATTCAAATGTCTAAATATCGTTTATTTAACCCTAGGATGATCAGGGAGTTATTGACGCTAACTATAACACCTAGGTCCTGTATTTTGTATGGGTACACATAGGCAGGTGTGTCAAAAATGTGTGTAAATGTGTTTATTGAAATACATTTCAAGTACGACATTCTAGACATGCATAAATGGCATGAGAGTGTTGTTGGCACACAGGGTTCTTGCAATACATGCAATGGAAACGTGTTTTTTTTTTTCTTTTTTATTACACAGCGAGCTCGATGGTCGTGTTGAAGAAGAAACGGCATGGGCTGGTTGATGATCTATCGGGTTACCGTTGCTGCCACACAACTCATGTGCAGGCTGAGTGTTGGCACCGAATATGCCAGCAAACAACGTAAGGCCGAAAAAGGCGTACAATTCATTTTCATTTAGCCGTTTCGTCCACGTTCGTGGTACCTGGTCAGGATTGTTTGCATTCCATAAACGGCATAGCTCCTGGGCCTTTCGATTCGTTTCGCAAACAATTATGCTCACGATCTCGTGTGTTATGAGCGATTTGAAAATGGTTATTGGGTTTCGCTTGGTACCTAGGGCCGGACCTTCATGACCCACTGTGGCGCAGTTATGAGCACGAAGCCTACTTGTGGCCGGCGGTGCGCTTGACCAAATATTGCCATCATTTGAACGGAATGTGCGAACCGGTGCTTCAGTTGAACTCACCGACCGTGATATTCTGTAGGCGGTACATAATCCGGATCCCTATCACCTTCGCCTTCGAATGGATCAATTTCCTCGGTTTATTCATCATCAGCTTTCATTCATTTGACTCCTCTCGTGTTTGGATAAATTTTGATATTGCGATTCACCATTTCCAATATCATATCGACTTCATCGGTATTGGTTGCTGATTTCATTTGTTTTATATAGAAAAAAAGTAACAACGCACAGGGGCCCACTGTTATTCCGAAACGAAAATGCAATTCGAGTAAAAACTAACACTTTTCTTTCTCATAGGTCTGCAGAGACCGGTATATACTTTTGGCACTTTTTGTTTGTCAACTCGAATAAAACCAAACCTAAACACAAAAGCGGTCTAACTTTTTGCTCATGGTGTTGGACGTAGCCGCTTTGAGGAAGTCATGGACGGATTAGTCTCTAACACGCAAAACAAAAAAGTTACACACAAGTTTACATGCAAAAAGTCTGCACAGACCTAGTTATACCTCCTAGGGTTAAATTAAAATATTGTGATTTAGTGTTTTTCAATAAGGGCGGATCGATGTTGAAATGGAATAAAACAAGCTGTGTGTGAGGTATTAATAAAATTTCTTTTTTTTAACACGTTGACTGCCAAGCACGAGTTAAATCGTGATTGGCCGACTGTATTAGACGCCTACCACGAGTTATCTCGTTTTTGCAGGTCTTCTTTGTATCGCCAAGCACGAGTTGTCCCGTGGTTAAATCATAGAAATTTTACATTCTTGGCACCTGTAAAAGGTTAGTAAATAGTAGGACGGCGTCAGAAAACAAATTTGTTTATTCTTCATTGGTGTGGCAACACAACGAAAACTGAAAACTTAAAAGTGACAAAAAACTAACAAAGTATCCAAAAAAAGTATACTAATTATTATGATAATCTTTGAAACATTGTTCTACACATAAAGGAGGCTTCTCTTCACATGTAGCGTGCGCAAGAACGTTATTGTGTCTGACGAATCTACCCGAGTTATCACGTGATTGGGCGTCACAAGAGAAATTCCGTTTCTAGACGGCTGATCACGAGATACCTCGTAAGCATTTTTTTTTAAATAAGCGAAATGAGAGACAAAATGTAGGAAATAATGGTTTTCAGCATATTTTGACTCAATATTTCAAATATAATGCCGTGGCGTCCCAGACCCATTTTCTCGAAAAGGCGTGGCAGTCAACGTGAGGACCATGTGTTCCATTATGTATGGAATATCAATATAACATCGTTCAAATGTCCATCGCGGATTTTCGCCGCGGCACTGATCCGATGAGTAATTGAATTTTCAATGAATCTGCCGCATAGATCGATTGTGGCTTATTGGCGACTTCAGGAAACCCCACAAGATAAAGTCTAGCGGGATCAAGTGGCGCGATCTTGGTGGCCAACTCACGTCACCTTACACTTAATTTGTTCATGCAGAATGTCCATTGTGGCGTCCGCACGTAGCGCCGTCCTGTTTCTCAATGCCTTTCGTTCTAGCATGTCCTTTGACCCATACAAGGTCAAGGGTGTTTGCTGCTTGCTACGTGCTCTAGTGCGTGCACGACAGCCCTGCTGTTACTGGAAATTCTGATAATTTTGTTCCTTATGTTATTCATAAGAAGTTGTATTGCACTAAGTGTTAATCTTACCAATTCTGCCTGGAATGCAATCGGAAATTTCCAGTTCCTTCCATTGTTTTAGCTCCATGAAGATTCATGAAGATGAATATATCAAGTTGGGAGCCACCTCTGCATCAAAAAAGATGTGGTAGTTTGCCTCTAATAGTCGCTTTATTGCCTCGCCTAGAATTCGAAAGTAGCCTACCTCAATAGATACCTCTGCTATTAAAGAACCCTTTTGTTGTCAGACGCACGGCTCCTGCTCTCTCAAGTGGAAATCTAGTGGAGGCAGGCTCAGAAGAGCTTCCATGACGGTTGTGGGGTTGTTCGCATTGTGCCAGTGCACGCAAGGCACGCTAGTCTCGGACCATGATTGAGCGGTGCTATGGTTGTGGGGCATAGGTCTATTCACAGCAGTGGACAGCCTTGGGGATGGGCCACATGTTCCAAACACAAACTCTTTTTCGTAAATGTTCTCGTGTGGAGTATCGTATGACTTGTGATTCGGTATTCAGCATATTCCTGCAGAGGCAGATCTTCTGTTGTTGGAACAATATTGCGTAAAATTTCCAAATAATGTTCTGCATTCAAATTTTCTGGATAAATGTGGAAACACAAAATCTTGTTATTTTTAAACGTACAAACTACAATAAAACTCCAGCGCTCTTGAAAGTGTACATCTCCATTCAAACAAGAATTTTAATGGCACCAGCAATGCGAACTATAGCGATTAAATATTTACTAAATTTGGCCTCGTCTGACTAAGTAATGTTCCCCAAAAAATCTTCCTGGTTCCTTAACATTAGCTATTCGTAAAATCTTACTCTAGGTCTAGGTAATTGTTTTGGTGGTAGAAAGCTTTCAAAATTCAAACAATTTCATTTGAGTGTTCGTATGGTACGTTCACTAGGACGCGGTCTTTCTGAATATCTCTCAATGAACGTATGACAAGCGTGTGACGCGATTCTGTTCATTTCACCATAAATAACAATTACATTCCAAAAATCTTAATATGTAAATCCATTGCGAGCCATTTTTTCCGATTATTAGAAAAACTTATGTCAAGCTATAACAGGTAACGGATTTGATTTGTTCAAAATTCAATTGCCATGGTCCATGTCATAGTCGACTACTACAAAAAATTCAAAAAAAAATGGTATCAATGCGATAAAATGAGAATAAGTCAGAAACTATTAAAGATAGGGATAGGAACATGTAATACCAAAATATGCCTATTTTGATTCTCTATCAAATGCAATAGTAAGAAAATGGTCATTTCATTTAAAAAATCTGTTTTCAGTC
The DNA here is from genome assembly GCA_036250285.1 of Pyrocoelia pectoralis. Lineage (NCBI taxonomy): Eukaryota > Metazoa > Arthropoda > Insecta > Coleoptera > Lampyridae > Pyrocoelia > Pyrocoelia pectoralis. Next base: position 10,805,993 of record CM070075.1, read on the forward strand.
TTGGAATTTTCCTAAATTTGGAACCCCATAGGTGACGTCGTACGCAACATAATTTTTTTTAAGTACACCAAAAGAAAGCCCTATTCTTCCTCTAAGCGCTGGTGAAAACTCGGTTGCCATAGCTACAACGGTTTTCAAGTAATGAATTCTTAAAGGACCGTCCGCATCCGCCATTTTTTTTAAATAAATGAAAATAACTTAAAAACCATAACTTGTAGATATTGACATGTTTATATCAAAGGTTATGAAATTTCACGTAGAATCCAAAAATGCAATAAAAAATGGGGGTTGCCATTTAAAATAACGAAGTTAGTAGCTATTTCCGGCATTTCCGGAAGTGCTGCCATTTTGAAAATATTTTAGATCGATTCGGCTTTCTGAGTAACCCCTAAGTACAAATTTTCAGAAACTTACCTATAAAAATTTCCCAGAAACGTCTAACTAAAGCTCCCAAAAAAACACCCTGTATAGAGACGTGAGGGAAAAAATGACCTATTTACACCAAAATACATGATTGTAACGTTAATATGTATAAAAGTGAGTATACTCACCAAATTAAAAATTACACACAGCATGTGGTGATCGAAAAGCACTCTTTTTCACTTTTTGCGTTTTCCCCATTTTCCGATTATTTCAAATTTAGTAAATCCATTTATTGTTTGGGGTAATCTCTTCAATATTATCTACCGCGGTTACTTTTATTGCGGTCATCCACCATTATTACACCTTCCTTAGCTTGTTTTGGAATACCTTTCCATTATTAATTGCAATTCCTTATTTTTATCTTTTCGTTTGGCACTTTTAACCATTTATGTGTGGCAATAACATTGAAAACTAACAACTTTAAATTCTACATATGATAGAACCGTAGGTTTATAATTAGGTAATTGTTACATTAATTATATTAATAATAATTAATTATATTGTGCATATGATAAATAATAATGTGAAGTTTTATGACTGTCTTGTGAAAAAAGCAGCATGTAAACAACGCATCTCATTAGAGAAACAAGAATCGTGTGGTTCTTTTGCTACAAGATTATGCTATTTCACATTTCTTTTTAATTTCATAAAATACTACCTTGACATGAACTGGACATACGTACTTCTTTTCAAAATTCAATTAATTTCCTAATCGGTGCAATAAATAAAATACAATGATAGTGTATAGAAATTGTATAGAGTCGTCATTAATTACAATCACTATTTATGTTCATTATCTACCATTCATAGAACTAATTTAATTGACATACATGCATTACATATAGTAATTTAGTACAGCATTAATATCATCATTACTAGCAGTGATTAACTCTACCACCAAATTTTGCTCTTTGAATAGGGTCCATTTCCCCAGCACACCCCACTCCGAATTTCGAAATGAAAATTTGCACACGAATTGTGCTCGTTTTTTGCTCAATTGTGCCCTTAAAATTATGTTTTGTGCTTCACCCCTTCCAGAGATATCATCAATAAACTTTGGGCGGTGCTGGGGAAATGCGAGCACACCCCACTTCGAATTTCGAAATGAAAATTTGCACACGAATTGTGCTCGTTTTGTTCTCAATTGTGCCCTTAAAATTTCGTTTTGTGCTTCATCCCTTGCGGAGATATCGCCAAAAGTATGGGCGGTGCTGGGGAAATGCGAGCACACCCCACTTCGAATTTCGAAATGAAAATTTGCACACGAATTGTGCTCGTTTTGTGCTCAATTGTGCCCTTAAAATTTCGTTTTGTGCTTCATCCCTTGCGGAGATATCGCCAAAAGTATGGGCGGTGCTGGGGAAATGCGAGCACACCCCACTTCGAATTTCGAAATGAAAATTTGCACACGAATTGTGCTCGTTTTGTGCTCAATTGTGCCCTTAAAATTTCGTTTTGTGCTTCATCCCTTGCGGAGATATCGCCAAAAGTATGGGCGGTGCTGGGGAAATGCGAGCACACCCCACTTCGAATTTCGAAATGAAAATTTGCACACGAATTGTGCTCGTTTTGTGCTCAATTGTGCCCTTAAAATTTCGTTTTGTGCTTCATCCCTTGCGGAGATATCGCCAAAAGTATGGGCGGTGCTGGGGAAATGCGAGCACACCCCACTTCGAATTTCGAAATGAAAATTTGCACACGAATTGTGCTAGTTTTGTGCTCAATTGTGCCCTTAAAATTTCGTTTTGTGCTTCACCCCTTCCAGAGATATCATCAATAAACTTTGGGCGGTGCTGGGGAAATGCGAGCACACCCCACTTCGAATTTCGAAATGAAAATTTGCACACGAATTGTGCTCGTTTTGTGCTCAATTGTGCCCTTAAAATTTCGTTTTGTGCTTCATCCCTTGCGGAGATATCGCCAAATGTATGGGCGGTGCTGGGGAAATGCGAGCACACCCCACTTCGAATTTCAAAATGAAAATTTGCACACGAATTGTGCTCGTTTTGTGCTCAATTGTGCCCTTAAAATTTCGTTTTGTGCTTCATCCCTTGCGGAGATATCGCCAAAAGTATGGGCGGTGCTGGGGAAATGCGAGCACACCCCACTTCGAATTTCGAAATGAAAATTTGCACACGAATTGTGCTAGTTTTGTGCTCAATTGTGCCCTTAAAATTTCGTTTTGTGCTTCATCCCTTGCGGAGATATCGCCAAAAGTATGGGCGGTGCTGGGGAAATGCGAGCACCCCCCACTTCGAATTACGAAATGAAAATTTGCACACGAATTGTGCTCGTTTTGTGCTCAATTGTGCCCTTAAAATTTCGTTTTGTGCTTCATCCCTTGCGGAGATATCGCCAAAAGTATGGGCGGTGCTGGGGAAATGCGAGCACTCCCCACTCCGAATTTCGAACTGAAAATTTGCACACCAATTGTGCTCATTTTGTGCCGTTATTTCGTTTTGTGCTCTTTTCCTCCTAACAGATATTAAGGGTGGCAGTGGAAATGGCAGCCCCATTGCGCACAAATTACCATCATTAGTGCTCTCACCTTTCAATAGATATTACGGAAACTTACGGGTGAAGTTGTCGAAATGGAAGCCCTTTCTATCTGGAATTTCTAATTGAAACAGGTCTCAATCTTTTATATATACTATACAGGGTAGACCATTTTAAGTGATACACGCAAATATCTCGAAAAGGAGAATTTTTTCCAAAAAATGTTTCAGACGAAAGCTACAACTTTCATTTGGAAAGAAAAATCAACTCCCATTTAAAAAAATAGCCGTCATGATGAAATCTCTTAAGTCGCGCCATCTACAATTAAATTGATAATGTCATCATCTTTCCCCCTCAAAGCCACAAAACTTTCACCTGAAACATTTTTTGAAAAAAATCTCCTTTTCGAGATATTCGCCCTTAAAATGGTCTACCCTGTATTTTGTACTCATTTATGCTGCATACTTTGATACTTCTATTGCCTACCTTTCCCTAAAGTAGACTCTTAAAAGTTTGGGTGAGATGCGTTAAGCATTCATTTTTCATAAAAGTTAGCTTTTAAAATTCAAGTGCTTAACATTAGTAAGGACGAGACGGCACACCACATACTTTGTGAGTGTCTCGCACTTGTCCAACTGAGACGATCCATATTGGGGGAATCCTGGCCAGACATTTGCACCTTATCCTTCGGTAGGCCTGCTTTTTTGTGATCTACCCAGGCATCATCCGTGCATCTACCCCGTAATAATAATAATGATAATAACAATATCACTAATAATAAAAAATTAGAAAATATTTAATAATAATATATAATAATAACAGAAATCTCAAAAACAGAACAAAAACAGATATCTTCTAAGTTAACAATAAAACAAAATATAAACAGGAATTTTCTAAAAAATAAAAAAACAACCAGTGCTTTAGTAAATAAAACCATAATAAAATGAAATATAAAATATAAAATAAACCACCATAAAAACAAAAACGTTTCGATCGAAGATGTCCAAACTTTGCACAATGACTTACCTTCTGATCACATATCGGTCGCTGTAAATAATACTTCCTTGCTCCGGCCATTAGCGTCTCATGTGGGAGGGGCCGCAGACATTTTGGATTGTATTTTTTTTACATTTATTTTTTTGACATTTTTTGTGTCAAATTCGAATTCTCTAGGGTCTTTTCTAAAAATAATGTGCTCTTGTTTCAAATCGTTAGGATGCACCCTTCTCGAGAAAAATAAATTTAAATAAATTACTAATTTATTAATTTATTTAACTAATTACTCTTATATCAAGTTATATAAAAAACAACAAATTTTACAGTAAGTGCTCTAGATGACAGCCACCTGTTTCAATATACAGGGTGATTCATTAAGAATGTCCAATCTCTGAATTGTAGATTCCAGACCTCAAAATATGGTGATTCTGCCCAACATGCCTTATACAAATATTGCTAGTTTCCGAGATACCGGGTGTTTAAAGTTTAAATATGAATTTTGATTTTCGCAATAACAATTAATTAATGTGATTAAAAATAATAGACAAGGGTTATTTGATATGAAGAGATCTTTGCGAAAACGGATCATAAATAATAGTTTATTGTTGTTACACATTTAGAGAATAAATTTTTTTTTTAAATTAAAATTTATTGAACTGTTTAGAAGCAAATAACTCGATAACTGATCGAGTTACACGAATCAAACAAGAGTAACTTTTTTTTGTAGAATCTAACGCTTTTCCATATTTTATTATTAGTTTGCTAATAGTTCAGCCAAAAAAAATTTTTGCTTAGATTTACTAAACACAACCAAGTATAACTAGCGCCCTCTATTAGCAATGCTAAATTAGAGTCCAAATTGGCAATCCTCATGCAAAAAAAAGGTAAAACTGCCAATTTTCAAAAAGAAATTGTGAAAAAATAGAAAGTTATTGCGAAAATCAAAATTCATATTTAAACTTTAAACACCCGGTATCTCGGAAACTATCAATATTTGTATAAGGCATGTTGGGCAGAATCATCATATTTCGAGGTCTGGAATCTACAGTTCAGAGATTGGACATTCTTAATGAATCACCCTGTAGGTATATTACAAAAAAAAGTACTTCATGACACCATCTATAAGGAGCTCCAGCTCGCTTAACATACATTTTTGGACTAAGGTAATTTGGGTTAAATTGACGTAAAATAATGTCTACTAACTGGGATTTTCGTTTGGCGCCTTCATTTCTGGGCACCCTATAGAATAGAATAAAAAATAAATATACAGAAACCCCACAAATGTATACAAATAAAATAAAATGAGATAAAATGAAAATAATAAACTAAACCTCGAACAATATTTACACAATATATACAGAACAATACATGTAAAAAGGAAGTAAAACAAAATAAGCTAAAGCCAAATAAAAAAATAAAAACAAAACGAAGACCGTTTCCCATGAATATCACAAAATAAAATAAAAAAACTAAAAAATAACAAGGTAATATAATATACAGGGTGGTCCAACGAAAAGGTAACAGACGGGTTTCTGGGTAGAAATTTTTTTTTGAGAAATTCGAAAATAGCAATTTTTATATTAAGGGGGACAACTTTTTTCATTATTTACAACCTGAAATGATTTCATCCCTTAGCGCTGTGAGAACAACCCCTATCATTTAGATAGAGATGATGAGGTAAGTGATATGTCATTTGAAAGGTCTTTCTTTTCTGAATTCAGTGCACTAGTTTTATTAGTTTTTTTGTTTTTAACAAAAAAGTTGAAGTTGCAAACATGGAAAATGAGGAAAGAGTTTGATGCATTTAAAAACTAAAAAAAGCTCGGAAAGATCTATTGTTTTTTTACAGAAGCTTTTTTTGTTAAAAATAAAAAAACTAGTGTACTGAATTCAGAAAAGAAAGACCTTTCAAATGACGTAGTTTTGTTCTCACAGCGCTAAGAGATGAAATCATTGCAGATTGAAAGTATGACAAAAGTTGTCCCCTTCGATATAGCAATTGACGCGTTTTTGTATTTCTCAAAAAAAAATTTTTAGCGAGAAACCCGCCTGTTACCTTTTCGTTGGGCCACCCTTGACAAATACACAACAGTAAACCGCAAACAAAAAAATAATGAAAATAATAGGTTTATTATTATTATTATTATTATAGTTCTGGGGGTGGTCCCAATAGGTTCCCGCACTGCGACCTTTTGGTCTATTGTGCTCCCCGGTGTTGTCTACCCTTCAAGAATACCTGTATCTTTCACAAAGTGCAGGATTTTAGTAGGGCGAATCTTCGTTACTTCCTCTTGTGTAATTTTTTCATTTCCAAGTAGGAGTTCCCTTGCCTTTATGAATGCCTCACATTGGCAAATGACGTGATGGGGCGTTTCATCTGCCTCACCACAACCCCTGCATATCGGGCTTTCAGTCAGTCCCATGTTGTGCAGGTGTTTGTTCATGCGACAGTGGCCCGTGACCATTTCTGTCGCAAGTTTTATCTTCGTCCTGCTTAACTTTAAGATGGACGTAGCTAGGTCCCCGTTTGGGGTTTCCAGGAAGTAATAGGTTTACTTTGTAAATACTAAAAATTGGGGTCGCATTTCCCCAGCACCGCCCAAAATTTATCCATGATACCTCTGGAAGGGATGAAGCACAAAACGAAATTTTAAGAGCACAATTGAGCACAAAACGAGCACAATTCGTGTGCAAATTTTCATTTCGAAATTCGAAGTGGGGGTGCTTGCCTTTCTCCAGCACCGTCCAAAGTTTATTGATGATATCTCCGCAAGGGATGAAGCACAAAATGAAATTTTAAGGGCACAATTGAGCACAAAACGAGCACAATTCGTGTGCAAATTTTCACTTCGAAATTCGAAGTGGGGGGTGCTCGCATTTCCCCAGCACCGCCCATACTTTTGGCGATATCTCCGCAAGGGATGAAGCACAAAACGAAATTTTAAGGGCACAATTGAGCACAAAACGAGCACAATTCGTGTGCAAATTTTCATTTCGTAATTCGAAGTGGGGGGTGCTCGCATTTCCCCAGCACCGCCCATACTTTTGGCGATATCTCCGCAAGGGATGAAGCACAAAACGAAATTTTAAGGGCACAATTGAGCACAAAACGAGCACAATTCGTGTGCAAATTTTCATTTCGAAATTCGAAGTGGGGTGTGCTCGCATTTCCCCAGCACCGCCCATACTTTTGGCGATATCTCCGCAAGGGATGAAGCACAAAACGAAATTTTAAGGGCCCAATTGAGCACAAAACGAGCACAATTCGTGTGCAAATTTTCATCTTGAAATTCGAAGTGGGGTGTGCTCGCATTTCCCCAGCACCGCCCATACATTTGGCGATATCTCCGCAAGGGATGAAGCACAAAACGAAATTTTAAGGGCACAATTGAGCACAAAACAAGCACAATTCGTGTGCAAATTTTCATTTCGAAATTCGAAGTGGGGTGTGCTCGCATTTCCCCAGCACCGCCCAAAGTTTATTGATGATATCTCTGGAAGGGGTGAAGCACAAAATGAAATTTTAAGGGCACAATTGAGCACAAAACGAGCACAATTCGTGTGTAAATTTTCATTTCGAAATTCGAAGTGGGGTGTGCTCGCATTTCCCCAGCACCGCCCATACTTTTGGCGATATCTCCGCAAGGGATGAAGCACAAAACGAAATTTTAAGGGCACAATTGAGCACAAAACGAGCACAATTCGTGTGAAAATTTTCATTTCGAAATTCGAAGTGGGGTGTGCTCGCATTTCCCCAGCACCGCCCAAAGTTTATTGATGATATCTCTGGAAGGGGTGAAGCACAAAACGAAATTTTAAGGGCACAATTGAGCACAAAACGAGCACAATTCGTGTGCAAATTTTCATTTCGAAATTCGGAGTGGGGTGTGCTGGGGAAATGGACCCCTTTGAATAACTATAAAAGCAGTTGTAATTACATTTTTAAAACCCTATTAATGCGGCAGATATCGATTTAATGCCCCACTAATACAAATTAAAACGGGGTTCCCTATCATTTTCCATATTTGTTTCCCCTTTAAAACCAAACACTTTCAATTTAACCAATTTTCATTTGAATGTTTGCGTAATGAAATGAAACGGAGATATTTATTTAAAGAATTTGATTAGTTTCGGTATTGTGTAATGTGATAAATGATGGTCATGTGTTGTTCGTTCTCGAAAAAGTCACCTAAGCGACAACAGAAACCGACTCCGAAACCTTGCAAAAGATAAATGAATTCAATGTGTATATTAATGACTACGAGATATATCACCCTAAACCGCTATTTGACCGTATAAAATTCGAATATTTCCTTGTTACACGAAAAGAAATCTAAAGATTGTCGAATAAATGTCACAATTTATTATTTTCGATGTCTATCAAATTCAGAAATTTGGCTCTTCTGTATTCTTCTTAAACCCTTATCATGATTAAGGTTCGGTTCGTTGTATAGTTACAAATTTGACAGTAGAGATGAACGAAGGTTAGATAATTATGCGTACATTTCGCCAGAAACGTATAACAAAAGGTAAAGAAATATCTTATTCATTGTATATACGACGAATGCTTAGTTCGGAAAATATATAGCTCACTTTGTGAATCTGCTCAATTACTCTTGTGATATACTTTTTAAATGTACCTCTTTCGCTTACCTTTGTATACGCTTGGATGCGTAAGCGAGATCATGCACCTCAATTTATTTTCTTCTAAAGGTTTATTAAAATCTTTTCATCTTTGCACACGTTTTTACTTTTTGATTGATTTATTATAATTATCAAAAAATATTCATAATCCTTTATATTTAACAACTATTCTTTTTTATGATTTATAATATGGCAATCGATTCTTTTGTTTTGCTTATTTTTCACTACTTAACAAATTTCTGAGTCTGAACGGAAATAAGGATATAATTGATATTTTTTTAAAGGTTGCCATGAACTATACAAGGTGTTCCTTTTCTAAAATATTCCATAACGTTGAGTTATTTTTTCATTGAATCTCTTGTTGATGGAGTTCTTGGATAACTTGATTCAATTAACTCTTGTAATGTTAAACACATGGAATAATGCGGACTTTCCTTCGTTAACAATGGTAAAGAAGAACTTCATGGGATTTTGTAGTGACTGTCCGATTTTTCGAAAGGTCACTACCACTTCACACCACCTATAAATGGATGACCGGTTAAACCTGCTAACATAGGAATATATTTGATTGTTTTGAGTTACTAATATTGTTTGTATAGCGTTCGAAATGACGATTCGTCCAAATGCCACTCTCAGGTTCACAAAACGCGCATTCCCTTCTCTAGGATGTTCCAAATGTATTATTTTCAAAGCAATTTACTGTATAACGTTACAATCAATACACTTAGAACACCTTTATTAAATTTAGGTAAAAAGAAAACAATTCCAATCATCCAATTACAATTGAGAAAACAGAAAAGAGTGTATAGCAAACAAGAAAAGTTCATTATTTATGTTAGTATTGGAGGAAAAAAGACAATTTTACTGTATCTCACTATCGATTTTAAATGGGAGAGTCTACGTAAATAATTACGAAAGATAAAGCGTTCCATTATTTTAATATTTTATGTTGCTAATTTATTATTTCGCATTCGTATTTTTATCCTATCTACATATAAAATGGGATAGTGTCTAAGTAGCTTAAGATAGAGTTACTTTGGAGATTACTTGGAAACATAAATTATTACTTCCCTCTAAGTACAGGAATTGGTCCACACTGGCTAATTTCAAGTCAAACTTTCTACCATTTTTTCTGTTAATGAATGTTAATTTTAGTCAGCACCTCAGTAAGTAAAAAGAAATGAGATAAAAAGAATAAAAAACGTGGCGTTCCCATCCATTTTAGTAATACTTGCTTTTAAATTGTAATTAGATGTACATTTAATTTTAAGAAAATTTGCGTTTAATGAAAATTTTAAAATTCAATTAAGGAAGGATCAGAGACAGTTGTAGTTCCTTACGTTAAATTTCTGGGTGTGGCGGACGTTGTAATGGAAACAGAACAAACTCCACATAAGTTTTTATTTATTTATTCAGGACCGAAATGTGTGTATTGACGTTTCCTTATACTTATATGTGTCGATCAGTAAAGTACGTGGACTACGTTGATGTTTCAATATTTACTTTAGTAAATGACCTCTGACACTAATTTTATATACACAACACAGGTATAGTTTTAGTAATGCGTATATATAATTAAATACAGTTCTTTTGACAGCACAAATGACTAATTTACACGTGTGATACAACAAATGCGTAAATTTTTCTTCGATAGATCTTACACATTACACAGTAAGTACTAAATTCTTTTCAAAATATTGTATAGGCTAATTTGGCATATATTTCTATTTATGCATTTGTTTGTTTGCAGCAAAAAGCTTGGTGTATTACTTTAATGAAGCAGTATTTTAAGGAACGAAGTTTAAACTCAATATAACACTTTACTTTGCTTAGTTTTTGTTAGAAATTCAAAATCTTACAATTCCGTTTTTCTTAGAAACTAATTTTATTGCGGTTTGTCTACGGTTCTTCAGGCTGGTGTTTCAGCGCCTTTGGGAATTAATTTTTTCGGGCGACCTATTCGCTTTATTTAAACGATTTTAGTTGTATTCAATCATTAGCGTTTTAAGGGTGTTTCAAAATGGTGCCCACATATTGACACTCATTCAGAGGAGTATAAGTTTTTAAATGTTAGACATATCTCTTGGATAGTTCTGGTCACACAAAGGTGTTCGGAGTGATGCTAGTAATAACACTCGAAAATCTCCCCTTCAAACTTCTTTAATTGATGAAATTGGATTAATGATGATTTAATTGATGAAATTTGCTAAATTATGCAACATATTTCAGAATCATGCTCATTCCACCATCAAGCAACAGTGAAACATGAAAATGACGTCAATGATGCATTAAAGATGAGATGAAAACTGAATTAACAATAGTTTAGTAACGATAGTTGGCTATCTAAATACACTCACCAGGGGGAAGCGAAAAGGGGTAACATAGTGTAAAACTACAAATTCAGTGGACACACCACATACATATTCAATGTTTACACTTGAAAGGGACCCGATATCGGCCATACTGGAAAGCTAAATGAAACAACTACATTATACAGTGTCCGCATTGTAATGTGCTAACCTCCACTCAATCTGTGGTTTTAGTATTCTATGGTTGATGGCTATTTACAAATTTACCAATGCGGGTATCTGGATGGATCGAGAGGAGATACATTAGTGGGAGCACTCCACCCACTTTCTACCCCACTTTGCTATTGCTATTACCGTGTTTATAAAATATTTATAGGGACCTTACAGGGTCCTTTCTTAAAAGGCTATAAATCAGTTTCTTACATATCATCTCTTCCCCGGGGTTGTGATGGTAACCATATCTCCTGGGCCATGAACTGTTCGGTTGTGGCATTACTGGGTTGGTTTCAGGTGGCTTCGATTTCGGTAACGATCAGCTACTAACCCACGGTTTTCTTCTCTCCGCTAATGCCTCTATTTTAGGCGGTATCATCTCAGGAGACTCGCCTCTCTGGCTGGGATACGGGTCTTTTTCTTCCTACCTACGAGGGAATCCATCGGCGGCCTCGGTGAACGTCGACGGACATGGCCGGTGGTCCCAATTATTCCGGCTAGGCCATCTCGTTGGTCTCTTGGTAAGTGAATGATGTCTCCCCTTAACATAACATTGACGCTCAGTTGCTAGTTGCAGGGACATCTGGTATTTCGTCATGAAATCCAACCCCACTATGAGGTCGCAAGTCAATTCGAGCAGGAACTGGCAGTCTATGCTAAACACTTGACGTCCCATGCTCCCAAAAAATCGATACTTTCCCAGTGTTTGGACACTCGATCCTTCGGCTAACTCTACTTGGCCTGGGTGTCTGTGGACAGGGAAAATATTATTTTCACGTTCCTATATAGCTTCTGGTAGCTCCAGTATCAATGAAGACCATAACAGCGTTCTGGAATATGTCCATTTTTTTACAAACATCCGGTGGTGATCTCTGGATTGCCGGCTTGGCGGTTGGCAGGTGATTGTGTCTCGAGGTTTTCTATCACAATCGCTTTCGGTGCTTACAGTATTCCCCGTCTTATGGTGCAAGGTTCCCACCGGTCTGCATGGGCACTGGGCAGTCTCTAGACAGGATCCCTTTTCTTCCAAATCGTGAATAGTAGGCTCTAAATTTTACCGATGCAGGCGATTCGGTGGTGGACAGGGTATTATAATCTCCATTTTAAGTTTCAAACTCGGCGGCTGGTCTGGCAGGTGGCGACGGATTTATCTCTCTTACGGTAGCTATGGTAGCCGATGTGGATTCGGACTGCACCCTTTGTCTATTCTGGAATCGGTTTTCTGGACTGGTAGAGGGGTAACTTCTCGAATTCGCTAGCCGTTGCTAAGAGTTCAGGTAGGGAGTGGAAGTCCATGGGTCTGATATAGTATACTTATATTCTGGTCGCAGGTTTTCGTTCATCCGTTCTAGTTGGCTGGCCTGGGACATTCCTCCATGTCGGCGCATCAAGGTCATTAAGTCCGTTACTCGGAGGCAATTTCCTTTGCCTTCTGTATTCGGTTGCGAACCTCTTCTTCGAGCTTGTCTTGGTACCTGTGAGGAAGGAAGTATAGGTGGAAGCTCTGGATTACCTCACCCCACGTCGTCCAAAACTCCTTGTGATTTCTATACCACAAGAGGGATCTCCCATTTAGAATTTTTGGGAGGTTATGAAGCATATCGGCATCCTTGAAGCCGTAGCATTTCTTTAACTCGGCGACTCCTTCCAAGAACCCCAAAGGATCACTGTTGCCATCGAACTTCACGCCCCACTTGCGTACCTTATCGCACAGATCAGCTGCAGTGGGAAGGGCCATGATACTAGTAATTTATTTCTTGTATAAACATGCAACAAATGTTTCAGGTGCAACTAAAATAAAACGGTTATTCTTGAAAACAAATTTAAAATCAGGTTCTGGAGGAAATTAAAATTAAGTTCTGGAAAAATAAAAACGACGTTCTGGAAGAATTATATCATACTAGTTTAATTTGTATTACTCTTCAAGTCTGCTGCTCAGGCGCCATGTAATGTGCCAACCTCCACTCAATCTGTAGTTTTAGTATTCTATGGTTGTTGGCTATTTACAAATTTACCAATGCGGATATCTCGGTTTTATGTCCTGGATGGATCGGGAGGCGATACATTAGTGGCACCACTCCACCCACATATGGTTCAAAAATTATAGTTGCTCAGCATTATACGTGATGAAGTGGAATATCCTATGAGAGGAATTTGAATTTTTCTGGTAACACAAACCTGAACAATTCTATGCCATAACGCTCCTTAATTGTATTATATCTGCCAACAGTGAAGTTCACATTTCATCGAAATTTAAGCAAATATTAAACACTAATCAAGAAACTGATTTGTCTTAATAAGGAGCCGAATTCCGAACAGTCGAATGAATAAAACAAAATATTTCATTATTTCATTTACGATAAATAATAATCCTATTTACAAATTTCCATTAAAAAGATTACAAGAACTGCAATAAAACCTTTGAATATTTAATGAAATTTCTTGTACCTAATACTTATATTGATTTAGGGTGCGCTTATTTAAATTACATTTTGAACGATGTTCATTTTCGGGATCACTGCTTAATTTCATGATTTCGCCCAAAAGTGTGTAAAAGAGAGAATTTAATAACTCACCTCTTAAGATTGAATATAACTAACCGAGCTTGCAAAATTAAACGTTTAATTTAATTCTAATCGACAAGGTATTATACTAAAAAACTACAGCAACGCATGTGCAAAATCTACTCATACGGTACTTTATATAATATGTATAACACAAACTATCCTGATCTTTAAAAACTAAAATTTTTTTTTAACGCTCTTCATTTTTGATTTTCTAGTAGGTTAGTTAAACAGTATGACGTATCAAATATCCCCTCACATTTCTACTGGTTGGGATGTTTAGCATCGTCAGTATTATATGAATTAAGTCGATTGACTTAGATTCGATTTGTATTAAATTATTTCAAATTAGTATTATTAAAACTGTCAGAAGATATAGTAGATGGTGATAAATATTACATTACAAGGATTAAAAATGGAAACTTGGGCATAAATCTTCGGCATATGTATTATACCATAAAAATTGGAAAAGAATAATAGTTGGAGTACCTCATATACACTTGGTTATGCTTTAAGTGTGTTTTTTTCTTGAAAAAGGTTCGATCCCTGTGACATACATAAATGTAACGTTTTAAATATTCTTATTCAAAGATAACTACCGAAACTATGACCAGACATTTGTCTTCATTTTAACCATTCTTCCATAATTAACATGTAATAATGACATGTGATTTTGGGCAGAGGTCATAAATATTATGGTAAAAAATATAAATATGTAGATATTAATTGGATGGAGAATTTGTAATCAAAACGTTTAATAATTGTTCAATATTTCCCTGATAAAGTGATGCTAATTGCGGAATAACTATGTCACTTTTTGTTTTAGATAAAGGTTATCCGGGTGTGTCAGATGTAGGTAATTAAACAAAGAGGTAGAGAACGTAAGGGATATTTTAATAAATTATCACTGTTCTATGCCAAGCTTCTCATTCTCATAAAATATCAGATAAGAATCTTCAGAAGCTTCTAGTGATATAAGGTGAATATGCCAAGAAAGGTTTATTAATTGATGGTGCTTACACTTATAAATTGCTATCTATCCTCATAATTACACATAAATCTACAACTGAAGTATTTTAAAATATTAGTTATGTTTTACCTATACAGGGTGTTACAAAAAGGTGTAGCGGGTTATGCATATCCGGATTCTACATTTATGACAATAAGTCTAAAATGTTCAGTAACATTTTTATGATTTCGGTTTAGGTACTTTAGCCGTAATCAACCATTTTGTATTTTCTTGACAATAATTATTCCAAAAACCCGTCAAGATATTTTTATGAAATTTGGCATATACTTCCTTTCTCAGAAGTCTAAATTTTTCAAAAACATTTTTTTTCCAAAATCATCAATTTTCAAAATGCCGGACATTCAACCATTTTAAAGCAAAATTCCATGAAAACTACTAGATAAAGATTAGGTAAGTATTAACTATAAAAGTACTAAAAATGTTGTTTCTTGCACAATTTAATTTTATTTAGTAGTTTTCATGAAATTTTACTTTAAAATGTTTGGATGTCTCCCATTTTGATAATGGATAATTTTGAAAAAAAAAATAATTTTGGAAATTGTAGACTTCTGAGAAATGAAGACATATGCCAAATTTCATAAAAATATGTTGAAGGGTTTTTGAAATAATACCTAATTATGTTCAAGAAAATACAAAATGGTTGATTACGGCTACACTAAGGCGAAATCATAAAAACGTTGTTGAACATTTTAGACTTATTTTCATATGTGGAATCCAGATATGCATACGCTTGTATTTTTTTAACGTCTTGTTTTTGTTTTTACGTAAGTTCGGTGGTAGACTTGGGTTGAATCACAGTATTCAACTGTGTCGAAACATTAAATTATGTCATACAGGATGTTCACTTTTTTTTGCTCCAAACATCGACATTTTCAAACTAATTTAAATCCCCGGTAAATTTTAGTTTTGTTATTAAGTTTACCCTATACCTAAGTGCGATAGTTTTTTTGTAAATTGAGATTTTCTATTCCTTACGGCAGTAGATAGTGGCGCGATGGTTAAGGCGCGTGGACGATTCAACGCATAGGCCAGACACTTGAAGACATGATACATGCATACACCGGCGCTTAGAGAGAAAAGCGTAACATTCTAATGGACTGGCACGCCACACGCTCGTTGTTTGTAGCCGAAGCGGTGGTGTAAAAACTGCAATTAATTAAAAATTGTTTTCCAAAAACGTGACACAATTTTGGTTTCTAAATGAGTCTCATTTTATTATTCATATTACAACGAAGACGTTCGTGTAAGTCTAATGCTCCTACTACCTACCATTCCCGAGAATGCAATGTGCTACAATATCGTCTGTAGCGTCTATAAAAATCAAATTTTGATAATACAATTTTACAATCATATTAACAAATGTTGAATCTACATACTAAAATTTCGTTCCATTTGAGCGAGTAGTTTTGTTTTTATGTAACTCTAAACTTAGCTAGCGTGTCGCAAACGCCGAAAATGGACACTTTGGTTCGTTCGGCCGTAGAAATGGCCCTTAAAGTGCATTTTAAAAAAAGTTGTATACTTTTTGCGCCGACAGTATAATATCCACATTTAGCGAAATTCCACATTTTGCTCTTGCGTTTCAAAACCGTATTAAGCAATGGGGTTATTAAATCCCACTTCAATTTTGTATACATGCCATTATGTGTTCTCTTAATTGCACGAAATGCATTTATGTGTATGACTGAAAATTTAATAGTGCCTTTTATACAGTACAACGGAATAATAGAGCAGCTGAACTATTATTTTGAACTTCTAGCAATCCATCTAAATGTACTCATAATTGCCATTGTTATCAATATAACACCTAGTTTATTATGTACGAGCGGTGCAACGTACGTTCTAATTCTGAATTTTCACCATCATTGTGCCACTAATACATTTGGGTAACGACTCGTTTTGTTTTTCAAAAGATCATAATAATCCAATTAGGCTTCCTTTGTTAGGGTGCTGCATTGTGTTATTGAACGTCACTCTGAAACGCGAAATGTATACATAATACATGAAACGTTGATTTGTTTCATAGGTTTTCAATTTCAAGGTTAAATTTATTTTTGCTCTTTAAAAGTTAAATGTATCCATTTTAAATAAGGGTTTCTCAAAATTCGTGTTGCTTGCTTCGTGGGGTTTTTAGTCGTAAACTGTCTGGTTAGGTCGGCTTCTTAAATTTGGTGTAATTATGCTGCGTTTTATGGAGTTTAATGAAATAATTAGTCACTGCTGGATGAATTATTTTTTTACGCACATTTAAACTGATCGTGAATAGTTTATTGGGATCAATACCTGGAATTGCCTATGAATGGCCAACAATCCATCATTTGTACAGTTGTACAGCTGAACAATTGTCTCTGTTATTGAAATTAAAGAACAATATATTTAAGCGATGGTATCCTTATTATTATACTAACAATTTCCATTTAGTAAGGGAAATTTTACTGTTGTACTTTGGTAATACCTCTCAGAAAATGGGAAATCGCACAATATTAATTATGATAAGAATTCATTTTGAAAAAGCTCGTCGCTTATCCAGGGTAGTCCAGCAGCAGAACTTAGGCAGATAGTAGAAAACGCTAAAATAATGACAGTCTCATGTAAACTTACATCCTAGGAAACTTCGTTTTCGATATACAGTATGTTGAAAATTTGGGAAAAGTATATTATTTTAAATAGTGTTAAAGCGCCCGTATGGAAAAATTGGAAATTTCTTTCACAGTATAGACTATAAGGTTCTTTTTGGTTCCTACTCGTTGGGTGTCCGGCTCATTTTACCTTAAATGTAATGTAATTAGCCGAATATAAATTTTGAAGGCCGCTGGATTGGTTGTGGGGGTTCAGTCATCTGAAAGATATCATTTATTCCACTAAAAATTATGATAATTAAACAACAGAAAACGTAAATGTGAAATAAAATTAAATGTTTTACAAAAAATTACTATCCGTAATTAATAAAAGCTTTCATTCTGATTAAAGCGACACAGTGAATGAAGTATTTCCTGTATAATTGTTGTGTTGGTTCTAAATTCGTCTCTTTTCCTTGTATTTTTTATTAACCCTCTCGTGCATAATATTTCAAAAATATTTAAAAAAATTGAGGAAAAAAAATTATTTGGACACAATAAGGCACAAGATTTATTTATTGACCAAAAATATAGTCGAAAAATTTTACATTAACAATATTTTAAACAAAAACAATGAAGTCCATTCTAGTGGACATCATGCATTTGATTATCTTTTTCTTTGGTATGAAAATACTCAAAGCAATCAGGACAGCAAGGCTCATTGCATTTTCTACATATATATTTATTTTGTTTTTCTATGACATGCAGCTGAATGACATATTCTAGCGTTTTTTATTCCTGTAAATTTGGGCCAATGACCAAGTTTACCCTTTTTTATTTCATTCGCCGTGTGGTGATTTGGTTTTTTCTTCTTCAATATGTAAGGTGGTGTAACTGATCGTGCTCTTCCACTTTTATTTTCTTTATGTTTACCTGTTGCCCGACCGACACTGGCTTTAAATTCCACTTATTTCCAGTTCGTTTGAATGAAATCCACGTATTAATCATAGTTACATCTAGAAAAATGTGTATTTGTTTCGTCTTCTGAGGGGATACAATGCAAGGAGTTGGTCTAAAAGATCTACTCCGCCCATACTTAGAATTGTAAGGAATGTGGGCGACTTAATTTGATAACAGTTTTATTTGGCTTGCACCAAGGTGTCCCGTCCAGCACAGTTTGATGCGATATAAAGTGAATTGTTGTTCATCCACTTAGTTATAGTAATGTCACCAGATTCAGTTGAAGAAACACAAGAACTACCTCTCCCTTTCTTCTTTAGTTCGTTATCTGCCTCCAGAATCTTCTCTGCTCCTGTAAGGCGGTTTGAGTGCAGAGTCCCTGTTGTAAATATTTGTTTTATTTTTAAATATTCCAGTAGTGGAACACAACAAAACAGATTAAGGGGGGGTTCAAGAACTTCTTTCGATCCAATATTGACCCTGATTTCTATCGCGTGAAGGCCTTCAAAGCTCTCTTACGTCTGCCCACTTTGGTATTCTTCTTAGGCACCTTTCTTTCACCTGCACGCACCGATCCTGGTTTACGTTGGCTCATTCCACTGAAGAAATCTCTACGAATTTGTTTGATGAATTCCGAAATTTTCGCATAATAAGAGCCTGAAGTAAAGAGGTGTGATGGAACGACAATTTTTCCTGCTCGTACGCCAAAAGTTCACTCGCCATTGGAAAAGACTCGCACTTCATTTTTTGGACAACTCGCTGTGACCACCGTATTGGTCGAATTTTTGACTTTTATATCTGAAAATGACCCCAATGAACCCTCACGGCAGTTATGCCTATCGATATCGCATTGGGGTATGCTATTTCTATTGTAATTTTGAAAGAATTGCAAAATATCGCAAGAAAACAGTATCTGTCACTTTGACACATCCTAGACAGCTTGAAACATTATACTTTTTGCTAAAACTAGGCACATGAGCCGTACCATGTTCTTAGGGTCATTTTGAGACATAAAACTCCATGATCGAAGCAAAACTATGGTCAGAGCGAGTTGTCCAGAAATGCATGCCAAAGTCCAAATTTAACATGGCGTTTATATGGGAGTGTGATTATGAAATTTTGGTTACTTAGGACAATTGAACCCCTCCTTAATCAAAGAAAAATTTATGATTTTTTTAAGCAATATCGTCGCTTAGTCGAATTATTACATCCGCACAAGCACCAAAATCACTAATTGTATCCTGTCCTCGTCCAGCCCCTTGGTAAATTTCAAAGCGGTACATGTACCACTTACTCAACCTCTGACCCAACTTTTCACTCCCAATTTTTTTAGTTTTTTGGGAAGGTACGGTTTCAAACCTAGTCGACCTTTCAGAGGCACAATTTGTTCGTCAATTGCTTGATATTCTTCTGGTTCTGCTGCTGATAAAAAATGTTGTTGCAATTTATCTAGAAATGGACGAATTTTTCTTAGTTTATCATTATCATTTACGTTTTCTTCCTAGTTATTTGCAAAGTGCAAATATCGAAGAATTAATTCGTATTTGTTTACAGATTTAGATTCAGCAATCAAATCCATTCTCAACGCTTCGTCGCTACTCCATAATGACGTATGCGAGGATATCTAATATATGACATAATTAAATTGACTCCCACAAATACATAAAATTCGTCTCTAGTAAATCCAAAATTTGTTTTATTGTTTTGATTAGCATATAAGCATCATCCACCAAATCGTTGGTAAATAATGATAAAAAAAATCAACTGGATTCTTCTTCTGCACATTTATGACTTCTGTTCCCAAAAATGGTGGTAAAGAACAGGGACCATAGATGCTGTCCCGTGCCACTCATTTCTTCACCTTCTGTACCGTTTGCTTAGCAAACAACTGTGCTAAAGGTATCTCATCCTCACTGTCAAACTCATTTTCATTATCATCTGCCCTATTTTCTATTCCCATAATAAGATGTTCGTTAGCATTCGTATCTTGGTCAACATCAGACTCAAAATCCGATGCATACGGCAAATCAAAGCTGATGTCACAGTTTTCAACACCATTTTCAATTAATTCATATAATCACCAGGCTCAATATTACTTGGTATATCAAAATGAAACAATCTGAAAAACAAATAGTCCGGGAGCCAGTGACCGTTTAGAGTTAGTCATTTTACAAAAGCTGAAAATTTTTCCTAAGCTTTGTTTAGCATCCCTAGTAAATAAATGGACCTCCAGCTGGCGCACTTGCGGGGGTTGTAGCTGCGGCAGCCCCCCAAACATATAAAATATTGAGTGCCAATCACGCAGAGTGTGCGTGATACTAGCATGAAACTTTGCTAACATGTTGATTATGTTATAAATAAATGGAAAACCGTAGCCAGCTGAAGTAATGGTGGGGGATTATGTGCCAGCTGGACACTTTTCCCTCACTAAATGTAAAGCTGGATATTTGTTTCGTTTAACTTATTAAGTTATCTGTTGTAGTGGCGCACCCAGGGGGGGTTTTGGGGGTTCAACCCGACAAATACCTTCGCCTTCAAAATTTAGCAATATTGCTGTACCGTAGGTAGTGTAGGTAGGTATACAAAAAAGTGTTGGATACGCACCACGCACCACTTTGTTTCTTCAATGAAGTTAGATAGTCCGCTTAACTTTTCTTAAATATTTTTGACCCCCCCCCCCCCCCCCAAACAAAAACCTGGGTGCGTCCCTGATCTGTTGCATTACCAAATTTCAACTCTTGCGGAATTATTACATTTAGTGAGGGAAAAGTGTCCAGCTGGCACATAATCCCCCACCATTACTTCAGCTGGCTACGGTTTTCCATTTATTTATAACATAATCAACATGTTAGCAAAGTTTCAGCTTTTGTGGTATTAATTTTTTTTAACACATTCCCTGTCTACGTAATGCTTGTCATATTTGTCAGAAACCGGTCGACTTTTGTTTATTAAGGCTCTTCTCAGCAGGCCGACACGAGAACAACTATTTGTGAGCCACGCCGCAGCGAATATCCTGCCTTAAACAGACACGTACACATCACGCAACATCTGCGTGATCGGCCTCCCGACAAATATTAGTATCACGCACACGCTGCGTGATTGGCAATCAATATTTTACATGTTTGGCGGGCTGCCGCAGCTAAACCCCCCGCAAGTGCGCCAGCTGGAGGTCCATTTACTTACTAGGGATGCTAAATAAAGCTTAGGAAAAATTTTCAGCTTTTGTGGTTTTGGTCATTGGAAAAGGTCGCTGGCTCCCGGACTAAAATGCACAACTTTAAGTTAGAAACGCAAGGTGTTCACTATGGTGGACAGATTTACTGTAAGTTTTCTTTGACATAGTTATAAAATTAAATTATTTGAAATATTATATTACGTTTGAACACTAATCAGCATGATAATTAACATTTTTTTTCCTTTACTTTAGGTCTTCCATAAATTGATTAAACAGACATTGTATCTTACATATTTACGTCCATGTTGACAGTTGCTGGATCGCAAAAACAGATAGGCTGTTTATTAACAAGAGAAATGAAAGTAATAAAACACACAACCTCCCCTTTTGCAATAGTATAATGAAAGATGAAAAATTGTAAGTTTTCAATTCGATGGAATGAGTATGCTTCGTTTTTTTGTTTTTTATAAGATAAGGTACTTAAAAAGCACCTGAAACTGCAAGCAATGGAAACTGACAGGTTTGTCATTTGGCTGTTATAAAATAAGGAATACCAGAATTTTTTATATAGAACAACTGGGAGCATTACATCCTCGGGAATGGGGCTTATCGTCGATTGTGCAAAAATTACAATATAAAGGGTTGAAAAAGTGGCGACTACTGATAATAACTACATGCGTTTTTGTAAATTACACAAACTCGGAATTTCAAAATTTGAAAAATAGGAAATCTATCCATATAAATTTTTGTTAAATAACACAGATTTTATCGATGGGGCACTTTCTTATCCGCCTCATCTGACTGGCGACCACTGATTGTCAGTACGGACTTGTAAAAAAGTTTCCGGATGTGTCTATGGAATAACGGAACCCATTTTGAGAAAACAAACAAATACATATATGTACAATAAAAATAATGGAACTTGTGTATTGATTTGGTGAATTGTTGATGTAATAACGACAAAGGACTAATTCAAAAAGTGTCTTACAAAAATGACAAAAAAAATGCTTGAAATATAATTCCTTCATAAACAAAGAAACAATAAAATAAAGAAAGCTTTTTCAAAACCCATTCTGCGATTTTTGCAATTTACGTCCTAAAGTTTTTATTAAGTACGTCATAATTTTGTTATTAAACATTTTGGAAAAAACGATATAACAACAGTTGTGGGTAGCAACCGTTATTCGAAAAAAGTAGTTCAAAAAGTTAAGTATAGAAAATCTTGTTTTAATAAGAGGAACAATCATTAATCGTATTAAATAATTTGTTTATATTATTGGTACCGACCGATAAACATTGCAAACTTACTCAAAATATTAGATGTTTTTATTTAGTTCGAATAAATCAATCAATCAATCCAAAACGTAATCATTAAAATGAAAATGTCTGAGATATTTTGAAACATCTGTGAACGATCTGAGATGCTTTCCATTCCATTCATGCTTAGATATTAATTAAACTTTCACAACTGATTAAATCATTAAAAGGTAACACAGCGTCCTATAGTGAGTGCTCCATGCACATACACTTAATGAAGTTAATAATTGAAAAGATCCACTTCCATGCTTATAAACACTAATTAATTCGATTTCTACTTAGAAGCTTTAATTAACTGTACAACAGTAACACTGTTCCAAACAAACACTAATTTAATAAAGATCATACTCCTCCCAAAATTTTCTGTTTGAGTTAATTTCCCTTTTGGAATGGATCGGATTAAGACCTTTCGTTAAAGTTTTAAATAAGAATGGGTTGTGAGAGAATCGAATGAACAAAACACGGAACGCCAGTGGATATCATGAACAAACTTTACTAGACTTCGTGCAACTAACATTGTAACTAGGATCCGTCCAAATTAATCCTTCGAACTGAGAACAATGGTTGTAATAGATGTACTAAACCATTTGTACTGCAAATAGAAGAAAATAATAAAGTACGATCTTTCATCATCTTCTCTGATTTTATCACATCCTTCGTGCAGCTACCACGACAATCTCCATTAAAAGTACATTACAAATTCTTAATGCTATTGTATTTGTTCGATTATAACTTCAATATAGAAAACTAGGTTAATGTCGTAGATATCACGTAAATTTACGCCAAAACTTACGTTCTATTAAAAATAAATTACAATAAATTCAGCACTTGCGGAACGAGAGAGAGAAATAACGGTATTACAAAAATGCATTATTTGTAAGTGCACACTTTTCTGTTAGGAAAACGCTTAAAAAGCAAATTAATGTGTGTTGACCCGTTAAAAGTTTATAAATGATTGTGTCAACCGGCTGTGGCTTTTCGAAAACGTCGAGATTCAATTTTCGCCCTTGTTTCTTTTATTTTTATTTACTACACAAGTGCTTGGTGGACTTGAACGAACTAGGGAAATGGTATTCATTCTACCGCATTTGAATTTTCATGTTCTTTTGTATATTCCTTTTTTATTCCACTCCTTTTTGATCGTACAAGCTTCGGTTCTTATAAATTCTACACTCATCAAACATAAGTAATAGCGCCCAATCTCTGGTTAGTGGAAATTTCAATTTCATTGTTGGAAAGAATATGTCACACACTTCAACGCTTCAATTTATTATTTTTGTTGAATGAATTCTGCGATGCGAGCGTATATAAGATTTTAGTTGCAAAGAAAGAGTACTTTCCTTGGAAAACAAACTTGGTAAAAAACAATGTTTAGTTCGCGTATTTGAACAATGGAAAAGTTTCATCAAATAACGACAGCCAAAACACACTTCATTACATACTTTCAGTCAATTTTGTTTGTGGTATTTAACCACTTGTAACGAAACTTTCTAAAACTAATTATCCCTGTAGATTTTAGCTCTTTTTCTAAAAAGTTATTTTAAATAATAGAATCTACGATTACTTTTTTTTCTTTTCTTCTGATAATAATATCTACGTATGTCGTATAATCGAACTTTTTCGTAGTGTTGTTGCTACGATTCTCTACTTTTGATTAATGGCTTAGAAACTCACTTTTCTTATTGAACAATGCATTTACGTAAGACACTACGCGTGAGTAGAATTCCATACTCTTCTACGAATATTTAGAAAAACTCGTTTTGTTTATAACCTAACATTTCGATCTAAAAGATACGAAAGAACAAGGTGCATTGCAAAATTCAGTTTATAAAGCCACAAAACCAATTATCATTAGAAAATAATAAATTTGTGGTAGGAAGTGTGTTAAAATGTAGTAATTGAGTTTCGATTTGAACAGCGGATATTTTTGTTGATTGGTAAGTTGTAATTAATCAAAAAAGTATGATTACTTGTACGCGAAGTTGATATTAATAGTGATAAGGTGAGTAAGTGTAGGGGTATCACTTTTAGTAATGCTGTTGCGTAAGTGCAGTGGAAAAATTTATTGGAATTAGTTCACACATTTTTAAGATTATACCGGGTGAGTCATTTAACCTGGAATTTGAAATATCTTGAAAAATACGCATTGTATAGAAAAATTTGCTGAATCAAAACTTGAATATCTCCGAGGAGTAAATTCGTTAGTACTAAATTACACCCCCGCCTACAGGGAGTGGGGGTGGCAAATGCGAAATCTTAAATCGGAACCCCTATTTTTTATCGCAGATTCGGATTCTACGTCGAAAGTTACGTTGTTACATACGATTTGTCCGAAACATTTTTTTCGAATCGTGACAGAGGGCGCTGTAATCGCAAGAAATGGAATAGAAGTAAAAAAACATATAAACACGTATTTAGTAAGATTCGACAGACGAACGCTTGTGCTCAGGTTGTTCAAGTTCAAGGTCACCATTTCGAGCATTGACTTCATTAGCACTTTCACCACTGAATATGTATTTGATCTATATCATCATATCATTTATGAATATCAGTATTAATAGTCAATATAAGACTAATTAGCAATAATTTATAATCCTGGATAAATAATGTCTCATACATTATCCTAGGATTGTAGGATTATCTGTCCCTATAGTGTTGGTTGGTGGGATTATTTGTCTCAATAGTAATGAAATAAGAGTAGGATGACTTCAGAGAAACATTTATTTTACTATACGAGTACGTAATTTTGTTGCCTACACCTCAGAGTGGTAAATACATCTGAAAACTATTTTTACGGAATTGTGATAAACTCGTGTATTTGTGGGATATAATCTCCCTTTCGTAGCTTTAGAAAACTTAGTGGGACATATATGTCCCGACAGTGCTGAAAGGGTTAGTGAGAGGCAAAGGGATTCACGTTAATCAAGCACTACGAATGTAACATAAAACTATTACGTCCTCATCGTTGTTCCTGGGTTACGTTAAAATCGGTTTATTCACCAAACACCCCCTCCCACATACAGCTGTAGGAGTGGGGAGGGGGCAACCCTAACATGTTTATTTGTGTATCTGTTTTTTGACTTCTGCTCCATTTCTTGCCATTACAACGCACTCTGTCGGGAATCGAAAAAAAAATTCTGACAAATCGTACGTAAGTTTCCACGTAGAATCCGAATCTGCGATAAAAATATTAGATCAATATTAGATAAGAAGCGTTAATAACTACAAAACCGCTAAAGATAGGTATAAGGATACCTATAGTTTATCGATGCGTAAATTAAATCGCCTTCCAAATATGTAAAAATATACGGGGTGTTTGATTTGAAAAAAATGACTTTTTGGTGTTTGAAGTTTTTTAACTTTGCCACTAATTTTGAACGCCCTGCATAATCTGTGATAGGTTTGCAAATGTATTTTGTGAACCCTTACGGTTTTACTTGGTGTTTGTAAAGTATGAATGTTTTGCATTCAAAGAAGAGCAAAAGGTGGGCTATTAAACATCCTTCCGCAAAATCATACCTATCTCAAAAATAGTTGAAGATAGGTATAGGTCTATAGGATAATCTAATACAGTGTAACGCAGAATCGATTGTATAATCCAAAAATCCAATAATACACAGGGTGTTTCATTTAAAATAAGAAGATGAATAGCGATTTCCGGTCCTTCCGGAAGTTGTACAACATCGACAATATTTGAGAACAAAAGAAGGTTATCCTTAACCTGAAAGTTTCAAATTCATAAGTAGTAAGCGACCCGAGAAACTTCTAATGAACGGGTTCCGTAATGTACCCTGCATAGAGCACTAGAGCAGCTGTTCTTCTTCGGAGATTGTAAGTATTTATTTGATCTCATCTTTACTCCTATCATAACCTCGACGGGAGTACGGTTTACACTTCGTTGAAATGTAGTTTCCACACAACTTTTTATTGCTCTCTCAAGTTTCTACATTAAGTCTGGAATTGGCATTCTTCTTCTACTGCATTTTTAGTTCGCTTTGTCTCGAAATTACCTTTTTTATGAATCTTCTTGATGATTTTGTGTTGCATTTTCTCTGGTATCACTATCAATCTCGTCCATTTTTCATCTTGCATAAGATGTTATTTTTTATAAAATAAACTTGGAATTTTTCTGCTCCTTCTTCCCTCTCGTCTATGCCACTTCTTCCACTTCCACGGCTTTGTCATCTTCAAAGTCTTTCTCGGGTTCTTTTCTTAATACATCGTTTTCTTCCTTCTTAACAAATCTTTCAAAATCTTGTCTGTTTCGTCTTCGTCTTGTGCTCTTTGTAACTTTGTCACAGCATCTTCAGTTAAGGTAAGTACTGGATATCTGCTTAATGTGTCAACATGACTCATTCGCGTGCCGGTACGGTGCTCTATTATATAATCATATTCTTCGCCGTACGACGACTTTTGGGAATGGCGGGATGGTATCGGCGGTTCATCCCAGACTTTTCGACATTGGTAGCCCACATCACTAACCTTATGCAGAAGAACATCAAGTTTAATTGGTCAACTGATTGCGAAAAGGCATGGA
The DNA here is from genome assembly GCA_036250285.1 of Pyrocoelia pectoralis. Taxonomy (NCBI): domain Eukaryota; kingdom Metazoa; phylum Arthropoda; class Insecta; order Coleoptera; family Lampyridae; genus Pyrocoelia; species Pyrocoelia pectoralis. Next base: position 10,833,215 of record CM070075.1, read on the forward strand.
AGAAGATTGAAGAGCATCTGGTGTCGGCTCCTATAATGTCATGCACTGATTTTGAACTTCCCTTTGTTATCCAAACTGATGCCAGTGATTACGGCCTGGGAGCAATGTTAACGCAATCCCACTCGAACGGCGAAAGAGTGGTTAGCTACATCAGTCGTTTTCTAACAAAAGCTGAACGGAAATTCAGCGAGAAGGAATGCCTTCCCGTGGAATGGGCAGCTGAAAAGTTCCGCCCTTATGTTGAGGCCACCCAATTTACAGTCATCACAGACCATTTCGCCTTGTTGTGTTTGCACAATTTAAAAGAACCATCTGATAGACTGGCTCGCTGGAGCGTGAGGCTGCAACAATATGATTTTAATATTATACATAGAAAGGGAAAGGATAATGTGGTGGTGCCGGACGCTTTATCACGTGCCGTTCCTGCAATTATCGAAATACAGACTAAAGAAGATCTGTGGGTAACTAAAATGAGTACGAATGTACTGACGAAAGCACTTAATTTCCCCCTATGGTTATATGATGGCAGCACGTTATACAGGGTGGGCCAACGAAAAGGTAACAGACGAGTTTCTGGCTAGAGAAAATTTTTTTTTGAGAAACGCAAAAACACGTCAATTTTTACATCAAGGGGGACAACTTTTGCTATGAATTTCAACTTAAAGTGATTTCATCCCTTAGCGCTGAGAGAACAACCCCTAAAATTTAAATAGGGATCATGGGGCAAGTGATACGTCATTTGAAAGGTCTTTCTTTTCTGACTTCAGTGCACTAGTTTTTTTATTTTTTTTTATTTTTAACCAAAAAAATTGAAGTTCCAAAATGGAAAATGAGGAAAGAGATTGAGGCATTTAAAAACTCAAAAAAGCTCGGACATGTCAATTGTTTTTTTCTTAGAGAAGCTAGGTACTTTTACTGCTATTTGACATTGTTTCGCCCCTTGGGTACAGGGTAAACAACCCTTACCTTTTAAATAAAAACACGGGTTAATTTTTTCTTGTGCTAATCAATAAAACAAGTTTATGCAAATTCAACCTTAGTTTAATAAATGTTCGAAGTGCCCTGTCCTCAGCTTCCATGCAATAATACGATTTTGATTCAATCGTTCCCGTATATTTTGCAGCGTTTCAGGAGTACAGTATCATTTAAAAACATAACCCTTTCATCTCATTGTTCACCGTTCATTCTTTGTTAATAAAAATATTATATTAAAGGGGAGGTTTAGAGTTTTACTTTACAACTTACCATTCACCCCCTTTTTGAGACTTACGAACTTCATCAATAATGTCGTACAGTATCACCGCGTTCTCTTAATCTCACCCCATTAGATTTTTTTTATGGGGTCATGTAAAGAGTAAAGTTTATTCCACTGCGCCGGAATCTTTGGAGGAGTTACGTGACCGTATAGTACATGAATGCCGCCTGATCACTCCTGAAATGTTGCAAAATGTACGGGAACGATTTAATGAAAATTTGTACTATTCCATGGAAGCTGAAGGCAGATACTTCGAACATTTAATAAATTAAGGTTGAATTTTCATAAACTTGTTTTATTAATTAGCACAAGAAAAAATTAACCCTTGTTTTTATTTAAAAATGTAAGTGTTGTTTACCCTGTACCCAAGGGGTGAAACAATGTTGTCAAATAGCAGTAAAAGTACCTAGCTTCTCTAAGAAAAAAACAATTGACCTGTCTGAGCTTTTTTGAGTTTTTAAATGCCTCAATCTCTCTCCTCATTTTCCATTTTGGAACTTCAATTTTTTTTGTTAAAAATAAAAAAAAATAAAAAAAACTAGTGCACTGAAATCAAAAAGAAAGACCTTTCAAATGACGTATCATTTGCCCCATCATCCCTATTTAAATTTTAGGGGTTGTTCTCACAGCGCTAAGGGATGAAATCACTTCAAGTTGAAATTCATAGCAAAAGTTGTCTCCCTTGATGTAAAAATTGACGTGTTTTTGCGTTTTTCAAAAAAAAATGTTCTCTAGCCAGAAACTCGTCTGTTACCTTTTCGTTGGCCCACCCTGTATAATAAATGCCGAGAAAAATATCCGTGCTTGAACAACTAAGGACAAGAATGGAAAATTGTGGTACCCAAACCTCAATGAAAGGCATGAGAACATGACGATGATGCTACTTGTGGACATTGTGGCATTTATAAAACGTATCATCGAGTTAAACAGCGATTTTTTGGCCTAAATTAAAAGCCGATATAGCTAATTACATCAAGCATTGTAAGATATGTCAAACCCATAAAGTCGAACAAAAAGCTCCTGCCGGATTGATGGCTGGAACCCAGAAAGTATCCAAACCCTGGGAAGCCATTTGCATCGATTTTGTTGGACCTTTACCGAAATCTAAATCAGGCCATTGCTATATACTCACGATCAGAATTGAAAAGGCTGGCTCGAGAATATAACACTAACATCTCATACACCATATTAGATCACCCACAAGCAAATGCATGTGAACGTCAAAATCGGACCCTCAAAACTATGATAGCTTCTTATGTAGAGGGTAAACATTCCATTCTCACTTATTGTTATCTTAAATTTTCTTTCAATCCGCGCTATCCCATATTCTATTGTACAATCCCGGACGACTTATTCTTCAAATCCCGTGTTATACTTCGTATCTCGTGTTACCTTTATATCCCGTGTTATCTTCATATTCCGTGTTACCTTCAATCCCGTGTTATCTTCACATCCCGTGTTACCTTCAATCCCCTGTTATCTTCGTATTCCGGACGAGCCCACAAAATTTGTGGGAATAGGCGGTTGAAAAGAATTAAACACACAAAATAAGGATTATATTACAGGAAACTGAATTAAACGTACCTAACTTAAAAGTAAGAGAACCTCTCACACCTCCCGATCCTACACAAGTTCCATTTTGCGATGTCTGCTGTGTGGTGGAATACGGTTTTGAATTACTTAAACATCTAACATACTCTACCGATTATTTTTTGTTCACAAGCTGAGACCCACCATTGCTGGGAGACACTATAATCAGATAACAATGTCGTAGGTACAAGATTTTAACAGACGTTTTAAAGAAGTTGCGGAAGATTCGTTTTCAGTGTCTTGCAAAAGTTGTAAATCGTTGAACTAAATGTATATTAGTCTTTTAATCGGTTACTTTGAAAAATAAAAATGTCTTTACAGTTGAAATTACGCTGCAAATTAAAAAAAAACACCCTTAATGAAAGATTAACATGCAAACGTTAAACCAAGCTTCTCCAAAAATTACATTACAAATTAGGTTTGCCAAAATCGCACATTTATTACACTGTATTATAATGCTCCTTTCGTATCATCCTAATTCTTACATATCCATGCATATTATGTTTTTAACAATAAAACCGTAAAAGTTTCTGAATTCGCCGCAGTGATTAAACATTCATAACTTCGGTATAAAAGTTACGGAGAAAATTATCATTAGCCGTAAATAAGTCAAGCAGAGCCTGATTGTTCCTAATTGTTAATATGAAGCGAAATACGTTGAGTAATAAAACTTTACTTGTTAAAGTTACCATTGAAATTTTCGTGTAGTAGTGCACGGAAAATTCAACTAATCGCATACCATACCATTGGCAACCACAACGACAGGCAAGATATTCGTGTATTCCAAATCCTAAATAAGGTGCCACTAACATTTACTAAATTTTCTCCATACCAGTTCGGAATATAAAGGCTTTATTGAAGCGTATCCCGGATGCTTACCTCAAATCTCATCGATATCATTTTTCATATTCGCCAAAAAGATTTCACTTTACATTATACTCGAACCGATTAATAAGAAAGATTCCTTTGATATATGTAAATGTATAACATACCCTCAAAGACAAAGTGCGAACGTCACCTTTGCTGGCTGATTTTCAACTTATTCGCAATAAGGTTTGAGAAATTATTAATATATAAATACTATCGTAGCGGAACGAAATTTTGTGCTTTCAGTGAAAGTTTAACTCAAAGTTCGTTTGTATCATTAACGCATTCAAAGCATGTAGATATGAAGATATAAAATTTAATACAGTAAGGTTTAATGAACATTCGCTGTGTTTAAGTATAAAGCGCCCTTTCACACTAACGGTCGTTCGCTAATTGAGATTCTACCAACATGTATTCACATTGGTGTGTATGGAACAAAGAGTCTCGTAACGATGTTTAGTAGATTCAAATATGAGCAAATTATCTGCAATTACCATTCGTACGTAACCACGATTGTGTAACTTTGATGTAGTCAAATGTTATATTATCAAATAAATGAACAGTAGTTTGTGATAACGTGCCCAAATTTTGTACATTGCGTACTCCGTATGTGCGTTACGCTTGAATTTACTAAGAACATAGTTGGTAAAACGTGTGATCGTAACGTAGGCGACAATTAGGTACTTTAGGCAGAAATAGAAACCCTTTTCAACTCTTATTTAATAAGGAAAGGTGACCAACATTATTTAGTGTTTGAACACAAGTTATAGTGAATCGTAGAGTAAGTATATAACCACGAAAAAGTGATTGATTTATTTCTGCATACTTACTTATGTATTTTTAATATTTACATACAGCTTTAATACATTGCCCAGCAAACACACATATAAAATATACGTACAACATATGTAAGATTGAAGTAAATACCCCTACATGTTCTTTTTTATATATTAAGTATGTACGTGTTCTTTAATAAAGTTATGTAAACCGTATGTCACAGATTACGTATATTTTACATAATAGTATAGAAACTTACGGATATTCTGTATACAGAAATTCATATAATATATACATATAGATAATTACATATCACCCATGAAATTTATGTGCTGTCATATTTATATGATTAGATTTATATACGTTATATGTAAAATCTTATATGTAAGAAGTATTACATATTTTTTATGTATGCCTTCTGTAAATATAATTATAAATATTATCATTACATATATTATATTGTCGAAAATAAAAGTCAGTTTCTATTGGCGCCGCATAATTAATCGCACGCGCGGGTTTTCTATAACGCCAAAAATTGTAGTTCACGTACCTTTAATATTAGATCCGTATCGACTAAAATGCATCTAATTTATATAGAAAATAAGTAATATAAAATAAATTAAATCCTGGTCATTTTTCACATAAAGGTAGGTATAATCATTGAATAAGACTTCACTCAACGATATAATCAAACATAATTTAAACTCGCGAAACAGCGCAAAGTTAGGAAAAACGAAATAAAAAAGAGAGTGTTTAAGATTAGCTCAGTGGTACAATGTCGGGTACAAAGAAAACACATGTCGGATTTCGGAATTTGCAACACCCACCCGCAACGGTTCGAATCCGGTTAAGGGAAACTTTTCAAGCAAGTATATAATATCATAATAAACTGTCGGCTTTCAGTTCAGTTAAAAACGGGTTCGTGCAAGAATTAAGTTAATTGAAAGTACAGTTGCACGTAAAAATGTAGTTTTTCCATTTTTTTGTATGAAACTGCTTAAATAATTTTTTACATTGTTAATAATTACATTATGCTCGAGTAGCTGCCATTTGGTCATCGCAACGCTTTTACAACTAATATTTTTTATGTGAATATTACATAAAATATACGTAAAACGTATATAAATTCATGTACTACAAATATAGAAGAATTTACATCTAATAGACATATACAGGGTGATTCACGACTATTCCCTCGGTCTCTTACGCCTAAAGGGTACAAGATATCAGCTTCATTTTTTGGTGACATATGTAAATTGATAACGACTATTTTTTAAAATTATTTTCAATTATACAGGATGCTTCACAAAATTGTAATATATCAAAGTTAGGTTTTTTTAAATGCAACCCCCTGTATTTTATTACATTTTTAGATTTTACGTTAAAAACTAAGGTAACTTTATTAAACGTTCCCTATACCCATCGCTTACCAATTTTGAGAAAATTGTGATTTTAAGAAAAATATTCAATTTAAACAACCCCTAATAACACGGAAACCACTTACTTTCAGTAACACAAATGTATATCGATTTATCTTGACCTTTAAGGCTTTCATTTGCACTACGTAGGATTTCGATTCTTTGTACAGGGTGTTTAGAAAAAGGATTCATATTTTATATTTTTCAAACATCAAAAACTCACCTAACTTAAATGTATGTTTTTATTCTATGTTGAACAACTTTTCATTTTCTATCAAAAACTATGAGTAATGGATATGTCTAAAATCAACGATTAAAAAGTTAATAAGATTTTTCTCTAAAATTTGTATGAAAATGGTTTTTGTTTGCATTCTAGTAGGCAATGATTTTTTTTATTGTAGTTGATAATTAGATATGTGATCAAAACTTAATTAAAAATGAAATTAATAACAAGAAGTAAATATTTATGGAAAAAAATGGTATAGTAAATGCTCACTATGATGACCATTTTCTTCTATGCTCAACCGCACTCGATTTTCAAAAGATCTAACGTTTCTCAGGATATCTGGTGTTATAGTAGCAAACGCATCCTTTATTGTAATCTTTATGTCATCAGCAGTGGTAGGTGGAGTGTTGTGAACCCCTCCTTCCAATCCATTTATTGAGGAATTGTCTATTTAAATATTTTTGAAAAAAACAAACACCATTCTTATCACATTCAACTTCACCAGAATTTATATGGACGAGGCTTTCAACGAAGGTTGAATTTTTGTTTAGGGAGTCTCGAAAAAGTTGGAGAAGAAGATGAATTCTTTAAATGTGTTTTATTGACCGACGAATCCACTTTCCACAACATAACGGCTTGGTAAACCGACATAACTTTCATTACTAAATCGTCACCTGTATCGCACTGTTGACCGCCAAAACCGGTGGAGCCTCAATGTATTTGGGAGAATTTTGATTTTTTGATGGAAACTTGAACGGAGTAAAATTTTTACGGATTTTAGAACAACACTTTTTCGAGTCTTCTTGATGAAGTTTGTTTAGATATTATTATTATTACTATTATCATTAAAAATTTAGTTTACAACACTCCACCTATCACTGCTGATGACATGAAGATTAGAATAAAGGATGCGTTTGCTACTATAACACCATAACGTCCATAACGTTAGAAGATCTCTTGAAAACGAGTGCGGTTATGCATAGGAAAAAATGGCATTTACTACAGTATTTTTTCCATTGCTTCAATTTCATTTTTAATTAAGTTTTGATCATATTTCTAATTATCAACTACAATTAAAAAAATCATGGCCTACTAGAATGCAAACAAAAACCATTTTCATACAAATTTTAGAGAAAAATCTTAATAACTTTTTAATCGTTGATTTTAGACATATCCATTACTCATAGTTTTTGATAGAAAATGAAAAGTTGTTCAACATAGAATAAAAACATACAGGGTGTTCCATTTAAGTTAAGTGAGTTTTTGATGTTTGAAAAATATAAAATATGAATCCTTTTTCTAAAAACCCTGTACAAAGAATCGAAATCCTACGTAGTGCAAATGAAAGCCTTAAAGGTCAAGATAAATCGATATAAATTCGTGTTACTGAAAGTAAGTGGTTTCCGTGTTATTAGGGGTTGTTTAAATTGAATATTTTTCTTAAAATCACAATTTTCTCAAAATTGGTAAGCGATGGGTATAGGGAACGTTTAATAAAGTTACCTTAGTTTTTAACGTAAAATCTAAAAATGTAATAAAATACAGGGGGTTGCATTTAAAAAAACCTAACTTTGATATATTACAATTTTGTGAAGCATCCTGTATAATTGAAAATAATTTTAAAAAATAGCCGTTATCAATTTACATATGTCACCAAAAAATGAAGCTGATATCTTGTACCCTTTAGGCACAAGAGACCGAGGGAATAGTCGTGAATCACCCTGTATATTACATTGAAAATTGCTGACATCCTGACATTAAATATCTCTTATTTTTCTTCCAGTTTTATATAAATCTAAAAAGCTCTTATATAATTTATATGTATTTTATATATAAATGTGTTTTCTGGGTGCAAGGGTTTACAAGAATATGTCATAGTAATAATTATGTAGAGGTTGCAGTATTCAACTAATTCATACATACTATTCAGAAACGTTAGCTATGTTCTATAGTAATACTTTGTATGTAGTACAATTTTGTACAATAAATGGCATTATCACTATCTATTTAAATATTTCTCAGGGTATTGTCAACAACGAAGATTGACCTTCCTTTCATCCGCGTACTTGAAATAGTCAAAATGACAATTGGCGTCGATTGCTTCATCTCGGGGCCTGGAATCGCCGACCTTTACTTTAGGAAAGGTAAAGAAACCATTAGGACTTAAACCAATACTGTACTGAACATGATCTAATAGTTTCTTTAAAAGCTCAATTGTCTTTTGAGTAGTATGTGAACTCGTATTGTCTTGATGAAGATTCTTGCCCTTGGATTTGTTCCTCGAAGTTCACCAAATTTTTTGGCAAACAATCGGTGGTGTACCAATCTGCAATCCATCTTGTAACGGAATTGTAGTTATTATTGTACTTTGGTTCTTATCGATACTCAGGCTAAGCCTGGTTAACTACGGATCGGAATCAAGTAACGATTAGTTCTAGTAATAGATATACCTATATGTATAAAATAAATTTGAAGTGGCTGTAAAAAAACATATGTGTTTTGAAATAGTATTATGTTTATTGTGTAAATGTTTGTTGTTTAACTCGGCGCATAGGTTGCACTCGAGTGGCTAATGTGTTGTTGTCTTTTGTGCTAATTGTGAGTTTGCGTTTGGGTGTAGGTATGTGAACGAGTTAGAGGTGTCACATGATAGTCCAGTCAAATTAGACAAAAAAAGGGGGTTTATAAAAAGTGATGCTAACTTTACGGGACTTTTTCAGGGTTGTTTGGGAAGTTAAGGAGAGCTTAAATCCAAGTTTGCGTATTCCCAGACCCCGTGGGATTTTTTTAAGGGCGGTGGAAAAGGTACAAATTTTGATTTCGCTATAACACTCGGCAGCAATTTATTGATCGTAAAGAAAAAATAAAAAAAGGGTTTTGTAGGTTTGTTGAAGCTCTACCTTTGGTTTCCTTTGGGCGACTTTTCCCGAAAATTAATATTTAACGATTTATCGTAAAAAAACAGTAAAAAAAGGAAACTTTTTTGGTCAACAAATAGAATTTGTTCATGTATGAGAAAGTTGTAGAACAAAATCACCGTGTCAGATTTTTCGATCGGTTGAAAAATAACGTCGAAGTGAGCGTCTGAAGGTGCGTTATCTATTTGCGCCCCTCCGGCACCGGTGCGGCGGCTCGACGCTGCGGCACGCGCTCGAATCTCGGCGCGTTTATCGCTTATATCTCTGTGCCAATGAATCGAAATGAAAAATAAACTTTTTTTCGATTTTGTTCGTTTTTTTTCAAGCTTGTTACGGCAAGAATTGCGAATTGTAACAAAAATTTATCGATAGGTATTGCACCAGTAAGCTCAGTTATATGGGCGATGGGCGTGGATCAGAATTGGTGAGAAAAAGTGAGTTATCAGTAATGTAAGCAAAGTGAGTAGCGAATACTAAATAGAGAAAAGGGCGCCACGCAAGTTCTGTAGGTAATAGCTAAAATTGAGAGTATGAACTGCGAAGATAATCTCAATTCGGAGATAAATAACGTAGTAACCTGTAAGAAAAAGTATGGTAATGGAACAATAATGCAAATAAAAGCAATTTGACGAGCGTATAATAAGGACTCAGTCAATAATATATATATATATATAAATGATTATAAAGTAAGGTAATTGTTCAAAATAAAATAACTAAATGGTAGTAATTGGATAGTAATCCACAAAAAAATAATGTTAATGTTCACTCAAAGGTGATAAGCTAATTAGTGATCCGCTTTACCTTTTGCAAGTAGCGTAGCAAAACTACTAGTAATGGATTTACGTTAACGACAATAAGCAATATTTCAAGTATACGATGCAATCGTAGCGAACAAAAGTAAGTAAGTAATAATAAAAATATGTACCTGTGGGTTCGGTGGAGATCCTTTGCAAAGGCTCTGCCGAAGCGAAGCAATCTAAATAAAGAAAGTTAGTACACGTGGACAGACAATGAGTCGGTCCCAACTACGAGAATACTTAATTACTCACGATTCCCTTGAAGGATCGGATACTGAGTATATATTTTAGCAAAAGAGTTTGAAGTTATCAATAAGTAAAGTTAAGGTAAAAGGGGATAGCTAATCTAATGTAATATACAAGTTAATTAACGCAAACAAAATAATATCTACGTTGAAGTAAAATAACAGTAGTAAATGAAAAGCAAATTTAGCTAGAATGAGGTATTTCAACAATGTATGACGTCACAAAATATTTAAGTTAAGTAAGTATAAAACAATTTAGTGAAGTAAATAATTTCGGAACGGCAGCGTATTTATAAATTCAAATATCTAAAGTTACTGAGTTTAAAGGAAAATAGCGGTAAAATAAGTTATCAGGAAGCGGTGAATGAGTACAGATAAATGAAGTTGTCTTCACAGGAATTGAGAAGATGGCGGCGAGCTGTCAAAGCAGGATCGAGGCCAACGGCTCAAGATGATCACGACCATGTGGTAATGCGTAGAACTATTCTTGAACTTGAACTTGAACTTGAACGCTAAGAAAATTAGGAGAAATTAGAGACGAGAAGTTGAAGGAAAGCATGCGATTTTGACGAGAATAACGAGAATAAGTACATACCCAATGAGTTTAATCACTGACGTTAAGAACACTTTGACGAATTCCTGAGTGCGACACCATTAATTTGTATAATAACCGTAAATATTACGTCGGCGGCGGTTGAAATAAGCAGGAGATTTCGCTCGCAACCAATTAGTTAAGAAATTCCACTTAAAACCGTTTCGATAACGTATAGGTAAAGATAATTGTGGAAATTTCGAAGCACAAAAGATGGATGGTCTGCACCGTTTAAGAGCTCGAAAAGAAGTCTTCTCCTACATCAGAAACGAAACCGAAGGTTCTAGAAGTAAAAAGAGATAGTAGAGCGTGAATGACGTTAAAAGGAGAGAGATGAATAGCACGCTAACACAAGTTCGAGGCGAAGCAACAGATTTCAACCAATTGGAAAATTAGTAATTATGTTAAAAAGTGGACACCTTTCGCCACCTAGTGGACAACCAAAGTACGATCGATAATATCGAATATAGGTAATCCCAACCATAGAGTAAATACCTAACAAGTAAATACACATAACACCCCCCTAACAAAAGTTGAGCTAGGAAGCTGAAAAGAAGAGAAGCTGAGTAGCGAAACCAAAGCGATGAGTTGAGTGAACAGTAGAAATGAGTCAAAGAAGATGAGCACGGATTAGGAAGAAGAAAGGGCGACGACGAAAAATAGGCGAAATGATACCCTAAGATTCATCAGTTACAGAGGAATGTGAACTGTCGCAACGGAACCATTCCTCCAGTGCAGGGCACCGGTACCAAAATCAAGAGGCAATGCAAACCTACTCTACTACGAACAGGCGGGTTGTTAAGCAACATGATTGAAGATCTCCTCCCTGTAAGGAACCGCAGCGGTAATCCAAAATTACTGCGTAAGCAAGCAATGGACCAAAATTGTCTTATCTCAAAAGAGACATATCAAAGTATATAAAGAAAATCCAAAAGCGACATGACGATGAGTATGCAATGCGTAGAATGGCTGGTTCGACACCAAACTCAACAAAACACACCGAAAGTCCCAACAGTAAACCAAAGAGAAGTCAAAAAGAATTCAAGCCAAAGTCGTCAACAGAGAAAGCAAGCCAGTAAGCAAAAAAAAAAGAAAGGAAAGGGCGGTGATGAAAAATAGGCGAAAAGGGGTAGCCTAAGTTCCATTTTGTAGAAAGATGAGAAGTACCGCAAAGCAACCATCAAAATGAGGAAGAAAGGAAAATCAAATAGAAACCCAAGAAAAGTTGAGAGAAGAAGAATCAGTACAAGAAAACCATAGAGAAACTTTAACTAACGAATAAGAACACACTACTAAAATGTTGTAAAAGCCGTAAAAAATACGTTTTTGATGAAAACCAGGAGAAGCATAAGTTCCTGACTAAACAACAAAAGGGGTCTCGACCAACACATAAATACGAAACATATCGATTTAAAGCAAAGGTATTGTATCGAGCAACAAGAAAGCAGAGCAACCTAAACGAAAGTTTGAAGAAACAAATGAGAACAATAGAAAACAGGAAGTAAGTACACGAAACCTTCATGCAACGTTAGCGAAAACAGGTGAGCAGATGTCCTATTAAACACTAATTTTATCGACTTACGCAAGACGACACAAAATCGACTGGAGCAAAGGCGTGTGATCGCGTCACAAGAAAGAAGACGAAGATACCTAGTTGAGAAGAGAGAGAGAGAACGAAGATAAAGAACTCTGTGTTGTGTGGATTGATAACCAGGGAAGCATCAGTCCTAATTAAACAATACCAAGGTTTGATTATCGCAATAAAGCCGAAATAAATTCGCAATATGGAGCAAAGGCGAAGCACAAACTTGTCACAAACATTATTCCAAAGTAGAAAGAAAGTGAGAGAGACTGTTGCGAGATCATGTATCAAAGGCCCTAATCTTTGTCATGTATGTTGGAAAAAGAATCAAGGGTGTGTAGAAAAAAGTGACGGAGTAGTATGTCAAAGAAAAAATCTTTAATTTTTTTGTAATAATTTTTTGTTAATACAGTTAGTTATTTTTTCTCACAACGTTCACACGTTTTATTTTATCCGTGTCTGTTTTCTTTCGTGAGGACTTAATTACCGGGTAGGGATTAGGTCACTCAACATTTTTTGGTGACCCCGACGTGATCATTTTTGCTGTGAGATTTGGTTCCGTGTGTGCGTGTGATCGAGCGGACCACTAAGCGATAAGTTGAAAACGACGGACTTCTACGACGTGTGTGACGTATAATGGATGCGTTAAAACGAGCACGTAGGCCATTAAGAGCCAATCTAACGCGACTTATTAATGAACAAATGGACCTATTGAATAATGAAAATTCCGATATTGTGAGTATCCAAGCCAAACTAAATTGCATACGAGAGTGTTATATTAAAATAGAGGCTCTGAATAATCAAATTCTCAACATGTTGTTGGAACTTGATACTGACGAGGAATATTTAATAGAATCCGAGAGTATAGACACGTATACGCAAAAATACAATATAGCAAAGATCCGTACCGAAAATAGGGTACATGACGATCAGACAAGTGCGATAGGCAGGAATGAATCTATTGATAGTGCTCGAAATAACGAGGCCTTACGCTCGAATAATTCTAAGTATCCAAAGATTCAATTGCGAAAGTTTGATGGTGATTTGAAGGAATGGCTGGGATTTTGGGCTCAGTTCAAAGGGATCCATGAAGACCTACATTTATCGATAGCTGAAAAATTTCAGTATTTGACACAATCCATGGTTAATAATTCGAAAGCCCAATCTGTGGTGGATAGTTTTCCCCAATCTGACGAGAACTATCAAAAAGCAATTGATGCTCTGTGCAAACGTTTTGGCCGAGAGGACTTATTAGTCGAGGTATATGTGCGCGAGCTGTTAAAGTTAGTCTTAAATAAAAGTGTGAGGGCAGGTCCTCAAATAGCAAAAATGTACGATGAATTGGCGTCACATTTGAGAGCGTTGGAATCTTTAGGTGTAACAAAAGATAGATACGCAGCATTATTGTTTCCACTTGTTGAATCCAGTTTACCCGAGGAAACACTGCGAGTATGGCAACGAAGTGTGTCTACAGATGGGCAGGAAAATAGATTAGAATCACTTATGCAATTTTTAGAGCAAGAAGTTGAAAGCGAAGAACGTGTGGCGCTGGCAAAATCTGGTTTTGAAACGACAAAAAATAACAAACAAAAGGTTAATGAGACAAATGAGCCTTTGTGCACAGCAGCAGGTCTACACGTGGGACAGGGCAACGATAAAATTGGATGTATATTTTGTGGAAATCGACATCACAGTGATAAATGTTTCAAGGCACAAGCTATGACGCCTGAAGTCAGAAGGCGGATTGTAAAGGAGAAAAAGGCATGTTATGCTTGCTTGAAATTAGGGCATCCAGCTAGAAATTGTAAGGAGTCTGTCACATGTACAACATGTGGGCGGAAACATTATGCTCTTATGTGTCAACAAGTATCATTGCAGACCACGGCTTCGAGGGAGTCATCTACGGTTGCAAGTGCGCCTGTTGTCGCAGCAGTTAACTCGACTACAGCTGTAACAACTATCAATGTAACCAGCGAAGTGTTGTTGCAAACGATATTGGTGAATATTATAGGCGAAAAAGGTATGTGCACAGCTCGATTGTTATTTGATAGTGGTGCACAACGCTCTTATATCAAGAATAGTTCTGCTAATAAAATTGGTAGTCGAGTAGTAGGTCAAGAAAATTTAACACAAACAGTTTTTGGAGGTACATGTAATGGAATAAGTACACACAATAGATACAGTGTAATCATTGAAAGTTTAGACAACAGTGTCCGACGAGACGTTGAATTTTTAGGTCAAACAGCAATTTGTCGACATATTCCTAAGCTTACAAAAGGGCCATGGTTACGTGAATTAGCTGAAAATGGTATATGGATTAATGATATGCAAAGTTCTACTGCGGATGTGGATATCCTGGTAGGCGGTGATCTATATGGAAGTTTTATGACTGGAAAAATTGTACATTTGAGATGTGGTTTTGCAGCATTTGAAACAATATTCGGTTGGACTCTGATAGGATCTATGCAAGACACAATAGGGCTAGCGTTAAGTGTGACTAATTTATTCGTTCGAGAAGCATCAGTTAGTGATCTATGGAATCTTGAAACCATTGGCATTATGGAACCTGCAGAAAGTGTTTCAAAAACAGAGAGGGAAGAATTTTCACGGGAGCACTTTCAAAAGAACGTGAGGATTAATGATGAAGGGCGTTATGAAGTTGGTTTACCGTGGGTTGTTGACAAAACTGAAGTACCATCCAACAAGGAAATGGCACAACGCCGATTGACAACATGTACTGAAAAATTACGAAAAAACGGCAAATTTCTTGATTATGCGAAGGTATTTGATGAATGGCTTAGCGAAGGTTTAATAGAGATGGTGTCTAAAAATGAGATCAACGGCCCTACACACTACTTACCACACAGACCGGTGTTCAAAGATAGTGAGACAACACCTGTGCGACCGGTTTTCGACGCCTCATGCAAGATTGGAAGTTCGTTATCGTTAAATGATTGCCTTGAAAAGGGTCCTAACTTATTAGAGTTAATTCCTTCGATTATTTTGCGTTTTCGTGAGAAAAAAATCGGTGTAACAGCGGACATTAGACGTGCTTTTATGATGATAAGTGTTTGTCCTGACGATCGGAACTTTCTTCGTTTTTTGTGGTGGGACAAAGACCAGACTATAGTGGAATATCGTCATAAACGCGTCGTGTTTGGTGTGAACTGTAGTCCGTTTCTTTTAGCCGCGGTGATTAACACTCATTTAGACTTAGCGGAAGAACGGTTCCGAGAGACCGCTGAGATATTAAAAGGCTGTTTATATGTGGACAATTGTGTCACCTCAGTAAATACAAAGACCGAATTAGAAAAATTTCGCGGAGAAGCAATCGAACTTATGGCTAGTGCGAAGATGGATCTTAGATGTTGGCAAAATACTGCGATTGTCAATGCGAATTCAGAATCGCAAGCGGAAAAGGTAGTGGGAATACTAGGACTTAAGTGGGATATTGTGAAAGATACTCTCAGTTGTGACATCCCAGAATTTTGTGTCGAAGGTGCGGTCACAAAACGTATCATTTTGTCAGTTGCTCAAAGAATTTATGATCCTATGGGATATATGGCTCCTGCCACGTTACTACCTAAGCTACTATTACAGGAAGTGTGGATATCAAAAATAGGATGGGACGTGGAATTATCAAAAGAACAAGAAACAAGTTTTAAAGTTTGGACAAGTCAAGTTAGGATATTGGGTCAAATACAGATACCACGGTGGATAACAGTTGAAACAGCAGAAATAAATAGTTGGAGTTTACATGTGTTCTGTGACGCTAGTCAAAAGGCATACGCAGCAGCGGTATTTCTGCGTAGCCTTACAAATAATGGACCGTGTGTGCAGTTACTTCAAGCTAAGAATCGAATAGCTCCCGCAAAAAGAGTTACTATTCCCAGGTTGGAACTCTTGTCGTGTCTAATAGCTGCTCGTTTAGCTACGTCTGTGAAGAAAGGATTACGATGCTCAAATATTCCGACGACTTTTTGGAGCGATTCCACGACTGCGTTGGCGTGGATAAAAGGGAAGGCCGTATGGGGTAATTTCGTACGAAATCGGGTTAATGAAATTCTAACCACTACGAGAGCAGAAGATTGGAGACACGTTCCTGGTACGCTAAATGCAGCGGATCTTCCTTCCAGAGGTTGTTTACCATCAAAACTCGTCGAGACGCGATGGTGGGAGGGTCCTACGTTTTTATTGACTTCTGAATCCGATTGGCCGGCGGAAAAACCAGAAGTGGATAATGATTTGGTTAGATCAGAAGCCAGAAAAACGGTTTTAGTTACTACCGTTCAGGAGAAGGATAAGGATTTATGGTATTTGAGACGTTTTTCAAGTTATACTCGCGCGATCAGAGTTATGGGCTGGATCAGGCGATTTATTGGAAATGCGAAGAGTCTCAAAAGGATCGGTGACCTCAGTGTTGTTGAAATTAATGAATCTGAGGGAATGTTAATTAAATGCGTTCAGCAAGAATGTTTTATTAAAAGAAAAGATCATGGTAATATTCAAACTATGGTGGATGAAAATGGTTTATTGCGTGTAGTAACCAAGATCAACAGAAAAGAAGCGAATAGACGAATACGAGTTGGAGATGTTGTAATAATTGAAGTGGGCAATAAGAAAAGAGTAGAGTGGCCCCTGGGAAAAGTTATAGAAACATACCCGGGACAAGATGGTCATGTGCGAGTGGTTAGATTAAAAACTGCAAATGGAGAATTAGTGAGACCAGTAGCGCGTTTGTATTTGGTGGAAGCCGATATGGAAGAATTTCATACTAAAGATAAGTTGCCTGTAGAGCACAAGAAAATTCAGAAAAGAGAACCTGAGGGGGAAGAGCCTATAGTGAGAAAAGAAGTCAGCCCGAAGCCAGTTCCAGATTATAAAGTGCCAAATTATACAGTTTCGCATTCGGGAAGAAAAGTGAAAATGCCTAAACGTTATTTGAATGAATAGTTATATTTTTTAATTTTTTTCGTTGTTGTAAAAAAATTGAAGGTGGGAGAATGTTGCGAGATCATGTATCAAAGGCCCTAATCTTTGTCATGTATGTTGGAAAAAGAATCAAGGGTGTGTAGAAAAAAGTGACGGAGTAGTATGTCAAAGAAAAAATCTTTAATTTTTTTGTAATAATTTTTTGTTAATACAGTTAGTTATTTTTTCTCACAACGTTCACACGTTTTATTTTATCCGTGTCTGTTTTCTTTCGTGAGGACTTAATTACCGGGTAGGGATTAGGTCACTCAACAGAGACCTTAGAGACTTCCATGAATGCAGGTATCGCTGAATCACCAAAATCCGACAAAACGTCGACAAAAGCAAAATGAGACGAACGAAGCACACTCACGAAGAGAATCCAAAGCATTGGAGTAAACTGGTAAAGTAAGGTAAAGTTATAAAGTGGTGAAGAAACAAGTGAGAAATGAGTGGTAGGAAGAGAGTAGTGAATAAGATTTATGAAACGAGCAAAAGTAACTCAACATCATAGCAAATAAGTAGAAGCAAGTGAAGAGGAGAGGTAACATCACGTTAAGGTAGCTAAAGAAAATTATGGAGAGAAGCTAACAAAATTGTATCGAAATTTGGGTTTGAGTAAGCGATTGACATCTAATTTGAATGGAAACATGGTTACTAAGAGCAAATCGGTAGAAGTCGAAGTAGCAAAAGAAGATATCGGAAGAGAAATCGAAACTAAAGAAGGTCGGACACGTTGAGTGCCAACAGAAATCAGTGAAGGTAAAGAAAAGAAGGGCTCCACGTTCAGGGCGCCAAAAGAAATTATGTTACGGCAAGAATTGCGAATTGTAACAAAAATTTATCGATAGGTATTGCACCAGTAAGCTCAGTTATATGGGCGATGGGCGTGGATCAGAATTGGTGAGAAAAAGTGAGTTATCAGTAATGTAAGCAAAGTGAGTAGCGAATACTAAATAGAGAAAAGGGCGCCACGCAAGTTCTGTAGGTAATAGCTAAAATTGAGAGTATGAACTGCGAAGATAATCTCAATTCGGAGATAAATAACGTAGTAACCTGTAAGAAAAAGTATGGTAATGGAACAATAATGCAAATAAAAGCAATTTGACGAGCGTATAATAAGGACTCAGTCAATAATATATATATATAAATGATTATAAAGTAAGGTAATTGTTCAAAATAAAATAACTAAATGGTAGTAATTGGATAGTAATCCACAAAAAAATAATGTTAATGTTCACTCAAAGGTGATAAGCTAATTAGTGATCCGCTTTACCTTTTGCAAGTAGCGTAGCAAAACTACTAGTAATGGATTTACGTTAACGACAATAAGCAATATTTCAAGTATACGATGCAATCGTAGCGAACAAAAGTAAGTAAGTAATAATAAAAATATGTACCTGTGGGTTCGGTGGAGATCCTTTGCAAAGGCTCTGCCGAAGCGAAGCAATCTAAATAAAGAAAGTTAGTACACGTGGACAGACAATGAGTCGGTCCCAACTACGAGAATACTTAATTACTCACGATTCCCTTGAAGGATCGGATACTGAGTATATATTTTAGCAAAAGAGTTTGAAGTTATCAATAAGTAAAGTTAAGGTAAAAGGGGATAGCTAATCTAATGTAATATACAAGTTAATTAACGCAAACAAAATAATATCTACGTTGAAGTAAAATAACAGTAGTAAATGAAAAGCAAATTTAGCTAGAATGAGGTATTTCAACAATGTATGACGTCACAAAATATTTAAGTTAAGTAAGTATAAAACAATTTAGTGAAGTAAATAATTTCGGAACGGCAGCGTATTTATAAATTCAAATATCTAAAGTTACTGAGTTTAAAGGAAAATAGCGGTAAAATAAGTTATCAGGAAGCGGTGAATGAGTACAGATAAATGAAGTTGTCTTCACAGGAATTGAGAAGATGGCGGCGAGCTGTCAAAGCAGGATCGAGGCCAACGGCTCAAGATGATCACGACCATGTGGTAATGCGTAGAACTATTCTTGAACTTGAACTTGAACTTGAACGCTAAGAAAATTAGGAGAAATTAGAGACGAGAAGTTGAAGGAAAGCATGCGATTTTGACGAGAATAACGAGAATAAGTACATACCCAATGAGTTTAATCACTGACGTTAAGAACACTTTGACGAATTCCTGAGTGCGACACCATTAATTTGTATAATAACCGTAAATATTACGTCGGCGGCGGTTGAAATAAGCAGGAGATTTCGCTCGCAACCAATTAGTTAAGAAATTCCACTTAAAACCGTTTCGATAACGTATAGGTAAAGATAATTGTGGAAATTTCGAAGCACAAAAGATGGATGGTCTGCACCGTTTAAGAGCTCGAAAAGAAGTCTTCTCCTACATCAGAAACGAAACCGAAGGTTCTAGAAGTAAAAAGAGATAGTAGAGCGTGAATGACGTTAAAAGGAGAGAGATGAATAGCACGCTAACACAAGTTCGAGGCGAAGCAACAGATTTCAACCAATTGGAAAATTAGTAATTATGTTAAAAAGTGGACACCTTTCGCCACCTAGTGGACAACCAAAGTACGATCGATAATATCGAATATAGGTAATCCCAACCATAGAGTAAATACCTAACAAGTAAATACACATAACAAGCTCTACAACTTTCTCATACATGAACAAATTCTATTTGTTGACCAAAAAAGTTTACTTTTTTTACTGTTTTTTTACGATTTTTACTTTTAATTCCGATTCATTGGCACAGAGATATAAGCGACAAACGCACCGAGATCCGAGCGCGTGCCGCAGCGTCGAGACGCCCCCGCCGCGCCTGTGCCGGAGGGGCGCGAATAGATAGCACACCTTCAGACGCTCCCTGCGACCTTATTTTTCAACCGATCGAAAAATCTGACACGGTGATTTTGTTGTACAACTTTCTTATACATGAACAATTTCTATTTGTTGACCAACAAAGTTTACTTTTTTTACTTTTTTTTGCGATAAATCGTTAACTATTAATTTTCGGGAAAATTCGTCTAAAGGAAACTTGTAGAGCTTCAACAAACCTACAAAACTCTTTTTTTATTTTTTCTGTACGATCGATTGCTGCCGAGTTATAACGAAACCAAAATTTGTACCTTTCCTCCCCCCTTGAAAAAATCCCACGGGGTCTGGGTATACGCAAACTTGGATTTAAGCCCTCCTTAACTTCCCAAACAACCCTGAAAAAGTCCCGTAAAGTCGGCATCACTTTTTCACCAAAAGTCTAATTTGACTGGCCTAATGAGTGGTTGTTGATGTGTTATGTGTTGGTAACGGGCTTTCTGTAATGCTATGTTGTGTATGCAACAGAGTTTCAATTTGTGAAGGGAGGATTGAGCATTGTGTTTGATTTTGTGTTTGAATGGTATTAGTTGAAAGTGAGTGATGTGGTTCTGAGTGATGTGCAGTATCTTCAGTTATGTTTAGAAATTTTCTAACTAAGTGGCAAGTGTTGATGACAACTGCCTTTTGTAATTGTATGTATGTATATGTTCTTATCTATTAATGATTTTGCATCTTTTTCTTAGGAAGGTTGAAAAATTGCTCGCATATATGAAAATGTATGACATAAAGAAACGGATTAAATAAAAGCAATTCGGTAGGACATTTTTTTGCATTTTCTTAACTTTTTTAGGGATAGGTAATTTTTTGGCAATTTTTAGGTCATTTTGAGTATTTTTTATACTTTTCCGGAAGGCTGTGACATTATTTGTATTTGATTCGAGATTTTTATTATAATTAAGCATTTTCCTTGTCACTACAATTTCTAGGAGTTACGTAGATGTTTTCTACTACCTCTATTTTTCAAGGAAATTCATATCTCCAGGTGAACCGGCATTGTCATGTTGTTAAGTGAGGTAGTCAGTTGTTCCTAGTCATCTGTATGACCAGGTTAAGAGCAAAATGCCTAAAGTAAAGGTTTTATAATAATAATTATTATTATAACATAATAGCATTTATTTTTATTGGTAATTCTTTAATTTTTATAGGTCATTTTTTATTTTGCATTTTTCACCAATTTATAGGTCATGCCTTAGCTAATCGATAATACTATTTACCGTAATTAGCTGGCGGAAAGATACCATACAAGTGCAAACTGGAGAGTTGATTAAGACAAAAGATGCACCATTTAAATGACAATAATTTAAGTGAAATGATTTATTATTGTGATAACATCCTAGTTAAAACAGAAAACTGCCACGGTGATAATATGCAATAAATATTCGAATAAATCACCATTCACCTTAAGACAATGAAGAAATTTTTCATAAAATTGAATTTGAACTACTGTCAATTTAGGATAGTTGATTTGACATTTTGGAACAATAACTTTTTCACTTTCACTTCAGAACAGCCGTTGCAGCCAATGAAGTCAAACTTCTTGGTTGTTCTTAGCAATATCTGTAGCAATTTGTTCCTGTAGAATTTGTCGCTTCCTACAACTTCTATTGTTAAATTCTATTCTAAAAAGATCCAATAATACGGTGTCCAAATAGTCACGCCCATACATTTTCTTTGGGATTCCGGGATTCTCTTTCAATCTACTTATGTTGGAGGTTAGTTGTAGATGTCCTCCAATTTTGAACATTTGGTTCATTATGGACAGTAATTTTGTTTCATCGTTAGATAAGATATTTTGCACAAAGTCCCGCTCTTTTATTTATTTATTGGAGAAAATCTCAAAACAACCGATACCCGAATTTGATTACAAAAAACCGCTGCCAAATTTACTGCCATAATGCTTTCTCATAAGTATACGTAAATAAAAAATATGGTCACATATTAAAAAGTTTGAAATACCTATAATGCATTATGTTGCAAGTCACCATTCTACATATCAAACTAGACTGCGCGTAACGCATCTAAGGTGTTGTCAGCATAGTATGCAACCCACACAGCACTGAGTGGCAGTAACATTGTCCTGCAGAGAAATATAAATAAAAACTTATTTTTAAATGTTCACTGATGTAATTTATTTCGCTTAAGAAACCGTTAGGGTTTATTCTCGTGATTACTTAAATTTCTGTAAAGATAAAACCAATAAGCAATGGTTAAATCTTAAATCGTATGTAGCCTTTAAATGTACCAACAGGTACTCCAAGGATAAAAAATCTGTTTCATTTCACAGGTAAGTACCTACCTACGTATTTCCAGTCTTCTTTGATTTAAAACTAAATTAAATAAAAACATGCGTTACGTGATACCTAATTATGTTCCAACTCAAACATAAATAATTACTTAGGTATGTATTTTACATGATTTTAAATATTATACAGATTTCCGGCGGATAAAAATTTAAAGGACCAATGCATGAGAGCCATTCGAAGAGAAAATTTTAATCCAACTAATGATAGTGTCATTTGCGGAAAACATTTTAAGGACGCCGATTTTCTAAGAAAGGTGCCGACAAAGGTTTTAAAAAGTGATGCAATACCGAGCGTTTTCGATTTACCCGTTCACTTAAAAGTTAAATCTCCAAAACACCGCAGAACTATTATTCGACATC
Organism: Pyrocoelia pectoralis; assembly: GCA_036250285.1. Taxonomy (NCBI): domain Eukaryota; kingdom Metazoa; phylum Arthropoda; class Insecta; order Coleoptera; family Lampyridae; genus Pyrocoelia; species Pyrocoelia pectoralis. The sequence goes on from CM070075.1 coordinate 10,855,975, forward strand.
CTTTACCACCAAGGTAACGTCAATACCAATTTCATTTTAAATACAATTAATTAGGTTCAACTGTAACATTTCAAAAATATGCTTCTTTAGAAATACGCAATCGGACGATTGCGTCCCTAATCTTGATACGGTTCTGGTTCTTCACGTACGTCTTTGAAATGGTGAATTAATGAATTAAAGCATAATAATAATAATAATAATCGTCTTTATTTAGGTGAACATGAAAACAAGACAAAATATGCTCATAAAACATAAAACATAAATGATTAGACGAAGTAACTAAAAAAAAAACATCACTAATATCACAAATACATGAGGCGAAGTCATAGTCATGGGAATCTTGTCTCATTTAGGAAACTGTATTTTGGAGATTATTCTGAAGAAGGCTTGCACTGTCCCAAAAAAGAGAAAATGATGTGGAAATTAGGAAAATTACAAACTGGAAAAAAATAGGCAACTAAAAATATTACGTATGAAAAACTTTCGACTTTCCATTAGGAAAGCCTTAGTGATGTGCAAAAGAAACTGTTTCTTCATCAAACTCGAGCATCCGCAGAAAATATGCACCTGATATTCGCAGCTTTGCATTGACGTTACATTTTTACTCGAGCAGTGCATATAATTATGTGCGCAAAACATTTAATAATTGTTTACCACATCCGCACATCCCTCCACATTACGAAAATGGGTCTCTACTGTTGATGGCTCTGCCGGGTTTACCAAAGAAGCCTTTAAAAGTTTAAATGCAAAGAGCAGTGAATTTAAGGCCCAAAACAAGATGCTGGTGTGTGGATTAAACGATTAATATATGACGAAATGTCAATTCGCAAATATGTTGAAGGGACGGGCAAACGATATTTCGGTTACGTACATTTCGGTGGTGATATAGGAAGTGATTCTTTGCCTGAGGCGAAAAAAGCACTAGTCTTTCTATTAGTAGCTCTAAATTGCCGATGGAAACTCCCTGTTGGTTATTTTTTACTTAATGGCCTTAAAGCGTCTGAGAAGGCTAACCTGATATTAGAATGTCTTCAACGTATTGGCCAATGCGACAATATGCGCAAAATTAAATGGTAATTTTTTAAAACGTTGGTCGATTTACTGCAAACCGAAGGTCTTCACACTGCGAACAAATTAACCCAACGACATATTAATTTCAGACAAGAAATTATGAAAGTGAGATTAGCCGTGCAGATTTTTAGCAGAAGTGTAGCAGATGCTCTGGATTTCTGCAACTTCGCAGATTCTGAGGGCACCTCAAATTTTTGCCGAAAAATTAATGATATATTTGACGCTTTAAATTCAAGAAATGGTCTGTGGTTACAACCCATTTGCGTCTTTGTATAGCCATATATTGAATCAAGATCCGATAAATAATCATATCTTACAACTTACATCTTTAGTTTTAAAAGTTTATTTTACCATACGTGTTCATCACCAAAATACACATATAAATCAATTTAAGAATAGAGTAAGGCAGTTGTATACCAATTTAGTTCAGTACAAACACCAATAAAAAATTTAAAACAGTTTTTTTTCCTACTAAAATCTATTGAATGCATCCGCGATAGCGCTGTTAGAGCGTACTTTTGCCACTCAATGAAACGTTGGTTGCCTATCCCATCTTAACAACCAGGCGCTTACAGCAAAACCTACGTTACGCGCAATCTAGTTATATCAAGTCTCTGACATATCATTACTTCAAACTTAAAGTGAGATTTTGTGGCAATGTTTTTTCGTTGAAATTATATAATTCTATTCAAACGATTACAAAAATATGGAATATATTCATCTGTTTAAATAGAGTGTGGATAAGCGGAATAAAGAATCGAAGTGTAAATTATTTTATTTATTAGCAATTACCATTTATTTACCCTTGGAATATTGAGCCACTCAGATTTTATCACGCATAAAATTAAACAAATATGTAAATGTATATAGGAGCTCGCAGGCTAAATACGTTTCAGATGAATAGTTTTATTTTGCAGTTAACGTTTCACCCATGATTTGGGCATATTCATAACAACTGTAACAAAGGTTTATTGAGTACAAGCTAAAAATTGTGAATTTAAATGACATGCATGCGTGAGATACAATGGTGGAATTAATTAAAACTATATTCATCTGAACCTTAAGCCTGCCAGCTGCTATTATGTATATCTACATACTACTACCCAATAGGCTAAAAAGTAAAATAATTTGTATAAATATGTAAATGTTTTATTTAATTACCTAATGTATGGTGAAAAATTAAAAACAAAATGGATTACACCATATTTTACACTTTTCTTTCATCAACATTGTTAAATTAAAGAAAGGAATAGTGTTTCAAATGCTTTTGGAGGAACAATTTTTGTCGAGGTTTCATGTATCAATCCATGTATGCCAATAATATACCCCCAACTTATGTCTGGTCTCTACACTGAAAGGAAACCAAAAAAATAAATATCGGGAAAGAGTTCACAGATAAACGTAACTGTAATCTAATAACACACGTGGAGAATTTCCGGTTTCCATTCCTCTACATTTTCTGGGATATACAATTTCGCAAAAAAATATATTTGACGTTAAAATTGTTCAATGTAGAAGTGTAAGTGATTGTACTTATTTATAATGGATTATTAATCTAAAAACCGAATCTAAGAAAATATAAACCGCACCCTCTCTAATTTTCTGACACTTATTCCGTTCACCAAAGATACTCTTTCATTCTCCTTATTTGAAGTTCAATACATACTTCACGTAAAATCCTTTATAATCCCCATTCTTGTGGAGCCATTAACAGTACTTGGGTCTTCACCAACTGTAATATTCAGGCAAGTTTTCTCTCCTTGAATTCAATAACAATACATAACATAGAAATCGCAAACTAATCCAAGGTTACCAAGGTGTCAAATGCCTAGTTGCGTAATATAGTGTTAAGTTACATGTATCGCTTGAAAAGCTATCCATGATAATTCCTCAAAATGTAGAGCGTTACATTTTTGATTGAATTCTGTATGATATATTATGCACCTCACGTCTTAAAGATATTCCAGTTTTATTTCTCATATTTACAACGCAATGAAACTCGTTCAGTTTTTCATAAACAGAAATATATTGAATTTTTTTCCCTTGCACTTATTCTTTGATTCCTATTTGTCGAGTGACGAGTTTCGCTTTAAATGTTACCATGTATATTTCTTTCCCTTCTCGATCTTTAGTAGGGCGAAATCGTTGCGTTCGCAAATCTAACGATTCAGCATTTACTTCGTTGCTTTATTGAACCACAAAAATGAAGTCATTTATTTTATTCCGTTCTAAACGTCATTTTATTATATAAAAAATCTTACACAACTCATATGCACTATTGCAGTCGAAAACATGGAGGTGACAAGAAAGCGAGACAAGTTTTCTGTATTCCAATAGTAAACACAGAATGATAAAATTCCCATGGCTTGTAAAACAAGGGTTCTTACCCTAGAGGAATATCACGTTTAATTATTCTTACATATGTGTTGATGTTTATTTGATTATAAATAAATAGCTTATGTTACGTCAACTCCCTTAATAAATGCGCATTTTAAACAGGTAGGAAAACTACAGGGAATACGGGTAGGTATGGTGAAATTTCTTGGGATTATTGTAAATATGATTATGAATTATGCCCTGAGGGATTGAACACGAGTTTACTTGATACATCAAGTCAAAAAGGTTTCATGTTATTTTACATTTACTCTTGCCATTAGAAAAGATGTTTCTGTATTGTTGAAATAAAGTGCATTCATTAGTTAAAGAAATAGAATCGCAAATGTATTTTCTGTAAAGCTGCGAATATCTTATCGCGTGAGGAACATAAATCCACGATTCTAATCTAACGACGATCCACCCCATGAGAACAGTATTCCACGATTGTTTCGGGTGGTCAGTAGTGGACAGAAAGGAAAAAAAAAGGACGATCAGGCGCAGTTGTGGGATTAATCCAACAACCAGAAGCCATTAGTTATATCACTATAAATACAACGTGACCAGGGCGTTGAGTTGAATTCTCTGCAAACTTCCAAGAACGATTTGGAAACACGATTTTCAGTCAAAATTCTTTCTCCAGATTAAGTTTCGTATTATATTTAATAAATCAGCGATAATGCAAATCGACACAATTGCTATAAATCATCCAGTAACATATTCGAAATTCCCCAAAAGTCAAGGTTTTGTGCCGACGCACAAAATATTTGCGATAGAAAGAAAAATCTACTGCAATGTGTATCGTGATGTGCTACAGAGTTTTGTAAGTTGTTTCCTAAGCTGATCCATCGTTCAAAGGGAAAGTATTTCAGTTTTCTCCCAATAGGCCACTCGCAAAATTCCTACAATTTTACTTCACTGCCAGCTCTACTTTTGAATAATTTGTAGCCATTCTCTCACCGACATGACAGTCCAATTTCTTGAGACCCGTAAGAAGGTTAACCAGTTTCTCTTTCTGCTATTAATGTAAAGTTTTCAAACATGTGGGTTGCCAAACGCTCTTCTGTTATATTGTAAAAAATATGTGTATTTATAATGAAATTTTATTAGAGAGAATATTATAAAATTAATTTCCTGTGACTATTGTTGATGTGAAAGAGGTCTCTCTGTTCTCGTACATGGCGAATAATGTAGGTCCGTGAAGTTTTAAAACAGCTTATATCCTAACTATCTGCTGAAGTATGGAAAACGTTAAGTGCTGCCTTCGATGGCGCAATATATTTATTTGCTAGAAAACATTTCAAGGAATTTTTGGGCGATATAGTAACAAAGCGTAATTATAATTCCGATGAACATTCTTCATCCGGAGAAGAATATGAAGAACATTTCTTTGACATGACTTATGGGAAATGGGTAGAAGTTCAGCCGGATTTTGCCAAAAGTACCCGCAGGTACAAAATGAAGGCAGGTTGGACGAGTTCTTTTTATTCAGGTATATCTGAAACGAAACAATCATGCATCTGGATGTTTAAGTCTAATCATGTATCTGCAGCTAACAAATATTTTTTAACTATTTATGCGTAGTGCAAAGATTTCCATTCATCCCTTCACGGTTTTTTGGACAATAAACCTGTGGAAGGTGAAGATTTGCAATTTCATTGTAAAATTTACAAACCAAGATGAATCTAAACACAAGTATACAAATAAGCGACCTTTGAGTGGTAAGAATAGAATTGAATTAGGAAAATTACTTTCCAATGGAAATTTAACTGTTAATTAGCGTAGAAAAGAGGATACACGTAGCATGGAAATAGGAGAAAATGAACCTAGAACTTTATATAATTTAGGAACATTAAGAAAGGGCAAACAAGTTTCCTAAAATCTGAAAAAGGAAATATAATAACTATACATAACATATCTATTGATCCTGTGTACTACAGAGATTCACCAAGCCAAGTAGCTTGACTTGAAATATAATAGCTTGGCTTGAGCTTGAAAGTCAAGCTTTTTAAGATGAAAAGCTTGACTTGGCTTGATGTTTGCGAATATAGGCTTGGCTTGGTTATCAAGCTTTTCCAAGCTCTATCAAGCTTTATCAAGCTTATTCAAACTCGTTCTTGCTCCTCCCGTAAGAGTAGTGAGGTTGGAACACATTGCGCATTACGTCATACGTGTATTCGTGTATGCTCATTATCGGACTGTGGCAATATTACTCAACTGCTGGTTAGTGGGTTTTAGTCACCGTTGAGTGCTTAAGTATTGTTAACTATGAGTAACAAATTATCTGAAAGTTCCGAAGAACCATTTTCAAACAGTGGGTCGGAATGGGTTTTGGAGGAAGAAAGTTTATCTTCAGACGAAGTACCTGTTCAAACTAAAATAATAAAACCAAAAAATAATTCAATGAAAGTTACCAATTTCTTTGTCATTAATAGAGGAAAGTCAGAATCAAAAACTGAGTTCTTCATCATTGTTAGAGTTAGTATGTCATATTAAATATTAAAATTAAACATTATATTACATATGTCATTATATTTAGACCGTGCATTTTCCAGAATATCTACGCATTCACATTTTCTAATTTATAGTTTTTTATCATTCCTGATTTGGTACAAATCAAAAACCGTTGCAGGACATCACCCGTATATTTTGTTTGAGTAGAGCACAGACTATCTCAAATACACCCAGAATTATACGTAGGTACTTCTTTTATACCGAATGAATATATTTTATGGTAGAATAAAAAATCATCAGATAGATCTTCTAAGAATTATGTTCCATGGAATAGTAAAAAAATGCTTAGAAGTATAAGCTTGAAAGCTTGAAAAAAGCTTGAAAGCTTGACTTGAAAAAGCTTGATAACTCAAGCTTTCCCACAAATAAGCTTGGCTTGGCTAATTCTTAAGCTTGGCTTGTTTTTTTGTAGGCTTGGCTTGATTTTTTGTCAAGCTTTTAAAATTCAAGCCAAGCCCGTGAATCCCTATGTGTACATTCATTATTGGATCCCCTACCAGTTACAATTGTATAATGATCATTGCAAATCAAATAAAGTGAGTAAACTTGCAATAGATGCTACTGGATCTTTAGTAAAGAAGCTTGATCGACCCTTCAAAGGTTTATCTGGTCACATATTCCTATATTCAGGAGTAATACAGTTCGGGGTTCGAGTGGACAAATACCTGTTGTTCAAATGTTATCAGAAGTGCAAAACATTAACTATATCTCTTTGTGGTTAAATTGATGCTTATATTCAGGATTATTTACCAAAATTAGTAGTATGTGATCATTCCTGCTTGGGTCTATAGCAAAAACTGTGAGGAGAAAAGAATCATTAAAGGGATACATGGATACTTGTTTCCATATTTTAATGCATAAAACTGGGGACCTTCCTTATTGATTACGCACACACTATGAAAACTATTAGTAAGTGGAAGAGTTTACCATATAGGTAAACCACGACTTCATTAAGAATTTTATATGCGTACCATGACCAGCGATACCAAGCAAAGTAAATTATTTTTAAAAAACGTCATTGCTGATCAAGTTCATTTTCCAATAGAGGATAATGATCAAGAATATGAAACACCCATAGAAAAGGACAAAGTAGACTCAACACCTGAAAGCATCACATCGTGGATACAAAATTTATACAGTAAGGTAGTTTTGCGTTGCAATACTGTAATTGTGGATTGTGAAAATTATCACTTATAATTGCACAAGAGGTTTGTATTTTACCGAGTAAATTTGGGTTGTTTAATAAGAATCTGTTGCCTAGCAATTAGACGAGAAAAACTGTCAACCAATAAAAATGCGACACCGAAGGTGGAGCATTTTTAGGTTGACAGTTTTTCGAGTCAAATTGCTAAAGGAAACAGATTAGAATTTAAACAACACAAATTTACTTGGTATAAATACAAATCTCGAGTGTAATTCGGCAGGACAATTTAACGAACAAGAAATTTAGAAATCCGTTCGTAAATGGACTCATTCTTAAAATAACACAAACATTATGCAATAAATTATTCGCAAATGTCAAACTATGTATTTATACGGCGGGCACGGATACTGCGATAGTTGATTAGAATTTGAAAGTGAAAAAACCACTAGTGTAATTGTCAGTGTAATTCATTCCTAATTGGTCGAATGATTCAAAATTGTGCAAACTAATTGGTTGAAATTTTCTGAGTGGAATTGTCACTATAACGAAAATCTGACAAATGACGTACCTATTACATTTTTTGAAGAGTTTTGTTTTATGGTCTGGAGTTATGACAGCAGAATTTGGTTATGGAAATTTAACCGAAAGTTCGAGACACCGCCGAGTCACATTTTAACGACCTTAAGTCAAGAACACTTAAAAACGAAGATCTCCCGATGGTTATAGATAAATTTATAAAAGTTCATATTCAATCGATAACTGGCATGCTACTTCTTGCGGGGAATAATGACGAACACACAAATAAAAAACCAAATTAGAAGGACATGAATGTTTAGAAAATAAAGGGTTACATGAACCGGATAAAAGAACATATTATACGCCAGTAAATTTAACATCTCAAAATAGATGCAATGACACTGTTGCTTATAAAAGATTGCCGGCTGATGATACAGGTAGTTACACAATCATACAAATTACAGTCCATGTAAATTGTATGATTGAATCACCACTCTTACCGTACAATGGTTCTGGTTTGTGGGTGAAATTATGACTGCCTGTGTAACCTAAACTTATATCTAAGGTTAACTTAACAAGGGTTGGTAGAGGGGCTCAACACTTGTAGAAGTGTGTATCAGATGCGAGCCAAAATATTAAAAGAAATATTTCTACAGCATAAACAGTGTAATTATTGTAAGTTGTCATGTGAGTGCAATGTGATATGTATATTAGAAAAGGTTTTCCCTCTAAATAGCTACACAGAAGAAATACGTTGTTCTACTAAAAACTGTACACCAAAGCACATCAAAAGATATTTAGTGCCGATTGATATAAGTAAGGTAAATGAAGAAGGAATAAAAAAGTTACAACAGGCTGTCTTGCATTTAAAAGAAACACGTTGCTCAAATTGTAAAGGTTCAAGAAGACCTGGGCAAAAGTACGGCGCACATGTGTTTTTTGATATGAATGGCTGTAACCGAATATTATATATTTAGACAATAAAACATATACCCTCAAAGGATTCTGCTGGTGCATAGCTCCCCTCGGAAGTAATACAGATTCTGTGGAAAATATTTATTCACTACAGTCGCTATATGTCATTTTAATTCAAATATGTTTCCATGTTACTTGGATAATTGAAAATTACCCTATTTTCGTTGAGAAGAATGTAGTTTTCTTCTTAATTAAAATTTAATTACAAAAATTATTTAAAATTAAAATGAAAATGATTAGGTTTTTCCTTTAAACATTTTCTTGTAGCACATGTCATGATATTCTTACATCATATTAGTTTTCAGGACATATCTAATCACAAAAATTGATTTTATTGGGATATGTTATCCTTCTAACAATTTTTTATTGGAATGCATTCTTCAATTCAATTTTAATTTTAATTTAGTTTCTTATGACATAAATAGTGTATTTCCATTTTAATTTAAAAATTATGTCCTACAGTTGTAATATTAATTTCTATTGAACATGAATTTTTATGTCTTTTGACTTCTTGTTATGATAATTCTATTCGCATTCGTTATGACTTTCAATTTTAATTCTATTTGAATTTATTACATTGGAGAGGAAAAAATAGATAATGTGTAAGTTTTTGTTTTATGTTACCTAAGCTATGGCCTATGTAAGTACATATGTATAGAGTTACTATTACTTGTTCTCAATATATCTTTTGGAGCTTGGTTTTAGATTTTAGAAAGTACTATCATTATTTAAGTAACATTATAAGTTGTACAACCGCGTTCGTCGTTAAATTAGGTTATCTTAACAGCTAAATAAGTAAACGAGTACCTAGTTCAGTTCTACACGTTAAGTTATAGATATTTATTTAAAAATTAAATTTCATTTTTCTTAAGGAAAAATGAATTTACTTTTCAAATAACCATAACAAATTAGTTTATATTGACATCAAATAAGTTAAGCATTTAAATTCTTATTTAAACTTTAAATTTATTATTTTGTTTACCTTAAAGTTGTAACAAAACAGTTGTTTTAACTATGAATAAATATTTGCAGTAGAACTTAAATTGTAATGTATAAAATCATTCTTATGGTAATTTAAAGGATAAATTCAAATTTGGTTAATGAAAAATAACCTTTCGTTCAGGTAAATTCCTAAATTTTCCTTAAGGAGCAATAGGTTGCATGTATTTTTTTTCGTAATTAGAATGAAAGTAATATGTAAGTACTTAAATTTTAATTAAGAATAAAAATTGCAGTCTTCTTAACGAAAGTAACGTAATTTTCACTGTTCCAAGTGACATGGAAATAGATTTGAATTAAAATGAATTAAATTAAATTAAAATCAAACAGTTTGGTAATAATTCATTTAATTATGTATTCACTTTAACAAACTTTTAATTGAAGTTCACATATTGACATATCATCAACGCATATAGAAAACTACAGGTTAATTATTGTTAAATATTGAGCAATCCTTCATCTACGACGTTATGAATCATATAATTAAGTTAATATGTATTAGGCGAAGTAAAGTGATTTTTTGTTATCGGCCGTTACCTTTTCATACTTTTATTTTTATCGTAAGGCATTGCAGTATCGCATACCTTTACCAATGTATATTTTGTTATACGTATTTATTGTTAGGTCATTTGGACTTTTATAAGACATTAAACATATTTTTCTTCTACTATTTATTTTCCTGTGTTTTTATTGTATAATAAATTATAAATTATGTGCATTGTGTTTAGATCACATTTATTAGAAGTTTATGATTTTCAAGAAAGAATTTTTAAAATATCACTCTTGCAATTTTATGAAACAGTATTTTTTATTTCGTCTAATTTTTAAGCAATCGCTAAACTCGTAAAATTTACCTTTGGGAAATTTACAATCATATCCGCCAGTACTTTTATTTACATACAAAGTGACGACACATTTTTGATTAATTAATTATGACTAAACTAAAACTCTTTTTTGACTACAAGCGATACAAATGGGATGCTAATATGTTTCGGGCTTGATTTTCGATAATCGTAAAATGTCGCTAGTAGCGTGAAGTTGGCGACACACTTTTAATTAATTAATTACGACTAAATTAAAACTCTGTTCGCTTTAAATTTATTGACTACAATCGATACAAATGGGATACTTCGGGCTTGATTTTCGATAATCGTGAAATGTTGTCGCTAGCGTGAAGATGGCCATAAATTTTGTTTTAATTAATTTATGAACAATACATAATTCTACATTAATGTTAAAAAGCTTGACTACAATCGATACTAATAACATACAATCAGTTTTCTGAATTACAACACATTACTATCATTTGTTATCGCTAACTTCACGGACCTGAATAATGTGTATCTAAAAGCAATTACTTTCTGCACTCAGTTCTGAGAGGATTCTAATATTCTAGAAATAATGGGTAGTGAAAGACGCATAGAGACAACAATTATTATAGGCTACGGACCGAATGAGAATGGATTACATAAAATAAAAGTATTAGGGGATCGATGGAGGAAGCAAACGGAATGTTTCTTTAGTACGTACCTAACATGAGTGTAAGTGTAGGTAAAGATACTAAGAGATGGAAAAATGTAATTGGAAGTAATGGCAAAGAGGAACATAATACTTACATACGAAAAGAGAGTACTGGAATTCGCAGATAAATACACAAAATGAGAGAAACCAAAAATAGAAAAAGTAAAAGTAACATTTTTTGACAAAATTGAATTTTTTATTTATTCGCAAAACGCCTGTTTATTGCTTCCTTGTTTCTCCTTATTTCTGTTATGAGACTGCGGAAATATCTCAAAGCGGTTGATACGAGTAATTTAAAACACGATCGGGTATATTATCGTAAGTTATGTCACTTGATTGTTGCTTACGATACTCAGTTTGATACTTACGTTATACCAGAGTGTTGTGTTTTCATTCAACTCATCACCGTAAGTGATTTTCTCGTTTAATTAAAACAAATATTCATTAATAACTTTGAAATTGCTAAATTGCCACTTTCTGTAATTATCAAAAGCCACTTGAGCGCAGAAATTAATCTTTCCACTTGATATCAGCTCAATTAATGTTAAAAGTAATAATCTCAACACTTATCGTTTATATTCCATAATAATACAATATTTGGGCCTTTTAACTCAGAAAAATGATATTCACAAAAAACGGTATGGCTTAAAAAATTTTAGTAGATGCACTGGTAGAAAGTGTGCAAATAAAATCCATTAAAGATCAAAATCAAAATATGACGAAAACAATAATACGAAGGTTGAGGTTGAATTTATCTGGAAGAACTTACATTCAAACTCAACTGTTTCAAGTCGATTTACTTTAATCGAAAATGATTTCGTTTACAAATCCCCGCAGTTGTGATATCTAGCCCGTTACCACTGTTGATAGGTCAATTTGACCATATACATATTAATATTTGAATTACCCGCGTATCTGTTGAATCAACGCAGGCTTCGTTCACCAGTTTATCAAGTACTTATAAGTTAGTCGAGTGTTAAAGAAGCTGGAGTGTACCTGTCAGTTTGACAAATTTATAAATATGTTATTCTTTTTCTGGTCAATTTGACCCATATACAGTAAGTACGTTATTGGAATTTTTATAATGTTATTAATATATGTATATAAATGTGAAATTGTAGAAGATATAAAAATGGAAAGCCGTCTACCTGTTCGAAAACGGCCAAATATACCGATAACGACTTTGAGGCTACTGTGCTAAAATGGTTCAACGAGGCGGAAGATGAAGAAAGTGACAACGAATTTGAAAATTTTGAGGATAAGTATAGATAGCGATCACGATTCAAATTCTTTTGAAGAAGGTGGTGAATCAGATATAGCGAATTTGGAGGATGAGCTAAGTGAAAACACTGATAATTACAATGCAACTTTTCATGGAAAGAATAACTTTGCTTGGTTAGCAGAACCAAAATTTAGATCAAAAAAAGGCAACATAATATTATTTAAGAGCGTCCGGGTTTACAAGGACGCTACTTATTGACAACAACATATTGTCCCAGATATTACGCGGGACAAATTTTCGAATTGACAAAGAAAAAACAAAATATAAAAATCAAAATCGCCCTGAATTGAAAACTCTAGATAAATAGAACTAAATGCATTTATACCGCAGTGTTCAAATTAAATCATGAAGACTTCAACTTGATATTTTCAACTGACGGAAGTAGCAGAGATATTTTTAGGGCTGTTATGCCCAAGGAAAGATTTGCCTTCCCCCTAAGAGTTCTCAGATTTGACGACCCGGAAACAAGAATTGAACGAAAAAAATAGATCAGGTTGCTTTTTGACACTTTTGTAAAAAATTGCCAACAATTATACAGGGTAATTATATATTATAGGGGACCATGCACCAACCCGTTTCAACTTTTCCCCTATAAGAAAGGATTACTAGACAACTAAGAAAAAGTATAACATAATGGGCGCAAGTAACTCAATTGTTTAAAAATGCAATAAATAAATAGTAGCAATTTAATAGCTTGATGTAAAACTTGGCTGACTTCTCTATAGGTAGCGTTATCATAAAAAATGCAAAATACAGTTCCACATTAAGGCGCGATTCTCACTATACGTAACGTCACCGTCACGTTACCGTTCCGTTACCAACCCAGCAAATATAAATATGTTGTAAGTAATGAACCGCGACGGAAGATAGCCGTGACGGCAAGTATGAATACGTTCCAAGATACGTTCATTACTTACAACATATTTATATTTGCTGGGTTGGTAACGGAACGGTAACGTGACGGTGACGTTACGTATAGTGAGAATCGCGCCTAAAACGGATCGATATTTACAAGGCAATATTATGGCGCATGCACGAAACGCACCGATCAAAAAATTGTACGAGGTTTAAAATATATAATGCGCATGCCTGTCTTCCACAAATTGTCCATAATTGCTAATGCTAAGTAGAAGACGGTAAAAGCACAGCATTATGCTGTGGTCACAAACCACTAACAAAAAGTGGTAAAAGCGTTGAGTGAAAACAAAAACGGAAATATCACACTAAACGGCGTTTGAAACTAAAAAATTAATGCTTACGACAGCGTAGATTGTCACGAAAGCGCTTAGGTTATTGCAGGTTTAGTATATTTTTTTCCAATTTTGCGGTCCGATAATACACAAGAACCGTTATTTTTGTTGTTTATTTGTTACTACTTACTAATAAAGCTCATATAAGGAAAGATAGGTTATAGGTTATTTTTGTTGTTTATTATTACAAATAATACGAATTTAAACGTCACAGTTAATTGCTAGTGAGCGAGCATTCGTCACCCTACTGACCCTATCCTATGGATTGTGTTCCTGCAATGACCGTCTCTTTAATGAGGTTAGCCTACTCACATGTAATACATGTACTTCTATCTCGCCGACGTTTCGACTAGGCAAGGCTAGTCTTTTTTATGGGTCTGAAGGGTTAGTGTATCACCTGAGCCTTGAAAAAGACTAGCCTTGCCTAGTCAAAACGTCGTCGCCGAGATAGAAGTACGACTGGTTGTATTTCTAACTATCCCATCCAGCAACTTCCACTTGAAGGTCTCCAGTAAAATTCGAGAACACACGTAAATGTTAACAATTACTGGAAGTATTATTCTACGTTAAAAAAACATATTCCTAAAGAATTTCAACCCAATAAGAATCGGGCTATTCAATCTACATTATATGGCTTTACTGACGAAATTAGGTTGGTATCTTACGTTCAAAAAAAAATAAAGGAGTAATGCTAGTGAGTTTTATGCATCACACCAAAGACAAAAAACCCGAAGTTATTATTTATTATAACTCAACAAAGGGCGGTGTTGATGCTCTCGATGCGAAATGTGTCACTTATTGTACAGGGCGTAGAACCAGGAGAGGAGAGAAAATGGAAAGAAGTAATTTTTTTAAGTCTCTTGCTAAAGAACTTGTAACGCCTGAGATGAAACGTTGATTGTATAATACCCACACGAAGCAAGAAATAAAAATTATGATTAGAAGGATTCTAAAAATTCAAGTTGTTACTCCTACATTGAAACTTGAAAAGCGAAAAAATTGTTATATTTGACCATATCAAAAGAGTAGAAAAGCAATTTTGCTACTTGAACTTCATGCTCACGTTAGTTTTCGCCAAAAGAGAATATATTGATTGTTGTTCTCGTTTCTAGTTTTCAGTAAAAACAAATACACCAAAGGTTTCCTCAGTATCATTATAAAGATTTTAGTGAAATTTCAGGTTATTGTTATAATTATAATATAGCACAGTACAGTTGATGGAGTTCTACAACATAAGTCTAATTAAAAGTAACTAAACATTGATTTTTGTGTGATTGCGTTTCCTTACAGGAACGCACTAACGCATTTGAACTTTTTTTAGAGGAAAACGGTAAAAGCGCATGTAGAAGTGGTAAATATAAAAAAAATAATTAAATTTACAATTGCACTCGGCTACCTTAATCGTATAGGATTTAACAATTCGTGAATGTCACCTAAGTTAAAATTTACGGCTGAGTTTTTTGTGAGAAAAAACCTTTACATGTCGCCCTCACAAATCTTTATTACTGGTAGGGTGCATGAACTAAAAAGCTGTTTGAATGTAAGGCAGTGGGGTAATGTAAAGGGTAATCAATAAAATTTGCAAAAGGTGTGAACAATTTATTCCTCTGAGAAATTATACTAATTGATGACTTACTGTAAGTAAGGGATATTCCAGCGACAGTAACGTTCTCTGTTGTCAGCTAACTCGGTTGCTGATTTCTCGATAATATAGTTTAGAACGTAAGACTAATTCATTGTACTATGATATATTACTAATATATCAATCAAGCCAATTCCTTTGTTACTAATGAACATAAACCACAGAACCAAAGAGCAATATGTAATGGAAATAACAGAATCAATGAAATACTGTACGTTAGCTGATGAAACGTAGAAGTTTGAAATTAGAAATTTTAATATTGCTTCAATAAATTATTTTAATTCGTAAATTTCAACCGTAAAACTTTTATTCAATGAAAATTGAACACTGTGATACAAGAAATGCGTTTAAATTCTCTCTCTCGAAACTCATATTTTGAAATCTTGACCACTAAAAGACGTTTCCGTTTTATCTGAGCCATCCTTCTATCGACACTTTTTGTCACAAGATACTTTGAATTAGTTTTTAGATACTTTCACCACATATTTTAGTGTTCCCGTAATTACCAAGACGTTGATCTAGAATTAAGATCTTAATCGCGTGTTCATTACTTCTGTAGTTTCTAGCACAAAGTAATAAATAAGTAAACGAATTGTAAATAACACAGATTCGTGTAAATAAGGAACCAATTATAACCGCTAACCATCTCCTATAAGAAAATACTGGGAACTGGTTTGACCATATTTAAGTTCTTTCTCGTAGACACATAAAGTTAGCTTTTCATTTATATTTAAAATTGCTGAAATGCAAATGTAGTTTGTACAAAGAAATACCTGGAGTATAGTAACTTAAATAAAATTTATAACGAGCTTCTATCGCTCAAGGTAAAACAATTAAGGATTTAGTAGATGCCAACCTTTCTCGAAACATGTAAAATGCTTTTCTGTACAGGCGAAATAAAATTGAATTGCTGCAAAAAGCAAATACATAAACATAAGGAGACTTTGACGTAATCATCAAAGAGAGTCGTTTATTTTCTATCCAGATAAAAGGTATTACTTTTAAATTACAAGTTCCGACTTTTATACCCTTTTTACTTTTTTTAAGAACAAACAATAAGGTAGAGCATTAAAGTACTTTCGTTATTAAAAATTACTCACTTAGTGGTTAAATTGTTTAAGATTTTATAATAGCAATTTTGTCTTGCGAAGGCCTAAAATCATGCATATTTTATCACTTCATATGTTCGTATGTTTACATTCCCCATAAGTACCGTTTTAACCTACTCAAAGATGAGTAAGCATCCTTCGTGTCACGATCCGGATATTACACTTACACAATATTCCATTTCCCGCATGTTCGCCCAAAAGTACATTACAAGCTCTCCCAGAGCCGAATATAGCTGAAAAGCTTTCAATATTGATGCGTTTGAGTATTCGACCAATATTCTATTAGGGTGCCAATTTATGTTATTTTCTTTGTATTTTCGGATATTTTCAGTTTCCTTTATAAACTTAACCTGTATCAATTACGTCGGAAGTCTGTTTGGAAGGCTTACTTTCTGTTGATTTAATCAGGCGAAGGAAATAGATATTGCTATACTATATCACTCAGGAAGACTAAAATATATTTTCTGCAATCAATCAGTAACTTAAACGTAATTCATGTTGGCAAGCAATCCATTCGAATTTCAAGCAGAAGCTAGTAGAAGGTATTGATTGCACGTATCAAGTAATATGTGTTTTTGCGTGGCATTAATTTTTCTATCAAATGTGAAAATATTTTGTATACATTTCGAAGGAATATATTTACATTTTGATAAGATCTAGATACTGAAGCAGAAATTACACTGCAAGCAGACGTATCATAGAATTATAGACCATATTTATTATCCATTTTTTTCTTAAATTCTTATTTTGAAAGAAATAGACGTATCCATTACTTAATACAGTAAGCACAGCAATACCGTTTTGGAATGTAATTCGGGCAGGATCCATGAGTGAGGCCTAAATTTACATTCTGATGTGCGACTACAACTTTAATTCCAATTAAGGCAATGTTTCGTACTATCGAATGTCGGAAACCATGTGCATGTAATTATTGAAAAGTATTACATATTGTCCATAAACATATTGTCAAAGCAATGGCATTGGAGATTATCTAAATAATTACAAAGGTACATCAACTTTCTTTGAAAGCATAAAGACGCAGATAATACGAATATTTTGGGATAAACAATATTCTTGTATCTGAATTTCAAATTCTTACAAGGGCGAATTAGAAAATTATTCATTACAAAGTTTGTAAGTATGAGAAAATGTATTGGCAACCAGAGGCACTAAACATTAAATTATTTTGTTCTTGATATTTAGTTGATGAAACCTCATGAATGGAAGGGGAAGCTCTTTGATATAAAATTTTGTACAGGAAAATAAGACTTAGGATTAATTGAAATAGGTCATCAAAATAACACTGAAGCAGATACTTTTGATTGCAATAGAATACACACTAACTTCCCTTATCGTCTCCTCCTGCCACTTCGCAAACTATTACATTCTATTCTGTTTTATTTGATTATGCTTGCCTTACAATATAGTTGCAATGTTCCATTCATCATCTATATGCAACACGTTACCCAGTCCACCGTGGTGGTGCTAGGTGGATTTGAAAATGCCACCCGAACTGGCATACTTCTTCCTCCCAATTTCCCAAGGTCGTCTCATATAAATTCCATACAACCCTTCGGAGGGAGCGTATTCACTGTTACTCTTCACTCAACTTGAATTGCCGAAACCGTTTTAGGCCATATATTTATTAAATCAAGAGTTTAGGCCTCAAATTCTTATTTTCATTTTCCTTTCGATTGTTTCTGAACACGCAGTTTCCCTCTACGTACGTGTAGGGCATCCTAATACAGTGAAATGTTGTAGAGTGTTTCAGTGGTCCAAGTCAAAATTTGACATAACATTTAGGCATTTGTTTGCCTATATTAACCATAAACAGGTGAATTTGTTAACAATCCATTGTTATAACACAAAGTGAACAAAAATGTTGTTGATGCATTTATTTTTTCATTAGTTTTTCTTTTGGCTATTGATTTAGACTATCGACTTCAGGTTATAACTAATAAACGTGACATATTATTGAACATTGTAGTAGCTTCTTTATTAGGTATAAAACCGTCAAGACAATTTGGTTATGGGGTTAAAAGTTAATCTAAAAATCATAAGATTAGTAATAAAACTGCGTTAACAAACCATAAGTTATTATATTAATGCAAACATGTAATCCCACTAAATTTAGTGGAATGATTCGAGTACATTTTACTTAAAATTTAGGGAGTAGATTAATTCTATCTATCGATAAACTGTGATTAAGTTACTACAATTAAAACAATGAGTTTTATGCAAAGGTAGCAATATCATGGATATTGCCATTTAGCCATTCAAAACATACAAGAAAAGCGTCTGTATAATGTCCAGAACATCCATTTTACTGTAACAATAACTCATTCAACTTATATTATTATTTATTATAACGATATAGATGGAATTCAATAGCGTCACTTTACTTGCTCTTACTCCATTACAATACTAATTATATTTCTATTTCCTATACAATGAATTGTTTAGTAATGTATCCATCATGAAGCTTATTTAATTAAAAAAAGTAATTTTCACTGAAAATAACAGAGGCGAACTTGCTCTCTACGTAAGGAAATGCTATTTTGAACATTATGAGATGGCGGATTTATTGGATTATTGTGCTTCTTTGTTCTAGCGCTTACCAAAATTGTTATTCTTACGAAACAATGGAATCTCGATTACAACATATTTTTTGTTACGGTGAAATTAATTTCAATTTTTTAGTCGTAATAAGGATACCAACTAGATATGATGTGGTATATAATATGATTTGTTTGTAAACAGCACAATAAAGTGTCAACATCTACTTCATTCTTCTATTAATGATTAATGATTAATTAATGTACCCTTATTCATTTTAGTACGTTGCGCAAGCCATCTAAGGGTAAAATAGACAGAAATAGTAACCAACTGCATTGGTAGAAAAAAAACTACTTGTAGAAAACGAAAATCTGCGGTGCCACTTGAGACTTGATTTGTAAATAGATAACGATTATGGCAATTATCATTTTGGTGTGCTTTCAGCAATATGGAAATAATGCAATTGACACATTTTCAAAAATGTGCACAAATTGTAAGCGAGAGATGGTTTATATTATTTACATATGTATAAATGTCCTTGGTGTAACCAAATGTACACTTTACATAATTTTCATACTAATCACTCGACTCTTTGGAAGTGTAAAACAAAAGGGTAATTATACAGGGTGTCCCTGAAATGCGTGGACATCGCTTAACCACAGATTCCTGGTTCGAAAATAAGACGATATAACTAAACTTACCTATATACAATTACGTTTCGTTTAGCTAGTATTCAGCTTCAAAGTTCTTTAAAAAAAAAGTTATTTTATCCATAACGACAAAACGCTTGGATCGATTTGGATAATATTCTGTATTGTACTCCTTACAGATGTAGGTCATCTTTTAAGGTGATATTAGTTATTATCAGTGAACCATTAGTGTACGAAACACGGGTAACACGGCATAAACCAGTCAAAAACTTTTTAATGTTAAGGCCAATAACTTTCAAAAAAATAGTTTCAGAAAGAGACATTCCATAGTAATTTTTTTTGTTACTTGTTAATTGATGATATCTGTTAAGGTTTAGACACAAAAAAATAAAATCTGAGGGACGGCGCACTGCATACACTATACTTGCCATTAATAAAAATATCATCGTCATTTATTTCATAGAATACCAGACTATTAGGTTACATTTGTTAAGAAATGCAGTGCGCCGTCCCTCAGATTTTATTTTTTTGCGTCTAAACCTTAACAGATATCATCAATTAACAAGTAACAAAAAAATTACTATGGAATGTCTCTTTCTGAAACTATTTGTTTGAAAGTTTTTGGCCTTAACATTAAAAAGTTTTTGACTGGTTTATGCCGTGTTACCCGTGTTTCGTACACTAATGGTTCACTGATAATAACTAATATCACCTTAAAAGATGACCTACATCTGTAAGGAGTACAATACCGAATATTATCCAAATCGATCCAAGCGTTCTGTCGTTATGGATAAAATAACTTTTTTTTTAAAGAACTTTGAAGCTGAATACTAGCTAAACGAAACGTAATTGTATATAGGTAAGTTTAGTTATATCGTCTTATTTTCGAACCAGGAATCTGTGGTTACGCGATGTCCACGCATTTCAGGGACACCCTGTATGTAAGGTAAACTATTTGTAGAAAGTCTAAGCGCTTTCTTTTGCACCACGGAAAGTGCTTCTAGGCGTAATGAAATCATATTGATTTTATAGCATAAAATAATAAAATCCTTTAATTATTATTTATTTATATATGGCAAAATGTTTAAGTAATTTTTCACTGACCTAGAAAACGACCCCAAAAACCAAAAAATACTGTACTCAAAATATGATTAAATATGCACCTTATTCGTTTACCATCCAATAGATTTGTTTATAAACAATCAACAGCAGTTTGAATACACTTGTGAGGGTCGTATTTAACACCAAAAATAATATTATTATCTAGATTTTTGAAAGATTTTAAAACGTTAAATATCCAGGAAGAATTTCTTCTCTTACTACCGTATTTTAACTACCATAGAAATGATACCTAAGTTTGCTCATCACAAGTAAGTCAAATTTTTCAGTAAGTTTGGCTCAATTGGCCTTAAATCAATGGTTACATATTCTTCTCATGTACTTTCGCATTTGTATTTTTTTGTATTTCTGTGAACCGAGATCTAGAAATTGCAGATTTAGTCTAGGTATACCTTCAGTTTCGGTAAGCCAAGACAATTTTAAAATGGCAGTGAGAGAGAGGTAAGTAATGGCTTTTAAAAAGAAATTGGTAGGTACTCAATTTATCAAATCGTTGATTTACGAATATGTTAAAAACTTCGATTCTTTTAGAAGTGAGTTACCTTGTTGTTTGGGACACACACAAATGTACCTTATAATGAAAACAAAACAAAGTTTTAATTTACTTTTCTAAAAATGACAAACTCTTTGTATCAATTTCACTTTAGAATTATTAATGACAAAAATAATGAACTTACCTTTGTCGTTACTATTGGACCATTAATAATTTTTCCTCATTATAATTTCGAAACTTTTTTAATTGGCGTTTCTATCACATTGAAAAAATTAATTGTTCGAGTAACTACCATGTAATTGGCTGTTATCACAGTTATGCAACTGTAATGAGCAAAGTAAACATTTATCCTCAATTTTACAAACATTTTACTTGTAGGTAGTCGCAATTCGGTGCTAACATTGATTAAAGATATATTTTGTGTAATGCCTAAACAAATACATAAAGTTTTATGGTTTGGGTTAACATGATAAACAAAAGGTTGCACGTTTGGTAAAATCATTTTATTGTTTATTCTTGCTTAACGTAACCCACATTGAGGTACACAACAATCCTTTTGGGAGTTTAGTAACTACTACGTTGTTCTTGTTGTAACCGCTTGCTTAAATAGTTGTTACAGAATGATGCAATAATATTTTGATAAAATAAAAACTTGAATAGTAAATGATATTTAGTAAATTTCAATACAGTTTGTTTGTCGTGTTCATCAAAATGAACATCTCAACTATTTTAACGTAAATTTCTTATCGTTTCATTGTTTATCATTGACAAATCAGCTAGAATATGAAAATATTAGTCGTTATGCCGCAGTAATTCTAAATAGATACGTAATTTATTTTGTTCGATACCTCCTTAGAAAGTGAACCGTATGAAACATCCTTTTACATTTCCAAATGGCTGATATGGCACCTTGCTCAAAGTCACAGTTTATATTTGACATTGACGGTGACAAATTTGGCAACTTTTCCTTTATGATATTAAACATTCAGCAATAAGTGACTCTCTGTTTATTGGGAAGCCGAAGCAAAGCATTTACTATTGGGTGCACTCCATTAAACTTTTTCACCATAATAACATATACTTGGCTAAATATTTTGGGCGATGTTTTGAATGTGCCGTCAACTTACCAGGTGTTTGAAGTCAACAAATGTTGCAGCTAATCTTCTCTTCCAAAAAATTAAAATTCGATCTGGTCCAGGTCCTGAATAACACCAAAAAGTTTATGGAAACTCCAGCTTCTGGCACGTATTTCTGGTATCACTCGGGTATAGCCAGTTCTAACAGATTTGCGGGATCTGCTAGTACAGCGTGTATTTCATTAAGTGTCCTCCTTATGATTTTTCTCAATGGTGTATAACTTGGTAGAACAGCTTGAGAAGCTTGCGTCAAATCCATAATGCACTGATTAATTACTCTATTGGTCGGTTCAACAGTTTCTTCGGCTCGTCGCTTCAGACGGTTTAGAACTGTCTTCACTTCAACATTAGCGGCCAACGCATTACGAGAGGGCACATTTGCTCTATTACTCACTTCTCCGTTGAGGGTGTGGATCCGAGCCTTCACAGCGCCAATATTTCAAGTTATCATCTTTTGCACTGGTTTTGTCAAACACATACACAATGCCGTCACACGACACTTTTGAGAGCCCCGCTACCGAAAATTTAGAATGACATTTTTAGGGTGTTTCCTAGCAAGTACAAGATGGAACTAAATATAAATTTACAGATGTGTACTTTTAAATAGACAAATAGTTGTCAGTTTCAATTATTTATTAATTATATTATTAATTATGGTTGCTTTTACATTGCTAATGTAGCCAAATGAAGAGAGAAAGTGGCTGATATGAATTTTTAGATGTCAATGTGATAATGAACCTAGATTCATTCTAATCTGTAATGATGGGCGCCTAATGATAATTGTCTCATTAGAAACAATCGAAAACGATGTTTAAAATTTGGTAGATACGTGAATTTTTATACAATATATTTCAAAAAATTTAAGATGGTATGTACTAGTGTTCAATTGAGTGCAGTAAAATAGTGTTGGCGGCGAAACGGCCAGCGGCGAACTGGCCGTGCGGAGAAACGGCCGCGTCGAACCTGCCAAGGCGAAACTTCCACCACCGTCCACTAGGCTATTAAAATCAGAAAACCGCACCGAAAATTACACTTACACCGTCTTAACCGGTCCTTTCCAGCAATCGTCCACCTGATAACCATTTTCGCCACACCTCTGTCACCCATTCGTACCTGTTGTGAACTCATGGCATAGACTCAGTTAATCAACTTTTACTTTTCGCATGTAAGTAGAAGTCCAAAGCCTCTTAGGCAAGTGTATACCCTGTTAGGTGCGCCATATAACATTACATTGTCGAATAATATACGCGGTATAATTTCATATTTATGCGCTACAGTGAAATTGTGTAATAGTTGTTGGAGGAACATCAATAATAAATGGTCAAAATCGAAGCAAAACTACTTCTTTGCAATTAGTTGACAAAGGTACACAATAAATAAAACAACTTAAAACCTCCCCTTCGACAATGAATATTTAATAAAATCAAAATTTAATGAAGCGAAGGATGAGATGTTGTGTTTTTTAGGTTTTTTGTATATAAGTACAAACGTACTGAAAAACCAGCCCCATTAAAGGCAATACTGGCTGAAAATGACTAAAATAATTAACCTGGAATCAAACCTCGTTTTTCATTAACGTAGGAGAAACCTGAGTTAATCAGTAGGGGGCAATCACCTAGCTATTTAACCTTTAACTTAGGTGTGGAAAGAGCAACATTTAAATTTAACTTAATTAAACAATGAAAAAAATAATTAATTTAAAGCGATATGTTTCGAGGCCAACTGGTCTCATTCTCAAGCTTATTGAAAAAATTAAAGGATTGAAATGATCCGAAAAGGTGATAAGTCTACAAAAAATTAAATAATCACTTAATTAAAGACGAAACATGATGAACAGTGAAAAACTTAAAGACATTATAAAATAATACAAGGCCTAATTGGCCCAACGCCAAATTAACACCGTGACATTTTAAGCAAAATTTAATTTAACAGCCTATAGCCATCTTGAAAATGGTTAAGACAGCTTAGAGTATGAACTAGAGATGGCGCAAAGGACAAACCAATGAGAAACGGCAATGAGAAAAATTACAAAATACGAGGAGGGATCCAAAAATTAAACAAATTAGAAGTTGATGAACTTATAGCTAATGAAATCTGAACCAAGGTCAATGATTTCATTCAACAAATTTTTATTATTTTTCTGTTTAGCAATTTCTAAAGATTCTAACACGGTTAAAAGGAAAGCTTTATTCCACTGGTGGGGGATTCTATAATCAAGGAGAGGATCAAAATTATGCCCCGAGGACAGGATATGGTCAGCGAATGTAGATTTATGGGAGAGGTTATTAGTTTTGATGGCTTTAAAGTGTTCCTAAATCTGGTGGAAAAGGATCTACCGGTACGACCAATGTAAAAAGCATCACAAGATTGACAGGATAATTGGTAAATCCCAGATTTATGTAAGATGTTAATAACTTTGTTGTGAACTAACATAGAATTAAGAGTGTGAGTAGTGGAGAAAGAAATGCAAATATTGTGGGTTTTGAAAATGTTCTTAAGTTGATAGGAAAGGTTAGGGAAAAATGGAAGTGAGCGATAAATAGCATTGTCAAGGGTTGTTTTTTGAGAAATGAGACTAGTGAGGTGGATAGATCTGATGACTCTGTTTACGAGAATATTAACCAAATTAATAGAATAGCCATTATTATGAGCAATTTGATGAATGATGTTGAGTTCTTTATGAAAATTAACTGGGGACATGGGGATGACCACCATTCTTCTGATAAGTTGTTTTATTTATTAAATGGACTCTACCATGGACTAAGGTACACAATTATGCGATTATTATTGTGTTTATTAGATTTGTACGTATTATGGCATTTTTTGCTCTCACCTAGAGATAGTCACCACTCGTTTTTTGTAGCCCTTCACCAGTTAGAAGGAGGTACACACTTAAGTAGACAAATAAGTAACAAATAACGTAGAATTAATTTTTCCCAAACTTACTTTGTAGAACTCGATAATTAATTGCAATAATAAATACAAGTAATTCCACTAATTTAAATTAGTGGAATTATTTGTATTTATTGTTACAAGGAATTACTTTTTTTTATTATTCCTAGTTAGTAACGTAAACATAACTTCTACTATGTCCTAACGGAGACTTCCACGGCCAGAGTCAGTAACATAAAAGAGTACCACAGTGTCAGAATCAGTGTTAAAAAACTCAACGTTAGGTACTTTCTACTAAATCGTCTAATATTATTGAGCACTTGATTTTTAAATTGAATTAGTTAATTTACTTTCTGTGCAATACGTTACCGTGGGGAAAATTATGTGCAACCCTAAATTTGTTTAAGTACTTACCCAATTAAAATACTAAGCTGTAGGTATCATCTTCAATATAATATTCAGTATGATAAAATTACATTTACCACATTCTACCTTTTTTCAAAGATCCTAATATGTAAACACTGAATTCTTGTTGCCGTATGAAGTATATTTAGAGGTAGAAAATTTAGAAATTTGCTTTGATACTCTAACCATTTGTAATAATCCCACGCATTAGTGACGATCGAGTACAGGAATAAGTCAGATGAAAATACGATCCTCTGAATAGAGCGCCCTCAAAGCAATTAGCTCGTTTAATTTGTACACTCTGGCATTAATTCGATATCGTCTTTGCCTGTAGTTAATCCGAAAAGGTAATGCAATTCTGGACAAATTTAGACTAAATGACGATTAATCTCAGTTTCAGTGCATTTAAATTTTTTGCCTGAGGAATTATCTGTTATTTCTATAAAATACCTATTTAAAAATTTGGCTGGTGCATTTTATCTAAATGATAGAGTGAATACTTAAATATCTAAACTATTGTTTCAGTTTCAATTAGCAAACTCATCTATAAATTTAGAGGTCTTCCATCTGTCTCCTGTAATTCGCATTGTCGTGATTGACAATTGAATGTAATTGCTATTTAGAAGGATGCTTTCGAGCGTTACATTTCAACATATAATAATGCAGATCAAAGAGATTTTTGAGGTTACAAATTTTTGCGTTTCTCTCGCATTTAATAATAATACTTTTATTGCATATTCTCGTGCGATACGCTTTCATTCGTCATCATAAAATCTGTATACATATCACACTTGACAGTGCCACATGAAAATGTTACCGAAGTTATAATAAATTATATACGGGACAAAATACGAAAAATCATCACCAAATATGCGTATTTGTCGAAGCCAAAATAGTCACAGTTTAATGAAGTTTTAGTAAAAATTTTGATACACAATTATTATTAAAAGATGTGAATACTAGACATAGTTTTGTATAGTTGACGTCTAATAAAAATAAAAATTTTTCTGAATGGCAAAACTGTTGCTCTCCTGTTCGTTCACCATCTAGTTTATCAAATATTTGTTTTTTGGATCAAAGATAGGGAAATAGTGGCTAATGTCCTCAATCAACGAAAAACGACCATTATTCATTATAAAATTGTTAGGTGCACTACTTCAATCGAGCCCTTTGTGCTGCCTCTCTAGTTAGAGCCGATCGATCCTGCAGAGTCACTCAAAAACCATCTTTTAGGTACGTGAGATATTTCAGATGATGCTGGAAAGAGAAGCAACCGAGATCGCACCCAGTTTCGGCATTCTCTACAAGTTCAGGTTCTTCTTTGATAGCTCTGTGCAGAAACACATCAGACTTCGGGATAGTTTCATGGTGGCCTCTTGGTTTTGATGCCTTACTACGTTGTTTACTGTTAGTAGTGTTTCAGCAGCTATACAATCTAGCCTCGCACGACCTCGCCACCTTGACAATTAATCACTCGCTGCGGAGGTGACAGGGCCTCTGGCCAGACAGACTGTAGCGTAATAGTAGTTCTCTGGAAGCTGTCTCCGGGAAGTTGCGTGCATAGAAACTATCCTCTCTTGTGAGGCTAGCTGGGTTATAATATGAATTGTTAGGTATAATTTTATATAGGCGGGATGGAGAGGCGAAGGGTAAAATAGAGCATCAAGAGCTTTTCCATGCCTCTCTATCCTTCTTATATTGCCTTAAGTTTGCCTTATACGCTTCCCAGTCGTCTGTGGTTTTGTTTTTCCTTGACTTATTGAATAATTTGCTTGATTTTCGAATGCTCTGCTGCACCGGGGGTAGTTACAGGGTGTATTGGCAGATCTCCGATTTCGTACGCATCAAATCAACCCATAATGGCATCAGAAGAAGATCTACTTTTTGTTTTCTATTAGCTCCAGCAACTAATTGCTTGAAGATAGGTTTATAGGATCTCCTGGGAAGCAGCAACTAATTCAGGTTTACTCTGTGTGCCACACAAAAATATTGCTGTAAATGTAAACCGCGCAGGTACGGAATAGACCCTCAAGATCAGAAATCTTCGATATTGCTATCCAGGGATTTTAAATGATGGAAATATTATGTGACAACTGCCCAACAGGTCTATTTACATAACATATTCTTTGGATTTCATCAACAACGGTCACCAAAAGACGGAAAGCAACATTTGTAGCGTCCTTTAGTATCCTTAAGAAATGTGGCGTCTTTTCCCCTATTAAATTTCACTTTTTGTAAACATTCCAAATTATTATTATTTGACAAATAAAAGAAATTTGAATGACCATGACCGTTCGTACTTAACAACACCCCAGTAAACACATTTATATATAAAATACATATAAATTATGTAAGAGCTTTTTAGATTTATATAAAACTGGAAGAAAAATAATATAATTAGATGTAAATTCTTTTATATCTGTAGCACATGAATTTATATACGTTTTATATATATTTTATGTAATATTTACATAAAAAATATTAGTTGTAAAAGCGTTTCGATGACCAAATGGCAGCAACTCGAGCATAATGAAATTATTATCAATGTAAAAAATTATTTAAGCAGTTCCATACAAAAAAAAATGGAAAACCACATTTCTACGAGCAACTGTACTTTTAATTAACTTAATTCTTGCACGAACCCGTTTTTACCTGAACTGAAAGCCGATAGTTTATTTTGATACCTATATATACTTGCTTGAAAAGTTTCCCTTAACCGGATTCGAACCTTTGCGGGTGGGCGTTGCAACTTCCGAAATCCGGCATGTATTTTCTTTGTATCCGACATTGTACTACTGCTCCAATCCGAAACATTCCTTTTTTTTATTTCGTACTTCGTAACTTTGCGCTGTTTCGCGTTATTAGTTTAAATTTTGTTTGATTATATCGTTGAGTGAAGTCTTATTCAATGATTATACCTACCTTCATGTTAAAAATGACCAGGATTTAATTTATTTTATATTATTTATTTTCTATATAAATTAGACGCATTTTACATAAATCTAATCACATAAATAAGAAAGCGCAAGAATTTCATGAGTAATATGTAATTATCTGTATGTATATATTATATGAATTTCTGTATTATAGAATATCCTCTAGTGTCTATACTATGTATTATGTAAAATATACGTAATGTGTGACATACGGTTTATATAACTTTATTAAAGAATACTTACATACTTGATATATAAAAAGCATATGGGGTATTTACTTCAATTTTATATATGTTGTATGTATATTTTATATGTTTTTGCTGAGACTTTGTTCCAGAAAAACCTATTACCTACTTTAAGTTTGTGAAAGAGTGGTAAAAGGACCCTTATACTTGGAAATTTTAGGGAAAATATTTAAATATGTTATAATAGACTTTAGCGACACTTACTTAATTGGGACACATTCCGCTGATATGTTTATAAGACCACATTGGATAAACTTGCAATCGTTGAACTTTACAACTCCTAACTGGAACGAATGATTGATAAGGATCGGAATATACGATTGCGGAATGTTATTTTCATTAGACAAATGCCTAATTTATAATTCCTCTAATCATCTGCTACTCATAAAGGAAATGATTGTATTGTGCTATTTTTGTGTACCTACATGGGCTCTATGGAGAAATGTGTTACACTATCAAAATTTACGTCACTTTTACGGGAAAGGCATATATTAGTCTATTAATACTCGTAGATCTTAATTACTGTATTCTAACAGTAGAGACTACATAAGCAGTTTAGATTTGTAAATGTCAATTATGGTGAAAGCGAAGTTATATAATAATAATAAATCACTTTATGGGATGTACGTAGTTTAATTTGACAGTAAAATTTTCAAAATGAATTTCAGTTTATGAGTTTGTTGGTTATTTCCCTTCAAATTTTATAACTGCGTGGTTTACTTTAATAGCTATAAGTATTTCGGGACTGCAATCGTAAATTTAAACTTTATAAGCGGGATATTTAGTTCATGGAAGTGCTATTTGCGGTTACTAAGTGTTCGGTTATGATTCCGCTTGGTTAGTATTGTTATGGCAGTATTAAAGTTTCCCAGAGTATTGAGTTAAAATTGGTAATAGGAATCACCTATTTAACATTCTACCAACTACATTTACTTTAGTCTTCATTGCCTCGTTGGAAAATTGCGCTTAATTGCTGAATAATTGTGGCGAACCCCATTCGATTTGCATGAAAATTATTGT
Organism: Pyrocoelia pectoralis; assembly: GCA_036250285.1. Taxonomy (NCBI): domain Eukaryota; kingdom Metazoa; phylum Arthropoda; class Insecta; order Coleoptera; family Lampyridae; genus Pyrocoelia; species Pyrocoelia pectoralis. The sequence goes on from CM070075.1 coordinate 10,885,823, forward strand.
CTCCTCTATCGCTGTTTACAAAGTACGATTTATATAGATTTTTCTGAAGATAAACACTTGAAATATACAAAAAAAAATTATTTCTACGACATTTTATGTTTCGCTAACACTGTTACACAAAGCTACCCAAACATGTCGTAGAAATAATTTTTTTAAATAAATAATTTTGGAAATTAATACTTGGTTATTTCAAGTGTTTGTTGAAAATCTTAGAATGAAGAATTTCCAACAAAGAAGGGCCAAAACAACACCACGGTTATCATACTATTGTACTTTTCACACCGAGAATTCAGTACCCACCCTTACGGAGGACGCCGTTGCCTTGACTCGACCGGTCAGGAATCAGGTGTGGCCTCAACTAATCTGCGCCTCTCGAATCTCTAACTTTATTTTAACATTATTTATGAACAATATTCTTGTTAATAAACAATGCTTTTATTTTTATTAAGTACAATTTATACAAAAATCAAAGGTACCTATTTTTCTAGCTTTATTTTTGCAAATATTCAAATATAATTTACAACGATTAAAGAGCGAGGCGACGCTGTCACTAACAATTCCAGTGACGGCAACGCTGTCCGGGTTTCTCCCATTTAAAATGCATTGCCTGTACCAGCCATGCTGAATTCTCGGTGCGAAAGCAATAGCATAGACAACGAAAACTAAGTGAGATTTGCATTATAATGAAAGTGGCAATACAGTTGGTTTAAGAAATGGTTTAATGATATTAATATAAATTAGTATACAAAAGAAAAAAGTAATACAAACGTAATAGATTGGATAAACAAAGTCACCTTATAGGTTGAAACGAGTGTCCCAGCGATACGAGGCGATAGATACCCTGGGTCAAGAAGCTCCGAGGTTGGTTGTGGAACCAATTTTCAACGGCAGCTTGGACTTCATTATCGTCGGCAAATCTCCGTCCCTTCAGAGATTTCTCGAGTGGACCGAAGATGTGTTAGTCACACGGCGAGAGGTCCGGGCTGTAAGGGGAATGTTCGAGAACCTCCCCGTGGAATTGCCGTTTGATACGCCACAGCCACATGAGGTCGAGTATTGTCATGCAAGAGGATAACCCCGCGTGACAGCATGCCACGTTGGCGGTTCTTGATATTCTGTCTCAGTTTCTGCATTGTGGCACAGTACGTGGAAGCAGTGACAGTCGTGCCCGTAGCACGATAACATGACCTTACCAGCTCTAGTGGACATGCGAGACTTCTTCGGGCATGGTAATGAAGAGTGTCGCCATTCCATGCTCATGCTTTTGGTGGCTGGATCAGCGGCAATGATCTTTGAAAGGAATTGGTTCCCCATTTCCTGGAACCGCATAAGGTCTTGCATGGAAACAGACATGCGATAAAATCCTCTGCTCCTCTGTCAAATGTTTTGGCACTCATTGCGCTATCATACACGCATCTGACAGGATCTGCCGATATCGCATGCACCCCAGCACTCTGCGCCCTCATCTTTCTCTTCAAATCTCTTATTACAGCAATGCCACTTTCATTTGAACGACCCTTATATTTCTATGCATTAACGCCGATAATCTATAAATTATATAAATTGAATTTTGCTCCAATAATCAGTTGAGTAACCCGGGCGATAAGGAATGGCCAGCGGATTGTTGGTCTAAGCCTCAAATCTAATGAAAGTAATTGCTCACTAATACGTGGTTATGGGCGTACCATTTGCTGCAAACAATGTTCTTTGATGCACAGTTGTTTTCTTGTTTATGTTTGGAGGCATAACTGAGAAGTCAGCACCAGAATTTATTAAGAATTTCATACCTGTTTCTTTGTCGCGTAGGTATGAATAAACGGCTTTGAGGATTTTGCACTTTTTATCGCCGTCTCAGAAGAAGTGCAAATTAGATATTTAATAATAATAACAATAATAATAATGCTTTATTGTGAAATATAAAGTAACATCACAAATGGAATAGGGTTCGCTTAGTAGCGATCTTCCACCCTTCTAGTAATCACTGTGACATGCAGATAAGGTAATATAATATAATAACTAAATGACTTATTTACGTGGTGATACACATTTTTTGGCTTTAGATTTGAAATTTTGATGGTACCAGCAAATCTCGTAGGATTTTTTCGTGTTGTCTGGTGAAGTGGATCGAGTTTGTGTTCGTGAACGGTATCTTGGGTGGTAATTGGATCGTTGAAATTTTAAATCATTAACACTACTTGTTAATTCAGTTATTTGTTGTCGTAGTTCATTTAAATTGTTTTCATTTGTGTTCGTTTGAAGTTGGGCTATTTGTTGAGTTGTGGAAGGCTCCAGAGGATGACGTTGATGCCGCCGCGGTGTGGTGCACCAGGTATCCGTTAGAAAGTATCCGGGACCAGATTCGATCTGAGCGACCCAAAAAAACCCTGAAACAATTTTCGGTTCCCTATAGGCTTGAAACTTCAGTGAAACTCAAGAGGATGACGTTGATGCTCGGATGCGGGGCACCAGGTACGCGGGGGACGGTTTCCAATGCCTGATTTGGAATCAGCAACCCTAAAAACCATCGGATGAGCTGTCTAGAATCATTTGAGAGTGAATTTCAGAAAAAGCTTCGGAGATGACGTCGCTTAGCCATCCTGAGCTCCAGGTGGGCGGTGAGGCAATTTGGAGGTCATATTCGGGATCAGCGACCTCGAAAACCCCCCTGAACCCGAATTCACTCGATTCTACAAGCTTATAACGAAGTTATGATTTTTTTCTATGAAAATGCATTTTTAGGATGCATTTTCGACTGCACAAATGCAATTTCGAAAAAAAACATGATGAAAATTAGGTACAAAGTTTCGTATTAAAATTAGGAAGCGAATGCAAAAAACCGCATCTCAATCGGTCTTACTACAAAAATTTGGTAGGTTCAGTGCTTTATTTCCTCGACTATAAGTGATACATCGACATCGATACATCCCAAGAAGCAGTAAATGCTGAAATGGCACGCGTCAGTGTTAAAATACCTCCGTTTTGGCGGAAAAATGTTACTGTTTGGTTATATCAGGTCGAATCACGTCGGGGTCACCAATGTAGTTTTTATATTAAACATAAAGTTAAAACACACAACGTTTTAAATATAAACCAAGAACTATTTTTTATTCCTCTATCGACGATATTATTTTTGACAATACAAATATGACAGACTTAGCACCAGTTGATTTTCTTCTCTCCACAATATCATACATACAGAAGTAATAGTTAATTAAAACATGAAAACATTTGAACTAGGTATTTACGATTCGATGTAGTCGAAAAGCGAAGTTTGGTGATATTTATTGCTGTATTTCTAAACGAATGAAGGTTCACAATTCAACTTACTTTACAACTTAGTAATAATGGCAAACAAAATAAAATGCTATGTATTTGTTGTCTAGAAATGTTGATTACTTACTATTTTAGTAACGCTTGCTCCAGTTTTACAAATCTCGTTTATCAGTATTGTGGTTGTGCAGTTATTAGAGAATGGCTGTATTGTTACAGATAAGTTTTCATATCTGATGTTCCCTTTACATTTGACAAACATTCGTACTTCAGCAAGAGGAAGTATTTCGAATTCAATTTTGGAACTAAATGTTTTGTAAATTCTAAATTGACGAAGAAATTACTAAATTTAAACTTACCATAAAAACGTTTTTTAAGGAACGGTTGAACGCCTATTTATCAACGTGGTATTTAAGGAAAAAAGTTTCCAAAAATGTTAAATATCCCTGGCGTTTAAAATATCCAGGAAAATGCATAACGACACATAAATAAGGGTAAAAATGTATTTGTTGGCAGTGCGTAAAAATAAAAATTCGCTTTTCCCCTTCGCGTTCACCATCACCCTCTACCGTACCTACGTTTTCTCCTAACGTAATTTTTCTTCGCTTATTCATATACGTGTGTAATTTACGGTCGGATTGCAACTATAAAACCGGAATAATTATAGTTACCGTAGCACATAGGTTGTAGCCTTTATTCTACTTCAGCGCCCGACATTTCGCCGGAGAAGTTTATAAACCTCTCGGTTTGTCATGATATATTCATGTTTTTAGTACAGTTTATGTAATAATCATAAACAGAGTTAATAAATAATCTCCGGCTTAAGCTTCGGACACCACTGCTTAAATTATAGTATTCTATCTAATTTTAATTGTACAGATCAAGTTGTTCAGTGTAATACAATTAATTTAAAATACTTGAATTAGAAAAAAAGCTACTACCGCATTTAGAATTACAAATGCTTATCAATTTTGCATCATTACTCTAATCCCAGAAAATGGGGTGGAATTTATTTCAGTTTAATCTAGAATTCGATTGTCGTACACACCTGGGAGAAAATACACAGATCTCGATTTTTAGATTACGATGGCTTAGTATTCGTTGCACGGTCCAAGTTTCTACAGTGGTTTTTATCATTGCCTTATAAGAAAAGGATCGCAAAAAGATTATTGAAACGTATCCATTTTTGGGAAAATAATGAATGAAACTATTGTTAAAACGTTCGCGTGTGATGTTTTTTTATAGGCGTTTTTGCGCACAGTACGAGAGGGTATGATGTTCTATCATACTATTCCTTCAAATACACGTTATTACGTTATTGCAAGTGCACATTTATATGCATTGTGGAATTTTCCTTTTTACTAGTATAAAATAAACTCAATCCTTCTAATCTATTTAAAGTTTAAGGCTTCGATTTTGCAACAATTCATTATTACACTCTTGTTATTTAGAACTTATTTAGTTATTCTATTATTTTTGGTAATCGAAGGGTTGGAAGAAGATATTATTTTTGGTATTTTATTCATCTAAACTATGAGGGATGGATACGTTTTACCATAAATGATTGTAAAGCAAACAACATTTTTGCAATTCTTGTATACAAAGTGAATTGTAAATGTTTTCTCAGTTTTTTTACAAAATTGAAACCGATCGGTGAAGTACTCCAAATTAGATAAGAGTGAGTAAGGAGAGAGGTTTTATCGATGGATTTTATATATATTATTTAACGTCTGCTTCCGGGGTTCTAGCAAAATACCCATTAGTTCTGAACCTAAATTTTATTTCATACTGTCTACTATGTACTACTTTACGCCATTAGTTTGTCTCATGTAAACCTTGCAAAGAAATACTTCCAAGAGTCCTACTTTGCCAATAGCAAATGCCGAACTTATTTTTTTGACAAATTTGTTATTATGAGGATTATTAGTATGTATTATACTAACAGTAACAGTGCTATTAGAATTTTGAATCATTCTGATAGTTGATATGTCCCATCGCTGATTGTGGTGGTGTTTCTGAATCACTTGTTCATAATTTTCCCTACGTTGCGACACCAGAAGAACTCTTCCAACACCCGCATTGCTTCAGAACATTAATCTCAAGTTCAGTATTAGCTAAAAGAACCACAGACATACGTCGGAAGCAATATCTTCTAAAATGCTCTAGCATCAGATATTCAGTAATTCTTTTCGCTGTTACTCCAACGGTGCGGGTGTGGACACCAACACTATGAGAATGAATGTACAACAATTAGGCACCTTTACTAAAAAGTCACAATAAATCTTTCTTGAAATATTGGGCAGAGTTCATATTCTTTTGATTCACTGTATAGTTTTGTACATTTATTATTTCGCCCAAAATGTAGGACAAATAAACTTTTTGGACTAAAATAGTTACTTGCCTAACTAAAAATAGTTTTTTATCGTATCCAAAAAATAAGCTAGCATGATGTCTTCATTCGTATTATTTTTCAACCCGCAGACTTCGGATATCACCAAATAACCTTTCGTAAGACTTGGAAGGAATAAGATATCCTGCATCTTCTACATTTTATATCGCTTAAGGGAACGCCACCCTAACCTACGCGGAATGTCAATTTTTTTCAAATAAATAAACCAACAAAACAATACGCGGGTATTTGTAACTTTGAGATGTTGTATTTATTTCATCGTATCATCGTTTATTACCTGTCTATAATTGCAAATATTTCTGTACAATTATATGGTTCATAAAACCCCATAACACGTTAGTTACCAAAATCTTCCATTATTTTATCAGGAACGACCAAACGTGGCCAAACTTTTGACAAATTTTCTTAATTCAATGTAAACTAAATGAGTGTTTTATTTTAAAATTGATTGCTTCAAAGATACGATTATACAGGGTGTCCCACTGCTCCGTAATCGGTCGATAACTCAATGTGGGTTGAAGATACAGAAAAAAGTTTCAAATAAAAGTTGCTTTGATTTGAATTGCGCACCTTTTAAAAATATTCTTATATCTACAGTATGTTGCATTTTCACGCGGCAGGAAAATGTCACTTTTTTTTTAAATGGCACATTCTGTATTTTTTTCCCTTAATGTATCTACCAACCATTTTTATATCATGCCTGAAATTTTTTTTGATATTGGATGTGCGGTTGCCAAGTTATTAATTATTTTGTCAAAATTTTGTACAATTCAAGGTCGGACTATAATATTCATAACTAAGTTATTCTTCAAAAAAGGAAAAATGTATTTGACGAATAATATTACCCTAATGTCGTGTTACTCTACAAAAGAAAACTAAGTGATTAATTTTATACCGAGTGTTTAAAATGAGAATTCAATATTTGTGAACTTTAAATAGAATTTATACGAATATTTTAAATGGAACACCCTGTATTTTTATTTACCATCAGATTCTCGACAAAAAACTCTATTCAACGGTGTATTATTTCCTGGTATTAGTTTTTGCACTTTTGTTAATATTTACGATTTTTAAAATTTCACGTAAAAAAAAATTGTTAAAAGTAATTTTTATTGCAAAATACTGTTTAAATAGTTGGTATCAACGCAAACGAACAAAACTCAAGTCCTGTGGCTATCTTAATTTCTAATTAATTAAAACAAAATTTTTAGTAAACGGTATTTCTCGAAAATTAAAATAGAAAATAAATACAATATCTCTCATTAAAGTAAATGTTCAAAATGTCTTCCCCTTTTGAAGCTTAACCCTAAATGATCTTCTCACATTGTTTAGAGTCATTGGAGTAATCGTTTGAAACGCCTCTCGAATTCAAATTTTCATGTCATCTCGTGTTGTGGCAGCTGTTGATATACTTGAGATTTAACAGTTCCCCAATAGTAATCCATGAAGGTAAGGTCTGGTGACCTTGGCGGCCAAGGAACAGGGCCTCCTCTACTGATCCATTTATTAGGGTACAGTAAATCCAATTCTCGCACGTACCTCTAACTGTTGTTTTGCTTTAATTATTTAGAAATTAAGATAGTCACAGGACATGAGTTTTGTTCATTTGCGTTGATACCAACTATTTAAACGGTATTTTGCAATAATAATTAAATAAAAATTACTTTTAACAATTTTTTTTTACGTGAAATTTTAAAAATCGTAAATATTAACAAAAGTGCAAAAACTAATACCAGGAAATAATACACCGTTGAATAGAGTTTTTTGTCGAGAATCTGATGGTAAATAAAAATACAGGGTGTTCCATTTAAAATATTCGTATAAATTCTATTTAAAGTTCACAAATTTTGAATTCTCATTTTAAACACTGGGTATAAAATTAGTCACTTAGTTTTTTTTTGTAGAGTAACACGACATTAGGGTAATATTATTCGTCAAAAACATTTTTCGTTTTTTTGAAGAATAACTTAGTTATGAATATTATAGTCCGACCTTGAATTGTACAAAATTTTGATAAAATAATTAATAACTTGGCAACCGCACATCCAATATCAAAAAAAATTTCAGGCATGATATAAATATGGTTGGTCGATACATTAAGGGAAAAAAATACCGGGTGTGCCATTTAAAAAAAATGACATTTTCCTGCCACGTGAAAATGCAACATACTGTAGATATAAGGATTTTTTTAAAAGGTGCGCAATTCAAATCAAAGCAACTTTTATTTAAAACTTTTTTCTGTATCTTCAACCCACATTGAGTTATCGACCGATTACGGAGCAGTGGGACACCCGTATACGATTTATACTACAGTGACTTTATTTTAGAACAGTGATGACAATGGGTGTCTCATTTTTTATTGGTTGTGATCCTGGCAGCCATGTTGCGACTAAAATTTGAATAGTTTGCATTACATTCTTATAGTGTCGGTTTAGTTTTTGTGTAAATTGTTAAAATCTAGACAATATAATGTGTTTTAAGTGCTAGGATATTGAACGGTGTTTATGTTTTATCACCTGTTTGGACGTTTTTAAGTTTAACTTAGATTTTATAAGAAAAATTAAGTATCTGCTGTTTTTTTATTTCCCACCTACCTACTCCATTTTATTTATTTAACTTAAAATTAGGAACTGTATGTATATACACAATGCTTAAATATTTTCGTTAAGGTTTCCACGGATGTTTATATTGTTTGTATTTTCTTCTGGAGTTTCTCCGTGTTGGTTTTTATGTAGAAAATGCCTACGTTTCGATTCCACAGACCTTAAATTAAATTTGAAAACTTCAGAATTGATAAAAAAGTCTTGATAAAGATTCCATAGATGGAATCGAAACGTAGGCATTTTCTACATAAAAACCAACACGGAGAAACTCCAGAAGAAAATACAAACAATGCTTAAATATCATATACAATTATACATATAGATACAATTTCTGTAAAAATTAAACATTACCTGCATCTTCAATCGTCAGTTTCTCGCCGCTGTTTATAGAAAAACATACGCGCCAGTGTTTTTTATAGCAAATTTTGTAAGCTTTCAATTAGTTTATATAAAAGTTTGTCGTAAAATAAATGGAAACGAAGATATTAAAGAAAAACTGAATACAAACATACATTATAGTTAAATTCTGTGAAAATATATAGTTTTCAAAGATGTATTTTTACAATAAAGTGCAACTTGCGAACGATTTATTGTATTGTATTATCTTTGTATATAGTATATATAAAGTACTGAAAATAGGATAAAACCAATTTTAACAAAAATTTAACGGCCATTTTTTAGCGAAAATCGGGATTCTTAATAAAATGTCAATTTTTGAGTAGGTATACATTTAAAGAGCTGTAACTAGCGAACTGTTTGTCGTACGAACTTCTGCCTGCGCTTATTTTACAGGTCCATTATATCTTTAAAAAACTAATAAGGCACTTTACTGTCTACAAGTAGTCAAAACATAACTATTTGCAAAGAAACGCTGGAAAATGAGGAGAATTTTTCATTATTTCTTCCTCTATCGCCTTATATAAATTACCACAATGATATTTCGTGTATTCATATAGATTTAAAATTTAATTCTCTACAACTTTTATTATATGCACTAAGTACATAGAATCAATAGTTTTCGACTTATTATTGATTTTATTATGCAAAACGAGCAGCGATTGTGTCTTAGAAAAAGGTTTAAATGATTATATCTCTGTCAATATTAATCGTATAGAAATGTTTAAAAAAGAAAATTATTCGTAATTAAATTCTCTACAACTTTTATTTGAAGCATTTTGCGTTACGAATGGCTATTCTCGAGATATAAGCGAAATACGCGCGATGCGCGCACGTGTTACTGTTTCGCCGCAAAACAACATTTTAAAACAAATCTATCTCGGCTCCTATTGGTCGTAGAGACAAAAATAAAACACGAAAATGTGCGGAATTTTGTCAGCTACAATTTTCTTAACGTTTTTGTTTTTGATAAAATTGATACTTTTTCAGTTATTTACGAAAATCTGTTTTTTGACACTTTTTCGTCCCCTCCATTTATCTCGGTGGGGGGGTACGGGTGGGGACTTTTGAATACTTCAAAGGGAGCACAAATCAAGCCTGTTCCCAAATTTGCAAAGCTGTAACCATTATTTCATCCAAATCGTTAAATTTGGTCTTATTTTACTGGACTATTCACTAATACTGTTTGAATTTAGTCGCAACATGGCGCGGAGGCGGGACTTACGCTCTATTGTCGTCACTGTTCTAAAATAAAGTCACTGTAATTTATACCATCTCGGGCGTTGCTAAGCGACACCAACGATGATACGATAAAGCTTTGAATGTAACTCGAATGTGTGCGATTTATACCATCTCGGTCCTCGATTATTATAAATCGCATAATATTCTCGTTACATTAATAACTTTAAAACTCATACACAGCGTATTCTATATTAACGTTTTTGGTAACTGGACAGAAACTGTCGATTGTCACTCATCAGAACTTAATTTAAGTTTAACACTACGTTAAATTTTAAATTGTTATAGGATCAACGGTTGTTAGACTATATTAAATAAAATGTTGAACAATACACGGTTGTTGAGCACGCGTTTAGAAATGCTACACTTTGAATTTGATCTAAATTGGTACCTTAAAGTGGTATTTCCTTGCCTTTAGCTATTTATATCTAGCTATTTATCTAAATGTATATCTAGTTGCTACGAAATAATACGGGTAAGGACGTACAAACGACAATTAATTATTGTTTTAACAAGTATTCTATAATTGCAATGTTGAATGTATACTATAGTTAATTATACAGGGTAATTTCTTTAATTTTTAATGATACCAAAATGGTATTAATGCTTGTTTCACTTTCATTTAATGAGCTCGAGGCAGAAGTGGAGCAAGACCTAAATTTTATGTGGGCAGGATACATTTTGCGTGACACTCTGAGGCGCAAGATGACGGATTTTATAGAGATAAAAAATTTTGAAACTGTCAATTTTTTATTCAGAAAAATGCAAACATCTTCATTTTAACTAACATTATTAAGTAATAACTACGAGTAAATAATTAAAGAAACATAAATTTCCTGCTTTTAGCCTTACTGTATCGCAGTGGCGTACGCAGACTATAGCCTTGGGAGGGGATATAAAAAGTGCGGTGTGATTTACAAATTTTAGTAAGCATTTGTTTTACAGAAAGTTATAAAATAAATATTATTACAATACAAAATCCAAACGCCTTGGCTGTCGTGTAAGTTCCTCTATTATTTCGTCTGGTAGTTCTCCATGAATTGACATCATTGCCAGTTCATTAAGTCTGTTCTGTGAGGTTGAATTTCTAAGAGCGGTCTTTTTTTAATGATTAATAAGAATAAGCGTAAAATAGAATGGAAGGGTTGGGCGCTTGGGGGAGTGATATATCCTCCTTATCCCCCCCCCCCTTGGGTACGCCACTGCTGTATCGTAATCCAGCTTAGATACTATATCTGCTTCAATAGATAAAACTGCCAAAGCTGAAAGTCTTTGCTGACCCATTGTACTTCTTAAATAATTTTTTATTAGTTTTAATTTTGAATAGCTCCTTTCAGCGGAGGTTGTACTTACTGGTACTGTTAACAAAATTCGAATGACAACATATTTTTGTAAATTTCTTTTAAGTTATTTTCTGTTACGCATTGGAGCAGCTGTTTCACATCTTTAATAAAGTCATGGCTGCTCATGGCTTAATGGTCCTAGCTAAATATATTTCATGAGCCTTACGCCGCTTCTGGCTCGAGGTAACTAATTATCGAAATTACATGCTAATCCCACATTAATCATCGCACTAAGATTTGACATAATCACCTTAAAATATCAAAAACATCAGCCTCGATTTTGTCTCTTATTATTTGCTTCATGTCGATAATGCCATTGCAACACATGAAACCTCATTCATTTGCACTCTAGAAACAATTTCTTGCCCTACTCTTTGATAATGAACCTACTCTAACAACTTCAAACGATGTAATCTACACTGAAACAACGTAATAACAAAGCAACAATGCATGTATGAACAATTAAATTCAAACTTAACATCCCTAACAGTTCCATTCAACATCAACGTGGAACCGGAGAACTTACCATTCGTATAGTGTCCCACTGGATGGCAAGTTCACAGATTGGTACGCACAAGTAATGTGTTTCTTCAGTAGTTTTAGGAGAAATTATGCTAAGACTCCTGGGTCAAAACAACATCGCTTGAGCGTGTCAATGTCGCCATGGTTTCGGTATGAATACGACTTTTATCTATTTTGGTTATTTTAGGGAACCGATTTTTCCATCTCTTCCCCCCTGCTCTTTGGAACGTTGTGGCACTTTCTGAAATTTCTTATAATACCTCTTTCAAGAATCTTGTTTCACCTGTCTAAAGGCCTCATTGTACTGTATGTGTATGATCGTGGTTAGATATAAATCCCATCCAGCCATGCTTTTTGATTTATCCAAAAGATTTCTAGTCTATTATCCGCAATCGTGATGGGTCCTCATACTACCAGCACTAGTATTTACATTGAGGGGGGGGGGGGGATGAAAGGTGCTTTTGGTAGCTTGCGGTACAAGAAATCTGATTTTCCAATACAAAGTGCCGATGTTCTAGACCGTCTAAGAGGGTCTGAAATATCCGAAAAGTGGTCACAACCCCGACAGTCGAACGACGTTCTCCGTATAAAGAGTGATGGTGGTATCCTATGGCGATGGAAACACCTACACGTGATGAGATTGGCTTATATCAGAACAGTCGTCTCATCCATCATATGTGGAATATTTTCTTAATTCATTTGAACAAAAATCCAAGAATTTTTAGGTACATACCCGTTATATGAAATCCATTACATTGTGACATTTATAAATACGGATTAATACATACGCATTTTATATAAGAATTAGCGACACTTAGAATCCTTATACTTAAAGGATTTACTCTGTAAACAGCTTCTTATAATCAACTGAAATGGATTTACAGAAATCGTTTAAATTCAAAAAACAAACGTAATTTTAAAATTCTGTGTTAACATCCTTCAATTTATTTAAATAAAATTCGTTTACTTTTAAAATAAAATTGTATTTCACGATTCATTATGAATTTAAATGTTACACAAAATAAAAAATGTATTTCCTGAAAAATGTTGCGAAAAGCTTTTAGAATTTTCTTAAATATAAGGGTTGTTGAACCCTTTGTGTAAATAAAAATTAATTCAAAGTGAATCAACTTCCCACCGAATAGAATTCGTCATTAGATTTTGACTTTGCTTTATGAGATAAAAGGATGCGGTTTTTACGAACATTTAAACTTCCTTTAATTATAATAATATAACAATTTTGCAGAGGTAAATAGAAGTAATAAAAATGAGCAAAGGTTATTAATCGTTAACGTGACTGGTGATGTTATAATCGCATTTGCGGCTTTTCGGTTTTAATAGGAAATAAATTCCTCCTGCGGAAATAAATTTCACGCGTATTGATTGAATGAAATTATTTCGCGCTGACATAAGATTTGTCCCTAAATTGGAGGGTGCATGTTATAAAAGGTACCTTTTCGAAGTTCGCCAAGTTACGTGTATGCTTTAAGGTAAAGACGTTTATTATTAAGATGGTATAGCTTGTGTGTTAGTGTTCCAACTATTTACCATTTTATGTACACATATTGCAATTACTTGCTAATAACAAATAATCTATAACGAAACTTCGAAGTGTGTGAGACTGCCGAAATTACCAATCAAATCGGTTAATTTCCAAATTGCACAATTTAACTTTGTATAGAAACCGGTGTAAGTATACAAAAATATACCAGCAACCGTCACGTCCAGTAATTCAAGCCAATGTACCAAAAGGTTACACATCCCTACATTGTGAAGGATTAGTTCCATCTACAGATCAAATAAAGCATAAAGGTCCCAGCGTTGAGTGAAAAGTTATTTCACTCAACGGTCCCAGCGTAATAGAAAAATTACCCGTCAAGAAAAACCTGACCTTTCAAACCGTAAAAAAACAAGAACAAAATCAAATCACTGACACACAACCTTCCCCATAATATTTAATAATAAAATTTAATTACAGTAAAATTGAAAAATTGTTGACATTAAGTAGCGACTAGTTTCGATATCTGAGATATCATCATCATCAGGCTTATGACTAAAAATTAAAATTAATTGATACAGTGTAACGAAGCGTTGATTGCTTACTTGTATAAAATTTAATTAAATTGCGAATTACATAAGGTGAAGTAAATGAAAATGTAAGATGAATAATAGTAAGACGTCTCGATAAACAACTTTCCCACTAATAAGGTCGTAGCCTGGGGCCTTTTTTAGCACTGAGGTTCTTTTGGATCTCCTTTGCAATTTCGTTTGGAGTCATGGTCTCTATATTTCTGTCTTGTAATCTATTTATCACAGGGAGGATTTCATTGTCATTGGCCGGGTGTGGCTGGAAGGTATTTGATAAGTGCCCAGCAAATAATTTTGTCTTTTCGCTATCTTCCCTAGCCCATCCACCATCGAAGAAAACCGCCTATCCGAAAGGAAGCGGTTTTTGAGTTTGTGGTCGTTTTAACCTCTTAGTCACCTTCCAGAGGGAGTATTCAGTATCTTTCTCATCTGTTAACGCTCTTAGGAATCCGGAGAATGATTCGTTTTTAACAGAACTAATTTCCTGCTTGAGTTGCTGGTTTAGTCGATTTAGCAGTGTTTTGTCTGCAGGTGCCCTGGTTTGTGGTCACTTCTTTCGCGCTCTGCGTTTTCTTATGACGAGTTTTTCAGTCAATTAGATCTGGTATTTTATTGTTATCTGCTGGCCAATACGTTGGCTTGCCAGTAGAGTGACAATCACATTTGGCTTGCTTGATTGCTTCGTACAGTTGTTTGCCTTTGGTGGTGATGAGTCTCGATCCCGAAAATTTATGTTTGGCATTGAAATCGCCTCTAATTATGAAGTAGTCTCTTAGTGTTCCTCTTTTTCTAACGTGTACCTAGGAGGGCAGTATATTGCAACAACTGTATAATCTGTACATTTTGTGTGAATGTTTACAGCTTTTGCCTGCATCTTGCATGTTTTGTAGTTGATATCTTCATAATGCTTGATGTTTTCCTTTATAACAACTGCCGATCCACCCCTAGCTGTGTTGTTTGGGTTGACGGTGTGATATAGCTGGTACCCTTTTATGTTCAGGTGATTTTCTCTAGTAAAATGTGTTTCCGAGATTAGACAGATGCCTATTTTTTTGTTTTGTCCCAGAGGAAGTGTTCGAGTTCATAAGCGTGTTGGAGGAGCCCATTTGCATTTATTTCCAGGCCGTTATTCTAATGGTCACCATTTGTATTTCTTGCTTTTGCTGCTTCCTTGTTGCTAGTTTCGAGTTTTACAACTCTGTTTAAGATCGTTTTGATAGACTCTTCTTGGTTGTGCAATTTATCTAGAATTGTTTGCAACGTGTTATTTATTGCATCTAGATTTGTTCCCCCTGGCATTCTTTGGTGTGGGTTATTTTTAACCATTTGTGCGTAGTTGCTACCATGTGCTGCGTTATTTTCCTTCGCTGGGCCAGTCGTTGGTAGGGTAGGAAAGTTCTTCTGAATTTGTTCTATTGGTCTTGTTTCTTGGACATTGGCTGTGATTGGGTTGTTTCGTTTTCTCTCTTGCAAGGTTTTTTTCTCTCCGCTTTTGGAGTTCCTTCGCAACTATACAGCCCCTGTAGTTTGCCGGATGTGCTTCCCGACAGTTAGCGCATTTGGCTTTTTCAAGTTTAGCTGACTTACAGTCCTTGGTGGCCTTCAACAATGTCGATCGCTTTAGTATCTCTGACTTGTGGGCGTAAATAGTGCGTTTTGCGCCCTAAGCCCTAAAAAAACAGCAATTGTAATAATTATTATATTGAAATATGCAACCATAGCAACAACTTTGATTTTTGAGAACGTATTGTGCCATTTATTTTTTCAAAGTTTTAAGGTGAATTTAAACGATTTTGCAAAAAATCTTGTTTCCATTTCGGGCGTGAACGACGATTTTGTCCCTTTAGCGTCTTACAATCCCTCGGAAATTCGGGTATCGGGCTTATACGTCTGCCGCGAGCCTAATTCGCCTCCTTTATGCCCTTAATACAAAAATAGCTATTTTAATAGCAGTCAATTTCGAAAAATGTTCTAAATCGTATTCATAAAAATAAATCTGAATTTACAATAAGAAAAACAATTAGAAAGCAATTCTGCGGATATGTTGAGTGCTGTTAATGAGCTTAGGTACCTACTTGCCGTGCAATAAAAGAAAATAATGACAAAATCGTTACTATGCAGTAAGAATTCCTATTATCAATGTAGTCCATTACTCTGTTAAATGCGAAAAATTGCTACTACATTCACTCGTCGAACTGATCAAAATTAATAAGTAGCTGATTTCAAGTCAGTTTTCAGTATCTTTTTAATCCAAGTGTATCAACAAAATCACTTTACTATTGTATAATATAATAAATTATACTCATAAAAACAAAATGTTCTTTAATTCATGTTAGGGGGTGGGTAAATTTAAATAAAAAATTCTTTACGGTTTAATTACAAACGTGCATAATATGAAAAAACTTGTTACACGACAGTGCATGTAATCAACAAACTTTTCCTCTCATCAAAGCTGCATTCCTTGCGAATACGTGTACATCGTATTCGATGTTTTTACACCAAACCACTAACTTTAAATTTAATTACCTACATGAAAATATGCAACATTTGCTATTGTTATAAATTTACAAACGATAGCAGCATACCGACTGTTAGGGGTCTAATTACTTCAAACTGAATGTACCACAACTCAGTTGAGTTCCAATTCTGCTAATGAGTTCCCCATAAAATGATAGCAATCCTCAACCTGTCTGTTGAGTATTCATTTAGTATGTAAAACAATATGTGTGCAAACTTTTTATTGGCCACATGAACGTATTTCAATCTAATTACATTTTACGGTAATTTTGAAGAAAAGTTTAGTACTTGAAATTCTGTTCGGTAAGCGTTAATTAGAATACCCTAGTTGCAGTCTTGGCATTTTGCGGTTTAATTTGTTACCTTTCATGTTGAGTAATTGTAATGACGTTAAGCTACGATAATTTTATAATAAAGCTCAGTGTAAGCGGTACATAATGAACATTTTCGAAGACTTTAAGGGAAAAAATACAAGGAAACGGCTTTCCAAGCGATTAACAAAAAAGAGACAGCTTCCCCATTAGGTATAATTTCTATGCAAGGTTAATTTACAGAACTCACATAAATCAGTATAGAATAATTGCTGCTAATCCTGATTAAAAAAATTTTCGCCAAAATATTTCCCTTTATTTTTCCTCGTTCGTTTGCTAATTCAACCTCAAATTACTGTGTGCAATGAATTCCTTTGAGGGGATAACTAAATTTCTTTGACTATTTCACATCATACAATAACAAATTTAATTTCATTTTAAGGTCGTTTATTATACTATTATAATGGGTAAATATACGAAACACGCATGTGTTTATCTACTAAATGCATCACTCCTCCTCGATCCGTACGAATACACTTAGGTTTTTTTCCGCGTTGAATCTTCGCCATCTCGATGTACTCCTTGAATTTACCGAAAGCTTCAAATTTATTCTTCATTAGGTATCTGACTGTTAAAATGTATCTGTTACCCGATGGTGTGGTCGTGTGCATCGGACCATAAACATCCGATTGAATAAGATCCATTACCGCAACGGCTCCATTATTTGGCTTTGTCGGAAACGTTAGTCTGGTGATTTTTCCCTCGAGACACACTTTGCAATTGACGTTTGCTTGAGAATCGGCTGTACTACATTCGCCGAATTGAACACCGCTGACCAAATTATCTTTCGCTAATTACTTTATGACTTCAATGTCTCGATGACCAAGAACTTTATGCCAATGATAAAATACAACCACTATCTTCGACTTTAACTGTTGTATACGCCTTTTGTGACTTTCTCAGCTTGTAGAGTTTACCATTGATGTCATCAACAGCAATTTGACGATTGTTTCGCACTTTTGACAAAATTTACTTCTCTGGATTCTCTGGATTTCGATGGGATTGTGGGAAAGCCCACGTGCACGTAAGCCATCTATTCGAGCCCTTTGTGCTACCTCCCTGATTAGAGTCGTTCGACCCCGCAACGTCACACAAGCCATTCCACACGTGAGATAAACCTGAGGATGCTGGACGGGGAAGCGGCTCCCAACATGGATCATCTTAATTTGACAAGTACGGGACATTCACACAGTATGTGTTGCGCAGTCTCGTCGTCTGTGTACCATCCGCTACAGGATGGTGAATCTACCAAGCCCATGCGGTGCATGTGCTTTTTAAGCTTACAGTGTCCAGAAAGTATACCTACAAGTAGCCGGAGGTTTCCTCTTGATAGCCCTGTACAGAAGCGCGCCAGGCTACGAGATGGTCCTCTGAAGGTCTCTCTCGCGTGGCATCAAAATCTAACATCAAGTTCCACCTAGCCCTGTGTTGGGCTTGGGTGTCTTGGGTTATTTACAGTTGGTGCTGTAAGTGGAAGGGCCGGCTCTGGACCATAAAACGGTTGTTTTGAGGCCAGTCGGGCTAACTTATCGGCTTTTCCATTGTCTATTATTCCAGCATACCCTTTAACCCATACAAGCTCAAGGGTATTGCTGTTTGTGCTCTAGTACCTGGTGACACTGGGAAACCAGCCTAGAGGTGAATTTGTATTGATGTAGTGCCTGCAGAACAGCTCTGCTGTCACTGGAGATTCTGATGATTTTATTCTTTATCATTGTGCATAAGAATATTGTTTTTTCACTTAGCGTTATGTCTGCTAGGTTTGCCTGAAAGACGAAAGTCGAAATTTTGCCTAGTGGTTGGCTGATATGGAAGTTCAGTTCTTGGGATTAAAAATACCTGTACCTGTTCCTTCCATTGTTTTGGATCCAGCCGTGAAGATGGATATGTCTGGTTGGGATGCCACTTCCACATCAAAGAAGATGTAGTAGTTTTTCCTTAGTATAAATCGAGGGATGAGTGAGTCCGATCGTCCTTCTAGTATAGTTAGTCGCTTGACTGCCTCGCCCATAATTCGAGAGTGGCCCACCTCAGTGCCTTTTCTGTTCAACAACCCTTTATTTCTCAGACACAAGGTTGCCAGTATGGCCTGCTCTCTCACGTGGAGATCCAGTGTAGGCAGACCCATGACGGCTATAGGGGTTGATCGTATTGCGCCCGTGGACGCAAGACACGCTAGTCTTTGCACATGGTTGAACAGAGCTTTGGTTATGGATAGTCTGGTTATATGCCACCAGACAATTGCTCCATAACAGAAGGTGGGTCTTATCAGGGCGGTGTACAACCACAGGATAACCCTACAAGGCATTATGGACCCATCCAATTTTGGAATGGACCCCAAAGTCTTCCGATTGCGACTGATTGTGCTCGTACACGAATTGCACCTTAATGGTTCCTCTTCCAATCGCTATCAACTGCTGACTATTAGCAACTCTCAAATTTTCTCGCCCACTTGAATGAATTTCATGAAGCTCTCTTTTCAACCAGTAATGTGACACGTTGCACCAGAATCAATTATCCAACCATCAGAGATTCTCTGTGTCATGAATAACACTTCATCATTACGTTCCGCTATGTTGGCCTTTTTGCTTTTTCTCAAGCCAAGCCTTACATTTTTTAAACATTAATTAATTTGTGTGAAGATAATTTCTTAAAATTGATATAATTTATAATTGAGAACAAAATTTATAATTTAATTTCTGGACAAATGTCTGAGAAGCTAAGGATTGTACTTCATTTCAATTTATTTGTGGTTATATAGGTGTTAAACACTTTTCATGCAGAATTTAATTCAAAATTCATCAAAATATATACAATTATACAGAGTAGGCTAGTAAGTAACATTAGTGCTAAGCATTTAATCTCTTAACAATTATTGTATCATAGTAAGCCTGAAGATGATACTATGTATTGAAACTAGTCGCCTGTTATCTTAATTAATTAAATCATCATTACCTTAAAACATACATGGGGAAAGTTGCGTGATTTTTCATCCTCAATTGGGGATATACAGGGTGTTCCATAACTTTACTGGAGTATCTTGTAATTGTTTATTATTATTTGACCATTGCAATGATGAGAAAAATGCTCCATATTTGCTAATTTCATTCCCACCTAAAACAGATTTCTTGTTATTTGCAGACGATCTGAAACTACTATATTAAAAACTCCACCGCCAGTATCTACAAAACCTTAGCAATGTGTACCTGTCGTACTACAAATTTTTGTAGTCACTTGCATGTGTAGCTGCAATAATTATTATTCTAAAAATCTCTTGGTGATCACATTCACATTTACAGAAATATGCATACTGAAATACTGAAAATATAATAATTGTCCCAACAGAAAAATTTTACTTGTTATCTCATTTTACATTATGTACGCGGTAGGTTTAATGTGAAAACTACAGAAAAATGTCAAGATTGATTTTAAATTTGTTTCTCCCAAGTTTACTTTACAGTCACTGGTTTTATTACAAGATGATGTCTAAATACGTGTAAAACTAGACCGCGTCAGTCAAATTATCCTTTAGTGTATACCGGAGGCATCCGTCGTCTAACTCTAAAGGATTTACATCATCCGACGTTACGTCAGTCACGAAATTACCTATCTCTGAATCCCAAGGGTATATTAAATCATTTGTTGAAATGACTCGATGCTATTTAACTCAATTACCCTCTAAACATATTCCTACCATAACTTCTCCGAGTAAAAGTAGGTGTTTGAAGTAATTCGCGGATGAAAAGTGAACAAATGTCTTAAATTAAAATCCTGAATAAATCACGTAATTTACGCCAATTGTATTTCGTTGTGAATTTTAATCTTTTGAGAAATTTCATTAGTTTGAATGTATCGTTCCGTTTTGAAACCTTTTCTAAATTAGTTTTCTTCAAGTACGAACATGGAGACATTAATTTAAGAAAATTGTATTAGGTACTGTGGCAAACAAGGATTATTACAACCATAGCAATTTGTAGTACGTTTTTGAATAAGAAATTGAATTTAACAGTACAGTAATCTCATTACAATTACATTTTTAAGAATTGTATTACATTTTTGTCGGAAGCTCTACTATTGATTTTTGAAGTAACCACTTTTCACATTACAAAAGCAATATGTATGCGCAGCAATTTTCTTTCGGAAAGGAAACACGTTATAGAGTTCAGTACGATTACAGTGCGTGGTTCTTTCAATTTTATAATTTCAGACGCTCCGAATGATGCAGTCCATTTAACCAGATGGTTTCAAATAAAAGAAGTAACCGAAGCCATTTTGTGAGAAAATCAAAGGGAAATGCCTTTCCTCTCCGAAAAGCAATTGTTAACAAGTTATTTTGAACATAATTACATCAATTTAACGAAGTTGCAATTCGAATGTTACGATGAAGCTCGCCTAATTAACTTTAGAGTTTAATACAGTTAATGACCTAATATACGCATTTGTATGGAGTGTTAAGTTGTGTGGCACTTTTTACTAGGGGTTATTTTAGGCATATTTACAATTAAGTAAATTTGGCTCATTAAAGTTTGATATAGGCTAAGTGCCACAGATATTACCCAATTATAAAACATTGTCTAATTTTGGTTCATTTAAGTTTAAATTATGAAATTAACTTAGTGATAATGGTCATTGTAATTTTATTATTGCGCAACTAAAGACCCTTTCTTGATTGATCTAAAGGTACATCATATTATTTTAGTGGTTGTGCAGTTGTAGAACCTTGATTGGTCGGGGAAAGACTTAGATTTTTGCAATGGGTATGACATTCCATTACTGTTGATACTATGACGAGGGTTTAAATGTAAAACGAAAAAATTAAGATAACAATTATGTTACTTTTAAACATACATATCAATGTATTTCTTCCATCTTCTACGTAACCTGAAGATGGCGTCTTTATAGAAACGTTTTCGTAACCTGTTTAATCAATTTTTCACAAATATTTAGACCCCATCATCACCTTAAGATTTTGTACCACAAATTAAAATCGTAAGGAGAGAGATCAGACTACTACTATTACGTGAGGAAGTATAGTGCAAATCTGCTTAGTGACCCGTGACTTGAAGTGAAAGTATTCTCTTCCTTTTCTGATCAGTTTCTTTCATCATCCGGTGTCGCACAAGGATCAGATCTGAGTCCCCTCTTGTTCAAAATATATAATAACGATATTAAATTTGTTTTGCGGTACTGTATGTTTCTGTTGTTCGCCTTAACATCTATAAATTGATGAAGAAAAATTTTGAAATGTTCTTCCTTCAAGGAGACTCATTTAGACTAAAGGAATGGTGTAAGCGTAATAGATGGAGCTTAACTTGAGTAAATATTTTGTTATCTCGTTTAGCAGATCTCATAACTTAAATGTTCTTGTTAACTATACATTGTTTGGCTAAAATTTTAAAATAGTTGATAAAGTTAATGATCTAGGTGTCACGTTTTAGTAACGGTATGTATTTCAACTCGCATGTCTGTGATATAGTTGCTAGGGCTAATAGACCTTTAGGTTTTATATTTAGAAATACTAGTCACTTTAAAAATGTTAATACTGTAAAGTCTTTATATTGCTGAAACTGATTTATCAAGCATTTAAAAAACATTCTTCGATTTAAATTTCCTTCAAATAAATAATGACCAATTAAATACGGAGATTTTCAACTGCAGAGGGAATAACGGCAACTTCAATTTAATTATTTTCTATTACAGAAATGCAATTCAAGGTGGTCGCCAACAGGGGGCAGGTAGGGGCAGCTCCCCGCTAGAGATTCAAAAAAATGTAACTAAATGCAAAGCAACCACCATTAATAAACTAAATTAAATTAAACGAAAAGACGGAGGGTACAAGCAACGTTACACAAAAAACACACCATTGCTCGTCGTACAAACTGAATTTAGTAATTAATGATCTCAGCACGCTTCCTGAAATTCGGAACGCCATGGGAACTACCAAAGACATTAATTTTTTTCGGGAATCTGTTTTAAGGAGGAAATTGATACCTAATAACAAGATGGAGTGAAAAACACAAAACTATCAGTTTTTAAAGAGAATTTTCCAATAATATCCCTTGAAGTACGTTTTGCTGAAGAAAACAATTCATCATTTGCATTATTTAAATTACACCCGGCGCAAATGCAAACAATATCAATTGAAAATCTCAAAGATGCTTGCGACACGATCGCCCAATTTTATGATTTACCGAACATAAAAAATGAAATCGACCTTTGGCAGCAATTGTGGCATGATAAGCCCAACCCAACAAGTCTAACAGTAGTTGCTGATGTTGAGGCAAAACTCTTCTTTCCCGAAACGGAAAAAGCTTTCGAAAATTTTAATAGCTCTATCGTGCACAACGTGTAGAGTAGAACGATCGTTTAGCAGCCTCAGGAGATTAAAAACATGGTTGAGAAGCACTATGGGGGAAGATTACCTTAATGGTCTGGCCATGATAAATAGGTATATTATAATATATTTCATTATAGGTAAATGAAAACTTACAAGTTTTTCATAATAAAGTGATCGAGAAATTTACAAAAAAAACCACCCGAAGATTATATTTTAATTAATAGATTGTTTCATTGTTCGATTTTTCTAATAAATATTATAAATAACTTTGTTTAAAAATTTTATTTATTTGCTGTCAAAAGCTCGTAAAACTTTACACATTGAACTTTGAACCGTTCGGTTCTTATTACAATTGCCGTAGAGGTACAGATTCATGCTCTTGACTGTACCTACAATTCATATTTTTCTCATCCTCCATAATATCATCTTGCCCCCCCCCCCCCCCCCCCCCCCTTGGCGACGCCACTGGATCTGCTTAAGCAAAAAAAAAGGTTGTTGGGAAAAAGACCTTGCAGAGAACTAACAAGGTCTTTTTCCCAACAAGCTGTTTTTTCGTAACGGTTGTAGACCAAAATACTCGCCTTGTCTTCATAAAAATATTAAGCCACTAAATGACGATCTTTAGAGAAACGTTTTTGGAAATGCAATAAATTTATTAAATTGAACCTAAAATATGAACATTTTTATTTTCTATGAAAACGGGAAATGTTAGGTACAAGAAAGTATAATAGTATTCAATAGACAACCAAATTTTGCATCTGTGGGCGTTCTATTTAAGTTAAGCAAGTTACAACCTTTTAAAACTTGACATTTGGGCTTGATTTTTGTACACCTTGTATAAGTTTGTACAACTTTCAAAAGTGCGACACAAAAACCTATGTGAATAACATTTATAAAAGAGAAAGTACAGTATACTTCAAAATATACAGTAGGTAGTCGAAAACCATGTTACTGTTAATTTTATTATTCAGTTTTCGGGATGATACTGTAGATGTTCAAATTGTGCTCGATTGCGCTGTAGAGAGTGTTCGTAACGATCACGCAAGATTTTGAAACATATTCTTCAACGTAGGTTGCTTCACCGTCCTGAAAAACGAGAGGATCTTCTGACGTAATGCAGGCACAGTTTTGAGTGGAACTGGTCAGCCGAAAATTTTCTCCTTTAACATTCCCCACACGTAAGCATCAGGTGGTGTCAGATCGAGGGAATGTGATGAGTTCTACGCCTGGATAACCATTTCAATACGAGCGAAAATAATATTACGCTATGAACACTTTTTCCTCCGTCGCGAGACCCATTGTCACTTCCAACCACAGAACATAACGTTCGTTACATAACTAGCAATACAACATAATGCAAATGCATAGGCATGCGCATGTGGGCTGCACGAAAGCCAGTACTGTATATTTTGACGCATACCGTACAACCTTACATGTTCAGTACTTACACATTAAATTGTTACTGCACTTTCACAAAATCCAAAATATTTAAAAGGCTCTTGAGACACTGACCGTGTAGATTATGAAAATAATTTTAAACCTCCATAATAAAACCTGTTTAAATTAAAGTAATATTTCCTGTCGAATAACGTGATGAAAGTAGAAAAGCACAAATCTGAAAAACATTAACCACTTGTTTATTCTCAATAAATCTTGATTCCCCCTCGTATAAGAGTGTTAAAAGGAAAATTTCTTGATTACAACGTTAAATTTAATTTTTACGTAATTGTAAGTGACAGATTATATGCAACTTTGCCCTGTCCCGCATCCGCATCCCGCCAATTCAATTTCGGGTGTATCAGCGCTATAGAAATTAGTTGCCCCGCTAACAATAAGAAGGAAGGATCAATTAATTTCAATTAATGCCACGTTTCTAAAGGATTGGATTTAGTAAATTACACAACCTACAACAATATTAAATTTGGTGAGCGAACATTTTAGATTGATTAATGGTTGACAGGGTCCAAATTGTTTCACACTATTCCTTCGACGTTTCTGTTTGAAACCCTACATTTTTCATATCAACTTAATGTCTTCCTTACACCAACATAACGTCCTAATGACAATTAAAAATTATAAATTATTCCACTTCGGTCGAAAATTGCCGACTAATGTTAACAGACACAAAATTTGAACGACAAGAAAATTTTATTAAAATTTTCACGCAAATTTCTCATAACGGTTTTTGTACCATTAACATTTTAATTAAATTCCGAACTTTTTTTTAATGGGTTGAAACTGCCTAAAAAGTAGTTTATGTAAATTTTATTGCTATTAACGATTAACTTATACCTACTTGAAAGTTTGTTAGTTCGTTTCTTTTTCTATCACACATGATACTGTCATGAAGCAAACTGTAACGAAGTTTAAAACTTTTAAAACCGAGTGGTTCGCAATTCTCTTTTGATATTCCGTGATGTAAAAAAGTTTAAAAATAGCAAAAGTATATAATGTTACGGTAACTACTACGATATTCCAAATTGCTTACGCATGAAGTAGATAATAAAATAACTTTATGGAGATGAATATTTCTGAAGACCTTCCTGTGCCTGAGGTATACGAACGTACCAGACCTAATTGAATGAGTGTGTCGCCAGCTGCCGTTCATAGCAAATTTAAACTTCAAAGCTTTTTATGTAAATATGTTTTGGGCGTACTTCGTATTGTGAGCAAGAAAAGTTAAAAAGCACTTTGGACTTTGTTGATATAAACCCATTGCCTTTAAAAAGTGCATTTACCACCATGAACATCGTAAATTTCAAACTCTCTGGTTGTACGCTAGCTTCATTAACAAAAGGGCCATTTACTTATTAAAGAACTGCAACTTACTGTTTACATAATTACAAAGTACGTAACGTATAATTGAAGTTGTAGATAATGAAATAAGGTGCACCTAGATTTATAGACTCATTAGACTTACAAGGTATTTATAAAGTTGGCATACAATATCAATTTAAATGGCTTTCTAATTGCTTTCGAACAGTATATTCTCCATTTTCAATCGGCTTAAAGTTACATACTGTTTAATTTTAGATAGTTTTGTTAATATAAACTAGCAGAATGGTGTAGGTGTAGAGTGTAGACCCTTTTCTGAGATGGTTTCACAGTGTTAACATTTCTCCATTACTAATGTGATCATAAAAAAATTTTGATTAATTAAAGATGTCAACAAATTGCACCTAATTATTATCAATTTTCAGCCTTTTCCACTGTTTCTCTAGTGCAAACCATTACCTAGTTAAAAAAAAATAGTTTTTGAAGATCCCTACAGTTTTGCAGGAAAAATTAAAGCTAAGGTCATCTTATTTACTATTCGATTAGTTTAAAGAGTTCATTGTTACCAACAATTTTTTAGATTACCATACCTCACTAATATAAAATCTTTTCATACAGTGTGGCCCATTTAGATTGGAAACACACATGTAAAATCTGAAGTTATTTACCGATTTTAACCAATTTTTTTTTTAAATGTCAAATAATGAAACATCTACTTTGGGACAAAATTTTAAATGTTTATTCCAATTTTCAAGGCATACTACGATAACTTTTTCGTACTCGGAATGGAGGATTGTTATTAGCGATTTGTTTATAAAAAAGATATCTACGCCACTGGATTCAGAATGCTTCCAAATAGCTGTCACCAAAATTTTACAAAAATATATTTATTAATAACAAAGTTATGACAACTTAAAGTTCGAAAACTTTCTAAGCTAACAGTTACAAAACAACACCCTGTATCAATAGATGGCCATGGAAATTATGTTAATGATTCTTAAATTAAACTATTTAATTTTTATTTTTATTTAAATTAAACTATAAAAAAATATTTAAAGTAACGTAATATTTAATAAAAATCTATCATAACTGTTAAACAGTAACATAATTTCCATGGTAACTAAGATTTAAATGGAAATGTTAGCTCTTATTATTTACTCAATTGTACGATTCCGTTATTACGTTACTTTAAATATTTTTTTCTCCACTGACAGTTTAATTTAAGAATTATTAACGTAATTTCCATGGCCATCTATTGATACAGGGTGTTGTTTTGTAACTGTTAGCTTAGAAAGTTTTCGAACTTTAAGTTGTCATAACTTTGTTATTAATAAACATATTTTTGTAAAATTTTGGTAACAGCTATTTGGAAGCATTCTGAATCCAGTGGCGTAGATATCTTTTTTATAAACAAATCGCTAATAACAATTCTCCATTCCGAGCACGAAAAAGTTATCGTAGTATGCCCTGAAAATGGGAATAAACATTTAAAATTTTGTCCCAAAGTAGATGTTTCATTATTTGACATTTTAAAAAAAAATTGGTTAAAATCGGTAAATAACTTCAGATTTTACATGTGTGTTTCCAATCTAAATGAGTCACACTGTATGTGTATATATCTGTCATTAATTACTTTAAAGGTATTATCCTTTCCTTTTATTGAAGACTTATTCTCATACGTTTAGTAGACTGAAGATGAGGAGGCGAAATGTGGAGGAGGATTTGCTGGAGTCCCTTGAGTCCTAGCCTGTTTTCCATTGAGGGGATCTGGAAGAAGCTATGAGAGGGCAACAGAGAGGAGGAGTGGTCATAGGAAGATGTAAAGTGTGGGTACTGGCGTACGCAGACGATATGGCGGTTGTTGCAAGACATGAGGGGAGCAATAGGAGTGTTGAAAAGGTATTTGGAAAAAGGGATTTAAGGGCGAATGTGAATGTGAAGAAGACAAAACTAATGGTATTTCAAAGAAGGAGAGGAAGAAGATCAAGTGAAAAGGGGTGATGGGGGGAAGAGGAGATAGAGAGGGTGGATGAATGGAGATACCTAGGGTATACGCCGAAATAAAACAATAAGTCATATAAGAAAACTGGCGAAGATAGGGAACAAAGTGTTAGGGCAGGTATGGGGAATAGGAGAAAGGGTATTCTGGAAGGATATACAGAAAAGAAAATGGCTATTTGAAAAATTAGTTAAAATCGTGATGATATATGGTGCAGAGATATGGGGTTGGAAGGAATGGGAAGGATTAGAGGGAATACAGGAGAAAAATTGGAAATGGAGAATGGGATTAGACAGAGAAACACCTGGATATATAGTGGAGGAAAAGGTGAAATTGGAAAGAATAAGGGTTCAGACAGGAAGGCGGGCAGTGAGGTATGAAGAAGGAATGGAATTAAGAGTAGATAACAAAATACTGCAAGAATGTTGGAGGGAGGTGAAGAAGAATAGGGCGAAGTGGGTCAAGAAGAAAGGAAAAAATACCACGAGAGAGGTGGTATGGCGAGGGAGAAGGTGGAAAGGAGAAGGGCGGATGGAAGGAGCGTTGAGGTGGAGTTGGTAATGGGGGATAAAAACGTATAGGGACAGGAGAGGACAACAAAAGTAAGGGAACAGATTTATGGAGATCACCTTTTGGGCCCTTTTCTGCTCCCCAATTTTGTTAAAAGATTTCATCGATACATAGTTAACTAATAATATCGAAAGGTGAGCGTATTACTTGGAAGATGGGATGATAATCCAAGAAAACTTGGTTCCTCCGCATTTTGGATAAACGTTTAGCAGTTTTTGAATCATAGGTTTTCTGGGAGATGGACTGGACCAATAGATACTATCGACTGAGTCCCAAGGACGCTAGAGCCAGATTTCTTTATATAGGACTATATAAACTATATCTAAAGCTTATTCGAAGATTTAAAAGTTTCAAGACAACGTATCGTATTCATACCGGGGGACGTCTTGATAAATGTTACAGAGCGTACAATCACGCAAAACCTCTATGAGTGTAGGGAAAATGGGCGTGGTTGTTTTGAACAGTTAATAAGTTCAGTAGCCCACCTTTTATTGTATAGGGTTGTATAGGGTAAGTTAATAATTTAAAATATAAAGGATGGTAGGTCTTAGACATATGTATAAGAATCAGGAATTGTTGCAAGCTACTGCATATCTTGCAATCTGATATTTTAAATTTATTAAAGAGGAGCTAGTTTTTACTAGATGTGTTCAGCAAATTGAAAAATTCTGCAATCCTTCTTAATTAACGAAATATTCGTGCGGAGATCGCTTTCAAGAATTTTCGTTATTAACTTTCATCCTCTTTTTGAGTCTGAAAATGTATTTCACAAAAATAAGTGAAAAAGTTGTATTAAAACTTCAGTTAAATATAAGTCGTCAATTTATATTATTGCTACTGCTTAGAAACTTCGACGACACTGTTCAACCTTTATCTACTTCTACTGGATGAATTATGTAGTAAATATGTATAAAAAGGAAATACACTTCCGAAACTCAAACATATGGAAGCTGTGGAAACTTTGTAGCGCCTTTTTCAAAGGGATAAGTGACATATTGACGCACAATTCTGAAATTGACAAAAAATACCATGCTTGTAAAGCTTCATGAACCGTACAGTTGGTTATGTTAGAAAAAGTATAAAGTAAAATTTAATACGCAGAAGAAAAGTATATTCTCTTCCGGTGTAATGTTTCCAATAAGATATTTAACAATTTCTGTTGGAGTACAATTGCAATTATACACACACCTTTACGAAAATTAAGACTTGATGTTTGATGTTTAAATCCACATTACATATGCGAAATGCTTATTAGAATAATGCACTCAGTCAATCTTTTTATTTACACTTTAAAGTCATCCACAAATATGGAGTTCGAGAAATTGCATGTAACTTGTAAAAGTGTCATGAAAAAATCACCTACCACAACATACGGTACTAGACATAAATGTTTCAGGTAAACAAATAGCTATAAAACCCAAAAATTACGTACTTACCTACATATTTGAGAATAATATACGAAGTACTTATGTCTTTTAAGTGTTGCATACAGGGCATAGTAGGCGGCACTAATCAAATATGTCGCTACTAACTTATCCTCCATCTTTAGTATAACCTAAATCCAAATTGTCAGTGCGATACGTATAGTGGTGCAGATACAGTTGACAAGTTGTTCGAACAATGGAACTAAACCGACAAAAATTTTCGCGCAAAAATGCCTCGCCGAGTTGGTTTCTGTTTTCGGGCATAAATGGGCGGTGAGTCTTATCGATGATGCAAGGGTAGGTGCACCAAAAACGACCTTCACCTTGGAAAAGGTCAATGCTGTGCGCAACCTTATCAAAGAACATCGGCATGTGACATATCGCAAGATTGACGCATTATTGGGGATTTCAAGGACTTCAATCAATGAAAATATAAATAAAAACGTGTACAACAATGTCAGTGGTGATGAATCATGGACTTACACATATCAACCCGAAAATAAACGCCAGTCGTCTGTTTGGGTGTTCGAAGGTGAAGAAGAACCAACAAATCCCTTCTCGAAGTGTATCGATAAAGATGGTCGCGACATTTGTCCCAAAAGCAGGTCATGTGGCAACAAATCCTCTGCAAGATCAAAGAATTGTTACTGCCGGTTAGTATACAACCATTTGCTTGCCGGAAGTCGTTGCTTAGCTTCGAAAAAGCAACCCGGAACGACGAATCATACTCCAAGAAAAACAATGCTAGTTCGCACACAGTTCACAAGACAATTGCTAGTTTAACGCAACAAAATGTCGAAATGTTAGACCGTCCTCAGTACAGTCCCAACGATTTCTTTACCTTTCAGAAAATGAAGAACGGACTATGTGGTCACAAGTTTCAGTCGCCCCCTTTAAAAACGTCATCATCACTGTACCGAGAAACGGGTGGAATAACAGCTTCCAGAATTTGTTCGAGCGTTACAAAAGTCTGCAAACGATCTTCGTGGAGGATGCTTCGAAAAACAATAAAGTACCTACTTAAAAGCTCTATTGTTTTATTCCAGCTCTATATGCAACACTTAAAAGGCAACCCTCGTATTAGACTGCCGTATGAGATGGAATTACCACATAGACCAAAGTACTAAGACGCTAAGGACAGTTAAATGCAAAATAAAACAACTATACAACATACTCACCATAAATGAGATGAAAATTGTTTATTATATGTTAATAGAGTCACGGTTACGGTATTGCATACTCAGCTGGGAAACTTGCTTACAAACACATCTAAAAAAATTCTGGCAAGTATTGCCACGAGGCTTCCCTCGTACCAATAAACAGAGGCTCAACAAATCATTACACAATGTTTTTTTTAACAGTTTCAAAATGTAAGTATGCTGAATTCAGAAAAAAATACTCTTTTAAACTGCATTAAAAACTGCAACTTTATCTTATAACAAAAAACATTGCCGCCATTTTAGCTTATATCGGAAGTGACGTCATCAAAGGTAATATCAGCATTTTCGTCCTTGGCTCGAATGCAATCGATTGGCGAAAAGCGCATTTCGATAACTTTAATAGTTTCTGAGTATAGAGCGTTGCAAGGAAATGTGTACAGACAGACTACAGACGACAGACGGAAATTATTTTTATTTTTTGAATCTACTTATTCAGAAACGCAAAGATATATAAAAATTTGCATAGGTCAATTTTTTTTGGAACTGTACAGAGATGGAAAGGAGTAAGTTGTTTGATAAGCAAATTGTAGATGTTTTTTAAAGTTTAATTTGTACCATCATGTCACCAACTTTAAATTAGTAAGTAACTTTAGTGCTCAACATTTTATCTCTTCATTTTTATATATCGCAGGAAGCCTGATGATGATACTATGTATCGAAACTAGTCGCCTGTAATTAATTAATTCATTATTATATTAAAATATACATGGGAAGGTTGCGTGATTTTCTCCTTCTATTGAGTTTCTTCACTAATTTTATTAAATAAAATACTATTTTCCAAGGCAGTTTAGAAAAGAGTACTTATTTATATCTTTAAAGAACGGATCAAAACTTACCTGCATTCATTTCGAAGGAAAGATTGTCATGCAATAATAAATTAAAAATGGGCATGCACACAGTTATAAATACTTTCATATCCTTGTACAACCTCCTAGTTTCTTTGTTACAAATTGTTTGTTACTAACTTCACAATACATGACAGCACCTCTAGGAGAAGAAGAACATTTTACTTATATCTGTTAAAGTTCTTCTTTTTAAACAAACACAGCTTCCGTATATCTTTTGAACAACAGCGACAGCATTAGAATTAAGCTACTGTGAATTATGATAAAATTATAAAACTTATGCAATTTCACACAAATTTGTGCATTTTAGTGCCTTAACTTACTTTCCTTAATAGACAGGAAATTCATGTCATGCTGATGGCAAAGTTTAATAAATCAGTATTTGTTCTTAATTGTTCTAATTTCAAATACGCTGCAATACAAACTAATAAATAGACTGATTCTAATATGCCAATGTCTTGGTTACATTCCATTCCATACTGATAAGTATATTTCTTAATAGTTACCTACCCCATCATAACCAATCAGCAATATTACTTTTAATTTTCGTCTTCAATAGATGAAAGAAATGTGCAATATTGCTATAAATAAAACCGATTTATTCGGATAACGAGTTTAGTAAAGTATATTGATTGTATTGCAAAGAAATCACTGTTTTATGTTTACACTTAATTTGGACCGGGACTTCCATCCGCTCTACGTTCATCCACGTTATTCCTCCTTAATCTCTTTTCTTTTCCAAATCCGTCTACATAAAATGGATGGGAACGTAGTAAAATCTGTTATCTGACATTTATTGGTAGCTAATTAGTGAGGTAATTTCTATTTTATTTATAGAAAAGTAAAAGTAGTTTGTTTTTTAACTGTTATAAGTTTGCATGAAAGGACTATAAAAGTATTTTCGATATACCAGCTTAAAATAAGACAATTTAAAAGAGAATCAACAAACTGGAAGTATTGGCGGAAGCTAAAGGAGATTTGGGGAAGTAATAAAAAAGTACTTGAAGTTTTATTGGTTTTCGACTGTTTGTAAAATGTCACATATATGAAAACAGTTCTTCCTTGTTTTGTACAGTTTCTATAAAGATAAGATTTTTCTAATAAGCATGTAATCGATTTTTTTTTATAGATCCGGGTGTTTTTATCATCCTTTTCTAAGTAAAATGCGATGGATAGCGTCCTTTTTAAAATAGTAGGATAATGATGTTTTAATCTAGTTAAATTTCGTTCTATATAAATGACACGAAAGTGTTACTTTCCTACCTTACGCAATTATATCTTTTGTTCGTCAAGTTAAGGTTTTATAAAGAAATAACTAACAATTTTTCTTACAAGTTGCCTTTTATGCATGATCAAATACGATCATAGCTCCAATTTCAAACGTTGCTGAAACACATTAAGTAATTGTTGTAAAGCTATCCAGGATGTAAAATAAAACACACCCAGCTTATCCACTTGTCGCTATTGGTTTATTACCTAGAGAAACTTTCAACGTTTTTTCCAAGTAAATCTATTCTTACTGAAAACTTGGTTCTGAAAATGTTTTGGTTTATCTGTCACTTTAAGTTTAAAATACTATCAGACTACCTTTATTACCATCTAAAGGTTATAGTGACCTAAATTGATTATTGTCAGCAATCCGTTGATTAGGTATCCTTCAGAGGGATTCGATCAACTAATCCAGGGGTTCCCAACCGGTGGTACGCCGTACCACCATGGTAGATTTCAGGTGGTATGCGTCATGTGGCTTCGTCCCTCCAACAACCAGGCGCCGACAATCCCTCCTCTGGCGCGCTTCTTTTATTGCCTCAATGTTATTGAAAACTAATGGAAAAGTGAATGAATAAAAATAAGTTTTATTATTTACTTAATAAAAAATAAAATAAAGAATGGACATTGTTTTTCGATACTTAACATACCTAATTCATTTTAATTTTTTGTGTCTACTAACCCAGACCTGTTAGATTTAGTCATAAATATCGATAATTTATTTTAATAAGTTATGTCTACGAAACAAAACCTTCATATTTAGTCAACCCTAATATTTCTTAAATTATTACCTTTGCACCAATAAATTGCAGGCTACCCTTTGTTAATAAACGTCAATCATACTTAAGTACGTGTTACCGATTAGTTCTCAGATTGCATCCCACCAATCAGAATATTGTATTTTCCACCCTATTTTGTTCCGATCGATTAAATACGGTGTAATATGCATTTCAAGAAGATTCTTACTGCAATGTCTACGAGATTTCGTACGATAATTTTAAAAAGATTCTTACTATAATTTTTACGGGATTCTTATTCCAATCTTTACGAGATTCTTACTCATACTTTTAATGTAAATTCGGTTGTTAATCAATTATTAAATTAGGCTTATACAATATACAGGGTGATTCACGACTATTCCCTCGGTCTCTTCTGCCTAAACGGTACAAGATATCAGCTTCATTTTTTGGTGACATATGTAAATTGATAACGACTATTTTTTAAAATTATTTTCAATTACACAGGATGCTTCACAAAATTGTAATATATCAAAGTTAGGTTTTTTAAATGCAACCCCCTGTATTTTATTACATTTTTAGATTATACGTTAAAAACTAAAGTAACTTTATTAAACGTTCCCTATACCTATCGCTTACCAATTTTGAGAAAATTGTGATTTTAAGAAAAATATTCAATTTAAACAACCCCTAATAACACGGAAACCACTTACTTTCAGTAACATAAATTTATATCGATTTATCTTGACTTTTAAGGCGTTTATTTGCACTACGTAGGATTTCGATTCTTTGTACAGGGTGTTTAGAAAAAGGATTCATATTTTATATTTTTCAAACATCAAAAACTCACTTAACTTAAATGGAACACACTGTATGTTTTTATTCTGTGTTGAATAACTTTTCATTTTCTATCAAAAACTATGAGTAATAGATATGTTTAAAATCAACGATTAAAAAGTTATTAAGATTTTTCTCTAAAATTTGTATGAAAATGGTTTTTTTGTTTGCATTCTAGTAGGCAATGATTTTTTTTATTGTAGTTGATAATTAGATATGTGATCAAAACTTAATTAAAAATGAAATTGAAGCAATGGAAAAAATACTGTAGTAAATGCCATTTTTTCCTATGCATAACCGCACTCGTTTTCAAGAGATCTTCTAACGTTATGGTGTTATAGTAGCAAACGCATCCTTTACTCTAATATTCAGGTGGAATGTTGTAAACTAAATTTTTAATGATAATAATAATAATAATAATATCTAAACAAACTTCATTAAGAAGACTCGAAAAAGTGTTGTTCTAAAATCCGTAAAAATTGTACTCCGTTCAAGTTTCCATCAAAAAATCAAAATTCTCCCAAATACATTGAGGCTCCGGTTTTGGCGGTCAACAGTGCGATACAGGTGACGATTTAGTAATGAAAGTTATGTCGGTTTACCAAGCCGTTATGTTGTGGGAAGTGGATTCGTCGGTAAATAAAACATATTTAAAGAATTCATCTTCTTTTCCAACTTTTTCGAGACTCCATAAACAAAAATTCAACCTTCGTTGAAAGCCTCGTCCATATAAATTCTGGTGAAGTTGAATGTGATAAGAATGGTGTTTATGTTTTTTTCAAAAATATTTAGATAGACAATTCCTCAATAAATGGATTGGAAGGAGGGGTCACAACACTCCACCTACCACTGCTGATGGCATAAAGATTACAATAAAGGATGCGTTTGCTACTATAACACCAGATATCCTGAGAAACGTTAGATCTTTTGAAAATCGAGTGCGGTTGTGCATAGAAGAAAATGGTCATCATATTGAGCATTTACTATACCATTTTTTTCCATAAATGATTACTTCTTGTTATTAATTTCATTTTTAATTAAGTTTTGATCACATATCTAATTATCAACTACAATAAAAAAATCATGGCCTACTAGAATGCAAACAAAAACCATTTTCATAAAAAATTTAGAGAAAAATCTTAATAACTTTTTAATCGTTGATTTTAGACATATCTATTACTCATAGTTTTTGATAGAAAATAAAAAGTGATTCAACATAGAATAAAAACATACAGGGTGTTCCATTTAAGTTAAGTGAGTTTTTGATGTTTGAAAAATATAAAATATGAATCCTTTTTCTAAACACCCTGTACAAAGAATCGAAATCCTACGTAGTGCAAATAAACGCCTTAAAGGTCAAGATAAATCGATATAAATTTGTGTTACTGAAAGTAAGTGGTTTCCGTGTTATTAGGGGTTGTTTAAATTGGATATTTTTCTTAAAATCACAATTTTCTCAAAATTGGTAAGCGATAGGTATAGGGAACGTTTAATAAAGTTACCTTAGTTTTTAACGTATAATCTAAAAATGTAATAAAATACAGGGGGTTGCATTTAAAAAAAACCTAACTTTGATATATTACAATTTTGTGAAGCATCCTGTATAATTGAAAATAATTTTAAAAAATAGTCGTTATCAATTTACATATGTCACCAAAAAATGAACCTGATATCTTGTACCGTTTAGGCATAAGAGACCGAGGGAATAGTCGTGAATCACCCTGTATAAATATAATTAAATATTGTTTTACTTACAATAAACTTTATTGTGCATTGTGCCACAACTACATCATCCGATAGAAAATGTGTTTGTAAATAAAATTAGGATCAGGGGGGCTTTCTTCCAATCTACACCCCTCCCCCCCGACCCCTTGGTGATGGTGGTACGCAGTTGCTAGAACGTTGGGAACCGCTGAACTAATCGGTTAGTTACTGCTCATGTCCATCGCGACATGGAGGATAATGATGGAGTACGAAAATGTTTATGAGAAAAAACTATACAAAAATTACACTTAATGATTAATTTAATATATATTTGAACCAAGTGAAAATAGCGTGTGTGAGTAGTCACACAATAGAACGAGCGGTCAAATAAAATTAATCAAAGTCTAGCTATAACCACTTTGGGCTTACTTAAAAATTTCATAAAAAAGAAGAAAGACAAACCGTAGTCAATAATTACCTATCAAACAAATTAAGAATCGTAGAGAAAATAAAAAGCATGGAGAAAATAATAAAAAATAAATAATAGCATTGGAAAGGGAAAGTCACGGTGCTATCGTGCTTTTCACACTGAGAATTCAGTATCGAACGCGCCGTTGCTGGACCGGTCAGGACTCGACGAAAGTATATGCACATTTCTACACAAACGATTCACAAATGGTGAACATACAGTTTGGTTAGTTACAAATTGAATTGGGCCACACAAAAGTGCCCCTCTCCCCCC
Source organism: Pyrocoelia pectoralis (assembly GCA_036250285.1). Taxonomy (NCBI): domain Eukaryota; kingdom Metazoa; phylum Arthropoda; class Insecta; order Coleoptera; family Lampyridae; genus Pyrocoelia; species Pyrocoelia pectoralis. The sequence continues at coordinate 10,923,041 of CM070075.1, forward strand.
TTCCTCAAATTTGATTTACCAATAGCTTTTATAAGGATTGTGGACAAAGAAGATACATCGCGCTCATTTCTGTACAAACGAATAAAGTGTATTTCGTTAGATATCGGGGGGGGGGGGGGGGATTAAGAAACAATTACTATTTCTTTCCTCTTTCTTCTGCGTAACAGTACTATACAGCAATTTAATTCTTCTAACAAATATTCAAAACATGAGAAAAATAAAGCTTATAGATGGAGATATAACCTCTGAAACAGATTTTTAGGCCAGTATAATAGGGTTTTCATATCAAATACAGCACGTGCCTTCAGGTAACCATGTTTTAGTTCTATAACAGAAAATTTTTCGGTGTATCGACAAAAATAATGTAATTCCAGAGGTAAAATACATTGTAATTTTGGAGTATTACAATGTCCAGCTTGTAAAATACGATAAGGGAACCTAGTAATTTTCCATTATGTGTTAAGAAAATTTATGTTCGTTAAATTAATGATAAATCCAGGAAGAAAACAATTCACGGTCGTGAAGCACTCTGCGCCATCTAACGTGTAACTTTCCCAATATTACGCCTTAGGATCCTTTGCACATACAATATTATTTCGGCAGTCGATACCTTTTATTGTATTTTGGTGTCAAAAGGTCGATACTGCCAGCTTACTGTTGTGGAGTTTTCTATTAAATTTATATTCAAAGTGTCGCCCTAAGGCGAAAGATGGCATTCGAGTTGAAATCAATACACCGCCGCACTGCCCGGACACAACCGCGACTACGGTTATCTCCAGAAACTTGAAAAGGATCAAAATTAAATTATAGGTTTTCTTTGAAGTAAATTTTACTTTCAGCTAAGATCCCTATTTAAATACATTTACCTCTTAAGATTTTAATTCTGAGATTACGTAATTTATTTGCAAAGCTTTAAATTTAAATGCGTTAGAAAGGAATTACTAACTAAAAGTTGGGTTTAGTTATTTCATTTTTATTTTTTTACTTAGGGAACATAAAAGGTTTATGTTTTTCATTTTGGCAATGTAAGCACCAGATAATTGGGTAAACAATTAATTCACCCACGCATTATTTGCTTGAAGCAACTATAATTTGTTTACGGTGTATTTTTCCCCGCTTTATGTGAAATTTTATTAACCTAATTATAAAATTTTCGTTTCACATTTTAAAACGGAGATAATCTAATAAGGTTCAACTTTTTGCAGATATTCGATATGATTGGAGGACTAAAGGGTTTATTTCCGGCCAACGAAGAAATTCCAAACTCGATTCGGGCCTTAACGCCATTTCAACGGATCCCGAAAATGCGAAAAATGTAGAGAAATTGTTTTTGAGTCCGAATTATACGATCGTTCAAGCGCAAATTGGAACAACTGCTGTTTTGCATTGCGAAGTTGTCGATATTGGCGAGAGTACCGTATGTGCAAATTTTCATAGTATATTGCATTCTTTTCTTTTGTTTGCCTATATTAAACACGTGAGTTTTTTCCATGACATAATTACTGTAGCAATAATTATAATACCAAATCAATAATTATCTATACGTTTACTTTATGTAAGATCGCCAAAGTACATATCGCTTCTCATTGTAGGTATCGTGGATTCGAAAACGAGATTATCATTTACTGACTGTAGGATTACAAACGTATAGTAGTGATAAACGATTCTTTACCTCCAATGGAAAGAACGGACAGGTAATTCAATGTAGAACGATCCTATATTTGATTGCTACTAACGGTTGTTAACTTTCTTACAGGACTGGAGTTTACATATAAGATACTCAGAATTAAAGGATTCAGGATTATATGAATGTCAAGTTACAACCCATCCTGCGTCAAGCCTTTTTGTGGAGTTACAGTTACTTGGTATGTATTTCTGTACAAGCAATCATTTGGGCAAGATGATACATTGCGAAGTGTGACCAATAATTCCTATAAAGATACGCTCATGGTGGCTGCACCTTTCGAAATTATTATTTATCCATCGGGACCACGAAGAATCGCTTTATTATAATCATAAAGTACGAAAAAATACTGTAGTAAATGCCATTTTTTCCTATGCATAACCGCACTCGTTTTCAAGAGATCTTTTAACGTTATGGTGTTATAGTAGCAAACGCGTCCTTTATTCTAATCTTCATGTCATCAGCAGTGGTAGGTGGAGTTCTGTAAACTAAATTTTTAATGATAATAATAATAATAATAATATCTAAACAAACTTCATCAAGAAGACTCGAAAAAGTGTTGTTCTAAAATCCGTAAAAATTTTACTCCGTTCAAGTTTCCGTCAAAAAATCAAAATTCCTCCAAATACATTGAGGCTCCACCGGTTTTGGGGGTCAACAGTGCGATACAGCTGACGATTTAGTAATGAAAGTTATGTCAGTTTACCAAGCCGTTATGTTGTGGAAAGCGGATTCGTCGGTAAATAAAACATATTTAAAGAATTCATCTTCTTCTCCAACTTTTTCGAGACTCCATAAACAAAAATTCAACCTTCGTTGAAAAGCCTCGTCCATATAAATTCTGGTGAAGTTGAATGTGATAAGGATGGTATTTATGTTTTTTTCAAAAATATTTAGATAGACAATTCCTCAATAAATGGATTGGAAGGAGGGGTCCACAACACTCCACCTACCACTGCTGATGACATACAGATTACAATAAAGGATGCGTTTGCTAGTATAACACCAGATATCCTGAGAAACGTTAGATCTTTTGAAAATCGAGTGCGGTTGTGCATAGAAGAAAATGGTCATCATATTGAGCATTTACGATACCATTTTTTTCCATAAATGATTACTTCTTGTTATTAATTTCATTTTTAATTAAGTTATGATCCCCTATCTAATTTATTATTAACTACAATAAAAAAAATCATAGCCTACTAGAATGCAAACAAAACCATTTCCATACAAATTTTAGAGAAAAATCTTAATAACTTTTTAATCGTTGATTTTAGGCATATCAATTACATACTCATAGTTTTTGATAGAAAATGAAAAGTTATTCAACATAGAATAAAAACATACAGGGTGTTCCATTTAAGTTAAGTGAGTTTTTTGATGTTTGAAAAATATAAAATATGAATCCTTTTTCTAAACACTCTGTACAAAAAATCGAAATCCTACGTAGTGCAAATAAAAGCCTTAAAGGTCAAGATAAATCGATATAAATTTGCGTTACTAAAAGTAAGTGGTTTCCGTGTTATTAGGGGTTGTTTAAATTCAATATTTTCATTAAAATCACAATTTTCTCAAAATTGGTAAGCGATAGGTATAAGGAACGTTTAATAAAGTTACCTTAGTTTTTAACGTATAATCTAAAAATGTAATAAAATACAGGGGGTTGCATTTAAAAAAACCTAACTTTGATATACTTATTACAATTTTGTGAAGCATCCTGTATACCTAAGTGAAAATAATTTTAAAAAATAGTCGTTATCAATTTACATATGTCACCAAAAAATGAAGCTGATATCTTGTACCCTTTAGGCATAAGAGACTGAGGGAATAGTCGTGAATCACCCTGTATAATATGTCTATTTTCAGTATTCTGTATCTTTTTAGCACTACTTAAACATTTGAATTAACAGTGACGAACGAATAGAGGAATCTTCGACTTTTCGCAAGTTACTTACTCTTAAAACATAAATATTTTGTCGCTAGTGTGTTCGTTTTTAAATCATCAAGCATGTGTGCATTCAAAACGAATCGAATTTTTTGATTACTTCGACCAACTTGTGGAACTGAGTCACATAGTCCTTCTTGAATAATAATCAGCTAAAGTCATTTTTCTTGGTTTCAATTTATTGTTTTGCTCAGTTGATGTTGAGCATCTATCACAACAGGGTGATTAAAAAACCTAACCACAAACATTTCCTGAAAGAAATGGCGAGACGAAAATATACAAAGATATACATGAAAGTAATTTATTAATTCATTGAAGAACTTGTCTTCATATCTATTTTAATGGAAATTTAGAATAAGTAAGTGAATCTCATATATCTGTAGTCACGTAATTTTCTTGAAGGGTGAATGCGTTACTAATACATTTTTGTTCCTTATGAGGGGGTTCAAAAACTTTTTTCGATCCAATTTTGACCCTGATTTCTATCAATATCCGTTCGCCTGAAGGCCTACAAAGCTCTCTTACATCTGCCCAGTTTGGTGGCACCTTTCTTTCACCTGCACGCACCGATCCTGGTTTACGTTGGCCCATTGCACGAAGAAATATTGACTCTACGAATTTGTTTGATGAATTCCGAAATTTTCGAATAATGAGAGCAATTTACGAGGAAATTTAGCCTGAAGTAAAGAGTTGTGATGGAACGACAATTTTTCCTGATAGTACGGCAAAAGTTCACTCGCCATTGGAAAAGACTCGGATTTCATTTTTTGGATAACTCGTTGTGACCACTGTATTGGTCGGATTTTTGACTTTTATATCTGAAAATGACCCCAATGAACCCTCACGGCAGTTATGCCTATCGATATCGCATTGGCGTATGCTATTTTTGTTGTAATTTTGAAAGAATCGCAAAATATCGCAAGAAAACGGGGTCTGTCACTTTAACACATCCTAGACAGCTTGAAACATTATACTTTTTGCTCAAACTAGGCATATGAGCCGTAGCATGTTTTAGAGTCATTTTGAGACATAAAACTCCATGATCGGAGCAAAACTATGGTCAGAGCGAGTTGTCCAGAAATGCATGCCAAAGCCCAATTTTAACATGGCTTTTATATGGGAGTGTTGTTATGAAATTCTGGTTACTTAGAACAATTGAACCCCTCCTTATGCCTAGTAGAATATATGGGGCGTTTTTTGAGTAAATGACATTTTATTATTATGTACATCGAGCACATAAGTGCAAACAAACACGAAAGGGTAAAAATTTTTAATCTTATAAATAGAGGAATAGAATCGTCTCTACAATGGCGTATTTACAATTTGACTTTTGGAGGGGCTTGACGATTTCCGTACTTGCTAGTGATGTAAAACGGTAACAAAAGAGGATGCCAAGAAATGCGGTAAATACGAGTTGCACAAACAAGTAAATCAAGTTTTTTATTAGTTGAATATCTCATAAGAACTTATTGGTATGAGTACAAACATAAAACATATTAGTGTTAAAGAACAATTCTCTAAATAATAAATTCCCATCTTCGAGGTTTAGCTGCCAATTCATCGATTATCTCATCTGAACATATGTCCATATGTGCATGTATAAATAACATGGCGAGTCCATTGAGTCGTCCCTTTAAACAAAAGTGTCTGATAATTAACTTAACCAATTTGATTCAAAACTCACAAAAAAATTGAGATTTATTGCTTACCACAGATATAGTGTTCGGTTTTTATTCTCTTTAAGGTAGAAAATGATCTCTCTGCGATTGATGTTGACACTGGCAAGCAAGCCAATATTTTTAAAAGTTGAAAAATATTCGGGAAAATCTCTGAATTGCAACTATAGAGAACAGCCATTGCTTTTTTAGGCTTATCCATGTCATCCATCTCCAAAATCTTTCTGCGACATAGTATAAATTCAGATTTTGCATCATCTTTACAAGTATTAAGATCGGTTTCATAAATGTTGAGCAGACTTTCAAAGTCCACAAGATTTTGTTCTTGTTGGTTGGGAGATTTTGGAAATAGTGACTGAAATCCAATCAACAACTGATGATATGATTAAGAAAACGTTTAATTTGCATAATAAATGTGTCTAAAAATGGGCAGAATATGGTTATCCTAAAGTAATCCTCCGGGCAACTCGAACTCAATTGAGGGTTAGCTCTATGTGTTTGGTACCTTGGAAGCCTTGGAATAATCAGTGAAACGCTGAGTTTATCAGCAATTTCTTAAAATATCTGCATACATCTTTTTTAAAATCTGTTCTGAGTCCTCTCGGAGGCTTTCAATTTCTTTTAACGTCGTATCAGCCAAAAACACTGCTTCTTTCAAATTTATATCTTTCTTTTGAAAGCTTTTACTTAAGGGTAAGGCAAGACTGAATATTTTTGCTGTAACTAACAAAGATACCAGAAAATCGCATTGGAGTATTGCAGAGCGTAAACAAACAGCATTCCTGGAAGTCTCCAAATCATTCCATTCCGAGATTGCATCCAAAGATGCTAAAACTGGGTCGAGTAATTCAATGCAAGTCGGTAATGGAATGGAATGTTTCAATCCATCTAGTAGCACAGTTTCTATTTAATGTTCTGGTATGCTGCTGTTCTATAAGAGTGTCAATATTTTCATTTAAAACAGCTTTTCGTTTCGGAGATATAAAATAATCGTGTGCTTTACCCACAATTCCAATACAGTTTCGAATTGATTGGATTTCGCAAGATTTTGATACCACCAAATTCAAGCTGTGCGCAGAACAATGTACATATTGGGCTAAAGGATGTACTTTTTTAATATGAGATTGTACGCCATTTATTTTTCCTGCCATGACAGCTATCCCATCGTAGCCCTATCCACGTAAGTATGACGTTTCAATGCGAAATGATTGAAGCATTTCTAGAATAAGTTGAGTTGAGCAAAACCTTCGCCAGTAACATCCACTGCAGGGACAAACTGAAGAAGGTCTTCTTTTAGTACACATTATACCAAATCCACATAATGTTGCACATATAGATACTTGCTCAACACCACATATATCGGTTGTTTCATCATCGAGAACCGTGAAGCACTTAGACCTATTTATATTATTTACAATTTTTTTAACATACCATCATTGCCGGCCATAATAATTGCATTTTGACTTACAGAGCTAATATATTTGTTTCTTTTGCCAGGTCCCTCCAAGAAATTTTTTAGTTGTTCATCACCACGTGCACGATATGGTGGAACTACCGGTTGACATTCTTCCACGATGTCTGTTAATATTTTATCATCTATTTTCATTCTCCTTAATTCGAAAAGATAGTGGTAACCGAATTGGATATTGTGTCAACTTCAATTATTACAGATCGTTCTGTTTACTAACTTGAGCATTTAAGGAAGTAGTGTTGAAAGATGTCTATTTTATCGCAGTAGTGACAAAGTACTTCTTACCTTAAACCTATAGAATTATGGCTTGAACCTTCCTCTGTCAGAAACTACACAAAGAGGAAAGAGTCTTTAGGCCGTGGTTCAAATATAGAATTAAACCTTTTCATCCACAGACGGATGTTGTTAATTTCTATGGGTCTCAATTTTAACAGATTCGTCTCTCTTTCTTTCCTTATTTACCTGCTCCTAGTGTGTGTTCGCCTCATACCCCAACTAGAACACCTATTGGAACTATTCCTGCAATTACTAATAATATTTCAACACTGCAGATTCCCAAAGTCAGTTTTCGTTGTACCCTTTCATCCTCAAAACACTGTTCCAGATAAAAACCGCGTCATTACATCTAAGTAATTCATATAATATCATCCTGATGTCCATCACGTCTCGTATTTCACTTACATCCAATCGGAACAATTTACTCAGGCCTCAATTTTAATTTCTTCGTGAAGGTAAATTGGCATTATTTCCTCTAAGCTATTTTTTGGACAGCAGCGTTTTCTTATGAAATGGTTCATTCCATCTGTATTTTATTCTGTAGCTTGCAAAATTATCGATATCTACGATAACAGTTTCTACCTCTTCACCCCGTAGACTCTGTTTGAGTGCTTATTTTGCACCACTAGACCTTTCTATGTCAATCGCGCCAGTATGGTTGTCCACTCTCACAGTTTGAGTATCACATGCCCCTCCTCATTTTGCGTTTTCATTGTTATTTCTAATTTCTACTTTTATTTGTTTTGCTCAACGGCTAAAAGCTTTTAATAATTCTGAACTCTCCACCACGTCCAGCGCAGCGGTGTGGTTCTGCGTCAGCCGTGCAGGGAATTGAAAAAATTCTGTAAATTTCCTCATAAACGTGTGCTTCAAGAGCTTCAAACGATTTTGTGTTTACTCTGGAATAGAAAATTTTGTTTGCTTGACACTGACGGCAAAAGACTGCCTTTGATCTCCAGTAGCAGTCTGCATTAATCGAACTGGGCGGGATAAAACGCTATAACTTTGCCACTAATTGCTATTTAAGTTTTATGAGAGGAACGTGGAATCTAAGCTACGTGATGTTTTAGTTGAAAATATGCCGAAAAAGGCATGAGATGCATACAGTCAATATTTGAAAATGGGGAAGCATTAAAGTTACAACTTTTCAAGTCGTTAAAAGTGAAGCCTCTGTCGTTTGAAAGCTTTACCTTTTCATAACGTCTTGTTTTGTTCATAATGTAATGGATTTCCTAAACTCGCGAAGTTGTAGCAGGAAAGTGTTAAGATTTCCAACATTAATTGAAGATTTGGCCATGAATATGTATGCAATTTTAACTAGGGTTGATCCTTGTACCTATATAAATTGAATTATATGGCAAATTTACAATATAAGACCTTACACGAATGATGAAAGGGTTCAAAAAGCAACATTATAAAACAAATGAAATCGTAAGTGCAGTGAATTTCAAACCAAAATTGGAATGAATATTTACTGACAGAATTTGAATTCCAAATGTTAAATAAAATACTTTAGAAAATTGGTTTAATCCTACATGTATATGTATATAAATGTTGGAATTTGAAATGCGCCAACTTTGTAGGGATCATGACAGATGCACATATGAGATAAAGACATGAAAATCTTAAAAAATGACAAGTTATTATTTTATTACACTCTTATTTTATATTATGCAATTATTTATGAAGTCTGGACCTGCCTCTCTCTTATATCCTCATAGAATAAATTTGTTGTTGTTATTTTCATTTCTATACCGTTCATCAGTAACTACTTTATTTAGACTAATTTATTTAGTGAGCCTTTCATTTGAAGGGTGCTTAAGAGACTCACTGGTGGGAACATAACGAATAATGTTTATTGTTTTCGTTAGGTTTATATGAGGTATGCATACTTCTGAGCAACGCAATAGTATATTATACAAAAAGTTTATAATCTTGGCGTTTATTGTACGAGAGAATGTTTAACGTACGAGCGAGCGAGTCACGCTAAATTTATTTTTAACTAGACTACTTGCATGAATGTTGGATGTGATGACGATATTGTTTCGTTGGATACGATTGTTGCTATGTGTTCTAAATACCGCATATGTCAGATGAGGTAAAGATGACGTCGTTGTTTCTATGGCAGTTTTTTTGCACGGGTGCAATAAAACTGGAAATTATGAACGATTTTTAGTTATCAAAAAGCCGTTTATGATGGTAGCATAAAAAAATAGTTTTAATAATTTTCAGTCTCTCATTAACGTCTAACAATTTATGGCATTGAAGTAACAAATAGAATTTTTTTAGAGGGAATCGTATTTGTCATTTTAAAATTCGTTTTCTAGAAATATGAATACCTCACAATAGTGACCGATGTCATCACAAGAACACGATATGAGTACTATCATATTCACATAAAAAACAAAAGTATTTCAAGTTTTGAAGGTGCATCATTGCCAAAAATAGCCTATCATAATTCCATAGGACGTTAAAAGACGAAAGCTCTGCTATATCTATAATTTTAGAGTTTAAATGCACATCACAATGAACTGAATTTAACAATCTAAACTCTAGCGAAGTCAGAAAAATGTAACAGACGCATCTTGGCTGTTACATTTGTACATTTGTTGTCCAAGACCACCGTCCTAAGGTAGTGTCAAAGGCCATTGGTATGGATTTGTACTAGATTAAAGTACCAAATCGGTTTTACTATAAGAAAATAGGATAATAAGCTTTGCATACATTAGCAGCTCCACAACTCGAAAAGAAGATGCCTGCAAATCTCTCTGGTATTCAGTAAATGCTTAATACATATTAATTGCCTCATGCGGCGTAGAATAATCTCAATTCGCGTTTAACTTCACATTGACATTCAAGTACTTACGTTTTAATTAAATTTACTGTACTTAATAGCATTGTCGACTTAGAAAAATTAAATTATAGTTTGTGGATCTGAATGTAAATGCACCATAGATGTCGCTGCGAACAATCTAGCTACATTTCCTCATTTAGTGTTCCCACAGGTTAGTTGGCTGTGGTATTACGAATAGATGAAAGCCTTTGTATATTTTATAAGTGTTACATTGTGTTACATATAGGTACAATTAGTGAATAAAATACAATTTTCTGTTTGGAAGATCGTTCTGATATCTAGCGATTGGAGAAATCATCGAATACTTTATGCAACAGATGGCGCAAGCATCATAAACTCGAATTCTGTTGTAGCATTCAGTACCTTCAGTTCGTGTTATCCTAATAGCCGGATCCGTGATTTTCCTTACAATTTCCTGACTGAAATGGTGCATTAAAAAACTGTCAATAAAAATAAATGAGATGTGCATCAACTTTTTGAGAATGTGCTATCAGAAGTAATGAGTGAGATTCACCTTTTTTTAATGAAACTGATTTTTGTAAATGACATCATGAATGGAATATTTTTGTGATATATCAAAATTCACTTATCACATTGAAATGTTCAGTTTATACCCAGAATAAGTAGGCATTTCTTGAAATATTTTTCAAATGTAATTAAATAGTTTATGTGTCAATTACTCATTTATCAGCAAATTACGTATTGAAAACTTCAACATGAAACCAATTACAGAAGGTAATCACATTGGAATCAGGCCAGGATTAAAGAGTTGAGGGGCTCAGGGCTCTTTACGTGAAAGGGGTCCTTTTTTAAACTCATCGAAATTATTTTCACGATAAACATTAAAATACGATCGTATGAATCATATGAATATAAAGTAAGCAAATAAATGTACATTTTAAATATCTAAACAAATATATTAATATATTTCTTTTTGCTATAATTTTTTTTAAATGAGGGCCCTTTATATAATGGGGCCCGGGACCATATCGCCCTCCCGTTAATCCGACCCTGATTGGAATACAATCAAACTAATTAAATGCAAAAGTTTTTGCAAAAAGAATTCGATTTTTATCGTTTATAGTTTCGCGTTAAGGTCGATTCTCACTATAGTTCAGGTCACGCTCCGCTCAAGCTCCGCCCAAGGTACGATCAAATATTGTAACATGTTGTTTAAATGAGAATATTCACATTTGACGGTGCGCTCACGGTACGCTCAAGGTACGCTCACGATCTTTGATCGCGGTCTTTCTCGCCACGGATATTTTGAACGAACCGTGAGCTGCCGTTGCGCTGTGCTTGCCCCAGTGTGTACAAGTAACAGTCAGGCGGAGGTAACGGTAGCAAGATTTAGGAGCAGTTAATTGAATTTGTTAGAAATGTTGAAGAGTTGTAATAATAATAATAATAATATTTATTAATCATCCATCATAGCTACAGCTATATTAGATTTGTCATAAAATACATATAAAGAGAAAAACATGGATAAAATTGATATAATAAGCTACCTACCTCAATAGTAAAAAACACGAGTACATACGGAATAAATGAAATCATCTATAGTAATCATCATCATAGTCAAATTATTAAATCTTGTAGGTCGGCATGTAAGAATTCCTCTATCGAGTATAACGTGTGTGTTTTTAGATATTTGGATAAAACCCTTTTTAGTTTGATAGTGGGCAGTAATCTCAGATTTAATGGGAGCTTGTTATAGAACTTTACCCCATAATAATTGCTGCAATTTTGTGATGTGGTAAGGCGTACCTGTTTTGATTTAATGTTTTTACTATATCTTGTACCATATTCATGGAAATCATTAAGAGACTGATAATCCATAATATTATCTTTGATATGCAGAATGCAGTATAGAATGTAAACAATTGGGAGGGTCAAGATGCCAAGCTCGGCAAACTTGTGCCTACAGCAAGTTCTATAGCCAAGATTGCTAATTATTCTAATCGCACGTCTCTGAATTGCAAATACCCGTTTAACACCGGGAGAATGACCCCAAGCAGTGATTGCATAGCTCATGATTGAGTGAAAGTAACCGTAATAAGCGTTGAGCAATACATCGTTGGAGACAATCGTCTTGAGTGATCTTAATACAAAGCACGCTTTAGATAACTTAGAGGCAACCTGGCTACACTGATCTGACCAGTTTAATTTGGGATCAATACACACTCCTAGAAAATTTATACTACTGGGATTGCAGACGTCTTTCAGTCGTTTTAAAGTGAAGACACATTTTTGTGTTTTCTCCATATTTATGCACAGTCGGTTGTCAGTTAGCCACTCCTGAAAACTATTGGTAGCATTGGGCGGGTAGTCACTCAAATTATTACACTTGTATAGCAAGGTGGTGTCATCAGCATAAAGAATTAAGTCATCGTGACCTGTTAAATGGGTAATGTCGTTGAAATATACCAGAAAGAGGACAGGACCAAGCACCGACCCCTGTGGAACACCGGTAGTAATATGTTTAAAATCAGACTCGCAATTATTATAGTACACATATTGGGATCGGCCACTCAAATAAGAGTTTATCATCGAAATACTAGATTGTTCAAAATTATATTTTGACAATTTACGAAGGAGGATAGCGTGACTAACGCAATCAAAAGCTTTGGTCAAGTCTAGGAAATTTCCAATGCAAATATCATTAACCTCAAAGCATTCCAGAATGGTATTTGTCAGCTTCATAATTGCGTTAGCCGTGGATCTATTTTGTCGAAAACCGAATTGACTATTAGAGAAGAGATTATTTACTTCAAAGTAGTGCATAATTTGTGCCTTTAGCACCTTTTCAAAAATTTTAGAAAAGACAGGCGTGATTGACAGAGGTCGGTAATTCGAAACCTCGTCCTTATTACCCTTCTTGTATACAGGAATGACTTTAGATACTTTCAATTCATTAGGAAAGGTTGATTCATGAATGCAGGCATTAATAATTTTAGTTAGTGGGACAACGATGACATTTATCATAGTTTTGACAGTGTCAGCAGTTAAATCATAATGATCTTTACATCCACTGTTATTGAGGTTTTTGATAATATCACGTACCTCATTGTATGATACATCACGGAAGGCAAAAGGCACAGATGCGCCAATATTATGATTATGAAAGTAATTAATCGGATCATTTTTCTGGGTGGGAAGAGCAGAACTTATTTCATCAGCAATTTGAACATAGAAATTATTAAAGTGATTAGGATTAATAGATTGTGAAGTGTGGTACTGATCGTTGTTACGCTGTTTAATGACTTGCCATATCGCTTTTGATTTAGTAGCCGATGCTTTGATGAAAGCATCATTAGAAGCAATTCTGGCTTTCTGTAATTCAAGTTTATAAAACCAACGGTATTTAACCACAAGTTCACGAGCATTAGCATCTCTAGACCTTCTGTAGTGCCCATTGAGTACCTACCAATAAGACATCGTGCATATTCTTTAATCGAGTGTTATACCACATATTGGCAGTTCCACATCGAGTAGATTGCTTTTTAGCCTTAATAGGAAAGCAAGCATGATAGCAATTAGTAAAAAAATTTGTGAAAGTTGTGAATTTATCTGCCGCTGTCAACTGATTATCACCAATATACGACCAGTCACCACTTTCAAGCATATTATACATAGTTAGTTTTCCAAAATTAGTTATAGGTCGATAGAGTTTTGAGGTATTTTGTTTAGTATAGTGAGTGGCAAAGTGAATGGTTTGAGCAAGATGATCAGATATTCCCGTGTCAAAAACGCGTGTCTGGAAATTAAAACCGTCATTAAAATTAACAAAAATGTTGTCAATACAATTATTGTATCTCGTGTTTTCAAATATCGTGGGATGCAGTCCATAGCTATTTAACAAGTCAACAAGGTAAATAGCCTGATTATCCTTAGAGCAAAATTTTACATTGAAATCACCACATATAATGACAATATTACCATGGGTATTTAGTTTTGTCAACAATAATACAAGAGTATCAACAAACACGTTAAAATTACCTGCAGGTGATCTATAAATTGTAAGAATTATAATATTACATTTTTTAATCAGGATACCTGAGATTTCACAGTCAATTTCTTTAGAGAGTGATTTAGCAATAGGAATAGGATCACACTCTATTTCAGTTCTGCATAGTATCATAACACCCCCGTGCAGGCGTAGTTGTCTTGAAAAATGAGAGACAAGTTTGAAGTCACAAATACTGAATAGGCTAACAACATTGTCATGTAACCAGTGTTCAGTCAAACACAGCACATTCACATTTGTTTCTGATTGCAGAGTAGCTTCTAATTCCAGGATTTTATTGGATACCGATTGCACGTTCAAATGTAGAATTCCATACTCTGTAGGAGACCTTGGGTAAAATGAGTTATTGGATTGTTCATATAACTTCTCTTTGTTAACGAAAAAATGTTCTGGCTTTGATTTTATCAAGTTCTCTTATATAACAGGGACAGTGTTTATCACCCGCTTCATGCGAATAATTAGTATTTTGATTTTTCTGCTTATTGAAGCTTATACAATTTGCACATTTTATATTTTGCGAGACACATAGTATAACCTGGGAGACAAACGTTATTTTGACACGGCACTGAAAAATAACAGATTTAGGGAAATTGGGGAAAAATTAAATAAAACAGGTAAGTGTATTCAAATGTGTTTATATTTTTAAAATTTATTGTTGAATACAGTTGTTCTTCATCATCCAAGCATATGGAAATTGCTGCTAATTCTAGATCAGAACATTTCATCATGTTGAGGCTTTTCAATCTGATTAACAAATGAGCGCCAGTTGAGTGTAAAATGTGAATACTACCTCAAATATTTAACTCTGAGTGGATCGTGAGCGTAGCGTGACCGAAGCGTACCCGGAGCGCCTAGTGAGAATCGACCTTTAGGTATACCTAATCCTGTCAATAAAAATAAATGAGATGCGCATCAACTTTTTGAGAATGTGCTATCAGAAGTAATGAGTGAGATTCACCTTTTTTTAATGAAACTGATTTTTATAAATGACATCATGAATGGAATATTTTTGTGATATATCAAAATTCACTTATCACATTGAAATGTTCAGTTTATACCCAGAATAAGTAGGCATTTCTTAAAATATTTTTCAAATGTAATTAAATAGTTTGTGTCAATTACTCATTTATCAGCAAATTACGTATTGAAAACTTCAACATGAAACCAATTACAGAAGGTAATCACATTGGAATCAGGCCAGGATTAAAGAGTTGAGGGGCTCAGGGCTCTTTACGTGAAAGGGGTCCTTTTTTAAACTCATCGAAATTATTTTACACGATAAACATTAAAATACGATCGTATGAATAATATGAATATAAAGTAAGCAAATAAATGTACATTTTAAATATGTAAACAAATATATGCTATAATTTTTTTTTAAATGAGGGCCCTCTATGTAATGGGGCCCGGGACCATATCCCCCTCCCGTTAATCCGACCCTGATTGGAATACAATCAAACTATATAATGCAAAAGTTTTTGCAAAAAGAATTCGATGTTTATCGTTCATAGTTTCGCGTTAGGTATACCTAATCCTTTGGCGCATTCGAGAACTATCTTTAACCATAAGCGTCTATTCACGCTGACTACTTTTCGTATCAGTATAATAACGTGTAAAGTATAAGATAGCGACAACAATGATTATTTATGGTCCAAAAAGAAAGTTTATTGACCAGACAAAGCCTGAAATTGTTGGTGAATGCGAGTACTTCACCCAAAACCAACTGCCCTGATTATTTCGCCCAGAACTTTTTTTTTGGTCATTTACCATCAAAAATTTATTCTGAACAAACTTCTCAAAAATTAAAAGAAGTAAAAATTAAATTCAAAAGGATTGCTGTAAAATATAAAATTATCAATTGGCAGTTATACCTACCTGTATGTTGACATTCGTGAAGTGTATAGTTCTTTGAAACATTGCCAAAATTCTAACCGCTCTCCAGAAGAAAAATAATTATCAGCTATTGGGAAGGTAATTTTGCTCCCCTCTTTCCCTTTGGGTTATAGAAGCAACCTTAGAAAGCAATAGGTATACCTATATGATTCCCTTGAGGCCTTGACAGCAAACTCAAAACATATGTATAATGCAACCTTTGGATGTGAGTTTTTGAACATCTGTTGTTCCGATTGAGAATACGTGCAGTAGGTAATATCGTTCGAATGATCTGTACTTACAGTATAAATATCCTGGATGTAGTTGTTGCTCTGTTGCTTCTTAGAATACTTGGAATACCTATACAAGGGAGTAAGTAAGTTTGTGGAGATCGTAACGAAGGATCACAATATATGTATAGTGCGCTATGACTGTGCAGCTAATACAGCGAGGAATAAACCCTGACTTACATTTTCCTTTCCTTCATGTTTTTAATACCAAAAACATATTTATGTATTTTTTATGTAATTTTTTGGTAATTAATATAAACATAAGAGTTCTAATGTAATTGGTGTGGGTGTACATAATGTTATTTTATCTGTGGTAGTAGGTAGATACCTTATGATCCGTAAAAGTATTAAATTATATTCTTCGCTGGGATACAAATTACGTCAAAATTTCGACGAAATAAATTCATCGAGTGAATAAATTATTTAAATTAAGGACCTTATTAATTATTCTACTCCCATTTTGTATCTGGAGGGAACAATGAAACAAAAACCAGTTACTGAGAGCACTTATTAAAAACCAAATACCTCACTAAATGTTTCGATTTAACCCCCATTAGTCTAGTCAACTCACATATCATTACAATTAATTTAACATTTAAATTCTAAGTTTTTACTAGATATCTGCCATGATTCTAATCGGCCATTAATTTTATCATTCAATTAGTAACGCCCCTCGATGTGATATGGATTTATCCACTTCTTATCGGGGGTTGAATTAGTTAACCTGTTTAGTTTAAAGTTATTGTACATAGATGTCGCCACAGTTTACATGTTGTAAGTATACATCATCAAATTTTATTATATTACGGAAAGCAAAATATTGTTTGCACATTTTAGGATTGTATGTGTATTACGTATATAATTATTTTAATGTAGTGTATAATATAATTAGTGTATAAATAGTATATTATACACCAAGGTGGTGAAGACTGTTATTATTGACCGAGCACCAAGATTATTTCGCGAGGGGATTTGCCCCGAGCGGAATAAGGTGCGAGGTCTATAAATGGCTTCACCACCGTGGTGTATATACAATTTTTTCCACTACTAGTCAAATTTAAGACACAAATTAAAAATAAAAAAATTTCTTGTAAAAATCAAGTAGGTAGGTAGCACAGGAATGCAAATTCCCATTATTAACCTAGGTGAATAATATAATAGATTATTGACCACTAGGTAGAGAAATTAAACTTCTCAGTTGTCTAGGATACGCAATAATTGTCAACTTCACAGCTAGTAGTGGAAAAAAAATATCTTGTTTGGGTTTAAAATCCAGCCTGCTGCCATCTAGGTATTACAAGAACAATAACAAACTTTAGTAAAATTTTCTTAAAGCAGGTGGCGCAAGAATACGTCAAATTCAGTGAACTCTAATATTAGAGTTCACTGGTCAAATTATATGCTTCTTTCTCGTGGTATCGTCAAGTTCATGTTATCCTAATAGCAAGTTTTACCTCGAAATTATTGGCTGAAATTAGTAGTTAGACTGAAATGCAAAAAAAATGTTAATAAAACTAAATGAATGCACATCAACTTTTAGAGAATTTTAAGTGTTATCGGAAAACCACAATCGCAACTTTTTTAATAAAATAGTTTTTTGTAAATGACGAAAATGTGACATTTTTGTAATCTACAAGTCGCGCTTTCTTAGACGTAATTATGTGTATTAAATTGATTAATAACGTTATTATGACAATGAAATTTTCCAAATTGGTAGATCCTTTTCATGGTTTATCAAATGTAGTCAATAAATACCTAGCCCATAAATACTGCTAGGTATTTATTGACTACATTTGATAAACCATGAAAAGGATCTACCAATTTGGAAAATTTCATTGTCATAATAACGTTATTAATCAATTTAATACACATAATTACGTCTAAGAAAGCGCGACTTGTAGATTACAAAAATGTCACATTTTCGTCATTTACAAAAAACTATTTTACCCACCTCGGCGGAAGAAGGAGGGAGGGAGGAAGGATTAAAGGTACCTTTGTTTGGTTTTTCGTCAATATCATAGTAGCGGTTGGTCCCAAAAAAATATATATAATAACAAATCGTAAGTTTGAAGCTCCAACACCTGAGACGTAACGGTTATGTGTTGTGCTGTAACGTTGTCCAACCCCTTTTTATCGATATGATATCTTTCCAAGGAATGAACTTGGTTCACCAACCTCAAAAGATTTTGGCAGTACTTTCAGCTTCGGCATTTCATGGCCTCTTCCATAAGAACGTGCTGGTGTTATACATTTGATGCCGCCCATAGTACCTATACGATGTGTTCATTCCACCAATGGTACATGACGTGTTGAACACAAACTGGGCGAACGTTCCCGATTTATAGGCGGGATGGGCATGGGTAATTGTTTAAGCATCGTGATATGATGCTGTGAAACCCAAACTCGCAAGGAGGTACAACAACATTTTTGAGCCAAACCTTCTGTAGACAAGAATAGCAAGGCTGTTCATTACGGATGGCAGAATGTTCTTGACCGAATAATGGATATTATTGTGAGGTATTTCTTCTTTGTCTCAGTTACCCTTGTTTTTTCCCATTGTGACTGCCTCTAAAAACATTTGAAGTGTTTTAGGAATCTCTGCTGCGCCCTTCAAGAAGAAATCAACTGGTGGGTACGCACAAACATCATATATTTCACGCTGGATGTCCTGTCTTATGATCTCAGTCGCCGTCTCCACGATTCTCGTTATTAATCACCTTACTTACTTTATTTTCATACCACGAATCTATCCGCAGTTTGTGAGTAGTGTCTGAGAAGCATATCGTGGCAACTTGATGTCGGTTCACTCCTGGAGCTACTACAATACGGTCGCCCTATTTTTGTAACAACCTTGCTTTGATTGTCTTGTTATCTGGAGTTGGCCCTGTCACAGCAGCTCGAAGTTCCTCAAATGGCAAGTGGCAGTCATTGTTACATTCCATGAAATCTTGTATTTCTGCCACGGGTTTGTTGAAGTGCTTATAAGCGGGTGGTACGAATTCAGCGGAATAAATGGGTAGTAAAAAATACGACGTTGTTAATGATATGTTACTTCTTCGGCAACCAAACCAATTATTTGGGTAAGGCTTCAACAACACACTTTTCCGTCGACATCGCCATGTAATAATAAAATATAGGTACTGGATATAATAACAAAATATGAAAGCGAAAAAACACAATAATTCGACTTCCTGTGGACGCATAGCTCAACTAAAGCGAGATAAGAAATGGGGAGAGCTGACGAATTGAGGAGACCGTATGGTGAGAGGCTCGAGAGGGGATGGAATGTTATTGTTGCAGGTGATCTCCCTCATCCCTTCTCAACATTCCTGGTCATGAATAAAGAGCAAGTACTATCTTGTACAACGAGTTGAAGGTACAGAAAAACAATTTTTACTGCTCGTTCCTACCGGAGTCGTTCCTTCCAGAAAAAACCTAAAAAACTTTCAAACTTGCGATTAAATTCATATAAAATAGTGAACCAAAACCCATTTTGGAGAAGTTTAATTTTCTACAACATTCTCTGTGGCGAATTTTCTGTGGAATGAAGATCTGAGGCGCTGGAGACAGAAGTTTGGCGAAAACTGTGTTGCGAAAAATATCGATTTTCGAGAACGTAGGTATATGTCATGACTGCCGCCTCGGTCAATATGACCGAGAAAATAACATTCCCCCAAACCGACGCGGTCTATGTGACCGCAAAAAATTTTGCTCTCCACGCCAGTTTTTCGCATCCCACACGCCAGACGCTCGGCATAAAATTGTTTCGACTGTGCAAATTGACCCAGCTGGCCTAGAAGAAGCGCTGCGTCGCGCCAGTTTCTTGCGTAAAATTTTTCAATTGACGGCGCCCGCGTAAAGCATTCACTACCTTTCACACCGCGCCGGCTCGGTGCCTATGACCGAGACACATTTTCTCGATTTTCTTAGCAGGAGTGATGAATATTTGAAAATTTCTTTCGTGGGACTTCATTATTTATGGATATCTATCTCTGCGCATTACAGCCCAAATGAAGAAAATTTTGATATGCCTCTTGGCCCAAACGTATAATACAAAAAAAAACGCCACGGCAGTCAACGTGTTAACGGTTACAGATAGCAAAAAGTTCAGTTTTAACTTTTTTTGTAGGACTAACCCTTACTGCCTAAAAAACCAAAAATCTCCTCTCTTCCACCACCTCCCCCCCCCCTCGGAAGAACCAAGGACTTTTAGTATGTTACACTACTAGGTACCCCAAACAACGTAGGTACCATACTTGGTCTTTTCGCTTGTATTACGGTACCTGCAATAGTCTTCGCAGCACTGCGCTCATATAGGCACAATGATTTGTTTTTATTAATCGTGCCAATTGAATTTCATTTCTACATCATGCCTTCGCGGAAAGATGGTCACAGGATGTTCTTTTTGCATTTTTGATGAGAATAAATCTTATCAATTCGTGTTTAATTTTAATCTGTCACGATCTGTTACCCTTAATAATGACACATAGTGTGGAGGCGCATTGGGTTACATTTAAAATAAAAAATTAGTGTAATTACTTGTTTTTATTATTACAATAAATTAATTATGGTGTTTCAAAAAGTCAGTTTGGAGATAATTAATTTTGGCAACTTTTGTTTAATTTTAACTTCTTTTTACAATGTACTGTTTTGACGACGACACAATGAGATCTGTTAAAGTGGAATTACTACTTGTTATTATTATAATTGATATAGGTATCCACAAAGGGGGTTCCACAACAGAAGTGTGAATACAATTAAATAAATTGACCTTTTGACTATTGTAATTTTACAGAATGTAACTTGACTAATTAGAGCTTTTAAAAGTACAATGTTCGTTTAGTTTTCTTCTAGCAGATTTGAATTTTTTCAAAGACTGTCGACTGCCTCTTCTAGACGACCTTATGCTTCTTTCCATCATTTGTATCCATTACTCTATTTACCTAAAATCATAGTTTTTAATTAGAAAGGAGTAAACTGCTAAGCAAAGCTACATTTAACAATAATAATATACCTTCTATCCAATATAATCCGTTGCGAATACGTCAGTAATTAAACAAGAATCAGCTTCCCTTTCTATGAACAATTCTTCAATTAATCATTATACCACCAATAATCTGCTAGGTTGTCGTCCCTGTACTGCACATCTAATCTATAATTTTTGTTAGTTACAATTCCTACTACTTCATAATATATTTGATAACGAGTTTCAAGTAAAACCATAAATCGGTCTGAAACAATTTCCAATATTCATAATTCGTATTAGTATCGCTTATTAAATCCTGAAGTGTATAATCCGGAAAGAGCAATGACTAATTTGAAGCTGATGAGGAATTACCTATATATTCACCCACAATAGTTAAATAAACTACTGCAAATCCCCTGAAGGTACAAATAAATTTCATATTATATTAAAACGAAAACACTAAATTTACACAACGGTTAGAAATTATAATTTAATAGAACAACTATAAGCAATACAACGTAAATTTTTCACAAAAAAAAATGGATAAAATTATTTCTGGTAGAGATGATTGTGAAAAAAGTTTTTCTTGACATTTTAGGTTTCAGTTCCTCTCAATTAAATATTTAAGCAATTTTAGAAGGATTACGGCTTTTTCAAGTTCTACAAATCTCCCAATGCATTAATTTACAGGAAACGATACATTATATTCGTGCACCCTTGTAAACCGGTGGAAGCTCCTCGATCATTTTCCGTTTTCAAACCTGAGAAATAATACTAAAAAATTCGGAACTAATTTGATTGTCAACACATTTCCTCAAAGCGCATAAGTTTCGTGTGCTTTTTTGATTAAAATGGTTAGGATCGATCGTGCGGTAATCTGACTTTGATTCGTATATGCCGTTGTGCTAGTTTTTCGCTTAGAATTTTAAATTTAGATAAGTTTTACCTATTATCCACTCGTCAAGCTGTGTCTTACTTTTATGGTTCTCATCTGAAATATTCCCTGCGTTATTAGATCATTCCCAAAATTTGAAGGTACCTATGGGTAACAAAATACAAAATTTTAACAATTTTTTGATAAATTATGCAAACTCTTATAATAGCAAACTGGCAAACGAGCTTAGCGCAGATATTTCTTAAAATTGTCACTTATAAAAGCCACATAAGCAAATCAAATTACAAAATTCGATTGTAAGTTAAATCGATGACAACAATTACCTTTTTCATTTCCACAAGAAATGTGAGCATTTAAGCGAAGAGATAATTTGAACAAGTGATTGCACAAGTAGAAAAGTTGATGAAAAATAAAAATCACACGCGTCAAAAATTAGAATTGCGTAGGTATTGTGTTTTTAAATACAATAAAGTATAGGAATGAACGGTGTATAATTTCGTACAATTCGCTTATTTTGTGTTGCGGAAAATTAGATGCTAAATTTTATTCTCAATTTTACGAGGTGCACATAATCAATCAACTTTTAATTTATGAACGCCATCATTCACTTAAATCTGTGACACTTTTAAAACCGTGTAATTTATAATGCTTGTATGTATAAATTTCAGAGGCTCATGCAGATATAATAGGAGGATCCGAAAAAATTGTCAAATCAGGATCCCCACTTCGCTTAAGTTGTATATTACGAAGGACCACGGAACCTCCTGAATATATTTTTTGGTATCACGGTGAGCATATGATCAACTACGACTTGAAGGGCGGCGCCGCAGTGCGACATGGCCGCCAGGGTAGTGAGTTGATCATCCCCAGGGCAGAGATGAAGCACGCCGGAAACTATTCCTGCGTGCCCTCAAACGCACGCCCGGCTAACGTCACCGTACATGTGCTACAAAGTGAGTAGCTCAAATCGATATTTTGATTCCGGAAAAATAAAAGGGTTCCTTTACTTTTTACACGTAATTAAAGCGAAATTTCTATTACAAAAATTACACATTGCTTATGACACGTTCTGTACTTATTTCAACGATATACCATACCTATAATTATGCTGCGAAATAAGTTTTGAAGTACCGATAATGATTGGGCGTAACGGCGAATTTTATACATTATTGACCTATGTTCCGCTTTTTGTGTTACGGTTGTAAACATATTCTCAAATCGGTTATACATAATAATATATAATAATGATATTCGTCACTTCGTTCGACGATAATAAATATTATTTTTGTTTAGGTGAAAAACCGGCTGCTATGCAACATGACAGTAAGGGTGGATCTGCAGTTCCGTATGGTAGAAGGCGTGCGTTAAGTATTCTGCTTTTAAACGTCCTCCTCTTGGTCTGGAGATGACAGCTGAAAATATAAATTTTAAAATGTACATAACTGTCTTAAATTCTATAATTACTGTTGTTAACTTTCAGTTTGTACATATTTGTTTACGATAACACTATACTTCGACTGTATTTATATTATTAAATAGTTTAAAATAAGGCGTTGTACAAATGTATTATAAACGTGCATTTCTGTTTTTTTCCAAAATGTGTGGACAATAATCATATCTTAAATTATGCTATACGAATCAACATTTCAGAATGACATTATTTGTAGTTGTACAACCTCATATTATTCCAAATTCTGTATGTAATAAAATGTCAATTTGCTACATTTGTAAAGGTTTATGTATTATAAGTGTATTTAAGTACTTTACTCAAGATATTCAGTGTTTTAGATTACGTTACGTCGATATAAGGCAAAATAGTGCAAATGGTATTTACAGCATAAAGATGAGTGCAATGTTACGGGCCAACGAAAGCTATCTATGGTAAATTGGCTTGGATGTTCCTGGACCAAAGATTTGTAGATTTTTCAACAAAAATCCTAAAAGGAGGGAAAAAAGCGTAGTCAGTGCATAAAATATATATTACAAGGTATATTATGCTTAGTAATTATATAAATTGAAGAACTGAAGACGCCATTTTATAAAAAACGTAATCTAAAGCACTCATTTTATCAGTATAGTGAAATATTAGTGATAGAAGTTTTATTAATTCCATAAATAACTTCAGACGGAATATGAGTGTTTCACGGACTATAGTTAATTGTGCCAAACCAACTACATATTTATAAATTAATTTTCCTCTTAACCATGTACAGGGTACATATGTATATATAAACTTTTAAAACTCATAAAGTAAATTGGTAATAAAAGCGTATTACTTTCCCTTTTTTTACCTACTTATTATGTAATATGCGATTGTAAATGTGATTAATGATTATTATAGTGCGGCAGTTAACGACCATATTGAAGGTGAAACGTGCGTTTTGTGTCACAAGTATGACATTTAGTACAGTTGTTTTCAAGACTCCATCTAATAATATTGTAGATGTGGGGCACGATTTCCACTCCTTGCGGAGCCCCTTGTGGGATGACAACCCCTTAAAATTCATTTTTCTGGAAATATGTCTCGATAGTGGACCTTTAGAGAAAAAAGTTTCAAATAAAAGTTGATCTTCATCAAGTTTTCTACAAAATGATATAAATACACATGCCGCTATAGGCCAGACAGGAGATCCAAAAACGTAATTTGAAAAACATATTTTCTAACCCCCATACTTTACGCAATTTTTAGTGAAATGGTGAACAGAGGCCTACATTTTGATTTTTGTAGATACCTGAAATGGAAGAGCGAAGTAAAAATTATTGAACGATATTTTATTTATCAGCTGAGAAATTGTCAATATGTCTCGTCTAACAGAGTGAGCACAATTGAATAGCTGATTGTACTCTTCGTCATAATATCTACTGATGCTTGACCTCACTGTTTCATCAATGTCTGTCTTGAAAATAAGCATATTTGACCGAGGCCTCCAGAACATTCAATTTCAGGACACATCATTGGTAGTCGTTCTTTCAGACGAGTTTTGTAGATGTCAGCTGCGTAACCAAACTTCTCCATCTAGTCAGCGTACATCTTTTGGATATCCGGCAATGTGAAGACAGCTTTATTGGAGCTATTTTCATTCATGTGTGATACAATACTGGCAAGAGTGAAACCCGCTAATTGTCTGTAAGACTTTGTTGTATCACTGGGGGGATTCACTAGCCGTCATCGCTGCTCCTTTGTGATTGTAAAACGATACAAGACATCGGGCATGATACTTAACTTCTAAGGCTATCAAATCAGCCTCGGAACCACCAATTTTCGATAAAATTTTTGAGTCTTGTAAATAAGCTGCCGTCTCTCCAATCCTCAAACTTTTGGTGGATTTATTCCTCAGTGGATTACCTCTAGCTGCACCAATGTCGCAGAACAAGCACTTATCCCGGATTAGTGGTGGATTGACCATTTTCGTTTTACACTTTTTCGTGCGCACATGAAGAAGATACTCGTTTGTGGGCTACAGTTAATCTATCCGAAGAACACTTCCGGTAACAATTTTTATGCCAAACAGCGTAGTGACTTAGCAGAGTTCTCTGGATCCATTCAACTCGACCCAATGTAAATTGATCGATTTCGTAGAATGACTGCGCAGGTTCTTGGCCATAGTGAAATAACCCTCTACTACATTGCCGCAAGTATTACGAGATGGACTGATCAATACGCTTCGTTCGTATCTATTTGGCAGAGAATACACGCGGCCCAATTTATGGATTTAGTTTTCGAATTACTTTTTCGAAGCGGCTGATCGGCAAAATTGAAAATTTTAAGATCACGCTGTGACATTTTGAGGAATAAGTAAAAATAACACGAAATATCCGAACAGTACACACAACTAATCAGAAACTGATAAAACAACAAAAGAGTAACTTTTAACGTGTAGGTATTGCAATGGCCACATATTTCTAAATTGAAACTCTTTCTTTTTTATTTGACCTGCCACGACAAAAGATCGTTAGTGCCATGAAATCGATCACTGTTTGCTGGTAATTCTGCATCGTGAAATAAATACTATTTAGGTGATTGATTTTAGCTCACTAACATATTATTTTTCATGGCAGGTCTTTTTCTCAATCATTTTTTCACTCACTTAGAGTACTCGCAATAATTGGAAGAATATATGCATAATATTATATCAAGTACCATCTACATTCCGCATAAAGATATGAGTTGTCTATTGGATGAATGGACTGTCCAGGAAGCACATGCAGTCATTTATAATAATGTAAAAAAGGCCTCTGTTTATCATTTTACTAAAAATTGCACAAGAAATGAATTTCATAAAGTATAGAGCTTAGAAAATTTGAAATTAAAAAAAACACTCATTTTGAAATTACGTTTTTGGATTTCCTGTCTGGCCTATTTAGTGCCATGTGTATATATCATTTTGTAGAGAATTTGATGGGGTTTTAGGGGGTTGAAACTCCTACAAGTCTCCGCAAGAAGTGGAAACCGTGCCCCACATCTAGAATTATTAGATGGAGTCTTGAAAGCAACTATACCAAATCTCATACTTCAAAAAAGCACAGTACCGGTCCTTAACCGCTGCACTATTACACCTATGTTTGCTCTGTACTGTTTGTCTACAGGATGATTGATATTTATTCTGTTGGCGATAATCTCAAATTTCTCTTACTTCTTAACCAAAATTTTTTTAATTAGCTTATGACGTTATGAGTGATCATAAGTTTTGGAAATCATTGTTTGGAAACTTTTTATATGACTTGGTAGAAATACTTCTATGTTGCAGGCATTTGAGGTAATGTTTCTTAAACTGAAATCACAATATGGAATTATGCACAAACTATTGAATTCTTGCGGTTAACTTTAAATTTCTTGAATGTGTAAAAGCCAGCTCAGTCACCTTCTGTAAAGTCCGCTGTTCAGCCATTGCTTTTACGGTAGTTTTCAGTTATTTTCGCTCCATTTCCTATTACGAATTTGTAACACGATCTCTCTGTACATGCAAGTGCATAATTTGCTTAACTCTGTTTTATGTTATGAGAGTCCGTTTCAGGTTCTTTCAACTAAATTCATAACCAGATCGCAATTGAGCATTTTAATGTTACCACCACAGTATTAGCACCAACATTTTAATGTAGTAGTGCGAAGTGCCAAACAATTTATAAGTAAGTAGGTTTTAAAAGGTTAAGGTAATTCATTTATAAAGGATGTGTGTGCATGTTCTCCATTTAAAATTCATATGATTTGCATACTTGTGCTTCCAAAACTTTATTTCTTACTATTCTAGTAAAAAGTGCTAGCAATTTAGCATTAATAATGTGGATTTACGCGCAAGAATTGATTTGGTGCAATGTTACATCGAATTCAGTATAAATTACATTGACCGATTTACGAGGATTTCATACCAAAATTGGTTTGAAGATAAGGACTTAGAGATGAAGGCGTTTCATAATTTGATTAGCAAATTTTAAAGGGAAGGGTGTGTGACTTACCTTTTAGGAAAACAAATATTAATGATGTCCAAAGTTCTGCAGGGAAATCAAAATATAAACCAACGTTAGCGAATCTTAAAAATGTATCCCTATAACTAAGGTAAAAACGAAGAGTTTACAATTAGTTTACTTTCATTTGCGGCTACGAAGCTAGGTATATGATTATGAGGCATCGGATTTTAGGCAGCAAAAAAAATCAAAATAGTCGCCTAAATAAGCGTTTTTAGGCGGCTATTACATAAATAGTTGTTTTACGGTTCTTTTGAAAGCCGTAAAGTATAACTTTTTTTTAAACATCTGTCATAAACAACTTTACGGCCGCATTTACTTTACAACCGCTTTTTGTTGTCCAGGTGATGGAGCAAAGCACTCTGTAAGTGACATGAATAATCAAATAATATGATTGTATTTGTCAGGTAACTTACTGTCACTGTCAAAATTATGAAATTGTTTTTTAAATTAAAGTTTATATCTTTTTGTGATAGTCGCCTAAAAAATGTTGTGTGCACCTCGGTTAAAAGTTCTTTTTTAGCCTCATTTGATTCGTTAGCCTCGGCTTTCGCCTCGGTTGCAATCATCAGATTCGGCCAAAAAAGATCACTTTTACAACCTTGATACACAAATAACTATCATAATCTTCACAATAGTCCGTAAAAATACATGTTTAGGCATTTTTTATATTAGGTAAAATAAATATTTGGGAAAAAAATTATTGGGATTATTATTAATTCATAGAAAATTTATTTAAAAAGCAGAAAAGCATTGAATACATAGTTTGCGCTAACAATTAAATACTTTTCTAAGTTTTCTTATGTAAACTTTTGACGATTATCAGCTAAAATATTTTTATATCTCGAAAAGTTTTTCTCCACCAACCAGCGCGTTTGGAAGTGGATTTTAGATTTCTGAACAAAACATTTAAGTACATCCGACCTACAATAAATCTCTGCCAATGGTCGGTTATGGGTAGTTTTCGGAATTTTTGGTATTTTACGCATTTTTAGGACGTTAAACAAAAAATAGGCACTTAAAATCAATTTTAGGCATTTTAGGCACAATTAAATTAAGTCATTCGACGTAACAAGCAAAAATACACAAGTTTCACATATTATGTGCCTAAAAAATCGCAATAGTCCATTTTGCCTAGAATCCGATGCCTAATATTATTGCTGTGGTACTTGTCAATTATATTAAATTGTTCATATATGTTTTAATTAAATTTTTAAAGGATAACCAGGTGTGTTTTGCATGCTCTTGTCTGAATTTTCAGAAATTGAACATTTTTCAAGAATCGTTATAATATTTTATTAACTATTTATGTACATGTAATTAACTGAAGCCGAAGAGATACGAATACTGCAAAATGTATCGATATTCAAGATTGTTAATAATCTCAAGGTTTCTCGCACTACTTTCCTAATATGTTTTATTAAAAATACATGTGTAAAGGTGTTATGTCATTTCATAGTTGCAAAACAAGTGCAAAGGAATTGAAATCATATTTTTTATGTAGAATTAAACACCTCCTCACATTTATCGACAAATTAAAGTTTACATTTAATTGTTTCATCAAATCCGTAGTAAAAGCAAAGATTTTCTTCATAGAGACTGCAATCGGTTAATCAACTTGGCGTGGGGCTATTTAAAAAATGTATTGTTTAGAACACGAACAACAATGATTGATGGTGTTCAAAATTTGGAGGAACTATTGACGATTGCACAACAACAAAATGAAAGTGAAATCGAATGTTTGCAGTACTTAATAGTGCTCTTGAATAATTCAACGTCTTATTACTTTTAGT
Source organism: Pyrocoelia pectoralis (assembly GCA_036250285.1). NCBI lineage: Eukaryota > Metazoa > Arthropoda > Insecta > Coleoptera > Lampyridae > Pyrocoelia > Pyrocoelia pectoralis. Next base: position 10,952,253 of record CM070075.1, read on the forward strand.
CTACAACAGCACCAACGTCTTCATCGGTTCCAATGTATGGCAACGTAGTTTCTTGTTTGGTTTCATAGAAAATATTCCACGCAACAAAAGGGTTTTAGAAGATTGAATCTATTAATTGTGGCATTTGTCACCTTTTTACAAAGGAATAAAGTAATGCATTATTATATCGGATCGTGTAGCGTTATATCGGATTTTTGTGCCGTAACGCAAATTGGCATGTCTTTCTTGTGCCGCGTCGCGTTTTTATTACCTATCGTGTATTGTTATTCCGTTTTTGTGTTAAAGCTGACAACTTTATATGTGAACTTATCCTATATAACTTCTCATTGGAAAATCATTTAAAAGTGTATTGACTATTTGATTAACTGCACGCATAAAAACAAATCTCGCTGGTTGCTCAAACATTTCCCTGTTTATGCGTTGCAAACGATAAGTACTCGTCAATTTGCTTACATTAAAGTTTGTAGAACGCATTTATAAGATTAAGTTAGAGTTCACATTTAAATTTTATTCGACAAAGTCAGCTTTGGCAATATAATTTGTAATACAGAATTTACAAATATAGTCGTAGCGGTACATCGAGAAAATCGCAAATGTCTGTCAAATTGTGCGGGAAGTGTGAAATTAGGTACACTTATTAATTAGATCAAAATAAACGATTTGACCCGCAGCACCCCTATTTTCAACCCTTAGTTTTCAAAAGTGCCCCGTATTTAGTTTTTTCCATCCCCTAACGATAACTCCTTTGTTTACAACTTTTAGAAAAAATTATATTAATAAAAGTTTTAGGAATTCTTATAAGGAACATTTTATATGAGAATAAAATTTTCACAAATATCAACCCTTATCGAGATATGTGGAAAAAACTGATTTTTGCAGTTTCATTACAAAATCGGTCATAGTTTTCTTGTTTATCGTTTCTCAGAAAAATTATTCAAATAAAAGATGTAGATATTAATATGATCAATATTTTAGATTATATAATATTTTCACAGAAAGCAACCTTTAACAAGTTATTTCGATATTTCTGAAAGTAAGCAACCCTTAAGTATGAAATCGCTCATATCTTTTTTATTTGTAACTTATGGGGAAAAACATGTGAATAAATATTATAGAAAATTATCTTTTGGGCATTTTATGTTGGTATGAAAATTTCTCAAAAGTCAACCCTTAACGAGATATATCGAAAAAACCAGAAACTGTCAATTTTCACATAAAATCGAGCATAACTTTTATATATTTCACTACAGTGACATTATTGTTATATAATTCGGTAGGTATATGGATGTAGAAAATATAAGTAAGGGGTAATTTTTTTACAAAAACTCACCCTTAGCGAGATATTTTGACAAAAACAAACTTTCGGCACTTCTTAGAAAAGTTTTCGTAACTTTTTCAATTACGATGGTTAATATTATTTCTTCGCGGTTAATAATAGCCAATTACAGTACGTTTCATGAAATCATAGTGATTTTGCACCATATCACACTGGTGCGGGAATTTTCAGCGTACAAAGTGTATGGTTTATTCGCTGTAATATAATTAAAAAGAAACAATCTAATTGTACCCAAAATGCAAACATAGGTCGATTTTGATATCAAGGAAGACATATTTTGATGTTATTTTCTTGGGGGTGGTTCTCACCTCCAGCGCTTCACAGGGGGTGACATTCGCGAACCTGCCACCTAAAAATACTGTTAATATTAAGACGTAGGTCTTCTTTTTGACCCAATAACAATCAATTAATTAGTGGATTTTAAGGGAGGTGGACAAAAGAATTAATGGATTTTGAGGGCGGTGGACTAAAGAATTAGTGGACGTAGCGGCCAGTGGACGAAATGGAATGGACGAAACGTCACACAATCTAAAATAGTAAGATAGCACTTCCATACAATTTTGTCTTTATCGCGAAAGTTCAACGATCTAACTGTAAGTCTTTAACAAAAACAATCATTTTAGACTACATATTTACAGGTGCTCAGTTTTTGGTAATGTGTTCTAAACTAAACTTAAACGGTAATAATTTAAAAAATAATTTAAATTTTGTGTTCGAAGGTCTCTGCGTTCAAACGTCCCTGCGTTCAAACATCCCTGCGTTCAAATGGCCTGCGTTCAAACGTCTTTGCGTTCAAAAGTCCCTGCGTTCAAATGTCCCTGCGTTCAACCGTCTCTGCGTTCAAACGGCCGCGTTCAAACGCTCGCGTTCAAACGGTCGCGTCCAAACGTCCTAGACCCTTTGAATCATGTTCGTGTGATAGATAATGATATTTAATTATTTAGTTGGCATTTAGTTTTAATTGTACAATTTGTCAGTTTTCTTTTCGTTTAATTTTAATTTTAACCCACTGAAGAAACCACCTGTAAGTGGTGTCCGAAACGTTTGGATTATTTAATCAATAAAAAACCATTACACAGCTTAACCCAAAAATAAATAATTTTCAATCTTTAATTTAATTCTTAATTATCTACTATAAATATTAAAAACCGACAAACGTTAAAAAAAAAACAAACGAGTGAAAGCAAAAAAAATGTAAATTTTAAAAGTTTGTAGCTAACTTTACATCTAAATAATAATCTATAATTAAAAGCGACAAACTCTAAAAAATAGACAACACAGAACTGATTTGTATTTAATTTATCTCACTAGAAACAACCTGATAGAAATGTGGTACATGATCCCTGGATACGAATCAAAGGCAAGTTTAGTATGAATTGCAATGTCGGAGAATTAAAAAATGTTGAAATGAAGAAATAGTTAATCTGCAGCCCGTGTGAACACCCAAGGTGTCACACCGACAACAGATGGTACTCGGCACGCCGCGCCACGCCACGCCGACCCTGTCACACGGCGTGCCAGTTCACACTCCAGGCGTGCCACTCCGCACGCTGTGTTAAAACTGCACCATGGACAGCTGCGGGACTCGGCACGCCACGCCCCGCCGACCTGTCACACGGCGTGTGGCGCGACAGTTCACACTCCTGGCGTGCCACTCCACACGCCGTGAAACGCCACCTTAACGTAACGTCACAACGTTGAGGAATATCATCGGCAGTTCAGAGGAGGGAAGCAACTCACTTTAATTCATATTAACACAAAACTAAACTAGAATTTTATAAAGTACAAAGAGACCTTACTGATAAATGAAACTGCAGAATTCTATTATTTTGTACCAACGTATCAAAAGAACGCCCTTTTCAATCTACGTTTCTATTACACTTACACAAGTGACGTATTCTTCTCTCATATCAAACAGACTGCAGCTAATTTCATTCGTTCGTTTTCCTACTGAAAGAGCAAAAGTTGCATTATTGTATTACTTTATTCATATTTTTAAGCTCCTTACATTTGATTCAATAGTGATTTCACTTGCTTAACTAATTCAATATTAGATGCGTTGTATGTACTTTAAGCTTTCATATCAAATGGGTACGGTGTTTGCTTAGCTTGAAATAAAGTAAGATACCGTTTCGTTAATAATAATTATCCCTCCATAATATTAGTAACGCAATTACCCAAATGCGTTGAATATCGACATGTAAATCTCAGTTGATTAATTTACCTATTCACAGTTCTGCATTAATGATAATGACTAATGAGAATCAGGGAACAAAGTAGTCCTACATGAAACATAGAATATCGAAGGTTATTTGAATTCAAATTCTGTTAACATCAAGAATATGCAAACAATTGAAATAATTCGAGGCATATTCCGACGTACTCCAACCCTTGTCTAGGAATTTACTTTCAAACTTTATCAAAAGTTACGAAGGTATATCAAACGGGTTTTCTTTGATAAAAATGTTTTATGCATTTTTATGAAGTTTCTTTAAAAACTGTAAACTTTGTTAAAACAGTTCTTATTGTGAAATATACTTTTTTTCTCACTGATTTGTATATATGTCCTATTTTATGATCATATTATAAACTATTGTAGCAAAGACCTTTTATTCATATTCTGTTGAACAAAAATTACAAAGTTCGTTATTCGTTAATTTACATGATAGAGAACTATAAAAAAACTCGACTAATCTAGAACTTTGAGATTATAATAAAAGTGCACGCGACTCATTTAAGCGAAGATGTTTGTAGAGAGAGTCCATCTCGAACTAAATGATAATATTCAGATATTGTTCTGAAGTAAAGTGGCATCTTGTAATTAGAAGTTTTTGACAACTTACAAGCATTTCAACGTTACAAACTCTAGAATTTGAGAGGTACCTAACTAATTTGTGTAGTTTCGTATTAGTTTAAGTTGAAGGTAATTTATTAATGTCGTTGTTATTAACTTTCCTATGACGAGGTTCCCTTTTTATTAAATTCAAAACTTTTGCTGTTATTTTTTATTTTTTTATTTAACCCTTAAGTACGGTCGTACCAGTTTCAGTACGTTGTCACGGCCGTGTCGTCTGTGGGACTACCTGATGATTTGTTTGTTTTTTTTTTCAAAAAACTTAAAAATACTGTATCTAATGTTGCTACATACGCTCAATACATATCTTGCAATAGTCGAAATTATTTAGAAAACCCAAAATAACAGAATACCATTTTAGTAACACCATTTATTATACGACGGTAGTAAAAAAATAGGAAAAAGTCATATTTTTTAACTTATTAAGTTAAAACAAAACTAAATAAAATATGGCTATTATTTCAATTCTGGGGGGTTACATAAGCACTTATAGATAAAATAAAATTCAAAAAACAAAATAAATAAAACAAAAATTTTTGGTAAAATAGGTATTACAATAGCTAAAAGTAAAACATTCGTACTGACGTGTAGTCTGGCAGACGACGGACGATTTTCTAACTACAGTAACACGAGTACTATTCGACCCAAATCAGTTTTACTTCGGCAGTGTAATTTAGACGTCTTCGATTGAGAGTATACCGAGTAACAAGTTTCTAAAAAAATTAGTAATGAAAATATCTGTATTTAAATATTACGAGTAGTCTGAGAGACGACACGTCCGTACTTAAGGGTTAACTTAGTATTTTACAATCTATCTGTTGACAATAAGTAAAAGAAATAACACATGAACCAAATAGCACAGGAGGTGGTTGTCCATTTACTCCCTTTAAATTTTAACACCCGAAGCATTTGTCAATTAGGTAGATGTTCAGAAACGATGAGGTAAGTCCAGTGGGTCGTGACGCTTTAATCTCTTTGTTGGGTGGGAAGAAAGTAAGTCCCCAACGACTGTGTTTGGACGGTCTCTGACTCGGTCTCCATTTTGTGGTACTGAAGGATTTGTTGTTCAATAGTGGGCGATGAATTATATTTTGTTATAAACCAAGCACCAAGGGGCGTCTGCCTTAGGGTTTTTCATTGGAATTTTAGCAATGTTTGAGTTACTTGTTGCTCCCCACAACTGTACGTCCAGTTTAGCTTAATAATTGTACTTTATAGATGAGTACTTTATTTTCCAGAGATAACTGTGAGTGACGATTCAGCAACCATTGGTGCTTTCTAAGATATGACCAAGTCTCTTGTTACAGACATGTTTACTCCATGTCTATCCAAACGCATTCAAAAGTTACTTATTAACTTCCTCTCTTTATGGTAGTGCATTTCCGTTAAGGTCTCTCCTTGTTGTGAATGTTACATGCCTCAACTTTGATGCGCCATTAGTCTAGAAATATTTCGAGTTCATCAAAAATTTGTAGGATTGCGTACCATATTAGCGGGTCAAGGTGTGAAGGTAGGATTGCCGTGTCATCCGCAAATGTCGCAATAAATGTGTTTAGATTGGTTGGTCAATTCGCCGTGTAAATTTAATACAGGAGCGGGCCCAGAACGTTCCCCTAGGGCAGGGGCGCCGGAAGAAAATTTGTTAGGGGGGGGCCTTACATTTTTTCAAGTAGAAATTAGAATGCTTGAAAATGTTTACCTATTTTTAAATTAGTAACTCAATAGGCTACGCAGAGTCACCGATGGGATAGAACATTATATTCCAAAAGTGGTTATATTGTGAGCTTTTAACATTTTCTAAAATGGATTTATACGTTTTATGAAATTCCAGCGTTGGGCGGGCAAGGGAGGCCCTTTAGTAGCGGCGCCCATGCCCTAGGGTACTCCAGAGTTGACTGGTGAGAGGGTAATGTCTCGTCTTGGTACTTAGCAAAGAAATGTCTATTTTGTGGGTAGTATGTAAGCACCGGATAGAAATTATGTGGTAGGTAAGATTCGATTTTAAATAATGTACCGATGGCCTGAGCTATATCAAGAAATACAGCTGGACCATATCTTTTGGTGTCTAGGTCTTGCTTGATTTTATTAGCAATTCTGTGAATCTTTTTTATTGTGCAGTAGTGATGCCGGAATCCGAATTGATACTTGGGAATCACTTGCAATTTCCCAATCGCAGGTATCAATCTTCTTAAGAACTGGAATGGGGGAGTAAGCTGATAGGCCTGTACGAGGCAGTTTCCGTTGGTGGTTTCCCCGGTTTGGGTATTACAATGATTTCCATTGTACCGGGAAATATCCCAATCTCAAGATGGAGTTGAAAATCATAGTTACTAGCTTAATAGCTTTGTCCGGGAGTTCTCGCAAGACCTTTACAGTTATTAGGTCGAATCCGGGGGATTTCTTTAAGTGTAAGAGATTCTTAATATTGGTTGAGACCTCACGTTGCTTAAATTTTTTTACTTGCAGTTCCATTTGGAGTTTGTATTGTTTGGTATCTTCTTGTATCTTTTGCTTGAAAAGGTTTTGGGACTTCGATTAGATGGTCTGCAAATACATTTGCCTTGCCTTTATTGCTTCTGGCCCATTCCTGTGTTGGTGTTTTAATAAGTGGGATTCTTGCTTGAGCTCTTTTCAACTTCCCATTCGCCTTCCACAGTGAATATTCAATTGCTTCAGTCGCAGTCAGGTAATCTTGAATTTCTTATTTTTTATTGTCCTTTGGCATTTTTTAGGTCCCTAACTGGTCTGCTATATAGTATGTTCTATCACTGTGGGCTCGAGTGTCCTGCCATTTTTTCCTTAGCTTCCTCTTTTCTTGTATTTTGTTTTCTATACGCTTCGAGCAGCGATTTACTACTTGCTAGTTTTGAGTTTATGGACATGCTTCCCACGCAGCTTCCTGTATATCATTAGTTAGGTGTTCTATCGGTTTATCCAGCTCATATTCTGATTTCATGGAGCTTTTCTTGTAGTGGTTTTCCAAGAATCACCCAGTTTATTATGGAGGGTTAGAGGTTTTGGTGTTTTTTGATTTCTGCGGAAGAATGGATGGAAGAATACTGGAGAATGGTCTAAGGCAAGTTCAAAACCGGGCCTCCGCCGGGAGGTGAAATACCTATGACCAAGAGACCGGTCCGTTTTTTTTCTTATGTTGCAATTTATTAATATTTTATCTTACATAACATTACCTTTAAGGAAATATTCGCCATGCAAGAATGACTTTAACTGTGGGCTCTTCTTTTCGTATTAAAAGAATTTTTTTTAATTTATTCCTCAAATTATAAGGGATGTATCAATTTTGAAATTTAAAAATTAATTTAATAAATTGTATTACTATCATATTTTTCAACGTGGCTGAATACGGTAACTAATCCTATCCAAATACAATGCGTATGACAGGGAGTACTTATTTTGGGATTACTCCAACCTTTTTTTTGATTTGTCACGGATTAGTGTATAAAAATTACTCTTTTGGAAATTTTAAATGTCACATCGTAACGTAGTGGCAATGCATAGAGGTGAAGAAAGTCATTCCATTTACAAGAATCAAGACGACGCCGACGTACGGTAGTTTTAATTGGTAAAGCAAAAGGTATCGCCATAGCATCTCGTCAAGGTGTTAATTTAATTTTGCACGAGGATTTATGCATGTACCAAAAAGTACAATGCCTTCTTCAATAAATAAAAATATTTGATATTTTATTAAAATAATACTTTATACATGTATGCGATAATTACAGGATAACATAGTATTATTTATATAATGTAACAATTGAAACACATTTCCAGTGATAAATTTCATAAAAATTGTAACCGAAAACAATGATTGATCGTGATGTCATAAATATCTATGTGATTCTATAAACAACATTAGATCAATTATATTTATAAATGACATGTACACATGTATTTCTTATACTAAAAATGATCTATTTAGTCAGTTTAATTTCTCGCCCTTTATAGATGATGTATTATAAGGTATGATCAAAACATAGTTATTGTTAAATTGAAATACCACGTAGAACAAGAACTCTATTACTCTTCTTAACAGCCTTCTCTGATTTACATAGAAATAAAATTTACACCACGTACTTTATTGGATGATATATAACGTTTGGATGTATAAAATAGGTAGTAGGAGGCAGGATGTTTTAGGTCGATATTTATAAAGTGTGAAATTGATGTACTATTATTTAAACTGTAAAATTGGTATACTTTCTATACAGTGTCTAATGAGCGCCTTTATGATGAGTTCGTATTATCGCTGTACATTATCAATGAGTATTAGTTACGTTTGTATGAAGCATTAAATATTTACTGAAGCGTGGCATAAATCTCGTACAAAATCCTTCCCCCTTTCATTTTACGAAGACATATATACTTTTGGCGTTTTGATATTATTTACATTAACACAGTATTGTTTAAGATTTATTTGCAACATAACGTCTGTATAATATTTATAAGTACCAACGTTTATAACCACCACTGAAGACTGAAGACTCATACTTTATACGACGTGTTTACACTGATTTCGAAAACTTTAAAATCTAATGTATGACATTCATCACAATTGAAAGTTTTACATTCACTGATACAACAAATTCACTCACTTCAGTAATATTCTCCCTTACCATTACGATCACATGTGTCAAGTTGATTAGAAAGATGTCTATTATTACACTGATAACTAGCAAAGCACAGCTAGCATGGATATTATAAGTAACCATGAAGAGGGACTGCACTGGAGCCATGATAATCCTCTACCTCCATGTTGCATTGCTGCTGGGTTTTCTCCTAAACAAAAAATACTGTCATTAGTAAGCATTATTTATCTAATCATATTCACTTTTTATTATACAGTGGTAAATAGTGTTTCGCATCTGCTTTAAGTACAATAATAAGGTTAGGTATAAACTTTAATCATTGACTGTAAGAAAATAAAACAGGTAGGCAGCGCTTTACTGTTACGGAGGTAAACTCTTAAATTATTATTGTAATTAGTGACCATTTGTAAGTAACCTTATTTATACCTAGGTAGCATGCTTAGGTAACTTACTTAGGTACCTATATGTTATATTGATTAAATGATTACTTAACATTATGCTACAGGTACTAATTTCTTTTTTAGGTTAGGGAGCTACTATTAATTGGGGGAGCTTAGAAGAAACTATATACCCAACTTATCATGAAGAAAATCTTGAATAAAGAGACGAGTCCAGATTCTTATATATTCTATACAAGGCCGGAAAGGAAAAAGAGTTTTTAATAAATTAAAATTATTTGAAGCGGTGAAACGTAAGTTAAATTTTATATTGTTTATAGTTGCTGTACAAACCAAATTTAATAATGCGCAGGAACATGACATAATAAAGTATATATCATCAGTTCTTGCCACAGCTGGTGACAGGCATGGCGGACGAAAAATAAGGAAAACGTTGCAGTCTCTGCGGATGTATAAATAATTTATGCTATCTACAATATTTTATTTTTATATTACGACAATATACATTTACTATATATTTTGAACCAGTGTAATTATTTCGACAGCCATTTATCAATATATATAGGTATATATTCTAAATTAGTTCATGATGCATTAATGACCAATATTGACTGTAAGTAATTATTTTGACCATAGCAATATTCGTAATATTGTAGGTACGAGGTACCTATACATTAAGGAAGAAAATCGAACCAATATTTATTAAAAGTCCATGTAAATATTTTGAAGATATAGCAACTCAATATTTAACTTACTGCCAATATTTAATAAATGCTTTTGTCCATATGGTATTTAAATTTCAAATCAATATTTAACTAATATTAATATCAACATTGTACATATATTTGTGGGCAATATTTGCCCAACATTTGTTAAATTCTTTTGTCAATATGGTATTTATATTGCAAATCAATATTAAACCAATATTCATATCAACATTGTACCTATATTTCTGGACAATATTCGCCCAACATTTATTAAATGCTTTTGTCAATATGGTATTTATATTGAAAATCAATATTGAACCAATATTAATACCAACGTTTAACTCATATTTCTGGACAATATTCGCCCAATATTTATTAAATTCTTTTGTCAATATGGTATTTATATTGCAAATCAATATTAAACCAATATTAATATTAACATTGTACCTATATTTCTGGACAATATTGTACCTACCAGGTATCAAAAATATTGCATTATGATCGTTTTCAATACAGTACTAAGATTGTATTGCAATATTGGGCCATCATTATTCATTGTTGCACTTCCAAGATTGGTCCATTATTGTGCTACTATATGGCGTCAATAAATAACAATATTCAACCAATATCGGTTCAACATTGCATTGCTCCTTGGGAAGGTACGTTCTTCAATTTACCTTTGGACGGTTTAGGACATTATCCACATTCATTGTAATTCCGTCGCTCATACAAACTTTTTTTAGTATTAGAGCTCATATTTTTATTTGTTCATGTAAGGGAAATTGTAGCGCAACGTTATTTTTACACCACCATTGTGTCCATGTTATTGTATACTGTACACTCATTACAACATCTCATATTGGTTGGACGGTTCCGAATGATATTGGAGACAAAGGCGATCCAGTAGTAAGGAGTGATCAAAAATTGTAGGAAGTGCAGTAATGTGGGTCTAGTACGTTTCGCCGTGGTCGATTCGCCGCGGCCGTTTTGCCGCTAGGACTGTTCACCGCGAAAACGATTTGACGGGATAACGGTTCGCCACACAGTTTGCAGGGGGATGTTTTCACGCAAATATTTTTATGTTTGTGAACGTTTTGTTAAACATTTAGAAATTTCTATAGAAACTTAATAGAAACAATATTTTAATAGCATTTTGGGTATAATTATAAAATCTATGTTTAGATAAATAATTGATAACAAAAATTTTCAGCGATGGTCAAGTTATCAAGAAAATTCACATGGATCCAACGCCGCGAAAGTTACGGTTGATGTCTAAGTGACAACAAGAATGAAGTACATCTGCTTTGCGGATGATGGTTCGACGAAAGCGTGATACCATAAGAAATGTTCCACCGAATCTTCTCAGCGTTGAAGCGTGTTCATCCCATTTGCTACGCTCTTCTCCCGGTCAAAATTTCCCGATACTGAAACGTTTATATAACAACGACGCTGCTTTCGCATTGCAGGCACGGATGATAATAGCTAGCGCATTTATTCCCATAGTAGACATGGAGGAAGCGCTGGGTGAATTGGGAAACTTTCTACCTGAAGAACTTTTGGACTATTTTGAAGACAACTACATTGGAAGACGAAATCGAAGAGGAAGTGGAGGTCGCCCATCCATGTTTCCATTGAAAGTGTGGGATGACCGCACAAATAACCATGCGGGGCAGGTCATAGGCGATTATGTACCGAATGCCTTAAAAAGGTGCAACGAGGCAGGCGCAGGGATTTATAGTACGAACAACTTGTGGCCGAGCGAAACCCACCTCTAAAATTAAAGAAAGACGGAGACGTAGACGAACGAATTATTCGTATCGTTCGGGAATACGAAGAAAGAGACACTATTGAATATCTTCGCGGAATAGCACATAATTTTGAAATGGATGATTAAATGTATATGAAAGTAATGTATGTAAGTTTATGTTACTTTATTATTTTAGAATAAAAATAAACAAAAGCAATTTAATTGCATTTATATTAAGACTTCTTGGTTCACCGTCACCGCGGCGAACTGTAATCGCGGCGAATCGCTTTCACAGCGAACAGTCCTGGCGGCGAAACGATCGCCGCGGAATGACCGCGGCGAATCGACCGCGGCGAAACGTACCATTCTCCAGTAATGTACGTATAACGAAGTTTTATTAAAATCTTAATACTAGTGGTTATTTTTACATCTTTTGATAAAATGGAAACTATTCTATAAAAGTAAGCGGACCATGGTCCTGAATGGCACGTCATTTCGTGTTGAATTTGTTGACATTAACAAAGACAGTTTTAAACTATAGCGAAAGTTTTTCTATACATATTTAACCATAGTGCTCTGTTCTCGTGGTAACAGAAAGTCCGCAGTTTAATATTTTATTTTTGACAAAAAGTTTAGCTTCCGAGGTAAGCATTTTACGTTTATTTATAAAACCTTTCTTTAATTAATTGTGCTTTTTGTTATTGCCAAAATCCCAATAGGTTATTGGTCCAGTGACGTTGAGTTTACGTGCAATAATAAAGCAAAACTTTTGTTGGTGAAACTGTGTTTGTGATAAGATAAGGGATTGTTTTTTTGTATTTGTGGAGTTGAATTAATTAATGTATTAATTTAAACAAATTCAGGCAATATTAAACAATCTAAGATTGCAGATGGCAAACCAAATAAACGGCAAGAAACCACTGCCACAGCTTGCACTACTGCAGTAATGTTTGTCGATCAGGAAGCATTTGTGGCTGAAACTGATCCAAGGTCATGGTGGGTGGATAACGGGGCCACTAGACACGTTGCAAACGATTTAGGATATTTCATAGAGTTTCAAAAGTTCGAGAATCCTTGTTGCACTAAAGCGGCAGGCACAGAAATTTAGGAAGCAGTAGGAGAAGGTACAATTGTGGCCAAGACATCTTATGGAAATGAGGTAAAGCATCAAAATTTTGGTATGTACCCAAGTTGTCAAAAAAACTGTTCCCGATATTTGCAGCACACGATAAGCTTCCTGACAGTTTGTTTGAGTCTACAAATAGAATTTGTAAATTTTCGATCAAAGGAAAACGGTAAATAGATGGGACAGTTAGATCTTATGCCAAAGATTCAGAAACAAGAGGTTAACTTGGCAGATAGTAAGTCTGGAGTTTTACAGTTATATCATGAGAGGTTTGGGCATCAGAATAAACGACACATTATAACTTTACTTGAAAATGAATTGAATGTAAAAGTGCCTATTGAAGAAGGTATTTGTGAGCCACGCATTTATGGTGAAGCTCATAGATTACCTTTTGGTGTAAGAGAAAAATGTAAAACACCAGGAGAATTGGTATGAGGAGGCGTCTGTGGACCTTTCTCTGAATCCTTCTCATAATTCAAGTATATTGTAGTTTACAAGGATGCATTTACAAAGTTTAGGAAGTACTATTTTTTAAAAGAAAGCTCTGAGGTGATAAACACTTTAAAAGATTATCTTAAGTTTGTCAAAATTTCAAGACAAGAATTTTTGAGTGATAATGGTGGAGAGATGAACAATAAGGAGGTAAGAAGTGTACTGCAGTCAGAAGGAATTACTCAGAGGCTTACAGCTCCATACACACCATAGCAAAATGGGGGAAGTGAACGGGAATTCCAAAATATTGTAGAAATGGCCAGGACATTGATGCAGTCAACTGAAGGAATTAAGTTTCCTGATTCAATGTGGGCAGAACTAGTGGGTGCGCCCACTAACATATTGAATAGAACAGGAAAATCCACAGACGAAGGTAAAAATCCTTATCAATTATGGCTTGGAAAGAAACCGAGGATCAAACATCTTCAAATAATCAGTTCTAAATGCTATGTTCACATCCTTGGACAAAGACGACGGAAGATGAAGAATGAGGCTGTCAAAGGCTATCTAGTTGGCTACGATGAAGATGAAAGGTATAGAGTGCATCGAGGAAGAAAATAAAATAATACTTTCAAGAAATGTTGTGTTTCATGAGACTAACCAATTGTGAAGAAAAAGTCAAGATTCCCATGAAAGATATAGAACCAAACAATCAGGGAAAGTCATCAAAAGATGAAAACAGTAATTCTGAAAAAGAAGATGCAGGACAGGCGGAAGAACATGAAGGAGAAGAAATAAAGAAGGTGATGTAGCTCCATTTCTGTCAATGAATTTAAGAAACCGCGCATCATTTACGAAACCGTGAATCTATGATGACTACATACATAATGCTCAGTGAAAGATTTATGTCGGACAGAGAAACCCCTGAGACATACCAAGAGGCTCTTCAAAGAGAAGACAGACACAACTGGCACTTAGCTATGAAACAAGGAATGCAGTCCCTACGAGAATGATTGGAAGTCGCACGAGGACAGTTGGGACTAGTTAAAAAGATAAAGTAGGGAAAGTGTTGAAGTTGACAAAGACAGTTTTGAACTTAGCGGGAGTTTTTCTGTACATATTTATATTGTAACCATAGTGCTCTGTTCTCGTGGTAACAGAAAGTCGACAGTTTAATATTTTATTTTTGACAAAAAGTTTTACTTCCTATGTAAAGCATTTTACCTACGTTTAATTATAAAACCTTTCTTTAATTAATTGTGCTTTTTGTTATTGCCAAAATCCCAATAGAATTGGCCCATCTTTCATTGAACAACGTTGATCTGAGTTCTACTTCATTTTACAATTTTCCAATCGAAAGGATCTAAAGATGAACTTTTGGAACATTTTTTAATTTAAGCTTTATGATGTTTTCATCTCTTTTTGGGTTGTATGTTTTAAGGGAAACGTATTGCAGATTCCACATCTTTCAACTATGTACCACAGAGCAGATTAGAGAAAACTAATGTATTTGAGTTGGAATCCCCAAAATCTATAGTTAATTTAACAGCGGTATTCATAGTTTAACAAACTTTGAATAGACTCTAAGTACGTATAAGTAAAATCACATAAAACTAAGTCATCTACATCTAACATTAGAATAGGTACATCCCACCTCAAAATATGTACTTATGTAATTTCATGTATTATGTACAACAACACGATAACAGAAACTATAAATAACAAAAAAAGAACACGAAATGCAATAAACCATAATCGCATTATCGCACACAGTTGCTTAAAACGTATTTGAGAAAGAAATATTTTCGAGACAAATCCAGTGTAACAAATTTTCCAGATATAAGTCAGGCGCATTAACTCCAAAAAAAATGGTCAGAAAGAATCCGAAAACAATGACAAATGTGGTAAAATTATCTGGGAATTTTCAGGGATTGTGTGAAAATTGCGGACGCTTATGAAATGTTTAATTTAAATCCACAATATATCGGTTTTGCTGATTATGTGATAAGTTTATAGTGATGGATATTATAAATTAAGTGAGTATACATTATAATAAGGTAATAACGTTGAAATAGAATCTACTGGGCCAGATTATACGATAAAGTGAATAAAATTTTAGTCCTCAGTATCAGCCGGAATAGCTTTTAGCCAATTTAGAAACGCTGACCAATAAATTTATGTTTTTTATAGGAAACGATCCTTTAGCTACACCGCTATAATTCCGTTGACAATCTCGCGCGTTGTCTTTTATTTCTCTTTTGAGGAAATTTTAATGGAAATTCCGTGTTGAACATACTCAACAGAATAAGGCATTTGTTACTTTACGTGATCTTGAGGTGCATCATCCCGTTGAGACCTTTCAATTTCTACCGTACTGGTAAGTATTTTTAAAACAGGAAGTATCATGAAATGTTCGCCACACATCAAACATTTAACGGATGTATACAAAATGCATACAATTTTAATTTGAAATAAGACGACAAAATGCACTATTTTAGTTATTATATTAGCAAATGGTAATCAATTAGATTTTCTGTGGTCAGAGATTGACGTAGTGCAATTGTTTACATTATGTCCACAAATTAATTGAGATCGATTGATGGATGTTTCGGTAAACTGAATACATATTATCATAGTACGTTCATTAAATCCAAAATTAAATTATTTTTCAATACACATTGTTTACGATTGATTCCCATTATGCTGGAAATTTCCCTATTTAATTAATTTTCCTTAAAGTTACGTTCTGAAACTCCATAAGTAACTGCAATAATAACAAGTAATCGATTTATTTGTTTTGTTGTATATTGTACACTTTTTGTCTGTGTCTTGTTGTCTGTTGTAAAATGTTTGCCTATTTGTTTTGCTATATGTTGCCCAACTTGGCACAACAGATGTTTTGTTATCTGTTTTGCACGACGGACACAAGAAAATAATCTTTATTATTATTTTCTTGTGTACGTCGTCATTTTATTTTAACATGTTGTGCGTCGTTATTATACATCTTTTCAGCTTTTGGCTGTGGATTTAGCATTTTGAATTCTTTTACAATTTCTTTTAACATGGCTTTTCCCAATTTAACTTCTTCTTTTGCCCCCCCCCCCCTTTTTGGCTTTGTCAAACCGCCTAATGGCCTTGAATTAATTTAAATTAATGTAACCTCATCGCACGTTATTCGCCCCCATCGCCCATTAAATTAGAACCACCCATCATAATTAAAATATTTACCTGATGATGCCAATTTGTAATTGGCGAAACATGTCGTAATCTATAGATAAATTTAAATTTAAGTAACTTTTATCTCAAGTCTAATAACACTTATTAGCTTGACTTCATCATTAATCAATCGTGCTACGCTTTCAAGTTCTATATCTTTAATTAGGCTTCATTCCCCTCCTTTTCATCAACTTTTCAATTCAACGTCACTTTTTAATTTTTATAAAATAAAATAAATAAATATATGGGGGAGGTTTTGTGTTATTGATCATATTTGCTAGTAAGAAATACTTAACACTAGGTAACTCACCATGAGTAAAAATTAAACTAAGGGTAGATGGGGTAAATACATTAAATTTTGTACTTAGGTGAAAATACATAATGTGTTCTGAAAAAATAAAGGTTATAAAACGTGCCAATCTTTTTCGACTTACCTGAAAGGGAAAAAACCAAATGAAAATTTTTGAAAAACATAATTAATTAGAAACCTGGATAAAACCAGATAAAGATTAATAATTACACATGAACAATGACTGTCACACAAAGAATTAACAGGTTATAAAACCTAAGGTGTAAAACTAAATGGCGCTTAAATTTAATAAAATTACGGGGTAAATCCGAAAAATTTTTGAATACTTTACAAATTAAAAATATGTAGTCCTGACGAAAGTCAATAATTTCGTTAAGCAAATTCGGATCATTTTTTGATTTAGAGATTTCGAAATTTTCTAAAACATCTACCCTTAGTTTAATTTTTACTCATGGTGAGTTACCTAGTGTTAAGTATTTCTTACTAATTCATTCTTTTCAGCCCTTTTAACTTTGTAACTGATAGTTGGCGTAATAATGATGCCAGTTAGGTGTCGAAACATGTTACCATTACCCTCCTAGACTATCATTGGATAAGCTGTGTCAGCGTCCCCTTATTTCAACATTTTAAACCTGACGTTTTGCATTGGCGTCAGTTTCAGTACTTCGGTACTTATATTTAAAAACATAAAAAATAACCATCGTTCATCGACATCATCTTCACCTCAATATACTGTTTTCAAGGGGAGGTCGTGAGTTTTCTCTGTTATTTACCTTTAAACCCCTTTTTGTGTTTACGAACTACTATAATGTTCTCTCTATTTGTTTGATTACCTGTTTGTGCACGGCTTATCTGTTGTACACTTTGTGTCTATTTATTTTGTTATCTGTTGTGCATCGATTATCATGTGTTGTGCGCTTTCTCTCTATTTGTTTGATTATCTGTTGTACACCGGTCATCTTACACTTTTTGCCTATTTATTTTGTTATCTGTTGTGCATCGATTATCATCTGTTGTGCGCTTTCTCTCTATTTGTTTGATTATCTGTTGTACACCGGTCATCTTTTGTACCTACACTTTTTGTCTTTTTATTATGTTATCTGTTGTGCCCATTCTTATTTGTTTCTTTTGTTATCTGTTGTGTATCGATTATCTGTTGTACGCCGGTTATTTGTTGTACAATATTTGTTTATTTATTTTGTTATCTGTTGTGTATAGGTTACCTGTTGTGCACATTTTTGTCTGTTTGTTTTTTATCTGTTGTGCATAGATTATGTTTTGGGAACATATTTGTCTGTTTGGTTTGTTATCTGTTGCGCGCGCATTTGTCTGTGTTTTATTATCTATCGCGCATCAATTATCTGTTGTGCACTTTGTGTCTAATTATTTTGTTATCTGTGCACTTTCTATCTGTTTGTCTTGTTATCTATTGTGCATCGGTTATCTGTTGTGCACATTTTTGGTTGTTTTGTTATCTGTTGTGCACCGGTTATCTGTTTCGCATTTTTTGTTTATTTATTTTGTTATCTGTTGTTTACATTTGCGCCTATTTGTTTTGTTATCTGTTGTGTATCGATTATCCGTTGTACAATTTTTGCCTGTTTGCTTTGTTTGCTGTTATCCGGTTATCGGTTCTACAATTTTTCCCTATTTATTTTGTTATTTGTTGTGCATAAATTATCTGTTGTGCACTCTCTGTCTGTTTTGTTATCCGTTGTGCACGGGTTCTGTTGTACTCCTTGTGATTTTTTGTTTCGTGGAACATATGGAACGAAAACTTTGAGGAAAAAATGACTGTTCACTCGAGCTGACACACACGCATACAGCATGTGAAAAATGGAAGAGGAAACATCCTATAATACGAACTGCAGAACCCGTTCATGTAAAGCGAAATTTCATGTTACCATGATTCTGTCTTCTTTTCATTATTTGCAGGTTAACCATAATTGGAGCTTATAAAATATATTCTTAAATTATGTGCTACAATATTTCTTGAGCTCCATTATACTTATTATAAAGTTATGCAAAATATTTATTGATGACACTTATCGCAATCGAATGTACAATGCAGTCGACGATCTGTTTGTGTGCTTTTATAACTTAGTATCAAAGATGAAGGCGAAATTCTCATATTTTTGAGTAAAAGCATTTTTAAAAATTCGCCCACAATGTTGTATTGATACGGAGCGCTAGAACTACGTCAGTTTAATTCAAGTAATGGTGTCCAGAAGTTGGGCACAAGACTCTATTGTATATATCTATTTATACCGTGCACAGTATTTGAGTGTAAAACATTTGAATGTAAAAAACCTTCTTTGTTAGTAATTTTCCTATTTTTCAAAGCTTCATTTGCATATCTATTTGGTTTCGTTCAATTTCGTATGCTGAAAACCATTCCCCTTTATAAATTTGTTCAATATGTACCTCGTCACAAAAACTCAATATCAGGTCGTTCTCGATACAGAACCTATTTATTATACATGTTTGTTATATACTGATAAAACGTATACGTTATAGCGCGTAGAAAATGGTGTAAGCGCCAAATTGGCAAATAGTGCAAACATCCAATTTCGTATCAATCCTTGTGGTTTACTTCAGAAGATTAATTCCTAAAATTTCAGACAATATGTGTGTTTTTAAAGTTTAATTAAATGCGCGTTTTTCATTAAAGTGTCACGGATGACTTTTATAAAGTTTGTAAAGGGAAAAGTAACATAAATTGGTACCCATTCCCTGCATTAAATGTCTGTTAAATTCTCGGATATTTTCCTTTCCTACAAACTGACAAATGCTTTAACCATACATTCTCGGTGGGATTTTCATCCCTTCAATAAAACACATATTACGAAAAGAAATTTGACGTTTTTTTAATAATCCTAATGCATCCCTTACAGTTGTGAAATTATTACTTAAGATTCAATATAATGACACTTCGTGTTCGTTTTTAGTTACGTATTTTCCAAATGGCTCACAGTGCGACAAAGCACCCTCTCATACGCAATACGCAAAAACCAACTTTAGACAGTGCGTAACATATTTTAATGAAAAAAAAATAAAAATCTATTGCATTCAAGAGCCATAAATGGTTTATGTATTACATTCTGTGATAATGTCGCTATCGATGCAACAGTGATTTTTTGCGCTGTGCATTGATTTTAGCTTTCATTGTTTAGGGAGTGGCCCTACTGTGTTGTGAAGCACGAAGATCTGAAACATCAACGAAATTAAAATTTATTTTGTCACTTTAATTTTTGCTGCCAGTGATAGTAGTGCTGATAGTAATTTCGCAAACATTACAAAGGCTCGGATATTAACGATTTTAGGCGTATGTTTGTTCTAATTAACATGCAATTAATAGCTTATTAGATGGTCCATAGCTGTTACCCTATCTTCGAATCATTGACTCTATAAAAATATTATAATATGATAGATAGAGTGACCTGGAAAAGGAGGTTGAACAAGGAAACTTTTAATACGGTTGTTGCCAAATTCATAGGAGGAAAAGGGACTCATTTTTCTCTGAAGGGCGCCCATGAAACGCGACGTAAAGCATCAGGAATATCTTATAATACCAATGGAAACTTTTTATGCACAATATACGAACACCTATTTGGAAATGGCCACCAAGCACACCATTTAAAGAAATTCGCTGATGCTAAAACGAGAGCTACTCAAGGTAACTCAAAACGTAAGTTATAGTATAAACATTCCGATGGTAGATAATTACTGAAGTTTTTTTTTCATTTTAAAGGTCGGATTCGCAAACAGATCCGAACATACCTACCAGAATAGCGGATATGGAAGTAGCTAAAAACAGTGAAAAAGCTAAAGCATTTGTGAACGAGCTCAATAATGTCGCTAAAAACAGGCTCGACGAGGAAACCGTGCTTCAGGAAGATTGCAAAATGTGGAAATTAAAGGGAAAGAAGCGGTTGACGGTTTCTAATTTTGAGATGATATGTAAACTGAGAAAAACCACTTCTTCCGCAATACTGTATTCAAATTTTAAGGGTAGTCCAATACAGAATGTGGGTTAGATCATGTAACTACAGCGATACAATTGATAGAAAAAGGAATATGGGAAAAAAGTGAAGCAAGTGGCTTAGTTATCGACAAGGACTACCCTTTCTTTGCTTGCTCACCCGATGGTTTAATAGTGGAAAATGCAATTGTGGAAATTAAAAGTTCTTACAAAAGTGGAGATGCGTCACCACTTGATGCCTTCAGAAATGGAACAATACAATATTGCATGGAAAGAGACGGAAAATGGTCCCTTAGAAAAACGCACAATTATTATTATCCAAGACCTATTACAAATCAAAAAGGGAATTTTGTTATTTTACTACCTATACCAAAGGAAGGATATTTGGACAATTTTTATCCAGGGTGTTTGGTTTTTGTGTATACGACCCTAAACTACATTTTTTCATACGGACCACCCTATATATTTTGTGGTTTTTCAAAAGATACCCACAATTCAAGATTTGTGCAAGAAATTGAGGGCTAAAGGTTCCATCCTGAATATGAAGAAGAACGAGCGTCCGAGAGTGAGAACCCCGCTGGTAGTCGACAGAAATATAACGAGAAAACCCAAGAAATCGATGAAGAGAATGTGTCTCATCAAGTTGGTGTATCTCGCGCAACATGCCTTCGTTTGCTAACGAAATATCTCAAATTTTGACCATTTCGTGTCAGTGTAGTGCATGAGTTACAAGAAACAGACAAAGAGAAACGAGTTACTTATTGCAACTGGCTCTGATCTTCAATCGTTGACGGTATCTTGGACCCAATGCTCTTCTTTATGATGAAGCCTGGTTTTATATGTCTGGTTATTTTAACTCACACAATTGCAGATATTGGTCGCAGAATAACCCACATGTTGTGTATGAAGAACCTCTTCACCCTCAGAAGATAGGTACAGTGTCAGGAATGCGCATTTTTTCAATAATATTCGCACTTTCTGTTGAGAGATGATTGGTAACTGACGGTTCAACATGAAGTAGGGAAAGTAGAGTTACCGTTTAATCAATTTCCTTATTCCATGTTGGCAACTTTCCCATTATAGTCCATCCTAATCGTGTTTCTATAGCTACCAACCCCTCTTTTAAATTGAGTGTCTTTCCAGTGAGAAGTTTTCCAGCTACCCTCCGATGAGAACCTCAATAGGATCATAAGATTCTCCAATGTCAGTAAGATTTACTCCTTGTGATTCTAATTATTCAATCCATGAACCTCCTTTAGCACCAGGTAATCACATATCATAATCTGGTCCATTGCTTCAAAGTAGCATTGATAGCTTCTACCTAGATTAGCCAGTAAGACTGTATGACAATTATGCGACTGCACACCAGATTTGCTGTCTCCAAACAAGGCGTGTCCTAGTATTTTAATATCATAATTCATACCTTCAGCGGTGTATTTCAATACATATGATCGTGGACTGCCTTTGTCAATAATAGCTCTCACTGTCCGCTGCTTGCCCTCATTCTTTATCAATACCTTCAAAGTCTGCAATACCACCTCCGCATTATTGCCTTGCTGAATGCAGGCTAGAGTTTACGTAATGCTAACTTTAGATGACACGTCTCCTTTTTTACCTGAAACTTTCTTTACATTAGATGGACACATAATTTTACAATGTCGACCTGAGCACTCTGTACATTTGATGTTCTTCCGGCATTCTTTGAGCTCACGTCCTAACCTCAAACAAGCGCAACAACGATTCCTTTCTTTAACTATCCTATTCCGTTCTTCAAAACTCATTGGTTTGGTGCACATATCACTATAATGCATAAGGTTACAGAATAGACAATGACGAACAGCCTTTTGAGAGTTTAATCATCCAGAGGCAGTGGGTATACTAGTATTCTTTTCCTTAAAACGTTTGGATTGATCTTCACCAGATTTAAATCAACCTTTGCCAGCGAAACCCTTTCATTTCCCTCCACCTCTTCTCTTAAAAAGTTTAACAATTTTCTTATTCTTCCTGACTCATCCACTGACTCGTCACCCTCCGGTAGCGCCCTTTCTGTTCCGCTAATTCTGTCCCAAGTTCTCAAAAGATCAGCAGGAATGCATGATTCAATAAGTGGATAGAGCATGGGGGTACATGCAACTATGTCTATTCCTAATGTCTCTAAAGAGTTAACGTGAGACTCCAAACTGTCATATAGCTCTGATACCAGATGAAGAGTTTGTCACTAATATGTTTAACAATTCGCTTACATACACTTCTGTGAGCAGTTCTTTACGCCCAAATCTTATTTTTAAACTTTCGAGAGCTTTCTGGTAGTTCTCGCCACTTGGCGGATAGCTAAGAACCACCTCCAATGCCATTGATTTGGGGCCCATACATTGAAAAAGATATTGGAATTTCCCCATTAGACAAATCAGCATCTTGAATACACTCCAGAATCTTATCCATTCCTTAGGCTGTCCAGTAAACTTTGTCAACTCTACCTTTGGATACCTTTTAATTCTTTGTTTGAACAAAACTGTTGAAACCGTTTTATCAGCCGAGTTGCTTTCTGACTTTTCCCTTTTGTACTGCTTTTAATATAATGAAACTTACTTGCGTACTCATCAATACTTTCCTGTTCCTTACACAGTTCCTCTTCACCTTTATCAGCCGAATGAACTAACACATCCATGTATTCTGCATCCTTCTTGTTCAACTCTTGCATTCGTTTTTCCAGAATGTTCAGTTGGCCATTTACCACATTCCAATCACAGTTTTCCTTTTTAAGTTCCGCTTCAGTTTTCCTCAAACAGGTTGTGAATGAGGACTTTAAAATACTTCTTGTTTTCTTTAATTTATTCATCCCATAAATCAATAATAGTCCTGTCACGGTCGGCACAAATGAAGGATACCAAATAGAACAGAAAAATTACCACTGTCACGGTCGCCACAAATGATGGATATCAAATTAATAGAACAAAAGGATTATCCTTACTCTTTACTTAAAAAGCTGTGTCTGGAATATAATAATTCCTTTTAATTTTCTAAAAAGGCCTTTGTTCGCCTAAATTATACTGTCTTTATGGACATTCTACTGATATGATGGAACACACGCATATTCCACTGTACAGGTACACAATAAGGAAAATAAATAGAACGACATAATATCATTATCATCAAATATCATACCTTTCTAAATAATGTTATAGTTTTCATAAGTCTATATGCAGAGACCAAAATTTGTGCAATAACACCGTTTTTAATTCGTGTAAAATTAGTTTGCAGATGATTAAAGATTTCCTGACGCTCATCCCTACTACTCATGTCTGTGCAAATTGGTATTGGACACCCTTCAAGCTTTAAATTCTAAATAATTGAATAAAAAAGAAGTGATTCATTAAATCACGTTTTTATTCCATTACACAACACGCACAGGGCGCGATTAACATCAAATTTCAACGGAGTAATTGTTGTAAATGTCATTTAATCCAGAGTACCTTTTGATGGTCGTAATGTGTTCGCATCACAAATGTGCATATCGTATAGATGCTTTAATTTATGTAACAAATAGTATGTATTTAAATAATTTCTACATTTTTATGGCCGTTATGCAAATAATTGTGCTATATTTTGCCTTCATTTTAAATTACCCTTTATTCGACTGTTTAACGTTCTGTGTCATTTACTCAACCGTTAAAAAGTGTTTTGTACTTTTACGATAATATTTGTACGCTTCTAGCATCGTTAGGTTTAAACTCGACAATTAGTTATTTGTATCTATAGCTCAGTGTGAATATTAAAGTAAACTCTCCTTGTTTCTTGTAAATTTAGTGCAAGTGAGGAGTTAATGAATCGTCACGTAACATTTCACTGCGATGATATAAGATAATTGCAGTTAAAATTGTCACAGTGGTGTAGTTAGTTACAACCTTGTCCTATTTTCTCATTTCCATGCTTGCATCTCAGGCAGCTGATACCGGTTATCTCGGGTCTCCATGCTTTTCGCTTTACCCAAAGTCATTTATCAAAGAGAGGGCGTTTTAGTGTTTTCGCTCTATTTCTTATTTTAGTGACTTCAGTATTATATAAGACATTAATTAGTCGTGGTTTACGATAACCTCGGATAAACCGCATTGTCTCATTTTATTAATGGACCAAGCACTCTTAACAAATTAATATCGTACCAAATCTGACTTGTAATAATATTTCTAACCTAAATTAATTTACGACTTCAAATAAAAAAAAATATATTCAATTTATGAAAACACTTTGAACTCCAATTTCAGTTCGGCAACGAAGTTTTATTATTTGTTCGAGTTACCTTTTCGTTAACTGTCAAATAAAATTTCTTTAACTGCTAATAAAAATTAAGCTCGCGTCTTTAAAAAGGAATCATTGAAAATACGGTTGTTGATGGGGAAATAAAGATTTTCGAGCAAAGTAAACAAAATCCAGTTCATGGTCCACTTGTTTTAAATAATGTCGTTTACTTTGCAATACGGTTTGTTGAATTTTCCTTATGCACCACCTTCGCTATAAATTGCGAATAATTTACGAACCTTTTATTTACCTTTAAAGAATGTCCTTACTCACAACTATATTACCACGTTTCTCTCGTCAAATCAATACTACATTTTTGCGCACAGTATTAACGGTTTACATGTACCTACAGTTTCAGTGGTGTAAACGACAGCCGAAATGCTACCCTCATAGAAAAGAACCATTTCTACTTTATCAAAATTTAATTTTTCAACGTGCCACGTCAGAAGTAATCTAACGGTTCCGTTGATGTTCTCTCTTGCGATTAATTGTACATTGTAGAAAAAATGCTTACAGAAGATATTAAATTATTTTTTGGACAGATGTATAATTATTATATGTTGCACTCCATCATTTTATCCTGCTTTCACTTAGTTATTGCTAATGAGAGTTGTGTAAACTCAATACAAGATCTCCGCTCTGATAACTCCAGTACTTACACCTCTAATATAAACCCACCTTAAAGTTAATTGCAAACTTCTTGTGAAATAGGTATCTTAAATTGAATTTTGAAAGTTTTGATACGTATAATTAATCTCGTATATGTGAATCCTGTAAATTATGTAGCTACGGTAGTCGGTAAAATACTTAAGTATGTATTTAGAGTTGCGTGTATGCAGAGGATGTATCTTAAGCTTCTGTTAGCTAACATTAATTAATTTAAGCGATTATATTTGCAATTTCCTTGTAACTCTTACTGTAGTGTTTGTTTTATAATAAAACGTTCACTTTAAGAGTTATTTAATTTGCGTAGGTACTACACTTAAAATGTTAGATACTAAAAGCACAACTTCTTGATTTTATTTAGGTAGGTACTATAAATACGCATTAGGTACTTCCTTTCATATATCAAGTATTAATTGTAATTAATTGTTTATTTTTTATTATCCTGTACTACAACTATTAATTGTGTAGGCATCGTCGATTAAATACTAATAGGTACAGTGAATAAGAAGGTTATGTAGTCTAGGTTCCATGGATTTTGGGGCTTTTGGGCCAATTGAGGAATGTGCGTATGAAACGTAGGTCTTCTTTTGCACCGGTATTAAATCCATATTATTTTTTCTATTTTTGAAACTTTCTTTATTTAGAAACACATACAAGCAAATTTCATAAATATATGTATAAGCTAGGTAGAGTTAAAATTTCAAATTGTTTGAAGATTTCAACGCAACTAGTAAAAGAACTAATCCCTTCTATGCATCTAAAATAACTCTTTTCTGAGCTACAAATACTTTTTGTGCAAGAGTAGACCAGCCCCTGAAACAGATACCGTATCTAATTCGAGACTCAACATAAGCATAGTATAATAATACATATAATTGGTTTTTATTTAGTAATGAACGCAAATTTCTAAATAAAAAAATTAGTTTATTGGTAAGTTGTTGGCAGTATGGAATTTCCAATTCAGACCATCGTCAACAAACAGACCTAAGAATTTTGTCGATCGAACGTTTGTAATTAGTGAATTTTGAACATTCAAAGTCCAGTTTTCAATTTCTTTTGGTAATTATGAAACCTTAAATAGACCGGTTTCTTAGAATTAAGATGGATAGATTTGTAACGGAACCAAGTACTAATATTTGAGAGTGTCTCATTGCATTTAAATTGTAAATCATCTGTCGAATTATTCGAGACGACTGCAGATATGTCATCTGCAAAAATGGTTAAAGAAGTATCCGTTACAGCAGCGTCGAGGGAATTAATACAAAGAATGAATAAGAGAGGGCCAAGTATGGAACCTTGTGGTACACCTGCAGTAACTTCCAGACAGTTAGAGTTAAAATTTTTAAGAGATCCATTGTTATTATAAGTGATACTGACGTATTGCTTTCGATTAGATAAAAGAACTGCATCCAAATGTCCTGTACTCCAGAACGAGGTAGATGCTTGTAAAGTATATCTAGAGAAACACAGTCAAAGGCTTTTGACAGATCACAAAATATGGCGATTGATTCAAAACCCTTGTCCAGATGTGAAATGATGTTATCATGACTTTCTGAGCAGATCTACCGCTCCTAAAACCATATTGGTTGTTAGATAAAATATTATTGCAATTTAGGAAGACGACAAGCCTGTCCAAAAATGCGTATTAAAAACTTTTGGAGCAAATAAGATATTAAATGTGTTCTTGCATTTGTGTATTTTACTACTTTATTACTCCATAGGCTGTAAATAATTATAATAAAGGATAAGTGCATAAAGTACTTTGTTTAGAATGAATTAAAAAAAATTTCGGATTCTCGATGAGAAAAAATGTCAAGTAATTATGATATGACTTCATTAAGTTGGTCAAAATGGCCGCCGAAACTTACAATTTACCATATTATACCAAATTTAAAGCTGCATTCCCAGTTCTTTTAACCTGTATTCTATTGACGCAGTGTTAAATAACTATTATTACCTAAAAAGTGGTGTAAAAACTATGCAAGTCTAAAAAACAAAAAAATTCTCACTCTCACTGAGTTCGATAGAATTAACATCATTGCTTTATACTGATTTTTAGTGCTGAAGGAGATATAATTATGGCGCTTTTGAAAATAGAACTCTAAAAATTATCGCGTGATGTATATTATATAAGTAATAATAAAGATATACGTTCCAAGTAGCAATACATACTAATTGTTGCTGTTGTGTTGATTAGACAATGATGTCTCCTACATTCTCTTATAAATGTATAATTATTATGTAGAAGGTTAAGGGTTGCCGTTTTCAAAAATTAGATCGTGGGAAAGCTTCAATGATGGAAAAATTGTTGATTAGTATGTAATATTTAGTTCTGCATTTGTGCTCTTGTGTTTGGGAATTATCTTTGCAATCTGTACACATTATTCCATGTGTTCACGTAACTAATCCTGCCATCACGCTTAAGAGTAACTAATTCCGATATATCATCCTATTTAATTGTAATATATAACGTTTCAGTGTAATCCTCAGACTAACTACCAATTGTTGAGGACTATTCATATGCGAGAGATAACTGTTATACATACTAACTATTTCAATTTGAAAGAGTTCTTGTATCAAGCGACTGCAGTGGACATATACGAAAATTACAAAATTGTAAATAAGAAGCCGCAAAAAGGAATACTGTGCGTTGCTAAACTTCTTATATACTTTTTTTTTCTTAGTAAGTACTTAGAATAATAAAAACTTTGATACCTTTATCTTATAAAACTATGGAAACTTTTCCCAGAGAAAATACATCAACACTTCGAGATAGAAACTTTGTTCTGCAGGTTAAGGCCAAAGGTAACATTTTCTATAAAAAAAGGCAATAACTTGTCGAACCTTTAGAAGCTAACGACATTTTTTAGATGCCAAAAATATATTTTTTATAAAAGAATCAGCAAACTTTTTATGGAAATGCCTGAAATGATTCCATTCAGTAGGTAGAGAACAAAACATTTCGAAGTTTTCATTTTCTGTAATTATTCATCAAAATAATATCTAGTTATAAATTAAAAACCAAACTTGTGCTAATTGCAATTTTCGATTATTTCAGTTTCAGAAAGAGAGTTTATCTAGGCAATACTTATTCTTTAATACGATAGGTGCATTTTGTTGAATTTAGCAATATATAAAGACAGGCTAATTATTTCTTTATTGAAAATTATTTCTAGGGCGATCGATTTCGGTCGAGGTGACCATCATCAGGCCGACCTAAATTTTTGAGATGGGTATTGTTTTTTGTATGGGTGAGAACTTTACCGTCTGTTAATTTGAGGATTTACGAAATTCAATTTAATAACTGCAACTACTCATACATCGGACTCACCACCCGCAATATTAGAACATTAAAAAATAGACCCAAATCAGCCATTAGAAACTAACCACAGCGTTTCACTTAATAACACCAAACTTTTACATCATTCGAATAACTTTAACAAACATAAAAACTTAGGGGTATGTGTCACAATAATACTCCCTTTGAGCACCCCCCCCCCTCCCACAGTAAGCCTAAAAATTTTACTTTTACCATAACTCTCAAACGGTAATAGATAGACAAGTGATGCAAGGGGCTTTATTATACAGGGTATTAAGTTGGGCAACTTTGCTATTGAACATTTTTTAATAATTCAAACTGTTAACTACGTAGATGTTAGTGCTATTTTTGTTTTAGAGCCATAGTCGCTAAACTCTGTAATGGAATTAATCTAATTTTACTTAATAGTTAGTTATTTAGATAGTTTGCCTACCTTATTTACATCTGTATATGACAATTCATTTCAGATTGTTAATAATGGAGGATTTCACATTTCCATTTCCCCATTTTCTATCTCAAATTCAATAAGTTTACGAAAATTATTTGGCGATCCGTTTGAATCTTTAAGTTACTTTCACAAATTTAATAAGGTAGGTATAAGATTTTCGTTGTGATAATCGTTTAGGGTTGTAAAAAATAAAAACCACCAATTATTGTGTTTTAACGTATTTATTGCGATCTTGATGAGAACTTTTGGCTATTTAAGCAATGATTTTTCTTTCCTACGTTTGAAAGTAATCGCAGTTCTTAAAGGGTTTGTATCCAAGATAGTTTATCAAACACCACTTAATTCCTCCACAGGCACGTGGGCTAAAATATCATTTGTCATTTCTGTCCTAGTACTTTTGCACAGTTATGTATGTGGTCAATAAATGGACATGCCATGCATAATACAAAAAATAAAAGTAAGTAATTAAATAATACGTTCCTTTGTTAAACGTTGAAAATATTTTTGCGTTATTTGTATTTTTTCTGCTTCTCTCTTCCAATCACCTAATTATTTTTTAAATGGTTACTAACCGCCCACACCAACTGATTTAATTTGAAGCTCATTGTGAGGCACAAACAATAAAATTTGTACTATGGCTGTAGCACACAAGAGTTGTGTGGAGTAAAGTTTTTATTGGTTTGAGTGCGGTTTGTTCGTATCGAAATGGCCTGAAACTGTAACAAACTTACATCAAATGTAACACATCAAAGATGTCGGCAGTGTATGTTTCGTAGTCACGACTTCTACTGATGCATTTTCTCTTCATAATGTACTATTTACGTCGATTTCTTATTTATGAGAATAAAATCCCTTGTAAGACAGCATCAGAAATTAGCGGATACGTATGTATTATGATAATCTAGGACACAATCCGTATTTACTGAAGACTTATACATCGGAAAATTACGATGCCCTATCATATTATTAAGCGTAAATAAAATTACCAGTTTTTAATTATGGCCTAATTGGATTTTCAAAAACTGTCAACAAGCGTCAAGGGTAAGATCGGGTGATATGCACGAAAGCTTTCATATTGACTAAAAAATATTTGCATAATACGACGCTTGGAAATGACGATTTACTTAAATTAGGGTTAACTGTTCATTTTTTCACTAGAAAAGTAGGTTACGTAATTTTAAAAGAAGTAGAATGATCGTATTATTTTATTTCAATGCCTACGTAATGGCGATAAAAATCTTTTGAGGGTTGAATATAAAAAGCCGTATTTTACTGTCTGAATCGTTTGATAAAAATTCTAAAGTAATAAGGCCTAAAAATACAGAAAAAGCTTTCTGTTGTCAATTTCACATCCACTAATTACCACATCGACAGCGACGCCACCCCATCAATTTTCGCCAGTTGTGAAAAACCGAGATTTTACACTAATTGATTCTTTTTGCTAGTTTCGTTTGTATTCATCAAACTGATATTATTATTTTATTATTACGATAAAACTTTCTAATATCGTGTAGTGAAAGTGCCAGCTATAATTATTTCTCGTGGTAATAATGTAAAATTAAAATAATCTTAAGAAAATAAAAAAGGGGTAAGACAATTCCCCGACTAATTTCATAAGTTCTGCATTTTATATTTTTTTCATTTTCTGTGTTGAGGTGGAGAACATTATGTACCTTTACAAAATTTCCGTGAGTGTTTTCCTTTAATTTCCACACTGACATCACCTTTCATGACACAAATTTGGAATGTTTTAGTATGGAATCTCGTAAACTACAGTTCGTATGAAAAAATTAACTTCGCATCCTCAATCTCTTTTTTTTTTAGAAAAACTCAATGGTGCATTTCAAATTTGGCTAACGTCTTTTGTTTTCGAGTGATAGCCAAACATATTTTCGAGTTTTAGTTTTATGGCCATATCTCGCTTATTTATTAAAATAAATACGTTTCACAGGCACTTTTTTGATAAGACTGCAGTGAATTCTTTAAAAATAGTCTTGAAAGTGAAGAATTGGATAACGAACGCGACGAAGAAGGCAAAAAAATGCAAGCGCAGAAAATGGAGATAATATTTTAACACAAGAGTTTTTGTTTTGGGATGATATTCCTGCGACAGCGATGTTTTTTGTATGACCAATCTAATCTTTTTATTTATACTATTCAAATGTTTTATAGTGTAGTTTAGATAAAATTAATTGTAGTTCAGAAATTACTACCAAGAGGGTCTGATATACAAAATACGTGGGCAGTTAATATCTATAAAATACAAGGTGACACAAGAAAACGGGGAATTTTTTAAATGCGTAATGGTAGCCATGAGCAGGACAGTGATCTTGAGCAAGTAATCACTTCGCCATTTTGGTAACCACGGATCAGTGGAACGAGTAGCCATAAAAATCTTTTATAAAAACAGTGATAGCTTGGAAGCTGCGCAGAGGGAGTTCCGAAGATTTTACAACTTAGGACGCCATCGTCGTCTCATCAAAAGACGTGATAAAAAGTTGGACTAATAACTTTAAGGAGACTGGATCTACCCTAAAGATGAAAAATCAACAGGACAGGACAGTACTCCACAGAAAATTGATGTTGTACGCGAGTGTGTCTTACGGAGTCCATGACGTTCAATTCGTAGGCAAGCACTTGCGGTTGAAATGTTTCGGAAGAGTGTTTGCAGAATTCTTCAATTAGATTTGAAACTTCATCCATACAAGCTGCAGATAGTGCAAGAACAGTATCACAGCTGGGATGTTGCAGTGATGGTTTCAATTACTATGAATAAAATGTTTTTCTTCCATCACTCTTGGTTTTATTGGATTGTTAAAAAGTTTCCGTTTTTTGTGTCACCCGTTATTTGATATTGAGCATGTAGCACAAACTGAGAAAGTGTAGTATACACCGTGCGTCCGTTCACCATTTGCTATCTCCGTTATATTATTGAAGCTACATGGTCGGATAAATGGGCAAAGTGGTGATGGTTACAATGGTGACAACAGAACAACAATTTTGTTTACCTATTTTTAATTTCAAGGTGGTTATGTATTAACAATTTTTTGTTCAAAATTAAAGTTTCTATCGAAATGTGTAAAAATAAGCACGGAACCAGCGGAAAAATGGCAATAGTTTGCCCATTTAACCGACCTTGCAGCTCCAATAATAACAGAGATAGCAATGGTGAACGTTTAACTTTGGACACAGTGTATACTCACTGTTCATTTTAAAATAAATGGTAATAGATGCAGCAGAGAAACTATTAGAAGGAACAAGGTGCAGCAAGGGAAAAACGTGAAAACATCGGTACCAAAATCTAAGCACAGCCTTGTTCACGGTTCTGGAACGAGAATGACAGGTAGAATAAGATTGATGCCGAAAACTCGTTACAAAAATTACTCAATGTGACCTGTTCTTCAAAGAACATATTTTAATTCATTCTCGACGAGATATTAAGTAAACAAAGACAATAAGCAAATTTGAAGCATCAGAACAGGAACTGTAAATATAGTGGGTAAAAAAATACATGATGGGTATATAATTACATACGATTGATAGTTTGAAACTAAATGAAAAGTATCTGCAATGCCCTTGGTGATATTTTATTATTGTTACGCAGAAAAGTTTAAACATTTATCTCATGTGAACTCTGCCACATAGTTTTTAATCATGTTACGTCATTCCGCCAAACCTGTATCAATTATTCTTCGTAACCCATATTAAGGAAAATGACATGGTGGGTTTTCAAATAAAACAAGCTTCTTAATTCTCTCTATTATATTGCATTGTAAGTGTGTTTTATGGTAGAATGCACGGAATTGCAATTTCACACAAATAAATTAGCAATATTAGAATTTATATTAATTTGCCGCGAAAGAAATTCGAACCGTTTAAAAAGTTAGAGTCGATCGAAAGGAAATAAGAATGCGTAGGTATAAGAAAAATAAAAACCAGAAATTATTTTCTTCTTATGGCTACTTTTATAAATATGCTTTTGTTTCAAACTTTACCGAACTTATATTACTACACTTCTTCGCAAGAAACTACAATCGTCTTTCTCTAGAAAGTAATATTATGTTGATTTATTTAGAATTTCGTTCTACTACTTTATTTTGAGTGAAATATGTTAAATTCTTTCCATTGAATTATAAATAAGAGCATCAGAAAGACGTACTTCCGTTTTATGCTTGAATCATTCATTCTTTCTGTTATAAAAATGGGAATATCGATATTTCTAAAATAATAAGAAATAGTTATAATAAACTTTATTTCTGTTGTTTCATATTTATTATAGACAGTTTTAAATTTCCAGTACGGGGTATGGCTTGCGTTGTATTAATATACTATGTATTTCTATGCCTATGTAAAACACCCCAAATAAATATATTTAAAGCATGATAAGGTATGCCAAACGTTTACTTGTGTATCGAACTGTCATGAACGAATACATATTGTTAGCTAAATGTTCGCGGCTGTACATTATAAAAACACTAGAAATTCTAAAAGCTCACTTTAAGTACAATTTGAAAGGTAGTGAATTCTGATGTGACAAAGTAGGTAAAGGATTTAGGTATTCTGATGGATCAATTTGGTATTCTATACAAGAACGGTTGAGGACTCTTGAGCGATGTTATTAGCTTTATCGTAATATACACTTTAGAATTCGATCTGTGTTTAATAATGCAAGAGATTCGCTTAAAATTTTACTTTGTAGGTATCTTGGCAACTTCGCCCCTGCTAAGGATTCATATATATATATATATTACCTTTTTCAATATTTGGAAGACGTATATTATGCATAATGATACTAATACTACTATCCCGCATATTAATTTCAATACCTTCACTATAATAATGGGGAGTAAACGATGTAAGATAAACGACAGACGAGTTTACCTTACACGGAGTGTTTAAGTTTTTGATAAAGACTGTAATACACAAAATATTATGTATACCTTATAGAGATATACATAGGTGTCTGCATGAGTTTTTTCCGGTTTTTTGGTACAAAAAAAACACGTAATTTTCAAGGGAAATTGATTTTTGTTTTATTCAAAATATTGTCCTTCTTCTACACATTTCGCCCATCTTTCAGGTAACTTATGAATGCCATGCCAGAAAAACTGCTTGTCTTTTACGACAAACCATTTGTCGAGCCATTTCTCAACTTCCTCGAAATTGCTCAAGTGCTGCCTGCGAGCGCGTGCCCCATTGATGCGAACAGGTGATAGTCATGCGGTGCTGGAGTGTGTGAAGTGGGGCTGGAGCAGGTGGAACGCAAACCTGCAGTTGGGTACCGACATCCACAGTGGTAATATAATAAGCTAGATGTTAGATAGCAAGTACAAAAGGTCAATCCATAGCCTCGAAAGGCAAAAATGTTCCATTTCACAGGACAAACTATGGCTATCGTGTTGTGGGCGTTCAAGGTCTTATTGTCGTTAATTTAAGAAAAAGACGCTCCTTGCTATTGTGAACTTCTCGCACAAGAGATAAAGAAGGCGCACGTAATTTGTGAGAAACGCGAGCCTTGTCCACGACAAAGTGCGTTAAGTGACATAAAATTAGCAAACGATGATGAGCTCAAATATTTGTTTAAAACGTGTTACTTCAAGTTACCATGACGATGGCAGAAGTACATTGTTATTGGGGGGGGATGTGTCTATAACGAGCATAATGTACAGTACATATACCTTTTCCTATTAAATCATTCAACGCTTAAACAAAGATGAACCGATTTTGTGTATAAACAAATCTACATATTCTATAATTTTGACCGTTTAAATCGTAAATCCCATATAGATACATGCTAAGAAGGGAAATAACTGTTTGCGGTTCGTCCCTTAATGACCTCTACTCTACGTAAATGCATCAAAAAGTTGCGTCAAGAAAATAGAAAACCATTTTCTATATAAATGTTGTTATTGTTCGTTCTGCAGTGTTTCTAAACTTCGCAAGTTGGACGCTCACAAATAATAGCGGACAGATGTGACGCCATCTAAGAGATTGGACATTTAGAAGTTCTATTTCTGAAGTATATATTAAAATTGTAAAACGGATTGATTATTTGCTCATTTATTATATTCCATACTCCATTTTCTCTTCCCCAATGTGTAACAGCCAATTAAGGGTTTTTAAATTTTAGTTCGTTGAGCACATTAAACTATAAACAGTCGCAGAGTGCCACGAGTGCATGTAAACACTCAATCATAGCATCCAAGTGCTATTTTGTAAAGCGACATGTTGTGAACAAACTTTCATAATGTTACGTTAAAAACCCTCTAAAGTAAAGTGAACATACACAAATGGTTATGGAGCTGATCATTGATTTTATCCATTACCTTCCATTAATATTTTCATATTAGATTTATATGTATATTACTCTTTAGCACTAAAAATTTTACAAAGTTTGAATTGTTTTCACGTCAATGGTAATAAACGTATGAAAATGACTACAGAACAAGTAGGAAGAACTAAGCAGCTAATATTTTCTAGTTTTTTATTTTGCCAAGGGCCAAGAGCGCTAAAATTTGGGTTTACCTGATCCTCAATTATTGTAGAGCTGTGACTTTTAGTCTCTACATGTAACTTTTAATCCGCTTTAATGTGGAAACGCGTAATAGAGAGGGTCGCATCGCAAACTGTGAGCTGCGAGCGGTGCTTCTTTTGAACTCTTTACATATTATGAAGTTGTGTTGAAGCAATCAAAGAATGGAGTACCTTAATTTTTTTAATGTGGTAACTGTTAGTGCAGCTGAAGCAGAAAGACACGCGGAGGAATATTCCATGCACCCACATAACAGTTTCGTTTTGACCTCAGATAACTGCAGATAAGTACAAGGAACTAGTAAATTTAACTTGTCATTTAAATAAAAAAATGTAATAACATTATGTATTGAAAAACAACTAAAAGAAACTAAGAATAAGCGGGGATGTCTGGCTAAAATTTGAAGTTGACGGGGAAGAGATATCTACTGTTAAATGTGAAAGGTCTAGATAACGATTTGTATGGTGATGCAATGACGATGATGGATTCAGTCGAAAGGTAAGAAGGAGTGGCGGAATTTCTGGGATAATTTGTGATAATCTGAGGGAAAGGTGAAGAGGTACGGACGGACAGGATCTCCGGCATGTGTGGAGTTGTTGAGGGACCGGATGGTGGAAGTTGTATTTGCGAGAGTTTGCCAATGAGAATTTTGGAATCTTATGGTTCAGCATCCTCCTCTTCCCATTCATTGTTACACATTTGGAAACAAACTTCCTTCACCTGCTTGGGAATAATTGATGGAAAACATATTCGTTGTATTAAACCAAGGTTTCAAATTTTTCAACTGCAACAAGTATTTTTCGCATTGTTTGATGGCCGTTCCAAATGCCGACCTTCCATCCATATTTATTGATGCGAGTGTACAGTCACGAAGGTGATTCACCTTTCGAACTGTATTTTTGGAAGAAAATTGTATTCTGAGTCTATCTCATGCAGCCAGGAACACTGATCCTTTTGATTTTGTCAAAAATGATGCATTTTAGATACGCCCTTAACACAAACAACCGAGTGCGCCTCAATTCAGCTAAGCTCATAATTAAAAAAAATTGGTTTTATAAAGGACGTTCACTTGAGAACAACGTTAATAGAATCTTAAGCAATTCAACAATTACCTTGAAAAGTGCTTACAGTATTCTTGAAATATAAGCAGTCACGTTAAATTTAAATCAATTAGACTTACTAAACGTAAATCTTACCCAAAAAGAATGATGCATTTGTAGAAGCCTAAAGAAATCTGTATGAAGTAGCACCTTTGCATTTTGTGAGTTTCAATATCCTTTTTCGATAGTTTCTATTAAATCAAATTTTCAGCTTCCACAGTCGATATTACTTCATTTGCATCAAAAGAAAATTGCTATGATGAAACGCAAACCAAAAAAAAGTGCTTGTAATGATGTAAAGTGAATTCTGATGTAAATTTGATTACACTTACTTTGTGGAAACTACGCGTTCTTAATAAACCACTAATGTGTTAAATATTGATGAAATTCATTTACATGTAAATTTCAACATGTAATA
This sequence comes from Pyrocoelia pectoralis, assembly GCA_036250285.1. Taxonomy (NCBI): domain Eukaryota; kingdom Metazoa; phylum Arthropoda; class Insecta; order Coleoptera; family Lampyridae; genus Pyrocoelia; species Pyrocoelia pectoralis. The sequence goes on from CM070075.1 coordinate 10,989,744, forward strand.
TGGTAGCCTAAACCTTTTAGCGGCCAGTTTACAATTTTAATCTACCCACCCTATTCAACCCGCAACTGGTACTTACTTATTAACAATGGAACGACTGAAATTGTTATTTGCTACGAAGATACAAGTTTCATGTCTAAACCTTTAAAGGAGAAAACTATTACAGCACTTCATATTCCTATTATTAATTGTTGGAGTGATTGTGGTTGCGAATTAAATTAAACTTAGCTATAAATTCTAAACTTTTTGATCGATATTCCGCCTTAACCCAAACGATCAAATATGAAAAGTTGGAAATTGTGTTCAACAGTATTACTATGAGGGTAATTGCAGTTTAAGTGGAAAACTGAGATTAGTGCACTTCAGTTTTCCCTGAAACGTTAAATTAAATTATTCTCTTCTAACCTTTAATGGAATCATTAACAATAATTTTAACAGTGATATTAGACCTTGTGAGATGAAAAATTAAAAAATTAACGACATTTCAAACTAAAAACGTTTTCTGCGAGGTTATAAATATCACTTTTTAAGGTTTGAAATTTTATTCTTCCATCTCGTGTTAATGAAAAATGGAGAAAATCGCATTTAGTTCAATGCAATTAATTTGGAAAACCAAATTAACCCAAATGAAAAAGTTACTGTTATAAACTCTTTGGTTAAGGTTGAGTTCTAATTTGTATTTAGGATTTCAGAATAAGTGGAAAATGATTGCGGATGCTTGATTCGTATTACTATCATACGATAATCCATTTAGTCAGTGCATTTTTGAGATGGAGAAAATGAGTTTCCGACTGCTCTCAAATTGTGTTGATTAATTCATCAATAAATAATATTTTAACGCTCCAGGCCTTTTAGACCCTTGGCTTCTTTGCCTTAAGGACTGGTATTCTCTATATACGCCAGTACCTTCTTCCGCACTTTCTATTTCCAGCTCTCCACTCCTACCTCTCTCATAGAGTCAATAGAGGGAAATAAAGTGTACTCGTTGATCAACTAGTGGTCTTCATACCCATTTGAAAAAAAATTATGAATTTAATGTGAAGAAAAGATGTGAACCCACTACCAGCGACACTGATAATCAAATTATTTCCAAGAAACCAAAACTGATTACCAGCTATTTCAAAAACAAGAAGAATGATGAACTTTCAGAAGACTGCTCAAGATGGTTTGCCATTTCATATATTTATTACCTCTCAAGACATCAGAGAAGGTTTACGAGCAAGAGGATTTCTAGATATTCCAAAAAGTTCAACCGCAATACGAAATGCAGTTCTCCTCTACTCTCAGAAAATTAAAGATTGATTAAATAACTTCTGAAATATGTAGTGTAAAGTCTAAAGGTCCACGATTCAGCATAACATTCGATGAGTGGACATCAGTTCGTAACCGTCGATACATTAATATTAATGTACACTCTAGTGAAGGATTATTTTGGAATATCGGGTTAGTACGTGCAATTGGTTCAATACCAGGAGAAAAATGTTTATCATTAGTTGAAGAAAAGTTATCAACTTTTGGTTTAAAAGTGATTAAAGACATAGTTAGCATCGCCACTGATGGTGCAGCGGTTATGATAAAATTAGGAAAACTAATAGATGCTGAACATCAGTTGTGCTTGGCTCATGATATAAATTTAGCCATAACAGATGTTTTCTATAAGACCAAAAGTACAAATGCGGAAGCGGTAGGAGAAAATAGAAATGATGATGATGACATAGTTGAACAAGAACAAGAATATAACGATTCCGATGATGAAGTAGAAAGAGGGTATATGGATGCGGACGTGTCATCATAGAGTATGAGTTCAGAGTTACTTCTAGGGTTGACTTTAACCAAAATTTCGTAGCGCCTCTCGTGAAAAAAATACGAGAAGTAGTTAAGTTGTTTAAAAGCTCCCCAACAAAAAATGACAAATTTTTACAAAAATATATTAAAGAACAATTTGGTGGAGAAATTTGTTTGTTGGTTATGTTAGAGAAATTTTATGACTTACGACATTGCATTCAAAAAGTTAATTGATATAGGATGCGATATACAATTTTCAGAGGATGAAATAAATTTATTATTCGCACTTATTAGCAGTTTGGCGCCTGTAAAAGTGACAGTAGATGCGTTATGCCGACGAGATTCGAATCTTTTGACTGCTAAGTCTTCACTAAAGTTCATGGTAGATACGCTGTCTGCACAAGAAAGGCCAATTGCTTTGGAATGCTAAATGCATTAAAACTTCGAATCTCGCAAAGAATTACAGATACATCATAAATACTGCAGTACCTGCAAAGTGTACATCAAGAAGAAAATGAGATACTGCAACGCATAACTAAAGTTTCCCTAACCAAGCGCATTGTTTCATTAAGCAAACCATTCTCACGTCCAGCCACAGAAGAAGAAGCACTACTAGTTGAAGATCTACAAGAACCATCCTGCTCATCATCAGACGCAGAAGTAATCATTGCACCACCACTAGAATCCTCTGGTGCTCCATCTCCATCTGATCGCGACATACTACCAAAACCAAAATAATTTTCTATTGAACATGTAATTGAAAAAGAAATTTCGTATTTCGACAAAACTGGAAAAAGAGGGATATATTAAAATTTGAATTACTAACAATCCCTCCGACAAATGTGGAGTTGGAAAGAGCATTTTCAGCGGCAGGTCTGATATGCACCAAAGTTCGTTCATCCCTTAACGATGAAACTATTCACAGTTTCTGCTTCTTAAGGGTACACTTCAATACTTCAATAGAATAAAATAAAATATTCTAATTATTTCAATATTGAATATATGTATTTATTTTGAATATTTAGAGTTTATTTTCGTTATGTACTTTGGTCGTTTCAAGTTTTATAGTGCAATAAATAAAATTTACGTTTTTTTATTTCTCTTTTATAGTTTCAGCAGCAAAAAAATCAATACTCCGGGATTACATTGGTTGAATACCGAAAACCGTTATTCAAAATTTCTTCCGGTATTGTAAACTTACTCTCTCAAATCTTCTTCTAGCGCTTCCAACCACTTCCTTCTGGGCCTGCCTCTCTTCCCCCCTTTCGCTAGTAGTAGTATCAGTACTCTTTTTGGAATTCTATTTGGTTTCATTCTTTCCAACCACCTCACTTTTGGGGGCCTAATTAATTGTAATATTGTGGGTTTTCCATACACTTCCTTATTTGTTCGCAGTTTCTAGTTTTCTAGTCCTTATCCTTAATTCCCCCAAAAACCTCCTCAACATCTTCCTCTCCCAGACTTCCAGTTTCTTAACCTCTTGCTTGTTCATTCTCCAGCGCTCAGAACCATACAGAACTGAAGGGCACACTACTGATCTATACAGTCGTATCTTGGCAGCTGAGGAGACGTGTTTAGATTTCAGCAGGTCCCTCAGTGCTCCGGCTGCTTTACTTCCTTTTCCTATTCTCCTCTCTATTTCTTTCTTTTCTTCGTTTTTGTTTGTTATTGTTATTCCTAGATATTCGAATTGGCTAACATCCTCAAAAGATACGCTCCCCTTTATGCCGTGATGACTCGTAAGTGATTCCATTTTCTTACCTTCTGACCACCTGACATTTCCATATATTTCGTTTTGTTGTAACGCATATTCTCTTGCCGTCTGGCCCAGCCCTACTTCAAACTCTCTCGAGAGGTTTCCTATTACAACTGCTCTCCTTTTCGAACTGTTCAGCACCATGCGTACCAACCGAAATTTCTCAGACATCTCGAGCATTTCTCTGTTTTGATTTTGTCGTACGCTTGCTGAAAGTCAATGAACAGAATGTGCAGTGGTACATCATTGGAAAGCGCTTTAAGAATGCTATTCGTCAGTACTAAACAATATGTTAATTAAATTGCTGAAAAAGGCAAAAAAATGGTTTCAGTATGTTTTTCGTATTTATCGGTACTAATCTATTTTTAACATGAATAATTCTCTATGGGTTATTGTTGAGTTTTTCTGTTCATTTTGACTCCCTATTTGTAAAGATAAGCTGTTTTTGGAAAATGGTATCTAATTGGACATCTGTATTACACATGCGATAGTGCAATTTAAAAAAAAAAAGGTGTGAGTTCGCTGGAGCCTAAGGGATGAGGTGCAGAAGATTTCTATATGAGTCATATTGGTTCCCCCTCAATCCTCAAGAAACTTTTTCGAGAAATTTTACTTACCTGTTACAGTTTCGAAAATTATGAGTTTGCGAAGTTGTAAGTTGATAGATAATACCTGAAAACTGTTGTAGTTCAACTTATGGAGTATGGAGGGGAGCATCTAGAATAAAATCCTTTGACTCAAAGCTCCTTTTTAGTCTCCACGATAGAGAAGGAAAGGACCTTAGAAATTTTTCCTCGCAGCTTTTGGAAATGGCAACAGCTGCTGTACATAACCGTTTTCAGTTTTCTTGTCAATTTTTAATTGAATATAAAAAAATTGAATTGCAACTTTAATTCTAGTTTATGAATTGAGCTTTCATCACTGCCATACTAATGAATCTTCATAAAACTGGGTGTATATATCGCACTCTTTCCTGCATAGTCACTGGCAACGAAAAGTTTTATGTGAACATTAAGAAGATGAACGAATATCTGAGCCTTAACAAAAAGAGATTAATCGCCTGAAATCTTGTGCCCTCCAATGTTATGCATCTAGTAAATCAAAGAGGTAGTCATCTACTAACAACTACTTCTAAGGAATGTAACAATCACTGCTAAGATTTATTGCCAACAACTTGGTCGTCTTCACGCCACAATTGAAGAGAAACTGCCGGGAAGACTCCACAATGTGATTTTGCTGCTAATGCCCTTCCTCATACTGGACTCATTCTCTTCCCCTAAAGTTACATTTTCTCCTTCAGTAATGGGGGATGCTTTATACTAAGGTTTTTTATCTAAGTGGATTACATTTTAATGCGTTTTATTTTCAGGTTTTTTGAGATTTTTACGCCTTTGAATGAAGAAACCTTTTCGTTGATCGTACTCTAGCAAGGATCCGCGTCTGTTTTCTTCTAGCTGAGACATTTAATGAAAATGAAGTAAACCATTTTATACTTCATATACGGGCTGAATCAATCGCTTGAGATGAAAAATAAAAATAGTGTAGAAAAACAAATTGCACACAAAGTAATTCCGATAGTTTCACATTTTAGTAAGGTCAAGAAAAATAAACTATGTGTGTGTGTTGGATGTTGATGTTAGTAACACAACGACTGAGCAAAGACTGTTTAATTATGGGTTGAAATAAAAGCAAGGACAACATTTCTTATACTACTACCTAACAGTGTGATTTTACAGTTAAGTGTCTTCGACAGGTTTAACTTAGATATTTATCTTGTCTCACATTACTTTATAGAGCACTCCAGATGAGCGCTGGCCATTAGCAAATTGCAATAGCGTGCCCTCTAGCATGTACCATACAATGCAGTATAGTTGTTTCACATTAAAAGCATTCAACGGAGCAAATACAGAAGTGCTTGTGTTATAATGGACCTATATATTATCCGAATTGGCGAACGACGAATATACTACCGCGCTTATAATTAGATTACACCTGTTATCGGTTTTATTACCCGGTTACGACCAATTACAAGAGGCAATTTACATAGAAATATCTCCAATTAAAGTCAATAAATTTAATTAAAAAATACGTACCGTTAAGAATATGGACGTACGCACTTGCCGGTTGGGCATTACTCGGTACACAAGAGTAATTTCCAGAGTGCCTTGTCGCTGCACTGCTTATAGTTAATGTACTGATTTTTACTGGTAACTCTGTTGTAACGTTGATCCCTTGATCTGCATCGTAATTGATCATTCGATTATTGTGATACCAGAACACGTAAAGAGGTGGCTCTGTGCTTTGTACAACTCTACATTGCAGTCTCAAACCAGAACCAGGTTTTAGATATTTCTCCGAAGGACCCGATATTTCTGCTCTTGCTTCTGAAATGTAAATAGAATGACTTTATTTATTATGCAATTGAATTTCAGCTACTACTACATCAAATTTAATGCATCGGTGAAGAACGGTAAGTGCATCGTGTTGGGAACGGAAATTAATTTTAGAAAATTTGTCGTCAAATAACGTAAGACGGAAATTAACACGGGTTGTATTAAACATATCGTGTTGCAAACTTTGTGGATGTTAAAACTATTTTCATTTAAGAACATGCATCAAACTCAACTTATCCAGCACACACCGTTAATGTATCGTATAAACTAATCTATTTGTACAAGAAATCAAGATATCTGTTACTATACGGGCGTAAAACGAACGAGTGAAAATAAATCTAATTGTAGAGAAACTTGTTCGCAGAATATCAGGTTGAAAAACAGGATATTGTATAGATTAAATCGCGCCCCCATTTCCTCTAAGATCCATTGCACCAAATTTTTGACAGCATTGTTTTAATTTTTACAATTAGGTTTGTTTGTATACCTAATTCAAAGCGATTTTCAGTAAATGGTACAACTTGATCTTGTTGGTAGTAAGTAAAGATTACTTTCTAATTCGATTTTCCTTGCCTTTTCTCTAAGATCTGCTTCGCCACGTTTGCAATTACTGTGGTGTACCATTGAATAGCATTCAATAGAAAGAACAATGGAGTATAAGGATCAGTGCGATGCCCATAAGATATTCAAACACATTTATTAGATTACTAAGGCTAGTATGCTATCTATGTTTTAGTGGTCTCTATAATGTGTTTGCTGTATAGAGAATGTGGCACTTATTTTGTTTAATTTAAGTCTTAACGCTGCTTTAATTGGGATGTATGGGCACTGTCGAGGTAGCACGATGAACTATTTATAATTGTATATTTTATGCAGATTAAAGCACAGAACCTTTTATTTTTTGAAAGATTATTATTAAAACAGCTATTTATTATCATTGAGATGTATAGGATGCTCTATTTGAAAAACTTATACCATTAACATTACCTTGTCTAATTTATTTAAGAGGATGTCTAATATTTCCTGCCGTTGACCTTCAGACCCCTCGAATAACCCTAGTCTAAATTTCTCGTGAAAATTTTAATCCAGTCCAATGTAAAGAATTTTCAAAAACACTATCTTTAAACTTGAACGTAAAATACTCTGGAAACACATGGGAATAGGACCATAATACCTATACACTCATAAGCTAACCTTCTCCGAGTAATTCAAAAATGTAAGTAATACACTGAGTGCTCCATCGTATAAAACGAAGCTTAGAATTACATGCGCGGCCCAACATCTTCCAAATAACAAAACAAACAAAATTTGAGAAATCCAAAACGTTTTGAAACGTATTTAAAATGCGAAATTTTAGAGTGGGTCGGAATTTGAGTTTAACATCTTTACTATTAGTTTTAGAGAAACGTGATTCAAACAAAATCTATTTCAAAATTATCAAGCTATAACTAGTCAGTGTCTTAACATTAATTCGACTGTTGGGAATTTTGAAATTTTTAAAACTATTATGCCGAGGCGGGTCAAATCAATTATAAAGTTTTTGAATGTTTTAAATAACCAAAAATTTTGTCTTTTTATGTCAGTTAATTTTCATTGTATTCTTTATTTTCTTAAATTTGACATTGTTCAAATTATATTATTTTTGTAACATATTTTTTTAATATTAAACTGTCGTACGTTAACTGTAACAAGCTATTCATATCCTATGTACCTACCCTAAAAAGGACTATGACACATGGATCAAAGCACAGCAAGTAAATGGGCAGGATCTGGTTAGGATGGGCCCCCCTTTTTTCTTTTTTCTTCGTGAGGAAAGAAAGGACGTTTGTTACAATAACATATTTATTGCACCTATAGTTCTTGTTCATTCATAAGAAATTGTCATTTTAAAAAGTACCTAAAGAAAAAATATAAACTAATGATGTGTATTTGTAATTAAATTTTCAAGGATGGGAGCGGGGCGGGCGGATGTTGCAAACCAGCCAAATGAAAGATGAATCGAGTTACTGCGTGCATTTTTAAATCTGTAGATCACGACCACCACACTGGGTAACATAGTCACAATTAGGCGGAGCGGGGAGGTGGTGTTACTGCATGTAAGAAACCAGATTCGGTTACCATAATACCTTTCAACAATACGTAAAACTTACATGTCACTTTTCCGATTTTTAGCAAATTTGGAAAATTGTGCACTTTTTGAAGCCCTGCACCTCGGTCGAGTCAAAAATATGTTTGACTAGTGCAAATTGTAGGAAATTTAACACTCTACAAAAGTGAATGGAGTGGTCGATCTCGTGGAATGCAAGGGAAAAAAGTTATAGAGGAGAAACTGAAGAAAGTGCAAAAAAAATGCTCTTTTTCGCCCCCCCCCCCCAAACCACAAGAAAATTTTGTTCGATAAATCGGGTGGAGCACTACTGTACCATACCGAACCACCAACCCAAGTTTTATTCGGCATATTTTTAATGATGAAAGTACATGGCGACTGGGCTATTTCATTCATAGATCACCATCCTTTTTCCAAAACATGTGCTTGATACTTTATTAGCACACCTACCGGAATGTATATTAATTAACAACTTTGAAGCCTTTCTGAATTATTTGTGATTATTTGTGTCTTCGTGTATTATTTTTTTAGAGTACAAAACGTAAGATTATTATTACCGCGTTTTGCGTGCTTTGGGGGGAGGGGGTATCTGTGATTGTAGGTTGTAATAGCTTTTGTTTTAAAATATCACACCTTGTTGAGCTGGCTTAGTTGCTTGAAAAAAGAAAAAAAAATTACATTTTTGTACCTTTTCAGATTTTTGACCCTGTAGGTATCTGTAATTTAGCAAGTTATTAAAGTAACTAAAATAAAGGATTACATTTACTTACATTTGACGTAAAAATCACAAAAATGGGTTGATATTTGGTAAAGATATACGAATTCGTTCCTACCTACTTATAGTAAATTTTTACCAATTATTAAAAAAAATGAAAAATGCAAACTTTTTGGAATAGATTTGAGACTAAAAATACATAATGGCCCTTTCGCAATGTTAATTACGTCTTTGCACATAGTCTTTGCCCAAAAATTAACGAAAATATAACAAATTCCGTGTGAACTTCATAAGGATAGTTTAGAATGAATTTTGAATGTAAAAGAACTCAATTTGGACACTGGCAACTTTTTGGGAATACGAATGGCCTTAGGGAGAACGTTTTAACATTCATCTTTAACTATAGTAAAACTAAAAATACCATAAAACATAAAATGTACAAATAGAAGGTGGTCTAACGTTGCATAACATCTGTTTTATAGAAAGACCTTCTCTACCTTAAATAGTTTCAAATTTTTTTTATTTCACTAACTAAAGGCCACCATTTACACGTATATGTACAGCAGTAAATATGGATTTTACTTCCTCTTAATTACAATATAAGTTGTATATTTAGAAGTATAGTCAAAGTATAGGTATTCTCTTTGGTATAGTGTAACGTAACAATACACTTGCCACCTACTTAACTTTCATCTATAGATATTTAATTAAGTTAAATATGTAGACAAAAACATTTTTCTCGGTGAAAACATTCGACTATACAGGCCGTTTCATTATGGATGGCCACCGGCAATATCTTCAATTTAATGGGATAAAAATTTTTATAACTAAATCAGGCATGAGAAATTCAATGAAAATATTTTTAAACTATAAAAACAACCGCAAGAGGGCGTAACTGCTACGACAAACACTAAAAATCGATTTTTTCAGTGGAAATGCCCAACTAAGCTACAATTTAAAATAAGTTTTTTTAAAGCTTAGTTCATTTCAAACAACTTTTGTTTAAAACATTTTTTGATGTTTCCAATAATAAAGCCAGGGGCCGCGGCCAAACCTTACGACACAAAAACAACTGTAACTTCTATAATTTTTAGCCGATTTGAATGAATTTTTGCTTATTTGAAAGGGCATTCAACGCAGATTCTGGGCTTATAATCGTAATTGACAATAATCGTTTAATACATTTGATAGAGGTGGTTATCTCCAATTGAAGTTGTTTTTCCAAATTTTCTCTGAAATTTTAAATGGAAGGATATCGTTCTTCTATGTTGGTTTTGTAGATTTTTAATAGTCTAAGATACTGGCGAAAACCCCGTATTGATATCTCTTGTCGTTTTCGAGATATGACCATAAATGTCTTTTTCTGGTAATTTTTCACTACCCCATTTTTATTAACGTCAAATCTTAACTGAAAAAATTTTTTTTAAATAAAATTTATTTATTTTACCTTTACCAATAAATTCTTTTTTGTGTTTATTTTTTATTTTATTTTTAATGGCATTTTAATGGCAAATAATGTAGTTTCAGCATGATCGATGCCCAGCACATTTTTCTCAAATTGTTAGAATCTTTTTGGATAACACATTTCCTTGACTTTTATTTCTGAGGAAGAATAAAGGGAATTGTTAACCAAACACCACCCACAACACGGTAAGGATATAATAAATCGAATAAAGGATGCTATTTGCTAGCTTGCGCTGATCTAAAATCGCGGCAGCAGTCTTTAATACAAAACGTTTTTCTTTGAATAATGACGGCAAACAATTTGAACATTTGATATAGTTCAACTTATGTTTTTTTTGTTTTTTGCTTACCATCAAGTTTGTTTTCTAATATAAGTGTTTGTGTTTCGTGAGATTTCCATAATTTTCAATTAAAAAAAAACAGAGTGAACTTGTGTGATATTTAATAATTACATAAACATAATAAATTACACGGCCATCTAAGATATCGACAATATTAAAAATGGGGTAGTGGAAAATTACCAGAAAAAGACATTTTTGGTCATATCTCGAAAACGACAAGAGATATCATTACGGGGTTTTCACCAGTATCTTAGACCATTTAAGTTCTACAAAACCAACACAAAAGAATGATATCCTTCCATTTAAAATTGTAGAGAAAATTTGGAAAAACAACTTCAATTGGAGATAACCACTTCTATCAAATGTATTAAACGATTATTGTCAACTATGATTATAAGCCCAGAATCTGCGTTGAATGCCCTTTCAAATAAGCAAAAATTCATTCAAATCGGCTAAAAATTATAGAAGTTACAGTGGTTTTTGTGTCGTAAGGTTTGGCCGCGGCCCCTGGCTTTATTATTGGAAACATCAAAAAATGTTTTAAACAAAAGTTGTTCGAAATGAACTAAGCTTTAAAAAAACTTATTTAAAATTGTAGCTTAGTTGGGCATTTCCACTGAAAAAATCGATTTTTAGTGTTTGTCGTAGCAGTTACGCCCTCTTGCGGTTGTTTTTATAGTTTAAAAATATTTTCATTGAATTTCTCATACCTGATTTAGTTATAAAATTTTTTATCCCATTAAATTGAGACCTTTGGTTTTGAAGATATTGCCGGTGGCCATCCAAAATGGAACGGCCTGTATATGTTACCTACGACATCGTTCATCGTTCAAAATCTCTAAATTCGAAATAAGCACACAAACATGTACATTTCGAAAGTTACCGAAAGAAGGTATCGGGACACATAAATTAGTCTACTATGAATGCTGTTACTACTTTTTACATCATTTTTTAACCATGAAAATGTTAATGCGAGGCATAATAGAATCATTTTTCATCATTTAAATAACTTTTCAACTTGAAATAATTAAATTTCCATGTTATCGAGAAAAAGTTTCCGATACTTCTCATTTTGAAAATTTTCGCGAAAATACTTCCTGGCATTGTTTTAACGTTCGAAATGGGTTAAGGACCTCGGACAGACAAACTTTGCATGTTTACACAAAATTTTCACCCAAAAATAAGCACAAATAGCGAATTCTATTTTACACGTAATCTCCATAAGGAAACTTTGAACGTATTTTCTAAGTAAAGAAAATATATTTAGACACAAATACCGCTTGAATAAGATGACGGACTTTTATACTAAAATGTTTAAAACTTACTTTGAAAAAAATTAGTGCAGATATTTACGTAGTTTGCGGGGTATCTATAATTGTAGCTTGTAGCATTAATTTGTAGGTTATAAATTTATAATAGCTTTGGTTTTATAATAAAATATCACATCCGCATTCGTCAGGATTCGGCGACTGTCGGAAAAGTGCACAGCAACACAAACATATACACACGTCTCGGTTATTATACAGGGTGTCCCAGGCGGAGCTTACGCTAGACGTATCTTGAAAACCGAATGTCACAAAAATTTGAAATTTTAGGGCCAAAGTTACTTTTTCACTTACAATCGACTAAAAATATTTGCAAGGAAGTAGCACTTCCGGTTATACCGGAAGTAGACCATAACTTCGTTATTTTAAATAGCAACCCCGATTTTTTTTCTCTGATTCGAATTACCCCTTTTATTTGCTTTCCAAATCACCCTACATGTCAAATGTTTGCATGGCCACCTTTACTTTATAAGTGATTTAATGGAAATTTTATGGAATGCAGAGGTTCACGCCAATGGCTGTAACTTTTGAACACTTTAAGATAGAAATGCAAGTGATACATGGTTTTATAGAGGAAGAAGTGCTCTTTCTAGTCGTACCATAGCTTCTTCAAATGAAATGTTCCAAGGTCACGTTTTGCCTCCTTAAATATTCGACATTTCAAATGATGAAAACTCGATTTTTTTAAATGGCAACCCCATGGTTTGTTTTCATCATTGAACGCAGAATTTCACTAGCTTTCATTCGGTACCCATAAAGTATGGTGCGTGGAAAACATTTTTTTTCCATTGCTGGGTTGATATTTACCGAATTATTGCATTAAACGTAAAGAGTTGCATTATTTTGACAAATGTTTTTCACGCACCTTACTTTATGGATACCGAATGAAAGGTAGTGAAATTCTCCGTTCAATGATGAAAACAATCCATGGGGTTGCCATTTAAAAAAATCGAGTTTTCATCATTTGAAATGTCGAATATTTAAGGAGGCAAAACGTGACCTTGGAACATTTCATTTGAAGAAGCTATGGTACGACTAGAAAGAGCACTTCTTCCTCTATAAAACCATGTATCACTTGCATTTCTATCTTAAAGTGTTCAAAAGTTACAGCCATTGGCGTGAACCTCTGCATTCCATAAAATTTCCATTAAATCACTAATAAAGTCAAGGTGGCCATGCAGACATTTGACATGTAGGGTGATTTGGAAACCAAACAAAAGGGGTAATTCGAATCAGAGAAAAAAAATCGGGGTTGCTATTTAAAATAACGAAGTTATGGCCTACTTCCGGTATAACCGGAAGTGCTACTTCCTTGTAAATATTTTTAGTCGATTGTAAGTGAAAAAGTAACTCTGGCCCCAAAATTTCAAATTTTTGTGACATTCGGTTTTCAAGATACGTCTAGCGTAAGCTCCGCCTGGGACACCCTGTATAGTGATTATGCATTAACATGAAAGAACTGAAAGAGTGGGCAATAAACGAAAACGCAAATTGTACCGGTTGTTAATGTAATCTAGACGCATCTACTAAAAATACTAAAAACTTAGTTCTCTGTTTGACGCTTTATCTTCCAATTAAACGTGTGTCTTTATAAAATTAATAAACTGTTAATTCAGGTTGTTTGATTCTTAGTGGTACCCAATCCGCATAACATATAATAATTATCATACATGCACTATTCTTAGTTGTATAAGCAATTATATTATAAACAAGACAAGCGGGGATACGGACAAATAGAACCAATTAGATATAAAACTGATATCCTTTATCAAATTCGGAACGTTGACTAAAATTGAAACAAACCAATTCCGATTTATTTACCGATCGACCTAAAGAAAATTGTTTTTTCTAGTCATTTCTTTCCTTTCTCGTTAGAACCTAATAATGCAAGATCGACAAAATTTTTCAACGAAAAGTAATTTCACAAAATTAGTTCTCCTTTTCTTATTTGTTCTCTATGTTAGTTTTGCATGTTATTCAATTAATTAGAAGTTGTTTTTATTCAATAAGCCTAACCAAACTATAGGGACTATAAATCATTATGAAGTCTTACGAGAAACAAGGAGCTCAATTTACCCTTGTTAAGATTGTCCTTTGATACATGATTGATGTCGTTTTTGGAATTATGTTATTGCGATCGCATTTATGGTTAGTAGGTGAGACCATTAATCTTCAAACTAAATTACTTGAAAGCTCACCTATAGTAACTTAATGGAGATTATTTATTTCACATCATAATGAAGCTGTTGCCACATATGAATCTTTTAGGCCTCGTATGCGAATATTATCATAAAATAATTACGGTAAGAGTCATATTAAGAATAAAGTTAATTATAACGGACGGCAATAAAATTTCTATAAGCGTAGCACAAAAACGCAATCAAGATTTAATCCAATAGTATTAAGAGCTTTCCTTTGTTAAAACTAATATAACTGATACATGGCAAGAATACCTATAATAAATAAGTCAACAACAAACAAAATAATTTCCTAGACGTTGCACTCTTTTCAACAATGCATTGTAATAAAATTTTATATTAGGATCACAGGAGAAATACCTACCGATGCGGAAGCGACAGTTACGGCGGTTTCTTCGATGTTTGAAACGCTAATTTTAGTTCGACGGCCATCTTGAAAGGAAGTATTTGAGCGGTATTGTTTATTAAAAATATCCAATAAATAAATAGTTATTTAGGTACAGTAAGAGTGTATGAGGAAGGTAAAACTTTCGTCCACGCGAATTACGTGTTCGTCCACGAAGTGCAACGAGTGGACGATTCAATTCAAGTGAACGAATGTGACCTTAGTCTCGAGTGCTGTATTTGATTTTGTTCGATACCTCTTTAGAAAGGGACTCTGTAACTTTGTATTACAATTGGAATTATTTTATTAAAAAAATCACACAGTCGTGAGGATCTGTTGCTATAAAACAAATAAAGTACAAAAGTGAAAGGTGAAACCTTCGCCCACTAGTAACTATAATTACGGTTCACTTTCTAAGGAGGTATCGAACAATTTTTTATAAACGTGTTATATATATTTATTAATTTTGGCGCCAGATTCCTATGTTTTCCTTTTAGTTCATTTTAGTTCGACGGCCATCTTAAAAGGAAGTGTTTTCGCATTGAAAATTGGTATCTGCCGAGACGGGTAGTGTCGCTCCTGCATCCGTAGGTATTTATTCTGTGTTACGATAGTTGACAGACGCAATCCAATTAGTCTATTTATGCACACAGTATATTAGGATGAAACCAGTTGTAATCTTTTACCATATAATGGTCCCCTAAACTTGCGCAAATTAAGGCCACCATTGCTGTCGATCATTTGCTTTAAGACAATCATATATGATTTCACAATCAGTGCGGACACAATCGTGAGTAAAAGATGGATCTCTACAGAAATAAAAGTGTATTTCGCAAATTTTTCAAAAAATTGATTTCGTAAATAAATTGGACCAATTGTTACACTTTTTGAAACCATGTTAAGTATAATGCAATGCAAGAGTCGACATGGGCATTTCCGTGATTGAAAACCGAGCAAACCTTCATTAGCTATTCATGAAGGTGCAGGGCGGCAACAAATCCTAAAAACGATTCAAAAATGATTCCGCAAATTATACATACAGTACTTTTCACGACGGCCGGCCATTAGACGTTTCTAAAAAATTACAAAAGATAGAATCATAAAATTATCCAATAGAGGCTTTTTCGGCATTATACGTCGATCTAAATTATTATTTTGACAGCAATATACCGGTATACACCGGAAGTTGATATTAAATTTGTTATTTTAAATGGAACACCCCGTATATTTTCACATTTTTTAATTTTGCCCTTAATTTTACGTCATTTTTCTTTATTAAGTCCTGCTATCTCAATATTTTATCGTTTTCGAGATATTTAGCATTTTATGATAATTTTTTAAAAAGCAACGATACATTCTCGAGTGAATTAAGCACAATAAAACTCAATTTTTCCAAATGAAAGACCCTGTATATCGTCGGCTTAGTCAGAAAAGCTCGTAAGTCCACTTTTTGCCAAAATGATATTTTACGCTTAAAATAAATAGAAAAATGAACTCTATGAGCTCAGAAAATATTTATATCTCTGTGCCAATGAATCGGAATTAAAAGTAAAAATCGTAAAAAAACAGTAAAAAAAGTTAACTTTTTTGGTTAACAAATAGAATTTGTTCATGTATGAGAAAGTTTCATAAGCGACAAACGCACCGAGATCCGAGCGCGTGCCGCAGCGTCGAGCCGCCGCATCGGTGCCGGAGGGTCGCGAATAGATAGCACACCTTCAGACGCTCCCTTCGATCTTATTTTTCAACCGATCGCAAAATCTGACACGGTGATTTTGTTCTACAACTTTCTCATACGTGAACAAATTCTATTTGTTGACCAAAAAAGTTTACTTTTTTTTACTGTTTTTTAGGATAAATCGTTAAATATTAATTTTCGGGAAAAGCCGTTCAAAGGAAACTTGTAGAGCTTCAACAAAATTTATTTTTTCTGTACGATCAATTGCTGCCGAGTTATAGCGAAATCAACATTTTTACCTTTTCCCACCCCTTTAAAAAAATCCCACGGGGTCTGGGTATACGCAAACTTGGATTTAAGCTCTCCTTAACTTCCCAAACAACCCTGAAAAGTCCCGTAAAGTTCACTTTTTCACCAAAAGTCTAATTTGACTGGCCTAATCGTTTTTGTTATCTGATGAAAATGGGTCTAAAATTATCTGCAGAATCCAAAAAATAATGTCAAAATATGCAGGGACTTTCATTTGAGAAAATTGAGTTTTACGATATTGAAATAAAAATTTAGAAGACCCTGTAATCAAAATAAATACTTTTTATGAATTGTCCTACATCTGTTCAACAAATTAAGTAACAATTGCTTTGAATTATAACTTTTACTGTGCTTAATTCACTCGGGAATGTATCTATGTTTTTTACAAAATTATCATAAAATGCTAAATGTCTCAAAAACGATAAAATATTGAGATAGGACTTAATAAAGAAAAATGACGTAAATTAAGCGCAAAATTTAAAATAACAAATTTAATATCAATTTCCGGTATAACCGGAAGTGTTGTCAAAATAATAATATTTTAGATCAACTTGTAATGTCGAAAAACCCCCATTGTAAAATTTCATATTTCTATCTTTTGTAATTTTTGAGAAACGTGTAATGGCCGGTCGTCGTGAAAAGCACTATATGTATAATTATGAGTGAATGTACATTTTGTTCGTTTGTTTTGCAAGATACATATTAGAATTCCTTATTACTTATTTTTCACTTTTCGGCGCCGTTAGAGTCTCCTAACACCACTCATCTTAGGTAGGTGTTTCGAAATATTGATTAATGATACTTGATTGCCTCTTAACGTCAAATTTTATGATATATGAACTGCACTTTGTTTCTGTTAACTATATCTTCATAGAAAGGATTTAATTACATTATCTATACAACTCTCGCTTGCTCTCAAGCACGCTACTAAATGGAATTAGTCAAAATTGCATCGAATCGTTCTAAAAAGCTTTAAAATACAACAAAACGTAAAAATAAGATAAATAAAAATTCATCATAATATTAAACGTATTCAATAGTCCGAAATTTATGATTATCGGATATTATAACCTTCCCATCTATAATATTTCGTGAATAAGATCGTAATTAAACACTGAATTTAGTATAACGAAACTTTGCACAAGGACTGTAATTAATTAATTCAATTATGGATATAAAGGATAGTCATACTTCAAGATTAAATAAAATTGTTATAAATTTGGTTATTCAAACATAGTACTTTTAAGCCGTCCAACTAAACCGCACTAAAATCAATAAGTTCAGTAATTCCCTCCATTTTCATTTCTAAATTTGTTCGAAAGTTTTTTAATCTCTTATCCTATCAAATAAGTTTTTCATTAATGGTCAGACGATTGTTTAAATCTGTATAAATTGATTTCGGTAAACAATGTTATAACATTATTTGCATATAACAAAACCACGTACAACATTTAATTGCTAATTGGAATTTAAAGAGCGTACGCGACCAGATCTCTAATAAAGAAGTAATTTGGTATTCATAACTTTACTAAAAGATTATAAAATTGCAAATGAAGCTTACCGTTTTTAACAAAAGGGTGGAACAAATTTACAAGAATCTACTTGAAGAATGTTAAAATAAGCCCATCTAATTCGGCACGACTTTGACAAATAACTTTCAAGGTTTGATGTATACAGAGAAATTTTCGACATTTTATTATAATTACGTGAATTAGCAAACGCGGAAGAATAAGTGTACAAGTAAATATGTTCACAGAACAGGGCACGAAGCGGAGAATGTCAAAAATTCGCATGAAGACGACATATAAATTATATTTCTGACTAGGGAAAAACCTACATTTGCAGAAGACACACAATTCTACCTTAGATACGTAGAGTAGTCCGAAAATAACAAACACCACCATGAGATTTAAGCAAGAACGAAATATAGAACAGAGAGCTTATTATTTTAACTGTGATCCACTCCCAAGGTTTATTAAGTAATAAACCTTGATCCGCTCCTACCTTAACAGTTTTATAATAGGTTTACAGTGACCTTATGTTTTTAATTATCTTTGGCGAGATTTCTTTAAAAATGTACAGGGAAGTTGTCGGTTCAAACAATACAAAAAATAATTGTATAACTTTATGGTATCTTTCATAAAACACTTTGCGTTGGAATTCCTTAAAATTAGTTTCTGTAATTCGTAAAAAATGCAGTACGGATACCTATTTTCGTTTATTTACCGTGCCAAATACACACACGCATGACCCCAATACGTCGTATTAAACAATGCAAGGTATCTTTCCCATATATCCTGCAACCCCGCACCTGATCTGTGGATATCTCACGCGCGCTACCTCTGTCTGTATACACTATCATAAGTTTTGAATGAAACTAAATAGAAAGTTGAAATTTGAGGAATATATTTTTTAGTGTGAAACATTTTGAAGGTAGGCGCAAAAGATAACTCTATTAACTTTGAGGAGCTGATCACATTTTTATAGTAAAGAAACTTGCCCAAAATGAAGATTCAACAAGGATAAATGGGACAATTGACTATGACCTGACAACAAATAAAGTACTAGGATTTGCACTAACCATGGGAAATGCAGCAAGAAATCTTAAAGATGTCCAATATTATTTTAATACAGTACCCGAAGCTGGGTAAGTTTAGATTGTAATGGCACAACCTTTGCCCAAATGCACCTATTTTTTCTATGTTTTGTCTAGCAGTATTTGGTACTGACAATAAATGTTTCTAGAAGATGGCATAAACTGTTCCAAGACGCTTTAAAATGTGATATAAATTTTAAGTATTTCCCATGACGGCCACATAACAAAACCTAACCACGACCTACGATGGTTCCGGCTCAGTGATGATGAAGGGCTTCGTGATTATACTAACAAAATTAGGTTAAAACGTCTTCCATGTATAAATATTTAACGATATTTGTCTGTAATGGGTTCAAGAGCTTTGCTTAAATCAGATAACGAAAAAAAGGGATTTGAACCAAGCTATTTTTACATTCTGAAGATGTCGTATAGTTAACAGTAAAATAGAGTATCTGTGTATCATTTTTGAATTTTGATATGTAAATTTTATTAATGAATACTGCTATAGAGATACTTGAGTTTATAATTAAGGAAGGTAATGATACGAAAAACAATGAGCATTTATTATATAACATATCCCACCGTTCTGCAACTTTAGCTCAACCCAGTGTATTAAAATTAATCCAATTTGGTCACTTTTAATTGACCAAGTATTCAAAGACAATTATTGTGTAATGTTAACTGGGACCACAACACCTGGACTCATTATTTGTTAGGCAACAAAAACAATGTTCGACCCTCATTTGTTTTGCTTTTGCTATAGTAGTCACGCTTTCTAAGTTATGAATGAAAAACGAAATTATTGTTTCCATTCGACAATAGATAAAGCTTTCTTATCAATAATTAACACAATTTTACGTAATTATTATTTAAGAATAGGTGCGTTTAAAATTTAAAAGAATTTCGCTACAATATGAGTTATTCTGTTTCTTTTTTTTATCACACCTATGTTGGTTCAATTATAACATTTCAATAATTAAAGCGACTGGTGTGAAACACTTTAACGTTGTATAATACGTATAGCGCAATTTCATAAAAGAACAATGTTGGCAAACTTATAATTTAAGTATGTTCCTTACTCTTTACTGATACGCGCTCCTATTGCATGCACTACAATACACTTCATGTATGTAAACAGCAGAGAGTTACGGCTACGCATATAAAGTGTACATTTTGTTGATACGTACGTAACAGTAGGTACTTTATAAACGAAATAACACGAAGAAAAATAGCTTTATCGGGAATAGACATAGAAAAAGGGAACAATTTGAATGTAGTTTGAGCAAAACATACCATGGGAATAAAATCTTGCGAATATTTTCGGCAACTTTGTGTTTCAAACGTATTGTAACCCCAAACTGCGGCAATAATTCTTTTAAATCGTCCCTTTGAATCTAAAAAACTACAATAACTTGTCTTTTATTTTATGACCCACAATGATTCTCGAGGCGTTATTATTTCAAGTACTACTATAGTTTGAAGTTTAGACATTTTTACGGTTTGCCAAATATATGTACTTAACCTTATTCCCCTTTCATGACTGATATATTTTTTTATTTCATTTTATTACAAGTAATTTTCACACTCACTGATTTTGAGAATAAAGAAAATAGGCAATTCAGAAATTAGTTTATTACTCATGTTTTCTTTTCAAAAATTCCACTGATTCGCATTAAGCGATCTCGCCACATTGCACATGTAGGCTTTCCCGGTTGCCCTTCGCGTTATTAACTATTTCGTATTAGTAACGTTCCATCTACGAGAGCTTGAAGCGTAAAAGAAGCTTAACAGCAGCTTTTCGACCTCAATTTTACTTTATACTCATTTATGTGACTTGATAGATAATAATTAAAACATTACAGCGATATTAGTTCAGTTATTGCGTGAAAATGAATACAAGATACTACACAATATAATTTCAAAAAATCAAAACCTTTTTCATTAGCAAGGTAGGTATAGTGGATACCAACAAAATGCGAAATTATTACACAGGATGCTCTAAAAACTACTGACTGGCGTAGCGGAACACTTTACAGTGCAAGTTATAAAGAACCAAATTCATCAATAGAGGTACATAAGAAGGGCATTACAAAAAGACATAATTTAATCTAGGTTGGTAACAAGATATTTACGAGGTGAGTGACCCAATAATTAGGAAGACGAGGACTTTGTATCATTAATCAGTGGCCAACCAAAAAATGCTCGATGAAACTAAATGGAGCTCCATTTCGACAGATTTCCGCAGATCAAACCTATTAGACCGAGAAGGGCCCAATTTTATACTTAGTAAGTGAAGCTCAAAAACAAGCTCGTGTTAATTGATATAAAGCATTGCTTAAACGAGGAACTACAAAATCGGTGCATAACATCGTTGTAGGTGACGAAACTTGTATGAATCGCAAACCAAGCAACAAACTCATCGTTTGAGTGTTCCAAGAATCTAAAAAAGTTGTTCGTTCACAAAATACTTCCAAGAAAATGATCGCTCATTTCTGTGGATGTAGTGAAGATGTCGCAACCATAAACTACGAAAAAGTCTTGTTTAATAACAGATTGCACGTTAAATAATGAAGTGCGATAAAGAAACTTCCGTCGCCTATATATGTGCCATTATAGTACATTGTGTATCAAGTGCGTGGAAGTAGACACACTACCTATACTTTTTCTACGACTTCCTTTTTTTGGGTATTATGGATCTATAGAAATCTATAGAAACGCGAACGAGTTTCACATTGGTCTGTGAGTTTGACGTTTAAACATCAAAAAAATTTGTTTTTGTAAAGCACAGCTATCTGTGAATTTTTCATCTGTGTCGAAAAGTGTATTAGCTCTTATGGCTGCGATGCGTAAAATAAATCCCATAAAAATAGCATCGCATTTTACGCATCAGTATTTAAACCTGAACTTCACGCATTTTTATCGATGTGTAAAATTGCATTTTAGAAATGGGAGTAGAAAAAATATTTTTCGATTCTAATCTTGCCTCAATAATAAGCAATTAATAATTAATAATTAATTAAAAAAAGTATCCATATAACTGGTGTGGTCTACCCGATTGCAGCATCACCCGGGGGTAACAAACTGCGAGTAGAACCGCGAGACCGACGTTACTCAAGGTTCGAGTCCAGTCCGGAGGTGACCGGGTCAACCCGGTCGTCCGGATGGCTGATGGTTTACCTCGCGGCATTCACTCTTGCCGATTAAGGTTTCTATCCGATCCCGAACTTGCGTTGGTCATATTCTTCGGGCAGGGGGTGTGTCTCGGTAGAAACGGTGAGGTAGGAGCAGGGGAAACCCGTTCCGAACCGTTAGTGTCTTGGTTCCAAGAGTGACCTTGCAAAAAACACAGGGGCGACCAACACTCCACAGACCGTCTCGTTAACTCATCTGCTCGGCATCCAGGACCACGATCACGAATCGCCATTAGTGGGAGCGAAGATGTGGAGTAGGAACTCGCCACGGCGATCCCGACGGTCACTCATTACACATTGTCGTGGAAACTCGGCTAACATGAGTAGCGACGGTGGCCTACAGACTCCACGAGGTTACCGGTAAAATTCGGGTGAGAAATTCGATCTGGAGTAGGTCTCCAATAGCGGGTTACAAACCCTACGACCTGCGGAGCAGCGAGAAAAGGTCCCCTCTTGTTCGGATAAAAGCCAATTGCCATATCGCCGCTGGAGCGCTACCGTTGGCACAAGTAAATAAATGATCCTCATAGCTGACGTCGCCGCCAGGCACTCGTGTCTCTCGCAGCGATCTCAACCTTACCGGAGTGCCTGATCTCGGATGTCACCGCTGGTCACTCGTGACCTTCGGAGCGATCGCATGCCTTTTGGATGCCCGTGATAGGTCATTGCCGCTAGTCCTCACAACTATCGGAGCGATAGCAACCCGCCAAGGAACCTGATGTCGCGTGAAGGTCGCCGACCTGTCAGTAATGACAGAATGAAGCGATTGCTACGCCTGCCCGGTGTACGGTGAGCCATTATGTAGGGACGCATCGCATTGTAGTACTGCCCCCCGCGCACTTGTGTATGTGGCGACGGGATTCAAGCGGCTATAGAAAATGTGGGTGGGAGCTCTCGAAAGAGACTTCTAGCCTCGACTAGCAAAGGCGTCAAGGGTAACCTTGACAACACTGGGAGTAAGGGAGGTGGATTGCCCAATCTACGGTTGGCTTAGCATCTTGTCCATCTATTAGGCGTTGTAGTCGTGCGGGTTCGTGGTTCCGTAAAACCGCCGTGATAATAAGTAGGGAGTTTCTCGCCAGAAATGCGACTAGCTCGACCCTTAAATGGGAGGGGGTGAAGGTGCCACCGCTAACCTGGCTCCGTATGCCGCGGTCCAATAGGTCGGAGCGATCGAGATGGGTAAGAATCTAGGAATAACTCCTGCCCAAGTCGCCGCCGAGGATAACACCCCTCCGGAGCGATGCAGTCTCTAGCGGAGTCTTCTACCGAGAAGTAAAAATGGTGAAATGAAGTTTAAGCCGTCTCGTTAACTTTACTGCTATTCTTAAACTTCTCTGAGGCCTTCAATAAAGGGGATCGCGATAAGTCATGTTACAATTAATACGTCGGATTTGATATTTGCTCCATGAAACGGGTTAGCTTATTGAGAGAGGAGAACACGTAATTTAACTGGGCTCGTATCTAAGATAGATAGCAATTGGCACCGGTCCTGAAGCTCTGGGACGATATGCGGAAATGGTACTAAAGAGTTGGCCATGGGGAACATGGGTTTGTGGTGTCTCCCGGAAATACGGAAATCTCTCGCGTGAGCAGCTTATGAAAAAAACTTTCTATTTCTAAGTGTAATTACTTTTGCAGTAATCGCTGTAAGGAAAAGGAGAGATTACATCTACATGCTTGCAGTAGAACAAGGATTCAAAAATTCACGCTGGGTGGTTGAGGTACCCACTGTTCAGATCGTGACTGCTTCCCCTACATCTAATACGCAAAATGTAATGAGTTTAGTCGTTTTACTAACGAAGCGCAATTTTGATATGCCTTCGTCCAAAGCTATATGCAAGCATCAAATGCGTGAAATTCCCTTATCTATGCAATGGAGACGTTTGGACGTTTTCCCATGAAAGTGATGCTCCATAACTTTTAACATAGGCCACCATCTAGTAGACATTCAAAGTTACGTTCTCACGTTCGGATTTAGAGAATTAGTTATACCAAATTCTAATGTTTTTACCGCCTCCGATCTACGTGAAACCTTGTAGTTTTTGTCCCCGTTGGTCTAGTGACCGGAAAGTCAATATATCGTCTTTTCTGAGTCTATAAAGAACTTGTATACCAAATTTCGAAACGATTGATTGCTCTAAAAGGAATTATCGCGCAGTACAAAGCTATAAAAAATTTGGGGATCTTAGGATCCTTAATGAGGAAAATGTAGGTATTATAAACCGGTTAATTTTTATGTGATTATAAGATTGGAACTGCACAAGAGAAAATGCGGTTAATAGAAAGAACCGGCTTTTAGTTTAAAATCGCGTCCACATTGGTGAATAAAAATACTAAAGTATAATGTTTTTGCAAGTACTTCCCATTAATATCCGCTGATTTGTAGTAAACCACAATAATTACAGTTGAAAGTCATGATGTAGTAGCGGAAAGGTAAAAAAAGAAGATAGTTCACGTAATAAAGTAGACTCCAATCAATAACATGAAAAAAAGCAACACGAAGAATGTAAATTCAATAATATGTCAATACGGATTTCCCTTTCCACGAAAAAAAATGAAGTCGGTCCGCTTCGAAGTTTTGTAGGGTAAAACAAAGCTACAGTGGATGAGGGGTTTGTCAGTTGCCTATTTCTTATGTTGTAATATTGGATTATACATCATGTTTTGTTGGCAGCTTGAATTGTTCAAATTTGATATTAGGGAAATACCATTAAGGTTTCCAAAAGTAATAAAATAAAATTACATAACTAACCAATTGGAAAATTTAACTTATTGTTATTCTGGAGATGTAAGATACTTATAAATCATTTATTATATCCGAATGGGAATGTTAAATTTTCAAACTCATTTCACTTGAAATTATTTTAGAGTCGCCATCTTTTCGAATGATATAATTTATTGGTTATTAATATTTACAACTTTCCGAATTGTCGGCGAATGGCAAATATTTAAAGTGGAATTAAAATTACACATAGTATGGTGAAGACGGGTAGACATGCAGTTGTGGTTATTGAAAAATTCCGAGTGCGCCGGTTTCTCGTATTTGTCAAATGCCGTTGATATTAAAATATTTTTATTTATTTTTACAATGACTCATTGTTCTGGGTAAATATTATTTATTCTTGACACTTTAAAAGTAGTGTAATATTTTATTACTCACCCACAACGTTAAGCTGAATAAAGATACTGGTGGGCGGATGGGAAGACACTTGGCACTCGTACAAACCGGCGTCCCTTGTTTGTACATATTTGATTTGCAGCGTCCAATCCTGAAACAAAAAAAAACTTTATTTAGGATTTTAACGTAGGTATTTACCTACTAAATAAACTCAAGAGATGCTTGCAGAGTCCAAAAACTAATATTTCTCTTTAATATCTTTAAAATTTGAAACCGAACAGATAATAAATTATTCAATATTTTTAAATTGGCAAAATGTGTGCAAATCTACTCTATTTGTTTACTGGTTCTACAATAACGGAGCCTAGTTTAGTTTTCTATAAATTGTAACGAGCTGACATTTCCTTCGAATTGCAATAAATTTTTCGTGCAATTATTGTTCAAAAAGAATTGCAATCCGTGACTTTTGCAACTTCATCATACTATGTCTAATTCACTACAGCCCTTTAGAAACCGAATAGGGTTTACTTGGTGGAAAATAGTCTTTCCTTCCGCTCGAATCGTTGCAGCTCACGCTCGCTGCACTTTAAGTATTTTAGTTACATTCTACGATTTAAAAGTTTATGCGCTTTTTGCTCATTTTTCAAAACGCGCTTTCAAACTTTTAACACAAATTTTATGTCAGATTAAGGAAGAGAATAATAAACTTATACTTTACTTTTCGGTCAAGAAACAATTACTTCATTGCTTGATGAAACTGTTACGGTTGCTTTAAAAGCATTTTAATACAAGTATTAGATTTGACGTACAGTATAAGCCAAAATTATATCACATTTAGGTTTTTTAAGTATTAGCATCGAATGCACTAAATATTTTCCAGCAGATATCTGTACCTTGTACATTAATAGCATAATGAGATTTTACGAAATACACCACAATCTTCAACTTGTTTATTAATATTCCCCAGAATGACACCTTTGTGTGTTCTTTTTTTTGTTCTTCTTCTTTGTGTTCCAATTATTCCAATTTATAGTTTCGATATGGCAAAGACTCGTGGTGCTAAAGATATAGACGAACGACAGCAAAAAGCGATTGTAGAAGGTCGTGAACGAGGACGAACGCATAAGGAGCTTGCTCAACAGTTTGGCATTTCCATATCGACGGTGACCAATTTTCTAAAGCGTTGGAAGATCCAGGAAAGTTATGTCAAGAAGAAGAAAACCGGACGACCGCGTTGTACTACTTCTTTGGTCAATCGCACCATTCTCCGCGCATCTCGTAGTAACCCACGACTCACGGTGCTGGACATTGCTAACGAAATATTGATTCCTGAAGAGTATAATTCATCTGTACGGACTATACGTCGTCGCCTACAGGCTACAGGGCTACATGGACGACGACCCGTGAAGAAGCCATTTATTTCTGCAAGGAACAGGAAGGCACGAGTAGAATGGGCCAAAGCTCATCTAGAGTGACGAAAGTAAGTTTATGTTACTTGGTAGTGACGGTATAGCATGGATTCGTCGTCCTAAATGGAAGCTCTTTGACCCCAAATACCAGCTTCCTACAATAAAGCACGGAGGTAAAAGTGTTGAGTCCTCTTTATAGGATCGATGGCATCATGGATCCAAAAGTATACATAAACATTCTTGAGAATGTAATGCTTCCTTTTGCAAAGCATTTACATGGTCGCGGCTTTATCTATCGGCAAGACAATGATACGAAGCATCGCACGACTGAAGTACAAGACTGGTTCCTGGATTATTTAACATAGTTCCTTCTTGCGTGTTTGGCTGAAGGAGTGGTTTTCCTGCTAAGGGGCTGCAATTAGAAAGTCAGTTTATACATATTTCGAAAGCTCCTAAATCGGAAGTTATAAAATGATCCGTTTCTCTATTATTTAACATAGTTCCCTCCCTCTTGCGTGTTTCGCACAAGGGGTTATGTTTTCCTATTAAGGGGTTGCAACTTGGAAATGAAATGTTACATATATAGCAAGCTCCTGAATCAGAAGATGATTCACCGCCATAAAATGATCCGTTTCTCGATTATTTAACACAGTTCCCTCTTGCGTGTTTGGTTGAAGGGGTGGTTTTCCTGATAAGGGGTTGCAACTAGAAAGTCAGTTTATACATATTTCGAAAGCTCCTAAATCGGAAGTTATAAAATGATCCGTTTCTCTATTATTTAACATAGTTCCCTCCCTCTTGCGTGTTTCGCACAAGGGGTTATGTTTTCCTATTAAGGGGTTGCAACTTGGAAATGAAATGTTACATATATAGCAAGCTCCTGAATCAGAAGATGATTCACCGTCATAAAATGATCCGTTTCTCGATTATTTAACACAGTTCCCTCTTGCGTGTTTCGTTGAAGGGGTGGCTTCCCTGATAAGGGGTTGCTACTAGAAAGTCAGTTTATACATATTTCGAAAGCTCCCAAATCGGAGGATAATATACCGTCATAAAATGATTCGTCTCTCGGTTCTTTAACACAGTTCCCTCTTGTGTATTTCGCACAAGGGGTGGATATCCTGCTAAGGGGTTGCAATTTGGAAATGAAGTGATACATATTTTTGTATCCTATTAATGCTGGAACTACATTCATTAAAGATATTATAGATTTAATGGTATTTTCTATGAGTTCGGCGAAATTAGTTTTGGGGTTGTTTTAAGGTAAGGGGTCGAGCTCGAAAATCGAAACTATACTCCTTTAAGAGCTCCTAATTATGCGCCTATGCGCGATCCTCTGTCGTTATTTATAAGAGGGGGTTCCTGCTAAGAGGAACGAGCTCAAAATTTTATTCTTGCGGATTTTGAAAGCTCATAAATAGCTTCTAATTCAGAGCTATCATTTTTTTAATTCTCGCGTGGTGGGGGAGCGGCAGCTGAACGAGGGTCTAATTAAGTTTCTTTTTAGCTCATATTAATAAGATAATTGTATTGACGTTAATGAAATTTGTTCAAATTGGCTTGATAATGGGAGCATTTTACCCTCGAAAAATGTCGCAATTTTTATCACTTATCATCAATTAATATCAAAGTAATTCAATTAAAGTTACTACTGCAGGGGATGCTGTGTGTTTTTCTTTTGATTCATTGTTTTATAACTTCGTTGAGTAAGCCAGGGTCTCTTCGGTTATTTCAAGGATTTCGAGGACATTAAGGAGATGGCCTTTGTTACAATTGTGAAGGATTCTGAAATCGGTATAAGGATTGAACAAATGTTCAATACTGAGAATGTGTTCAGAGAAAGCAGAAGAGTGACTAAAATTGTTGTTCTTGATAGAATTATAGTGTTCCTTGAAGCGAGTGACAAAAGATCCGCCGGTTTCGCCGATATAAAAAGCGGGGCATGAGTTGCATAAAAGTTGATAAATTCCGGAGTGGTCAAGTTTATTACGTTTATATTTATTGAAAACAAGGGCCGAACGTAGGGAATCTTGGTTAGAGGAAGAAATGTGGATTTTGTGACATTCGAAAATGTTCTTTCTGAAGATGTGGTCCTCTAAATCTGATTTAATGGGAGTCAGAAGTGTATGGTTTAAAAAGCTCTGAATTTTAGAAGCGAAGGTTGTTAATGAAATATAAAGGGTAAGCGTTATTGACCGCAATTTGCTTAATGATGTCGAAGTCAGTATTGAAATAAAGGGGAGCATAGGGATGGCGAACCATCCTCCTCAATAGAGAATTTAGACCTGCCATTTTGTGGGAAAAGGGGTTTTGAGATTCAAAAGGAATGAGATTATCCGTGGTGGCCGGTTTTCTGTAAATGCTGAAATTTATTTTATGTTTATTTTTATGCAGAAGGATGTTTAAAAAGGGGAGTTTATTATCATAGGTATTCTTTCTCAAAACTGAAGGTGATGTTGGGGTTACATGAATCAATCATATTGATCTAAGTCGCTATTTTTAATTAATTTATCTGCTATAATCGATGGTCCTTAAGGTTTTTATTGGGTACCCTCTTGTGGTGACCCTGTTATCTTATGACTAAATGTTATTTACGTAATTATAAACTTTGTCGCTTAGATGTTATGTTAACCCCCTTATATTTTCTTGGTAAGTGTGCTCGCTTTCAGTCTTACACCTATAATTAATTATTGTTTTTTAGCCCTCATCAATTTTAACGTGTACTTTCGCTAGTATTAATCATTAATTAGAACATTTTAATGCTTGAGAATGAGAGTAGTCCACTCTCGAAACATGTCGTTTTAACTTCTACGATTATTCAATTTTTTAAATGATTCTTCAAAATCTTTAAATAATCGTCAATCAAATTTAATCACTAATAAAATAATTAGAAGGGGACGCTGTGTGATTTTATATAACTACTTCTGTTAAACCCCTTTGTAAGAGAACAAAACTCCCAAGATGTTTGTTTGTTATATCGTTACATACGTTGTACGTGCAATTTATCCTTTATCGTTTTACATCGATTTCTTAGTAACCGAATTTATACGGTACACGTATACAATAATAAACAATCTAAGGGATTAAAGTGCATCTTCAACTTTAAAAATGGCTTAGAATTCTTTACCTTTTAAAGCGTATTGGAATATTGGCAAATACAATAAATTCTATACAACTACGATAATACAGGGTGTCTCACGGTGACCGTCGGTTAGAAGTATATCAAGAACTGTAAAAGCTAGAAATTTGAAATTTTGCACATGCGACATGGAGTGTTTAATCTATTAAATAAAAATATTTTCCAAATGGCAGCATTTCCGGAAATACCGGAAGTGAGCATCAACTTCTTTATTTTAAATACAAACCAGGCAATTTTTTTTCACATTCTGATGTGTTATAAAATGTTTAGTAAGTATGCTTAAAATAATCGGCGTATCAATTTTGATTGTTGGGAAAAAAAATTTTTTTCACTGAAAAATGTCAAAATCTTGTTTAGGAAATAAAATTGAAAGTCGAAAGTGGTGAAAGTTAGGGAAATGGGATTTTAGGTTCTCAATGTCAAAAGATTGAGACACAATTGTCTGTCATGGATAATAAAAAATTGCCCGCGGTTACGTATCTATTTGACGTTATTTCCAGACTTAAGAAAAACTTTAAAAAGTCTCTTTTTTTAAATGGAATGCCTATTTAATTATCGGCCCATTCGATGCAGAAATAAATTTCCTTTAAATTGGTATACCATGTTCCTATACCTAAAATCAATGATTAAAGAGTTATTTACATTTTTCTAATTAAATTTATAATTACATACTTTACAAAACATGGTTGGCTTTGAAAATTTTCAAAAAATTTTTATTCAATTGTTTCTTATGATGACACTTGTCAGTGAGCTATCAGTTTGAAAGTTTATGCTACATTTAAGTTTGTTATTAGTGTTATCTGTTTGAATTTTGATTTTTGCGCTTAATATTTGTTTTTAATTGGGAAATATGGAATACACAAACGCTGAAATTCTAAATTTGTTTTACATTCATGGCGAGTCTGCTCGTATTACTTTTCGGACCTGCAGAACCTTTAACTATTGAATAAAGAACCACTCAACACTTTAACGAAAGATATCCGCATTTACCTACAATGACAGAACGAAAAATCAGGACGATTGAAAGGAATTTTCTAAATTTGGGCGAAGTAAATGCGCCACGATGTTTGGCAAAGCCAATTGTCCACAATAACGCTGCAGAAACCAATGTATTGGGATATTTTAATGTTTTCCCTGAAAGTTCTGTTCGTTCGGGGGAAAGAGACCTTGGATGGTCAAGAAGTTGCATAGATAGAATTTTAAATAATCATAAAAGCATAAGAAACATTTGAATAAAAATTTTTTGAAAATTTTCAAAACCAACCATGTTTTGTAAAGTATATGTAATTATAAAAATTAGAAAAATGTAAATAACTCTGTAATCATTGATTTTAGGTATAGGAACATGGTATATCAATTTAAAGGAAATTTATTTCTGCATCAAATGGGCCGATAATTAAATAGGCATTCCATTTAAAAAAAGAGACTTTTTAAAGTTTTTCTTAAGTCTGGATATAACGTCAAATAGATACCTACTTAACCGCGGGCAATTTTTTATTATCCATTACAGACAATTGTGTCTCAATCTTTTGACATTGAAAACCTAAAATCCCATTTCCCTAACTTTTACCACTTTCGACTTTCAATTTTATTTCCTAAACACGATTTTGACATTTTTCAGTGAAAAAAAAATTTTTTCTCAACAATCAAAATTGATACGCCGATTATTTTAAGCATACTTACTAAACATTTTATAACACATCAGAATGTGAAAAAAAATTGCCTGGTTTGTATTTAAAATAAAGAAGTTGATGCTCACTTCCGGTATTTCCGGAAGTGCTGCCATTTGGAAAATATTTTTATTTAATAGATTAAACACTCCATGTCGCATGTGCAAAATTTCACATTTCTAGCTTTTACAGTTCTTGATATACTTCTAACCGACGGTCACCGTGAGACACCCTGTATAAACTCGGTGGTGTAAGAATTGTAGGTACGTATAATTGCGGAATTTCATTTCGTAACCGGAATCCATTTTTTTTTGCTAACAATGCGATGTTAGAAAGGGTTTTTCAATAGCACCAATAGTATACCTACATGGAGCGTCACAATTCATAATGTAATGTGCAGATTTTAAGCGTAAGCCTTTTCATTCCGAACACATACTGACATACAATTAACAAGAAACCAATAATGGCAAATCTTCAATGACTGAATGGCGGCAATTCAGCACAGTATTAACGATTTATAGAACAAAGCCTATGTGCAGTAGATTTTCAAGCATCAAATACCACATTACTAATTTATTAAATCGTCTCAATAGCCAAGCTGTCATCAACTAGCTGTGAGCAACAGTAAAAGCTGTACTGCAATTTTTCTTTAATATCGTATCAATACACGATCTGGCTTAGTTACGACTTATGTTATAGTTGAAAAGCATTCACCTAATTTGTAAAGTGAAAGGAAGACGTGAATCACTGGTTATGATCGTAATGGTGGAAATCCCTTAATAGTCAATTGAATTCAATTCGCTTCTTACGGAAGCTTTAACTCCTTTATGGTTGCATAATGCATGTGCCGGGATTCCAAATCTATAGAGATTTACTTCTCCTTACTTCTAAGTAAGAATGAATTAACGTATTTTAAACAAAAAAAGTTGTTTCACTGCAACATTAAATTATAGTAGGTACCTACTTCAAGATCTCATCGCATTCCCCCTTTATACACTACGGAAAAAATAGCCAAAATTCCAATAAATAATCCTCCCCTAAACAAGAGGCAAAATGAAAATAATTATAACTTTCATGTGTTAGGGGTTATGAAAATGAGTGAAAGCGTAGATTTTCTGCTTGAGATTCTAAAGAACTTAAACGTGAATGACGTTTTCGAAGCAACTATTTGATGTTCCTACCTAGGCTTAGTCATATTTCATTCTACTATTCATTCAATTAGAGGCAAAGTGAATTTTCGAAGCTTACGAGAAATACTGTGTGTAGCTGAGCATTGGATAGATTCACGAAGTTAATGTTCTTATGTGAATAAAGAGTCAACAAGGCAGCATCTCAATTTAAAAAAAAACAGAATCCTCCATTTTCAGGTATTTAACTCGTTCAAACTGTGAGGCTTAAAGTCGAAACTCATTGTAAATCTTGTCAAGTTCGCAATAGGAATTTTTAATTTTCCTTATTGCCAGGAACATGTAACGATGTCAACTATGCGGAAAACATTCCAGGAAAAATTTGATGTTTAATACAGTACAGAATATGTCGACGTCACGTCGCGTCGCGTCGATCCAGCCGTACGAGTATTTTTTTTTTAAATTTCACTCTTTGTTCTGTGTTTGTGTCCCACAATTACCACATGGAAAAATATGTGATTTGGGTGCTAAAATTTCTAACGTAGTTAACACCAACCCCGCTTCAGGGCAATATACGTCAAAATATTTCTATTATTAACAAAGAATTCTTATTCCTTACAACTAAAACTTAACCAAAAATATTATACCATTACATTAGATTAGACTCGATTTGTTTAAACAAGAATACATACAAAGATTTTATTCAATCTCACTACACGAAATCAAAAACAACTTACTAACCAAAGCAACAAATTGAAATAAAATCTTTCAACCCCATTCCTATCATATACGAGTATTCTTATTCTATTCTATTTACCCAATTAGCACATCAAAAATTTTAACAAAAAACAATAGTATCTATTCCATAACAATTTATAATTTTACTTTACCCCCTAACAAAACCAACTTCTCTAGTTTACCCCCCTCGATTAACTCCTCTTTTTCCTTCTTCTGTTTTCTAATACTACTTCCATCCCTTACAATACAATAAAAACACCCACATTGTCCCAATCCCTACAATGCACATTTGCCTAACCTAGCCTTCCACTTCCTCCTTTCTTCCACCTTCTCTATCCATCTTCTTCCGCAAATTATCTCTCCATACCTCTGATTGTACCTCCTTTCCCTGATCCTATTCCTTCTCTCTTGCCTTTGCACATCCATATTCCTTTCTACAATGCCCTTTTTTGTGCACACTCCCCATCCTCCTACCCTTCCCCTCCGCACCTGCTTCCTTGCATACCCTCCTCTTACATAGTATGTCTGTCTGTCCTCCTGCCCGTATTCTATTCTTCCTCCCTTCACCTCCCTCCAACAGCCTTGCAGTATACTCCCCCCTCTCCTACTCTTCGTTCCTTCCTCATACCTCATCGCCAGCTTCCCTGCTTGTATCCTTAATTTTTCCGATTTAACTCCCTCTTGCATTATGTACCCTGGTGTCTCCCTTTCAAACCCTAACACCCATCTCCAATATCTTTCCTGTATTCTTTCTAACACCTCCCTTTCCGTCCACACCCACACTTCCACTCCATGCATCATTACATTTTTCACCAGTTTATCAAATAACCACCCACTCCTTCTCAACTTATTCCCGAACACTCTTTCCCCCAAACCCCATACCTGTCCCAGTATTTTTTCTCCCCTTCTGCCTAACTCCTTAACATGCGCCTCATTCCTGTTATCTTATCTCAGTCTGTACCCCAAGTACACTACTTCCCCCACACTTTCAATATCCTCACTTCCCCACTTCCATTCCACCCTTCGTCTTCCTCCCTTCCATTTTTGAAACACCATTATTTTTGTCTTCTCCGGGTTAATTTGGCTAAGTAAGTATCTATTGGATGTTTCAAGTGGCTACTTCAATGCATTCGAAGAAAACAACACAAAATACAAAAATCGGAAAATACGCGTTCCAGTCACACTTATGCATAGTCTTCGTCAACAGTCTCCTTTACAGATTTATTTTTTTGCTTCTATTCGCTGACTTTCTTCATTTTCATCCATTTGTTCTTTCCTGATCTCTGTTGTGCTTTTAGCTGTTGTTGGTTTAAACAATGATCCGGGGTTACATGCTGACGAGAATTTTTTCTTCGTTTTAGGTAAAAGGGGGGATTATTTTTCTTTTGTGTTCAGTTCTATGGCAATTTCCTGATTGTTTTCGCCTCGTAATTGTGGACCGAAAAATATAAAGTATAATCTGTGGCAAACAATGTGTAAGGAAAAGCTTCATTTGGAGTTTGATGAAGCTTTCTTTCGGTGTTAGTTGCAGTAAATTTTTTAAATCCTGGTTATTGTTTGTTTCGGCTAATTGTTCCTCGTAATTTTCGACCGAAAAATATAAAGTGTAATCTGTTGCAAACAATGTGTAAGTAAATGCTTCATTTGGAGTTTGATGAACCTTTCTTTCGGTGTTAGATGGATTAAATTTTTTAAATCCTGGTTATTGTTTGTTTCGGTTGATTGTTCCTAAATAGGATCCTAATAAAAATATACTTTCTACGAAATCTTGAAAAAACGCCAGAGCCACGAACCCCCAATACTACTTGCCCCACTGGGAAAATTTTCTGGCGGCGCCCTTGGTGAGTGCTTTTAATAGTTGAGTTCATTAATCGCGCATTTTATGCATTTTGAAAATACACCAATATCGGTTATACATATGTATAGCTTAACGTGCCTAAATTGAACATCTTCCAAAAGTCTATGAATAGTAATTTACAGTGTACGTACTGATATATAAACTAAACATATCCTACTAAACAAACTACATTGAGAGGTTAGAATTTTTCGCCGTAATCTTCTTTTAAATGTACTTGAACGACTGATTATTACTTCATCATTATTGATGAGGACATGCATTAGCACGTGGGCGCGCTACGTTTAGGTGTAACCACATCGTGCCAAATCTAAATTTCTATTCCTAATTACGATACACTAATTTGCACAAAATGATAATGCTTAATACTTCATCGGCACGTTCCTTACGGAACAACGGCACATACGAGCTCTAGTGCTTATAACATTGCGTATAATAATGCAAAGTATTAATACAACGCTATTTACCTTTTTAATATACCTCTTATCGGTGACATTCCATTTAAAAGATGCTGCTAAGATTTTGGGCGTATTCCATGTGGATTCCTACAGTCATTACCAGCTCGGCCATAGACTGTTTAAAGAATTGGCAAGAAGAGGACATGAAGTTACTTTTATAACTCCCATAGAGGAGAATGAAGAAGTGCAAAATTTTAGAACAATAGTGCTATACGAATCATATAAGAAATTTTTAGGTAAGTGCTTACTGAACCCGTACCACTAAATATTTCATTTATCGTGTTTTAGATAAAAAAATTAATTATTTTGAATTTTCTAGTGAGAATCTATTATCTCAGATTCTTGTAAATGGTATAGGTGCGTACGTTACAGAAAATACCTTAAACGATACAAACGTACAAAACTTGATAAAATCAAATGAATCATTTGACATTGTAATATTTGATCGATTATATAACGAAGCCTTTCACGGATTCTGTGCACATTTTAAAAGTCACTGCATTCTGTCATCATCCTCTCCCATCCCTCAGTATGCAGACCTAGGGATGGGCAATTCCGCCCCACCATCTTATGTACCAATATACAAAGCACGATTTTCAAGTAACATGAACATTTTTGAAAGAGCTTATAACGCAATAGGGTACTTGGTCACAATAATTATATTTCATTTCAACGTTTTACCGGTACACAACGAAGTAATGCACAAATACTTTCCAAATATGCCAGACCTATCTAATATTTACAACAACATATCGCTCATGTTAGTTAACTCACACACTGCCACAAACCCAGCTACACCACTTTTACCCAACATAATTGACGTCGGAGGATATCACATTAAACCCCCCACAGCACTCCCTAAAAACATAAAAGATTACTTAGACGATTCCAAGGAAGGAGCCATCCTTTTCAGTCTGGGCTCCAATCTTCAAAGTCAGCATTTGCCGATCGCAAAGCGGAAAATACTTTTTAAAGTATTTGAAAAACTACATCAGAACGTTTTGTTTAAATGGGAAAACGATTCGATGCCAGAGCGACCAATAAATGTTAAGTTAACTAAATGGATACCTCAAAACGACGTCCTAGGTAAGTGTATAATTATTATTTTTAACTGCTTCTAGTGTTACTTTAGGCCACCCCAATGTTAGACTGTTCGTAACACACGGAGGTTTGCTAAGTACCCTTGAAGCCACCTATCACGGTGTACCCATGCTCGGTATTCCAGTATTTGCCGACCAGTACTACAATATGAAATACGCCGAAGAGACCGGAAACGCCATTGTAGTACCTTACGATGATTTAACCGAGAGTAGCCTAGCAACCGCCATCGCACATGTTCTAAGAAATCCAAAGTAAGTTTGGCGATTTTTACGACTTTAGGAAACCTCTTCATTTTTAGATACTTGAAAAATGCGAAAGCGAAATCAAACATTCTGCGCGATAATCCGACAAAGCAGTTAGATAAAGCAACTTTTTGGATAGAGTACGTTTTGAGGCATAATGGAGCACCGCATTTGCGAACCGCCGCTTTAAATGTATCCTTCTGGCAGTACTTACTATTGGATATTGTCGGATTTATTATATTGGTAACCATACTTCCCATTCTTCTTTATATAAGGATGAATAAGAATAATACTAAAGTTTGGTATTGTAAAAAGGAACAATAAGCTTAGATTTAGGAATAAACTGAAATCAATCCCAATTAATCCGTTATATGAAGAAATGTTGTAAAAATATGTGATTTTGTTGCAAATGACAACAATGTTTCATTAGAAATGATGTAAGAAAATTCGAACCATCTTTCACGAGGATTTCGGTAAAAAAAAAGGTTTGTGCTGAAAAAGAAGAGATTATCGCTTTATGACACCAAACAGAAAAATTTAATCTTCCTGAAACACATGAAGCTATGCTTATGAAACATAAATAAAACAGAAACTGTAAGAAAATCTGACAAATACAAATTGTGGATATGATCTATCCATCTTGGAGTTATAAAACTTCTCACTAATTTCCATACGTCAATATGAAATATTGGTTGGTTCCATAATGATGTTGAAGGAAACGATTCTCCAAATGGGGTAAAATTTGTTCGTAGGGTTAACAAATCACAAAACCTTCCCCATAAATTATTTAATTAAGTTCGGTGGGAACCGATTAAAATTGAAGATTAAATTAATTGTGAACTACACGTTTTGACGTCATAGATGTCATCATCAGGCTAAAAAGTACACAGTTAAGTACTAAAGCTAGTTAAAGTCTAAATATACTTACTACGTAACAATTTATAAATGGTGAAAAATTGATTGAACGTTGATGGGGGGAAGATGAAATGAAAAGTGAAGTTAAATTACTAATAAAATCCTTGTCCGATCTATAATCACAGAAGGCCGAAGCTAATTGTAAAATTGATTGAATGCAAAATTAATTAATTAAATTGTGACGAGGCCATGCTGTAAAAGTAAGGTTAAATAGTAAATGGGGCCAGGTAAATACTTTCGGAGAACCAAACGTCATGGAAATTGAAGACTAATCAAAATTATTGGAAAATAGTAAAGTATGCCCTACAAATAAGATGTAAATCACCACAGCCAAAAACGGCAAGATGGCCAAGGAGTGGAAAGCGCAAACGCGATTAAGGGAGGGGAAATCTATAATATTGACCGAAAACATGTAAATAATACGGGGGCTCAAGTATAGAGGGGGTATAACGAAAGGAATAGATTATAAAATAAGTAGGTCTTTATTTAAGTTAAGAATCTCATTAAGTGAGAATGGAGGGTTTTGATTGAAGTTACTAATTATTTCTTTTGTTTCTAAAAGATCCAGTTTGGTACCTTTTTCACAGATGTGAAGAATGTCAAAGTTGGTTGTGGGGTTAAATGGGTAGCCTGAGTCAAGGATATGCTTGGCAAAGGAAGATTTTGAACCTAATAGAGGATAAATGTTCTGACAAATGGGTTCTAAACTTTCTCCCGGTTTGACCAATATAGAAGGCATAGACACGTACCGCAAGAAAGCTTGTAAACGCCAGGTTTCTCTGATCTGTCAAAATTTGTCTTTGGAATGTACTAAGTAGTTTTTTTTTTAATATGTTTGGAGGAAAACTCTACGTTAAAGTCGAAACGGTAGAAAAGTTTTTTTGAAAAAATAAGAGGAGGGGCCTATAAACGGAAAGGGATAGTAGTTCTGAGGAGGCGCAACGGTGATGGGTTGTAAGGTAGTGTGGTGTTCTACTATCGGAGTAAAAATGCAAGGCCTCTGACTTTAAGTGGTCATAACGAAAAAACTGGGGGGTGAAATTTCTTCATTTTTGGGCAGTACATTAGTCATTTATATATGTTTAACATGTGTAAAAATCAAATTGGTAGAATCAGTTGTTTAACTTTTATTTGAATTAACAGCAATAAAAACGCTGTATTTAGTATTTTCCTGGCTGACGGTCAGTTTTAACTTATCATAAAATTGTTATTGTTTCATAAATTGTTACCAAATTTACAAATGTTGTAGCACACATACTTCTGAAAAGTTGACAGTCAATAAATATTGATTATTCATATAATTAACTGGTTTTATAAGCCCAAACCGAAAATGTGCTATTTTGCAATATACGGTAAGTGACGAAAAAATTCTTGTTTTAAATGCTAAATTTGTATTACTCAAATCGAGCTGCATTATTGCTTTATTGAAAACAAAATTTGTTTTCTTGTAATTCAAAGTAAATGTTATAATTATCGCGAAAGAAAGACGCACATATTCCCGCGAGAGGTAATCTACCACATCGTAAATCGTGAGCGGCAAACCACAACAATGTGATTATTCTTTAGCATTGTACAAAACCATGCGCTTCATAGCAATAGTGTACGGCACCATCTTCCACCCCGTACTGCACCTCCCGCGCGAACGCAAGCATCCATCCCTTTTTCCAAATTTCTTTTAAACAAAACATGTATATATGGCATTATTTTTGTGAATCGTGTTAGACCACAATATAATTGCTTTAACCTTGTTATGTTACTGTCAATATTATTAATATCGAACCTTCAGGTATTGAGTTACACAAGATGTCGTTTTTTCATTATAGTTTTAAGACTAATAAACCAATTTGCCTCAAAAGCATCTCACACCGACAAAAAGTATACACTTGTCAAATATATAAGTATCTACCACTCAGTTTCAATAATATAGCCGTAATTAATTTTTAAAGTCGAGCGCTTGTGCGATTTCAGTCATAATTAGCGCGTTTTCGCACATAAATTAATACAGAAAATTAACGATGTATTGCAAAAATCTAAAACTGTACACCTTTATGTAGGATTAAGTGATCTTTTAAATGCACTTTATTTCATTAAATTATGAGTGCTAATTACTGAGATACAAGCTTCTAAAGTCAGAGGCCTTGCATTTTTACTCCGATAGTAAGTTGGAGTTGCGAATGATTTTCTTGTAAATGTTATGGATAAGGAAAAAAGGGTAGCCATTACTGGCTGTAATTTCCAAAATTATGTCATATTCTTTCTTGTAATTGAAACGGTTAAGGGGTAAATTAAAAAGTCTGTGAAAATGGAAAGGAAAGGCAGCCAGTTTGTGGGATAAAGGGTGGGAAAACGAAAAACGTTCGACAATCAGATTGCTTTCGAAAATCTCATTCTGCTCGAGGGATGTAAGAAATAATTCGGCTAAAAGAGGGGACAAATTGCTTCCCATAGGAAGACCAGTGAGTTAAGAGTAAGTAAATTCGTTAAACTTGAAAAAATAATATGATAATAATAATAATATATAATAATATGGAAACAATTTCCTATTAAATGAAATTTGAGTTCATTAGAAATGAGACACAATACATTGTTCAAACTTCTTTTGAATTCTTCCAAGTGGCATTACATACCAGAAGAACATCTTATGATGTTAGATGGTACCTGTTTCAGTTAAAACATGGTATTTGCACTTAAATTCAAACTAGTTCCAGAGAAAGTATTTACATTATGCATGAGCTAAAAAAATATGTAAGATGTTAATGAGATTTAGGTTTACAAATTTATCTTTTGTATATGAATTGATATCGCCTTGAACAAGGAAAACAAAGACAAAGAATAAATCATATCTGAGGAACAATAATAGAAACTGTCACGTAAGTGAAAATAACCTAACGATCACATAAACTGTAATATGTATAATCGAATTTGTTTTGCCTTGAAATTTGATGTTTGACTGTCACTGTCACCGAAAAAAACGTAATTACCTACTACATTACACGATTCCTAAAATGAAATAATCAACTCTATTTTGATAAGTGCTTTGCCATACAATTTTGATCCCAATATTTCATTCTAATTCAATAAGCCAAATGGTATATATTTCATATCATATAACAGTTGAACGGTTGCCTTTCAATTTCTATGAAAATATAATAAATCATTCACAAATGTAATTAGTTCTTATGGTAGATACAAAAACTTAAAGGGATGACAGCTAAATGAAAATCTAGAGTGTTACTTTAAGAAAACGCAAAATATTTTTTAATTCCGTTAGTTTCATTAGAAAAATGAATTTTCAGCTAAATAATAACGGTTGCATAAACCTAAGTAATATTATAAAAGGGGAAATCTAAGTACAGTCCTTGAGTGTCATAAGGACAGAGAAAAGATTTCTCTAGAAAGTATAATGGATTATGTGTCACCATCACACATTTACAGAAACATCTACGATTAGTTATATTGGAACTGCACAAATAAAAGTATATTAATGAATCTGAAACTTTATCTTTTCCAAATGTTTATTATTAGCATTATTTACTGTTCTAAATCAAGCTTAACAAGATTTAAAGGTAGGTGCGGAACATTTTCAGTTGTAAATTGGTTCGGAAGGGGATTTTCTTCAAGTATTGTATACAATTGGTATTAGGAGTGTTATATGTATATAAATACATAATTTACATAAAATTTTGAAAGGAATAGTAGTTACTTCAATTCATCCTGGAGGGTCCGATAATCTCTCTAAGGGGGGTCTAATAAAGGGTGAAATAACACACAACCTTCCCCTTCGTATGATTTTAATATTAATTAATCACAGATTAGCACCCTCTTTATTAAATCGAATAACAAAATTTCTAACCTTAAACATAACACATCCATAAAATCATTTCACCAACTTTAAGTTCCATCCAAGAGTTCTGAACTTGAGTAACGAGGAATTTAATTTACCCAACAAAGGTTTGAAATTTAAATTAAACCCCACACTAGACTACTGATTCGATTATAAAAGATGTTATACGTTGTGATGCTATAATAGATTCTCGTAATATGCCTCATGGTAACCTCATTAAGGCCAAAATTTCCAAGGCTCTCCAAGTTCATAAACATGATTACCCAGTCCGTAACAAAAAACATAAACATGCTCATCAAGCCATTTCCATTAATTTAGAAAGAATTTTGACCAATGTTAACTACAGTATAATGTGCACCAAAGCAGACAAGGGGAATATTGTTTGGTTGTTCTTAATAAGTCTGAGTTACTAAATTTCTGGACTTCATCGATAAACCAGGGTTTGCTAAACTTGTTGACCATCCCACTACCAGATTTAAGAAAACTGTTCGTAGCACTTGTACAGCCACGGATCTGTTCTTTCAAGTTTCAACATCAGTTACAAGTCTCTTCTTACGATGAACCCGGTCTGCCCGTTATTATATGGTCTGCCCAAAATTCATAAACAAAATGTCCCAATTATACCAGTCACAGACACGCCGACTTCTAAAGTAACGTCTTGGATGAATTCCTTTTTGAAACCCCATATTAAATTCAATAATAATTTTGCTTTAACAAATTCCCATCATCTTACTGAGAATATTAGTTTGTTGAATTTTCCCTCGCAATTCTCAATAGTTTCCTTTGATGTAGAAAACTTGTTTCCCAGCACACCCCACCACGATTGTATCCAATTGGTTTCTGAACACTTGACCAACTCTGACTCGCAGGACCAACAAATCACTTGTATTTTATCTTTACTCAACCTATGCAATAAACAAAACTTTTTTAAATTCAATGTGCTACACTCAAATTGGAGGGTTGGCTATGGGTTCCAACCTTTCCCCACTACTTTCAGAATTGTTCATGAACCACTTGGAGGTTAGTTTCATTTCCAATCAAAATTTTTTTCTTCAGCTTGTCATTTATTGGGGACGTTATGTCGATGATATACTTTGCATCCATACGGCCAACGATCCTGAAACTAAATTATTTCTCCAAGATATTAATCGTATATACCCACACATTAAATTCACTGTGGAAAACGAGGAGAATCAATTACACCGGGGTTTTTGGATTTGTTATTGAAGAGATCTCCTCATAAAATAGATTTCAGTGTTTACCGTAAACCTACGACCACTGACGCTTTGACCCCGTGGATGCCGAGCACTCCTTCTCTTACAAGATTTCTGGCATTAATGCCACACTTCACAGACTGCTGAATAGTCCTATGTCAGCTACCTTCTTCAAACAAGAATTACATATTATAAAACAGATTGCTTTAAATAACGGTTCCTCGGTTCACCTGGTGGACAAGCTTTTCGATAAAATTAAACGTTCTCGTAACCCCATTTTACTCACTCCGTTGAACTCTCGCAAAGAGAACTTTATCTACAGATCCTTCCCTTTTTACCCGAAACTATCCCACGTCATACAGAATATTTTCAAACCTTTCAATATCTACATTTCATTTTCTAACACACAAACTCTACGCTCTTCCATAGTGGGAAACAAAGACCTTCTCCATCCCCTCCATTCCTCTGGAGTGTACAAACTCAATTGTTGCCCTTCATTTTATATCGGTCAGACTGGGAGATCGTTTGAGATGAGATTTAAAGAACACACCTTGGCTATCAAAAACAATAATTTAGATCATAAATCGTCTATGGCGGAACATACCCTTTCTACTGGACATGCTTTTAATTCTAATTGTAATGTATTGGTTTCTCCCAGATGGGAGAAACCAATACATTGAAATTAAAAGGAGTACACCTACGTTCTAATTGTAATTATAATACTTTATATAAATGAAAGAAAAGCTTACTCAACAGCCTTGAACGGTTTGAGATTACGTCATTGATTATAGAAAGTATATAATCAATGATTACGTGCAATAAAAATAACCCTTGTTTACTCAATGAAATAGTCGAGTTCCAGAGCTTTTTGATTTCATCACTTTGTATATAACTTTTTCCCTACAGTTTCCTTAGTCCGTATACTGGTCGGTTGGTTGCCTGAGACCACCATTTGCATTGTCATTTATCATTTCACCTCGCACTTGCTTTCGTTTAACTTCTCCATAATTTTATTTCCATCTTCATCCCCCTTTATCCCTGGCTCTTCAAGCACAACTTGGTTTCTCTTGCGAGAACCCTTTTTTGTATTAATTTGTTGTGATTAGTGTTTAAAGTTCAATTATCCAACTTTATGCATTTTTGGATTAATAGTG
This sequence comes from Pyrocoelia pectoralis, assembly GCA_036250285.1. Classification (NCBI taxonomy): domain Eukaryota; kingdom Metazoa; phylum Arthropoda; class Insecta; order Coleoptera; family Lampyridae; genus Pyrocoelia; species Pyrocoelia pectoralis. The sequence continues at coordinate 11,033,971 of CM070075.1, forward strand.
TTCCCCAATAGGTAAGCTATTATGTTGTTTTTACGATTCTCTAATGTCACTAATTTGTAGATGTTAACTTATTACTTTATGTAATTTTAACAATGTTATTTTGGCTTGAAAATGGGAACTTTTCCCGAAACATGTCGCCAACGTCTATTAAAATCATTCGGGGGAAGGTTGTGTGCTATTTCACCCGTTACTTCAATTTATATAACATGTGTGATGGAAAGTTAGAAGAGTATTTTACTTACGACGAAGTAAAGTTTGAAAAAATCCGGTAATACACACTGTTTATAAGAATACATAAGGAATAGTGATTTACGTTTAATAGTAGATTAAATTATTACTGAATTTCAATAAATCGTTGAAAGCATAATTTCAGTTTTATTTCAATGCTTGCTTAGGGATCAACTGGATTGGCGTAAATGCATCATTACAGTTTTCATGGAATCAGTATAAATGCTATGAATTTGAATGACACATGATTCAATGCGTTTTCAAAACAGACTGGAACAGTAGAATTTTTATATTTTCATCAGTTTAGTAATAATTATTAAAAACCGTGAAATGATTATATTATACAGTGCAACCAAACATTTAATCATCATCTAGAATGTAGGTCAACTGAGTAAATTTTTTGAGAATAAATGTTAAAATACGGTAAATGGAAAAGGGTGTGTTAGAAAACAAGTTTAAACAATCTTAAGGGACGATAAGTAATACGTTTATCAAAGCCGTTTGCAAGTGACGTCCGCACGCACCCTGTCGTAATTACTATATCACAAGACTTTAAAAACTTCTTTCTTATTTAAATCTCGAGCAAACCCTTAACTTTTAACTAAAAGCAATAATTCAGAAAACTCATAAAAAAACTTCTCCTCTGATTTTTTTTTGTCGGAGTTTTTAAGAGGAATCTAAAATTTTCTTTTGTCTTTTCAGTCTGCTGTGCTTTATTTTATTTAAGAAGTAACCAAACTTCATTTAAAGATAATTAAGTTTGGCATGAAGGTGTCTTATAAGTAACGCATAAATTTATCAATGATACGCGTAATGCATTATACTTTCTTCCTAATTCATTTATTTAAATGTTAGAAACATTAAAGCAGCTCGCACATGCTGTACTTGATGCGTTCAAAATGATTTTTATTTAAAGACTGTAGAGTTACGTTACAGTTGTATAAGAGGTGGATTAAGAAGAGTAACTTTGTAACTTAACAAACAATTAAGTCGTTGCTTAAATAAATACACTTCAATTAACCTACGCTTAGAATATATCAAAGAACAAAACAAAGATGTATATGTATAATGGAAAAGCCGTCTTAATGTTAATTATTTTTAACTGTCATTTGCGTTACAATCAATAATTCGTAGTACATACCACCAAGTAAAACATTTCGTGCCGTTATTGATCTTCAACATTCCTTTTAAAAAGAACTGAAATGAAATATAACTAAAACTTTACGTCTTAATTTGAGATTACAATATGACTACCAGTTATGTTATAAATTAACTCGAATCTACTGTGTGAAATAACTTTTAAAACATTCAAGTGTTGATGAGACATACATAAAAACTTCCTGATACCCAAGTATGAAAGAACGTACCTAATTATCTTACATTCATTAGGATTATATTCCCTGAAGCAAAAAGTCAAATGAAAGTTGAGCCTGTCACACTTAATAATTTTTCTTATTCTGAGTTCTTGTATAAGGAAATAAAAGTAACGAATTACCAAGTTTATAAGAATTGCTCATGAAAGAAGACTGTAATCAGTTTAGAAGGAGATGACAATCTTTAAGAAGATTAAACCGTTAGATAAGAATTTATTAATTTTCTATTTCAAATTAAATTGGCTCCTACCATCCATTTTTCTTCTACCCTATACTTTACTTTTTAGATAAAGTAAATCTAGTTTACCGTTTAATTTCAACGATATTCTATTACTAGAAGTAAATGTACATTCCCTATGCGCCTAATGTCGTTAGCAATTATCTTTACGAACAGCGCCAGCGGTGACCATATGAAAAGAGAGAGGATTACGTCTTCGATAATGATGTGTAATGGCGTGATAAAAATACTTTAATTCAAAACGAAATTTTGAAGACTCTAAAAATTCTAAAGTAGTTAGGTTGGGGTTGATAAGGAGTGGTATTATATTAATGCTCTCATAACCGAAACTTTGTATCAACAGAGACAGTCCAAAGTACCCCAGGCAATGTAGATTAGGTAGCAGAGTTGTATTTAGTTTCTATACATACCTATATGAAGTTTTGCTTGCATGATATGATACTTTAGTTTTTATATTAACTTCGCTCTTATTTCGATCTATTACTGCGTGACTTTTATTGTAGGTGAAAGTTGAACAACTAACATAGAAATAATCAAAGCTTCAGCAAGTACATTGAATTTTTCGTCGTTAAGTGGGATTCACATCTATGCAATTTGTTGCAGGGATTTTGACCCTATGCAACACGGTGGAAATCCCTGCAATTCTAACTCCATCCAACTACGTAATAGCATGAAGTGCTTACACTTAAGGGATTTTTTAATGAACAGTGTCCAGAGTGCCCTTTAAAAATCCCTTTAAATTAGAACTTCTAAATTGTGCAAGAGATTACAAGGTCAAAATCCCATACATCTGTGGGTATAATTCGGTCCATTACCTTAGCCACCCTCAATGTCGGAAATAATCCCATACTCGTACTCCGGCTTCTCTGAACCTAGCACCATCTAGCCAAATGCAAAAGCTCGCTCTACTGTCCTGCAAAAATCCATTTTTTTCATTTCGGGCACGGCTAAGCTAACGCTGTTCCCTCACAGTGGTTCTAGACCTTTCAAAATCTAGCTAAGAGTTGCTTGGAGCGAGCTAGTTATACAGCTAGCACCACCCAACAGACGCCGTAATCAAGTCACAAAGAAAAAAACGGTGCCCACCCCACAATCCCAAATGGTCCCAAAAACATATAGCATATGAATTTGAGCCAGCTCCATCTGGGTCCCAAATTACAACACCCTACAGCACCTACTGTAAACACAATACTACCATAGATTCGGGGTGGGCTAAGGTAACGTTGTCGCCTCCAACAATTAATTGTACAGCTTTCAAAATCTAGCCCCGAGTTGCTTTGAGCTAGCTCTGTCTAGCACCATAAATACTAGTACTACTATCGGAGTAAAAATGCAAGGCCTCTGACTTTAAGTGGTCATAACGAAGAAACTGGGGGGTGAAATTTCTTCATTTTTGGGCAGTACATTAATCATTTATATATGTTTAACATGTGTAAAAATCAAATTGGTAGAATCAGTTGTTTAACTTTATTTTAATTAACAGCAATAAAAACGCTGCATTTAGTATTTTCCTGGCTGACGGTCAGTTTTAACTTATCATAAAATTGTTATTGTTTCATAAATTGTTACCAAATTTACAAATGTTGTAGCACACATACTTCTCAAAAGTCGACAGTCAATAAATATTGATTATTCATATAATTAACTGGTTCTATAAGCCCTAACCGAAAATGTGCTATTTTGCAATATACGGTAACTAAAGAAAAAATTCTTGTTTTAAATGCTAAATTTGTATTACTCAAATCGGGCTGCATTATTGCTTTATTGAAAACAAAATTTGTTTTCTTGTAATTCAAAGTAAATGTTATAATTATCGCGAAAGAAAGACGCACATATTTCCGCGAGAGGTAATCTACCACATCGTAAATCGTGAGCGGCAAACCACAACGATGTGATTATTCTTTAGCATTGTACAAAACCATGCGCTTCATAGCAATAGTGTACGACACTGTCTTCCACCCCGTACTGCACTTCGCCGCGCGAACGCAAGCATCCATCCTTTTTTCCAAATATCTTTTTTTGTGAATCGTGTTATACCACAATATAATTACTTTAACCTTGTTATGTTACTGTCAATATTATTAATATCGAACGTTCATGCACTGAGTTACACAAGATGCCGTTTTTTTTCATTATAGTTGTAAGACTAATAAACCAATTGGCCTCAAAAGCATCTCACACCGACAAAAAGTATACACATGTCAAATATATAAGTATCTACCACTCAGTTTCAATAATATACCCGTAATTAATTTTTAGTCGAGCGCTTGTGCGATTTCAGTCATAATAAGCGCTTTTTCGCACATAAATTAATACAGAAAATTAACGATGTGTTGCAAAAATCTAAAACTGTACACCTTTTTGTAGGAATAAATGATAGTTTAAATGCACTTTATTTCATTAAATTATGATTGCTAATTACTGAGATACAAGCTTCTAAATTCAGAGGCCTTGCATTTTTACTCCGATAGTAGTACTAGGCTAGCACCATACGACAGACGTCGTAGTAAGGTACTCAAGTGAATTAAATAAAGACACTAATTAATCCAACCGTGTGGTAAACACCAATATTAGTTACAATTACATTTTACAGTTTACATTATGAAGGCGTAGCTATAGATTTATTAGAGGGGGGGCCAAAAATAAATTTTCAGCAAAAATATGTAATTTAATGTTACTTATCCTATTTACGAACCTAAAGGGCCAGATTACATTTCATCTTCAGAATCCAAGGCTGAAGGCTTAATTAATAACTACAATTTTTAAAAAATATATTTCATGAATTTTCTTTATGTTGCCACAATTTCACTAGGGGGAGGTTCAGGGGGTCTGGCCCCCTGAACCTCCCCATAGCTACGCCGTCTGTCGGGTGATGCTAGCTATATCATTAATGGAGCTAGAGAGAGGTAGCTCCAAGCAACTTGGAGATAAATTTTGAAAGCTGTACGGTTGTTGACGGCGGTACCGTTATCTTGGACCACCCCGAATGTACGGTAGTATTTTGTTTACAGTAGGTGCCGTAGGGTGTTATAATTTGGAAGCCAGATGGAGCTAGCTCAAATTCATATGCTATATTTTTTAGGAGCATTTGGGCTTGTGCGGGGGGGGTCCATTTTTGTCTTTATGAATTAATGACGACGTCTGTCGGGTGGTGCTAGAGCTGTATAACTTATGGAGCTAGATAGAGCCAGCTCCAAGCAACTCGGGGTTAGATTTTGAAAGGTCTAGAATCACTGTGGGGGGACAGCATTAGATTATCCGCCCCGGAAATGAAAATAATGCATTTTTTGCAGGACATTGGAGCGAGCTTTGGCATTTTGGAGCTGGCTGGTGCTAGGTACAGAGAAGCCGGAACACGAGTATGAGGTCATTTCCGACAATGGGGGTGGGTAAGGTAGCGGACCTGGTATAATTGCATAAGTGTGAATGCAAATATTGCTGTGATTTCTTGCAGGGATGAATTGCATAAGTAAGTGTGAATCCCACTTTACATACAAATAAAATCGCATAAAATTATTGCATTGCTAGTGTTTTCACTTTGTTTCTTTGGATGTTAAAAACAGATCAATTAATTAGATAAACATTTTAATGTGGTACTTCTACGAAAAGGAACAACGTAAACAGTAAGAATTTTATGGGGACCTGTTGAACTTTTGGACCGGACAACTAAATATTTATAACAATTTTATTTCTTTTAAGATTTGTTTTATGAGGTGTGTATAAAACGTATGGTCGGAACAGTGTTTTGCAACTTCAATAGGTCATAAAAGTAATAGCCCATGAACACATACATTTACCAGTAATTACTTACTTATATTGGTTTCTAACGTTCGTAAAACTCTGATAAAGAACAGTTCATTTCCTACTAAAGTAAACCAAGTAAGTAGTTATAAATTATGCTGTCGTTATCGAAGGAAACTCTACATAGTATAATTATTTCTGTGGAATTTACAAATGTTTCCCGGTACCAATAAGATACAAAACTTTTGTCTAAGCTTTATCCTTGTCTTTGTTGGTATTTATTCTACTAAGTTACATACGGGAGATTTCTGTTATCCTTGTCTCAACACCCTATAGCTTTTACTTAAAAATACTTTTCAATTTACTACATTTAGAAATGATACAGGATTGCCACTATATCCCCCCGAACATTGTATAATTGTTGCATTTCAACCGAATCGACCTTTTCAACTATCCTTTACGTCCGAAAGTCCATAGACTTGAAAAAGGGAAATAATGTACATTAATGTGTGCACAATACTGCAAAATGGTAGCGACTTGCAATAACGACATTTGATTTAAGAATACATAAATTAGGAGTTTGTATAAAGAAAAAAATAATTTTGTTTTTATGTTTTATGTGTGATTATGTTTTAAGTAACGTCATCAACTTTTTCCATTTGGCCAAATATGACAAACACACAATGTAATAATTTTGGCAGAACTCGTAATGAATTAAGTATTGGACAAGAATGTTGATTATGCCCTAAAAAAGCTTCTCGTTTTTAAAATTAAACATGTTAAAAAAATGCCAGATAGGTATTTGAACTAAAAAGTGCAAAGGGAAAACCAACTTTGCCTTAATGCTCATGTTAAATAATTAGGTTCTAGGTAAATAGACCGAAAGCAGTTGATCGAACTCAATTAACCGAAGAAAAATAGACCGAAACGTCACGTAACCGAAGCAGCAATAGACCGAAAATGACGTGGTCTGAAAATTACTATTGTTGCAATTATAAAGTATAAGTCTAATTCACCAAGTGAAAGCTATCAATGCGAGTTGCCAAATTATAAAATATAGAAAATTCTCTTGCTACTCACTAGTGAAGTCGAAAATAATTTAGAATTGCGCTGTTCCAGAAACACTACTAGAAAATTGTATAAGAGACAATAAAATTGTAAACAACCTTCCAGCATACTACCTTTGACGGTGTACACGTTTGATGTAACAAAATATCAAAGCTCTCTTACATTTATACGAACATTTCAGAGGATTTGTATCAACTTTTTGTACTGGAACATGAAAAACTTTTAGGCAAATATCACAGAGGATTTTAAATATTAAATATCTCCGCAATCCTCGGATCCTATCTTTATACATTTTTACAGTAGACGCAGGTCACAATTGTAGCACGCAAATATGTTTAAAGATGCTGGATCTCATTCGGTAAAGTTACCGCCTTATGACCTAAATACAAAGAAAAAATCAATTTTTAATCACGGGTTTGTTTGTTGTAGCATCTTATAACGTGAATGCGCATAAAAAGTACTTTTATGAAAAGACCGAAATAAAGTTGTTATTTCAAATTAACAATTTCTTAAATGCTACGATTTAAATTATAATATTTTGCTCTGTAGAATTACATAAATCCAAAGTTACTCTTATTCATTTACAACAATGTTAAAATAGAGATAAATAGAGAACCTTTTTGCCGGAATCAACCACTACGTGTCCAGAGCGAATATTGACGAAATCGCGCTTGTGTTCTTGATATGTACACTTTTTCATAACTGGAGGGTTGTTCTAGGATATTTCGTGTCACTTAGATCGATTAATGGTCGTTGAGTGGAAGAAATAATAGAACATGTCATAACTTTAAGTATTTATACCTAAAGTAGGGGCAAAGACGATTTCATGGTATGTGATGCACTATATTTCCTTGAAAGTGAGCGGAATAATTTCACGAATAGAAAATTACAATTTTGTATTGAAGGGAATCCCATTTCCTGAAGATGCGAAAACTTACGAAATTGACCAGTGAAGCTACACCAACAGCGTAGGTATCATATTTCACAAAAAAACGCTTCAAAAAATGCGTGTAAAGTATGCTAAACAAATATTCTCGCAAACAGTTTCTGTGGCTAGAAGTACATACAGCAACGCTTACAAAAGGGTTAGATTTAGATATTTTCGATACTTTAAATACCAGAGCACCACATAATTCAAATTTACACAGGCGACCTCTATGATGAAGCTTCACTTAAAACGTTAACAAAAGGGGCTAGAATACTAAAAAAATTGAGGTGTTCGAAAAAGATAAAAACAGAAAAACCTTTTATTGCCTGGAGGGATTTCAATGGACATTGCAGCCCATTTGCAGATGCATCACCATCTTGTAGAGGATGTTATACAGACGACGAGACGGCGCAATAAATACTGTCGAATTAAGACGATCCATGTTGGGGCAATCCTGGCCGGACATGACTACGATTAGAGCCGCTTCCCCGTCCAGCACCCTCAGTTCTACCTCACGTGTGAGATGGCTTGGGTGACGTTGTGGGGTCGAATGACTCTAATCAGGGAAGTAGCACAAAGGGACCGAATAGGTGGCCTATGTGCGCGTGGATTGTTCCACCCTCCCATAGAAATCCAGAATCCTACCCATCTGCAGATTGCAGAATCTGGGAGATGATTCTGTCAAGTATCTTATAACCTCATCAGGATTGAATTGAAAACTTATTGCTTGTCAGAAATACGGACAGGATATCTCCTCACCTTCAGTTCGGCAGTGTTTAGCAAAATATGAATATAGCATTACAGATGGCAGAAAATACAAAAAAATTGCCAAGAAGTCGAAAGGCTAGATTTTCCAAAATTTGCTGATGATTCGGCCCTCAAAAAAGTTTGTTAAACTTTAATGCAGCTTTTGACAATTATAAGTGTTCTCCAATCGTTTCCAAAGAGATCAGAAGGTAGCTTGTTGATTGTCTCGATAAATAAGGACTTTATAATTTTTGAATTTTTACGAACCTCAAGTGGGAAACAGTAAGAGAAACTCCCAAACAATTTTCTCTACATTCGCTAGGCACTGCAGGTGTGCAACGTGGAAGGTTGGTGACGATATCGCTAAGGAAAAAAAAGAATTGTGAGATAACATCACGGAACACAAATATACATTGCATTGTCGTTTCTTTTCCAAATTTTTTACTCAATGATAATAGCCTTTTCACTTGATTCTGTTTGGAGACAGAAACAAAACATCCAAAAAACCTAAAAAGGAGGTTAGCTAGATTATTTACCCATTGTTATGCATAAGAAGGTTGAGATAGGGAATTGAGAAGAGAAATATGAGCCATGTTCTGTTTCACATTTATACCACCAGTTTTAGTAAAGTATTTGTTATTCTACTTTTTGGCATCACCAAGTTATCTATCTTTTAAATTGAGATCGTATAAGATATTCATTTAGAAGTAAGTACACTGTATGAAAATGTTAATTCTGCATCATTGTACTTTCCGATAAGGATTATTTAATGGTTAGATTTTCATACCGTTCGCTTAAATTTAAAATATTTAATTTAATGCACTCTTAATTATAATTGTTTAAACAAGATAAATTCGTGGAACGAATACAAATGAGATAGCAACCAGCGCCATCTGTAATTGTCGTGTTTTGCAGCCTAAGTTCTTATATAAATTAATAGGGTTAAACAAAAAGGACAATTTATGAACACAGCAGCTACACTATCTCACCTTGTAGATAACATTTTCACACCCCGACCTTTCGTAGATATCTTTAGAATACTCTACTTAATTATCAAGTAATGAAAAGATAAGACGACATTAAACCCTTCATCACAATTAGCATAAATGTATACAGACTTTCGGGGAACAGAGAGATAATGAATAAAGATGTTCCAAGCGCTTGCCTTATTTGCCGTTAAGTATATTAGCTGCCTACTACGATTTGTAATGTACAAAAACGACCAGTTTATTTAACATAAGCTTAAATTCATTAAAGTATATGCTTTATATATTTTCCCTATTACTCTTAACCATTGTAAATATTTGAAGAAATAAATGCTCAGCGTAGAAATTGAGCCCCCCTTATAAGAAATAGTGTCTAGTTTACGAAAGTAAAATGAATGCTAAATTAATTCACCCCTACATAATAATTATTATGCATTATAAAACACTATTTTCACCGAAATCAGTTTTCCCTTGTGGTTAAACAAAGAGACACCACTATCATATCTAGTTGTAAAGATAATTACATTCAGACCCCGTAATATTTGCGCTGTGATAAATAAAATTACGCTAATTAAATATGTATATTAGATAATAGATCCTAAGCTTTCCAAATTCATGGTGTGTCACAGTCCTATAAGTACATTATTATTATTATTATTAAGTAACGTGCAATAGTTTAAATTCAAACTGAATTATGTACTAAATTTCTATTATTTAAGCTTTTGTATCTTTCTATCAGAGCTTGGGCCGGATACAGAGAAAAAGTATCCCATTACCGGTTACGGATACTAAAAATTTATCCGGATACTTTTTAAAAAAGTACGGGTGCTTTCACCTAAAAATGTACTCGGATACTTTTTAGGATACCCTTAAGGATACATTTAAAAATGAGTAGACAAGAATTTGCAGGATTTGTCTAAAAACAAAGCAAAGCACTGAGCTTTTAATTTTGAATTCTGCCAGTAGTGGATCAGTTCAGTTAAAACATTCACATGTTCAACTTTTTGGGGCCTATTTGCGCCAAAATAAAATTATAAAGATTAAGAACTATTTTGTCAGTATTATAATAATACCAAAAAAAAAACACAAAGTATATAAGTATATAGGGTTTTTTAAAAGGGAGATACAGAAAATATACAAGTGATATAAATCTAAATATTATAATGAACATGGAAATAATGAGTCGGAGTTCGCCACATAAAAACAATGATGATGATTAAATAACGAGTGTGAAAAATGGGATTTTAGATATACCTAGATAAAAAATAGGGCAGTGCGGTACGTGAATTATCAGCGGGCATCTAATGATTTACAAGTATCCGAATATCAAAAAAAGTATCCGGTATCGGGATACTTTAAAAATTGGTCACGGATACGGATACCGGAGATAAAATTTGAAAAGTATCCAGATACTACCCAGCTCTGAGGACACTTAGTAGAATCACAAAATCACGTTTTCAATATGGCAGCCGTTGTGATACATACAACTAAAAAACTAATAAATAAAATGAAATACTTTTATCTCTACATTTCTACGATGACACATGAAACATAATTTTCCAGCATGAAGGCAATTTGTTTCTTGTAGTAAAGTAATTTCAAAAAATCCTGTAGGACAGATTAGACACATTAGCTCAATATATCACAAGGCCAAGCAGAATAGTTATTACGAAGCCTATTGACACAATGTGAAAGGTGACTTGAAATTATTATATTCAATTCAATGTATCGAAATGGAAGCTTAATAGTTATTTACATAATATGAGTATGGTAAATCAACGTTTACGTTAACGAGTGAGATGTTTCGAAACGAGTAACGTAATCTGATTTAACGTACAAATAATGTAAAACATTTTAGGTGTTTTCTTTTTGCACGCTGTGGTAGACCTAAGTCAGCTCTGTCAATAACACACCATTCGTTTTATAAAAATAATTTGACTCAGTGCTCAATAACCCTATTCGTTTTAAAACCTTTATTTAAGTTTTATATTAACCTGAGGCAGAAATGTCTACATGACGCAAGGCACTTTAATCACGTGATGATTGTCACTTTACCTAACCCTGTGGCGATGTAAAAAGAAAACACCTTATACGAGGTATGTCCACAAAGTAAGTTCCGTTTGGTTATATAAAACAAACGTGTACAGATACAGAAAAAATATTTATTGTACAAAAATCTACTACTGTTAAACTACTTTTCTACATAGTTTCCGAAACTTTGTAGGCACTTGTCATACCGTGGCATAAGTTTTTGTATGCCATCTTCACAGAATGCCGCCTGTGTATTGAACCATGTGGTAACATGTTCCTTCAGCTCGTCATCATCGTTTAAGTATTGACCACCAAGGACAGATTTTAGGTATACGAAGAGATGGAAGTCGCTAGGAGCGAGGTCCGGGCTGTACGGAGGATGATCCCAGTGAAGTTCCCGTAAGAGTTGTTTGGGCACATTCTCCGTGTGAGGTCGGGCATTATTGTGGAAAAAAACAACACCTTTTGACAGTAATCCTCGGCGCTTGTTCTGTATTGCGCGGCGCAATTCCTTAATGGTCTCGCAGATGAATTTCCTTTGGTTTAACTTTTTTTGCATTTAGAAAACGAATCACAGATCTTATTTCACACGCGGCGGCATTTACAATTATGACGGACATTATAAAGAAGCACTACAAAGCACACATCGGCAGCAGCGATCTGAAAATGGCGTACATGTCTTCTTCTTGAGTCAGAGTAACTGCCGCGCATGCTGTGAACTGCGCTCGTAGCGCTGTCGCGGATAGAAATAGAAACAGAACATAGTTTGTGGACGAACCTCGTATTTCATACTGGCCAAAGATTCATTTCTTAAGAGTTTTTCTATTAACTTTATATAAAATTTGAATTTTCCAAAGTTATGTCACTTTATGTTGCTATGGCAACCTTTGTATTCGGATACAAAATTTCTATTACGGTAATAGTAGTTCACGTAGCAAGTTCCGAAAGTCATCTTTTACTGGACAAGTAGGCAAATTACAGGGCGAGCCGCAGCCGAGTCCTACAAGCCTGCGAGTCCAGTAAAAGCACTTTTGGGACGTATTACGTACAATATTTTTAAAACGGGCAGAACAATTGACCGTTCTAGGCCGGAAAGTAAAAATGAGTCCGATAAAACCTTTTACCGGACTATTACAATAAGTTTCTGGCTCGGTCCGACAAAATGAGATTTTCTGACCTAAAAATAAACCGGAAAGTACTACTTTCTGGCCGATTTTAAAAAAATACAATTTATGGTACCTACGGTAATAGTAGTTTACGTAACAAGTCACGAAAGTGATCTTTTACTGGACAAGTAGGCAAATTACAGGGCGAGCCGCAGGCGAGTCCTGCAAGCCTGTGAGTCCAGTAAAAGCACTTTTGGGACGTATTACGTACAATAGTTTTTTTAAAACGGGCAGAACAATTGACCGTTCTAGGCCGGAAAGTAAAAATGAGTCCGGTAAAACCTTTTACCGGACTATCACAATAACTTTCTGGCTCGGTTCGACAAAATGAGATTTTCTGACCTAAAAATCAACCGGAAAGTACTACTTTCTGACCGATTTTAAAAAAATACGAGTCTGGTAAAACACAGATTACTAGTCAGTATGAAATAAAGGTTAATTATGTTAGTATTTATATAACATCGGTTATAGTCAAGGAAGTATATAGAGTGAAGATTTCTGCCCCGCAAAATTTCCTGCTTCTCTCCGTGTGGTTGAATTTGAGGTTCATCAGTTAATAATTATAGGATTGTTCTTGCGCTATATACATTAGGTACTATTTATACGATCGTTTTTTGGACTACGTTATTTATTGTGAATCTACTCTTCAGACGATGAGTTTTTCTTAGTGAAGCATAATTATTGTGGATTGATAGACGAAGAAATTGCACATACGTACCTATTACTCAAAACCAATTTAAAGTACCTAAACAATTTCATTATTTATTTGTACCTGCACTCTATTAAATTATACTGATCTCCAATGTCACCTACAAATAAAATTTCTCTTCATTACAATTTTGATTTATGTAGAAAATATTCTGTTTCGGACATAAATTTAAAAAAAGTAGGTGTTTTGGTTTTTGTTTTTGAAAAATGAGATTTGGAGAGAAAAATTGAAATGTTGAGGATTTGACGTTTTGTGAAATAAAAAATAGGTTTTTGTTGAATAAAAAAAGGTTTTACGTGTAAATTAGTTTGAAATTGTTCGAGATCCCTCCGACGTCTGAGACTTTTCATAAAGAAATAAAAATCTTTAATTTATACATTATACAATTTTAGGGTTTTGATTTGTGATGGTTTGCTACTTGTAACTAAAAATTTCCTTACTAGGTTTACCGTAACACTTTCTTCTTTAGGCGTTGCTTGAATTGTTAAAGCTTTATTTAACCAAAATTAATTCATTATTTTGTAGCAACTTCTCTCTTATTTCTCACCTATTTATTCCACATTCATACACTTAATTAATTCATCATTTAATTATTCGAAGTTACACTTATTTGTTTGATGTTTTAATTTCGTTATAAATTGTTCAGTGGTTTCCATAGAACTTTGGCGCATTGTAAAGAGTTTATATCTTTCGAATGAAGTATCTTTTTTTCCATAGAAATTGTTCATTAAATTTATTAATTCATTCATTCATCCACGAATTTATATCATGTGTTTACTTTATAAGCTGGTTAGTCAATGTAATCTAAAGCTTATTAGCAGACATTTTTTTCAATCCTTGTTTTGTAATTTTGACTTGATTATTATCAATAAATTAAAAATCAGTACCGAAATACGTTCCAATTCCAATCTTACATTATGACAAGAACTACAATAGTATTATATTTGTGTGCGTGAAAGCTTTTCGGTCTCATAAGATTTGATGAAGTAGACCACAATTAGGTAATTAATTATTTGGAAATTCAGACTGACTCGTTTGAATGTTCTAAGTGTTATGTGTTTGTATATCCCGAAGGTCTCTTATAAGTTTCGGATTATGTAAAATATTTATGTACGCAAAAGACCCTGATGAGGGTAAGTCAATAATGTAACAGTCTGATCCTATTTATCTTGTTATGTGCTAATGTTTCTTGAGAATGAAGACGATCGGATGTTGATGACTACGGGTTCCAGTTGTGGCCATACTTTATTCTATGGCCGTATGGGAACATGCGCCACTAACGATTACTGCTTTTAGGAGTAAATTAAGAATGTTTTACCAGAATTAACAGATTAATAGTAACTAAATTATAAAAGAACCTTAAGGTATCTACTACCAACAAAATTTGGTAATAAGATAAAGGTAAAAAAAGAAATATCAACAATGGTAAAACAACGCGATACAATACCTAAGTCACTTTATGAAAAATTACACCATGCCCATGTTTGTACGTGCGCGTGTGTTTCTGTACAATAAACTGATGATAGATACAAATAAATGTAAGATAATTGAAATCTGCGAAATATTCTACGAAAATGTAATATAGAAATAGAGACAATCGTTTCCTTTTTCATAACTATTCGCTATAATAAGAAGTTATTCACGATGCTCGAAAGACAAGTATATAATGAATAATGCAACTTCGTACAAATTAAGATAAGTCTAACTACTTGAAAGTGTTGCAGTTGTTTTATTCAGATTCAGGAACTTTATGCTGATGTTCTTTGAAATAAATCTTTGATTGAGGTTGAGATTATCTAGTTTTTCTGTTACAATAGAACCTATTATAGTATTCGTTAATAAAACCAAACGAAAAGTTTATAACTTTCCATCATCATGTTAAAAAGATCATTTCTTTTAAAACATATCCCCTGTCTAAGTTAAACCACAGCGCCCCATTTATGGTTAAAAGCATAATCATTCATAACACAGTTATAACAATGCGCTTTACTCTGCAATGAATGGATAATATTAAATTTTATCTGGGGTAATGCAACATTCCGTTACATCATCGCATCGTTAGGAATTTTTAACCGCTAAAAATGGCTTACGTAACTGTAAAGAAAATCTAAGCTGCTTACCTCAGAGTGCTGCAAATGCACAGCTTGAAATCTGTCGTCGCTACTATATGTTGTAAGACCGACTGTAAGAAGATGATAATCCTTCCTTCTTATCCATGATACCTGAAAAGCAAATGAAATTGGTAATACTTGTTGCGCTTATATCGAATTTCTATGGACGATAGCGAAATTCAATGTAAATAATGTGTACATACAAAATTACGTTTTATCTTTACACAAAATAAGCAAACTCCATAATTGAATATTGATCATATGACTTCTTTTACTAAAATTGGATTTATATGTAAATTGCGAGAAAACTATGTATTTATTTTTAAAGTCAGTCTACTGCATGCATTTATAAAGGGTGTTCATTTATACTATATCATAATTTAAGTTATTTTATTTTTTGTGCCCTCCTGCTGTCAATATTTTGTATGTAAGTATAAGTAGGTACACAAAAAACTGTTTCTATAACAGATAAGAAACACATTCTTTGTACGGTCTTTACATTAAAGAGGTGGATCAAAACTGTACGTCTCTAAGCACGACCAGAAGCCCATTGATTATAATTCGTCCGTTTTAGAATTTTTTTTGGGTAGGTATTTAAATTCAAGGAAAATGAAGTTAAATAATAACATTCATAGCGGCTTTACATTCTTTCCTTCCCAATTATTCAGTTGTATCACTTTAGACAAATTGTTTTCAATTCAGTTTCAAAATAACAGTTTAATAGCAATTTGAAAAGTAGTTGGAAGAATTTAATGGAATTAAATCAATTGTGACACCGTGCAATCGGAAATTGGCCAATTAAGCGAAAACAAAATTTAAATTAGTGAGAAATGATTCGGATATATTGGTTCTGAATCAATTAAAATAAATACAAAAGTTTCGATATAAAATGGTGGAGAAAGTGTTGAGGATTTTCTTGAAAAGTGTGATGCTACTTTATTGCTAGGAAATTATGACAAGATAACACGAGTAGTGGGAGGATTTTTCAAGGGTTTAATACAGAGGAACATCAAGTACATAGGAATGATTGCGGTAAAACTCTTGCACTTGCACATATTAATGCTCGATCAATGAAAGTTGCATAATACTAATCTGTATTATTAAATAATGTAACTGAGGATTGGCGTCACTATGGAACGATCTGTCTTCAACCAGTTTACTCGTACTTGTACGTCAGAAAGGGTGCTTAACGAAAATTTATTAACTTCCTTGCTGAATTTACAAGCAGCTAAAGTACTAGATTTGTACAACTTGTATAAATTTTATCGTCTAAAATGCGTACTTAATAGAAAAGGAAGATTTCCTGGGGAATGTAGTAATTTCTCAAATGTATTTCTACTGAAATTAGTAGGTACAGGATACAAGTGCGACAAAAAGCCCACAAAAATATTTTCTTTTTAATATCGATAAAATTAGGAACAAGAATAAAACGTGTGCTTAATATTCTTTCACGCAGACATGAAAAATATTCTAATATGTACACTAATCGTTCAATTGACACCGTTAGTAACCGTACTCTGCGTTAAGTTATTAGCAAAGATCACAAGGGTCTCTAACTCGCAGGGTGTTTTTTTGCGTTTTCGTAACGTGAAAGAGTGCATTAATAACGTTGTTGCACTCACTACATGTAAAACGTTAAAATTGTTTTCTACTCTCATGCTAGTAAATTGTTCTACCCACTATTTGGTTGCTAAGTAAATAGATCATAACAGATACTGATACGTAATGACTAGCTCTAGCACGTAATAGGAAAAAATTCGTATCAATTCTATAAAAACTTTTCTACTCGCATGTAATACGCTCTTACTACTCTCGTTATGGAACATACTAATACGTCGATGAAGGCACGGTAACTTTCCGATTACCAACAAGTGCGGGAAAATTTACAAAAAACACTGGAACAATCCAAAAATGCAATAAAAAATAGGAGTTCCCATTTAAAATAACGAAGTTACTAGCCACTTCCGACATCTCCGGAAGCGCTGCCATTTTGCAAATATTTTACATCGATTCGGTTTTCAGAGTAACCTAAGTTCAAGTTTTCAAAAACCTATCTATAAAACTTTCCCAGAAATGTCTAACAAAAGCTCCCAAAAAAACACCCTGTATACTATTCCTAAATATTTTATATTATAAAATTATTTTGTCGAAATCATTATAATTGTTCATTGGACGATTTGTTTATCCCCAAATACTTCTATGATAGGTTATATTAATGGTATCATAAGACTTTGAGAAAGAGAAAGTTTTCTGCCAAGGTATTAGCCAAAGATTTAACGGGGTAGAAATGTTTTTTCTTATAGAATTATGTTCAAACTTTAATTTGGTTGTTTGAAGCTGTTACTCGATAGGTACAGCAACGTGCCAAATAAAAAAATAAAAAAAGTTTTCTGCCAAGACATTAGCACAAGATTTAACAAGGGAGAACATTTTTTTCTTTTTTAACTATGTAAAAGCAATATTTTAAGAGTAATTTGAAGCTGTTACTCGATGGTTACAGTTCGTATCAAAAAAAAAATTCAGGAGAGAGGACATGGCGAATTTCTGCACAAGTTCCGCCCAGGCAGCAAAAGATTTTATGGATGGTCTGTATAAGTCAGGCTTTTAAAAATCATTTCATGCCGTTACTCGACAGGCCAGCTTTTTTGCAGCCAGCTCTTGCTCTATTTCTTTGACAAAAATACGACAGTAATTGAAAGTAAAACCTTGACTTGGATACATAAACAGAATATGGTGTGCATAAAGTGAAAAAACGATTTACCAGTGGGAGGGGGGGGGGGACTTTCCGCCTATGTACACTTGTCCTGTATACCTACCTAAATAGAGGACCCATTTATTTATTAATATTAATGGTACAATTGGAACTTTCTTGAATGTTTACAAATTATTTAGTAGATTGTGCACCTCAGCTCCGCTTGGTGCACAAACTCCCACCTAGAATAAAGTAGTTCACTTACCGCCACTTGTAGTGTAAATAACTAATTTCTTGATAGATAGTATATTTTCGTGTTAAATACATAAAGTATTACATTCGTCTTAAAAAAACTAGGTAGATACATATACTGGGTGTCCCATTTTAATCTCCTACCTGTGATAATTTTACAACAAAAAATCAACAAAAATCAAAAAATGTTCCGAATAAAAAGTTAACAGTTTTGAGGGGGACAAAGCATTAACAAAATTTCTTGTTTTTATTATTACAATAAAATATGTTACGTTTTCTTCTATTAAGCACATAGATTTTTGAGTAACGAAGAAAAATTTGTTTAGTTAATAGGTAAATTATTATTATTGTGGTTTTTTTCCCGTTTAAACGTGTTTGGTTAGTAAACTATTGTTGTATCTTTTTGGTGTTTGTTGTATTTTGTTCAACTGCCATAAGTGCTCCTGCTACATATTTTTTAACAGAGTATGGCAAAATAACAACTAATTGATAAATGTAAGTTTGTACTTATAAAACTATCCCTAGGGATATTTTTCTTAGAAATTTGTTGTTCTTTGTGGTTTAAAGCGACCAGATGACATACTTTAAGAGTATCGTTTTTTTTCAGTTTAAATCATTTCCAAATGGAGAAAATCCCATTGAGTATGTATGTAAAAAAGGGACTCTTCACCTCGAAATTTTGTGTATAAAAGCAGAAAGAGGTCGGGTACAATAGGGAAAACCTTGTTGCTTGCTCTACATCACTTCTCCCTCTTCTAATTAAATTGTTACGATGTGTATGGAATAACATTGCAATAACATTATAATAATGTTGCATAAAATGTGATTTTAACATTACCACCATATAAATTGGAATTGAATGAAGTTCAGTAAATTTAAAACTTTCCGAAAAACCAAAGTTCAGAAAACAAATTAATTCTTTGGAGTCCAACTATAAAAAGTGAAAAACAGAATCTCGCGAAAAAGATTATTTTTCTATTGAGGAAGTTACAGTTAGCAGTGATGGTGTGCATAGTACATTCTCATATTTTCTACCCAGACAAAGGGCCATACTGACTTCGCTTCAAATACATTTTCTTGCATTTTTTAATAGAATAATACCATATATTTCCTTAACGTACTCATATTTAAAACATACCATTTTAAATTCTAAAATTTATGACCGTGCTCTGTAACTTTGGCATATAGTCATGTGATAGCAAAAATTTAAGGCTGCCTGCCGTTTTGTAGAACATTTTGTTTATAACCACGTAACAACACTAGAGTTAAAATAGTCTATTTAGAACACTGTAAACGTGACTAAAAAAAGAATTTTTAAGGTGCGTTGTATTAATATGAATCAATATTGCAAAGAAAATGAGGAAACCTTAGGTTTTCAATATATGATCATAACATCTAATGCGTTTTGAAAGATTCATCTCAAGATTCGATAAATAATTCAGTAGGTATGCAAACTGGGACGGCATAACATAAAATTCATCTCAATATTTTATTATTTTTCAGTTCAGTTTTTCATTCCTCATATAATTTACAAAACGGAGTAATCGAAAAATAAAACGAATCTGAATAATTTCGCTATTTTCGATATCCACTGCCTACATATAAAAGAGCACTTTTCACTGATTTCGCACGATTGTGAGTATAGATCAATCTCGTACGTTTACAAAATCTAGTAACATAAAACATTGTTAGTCCGTACCAAATCAATTCAATACCAACATCGGGGGGGATAAAATAAAAGTACGTTTTAAATTAAACTGATTGTATAAGTTAAACGCTTTATTTCGTGTTACTGATAAAAATGAAAATGTCTATCTTTTTTAGACTTTAAAACAATGCTGAAAAAAAGATATTCCGTTAATTAAATCAGTTTATAAAATGACGTGGTAATATTAATTTCAATTAAATTCAACAATACAATTTTAAAGAAATGTATAAAAAACCAAAGCTGAGATTTATTACAATTTTAAAATTCGAATGCGGAGCTCCGAACGTCAGCATGCTATGCTTCAGACGACTTTTTGCTCAATGGCAACTTTCAAGAAGTGTCGAATTGCTTTTAAAGTTCTAATTTGAATTTATTAGGATTCAAGTGAGGAAGGATTGCTGGCTACAACGGTGTAGTAACTGCCAATTATTTAGAATGTCCGAGAAACGGGATGAATGTGGAACAGTATCGCTTTGGATCGTAGAAATTTACACATTTTTTATTGTTTAATAATGTTGAATAAATAAAAGTTAAGGCTTCACCAAATCCAGTGGTAAATATGAATTACGTCTAAAGGGTGGTTTATTAAAGTTTCTTGGTTAACGAGTTTAGAGTTAGTCATTATAACAAAAAACCTTTTCCAGACAGAAATCGTAAAATTGCATTACTATTTGCTTTTAACATTCGTCAAATTATGCCTTCACTATATTTTAATCTAAATATTTTGTAAAACGATTGGAAGCCATTTTCAACACTAACACTTCATTTTATTGAGCTATGTATAGCAAGCGTACAGTTTTTTTGTGATTCAAAATGTAGATAATATCAATTACTACTGGATTAGCAAAATTTAACTGATTATGGTTCTTGACATATTGTCATGACTACAGTATGTTGATGATATGCATATATGAAGGTGTTATGGTCAAGACCATGTTCGAGACGGTATTCAAAACGACTCTAGTGTTAGAATCTAAAGCCCTTAGACAATTAAAGGACTTCGTCCTGCTTTAAATCAGCGAATTCTGTAGCAAAGCGAGAGGGAAGCACCCATACCGAGCCGCTCAAGGGACAAAAAGGGCCCTGGAAGATGAGTCTAGCCCATCTTTGAGGACTATACAAAGGGCGGAGGAAGGCTATCCATATCCCACATAGGAGAAGTAAATCAAATTGATCACAAATGGGAAGTCGAAGATACAGATTGTGGGTGAAAAAATAGAGACAATTTCAACGTTACAATAAAAGGAGGGGACAACAAAATCGTGGTCGTAAGAGGCTGTCAACGTGGGGCTGCACAAAAACCAATGCTAGAGGGAGAATGATCGAAAAGATGATGGCCGCGCTAAACATCGTTCCCACTGAAGGAAGCACACCAACTTTCGTAAAGAGGGAGAGGAAATTCATCATTGTAACGTTGGTGAGTGTGTGTGGTGGGTGAGAAGTGCGCAACAGGAAGGTACCGGAAACAGAATCTGCAGCATAAGAAGATCTGTAAACCTACAGACTGCTTTTCTTGTAGACAAAATATCTGGAAATTCAAGAATATCATTTTCCAAACAATAAAGAACAGCCTCCACTGTTAGATTACTCTTATCATGAAAATTAACTGCCAGTTGATAGATGTCCAAATTATTAGGACTTATTTTCCCCACAATTTCCAATTTGTGATAATTTCACACATTTCACCTCGGGATCAGTAGATGTAGCATAAAATCCCTCTGTAGTAGACAATGAACATAAAAGAATAAATTGTCAATACAAATTAGAATTACTTTCTTACAGATTTGTTCATGTGATGCATTTACTT
The DNA here is from genome assembly GCA_036250285.1 of Pyrocoelia pectoralis. Taxonomy (NCBI): domain Eukaryota; kingdom Metazoa; phylum Arthropoda; class Insecta; order Coleoptera; family Lampyridae; genus Pyrocoelia; species Pyrocoelia pectoralis. The sequence continues at coordinate 11,055,756 of CM070075.1, forward strand.
CGATATGACCTGAAAGAAACGAGATAAAGTACCTGCAACACGAGACGTCGCCGATATTTTTTCAGAAAAGCCTAACTTCCGTTTCTTATGGAATCATGAACGAAAAGCTGTTAATTTTTAGAGCACATACTAATTAAACCAGTAAAATATGGTATAAAGTTATGGGTATTAGTACTAACAGTACGGAGGAATTATTATCCAGTAAAATTACACTTTCCGAAACAGTACGTAAAAACAAAAAATCTAATTAGTTTAGTGTGTTACCAAACCCAAAAAATGTGTCTATCGTGCATAATCAATACGAAAATAGTCACGTAGGGCATAAATTCAAAGCTGAAATGATTTTGGAATATTATAATAGAGAAAGGGGTGTCGATATTTTCGTACTATGGTTAACGAAAACGCAGACTGCAGTCCAAAACTCATAATGAAGAACAAGCGGAATTTTTTTTAGAAGAACATCATAGGAAATATTCTTTCCGAACTACTACAACTTGTAATAATTATGCTCTTTATTCAAACAGGCATTGAAAGAAAGCCTAAATACTCTTTCTAGAGCGATGGATAGTATAGGAAGAAAAATATCAAAAATAAGATCGACATATCCAAAAATACACCACACATTGCTTTAGAGGAAATGGCAACAAATATTCAAATAGAATTGTCGGGGGCGGGACACTACGCCGAATGCCCACAACGCCGACACGATTTTTTGATGGCCCATATCGCCGACTAGGGACACTACGCCGACGGACACTACGCCGACTGTGCCCACATCGTCGACAAGTGTACAAGGGATACAACGCCGACCATGCCCACATCGCCGACGGACACAACGCCGACAGTACCCACATCGTCGACAAGTATGCAAGGGACACTTTGCCGAAGTTTTATTTTAATTGCAGAATGCAAAATGCAAAACTGAAACGTAGATTGCCACTAAAGCGCCTAGGTTATTTGCAGGTTTAGTATATTTTTTTTCAATTGATACTTTTTCATAGTCAAGTGCAACATTTAATTACGCAAATAAGTTTAAAAATAATGATATTACGTTAGGTAATGTTTTAACGTTCAAACCGTATCAAACCTTTTTAATTCAAAATTTGAAAAAAATCTATAAATACATAATTCCATTGTAAAGAGATTTACGAATTTCTAAACTTATCAAAACAACAAACATTAGTGTCCTAATTCCTAATTTGACAGTAATACTTCTGTATCTGCTACTCGAAATAGACTCTGCAATTAAAATTGCCGGCGTTGTGTCCACAGAGAAAAAGTCGGCGAAGTGTCCCTTGTACACTTGTCGACGAGGTGGGCACTGTCGGCGTAGTGTCCGTCGGCAATGTGGGCATGGTCGGCGTTGTGTTCCTTGTACACTTGTCGACGATGTGGGCACTGTCGGCGTAGTGTCCGTCGGCGTAGTGTCCCTAGTCGGAGATATGGACCATTAAAAAAGCGTGTCGGCGTTGTGGGCATTCGGCGTAGTGTCATATGCCCGAATTGTCAACGTGATCTGAAAACACTAACTATTAAATCCCGAGAATTAACAAGAGATGGAGAGAAAATGTTATTTCTAAATAAAACCTAAATGAGCATTTTACCATTATTCTTTTAATTCAATTTTATTAAACAAATACGAGCGTAAGAATACAAACTTCAGTCAGAATTGACCAACATTAGGGTTCTACCATAATAAAATTATTTTGATGAGATTCCATTAACTCTACAAATTTTTTATAAGCAGATGAACGTAACGGGCATACAAATATTATCTGAGCTGTTAATCCTACAAAGATGAAAGAAGGCAACAAAATGAAAAGGTCGATTTGCTTAAAATTGTGAAAAAACTCGCCATTACAGTTCATCAAGATATACATTTAAAAGAAGAAAAATAAGTTTTCCAGAATGAAAACTATTTCATTCCAAACATGAATCGGTATTTTTTCTTCTCCATCTCCATAGTACCATAAAGTTGTAGGTACTCGTATGTCTGTCGTTATAATGCTTTTAAATTTGATTATCGAGTATTCCTTATATTTCGGAGAGTCTGTAAAACATGGAAAATGACAACTGCAAAAGGTTTTCAATTCAATTTAATTTAAATGATTTCGCTCTATAAAGCTAATGTAAAAATTGATGTTCTCCATATCGTTTCTAGTGTACAATTACATGTAGAAAAATTTTCCAAGACACACATCAGATATTGTACCTATACGATTATAAATATATTTTGCTGTGGACTCCGTAAATTAAAATGCAGTCGGTGTAACTAGGTAAGGGCAGCTATCAACGGATTTTTATTTGTAAGTTACACTGTAACATATTTCTAGGTTTCCTAATTTGATCAGATTTCGATAGTTAGTTCTAAACACGTCAATTCTCAGAGAACGAATAATAAAAATCAATTCTTAAACGAGTTTAAATCTTGTAAGTGCGACCGCTTTTATTTTTATTACTGTCGGTAGGTTCGCAATAAAGATTAAAAGAACCACCCTGGTATTTCGTGAACTCAAGAAATTGCATGAAAAGTTTGTGTAAAAACTTGAAGGAACCATTACAGAGCTTTCCCACGCAACCCTAAAGGACTCAAATTAATTAAAAAAAGTTTACTGTGCTCCGGTCTTGCCATGTCATTGACAGATTACATAAGTTAGTAAAGTTTGTAAGATGTTTATGGCCTGTAATTCTATCACATTTCAGACACCGAATATTTCCAATCCATACAAGATCAGTTGTGAAAGTCTATAGTAACAAAAGCGGTAATAGAAAAGGGCGTGTATGGTTACATTACTGAAAACGATTATGTGATTTCAAACGTTACTTTCATTGCAAGGACGAATTGGTGAAACCCGACAAAAAGAGAGTTTTCATAACAAATTCTCAAAATACACTATCCATTTCGTTCGGAGCGCTTTTAGTTTAATGGCTTTGTCGTATACAATACATTGATGTCACATTTCAGAGAGATTACACCAAAAATCGACACTAATTGACATTCTCAATCACTATATAGATTTCAAATTAATTGGAAAGCATTTAAAATGGGTTTCTCTTGTAAAACTAGGCTGTGTGTATATATTTTATAAATGTAATTGCCAAGTTCATTCTGCGTGCCATAATGTATTCAAAAGGTTAGCATAAATACTTAATTTCTAGCCCTAAGTATAGGAACAAAATTAAATTAAGTTACCTAGTCCAAGTAAACAGACTATTTTAACTTATAATTTAATACAAATCTCGAATATCCTACAACAGAAAACGCTTGATCAAAACAAGATATCACTTAAGATAATTTGCACTAATGCCCTTCTACCATTGTTGGGGTCTACAAAATTACAATTATTACCAAACCATACAATGGTTGATTGACATAAACGAAGAAAATGGTTATAGGTACATCAAGTGGTAAGACTCTAACTTTGTGAACGGGTTGCTCGAAGACAAACAACACAGGGGATGCCACCCCAATGTAAGTCGATGTAGAGAAACCACTCACAAATAATGTAATGAAAGATCACACCAACCTCCACAGAATTCGAGATCAGCTCCGTACCTTCAACGACCACAAGAAGGGAGAACCACATTGCTCTCAACATGAACGCACATCGCATCGTTAGGAATTTAGTTACTCTCTTTTCTTTATTTTAAATTTAAAACATAAAAACCTCTGCCACAACCCCCCAAGGAATAGACCGACCACAGTCGTTGTGTAACAGATCCTAACCCCTTCACCACGGTAAAGGGTTCACGGACGAAGCATGCCCATACCTGTATCCCAGCTTGGAGCACCGCCCCGACCGAACACATTCGGCGCACTAATTAAAATTTCATCTAGGGCCCATCACATACACAGTAGTTAAAATGCGTCAAAATAAAGGGCTGAAAAGTTTAAACACATCCAACGCCCCAAAAATAAGGTGGTGCTGAATACTACCAACTCGCATACGAAAAATACCACCCTCACGTGATCAGGACGACTACGAACAAAAACCGTTAACGATGTCTAAAAATGTTCGCTGCCCAAGTGCGCATTGGACAGTATAGTATTAAACATAACAAAGAAATACTTAAATTCATCATGGAGTTTTATGTCTCAAAATGACCCTAAGAACATGCCACGGCTCATATGCCTAGTTTTAGCAAAAAGTATAATGTTTCAAGTTATCTAGGATGTGTCAAAGTGAGACAGATACTGTTTTCTTGCGATATTTTGCGATTCTTTCAAAGTTACAATAGAAATAGCATACCCCAATGCGATATCGATAGGCATAACTGCCGTGGGGGTTCTGTTATGTTGTGTTATAACCCGCTCGAATTCATTAGTTAGAGATACCTATTTAACTTTGTTAGTTCTATACTCAGTCGATAGATGGCATAAGAATGCACATTTTTACGTGTAATAATCCGCTTTCTACCCACACAAAACTCATCTCTTTCGTCCTGTTCCGTTTCAGATAGCTCCATAAGAAATACATTGGCTTAACCACGTGACTATCCGTTCGCCTACGCAAATTTCATTTCGTTTGCGTTGGTTCCCTTTTTATGTTAAAAGCAATCTCCGCCGAGTTGGAAAGTGTTACTTGCGCATTAGGTATTCCTTCACCGTTTCTCGTATTGTGCTAGTCGTTCGATCTACGTTTCTTAATAAATCGATATTTTATCGGATATTAGTGATCAACGATAATTAAATGGTTAATTGGGACCAATTGCTCATCCCTAAAAATCATTAAACGTAACTTTTACGTATTTAAAAGCATTAAGTGAGAGGTGAACAGTTTTGCTCTACACGCTTGGAATATTTTTCAAGATAAATCTACTTTTATTTTCTCAATCCTTTACTAATTTCGAACTTATTCTCTATAGCGGCTTTCCTTTACTCATAATCCTGCCGGATTCCTTCTAATTTCTCTGTTCAACGATCGCTGATGCACGTTCTTCAGACCATAAATTTACTCCGCCATCTTGACGTTTGATTACCTACGCTTCCATACCAGATGTTAACTACTCGACATCAACATCGAAGCCAACGATAATTTTACGCCGACTGATAAGTTCAATAACCGATTTAAATTCAGTTTTATATTTACAATTTACCGTTACGCTAAATTACCATTTTGCTTATTGATAAATTTTAGTTTACGTCATTGCTCATTTTCTTACGTCAGTACTTTTATTACGTCATACTTTTGTTAAACATATTAATTTACTAATTTACTTATCACTTTGATAAGATTTAAGAATTCGCTTACTCATTTATTTGCTATTCGTTATAAATTTGTAACCATAATAATTACTTTGTAACTATTTTACCTTGAACCTTTTATTTATTTAAAAGTTAACTTTAATATTGAGTATTTTGTTAATAATACTTGAACCTAATTCGGAATTCGACCCCTTTGTCATCGGATTAGTAAATAGCAATATCTCATTTGGCTTGTTCCTGCACACAACCCCTTTTTTTATTATTTTGTTTAGCTAGCTTCGTCAGTTCTTCGCTTGCGCAAGGGATTGGAACTGGGGCTACAGCTTACAGGTACGTTCAATTTGATTATTTACTTAACCTTTTGCATAGATACATCGTATTCTGATAATAATTTTTATGTAACGTCACTATATGAATTTTCTCACTGTTTTCTACAAAGTAAATTAGATTAACCATTGTTCTTTAAAAGCCCTAGTGGTATTATTATTAATTTTCCTTATTTTGTATTAACTATTTATATTTGAAACCAGTTTATGTTTAATTAGTCATTATAACTACGTTAAATTTACAACGCCTTATTTTTTTGTTATTGCTTACCTACCACCATTTCTTTCAGCTGCTACCTTCTTGAGGATATCTTCGTAGTTCTGATCCTCAATTTGGAAAACCAACATTCTCTAGAACTCCGTGGCGCCCTTTTTCCGAAATCTCGCTTTCTACTATTATCTCAATTACCGATAAGATCTATTTTTTTTCCTCATTGTAGCTAACCCACCCCAAATGTTCCTACTAGCACTGAGCGACCGAGGCCATCGCATTTTCAAATTTAGTTACGACCCATTCTTGCCGTAACAGTTCATTGGGGTCATTTTCAGATATAAAAGTCAACAATCCGACCAATACAGTGGTCACAGCGAGTTTTCCAAAAAATGAAGTCCAAGTATTTTCCAATGGCGAGTGAACTTGGGGTACTAGCAGGAAAAATTGTCGTTCCATCACAACTCTTTACCTCAGGCTAAATTTCCTCGTAAATTGCTCTAATTATTCGAAAATTTCGGAATACATCAAACAAATTCGTAGAGATTTCTTCAGTGGAATGGGCCAACGTAAACCAAGATCGGTGCGTGTAGGTGAAAAAAAGATGGCTAAGAAGAACATCAAACTGGGCAGACGTAAGAGAGCTTTGGAGGCCTTCAACGCGATAGAAATCAGGGTCAATATTGGATCGAAAAAAGTTCTTGAACCCCCCCTTAACTTCATTTTCCAGTGGCGTAACTATAGTTTCTGTACCGTTTACCAATTGAACATACTATCTTCGTCATAACTCTACCTTTTTATAAAATATCGAAAATGTTATGAACACGGTAATCTTCAACATGATCTAAATTATTCAACATGTTTGCTTTTCACCTTTTCGTCAAATGCTTGACTTCAAATAAACAACATTTAGCACTAATACATGACAGTTTATCTACAGCTCATGACGTAAAATGACAATAATAAATGCACAAGAATAAATCCTAATTTATATTTCCGTCATCATCTCCTTTCAAAAGGGTCTTGGACAGTGTGACTCGGATATCGAAACAATACCATAGCGCTTCATATAACTCATTTTAGAACGCGCGTCTCTTGCGACCCGTAACAAAAGGACAATGAGATGTAATTTAACATTTAAATAACACAAGTGCGGTAGCGATATTATATAATATTAAATATGGAAGATTGGTTTAGTAAACAATATTCATTAACTCGATTGTGTTTCTTTAAAATTTCTCAAGTAAAAATAAGCACCAATAATACAAATAAGTTTTTGATAAACGCAAAGAAAACAAAAATTTTGACTTTTATGAAAATTTGATAATGAAATTTTCTGGTATTAGCTCTTACAACAACAATGTCGATCTTCCGCCACTCTGTCACATATATGTCTTGGTGACAGATTTCAACGATAACGTCATCTGGCATTTACATACATATTGAACAAATTACTAATTTATTAATTTATTTAACTAAATTACTCTTATATCAAGTTGGTTTTGACAAAATCAACAAACGCACGTGAGCAACTGTCTTGTAGATTGTCATCTTCGAAAAATAAAATAAATACAAAGAATGGCTGATTTTTCTAATGAAGAATATGCTGACATGCATTTAGTTTATGGTGATTGGTGAGGTCCAATGTAACACGCTCGTGCGGGAACGAAGATATGCAGAAAAATATCCCTCTCGCAAGACATTTATAGCCGTACACCGAAGATTGAGACAAACGGGGTCAATACTACCTAAACGTACTGGAACTACTGGTAGGCACGCTAATGTAGCAGAGGCCTTCGAGGAAGACATTTTAGGCGAATTTGAAGAGAATCCTGAGGTTAGCGTCAGACGACTAACTGCTAGGTATCCTAATATTTCAAAATCTTCCACATGGAATATCATCCATAAAGAAAATTTTTATCCATTTCATTTTCAAAAAGTTCATACGATGTTAGACGGGGATTTTCCTGCTCGTGTATCGTTTTCAAATTGGCTGCAAAATAAAAAAAATGAAAACCTTAATTTCTTCTCTCATATTCTATTTTGCGATGAAGCGACTTTTACCAGAGATGGAATCTTTAATTTCCATAATGGGCATCGTTATGAGTACGTTGGTGCAAATCCTCATGCAATAAAAGAGACAATAAAGAGTAATTTAGTTAAATAAATTAGTAATTTATTTCAATTTATTTTTCTCGAGAAGGGTGCATCCTAACGATTTGAAACAAGAGCACATTATTTTTAGAAAAGACCCTAGAGAATTCGAATTTGACACTAAAACTGTCAACAAAATAAATGTAAAAAAATACAATCCAAAATGTCTGCGGCCCCTCCCACATGAGACGCTAATGGCCGCAGCAAGGAAGTATTATTTACAGCGACCGATGTGTGATCAGAAGGTAAGTCATTGTGCAAAGTTTGGACATTTTCGATCGAAACGTTTTTGAGATATTACAAACAAAAATACTTCATGGCACCATCTATAAGGAGCTCCAGCTCGCTTAAGAAGCATTTTTGGACTAAGATAATTTGGGTTAAATCGACATAAAATAATGTCTACTAACTGGGATTTTCGTTTGGCACCTTCATTTCTGGACACCCTGTATATCTCTGTACATATTCATTTTATGGAAAAATGCTTCAAAGAAGAGTTATTTGGTATTTAATTTCTCATCACATGGCATTTTTACTTTTTTTTATTTTTTTAAAGCAAAAGATAAAAATTATATTTATTTAATGACAATATATATCTATAGCCAACTTATTTGATAGAGTGTTTTATTCTCTTTTCAAGAATATAAAATATTAATACTCTTGCATCTGAAAAGCATGTTGCATTTTCACCTGGCAGGAAAATGTCACATTTTTTACCCTGTATTTTTTCCCTTCAAGTATCGACTAACCATATTTATATCACGCGTGAAAATTTTTTTTGATATTGGATGTGCGGTTGCCAAGTTGTTAATTATTTTGTCAAAATTTTGTACAATTCAAGGGCGGACTATAATATTCATAGCTATGTTATTCTTCAAAAAAGGAAAAATTTATTTGACGAATAATATTACCCTAATGTCGTGTTACTCTACAAAAATCTAAGTGATTAATTTTATACCGAGTGTTTAAAATGAGAATTTAAAATTTGTGAATTTTAAATAGAATTTATACGAATATTTTAAATGGAACACTTTGTATTTTTATTTACTATCATATTCTCGACAAAAAATCCTATTCAAAGGTGTATTATTTCCTGGTATTATTTTTTGTACTTTTGTTAATATCTACGATTTTGAAAATTTCACGTAAAAAAAATTTGTTAAAAGCAATTTTTGTTTAATTATTATTACAAATATTTAAATAGTTGGTATCAACGTAAACGAACAAATCTTAAGTCCTCAAGTCAAGATTAACGAAGATTGTGTTGATATTATAGCAACACATGCTTGGTTAACCAAATGTGATATTTTCCCAGAGTCAGAGGGTTTCATGTTTGCCATACAAGATCAGATCATTTACACGCGAAATTACAGAAAACAATAATTAAAGATAGGAAAATTACACATGATCTTTGTAGACAATGTTCGCAAAGACCAGACACCATACAACACATTATATCAGCATGTACACGTCTAGCAGAAACAGAGAACAAACACAGACACGATCAGGTAGCTAAGATAATACACCAAAAACTTGCCACAAAACACAACCTTTCTATTGATAACACACCCTATTACAAATATACACCGCAAGTTGTACTTGAAAACACCACCACAAACTATATTGGGATAGGACACTACTCACAGATAAAACTGTATATATAACAATAGGCCAGATATAACACTTATAGATAAAACACAACAAATCATATACAAATATTGCAGTTCCCAACACAAACAATTTAGGCAATACACTCTTTCGGCAAACCTATTTGAAAGGTAATCCTTAACCACCTGTGAATTATGCGCAAGTGCACCATCCTGCTGAACCCAACAATCGCGTACGACGGCTTTGGGCGAAATATCAAGAGCGTCTTCCTAAGTAGAATCTAGTAAATTTAAGTAAAATAAGTATAAAATCGCAAATAAACCATAAAGTGTGATACAGGGTTGAATGCAGAATAAACAGCTCTTCTAATATTATGTATAAAAAAATCAGAACCGTATTTAAAAAAACAAAGTTGATATTGGTTACTTGAAAACAAAACTTCGGATTCTAATTTGTTGTATGTCATGTTAAAGAACATTAAAAAGTACCTGTAGAAACTTTTTTTACTTTTTTACGGTTCGAAATTTCGTCAGTTTAAAGATGTCATTTTACTAAACTCAAAATTACCCAACTTTTCTCCAATTTAACTGAAACTTTATCTGTTACCGTTTCCGATATCCCCATAGTGGCCCTCGTTATCTTGGACACAGTGTATACTGTCTTCATTTGAAAAGGGCCCATGCTTAATATTTTACAAATGCGCCGTCTTAGAAATAAATGGCGAAGCACGTCAACTTTTAACTTGAGGGAGGCGATAATGTCATAAACTTCAGCTCCCCTACTCGAGATACCCCTTAAATTTTTTCAAATGGGTTTAGGTATCAAATCATACCTCATTTAAAAGGTCTGGTAAAACTCTATTCAATCATAAGTTTTTGTCTTGGAATCTCTTAAACGTATTATGTTATGACATAAAAAAGAATTTTATTTACTTGCTAAATTTGCACTTCCCTGCTAAAATTATTGCACTCATTTCTCTTACAAGGATTCCAATAATATCTATTCTAATGGGGTTTCTGTCCTGAAGTGAAAACCCGATAACCTCTTTAGGATATTTAAACGTGATTCCGTAGTTACTACTGTCGTCCTAAATCCCGCATTTCGTAATATTGTTACCTAAAAGTAATCAGTTTTGAACTACATTTAATTATTTACGGTAAGCTGTATAGCAAATCGTAAAGAACTCTTAAATCACTACGTTAATACTAAGCTAGGTTATCACCTATTTACACATAAACTAGTACCTCACACAGAAGGATGTGTTACAACTGTCCAGAGAATCATTTACAACGTTAATGAAGTTGAATTGCGGTGGTTACAATTTATGTTCTATAAGGGTATATTTCCGCACAATCTCCTTTCTAATGGAATTGGATTTGTGGAAGATAAACTTAATCACGTAAATAACGTTATGAAGGTATCATTTCGTTAGACGACAAAGTTTATGTTAGTTCATTTCCTTACTGAAATACATAGGTAGTAAAGAAGTTCCCTTTCTATCTACAATTGAGGTATTTTTGCCACTTAAAACCATTTTTTCGGATATTCAGAAAAAATTTTCATAGTATTATGAAGTATAATATAGCAAGGTTTCGCGAATTTTTATGTAGTAATCAAACAAATAGCAGTTGGCAGATGTTCGCAGTTAAATGTTGCAGCATTCAAGTTGATCGATCCATTAACACTAATGTTTTTGAGGTGATGATGAGTTGAAACCCATAATATGAAATTTAATATCGTTACACAACTTTCAGGAGAAAAGGCGTCGTATGAAAGTTAACAAGGTGTCACTTAGAATGAAGTTGCTTCTAAAACAGTAATTTTAGACGTACATTTAAGACAAAGATTGCAATATATGCTTCATCATGAAAGTAAAATTTGGAACATTTGACTATTTGCATATATAATTTTCCCTTTAATCAACAAAACTCATAATTGTAGAAACGCTTTACTGTTATTATTATTAACCAACTGATTTTGGTGCATTTCGTATATCACAGGTGTGATCTTATCATATTTACCGAGCATATACTTTGTCTATATTTCCTAAATGTAAAAATCATGTTGTCTCGACTTCTATACAGGGTGTTTACGGTCTTGCGATTTTATTTTTAAGGGGTGATTAAACATCTTATAAAAAGGTCATTAACGTAAAAATGTCTAAAAAATGCTTCCTTGCGAAGATACGGTCCTGTCAAGTTACAATTTTATTTCAGAAAAATAATGGTAACTTTGGAATTACTCAAGATAATGTTTTCAAACTTCACACATTGAGGATAGCTACAAATAGCTTAAATATGAAGTATCAAATTTATAACCAGAACCGGAAAGTAATTTTCAGGGTCGTATCAAGACAGACAAACTCCCACGGCTCATAGAAGACGTTATTTTATTAACAAAAGTTCCAATAAAAAAATCGCAAAAATGCTTTCCTGGTAAGATACGGCCCTGGGAAAGTTAAAAATTAAAAAAATGCTTCAGTTAATAAGCTTAATCACCACTTAAAAAAATTAAAACAAAAAAAAATTTAACAGTAATATCTCTTATTATGCACATTTTATTAAGACGTTTTTACGTTAATGACTATGTTTTAAGATGTTTAATCACCCTTTAAAAATAAAATCACAAGACCGTAAACACCCTGTATAAGAGTAAATGCATTTATCAAGTCAAAGTTGTCGAGCGTACTGTAAATATTTATTTTCAAAAACCTTAGACAAAGTATCTGATAAGTACGTGGTGTAACACTTTTAATAATAATAATTTGTTGTTTGAGATTTTGTCGATTTTGAAAACGTATTACAATTAAATAATGACATCTCCTCTCAAGTAGGTTAGGAAACATCAAAGTTGGTATTTGAAAATAGAACCAACTACTTCTTGGTTTTATGTATAACCACGAAGAAAATTTTGAAAAAAATCACAAAACGATCAGTAAATGTCAAAATAAGAGAGAAATTACAGATGTAAACTAATGAAATTATGTAGAGCGCCAAGTTCATGTTCGAAGCGAATTCTATATACACACGTGTATATAGAATACCAAACCAACAAGCCCTCACACCAGTTACCCCAATAAACTCCGAGGGTCCAGAAAGTAGAGGACCACCTATTCTCCAAAGTCCAGAAAACAGAGGTCCACCTAAAAAGAGTGGACTATTCTGAGTGAGCATCAACGACGTACGTCGTCGTCAAAAAGAACGGTAAGATAAGGATCACTGGCAACTACAAGCCTACACTCAATCCGAGGATCATAATAGATGAACATTCGATTACCAAAATGGAACACCTATTCAACCTAATGCGCGGCGCCGCTGTATTCTGCCACCTAGAGGTGACCGACGACGCATACACTCATCTGGAAGTTGATGATGAGTTCAGTCACGCGCTCACACTCAACACTCTGACCCACGGCCTGATTCGCTCCACGCGAGCTGTATATGGAGCAGCAAACATTCCTGCTATCTGGCAATGACGAATGGACACGGTTCTGCAAGGTCTTCAAAACACAGTAAGCTTTTTTGGCGACACTTGTTTTTGCTGACAACTTTGAAAACCTTATGCAGGCACTAAATACAACCTTGCAACGACTACTCTCTGCTGGAACATCAAGCAGTTTGCCGGTAGGGCGCCTTGAAGTTATAGCGGGCGAGAACAGAAGCCATCGCACGCGAGATCAAAAAACACCTGCACCTTGGAAAAATTGTTAAGATCTTGGGAGAAGGGCAAGATCTCGCCCGCCATAACTTCAAGGCCCCCGAGGCAAAGTACACCCTAGCGACCAACTGCTTGATGTTCGAGCACAGAGTAGTCGTTCCACCTACACTACGCGATGCAATCCTCAATAACCTGCACGTAGCTCACCTGGGGATAGTGAAGATGAAAGTTTTGTGTTTTGGCCTGGCATGGCCGCCGATATCGAAACACTTGGCAAACTTTGCGCTGCGTGTGCGGCACATGCGCATGCCGGGAGTACCCGAAGGGACCATGGGAACGGATACACATCGATTACCCGGGCCCAGTGGCTGACACTATGGTATTGATTATGGTTGACGCCTATAGCAAGTGGCTCGAGGTCAAACCCACGATCATAACGACAGCAACTGCAACAATAGCAATAATGGATGACCTGATCTCCACCTATGGTACGCCCGTAACTATTGCCTCGGGCAACGGCTGACAGTTCATCGCAGATGAGTTTAAGACCTTCTTAGAGAGCAGCGGGGTGAAGTATTACAAACTTACAGGACCGTACCATTTAGCGACCAATGGCCAAGCCGAACGCTACGTTCAAACGGTTAAGGACGCCCTTTATGCGATGAAGACAACCAAAAGAACTCTTTGGAACAACTTGAAGGAGTTCCTCCGTCAATTCCGCAAGGCACCACACTCTACTACAAGGAAGAAGATCAAGTGAAAAGTGGTGATGGGCGGAAGAGGAGATAGAGAGGGTGGATGAATGAAGATACTTAGGTTATACACTGAAATACAACAATAGGGATGACAGTCATATAAGAGAACTTGCGAAGAAAGGGAACAAAGTGTTAGGACAGGTATGGGGAATAGGAGAAAGGGTATTCGGAAAGGATATACAGAAAAGAAAATGACTATTCGAAAAATTAGTTAAATAAATTAGACCGGGATATACAATGGAGATAGACATGAAATTAAAGAGAATAAGGGTTCAGACAGGAAGGCGGGCAGTGAGGTATGAAGAAGGAATGGAGTTAAGATTAGATAACAAAATATTGCAAGAATGTTGGAGGGAAGTGAAGGAGAATAGGACGAAGTGGGGTCAAGAAGAAAGGAAAAAATACCACGAGAGAGGTGGTATGGCGAGAGGGAGGTGGAAAAGAGAAGGGCGGAGAGAAGAAGCGTTGAGGTGGAGTTGGTAATGAGGAATAAAGACGTACAGGGACAGAAGAGGAGAATAAAAGTAAGGGAAGGGAAATATAATGAACAATATGAAGGAATAATGGTAGACGGGACACCAAGATATCTGAAGGTAGAGATGGGAATGAAATAAAAACAAATTGTAGCGAGGTTTAAGTGCGGAAATGAAGAGAGTATTGGAGGGAGGACGAAAGTAGAATGTGTAGATTGTGTGGGGAAGGGTGGGAGAGCTTGGAACATATGATGAGCGAATGTGGGGATTTCAGAGAGGAGGAAGGAGGTAGAAGGGAGATATTAGGCGGGTGGAGGAGAAGGGGTGATGTGGATGAAGGAAGTGTTGGAGAGAAGGAAGAAATGAATGAATATGTAAAATCGAATTATTTGTTGTAAACTTGTAAAAAAAACAAATAAATATTATGTACAAAGCTTATAACCACAAATTCTCTTTCAATGGCAATTAGATCATATACTTATAAAGACTATACCGATCATGTATGACAATTAGTGAAGCAAACATATTGAAACGGAGCTATATAAATCTTGCATAAGTATGTCTCTTAATTTCTCAATGCATTGAATGCGCAAATGCAAAAACTCTACGTATAAAAAAGTGTTGTTATTTAAATATGTTTGGTTATAATTTTTTTTGTGATTCATTTTTTTTAAAATACAAAACTATTATACTGCACACACCTTAATGTTAATTCCCAAAGTTTGTAAACGATAGCCGATTTGATTTTATATAAAAATTATGGACGAATGCATTTTTATCAGAGTTCATTGTCCGTAACTATAAATAAGGAGGATTTACAAACGTAAATGACGCGAAATAACAGCCACTAACAACAAAGAATTTTGCGTGTGCGTATAAAGGGTATTGGGAAATTAAGAGATGAACTTATGCGATTTTAATATCTCTGTTTCACATTCTTTGCTTCACTTTCCACTTATTGCAGCAATGTAATGGTATCAGTATAGTCTTTATAAGTATATGAATTAGATGTAAATTAAGTGCGAAAATTGACTATATGGAACACTTAACACAGTTTCCAATAAGGAATGATGGATAACGCGTTTGAGTTTTTTCTTAATATAAACCAGTTACGTCCAGCGAAGTTAATATAGGAACTTTTCATGTATTAGTATTGAATTGGAACTCACAATTTTAAACTAATTAGTATAATTTCCATTATATTTCCCGGGAGAAGCACTGCAGAAAATTTTCATCATTAAAAAAGTTAGATCGATAACTGTAAAATTACGGATTCGCTTTCCAACGGACAGGACAAATTTTTGTCAGATTGTTGCGCCACTTTTTAATAGTTTAGCATTTCAATTACGTTTTTGTGTACACCGTGAACGATGGAATGAATAATAAATTAAAGAGCCCACAGCCAAATATACCCTAAACGTCGTCGTCCTATCATCACGTTTTTTTATAAATAAAATTTTAAAAAAATTCTAAAGTTAAAAAAGAGAATTTTACTTGGCTGTTAGCTACATTATGTCCTGTAAATTCATTAATGAAGCAACTTTTACTCAAATGTTAAGCCAGACATTTTTATTTTTTATTATGTAGGCGTCATTATTTTGAAGATAGCTAGGGGTAAGGAATTTTAAGAATTATTCCACTAATCAAAGCAATTTATTAATAAGGTAAATGTAAAATTTTGTATTGTTTTACAGTTATAGAAAAGGGGGGCCGGGGGTAACGTTGTTGTTTATTAATTAATTAACAGATTCAAATTGTGCTCGAGGTCATGTTTGATTCAAATTTTTCTTTTATCAAAATAGGAATTATTTTATAAGGCTATACAGTGGCATATTAAAATACAGGGTGATTTCTAACCTCCTGACCAAAATGAAAGGGCAACTGGGGGAGATCAAAATAAAGTTATTTTTTAAATAAAATGTCAGATGCTTCTCTAACTTCCTGAAGTGTCAAACAAGTTTCCGTTGACGAATAGAAAAAACCGCTTTCCATCACTGAACATAAATTGGCAACGTTTTTCTTACTACGAGTTCGGCTTGCGACAGTGTCATGGTTTAATCCAGATACATTTGTGAAAGGTACGTACGTCTCGTCCGTACTATCATCATTTTCGATGCTATCTGAAATGCCCTCCGAGTCTTCGTTATCAATGAACGATTCTTGTTTTCCATTTTGTAGGTCACCTCCACCTCTAGTCATCCTTGCCTTTTTGTCAATTAATTGTATTCCAGTTACTTAATTCTTGTGACTGGTTAACATCTGGTCTCGGCGATGATCCATCTACGACGTCAAGTAACCCATGTACGTCTAGATACGATTGAATCTGGAATTTGCACACCTGGAAACCCGTGCCGCCGAACTTCGAAAGCGTTACCTTCGCCATTTTTCAAGAACGAAGAGGAACCCGAACGCCAAACTTACGAAGAACACAAGTTTAGTAAATCACAAAATTATTTATCATGAAACGAAGCACACGATATAATCGTTGATCACTTCGAGGCAAGAAATTGGATTGATTTACTGAAGAATTTATTATTAGCATAAAGTGTACGTAAGAGGAGAATGTTAAAGAGTAGAGCGATTATCGTAGTGAATTGACGTGCTCTTTACACACTACTTAAACTGATGTGCGACTCTCCCACCAACCTCCTTAAAGGAGGAGGGAAACAGCGTACAATGGATATTATCCTCAACAAAACAAATCGAAAATAAATTAGTAGAGAACCTGCAAGAACATAGAAGGAAGACGCATAAATTTTGGGAACCCAAGAGTGAACTGTACTGCCGTTACATTTTTCAGAAATGTTTGAAAATTTTAAAAATTATACCGGATGAGTCATTTAACCTGGAATTTGAAATATCTCGAAAAATACGCATTTTATAGAAAAATGTGCCGAATCAAAACTTAAATATCTTCGATGGGGAAATTCGTTAGTACTAAATTACACCCTCACCCCCACCCCCCTGTAGGCGGGGCGGGGGGTAAATTTGAAATTTTAAATAGGAACCCCTATTTTTTATCGCAGATTCGGATTTTACGTCGAAAGTTACGTATGATTTGTCCGAAACATTTTTTTCGATTCGCGACAGGGGGCGCTGTAATCGCAAGAAATGGAGCAGAAGTCAAAAAACAGATAAACACGTATTTTGTAAAATTCGAGAGGCTATTCAATGATGTTAGGGCTGCCCTCCTCTCTCCTGCAGGTGTGTGTACGGGAGGGGGTGTTTGGTGAATAAACTGTTTTTAACGTATCCCAGGAACAAGAACAACGATGTGGACGTAATAGTTTTATGTTGCATTTGGAGTGCTTCATTAACGTGAATCCCCTTGCCCCTCACTAACCAAGTCAATGCTCGAAATGGTGACTTTGAACTTGAACAACCTGGACACAAGCGTTCGTCTGTCGAATCTTACTAAATACGTGTTTATATGTTTTTGACTTGTGCTCCATTTCTTGCGATTACAGCGCCCCCTGTCGCGAATCGAAAAAAATGTTTCGGACAAATCGTACGTAACTTTCGACGTAAAATTCGAATCTGCGATAAAAAATAGGGTTTCCTATTTAAGATTTCAAATTTGTCCCCCGCCCCGCCTACAGGGTGTGGGGGTGAGGGTGTAATTTAGTACTAACGAATTTCCCCCTCGAAGATATTCAAGTTTTGATTCGGCACATTTTTCTATAAAATGCGTATTTTTCGAGATATTTCAAATTCCAGGTTAAATGACTCACCCGGTACCTAGAGTTATAATTGGGTGGCTTTCAAATAAAATTACCAATGAAATTTCTACATTTGTTGTATAATTTTTAATTTTCATTATGTTATGTTACTTCTTATTAGTAATAGTAATGACTAGTGACAGTAATTAATTTAGAGCGATTTAGTTCTACCAAGTATTTATTGAAAGTTAAGCGCCACTGTTAAGAATAAAATAAGTCTTCCCTTAAAAGCATGTGGTAAAGAACGCCGAAATAATTCTACGAATATGCGCAAAACAGCGACCATTACCCTATCATATTTATTTAACAGCATTTTATGAAGGAAATAAGAACAGCTGAAAAGGGAAATTGGTGTAATTTTAAATTGAAATAAAACCTACAGAATCTTTCCGCAGATACAGGAAAGTATGGTGTAACTCTACTAATTCGCCTAATTATTGTACGATTCCATTCAAGATTTTAAAATCCTTGTATCGCAGGAGTTAAAACCCCCGGTCAGAAAGTAATCTAGGAAAAAATCACAAAATGTTCATATTTATTACATCAACAGACCTTGTTACCCGTACAAAATAAATTACATGTCACATGATTTTATTGAAGCCGAGAATAAGAGGACAAGTTTTTCAGTCACCGCGTTAATTCAAAATGTAAATTCATTTAAACCATAAAAATTTTCTCGCTTTATATTTAATTGTTTTGAACAACAGATTGCCTGACAAGAGACAATTTGAAAGTCTAATTGGGTATATTTAAATACCTACGTTAACAGTAATTGTTAATTTTTTTGTTATCCAATTTGTTTTAGTGTTGGCAATTTATACGAGGTACATAAAATACTTTCTGTATACAAATGTAAGTCCTACGTTCTCAATAAATATAGATTATATAATAATCCTTACCATTCCATCTCCGATATTATTAACGACACATGGTACCAACGCCGTAGATCCTGTCTGCGAAGTCACAACGGTGCTATTTTCTGTGGCAAAGTGAACCGGTGGGATTTCCTCGAGTGGTGGAAATGAGACCCCCAACTCGTTCAAATCGTCTACCAAGTCCCCATCGCCATCTAAAATCAATAACGTTCGTTAGAATTATGTGAAAACTGTTATAAGAGCACGCATTTTTTTACCGAATCTACTTTAACTTTTAAAACTGCTGAAATACACAAGTTCCGTTATTCCCTCGTGCAATTATGAAATACGGAGCCTGCGTATTATTTTTCTGTAATTTCCCTCAACACAACATTAATAAAGTAATATTGATATAATTACGGTTGTTCGCATTAACGCTCCGAAAGGTTTAATACAAATGTATAAATCTAGATTTTGTACACAATTTCAACATTTTAGAAAGTGGAGTTGGGGGTTTCCAGTTTACTTATCCATACGTATCACGAATTTATGTAATATTGACAGTATACTTTTTTGTTTTCTTAATCAGACATATAATCAAAAAAGTATGCAACACACGCTATACCTACGTCAAAAGAGCGCAAAGAATACATTTATGCTACATAGTGTACAATAATGAGCATCTGAAAGCGATTTACTGCTAGTTTATGTTATCAAAAGTTAAGATAATCGTGATACATAAGCTCGGATCAGCTTTTGTATTGTAGACGTATTAGCTTAGAGTTCAATAAAGCTACGTTGATTAACTACAACAAATTAATTACAAGTGTCATTAGTTACCTCACAATTATTATTCTGTTAAATCACCTAAACAGTGAAACGTCATTACAGAACTCATGTAGAGATGATAGTAATAATGATATCGCCCATTTCGTTTAAGTGACTTTTTAAATTCATTGAAGGATGGAAGTATGTATTTTCAATCTCATTTGATGTTGAATACTATAATAGGCGCATCGATTTTCGATGATCGAATGAGATCTACAAGCACCTACTGTTTTTGTTTTTTTCGAAAAGCGATACGAGTAATATACACAATAGTTATTTGTGTATAGGGAAAGCCAAACAAACTTGCGTGCACGTCATCAATGACGTATTTCCATGTCTTTTGTGGGAAAGTTTCCATCGCTAAGTGTATCATAAAATCTGTAAAAAAAAACAACTCTAAAAGCAATGCAATTAATATAAGACTTTTGAGATGAAAATGTATGTGCACAAGCTTGTTTTTGTTGGGTTTAGGCGCTTCTCAATGTAAAATGTTATGATAAAATTTTAATCAACAGACCAGTAAGTAACGACGTAAACCTAGCCACTGTCAGGGGATGGTGCTGTGTTGCCATCTTTTATCGATATTTTGAGGTTACGGATGACAGTAGTATTCTGACAGGCATATTTAATTGATTTTTGTCGTCAACAATTTGTAATCGTAATTAGTATTTATTTGTGGTTGAATAAGAAATATTTGCTGGGACATTAAATATTTCCTGATCACTTTGACAATACTGTAAATGTAAACGTCATCAAACGCTGATGACGTGCACGCAACTTAGTTTGGCTTTCCCTATATCAAGATTGTAAAAGTGATCTTTTTTGGCAGAATCTAATGATTGCAGCCGAGGCGACAGCCGAGGCTAACAAATCAGATGAGGCTAAAAAAGAAGTTCTAACCGAGGTGCACACAACATTTTTTAGGCGACTATCACAAAAAGATATAAACTTTAATTTAAAAATCAATTTCATAATTTTGACAGTGACAGTTACCTGACAAATACAATCATATATTTGATTAATCATAGGTGTTTTCTTTTTGCATTTTGTGGTACACTTAAATCACCTCTGTCAATACACACCATTCGTTTTATAAAAATAATTTGACTCAGTTCTCAATAACCCTATTCGTTTTAAAAGCTTTACTTAAGTTCTATATTAACCTGAGGCAGAAATGTCTACATGACACAAGGCACTTTAATCACGTGATGATTGTAACTTTACCTAACCCTGTGGCGATGCAAAAAGAAAACACCTCATGTCACTTACAGAGTGCTTTGCTCCATCACCTGGACAACAAAAAGCGGTTGTACAGTAAATGCGGCCGTAAAGTTGTTTATGACAGATGTTAAAAAAAAGTTATACTTTACGGCTTTCAACAGATACGTAAAACAACTATTTATGTAATAGCCGCCTAAAAAATGTAGTTGACGCTTGCGAATTGCCGATGGCGATGTATGTACGAGTAATATGTAGTAGCAGCTATTTAAATTACTTATCTGCTAGATAAAATTTGGTAGAAGTCAAATTTGACAATTTACGAGGTAGTATATTGACCTGGACTGTGCGTAAAGAGGTTAAGCTGGTCCCTAGCCCCAGTCCTTTAATTATTTTATTACGAGAGAGAGAGTTCTTGATAAGTTGTTTGACTTAATTTATAATGATATTTATTCCTGCTATTTGTTAAGCTTGTTTTTCTGTAAAAGTATAGCTTCAGTTGTGATTGTTTCATTTTCTCTGTTACTTCTTTTTGTGTAATCTCATATGTAAAAATTATTTTTTCCATTTGAGGACATAGTCCAGTAACCTAGTACATCATAAGTTGCATCAAGTTAGTTAGTTTCGTTTTTTCTTGTATGGGATGTGCCTGTGAAGCAAAATCCAAGTTTTCGACCTAGGCAGCCCTCCGGAACACTTTTGAATATCTCAAAAACTGCTAAATTTTTTCACTTATTTCGGTTGCTTCCTATTTTGACCATGAAGGAGTACGTTTTCGATAAAAACTATTTTATACATTTTTAAACTAGATTAAATTTACTAAAATTTGAGACCAAAATGGACTCGGTAGCCCTAATAATTTCCCAGATACAGATATTCAAAGTTTGGAAAAATCTCCAAACTTCAACTTTTTATGCTTTTTTTCATATTTTATCGTAATCTTCATATCTTCAATAACCTGTCTGAAATGAGTCAGTGAAATAGACCTTTATTCAATTTAGCATTTTGAAGGAAGTGGGGGAACGCTGGGATCGGTGGAGGGAAGTCACTGTTCACAACCAAACGACTAAAATTGACATACAAAATATATTAACGCATACATATGTATAAATATTGTAAAAGAAATGTTAAAGTTAATTATCCTTTCTCCTCTTTGAGGGACCAGGGCCAAGGAAATCCTTCAAATCATCTTCTTCCACGTCCTCTGTTGTCTGAAATGAAGTGAAAAAATATAGGTACCTATAGTAATTTTCAAGAACAATACGAGTGTAATATACCTCATGTTGTTCCTCGACTTCTTCAATATCTCCGGCAAGTTGGCTGACTGTATCGTCGAGCAACCTATCCATCTCGTCGTCGTCGAGGTCGTCCACGTCTATCTTCATTTCCAGGACGTTTTCGCAGGACTGGCCATTGCAGATATCGCAGATCAGGGAACATTTCAAACCTGCCTCCCTTCTTACAACTGCAGAAAATCATGTTCAGCAGGTTTGACATCATCTTTGGAGAAAGGCCTCTGGATGTAGCAACCCATCCCCATTCGAGCGGATTCTTTTCGTAGCCCAGCCACTGCTGCACCTCGTAGTATGTTCGAAATGAATGTAGCTTTGCAGCATCTTGCGTGGGAGGAAGTCTGGCCAGTTTGAAACTGCTCTTGACTGCAACCTTTGTAAAGAGTTTGTTGCGTAAGTCATTGAGGGTTTGACTGGACCCTTCTCCGCCATACAGTTGAATAAGGATTTTCTCCCCGGCTTCAGCTGCATGCGCAGCCGTGTCAGTTGGATTCGAAAAAACTGCACCTTTCTCTTTTAGGTCCACACGCTTCTACAGTTGCTCGACGATACAGTCACCCAACTTGTCGGAGATATTTGAAGAAGTCGAGGAACAACACTGGTATTGTTGTTGAAAATTACCATTATTTATATTATTTAATAATATACCTATATTTTTTCACTTCATTTTAGACAACTGAGGACGTCGAAGAACACGATTTGAAGGATTTCCTTGGCCCTGGTTCCTCAAAGAGGAGAAAAGATAATTAACTTTAACATTTCTATTCCAATATTTATGCATAAGCGTTAAATATATTTTGTGTGTCAATTTTAGTCGTTTGGTTGTGATCAGTGATTTCCCTCCACCCATCCCAGCGTTTCCCCTCCACCCCCACCTCTTTCAAAACGTTAAATTGAATAAAAGTTTATTTCACTGACTCATATTAGACAGATTATTGAAGATATGAAGATTACGATAAAAAAATATGAAAAAGCATTTGCCAAACTTGCAAAAGTTTGAAATCTGTATCTCGGAAACTATTAGGACTACCAAGCCCATTTTACAAATTTTAGAAAATTTAATGTAGTTTAAAATGTATAGAATAATTCTTGTCCGAAATGTACTCCTTCATGGTGAAAATAGGAAGAAACCCAAATAAGTGAGAAAATTTGGCAGTTTTTGAGATATTCAAAAGTGTTCCGGAGGGCTGCCGAGGTCGAAAACATGGATTTTGCATCACATACAAGAAAAAAACGAAACTAGCTACCCCCAGTTAATGCAACCTGTACCCCCTATAACCATGACAAGGTTACTGGGCGAACAATAGAAAATATAAAACTAAACTCTGTTGTATTTATTCTACAAATAAGGGCTACTTGCGCTCCTAAACATTTCCTGTCTTTATCTTCTCCCTTATGTGCATATCTGTAGATATTACATGCACTCAATCAGGCTTAGTTTAACACCACGTTTGTCATGGAACGTAGTAGACGTGTCGGGATATTAATTTCAACAAGTAGTAGCATTTTAAAACTGAGCTGAACATTTGCGACATTACTATCCGAAACAATAACATGGTGAGAGTTTAAATGTTCTTGCGAATGTTGATATGTGGTATGCGGCTACAAAGTGCACAAACATTGTCATTTTTTAAGCTTGCTTTTCAATGTGTGCTAAAAAGCACAACTTTTTTATAAAAGCTGTATTTGAAGTATGTTGATTCCATATCCGTTGCCATTCTTATAATGTAGATGTTAAGTTCCGGGGTTTCCGGGACAGAAATAACAGAAACGTGAAATAGGCAGTGGGATGCTATTCACCGAGAGAAGAAAAGCCTGTAAAACCAACTACCAACCGCGCAACTCATATACGGGAGGTTACTAGAAAGTAAAACTGAAAAATCAAAATAAATAGTGAGAATTAAAGAATGAGCAAATTCTTATTGATATTAAGGACTTCATTAAGGGATGAAGACCGATTATGGTTAAAGGAAGTCAAAATTTCTTTTGCTTCTAATAAATTTAACTTGGTACTTTTATCACATACGTGTTAAATTTCAAAATTAATGTTAGGGTCGAAAGAATGTCTACGGTCCAGAATGTGATGATCAAACGAAGATTTCGTGAAAAGGTTGATGTTCTTGAAGCACTCGCAATGTTCAACAAATCTCGCTTTAAACTTACGGCCAGTTTGACCGATGTAAAAGGATCCACAGGTGCTACAAATTAACTTGTAGACACCAGATGTATCAATAATGTCTAATTTGTCTTTCGTGTGTGATTATTGGTTATTATCATTATTCACCCCATTTGGAGAAACAATCACCTTAAACCAAGAATGTGGATCCAATCAATTTTTGACACTCACGAGGTTTGAAGTAATCCTTCTCGTTAAAATCTAGGAATTAAAAATCTTTGTTAGGATTCTTAAAGAGTTTGATAAATGCAAAGTCTCTTTGAGGAATAGTGGTTTTTGTTGTTTTTCATTTCCATGTTTCGGCTTCGATTCGCCTCATCACCTGAGAAAGTGGTTATTCTGCTAACTACTATCATCGAAGAGAGTAGTAGAGCAGAAAAAAGTAATAACAGCTACTATTTTTACACTCTTGTACAAAAGTTACACTGAGGAACATAGTAGTAATCATTTGACAAACTTATTGTCTTTACGTTGCTTTATAATGTAAAAGCACTTAGTGCTATTATAAAAAAATAAAAATGTGAGCCTTAAAATGAACGCAATAATTCACGTGCCGTTAATGTACACAAAACTAATCCGTTAGGGGGAGAACCGCATGGCTTGAATGGCGTATATTTTTGCATTTTGAGAAATGTTCATACAAAATATGAAGTAAAGTACATTTTTTTAGAATCGTTAGAAAAAACACGTTTTATTAGTATTTCGATATTACATCAGTCTTACATCCTTTAATATATTGGAACCCTAGAATATATCGAAGCCCATTTGATTGATACAACTAGGAATACGGGAGCGGGAGAACAGAAGTTCATAATATTTTATTTAACAGTGTAATCGTATTCCTCAATTCTTACTATTGGATAACGTGAATTAGTGTGAACTTCAAACACAAAACAAATAAAAAGTGTTCACTTTGTAGTACCATCATTTTATAATATTGGAAGTAAATTAATTGCTGCACCTAATTAACAAATTGATAAGGTTTCGTACATTTTACCAATCACAAAATTACAATATTTGGAATTGTTTTATGTACGTGTTTAACATACTGTACGAAATAAATCAAATACAAAACAAAATCTGATTTACCCATTAAACTTCATTCTAAAATGAACAACATTAATATTAAATAGTCCAGTTAATAAATTTCGGTTCAAAATTTAGTATGTAGGTACTTAGAAATAAATTGTGTTTTATAATTCGGTTGGTGTGTAGATTAGGGGGAACTGTTTGCATTTATAGTACAACGGCTATAAAGCAGTTATTAATCAAGTAAAATGTAACAATTGTAGTTAACTGACAATTTAAATAATTGTGACATTAACCATTATATAGTATTTGCATTAACTTTATATATCCGTAACAGTATAAAGTCAAGGTGACCATTTTCTTTAAATTAATTTGATAACGGAGTGCTAATATGTAAGTTTTCGTAATTGCATTAAAAGGATACCTACACTCTAATTTCGTATTCATAAATTAATATTTTATCACATTTCGTATCAAAAAAGAAAACAAACAATATTCTCGTAAGCATACAAACTCTAAATTAAAATTTTGTTTACTGAACCATTAAGTCAATCTGATAAACAACCGGCCAGTCGTGCTATAGAGAGCTTCCTCTTACAGAAATAATAATGAAATATTTTTAATTAAGTTAGTTAAAAATTAATTCGTAGAAACTGGCAAAATGTGATACAAAGAAGAGCAGTTGGACGTGAAAGTTTTATTTAGGAAATCGCTATTTTGTGTTTGCTCAAAAGCTCGGGAGTGCTATAAAACCTAAACCGTAAACGTGATTGATTTTTGTCCTTGAATTTGTTTTCTCTTATACAGTTTGCACACAGGGAAAACGATGATTGGTTTGGTTTGTGAGTAATTGAAGCCGGTCATCCCATGTGACAAAACTGGGATTTACTATAAATATAAAGACTATGGACACAATTGATTGAACTGTTGTAGATACCACTGCTATAACTCGGTTTCCAGTCTGTTTATAAATTTCTTACTAAACCCTTGACATAAATCAAATAGTCGAATTATGTTAATGTAAAGTATTTTAATTTCATTAATAACAAGTTCTATTAATGATGATTGGATCCATCGTTGGGTGTTGATAAACTCGAAATGGGGGATCGTACAAGTTAAAGGTGAAACAGAAACTCTAAACCTTCCCCATAAAATTATTTATTCATTAAAATAAATGTTGAATCGACGTGAAGCGAAGATTAATGTTTAAGAGTTAAAAGGGGACGTAACATGTTTCGACCCTAGCCATCTTCAGACGTTAAATCTAGGGGTTGATGTGTCAGAAATCGTAAAGGTAAAATGTCCCACCAGGGGAGACGGTACTTACATGGGGTAATGGTTCTCCACAGTCGGAGGTTACATGGTGAATTATTAAATTATTAAAACATTAAACCATTATGGCTGCATGATACATGTGGGATTACAAAAAATTTCTTTTATGCTAAAATATAAATTAGGTTAGAAAGGTTGAAAAATTATAACATTATACTCACGGGAAACTCTTAAACTTAACTAACTTAATAACGTAATTAGTAATTACAATTACAATCAAGACAACGTCTTGTTACATTTTAAAATTTTTTTCTTGCAAAGCGTGTTAGCGGCGACATTTTGTTTGCAAGAATCACATGCGTAAAGCAGAGAACAGCTGACAAAGGGAAGCCATATGAATTATTATATATATACAGGGTGAAGAGGGAAGGAGGTGGGGGGGGGGGGATAGAGGATTACTTTAGGAATAGCAAATTATTTTTTTTTATTGAAGTTGACGACCTCATTGAGGGATGAATGAGGATTTTTATTGTGATGTTGGACAATTTCTTTGATTTCTAATAAGTTCAATTTTGTGCTTTTGGAACAAGTATGGAGGATTTCGATGTCCCCATCGGGATTGCAGGTATGGTTTGCATTCATTAGGTGATTGGCAAAGGAAGACTTGGAATTAGAATATTTAGGTTTTAGGAAGGACATGTGTTCACTGATCCTGTAAGAGAACTTCCTACCGGTCTGGCCAATGTAGAAAGCCTCACAATCATTGCAGTTTAACTTATAGACACCGGATTTGTCCATAGCATTGATTGTGAAGTTCTATTAATGCTAAAGAAAGAATGATTTCAATGTGTATAATGCAAAAACGCAAAAACCCTTATTATAACTCTAAAAGCTTTTTAGATCGTCATTATCTGTATAGTACTTGTTTTTCTTAAGTGTACTAGTTATACTAGTTAAAATCTTATTTCTTTGCCAAAGTCTAAGAGCTGCAGATCATATTTTCCGAGGTTTTTGCTACAATAATGGCGATTAGTAATCTGAGTACTATCTACATGTTGGCATTTCGTTGTACAGCTAGTAAGTAGTATAACAACAAAACTGAGATACCGCTAATAAAAGTTACATATATGCATCAAAAAGTTATAAATGCTAGTCTTTTCCAGTAAATATGTCCATAAATAGTGCAAGAGGGTAGTAGAGGTAATGTACTTCCTTTTCAAAAGTTTGAGGATGTAATACGTGAGAGTGATATCAACTTTCGTTCCGCAGTAATACATTCAGTACCATCATCTGAATACATTTTGCCAACGGTTCGCCTACGTGAAACCAGACGCTTTAAAACAGACAGAAATGTTTTGAAACTTTTTGAAATGTTTTAAAAACATTTCTTTGTATAATCTTGCCAATTCAGTCATGCTGGTAATTGAAAAAATCGATGACATGCACGAAAGGAAACTGAACTATGACTTTAGATGCGTTGATGTGATGCAATATTTGGATGTACAAGTAAGTAAATTTGTCAACAGGTCAAATGTTGACTTTAAAATCGAAGGAGTATAACGATAATTACGCCAGTCACAAACATTTCCAAAAGCTTTCAACAAGGTAGCGTGGCCGAGCGGTCTAAGGCGCTGGTTTAAGGCACCAGTCTCTTCGGAGGCGTGGGTTCGAATCCCACCGCTGCCAACAATTTTGTTACTGACACAAAACAAAGATAACGTTAACGTTGCTAGGGTTATCAATCATCAATTTGATCCTGCAAGTCCATAGTGCTATTAAAATCACAATATTTGAATAACTGCTGAAGTAAGAATTATTATTACTGATTTGGCACTTGATGAGGAAAATCTTCACCAACATTTCTGGTGTAGTTAAAGTTACTTTTCGGAAAGGGAAACCATTTACTGTAGGAAGTGATTCCTCGATACTAAAACCTATAAATAAATCAACTTTATGGCAATTTTTTTGTATTATAATTCCATTCTTTCCCACCACTGTAAGAGTGTGATTGCTTGCGAGAAGGAAACGAACTTCAACGGTGACATGAGAGAACTTGAAAATGAAACTGTAAGAAATCCGATATTATCCTTCAGTCTCTGGCGGACGTTGACACTACGAAAACTCTGTTCTTAATACATAGTCGATAGGACTAGGGCGAATCTAGAAATAGTCGCGCGGGGGGGGGGGGGGATTACTTTTTCTTTGGTCCAGTTTGAAAAATATTGAAAAATGTTCAAATTATTATAATATATTTAATTGACTAGGGTTGGTATCGAGTAGAAAAGAATCAGATATTGAGATATACGTATTTATAAATAGAACACTTAAATAATTATGTAATATCATTTCAGGTATCAGTGTTGCAAATGCATTAACGCGAGTCCCACGAGACGATCTTGGGTCATGTGGTTTCTGAGCCACGATTTCAGCCGATGGCGACGCAGAGCTGCAAAACTTCTTTCTGCAGACGCCATGCTAACTGGCAAACTCAAGAAAATGTGTAACAGTAGTTTACAATTAGGTAGGATAAATTCTAAACATTTCCGCAACAGATAGATCCCCGCCTTAGAATATAAAAGCCCCGCTATGTTTCGAATGAAATCATGAAACAAAAAAATTACCCGAGCCCCCCCCCCCCTTGGATCCACCCTTGCGATAGGGTGGTCTATAATTTAGATATTATACGAGTATGAAAATGCTTATTATACTGATGAAACAAACTCCGTTGGGAATATTTTTTTAGGTTTTGAGATAGACGGATGGGACTGGTCTCCATGCGTAACGTAATCCATATTAGCATTACGCACGCTATTTTAACGACTTTACTTACAGTTCATGCTCATTGTAATATCACTTTATATGTATGTACATATTACTCTTTGGAGTAATTTTTCAGGATTTTCATGTAGGTATTACCTTTCCTACAAATTATAGCCCGAAGATGAGATTATAAGGTTGAGTGGCATGCGGACAAGGATTTTCGAAGATATATAGGGTGTCTCACGGTGACCGTCGGTTAGAAGTATATCAAGAACTTGTGATAGTTCAATTTGGCATGAGCTGCTGTTGGTTGCATACCGGTTCGAGTATAGGGTTTTAGCAAAGGTTGGCTTGTCTGCATTGATTCATTTCAAAAGGACCTTATCGCTTATCAGATCGTTGTTTCCGTTTTCCGGTGGTCAACCATTTTGGTGTTGTTTGAGAGTTGAAAAGAAAAGTCGTGAAGACACGACCCACGTGTGAAATTTCCACAAGTTTGGTTAAACGCTTTATATATGAAGGATCAGTGAAATTTTCATACATGGATGTAAAGATTATTCACTATTGGGACACGAAGAGTTGTTGTAGGTGAATATTGCACGCTTTGAACGGATTGAGGGGATCGTGATTCAAACCACGTGTTAGCTCGACTATCACCGTAGAGCTACTTGTATATTTGCTTACGTCTCGAGGGATTTCGAAGTTTACCTCCAAATCCAAACACTAATTTACATTTTCGTCTCATACACGTTCATCGATACATATAATTGGAACCTCGATTGTCAATTCCGGGGGTACAATATTGGGAAATACATGTTTGAAAATTTTCAAAGCCAACCATGTTTTGTAAAATATGTACATAATTATAAATTTGAATAGAAAAATGTAAATAACTCTGTAATCATTGATTTTAGGTATAGGAACATGGTAAGTATATCAATTTAAAGGGAATTTATTTTTGCATCCAATGGACTGATAATTAACCTTTTTATGCATAGGCTGTTATATTATTGCAAGATATTATTGTAATTTTTTAAAAACTGTTTGCTCAAATATTAACTTAAGTAAAGGGTGTCCCAGTTGAAACTGACACATTTTGAACGTGATTATTGACTAAACGAAAGATAGAAATGTGCGGTTTCAAATTTCGAAAAGTTTTTTCCCAATCATATTAAAAAAATTTCCCAGTTATACAGGGTGAGGGAAAAAATTGCCTATCTCATTGAAATGTCAACATGCGTAGTTTAATTTTTACAAATAAAGAAGATACACGAATTTTTCTGAGTGCGTGCATTCTCATTAGTTTCAATATCGCCAGTAGCGTTTCAATATCGCCAGTAGCTTTTGAATTTTTGAAAGTACTTATTTTCTGCATTTTTAATTTTCTTGTCATTTATACATTTGTAAATAAGTAGAAATTACCAAAACCTTTAAAAAAATGTGTAGTTATAACTAATTTAAACATCGTGGCAATAATTAAGAAAGTAATATGGCAACTGAATTTTATAGAAATTGTCGAATATGGCCTCGTTCTTGGTATATGCACTTTTTAAGTCTAATTTGTAAGTTCAAAAATGGATTTTGCAGCATCTCTTGTTGAATTTCATCGATAACAAAATTGAAAAGCGACTAGCGATATTAAAACTAATGAAAGTGCACTCACATACAAAAATTCGCGTATTTTCATTATTTGTAAAAATTAATTATACCTACATGTTGAAATTTTTAAACAGCTAAAGAACTCAGCTTTCGAATAGTGTAAAAATATACAGGGGGTTCTATTTAAACAAGTCAAGTAATTTTTAGTTGAAGATCAGCAATTTTTTCCCTCGCCCTGTATAATTGGGAAATTTTTTTGATATGATTGGGAAAAAACTTCGAAATTTGAAACTTAGTGAAAACCGCACATTTCTATCTTATTTCGTTTAGTCAATAATCACGTTCAAAATGTGTCATGCTATATATGTTAATTTTTTTTTAATGCGGAAAATAAATATTCAGCATCTAAACTCGTGTTGGGTGTTGAATGAACGTATAAAACATGTAATATTGACAATTCAACTCAAAAGTGATGTGTGTGTGTTGTTTATGACTGCATAAATCAAGATGCCCCTTTTTGGGAACGTTGGCATGTTGCACTATGGTTTTTGGTTGTATGAACAAAAAAAAGTTTCTTCTCTTTATACAGGGTTTCAGTAAATATAAAAATTTGCTATTTAGCACTTTTGAGTTCCTGTATCTATTTTAACATCTGTTGTTCGTTTGGTACCTGACTAATTGTCACTTATAATTGCACAAGAGGTTGACAGTTTTTCGAGTGAAATTGCTAAAGGAAACAGATTAGAATTTAAACAACACAAATTTACTTGGTATAAATACAAATCTCGAGTGAAATTCGGCAGGACAATTTAACGAACAAGAAATTTAGAAATCCGTTCGTAACTTTACCAAATGGACTCATTCTTAGAGTAACACAAACATCATGCAATAAATTATTCGCAAATGTCAAACTATGTATTTATACGGCGGGCACGGATACTGCGATAGTTGATTAGAATTTGAAAGTGAAAAAACCACTAGTGCAATTGTCAACAGTAAGATCATAAGTGCTCAACTCTTGTCGGCAAGATTTTTTTGTATGAGCACTGGTTGCTTGGCAATTAAACGAGATCAAATTGACGAAAAGACCCGAGCGCGAAGCGCGAGGGTTCTTTTCCCAAGAATTTGATCGAGTTTAATTACCTTTTAGCAATCAATGCTCATACAAAATAAAAATCTTGCCTGACAAGAGTTGAGAACGAATGATCTTCGGTTGGAGAATTAACTGAATGAAGCGTTAAATACGTCAAATTTTTTACTTTTGTCAAAATGACATTTGATTTTTTTAAATAGGTTGCTAATATAATTCTAAAACAACGAGGTAGCGGCAAGAAAAGTAGCATGCATTCTTTTCAACAGTAAGATCATAAGTGCTCAACTATTGTCGGAAAGATTTTTTTGTATGAGCACTGGTTGCTTGGCAATTAAACGAGATCAAATTGACGAAAAGACCCGAGCGCGAAGCGCGAGGGTTCTTTTCCCAAGAATTTGATCGAGTTTAATTACCTTTTAGCAATCAATGCTCATACAAAAAAATCTTGCCTGACAAGAGTTGAGAACGAATGATCTTCGGTTGGAGAATTAACTGAATGAAGCGTTAAATACGTCAAATTTTTTACTTTTGTCAAAATGACATTTGATTTTTTTAAATATAGGTTGCTAAAACAATGAGGTAGCGGCAAGAAAAGTACCATGCATTCTTTTCAGTTAAAAAAACTTGTGATTGGTGCATGTGACACTGTTCTTAATGTCTGATTGGTCTACAACACTATGAGGTTAATTATCAGTTAAAGAAACTTGTGATTGGTGCATGTGACACTATTCTTAATGTCTCATTGGTCTACAACACTATGAAGTTAATTATCGCTGTAAAAGTAACAATTGCACTGCGGCTAATGGGATTTTTTATACATGAGTTAAATTGTCCTTCAAATATTTTATTTAGAATAGGCAGGTATTTCATAGGAAAAGTACCATATGAGTTGAAAGAATGTCCCCTCAATAAATATTCTTTTGAAAGCCCATCTTTAGAATGAAATTAGGAAATTTTAGTTTTTGTAGACTTCTGAGAAAAGGTTGAATCCCTGGAAATAAAGTCCATGTATAGAGAATTACTATACAGCAAATCCTTTTTATAAAGTACAACGACGTGTGAAAAGCGAAGCACGAAAAAATTTTCGACAGCCTAATATGATACGTCAGTGCAACGAAGGAATGGGCGGTCCTGATCTTCTAGATAGATCGACTTGTGTCAACTTACCGTCCTCGTCTCAGATCAAAGAAATGGTGGTGGAACGTGTTCCCTAACGGGCTCAATTTGACTGTAGTAGCAGCCTTCCAATATTTGCATCCTCAAGCGGAAATATCTCATTTGCAATATCCCCAAAATGTTGCTATGTCTCTAATAAAGTCTAGGCAAGTTGATAGAGTGCGTAAAGGTGGATCAACTGCTCCCGTTGTAAAAGACGTACGATATGACGGAGTAAATCACATATTGGTTGAGACATCACAAGGAAGATGTGTGCTATGCCATAAAAGCACAAGACCAAGGTGTCAGAAATGCGAAAAAAGACTTCACAAAAAATTCTGTAGTGAGCATTTTCATAAAAACTAGGGGTAGTTAATGGAAAAAATAAACTTGTAAAGTGATTAATTTTTATGTATCATGCTTATTTTTTTTGTTTTTGATTGAATTATTATCAACAATATAACAATTTTGTATTACATTATGCCCAGAAATAAAGGACTACCATATTTAACATTTTGTATTTTTATCCTCCAAAATGCCAACGTACCTATTTTGGGAACATCCTTTATTAGGAAAATGGCAAAACATTTCGTAAAAAATCCTTTATAATATCATATAAAACATACAAAATTACACGAATATCAAATTTCATGGGTTGAGTTTTACTTATGTCAGCCATTAAAAGGTAATACCCATTCTATGTGAAAATAGAGTTTTTAAACCTCTTTTTAAGTTTGGAAATAACATCAAATAGATACATAACCGCGAGCAATTTTTTATTAACCATTACAGACAATTGTGTCCCAATCTTTTGACATTGAGAACCTAAAATCACATTTTCCTAACTTTTACCACTTTCGACTTTCAATTTTATTTCCTAAACAATTCACATTTTTCAGTGAAAAAAATTTTTTTTCCCAACAATCAAAATTGATTATTTTAGGCATAGATAGTAGGGTGCATCGAAAAAACACTTTTTTCGATTTCACTATTCCAATAGTGATTTTTTTTTGTGGTTTGGTGTCAAAGTAACGTAAAAAAAAATTGAGGTTGATAGGTCAAGTCCTTCAGGTGCCGACTTGACCCTAAAGTTTTAAAAAATGACGTTTTTTGAAGATTTTTAAAAAATGATCTCCGAGCTGATTCACACTTGCCAATAGGGGTTTTCTGTTTCCAAATGACACTGACATAGCGACAAAAAAAATTGACGGTGATCGGATGTGCCCTTCAGGTGACGACTTCACACTAAGTTTTTCGTCAAAATTGCGAAAATTGAGATTTTTTCGTATTTTTGCAATAAATTGCTAAACACCACCCCTGGGTTGTTTTGACAGTGCAGGCCTTTTAAAATAACTCAAACCTAAGTCTAAAACACTCTGATGTAGTTATTTCGTCTGCATTGCTCCTGGTTACATGTCAAGAGAGCCTTCACACGCAACATTGTTTTGTTAGGCAGTTTCCCAATGTTATTTACGCATTTTTGAGTCCGAGACGATGCACATCCGATCACCGTCAATTTTTTTTGTCGCTATGTCAGTGTCATTTGGAAACAGAAAACCCCTATTGGTAAGTGTGAATCAGCTCGGAGATCATTTTTTACAAATCTTCAAAAAACGTCATTTTTTAAAACTTTAGGGTCAAGTCGGCACCTGAAGGACTTGACCTATCAACCTCAATTTTTTTTTACGTTACTTTGACACCAAACCACAAAAAAAAATCACTATTGGAATAGTGAAATCGAAAAAAGTGTTTTTTCGATGCACCCTAATAGATAGTAAACATTTTATGACACATCAGAATGTCAAAGTAATTGTCTGGTTTGTATTTAAAATAAAGATGTTGATTTCCGGAAGTGCTGCCATTTGGAAAATATTTTTATTTAATAGATTAAAACACGGCATGTCGCATGTACAAAATTTCAAATTTCTAGCTTTTACAGTTCTTGATATACTTCTAACCGACGGTCACCGTAAGACACCCGGTATACTTAGATTTGTATCATTGACAATGTCCTATTTTATTTCAGCAGACTAATAGTACACTCATTATGTTAAATTAGCACTACCATATGTAAAAAGATTTATTTCTGGACAACGGTTTCTCGATTATACATTGACAAAAATCAAGTGGTGTAAAAATACGCATCACGTTCCATTTAAAGAAAATACGCGCGCGCAAGTTGGGTTTGTATTCGCGTCTTGTAACATGCAGTACAGGTTCTAACAAAAAAAAAGGATGAAGTAGGAGTTAAACTTACATGTCTAGATAACAACAAAATACGGTTTTCAGAAAATAATCATTATTCAAGTATTAATTACAAACCGCGATTTTAATTCATTTGGGAACTATCTTGATTTAAAAGGGGTTTTTGTAGCCAACCTAGTTTTAATTACAATCCTGGAACAGCTAGCCAAATCACTGAACGAGATTATTTCTTACCAACTAATCTAATTGTTCCCCTGAATTACATTTTACAACTTTAGGATAGATTCAAGCAGAGGTAAATTAACAATTCATTTAGTGACACATTTTTCCGTATTAATAATAATACAATTGGTTCTGGTACCTTGATTTACAACTGAGTTTCATTATAGCAGAGAAATAAAAAGTCTTCACCTTAAATGTAGTTAAAAATATCTCAAATTGGTAAAAATACACGAAGATGTAATGCTATAAAAAATAAGTACCTCGATATTAAAAAAAATTAAATTTTAATAAGATCAGGCACCGCTCCAAGAAAAAAGAACCATGAGAGAATGTAAATACTGTTGTGCTCATCCTCATACAAAGCATCCTAATCTCATAGCGAAGCATCAGACAGCCGGATTCAAGAAGAGCTACGTTAAAGGGCTCAACAGCACCTGCACAGCATTTTAAATACGTCTTAACCCCAGTTATTCTGAATATTTTATAGCAGATTATGGCGATATTCCACTAAACGCATCCTCCGTGAGTTGCCCAGCTTCAGAAATGAGATATGAAATGGATTTTTTCAGTAATACATTTAAAAATTTACACCGTAAATTTATGTCACGATTTGTTAGCGATGTTAAGATAATTCATTTTTAGTACCTAGTTTTAAATTTATGGTGGTACCTACGTATAAATTATTTGGAATTTAAGGATTTGTCGTAAACGTGTACTGGAATTTGATTGTAAAATTGTGACGTTAGTGATGAATGGCGAAACATATATTACATGCGATTACAAACTAAAAACTTGAGCAACATCGAACTACGTGTATCTAGGATTTCTCAATAAATTCTCCTTTGAAGATTAGGGAACGCAATATTTGGAAGGGTGAACTTCTGTAGACATCCGAAACCTTTGTCTGTAGGAGTTATCATTTAATTAAGTTTATTTCGGGAAAACAAACTGTACCTTTTAAGCCTTCCACACAAATTCACTACAGTTTCTTGAGATTGTCTTAGCAGTTGCAGAACTTAAAGCGAATTCAAAGTCAGTCAAACCGATCGTTACGTTACTTTACCCCAGCAGTTTGGTACACTTAAACTTTCAACATTTCAAATGGATTCATTATTACCGAGATCGGAGTAAACCAAAATTATAAGTACCCAACAAAAAATAACAACTAATTTAAATTTAATAATTAAAATGTATGTCGAATTAAAATGTTACATCAATTAAAATTTAATGGTCCTAATTTAAAACAAAGAATTAAAATGTATGTCGAATTAAAATGTTGCATGAATTAAAATGTTTGTTGATAATTTTAATTGGGCGCTGTAGGTAGGTTTTGCCGCCCTAACCTGTTTGTCTTATGTGTTGCCTATCTTCTTGTTACAGACTCCCCCTCTGAATCTAATAGGCGTCCCGACGTAAGGTTCAGGATTTTTGTTGGTTCTTCGGCGGTCTTCCTCTTTTCCTAATCGGGAGTACTGCTTTCGGGATTGTATTTTCGTTTCCCTTGTATGGCGTCAGCATTGCCGTGTGATATTTCCCTGGCGGTGTTGTTGGGGCGTCTGGTGATGCTATCTCGTATGTGGTGGGAGATATCTGCGTTAGGACTTGGTAGGGTCCGTCTCGACGAAGAGGTCGTCCATTCTGAGGGTGGGTAGCGATCTGGGGTGGTGCCGAGATTGAGCTTTCGATAATCTACACACACGCCCACTTGTTGGTCCAGTTTGGGCGCTATCACTACCGGCGCGGCCAAGGGCGAATCACACAGTGATGTTTAGTTTTAACATTTTGTTCAGCGGAGGGTAGATGTCCTCAGCGGTTGTGGCGAAGGCCGGATATTGATCCTCGAAGGAGTAGTCCTCGTAGTCGTTTTCGTCGGGTCCAAACAAGGCGTTGATATGCACTGATTTGGCCCTGGAGTGTCGTATTCGACTCTGTGGTATAGCGGACGTTGTTGGGAGAGAGATCAACCGCGTTTGACGGCCGGTGCTCTATCTGATTTAATCGGATATGAGGCCTGTGGATCGCTGTCGAAGTGCCATCGTCTATTTGGAAGGTCTAGGATCACGGCTGCGTCTTCCAGATAGTCGACACCGAGCAGTGTCCGATTCTTGGCATTGGGTAGTACGATGAAGTTAGTGGGCACTACCTTCCCATTGATGGCTACATTGGTTCTGGTTGTAAGGACTTTCTGTGGTCGGTCCCCTCCGTCAGCTAGCACTAAGTTGATGTGGTGTGATGCGAACTGGGCGCCTTGCTGCTTGATTGTAGAGGGTGTTGCAGGTGATGCTTTGGCGTGCCCCTGTATCAAAGTAGGCGTACCCAGTTGTTCCGCCGATGTTGACATGGACGATTGTACACTGGCGTTGCTTGTTTGGTTTTGCAGCAGCTCCCTCTCTTCCGCAACGTAGAAGGTGAATTGTGCTAGGGCTGGCTGGTTATCGTCGCACTTCGGGCATTGGCTGCGGACGACCCCAGGAGCCTTACACCCGAAGCAAGCGAGCGGCGTGTTGGGCGCGGTCGTGGAGGGCGCGGCGGTTGCCTCCTGTCATTTACTGCGGATGGTGCCTGTGCTTGGTCCTGCTCGGCTCGGTTTTGGCGTCGACGTTTCCAAGTCTTCTTCGAACTCCCTCAGTTTGGTGATTAACGCATCATATGTGGTGAATTACGTCCCTGGGAGGTTTTTCCGGATGCGTCGGTGTATCAGACACTAGATGGCATCTAGCTGTAGAGGCGGTCTCCTGGGAGTTCTGCCAGCAGCGCTCTCGTTTTGCTCTGTCGCGAAAACTTCCTTCAGGACCTGGTGAGGCGCTTTGGTGGAGCCGAAAACCTTCTGAAGTGCTTCCATCGCTTCGTCCCATGTCGTGAGTGTTTTTCGTTCCCATCCACCAGGTCGCTGCATCTTTCTCAAGTAGCATTGGTAGACCGACCCTCTGCTCTCTGCTCGTTGATGCGCTCACAATCCTTGTACACTTGGACAGTGTTGGTGAACACGAGAACGTCCTCCCCTCTTTGGTACCTAGCGGTGCATCTGGAGAAGGAGTCCCCGATTGACGCCCGATGGTCGCTAGGAGCTCATTCAGCTGCTCGATAGTAAGCTGAATTGGCTCTTGTCCTGCCGGTATCCTCGCTGTGGTGGTGGCTGGCATCTCTCGTGCGTTTTCCCGTTGATACCGGCGGGTGTGTGGTCGATCCGTCGTGGTATCGGTCGACTGCGTTGCTTTTTTCGTGCGGTAGTTTGACCGTCTAGTTCGAATAGGAAAAGCTTTGTTATTTTAAATAGGAATACCACTAAAAACTACTAGTTTTAGAAGAGACATAGTACAGACATGAATTAGAGAGATTGAAACGCGTTATCGGCCTACATAATGTACAGGGTATTCCATTTAAAAAAACGAAGTTTTGCTTATTCGAAATTTACAAAACTTTACGAACTATTGCAAAACTAAATTGACAAATATTGGTATATTCACTAAGAAACGACCTATACTAATTTCTGTACCAAAAATTGACTCAAAATTTTAAAACTGAACGAGTCTAACCATTTTTTAATCAGACCATGTTTTTTCAGAAAAACCCATGACAATAATTCATAACTTGGGAACGCTGCATTTAAAACAAAAAACAAAAATATGGATATAGAGCATTTTAAGAGAGTAATCGGAATATTACATCAAATAGAGTGGCCCATTAAAAAAAAAAGGTCGGCATGGAGCCACGATTATTCGAAGTACCCTGTATGTTTATAAATATTTTACAAAAATGCAATGGTTCGTATCCAACAACTTTTATTGGAATCGTTTTTTAATCCGTATGACATTGAATGAAATATTGGACTTCCTCGCGCTAATGTGTTACCCTGTATAAAAAAATTCCTAGGACATAATACCTATACTATCATGCCTAACTATGGTGTTTTGTGACTTAATTGATCATGCAATGGCTATAAAGGCTATTTGAGACTTTAGAAGGCAAGGGGAACTTGTGAGATACTTTATCTTGATAGAAATTTTGCAAGTCAATAATTATTTTAGGCACAACAATTGCTTTATATGGATTAAAATCTTTTGAGGCGACAATTCTAGTTCATTGGTACTCGTGTCAAAGATTATATAATTAATATTTCTCCCTGTACCCTTGGCCTCAAAAAGAGCGGTCTACTGGGTTGAAGTGGGTATCAGTATTGTTTCCGCTCCGTATGGGGTTTCGTTTTTTATCTACGTGTAGTCGGAGTGAGACATGTAAGTTAATAAATGCTTCATATTTCGCCTAACGTAAGGGAAAATATAACATGGCAGACTTAAAACTTAAAGAAAAAGGAAATGAAAAAAAGGCAAAAGTTGTGGAAAAGGGAAGTTAGTTACACTTCCTAGTACTGATATTGTTATGAAAATAGTCAAAATTACGGCTGAAGTGTAGTGTTCATTTGATCACATTGTACAAGAAGTGTGAATTTGTACATAAACTAATGCTTTCAATGAATATCTAATAAAAGCGAAGTTTACAATGGTATTAATGATAAACTGTCAGGCATAGTACCAACACTCTTGGTTCGTCCAAAGAAGCACGTGTTTTTGAAATTAATCGTTTAGTAGTCAACAGAGGTAAAAAACTCAGTGGAACTACACGCTTACGTAATCGAAACGATACCATTGGACAGCTGAATTAATAAACGAGCAGCCTCAACCAGTCAAATGCGTGTTATATGACATTATGCCCCCTTATGTCTTAGCAGATTACTTAGAGACTCGCCATGTTTCAATAAACGAACGAAATTTAATTCACGCATCCTATATAAATCACTTGATAATTACATAATTCTGAGATCAGTAAAGAAAATTTAACAGGATACATTGAAAATCGATGAATTGTCATAAATTTATGCAAGGGAAATATTGCTAGAATTGCAAAATCTGCAAAATATTTGTATTTTTACACTAATTGAAAAGGCATGGTTAATTTTTTCCATCTTGTAGTTCTCCCACTCAGACCTTAATGTTAGCCTTTGTTAGAATTTTCTTAGTATAACAACAAGCTATGATTTGTAAAAGCTTTCATTTTTGCTTTTCAAAACCTTATTTACGCAGAAAAGCTTGGCGTTTACAATCAACATGTGGGAAGTAGAGAAAATTAGTTACTACTCGTCGCTACATCATCATGTATTATGTTATTTTACTCTTGTACGTGTAATCTTTGTCCTCTCTTAGGCTTTCATTAATTCTGAACTTTATATCCCCACCATAGGATGTAGACTTGTATAACCCACAAGATGGTTAAAACGAATATCCTTTCAGCTTTCAGGTCTTGGGGTTAGATTTGTTTGTAAGCTTGGCAAATATTTTGTTAACATTTCGTGTCCCATACTTTCCAGCGTGTTGTAACCAAGTAAATACTTCCCAAAGATATTTACGCCCTTTCAACAACAGTAAGCCGCAAAGTAAGAATTTATTTTAGATTCTTGCCATGAAAGAGATGTATCAGCACGTTAAAACTTCAAGAATTTAGTGTCGTGAAACTTTCCGTGTTTACTAAAAAAATAACAAAAATGTACCGCCGTAAATTTGCATAATTCAATACATAAAAAATGGTGAAAAACTGCAACTTGTCCAAATCAGTAGAAATAAATAACAATCCATTCTTCATTCTATGGAATTTGGTTTCCACCCTTTATTCGCCAGTATAAAAAATAGGCATTAAGAATCTAATAAATCAGCGTGTTTGTTGTTTCCTTCAGAACAACATACGGGACAAATCGACTGTATAATATAGATTTTCCATTCTGGACTATTAACTTTATGTTAAACATGCGGAAACGCGATAGGTTGTGACTTTTTAATAAATCTTTCAAACTTACATTAAAGGTTATGGAGTGGTTAGTTTGATTCGTAACTGTGAATAACACAACTACCTACAGATGCTCCCGCCATCCAGAATGCCGTCTGTTACCATAACCAAAACTTCTCCTACGAGTAAGGCTACGCTTAAATTTAAAGGGATTCAAGTTTTAGTATGTAGATGGTTCGAAAATGTCAACGCCGTAGTTGAGTTGTAAATTTAACTTTCACATTAAATTAATCAAGAAGTTTGTTAAGTAATTTATTTGCTTTAAAGTGTCAGGGTTTGTGAAAACGTAAATTCCTAACAAATGCATGGTAGTGTTGATTGTAAACGCTGAATAAATTTTCTTTAACTTTAAATTTTAATTAAATTTCTTACATGATAATTAGAAGTTTGAAAATTACATGAACAAAATTTTATATACATATGTAAAAGAACTACATACATCATTATTATATTTAAAGCAGTAGCTAATTAATATTGATTGCAGGAAAACTACATTCTCAAAGCAGGATTTTGACCATATCTGTTTGATCTACCCCTTTCAAAATTTACGATGGTTTGTTGGATCCATTTGTTACGTTTGAAGCATCCAAATTATGTTTTATTACTTATTTTAAGTGTATAATTAAGGATGACGGTAAGTTTATGGGAGGTAGGTACTTAAATATCTAAGGATGGTATAAACTGAATTATCTCTGAATAAAGATTTGCAAGCGTCAACCCTTACTTTTGAAGCATTTATTGTTTACCTTACTCCATTTCTTCAATAAGATGGGGTTTTTTATATTAAAAATATGAAACTTCATTTGGTCAAAATATGTAACTTAATACCATTAATTTTAAATGACTGGGAATGGGATCATTTTTGTCCTAATAGGTAGCTACAAGCTTTATTATGGCAAGCCGTTT
This sequence comes from Pyrocoelia pectoralis, assembly GCA_036250285.1. Lineage (NCBI taxonomy): Eukaryota > Metazoa > Arthropoda > Insecta > Coleoptera > Lampyridae > Pyrocoelia > Pyrocoelia pectoralis. The sequence goes on from CM070075.1 coordinate 11,098,312, forward strand.
TACCATTTATTCGCTTTAGACGTTAATCTGTCATTTTAATTCAAGTCTATTTCCATCCCATGTAGCACCGTTTATTGGCGTTAGCTTGGCGGAATATTGGCTCAATATAGATATTTTTGTAATATTATACAAATACCTATTGGAAATACAACATTTTGGTGAATATACGAACAATATTTGCAATATTTATTAAATATTGTCATTTAATGTAAATTCAAATATTGTACACACAATAATGTACCAACATTACGTGTACAATATTACTAAATATTAAAAATCTATATTTAAGCAATATAAGATACATATTTACAGTATTTAATAAATATTACTACACAATATAAAGTCAATATTTATCATACAGCTGCACTCATTTTTGATAACCTGGACTTCCACCCACTGAACACAGTACATCCATGAAACGTTTCTAAATGTTGCATAAAGGTTACAAATGAAACATTCCTAAGAAACATCTAAGACACATTACTGGTACATTCCTGTCGAAAGCGAATAAATGGTAATGTCTAATAAACGTTTCAACTGATATGTTACATAAAATACAAAACATACACATTACAACACGAACGTTTTAGATATGTATCCAAAAATACATCTTTGTGATGTATTTTTTGGAATGTGATAACATATAACATTTTAGAAACGTTACAAATGTGATGTTTCGTTTGAAACAAAATAGTCATATCTCAAAGTTAACGTTACGGAGTTGTGTTTAGTAGTGTTGTACCAGAAACCTTATCAGTTGAAACATATCGTAAGAAACACATCATACACGTTTCGGTGTGAACGTTTTAGATATGTATCCAAAAATATATCTCTGTGATATATTTTTTGGAATGTGATAACTAAAGCTAGGATGCCTTTTTTTATAAATGGACAAACATAAGGCAGACCCTATTTAAAATCCGTTTTAGAGTACGCACTTTCCAAAAATGCAAACTTTATTCTGCCTTTTTTGGTTTCTGTTAGTTTTATTGCGTTTTTTAGATTTTTTTTTTGATATTTTCGCGTAAGTATTTAGTACCTTTTCTGTAAATTTTTTTTAGTTTTTTGAAATGTAAGTAAGTATTTTTTAATTTTTAGATTTTATATAGGTATATTTTTCTGGGTAATTTCTAAGAAAGCAAATTGTTTGAAAGGGAAAGGAATTTGGTATACAAACTGAATACATTTATCTATAATATTTAAGCCTCTTACAATAATAACTCGGATGAGTCATTTTCCTTACTTTGAAATATTTCCCATTGTATTATTCCTACCTGCAAGCTGCACCTACATACAGTCTTTGTTGAAATTGCATCCCTTAGTCATTATGCCGAGTTAAGCGTATTTTAATTAGCCAGAAAACTTTATTGAAAAAGAATACCAGCAGATAACATCTATCAACTGTAATTACTTTTTCAAATAAATATTTGTTTATCTATACTTAAATTGATTATGTATGTGTTGATTTTATCTCGACAGTTTTCGCTTTTCCGTGCCATTTTTCTCCTTTTTTGTCTTTTTAGATGCTTTTTTTAAATTATTTTTTATGCCTTTTGCCTGTCTTTTTTAAACTTTCATTTTGTCTAACTATCCCAGCTTTAGTGATAATGTATAACATTTTAGAAACTTCATTAAAAATGTGATGTTTCGTTTGAAGTCATCTTTCAAAGTTAATGTTACTTGTATTTAATAGCGTTGTACTAGAAACCTAATCACTTGAAACATATCGTAAGAAACTAAAAATACACGTTTCAATGTGAGTGTTTTACATATTTATCCAAAATTACAATATAGTGTTTAATTGGAACAAAAATTTCCGTTTCCAAAAATAGATTTATTCATCATAAGTAGATGGGTAATATTGCACATCTAAATGGCTTATTTGCCAGCGAGTCGGTAGCTCAGGTAGTTTGCGTAGCTGTTTTCTGAATTCCTAAAGAAGCGACCGATGTTCGAATCCCACTTGAAGCAAAACGATTTTTCAGCATCACCGATCTCCTTCGAGTCTACACTAAGAGAATTTTGGGGGCCCTGGAGAACAAGCCACCGGAGTACATGGGGCCCTGCAGGGCCTGCGCACTGGGAAAAGAGCCCCTCAGAGCAGTTGGGGCTCTCGGTACCATAGTTTCTACCACATCTCAATTTTTTTATACTCAGGTATGTTTCAAATGAAACATATATGAGACATTTCAAATATTCACGTATGAAACATTTATAAGGACGCATTTCTCCTACATATCAATAAATTACTCTCCGATATGTTTCTTGAAACATATATAAAATGTTTCGATGTAACGTTTCTGTGTTGTTTCAAATCTAGGTTTCTGAAGGCGGACATTAAACATCTATGTTATGTGTATGATACGTTTCTGTCGCTGTTTCGGAGATGTTTCATGTTTCAGAGATACGTTTCTAAAACATTTCAGAAACGTTTTTTTGCACTGTGGGCAAATGCTTCTTCCTTCCAATGAAAACTTTGTATTGGCAGCAATTTTGTGCAAGTTCGATGTAAGAGCCCGTGTTGTATGATTAGCACATTCCAACTTCCGTAAGTGACATTCTCAATAATTCTAACGTAAACACTAGAGTCATCGTCACCTATCACATATTTGTAACGAAGGTTCTATGGTTTTTCACTGTCGTTAAAACCTTGCATAATAATATCTTGTTCCATACTGCTGGATGCACCATACGTGGTTTGAAATGTCGGTATTTTTGTTCTTTGCTTTTTGACATAAGTACATATCAGAATTTGTTTCTAACCCCTAAATACAGTAACTTTTTTGTAGGTGCTCAAATCATGCAAGCCACACCCGCAAAGAAGAAGAAAACCCATGCCCATAGGATCTTTTTGCCCATCCCCCGTCAACTATAACGTTATTCGTTTTACATGTGTCCTTGCTGAATTGCGTAGTTCCGTTCCCCTTTAGCTGTTGCTTTCATTTGTAGATGGAGAGAGTCCTATCATTACATTCTCCAATTTTTTGAAGTATTTTTAACTGATCATGGGAACATTGGTTAAGGAGAAAAATTCTTCTGCTTGCGCATATCCAATTCCAATTGATGTGGCTGTCCAAACTAATGATTCGTTTGCTGCGATAGAGTGTGGGTGTTGATATCCTCAACCATTTTTCACAGATTTCACAAAAATACATTAGTATGGAAACTATCCCTCGTTTCACTTCTTTCTTTAATTTTATTTTACCCAGAGTGCACATGTCATGATGAATCACTTTTCTAATCTCTGAAAGAAAATGTTCAATACACATCACCAACTCATTTGGTGTGATATCTCGTTCAATTTCCAACTGAGGAAGCTTATCATTTGAACGGAAGCTACAAAATCACAATCCAAATTAATTTATTACATTCATGAAACGTGTGGTTATTCATATTTTGATAATAATTCTGTATAAATTCAATATAAATAAACAACATGGCAGCTTCTCACGTAAAAATTACTTACTTACATAAAAGTTACTTACTATTGAAAGTATTTTACAAGTCTTCTGGAACAGATTTCGAGTTAGAGATGAAATTAATCACACCCTCACGTCTTCTTCGTGATTTCTGAGCTTTAGATGTCCTTTCGCGTTTTCGAGTAATACAGGTACTTCTCATTTTACACACTGAGCTAAACAACAATAACAAGTACTTTGAATTGAATTGAATAGAAAGTTCGTATATTGTTGGATTTCTTCGGAAGAGAATAATACTGCACTGGTTGATAATTTTATAATTAACTTCTTCAGACAAATTTTATATCATTAACATTTATTTACGAATTATGAATTATGTCTCTAACATTACTTAACGAATTCTATTATGTGAATACTTCTTACCAATACTTATAACAAATTACAATCACAAATAAAACAATACACTAAGATTAAACATAGATATAACTAATAACTAATTTATTTGTAATTGTAAAGTTCATTTGATAATTAATATACAATAATAGTTAATGGCAAACACTGATATAAATGAATAACAATGATATCTAACAGATATTGATATGGTATCTAACAATATTAACGAAATAGTATTTACGTTAGTGAGTTGTTGTATTTGCGCTTTTACACAAAATATGAAGTAAATGAGTCTTTTTTTAGAAAAATTCCGAAAAACCTGTCGTTTCGAGAGGTAGGTACCTGCATCTGCACAACAAACAATAGAAGGATTACTGTGTCATAACTAGGACTGAAGTAAATGCTGTAGTACCTTAACCTCTTTTCAGTTTCGTTCTTACGTCTCTTGTTTCTTTTTAAATTACGATTATGATTTATATATGTTTATATTTTAGACAATTTTAAGGGCGCTTTTGATCACACCGACGTTTTCGGTATACAACAGTGTCGGCAAAAAGGCAGCACCAAATGAATTTTTTTTTATTTTTGATTTTTTAAAAAACCTTTTTAGGGCAATAATTTGGGCTAGTCTGAAAACCTCTTTAGCCCCTATCAGATATACCGAGTGATTTTTACTTAGCTAGGAAATGGCGTTTTTCGAAATTGTCTCAATTCTAAAAGTGCTATTTTTCGTCAATTAAGCAAAATTTCAATGAGATTGTTTCATCGTCTGTCAGTTTTAGCTTACCGAACAATCTCAAGACCAGAAAAAAAATTTTTTTTCTTTAACTTCCGCTAAAGCGAAAGTTTTAATTTTTTGCAACATTTTCAAATTTTCACATACCAAGACATGATTTCAAAATTCAATTTGATTTCGTTAAAAACGTTAAAAATTTATAATTGGAAAAAACAATAGAAATTGTTAATTATTCCTTTAGGTTTGTTATTAGTTATTATTTACAGAAAAGTAATATTGTTGCATAATCTACGTTTTTTTTTTGGTGCAACATACTTTATGGGAGAAATGTTTTTCAATTATAATGAATATTATCTATTTACGTGGCTTCTAAAAACTGTAATTTACCCTTGCACAATTACAATTACACAATGCAGGATATGACAAAATTTAAATTATTTTAAAACACAAGAAAGAAAGTTACGGTAAAATTTCTTTAAAAATCATTGATATCAACAATTAAATTCGATAAAAATCTTGCTTAATTACCGCCGATTGTTTTAAAAAATTTTCATACCCTGCGCAACACATCTATGTATCTATATACAAAAAATTTGAGTCTTACTTTCAAAACTGTTCTTAAAAATACCTAAGAAAGTAACTTTGGAACTGTTAATCAGATCGGTTTTTTTGAACATTCAGTACAAAGTTATACGCTTAATCTCATTACTGCGTATATCTTAGAAGATAAATGCATTTTTAAGGAACAAAAATCAGTTGCAAGACAAACGTACAGCTCCCCCAAGCAAACAAGATAGTCGGAAAATATGTGAACTAAAAAAATTTAATTTGAAATATTTGAAGCGGCAAGATTTTTAGCCAATCACACAAAAATATTTATTTTAGTACATTCGCAAATCAAATTTATACTTGACACTTTGACAGCATTGTTTGTAATTTATTGTAGTTTTGTGATAATTTCCATCTAAGTTATTAGAAAAGTAACATTTAGTTTATTGAAACATAGAAATGGATGTGATCTTTATGAACTAAAAATAATTTATGAAAAGAATATTAATTCTAAAGGCTACCAAAGTGAACAATGTTCAAGGACAACATTTAAAATATTTAAATTTACCGCTGAAATTCTTCTTAACCTAAATGTACTCTGAAAAAGACGACAGCGCTAGCTCCGCCCGCTCAGCTATCATGTTTGCTTGGGTCAACTGTATCACAATTAATAGTGTTGTGTTGCATTAATGAAATATATTAATATTGTTCTACTAACTTTTACTTAACAAACATATATAAACATTCAATAATTGACATACAATAACTGTCAGTTCTTTAAATGAATTATTAAAAATTATACAAGAGTGTTTTATCGCATTTTTTATGCTCCAAAGTTCTCCAATTAATTTCCATTTGTCTGCCAGCTTCAAAACTCGTTAATAAATCATACAAAGATGTTACCTAACGCATTTCATACTTTTAATCTAAGGAACAACTTTTTAACTTGTTCAGTACAACCTTAATTAAGATATTGAACTACTTCGAGAACAATGATACTTTAATTAAAAAACATTCTCCTCAATTTACCTTTATTAGGTTCAGTATCTCAACTCCGATGTACTTAAAAGTAGCTTAAGGAGTTCATTAAAAATGTAACACGGAAGTAATTAATAGTGAGAACAAAGCAAATTACTTACGCTATTGTTAACTACTTATTTAAATATTTACATTTTTGTTCAAGTTATGGTTATAAGAAACGAACGCGAGATAAATTCAGTCCTTAGTCTTCTATAAATTTACAAATTGTTATTGTTTATAGTTATTTGTTATTATTACAAAGATAAGTAGATAGATCCAGAGTGGTTACAGATTTCAATGCAAAATTCGTAAGAAGAAGAAGAGGAATGTGTTGACGTTTTTTTAGAGGAATATTTTTACCCCCATCAAAGGTATCAGTTTTCAACTTTCATTACCTTGATGACACTTTTCATCATTTCAATACAGAATGCAGTGGTGTCTTACACAATCTCTTTCACGTAGTTCTTGATCCCAATGGAACCTGTATTACCGAAATGTATGTTTGTGTAAAATTCTTGAAACACGGTCAGCATGTTACATGCAACTTTCTGGAAAATTGAATTTGGTTTAGCCACTGAAATCAAAAGGTTATTTTAAATGCCATCGTTACACTTATAATATTAATCAGTGTACGTGTAGCTTCTTCACATTATTGTAATTTTGCAATGTTCTTAGGTGATGATGTACCTTTTTAGAAGCTGGCAGAGGATCTGAGTCCACAGATATGATGGCTGTGTCAACCGTGAATGTGGCTGCAATTGGGTTGTTCGTTACTGGGACATCGTTGGTGAACATAAGGTAGAGAAATGGGCCGAGAACACTACCCTGCGACACTCCCGATTTAACACAGTGATAGTTAGATAGTTCGTTATTAATTTTCACTTGGAAATAACGCTGGCTCAGATAGGATTTCAGGATGAGGTATATCTGGTCAAGGAAGGACTTTTTTAGCTTAAATAGTAATCCCATATGCCAAACCTTATCGAAGGCTTGCTGGATGTCTAGGAATACTGAAACACGTATTTTCTTACTCTCCAGGCTATATTTAATTTTATTGACAATCCTGTGGCACTGTTTATGGCGGAAGCCAAATTGATGATTAGGAAGGAGTTCACTTAAGGGATTGTCTTCTTGAATTTTGTCGAGAAATAGTCTTTCAAAAAGTTTAGCCAATATGGGTAGCAGACTTATCGGTCTGTATGAATTTGTATTCTTTGGGGGTTTACCTGGTTTTGGAATAATTACAATCTGGGCGTATTTCCATTGTACCTACTGGAAAGTAGCATAGTCGCAAAATGCTGTTATATATGTTCCTTATTAGGGTAACTGCTTTTCTTGGGAGTTTTTAATATATCTGCTACTATGTAATCGCGCCCAGGAGCTTTGCGTGGATTTAGAAGCTTTATTTCTCTAAGAATTTCTTTTATAGGTGGTGATAGTTGGCATGGACAATTTAGGAATGTTTCTATCTCTAAGTCATCGTTAGCTATTGCAGCCAAGGAGAAAACACTTAACAAATATTCTGCAAATGTATTGGCTTTATTATTATTTGATCGTACCTAGGTTCTGTTAAGTTTTCTAATTGGCGGTATAATTACAGTAGGTCTTTTGAGTTTGTTAGTCGCCTTCCAGAGCAAGTGATCGTCAAAAGAAAGGTTGGTAGTATATTATTGATATGATTCATTTTTAAATATACGGGGAGCTTTTTGAAGTTTGTGCGTTGTTCTATTCAATTGAGTTTTGTCCATGAGGTTTCGTGTACTTTGTCAAATATTGAACAGCTTCTTCTATTTCATGAAATCGTCCCCAATCGGTATTTTTGGTACACAGACGAAGTGGTGACTCTTTTCAAATAACGCTAGTGCTAAAAGTTATTATGATAGTTATATTGTTATGCTCTATTTGGGTTTTTAGAAGAAACATCCCAGCAGATTTGCGTAGTTTATTTGGATTGCTTTACCAAAATGTCAATTACAATAAAATATTTTCTATTTGTGACGTTTCGGCGATTACAAAGTCGGCTTCTTCAGACTTGTGTTTGAATGAAATATTTGTGCATATATGTAGATGTGTGGTTAAAAACCTTGTGATGTGTGTTTTTATGAAGCGAGATTACTGCTGTAAGATTGGAATTCATCGCATAATACTATAGCAATATGATTAAAAATTAAACAGTTTATAATCAATTTTTTTTAAAGGATTAACAGTTTTATTATAAAAGTTTTCGGGAGTAATGTATTTGGCTGTGTAACAGTTGCTGTAATGGTTTAGAAAGTTTTTTTGTTATGTTTTTGAATTATTTTCGTTATAATATGCAAATAATAACATATTGATCGCTTTAAAGTAACTTCATGATATTTTTATACCTGACTAAACAGTTTTTATGCAAAAAAAAGCGATAAATTATTATGAACTACCCCTTTATTGAACTTTTCCGAATGAGCTATATTTTAATGTATTGTGTTTTCGAATTCAACTGACCGATATAACCAGCGATTTGATCGGGATATACAAATTGAATAAAACATTCCACGATTCATGTGAAGATACATCCGAGTTATAAATTCATAACTCGCATTATCGTTTATCGTAATAATTCATGAGAGTAATAACAATTCTCTGCATATAAGTTGAAACATAAACGTAGTTTATTTCTTGTTTCAATACTCCTTTCAACTTGATTGCCTGTCAAGAGAACAACTACGACTACTTGCCTAATAACCCTTCATGTTCGCGTATACTCTCTGTAATTGTGTGTGCCATCAAAAATCATCGTAATATCTATAGGCGCGCGTTATAAACGGTACGCGCGTTTTAATTACCAGTTATAATTACAAACCGGGAAGTGTAATAAATTGTATATGTTACTAATTGTAATCCAAATTAACTAATCAATATTTACTTATTCCGGTGATATTCAAACCCATCATAAATAAAAATCTAAATTGCCCTATTAAATGAGATTTAATTAGTACATATTTACATTGTTTATTGTATTTAGATTTAGATATCATAAACGAAGTTGATGCGAGTAAATTGGTCTTTGAGCATTTATGATAATAATAGTTATTTACATATGAGTACGGTAAATCAAGGTTTACGTTAACGAGTGAGATGTTTATTGCCGAAGCGTAGCTGAGGCAAGAATTTCGAAACGAGTAACGTAATCTGATTTAACGTACAAATAATGTAAAACATTTTATTTCATACTGGCCATAGATTCATTTCTTAAGAGTTTTTCTATTAACTTTATATAAAATTTGACGTATCCAAAGTCATGTCACCTTATGTTCCTATGGCAACCTTTGTATTCGGGTACAAAATTTCTAGTACGGTAAAGTTTCATTTACCAGACTCATACGAGTCTGGTAAAACACAGATTACTAGTCAGTATGAAATAAAGGTTATTTGGTAATTAGACCTTGCCAGAACAATTATATGTATTTATTATTCAATATTTCGCTTCATTAGCTTCATCGGGAAAATAAATAAATAACGTAATTACACTGACTCGCACTGACCGTACCTCACATTACGACAGTAAAATATATTATTAGTTTAATTCTTTAATAAATTAACAAGATGTACCTGCCACTAGCTGAACGAAGAATCTATTTAATTATTGTTCTGGAAAGGTCTCAATAACCTTTATCATAAACTATTTTATAAACCAACATGTAGTTCTCCAAAGTAAGAAATATTTAACATTGCTCTTGTTAAATTTCAACGTAAACGTTTACTGTATTAGTCAACAAAAGTGGGGATGTATTATTTTACTACAAAATGTTTGCAGTGTTGATGGTTAATTAAAAACGAGTACGAAATCAAAATTCTTTCTCCTTAGAAGATCTATATAAAACTGAAACATCAAGCTTCAATCCTTTGTTTGAATAATGTAATTTTGTTTGATTCTACAGTTTTTTTTTTTCATTTTTATGAGATTTCAAAAAATATAGGAGAGAGAAATTGTTGCCTTGTGTAAATAGAAAACGCTCAACTACATTATTCTGTACTTATAGTATTACACTATTGAACCGAATCATAAGTCTTTTTTATTTTAAAATTCAAGAACGTTAAAAGCATTTTAAAAAGTTTACATGTTATTATCAACGCTTATTTGAAAATGACGTATATAAAAGGATTATTTTCTACTATAAATTTAATGTGTTATAAAATTATTGATTAGAAAACTCAAAGAAGTTTGACACTAAGAAAAAAATTGAGGAAAGCTTCAAAAGGAAATACGACATTCAACTGCTTTGGTACGATAAATTCCCTTCTCTGCTTCGTTTAGATTAAATTTCTGGTTTGAAGCCACGAGTCCCTTTTTACAAATTGTTATTTTTTTCATCTTCAACGAGTAATATTAGTAAGAAAATAATTATTTGATAATACACTCGCCGGCACGAAAAACGAGGCAGTAGAATTTTTTTAAACAAACTTCAAATTTTAATGCCTTGTGATGTTTTATTATTATAACATCGTACACACAAACAAAACAACATGTTTTAAGTATTTTTAACAACTATTGAACCTTTAATTAAAAATTAATAAATTAAACTACTAAAACGACTTGCTAGCAAAAACTGGGGAACCGCATTGTTAATAACGGGCGTTGCTCCCCCGTGCTCGAATTACTACCTGTATCCTCCTTGGCATGCCTAAAATCAAGTGGCGAATGTCCGCGTGTGGGATAAGTTTCCATTCCTTCAAAGGAGCTTGTTGCAACGGATTTAAAGTTAAAGGAGCAGGAACACGACTTCGCATCCTTTGCCCAAGGATTCCCACACATGCTCTATGGGTTAACGCTGGCCTCCACAACAAGAATGTTTACCTCGTGTAAGTACTGTTGAGTTATTCTCGCGGCGTGAAGTTGGGCATTACCATGCATCAGAAGAAAGTCATTTCCAATAAAGACAGCATAAGGAACAACAAAATCTTGAAGAATGTCCTCAATATACCTGGAAGCAGTTAAGGAGCCTCTCGGAAAGATGTACAGTTCTGTGTATGAGTCTCCAGAGACCTGCTGGCCCACACCATAACTGAGCCCCCTTGGTATCCTACCCGAGGGTTGAAGGTACAGTCTGCAAAGCGCTCGTGTGGTCTTCGTCATACTCTCTCACGACCATCTGGAGACCGTAGGCTAAATCTGGACTTATGTACACGGTAAGATTGGCTTCTCCGAATCTTCGTCTAACTGTCCGTTCGCTTACGTTGGTTTGCCGGACGTGCTGAAGTCGATTTCTGATTTCAACAGCTGTAGTATTTCGCAGACTTTGCAAGATGATAAAACGATCGTCGCGAGCGCTAGTTCTGCGTTGAGGACCACTTCCAGGTCGTCTGGTGTAGGCCCAAGTTTCCAAAAAGCGTGTAAAAATACGGTACACAGTACTATTGGATACATGATACTGTTGGACAACATATCACACACTTCTTCCATCTTGAAGCAACACAACAATAGCAGTCGCTGTTTCGGGATTCACAACCATATTTTTTAGATTAAATAAACGCAGCACAACTTTAACACGTTTTTCAATTTGCCAGATTTCTCAAAACAACGAAAACAACAGCATTGTTGACATGGGTTCACCAACTATGCACTTTAACGTAATAAGATTTCTGGAATTTATAATTTTTACTCAAAAACACTTTCTTTCTTCAAATAAAGGTTCAATTGTTGTTAAAAAATACTTATAACATGGCACAACACTCAATAGAAGTGATTTCTATTTGCCATTTTGGTAATATTACTTACACTAAATTATTTATAAAATATTGCAATTCCAATATGTTAATTCTTCGGTAGGAGGTGTTAATTCCCTCCCTCACTTATTATTATTGCTTAATCGTAAAATGTAATTATTAATAAAAGATGCTTTTATTACTTTTGTGGACTGTATCTTTATTTAACATGTAATATTGTAATGCGGTACCTACTATCAAAAATTACACACAAATCATATATTTGACGGTTGGCGCACGCTGCCCCCCACTCGGAACCATTAGCCGGTGTTCCTTGATTTAAATTGTACACAATAAACATTAACTACCAACAATAATCAAATATTTTACAAAAGACGAAACATTAACAATTATATATACTAGAATGTTGAATTTAGATTTCATTATTATTATGATTAAGCCAAGCTCTGAACTTGGCGAAACGTCCATTTTTATTTAAATATATCATACAATTGGCAATTATATAATTGCCTTAATAAAAACTGTTTATTTCTTCCTCCAACCTATTAAAACCGTTATAGTTTTTTATGCTTTTTATAAATATGCATGCAAAAACAAAGTAAACATGCAAAAATAGGGGTTTCTATTTAAGATTTTTAAGTGGAACCCCTTTCCCGCCCCCTCTGGGGGCGTGGGGGAGGCCATTTTGTCAGAATCCGATGCCCCCCCCCCCCAAACTATGAAGGCACACTTTTTGTTAAGATGCATTTTTTTTCGAGATATTCAAGAACGTAATGTTAAATGGGACACCCGGTATACACGGGAAAGTAAAAATACTATGGGTGTAAATAAAATGGAACATAAGAAAACATTGGATATTGGATGTGCAAGAACCTGAATTGAAATCATTTAACGACTTTATTCCAAAGTTTTAAAAATTGCCATTTTATCATTTGCAAGATTATTTTAACAATTTTCTAGCAACGCATGAAATAATTGAGTTACTTGTATCCAAAATCTGGGTTAATGGTTACTTTAACGAGTTTAATGAAAGCTTCTTGGAGGATATTAATGCTTAAGGTAAGGGAAAGCAATCAATAAGAGCTTTAGATGAAAAGCCATAAATCTATTTATACATATATGATAAGATCACATTCACATCACATTTATGGTTGTAGGGTAGATTTTCATATTTAAATGTAAACAATGGCAAAATTAATCCCATAGTATTGCCATGTACAGTAATTTTTACATGTAATTTTTAAAGAACGAGAGAAAACCTTAATGGAATGATAATGCGTACTTTTTGTATCATAACTGTTAAAGAACTGCAAACGTTTCATAAAAGATGGTAGGGTTGGTTCGTACTGATCCCGCTACTTGACAACCTTCTATTATAGTCTAACATATGCATGGCGCTGGCGCCGTGTGCCTCGCGAAATATAAAAAATAAAAATTGATTTTTTCTTTCTTAATAAGGATAGTTTAAGCGATTTCGTGAATTATGAATACTTTATCATGAAGTTATACTAGTGATGAGAACAGTGTCGTTTTTACATGTCATTTAGTAGTACGCACTAAGTAACATTGGGCCCCCACCATCACCACCCACCCTCACAACAATTTCCATACATACCAAAACTTCGAATTTGATACAACCTAATCTATTTTTTTTCTCTGCCTCCGTTGCTTTTGAGACGATAAAAATGGGAATCATTCAGACTAATGTAAGTTAAATAGCTCCATAAGATGAAAACGGCAAGTCTGAATTATCAAGAAGCTTATGCAATACAATAAATACGGCGCATCTGTCTTTTTATTATGGCAATAAAAATTTTGTTCCACAATTGGAATGTTTCACAATATTGTTAACTTGCTGGTAAATAAAACATACATTTTGCAATTTTTTTTTAATACGTTTTCAGCAATTTAAGAGAATTGTTCATGAAAATACAAATATTAGTGCCGTAACATCCGGGTCCCATAGATCACAGGCCCGGGTTCCACGGAGCTGAAAGTTACCATGATAGTTACGCCCCTGATTCACAAACCCCCCTTATGTCGGCATAATTATAAGTACAAAGGTTATTTACTTAGAAAGGGACGAGGAAAAGTTGAAACTGCAATAAACACTTTTAAAATATATGACCAGTAATAAATTTTAGTCTCAAAATTAATATTAAATGCATTGATTGTTAAAACAATTATCCAAAGGATGAAAGTGTGTGCTCTAAAGGTTGCAATCAATGTTACGAAACACTTTTTACCTACATTTTTGCATAGTGACACTTTTAAATGTTACTTGTTCTAAATTGATTGGATCCATCGTGGTGTTAATCAGAACACTTACTTTACTTGTTCTACTAAATATATTCTACATTCATGAACACAACGTGATATAAAAAACAAATGGATGTTCAATTCTAGCGGTTTGTTTTAATAACATTCATATTCAATAATTCTTGGAATATTTGCACCTTTTGTTATGCCCAAGTTTCGTTCACCGGAGATTTAGTTTGTTACAAAATCTATCATTGCGTGACAGTTTCCACGCAGTCCTCCATGAATTTGAATAAATTTGTTACATTGATCACAATGACGAACACGAGTCTGGACGTTTATAAATTTTATTAATGCATAATGTAATACGAAAGGTTACTAAACTTTTAACATCTCGAGTTGTGTTGCTTATAGTTAAAACCCACATAAAAGTTATCATGGCGAATGAGAATTCCAAAAAATTGTAGCCACAAAAATTTTCGTGTATGATAAGGGACTTAATTACACTTTTATAAAGGTTAATAATAGTAGTGGAAGCTACTACCATAACCTTTATTGCTCACTGCATTAAATTTCTCGAATCGGTATGAGTGCTTAGAGAGGTATTATCATTAACATTATCCCTTGAAGTTTAAAGTATTATGCCGCTATATTATTGCACTAAGTGTAATACAAAATGTTAACTAATTGATATTTTAATGTTGTGAACATAAAATGACTTGCGTTACTCTCCTATACGATGATCAATATTTAATTACTATTGAAATGAATTTAAAACGAATATTAAAAGGAATAATACGAGAAACACCGAATCCAAAATTAACCTGATTCCATTTTAATTTATACTCGAAAAAATTTTAATATATCACGAATTGCTCAACCCTAATTGCTTACTTAATCTACAAATCACCAGGATATGTACTAAGTTTTGCCCGTTAACCTACTTTAAAGTATTGCGGTATTCGTGCGAAAGAGGTTTGAGAAGGCTTGCAACAATATTAAAAGTATTAACTATTTTTAGATTAAGGGCGTGAAGTATTTTGGGTTGCGACGGACAACATCGCCGTTCACGCCCGAAATGCAAACAAGATTTTTTTGTAAAATCGTTTAAACCTATCTTAAAGCTTTAAAACATAAATGGTACGATTCGTTTTCAAAAATCAAGTTATGGGTTGCTATGGTTGCATATTTCAATACACAGGGTGCCCCACTGCTCCGTAATCGGTCGATAACTCAATGTGGGTTGAAGATACATCAAAAAGTTTCAAATAAAGGTTGCTTTGATTTGAATTGCGCATCTTTTAAAAATATTCTTATATATGCAGTATGTTGCATTTTCACCTAGCAGGAAAATGTCACTTTTTTTTAAATGGCACACTGTGCATTTTTTTCCCTTCATGTATCGACGAACCATATTTATACCACGCCTGAGATTTTTTTGATATTGGATGTGCGGTTGTCAAGTTATTAATTATTTTGTCAAAATTTTGTACAATTCAAGGTCGGACTGTAATATTCATAACTAAGTTATTCTTCAAAAAAGGAAAAAATTATTTGACGAATAATAATACCCTAATGTGGTGTTACTCTACAAAAAAAAACTAAGTGATTAATTTTTTACCGAGTGTTTAAAATGAGAGTTCAAAATTTATGAACTTTAAATGGAATTTATACGAATATTTTAAATGGAACACCCTGTATTTTTATTTACAATCAGATTCTTGACAAAAAACCCTATTCAACGGTGTATTATTTGCTGGTATTATTTTTTGTACTTTTGTTAATATTTAAGGTTTTTAAAATTTCACGTAAAAAAATTTGTTAAAAGTAATTTTTGTTTAATTACATTACAAAATACCGTTTAAATAGTTGGTATCAACGCAAACGAACAAAACTCAAATCGACTGACTATCTTAATTTCTATATAATTAAAACAATATTTTTAATAAACTGTAAGTCACGTATTTATCGAAAATTAAAATAGCAAATAAATACAATATTTCTCATTAAAGTAAATGTTCAAAATGTCTTCCACTTTGATCAATGCACTTTTGAAGCCTAACCCTAAATGATCTTCTCACATTGTTTAAAGCAATAGCAGTAATCGATTGAAACGCCTCTTTAATTCAAATGTTCATGTCATTATAATAATCCATGAAGGTAAGGTTCAATTGATAGAAAAACGGGAATATGATACTAAAGAGTATTTGAAACTAAAAAAATGCCAACCTAAACGTATATTGCCATTCAGGCGCTTAGGTTAGAGGTAGGTTTAGTATATTTTTTTTCAATTGATACAAAAACGGGATTATGATACTAAAAAGTATTTGAAACTAAAAAAAAATGTCAACTTAGCGTATATTGCCACTCAGACAATGAATAAAATCATGGGGAAAAATGAATAAAATCTTGGGGCCAAAAGAATAATTCTGTGGGTTAAAATAATAATTTTGGGGGCTAATATAATAATTCTTGGGACCAAAATAATTAAAAAGCTGTGGTCGAAAAAATAATTCTTGGAGTAAAAATAATAATTCTTAGGCTTAGAGTGACAATTCTTGGGACCGCGAAAATTACCACCCGATTTTTAATTGAACGAATTATTTTAAAGTAGCGACTTTCATTTTTGTATTTTTAAATGGAATGCCATAATTTTTTGTTATAATTGGGATCCTAAAAACATGTTTACATTTGATGTTATTTTTGTCTAAATATCAAGTAACAGCAGACACTAAAGAAACGATTATACTTTATTTTGCAACAAAATCTACTTTTTGAAACTCTGTGCTACTAGATTCAAATGTTAGTTTGCTTTTTGATAGGGAAAGAAATGAACATTTAAGAAAAACGAAATATTGTCGTAAAAAGAATGTTTTTAGGAGCCCAATAATAAAAAAAAATTATGGCACTCCATTTAAAAAAAATTGAAAGTCGTCATTATGAAATAATGCGTTGAATTAAAAATGTGATATCACCATCGTATAGAGAATACTGTCCTGAAACATATTAGTGCCAAATATTTTGAAAGCAGTACCCATAGTGTGGCTTAAAAAAAATAAGGCGCTTACTCTGAAACAGGCTGTATAAGGATCAGAGTGTGACATATACGAAGGTTTTTTTTTTCATAACACAGCATTAATAAATTATTATTATTATTATTAATCTCAACATGTAACCTTTCTTTTTCATACTTAATAAAGTTTCATCGACTTTTTATTGTCAATAGTAAAGTTATAACATCGATATTGCCAAGAATGTCAATAGCACATTTACCTTTACATGGGCCTTGTTTCTAAAATACGTTTGCAAACATTTATTTATCATTAAAAATTTAGAATTTTACACATGTGGTGAGCCCTAAAATTAAAACACAAATCTCTTTTATAATGACAACCTCATTTCGAATGGACGGATAAATATATCACTTATTTAACCTTCCTGCTACGAAGATTTTTGTGTTCATTGGATAATTTTGTTAGAAGTGACTTCAGTGCATATTTTATTTTGTAGTCTACTATCTAAAAATTGTAATTGGATTCATTTATAACCCCTGTTCGTAAAGTTTGTACTTGTTTTATTATGATAAATCGCACATGTCCGCACAGGCTCATTAACATGCAAGCTGCACGATGACTTAATTGCTCTTCAGTGGTCACAAGGATCATATGAGGACTTTATCGATAACGCAGGCGATCCCGATGTTTCCGAAATAGAACACAGTAAAATGACGAAATTGGAGAGAACAACAATAACTCACAGGTGTCTGCTCTACTGGAAAGCTCTATTTGGGAATCTCAATATCTCATTTAATTGATTGGGTGACGATAACCGGTAGGGTTTGATTTACACTGAAAATTATGATTCCGCTTCAAAGAAATGAAGAGAAACCCACGCAATGAAGAAAGATATCATCAATCAACATCCAGGTCCAAAGAAGCATAACGTATGTTTAGGAATTGATATAGTTGTAGCATTTACCGATGTCTATGAACAGCGTAATATGGGAAACTAACAGCAGTATCAATGGATACAAAGGATTTCTCAATGATGGTTAATAGAGAATCTTGCATGAAATTATATCTTTATAACATTTGGTACTGCATAAATACTAATATTTGGTCCATCCCGAGAGATTTTTGAGAAGTTTTCCGTCATTTCCAGAATGAGTTTCAGTCCTTTTTCCCATATGATTGTGAACGAACAATTTTGGGACCTACCAGATAAATAGGTACGTTATTAAAGTTTACGCATTTACGCATTAGTTGAAGTCGAAACAGGATACTTTCTGCATCTTTAGGTACATGCTGGTAAACAACCAAGAAACGCCCCAAGGGAAGAAAGATCTGACAGAATGTTTGATGTGTGGATACGAAATCACCACTGATAATTTTTTCTCTGGTGTAGGTACCCCTAGCTAATGAACTTCTAGGAAGAAATTTAATTTTATGTGGAACCTTTAATAATAATAAACCTTTCCCGTAAAAACTTATTATGTCCTCAATATTTCTCTTCAAGTCAACATAAGGCTAATATCATACGTTCCTTACAAAAATTCGTATATGTATAAGTACCGAACACCACTACGATAAAATGGGACCAGAGAAAGCAATTGGCAAGCCACGTATAACACAACACTACAATAAAACTGAATGTTTAGTTGATATCATTGACAAGATGGTGAGTGGCTACATCTATTGTACCTTGGACTACAAAACAACGAAAGGTGAACAAATCATCCCATCGCCATTTTCTGCTGAAAATGAGTTCCGGTTTGATAAAACCTTGAAAATATAGATCAAATGCGTCTAGTAGCGTGCAAAATTATTGAGAAGGTGTGCGAGATCTTGCAGTAAAGCTGTCAAGAAGGCTAGAAAAACCTGCAACAAATTCATCTGCGTACAGCACCAGAAAGGCTCTTCAAACTATCGTTTTACAAAGGCTGCGCTGATAAATAAGTTCGAGAATTACGTGTCATGCGTTTGTATTGCTTTACTACACAAGCTTAGTATGTATCTACGTTTCGTTTTCGAGCAATAAAGTCTTATTTCCATTTATTTGTACGTGTAATGGAACTCTATTAGCGTTAAAGAATACCATAAACACTTCAATTATGTAATAAAATTATAACAAGCAGTTCGCAAATTTTACGTGAAATAGTGTACAACAGTGATGGGAACACATATTACAAAATATGATATACATCCAACGAAAAAAGGGTGGAAAAACTATTTTTTGATTGGTGGCTAACTTACGGATACAGGAAATTGGGGATATACTCAACTCAGTAACACATACGGCTTCCACAGGAGATAAATGAAACTAAAATGTACCGGCCACTGCAATATATTTCAGTGGTACCGGCTTAACTTAAGTATGACTGAAAGCAATGGTTTTAAGGAAATATTTAACAACAATATATTACCTACCATAAAATTTTTTGGACTGCAAAGTGATGTGTTGCTAGTAAAATATTCTATCTATTTGTTTTCGGGTTGAAAAGGTATTACGCTTGACTAAATATGACTGTAGTAAATGAATAAATCTGAAAGGTCTGGTTTCATAGAAATAACTTAACCTGAAAGAACAATTTCATGAATAATATTAAAATAATTCTTAAGTAATTGAATAAAACTATCTCAAATGACGTTATCTTTAAGTAAATGTCAGAACTTTGTTTAAACTTCCCCAAACTATCATTTAAATTTAAAAGATTTAATGTCTTGAAGCGTTTTCTATAATATTCAGTCAAAATTCTGAACATTCTTAATGTGAATTCACAAAAAAGAGTTTGTTAAGCGTTTTAAACCGCATTTCCAATTATTTAGAGCTACCCTTAACGATTTAAATTCAGTTCACGTAACCGTTTACTATACCAACAAATTTTCATTTGCATGAGGGAATATACGTAAACATGCAAAGAAGGAAGTTACATAACCTGGTTACTCAGAATGTGAAATGTTTTACCTAAAAGATTAAAGCCCCTCCTTACACTTTTCTGAAACATTTCATGTATTTATAGGTTTTCCATTCAGCAAGTTTTGAAACAATTGAGGTATTATTTTCATTTTTAATATCTAAGTTTGCGATAAATCCATACTACACCTAGTCTTTTTATATTAAAAAACAATAAACTAAAAGAACAGCAAGGAATATGTTTAAAAATCCGTGAAGATTGAACGTTGATGTGCTTACGATTATGTTTAATTCATACTGAATTTGGATTAAAGGCATGATGAAAGATTCAAAGTGTCATCTACGTATTCTCAGCGAAATTATAAAGGAAAGCGATAGCAAACTATTTTCCGCCAAGAAAGGAAATAATGTATATAGGTCGAAAATCTCTTAATGCTGCAACGTTGCGTGAATTAAAAAGTTACTGAGCTTCCAAACGCTTAGGCAGAACACTAGCTGTAGAGAACACGCGAAAGGTTACAAGGGAACATCCACAATCTACTTGTTTTTAACCCGAAACTGTCTTAAACTTTCCCAATCGTTGGCAGTATAGACGCCTTCGGCTTATTTTCTCAGATAAGAACCTATCTTGATCGAAAAATTTAGATGGAGTTCGTTTGTTACACATGCAGTAGAGGGTAAAGTTAAAGTTTGGAAAGTTTACTATTCTAACGTCTTCATTTTTAGAACATTAAACGATCGTTAACCAGCAGTAAAATTTGATCAAGTGTAATTAAATAAATTGAAATATATAATAATTCAACTGTAAAGATACCTGATAATGCTCTAGGCAATATAAATATTGGTAAATGTCCTGACTACTCGAAACCTATATTAATTCCTTGTTGCTTTTGGTAAAGATTAAACTTCGAACGACTTAACCCGCTTCCAAATTATATTAGCATGTTTTACATTTATAATTGAAATTAAGGATCTTCTACTGTTTATGTGTGACACTGAGTTGAAATGTTTACATGAAGTTCACAAGGAGAGGAAATTTGCTGAACTCTACATTTATAACTAGGGTAATCTATGCAATTGCTTGATGAGAAAAAGAATTTTCATTTAAACGTACTTTTCGTGCACGCACATTCGATCGTTAATATCGTTAATTTAAATCTGCAATTTTATTTTCAAATTAAGTGCTACGTTTTTATCCACTTTTAGAATTAGCATTTCGTTCACCGACATTAATCGAGTCAATGTCTGCGGGGAATTAAAATACACTTTATGTGGTATTTGCTGTCGATTGTATTGTATGGCTAATCATGCTTTGGGGGACCTCACAATTTGTTAGATTACGTACGTAGTCACTGCCAGGAATTATTTAATTAGTGTTTTGGGTAAATACTTTACGTCTAAATTTTATATAATAAGGCAATATTTATACAGAGTATATTAGAACGAGTGATATTGCATGGGTAACAACCTTATTATTTATTGGAGGTGAAAATTTGGTTAATTGGGTAATATTTTGCAGCTTTATATGCTGATTTAGAATTTGTATGGAAATGTTCAAAATGCTGACCGAACCCGCCAGAAGTTATTTATAAATTGCCATTTTCTTGCATGTTCATTATCGTCGTAGATATAAAAGAGACGAAAAGAATTTCGTATGAAAGTAACTGTTTTCGATAAGACCAATTTAAATTGCATGTCGAGCAAAAATTGGAAATGTCTGCTTTTGAGGTACCCGTATCAATTGCCTTAAGCAATAAAAGCTACAAAACATTTACCATTTAACGAAATCTCCATCTTCAATAGCAAGAAAGTTACCCACGTTATTACACTCGATCTGTGACATTCTGAATTGCATAATAGTATTACCATTGTATTTATATGTTATACTAATAGAAGATTTAGAGTTTATCATGTATTACTTAATTAGTTACCCACAGTTTCGTTCCCATATTTGAAATAGCTTAATTAGGTACTGTATACAAATTGTAGATATATCTAATCATAGAAAAATTCAACAGGCTCGACCTACGAGTATAATGACCACCTGTTCAGGTGACCCGCACCCCAACCACGCGGCAATTAAAAAATGATAGCTCTGAATTAGAAGCTATTTATGAGTTTTCGAACCCAGAAAGAATAAAATTTTGAGCGCGATCCCCCTAGCAGGAATTTTAACTTGAAGGTGGGGAGGCTGAATGAACTCCCCCCCCCCCCCCCCCGATTTGATCTAACTAGAATTTTCTTGGTCTGCCACGTCTTCCTGTATTAGTTTTTCCCATTTCCAGTATTCTTTTTGGCAATGCTTCCTTATTCATTCTGGTGAGATGTCCGTACCAGTTCACCTGCTTCTCGCCTATTTTATCTAGTATCGATGGTTGGTTGGCGATCTCCCCTATATACGTATTCCTGATGCGTTCCCGTGAATCCCGTAATCTTCCTCATGTGCCTCATTTCCATTGCCATTGTCCTAGGATTGCCCTGTTTAGCGCATAGTATAGTCGTGCAGATTTGCTTGCTCTGTTGGTTAGTTCTGGTTCCATTTTTCCATTATTGAGGAGCTTTCGTGCAAAACCGAATAAATCTATCTTTAGTAGTTTTTGGGATATGAGCATTTTGTTGCACAGGGTAATCGATGGAAGATAAAAAAACTTTTGGCTCAAAGGAGGTGTCAAGTAGATTACTTAATGAAACTCAAGTTCTTCATCAAATATATTGCCGACGTTTCGATTGGTTAATGGCCCAGTCTTTTTCAAGGCTCAGAAGAGGTAGCAGCTGCTTCTCTGTTTGTTCGTCAACTACCATTCGTCGGTTTCGTTTTTGAATTATCATTACTGTTTGATTTTAATTTTTTCCATGTCACGTGGCGTTATTTATTTATTTCGCACTCGCGGTACTGGATCAATGAGCAGATACCTGTCACTGTTTGAGCTGCTACCTCTTCTGAGCTTTGAAAAAGACTGGGCCATTAACCAGTCGAAGCGTCGGCAATATATTTGATGAAGAACTTGAGTTTCATTAAGTAATCTACTTGACACCAGCTCCTTTGAAGGTCCCCGAATTCGGGGAAAACAGTACAATCAATAATACGAGGAGTTTCCAAATCTATTTTGGCTCAAAGTTGTTTGCTTTTTGGTGAGAGTTAAATATAGCAAGTCTCGTTAAGAAGTACAAAGTATTTTAGGAGATATCCCACAAAACAATATGGATTTATCTCGTTTTGTTCGAAAAGTACCATATTTATCTACAAAACAAATGCTAATTAAAGTTTACTGAAAAAAATATCAAATACAAATTATTATTATGTACTTCGATTGTTATCGATACTCAGGCCAAGCCTGGTTAACTAATCGCACGGATCGAAATCAAGTAACGATTAGTCCTACTAATACATATATCTATACAATATAAATTTGAAGTTGCTGTTAAAAAGTGAACATACTAAATACTATACACATATTATGTTCATTAAATTAAATGACGTTGATAAAACCAACGCTGATCACATTTTAGATAATGTATTTGTTTGAGAAGCCTCGGTGTATTTGATCCCAATTTGTAAAAGCCACGTCCCGTCGACCCTCTTTCCGCGAAGGCATTAACATGAACGCAGCGTCGCGCATCAATAACAAAAAGAGACCCTATATTCCTAGGCTTCTCCGTTGGCGTCACTTATTCGTGACTTAGTGACTTTTTATAGAAAAGAAAAAAAAATGAACATAATATGTATGTTTTGAAAAAGTGTTATGATTATTGTGTAAGCGTTTTTTGTTGTTTAGCTCGACGCATAGGTTGCACTCGAGTGGGTAATGTGTTGTTTGTGTTTTGTGTTAATTGCGAATTCTGATACTGTGAGTATATTGTGTGTTTACGTTTGAGTGCATGAGAACGAGTCAGAGGTGTTACATGAGTGATTGTTGAAGTGTTGTGTGTTGGTAATGGACTTTCTATAATGTTATGTTGTGTATGCAACAGAGTTTCAATTTGTGAAGGGAGGATTGAGTGTTGTGTTTCATTTTGTGTTTGAATGGTATTAGTTGAAAGTGTGTGATGTGATTCTGAGTGATGTGCGGTATCTTCCGTTATGTTTAGAAATTTTCTAACTATGTGACAAGTGTTGATAATGACTGCCTTTTGTAATTGTATGTATATGTTCTTATCTAACCCTAAAATGTGCAAACTGTGATGTATTGTTTTTGGTATAACTCCGGTTGCACTAAGAACAATGGGTACTGTAAGAGCAGTTCCCATTCTCCATTGCGCTTTAAGTTCCTGAGCTATATCAGTGTATTTCCGATGTTTCTCTGCGTGTGTATTGGCTAAATTGTTTGTGTTATTATTATATTATTATTATTATTATTATTATTATTATTATATGTGTACAGCTTGTTCCTCTTCCAAACAGTCACATTCTTCTCCGTCTTTGTCCTGATCTTGATCCTCTTGTTGATTGGGTAAATTTTGTTGACCTTCCCAATTCTGTCCAAATTGCTCAACCATAAGTTTTCGTAATGTGTTCTTTTTTTTTGTCTGGGATAGAGCGGTGTAATTCGATATTATTAAGTTCAAAACCTTGGTCAGATTTGGTTTTATTAAGCATATTTTGTGGTATATTAGTGCCAGTTTCAAATCTCTCGTAGAACGGGTAACAGGTAACAGTAACTTTGTTCGGATTGTTTTTAAATAGTTCGTATTTTTTTAAAAACAATTCTTTTAAGGTCTGCAATTCCATCCAATTTTTTTGTAAAAATTTTGCAATTCTTTAATATCCTTAATCAACCAGGCTTCTCCCAATAATTTAATGGTGCCTTTAGCTTATAGTATTCATCATTTGGTTCAATAGTAGGATTTTTTCGTAGGAGCTTATCTACTCTACCAAATGCACGATCGGCAGGCATGAAAGGATATGTCAGATTTACTTGGGTTACATTTTTGGGAGATTGAAATTTCAACCAGTACAGTAAGGCATGCACGATGTGACTATTTTTATTCTGTCCTCCACATCCGTCACAGAATAACCTTATGACTGTTATATCTTGCAAAGATAGTCCATTTAAGTGCGTAAGTAAAGCAGATTCAATTTCTCTGCAGCCACGGGATGCCATCTCCTCGGTCCACATATAAAACGTTGGTTTCTTTGAGTGCATCTGAACGCAACGGAATCAGTATAAACTTATTTGGTGTGAATAGAAAGCGTCACTAATGGGGTTCGGGGCAGTGGCTTCACCTGCTGTAGGACAAAGCAAAAGCTAAGACTACCTTCTGGATTCTTCTTCATCAGTTGAAAAAAACCTTTGCCCTTTTGGAATGAACGCGATATTGTAGCTAAATTGCGAAGAAAAATCTCTAGTGGTCTAAAAGAAAACTGTAAACACACACACAATCTGTAAAGTAAAATACTTACTCGTGCGCAAAAGAAAACTGTACATTTTACAGATTTATCGGATTTATCCGCTTTTGCTCGAAAATTTTGACTTTGAGGCGATTTTACTGCAGGATTTATTCGGTTTTGCTCGAAAATAAGTATGGCAATGGAAAGCTGACCTAAAAGTTATATAGAAACGATGTGTAATTTTTTTCCAAAAGTGAATTTATTCGGTTTTGCACGAAAGCTTCTCCATTGTTGTCTACGATCGTTCCCAGGTATTCGAAGGTTGATATTCTTTCTAGGGCTTTGTTCTTGCGAATGATCTCCCTGTTCCAATTGGTATCTCGACAAGAGGGAACTATGTTAAATAATAGAAAAACGGACCATTTTAATTATCTTCCGATTTTAGGAGCTTTCGAAATATGTATAAACTGACTTTCCAATTGCAGCCCTTGGCAGGAAAACCACCCCTAGCACCAAATACGTAAGAGTGTTAAATAATCGAAAAACGGGTCATTTTATGACTGTGTATTATTATTTTTATCATTACTTATGACTTATGAGAGTATTGTGATTTAATCTTTTAAAATATTTGTATACGGGTGTCCCACTGCTCCGTAATCGGTCGATAACTCAATGTGGGTTGAAGATACAGAAAAAAGTTTCAAATAAAAGTTGCTTTGATTTGAATTGCGCATTTTTTAAAAATATTTTTATATCTACAGTATGTTGCATTTTCACGTGGCAGGAAAATGTCACTTTTTTTTAAATGGCACACCCTGTATTTTTTTCTCTTAATGTATCGACCAAGCATATTTATATCACGCCTGAAAATTTTTTTGATATTGGATGTGTGGTTGCCAAGTTATTAATTATTTTGTCAACATTTGGTACAATTCAAGGTCGGACTATAATATTCATAACTAAGTTATTCTTCAAAAAAGGAAAAATTTATTTGACGAATAATATTACCCTAATGTCGTGTTACTCTACAAAACAAAAACTAAGTGATTAATTTTATACCGAGTGTTTAAAATGAGAATTCAAACTTTGTGAACTTTAAATAGAATTTATACGAATATTTTAAATGGAACACCCTGTATTTTTATTTACCATCAAATTCTCGACAAAAAACCCTATTCAACGGTGTATTATTTCCTGGTATTATTTTTGTACTTTTGTTAATATTTACGATTTTTAAAATTTCACGTAAAAAAATTTGTTAAAAGTAATTTTTATTTAATTATTATTACAAAATACCGTTTAAATAGTTGGTATCAACGCAAAAGAACAAAACTCAAGTCCTGTGACTATCTTAAGTTCTAAATAATTAAAGCAAAACAACAGTCAGAGGTGCGCGCGAGAATTTGATTTATTAGTAATAAAGTAGAGGAGGTCCTGTTCCTTGGCCGCCAAGGTCACCGGGCCTTACCTTTATGGATTACTATCTTTGGGGAACTGTTAAATCTCAAATATATCAACAGCTGCCACAACACGAGATGACATGAAAATTTGAATTCGAGAGGTGTTTCAACCGATTACTCCTTTGACTTTAAACAATGTGAGATTATTTGGGGTTAGGCTTCAAAAGTGCATTGATCAAAGTGGAAGACATTTTGAACATTTATTTTAATGAGAGATATTGTATTTATTTTCGATTTTAACTTTCGAGAAACACCGTTTATTAAAAATTCGAGAAATACCGTTTACTAAAAATTTTGTTTTAATTAGGACTTGAGTTTTGTTCTTTTGCGTTGATACCAACTATTTAAACGGTATTTTGTAATAATAATTAAACAAAAATTACTTTTAACAATTTTTTTTACGTGAAATTTTAAAAATCGTAAATATTAACAAAAGTACAAAAAATAATACCAGGAAATAATACACCGTTGAATAGGGGTTTTTGTCGAGAATCTGATGGTAAATAAAAATACAGGGTGTTCCATTTAAAATATTCGTATAAATTCTATTTAAAGTTCACAAAGTTTGAATTCTCATTTTAAACACTCGGTATAAAATTAATCACTTAGTTTTTTTTTGTATAGTAACACGACATTAGGGTAATATTATTCACGAAATAAATTTTTCCTTTTTTGAAAAATAACTTAGTTATGAATATTATAGTCTGACCTTGAATTGTACCAAATTTTGACAAAATAATTAATAACTTGGCAACCGCACATCCGATATTAAAAAAAATTTCAGGCGTGATATAAATATGGTTGGCCGATACACTAAGAGAAAAAAATACTGGGTGTGCCATTTAAAAAAAAGTGATTTTTCCTGCCACGTGAAAATGCAACATACTGTAGATATAAGAATATTTTTAAAAGATACGCAATTCAAATCAAAGCAACTTTTATTTGAAACTTTTTTCTGTATCTTCAACCCACATTGAGTTATCGACCGATTACGGAGCAGTGGGACACCCTGTATATAGGTTATATTTGCGGTGGTTTTATAAAAGAATGCTCGTATGTTGAATTGGCTATGGCTTTTCAAAGATGTAAATATTATAAAAATAATAATAATAAATAAATAAAAATAAGAATATTATAATAGAGCAATATAATATGTATATTAATGTGCATTACTGAGTGGAATGGGATAATGATGGGTTAAGATATGATTTACAATTCTTATGTTACTGTTCTCGTAACTAATAGATATGGTTTAGTTTAGATATTGTACGTAACACTAGGTTACGTTTACAAGACAATTTTGAACATTGTAATAAAGATTATTCCGTTTAATTTATATAAGGTTTGTTAGTTTACTTTACGATAATGTACGCTCTCCACTTTACCATTATAAACTCCATTTGAAAGCTAAGTGTAAATTGCATTGTACTAACGTAAAGTACCACCTTGTGTATAGTATCGACCTAAAAGTTCATTAAACCTGTGTAGTATCAAAGTAGCTGCATAAGCAATTTAATATAGGTAATATTAAAGTTGTATGAACAAACCCTGAACATTTACAAATATCACATTCATTTGTCGTTTATATTGTTATACAAAGAAGTAAAATGGACCTAACTGAGATACTATTTTTAATTTTCCATTTGTTTGTGTTTGTTTGTGATTCAGATGGAACAGGGCATTTACCAAATTTTAATATACTTGTAACGACGTTTCCTGTAACGGAGACTTAATTCATCATTTTTCATCTTGCTGTTACACAGGATATAAAATGGTGTCATAATTAACGTACTAATCTTATCTATCTATTACCTTATTTTACTAACTCCTTATTAGTATGAATCCATCTTTGTAAAAAAATTTGAAAATTTTTTCCCTAAAATCAAATAAATTTGCAACTGCCAGTAAGACAATGAAATCGTTTGTCTAATTTTGGAAAATCTTAATTTACATGCAAAATGTTTGCACAATTTTCAGCTTTTAATTACATTTGACGAATACCTTTATGCTTTATTTTTTTCTAAATGGTGACTTCGTTCGTTGCATAACAGCGCTGAATTTGCTTATGAGGTGGAACACAATAAATGCTACTTTTTCTTTGGCTTGACTCTCAAGGTTTCAAAAATTTATCATTTAGGGTTTTTGAACCAAATTATTAACCATCAAATAATCCAGCCAAATTCAATCATGGTAAGGTAGGTATTGATATGACCAACATAATTGACGACCCCCTTATAAACTTTAATTAAAACCCACTTTTACAATATTTCAATCTCCTCCATGAGCCGCAGTAATATTTTGTTACCTACTGCAATAGTTCCCACAAATTTTCCATCTTAGATCAGTCACAATCCCCCTAAATTTAGTCATTTCTTTTGCATGCTTTGTCACGTCCTCAGAAAATGTGACGAAATTCTACAATGTGTTTGGTAATTTACACTTCGAGTGAATCTGCTCCCTTCTTTAGCGCATTCTGGCTTTTGGTCGTTTGCTGTAACAAAACAACATACAAATGCTGTGAAGCAGTCTTGCAGAAAATTATGATCGAATCTATGTTCAGGTAGGCAAGCTTAAGGTCCATTTGTGTTCCGTAGGTATCACAAGATATTATCGGAGAATCTTCCAAATCTGCTCTGATCAGTGTTGTGCATTATCTAGATAATATTATCTAGATAAATCATCTAGATAAAATTTTGTTATCTGTCATCTTATCTAAGATGACACTGTAATCAATAATCTATCATCTTATCTTAGATGAAAAAACAGGTTATCTATAGGTATTAGATAACAAATAATATTTCGTGTCGGTAGTTAAAGCACACAAGATACCTTACTTTCAGGAACTTTGTTTTATTTAGGTCGGCACGGCAACGGTGTGGCACTGTTGTGACTGCCATGACGGAATTCATATTATGATGCAACAAACAAAATTTTGCAACAAAAGGATAAACTAGGCGAATTATTCTCAAAATTAAAACTCCCAAAACTGAAGAGTGCAGAATGGATTTTTATTGAGGAGTAGGTACTGCAGAGTGACGGAACCACTCGCTTGTGCATTAGATAAATTACAAGGCGAAATAGAGTGTTTCCTTGGGTTTGTTGCTCCTACTTTACTTGTTCTACGTATCAGATTGATGGAACTTTCTTCTCTTGTCTACTGCACTGCTTTGAAATTGGCGATAGTGGCAGAGGGATTGAAAAGAGATTCCAACACCTGTTCGATATGGAAAATCACCCAACTGATAGTAAAGCTTTCGTTTTGTCAGCGATGAGTCACCCGAAATTCAAAACCAAGTGGATTCCTGAGAGACTTGTAAATTATTGTAAGGAAATGTTCATCGCTGAATTTACTCTTTTGATCTCGAACCCTACGAATAAAGATAGTGAATCGTACACAGATGACAGCGATGATTTTTTCTATAAATCACTAGCTCACAATAATAATGAAAACACGATCAGAAAACTTGATAATTCTGAGGTGGAAATGTATTTAAATTGTAAAAAGAAAGAGTTAACAATGTTAGAGTCGTTTTCAATGGTTAAAAAAATGTTTTTGAAGTACAACACAACCCTACCATCCTCAGCACCAGTCGGACGATTATTTAGCTCGGGAGCTCAAATCCTGATACCACGCCGAAATAAACTTAATGACAAACATTTTGAAATTACTTCCTAGTTATCGAACCAATATGGTAGTTATTTTTGTATGTACATATTTCCGTGTAATCCAATAAAAGGTAATTGCTATTTTTGTTTTATTTTTAAGATCTTTTGTAAACTACATGACTACATTATATTTAGTATGAATGTACAGGTATGGAGCTACATAAATTATAAATATTGCTGCTAATAAATCCAGTAAGTACTTACCACCTGAACCACATTGAACCTGGCATAAATTTTTCTTAAATTATCTGTTGAATTATCTAGATAATTTATAGGTAATCTATTATCTTTATCTAGATTATTATTTGCAAGATCATCTTTTATCTGTATCTAGATAACATTTTTCATTATTATCTGTTATCTTATCTAGATAAAAAAACAGTTATCTGTGCACAACACTGGCTCTGATTACTGGAATCACAATAGTGCTTCTGCTTAGTGCGCTTAGAGTGAGGCTTTTTTTAGTTTCAGCAATATTTTTGCGCACAGCCTTGTAGAATAGCAATGTCGTGTAAAATATCACATTGGTGCCCATTTGTAAAAAACACGGTGTTTTGCATCGTATTTATATACAAGATTTTCTGTAATTTAATTGACTAAAAAAAATATTTTCATTACGTTTCATTTTCATTTTGAATTTATTTTACTTGCTTATTATTTAACGTCGGCGTCGGCCTATTTCTGATAGATAGCATCAAAGCCATCCTTTGTTTGTTTCTATGGACATAACCATTACAACAATGATAAAAAGTTCAAATGTCAAGACATATTTGTCAAAATATTCATGTTTATTAATTTGATAATTTTGTCAGCGAATATGAGTCTTCAGACGTTGAAGAAGTTCCAAAGCTTTGTAGCAAATTTCCTGCCAAGTATATCAAAAGGCTTATTCTAACTTCCAAACGTGGTGCGGAGTGAAGAAGATAAATACTGAAAAAACGATCAGGAAAGGTCCTTCTTGCTTATTTTTCATACAAAGCAAAAGTATTCCAACCGTCGACGATGTGGAGTCACTATTCTATATTACGAACAGCAATCTATGTCAATAAAATGTGGATATCAGTATAAGTTTACAAATTTGATTGCTTTTTTGAAAAGGAATGCGGTAGGATATCGTCCCAAAAAATTAAAAACTTTTAGTAGGTAATAGTGTATTACAACACAAATGATGAAAAAAATCGCACTTTCATCACGAATTGTGTATACTACTTTTTCCAACATCGTAAAAAGGAGTCTCAATTTTAAACTTCTTTATAATTATTTTATAGTTCATTCGTTTGACTTATCCCGATTGATCGATGAATCAAACGCGCACTTGTGTATGATCATCCTTTTCTACATATTGAATACAATGTGTACATTAGTAGCTAACGTATTATTCCAAGAGTGTGATTTTGTATGTCTCTTATTAACTCAAGTAACTGACAAGGATAACATCAACAATAAATTTCGTTCTCTGGTACGTACAGTATTGATACCAACTTAACGTAAATGTCAAATTTACGTGTCATAATACTCATAATGTTGTTTGCAAATAAAAGTTTAATTTAATTTACGTATCGTTCTACGCATGTAAAAGCATATTATTTTCAAGAAAACTTAAAACGTAGTAGATGTATTTTCGTAAGTTATTCTAAAATGTTGCAAAAATGTTGTGAATATTACTTTGTAGGTTAAGACCAAGGAACTCTTCCAAAGAAAGGAAGTAATTGTTCCAATAGTTTTCTACATAAAAGTGGTGGTTCTAAATATTTGACGGCTTCGGGTGCATATAAACGGTGTAAAGAAGTAAAGATCAAAGTATTAGATGCTATGTAAATATCACTGGTCCAACGGTCCCGAATACTGCACTGCTTTTCCGATCTATAACGGCAAAATATTCTACTAACAAATTTGTGAGTTAATGGTTATTTATTTGATTTATTTATAAAGATTGAATTTTTAGAAATTCTGCTAATGATTAGATATGCTTTGAGAAAACATTCAAATTCCAAAATACGGAAGCATAATTTCAATCATCGGTGTTTACATTGTTTGGTATTTAATGTAATTGAATTATAGTACATTTTATAAACTTATTCGAAGTATCCTTTTAAACACACTAAACGCATTATAACCAAGTGTTTCTTACTTATTCAGTGCACACCATTATGTAAGAAAATATGACAATTTGTCCATGACTGTGTTGAAAATAATTTATTTTTGTAAAATATAATGTTAATGTACAATAACATAATTAAATAGATTATTATTAAGTTTTTGGAGAAAACTATTTGTTTGCGTTAAGAATTCAATTAAAAACAAGAAATTAAATGTTCACTACACTTCATCTTCTGTGTCTGTGTCATCGTTTGGATTTATAATAATAGGATTCACTTGGACATCGTAAACTTTTTCTTGCTCCCAAGACTTTAGAATTTCGGCTTCTGTATGCTTAATCGTTTTTAACCAAACTGAAGGTGAAACTGTTTCTAACGCTTCTTTCCACATCTGTTTGACATTATCATCCCCATAACCATCTCTTCCAATGTTTTTGTCATAATACGTTTTGCTTATTCCCCATACCATTTCTATTGGGTTAAATTGACAGTGGTAAGGAGGCAAGCGTAAAATTTCATGTCCATGTTCCCTAATAATATTGTCGACCAAATATTGTTTCTCTTCCTTATGTAGCTTTGCTAAATGTAGTAATTCCGTTTTAAATGCTTCTTTTTCATAAGGAATTTCTTCTTTTTTCCAATTTGTGGTTGGTTGGCGATTGACAATTTGTGAATGGTAAGGAGCATTATCCATAACGATTACAGATGGCCTTGTTAAGTTTGGCAAAAGGTGATTTTTTAACCATTTAACAAAGTTTTCGGCATTCATACAATCGTGATAATCACTGCTTTTATTTGTGGTAGAAAATACTGCTCCCTCCACAAAGCCATCTTCCGTTCCAGCATGTAAAACTATATAACGTTTGCCTTCGCCACCAAGATTCTTAAAGCATTTTGAACTGGAATCTTGCCATATCCTTTTGTTGCTTCCCTTTGCAAATATCCATGTTTCGTCGAGATAAACAAACTGCTTGTAGATATCTTGTTTCATATAAGTGATGCAACTTCTCAAAAATTTTACCCTCAACGATGCTATTGAAGTTTTTTCACAAAGAGCTTTCCTATTGTTTGTTTGCTTGAAAGAAAATCCAATGTCCAACAAAACGTGATAGAGGCTTGTCCTTTTACACTCAACGATACCTTTTTCGTTCATTTTTGTTAAAAGCGTATCTAATGTAACATGTTCACGATTAATGTACATGTTGTAAATTGTATTACGAATTTCACTTTTTTGTTGTTGATCCATGTCTTTTGTTTTTAGACTTTTTCGTTGAGGTTCATTTTCCTTGTTCTCTTCTTGATTTTGATGTCGTCGTAAAGCATTAGAGATGGTTTTGGTATCAATTTTCAAAGCATCGCTAACCCTTGCATGCACTGCTGTTAATGGTGTTAAGGGTCCGTTGTTCTGTTTTTCTTTATTAAAGTATTCCACCAAGTTATGGATCAATTCATCTACGGTAATTGACCTACGAGGCATGTTGATGTGCTACAAATGAAAACACAAATAATGTCATCTCTTTCATAAAAACGAATTAATGTTTACCTTAAATAAACACTAGAAAGTAATGTGGTTCTGAAAAGAACCGATCTTTTAAAATATTAACTCAAGAAGCAATGGAAAACGAATACAAAGTAAAGAAACCGGCGCGCGTACGTAACCTCAACTCAATCAACAAATAAGCAAATAAAGAAAGGTTGGTATCACTGGTGGTATTTTTGCTTTAAATTACAGACGGCGGTCATTTCGTGATTTAATGCACACATGACGTCATCGGGATAAGTCAAACGAATGAACTATACTCTCGTATTTTTTCAAAAATCCAGTTGCTGATTTTGTATTCTAATGTTGCTATGGAAATAAGTGATGCAAACGCCTATTTTCCTCACTACATTCAGTGATGAAAGTGTCATTTTCATAAGCGATGTTGGAAAAAAAATTTAAAGTATGTGTGAGCCCTTTTTGCAATACATCACTCATGTTATATACCACCATGAGACCCCCCCAAATTACGTGTAGGTATAAGCAAAAGTACCGAGACTAATTTTACGAACGAAATATAGGTAATGTTCAACTCCAAGCTAACTCCTTACGAACTTATCATTTAATGCAGGTATTTGCCGTATTTTAATTAATAAATTGTGCGTTTTAAAACTTGGACTTTTTCCGACGAATTGCAAAAATAAAAACTTACAACCTCCCCTTAAACCATATTAAAGTCTGTCCCACGAGAGCTCGAGTGTGACTCATACCTAAAAACTATCCGAACGATATAAATTAAAACGTTTGTCTTAGCTATCTTCTATAGGGTATTTTATCTTCTAACCTCAAATGTACCAAAATATAAATTTAGTGTATTCTTATTTACCTGAACTATTCATGCTAACGGTAAATTTGATCCACCGCAATGGCGTTCATTCTCAAAATATTTGAGTACGTTCATTACCATAATCTGCAATTGACTTTTTAACGATTTATTGCTAAGCGACATTATAAAGCAAATATAGGTTAACAATAACAATCAATTTGACAGCTAACAGCTGACACTACGATACAAACTTGAATTACGTTTACGTAATTTACAATGCCAATGTTAGAAGATATATTTTTTATATTCGCCCTCTTTTCCATTAGGTACTTTTTGTAAGTATGACAAAGACAACCTAATAATTTGCGTTAATTCACACACCAATAACAAATGAGTCACACTCGAGCTCTCGTGGGACAAACTATATATTGGATGAAGATAATGCGACATGTTTCAGGAAGGAACTATTCCCATTTTCAAGCGATATCGATGTTAAATGTCAAATTATAAATTACAATTCATGGCTAAAAATTAACAAAACATAATACAATTAAGAAAACATTGGTTTAAACTTACCTAAGGCAATACATACAGAATTTAATTATCTTCATCCAATATATGGCTTATAAGGGGAGGTTGTAAGTTTTTATTTTTGCAATCCATTCCACCCCCTTTGTGAGATATGAACCATTGCAATATTTTTCCGATGAAGTTATTCTCTCTTATTAAGTACTTAATTTATGTTAAATAAAAATATCAGTTTTACTAAAAAAGTAATACAAATAACTCAATTAAATATAAATTTATAACAATCTCCAGTGTTCCATCTAAGAAGCTACAGTCGTTATATTAAAAATGACTTTGATCTAAAACAGATTTCAATTTTCCTGATGCTCTTTTATAAAACCCAACAACCCAGTGACGAAAATCGGCGACAAAGGATAGCTTTCTTGTTGAAATGTTACTGACACCTTGATTAAAGTTGAAAACTTTCATAAAATTTTAACAGTATTAAGATCAGTGAAGAGCATCAAAGAGCGCAATTAAAAATGACGGCACGCCTTTGGAGATAATATAATCCTCAATATCTAAAAGGCACAATCTTTAAGGCTATTTCCGTTTAAGAAAAATTATGTTTAATGTTTAATTTCAAATAAAGAGACGAAATATGAGGCTGTAAACCTCGTTTTTGTTGCATGAAAGCTATTTGTATATTATGTGCTTGAATGCTATTGAATTGAAGTACTTATTTCAAGTTTGCAAGCTACAAAAGCTATACAATATGCATCTAGGCGTACTACCTTCAAATTATAATTTCACGTAAATACTCAACTTTACAACGTATGCATTTCACTCTTTGAATTTTATATTTACATTCAACAATATTCACGAAAAGAGTGCTCTCTTGATACGTAAAGTTCATAATTCTAATTGTAAGCGCAGAATTCTGATTGGCTTTCAAAATATCCCTATGCGATAAAACGATATCACCATTCATTATTTTTAAGCACCATCTGAAAGGGGTTTGTGTAGCACGAAATTTCGTAAATTTGTGGTGGGATGATTCAAAACTCTTTTAAACCATTTAGTATATGCACCCAAAGGTGTAACACCGCGTCCTTTGTCGATTTTCATTTAAAATTTGTAGATGGGTTAACAGTAATGATGCACAGGTTACTTCTCACGTTTTGAGCCATTTCTTACAGAACTTTTCACGTAATGCTCATTACAACTAATTTTCTATACGTTTATAATGAATGCGTCTTCATTCCATATGTATTAATTATAATTTATAAACCGTACAAATCGTATTTCTGAATTTTATCTTTGCACCTCTCACGCAACCATTTATGAGTCTTACGCATCTTACATTATACATATGTGCTCTAGCAGCTAGCTAGTTCTTGTCTTTCCGTAAGCAACGATTTTCCCTTCTCTTTAGGCTTAAGATAGAAGAAACAAATTAGTTTAATTGTCTTTGAGAAACCACAACCGTTAGGTCCTCCTGTATAAATTATCCATATCGTTTATACAATTTACAAGCGCACAGATAAATAAAGGTAAAAGGTAAAAAGGTAAAAAAGTAAAAAGGTAAAGAGGTAAAAAGGTAAAAAAGTAAAGCAGCTAGTAAATTGAATTTTTTGTTGTGTTTACAATATCTTGTAAATGGATGTTCTTAGGTCTTCAACGCCTGGATCAGAAATGTGCAAAGATGATCAAAGAGCGGAATCAATTTTATACGATGGTTCTAAAAGTGCATTCCAACAGCCTTCAACCAGCAAATATTCTAATCTATTCGAACTCCAAAGGTGATTCCTAAAAATTTAAACGTTTGTCTGAATTATCTTGAAACCTTATATACATTATACATGTATATATGGAATTTACTTAACATATATTCGACATTTTTAAGTTCGTATAACACACAAAGGGGTTGAAAGGTAAAATAACAGAGTAAAACTCAAAACCTCCCCTTAGAACAGTATACTTAGGTTTTGAGTTTTACTCTGTTATTTTAACATATATTCTGTACACTTAAGTATACAGACTGTTTCAAATTAACTCGGCACTATTGCTATCTTTGTTATTACTGATTTTACAAAGTAGGTTAAATTAGCAAAGTAATAGTGTTTTTAGCGTTGATTAATATGCAATTAATAAAAAAACAATTGAATAACGCATTTTCCAGAAAATCACAAATTTAGTACTTTTTTAATGGAACACCCTGTATATTTTTATTGTAAACGAAAGAGAAATGAATTCTCGACAAAAATTCTCATACACTCTTACATCAAAATACTGAAGATAAAATAGATATTGACAACTGTATTATTTAATAAAATTTTTCCAATTCTGGAATGTTTAATCGTAAAAACATGCATTACTGGTCCCGAGAAAATCCGATGTTAACTTATCCATCACATCCACAAACCAAGTTTAGTTTAAATTGATGTATGGTGTGGTTTGATGGGTAGTATAGTGTAGTTGGTCCTCTGTTTTATTCTGGATTGCTTACGGGAGCAAGATATATTACCCTTATGGAAGAAGACGTTTTGGCAGAATATCGACATGATATTAATTTAGAAGATCCCAAATCATTTATTTCCAGCAAGATGGAGCCCCAGCTCATAATTTCCGTGAACTTGGAGCAATGCTGTAAAGCCTGCAAAGACTTTTTGTAGATCGCTGGATGACTACAAAAGGCCCCATTAAGTGGCCACCTCGTTCACCCGACTTGTCGCCTTTGGATTTTTTCTTTTGGGGGTACATTAAAAATAAGGTTTGTGAAAGAAGATACGCCAATGTAGCTGAATTAGAGAATAGCATTCGTGTTATGTATTAATTCAACTGACGGTAGAAGTATATCGAATGCTACAAGAAGCTTTCATAGGAGACCTTTAATGTGCATTCATGAAAATTGTGGTATTTTTGATCATTTAATGTAATTTTGAAAAGTTAAATAATTGATGTATTGGAAGGTCACGGCTACCTTAATTAAATAATACAGTTGTCAATATCTACTTTATCTTCAGCATTTTGATGTAAGGGTGTATAAGAATTTTTATCGAGAATTCATTTCTCTTTCGTTTACAATAAAAATATACAGGGTGTTCCATTAAAAAAGTACTAAATTTGTGATTTTCTGGAAAATGCGTTATTCAATTGTTTTTTTATTAATTGCATATTAATCAGCACTAAAAACACTACTACTTTGCTATACCCTGTTCAAGTCACCAGCCGTTGCACGTCATAGCTTAAAACTTACTAAATCAATGACGTGTAATCAGCGTTGTCAAATGTACGTGTTGTCAAACTGACGTTTTTAGGTTAGGAACAAATAGATACTGTATACCTATGTAATAATAAAATACAACAACTAATGTAGACATAAACGAAATAAGAGTACTGATAAGTACTGTTTTTAGTAAGGCAATTTAAAAAAAAATAGCTTAAGTGCGTACCGGTGAATTTAACAAAGTAAACAAAACTTGACGTGACAACATCGAGATATTTTATGAGTTTATATTCGCACTACGTTTTAAGTTGTAAGTACAAACTGCAAAGTGTGCGACAACGATAAAATATGGTCGCTAACCCTACACGATTAATGACTTTTAATACCAACTGTACTTACGATGACATTTTGGCTTTAATGCAAATTTTATTAAAGTTGCTTAGTAAATTATAATTATAGCATTGGTACACGAATAATGACGTGCAACGGCTGGTCACTTAAACAGGGTATAATTTAACCTACTTTGTAAAATCAGTAATAACAAAGATAGCAATAGTGCCGAGTTAATTTGAAACAGTCTGTATAGCTCCCAAGGAGAAAAAGAGATACAAAAAAAGGCTGAAAGTGAAGGAAGTGATAGTATTAGTACCACAAATACCTCCACTTCAAATTATACCGATGATTCAACAAAAAGGA
Source organism: Pyrocoelia pectoralis (assembly GCA_036250285.1). Taxonomy (NCBI): domain Eukaryota; kingdom Metazoa; phylum Arthropoda; class Insecta; order Coleoptera; family Lampyridae; genus Pyrocoelia; species Pyrocoelia pectoralis. Next base: position 11,137,596 of record CM070075.1, read on the forward strand.
AATGAAACATATTTCCTTTATCATCAGATAGCGAAGGATTAGTAGGAACTCCAAAAAACCGCAGAGCACTCATAAGGATTATTCACAATTACAGGTATACAGGTATCAGTTGTACAATAATATAAATGAAATTTGAAATGTATTTCCAGCAAGTCTTCTCGAAAATTGACTCGAACGGTCGTTGAGGTGAAAAACAAAAATAAACAATTGACAGAATACCTATATTAATAAGAAGTGCAACCTTATTTGAAATTGTGCTCTGCTAAATATAGGGTGGCCCATTGAAAAGGTAACACGCCTGTTTTGGGACATTTAGACCAGTTTCTTAAAAAAACGCTCGGACACATCGATTTTCTATTTTTGGGGGACAACTTTTGATGTCAAATTTGACTTTGCCAGGTCAAACCCCTAGCCACAGCAACCCCTAACTAAAAAATTTAAATAGGGAAAAGGAGTCGAACGACCCCTCATTTGAAGCGTCTTTTAATTCTCTATTCGAAAGTACAAATGAAAATTAGTTTTATTCAATTTTTTTTCGCCCCTATGAAAACCACCCTCCAGATTAAAGAAGGTGGGGGTGTTGTTTAGGAAAAATCCTGAAACACGTCACTTTTGATCTTTTGAACGGCACATTTTGATGTCAAATTTGACTTTGTCAGGTCAACCCCCTAGCCCCAGCAACCCCTAACTCAAGAATTTAAATAGGGAAGGGTGTCGAGCGACCCCTCATTTGAAGCGTCTTTTAATTCTCTATTTGACAGTATAAATTAAAATTAGATTTACTCAATTTTTTTTTCGCCCCCATGAAAAGCACCCTCTAGATTAACTAAGGTGGGGGTTTTGTTTAGGAAAAATCCTGAAACACGCCACCTTTGACCTTTTGAACGGCACATTTCAGGATTTTTCGTAAACAACACCCTCACCTTAGTTAATCTAGAGGGTGCTTTTCATGGGGGTGGAAAGAATTGAATAAAACTAATTTCGGTCATACTGTCGAATAGAGAATTAAAAGACGCTTCAAATGAGGGGTCGCCCGACACCCTTTCCCTATTTAAATTCTTGAGGTAGGGGTTGCTGGGGTTAGGGGGTTGACCTGATAAGGTCAAATTTGACATCAAAATGTGCCGTTATAAAGGTCAAAAGTGACGTGTTTCAGAATTTTTCGTAAACAACACCCCCACCTTAGTTAATCTGGAGGGTGCTTTTCATAGGGGGCGAAAAAAAATTGAATAAAACTAATTTTCATTCATACTGTCACATAGAGAATTAAAAGACGTTTCAAATGAGGGGTCGCTCGACTCTTTTTCCCTATTTAAATTCTTGAGTTAGGGGTTACTGGGGCTAGGGGGTTGACCTGACAAAGTCAAATTTGACATAAAAAGTTGTTCCCCAAAAATAGAAAATCGACGTGTCCGAGCGTTTTTTTAAGAAACTGGTCTAACTGTACCAAAACAGGCGTGTTACCTTTTCAATGGGCCACCCTGTATATCGCCTAACATACGTAATATCGTTGAATGATCAGATAAGAACTTATCATTCAACGGTAATATTATAGATAAAAATTGAGCCAATGACCGTAATCTTAATATTTTACAGGTTTCTGTATGGGATAATAATTTCGTTAAGCAGACTTAAACTGCAGAAATGCCTTCGCATAGTTTTTTGATTAATTTGTTAATTTGTAACTATTGTAGATTTGAGGAAACACCAAATTTTTACACATTTCACACATTTCTAGTAGATATTTCAGAACCGTTAGACGTCAAAAAATGTTCTACTATATTCTTCGATTTAGCTTTTGAATTATTATTATTATTATTTTGCTAAATTTAATAATCCGCTATTGACTAACTAAATTATCTCTGCAAATGTAATTCTACGGTGAAACTATGATTTACTTAATCAAAGGGTTAAAGCAAAAAGTAGGTATGCGAACAGTTATTTAATTATTTAGTCGGTGAACCGTTTTCGAGTGGAAAATGATGAATTTGCTGTTCCATTTTGAAGCGTTAAGCTAATTTTAATTACTGGAATAAGAGTATTGATAAATAATAAAATAAGAAAAAAAATATAATGGAAATATTTTTTCTTTTGCATCGTTTTACTCCTTTGTTTAACAAGTAACACGGTTCATAAAATTACAATTATTATTTCCAAAATTTCTCTGCCGATTTAAAAATGATATCTTATCTTGTAATTAACTTTTGCGAAATTCTTATCAATTAACCAGAATGTACTTCTCGCATCCATCCGTCGGTTCATTAAGATCCGGCTCCGGATTAATTCTTTAGCGAATTTTTATACATAAATGACATTTCTATTTCCATGTTTAAAAACAAAAGTGATTAATCTGCACAATTTGCATTTGTTAAGCATATAGAAACCGTAAATCGTGCATCGTGTTGTCCAAAAATACTGTCCACATCACATTTCCTTTTAGTTTTATCCGTCATAAAACATTTTGAAATTATTTTTATCTTGATTATTATTATCGCTTAGTCTACTCAATTCCCATTTCCTTGTTGACTGATTATGAAGTTAGTAGTTGTACAAGTCATTAGTCTATGATTCCTTTCTAATTCTTGGTAACATCAATATTTTACAAAATATTTCTCTTCTTTAAAAATTCAAAAACCCCATAAATTGGTTTAAATTGAACTTGCCTAGGCAGATATTGAAAAATGTACTTTTGAGATGTTTCCCAAAGTCTGAACATGGTACCTTATGTGCCTAATCCTTTATTTTAGGAATTAATATGTCACAGGGTAGTAAATACGGTTTGTTTGAAAGCTACATGATATGATGGCTGTGTGAGCAGGTGCATGGTAGTGGTGAAGTATTCATAACGGCTCCTGCCACAAATCTGACATTTTTCGGCGCATTTGTTCCCACAAATGTTTGATTACCTGCAGGTAGTGATATACATAGTTTTCCATTGAGTGTAACCTCGTGATCCACTTGAAGAACGCACGTTTTTTAACAACAGACCTAAACCGTTTTCACCATTTCAACAATTTCCAGGTAAATTTTCCTTGCAAAGCATAATATGTTACTGAAGCGTGAACTTAACGTAATACCTCTTATGAACATATTTATATAACAAAATATTCCTTTGGTGTAAACAGGAACACTTCTGTTCACTTTCCTATTCCTATAAATTAAATTCATGCTATTCATTAAATATGCTTCCTTTATGGTAAACATTTGATCAATGAATTTGTATGAAAAGCATCTTGACCTCCTCATAGAATAAGTTAGTCGTCTTTCATCAGGACTTGTTCAATTTGTCATAGTTTTCAACTTCGAGCCTTGAATGAATATGCTATTCTATCATAAGACCGATTTTTGTTGGGAAGTTAGACGTTCTCTGGTTAATATTAAGTAGTAATTTTACCTCAAACGGTCATCTCTAATTTTCAGATTAGTTAGTTTAGCTAAATTAAAATAATAAGTAATTACAATTAACTTTTTTATTTCACTATAACCCAACGCGTTAGAGTTTCACACGTAAGTTTAGAGAAAATTAATCATAATGCTTCTCCTAAATAGCACGGAAATTGAGAGATGTTTTCGGTGTACAAAATATTTTTGTCCAATAGATGAGGAACAAAATCAAACTTTTTTTTTGGCACATGTAACAAAATATGTGCCCTTAAAAGAACTTTTCACGCTGAATTTAAATATTAATCAGTTTTTTCCTATTACCCTCCGTTTTTTTGTGACATAAAAATAAACATTTGAAAGAAAAATTGCAAAGTTATATTTCCAAATAATAATTATACAATTATTATTATTATAAATATTAAAACTATTATATTTATTTATGCATGACCATTTCAGTCCAACAGTAATCTGCAAGCATACTTGCACTCCACTGTCGCTGGTATCTACTTTCCATTACTGCTATTTGTTGGTGGAAGCGTTCCCCTTGCTCGTCACTGACTGCGCCGAGATTGTCCGGAAAGAAATCCAAATGTGAATCCAAGAAATGAATTTTCAAGGACATATTGCACCCCATTCGTTTGTACGATTGCAATAATTCATCTACGTTTTGGGGGGTAATTTGGGGATTTTTATTTCCTAAAAAGTTTTCTATAACGTTTGGAAATGTGTCCCACGCTGACTTCTCTACTTGGTTGAGTACTGTATCGAACTGTTCATCTTTAATCAAAATTCTTATTTTATTCTTTATTCTTCCTTGACGTTTGCGTCGCTAACACGAGGAAATTTTCCTTTCAAATAACGAAAGCCAGCATCATCCTTATCCATTGCTTTCACAAAGTTTTTGAATAGCCCTAATTTGATATGAAGTGGAGGCAAAAGAATCGTTGCCTTGTTAACCAGTGGAACGTTGGAAATTTGTTACCATTATGCAACAGAACAGCCTTCAAGCTAGTTTTTGAGAAATCAATAAACAGTCTCCACTCAGTAGGGTTATGTTCATCCATAACAGCACCAATGTTTTTACAGTACACTAAACTATTTTCAGCGGGAAAATAAATCTTGGAACTGTTCCTGACGATTGCGAAAGAAACATATTTTGGTGTCAGCATGGAGTAGATTCCAAACTTTCAACCTAGAACCAAAGAGCTCAGCTTGTTTCTTTGAAAGATTTAAATCTCGCGCAAGGTGGTTCAATTCACCTTGAGTTACCAAATGAGGCTCGCGGGAAGTAGTGCTATAGGTCGGATCATGTTGGGCATGTCGTGCTTCACTAGTTATGTCATATTCCAATTCATCTTCTATCGTCACTTGTTCTGGCGGTTGCGGTACAGGCAAGTCCTCACAATGAGACACTGGTCTGACAGCAGACGGTAAATTCGGGTACATTTACAAAAAAAAATAAGCACTCCTACACTTGTCCCCTTCTCTCTACCCTTTCCCTAATCTCCAGCACCCCCTTCATCCACTCCACCCCTTCCCTCCCAAAATCACCTTTGTTTCTCTCTCCTCTTCTTTTAGTTCCTCACATTCCCTCATCATATGCCATATATTTTCCCTCCCTCTTCCCCACACATTCTACACATCCTTTTCTCATCCTCCCACCAGTATGTGTTTTCGTTTTCTTCGTTTCCGGACCCGAACCTTGCCACCATTCTTTTCTCGTTTAACCCCATATCACTCACTATATAATCGGCCTTGCCTTCCACCATTATCTCCATATATCTCTCATTATATCTTCCCTCTTCTATCCTCTCTCTCCTTTCCTGACCTTGGACATCTTTATCTCTTGTTACTAATTCGCCTACCATATCCCTTCCTTCCTCTTTTCTCCTTTCTATCTCGTCCCTCGCATATCCCACTCTCTCATAAAACAACCTCCTCTCCTCCTGCCCATACCTTCTCCGTTCTTTTCTTATCTCTCTATTACACTCATTTACCCCAATATTTCCTCTCTTTTCTTGATCTCCTAATATTTCACTGCTCTCTTTCCTGCCTGGATCCTTATTTTTTCTGCTTTCGTCTCCTCCCCCACAATATACCTTGGCGTCTCTCTATCCAACCGCAATGTCCATCTCCATTACTTTTCCTGTATTTTTTCCATTTCCCCCCCACTCCTTCCATCCCCATATCTCCGCTTCGTACCCCATCACACTCTTTAATAATATATAAAGTGATAGCAGTTGTATGCAGAGAGATAGCAATGTATTAAAAATGCCATCACACAAAAACTGTAGGTGATAGAAAAATTCTGAGTGCATTTTTGAATTGAGCGTGAAAAGTTCTTTAGGATCACATATTTTGTTACATGTGCCAAAAATTGTGTTTTTCAGTGAACACGTAAGTTGATGAAAATGATCGAATTAACATGAACGACAAACGCATTAGGAATAAAACAGGAATATGAAGATATACATTCGTTCGTACGCATCGACGCACGTATACATAATATTCAAATAGTGACAAGTTTAATACGGTATTAGTATAATTTGGGGAGATACGGCAAATATTTTAGTGTGTTAGATAAATTACTACGAACCTTTAATGTTTAAGGATACGCACATATGCGACGCCAAACTTTGAAACTGCCACACATTATTAGTGAAATAACCTTGTTTGAAACAAAGCCAAGCAATACTAGCACAATTTATAATCATCCTTCTAAGATTAGCTAAAGTTTATATCTCCCCATCCAACCTCACAAAACTTACATAGGTTTTTGCTCGTTAAAAATATGTCTAATAATAATTAGCAAAAGAACATCTCTATTACCTTCACACACCGCAATTCTCATGCATAATTATATTTTATTTTACTTTCGTGTATAATTTCAGTTAATGAACCTCCTGTAAGATCACATGTATATTATTATACTTCGGTGGATAGAATTTCCACTTAACTGTTATTGTTAATTACTAATTAAGAGATACGTGAACATCTAAAATTCAAAATTACACCGCAAATAGAATATATCCAGCAAACAAACCATGAGTGCACCGACATTTTCATGTATTGATAACAACAGTCTTGATTCGTTTTACTCGCGTTACATTTAAATAAAACATACATTCAATTTATATGTGTATTTTCTACGAAAACCGTGAAAACTAGCTTTCTGATGGAATTGTCATTTAACGGCTGAGATTTGATATTTTGAAATGGAAACCTGCTCGTAGTGAAATGGGAAAAATATGTTTCAACTAATAGAAGCGAGAAAATCATTTCTCCCGCACGAAACTGACAACTTGTTAATGTGTAACGTCGTATTTAAATTAATTAATACAGTGACTTGGTCCGAATAATTTGATATCAAATAATTCTTATTATTTTGAATTTTATACATGTATGCGTGCCAACCCTTTCTACTGATTGTTTATTAAGAAACCGAGTAAGAAACTAAAGTGACTTTGAATAATGAGTGTCACGTATATTGCGTTCTTTAATTATGATATCGATTAATCAAATAAGCATTGCCAGATAAGACAAGTGGAAGAACCGGAACCATGTTGGGCATTGAATTAAGGCATGCCACAATAAATATCAAAAGTAGGTACACTAAATGATTGCTAGTGCCAGTTGTTTTATATTAACAATATTAATAATTATAATGTGTTTAGTGGAGCAAATATCGAACTAACCTTGGATGGGTTCGATATGTACCTAATCGTAAACGCTGTTGCTCTACCACTCAACATATTCCTTTAGAGTTCGTAAATTAATCCCCTACAAATGTACCAACCTTTTACCTTTTACTTACTGTATATTTTTTGGCAGGAAGAAGTAGGGGAAACGAAGGAAGGAAATATTGAGTTGGAAGATATCAAAACACAAGATAGGACAGAATAGAGGTCAAAAGCCAATTTAACTCCCAGTTCTACACCAAGAGCTGAAACGACTCAGGACTAAGTCAGTGAGTACTTTTTTTGAGTTTTTTGACTCAATGTCTCCATGGTACGAATAAGTATATTGTTGATACATGTTTTATATAGCTTTATGTTACTCTAACAACTAATAATTCATGCATCTCTTAACTGTTAACTGATATATAACACATATATACTCATCCTTTTTATACCTAGTAAAAGTAATCTAATTTTAACACGAGCAATGGATAAGATATCAATACATTCGGCAAGGTGTTTTAGGGCACATTTAATGTTTTTTGCTCTACACAAATAGTGTGACTCTACAAGGCTCCATTAAGTTTTGTGCTACAGAGAAAAAGTGTTGGGCTCTTCCATTTCTGAAGCAATAAGGTGGGCGAGGGGCTTTACACTAGTGTTAAAAATATTTTTAACACGCTACTAAATATTTTTAACACGCCACTCTGTAAACGTCATCTTTTAACACTCTTGGCAGCCGTTAAAAATGTCACTTTTAATGACAGTTGTACAAAAAATACTTTTTATCCTTGCAAACTTCGCCATTAAATTACCATTTCGACTGACAGACACTTCCTAGTGAAGCAGAGTAGTGTATACACCGACTTATATCCCAAACACTCAGGCGTCCCTCACGGCAGCGTTCTTGGCCCGATGCTGTACCTCCTGTACACGGCAGACCTACCAACAATAAGAACTACAACGGTAGCAATATACGCAGATGGCGTCTCACATTGATCCAACATTTGCCTCACGTGACCTTCAAATAAACCAAACGTAAGCAGCTTGGAACTTAAACTAAGGCATATATATACTGGCATAACTCAAAACTAACCATTGACAACAAAATCTTACTGCACCAATCGATCCTAAAGCCAATCTGCACTGATGGAATCCAGCTCCAACATCGCCATCCTGCAGAACTTCCAGAACAAGGTTTTGCGCGCCATAGTTGACGCGCCGTATTACGTTTCCAACGAAGTGATTCTACACATCTGGAATCAGTCAAGAAAACCATACATCGACTCAGTGCGAAATACAGTGAAAGAGTGTCAGTGCATCCTAATGTGTTGGCTAATCAGTTAAACGTTCCAGAAGTCAATGAAGTCCGGAGGCTAAAACGGCTGTTGTGATCAGACCTAGCTAAATTTAGACAAAAAAAAATAGACTAAATTAAGATGTGATAATTTAAAAGGAGATCACTCACGTCATTACAGTGCCGTCAAATCAAACGCTTATTGCCCACTGGGCAGATTGCAGATCACTCAATGGAGTTAAAAAAAATCTGGGAAAAAAAGTGGAAGTAATTCCATAGACCCATAAGCATAAAATATGGGTGTTAAGTTCTAACTTCCATCTTAATATCACCTACAAAGCAATCAGTACATTCTTGTAAAAGCTGTTCGTATTGCTTCAGTAATACTCATTTGTAAATATTACCCAAATATTCACCAAGGTGAGAGGTTACGAGAGAGGGAGCAATAGAAAGAGATAGGGATTGGCAGAAACAGGAAAGAAGGGGCAGAATTAGGGAGGGAATAAGAAATATGGGGAAATTATGGTGGAACGCATGTTGGCACGGAAGTTCACTTTGTACGTTGGTAGCTAGATTGTCATTAATCATTATTATGGTTTGTTTGAGTTCACGTTAGAATTATTATTTATACCTACATACACAACAGAAGGGATACCTAGATACTTAAGGGGTGGGCTAATTATAATAAAGAAAAGACTGACAGGGAGATACAGGTGCTGGAATGAGGAAGCAGTCAATAAATATTGGGGGGGTGGAGGGGAGGAAGAAGTGTGGAATGTGTGGTGAACGGTGGGAAGATAAAGGACACGTCATGTTGAGGGAGTATGAGGAGCTCATAGAGGAACGAAGGAGTTGGACAGAAGTGCTGGAGGTAGGAGGGGGAGGGGTGATTAGAGTGGAGAAGAAGTTTATTTGGTTTATCTCACGTTTATTTTGTTTTATTTCCATGTTTTTTATTGTTAATTTAAATTCGTTATATTTTGGGGCATTATTGTGTACTAATTATTTTACCCAAATACTCAACTTATACGGCTTTAGGTATACATCAAGAAGCGAAACAAACATTTTATTTTGTGATGTAGCTGGCAATTGAGTTAACTTCAAATATTCACAATGTATGTAATGAGATGAACTTGTCGGCATACTGTAATGATTATTTACTCTAATTTAGGCCATTTAATGATAGTATAAGACGATAACAAATAACAATACAATTATGAAAAGTGTCCCATTTGTGTGAGATAAAATGTGAAGTGGAATCCTTTTATAATAATGTACTTCGTTACAAAAGAATGAGCGGCTTCCTAGAAATAGTTATTTAGCTATATTACTTTACTGGCAAGCACAATGAAGACTCAAATGAGACAAGTTGTAGGCTAAAAGCTTACTTGTAAGCGGATTTTGACATGCAAATTGGATGCGAGATTGTATGAAAGTAGCCGCTTAGGGATTGAAAGTCATGTTTACAATGGAAAATTATCTTTATGAGTAAACAAAACCATTATACAACAAGGAGATGTTTCAACACGTATTGCAGTACTCCCTTTTATTAAGAAACTAGATCTGTTTACTAAAGAGCTGAACGTTTAGAAATTTCATTCATTTAATAGGAGCTTAAAAAACATCCTTTCTATTTAGTTCGAGTTTTAAGTGTATATTAAATTTTGATAACTACCGGGAATAGTATAACATTTTTAGTTATTTCACAAATGATCGTCGCATGTAAAATTACGAGTACATTACTGCCTCTAACGGTAACTACAAAAAAATGAAGCTTTTGAATCAATCAGAATCTTGGCCTTTTTATTTCTCAAAAGATGGGGAGGTTGAACACATTTTTTAGTCTAAATTAAAGAATTATCAAGTAAACGAATTCGGCATTGCTTTACAAACACGATTCGTGTATATAATTAAGTCAATACTTACGTATTAAAGTATCTTTTTCCTATTTTAGACGTTTGAAACTTATCGCTGGTAGCTAGATCATTCCCCAACACATCAAACTTACTCCCTACTTTCCCAACTTTGCTCAGGGCAATGAAAGCACAACTTGTGCAGAACGTTTGATTGCAATAAAGTTGCTGACAAACATATCGGTATATGTTCAAACCTCAACTTGGAAAGTAAATGAAGTGTGTTCTGTTTTCGGGTTTGATTAAATATTTTGACAATCTTTGTGGGAATGTTAATGTAGTTTCTCGCTGACTAGCTTTAAAACTATTGCAGGAGGATGGAAGATATTATTATTTGGGTAAATTGTGGTATTTATATAAATACCTACGTTTATTATTATTATTTTTTAATATTTACATTTATGACGTTTCGCCCATCTTTGTAGCGTTATTCATATAATTGTAATGTTTGAAATTTGTAAAGAAATTTAAGTTATGGAATGCTAATACATTAGTAGTACATTAAATAAGTTTTTGAATGATACAAGTTTTATATTTAATGTGGAAACGGTAATGGTATAAAGTAAGATGAGTGCCAGCATCAGGTTTATGGCAAGTACATGGACACTTACCAATTGTTTGATTTCTTCAGCAAACACATCATTAATTAATAAAATAAATAACATTTTGTACAATAAGTTTTGAGGTGGAGCGAATTGTCAACTCCTAACGTTTTATTAACATCTGGATTCTGGAATACGATGGGAGGGTGGTCAGAAGTCCACGCGCACATAGGCCACCTATTCGGGCCCTTTGTGCTGCCTCCCTGATTAGAGTCGTTCGGCCTCGCAGCATCACTCAAGTCATCCCACACCTGAGATAAACCTGAGGATGCTGTACGGGGAAGCGGCTGTAATCTTAGCCATGTCCGGCCAAGAGTCCCCCAACATGGACGGGAAAAGATTGGTAACGTCAAAGGAGATCATATGGAAATTGGTGGGAAGTGGAAGGGATTTGATGTTCGTGGTGAGGTCAGTAGAATTTTTCATGGAGAAATTAGGGTAGAGGTTGATGTGTTGTTTTAGAATGACATTGAGCCACGATGTAATTTTGGAAACCGGAGTATCCGAAAAGCTGACGACTGGTCTAATGGGAATCTCTGGTTTATGGATTTTAGGTAATCCATAAATGAGGGCACGGCGAGTTAGTAAAGATCTATAGTTAGTGTTGAAGGACAAAAGGGTCGATCTGTAGTGATAAAAATTAGGTGACGTACTTTTTTGTTAAATTGATTGATAGGGTTACTCTTAACTTTTTTGAAATCAGCTGGGTTGTCAATGAAATCAATAACCTTCGAAACGTAGTCTTCCTTATTTAGAATGCATAGGCACTTGCCTTTGTCGGCTTTGGTGCACATGATCGAAGAGTTGGGATCATTGAACAGTTTTGCAACTTTCTTGTACGAGGAAAAAATGCCAAATTGACCTTGGTTGAGTTTATATTTATTAGGTTGTGTTGAAAGACCTTAAGGGTCTTGGCAATGTCAGATTTTGATGTGATTGGAAGCAAATTATAGCATTACATTGGTTGGCTATATCCTGTATGATTAATTTGGAATGAACCGAGTTGGGGGGTCTAAATTTAAGAACATTGTTCAATAAGGACAACTCTTCGCTCATGAATGTGTGATCGCTAAGGTTAAGTACTCTGGGATGAAAAACGTGATCTAAAGTTTTACTGTTAGTATGAGTTTTTTTGAATTTTTGTTTTTGAGCGAGATCTTTAAATTTATCATGCAATTTGTTGAAAAGATTCTTACCATATGTGTTGACGTTTGCTTTGATCTTGAATTGAAGCAAATTCCATTCTAAAGCGGGAGGTTCGTGGGATAACTGAAGGTGAAGTTTGTACAGAGGAAGGTCTATCTTGTCTCTCTCGTGATACCATTTTGAAATTTCCTTGTTTAACCATGTGATTTGGGCTTGTTTGATGGCTTGTGTCGCGCTGTAGGTGTTGATGTTGGAGCGAATATTGTGTCGAATGAAGTTCAGGATGATTTTTTCTTTGGAGCAAGTGCACGTAATATTTAAATTGATCCGATTTTTCTTGAGTAACAATTGTTGTACGTTTGCGCACCTTATTCATTTTCATAATTAATTATCAGCTGTCAGTTATTTAAAATACAAATTTTATTTGCAATACGTTAACTAAATAAAGTAATTAATTTCAACAACGATGTTAATAAAACGTTAGAGGAGTGACAATTCCCTCCACCCCAAAACTTAGTTTACAAAACGTTATCAATATAAACATAAAAAAATAAAATAAAAAAATATTAAAAAATCCAGGTATTGATATAAATACCACAATTTAGCCAAATAATGATTTCTTCCATCCTCCTGCAATAAACACCCCCACGGCTAATTTCTATTTAAACTAAATTTAAAACTATTATTGCTAGAGGTTGTTGATTTCTTCGGTAATATATACAGAATTTAGTGAAAGTTTTTGTCCAAAACCCTATCGGCCGGAATGCTTTCCTGTTTCGCATATATGCATATTAATTAGGCACTGTTAGCTAGTTAGGGATTAGTTTTAGGATAAAACCAAAGGTCACAAATGTTGCGGTTACTCCATCTGTTATTGCAATGACACATTTTTCAAGCGAATCGCCCTTTATTTTGACAATACGTTGCCGAAGGAACAAAGATATATTATATTATATCGCTTTATTTCAACATAAAATCTATACAAAGGAAAACTTGCCTACCTTCGATTAAGATTCTTCCTTTAGAAAGCATTGCTTAAGCTGAAATCATTTCGATAGCATACTGACATAAATTCTACAGCGATGTAACGAACGTACCATGTCATTAAAATTAACAAGGTTTCGATGTGCAAGTAAATCAATGACGGGTAAAATATGACATATTCGTTTAAATATCATTACCCCACTACACCTTATCCTTATTATTCACGAATATTCAAAAAAAAATAATGCAATTCTAGAGGGAAGTCACATTACAAGCAATGCACTTCAGGAAATGGTTTCATAACGTGGATTATTTCAATTAGGTTGAGTTTGAACTTTGTAATTTTTTATCATTGGTTTTATCGTATAACAGAACTTAGTACACTTAAACACTAAAAGACCAGAAAACTTCCCTGTTAGCGTACAACGAGTTCGTTATTAAATTACACTTGAATTTAAAATTAATACTTAGTTCCATAAAATTAGCGTTTAAATGCATTTGAATGTGAATTACACTTACCTCGTTAAATGATACGCCCACAATATTTAATTATATTTTAAATACGCCCTCTGAAAGAAAACCTCGCTATTAACAATGCCTTATTTACATTTTAAACAGCACTTTTAATATTGAAAATGAAATTTGCTCTTTTAGCAAACTTTGTAGGAATAATTGGCATCGCAACCCCATATTCAGATGCCGTCCGTAGGGGTTTTTAGGTAAGCAGTCCCTTGGTCGACATTCAAAATTTACAGAACATGTTCGTCCTTTACTCGCCACTATAATATTTACTTATTTACCCGTCATTTTATAACCTCAATTTCTCTCTGAAACTGGCAACTTAGATCGTTACTTTTAAGGAATAATAAAGATTCTCATAACCTACAGGAGAGCCACTAAGTTTCTAAATACTTTAATGCGGAGTACTTCACTACCTAGTTAAGTTATTCTGAAGACTATGACATCACCACTTCCATTTACTAAAAGAGGTTTTATTACCATTTCTAACTTACCTTTTGAAGAGTTTTTTACTCTGTGACAAGATTTGTTAATTAGTTTGAAATACTTTTCCTATTAAGAAGATTATTCTGATTATCATAACGTGAATATTTTCAAAGTTGCAGGCACAGTCGCAATTTACAGCATAGGAATGAATGTATTCTACTGACATGATTTATTAGGAGATGTCATGTGAAGGCGTATCCGTATATGTTATACATCACTATACCGGTAGCTCATAAACGCTCCGCTGTGTTTACAAATAGGCATTTCGAAAATATAATCTATCTTTTCTATTCGACTCATTTTTTATTTATACCAGAAAAATAAAATTTATAATTTTACTTTAGTGCGTAATAAATGGTATTTTGGTTACCAACATTTTTTCACGATTAAAGGTAAACTGCTATTGTAAACCACATTTTCTACGGTTTACACAATAAAACGATATGACATTTCAAATGTTTGTCATCAAGGCGATTATGATTTCAAATTTAGCTCTCACGTATTATAAATCAATTAATTTGTCAATCAAATTAACTACCTTCATACTATATAAATCAATCATTCTATAATGATGTGCAATCTGAACTACTCAAACGGCAAGTGGTTTCAAAGCACACTAACATGCACTAACACTAACATTATTTTCCCTTTTACTTTTACCCATTTGACGTTATAAGTGACGTTGTAACCTTCTCAATCCAAAATTGACCACGTTGATAGATAAGAACTGTATCTCCAGATTTTATAGTCGATATTTCTTCTCTAGAGAAGAACGAGAAAAGAGATTATACTCTCTGGTGTAGATCTTCGAACACATGTACTCCAAAGTTGATGTTTTAGCAGTGAGCTGGAGTAAAAAGGGCAATTCTGTACCATTATAATGGATAAATTTAGTGTAGCCTACGATGTCTGACCCATAGGCAATAAGTAATGAGACTAAGTCCATAAAATACGTATATTTAAAAATTAAGGTACATACATTGATGTGAACCCCCTTCAAAGTACTCCCCTCCCACAACTACACACTGGTTCCAACGTTTCTTCCAGCTTTCTCAACGTTTCTGGAAGGCTTCGACTGGAATGTCCTGGAGTATCCTCGACACGGCGGTCTGGATGTCAGTTATGGACTCAAAATGCGTTCCTTTCACGGCCAATTTTGTTTGGGGGAATAAGAAGAGATCACAGGGTAACATATCCGGCAAATATAGCGTTTGAGCTTGCGGTAACACTGCAATGTTTTTAGAGGTCAAAAACTGCGACACAGTGATGGAATAGAGCATTACCATGATGAAGGATCTACGTTTTGGCAATCTCTGGACGGACTCTAATGACTTGTTTTCGCAGCCGATGGAGTACTTTCACGGTCTGCCCAGGTGGTACAAAGTCTTTGCGCACGATTGCATTGCTGTCAAAGAAGCAAATCAACATCGTTTTCACTTTTGATTTGTTCATTTTCGTCTTCTTCAGTCTTGCTGCAGCAGGAGACAGCCATTTTTGACTTTGCCCCTTTTTGTTTCGGGATCGTACTGAAAATACCAACTTTCATCACCAGTAATTACACGATCGAGAGGAGTTGGATCAGCTTCAACCTGTTCCAGATAATCCTGTGAAATGGACATTCGCTCGTGTTTTTGCTTCGCCGAAAGGTTCTTCGGTACCATCGTTGCACAGTTTTTTCATGGATAAATCATCAGTTAAAATTTTTCTGACGGTTTCTCGTTTCAAATTAAGTTCATCAGCCAACATTCAAATGGTTAGCCGCCGATCTTGGTGTACGAGGGTGCGCACACGCTGAACATTGTTGTCAGTTGGAGCTTCAACCGGCCTCCCACTTCGCGGTTCATCCCCGACGCGCTCACGACCATTTTTAAAATTTTTGTGCCATCGAAACACCTGAGCACGACTCAGAGCTTCATCACCGAACCGAACACCGTATGTTTCCTTAACAGAATCGCCTAGTTTAACGCAAAATTTAATCGCCTACCGCTGTGCAATATCACGTTGTTCCAATGGAGCTTTTTGACATTCTTTAACAGTCTAACGGAAATAATAATCTAATATGTGTTTATTTACAATCAGCCCTTTTAAGTGTTTTTGTTATGAATGTTTGATTATGTAATCAATGGTGGCCCTGGCCCATTTTGTTCTTTTTGTTTGGAGAGATAACATTGTATTGCTTACAAAATGAATGATTTGCCTACAACTGAAGTCGCCAGAGCTGTGACAATAATTGAAGAAAGTCACACCTACCGACCATTAAGTCGATCGTTGGGTGTATCAGTATCTGTGATCCACTGTAATGCGCAACGATACAGACAGACAGGATCTCATGTGCGGGGGCTGAAACAAGGCAGAAATTGTGCAACCAGTACCGTAGACGACCGTTTTGTAAGGGTACAAAGACTGAGAAATCGTCGTCAAACGGTTGTTCAGACCCGAAACTCTTAGAAGACGTGCGTAACGTGCTAGTAATTGAAAGATCAGTGAGAAGAAGGTTAAATGAAGTTGGTTTGAAGTCATACGTGCCAGCAAAATCTACAAAACGTGAGTTGCAAGATTAGCGTTCGCTCGTCAGCACCAAGATTGGTCCCATGAATGGAGTCAAGTTTTATTCTCTGACGAAAGCCGTTATTGCGTAAATTTCATCGATGGGAGGGAAATGATGTGGAGGTATCAACGAGAACGTTACCATCATGCAAACTTTACGGAAACGGTGTCATACGGTGGAGGGCCCGTTATGGTGTGGGGTGGCATAACCCTGACATGACGCACCGCCTTGGTCATCATTGATGGCGGTTCTCTGATTGCACACAGGTACACAACTGAGATCTTGGAGCCCCATGTAATGCCTTTAACCTCATTCATAGGCCCATATTATGTGTTTTTGTACAATAACGCAAGGTCTACCACTGAGCACGTGGTGCGTGATTACCTGAGTTACGTCGAAATAGCCCAAATGGACTGGCCAGCACGATCACCAGGTATGAGTCCAACAGAACATGTCTGGGACATGATTGGATGCAGGGTACGAGAAAGAAATCCAGCCCCTAGGAATGTTGAGGAGTTAAAATTAAATATCATAATGTCATAAAGAAACAGAGCCAAATTTTGACTTCACTCTCCAGCGTTTCTTACTCTTTCGTCGCCTAAAGAGCTGAGACATATGACGCCTGGCGCAAGAAATTCAAAAGAATTGCCGTTACTCAGGTACTTTGTAGCTAGGAGAACCACCATTGTCTTCTTCAGCGTTGCGTTCAGAGCAATGTCAATCATTACCTATCTTACAATTCTAATCAACGCAATGCTAGCTTGAAGATGGGATATTTCCCAGACACATGGAAGTATGCACATATTTTGCTTTTCCCAAAACCTGGAAAAAACCATAAAAATCCTGTAAATTATCGACCAATAAGCCTTCTGCCCACACTTTCAAAACTGTTTGATAAAATTATACACGCTCGCCTCACCAAATTCTTAACCAAACAAAACATACTTCCAACTTTCCAATACGGCTTCCGAAAGAAACTCTCAACCTTACACCAGCTATCACCACTGTCAGAACTAATAGAAAACGGATTTTAGCAAAAACAGCATACAATGGCATTTGACCGAGTCTGGCATAACGGACTACTCTATAAAATGCTTAAATGCAAGGTAGGTACTGGATTATTTATTTTGTATTACCAAGTCATCTCAGACAAATCGCTCATTTGCGATCAGAATAAATCCTACCTTATCGGAAAATAAGACCGCTACAGCTGGAGTCCACAAGGATCAATACTGGGCCTAATATTGTTTAACATATTTGTCCACGATTTGTATGCGACATACGAATGTATACTCTCTCAACACAACGACATCCACCAAGCTACTCAAGAACTACAGGACAGCGTTAACGTGATCACCGAGTGGTTCAATAAATGGTGCATAAAGCTCAACGTAACGAAAAAAGAGGCAAAAATATTCCCTTTACCCAGAAAAAAAAATCCACCGAACATCATAATAGACAACCAAATGATAGAATGGAATCCTGTAGATAGTGTGATCAAGTACCTTGGCTTTTATCTAGATAAAAAACTCTCTTGGGCCATACACATCAACAAGAAGCTACACCAGAGCTATACCAGACTAGCTATGGTGTATCCCATCATCAATAGAAAGTCCCCGCTGAAACAAGAATGCGGAATACTGTTATACCAATCCATACTTAGACCTATAATCACTTACGCCTGCCAAGTGTGGGGAGCAGCTTTTCCATTAATTATTTTCTCGAAATAAAACTGAATTAAATTTGGTCCCATAATGATCTTTTCATTGTTGATCTAATGATCATGTGATTCCTTCATCTATATTAAATACAAACTTTTAACGCTAATAGTAGATTTTGTGACCAAGAAAATGGGAAAACAAGAAGCTTGATCCTTCCAATTGATGAACACTAAAGGTATTTGAAATATATTTTTATGAAATGTTAACATTAGGAAGCATTTTCTCATACCTTCGTCCTAATAGTCTTTTGAGGAAAAAATGTGAGAGAGAATGATAAAACAAAAAAACCATTAAATTTAATAATCTGAACAAATAAAAATTCCTTTATAATTACAAGGAGATAATTAACCGATATTCAAATCTACTATTTAGCTAATTAAATTTTCTCTTTAAAAATTTTCTAATTTAATTTCTCCCCGTTTCACTATTTACTTTAATAACTAATTAGGAAAGTAAATTAAAAATCATAATTTTAACAAAGTTCCCAACTGAATTACGTCCCCTTGTTTAAACTACGTAGAAATTGTGAAGTAAGTGCGAATTTTCTGCAATAAGTAAGCAAAAGTTAATTATACAGTTCCTTGAGAATCAATTTATTAAAAGCACCTTTTAGAATTTGTTTGAAGAAATCTTTAGACAAAAAGTTTCAATTAGTGTAAAATCTCCTTCATTCAGATTTAATGGTAAGGTTCCGAAATAATAATGAGCTAATAGATAAATTAGTTAAGAACATTCGTTTCTGTACTGTCGTTTCTTGTGAATTGGATTGCATTAATCATTTAAGTGGGAAAGTTTTCCTTTTATTCAGTAAAATAAAATTTTTCAATGTCATTTATAATTTGCCTTTGTCGCCCTCTTCGTGACATTTGACTGAAGAAATTTTTTTTTAATTGTTGGTATATAATTTTCGTAAGGAGTCGTCTTCTTTCATTAGAAAAAACGCCATTAGACAAACGTCTAATAAATTGTAAGTTAACTACCGCATTTCATCCTTTGAACGTCTTGATCAAATTTTGTTGTTTTGTTGGAATTGAAATGCGCAAAAGAATGGAGAAATGGCAAAGTATCACCGATGTGAAGCGTCTTTTCAAAAAAATAGTCTTTTCCAATGATTAATGTTGTTTGGATCATATATACATCAAATGAGCGCGAAAGGCTAATGGTAAAATATCCTTTATTGATTCAGCAGAAGGCCAAAATATAAACGATGTCAAAGGAACGGTTTGCCGAAACACGATGTTCGCAAACGTACAGTTTTTTCCATATTCATCCCCCAAAATTGTGGACGTTTGGTTGATTTTAATCTTTTCTAAAGTTAAGGACACGTTTCCCAGTTGCGCCTTGGACGAGATACGATTTCACGTAAAACAACGAGTGCATGTTCGGGAACTCCTGTGGAGTTCTTTGGTCTTACTTGTCATGGTGTCAACCACAAAGTTTAACCCGTAAACCAGAATCGGTGCGTGCAGGTGGAAGAAAGGCGACTAAGAAGAACACCAAACTAGGCAGACGTAAGAGAGCTTTAAGAGGCCTTCAAGGCGAATCAGTCCCAAAGAAAGGGATAAATTTTCTCTTGAATTTGGCTGTGTTGCACACGAGTGATGATTGTGACTATTCTGAACTGGTTTTGGTAGATAGTAATACCCCTTTGGTGAACGTAGAATGCCTTTCCTGTGAGTCCACATTCACATAGACCCGATGCAAGATTCAACATTATCTGTCAACGAGGCACTGACTTGGGGACTGTAGGTTTCTAGTGCAAGTTTTCAACAGGTATTATGTAGCTTCACTATGAATTCAAGCAATTAGCTTTCTGCCACTGCTGCCCAAGCTTCCCTAACGTTTCAGAAGAGTGAAGCAAAAATTTACGACTTTCTCAAACGGGTAGTTGAAATGGTCCTCAAGCTTAATGGAATGGCCGAAGTTGAATCCGCCGAAGAGTTTGTCATGGTGGGTGATCATAGAGTTGCTTGCATCGATGTGGCAATAGAGATGGGTCATGGTCGAAGTGATCATACGGTCACCCCCCCATTGACAAGTTGTCAGAGAAAATACCTACGCAAGAATAATTTACTTACCTACATCTAGTTTTAATCAAATAATATTACTTAATGCTGCTGCTCCATAAAAGGTGACAATTACATGTATATCTTCCGGAATGCACTATTTTAGATAAAACGGGGTAAATATACAGACACGAGACACGTTAACCTTTTTACCACACTAACATAAAAGTAGAAGTTTATGTAGGTTTTATGCTTTTAATTTGTGTTAAAAAAGTTACCTATTACGTTACCCATTACGAATAAAATTGTAATGTAGGTACTATATTATAAATGAACATTGAAGGTTTTATCACGGTTATACAATAAAAGGTATTTCATTACGGCACGGTGTTATTCAAATCATTTAGGTAAAAACTTAATTTTCTGTATTATGGTCGTTTTATAACCACACGTACAATAGGATATTTTACGATACCTCTATTTTATTATAGATATTGAGTAACACACAAATGTTATCCCACAGCGTTACCAAGCTGATAATAATAGACGCAAGGAGGCGTAACTGTGGTATCCACATGTTTACGATGTACACTCACTTGCTAACGTAGCCATAAAATTTGTTCACCGTAATTTTAGTACTTAGTCATAGGGCACATAAAGTAATAATATGAGAAAAGACAACAGGAAGTGCAGGGTAGATTAGACATGGGAACCAAAAGTTAAATAGCTGCTAAAAACGTTGTTTTGCGCGCTAAATTTAGTTCACGTACTTTTACATACCCATGGTAAGATATACAAAATCGGTTAGAAGGATGAAATTTAAATATTTTCCATGCTATTCGTTACATTAAAAAGTTATTAACGAAAAAGTTATAGATAATTGTAATTTCTGTAAAGACGTTTTCTAAAAAAATTTTTACCGCGCATAATTTTCCAGATGTGACATAAAGTTGTGTTATTTTAAATATAAACCATATTTGTCTTTAATATCGTTAACTTCTTCGTTTTTTCCCGTTCGTTTTTTAAAATAGGCATCACTACCACTTATGGTGCGATTTGGATTTAACATGTTGTTCGGAATTCTTAGAGAAGCACATTATTTTCCAACAGGATGACGCTTCAGCACATGATTCCGTAATCCTCACTGAGTATTTGAAAGCGAGATATGGAAAAGCTTTCCAAACAGCATTCGGCGAAATTACTGCAATGAAGTTTGTAGATCCAAGAGGGACACTATGCAATTTGGACTTGGAAATAAATTTTAAAAGATTGCTAAAGGTTCTCCTACCATATGAAGAGATTAACTTAACAAAATTGGTTTTTGACAGTAAAATCAAAGGATTTCCAAGAAAAAAAAATGATCTCTAGATTTCACTTCAACAATGGTTTTAAAAGAACCGCCGTTTAAAAACAATTTTCCTGGAGAAAAACGGTATTTATATTGTAGATTGATTTAGTATTAGACTATATTAGATTAAATAACATTTTTTCTGTATATGTACCAATTTTTGGATATTTCGGGGCTGACACTGTGAATTAATTAAATAAATTAAATCATGATACACTTAGCCCCCGAAGGAATATTATGTGTTCACGGAAAAAACGACATAATTACTTCATTTCACCAAGATTCTCAGCTAAAACATCATTTGAGCAACTAAAAAATACTCCAACAGAGCTGCTATTTGAACCTATCCAAAATGAAGCAGCAGGACAATCTAACAAGGTACTGAGAAAGATCTATCATTTTCTGGAACACTAAGTCATATTTATAAGCGCGACATTATGAATTAAACTGCATTCATTTTATGGATGTACAATGTAGCATCATTTTTCAGTGTGTTAAATTACCTATTTATTAAACATTGAAAGTTTGTACTTCTCTATGGTAGTAGCAAAGAGTATCTTCTTTGGTAGTAGGTATTGACGACGTTTCACCATGTGTAATGGCTTTAATAAGTCTCTAAAAATATAAAATGTAGGAGATTAGGTTATGTGTTAGTTAATTATATAAAACAAAAGTTTTGTTGGAAAATGAACTAATTTTAATTAAGGTAGAGAGACAAGATTAATTACTTTCCTAATATATACTTACTATTTGTGTAAAATATGTTGTTAATTATTAAAATTTTGAAATAAATTATATAATTCTAATTTATTAGTTCATTTTCCAAAAAAATTTTGTTTTATACAGGGTTTTTCAACTAAGAGTAGCCACCCACTTCTAAAAAAATCAAAATTTGAAAAATCGGCTGTAGCGTACCACCCCCAGGTGCAACGTCAAAAGACTGTCGCGCAATTCGTAAAACCAAATAAAAACTAAATCCCCCGCCAACTAACTGAAACCCCATGGCACGTGATCGTCAATAACAAAACTGTCAAACGGTAGGACTCTACGTTGTGAAACGAATTGCTCGAGATGTGTGTGTGCTAGTCTTATAAGGATCGATCAGGCAAACATAAATAAAACACACGAATTGAGGAGGACGAATTAAATTTAATAAACTTCAAGGGTTGCCCTCTCAAACTAGTTGAGATTAGCTCTGGGTCTTCGCTGATAACAAGGAGGGAAAAGAGCTACAGAAAAACCCTCCAGGATAATTACCTCACCTTCAACGTTCAAATCTAATTATGACATTACTCTCAATTTTACTATTGGTTGCTTTCAACTTGTGCGATTTTCGTCAGGGATTTCATCCCCTCTTTGAATATTACATAAATAATAAATTGGTAGCTTCTGCCATCACCTTTCAAGGTAAAGTTTCATTAAGAGGCTGTTATGTAACGGATCCTAACATTCACACCAGGGTTCACGGGCGAAGCATGTCTTTGACATGTTAAGGGTTAGGATTAAATATAATTAGACCCAGGGCGCCAGCCATCAACTGAACTTAAAACCCTGCCACGGTACTTAGAGTCTAGATTGGTATTGGTTGTGTATTGTTTTAGGACCCATCACATCAACAGTATTTAAATGCATAAAATTCAAGTGAGGTAAACTGTAATCGCATTCGATACTTCAAAATAGGATGGTGGCAGAATACCATCGCCTTGTATAACCACAATGCAACCAAAAGGGGTATTCCATGCCCATAGGGTCGTAACATGATCTGGTGCTCGTCGGTAAAGGGGGGAAGGGGAGTGGGAAAATAAACCATTCAATCATAAGTTTGTCTGCCGGGCCCAGCGAAGGCTCACCTCTGACTGGGTTCCACAGCCAGGTGCACGTTGCTACATGATTATCAATATCTTTACACTTTGACCCGCGTACCGGTCAAACCCTGGGTGTTAACCAAATAAATGGAACCAGATCGGTTTAGTACCGTGACTCGCGTACAGGTCAAATCCTGGGTGGTAACCAAATAAATGGAACCAGATCGGTTTAGTACCGTTACATTCTATGGATTCCCAATCCAGGCTATTTTCACCTTGCTGGTGTAACCAAGCGAGACAACATTTTCGAACAGAGGTGTTGGGGTTCTAGAGCTTCACATTCAAGAAACAACTGAACACGCTTACCGCCGGATGAGGGAGCCAAAAGAGACTCACGGGCGCAAACCGTCATTGTAATCGCTTCAGAAGCAATTATGCAAGGAAGGTATGGTGGTTTAGGTAACCCTTTATCGTTACTCGAAAACCAAACATGCTACACCCCACAAAGCAATGGCATAATCAATT
The DNA here is from genome assembly GCA_036250285.1 of Pyrocoelia pectoralis. Taxonomy (NCBI): domain Eukaryota; kingdom Metazoa; phylum Arthropoda; class Insecta; order Coleoptera; family Lampyridae; genus Pyrocoelia; species Pyrocoelia pectoralis. The sequence continues at coordinate 11,161,557 of CM070075.1, forward strand.
AATAATCTGTCATTAGGCTATTGTGGTTAGACAAGTACATAACCCGTCAATAAATGTATTACGCCCCCACATAACCAAAATTCCATGACTCAAATCACCGCAAGCGCGCACCAAAGTCACGTACAAAATGAATTATCGTTAAACACAAAATACAATGCACGAAATTACGGTTACACGTGCAGGAAAATTCCTACCCCACTAAACAAATACACGAAATAATCATGCATGCACCAAAATTCAACTAATTCTACTAATCACGCTAAACCAACCCTAATAATATTTAGGAAGTAAAAGAAAGTTATCCCTAAATGACAAATGTACGACTCAATTCGTATTACATACTTAAGCTAAGTAATTCAAGATTACGCAACCTGAATTTAAATACTGTAAAGTCAAAATTTATAACAAATGACCTACAAAAATAACACAGAAACACCTACACATGCTAAATCAAAATTCACCCTACCTAATTAACAGTTACTTATTAAAAATAGCAAACAAAATACTTAAATTTTGTGATGAAGGCGGCGATGCACTCATTTTCCCCGTAACTTACTTCTTCTACGATAACCCGAGAACTGTTACTTCCGCCGCTCCCTTATTTTTCTTCTCGCCTTAATTTCCTTTTCACCCCCGCTATCCAAAAACGCCAGCCAGTGTTTATACATTCCATCACGTACATGATTTCTTTTAATTAACAAAATCAGTGGCGTAACTTTTGGTCACAACCATCCACAAAACGGACTAAATTTTAAGCGGAATCATTTAAACTCGAGCGGCCAAAGTCGGGTACATCACACGGCGATACCCGTGTATATTATAATATCTTAAATTTTTTTTTATTTAAAATATCTCACAAACCAATTGAACGATTTTAAAATTTTAAACGCAGTAATGCCAGATATAAAATGACCTTTCAAATGACGTATCACATGACCCATGTTGCCATTTAAAAAAATTGAGGGTATGTTTGTGGGACCCAGGGGGGTTAAGATATAAAATCTCAAGCTTATGGCAAAAAGTGCCCCCCTCGATATTATTATACACGGGTATCGCCGATTTTTCAAATTTTGATTTTTTTAGGAGTTATAAAGGGTGGCTACTCTTAGTTGAAAAACCCTGTATCAAACTACCTAATACATAACCTAATCTCCTACATTTTATATTTTTAGAGACTTGATAAAGCCATTACACATGGTGAAACGTCGTCAATACTACAAATTTTCAATGTTTAATAAATAATTGTAACACACTGAGAAATTATTGGCAAAATAAAATTACCTTCGCTAATCACCCGAAATAAAGAAAAATTGCAGTATCCTACACACAATATGTATGAAGCATCATATTATCGTTCTTGAAAAATATAACGCAGATATTTTTATCTTAAATACAAACTATTGAATCCTTTTAAAGTGTTGCTCCATACCATACCATGGATTAAATAATAACGGTCCACAGCAAAACAAAACATACCACAGATGAATTCATTTTCAGTAACATCGAATTTACCATGAAAAACGATGAAAGAAATGTTGCACCTAATCTTACACATATTTTTGGAATTTTACTAACCATAACGTATTAAACATTTATGTAAATTGAGCTTAAGAAGACTGTCAACTAAGAGTGATGAAATGCACCTACCTTTTTCTATCACTATCACATACTTAAAAGTATCAAAAGCACGACACGGAATAGAACATTATTTGCACTGTAACAATCATTGCTTCCGACATTGACGCGAAGACTTAAACGTCTCATGCAAAATTCGAATAAATGAGGGGGTTAAAAATAAAAACCAGTCAGGTAATCGGTATTTTCGTTACCCTTCAACTTTTGATAACCACTCACGCATTCAATCATTTAACGCATTTAACTTTCGAAACCTGTATATCTGTTCGTGTTGACACTAAAATCCTGTTTTTTGTAAACTTGAGCTCTTTAGAATAAACGAAAGAAAGATTCGATAACGATTTTTATTCATCAATTAGAATTCTATATGTAAAATGCGTGAATTTCCATGTAAAATTTAAAGCTGATTGGCTATTTTATTCATGAGAAGTTTCAATCAATAGAGGTGGCATTGTTACCATAGGCCACCCCGAATGTACAGTACTATTGTGTTTAAAGTACATGCCGTATGGTGTTGTCACTTAGGAGCGAGATGGAGCTAGCTCAAATTCATATGCTATATTTTTCGGAGCATTTGGGCTTGCGGGAGGCACCATTTTTTTCTTTGTGAATTGATTACGTCTGCCGGGTGGTGCTAGCTGTATAACTTATGAAGCTAGACAGAGCTAACTCCAAGCAAGTCGGAGCTGGATTTTGAAAGGTCTAGAACCACTGTGAAGAGACAAGGTTAGCCTGAAATGAAAATAATGGATTTTTTGCAGGACTTTGGAGCGAGCTTTGGCATTAGGGAGCTAGCTGGTGCTAGGTACATAGAAGCCGGAGCACGAGTATGGAGTCATTTCCGACATTGGGAGTGGCTAAGGTAACGGACCCGTTAAAATGGCGGTTTCAATATAAAAGTTTGTTAATATATGTAGACATATATCATTTCTTTTGTAATTTTTAACGCTGAAAACGAATATGACATTTCAAACTTATTATGACGTATTTTATAAAAAAGTTTTTGAATAAAAGATAGTCATGAGTAATGACTAGTATGTCAACATGTATTAGTCATACTATTGCGGTATGTCAATCAGAACTTAATTGTTATGTCTACTTTTTCTGGCCTTATAACAACAACCCCTACTATGATCTATCCCAATAATAGAAGTAGAATACCGACACCTCACCTTTCTCTTTTTGCCCACGTGAGCGACGTCATTTGACCTTGGAGACCACGTAAGGGGCACTATTTGGCCTTGAGATTTGGTTCTGAACTTTGTTCACGTAGATGGCTCTATTTGGTCTTGAGATTTGGTTCTGAACTTTGTTCACGTAGATGGCTCTATTTGACCTTGAGATCTGATTCTGAACTTTGCTAATTTAGTTCTGAACTTTGCTAATTTAGTTCTGAACTTTGCTAAACCGATTTGGTTCTGACCGTTGGTAGATTTAGTTCTGAACTTTGCTCACGTAGATGGCGCTATTTGACCTTGAGATTTAGTTCTGAACTTTGCTAAGGTAGATTTAGTTCTGAACTTCGATATCATTGGAATTTCCAGGACTGATTACGTCATCGGGAAAAATATAGTATAAATACGTGTAATTGAGACTAATTAATTAAGTTCTGTTTGAAGATCGTTGTATTTGGAAGATTATTATTAATTATCGAAAGTTTCTAGTTCTATTTGAAGTGTGTTACGTTTGTTTGTTTTTCGCCGTCATCCATGGAGTCTTTAAGTGCATTTGTCGATTTACAGGGGTTCCGCGGTGAGGATAAAAAATTCATACCAAAAGAGTTTGCTGTTGTTACGGATGATTGTAAGTTAGTTGTTTTACTGATTAAACCGCCTACTACGTATTCGGTATTGTCGGCATCGGCAAAGAAAACTGTAAATTATCTCGAGAAACGTCACCACGGTATTCGTTGGAGTTCGGGATATGTCCCGTTTCAAGATTTTGAACGAGAGACTGCAAAAGTTCTGGAACCTTATCGTAAGATTTACGTAAAGGGCCTTGAAAAGTGTCAAGTGTTGAGATTTCTTAACAAAGCAGTCTTAAATTTGGAAGATGCTGGCTGCACATCGCTTACAAATCTGAAGAACGAAACGCAAACTTATCGGTGCGTGTATCATAATATCGAGGAGCCAGTGTGTGCATTAGAAAACGTTCTACTGCTTCAAGATTGGGAACGTGCAAATTCTCAAGATGTTGTACGTGGATGTGAAAATATATAGAGTTTTTGTAAATAGGTTTTGAAAACTGTATAATGATTTACGGTGCGCACAACATAATTTACGGTGCGCACAACAATATTTACGGTGCGCACAACATAATTTACGGTGCGCACAACATAATTTACGGTGCGCACAACAATATTTACGGTGCGCACAACAATATTTACGGTGCGCACAACACCAATTACGGTGCGCACAACATAATTTACAGTGCGCACAGCACCAATTACGGCGCGCACAACATAATTTACAGTGCGCACTCAAAGTATAAAACGCAAAATGGACAAAAATTTATCATTTCTTAAAACATAATGGCTGAAGCAACAACAACACTAAATAAAAACAATGTGGAACTGCTCCGAGCATTAACAAAATTAGGTGATAAGGAAAGAATCGCCTTGCTAGAATGTTTAGACGATAAACAAGTTCATTGTATTTGTGAATGCATCTATAATACTTTGCAGGGTAATGTACCGTTATCAAAGTATCAGAAACGACAACTCTCTTATCATAAAACAGTTCTAAGGAATCTGGCCGAACACGACGAACCTATAGAAGAGAAGAAACAGATATTAGTGCAAAACGGCGGTGCATTTCTACCATTTCTACTAGCTCCTCTACTTAGTGGTGTGCTAGAAGATATTTTTCAATAGGCATGGAGCACACAGGGATAGATGTAAAAGAAATCATAGTTTATGGTCTTGAAAACTTGAAGCGAAAAATGGAATGGAAGTTTATCTGAGTTTGAATACTCTGTAGGCCTTAAACCAGATGCAACATTATCTAGAACTCAAAATGTACCAACTACATCTATTGGAGCCGATTACATATACAAGTCGTACGTGAATACAGAAACAAACATCAGATTTAATTTGTTTTTCATATTGTACATAAAAACTCTCACACTATATTTTGTAAAAATGTTTAATCGAAAACGATATTAAATAGCTTAACTGTTATTGTTTTTGTCATTCCAACCAGCATGCGTAAGGTATGGTTTAACGATTCTCGTAATTCTGTGCATTATATGACTGTCTGGCAATATGCTTATAAGCAAGCCCGTAAAGGGGAGTGGGAACAACATGCTAGAGATTCTGTTCGTTTCGCAAGACGAGTTGAAATCGTCAGCAAAGTTATTTCACCAATATTAGAAAACGAACATCGGACATTTGTATTGGCCACACGCTCTTACTATAATGTGCCTCCTTCAATTGATTGATACAATTGTTTAATTGAAACTTGTTGATCCGCAATATTTTTGTCCACAAAGTACGGTGAGCAAGACTAGATTTATAATTTTATAGTGCGCACCACAACATTTATGGTGCGCAAGGCAAAAAAATGTACCCTGCGCAAGGTTCACATTGCTGTGAAATGTACTTAACATGCTTCAAATCTATGATTTAGCTTATATTTTTCATATTGTATGTACTTATCAAAAAAGCAATTACATAAAGAATTTAAACACCTACAAACCTTTAGCTTTCATATTTCATAAAAGATAGCAATATTGTTTGATATTCTGGTTTTGTTGTTGTTGTTGTAGTACAATAAGTCATAACAATAAGGAAGTCATTCGGAAAAGCCAAAAAGGCATTAAGGAAGTCATCCAGGAAGTCATTCGGAAAGTCAAAAAGGCATTCATCCAGAAAGTCGTCCAGGAAATCCCTAGGGATAAATCACGTCCCCCACGTGGGCCTTGCACTGAAGCATAATGTAACTGAAACAGTAATAGCATCTACGACTGAGTGAAGTCAATCTAGTAAAGGGAAATGAACATATGAAGTAGCTGTTCTGCTTCAGTGCAAGGCCCACGTGGGGGACGTGATTTATCCCTAGGGATTTCCTGGACGACTTTCTGGATGAATGCCTTTTTGACTTTCCGAATGACTTCCTGGATGACTTCCTTAATGCCTTTTTGGCTTTTCCGAATGACTTCCTTATTGTTATGACTTATTGTACTACAACAACAACAACAAAACCAGAATATCAAACAATATTGCTATCTTTTATGAAATATGAAAGCTAAAGGTTTGTAGGTGTTTAAATTCTTTATGTAATTGCTTTTTTGATAAGTACATACAATATGAAAAATATAAGCTAAATCATAGATTTGAAGCATGTTAAGTACATTTCACAGCAATGTGAACCTTGCGCAGGGTACATTTTTTTGCCTTGCGCACCATAAATGTTGTGGTGCGCACTATAAAATTATAAATCTAGTCTTGCTCACCGTACTTTGTGGACAAAAATATTGCGGATCAACAAGTTTCAATTAAACAATTGTATCAATCAATTGAAGGAGGCACATTATAGTAAGAGCGTGTGGCCAATACAAATGTCCGATGTTCGTTTTCTAATATTGGTGAAATAACTTTGCTGACGATTTCAACTCGTCTTGCGAAACGAACAGAATCTCTAGCATGTTGTTCCCACTCCCCTTTACGGGCTTGCTTATAAGCATATTGCCAGACAGTCATATAATGCACAGAATTACGAGAATCGTTAAACCATACCTTACGCATGCTGGTTGGAATGACAAAAACAATAACAGTTAAGCTATTTAATATCGTTTTCGATTAAACATTTTTACAAAATATAGTGTGAGAGTTTTTATGTACAATATGAAAAACAAATTAAATCTGATGTTTGTTTCTGTATTCACGTACGACTTGTATATGTAATCGGCTCCAATAGATGTAGTTGGTACATTTTGAGTTCTAGATAATGTTGCATCTGGTTTAAGGCCTACAGAGTATTCAAACTCAGATAAACTTCCATTCCATTTTTCGCTTCAAGTTTTCAAGACCATAAACTATGATTTCTTTTACATCTATCCCTGTGTGCTCCATGCCTATTGAAAAATATCTTCTAGCACACCACTAAGTAGAGGAGCTAGTAGAAATGGTAGAAATGCACCGCCGTTTTGCACTAATATCTGTTTCTTCTCTTCTATAGGTTCGTCGTGTTCGGCCAGATTCCTTAGAACTGTTTTATGATAAGAGAGTTGTCGTTTCTGATACTTTGATAACGGTACATTACCCTGCAAAGTATTATAGATGCATTCACAAATACAATGAACTTGTTTATCGTCTAAACATTCTAGCAAGGCGATTCTTTCCTTATCACCTAATTTTGTTAATGCTCGGAGCAGTTCCACATTGTTTTTATTTAGTGTTGTTGTTGCTTCAGCCATTATGTTTTAAGAAATGATAAATTTTTGTCCATTTTGCGTTTTATACTTTGAGTGCGCACTGTAAATTATGTTGTGCGCACCGTAATTGGTGCTGTGCGCACTGTAAATTATGTTGTGCGCACCGTAATTGGTGTTGTGCGCACCGTAAATATTGTTGTGCGCACCGTAAATATTGTTGTGCGCACCGTAAATTATGTTGTGCGCACCGTAAATTATGTTGTGCGCACCGTAAATATTGTTGTGCGCACCGTAAATTATGTTGTGCGCACCGTAAATCATTATACAGTTTTCAAAACCTATTTACAAAAACTCTATATATTTTCACATCCACGTACAACATCTTGAGAATTTGCACGTTCCCAATCTTGAAGCAGTAGAACGTTTTCTAATGCACACACTGGCTCCTCGATATTATGATACACGCACCGATAAGTTTGCGTTTCGTTCTTCAGATTTGTAAGCGATGTGCAGCCAGCATCTTCCAAATTTAAGACTGCTTTGTTAAGAAATCTCAACACTTGACACTTTTCAAGGCCCTTTACGTAAATCTTACGATAAGGTTCCAGAACTTTTGCAGTCTCTCGTTCAAAATCTTGAAACGGGACATATCCCGAACTCCAACGAATACCGTGGTGACGTTTCTCGAGATAATTTACAGTTTTCTTTGCCGATGCCGACAATACCGAATACGTAGTAGGCGGTTTAATCAGTAAAACAACTAACTTACAATCATCCGTAACAACAGCAAACTCTTTTGGTATGAATTTTTTATCCTCACCGCGGAACCCCTGTAAATCGACAAATGCACTTAAAGACTCCATGGATGACGGCGAAAAACAAACAAACGTAACACACTTCAAATAGAACTAGAAACTTTCGATAATTAATAATAATCTTCCAAATACAACGATCTTCAAACAGAACTTAATTAATTAGTCTCAATTACACGTATTTATACTATATTTTTCCCGATGACGTAATCAGTCCTGGAAATTCCAATGATATCGAAGTTCAGAACTAAATCTACCTTAGCAAAGTTCAGAACTAAATCTCAAGGTCAAATAGCGCCATCTACGTGAGCAAAGTTCAGAACTAAATCTACCAACGGTCAGAACCAAATCGGTTTAGCAAAGTTCAGAACTAAATTAGCAAAGTTCAGAACTAAATTAGCAAAGTTCAGAATCAGATCTCAAGGTCAAATAGAGCCATCTACGTGAACAAAGTTCAGAACCAAATCTCAAGACCAAATAGAGCCATCTACGTGAACAAAGTTCAGAACCAAATCTCAAGGCCAAATAGTGCCCCTTACGTGGTCTCCAAGGTCAAATGACGTCGCTCACGTGGGCAAAAAGAGAAAGGTGAGGTGTCGGTATTCTACTAATAGATTACCACAATCTGCGAAGGATAGCGTACCAAAAGATTGGAGTGATGCGGAAGCAGACCATGCATCATGGTTAGGACCAAACAAGGTTACGTGTGAGCCATCGTAGTACATATAGTATATGTGTTTCAACAAGTTTTACGCACGATGTATATACAGATGTAGATGTCATACTGAATAAAGAATGCTTTAAAAGGTTTGCCGATTTGAAAGCTGTCAATATTGAAGGCGTAGAAGAAATATTTTAAACTTATCGTACTAAATTGAAACTGTAATTTAATAATGGTAAATTAGAAAAAAGTTTTATGAGGCGTTGTATTAAAGAGCGAGAGCTGGCTGCAAAAAAGCTGGCCTATCGATTAACAGCATGAAATGATCTTTAAAAGCTGTTACTCGATAGACCAGCTTTTTTGCAGCCAGCTCTTGGACTATAACGTACGAACTAATGTCTGGAAAACGAGCCGCGACGCCTTATAAAACAAGTTTTTAATTATTAAGTTTTAATTATACCTACGCATATCATAAACTAAGCATTCAGAATCAATAATCATGAGTGATGAAGAAATGTAATTTTCATCTTCACATCACCCATTACTGTTATTTGCTAATTCAAGCTCATTTTTAATTCAAACCATGTTAAAATTTAATATAGGAGGTGTAAATTCGCCCCACATTTAAACACTATTAACCAGTTCATCCCCACAATATACCGACATGTAATTTTGATATAAAATTCATTATGATTAAGCCTATAAATTAGAACGAAACGTCAGTACAGGTATCAATAAAATATGCCGAAAGTAATTGGAACCTTTTTAATATCACCAAATTCACAACTGTTTTCTGGTCACTGACCGCGGTGGTGATCTAACAATTAAGCCATCTTAAATTACTTTTTGTAGCATTATCACTCCGTTTAGAACTGCGTACCCAATCGTGATACAAAAAGGTAGTTTTGAAAAAATTCAGCTAGAAGTACATCACAAACACTTAATTACCACCGGCCTTAATATCGATTGTCTCACCTCATATAATCCTGAAGGAAAAAGCAAAAATTATAAACATTCCTAGAAATGGCGATTTTCTCTAATTTTAACTCACTTAAAAAGATGTTATGAACCTTAACTTTATTCATTTTATTAAGTGTTACAAGAATTAGAAAGTTTGCTGGATTAAGGTGGATGGTTTTTAGTAAATCCAAGCAAGGCTAAAGGTCAATTCAAGGAAAAGTGTTTCTTATTCATTTCAGTACGTGTCCGATTCGTTTAGCTTTAGAATTTTTATCCGATCTGACCCGAGAAACAACTAGAAATCAAATCAGCAGAAATTACACTTTTAAAGTGGATGATCTGAAATAAATTCTCTAATTTTTATAATTCAAATCAAGTGAATAACGAATTTGGATTTCCCGTTAATTACCCAGCAGTTAATAAACGGGTTAGTACATTTTTAAGTTAGTCCACACACTGCATAATTCTTATTGTCGATCTCGTTCTATGATGCTTATTGCAATTAATAGAATACCTACCTACTGAAAATATTGTCCAATGGAAAGGGGAAATTACTATACGGATACCTACTTACTCAGAGTTTTATTATAGTGCAGTCTTCTTACCTAGAACGAAAATAAAATTATTAACTCTTGGATCACTTAAGTTAAAAGAAAGAAAACAAAGTAACTTCCAATCTTTTAGTATTTTTAAGAAGCAGTAGTTTGAAATAAATGAAAAGGTATATTCGCCATCTGCGACAACATCTCGGCAGTAAAATCATCGCTTTGCAGCGTCCGTTTCAGCACTAACTGATCTCATGAGATTTTCGCGAGGCTGCTTAATTTGTTATATTATACACTTTGGCACAATTTTCGTGGTTATTTTTAAAGTAAACTTAAAGCTTTTCATTAATTCAACGAAATTTCACAAAATAAATTTGAAAGGATCAATTTTATTTTATTAGGTAGCCAATTACGTTACTGTGCTTATTTCCTTTTATTTTGAGGGTCTTCACTCAATTTTTTACAAATCGTTAGAGACAAATCTCGGCAACTTCAGTATACTGATCTTGGGCAACTTCTACAAAAAAACAATGTCTCTCGGAAAACTTACCAAGCGCCCTTTAGAACGTCGGGAATTAAGATAAAAATCTCGTGTATTGCAAACTAGGTATACTCGTTGGGAATAATAAAACTCGCCGCTCAACTCTTTCTAATTGTATACAACATTAGACATCAACTCGTCCGTAGCATATTACATTTTACCATGCGTGATCTAGTAAGCGAAAAATTATATTGCTTGGTATTGAATGGCACTATGGCAGAAAGAGAAGAAAATCAAATGAGTCGTACTTTCCTCTTCACCTACTCTTGTGAAAATCGCTCGAAACTACTTTTTCCGATTATTTAAATTTATAGAACTGTAAATAAGAAAAACAAATGCTCTCTAGGTTTGATTGCAAGGATTGAATCAAATTCACAACGGATATAAGTTTTCCAGTTTTTACGCGGGATTGTTGAAGAGGTTTTTTATAACTTTCAAATCGCATGCTCTTTTAGTGACTTAAAATCACCGAACGCCAGTGTTATTTGACATTGTGAATCATTTTCTCTATGGCTGCCTAGGTGAAAGAATTAAATTAAAATATAAATCTTATTCACGTGGCGCATTACATTGTGAAAAATCCCGATATAAGATAACAACAGCTTCCGGGGTTTCGCCATTGTGTTCCAGCGTGTGCAGTTCAGTACAGTAGTGTGTGTTGTTCATTTGCTAAGAGTTTCTTTATATTTTTATTTTTTTCCTGATGGAGGCCCTTACGAAAGTGGGTGAAACGTGGGCATTTTCAATATTGACTTACCCAGAAACCAGTTGCTTTGGAGAAACTTTAATTGATAGTGATGAAGATTGGGATGCTGATGATCTACTCCAAACTATCTACGTTAGCAAGGAAAAAACCGAAACTGGCAAATCCTAAAAAAAACGTACTCGTGGAAAAATAGAAATTTGAATCACCACCTATTGAGTACTAAATGGACGGAAATTAGTTCAGTACCTAATAATAAATCCCCCTTACAACTTTTTGAAGATTTCGTTTATAAGGACATTATTGAATTACTTTACTGTTTACACCAACAATTACGCAGCAAGTAAAAACAGAAAATCTGATGTCAAAAAACAAGAAATAAAAGTTTTTCTTGGAATTGTATTGCCTCTAGTGGTTACAATGCTATACCATGTACTGGGAACATGCTAAAGACACCCATAATGAAATGGTTTCTGAATCCATGTCACGAAACAGGTTCGAATATATCCTAACTAATTTTCACTGTTGCGACAATAATAACCTAGGTCCAAGTGATCGCTTTACAAAAGTAAGGTCACTTTTTAGCAAAATGAATGAACGGTTTTTGTCATTTACCACAGTGACTGAGAATCATTGTGTAGACGAAGCCATGGTGCCGTACGTCGATCGCCATGGCTGTAAACAATTTATGCGAGGGAAACCACTAAGATATCGTTGTTATAAGTTATGGGTTGAAGCGACTACAAGTGGGTATATAGTTTGGTGCGAACCGTATCAGGGAGCCAAATCAGAAATAAAAGACTATTATAAGCCTCTTGGACTAGAACCCTCAGTTGTATTGGAATATGTAGACAAGTAGACAAGACTACCTATAATTTGTCGTAGACTTTATTTTTCGACAACTTTTTTACAAGTCTTTTTCTAATTGATGAACTAACCGAACGAAATATTAGGGCATGTAGTACCATCAGAAAAAACAGAATAGGTAACTGTTCTTTGATGCCGAATTCAGGACTAAGTAAAAAGCGTGAATCTTGTGATCTTAGAGTGCCATCAAATGAGAATATTGAGATAGTAAAGTGGGCTGATAACAGCATAGTACATATGGCATCAAATTTTTACCAGAGCGAACCCATCAGCCAAGTTTCCAGATATTCTCAGAAACAGAAAAGGCGTATTACTGTTTTGCATCCCAATAGTATTCACGAGGAGCGATCAAAATATAGGACTGTACAGGATTGGTATACGAGGGAAGAAATAGTAGTTTCCTCCTATCATTCACCTGATTGATGCCGTAGAACAGAATGCCTGGCAACTACATCGCCTTCAGCGAGGAAAAATGGATCATCTCTCCTTTAGAAGAAACGTAGCGGTATCTCTACTGGAAGCAAATGTTGGCAAAAGAAAAGTAATTTAAGCAAACGATTTAGCAGACCCTCGCAGTTAGAGAATCTAGAATCAAGGTACGATAAGGTGGATCACCGAGCAAGATCAGCAGACCAGGTGCCGGGTGTGCCACAAGAAGGTGTCCACAAAGTGCAATAAGTGCAAAGTAGCCCTTCATGTTCGTTGTTTTATAAATTATCATGTAAGTGCAAATTTGGTTCCATAAAGTTTTCTATATAATTTAGTTTAGTTTGGTGTAACATTTGCCCACTGTCCTTTTAAAAGGATACCAGATTCTGAAGATCTGATGAAGAAATATTTTTTTTTGATATTTTTTGTTCCTCTTTTAGTCAAAATGACTCTAAATATCACATTAATAGTATATTATTTTATAAGGAGCTAAAGTGACAGTTTTTCTGGCGAATCTGTATGTTTGAAGGACGAACGTAGTGAGTCCGGCAAAAGGTTTGATGGACGAACGTAGTGAGTCCGGCAAATACAAATGAGCCACAAATAGTTACTTTGCTCCGCATAAAACATACTATTTTTTCTTCAAACGTCAAACGTCAATTTTTCTTCAAACGTCAAACGTCAATAAAATATTACATCCGGCGGAGGCAAAAGACTATTGCATCCGCTCGCAATGGATGCAAAAGTCTTTTGCTTCCGGCGGGGATAAAGTAAAACTTTAACGTTGTCAGTTGAAGTTTAAAATGTCATCTTTTATTGACGTTTGAAGAAAAAATATTTCTTGATCAAAAAAACTTCTGCACATCTCTGGATACAACATTTTTGGGATTATACTCTACATAATAATATTGAACCATTGATGTGAGCTTGTATCGTACATTCATATTTGACCCCGGATCTTCTCAGACAACATTGATATAATTATGTGCGGGCTGTGTTCTCCTATTAACTGCAATATGCTGCAATCCTATCTTCTGTACCTCGCATTCTCGCCTTATGTCTTCGCTTCTGTTGTCTCTCAATGACTTATTTGTTATTTTTCGCAGCGGTTTCATTACTACAGTTTACAGGATTTGTTGCGTTTTAGTGGTGTCCGCTCTTTTTTCTGAGGCGTATGTAAGTACTGGTCTTATTACTGCTTTATATACTCTGACCTTTAATTCTGTATTTCGCCATATACATTCGTTCAAACACCCGGATAACTTCATCAGTGCCGGTTTTACATGTCATTTCTTAATACGCACTAAGTAACATTGGGCCCTCCACCTCACCATCCACCCTCACAACAATTTGCATAAGTACATAGCAAAACTTCGAATTTGATACAAGCCAATTTATTTTTTTTCTCTACCTCCGTTGCTTTTGAGACGATAAAAATGAGAATCATTCAGACTAATATATTTTAAATAGCTCCATAAGATGAAAAGGGCAAGTCTGAATTCTCAAGAAGCTTACAATACAATAAATACGGCGCATCTGTCTTTATTCATGGTTGTTACGAGTACAAACAACACCGCACGTAATCGAAGTGTAAGCCGGAAATTATGGCAATAAGAATTTTCTTCCATAATTGGAATGTTTCACGTTATTGTTAACTTGCCGGAAAATAAAATTTACGTTTCGCAATTTTTTTAAATACGTTTTCAGCAATTTAAGAGGAATGTTTACGAAAATACAAATATTAGTGCCATAACATCCGGGTCCCATAGATCACAGGCCCGGGTTCCGCGGGGCTGATAGTTATCATGATAGTTACGCCCCTGATTCACAAACCCCCCTTATGTCGGCATAATTAAGTACAAAGGTTATTTACTTAGAAAGGGGACGAGGAAATGTTCAATCTGCAATAAACTCTTTTAAAATATATGACAAATTTTAGTCTCAAACATGTTAAAGGGCGTCTTCTTATTATTATAACTTCTTTTGAGATTTTAACTTTCCTGTTATTTAAGATTGTTGTATCTTACAGTATTTATTTTGAAGGGAAGTCGTGAGTGAAATAAATACACCTTAATTCCTTAATATTAAATGCATTGATTGATACCTATAATTAATAAACTAAAAACTTTAGATTTGTCCGGGCCCTACGCACGTGCGTAGTGTGCGTAATGTATAAACCGGCACTGAACTTCATAGCTTTATTGGCTTGCCTTTGTACTTCCTCGTGAAGATTTCTATCGCTCGTTATTTCTATCTCGAGGTAATTGAAACTATGTACTTGTTCGATTAATTTGCCCTCTAATTCCAGTTTACACCGCAGGGGCTCTTTACTTATTGTTAGGCACTTTGATTTGGCGGTCGCAAATATCTAATCCAAATTTTTTGCAGCTGTTTGAAAACTGGAAGAGCAGTCTTTGCAAATCGTCCTCGTTATCCGCAGCCAGCGCCGCAACGTCCGCATAAGCAACTACTCTTCATTCTATATCCTCGTCTACTGCCAAGCTCTTTAATTATCTCACTCATTATCAAGCTAAATAGTATCGGACTGAGCGAATCCTCTTGCCTTATACCTTTGTTGATAGGTATCGTTTCGGATAATTTACCATTTCCTCTAACTCTGCTCCAGTTGTTTGTGTATATAATTTTTATTAGCTTAATTATATTGTCTGAGATATTATTGTTCACTAGTACTTTTAGTACATGATGGAGTTGTATATTGCCAAAGCAAAGGAAAGCTGTCTCATTTATTTGTCTTATAACAAAATATTGCGTCATTGCACCATCTCCAAACTCTGAACCCATGCTGTTCGTCTCTTAATTCTACGATCTCAGCTAATTTTTGAGTTATAATTTTTGTTAGTAATTTTAATGTGCTGTGAAGTAAGTTTATGCCTCTATAGTTACTCGGGATTTGCCTCCGCCCCTTTTTGAATATATAGGTATGATTATTGCTGTTTTCCAGGCATCTGGTAATCTTGATTTGCGACTTACAAGTTGTATCATTTTAACTAGTTCTTGTGTAACGTAAATCGAATCAACTTACATTCAGACATTTAAATAAATCATAGAAATAATTACATTTGTTGCGTTTGCGTTGATTTCCTATTTTATATTTGAAATATTCTAATTTCTTTTACTTTAATGACTAATATTCTTAAAATTTGCTACATTACATTGTATTGTAAGCATCTGTCCTTATGACGCATTATCTTAGCCCTATGTAACCTGAACCTTTGGAATTCTCTTTGTTTAGCGATGACTAAATTGTTTTGCCCACTTATAGGCTGCACGCCAGATGTTTTCATTTCTTTGTCTCTTTGTAATAATTTGCTGACGTAGAACTTACTGATTCATTGCCTTTAGCCCTTTCACTGCCACGCACGCGAATTCGCGTGAGGCAAGTACCATCTCACACGCCAAGAACGTGAATTCGCGTACAACCTAATATGACTTTGCATTTAAGATTATTTAGTTGGCTTTTCAAATAGAGGGATATAGAGTAAGCGGCGTGTTAATAGGGTTCTATACTACATGTGTGTAATGTTGGTTGCCAGATATAAGGCTCGACAAAGAAGCTTAGCTCAATATCCAGACACGCGATAACGCGTCGCAGTAATACGTATTTCTGACGCTAACTACTTTGTGGCGTTACAGTTAGAGTATGATAATTTTCTTGTAAAGTGTTAGTGTTTGTGATGGCAAAAGTTATGGACGGCTTACCAAGTACATCAAAAAGGACATTAATTCGGAAACTGACAACAACAGATCTCAACGGTAAACAAAGTATCTTTCTACGTAAATTCGCGTTTTCTATCTCTACCGCCATGCACGCGAATTCGCGTAGCGAGATTCGACCGTTCCAATGCGCTTGGTGTTTAGCGGTAGTAGACAGATCGGAGCTGGCAGTGAAAGGGTTAGGGTCCAAAGCCCCTTTTCTCGATTCATTTTCTGCAGTTAACTATTCGCTTCTTTTCACTTCACATCGCTCCAATACTCAAATCACTTCGCTTCATTTTCTGTACGATAAGATTTGCATTTACTAAAACTCGAGTTATTTTCGGCTTTTGTGCTCATCTATCAACAATTTAGTGAAAGTTCTTACTGATGCTTTAAGAAATCACTGAAATCGTACTTTTACGTATATTTGTACAGTAAAGAAAAGTGTACGTGAGTTCTGCTTAAGACGCTGGAATAATTACCTCCAGGTTTGTACTGATTTTTCTTGCTTAATGTAGTTACCTAATTTCGCTTTCCCCTTTTTTAGCGGTTTTACACCGGTAAATAAAACTAACTCAAATCTACTACCATTTTCCTACATCTTGACTTCGTGACTGACGACTGCGTCCCGCTGCGTGGGACACAAACCATTTCTTCAATCCCTCGATCGCTGCTCCGAAAACGCATCGAATTCAACTTTTACTATACCGTCGCTAAGTGAAAAACCAAGTTCAGTTTTTCCCCTTTGTTACTCATTTTGAACTTTTTATACTTTAATTTTACCTACTTAGTTATTTTTCTACTATTTTTATTTAAAAGATTCTGTTTAAACCTTAACCATTTTACTATTTAAAATTTGCTACATTTGCTATTGCTGTAACGTAACTTTACCGTATTATTTCGTTTGAATTTTCTAAAGTAATACAGTTTATTTGCTAATTTAATTTTCTATTTGCTAAATATTAATTTGTTATCGAATTACCTTTAACTTTTTTTGAATTAACGTAACTATTTAAATTTGAACCTAATCTATATTTGGTATCCGATTTTTGAATCACAGGATAGTACTCCTGTAGTTATTCCTTTCGACCCTTGTTTTTATTTTGTTTAAGGACTTGGAAAAACTGTGCACAGGAGTTCCAACATCCGACTCAACTTTACCAAAGAAAGGTAGGATTTTCCATTTAACCTTCGGATGGCCAACCTATTTTTGGTTACACGGATGCTCAAGGTGGGGTCCAAGCGGACCCCAAGGTTTTTTCGCCCAGTGCCTCTATTTTATCTAGTTGTTCATTGTAAATTGAAGTATTTGTTTATATTAAGCATCAAAATATATCAGACTAAAAAGAATAGCGAAAATTTGAATAAACGTTTACACAAACAAACAAATAAACATTTCGTTACATGGATGGCCAAGGTGGGCTCCAAGCGGACCCCAAGCAACAATTAATTAATTTCTAAAAAACGAAAATATTTTGACGCAAAATCGTTATATGAGGGTATGTATAAATGATAAATATTCAGCTAGAAACAACCTCAAACCGATTTTCTTGCTACTAAAATAGCTACGACACAAAAAATAGGTCTTGACCATCCAACAATTAATTCATTTCTAAAAAACGAGAAATTTTTGACGCAAAATAGTTATATGAGGGTATGTATAAATGATAAATATTCAGCTAGAAAGAACCTCAAACCGATTTTCTTGCTACTAAAATAGCTACGACACAAAAAATAGGTCTGGGGTCCGATTGGACCCCACCTTGGCCATCCGAAGGTTAACCATCGATTACTGTCTATTGCATTTTTAAAGTTGCATCCCTATATCTCAATTTGATTATTAATCTAACGTCATTTTACTTACAATTTTTGCTTAACTTAAAGGTAGTTTAGACCTACGTATTTTGTGCTACAAATTTATTTTGTCAAAACTCATACAATTATCATTTTCTTGTATTTATAAAAACTGATTTTATTTTGTAATATTTAATTTGAATTATTCATTATAATAACCTTAAATTTATCTATTTCTTTTTTTGCTGAAACTCCCCGTTCTCTTTCAGAATTGACATCGTTACTGTTATAACTGTTAATAGCTTCGTAATTCGGATTAGCAGCCTATTTTCCTAGAAGAATTACGTGGCGCCCTTTTCTTTACTTAGTTTTCCCTATTTTACTACCCCTATTCTAATCCTTTTTGCTCATTATCTCTAACCTGCGACCACCTATCTACTAGCACTGAACTACTGCGGCCATTGCTCCATTTAATTTCGTTGCGACCCAATTCTTGTCGTAACACATTGTAAGCACAAATTGCTATTGACTAACAAATGAGTACAAATTATTATTTACTTAATAAAGCTCAAGATATCTCTCTCATCGTTTTACATAGTAACATTAAATCTCAAGCAGTGGGTGTCGATGGTATCTTCACGAAGATGCTTAACTTTGTCATGCCATTTATAGATCAAGTACTTGTCCAATTAGAAGCTCATTGCTTCATACACATATAGTCCTTGAACTTTGGAAAAAGCTCGAGGACCACTTCCGAAAGTGGCCAATTCACTAACATCGTAGATGCACTCCAAGTCCTTTCCTAAGCTACTCGTTTATCGTCTAATTTATCTTACAGGTTGCATGTAGGACAATATACGTTGAACCTTTTATTCTATTGGAAGCTGTTAAGTATAAAATCAATAATACTGAAGCGTAACGAATTTATCAAATATTCGTTTCCTGCACTCTGGTGATTATAACGACGTGCACGTAGATATCATATCCGGGTCTTTTATGCTACCTCTCTGACTAAAGTCGTCCGACACCGCAATGTCCCTCAAAATAGAAATAATGTTGTAATAGGAGAAGACATTTTAGTTTATTCTGAATGGTTTCAGTTAATCAACATAGTTTCGCCAAATTAACTTATCATTTAACAATCTGGCACATGACACATCTTAGGTTATCGAATTGAATTATATCCGATTTAATTATTGCATTGGGTCACGATAACGAAAACATCCCAATTATTCAATCGACCCTCTTTCCAAGCTTACGTATGCAATGGCTGTACGAAACATATGGCAAGTAAGCGTTATACAGCAAATAGTAGCAAAACTATTAACATTCGAAATCGGTTTATTATTCATAGTTTCAATTAATACAATCTCCAAAATGTTCCGTTTATCTTTTAACGATTTAGTAAAGTGATGAAACCTTATTACTATACTTGCATTATTTAAACGGTAAATCTGGGAATTTCAAAACGTTCCCAAACATTATATCTATACCGAGCACAAAATTAATATCAAATTCAGTAGGCCGTTTTCATACAAACCTCATTCCATATTCACGCGGTCTTCGCCCGATATCACTGTAGGGTTGTGCAGGCTGTTACCATCAGACCTGCTGCTTGCTTTAACATACATTACCAATTCCCAGTTTGGTGCTTGTTACAAAACTTTATTACAATATCAAGAACGGTCACAGATTTCCCTACACATATTACACAAGTCATCACTAAGATCATTTTGATTGCATTTGTAAGGTTTAAGGGGCAAACGCCATCATATTACAATGTATTAGACTGAAATAGGTCTATTACATTAAGATGCATGTATATGAATCGAATCTGATTGTGTGATCGTAGTTATGTTCTTGCAAATTCCCTAAAATACCAAAATTGCTTACGACCATTACAAAGTGGAGTGCCATGAATATTTTATGAGAGATCCATGAACGCGAACGATCTATTCAAATAATGTGCTGACTGTGTTATCTTACTGTACTTTATACACATATCTTAATAGGACACGTTTGTGTTGAGGTTCACATCGATTCAAATATCAGACGAAACATTAGATAAATTAAAGTGAATACCTCATATAGGTAGTCGAGTTAAACTTAAAATAGAACTATTGTAGTTTTTTAGCAGCACCTTCCCAACAAATTAGAAATTCTCAAGTAACTATGGTAAGCAAATTTGTAGAAAATCGCATTGACGTAGGTATATAAATTCTTTATGTATCTATTTGAAGCGGAAAAACGATTTTGATTAATAGAATGAAATGTACGAATCGTTGATTCAGATTATTGAAGAGGTCGAATTGTATTTTTGACAAATGCCAAATTGCTTGTACTCTAATTTATTAAAAATACGTAACAAGTTTTTATTTGTCTTTTTTGGAAGATTTAACAATTAGCAATGTAACAGTCGCCGAAAAATACTGATTAATGAAAAGCACAATATTGGGACTATATACTAAATCTAACTCATTACAAGTCTGACCGAACTAAACTACTTTTGATTATTATTGCTTACTCCATCGTACTTAAAGTACACAACAAACTACTTAGTTACCTTAATGTTTATACTTACGCTGAGGAACATAGCGATCCTGTAAGAGTTCGAAGATACTAAAACACCGATAAAAAGCTATCAGAAAAGAATAGCTTGATTGATAGGAAGCTCGAGTCGAGGACGCAGAAGTGATACTAGAAGGAACTGAAGTTCGGAGAGTTTATTCACTTAAACAAGAAAATCTTCTTCTCCATTCACAACCCGCCGCCCCATAGACATCTCCAAACTCTTTTTCTTCTAAATAGTTTTTTTTTATTTTGCTCTCGAGGGTTCATTCAAGTGTGAAGCTTCACATTAGGAGTTTCATTTAAATGAAATTTTGCTCTCGAAGGTTTATTTAAGTGAAGGTTCACAATAGGAGTTTCGTTTAAGTGAAGCTTCACGTTAGAAGTTTCATTTAAATGAAATTTTGCTTTCGAGGGTTAAATTAAGTGTGAAACTTCACCTTAGGAGTTTCATTTAAATGAAATTTTGCTCTGGAAGGTTCATTTAAGTGAAGCTTCACTTTAGGAGTTTGATTTAAATGAAATTTTGCTCTCGGAGTTTCATTTAAGTGAGGCTTCAAGTTAGGAGCTTCATTTTACTGAAATTTTGCGCTAGGAGATTCAGTTAAATGAAATTTTGCTCGAGGAGCTTCATTGAAGTGAAGCTTCACGTTAGGAGTTTCATTTAAATGGAATTTTACTCCAGGTGTTTCATTTAGGTGAAGATTCACGTTAGGAGTTTCATTTAAGCGAAGATTCACGTTAGGAGTTTCATTTAAATGAAATTTTGCTTTCGAGGGTTAAATTAAGTGTGAAACTTCACCTTAGGAGTTTCATTTAAATGAAATTTTGCTCTTGAAGGTTCATTTAAGTGAAGCTTCACTTTAGGAGTTTGATTTAAATGAAATTTTGCTCTCGGAGTTTCATTTAAGTGACGCTTCACGTTAGGAGTTTCATTTAAATGAAATTTAGCTCTCGGAGTTTCATTTAAGTGAGGCCTCAAGTTAGGAGCTTCATTTTACTAAAGTTTTGCGCTAAGAGATTCATTTAAATGAAATTTTGCTCCAGGAGCTTCATTTAAGTAAAGCTTCACGTTAGGAATTTCATTTAAATGGAATGTTGCTCCAGGAGTTTCATTTAGGTGAAGATTCACGTTAGGAGTTTCATTTAAGTGAAGCTTCACGTTAGGAGTTTCATTTAAATGAAATTTTGCTCTTGAGGGTTAATTTAAGTATGAAACTTCACATTAGGAGTTTCATTTAAATGAAATTTGGCTCTCGAAGGTTCATTTAAGTGAAGCTTTACATTAGGAGTTTCATTTAAATGAAATTTTGCTCTTGAGGGTTAATTTAAGTGTGAAACTTCACATTAGGAGTTTCATTTAAATGAAATTTTGCTGTCGAAGGTTTATTTAAGTGACGCTTTACATTAGGAGTTTGATTTAAATGAAATTTTGCTCTCGGAGTTTCATTTAAGTGTAGCTTCTAGTTTCATTTAAGTAAAGCTTCACGTTAGGAGTTTCGTTTAAATGGAATTTTGCTCCAGGAGTTTTATTTAGGTGAAGATCCACGTTATGAGTTTCATTTAAGTGAAGCTTCACGTTAGGAGTTTCATTTAAATGAAATTTTGCTCTTGAGGGCTAATTTAAGTGTGAAACTTCACATTAGGAGTTTCATTTAAATGAAATTTTGCTGTCGAAGGTTTATTTAAGTGAAGCTTTACATTAGGAGTTTGATTTAATTGAAATTTTGCTCTCGGAGTTTCATTTAAGTGTAGCTTCTAGTTTCATTTAAGTAAAGCTTCACGTTAGGAGTTTCGTTTAAATAAAATTTTGCTCGAGGAGTATCATTTAAGTGAAGAAAACACCGATAAAAAGCTATCAGAAAGGAATAGTTTGATTGATTGGAAGCTCGAGCCGAGGACGCTGAAGTTATTCTGGAAGGAACTGAAGTTCGGGGAGGTTATTTCTCTGTATTACTGACATTTGAACTTTTAGTTCACTTGAACCAAAAAAATCTCCTCCATTCACACCCCGCCGGCCCATAATCATCTACAAACGCTTTTTCTGCTAAATAGTTTTTTCATTGTAAGACACGGCTGCTCTAACTGGTAATCCACAATGCCTTCCTGTTGTATGACGACCCCCCCCCCCACATTTCAAACACAAAATAAACTCTGAATTCTTCATATTCTTTACAATCTTCTATCTCCATAGTGGGCATGGAATCCGTTAATTGTAACCTTCCCTTCCGATCTCGCAATTAACCTTCCGCAATAGGAACTTAATGCATATGCTTACGCTGAGGAACATAGCGATCCTGTAGGAGTTCGAAGATAAAGAATTGTTTGATTGATAGGAAGCTCGTGTCGAGGACGCAGAAGTGATTCTGGAAGGAACTGAAGTTCGGCGAGTTTATTCACTTAAACAAGAAAATCTCCTTCTCCATTCACACCCCGCCGGTCCATAATCATCTCCAAACCCTTTTTCTGCTAAATAGTTTTTTTCATTGTAAGACATTGCTGGTCTAACTGGTAATCCACAATGCTTTCCTGTTGTATAACGAACCCTCCCCCAAATGTTATCATCTAATTCAAACGCAAAATAAACTCAGAACCATAATCCTTCAATTCCAAAACTAAATAACCGTCCAATCAAAACCCAAAGTTCACATTCAAGAGACCGCTAAAGCCGACCTCTATCCATAATTCATGTGACCTCAACACGTACCCTTCACAAAGTCACGCCAGCATCTTCAGCCCTACCTTGATTCCATTCTGCTCTCAGTACTATCAAAGAGTAATACTCGTTGGTACTATGTTCATCCTGCTTCGCAAATACCATGCCAAAATCCATTTTCACGCCCAAACGTTACCCGTAATCAGATCTTCGGATCACCAACTAATGTCGCACAAGTCTTCCCCTTCCCTTTCTTGTGTCATCCGAAATCTCACCTAGCATGTTCCAAACTTAGCTATTCGTCGATTGTCCTATTCGAACCCCCGACAGGAACACGAACTCAACATTTGAAAAATCCTAGCCCAGCGAAAGTGTAGCAACTACGACGGTCGCATTCGAGCTACTTCTTTGAGTGCTCCAAGCGAAGAGTTTCCTGCCCGATCCTTTATTCTTAAGACCCGCTAACCATACCCAAATAATTATCTCTAAACCCGACGTGCCGAAATCCAACTTTCCGTCAGAGCACCCGATGTCCCGTAACCTTCTCGTCATATTTCCTGATTCGAAATTATAGAAGCCGCTTACTTCGAACCACATACCCCACAAAATGTATATGTGGAAACATTTTTTTTCAGTTTCCAATTATATTATATTATATTATATTATATTATAAGTACGTCATCTCGCCTATCTACATATTTTATGTGAAATAAAAGGTTATAATTATTTAGAAGAGAAACTACGAGGCACCTAAGCATTTTAACAATTCTAATTTGCAACTAAAGGAAATTAGCAAGAATTTGTACAACGCTTAAAATTCCAATGCAAGTAGGTATGTAGTTCAATTCCTTCAATACGCCTCTGTTTGACACAGGTAACACAAATTAGAATGACTGCAACGTTAAGCGTTACTTTTAGTTCAACTCAAGCAGTGACAAATATTTGCTAATCTGCCTCAAAGATACATCTTAGAATAATGTAGGTATACAGCTTGAAATGCTGTGCAAATATCAACGTTAATGCGAGAAATGTTCCAACTTTGTTATAACGTTATAAGTAACGATTAATTATTCGCAACGAAAAGCGCACTTACTAGAAAAATCTAAGAGCAAACATTTTTTCAATTGAGCAAATTGTTTTCTCAAGATAACTTGAATCAATGGCACACTCACTGTTACAATGTGTTATTATGTTATTATTATTATTATTGATTTTTTTTATAATGTCCTACTTTCCTCTTATTTACTCTTTTAAAAAGGTAACGAAGCATAACTACAGACACTATACACACACAGATAATAGACATAACAACATCTAGAAGTAAATATTGCCACCAAGTCAGATTTAAAGCTGCCGTTTTTAAATGTCCAGCTCCATTATGTCTCAAAACGTATTCAATCCAAAAAACAGCTTTATCTAGTTGTTTTATCGGATTATCTTGCAATATTTTTGATTTCGTCTTTGCCGTTTCCAAATAACTAAAATCACAAACATGAACCCAAGTTCAAAATCAAGAAAACATACTTTGGGTCATTGAGAAGCTTATCGACAGCTTTCCCGAACGTTTCTTCGTTTAAATCGGAATAACGGACTGAAATACCGTTGCCATCTTCTTCTGCAGTTATCATATTGTAATACTGATCGCAGAATACTGGAATACCTAAGATCGGTACTCCATGATATACCGCTTCATAGACGCTCATAATACCACCGTGCGAAATGAATAATTTGACATTAGGATGAGCTAAAGTAAGATTATGAATATTTTTGGGATAAGAGGTATTGCTTACCAAGTACGTCGCTTTGAGGCAGCCATCTGTACAGTTTGACGTTTGTAGGCTTATCGGGGATAGATTCGTTATCCCACTTAAATAAAACAGTCTGATTAAGTCTTTCAAAAACTTTTAAAATTGCCCTCCTTTTAGTTGGGTTAAAGTTTTGTGCATCAAGGTTTGTACCCATGCTAAAGATAATCGCGCCATCATTTGAATTGTCCAAGTCTTCCTTTACATCTTTTGGTAACGTTTTCGGAGGTTTAACGTGGTATCCTCCTACCTCGATCATATTGGGCAACAAAGGAATAGGTGGAGTAACAGCAACGTGCGAATTAATCAGCATTAAGGACACGTTGTAATAAATGTCAGACAAATGGGGAACGTTCGGAAAATATCTATGCATTATCTCGTTTTGAAAAGGTACAATGTGGAGATGAAACCAAATAACTGTAAGACAGTACCCTATAGTATTGTAAACCCTTTCGAAGAAATTCATTTTGTTTGTAATACGTGCATCGTATATGGGAACGTAAGATGGTGGGCCGGAATTTCCCATTTGATTATTTGGGAGGAGCGAAGCGGGCACAGATGATGAAACAATGCAGTGTGCTCGGAAATGAGCGCAGAATCCATGATATGCCTCATTGTAAAGTCGATCAAAAATAATAATATCAAATTTTTGTTGTGATTTAATTAAGTTTTGAACGTTTGTGTGATTTAATGCGCTTTCCACAAAGGGACGAGCTTCATATCCATATTTTGAGATTCGAGTCAACAGACCATCGTCAGCGTATTTGAACATATTATGATCGACATCTGTAAGAGGTGATTAATACGCTGCCAATTAATTAAAACTTACCTATATTTTTATATGCCCCACTTATCACTATTCTAGTAAGATTTTTCACTTCATATTCTTCTTCAGTAGGTGTTATAAAGGTTACTTGATGTCCTCTCATTGCCAATTCCTTCAGCAAACTCTCCCCCAGTTGATAATGACTGTAAGAATATGAATAAAAAATACCCAATATTTTTGCACCCTCTGTCCCAGAAATTCTTATAAGTAACAAACACAGTGCTCCAAAAACCAGCATTTTTTAATGGGTTTTAGTTTTCAGACAATACATATATTTGAAGATGACCGTGACGATAACAACGTTGGATAAGTTATCAGACTATTGATTAACCTATTTCTATGTATAACCAGTTTATCTTTTAATATCATAAAATTTTTCCATTAGACATAGTTACCTGTAATAATGGAATGATGAGTTATATTTGGGTTATAAAAATGTATACACACTTTGAACTTCCATAGACAATTTATTTACCGTTCTACAAAGTTAAATTTCAGGAAATTAGAAAGCTTAAAGTCCAATGTAAAGTAAATATTAATAATATGTTGATATTACTACTATCGATTATGTCTGGTGAATAAATATAACATTAGCCTTTTTAGAGCGGGAAATCTACGATAGTTTAAAGTGTATACATTTTTTTGAAGCACTCGGTATACTTTCGATCAAACATTGTTAATACTGCAATTTGATACACAATCTACTAAGTGATCTGTGCTGCCTACCTAATGTTGTTAATAATAACGATTCCTCTAAGTGGAGGTATGAACTGAAACTGATTATTTCACTCATGTAGTTACTGTTACCTACTAAAAAAATAATTCTATCTAATATTTTGACGTAGTTAAATTCAAAGTTTAAATAAATAATTTGATATGGAGTTGATTACCATTTATAAATATTGTTCATATTATTTACATATTTATCTAATATAGTCTATACCATTTTAAATGTGCTCTATCGGATTAAACGCCCCTAAAGTTAAGACAAGGTAGAACGTATACCTTTTCTTCCTTATTACGCATATACCTACCATTCATTCATCCCACTTTACGCGACGTCGGACTTCGCGACGGAGCACGCAAAATATGTTTGGTCAATGTATAAGATAAAGACATAATAGCACAGGTATTTATGTTCACGACGAGGTGTTCTGTCTTTATCTTATACATTCACAAACATATGTTGCGTACTCCGTCGTGAGGTCTTCCGTCGTAAAGTAGGATGAATGAATGATAGGTATGCGTAATAAGAAAGAAAGGGTTACCATATACGTTTTTCTTTGCATTACATTTAGGGGCGTTTAATCTGACCGAGGACATTTAAAATGGTATGGACTATACACGTTTTATTTCTACTTGCATAATTATTGTAGTTGAACTGTAAATTTTGTTATTTAGTATAATGGCCACGTTTTTTTTACAACAGATCGAGCATAAATTGCATTTGTACTAAACTGACAGGAATTCATCATCTGAAATCGTTTAATGCTTTATTTATTTATTCGTAAAACGTAACTCGTTATCCCACAACAAAATATTACTATCTACTTATTTCAATGTGAAGTATGTCAATAACTTTTTTACAGATAAATTTATCGAAATTTTTCTATTGTACTTTTCACACCGAGAATTCAGTATAAATTGTACTTAATAAAAATAAAGGCATTGTTTATTACACGATTACCGTAAAATAAAGTTAGATCCGAGCGGCGCATTTTAGTTGAGGCCACACCTGATTGCTGACCGACCCAGCCATGCTATAGTCTGATTTATGAGAAGATGCGTGCAGTCATAGGCATTTTGTATAGTTACAATTGTTGTCAACAATATAATAACAATGGTAACTAAGAAAAATGCCTATGACGTGAAGATGCGTGCAGTCATAGGCATTTTGTATAGTTACAATTGTTGTCAACAATATAATAACAATGGTAACTAAGAAAAATGCCTATGACGTGCACGCATCTTCTCATAAATCAGACTATATATAAGGCAACTGCGCGCTCGATACTGAATTCTCGGTGTGAAAAATGCAATAGAATGGAAGGAAGATTCGATTCCAAATACAGATTAACTTATCTATACTTTTTTTTTAATTCCATAAACTCTCTTGCTATGGCGGGTATAAAAAGTAGGCGTCATCTTGCGTTACCTGACATGTTAGGTAGACATTATTACGATCGCGATCCTCACCACAATTTTGATTGAATTATCGTATTCAGTGACACTGAACCTAATTTGTGTTTAAATCAACGATATTCTCGTAGTCACTCCCTTTCTTTGTTTAATTATTAACATGTCCAACATAATAGTGTTAGTAGGTTTTTTTGTGTTTGCAGTGATGTGCATTTTGGCTCTACTATTTTTATATTCAAAGTTTTTGCACAGAAATGATTGAAGGGTTTCCCAAACATATTACGACCAACATGTGCTTAATCTAGATCAACCATGTTGACGGACCACCTCAACGAAAACCCAATTTCCTGGGTTTAAGTAGGATCGAGGCCAAAGGATGGGTGGCAACATAGAGTAGAACTTTCTACACCTCATAATATAAATGAGTTATTTTAACGTACAGGCCCCTAAATACTGGAAGGACTCCTGTCCAAACACAAGTTATTTCAAACTTCAAGATTAACTTAACCAACCCATCCGTGGAAACCGAGGTTACGAAAGAGGACTCAGAGGGGTACAGACGTAGAGCGATCAAAACTGGTGAATGAAAGTATTCAAGGCGTAAGTTATCTGGAGCCCAGCACAAGATCCAGATTAATACCCACCAGCAAAATTTTGTGTGAAAGGAAGTGCAAGCGAAGAAATGGCAAAGAAAAACGCAGCAAAAGGACGGGAAGGAAGATCCAGATTACCAGCCACCAACAAAATTATCTTTAATAGGATGTCCAAACGAAAAAATGGGAATATGTGGGGAGATTTGATAACATCAAGTCAATCACGTGTAAAAAATAGGGGAGATCACCGAACAGTTGTCAAGTGGTTAATTTGTATGATAGGGAACAAGAACATTTCCGCGGCTGTTGGTGAAAGTACTCTAGGGGTACGATCCATGGCTACCCTAACATCTACCATACAACCGAACCTACAAGAAACGAGTGGGCGAACGATAAAAGGAAAAAAATAGATAAGAGCCGTCTCACGAACGGATGTGGTACACAGAAGGAAACTAGAATCATAATTTATTGGGATGAATGGATGTAGATTTTATGGACGATAACGTAACGTGTTTCAAGCAGAAACTTTCGTAATAAACACCTACGCACAAATTCGCCCATCATGTCACCTCTAATCATCTTCGAATTTCTTAATTAAGAAATTATTTAATTCAAGATTTTCATCTGCTGCCATCTTCCGACAATTTCTGGAAACCATCGTTAAGTTTACCCAAAATTTACTAACCTTACATTTGGCTTATTATTATTTGAATTTGATTATTTTCATTTTGTTACGTTCTTAATTAATTTTTCATTAAGTTTGTTTGCTAGCTTTAAAATTACTTTTGTTACTTATGTTTGTTGCCTTTTATCTTGATGAATTTATTTTGTTTAAAGTTAAAAACTCTAAAGCCAAGTGCTGATTAGTTAAATGTCAACACTCGATACTGACTTAATTTCGTAACTGTTATATTTCAGTCGGTCTACTTGTCGCAGCCCTAACTTTCTGTTAATTACCTCTTTTGTTTAGATAATTCAACAGTAGTGTGGTTGCGCAATCACCATTACTGGGAAGTAAGAGGTAGGAATAGTTTGATTACATTTATTTACTTTTGTACAGTTAACATGTCGGTTGCTGATATTATTATATTTTTGATTTACCCTCATTATACTTGTTATATATGAATTTCAATCGTTTCAAGGTAAAAGATAAACCATTTATTGTTACATTCAGTGTCGTGAAACAATATTCTTGTTAAAACTATATTTAATTGTTCTCATTGTTACCAGTGTTAACCCTTATATTTTGGTTCATTATAACCACAACTACCGTTATTCCAGTGTATTTCTTTACCGAATACCCACATTTTCTTTCAGAAATCACATGGCTGTTATTTAAAGCCGCTAAGATCTTCGTAATTGTGATTACCCGTTTTAACTATCTAAGGAACTATCGTGGCGTCCTAAATTTACTTAACTATATTCGTTAACTTGATATAAATTAACTTTAGCTTTGACTACCTTCTCTTGCTTGTTGCGTTTAAGTCCTATACTAATAGCTAACCCACACCCATATCGCCCCTTTTAACTGAGATTACGAGCCATTGCATTTTAAATCGTGTTACCAACCATTTGTTGCAGTAAGAAATTTGTCTTATTCTGGTTCACACTGTACTGCTCAGATACATATATTTTGCGTAAATTAATTAATTGTAACATTTCGTTTAAAATTAAACATTTGGTTGGTGCACTGTATTTAACATACATACAACGCCTACCTTAATTAGAAAATTCGAGGTTATAAAATTTTTTGTCCATTAAAAAAATTTGTAATGTTTTACACTTCGGTATTATTTTGGCTGTCGTTCCCTATTGTAACATTAAAACAAAAGCGTAGTGAAATATAAATTACATCATAAAACTCAAGAATTATTCCAAAAACTGGAATTAACAAAATAATACGTGTACCTAATGCAAGTAAAATAAATAAAGTTGTAATTCTGAAGAGTCCTTTTTTCAACCCCAGAGGAAATTTGTTAGGTTTGATTAAAAAGCAACCCTAGCTATTAAACGAAAGGGCAAGTTGGTTGAGGGCAAAATTCACTCATCGTTAAATGCTCAAATATTTTAACGTTAATTCCTAATTTCCGAATTTAAATGGAAACGATTATAAAATGTAAATTGTATAATAAAATGTCTAACAAATGCCGTTCTATTAGGAAAAGTAATGGTTGACTTATGATGGAAACTTAAAGCAGTGTGCTGTTAAATGACTTAAGAGGTAAGCAAACTAAAATGATATAAGCGTTTACTTAATATCACATAAATTCATTCGTGGCGGTGTATGTACTTTGCCATTTAGCATTTAATATGTTAAACTTGGTGTACGAACTTTATGTTCTCACAACTTTTTATTAGAAGTTGAAACATAGCGCCTAAGGTACTTACCGTTTTAAATGTATATTATCCATTAAATATTTGAGTTGTATGAAAACATAGACTTCATTATTAAATTTACAATGAAACCATAAAATTTTTTATCAAATACAAGGCAAAAAGTATGAACAAAACTTAATACAATATTTTCGACGTATTTGGTGAAATGGCAAATATATCTGGTACATAAACCTGGATTTATGAAGTAAAGTAGGTACACAAACTGGCAGAAATAAGACAGATTATTTGCTCTAAGCTCTAAGGGATTGTGGCGTCATTTGTACGTAAGCGCACGTCAAGTTTCTCATTTCAAATTATTCATTATTTTTGCTTGTGTATTCCGTTGGACCGTATACCATTTAGTCGAATATTTTGTATGTTATTAACTTGTTTTATTACTTTTTTACAGTAGCCATAACCTTTAGTTACCGAATGTTTTCGCAAGGTACTTATTTTGTTCAAAAAATTCCACTATCACTTACCGATGAGATGGAATTTTTGCAGAAAATTGGAAATGAGCCATGTTCGTCTTACTTACAAAGAAATACGTATAAACGTGTCTCTATGCAAATGTGTCCCCGATGTAATACATTTTTTTAAACTTAAACTTAAACTAATAAACATAAAAATGAACTAGAAATATTGCATCTGACATTTTAGTGCTTTAGTCAGAAATAAAACAGAAAATGACAATAAATAGAGGTAATCATGTAAACCAAAATACAAAAGCATAACAAAATTACAGAATCTATGGCTGTGTTAGGTTCTCAAATACCATGATAAGTAACCAATCACGTGGTTTGCACAAATAACCTAAATTTCGTACGTTTGTAATTGGAAATTTATAACTGCTGTAAACCTGAATTCCTGAACACCATTGGTGCATATTTCAGTAAATTGGGCCAAGACTGCTTTAAATTTAAGCCAGGCTGTATGATTGGCGAAGACAAAGTACTGAACCTGATAGTTTTTTCGCGAATTAGAAGTAGTGTAAGCTGCTAAAAAAATCCATTAACTCGACGAGGTTGAAAAGAATGAGAAACATCTTATTTATCTATTCGTAGAGAAATTTTTAGCCATGACCTTTCATTACGTAATACCTTCGAACATATAACAAAAGGAAGGAATATCCCTATAGTTTAGTAGATGGTACAATGTAACGGAAGTTACGCAGGCTTTACGTCACAGTGACGTAACAGTAAACCATTTGCGATTGGTCAAACGGGTGTAGCGTGCAGTTTGTCGATTTAAAATAAAAAAATTACCAGTAGCGTAGAATTCATTATACGGTTAAGAACATAGAGAATGTGCAAAAAATTAGAAATATGCATACCAAATTAATTATGTTTAAAGGGCAATAAAATTAAAAAAAAAATTTATGCATTTTATTTTGTTTACAGCAGGCGCGTAAACATACAAATGTTGGATTTACGACCCTGCTTAACAGTACACCAATGACTCGACGGAATACGTCACAGTAGGTAGCCATATTGGTAAACCATTAATGTTACTCATTTTGCCATATACATGTTCCTTCCTTTTGTTATATGTTCGAAGCGTAATACATATATTCTGCATGAAAGTTGAATACAAACGTTGGTATTATTACATTAGTATCTAATTTCAATTCGTTTAATCAAAATTACGTCCTTGAAGTAGATTAAAATAGGAAACACGATACCAAAGCACATTCGTGATAATGGAAAGAGAATAATTCTGCTTTGGAAAGAATAGAATTAATATAATTGAAACCATACTACAAACGGTAATAAAATACACAATCGATGACCGTAGTAGGAAGTAAATATGTTAACCATTAGTCCATTACCAATGTAGAATAGGAACTTGTTAGAGTAATATATTTGAGATAACGTTTTTTAATAGTACACCACCTGTACAAAAAGCAAGGGAACCGCTGTATAATAATGTAATTGCTAGTATATGTATAGCCATTCTATTTCATTTTC
Source organism: Pyrocoelia pectoralis (assembly GCA_036250285.1). Classification (NCBI taxonomy): domain Eukaryota; kingdom Metazoa; phylum Arthropoda; class Insecta; order Coleoptera; family Lampyridae; genus Pyrocoelia; species Pyrocoelia pectoralis. The sequence continues at coordinate 11,194,524 of CM070075.1, forward strand.
CTGTATTAAATAAGGAGCTTTCGCGGTCGCCCTATGAACGTTACGGAGATAAATTGGAATCCATTGGATTTAGTGGGACCGTTTCCTTTTTTGTTGAAACCTCAAAATAGCTTGCAATTATCTCTATTCCTTTATTCCTTTCTCTGTATTCCACAGTTCCAGAATATACCTTACATTCAACATTATCCCTGTACGGTGAAGCGTTTAAAATTGTGGTTAAAATTATTAACGCTTAAATATAATCCTGTTGTTTTATATTTGGTGGTCGAGGTTGAAGTACAATAATCCATTTTATCAAAGTAACTAACGAGAATCAATTCTAATTTGTTGCTGACACTATATAAAGTAGGGTTTCAATTCGTAAGTAAGACTTATTTAATTTTGTCTAATGTTTTCGGCTAATTAAATTTAATTAGGGTTTGTGCACATTTTCCCAAAGGGCATCTTCCTTCTTATGAGGGATTTATGTGCATCTATAGGAAAGCTTGTACGTTAATAGGACGTCACGTGCTAATAATATGTAAATGATGTTATTTATTATACATATGAAAGAAATACAATTAAGCGTTAATATACCTAGACAATATTCCTGTGCAAAACGCTAATATTAATATTAGTTAAATTATAAATAATGACAAGTTATTCCATTTAATTTTATATACAAAATGTCGCATAGTGTTTCGGTTGTAGAAACATAATGCCTAATATATGTAACTCTAGGTAATGATACATAGTGTCGAAATACTGAGATGTTTTAAAAAGAAAATTAAACGTACAAAGCTGTATCTACATTATACGTACATGGTTGTATGTACATAGGCGCATTTTAAAATGAAATAAATATCTACTGCATAAAACAAAACGTAATGAAATGCAAATAGGAATTTTGATAAGAATTTAATAGCAAACAGCAACATTGCAACAATAAATAGAAAATATGTTATATTTTATTGTTTAATTTCGGACTGTTACTTTAGCTCTTTCAGAGCACCTCCTAAGCCACTTTTCCACCTCCTTTACAGTGGCATTCTTGAACAATTCCATCGATGACTCTAGACAAACATGTAATATAGTTACTTTTATTCATTGCATTCATTCATAATTATTGCAACAATATCAATTTTGAGGTTATAATTGTAAGTAAAGCGATACCTACAACTTTTTGTGTTATTGCTGAAACGTGTAGTAGGATAACTTACCAAGGTCCAGTTACACAGCAAAAAAATACACAAATGGTCACAACTCACAAATTACAAAATACAACACGGGGATAAATACAGAAGGGAAGCAAAACCGGCAAAACACATTGCTTCTCGAGTTTACGTAATTTTAAGTAACTAACCTCTTACAGGAGAAACGCCCATGATCATCTTATACTCTTAACTGCGTTGCCAATGATGTCACTTATTTGTACGTACAAAGTACGTGCAGTGTTAGTATGTCGGTAATGTACGCACATAAAACGTGTACATGGTACGTACATATTTTGTACACGGATGAACGTACGTAAAATTTATATTAAATGTACGTACAAAGGACGAAGTGTGATTGTTATAATACAGTTACTTATGGATTGTGTGTTGCTTTCATATGCAATAACTTCAATCTTTACACGACGATCTCGAAGCACTATTTCTTCCCCCTTTTTGACAGCTTCTTCTGTTGTCGGTCGGCCACACTACGTATCACCCTCGATCGATTCATGTAACGAACGAACGGACCAGATACCTTATACACCGCTGTTGTTCTTTCATCAAAAAATTTTATGACAGTTCGGTGCTCTAATTTGTATCACTCATTTCACCCGTGAGATCAACTTCATTTCACTTCACTGCATCACTGAGAGATTTTCCTGTTATCTTAACCACAAAAGGACTACTACAGCACTGTTTCTTCCATACGTTCACAAGGGATGTTTTACCTCTTTCGAGGACAGCAACAGCAATTGTGACATAGCGTTTTGTTTCTTTAAATCTGGTATTGCATCCTTGTGCATCCTAAACACTAACTCATCATACCAAAGGTGGGCCTTGGCCTTGATTAACTTAATGCCGATTCACAAAGAATCGTCTCGTGAAATACGTACCTTCTACGACCCTGTACTAAAGCACATTAACGCGCTGAAAACTCTTCATCAACCCGTTGAACAGCGGGACACGTTACTCAATCAAATATTATTCGTAAAATTCGACAAATGTACCTTACGCGAATGGGAAGGTAGTCGTGATTCAAAATCACTTGCAACTTTTGGGCAATTACGAGAATTTCTAAAGAAACGCGCGAAAATGCTAGACAACTTAGATTCATGCAATAAGGAGGCAAAACCGGAGCGTCCTCCTAGCAGTAATCATGACGCGTCAATGGACGCTAATCAATTTCTCAATGTCCGGTTGTCAACGGTTCAGGTGTGCACGGCAGACAAGGATGGCCAGTCTCACACGTGCCGTGCACTTCTCCATTCAGGCGCTCAGTCAAACTTCATAACTAACGCACTGTGTCGAAAATTGGGACTTGTTAAGCAAAGCGTTAATACCTCTATCGTTGGCATTAATCAAGTCGTTTCTAATATTCCGTTCAAATGTACTGAAATTATTCAGAAACAGCCCCTTGTTTGATAATGGATCGCATCACTACCCAGTGCTCCATTGGATTTAACCTCAATTAAGATTCGTCGGCATTTTCTGGAACTGATTGTGCGTGGTTCAGTTTAAATTAGCACCGAATGCAAAAACAAAGTTGGGATGGGTGGTAACATGGCATCTGCCTTGCGCTCAATTATTTGTCGCACAATCTCATTGTGGGTTTACAAAGGAAGTAGATTTTCGGGATCAATTAGAGCGCTTTTGGTTTGAGGAACTCCCCAAGACATAGATATCCTTGACGCCTGATGAAATTGCATGCGAAAACTTATTTAGGGAGACCACTGGGCGTGATAATGTTGGTAGATTCGTTGTTCTTATTCCTCTAAAGGCGGATCCATCAAGGCTAGGTGCGCGCTCGAAACAGATTATTTGCACTGGAACGAAAATTTATTCGTAGCCCTTTGTTCCAACAACAATATGAATTTATGCGCGAATACGAATGACTAGGCCACATGGTCAAAGCTTCGCCAACACTGGAAAGCACCCCCTCGTATTTTCTGCCACACCATGGCGTTATAAATGAAAAGAGCTCTACCACCAAGCTGAGGGTAGTCTTCGATGACTCCTTCTGACTCTGGAGTACTAAAACTATATACAACTATCGGGCTCAGTAGTTCCGGATGATTTATGCACAATCCTACTTCGCTTTAGGGAACACAAATATATGGGGGGGGGGGGGGGGGAATTACCGTGACTTATGGCACACGAGCACACATCCATTCCGATAACGGAAGGAATTTTGTAGGAGCTAACGCGGAAGTTAAGCTCATTTTTTGTGTGGTCGGGGCAAGATATTGTTGAATGACGACATTACTGGGCATTTCACAACCACTTACTCGTCAAACTTCGGCGGTTTATGGGAGGCAGGAGTGAAATCTTCCTAGCATCACCTGCTTAGAATTTTGCGCGATCGTAAACTTACACACGAACAGTTCACCACAGTATTGAACCAGATAGAAGCTATCCTAAACTCATAAACTGAAAATTTTCTTTTGTGCCTATGTATGGCTTTCAACGTATTAAAAAAGTTAAAAAACAATCCCAAGATCAATTTGTAGGTACTTATCTTTTGAAAATTTCTAAATCTTTCATATAATACATTTTCGAAATATTAACAAAAGCTTTGTTTTGTGTTGATAAGGGAATCGTAATGATTTTAATGCGTCAAGGTCACACAGACCATTGCTGGATTGTTAAGTGAAGCTTTTATAATAATCCATTTTATATTTATTTATAAGCTTGTATTTTTATAAAGTAACTGCAAGTAAATAGTTAGTCACATTTTTGCAAGCTCAGTGTACACAATGAACCTTCAATTTGGCTCTGTATCACGTTCTTAACAGGCAAAATAAGTAAAACTGAAAGTAATCTGGCATTAACCTACACGAAATTAAATTTTTAACTTGTGAACTTGTGAAAATTACTTGTTAAATATTTGGAGAGTAATATTAAAAATTGTTCATTCCCTTTACAGCTGCGCCCTAGGCTAGTCAGCCTCATGGGAAAGGCACCTCTATAAGATCCAAATTTTCTTTAGAACCCATCTCACTTTCACAACTTTCACAAATCGCCTAAAGTAAACTACATCACGTTAAGCGTCAAACCGAAACAGCCGTAACACGTAACACAAATCGCAAAATAAGAATATTATGGCGTTCAACAGACAAAGCACCAGGTTGGAAGTGTCATATCTTCTTACACAAAAAGCGGTAACTACATCACCACTTGTTTAGCAGTTTAGAAAATTGTGAAAACTAATAATTTAGTTGCTTTGTTCAATAAATGCAAGCAGTGCAACTTATACTTGAAAGACCTTATCTCGAATTTATCGTATCTATTTGAAAGATAAAAAATTAATTTGTTGCGCTGAAAAACCATAAAAACTGAACTTACAATGACGTTAACCAAATTGAAAAATATCCGAATAGGATTGTTTTTCATCATGCCACTCTTTTCATTTGCTCCCAAGAACTGGGCTCTCATTTTAATGTAAAAATGCCACATTTACCACTAATCTACCTTTTCCACTTTTAAATTAGGGCGATCGCAATTACGTTTAACTATAATACTGCATATTTAAGGTTCAAAGTCCCACTGTGTGGAGTGGTTTCCTTCAATAAAAAAACCCAAGGCCTACTCGATGTTTGTCCTTTAACTCCGGACTATAATATCACCATAAAAGTAAGAAAAACCAACAATATAATGCAATGGGACAATCGTATACTGAGTAGTGAAAATATACTTCACTTCCCTTTTTGGAATTTTCTTTAAGCGTTTAAAGAAATTTCCCTCTTTTCAACTTGCTATTTAACAAGTGGATTAATTCTGTGATAAACCCCAAAAATATTTATATTTATTGCCTTAACAAGAGAGTCCGTACAGAACGTAGAGTTTATAATAATGATACCTTGTTATAACTACAAGGATTGTGGATTTCAAGGGATAAAAGAACTTCCGCCACTGTCAAAATTTGTTGTGTCAGCTTCAAACTAATATTGAATTGTAACTTTCGTATTTTATTGCAATAAAACTGTTAAACAATCTGTACAGTCGCTTTCAACCTTATGAAAAGGAATGATACCTACAAATGTGCAAGATCGAGTATAGGTACACATCGTGCCCTACCTTTATCAATTAAAACGATGTTCTACTTCGAACTTTTCAAGTTGAACGTCGATTAGAATTAATACTGGATTGACAATAACGATAGTCACCTGCAGGATAATAATGGAGTACCTATTTCTAAATTACTTTTAGTTGTGGAATCATCCCTTAGATATGACATGCCTGTAGACCTTTAAACGATTTTTGGTTGTAGTTTACCTTTCTAGTCGAACTCTTAAAAGACTTTCCTTAGTGAAATCACTTGAAGATGATTTGTGGGAAAGTTCATGAAACTGATGAACTGGAAATATGCTTTGAAGTTAAACAAAGGAATTGCCAAGCTAGAGAGGTTTAAGATTTACTTCGAAAGTAAACAAAAAGGCAAAAAAATGACAATGACATTATTTTATAAATTTGTTTATGGCAATACCCTCGTTAACGCTGAAGACGCTGTGGTTGCGTATAGAGCAAATTTACATTTTGGTAGTTACCGCACAATAACCAATAATTATACAAGAGTACGGTAATTGTCCTAATGAGCGAAGTTAGGTAATTCATCTTGTCCGCTAAAGTAACCATCGACTAAGCGTCATACGTAATGGTTAAAAAAAGTGTGGGATAAACTTTTGCAGTCAAAGCGTTTTTAAAATTAAAATTTGGACCTGAATAAGCTTCAGTTCACTAAATGTGATTAAGAATACCTCTAATATGTTAGGCGAGGTAAACTTACAAACGGTAAGAAAGGCGAAAGATTCTTTTACGTACATCGTCCTATAATTTCATTTAAAAGTTACCTTTAATTAAATAATGGCAAAGTTCTGGAAATTACTTGGTTAAAGGAAAGATTATAACGTTTGAAAACCTTTAAAGCATTTAGTAACGTTATTTAAACTTGAGAAGACGAAATTCGGCTTTTATTTAATGAAAAATGAAATTCATAGTATTTTCCTAAGTTTGTTAATATAAATGAATCTGGTAAATTTTAGGGAAAACGTTTCACCTACAATAATAATTACGTTATTATAGTGTAACCTACATAACTATCTAATTTAATTTATGACACTTCAGTTTTAATTAAATTTCTTGTCTGAGAAGTCATTAATCATTTCACCGAAGGACAGTACGGTGTTGCACGAAGACAAGCAGAAACTACCAAAAGTTTTTACTGTAATGCGATTTAGCGAATAATTATTATTGTGTTATGTTTTATAGTTGCACCTGCACCTTGATTTAAAATTGACTTATAAAGAAATGAAAAGGAACTAAGTAAACCTGATAAGTGGTTTATAATTTTCCAATTTTACTTGTTTTGTACACCGCCCACTTAGAAACGGGGGAAACAATTTCTTTGCCCATTTATTCCATTGCTTTGATTGAAACACTGGCCATAGATAGTGCTTACAAGTTCAAATTTGGATTATTATTGTTGCGTAAATGGTGCAGTGAACGGATTATTTTGTCTCTTATAAAATATTTTTGTTAAATGGATTAAACATTACCCCATAGAAAATGAGTGCAATTATTTCCTTAACAAGTTCATTCAGGAGCATTTGAAATAATTTGTACTTTTGTATCTTTCTTAGTGTAGGTTAACTTTCAAATTACAAATTATTGTTTAAAACAGTTAATAAAGATACATTGAAATGGTGGTAGGGAAGACAAGGGTTTAGATTCGCAGACGACGTGGCACAGGACGAAAAAGGTTTGAGGGAGATCAAAACCACAGAAAGTACGCCACAATGAAGGACCTGATCATAAAGGTGGGGAAGACAAGAATGGCAGTACTTAGGAAGAAGGGGAGAAAGGCAAAAACAGAAGAATGGAAGTGGAGGAGGGAGAAATAGATGTGGCAAAAGAATGCACATATTTAGGAAAAAATTCACAAAGGAAAACAAGCACACATTAGAAATACAGGGACAGGTATTGGTAACAGGGGAAAGCGTCTTCGCAATGGAGCTGGACAGGAGAAAATTGATTTTCGAGAAACTAGTTAGGAGCGGGATGAGCAGAGAGGGATAGAGGAAAGGACGTGTTGCACTATATTGAAAGAGTGCTGAAGGAAAGTAAAAGAGGGGAGAAAGACATGCGGACGGAACGATAGAGAAGAATACTATAGAAGGAATAGATACGTGACAGAATGTGTAATAAGGATAAGAGAAAGGAAATATCAGAGAGGAGACATCTTTGAGGTTCGGTACTCACAAAGGGGGTTTTTATGTACCTAAAAATAACTAAAACACTCGCAACCTCCCCTTAGCAATCATTGCTAAGGGGAGGATGCGAGTGTTTTTGTTATTTTTATCAGAGACGAAGAGACAGGCACAGGGATATAGGTAAACAGGAAAGAAGGGCGAAGATAAGGGAGTCAAAATACAACAGTGAATATGGAAAGATAATAGCAGAGTCGTTACCGGAGTACCTGAAATGCAGCAAAAAGAAAGAAGAGAATGACAGGGCGATTTAGGTGTGATAATGAAGAGAGAGAAGAGAAAGTGGACCACATGCTGAAAGAGTGTGAAGAACTAATGGAGGAAGACAGAGGGAGGAGGGAAGTATTAGCAGACAGTGGAGAAGGAGAAAGACGAATGGAAGAGATCGGGAAGGTAGGAGAAGTCAAGTAGGAAGCATAATTTAAGTTTAGTTGAATTAAAATGTTTTAGATGTATACCGGGCGTCTCACGGTGACCGTCGCGTCGGTTAGAAGTATATCAGCTAGGAATTTGAAATGTTGCGACATGCCGTGTTTAATCTATTAAATAAAAATATTTTCCAAATGGCAGCACTTCCGGAAATACCGGAAACAAACCAGGCAATTTTTTCTCACATTCTGATGTGTCATAAAATGTTTAGTAAGTATGCTTAAAATAATCGGCGTATCAATGTTGATTGTTGAGAAACAAAAATTGATACGCATGTGCAAAATTTCAAATTTCTAGCTTTTACAGTTCTTGATATACTTCTAACCGACCGTCACCGTGAGACACCCTGTATAGTCATCAATCTTTTGTTAAGTCCAAAGGCACGACAAAATATAAAATAAACATAAATAGATAAAATTTAATATTACACACGACTATATTGATGGTGTTTTCGAGAAAAACGATACACGATGAGCATTCTGATGTTACTGTAACTGGACAATTACCTAATCAATAAGAGATGGAATGTTATGCATTCCAAAAGCATGACAGTGTCATTCAGGCCAGTCCTTCATTGACGTATCGTAGGAAATACTTTTTCCGTACTATACGGCAAACACTTTGTACTTTGTAGCTAGATATTTGCCCCAAAAGGAGAATGCACGAGCGAAGAAAAAAACAAATCAAAGTATGAAACGATTCAGCTCTCTCCTATACTTCAGAACAAACGCAAGTCAACTGACATTAAGTGAACACGAATCAATTTTGTGAATGCAAAACCATTCTTCGCGTTTTTTTTGTTAAAGAATTCGAAATAATGAAACGCATAAAAAACCCGTCACACGAGCTTGTCTGATGTTGATGTATATCGAATAAATGTAAATTAAAATCATTTAAAAGTAATTGAAAAGTCTGAAAAAGTAATACAAAACTCATTTCCCTTTTGCGGAAATTTAATTATCGGTTCAAAAACAAAATCGTATTTCGTAAAGCTTTAAGAAAATTGTAAGTTTTATAAAATTACTTGGCAATGAACCCTGAAAAATAAACAAGAACTGCATTGCAGTGCTTTAAAATAATAAAAGAATATTTAAAACACTTTTTGCTGTTAATACGTACAGCGCAAAATAAGGTATTTCCGAGATTTACAATACTAGGACCTACATGTGCACTAAAGCGATTTTCCGAAGATAGTAAATTTGAAAGTATGACATATTAAGCTATTGTTAGATGTCTTCACGAAAACTTATATTTAACGCGAAAATACTGGACATATGTAGGTCTGGTAAAGGGAAAACAAACAAGAATTTATAACCGCAGGATCCTCCGCAGTATGGTGGATATAAATTTTGCAAGGATTTAGCGTAACTATAAAGCACACTGGGAAGAAAAGAAATTGCTTTAATTAGTGTTCTGGAAATATTGTGCTCTCTATGTTGTCGTCTAATTAAGTTGTGGTTAATAAACACATTAAGCTCTGTGCATAAGACCCCGTAATAATTTTAATTTTGTTAATTATTTATGTGTCATCTGCTTTGTTTAAGATTTAGATAGTTAGTTGTAAAAGGTTTGGCCATAAATTTTAAAGGCTGTCGTAACTAGACAACAAAGCTAATTAGAACGAAAACATAGGTAGGTAAGTTGAAGGAAACTTAAGATAACGGTTTATTTGACAGGTAATGTATATCGTAATGCATCTTAATACGTAAATTCTGTTCTCATTGTAATTATCTCGAAATAACTTTAAGCGTTTATTCATATGAGAGCGGAAAATGCAATGATAAAATCTTACGAAAATTAGAAACTTTCCATTATTCTAAACACGTACCTGAAACACAAATACGTATTAGTACCTGATCATTTCCAAATGTTACAAGGCTCAGAATCCATAACAGAGTTTAGGTAATGGCAATTTGGAATTTTTTTCAATTTTAAACGTGACTCAGCTTTTAAGCTCCATTACAAAGTGTTAGGAAATTCCTTATCATGAATATAAGCAATTTTAAAAATATTTCATTATATAATATAGAGATAAAATTAAAATCGATCATTTAAATTGTCTTTTTGGGGATATAAAGGTGAATCATTGTTTACTTAATCGTTTTTACAAGTGTGATGTACCGCCTTTGGCAGCTCGATTTTAAAGGTTTCCTGCCGTAATTTGTCCGTTTTTAAATTTGTTTCGAAGGGATGGTTGCGCCACTGGCCATTATTTATGATTCTTTTTTTGCTGATGACAACGGAATGTGCAGATGCTGAAGAATTACGGTAGCAAGGGGAAAAGTAGTTAGTTCCCGTGACAGAAGGAAAAAGAACGTGGAAGCAGTAGTTAGATTGGTGAGTAAGCGGTCGATCAACGCCAACGGTGTGAGTCATCAGAAAATTTAAATATTTTATTTGCTATTTTTAATAACTAACTGTTAATTAGGTAGGGTGAATTTTAATTTAGTATTTGTATGTGTCCCTGTTTTATTTTTCTAGGTGTTTTATGTTTCAGAATACGAACTTGTAGGATTTAGGCATGTTGCGGAATGTTTAATTAAAATGAAATTAATTCTCACATTTTTATTTTAGGATGACTTCCTTATTATTTGCTAGGTATTTTCAGGGTGTTCAATAGAATTAGTTGAATTTTAGGGCATGCATGATTATTTTGCGTAGGTAGTTTGGTTAGGCAGGAACTTTCCTGAAAGTACAGCATAGCGTTTTATATTCATACATTTTGTGACATTGTTGCACAGCTTGGCCGATTGTCGTCACGGCTTTCTTGTGGGTTTTTTCATGTGGGAGCGAAATGTTTTCTTAGGTGAGTTGGGGGTACCCTGCCACCATCTTATTTTGAAGCGTCAAATGTTATTAAATTTGACATCCTTTGATTTCATGCATTTATCTACTGTTTATGTGATGGATCCTAAAACAATGCTACATATGTTACGGCAACAAATGATTGGTACCGCAATCAGGAAAAATGCAATGACTCGGTAAGCTCAGTTATAAGGGGCAATCTAATAGGCGTGGGAGTTATGAATAGGAAATTTAAATGTAGCAGGTTAGGTTAGCAAATATAGTTAAGTAACTTTTAGGGCGCCACGATAGTTCTTTAGGAAGTTCAAGCTGGTAATCAGAACTACGAAGAGCTTAGCAGCTTGTAGTAACAGAGATATGATTTCTGAAAGAGAATGTGGGTATTCGGTAAAGAAATACACTGAAGTAATGGCAGTGGTGGTTATAATGAACCAAATATAACGTTTAACACAACAAAATAATTATAAACAAACAAATCTTCACAGGAGTGAAACAATAAAGGGGGTTTAACTTTTACCTTGTAAGGATGGGAATTTACATACCACAATAATATTCAATAAATGACACAAAAATACAAGTACATATATATCAGCAACTGACTTGGTAGCTGTACAAAAGTCAGTAGTAGATGTAATTAAACAACGCTTACCAAAACATATCCGATTATCGCCGTTGCGCAACGCCAATATCGCTGGATTACCTAAATAAAAAGGTTGATTAACATGAAAATTAATAGGGCTGCGACAAGTAGACCGACTCAAATGTAGTAATTACCAACTTTAGTCAGTACTTAGTTTCGAGAGTTGATATTTATGAGAATAGCAATCAGCTTGTGAATCTTAGCTTTAAGCAAATTAAATCTTCAAGGTAACAGATAATACACAAATAACAAAAGTAACTTTTAAGGTAACGAACAAAGTTAATGCAAAAATTAATTGGAAAGTAACAGAATGAATTAAATAAATGTTTTAAATTGAGGCAAAATATGAGATGTGATTAAGTAATTTAGTATAAGCAAATTTTATAGTAAACAGTAACAAAATTCAAATAAAATTAAGCAGGAAAGTAAGGTTAATAAATAATAACTTATCGATCTTGTTTCCAAAAGTTGACACAAGATGGCAGCGTTTAATTCTTGAAATCAAATAATTTCTTTAATTTCTTCCTACAGGAATGCGTAAGTGAGTAAAGATGATTTGAAGAACAGCAAATATGTAGTTTAACAGGAAAATAACCATCGATTTTCGACAGCAACGGAACAGCAATAATTTCAGGTAGTTTAACCGAATTCTTAACAAAATGGCGGCAACCACTACGTAAGATGTAATCCAAAAGTAAACCAGGTAATAAACGCTAGGACAAATAATATAAATTACTGTCAGGAATTTAAAGAATAACGCGATAATTGATACAAAAGAATTAGGTACATACCTCGAGGAGTTAGTATTCCTTGAGCATAGAAACTTAACGTGACCAAAATGCGAAGAGACGTATAATACGTTTTAATGGTATTTAGAATAAGCAGATGATTCTAAATAGGCACTAATATTTGTAGAAAACTTTCACTTATAGACGATAAATATCGATATTAGAAACTTGTGAAATTTTCGTAGCACTTAGTAACGTTTTGTTAGAAAGCAAAGTATGAAAGATACGCGGTTGAAAATCGAGTTGCTATTTATATCAGCGCGAAGATATGTTTTAGTGAAGTACTCGTTCCGTAGAAAAGATAAAATATTTTATTTAGGTAGCTATGGATCAACCAATCAGAGACTAATTGACTACACTGACAGCCAATAGAATAATTTATAATGCAATTATAGCAATTGTCTTCTCCGCAGAGTAGGAAATCTGTAACGGCACAAACGAAACGATGTGACTAGAAGTAACGCTTCGCGTAGAATAGAGCAAATAGCGGAGGAAAAGGTAGTACCAAAAGTATTGAAAGTGAACTCTATTAACAAAATATCGAATTAAGAAATTCGTAATCTGTAATTCTTACTAAAATCAATAGAATTGACTTTTGCGAATTAGGCAAATAATCGAGGAACGTAACACATATCTCTCTAACCTTATGTACCGGCAGGGTGATCGCCCAGCCATAGGTTAGACAGCGTAGACCCGGAGTTAATCTCAACTAGTTTGAGAGGGCAACCCTCGTGTTTATTAAAATTATTTATTCACGACTATCAGTGATTAATAAGTTATTGTCATTAGCAACGTGAGTAATGAATATTACTCACTGTTATTTTATATATTTCCATGGTAACCGTCCAATACACTCAATTAGAGAATTTTCAAATAAATATTTAAATTGAATTAACATTTATAGTCGTGGATAAAGTATAGTATTCTACTCGCGTATAATGGCTATTATCCTCTCGGTAATTTATGCCACTCGCCTGCGGCTCGTGGCCATAAACTTACCCCGTGAATAATAGCCATCATTATACGCTCGTTGAATAATATCCTATTATTCTCCCCATTTCCCGTGTTTTATTTGTGTTTACCCATTCGATCCTTATAAGCGTAGCACACACACATCTCGAGCAATTCGTTCACAACGTCCTACCATTTTGACAGGTTTGTACTCTCACGATCATGTGCCTTGGGGTTTCACTGAGTTGGGGGGAAAGGTTGTTTTGGTTTCGAGTTGAGCAGTCGTAAGTTAGTGATCGCACGAGAGCTTAAATGTTGAAAATACAAAATTATATCTTCACACCTTGATTTAAAAAATTCGTTACCAAATTACAAATTTTTTTGTGTAAATGTACGGGTCTCATTTGTGTTCTTTCGCGTTTTCGGTTTCTTCAGTTCAGAATTTATGTATTTCACTTGCATTGCTGCTCTAGTTTCCCTGTAGTTTCTCCTGACATCTATGATTTAAGTGCTTTCTTCATTTTTGTTTTTTATTATCGCTGAAATTTTTGAATGCTTCTTCGCTTAGCTTTTCTTCTTATTGCTTCATTGTTTTAATTCTTATTTTATTGTTATTTTCGTGCTTTGTGTGGTGTATTAGTATTGCCCTGGTTTTTTTGTGGTCAAGTTTTTCGGATACTGTTTACAGTTCTTCTATCATTGTCTGTAAAACGTTGGAAGAATAAGATTATAATATACGGGGCGTCCGAAAAGGTCGGTGGATGGTCTCAGAAAATAAAGGAAACAAGAGTTACAACAAAATACCTTTACTGGCCTTCAAAGTAATCACTTTTGACATTGGTTATAAAGCTGTTGGAATCTGTCAGCAAACGTTTCTTGTGGAATAGCTCGAGGCAACGTGGTCACGTGTTGTTTGATACCCGCAACGTCGGAAAAGCGTAAGCCTTTCAGGGATAATTTATTTAAGGTCGGGAAACAAAAAGAAGTCTGCTGACGCCAAATCCGGTGAATAAGGAGAGCGTGTAAGAACAGTGACCTTGCGTCGAACGAGAAAGTTGAGCACGCGGATCACAGTGTGCGGGCGGGCATTGTCGTGCAGTAAATGCCACTATCCACTCCGGTACAGTTCAGACCAAACCCGGTTGCAGCAGCCGTTTCAAAACTCCCTCGTAAACTTCCCCGTTGACAGTTTGACCCTTGGGTACAAATTCATGAAGAATTAAGCCCTTGTTGACGAAAAATACGACCAGCATAGTCTTAATTGGAGGTAAGTGTTAAAAGTATACAAGAAAAGTAACTTTCGATTTTCTTTTCACCTTGAATAGATACTTTATGAGGAACTGGAACCCTTGTGGTCGCTGAACATCAAAATCCACTAAATAATTATCCAAAATCTACAAAAGCGGATAATAGTGGCGGTGTGTATGTTTTATGAACATGAAGACTTTATTCTGTATTTATTTACATGATAAGTTAGGGTTCTGCAGTATTCACGAATTATTTGTTGCATTTAAGTAAGAGAACCCGTTCTTTTCATTCACCCAACCCTGAATTAATAGAATTAGAATTTACCAGAACAAAATCAATACCTCGAGTATAATTGCACATTGAGTAACTAACGTCAGTGGATTACGTGAGGAACAGCTCACCACATCTAACTATTACTACTTTATCAATCAGTCCTTCTACCACATATCACGTGGTTTTGGCTTTATTGGACGGTAAGCAACGTACAATTTGAATTGTAATGCTTTGTCACATTACTAAATTTCCGTTCGCCTGTCCTAGGACCAGGATAAACAGTTTTTAATGAACAATTAAAATTTCAAATGTACGGTCCAATAAATTTAACAGTGCTTGTAATTATACAACACTGTCAATCCATAATGAAAGCAATTAAAGTGAATTTCAATTATCAAAATTACCTACTAAAGTGATCTTAATATTAATATTATACGTAGATAAATGATATTCTAAATAGTTTTTAAAATGCAAATGATATTTATTGGAATATTTATATATTAAAGCGTATTTAAAAATATGCTAATGACGTGATCACACAAATAATCGATGTTATTTTAAATAAATGGATAACGACTTCAAAAGCAATTAACTTAGTAAAAAGTGCCATCCAATTATACACACAATTTAAATATATGTACGTGAGGAGTTAGCATTTGATATTTGCTCATAATTACGCCAGTCCTTTCGAGTATTATTTTACATTGGTTGGCAATGTTTCAATTCATTTCTGTTGTTCCATTAGCATTTTATAATTGATTTGTGCTCAATTAATTTCTAGATTTGTTTGTTTGGCGAAAATGAGGACAAAGCAAAATAATTATAATTTCAAATTAAGGGCTAACGTTTTTCACAAAAGCATTAGCTTAAATTATACACAAATTGGAAATATTTTCTCATTTGCCTTGTATAATTAAGTCTCCATTCACATTCAAATTTCTAATTTTCATTTTTTAAAGTTAGGAAAACTTACTTCCTAATGTTAACCTTATGAAATTAACAGTAATATTGTTAACATTCAGTATTTTTCAGATAGGTATCCATTTGAAGTACAGTTTTCATTGATAATCTATCAAAAGGAAATTCCTCAAAGGATGTTGTGTATAGCATAGTTGTAAGTTTGTTCATTGTTGAAGGAGTTCTTGATTCGGCCAGATTAATTTAGTTTGCGTACTTTCGTATGTTTTTATAAACTTTTGTAGGACAGTACTTATATAAAATTCATTACTAAGAATAAAATTGTATGTGTGAGAAAGACACGCCCTTCATAAAACCAATACTTTAAGTACAAAGGGGTAATGAAGCTGTGTTTTAATGGGCCAACAATTAACATCTCCAAAGTTTATTTATAAATCTAAATAAACTGTACAGAACATTCGCGATGATAATGTCGTGTTTGCCAAACCCCGCTAGAGGGAATTTACTCTTATAAAAATGTACGAACAATGAACATTGGTATTGTTAAAACCAACGAGAAAGGCAAATTTACAATTTACAATGCCTGTGAGCTACGGTGTGCATAATAGGAAATCCTGTTAATGATTGCCGATTAACTAATTACGTAAGATGCAATGTAACTCCTTATTTTGAAATTAAACAAATTGATATTTATCTGTACCTACTTATTTGAAGAGGTATCGAAAAATAACCCTTTGTTATGGACACCATACAAGATGAAATCGGATCACAAATCTGTGGACGCCATCGTGTAGAGTTGAAAGCTATTTTTTACTAGCAAATAATTTGTAAATAGGAACAGAAAGTACTAATTATTATTAGGGATCCTCAGATAGTTTTGTACTGTTGTTCGTCCGTCCGTCTGTGTGTGCGATAACTCTTTCAGAAGTGACCAATTGTTCTTTATAGATTTATATATTAAGAAAGTACGCTATTGGTTTTCAGGACCCCTGCACCAACAGGGCTAACAGTTACAGGAGTTCGTGTTGAGCGGTAACGGTAAAAAAAGACTGGCAAAATTATAATTAATTCTCTAGATGACGTATCGACTTTTGCTAGATTATAGCTTATGGTCTATTCTATTCTATTCAATATAATTCCCATCTGTGGGTCAGGTCAAAAATTGTAGGGCAAAATTTATTCAAAATCGTTATCTATGCTAGAATTTCGTGGAAAAAACATCCAAACGCATTGCGTCGATGTCCAATAAACGAATTTCATGCATTTACGGCCACATGGATTTTGACCAACGCATGTGGAAATTCATCAAAATAGGTGATGAGAATCTTTTGATTCCGTTGTATCGGTTCATTATTTTCAAAAATTTACCCTTAACTAATTGGAATCTCAAAATAGTACGCCGCTGCTTTGTTCGTGCTGTTTTGAGAAATGATATGGAGAAAAGTATACAACACTTCAACACAGTAAACTAATTTTATGACGTCATTTAGATGGACTACTCTCTCCTAAAAGTTGAACAGCTTAAACTGACACATTGGAATAAAGTATCTTTAGATACAACTCTCCGCAAGATAAGAAAAATCCAAGTGAAAGATGGAGGAAGCACGAAAGGAGAGAATAAAAGTATATGAAGCAGTTAAACGACATAAAGTGATGGCGGCGTGCATGACCCAAGAGTTGACTATAATTGGTCAAGTTTTTATTAAATCATGGAACAATTTTGGAGAAAATTTATTTCATTTGTAATATGTGGGTTCAAACCTGGGAAATTAGGAAAGTATATAGTTAGGGAGAAGTTACAGAACACATATATAAAGCAAAGCATTATCTGATTAAGAGCGGTGTGATATAGGACTAGTTAGGGATGAGTTTAATTACAAGTTAACATCTTTGCATAGATGGTAGAGGTTGAATATGTTCATCCATATTTATAAAATTTGTATTGGAATAGTTGACTGTCTACAATTAACCCTTATTGTTATACTGGTGGGTGGTGTTATTTGAAATCAAATGCAACGAAAATTTATTCTGAGATTACGCTTTCGGTCAGGGAAAAGGAACCGGAAGTAAAAAAGGTGGTTTTTGTATATTTCAAAGGGAACGATAGTGTTCAAATTAGTGTTAAAATTAAAATAAATACTACGGCAATGCTACAAACGCTAAAGAACAGGCGATAGCAGAGCTTTACTTATCAACGTATTACTACAGATTAAACCCAATTATATTAATACAAGAGGCAGTAATGGGATAAATTAAATGGAATAGTATTGCTCTTAATCTGTTGGAGGTTCTCTTAAAAAACTTAATCGTTAGTAATGCCGTAAATAAATTAATAATGGGTTGAAATTTGACCAATCACCTCTTTGTTGGGTCGTTCACAGAATTTGATGCGGGTCTAAATAATTCTAAGTACCTATATTCCATTTAATTTTACTTTGTTAATCAATTCTATAGAATTACAGCAATGGTCAGTTAATATTATAAAATTAATAATTTCGTTTGTGTAATGCTTGTCTCCTTAACTAACTTATCAGCTGCACAGTCAACCTTTTTCGCAACCCCAAATCTGTTTAACCCTTACTGATCAGATCCGGCCACAACTTGCGAACTGTCCCTGATTTTGTAATTAAATTCATTCCCTTCACCATGGAAAACAACAATTTTATAATTAAACTACTTCACCTCATTATACAATTAGGTAAGATTTTGTTTCCTCTAAACTGGCACTATTGTCATTAAAGTAATAATATTAATAAAATCATCATGAAATACAACACAACTCTTGCTACAGATTTTAAATATTATGATTAAGGATAACCTTAGATTTTTTATAGGACTTTTCTCCGAAAATATCTTGAAAAATCTGGGACGAAATACTCTAGCGGGTAAAGTCCATGAGAATAGCCCCTTTGCACCCCTTGAATTAAGCCCAAGCCCTCTGAAGTCAGAGTGCTTTTAAAGTATTTTTTATTAGCGAGAGTTTAATTAAAAATAAAAAAGAAGAAGAAAATAAGATGTGCTCATGGACTTTCCCCGCTAGAGTATTTCGTCCCGGATTTTTCAAGACATTTCCGGAGAATTTTTATTGGGATTTACGCCCAGCATTCATGAACTCTAAACTCAAAAAATTGTCTATCCCGCTCTCAAAATTCCATTGGTCACAAAATTACAGAAATATATTTTTACTCTAAAACTAATCATTTTGTTTTTGCATCCTTTGGGAGTGGGGGGGGGAGGGGGTCTCCACGTGGTATGCCCTGGTAACGTTCAACATTGCTTCATCGCAATTCAGCAATTTTGAATGGCTAACATATCATTTTTAACAATTTTTTAAAAATTAACGATTTCCATGGATTCCAAGAAACAAATAAACTTTTCGTGATCCGATGCTGATAAGGTAAGGTTTTTTCAATAAACCAACTTTAAAAATTACAAATCGATTCGTTGGTGATAAAAAAAACTAGGATCCCCTTAAGCCTAAATTTATAGGCGAAACTTGAATTTGTAATAATATGTAATGTCTTCAACGTGGTATTTATAAATACCCAAAATCTATGCAGCATTAGCTGTTTTATTTTCTCCAAACGCTATATAACCATCACCATACAGTTAGCTAATTACAAACCAACTCAATTTCGAGATGTTATAACCTTTACAATTTATTATAGCTGACAATTGGGTGTACCTAGCAAAACGGCAGCTCGATTACTTTTGGAGAGCACAGGGCGTGGGCCAAGATAATTTACGTTTGGGGTCTTACTTTGCTTATTAATTATTATAGTTTGGGCGCCACTCCGTTTTCATAAAACGAAGAAAAATGTTCTTGCACTAATGTCACTTATAAAGTTTGTAATAGTTTGAAAATACGTACAACACTGTAGGTATGCGGACAATATAACATATAAATACTAGTACATTTATGATAATTTAATAATTACACAACATTTGCCTAGTGTTTGATTATTTGACAAAGTTGCACATACATTAACCCTTAAGTAGGTATGTATAATATCTAGAGACACATGCGTTTATTGATATACGCACACATTCACATGCAATCGTGCAATCAACCATACATGATACATCTGGAGTACAATTTGTAGAAGAATAAAGATTAACTTATCTGCTGCGGTCGCCAGATGACCAAGGATCCGCAAATCGTACTGCACTTCGGTACCCCCTTTGTGAAGGATAACTTTTCTTAATATGGTCAGGATCCAATTACTGTGGTGCAATTACACGCACACAAG
This sequence comes from Pyrocoelia pectoralis, assembly GCA_036250285.1. Taxonomy (NCBI): domain Eukaryota; kingdom Metazoa; phylum Arthropoda; class Insecta; order Coleoptera; family Lampyridae; genus Pyrocoelia; species Pyrocoelia pectoralis. The sequence goes on from CM070075.1 coordinate 11,214,282, forward strand.
ACGATAACCAGATGTGATCCAAATTAGCGAGTCGCAAAGAAAGAAGCCAACGATTCGGACTGTCAAAGGTTATGCGTTATGCGATACCGCTTACTATACGCTTGCTATATAAAGCGTTTACCATAAATTAGAATGTTTACTATAAAACGTATACTATAAAAAAACCCTAAAAATATAACTCAATTAGTATGACTTGACGATTACATTCTTACGCTTACCCCTAAGAAGAGGGTTTTATACACTATAACCACTTTGGTTTAATTCTAGTTTTCAAATCACTATAACCGCTTCGGTTTAATTCTAGCTTTCAAGTCACTATAAAATTTGCGATTGACAATCCTAATCTGGCACCGCTTGACCCCCTCTTCCGTAAACAAATAAATACAAACTTCTACTTATAGTGCCATCTTACTGCACTTCTACATGAATCAACTAGTAAACTTCAAAATAAACTATTATTACAAATATACCCGTTACAGCCCCCCTTCAAAACAAAAAAAATTTCAACATTTTTTTTTTTTTTAATAAATAAATATTTATATAAGGTACCAAGAATGTAATCAATTAATACGATTTTACAGATATAGTAGCTACGCGTACCAAACGCCCCAAGGGAATACAAATAATGTGATGCCAAAATCGAGATGGGTCAAATCTGGTTAAGAGTCATAAATTTGTTTAAGTCCAACTGCAACCTCTATTAACCTCAACATTCCTGATTACCAAAATATAAAAATATCATGCTTAATACATGCATAATAAATAATAACAAAATTCAACAACACTTAATTAACAGAAACGTCCGAATTTGATCCTACATAAACTTTTAGGTCCTTAATGTGCCATTCTCCTATGTTTGAACCCTTTAAGTTCTCTAGAATGTAAACTAATCGTGATTTCTTTCCCACAATTTTACACAATATGAATTTGGGTGCTAATTTGGAAGAAAACCCTTTCGTAGCATCGGACAAGACTTTGTTTCGACGCCAAACCATATCCCCAACATTAAAGGTATAATCTCGCCTTCGCAGATTATATGCACGGGAATTCTTACAATGTGACTCCGCTAAGTTTTGCCTAACATCGATAAATATCTCAGGAAGTTTACTTAACTCTTCTGCATGAATATCTCTACTGTTAGCTAAAAGTTCAATATCTTTGGTAGAATCTATTCTTCCATAGTATGTCCCAGTCAGTGGTACATAACGACCAAAATTTAAGTATGCCGGGGAGTAGCCGGTTACTTCATGACACGCGGTATTTATGGCTTGTTGTATTTTTGGTAATTCAACATCCCAATTGGAATGATCTTTAATATAACAACGGATAGCGGTACCAATAGTTCGGTTGGAACGTTCTACAAAGTTACAGTGTGGGGAGTACCTAGGATTGTACCAAATTTTTTGAACTGAATAATCTGTCGCTAATTTTTTAAACTCTCTACCTGCAAACTGAGTACCGTTATCGCAGAGTATAAATTGTGGGACTCCGTAAACCAAGAATACGTTATGTTCTATGAATTTTACAACATTTGCTGCCGTTGATTTGCGCATAGGGTGAAGCAGAGTATATTTAGTATACCAATCAGATACTACTAAGAGATAGGAGTTGCCCTTTTTGGAGCGGGGAAATGGTCCCATGATATCAGTACTAATTATTTGAAACGGAAATCGTACGTTCTTCTCACTTCCCATTAGTCCCAAGGGAGGAGTAGATGGGGTTTTCTGCGCGGCGCAAACTTTGCATTTTCTCACATATTTAAAAATATCTACACGCATTTTTGGCCAATAATACAGTTCTTTCACACGAGCTAGTGTTTTATGTATACCGAAGTGACTTCCTGTTGGTGGATCGTGACATGACGACATTACATCGAATCGTTGAGACTTCGGGATTAAAAGTTTCCATTCCGTAACATTTGATCGGACACAAGAATTGAAGGGAACAAATTTGTAAATAGCATCTTTATTCACACACCATTGCTTATACTCGTCGGGACTACTCAAAATTTTTTCTTTCAGATCATTATACCAAGGGTCTTGTGTGTTTTCATTGATCTCAACGACACTTACACCTGGTGGGTAAGGTCCTTGCATTCTAGAGAGTGCGTCTGGGACAACATTGTATTTACCTTTACGGTGCACCAGTTCGAAATTATGTTCTCTCAGTTTAACAGCCCATCTTGCAAGTTTGCCTGTAGGGTTTTTCATATTATTCAACCATAGGAGTGAGTGATGGTCGGTAATCACCGTGAATTTTACCCCTTCGATGTACGGTCTAAATTTATCAATACAAAAAATAACGCTCAAACATTCCCGTTCCGTCACGGAGTAATTACGTTCGGCTCTAGACAGGGTTCGGCTGGCGTATGCTATCACACGTTCCTCGGTTCCCAAATGTTGTGACAATACCCCCCCTAACCCGGTATCACTGGCGTCACATTGTATGACAAAAGGCTCATTAAAATCGGGTTGACATAAAATTGGAGACGAAACTAATGCTTCCTTAATTTTAATGAAGGAATTTTCGGCTTTCGGATCCCAAGATATAGATTGTTTTTTTTTCTTCCCTTTCGTTAGATCATTGAGTGGGGACACTAAGGTTGAAAAGTGGTTAATGAACCGCCTATACCACCCGCACATGCCTAAAAATCGTTTGAGTTCGGTAGTGGATTGTGGTTTGGGATAATTGACCATAGCGGATACCTTATTAGGGTTCGTTCTAATGGTGTTATGTCCAACGATAAATCCAAGGTAAGATAGGGAGGTTTTGAAAAAATGACATTTATCCAAATTAATAGTGAGTTTAGCGCGCTGTAGGCAATTCTTAACTTCTTTTAACAGCTGAATGTGGTGTTCAAAAGTGGACGAGACAACAATTATATCATCTAGGTACGTAAAAACGTTCGGTTCATATTTAGGACCAAAAATGGCATCAATAAGGCGCTGCTGAGCTTGAGCGGCATTGCACAGGCCAAAAGGGAGCACGGTAAAATGAAACAAACCCCTACCTGGCACGCTGAAAGCTGTTTTTTCCCTTGAGCCTTTCTCTAACGGAATCTGCCAGAAACTGTGCCTTAAATCTAAAGATGAGAAATATTTCGCATCTCTTAACATGCTTAAAATTCGGTCAACCCGAGGAAGTGGGTACGAATCATGTTTAGTAATACTGTTTAACCTTCGTCCATCAAAACAAAAACGATATTCTCCACTCGACTTCTTTACCAGTAACACAGGAGAATTATATGCACTAGAAGACGGTTCCACAACACCCAATGCAATCATCTCATCAAGTTGGGAGTTAAGAATTTTTAACATATATGGCGACATCGGGTACTGCCGTTCTTTAAAAGGCTGTGAATTCCCCGTATCAATAACGTAATGTAACCTACCAGTACGCCCGAAACCGTTTACATGTGAAATCGAGTCAAACCGCTTAACAGTCTCATTCATTAACCGCACTTCATGTTCCGAAAAGCATACAGTATCTAATTCATCCGTATCACTACTATTAATTTCGGCACCTTCAACACAACACAGCTCTGTATTACACAAATTACTCTGAACATTCCATACATTATTCCTAAAGTCAATAACAAGTTCAAATTGTTTACAGAAATCAGCTCCAAATATTAACGAGTGTTTAAGTGAGGGAACTACAATTGCCTTAACGATTTGACAAGAATCTCCTATACTTATCGGAAGATAAACTACCCCTATAATCTTTTGTCTTTCCCCATCCGCAGTCTTGACATATTCAAATTCCGACGGTTGTATATCGCAATTAAATTTAGATAAATATTTTAATCCAAATTTACCCAGGATGGTAACAGAAGCTCCGCTATCGAGAAGGCCTGTAGTTGAACAACAAAAAATATTCACGGAGATGTAAGGTCTATTATCGCCTTTACGAATAGAAAATACCAAATCGAGCATAGGTTGTGAGGGCTTAGAGAAGAATGAGCGAACTTTGTTCAACCAACTTCTCCAATCAGACTGATTAAAATAATTATTCCTTTTAAAAAAATTTCTGGCCTTATTATTTCGAGGTACACTCCGGCCAATAAGAGACACCTCTTTGACTAGTTTTTTGAACAATTCGGGCAATCAGACACAATTACATTCGGTTTACCGCACTTAAAACAAAATTTATTCCTTATTTTAGCCCGACAAGTGCGAAAGGTGTGGTTGGGCAACTGACAATTCCAACACGCATAACATTTTGCATTTCCCGTCCCGGGAGACTCTGCATAGGTATTACCATCGTATTTATTACTTCCACGTGTTTTTTTAATTTCGTTACATTCCCTAACAGTAGTATTAGACGTTCCAACTTCGGCATAGGTTAATTCGGGTTCTAGGAACGACGAGGACGGCCTAGTTTTCGCAACTAACGCTTTATTTTTCAGGAACGAAGCATTTTCTAGTTTGTCGCATATGATTGATAATTCGTCTAGTGAATTTATTTCGGTGAGGGCTAACTGAGATACATACTCTGGGAGAAGATTTCGCCTGATATATTTAACTAACGTTATTTCAGACGGAGGTCTCGATAATCGATGGAACAGCGTTAGCATAACCGCGGTGTAAATAGCAATGTTTTCTCCTTTCCCTTGCCTACGGGTCCTAATATCGGCCCAGATTTCCTCATCAAAATCTGGTGGTAAGAATTTTTGTTTAAGTAACCTAACCAAAGCTTCCCAATCACTTACGGTAGCTCTAACGGTCTTATACCACATAAACGCCTTATCAGAAAACAAATCCGCGGCTGAGCTAAAGAGTTCATGGTCGCTTACATGTCGCGATTTAGAGTATTCATTAACCTTTTCTAAGAATGGATATAATAACCGGGGATCGCCGTTGAACTTAATGTTCCACTTAAATACAGGTACGCTTTTCGAATATGCAACATTGGGGATAAAAGTTGAAAAATTAACAGCGGTTGCAGCGGGATTATTATTATTGACCGGTTCGATATTGGCATCGTTTACTAAGAGTCTGTCATACAAATCCGCCTCTAAAGTCGCACAAGTGGCTCGTGATTCGCTTACGAAAGTCGCTACCGTACTCGCATTATCATCCAACGCCTCAATTCTATTTATTCGGCCTAAAACATGGACTAACCGAGACTTAACACGCCTAAAAGTTGAGTCTTTTTCGGTACCTTCAAAGTCAACTACCAACGAAGCGATAGAAACTAAAGTACGATCGATGGCTTCTTCCTCCGCAGGAAGATCAAGGTTAGGGTCTAAAATTTCTACATTTCTACCTTTTTCCTTTCGCAATGCATTACGAAGGATTTTTCTCTTATCATCCTGTGAGCGCGTAGTGGCAAGGTTTCTGATTCTCAACTCATAATCAAGCTCCTCAATAAGTAACAAAGTGGGATTAATGACATCCTCCATTATTAAATTCGGGTTAAAGTGCAGTATGATTCCAAGATCGAAATGTTAATTTAGTTACTCTAAAATTATGCAGTATGATTCTAATATTGGAATAATACGTTTAGTTACTCTAAATTTACAATAATATTTTTCATTAACATGTAGCATATATGACTAATAGTTTATTAGCAATTAATTTATCATGGCCCCAGCGTTGTGCGCCATCGTATACCCTTTACAATTTATTATAGCTGACAATTGGGTGTACCTAGCAAAACGGCAGCTCGATTACTTTTGGAGAGCACAGGGCGTGGGCCAAGATAATTTACGTTTGGGGTCTTACTTTGCTTATTAATTATTATAGTTTGGGCGCCACTCCGTTTTCATAAAACGAAGAAAAATGTTCTTGCACTAATGTCACTTATAAAGTTTGTAATAGTTTGAAAATACGTACAACACTGTAGGTATGCGGACAATATAACATATAAATACTAGTACATTTATGATAATTTAATAATTACACAACATTTGCCTAGTGTTTGATTATTTGACAAAGTTGCACATACATTAACCCTTAAGTAGGTATGTATAATATCTAGAGACACATGCGTTTATTGATATACGCACACATTCACATGCAATCGTGAAATCAACCATACATGATACATCTGGAGTACAATTTGTAGAAGAATAAAGATTAACTTATCTGCTGCGGTCGCCAGATGACCAAGGATCCGCAAATCGTACTGCACTTCGGTACCCCCTTTGTGAAGGATAACTTTTCTTAATATGGTCAGGATCCAATTACTGTGGTGCAATTACACGCACACAAGACGATAACCAGATGTGATCCAAATTAGCGAGTCGCAAAGAAAGAAGCCAACGATTCGGACTGTCAAAGGTTATGCGTTATGCGATACCGCTTACTATACGCTTGCTATATAAAGCGTTTACCATAAATTAGAATGTTTACTATAAAACGTATACTATAAAAAAACCCTAAAAATATAACTCAATTAGTATGACTTGACGATTACATTCTTACGCTTACCCCTAAGAAGAGGGTTTTATACACTATAACCACTTTGGTTTAATTCTAGTTTTCAAATCACTATAACCGCTTCGGTTTAATTCTAGCTTTCAAGTCACTATAAAATTTGCGATTGACAATCCTAATCTGGCACCGCTTGACCCCCTCTTCCGTAAACAAATAAATACAAACTTCTACTTATAGTGCCATCTTACTGCACTTCTACATGAATCAACTAGTAAACTTCAAAATAAACTATTATTACAAATATACCCGTTACAATGTTCCTCTAGATTACTCAACATTTTAACAATAGAAATAAGGTAGTTGCAATGGACACACAGCATTTTCTTATAATTATAGCAGAAGGTCAGCACTATACAAACTGTTTAAGGAAATTGATAAGGATTTTGAATTTGTTGTTGATGAGGGATTCTTAGTCCACAAAGTTGGCAAAAAGAAATAACAGTCTCAATCATTTGTGATGGTTTCGTTAAATTCCTTTCTGACGACCCATTATAATGGGAGAGGTTGTACAGTGGTTTTTTATGGGCGCACCGACACATCAGGGAGCACAGAGTAGACGATATCGGCTCAGGAGATGTTGGACATCAATGTCAGTTTGGAGAGTGAAATGAAATTCTAACAAGAGAATTTCCGTTCCAACTTTCCAATAAGAATCAGCTGATAAACACTTCTGATAATACAGCTGCAGAAAAATGGGAGCTTTCGCTGATGCTGACGTTGATATAGTGAAGACAGCTACCATCAGATCACAAGATTCGTCGGTAACTGTTATTGGAAAGGACGTTGACTTGGCTGTTCTCTTGGTAGCCAAAACCCCATCTGATTATTACATTCTGCTGGTAAAACCTTGATGATGAAAGGTGAAGGCTATTGTATATTTCCCACAACATGAAGGAAAATGCCCATTTGTTATTCTAAGATGCATTCATTCAATATCCGCAGTGAATCGTAAGAGTAGGGTTTTGTCAAAATATACCTGCAGTCTAAAATCATACAACATGCAGTAGAGATATTTGCCAACGGTTTTTCTTCCCCTGGGGTCATGAGAACTCACTCGTGGTATGGCGCACCAGTCACAGAAAAATTCCTCAACGAGTTCCGCTACAAATCATTTGTGAAAGCAACTGCAAACATGAAGCCTGGTCTCTCAACTCTCCCCCCAGCTGAAGAAGCTGTTAAGTTGCATGCATTTCGGACGTACCTGTGGTTAGGGGAGGAACCTAATGGTGCAGCGCCGAATTGGGGTTGGGAGAGAAGGAATGAGCAACTAGTTCCGAAACCCTCAGAGTTGGAGATGCTGCTGCTGACGAAAACTTGAAGATGATTTTTGCCGATGCACGAAAGGATGTGATAGTGGCAGGAGAAGCATCTTTAAACTGCTCTATCGCATGCTCGAATCGCAAGGAATTTGCAACAACGGAGTCGGTATGTTCATTCAGGAAGAAGGCGAAGACGGCCTCAACAGCTAATACTCCATGTAAATACATTCATTATATGTTTCGTAACAATACAGAGAGCGTATAAAGTTTCAAAACCTTTTTTTTTCTTTTTTCTCGTAAGAATTTGCGAAAAACGCTTGAACACGTCAAATTAATTTATTTTGAAAGAAGTATTTTGAGACCATTTTCATTTTTCCACCCCCCTCCGTTTTCAAGTAATGACGTCAGAGCCATTTTTTTTAAATACAACCCCCTCCATTTTTCGTGTATTTGGATAGATCATAGAATTCTGATTTAAGTAATATGTACATTTTAGCTTGCTGGCCAATAGTTTCCGAGATATTAATTTTTGAAAGTAAAAAATGTAGACTGATTATTGGTAATACTGATTGTGCTATTTTGTCCCTAATCAATATTTTTCCGTTATTATTACTTTTGTGACTTGTTTAGTACCTACGTATTAAAAAGAAATCATTGGTATTTTTTTCTCGATAAGTTTTGTTTTTGTTGATGATAACCGATTCCCCATTACAAAACAGCGCAATCAGTATTACCACTAATAGTCTACATTTTTTACTTTCAAAAATTAATATCTCGGAAACTATTGGCCAGAAAGCTAAAATGTTCATATTACTTAAATCAGAATTCTATGATCTATCCAAATCCACTAAAAAATGGAGGTGGTTGTATTTAAAAAAAATGGCTCTGACGTCATAACTTGAAAACGGAGGGGGGTGGAAAAATGAAAATGGTCTCAAAATACTTCTTTCAAAACAAATCAATTTGACGTGTTCAAGCGTTTTTCGCAAATTCCTACGGGAAAAAAGAAAAAAAAAGGTTTTGAAACTTTATACGCTCTCTGTATAACAAAAGCTATAATTATAAAAAAAGTGTTGTGTGTCCACTGCAACTAAATTCTTGGATTTAATGAAACTTCATCACATGTTAAAAAGTATTTGATCATCGCCTTCTGTAACTGAAACACATTGAGGAACGGGATACATTTATCACAGCTCTTGTTTGCCAGAATGGATACTTTGTCATATTTCATTTATTGCTCTATAACTATTAAAACCCACAACGGTTTTGAGAGATTTAAAAAAAAACCTAACATACATATGACGAATTCATGCAACTCTGACACAACATACTTTTCCGCCAATCGTTCAAAAGTTGTGACATTTCTGACAGAATTTTGAGCGGAAAGGGTCAAGATTCCGGTGCGTTCCGGTGCATGTGGTCGTTGCTAAGCAACGAACGATCACTGTAAGGAAATATTCATTTCTGTACTGTAAGGAAATGAACATTTCTTTACAATTAGCACATTGAACAAGGTAATTATAAAAATGGATTTTTAATTACAAAAATATGCCACCACAAGATTTTGCGAAAAGGAACTCGCTTTTTTTTCCATTCGAAAATCCATCAAACGGCGGTACGCTTGCTCGCATTTCTCCCTCGCTTTCTTCGGAAGCAGATTTAAAGTGGCAGTACTTACTGCTTCCGCAATTTCTGGTGGAGTTCCCGGGATAGATTCATCTTCACTTGACATGTTTATTAAAAAGCGGCAAATGGCGTCGTCTGATACTGATAACTACAATGTTGAAACTTCTCCATGGATACCAACGTTCGTTATTTTCAAGGCATCGCATATTCCTTTCTTCATAAAATAATTTTGAAAATTTCAATGTTTTCAGTCTGTTTTTTAACGATCGGCGGAAAAATTGTATGTGTAGTAACATTCCCCGACTCTGTGTTGCTGGGCTCGGTTGGGGCTTCGCCCATCAATATTCACACCGCCCGGCCCAGGAACTCGATACACAATATACCATTCTCTAATTCTCTAAAACTATAGTGTTTGGTTACATAACAATAAATGTGATGCTCTCCTGGTGCGTATAAAGAAATGGACGTGGCATAACGTTTTCTCAGCAAAAACGAATCAATCAACTCGTTCATTAAAAAGTTTCCGCTTAGAGAAGCTCTACAATCAAAATGTATTTTCCACGTGTATTCCGGTTTCTAAATCCGTTCTTAATAATGTCGAATTTTAGTTTGTCCTAACATTGCGTGAGGCCTAAATATACTAATGAAAATTGACCACCACATACAAGGGATGTAATAATTCAACCTTCTCAGATTAAAAGCTGTAAATGCGCGTATACCCTTAAACGATGAAAAAGTGCACAAACATTGGGAAATGGAACAACAGGTTTAATAATCAACATAATTAAATGTTTTACGGCGGCCAGTAAAATAAAGGGTATTATGAAAGTGAAATGGGGTCACGTATTTCAAAGACCGAACATCAAAATGAAAATACATTGCTCAAACCGGATTAATTATACTTAAAAATTTTATGGTAATATTAACTTCGGGAAAATAAATAATGACATTAATTCTGTAGGAAACGCAATCAAATACGAAATCACATAGACGTGCTTGTTAAAAGTTGTTAAAGTTTCTTTACTTCATTATGTAAGGACGTGTAGATAATAAGAAATGAGCACCACCCCTTACGTTTCATGTGTAAATCAATTAAAAGATTTAATTGGTTGACTTTGCATATTATATAAAATTGATCTGGTTGAAAAAATATCGTGTAGCATCCATATCACTCAATATTAAGTGAATTCTACCCCTATCCTAAAACAGGGACCGTACAGTTGATGTGAACGTAACCGTATTGTGCGTTGAAGGACTTTTCTAATGAAAATGTAGATTTTGGTGGCTCGTGCGTTCTTCTTCTCATTCCTATTCCTTCAATAATTCTTCTTTAAGGCAGGCGTTTTCTCTTACATTAAATCACGTTTTACTATTCATTTTACTGCATTCATAAATTTATTTCATAATTTTCTCCTTACTTAATCTCCGAACACGAGAAAATTATACGCGTCTATTCACATAATTTTTTACAACTTTCTTATACTTCTACTTCCGAGAAAGTTGAAGTTGTACACCTTTGGGGAAAAGTTTGGGCTGTCAACGCACTTTTGTAGAATATCAGCTCCACTTTTTGAAATAAGCTCAGGAACTGCATATAGGTAAGTACGCGTTCTTGATTAGTGATTACTTTAACTTTGCTATTAAATAATAGTGTTTCCGCTTTAGTTTGATTACGTCTATATAGCTAGCCCTCAGTGTACTGCACCTGGTATCGTAGCATTCAAAGTAAATGTTATGTTACCACATCGTAAACAGCGAGCGGCAAACCACAACAATTTGATTATTCTTTTGCATTGTACAAAACCATGCGCTTCATAGCAATAGTGTACGACAACAGCTGCTCCGCGCACTGCACTTCACCGCGCCAACGGAAGCATCCATCCTTTTTTCCAAATGTCTTTTTAAAAAACGTTGTATAATGACATTTTTTTTTAATCGTGTTAGACCACAACATATTTGGTTTAACTTTATATGTTATTATCAATATTATTAATATCGAACGGTGAGGTGCTCAGTTATACAAGACGTCGTTTTTTTATTATAGCTCAAAAGCATCTCAAATCGACAAAGTATAAGTTTTTCAAATATATAGTATCTACCCCTCAGTTTCAATAATATAGCCGTAATTAATTTTTAAAGTCGAGCGCTTGTGTGATTTGAGTCATAATTATTTTTTTTGTACATACATTGATACAGAAAATTAACGATGTTTTGCAAAAATCTAAACCGTACACCTTTTTGTAGGAATAGATGATCTTTTAAATGCACTTTATTTCATTAAATTATGATTGCTAATTACTGAGATACAAGCTCCGATAGTAGTTATTAAGGCCGTTATTCCAATCTGTAGTTGGAATTCTCCAAATTGAAATTTTGAAGGTTTCAACTGCTTCATCCGGAAATCGTCGACGACGCAGTCTCTCCTCTACTTTAGGGAAGGTAAAGCTGTACGCAAGATTATCTAGTAATTCGGCAGTTTGCCCTATTAAAACTTAATTACTTGTCGATTTGTGTGAACTCGGATTACCTTGATGGAGGATAACTCTTGCAACTGCATGACTTGCTTTTAAAATCAACGGTGCGACCATTTTCTTCGGGAACGGATAACATTTGTCAGATTGATGTGCTCTCCTGGAAATAACCAAACAGCGGATTGACGATTTTCTTCAGGTTCATAAGAATAAATTCACGATTCCTCACCAACTTACATGTTATAAACGTTTTTTGAGCGTCCTTTCTAAAACGATTCAAAAATTTTCGATACTTACCAATTGATGATGGCCGCCCTTTGATCTTCAGTTAGGTACTACGGGAAAGTAATTTTTTTACAAAAAAATCATAAGGAGAATATTTTGGATTGAAGTGTTTGAAATTTCTTGATCTGATGGTCTGTGAAATATGGATCTTCATATTCTTCATATGTGGTAAATTTAGGGCTAGTCCTTGAATGCATACAAATGCTAAACACACTAGGTAAGTGTAACACAATCACACTAGTGTGGGCACATGGGCATGCTATAATCGCGGGTAACCAGGTTGCTGATGACCTTGCGAAAATGGTAAGCGCAAGACCACCCATAGGACTCGAATAGGCCTGTGGGATTACATATAACAAAAAGAAGATTCAGGCAATAACTACACGCGAAAGAGCATTGCAGACACTGGTCGACAATCCCTGCACAGAGTCATTCCAAGATCTTTCTAGAAACCCCAAACGGGGACTTAGCAACCTCCATCTTAAAGTTAAGTATGACGAAGATAAAACTTGCGATAGGGATGATCACAGGCCACTGTCGCCTGAACAAACACCTGCATAACATGGGGCTGACCAATAGCTCGATATGCAGTGGTTGTGGTGAGGTAGAAGAAACGCACTATTCCGTTATTTGCCAATGTGAGACATTCACCAATGGAAGGGAGCACCTACGTGGAAATGAAAAGATTACACAAGAGGAAGTAACGAAGATTCGCCCTACTAAAATCCTGTACTTTGTTGAAGACACGGGTATTCTCGAAGGGTAGGCAACAGCGGGGAGTACAATAGACAAAAGGTCGCAGCGCAGGAACCAATTGGGACCAGCACAATAATAATAGTATAACGGGAAATGTTGCAGTGAAACTTCGACCTGTACATCAAAATTTTAAAACCACGAGATGTACTCGAAATTGGGAGGAAAATAAAAAACCGAGTGAAAAACTTTAAATGTGGCCCTTCTAGGGATTTATAACCTGCGAAATTTGGCCAAAAGTAGCATAATGGAAAGCTTCGGTAGACAGTCTCGGCTGCATCCACACAAAAGCAACGACTATTTGAAATTACTGTATAAACCGAGATGAATCGTTTAGAGGCGTCTGTGATTAATAAACCATTTGAATGTTGTTTAATTATATCCTAACCATTAATCCTAACCATTAACCAGAGCATAAAGCTGAAACCTAGGGATGAATGACAAAGACATGTAGAAGAAAAAAAGTACAGTGGGATAAACGATGGGTTTTATACACTCCCGACTGGAGTGGGAAATCATTTCTGTATAGAGGTTGGGATTTTCTTAATGAGGGGAAGGGGATCCTTTTATTACGAAACGGCTCTAAAATTACACTTTAAAAATTGTTTTCTTACATTAAGATAAAAAACAACTACAGGTCGCGTAAATAGGTAATACCAATAAAGAATGCCTCTCGCAAAATAAAATTTTCGAAACAATAGACTCTGGCGAGGATGGTATGGATAACTTCCTTTTCTATAACGCTCTAATAAATCTAATCCATCACCACAAGTTCTGCTGTTCGCTCTTAATATCATTCTGAAGCTAAATCCCATGTTAAAGCTATGTTCATAGATAGTGTTACTATAGAAAAGGAAGATAGATCTACCAAATCTGTCATCTAAGAAAATATTTCTACTGAATCACAATTCCACGAAAATCGTTATATTCTTTGTGTATATAAAGGGATTATGAAAGCAATTATTAATAAGTAAAAAATTAATTAGTAATTAATTAAATCAATACGTCAAGAAAAGGATGTTTTAATATGAAGCAGTAATTAGTGCACGAAAATATCTAATTTTTAATTAAATTAATTTTTGCGTTTTGCAATATAAAAAATATAATCACCAACAGCAATCATTGTTCCTTTGAAAAATCCATAACAAGCTAATGTTTCAGACAATATAATGAAATTATTAATTATAGAACGTACATCTCTTTTATAACATCCCGACATATGTACAGATAAAAGGTTAATATTTCCGTGTTAGATAAACATCGGACGTGAACAATATTTTTCGCAGTTATCGTACCGTACATAAAAAGTGTAATGTGTGAGATGAATTTAATGCATGATATATGTTATAATTCACTTAGAAAGATAACGCTTTAAAGTTTAAAAAAAGGTGCTTTGTTACGTTGTTATAATTTAAATTCTATCAAACCCGCACAAATAGCTTCAATCCTTACTTTCGTTTTTTTTCGCATTCAATATGACGTGTTTGGTAGTGATCTACTGTAATAATAATAACAATATAATGTTTATTTTGTCCATTTTGGATGCTAAAAGCATATAGGATATGTCGAATGTCGATTAAGTATACACAAGAATATAAACACAATAAAAGAATACAGAGCAAAACATAATACAAGATACAGACTACAAAGTGTAAAATAACATATTAAAAGATGGAATAACATATTAAAAGAAGAAGTATCACAGTATTTTTTGGCTATCACAGACGCGCTTAAATTCAGTTAAAGGTAGTTGGATAGCGTCAATTAATCAAATGTTTATCTCGTTGTTTGATGATTGTTGCCTTTTTATAGATGGTCATACACATCCTCAAATTATAAGAAACGTACAACTTTGCAAACGTCAAAACCAAAGGAACTGACAACTTCATCAAATTGTTTCAGCCATGCCATGCTGTATATAGGTGTAGGGTGTAGCTGCCATACCGACATAAAGAAAGCTAACGAGAAATACATCTCATCTTTTATTACAGAACAAGTGGGATTCTCTGGGACAATTCTCCCTCCAAAGCTCCAGGTATTGAAGTTTTGTATGCCAATTGTTTAGAATATCAGATGTCTTCAATGGACTTTGTTTACCACTTCGAATTTTGTCGGGTTTACTCTATTTGAATAGTTATTATTCTTTCAGAAAAATAGTACGGCTTATATAAAGCTAAGAAATAATGTCTGTTGGTCCATCAGGTGGAATGCAATACTGTTGTTTATGAAGCAACGAATTAATGACAGTTATTAAATGTTACTTATAGGAAGGGGGATTACATATTTTGGGCACACTGTTAAGGGTAGAGAATTATTTTTGAGTTTCCTTCATACATCTGGAAAACAGCTGATAGTAATCAGCAGTAATTGTACGAAACATTAAGTTAATTTATAATTTTTTTACTGGAAATTTATTGAAAGCTCGTTTTATTTCCAGGTAATTGTCCAGGTTAACCTTGCTCGCCCTCCAAAGTAGGTAGGTTTGGTATAGCCTACATTTTTAGTTTTACACCATTTAGATTTATGGGCTACTCTAACCAATAGATAATCTTGAATAATACCCACAACTCTCTACCAACGCAAGAATTGCTCGATTTAAAAAATGTCAGAGTATGTGCAGCAGCCGCGAGTTTAGCTCATTGTTTGATACAGAAATGGTCCATATAATAATAATAATAATTTGTTTTATTTCCTGCTGAGACAATAACATTGTATAGGACACGTCAAAATTAGTATAATATAATATAATATATCGCAGATCGGACTAAACTAAAATTACCTATAATTAAAAAATTCCTTTATATTATAAAAGCTACCATTGACTAGAAAATTAAAAAGACTAGTTTTAAATTTTGTCAGGTTATAACATTCTCTAATAGAGCAAGGCAGGTTATTATATATTTTTCTACCTAGAACTGTAGGCGAATTCTCGGTAATTTTCAATCTATTATATGGAAGCCTATATAAGTTGTTGCTTCTAAGATTGTAGTCGTGTATTTCTTTGTTTTTTATATATGTATTAGAATTAATAAAAACATTCTTGCATAGTTCAAAGATAAGCATGGATGTGACAGTTAGCAATTTATATTTTTTAAATGATTCTCTACATGAATGTGTACTCGGTAAGTTTGTAACTACTCTAACAATACGCTTCTGACAGATAAACACGCTAGACGCCCCCGAAGAGACACCCCAGAAGTCAATTGCATATCTAATGGATGCTGCAACTAGCGAATGATATACCACAATCAGCTGGTCTTGCGTAAGAATGTGCTTTAAATTCCTAAATAAATAAGTTAGCGAGTTTAATTTATTAACCAGCTTAGAACAGTGAACCTTCCAGCTCAGAGCTTCATCCATGTGTAGGCCCAAAAAATTTACACTTGTTTGTCTTGACAACTTGTTACCACTAATCTCTAAATTAATATTAGGTACATTACTATTTTGGTAGTTGTGAAACCTCAAATAATTGGTTTTTATCGTATTAAGAACGAGTGAATTGCTAGCAAACCATGAGTTTAAAGACTGGAGAGTTTCACTACATACTTTTTCAAGGTGATTATCGTTTTTGCTCGACAAGAGTAGAGATGTATCATCAGCATATAAAGTACAGAAGGCGTCGTTTGGTAGGTTACAATGAATATTATTTATATAAAGAAGAAACAAAACGGGCCCCAGGACTGAGCCTTGGGGTACTCCTGTTTTAATGGTTAAAGGTTTTGATTGAAATGAGTGTTGAATGCCCTTTTCAACATAGCGTATCGTGACAAATTGTTGTCTATTTCTGAGGAAAGACTCGATCCATTTTATAGTAACACCTCGAATCCCATATTGTTCCAATTTGAACAATAAATTATTGATATCCACACAGTCGAATGCCTTGCTGAGATCGCAAAAGATCCCAACAGGGCACTCGCCGTCCTCCAAATACTCAGTTAGTTTGCTATAAAAACAATATAGGGCTTCATTAGTGCTTTTATTTTGTTGGAACCCAAATTGGAACCTTGACAGTATTTTGAATTTATTCAGGAATGATTGTAATCTATACAGAAAACAGTATTCGAAAATCTTTGAAAAAATAGAAGTCAAGGTGATTGGTCTATAGTTAGACATTAATTGCGAATCAGAATTCTTATACAGAGGAATGACATTACTAGTAGTAATAATCCTTGGAAATCTACCCTGTTTAAACGAAAGGTTGATTAGGTATGTGAGTGGTTTAATTATTTCCATATAGACCTGTTTAATTAAAAATGCCGGCACCTCGTCTGGGCCTGCCGATTTTTTATTTTTTATTTTGCTTTTAATGATGTTTGTAAGCTCATATTCATTAATTGGGAATAGGCCCATAGTAGCGTAATCAAAATTATTTGTGTTATTTATAGGATATGTGGAGCTCATACTAGTTGCATTACCTGTCAAAAGTGCCGAAGCAATGCCACAAAAATATTTGTTAAATTCATCAGCAACTTCGACAGGATCATCAACGATTTTATTATTCAAATTTAGTGTTATTTTTTCAGTATTTAAAGAATTTTTGTTATTCATTGATTTAACAGTTGACCAAAAAGTTTTTGATAAATTACCCGAGTCCCGTATTAGTTTTTGATAAGATTGTTTTTTGGTATCTTTTAGCAATTTTAGATGGTTATATTTAGATATATTATAATGGTCTATTAGTTCAGGGTATCTGTTTTTTAATATAAACAGATCCTTTAACTTTGACTAGATGCTCTGACTTCATTGTTAACCCATCGTTTATTAAGCGACTTTGCCACTACCTTTTGCAAAGGAAAATGTTGATCAAATAAGTCAAGAAATATTTTATAGAATTCCTCAAAAGCTAAATTTATATCATTCAAATTATAAATTTTTTTCCAATTCACAGTATTTAAATGGGTTTTAAATGCTTCGATTTGATTTCCATGAAAAGATCGCTTATAATAACTAGAGTCATTGTTAGAAACACTAAGACACGCATTGCTTTGGTAAAAAATAGATCTATGATCTGATATACAATTTTCGAGAATTTCACAACTACCTGAAATATCATCCGACACATAAATGTGATCCAGTAAACTGTTCAACCTGGTATATCCATCAATAATGTTTTTTAGATTGAAAGTACTTAACAACTCGCTTAATTTCTCGTACTCCTGCGGGTTCCTCAGAGGGTCAACATTAAAATCTCCCAGAAGCGCAATCCTAACATGTGGTTTATAAAGAAATACTAAAACGTTATTAAGGACATCCAAAAACACCTCAAAGCCGCCTACTGTTCCTGGAGACCTGTAACAACACAGAATAATAATTACTTTATCAGAGTTAGGATACCATTGAAGGCCACAAATTTCTATCGTTTTCTCAATACAGAATTTATTAAGCTCCAAAGGTTTAATTCTAAGCCCCTGTTTATGCCATATTCCAACACCACCCCCTTTGGAGTAAGTTCTGGAAAAAAGGCTACCTAAAACAAAATTATGAATAGATTTAAAGCAAGAGCTATTATCAAGAGCATTAAACCAAGTTTCAGTCAAACACATAAAGTTCAATCCCATATACGTTTCATTATCTAGATATTCAGAACATATATAATTAGCTTTATCAAAATTTAACGATCTGCAATTCAAAAGTAAGAAGTCTGGATTAGGTGTTATTTTGTCTGTTCTTGAGTCTTCTTCCGGTGAAAAAACCTAGTTACAAGCGTACCCTCGGGCCACTTATTTGGTTCCATTGCTTTGCTAAAGTTATCAAAATTTATTGTAATTTTGAAGGACGCGTATAAATTGGGATATTTAGTCGCAATCGGTTCGCATTCGACTTCCGGGAATTCCTGTTTAAGCAAATTTGTTACTGCTTCTGGCTTGGTGTCCGGTTCTAATCTTGACACAAATAGATGCGCTTTTTTTTTAATTGCTTTAATAGAGGAAACATTATTTACTTTGTCACCTACGATTATATGATTTTGGCGGGGTCGTCTATTAGATTTCTTACTAACTACTGTTGTCCATAAACTATCCTTCACTTCATTCTCACTATTGTCATTCGTAGCAACCATATTTTTTTTATGTTCATTATTAGAGTCTGTTTTAGAATTTGTGGATAATTCAATTTGTTTATTATTCAATGGATTAATGTCTGTTAAACTGTTATCTTGTTTAAAGTGTTCCATGTTATCAGCACAGTTCACAGGTGAACCATTTGTTGATTGTAATGTATGGAGACCTTCATTGCACTTTAATTTAGTTAATTTATGATCTAACTGATATTTCAAACTATCAATTTGGTTTCTTAATTCACTAATTATGATGTCCTTCTGTTTAAGAACGTAGTTAATTATACGAATATCTACCTTTCCATTTTCGTCTGCGATAAGAATAAGCGCTTCATTGAAGTCTTTGTCGTCAGCATTTAAATCATCACAACAAGTGATTTCGTTTTCACTAATGAATTTTACACTTTTCACAAGTTTGGCACAACTAAGATGGAAATAATTTCCACAATTTTTACATTTAATTCCTGTTGTTACTTTAGCTTTACATTTCTTGCAGGAGACCAGTAAATTACATGTACTCGCGCCGCCCGCCTATTTCCACTTATCGTACCAGTTACCTGTAAAGGAAATGCATATGGTTTTTTCTCAAACACTCTCTTTCCTTCCTCTTCTGAAGGAGCAACAACATTTCTTACTTCATTCTGTCAAAAGAGACGGGTTACTGTAGCGATTAAAATTTAATAAACGATAAGTTAATTTTAATATTGTATACGTTAGTGGGTTAATTACCGAATAATAATTACATAACATCGATTGTACAGGGCTTATAATATTCGAGATGCAATAAAGGGGACGAAAAACGGAAACACTATCATGTTCGTTCAATTTCGTCGTTGAGGAATAATTTAAAGTAGGTAGAACAAAATTAAAACAGGCAAACGTTCTGTTATTTCTCGATTTTAGTTTTTTTTTCATGTTCACCTGGAGATTATCTAAAAACAAGTTATCGCTTGTGTGAAAATTTCAGATACGCTGATATGAAACACAGAACAGATGTAATCATTTTCTAGAGCAATTCATACTACGGGACGAGTGAAAATGTTATTTAGTTTTCCGAGTATAAATTGGTATTGTACCTATATACTGAAATAGAACATTCAAAGCGTAGGTACAAAGGTATTCCGTTTCTACAATGTATCGTTTTTGTTTTGGTTGCAATGTTAATTGAAATTCGTGGTTAAAGCGAACACTCGGAAAATTACGAAATCCCACATGTTTACAACATACATCGTTATATCATTTAAGTTATGGAAATAAAATAACGTACACTGTTCTAATTAAACTTGTCTTGAACAATACGGGTTGGATAATCTACATTGAGGTTAATATGCCATGACAATGATTTTAGGCTTTTTTATATAAATGTTTGAAATCTGTGAAATAACAGAAAATGAAAGGGATGAAATGGACGAAATAACTATAATTGCAAACTGTTGCCACAGTGGTTCAGCAAGACAAAATTAAGCAGGTTACATTAACTTTATGCAGTTACTGTTCCATCTCAAAAACACTGCACCAAGATATCTTTTAAACCTTAAACCTTAACAAACCTTCTTGAGAACAGTGAGATGCTATCCCACTACAATAGAAACCCCACGGCTTCCCTTAACGAAATCCTAAACATGAACCACAACATGCTCATTTAACTTCTACCTTTTCTCTCGTATTTGATCTTCCCCGGTAAGTTTTTTTAGTGTTGGTAAAACAGTGCCCTGCCTTTTCGGTGTATCTTCTTACAATTTATATTTCTTATCCACTCCATGTGGTACTTATCTTGTCATAATAATTTTCATTCGAGCCATTATTTCGCTTCTTCATACGTAATTTTGATACTAATTTTCCACAATGACTTACCTGTGATCTTCCATTTTTCTTTGTTATTTAACTATTTATAATTCTCGTAAGTATACTTAAATATTTTTTACATATGGTTCTTTAACCTTCACCTTTTACAGCATGACCATCACCTGTTCATCATTTCAATTATTTTACTTGCGTTTATTTAATTTATAAGCATTTACTTTGATGAATATCGAGATGTCTCTACCACATCATACATTATTGATCTCTATCCTTAAGCTAATTTAATTCTTGTAACTGTTCATCTTGTTCATATAATTTTATTAGATCATATTATAGACCTAGCCTGATGATGATATTTTCATATCGAAACTAGTCACTTTGTAATTCATTATTATCATACATTAAACGATACATAGGGAAGGTTTTGAGAATTATTTAACCATCAAATCTTATAACTTTACGTATCCCATTTCGAGCTTCACACACCAATACAACTCCACCCACTATGGACCAAACTTATCTACAAGTAATTATAATCCGAATTTCAAATGGAAATATTTTCGACAGTAGCAGTGGTATCAACAGAATATTCACTATTGTTTATCCAATTAATTACATATTTTTACAAATGTTTTATTTAAATAATATACAGTATGTCCCCAGATTGAGTTTACAAGAAGTATGATTGACCAAAAATGTTCGAATTGGAATTTCATGTTTTGGGATTCCGCCCTACTTGGTGTAAAACTTATTTTAGTTTACTTTCGATTTTTTAAAGTCAAGTGGGCCTTTACAGTTCAGCAAAAACTATTAAAGTTATAGGTAAACTACCTATTAATTAATTAATTATTAATTATTAATTGTCTAATTTGCTGTATAGTTACATAAAATAAGATATTTAACACAGAACACAAAGTTATATGTATACATACCTCACTTCAAGTTTAATCACCCAATCTTCATTTGATAATTAATCAGAGTGTTATAAAACGTCATATTAAAAATCAAGTGCGTATATTGAATAAAAGAATGAATTGAAATATGGATTTTAAATATCCAAAAAGCTCTAATTAACGTGATCTGGCTCCTAAGTGCAGATCAACTCTTTTTAGTTCATTTTTTATACCCACAGAGGAATTTAAGAGGCCAACTTTTCCAAATTAATCTAAAATAACGTATTTTAAAATTTGATCATCACTAACAAGAACGGACACGTCGCGTTAGCTGAAACTTTTAAGAAGTTCAAGACTACCTCCTGATTTTCAATTTAGATGTTTGTTTGAAATTCGTTTCGGCATTTGAAAAGCTTCAACGTGAGCTTTTTTTCTACTTTATTTGTTTACTGTATGTCTCTATCACTATCAAATCTCTCGATTAATTAAATTACAATAATTTAAATGTATTTGATTTACACGATCACACAAATCAAAACATCGTGGGGTTTCTGAGTATGAACAAACAAAAACAAAAGGCCTACCCTAACTAAAGGTACTGTCCCTTATAAATCAATTACAACTTTTGAAGCAATTTAATTCTGCAATACAAGTGGCGAAACTGTTGTAGAGTTAAAAACACTACGAAGTAAATCCAAGGGAAAGCAGAAAACTGTTATATGTATTTATGTTACGAAACTAAAGAATCGAGCTAATGAAGAATTATTAAACCTCTGCGACAACTTCGACATTATTAATTCATGTCATTTTATCATTCTAACTTATTGCCTTTCAAAACATTAATGAGCGTCAAGTTGCCCGACACCACAAAATACATTGATTAATTACAATAACCGGGTAACTCATTAATAGTATGGAATTTAATACTTTAGAATTTCTAATTATCAAACCTGCAAATAGTGAAAAGAGGGTAGTCATAAACAAACGGTCTGGCATTTCTTACATTTAGGAGCAGCTAATTATAAGCAAAGTAGATTTTCTTGAATATTGCGGGAGCTGCTTTACGCTTAAAAGTTTAGGTCGATTGCTTTCTGCGGGAGATAATTATACCAACATGAAATATAGATAATTAGTGTCCTATAAACTACATAAAAAGTTTGTTGGATGTCTCCAACCGTTTTATGAAAGTTAAAAACTCGGCCTTGCATTTAGAAATTAGTGCAGTAAAGCATTATTGAAATTATCAGGTGACTTCGTGCTTTTCAAATTTAGAGGGGTGGATTTTAAAGTTCTTAAACATTGAGAATAAATTTCGTTCAATTATGGCACGCCGTTTTACTTTTTATTAGTAAAGTGCAATTTGAACAACAAATATAATCCTTAGATGAATTTTAGTGTTTCTTCTAAATGTCTTATTAAATTTAAATGTTGCTTTTTAATATGTAGTTATTTAATATCTAAGTTTCATTAAGGTGTATTAAGAATTAAAATTGATAACGGCAAATTAAAATCCACATTTTAAATAAACTGAATTAAAAAGTAAGAATAAAAGTGATTACTTAAAAATATCAACAAACATTTTAATGTAGCTATTTAAAATGTCGTTTTAATCATTTTAATTAGTCGCTGCGATCGGCGGTGAGTTTTAAAACTGTGTAATATAGGAAATAGAATGTAAATTTAGTTCTATAATGCACCACCGACCGCAGCGACTAAATAAAATTATCAAAACGACATTTTAAATAGCTAAAATGTTTGTTGATATTTTTAAGTGATCACTTTCATTTTTAAATTTTAATTCAGTCTATTTTAAATGATGGCTTTGATTTGTTATTCCACATTTTAATTTTTAATACACGTAAATGAAACTTATACATATATTAAATAACTACGTATTGAAAAGCAACATTTAAATTGCCGCAAAATTTTTCAATGTACATACAAATAGAAACAACATTTAGAACAAAATATAAGAGACAAAATAATTACAAATAGTTTTAAGTACCTAACAGTCATATTTATTCAAACAATTTTTATGTGGGTTGAAAATGGTAGATGTAATTTAAATGTTACTTTTTAATGTGTACATACTTATTTAATATGTAAGTGTAATTCACGTGTATTAAGAATTAAAATTTGTAATACCAAATCAAAAGGAACATGTTAAATAGACTGAATTAAAATGTAAGAATAAAAGTGATTACTTAAAAATATCAATAAACATTTTAATGTAGCTATTTAAAATGGCGTTTTGATAATTTTAATTAGTCGCTGCGATCGGTGGTGAGTTTTAAAACTGTGTAATATAGGAAATAGAATGTAAATTTAGTTCTATAATGCACCACCGACCACAGCGACTAAATAAAATTATCAAAACGACATTTTAAATAGCTACCTACATTAAAATGTTTGTTGATATTTTTAAGTGATCACTTTCATTTTTATATTTTAATTCAGTCTATTTTAAATGTTGGCTTTGATTTGTTATTCCACATTTTGATTCTTAATACACGTGAATGAAACTTACATAATAAATAACTACGTATTGAAAAGCAACATTTAAATTGCCGCAAAATTTTTCAATGTACATACAAATAGAAACAACATTTAGAACAAAATATAAGAGACAAAATAATTATAAATAGTTTTAAGTAACAGCATAGGCTAATAAATACATAGACCTCTCACGTAAATGAGAAAGCCGTTTCACTTTTAACCAGCTGGGGTGGCGGCAAAAGATGGCGCCACAAGTTATTATTATTGCGGTCCACAGTGGACCAAACGCGTTTAAATACAAATCACTGCATCAATTATCTGGGACACAATAGATTAAGCAGGTAGGAAAGTCCCAAGTTAATCCTACCCTTGTTTATAAACAAGGATCCTACTAACACAACAATGAACCACTTGAAAGTACCGTCGGTTTCTTCAAGAATACATTTTTGCATAGTATGATGAAGTATGATTACTTGTAACATGAACGAGTGTGCTTTGTTTAAAAAAAATAGTAGTTTCTTATTTAAGTTTTAGATGTGTTACATCTTTATTTATCATTAATTTAATAAAACTAATCACTCAAAAGTTATTAAATTCGGCTACCCACAAAGGCCGATGTAAGAAATATGGTTAGGTACATACTTTGTAGTGCCCATTAATATTATTATTAGTATTTAGGATAATGGGGTTGTCACCCAGTTGAGGGGTTCTACCTAAGCGGTAGAACAGGGCAAATACGAGATATGAATTTATGATAATCATATAGGTACTATAATAGGTACTATATAAAATTATTGTTGTTGAGCTGATTGTAAGCTTAATTTTGAAGTAGGTATATCACAATACAATATGCAAACTTCATAAGAACATATATTTTTATTAACATTTCATTTAAAATTATGTAACAATCCGTAGAGAAGTCACAGATGAAACTAAGGCCTTCGCAAGAACTATAGACAATTTAATAGTTATTTTTTATTTATGTATCAAGGGAATTATAAGGGTCTTAATTAACGAGGGCAAAGTTTGCGTCCCGAGGGCCTTTGGACCGAGGGACAGCAATTGCCCGAGGTAATTGAGACCTATTCATTCCCGTGATACATAGATAATTTTATTTCTGACCGTGTTTAATAAAATTTGTTCATTTCCGGTATATTTGATTCAGGTATCGTCGATTGCAGTTTTGGTTGTTGCTTGTAATTGCTAGGTTACTTGTTCATAAAGAGCGTAGAGGGAATTATAGCGTCTTTATATCCCAAGGGAGTTATGACACTCTTTATCGATATCGTTACTATGACGATATAAGCTTATAATATCACGGTCAGAAATAAAATATCTTTAAGTTGCTTTGTATACAACCATAACAACCAGTTTCTGTAACTGTAAATTTAAAGGTAGGTAAACCCTTAAAAGCTGTTGCCGATATACGTAGCTTTTGTGCCTTTATCTATTACCATTGAATACATCTCTTCCTTCTTAAATGTTATTACAATAGGCTAAATGCTAAAATACCGGGCTGAGAAAAGACCTACTTAGACGGCAGCGTTCTCACTTAGTTAGTCACCCTAGCAGGACGTAGCACGTTGATTATTACAACATTGTGAGCGACGGTGGCGCCGTACATAGTCCGCACCCCACACTAACCAAAAAAATGAATACATTGGTCAGACGTCTATGTATTTATTAGCCTATGGTAACAGTCATATTTATTCAAACAATTTTAATGTGGGTTGAAAATGGTAGATATAATTTAAATGTTGCTTTTCAATGTGTACTTATTTAATATGTAAGTGTAATTCACGTGTATTAATAATTAAAATTTGTAATACCAAATCAAAAGGAACATGTTAAATAAACTGAATTAAAATATAAGAATAAAAGTGGTTACTTAACATCGTCATCCCACATTTTAATGTATCTATTTAAAATGTCGTTTTGATAATTTTATTTAGTCGCTGCGGTCGATGGTGCATTATAGAACTAAATTTACATTCTATTTCCTATACATATTACACAGTTTTAAAACTCACCACCGATCGCAGCGACTAATTAAAATTATCAAAACGACATTTTAAATAGCTACATTAAAATGTTTGTTGATATTTTTAAGTAATCACTTTTATTCTTACATTTTAATTCAGTCTATTTAAAATGTGGATTTTAATTTGCTGTTATAAATTTTAATTCTTAATACACCTTAATGAAACTTATATATTAAATAAGTGCATATTAAAAAGCAACATTTAAATTTCATAAGACATTTAGAAGAAATCCTAAAATTCATCTAAGGATTATATTTGTTGTTCAAATTGCATTTTACTAATAAAAAGTAAAACGGGGTACCATATTTAATAAGCATAATAAATAAGTGTGTACAACGAATATTTTAAAGGAACCGTTTAAAAAAGAACCGAAATGTATGAATGTGACTTGATCAAATTATGAAAGAAAACATATGTGGCTGTCAAAAGAGGAAGTTAAACACTCAATCCCGTATGAATGCAGTAGACAACCTCGACGTCGTGCTAAAATAACGATTTCTTGTTATGTGTCAAACAATGAGGTTTTCAAAGAAAATTGCAAACCACGGAATTAACGAAAAATTATAGAGAGGTGGTATATATCTTGTAAAAAAATGCAGAATGTTCACCTGAGGTAATTCTATGTTATTTCAGTTCTTATTTGGCCACTGTAATTTGGAAATTGAGAGCCAAACATAAAAGTGAAAGAAGAAGATGGGAAGAAATCGATACAGTAGCGTGGAGTAATAAGATGTAACGGCTGACAGAGTTAGTGGAAAGTAGTTTTTAGTTTAACAGTTTACAATATTTATTATTATTGCTAAATTAGGTGAAATAAAACGTAGTTACGACAATTAGCAGCAGTGGGAAATTAAAAAAGAAAGTAAAATAAAAGCAGAGTGTATATAAAATAATCACTGGCGCCGACTTACATAGGATACCTAAACATGAATAACAGTTATTCTTTTTGCAGATATGACGCCATAATATGATTTACATAAAACTTTGTTTTTCTTTCACTTTCAAACTTGACGCTCTTTCGATATGGCATCACATTCAAGTCGTACTTGGTCCACCTTGGTTTTCCAGCTCAGTTTAATGGCATCACACCTTCGCTTTGCTTGAATTCCGTCAAAATTTTGTCCTTCACAATCTTGAATTAAGTTTAACCTCCCTTAAAAATGTCTCCTTTAATCATCATGTTTCTCGCATTTTTTTAATTTTTCAACTACTTTAAAGTTCTTCGTAATTTTCTGTTTCGCCATCGCTTTCCAATTCTTGAGCTTCCTTTTGGTGTATTCACTGTTTGAAGACGAACTTTTTGGGTAGAGACATTATACCTTCCCGTGTTTATGCTGTAAATTCATTTAGTTTTTCAGTAATAATTGACAATTGAAAACTAATGTTTAAAGTATCAATTATTAGTGTCGAATATTGTAATCAGCAAAAGGAGGTGTACGCATTCGTACATTTTTACAACTTTGTTTCCTTGAGGCTACTGAAAACTGAAAGTGCTAAATTTTAGAACTTAAACGAGCACAAAACAAAACTAAAGTAAGCTATTATTATTATTATTAAATACAAAACATCTATGTTCAAATCTC
The DNA here is from genome assembly GCA_036250285.1 of Pyrocoelia pectoralis. Taxonomy (NCBI): domain Eukaryota; kingdom Metazoa; phylum Arthropoda; class Insecta; order Coleoptera; family Lampyridae; genus Pyrocoelia; species Pyrocoelia pectoralis. The sequence goes on from CM070075.1 coordinate 11,241,988, forward strand.
CAGCACGTGGTACCTAATCTTTTTAACCATATTTGTATTCGAAGTGGTTCTCGAAGGGGTGAATTAGATTGGACAAAAATAACACGCAACCTCCCCTTAACCCATTACCTCCCAACGTTGCGTTAACGCATCATGTACTTAATGATTTTTTTTAATTGTTTAAACATCTTTTAAATGAAAAGCTTTGAATGTCGTTTGGAAAAGCAGATATTCTTGTTGCCAAAACATAATTTTAATTAAAGAATTAATTGTTAGTAACTGATTTGCATCGTAAACAATTTGTAGGAAAACATGGCGTAAAAACATTTGTGTAAATTTTATTCAATAAAATACTTGGCATATCATATTTTTTCAAAGTTTTCAAATAGTTCTATTCCCAAGACTTGTCGGTATGTTTTATGTATACAAAATATTTAAATACCTTTATCAGTAAAAGTACAATCATTGATAAAGTTTGATGTTGCGTTTACGCATCATTGGGAAGATGTGTAAAATTTGCTTACTATCAAAACATTTAATTATTATGAGTCTTTTCTGTTTATGAATGCAGATATCAATGAATGTAATCGCCTACAATGAATGGAATATAAAATTACATTTTTCTATTATTTTTGTCTCCAATCTTATCAGACTTTATTTACGTAAAGTACTTACGTATTACAATTTGAGAATCCCTAATAATTGTATTTCGTAACGGAGAATATTGTCTATAAGTTCTAAAAGTACATTATTATTTCGATAACTCTGTTCGAGAGTGGTCAAAACCTGCACTTATTTGAAAATGACACTAACAAAATATTTAACAGAGGGAATTAGAAGTAGCTGTGCAAGAGGTGACTGAAGAACTAGCATAGAGGTGCGGTTGTTGATAAAGTTTACCCCCCCCCCCCTGAAGTAGACGAGCTCACAGAAGAAGAGAATTTTGATCATGAAAATCTTGACTCTGAAAATAATACAGAAAATGCCGACATTACCGGGGGGTTCGAATTGCAGTTGCCTTGTTTATCTGAAGACAATGAAAGTTAGATTCATCTGATGATGAAACTCTTGCTTCAAGTTATCATGGACTGCTGAAATTTGCAATGAACCTAAATGGATTATTGACGAAATTCAGTATACTCATTGGAAAAAGAGTCGACAGACTCCACAATAATTGAAGAACTACGTGGGAAAACGCCTTTCGATATATTTTATCTTTTTTTGACGATACTTTTGTTGACATGATAGTGAACTTTTGATTGAAATATGCTCGAGACAACAACCGTCATTTATTTACATTTTTGAGCGCCGACTTCTACAAGTTATTAAGCAATTTAGTTTAAAAATAATGTTTATTCCGGTTCACATATATTCCCAATGTTGCGTAAACGCATCATGGAGTTTCATTGTGATCAAATTATTTTTTTTTATTTTTTTTTGTTAAATTATCATTAGAAGACTGCTTTAAATAAGAAATAATAGGAAAAAAAGAAATTTTTCAATTTTTCGAATCTTGGGAGGTAATGGGTAAGTTGTAATTTATGAAAAGATGAGACGATGAAACATTATACATGATGAAAATTGTCTAATGTTTCATCGTCTCATCTTTTCATAAATTACAACTTATTAAGGGAAGGTTGCGTGTTATTTTTTACTCATCTTTTTAAAGTGATAACACGTACAATGTTGATTGTAAGACCGGTTTAAAAATATTATATCTATTTGCAAGAATTGTTACTTTTCAAAATAATGATTGCAATACGAACGGAATTAGAACTCCTTCACCAGAAGCCCTCATCATAGTGATTATAATAGAACTAATGCTAAGAAGTAAATTAAACTACAAATACACATATAAATGAAGTTCTATTAAATGTATAACCTTTCATATAGACCTACGGTGTAGGACTCCATAAATACTTATAATAATAAATAGTATTTACCTCTAATATTATTAATTTTAAAATATAAATATAAAAACACAGATAATATCTATAACCATTGATAATAATGATACGTAGTATGAAACACGTTAGGTATTTCTTAAAATAAATAATATTATCATTGTGTAAATATATCCACGATCTCTTAATACTTTCGTATCGTACAGCACTGTGAGACTCATTCTTATAATTAATTATAATTAATTATTATAATTAAAACTGTTCACAGCCATTTGGATTATCATGGAAGACCATAGTTCATACCAAATTGACATGGGGATATGAATTATGGAAATAGTGAAACTGATTGATAAGCACTTCAGCCTTGAGCAAAGAAAGTTCTTCAAGACTTCATCGACGGTTGGGTGAAATTGTGCGAACCTTATTTCCCAGAATGTATAGTATCATCTGGAATTTCTACAACAAAGAGCTTACTTTTTTGTCCAGTGAATAACCATGTCGACTCCCGCGCCCACGACGTTTTTTAAAAACTTTAACTGAAGTGTCTGTTCAGAATGCATGTAAAAAGAACTACACTAACCCTAAACGGATTGCTGCAGCTCTTCGTCTTGGATGTGGGCTTACAGGAAGAAACTGTGCAAACTAAATCTGAGGAGTCCCAGTTCTCTCTAGAAAAACTACTGAATCAAATTCAGGGAGACTTTCATCCTGATATTCGAACTGTAAACCCTCGACTGTTCAAATAATACGGTGAAGATTGTGTGATTGTTGAAACAGCTAACCAACAATGCACTATCTGTTTCAGAAACTTGCGGTACAAGATTCTCACAAGTTCGTGGTATGAGAACCAAAGATCAGATCCACCAGAAGAAAAATTACGTGTGGTGAAGGCTGTCGCTGACATGATACTGAGTGATATTCATACTCAGATGTACAATATATTTCCTGACAATTTTTTGGGCAATGTGGAGATTGTAATTCCGGAATCCAAATCTTCCAAACGATTATTCTGAAAAACAAGGGCTCGTCTCTAGATAATTGGAGAAAGAAATGAATTCTCTTTCACACGCAGTGCGACCGCGGTTTTTCATGTCACTTCTTATGAATGCCGTCCGTGTATATTTGTATGATGTCAAAATTTAATAATTTGTGCTACTCTGAAAACCTATTTAGCCCCTATCAGATATACCGAGTGATTTTTACTTACCTAGGAAATGGCGTTTTTCAAAATTGTCTCAATTCTAAAAGTGCTATTTTTCGTAAATTAAGCAAGATTTCAATGAGATTTTTTCATCGTTTGTCAGTTTTAGCTTACCGAACAATCTCAAGACCAGAAAAAAAAATTTTTTTCTTTAACTTCCGCTAAAACTAAAGTTTTAATTTTTTGCAACATTTTCAAATTTTCGCATACCAAGACATGATTTCAAAATTCAATTTGATTTCGTTAAAAACGTTAAAGATTTATAATTGGAAAAAACAATAGAAATTGTTAATTATTCCTTTAGGTTTGTTATTATTTACAGAAAAGTAATATTGTTGCATAATCTTTACGTTTTTGGTGCAACATACTTTATGGGAGAAATATTTTTCAACGAAAATTAATATCTATTTACATGGCTTCTAAAAACTCTAATTTACCCTTGCCGATGAATTACATTCACAAAAATCCTGTAAATGTTCTTTTACAGTTGCCTAAACGAGGAGATTTTTCTTTATTCAGTTTACATGATTCATACAATTAAATAGTAAAACAATCCACAGCCGTCTCATATTCTGCCTACTTAATTGACTCAAACATGTAAACCGAATAAAGAAAAAAATCTCCTCGTTTAGGCAACTGTAAAAGAACATTTACAGGATTTTTGTGAAAGTAATTAATCGGCAAGGGTAAATTAGAGTTTTTAGAAGCCACGTAAATTAATAGATATTCAACATACTTTATGGGAGAAATGTTCTTCAATAATATTGAAATTGAATTTTGAAATCATGTCTTGGTATGCGAAAATTTGAAAATGTTGCAAAAAATTAAAGCTTTAGTTTTAGCGGAAGTTAAAGAAAAAAAATGTTTTTCTGGTCATGAGATTGTTCGGTAAGCTAAAACTGACAGACGATGAAAAAATCTCTTTGAAATCTTGCTTAATTTACGAAAAATAGCACTTTTAGAATTGAGACAATTTCGAAAAACGCCATTTCCTAGCTAAGTAAAAATCACTCGGTATATCTGATAGGGGCTAAATAGGTTTTCCGACTAGCACAAATTATTGCAGTAAAAAGTTTTTTTAAAAAATCAAAAATTAAAAAAAAATCCATTTGTTGCCGACTTTTTGGCGAGCACTGTATAAAAAAATCAGAACTACCCGACCTTTTATATACCAAAATGTTTTATTTTACTAGGCTAATATTAAAAGGTCAATGCATCCGTTTTATTTAAATGAACCTTTCTTAGCATAATTTTCCGGACAGTATCAAGACGATTGCCAACATTTCGGAGACTTTCGTCGGCGACCCGATGAGAAAGCACAATGGTGTAAAGTGTAGACGTTCAGATTCAATTCCTATTCCCCTCCCCCGGGTTTTTTTTAATTGTATGACTATATTTCTTTCTTTAAATGAAAAAATAGAGAAATATAAATAAATCCAGATAGGTATTTATCGACTGGAAATCCGTTTTTGCATTAGCATATTACCATATCTGATGTGGTTTTAATATATTAATTACACCAAAATGATTCACATACTTCTCAAACCTTTATCGTTGGTAATATTATTTGATATGGAAAAGCCTTTAATCCCTTTTGAGTGTTTAATCCCAGTTACGTTCAACGCCAAGGGTACGTATCACTTAATCGAAAAATTATCATTTTCGCAACCATTAAGAAATAAAGAACGTTATTTCTACGATTTTTGAGGTTACCAATGATTTGCTATTTTTTAAATTTACAGCCTTCAGTAAATTATTATTTAGGAACTATTTTGTTTCAATCTTGATACAACGGCATGACGTACACTTATCAAAGGGATTATTACCTCTACACTGGCTCTAATTATATTAACCTAGTAAAAAGCATTTCTATTGAAACCCATTTCATTACTGTTTCCAGAAAATTTTATAATCCATAATTACACGTTTCTACATTCATAGGTACATAGCGTTTGATCCTATTTATTGAACCAATTAAACCACCTGGGAAATCCTGCACATTTCAAAAGCTGCAAGTTAATTGGGTTATTTATGTGCAGACAAAAATAATTGTGCTTTCCTATTTACCCGCTTTGTTTGCGGGATAGCTTAATACGTAAACCGATGCGAAAGGATTCGGTACGTTTCTAGGAGAGGCATTGTGATTTAGCACTTTCGAAACGGTCTGTGAAGCTGGCAAGCTAAACTTTTTATCAGTGAGATTTATAGATTGGCACCATGTTTATCTCAGTTGGTAACACAAGCAGCTTCCGCAGAGGAAATTGGTTTCATTTTCTTTATGTTTATCAAACAAGCCCTTATATTTTCTCGCAAATAGCTCTTGTTTTATTCATATTGCCGCAACGGCACAACGGATTGCTGTGATCTTATTCACAAAAACGACTTCTATTGAGTAAACTTAACCGAATTATAATAATTCTTAATAAAGTGCAATCTTCTTTCGCCCTTTTAATTGTGTGCACAGTCACGAACAAAGTAAAGTTAACCGAAAATTTCTCAACCACTACGTTCAGGGTACATTTAACAACAGTTTGCATATCATTTTCTTTGCGGTCATTCGGCCAACTTAACTAAACTTCTAAAGTAGTCTAACATTTTACAGTAAACGGAACCTCAGCGTCATTCGAAGACAAAACAATTTATGCTTTAGGTCGCGCCACGGAAAAGGAAGAAGCAGATAAACAATCAGATAATGACTGGGGTAAATACGAAACTCTAACAAGGGGTCAATAATATTTCCTCGTTTTACCGCAATTCCCGATAAAGACATAGAAAGGCATTAATTGTTTTCAGTTGGACATTTTGTTAACTCTTGATTAAAAAAGGAGAGTAATGAAATTTATTGCGGTCAAGATAAATGAACCGATAATTAATTGTACAAGTTAGTAGAGTAAAATCTACAAAAGCATTTAATAATAAATTGCACACGAATATTTGTGTGTATGTAAAACAGCGTCATTAGCTGAAGAGGTTAATATTATGCAACTGGGTAAATGTAGAGTTTAGTTTGAATGCTTTCAAGTAAGGGTACTTCAGTAGCTTAATTTGAGGTTAAGTTCTTTATATGTATGTAAAACAGCTCTCTCTTAAACTACTTCAAATAGCTACCAGAGGAGCTATGACAACTAAGTGCCTTTGAGTTACATTATTAACAGTTTCTTCTCATTCTAAAACGTCAAATATGCGAAGACTATTTCAAATACGCTTCGCAACCCGCTGAAATTCTATTTACCCCTATAACCCAATCGGTTTAGTTATATAAAACCGAAAAGTGTCAAATGCATCTTCCCTTACCTTAGCTTTTCGTCAAGGTTCGTTAGGATATAAAACCCACATACCAACCTAACGCGTAACGAAATAAGTTTCAATTTATATTTTCGAGGTCGATTTTTTTACGTTTTATAAATAACGTAAAATTGATCTGACCTGAATAAATATGTTATCTTCCAAACTGAATGATATGCGCTAATGTTGAAACTTCGAAACTACTACATATACAGTTAACGTATATGATAAACATACATTATAGCTACGAATAAATTTAGCTGTGAAAGAATTATCTTATTGGTAGATGGATATACAAAAAAAAAAGATAAAAACCAAATGGCGAATTTGAATTCAACTCACATGTTATCCCATGCATAGTGGTATAAACACGTAGTAAGATCGTATCATATATTTTAAGAGACGAAAATGACCTTTGAAAGTAAGGGAGACGGTTTGGGACGGTATGCTTCAACTCTCTAGAGATTGTCTTGATTCTGTAGTTTCTGTAGATATGATTGAATTGCCGAAAATTAGTACAAGAAATAAGGAAACTTCGTAATTTATAAGATAATTGTTTTTCGCATGTCTGTGATATAACAATATTTTAAAGCAGGTACAATTGCTTTGAATGTTCTTTGTATTTTCGTGAATTTAACTAAAAGTATGACTTTAAGGTCACAAAAATTTCGCGCCTGTGAAAAACTCGAGGGGTAAACCGCTGCGAAGTTTGGTGTACAAAAGTTAGGAAGTAAAGGGAAATATAGGAAGTATCGAAGAAGTATAGGAAGTATCGAGGAAGTATGGGAAGTATCGAGGAAGTATGGGAAATATCGAGGAAGTATCAAGGAAGTATCGAGGAAGTACAAGAAATATCGAGGAAGTTACGAAAAAATATTAAAGTCACATTAAAGAAACAACATTAAAAGCCACATTAGAATTATTACACTATTTTGTATTGTAAATCATAGATATAAAAAAAGACTTTTTGCTATGCGGACGATATCTGTTTGCGCGCGCATGTTTGTCGCGACCACGTGACGGCATAATAATATAACCTCAAAATTATTAAAAAACAAATACGCTCCCAAATACGTCATTGCTGTGCAGAGGGGGATTTGCGAACATGCGCAGGAGGCGCTCGCCTCGGGCCCCGCGATGCGGGGTCCCCCAGTACTACTACGGTATATTTTTTTAAAATGTAATTTACAGTATAAATGTGTCTTGGGCCTTATGAATTTATATTTTTACACTCTAATCACTTAATCGGTAATATAGACTATTAATTAGTGGACAGGAAATCTTAGAGAGTACTATGTTTTTGTCTGTTTTTGGTATAAGACCTATAAAATGATCTCTTCCACATTACTAACCTTATCATTTACACATATTTGAAATAAAAACATGAAAAAAAAGTAAAGGGAAATGTAGGAAATACGGGAAGTATGGAGAAAGTACTGGAAGTATGAAGGAAGTACGGGAAGTATCAAAGAAGTACGGATGGAATAGAGGAAGGATAGGAAGAAGGGGAAGTTTATTGTATACTTCCTGAAAGTAAGGAAGTATTATCGATTAGGGAAGTTTAGTGTACACAATTTTGCCAGCGGTTTACTCCTCGGAAAAACTAGGTATCTGCTTCCGATATTATATAAAATTGTTGCTTATTATTATTATTTATGGTTATGCCAAGAATTCTATATGGTAATACCACACAGTACCTTTAATATTAATTTTAGGACAAAAGGTCAAGAGACATCTCTTATTCAGATGTTCCTTGTTTACAACCTAAAAATATTTTCAGGCCCGCATTGCTCTCGGATTCGTCAGTACAGGATCGTACTCGATTATTTTAAATGGAACACCCTATAGATTTTTATATTTTTGAAATACATATTCGATTCTAGACCAAGTTTGTTTGACCTTTCACATACTTAAGTCAACTCATTTAAGAGAAAATAATTGTTTTTTAAAAATTGTCGCCGAAATCAACAATCAGTAAAAAAATCATAACTATTCAATCATTGGTAGCAATGCAACAAAATTGGAGATTATCATAAACAAAAAAACGTTTTATTTCTCGATATGCTGATTTTAAACGAAATTTGTTGCAAAAGAGACGTACTGAATTTTTTCTAACGACCACAGAAGAACTGCCAAAAGTCGACTATTTTAAATAGAACACCCTGTATATTTTTTCATGAGTGAACTGCTTTTTAAGTTAGCTTCGATTTTTGTTAAATATGTCCTATATCTAATAGTAATAGTTTCCGAGATAATAACCTTAGTATGAATTATGTATTTTGTTGTTTTCGCCCAATTCTGAAAATAAAATTAAAGGAATCAACAAACAACAACAATATTTGTATCAGATATTTACTTATTATTACCTAAATTGTGTTGTTACTTAAAAAACCAGGAATGTGAAACAAATAAAACGACTAGGTATTAAAATGTTATTGAGACAGTACGTATGCTGTTCTTTAATCATAAATACAAAGTCAAAATGAGGTTATTGTCTCGGAAACTATTACCTTTAGATATAGGACATACCTATTTAACAAAGATTAAAGCTATTATTATTGTTACTAGGGGTGGTCCCAATAGGTTCCCGCACTGCGACCTTTTGGTCTATTGTGCTCCGCGGTGTTGTCTACCCTTGAAGAATACCTATATCTTTCACAAAGTTCAGGATTTTAGTAGGGCGAATCTTGGTGACTTCCTCTTGTGTAATCTTTTCATTTCCAAGTAGGTGTTCCTTTATTGCCTTTATGAATGCCTCACATTGGCAAATGACTTGATAGGGCGTTTCATCTGCCTCACCACAACCCCTGCATGTCGGGCTTTCGCTCAATCCTATGTTGTGCAGGTGTTTGTTCAGACGACAGTGGCCCGTGACCATTTCTGTCGCAAGTTTTATCTTCGTCCTGCTTAATTTTAAGATGGACGTAGCTAGGTCCCCGTTTGGAGTTTCCAAGAAGATTTTGGAATGACTCTGTCTCGGGATTTTCGACCAATGTCTGCAATGCTCTTTCGTGAGTATTGCCTGAATCTCCTTTTTGGCTGTGTTATAAGTTATAAGTAATCCCACAAGCCGGTTCGGGGCCTCTATGAATGGTTTTGCGCTTGCCATTCTCGCAAGCTCGTCAGCAACCTGGTTACCTGCGATTCCCGCGTGCCCACGTGCCCACACTAGTGTGACTGAGTTGCACGTACCTAGTGCGTTTAGCATTTGTGTTCATTCAAGGACTAGCCCTGAATTTACCACATATGATGCTGTTTGTCACTATAAAGATTTTCCTTTTGATCAGGTTCTCTTTTAATAGCTGAGCAGCCGCTGTCAGGATTGCATATACCCCGGCTTGGAACACGGTCGCTTGTTGTCCTAGGCTTACATAAATTCTGCAGCCCCGTCCATTGCTCCCGTATACTCCAAAGCCAGTGCCCTTTGTGGTTTTTGAGCCGTCTGTGTAATACACGATTCCATTCAGCTTCGCTTTACTGGAATTGTTCTCCCAGTCGTGCCGAGGGGGGGGGGGATTGTTGTCTTAAACAGTTTGATGGGACAAACTGTTTTGGGTATCCTCTCAGTGTTCATACTAAGGGTTTTATCTTTGGAGATTTCGTCAAAAATGAGCGAGTGCCCCGCCCTTGACGACACCTCCTCGCCGTTAACTCTCAGCCGGTATGTCCCTCTAAGCGCCTCTGCCCTAATTGCTAGGTTTAGTGGCGGTAGGTTCAAAAGGGTCTCCATAGCTACCGTAGGGGTCGTTATCATTGCCCCTGTAATTCCAAGGCAAGCCTTACGCTGCGCCTTGGTAAGTTTCTGTATGTTCATCTGGGTGGAGGTTTTATGCCACCACACCAGTGAGCCATACATAATGATCGGTCTTATCATTCTCGTGTATATCCAGTGGGTCATCATTGGAGAAAAGCCCCACTTGCTTCCGAACGCTCGCCTACAGGCCCACAAGGACTTTGTGGCTTTGTTCGCTGTCTTGTCTAGGTGCGGTTTGAAGGTTAAAATTAAAGCTAAGTTAAAAAGCAGTTCATTCATGAAAAAATATACAGGGTGTTCTATTTAAAATAATCGACTTTTGACAGTTCTTCTGTGGTCGTTAGAAAAAATTCAGTACGTCCCTTTTGCAACAAATTTCGTTCAAAATCAGCATATAGAGAAATAAAACGTTCTTTTGTTTATCATAATCTCCAATTTTTTTGCTCTGCTGTCAATGATTGAATAGTTATAATTTTTTTACTGAATGTCGATTTCGGCGATAATTTTTAAAAAACATTTATTTTTTCCTAAATGAGTTGACTTAAGTAGGTGAAAGACCAAACAAACTCGGTCTAGAATCGAATATGGATTTCAAAAATATAAAAATCTATAGGGTGTTCCAGTTAAAATAGTCGAGTACGATCCTGTACAGACGAAACCGAGAGCAGTGCGGGCCTCAAAATATTTTTAGGTTGTAAACATGGAACATCTGAATAAGGAATGTCTCTTGACCTTTTGTCCTAAAATTAATATTAAAGGTACTATCGAAGAACGAAGGGCAACCCTGTATTGTATATAGTTCTGAAACTTCTGATCTGGAAACGAAGATCTGTATGTTTCAATTTGTCTTCCTTTAGTTTACTTTAATGCTTATTAACAAACAGTTTCGCTTTCAACAAAGGAACAGATTCAACCAATTTATGTTTGTCTACAATTACTTAAATTTTAATTAATGAGCAAGGCAACCTGTCCGTTCGTGTCAGTTAGTTTTATGTTTTGATCGTCATTCATGTCGCCTTGAAATGTGTAATATTGTCACTCTCCTCTCGTTGTTCAGTCAAGTTTATCTCTTTTTCGTAAAAACTTCTGCTTGTCAACCTCAACATTTCTCTTTTCTTCATATCTTTTCATTATACTTAAATACTTTACACATAATTATTCATTTTGGGGAATTTGTGCTGCAGTATTCTACACTACGATGCAGGTTATTTTTACATTTCAAATTACAAAGTGCAGATATATTGCATTAAACTTGTCACGATTGTGTGTTAATAAACATAGTAGTCTTGCTATTATAAGAAATGAAAACGCTCTCAAACCAAGCTTAATAGTGAATGAAAAGTGAAACTTTATCGCCCCTTATACGGTGCACTAGAAAAAGTATACTTAACGCCAATTGGGAAACGCTTTAAGATTTCCTAACGTAAATCAATACATCAGAAATATCAAATATATTATATAAGAAATAACTAGCAAAAGTTTATTCCGGAACCAAATAACCATCAAATCAGTTTAGGGTAACAAAAAGTCTTTGTGAATATTTTACGAAAGATACCGGGGAAACCTTTGTGGATTGATCACAGCTGAATATTTGGCGGTGACAGATGTTGTGATTTATTAAATCAGTGTTATAAACTTTGACTTATTAAAAAATATACAAGTTAACAACGTATTGTATAATTCAAAGTTTATGCAATTTAATTCCGGTACTAACCACCCACACTCTGAAAATTCTAGTGCAATATTTAAATCCCTGAAAACATTTAGGAAACCGTCTCTCATCTCGGGGTAAATTTACGACCCCATAAATATACAGGTATAAGTTTTTTCGTCAATACCTACCTTTCCGCTGAAAATTTATCAATAATTTATTTACATAATATTTTTCGGTTCAAATTTGGCACACCTTGCCGCATAATCATAATCGAATATTAAGTACATAAGGTTTATGGGGATTGCATTGTAGGTTGATTGAAAAAATGTTGATTACAGAATTATAACTTTTAACTTTTTTAAATCCAAGTTCACGTTTACAGTTTTTTATATCAATAATGTATTTAGATCATCACTCGCTAAACTGTTCAAAACAAATTGATAACATAATTAACGATAAGGACAATAAATATTATAAAGTGTGTGTAGCCAAAGCTGTCGTTCTTGGTTTTACTCTATCAGATTTCTGTTGAGTTATACGATTCTTTAAAGGCTGAAGATATGATTCAATATAAACTTTGTTGCGATCTTTACACGGAATTTGGTAAATTGTGTTTATTAAATTCTTCTGCGGTTTTGAACCATTCTGTAGGGAATTATACGCTAGAGAGCTAAAATTTTTTGTGCAGATACCACGTCTTAAAGTTTTAGGGGCAGAGAGATGTGTAAAATCTTTCTTTATATACAAAACTTTAATGGGAAAATAATTCAATGCATTGTGGCGATAAGAAATTAATAAATTTGGTTGTTGATCGTCCTTTTGATACCTCTCTTTACCTACCCCTTTGTCTTCTAACATGATTAATAAAGTTACATTGTTTGTTTCAAAAATATCTGTGACGTTTTAAAAATAATGTTTGTGATTACCTTTTAGTAAAATTTTTAAGAAGTAAAGTAGAAGTACAATAATTGCTTTTGTATCCATCCACCTGGCCGTCTCGTCTAGATCTATTTCTGTTTTGGACTAATATTTAGTGATCTTTCCTACAGGAATGAAACGTTCTATTTTTGTGCCATATAAAGTATTCGTTTGATTTCGAATTTTATAAGTTTGGATTATCGAATGGTTGTATAGTTAAATCATGAAGGGTAGAAGAAGGAGGTCGAACGTTAGTAATATAATCGCCCGTTATAAACTTTAAATAAAACCCACTTTTACGGTATATTTTTGGATCACCTTCTTTGTAGCATACTTTGGTTGAATTATAGAAACCAACATTTTTTTCCTCTTGTTCGCGATAAAAACGCATTTGTGCTTATATATATTTTTTTAAATGTGGCAAATGGATTGCCAAAGTTCGTCGACAAATACATAACTTTGCACATAAACTAAAAATGCAGAAAAATAAAGTGTTTGCTATATTCTATACAGACATTAGATGCACTGAAAAGCTGTTGCTGTTTGGTAAGTAATATTTAACCCAATTCAAGAAATTATAGTTACTGAAGTAAGGAAATGCGAGATATGTAAATTACAAGACAATGATCGGTATTACAACTAGCGGTTCCTGGGAATATAAACTCCAAGAATATTTCGTGGGAATATTCCCGGGAAAATTTCCAAATATCACATTTTGGGACGGAATTTTTCTCCATAAAGGAAGCAACAGCAATATATATTTTAGTTATGTTTATTTACAGCAATTAGATATGATTTGTAGTGTAAGTAAAGGGTGCCAAGTTTTATTATAACATGTCTTTCTTGATTTATTTAACATTATAATAATTGAAGCGTTTCGCCAATATGTAGTGGCTTTATCAAGTTTACCTTCTTAATGAATTTTTCAATTATGGAGTTAGAATATGATGGGAAAAAATTTTCATGTCAATTATATTATATTTTAGTAAGTTATAATAATAAAAGCTAAAAAAAATTTCTGGGACTAACAGACAAAACATCCCTATTCCGATAGGTCCGGCTACTTAAAAAACCAACAATGATTGTCTTTAAAAAGACATCACCACGATACTTCCGCTTACCGCTCACCGTTACTGCCATCGTTTTCAGTAGCACCCTCTTCCTCGCCATTGTCTGTATTGCAATCTATCCATCTCTCCCGTTATCTCGTTCTCACTAGTACTCGTACTACTACTGCCACCACCTCTTTCTGTTAACATCACCCGCGGAATTGTGGTTAATCGATTTCGCCTTTGGAGTGTATCCATCTGAAGCAACTGAAAGGGGGTTCAATTGCTGCCGAAGTTACAGGAAAGAGAGAATTTTACAGCAGCATTGGATAACGTGGAAGATCCTTTCCACCAAGTAAGGGGTGATAATATGTCGATACTTTTCTAAAGATAATGTTACGACCATGCATCTGAACATGTTGGGCGATATTCTGCAGACTCCGACATAACAGCTGCATCATTAATGTACACCATTTGAGAAGCGAGAAACCATCGACCATTTCCTCATTTGTTGGGTTCACCCCAAGTTTTTTTCACATCGCACAAATTATTTCACGTCTCAATTTTTTTGCTAATTGCTTGTAGTTTTAGATTGAAATTACATGTTGCTAAATTATGGAACAAATTTATTATTTTGCAAACAATTTATTTCAGATAAAAATCCTGAAATAGGTCGATTTTTAATTTTAAATTCCGATATTTTAAATATTATGCGAACATGGTGACGTCACCAGTTTTGACGTGGTGACGTAATTGTTAATTTTTTTAAATTGAAATGTGGGCCTTGTAATACCTCATTTGAAATGTCTTTTAATAATGTATTCAGTAGTATCTGACTAATGCTTAATACAGGGAAAATAAAAAGTAATTTAATTTAATCAGAGAATAACTTTATAATAAACGAACTGCAATATTAAATTAATTAATTACATATGATGATAAATAAAACAACGACAGCAATGAAATTTAATGATGAAATGTAAAAAATTGTTATGTTTTTAGATTAAAGCACCCGAGTAGAACACCGACACCTTTTCCCCCCCCGTTTTTGACGTCACGGTGGGGGGTCATGGCCCACGTGGGGGACGTGTTTTATCCTTAGGGGTGATCCTGGAGGGGGTAATTTATTTTTAGGGGTGATTCTGGATGCTGGATGCTGGATGCTGGATGCCTTTTTGGCTAGACGCCATCTTGGATTTTGACGTCACTAACCCACTATAGGCCCACGTGGGGGGCGTGTTTTTTATCCTTAGGGATGATTCTGGATGCTGGATGACTTTTCTGGATGCTGGATGCTGGATAGTTTTTCTTAATGCCTTTTTGGCTTTCTGGATGCTGGATGCCCTTTGGTTTTTCTTAATGCCCTTTTGGTTTTTCTTAATGCCTTTTTGGCTTTTCTGTTTTCTTAATGCCTTTTTGCCTTTTGGGTTTCTTAACGCCTTTTTGCCTTTCCCGGATGCTGGGGCACCTTGCGTCATCTTGGATTTTGACGTCACTAACCCCACAATAGGCCCACGTGGGGGGCGTGTTTTTATCCTTAGGGCTGATTCTGGATGACGTAATTTATCTTTAGGGATGATTCTGGATGCTGGATGCTGGATGTTGGATACCCTTTTGGTTTTTCTTAATGCCCTTTTGGTTTTTCTTAATGCCTTTTTGGCTTTTCGGGTTTCTTAATGCCTTTTTGCCTTTCTGGATGCCTTTTTGGCTTTTGGTTTCTTAATACCCTTTTGGATTTCTGTTTTCTTAATATCCTTTTGCTTTTTCTGTTTCTTAATGCCTTTTTGGCTTTTGGTTTCTTAATACCCTTTTGGTTTTCTGGTTTCTTAATACCCTTTTGGTTTTTCTTAATGCCTTTTTGCCCTTCCAGGTTCCTGACCTTTTTGCCTTTTCGGGTTTCTTAACGCCTTTTTGCCTTTCCCGGATGCTGAATGCCTTTTTGACTTTTGGTTTCTTAATACCCTTTTGGCTTTCTGGTTTCTTAATGTCCTTTTGCTTTTTCTTAATGCCTTTTTGGCCTTCCCGGTTCCTGACCTTTTTGCCTTTTCGGGTTTCTTAACGCCTTTTTGCTTTTCCCGGATGCTGAATGTCTTTTTGGCTTTTGGTTTCTTAATACCCTTTTGGCTTTCTGGTTTCTTAATGTCCTTTTGCTTTTTCTGTTTTCTTAATGCCTTTTTGGCCTTCCAGGTTCCTGACCTTTTTGCCTTTTCGGGTTTCTTAACGCCCTTTTGGTTTTTCTTAATGCCCTTTTGGCTTTTCGGGTTTCTTAATGCCTTTTTGTCTTTCCTGGATGCCTTTTTGGTTTTTGTTTTCTTAATACCCTTTTGGTTTTCTGGTTTCTTAATGTCCTTTTGCTTTTTCTGTTTTCTTAATACCTTTTTGGCTTTTCTGTTTCTTAACGCCTTTTTGTCTTTCCCGGATCCTGAATGCCCTTTTGGTTTTTCTGTTTTCTTAATGCCTTTTTGGCTTTTCTGGATGACCTTAGGACTGGCTTTGAGGATGGCCTTAGGACTGGCTTTGAGGATGGCCTTGAAGTTACCCTTGAGAAGTGGCCATGAGAAATGACCTCGAGGAGGAGGAGGACCTTAGAGTTGACCTAGAGGTCGGCCTTGAGGCGGGGATTGAAGCTGACCTTGAGGATGGTCTTGGGGGTTTCCTTGGACTTGGCCTTGGGTTTCACCTTGAGGATGGCCTTGAAGCGGAGTCTGGAGTTGACCTTGTTTTAAAATTGTCGGTTACATTATTATTACAATTCATTTCTTAGACCTAAACATATATTCTTTTAAAATTGAATTGATTCGTATAAGGTTTTAATTATTTTATCCTTTTGGATTAAATATGAAGTCAACATTTTACATACAATTTTCACTTAATTCCCTTCATGTAGTACTGCATATGCATAAGCTTTAGTGAGGAATTCAATTTCTAGTTTTGCTTTTTTGCGAATAGGAAGTTGGTCTAAAATTGTAGACAGTTGTTCACAAATGGGATTTACTTTTGCTTGTGTTACATTAGGAACAGGTAAACTTTCAATTGCAGTTAAATTTGCACCTTCCAATTTCATTAGTACCTGAAAAACATCTATTTAAAAAATATGCAACTTATGGGATACACCTACTACAAACCTTCGGCTTTATTTTTTTGGATGGGCGTACAATTTCTTGGGATGAGCCTGATGTTGGAGAAATCAAATTGCTTATTGTACTACAACAAAACCCGAATATCAATATAGTTACCTTTTATGAAATATGAAAGCTAAAGGTGGTAACAAAAACATGTTCATACCTCCTTGGAGCAATTACATCCGTAAGAAATTTCATACCGTCATAAAATTTCCACGGTTTTCGTTGCTTTTCTGAAGAAGATCCACTTGTAACACGCATCTCCGTTTCGCCTTCACATCGTATGTAGGTGTCACGGAGATTTCTCCATTTTTTTTGTAAAGTTTCAACTGACTTTTCTGCAATACAATGCATAAGATGTGTGTTAAATAATAATATACCTATATATAATTAGTATGTATGTTGATCACCTAAAGCATCACTAATTTCTTTCCATAACTTGTCTCGCTCGGTTTTGCATCTGGTAGACATCGGCAAACGTGAATCCCACAACACAGGACGATCATGCACCATAGCAATTAGGATCTCATCCCACGAATTAAACTGGGGGTCGGGTAATTTTGACTTTTCCTCCTGTACCTCTCCCGATTTCTCTTCCTTCAATTGATCATAATTCCCGTAAGGGCTGTCAATGCGCTCTATACTGTAGCACTCTACACCACAAATTTGAATTTTTTCTATATTATACATTACGAGGGATGTTTTTGTGATTAAGCAAGCAAAGGTGTTCAACTGACACACACACAGAAAATAACTGGTAGTAGTCAAATGTAAAGTTTTTTATTTACTTAATTTAATAAAGAAAGGAAGTTTAATATAGAAATTTTGAATCGACCTTACATATACGATTTTAGTCAAATTTCGTACGAATTTCGTAAAGTTTCGTACGAATTTCGTAACATTTCGTACGAATTTCGTAACATTTCATACGAATTTCGTTACATTAAACATACCTATTTTAGACATGAATAACGATAAATATGGTAGAGAAGTACGAATGTCGTAAAGTTTCGTGCGAATTTTATAAAGTATCGTACGAATTTTGTAAAATTTCGTACGAATTTCGTAAAGTTTCGTGACATTTCGTACGAATTTCGTTACATTAAACATACCTATTTTAGAAATGAATAACGATAAAATATGGTAGAGAAGTACGAATGTCGTAAAGTTTCGTACGAATTTTATAAAGTATCGTACGAATTTTGTAAAATTTCGTAAAGTTTCGTGACATTTCGTACGAATTTCGTTACATTAAACATACCTATTTAGAAATGAATAACGATAAACATTGTAGGGAAGTGCGAATTTCGTAAAGTTTCGTACAAATTTTGTAAAATTTCGTACGAATTTCGTAAAGTTTCGTACGAATTTTGTAAAATTTCGTACGAATTTCTTTTAAGAGAGAAAAATAGAATTTTTCTTTCGCAGAACGTTTTCAATTTTAACATGAAGTAAACAGTTAATGTCTTTTTGGCTTTATGAATTAATGCCCTTTCGGCTTTTCCGGATAACTTCCTTAATGGCTTTTTGGCTTTCCTGGATGACTCTTCCTGAATGTCCTTTTGACTTTCCTGGATGACGTAATCCGTTACTCGATTATAGATTTGATTAGATAAATAAAATCGTGTAGTATCTTCTTGAGTTTTGGTGTGGTGATATTAAATCTTTGCTTTTGTTTATTTAATCAAATCTATAATCGAGTAACGGATTACGTCATCCAGGAAAGTCAAAAGGACATTCAGGAAGAGTCATCCAGGAAAGCCAAAAAGCCATTAAGGAAGTTATCCGGAAAAGCCGAAAGGGCATTAATTCATAAAGCCAAAAAGACATTAACTGTTTACTTCATGTTAAAATTGAAAACGTTCTGCGAAAGAAAAATTCTATTTTTCTCTCTTAAAAGAAATTCGTACGAAATTTTACAAAATTCGTACGAAACTTTACGAAATTCGTACGAAATTTTACAAAATTTGTACGAAACTTTACGAAATTCGCACTTCCCTACAATGTTTATCGTTATTCATTTCTAAATAGGTATGTTTAATGTAACGAAATTCGTACGAAATGTCACGAAACTTTACGAAATTTTACAAAATTCGTACGATACTTTATAAAATTCGTACGAAACTTTACGACATTCGTACTTCTCTACCATATTTTATCGTTATTCATTTCTAAAATAGGTATGTTTAATGTAACGAAATTCGTACGAAATGTCACGAAACTTTACGAAATTCGTACGAAATTTTACAAAATTCGTACGATACTTTATAAAATTCGCACGAAACTTTACGACATTCGTACTTCTCTACCATATTTATCGTTATTCATGTCTAAAATAGGTATGTTTAATGTAACGAAATTCGTATGAAATGTTACGAAATTCGTACGAAATGTTACGAAATTCGTACGAAACTTTACGAAATTCGTACGAAATTTGACTAAAATCGTATATGTAAGGTCGATTCAAAATTTCTATATTAAACTTCCTTTCTTTATTAAATTAAGTAAATAAAAAACTTTACATTTGACTACTACCAGTTATTTTCTGTGTGTGTGTCAGTTGAACACCTTTGCTTGCTTAATCACAAAAACATCCCTCGTAATGTATAATATAGAAAAAATTCAAATTTGTGGTGTAGAGTGCTACAGTATAGAGCGCATTGACAGCCCTTACGGGAATTATGATCAATTGAAGGAAGAGAAATCGGGAGAGGTACAGGAGGAAAAGTCAAAATTACCCGACCCCCAGTTTAATTCGTGGGATGAGATCCTAATTGCTATGGTGCATGATCGTCCTGTGTTGTGGGATTCACGTTTGCCGATGTCTACCAGATGCAAAACCGAGCGAGACAAGTTATGGAAAGAAATTAGTGATGCTTTAGGTGATCAACATACATACTAATTATATATAGGTATATTATTATTTAACACACATCTTATGCATTGTATTGCAGAAAAGTCAGTTGAAACTTTACAAAAAAAATGGAGAAATCTCCGTGACACCTACATACGATGTGAAGGCGAAACGGAGATGCGTGTTACAAGTGGATCTTCTTCAGAAAAGCAACGAAAACCGTGGAAATTTTATGACGGTATGAAATTTCTTACGGATGTAATTGCTCCAAGGAGGTATGAACATGTTTTTGTTACCACCTTTAGCTTTCATATTTCATAAAAGGTAACTATATTGATATTCGGGTTTTGTTGTAGTACAATAAGCAATTTGATTTCTCCAACATCAGGCTCATCCCAAGAAATTGTACGCCCATCCAAAAAAATAAAGCCGAAGGTTTGTAGTAGGTGTATCCCATAAGTTGCATATTTTTAAATAGATGTTTTTCAGGTACTAATGAAATTGGAAGGTGCAAATTTAACTGCAATTGAAAGTTTACCTGTTCCTAATGTAACACAAGCAAAAGTAAATCCCATTTGTGAACAACTGTCTACAATTTTAGACCAACTTCCTATTCGCAAAAAAGCAAAACTAGAAATTGAATTCCTCACTAAAGCTTATGCATATGCAGTACTACATGAAGGGAATTAAGTGAAAATTGTATGTAAAATGTTGACTTCATATTTAATCCAAAAGGATAAAATAATTAAAACCTTATACGAATCAATTCAATTTTAAAAGAATATATGTTTAGGTCTAAGAAATGAATTGTAATAATAATGTAACCGACAATTTTAAAACAAGGTCAACTCCAGACTCCGCTTCAAGGCCATCCTCAAGGTGAAACCCAAGGCCAAGTCCAAGGAAACCCCCAAGACCATCCTCAAGGTCAGCTTCAATCCCCGCCTCAAGGCCGACCTCTAGGTCAACTCTAAGGTCCTCCTCCTCCTCGAGGTCATTTCTCATGGCCACTTCTCAAGGGTAACTTCAAGGCCATCCTCAAAGCCAGTCCTAAGGCCATCCTCAAAGCCAGTCCTAAGGTCATCCAGAAAAGCCAAAAAGGCATTAAGAAAACAGAAAAACCAAAAGGGCATTCAGGATCCGGGAAAGACAAAAAGGCGTTAAGAAACAGAAAAGCCAAAAAGGTATTAAGAAAACAGAAAAAGCAAAAGGACATTAAGAAACCAGAAAAACCAAAAGGGTATTAAGAAAACAAAAACCAAAAAGGCATCCAGGAAAGACAAAAAGGCATTAAGAAACCCGAAAAGCCAAAGGGCATTAAGAAAAACCAAAAGGGCGTTAAGAAACCCGAAAAGGCAAAAAGGTCAGGAACCTGGAAGGCCAAAAAGGCATTAAGAAAACAGAAAAAGCAAAAGGACATTAAGAAACCAGAAAGCCAAAAGGGTATTAAGAAACCAAAAGCCAAAAAGACATTCAGCATCCGGGAAAAGCAAAAAGGCGTTAAGAAACCCGAAAAGGCAAAAAGGTCAGGAACCGGGAAGGCCAAAAAGGCATTAAGAAAAAGCAAAAGGACATTAAGAAACCAGAAAGCCAAAAGGGTATTAAGAAACCAAAAGTCAAAAAGGCATTCAGCATCCGGGAAAGGCAAAAAGGCGTTAAGAAACCCGAAAAGGCAAAAAGGTCAGGAACCTGGAAGGGCAAAAAGGCATTAAGAAAAACCAAAAGGGTATTAAGAAACCAGAAAACCAAAAGGGTATTAAGAAACCAAAAGCCAAAAAGGCATTAAGAAACAGAAAAAGCAAAAGGATATTAAGAAAACAGAAATCCAAAAGGGTATTAAGAAACCAAAAGCCAAAAAGGCATCCAGAAAGGCAAAAAGGCATTAAGAAACCCGAAAAGCCAAAAAGGCATTAAGAAAAACCAAAAGGGCATTAAGAAAAACCAAAAGGGTATCCAACATCCAGCATCCAGCATCCAGAATCATCCCTAAAGATAAATTACGTCATCCAGAATCAGCCCTAAGGATAAAAACACGCCCCCCACGTGGGCCTATTGTGGGGTTAGTGACGTCAAAATCCAAGATGACGCAAGGTGCCCCAGCATCCGGGAAAGGCAAAAAGGCGTTAAGAAACCCAAAAAGGCAAAAAGGCATTAAGAAAACAGAAAAGCCAAAAAGGCATTAAGAAAAACCAAAAGGGCATTAAGAAAAACCAAAAGGGCATCCAGCATCCAGAAAAGCCAAAAAGGCATTAAGAAAAACTATCCAGCATCCAGCATCCAGAAAAGTCATCCAGCATCCAGAATCATCCCTAAGGATAAAAAACACGCCCCCCACGTGGGCCTATAGTGGGTTAGTGACGTCAAAATCCAAGATGGCGTCTAGCCAAAAAGGCATCCAGCATCCAGCATCCAGCATCCAGAATCACCCCTAAAAATAAATTACCCCCTCCAGGATCACCCCTAAGGATAAAACACGTCCCCCACGTGGGCCATGACCCCCCACCGTGACGTCAAAAACGGGGGGGGAAAAGGTGTCGGTGTTCTACTCACCCGGAGGTACTGAAACTACCAGTAAAGGGCAAATCTGGCAGGTGGTAAAGTTTTGACTGATATATAATTATTGTGACACCTGGTAACTAACCTTAAAAGGTGAAACAAAACTATGTAAAAACCGAAGTTAACAATTAATTACATGTTTAAAAATCGACATTTAAAATTAATAATCGACCTATTTCAGGATTTTTATCTGAAATAAATTGTTTGAAAAATAATGAATTTGTTCCATAATTTAACCGTTCACTGTATAATGTTAATTTTTGTTAACAGTGGTGTGGTCCATTGCTCACAAAGGGGTTAAACAGATTAGGCAAATTACGAACTCTCAACCTCCCTTTGGAAATATATTTAATAACGACAGAGTGTGTTTAATAAATTGCTATTAAATTGCTACATGTTTCGGGATACTCCGATCCCATTATCAAGCAAAATCATTGAAAATGTCCATTGAAAACAGTTGTATAAAATAATTACACATCTAAAAATTAACGATATAAATTACAGTATAAAAGCTTAGATTTAAGATTCACCTAATTAACGACAAATAGGTTAAGAACTAGTTGAGACTGATCTAGTTTAAATCGACGTTAAAATATAATAAAATTTAAAGGGACCTCCAATGAGGAACCCGGGATTGCCTTAAGGGCCAAGGGAATAGGGGGATGAAAAGGGATGAATTAAATTATGGGGAAATTACAGGTGACAGCAAGTGAAGGAAATGGATGAACATGAATGACAAGATGCGCGCGACACCTACATTACTTTAGCGGACTAGGGTAAAAGCAAAAAGCAATAAGAGTGAAGTATACACAGTGAACAAATAGAATTGGTCTGAAAATCCACCAACTCATTAAGCAAACCGGGATTCTCTTTGTTGCGTGTGATTTCTAAATTTTCAAGAGTGTTAAGTAGAGGGCCCTTCCTGCATTTATGCAAAATATGGAAATCGCTGCTACGATCAAAACAATGACCGGTATTAAGAACGTGTTCCGCAAAAGCAGATTTACGGTCCAAGTTGTTATTAGTAATACATTTCGAATGTTCATTGATACGGGTAGCAAAGGATCTCCCTGTCTGTCCAATATAAAAGGCTGGGCAAGATTGACAGTTCAGTTGATAAACACCGGACGAGTCCAAAATGTGAGTGCTGTCTTTATTTTTGACAATGGATGAACGTAGGGTGTCAAAGCTGGAAAATGAAATCTTGATACTATGATGTTTAAAAATGTTTGGATAACATGCGAAATTTTCGGCTTAACGTCAATTTAAATTAGTTCAGTCTGAACTAGTTTTTAACCTATCTTTTAAACTTGATTTTGTTACTTCCTATTTGTCGTTAATTAGGTGAGTCTTAAATCTAACTGTAATTTATATCGTTAATTTTTAGATATGTAATTATTTTATACAACTGTTTTCAATGGACATTTTCAATGATTTTGCTTGATAATGGGATCGGAGTATCCCGAAACATGTAGCAGTTTAATAGCAATTTATTAAACACACTCTGTCGTTATTAAATATATTTCCAAGGGGAGGTTGAGAGTTCATAACTTGCCTAGTTAATTTTTGTATTTTTTAACGAAGTATTGATATAGGTAGTAAAATTAATGTTTCACGAAAAAGGCTTGCGTACACATTCAAATATATATTATTTCTTTCTAGCTTGTAATATTTGAAGTAGACAGCATGAAATATTTACCTTACTTTAGATATATTTCTTCAATTCAATTCAATTCAATTTTATTGTTTTCTTACCAAAAAATATACAAATATCCTTATTTTAATTCTAATAAACAAAAAAATATACAAAAGAAAAAACAAGGTACTATACCTACTCCAAAACTTTCTTCAATCCCGCCCCCTTCGTTTCACCCTTTTCCTTCTCTCTAACACCTCTTTCATCCACCCCACCCCTACCCCCTTCTCTCCCAGAATCACCTTTCTCTTTCTCCCCTCTTATCTTAGCTCCTCACATTCCCTCTTCATATGCCACACACCTTCCCTCTCTTCCCTGCACATTCTGTAAACCCTTTTCTCGTCCTTCCACCAATTGATACATACGCCAAAAATGGCGGACGGTACTTGTGACAAATCTACCGCTGCAGTTAAAACTTGCAAAAAGTGTAAAAATTATGCGCAGAGTGGTTTAAAGTGTATCAAATGTGAAGCTGTAACGCATGTAAGTTGTGCTAAATTACTAAAAAACATTATCAAAATTGATGATAAGTTCATAAATTGCTGTGATACTTCTGACAATTCCAACAAAACGGAGTACATTAGTACATCGCAACGTAACCCGCTTGGAGAGAACCCAAGTTCAATTTTAGAAACTCCTTATCTAAAAGAGCTTCTAAACACAAAGATGAAATTATTTACAATCAACGAATAGCGATAATAGCTTTACAAGAGCAAGTTCGTTTGTTAAATGTTGCAAATATTAGTGTTAAAAATCTAAATTCACAAACTTACGCGACATCTGTAAGCAAATCCCTGGAAACGTCTAAAGCAAACACAAGGACAACAAAATCAAATAGTATTGATGCAGATAAAGCGGAAATACCGTCAAATGTTACTACCGATAATGCTAAATCGACTCGTAAACCTAACGTAATTTCCAGCAATGTAAATAAACAAACCATTGACATACAAAATATCGGGGATGTTAACAATCTGGATACAAAATATGTTGATGAGTTGCGTAACCAGATTACCGATGAATCCACTGCACCTTTTACTGAAGTTTCCTATAAAAAAAGAAAAAAACCTACAAAAAATGTCCCCATTGTTGGGGTAATGGAAGGCATCAATAATAAATCTTGCTTGAAAGCAATAGAAAAATTTGCATATTTACACGTGTACAAACTACATCCAGACACAAAAGCTGATGATCTAATGTTACATCTAAGACCATCTTTTCCAGAAGCTGAATGTGTACAACTAAAATCTGTTCATCCAGAAATCTATTCATCATTTAAAGTTACGATTAAGCATGAAAATCTTGATGATGCCACGAAACCGACCTTCTGGCCAAAAGGAACATGTGTAAATCGGTTTTTTCATCGAAAATCGAGAATCCTTCAAAAGGAGTGACAAACAAAGTAAAAGAAAAGAAAACTAATAAAGAAAACCAAAATACTACTACTGAATACAAGTTATCTGTTTTTCATTTGAACATCCAGTGTCTAACAAATAAGTTAAATGAGCTAGAATGTTTCATCTTCGATCAAAATTATGATTTCATTTGCCTAAGTGAACACTGGTTTCGTAATTCGGATGACCTAAGTAGTCTCACGATAGCAAATTTCAACACTGCAGGTTTCTACTGTAGGTCAAATTTGACCCATGGAGGTGTGCTAATATTAAAAAAAAGTAATTTATACACATTACCGTTGAAAACAATTAATGATATGTCGATTGAGTTTCATTGTGAACTTAGTGCAGTGTTATATAACCGCAAAATAGTAGTACTAGTCATATATCGGTCTCCAATGGGCGACTTTGACATTTTCATTGATAACCTACAATTAATACTGGAGAAGTTATCTCCACAATATCAGGTGATACTCTCTGGAGACTTTAATGTACATTTTTGTAAAGACAACTTGAATACAAGGGCATTATGTGATCTGTTAAAAACCTATGGCTTCATAAAAACAATCTATTCCCCTACTCGCGGTGATAATTGTATTGACAATATCTTCATTAATTTCTCAAAGACTAAGTATACAACAAGTGTACTAGAAACAGGGTTATCTGACCACTCTGGCCAATTAATAAAATTACCCTGTGATATTTCTCTTAATTGTGAATTGTATTATTCAACAGTAGTCAGACCAATCACGAAAAAGGCATTAATTTGTATTTCAGTATACTGCAACAGGCAGATTGGTGTGAATTGAAAAATAATGAAATCGATTGTAATACTCGATTTACGACTTTCTTTGAAAAATTACATTCAGCATTTTTACTGTCATTTCCAAATAAATTAGTTAAATTAAGATCTCGTGACAATAATATTTTTGGTTTGACGAAAAACTTAGAAATTAAGAAATAATTTGAACTTAGCATGTGAGTTATATAAAAAGTATCAAACTACAATGTTAAAGAATCTGTACACGTCTATCAGGTGCAGGTATAAACAGGAAATAAAATCAGCTAAAATCAAAGCTAATGATAATTATATTAACAATTCTGGTAATCGTGTTAAAGCGATGTGGAATATCATTAATGCGTATAAATCAATATCTGACAATAAAAACGTTTCAAATATAACTGCGAATGAATTTAATAATTATTTCTCTACTTGTAACGATTTCTCGCTCGACGTAGTTAATTGGACATCCGATTCTCACAGTGATTGTTTAATAAGCAATACTTGTAATGAAGACACTATCAGCTTTAATTTTACCGTAGTATCTCAAGTTACAGTTAGAGATGCGCTGCATTCTCTAAAAAGCAGTAATTCTAAAGATATATATGGAATGAGCGCTAAAGTCATCAAAAGCATGACCAGTGTTTTGGTTACTCCTCTTACAACTTTAATCAATTCTTCAATCACTTCTGGAGTGTTTCCTGATGTCCTAAAGTTAGCTCTTGTCGTCCCTCTTTATAAGAAAGGCAATATTAATGATCCTGATAATTACAGGCCAATATCGCTTTTACCTATCTTATCAAAAATAATCGAGAAAATCCTTGACTCTCAAATTCGAAATTATTTCGAAACAAATAGTTTATTTTACCGCAATCAATTCGGCTTTCGAAAAAATAATGGTACAGCAGATGCGATAACTTTATTTGTTTCCAAAACACATGATTCCTTTGAAAATGGTATGTACTCAATCGCAACCTTTATTGATTTTACGAAAGCATTTGACCGTGTGTCTCATGATATTTTATTGCAAAAGTTAAGTCTTTTATATGGGTTTGATCATTGTAGTGTGTCTTTAATAAAATCATATTTGAATAATAGATTTCAATGTGTTTTTTATAATAATAATATTTCGGAGAAGATCCGCATTAAAAACGGTGTTCCGCAAGGTTCAATACTTGGGCCACTACTTTTTCTGATTTATATTAATGACTTGCCTGTCAAACTAAATCATGATTGTGAATGCATTTTATACGCTGATGATGCGACCCTAATCAGTACAGGTTGTGATATGGACACGGCGGTAACTAAATCAAACATCGCAATAAACGTCATAGAAAATTGGTGCAAACATAATAAACTTGTACTAAATTCGACCAAAACCGTAAATCTTGCTCTTACTTTGCGACATATAAAAGAACATAATGATTTACTATCAACCAAATTCCTTGGTTGTGTGATAGATACTAAACTTGATTTTAATGCCCATTGTAAGGAATTATGCAAAAAGTTAAATCGTTCAATCTTTCTGTTAAAAAGGCTCGTTATGAGCACGTCCAAAACTGTTGTAAAGACAGCATATTATGCCCTTGTGCATAGTAACATCTCTTATGCTATTTTAGCTTGGGGACACTCGTATAACTGGCATACCATTTTTAGGCTCCAAAGAAGGGCTATCCGCATAATAGCAGGATTAGGATATAGGGAGGATTGTCGAGCGTCGTTCAAACATTTAAAAATATTAACGATGCCTTCTCTTTACATTTTGGAATGTTTGTGCTATGCAAAGAAACACTTAAATCAATTTTCTAGTCAATCCGAATTTCACAATTATGGAACTAGGTTGAAAAACAATATCAGAACTGATCGATGTAGACTTACTAAGACACAAAACGGTCCAAATTTTCAGGCCCAGTTGCTATTTAACAGATTACCAGAGCACATTAGATGTTTACATATGAGTAAGTTCAGAGAAATGATTAAAAAAATTTTACTGACCCACGCGTTTTTTGATTTTCACGAATTTTATACCTGCAATCTAACGATTGATATGTGATATGCATGTTATTTACATTTACCTTATATTTTTTATTATTTAATTTTAAAACTAAATATTGACGCGTGTAAGTATATTTATAGATACATAAACACTAAATATATTATTATTATTATTATTATTATTATTAATATCTATTCTCATTTTCCGCACTCAAATCTTGGCACTATTCTTTTTTCCTTCAATCCAATGTCTCCCAACAGGTACTTGGCCTTGCCTTCCACCATAATCCCCCGATATCGATCATTATATCTCCAACCCCAACCCCCATCTCCAGTATTTTTCCTGCACTCTCTCCATTTTTTCCCACTTCTTCCACCCCCATATCTCTGCTCCGTACCACATCAAAGTCCTTACTGGCTTTTCAAAAATCTATCTTCTCTTTCCCATATCCTCCCCAAAAACTCTTTCCTCCACTCCCCACACTCTCCCCATTAGTCTATTACCCTTATTTGCCAGTTCTCTCATATGTACCTCAGCCTTATTGTCATAGACATATTTCTTACACTAATTAAATTAAACGGAGCAAACGTTTTAAATATATAAAAGTTACCATTTACAACAGAAAAACATTATTTTGAGTAACATTAAACCAAAGAATTCAAAAATATATTTTCCCGCTTAATTTGATATAATTAAATATGTTATAGTTATTTAACGTTAGAGTGCTGTACCTACATTATTTAATTCGATAGTTACAGTTCCTTGGAATTTCCAAAGTTATAAATTCATTAGTATATCAACATACATAAAGTAAGTATATAAGCACAATAAATTTTGTGTTAATTCAAGTTAGTTGTTCTACTACAATCAGAAAATGCTGGGAAAGTTTTAAATCCAACGTAGTCAACAGCTAGTGTACGTAACTTTGAAGGGGTGGAAGGAAGAACTGGACAAGGATTTAAAATTAGTGTAAGCAAACAAAAAATCATTCAAGACAAGAATCGTGAAATTTCATTAAGTACTACAAGTGATTCAAAAGTCCCATAAAAAATTTAAAACCGATGATATTTCTGGAGGATTAATCTTTACTTTACCCGGTATTATTTGTAACAACTAATAAAATTGCGTAGAGGAAATTTTTGTTTTTCAAAGTCTTAAACTGTGAACTATGGATTTCATTATTTAAGGATTGGAGGCAATTTACACATATTTTAGGAAATGTAAATACTGACGATACAATAAGAAAAAATAGATATAAAAATTTTCCTGTAATTTTCACCGGTGCCTCTACTGCCGGAACTTATTAATTGTAGGACGCCAATGTAAGATAGATGGCACATTAATTGTTTGAAAGTAATTTTGTTGTGCAAAAATGAAAAAGTATCGCACATACAGAGAACTAAGCCCTACGCCATCGAAGGATTTAGTAACTTTATAAAGTAATGAAATAATAGATGTAATAATATTTCTGTGTTTATAAAAAGAACTAGGTGGGCATCGGCGTAAAAGTTCCTGTCTGCTATCGTAAATAATGGCCAAAATATGTGATTTTGGTTCAAATGTAAAGGTCATGTACATACGGGGCCCAAGAGGAAGCTGCCAAGTAAAGAATGAATCCCTTTATCCGCTAGAAGAGATTTACTGCGTTTCCCGTCGACCTAACGTAATACTGTATAACCTGAAAAGTCTATCGGCTATACAAATAAACCAGTTACGTAAAATGAGGTTACCGTTTATATCCGATTTGTACTAATCATTTTCTAAGATTACAACAGAAGACTGTTTCGGATTCGAAAAAAAAAACATTTTCTAACCTTACGGTTTATTTAGTACAAAAAAAAATTAACTCTTTCACAGAAACGGATACGATATGTATTCAGGGAAATCTCTGAAGGGATATTAGACCTACTAAACTAAATTTTCATTTTACACCGCATTACATTTTACATATAAAATATTAACGACTTCTTGTTGCGTTCTGCTCCGCGAAAAGCCGGCGACATTTTGCTTGGAAAATGTGCTTAAATTTTTATGATAAGTACTTGAAATCTATAGCTTGCGGCTTATACATTACGCTCGACGGCCTAATTTTTTTTTTCTCTTTTCATTTTATCCAGCCGAATTCACATTTTTTTTTTAATATTAAAAAGCGTGCCGGTTTTAATTTGTCAATCTTTCTTAAATAAACGAAGAAATAGATGATAATTGGCAGAACTAATTTGAAACAATGGATGAATAACACAAAACTTTTAATGGAAAAGGATGAAATGTTCTATCATTGAAACTCTATGGAAACTAGGACACGTTACAATTAATTTACTTCGTTCAATGAAAGAGGAGTTGACAATGGACAGTGGCGTTCTTTCACATTAATTCGTAAGTTTCCATCATTAGTGCCCTAGAGCACTTTGCTTTGTACACATGTTTACAGCATTTGTTGATTTACGTGACGTGCAGTATTTAAGTTGTAGGACATGTTTAATTACATAAGTTTTTGTGACTGACATAGACTACGTAATGAATACAATAATAATCAGAACATATTGCATTGCTACTTATTTTAGTGTTTTTTTTTAATTGGAACACCAAGCTTCCAAGTTTCAACCAATTCCTTCTCTATAGACTTCTTCACGCGAATTAGCTATTTTAATAAAAATCCCCTCATAAAATAACAAATTCATATCACGCATTACAGTACAGTTCGAATAAACGGTCATCTCATTTTATGATGATATGTCTAGTGTCTACGTTAATTGACCGGAAAATCACCCATTGAGCGATGGGGTCATTTGTTATAAAATAAGCCTAAATATTGTTTGCAGAATCTCATACACCTATATCATACTTGTAACAAATTTTGTTAGGTGAAATGGTTATATTGACCCTTTACAATGTTCTGAGATTATTTCCCTTTGTTCATTTATCATTTCTCCAGTCAGTTTCGTTACAGCATTATTTGTGGTAAGATTATACTAGTCATATAGAAATTTAATAGAGCAATACCTTCAAAAAAGCGAAGGATGAGGTGATTTAGGTATGTCCACATAAGCATGTATGTACCCTTAATTATACCAAGAACTAACGATAACTGTCATTTAAATGCGAGCCCCGTTTCTTTCCATCTATACAATTCAAAATTACGGGGCAGTACCACAAAAATATTGTGAGAAGAGTAGATTCCTTTTAATAAATGAAATGGATCCTTGAAAGGACTCGTATGATATTACGAGGAGGCTTCAAATGTAAGCCGGAATATTGCTCCCAACGCTGTAATAGTTGATGAAATAAAAAACCGCTGTAATATATTATGAATAAACTATCTTTATATAGAAACCTTGCGAGCTAAAAAAATGGGAGTCTAAGTGAAACTTTGAGCAACCCTCTGTACAGTTTGGAGAAAACTCTTTTTGGTACTTCTGACATTTAGTGAAGGGAGGCAACTTGTAAAAAACTAAACACACATCACACGTACTTGAACATCCGTAACTTCGGAAAATATTTATCGAATTTACGAGAGGATTAGCAATAATTGA
The DNA here is from genome assembly GCA_036250285.1 of Pyrocoelia pectoralis. Taxonomy (NCBI): domain Eukaryota; kingdom Metazoa; phylum Arthropoda; class Insecta; order Coleoptera; family Lampyridae; genus Pyrocoelia; species Pyrocoelia pectoralis. The sequence goes on from CM070075.1 coordinate 11,273,664, forward strand.
CGGATACGAGAGACGACAATTGGCAAGATCTCTTGAGATAAGTTTGAAGGGTGTCAAACACATAGTTCATAAACAGTTAAGGATCCGTGATGTTAATGCAAGATGGGTGCCGAAACTCCTTACCAATGCTAAAAGGAGAGGCAGGTTGAGACCTCGTGACCATTTTGAATGTGAAGGATAACCAATTCCTGAAACATTATACTGATGTCCGATTAAAGCGTTCACCATTTTATTCTTGAGTTCAAGAGGCAAAAATGTTGCCTTCATGAGACGGGATTGCGGCTACAGTGGTTTTGGACCATTTCTTATCTTATTGTGGGTGATTTACTAAGAGAGAGACGTACTAAATGCTTTTTCAATAAGGGCGAGTCAATGTTGAAATGGAATAAAACAAGTTGTGTATGAGGTATTACAAATTCTTTTTTACTATGGAATACAGGGTGGGCCATTGAAAAGGAAACATGCCTGTTTTGGGACACTTAGACCAGCTTCTTAAAAAAACGCTCGGACACGTCGATTTTTTATTTTTGGGGGACAACCTTTGATGTCAAATTTGACTTTGTCAGGTCAACCCCCTAGCCCCAGCAACCCCTAACTCAAGAATTTAAATAGGGAAAGGGGGTCGGGCGACCCCTCATTTGAAGCGTCTTTTAATTCTCTATTCCACAGTATGACCGAAATTAGTTTTATTCAATCAACGATAGGAGAGGTGCCCAAATAGATTTATTAGTTGCACGTATACCAAATGGTTCAAATTATTGAGATAGACTAACTTTCATTTTCATTTGTTGATGTTGATATGTGTATAAGTAAACAATTTACGAATGCTATCCGAGTGAATCGATCAGCAATGCACACCGTATTCCATATAGCAGCCTTATAGGTTCCCAATTTGTTACGATGATTTGACGATAAGATTTCAGTATATGATGAGATATCATGAAATGTAATTTGCTTATAAAAATGATCTTCTTCTCCCTACATTGTTCTGGTATGTATTTGGAAGTTAATGCATTAATTTTCTAGTCTACATAGTGGATCGAACCTCCAACCAATCTGTAGAATTAAATTCGAGAGGTGAGCATTTTAAAGATACCATAGAGGAAAGACGTAAAGTACCAAAGAATATAAGTAAATTAGCGAATAGCCATAAGAGACGTCATCGTTTCGCTTGGTAGATATCTTATGTGACATAGACCGTGTTAACAGTATAAGAATTACAAAGGAATATGGTTACTTTACCTGGATTGACGATTGTGTTACAATCGATTTGAAACTCAGGTGGTCCGTAAAATTTTATAAATAGGGACCCTTTACATATTCGCATATAATTATATATTTATAAACAGCACGTTGTTGAGCCCGATATATTAACAGGTACCCGATGAGCCCGGGTCTCTTCGCTGATATACAGGGCGGCGTTAATGAGCCCGATTATATACAGAATAAATGTTTAGCGTTCCTTCGCGAGCCCTCCAACGTTGCCACTCTATTTGGGCTCATCAAGGTACTTTAATATATCTTAAACGATATTTATCTTTTATACTGTATAGAGTTAAGTATTTTTCATCAATGCTTATGAACTGCAAGCCACAACTATTCGAGTTTTGTGCAATTTCATTAAATTAATACTTTTAATCTAACTTTTGCCATCTGGCAATATATTTTTAAATAAAGAACTCATTAATTTTTTGGGCAACTTAGTATACCAATGTACAATTTCAGGAAAAATTATAATTGATAAAAAATTATTAAGCAAAGTTAATAAGTTGTACTTGTTTTAGACAAAACAAAATGTTAGTTTTAACACTTTTTGTTGCCGATAATAGACATTGTGCAATTTGATAAAGCTTTTGATAAAGGTTAAATGAGAATAACTACAACACAAACTAAAAGTAATTTTGAAAAATTATCTTAGTTTTATTTTATTATTATTATTATTATTACCTTATCAAATTATGCTAGAGAGATTTCGAGAAAAGTGATTGAACGGTCAGTACTTGAATTTTTCATTAGTCTCTTATGATGCAGAATTGAAACAAAAAAACGCAATTGTGGTAAGGGCTACAAAATGACGTTTCATAGTAAGAAATTGTGCTACATAAATCTTGCAAAAACCTTTCTTTTAAAAAAGTACCTACTTCATTGTTTAATAGAAATTATATTTTAAAAAAATAGAGAAGTGAAATTAGTTGTAATTTTATTATTTTGTTTGTATACTTACTGCTCTCAGAAAGTTCAATTTAATTGCAAAATATAAGCTTGCATAACATTGACGTCAGATTATGTACTTGCAAAAATATTTTATACCAAATCAAAAACTATTTTTAGATTTAGAAGAATAAAAGATTAACAATGGGTATGGACCCTCATTTAAAATGTTATTTTTCCTTAATGTGAATTTTGAATGCATGATTAAGGTAATTAACTATTGTTCCATTAATGATTGAAATTCTATTTCTAATTCCCTAAAACAAAACCTAGTCTAATTATTATATTACCCATTTTAATGACACAGGAAATTGAGAATTCCTATAAGACTTTTGTTCTATTAATAATTACCATGTCTTGGTACTTTACTTAATTACCTACTAAATGAGTTCTAAAAAGTAAATATGTAATAGGTTTGATTTTTGTTTCAAAGGTACTTACACTACTTCATGTTTTTATTTCACATATTATACATGATTAAACCATTAAAAATAACGAATTTTTTGAACTTGCAAGACGTAGGTACATTTGTAAATTGTCATTATTCCTTGTATAATAATTATGGAATATTAAAATTCAATAATGTAATTGTTAAAGTATTTAGGACGGTATTTCCTATTTTGAAAAAAAATTAAATTATTGAATTTGTATTTATTACTAATTGAATACCAATTTAATGCATAATTGCTGTAATCTTTATAAGTTTGTTTTGTTTGTTAGATAGTTTATTGAAGAACAGTATTCAAAAGTTGGCTTAATTGTTGCGTTATAAATATTAATCAAAGCACTAGCATTTGCTATTTTTCTTGCGATTCTAGTGAACAGCAACAGATACAATTATTTATGTATAATTTGTTTTTAATATATAGAAATCCCACAGTGCAAAAAAACGTTTCTGAAATGTTTTAGAAACGTATCTCTGAAACATGAAACATCTCCGAAACAGCGACAGAAACGTATCATACACATAACATAGATGATTAATGTCCCCCTTCAGAAACCTAGATTTGAAACAACACAGAAACGTTACATCGAAACATTTTATATATGTTTCAAGAAACAATATCGGAGAGTAATTTATTAATATGTAGGAGAAATGTGTCCTTATAAATGTTTCATACGTGAATATTTGAAATGTCTCATATATGTTTCATTTGAAACATACCTGAGTATAAAAAAATTGAGATGTGGTAGAAACTATGGTATCGAGAGCCCCAACTGCTCTGAGGGGCTCTTTTCCCAGTGCGCAGGCCCTGCAGGGCCCCATGTACTCCGGTGGCTTGTTCTCCAGGGCCCCCAAAATTCTCTTAGTGTAGACTCGAAGGAGATCGGTGATGCTGAAAAATCGTTTTGCTTCAAGTGGGATTCGAACATCGGTCGCTTGTTTAGGAATTCAGAAAACAGCCACGCAAACTACCTGAGCTACCGACTCGCTGGCAAATAAGCCATTTAGATGTGCAATATTACCCATCTACTTATGATGAATAAATCTATTTTTGGAAACGGAAATTTTTCGTTGCAATTAAACACTAAATTGTAATTTTGGATAAATATGTAAAACACTCACATTGAAACGTGTATTTTTAGTTTCTTACGATATGTTTCAAGTGATTAGGTTTCTAGTACAACGCTACTAAATACAAGTAACATTAACTTTCAAAGATGACTTCAAACGAAACATCACATTTTTAATGAAGTTTCTAAAATGTTATACGTTATCAGTATCACAAAAGCTGGGATAGTTAGACAAAATGTAAGTTTAAAAAAGGCAGGCAAAAGGCATAAAAAATAATTTTAAAAAAGCATCTAAAAAGACAAAAAAGGAGAAAAATGGCACGGAAAAGCGAAAACTGTCGAGATAAAATCAACACATACATATTCAATTTAAGTATAGACAAACAAATATTTATTTGAAAAAGTAATTACAGTTGATAGATGTTATCTGCTGGTATTCTTTTTCAATAAAGTTTTCTGGCTAATTAAAATACGCTTAACTCGGCATAATGACTAAGGGATGCAATTTCAACAAAGACTGTATGTAGGTGCAGCTTGCAGGTAGAAATAATACAATGGGAAATATTTCAAAGTAAGGAAAATGACCCATCCGAGTTATTATTGTAAGAGTCTTAAATATTATAGACAAAGTTTGTATTCAGTTTGTATACCAAATTCCTTTCCCTTTCAAACAATTTGCTTTCTTAGAAATTACCCAGAAAAATATACCTATATAAAATCTAAAAATTAAAAAATACTTACTTACATTTCAAAAAACTAAAAAAAATTACAGAAAAGGTACTAAATACTTGCGCGAAAATATCAAAAAAAAAATTTAAAAAACGTAATAAAACTAACAGAAACCAAAAAAAGGCAGAATAAAGTTTGCATTTTTGGAAAGTGCGTACTCTAAAACGGATTTTAAATATGTTTGTCCATTTATAAAAAAAGGCATCCTAAGCTTTAGAGATCACATTCCAAAAAATATATCACAGAGATATATTTTTGGATAGGTACATATCTAAAACGTTCGCACCGAAACGTGTATGATGTGTTTCTTACGATATGTTTCAACTGATAAGGTTTCTGGTACAACACCACTAAACACAACTCCGTAACGTTAACTTTGAGATATGACTATTTTGTTTCAAACGAAACATCACATTTGTAACGTTTCTAAAATGTTATACGTTATCACATTCCTAAAAATACATCACAAAGATGTATTTTTGGATACATATCTAAAACGTTCGTGTTGTAATGTGTATGATTTGTATTTTATGTAACATATCAATTGAAACGTTTATTAGACATTACCATTTATTCGCTTTCGACAGGAATGTACCAGTAATGTGTCTTAGATGTTTCTTAGGAATGTTTCATTTGTAACCCTTATGCAACATTTAGAAACGTTTCATGGATGTACTGTGTTCAGTGGGATTGGTCATTAAATTTTCATCCACTTTCACACCTAAATATTTAAAAGATTTAATCAAATTTAATTGTACATTGTTAATTTTTAGAATTATAGACTTCCATAATCAATATGTTTACTCTTAGGCAAAATTACAATAATCATGGCTTGAGTTTTTTTGACATTAATTTTCAAGTCATTTACATTATAATAGTTTTAGACCTTGGTTCATTTTTTCTATTGCGTTAACTAATTGTTTATCATACTGAAAGTAATGTATCATCTGCATATAAATTAATAAAATCAAATTTGTATGCTTGACTAACATCTTTGATATAAGTACAACAAAAAAGTTTTTAATTAACAGGTTAAGCGCCATGGCGGACATCGGTGTCCGATTTGCGTTTAGCCGCCTGGGCCACGGCGGACACCGGTGTCCGCCTTGACTGACTTTCAAATATTTAGCATCCCTATACGGCCACGCGGACACGCTTTTATGCGGTTTAACGTAGTAATATGTCCGCCATGGCCCTGGAAAATAAATTTTTTTTAGTTTCCTTGCGAAAAAAAAATTTAAAATGGTGGGGATTAGAAAATAGTCAGAACTATAATTAGTTAAATGTCACCTTGGCCCAGGGGAATGTTTTGGTGAAAAACCCTTGGCGCTCAACCTGTTAAAATACTTCGATTAATTGCAATTGAAAATCTTTTTTTGTGATTTTTATAGAGCCTAAGTTAAGAACATTTACAGTTTATCTGTAGCACTTCAGGTTGATTTTTAAAGTTTTGAAGGTATTTAGCCATTTTTGTCATATTTGATCAAACTAAATACAAATGTTATCTCCAAAAAAGATGAAATTGGAAAGCTGAGATGATTTCCTACAAGGGCACTTCATCTTGGAAAACATGAAAATTTGACATATTTTTAACATAAAAGTGACATGGTGTGTCATAACCCCTATAAAGTTTATATTCATAGTTCAGTATAATCGGCCGGATATGTATTAAAAAAATTAAAATACAATATGGCGTCTGGGGTCTAAAAAGTCCGCTATCTTGTAAGAAATAATTAATATCAGCTTTCCAATTTAATATTTTTATGAAGATAAAACTATATTTAGTTTGAATAAAAATAGTAGAAATGGCTAAATGGTTAAATACCTTTAAAACATCAAATTCAACAAAACTGTTTATTGTATTCAGAAAGAAGAAACCGGGTTATAATATTAAAGAATTTGTTATTCAAATAATTTTTTATTGCAGTAACTTAATGTTAATTTTATAGATGGTTGTGTAGTTTGTTTGCTAAAAGCACCATATTACACATATGAACGTAAGCACGTTACATATAAATTGCCAATGTTTTAACAATGTAGTGGAAAAATTGAGTACTGATTTTTCACGAAAAGAATACTTAAGCGCGTGTTTCTAACTTAAAGTGGTAATCGAAAAAGTGCCCATACTTAGAATTCTCTAATAAAATGGAATACACGCAGACTATACGTTTTCTGCACATTATTAGGGCCGTTCAACGTTGACGTATGTTGGGCCCAATGAACTGTATACCAGTATACACTATACAGTTCATTGGTTGGGCCACACAGCGTATCGTCCGTGAAGAAGAAGAACGTGTATATAAAAGCGCCCTCTGCAGCGACTTCCGTCGAACTATTCTGTATATAGTGGATATATTAACGTACCTACCCTTGATGAGCCCGACCTAAAATCGGATTTACCCGTTTTAATGCATTTGACATAATAATTTCACTATATACACATGGATACGTTGTTGAGCCCGAAATCGGGCTCAATAACGTATTTTCAGGCTCGAGAGCGTATCGTTTATATATTCTACGGGCTCAACAACTACCGGTTTATATGTCTACAAAAATAATTGTACATTGTACAAAAAAATTCGCAAAAATATTTAGAATAAAACTACTACCTACTTAGGCAGATATAAATACAAAATAAACATTTCTATTCAGATAAAGCCATAAGATAAATTACGCGTAAACCTCTTACCTATACCCACTTGATACGTGTCTATCGGAAAAGCATAATACATCAGCGTAAGTCACAACCAAGAATCAATTTACCAAGTGGCAGGTACTAAATCTAAATCTTGTTTTGTGTAGCATAGATTTACATAACGTTTATACTAAAAACGGTATACGCTAATGGATATTCTCTGTCCTATCTTCTAAACAAATATTTCTATTCCAACAGACTTTTAGTATACATCCTTTTGCGTTAGATACATTTTTTTAAGGAAAATCCCGCTTCAAATTATAATACGGTTTGACATTCACCCTCCCAAAACTGAAGGTTTAGTTAAAATTGTGATGAGAAATCAATAAATTCAATCCCTTTCTACTTACTTGATGGAAACAATCTAGAACGTGACGGTTTCTAAAGATTTTTTTTTAATTCCTCAAATTTTTTTCCCGTATAATGTATACAACTTTTTCTTAAAGCATAATCACTCTTTTTATACCTTGAAATACCTTAAAGCTATTTTTCAAATATCCGAGTCGTTGAAATACGCGAAATTGAAATCAATTGTTATATACAAAATGTAAAATATAATGGAATTCGTTTTAACGTTATGAAACGAAAAGGATGTTATTCGGTTTACGTTTCCCGACATTTTGTATAATTGTCGAATTTAAAACGTGAAGTACAAAGTAACTTCAATTATTACCTGAGATATTATTATACTAATTGCCTATTTACTTATTTATTATTATCGAGAATTTATTTGACCTTTATAAATGAGATGATATCGTTGGAGTTATGTATTAATCTTGTAATGGAATAGGTCACGCGCCATTATCGTAAAATAAAAACTACGAAATGATTAGTAATTGGGTACAGTGCCCCAACAGAGAAGGGAAATAAAATAATAAATGCTACTAACTAGGGAGTTTTTTCTTCTTTATTACTTTATATATTATAACGAAGATAGAATATGCTGTCGTTGGCAAATTACAAAACGTTTTCTCATAGAAAGTAATTGCTACTCTAGCACTATTGTCGTTATAAACAGAGAAGTCCTTGTCCAGAGCCCAGAGAAAATCTCATTCAATAATAAACACATGAGAAATGATATGCAAAGCTTCTTTCAAATAATCTATGATAGCTATACCCAATTTGTACATGAGCACCAATAAATGGAAACGAACAAAGGAATCTTTCATGAAAGTGAATGGAAATAGGGTCTAGTCAAGTCAAGTGGTCTTATAAAATGAAGGTACAATGCCAATATGCGAAAGCTGTCGCTCAGAAAGAAAATCCTGCCTGGAAAACGACAAAAAATTTGAAAAGTAATTATCCACTTCAAGAAGGAAGCTAATTTTAAAAAGCAAAATAGTCAGAGGCTATGCCATTCAATCTTTGGTTAGATAATCCCAAGCAGTTAGCTCTCAATGTTCAGTTAAAAAATGAATTTCATTACAGAAGACATCGATAGCAAAAAAATAGCACCTAAGTTGACATGAAATCAAATGCAATGTAATTATAGCAATATTTCATTCTTGCAAATATACATGGTGATTCACGACTATTCCCTCGGTCTCTTATGCCTAAAGGGTACAAAATATCAGCTTCATTTCTTGGTGACATATGTAAATTGATAACGACTATTTTTTAAAATTATTTTCACTTATACAGGATGCTTCACAAAATTGTAATATATCAAAGTTAGGTTTTTTTAAATGCAACCCCCTGTATTTTATTACATTTTTAGATTATACGTTAAAAACTAAGGTAACTTTATCAAACGTTCGCTATACCTATCGCTTACCAATTTTGAGAAAATTGTGATTTTAAGAAAAATATTCAATTTAAACAACCCCTAATAACACGGAAACCACTTACTTTTAGTAACGCAAATTTACATCGTTTTATCTTGACCTTTAAGGCTTTTATTTGCACTAAGTAGGATTTCGATTTTTTGTACAGGGTGTTTAGAAAAAGGATTCATATTTTATATTTTTCAAATATCAAAAACTCCCTTAACTTAAATGGAACACCCTGTATGTTTTTATTCTATGTTGAATAACTTTTCATTTTCTATCAAAAACTATGAGTAATTGATATGTCTAAAATCAACGATTAAAAAGTTATTAAGATTTTTCTCTAAAATTTTTATGGAAATGGTTTTTTTTTGCATTCTAGTAGGCCATGATTTATTTTATTGTAGTTGATAATTAGATATGGGATCATAACTTAATTAAAAATGAAATTACTAACAAGAAGTAATCATTTATGGAAAAAAATGGTATAGTAAATGCTCAATATGATGACTATTTTCTTCTATGCACAACCGCACTGAAGTTTCAAAAGATTTATCGTTTCTCAGGATATCTGGTGTTATAGTAGCAAACGCATCCTTTATTGTAATCTTTATGTCATCGGCAGTGGTAGGTGGGGTGTTGTGGGCCCCTCCTTCCAATCCATTTATTGAGGAATTGTCTATCTAAATATGTTTGAAAAAAACATAAACACCATTCTTATCACATTTAACTTCACCAGAATTTATATGGACGAGGCTTTCAACGAAGGCTGAATTTTTGTTTATGGAGTCTCGAAAAAGTTGGAGAAGAAGATGAATCCTTTAAATATGTTTTATTTACCGACGAATCCACTTTCCACAACATAACGACTTCGACTTGGTAAACTGACATATAACTTTCATTACTAATTCGTCACCTGTATCGCACTGTTGACCGCCAAAACCGGTGGAGCCTCAATGTATTTGTGAGAATTTTGATTTTCTGATGGAAACTTGAACGAAGTAAAATTTTTACGGATTTTAGAACAACACTTTTTCGAGGCTTCTTGATGAAGTTTGTTTAAATATAATTATTATTATTATTATCATTAAAAATTTAGTTTACAACACTCCACCTACCACTGCTGATGACATGAAGATTAGAATAAAGGATGCGTTTGCTACTATAACACGAACACCATAACGTTAGAAGATCTCTTGAAAACGAGTACGGTTATGCATAGGAAAAAATGGCATTTCCCAGCAAACACATTTATATATACAATACATATAAATTATGTAAGAGCTTTTTAGATTTATATAAAACTGGAAGAAAAATAAGAGATATTTAATGTCAGGATGTCGACAATTTTCAAAATAATATACAGGGTGAATGAGACCACCCGTATCAGTCTTTTATTTAAAGAACGGTGAGTCGTAGAGAGGTGGGGTAAAAAAAGTGATTATAAAAGCCATAATAAAGAATCGAATGGTGATATCATTATTTCTCGGACAACTCACCATTCCTCCAGAAGGCCCCCAACTCCAAAATTTTAAATGGCACCATAAGTCCATAAAGGTATTTTTTGAAAGATTGTTAAAAAAGAAGAAAGTTTTATAGGAAAAATTATTTTATTACTGCCACCCCTTTTTAAGTTATATTCGACTAAAGTTCTTAAATTTGAAATTCATTGTTAACAAGAAACATTGAAAAGTCGACTTTTAAAATCTAGTTACCTACCAATGTTACATGTGTTCAAAATATCTTCCATTTACTGCTAAGCACTGTTGAGCTCTTCTAGGTACACTATCAGTGGCTCTAATAAGTACTTCTTGAAAGGGAAAAACATTGTCTCAGACATTGTACCACTGCGCTAATCTGTAACATCCCTTTTTTTTATTTCGTACTTCGTAACTTTGCGCTGTTTCGCGTTATTAGTTTAAATTTTGTTTGATTATACCGTTGAGTGAAGTCTTATTCAATAATTATACCTATCTTTAACTTTATGTTAAAAATGACCAGGATTTAATTTATTTTATATTATTTATTTTCTATATAAATTAGACGCATTTTTGTCGATACGGATCTAATATTAAAGGTACGTGAACTACAATTTTTGGCGTTGTAGAAAACACGCGCGTTCGATTACTTATGTGGCGCAAATAGAAACGGACTTTATTTTCAACCATACAATATAATCATGTAATCATAATTATTTCTAATTATATTTACAGAAGGAATACATAAAAAATGAGTAATATTATATATAATATTTTACATATAACGTACATAAATCTAATCATGTAAATATGACAGCACATGAAATTATGTAAAATATACGTAATTGTGTGACATACGGTTTATATAACTTATTAAAGAATACTTACATACTTGATATATAAAAAAGCATATGTAGGGGTATTTACTTCAATTTACATATGTTGTATGTATATATTATATGTGTGTTTGCTGGGTTACTACAGTATTTTTTCCATTGCTTTAATTTCATTTTTAATTAAGTTTTGATCACATATCTAATTATCAACTACAATAAAAAAAATCATGGCCTACTAGAATGCACACAAAAACCATTTCCATGCAAATTTTAGAGAAAAACCTTAATAACTTTTTAATAGTTGATTTTAGACATATCAATTACTCATAGTTTTTGATAGAAAATGAAAAGTTATTCAACATAGAATAAAAACATACAGGGTGTTCCATTTAAGTTAAGGTAGTTTTTGATGTTTGAAAAATATAAAATATGAATCCTTTTTCTAAACACCCTGCACAAAAAATCGAAATCCTACTTAATGCAAATAAAAGCCTTAAAGGTCAAGATAAATGGATATAAATTTGTGTTACTAAAAGTAAGTGGTTTCCGTGTTATTGGGGGTTGTTTAAATTGAATATTTTTCTTAAAATCACAATTTTCTCAAAATTGGCAAGCGATAGGTAAAGGGAACGTTTAATAAAGTTACCCTAGTTTTTAACGTATAATCTAAAAATGTAATAAAATACATGCGGTTGCATTTAAAAAAACCTAACTTTGATATATTACAATTTTGTGAAGCATCCTGTATAAGTGAAAATAATTTTAAAAAATAGTCGTTATCAATTTACATATGTCACCAAAAAATGAAGCTGATATCTTGTATCCTTTAGGCACAAGAGACCGAGGGAATAGTCGTGAATCACCCTGTATAATACAAATTTCAAATTGTATGGTTTCGTTTAAATTTGTAATTATCTAGGAGTGAGTGTGAATTGTAGCCAAAAGATCCTTTATTGCTCCATTCCGGTTATTAATAAATAAAATATTATTTGATTATGCTGGTATTACTTAAATTCGTAGGTAAGCGAATATTTTCTTAAATCTCTTCTTGTTTTCTTTATAGGAGCAGATTTTTTATTGAATCTCTTGTTTAATTATTTTATCTGGGAATCCCTGAATTGATCATTAATTTGCTTGCCCTTCATACTTGTTTGATTTATATCATACCTTTTGTCCCCATTAGGAACATCATATAATCGTATCTGGTGGATCTATCACAAGGCCTGTAAAGGAAAGCAATGAAAATCGCACACCTTGGCGTTCATTAATTAGTTGCGTGTGTAACCCAACTTTTCATTAATTATCTCTTCACTTTAATTGCAACGAACAGTGAAACTGTTTCATCACATTTGTTCCCATTAGTAATTTGTTTGATTACGCTTTAATAGTTGCACCTTAACTTTAAAAAATGACCCCCTTCATAACGGGATTAGAAACCTTAAATTTTTATAACGAGATAATACATAAGAAACGTTTAGATTCCTCTACACTTGCAAATGGAATTATGTAGTAAAAACACCGGTAGAAATACGGAAACGTTACATAGTCGCTCAATTGATAAAAGTCACTTTTGCTTAGAGAAGAAAGTTATAAACCAAATGATATTGCAAAGGGAAATATAAACTACAAAAGAATTGTGGCATCTGGATAAGCGTACGAAGATGGAACATACTCCAACGAACAATAATGGAAGAAATATAATACGGGGATCTTCTGGTCATCTTTACCATTTCTCACAACAGAACCACGCTTGTGTACTGCGATAAGATTACGTAGAATGTAATCAACGAAATCATAAAAATGTATGTTGTTTGTTTATTTATTAACAATCTTCCAATTCATACACTTTAACATATTATTTATTAACAAAACGTTTTTAGTTTTTTACCCAGTTGTTATTACTAAAAAAGCAACTGTTCAAACTATGTTGCTAGCCACCTACATTTGCGAATACACACTATCAACATCTCTCCTTTTCTAGTTATAAATAATATAGGACTGAATTTTAAATTTAACCGTAAATAATAAAACTCCCATTAACAGAAATAAATAGGTAGGTAACAATACTGAAATATCATTAACATAAATAAATAACAAAACTCAAATATCATTAACAAAAATAAACATATTCTTTAAAATTACAAATCTAATCGATTGGGAGCTTTTATATTCCTTTCACTCCTCCTTAAAGGAATACTTTCAGGTGGAGCTGATTGTGGAATCGTTCCTAACGCCTGCTCATCATTGCCATCATTTACAACCTGCCTAGTTGTAATGTGATTCCTATTTCTTGTCCATATTTGCCCTCGTTTATCCTGTAGATTATATGAACGTGGAGAACTCCTTGGATTCAGCAAAGTTGTTGGTGACCAAGAGCTGGATGGAGATTTCTGGAACATAACATTTTCTCCTGGCTTTAGTTCGGGCAGTTCTTTCGTGGTTTTATCATAATATTTTTTAACCGACTCTGTTCGGCGGTCTGCTTGAATTGATCTAGATGCAACTTGGGGTTGTAAACTGACAAATGATGTTGGCAATCGAGTACGTAAATTTCTTGAGTATAATAACTGAGCAGGGGACGGCTGATAGTTTTTACAAGTATTTCTATATTGTAGCAATGCCAAACACGGATCTTGACCAGTCTCTTTACATTTGTTAAAGATTTGCTTAATTATTTTTACCCCCGATTCCGCTTGTCCATTTCCTTGACTCCATTTAGGACTGACAATAACATGATCAAATTCGTATTTAGCTGAGAAAGATTTAAATTGGTCACTGGTATATTGTGTACCTGCATCGGAAACAAAAATCAATGGAATCCCATGACGGGAAAAATTTACTCGACATTGATCAATTACTGCTTGTGACGTTAGACTATTGAGTTTAGAAATTTCAATAAATTTGGAATAATAATCTATTAAAAGCAAATAATGTTGTCCATTCCACTCAAAAATATCACTTCCAACTTTGTACCATGGAATGTTTGTAATGTCATGATTTAAAAGTGGCTCTTTAGTGTTGCTTGGCTTGAATTTCAGGCAAGCTGTGCAACTTGTTACAAAATTTTCAATATCATTTTTTAGTCCTATCCAAAACATGATAGACCTCGCACGTTTCATTGTTGTTGTCAATCCTACATGGCCCTCATGCAATTTTTGTATCATTTCATTTTGCAGTGATTTAGGTATTACTAAACAATTATTCTTAAAAATTAAATCTTGACAAACATGCAATTCGTCTCTAAAAGGCCAGTAAGGAGTTAAATTAGGATCAAGGTTACATTTATTTTCTGGCCAATCTGTTTCAATTAATTTCTTAAGCTTACTTAAACTATAGTCTAACTGTATTGCATTTTTTATTTTAGCAAGTATCAGTTTTGAAATTGGCAGGCTATCAGCTGCTAACTCAGCGTGGTAAATTACTTCCTCATTTAAACATTTCAATTCTTTTTCTACTTCATCTTGAATATATGCTCGTGACAAGGTATCTGCTATAAACAATAATTTTCCTGGTTTATATTTTATAATGAGATCAAACCCTTGAACCGCTAACATTAAACGCTGAAGCCTTGCTGGCACTTTATTTATAGGTTTCTTAAAAAGTGTTTCCAAGGGACGATGATCGCTTTCTACGACCACCTGTCTTGCATAAACATATTCTTTAAAACGAAAGCAAGCGAACGCAACGGCAAGAGCTTCCTTCTCAATTTGACAATACCCTTGCTCCGTCTTAGTTAATGCTCTTGATGCAAAAGCCACTGGTTTACCATCCTGGAGCACCACAGCACCCATGCCCGAGGAACTGCTGTCAACGGACAGAACTATTTCACCATTTGTATCAAAATATTTTAAAACCGGACTGTTAACTAAACAACATTTTAATTTATTAAATGCAGCTTCTTGAGGTGGGCCCCAAGTAAAATGTACATTTTTACATAACAGTTCTCTCAATGGAGTGGAAATTGTTGAGTATCCTTCTATAAATTTAGACAAATAATTGGTCATTCCTAAAAATCGCTGCAAACTGGCAACATCAGTAGGAGAGGTCATTTCAGTAATAGCTTTGACTTTATTTAAATTAGGTTTTACTCCTTCAGATGTGAGGGTGTGTCCTAGAAAATCTACCTCAGTTGTGAAAAATTTACATTTAGACTCATTAAATTTAATTCCATTTTCTCTAGCAACATCTAGTACACGCCGTAATCTACAATATAATTGATCCGGAGAAGCGGCCCAAATACATAAGTCATCCAGGTACGTACACATACCTTCTAAACCTTCAAAAGTCTGACAAATGATACGACAGAAATCTTCCGGCATACTAGAAACACCATAGGGTGCTCTCAAAAATTTAAATCTACCGAAAGGAGTAATAAAAGTACACATGTCGCTGCTTTTAGGGCAAAGTTTCATCATCCAAAACCCATTTGAAGCATCCAAAACAGTAAACCATTTAGCGTCTCTCATTTGAAATTTAATTTCATCAAACGTAGGTAATTGAAATTTAGGTCGAATCACAAATTGATTCAAAGTTCTCGGATCTAAACAGATCCTTAATTTATTATTTTTTCGGCGCACTACTATAATGTTATGTACAGTAAACGCCAAACAAAATCCGTTGCACGTCAGCAATCAGCTGATAATTGACGTCCCTGCCGTAAATGTAACGGCATAAAAATCGTGAAAATTCGACCTGTAAAAATTAATTTCATCAGAATTTTATGATCGCCACGTTGGTAACAATGAATTGTTTTCAACAACGTTGCCAATGCCAATTCCATAAGGAATCAATTTTGTAATGTTTTGTTGTGGTTATGTTTTGACTGTCACAATTTTGAAGTTTTGATTTTGTTTTTTATTTATTATAACTAAAGTTACGAGTGAACTCAGGAGTTTTATTTGCGTTACCTTCTCTCAATTACAATCTGGCAACATTGCCCCCAATCTACGTCACTCACATTATATGACGTGCAACGGATTTTGTTTGGCGTTCACTTTACCCATTCAGTGGGTTTACTCACTGCCTCAATCACTCCCAAAGCCTCCATATGTTGGAGTTCCTGTTTCACTTCATCATGAAGTGAAACTGGTATACGTCTAGCAGGTTGAGAGACTGGGGTAGCCCCCTCTACTAACTTAATAGAAACTGTACCCGGCAGTAATCCCAATTTACCATCAAAAAGGTCCGCATAGTTATTTTTCAAAAGTTCTACATACTTATCCTGGTATTTACGTTTAAATTATCAGCTGATAGCGTGTCAACATTGTATATAATCAAATCCAGATCACAGCTGGTATTCAAATCTAGTATATAAGGACATTTTATATTGACCACAATAAACTTAATTTTCTTATTTATTTTATTGGAAACTAGGTTTAATTCACAGTACCCTACTACCGGCACTGCACTGTGATCTAGTTGATAAATTTTTTTATCACACTTAGTGATTTTATTTACATTCAAACCTATTTTTTTATAATTTTCTAAAGATAATACGTTACAATTTGCCCCAGTGTCGATTTTAAAAACGACATTCACATTATTAACTTTAAAAGTTTTTAAAATTTCATTATGATTTACAGATCTGTACTCACGCATACTTGCACTGCCCACAAAAAATTCATCGAGTTGGTCCTCTTCACGTACATTTTCTTCAGCATTTATTTGATGAATTCTCCTACTGCCTGTTCCTACGTCTTGGAATTTGTTTCTTCTTGATGGGCATTGTCGATAAAAGTGATTGAGTCTATTACAGGAGGAGCACCGTTTTCCATATGCAGGACATGCATTAATAATAATGGTCCGAACCACAAAATTTACAGTTACGAATGAGCTTAGTATTTGACAAATCTTTTTGAGCCGTCACATTTCTAGCCTGCGATGCTAGCACTTCAGATTCTTGATGACGATCATCAAAACCTTGTTTATTTAAATTTATTTGAGATACTTGTTTTCTTGACAATTCCATGTTCTTCAAATATTTCACTACTGTATCTAGATCACGGTCCTCTTCTGATATTAGTTTGGTTTATACATCTGCATAGGTAGGATCAATGCCCGCAATTATTTTACTTTTTGTTAATTCTTTTCTTAAATTTCCAAGTTCACATTGTAATCCTAAATTAATTATATCTGTAATATAATCATCAAATGATTCTAACTTTTCTTGCTTTCTGCTAAAAAATTTGTATCTTAGCACTGTTAGATTAGTTTTCGGGGGAAAATGCTCCGTAAACTTCTTAATTACAATTTTTAAGTCTTTAGCCTCTTTGTCAGACAAATTAAACGAATTGAAAATTATCAGAGCTTTATCACCAATCAAATTAAGAAGGATATTTACTTGTCTTTCACTCTCTTCATCATCTAGTTTATTTGCTTTTAAGTAAATGTTAAATTTTTGTATCCAAAACCTAAAATTATCATTCAGATTACCCTCAAAGTTTAGAGGTTGTAAATGTAAATCTGATGAAGATAAATACTTGTTTCGCATAGATTCATTCATTTTGTATACCACAATTATTTAATTATCTACCTGACACCATTAGTAGGAGATACGTTATTAGAAATATATACCCTCATCTGTTATTTGACGATGACAAAGATTATAAGATAGATAATATAGATCGATAAATTGCAAATGGGTTGCCTAGCTAAATCGGGGCCCGATGCTGTTTCTGCATCCCTGTCTGTCACATGGAATGACGCGCGCAACGCTCTCTGTCACTACCATCACATTCCTGGTTGCCTAGATTTTAGATATTATCTTTTCAGCACGAGAGTGGAGAGTGACAGAGAGCGCTGCGCCCGCCATTCCATGTAGCAGACAAGGATGCAGAGCATTCTTATGAAAGAAAGCAGATTTAACAGCATCGGCCCCCGATTTAGCTAGGCAACCCATTTGCAATTTATCGACCTATATATTATCTAACTTATAATCTTTGTCATCGTCAAATAACATATGAGGGTATATATTTCTAATAACGTATCTTAGACTACATGTTGTTTGTTTATTTATTAACAATCTTCCAATTCATACACTTTAACATATTATTTATTAACAAAACGTTTTTAGTTTTTTACCCAGTTGTTATTACTAAAAAAGCAACTGTTCAAACTATGTTGCTAGCCACCTAGATTTGCGAATACACACTATCAACAATGTATATCTAAAACAATCCATGTTATAATTTATGCCGAATATTCCCACGGAGAATAGGCAATGACACGAAAGGAAAATGGTACCAATCACACACCAAGAAATAAGATTTTTCAGTGGAAGCACCATATAAAGGCTTAACATTGTTTATAGGCAGAAACCCTTAATTAAGGGACTGTTACTAAACTTACTGCCTAACAAATACATTTTTAAATAATTGTAACCTTTAACCACCTGTTGGATGTGCTTGTTTTAAGTTGGAAGCAAACAGTCATCTTGTAATTAATTTTAACTTCAAAACGATTTCAACCAAGAATGTAAGTGACGAACCCTTAATTTCTAAATCTGCTTAGGTAGGTATATAAACTCAAAAATGATATCTTGATAAAGGAAGTATGACTTCCGAAACGTAGAATTTTAATAATAAAATTACACGAGATGAACTCTAAAATGAATTTTAATGTATGTGGCTCGCCAAAAAATTTGAAATACTTAATTGGCTCAAGCCAGGTTAAAGGTTGGGCACCACTGCTATAACCCATCATTGCAATTTTTGCAAAATAATGAAACAAAATCAAATGTTATAAGTACCTACAGGGTGTCCCACTGCTCCGTAATCGGTCGATAACTCAATGTGGGTTGAAGATACAGAAAAAAGTTTCAAATAAAAGTTGCTTTGATTTGAATTGCGCATTTTTTAAAAATATTCTTATATCTACAGTATGTTGCATTTTCACGTGGCAAGAAAATGTCACTTTTTTTTAAATGGCACACCCTGTATTTTTTTCTCTTAATGTATCGGCCAACCATATTTATATCACGCCTGAAATTTTTTTTAATATCGGATGTGCGGTTGCCAAGTTATTAATTATTTTGTCAAAATTTGGTATAATTCAAGGTCGGACTATAATATTCATAACTAAGTTATTTTTCAAAAAAGGAAAAATTTATTTCGTGAATAATATTACCCTAATGTCGTGTTACTCTACAAAAAAAAACTAAGTGATTAATTTTATACCGAGTGTTTAAAATGAGAATTCAAACTTTGTGAACTTTAAATAGAATTTATACGAATATTTTAAATGGAACACCCTGTATTTTTATTTACCATCAAATTCTCGACAAAAAACCCTATTTACCGGTGTATTATTTCCTGGTATTATTTTTTGTTCTTTTGTTAATATTTACGATTTTTAAAATTTCACGTAAAAAATTTGTTAAAATTAATTTTTATTTAATTATTATTACCAAATACCGTTTAAATAGTTGTTATCAACGCAAAAGAACAAAACTCAAGTCCTGTGACACTATCTTAATTTCTAAATAATTAAAACAAAATTTTTAGTAAACGGTATTTCTCAAATTTTTAATAAACGGTGTTTCTCGAAAATTAAAATAGAAAATAAATACAATATCTCTCATTAAAGTAAATGTTCAAGCCCAACCCGAAATAATCTCACATTGTTTAAAGCCATAAGAGTAATCGGTTGAAACGCCTCTCGAATTCAAATTTTCATGCCATCTCGTGTTGTGGCAGCTGTTTGAGATTTAACAGTTCCCCAAAGATAGTAATCCATAAAGGTAAGGTCCGGTGGCCTTGGCGGACAAGGAACAAGGCCTCCTCTACTTTATTAGGGTACAGTAAGTCCAATTCTCGCACGCACCTCTGACTGTTGTTTTGCTTTAATTATTTAGAACAAGATAGTTACAGGACTTGAGTTTTGTTCTTTTGCGTTGATAACAACTATTTAAACGGTATTTGGTAATAATAATTAAATAAAAATTAATTTTAACAAATTTTTTTTACGTGAAATTTTAAAAATCGTAAATATTAACAAAAGTACAAAAAATAATACCAGGAAATAATACACCGTTGAATAGGGTTTTTTGTCGAGAATTTGATGGTAAATAAAAATGCAGGGTGTTCTATTTAAAATATTCGTATAAATTCTATTTAAAGTTCACAAAGTTTGAATTCTCATTTTAAACACTCGGTATAAAATTAATCACTTAGTTTTTTTTTGTAGAGTAACACGACATTAGGGTAATATTATTCACGAAATAAATTTTTCCTTTTTTGAAAAATAACTTAGTTATGAATATTATAGTCCGACCTTGAATTATACCAAATTTTGACAAAATAATTAATAACTTGGCAACCGCACATCCGATATTAAAAAAAATTTCAGGCGTGATATAAATAAGGTTGGCCGATACATTAAGAGAAAAAAATACAGGGTGTGCCATTTAAAAAAAGTGACATTTTCCTGCCACGTGAAAATGCAACATACTGTAGATATAAGAATATTTTTAAAAGATACGCAATTCAAATCAAAGCAACTTTTATTTGAAACTTTTTTCTGTATCTTCAACCCACATTGAGTTATCGACCGATTACGGAGCAGTGGGACACCCTGTATACTAAATCTCTTCGTAACGAAATAAATTTGAATTATTTTCAATTTAAAAAATCGATTAAGTATTTTGTTTCTATTCCGTGACTGTAACAGTTTCAATCGGTGTTGGCTGGGACGTTGCACACACCCAGGTGACTGGTACCACGTTAGTGTGCATGAAAATTATTTTACAGATTTGCAGTTAGAAGTGCCCCCCTTTTACCTTTTATTAAACTTTAGGACGCCCGGGAGATGATCCTCCTCCTTCATTGCTTGTTCTCAAACATCGCTGAATTACTGTACACGATCCCTATTTCTGGACTTCTCTAAGACCGAAAATATACCTACCTAACTTCTTTTGAAATTTAAAATTATTTATATCACCCATTATTTTCAATAAAAACTAGGTAAACAATTAGAAAGTGATAATTCTATAATATTATACAACGGAATAAAAGACATCGTTTTTTATTACCTATCGTCGAATTCGATTAAAATTTTACCCACTTTACGTAGATTCCCTAAAACGACGAATTCCGTAATTCGAAAACGTAGTCATATTTTAACAGCAGCACAGAGAAAAATATGCATTTTGCATGCAAAATTAAAAACATAAATATCATTGTTAATGTGAAATTTTGCAATGTCATAAATAGAGTAAAATGCAGCACCGTTTTGTTAGGGTGAAAAACGGCGCACAATATTACACCTCCCATTACACCACTCAAATCCTGTCGAAACTGTCTGTATCGTATTGGTATTTTGTAAGGAAAGAGGTTATAATCAGATTGGGATCAGATGCTGGGTAGATGCATATCTACAAAAAAAAGAATGATTTAATACCTTTCACTATTTTTGAAATTCTAATCATACAAAACCCACAAGCACCGAAAAACACTTCCTTTTTCAATAAAGACGCTTACTACAGAAAATCATAGTAATGTATAAAATTCTTGTATACAAACACATGGCTACATATACTAATTTACATATAAAATAGCTGTATGGTTGAAAACGGGATAATACAAAATGAGATTCGCGAAGCAACATTTTTAGCAATCGCCAAATGCGCTTTATGCGTGCTTTGTGAACAATCCCATGTTAAAATATTTTATCCCACATTCGCTTTGTTTATAAATGTAGGAGCGTAAAAAACACACAATATGTAACTGTAAAATTTGCATTCATATATTGAGAAACTAGCACTCTTCCTCTATAACATATATAACATTCATTTTCTACATCAATTGAACGGTTCCGGATCGAATCGCATTGTAATACGTTGGCTCCGATTTAAATTTTCAATAATAAAACGTAATATAAATGAGAATTTTAAATACATCTCCTGTATTTTAGATGAGATTTCTGTTTAACGAAATTTTGTAAATTCTAAAATTGGCTAAATCGAGTTGTTTCAAAAATTGATTTTAAATTAGTTTGCAAGGTTGGTAGGCACTGCTAAACCTTTGACATTTAAATGAAACTAAATAAATTATGCGGGCAATTTCTAAACTTCTCCATTTTAATCGTTCCCTGTTGAAATTTATAATGGCAATTTAAGATAAATAAGTTCTGTCTATCAAGAAAAATGTGGTTAGTACGAATAAAGTGCTGGGTTTCTAAATTTATCAAGTTGAGAGTAGAAAAACGAGTTTTAGATTTATAACTCTAGGTACAAAAAAATGTTCTGTGTGACATTTTACTATGAGTAATGGTTTTTGAGAATTACGTTTTTGCATAGAAAGTAAAATGTTACGTCGATAATATTATTATTTCTACAGATTAATGTATGCGTTAGTTTAGATAAAGCGAAACGTTTCATATAAAATTTAATCTACGCGAGTACTAGTTAAGCGTTATAAATTAGATTTGGTTTAGTGTTTGCTAATCTGCCGTAAGAGACCCCTGTAAGTTTCCCTTAAGGCTAATTCAACGTATTTAAAGGGTAGTTATTTTATGAACCAGAAAATCCGCGCATTACTCTACAGAATGCCGTAGAATATGAGAACAAAGTTCATCAGTACTGAAATTAAACATATATTACACCGCTATTAGTAAAACTGGCTGTTTGAAAATGGTATCGATAATATAACACTGAAAAGAAAAAGTAAAAAGGCGCGAAAATGTCGCAGTTGTGTTACTGAAGTCTGAATGGGAAGAGACATTATAAGCTGAATTGTAAACTAAAGCTGAGAAGGCGCAGTGCTGAAAAGTTCTTTCTACACTAAAGCTGCAAGGATTTAGAAAACATCAGTAGCCTTTATTATGAATTCCACAATCTGTGTAATCTATGAATTTTAACCTTGTATTCTATAAAACAGTTTGTTCCTACGTAAATTTGAGCAATTTGAGCCCAAATTATATGAAAAATAAGAGCAGAACGATAGATTTTACTCAGACCCGCCTATAGCAAATGGGGAACAAATAGAAAAAAATCCCCTGCGTATTACGTATAATTACATCGCTTATTGATCATGTAAATTGCGACTCAAAACACTTAACATTCAGAATTTGCTGCGCAATGGACGCATTTCCATTAACCCAAGAGAGCATCCCATTAATTATTAAAATAGCCCATTTAGTAGAGCTAGAGAACCAAGTAGTGGGAAGAAGAATGGGAAATATGATAAACATTAATATTTTGAAAAATATTGCCCAAATACGTTGGGTTGTATTTCAAATAAATATTCAAGTGGTCTTATTATTACCTAAAATGTAGTGTAGTTAATCCTTATTACATTGAGTTTTGATGAACTATCTTCGTTTGGGTAACAATTTGTGCATTAAAACAACAAAAATCTTACGTTCTCTTTACATTTCAAGTTTTATAGTAACTTTAACCATGTTTTATTAACTAATTCCATTTTTCATTATTTTAGGAACCCTTTTGCATTGAATTAATTAATGTTACATGATGAATATTTTCGCACTACAAACGAATGTTTGTTTCAGTTTGTTTCAAGGTAAAATGATTTGTTTTCAAGCAAAGAAGCAAGCAGAAGCAATGAACATTCGCGTTTAAGTGGAATAGTGAATTATTTCATTCAAAATAAATATTTTAAACGTGTAACATATTGGAACTCTTGATAGGACATTTTAAGTCTTATTACAAACTCTTTGTATCTAGTGCTCCAGAATTTCAGGATCTTTAAAAAGCATGCCAACAAAAAGCTAACGATAGCAAAAAATTAATCAATACTAGCAAAAATGCAATATAAAATTCTCATGAAAACTTTGCTCTTACCAATTATATTAAAATAAGATATTTTATCAAAAGAGCTTTCCAATTTGAAGGGATAATCAGAAATTTTTCTAATTGGTTCTCTTCTTTTACGAATTTCATAGAAAAAGTGCATTATATTATTGAAATTCTTTGTATTTTCGATGACAATATACAGCCTGTTTCAGAGTAAGCGCCTTATGTTTTTTTAGCCACACTATGGGTACTACATTCAAAATATTTGGCAGTAATATGTTTCAGGACATTCTCTACACGATGGTGATATCAGATTTTTAATTGAACGAATTATTTCAAAATGGGGACTTTTTTTTAATGGAATGTCATAATTTTTTTTATTATTGGGATCCTCAGAATGGTGTGCGGTCAATTCGCCCCGGCACTTCGCCCTCGGACACTTCGCCCCGGACATTTCGCCCTCGGACATATCGCCCCCAAGACATTTCGCCCCCTGATATATCACCCCCAAGATATTTCGCCTAGAAACATTTCGCCCCCGAAACATATCGCCCCCAAGACATTTCGCTTCCGAACATTTCGCCCCCGAAACATATCGCCCCCAAGACATTTCGCCTTTATATATTTCGCCCCCGAAACATCGCCCCAATGTTCCATTATCCATTGTGTATTAGCTTATACAGTGGTCCAAATTTCGACGCTCACCATCGGTATCTCGGTTATTAGAGGAGGTAGAGCAGCGGTTAAATAGGGAATGTTTTTTTAGAATTCAATTCTCGCGATAAATCTCGTTTCTAATTCTCTTCAATGTTTTTAGACTTTCAAATAATTTTTAAAGAAACAAAATTTCCTTCAATAACCCCACAGCTTCTAATCTGACCTCTTCTAAATTTTTACAATGTTCGAAAACATTTTCAACACAAACTTTTTGATGTAACACCGTTCTATTTTTAATTTTTTAAGTAATGTGTGCCAGCAATGATTTTCATACGGCAGATGTTATAGAATTTTTATTAGTTAATTGCCTTTGAGAAGAGATTTTCAAAAATGTATAACATGCCTGAAAAATATTTATTTATGGGAGAGATATTAACAAAAACATGTATTTATCTTTAATAGCACATGAGAAATGTAGGCTTAAAGGTATGCAAGTGCTAAAAGTAACACTGTGAAATACAAAAATCAGAACTGTGGTTTTGAAAATCTACGAAAATTGTGGAGAATTTGAATGTCACGGGTATTAAACCCTGAAAAACATTCCCTAAGTATTTAACTGCTGCTCTACTTCTTCTATAATAGCTCTACAAATGGTGAGCATCGAAATGTGGACACACTGTATATGTATAACGGATGAAGGCGATGTGAGGGCGATATGTTTTGGAGGCGAAATTGTCGGGGGCGATATGTCCTGGGAGGCGAAGTGTCAAGTGGCGAAATGTCCGGCGGCGAACTGTCCGGGGGGCGAAATCTCCGGGGGCGAACGGGCCGTGGGGCGAAGTGACGGGGCGAAAAGTCCGGGGGCGATGTGTCATGGGGCGATTTGCCCTACAACCCCTAAGAATATTGGTTTTACGATAGTTTTTCGTTTTTCTTAAAAATTCATTTCTTTCCCTATCAGAAAGCAAACTAACATTTGAATGTTTACACTCGATGTTATTTTTGTCTAAATATCAAGTAGACACAAAAGAAACAAACTTTATTGTGCAATAAACGTCTACTTTTTGAAACTCAAAATTAAAAATTTCCATCAAATATAATTTGGTTGTTTACAAAAAATGCTCGAAATGTTTTCCTTTTTTTTTGAATACATAAATTGAAACGTCGTCCAATGGAGGCAATAGAGCGCAGGATCTACCGCTACTTGATATTTGGACAAAAATAAAATCGAGTGTAAAACATTCAGATTGAAATGTTAGTTTGCTTTTTGATAGGGAAATTAATGAATTTTTAAGAAAAACGAAATACTATCGTAAAACCAATATTCTTAGGATCCCAATAATAAAAAATTATGGCACTCCATTAAAAAAAATTGAAAGTCGTCATTTTGAAATACTAATTCGTTCAATTAAAAATCTGATCACCATCGTGTAGAGAATGTCCTGAAGCATATTACTGCCAAATATTTTGAAAGTAGTACCCATAGTGTGGCTAAAAAAAAATAAGACGCTTACTCTGAAACAGGCTGTATACCTGTTAACCTTTTCTTCTAAATTAACGAAATATTGCTATGTCTAAAAGCTAAAAACAGACATAATCAAAGGCAATACCACCATAAATTATTTTTTCCATGGCTATCTTGGTTTTAGGCTTTAAACCGCATTTTATCCAAAAAAATTGTAATGGAACTCCATGATATTTTTATTTACTGAAAAGAGGGCTTTATATTCCATCGAAAAGATAAAAAAAAATTAGGGGTCGTATTTAAAAAAAAGTATGATGACGTC
This sequence comes from Pyrocoelia pectoralis, assembly GCA_036250285.1. Lineage (NCBI taxonomy): Eukaryota > Metazoa > Arthropoda > Insecta > Coleoptera > Lampyridae > Pyrocoelia > Pyrocoelia pectoralis. The sequence continues at coordinate 11,300,086 of CM070075.1, forward strand.
ATGCTAATAAACAGTTGAACCAAAATAAAATATTTTGTGTCGGTTATGTGGACCAGAATATCCTGAACAGCTTCTGTATAAACTGTTTTTTTTTGTAAAATTTGTAATAAGGACAATATTAAACCCCAAGTGTACTACGTAGCCTTCAATTTTCCTTTAATATTGTTCTTTGACTTTGCTTGTTACCGTTGTCAATTAATTTTGATTAATCACTTTCATTCAATTTATTACAAATCAATAATTTTAAGGTTTTAATTTACTTTGGAATGATTCATTACATTACCGTGCATCCCTTTGAAAATTGTATTACAATTGTTACCCTAAAAACGTTCTAATATTATTTAACATTTTAGGGGCAGTAAAGGTAGTTTTCAAAGTTGTGTACGTATTTTATTTAAGTCTTCTTTTTTTTTAAAATCGGCCAGAAAGTAGTAGTTTCCGGATTATTTTTAGGCTAGAAAATGTCATTTTGACGGACTGAGCCGGAAAGTCATTGTGATAGTCCGGTAAAAGTTTTACCGGACTCATTTTTACTTTACCGGACTCATTTTTTACTTTCCGGCCTAGAATGGTCAATTGTTCTTCCCGTTTCTGATACGTCCCAAAAGTGCTTTTACTGGACTCGCAGGCTTGCAGGACTCGCCTGCGGCTCGTCCTGTAATTTGCCTACTTGTCCAGTAAAAGGTCACTTTCGGGACTTGTTACGTAAACTACTATTAATCCAACATACTTTGTAGTTTAGAAGAAAGATCATAAAATCATATATTCTGAGTGCATATTCGGAAAATTTTTGAAATAAATAATATATTGATCTTTATCACTAATGTATTAATTATTTCTCATGTGCTTCACGAACGTTGTTTATTAGCTATGTCGACGGATTAGTACGTGTTAAGTGTTCCAGGGGTTTAGTCGCAGTCAATGGCTAGTGCTTGTAATAAGATAAGACTTACGCGCTTGACGCTCTAGACGGTACAAAGCTTTGGGCCTTTCAAAATTCATAGAATGTTGCAATTCTTACAATACCATTTTCAGAGTAAATCTCAAAATCTGATGCTCTTAAATCACATTTTTCACTCAGTAACGTATGTTCTGACCAAAACTTTCTTGCGAGCTATGTTGAATTTCGTCCACGATGTATTGGATGAAAATGTTTTAGATTATTGTTCGAAACATTGATTAACGTTTACATTATTTTTATACAACCAGTCCGCGAATAAATCAATTTTCATTTGAATAGAAATAGTTTTTTAAGAGACATACTTTTAAGCAATTTTGATTCTTCTACGTTATTTTAAATCTTATTTTTAGTTACGTACGCGTTACTTAGACACCTCACATATAAACATTTCAAAGGATTATTGATCTCATTAAGAACATTTTGTTTGTGCAACATAACATAATTAAGGCACCACGGGCATTAGGAACATACCAAATGTCCCTAATACCATAATAACTGTTTCGTATCGTATTAGAGAAAATGAAAGTAATATTTAGATACAACATTTTCCCAAAAAGTAAGTAGTACAATGGCACAGAGGACCAGCAAGGGGGGGGGGCATCTGTCCCCGGTGCAGACTACGGGGGTGTCAAATTCCGAAATGATAAATCAAATTTTATAGGAATCTCGTACATTTTGAACATTTTCGGAAATTTGACGCCATCAAAAAATAAAAGGCAGTAACAACATTGCAGTAGGCAGTAACAATTACCAAAGAAAAGCAACACAAATGTTGTTTTTCTTTAGTAAGTAATACAGCGTGCCTTTTATTTTGGCGTAAAAATTATTGAAAAAATATCCAATCTTTATTGTTATGTCCAACATTATATATGTGGCGATGTTATGTAATTCAACATGTTTCTTCGACATTTACCCGGGGGGGGGGGGGGGGGGGGGTAATAACTGTCCCCGGGCGCGCCCTATCCTCGCTACGCCTCTGCACCCTCATCAATATACTTGTTATAGTGAAAACTCTAATAATAGGGAGGAGCAATTTATCAAGAGAGTAATACAATAGTTTATTTCTTCAACAACAATGCGCAAAGTCGTAGGAAGTAAATATTAAAAATCTAACAGCATAGAAGGAAATCGTTATATGCTTTCGTTTATTTAAATTTTGATGACTTTGTGAAACTTCTTTAAACTTTCAAAGAATCGAAAATGTGCGAAATAGATTGTTCCTTTTATTTAGTACGTACAACAAATACTAACAATTAGTTTACAAGTATCTATAAAACTTCTTTGGACTAAGTCTTCGTTTTAAAGAATTAGTAATCTCAAAATTCCAACTTTTATATTGCAACCTCGAAGAAAGTTTTATAATTGTTTGGCATCGAAATTCCGTAAAGTTTTATTGCCGATTCTTTGTATTCTTTCCAATCCAATTTCCTAATACTGTAATCCCAAATCTTTGCTTCCACAAAAATGTCGCGACGACAAGTATTAAAAGCAATAGAGCAATAAAAATTACATTTCAATAATTATTGCTCCCCGAGGGTTTAACCGAAGCCAGCTGATTTTACAGAAATTCGGCCTTTATTTTATTGCTCGGAAATAAACGTTTCCACAAATTTAACAAGTCGTGATCCATTTTCTTCAAACTTTATAATTTAAATACCTACAGTAAGCTACGAGAAACGTATTTCGAGTGATGTAAATAAATAACTGAGTTTTATTATAGAATTGATAGGCATATTTAAAATGTAATAAAGCGAATTATAAAATAAACGAGCAAATTTAAAATGAAAATGTTGAATGCTCGTGATCGTCATAAAAATATAAAATAAAATTATCTTTGACACGGTTTCAAAGCTTTACGAACACACGAGTTTTGTAAATAAAAGGTAAATTGAATTGACTAAAATCGCTCTTCGATACTGATCAGTGATCAATTTCATAAATTAACAAAAGCCTTCTAGATAAATAATTTTTAGGAAAAAGAGCAGGAAGTTTCTTTTTCTTAAACCAAATCAGCTACATCCACATGTAACTCATTGGTTTGTTGGAGGAATTAGAAGAATTTGCCACCCTTTAAAATTCAAAATTTTGAAACCTTTGACGTGTGCCAAATTGTTGATGGTTTTTCGATCATTTATTCGGGACTCTAGAAAGGTAACCACAAATTATGTTTAATGATTAAGGATATCGATTATTGTTTTCCCTTGTGCTTTAAAATAGTTGAAATTTATACAGGGTAGTCCATTAGTGCGAGGAAGTTCAATATTTAATTCAATATCATACGGATTAAAAAATGTTTCAAATAAAAGTTGTAGGATACGAACCATTGCCTATTTGTAAAATATTTATAAACATGCAGGGTGCTTCGAAAAATCGTGGCTCGGTGCCAACCTGTTTTTTTAAATGGAACACCCTATACTTGATGTCATATTCCGATTGCTCTCTTAAAATGCTCTATGTCGATATTTTTGTTTTTTGTTTTAAATGCAGCATTCACAAGATATGACTTTAATTAATTTGATACCCTAAAGAAACCTACTTAAGACTAATAAAAGTATCTACTTACAGCTATACACTAAAATATTGAATAATTACTTACTTTGTTGAATAATTATTGAATATAACTATGAATTATATTAAAGACACGTCTAATTATCACTAAGTAATATGTACCTACCAGTAATGAAATGAGGTAATATTTAAGAGGCCTGGCCATTGATTCACTGTATATGAAATATAATGTTAACGCGAGCCCTTCTGGAGAGTTTATTTGATAAGATATCCTAGCAATTCAAAAAGTACATTAATCTACAAGAACTTCACTTGAAATTCTTCGGAACAAAATTTGAGAATAACTTTATATTTCTTTAAAAAACTGCCCTAAACTACACCAAAAATCACGTTGTTACTTTGCGATGGTTTAAATCCAAAGGATTTGTAGAACATATACACATGAACCTCCATTTTAAAATTTAGCTTTTTATACTAAAAAGTAGCCGCTGTAGAAGGGCTCCAGGATTTCCTTGTATAGGGTACAAGAAAATACTGCCACCTGGCAGCGGACGGTACAAGTTATTGAAAAGCACGCCTTGTTACAATCGGTCACCTAATTGTTCAGATTTTATTTGTATTCAATATTTGTCATTAGATCTAGTGCTTTTATGAAATAATTAACTTTCCATTTAACTATTATTTTTATGACAATTATCCATATTTATCGTTCATTTCACTTACTGGACAACTTTCATTTATTAATTCAATTATATTTAAATTTTAATGGTTTTATTATCTTTATCAATGCGTCTTACCGGAATTAATAGATCCCCGACATATTAGAAATATGCCTATTAGAGAATCTCCGGATTCAATGAAAACTAAAAAAAAACAACGATGTTACAATAATTTTTAATATAATACGAATAATTTTGACCTTGTCAGGTCAACTCCCTGGTCCCAGTAACCACTAACTTAAGAATTTAAATAGGGAAAGGGTGTGGACCGACCCCTCATTTGAAGCGTCTTTTAATTCTCTATTCGACAGTATCAATGAAAATTTGTTTTATTCAATTCCCCTCCCCCCCATGAAAAGCACCCTCTAGATTAACTAAGGTGGGGGTGTTGTTTAGGAAAAATCCTGAAATGTGCCGTTCAATAGGTCAAAGGTGGCTTGTTTCAGGATTTTTCCTAAACAACACTCCCACCTTAGTTAATCTAGGGGGTGCTTTTCATGGGAGCGAAAAAAAAATTGAATAAAACTAATTTTCATTGATACTGTCGAATAGAGAATTAAAAGACGCTTCAAATGAGGGGTCGCTCGACTCCCTTTCTCTATTTAAATTCTTGAGTTAGGCTTAGGGGTTGCTGGGGCTAGGGGGTTGATGTGTCAATGTTAAGTTTGACATCAAAAGTTGTCCCCCAAAAATAAAAAATCGACGTGTCCGAGCGTTTTTTTAAGAAACTGGTCTAAGTGTCCCAAAACAGGTGTGTTTCCTTTTCAATGGCCCACCCTGTAATTGTAAATATTATATCTGAACAACAAAAATAGTCCAGTTACTTAGCAATTTCTAACAAATGTAAAATATAGTTGAGCAAATCTGCATAACGGAAAATATGAACTAAAAAGTTTTATTTATAATATAGGTAAGTATAATAATTAAAATTCCAGATAATTATTTAAAGTAGACCAGATTTACATTCATTATAATTACCATAGAATTAATGTATAAGCAATAAATGAATCATTGCAGATTAAGACTGTAGCCAATGAAAATTCAATGAAGTAGACCAGTTTCAAATTCATTGTAATTATGCTAATTATTGGGTAGAAAATAGGTGTGAAATTGTAGCATAAATACACCTTCAACAATTTACCTGCAACTCACCCCCCAAAAACTATTATCCCTCACACTTAGGTGGTACGGCCTCTTAAGCTCAGGTTACGGCAATAATATAAAGTAAATTTCTGCGATTTTTATGCAAAACACTGATCAAAAATTATCTGTAATTTTATCACACTGAATTCACAAAAAGATCAACTATAAATAATATTCAAACTGATTCCCTTCATGATCTAAACAAAGTTGACATCTATGGGCTATTTTTCGCAATGGATTTAAAATTATCAAGGGTCTTTCTTGCACTTGCCTAAATGCTTTCTTTGTAGCATATCTCAAATGATTTATTGTTCTGTGTGGTTTACTATAAATTTTGTCTTTAAGAAATCCCCAAATAAAAAAATCTAACATAGACAAATCAGGTGATCACTTTATAAATCCATGAATTCCTATCCATCGGAGTGGAAAATTATTGTTTATAAGTGGCCTAACAACTTGCAAATTATGAGCAAGTCCCCATCTTGTTGAAAGTAGATCTCGTTAAATTGAACCAAAGGCACATCATCTAGTAAAGGTATAACTTGCTACAAAATATCAAGATGTTTATTTCCAGTGAGATTGAACGTAAAAATATCGCATTTTTTGTATTACTATTAACTAAGAAGCAAGCAAGTCCAGGTCCGTATTTAAACCTTTTGACTTGATGTTATCTAGAAGCCGAAACGTAGGAGTACAAATCTGACGATGCCACGTTGATCCTGTGAAAAAAAGTGTCTTAAGGATGCGTTTACGAAATGAAAATATCTTTTATAATAACCCAATATGACACCCTCGGCAAATTAAATAATTTTAAATTTCGCCCTGTATCTTTAAAACTAAACATGTTAGCAATAATTTATTTACGTCATAGATTTTGTCTCCAAAAAGGAGCACAGGAAAGCGTAAACTACAAGTCGCCAGCTCTAATATTAAGAGAGTTACCAAATAGGGACATATTGTACTTACAACGTTCATTTAATTTTTTTACTTAAACCACTCTTCTCGACAGACGTTCAGTTCCGGATGAAGGTATCTCGGAGGCCGGGGCTACAATTCGTCAGGGGCTCTATAGTGAAATGGTACGAACCCTTTTTCGGGGGGGGGGGGGGGGGGGGGGTGAATTCTATAATGTCCACCAGAAAATCGGGATACAAAATTTTATATAGGTTTGGAAGAGTATTTCTTTCGAAAACTGTAAAATAATAGTTTAGTCATAAATAAAAGATAAAAACGATAGGAAAATAAAAGAATATTTATTCCTATTAATGGTGACTTGATTATAAAAGTAAAGAAAATTCAAAACAGCACATAGGCAGTAGGCACGCGACACAGCTACAGAACACTGCTGAACAGAAACACAAGCTCAACTGTCGCTCAAGCTACGCTCAACCTCCCCTTTACCAAAGGGGAGGTTGAGAGTTGCTATACTTTTATTTATCCTGTTCCCCCTTTGTGGGTCTGAACCGTACATCATGAATATAAATGTACAATATTGTCCCGACATTATAATGTGAAGAATTTTACATATTGGCTAAATATTACTAAGCGATATTGTTTCAATATTGAGGAAAATATTTATACAATATTGGCCCATTATTGTTTTGTGATGTGTCCGAAAATAGTAAGAAAGGGAGTGGACCTGGGCCACCCCAGGGTCCTAACTGTTTCGAGTGACTATTTCCTAGTGCTCCGGTGGGTCCTTCCCCAGGAAGCCCGTCACTTCATGTAGGACTTGGAAGAGATCGGTGATGCTGAAAAAACCTTTTGCTTCAAAGTAGGGCTCGCACCATCGATCGCCCGGTTAGCGGTCAGCCATGATAGTATGATACCACTGAGCTACGGAAATACATTTAATTTTGGAATTTAAAGTTGAACACTATAAAATATGTAGGAGGGCCTGCATAATTTTGATTATTTTGATATCTCTAAATCGGCGAAAATTATCATCCGGCCGATTATGAGAAAGTATTTTTTTTTCGTCTTGTCTAAGTGGGTATCTACTTATCCAGTAATATTGAAAACACAATATTGTTGTTATTTATAAATATTGACTTTATATTGTATAGTAATATTTATTAAATAGTGTAAATATGTATGTTATATTGTTTAAATATCGATTTTCCATATTTAGTAGTATTGTACAGTGTACACGCAATATGGGTACATTACTGTGTGTACAATTTACATTAAATAGCAATATTTACTAAATATTACAAATGTGTATGTTGTAAGTATTACTTAAATATAGATTTTCAATATTTCGTAATATTGTGTATTGTACACAGCATTGTATGTACAATATTTGAATTTACATTAAATGACAATTTTTAATAAATATTGCAAATATTGTACTTATGTTCACTAAGTATTGTATTTCCAATATTTTTATAATATTACAAAAATATATTCCCCCAATATTGGCTGCAGTTCGATAATATTGCCCCAATCTCTCTATATTGAGCCAATACTCCGCCAAGCTAACGCCAATAAACGACGCTACATGGGAACACGTTTTATATGCAGCTAAATATAAAATACAAATTTGATGCAGAAAATATTGGATGGATTGCAAAGGCCCCCTAGAATCCGGGGGCCCGGGGCTTGCGCCCCCTTAAACCAGGATTGCAGACGTTATGTAAAACATTTGCATGAAACGGTAACAGAAATTGAAAGTAACACAGATAAGTCTGTGGTAACACTGATTACCTACATTACTGTAACTGCAATCGCAAAGTTGGAATTTAATGATCTAAAAGAATTTCATATAAAGCAAAGGAAAATGATCACCTCTATGTACTTATCTACAAAAACATATTAAATGTATTACAATTTACAAGATTTAGTTATTGTAGGAAAAGGAAATGCAGAGAAGATAAATGATGGCATATTAAAATTGTAAGGTAAATGAGAATTTTTGTTCAAACAAATATCAAAAAAGTTTATGGATGCAAATGGTCTTATTTTTTCCTTCAAAGTACAAATGTAAATGTGCTGAATATAAAATGGAATGTTGCATAAATGAGGCGAAAGAGTTTTAAACATAGTAAAAAGTATTGAAATCTTTTGTAATAAAATTATATAAGAAAGGGATGGCAGCCGTTGGTTAAATTCATTATAAAAAGAAATTTGTTTGAGCTCGTTTTATATTTTGACGTGATTAGAACACAAACTTTAAGCATCCGTGTGAAAAGTTAAGGTTAATAAATTGTTGATGCGAGTCTCGTGGAAATTACTTTTGTAAGTATCCAAAATTAACATAAACTTCGTTTATTTAGCACATTTATTCACGTTTAATCTGCATTCAATTGTTGAATACTGAACGATGTCTGTGTGTAAAGAAAGCAATTTCTATTATTCCAAATACCACAGAACTTTTTTTATCAAACGTCACAATGTGAATGGCATTTTTAAGCTTTTCGTATTATTACATTTGTATCTCTTTGTGGTAACAAAATTTCCATTCCGCACTGTTTCCTGATTCTTATAATCGAATCAAATCACCTTATCGAGTCAATATAATCTTCGAGCATATTAATTCAATCATCCCTAGGATTATACTTTAAGTTCATTTATTTAATATTTGTTTAAATTAGAAACAATTAACTCACATTTTAATATAATTAATTAATAATGAACGTATTAATGCCGTAATTACTATTTCGATTTAATCCGTCTTTCGAGTTCTCCGCACCCTAGCGATTATCTAAAATTGTTCTTTTAATTTATAATTATGTTTACACGATTTGTTTTTCATTCCATGCTATATACCAAATATGGAACACCCTTCAACATTTACTACATTTATCCCAAGCGCATTTCAGAAAATAGGGGTCGACTATCACCCCTAGAAACGTTGTGAATATAACTTAAACAGGGAAAAAGTTTGCGAAATCCTTAAAGATTTTGCTTCTATTTTTAAAAGACGTGGTGATTGTGATTAAGGAACCATTCATCAAAACCAAGTGAAATATAATTGTGGGATTCGATCCATCTTGGAACCCCCAAAACAGTAACAGTGGATTGTTGGTTAGTTTCCGGTTCGTGCAAGTCCGTTCAAGTTCCATCATCTGTAATGATATTGTAGCTATATCTCCAGTCGAATTTTTTAAGCATTGCCCTATACCAACACGAGTCCGTTTTTGAACTTCAGTTAAATTATGCGGAATCCATCGGGAACAGATCTCTCTGGCAGCTAATTGTTGAGGCAAAATGTATTGCAATCCGGGGATGCATCTATCTCGAGACACGTCACATAACAACCTTCTACAATCATGTTGCGCACAGGTATCGATGTTTTTTGCAATCACAACCGATTTTGATCGACCTTTACAAAACTCATCAACTCATCACTGGCGCATCCAAATCCTGAAAACCAATTTCAGCGTTTCAGCCTTTCTTGGAGGTGCTTCATTTCCTAAAATACGAAATATCGAAAAATACGAAAATCATACAACGAGTAATTTCCGTTTTTTTCACAAAATTAGTTTTTCAAACGCTTACTGTCAACCACCTACTTTGTCTAACCCGCCGCTGATTTAACAATAAACAAGTATCAAAAGGGGCGAATTCTTATAGAATTCTAATTTCAACCAACTTCAAATCTGTAATTAATTATGGCATATGTATTATAATATATAACTAACCCCCCCCCCCCTCCACCTCAGACACAAGCACTCCGCACTCCGGATTCTGCACAAATCAGTCGCTTATCTAGTTAAATAGTTAACCACCACATTTTCCTCCACTCTTAAGGGAGATGGGAGCGGAGAGGGTGACGGACAATTTGTAAATCACAAAAACATGTTGGGGGAAAAAAGTAAAGAAAAAATCGTTTTTCTGTGGAGGTATACAATTTTCCCCTTTTCCACCCCCAAAAAAGGAGTTGGAGTTGGGGGTGAAATTTGCAATTTGAGAATAGTTTTTTATGGAGAAACCAAAAGTGCAATAAAAAATAGGTCTTCCCATTTCAGATTTCAAAAATCACCCCCGTGAGGGTATTGTTTACATATCGTGACTGAATAGGTTTCAAAACATAAATTAACACGTGTTTTTTCCTTTTTGTTATTGGATGTGTCGTTCTCGAGATATTCAAGGGTGTATATTTTGACTTAATAGTCTTTTGTAGCAATATAGGTATAAGGCAACCCTAGTACTTTTATAAACATACAAAGTACAACATTATGGCACACGATGAAGTTGGCATAAAAGAATCGGTAGAGTACCTATTCTAGAATAGTAGACAAAGCTCCAGGGCCAGATGAGTTACAGCCATAGCACGCAAAAGCGATTGCAAACAGCCACAGGAAACTCTTTATAGAGCTCCTTTCAGAATGCTTTGTAACTAAACACTTCCCGGAAAGATGAAAACGGGCCATATTCCTAGAGAAGCTACAGAAAGGAAACGATACCCATGTAGCATTTAATATTGGTGCAATATTGGCATTTCATTGTAAATATCTTGGTAGAATATTAATGTACAATATTGTCACAACATTGAAATGTGAACAATTTTACATATTGGCTAAATATTACTAACCGATATTACTGCAATATTGAGGAAAATATTTATACAATATTGGCCGATTATTGTTTTGTAATGTGTCCCAAAAGAGTAGGAAAGGGGGTGACCTGCGCCACCCCCAGAGCCCTAACTGTTCCGAGCAGGACTCCATGTGCTCAGGTGCCCAGGACGTGTAGACTCAGAGGAGATCGGTTATGCTGAAAAAGACTTCTGCTTCAAATAGGACTCGAACCATCGATCACCCGGTTAAGAAGCCAGCCCTTAAACAACTGAGCTACGGGAACTTATATAATTTTGGAATTTAAAGTTGAACACTATAAAATATTGAGGAGGGCGTGTATATTATATTTTGATTATTTTGATATCTCTAAATCGGCGAAAATTAACATTCGGCGGATTAAAGTATCATAACGTTATTATTTATGAATATTTTAAATAAATATTGACTGTATATTGTATAGCAATATTTACTAAATATTGGAAATATGTATGCTATATTGCTTAAATATCGATTTTCAATATTTAGTAATATTGTACACGCAATATTGGTACATTGTTGTATGTACAATATTTGAATTTACATTGAATATCAATATTTACTTAATATTACAAATATGTATGTTATATTGCTTAAATATAGATTTTCAATATTTAGTAATATTGTACACGCAATATTGCTACATGATTGTGTGTACAATATTTGAATATACATTAAATAGCAATATTTACTAAATATTGCAAATATTGTTCTTACATTCACTAAATATTGTATTTCCAATATTTTTGTAATATTACAAAAATATATTCCTCCAATATTGGCAGCGGCTCGGCAATATTGCCCCAATCTCTCTATATTGCACTAATATTGCGCCAAGCTAACGCCAATAAACGGTGCTACATGGGTACGGCCAAGAAATACAGGCCGATATGCCTAATAGATGTCCTGGGAAAAGTATTGGAAACGATAATCAACGAAAGATTAAAAAACGAACTAGAAGAAAAAAACAGAAATTTTCACCCAAACAAATACGGTTTCCGAAAAGGCCGATCTACCATCGACGCGATTGGAAGAATTATAGAGATCGTCAGACAGAACAGACAAGGGATCACAAGCCTAGTATGTATAGATATCAGAAATGCTTTTAACACCGCCGACTGGAGAATAGTAGTAAGAAAATTAATAAAAAGAGGGGTGACAAATAGCCTGGTGAACATAATAACCTCATACCTAACTGACAGAAAGATGACCATAGACCGGCAAAACACGCGTCCGGTACACACTGGCGTTCCACAGGGCTCAATGCTGGGACCTACCCTGTGGAACGTGCTGTACGATGACATTATGGACACCTTTTTTTTTCCTCTCCATATCCCACTTGTTTGCTCGGTCGGGCATCGCCATTAAGGCATTCTTCGCTATGGACACCTGTACAACACAAAACATAACGGCCATATGTTACGTTGACGATTTGGCGCTCGTGGTAACGGGCAAGACGAAAGAGAAAGTTATGTAACACGGGAACGACAAGTTGCAGACAATGGACGAGGAAAAACAATCTAAGGGTGGCTCCAGAAAAGACGGAGGCTCTCGTCTTTGGCGTGAGTTACAAAAATAGGAGAGAAATAAAATTCAAACTTGATGGACAAACAATAAAACCCACAGGCAGCCTAAAGTACCCGGAATTGACCCTGGATTACTACCTGGGCTTCAGCGAGCACGTACGGAGGGTAGCTAAAAAGTGCAGGAAATCGATGAAAGCGCTCAGCGTGATGTTTCCAAATATGGCGGGACCCTCAGTCAAACTACAGCAGAAAAATCCTAGCGGCGTCTATGCAGTCAATGCCGCCATCGCCATCGACAGAAATAGGAGAACATCATTGACCTGCCAACGAGCAATAGCCATCAAATGCTGCCGTGTGTACTGCACGACTTCTACCAGAGCGGCGCTGGTAATTACCGGCCTTAAACCTATCACATGGACAAGGCCGTATTTACGAAAGAGTCAAAAATGTATATAACGACACTGCATGGCAGGAAGAGTGTCTAACAAGGATGACCCGGAGCATATGTTGCTACACTGTCACAGATTCCATCGAAGAAGGATAGAAGGCGAAACGCACGGTCTATATACTACTACGGTTGCCCCATAACCCTGCTTATAGGCGATACGTTACAAGCGAGCAGGGGGAAAGCCTACGTCACTCGGCGACTGTTTGAGCACCGTTGCCTAGTGAATGCCCGTGAGTGCATGCCGTATCTGTCATATTTGTTGTTATTATTACGTGAAATTATATTGTTAAAATCAAAAAGTTAAATGACAGGGTGCCGCTGTACTGTTGCTACATGTAACAACAGTTTAGAAAAAACTAGAAAAGGTGGACAAAATGTGTCTTATCTTAATTTTCCTAAAAACCCAGAAATAAGAGCAATTTGGATGCAAAAATGCCGTCGTGAGGGTAAATGGAATTATGGTAGTTGCCGTGTTTGTTCAGTGCATTTTACAGAACATGATTATGGAGTGAATAACTAAGGTAGCAAAAATGCTTATTAGCTAAACAGATAGAGAACAACTATGTATGTCCTTAATAAAAATAATAATTTGTTTTATTATTTCATTTTCGTTTGAAAACGGGATACCTCACTACACCACAATAAAATATGAAATACGGAACTGCTATATTTAGTTAAGATAAATATTGCTTGTTCCTTTAATTAATTAATTATTACTAAGGTGCATTTTACATCAAAGCGGTGATAATTTCCCAGTTACTTTATACTGCTTATTGTTATTCCTATAACAGTGCTCGAACGCCTAGCTTAAAAGTCGCCGAGCGACGTCACACGGCGTTGACCAATCAGAGGGTTTTTAGCCGATGAGACAACCGTAGTAGTATATAGACCGTGGGCGAAACGTGTCTAGGTGTAACCATTACGAAAGAGAATCTAATAGCACTCATGACGGAAAGAAGAAAAAATTGGAAAGTAATTGCGGAAATGATGAACCAGATGGTAAGCATGAAGGAAAAGGAGGAAAGGGCGAAATGAGGAACAAACACGGCATTTCCTGAAGAATATTCCGCAAGGTGCAGGGAAATGTCCGGGTGAGGAGGGGGTTTAGCCGGTAAGAGTCCGGCACTACTCAGGGATTTGACTTCTTCCCCTGGGTGTCCATGAAGGATTGCCCCTCCATTTAAAAAAAAATGGTTACAGAATCATAATTGGCTTACTGTGACGACTTCTAACGTTATCAATAATGTAATAATTTAATGTAAATTTATTGTACGAAACCCTTACACTCAAAGCTTTGTTACGGTTGTTCCAATCATTTCACAAGATTAAGTTGTGTACAACTGGACAGAAGTTGACGTGTACGGCTTATCCTATTCTAGGATCCTTATGTCTGCTCCTTCCTTAATGGAACACGAAATCGATGTTTCAAATATAATCAAGGATTTGGTTGAGCATCTTTGTTTCAAATTAACGACCGTGTTACAGAGTGCTGCTTCGTGTTATTACGGCCAGTTTCATTCCTCGGTTTGGATCGTAAAGGGCATCCTTCGTGCCGAGAGAAGCCTAGATTTCTGTTGGTTAGTTTAATCTGCTTCCACTTATTGGAAGCTATAGTTGGAACAACGATCCCTAGCGACCAGTCTACGACATTGATAGCATAGGTAGGCACCTAATGTACTCGTAAAATCTAAAGGCAGGTTTTAAGTGGTCACGTTCTATCAATGAACTGTAATAGTATACAGTTCATTGCGTTCTATTGAAAGGCAATGAAGATAGTGTGCATACTAGACGAGAGATGAACACAATCAGTTTCTCGGTGTTCTTCTTCTTTTCTCTCTGCTCTCAACTCTGTGCTGTGATGCCATTCTTTGTGTAAACTTGTACCATTGCGATATTGAATTGATGTTTGGCGTTATTCGGGTGCTTTTCTTGGGTTTTATTATGATTATTTTTAAAATGTTTTCACGATAGAGAGTGTTAAGTCCTATGGAACTTTCGAAACTATCTCTCAAAAATTTGTAGAGTTGTATGACTTTTAGTGACCGTCCCAAGGTTTCTTTCCTTTGTTTCCAACAAATTATTATTTATCCTGTATTATAATCTCTTTGACGATCTTTATCTGTACTTATTCACTATTTTATTTACATTTATGAATGCATCTTCATATGAATAAAAATAAAAACGATAATGACTACTTAATCATATTTGCGGACAAAAATGTAAACCGCACATGGAAACAAATTACAGGATGTAATTAATTCAATCCGAAATTATCCAGAAAAAACGCTGCAACATTTGTTAAAGTAATCATACGCTTACGTTACCAGAGTTTATTTAAAATTAACTAGCGTCAATTGGTTTTATGCCTACACGTAATCGAAACCCACTTTTAACTCAACACATGATTCCCATTTGGGATTCAACCGCGTCAACCGTATCCCCTTGTTACGCATAACTTTTGAAAAATCTTTACCCCCAAAGGTGAGGATGATTAACGAGTTCGTTAACCTATAAGTGGCCCGGGAAATTTAGTGAATAAGTTAGACACGCCGAAAGTTGCAGCAAATTTTGACTTTAATCCGTGTTTGCAAACGAATATTGCGTAAATATTAAGTTGTGCTAACATTCAAGTTAATTAAACAAAATGGGAAACGAACACGAATAAGCAAAGTTTTATAAATTAATTTGTTTAAATTTCATGTTATATCTGATCAAAGCTTGCGAATTTTAATTAATACACAAACGGATTTAGATATTAAAGGAATCATTCGGTGGTTTGCGAACTTTTAAAAATATCCCGCTGTTTAGAAACACCGCTGAAAGGTTCCGAATTGTTTGTGTTTAATGGATATAAAGCTTTCTGATTTATAGAGCTGACTATAACGGACTAAAATGCCAGGGATAATTGCTCCTCGCAATTTGAAGCGTAAATGTGACGTTTTGTATTTATATTTCAAAAGATTCGGGTTCTGTGCATTATTTATTAACTTTCACTAAAATCGATATAAATCACAACATCAACACATCTTTCGTCCTTTCGCCAGAATTTTTGAACAAGAATCCAAAATTCTACTCGCATAAATCCGTCCTTAGGATTAAATATGTGAATAATTCAGTAAAAGGGAAGTTAATTCGTGCATATTTTTAAATTGGATTTTTTGAGACGTATTTTAGCATCGATAAGACATTTATCAAAGTTGTCAGGAATGCAGCCAACATTTTCTAATCCGCTGCCAGTATTATTTAGTACTCTATGAGAAATGAATTGGCGCCAGACAAGTTTTAAAATGGAAACCTCTTTTCTAAAATATGTATATATAGTCATTACGGATCGAAATTTATTTGCTATGTACATAATATGTACATAAAATATATTATATTTTAACTTTACGTACCTTAATCGTTGGACTAAGGACTAAGCGAAAGTCAAATATAAACGTAGAACCTAACTGCCGTTTGCAATGTCAATTTTCATTTACTAATGGGTGTAATGGAATAGTTTCTAAATGGGAATAATAATGGCGTCGTCAAAGGTATGATCAGTAGGTATGTGCGAACACAATAAGGTCACAAAGTAAGCAACATTCAAGAAAGGTTTTTGACAAAGGGCTCCGCTATAAATTTAACACATGTTTGCTTAAAAGCATGTAGGTCAAACGTAGGTATTCTAATAATGAATTCTTCCTTGTGAATTGAAGCAGACGTTGACATTTATTCTGCATGTGAATATTAAGCAGTTAACGCCATCAAGTATCCGATTTATCTTTGTGCAACTCTGACCTCTGAGTTAGAATTGATTTTCAAGTAGTTTTTGCACATTTCAATATAGCTATAGTTGCATGCGATAATAAATTAGAGGAGGACGAATAGTGTTTACATGACAAATTAATTCATAAAAGTAAATTACTTACGTTGAGTTTCATGAATGAGAATTAATTTAATCCTGGAATAAATAAATTTTAAAGAGGGTTTTAGAGTTAACCTCTTCTCTGTATATTTCAATTTCTTTGTACGTGATACTTTCATGTTATCGAAAAATTAATAAACTGTTATTCACAAGAAGCCGTACACAACGAATTTGAAGTTTAATATTCACAAAAAGTTCAAGATTTCTAACAAAGGTAACCGATTTGAGTTCATTTATGTATTTAAAAGGACAGAAAAAGACGATAAAGTGTGTAACGTTCCAAAAACGTCTCAAAATTAATTTTATCTTGTATAATTGACGGTCTATCAAGTAGGAAGATAGAATAAATTGACTTGGTCCATGTTTGGATGTTGTAAAAGGTAAAACTCGAAATGGGGTGATTATACCTCTTCGAATTAGGAGAAAATCACAAAACCATACCCCATGTATAATTTAATAAAGTTGATTAAAGTTGATAATTAAAAGATTATAAGAAATTGACATTAAGCGTCATGTTTCGATAAAATTACATTTTTATCATCATCAGGCTAATCCTAGAATTAATTATAAGAGTACAAACTAAATGCATAAATTGATTACTTACATACAACGAATTGGTTATCGTAACGAGGTGAAAAACAACATTATGTTGTAATATAATTAGAATTAATAAACCAACTTAAAACCTCCCCTTAGACGATGAATATTTAATAAATCCAAATTTTTAATGAAGCGAAGGATGATGGTTTATGTTTTTTGTATTTTTTATAGATAAGTACTCGAAGGTACTGAAAGACCAGCCCCATCAATGGCAAACCTGGCCGATAATGAAAATTAAAAGATTAATTTGGATTCGCAAACCTCGTTTTTGTTTAACGTAGGGGAATCCTGAATTAATCCAAAGGGGGCAATCACCCAGTTATTTAACCTTTAACTAAGGTGTGCAAAGACAAGAGTAACATTAAAATTTGACTTAATTAAACAAGTGATTAAAAAGCGACATGTTTCGAGGCCTACCGGTCTCATTCTCAAGCTTAATCAATGAAAGTACATGTGTAAGATGATCCAAAAATGATAAGTCTGAAGGGGCAAATAAAAAACTACATTGTAAATTACAGATGAACCATGATATAAAAAGAAATTAATGGCACTGTTCAAGAGATTGAAGATTGTTTCAACCTTTTGAACGGCCTTCACCCCAACATCAGCTACACTATTGAAACAGAAAAGAATCACTTTGTTAGATGTCACTATTACTAGACAGGACTACAACTCCCTTGAGTTCTCAGTTTTTAGGAAACCTACCACTACGGACCACGTTATTCCCTTTAGTTCCTTCCACCCCCTCGCTCATAAACTGGCTGCTTTTCGCTCTCACTTTATTAGACTCTTGAACCTACCTCTCACCCCTCGTAATTATAATTTCGAATATGCTACCATCTTACATATAGCTTACCCGGAACGTATGATCACTAAACTTTATACCCAACTCCGTCGCTCTTGTGCCCACAAAAATCGTACCACCTTACAACCAATAGCCGATACCCAGTCTCTTAAGTATTTTTCTTCACCGTATATAGGATCATCTTCCTACTTCTTTAAGAACCTTTTCCAAAAACATGACATCAACATTTCATTCTCCTCCAAATTTAATTTAAAGAGTTTAATTGTTCACACAAAGGACAAAATTGATTTATTAGAAAAATCTGGTGTATACAAGCTTAATTGCGGTACTTGTGATTCTTTCTATATTGGCCAAACTGGCCGTAAACTCAAAACTAGAATCGCAGAACATTATTCTTGCATAAAAAACAACAACCACTTATATTCCAAATCGTCCTTCGCCAATCATATTTTAAATTCAGGTCATGCTTTCGATCCCAAAACCAATTTTCAAATACTCCATGTTTGCGATAAAGGCGTCCGTTTAAATTTATTAGAAAATAAAGAAATGATCACACATCACTCCAACAACCCCTCTGGATCCCTTAACGAAATCATTAACATTAACCAAAACGTACTTCTGTAACCTTTTTGTATTTTTGTTTCACCTTGTATACTTCCGCTTTGCCGATCTTACAGTTCGCTTCCTTTTTCCTTAGTTCCCATACTTAGTGACCTGTGACCATGTTATTTCCTGTTGGTCTTTCAAACTGTTTATATATTCTTTCTCACATGTATCCTGCGTTCCTCGTTTTTTAATTTGGGTTCTCACCTTATGTGTTAATTCATTGTTAAATTTACCTTTTCCCGTAAGTATTTTTGAATCTTTGGTTACGTTATGAATTTTTAACCTTACCCTTTACAGCATGGCTTTGCCTTTGGTTTTGTGATGATGCGTGTTTTATCAAAATTTTTCCAATTTCGTCGTTGTGATTGACTGAGTCATTGCACCCCGACGCTTTATTCCCGTTTAACTTTACATCTAATTATATTACAACATAATGTTGTTTTTCACCTCGTTACGATAACCAATTCGTTGTATGTAATTAGTAATCAATTTATCCATTTAGTTTGTACTCTTATAATTAATTCTAGGATTAGCCTGATGATGATAAAAATGTAATTTTATCGAAACATGTCGCTTAATGCGAATTTCTTGTAATCTTTTAATTATCAACTTTAATCAACTTTATTAAATTATACATGGGATGTGGTTTTGTCATTTCTCCTAATTCGAATAGGTAGATAGAGATAGATTTCTTTCAGGAATGCCGGTCTAAACGGTTCAAATAAAATAAACTTTTTGAATGATTCTAATAGAAATGCAAATAAAAAATTTTATGTATTCTTTAACAACATTCATATTGCATTCAACATTGGATTCCTTGGGAGAGCTGTAGCGTGAAGGATAATCAGATAAAATGGTATAATATCAAATTAAAAAATTTATGAAATAAATATCAACTTGTTAGCAAATACAAACCAAAGCCATACACAAATGTCTTCAAGTCGTTGTCAGAACGGAGGCTTCCACGGCCAGTCAGCAAAATAAAATAGAAAAGACAATAAAAACAATAACTTATTTATTTATTACTATTATTATTTTTATTACAACAAAAGATAAAATAATAAATTACTCATTTATTATTATATTTATTGTTTTTCTGTCCTTACGAAACGGGCGAAACGTTACTCCTTTGTTCAACTATGATACGAAAATTTGATTTTCATGTATCTACATGCGAAATTACTTTGCATTTATCTGGAATTGCAATGGCGATCAGAAATACAAAATGTATAATTACAAATTAATTGACTGTAAATCAACTCAGTTTAAATAAAATTGTAACTAAGCAAACACTTACAGAGTATCCAAATCCTGTTTGCAGTGAATTGCAATTAAAATTTGAAATAGTTCATATTGACAAATTGAGTGAAACTCATTTCATTTTGTGTTTCCTTTCAATACGGAATCTATTTTATGTATTTTTGATAGTTAGTATTCTAAAATAATAACAAAAAAGTATCTTTGATGGTTAAAATAAAATTAATTGTGATAAAACGAAGCCGACAATAACAGGCAGCTACGATAATGAATATAACGCATATTCTTTATTAATAAAAGCTAATTATTAACTTTCTCAGCTGTTATCGATAAAAGCTTATTACTTCAACATCAAACTTAATAAACTATATTAAATTTTATATCGACAAATAAATACTTAGCACGCGATCACTCTTCTCTACGGATCTCAATATTTATTGAAATACGTACGTTACTGGCAAATATTCCTAACCATTTCGCTCGTAAAGGACGTAGAAATTGATTTTGTGCAGTTATGCCCGGAGAACTTTAGAATTCGAGCTTTGGAAGTAGTTTTGAAACTTGAACTTGTCTGTCTAATGCTTGTTTTCGACGTAAATATTAAATTCACTTCGATTAGTATCAATAAGTTTATTAACCCATTAGATTTCTAATTATATTCTACTAAAGATATTGCTTAGCTTATATAATATTAGTTGCTAACCCTAATAACCAGTATAAGATGTTATCTTTCAGCATTTACTTGGGAAACTAAATTGAGTAGCGCTTTAAAATTACTTTCGTCTTTCGTCCCTTTCTGTTAACATTAAAGTTTAGGTAGGAATTTCGCTAGCGATTGCTTAGCATCAATTTCAAAAAAATTATTTTGGAAAAACCTAACGACCAACTAGTCTAATCAATAAACATTCTGCAAGGAGTAGTTTTGACAATATTGTTCATCATTCACTACAATCGAAACTGGAATGAACAAAAAATACAGAAAAATGTCGAAAAGTGTCTCAGCTCAATCAGACAACGGTGATTTTTGGCTTAGAGTTAAGTTTTTCCACTGTTGATGTAAGTTATTTGATGAACAGACTTTATTAAAGCTACTTTATGCGAAATAACTATTATAATAAATTAAAAATTACATTAATCTTTGCAGGTGTAACTGTGCTTTTCTGAGATTTTACCTGTGTTTTGATGGCATTTGTGGCTGCGCTAATTTTTCTCCAACAATTTTTCCAATTTATGGAAAGTAGTTTGCTCCTGTGTTAATGTCTCTTCACAAAGCCTAGGAAGGGCAGAGGTAAGTGAAAAGGTGAAAAGACGGACAAATCTTATAAGTCCGATCATGGGACCACACCAAAACGTCTGAATTCAATGTGGACAAGTTCGCAGATGTCTTTAGGCTATGTAAGAATTCTTCAATCTACAGCCTTAAACCTTTTTTTGCATAACAATTTCAACCATCTTAAAGTATGCTAGAGTCTGAATTTTGTCGTTATGAAACCTTTGCTCTTAAAAATGATCTTTCTACAAAACTAATTAATCTGGTGTTAATCTTAATCCCTGTGTTATAATTGATGGAGAAGTTTGTAAAAATAAAATAGTTGTCGCCGTTGAACTAAGACGCAACACAGTAAACACGATCAGCGAATTAGCTTAGATGATAACTTTGCTCACGGTCATGATTTCAATTTATAGACCACCAAAAGCAAAAAGTGAAGAACTTATCGACATTTTAGAAAGGCTCCTGGAGAAACTTCATAAGGAAAACGCAAGAACCGTCATGGAAGGAGACTTTAATCTAGACCTATTGTCTATTGAAAACGAAGCTACATACAATTTTCACCCTACCTGCAAATTGAGGGATATCAATACAGCAATCAACGTTGATTACGTTGCCAAGGCGTATGAAGAAGGTTCCACGGTTTTGGGAATCGATTTGAATAAGGTCGTTGATTGCGTAAATTAAGGAAAATCTATACAGATATGGAATTAGAGGCGTTGCTCTTAATTGGTTTAATACTTTTTTGTCGAATAGAATTCAAACTACGTCCTACGGAGGCAGCTTTTCAAACTCTCTCAAATCAAATATCGGGGTCCCACAGGGTTCAATTTTAGGTCCCATGCTCTACCTAATATACCTATAGCAATGACTTGAGCATTATAATGACACAATTTCCTTGTACTCTTATATCATACGTTGACGATAACAATGTACTTATAAAATCGAACAATTACGACTTATTCAACTGAGCAGATAGTCTATACAATAGCTTACAGCTCTGGGCTGCAAATAATCAATTGGTATTAAACAAAAACAAAACCGCAGCAATAATGTATAAAACCAACCAATCAAGGTATCGTTCAGCGGATGAGATCATTTTGAATGGCGACAACGTAAAACTAGGAAATACGTGTAAAATTCTGTGGGTAACAGTTGAGAGTTCTCTTGATTGGGAACCCCACTACACGTTAATGAATTAGCGAAGCAATTGAACAAAACAATTTGTCAGTTGCGCATGATGTCTCGCCACTGCAATATCGATGTTCAAAAAAGTATATATTTTGGATTGTTTGACTCTCGCATGAGATTCCGGGTAAGTCTAAAACAAAAAATGTCAAACGCATTTTCGCTCTGCAGAAGACGTAAGAGCTATGTTTCAGCTTAAACCTAGAGACTCGTGTAAAACGTATTTTAGACAGCAGAGAATTATGACGCTAGCTAGTCTTTACATTTATGATATTCGCTCATAAACATCCAAACCTTTTTGAACTACACTCGTCTCGACACTGGTATAATCATTTGTATTCAACTAGGCATAAAAACAACTTTATAATTCCAAAACATAAATCATTTAAATTTGAAACAACACTTATGTATAACTGTTGTAAATTCTCATTTACCAGTCAAGCTTAAAAAGAATTTAAGTACACACCCACACCTTTAAAAGTAAACTAAAAAACTTACTGCTTGAGAATGCTTTGTATGATATTCACGATTTTTTCATATTGTATTTTAGTCTTTTTCCTTGACTTGTTTCGATTTTGTTTGTTCACCTTCTTGTATAAACATCAAAGAAATAAAAGCTTATCTAAACTGAAGAATCGGTACAAATTGTTGCCTAAAGTGGTCAATACATCCTGAAATTTTTTCAAATTCTTTTGGTAAATACAATGAAAATATTGCAAGTACAATCGCTATTCCTGGAAAATTTTCCAAAGAAATAAGAAAAACGTTCTTAATTCTTAATTCGCTTATCAGAAATAGAAAAAAACATTGAATAAGTTTTCCACTAAAAATGAAAAAGGAGCAAAGTAAAAACTAATTTAAACATTTTGTGGTTGTTTGTCAATGAAAAATATTATAAACAACACATACAGCACGTAAACTCCTATTGTTTTATATAACTAAAACGCCGTAAGTGATTTCCTATCGCAAAGAATGAACCTACAACTGAAATTTAAGTTTTATACATTTTATTACTGTTTTAAACGAAATAATACATTTCTTTTCATTTAAAATCGAAATAAACTAAATTTAGAAGTGAGTGTTTTTCTCAATTTTATGTTGTAGAACTAATTACTAACAAAAAATGAACACCGTAGTGTGAGAAAAGAGATATTTTCCACAAAAGGCAACAAAACACCAAATCCCTCATTCGTAATGATAGGTGCAGAAGAAAATTAAAATGCGAGGCCAGCTATTAACAAATTGTTACGAGTATTCAAAGCATCGCAAATTGTCAGTGTAAACTCTGAAATTGTGATACTTCTCATTAGTGAGATTTTCCACACATGAAAAAAGTAGCTTTCAATTTTCAATTTTTGTGAAGAGTGATTTTCCGTTTTTGAGTATTCCAATTGGGAATATTATGATTACTACTATTTAATAAAAAAATATTCCTTAGTTTTGTCTGAAAAACAATGTTTTACGTTTTTTTACATTATCTTCAATATAAAAATAATGCTTGACGTATCTTACATAACTTTACTAGACCTAAAAGTTTTAACCCCCTTAGAAAGTCTTTATAAAATAAAAATATAATAAGAACACCGGAATGCTTTATCATGAATCCCTTCCATTGAAAGGGAATGAGTGAAACCGTTTGAAATTTAAATTCATTCAAGAGGTTGAAGCTGTTACCGATAAACATTTTACACCTGAAACGAATACCATAAGAATGTTTTTCTTTATCGAAATACAATACGTTACTCTCATTCATTACGGTTTTCTCTCCGTTTCAGTTTACTTTTCCGCGATAACCTTTACGGCCTTATCGAAATTGGAATTTAAATAGAAGGAATCCTTGCCATGTTTAAATTAAAGGGAATCAATTGTGGCTTTTTCGCTTCATTGAAATATTACAAGTCATAGCAAAACATTTTAATATCGGCTCGGAACACAAAATACAATAAAAAAGAAAGACCGACCTTTGTTTTGATTGAACAAACCGAACTGGTTATTCTATGCAAATGTATACCTCAAACAAACAAAACAGAGGTTATGAATTTAAATTTATGAGACCCGCACATACGAGTAAGGATACAAAGCTTTAGTTTGTGTAGAACAAATATGTAAATCAAATTATGTATTAATGGTGAAAATGTTAAACTATTAGGACACAACTTTAATAAAAGGAAAAAAAGGAGTGAGGCGTTATACCTTGTTAATGTAGTTTATGATAAAAGTGTCGTTGATTAAAATTTAGATAATGGAATGGAACCATAAAATGCGGGAAATATTTAAGTGTACCGTAAAAAATCCGCAAAGTAGTAAAAACTAAGAGGAAACTATCAAATCAAATTTCAAAGGTTTATATACATCACATCTGCTTTTTATTGTAAAACCTTGAAAGGTCTTAGATTTTACTGTTGTGATATTCTTAGAATGCTGTAAAAATTGTCATTTTTTTTCGATCTATTTTTAATTTAATTGCCTTGCGTTTGAATTCAATAATTGTGTAATACTTTGAAGACAGGCCTTTTTTCATTTAGAAAGCGTGGAAAGTCCTTTTCTGCTTTATGACGTACGTGTCTTGACGAATCCTCGAATTGCAACGATATACCGGCTTACGTTAAGCCTTTCTCCACTTCTCACAATCCGACTTCGAAGTTATTTTCTCATTTTGTCGTTTTTCCCTTTATCGCTCTTATGTTGGATCCCTCCATTTTCAACGAGTGATACTTCAATTCGCCAGCAAGGCCTTGGATGAAATGCACGTTATTAATATAGCTTAAATTCCTTACTCGCGTTCCAATACAACCCGTATACTAATGTATAATAATATAAGTACATTAGATGTTTCTTATAAAGCGTTTAATTAAAAAGTGAGGATTACTACAGTCTAAAAAGGGTATTTCGTTCCTACAACCTGCTAATACTAATCTCTCTTAGGTTTATGATTAAGTTAATATTTGGATTAAAGTCGGGCTTTGATGAAAATTGTAATTCGGCATTTAATTAACATCTAAGTAGTACAGCGTTAATCATTCTAATTTCTTGCTATTCACTCTTCCTAATTTTAGCGAAGTTATACATTAATTAGCAGAAAGCTCCATTTAATTTAATTGGTTAATTGAGCAGTACATATCGATGAACACATCAAAAGTACTTTTAAAAATCTAAAAGCTGAAGCAAAATGCTCCCTACATCTCCACAGCGATGAAGATTACCTAATAAATCATTCTATAACATTATAAGATTGCTCAAAATATAAAATTTAAAAAGTTCCTCTTTAAAAGCTTCATTGATACTCGGTTCTTTTTGTTCTGTTTGTCATTTGATGGGTTATAAATTGTAAGTAGACGAATAAGTTTCTTTATTCGTCGAAAATCAATTATCTACTTGCAATTTGTTATTAATACTGGCACGTTGTGTTTTCGGGTTTTCAATAAATACCAGTGGAATTTGATTATTATTCACGCTGACAAACTCAATAAGCTGCAGTTTACAGTCATAATAGATAGCAAATAAATCTATTACCTAACCTGACATTAGTGAGAGCCAAATAATACGTACGAGCTCTTAAAATAATACTTGTATTGTGATTTAATAAAACGTTAAAAATAATACGAAAGCGTAGTATGTCAGAGAACAAAAGTGATCAAAAGTATCAAAGTTTTCCATAATCATTTTTATATTGCGGAAAAATAATTAACCCTTGTCAAATTAAAAGCATCAAAGCGTTCCAATTTAAAAATTAACAACACTCACAATAGACAGATTTTATAATTTACTCACTTTAATTTAACTTAACGGATGTTTATTGCTTCTTTTCCATATTTCATTAACGAATTAATTTGAGTAGTTGATGATTAAATTAAGTTTTGGTCAACTTCTTCACCTTTATAGTCCAATTATGTTAACTACGCAAATGGTTTCATTATATTTTAAGAAAGTTGAGGATTATCAATAGTTAAGTTTCAGTTTAAGGTCAAGAAAAAATTATTTAAACAAGCAACATTAAGTTCTGAAACGATTGAAACGAAGCGTTTCTTGAATTTAATGTAAAGTTTAAACTGAAATCAACGTTCTTGTATCTTCATTGCAATGCTGCAGATCTGCTACGTCTTAAACAAGGCCGGATTATCGGGGGGGAGGGGGGCGAAAGCCCCGGGTCCCGTTAGATAGAGAGCCCTCATTAAAAAAAATTTGAGTAAAAAGAAATAAATCACGTAAAGAGCCCTGGGCCCCTCAACTCTTTAATCCGGGCCTGACCTTAAAACTGCTTCAGAGTTCTATAGGAAATCAATTTGAATGTACTAAAAGTACATTTTTTACTTTGTCTAGAAAACCACAATTCTGGTTAGGTAGTCCAAAAATAAATCCCACGCCATGTGCTTAATTATAAGAACGAAAATGTGAAGTAAAAAAGTGAATAGTAGAGAAGTGCATTTCCATTTTGATGTTATTTCTGAAATTTTTCATATATGTGGAAAAATGCTTCTTTTAAGACTTTGACTAGAATTTTTATGCAAAGGAATTTTTGAGCAAATACTGTGTCTCTTGAGGAGGATATGTCGTCCTCCATTATTGGGTCATCTGTTCAAGCACTGATCACACCTAACCTTCATACATGTATGGAAAAGTCCCTGTTGAAATATTAACGTTAATGTACTTGACTGATAAATGAATGATTGCAATATGGCCACTCTATTTAAAACGTGAAATATTTATTAAAAACCATAATAACATAAAACAATGGCCCACGCTAATTAATCTGGCATTCCTTAGCTCCTAGGTATATAATTTTATGTATATGTTACCGTTAAAGTATGAAATCCGTGATTTCATAAAATGACTAGGTATTTCATGAAATAACGGATTCGGTCAGTTACAGCGTATAATACTGTAATGTACCCGACTTTGGCCGCTCGATTGTAAATGATTCCCGCTAAAACTTTAGTCCATTTGGTGGATGGTATTGAACAAAAGTTACGCCACTGATTTTGTTAATTAAAAGAAATCGTGTACGTGATAGAATGTATAAACACTGGCCGGGTTTTTTTTGGATAGTTGGACAGCGGGAGTGGCGAAATGAAATTAAGGCGAGAAGAAAAATAAGGGAACGGCGCGGCGGAAGTAACAGTTCTCGGGGTATCGTAGAAGA
Organism: Pyrocoelia pectoralis; assembly: GCA_036250285.1. Classification (NCBI taxonomy): domain Eukaryota; kingdom Metazoa; phylum Arthropoda; class Insecta; order Coleoptera; family Lampyridae; genus Pyrocoelia; species Pyrocoelia pectoralis. Next base: position 11,327,722 of record CM070075.1, read on the forward strand.
AGTGGGTTGCGGTGTAAGTGAGTGCATCGCCTTCATCGGAAAATTTAAGTATTTTGTTTGCTAATTTTTAATGAGTAACTGTTAATTAGGTAGGGTGAATTGTGGTTTAGCATGTGTAGGTGTTTCTGTGTTATTTTTGTAGATCTTTTATGTTACAAATTTTGACTTTACAGTATTTATTCCGGTTGCGCAAGCTTGAATTACTTGGCTTAAGTGTGTAATATGAAATTGAGCTTTACATTTGTCATTTAGGGATAACTTTCTTTTACTTCCTAAATATTATTAGGGTTGGTTTAGCTACTATTTAGTAGAATTAATTGAATTGTAGTGCATGTATGATTATTTCGCGTATTTGTTTCGATTACGTAATTTAATGCATTGTATTTGTTTGTTTAACGATAATTCATTTTGTACGTGACTTTGGTGCGCGGCTGGTGGTGATTTGAGTCATTGAATTTGGTTTTGTGGGGGCGTAATGCGTTTATTGACTTGTTATTTACTTGTCTAACTAGATAGCCTAATGACTGATTATTAATCGATTATGCCATTGATGTTGGGATGTAGCATATTTGGTTTTCGCATAAATGCTGCTGAAACGATTACAATGACGGTTTGTGCTCGTGGGTCTCTTTTGGCTCCCTCATCCGGCGGTAAGCGTGTTCGGTTGTTTGGAGAACCAAATCATGTTACGATTCTGTGTGCGTGGCATATCCTTTTGGTGGCTTTGTGGTTATACAAGGTGAATTGGTGGTGTTCTGCTCCCATCTGATTTTGAAACATCGAATGCGATTACAGTTTACCTCCCTCAAATTTTATGCATTTAAATACTGTTGATGTGATGGGTCCTAAAAACAAGGTACAACAAATACCAAACTAAACTCCAATTACCGTGGCAGGGTTTTAAGTTCAGTTGATGGCTGGCGCCCTGGGTCTCATAGTAAACAACCTCTTAACATGTCAAAGACCTGGAACCCTGGTGTGAATGTCAGGATTTGTTACATAACAGCCTTAATGAGACTTTACCTTGAAAGGCGATGGCAGAAGCTACCAATTTATTATTTATGTAATATTCAAAGAGGGGATGAAATTCCTGATGAAAATCGCACAAGCTGAAAGCAACCAATAGTAAAATTGAGTGTAATTTTATATAGATTTGAAGGTTGAAGGTGAGGTAATTATCCTGGAGGGTTTTTCTGCTTAGCTCTTTTCCCTCCTTGTAATCAGCGAAGACCCAGAGCTAATCTCAAACACTGAGTTTGAGAGGGCAACCCTTGAAGTTTATTAAATTTAATTCGTTCTCCTCATTTCTTGTGTTTTATTTATGTTTGCCTAATCGATCCTTATAAGACTAGCACACACACATCTCGAGCAATTCGTTTCACAACGTAGAGTCCTACCATTTGACAGTTTTGTTATTTCGACGTTGCACCTGGGGGGGGGGGGGGGTTACGCTACAATACACATACTTCTGTTCTATGGTTTAACTAGTTAATTCATAGAACAACCGAACGCATTCCGTTAAAGTGTAAAATAAGCACGAGTTCCGTACTCAGGAACCTGATAATTATAGTGATCATGATATAAGACCATATAGTAGAGTGCAAATAACCTAGGCGCTTTAGTAACAATCTACTATTAAGTTTAGCATTTTGTTTTACTTACAAACATTGTGTAGTGTCATGTTTCTGTTTTTGTATCAATTGAAAAAAATATATGCTAAACCTGCAAATAACCTAGGCTCTTTAGTAACAATCTACGTTTAAGTTTATCATTTTGATTTATTACAAACTTTGTTTAGTTTTTGTATCAATTCAAAAAAATATACTAAACCTGCAAATAACCTATGGACGGGGAAAATTGGGCGGGTTTTAGTTAGGTTTGCGGTAAATTTCGCGACCTGCGGCCGCTTGTTTCCCGCAACTCTCTCAACCCCCAGGGTTCGGCGTCATAAGTGAGGTATCAATGAACTTGTCTTGGTCTAATCTATATCTATGCAACGAAACTATAATTGTCTTAATTATCGGGTTCCTGAGTACGGAACCGATAATTTCATTATTAATGTATTTTACGTTCTATAGTTTTATTACATTTTGTTTATCAGTTTATTAACCACTGCGTGTTTTTATTTTACATTTTAACTATCTATAGGTACCTAATAAGTTAATTTATAGAATAACTATGTAGAGTGTAACATTTATGCATTTATTTTATACTTTAACTGACACAGTACGTTATTTCATGAAACACTTTAACGGTAACATATAACGAGGTTTTCAATAGGAGTGATAGGATTTTCAATGGAGATTTCTCGGTTTCTAATATAAATTTTATTTTATTCTACGTGTCAAGATATTCAGTATAGTGTGCAGTTTCAGGATTCCGCGTTTGGCGCCGCTGCATCGGTTAGAAGTAATAAGAATACAAAAATGATAGCTCAGTTGTGGGTGCTCAACGTTTATTCACTCGATAATTGGGTCGCCGTCATCGGTCCTTTGTGCACGTTGTACGCCGCACTGTGTACAAGTTTCAACGCGAGTTCACTTTACAAACCACCAAAAAGGTATCGAAATGCGCCAAGTGAGGGGAATATCGCAGCGATCAATGAGCCAAATTTGCCAATTTCACGACAATCATCTGGGGCTTTCTCAGGCGTCAACTTGGAGAATTTTAGGTAAAGATTTTGCCTTACATCCTTATGAACTCGTATTGACTCCAGAACTACAACCAGACGAGCACAGATTACTTCGGGAGCTTGCTGACTGGGCCCGTGAGAACTTTGAACATGATCCCCGCTTTGGTCAAAACATCATTTGTTAACAAGCAAAATTTCCGTTATTGGTGCGAGAACAACCAACATGTGCTCCACGAACTGCCGTTGCATTCTGAAACACTCAGTGTATTGGCTGCATAATCGGACCTTATTTCTTGTGAAATGGGGATGGAGCAACCGCAATCGTCAATGGCGAACGCTATAGGACCATGTTACTCGAATTTTTATCCCAGACCTTGAGAACATCGACATTGAAGAGATGTGGTACCCACAAGACTCAACACTCAAATATCTGAGGGAAAAGTTTGGTGATTGGATCATGTCGCGACGAGGATTTGGGAATTGACCGCCAAGGTCATGTGATTTGACATCCATAGATTATTTTATTTGGAGCTACGTCAAAACACAAGTCTATGCCACAGGCGTTAGATCATTTGGAAGTCAACATTCAGCAAGTTATTGCCGAAATTCAGTCGCATTATTGGACAATGGAACGGTCGGGTGCGTCAACAAAACCGCGGTGGACACTTGAACGATATCTTGTTCCGAATATAACTGCATTGTCTAAGATTGAAAATAAAGCTAAAACTAAATTGATATGTCAAACCCTTGTTGTTTTATTTAACATTAAAATCCTATCACTCCTATTGAAAGACCCTTTATTTACAAAATGCATAATGTGTTTCATATGAAATTCATTCCATAACTTCTGTTTTAATATTATACAGGATAACGAAAATGCCTCTGAACCGGGTATAATTAGCATCGCGTAATTTTGGAAGAAAAATACAGGGTGTTTCTACTCAAAGTGGACAACGTAACAGAGGTTGTAGAATTAGTCAAAACTAACATTTTTTTAAGTAATTTTTTTCATTTTGGCTTTTGTTTTCGAATTATGGACCTGTTTTGTTTTTTTTTACAAATCTCTATATCTCCATTATTTGTAGTCGGATTTCAAAAAAATCAAACTTTTTTAAAATCAACAGTTTAATATCTACAACGTTTGTTCAAAACTTCATTACAAAAAATTTACGACATCAATATGGTGGTCATTTTAAATTACGGTAGTAGAGCAGATTTTGTGCTATTCAATTTCCAAAATTTAAAATCACCGCCATTTTGCTATTGTTAATTTTTTGTAAAAAAGTTTTGAAGAAACTTTGTAGATATTAAACTATTGATTCCAAAAAACTTTGATATTTTGAAATCCGACAACAAATAATGGAGATATAGAGATGTATAAAAAAACGAAAAAAAGTCCATAATTCGAAAACAAAAGCCAAAATGAAAAAAATTATTTTAAAAAACGTGTTAGATTTAACGAGTTCTATAACCTCTATTACGTTCTCCACTTTGAGTTGAAACACCCTGTACAAGTAAAGTGTTACTTACAAGACAACAAATGTTTAACTCCCCCAAACCATGCTGAAAAGTAATGGGAAAAAAGCGTGAACCTATTAAAATGCAACGTGCAACAAGGTCTGAATGACCGGGTGACCACCATCATTCACTCATTTTCTATAAGAAAGGCTATGGCCACTAAAAGCCATCACGAAATTAGCTGTCCTAGCTTCATTACACTATTATCATGTAAGAAGTGAAGTGAGAAGTTGAATGCTAAAGTGAGCTTGAAAGAGAATAACCCACATAATTTTTTTATCCTTCGGGATTATGTAACGAATTACTTCCACAAGCAACGAGTAGGCCATTAACATTAATAAAAGGGACGTTAATATCATCGTTCAATAATGCGCGGCGAATTTCACCATTTTTATCTATATTATGAAATATAACGAACTATTTGTTAAATTAATTTTGTGGAATTTAGAATTAATCAAATAGTTTTAGGTTTATAGCGAAAAGCATATAAGGAATTTAATTAACTTGACACACATAGATGAACGCTTCTTGTACAATTCTAGACAACAGCTAAAAATAGAGTAATGAATTTCTCTTTACTTCATTATAAGAATAGACATAACGAATTCACAATAAAACTGTCAATTGTAGTGGTGTTCGGTTATCTATAATAGTTATAAACGCGTGTTACAAGGTTTGACGTGAACTGGAATATTTTCAGTACAGAAATGGCCGAATCCTATAAATATATACATATATATAATATCAATAATAATCTTTAAATGTAGGTCGAGTTTCCAAATTAGAGCTTTCGATTGTTATGCCACACATTAACGTCGACTCTTACAAAATTCGTTCAAATATAAACTTTGTTTATGTGGTCATAACACTTTTAATATGATTTTCAGTTTTTCAACGCTAGAAGTGTAACACCATAATGTTCGCACATCGAATTTATTCACTACCTACTTCTACTGATCTGAATACTCTGATATAACCAAAGTTCACCACCGAACTTACGTAAAAACAAAAACAAGACGTTAAAAAAATACAAGCGTATAATGGAAGGGTTGATATTTAGCAAAGAAATATGTATTAATTAATAACTTGACAACGCCGCGTATTAATACAAAAATAATGTACGACTAAAAAGTTCACCCAAGGCTCCTACATTTGCGCTTAACAAAAGTGGATCATTACATTTAAAAAATATACGTTTTATGCACCATACTTTTTGGAGACCCCCTGTATGTGTCTAACTAATTTGCAAATGTGCTTCATCCAATCTAATTGCCATCCCGTATATTTATTTTTTAGTAAATTTAACAATAAAGTCGTACTTGAAGAACGGACTACTAAATGGACACCCTGTATAGCCGCTTGACCCAAGGCACTCAAGTGGCTCTCCCTCGAATGAAATCTTTGAAGAAAATGGTGAGAAGAGAATCCAAAGACCGCACCAATAAATATGGAAGCTTTGGAAATACTGCAAACGACCGGCAAGTCACTTTTCTGTTATGTGACAGTGGACCTTTGCAAAACAGAATCCTAATTTTTTAAAGGCAACAGAATGTTACGGTAATGAAATAGGTATAAAATCGCTGGGATCCATATCAAGTTGACTGGTAGTACACAAAATGGGGTAACGCGAAAATTGGAAATAGTAATCACTAAACCTTCCCCATAAGAAATTTCTTATGGGGAAGGTTTAGTGATTACTATTTCCGAAATAGTTATAATACATATATGTATAATAAATATGTAGATACCTAAATACTGACTGTTTGGGCGAATATTAGATATGTTAATAATTAGCCATTTGTACTATTCAGCTTTCTTCCATATCGGTGTTCTTCAAAAACATAATAATTTCTTTTTCTTCTTTTAATTAAATTCCTTAGCGCAACAATACCTACATGTCAAATTTTTGTTTTTAGATCCTGAAAGAAGACATTTTGGTTCGTAGATGGCACTTTCAGATCAGCTTCGCAACTATTTTCGCAAGTGTACGTCATCTTGGCAAAACGTTTTGGTGGTGTACATCCCATAATTTATGCAAATCCCAAATAAACAACAAAGGACTTACGAAATGATGCTGCAACTGTTGAAGCAACTTGAACCTGATTTAAACCCTCCTATGGTATCATGTGACTTTGAACAGGCTGCGATAAACGCCTTCAAGGCCACATTTCCAAATGTGCAAATCATGGGATGCTTTTTCATCTGACGACGAATATTAAGAAACAAGTGGCCAATTTAAATCTTTTAAGGCAGTCTCATAATGATGCAGACTTTCGCATTAAAATCTCGAATGATCAGCTCCTTGGCATTTGTACCAATTGATTACTTAGACGCCGCATTCGAAGAACTTGAAATTGAACTTCCACAGGATTTACAACCTCTGTTACAATGGTTTGAGGACAATTTACATTGGTCGCCCTAATTTGAGGGGCAACGGTAGAAGGCCAGCACTATTTACATCAAGTTTGTGGTCCACGTACGAACGAGTTTTGTGACATACTGATAGAACAAATAATTATGCTGAAGCAGCTCATCGGCGGATGCAGACGGAGTTTGGTATATGGACCACCCAGTGCTCTGGAAATTTATAGATCAGCTAAAAAACATACAGCATGGCCGTGACTTGGCACTGGAGCAGCTAATTGTACCGGATAAAAAATTAAATAAACATTTACAAGCTGACCAAAGTATGTTCACGATTTTAGAAATAGAAAAATTGTTGATTATCTTAGAGATCTCGCTCATAATTACCAAATGCACACTTAAATAATAGTAAATGTAAATAATGTTTTTAGATTTATAAGTACCTTTATTGTATTCCATGCTTTTTTAGTTTTCCATAAAGAATGCAGTTTGTGGGTTATATGCCTTATTTTTTATAAAACTATTGAAAAACCGCTCATATTTTGCCATTACGAGAAGTAAATTGTATGTCCAGACTATGCTGAAACGTACCGTAGAATGGGGCTATTTGGAACTCCTATGCCTATTTGGAACAAAAGCATGTTTTTTTCTTTTTGACACTACGCTTTGCATAGGACAATATTTAAAAAAATTTGTTGTGCGTATTTAATAAAAGACATCATTAAGTAATGGGAACTGTTGTTGTTCCCAAACAATAAAAAAGCATTTTAGGTTATATTCCAGTGATTCTAAAAATATATTTTATGCAAATTTTTTAAAGTGAACTTGTGTCCTCTGGATCGAAATAAATTAAACAATATAGCACCTTCAAATTTGTTCAGGTGTGATAATACAAGACTAAACTATAGGTAATTCTTATATAAAAAAAATATATAAATATTTTCGAATTTAAAGTAAACAGGGTTTTTACAAAAAATTACGTTTTGTGGTACAATTTGGAACGACATGCCGCGGAAGTATAAACGGCAACTTGTTGCTGCAAGAAGGCTGGATTATAATCCACAAAATTTAGAATTGGTACTACAAGCAGTTGTGGAGGGAAATTATTCATTCTCGCAAGCTGCTGTAAGATAAGAACTCCTGCAAACAAGATTAATTTGACCGAAGGTGTATTTATTGTGGTAGAATTAGTGTATAATTTTGGAACTAAAAAAGAAGCTAATAAACAATTTGTCGCTGAGTTACAAAAATTGCTAAAGAAAAATTACAAGGTTTCATGCTTAAGGCCGTATAAAGAAAAAACAGATGTATTTGTATTTCCTTTATTTGAGGACATCATAGAAGTGTCTTTGGAACAAATCAAATACATTTTGCCCAAACCGCAAGTTTCACGTGGAAGGCACATTTTTAAAGACAATGATCTGGAATTTAGTACCTAGATCTATAAGATAATAAGAATATTTTTACTGTACCTATTCACCATAAAGAGAATTAAAGCAATACATTTTTTACGCTTTTTTGATGGTTTTTAATGTGTTTTTATGTTTTTTTCAAAAAAAAATTTTTTTATATAAAAAAAAATTTTTTGTACATTCCATTAAGGGGTTTCTCGGAACAAACTACAAACTAATGATATTTTGCATATAAGCCTCGTAATTTATATAAAAAAAAATTTTTTGTACATTCCCATTAAGGGGTTTCTCGGAACAAACTACAAACTAATGATATTTTGCATATAAAACATTATTGTTCCAAATAGCCCCAAAAGGTATGGTTATTTGGAATGAAAAAAAATGTAAAAAGAGGCACTAATTGATCAATTTTTTTTTGGTGATTTTGGTACTAATTGATTGTATTTATATGCATTTTGTGAAAGATATTTTTAAATGTTTTTGAAAAAAATTACTTGAACAGCTACAGAGTGAAAAACAAAAAATTTGTTCCAAATAGCCCCATTCTACGGTATCCACATGGCGCCTAATCGTACCCGCGCTTGATGTTCCGGCGCCAAATAGGTCGCGCGCCTAAAAGAGCCCGCTCCTAATGACTCGGCGCCTAATGGAGCGCGCCACAACGTCCCGTTCCGCATTTTCTTTATCTTTTTTATCCATGGCAGAACATGTCAATTTTCCTATAATTTTAGGGTCCGGAGGTCCTGAAACCCTGAAGAAAGCGTATAAAACTGCAGAAAATTCATTACAACTGATTGCATTGGCGGAGACTACCATTTGCGGTGCTGTATCACTGCGAAAATGCTATGGGATTATTTTTAGCAGTTTATTATGTTATTAAACCAACTATTCGGCCCATTGTCAAACTGCCAATGCAACATCAAAAATATAAACTACTTTTCAAATCTAATACAAGAGCATTTTGGAAATATGGTACGATATATTAAGCACAGTTTCTGTTTTAATAATTAGATAATTTGTTTAGTAATTAACAACAATCGTCGTTGATTTTCAGTATCCTTTGTATGGTTTCATATAATAACAAATACCTGCTCAGTAAATATACTAATTTATACATATGTTACTACTATTTAACATCAAAAGATCCATAATTTAATTACAAAGACAGTTTCGCCATATTCCTTTCATCTCAACCCTTTTTTGGTCTGTTTATGTTTACGCCATTATTTCTCAACGAAAATATTATCATACATTTACATATAAGTCGGTACGTAAACAAAATATTGATGTTATAAGGAAATGCGTAATTTCCGTTTTCATTGTGTAACGAATAAACGAATGTTTACCATTGAAAAATTGGATTATTTCTAAACCTATGAGTGCTTAACATTTTTCTAACTTACAATAAATCCATGTAACACATCTGAACTTGAACATGATCTGTTGTGCATATGAAACATCACACAGTTTCATTAGCTCTGCAATAAATGACACATTACACCTAACAATCACAAAAATGTTTATGTTTCAGTAAATGAAATTATATAATTCTGGTTACAAACTCTTGTGAACAAGTTGAACATTTTAATCTTATTATGGTTTATTTTAAGAACAACTTTCTGTTGTCTGGATTTATAATTACGTGATCTGATTATTCTTCATAAGAATTCAGAAACGTGACGGACTTTACATTACATGGTAATGCTGATGTGCAGATTTGCGTAAAATAAAAATCATGTAGATCTATTTATTTTGTGGAATGAAATTCAGTAACTTTATTTTCTCCATCTTTAAATTCTGCAGAAAGTCTTTATTGTTAAGTGTAAAATGAATGGATGTCGCTTGCTTTGCATGTAGCGCAATGTTGCAGACTTCAGTGTCAAGATATTTATCTGAAACTAAGAACAATATATCTCCAGCGATTTTCTTTTCTCGTTCCTTTCTTACGATTTTTGTAAATGTAATTTAAGGGATGCGTTAACTTAAAGTATCGTTACAAGCAAACGCTTGCAAGAGAAACAAAATAGGAATGACACAAAAGATAACATAATGTACATGTTATTTTAAATGTGAACTCTCCTGCGTAAAAGCTTCCAACGTGCTGTTAAATTACGAGGCTCAGTCAAATAAAAACGAGATTTTTAATGGCGTTGGTACATGCAGGAAGAGATTTATAAATAAACACCGCCGGCGTTAAGCCAAGGGATCCCATCTATCCACGAGGTGACGGATTCCCTTCTCATAACATTCCCTTGCTTGCCGTAGTAGAAATGCCTTGACCTCCTCCTTGGTCCAGATGTGCGTTTTCCAAGTTAGCATGCCGTGATATTTTACACAGTCTGTACGGGGTAGAATTCGACCATCGATGACTACGTCGGGAGCAGTATCTATGCGTATGGTAAAGGTGCTTTGTAGTAATTTTTGAGTGTTGATTTTGAATCGACATTTTTGGAACGAGTTAGTCGCTGCATCCAGATTTTGCTGTATATTACTTGCCGTTAAAATGGGGTCTTCGCGGGTGGAAAGAATCGCTGTGTCATCAGCATAAGTTGCTATCAATGTATATGGGTTTGTGGGAAGATCAGCTGTGTATAGAACATATAGCATCGGATCCAGGACCCTTCCCTGTGGAACACCTGATTTGATGGGATACAGTGGTCAGTGATGTGAGAGCTTCTCCGAATTTCACTTGAAAGTACCTGTTTTCAAGATACGATTTTATGATTATATAGTACGTGTAGGGTAAGAACTTCTTCAGCTTGAATAGAAGACAGCCGCACAGTAGTGTTTGTTTTCGAAAGCAAGGTTGATGTATTCGACTACCCTGTGTACCTGTTGTATGGTGGAATGATGACTCAGGAAACCGAACTGATGATTATGTATTAGTTCTTGATCTTCAAGAGTAGGGGCAAGTTTGTTCAGGAATAGTTTTTCAAACAGTTTGGCGAACAGTGGTAGCAGGTAGATAGAAATGGAAAAAAAGCTCTTTTGTTTTTGTTCGTTACTATGACGTTAAAGATAAACTGTGGGAGATGATTGGTATAAAAGAAGCTTTAGAAATCTGACCGAAAGTTTTGAAAAACAAAATTGTCCTTTTATCTTAGGTATTGGCGATTGGTGATTATTTGTGTAGGTTTTATTACACATTATTTTATTTAAACATTGCACTTCCAGGATTTGGAGCGGATTCCTACAACATTAGTGCAGTAAGACGACCCTGAACCAATTCGCTACAAACTACTTTTGTGCAATTGTTCCTGTATTATCGCATTTTTTTGGGATTTTTAGTAAGTTATATAAAACTCCAAAAGGAATACCAATGGCGCAAAAATTAGGTTGTAGCCAATTTGTTCGAGGTTTGGGTAAAAATAAGACTGGTTTTACTGGACTATATGATACTGGGTGCAACAACTGTGTGTGATACTGAAACTAGTCTGGTCTCGCCTTTTCTCGACGAGACGAGACCTCAGTCAAGTCTCGTCGAGAGCCTCAAGAGAAAAAATAGATATTAAAGTCTCACCCTTTGAATTCTAAAATTCACTAGCAATTTTAGCTCAGTTTTTGATTCAAATATAGTAATTATTTATTAATAAAGTAAAAGCGACCCTTTGCGTCGAATATCGTGAACAAATTCATAGTATTGTTGGGGTCTATTAAGGAACAATTAATTGATTTGAATGACAAACACGTAAGTAATAGATTTAACGAAATTTAAGTGCTGCAAAAATTATTAGAAGAAGAATATTTCAGCCAAACAATCCAAGTGTAACTTTTTACAAGAGAACAATCAGTAAAAAGGTGACTGAAGACATACATTTCAAACATTTACTCATGCTTTGATAGGGGACGAATTTTTACTGTGCACAAATATTTCCTTCCTTCATTAGACTGAAAATAATGACCCTATAAGTGCTAAAAACTCGTTTCCAATTATTGAGATGAAAAATTTAATGGGAAAGACAGTGTTTATATAAAAGACGGAGGTAATGGTGTAAAAGAATTTAACATTCAGTTTAGAAACATAATTTAGACTAAATTTATAAGTGTAATAACAATAATAGTGGTTTAAGTGACGAAAATCAATATTTATTATTATGCTTGGGGGTGCGATAATACGAAACGTTTTATGTTATCCTCAAATTAATTAATGACAATCAAGTTTTCCGTATTCTCCCGTTGATTCCTAATTTGTCCTATAAAATCAAGAAAATTTTCAAAAAATATAGGTAATTTTTCCAATCATAATACCCTTGGTAAAGCTTTAAAAAAAAATAAAGACATTACCCACAAACTTGACAAATCTGGTATATATAAACTGCAATGTAAGTCCTGTCCGTGTTTCTATATTGGTCAAACGGGTAGACCTTTCTCCATTCGGTTTAAAGAACACTTCGTGGCCATCAAAAATAACAATTTAACCCAGATTTTTAGAGTAGATCTTATGTAAGAAAACAATTTTTAACTAGCTGACATTTTTAAAGTTGCTTGAGAATGGGATGTGTCGATTCCGAAAATTATCGCTTTATTATCCATCAAAATAATTAGATGGTAAAGGGGAGGTTGTGAGTTTTAATTTCCTTCTCAAATGTATGTAGTAACACTGACGTTAGTTAGAATGTAGCAAAATCAAAATATGAACACACAGAGACGGTAACTCATAACTTGACCAATTCATAACGGTCCGCGAATTGAACAAACCCTCTGAATATAATTGCAATTACGAATTATAGAGTGAACTAATTGAAAAATAATTGCATTGTAGTACGTTAAAAAATATCCTATCTATTTTACACGGCAAAACCAATTTTTTAGTTCACTGCAGACGAATTTTTAGTTTTAGTAGCACGAGTAAGATTAAATTCGACTTGCAGTGCGATAAAATTATTAACCTTAAAATAGAATGAAAATTGGTTGTAATCTGCTTGGAAATGAAATAATATTAGAATTAACTGGAGCACAAAAAATAAATAAAATCGGTTGAGTTACTGTTTACAGTTGGGATAAAGTATTAACATTATACTTCTCATTACACAGTGAACAAACAGTATATGTTTTCTTGTTTCCCCATCGAGAATTTGAAATTGTTAAGCTTTCCATTTTGAATGATCTGTTAATGCCACAATGATTTCGTAATACATATCAATGGTATTTACGATGATTGATAAAATTATCAAAGAAATACGAACAAAATTACTTTAAGTTTAGCTTCGGATTAACGGTAATGAATTTTGTTAAAGCTTGAACGTTTTTACGTAAATAATTCAGATTAATTTTGAAGCACCTATGTTACAAAATACATTCGTCCTTATTTACTGTATTATTTTACCTACATTTCGTTTCAAACGACCGACTCTCATGACTCCCTCAAAACAAATTTGTGACAGTACACCCTGACAGGGGGAACGGGACTCATGTGACTCTCCACGAAAAGCATAGCACTAAAACGGATTATCATTTTAAGCCATTCATTTACCTAAGTTAGATTAAAACGTAAGAATGGTAATTCGCCTTACCGTCCAGAGTAGTATTAATTATCCCAAACATTAGTGAACGTACGACCCCTATCTTAAGGTTATTGGTACTACGTGAAAAGATGCGTTTTTTTTGCATATAGCAAAACAGTGGTACTTTGAAAAAGACAGAAAGGCTGATGCATAAATACGAGATCGAATTGGAATCCTACAAATGGACACTCTGGATATACAACACGCCAATTTTATCCCACGTTAAGTATTCAACCAACACTTTCTCCAATAAGAAAATGTGGTGGTGAACGCGCGAGTTGAGGTCGTGTGTACACTGCTCTCTTAAAATAAATGATAAACGGGGTTAAATATATTTGAAAAGTTCCGTTAAACAATCATTAATTAATAATCATCTCACTATCAATGGTAACAAAGGATTACAATGTGAAGTCTGCCAGGCGCCTATTCAAAAATGGGAAAATAAATAAACTAAGAATTTTTCGATTACCTCCTATTTTATGTACCACAAAAGGAAACATAAAATATGGAACGAAATCACTCACACTTGTTAAATATCAAATTAACATCCTTTTTGAAAAAAATGATGAATACACCTCTTACGAAGAAAGAGCAATTATTTGGTACGTATTTTTCAACATATATTCTTCTGGAATGTTAATGTACGTGGACTAACGATGTTGGAGTGACATTACACTCGTTGTATAATAATCTTAATCAGTTTAAAGGTCATCAAATTATTGCTCCGTTGCAGAAACAACCCCCATCATCCGACTTAAATTTCTTTGCAGTAAAGAATAGTAAAAGTTGAGTTTAGGAAAAAAAACCCTGGAAAAAAAACCCAGAAAAAAAAACCCGGAAAAAAACCCGAAAATTAAAAAAAAAATACTAAACCTGCAAATAACCTAGGCGCTTTAGTGGCAATCTACGTTTAAGTTTGGCATTTTTTTACTGGCAAACTTTGTTTAATGTCATGTTGCCATTTTGTATCAATTGAAAAAAAAATACTAAACCTGCAAATAACCCTAGGCGCTTTAGTGGCAGTCTACGTTTAAGTTGGGCATTTTTTTTACTTCAAAACTTTGTTTAGTGTCATGTTGCCATTTTGTATCAATTGAAAAAAAATATACTAAACCTGCAAATAACCTAGGCGCTTTAGTGACAATCTACGTTTAAGTTTAGCATTTTTTTACTGGCAAACTTTGTTTGTCATGTTGCCATTTTGTATCAATTGAAATTGCATTGCGGGGTTTTTTTCCGGGGGTTTTTTTTCCGGGGGGTTTTTTCCGGGGGTTTTTTCCGGGGTTTTTTTCCGGGTTTTTTTCCGGGGGTTTTTTCCGAACCCCGTAAAAGTCATACGCTGCTATCGAACAAAAGTGACATTGACAGTTTGGCCTTTTTAAGGTAGTCAATATACCCTTTACATCCGAAAAATCGTGACCATCACCATCTCGGCTACCAGAGACGACTTGGACTCATTTCCACTGTTGAGACTGCCTTTTGATTATGTAGTATAGTAGTGGAACCATGTTTTGTAGACAGTGATAAGCGGAACAATCAAAAACGGTGTCCGTTTAATTATCTATTTTGGCGATCTCCATCAGTCTCCTGCCACTCGTAGTGCCGTTGCCACATGAAATATATCCATTGTAAAGAATGGTAGCGTTTTAGGCCGTTATCAAATGCTCTTATGAAAATCAAACAGAATACATTTAAGATAAACGAAATAAACATCTTCTAGGTTCAACTTCCTCCCGTAATTTCACCCACCACTATACTCCCCCCTTTCATACCTCCTGTTCTCCTATCCATTTTTTCCCTCTTCGCCTCATTCCAACAACTTTGAAGGATAGAGCCTCCTCTCCATCCCTTCCCCGTATCTCATAGCCAGCCTTCCGGCCTGAATTTTCAACTTTTCCCATTTCATTTCTTCTTGCACAATGTTGCCCGGGGTTTCCCTGCCCAAGCCCAATACCCATTTCCAATATTTTACCTGTACCTTCTCTAAAGCCTCACGTTGTTTCCATCCCCAAATTCTACCCCATACATCATTACACTTCTCATAAATTTGTCGTGCAACCACTCTCGTCTAATATGTTATTCGCCCTTATCTCCAGCTCCTTGATCGACTCGTCGTCCTTATTGTCGTATCTCAGCCGGTATCCCAAATATCTTACCTCCCCCACGCCTTCAATCACTTCGTTCCCCCACTTCTACTCCTCCTTCCTTTCCTTTTTGAAATAATATTAACTTCGTCTTATTATCTAACATTAACGTCCAGCTCTCTCTTGCCCATGAACTTCAATGTAGTAATCATTTCTCTCATCTCCATCACCGTCCTAGCAACCACCACCACATCATCAGCGTAGGCGAGCGCCCATACCTTACTTGTCCCAATCTCCCCCCCCCCCCCCACCGGTGCTTTCCCATCAGTCTTTCAACCAAGCTCTAAATGTATAGAAAACAAGCTCGCGCTAAGAAGGCACCACTGCTCAGTCCTTTCTTCGTAACAAACGCCTCACTAATCTTGTCCCCAACTCTCACCCTACATCTCCTCAATTTATATAGTTCCTCATCCCTCTTCACTAACTCTTCCCTTATGCCTTTCCTCCTCAACATCTTCCACAACTTTCTCCTACACACATTATCAAATGCCGCCTTAATGTCCATAAACAGTGCGTGCATCCTCCCTCCCCTTTCTTCGCCAGTTCCTTGTTTACTAACTGTTTCGTAATGTAAATGTCCCCCTCCTTCCCTTCTCCAAATCCTGCCTGCCAATCCCCAATGACCCCCTACTTCTCCATCTCCCTCTCTAAACGCTCCTGGATGATCGTGGAGTAAACCTTATATCGCAAATTTGTCACACTAATCCCCCTATAAATTGTAATCTCCTTCCTCTCACCACCTTTGTACAGAGATTAGAGTCAATCTTAGCGTTTCTTATTTAACCAATAAAAACAACCGTAGAATTGAATATAATAACATAACTATAGCCCTCTTTCAGTCAAATAATCTTCTAAAGAAAAAAAATTAATAAACGAGAGAGGACTTAATCAGTATAGGAAATAGAAGATAATAATGAAAATGAAAACGATCCTCTTTATAAAAAGGAACTTTTTGTAGCCGTAATGAAAAAACTTCCGTTTTAAATTTTGTGCTTTGATGGGGTGTTGGTCATTAGTTTGTTTTGCTTTTGTAATTACTTCAGTAATCTTTTGAACGTTTCTTTTAAGTGTAAATTGTTTAAAGTAATTACTTCATTCTTTCTAGGTAAATTACTTTCAATATCTTCATCAACAGAATTGGAACTATAAAAATATAATGCTGTGCGTATGAAGGAAGTAAAATTTATGCTTTTAGAAATGAATTTCAGTGTAAGTTGCTTCAGAAATAATGATCGTTCCAGGAATGCTTATAAGACCAGTTTTTAGAATAAGCCGGCCGTCTTTAAAGCACGAATGTCTTATCTAAAAATTCGTAAAGCGAAAACGTCTAACTAATGCTATTTTTCTTTGTTCTAACCCTCGTTTTAATTCTGAACTTCCAACTTTTCTCCAAGTAATTGTTTGTGTTTGCTCCCTATCTACCATCAAGTTGATGTAAGTGCTTCCTTATACCCAAGCATCCCAATACTAAAAGGATACTAAGCAACTCCTTTCTGACTAGAACGTTCAAATTTTTAATGCGATAAATTCCAAATGCAATTTCGTGGACGAATATCGCGAATCGTAACAATAGCGACTAAATTAGCTATATTAGTTTAACGAACAAATTTTATACAATTATCTCCGAGTGTCCCTCTAAGGTAATCCGTAACGCGAGCTTTAAACCGTTTACAATTTCTAAGAGAAGCCTCGTGCAAGAACAAATTTATAGGAAACATCGCGGTTATTATATTCCAACCCTTTCTTAATTTAAACAAAACCCCTTAACGAGCACGAAAGAGATTGAATCTAATGGAACAAAAGTTTTTATGTTTGATCCTTTGAAAGAATTTCTTAATGAATTAGCAAATTCTCTCTCAAGACTGATAAAGTTACCCATATACCTTAGGGATTCCAAAAGGGAATTGGATAAAACATTCATTTTAATTTTTATTAGAAAACGCAATTTTCTCCAATCGAATTTCCATGAATTCTTTCAAATCAAAAATTATTTTCAAACTGACATTGATTTTCCTTTTGTGTGAGCGATTTAGAGCTAAGTGTTCAATTTCGAATTAAATTAGGTGAGATCAATTTTTTCCATTACGTCTTGTTCTTTATTAGCGAAAAATTTAACTTATCACACGTAAATGTGATCAAAGCAAACAGAGAAAAGTGTAAAAACGTCGATAAATGATTATAAAGATGACAGCTTGAATTCTATTGATTCATTTATGAGTACTTTATTGTTAATTGTAAAAACCATTCGATTAAAACGAAAAACGTGAGGTACTAATAGAAATACTTAAAAGACGTCCTTGTTTATTCAATTCGCGTAGCGCCTACTTTATAGTTTTTCTTTTCACATTTGTGTGAACTGAATTAAGAAAAAAGTAATAAAATGGAGAAGTGTAATACTAATTTATGCAGTAATGTAAAACTTCCCGGGCGCTTTAAACCTTACTTGGTTGTTTTAATATATATTTTTTAAGACGTCAATGGCACTATTTGCTCGGCAACTAAAAGTCTACATGGCTTTTGCTATAAAACCAAACGAAAATGAAGTGTAGGAGGGTGAAACGTGATCTGCACATAAAAGATTTCAATTTAGATAATCAGTAAAACTAAGGTAAGTTTCAATGCTATTTACGTTAACGAATCTTTAAGTTTGGCAAAAAAGTTTTCATTGTAAATTTGAAAGCATTGCTTTTTATTTCAAAATAAACACTACAATTCCCTATAAAATACTTCCATTAAACCATCATTCGAATAACGAATATAATTCAAACCATTCCCCGTTATTTATGGTTCTATTTTATTCTATTTGAAAAAAAAAAGAAACGATCGATGATTCGTATGAAGCTTGCAACCAAATTGGTTTCCAGCTAAGGAAATTTTTGTATTACAGACAAAAAATTTAACAGCTTTTGAAAATTGTGCCATTATTACAGATTCAATATTAACGATATGAAGAATAGATGCCTAAAATTGCTTCAGATACTTCCGGGATGGAAAAAAATAGCAAAGTCACAGATTACTGGATGTTGCAGAAGGGGCAAGTGTTATTACTTATTACCACTTTATCGTATGACAAGATAATTTAATTACTGCATGAACTTTCAAATGTCGTTCATTTTACAGTATCTTATTTAGAACATTGTTATATCTTCCTTTATTAACACTTATGTATATTGGTACCATTTAATAGCGAAATTGCTAAAGAAACTTCTCTCACTAACACTGTTATTGTTTACACTTCTAAGCAGGCAGGTCCTGGTCCTCGTTGTATTCAGGGACACTTTTCTAAGCGGTATGTTGGTTATTTTTTCTTCAGACAGCGTGACTGTGGCATAAAGGCGCGTATTCACCCAAAAAGTGAGCAAGTGCGAACAAGAGCGAGCGAGCATTCTGCATCAATAATCATCTAATGAGTACGGACTAGCGAGCGAACAAACGTTTTTTTGTCCACGTTAAAAAAAATCGAGAGGAAGGCGGCACATCAAAAGAAAATACTTGTTCATGCTCGTTCAGTGTAGACGGGATTCCGATCTCCAAAAGTGCTCGTACTTCGATCGCTTGTGTTGCATGAAAGTTTTCCGAACAAGTATAATTTTAATTATAATCTTAGGGTTACGGCAAGTCTTTCTGGCGCAAGAATTGCTCTCCTGTAGTTTGTATCATTTTCCATTGTTTTTGGTTTTAAAATCTTCAGTGGACATGTTCTTCTTTTAAATCACGCAATAAACTACTACCATTATGAATATGTCTGTTTTTAAATACAATTGCTTGCCAAAATCGTTTTTTCTTTGCTTTTTCAATAAACTCAATACAACGAAAGCAGCACTAGCTAACAATAATTTCTCATGGTCAGCCATATTTACCACGCTCGCAGAAAGCAGATGGATCAACTACGAATCTGAATATATTCGCTCTGGTATGGACGAGAAGTCAATATGTCGAGCGCACATGAGCAAAGATACACGAACAAGAACAAATACTCGCTTTTTTGGTGAATACGCGCCTTTATGCCTCATTTGTTTGCTACAACTAGATGCTTTATTTCTCTTTTCCATCCAATAAATTAGTCGGGAAAATGGTCGTCATAGGTTATCGCAGACGTCAGGATTGTTTGGCTGTTGATGGAAGCTACTTGAGCATATGATATAGTGATGAGTAAGGTTCCTTATAAGGTCTGGTATGGAACAATCAGCAATTTCGCATCCCCTGATCGCGGTCTACAGCTGCCTTCTCAGCGGACATAATAGTTACCCCTGACCTTAGCTGCAATGTACAGAGGAATGTCTTCATTTATAAACAACCAATCTTTTTCGACATACATCCAGGTTATCAATAAAATGTTGTTTTGCCCACCAATAAAAAGAATATCTTAATAAGTTTCGTAGCACTTGAACCACACATTATGTTCCCATCAGAATAAACTTACAAGGGATCCTAGGTGGGTATCAGGACCAAACTTTGCATGCTAACTCCTTAGGCTATTTGACAACGCTATGCAGAAAATTATAGGCCAATACCACCAAGGGCGGGATTTAGAGCACTTTCAATTTTCCATATATTACATCTAAGTAACTTAATGCAATTTTTAATAATTTGTGGACCTTTTTTCGCACAATATTAGCACCATTTTAACTTTACTTGAATTGACCAAAAATGATGAAAATTGATTGTATTATGGTAATTATTAAAGAGGGATATCTCCGAAACGGTGCAACTTTGAATGGAAATGTTTGTAATTATTTAATTGTCGTCTAATGATTAATAAGAATCCACAGTTGTTTGGGCGAATTTGGGGAGTTGGATTTTCATCGAGAAAAAATACCAAGTGGTAACCTTGCTTTCTTGGCGAAAAAATGAAGAAATTTTTTGTTGGAAAAAAGTTTAAAATATGTTAGTTTACTTCATAAAAGATAGTTTACAGTACAAAAAGTGTACGAGGTCCATCTGTAAGTGTCCCATTTGTACGATAATGGAGGAAAGGGGTCTGCGAAGAGGCCCTCCATTTTGATCTTTAAAAAGGGATATCTCCGAAACGGTGAGACTTTGAATGGAACGAGTTGGAATTATTTAATTGTCGTCTAATGATTAATAAGAATCCACATTTGTTCGGGCGAATTTGGAAAGTTGGATTTTTACCAAGTGGTTAGTTAACCTTATTGCTTTTTTGGTGAAAAAATGAAGAAATTTTTTGTTGGAAAAAAGTTTAGAATATGTTAGTTTACTTCATAAAAGATAGTTTACAGTACAAAAAGTGTACGAGGTCCATCTGTAAGTGTCCCATTTGTACGATAATGGAGGAAAGGGGTCTGCGAAGAGGCCCTCCATTTTGATCTTTAATAAAACTATTCATATTGTGCGAAAAAAGGTCCAAAAATTATTAAAAATTGCACAGGAAAGTCAAATTGGAGCTGTAAGATGAAAATAGCACAATTTTGGAATAATGGCTCTGAAAAGTTTGACCGGGTGCTATTGCCGTGTGGATACGAACATTGCTATGATGCAAAATGACGATACAGGCTAAAAAATTCCCTTTTCAAACATAAAGTTAACCTTTCTAAATAAACTGATCTAATATTCGACGTTTACAGTTCTATAACCTTCAAGAAAATTGACGGAGTTAACTGCCTAGGCTCACTATGAATGCCAAGAATTGTCTCAGCACACACATATTGCATGTTTTTAGCGAAACGACGATAAATGCGACCTGCTGCATGTTAATTTATTTACAAGCTCAAAATAATCGACTATTGCAATTTTCTCGTGGAGCTATTGTGGTGCAGACCTTTTGTTCAGAAGAAACTCGTTGAGCAGGGCATTTATTATATGGCAGTTAATTAGCTACTTAGTATTGATATTTCATATTTGAAATGAATTTAAATTCTATTCGGTAAAAGATATGGCCACATCATGCGCATTAGCAAGGGTTGAATCGGATCAAAATCCTCCCATAAAAGTATTGCTTGTTACTGAAAACAAGAATAAGACATAATTATAAAAGGAAAGTTCCGCATTTGAAAAGTAAAATGGAATGCAGCTATGAAATGTAAACATTTAATTAAAATGACAAAAGTAGAAAGTGCAATTTACGAACTCATTAAGCTATCGTCTAGTATTCGAAAGTTACTTCCGTTTCCCAGTTCCCTAGGAGTATTACGCCATTTATATGTGAATCTTACGGATGCGTATCAGAAAGCCCTTTGGGAATGTAAAAGGTTGTCAATCTAGAACCTTACAAATTCACTATGCTGTCTTAATCATGTTTCCTCTGTTTTTATTTGTCAACTTTATTTGTTCAAGTCACCTTTGTTTTTTTTTCTTTAATTACATGTTTGATTATTTCAAAAAGAGCCCCCCCTAGAAAATTCTCAAATCTAAATTCAAATTAATAAACACGACGTGTCTACTCACCGTATATTTTTATACGATAGTCCTATTAAATAGCGATTAAAAGACGGATGAAAACAAAAATATAATTTACATTTGCGAGATTCAATTACATGAAAACGCGTACATCTGACATTTCATAAAATTTAATTTTGATTTTCTGTTACATTTACGTCTTTATATTCATCAAGCTACATGTCACATTACAAATGTTTGACATTGATGTGATTTATATAAATTACGTCGTGAAATTAAAAATCGAATGGATTACTAGACGCCAAAATTACGAATATCCTAACATTTATATTAAAAAAAACAAACAAACAGTAGGGAGACAAAGTACCTTTCCTGACAAGTTTCATTCTTATAAATGGCATTTTATTGTACACGCAATTGACAGGTTTCCCATTTTCCAATAAGCAGTCGACAAATAAAAAGCGCATCCGCACAATCGAGTGCAATTCTTTAATCGATACCTTACAGACACGTCGTACGATTTTTATTTAGTATTTCACAAAGATGTATGGTATAGTTATATTTTCAGATATTCAATTATGAAGACATTTCTCTACAATTTTGGCAAATTCCGCTTTCAGTACTCAAGGTTTATAATACCCCCTCAGACCGCTACTCTAAGTTTGAATTTGGAAAAAGAATGTTAGTGTAGCAGAAATTATCGAACCCTAAAAGAAGGCAAAAGCATTGAACGAATCGATTGATTGCTGTCTTTATTGACGCCCAAACTCAATAAATTCGAAGCAATTCTGATTTTCATTGAATCGAAATACTGCCCCATGACGATTGTTTGCATTATAGACCAGTGCAGATAATATTTTTAGAGGAAAAAATTAATAACAGCACGGGGCTAGGTGGAAATGGTAGCAAAAAGTATGTAGAATTCGGGAATAAAAAATGCAACACGATCAGAGGGGGGCGGGGGAAATGGGAGGATGTTTTAGGGGGTACACACGGTTTTTAATTATTTACAGCGAAACTAAGCCTCGTATCGAAAAACTTTATATGGAAAAGTTGTAGGTATTAAAAAGTTCTACAACTTTTGTATACAACATTTTTTTACATAACCTCAAAATTTCCTGGAAAATAGAAAAAACCGCGTTTTTCGTTTTGAATTTTTTTCTTCGGTGAAAATGAATATTTTTTCACCATGTTTGGTGGAAACATAGCTTCTTATGTCCCAAATAAGCTGGAATTTTTTCAAATAAAAATATTAATTTTTACGTCCTACATTGCTCGAAAACTGAAAAAAGTACCTCAATTTCAGTCAAAAAGTCTGGTGTCAAAACTCAATTTTTTTGGCAATTTCCGTGTCGTTTTTTATTCGTTGAAATGTGTACTTTTAGATGGTTTAATGAAAAATTGGCATCACTATAGACAAATTTGCCAAAAAATGCGAAAAACTGAAAAAACGTGATTTTCAAACAGCATTTTTGTCATTTTCCGTTAATATATGTAATTATTTATTAAAATTTACAGCAACAATCCTTGAAAATTATACCATTTATTGCAAACCCTTAAAGTATGGAAAGTTGCAAAAAAACATGAAAAGATAATTATTTATCCGACTATTATTGTAAGGTTTTACGCGGTTTCATAAAGAAAGAATGGTTACTGCAATATTTTTCCATCTAAAAAAGTAGATTTATTAAAACATTGTTTTATAAAAATTTACATTGAAAATCTCCAGCTTAGTTGAAGCAGACTTACTCCCCCTTCCCCTTGCAAGATTAGGGGTTCAGCCTCGTCAGTACATCGTTGTGGGTCAGTATTGGCCTCTTTGATGGTAGTTCTTCATCGCCGGATTCGTAAAAACTGTCAGGATCTGTTGGATTTTCGTCATGGTCATCATCATCTTCAAATACAACGTTCTGTTTGGTGCGATTTGGTCCACCGTCGTTAATGTCTTCGCTGAAAGACTCATATGGTTTTGTCTCGTAATTGCAGCATTTTTCAGAACTATCACAGTTAGTGCATAAACGTGTACATTTCAAGCCGTGCTTCTTACAGCCACATTTTTTATTGTTGCATCCAGTTTCACAGAATTTGACAGTTTTTATGAATCCGGCGATGAAGAACTACCACCAAAGAGGCCAAAACTGACGCACAACGATGTACTGACGAAGCTGAACCCCTAATCCAGCAAGGGGAAGGGGGAGTAAGTCTGCTTCAACCAAGGTGGAGATTTTCAATGTAAATTTTTATAAAACAATGTTTCAATGAATCTACTTTTTTAGATGGAAAAATATTGCAGTAACCATTCTTTCTTTATGAAACCGCGTAAAACCTTACAATAATAGTCGGATAAATAATTATCTTTTCATGTTTTTTGCAACTTTCCATACTTTAAGGGTTTGAAATTGCTTTATTTATTGATATAACAATAAATGTTATAATTTTCAAGGATTGTTGCTCTAAATTTTGATAAATAATTACATATATTAACGGAAAATGACAAAAATGCTGTTTGAAAATCACGTTTTTTCAGTTTTTCGCATTTTTTGGCAAATTTTTCTATAGTGATGCCAATTTTTCTTTAAACCATCTAAAAGTACACATTTCAACGAATAAAAAACGACACGGAAATTGTCAAAAAAATTGAGTTTTGACACCAGACTTTTTGACTGAAGTTGAGGTACTTTTTTCAGTTTTCGAACAATGTAAGACGTAAAAATTAATATTTTTATTTGAAAAAATTCCAGCTCATTTATGACATAAAAAGGTATGTTTCCACCAAACATGGTGAAAAAATGTTCATTTTCACCGGAGAAAAAAATTCAAAACGAAAAACGCGGTTTTTTCCATTTTCCAGGAAATTTTGAGGTTATGTAAAAAAATGTTGTATACAAAAGTTGCAGAACTTTTTAATACCTACAACTTTTCTATATAAAGTTTTTCGATACGAGGCTTAGTTTCGCTGTAAATAATTAAAAACCGTGTGTACCCCCTAAAACACCCTCCCATTTCCCCCGCCCCCCTCTGATCGTGTTGCATTTTTTATTCCCGAATTCTACATACTTTTTGCTACCATTTCCAACTAGCGCCGTGCTGTTATTAATTTTTTTCTTTCTTGGCTGTTTTTGAACCTAACTGCACTGGTCTATTACTGTTGTTTTACTGTATTTGTAGTGAAACAATATAACAATACAAGTGCAAACTTTACATCAAATATTTGTGTTTCTTAGGACATAATATTCAATCGTGCAATAGATCGTACATAGGTGTTACATTAATTGGCCACCATTTTCAAATGTGTAGGTAATGGAATTTTTTATCTGGAATCCCTAGTTTTCGTGTTAAATTGTACGGAAATATGAATAAAACATCTTTTGAGATTTTAAAGGCATCATTTTAGTAATTTTTCAATCCTACAAAGGTTACCTTTGACTCTCAGTGTTGTGTCGTGCTATGTTTACAAATTAACGCAATGTGGCTATATATTGTAAAATATGCAGTGCAGTACTCTCAGTAGATCATCCACTCACTACTTTTCGGTCAGATCCATCTCCTTTTCCTACTCTTGCTCAAAAGTTATCTGTAGCGCTGAAACTGCAAGAAGAAGAGTTGGAAGATGACCTTGAAAGTTGTTTAGAGTCTCTACCTTATAATAACCAATTCTTCATTTCTTCAGTTATGATGGCGAACGTTTCAGGATTTTTGAGTACTTCTTAAATTAATTATAATACCCTTTATGAAAAATGAAGAAAAGATGACTTTTAAACTGAATATGTAAATACCTACGATATTATTGATTTTATCGGATTTATAAGCAGAATGAGCATTCCAAAGTATTCATCCTCTAGAACTGTTCAATTCTTGGGTGAGTTTCTCTGTACTATATAATTCTGTAAGACCTCTGTTTAACATTTCGATTAGTACAAGTACTGTAATTACCTATAGAAATGGAAGATTTATGATATGAAAGCTTATCTCATATCTGAAAATATCTCACTGGAAAGATCGGAAACATTCCTAGGCATTTCCTAAAATTGATTGCTACAGGTAAATAAATTAAAGTTGTGCAACAATCCCAGCAAACACATTTATATATAATATACATATAAATTATGTAAAACCGGAAGAAAAATAAGAGATATTTAATGTCAGGATGTCAGCAATCTTCAAAATAATATATATGTATATTAGATGTAAATTCTTCTATCTCTGTAGTAGATGAATTTATATACGTTTTATGTAATGTATTTACATAAAAAATACAGATGAAAAATTACATCAATATTACATATTGATATTTAATTAAATAAGATATATAGACAAGACATATATTTTATATAAAAAGGTTTACTTATTTTTCATATTTTGTGTACAGTCAAACTAAATCAATAAAAAAAACTACATTTATTGAACAACTTGATTTTGGTTGATTGGTTTTGGTTTAATTCTCAGTTTTGCTAAGCGAAACCATTCACTGCAAATCACTTCAAACAGCTTTTCCGTAATAGTGTATGTACTTTGCATAACATCTGTAAACAAGTATAGGTATTAGTTGAATCTCACCATTTTAAAACTATCAATGTTACCTTTAACAGCAGTAATTGACGCCAACTTGCATATACGAAAATTTCCCCTTTGGCCCAGCCATTAACATTTTGTAGCTATATCGTTTGTGAAAAGGGTCTTCATATGTAGGGGTATTTACCTCAATTTTACATATGTTGTATGTATATTTTATATTTGTGTTTGCTGGGATTGCTTGAGAAATAGTTATAACGTTACTAATTTACTTAGATTATCCGAAGATTTTGTTATCGATGGAATTCAACAAGAGATGCTACAAAATCCTTTTTTGAACTTACAAGTTAGGTTTCAAAAGTGCATATACCAAGAAAGAGGCCATATGCGACAATTTCTATAAAATGTGTTGCCATATTTTTTCCTTAACTATTGCCATGATGTTTAAATTAGCTATAACTACATAATGTTTTAAAGGTTTTGGTAACTTATACTTATTTTAGTGTACAAATGACAAAAAAATTAAAAACGCAGAAAATAAGTACTTTAAAAAATTGAAAAGCTACTGACGATATTGAAACTAATGAGAATGCACGCACTCACAAAAATTTGCGTATCTTTTTTATTTGTAAAAATTAATTCTACATGTTGACATTTTTAAAAAGCTAAAGAACTCAGCTTTCGAATAATGTAAAATATACAGGGGGTTCTATTTAAAAAGTTAAGTAATTTTTAGTTGAAGATAGGCAATTTTTTTTCCTCGCCCTGTATAACTAGGAAATTTTTTTAATATGATTGGGAAAAAACTTTTCGGAATTTGAAACTCATTGGTGAAAACCGCACATTTCTATCTTATTTCATTTAGTCAATAATCACGTTTAAAATGTGTCAGTTTTAACTGGGACACCCTGTATATCACAGTAATCGTAATTTAACGTTGTTGCCATACCTGCG
The DNA here is from genome assembly GCA_036250285.1 of Pyrocoelia pectoralis. Taxonomy (NCBI): domain Eukaryota; kingdom Metazoa; phylum Arthropoda; class Insecta; order Coleoptera; family Lampyridae; genus Pyrocoelia; species Pyrocoelia pectoralis. The sequence continues at coordinate 11,355,119 of CM070075.1, forward strand.
TTTTCTAATTTATTCTCTTTCAGTTCTCTTCAAATCGAGTCAAATTTTAAGAAATGATCTTCCTGAAATAATTACCTTATTTTACTTTCACTACTTCGTTATTCTTAAATTTTAAATGTCTACATGGTTCAGATCTTTTTAGTTTTTGAGTTTATCGCGTTCAGACAGATCGACAGACGTGGCGGGGACTTTGTTTTATAATATGTAGCGATTTTTAGAATATGATTAAAATGGAAGTGACTATTGAGGTTTTATTAATAAACACTTTCTTTTTATTCACTTAACAAGAAATACATGGAACAAACAAACTTGCATTATAATAATCTGACAAGTAACATTATGAACAAAAACAAAAGTTTTAGCCAACATTAAAACTATTTCCAACAGTGTCTGCTATATCTACCTGGGTAGATATATTAACCCTATGCTTATTATTTTGCAATACTAAAACAAGGCAATTTCACTAATTACTTGCTTTTGTTGTTTTATTCTTTTTATTAGAGTATTCCACAAAGTAACTTTGAAGAAAATCAATTACCTACATTTGTGTGAGGTTCAAATAAAATTTTATTTCCCTACCGTATTTGGTCTTAATTCTATTGTGAGCAAATTGAAACATAAAACTCAGTTATACGTATTACAGCAATTTGTGAGCAGGATAGCAACATTTATAAGAAATAGGTACTTTATATTATCTTATACGTTAAATTTAAAAACAATCTTATGAAATACAAAGAATTGAATTTGAAGACAGAAGTAAATATAAAAATATTACCTTTGAGTAAATTAATTGATTAAATCAAATAAATCAATCGTCTGAGTTTTACTTTACCCAAATTATAATTCGAGACGTCACATTAAGGGCAATAAGCATCACTTTGCAAGTGTGAAAATACAAATTAGAAGAATTCAATTAAACATCTTCACCGATTGCTGCAAATGCCGTAACGCTAAACTTACTTCCCACCAAGTCACGTAAGGAATATGAAATCATTTACAGACGTTTCAAAAAACTAAGAAAATCAATGAAAGCGTTTCAGTAACTTATTTTTCTTTGGGGAAGATTTCTTCGCTATAGTCGGAATATTTAATGTTGAAAGCAACACTGGTAATAAAAGATGGTGTGGGTGACAAATCATACTCCCTCAAAGATAGATAAATAATTAGTTCCCATTTCTGCGTGTATTCCGTATTGGTTGCCTCTAGCCTCCATTATTCTCAAACATTCTAGTTCCCCTACCACACGTTTCTGGCGTTTATCACTCTTTGACCTGAGTTTTGCATGTGGTTGATGGTTTTTCTCGTTTCTTTTTTCTGGTAGACTCCAGTTAAGGGTTTTCTTTGCCTTTCTTTGCCCTTAGGCTGTAGGTACTCACGCAATACTGTTCCGTTAATTATTATGGGAAGTCAATAAAGTTTGCATAAACGCAATATAGTTTATTTAATAGCTTGTAAACATTGTACACAGATATTACAAATGCAACTACATATTTTATTATTTGTAGTTTATATTTATATTATTTGTAGTCAGTCTTGTAGGAAGTTAATGCCATAAACAATTTTTCACGTGATACATAGAGTTGCATCTGACCCGGGTACAGCAAGATGGCAACACAATGAAGCAATGTCCAAGAAAAGTGTTAATGTCTATGGTATGCAATAGCTGTATGATGTCAGTAAAAACTGCAAATATTACTATGCGAAACATAAATCAAAATCTAAGCTATTGGTGACAAGTGGCAACGTGAAATTCCACCAAAAGGCGTTAAATAATTATACATAAATCACAAAATATTCCCAATATTCACCGTGTAATTATTTTAGAAACTAACTTCTATCGCGTCTATCAAGATGGCTCCTTTAGAGGTAAATTGTATTTTCTCATGCCACAACAGTCAACTAGTTGACTTTTGTTGTTCGAAGAATTCAAGGAACGCAGCATTTCTTTTGTGTTAAATTAATTTAGAAAATATTAATTAAATTACTGTTACAATTATATTGCAAGAAGTTTGTGGCTTTCACTAATTTTCACAACATTTTGCAGCACGTTTGAACAATTAAGTAATTCTCTAACACGATAACCGCTTTTACAAAATTTAAATGTTAAAGAAAGGGGAAAAGAGCATTCCACTATTGAAAAATGACAACTGTTCATTACCAGGTACGGCTTTTAGACTAAATTTATTAGAACATTTAGAAGTATTTACTTAAAACCTGTATAGAAATCATGTCAAGAGCATGTCTCGATACCTAATGAAACATTTTATTATCTTCTCTGAAGTATCTTATTTATCAGTCCTTACAGTCGATTGACATTAAGAGGTATTGTTGAGACTAGCACATCACGAGAGTATTATTAGCTCATTAGTGAACTCACATAAAGTATTATCTGGGAATTGAAATCGGAGATTAATACACATCATGGAGTACATTTGTCCAATATACTACGGTTCGTATCAAGTATACCTCCTCCTTGTGAATTCGTTTCAGCAAGTCTATTGTCGTATACAATCTATAACTCTTGAAAATGACAGATACTATATTATAACATTGCTTTATTTTTATTATACCTATGTCATTTATTTATATTGTATTTATCTTAATTATAGCACTGTTATTCGCCTAGCAATAATAATACGTGGCTTGTTCAGTTGAAATATTTATTACGAAATATATTTACTAGTTATTTGTACAACAACAAGAGAAGAAAGTTACACTTTTGAGGGAGAGTTGAAAAAACATTTTCTTCTCCTGTTTTACACAAAATTGTTTGTAAAACTGCATATAATTAAAAAAAATCTCATTAATTTTGCATTTGAAGGGTTCAGTGCAAGATGTGCCTAAGTCACATTTTTTCAGATTCGGGGATTTAGCTGCCCTTTACCGTCATTTTGCATAACCTATCGGCTGGTATTTTTAAATGAGTGTAAATTGTTCCTAAGTCCAATATGTTCAATGTTACAATTTTACTGTACACACTATTTTCATTGCAAGAGGTGCATTACTCCAATATTTGGCAGTTGGAATGAAAGATATGCGTAAGTCACTTTATTAATGTCTCTAAGAAAGTTTGTGCAGCGTGTTGTGTCGTGATACTCTACTCATTTTCTATTTCAACGTATTTTGCTGCTGTTTTTCTTACGCCCGATCCTAATATTAAATGATAAAAATCCCTCTTTTAGGAATGCTATCGAAATAATCGTTATTTCTCTATATTCCTTCAGAGCTGAAGTCAAGTGATGATTTTTCACCATCGCACAGTGAATATGAACCTGATTCTTCAAGCTAAGAAATTATTAATCTGCATAAACCTGGCGGGAGCAGCAAGAAAGAAGAAAGAGAATCAGACTGCGGTAGCCACTGTGAGTACAGAAGACAGGAAGAGAAAGAAGAGGAAATTAAACAAGGAAAAATGGAAGAGTTATAAAAAACAAAGTCGATTTAAAGAAGGAATATCCCCAAATGTCGATGCAAGTGTTCTGCAAAACTTACTATTCTTCAGCAAAACAATGTTTTTGAACATTTCATTCGCCAAAATTCACATAATGTACAAAATCTTTATCTAGGGGGATGTGTGCAACCCGAGAAAGTAGAACGTAGTAGAACGACTACTTTTCGGTACGTTGTAAACACTAAAGACGAAACTGTGACTGTTTGCCAATCAGTATTCTTAGCTATCCATGGCATTAAGAGATCAAGGCTCAGAAGAGAACATTTTAGGGACAAAAGAGGTCACCACCACTCAAGGCCAAACAAAATAAAGATCGATTATTTACGATTGATCAAATACATCCATAAATCGTAAAAAAATACTGGTCAAATGGGTGTAAGGTTGGTGAGGTGTTCACTGGGACATATAGGAAGTACGAAATTTGTAAATGGTCAATTCCCTACTTACCTGTTCAGAATAAATATTGTGAATTCTCCAAATTGTAAATGTGGTGATCTGAATCAAATCTTCCTGGCTTGGAATAATCATTTACCCCAAATTAATACTCTGTTAAATAAACGAATAGAACAGCTCAACATACCATTGCTTACTTGCCTAATGTGAGAGTGTTACTGAGATCGAACGATATTAGAATGTACAAAATTTTGGCAGACATTAAGAGATTGAAATAATGGTAAATTGGTATGATTCTACCTTGGTCACATGGACAAGTTCCCGATAGGGCCAAATTTAAATAAAAAAAATAAATAATAAATAAAAAAATAAAAATTTTTGACAGTTTATTCATTTGCTTTCCTGCAATAAATGAATAGTGTTGGCAATACTGCTCAGATCACTTTCATCAAGTGTGAAAAATGCAACTTTCCTCACTCATTTTACAAAAGAAAATTCCATTTTGTAAGGCAGTTTTGAAAAAATAATTATCATAGATAACAATTAAAGGCATGTGTCCTGTTAATTTACCAACCTTTCTCATAGAACTCTTTGTAAACGAATTATTTTACAATGTAAAACATTTTCATTATTACAGTGTATTATACATTTATTTAACTATTAACTATTTTAATAATATCATACACATTACACATTTCCATCAAATCTATTGTTTAATTTTATAAGGCGGACCTACCTTTTAAAATTAAAGTTTTAATTAAATTAAGAATTTGCTGGGTAAGTGATATGGAAATAGCATCGAATAGCAAAATTACTTTAAAAACTAGTTCTTCAAATTCACAAGAAGAAATCTGTTTTAACAGTTATTCGTCTCCTGGTGGCACATATCCTCTTTTAGCCTTTGTTACCCTATTTGAGGATTACATTTAAGTATTTATTAATGGATTAATAGAATGCTAAATTGAATCAGAAGATTAAAGAGGTTACACAAGCGAAAAGTTGTTTGCCGATGATGACAACGTCGATGTTGAAACGGGTACGATTTAATAAACTTGCTACTTCAAGAATTCTTTCGCAGCGTGTACCAAAGATTGGAGCCAGAACTAACCCCTATAACCATTTTACCCATTATTACCTACTTTTCCACAACTCGTATTCACGTTTGTCAACTAAAGGGGTAAAAGCCCTAAATAATCAAACTTTTGTTAAATTTAGAAGGGTTCCACTTCCAAACCCTTTCTACACCTATTTTGAATTAATGGATTTCATAGCAACCATCAAAATCAAAAGGCTATTCAATGGCTTTAGAAAGTAATTCTCTGTATAGGCAATACTGTTTGGTTCCCCTATTTATTCAAGTTAACACTACGAGCTTCTCTTATTCTACGTTGCTTGAAAAGATATTAGAAAGCGCGTAAAAGGGTGTAATTAAATTTAGACTTTAGAAAATTTATTTTAACTAAGATAGTATGTTTAGTTAAAACTGGAATCAACTAGAATCATCATGAGAGGATGGTTAAAACTAGGTTTTTCGTGGAATATCGAACAACAGTTAAGGCGGGTTTATTATGCGGTGTTGAGAGTGATATTATTTTCTTATTACATCTCAATAACGTTGTGTTTTGTTAAAATCAATTTAATTTTATGCCCAATGGTAGCATTAAATTCGTCATCGATATTATTTCGAACGCTTTAGATAGATTTTCAATTAATTTACATATTTCCTTTGGCCCTTTTCCCTTGAAATTTGTTTCCTCTGATGTTAAACGTCGTAACATTGAAGAAGTGATTGCCAACATCAAACGTAAACGTAATCTGGCGTTAATTAAAGTACTTCTCCCATTTACGTTTTTATTTGAAGCATAGGGAAATATGAAAATTGCTCTTTATTTTCAACAAGAAATATTTCGTAATTAAATATTAAATACTACAATGAATAACGGCGAAAGGGAGTGGAATAATCGGGAAGAGAAAAGATGATGCATACATCCATTGTGTACACACAACGATATAGTTCGCATGGATTACTTGAACCCTCATAATATTTAGTTTGACGCGTGACTGCGTAAGAAATATTCGTTTGTGTACCGTACAGAAATATAAAACGATGTTTTTGACTTCGAATATTTATTAAATGTGCCGTTTTAATGACAGCTGCTGTCACAAATTAATCAGCAGTTGCACAGTTATTCAAAGAATGGTGGTAGAAGTAATTAATATTTCTTTCACGTTATTCACCATTTCGTATATTCGACATTATTAAAAGGTGTATTAGACAGTTTGTTACATTTCAAGAAAAATGGCAGAATTTTTCTCTTTTTTTTTCGTATTTCGTGCGTCTTTATTTATCGACCTAGTGTTTACGTAAGGAAGCAAATACTATTAATGAGCAGGAATTATTGTTTCGCTATCTTGTGAAAGAAAATACACGGTAAATGAATCCAGTATATCTTCTTTTTGCGTTTCAGAAGTAAAACACCTACACCGTCTCCATTCGTTCGAAGAGCGAACGTTTACAACAGATTGCGTTACCTATATCTACATTAGGTACCAAAAGCTTACTAAATGTAGACCCTATTATTTATATTATTAGGGTGGATTCACAGTGGCTTGGGCTAAAAAAAACCCAAGCTTATTTGACAGAGTTGTTCACTCAGTGGTGGCCATAGACGTGGTCGAACTGGGCAACCAAAAACCGGTGCGTAAGAGGAAATTTTGAATCCTAAAGCATCAACGTTAACAGTCAACGACGTCCAAAAGGAGAACAATTTAAGCGCTAAGAACAATTTTGTTAATCCTGAAATGTTGCGAGTGCTTCCGAAGGTAGGTCCACGAAAACAGTCTATAAGGCCAAAACATGGGAATTCTTACCAACACTCCAGAAAAAGACCCTATAGGAGCCGAAACAAGTTCAGATGCAGAAAACTATGAAAACCAACTGCTTCTAATGAAAACTCTTGCATAAACGCGAGACTTGGCTAAGCTTTGGTTATAACAAAGTTTGCAATTATGCATTACGTCAGTCATGTAGTAAAAAAGGAAGGATTGTTGGGAGCAATAGACCTTGCCATGTAATTAAATGTCTTTATTATTCGATATTTCGTCAATCAAATATTGACTTCATCAGGAATATAAAATTTAATAATTAAAAACCGGCCTACGGAAGTAGAACATGACCCAGAATTTAATTAAGTCAATGTTCTACTTCTTTAATGAATGAGCAATTAGATTATTATTTTTGATACATTTTTGGTGTTCGGCAAACCTAGTTTTAAACTTCCTGCCCGTTTGGCCTATGTAAAAAGAACTACACGTGCCACACATGAGCTTGTAAACGCCAGAACGGTCAAAGAGTTCAATTTTGTCCTTGAACTTGTGGTATGTTTTCGTTTTTAGTGGATGGTCCAGACGTTTCTTTATTCTATTGTTATTTTATGTACTTCTGTTCTAACGTCCGTTTTAAATATAATTCGTAAGTAATCAATTTTACGCTTAAGTCATTTAATCTATAAGTATTAATTTTAGTATGATCTCCTGATGATGATAAGTAGTATCGAAACATGTCGCAAATTTAACCACCAAATGTAATTTCAACTTCAACTTAATTAATGTAATATATACAATTCATGGGGAAGGTTATGTGTGTTTGATTGGTTTCCGTTTGAAGTTTTACCCGATTTTGAGCTCTCCACTACAACATTATGGACCGCAAAGAGTTAAATGAACACATTGTTCACATACTCATGACATCTTTGGAAAATGATTCCATATATTTAGCGAAAAGGAATTATTATGGTTTAAAGAGTAGGTACGAGTCATTTCAGGTACGATTTATGCAAGGAAACTTGAAATATAATTATAAATACATAATGTAAAATTTTAGTAAAACATAAAGAGCTCATAGATCAAAATCGTCTTAAACTGATTTTTGTAGATCTTAAATTGCCATTGAATTAGTTAATCGTTCTGTGTAATATTTTCACATCATTATTACAAAGATAAAATGTATAATTAAAAAATAATGATGTAATGCGACGAGCTTTATCCACAGTAAATAATAGCATATTTTTTGAAATTCTATCGGCATAGTTGATTGATTGTAGGGAGATGAGGTTCCTGTTTCTATTGAACAAATTGTCAGCTTACAGCTTTCTGTTCGTGGGTAAGACAATAAACGTGAGGTGACTTTAATTTAGTTAAAAGTATCAGTTTATAGTAGGGAAAATCTGAAATGTGCCATTAGTTGTTCATCTAACCCTCATTAGTAATTCGAATAGGTTTAAACAAAGCGGTTTATCGAACAATTATTGTAGCTTACGCAATTGCAGACTTTGCAGATGAACTTTTGTTAACTTTTTTACTTTAATTATTTTTCGTTCATAATTACAGTGCTTGCCCACATTCAACATTTTCTCTACAAATTGTTCTGATACCAAATTTTACTTGAAATTGAAGACCCTTTATCGGATACAGAATTTGCTATATAAAAATTCTTTATTGTATCCCTTATATTGCTACACGTTTACACATACTGAATCCAATATAAACTTTGATTATACAACTCCAGTACTCGGTAAACAATAAACTCGAGAGATTGTATGTATTTATATTAAAAAAGTTTTAAATGTACCTTCTATGGACAACTGAAAATAAATTCGAGCTTTAAAGTCATTTGTGTCAGCAGCCACTTTTCCATATAAGTTTAAAGAAGCAGAACGCGTAGTTTCCTCATTATTTATCAGTCCGATAACGTGAACTGGATATTTCTACTTCCTTTATATTACTTTTGTGAACATTGATGAAATTTTAAACTGCTGATATCGATTTTTAATCAAATATCTTGAAACCGTCGTTTTTAAAGTAAGCGTGGAAAATTTGATATAAAAAAAGAAAATTTGAAATAAATGACGTGAGATTCCATTTCCTATTGTGGAAATATGTTCAACATGCTTACTATAATAACCTATCTACAATTACTGTAACAGATTCTTTTCCCAATTTTCCAACTGTCTTAAGTGCTTTTTAATAAGAGTGTTTTTATGTGTATTTATGGGTTCTAGGGTTGCAAAATTCTCTAATTTAACTTAACCATGCTTAACATCAGGACAATATTTTAAAGGTATGGTTTTTTTTCATCAGTAGATAATTCCATCTCTTATCATGTCTGAATTTAGCTGCAGTTGGCCTTATTTCCTTTTAGATTCTAATTTCTATTCGTCTATTCCCTTACTTATCTTGTAAATAATCCCTACAATTTTCTTAAATTGGGTCTGTAAAGCGGCAACAATTTAAACCGTTTTAGAAATGCCATCTAGATGTTTATTTATGATAGATAGTTTGAAAAACAAAGTTAAATTTGTTTGGGTTTATCCTAATCATCGCTTTAAGGAGTGTATTAAGGTCAAGAGAGATTATTTTGAATAATTAAAAACTTTGAACTTATCCATAACTCTTCGTTTGACACCAATCCACTTTCCTTAAAATATATACAGACGTGGGGAAGTCTACTCAGTTGCACCCCTTTAAACGTCATTCGAATTATTCTTATTGATCTATGACCAAAGTATTACAAGTTGTGGACGGGGTCTTTATTTGCATAACTGATTCAATACCATATCTCATCTTCTATGTTTTAATTTAATACGTCCAATTGAAATTCCATGGGCAGATATGTTGAACAATGAAATTTGTACCGATAGTCGGTCTTTTGACCCCTGCAGCAAGCTTTTTCTTTATAACGCAGCATTCCATCCACCTAGTAATTACAATCGGCCTGGTTCAAGAAAAGGGCTAATACAGAAGACATGCAACCCTTTAAATATCATTCATTTAGACTTTTCTGGCTTAAATTATCCCTTTCTAAAGTTTGAGATTGACATAAAAAGACAATAAAACTAATTTGTTATATCAAATACATTCTGGATTTATAGACACTGAATTGTCTCAAAACTTGAATAGAACAAACATTGTATTAATAATAATACTGACAGATATAGCAATTCTCATAAGTAACCTGCATTGTTAATTAAAATCCTCTCCGCTGCTATTACGGCAACTGTGGATTATATGGAGAAATGGTTAAATCTTAGAACAGCATTAAGAGGAAATTTTGATTTTGTAAACATATTTATTAAACTTTTTTCTTAAATTATTTAGATTTAGACCCATATTTGCAACTGTATGGGAAACACGTATACCACAAAAAAAGTTCAACATGCTTGTATATCTTCACTGACCCCGTTGTCAAGGAAGGCCAAATTTTTATTTCTATTACTAATCTTTTCATTTTTGAGTCTATGTCAATACGAATAGTTCGCATATTTCTCTTTTGGCCTTCTTGTTACCAACAAAATATTGTGACAACTTGAGGTGCTGTATTTCCAAATTTCCCAAAATTGTCATTTAATTTACGTGAGTGTTAAGATTCAAATATAGACAAACAATTACAATTTAAGAATTTGTAATATATCGATATGAATAAACAGGCCAAACAACTATAAATATTAAAGGATGTCAAGTGACAGTGACACATCCGGTTCTGAATATATTTCACAAAAATATCCACGAAATATTACGCCTATAAAACATTTTACGTATCTACTCAAGATAAAAAGGGAACTGGGTACTACTTTAAATGGTCGTCTTACAAGAAATAGTCAAAAATATTCTGTGGTTGACGTAAATGACAACTTGGTGAGATCGTTGGAGTTTTCGACCGAAATCAAAAATAAAAATGAATTTTGCTGCAAGATATGCAACAAAATGTTTAAAAGTAGAAAAGGATTCACATAGGAAAAAATCATACAATGGTTGACTGTACTGAAGTAGCCCTTTCCAGAACTAGTAAGACAAATAACTGCCAAGAAAAATGTAAATATTTGTGGAAAGATATTAAAAAGGTTCGAGGGGTGCAAACACATATCAACAGCCCATCCGGACCAATATAGAAATCGCATTGTTGGAAAATACCTACAGCCAACGGGACTGGGAGATCATGAAGACCAATTGGAATTGGTGTCTAAAGAAATACCTGAAGAAATTAAAAATTTTAATCATGAACTTGAAAAATGGATGCATACATTTCGACAACCAACTAGTGAAACAGAATTTAATTCCACTGTAGAAAAGTTTTTAGCTAAACGTTTTTATGAACCCAGAAACAAAAAGAAAGGTTTTACATCTCAAACTGCAAAATTCACAAAATGCAGCAATCCGGTAAGAAAGACTAAAGCGAACAAGACAAAAAGAAAAAAGAAATTTGAGTATAAGTTATTACATTTCGATTTTTACAATAGAAGCCAGAAAGCGGTACTAGATGGGAACAAGAAATGATGTTCTTTGAGTTTAGAAAACATACAATGAATTTTCAGAAAGATATTCTAATTCCAACAACTGTATTCGTCAATCTTATATACAAAAATTCAAAAATGATATCGAAAACATTAATATTGATTATTCTGCAGAAATTATAGTCACGAAGAATTTGTGTTGGCCATGAAATCCATTTACGTTGATGCAGCACCGGGACCAGATAAAGTATTAATGCGTGTTTTGAAATTCGAAAAAACATCTGAAATAGTAACAGCAATCGCCTCTTTTATCTCCATTACTGGCTTCATTCCAGCCTGTTTTCACGAAGCTATAGAACTGTGAATTGATAAAGGTGGTATTCAATCAAAAATGACTAACTGGCGACCCATCACCATATGTTCGTTGTTGCACAAAATTTTGAAAAAGGTTGTAGAGAAGAGATTAAGAAGTTATATCTCATTTAACCCGAATCAGCGAGGTTTTACTAGAACAGCAGGAACTCATATAAATATGTCAATATTATCCACTCTATTTTACAAACAACAAAGAAAGAAAAAAAGGATTGTTGTTTATTGTATTTAGATGTTGAGAAAGCTTACGATAGTATCGGCCATAAGCATCATCAAAAAACCCAAGAAGCTTTACCTATTCCTGTAAGATTACCTGACGTCATTTATTCTTTACAAATCGAAAATACGACACAAATCGAAACATATCAAGGTAGAACTAAGAAAATTTTAATTTGGTGCGGAGTTATGCAAGGTTCACCACTTTCACCAACTTATGCGCAGATCATATTTTGGATGAATTATCATCGTCTCATCGTTTTAACAAATTAAATTTTTTCAACGTTTCGACTTTAAATTATATTACATTGTTACAAGTGGAGGCTTCGTGTCTTATTTACTGCCTTTTCCTCTATCCAGTCTATTGATACCAACGACAATACAATAAAATATTTGGGCGTTAAATTTAATGATGAAGTAAAATTTACCACAGTAGAAGTAGTAAAAAAATTGGGAGAAAAATTAGACTCGGTCGTTTGTCATCCGCACTTAAAAGACGAGCAAAGGATTACAATAATTTTAAACAATTACATCTGGCCCACATTAACATATCAGTTTCAAACTGCACCGTTACTAAAATTGCAAAAACAACTGTTAACAGATTTGGACCAAATGATTCATTAAAAGAAATTTTAGATTTGCCACATAACCTTCCCAACTCAATGATTTATTCGGCAAAGAATCGAAAAGGCCTTCAGTTGTTTAATGCCAGCTTGGAGGGAAGGATGTGTTTGAAACAGCTAGGCATAAAAAGTGATGTTTTACTTAATAAGCCAGTTAAAACCATTAGGACATCTTTACGTGAGAGAGAGTTTATGAATTGGTGTACGCTATCACATTAGGGAAGAGGCGTAATTTTATTTCGTGAATGTCCCAAAGTAGACATCACAGACGGTAATATGGGACTTACCCCATCCGAAGATGCAATTAAGATAATCGCACCCATAAGAAGTGCACCAGGACGATCGAAGGAGGGCACTGTTCTACTCTGAGAATTTTGTTACTGAAACCCTGCGGCATGTTCTTGGGTCATGTCCGTTTGGAGAACTTTTGAGGAACCAACGACATCACACTACTAGAAAATTAATTGCCGATGCACTGCGAGGTAAAGGCTTTTTAACTTACGAAGAAGTGACGTGCATTGCAGACTGTGGTAGTACCCGAAGAGTGGAAATTTTAGGCATTAACAACAGAAAACGCCTGGGTTGGATTATAGATCCCACAGTGCGATTTGAATTAAATGAACAGCAGCCAGCAAAAGTAAATGATGCAACACAAAAAATTTACCAACCAACGATTTTTTTTTTAAAGAAAAATACAATAAAAGTTATTGGATTAATAATAATTGGAGCACGTGGGACGATCACTACTTTTTTTAAAGAATTTTGTAAAAGTTTCGACCTTTTCCCAAAATTGTATAAATTAATAACAGCTATGACCATAAAGAAGTCAGTATATATTTTAAGGAATCACGTTTATAATTGATTATACATGTTTATTTTATTGTAAATTTATATTTACGTAGTGTTTATCTATAGTATTTTCAATAATTTTATTTTTACGTTGATGTTAATTTGTTTACCTTTGTGTTGTACCCTTTGTATTTTATGCAACCCTATATGTTGAGAAGGTGCCATTTATTATTATTTTAATGAACGTCTGTATACAACGTACTCAAGATAAGGATGAACAGCATGGAGATCTTGAAAACGGTAAGAGATACGAAGGCGGTTAAATTAGAAACAAGTTGCATAATTTAGGGTATGTCCATATGTAGTTTGCAAAAGTTCATTATTGTTTATCGTTTCCGAGATTTAAAACAAAATGCGATTTTTGGGTTTTTCTTTTTTCGTAATTCCTTCGTTTATTTTAAAGGATTTTTATAAACCAAAGATACTTTCTTCATTGTCACTTTTTAAATTCTATGAGATGGTGTTTTCAAATTTTTCATTCGACGTTTCGTCTCCGAGAAACCATCATCAACTTTATTTTTTTATATCGCCGCAACCAACGAAACACTCTGTATTCGATAGTATTTTTTTACGAATTTAACGATGTATTTACACATTATGGTTTTGAAGCTATTTTTTAAGATATATTCGGATTCGTTTTAGTATATTAATAATATGTATATTATTATAAATAAAGTTGATGATGGTTTCTCGAAGACGAAATGTCGAATAAAAAATTTGAAAACACCCTCTAATAAGATAATTCAAAAAGTGACGAAGAAGTATCTTTGGTTTTTAAAAATCTTTTAAAATAAACGAAGCAATTACGAAAACAGAAAAACCCAAAAATCGCATTTTGTTTAAATCGCGGAAACGATAGACCATAATGAACTTCTGCAAACTACATATTGTGAACACTGAACTGAACATGTCCTAAACTATACAACTTTTCTCTAATTTACCTGCCTTCGTATCTCTTACCGTTTTCAAGATTCCCATGCTGTTCATCCTTATCTTTGGCACGTTGTATAGGTATGCAACACGTTTACAGTGCACATATAAAATATATATTTCTTACACAACTTTAACTCGTGAATTGAAATGTATCAACATTGAAAACTAATTACAGAGTCGTTCGTATACGCCAAAATATTTCACTCGTTTATTACTTAAATTATTTATATTATTGATATATCATCCCCAAAGTAACTCTAAAACAGTTTTACGTTCAAAAAGTATCACATTTTACCCATAACAGATTATGCTTTTAATTATATTCAAACGCGTTTTGCCAAATACGTGTTACGTTCGATGAATGGTAACAAAATAATAACAAATTGGAAACACGGCAATAAATTTAATTTTTATGTACTGCCAATTTTCATGTAAACTTTTATGTCGCCAAGTCATTAAAGCATCACAAACTTATAAATCACTTGCCATCGTGACTTCATAACTTTGCATTTGACAATATCCTGCGAACACACAGATCGGTTAAATTACAGACGTATTGCCTTTCAAATCCCTTTGATCCCTTACTAAATCAACTTCTGACACTCGTTAGCCGATTTAGTATAATATCGAAGGATATTTCCGTTTATTTTTTATGTAAGAGTGCGTTTGAAGTTTGCGGGTACCTTTGCATACGATATCAAGGAATGAAACCTTCTTTGTGTAAAGGAAAAAATCGCATCTGGGAAAGCTACTTTTGAGATGTACGAAAAGTTGTATTCGAAATCGTGTCGAGGATTCTATGTATAAAGTGAAGTATTTTTATTTTAAATTTAAGAAATATAATGTACATTTCAGAAAAAACTTTGAATTATGGGATCATTTTTCACCGGGGAAAGCTGAAGGCATTTCGTTTTCATTAAATAAAACAATATATTATAAACCTTACCCGTTGGACGACTGCGGAAGACGGGTAAGACAAATTTTAGTACTTTAGACTTCGTTGTGAATACATTTGGCGAGTTGAAGATCACATTTATAAAAGTCTTCGTTTGCGTCAAGGTTCCATCCCATTTAGATAGCGCATATCAGCGTTCAACGCTCAGATATTATGCAATTAATAAAGCTCTAAAGTTCTCTTTCGTATTTCTTAAACGTTTTCCATTTGATGTAACGTTTCTCTAAAATCTTATAGTCTTAAGAAAGTTCATTGCGAGTTGACTTTTCCGGAAATGAGATTATAATTAGGCGTTTCTAAACGTTTATCTAATAAAGAGTGATGTTAACTTACTTTTATCGGCTCTGTTTACTGCAATAATATTATTGTCATGTGTACATACGACGAAAAGTTTGGCTCGTTACAAAAGAAAGACTTGCTGCTCGTTTTGTCCTGTCTTGTTTTACAAAAAACGTAATGGGAAAGTAAATATAGTAATTAAATAAACGAGTTCATTTAACTGGTACATGACAAACTGGGGAGTCGTAATTAAACAATAAGTATTATTACGAACATTTTGGTGCATAAAATGCTAATTGCGGATGCAGTTCTACTTAGCTATGTGAGCCATGTTGTAGCATTCTTGTGGGGTGGTACTCGGAAGGATAGCACAGATATCAGTAAAGGTCTTTTGCTTTCGAAACTCATTCCTTTTGAGCCAATAGCCACACTTGTTCCACATAGTATTTTCGGCCTAATGATGACAATCCATAGCTTAAGGTGGAACATTACCTTTGCCTTAGAAAGCAAGAGGTACTAAACTCATCACACATCGAAGAACCAGGGAATCCCAGTTCCCCTACACCACATAGTCGAATGCGAAAATACCTAATTGACGTGGCTCTTTTATTCTACATCCCCTACAATAACACTGAAATAGGTCAATCTTTATGATACACTAATGTTGTTTTGAATTCTTTTGACCATTCTTTATAGTCTCGAACTCGGAAGTAATAAACATAATGTTGAACATTTCTATAATTAATGTGATTAACAACACACCAAAGTATCTTCCAGCGCAGCCTTTGTTGAACTACAAAACCTTCAACCTTAGAGCGAATGTAGTAGAACTGGCGGCTCCTATTTGTAGTCATTTATGAGAAAAGTATCATTACGAAATAGTCGCCCACGGATTGGGGTAGAGTAAAGGTGGTAATAATGTTCTAGTTTGGAGAACATCAAAATTATTACTTATAACATGTTAGAGTGACGACAAGGATTAAATGAAAAATCAAAACCGACGTAAGTACCTAAAGTAAATGAAAGTTAACTTCATAGTATGGAGGGGACTTTGTCTAAACCACAATAAGAGAACTATTTTGTTGCAAATACAAAAAAACAGGGTGACCCAGGGCTGTGTGATTGGTCCATAACTGTTTTGCTATTCAAGATATACCGCCAAGTAAGTACACTTATACTGCACATTATAAAAATATTTTGATTATATAAAGAATATTCCTATACAGAGTAGTAAACCAAAGTTATGTTTTTTTAAATGGGACGCCCTGTATATTTCTACATTATTAGTTTTTACATGAAAAAATAATGGCACTTTGTATAGGTCACTATTCCGTTTCGACGTTATTCAACGTTTTGTTCGAAAAAAGGCTCATATTTGATGGATCACTGCCCAGTAGGCCATGGATGTTTTTCAACAAACTTGCCACAGAAAATTTTAGAATAACTTGAAATTTTAATAAATAGTCAACTTTTGGTCCGTGTATGCACACACTATACGTATACAGGGTGTGCTGAAACGCAAAAAGTCGAATAACTCTTTTTTATAAATGGAACACCCTGTATTTCTGTGCACGAGTCGATTAAGCTTTCCACTGATATGCAATTTGTATGGTCAATTCTGAATAGTTACTAAGATTTTCCGGAAAAACTATTGTAATTATGAAGAAGTTGTTGATTTTTGCAAGTAGGCTGCTGTCAACGAATATCGCAAGTGATATTGAACATTGTAACCATTTTTCTTATTAGAGGTCTTTCACTTGTAGGTAGCGCTAATCAATGCTGGATTAAGGGGGCGGGGGTTAGGGGGGCGCAAGCCCCGCCGGGCCTTCGGATTCTAGGGCGGCCCCTGGCCTTTGGAATCCATTCAATATTTTCTGCATCAAATTTGTATTTTATATTTAACTGCATATAAAACGTGTTTTCTTGAACCGTACCAAGTGCCAACATCCAGCTGCTCGCGCTGACGTCTGTCTAGCTTGGACGGTCTAGAGAGAAAAGAGTATAGCGCCGGTGTAAGTGGGGTGAGGCGAGGGGCCTGGCGGCGTCCTGAGTCCTCTCTCATTCGATAGTTCCGAGTTCGTAGCTTGAGCGACAGTTGAGCGTTTTGAATTTTGTTTACTTTTATAATCATGTCACCATCAATAATAATACATATTCTTTTATTTTCCTATTGTTTTTATCTTTTATTTATGACTAAACTATTATTTTACAGTTTTCGAAAAAAATACTCTCCCAAAACCTATACAAAATTTTGTATCGCGATTTTCTGGTGGGCATTACAGAATTCCCCCCTCCCCCTAAAAAAGGGTTGGTTCCATTTCACTATAGGGCCCATGACGAATTGTAGCCCCGGGCTCCGAGATACCTGGGACTGGCGCTGATAAATTAATTCGTGTGATTAGTTTACTTCCGTTTATTCAAGTCGAACAAAATAGAATGTGACAGTATACACATGCTAATGTGAAGGTCCCTCATCGTTTTCTGGGTTGGGCGTAATCAAGGGTGAAATATTTCCAATGGGAATTTCCGAGGGTGGTTACAACGAGTTCCTTGCTTGTCGAGATCTTCCTCGTTTTCGAATAGATTGCACAGGAGAAGGTGGTAGAACATCCTCTTTTGCGAAATAAGGGGTAATGTCAGACTCGTGGTAAACTCCCAAGGGAAAATTTTCCTCATCAGATGCGGCAAGTGTATAAGATGTAGGAGAAACTTTTTTTATTATGACGTATGGTCCCATCTCTGTGCGGTGCAAACTTCGTAGTAAACGGTCTCCCTTTTCAAAGTGGTTTCCGTCGCGAGATTTGTGATCTGCATGTCGTTTCATGTTGTCCTGATGTAGTTCGTTAGTGTCCCTGACTCGACGAATGGCATACTTAATTGGTCGCTCCCCCTCCCCTTGGAGCAGGCATGCACCGAGAGGATAGGAGCTTACATCTGTTCGCAATGTGCCTATACGTCACAGCTGGATCTGCCGATCTGAAAATAGGCGCCGCCGTTAAGAGTTTCTACAAGGTCTTGTTCTTGTTCGTCACTCCATTTCCAAACAGAATTTTTTCGGGTCAATTCCTTGAGCGGTGGTCGTGCCTCTTGGGCGAAGTTCGGTATAAACCTTCGGAACCAACTGCAAGTTTGTAAAAATGACATCACTTGTTTGATGTTAGTAGGTCTTCTCCGGTCCTTTTCTGTTGACTCGAGGTCAACACCTTCATTGTCACAACACATGCAAAGGTGGTAATAATGCAGGTAGTTCCTCCGCGACAATCTCAACCAAAAGTTTCGTCCCATGTAACCATAGTAACTTCTATTATTAACCATTTTTGTCACGCCAGTGGAAGTACACTTTTTGTTCGGACTGTCCGCGTTGTCATGGAACAGATTGCGTATACAATCATTCGCTTGCCTAAACATATCTAATAATACCAAAAACGTCATGTTTCTCAAGGCTATATCTTCAAAGTAGACGGTAAACAATTCTCAAATGTTTTCACAATATTCGTATAATCCCTCTCTAGCATTCTTTAGTTTTTCATTAAATTCTGACATTTAGTTTTGACAGTACAATTGATAATGTGTCAGTGCCCACATAACACGAGATCTGCAAGGGATGTCCTGTGGCCTTAGCGGACATTCAGAAGTTCTCAGAATGTCTTTCGGATGTCCTGGGGACTTATGTGGACATATAGAAGTCCTTAGAATGTCTTTGGGACGCCTTTGAAAGATATGTGCTACGTGGGTGGTGTTTTTTGTATATGGGTTATATGTCAATTATGCCAATTTTAAGTGTAAATATCTCGACTTAGGGACGGTAAACCTCATTTAAACTCTACAGATGTTTGGATAAAGAATTTAATAACGTATACGCCAAGTTTGAACAAATTCTGTCGCAAATCGTTCCGCGGAGGAACTACCTTGAATGTTGAATATTACATTGGCAGCCTTGATAAAATCCACCCCAAGCAGTGTTTTGCTTTCAGAGTGTTCAGGAACTGCTATAAATTGTAGAGGAATTGTGAATTCGTGGAACCGAACCATTGTGTCGAACAAAATGTGCACTGGGGTCTCGACTTCTCGTCACTGCCTCGATTTACGTCCGGTGCTGCATCCTTTCGACCTTCGAAAAGATCAGACTCCACTGACCGTGCTTTAGCAACTAGCATTTCGAAATCGTTCACTTGATCACGAAGTACGCGCGTTCGAATTTTACGATGTAGCAACCTGTAAATCATGTCATGTTTGTGTTTCTCATGAAGGGATAGTAATCGGGTAATCGCGACAACAGCGCCCTGCAGTTTCTAACGAACTTATCAGTGCACTCACTTTCACCTTGTGTTTTTTCAAAAAAGTTCTGAAAATACTTTATGTGGTGGTAAATTCCTACCAAAACCATGGTTTAGTCCTCTCAGCGCGGCTTCCCAAGTTTGGATCCTTGAAACCTTATTGCCGCTTGACCATCTAATATCATCGATAATCCCTTCAAAGCGTCTGCATTGGTGTTTTTTTTTTTATTTATTTGTTTATTAGCTGGCTCTGCAACAAGATGCTGTTACGGCAACAAATGATTGGTACCGTAATCAGGAAAAATGCAATGACTCGATAAGCTCAGTTATAAGGGGCAATCTAATGGGCGTGGGAATAATGAGTATAGAATTTAAATTTATAGCAAGTTATAGTTAACAAATATAGTCAAATACCTTTTAGGGCGCCACGATAGTTCTTTAGTAAAGACAAGCTGGTAATCAGAACTACGAAGAGCTTAGCAGCTTATAATAATAATAACAGAGATATGATTTCTGAAAGAGAAAGTGGGTATTCGATAAAGAAATACACTAAAATAATGATAGTGGTGGTTATAATGAATCAAAACAAAATAACATTGACACAATCGGAACAAATTTTACAAAACAAATCTTCACAGGAGTGAAGCAGTAAAGGAGGTTTAACTTTTACCTTGCAGGGAATGAAGTTTACATATTACAACAATGTACAATTAATAACACAAAAATAATACACATAAATATATCAGCAACCGTCTCGGTAGCTGTACGAAAGTCAGTACGTAGTTGTCATTAAACAACGCTTACCAAAAACACATCCGATTATCGCCGTTGCGCAACGTCAATATCGCTGAGTTATCTAAACAGAAAGGTTGATTAACAAGAAAATTAATAGGGCTGCGACAAGCAGACCGACTGAAAGTAATAATTATCGACTTTGGTCAGTACTCGTTCCGAGAGTTGATATGTAGAAATAATAGCAATTTAGCTTTTAAACTTTAACTTTAGCAAATTAAATCTTCAAGGTAAAAGATAATACACAAATAATAAAAGTAATTTTTAAAGTAACGAACAAAGTTAATGCAAAATTAATTGAGTAGTAAACAAAATGAATAAATTAAATGTTTTAAATTGAAGCAAAAATATGAAATGTGATTACGTAATTTAGTATAATCAAATTTTACAATAAACAGTAACAAAAATTCAGGTAAAGTTCAGCAAGAAATGTAAGGTTAATAATTCAAATAACTTATCAATCTTATTTTCAGAAGTTGACACAAGATGGCACAGGATGGCAGCCTGTAATTTCCAAAATAAATCAATTTCTTCACACAGGAATAATTAAAGATGATTTGGTGAACAGCAAATATGTAGTTTGGCAGCAAAATTAACCATCGATGTTCAATAGCAACGGATCAGCAATAATTTCAGGTGATGTTAACAAAATGGCGGTAACCAACAAGTAAAGATGTACTCCAAAAGTAAACGGGGTAGGAAACGCTAGGACAAATAATATAAATTACTGTCGAGGAATTTAAGAATGACACGGTAATTGTTACAAAAGAATTTTCTACATACCTCAAGGAAATTAATCCTAGAGCGTGGACACTTTTAACGTAGCGGTACTAATGCAAAAAGACGTAATATCACGTTTTAATGGTACTTAGAATAAGCAGATGATTCTAAATAATCACTATTTGTGGAAAACTTTCACTTATAGACGATTAATATCGATATGAGAAACTTGTGAAATTTCCGTAGCACTTAGTAACGTTTGTTAGGAAGTAGAATAGAAAAAGATACGCGGTTGAAAATCGAGTTGCTATTTATATCAGCACGGAGATATTCCCTAGTGAAGTGCTTGTTCCGTTTTTAAGATGAAATATTTTATTTAGTTAGCCGAGGATCAGCCAATCAGAAACTAAATGACTACATTAACAGCCAATAGAATAATTTACAGTACAGCGATCTCAGTTGTTTTCGTTGCCGAGTAGGGAACCAACGAAGCCGAAGTGGTTAGAGATAACGCTTCGCGTAGAATAGAGCAAATTCGGAGGAAAAGTAGTACCAAAGGTATTGAAAGTGGACTCTATTAGCAAAACATTGAATTAAGAGATTGTAATCTGTAATTCTGATAGAGAAATTGATATGATTGATTCTTGCGAACTAAGCCAATAAACGAGGAACGTAACAATGCAATTCACGGCTATTTTACAATAAGGTACTTATAACTGGGATACATTACTTTAGAGAGAGGATTAAGTCATAATATTCACACCTCTAGCACATACATTCACGTTCTGCTATTACATAGGTTAAGTATAATTAGTGTAAGTCCTGCGGTAGCTTGCGTTTAAGTCTTTTATGGGCCATGCTAATCTTCTCTGTATCGTTCCAATTTTAGTATATGTACCGCCGAAGCGAGTACTCATTGGTGATGTTGAGGAGACAATCTTTATAAATGGTAATTGCGTTAATAAATGCATCAACGTCTTCATCTTTTTGCGCTGCAAATCTCGATTGACTTTTTTTGAAGTTAGCTGTAGTGGGCATGTATGCCATTTGTGGTGCAACGTTGCGATTGTTTTCGTCAGCAACAATCTGCCTCACACCAATTAATTATTAACGTTTGCAACTGTTCAGGTGTCATTATTACCGAATCCGCCATTTTGTTGATCGCACGACGACGCAAATTGTACCGGTGGGGTACAATTGTTCTGGTACTGGTGTTCTGAAGTAGTCTTTACGGATTTTTAGTTCTAACCTTACCTTACAAAACACGTGATCCGTTTATCAACTCACACAAAGCAATTAACTCATGCCCCACGTTGGGCGCCATTTGTAACCATTTTTCTTACTACAGGTCATTTACTTACGGGTAGCGCTGATAAATTAATTCGTGTGATTAGTTTACTTCCTTTTATTCAAGTCGAACAAAATAAAATGTGACAGTATTTTTAATAATAATCATTAACTAACTAAAACAATTACATCAAAAGCAAAGCAAACCCCGTTACAACATATATTTATATTTCCACACATTCAGTGATAATTGATCCTAAATGTGAAACAATAAAATTGTTCTCTGTGTCTTTAGCGATACTCATGACTTTCACAAAAAGACGGCATGACCACAAATGTATGGCCAAATTTATTACCTTTGTACATTATACGTCAATTAAAATAAACTTAAGTGAAATATGACTTATTCTACTACGTCAAACGATGAAAATAAAACTACAATATACTGGATACCAATTATTCAACACATACCTACAGATCTATTTAACGACGCTGTAAAACATGCAACATGACTGATGTGAATTCAAACATAGATTAAAAAAACGTCTACACATCTTTCGTGAAATAAATCAAAATAAATATCACGTTGTACATCATTATCAATCTTTCGCCATTTGTATTCTCAAAAATTAATAACGTTAATAAATTACAATTTTATTTCGTTTGGAACAGTTGCTACAGGAAAAGTCTTAAATAAATGGAAATATAGCGTTTACTACACATTGAAATAAGTTATAATCGTGTTACTAAAGTAATGGAACTAGCGATGTAGTATTTTCGTACTTATATCTTTGATACGCTGTGAAAATAATTAAGTAATTTTGTGATGTGACATTAAGTTAAAACGTTGTACTAGAAGCGACTAGTTTATTTAGCAATACAGTGCTTGTAATGCTTAATTTATACTTTTGATAAGATGTAATCGTGCGTACCAAAGGAGAAGTTGTCGCTAACTATCTATTCCAATTATATTTGCGTCCAGTCCGAATATATTATCTTGATTATTTACTATGTAGTGCGCTTCCAGCGACACCCCACCTGCACCCTTTCAGTAAGTAAAGCTAAAAATAGCTCCCGAATCTCCCCCGCCCAGTCCCGTCTACTTACGACGGTATGTATTCATTCGTTTTTGGTGCATTCTAACCTGCGGTCGATTGTGATCGATCTCGTCGAACTACGCGTGTTTTTTGCAGTTTTAGGTACAATACTGCATACATGTAAGTATACCTAACTTTTCTAGACAGTTTTAGCATAATTTAGGTAAAAGCATGGTACAATCAGACAAGCTATGCCTATACGCATTTGTTCGTGACGTCATTGAGGTCATCGGGCTCTACCACTTCAATAAAGTAGTGGCGTTTGTGTAGTCCTACCACTTAATAAAAGTGTATCTTATGGATAACGAAAATAGTGGATGTTTATGGAGCTTTTTGCACGTTGTTCTTACAACCTTCACAATACATTGGGATACAAACGCATCTGCCCAAGCTTGACGACTTTGCGTTCCTTTATAGGCATAGAGACTACCGCTCTCGATCTCGTCACCGGCAAGGTCATTCTCCTCGTGAGATGGGTTGTCGGAGAGATCCTCTCGAAGAGCAATCTCGCTATTCTCGTTCTCGTGTCTGTCGTTCTCTGAGTAGTTCGAGTTCACGAGGAAAATATTGCGCTGGATCTCGTGACCGTGAAGGTCATTCTCCTCGTGAGATGACTTCTCGGAGAGTTCTATCTTCCATATTGTACCATGGAGACGTAGATTTGGATGGCAGCAGGGGAAAGAAGGCAAAGCAATCCCGCTATTCTCGTTCTCGTGTCTGTCGCTCTCTGAGTAGTTCGAGTTCACGAGGAGAATATTGCACTAGATCTCGTAACCGTGAAGGTCATTCTCCTCGTGAGATGACTTCTCGGAGAGTTCTATCTTCCATATTGTACCATGGAGACGTAGATTTGGATCTGGTAGCAGGGGAAAGAAGGCAAAGCAATCCCGCTATTCCCATTCTCGTGTCTGTCGTTCTCTGAGTAGTTCGAGTTCACGAGGAGAATATTGGGCTGGAGCTCGCCACCGTGAAGGTCATTCTCCTCGTGAGATGACTTCTCGGAGAGTTCTATCTTCCATATTATACCATGGAGACGTAGATTTGGATCTGGCAGCAGAGGAAAGACGGCAAAGCAATCTCGCTATTCTCGTTCTCGTGTCTGTCGTCCTCCGAGTAGTTCGAGTTCACGAGGAGAATATTGCGCTAGATCTCACCGTGAAGGTCATTCTCCACGTGGGATGACTTCTCGGAGAGTCCTATCTTCCTTATGCGAAAGTCGGTCCCTGTGTGGTTCGATTTCGCGGAAACGCACTAAGTACGAGGGCGTTTGCCGATAGAATCGGTTGCCTAGTGAACCGAGAGTTCACGCTTGATCTGAAGTTGTTGGCGACTTAGTCGCAAACCTTAGTGTTGCTATCTCGCTCTTTAGCAAAAGGAGTACCGTTACTCTCGATGTTTCACGGAGGAATGCTACTAGTAGGGCCGGTCTCCCTCAGTGCAGTGAGACGCCTGTTTTAAGGAGCCGAACTTCGATTTTTCGGTAGCAACTCTGATTACTTTGGGTTACGATGTAATAAAGCGGAAAAATTTGCTTCCTTTTTACTCGCAGCAGTAGAACCAATGTAGCCTAGATTTTGACTTTGGTTTAACCAAAGACGACCGGGCAGTTAACCCAGGGTTACGTTGAGCAAAGTTTTATCAGCTTTGAGACCTTCAATAACTGTTTTATTGAACGACGATTCAGGTATATCCATATCAGTACGTGCTTACATTTTGGCTCAGGGCGCATGGTTTGCAATACATTCTACGTAATGTCGCAAAGCGCAGGGAACTGTTATTTCCCTTCCTGACTAAGTCACTTACCTGTGCTGGGGAAAAATTACCCTCGAGCGAATTGCTATTTGGTCCTGATTTGTGGGAAAAAATATAGGCCGCTACAACACGGGACAAAGTCTGTATCGCTTTGAGTTCCATTATCAGCGAGCCATCTACCTCCCGTTTGACATCGTCACAGTCCTTCGGATTTTTTCGCCGGAAAACGGGGGGGGGGGGCAGTCCTGTGCAACAACACGAACAAGGAGGGATGTGAGGGCACATGGGGGACCCTCCTTCCCGAAATGCTATCCATACAAGCGTTTTGGTTTCTGGCTGCCTCACGTACTTTAGTAGTACTTGACAAACTTTGGTCCAGGATGACAACGTTTTGTCATGGATACAAGGTTACAAAATTCCCTTCCGTGGATCACCTCCCCCCGCATACTGTTCCTATCGAAAACGATATAACAAGGGAAAAGAAATCTAATGGCAGAAAAGATTTCTTTTAAACCTTAAAATATTAATCTCTACAGGACTGTGTTAAGGTTATTAAGCCGAATAATATGTACCTACATGTTTGCCATCGACTTAAAGGGCGCGTACTTGTCAATCCTATTCAACCTGACCATCGTAAATGCTTACGATTTCATTTCGAAAGCGGTCTCTATGGATTCACGTGCGTGCCCTTTGGAATTTTGGCCTCAAAATTAATGAAGCCAGTGCTTTCAAATTTACATCAACAGGGCATTCTGGGTGCAACTTTTTAGTCGATTTTCTTATCATCGAGAAAATCCTTGAACTACGTCGGAAAATTAACCTCTTGGAATCACTAGGTGTCACCATAAACAGGGACACGAGTGCTCTTAATCCAATTAGGAAATAAAAAATTTTTAGGATTTCTTTTTGCCACATCTGAAATGGGATTAACCTTATCGTCGGGAAAAAATTCAGACTATTAACAAGACCGCAAAGTTCATTGGCATTTTAGCTTCAGCTTGCCCAGGCATCAAATCGGGTGGCTGTACGCTGTACAATGTACATATTGCGGGGTTTTGTCCATGAACACCTACTTTGGTGGGTGCAAAATATTTCTAAATCATTCTAGGACATTAAATCTGATAACCTTCAAACTGAAACGTTTACTGATGCCTCTTTAACAGGCTGTGGGTATTGTGGCAAGAAAAGAACTCTTGGCTTCTGGGAGAGCTTAGATAAATAATTACATATTAACTTCTTACAATTACAAGCTATACCTTACGGTCTAAAATGTTTCGCCAGCTATCTGTCGAATTGCAATATTCTTATCAAATTCGACAACAACACTGCTATCAAAACATTATTCGCATGGGCAGTATAAGTAGGTACAATATCTACTATCACGGAGCATTTTGGCGTACCTGAGGTGGTTATTTTTGCTTCTTATCTTACTGACAAATATCAACAATATGTATCTTGAGGCGACAGGATCCAGATTCCAGCGCTGCGAAGGCGCTACTTTTGTGATGGGATGCCTTTAGCCTTTATGCCTCTTTCAATTTCATCTTACAGGTCCTCCAAAAAATACTCACGGACAAATCTGTAGGAATTATGATGGTACCTTATTGGTCACACTACCTTGGTACCCATCGTTTTCTCCGTTACCAAGTTTGTTAATTTCGCCGTCAGGAAGATTCACTCGCTATCTCGTGAACTTATCCTGGTGTACACCAAATCATGTGGGACTCGGTTGTAGCTAAAGGCGTTCCTAAAGAAAGTATTTCAACTTTCAACGATTTTTTCATCTATCACCACATCAACAATTACGCAGTATTTTACAACCTCCTGTCCTTGGTGGGACTTCTGTAAAGAAAACCGAATTTTGATTTTCTCATACCAAGCAGAACACATTTACAGAAAAGTTATGAAGTTCATAGTTGCAGATAGGGACTAATGAATTCCTATCGACCAGCCCTTAGTCTCATTCTTGCCAACAATTTAGCTGCAGACCCAATAATAAAAGGTTTTATGAAAGGAACGTCAAATTGAATCTTACAAAACCCAATCTAGGCGAGGCAACGACCTTAAACCAATATATCGATGGACAAAGGAGTTCAGGGAAACAAAATAAGGTCTTCCTTTTCGGAAATAAAAAAGCCACATATAGTATGCCAATAAGCAGGCGTTGAGTAAATCGGTTAAGAAGCTGTTATCGTCAGCTGTTCTCGACTCTATAAATTTTTGCCTCATTCCACGAGACACGCATCTACTTCCGCTGTTTTTCAACAGTGTACAAAGTGTACCCTTGGACACATTACGTAAAACAGCCGGCTGGTCGCAACGATTTTCAACTTTTGTGAATTTCTATAACCATCCTCTTTCAAACGAAACCGATTTTGGCAAAGATATTTTTAATCTTGCCACAGTTTGAAATCCAATATTAGTCACTACGAACAATACTATATTATGCTAGATACGTAATATGATACCACAGATTATACGAGTTGTATCTTTATTCAATGGTTGTATACATTGTGATGATGATACATTACTCTTATGTATATTTACAAGGCTCTAGTTTGTTTTTCTTCGTTATAGCGCGGTTATAGAATACAAACTGCAATTTTTTACTACAAGGACGAATTCTTTCAGTTTTAAAAGAGTTTCTTATTTCGTTTTATCGTACTCTTATGATTACGATTACGCATTCAACACTACTGTGTTAGTTTGATCGTTGAGTAACGGTATTCAATGGTTTGATGTAAAATACATCCCCCATTCAATACATTAGTTTATCCCTGTTGCTTTTTGGGGTTATCGATACATTGTTACCCGTTCACTTATCAGCAATTCGATTTCTTTGAACAACTACATAGTAAATAATCAAGATAATATATTCGGACTGGACGCAAATATAATTATACGATCAAACGAACTTACCTGTGAAGTTCGATCGTAATTATATGAAGCGTCCAGTCCGAATATATTATCTTCCCTCCCGCCCTATAACCCCGTTCGTTGCTGATAATGAACAGTACACTCTTTAAAGGAATGAATACATACCGTCGTAAGTAGACGGGACTGGGCGGGGGAGATTCGGGAGCTATTTTTAGCTTTACTTACTGAAAGGGTGCAGGTGGGGTGTCGCTGGAAGCGCACTACATAGTAAATAATCAAGATAATATATTCGGACTGGACGCTTCATATAATTACGATCGAACTTCACAGGTAAGTTCGTTTGATCGTATAATTATCGCTCTATCTTAAACTGTGTGGTATACATTTTGAAAATTAGTTAGCCGAACTTTCCCCGTACTTTTTCGTGAGATCATTTCACCCCGTCACAGTTATTTAACCAACGCGACGTCATTTTTTTCTCAAAAGAAATGGACCTCTTTTTGAGGTCGATGAAACTGTAGTGAAAAGTCATTGAACTTGCAAAGTTAGTCGAACTCCGAATGGCATGCAAAAGTTTAACCCCCCAAACGCATGGTAGATACTTTAACTACCCTTATACTTCATACAAATTTCAGGAATAATGACTTTCTTAAAGGTGATTTCAACGAAAATATGCAGTACTTATAAATCAAACTAAAAATTTTCGTGCATAAAAAGGATTTAATTTAAGGGTTAAAGATGTGACAACTAATTCTAATATTTAATGTTTTCTTTTCCGATTCGAATTTGGGTCCGTATTTCAAAATATGTTTAGTTGTAAAAGAAGCAGCTCCTTTATATTTTTATTTCCCCTCTGGTTGATCTTCTGGCGCATAATGCTGAAAGCTACGTAAGGCACTGATATCGTAATACTGCTCAAAAAAAAACTCAGTGTTCCAAAACGTTGTTCGTTAATATAAAACATTGTGGAACAATAACTCTTATCCTAGTACACAAACGGTCTCTTTAATTTGTTATAACGTAAGTAATACGAATGTAACACCGGTGATTCAAAAACATTCCACGACAAACGAATTCCTTGATTCATTTTATGTAATCGTTTACAAACATTTATTTGAACTTTCTGAATTTGAAAACTTGTAGTTCTTACACGGTTACTACAACAGAATATGAATGCACATTCTCACTCAGTCTCGCAAATTCAAACTTGAGAATGATCTTGTAAATGTACGTGATAGTAGTCGTATAACATAGTTTTAGAAACATTTAGAAACACCTGTAAATGCTTAATATAGATATATCGATTTGTTATGAAAGGTGATAAACATGTAGAAAGACGCTTTGCCTCCGAGGCACAGTCTCCTATTAATCATTATTTAGTTATTAATGAGTCATCCTTTAGATTTATCACGAAGACAGTCGAGTACCTTTTTGCCAAAAAATTTCATTCAATTGATCTTTTATACTTTTTACTTTCCCGTGCATATACACACGTGTATACAGGCTGATTCATGTAGCTCGTTCGTTAGAAACTTTTTGACTTCCCACTATCGTAGCCTATTGAAATGTCGTACGAGAATATAATCGACCATTGAATCCAACTAAAATATATTTAAGATGGTGGCACTTCCGGAAATACCGGAAGTAGCTACCAACTTCGTTACTTTAAACGAATAACTCCCAAATTTCCATTGCATTTTTGGATTTCTCGTTTCATTTTATGGCCACTTTATGTGTTTTATGTCTAAAATTTACCGTTTCCGAATTATTTTGACAGCTGCAAACTCTCGTGGAAATCGGTACTGTGCCCTAACCGCTGCGAATTTCGGAATCGGTGTTCCAAGGGCTCAAAGAGGATGTAATAAGCTACGTTTTGAGTACTCATTTGAATTTTAGATAGTCTTCGGCAATCACCGAAATAGGCCTCCGAAGTTGCATAACTTCAAGCCTCAATAGCTTGCTTATTTCAAATATAATTCCCCAATTTTGTCAACGTCATCGTATTCGGTATTCAAAAATCTACAACTTTTGTTAAAATGACCCTATCCCTAAACCCAGCAATTTCTAAATTCTGGAAAATTGCCCCCTTTTTGGTTCAATTCAATACAAGACATACGACTATTTTAATCAAGTATAATAAGTATACCAATTTACTTCCGGCCTAGCCGGAAATGAAAAAAATATTAAAAATATTATATATAACTATACAGGGTGATTCACGACTATTCCCTCGGTCTCTTGTGCCTAAAGGATGCAAGATATCAGCTTCATTTTTTGGTGACATATGTAAATTGATAACGACTATTTTTTAAAATTATTTTCAATTATACAGGATGCTTCACAAAATTGTAATATATCAAAGTTAGGTTTTTTTAAATGCAACCCCCTGTATTTTATTATATTTTTAGATTATACGTTAAAAACTAAGGTAACTTTATTAAACGTTCCCTATACCTATCGCTTACCAATTTTGAGAAAATGGTGATTTTAAGGAAAATATTCAATTTAAAGAACCCCTAATAACACGGAAACCACTTACTTTCAGTAACACAAATTTATATCGATTTATCTTGACCTTTAAGGCTTTCATTTGCACTACGTACGATTTCGATTTTTTGTACAGGGTGTTTAGAAAAAGGATTCATATTTTATATTTTTCAAACATCAAAAACTCACTTAACTTAAATGGAACACCCTGTATGTTTTTATTCTATGTTGAATAACTTTTCATTTTCTATCAAAAACTATGAGTAATAGATATGTCTAAAATCAACGATTAAAAAGTTATTAAGATTTTTCTCTAAAATTTGTATGGAAATGGTTTTTGTTTGCATTCTAGTAGGCCATGATTTTTTTTATTGTAGTTGATAATTAGATATGTGATCAAAACTTAATTAAAAATGAAATTGAAGCAATGGAAAAAATACTGTAGTAAATGCCATTTTTTCCTATGTATAACCGCACTCGTTTTCAAGAGATCTTCTAACGTTATGGTGTTATAGTAGCAAACGCATCCTTTATTCCAATCTTCATGTCATCAGCAGTGGTAGGTGAAGTGTTGTAAACTAAATTTTTAATGATAATAATAATAATAATATCTAAACAAACTTCATCAAGAAGACTCGAAAAAGTGTTGTTCTAAAATCCGTAAAAATGTTACTCCGTTCAAGTTTCCATCAAAAAATCAAAATTCTCCCAAATACATCGAGGCTCCACCGGTTTTGGCGGTCAACAGTGCGATACAGGTGACGATTTAGTAATGAAAATTATGTCAGTTTACCAAGCCGTTATGTTATGGAAAATGGATTCGTCGGTAAATAAAACATATTTAAAGAATTCATCTTCTTCTCCAACTTTTGTTGAAAGCCTCGTCCATATAAATTCTGGTGAAGTTGAATGTGATAAGAATGGTGTTTATGTTTTTTTCAAAAATATTTAGATAGACAATTCCTCAATAAATGGATTGGAAGGAGGGGTCCACAACACTCCACCTACCACTGCTGATGACATAAAGATTACAATAAAGGATGCGTTTTCTACTATAACACCAGATATCTTGAGAAACGTTAGATCTTTTGAAAATCGAGTGCGGTTGTGCATAGAAGAAAATGGTCATCAAATTGAGCATTTACTATACCATTTTTTCCATAAATGATTACTTCTTGTTATTAATTTCATTTTTAATTAAGCTATGATCCCATATCTAATTATCAACTACAATAAAAAAATCATGGCCTACTAGAATGCAAACAAAAACCATTTCCATACAAATTTTAGAGAAAAATCTTAATAACTTTTTAATCGTTGATTTTAGACATATCTATTACTCATAGTTTTTGATAGAAAATGAAAAGTTATTCAACATAGAATAAAAACATACAGGGTGTTCCATTTAAGTTAAGTGAGTTTTTGATGTTTGAAAAATATAAAATAAGAATCCTTTTTCCAAATACCCTGTACAAAAAATCGAAATCCTACGTAGTGCAAATGAAAGCCTTAAAGGTCAAGATAAATCGATATAAATTTGTGTTACTGAAAGTAAGTGGTTTCCGTGTTATTAGGGGTTGTTTAAATTGAATATTTTCCTTAAAATCAACATTTTCTCAAAATTGGTAAGCGATAGGTATAGGGAACGTTTAATAAAGTTACCTTAGTTTTTAACGTATAATCTGAAAATGTAATAAAATACAGGGGGTTGCATTTAAAAAAACCTAACTTTGATATATTACAATTTTGTGAAGCATCCTGTATAATTGAAAATAATTTTAAAAAACAGTCGTTATCAATTTACATATGTCACCAAAAAGTGAAGCTGATATCTTGTACCCTTTAGGCACAAGAGACCGAGGGAATAGTCGTGAATCACCCTGTATACTACACACTCTACATTAATTTTTTTATTTTTTTGAGTTATTACGCAAAAACTATTTTATTTTGAGTAATTATGGAAAAAACTATTTTATTTAATACGTCATTGTAGTAAACACGGGAAAGTTGAGTGCCAGTTTGCTGGTCCTTTAATTTTTGATCCTGTAATTAAAATTGTGTATATTATAGTAATAGGTATAGTTTTCTTAGTTGTAGGTCCCTCAATTTATTTCTTTATTATAACAACTTTTATACCATAAATATAGTAAAAAATGAATTCATAAGATGTTATATCTTACTTTTATCTCCAAAAGTAGGCAAAATTCAACGTACAAAAGATAACTCCTTAAAATGTTAACAAATTATTAGAATTAAAATGAACCAAAGCGTTTCTATTTTAACAAAAAAAGGGTTTTTTAAAGTAACTGTATATTTCAGTATTAGATACGCTTATGGGAATTTTTTCATATCTTTAACCAGAGAATCCAGTATTAAATTTGTTTGTAACATTAATGAATCCCCCTATTTATAAGCGTATT
Organism: Pyrocoelia pectoralis; assembly: GCA_036250285.1. Lineage (NCBI taxonomy): Eukaryota > Metazoa > Arthropoda > Insecta > Coleoptera > Lampyridae > Pyrocoelia > Pyrocoelia pectoralis. The sequence continues at coordinate 11,388,188 of CM070075.1, forward strand.
GTCCTAAAGTTTTCGGAAAATTTTAAAATACATTCTACTGAGACTGTATCAAATGACGTCTAAGTTGCCTGACAAATAAAAATTTCACAATTAATTTGTCTTAATATTGACAGTGTCATTTATTCGGTAAAATTTGTAAAAATCTGGAGAGGGTATACTTTGTCTAAATTTACCAGACCGAGAATCCTGAACCACGCCAGAGAACAAAGACTATAGGTGATGCTGCAAGAGACAGAGTTGGAGTTTCGCAACGAAGATTAGCGCGAAGGTTCGGAGTTTCAAAGACGACAGTTATAGGAACAATTTCCCGACTTAATCTGAAGTTTCGAAAGGCTCCAAAATATACCTACCTTGGCCCAGTTGGAAAAAATTCCAGGATGTTGTTGCGCGTTCATTTTGTCGATAAATTGATGGTTATAGATGACGAGAAATTTTTTACTTTATCTCATTCAGAAATGAAAGGAAACGATGGATTTTATACGGACGACGTAGAAAATTACGGCGAAAATTACGCATTTTTCAAAAGATTAGAGAAATTATGTTTGTGTCCAGGGGAAATGCAAGATAATGGTCCATTGTCAATCTGTTGAATATTAATTTGTTATTGTTACGTATGATGTTAATTATAATAATATTAAGTTAAGAAATAAAACCTACTTAAACATATTTATAATAGGCTTTTAAAAATTTTCCGAAAATTTTAGGATCATACGTTATAATAAGAAGTATGGAGGATTTAAAGATTTAAAAGTTTCTAAAAATCATTTTAGAAACTTTTAATAAATTGCCATGACAACGCATCTTCTGGATATTGTCTAGATAGGACTCATCAGCAATTTATACGGGAAAAATGTTGTTCAATCATTAATTTTGCAACAAAATGCGAAGATAAAAGCGCCTTTTTTACACAACGTGTTGTTTTCACGTCTGGTGATAAAAAGTATCGCTTTTACCTCTAGTTGTATAAATAGCTATTGTATGACTTTTATTGCAACTACATTTTAGAATAGGTAGTACAAAAACTATACAAAATTTATACATACAGTTCCCGAAATTTATGAAACTATGAAGAAGGGCTTCAATGAATGAGACACCTTTGGTTATTATCTCTGGTGCCTTAGTGAACAAACAAAAATATAGGACTAATGAAAAATTCAAATAAAGTAGTAAGAACATGCTCAAGCTTGATTTTTTCCCACTACGTAAAAATGTTCCCATTCCGTTCTGGGACTGGAGGAACTGGAACCCTTATGGTCGCTGAACAATACCTGAAAATACCAAAAACCACAATAAAAATATCGGATGCGTCGTCTGCTGATGATGACGCTTTGCTGTCGAAACGCGTCTTAATACGTTTTTATTGTACTTTTTGGTTTTTGCAGTTTTCGGATCTAGGAAATGTGTAACACTGTAACATTTTAATTGAAAAGGTCGAGGAAATTGCTGTATAAACGCTTATAAAATGGCTTAGTCATTTAGTTTTGTTGTTGACAGCCATACTTATTAATCTATATATCAATAATCCATATTCGTTAAAAGCGAAGTACTTTATTCTTGTTTAGGTGTATACGATTAGTTTTATTGTTCAATAATTTGTATTATTATCGATTTTAATGTGGTTGACGTCTAGTACGGTACGAAATTTCGATAAAATCACATTTGAAAAAAAAAACATTTTTTAGCACCAAAATGGCATACATTAAAGCAGAATAGATTAAACAAACCTATACTTGAAGTTTACAATATATGAACGGAAATGAAAAGACTACAGAAGATTACAATCGTGCACATGCAAATCAAGAGTCGCAATTCATATTGAGTTTCTGCGAGATAAACTTTAGCTAAAATACCCTATCTCCCTTAGGTCGCTGCTTTGTAGAAGTTCGGAAAATGTTTACTCAAGAAAACAAGCATTCTGCAATATATACCACCTAAAAGGGCAGAATTTTTCCAAGGAGTTTCTATTCAATTAAGTATTCGAGGTTTTTGTGTAAGTTTCCTATTACAAACTTTATGTAAAAATGTGACTACAACATCTTTTGAATGTGAAAAACTTTCTTAACTTTAGCAAGCCGTACCTAATCAACAAATAAATAAATGTGTGCAAATATTTGTTTCATGTATACACTATTATATGTATACAGAAAATTTTAATTAAATGTACCTGTAGTCTTACCAACGAATCTCTCATTGCAAAACTTTGAAAGTTTAGCATCTCTGAAAATGTCACGTTTCAGTAAAAGTAATTAAAGCTAATATACCTCAAGTAATGTATAGACGCAAACTGACCTCCTTCTAATTACAAAAGTTTTACAGGTAACACGTAAACTTTACGGAAGTGGTAATAGTTTAAATAATTACTCACTATTTCTTAGACTTGTACTATAAAGAGGAAAAATAATTCAAATTTTCAGTACGTCTTTAAATCTTTAGTTATCCTAATTTGATCTCTATAGACTAATATAAATTTCTAATGGTTGTACCTAATTATTTATACTTTTCTAAGTACCTACGTCATTGAAAAGTGCTCCATAAACAGACATATCTTCAGCCCTTTGTTTTATTTGTTAAAAGTCCATCAAGGATGGATGTTATTTGAAACGAAACATTCACAGCATTGATATGACAAGAAATTTGTTATAAATTGTGGTCACTTTGAGTATAAATCTGCTTTTTTATCTATAGTAATCTAACAAATGCTAATGAAAACAAGTTATCAAAGGTCGAAAACGGAAAAAAGGCTTTTAAAATATGAAGGAAACTTCATTTTCCCTACTTCAAAATATGGAGGTTAGCGTCGAACACATACCTATTGTATATTCGGAAAAAAAAATAGTATACCAACGTATCTGACATTCTCATTCATAGGCAGGCTTCATCGCTGACATTTTTAAGTAGTTTTATTTACAAGGAAATAAACGTAATGGTTTTCTTTTCAATGCAACAATGTTCACGTCTTTACGACTAGAATACCAGCAATCAAATGTACGGAATTTTTTGCATTTGAGCAAATGTTAGACATGCAGCCATTTCCTTAGTAATCTAGCTACTAGGTTAGGCATCAAAAATATCACCTTATGGCGCATACTTTTTAAGACAGTTGTTTAGTCGAACCCTTGAAAATAAATAAAGTGAACCAATAAATTCATTTCCTGCAACAATGAAGGTCAATAGGACTGTTATAACTATTTTTCCCATCTCTCCAGCAGTTAATTTTCGAATCTACTCTTTTCCCTTAGGTTTTAATTAATTTGCGTGTACACGAGGCAAGCCAATCTCATCACAATTTAATATTTTAGACGTTTCGAAAGACGTGTGACAGTTCGTCAAAGTAACGATCGATTTGTTTTTTATTGAACGCTGGTGTACGCTGAAAAGGCTTTCAGTCAGCCTACTAATGTGCTTTTACGAACATTCTATCATTTTTCTAGAAGTGAAATAAAAACCCACAACCTCCCCTTTACCTTGTAATTATTAACAATTAATTATTTATGACGACGAGTCAAGCAACATGTTCACATGTTTCGGGATCGACAGATCCCATTCTCAAGCATCGTTAAAATGTCAGTATTTAAATTATGATTTCTAGATCTAAGCTAAAAATAACTTAATTAGTACAGCGTACAACTTGAAATGAAAATATGCAACTCACCTGAAGGGAAAAATGTAATCAGTATAACATTAACATTATGGATTGGAAACATTTCTTCAAAGACAAATTTTCAAAGTACTTACATAAAATTGATTGCTTAAAGGGTCCTCACAATAAGGAATACAAAGTTAGGCCTGAGGGGCAAAAAGATGAAGACGGATGGATAAAATTATGGAAAAAATTAACGTTGTACCAAGTGAAAATCGATGAAGGATGAATTACATGGCGCAATCAGGCAACCAACTTAACAAAAAAAATCTGGCAAGTATTGCCACGAGTATTAACACTTTTTTCAAAAAATAAGTATATCTATAGCACAATATATATTTCGATAACTTTAATAGTTTCTGAGTATAAGGCATGGCAGTCATTTTTTAACAATTATTTTTTTGTAACACTTTTTTAAAAAAAATAAGTTTAGCACAATATATATTGCTGAATTCAGAAAAAATACTCTTTTAAACGACATATAAAACTGAAACTTTATCTTATAAAAAAATGAATGCCGCCATTTTAGCTTATACAGGAAGTGACATCATCAAAGGTAATATCAGAATTTTCGTCCTTGGCCCGAATGCAATCGATTGGCGAAAACCGCATTTTGATAACTTTAATAGTTCCTAAGAATAGAGCGTTGCAAGAAAATGTGTACGGACAGACTACAAACTATGACAAACGCAAAGATATGTAAAAATTTGTATAGGTCAATATTTTTTTTTAGGGACACTAATGCAATTTCCCTTTTACTTCGTACTCGGGTACTAAAAGGACTAGGGATAAACCAAGAGTAACTAAATTGAAGATATACAAAGTAAACTAATCAAGGTGTTCTGAAAATCAACAACTTCATTGAGCAAACCAGGATTCTGTTTATTATGTGAAAGTACTAGTATTTTTAGCGTATTATTTATTACATTTATGTAAAATACAGAAATCACAACAAAGGTAGATTTGTGATCAAGGTTATTGTTTTTGATGGATTTGAAATTTATTCTAGTCGAAAAAGATCTCCCTGTCTGCCCAATGTAAATGGAGGAACAAGAATTGCAAATTAAATTATACACACCGGAAGAGGTTAATAGTTCAGGAATATCTTGGTTTCTAACAATCTAGGAGCGTAAGGTATCAACATTAGAAAAGGAAATATGAATGTTGTGATGTTTTAGGATGTTTTGTATTGTATAAGACATTTTTGGGTAAAAAGGTATCTCTATATACGGGTCGTTTGGTCTGACTGATAATGCAAGAAACCTGTTGGTCAGAAAGTTCAGTGGAATTAAACTGTTCAGACACTAATTGGATGGCTTCATTAGGGGGTATACTTGGGAATAGATTGGTCACGTCAAAGGAGACCATGGAAAACAATGAAGGTACATAATTTGATAGACCGAATTTTTTCAGTTAAATTTAAGGAGTTTATTAACGAAAAATTGCTTTTTCAAAATGGCATGAAGCCATGCAGTGATTTTTGAAAAGCGGGGTGTCACCGGTCTGATAGGGACTTCCTGTTTATGAATCTTCGGAAGACCGTATAACAGTGGGCAAACAGCTGGGTTCATTGAACGAAGGGACTTGCAGTTTACATTGAATGAGGAAAGGGTATGTTTGTGACTATGAACAATATATTACGAGTTAATTTGGTGAATGTAAGAGTAGGGTTGTAATTGAGAGGGTAGAAGCCTGGTTTCTCAATGAAGTCTAAAACTTTGTTGGCATCATCTATTTTCACTCTTGCGAGTGGCGGCTGGTGTATAAGAGCTGCAGTACTGCACAGCTCCCAAAAAAATAAAGAACTTCCAAAAAATAATAATTAAATTTAAATTGTCATCTAACTAAAAAAGCAAATTAATACTTAAGCAATTCTCGAAAGGCGTTGTAAAGTCGACCAGTGGAATAACTTACCGACTCACGCTATAGTTGAGTTATTATTTATCTGGGCTACACGATGGTGTTCTGCGAGCTCCATAAACAAACGTACGGTGATCGTCTTCCTCCGTGACGCCACTAAATGGTATCACATTTTATGTTGAGAGATGCGCTGCATTAAGTTGAGCGATATCGTATTATTTTAGCGCGAAACACATGCAGTATCGAATTTTACGCAGCTTTTTAGTTTACCGCGGGTTCAAAAACATTAAATAGGTACTGTTTATTGCTGAAAATTATGAATTATCTAGGTACCTACATTATGGAAGTGGTCTTCATTTAATTTTAATGCTAAGAAATTTTTTAAATTTTCTTATGAAGAAAAGGTAGAATTAAAAGAAAAAGGTAGACCATTATTTACCAGAAATTATTATTGAAAAATCTGGTGTAAGTAATAAATTAGAGACATTTAGGTATTTAAAAAATGAATGGATTTGTGGATGTAGCAAAAAAATGCTTTATACTGCTTTCTCTTCTTAATTTTTGGTGGCGATAAAGCTTGGACGGAAATTATGGGTCACCGATGTAGAGCACTTTGCACTTGAGTTTGAAAATAAAAAGACACGAAAACTATAAAACCATAATCTTCATAATTGTATGGAATTTGCCTTACTAGGCTTAGGGTCAACTAATATTATGGCTCAATTAGATTCTGCTTCTTGGATAAATGTACCGAGACATGTGTCAAAGAATAGTCAATAGTTTACCAAAAATTATAAATTGAATTAGATTTTGTGGAGCTTTTGAATTGGCTCTTCGGGAACATGATGAGAGCGATAGGTACTTCCGAGAATCCGGGTAATATTTCGTGTACTTTCGTAGACCTCATTTATAAGTAATTTTTTATGCAAAAATTGCAGAACACCTAAAAATTTTGACCAGGAGCCGCCACTGACTTGCTATTACGTTAATTTTTTCCATAATTTTATCCATCCGTCTTCATCTTTTTGCCCCTCAGGCCTAACTTTGGGTTCCTCATTGTGAGGAATTATTGAAAATTTCTCTTTGAAGAAATTTTTCCAATCCATAATGTTAATTTTATAGTGATTACATTTTTCCCTTCAAGTGTGTTGCATTTCAAGTTGCACGCTATACTAATTTTAAATTATTTTTAGCTTAGATCTTACATAAGAAATCATAATTTAAATACTGACATTTTAACGATGCTTGAGAATGGGATCTGTCGATTTCGAAACATATCGCTTGACTCATTGTCATAAATAATTAATTGTTAATAATTATAAGCTAAAGGGGAGGTTGTGAGTTTTTATTTTACTTCTCATTCCACATAACCCCTTTGTGGGCAATGGACCTCATCACTATTTACTTTATCAACAGCTTGGTTCACCTTTACTTTACTTTACCAAATGCAATCAAAAATGCAATAGAGAATAACATCCAATACGCCCCTTTCTACACAAAGGAAACATTTAATTGAAGCTACTTGTTTTGATTACAGTGTAGGTCTATCGAAATTTCATGACGTTAATTCTATTCAAATTAACATAGTAATTGAATTAAAATGCAATTCAAATATTTCATTACTAACGTTTGCAAGCATGTTCCTATCCCACCCTTTTATATCTATTAAACTTAATTGATAAGCTTAAAAGCTATGTATTCTTACGTGTGGAGGTTATTGGAAATCTACAATTTTATTTCAAGCTCAATCTTGTTAGACATAGAAAACGTATAGAGAGAATCTGTTTGCAAAGCTGCTACTAAACTAAGATCGGGATAAACCTTTATGTAAAATCGTATTCCTTATATTAAAACTACCATGGAAGCAAACTTTATACGCGCACTATATAACCTAACGATGTACTTAAGTGAATTTCCTTTAATCAAACAGAAAGCATCTGATGTATTGTTTGCATACTACTCTTAAAAATGATCCAATTAAGTAAATTAAGCACGTACGTTCAGATTCGTTCTCGTGTTTGACTGTTTTATAAAAAAAACATTTAAATACGCAAAATTCAGAAAAGTTTGCTTTAACGAAAATTTACGGTTGTTTAAAAAAATCAATACAATTTATAAGTGCTTGCTTTTTATTTTACTCGGCAAACGAGAAGGGATTCATTAATCATTTTGATATTTACACTCTACTTTATTTTTGATTAATTAACATAACGCACTTTTACAAATTTAAGGGATAAATTCCACGAGTTTCATTCCAGCTAAAGTTTAAAAAAGCAATTACAATTGCAAATTTGATTTAAAAAATTGCGCGATTATAACATCACTATTTTTCATTTGCTTTAACAAAAAAAATTTTTGGATGAATTATTTTCAACTCTTTAACTATTTAATTTCGCATTCCATTTTTTAGTTCATCAACTCAAGTGTATAATGACTTTTGTTGTGACGATTAAGTGTTTACAATATTATATTATCATGAGAGACAATCAAGCCTAATATTGTAAATCATCTCCTTTCTATTAAAAGTGTTTTTCGCAATTTTATTAAAAATTTATGAGATTAGAAAATTTAAGGAACTACAAATGAGAATAGAATATAATAGTACTTTACGTAATAATGGGGTTGTTAATATTTTGATTTTATCTGATGAAAATGGCCATTACCAGGAAACGATATCAAATAAAATACTACCTGTGTGTACGAATGTTTGCCATGAAAACGTACTGAGAGGCTAACAATGCCAAACAACAGTCTAACATTCACGTAGCTGTATAGAGAGAATTTCTAGCAATTATAACAATAGCAAGTAATTCTATTCAAATCTTTTATTTTAGATACAATTCAACGCGTTTATCAAGGGCACAGATTCTGACAGATTAAAATTAACAACAGTTGCAAAGATAGAACGTTAAGAAAATCTTTGACAACCCTTATTTAATTTTAATCTCTTACAGTCTTACCCTTGATAAAGGCATATAGTGTCGAGACAATGTAAGTTTAGAGAAAATTAATTAGAGTTTCTAGAGCCAGAGTATTTAGTTCCATAGAATAAGTATGCATCCAAGAAGATATCGTTTAAATGTGGTTTCTGGTCAGAATAACATCCGACATGATGTTGCGAAAGAGGTTCCCTTCATTTGCAGAGTTCCAAACGGACCACTGTAGTAAGGGCGACTATACTAGCAGAATAAAGTGGATGTACCATTTATGCGCATTACCAGTCCCTGTGAAATATGTGAAGATGCTAAGGTAGAAACTTCGTGTATATAGATAAAAAATCTCTAAATAGAATGGAACAATTACAAGCTCTATACGCCATCATGATCGCCAAGAAGTCGATATCCCAACAAATTCTCATGAAGATTCCAACACACAACATAACTATAGTGATTGAAGGAGGCAAGAATTTGAAGACCCGACGTAAGGAAAGATCTACCCATACTCCATGCCCGGACCGGAGGTTGCTTTACATTGTTCAGATGCATCTGAATCACGTAAATAGTTCTCAAGTTAGGGACTTCGCGAAAGCTCATGGCTGAGAAATGTATCCATTACCCTTTCATATCAATTTACCTTACACGACACTATCCAGGGGGAAGATAGTCTTTGGTATTATCCATTTGGGATTGTATAAGATAACTAATTATTCAGTTTCTCTCTACCAACACGTTACAACATAGTTAATTTGATTAAATCGATCTTATTATTTAATAGTGAAACGAGTATTGTCTTGTTCAAAACAACATTGTAACGGAGTTGAACGAAGAAATTTATAGCTTCATTTAGAAATAAACAAATCTACAAAATGATGCTAAAAGAATCTTATTGTGCGATCTCTACACGACATATTCAATCATACCCCAACTGTAACTGGAAGGTATTGTTTTCACTAAAACTTATATTGTGGAAATACCTTCAATGGTCCGATATTGATATTATCAACGTTGGCAAGTTTAAGAGTTAAACCAACATTGAAACGTATTATATGTAACATTTTGGCAGTACGTAGACAATTGATTTACTATTTGTAATCTGAAAATAAGTAACGGAAGATATAAAGGGAAGTCATAATTAAGATTAAGTAGTCTAGAGACTTTCCTATACGAATAAATATCACAGCCAGTATTTTTAATGTTCCCGAACTCATAAAAATAGAAAATCAAAACTAGAACTATTGATAAATTTATTTTTTTTAAGGGAAATGTAGGTATGAATGCTATGTATCAGAAACAAATAATGCGAATAAAATGGTGTGTGTTTCGTCAAATTATATGAAATAAATACCTTTACGAAAATATGAAAAATTCAGTAACGTGTGTGTAAATTTTTGTATTAACTCTATAAATCTATCACATACAGGATATTAGTAATAATCTAAAAAATTTATAATATAAAGCTGAGAATAATGTTTTTGGAAAATACAACTTTATTATAGGGAGGCAAATTTTTAGACAAATTTACCGTTATCTCTCTGTGCGCAAGGCTCACTGCATTCATCTTAACCCTTAAATTTGTCATGTGAAAGTGTGTTATTTGGTAATTAATATGTCTTGTTTCAGGGTTGTTATTGTAAAATAATAACGAAGTATAATAGTATATTATACAACAAGTTTATAATCTTGGTGTTTATTGCACGAAAGAATGTTTAACGTACGAGCGAGCGCAGCAAGCGAGTCACGCTAAATTTCCTGAGTGCACTTAACACCAAGATTATAACGAGTTGTGTACGCTATTTTTTTTTATGCTAGCATTATAAATTTGAAAAATTTTATTTTTAAACAGACTACTTGCATGAATGTTGGATGTGATGACGATATCGTTTCGTTGGATACAATTGTTGCTATGTGTTGTGTGTAAATACTGCATTATATCAGATGAGGTAAAGATGACGTCGTTGTTTCTATAGTAGTTTTATTGCACGGGTGCAAATAACATATTAAGCATGATGGGGTTTTACTTAAAGTACAATTAAATACTTGGGATGGTTAGGTAGGTGACCTTTGGTTAGTATATAACACTGTTACAACGTTATAATCTTTATAAAATTGAAATTAAAAAATTAAAATTAATTAAAAGTACTACCATCCTGCATTGATGTCTTAACAAATATATTAAATTTTTCATTGACCAATGGTGTTGTACCTATCCTGTGGAAAAAAGCAATAGTAAACCTCTTACCTAAAATTAACCCGGCCCATGACCTAAAAGATATCCGACCGATTAGCGTACTACCAACGATGTCAGATACTTGAAAAAATTGTTAATTCAAGACTAGTTAATTACATTCACGACAACAGGTTATTGCCCATCATACAATCAGGATTTCGCCCAAAGCATAGTACTACTACCGTTATGACCAGAATAATTACGGATGTGACTAAAAACATGGATAAGTCTGAAGTTACATGCCTCACATTGTTAGATTATAGTAAAGATTTCGACAGTACCAATCGTGATCTGCTCTTGGCTAAACTGCACTTTTACGGATTATCCTCCCAAACTATTGCATGGTTTAAAAATTACCTCTCCGATCGCACTCAGGTAGTTAAAATCGAATGCTCCATATCTGGCGAACGTGCTGTTGAATGTGGAGGCCAAAAGGGAGTATTCTGGGTCCAACCTTATTTTCTATATTTACTGACGACCTACCTTCCACTATAAAACATCAATGGAATATTCACCTTTACGCGGACGACACGCAGCTTTACAAATCATGTCTACCAGTCAACGTCAATGGTCTGTTTAGCGAACTTAACAATAACCTCCAACACTTGTTCTCTTGATCGGAAAAAAATGGTTTACTCCTGAATCCAGGCAAATCCACAGTTATGTGTATCGGCAACAACTACCTGGTGAATAAAGCCCTTAGTAAGTTGGACACTCTACCTGTTTTGAACGGTGTGATTATTAATTTCAGTGATAGTGTTCATGATCTTGGGTTATTTGTCCACAAAAATTTGAGTTTTGAAAAACACGTATGCCGGAAATGCAGATTTTGCTATTTTAAGTTAAAATCGCTGTGGAAATTTAAACATGTTCTACCTCAGTTGTGTAACATGCAGTTAAGGTGCGAGGATGTTATTATTATTATTATTATTATTATTGTACTTTGGTACGCACGGATCGGAATCAAGTAACGATTAGTTCTAGTTATACATATACCTATATAAAATAAATTTGAAGTAGCTGTAAAAAAAAACATATGTGTTTTGAAATAGTATTATGTTTATTGTGTAAATATTAGTTGTTTAGCTCGGCGCATAGGTTGCACTCGAGTGGGTAATGTATTGTTTGTGTTTTGTGCTAATTGTGAATTTATTGTGTGTTTGCGTTTGTGTGTATGTGAACGAGTTAAAGGTGTGACATGAGTGATTGTTGAAGTGTTGTGTGTTGATAATGGACTTTCTATAATGTTATGTTGTGTATGCAACAGAGTTTCAATTTGTGAAGTTAGAGGTGTCACATGAGTGATTGTTGAAGTGTTGTGTGGTGGTAATGGACTTTCTGTAATGTTATGTTGTGTTGTATGTAACAGAGTTTCAATTTGTGAAGGGAGGATTGAGTGTTGTATTTCATTTTGTGTTTGAATGGTATTAGTTGAAAGTGTGTGATGTGGTTCTGAGTGATGTGCGGTATCTTCCGTTATGTTTAGAAATTTTCTAACTATGTGGCAATTATTATTATTATTATTATTATTATTATTATTATTAAAAATAAAAATAAGTTATAAACACTATGGTAAAGTCCGTTCGCTGTAGTTTTGTTGGTAAGTGATTAGGGATTCCCACTTGCAAACTGTATGGTTCAATATTTGTGAAAGTCAGTGGTACTTAAAATTTCTACATAATGAGGAGATATCAATATAATAGGTGTTTTCTTTTTGCATTTTGTGGTACACTTAAATCACCTCTGTCAATACACACCATTCGTTTTATAAAAATAATTTGACTCAGTTCTCAATAACCCTATTCGTTTTAAAAGCTTTATTTAAGTTTTATATTAACCTGAGGCAGAAATGTCTTATGACGCAAGGTACTTCAATCACGTGATAATTGTGCATTTGCCTAACCCTGTGGCACACCTGTGGCGATGCAAAAAGAAAACACCTAATGTATCAATTATAAAAAATAAATGGTTTAGAACCCCTGACTTTTTATTTAAAAGTTTACATTTGAACAAAACAGAGCTCATTATTCTATTGTCACCAAACAATAATGGTGTTGTTTACCTGATTATTGCTCGAGGCGATTAGACATACCCAATACATATTTTAGGTAGGTATGATATATATGTTAGAAGAGGACAACACTATAAAAGTATGTGATTTCTGAAATTAAGCGCTAATCACTTACCAACAAGGTACAGCGAACGGACTTTAACAATGATCAAGATATCCAAGGGCGTACGCAGCTTTTTGGCTAGGGGGGGGCCAAAAAATAAAATTGTTTGGAAACGTGTTTAATATTTATTTCCTATGTTGTTACCCCACAATTCTTTTCAATACATTTAAGCATCATACAATTTCCCTTGGGTACAAATACTATTTATTTAGAAGAAAGACCAGGAAATGCTTAATTTCTCCTGAAATTATATCACCAGTAATAAATTTTGATATTTAGTACAATTCGTTTTGCGGCCAGGGGGGGGGGGGGGCATCGGCCCCCCCTTTCCCCACCTTGCGTACGCCCTTGAAGATATCCCTATCGTTTCACATATTTAGCGAAGGGTTCTCACTGTAAATTGTAATATAGTAAACCACATATTATGTAGCGTAACATAAACACGGTAATAAACCCACGCTTTATACTTTTTTTGTATTATAAAGCACAGCTTTATTAGGTTTCGTATTCGTTACAATAGCACTTCGAAGTGAATTAGAATCCTAAATATCAAGAAAAAGTATAGGTCACGACTTTATTAGGTTGGTATAACGGAATGAACAATCATTCAATAGAAAATTGCGTCATGGGCGGATTTGAACGTAGAATTGCAAAATGTTGATAACCGCAATAGTTTTTAGTGTAATGTTTCTATAGTGGAATTCAACCCGAATATGCAGTGTAGGCTTGTTATGGCATTGCATTGTAAAATGAGAAAACGCAGTCCGGCTTTGCAAGATCACCCTCAGTTCAGTAGCTCTGTAAATATTGCATATTATCTTTTTCTTGTTTGTGACAATAATAATATGTAGAAAATAGTTACTTGTTTAGTAAGCGTGCGTTTGGCATCGCCGACACCTCTCGCCATAAGACCGACACTGCATACTCGGGTTGAATTCCACTATAGTAAGTAAAGTTTTCAGATTTACAGGGAAACGGCGAACCGTTTTTATTGCGGGAAAAAATTAGTTACTTAGAATAATACCTTGCGGTTTTACTGCTAAAAATAACACAAGGATGAGTAATTAAAGCTACACCTACTTCCTCAGAACCAACTTCATAAATATTCGAGCAAACTGTGGGCTGTTTGACGTATCCATAACAACTCGAGCATATTTGATTTGAGTACAAAATTAACAATAAACTTCTTAAAACTTTTGCTTCATACGTTACTAACAACAAATACCTACATTTCGTTAACATCAATGTTGTATCAGTGAATTATTTATTTTATTTACTTTACAAATTTAATTAAAAATTTACTTGAATAAAATTAATTTTATTTGAAAGTTAAATCATAAATACCTTATATTAAATAAGTGTTATTGATATAACGCATGCAATGCAAATAGTGTTTTTTACCTTACATCGAACTGTACGCGAACAAACCACGAGTTCTTCTAGTGTGATGATTTTGTTGAAATTCGGAAACAACGTGTTGAATATTGATGAATACCATGATAATTTTGTAAAATATGTTTTTGAATAGGTTTAGAACTTTGCATTTCAAAGACTCGTTTTAAAATTAATGTAGGTCGTACGAAGTCAAAATGTTATTCGTAATAATTCTGCTTAGCGTTCAACAAATAAAATATTATCATTCATAATTAGTAATTACATTATATACGAACCAGAACAGCCATGTGAAGGGACCTGACTGCAGTTCCTTATGCACATTACCTCAGCTTGTTCTATTAAGATCGTGTTCACCAAGCGCATTTAGTAAAACCATCTGTGTTGCGCTTACTACATACTTGAGAGACATAGGTGTGTATTTATCTCTTGTAAGGAATTACAATTCGCTTCTCTAATAAGATTTCTTAATTGGATATTTAATTAACACTAATAAACTGAAAATGCAGTCTTGTATTACATTTTATGTGAATATGTACTTTATTACAGCTCCAAAACTGTAATTGAGGCTATTATTTTAGAATAAATGTAGGTAACCAAAACTTTATATGTAGTTGTGACCCATTGTGGCGACGGCGACGTATATAATCATAATGCACATTTTATGCAGATTGAACTGCAGTTCTTGATGGGTGCCTTGAGACTGAAAGCCAATGCGCTGTTGAAGTACACAGATGTATCTTGAATTCCATGAGGGGACTCTCATTTTCTCCCTAGTTGTGATAGTGAGGAACTACTGCATCTTTTTTAAAGTTTCAACGTGATATATCCACTTTCACGGATGTTTCTATAACAATGGACAATGAGTGACACTAACTCGAAGTAACTAAAATTCCATATCACCTAACCTTTATTAACACTTCCAACTATATTCCAAGAAGAACTGGTAGGAATAACCCTCGTTCTAATGAAAAATATAGAGAAGAGGACAAAGTAATTATATTCTCTCTCTCTCTGCTCTGCTCTGCGCTGCTCTTGGGACACCATGCCACTGAAAAATTATCTTTATGTTGATTTTCGAACGTCACCGCACACTACAGTAGGTAGCAAACGGTTTACTCTCGGACTGTTATATTTGAAGAGCGTGATGGAGTAATAGCAATGAGAAAACTCATCTCGAAGCAAGTGTTTTGTGGTGTAGACCGATGCTTTCACTTACATCTTACTAACTCTAACAAACGTACCTACTATAAAACGTCAACCCAACAGCATGGCCAAATGAAACTTGATGTTTTACTATTGTCATGCGAAAGAGTCGTATAAGGGGAGTCTCGTGCATTTATACCAAGGAAGAATCTGCCTTAGCTAAACAAGACCATGCAGTGTATCATCATCACAATCCTTTAGGGGATGATATTCCTTGTGAGTGGGAGGAACTCTGAACGGACATACCTACTTTTACAGTCGCTTCTCTTGCTATCATCTTTACGACTTAGGTGGCTTTTAAGTCATGGTTGCGGGGTCGGATAGCAGGTTTATGTACGCGCGTCCCTTACGATACGTATTATAAGTGACGAAAATTTTAATGACTCATTTAGAAATTGGAATGAGGATAAGTAAGCTTGACCAGTGCTTATTCTATTTAGCAGTTGTTGAATCATTTAGCGACGCAAGGAAAAGTAATTGGAATCTTTGCACGAGTGCTCTGATAAATTTAAGCTTATGTTATGTAAGAACAAAGAGAAGTTTTTCGACGCGTTTTCAGGAGTTAATTAATGAAGAAAATTAATCTGTAAGTTCAGCTTACTTAATTATTGCAAAGTAATTGGAGATAACGTAATTTTGTGAACTTTTACTTAAAGACGGTATTTTATTAATCACTTTTTAAGGAGCAATCAAAATATAATTTTAAGCGAAATTAAGTGATCGACCGAAAGATGCTAATACCTAGAGGAAAATTTCACATGGTCTACAACAATCGGGAAATTTTAAGAGTACCAAAACGTAACTAAAAATGTTAACCATATTGTGATTATACCTGTAGCTGCCCTTGTCGGTGGGAATTTGTATAAGAACTCTCAATTAATTTAAAATATGGTATCCAATGGCAAGGCATCTTATGAAACCTACGAATCCTGTTTAGCAAGAATGGTTAGCTTGTGACCCTTAAATTTAGGTTTTCCGTCTAATTAATCGTTAAAATTAAAGTTAAAGTTATTTGAGCGTAGTAAAGTCAAAGTATTATATTCCTTTAAAAAAACTATATAAAGGGTGATTCGGGAGGAAATGGAAATATTTTAAAGACATGTCCAGGAAGCTAAAATAAACATAGTTGAGTTCGTAATACTCACAAAGGGGTTAGAATGTAATATTCACAGAAACTCAAAACTTTGGACTTTCATTTTTAGGCCATATTGGCTTCTGTTTTGTAATCTGGGCTTAATCCAGTTTGCTAATGTTATTTTGTAATTTGGGGAGCACCCCTAGGGGTTGCTTTTATTAATTAGTTTTGTTTTTCATTGTTGTTTTTTTCCCCTCAGCACAAAAAAAAATTTTGTACTTTCATGTCTCATTGTAACACTACTTCTAATGTATCTCCATTCATTTCTTTAATGTCACATGTCCCTGTGATTTTGTAACCGTTAATTCGGCTTGATAATGATGCCCGTAGGACTTCGAAACATGTTGCCAGCAACCCCTCTTAATTTGTAATCGTTTAACTGTTTCGATAACTCTATCGATTAGACTTATGATTATACTTTTTTTTTTATATCGAGTACTAATTTTGACTATTTTACTATTTTAAAGTTCAAAATTTCTTTCACAACTTTCTAAAGTTGACTGTTTTAATGATGATTTTGTTTGCAAAATATAAAAACATATCTACGTCTTGTAAGGCAAGCCTTTCATGGAAATGTTTTCGTATGGTTTTAAAGAGATATGAAAAATGGAAAACACGTTTTATTAATGGAGGCTTCCGAACTCTGTTGTATTGCTACCTACACATATAACCAATCTGAAGAATATTTGTCAATAACAATTTATGTTCGTTTTTCATTCAATCTTTGCAATTTGTCGTGTTAATTTGAAAGCTGTCACAATCATTTACGTGCAAAATAGGAAACCACATCAATTTAAATTTGCATTACATTTTGTAACCTGTAGTGTTATCAAAAATTCATTCATTTTTACGGTGGCAATAAAATTGTATACGTTTCATTTCATTGTTCGTATGCAAATGTTTGTGGCACTCCTAAGGGTAACAGCATTTACTTGTTAATCTTATTTCTACTTGTGGGTGTTCTGAATTCGTATGAATAGGTACTAATATCGAAAATGTCAAATTAAAAAAATTCATGTCCTAAAAGAATTTTGTAATTAGTTTAATTCCACAATTTCATATATAAACTAGGACGATTATGTCCGACTGTATATAAGCTCGTTATCCTTTTCTTGTAAGCATGTCAAGTTTGCATAAAACTCATGCCTTTTTACATTTTTCTTTTCTGCAATACCATTAATATTGGTCAATGTGATTAAATAGGTGCAGTTCTGAATGCTACCCTTACATTTTATTTCTCGTCCATTGTAATCCCTCATTAGTTTTCATTGAAACTAATCTTATTAACAACTTTTTGTATTTACCGCATCAAATATAGCGATTGAACCGTAACGAATAGGAAAAAGTACTGAAAAATAATAACTTTAAATCTAGATAAACTTTAAGCTGGAGATCAATCGGAATAACCCAATCCGAAATTAAACACACACTGTATTATAAAAATTGTATTGCAATAGATGTGACCTACAATTATGTAAATTTACTATTTATTATACATAGATATAAATTATTTAAAAATTTTAAAGTATTTTTATTAAGTAAGTCTATTTCTAGTACAAAACCATAATAGAAAAGGGATGGATCTATTAAGAGCAACCTGAAACAAATTTTTCAAATGAAAATTGTAATTTTTACATTTACTCTACTTCACCTTCGCTCTCTTAATCAATTCTTTTTAAATTCTACGCATGGTTCGAGTTCATTTAGTTCATTGGTTATCAACAGTGGCACCACACCAGAAACTTGTGAAAGATGCGGAGTTGCATACCAAGTGGAAAATCTATTAATCATCAATTCATGAGCTCTTAGTCTCGTACTAATTCAGGCGCGGGAGTGTATTGTGATGTTCCTTGAGGGTGTCTTAGGGTTATCATTACCTATACTAATTATACCAAACACGTCATAGTTTACGGTTATTTTATTTAATTTATCTCGAATTCTATGTATGTTGAAAATGTATGGAGCAATTCATCAAAAAGGCTACTAAATTATTAAAGTCACAGTTTACAACAACTAAATTCCTATTACAATGCTAAACATTTTGAACTACATTAACATACATCCAAGTCAAACACGAAGTCAATAACAATATATTATATTTCCATTTGAAGTCGATGATTTGGACACCTAGTAAACAACTTTAATGTTAAAATACTAAATTTGGAAATAAAACACCAATAAGAAATGAATCTAATCAAATGTTTCATCAATACTTGTTCAAATTTTCTCGAATATAAATGAAAAATATATCTGCGAAGAATATTAAGATTAGAAATAAAACTTAAAAAAAAGGAATCTTAAAGATCTTAAATTAATGTGAAATTTACAAATCGAAATCAAACTTTTCCCAAAGAATTAATTAATTTACTCCCTTTAGTCAATCTCTTATTTACCTTCAATACTTTTTATTTATCTTAATATAAATTACTTTCTGATTTCCATCATTAGAAGTTCAACAAGATGAATTTTAAGTATATTAATTTTGATCCGAATACTCGAATATGAGGAGGTTGTGCCTTCTCAGTCGTACGTTGCAGTACTGTATAATATGTATGTACTGTCATTGATGACTTTTTCGATAGGTATTGAGAACTCTTAGCGTTATAATTTTGTAATAGCTCTCAGAGCAGTGAACAGTCTTTTGTTTGCCTTGTTAAGTCCAAGGCCGTAGCCAGAAAAAATATTCGGGGAGGCACCAAATTTTAACAATTACACGCCACCCGATGTAACTACAAACTACGTAATGTAATTTACATTTCGTTTAAGAAATTGTTATTTTCCACTGAGTTTCGGGGGGGGGGGGTCTGACCCCCTTGATCATCCCCCCTGGCTACGGCCTTGGTCACTACGTCTTTGAACTTTTCAAATATGGAATGCAGCGCAGCGACTTGGGGATACTGTATATGTATTGTTACAAGTCATGCTTTCATGTACCTAAGTAGTAAGCATTTTGAAAGCGCTGAATACTCATCTACATCATGCATTGTATACACCATCGCAAGTTCTGAAATCTGTTTTGATTAATTAATTAATAATGTGCTAATAATCAATTAAGTGTGGTTTTCAAATTATAGTTACCTTGGAACATACTTATTCAATATTTTGGAAAGGGAAATTCATATTATTAATATCAACTGTGCAATGCGACAAAAACACTAAAAATTTAAAATTTGGAAGACGTGTAAAAAATTGAGTATTGGAAATAGATCATTATGCAACTCTTCTTCTTTCCTTGAGACACAGTATGAAAAATCAAATAATCGCATTGGGAAAAACCCTTATTTTTTTGAGTCGAATTTATTGTTGATGGCTACATGCTGGACAACTTAATTGAGTCCTTTCTACCTATCAAGTGATTTCAAAACTCCTCTTGTGTGCAGTTGTGAGATTGTCCTGTTACAACCATTCAAATCTCTTCAAGGGTGACCCCTACCATTTTCTGGCCTCACTTTATATAAAAACACGGAGGATAGTCAATATTTTATTTAATTTTTTTCCAAATTGGTAGTTGTGTGTTTGGGAGAATGCTCATGCTCACCTTCCCAAACCATCTCTTCCATTGTGTAGACTGAGGCTGGACCATTGACGGAGAGCAAGTTGTTCCACGTATCATGACGATAGATCCTATTCCCAAGACCTGCCCAGAAGGTGTTGTTTGCCATTGCAAAGAACTTTGTAACTCAAAGAACTGCATTTGCAGAAAAGCTAACGTCCCTTGCAAAAGTACCTGTCTTAATTCTGGAGACACACAGTAATTCTTTTTTTGTACTTGTAATTTTTGATTCCTAAAAATTATTTTTTTATTTCTGGAAACATTTGAATTAAAGGTTAGTTCAAACATTGCTATAAAGTGAACTTTTGTAACCCTCTTGTTTCTACATCAAAAAAATTTAGCTGCTGACGCCATCTTGAAAAACAATAATGGGACCAGTTTTTTAACATTGTATTTTTGAATTCCGCATTCTGAAAAACATATAGTTCGACATTTTTGCCGCCTATATCAGTGTGGGGCTTATAGCACCGATCCGTATTTCCCGCCATCTTGGATCTCACTTCCGATCTGGATTTCGTTTGGGCTTGGGCTATCGGCATTTTTGGATTCAGCAGGTTCGAAATAGGGGGAAAACACCCTTTGCCCAAAAGTTCGATTTTCAGAAAACTTAACTTGACTAATACTCGTTTTAGTTGAAATTGATGAAGGAAGAAAATCTTCTAGGAAGCAAAATTGTAATCAAAGAATCTCCATTGTAAGACTGCTAAAAAAATCTTGTACGGAACATTAAAAAAAAAGTGGTTACGCATCATTATTAATATACATAGTTGTAAAGTTGAATGCTTTTTCGAAATGAGACGGTGGTACAATATTTTAGTCATCATAAGTTACAATCAAAAAGTATACGTATGAGCTTCAGTTGGTAGGTTACCATCTCGAAAACAATTCTAATGGATAAAATTACTAAATCAACATGCAAAGTTTCAATGACGATTGTGAAATACCACTTAGAAATGTTTAAGGAAATTAATGGATAGTAGGCTGTGACCGTTGAACCGAATCACAAACATAAGAACACCAGAAAACCACAAAAATATTAGTTAATTTGTTCCACGAAGGGGTCTATGAAATCAATGCCCATTGCCCAACGTAAGACCGTAGGCCAAAAATTAAAATAGTTTTGATTATGTCGATGAACCGAGTGTCGAAAACCATGCACATTTTTTAATTGTCCAATCAAAGGATGATTCAGAAGTCAAATTGCTCCTTCAAATAATCTTTGAAAATTGAATGGAATGCCAATGTGAATGGGTTGGCAATACATATTATCTTACTGTCCTGTTTAAATTTCAGATGTAGAACATAAAATTTAACGGTGCAGTAAACAGAATGAAACCCTTTATTTTATAATTACGTACCTAAAAGTTCATTCTCAAAATAAGCGGTATGTTGACCGGCACATGAATTAATTAAACAACCTCCAGTAAACGCATTTGTCCTTTCGTAAATTACTCTGTCCTGTAAGAAACCCTTGCTATAACAAATTTTGATAAATCACAAAGTTCTTCCAGTTAAGGTACTACCTATAAAAGGTTATCAGCATGTGTCAGTTAACAGCGAAATTTTCTCATTGTTTCGTATGAAAAAAGTTACCCATTTTATCTTTTATAAACATCTGCTAGCCTAACATTAAAAAAATTCATTTAAACCGAGTTTATTTCGTTTCAAAAATTTAATTTTGCAAATAACATTTAACTACGGCAAGGATTATATGCAATTACCAGAGACTGCTTCTCTCTAAATTTGAACAAATTCGATTTCTTGTATCTCTTACTCCTTAAACTACTCTCAATTCATCTCTTAGTAATGATCTCTTTTCAATCCTTTTGATGCAATCAACATTGAAACATTTACTTTAAATCTTTTTATTGAGCCAACGTGCACGACTATCAAACACATCTATCAATTTTCAATACACGTTCCGCTCGCAAAGTGTATCTATCATTCTATGATAACAAAAAATTTATACGGCTTTTAAGAAATTGAGTTTGTACTTATGCTTTATGGGTTTCATTTCCAATTAAATAGTTTTTCTAAATGCTGGGCCCTTACATCCGATGAAATTTTTAACGCAATATCCTTTGAAGCATGGAAGAGACGTACACGACCAAAAGTCTCAAACAATATTATACAAACACTTGCCTTCATCTTTACGCCGGAATGTAAAATGTCATCAAATTACTTTTGATTTAAACGTACATAGGTGTAATTTTCAATTCCGAAAATTATGTATGAAGTTGTACAAAGAGAATAATTGATGCAGGTTAACCTAATTGAGACATGTAGATATGTAAACTCAAAGCGGCTTTAGTAATTAAGTTACAGATATACGAGTTTGGGTACCTACCAACGTGACATTTTAATAAATAATGTTTACATGACTTCTTGATCGCCATTTGTACAGAATTTCGACGTTTTCATTAGAGTCACCTTTATTCTATTTACGCAAAAATATATTCGCGGTACAGAGGTAAATAATGGCGAACCTTTACTACATCTCATATTAACCATGTTAGTCGTGAACTGTAATACTTAATAAAGAATACAGTTTCCCTCATGAGGAGAAAACTGTCAAATTTTTAAACTTCTGAGCTTCGCATTTTAGTTTCATCATGTTTTAGGTTAATTTCGTTTAAGCAAAGAAGTTCTATTTTACGCATTCAAACAAGCATAAGCGAAAAATAAACTGATGAAGCGCACCGAGAATTAAAACACCCATCCAGCAGAAATGTGGCGAAACGTGAAGAACACTACTGATTAGGAGACCACCACCCAGCAAACACACATATAAAATATACATACAACATATATAAATTGAAGTAAATACCCCTACATATGCTTTTTTATATATCAAGTATGTAAGTATTCTTTAATAAAGTTATATAAACCGTATGTCACACAATTACGTATATTTTACATAATAGAAACTTACGGATATTCTGTATACAGAAATTCATATATTATCGTTTGAACACATTTTCTGGATACGATTCGTGTATTAACGTTTTTAGTAAACTATCTACGTTTCGGCAGCCTTTCTTTCCTGCCTTTTTCAAGATAAATTTATTTGCTTGACACTAGATGTCATGTCACTTGATTTCAGTCTTTGCTCTTGTTCTACTGCGAGTTGCAGGTCCTATGTACGTCTCTGTGACTTTTGGTGGATTTTGAGGGATGCTGGGTGGTGTCACATTGTTATTGTGGGTTATTTCAATTTTCTTAATTATCGGTTTCCACATAGGAGATAATCTTGAACCATCGTCTCGTTTGTTTAAGGCCATAGGACGTTTTTCAATTTCAATTGCCTCTCTGGTTATCCGTTCTTGTATGGTACATGCCGAAGAAAGTAACTTTATTTTGTCAGTATTGATACTGTGACCGGTTTCTAATCGATGATTTGCTAAAGAGTTAGATAATACGTGTTGTTTAATAGCCAATTTGTGCTCTTGTGCTCTTACACTAAGTTTCCGATTAGTTTGCCCAACGTAAGATTTTTGACAGTTGCTACATGGAATTTCATATACCCCTTGTTCGTCACCGTGGATTTTATCTTTAGGGTTTTTTAAGAGATGTTGAACAATTATATATGGTTTGAAAATTGTTCTAAATTGTGTTTTTGGGAATTTCCTTGCGATGGTATCTGTTACACCCTTTATATATGGCAATATTAGATGTTTTTTGGGTTCTTCAGTTTTGGATTTTGGTTCTGTTGGGTTTTTGATGATATTTTTGGTGATTTTTTGAATTTGCTTTAAGGGATACCCATTTAATTGTAATATTTTGTTGAGATTATTAAGTTCATCATTTCTAGATTTAATATCAGTTAGACGGATAGATCTTGTGGTTAATGACTTAATAATTGCATGAAGTTGGGAAGGATGATGATGTGAATGAGCATTGAGGTAGCGGTTAGTGTGTGTTTGTTTCCTAAATAAGGTATAACTAAATTCGTTTTCAATTTTGGTGACCAAAATATCCAAAAATGGTAGCTGATTTTGTTTTTCAATTTCCATGGTAAATTTAATATTTGGATGGATGTTATTAAGATGTTGTAAAAAGTCGTTTAAATTATCTAATCCATGTTGCCATATAACAAATGTGTCGTCCACGTAGCGATACCAGCATTTTGGTTTTAATCTCGGTTTTAATGGAAATGTGGATATTGCTTTATTTTCAAAGTCTTCCATATAGATATCAGCTATCGCAGGTGAAAGTGGTGATCCCATCGGGGCTCCTTCTATTTGTTTGTAAAACTGTCCTTTGTAAATGAAGTATGTTGAAAACATACAATGTTCAATTAGCTTTATAATATCTTCATTTACTGAATGTTTCGATCGTAAAATTTGGATAGTTTCTTGTATCGGAACTTTTGTTCATATAATATATACATATAGATAATTACATATCACTTATGAAATTCATGTGCTGTCATATCTACATGATTAGATTTATGTGCGTTATATGTAAAATATTATATGTAATATTACTTATTTTTTATGTATGACTTCTGTAAATATAATTAAAAATTATCATTACATTACATATTATATTGTATGGTCGAAAATAAAGTCCGTTTCTATTTGCGCCACATAAGTAATCGCACGCGCGTGTTTTCTATAACGCCAAAAATTGTAGTTCACGTCCCTTTAATATTAGATCCGTATCGACTAAAATGCGTCTAATTTATATAGAAAATAAATAATATAAAATAAATTAAATCCTGGTCATTTATAACATAAAGTTACAGATAGGTATAATTATTGAATAAGACTTCACTCAACGGTATAATCAAACAAAATTTAAACTAATAACGCGAAACAGCGCAAAGTTACGAAGTACGAAATAAAAAGAAGGGATGTTACAGATTAGCGCAGTGATAGAATGTCGGATTTCAGAATTTGCAACGCCCACCAGCAAACGTTCGAATCCGGTTAAGGGACACTTTTCAAGCAAGTATATCATAATAAACTGTCGGCTTTCAGTTCAGGTAAGAACGGGTTCGTGCAGCAATTAAGTTAAATATAATTAAAAGTACAGTTGCACGTAAAATGTAGTTTTTCCATTTTTTGTATGGAACTGCTTAAATAATTTTTTACACTGATAATAATTACATTATGCTCGAGTAGCTGCCATTTTGGTCATGGCAACGCTTTTACAACTAATATTTTTTATGTAAATATTACATAAAATATACATAAAACGTATATAAATTCATGTAAAAGAATTTACATCTAATAGACATATATATTATTTTGAAAATTGCTGACATCCTGACATTAAATATCTCATATTTTTCTTCCAGTTTTATATAAATCTAAAAAGCTCTTACATAATTTATATGTATTTTATATTAATGTGTTTGCTGGGCAATATTCCCGGCACTAAGCATAAACAACACATAATAGTCCTTGGGATAGATGCGAAGGAAAAATGTACAACCTTATAAGAGAATATTTACCTACGCGGATTTAGGAGTTCTAAAAAAAGAGTAAAAGCACTACACCTGTTGAAAGCAGGTACGTGCCGAATCATGGCATATCGGTTTTAAGAACACAATTAATGATTCTTCGACCTTAACGTGGTTACCAGCTGTAAAAGATTGGTTAAGTGGTTATATGCTCGAATAGCCTTACATTGGGTGCTGAAAATCCTGTCGGCATGGTAACTCGTGGTAACGGTCCTCACCAATGATTGTGAACTCTTGCCATTAGACGTTGAATCTCTATAAAGTAATTTAAAATACGGTATCAAAGTATCTTAACCCAGTACTGTGCCTGGTCTATTGGATAAATGCGAAAGGGTGCAAAATAAGACAATCGCAGTGTTAATCATAATCAATAGTGCAATGAGTAATTTTTTTTCCAGTTAACACTGACTTTTACGGAATATCTTATGGATATAGTTAATCCCCTCCAAATTCACATTTTATGTACCGGGTGGTCCAAATTGGACACTTTCTTATGGAAACGCCCTTTATTTTTAAGAGAGAGAGAAATTATCTAGTTGCCTGGAGCTCAATTTTAATGATACAATCACGATTTAATTTGAAATAAATGATTGCAGAGAAAAATATAAATGTACAGCGGGGGGGGGGGGGGGGCTTTGAAAGATGTTGCGTGGGAACCCAAATTTTGTAGTTACGCCACTGATCTACTGCAATTTGATACAAAAATTTGAAAGAACAGGGTCTGTTACTAACCTACGAATATCAGGAAGACCAAGAATTAGTGATGTCCAAGTTGCAGAGGTTCTTCATGAAAATCAGGACATAGCCAGAGGTAATCCACTAGCGATACACATGCTATATCCAAGCGATTGCAAGTGCTGTATACCACGGTTTGGACAATTTTACGCAAAATTCTAAGAATGTATCCATATAAATTGAAATTGCTGTTTGAATTAAAAAAGGCAGATTTGGTTACTAGGTACGGTTTCTTTTTGAGAGTTTGAGAGTCAATAGGTACTCAAAACTGTAGAATCGGGTCTGTAGAAAATCCACAAAAAATCGTTCAAGAAGATCTTTATGACAAGAACGTCACCGTTTGGTGCGGTTTTACAGCTAATTTTATCATTGGTCCGTATTTCTACGAGGAAATGCAGAATGGAGAAGCCGTATATCTTATGGAGGTCCCCATGAGCGGAAGTAACGCGTAAAACGTAAATGCGGAATGAATCCCATGATTCGTCAAAAGTTCGCCATGACAGTTTAGCGTTTTTAACGCATAGAGTCCGCCAATGTTCAACTTTTTGCGGAATATGCTCGTGTTTTCGCATATTTATTTACACTTTGAGCTTATTTCGTATATGTAGGAATGTAAAAGATTTTTGAAGTGAAATTTCGCCGCTGATTATACAACGCAATAACGCATACTTGCTTTAGAGATTATATAGGTTAGAGTGAGTATTTGTTATTAGAGCCCGGAAAATATGCAAAGAAATTTTTAAAAATATGCGCATATATATGCATTGTTTTTAGCGAAAATATGCCGAAATATATACAAAATATGCCGAAATACATGCAAAATATGCTTACTTCGTAATCGTGAAAATCGTAAAGATTTGAAGACATACAACTAGATATGCTAAAAACAAAGAATATGCATTTTTCATATTTTCCGGGCTCTAGTTATTGTTAAACGTAAAATTAAATTAGTAAGTGAAATAATAGCTTTAATTGTTGCTTCTTTGTGTTATAGTGTTATAGAGAAACACCTTGTTTTATTTCCACCGAGTTTCTATAAAGGACATTATAGAAACAATATATTATGTATATCAAAAATTAAGAGATAATAAGAGGTATAGGTTATGTTTATCTGTATAAAAATACGAAATAGCGGAGCCATTGGGACAGTCAGCCTAAAAGAGCGTAAGTACGCATTTACGTTTTTACGCGTTGTTTCCGCTCATGGGGACCTACCATAACTGTAAACAGAGTAGGACTCTTTCATGATTCTAAACAACTTTTGTTAATCAAATTTTGTGATATCTTCACTAACAAAGGTAGTTTACTAGAACCAAAAATCAGATTTTTGAAAATATCCAAGGCATACATGATTTTAGAAAACTAAAATTATGCCAGAAATTAGTCTTTAACTAAGCAGGGCTGAACCCCAAACAATGAAATTTTATATCGAAAATTTTTTATCTTTCACAAGAGTCGTTTCACCTATCCGGGGACACACAGGGGCGGCCCTAGCAAGATTTTCACGTGGTGCGAGATAGCATTTTGGCGCCCCCCTCGCGTGTAGCGACTAAACACTAAACTGTACATAGAGACTAAAGATAACATACATTTCTTTTACATTATGAATAAATCAAACCTTCTAAAGATTGGTAGTAGTAGTTTGACTGCGAAACAATAACGCAAAAAGAAAAAGTTTTATTGGTTCTGCTGATTCAAGCTCTTCCAACAACGGGTTCAGGTGTATAAGTTCCTCAACCAATTCACAACCAGATATGTCACATTTTTCTCCATCGGTTAAACTTATTTCTAAATCTGCATAGGCTTTTTCCAATTTGGACTTTTTCAGAAATTCTTTTGATATTGTATAAAAAGGACCATGCATCATTAAATTTGGATAGTTGCGTAAATCGAGTGACCAACGCATTCTCAATTGTATCGATCATAGGGTAAAAGACGTTAATTTTAAACAATTCTTCAGGATCTGTTGGTGTCTCATCGACGGCCTCGTATTCTAATAGTCTCTTCTTTCTTCGGGATCGGACTGACAGCCTGAGAAGCAATTTTCCTAGCTGTTATCAGAGCAGACGAATAAACCCGGTACTCTTTTACAAAATCCGAGCAGTTCTTCAGCAATTGTGAAGCATTTGGTAAATCCATAGTTTCAAACTGCATAGCCTTACTTACAATACTACTTGAAACAATATATCATACCAAGCCACCATTGGCATTGTTACTATAAATTCAAATTGCTCTATATTCTGAATCAGGGACAAGGCCTCTGATGCTGCAACTGGGTCATTCGTTTCTTCGTAAAGATGCAGAAGGGCTTCACGAACTGAAGAGTAGTAATAACGAACTGTAGCGAGACTAGAAACTCTACTCTCCCAACGAGCTTCACAAACTTTCTTCAGCGATAATCCTTCTACATGCTTGGATATGACTTCCCATCACTTTGTTGATCCAGAGAATAGAACAAGCAATCTTTGACTGGTAGACAGCAGTGAGTCCGTTTCTTAAAATATAGTTACATTATTTACTGAATGAATTACATTATTGATTTTTTCAAAACTCTTAATTAATTTTGCGCCCCCTTATGACGGCGCCCGGTGCGGTCGCACCGCTGGCACCGCCCTAGGGCCGCCCCTGGGGACACACTGTATGTGTACTTAAGCAAAATTGAAGATTAGAATGGAATGTTACTATGACTGAGTTGCTGTCACATAAATGGACTATAAAGTTAAATATTCAGCTATAACCGTTGAAACAAGGATTAAAATAATATCAAGAATAGAGATTTATGGGTCAAATTAAAGGTTGCATACTTGTCCTGCCCATAACACTACATTATAAAGCTGGAAACAACACAACCTTAACCTATCTTTCTTATTCATAAAAGAGCATAATGTATTCTAGATTTACTTCTTTTATTTCCGCAAATATATACCTAGCTGAGTGATACGAACCATTCAAGCAGATAAAAGAGAAAGGGAACATAAATTTAAGAGGACCCGACGTGTGCAGCTATATACATTAACGCTAGCAATGGTTATTTACTTTCCATTATACATTATATTCATATAAAGTTATTTATATCTAAAATAAAATTATAACAAATTTTTAACAATATTCCACAGGTTTTTATACCAGTGGACCTTTACAAACAGTGAACGATGATAATTTATGAAGCTTAATGAAGTTATTTAAAAATATGTAGTATTTTATTACATTGTGGATTCTTAACATAAACGTAATGGATGAGACTTTACAACCATAATATAAATTAAACTTTGTATATTTCAAATATTTTTTTGTTTAACGTCGCGTCGTCCTTAATTTCGAAAATAATAAAAGCGTCGCCTCTCTTTATTAGAAATATGCTTTAATTAAAATTTTAATTTCGATTTCATTGTCAATTTAAAATTCTTGAGTGAGGCAAGTAATTCATTAGAAAAATTAGGGTTTAATTAAAGACAGGTTTTTTTTAACAGATGTTTTTAAATGGTAATTTTACACAAATACCACCTTATTTGCGTAAAATCTATCACGCCTTTATCCTTCGTCGAAATTTATGCAGAATATAATATCTGAAATCTTTCCTAATAAACGATGTTCTTAAAGGAGAGAAAACGTTTATTGAACCAATTCAGTTTTCTTCTCCGGAAAATAAGTAAAATATATCAGTTTCCCTTTTACTTTGTCTATAATAGGATGGGGACTGGGGGAAGTTAATCATCCACTCAATTAAACTAACTCGATTATGTATACGCATCATGAGCATACTCCTAGAAATCTGTTGCTGTATCAATTTGTATTTGTTGAGAAGTCTACTAGGAGCAACCGTCACTTCGTATTCGAAATGGAGAAAGCAATAACCGTTTAATTACTTTCCTTTTTAGATACGTTTAGGAGCGATTGTTCTAATTATTTTTCGTCAAATACGTCAATCGAGACGTCGAAAAGTTAACTTCCTCTGATTTAAGTTCGTTTCTAACGACAATTAAAGTTGTAGTAATGCTACTAACTACCATAGTAAAGTTTTGATTTTGTAAGATACTGGTCATATGAAGGACCTCAAGGAGGATAAGTTAAATTTCAATTTACCATGATAGTAACTGGTTGTCCATATCAAAGCGTAGATAGGCTTTATATAAACATGAAAAATTCTCAAAGAAAATTGTTAGGACTTGAAAATTCTGTTATATTGCGAATTTGCATGTTGATATTGAAATATATCATGCAAACTATTTACGGTTTGAATTGCAATGGTATTCAAGCGTAATTTCATGTTTGTGGTACATTTTAACACACAACTTTCTAATATAGATACCTAACTCAAATGTGCGAAGGAGTACGCGTAAACTCTAAAAGGTTTTCAACCTATTGACTACTCAATCGTGACAATTAGGTTACGAAATGTCGTATAAAATCCTCAAAGGCCAGGAGAAATTACATTTCACAAACGCTATATTACTAATTTCGAAGGGTAGAGCTCTTAATTGTAGAATCAACCTATAATAAGAACAAAATGATTCAATTCCAGAAAATACGTTTGTTAGTCCATCAATTCTCTGTATTTTTTAATTTTTGCATGAAATATGGCAACATTAGCATTGTAATGGCTTTGTACGTGCAGGACTAGAAAGCAACTGCGAGTTACAAATAAAGCCGTTTCCGATTCTATGAATCGGTGGCGTGATTCTGTCCGGTAGTTACACGTACAAATAGAAACCTGTTCCTTTAGCTCACCACATTCCTCCACCATATGCGCTATCGTCTCCCTTCCCTTCCCACACAGCCAGCATACCCTAATTTCCTCCTCCCACCAATACTTACTATCCCTTTCTTCGTTACCCACTCTGAATCGTGCCACTATCCCCTTCCTTCTTAGACTGGCCACCCCGCTTGATACGTGGCTCAGTATATCGTTTGTTACCAACTCCCCGTATTTCTCGTTATATTCCCCTACATTCATTTTCATCCTTCTCTCCCGCATTTGCACATCCACACCTCTTCTTATTATATCCTCATCCCTCATCCCCCTCCTCTCTACCTCCTCTCTCGTAAAAAGCCTTCCTTCCTGTCCACATGTTATCTTCTTATTCTTCACGTCTTTCCAACAGGTTCTCAAGATCCGACTTTCCCCCCGCCTTCCCATCCTTTCCTCGAAGTCCATCGCTCTCTTCCCCGCCAAAGTTCTAATTTTTTCCAGCTTCACCTCCTCCTCCATTACATACCCCGGAGTTTGTCTTTCAAGCCCTAGCACCCATCTCCAACAGTATTTCACTTGTATTCTTTCTATTTGTTCCCTTTCCACCCATCCCCACACTTCCGCCCCGTACAACAGTATACTTGTTACCAGCCTGTCGAAGAACCACTTCCTTTTCCGCACATCCACCTTTCCCCCAATCCCCATACTGCCGCACAATTCCATTTCCTTTCTTTACCAGCTCCCTTATATGCGCATTGTGCCTGTTATTATAACTTATTCTGTATCCCAAGTACGTGACCTCATCTACGTGCACTTTCATTAGTTTCAATATCGCCAGTCGCTTTTCAATTTTGTTATCGATGAAATTCAACAAGAGATGCTACAAAATCCTTTTTTGAACTTACAAGTTAGATTTCAAAAGATACCAAGAAGGAGGCCATATTCGACAAATTCTATAAAATTCAGTTGCCATATCATTTTCTTAATTATTGCCACGATGTTTAAATTAGCTATAACTACACATTTTTTAAAGGTTTTGGTAACTTCTACTTATTTACAAATGTACAAATGACAAGAAAATTAAAAATGCAGAAAATAAGTATCTACTTTCAAAAATTGAAAAGCTACTGGCGATATTGAAACTAATGAGAATGTACGCACTCACAAAAATTCGTGTATCTTCTTTATTTGTAAAAATTATACTACACATGTTTGATATTTTCAAAAGCTAAACAACTCAGCTTTCGAATAGTGTAAAAATATACAGGAGGTGCTTTTTAAATATGTCAAGTAATTTTTAGTTGAAAATAGGCCATTTTTTTTCCCTAGCCCTGTATAACTGGAAATTTTTTTTAATATGATTGGGAAAAAAACTTTTCGAAATTTGAAACTCATTGGTGAAAACCGCACATTTCCATCTTATTTCGTTTAGTGAATAATCACGCTCAAAATGTGTCAGTTTCAACTGGGACACCCTGTATAATTGTAAATTGCGCGTTGAAAAAGAAAATCTAAATGATTTCAAGAAATTCTAAATGATCAAAAATTCAAATGTACAGTACAACGTATAGTAAAAAACAAATTTGCAGACATTGGTAGACAAATTGCCAAATATGTATTTAAACTTGGGGGCTGGAGATCTACACAGCTAGCTGAAGGTTGCATTGATCAGTCAATGAGAAACAAGACAACTGCAGCAGATACTATTGCTAAACAAATATACAGATTGCTTTTTTGGGAGCTTAAGTTAAAGGTTTCTGAAAATGTTTTGTAGGTAGGTTTTTGATAATTTGTACTTAGGGGTTATTCTGAAAACCGACTCGACGTAAAATATTTTCAAAATGGCAGCACTTCCGGAAATGCCGGAATTAGCTAGTAACTTCGTTATTTTAAACGGTAACCCCCAAACCCCTATTTTTTATTCTATTTTTGGATTCTACGTGAAATTTCAGTTCTTTTGATGCCCACATATCAATGAAGTTTTCACCAACGCATAGAGGAAGAATAAGGTTTTCGTTTGGTATACTGAAAAAGTTAAGTCACGTATGACCTCACCTATGGGGCTCCAAATTTAAGAAAATTCAAAGACTCAGTTTCTTTAACGAAATGACCATTTTCTTACTATTGGATTTGATATACAATCAAAATGGGCATATTTTGGTCCTATACCTATCTTTAGTAGTTTCGGACCTATTCCCATTTCATTGCATTAATACCATTTTTTTGGGATTTTTTAGTAGTCGACCATGACCTTATGGCAATCGAATTTTAAACAAATCCAGTGACACTTCCGTCACCTATTATTAGGTTAATATAAGTTTTTCAATAATCGAAAAATGACTCGCAAAAGTTTTGCACATCAAAATTTTTGGAATCTAATTATTATTTATGGTGAAATGGACAAGATCGCGGCACGTGCTTGTCGTACATTCATTGAAGTTAGGCGATAAATTTTGCTCTAATCTTTTACGCGATAGGCCAAAGAATTAAACTTATGTTTTACAAAACTAAAGCAATACAGTCAACAAATTGTTTAGGTAACAGCTACAGAATGCGAACAAATAAGAAAAAAAGGTGAAGTGATGATGTCCTTTTACATTATCTTTTATTAATAAAAGCGTGAGTTGCTCCAAGTGTTGTGTGTAGCCCTTTTTTAGTTTGACATTAGATTTATGAGTAAAATTTTAGGAGGTGTTTTAATAGGGACGCTAATGTTATTTTCAAGTCTTTTCACAAAACGTCAGAGTGTATCGTTGATCGTTCCGAAATTATTTTCGGAAAGAATGGATTTTAATAACATTTAATGACTGCTCTAGTTATTTCGTCGGTATAAATTGAATGTAATTAACTTTACAATCCTTTACATGACGCCCATGACGGTACCATACTCTTCTTTTGAAATGATATCTGATATTTATTTCATGAGGATTAATGTGGTAACTATTGCTTTTAGTAATGTCACTTAGTCTATTTTATATTTTTGTAACGGGTTATGGAATTATGCTCTACAATTACCTACTACGAGATGGCCATCATCTAAAATTGAAATAATAGAATGTAAAAAAATTTTCTTGGTATAAAATATTATGTCCACTCAACTTTCTGTCTTAAATTTGCATACAGGGCTTTGTAAAAGTAGGGTGGGGATTTTCCAGTTTTTCAAAAGCATTTTTAAGTTGTAATAAGGAGGTCAAACCAAAATTTTTCGTTTAACCACACTGTTAGGTA
Organism: Pyrocoelia pectoralis; assembly: GCA_036250285.1. NCBI lineage: Eukaryota > Metazoa > Arthropoda > Insecta > Coleoptera > Lampyridae > Pyrocoelia > Pyrocoelia pectoralis. The sequence goes on from CM070075.1 coordinate 11,422,434, forward strand.
GCATCACCCTGTTTTCTTCAGGAAATTCCACACCTTTCCATGTTTCAACGAATATTAGCAATTTTTGAATGTGAAAATTCCTAAGTGAAATGAAAATCAACACGGGGTTTCGTCATTTTGAATCTGACCTCATTAGTACTCTATTTCGTTATTGGTCCCAATTTGTTCAATTCAAAAGACGAGAGGCTGAAGATTTACGCGATTATATATAAAATTCTGTAATTTTTTGTTACATAACGAGCGCGATATCAATCATTGATACAGAGTTTTCATCTTAAATACATAATATTTTAAGTAGGGTTTCACAATCAAAAGTTGTTCTGGAATAGCTTAGCAACGGAAGCTTCCCAACTTTACAACTTTCCAGCATTTCACTTCCTATATGAAGAAAGTTAGAAGTTGCGAACAAGTATTTCATATCTAATTAATTATCTAGCTTTGGCTCCTTTGAAACGAAACATCCATAATAGATATTACTTACGTATATTTAAATAATAGCAATTTTTTGCGAATTTCTAATTCCAAAATTTAACTATTATAGAATTCCTAAAATAATACCTACTACCGATTTTCGTTCAAATTGTACATTTCATTAATGTAATTAATGGAGATTAATGGTGGAAATAAAAATACTGCTACTAGTACCTGACAATTTTAAATTATTCGCACATTTCCCCTTCTGTACAGTTTAGGGTTGAATGCCTTTGAAATTACAATTCAGTGCATGTTTTTCCAAGCGTACAAAAAGAATGGAGGGGAACTAAAACAATACGTCTCATACCATTTTTCTTGTAGGTTACAAAAGGAATAGACTAAAACTACTCCATTTAATAGATTACTGTCCACTATATCTTATGCCATTCATCTAAGTATTTTCTAGACTTTGAAAATATTTAATAATGCGAATACTTCCTTCTAGAAGTATTTAATTTAGTTAAAAGACAAATAATATTAGATATTGATTTCGTAGCCTTTCCTCAATTAATATTTTACATAAATTCGGGAAATTATATTATGAAAGAGTTTCCGTATAAGAATGCTTTTCAAACCTAAGTGTTGTGTATTGATTTCACATTTTTTTCTAAAATCATATTAGTGTGCTGCACATTAATATACATAATAGTAAAATGCTTACAAGCATTGATATATACATAAAACGAGTGGATATAGTATATTAAAAAAACAAGTTTCGTAAAACCAACCTTGAGGCAGGAATTCAAGTTTTAAAAACGAGTGGCGTAGCTACGAGTTATTTTAAAGAATGAGTACTTCAAGGTCTTATGAAACGTGTTTTTTATACTATTTTTTGTAATTTACCCTTGTTATGCCGCTTTTAACCAAAAACTTTTACTTTAGTCGATTTAGGCATTTTTGTAGTGGTTTCTTAATTTTAAAATTGAAAATTTGAAGGAGGCAACAGAATGGACCTTGCAGCAGATTCAATGTGTAGGTTCGTAAGATGAGATGTACTGTATCACTGCAAGGCTTAAGACGCACGTTCTTAATAAAAGGACATTGTACTCAAAGAAATTACACGAATTCTAAACCTTTTACGACACAAACATCCTTAGAGAGAGGAAAATTTAAAGCTGGAGAGTACCTCATAGGCGAAGTAAAGGAATTATCCCAAGAAACTTGAAGAAATGCTGTTGACCATTTGTATAGATTTATTACATGAATGTAATGATTGGGTTCAATACTTGATAATCAAAAATCATAACCTAGAAAACCTATTAAGTAAGAAAATAGATCCTTCACCTTCCTGTATGAACTTTGAGGTACAAACGTGGTTGATAATTATAGAGTTTTCTAATTAGATTTTACCTTTGGAATTATTTAAGTGTATATAATCCATTACATAATAAGATATTGAGTTAGATCTAATTATGCCAAGTAACCACTCGAGGAAGATGTGGAAGTATATAACGAACTTTTAAGGAATCAGCATAAACAGATGTTAAAGAATATCTACATATTTCGGAAATAAGGAGTTAGGCGAAAACTACGCCCTTAAGTTATGCGAAAAGATATTTCGTGCTTGAAAACACACGGGAGTTGTATATTTATCACAAGGATGTAGTCGTAATCATTTCGCTAAATAAAACGTTAATAGAATTAAAATAACTGGGTACATCTTATGATATTTGTTCATTAAAATAACTTAGACATTAACACGAAAATTGTGTTTGTAACAAATCTTTCACGAATCGTCGAGCTTAATAGATATTTGCGGAAGCTCTATATAGCATCAAATATCCTAAATACGTTAAATCTTTAGCAAATCGTTGCAATATGTTTCAAAGTAATTAACAGTGCGGGATGTTAATCTTTGTTATTTGGTAAGCCCAACAAATTTGCAAATTCAAATATTGTACAAACTGTTTACAGATAATACGTTCTAGTATGTACATTGCATGCATTAATTAGCATCAAAAGTACCTACTTTATAGGATAGGTATTTACTAAAACTATACAAATGAATTATTTCAGTGATAAGTATTCGTAAATGAATTGTGTTCCATGAACACACTATTGGTTAATTAAAATTCATGAAACTTCATAAAAAAATTATTCAATTCTACAACCAACAAAACACATTAGGTACACCTAATAACAATTATCACCCACTTACGACACAACAAACCACATTAGATACACAAGATAACGATGTAGATAATAACTCCCAACACTCACACGAAACATTTAAATTAAAAATTCAAACAGAATTTGGTACTGCATTGACAGAATTCACAAACATAGATCCATCACATAGATATAGAATACCCAAACAAAAAGATACTAACAAAATCACTCAAATATTAAACACCGATATTTTACCCAATTATATTACAACATCAATTACACCTAATTACATACTGCGGTGCTGTTGCAGCTACAAGGTGGTAATATCAACACAACACCACACCACAAAGAAAACAGCACTTCCGCCCTGGAAAAAGCGTCTAATGAATCGTATGAAATTAGACGTGACTTAGGTCGAATTACATACAGTGTGACTCATTTAGATTGGAAACACACATGTAAAATCTGAAGTTATTTACCGATTTTAACCAATTTTTTTTTTAAATATCAAATAATGAAACATCTACTTCGGGACAAAATTTTAAATGTTTATTCCAATTTTCAGGGCACACTACGATAACTTCTTCGTAGTCGGAATGGAGAATTGTTATTAGCGATTTGTTTATAAAAAAAATATCTACGCCACTGGATTCAGAATGCTTCCAAATAGCTGTCACCAAAATTTTACAAAAATATATTTATTAATAACAAAGTTATGACAACTTAAATTTCGAAAACTTTCTACGCTAACAGTTACAAAACAACACCCTGTATCAATAGATGGCCATTGAAATTATGTTAATAATTCTTAAATTAAACTTTTTAAACCATCAGTGGAGAAAAAAATATTTAAAGTAACGTAATATTTAATAAAAATCTATCATAACTGTTAAGTTAAACAGTAACATAATTTCCATGGTATTGGTAACTAAGATTTAAATGGAAATGTTAGGGCCGCTGTCCCACCAAAGCGGAGCAACAGCTACGCGATGTCGCTAGCGTGTATCTTTCATGTTTAACCCATGGTTTCTATGCACCGTACACACACCAACGCTCCGATAGAGAAACATCCAAGCTGCGTGTCGGCTTCTTGTTGCCGAGCGACTCGACAGGTCAGTTGCGAAGCGACACTGTAGCTGCATGTGCGGTGGTTTAACGAAAAGGAAAATGAATTTCATTGGGAAACATAATGAACAGGAATTTAATGTAGAAAACACGTTGCTTTGGTGGGACAACTCCATGTCGCCTGCTTGTGTCATGTCGAAATCGTGTCGCTTTCGTGTCGCTGTTGCTCCGCTTTGGTGGGACAACGGCCTAGGTCTTATTATTTACTCAATCGCGCGATTCCGTTACTTTTATTAAATATAAACGGGGGTACACGCGATTCTCGCGTTTTGCGTGCTTTGGGGGGAGGGAGTATCTGTGATTGTAGGTTGTAATAGCTTTTTTTTTTAAATATTACACCTTGTTGAGCTGGCTTAGTTGCTTGAAAAAAGAAAAAAAATTTACGTTTTTGTACCTTTTCAGATTTTTGACCCTGTAGGTATCTGTAATTTAGCAAGTTATTAAAATAACTAAAATAAAGGATTACATTTACTTACATTTGACGTAAAAATCACAAAAATGGGTTGATATTTGGTAAAGATTCACGAATTCGTTCCTACCTACTTAAAGTAAATTTTTATCTACCAATTATTAAAAAAAATGTAAAATGCAAACTTTTTGGAATAGATTTGAGACCAAAAATACATAATGGCCCTTTCACAATGTTAATTACGTCTTTGCACATAGTCTTTGCCCAAAAATTAATGAAAATATAACAAATTCCGTGTGACCTTCATAAGGATAGTTTAGAATGAATTTTGAATGTAAAAGAACTCAATTTGGACACTGACACTGGCAAACTAAAAATACCATCAAACATAAAATGTACAAATAGAAGCTGGTCTAACGTTGCATAACATCTGTTTTATAGAAAGACCTTCTCTACCTTAAACAGTTTTTGTTTATTTCACTAACTAAAGACCACCATTTACACGTATATGTACAGCAGTAAATATGGATTTTACTTCCTCTTAATTACAATGTAAATTGTATATTTAGAAGTATAGTCAAAGTATAGGTATTCTCTTTGGTATAGTGTAACGTAACAATACAATTGCCACCTACTTTCATCAATATTAAGTTAAATATGTAGACAAAAACATTTTTCTCGGTGAAAACATTCGACTATATATGTTACCTACGACATCGTTCATCGTTCAAAATCTCTAAATTCGAAATAAGCACACAAACATGTACATTTCGAAAGTTACCGAAAGAAGGTATCGGGACACATAAATTAGTCTACGATGAATGCTGTTACTACTTTTTACATCATTTTAACCATTATAATGTTAAGGCGAGGCATAATAGAATCATTTTTCATCATTTAAATAACTTTTCAACTTGAAATAATTAAATTTCCATGTTATCGAGAAAAAGTTTCCGATACTTCTCATTTTGAAAATTTTCGCGAAAATACTTTCTGGCATTGTTTTAATGTTCGAAATGGGTTACGGACCTCGGACAGACAAACTTTGCATGTTTACACAAAATTTTCACCCAAAAATAAGCACAAATAGCGAATTCTATTTTACACGTAATCTCCATAAGGAAACTTTGAACGTATTTTCTAAGTAAAGAAAATATATTTAGACACAAATACCGCTTGAATAAGATGAGGGACTTTTATACTAAAATGTTTAAAACTTACTTTGAAAAAAATTAGTGCAGATATTTTAGTTTGCGGGGTATCTAGCTTGTAGCATTAATTTGTAGGTTATAAATTTATAATAGCTTTGGTTTTAAACTATCACATCCGCATTCGTCAGGATTCGGCGACTGTCGGAAAAGTGCACAGCAACACAAACATATACACACGTCTCGGTTATTATACAGTGTGTCTAGTTAAGTTGGCAACATATGGGAAACTTTTTTATTATTAATTTTACGAAAAAAAGTTATTCTTTATAAAAAGCTCTGCATGTTCTAAAATCTAAAATACAATCATCAGATATTAAATTTTTTCAGTCGTGTACGCGATATGTCAAAAAATATAAATTTTGCTCAAGAGTAAAGTACCTTTATTTTTGACAATATCGAAAATTGTTATTAAAAAAAGTTAATCACAACTAAAAACTACGTTCAAATATGCAATTACATCCTGCTAGTAAAAATGTTTTTTTACAACTTTTTCTCCGGTAGGTAGTAAATTTGAGAAAAAGTTGTAAAAAAACATTTTTTACTAGCAGGATGTAATTGCATATTTGAACGTAGTTTTTAGTTGTGATTAACTTTTTTTAATAACAATTTTCGATATTGTCAAAAATAAAGGTACTTTACTCTTGAGCAAAATTTATATTTTTTGACATATCGCGTACACGACTGAAAAAATTTAATATCTGATGATTGTATTTTAGATTTTAGAACATGCAGAGCTTTTTATAAAGAATAACTTTTTTTCGTAAAATTAATAATAAAAAAGTTTCCCATATGTTGCCAACTTAACTAGACACACTGTATAGTGATTACGTTACTTTAAATATTTTTTTCTCCACTGATGGTTTAAATAGTTTAATTTAAGAATTATTAACTTAATTTCAATGGCCATCTATTGATACAGGGTGTTGTTTTGTAACTGTTAGTGTAGAAAGTTTTCGAACTTTAAGTTGTCATAACTTTGTTATTAATAAATATATTTTTGTAAAATTTTTGTGACAGATATTTGGAAGCATTCTGAATCCAGTGGCGTAGATATTTTTTTTATAAACAAATCGCTAATAACAATTCTCCATTTTCAATACGAAAAAGTTATCGTAGTATGCCCTGAAAATTGGAATAAACATTTAAAATTTTGTCCCGAAGTAGATGTTTCATTATTTGACATTTAAAAAAAAAATTGGTTAAAATCGGTAAATAACTTCAGATTTTACATGTGTGTTTCCAATCTAAATGAGTCACATTTTACAAGGCACAACCTCTTCCAAACAAACACGCCAGGTACACAACATCATTAGAAAACTAAACACACACAGTTCACGAGAACCAAACACGATTTACAATAAACACAAAGACACACTCACACAAAAACTTTCAATATACACAAACAGATTGAGGCGGTGTAATGTTACCGGTGGTCCGCTTCTTTACATTATATAAATCACTTATAAAATTGGTATCATTTATTCGTAGTTGTTTACAAGAGTAAGGTTTTAAGTGAAGTCTGTTTAGTTCTGATTAGATGGTTAATAAATAACCTCTTGAGTAAGAATTGATGATTCTTTGTTATCCTACTTATTACAATCTAGAACAATTATATCTAGGTTGCTAAACTTGCATATATGTTGACCGTTGGCGAAATACTTACTTTTTGTCAACTTATATCGCAATAATTATTACATACTTATATTGCGTTACACCTTCCCCCCTTTGGAGAATGAACCCTGCTATGGCCACTTGCAGGTCATTCTCGAAAAAAGGAATTGGTAACATGGCTTAAACAATTACAATGAAAAATTACTTATCTTTACTTATCCAATTTAACTTATTTCTATTCTTACTTATAATATTTACTTACACGGTTTTTGTGTACTGTCATTTGCTTACCTAAACTATTTCTAATTATGCAATTCGGTTCTTGTACCTCAACCACAGAGAAAGGCGCGTGATACAAAGGATCGAATTTGTGGCGTTCCTCCTTGGTTAGGGTTACAAGATCACCTGGGGTTAAACTTTCTTTAAAAGCGTTCATATCATGAACAGTTTTCCGCTCTACTTTTGCCTTTTCTAGGTATTCTTTCGCTCTTTTGTGTGCATATTGTAACCGATATCTTAATTCTTTATCATATGCGTCAATATTATAAAGAGGATCTACTTGTGATCCGGTTAGGGAATCAGGGATATTTACTTTTCTACCAAATACTAATTCAAAAGGAGTATAATTATGATACGTGCTGGGTGTTGTGTTGTAGCAAAACGTATAATATTGCGTCCAAGTGGACCAATCTGATTTTGAATCGTTAATGTACATTCGTAAGTATTCATTTAAAACACGGTGATTTCTTTCGCAACCACCAATGGATTGACTGTGATAAGCTGTCGAAATATGATGATCAATAGATAATAATTTACTTATGTTGTCGAACAGTTGATTCTTGTATTCTGTACCCATATCCGTACGAATTTCTTTCATGGGACCGAAAACAAGGATAAAGTGTTTTACTAAATTTGTGGCTACAGTTATCGCGTCTTTATTTGGTATTGGTATGATTACAATGTATTTCGTTAATTCGCACTGTATGGTTAATGCGTATTGATTTCCATCATTAGATATTGGCAATTTTCCAATGGTATCGATACATACTATATCAAATGGTTTTTGAGGTGTTGGAGTTATTGTAAACGGTTCTGGCTGTCTGATTTTGATTTTGTTTGTTTGGCATTTGTGACATTTCTTAACATAATTTGCTACGTCACGAGACATTTGTTTCCAGTGATAACTACATTTTAATTTTTTCAGTAGTCGTTTTTGACCACAATGACCTCCTGTTAAAGGATTGTTATGAAATTGTTCAATAAGGTTCAGTTTTTCTGCTCTATTCGTTATTAATTTTCTATTTTTGCATAGCACGATTGTTGCGTATTTTAGACATTTTTCCCCTGTCTCTTTAATTACATTACTTGAATATTTTTTAAAAATATCATCACCTAGGTTTATTTTTATTTTACGAATTTTACAATCACAAGCCATTTTGTCTAGCTGAAATAATAAGTGCTCTAAAGCGTCTTTATTATTATTAGTAATTGTTAATATATACTGCGCGCACAGTTTTCGTTTATTTATAATCCTTATTTTTATATGGGGGTGAACAGCTTTAAATTCCACTAATGGTAATTTAAGCGTCTCACTATTATCTAGAGCTTCGTAAACTTTTGGTTCTATACAATCGGCATTTTTCCTTACTTCGTTCGAATTATTCGATGACGAACTTTGTTCTGTTGAGGTAGGTCTTGACATTGACCTTGTTATAGCAAACATTTCATTAACGTCTGTATGCATATTTTTTAATTCGTTTATATTAATGCGTGACAATGCGTCAGCACAAACATTTTCTTGTCCTTTGACATACTCAATTTCAAAATTATATTCTTCTAATTCAAGTCGAATTCTTGTTAATTTGGATGTAGGATCCTTCATGGAAAATAAATAAATTAATGGGCGATGGTCCGTTTTAATAAGGAACTTAGTACCATATATATAACAATGAAAATATTTAATTGCCCAGTGGACTGCTAGTAATTCTTTTAAAATTATAGCTTTATTGAGTTCACCTTTGGTAAATGAACGAGAAGCGTAGGCTATTGGGAGATCTTCTCCATTGAAATTTTGTGAAAGAATTGCTCCACAAGCTGATTGTGAGGCATCCGTCGTAATTATAAAAGGTTTGGAAAAATCGGGATATTGAAGAATTTGTGGTGATAAAAGAGAATTTTTGAGTGTCGTAAAGGCATCTTCACACTCATCCGTCCATATAAATTCTACACGTTTCCTAGTATTCAGCAAATTTCGGTATGAATCTGCGATAATAATTAGTGAATGCTACGAATCTTTTTACTTCTTCGGCATTTTTTGGTTTCGGATATTGTTTTATAGCGTGAAACTTTGACTCATCTGGAAGAATTCCTTTGTTTGTGATGTTACTAAATCCCTAGCTTTACCTATTAATCGTGTTTTAACATACGCTACTGCGTTGTGTGCATTATTTTCTGCATTTTGATTTAATAACGTAAGGGCATCTAGAAACGCACGCAGTTTGGTGGGGTGTCCATCAAACTCGTGTGGTACAATTTTACTGGCTAGATTAATAAATTCAATATTTGATAAAGCCATTGTGTCTTCCGTGAGGTTATCGTCACCTAATTCAATGTCATCTTCAAAATTTAACGGATCAATTTGCTTATGGCAACTATTAGGAACACAATAATTTACTTGTAATAATTGAAAGGACTTAAGTACTTTATCTCTAATGATCCAAAATATTTCTTTAGCCTCTTGCCTTTGATTAGTATTAAGTGAGTTCCAATGGGTTTTTATATTTCGCGTAATTTGATTGAACAAGCCTACTAACTGATCTCTAATTTCGTGTCGAATCGTTTCCGTTTTTGGTACCTCTTTCTTTATAGCTCGCTTAGACTGTTTAATGATTTGGGCTTTTAATTCGGTTAATTCCCCTATTATTTGAATCCAATCGTGCGACATATGCAGTGAAAACTTATATTAAAATATTACAAGGAACTGACGCGTACATACATAATAAACTTAATTACGAAATTATCAAAAAAAAAATTCTTAGAAGTAGATTCAGTAACACTTACGTACTTTGGATTTTTATTATGGTGAAACAGAAGTACTGGAACTTGAGATGTTACGTCTTATTTTATTCTTCATATTTCTTCGATGCATCTGGTATATTTTGATAAGCAGGGATACGAGTTGCAATGCCACTACACCATTGTCGTTGACTGCTTGCTTCGTAGATTCGGAGTTTCCCATTTTTCTTCTATTTTCTGTAGAACTTTGGAATCTTCGGATTAAATAGCATCTTTTGTTGGATCGGAACTTCTTAGTTGGCAGGCTGGATATTCTTGGTCGACAGGATCTTCTTGGTCGGCAGGATCTTCTTGGTCGGCAGGATCTTCTTGGTCGGCAGGATCGCCATGTAATGTTACCGGTGGTCCGCTTCTTTACATTATATAAATCACTTATAAAATTGGTATCATTTATTCGTAGTTGTTTACAAGAGTAAGGTTTTAAGTGAAGTCTGTTTAGTTCTGATTAGATGGTTAATAAATAACCTCTTGAGTAAGAATTGATGATTCTTTGTTATCCTACTTATTACAATCTAGAACAATTATATCTAGGTTGCTAAACTTGCATATATGTTGACCGTTGGCGAAATACTTACTTTTTGTCAACTTATATCGCAATAATTATTACATACTTATATTGCGTTACAGCGGTATAGGGAAGCGGCAAATAGAAAACGTCATAACACATAATTTAAATACAACGAAAAACTCTTTTTTCTACAAACGTCAAAAAATGACAAGGTTTGCGCATTGATAACAATACGCGAAGTGACCCTTTTTCACTTTCCTACCTTACCATGACACCGTACCCGAAGTAACGACGCCGTACGCGAGATACTTACTTCGCGCACTGCATGTAAACTATATGAGACTTTTGTATTTTAACGTTAAAATGATTGTCAACTTTTTCACGTTTGTAGAAAAAATTTTGTTTGCAACTCGTGCGCGAAATGCCACTTTGGTGATCGAGAATAGATTCAAAAATAACTATTATAGATCAATGATTATGAAGGGTGTCATTATTTTGTCAAACAGATTTATTTACCTAATACATTTACCATTTAACCAAATCACCTCATAATAAGATCCCACTCGGTTTGTTACACCCTGTAGACGGCACACAGCTTTCGGCAGACGTCGCATTGTGGTGTAAGTATTCCAGATGTAAAACAATATGAAGGTTGGAAGGCAAAGACGATTAGAAAATTCAGTTTTTAACAGTTACATAAAAAGAAAATTTTTTTTATCTGTGGCATTTTGCTGGATTTCCTTTGTTTTGAATTGTTCGTATAACCATCGATATTTGAAACGCATCATATTATATTAGACATGAGTTAGTCTTCAGATATTGGAACAGCTTTCGAACTTTTCCTAAATTATGTTCTCTATGTCGTACGACGTTTAACACTACACCTGCCTACTTATCCTAATTATAATTAACCCAGTATATTAATCATTACTGAATCTATTTCGAGTATAAGCTTACATTTCAATTTAGATTTATCGGTTTAAATTTGGCAAAATTCGCCACTTCACTTTAAACTAAAAACAATACTCCATTTTAATATTTTTATTTCATTTTCGTGAGATAATTAATCCACCGCCTGAGCATATGTGGAGATTTGCAACCCTTTATTTTAAACTGGAGCTTGATATGTAATATCATCCCTTCTGACGTTGATATGTTTTCCAGATTTTTAATTTAATGCAGGTAGTCTACACACGAAGTAACAATACATACTCTCGTAATGAAAAATAAAACACGACCATTAATAAATACACGAGTGCCGCATAAAAATACAAAATTTAAATCGAATTTTCCCATTCGTGTCTAAAATAAAGTAAATATGTGGTAAAAGTTCAAAAGAACCACATACGATCTTGTAAAATAGATTTGCCAAAACGTTTGTGCTTGACAACTTTAACGTGTAGTTTTCAAGGAAAATCAGTTTCTGTAAATAATGTATGCTCTATCAAAAATATTGCTTAGGTGGACTTTTACGACTCTAGTTTGCAGTTTACGTTTCCTTGTGCTTCCGTTGTCTCCTACGCCACACTAAAGCATGCACTGAATAAATTGGGATTGTTAGATTTGCAGTTCCTGTACAGAATACATGTAGGAGGTGAGCTTTTAAATATTTTAATGTAATTTATCTGAGAGAGTTATTAAGAAAACAAATCCAAATATTGAGATAACCCTAATTTGAACAGTTCGCCTTTTTTTATTTGAATACGAGGATCAATAGCCAACAAAGAGGAAAAAGTAGATAATTCTACGAAAAACTAATCTGAGTCTTCGTTTCCACAAAATTTGTCCCGAATTTCGAAGGATAAGAAAGTAGACCGATGCCATTATATATTTAAGTTATCGCTATCGTCGTTATTATTTATTACAGGACGTAATTCAGTCTCTCACATTCCGGGTAATTGTCTTATGAACGTCGGCGAGGGCTGCCATTGTGTCTTCTGATTTATAGATACAAGTATATTACCACGTAATGAACCGCCTGGCAGAATGGAAATGACTTACTGTGCTCGCTATTTGCTAATGAAGATTTCAATTTGAAATTATCTATAGTTCCTTGGATGACAACGTTGAATGTTAAATATTGGGTTAATTAAAGCTTTTTCGCTACGGTTCCTCGGTGCTTTGAAGCGTAAAGTTCAAGCAGTCAATTGTGTAATGTCAGAGCGCTACTTATAGATGCGAAAAATCGTGAAGGGATTACGAAATGGCATTTTATTACATTACTGCTCTTCAATTCTTCATAATAAATTATGTTTATTGATAATAATTTTATACGAAATACTAAGTGCAACTACCTATCTTGAATGAAATTGTCAATCATTATCGTTATTATTTCGTTTCGTCAAATCCAATTTGTGTTGTATAATCAATCGGAAAATAAAATATCGAAATCTTTAAAAAAAAATTGAAATGATAATTGGTGATCGACTATATTTCTCATTCGTGTGAAATAAAGGTGGCACGTGCAATAGCAATTAATTAAATAAAATAAAATATTTACGGTCGCTTGCACAATAATATCGTTAGAAACAAAAATTTAAATTTTCGTACGATCTGCGCTTTTAGTTTCAGTTATTAGCATACTGACTTGTTAAATTACTATTGCCACTTGCCTACTTATTGAGTATAGTAGCTCCAATTCTTCCATATGCCATTGGCCAATAAATTACTCGACATTCATCTAAGAATTCCGTAACCTACTTACGCCTTATACAGAACATATTACGTAGGCGTTTTCCTATGGTCAATACAAAAGTTTTACGTAGATGTGATAACATAATGAAGTTCACAGTTGTCAGTATAACCACACAGTACTTTTCTTGTGTGAAATTCTTGATAAGGATCATTAAATGACCTATACTCTATCGCCTATGCTAACAACTGTGTTGTGCTAAATAGTTCTAAAGCGTGAGGTAGCTCGAATGACGTTGATAAAGTCGGATAACCCAAATCATGGAACTAGAAATTAGTTTTCCGAGTGATCTACGTGCAAATGATTATTTGCCACCCTCAAATTTAAATTCGCCTTTCTCTCTCCTCGTTTGATCAAAAGGTCTTTCCGATTCGTCAAATTATGCGGCGCAAAATGGCAAAACAAAATATAAAGGGCTACAATTTTTCTTCCCATAATTGACGGCACAAGTGTAGCAGTTGATTACCTGTTCGTTTTTCTACCCTGTATGTAGGTATGTCCGAGTTATAATAATACCTACCTACTTTGCAATTAACAACCAATAACTAATTTTTATGTATTAATTCCTTTTCGAAATTGTTCAATTTACTCCTGTTCACATGAAATTGACTGAATTTCCTTAATTTTACTATAACTTGTCGCATTTGGTTTGTGGATGTGTCGCAGAAGACGTGAACGTCATATTCAGGTAAAAATATTCTTTTTATTTTTAAGCCTGTAGATAACTGTTGTAGGAATTGTTGAAGTTCCGGGTCGTCTTCTTGCAACTTGCTAAGCTGCACATAATTAATTGGAGCTAATGTTGCAGTGGTAATACTATTAACTCGTGAGAGTGTGTCTGCGGGTACGTTATCACCACCTGCAACATATTGGATGTCGGTTGTAAATTGCGCTATAAAGTCTAGATGTCTAAATTGTCTCGGTGTACACTTGTCTAATTTTTGCTTGAGGGCAAATGTCAATGGTTTGTGGTCCGTAAGAAGTATGAATTGTCTACCTTCCACTGAATGTTTGAAATACTTAATGCCAGAGTATGCGGCAAGAAGTTCTCGATCGTACGCACTATATTTTTGTTGCGCACTATTAAATTTCTTCGTAAAGAATGCGAGTGGTTGCCACTGATCATTTATCCTTTGTTGTAGAACTCCACCCATTGCATCGTTGGATGTGAAAGTGGTGCTGTAGGTGAAGGGTGTGCTAACATTGTCGCTGTTGCTAGGGCGTTCTTCACATTGTTGAAGGCGTTGTTAGACTCCTCGTCCCAACTCAGTACACTTTTGTTGTTCACTTTGGGTCCACACAGGAATTTATTCAAAGGAGTTTGTATGGAGTCGTGCTGGAGCTAGTCTGCGTGGCCGATTGGTAACTGGTGGTCCTGGTGTTGTAGGGATGTGGTGCACTGTGGAGTGTTTCACTTTCTCCGGGACCGATCTACAAATGTTTGTAAGCGACGGAAATTCGCTAAGAACATTGTGGTAGATGTCATTATCACTAGTCACAGTTCTTATCGTTAAGGTTTCCTGCGACACACTTCTTCCAGGAGTTGAGAGATATGTACAATTGTCTAAAATACGTTTGTTTTTAATGTCTACTAGTAAACTAAAATAACTTAAAAAGTCTGAACCGATTATTGGTTTCTCTACGTCTGCTATAATAAACCGCCACAAAAAGGATCGTCTTAATTTAAGATCGAGCTCTAAAGTAATGAATCCAAATGTTTGAATTTTTGTGTTGTTTGCAGCGAATAATGCAAAGTCACTTTTATACAGGGATGATTTAATAAGTTTCTTTGGGTAGGCACTAATATCGGCACCTGTATCAATAAGATATTGCACTTTTGTTCTCTGTTCAGTTACAAACAAACGGCACGGTTTAACCGATGGAAGACTGGTGGCCGCTACTGTCTTCCGGATTAGTTTTTTTTTTCTTCTTCGAAGTTGCACGGTTTAACACACTTTCTGGCCTTTTCTTTAAAATTAAAGTGGTCCAACACATACCTGAGGTTGATATTGGAGTTCTCGCTCTCGATTTGGAACGATTTCGATATCGGGACTGGCTACGTTTTCTACGAGGGGCAAAGTTGTTAGATTTCACTAGTTCTGCAACTTGCAATGTTAAAGCTTCAATTTTGGCTTCCAGTTGTGCATGGGAGCTGCTAGGTGGTCCTGTAAGTGACACAGCCTGGACACTGCTATTTGCTATAGTTGCAAATATTGTATCGGCCAGTATGGCTTGATCTTCAAGATTCTTGTCGATGGCAGCCGCTGCCAAGATAGCTTGCATATTGTGGGGTAATCGCCCACGCCATAGACTCTGCAACAGTTTATCACTCACATCACTTCCTGCTAAGTTCTTCAGGTGGCGCATGAACTGGGATGGTGTCCTATCTCCCATTTCTTCGTGCTCCAGTAGCCTGCGGATATTCTGTTCCTGGGAAATCGACAAGCGAGAGATTAACTCAAATTTCAGTTTTTCATACGCTTGTTGATCTTGAGGTGCCAAAAGGATATCTTTGATTTCCTGGATATATTCGTTTTCTAAGTTGGCTATCGTATAATTGAATTTAGTGGAATCGCTTTTAATGTTAGAAATTTTGAATTGTGTTTCCAATTGAATGAACCATAACGCCGGTTCTTCCCGCCAGAACTTCGGGGTCTTGAAGTTAGTGGCCATTTTGCTTATTTGCGCATTATCTCCGGAAGTGACGTCATCAGGCGTGGCTTCACTGGTCGCCATGATGTTTATGTACAGAACTTGCGTTGTTTATTATATTTAATTATTTACAGACTTACATGAGAATACGACATTACTCCCGCACTTAGCACTAAGATTATATTTACAATTAGGTAGGTACACGGTTTTGTCTATTGTCCTATATACATGTAGTAAATTCGCCCGCCACGCGGCACGCGTTGCACTCTAATTTAAGTTTTCTCGACTCACGTCGGCGTCACCATTTTAGGGCTTCGTCGGGCTCGCATGGGTTATAATAAGACACTTTGCTTTGGTGCATAAAATAATGTATTTACAAATAATACCTATAACCGTTGATCACTAAACAACAACTAACCAAGGGTGTTTGTGTAACCAGTAACAGAGTAACACTAACTAGTATGAAGTTTGAAGTTACATCCCCACTGGTCGGGAGTAGTCATGGCCAAAATCGGTCTTGGTCTCGCAAGACTTGCGAGACCAAGACCAAGACCAAGATAGCAACACCAATAGCAAGACCAAGACCAAGACTCAAGGTTGCAAGACCAAGACTGGATGCAAGACCAGCTCTGCAAGACATCGGCAAAAACAAAACTATCTCGCAAGACTCTTGCAGTTTTTTTTTATTACGAACGATTATTTTTTTTTATTTACACCACGCACAAAAAAATTATTGTAGGTACGTATGCGTGAAAGTAAACATTTTATTGAAAAAGGGTAGTTTTGACTTTAGTAAAATGATGTTTGTTTGAAAAATAAAATTAATAAATAACCACTATAATCATCTTAAACGAAATATTTACTTAAACCAAATAAAACTATTTGAAATTTGGCTAAACTCTTCACATTTCTAAGATTTAATAAAAGTACTTATATGCAAGTAATAAAATAACAACTTGTGGGGAAAGTCGCAATTTCTTAATCCTAAATTTATACCAAAAAGCACGTTTAACTTAGTTTACAATAAGGGCAAGCGCAAAGGAATATAAACCAACAAGGCGCGCGGCGCCCACAAACCCCTCAAACATGCCTCAAATATCTACAGATGCAGCGGCCATTAAAAAAAATTTCACTTTCATTGTGCGAAGTTTCAACATAAATATATTTTTTTAATTGCCATCGCAATACTGAAAGATAAGTTAGTAAAAAAGTATTCTTGATCGTGAATTAAATAATTAATTAGTATTTAATTTTTAATTAATTGAAGTTGTTATAATTTACTTTGATCATTAAACCCAATACCAATTAATTACATAAACATCCACTACATAGCTATGTAGCCAAATTGTTATTCTCTGCAATAATCTAATTTAGTAGCATCTAGAGACACAAAATTTCGATTAAATTGATATCATTCATTGTACGGTGTAAAAATGCAAGACTGCAAGAGTCTTGCGTGCAAGACCAAGAACAAGACCAATTGGTGCAAGACCAAGACCAAGACCAAGACCGAGATTAAGGATATTCATGCAAGACCAAGAGCAAGACCAATTGGTGCAAGACAAGACCAAGACCAAGACCTATGTGGTCTTGTCTTGGTCTTGCGCTTGGCCATCACTAGTCGGGAGGAAGCTCGTCTTGTCTCCCGTACCTGTTGAGTGGGGGCAACGGATATATGCGACTGGCGCGAAAATTTAAACGCGCTCGCCACAAGCATATATGAAGTTTGACTCAATTATTCCATTTTCACAGTGGTCAATTTTTAATCCCAAATAAAATTCTGCGGGTTTAGTAGTTATTTTAAATTCATTTTTAAGATTAATTAAAAATTGATTTAATATTTTTGAACTATTTGAACCCATAAGTCCGTAATCAACAAATACGGACAACATAAGGTTTTCAGTAGCATTTTGTACCATAAATAAACATGGATCAGCATCACTCCGCTTAAAACCAAGTTTAAAGAAAAAATCACTAAAACGCTTATTCCAGCACCGATGTGCTTGCCTTAATCCATATAAGCTCTTTTGCAATCTACAAACCAGTGCACTTCCATCTGTGTAGCCATCAGGTTGCTTCATATAGGTACCTAAATTTGACTACCTTCATTATCAATATTTCCATACAGAAATGCAGAGGATACATCAAAATGGATCAATAATTGCAATTTTTCATCTGCAGCAACGCTTATCAGAGCTCTAACAGTACTCAATCTAGGCAGAGGGCTTAAGGTTTGATTATAATAAACATCCTCTTCTGTAGATACCCTTTTATAACCAATCGGGCTTTGAAACGCTTTACGGATTCATCTGAGTTCGTTTTTGCTTTGTAGACCCACTTACAAGGTACCTATAGGTTTCTTACCAACAGGCAATTTTTCTAATACCCATGTACGGTTGTTTCCTGATGCATAGAAAGTTTCCACTCAGAACAGTACTGACTCTGCATAGCCTCTTCATAAGTAGTTGGTTCACTATAATCATTCATAATAGTATCGCAGGAACATTACAAAATCAGTAAATCTTTGGGGTCGTTGTAGAGTGCTTCTGTCACGAAGTCTAGGAGTGGCAGGTCTTCCAAGACTCTCCTTTTCACCCGACATTTCTTCCTGTGAACTTTCACAGAACGAATCTTCATCAGCATTAGGAGGATCTTCACTGATTTCCGTCTGAGGAGGTTCGGCATTTTCATTCTCTGACGACTGGTTAGGTATTATAGTGACATCACGACTTCGAATTAAAGTACCATTTTTACACCAAATCCTATAACCATATAACCAACATGTATGCCCTTCACAGCCTTTTTGTCTATTTTCTTTCTCTTTTGTTTAGGAACATGAGCATAGCAATCAGAGGCTATTACTCTCAGTTGTTTTATATAAGGTCGCTCCCGATGCCATAGCTCGTATGGAGATTTCTCTGCAATACTAGAAGGTGCAGTCCTATTCAGTACGTACGTGGCCGCATTTACAAGTTCTGCCCGTAAGAACTGTGGTAGATCATTTCTTGAATGCATCATGGCACGCGCAGTCTCTACAACAGTGCGGTTCTCCCTCTCACAAGGGTTTTGTTGTGGTGTGTATGGTATAGTTAATCTTTGGGTAATCCCTTTCTCCTGTAATATTTTTCTAACAGCATTATTACTGTCGTACTCGCCTCCATTGTCACTCAAAATGACTCTAACACGATGAGCGGCATTTTCTGATGCAGCAAGTAGGTACTAATTTTAATTTTTCGGGTACTTCAGATTTGTCTTTCATGAAATACTTACACAAATCAAAATCACGAAAATTCATCTTTAAAAATGGCATAATATTTGAATCCAGATTGAGATATTTCAAAAGGACCACATACGTCACTAGATACTAGCATACCTGGTTTATCAGGTTTATCTATGGTTCCAAATTTTCTTCTATGAGTCTTGCTGTATACACAGCCTTCGCACAGCTCAGTGTCCAGTTTTAACTCAATCCCAAGTTTCTCTTTTAATTGTGGCCTTCACATGCAGTTTGTTTTGATGACCCAACCTTTCATGGTACAGTTGCAAAACATTACATAGATTGTTTACAGAAACTTGAGGAAAAACAATTCTCGTGGCTAGTTTATATACCAAGCGATTTCTACTCCCAAACAACACAATCTGCTCAATTACTTTTAGTTGGCAAACAGTAACGCTAGAAGTAAATTCACTATGAATGAGCAGCTAGAGCAGAAAACAAATTTTTCTTAATAACAGGGACGTACCACGCATCTGTTAATGTTAGGCTGTTTCATCGATATCTCTCCGACAATGTCAAAAATGGTTTAAACGGTCCCGATCGGGTGATAATTCCCTACAAGACCTCCCGAAGTCTGGCCGCCCAGTTTTGCTAGACAAGGATGTCCTGAAAGCTAAAGTTGAATCTGATCCCCGGCAAACTATAAAAGAATTATTATCAATTAAATTCAGGTGCAGTTGGTGGACAGTTGAGGAATATCTACAGTAGATTGGGAAGGTGTCCAGAGCTGGGGTTTGGGTGCCACATCATTTGACTGAGAGGGGGTTAGAATTTGCAATTCTTTGCTCATTCGACAAGACAGAGAACCGTTTCTCAGACAAATTCTTACTGGGGATGAGAAATGGATTCTTTACGAAAACCCGAAGCGCAAAAACTAGTAATTAGCACCTGGCGAGAAACCACTGCCGATGACCAAACCTGGTCTCCATTCCATAAAAGCTCTTCTGTCAGTTTGGTGAGATTTAATTGAAAACATTTGGTCCAAAGATGGGGGACAGTACTCGATAATGATGGACAATACATAATAATTGATTATTTTGTTTTAAAATAAAATTCATTTATACCCAGGAATTTACAATTTCTTAAATAAGTGCTGTGGGGATTCAATAATTTTACATAATATGAGATTTAACAGAAGGCCATTGTAAATAAATGTGTTTATAAACGTTTCAGGTTTTGAATAACAGTGCTCTTCATGGTTTCATCTATTTGATTTCTTTTCTTACATACCTGCATGTACGTATCGTAAGGTAGTTTAAATTTCAAATAAAAATGCAAATGTAGCCGTAACAAGGTTGGATCCGACAAAGTTACAGGGAAAAACATCTGATATGCGAATAAATATTAAACTAAGACGTTTAAACTGCTGTAAAAGTTCTACTTTGGAGATTCGTAAATTCGAATATACTAAATTTTTTTTTGTTGATGACATAGACATGTGAATTCCGCTATTATACTTTCAGTTCTTGCAATTACAACTGTCATATAGGTTTCATTTCAAATTTAATAACGTTAAAGTACGAAAAAATAAGGCTTTTACATCTAAAAGTACGCAATAAATAAAAAGTTTGCGAGGCTATTTCAGAAAAAAAAAGAGTGGGTAATTAAAAGGGACTAATAAAATTTAAATTTAATATGAGAACAAAACTGGTGGTATTTTTATTTTCACGACAGAAAAATTTAATTACATTACTTTTCCCTTTTCATAATAATATTTATTTTTGTTAGTATTTGCTTTAATACCATAAATGAAATTCGTCAAATGTAAATTTGACAAAATAAACATTTTCCATATAAAAAATAGCAAATCAATCTAAATATGTAAATTCCACTTATGGGTCAAATTGGCGTAAAAAGAGTGTACTCACCTTCTGTTGCCATTGTTGTGGAAAGTAGTTGCAGAGTAATAAACCCAAAGAACATCCAGTTGCCTACTTCCATAATGACATAAGTTATACTACCCGTTACTTAATAAAAATGACGATCCATGGACGATCATGTTGAAACACTTTCACATAATCATTTTGCTCCAAAAAAAAGCGGAGTTTATCTTAATTTGAGCGCGCACATAAACTACACGGATCACATAAATTTCTTATGATCAATTAATCTATACATTCGACTGAATGGTCGCAATATATGGATTAGATAAGTACTTGTCGCACGGATGATATTAATATACGATCGTTCAGTTCACTTCACGTAACGATGTTATGCTTTTGTTACGTGCACATAAATTCATCGATTTTACATACCATTAAACCAAAGCGGTCCACTGACAGTAAAATAAAATTTAATGTACTGCAATGTGAGCCGCTAAATATCGTACGAAATGTTTGCCATCGTCACCTTTGTTCAGGAATATTTCAATTCCTTCTACTGGAAATCTACGAGAACCACGTAATGACCGCATCTGAAAAAAAAACACAGGATTAGTGCCAAGAATCTTTTATGCGGTATAATTAATTTTATTCAAAGTTTTTAGTTATCGGACAGACAAAGTTAGGGATGCTATAAATTAAATAATTTATTTACAATGTTTACTTTAATATATTTTTATTTCATTTGACGTTAACTAAACGAAATCTGCTTAAAAAGAGAGATCCGCACACGCGTAGATATACGAAAAAATCACATTTGCGTACTGTGATCGTCAACAGTTAAGGGAAATGGCATAAGACGAAGAAGAACCTCCCCCTTACATAACACGAAGAGAATTTGGATCTATGTCAGAGCGGAGGCTTCCACGACCAGAGCATAAAAGAAATACCTACGGATGCAGAAGTGACACTACCCGTCTCGACAGATACCAATTTGCAATGCGAAAATACTTTCTTTTAAGATGGCCGTCGAACTAAAATGAACTAAAAGGAGGTTGCATACATCACAGAAACCATCGTATCTGGCGCAAAAATTACTAAATATAACATATTTATTAAAAAAAACTAGTATATTTGACTTTCATATATTGCATATTTAAATAAACAGTACCGCTTAAATACTCCCTTTTAAGATGGCAGTCTTGCGCTTCAAACATCAAAGAACCCGCCGTAACTGTCGCTTCTGCATCCGTAGGTATTTCTTTTGTGACAAGATGTACCCGTACAGTACCTCCCACCCCACTCTATCTGCCGTCATCGTTTCTATTATTGTCTCGGGTATTGGATTTCTGGGTACCTTTCCCCACGCCACCCATTGGCGGCTCTCCCATCTCGAGCACTCGAAAATTGTGTGTTCGGGACTGTCCTCCGCTCCACACCTCTCGGACATTTCGTTTCTGGTTTTTCCTATTCTATGGGTATAGGTGTCGAAAGACCTGTGCCCCGTCAATTGTGTGAAGTAGTAACTGGTCCTTCTGTGTGTGCATGCCACCCGTGCCCCGATGTCAAATATTACGGACGATAACTAGTTTACCAGTCTTTCTCTGACCACAACACTTCTAAATAACAAGAAGCTAACATGGACACTATAAGAAAAAATAAACACGAATTGCTAAAAGAATTTTTAGCAGATAAAAAGAGGATTCCAGCTTCTTCAGTTTTTGGATTCCAGAAAGTGTCATATTGCCCCAAAAAGTTTAAGGTGATGATACTATTGACTATTCACCATGATGATTCAATTGATCATTCAACTAATCAACAAAATAAAGCGGAGATTAATTCTACAAAAATTGAAGTAGATCTAGTTGATCAGCTGTGTGGAAATTATAATGTATCACGAACTACGAGACGCTGGCCTATGGTACTCTTTTTTGACCTACTGAATTAACGCAGCATGCATTTATAATTTTCATGACAGTAACACAGAAATAAAAAGGGTAGGCTTTCTGCAAAATATAAGTTGGCAATTGATTAACCCACAAATGGAACGAAGATCGAATATTTTATCAATTCCCAGAGAACTACGCAGACGGACAAAGTTATTATTATTATTGTTGAGATTTGTGTATATTGACAAAAAATAAATAAATCAATATTTGTTAATTTATATATGTAAGGCGATTTATGTGCCAGATGGTAGACTGTTTTTTATTCAAGTTCTCACGCCAACCCCTAATATTTTTTTGTTACTTAACACACATGTTAAAATCTATTTAAGGGTAGACCTAAGTATAAATGAAGAAAAGACGCAGTCTGTACTTTGTATCGAACGTGCCTCTTTTTAATTCTAATTAAACGCGTTCTTTCATTTGTTGTTTCTTTACACTTATCCTATTATTATTAAATTAATCCGCTGCAATATCCAATAGGTTATGCGCCCAGTTTACAAACTATTTAATAATTCACCAATAGTGCTAAAGTGACTTTTAGTTAGTGAACAAATTTTAAGTGCTTTACATAATTAAGTGCAACATAATGGATAGTGGTAAATCAAAAAGGAATATAAAACAATTCAACGGAGAAAATTATAGTATATGGAAGTTCCGTATCCGATCACTACTTTCCGAAGAAGATGCGTTGAAAGTGCTTGATGAAAACCCACCAGACGTATTAACAAAGGAATGGCGTCGAATGGAACGGATTGCAAAAGGTTACATTATTGAGTATTTGAGTGATTCGATGCTTAGTGTTGTAACCGAATCTGCAAAAGCCGCTCAAATCATTAAAAATTTAGACGACGTTTATAGTCGAAAAAGTTTAGCCACTCAACTTGCAGTTCATAAGAAATTACTTTGTCTAAAACTTCAAACAGATATACCTTTAATAAAGCATTTTATCACATTTGATGATATGCTAATAGAATTAAATTCCGCAGGATCAACGCTAGATGAAATGAGTAAGGTGGCCCATTTATTATTGTCACTACCATCATCTTACGATGGGGTTGTAACAGCGATACAAACCCTGACAGAAAAAAATTTAAGTTTGGCATTCGTAAAAACGAGACTTCTAGATCACGAAATAAAACTAAAAAATGAAGCAACTAACACCGCGAATAAAGTTTTACATATACAGACAAACCACAAACAAACAAATTTCCGAAACGAAAAATTCGCAGTGCGTAACAATAAACCAGGTTCAATAAGTTCAAGAGACAATACAGACAATATAAAAAGTGCGATTTTTGTGGTAGAAATAATCACCTAAAAAAGGATTGTATCTACTTCAAAAGACAACAAAAAATGGATTATTCCCACAACAGAACATTACAAGTGGTAAAAACTACACCCAGTGACCAAAGTTTTGTTTTTATGACGGGACGTGGAATCGGAACAAAATCGACATCAAATAATCAAGAGGTTACCTTCATCATAGATTCAGGAGCAACAGACCATTTAATCAATCAAACCGATTTCTACTCAACGTACGACGTATTAGCCGAACCAGTCGACATCACAGTAGCAAAACGAAGTACATCCATAAAGGCAACAATTATAGGAAATATCCATGTAACATCAAATTTGGGTGTAAATGGAATCCTGGAGAATGTACTATACGCCGCCGATGTCCCCTACAATCTGTTGTCAGTCCGTCGTATGCAGGAAGCAGGAATGTCCATTTTATTCACAAAAAATGGAAATGTACAAGTAAAAAAGGGAAGTATGGTCGTTATAAAAGGTGAGCAAATTCCAAGTAAATTATTTAGCACGACCTTTAGAGTAGTAGACAACAAAAATTCTACATATGTTGGTCATCCAACAAATATTAATGATAGTTATAAAATTTGGCATGAACGTCTAGGTCATGTTAGTAAAACAAAATTTTTAGAATTAAAATCAAAAGACTTCGTACTTGACGATGGTCAATTAAGTAAAATTAATCCAGATGAAAATATATGTGAGGCTTGTATTTACGGGAAACAGGCACGTTTACCTTTTGCTAAAACGAAAGATAAATCACATGTACAAAGACCTTTATTTGTAATACATTCAGATATATGTGGACCGATTACACCAACCACCGTAGACAATAAAAATTATTTTATAACTTTTATAGATGAATACACTCATTATACGGTCACGTACTTGTTAACATATAAATATGAAGTATTTAAAGTCTTTCAAGATTTTGTAGCAAAATGTGAAGCCCATTTTAATTTAAAAATTGTAACTTTTATTGCGATAACGGGCGAGAATATCTTTCAAATGAATTAAAGGCTTTTTGTGTTCAAAAGGGTATAACTTATCATTTAACCGTACCTTACACTCCGCAACAAAATTCTGTCGCGGAGCGAATGAATAGATCGCTAACCGAAAAGGCTCGTGCTATGCTACACGGTGCCGAATTAACCAAACAATTTTGGGGAGAAGCTGTTTTGACAGCGACTTATTTAATTAATATCACTCCCACTAAAGCGATCAAAGTACGTATGACACCTTTTGAACTGTGGCATAATAAAAAGCCCAGATTAAGCCATTTAAAAAAATTTGGTTCAACCGTTTATGTACATAAGAAAACCAGAACGTCAAAGTTTGACGAAAAATCCTTTAAGGGAATACTGGTTGGCTATGAACCAAATGGTTATAAAATTTTCAATGGCGAAGCGAAACGTGTAAGTTTATCGTAGCACGTGATGTGGTGTTCGACGAAATTAATTTTAAAACGTCAAGGCAAATACTTGACGAATCAAATATTAAATACCCTATAAACAGTATAAACAGTAAGATCAGTGAAGTTGATGATAACGTTAAACTTATAAATAGTAAAACGGATATCACTTGCACTGATGAAACTAACCAACACTGTAAATCTGTGAATAATAAAACAGATGATGAACACCTCATGCCTTCTAATTCAAAATCACACAATAAACAAAATGTGGATAGCGTAAGACGTAGTGAACGATTAAAAAATCGTTCAGAAAAAGCTCATGAACACAATGAGACTAAATACGTCAATAATTCTTTAATCTGTGCTGAATCCACAATTTACGGATTACCAGAATCCTATAAAGATATTCATAACCGAAATGATAAAGACAAATGGCTAGCTGCCATTAAAGATGAACTAAATTCACTTCAACAAAATAACACGTGGACATTAGTTTCGAGACCACCCAATAAAAATATTATAAGTTGCAGATGGGTATTTACAATTAAGAAGTCAAATAAATATAAAGCTCGATTAGTGGCAAGAGGGTGTAGTCAACAGTTCTTAATAGACTATGACGAAACGTTTGCACCTGTTGCACGGATTGCCACGTTTCGGATATTTGTAGCTTTTGCCAATCAATTTAATTTATTACTTCACCAAATGGACGTAAAAACTGCATTCTTAAATGGCATTTTAAAAGAGGACATTTACATGGAAATTCCGGAAGGAATTAATATTAGGGACGATAATTTAGTTTGCAAACTTCACAAATCTTTGTACGGTTTAAAACAATCTGCAAGATGTTGGTACGAACGCTTTGATGAAGCATTAAAAGAACATAATTTTAGGAACTCCTCGGTGGATCATTGTCTATATTTTTTAAATAACGGTCACATTAGTAAAAATATTTACGTTATTTTATATGTCGATGACCTTTTAATAGCCACTTCAAATATTGACATCATGACAAGTTTCAAAAATTATTTAATGCAAAAATTTCAAATGGTAGATTTATTAGACATAAAACTATTTCTAGGCATAAATATTAATAGGCAGAACAACGAAATAACCTTAGATCAAGCTGATTACTTAAAAGCAGTTCTTAAAACGTTTAAAATGGCCGATTGTAAACCGATCAGCACACCCTTAGCGACAAAACTAAATTACGAATTTTTAAATAGCAACGAATTATACGATGCACCCTGTCGGAATTTAATAGGTTGTTTAATGTATGTAATGTTATGTACCCGACCAGATTTAACCTTAGCTATAAACTTATTGAGCAGATACCAAAGTAAAAATAATAAAGAACTTTGGCAATGTTTAAAAAGGGTATTAAGATACGTTAAAGGTACACTGAATTATAAATTAACTTATAAAAGATGTGAATTTAACGAAATATTAATTGGTTTTGTGGATGCTGATTGGGGTACCAATGAAATTGACAGGAAAAGTACAACCGGCTATTTGTTTAAGTTATTTGATAATTGCACAATTTGCTGGAATACAAAAAGGCAAAACTCGGTAGCAGTCTCTTCAACAGAAGCCGAGTACATGGCACTGTTTGAAGGCGTTAGAGAAGCCGTTTGGTTAAAAAGTTTACTAAACAGCGCCTTTTTAAAAATAGAAAAACCAATTACTATTTATGAAGACAACAATAGTTGTATTGCAATAGCAAATAATCCTATTGCTCATAAACGATCAAAACACATTGATATAAAATACCACTACATAAGGGAACAGGTCCATAACAAATTAATCTGTCTGCAATATATTTCCACAGGTGAACAACTAGCTGATGCCTTCACAAAACCGTTAGCAGCAACGAAGTTCCAAGAAATTCGACTTCAAATTGGATTGGAAGACAGAATGTAAACACGGTCTGACTGGGTTTTCGTTTGGGGTTTCCCCAGTCCTTGCAACAAATGTTGGACCGAATTCTTCCCCAAAAATGCAATGAAAACACTAATTATTTTTTTTTTGTACTTGTTAAGATTTATTTTTTGAGGGGGCGTGTTGAGATTTGTGTATATTGACAAAAAATAAATAAATCAATATTTGTTAATTTATATATGTAAGGCGATTTATGTGCCAGATGGTAGACTGTTTTTTATTCAAGTTCTCACGCCAACCCCTAATATTTTTTTGTTACTTAACACACATGTTAAAATCTATTTAAGGGTAGACCTAAGTATAAATGAAGAAAAGACGCAGTCTGTACTTTGTATCGAACGTGCCTCTTTTTAATTCTAATTAAACGCGTTCTTTCATTTGTTGTTTCTTTACACTTATCCTATTATTATTAAATTAATCCGCTGCAATATCCAATAATTATTATTATTATTATTATTATTATTGTTCTGGGGGTGGTCCCAATAGGTTCCCGCACTGCGACCTTTTGGTCTATTGTGCTCCCCGGTGTTGTCTACCCTTCAAGAATACCTGTATCTTTCACAAAGTTCAGGATTTTAGTAGGGCGAATCTTCGTTACTTCCTCTTGTGTAATCTTTTCATTTCCAAGTAGGCGTTCCCTTGTCTTTATGAATGCCTCACATTGGCAAATGACGTGATAGGGCGTTTCATCTGCCTCACCACAACCCCTGCATGTTGGGCTTTCAGTCAGTTCCATGTTGTGCACGTGTTTGTTCATGCGACAGTGGCCCGTGACCATTTCTGTCGCAAGTTTTATCTTCGTCCTGTTTAGCTTTAAGATGGGCGTAGCTAGGTCCCCGTTTGGAGTTTCCAGGAAGATCTTGGAATGACTCTGTCCTGGAATTTTCGACCAATGTCTGCAATGCTCTTTCGTGAGTATTACTTGAATCTACTTTTTGGCAGTGTTATAAGTAATCCCACAAGCCGGTTCGGGTCCTATGAATAGTTTTGCGTTTGCCATTCTCGCGAGCTCGTCAGCAACGTGGTTACCTGCGAGTCCCGCATGCCCAGGTGCCCCCACTAGTGTGACTGAGTTGCACTTACCTAGTGCGCTTAGCATTTGTGTGCATTCAAGGACTAGCCCTGAATTTACCACATGAGTCTATTGCTGCAATCGCTGTTTCGCTGCCTGTCACTATAAAGATTTTCCTTTTGATAGGGTTCTCTTTTAATAGTTGAGCAGCGGCTGTCAGGATTGCATATACCTCGGCTTGGAACACGGTCGCTTGTTGTCCTAGGCTTACAGAAATTCTGCAGCCCCGTCCATTGCTCCCGTATACTCCAGAGCCAGCGCCCTTTGTGGTTTTCGAGCCGTCTGTGTAATACACGATTCCATTCGGCTTCGCTTTACTGGAATTGCTCTCTCAGTCGTGCCGAGTGGAGATTGTTGTCTTGTGTTTTGGGTATCCTCTCAGTGTTCATACTAAGGGTTTTATCTTTGGAGATTTCGTCAAAAATGAGCGAGTGGCGTTTAGTGGCGGTAGGTTCAAGAGGGTCTCATAGCTCCCGTAGGGGTGGTTGTCATTGCCCCCGTAATTCCAAGGCAAGCCCTACGCTGCACCTTGCTAAGTTTTTGTATGTTCGTCTGGGTGGAGGTTTTATGCCACCACACCAGTGAGCCATACGTAATGATCGGTCTGATCATTCTGGTGTATATCCAGTGGGTCATCATTGGAGATAAGCCCCACTTGCTTCCGAACGCTCGCCTGCTGGCCCACAAGGACTTTGTGGCTTTGTTCGCTGTCTTCTCTAGGTGCGGTTTGAAAGTTAGCGCTTGGTCTAGCGTTATGCCCAAGTATTTGCCTTCTCCCACTGACAAAGTTACTACTTGGTGAAGAAGAAGCTGAAGGGAAGGTAGTTCATAGAAATGGATCGCAGGGACGTAGGGATGTTACCAATGTGGACGTCAAAGAGACAAAACCACTAGAAAATGGTGTTTCAAATGTCAAGAGTGGACCTGTGCAGTGCATCTGCGTGAAATATGCATGTAGAACAAAATAATTCTTCTTGCATTTATACAACCAATTTATAATAATTCACAGCACGCACAATTACCGCTGTGTTGTCAAATCACCTTCACTTTGTACCTATGGAAAATTTTATTTAAGAACGTAAATGAATAAAGGTTGTACACATTTAACAGTCGCTTAATGTTTTAGTTTATCATTTTCAATAACACATTATAGACATTTATAGATTTTAGTTACTATTTTAGTTGTGATGTTGTTAATTGGACAACATTGCATTGCAAAGTACAATAAATAAGACTAAATTAGGCTATCCTTGCCCTGGCTTCACAAACCAATGCAAACAAACGTTTCTGTTGTTCATTTTAAATTCCAAGGTTTTAACTAAATAGCTTTGAGCCAATGAAATATATTATGTATATCAATCTAACAATTCTTTTTTTTTGCGCAAAATACTTGGAACTGTATACTACGAAATTGTTTATTTATTATTAATAACTGCGTTAGCTTGAAAGGTAATTATTTTGTTCAATTTAAGTTTGTTTACATAAAATCGGTTTAATGGTGCGCATGAAACACGTTACAATGAAGACCATTTTCACTTTCTATATGAAAAGTTATGAAACGTCCCTTTTCTAGCGGTGAATGTAACCCTATTAGCTGACATAATGAACTTCAAATTTACGCTTCATTTTTGTACTTTAGTAATATTTGCCATTTTATGAAAAATTGTTTAATTCTATCAATAATGTGTAAGTGGGTATAAAACCTTTCGTGTAATTAATTACCTGCAAACTTACGTTGTGGAACTCGATTAATACTTATAATAATAACGAGTGTTATTATACCTTTTAAGTATTCATGTTAACATGAATCCCATTTTTTATATATTAATCGCATGAACACAAAATTAAACGAACTGTAACCGTTAATTATTTTGTTAATGAAACATTTCCACGCACGTATAAGTTGTACAAAAATCACTCTTGACCTTAGTCAATCCCAACCATTTGAAAAAAGAACTGTACATACATTACCTGTTTTTATACGTGTTTTGTTTCAAGTGGCCGCTGTTCAGATCAGATCTGTAACTGCAAAAAAAAAGGTTGTTTTACATTGTAATTCGCAAACATCATCATTACAAAGGATTACAAGGATTGTTCAGTGAATAAGTCATTTGCTTTCTAATTTTTTGAATACAGACCATACTAAAATTTATTCATCGTAATTAATTATACAACAAAATCAGTACATTTAATTAATATTGGTGAAGGGTACACAAAGTCTTTGATACTGTGGTAAGTAAATTTAATTAAAATTCTTCGTCACCAAGAAAAAAAGAGCGATTAATTGTGATTTAGCACGCACACGCCATAAATTGTACTCTTGAGGGAAATACGTACATTATATTGTTTATCTCGGTATGATTAAAGATGTTATCAAGTTCGTGCTTCGCATCTCATCATCAAATTCAGGTTTGGATAGCGTACCATTGATAAATTGCAAACTACTGGTTTACAACCACACTTCGATTGTTTACAGTATATGCCATGTATAAACGAATTACTGCCACTTAAAATCTCAAAAGTTATACCTACATATATTATTTTCTCAAGCGTTAAAGGGTGTTAACAAAAATATGAACAAAGGGTTACCCACTATTTTAAATTCATTAATACGCTAAACTGCAACAACTTGTTCTACTTTACAAATGTGCTGCAAGCTAAAGGCTTAAGTGTACACATTATGTTTTAAGGGAGGATTATGTAAGGTTTGTTTGTTTATGCTAAAACTTTCACGAACATCATGCTGAAAACGAAGCAGCAACTTTAAGTATACACATTGTTAGAATTATTACTAGCATATTAATGACTAATAATAACAGATAATAGTGTGTTACCTTACCTCTAATAGATGTTTACTGATAAATAATTATCACGTTTAATTAAAACAACAGTAATATTTATTTAACAGTTAATTTGTGTTAAATACACATCATAAATTGTAGATATATCTATAGGTAGGTTACCGATGCTTGTTTAACAGCGGTAATACACCTAAGTGTTGTCTAATTATCACTCATTTAGAACGTAAATTACATATTACATAAGAAGGAAGCAAAATTCGAATACGAACAAATGTTTACCCGAATATTTGGATTTAGGTAATATGCACGAAATTGGAACGTTGAAAGGTGTTCGGTTATTTTATGCAGTGCATAAGGTTGACAATTTAACCACATTAATCCGCAAAAACAACCTTCCGTATTTCGTTAAATGACAGGGCCAGTTATTCAGAATGATTTGATTAGCATCCCCGTAATAATTAATCCCGATGAAGTAAAAATTCAAAGGACAATCGCTTCGATCAAAATCAACCGATAACCGTTTTTGAGTTGCTTGCCTTAACTTATGGAACTCGTCCCGCTTCATTTATCGTAACGCGCTGTCTACAAGCCCTAGCAAACGAAAATCAACCACGAATTACTCGGATTATGATAGCAAATGTGGCTCAGATCAGATCGATTGGACCTTTTGAGTCCAGCCACCATTTAATCAAAAGTAATTATGCAAGTCCTATGGAAGCTATGCATTGGTTGGGATGAGGGGGTCCCTCAAACCGTAAGAGATCGCTGGGTAGAGTTTTCACGGTATTTACTCGAAAATGGTATTTTAAACATTCCTCATTGTGCTATAATTAATACAAAATCTTGTTTAGAATTACACGGGTTTTTGAGCGCAAGCGAAACGGCGGCGCTTGTATTTATGTCGGAGAAATTCTGTTGGATTGTAAGGTACGGTGCAAATTACTTGCCGAGTTTGCCCAGATTATAGAACTATAAATAATCCAACATGTTTGAAAGAGAATTGTTACAAGAAATAAAACTAACAGATGACGAAGACTTTTTAGAGCTAATCGAATTCAAGGCTTGGTCCAGGGCCCCCAGAAATTTTCGACCAAGAGAAAATCAATTCCCAAAATGGAATGATAAAGAATTTCGGGAAAGATTTCGGTTATCGAAAGAAACTGTATCATTCTTAATAGAAGAAGTTTCAGATGAAATTGCATGTCTTAAAAATCAGTAAGGATAACTGAAATAAAATGTGTTTTTTTAAAATCGGCCAGAAAGTAGTAGTTTCCGGATTATTTTTAGGCCAGAAAATGTCATTTTGACGGACTGAGCCGGAAAGTCATTGTGATAGTCCGGTAAAAGTTTTACCGGACTCATTTTTATTTTACCGGACTCATTTTTTACTTTCCGGCCTAGAATGGTCAATTGTTCTTTGTTACGTAAACTACTATTCTATTGTACTTTCTTATTACTTTCAGCATAATAGATCTATTATGCTTTCAGTTATGTAGCTATATCAGCTGACGATATGGTTCTTCTTACTTTGCGATATCTAGCAACAGGATCAATTTTACAAATGGTAGGAGACTTTATTAATGTTGATAAGGCTACAGCTAGTAGAGTTAGGTATATAACAAAAGTTATCAGAAGTATTGCTAGACTTCACCCACAATTTAATACAATGCCTTCAACCCCACAAGAACTAAACAATGTGAAATAAGGATTTTTTAAATTAGTACATTTCCGCCGTGCATTGGGGCATTAGATTGCTCGCACATCAAAATTATTTCGCCTGGAGGACAAAATCCAGAAATTTGTCGCAATAAACAACTGTTTTTCTCTTAGCTGTTTGCGATTCGACATTAAAAGTTCAAGGCATAGTTTGTCGCTAGGCCGGAAATTATTTAAAAATTTCGAGAAAAATACAGGGGCTCCATTTAGTAGCCCGTTCTTCAAGTACGGCTTTATTGTTAAATTTACTAAAAAATAAATATACGGGATTGCAATTAGGTTGGATGAAGCACATTGTCAAATTATTTAGATACATACAGGGTGTCTCCAAAAAGTATGGCGCATAAAATGTATATTTTTTTAAATGGAATGACCCACTTTTTTGAAGCGCAAATGTAGGGGCCTTGGGTGAACTTTTCAGTCGTACATTATTTTTGTATTAATACACGGCGTTGCCAAGTTATTAATTAATACATATTTTTTTGCTAAATATCAACCCTTCCATTATACGCTTGTATTTTTTAACGTCTTGTTTTTGTTTTTACGTAAGTTCTGTGGTGGACCTGGGTTGAATCAGAGTATTCAACCGTGACGAAACATTAAATTATTTCATACAGGATGTTCACATTTTCTTGCTCCAAACATCGACATTTTCAAACTAATTTTTCTTCATTTTTTTAAATGGCACACCCTATTTATTATTGCATATTTGGAATCCCCGGTAAATTTTAGTGCAACTTTATTAAGCTTACCCTATACCTAAAATTGCCGTATCCTCTTACCTATATCCTGATAATTTCATGGCCTTAACTTCTATAATAAAGAAAATATTGCGGTTTTTCGAAAATGCTACTTTTTGGTTTTCACCCTGTAACTACGTAAATAATCGTGATATGGGTAATCTGATTATTCCACCGATTTTTTCTTTTAAAAATAGCTCATATTAAGTACCTTATTAGTTTTTTGCTAACTCTTATGGTTATTGCTGTACCCCTTGAAAACATCGAATTTGGCCCACCCTGTACAATTCGATCAGTTTTTAAAAGCTCAGTAGTTTTTTACTATTTCACAATGCACTGCTTTCGTCCGTTTTGAACGCCTATCAATTGCTAATTTTTCTTTAAGTAAGCCCTCCATTTTATGCTTAACCTTAATTGTTCGATTTTTAAAACTTGTTAGGCATTGTCTGAGAATCTCTTGTGTAAGACTTTACCCATGAATCGACCCATAACGTAACCTTATTAGCGCTAATGTACTTTGGGCATCTCCATGATGTGCCTTGATATGTTCATTTTTACCGATCAAATTAGTGAACGCATGTGATTTAGCTAACAGAACGGACAATTTTCTCTCAAAGAGTATCTCAAAATTAGGACCATTCCACATCACCCGAGTGCAATGGCAATAATCCCCGAGAGATGATATCGGCCAGGTTATCTTGAGTTTGAACATGAGACCAATTCTGACTTTCCTTTTGTATTGAATGTCTGCCACACATTGTGCGACAAACACCTTCCATTTGCTAGGACAATGCCGTATCCAAAGGCGGATCTACATCAATAAATATTTGCGTTGTGCGTTGTATTATTATTTGTATGTACTTTCTTATTTTTATATTTAACTTGAACATTATGGTATTAGTGGAGTTGCTTTAAATTGGTTAGCTTCATATTCTATTGGCCCTAGAGTGGACGGAACTATGAATATATGTATAATTCTCGACGCGCAATGGTAAAAGCAAGAGTACCTCAGGGCTCAGTATTGGGTCCGGTATTATTCCTCTTTTACACAAATGACATTAAAAATTGCCTTTCATCACATGTTTTTGTACTTTGTTTGCTGACGACACACCCCTGTTAATATCTAATAGGGATGAAGCCAAGCTACAAGAAAATGCAATAGTACTCTAACTTCGTTACACTCGTGGTTTTCCACAACTCGTTGGTGTTAAATAGTGATAAAACTAGTTACATAAGGTTTCATAATTACCAAATCAAAAATAACCATAAATTTAATATTAAAATTTATAATAACGTTCTAAGTAGCGAACTTAGCGTGAAATTCATAGGGCTACACATTGATGGGACGCTAAATTGGAAAGTACACTGTGAAAAATTAGTTAAAAAGTCTAACACTCATTAGTTGCGGCCTCTATTAGATATGCAATCAACTTTTGGGGTTACTCTACTATGTCACATAATGTATTCATAAGTCAAAAAAGATTATTGGAATAATTGAAAACTTCCGATCAACAGAATCATGCAGAGATTTTTTTAAGACACATAGGATCATTACTGTTGCGTGTATGCTCATTTTCGAATTATGTAAATATGTAGGTATACAGTAATTCGTCGGGGTTAGCAATTTTAGAGAAAATTAATTTTAGAAGTTCCAAGAGTTAAGAAGTTAGCTAATATCTTGATTCAGTTCGTATATTTCTATGCATTAGCTTTTATGTATATTGAGCAGATGGGAAATTGTTTCTTGTTACCCATTCTTTAGTTGGGTACCTTAAATTCCTCCAGTACTCATGATTGGAACAACGCAACGTATAGTCGAAGCCAGCCATTGGGAACACACCGTGTTGTTTTTTGCGGTTATTTCTCTGATTATCTCGTAATTTAAATCAAAATTATATTACATACAAGCCTATACAGTCCATATGTCAAATAATTTCTCTTTGCAACCAGAAAAACATTTCTCCACTTAACCCGCAAAGGCTACGCGCCGGTATCTCAGACCGGCACACAATTTCAAATGTAATTTGTATTAACAACGATGCTGTCTGTCCTTTACCGACCTCAGTACCTTTTCACTGTAGACTGTAGACTGACGTCAGTACAATTTCAGCGTTTCAGGTACATTTTTCTCAAAATTACAGCCATTGGAATTGTATGTGCGGTATATGATACCGGCGCGTAGTGTTAACGTTGCGTATTTTGAGCCAGTTTTGAGAAATGTCTCAAGGGTCATCTACGCATCCTGATGATCCCAGATTTGAGGAGTGGTGTAACAATTTAATGAATGAAGAGGATGACATGTTTAGTGACGCTGATGAAGATTGTGTACTAAACACTGACCATGAAAGACAATCTGAACTATTAATAGCATGCGCTTTTAAACTTTGGTCACGGGCTGCGCCAGAAAATTTTCCCAGGGGGGCAAGTAGTATTGGGGGTTCATGGCTCTGGCCTTTTTTCAAGATTTCGTACAAAATTTATTTTTATTTTTAATAACTTTTGCCTTTCTTCTTTTTACCGAGGGGGGGGGGGGGGGGGCTGATCCCCCCCTTGGTGGCGCCCTTGACTTTGGTAATAAATGTCTATCAATAATAGGACAATTTTTATTGTTATTATCGCTTCTAGGAAAAGATTTTCTTTAGCGGTATGTCAGACCGGCGCGTAGTCTATGTGATCGCATCTTTCACCGTAGCCGTTGCAGGTTAAACACGTAGGTAGCTCATCTTTCTCAATTTATCTAAAATCTCTTGAGCTACGGATGATATATTTGGTTCTCTTTTTCTGGAACTTGAACACATGTAGTAGTGTGCTTGTTTCATTTTATAGGTATTGAAATTTAAAGCTTATGGAAAGGAGGATAAGAGGTATAAATCAAACATTTATACCTAATGCAGAAATAATATCCCATTACTAATCTTATCTTAAGTTAGTAGTTTGGGAAGTAAATTGGTTGACAACGTTAATATTTACCTCAAGATTGCACTCGAATATCTTCACGGAAATTAACCTGTCACACTTAATATCCTTGAAGGATTTTTGAGGTTATATCACATTTTCAAGAAAAGTTTCTTTTTAAAATTCGGAATAAGAGAAAATGTGTTAAAGTTGAGTTGTTATCCAGTTGCTATTTATAATTCAGTAATCTTGCTTCAGAGACGTACCTAAGGCGACGTAAATTAAGCTTCACTTGCCGCATAACCCAATTAAGTTCGGGATTTCAAATGCTACACTCTTATTTGCCTAAAATTTATAAGGTATCAAGTACTTTCGTACCTTCTAAAATCGTTAAATTGTTAGAACGTAGGTGTAAAACTTAAATGCTGCCCTAATCGTAAATAGTGCACATCTGTGGTTAGTGCTAAATGTTATATTTAAATTCAGCAGTAAGGGTCAGCACGAAACGATGTCGGAAATATGTTTCCCCGGGGAGCTAAAAACGTGCTAAGAATCCCTTTACAGAGACCAATGTAAATATATTTTTCTCCGGTGGTTGTATATTTAAATTAAAAACACCTCAGATTCTTAAAAGTATTTCGTGTTTCATTACGCGAAGTGCGCATAATGAATTAAAAAAGTTGATATCCTTCAAAATTATATTACATTGTTATTTTAGCTTTCGAAAAGTTTCCTTTCATTTAAAACGCCTTCACTGGCAAGCAGAAGGGAGAATAAAAGTGTCTGTTATTTCAAACGCATAAAATTAACACGCCAGAAAGTACTTTCTAAGCTAACTTTTTTACATAATTGAACATAAGAAGTATTTCGACGTGTAGGTACTATTTATTATTTTAAAGTATGATATGCTTGTAGGTAAGAAAGGTTTAAGGACGAATTGATTATTTAGTTGATGGAATTAGGACAAAAGTCTATTAATATAAACATTCAATTGTTTGTAATTATTTTCGTTAAAAGTTAAGCTTTTTAATCCGATTTTGCGATTATACCTACTTGAACGAGAAACTAAAAAAAATGCTTTGAAAATATTTATAATTTTATCATTTTTATGGAATAAAATATTATTACCTATTGAAATTATTATTGAAAACCACATTTTTATAACCAACAGCATCGTAGATATTAAAAAAAGTCGTCATAGAAGTTATTTTATGTTGAAAAAAGTTTTTCAATGAAATTTTGTTTTTTTTAAACAATACTTGTATTATGTCTATATATTAAATGGGTAATAATAAAAGGGAATAGCGTCTTCCGAAGTAGGTACCTGATTCATTTTAATGAAATATAATTAAAAAAGTTCTTCGTAATATTTGCTTATATATTTTGTTCTTAGTTTACGGCGGAAGGCAGTGTCTACTTTACGCAATAAACGATTTTCTAGAAAAGATTTAGGTATTAAATTAGTGTTTTACGTTTACAATTTTTAACTGGATCTTATTAATGTCCCTCTTTTACATTTATCTTTAGTGACTAGTTACTTTATCCTCAATTGTCTAAATAATTTCAGATTGGTTATCTTTTACAATCGAAAAGTATTCCTAATATCTCTATAAACGCTTTTGCTTAAGAACCTTTGGAAAATCGGTTATTCACATAAGAAGCCGGTTAAGCGTGGAACGGAATTAGGTAGGTACCTACCTTTTAAATGTTATTGTAGTGTAATTTTTATAAATTTTGAAGACCGTAATATGAATGAAGGAAAAATCTTAAATGCTCTTCTAAAGCTATTTAAATTACGTAAACTGGCGCAAAACATTCCCGTTTTTACTACAATGACGTACCTGAATAAAATAGTTTTAATGCGTAATAACTAAAAATAAAATAGTTTTTTCGTAACAACTCAAAAAAATAAAAATAGAAAAAATGTAGTATAGTTGCAATCAGAAAACGACTTCTGATTTTCTTCTGAAATAGTATACAGGGTACGCCATAAATATTTTTAATATTTTGTTAATTTCCGGATAGAGCGAAAGTAAATTGGTACCTATACAATTGTTATATTCAATTAAAAGAGTCGTATGTCCTCTACGTTACTGCAAGTATAATTTTACTTCTTCATCTTTGTTAGCAAAAAAGTTATGAATTTTAAAATTTTCAACTTCAAAAATTCATCCCCCTTCCCCTATAGGAAACAAAGAAATAAATAAATCAAACTACGACAAAAGAAATAAATGTAGCGCCAATAATTTTTCATGAACTTTATGTATAACATTTAAAAAAACACCGTGATAAACAAAAATCTTATTATGACTTGCAACATGGAATTCAAACGGATTAAACAATCGTACCCCTGAAGTTTAAATTTTAACAAAATTAACATACCACTCATACTCATATCCGAAAGCCATTCTACAATCACTATCTACCAATATAAAAATACCACATTACAACGTCTACTATGCTAATCATCCTGATGGTACTGCTCATGTCGGCGCTGCCATTATAATCAGATCAGCGATCGATCATGATTAATTACTAGCTTACTCAAAAAACAAAATCCAATGCACCCTTGGCCATTAAAGGTAGGGGCTATATCTACACATGCCGTCACCACTGAAGAAACTCCCATTCACTCCTCGCTTCTTAGTGGCAGGCGACTTGAACGCCAAGCATAGAATCTGGGGATCCAGGGTTATATCACCTAAGGTAAGAACATTCTTTCATAGTATTCAGAAGAACAACCTAAGCTACATGTCAATTGGCGAACCAACCTATTGGCCAACAGACCATGCATGCTCGATTTGGCGATCACCAAAGGCATTTCTGATGTACATAGCAAAATAGAAAGCAACTTCGACCTATGTTCGGACCATTTCCCAGGAAGACTAACTTTTAGCACAACCCTCATTTGGAAAACTGCACAACCTATGTTGACCACCGCCAAAACCCACTGAGACCAATTCCAGCTTCATATTAATCATAACATTGAGTTAATGCACCGAATCCACACCCATAGCGAAATAGATGATGCAATAGAGTACATTACAACACTCACACAAGAGGCTGCTTGGCAGGCCACTCCAATAGCAAACAAAATAGCACCTGAAATTCATAATATATAATAATAATAATATATAGAAGGCAACTTGTAATTAAAAAACGTAGAGCCCGCGCCAAATGGCAAAGATCTAGAAACACTCGCGATAAGACTACTCTGAATGCTGCTACGCATAGACATCGGCTCGATTCAATGTCGAAAAAGCCAACGTTTTTGGAGAGCTTTACTAATACCATACAGAATGTAATACATTCTCTATGCTAATACCAACAAAAACAAATGGCGATTAGAAATGTTCGAAGCTTTAATCAATTATTACTGTATATTTTGCAAAAATAGGGAATCCTTTAAATAAATTAACGCAATCCGTAGCGTTCAATTGGATCGTATTTTGTCAAAATGGAACAATTCTCGAAGAAACGTGAATTAACTCGCCAATTTTGCAAAAATAGGATTTTTCGAAAACAAACCAATTTATTTTAAAAACAAATGGAAGTCAGTACGTGACTGCATTTTGCAACTCAAATGACTAGTCAATGCTTACACAAGTAGAGCATTAAATAAATCGGAAAGTAATTATGCAACCATAGAGCATGAACTTTTTTATCAGTGAAACGTTTTAGACCGTATTTATATGGGAGACATTTCAACATTTTCACACATCACGGACTATTAGGTTATTTATTTGGTATGAATCAAGATTCACAGACTTTTATTATAGGAATTCGTTGTTAAAATAACCTATATAAAAGGGAACGAAAATGCAGCCCATGCATTATCAAGAATTCAAGTAGAAGACTATTGTCATAATGTGTTCGCGATAATTAAAGCACAAAGAAAAAAGACGTAGGAGACGAGGGGGTAAGTTTTAGATAAGGAAAAAGGAAAAGGTCATCCTGAAATTATTCAATTATTAAAGCGATCTGTAAATTCAGTAGAAATTACGGCAATAAAAAGAAACGATATAAGTAGTCTTTCATTAAAATATGTAATAAAAGAAGGTCATCTTTTATACGACACCTAGAAAATAAATGAAATAAAAATGGGTTATAAAGAAAGCGAGAAAAATTAACTGCAAAGAAACACGGCAATTAATTATCAACGATTTTGACATAATGTACTTCCAACATGAGCTCATGCAGGTGTAAACTGTACATGTACCAATACTAAAAAATATTATTGTTGGGAAAATGTAATAGAGAACCCTTAAATGTCACCACTACAGCCGCATCAGTATTTGATAAAATATTTATTAGATCCTTTACATCAGGATAATGAGGATAATAGGTATATGTTGACAATTCAATGCGAGCTAAGTAAATTTGTAGAAGGATATCCATTAGGCAATAAAGAGGATAACAGTCGCCAGAGCATTATTTGTCATACTGAAATTCGAAATACCGAGAGAGATCGTAACGAATGAAGATAATGAATTCTTAGCTAAAGTTTTTACCAAATTAGCAGAAATTTTAGGTGTGACAAAATTCACACAAACGATTAGGAAATTATTCACGCATTCAAACAGCAGATGAAGTTATTCATTTAATAAGACGGTAGTACATACAGAAACTAAATACACCCCTTATGAATTATTGTTTTGAAAAATGTGGACCTTATTTCATATGTTAAATAATTTAGATCCAGTGTAGAACGTTGGAAATTATCCGAATGAACTAAAATTTAAATTACAAAACGCTTGGAAAGATGCTAAAAGTAATCTAATCGAATCGAAAATTACAAGGGAAAATGGGGTAGATAAAAGTTGTAATATTAGTGTTAAGTATTATGTTGTGAACGACATGAGAAGGGTTTAATACAGGGTGCGAGGAAATAATGGCGTTAAAGTTTACTGCGTACTAGACCAGCTGATATGTATTTGAACGCAGCCAAATATTTTTGTTTTATTGAATTTTGTGTTGACCTATTTTTGCTTATCGTTACAGTTTAGTATTCTCGCTCGTGAGGTTGGTATCAGCGATTGTTCAATGCGGCAAATTGTTAAAAAGGAGCTGGCTTACAAACAACTTCAGATACTACCCTAAAATCAACGACAACGAAATCTTTTCATGGGCGAAAGGTCAAGGTCACAATCGTGAAAATGATGGATGTGGCACTCAGCAAATGTAGAACAGCTGTAACCTAAGAAGAGTGCAAGTGACCTCACCGTACATCTTATGAATGAATGAATTGTTCCCTATTTAGCTTGTATAGCAGATGTTCTTTCCAAAAAAATATAGAGCAAGCCAATTATTTGTTAATTTTTCCTAGTGGCGATCGATTTTGGTATTAAATACCATCATCAGACCAAGCGTCTGTTAACCGAATGATTGTTCTGCGTTCTATTTGACTAACCCACAACACTGCTAAAAGAATTATATGGCTCTTGCAAATATCTACATCATTTACGTGACAATTTTGCTCTAAAGTAATAGGGGATCTCAATATTTGCAAAAAAAACTCACTTTACATGTTAAATCCCTACGACCCAAATTCCAGAGAAACTGTACATGTTTTGCATATAAGATAACGAGTTTGATGAGCTTTCAACTGAAAAGCAAGTGTACATAACAACAATGATAGCCTTGTTTTTTGAACATCTTACCAAGTTCTAGGTGTGGCGTGTCTCAATTTATATCGTCCCGAAACCTACCCCTTAAAAGGATTTATTTTCAACTCCGCATTGTTAGTAGATAAACACGTTGTAAATGCCTACCTGTCCACTCAGGGTTGGGTTAGGTATGCGTCACCCAGTGCTACAACAATTCAAATTAATAATTAAATAATATTTTAATGCACATAATCTAAATATATATGTATATATACATAATAAAAAAAAAAACCTAGATCATCACAAAAAGAAAATCTCGTCTAGCGCATCAGAGTAAGGAAGAGTACCTAAAACACTAATACAATTCCCTCTCTGAATCGCGAGGCTTAACCTTTGAATTAGGTAATGTCTTGATTTAGGTTCACCGGTAGTCTGATAAATCTTAGTTCCGAGTTCATTAATAAAAGTAAGAGTCTCAGTGCTAAATGATCCAAGCGTTTCCACACTCACAGCCACAAAGTGATGACCTTGATCAATAATCTGTTTATATGTCCTTCTTTTCCTATTGACTGCATCATTCGCAGAGGCACCGGCATTACGAGAACAAGCTGCAATATTAGAAGGGGCCATAGTATCTGAACAAGTGGCGTCCCACACGAGATGTTTTCCATTTATCCACGGTATCTCAGTAATTCCATCAGGTCTCTTCCCGTCAGAGCGGATCAGTCCATTAGGTTCAAGTCTAGAAGGAATATGTGCGGCCGACAGAGCTTGACGTATTATCATATTAAGTTCCCTGTGTCTTGAAGATCGACCAGCGCTAAATTCACAAGAAAGACCATGTGTTCCACTTCTGTCAACCAACTCACCACATCTACATTTGTGGGGCAAACATATATCTAGTCCTAATCTTAAAGCAATTGCAATCTGAAAACAGTTATCTTCCATTTGAGTTCCTAGATTCGAGCTAGGAATACTGTTTAACCATGCTCCTGAAGATGGAAACTGAGCTGCTAAAAAACGAGCCTTGTCTTTATCTGATGAAGGCTTAATATTGTTAATGATCCTCAAAATGTTAATTTCATCCCAACATCTCTGGAAATTAGGTTGTAAAGGGCTTGCGGGACCATTTAGATCACACCATACGCTATAGCAAGAAACAAATCCGCTAATTGAAGTAACACCCTCCGATTGGTTTGACATTATAGAGGATACCAAGTCCAATGTAGCGTGAATTGAAGAGAGAAACGCCGGCAAGTATAAGTCAAAAATCTTTCTGATTCCTATTCCACCGAATCTGACTGGTAATGAAGATAGTTGAGACTGAATTGGGTCCGAAAACCTTAAGTTTAATATAGAGATCAGTCCATTATGAATCATACTGTCCAATGATAAGATGATATCCTCAAAACCAAAGAGAGGGGTAGACCTAAGTAAATACGTCAGTTTCGGTATTCCAATGCAATTCTTCAACAAAAAGAATGCGGAGTGACGACTAAGTAACTGAAGATTAGTAATCAATCTTTGTAAATCCTTTGCCTTCTTCTCAAATATCTGTCTTGTAGCAGACTCAATTATTGGTGCGCCAAGAAGTGATAGGTCACTCTCAACAACTGAAATTCCTGGAGCAACACTATTAAAGGCCTCAAGGACTTCCAAATCAAGTTCTCCACAAAAGAATAATTCGCATTTTTCTGTGTTTATCTCAAGACCAATTTTTCTACATTCATTGATAACAGTTGTAAAGTCCTCTAATACAGTTTGATAGTTTCCGGCCAAACAACCGTCATCAAGATACCAAACATTCAACTCCGAACTTAATGAGCTGACAACACGCTGAATTCCCAAACAGAAAAGAAAAGGACCACCGGGATCGCCTTGTTGTATACCGCTTTCTGATAAAATAGTCTCTTTTCCAAACATAAGAAATGACTTTATACAGTAGCATTGGGAAAAGAACTTCAATGACACGGGAGCATGGACCTTGATTTCCTCCAAAAAATGGCTCCTATTAATTGTGTTGAAGGCATTGCGAAAGTCAATTTTGAGAAAAACTTTATCTGTATTCATATTTCTAGTGCAAAACGTCCTGGCTGCGTGTACTGCTGCCTCGCATCCGCCTTTTGTCGCAAATCCTAGTTGATGAGGTCTAAAGTATTCACCAAGAGGATCTCTGAATTCCTTGCAAACCAATTTAGCGGCCATTCTTCGAAATATGGATCCCACCGCTATTGGACGGATTCCTCCGTCTTTCTTAATAAGAGCACACAGAGTCGCTCCATAAAGTAATGGAGCAATTGCCCTATTAACTTCACCAGAAAGTAGCAAATTCGTAAACTTCATGAGGGCTGAGAGAAGTCGTACTCCCGAAGCTCCCGATTCTCT
Source organism: Pyrocoelia pectoralis (assembly GCA_036250285.1). Lineage (NCBI taxonomy): Eukaryota > Metazoa > Arthropoda > Insecta > Coleoptera > Lampyridae > Pyrocoelia > Pyrocoelia pectoralis. The sequence continues at coordinate 11,467,218 of CM070075.1, forward strand.
TGACGTCAAGTCCTTCAAATGACTAGCCCTAATACCATCTAATCCTCCTGCGGTCCAATTATCAAAACTAGAGAGAGAGTTCATAACATCATCAAGAGACACTTGAAAAGAAGGGACATCATCAAAATCTGAAGTGGGGCAAAAGGATTGAGCCACAGGATGCTTCTTCTTAAGAAGGTTCAGTGTCTCCTTATCATGTTTTGCAATCTTGTCAGATGACGAAAGTAAAGTTATGGCACCTTTTACATCACCTGTATTAAGTTTGGACTCAACTCTTTCACGAATTCCAGTTCCTCCACTACCATAATATTTCTTATCAGCTATGTTATCGTGTTCACAATTTCTCTTAAGAATTGCTGCAATACTTTCTTTAGATTTCTTCTTTGGAAGCTTCAAATAAGTATATGCAAAAAGAAATAGACCCTTCCAAGACTTAAAGTCGTTCTTTTTTTGTGCATTCCTCCAAAATAAGGGCTAACCGAAGCGCTAAACAGTTTCTTGCACTTTTCGGAATCCTTTTGACAACTCTTACTGATGTTCTTAACTCCCCTAGTTGACTTGCAAGGTCACGAACGAAAGCTTCCAAATTATCCTCCTGATATATGAAATGATTGGGGTGGATCCTTCCCATATGTATTTTAAGTCCACGTAAACCCTTGAGGTCATCCCTTCCACAAATAGGACAAATTGTGACTACCTTATCCTCAGATAGAGAAGGCGTGAGGTTGTGACTTCTTGATAATATTTCATCCGCCATGAAAACGTCTCAGTATTAAATAACTATTTAATAATAATACCGATATGTAAAATTGACATTGACAATAATAATTACTAAGTAGAATCCTTGTTGTTGTAAATATGATACGAGTAATTTGTATATCATATAATTTAGTTTAAAACTCGTAATTTATTTAAAATAAAACGGATGCCTTGAAAAGAAATTGCTATATTAATATTTTTACCTTAGTCCTGATGCCCTGTCATAAAATACCGAGAGGCCCCCTTTGTTATGTCAATCAGGTAGGCATTTACAACGTGTTTATCTACTAACAATGCAGACCCGAAAATAAATCCTTTTATGAGACAACCTTCAAGACGATATAAATTGAGACAAGCTATACCTACCTATCTAAGTCTGTTATAGCCACAGTCCAGTCGCATCTGGAGGATATCTCCATCTATTATACGGCAGGAAGCACACATAATGATTACTTACGTAATTGTCAAATAACCAAAAAGTCGATTTTCGATTCCATAATCGCATTAACTACTGTTTATTTATTTTTATTTTATCTTGTCAATAAATTACAGTTTGTTATTTTTATACAAAAACACATTTCATTTTTATAAGAATGACAACATGAATACAAGCTCAACTTGTTTAAAAAGTTCTATTTAAGAGAAAATCTTAACAGACTAACTTTAGTTTAGTGAGTGACAATTATTAACTTTTTTATCTATTATATAAAAAACAAAAAGAAACAAACAAAGATTTCTCGATTACTCCATGATAAATCAAATAAAACTATAGTAACAAAAATACAAATTAATTAACAACTACTTAATTGATAACAATGGAGTTAATTTTTTATCCTTGTTGAGACGTTAGATTCAAGGAGAATATTAGATTCCTCTGTGCTGCTATCAATGAACTGTATACTATACGTACCGCTGCTATATAGAAACCATTAATAATATAAATCTTTGTCACGTTATTCGTAAACATTACCCTTTACAACACCTAAATGATTTTTTTAAAATAGAGCAGGCTAGGTGAATATTACGCTAATTACGTAACGTCATAATGGTTCATGGTTCATTTGACAAATTCACAAATACACATTTACGTCATTGTAAAATATCATAATAATAATAAATGTGATACGTACAGTATAACCAACTTCATAAACGTATAAATGAGATGCATAATGTTAAACCACATAACGGTTTCCGCAAATTAAAAAAGGATTTAAATGCGTCCACATTTTTATACAATACCACATTTCGTACCGAGTTTCTGTGTTAATGAATGTATCATTAATTTCCACAGCGAACGGCGAAAATCTCTGTTTTTAATATCAGTATATTGAGAAGCTAAATTTGTTGTCGCTTCCTTACAGAATAAACTTCAACGTCAAGGTTTACCTATATAAATTAATTGTTAGTTCAGGACCTCGTGACACGTAGTACAGTAAAACCAATTTTGGTATCGGGTATATAGAGATGATTGCGTTTTAGATAAATCGTACGTGAGCTTCAAGCGAAAATATTATTTTTCCGAAAGATTATTAAATCGTTTTCATTGAAAGGAAAGTCACACAATATATTTGTAAGAAAAAAAGTTGAAAACGAGCGACGAGACACACATACTTGTAAATTCGACTAACGTACGTAATTATACAAGCAGTAATTAACGAGAATCTCACCGTTGGGTTTACTGCTCCAGAAAGTTTTGTTAGTTTAATGGAATTAACATAATACTGCAAAACGGCACTATTTCACCCGGCACTAATGTGACGCTAACGAATCTTACTAATTATATTTAGATTAATAAAATAACCGCATGCTTTACTGCAACACACTGCAACTAAGTTCAAAATTTCTTTGATGTATTACTGCTACACACGTGAAAATCTTTGTACAAACATTCTCGCAGGCGGCGTCACAAGTAATTATTAATTTGTGGTGTACTTAATCCAAAGCTAAAAAGTACGTGTATACGATATTTCTAGCTTTAACTGTAATTATAATTAGCAGATACAATGCTTTTTAGTGGCTTGGTAACTTTCCGCTATCACAGCTTTCAAACCGGTTGTCAGTGTGCAAGCTTTTCGGCATAATATATTCAAGTGTCTCCCTCCACTGTTTAAGTTATTTTTTAGAGAAGTAATTTAAGGTACGTTTAAGCAAACACTATAACACAAGAGTTAAATGAAAAAATCTTTGTTTGTAACCCAAGGGCTTAAATTTATATTTTCGATTCAATTTGGGCATTTCCGTAGAATGCTAGGGAATTTGATATTATTTAATTTAGATGCCCGTGTTACCTTCCGTATAAAGCACATGCATTAGCGAGGGCGTACAAGAAGGTACAAGATCTTGTGGCCGAATTCAGACACGAAAAATGTATGCATTGGGTTGAAAAAGACCATCTTACCCATTATGATTAAAGATGACAAGGTGACAATAATCTAGGAAAATGAAAGAAAATTGTTGATGTCACATAACTATTGTTTGCTACAAGCTTTGCGTCTGCTTCAAATCACACTGAATTCGGCCAATTCGGAGTTAAGAACATAATATGGACAAACAACATATACAGTGTGGGTCATTAAAAAGGAAACATGCCTGTTATGGGACACTAGTTTCTTAAAAATACTCTCGGACAGGTCGAGTCTTGATTTTTGGGGGACAACTTTTGATATAAAACTTGACATTGACACATCAACTCCCTAGCCCCAGCAACCCCTAACTCAACAATTTAAATAGGGAAAGGGGGTCGGGCGACCCCTCATTTGAAGCTTCTTTTAATTCTCTATGCGACAGCATGGCCGAAATTAGTTTTATTCAATTTTTAGAGAATCAAGAGACCTTTAAAATGAAGGTCACTCTACCACCTTACCATAATTTTTGTTTTTGTTGGGGGTTGTTGGGGCTAGGGGGTTGACAAAATGTGCCGTTGAAAAGGTCAAACACATAGGCCTTCTATCCATACTCGCCTGAGAGATGTCTAGGAAGATTGATATCGTATATTGTTTGTTGTTGAAGCCCCGTTCTATGAGCTCGCTTATTCTTTGAAGCTGGTAACTCGCAGAGCGGCCTTTTCTGAAGCCAAATTGGTATTTAGGTATTATATTATTATTATCAATATTATACATAAGTAGTCGAATGTGTATTACTTTTTCGAGGAGCTTAGAAAGTGATATTAGCAGACTAATATGGGTCTGTAGCTGTTTAACTTCTTTTTGTTTTTACCCAGTTTAGGAATCATTGCGAATATTGCGATTCCGATATGCGCATGCTTCCAGGTTTGTGGGAAATAGTGTTGAGCCTAGATAGGCTTATGTCTTTTTAGTGAAGTGTTTGAGGATGTTGCTGGTGATTAAATCTTGTCCGGGAGATTTCTTGCCTGGAAGGTTGTGTATATTACTAGTGAGTTCCTCGGGTGAAGTTGGTTGGATGTAGTCAGGTGTTGGTACTCTTCTTTAATGATTTGCAGTCTGTGGGTGGATGTGCAAGCGGCTGCTTTTTCTAAGTCTGTGGTATAAGTTATGTTATTATCTTCGAAAGATAATGGGGAGAATTCAGATTTTTTATTTAGAATTTTTCTTGTAGTTTTCCATAGGCCCCAGTGTCCTGTGCTAAGGTCAGTTATGTGCTTTTGGTACCTATGCAGAGATTGGTACGAAAATAACACACGTACCAATCTATTTCACCCCTTCGTGAACCACTTCGAATTCAAAACATGGTTATGCAGAGATTCTTAGGGTGTCTAATTCTAGTTTGATTCGATGGGTTATGTTGTTTAGTCTGTTTTTGACTTAAGGATTTCTGGTTGTTTGCCATTCTCGTCGAAGTTGGCTTTTGGTTTTGATTAGTTCAATGACGTATCTAGGGGGCTATAGTTAATCTGATAAGTTCGTCTAGGAGTTGTTGTAGTGGCAAGTTTAATACTTCCCTCTATTGTTGAGGTAAGACGACTTATGGCTACATCAGCGTCTTCTCCTGTTTGAAGACTTGTTTGACAGTGTAGCTTGTCATTCATGTGGTCTTAGAAGATCTTCCAGTTTACTTTACCATTAATTAGTTTTGGGATGGGTTGCTTGATGGTTAAAGAGTTCGTGAATGAACAAGAACAGGAATATGATCTGAGTTTAGTTCGGTTATGGCTCTTATGACCTGGTTTGTTAAAATTTTTCTGTCTTCTGTCTTCAAACCATTTGAATAAAGTTTGAGCCAGGTGAAATCAACAATCATTATTAATTTCAAAAATAAACACTTACTTATCAGTCAAATTAATTAAAATATAGTCTCCTTATACAATTATTTAAAAGTATGGTTAATAAGTATGAATTTGGATTATTGGTCTTCACTTATCTTTAAGTACCTAACTAAAAAAAACATTTTGTTGTTTGCGAAAATCATTATTCAGCGAGAGTTTAAAAATATACTCAATTTTGATCAAGATCGAACCTTAGCGCATGTGATCGGCTTTTTATTATATTTTGAGCTTTTATTTTAATATTAAACAAAATAAATCAATATAAGAAAAGCTCTACGATTAGTGTCACTAAAATTAAATGTGAGGAGATAGGGCACTTGCGTAGGTTAAAAACCAATAATCGAAACTTTTCAAAGTTACACATTAAAAGTACTTTTGCGTTTTCGGAAGTAAAAAAGTACCTGGTATCATTGGAATTTCGAATTCCTTTGATACTTTTAAGCCCGTATAAATTAATGCTTTATGGAATTAATCAGACGGTTGTCATCTTTTTCTCTATCTCAATAGAACAAATAGTCTTTCAAGACTTTCTTTCTGATTCATCTCGGCTCCTTTATTTATTAAATATACTTCACATTCAAAGAAATTTCTTTGAAAACTGACATTCCTATGACGATACGATAATATGCAAATAATGTTTACGTTTAATATATCAGAAATTGGATAAATGGAGAAATTAGTGAAGATATGAAAAGCCTCATAGATCTTAGAGCATCAATCCCATAAAATCAAAAGTAATAGAGTTTGGAAGTTAATTTAATCGAAATAAATTTAACAGGTAGGAGCATATCTCATTATCTCTCAAAATTAAGAAGCTTGAGTGCCGTTACTTGTCCTGTCACATAATATTTAACTAGTAATCCGATTCTAAGAAATACCTTCCAAAGCTTTCGATTCCATAACACAAAACTCCTTTTAAAAGCTATTCAATAAGTATTTTGAAAAATAAATTAGAAAAATCTTTTCATGGAAAGACGGCAAGTGGATTGTAATGTTCTCGGAGGTATATACAATTTTGTATGATGTTATGTTTTATGTGAAACGTGTACATATTGAGCATTATACAATACTTTTCATTAACCAGGTGGAAAAGCGGTAGAAAGCCGAACCTCGCCAAAATAAACACTCTATTATTTTTATTATTCTTAACGATATTCAGGGTAAGAACATGCACAGCATGGAGTAACGATTAAGCCTCCTGTTTTGTGGCCGTTACTTTCATACAAACATATCTAATCTTTCTTACATACGTCATCAATCTGTTCCGCATTAAGGTCGTAATCAGCAAGTCAGCAACAACTGGTTTACCGCACTAGAAGTTTTCTGTGTGGCAAGTGTTAATGATTACTGTTTTTATCTAACCTAAAATATGTAAGCTGTGGATTACTACGGTCGAACTAATACCAACGAGTACTGTTAGAACAGTATCCAGCAGTATTCTGTATACTTTTGTCTATGAATGAAGTCTTATCCCAATATAAAATTGTAAACCACTTACCCAACATTTCCAGCCATATGATGGACGAAAAACAGTGCTTACTCTGTTCTATTCGTAATATATTTCAACGTTGAAAGATATTTTGAAATGGGAATAAAAATAAAGTGAATTTGAAATAGGAGCTATATTGTACGTTTGATGTTTCGAATAAATATCGCATTACAGAAATGATGTATCACAAGTGCATTTATTGATTGTAACATTTCATGAGCATTTTATACACTCCTTTTCTTTCCTGTACAGGTATAGAAAATATTATCGGTGGATTGACTTATAATGAGCTAGAAAGAGACCCAATAAGCATTATATTAATGTGAGAGAGCCAAAAAAACGTTTCTGAAATGTTTTAGAAACGTATCTCTGAAACATGAAACATCTCCGAAACAGCGACAGAAACGTATCATACACATAACATAGATGTTTAATATGCGCCTTCAGAAACCTACATTTGAAACAACACAAAAACGTTACAATCGAAACATTTTATATGTTTCTTGAAACTCAGAGAGTAATTTATTGATATGTAGGAGAAATGTGTCCTTATAAATGTTTCATAAGTGAATAAAGAAGGCAGAAAAGGCAAAATAAAGTTTGCATTTTTGGATTTTAAATAGGGTCTGCCTTAAGTATCTCCATTTATAAAAAAAAGGCATCCTAGCTTTAGTTATCACATTCCAAAAAATGTATCACAGAGATATATTTTTGGATACATATCTAAAACATTCACACTGAAACGTATATGATTCGTTTCTTACGATATGTTTCAACTGATAAGGTTTCTGGTACAGCACTACTAAACACACCTCCGTAACGTTAAATTTGAGATATGACTATTTTGTTTCAAACGAAACATCACATTTGTAACGTTTCTAAAATGTTATACGTTATCACATTCCAAAAAATACATCACAGAGATGTATTTTCGGATACATATCTAAAATGTTCGTGTTGTAATGTGAATGTTTTGTATTTTATGTAACATATCAATTCAAACGTTTATTAGACATAGTTATCGAAAGGAATGTACCAATAATATGTCTTAGATTAGATTAGGAATGTTTCATTTGTAACCTTCACGCAACATTTAGAAACGTTTCATGGAACTGCGTTCAGTGGTTACACTTAAACATTAAACGATAATACCTCAAATATCGAAGTTTATTGTAATTGCGAATTTATGACATGGTTCGATTACTACTCGTAAGAAGAACCAAGAAGAAACTTATGAGAGCTACAAACAAGAACATTAACATTTACAATGATATAACTTAAGTTTAAGGTTTAACTTAAGCATTATAATTCTGATTGAAAAACCAACTATTTGTAAAATGAACAGAATACACTTTTTTCAAAACGTTACTTTATAAGATTTTCGAAAAGACCTTCACCTTGCACAATGCAGTAACCCAATCTGTGATAAAATTGAGTTCGGGTGTTTTCTAACATTTCTTGTGTGATGCTGTTTAAAGAATCTGTAATTTTGACACCAAGTTCGTCCAAATTGTTAGCACGTTCATGCCTATGGCCATAAATTTGCTGGGATACGTATCCCCAAACAAAAAAGTCGTTCGGCGCGATATCAGGTGAGCGAAGAGGATATTTTATGGTACCTTTTCCACTAATAATACGGTTAAGTGGTAGTTTCCAAAAACTCTCGAACTCTTATTGCAGTACTAGCAGGACAGCCATCTTGTTGATACCAAATGTCATCAAAATTTATATTGAGGCGTTGAACAACTGGACTATCAGGCTTGTCAACAGTTCTAAATATTTGTCCGCATTCAGGTTTCCGTTGATAAAAAATGGACCAACTATGGAATTGCCTAAAATTCCTGCCCAGACATTAACTTTTTGGGGATATTGTGTCCGGTATGGAATACTGTGTTTGTTTTCCCGAGAGTAACCAACAGCGACAGACGGATTGTGATGGCCATGTAAGTTAAAAGAACTCTCGTCGATAAACAAAATTTTTTCAATAAATCTTTCGTTTTCGTTAGCCCGATTCATCATACCTTCACAAAATTCCATACGCTTTTGATGATCTTTTGAAAACATTTCTTGGGTAGCTTGCAACTTATAGCAACGGTAGTTATTCCTTTTCAAGATACTGCGAACTGTTCTTGGTTCAATATCAATTTCTTCAGCAATTTGTGTACTATTGCACGGGAGATTAGTTTCTGCTAAACTACACACCGAAATTTCTCGGAGTTCCCGCTTTTTCATATGACCCGAACAGGCTTGTGGGATTACTTCAACCTCTCCTTCAAAAAGGAGATTCAGGCAATACTGATGAAAGAGCATTGCAGGCATTGGTCGAAAATTCCAGGACAGAGTCATTCCAAGATCTTCCTGGAAACCCCAAACGGAGACCTAGCTACGTCCATCCTAAAATTAAGCAGGACGAAGATAAAACTTGCGACAGAAATAGTCACGGGGCACTGTCGCCTGAATAAACACCTACACAACATGGGACTGACCTTAAGCCCGACATGCAGGGGTTGTGGTGAGGCACATGAAACGCCCTATCACGTCATTTTCCAATGCGAGGCATTCATAAAGGCAAGGGAACACCACTTGGAAATGAAAAGATTACACAAGAGGAAGTAACGAAGATTCGCCCTACTAAAATCCTGGATTTTGAGAAAGATACAGGTATTCTTGAAGGGTAGATAACACCGGGGAGCACAATAGACCAAAAGGTCACAGTACGGGAACCTATTGGGACCACCCCTAGTAACAATAATAATAATAATAATAGTAATGATAATAATAAGTCCAAAGTAAATGTATAGCAACGGCCTTAAAGTACTTCCTAAAGAACAAACACGGAGTCGATTTCTTCCAATTTGACCATAAAAATTAAAGTCTGACAAATTAAACACGCGAAGACTTTAAAACATCTGCCGATTTGCACACCCTTATTTAACGTTTATGTAATTACATTTAACCTACACCGTATTAAATTAAAACCATAATTTATGTGGGAATTATAATTACTTCATTACATCACAAATTGAAGTGACAAACCCTCTATAAATTATGTTGTATGGAAAGGGTTCAGAGATTTTACTTATTATCATTGTTAATAGTATATAGTGTTCCTGAATATATATTTTTAACTAAATTCTTTATTATCGAATGTTAACTGTTACTATGATTACAGCTACGAACAAACGTGAAACAACTGCCCCACAAGGCGACAATGGCTCTTACTCAAATATGTAATTCAGGCATAAGGATTCAATATTTCCCTATACAATGGAAGTTTGGACAAGTAATTTTTATTCCTAAACCGAGCAAACCTGCACATGAAACCACATCATATAAACCAATAACTCTATTACTTATTCTATATAAAGTACTGGAGAAATTAATACTGACAATTCCACTCAGAAAATTTCAACCAATTAGTTTGCACAATTTTGAATCATTCGACCAATTAGGAATGAATTACACTGACAATTACACTAGTGGTTTTTTCACTTTCAAATTCTAATCAACTATCGCAGTATCCGTGCCCGCCGTATAAATACATAGTTTGACATTTGCGAATAATTTATTGCATAATGTTTGTGTTATTTTAAGAATGAGTCCATTTACGAACGGATTTCTAAATTTCTTGTTCGTTAAATTGTCCTGCCGAATTACACTCGAGATTTGTATTTATACCAAGTAAATTTGTGTTGTTTAAATTCTAATCTGTTTCCTTTAGCAATTTGACTCGAAAAACTGTCAACCTAAAAATGCTCCACCTTCGGTGTCGCATTTTTATTGGTTGACAGTTTTTCTCGTCTAATTGCTAGGCAACAGATTCTTATTAAACAACCCAAATTTACTCGGTAAAATACAAACCTCTTGTGCAATTATAAGTGACAATTTAACTCATGTATAAAAAATCCCATTAGCCGCAGTGCAATTGTCACTTTTACAGCGACAAATGCACTAGTGGTTTTTTCACTTTCAAATTCTAATCAACTATCGCAGTATCCGTGCCCGTCGTATAAATACCATAGACATAGTTTGACATTTGCGAATAATTTATTGCATGATGTTTGTGTTATTTTAAGAATGAGTCGATTTGGTAAAGTTACGAACGGATTTCTAAATTTCTTGTTCGTTAAATTGTCCTGCCGAATTACACTCGAGATTTGTATTTATACCTAGTAAATTTGTGTTGTTTAAATTCTAATCTGTTTCCTTTAGCAATTTGACTCGAAAAACTTTCTTTTCTCGTCTAGTTGCTAGGCAACAGATTCTTATTAAACAACCCAAATTTACTTGGTAAAATACAAACCTCTTGTGCAATTATAAGTGAAAAAAATGATACCTATAATTGAACAAAAAGGAATAATTCCACAACATCAGTTCGGGTTCACACAGCAACATTCCACCATAGAACAGGTGCATAGGGTGGTTGACGCTATAGAACAGGATTTCGAAGGAAATAGGTACTATGTTAGCGTTTTTGTAGATGTCAGTCAAGCATTTGACAGAGTTTGGCATCCCGGTCTACTCTACAAAATTAAACAATCTTTGCCCCACCAATTTTACCATCTTAATAAATCCTACTTAAGTGAAAGATACTTTCAGGTCAAACATGCAGAAAGCCTGTCTAACCTCCATATTATTAAAGCTGGAGTCCTTGAGGGCAGCGTCATGGGACCTGTGCTATACTTAATCTTCACAGCTGACCTCCCTCAACAAGAACAAGTTGCTACTGCTACGTTTGCGGATGATACTGCTCTATCAGTATCTCACACAGATCCTGTAGCTTCTGCTATACTTTAAAACTACCTCAACAATTTGCAAGAATGGTTACATAAATATAAATGCAACAAAATCGACAGCCATAACCTTTACGACCAAACATGGTACCACGCCTGAATGGCGCTCAAATACCAACCAAGGACGAAGTAATAAGATATCTTGGCATACATTTGGATAAGCGGCTCACATGGAAAGTTCACAACACTAAGAACAGAAAAGAACTAGATCTCAAAATGAAAAAAAATGAACTGGTTACTAAGTCGAAGATCTAAATTATCATTAAACAACAAAGTGTTAGTGTATAAAACAGTGATAATTCCAGTGTGGGCTTACGGAATTCAATTGTGGGGCTACTCCAAACCCTCAAATATTGCACTCTTGCAGAGATTTCAAAATAAAAGCCTTAGCACTATAACAAATGCTGAATGGTTCATCTCAAACCTTACTCTGCACAACGGTCTAAAGATAGCATGGATTAAAGATGAAATAGACAGATATAAAACTAAATATTTGACCAGAATTCATTCTCACCCAAATGTGCTAGTACTTAACCTATTAGATAATACAAACTTAATTAGAAGATTAAATAGATGTAAGATTTTGGACTAAGCTAAATAGTATTAAGCAGCACATGGGCCCGTCGCTAGGCGGTTTCCCCCTTCTTGTCATACATAATCTAAGATCACATTTGCTTGTTAGCTCCTAGGCTAGTTGTAAATCGGCAAATAAGTTAAATAAAAAAAAAAATCAACGAACTTCAATATTCCGTCCGTCGCGTCGGTCGGTCCGTGCGTTCGTCGCATAGTTCCCAGTGTGATAGAGCAAAATAGATGTTATGTGAAATTTTACGCTTTTTTCAGATCGGCAACCCACTTTTCGACATCTCCAATACTTTTCGATACAATCGACTTCGTGCCCAAAAATATGTATAAATAATAGAAATTGTATTGTTCTCTGTTCTTTGTTAACTTTTCGCACACATGCGGTACCTATTCGAAGTTCGTTCGCGGTTTCTTTCTATATATGTGTTTATACAAGTGTGCACTTTCTATAATTCTATAAAAGCTCGTATATACTCAAGAAAATATGTAGGTACATATTTAAGTGCACATTGTTATATTTGATAGAGCATAAATGCTTGCATATTTTAATTATTTTAAGTGCATACAAACCTATAAGCCTATTTATAAGATATTGCTCTGATTGGTTATCCGGTAGCTTCTATATAAAATTAAATTAGATTTCTTATAGTATGATGAATTTAACGTAACGAAGGTTATAAGTAGCTAAAATCTTCCATGTTCCAAATTTGAAAACGTTTAGAAATCGGTATAATTCTTTTCTTTCAAGATATATTTTCACATTTACCTGGATCCTTTCCGAAATAACACACTTAATGCTTACAAAGTACTATTGTTAGACATCGACAAATCATCTATAACTACCACAACCTATAGTTTAATTGAATTATGGAACAAAAATGTAAATGTGGAAAGAAAGTAAAAAAAAAGTAAACCCATTATTAAAGAGGGGATAAACAGATAACGTTATTTTAGGTTTTAAATCAGCATTATTTGCGTGACCAGAATTGTATAACTTCCGCATTGCTACATTTTTCACTTCAACCTATAATAAATCATGGAATGAACGTGAAAGTGTTGTTGAGAAAAAAACGTAAGAAGACTAATAAATCAATGAAATAAATAGGAAGAAATTTTATTTAGGTAGAAATTTGCACTTATGAATCATGTTTCTAATGTAATTAAACATTATAAGTTTAAATGCTATATGTATGTGATAAATCTTGCAATACAGAGATAACCTCGTTTTATATAAAAAACGTGTATACACTTCCAAAACAAAAACATTAATAACGATTATGGGCGAAAAAGGGATTGTAAGATATGTCGCTTTAGTTACGTGCTGAGCTCCCATTAATTTCATAATAGTTAAATATTTACGTTGCTTTGCAATGCACTTACTTGATACGAGTAAATAAATTATGTTAACGCTTTCTTTCGTCGTGTTTGTTTCTTTTTAATACCAAACAAGCAAATACAAAGTTATGAAAAAGTTAACAAATACAAATTGGGAAAGAATTTTTAATGGCAAATGATAAATTCTTACGTACTCTTTAAAAACATAAAAGTTCATACAAAAAGCATTTACATTTAATACTAGTTGTGTAAAATTGTTTGTATATGAAACGAAAGTTAAGTATGAAGGGTTAACTAGTTATAACAAAACCAGATAACCCGACAGTCTTATAACTATTGTTCAACTCCAATCGGATTATTTTACATAGGTGCTCAACTAAGTTTCCGTGTTTCACACATGGATGGCGCTAACGACACATGAATTCCATGAATTCGACATACTTGTCCAAGTTGTATTTTATTTATATGTTGGACGCCTGTCAAGAACAAATGGTCACTATACCAACATATATTGCAACACAAAAATATTTTTCTTCGTTTGCTTGAGGAGGCCTACCACAAATATGTACCATAGAAAACTATCTGAGAAGATTTAAATTCTTCAGAAGTGGCTATTTCGATATTAAGGGCAAGGAGCGCGGCCTGGAAGACCAAAAAGAATTGAGGATACCGATCTGCAAGCGCTATTGGATGAAGATGATACGTAAACGCAAGACCAACTCCCGAGCGCATTAATTATGACCCGCCAAGGTATTTCCAACCGTTTACATGCCATGCTAAAAGCTCAATAGGAAGGGAAATGGATGCCGTATGTGATGGCTGGAGAGATAGAATAGAATAGATAGAATTTAATTCTATGTTTCTCGCTCAGTCAAAGTCGGCCTTTCTGAAGCAGTATAAAAGGTATTTGCTTAATGTGCAACAAGGCTTGATACCTTAGCTTCAATGTAAGTCTGAGACTTTACACTGTAAAAACGGCTTTTCCGATCTGTTCTCCTTTGGACATACTTGTCTTACTTATTATGATGTTTAATTATATATTCATTTCTACTAGTACTATATTTTTACTTTATTATTTAATTTAACACTTATTTAGTTGTATTACTACCTCTTATTCAACACTTATGCCTTAGTTGATAAGATTTAATATGTTATTGTCCAATAAATAGTATTATTTTTATTATTATAGATGGAAAATCGAAGAGCCACTTTCGACGTTTTCTTGCAATGAAAGATAGAGTTTGCTGCATCGAATGGCGACGAGAAGTGGGTATATTTCGAGAACTCCAAACGCAAAAATTGTGCTTTAACATCAACGGCACGGAAAAGCATTGTTCGAAAACCGACCAGAATGGGGCACGAGACACGAACGAGTGATATTGCAGCACGGCAACGCTCCGTGCCATCGCCCTTACATCGTCTAGGACACCATCAAAACGATGAAATGGGATCGACTAGCACACACGCTTATTTACCAAACCTCTGGCCCCTTCCAATCCGATCGCTGGGCTACAAAGCTTAATGTCTTTTTTCACATTATCGAAATTGAATGGTTATTTACTATTTTGTTATTACCTTTAAATGGAGAGTCTCAATTCAATTTTTTTTAAAGAAAATAATTCATTCATTCGCTACTATTGTATAGTGATATTTTAGATAGAGCAGTGTGAACCAAATGTCTTACACCAATTTGCTTACGGCAAAAGATGAAACATATGAACAAATCTAAATTTTACGGTATTCAGGCATCGCTCATCATTAATAAAGACCGCTCATCCCTCATCCTCAATAATTATTTACTCATCATTATTCATTATCAAAAAAAATAACGTTCTTGTTGATAAAATGTTCTCATACACAATTCGGATCCTTAAGATCCGGATCCGTAGATCCGTAGTTGTTTAAGCGCATCCGTGTATCCGGATCCGAAATTCGATCACACGTGAATTCTGTTGTTGATGTATGGAATGAACTTCGTGATTCTTTGTGATACCTATAAAATTTATCCATCGGAATCTCAAAATGGAGGTATCTGGATCAGTAAATGAAATTTACTGTAATCTAGTAATCTCCTCCACGAATTTATTCAAATACGGATACAGCTACAGACTTTATATCCGGATCCTATGTAAATTAATAGTAATGCAGGTCCGGATTTAACTCACGTGGATCCGCATTTAACCCCCCCTTTCGTAGATCCGGATTTAACCTTCGGATTTTCGATCCGGATTCACAAAAATCCGGTATTCGGATCAGGATATTTTTGGATCCGATACCCAGATCCATAAAATTTGCGGATCTTTACAGCCCTAGAATCTAGTTAACCAAAATACGTTTTTAACAGAGCTCTGTTGTAAATGTTTTTATTCCAGTTGTAAAGTATGTATGCCACATAAAGCTTTTCGCAGACTTCAACTTGGCAAATTTTGCCTCGGGACTTGGGCCTATACCGGTACAAGATCCAACTGACCCAGGAGCTCAAAGTTAATGACCATAGATAACGCCTTTTGTTCGCTGACCGGGCTTTGGGCCGTTAAGAAGGGGACCCCAATTTTGGCCGAAAAATCATCTTTAGCGACGAGGCACATTTTTGGATGAATAACAATAACAAGCACAATCCATACTTTTTTGAAAACGCCTATAAGCGATTTCTTTTGGCCCAAATTGAACGATATGGAGGTAGACGACATGTGGTTTCAGTAGGACGGCGCTAGACTTTTCTTGTTTGATTTCCTGAAGTCGCAAATCTATGCCAATAAGTCACATAACCAATGTCATCGCGCAAATTCAGACGAATCTATGCAGCCGAGTCATTGAAAATTGGACCATCTGGTTCCGTGCCATCGCGACAAAGCTTCGGCGGACATTTGAACGATGTTATATTCCATACATAATGGCACACATGGGCTTTAAAAAAAAGAATTGCGTTAATACCTCACACACACAGCTTGTTTTATTCGGTTTCGTTATTAAAACACTCTTATCATACTTTACACAAAGTGCTTAGGTTATTGTTTTCCGGTTATTTACTTAAATTAATACGTAAAAAAATTAGCTGGCACACAGTCAACTACTTTGACGCTCTATTATTCAAATGACTTGTTAGTTTTATAGATATTCCAGCGTGTATAATTCTGGTTATTTTTCCTCTTGGCAACAGACTCTTTGGAGCTACATAACGAGTGCAAATTTCTCTACATCTGCCATCATCTCATATTAAGTTGCTCACTTTGTAGTGCAAAGTGTGTTTACGGAAAGAGTGAGCGACTTGAGTAACTAAAAAATAACTTTTCCAACGTATGACATACCAACTCTTTCCGTACATTTATCGCCCTGTAGACATAAATAAATTCGGTTAGATAAGACATTGAAACAGTTTCAAGTATTTTTCTGCAAAATAAAACAAAAATAAATATTGAATTCATAGCTAATGATCTTTCACATGAGTCTTCGAAATATTGCGACATTTTAAGATTTGTAGTGAGCAGGCGGAGGTGAGCCCTTCACACATCACGTGGTGATATATGGGTAAAGTTTTTGGGTATTCCCCTTTGAACTAATGTTTCAGTGTCGTATTTTAGTTTTTCCGAGTGTTACCCTTTTTCTTGTGGAACCAGGCCACTGGCCTTTTCATGCCCCATTCGTACATAAACGTGTGTGCGTGATATGCAAACGCAGTAACTATAAAACAGAGCTTCTGTATACAAACATTTCTAAAAATGTTAGCTGAAATGAACACAAACTTGTACGCTTTCAAAGTTTTCTTTGATGTTATCAATTGTAGCGTTTCGCTATTTCTTCCCCTAATCGCAGGAAACGTTTCTCTTACGTAAAAGATTCTTTAAAGTCATCCTATACAAAATCTACTAATACAGTGTAGCAGAGGGTTTGTAAGATATATGTTTACAAAAACCCCTTTTACAACGTGGTAGTAAGTAATGAAGTAAATGTACTGTAAAATGTGGGTTCCATAAAGGCTTCCATTGAAATCTCATGCATGTACCTTATATCTTCAACATAAAAAATTATATTTCATATTACGTTATAGTGAGATCTTATTAAAAATATTAAGTTCATTCCTGCATTTTAAAGTGTTAAAATGCAAGGACATCAATTTTTGGTTTCTATGCGTTGACACAAAGGCAGACATTCGCTTAAAACGAAAACGACTCCTGATACAAGCATTCAAACGCGTTCAGCTAAATTGTCACGGTTAAAAGCAGTGGAAATGGCTTGATAAAACAACTTTTTTAAACATTCTTTAGATAGAGATCGTACAGTGTGTGACGTTTTCATCCTAAAGATTGCTTCAATAAATCTGACAAATATTCAAGATTAGAAATATAAAAGATGGAACGGACAGAAAATGTAAAAATTGCTTCCTACACGATTATTCTTGGAAGTCTTATAAGGTTTTCCCTTCAATGTATACATTGGCTGAAATTAAAGTGTGCGATTTATAACATAAAATATACTTTCCATGTGCGTTTATAGCTGATCGAAACTATTACGTCATATTTATTAAACTTAATAAAAAATTGGTTAGAAAATAAAGATTTCAACTAAAACTTACATTGAATGTAGAGAAAAAATATTGAACCCAAATTTAATTTCGGTTTTCCGTTATTGGTATTTTGGAATGCATATAAATATCTAGTGAAAGGGTGAACCAAGAGAAATTTGATTGTGTAATTAACTAACACTAAAAGTGAGAGCAAATGACCTTTTTAATTACCTTTTGGTCTTTAAAGGAATGCTTACTGTAAAACGGTTGCGGACTCGAATGATCAAAGGGCATTTACCGCTTTACAGTTTGCATATTTCTCTCCCTAATTCCCTTTCTTACTAACTAAATAAACTTCAATTATTTCGTTGAATTAAAATGTCAACAATCATTAATCTTGCTATTCTTAAAATGTTGATTTAATTTCGTAACAAACATTTTAGGCTATCCAACATATAACATACAAAATGCGTACGAAAGGTAAGTATTTTACTGGAAGACGAAGACATATCGTAGTTCATTCAAGTTCATTCAAGACGAATGTTATTTTTGTCTTCAGAAAATCGTAAGAAAACAATTCAAATTATACTATCACACCGGCACAGAAAAAATGTTGCATTTTTTAAAACTTGTGGGTAATTCGACAAGCAGTTAAATTATTTTTTGACATTCTTCAAACAGTCTAACGTAAATTATACCTTCATATGTGTTGATATGATACAATCAACCCGTTTAAGTGTTTTTGTTAGGAATGTTGGCTTATATAGCCCTAGTGGCTCTGGCTCATTTTGTTGCTTTTCTTTGGACAGTTAACGTTGTATTGCATACAAAATGCAAATGTGCAACGATACAGACAGACAGGAACTTATGTGCGGTGGCGGGAACAAGGCAGAAATCGTAGACGACCGTTTTGTAAGGGTGCAAGCTCTGGGAAATCGCCGTCAAACAGATGTTCAGGCCCGAAATCTCTTGCAAGAAGTGCGTAACGTGCGTGTAAGTGAACAAACAGTGAGAAGAAGCTTAAATGAAGTTGGTTTGAAGTCATACAGGCCAGCAAAACTTGAGGTGAGTCATCGAGTTGCAAGATTAGCCTTCGCTGGTCAGCACCAAGATTGATCCCATAAATGGAGTCAAGTTTTATTCTCCGACGAAAGCCGTTTTTGTGTGAATTTCATCCATGAGAGGGAAAATATGTGGAGATATCGAGGAGAAGCAAATTTTACCGAAACAGTATCATACGGTGGAAGGTCCGTTATGGTGTGGAGTTGCATAACTCTGACACGACGCACCACCTTGGTCATCATTGATGACGGTTCTCTGACTGCATACAGGTACATTACTGAGATCTTGGAACCCCATGTAATGCCCATAGGCCCAGATTTTGTGTTTATGCACAACAATGCCAGGCCTTCCATTGCGCACGTGTGCGTCATTACTTAAATGACGGCGAAATAGGTCAGCACGATCGCCAAACATGAATACAATAGAAAATGTCTGCGACATGATTGAACCCAGGATACGAGAAAGGAATCCAGCTCCTAGGAATGTTGAGGAGTTAAAGTTAATGAGCAATTTGCCCCAGGCAATGATCGAATGTGCCATTAGGAGCATGAGAAATCGCATTCGAGCACTTATAAGAGCTCGCAGAGGCAAAACACGTTATTAATTTTTTTTAGTAAATAACTTTTCAACATATTGTCCATGTGAATATTCTGTTCGGAAAATTCGAAATTAGACTTTTTCATTGTTTTTCCATAAATAAACAATATTCAACCCTAGATTTTGTTTTTTCTTACTTAAATTGAACAAACAAACTCGTAAGAAGCGATAACAATAAAAAAACAATTAATCTCAAAAATTCAGACTTTCTTTTTGTGATCCCCTAATTTCGCCGGTGTGTTTAGTGTACTAATTATACTATATTGTATAAAAATAGCTGTTTCAACAAAGTCGTGGACAAGGAATAAAAATAATGAATTGGGAATAAATTATATCAGCCAATTATCTTCTGCTATACCTTAATTAGGTATAACATTAAAGCAGTTTATACAATCAAATTGAAAACAAATGTATCCAAAGTGGATCGCGAATAAAATCTTTCAAAAAACCTAAACGATTTTATTTTTTAATTCTTTTTATTTAGTTAACTTGGTATACGATACATAATTAAGTGTAATGTTTCGTTATAAAGGGTCCAAAAGCGATAACAAAAGTACTTAAAACGTTTAATTACCGTGAGGTGTTTAATTACACTTGCGGTCACTTGGCACATATTTGTGTCGTTTGTAAATGAAATCAAAATATACGGTTTGCATTTTACATTATCCTTGTAAGAGGAAAAGAATTTTAACACGTTTAAATTGGAATAATTAAAGGGAATTCTACCTATTTTTATTAAGCTATTATAAGGATCTATATGTATAGGTATATTTTGGAAAAATGGCAATGAAGTGTAAAAGATCTTTAATTTAGCTTTGATGAGGATGTGCAAACTATACAAATGTAGTCTTTTTAAAAGGTGCTTAAACGCATGTTTAAATGAACATTTTGGAGTAATATACAATTTTCCCTGGAATTCGCAGAAAAGCTGTTAATTATCTACTAGCAACTAATTCCGGACGAGCTTTTTCAACTGATGTCCTTTACCTCGACCTGATATTTGTTTCTAGAGAGAAATCTGTTTAGTTTCGTCGCCTTTCAAAAGAGATTATCATTACTATTACAACAGGTTGCATGTGAATAATCATATTGTAGGGCTGTAGGGCGTCGGTCGTGTGTGGTAAGTCGAATATAACGCTAAAGTCGCATAAGTTTGTTTAAACTCACGATCGACTCCTGTCTGTATTTCTCTATATTTACATTACAATTTCTTTCTATTTCGATGCAAACTGCATAAAACCTTGTTTCATAAGACCATGTCAAATACTTTTTCCTTAAAAGTCAGTTACGGTTCTAGGATACAAAAGTGTATCCCGTGCAAGTCTTAGTTAAGAAATTCTTTTGGTTGTTTAATTTATCGATTGAAATTCAGGAGTGTTTAGTATCCTTTATCTCTGGAAGCCCAAATTTGGGAAGCAGAGATAGGAGGGAATGATCGAATAGATTAAGAAAGAGGAAAAAATAAATGCCAGTCCTTTTTTGGTCAATATTTGTAATCTAGACAACTCAGAGCAAAACACCAATTTTACCCCAAAAAAAGTACTGACGTGCACATTATCTTTATACATAGAACATGAGCTAAACATGAAACACCAAAAGTATGAGCGGTTTTAATGAGTGTGATTATAAAAATTCAATAACTACCTTATAATGTGTTACGACAAGAATTGGGTCGCAACGAAATTAAATGGAGCAATGGCCGCAGTAGTTCAGTGCTAGTAGACAGGTGGTCGTAGGTTAGCAATAATGAGCGAAAAAGTAAGAAATTGTGGTAGCGAAATAGGGTAAAATAAGTAAAGAAAAGGGCGCCACATAATTCTTCTAGAAAAATAAGGCTGCTAATCCGAATTACGAAGGTATTAACAGTTATAACAGTAACGATGTCGATTCTGAAAGAGAACGGGGTGGTTTCGGCAATAAAAGCGAAGTAAATAAATTTAAGGTTATTATAATGAATAATTCAAATAAAAAATATTACAAAATAAAATCAGTTTTTATAAATAGGTACAAAAAAAAAATGGTAAATGTATGAGTGTTGACAAATTAACTTTGTAGCACAAATACGTGGGTCTAAACTACCTTTAAGTTAAGCAAAAATTATAAGTAAAATGACGTTAGATTAATAAACAAAATTGAGATATAGGGATGCGACTTTAAAAATGCAATAGACAGTAATCGGTGGTTAAATGGAAAATCTAAAGTCACTAGATATCTAAAGTACCGCAACGTTCGCCATTTTGGGGTTAAAATTTTGGCGGCAATTTCAAATATTGAAGACCTAGTCACTAGAAAATTTAATGACTTTATGAAGTGTTTGATAAAAACTAAACTAACATTAGATAGATACTTATCAATATATTTCTTAAACATTATTTGTCATTGTTATTAAAGGGTAGGTACAATTTAATTGAAAGATAAAAAATTTAGGACTTTGCCAAACGAACCTAGCATACGTTTTTAAAATTGACATTTTATTTTGTCGTCATTAATTTAGAATCGTTATTTAAATCACAGAAAAGGATAACTACAAAAATACAGCAAAGTAGTGTGTAAGAATAAGAAGAAGAGCCTGTCTATGGAAAAACTACAAGTTTATGATGTTTTTCGAATTGGCGCGTTTCAAACCAAGTGTCAAACGTCGAACTTTGTAATAGTAAATACTAATTTTCGTCGTACGTCAAACACAGATCTGTCATTTTTCCGCCATTTTGGGGTTAAAATTAGCTTTCTCTCTCTAACTCATTGGAACATAAGGTTGCGGTACTTTAGAATATCTAGTGACTTTAGGAAAATCCTACCTTTCTTTTGTTAAAGTTGAGTCGGATGTTGGAACTCCTGTGCACAGTTTTTCCAAGTCCTTAAACAAAATAAAAACACAAGGGTCGAAAGGAATAATATTACCAGAGTACTATCCTGTGATTCAAAAATCGGATACCAAATATAGATTAGGTTCAAATTTAAATAGTTACGTTAATTCAGGAAAAAAGTTAAAGGTAATTCGATAACAAATTACTATTCAGCAAATAGAAAATTAAATTAGCAAATAAACTATATTACTTTAGAAAATTCAAAGGAAATAATACGGTAAAGTTACGTTAAGTACAGCAATAGCAAATGTAGCAAATTTTAAATAGTAAAATGGGTAATGTTTAAACAGAATCTTTTCGATAAAATAGTAGGAAAAAATAACTAAGTAGGTAAAATTAAAGTATAAAAAGTTCAATATAAGGAGTAAAGGGGAAAAACTAAAATTGGTTTTTCACTTAGCGACGATATAGTAAAATAAAGATGAAATTAGATGAGTTTTCGTAGCGGCGATCGAGGGATTGAAGAAACAGTTGGTTTCCCACGTAGGCCGTCGGTCACGAAGTAAAGATGTAGGAAAATGGTAGAAGAGTTAGAGGTAGTTTTTTTTACTGGTGTAAAACCGCTATAAAAGAGGAGAAAGCGAAATTAGGTAACTACATTAAGCAGAAAATTCAGTACCAACCTGGTAAATAATTAATTCCAGCGTTTTAAGAAGAAGAACTCACGTACACTTTTCTTTACTGTACAAATATACGTAAAAATACGATTTCAGTGATTTCTTAAAGCAGCAGTAAGAACTTTCACTAAATTGTTGATAGATGAGCACAAAGCCGAAAATAACTCGAGTTTTAGTAAATGCAAATCGTATCGTACAGAAATGAAGCGAAGTGATTGGAAAGGAAGCGAGTAGTTAACTGAAGAAATGAATTGAGAAAAATGGGCTCTGGACCCTAAAGGAAATGAATCAGCAAGTTATACGTCAGCAAAATAGTATAAAGGACAAAGAAAAAGAATACATCTGGAGTGCAAAACAAATTAGTCATCAGCGAACAAAGAGAATTGCAAAGGTTCAGGTTACATAGGGCTAAGATGATGTGTGATGAAAACAGATGCTTATAATACAATGTAATGTAGCAAATTTTAAGAATATTAGTCATTAAAGTAAAAGAAATTAGAATATTTCAAATATAAAATAGGAAATTAACGCAGGGCGTTACAAATGTCTTTCCAATATTTATAAGAAAAGGTAAACAAGAATATTAAAGGACTAGAGCTATCTAGTATACTCCGCATACTGAAGAGCACATTACAAAAACGCCACAAAAACGACGAACATATATTTTTTCCTACAACGCCCAAACAACACAACGTCATACCCAAATTCTTACAAATAAGACTCCCAAACCACAAATACAACAACAACGAAACTCACTCAATACAAATGAATCTCCTGAAGAGAGAAATAAGAAAACAACATTCCAATCGCACCTTTATTCATATGAAATTGAAATATCTACATTGACATTTGCTAAAACTACTCCATTACATTGGTAATCTTAATACATGACCTAGAACAAGATATTATAATCTCAAATATGGAGTTAAATACAAAAAGAAAAAAGAAACTACAGCACAGCAAAAAACCCAAATGAACAACAAAGAAATTTACTATCACACATATGATGCAAATACAACGAAACCACGTTCTTCACAAGAGCAACATCGAAACCAAATCATCACCCCCATTACACATCAACAAACAAAAGATTGTCCCCACAACCCATCGGCATCAGAAACGGAACATCACCCATATATTCCACCAGAAATATACCAATTTAGCCAATATCCAACTAAACAAGAAAGAAACCGAGATTCCATAAATTTTCACCTTCATCCACCAAAAATCACCCACACTTCATATGTATATGTAGATATGGAAAGTCAACTGCCATTCAATCACTGTCATTAATCTATAAAAGAAAATATTAAGAAAGCCCTAAACAACAAAAAGGTCAGTATATTAATGCACATCCACAACACACACACATACGATCGCACACCTCATCATACCTCCACACAATTAGAAAATTAAAACAAAAAATAACACAACACAATACAACCGTTACATACGACGACAATAAGTAGGGCTAAATTACGACATGTTTCGACATAACATAAATGTCATCCTCAGGCTAAAAACAAATGTTGTTAAGCATTAAATTCTTAAATTAGTAAGTATGCTAATCGTAATTTAAGTATTTAATGCTTAACAACATTTGTTTTTAGCCTGATGATGACATTTATGTTATGTCGAAACATGTCGTAACTTAGCCCTACTTATTGTAATTTTTAACTGATTTATCATTAATTGTTTTTATTAGTTTATTACTATTTCAATCTTTGATCAACGTAACTTCAACTTTCAACTTCTTATTTCAATTTAATTGTAATAAATTCCATATGGGGAAGGTTTTGTGATTTTTAATTCACCATTATTATACACTCAACCATTCTAAAACAACCATCCAGAAATTCAACACCCACGCCACATCCCTTAAAATCAAAAACCCCAAAACACCCGCACTATACAGCTTAATTAAATTAAACAAAAAAACCTCCCTATAAGACCAATTACATCGTCCATCAACTCACCCACACAAAAAATTGCCAGATTTCTCAACCACATACTAATAAATAAAGTCAAATACAAAACTCACTACTCAATCTCCACCTCACAACAACTCATAGAAATCCTAGACAAATTTCAACATCAACACAAAAACATAAGCTTCACTCTCGTATCATTCGACATCGTCAATCTATATACTAATATCCCGATTAAAGACACCATAAAAATACTAACTGATTTACTTTATAATAACACCCAATTCATACAGAAATATAAACTCACCCCCCTAGATATTGAAAACCTACTCAACCTCTTCAAAACCACTATAGCCCAAAATTTCTTTACATTCAACAACAAAATATATATAATGCAGGACATAAGTGACATTATTGCCAATATATATACATCGACGACATTGAAAAACACATATCAAACCTCCCCGACTTCAATCACGCCACCCTATGGGTCAGATATGTTGACGACGTACTCTCTCTCTCTCTGGGCTGGCACCCACAAGAACTCACTACATTTCGTAACAAAATAAATCACCGGTCCAAGATAAAATTTACCATTGAGTCAGAAATCAATAATACCTACCCTCAATTTTCTCGACCTTACCCTTGTCAGAAAACCAACACACCTAGAAATTAACATATATAGAAAACCTACCACCACCGACACTATTATACCTTATCATTCCCACCACGCCCCTCAAATAGAAGCATCAGCATTTAACTTCCTATTCAACAGATTACTTCACACACCCCTATCCAAAATATACTTCACTAGAGAATTCAATGAATATTGGCTGGTGGGTTCATACTCACAAAGGGGTGTGAATGAAATCAATGAAACGAAACACTACCTCCCCTTATTAATTTAATATATTGTTGAATTTGTTGGAAATCACATAAAACTGGGATGCAACATGTTTCGGGTTTCTACTAAACCCATTCTCAAGCTTTGGTGTTAATTATAGAAAAACATTACATCTAAGAATAAATCTTAAATTGATGATGTGTGAAAATAACTATTTAATCACACTTAAGTTTAAAAATAATAGGGACCCTAAACGGGAACACCGGTTGGCCTGAAGGGCTGATGGTGGATGAGGGTGGATGGATTAAAATTATGGAAACCAATACTACATGTGACAGCAAGTGCAAGATGAAATGTCAAAAGAATTCAATACCATTTTACAAATTAGCACCAACAATAATTACCCATATGAATATATTCAAAACATGTATTACAAAATCAAACGTAATATCACCCTTAAACAAATATACCCCCATCATAAAACTTCTAAAAAATATATAGCTATACCCTACCACGACCCCTCCATACACAATAAACTTACTAAAACTTTAAAACCCTACATTGGCCTAACCACCTGGAACATTGCAACCCCCTTCAAAGAGCACTTCACGAACACCCCAAAATCTGCCATTGGTACTCACACAAAGAACACAACCACAGCATCTCGCTCGATAACACCAAATTACTCTACCAATCCAACAGTTTCAACAAACTAAAAATTCTGGAACACTATGCCATCGACATAGCCAAAAAAGATGGAGTAAAAAATAAATAAAAAACATAGTTTACAAATATCTATTATTTAGGTAAGTAAATTTCAATTGTAAGCGTGACTTTGTGTAAAGAGCTTACAGAAAAATGATACCTGAACTACCTGAACCATGATCAAATTTTGGAAATGATTGCAGAAATCTGTGACATTTAATACCAACACGGTACGATTAAGCTCATAAATTTGAACCAGCCTTACTTCAATACACAATTACACATACATTTAGTGATAACCTGAATAATAAAGGCTCAACTATGTTGTTAACGAAAGAGAAGCATTTCCAAGAGTGTATGCTGACTCTAGATATTTAAATGCATTGCAGAAACTAATAGAAAGAGACGAAAACAGTGTATTGAAGAAAATTCCTATACCTATTAGAAGTGTTAAAAAGGTTTTTTTATAGGAAGTTTAAAAATATACAAAAATCATATATAAATTAATAGCAAATTATTAAAACGATCTCCTTTATGAGCCATTATTAAATACCTAAAGGAAACCGTAAATTAAGTTGTAGACAAAGCTTTTACGTTGGGTACTGTCTATTAAGGCTAAGTAAATAATACGTTCATAATTAGCTATTTCAAAGTCTGGTTTTGAATTACACAATATTTTATGGGGTAAGTAGGCGTTCTCTTCATAATTGTAATTCAAAATAATAGACACTCGCTTTTGTTATACGAAACTTCTCGTAGGTATAAAAGAGTTTGAAAATTTAAATTAAAAACAGATTGTTGTTACTTAAGCATAAAGCCCATAAAATAAAGTTAGCCGTTCTTTCCTAGTTTATATTAAACTTGTTTCAAGTTAGATAGTTTGTCCTATAACTTAAAAGATATTTAACTGTTTAGTATTCAAAGTTTAATGTTTCATAATATTTTACATATTTAAATTACATTTTGAATCATTGCGAAAAAATTTATAGAGAATTCTAATTATTCGCCGCATTTACTATGCCGTAAAAGTGTAGGGTTTAATTTATACCATTTTTTTGTCTGAGCATTGCGTAAAAACGTGCATTTTGAATTGTACTTACAATCGTTCATAATTATGGTTTATTACGAAATCGTGTCGGGTTATTAATAAACAATTAACTTGGTAGCGGAGCTTCCGATTAGATGATCTGATACGTTATGTAAATTAATAGCAGTGACAATAAGGAGTTACTTAGCACGGTAAACATAGGTATTCATGGAACATTTCCCTTACATAAACACATTTCAAAGAAACCAACTTGTTAACATATAAAGTGAAGCTGCGTTGTTTTAGTTGAACGAACATAATTTAATTATTTTATTCCTATAATTGTGAAAGTTATTGAAAAATAAGTTCCCAGTTTCAAAAGACCATTGTTCTGTTAATTTTTGATATTCTGAAAAAATAAAAACACCAATCTGTTTGTAAATAAACAGGGTTTGTTTAACGCACCCCCTCACATACACAATCCTGTAAAACGCACTATACTAAGCTGACTGTTTAGTGCAGTCAAAGAAGTCAATATTTTCTCTAAGAAAGGAAAAAATTCCAGATATGTTGTCCGTTGGTGGAAGGGTGTATTTTTGGGTTATAATGAACGTGCAAAAAGCTCAGCCCCGTATCGTGTTCGCAACGAAAATTACAGTGCAAAAAATACGTTTTTCTTCAACAACTCAAAAAATATCACCTTCAGGGGAAAAGTGAAGACGAGAAAATTGTAGAGAATGTAATTTTACCCAAAAAAGGTGCTTAAAAAAATTTTGTACGAGCATTTGCACTCGAACTAGATTTTTTTAAACCATGGGCAATTTGTTTTAAATGAGATAGTGTCGAGCGCGTTGTGGCATTTTTTGTTGATAACTCGAAACGGTGCGTAGAATCGGAAAATGATTCAACTGAAAGTTGTAGACAGTTTAATTACCAACAATTTACATTTTTTATTTTTTTTGTACGATCAATATTGACAGAGATATGAATTTTTTTAACATTTATTACGTTACGGCAAATATAAGTGGAAAGTGTTACCACTATTAAGTAATGATTCGGTAATTACTAATAATAATTGAAATACGAGTAATATGTACATAATAATATATGTTGAATATTGAATATAATATTTTGTAATTAATGCTTTGCATCGAATGCCAAAAAGTAAACTGAAGCCACTGTGTCAGCGCGTGTACAACTCACCATGTTGCTCGACCGCGGGCCCTTTATTGTATACTATTCGTCCTAAAAATATAGTCCCGTACATAACGATACCTAAATGTATTCAGATTCACTGGAAATAATTGAAAAAATTTTCAACAATTGTTAAGTACATTATTTTTAACTTTGGCGTTTTCTCCACGATAGAGACCTTCTGAAGGAGTTGTCAAGTGGGACAGTTAATGAAACTTCAAGCACTTCATTCAACTTGCCGACGTTTCGACTGGGGGTTCAGTCTTTTTCAGGGATCTGAAGAATTAGAAGATTCAGAAACGGACCAATATCTACTCATTCGATCCAGTACTGGTAAATAATTATTTATTGGATCGAATGAGTAGACTCGAGACTTTCTTATTAAATAAAAATGGCTTAAAAAATTGCTTAAAAAAATTTAGCTCGAGTACAAGTGCTCGTACAAAATTTTTTAAGGACCTTTTTTGTGTAAAATTCCATTATCCAACTTTTTCGTCTTCACTTTTTCCCCTAAAAATGATCTTTTTGAGTTATTGAAAGAAAACCTATTTTTGCACCGATAAGTTAGCCCAAATAGCCTCAAAACAACTGTTTTATGGTCCAGAGCCGGCTCTTCCACTTACAGTATCACCTGTAAACAACTTAATAACTCAAGACGCCCAAGCTCAGCATAAGGTTTTAGGTGGAACTTGATGTCAGAATGCCGTCACGCGAGAGAGGACCATCACGTAGCCTGGCGCGTTTTTGCACAGGGCTATCCAGAAAGAACCTGCGACTACTTGTGGGCATACTTTCTGGGCACTGTAAACTTAACAAGCACATGCACCACATAGGCTTGGTTGAATCACCATCCTGTAGAGGATCCTACACAGAAGATGAGACGGCGCACCACATACTTTGAGAGTGTCCCGTACTTGTCGAATTAAGACGATCCATGTTGGGGGACTCCTGGCCGGACATGGCTAAGATTACAGCCGCGCTTCCCCGTCCAGCATCCTCAGGTTTATCTCACGTGTGTGATGGCTTGAGTGATGCTGCGGGGTCGAACGACTCTAAACAGGGAGGCAGCACAAAGGGCCCGAATAGGTGACCTAGGTGCGCGTGAACTTCTGACCACCCTCCCATCGTAATCCAGAATCCAGAGTGCACCTTTTTTGCACTGTAATTTTCGTAACGAACACGATACGGTAGTGGGTTTGTTGTACCTTCATTATAACCCACAAATCCCTCCACCAACGGACAGCCCATATGGAATTATTTCCTTTCTGAAATTAATTTTGACTGGGCTAATTGGTTATGGGGTTACCGCAAAGAAAGGATGTTTCTTAGTACACCTACTACTCGTGAGGAATTGAAACAATCCTTATCACATATCAATGAAAACATTCCACTTACTGCACTTCACAGTGCAGCTCATAACATAGAAAAACGACTTTATCTCAAGAGGTGGTAAATTTTTTCTTGTTTGGTCTTTATTAATAAACCCCGTTTCTTCACAAACAAAATGATGTTTTTATTTTTTAGAATCACAAAAATTAGCAAGGCAATGGCTATTTCAAATTGGGAATTTACAGGAAAGCATTCCCTATAGTATTCATACTCGTACTTACAGGAAAGTTGAAGAACAAAGAAAGAAATTCAGACACGAATGTACAACAGCATAAAACATATTAAAAACTAAACAATGTTCAGGCTCTAATGAGGCAATTGCTAAATATCGTCGGAAGTTCTGTTCTGCTATTACTTTATGTGGCGGTTTACACATCCTGGACTAGATATACTCTACTTCACTTTCACTTTTTCTATTAAGTGGTTAGTTAGCTAAGGAGAAAGCTTTGAATCGTCAAAATAACTAGTTTTCGGCTTACGCGTCGTTACATTTGTTCCACAGTCTACGTTGAAAGACTTGCCTTGTCTTTTACATTGTGAGCCAAAACAAGGATTTTTGGGATCCATCCCCCTAGCTCCCAATGGTGGTGAGCTGTTAAGTCTAGGTTTTTCAAGACCTCACTGCTGAATGTGAAACCAAAAGTTCTGACGTTTCGCAAGACATTGCAGCTTAAATCTTTGAACACAAACTGTGAAACCAATATAACTACGCGGTATAAGTCGAAAACAGTTCTCGGAATCGCGAAAGCCTCAAATTATTTAGCTTTTTTATCGTTAACATCAAATGCTTCTTTTAATAAATAGAGATATAGTGAAATGCTATTATTCCAGGATATTATAGCAAACCCAAAAGTTATTGCGTCAATTCCATTCTGCCAATATTGCCGAAGGTTTTTCAAATGGCTTTATACAAGGAAGTGTGAAATAGTTTGGGGATAATTACTTGTTTATTGAAAACCAGTTGGGAATTACAAAAACTAGGAGTACTGCTGATGGGGCCATTAATTTTGTTGGTTACTGTTGAAGGTGTCTTGAACATGGTCATCTTTATTGACGTGATTTTATAAAGAATTATACGATCAAACGAACTTACCTGTGAAGTTCGATCGTAATTATATGAAGCGTCCAGTCCGAATATATTATCTTGATTATTTACTATGTAGTGCGCTTCCAGCGACACCCCACCTGCACCCTTTCAGTAAGTAAAGCTAAAAATAGCTCCCGAATCTCCCCCGCCCAGTCCCGTCTACTTACGACGGTATGTATTCATTCCTTTAAAGAGTGTACTGTTCATTATCAGCAACGAACGGGGTTATAGGGCGGGAGGGAAGATAATATATTCGGACTGGACGCTTCATATAATTACGATCGAACTTCACAGGTAAGTTCGTTTGATCGTATAATTATATTTGCGTCCAGTCCAAATATATTATCTTGATTATTTACTATGTAGTTGTTCAAAGAAATCGAATTGCTGATAAGTGAACGGGTAACAATGTATCGATAACCCCAAAAAGCAACAGGGATAAACTAATGTATTGAATGGGGGATGTATTTTACATCAAACCATTGAATACCGTTACTCAACGATCAAACTAACACAGTAGTGTTGAATGCGTAATCGTAATCATAAGAGTACGATAAAACGAAATAAGAAACTCTTTTAAAACTGAAAGAATTCGTCCTTGTAGTAAAAAATTGCAGTTTGTATTCTATAACCGCGCTATAACGAAGAAAAACAAACTAGAGCCTTGTAAATATACATAAGAGTAATGTATCATCACAGTATTATATACTGTGGTATCATCATCACAATGTATACAACTCGTATAATCTGTGGTATCATATTACGTAGCATAATATAGTATTGTTCGTAGTGACTAATATTGGATTTCAAACTGTGGCAAGATTAAAAATATCTTTGCCAAAATCGGTTTCGTTTGAAAGAGGATGGTTATAGAAATTCACAAAAGTTGAAAATCGTTGCGACCAGCCGGCTGTTTTACGTAATGTGTCCAAGGGTACACTTTGTACACTGTTGAAAAACAGCGGAAGTAGATGCGTGTCTCGTGGAATGAGGCAAAAATTTATAGAGTCGAGAACAGCTGACGATAACAGCTTCTTAACCGATTTACTCAACGCCTGCTTATTGGCATACTATATGTGGCTTTTTTATTTCCGAAAAGGAAGACCTTATTTTGTTTCCCTGAACTCCTTTGTCCATCGATATATTGGTTTAAGGTCGTTGCCTCGCATAGATTGGGTTTTGTAAGATTCAATTTGACGTTCCTTTCATAAAACCTTTTATTATTGGGTCTGCAGCTAAATTGTTGGCAAGAATGAGACTAAGGGCTGGTCGATAGGAATTCATTAGTCCCTATCTGCAACTATGAACTTCATAACTTTTCTGTAAATGTGTTCTGCTTGGTATGAGAAAATCAAAATTCGGTTTTCTTTACAGAAGTCCCACCAAGGACAGGAGGTTGTAAAATACTGCGTAATTGTTGATGTGGTGATAGATGAAAAAATCGTTGAAAGTTGAAATACTTTCTTTAGGAACGCCTTTAGCTACAACCGAGTCCCACATGATTTGGTGTACACCAGGATAAGTTCACGAGATAGCGAGTGAATCTTCCTGACGGCGAAATTAACAAACTTGGTAACGGAGAAAACGATGGGTACCAAGGTAGTGTGACCAATAAGGTACCATCATAATTCCTACAGATTTGTCCGTGAGTATTTTTTGGAGGACCTGTAAGATGAAATTGAAAGAGGCATAAAGGCTAAAGGCATCCCATCACAAAAGTAGCGCCTTCGCAGCGCTGGAATCTGGATCCTGTCGCCTCAAGATACATATTGTTGATATTTGTCAGTAAGATAAGAAGCAAAAATAACCACCTCAGGTACGCCAAAATGCTCCGTGATAGTAGATATTGTACCTACTTATACTGCCCATGCGAATAATGTTTTGATAGCAGTGTTGTTGTCGAATTTGATAAGAATATTGCAATTCGACAGATAGCTGGCGAAACATTTTAGACCGTAAGGTATAGCTTGTAGTTGTAAGAAGTTAATATGTAATTATTTATCTAAGCTCTCCCAGAAGCCAAGAGTTCTTTCCTTGCCACAATACCCACAGCCTGTTAAAGAGGCATCAGTAAATGTTTCAGTTTGAAGGTTATCAGATTTAATGTCCTAGAATGATTTAGAAATATTTTGCACCCACCAAAGTAGGTGTTCATGGACAAACCCCGCAATATGTACATTGTACAGCGTACAGCCACCCGATTTGATGCCTGGGCAAGCTGATGCTAAAATGCCAATGAACTTTGCGGTCTTGTTAATAGTCTGAATTTTTTCCCGACGATAAGGTTAATCCCATTTCAGATGTGGCAAAAAGAAATCCTAAAAATTTTTTATTTCCTAATTGGATTAAGAGCACTCGTGTCCCTGTTTATGGTGACACCTAGTGATTCCAAGAGGTTAACTTTCCGACGTAGTTCAAGGATTTTCTCGATGATAAGAAAATCGACTAAAAAGTTGCACCCAGAATGCCCTGTTGATGTAAATTTGAAAGCACTGGCTTCATTAATTTTGAGGCCAAAATTCCAAAGGGCACGCACGTGAATCCATAGAGACCGCTTTCGAAATGAAATCGTAAGCATTTACGATGGTCAGGTTGAATAGGATTGACAAGTATGCGCCCTTTAAGTCGATGGCAAACATGTAGGTACATATTATTCGGCTTAATAACCTTAACACAGTCCTGTAGAGATTAATATTTTAAGGTTTAAAAGAAATCTTTTCTGCCATTAGATTTCTTTTCCCTTGTTATATCGTTTTCGATAGGAACAGTATGCGGGGGGAGGTGATCCGCGGAAGGGAATTTTGTAACCTTGTATCCATGACAAAACGTTGTCATCCTGGACCAAAGTTTGTCAAGTACTACTAAAGTACGTGAGGCAGCCAGAAACCAAAACGCTTGTATGGATAGCATTTCGGGAAGGAGGGTCCCCCATGTGCCCTCACATCCCTCCTTGTTCGTGTTGTTGCACAGGACTGCCCCCCCCCCCCCCGTTTTCCGGCGAAAAAATCCGAAGGACTGTGACGATGTCAAACGGGAGGTAGATGGCTCGCTGATAATGGAACTCAAAGCGATACAGACTTTGTCCCGTGTTGTAGCGGCCTATATTTTTTCCCACAAATCAGGACCAAATAGCAATTCGCTCGAGGGTAATTTTTCCCCAGCACAGGTAAGTGACTTAGTCAGGAAGGGAAATAACAGTTCCCTGCGCTTTGCGACATTACGTAGAATGTATTGCAAACCATGCGCCCTGAGCCAAAATGTAAGCACGTACTGATATGGATATACCTGAATCGTCGTTCAATAAAACAGTTATTGAAGGTCTCAAAGCTGATAAAACTTTGCTCAACGTAACCCTGGGTTAACTGCCCGGTCGTCTTTGGTTAAACCAAAGTCAAAATCTAGGCTACATTGGTTCTACTGCTGCGAGTAAAAAGGAAGCAAATTTTTCCGCTTTATTACATCGTAACCCAAAGTAATCAGAGTTGCTACCGAAAAATCGAAGTTCGGCTCCTTAAAAACAGGCGTCTCACTGCACTGAGGGAGACCGGCCCTACTAGTAGCATTCCTCCGCGAAACATCGAGAGTAACGGTACTCCTTTTGCTAAAGAGCGAGATAGCAACACTAAGGTTTGCGACTAAGTCGCCAACAACTTCAGATCAAGCGTGAACTCTCGGTTCACTAGGCAACCGATTCTATCGGCAAACGCCCTCGTACTTAGTGCGTTTCCGCGAAATCGAACCACACAGGGACCGACTTTCGCATAAGGAAGATAGGACTCTCCGAGAAGTCATCCCACGTGGAGAATGACCTTCACGGTGAGATCTAGCGCAATATTCTCCTCGTGAACTCGAACTACTCGGAGGACGACAGACACGAGAACGAGAATAGCGAGATTGCTTTGCCGTCTTTCCTCTGCTGCCAGATCCAAATCTACGTCTCCATGGTATAATATGGAAGATAGAACTCTCCGAGAAATCATCTCACGAGGAGAATGACCTTCACGGTGACGAGCTCCAGCCCAATATTCTCCTCGTGAACTCGAACTACTCAGAGAACGACAGACACGAGAATGGGAATAGCGGGATTGCTTTGCCTTCTTTCCCCTGCTACCAGATCCAAATCTACGTCTCCATGGTACAATATGGAAGATAGAACTCTCCGAGAAGTCATCTCACGAGGAGAATGACCTTCACGGTTACGAGATCTAGTGCAATATTCTCCTCGTGAACTCGAACTACTCAGAGAGCGACAGACACGAGAACGAGAATAGCGAGATTGCTCTTCGAGAGGATCTCTCCGACAACCCATCTCACGAGGAGAATGACCTTGCCGGTGACGAGATCGAGAGCGGTAGTCTCTATGCCTATAAAGGAACGCAAAGTCGTCAAGCTTGGGCAGATGCGTTTGTATCCCAATGTGTTGTGAAGGTTGTAAGAACAACGTGCAAAAAGCTCCATAAACATCCACTATTTTCGTTATCCATAAGATACACTTTTATTAAGTGGTAGGACTACACAAACGCCACTACTTTATTGAAGTGGTAGAGCCCGATGACCTCAATGACGTCACGAACAAATGCGTATAGGCATAGCTTGTCTGATTGTACCATGCTTTTACCTAAATTATGCTAAAACTGTCTAGAAAAGTTAGGTATACTTACATGTATGCAGTATTGTACCTAAAACTGCAAAAAACACGCGTAGTTCGACGAGATCGATCACAATCGACCGCAGGTTAGAATGCACCAAAAACGAATGAATACATACCGTCGTAAGTAGACGGGACTGGGCGGGGGAGATTCGGGAGCTATTTTTAGCTTTACTTACTGAAAGGGTGCAGGTGGGGTGTCGCTGGAAGCGCACTACATAGTAAATAATCAAGATAATATATTCGGACTGGACGCAAATATAATTGGAATTGGTCGTATAAGTCTCAAAAAGGTGAATTATTTCAAAAATACGTAAGTTTCAACTAATGACACTTTCTGAATTACATGGCGCCCTTCCCAACTGGTACGTAAAGCTCATTGGTTAAATAATCCTTGCGTGAAGCTATCATAGCTGAGGAGTGCCGTTATAATAAATATTTACGTTAAACCATGGATAAACTTACATTCTTGCAAAATTGACACGTTACAACATATTTTTATCGTCTTTATACATTAGTTTAATTTAAATGATAGCAATGGCTGTTGCTAGCATAAGTATCTTTAATAAATAGGTGTGTCGAGGCAATTTTTCTTAGCGTATTAAAGTTTCATGACTGAGGTCTTTCATATCACCCCAATTAAAATGTCCGGGTAATTATAGCAGTGACAACTATTCATATGTGACCCAGCCTTTTAGTATCCAAACAAACTTTATAATTTCAATTTAATACTAATTACACAATTTATAAATTAACAAGTTGTGTGGATAGGTGTATAAGGACCGTAATGTTTAAATTGAAATGGGTATTATAAGGAAGTAATGTTAACGAAGCAGAAAGTTTTATGAACGTATGGATCGTTTATCGGATGGTAACGAAATGTACAAAAGTATAAAAGAGAAAAACCCATTTTGTAGCACATCTTATAAAATTGGATTTTTCTCTTTACGTCATAAATACCGCGGAGTAGCTCATCCTATAAATTATAATAAAAAATTTAAGCTTATTCAAAATTTACCGGGTTATAAAAATCGTTTTCTACCTCTTTCATCATCAAACCCCGTTTACACATAAAACTGATTTACGAAGTTTCTCGTAAAAAATGCAGAAGTTTTCTTACCATTCTTCTTACTATTTGTTACAAATACGCCACCCATTGGTATTGAAAATATATAATATTAATGCTGTCTTATTTCACTTATTATACCTAACTCTAACTATACCCTCTCACCATCCAGGGAAACAGCACCTCTCGAAGCTTTTCAATATAAGGTTACTGATAATGCTCTGTGACACCTGATTCGAACAATTTTTATTCGTTCTTGTCCACATTTCTGCGTTAGTCTGTATTCCAGAAACATTTACGAATTTGTTTATTGACGTCTCTACTCTACGTGATTTCAATTGAAAAACTGTTTTCTAGCGATAAAATTTCCAATAACCTCTTCAAATACCTATTTAATTGACTCCAAAAAGTGTACACAATCTTACAAGTCAATTATAAATTGGGGGGGGGGGGCTATAGTAAATGATATCCGAAAATACGTGAACAAGAATCTCTAATCAGTAAAACAAATTCCAAATTAGTTCATCTTAATTATCAATATTAATTTTAGATGATCGAGAAGGGTTTGTTTTCCCAAAATTAATCTTACGGTTAATTGGCTTCATTAAGTTTAGTTTTTAATGCCCCATCTCAGTAAACCCTAATTACTTCACATTTTCGAGTGCAATTTGCTTGCGAGTAAAACGAATTTTAGTGAAAACTTCAAAATGGGACGACGCTGAAAGTGAATAAAGGTACTATAATTGGCCGCCAGTTTTTTTAACATTGCTAATTGGAGTTAATTATTAAACCTCAAGGGTTTGAAAGAGAAACAGACTGTTTGATTTATTATCTAAACAAAAATAAATATTTCGTATTACAAGTTTATTTTTAATTAGGGGATTAAAGTAAAGTAAAGTAGATATAAGTATAAAATAGTAATCAGCTACTGTTAGGATTACAAATGTCGCCTTTAATTATAATAATAATAAGTAATTACAGCACTAGAAACGAAAACGTAATTTCGAATTACCCTTATTGTTACTTAATCCACTCGTGGTTCTCCATTTATTTGTTACGTGAGTGATCTCTTTTGAATTGTATTCATAACAACAGGTACACTCAAAACTGTCGAGGGGTCATTTTTTATAATTAAACCGATTAAGTATCCGGTAACCCTCATATTATGTGAGCCAATACACTTCCAACTCATAAGGTATACCAGTAGTGGCATCTGTACACGACAAAAAACGGCGTTGGATGATCAAAAAGGTCTCCATTGGCAGAATGAATACCTAGAACCCTTAGATCACGAAGGAGAGCCATCAAAATTTTTGAGGGGGGGGGGGGGGGGGGGTCGTTAATATCTCCTTTTTTAGGTTACAAAATTATGTTTAGTATCATTTTCGACTAAACTCGAGACGTAGAATCCATTTATGAAATAATATTCATATTATTTAATATAAAAAACTCGAAAGAAAATTAATAAATATTGGCTTTTGCCTTTAAAAGGGTTGCCATGTTTTTGCCACGATAATTTAATTAAAGTTAGATGTGTCCGTTCCGATGTTCCGAACGGCTAACTAAGCTTCGGTCAAGGTCATCTCCCGCTTGCATGCCGCGCATATCGCTCCATGGTATATCAATTTAAAGGAAATTTATTTCTGCATCGAATAGGCCGATAATTAAATAGGCATTCCATTTAAAAAAAGAGAATTTTTAAAGTTTTTCTAAAGTCTGGAAATAACGTCAAATAGATACGTAACCGCGGGTAATTTTTTATAATCCATGACAGACAATTGTGTCTCAATCTTTTGACATTGAGAACCTAAAATCACATTTCCCTAACTTTTACCACTTTCGACTTTCAATTTTATTTCCTAAACAAGATTTTGACATTTTTCAGTGAACAAAATTTTTTTTCTCAACAATCAAAATTGATTCGCCGATTATTTTAAGCATACTTACTAAACATTTTATGACACATCAGAATGTGAAAAAAAATTGCCTGGTTTGTATTTAAAATAAAGAAGTTCATGCTCACTTCCGGTATTTCCGGAAGTGCTGCCATTTGGAAAATATTTTTATTTAATAGATAAAATACGGCATGTCGCATGTGCAAAATTTCAAATTTCTAGCTTTTACAGTTCTTGAGATACTTCTAACCGACCGTCACCGTGAGACACCCTGTATAATAGATGTGGCCGATTTTGCACAAAAAATGGAAAATGTCGATTTTTTTTTAATTTTTTGGCTGTTTCTGTGAAAAATATTGCAAATTAAATATCAAATATCAGAAATGAATTCTACATGTTTGATTTATTTGGAAACGACACCAAAATGGACCTTGCAGCTACAAGTTAGAGACATAAATTTCTCCCCCTCACATGCCCCTCCATTTAAAAAACTTACATTAAAAAATTAATGGCTCCCCCTTCTTAAATCATTCTTTTCATCCTAAAGATAAACACTGCAAAAGGACATGTCTTAATCATTAATTGTAAACCAGCAACTACAGGTGATCCTAATGCCTAGTTAACGTCGCATGTTTCCCCGTTTCTAAAAAACAGATAAGAGTCTCCTGAGAAATGCATTTCCTGACTTCTCTACCAAAAACTTGAGGTGCTGGGCACTTCTATCAAACTTAGTCGCTTAGGTTTTCAGAAATATGAGAGTGGTCAGTTCAT
Organism: Pyrocoelia pectoralis; assembly: GCA_036250285.1. Classification (NCBI taxonomy): domain Eukaryota; kingdom Metazoa; phylum Arthropoda; class Insecta; order Coleoptera; family Lampyridae; genus Pyrocoelia; species Pyrocoelia pectoralis. The sequence goes on from CM070075.1 coordinate 11,506,623, forward strand.
GGTTGGTTGCTGATAATCATTAAAATAGTGATTTCGACAGTCGCAGCGACTAACTTCGAAAAATGCTTTTCACATTCAACCACTTAACGTAGTGAATTTTAAATTGGCTTAGATAAGATAGCTCAGTCTCAATTTTCTTTAGACGGGTGAATGATGGCAAAAAGAAATATCTTTATGAAATGGAGTTTAAATGCATGAGGGTCTCTCAGAATGTTATATTGACAACTAATGTGCAAAATTTCTCTTTGAATAAGGAGATATTTTTGCTTAAAACTTTAAGAAATTCATTCTCAGAAATATCGCTTTTCTACAGGTCCATACTTATTTTTCACATGACAGAAAGGTTATTATTTATGTAAACGTTCTATAAGACAAGTAGTTTTATAACGCGATATATTTATTCTCTAGCATTCCCTCTAAAACTCGCCTAAATAATAAAGATATGAAACATTGCTTGACACACAAAAATGAATAGCCAATCGATCTAATGTATGTACAATGTTTTAATAATAATGTATAGAATATGTATGAGGGATGATTGATGGTTTTTTAGAAGTTTTGATATATTTAAATAAAAAATAGATTGTGTTTCCGAAATACTATAATCGGAAATGTACGACTTCACTGTATCGAAAAAGAACTCGTTATGCTTAGCTTTTCACATCAAATGAAAATTCGCTTCTGTACCTAAAGTAAGAATCGCTCAATATTTAATGATACAAATGAAAAGCGGCAACCGTATTACAAACATTTCTTTCGTACCAGAGAAACTGCTTCAATTTACACAGATTTCATGGAATTTTTAAAAATGTAGCCAAAACCAGAACAAATGTACACTATGCAAGCTATTTGTATTCGTATGTTTATATACACGTTAGTGAGATTTGACAATTTTTACAGTTTCTAACAATGTAAACTTAAATAAAACTTGTAAATATTATAAAAATTTATAAGATTACATCTTTAATTTGTTTACGTTATGGCAGCAACTGAAATGATTGTAGCGGTCAATGATCTGTAATATGTAAATTACAAGAAGATTTGAACATTGTAATCACTATATAATAACCGAGACGTGTGTATATGTTTGTGTTGCTGTGCACTTTTCCGACAGTCGCCGAATCCCGACGAATGCGGATGTGATATTTTAAAACCAAAGCTATTATAAATTTATAACCTACAAATTAATGCTACAAGCTACAATTATAGATACCCCGCAAACTACGTAAATATCTGCACTAATTTTTTTCAAAGTAAGTTTTAAACATTTTAGTATAAAAGTCCGTCATCTTATTCAAGCGGTATTTGTGTCTAAATATATTTTCTTTACTTAGAAAATACGTTCAAAGTTTCCTTATGGAGATTACGTGTAAAATAGAATTCGCTATTTGTGCTTATTTTTGGGTGAAAATTTTGTGTAAACATGCAAAGTTTGTCTGTCCGAGGTCCTTAACCCATTTCGAACATTAAAAAAATGCCAGAAAGTATTTTCGCGAAAATTTTCAAAATGACAAGTATCGGAAACTTTTTCTCGATAACATGGAAATTTAATTATTTCAAGTTGAAAAGTTATTTAAATGATGAAAAATGATTCTATTATGCCTCGCGTTAACATTTTCATGGTTAAAATGATGTAAAAAGTAGTAACAGCATTCATCGTAGACTAATTTATGTGTCCCGATACCTTCTTTCGGTAACTTTCGAAATGTACATGTTTGTGTGCTTATTTCGAATTTAGAGATTTTGAACGATGAACGATGTCGTAGGTAACATATATAGTCGAATGTTTTCACCGAGAAAAATGTTTTTGTCTACATATTTAACTTAATATCTATTGATGAAAGTAGGTGGCAAGTGTATTGTTACGTTACACTATACCAAAGAGAATACCTATACTTTGACTATACTTCTAAATATACAACTTATATTGTAATTAAGAGGAAGTAAAATCCATATTTATTGCTGTACATATACGTGTAAATGGTGGCCTTTAGTTAGTGAAATAAACAAAAATTTGAAACTGTTTAAGGTAGAGAAGGTCTTTCTATAAAACAGATGTTATGCAACGTTAGACCAGCTTCTATTTGTACATTTTATGTTTTATGGTATTTTTAGTTTTACTATAGTTAAAGATGAATGTTAAAACGTTCTCCCTAAGGCCATTCGTATTCCCAAAAAGTTGCCAGTGTCCAAATTGAGTTCATTTACATTCAAAATTCATTCTAAACTATCCTTATGAAGTTCACACGGAATTTGTTATATTTTCGTTAATTTTTGGGCAAAGACTATGTGCAAAGACGTAATTAACATTGTGAAAGGGCCATTATGTATTTTTGGTCTCAAATCTATTCCAAAAAGTTTGCGTTTTACATTTTTTTTAATAATTGGTAAAAATTTACTTTAAGTAGGTAGGAACGAATTCGTATATCTTTACCAAATATCAACCCATTTTTGTGATTTTTACGTCAAATGTAAGTAAATGTAATCCTTTATTTTAGTTACTTTAATAACTTGCTAAATTACAGATACCTACAGGGTCAAAAATCTGAAAAGGTACAAAAACGTAAATTTTTTTTCTTTTTCCAAGCAACTAAGCCAGCTCAACAAGGTGTGATATTTTAAAACAAAAGCTATTACAACCTACAACCACAGATACCCCCTCCCCCCAAAGCACGCAAAACGCGAGAATCGCGTGTACCCCCGTTTATTCATTCTATAAATATAAAGTTAATGTAAACACATGGACTTTTGTAAAATGTTCTTGATTTAGTTGTGACTTTTAAATATATTCATAAACCTGTTAAATCCACTAGAAACGTAACTGTAACCTCCTATCGACCAATCAGTATGCTGCCAGTAATGTCCAAGGTATTTGAGAAACTTATACTAAAATCATCTACTAAAACAAAGGAAGCTACTACCCGATCATCACTGTGGCTTTAGAGTTTAGAGAACCACATGGGACGATAGATGAAGTACACAAGATAGTACGTCAAATAAATTCAGACTTCGAAAAAAAGTGATTCTACTCAGCTGTATTCATAGACGCGTCTCAGGCATTTGATAAGGTCTGGCACTCAGGACTGTTGCTTAAATCAAAAGACAGTTGCCGCACAACTTACATAATTTACTAAAATTTTACTTAAGTTCTACGTTAAACATAATGATGAATACACTACGTTGTCCCCGATACAGTTCGGAGTGCCACAAGGAAGCGTTCTTGGGCCACTAGTGTATTTACTCTTTACAGCAGATATACCAACATCCCCATTTACGAGTACAGCAACGTTTGCTGATGATACGACTCCGTTGACGCACATAGGGATCGAGAAAAAGCATCAGTAACTTTACAAGAACATATAAATAAAATCCAAAGTTGGAGAATAAAAGTCAATGAACAAAAATCGACACCTGTGAGGTTCACAATGAAAAGAGTTACCTGCGCCCCAATAACTTTTAACCATCAAAAAATACCACAAGCTACTCACGCAAAGTTTCTTGGTATTCAATTAAGTAGAAGAGTAACTTGGAGAAAACATATTGAAGCAAAGAAAAAACAAATAAATATGTATAAGATTTAAAACACTGTATCGGGCAACGGTTGCAACACAACTTAAAAAACAATGTGCTTTGTTGTACAAAGTCATCTTAAAGCCAATTTGGTCCTATAGCATACAACTATGGGGCGCCGCATCAACCTCTAATATTGCAATCTTAGAACTGGAAGCGTTCTAAGATTTATTGAATCGTAAATCTAAAATGGTAAAATAGATATTACTGTAAAACCTGTTAGTGTTATTCAGAAGAACACCACGTGGAGATCGGCTTACGTCTTCCTTTTTAATATATTTATTTATTTTTTAAAGTTTATTGATTTGGTAAGATGATTCGAATCTCAACGGTTAAGATTCGAGTAGATATTGGTTCAGATTGAGATACCATTACAGACCTAATATTTGCATTTTTTTTTCCGTAACGTATTCTGAAAATACTTCAACTGCAAAAATTCTTTTTTTTGCAAAGCTATTATTACGGTAATTATCGTTAATCATAGGTATAATTAATTACTAGGGGTAAGATCTATTAGTGAAAGCGCATTCTTGCAAGAATTCTTTCTTTTGTAAAGTTATGACTGTAATTATCGTTAATCGCTGTATAATTATCTACTAGGGATATAAATTTCTTGTCCCTTATGAAAGAATATTCATTTGCTATTTATTATTACTTTAAGTGAAGTGAAACACAAATTTGAAACGATCCGTTTGGTATGTTATGTAACGCATTTGTGTAATTTTCTATATATCCGGTGGTCACAGAATTGGTGAAATTCCAATCTATCAGATGCAGTTAACGTACTAAAAAATTAAATAAATACAGCTTATCTAACAAAACTTCAGATACACGTCATAAATGGTATAAATGTACGTATCAAACTTAACACTCCACTAACTAATTGCCTTGTCAATGGATGAATCATGTAACATTTTTATTGTAAGGTTGGTACTCAAAACCAACGATGCCAAACTGAATTCTGTTTCTTTTAAATTTTACATTTAGTCCAGGAATTTGGTGATCTAACCTCAATGGTTTCTAGTAATTCTTCAATACAATTCAACTACAGTGAATATTTAGTTTCTTTCTGCTTATAATAGTTACAATAATTTCGTAACAGTTTCAATGTTAGATATTGCTTCGCAACGCTGCATTACATCGGCGTCATCAAATTTATGACGTGCTTCGAAAATTTTTTATTTCACATGAAAAATTATACAGTAAACGCCAAACAAAATCCGTTGCACGTCAGCAATCAGCTGATATTTGACGTCCCTGCCGTAAATGTAACGGCATAAAAGTCGTGAAAATTCGACCTGTAAAAATTAATTTCATCAGAATTTTATGATCGCCACGTTGGTAACCATGGATTGTTTTCAGCAATGTTGCCAATGCCAATTCCATAAGGTATCGATTTTGTAATGTTTTGTTGTGGTTATGTTTTGACTGTCACAATTTTGAAGTATTGATTTGGTTTTTTATTTATTATAATTATAACTAAAGTTACGAGTGAACTCAGAAGTTTTATTTGCGTTACCTTCTTTCAATTACAATCTGGCAACATTGCCCCCAATCTACGTCACTCACATTATATGACGTGCAACGGATTTTGTTTGGCGTTTAGTATAGCTTCACAATTTCCAAAATTTTGCAGTGTTCCATTTCTAAATATTTCATTAGATTTTTATGAAATGAAACCTATTATAGAAACATTAACAAAATATATCATTGTATCTCCAAAGCAGTTGGTACCTTTAAAATGTACGTTTATGGCATATTGTCGAGCTTCTAACTTTTTTAGCTTTTGGTATGTACTTTTTTGAGCGTAAGATCGTTTGATCATTAAGCCATCGAAATTAACACAGTAATAATGTACCTACTTACCTTTCATTACCGTAGCACCCGCCTCGAAATCTGCAATAAAGAGAGACACTTTATTAATACTAAAGTCTTTAATTTCTTTTTTGTTCAAGTTATCCAAGAATAACATAGCTTTAAATGAATCAAGAATACATTGCGAACTTACCAGTAATTAAAATAATACTAGCACGTGCAAATATTGGAAATAACGTTTGGAGTTTAAGTAGAAACTAGATTTACACCGGTTCGTGAAAATAGTAAACATTTGATTACCAAATAATAAGTTGTTTTTTTCTTCAATCACTCGACAACTCTAAAATGAGTTTTGGAAAGGTAAAAAAGGTATTTTTGAAATTGGTCATTAAACCATCTTCATTTTTATTTCATAAAATTTCCAATAATTGGATAAAATAATCATAGACGCTTATTATTATTATACAATGGGTTGGAGGAAGAAGTAAACGGCTCAAATATATCAGGCATTTATATATATTTACCAATCTAGACAATTTCTTAAACACCGAATTCAACAACATAAGAATACTATAAAAAAACAACTATTATCCTCGAATAATCCAAAAACTGCCTTAACTGAACATTCTTTAAATAATTTCCACAATTTCGATTATAGCAACCCAAAAATTTTACATTTCGAATCGAATCCTTACAAACGATTGTTTTTGGAAATGGTAGAGATTAGACGTAATACTAATTCGATAAATTATCGAATTGATATTCAAAATTTAAGCAACCTTTACTTTAACATAATTCTATCAACTAACCCCAAGTAGTTGCAAACCGATTTCTTCCTTTTCACCATCACCCACAGATGGCTGTCCTATCGTGCACGTTACTATGCACTTTCTTATCATTTCTATTTGCCATTTTGTTATATGGCCTACACTTAAATTAAATAATAGAATTTTCATTAATTATACTTATACCAAAATGTTAGATAGGAGGTGCTAATTCCCTCCCTCAATTATATTTACTTTGCTAGAATGTTGATTTTGGTAAGTTTGCTTTTTAAAATTTTTTAAATGTTTTTCATACATCTGGCACTTGTCTAATAAAAATTATTTCACAATATGTTTCACTTTGCTTGTTTACATGCCTTTAATTTGTTATAGATTTCATACTTATAATTTTGAAAAAACCCCGCTATGCACAGGGCGAAACGTTAATTAAATTTTATTTTGAATAAACTAATGGCATTTATACAGAGAGCGTATAAAGTTTCAAAACCTTTTTTTTTTCTTTTTTCCCGTAGGAATTTGCGAAAAACGCTTGAACCCGTCAAATTGATTTGTTTTGAAAGAAGTATTTTGAGACCATTTTCATTTTTCCACTTCTCTCCGTTTTCAAGTTATGACGTCAGTCATTTTTTTTAAATACAACCCCCTTCATTTTTTAGTGGATTTGGATAGATCATAGAATTCTGATTTAAGTAATATGCACATTTTAGCTTTCTGCCCAATAGTTTCCGAGATATTAATTTTTGAAAGTAAAAAATGTAGACTATTAGTGGTAATACTGATTGTGCCATTTTGTAGACACATCAATCACAATCACAATCCGTTATTATTATTTTTGTGACTTGTTTAGTACCTACGTATTAAAAAGAAATCATTGGTATTTTTTTCTCGATAAGGATTTTTTTGTTATTGATGATAACCGATTCCCCATTACAAAATAACACAATCAGTATTAGCACTAATAGTCTACATTTTTTACTTTCAAAAATTAATATCTCGGAAACTATTGGCCAGAAAGCTAAAATGTGCATATTACTTAAATCAGAATTCTATGATCTATCCAAATCCACTAAAAAATGGAGGGGATTATTGTATTTTAAAAAAATGACTCTGACGTCATAACTTGAAAACGGAGGGAGGTGGAGAAATGAAAATGGTCTCAAAATACTCCTTTCAAAACAAATCAATTTGACGTGTTCAAGCGTTTTTCGCAAATTCCTACGGGAAAAAAGAAAAAAAAAGGTTTTGAAACTTTATACGCTCTCTGTATAAATGCCACATAACGAACTGTAGCCGTTTACATCTTCCTCCGACCCATTGAATTAGATAAGTCAGTATATATACAACATCCACTTGGGAAGATTTACATAAACATTTAGCAATATAGTGGGATATGCAGGAGAGGTTGCTCGTCGAGACCTGGATGGCATAAAACCATGTTTATTTAATGAGCTCTTACCCGTTGAAAAAATATGGCGATAGATAAGAATTTCGAAGGTTTTAGCAGGAGCACTCAAATAAGAAATAGGTCTATAATAATTAGTAACGTCTGCAGTGCTTCCACTTTTATGCATTGGAGTGATTTTGGCTAAAGTTACGAACGGATTTCTAATTTTCTTGTTCGTTAAATTGTCCTGCCGAATTACACTCGAGGTTTGTATTTATATCGAGCAAATTTGTGTTGTTTAAATTCTAATCTGTTTCCTTTAGCAATTTGACTCGAAAAACTGTCAACGTAAAAATGCTCCACCTTACAGTTTTTCTCGTGTAATTGCTAGACATCAGATTCTTATTAAACCCAAATTTACTCGGTAAAATACAAACCTCTTGTGCAATTGTAAGTGATAATTAACTTCATAGTGTTGTAGACCAATGAGACATTAAGAATAGTGTCACATGCACCAATCACAAGTTTCTTTAACTGAAAAGAATGCATGCTACTTTTCTTGCCGCTACCTCATTGTTTTAGAATTATTTTAGCAACCTATTTAAAAAAATCAAATGTCATTTTGACAAAAGTAAAAAATTTGACGTATTTAACGCTTCATTCAGTTAATTCTCCAACCGAAGATCATTCGTTCTCAACTCTTGTCAGGCAAGATTTTTATTTTTTTTATTTGCATTGATTGCTAAAAGGTAATTAAACTCGATCAAATTCTTGGGAAAAGAACCCTCGCGCTTCGCGCTCGGGTCTTTTCGTCAATTTGATCTCGTTTAATTGCCAAGCAACCACTGCTCATACAAAATAAAAATCTTGCCGACAAGAGTTGAGCACTTATGATCTTACTGTTGATAATTATTGTATTTTGCCACAAATCGAATTGAGTAAGAAAATAAAAGTCTGCTTGACTTACAGTTGGCAAAAAACTTTCTAGACTAGAAATTATACCTACTGAAAGTTTTTACTCCTGATTAAAACGTCGAGAATTTTTAACTTCTCTGTATGTTTGGTTATACAACATTCCGACTTTGATCCAATATTAAAAAAATTGTGTTTAGCACTACAGTATAAAGAATAATCTTATCTGCGTACATATTTACGAACTTGCATAGTTTTGACAAACAATTATGCTGTAAATTCATAAAAGGTGTTACAATAAAAAAATTAGGTATTATATTTGAAAAATGGACGTTTCTATACCTAACTTATTTTACCAGAATTTAAAAATTTATTTTACAAATCTAAAATATCGCCCTTTCTGTGATATTTCAGCAATGTGAACTACTGACTTCTAAATGTAAGACAGTTCCCTACTCAAAAATTGATTTCCTCTGAGATCTATAATTTATGAGTCTATTATATGCTTAAAATTCTTATGGTATCTCGTTATATAAATAAGTAATTTCTCAATTCAAAGGTTGGTTTATTTCTACAGAATGTTTTAATGGTTATGTACGACATTATAAATTTATTTAATTATCGACAATAACCTTTGTCGTTTCATATTATACTTACGTCCATATTGAACTTTGGTTTATTTGAACGACTACACTTCCTAAGGTTTTTGTCATGTTGTGTAGATTAAAATTATTGAGTGAATTTACGAAGCACAAATGCTACTCATTCTATAAACGTGAGAGTACATCTCGTTAAATAGTTAACGATTTTGTCGAATCGTAATTTTAATGTCATGCCCATAATTACAAGTTTGTTCGTGTTTAGAAGTCAAATTGCGCGGCAGTTACATATTTTCATGTTCGCAAAATTAAAATTTCACTCTTAAATTTCACAAGTGACAAAGGTTGAAATTTGTCAACACCTATAATATGTAATGTATGTATGTTTTTTAAACGTATTCTGAAGCATTGTCAAAATTGCGTAAGGAAGTAGGTTACAAATAGAACAATAAGTTTATTCATTACAGCATCTCACCACTTTGCACACATCAAAAAATGATGTATAATGTAAAGAATGAATGCATGAGATTTTATACGCACGTAACATGGCGAATTTTACTTTACCACCATTTATTAGGTTTACAATTTGCAAAGAAGTTTAGTGTAACATGAATTTTGTTACTTTATAAAATATGTTTTTTTATATGTACATACAATGTATATTACTCCGGCTTCTGAAAATTCAATATTTTATCATCTACAAGATCTATAAGTTTTAATTTATCCCACAGCTCTAAAATCAAGATATCCTTGGACTTCTTCATTAAATTTCAGTAAATGCTGGATTAAAAAATTATGTTCATTTGACTGAAGTTCATGTCCTCATACTTTTGAAAAATTTTTATGTTGGAAAAAGCAAAATGTTCTTTTTTTTTATATAGACAGGTATGTTCTATGCTTTTTCTTTCGTAGTTTTTTTAGAATAGACTATTTCAGTTTCACATCATTTACAGTTCCTTGTACAATGTCAAAATCTCCAATAAGGTTTTTCAATTCACTCTTTTACAATTTTATACGGATTTGCATATTTATATCGCTTGATTCAAAGTGCTTTGATAGATTGTTCTTGTACTTACACGATCAAAGCTTTCACTATTAATTTGTTTTTAAAAGAATTGGAATATTTTCAAACAGCTACACTAACAGAATTTTAGTTTTATTTTAGCTAAGTTCATGAAAAAACAAATCGCAAGAGGTTTGGCAGACTTTCCTCTATTATTAGCTGGAAAAAGTGGAACCCTTTTATGATCATTGAACACAACACTGCAAATACCAAAGCGTTTTGACAGAACAGCTTTCAACATCAGCGATCAACTTTACTATACTATATGTTCAACTTAATGATTACTTGAGGGGACTTTCCTCAGTGTTGGAAGTTGGTGCGCATTATTCCAGTTTTAAAATCAGGTACATCATCGAATATCGAAAACTATAGACTAATTTCGATAATCTCTAATTTTTCAAAATTATTCGAAAATCGTAAAATATTATAATATCTGAAACCAATGATGTCGTAATACCAGCATTGATTTATTGAAAGGAGATCTACATTCACTAATCTTGCCTATTTCTGTCAATTCTCTACTGAAGCTATTGATGACCGAGGCCAAGTCGATTTTCAGAAGGCATTTGATCAAATAGATCACAACATAATCCTGCAAAAACTTAAGTACCATGGATTCAATTGATCACTCATAAACCTCTTTCAATCGTATTTGATAGGCAGACATCAAGTTGTGAAGTACAATGGCTTTTGCTCTAGAACGTTTAGTCCGTCTTTCGGAGTCCCGCAAGAGTCGAGCTTGGGTCCCTTAATCTTCCTTATTTTCGTGAACGATCTCACTGAAATTATTGACGGTCAAAAATTGTTATATGGTGATGACCTGAAAATATTTACACGAATCTACTCAATCCATGACTGTTATAAACTACAATATTAGGATTAAATAAAATCTCCGAATGGCGTGATCTTAATAAGCTCAATCTAAATGTGAAGAAATGCAGAGTAATGTCATTTTCACGAAAAACAAAGAAAAATATTTATTTCAATTATTCGATAAGGAATTATCATTAGCTGCTCTTACCTTTTCGCCTCATATAAAAGAAATCACAAAGCATACGTATCAGGGATTCGCCAAGCCAAGTAGCTTGACTTGAAATATAATAGCTTGGCTTGGGCTTGAAAGGCAAACTTTTTAAGAAGAAAAGCTTGGTTTGGCTTGATGATTGCGAATGCAGGCTTGGCTTGGTTATCAAGCTTTCCCAAGCTTTATCAAGCTTTTTTCAGTCACCGCTGAGTGCTTAAGTAAGCAATTGTTAACTATGAGTTTTAACAAATTATCTGAAAATTAAGAAGAACCGTTATTTAGACCGTACATTTTCCAAAATATGTACGCATTCACATTTTCTAATTTATAGTTTTTATGATTTCTGAGTTCGTACAAATAAAAAACCGTTGCAGGGCATCACTTAATAGCCGTATCATTTTACAATTAAGAACTAGTGTTACAGCGTGACGTAAAACAGGTGTTGTACAAGGTATACCGTTGCGCCCATTGCGATTTTGAGAAATATGTAATTTTTTTACAAGCACAGACTATCTCAAATATACTCTGAATTACACGTGAGTACTTCTTTTATACCGAATGGATATATTTGATGGTAGAATGCAAAATCATCAGCTGGATCTTCTAAGAATTATGTTCCATGGAATAATAATAATAATATAATAATATACATTTAATTGCCCAACAGATTACAATCCAATTATAGGACAATATATAATAAGTAATAACAATATAATATAATAAGTAATAGCTAATAACATAATAGTATAAAAGTGTATAGATCAATATAATTATATTGTTATTTAAGTTTCCACGAGTGGTATTATTTGTAATAATATTCATTTTAGGGTTTATCTCGTGTAGTAAATAAATAATAACTGGCCATCATATAGACACTGGAAAAATAAAATTACTAGCTCCGACATATACTTTGCAAGAAAGGATTATACGAGAAGCCATTGAAATAGAAAAAAGACCTTTGGCGCTTAATAAAAGAGACGATACATCTAGAATTCCTCCTGTTTGGAAGCTTGTCATAAGAAAACATGAAACACCTTTACGAGAAATTAACACTAATGAAGATTCAGATCAACAAATTACAAGTAATGTTTTAAAAGTCGTCATAAAGAAACAAAATGTTCAAAATGTTCAAGCATCTACCTCCAACGGACCCATAACACGCAGTAGATCACGTATGAATACGTTACAAAATTGAAAATAGATGGCATGTTTCACCAGTGACAATTTGTCTTGAAAAAGAAAACAAAGGTGGTTTTCGAAACGTAGAATTTAATAATTTACTACACGAGATAAACCCTAAAATGAATATTATTACAAATCAATATAATTATAAATACAACATAACAATAATATAAGAACTAACAATAATTAAACAATTAAACTGAAGTACTAAGATACCTAGACAACAGTGAGGGTAGACACTGAAAATTTATATCAATTGTGGAATTTGAGGAAACACAATCAAATTCATGACAAATACAGTAAATGGGTGATTTAAACAGAAAGTTAGTACGTGGACAGTGATTATAAAATGTGGTAGAGTGACGTGAATAATAACTTGGGACCTGAAAGTTAATTTGATTTAATAAATAAGAGCAATCCACATTATTGTGTATGAGGTTGAATAGAAACGAGAGGCTATGAATGGCCCTCCTGACAGCCAAGGACCGAACATTAAACCTTAATAGAAGATCATTGTGCTCAACGTTTCTTAATGGATATACACCATCAATTCTAAAAGATAGATATTTTAAAAACTTACGTTGTACGGCCTCTAAGTTCTTTATTTGGTAGGCGTATCTTGGATAAAATATCAGGGAACAGTATTCAAGTTTGCTTCGTATTAAGCAAAAGAATAAGGATTTAAGTGCGGTTAGGTTCTGAAAGGACCTGGAATTACGTATAACAAAACCTAAGGTAGATAAGGCAGACCGTGTAATGCGTTGCACGTGTTGGGAGAAATCTAGATTGTAAGTAAAGTAAATACCTAGATCTTTGATTGTGGTACATCTGGTTAATAGATTTGAGTTGATGGTATAGTCAAACGTAATTGGGTTCAGCTTGTTGGTGAAGGTGACATAACAACATTTCGATATGTTGAGTGATAATTCATTTTTTTTACACCAATCAACTAAAATGGTCAGTTGGTGCTGAAGTTTGTGGCAGTCCTGAATTGATTCGATGGCAGAATACAATTTCAAGTCATCCGCAAATAAGAGCTTAGCACAGCGTATAACCTGTGACAAATCATTTATATAAAGTAAGAATAGCAGGGGGCCTAAATTGGACCCCTGAGGCACTCCCGAGGACGCATACATGGGTAGCGAGGTGAAGTTGTTATACACTACAAACTGTTTGCGATTAGCAAGAATTTTGATATTTAACTTTCGAAACTATTACACTTTTAAATAAACTCTTTAGAATTTAACTCTTTTAAATAAACTCGCAATTAAACTCTTTAGAATTACTCTTTTATTACTCTTACAAACTCTTAGAATAAACTCTGTGAAGAAGTGACAATTCTCCGCTCCGTTCCCCTATTTATAACATTACTTAATTAAATAATAACAAAGTACAAAGACTGAACAAAATACCATTATGTTATTTACATATGATTAATATACTTAATATAAACAGTGATTAGATTATAACTATTAATAACATGCACACTAACAATCTTATTATTCTATGGAAAATATATATTATAACTCCTCCTTACCCAAATCAGAAAATACGGGTTCGCGTATTTTGTGAGATAAGTTATTACTAGGTTTCTTATTTTTCTTAAGACGTTTCACAAATTTAAAGTATATAACACACGCACAACAGACAATAACAATTATTGAAATTAATACGGTGTTCGTCCAAGTATGATGGAATTTAGGGGTATCATCTAATTTTGAGAGTTCCAAGTTGTCTGCTAAGGTTTTCACGTTTTTGATAGTTTCGCTGTCCACCGATTTTATGTGTAATGGTTTTTCTTTTTGGTGTTGTATATATGTCGTAATGTTCATCGTGGGAATAGAAAAAACAAATTCTTCATGTAATGTTGGTTCCCTTTTGAACATTTTTCCGTTAATGTCTATTTTACAATCATCTAGGAATATAATACTAGGGTTTTTAATTTCATATATCCCATTTGTTTCACACTGTGTGGATTTTACTCGTATAGTTGTTGCTGGAATAACTAATATTTGGTTGGCATTGATTTGACTTATGGTAGATTCCGTGAATCGGATAAGTGTTCTATTACATTCGATTCTACCTTTTCTTATGATATCTGCTAGACACGGTTGGCTCTTTTGTAGGTTTTCTTGAAGACAATAATAATTTCGCTCGATTTCTGGACATATTTCTGACATCGTCCAATAATCTTGTTCATCAAGTAGTAAGAAGGGTCTTTCTGGTATGATAATTAAGTTGGAAATAGGAATAGGATGTACGTGATAATATACAAATTGGAAAGATATAACGGGTACATGAATCTTAAATAAAATCAATTCGTGATCAATTATAACTTGAGTGGAAAATAGTGCATAATAATTGATTAAGCTGTCTAATTTGGGTATTTGTCTGGTTTTATAAATTCTATTTATCTTAGAGATCATTTCTTTTAATTGATTAGGGTCTATTATAGAACTATGTAGAATATTCAAGCGTCCAAATGATATTGCGATTTCTATATTATTTATTAAATTTTGAATTGAATATAACTGTATCAGTAAATTATCTATGGTACTAGAGGCAACGAACAATTGTTTGACATCATTAATTTCGTCGGTTTTTGTTAATATGATATTTAACCGGTTTTGCAAGGCATTTTGATTGTTACTTAAATTTTGAAAGGTTTGTGTATACGCGTTAGTCATTTCTTTCAAGAAAGTTTGTTGGTTTTTTAGATCTCGTTGGATTTTATCGTTATTAATTTTAAAGTTTCTAAATATGTATTAATATATTGACCATCGTCAGAGTCAAGTGTTCCAAATAACCATTTACTCAGTTTTCCTATCCCATTAAAGAGTGATCTTTTCCTGTTTTTGGCTTCATTGATAAGGATTTTAATTTTTTCAATATTATTTCTGTTAGTGATAAGACTAGATCGAACTTACTATTTATAACGTTTGACAGGTAATTTTCTTTACTATTGTTTAATGAATTTTTCTGTGTAATTAAAGAATTTTTTAATTGGTTTAGAGATTTTTCTGGGTATGTAAGATTTATGTGATAAAGGAAAGTATGTTTGGATTCTATTATTTTTGCTTGTCCTAGTCGTACAGGTAATATTGGATTAGTGATTTCTTTGGTCTTTAGCCCTAGAGCGAGTGCAAGGCCCAGTCCAAAAATTAATGTTATCAGGGTCCTCTTCATTTTTCTGCCCTAAAACAATTCGTTGTGGTTTAAAATGTTTTTTATGGAAGGTCTTTTTATTATCTATTTGTACTTTAACATCGTTAGTTACGAAGGGTGCGTTTACCTTTTCATAAGGGTTGACCGTTTTTCTATGGGAGGCATCACGTTTTTTTATTTTGTATAGATTCTCGTTAGGATCTATGGATATTGTTTCATTCTTATTTTTATTAATTTTTTCTAGGGTTTTCGATTGTTTTTCTTTAAGGTTCCTAAATAATGTTTCATTTAAAACTTTAATATTTTCAGAATGTTCCTGTATATATTGAGTTACTTTCGTTAGTTCATTTAGTTCAAAAGGATTTTTATAATTTAATTTTCCTCGAGTTATTTGAAAAGGTGTGTAATTTGTGGAGCTATGAATGGAGTTATTGTAAGACAAAAGGGCATAATTCATAAGGGTTTCAATGGTTTCATTCTGCTTTGAGTTTTTTAATGTCATAATGGTTTCGGCTAATGTTGAATGAAATCGTTCGACTGGACTATTGCTATTAGGGTTATATAATGTCGTGTAATGAATCTCGATTTCGTGAGTTCCACAAAGTTCTTGGATTACTTTATTTTTCCATTCATGTCCGTTGTCAGCGGTAATTTTCCTTGGGAGTCCGAAATGATTAAAGAATTTTAATAATTTATTAGCCGTTTCTATCGAGTTTTGTGTTGTAATGGGATATGCTTGTCCAAATTTGAAAAACTATCAATTATAGTAACGAAATATTGTCCGTGCGTTTTGTATGTATCAACGTATAAATGATCAAAAGGTTCGTACCCTATTGGAGTGGGTTTGTAAATTAATTTGGTTGGATGTCTTTCATATTTAGTTAATTGGCAAATTTCGCAAGAATTCACATAGTCTTTTACATCCTGATCTAATTTTGGCCAAAAATATGTTTGTTTTATGGCATTAATGTTCTCATTAATTCCCCTATGACTAGTTTTTGTTTCATGATAAAATTTTAATTTTATTTTTTGTTCGTTTTTATCAATTACGTCAATGAGTACTGTATTACTTATATACAGGGTAAAAGTTTTGGTTTTAAAATATTTTTGAATGATTCTTATAAATTCTCTTTCAAGGGTTTTATCTTTAAAATGAAAGCAATACGTTTGTTTGGGATTCATATTTTCTTTTATAAATTTTATAAAAGAGTCTTCTCTTGTGGTCTCAGGTATAGCAAGGGTTATTTTTTTTTATCAAATATATTGTCGCTATGTACTGAATATTTGTTAGATTTTGATATTGTAATTTGATTCTTAAATAGGTTAATTGGTTTTTCCGTATACAACATTTCCATTATAGGGTTTTCGTGATTTGAATGAACGGTTTGTTCATCGTCTATCTTAGTTTCAGGTGCATTATTATTTTCAATAGCGTTTACTTGTATTAGGGAAGTATTATTTTTATCAGAGGTCATTAAATGTTTTGATTCGAAATTATTGTTTATAGAATATGTATCTGGTTCAGGCAATGAATGTGATGTAGTATTTTTTGAATTTATGGATATTCTGGATAAGGGTCGAGAAGCCGAAAATTTGTATTATAGTTATCTTCGGATTCGAATGATTCATAGTTATTCTGGTTTTCTCCAATGTCTGTTTCTAATTCGTTGAGCGTTTCTATATTTGTTAACTCCTCTGATATGAAATTTCGAGGAGCTGTTTGTTTAAAATGATTATTAATAAGGGGTTTATTTTGGTATCCTAATGAGGGAAGGCGAGAAGAAATGGACATTGGTTCTGGTTCATTAGATGGTTTGTGAGAGTTTCTTGGAGAAAAAACGTCCTTTGGTTTACCAAAAATTTGTTCATTATTAAAATACCTTTGATTATACTGTGGTCTTGTTACATAATTAATTGGTTGACTAGGAAATTGGGATTTATAACCTGGTCTCATATAAGGTGGTATATACGAGTTCGTTGAATAATTAGTCGGTCGATTTTGTGTTTGATTTTTAGTTGGATTTGGGAAACGAGTTTCATAATTATTGTAATTTGGTCTCGTTTGGAATGAATTATTATGTGCGATCATAGGTCGATCTATTGTTTGAAATTGTTTGCGATAATTTCGGTTTTCTCTATTAATGGGATTTTGATTGTAATTTGTATGCTGTTGATAATTTTGACTGAGATTAACTTGTTGTTCTATTGATAAATAATTTACGACAAAAGATGTTGCTTCGTCTATATTTTTTACATCTTTAATCATTAAGAGAGTTCTTAATTCGGAATTAACATTACTCATAAGCACCGTAACTGCTGTTATCTCATTCTGATTAATTAGTGAAATCTTAACATCGGCAGTTAATTGACTATCAGAATTAATTTTTAAATTTAATCGTGACTTTATAACTCTCAATCTGTCTAAGAAATCTAACATGTCTTCGTTTTTATTTCGCGTTAAGAAAATAAATTGTTGTTGTAATACGTGCCTGTCTAACCTATCTCCAAATGTAGTTCTTAGTATTTTTTTTATTTCAGGCCAAGTCTGTAAATCGGGTCTACACAAAATAAAATCTGCTGCTTCATCTATTAATTTTGAGCATATAGACGCGAATACAAATTCACTCAAACTATTATCGGTCGTTTTACCATATCGTTCATGAAATCTATCAACTGAATTAATGAAAGATTCAAGATGTTCGCTTTTGCCATTAAAATATCTAATAGTACTTGCAATTTCTTTTGCGGCTTGAATAGTTGTCGTCATTTTGGACACTTCAGTATTCTCTTTATTTAAAGTTAAATTATTTAAATTCTCAATTAAGTTATTTATCTCAATGTGGGACATAAAAATTTTACATGTACCAGAAAAGATTTTATCTGTTATAATTCATGTATTACAAAATAATTAGGAAAATGGAAAGGATCTTACTTGTAATAATTTCTTTGAAGTTTTCTTTCTTCCTTCTTAATATGATGTAGGTTGCAGCTTCCGGGATAAATGGTTGAAACCAATAGGTAAGATATTCGTTCTTCCTTCTCGGATCCTACCGACTGCGCCAATTTTGATATTTAACTTTCGAAACTATTACACTTTTAAATAAACTCTTTAGAATTTAACTCTTTTAAATAAACTCGCAATTAAACTCTTTAGAATTACTCTTTTATTACTCTTACAAACTCTTAGAATAAACTCTGTGAAGAAGTGACAATTCTCCGCTCCGTTCCCCTATTTATAACATTACTTAATTAAATAATAACAAAGTACAAAGACTGAACAAAATACCATTATGTTATTTACATATGATTAATATACTTAATATAAACAGTGATTAGATTATAACTATTAATAACATGCACACTAACAATCTTATTATTCTATGGAAAATATATATTATAACTCAAGATAAGAACTAAAAAACTTTAACAATCTCCCATGAAATCCAAAGTTATGCAATTTAGCAGCTATAATATCATGCGGAATTATATCGAAGGCTTTCGAAAAGTCCGTATATATTACATCGACCTGACCACGCTTGTCAAGCTTTTCCGAAATAAAATGAGTAATACATGCTAAGTTGGTGGTGGTAGATCGCTTCTCCATAAATCCGTGCTGATCCGAGGAGATATAATACTTGACAGCAGGATAAATACGTGTGTATATTATAATTTCAAAAATTTTTGCAAAGTTGTTTAATATGCTAATCGGCCGATAATTGGTAATATCGCCTGGGTCGCCACTTTTTAGGATTGGACAGATGTTGGTTATCTTCCATATATCCGGAAAAGTACATGCATCAAGTGCGGCATTGAAGATGATACAAAGTGGTTTAGCTAGAATGGAACCAAGATCTTTGATTAAAAAGCTAGGTATTTGGTCTTGACCTGCAGTGCTTTTGCGTTTTAACTTAGATATAGCTGCAACTATTTCTTGCTCGGTAATACTACTTACAGTGATATTAGGCATGTTATTGAACATATAGTGTGATGTAACATCCCTCGAAGTAGGTGTAGAGTAGACACTACTAAAGTAATCTTTGAATGCGTTGACAATGTCTTCCGGCCTGTCGTAAGTGCTACCGTGCAATTTCATGTGACATGGAATACGAGATTTGGACCTAATAGTGTTATAATAACTCCAGAAGTATTTAGGGTCGGCTATTATGGAGTTTTGCACGCTACCAATAAAGTTTTTATGTGCAGTTGAGATCTGAGACTTAACCAACTTCCTGAACCTGCAGTATTCTACACGATCGTTTTCGAGATGATGATTGCGAAATCTTTTAAAATATTTCTTCTTCCGTTTAATGTTATTAATAGTAAAAAATGCTTAGAAGTATAAGCTTGAAAGCTTGGGAAAAGCTTTTCCACAAATAAGCTTGGCTTAGATAATACTTAAGCTTGGCTTGGTTTTTTGTAGGCTTGACTTGATTTTATGTCAAGCTTTAAAAATTCAAGCCTAGCCCGTGCATCCCTAATACGTATAAAATATTAGGCTTTATCATAAGAAATGGAAAGGAATTCTCCAATATCTCCATACTTCTAGTATTACTCTACAGCTTAGTTCGGTCGACACTGGAATACAATGCGTTGATTTGGAATCCTGGCTATAAGAAGTATGAAAATATGCTTGAAAGTGTACAGAGAAGATTTGTCCAGTTTCTGGAATTACTTTACGATAATAGGTATCCTGAGCAGAGTACCTCACAGGGATCTCTACTCAATAGATTTAATCGTTAGGCATTACAAGAAGACGCGCGTCAGTTAATTCACTATATGGTTTATTACATAATAACATTGACTGTAGCTATCTACTAAACAAACTATAGTTTTCCATCCCCAGGATTTCGTCTCGTTAAGTCGCTCAGAACCAATCTCCTTAGTAGATCACCTGTCCACTTAACGTGTACGAACTATAATTCAATTTTCCCTACAACAGATATCTACTTTGACACTTTTGGATGTGATGAAATAATAAAATGAACAAATAATTTGATATCTAGAAATGCGATTTGACTCTACGATTAAAGCAAAGAAACGCTGTATTTTTTTTCAAGAATTAAGTCTTCTGGAATGGAGTGTCCTTGAAGTCATTATCCATTATTTAATAAAATAAATTGTAAATATAATCACAATGAGATCGGTGTGTTGTTTAAAAAGGTCACACCAAGTTTAAATATAAACTCAGTTCGTAACAAATGTACACAAGGACAATCTCCAGCGTTCCTTTACTGTTTCACTTATACAAAGTAACCACTAATGGCATACACACTAATCCAAAAGGGTTAGCTTCCAACAGTAATTTCTAATTGTAGGTTTGTATATAGTTTACATGGAAAAAGTTTACCGATGCGGGTCAATAATTAGTGCGGAACAAATATTTTAGATGTGTTGGCAGAAATTAGGGTAAAATAACAAGCTATAAATTGCGTATATTGGGGAACCTCTCAGATATCCTTAGTTAACCACAAACTCGTGGTAACAAACATTAAAACCGACAATACAATTCCTTTTATATTCAATATCTATCACCTATAATGAAATGTACCTATTCATTACATCGAACACTAATTTGTGTGTGTATTTTGGTAAGCAAATCCTGATCAGTAAGCAAACAAGGGAAGTATTAATAAACCCTTAAAAGTTTAATGGAGCTAATAAATTATTGATGTTGTTTAAAATCCCATTTGGAGGTATATTACGCATCACAGATATGGACACTATTAATTTAAATTATTTATGTAATGACTAAGTTTGAATAATTTTGTTGAGAACGTCTATTGTACTTTTCACACCGAGAATTCAGCATCCATCCTTCTAATGTGTTAACGTGGAAACAATTGATAAAGTTGTGTACTTATATATACATAGTTATAATAATTACAAATAACATCTGCGGGGTATCCGTGTGCTCTTTGAATCAACCCAACCCTGTCACTAATATGCCAGTGACGGCAACGCTGCCCGGCTTTCTCCTATTTAAAATGCATTGCCTATGCTAGCCGTGCTGAATTCTTGGTGTGAAAAGTACAATAGAAGAAATTGTTCGGATGTAATGTTTGACAAATCTGCCGTTGATGTTGAAAATTGGTTTGCCTTCCACATTCAAGGATCGCAGACGAAACATTAATATACGTACGAACGTTATTTTATTTAAATTATAGGAAGCCCTGATACTTCATACATATTAAAACTTCTAATAGAGTTATACGCGATTTTCACTGATAACTTAATTACCATCCAGACATACAAATCTTCAAAACCGACCTTCATACAAATCTGCAATTAAACATCATTTTCGAAGTGTGTTTATTTCAGAAATAACCATAATAATAATGATAATGTCTGACGCGCTTCTTATCCTTTAAAATATTCCTAATTTTTGCAATTGTGTAGCTGCTTGATGAAGTAAAAGTGTTAACATTTGAAATGTTCAATAATGAAATAATTAAATTTTAACTTTGCATTAAGGATTATTTCAGAGGGGTATATACGGCATGTTTAATCATTAATATTCCACAAAAATCAATCATGTTGGTACCTGTCGTACCCTTTCTGGGATTTGAACCTTGTACTCAGTTTAACAATAATAGATAAAGTTTAAAAATACTTATTCACAAAAAAAATCTAGAAATACAACGCTGCCTCCTTTACAATATTTCTCTCATAATGGTTAGAGTGACATAACGGAATTTCTTGCCTAATAACATCCCTTGAATGGCTTTTTTTAAGGGGCCGCAAATGTGGATGTCACAGGGGGAAAGATCTGGGCTGCATCCTTCACCAGGTTGACAGTGTGGGGATGCGCGTTGTAACGGAGGAGGATGACACTGTTCGATAACATTGTATGTTCTTGATTGCGCGCCTCAGTTTGTCTAAGGTTTCTGCATAGTGCACCGCGTTTATTGTTGGCTTTCTTCATTTCATATTTGAAAGGCAAGACAGTTTTGTTATTATACCAGTTAATATTTCGGGATCGAGAACCATTACATATCGTTACGACAAGCTGGTTCCCTCTTGATTATATCTCGAGATGAAGTAGATGTTGTTACTGATCCACTACTGTGATGCTTCACTTCTTTTATAACACAGTTTCATTGCATGACATTAAATCGGATAATTTTGGTTTCTAGTATATTATTCTTAACATCAACAAGAATTTTTTTAAACTGCCTTTAGGATAAATTGTAATCGACGATATTTTCGATTTAACAGTTTTTCGAAAAGCAATTCTTCGAAACAATTTTTCGAAAAGCAAATTTTCGAAATCCAATTGCTCGAAACGCGAACCATTTCAATAGCATTTCTTCGAAATAGTAGATTTGCAATGCTATGGAGACCACTTTTGCTTTTACATCATTTATCTTGAATTTATAAAGATGGAAGTTCAAAACTACCAGGTTTGTTACTTCTAAAATATTAGGTACGAGTTCCGTACTCAGGAACCCAATAATTATTGTGATAACGATATAAGACTATAGAGTAAACCAAGAAAAGCTCATTAATACCTCACTAATGGCGCGGAACCCTAGAGATCAAAAGTTAGGAGGGTCCAAAGTTTAACATGGAATTATGTGGGAAATATATTAAATATACAGGCCGTTTCATTATGGATGGCCACCGGCGATATCTTCAAAACCAGAGGACTTAATTTAATGAGATAACAATTTTTTTAACTAAATCAGGCATGAGAAATTCAATGAAAATATTTTTAAATTATAAAAACAACCGCAAGAGGGCGTAACTGCTACGACAAACATTAAAAATCGTTTTTTTCAATGGAAATGCCTTACTAAGCTACAATTTAAAATAAGTTTTTTTAAAGCTTAGTTCATTTCAAACAACTTTTGTTTGAAACATTTTTTGATGTTTCAAATAATAAAGCCAGGGGGCGCGGCCAAACCTTACGAAACAAAAGCCACTGTAACTTCTATAATTTTTAGCCGATTTGAATGAATTTTTGCTTATTTGAAAGGGCATTCAACGCAGATTCTGGGCTTATAATTATACTTGACAATAATTGTTTAATACATTTGATAGAGGTGGTTATATTCAACTGAAGTTGTTTTTCCAAATTTTCTCTATAATTTTAAATGGAAGGATATCATTCTTTTGTGTTGGTTTTGTAGAACTTAAATGGTCTAAGATACTGGTGAAAACCCCATATTGATATCTCTGGTCGTTTTCGAGATATGACCAAAAATGTCTTTTTCTGGTAATTTTTCACTACCCTATTTTTATTAACGTCAAATCTTAATTGAAATAATTTTTTTTTAATTAAATTTATTTATTTTACCTTTACCAATAAACTCTTTTTTTGTGTTTATGTTTAATTTTATTTTTAATGGCATTTTAATGGCAAATAATGCGGTTTCAGCATGATCGATGCCCAGCACATTTTTCTTAAATTGTTAGAATCTTTTTGGATAACACATTTCCTTGACTTTTATTTCTGAGGAAGAATAAAGGGAATTGTTTACCAAACACCACCCACAACACGGTAAGATATAATAAATCCAATAAGTGATGCTATTTGCGGGCTTGCCCTGATCTAAAATCGCGGCAGCAGCATTTAATACAAAACGTTTTTCTTTGAATAATGACGGCAAACAATTTGAACATTTGATATAGTTCAACTTATGTTTTTTTTTGTTTTTTGCTTACTAGCCCAAGTTTGTTTTCTAATATAAGTGTTTGTGTTTCGTGAGATTTCCTTAATTTTCAATTAAAAAAACACAGTGAACTTGTGTGATATTTAATAATTACATAAACATAATAAATTACACGGCCATATAAGATATCGACAATATTAAAAATGAAGTAGTGAAAAATTACCAGAAAAACACATTTTTGGTCAAATCTCGAAAACGACAAGAGATATCACTACGGGGTTTTCGCCAGTATCTTAGACCATTTAAGTTCTACAAAACCAACACAAAGGAATGATATCCTTCCATTTAAAATTTTAGAGAAAATTTGGAAAAACAACTTCAGTTGAAGATAACCACCTCTATCAAATGTATTAAACAATTATTGTCAAGTATGATTATAAACCCAGAATCTGCGTTGAACGCTCTTTCAATTAAGCAAAAATTCATTCAAATCGGCTAAAAATTATAGAAGTTACAGTGGTTTTTGTTTCGTAAGGTTTGGCCGCGCCCCCTGGCTTTATTATTGGAAACATCAAAAAATGTTTTAATCAAAAGTTGCATTTCCACTGAAAAAATCGATTTTTAGTGTATGTCGTAGCAGTTACGCCCTCTTGTGGTTGTTTTTATAGTTTAAAAATATTTTCATTGAATTTCTCATGCCTGATTTAGTTATAAAATTTTTTATCCCATTAAAATAAGACCTTTGGTTTTGAAGATATTGCCGGTGGCCATCCAAAATGGAACGGCCTGTATTAAAATCAAATGATTACCACTGAAAAAAAATACTAAACCTGCAAATAACCTAGGCGCTTTAGTAACAATCTTCGTTTAAATTTAGCATTTTGTTTTACTTTCAAAATTTGTTTAGTGTTTTTGTATCAATTAAAAAAAATAATACTAAACCTCCAAATAACCCATGCCGGGGAAAATTGGGCGGGTTCTAGTTAGGTTTGCGGAAAATTTCTATTTCGAACAGATGCATTTCGAAAATTTGCTTCGAATAATTGTACATTCGAAGAATTGCTATCGAAGAATTTTCCGGACTCGGATTTTTTCACCTGCTCATTGTGTCATTTCTGAGTATGTTAACATAATAGTTCTTGGCTCTTGTGTCGTTTTACACCTAGACACTAAGACAGTTTTAGTTCAACAATTCGTAGATAAAAAGGCTCATATTAGTTTGTTATTACTGCAATAAATCAGAAACATTTCAGTATATGTATAGAACGCTGTCATGAGAGATACCTCACTTTTATGTTTAACTGTTTCTTAATAAACCCTGCAGGTTTGGTAACTTCATTTTCTCATAATGCTGCGTATCTGTAAAAAGAAGGAAGTAAATTGCACCTAGGCCTCAATTGTGTGTCTCAGTCAAATATTCATTGACTGTATTTTATTTGAAATGGGAAGATATTACAATATCAATTCTGATCAAAGAGAATTAAGAAATGATAGATAAATATCGCTTGTATACGTGTACAGTTGAGAAATAGTTATTTATGAATGTATTCTTGAGTCTGTAGTAGAGGTTTTACTTGCCGTTGCAATGTAATCAGTTAATCTCGTATCTAATAGGTACACACTCTTATATTGGATCAGAGTAGTCATTTTATATATTTTCTTCAAAAATTACGACAATCTTTTAATTGCAAGTTGGAGAAAATTCTGAACACATTGCTCATACACAACATAGTGTAAAGCTACTTATTAATTTTCACAATTGATTTGGTTGATAACTAAAAACAAATAACATAAAAAGAACTAATTCATAGATACATTTGATCAATTTTAAGAGTATCCCGTAGCTCGTATCAGTATTGAACGTGAAATTGTTGTGCTATACATTATTAATTTTTAGTTTTACAATCGATTAAACGTGACCTGTTCTGCAGAAACACTATAATAATATATATTTAAACAATTGAGCGCATTCGGGTTCGACCTTTACGAAAATTTTCAAAAGATCTACCGTTGCATTGCGTCCTTGTAAACACGATAAAGCAATTGTATAGCGTTTTTGAGCTATTAAAAAAGATTTTTTATGGAACATCTTTTACGTTCTTGTAATAATCAAATGAAGATTAAACTTTGAATATAAATTGTTATCTGCCCCTTTGGCATAGTCACGTTCACGTTCGTATTGATATTTCTTGCAGCATTTTACTTACATGAATCCGTTAAGGGTGTCGTATGTTCTTAATACCTAAACTTTTTTTTAATAATCCTTGGAAAAATTCTGTGATGTCAAGCTCTGCGAGCGAGGGGCATTTGTTGCTAACCACCTGTTCTGAATAAACCCATTATGAATGAAAATTCGCTGTACGTAAGCCGAAGACGTGAAGAGGTGCTTCACCGATGTTACCGAAATTTGAAGTCAATAGAAACTCCTCTTCTGCTACTAAAGAGCTTCGAGGTCCAACAAGTTGGGCTGAATGTCGTGAAGCACTCGTGTGATTTTGGTTTTTAAATCTTCTCGGGTTTGTGGATTATTCGTGTATACCAAAGACTTTACATTTTAGCTGTATAAACTTTTTTCCCAATTTACCGACATTTACAATTCACGCCCTTAACGGCTGCAGTATGAAAAAAAGGTGTTGATGACTTTTGGTACAACTGATAGTTCTCTATATTATGTTTTTTTCCCGACCTTCTACAACAAATACTAACAAAACTACAGTTTGGGCCTTTTCATGCATTATGGTTCACTAACGAACTTAACCTTCATATTTCGACAATAAATCTATCCCGAAAATTTGAAGTCGATATCTTAATCCGTTCTCAAGTTATCGTGGCGACAACCACACATCCACACACACACAGACACCAAAATTTTTTTACGGAAAATGGATGCAAATGCTCTGCATTGTCGAGAAATGTGAAATTTTTTTTTTATTTTTCGAAATGTTTTCATCGTTGCAATAGCTTCCCGCGAGTCGGTGAAGTTAACTACGTGCTAAAGCTAAGGTATGATCCTGTTGGAATAACATCCCCAAACTACTCCGACCAATATGGTGGTAGTAAATGATGCAGTAATCTTATTAAAATTACTTAATAAACCAAGACCAAGTTAGCCTCGATCCCATCAGCACATTTGAGCCTTATTGAAATGTGTTCTCTCAGTGTTTAAGTCAAACGGTAAAAGTTTAGAGATTAGAAATTTTTTATTTTTGCATTCGAACGTACCACACTTTTCCAAATGGGTAATGACCATGTTTAGGTTAAAAAAACCTACGACAAAGAGTCACGGAACTAAAAAGCAAAAAAAAATGAAATTGAAGCAGATCCTTTACCAGCGATGGTTTTTTCCCTCATAGTTTCTTTATGAAATTTTTCTAAACCTAAACTGTTTATTTTTAATGCATGTTTTTATCATTTTATTTCTCCCACCTTTCGACATTTACACCCAGGCTCTTCACATACCTACTTACCATATAACTAAGATCACGATAACGATTAAGTAATATAAATATTACCAAAATCATCTTACAGAACGGAAAAGAATGAATTCCAAAAATTCTGTGATAATGCAACATCCAACTCCAAATACATTTAAATTTCAAAAAAAATTTGAAATGGATGTGGACGACCGCACATTTCAATAAATTTGGTAATTTTCTAAACAAATAATGAATTTTTATTAACCAACAATATGATCTCTCTTCCACCGATGAGATATATAACGAAATTTGACTTTTAAGGTATTCAAAGTATTAACATTTAATTGAAAATTGATGCGATTAAATGTAGGTATCTATCTAATGAATAGCTGAATGCCTATATAACTTCTGAACTTCACAAATTGCGTGCTAAAAAATAAATTGTTTCGGTTAATGGAAAACATAAGTTAAATACTTCCTCGCCGATGCTTTGTGTTTCATCTTTTTTTTTCTGAAGTTAACAGGAAATAAAACAAAAGATTCAATTATTCATTTAACTTTGAATTCCGTATTTCGTTAGTAATCAGGTTGAGAACAATTCTCAAGGATCCTTAATAATAAATTTTGAAGTACACAATTAGCAAACACAAAGCCTCTTTTTTATTTCTAATTCTGTTTGTAACATTTTAATTGAAAGTTAACTGAAGTTGTATATTGCGAACGGAAATCTTAAGGGCATGTGATACCCTGTTGAAATGCATAACATCTGAAGTATCTAAAGTAGGCAACACATCATGCTGAATGCATCCATATAATTTTAGTACACAACAAAAATACGTAGTTGCAAAATAAGACTAAAATTTATTTAATCACTGAAAGAACTATTTGTACGTATGTACTTAGGTATGCATATTATTTATAGAATACGAATTTCTTATCATATTTATTTTACAGGTCAGTTTTATATTTCATGTGATGAGCTATTATATCAAATTTATTGTAATTTGTAGATAAACTGCAATTTTTCTTTCTATCTGCTAAAATTCGTACGTTCTAATAGTCGTAGCGGTACATCGAGAAAATCGCAAATGTCTGTCAAATTGTGCGGGAAGTGTGAAATTAGGTACACTTATTAATTAGATCAAAATAAAAGATTTGACCCGCAGCACCCCTATTTTCAACCCTTAGTTTTCAAAAGTGCCCCGTATTTAGTTTTTTCCATCCCCTAACGATAACTCCTTTGTTTACAACTTTTCGAAAAAAATATATTAATAAAAGTTTTAGGAATTCTTATACGGAACATTTTATATAAGAATAAAATTTTCAGAAATATCAACCCTTATCGAGATATGTGGAAAAAACTGATTTGTGCAGTTTCATTACAAAATCGGTCATAGTTTTCTTGTTTATCGTTTCTCAGAAAAATTATTCAAGTAAAAGATGTAGATATTAATATGATCAATATTTTAGATATAAGTATATATAATATTTTCACCACAGAAAGCAACCCTTAACAAGTTATTTCGATATTTTTGAAAGTAAGCAACCCTTAAGTATTAAATCGCTCATATCTTTTTTATTTGTAACTTATGAGGAAAAACATGTAAATAAATATTATAGAAAATTATCTTTTGGGCATTTTATGTCGGTATGAAAATTTTTCAAAAGTCAACCCTTAATGAGATATATCGAAAAAACCAGAAACTGTCAACTTTCACATAAAATCGAGCATAACTTTTCTATATGTCAGTGACATTATTGTTATATAATTCGGTAGCTATATGGATGTAGAAAATATAAGTAAGGGGTAATTTTTTTACAAAAACTCACCCTTAGCGAGATATTTTGAAAAAAACAAACTTTCAGCCCTTTTTAGAAAAGTTTTCGTAACTTTTCCAATTACGATTGTTAATATTATTTCTTCATGGTTAATAATAGGCAATTACAGTGAATTTCATGAAATCATAGTGATTTTGACCCATGGCCATATCACACTGGTGCGGGAATTTTCAACGTACAAAGTAAGGTTTATTCGCGGTAATCTAATTAAAAAGAAACAATCTAATTTATTGTACCCAAAATGCAAACATAGGTCGATTTTATATCAAGGAAGACATATTTTGATGTTATTTTCTTTGGGGGTGGTTCTCACCTCCAGCGCTTCACAAGGGGTGACATTTAGATGAAGGTACCGCTACGACTATAACAATTTTGACGCAATAAAAAATATAAACTTCTATATCTATGGAAAAGCGGTACAAAACTAAAATGAAAAACGATCAAAAATAATGTAATACAATTCTAAAGATCAATCAATACCTAGATGTTTCAGGAAACGCAATTATGTACTGTATATTACTGTATTATGTATGTATTGCATAATTATACAGGGTGTCTCACGGTGACCGTCGGTTAGAAGTATATGAAGAACAGTAAAAGCTAGAAATTTGAAATTTGGCACATGCGACATGGAGTGTTTAATCTATTAAATAAAAATATTTTCCAAATGGCAGTACTTCCGGAAATACCGGAAGTGAGCATCAACTTCTTTATTTTAAATACAAACCAGGCAATTTTTTTCACATTCTGATGTGTCATAAAATGTTTAGTAAGTATGCTCAAAATAATCGGCGTATCAATTTTGATTGTTGAGAAAAAATTTTTTTTTCACTGAAAAATGTCAAAATCTTGTTTAGGAAATAAAATTGAAAGTCGAAAGTGGTAAAAGTTAAGGAAATGGGATTTTAGGTTCTCAATGTCAACAGATTGAGACACAATTGTCTGTCATGGATAATAAAAAATTGCACGCGGTTAAGTATCTATTTGACGTTATTTCCAGACTTAAGAAAAACTTTAAAAAGTCTCTTTTTTAAATGGAATGCCTATTTAATTATCAGCCTATTCGATCCAGAAATAAATTTCCTTTAAATTGATATACCATGTTCCTATACCTAAAATCAATGATTACAGAGTTATTTACATTTTTCTAATTAAAATTTTAATTACATACTTTACAAAACATGGTTGGCTTTGAAAATTTTCAAAAAATTTTTATTCAAATGTTTCTTATGCAACTTCTTGACTATCCAAGGTCTCTTTCCGCCGAACGAACAGAACTTTCAGGGAAAACATTAAAATATCCCAATACATTGGTTTCTGCTACGTCATTGGGGACAATTGGCTTTGCCAAATTTCGTGGCGCATTTACTTCGCCCAAATTTAGAAAATTCTTTTCAATCATCCTGATTTTTCGTTCTGTCATTGTAGGTAAATGCGGATATCTTTCGTTAAAGTGTTGAGTGATTCTTTATTCAATAGTTCTGCAGGTCGGAAAAGTAATACGAGCAGACTCGCCATGAATGTAAAACAAATTTAGAATATCAGCGTTTGTGTATTCCATATTTCCCAATTAAAAACAAATATCACGCGCAAAAATCAAAATTCAAACAGATAACACTGATAACAAACGTAAACGTAGCGTAAACTTTCAAATTGATTGCTAACTGACAACTGTCATCATAAGAAACAATTGAATAAAATTTTTTTGAAAATTTTCAAAGCCAACCACAACCATGTTTTGTAAAGTATGTATGTAATTATAAATTTAATTAGAAAAATGTAAATAACTCTGTAATAATTGATTTTAGGTATAGGAACATGGTATATCAATTTAAAGGAAGTTTATTTCTGCATCGAATAGGCTGATAATTAAATAGGCATTCCATTTAAAACAAGTACCAAAAGGCGCAAATTCTTATAGAATTTTAATTTCAACCAACTTCAAATCTGTAACTAATTATGGCATATACTATATACAATATATATGTCTCCCCACCTCAGACACAACCACGCCGGATTCTGCACAAATGAGTCATTGTTTTTCTTTCCACCCTTAAGGGAGATGGGAGTGGAGAGGGTGACGGACAATTTGTAAATCACGAAAAAATGTTAGAGGAAAAAAAAGTAAAAAAAATTGTTTTTCTGCGGACGTTCAATTTTCCCCCTTTTCACCCCCAAAAAAGGGGTTGCAGTTGGGGGTGAAATTTGCAATTTGAATATGGGTTTTTATGGAAAATCCAAAAGTAATAAAAAATAGGTGTTCCCATTTAAGTTTTGAAAACTCACCCCCGCTCCACCCCACAGGAGGGGTGAGGGTGATGTTTACGTATCATGACTCAATAGGTTTCAACAAATAAAGGAAACGTATTTTTTTCTTTTTGTAATTGGATGTGTCATTCTCGAGATATTAAAGGGTGTATATTTTGACTTTAATGGCGTCCCGACGGCGAACGGGTGATCCGATCAAAAAATTTACCAGCGATTTGGAATCAGTGAAGAATTTCCTGTAAGATGACACCACTTCCAGCTTTCTAAACCCTGTAACATCGACCAACGCACAGACACACAGACACACAGACACACAGACATCCGGACGAATTTAGTAACCAACTTTTTGAAGTTGGTTGAAAAGAGACTTTTTAAAGTTTTTCTTAAGTCTGGAAATAACGTCAAATAGATACTTAACCGCGTGCAATTTTTTATTATCCATGACAGACAATTGTGTCTCAATCTTTTGACATTGAGAACCTAAAATCCCATTTCCCTAACTTTGACCACTTTCGACTTTCAATTTTATTTCCTAAACAAGATTTTGACATTTATCAGTAAAAAAAAATTTTTTTCCAACAATCCAAATTGGTACGCCGGTTATTGTAAGCATACTTCTAAACATTTTATGACACATCAGAATGTGAAAAAAAATTTCCTGGTTTGTATTTAAAATAAAGAAGTTGATGCTCACTTCCGGTATTTCCGGAAGTACTGCCATTTGGAAAATATTTTTATTTAATAGATTAAACACTCCATGTCGCATGTGCAAAATTTCAAATTTCTAGCTTTTACAGTTCTTGATATACTTCTAACCGACGGTCACCGTGAGACACCCTGTAGAAGGAAAATTATTTGCAGTGGGGCACTTTTTTTAAGCACACTTTTATCTCTCTTATGAAAATATATTCAATATCAGCAATAAATCAGAAGAAGATTTTTTAATAAACACCGTAATTCATTTAAATTTAGGTATTCATATGTATGTATATCAAAAGAAAATGCTGATATAGTATTTAAGATATAAAAGACATCACAAGGAGCATATCGTCGGTGACGGTGACCTGGCAATACCTCCTATCTGCCATTTTTGGCAAATTATTTGATATTGTGAAATTTTTTGTATCTCTAAAAATAAAGTCGGTACAGAGCTACAGACGAAAAACACATCAAGTGAGTATTCCGCAAACGAAATTCACTTTTTGAGTGACGTCCTGCGAACGGTCTGATGAAATCTGATCGTCAGAGAATCCGGCCTTGCCCCTTACCTACCTTTGCCTTTGCCTACAGCGTTCAGTCTCAACGCCTACAGTTTCTTTAGTTTCCGTCTTCTTTTTCCTTTTTTGTTTCTTTCTAAATTTGTAAGATTCATTTACACATTAATATTTCAGAGATTTTTAAGGACAATTTTGATCGCTGCAACTTTTTCAATGTATTTACGTATTCCTATTTCCACATAGCAGGGTATGACAAAATTTGAATTATATTGATACACAGGGAAAAAAGTTATAGTGATATTTCTCTATTAATTAGTGATTTTAAAAATTGAATTCATTAAAAATCATACTTAAATACCAGCAATCATTTTGAAAATTTGTCATACCCTAGCATACATACGTGTGCACATATATTCAGAAATTCAGCGTTCTACATCCATAATTCTGCTTAAAAATATACGAAAACGTAACTCCGCAACGATTAATCAGATCACTTTTTTTTAGCATTCGTAACAAAGTAATAGAGTTAATCTATTCAATTAGTAGTCGGGAAACTCTCCAAATAGTACAGAAAACCAAAAAAATGCGTTTTTAAGGTAATACAAAACTGGGTATACCCCGCCCTTAAGCGGGCGAGCAATCACAAGAAAATTATTAATTTTCTCTTTCTCCTTTATCGCGAAAAAAAGTTACTTATATTAAAACTCTTCATATAGTCAAATAACTTTTACTGCTCCTTTACGGTCATTTCATTTATGTACGCTGATTAAATTTGGTGATGTTCTTTTAGTAATTAGGAATGTTAAACAAAACGAGTTGACTAAACTAGTTGGACCAAGAATTCCTTTGGGATTTGTTAGTGAGAATTATAGTTTTCTTGTAATATGATAATGTAAAAGTGGTACACGTATTCCCAAAACAATATAAACTCGCCTATAAACTTTCATTGCCTTTTGGGATAGCATTTTCAATATAACTTTTATATGAATTATTAATAGAAGTATTAAAGTAATTTGTGGAAGCAGTAAAACTTTATTGTTTCACAAACTTTAAAAAGCTTGGTGTAAACTCTTAAATCTGTTGAAAATCTGTTTAAGGTAATTAAGCCTCATTTCACTAAACATGTTTTCACTACGGTATCAGATGGCAATTGGAAAGTGTGAACAAATTTACTTAAACTAACTTTATGGGCAAGTATTAAAAATAAAAGGTAATCCTACTATATTCTCTCTGTTGATCCATTTACATAAAGTCGACGTTTAATTCCACTTCACTTTGAAGTACATCGCACTAAACCAAAATTAAAATCCCCCTTTTCATTCCATAGGTAATTAAGCAATATGTCAATTTTATCACCAATAATTTGAATAAAAGTAATAAAAAAACTCTCACAAATGTTTCCGTCAATTATACTTGACGTACGTACGCGATGTTTTATGTATTATTACCGTTAATGTTACGTGAGCGTCGCAATGGTCC
The DNA here is from genome assembly GCA_036250285.1 of Pyrocoelia pectoralis. Classification (NCBI taxonomy): domain Eukaryota; kingdom Metazoa; phylum Arthropoda; class Insecta; order Coleoptera; family Lampyridae; genus Pyrocoelia; species Pyrocoelia pectoralis. The sequence goes on from CM070075.1 coordinate 11,540,953, forward strand.
ACGAAGTACTGGTAGAGCCCAGCTTCACTGCCGATAGCGCCACGACGCCGGACGGCATTATCAGCAACTATTCTAACTTTCCACTTCAGACGCCCTAGAAACAGCTTTTTCACATTGTTTGGAAGCTTTCTTGTGTTTTTAAACGGCGAAAGGAATTTCCCTTAAATTCGTCTCGAAGAAGTCTAGATGTGTATTTTATCAAAGTGTCCATTTATAATGAATGTGCGAAACTTTTCAAAGTGTAAAACGTCAACCATGCTGTACTTATTTATTAATTAAAATAATTTACGCTGTGTAATATTTAAAGTGTATGTACAGCCGAACTAATCATCACTAAGGTTTCAAAGTGTTAGCCTATCCTTATCAAATGTACCAATTTCAATTGTATTTCAGTTATTATTGCAGATGGCTTAAGTTAACAATGTTTTTGTATGTGTATCTTCTCTTTTTGGACTTCTTTTTCAACGTGTATCAAGGTTAATTTAAATTCGAACATTTGGTTAAGTTGTACAGAGTGGCAAAATTTCGATGTTTTAATAGGAGAAAACTATAGTTGGTATGAAAAAATGAAACTCGCATCCTCGATTTCTCTTTTTTGAGAAAAACTCAATTTTTAAATTTGGCTAACGTCATCTGTTTTCGAGTTATAGGCAAAAATTCAGATTTTAGAGTTTTCATTTTGTGGCCTTGTCTCGCTTACTTATGAAAATAGAACATAAAAAAATTCTGTCATGTATTGTCACGAGACTTCCTTCGTATTAACACTTTTTTTAAAAAATAAGTATAGCACAATATACAATTGCTGAATTCAGAAAAAATACTCTTAAACTACATAAAAAAAACTGCAACTTTATCTTATAAAAAAAATGAGTGCCGCCATTTTAGCTTATACCGGAAGTGGCGTCATCAAAGGTAATATCAGCATTTTAGTCCTTGGCCCGAATGGAATCGATTGGCGAAAACCGCATTTCGATAACTTTAATATTTTCTGAGTATAGAGCGTTGCAGTCATTTTTTAAAAATGATTTTTTTGCTGAATTCAGAAAAAATGAGTGCCGCCATTTTAGCTTATACCGGAAGTGACGTCATCAAAGGTAATATCAGCATTTTCGTCCTTGGCCCAAATGCAATCGATTGGCGAAAACCGAATTTCGATAACTTTAATAGTTTCTGAGCTTAGAGCGTTGCAAGGAAATGTGTACGGACAGACTACAGACTACAGACTACACACTGCAGACGACAGACGGATTTTTTTTTTCATTTTTTGAATCTACGTATTCAGAAACGCATAGATATGTAAAAATTCGCATAGGTCAATTTTTTTACTTCTCGAGTACGAAGTAAAAGTATTAGTGTTAAAAAAAATTGACCTATGCAAATTTTTACATATCTTTGCATTTCTGAATACCTAGATTCAAAAAATGAAAAAAAAATTCCGTCTGTCGTCTATAGTCTGTCCGTACACATTCCTTGCAATGCTCTGAACTACGAAACTATTAAAAGTGATCGAAATGCGGTTTTCACCAATCGATTGCAATCGGGCCGAGGGCGAAAATGCTAATATTACGTTTGACGAGGTCACTTCCGGTATAAGTGGTCGCACTAATTTTTTTATAAGATAAAGTTGCAGTTTTTTTATGTAGTTTAAGAGTATTTTTTTCTGAATTCAGCAATATACCTATATTGTGCTATATTTAGTTTTTGAAAAAAGTGTTAATACGAGGGAAGTCTCGTGGCAACTTGGCCTGAATTTTTTTTTGGAACACTAATCCAATACATACTTCCCTTTTACTTCGTACTCGGGAAGTAAAAATAATTTCTACGTTCTTCAGCCACTTTTTTGATAAAAATGCAGTGGTGTAGTCAATTCTTTAAAAATATTCTTGAAAGTCGAGTTATAGCATAAAGTTGTATTTTTACTTCCCGAGTAGGAAGTAAAACCGAAGTACCTATTGTATTAGTGTTCCAAAAAAAAATTGACTTATGCAAATTTTTACATATCTTTGCGTTCCTGAATACGTAGATTCAAAAAATGGGAAAAAAATTCCGTCTGTAGTCTGTCCGTACACATTCCTTGCAAAGCTCTAAACTAAAAAAAATGCTTATATTACCTTTGATGACGTCACTTCCGGTATAAGCTAAAATGGCGGCATTCATTTTTTTTTTATAAAATAAAGTTGCAGTTTTGTTTATGTACCTTAAAAGAGTATTTTTTTCTGAATTCAGCAATATATTATATTGTGCAATACTTATTTTTTGAAAAAGTGTTAAAACAAATAATTGTTAAGAAATGAGTGCAACGCTCTATACTCAAAAAAGTGTTAATACGAGGGAAGGCTCGTGGCAACTTGCCAGATTTTTTTTTAAAATGGTCAAGTGGATGTCATGTGGAATTGAAACTAACTTCTAGTTATAGCGTGAAATTATTGGAGCAGATGATGTGTGAAATACTTTCACAAATTATTTTAGACATTAAATATGAATTAGTGAAGGTAAAAGTGTTTCATTCAAATATACTTTTGCAAATATAACGCGTTCAGTTCAATTAAAATGTTATTACGAAGATAAGCAATTTAGTGTCAATTGATCAATAATTAAAATTGACGATACGGGGAGTTCAACTTAATCAGGTACATTCTAGTTTCAAAAACACCGTTTCCAAAAAACGAAACGAGTCTGAAACTTTTGTATGTTCATTTTGATTTAATATCAATATTTACAAGTACAATAGTGTTTAAGCTTATACAGTGAGGACCAAAAGTTTGGAATAATGGATTTGTTTCGTTTCCGGTCAGAAATATCAAAATACTCTTGGACACGTCAAATTGATTTTGGTCATGGAAAACCTTTTGGGATAATTTTCAATTTTCCAACTCCCACCCCTTCTGTGCAGTGACGTCATCAATTATTTTTTTAAATGAGAACACCCCACTTTCTTAACGGCTTTCAATAGATTATAAAACGACGATTTCAGCAAATATACACATTCTACCTTTTAAGTGCTGATTTCACGAGATATTAATTTTTTAAAATAGAAAAACGAGAAAAACATCAAATAGTGTTGTCAACAAATAAACAAATTTTATTTGTAAAAATAATGTTAAATGTTTTTTTCTTTTAGTAACAATAGTTATCCTAAACAATAATTAGAGTAAATTTTCAAATTCAAACGCATTTTCTTCTTGACAGTACGCCAATCACGCTTGAAACTCTGGTTGTATTGCAGTCATTTCCTGTCTTATTCTTTCTTTCAAGTCTTCGATATTATTCGGTCGATTGAAGTAAACTTTACATTTAATATATCCCCATAAAAAGAAATCCAGTAGAGTCAGATCTGGAGACCGAGTCAGCCATTCAATAAACGTTCTTTTTTGATGTTTTTCTATTTCAAAAAATTAATATCTTTTCAAATCAGCCCTAACAGGTATAAAGTGTATATTGGCTGAAATCATCGTTTTATAATCTATTGAAGCTGTTAAGAAAGTGGGGTGTTCCCATTAAAAAAAATAATTGATGACGTCACTGCACAGAAGGGGTGGGAGTTGGAAAATTGAAAATTATCCCAAAAGGTTTTCCATGACCAAAATCAATTTGACGTGTCCAATAGTTTTTTGATATTTCTGACAGGAAACGAAAAAAATCCATTATTCCAAACTTTTGGTCCTCGCTGTATAATAAATGAAAAGGAAAAATTTGAGATAAATTGCTTTCCATATTTGCTGAATAGAAATATATCTACACTTTTCTCATAATGTGTTATGAGATTAAACACCTACCTTTACTAATAAACAACAAAGTTTTAGATACAACTTTAATATCTAAACAACTTAACGAAAATTAATATTCGCCTTTACGAGATTGTTTATTAAATCTTGCACTCTAATAACCTAATAACACAAAACGTTGTTGACCCTTTTGATGCCATTGTAATCTAACACGAATTGAAAATTAAACCAATCCGAAAGGGTAAATAACGTAAGCATTGTTTACGTTGTTCATCATTGTGAAAGATTAGTCGAATATTATTACCTTCCATCTCTCGTCACATTATTTTGGCGACTTGATAAATTTAATTTATTATCGTTTTATACAATATAATACAGTTACCGCCATCCTTTTTACGCTTAATAAATAAAAGTACTATTTGCTATTTTGCGAGTGAGTATTAGCATCAGAGCTGCTATCCGAATTAAGGCGATAAATTATTCTTAATCTATTACAAATAATTTATAGGATTTCGTCTTGTTCATGACAACATAAAATGAAATTGTTTTATACGGACCATATGACTTAACCCATTAGGCCATAGAATTTACAAATTATGTACCTATGTGGTGAATGGTGATTGCCTTTGCAGTGGAAATTTACTGCTTTCGTGGGGTACACAATCCCGCTGTGATATTTGCAGTGTATCGCCAAAACGTTTCTTTTTTGATAGAACTTGAGGCATCTTAACCAAACGAAAGAAACGTTGCAGAATAATTTTATAACGTATTTAATTAACGATAAAAAACATTTATTACTTAGTAAATAAAAAAAGTACACGTCAGTGCTGCCTCTCCAGAAGTTACAAACCGATTTTTATTTCTAGGTTTGCATAAAAGCAGAATTTTTCCCTTTGAAATCTTGGACGACCAAGTTGGCCCAAAACAGACCAGTGGGTGAGAGCTTGTTTGCCACTACTTTCTGTGTGCTGATTGTGTCTTGAAAACGCTTGTGTTTTACAGCAGCCGAGAGCCACGTTAGAGAAAGTGTGTAGTGTGTGTGTGAATAGGAAGTTGGTAAGCTGTAAAATCAAGAATTTTTTTTTCAAATACCTTGCGCGGTTTGGCCTAGGCGGCCTGTTGTCCAAAAGCTGTTTTTTGTGCTATGTTCTGAATTTCAACGCATGCGCAGCCCAAACGGCTGAACATTTCCAAAAAATTTTAATTTTTCCTAATTCAGCAACATTGATTTAGTCAAACACAATCAGCACACAGAAAATAGTGGTAAACAAGCTCTCACACACTGGACTGTTTTGGGGCCAACTTGGTCGGGCGGCGCACATTTTGGGCTATCAGCCGGGTCTTAGTAGTCGAATGGAGCTGAAAATTGGTGTGTGCACTTCTGGATCCTTGCTATACAAAAGCCACACCAGGTCGTAATACTGTACGAAACTTGCCTATTTTCCGGCACACCTTTGTACGTGTAGTATATATCTGAAACAGAATTTCGTCTTTCGTGCGAATTTTGCCGAAAGATTTCCGATTTCCGATGACGCAAATATTTTCAAGAGTTCGTGACGGAGATGTTCGATTTCCAAATATTTAATTAATTATATATATAAGGTCTCTTTCCGTCTTGAGCAAAGAAATAGTACTATCTATTTCTACAACTTAACAGTGGCATCAGATTTGCAGTTTCGTTGCGCATTTACTCTATAAACTGGTGCGAATGTACAAAAACTATCTATAAAGGTTGAACTGAACGATTGTTTTTCTCCACTGTCACCCCAAGATGTTAAATTCTCAGAATTGTTTGCGTTTAAATTTCTCTGACCCTATAACGTCTGTTTCATCAAATATATAAAGCCTTTTCTTTTTATACACAGTTACCATATACTGTTGAAAAATTACTCGTTCTTTTCACATTTCAAGTCACTCCAAAGCAATGTTGAAAGCCAAAGATGTCGCAGATTGTGATCTTTTTTTAAAAGGATATCTGCATAAATTTCTTACGAAAACCGTTCCCTTTACCGAAACATAACATATTTACAAAGAGTGTAAACATTGAATAAATCTTTCACTCAACGGTGTAAGGCATTTTATAAACTGACCTCAATTTCTACAATCTACATAATTTGTGTAGCCTGTAGCGTTATAGTTTAGTTTACAACTTCAATTTCGATCCACAATTTTTCAAAAATGAATTAGATTAACCCTTCGTTGTCGTCATCATATTTTTAATAACTTGTTAACTAGAACGCGCCGTAACGACTTACACAATAAAATGCATTTTCAATGTTCAATATGTAAGAGACCATTTCGGTATTGAAAAAAAAAGAGAAAAATTGTGAAAAAGTAAAACAACCTGTTCTTCGAAAGATTGATTATGGTCTAGAGGTCAAAAGGGGAAAAACATTTGGATAGGAAGAATCCCCGTTTACAAAAGTATCATTTACCACTTCAATTATAACAATCCTTTTTATAGCTAAAATTCGAACACGCGTGTATTTAATTAAATTCTTATAAAAAACCTATTCACCTGTTGATACACATGCTTAAAACCTACTCCCAGTGAAAACGTGAAAAATGTATATATCACAACTTTATGAATAAATATGAAAAGGCTACGGATGAAATGCTAAGCAGCGAACTGAACACTAATGCTCCGCTGTCCATAACTAAAATAAGTAAGTACGAATTACATCACATAAAATAAAGACAACGTCGTATGTATTTAAATTACATCATTGGATGGTAATTAATAAGTTTATACTAAAGTAAATTGTATACACACAGTTTAAAGTAAATATTATCATCGTATTTACATTTAGTTGCAAAAATCACAATATTGGAAAATCGAACGTTCCAAGTAGGTTTATTTTTTGTGGATATGAAACGAAATACACGTTTGTTTGAATGAAATCCTTTTTTTTTGTTTATAATCATTGATTGCATTAGATTCGATCTCGAGTAACGAAAATACAGGAACCGAGAAATAAAGATCGTAACGCATCGCTCCTGGGGGTTGACAGATGTATAGAATTGTTTATTTCCTTGGAAATTGTAACGCTACTGCTGAACAACTTTATGATGATTACATTCTTTGAAGGCTAGAAAGAAAATCTATGTTAAGAGATTCAAACGTATGCAGGTAGGTGTATATAAATGAGGTAGAATATCAGTCTAGGTGTAAGCATTCTCGTAATGTGGTGGTGGAGATAAGAGGTTCGTGACATATTTGTAGGCAGTTTCTCTTTATAGATATTCGATTTTGGCTCTAACGTTCAATATAACATACGTTTCCAAAAATATAGTATAACGTAAATAGTAAAATTTGCATATCAACGCTAACATTTGCTTCACATATAGGTCACGTATTAGATTTGAAAGCAAGGAAAAGAAGTATCGAGAGCTAAAGCCTTAAATCAACCGAGATGGAGCACTATGTTAAAATAAATAAAATATATAATTTGTTCACATTTTTGTTTTGTTCCTCGATTAGTTAATTCTAATTCTACTATGCACAAACTTTGACTTACTAAACTGATAAATATTAGGCAGATAACGTGTACTTTTCTAGTTTCATAGCTCATCTAGAGCTCACACATTTCTTTTTATACTTACAAATATTTTGTCAAGGCGGAATTTTTGTTGGTCCCTATTTAACCGGGTCGTGAAGGTATAGAAAAGTGATCAAATTTTCTGTAAAATCTCTTATAAATACAGCATACTGGAGGGAAAACTCATGAAACACCGGTTTACGTATTCTGCTACTACCATAAAATTACGTATCTATACAGGATCCAAACAAGAGTACAGCACAATTGCAAAGATAATTAAGTAACTGAAATTTGTCCCACCATCTTCCTGTGTCGAAGGAGTGGTAGTGGTAGTATCACTAACCTGAAAGGCGGCCTACTGACAATGAACACGCGAGCCCTTTTAAATTCTGCAAGGCCACGTGTGTTTAATTCGCACTGAAGTTTTTGTAAACCAAGCGCCATTTATGATCATATTATCATCATATCATATCATATCATATCATATCATTATCATCAGATCATATTATGATCAAAGATGATCTACTAACTATAATAATTTTATGGTGATAAATTGTTTCATTTTCTAATTGTTGCTATGTAATTAAACACCCCTCCTGGCCCCCTCTGCAAGGAACGCTTCTAGAGAAAACAAAGACAAATTGCATGAAATCTACTAGAATATTTAAATTCAGAATTACATATCATAATTATAATTTATAATACTTATTTGGTTGATAAATATTATTTAGGTAGAAATAGGATTTCAAAAATATTTTGAATGTAGTTATTCCTTTTTTTTCACTTTTAACACTGGGTTAATACAAAATCACCTCTAGGCTGGTTCCCGAGTGTCACCAGAAGTACTAGAGCAAGTGACAAACAGCAATACCTCAAAACAACTGTTTTGTGGTCCAGAGCACAGCACCAACTGTAAACAACTTAATAACTCAAGACACCCAAGCCCAACACAAGGCTAGGTGGAACTTGATATCAGACTGCCGTCACGCGAGAGAGGCCTTCAGAGAACCATCTCGTAACCTGGCGGGTTTTTGCACAGGGCTATCCAGAAAGAACCTGCGGCTACTTGTGGGCATACTTTCTGGGCACTGTAAACTCAACAAGCATATGCATCGCATGGGCTTGTCGAATCACCATCCTGTAGAGTGTAGAGGATGCTACACAGACGACCAGGCAGCGCAACCCATACCTTGTAAGTCGAATTAAAACGATCCATGTTAGGAAATCCTGGCCGGCATGGCTAAGATCCGACCCGCTTCCCCGTCCAGCATCCTCAGGTTTATCTCACGTGCGGGACGGCTTGAGTGACGTTGCGGGGCCGAACGACTCTAATCAGGGAGGTAGCACAAAGGGGCCGAATAGGTGGCCTACGTGCGCGTGGACTTCTGACCATCCTCCCATCGTAATCCAGAACCATCCTTCCATACACATATAACGATATAAGTAAACGAAATGTCAAGAAACTTAATCGACGAAATACAAGTAACAATGTAACATTATGATATTCTAATAAATAATCTGTATTAGTAGTTACTGCGATTGACTTTTAATACGCTATAACTGCTCATATACGCCATGTACATATTTAGTGTGCAATACATATTGTCGGTACTGCCTTATTAAGGTTTCCACACCGTAAAATCATATTGTTTCGTGTAATTAAACTAATTAGATAAACAAAGTATAGTTATGACAAATAATTGAATGTCCCTATATTTATTCAAAAATAGGTTTCTTAAATATTTTAACAATTTTATCAAATGGTAAGGATGGCGGTTTAATTCGAATTCTATAAGTTCTATTTCGATAACTTTAATAGTTTCTGAGTATAGAGCGTTGCAAGAAAATGTGTACGGACAGACTAAAGACTACAGACTACAATTTTTTTTGGAACACTAATACAATTCTTCCCTTTTACTTCGTACTCGTACGCCCCAGCGTGTTTAAATCGCACTTTCAAAAACGCGCCTGTTTTAAAGTTGCCATGGCAACCACCAATTTGAAAAACATTAATTCTATTGGTTATTGATCTGACACTTCTGGCAGGAGTACCTCGTAACGTCAAATAAAATATTAGGAAAGTACTAACAAATTCAAAACCTTTATTCAAACATTATTTAATATAATATATTATGTTAGAATTCATTTTTAAGCATTTCGGTGACAACAATCAATCTTGGATGACAGATTGCAAATTAATTTCCGTTTTTCTCATTTCCATGACAACGAAAGGTATACTGATTTCACATTACGAGTTCAACCATTTCACATTATTAGTTCTTACTTCCATTTTAATACCAGTATTTATTATTTCAAAGTGAATCAATAAAAAAAATAGCGTAAAAGTATTCGCGGATAACTGGTCTTTAAAAAACTTGCTCTATTTCAAGCACTCCGGCTAGGTTACGCCGTCGTGCTTGAAAACTCGTGCGTGTTTTAAAGACCTGTTTATCCACTTATACTTTAATTATACTATTTTTTCTTTTACATTGTTCAAATTAACTATTGTAGCGAATTCTTGTAACCATACCATTGTAATATGCTTTTAAAGCAGTGGTTTTAATCCTACGCGCCAGTTAGAAGTGATTTTCTTTATATATGTATAAAATATAATAATTGGTGTGGCCCACAATAGAAAAATCGAAGTGCAGTATTTCTCAAAATGCAAATTCCTTTGCCTCTCGTTCATTTCTAATGATGACGTGTTCCAATAGTTTTTCCAGTTCCAGTTTCGGTAGTTTTTCTATCGTAATTTGAATCAGTATCTTTAAACAAAAAGACCATTCGGCAATTTAATATTTTCTGTTTTTGGTCAAATATGTACAAGTATGTGTGTACTCTACATACTTGACAAAGCTTAGTGTTAGCAAAACATATGTCTTAGACTAATTTTCTGAAAAAATTTAAAAATTTTTTCAAATAAATAACTGGAAATTAATCCTTGGTCATTTCAAGTGTTTGTTGAAACCCTTCATGCACTTTCTTATAAGTAAATCTAAATCTAACCACATCCATATAATACCCTAATGTGTAAGTGACAGTAGTAGCTTCTCACAAATTATACAGAGCAGTGTCTCCTATGTAATCCTTTAAAGGTTCGGTGTCCCACAGGATTCTTAGAGAGCTTAATCCAATGTAGTTTCCTGATACAGATTGTTAAACGACGCTCCTTAAGGGACTTTGATGTTCTTATTGAGTCGTTTACTGTGTCACGTGTTTTTCGAAAGTGCTATAATATAACCTATTTCAAATAAAGTAGAATTCGTCTCCAATATCCAGTATAAGTATAATACAGTGGGCGCATTTTATTATTTTGAATATGCGAATTTTTAGTTGAAAGCTCCACAATTATATCACAGACCTACTTAAGGTATGCTTTATCCATGTCCAGCTCCGCCGTTCCCCGCTCCGTATATAATTAACAAATTTTTGAATATTCCACATTTCCCCATGGTTCAATTGTAATTGATGCGAATATGGCATACTTCTCCTTTTTAGTCCCGTCCATGTCTGCAACACGATTTTGTACATTCACTATGGGAACGTTATGGTTATAGTCCAGTCAAATTAGACAAAAAAGGGGGTGTATGAAAAAGTGATGCTAACTTTACGGGACTTTTTCAGGGTTGTTTAGGAAGTTAAGGAGAGCTTAAATCCAAGTTTGCGTATACCCAGACCCCGTGGGATTTTTTTAAGGGGGGAGGAAAGGTAAAAATTTTGATTTCGCTATAACTCGGCAGCAATTGATCGTACAGAAAAAATAAAAAAAGGGTCGCGCTCGGATCTCGGAGCGTTTGTCGTTTATATCTCTGTGGCAATGAATCGAAATGAAAAATAAACTTTTTTTTCGATTTTGTTCGTTTTTTCAAGCTGTACAACTTTCTCATACATGAACAAATTCTATTTGTTGACCAAAAAAGTTTACTTTTCTTTACTGTTTTTTTACGATTTTTACTTTTAATTCCGATTCATTGGCACAGAGATATAAGCGACAAACGCGCCGAGATCCGAGCGCGTGCCGCAGCGTCGAGCCGCCGCGCCGCGCCGGTGCCGGAGGGGCGAGAACAGATAGCGCACCTTCATATGCTCCCTTCGACCTTATTTTTCAACCCATCGAAAAATCTGACACGGTGATTTTGTTCTACAACTTTCTCATGCATGAACAAATTCTATTTGTTGACCAAAAAAGTTTACTTTTTTTACTGTTTTATTACGATAAATCGTTAAATATTAATTTTCGGGAAAAGCGTCCAAAGGAAACTTGTAGAGCTTCAACAAACCTACAAAACCCTTTTTTAAATTTTTTCTGTACGATCAATTGCTGCCGAGTTATAGCGAAATCAAAATTTTTACCTTTCCTCCCCCCTTAAAAAAATCCCACGGGGTCTGGGTATACGCAAACTTGGACTTAAGCTCTCCTTAACTTCCCAAACAACCCTGAAAAAGTCCCGTAAAGTTAGCATCACTTTTTCCCCAAAAGTCTAATTTGACTGGCCTATTATTGATTTTTTAAATGGTACACAAACTAAAATTGTATTTCAAAACGTATTGAGGTTATCATCATCTATTACGGCAGCACAGTGTATAGAAAACGATAACGCTGGTGGTCAGAGTAAACAAATAATATTTATTTTATGTTTGGTTTCTAATTCATTCACTTAGTTCAAAGTTAATTAGATATAATAGATAATGATAACTTTTGACTCGATATTTATGTGCCTGTTCTTTTAAATTTGACGTCTTCCAAATTTGATACAGCAGCTGTATAACTGTATAACTTATTTTACAAATTAATGTTGCGTTGTTGGTCTTGAAGGTCGAAGGTGATATCAAGGTTGATCTTTTATCGATTTGTGTCGTCTTTAGAAGATATTTTTAAAATTAGGTTCAATTACCTTTATAAATCTTACGTTTGCTAACCTTTGAATGGCCTTAAGAAATGTCAATTATAGTAAATAAGAAGTAACTATGTACTTGCTTTTATGAGGTAATAATTTTTCGAACCTTGTTCGAACCGTTGTGATACCTATTCATATTTTTTACATCTAACGAATGATGTTCAACCGTTGATTGAAATATTAGTATTTCAATCAACGGTTCAACTCAGTTATACTGTGATACTCCCCAGAGGTCTAACGAAGAAGAACATAGCCTCGAAATAATAATAATAATAATAATCCTTTGACATATTTTAATTTTTCCACTTTAGGGACTTTAGCAGCAAAACGTCTTTAATCTACCAAGTTTAAATAATCAGATTTTTAGTTATAATAGGCAACGATTTGAGAAAACTGAATTATAATCTCACTTCCTTATTTTCTTAGATCTCTTAAAAATACTAACTCTAATTGGACAACTGACGCTTTAGTCTACCATACATTTACTGGATCACCATTTAAATCTTAGTTTAAATTACTTATTATCCCAGAAATGCAAGGTAATGTAGAAAAAGATCACGTATCCCGACAACAATATAAAATTTATGGAATATATAACGGCGAAAGGGCCAACAGATTGACCTCTGAACCGAGCAAAGCATCATCCGATAAATCATCTTTGGTGGAAACTATCAATCAATAGAAGTTGTGACAGCCATACGCTTGACCGACTATGTTCAATGCCTTCGCCATTCTAAATGAACGTTAGTTACTTTTCAGTTCCACATGATGTACATATTAGATTTTCTTTTCATATATTAAAAAATATAAAATATTAATTCTGACAGTTACGACGAAAAGCTTTACATCGAAATTACAGCATCGCATTTTGTGATTTTAGTACAAAATGCTGTTACGTTATTAATATAAACTAAAATAAAAAAAGTGTGTATGTTATTATCTAATTATAAATTTAATAAGTAAACACGGGTGTGTACTTCGCTTAGATTATTTCTAAAATGATGTGTATTCATTGCAGAAATTACCTACTACCTCGTGTTAACTTTCCATTTTTATACCTAATAGCAGTTTAGTGTGGCGCCACAGATAAATACCTATTCAATCTTAATACGAATAGTACAATCTGATGTTAACAATCTGAATTAATCCTACCTACCATGAGGCGTAAGGTTGCTTGACTTGAGGTTTATTCGTTAATTCACTTTTTCTTCCCCTGAGTAGCTTAGTTCCCAACCATTTTCTTTTGGCGTTATCCTCTCATCTCCTTTGCTTTCGTATCGAATACTTTTCTGATTAAGGTTCCCTTTTGGCAGGTGTCAAGCCGTTCCAGCTGTACCTAGTTCCTCTATTTCTTCTTGAATAGATGTTATGTTTAGTTGCCTTTTGATTTGATTGTGGCGGATTCCATCTTTCGTTGTTTTGTTTACATTACTTCTGTTTTATGTGTCATCGTCCAGCGTGTACCTTGAAGGATCTACCTGCAGCCTCTGTTCTTGCGTTTATTTCTTTTCCTATTTTGTTTATTTGTTTGAATTTGTTCGTTAGTCCATAAATAGTTATACTTTGCGACTTTAATTCCATTAACGCTTATTTAGCGATTTCTTTCTTGTTTTGTCGTAATCATGGTAGTCTTATTTGTTTTCCTGTTACCACTCTCGAAGGCTGCCTTTATGCCCAAAAACAACCCATACACTTTTCCCCCTTACCTTTCCATCACCTTGTTCACCACCTTCCTCTTTATAACTCCATTCCTTTTTCACCCCCCTGATTATTCCTCCTTTTGCTCTGCATTTTCTCTACTGATAGGATAGATACTCTTTAAGTGTTTTGGAACACTCATGCTAGTACACTCCAATGCATTTAGCCATTCAAAATACTATCAACTTGTAAATTATGCATTACAGAGTTACCCTTTAATCATTCTACTGAAATAAGCGCAATGCTTTCTATGTTGAATCTTTATGTTGAAATAGCGTTAAATGAAATGACCAGGGTACACAACTTTCCCGTGATTAACAATTAAAAGTATCTCGTAAAATATTTACTTATTCACATTAATTTTAATTTTACTCATAAGCTTCTTTTTTTTCTGCCAGGACACCCTATATATATAGGCTAACTATTTCGGATTACGATGCTTTTGTAGTCAAACAACATCTATTTATCATACATCAAAAAAATAGATATGAAGTGTCGTTGTAATCAGAAAACGATTTCTGATTTTCTACTGAAATAACATACAGGGTATGTTGTAAATATTTTTAATATTTTGTTAATGTGCGACTAGATCGGAAGTAAATTGGTATAATAATTAATCTTATTACTCCATTAAAAGAATCGCATGTCCTCTACTTCAGTGAAAAACTTTATGTCTTCATCTTTGTTAGCAAAAAAGTTATGAATTTTTTAAATATTCAACTTCAAACATTCACCCTCCTGCTCTTGTGGAAAATGAAAAAATAAATTTTGTGGCAATAGTTTTTCATCTACGATGTATATAGCATTTCAAAAAATAATAAATTGCTTGGACAGATTTTGAATTTTTGCGCACCAATAAATCGGCCACGTTAAATTTTTGTTCTTTATCAATTATACGTTCTGGGCATACTTTGGCTACAATTTCCAATTTTCAAATTATGTACGTTAAAACGTTTTTGAGCTAGAGCCCCAAAAATAAAAACAGGGTAAATTTCTATTGTGGCGACCACACATGATCACGGTACACAGTCGCTTACATACTGAGCAACGATTGATTCCCATTGGCCGACCAATGACAACGCGTCGACACGACACCGGCCCGAATCCTTTATAAGCGAACGCTGTTAGCCACAGAAGTCAGTCAGAAGTTGTAGCCGCCAACACCGCCCAGTCCGTCTACATCGACCCGTCAGCCTGCATTCCAGAACCAATCCACCTTTCGGCAACCGACCTCCATTATTAACCGCATTCAGCGTTGTTAAAAATTCTACATAATATATGTAAATAGAAATGTTAGTTGTTTTCACAACTCCCAAAACTTTATTGTTTATTTGGTACGATCACCAAATAGCTGGTGATACGATCCAACCGCCAAAGCTATATTGGCCGCCATTTAGCAACAAACTAAAAACAGTGTTTTTCCTTTGATTATCACCATGCCTACTATCTTTTCTCCAAGGGAAATTAGTTTGAGTTAAGATTTGAATTTTTGCTCCAAAAATAACGGCCCTAGTTTGGACCTATTTTGATAAGAAGCTTCTTGTACCGATGAAGTTTTTTTATAGGCCCTAGTTTTAAATTTCATCAAAATCGGCCTAATAGTTTAGGCTCCAAAGTCGTCACGTACCCACGCACGCTCGATTACAATACTTTCCCGTATAGATACGTGTGTGTATATGCACCGGAAAGTAAAAAATGGAAACGTGCATGTTTAGCAATAAATAGGAACAATTTCTGGTTTGTCTACCACCAGGTGGCATTTTGCCAAGATGCATATGATATGGAATTTATGTTGAAGAGATTATTTTCAGAACACCGAAAATGGGGACTAAAAGATGCTGAACATTTGGTGATAATTTGGCGACATTGAAAATAAAGCAGATTAACCAATTTATAAATTAAAGTGGATACAATGGTAAATGGGAGAGGAAAAATACAGCACAGGATGCAGCAAAAACCTAGATGCACACATTTTCCCGCTTGTAAGTTAAAATATCCCATATATTTTCGGTATGTGAACCGATATTAAGTACGATATACTATTACATTATACCAACAAACAATTAAGTTGTTAAATTATTGCTACGAACAAAATCATTTAACCATATCCCAAGATTAAAACATGTTGGATTTATGTAAACCTTATCTACATTACAAAATTATTATATTATACAGGGTCCTGCACCTCACCTCCCGTCTTCTGTAGCTCCGTTATTAATTAAGTTAGGTTTTTGATATTTTGCAGACGTTTCCTGTACCTCAGATTATATTTCAGGAAAATATTTTTGATTATACAGGGTGTCCCAACAAAGTGTGACGCCATAATGATATATTTTTTTAAATTACATGCTTTACTTTTTTTTACTCATTTGGTCGTCTTTTATGCTTACCTACATATTCCTAAAATTCTATTGAAATCGGTTTGATGAAACCAGAGAAAAAAAATAAAACCGAAAAAATGTCGGTTTTGCATCACTGGTTTTAAAAATTAATAAAAAACGCAAATAGTACCGGGTTAATGAAATTTTACGACACGCTCATTAAATAAAGTCTAGTAGTCTCGTTTACCAAGTTTCATTGATCCAAATTATACAGGGTGATCAAAATCTAGTGTCAAACTTCTCAAACTTTAAACCACTTTATCTTTCTTATTTTAAATTGCAACCCCTACATATTTTGATGTCATTCGATGCGGAATTAAAAAACAAAATTTTTTTCTAATACATCTCTATGGCAATTCCTAACATTGTAAAAGTTATTCAAGAAAAAGTCATTTTATCAATTAATTATTGCATTAGCCATTTTAATTGATAAAAATCGAAGGCGCCTTTGAAAAACAATTTGTGGGGGGGGGGGGGTTATTGGTGAACATGTCCTCACTTTTTTAACGGACATTTAATTGAATGGACCAATATGGATCTGGATTGTTTTTTAAATCAATTGCCAAATTTATTTCAAAATTTGCCAATAGCTGTGAGAAATGGAATGTGGCTGCAACACGATGGAGCTCCAGCACACTATTCATTACAAGTCAGGGATCATCTTAACACAGCCTTCCCCAATCAGTGGATTAGAAGAGGAGGATCAATTGCTTGGCCTCCTCGATCACCCGACTTAATTAAATTAGATTTCTTTTTGCGGGGTTACGTTAAGTAAATCGTTTATCACACCAGAAAACATGCAGCAAAGAATCCTGAACGCATTTCAAAGCATTACACCCGACCTTTTAAAAAGATTGGCAACATCATTTCATACTCGTCTTCGTTTGTGCCTTGAAGGAAACGGAAGACATATCGAACGTAAATTCTAGTAGGTAACCTTAAGACTTTAGAGATAATTGTGATCATAAAACATGGTATGTTAATAAATTGTCTTTCAAAGGCGCCTTCGATTTTTATCAATTAAAATGGCTATTGCAATAATTGATAAAATGACTTTTTCTTGAATAACTTTTACAATATTAGGAATTGCCATAGAGATGTATTAGAAAAAAATGTTTGTTTTTCAATTCGGCATCGAATGACATCAAAATATGTAGGGGTTGCAATTTAAAATAAGAAAGATAAAGTGCTTTAAAGTTTGAGAAGTTTGACACTAGATTTTGATCACCCTGTATAATTTGGATCAATGAAACTTGGTAAACGAGACTACTAGACTTTATTTAATGAGCGTGTCGTAAAATTTCATTAACCAGGTACTATTTGCGTTTTTTATTCATTTTTAAAACCAGTGATGCATAACCGACATTTTTTCGTTTTTATTTTTTTTCTCTGGTTTCATCCAACCGATTTCAATAGAATTTTAGGAATATGTAGGCAAGCATAAAAGGCGACCAAATAAGTAAAAAAAAGTAAAGCATGTAATTTAAAAAAATATATCATTATGGCGTCACACTTTGTTGGGACACCCTGTATAATCAAAAATATTTTCTTGAAATATAATCTGGGGTACAGGAAACGTCTGCAAAATTTCAAAAACCTAACTTAATTAATAACGGAGCTACAGAAGACGGGAGGTGAGGTGCAGGACCCTGTATAATTATTATTAATTATAATTATTATTAATTATTATTATTATAATTATAATTATTATATGTGCGTTACTGAAATTATAGTTATGATAAAGGCGAAGGTAAATGCTTAATTAAAAATCTATTGGCAATTTCTCGAATTTGTTAGTGGGGAGAGCTTTATCGTATTTTCAACGTCAACAAATCTTTTTTTTATGGATAATTAGTTACTTACTGTTCTTGAACATCGTATTCAGGTCGTAAACATGCTCACAGTGTTATTGTTTATATTATTTGTCACGTTATTCCTAATTTATTCAGTGAAGAAGCCCACAAATTTTCCACCAGGTAATTCTTTTGTCAATTTTATTGTAATTATATGTACCTAAATGAAACTCGTTGAATGTATTTACATATTTAATAATTTATTTACTTAAAGGTGGTAGGATAATTCCTCAACTTGATATAGCTTTGTTTTCTGTTTATGCAAAAAGAAAATAATTTATAGGGCCAGTATGGTTACCAATTATAGGATCCAGTCTCCAAATAAAAAAGGAGGCAAAATTAATCCGAGGAGGACAGCATGTGGTGTTTAACACATTGTGTCAAAAATGGAATTCAAACGTCGTTGGAATAAAGTTGGGTGAACAATTAATTGTCTCCGTCTCCAACTACTCTATCATTAAAGACGTATTGGATAATGAAGACTTTCTAGGACGCACGAGTAATTTCTTCAGTAAGCTTCGTCTCCTTGGACCATCGCCAGGTAACTTACATTGACCCACTACAGAAAAGTAATCTTTAGTACATACTTTTAGGTGTGACCTGCGCTGAAGGTCAAATTTTTAAAATACAAAAGAAGTTTATTTTAAAAAATCTTCATTGTGGTTTTGATGCAAAAATTAATGATGAGCTAGAAGATCTTTTAATGCTAATAAATCTCAATCAACGGAATATAGATTTTGGAAAGTTAGTCCAACCTGCTGCTGTTAATATTTTATGGTCTTTACTTTCTGGACACCGCCTTAGTAGGTGTGACCCGAAATTTCAAACACTCCTAAATCTGTTAGATGACAGAGTAAGAGCTTTTGATATGGCCGGCGGTACATTAAGTAATTATCCGTGGTTACGATTTATTGCTCCAGAAGGTGTTGGCTATAATTTAATAGTAAACCTAAATGCAAAACTGAAGAATTTTATAATGGCGGAAATTAACTATCATCACCAAACGTGGAGTAAGGGGATGAAGACAGATTTAATGTACTCTTTTATTACATGTATGAATGAGGGAAATGAAATGTCTGAGTCATTCACCGGTAGGTAGATGAACAGACGATTATTTTTGCTAAAAATGCGTTTGCAGATGAACAACTTCTTATGATTTCCGTGGATCTATTTATTGCTGGTGCTCATTCGGCTGGATCAACATTAGATTTTGTGTGTCTCTTGATGTTGCTCTATCCCCAGGTTCAACGTAAAGTACAAGCAATTGTGGATAAGGAATTTCCTAATAACTGTACAATAACATACTCAGATCAACACAAGTGAGGTTAAATTAAGACAAAGCCAAGATTCATTCTAATATTACAGAGTTCCGTATATTCAAGCCGTAATATACGAAGTAATAAGGTTTTGCCATGTTCTACCTATGGGTGGCCCTCGTCGTGCTCTAAGAGATACCGTAATAGACGGATACGCAGTTCCTAAAGTAATACTTAAAATACGCTTTTATGAAGTTTATATTTCTTTGTAGGACACCACAGTTTTACTTAATCTATATTCAGTTATGACGAGCAAAGAAATTTGGGGAGATCCAGAAAACTTTCGCCCAGAAAGGTTCATTGTTGACGGAAATTTGCACGTAATCAAGGAATTTATACCGTTTGGAATTGGTGTGTACCTAGAAACAACAGCATAACGATATCTCTTGACCAAAATATATTTTGTAGGTCGTAGAAGGTGTTTAGGAGAGTCCCTTGCTCGCAAATTTTTGTTCGTATTCACTACGGGTCTGTTAAGAAAATACGATATGTTACCAGAAGATGGTGTGCCACTACCTCCTGCTGTGCTTGTGCCAGGAATCGTGTGTCATCCGAAACCATATAAAGTGAGATTTGTACCAAGGAAACTGTAATATTAACAAATAAAATTGAATGAAACCAACAATTGGCCTAGGTTTACTTATGATTTAGGTACAATCATCATGTGTTGATACAATCGTAAAATTGACTGAACATTTCATGATTAAAATTTTATAAGGACGATTCATGGTAGTAGAAATTGGTTATTTCCATTGACAATTAGATATAACATTTAAGAGATTAAGTTTGATTTACATTTATGTCCTTTGAACATTAATAGTCCAGGAATATTAGTGAAATGAGAGCAAGTATCTCGGAAGAGAGATAGACAGCTATAAACTTGTATAAACCTTTATTTTAGTACGCTAAAACTTGTCTCAAAACTTACTTATCGTAGTGTGTCCGCGTCAACAGATATTCCAAGGTCAAAAAATCGATTTTTTTACACATTTATTGCAAATATCTGGTTTCCTATGGGTTTTATGCTATTTGTATTTATTATAAATATTGTAGAGGATTAAATTGTCAACTTTGGTTTCAACATTTTTTTATATCTTGAACCATTTTCGAGATAGAGGGCAGAGCGCGCGCAGTGTTTCTGTTTAACTATTTAGAGTATCATTCGAGGTCAACCTGTAGTCCCGATTAAACACGCCGTATAAAGTTTATAAATGATTGATAAATATATCATTCTAAATAATCTGCATTTTTTATTAACTATTACGTTATAATTAATAATTTTTTTCAATAAATTCAGTATCACATTCATTTAATAATAGGTACTTACCTACTCGTGTAATTATGAAGTTGTAAGGGAAATACTTTAATTATTTTTTAATTCGAATCTTATTAACTTATACTAATTCCTTCGTAACTAAATAAAAAGAAAAAATGAAATTTTTAATTAATGTTTTTATTGAAAAATACCATTTCATACATTTATGAACGTTGAAATTTAAAAAATTGAATAAATATAATAAGAACTACTAGTTCTAATTTCAATTTTCTTCTTCTTCATCATCGTCTTCCAGTCGCTGTAAAATTTCAAATTCTTCTGTGCTCTCGTCTTCAACGACATTTGTCTCCAGTTCTTCCAGGATTTCGGGGTCAAAACTACCGTCTTAATTGATATCACTCTGTATAAGACAAGCTTGCCCATTACACTGGCCGCAGGCTAATGAGCACTGCAACCCTGCTTTCCTTGATCCACATCGCGAACCACAACCATTCTTGCAGTTGCACAATATTGTGTTAAGCAATTCTTCCGAAGCTGGTGGATTTATTGTCATAACACGTTCAAGGAATTTATCACGCATTATCCAACCCCAAATCTTGGGTTCTAAATCATGCCCTAACCAAGTCCGAACTTGATAATGAACACGGATGAAATGTTGGTGGCTACTCCTGCACTCGTTGGTGGAAGATTTGACAACTGCACAGGTTTATTCAGTTTTGTTAACTTGATGAACTGTGCGTGGCGAAGGCGATACTATACAGGTATAATTTTTACTGAACTAACGAAGTAATTTAACTCGAAAAAAAATAGTTCCCTGTAAAATTTTACTGTTTTTATTTTACGGTGTTGTGACATTTACCTGTCCATTCATTTGATTTTCTTGCTTTAACGATAACTTGTTTGGCGAGTTATTGTTTTGGTTTCAAATAGACCTTTTTAGTTCAAAAGAAATTTTGTCAGGTGAATGCAACTGAAATCTGCTTAATAATAAGGGATTACTACTCAAAGATAATGTTACCTACTGCATCTTTGAAAACACTAAACTACTTATGGCAACGTTGTAAGACCTTTTAGAAAAACGAATTCTTTTATCTCCGTCTTTCAATAGCCTGAAACTACTTTTAGGACTAAAATGTAAACACAAAGTGATATGCAACCCAACGTACATACTTACGAAAAATCCCATCACTTTAGCTCTCTTCCCCTATTATATACCCTTTCGTATAACTTACATTGAAACTGGTTAAATTGGCGACATAGTTATTAATAATATAAACAATAGACGTCTGTTGTCTGTTATTTTGGCTGGGGGTGGTCCCAATAGGTTCCCGTACTGCGATCTTTTGATCTATTGTGCTTCCCGGTGTTGTCTACCCTTCAAGAATACCTGTATCTTTCACAAAGTCCCGAGCAAAGTCCCGGATTACAGTAGGGCGAATCTTCGTTACTTCCTCTTTTCATTTCCAAGTAGGTGTTCCCTTGCCTTTATGAATGCCTCACATTAGCAAATAACGTGATAAGGCGTTTCATCTGTCTCACCACAACCCCTGTATGTCGGGCTATCTGTCAGTCCCATCAAAGAGCATTATTGTATGGTCTTTGGTACCATATTATGCAGGTGTTTGTTCAGGCGACCAATGTCTGCAATGCTCTTTCGTGAGTATTGCCTGAATCTCCTTTTTGGTTGTGTTATAGGTAATCCCATAAGCCGGTTCGGGTCCTATAAATGGTTTTGCACTTGCCATTCAATTTGACAATAGTATACACTTCTGTAGCTGGAAATAATTGTTTACCTGTTACATAAGTCAAACTAATCCTATTGTTTGTATAAATTGGAATCAAGCCACTACGGCCTAAACATTGTAGACTAAATATTACCCAACATTCAGGGAATTATTTTGGATTAAAAGTATTCAACCAGCTACCGACATGGATAAATAAAAAAAATAATTTGAATATTTTTAAAAAGGATCTAAGGAATCACCTACTCAAACATAACTTTTATAATTTGGATGAATTCTTCAACATCAAAAATAAGAAATAATACTTAAATTTAAATAATAATTACCACCTGACGTATTGTATGTTTCGTTATGTAAACCATTGCAATAAATTTAATATTATTATTATTATTAGTAGGTTTTATTTAATTTTTAAAGGGTTTTACGTAATGTCTACATCATCTGATGTATAAAATATCAAATTATGGAAAGCAAAGGGAAAATCTATGATTACAGTTTCATTTATGATCGTAAGTTATAATAACCTCCCATAATATTGGTTATAAAAATTGAAAAGCGAATAGCGTTGCCAGCAAATTGGTTTTTATTGAATTGACATTGACCTTATTAGAACTAAGAAAGGCATAAAAAATAAGTTTTATGTATACTCGTGTATTGATTAGTAACGAAAATAGTGAAATAAACGCAAAAGTTTAATATTAATTTTGTTGAAGTCTTGCCAATTATAAACGACCCAGTTCGATGCTTCTAAGATGGAATAAACTAAATTGTGACAGTCAACCAATAGATATTACAGTTTATTATTTCCACTAGAATGAATACGGATTTCCGCTATAGACGATTCGAGTTTCACATCTTTCTCGTACAAAGGAGGCCAAACAAATAGTTGATCTGTGAAAATTGTCTCCTACTTTTCTAGGCCCAATATTTCCGCTGATTTTTAACTCAGTGAATTTCTGAAATGAACGGAAAGCAGTTGTCTACACCATATTTCATTTCAGTAAAACGGGTTATTCAATTTTAAAACGCCCTTTTCTATAGATTTCTTTTTCAAATTCTCATTGTTTTTCCGTAGTTAAGTAACGTCGTCGTCTGAATTTGTCACCACCGAAGTACCTATTCATTAAACACTCTGTAGGTATCATTAAGGAATGCTAATGTACTACGTGCAAGTGACCTTTCTGTTTATAAGTTTCGTTTCAATTAGAAAGGAAGAAGTGAATTATTTTGCTTATAAACGATTTCTAGAAAATTTACGGTGTTCACTTTCATTACAGAAACCGTACGCCGAATGTAAATAGGCAATTTTCAGCGGTAACGTCAAAAACCATTCTAAATAATACGGGTAATAACTTGAACTTTATTTTTTTATATGTTGAGTAATCTTGTTCATTTCATAGTTCTTATAAGACTATTTTGATCTGATTAGGTACTTCTGTGTTTATTTTTACTTCCCGAGTACGAAGTAAAAGGGAAGTATTGTATTAGTTGGCCTATGCAAATTTTTACATATCTTTGCGTTTCTGAATACGTAGATTTCAAAATATGAAAAAAATTCCGGCTGTAGTCTGTAGTCTGTCCGTACACACTCCTTGCAACGCTCTAAACTCAGAAACTATTGTGCAATTGTGCTATACTTATTTTTAAAAAAAAGTGTTAATACGAGGGAAGTCTCGTGACGTCCTTTTCTACATGTTGAATACAATGTATACATTATTAGTTAACGTACTGTTCTAAGAGTGTCGTTTTGTATGTCTCTTATTAACTCAAGTAACTAACAAGGATAACATCAACAACAAATTTCTTTTTCTTGTACGAACAGTTTTGATACCAACTTAACGTAAATGTCAAATGTACATGTCATAATGTTGTTTGCAAATAAGGAAAGGTTGGTATCAGTGCTCATATTTTTGCTTTAACTTTAATGCATACGTGACGTCATCGGGATAAGTTAAACGAATGAACTATAGTCTAGTTTAGCATAAACACACTGAAGAACTTATTGACCTAGGTCTAGGTGAAGCTTTCAAGCACTATTGTTCAAATCGGTGGGGAAGGTCTGATGGTTTAGCGCGGTTATACTTCGTAGTCTTGATCTATTCATCCTTCCACTAAGATGTTGGGGTAAGCACTGATTCGGTCACTATATTTTTGGATTTCTTCGTAAACTGTAGGTATTCCGAGGTCGCGTTGTATTGCCTCGTTGGGGACGTACCATGGTGCGTTGACTATGGCCCTGAGTACCTTTGATTCAAATCGGCGTATGGTATCGATGTTAGATGTACTGGATGTACCCCAGAGTTGAATGCCATATGTCCAACTGGGTTTTAATATGGCTTTGTAAAGTAGTACTTTGCTTTCTAGCGCCAGCTGAGAGTTGCGTCCTATCAACCAGTACATTTTTTGGAGCTTTAGGCTTAGTTGTTTGCGCTTGGTCCAGATATGGGTTTTCCAGGTCAACCTTCTGTCCAAGTGAATGCCAAGGTACTTTGCGCTGTCCGCCTAGGGGATTTTATGGTTATTAATTGTCACTGGTGGACTGGTTCCTCTTCTTAAGGTGTAGGTTACTTATACAGATTTGGTTTCGTTGATTTGGATATGCAATTTGGTGCACCATTGTTGTATTTCGTCAAGGTGTATTTGTAGCTGCTGAGAGGCCTGGACTGGGTCAGTGCGCGATGAAAGTACGCCCGTGTCACCAGCAAATGTAGCGACCATGGTGTCTGTCAGGGGTTGTCGGATAATCCGCCGCGAAGATTAAGTACAATATTGGGCCCAGGACACTGCTCTGAGGCACTCCTGAATTGACGGGATATAGGTTTGTTAGAGCGCTACCATGTCTGACCATGAATTGTCTATTCGAGTTCATATAGTAGTCTGGTGGAAAAAGTGTCTTGATTTTGAAAAGGGGGCCCCCGTGCCATACTTTATCGAAGGCCTGTTGAACATCAAGGGATATTGCAACACAATATTTTCGCTCTTCGAAGTCTTAAGTAATTCGAGCTCCTACTCTGTGGACTTACTTGATTGTGGCATGTTGTTTTCGAAACCCAAATTGATGATTTGGAATAATATGGTTGTCCAGTAAGATTGGAGTGAGTTTTTCGAGGATCATTTTTCGAACACTTTCGATTGCACTAGAAACAGGCTGATCGGCCGGTTTTCCTGGTTTGGGGATTAGAATTGTGATGGCTGCTATCCATGCGACAAAAAAGTGACGGAGGTGTAATACTGCGTTTAAAAGGAAAGTTAGAAATTTATAGCTTGTTTGAGGCTATATCCAGTAATTAGGTCTTGA
This sequence comes from Pyrocoelia pectoralis, assembly GCA_036250285.1. NCBI lineage: Eukaryota > Metazoa > Arthropoda > Insecta > Coleoptera > Lampyridae > Pyrocoelia > Pyrocoelia pectoralis. Next base: position 11,566,679 of record CM070075.1, read on the forward strand.
CCGGGTGCTTTTTGCGGATTTATGTTTGTATGAATAGTGGTTTCTTCCTGGGTAATTTTGAAGGGTTTGATTGGAAGGCTCATTTGATACGGGGTTTCTAAGAAGTGTTAGATTTCATCGTCAGTATCTGCTTCTGTCGGAAATGGTGTGAATACCTTCTCCAAATGTTCTACAAATGTCTGCACTTTCTCTCTCTCGTTTTTTGCCCAGGAGTTGTTGGGAGTACTGATAGGTGCATTATGTTGTTAAAGTCCCTTCAGTTATCGAGTGGCTTTCCAGAGAGAGTGGTCGTCTGTCTCGAGTGGCGACAAGTTCTTCAAATATTGTTTGACATTCTTGCCATTATTAATTTTCATTTCACTAGGTGATGGCGAGCTCCACATTCTGCTCCTTTGGAATTACTTGTTATTATTCGAATATAGTTACTTAGGGAGCTGCAAAAAGTACGTGTATATAAAATTAATTCTCATCCCGATGGAGCGATAATATGTTCCTTTTAATTGTAGCGTGAGTTTTCGTTGGATCAAGTTAAAAATAAAACAATATACTTAACTACTCTAATCATAATCTGACTTCTATTACTATCTTTGAGTCGCTTAATGTACAGAAAAAGGAAAAAAATCTTTCGAAATAATTTGAGTATAAAATTCGAAGAAATAGTATTACACACTGCGTTAGAAAAGTGGTTTTACTAGACTCTTGTGACTTTTGAGTACTCGCTCGTACAGAAAACGACCCACTCTCTAGTCTAGTAAAACTTGACTTTTCTAAACTTGTTGCGTAACACACTATTAGCATATTTTAATTACTATCGGGAATTTCGGTGATCAAGATAAAAAAATTTGGAAAACAATTTCGTGAAATAAAAAGCGCACAAAAAGAAATAACCAAATATAGGTTATCCATTGGATTCGGTTTACAATTACTTTAATACCACCAGACTAAAGCGAGTCTATAAATATTTTGAAAGCATTTTACTGTTACAGAGAAAGCACATCAGCAGAGGAATGAGCGAGATGTGCCAATAATTTTATAAATATTGACAATCTTCAAAAAAATTTAAGGTATTAATTAGAGCATAAAGGAAATCTGAACACGGAAATCATTTCTCGCTTAAGATTATAAGTATGTAACAAAATGGGACTGATAGATCAGTTTTGAACTGATTTGATTTAGCGAGAGATATTTTAGAATTACGTTAACTTATTCTTCGAACTAAATTGGATACGTTTTGCATTTATACATACATGTAAGGTAGACGAAGAAAATATATGCAAAGTCTCCGCAATCTAATTTGCGGTAAATGAATGACCATTTTAGAGACAGTAGAAACAAACCCTCATTTATATGGAAATAGCTTATAAAGTGACCTGCCTAACAATTTACATTTTACAACGTACATATATAAATCAAGAATGCAAAATAGTTCAATTATTGCTTCTATTCCAGACGGATTTTTCGTTTTCTGTTTATATGTCTTATTGCTAATAGAATGGCAACAATACCTAATTGTGTTGTAATACATACAGATAAGACGACACTAAGATTTATTTTATACTGTAAATCTATCTTCCTGATACTTTCTCCAGCATCAGTTAATTCTATTTTATTATCCCTCGACGATCGTAAGCACCTCTTTTACTACTTCTAATTTCAATACATCTTAACTAATAGAATTTGATGACATCGTATTTAAAGAATTGTTTCATTGTGAAAATGCTTTACACTGTTAGTTTAACATAAACAGCCAGGAAAATATCACATTACTGAAGAGGAGCTAAATTGAAATACGAGGCACTTTGTGCAGAGTATTTTAAAGCTCCGAGTCAGGCAAGTACTGACGTGTTTGTATTAAATTTGTCCGGAAATCGCAAAAAAAGATGAAGTTTACAAAGTTTAGAATATTTGTTTACAAATTCCACAAAAATCAAGTTTGTCAATTTTGTTGGTAACTATAGTTACAAACTATATTTTCCGTCTTGTAGTGTTTACAGTACTAGTTCGGAAAATTCAATTTTCCTGCGCGTAAATATGCAGGAAAATGTTTTCAAGACGATTTCCGGAAAAAACTTATGTACCAATAATTTCGTTAATTGATGCAGATCTGGCGGTAAACGGTTTAACAATCGCATTCTTATAATCGAAAGCAACGTTTGGTGGTTCTTTGGGAGCTTTCGTTAGACGTTTCTGGGAAAGTTTTATAGGTAGATTTTTGAAAAGTTGACTTAGAGTTTACTCTAAAAGCCCAATAGATGACAATATTTTTAAAGTGGAAACACATCTGGAAATGCCGAAAGTAGCTAGTAACTTCGTTATTTTAAACGGCAACCCCTATTTTTTATTGCATTTTTGGATTCTACGTTAATAGCAGTTTACGTAACAAGTCCCGAAAGTGATCTTTTACTGGACAAGTAGACAAATTACAGGGCGAGCCGCAGGCGAGTCCTGCAAGCCTGCGAGTCCAGTAAAAGCACTTTTGGGACGTATTACGTACAATATTTTTTTTAAAACGGTCAGAACAATTGACCGTTCTAGGCCGGAAAGTAAAAAACCAAGGTTTTACCGGACTATCACAATAACTTTCTGGCTCGGTCCGAAAAAATGAGATTTTCTGACCTAAAATTAAACCGGAAAGTACTACTTTCTGGCCGATTTTTAAAAAATTGTAGTTCTTTTGATACCTTCATGTTACTATTTTCTATTTAGTTTCACTTTTTCAGTTTTTTTAATGAAATCGCATTTGATAGAAAATCATAATAGACATACTTTGGTATTGCAGGTTCAGGGGTTTCCGCCAGACGTTTTTATTTATAATAATTGTTGACAACGTTTCGCCATTTATACGGCTTCTTCAAGTTTATAATAAATTGTTAATATTTGTGAAATATGTTTAAGTTGATAACTAAAAAAATATTTAGATGTTAGAGAAAGGTTAAATTTTCTGAATCATACAGGATGTAAAAGTATGTGTTGGTAACAGCATGTCTTAAAATATTGAGGTTGGATTTACTGATGGAAGAAAGTTTGATAGTTGATGTTGAGTGTTAATGTTCTCCGTGTCAGTTTTAAAGTTTATTGCATTTTCTCTTTCTTAATAGTAAGGGATTCGAGTAATAGTCTTTTTTTATAGTGAGGTTCGAAATGTTTAATCAGGACATTGTTAAAATCAAAATTATGTGTCTTTGTTATCCCTTTAACGGGCAGTACTATTTTTTGGTTCTGGAATCTTTATTTTTATACAAAGAGGTTTATTTGGAGTTAATTAAAGACAATTCGAACTAATTTTTTTTATTTTTGGTCAATTTACAGAAAAAATTGGTGGTTGATATTTCAACCAATGAACATGTAGGCATGTGATATTACTAGTATGTTCATTGGTTGATATATCGACCACTTGTTACAGAAGTCTTTTACTTACAATAAGAAATTTAGTTTGAATGAAAAGGAGGAAAACATTCTAGACATAAAGCTACATCGCAAGACTGGCACTATATTTGTTATCTGGTGCTTTTTACTTTTGTGCTACACCGGGCGCATCATCTAGAGGTTCCTTCAAAGCAACGACTTTCTTCGACTCTGTCTTCTGGCGCTTCATCTATTACCTCATCTTCCTCTACTTCACTATGATCTTCGTTTTCATTACGAAAATGTACTAAAATCTTCTCTGGTTCTGGTATAAAATGGGGATCCTTTATGGAATCGTCTGAATCATAGTCTTCACACTCCAAAATTATGTTTGATCGTGCCCTGGCACTACGATTAGGTAGGTTTATTGACGCACTTGATGTTGAGGGCTGAGGCTCCCTGGAAGCTGAAACCATAAAAATGTCAACTGAGTACATTCCCAAATACAATTTCTTGACAATTATTATTTTCAAGAAACAAATGTTTAATTTCTCAAGGACAACTGAAACCTTTGTGTTTTACTAGATACTCACCAACCGAACTTGGAGTACTATTATTATTAGTTGAATAATATGCAGCATCCTCAGCATCACTATCCCCATCGTATTCCGAATCCTCCGCCTGCTCAATAGGAATTCCATCCAGCCAATCAAAAAAATCATTCGATGGCATCTTTGCAAATTTATCATGGTCGAATTCCATATTGACTGAAACAAATGTTGATTTATTTCTTTAGCCGATCTATGTATATTTATCAAATATTTAAAAACTAATTCTTTAGGGCTTATACTAGCGTAGATAAGACAAAAATATTGCCAAAAATGTCGTAAAATATAAGAAATATACACTAAAAAAATTTTGCCCAAACCTGATTTTCATAATCCACCACTGTTTTCAACAATAAACCAAAGTATTTTCAATATTACTGTTAAAGTTTTTGTTCAAAATATCAAGGAACATAGTTTGCTATAATATTTATTTATATACATACCTTTTATTTTTATAAAATCCTTCCAAATGCACAAAAAATTTGAATTCACCCTTCACAAAAAATTCTGATGCAACAAGTGCTCTAACGCGCGCTGGTAGATAACTAAACCACTTTTGTCTTAAACGCGCGAACGACTTGATTACTGAATAGATCGTTGTGCCATCTATCCACAAAATATTGTTTCAGTAACAAACGGTTGATTTCACGTTTCTGCGCGCTTGGGAACATCGTGAAACTTAAGTGGTTGATATTTCGACCAGAGAACGATAAAGGCTTTTATTGCATGGTCCGATAGTGCTGTATTAGGTTGATTAGGCTTTGTTTTCTTAATGTATATAGCATTTTTGTGTTCTAGGATTCTTCTTTTTAAATATTGTTTAGTTTGGCCTATGTATGTTGCTGGGCAGTCAGTGCAATTGATTTGGTAGATAAGGTTGGAGTTGTCTAATTGCTGTGGTTTGGTTTTTACTTTGAAGTATAGGATTTTTTGTAGGGTATTTGGATGTTAATTTTGTCTTTTTTTTATTTTTTGGGAGAGGGGTAGGATATAGGGTAATGTAACTATTTTTTTCATCGTGGGGGTGTCTGTTGGGTTGTTGATTTATTATGTTGGTCATGTTCATTATGTGCTGAAGAATTTTTGTTGTTGCAGAGATATTTTATTCGTTTGTTAATTTGTTTATCTATAAAGTTGTTAGGATAGTTGTTATTTATTTTATAAGAATAGTTTTTATTTTTTTATGTTTGTTTTGTGGAAGGATAGATGAGATAGTAGTATAGCCCTATCTATTAGTGCAATAATGATGGTTTTTATATTGATTAGGAGTATGTGATTGGAAGTTAATATACCTATCAGTTTTTATAGCTTTCCGATACCAGTTTGTTATAATTTTATTTTTTTGTCTAATAAGGGTTATGTCAAGAAAGTTTTGTTTTTTGTCTACTTCTAATTCCAATGTGAATTGTAATCTGTTATCTATTTTATTGAAAAGGTTTTGAATATTTGATTTTCTTCGGCTACTATTATGATATCATCAACATATCCACTGTAGAATGTGATGTTTTTATTATTGTTGATTAATTTATTTCCCATTTCTAGAAGGACTAAGTTAGCTATGCAGCATTAAATGGGTGAGCCCATTGGTATTCCGAAAATCTGTTGGTAAATGGTGTTGTTGTAATTGAAAAAAGTGTTATTAAGAAGAAAATCTATAATATTGCAAAATTCGATAAGAGGTATTTTTGTATGTAGTTTTATTTTTTCCCAGTTTTTTTTATAGCATTGATGGCGAGTAGGGTAGGGAAAATTGATATAGAGAGAGATGATATCTAGAGAGGCTAGTTTATGGTTTTTATTTAAATTAATTTTGTCTATTTTTTCTTTTAGGTCCCAGGAGTTCTTGCAACCTAGGGGGTTGTTGTTTGTTATATTTGATATTATCTTTGAGAAGAATTTCGAGATTTTGTCTAAGGGGCTGTTATATGTGGTTACAATTGGTCGAAGAGAGTGGCCATTTTTATGCAATTTTGGAAGTCCATAAATTGTTGCGATTAAGCCATTAGTTGTTATTGGTGAGTTATATTCAATGTCTGTATTAAAATTTTTTTAATGAAGGTTGTTAATAATATTGTTGGTTTTATTTTGTATAATGTTTGTTGGGTCCTTGTGTGTGATTTTGTATGTACTGCAATGGTTTTGTTATTATATTCAATTTTGATTGTTATTACAGTTTTATTTGTTTTGTCTGCATCTGCATTGGTGATCACAAGGTCAGGGTTGTTTTTAAGAAATTGTGTCGTTTCTTTTAATTTTTTATTGAACTTAGTTATTATGGCTGTAGTTAAGAATTTAGTTTTTTTATTGCTATATTTGTTCTTGAAATTAGTCAGAATGTTTACTAATTTTGCCACGGTTTTTATTTTGTTCAAGTTGTGGCTGTTATAATGCAGTTCTGAATAATTTTGTGGTGGTTATGTTCAGGAATATTAAATTTCGGTCCAAGACTTAGGACTTCTAATACATTAGGTGGTATTGTTAGATTAGTATGGTTGCATGTCCAGCTGTTAATTGAGGTAGCATTGTTTGTATTTGATTTATTATTATTTTCTATGTTATTTGTTTGCAAAGGGGAAACGCCGCGTCTGTTATGGGAACTTTTAGACAGCCACTTTGTTAAAAAATGAATGACATACTTTTATATCCTTTAAGATATTTATATTTATTTTATTATTAATGTTAACAAAAATTGTGTGAAATGTTTTTGACCAAAAAAAATATACTAGTATAGAATCTGCGAAAGTTAAGAAACAATTCCTTGTCTAAGTGTTATTTGCATGTCAATTGCTATGAAACTGTGTATAAGCCCATAAAAATTTGTAACGTGTCAAATACCTGAAAGTTACACCTTTTAAACGTTCTGTAAATAAATTCATAACAATCACGTAAAAATTAGGTACCCATGCAACCGTTCCGACATGCGATAGAACAAGTATTAAGATTAACTCACAATTTGCTGAAAGTAATAAACACGATCTTAAAGAATTAAATTCATGGAACGGAATAAACACATTCTATTAATAACCCTTCATAGAGAAATGAAGTATTTCATCAACACTAAGGCCTAAAATTGCGCATAAGTTTACATATAACAAGTAGGTACATATTTCGCCCAACGTCTATGATATTTGCACACAATAATAAATTTTCTAATGATCGTAACATTTCTAGTACCTACCAACGTTTCGGAAGATAAATGTGGCGTATTTTATGATTTTATTGTCAAAAACAATAGAGTGTAAGTATATCACGAAAGTATGCTGACTTCATCATTTCTAGGTTACATTCCTCCACGTTACTACGTCCACAGTTATATTGCAATAGAATTTATATCGAAAGTTTAAATTTCTGTCATTTTCAAATAAAAAGTCTTCCTTACTCTTAATGAAAATTGGATGTCATCTAAATTAAAAAATATGAAAAATAGGATGATTATTATTAGTCTGGAACTTAAATTAAATAGAAGGGAAATTTAAGCAACATCTGAATCCGAAGACATTTACTTATTACATTCAGGTGCGCTTTAATAAAAGCTTTACTAATGCATCTTGTGCTTCTGCCAATCTTATATGATTTCATAAAATTTACTATGCGTTTGTCGATTAATTTATTTTTTCTACAAACGTCAAAAAATCACAAGGTTTGCGCATCGATAACAATACGCGAAGTGACCCTTTTTTTCACTTACCTACGTTACCATGACAGCGTGCCCGAAATGACGACGCCACAGGCGCGAAGTACGCACTGCACGCAAACTAGATGAGAGTTTTGTATTTTAACGTTAAAATAATTGTCAAATTCTTCACGTTTCGTTTGCGTTTGTAGAAAAAATTTTGTTTGCAACTCGTGCGCGAAATACTTTTGGTGATCTCGACTATTTTTTTAACTCGGCTGCGCCTCGTTAAATAAATCAGTTCTCGATCACCAAAGTGGCATTTCGCGCACTAGATACAAAAATAACTATTTTATGTTTACTCAATATTAATCACTCATGAAGACCTCATATATCACGTATGATTATGTACTTTGACTTAATCAACGAATTGGAGAAGCTTGATTGATACGAGAAGAATTAAGTGCAATAAGCTTTTTAACAAAAATGTTTCCAGTTTGTGACCGTTTTATGTGTGGAGTGGCCTAATAAAGAAATTCTTGCAGTTATTTTATTATGCAGTGCATAAATGAAGTAAATGAAAACACTTCCGTCGCTCACATCATTTTATAAATTATTCGAATGGTGATAGTGAGGGCATGAATTACCGTATTTGTTGTGCATGAGTACCTACCATAAATTAATACTCTTCTAATAGTGAAAACCGTTCACCTTTCAATAGAAGACACGCTCACCTATTTGTGGTCTACGAGACTTTAACAAAAGCGGATATTTCGAACAAATTGAAGTTGCAAAAATGGAAAATGAGGAAAGCGTTTGAGGCATTTAAAAACTAAAAAATGCTGTAACGCCCTTGCGTTAATTTCCTAATTTATACAGAGAGCGTATAAAGTTTCAAAACCTTTTTTTTTTCTTTTTTCCCGTAGGAATTTGCGAAAAACGCTTGAACACGTCAAATTGATTTGTTTTGAAAGAAGTATTTTGAGACCATTTTCATTTTTCCACCCCCCTCCGTTTTCAAGTTATGACGTCAGAGCCATTTTTTTTAAATACAACCACCTCCATTTTTTAGTGGAATTGGATAGATCATAGAATTCTGATTTAAGTAATATGAACATTTTAGCTTTCTGGCCAATAGTTTCCGAGATATTAATTTTTGAAAGTAAAAAATGTAGACTATTAGTGCTAATACTTCAATTTATTTAGCTCTAACTTAAGATTTATAATTTCATTTACGAGTTTTCTGTTTTTAACTTATTTATTGTTAATTCTACCTACAGCTTCTGTTAGAGTTTCGCCATCTTTATTCTCGTTAGCACTTTGTGTAGAAGACAAATTAACTTGGTATCCCTCATTATTATAAAATTGTTATCTTTGATTTCTAAAATTTGTGCACAACTTCTATGACACACATTATCACATAACACTTTATATTAGCAACCGCCACCTTTTTCCTACACTTTTTATACCAATTTTCAATTCGCGAAGACAGAGACCAAAATACAGAGTTAACAAGTAAATCTAATCTACTCCGCTAATCTCACTCGCCATGAATTTTGGCACAAAACGCTTGAAGACGTCGACGAAGCTTCTTCCATCGCGACCCAAAAATCTCGGTACCAACCGCTAGTGCAATGTGAGCGCAACACAAATTTTGCATACATTCCATCAAATTAAATAGTTAAAAATGAGCGATGGGAGAACCGCCAGAAATAATACTTGTCAATAGCATATTTTTCTTATAGTTGATTAGCTTGGAGATAACAAGAACAGGTAGCTGGATTTCTTACATCTCATCTAATATCTTTCTTGTTTATTTAACTTTTATTTTTTCGTCCTCTTTGTATTTTTGGAGGTTGATTGGAGGTAATTTTGAAAATATTTTCATAATGTACAGGGGGTCCAAAAAAACAACTAATCAAAATTGTATTTTTAAATGGAATGCTCCGTCTATTATTTCTTTTTAGATTGAAAGATACTTTGATTTTTACTAAGTAACTAATTCTCAAAATTACGCTACAAACTAAGACTTAGGCGACGTAAGCCTCGATGATATCTTTTTGTTTATATTTTTATATGCAGGTGTCTCCACTTCGATTTCTATAAAATGTCAAACAACGAGGAACATTATCGAATAGTTTTTTTTTAAATTTTGAACAAAAAAATTATTAGCCCAAAATATAATATTCTACATCCTATAGACTCTTCATTGCATTTCGGTCAATACCTGTCCATATTTCTTCCACTTGGTCGTCATTAAATTTTGCGTTATGTCTTCTTATATTTTTTGTTCAAGTCGCCCTTGTAGTTTTTGCACGCCAGTCCAATAGTATTGAATTGATTGTGACAACTCTGTGTTCATACTTTTTCATTATTACATTTATTTCGTACACCTTTGATATCGTATTACATGCAACTAATTTCGGAAATTATCTTCCTCCCTGCAGTTATCTTAACGTAGTTGTACGTTTTCACCATTTAGTAGCTGATTGTAAGGGTTTTTCTTTTTGGGCATCTGTGTCCCATTTCTTACATCTCTAACTCTATTAATACTATGGATCCCCTAGAATGAATCTTCTCAATGTCATATTCAAAACAATAATGCACCTATATATATTTACACAATAGATTCAAATAGGAGGATTATATTCACGTTGAAAATAATTTTACCTTTCATAATAATTGTTGGAGATACTTAATAAGTGGGTAAGTATCTAAAATTTTGCTAATTTTTACACAAATTTTATAAACTCGCTTTCAATTTACTGCTTATCCTATGCACAAATTTTAGATAGATAGATAGATAAATTGTTTTTTATAAAGAGTAAAGCGATGATGAATAAAAAACAAGATCACAAAATGGACAAGAATAACAGATGCTGCTTTTATATTTACGACATGTTTTAGTGCTGCAATATGAATGGTACGTATAAGAAAAAGAAACCCATATCTAAGTCAAACTAATAACTCAGTCAATCAATAAATTTATGAATTATAAAGTATGTTCTGATGTATTTAGCAGAGCCGCTTTCGTCCCAATAATTCAGTAAAAGCTCTTTAAATATATAAAATTGTTATGTTTTATTTATAACACAATTCACATTAATTCTGGAAAAGAAAGTTATTTCAAAATTTCCACTAGCAATTGAGTTCTTTAACAATAATACCTCTCTCGACAAGTTACCGTCGGTGTCGCGTCGGTACGAAAATTTCCCAGGAAGTTTACAGTAGGTACCGTAATCTGGGGTGAAGGCGGACAATTTGCGAGTATTTTTGTTCATAATTTCTGAAAACTGGACTGCAAAATTCCGAAAAAAATAATTTAGAATCTTTGAGGCATCTGAAATAAGGTACTGAAAAAATTTTCGCTAAAACGTTACCCTAAATACCACTTTTTTTTTGGTAAAAAGTGTCCGCCTTCACACCTATGTGTGGGTTGAAGACGGACATACGTTGTTTTGGTCTAGAATCGTGTTTGACCTGCATGTGATGTGAAGGCGGACAGTACAAATTGAAAAAAAAAACACATTTATATATGAAAAAACAGGTAGGTACCTAATTCTGTATCGAACAAATAAAGAAAACGATTATTCCGTAATAACGTTTTTATTGTAGGTAACAAAAAATACAAAAATATATATCTTCTTATTAAAAAAAGAAAATAAATAGGAATATTTGTTCCTTAACATTTTTATTGAAAACTAAAGCTTTAAATAAAAAATATATTCTTATAAAAAACAAATAAAAAGAAAACAAGTTGACTCTTATTCTACTTTAATATTCTTTGGAATTTGTGGAAACTGGAATTTTTGGCGGCGCAGATCTATTACTTTAGTTAAAATTGTAACTACTTGATGCTGGTCAATAACAGATTCATCTCGTACAACGGGATATGTAAAATAATAACCCATCTTTGCCGAACTCTGCTTTCGTAAAAAATTCACTAAGAAGACATTGTTGTTTTCAATGATAATGTCCGTTACACATCCGACATAATATTTAACAGAAGTGTTATTTGGACAAGTGAATCGTACCAAAAGATAGTTTCCTACTTCTACATTGTCTATTCTATCATCAGTCTCGTCGATATCACTTATTTGGTTGTCGTTATCACAGTCTGTGGGATTTGCTTCGTTTTCATCTGATGTATTGTCGCATTGATCACTTGATTCGTCCTCATACTCTACATCAATTGATTCATCCGATTCATCAGAATTTTCTATTCGACATTCGCTTAGGCTTTGTGACCTTCCAGCGAGATCCTTCAAGGATATTCCTTTACCTGGAGCCACTTCAACCTTTTTACCTCTTTTTGTGGTTGCAGAACTAGTGGTAGTGACTCTGCTGTCCTGCAGAAATTCCTTAAGTGTATTGATCCAGTGTTGATTAGTCTCCTGGTCAACGACGTTTTCCGCTTCCTTATCAGGGATTTTCTTCAGAACAGTTTCTGGGCATAGTGGAAAAATTCCACAACTTTTGAATCCCGATTTTATGTTATTTTCTATGTTTCCCACTTTTTCAAGTGCTTGTTGTAGAAGCCTAGGGAACTCTGATTTACTTATACAACCTCGGTTTTTGAATTTCCAATCGGTCAATATAGATCTCCAAGACTTTTTGAAAGGTGCGAAAAATGACACGTCTAGAGGTTGAAGTAAATGAGTGGCATTGGGTGGTAACAGTACAAAATGTATATCGTTGTCTTCACAGGACTGAAGGACATGTAGCGAGATATGGGAGGCTAAATTGTCTCCAATGAGGACTTTTTTGCCTCGTAATGTTTTAAAATGTGGCAGAAGTATCCGATCAAACCAATCATCGAATGTTGGTCCATCGAACCACCCAGATTTGGTCCGATTGTAGACTGTTCCAATTGGCCCTCCTTCAACCCATGTTGGATATAAATGCACTGATTTATACACTACATATGGGGGTAATAAAGCCCCAGATGCACTTATAGCCATCATGATGGAGATGCTCGATTTACTTGAATCCATTATTCTTTCAACCCGTTTCGATCCACGACGACATAGAACTTTGCTTCTTCCTGGGTCGTCTGTTAAATTGCTTTCATCGTAGTTTACGATGTTGCACGCTGGGACATTCTCAATTATTCCTCTTAGATTTTCAAAATAGTCCGTTATAGTCTCTTTTGTTATACCTGCCCGTACTCTTTTTATATTTTGAGCAAGTCGTTCAGTTAATATGTTTTTATGTCGCTTTACAAATTTATAAAACCATTCGATTCCTGGATAATTATCCTTAAATTTCGCAACCTTCACTCCTTTTCTATCAAGAAATTTTTTTACTAAAACTCTTATATCGCTTCGAGTGAGTGGAAAACCCCATTCAGACAAAGTAGTTATTCCGTTGACCAGCTTTTCTTCATCTGTCGGAGAAAGGATCGTTTGTCCTCCATGTTTTTTTGTTTTGTGGGCTTTTATTTTGTCATATAATGTTGACTTTGGAATTTGGTAGCACTCAGCCGCCCTTCTCAAGCTTTTGCGACCGTTTTTTACATCGTCCAAGGCCTTACGTAAATTGTCTTTTGTGTAATTCATGAATGAACTGCCGATTTTTCTCTGATAGTCTCGTCCCATGGTGTCCGCCTTCACCCCTACAAAAGGTCATTTTTAAACTTTTTCAAATTTACCCAACGTGAAATTTTTGAAAGAAGTTTTATTTTATGGGAATTCGTTGCTGATTAAATACTAAATAATTCACAATTTGTTTCATTTTATTAGTTCTAACCGTTTCTTTTGTGCAAGAGTTTCTTTTTGGAGTTTGCAAAATAGAGCAAAACTGTTAATTCTATAAATACGTACCTGCCTGCTACGAAAGCGATGTTTTTCGTACAACGTCTCACACTACACCAATATTAGACTTGCACTAACCCGTTGCATCTAATATATCTCAACTTTCCCTCACCGAAATGCGTGGCCTTGACGAAAACGACGAAATGGGCCGAGTGTCCGTCTTCACACCTACTGTCCGACTTCACCCCACTTTACGGTACCTCCAAGATCCTTTGTTCGATCATTTGAATTTCTTGGGCTAAGAACAGAAAGTCCAATAATACCGGTAAAGTAAAAAAACTAAATGTAATACGAGAATTTTCCCTTTGTTAAAAGTACAAATTAGAGACATTTTTTTCTTTTTCATATTATTGACTATTCTGGCTATGCAGTGAGCCAACTATTTAGAATAGTCCAAGTACATTTTTTATGTAAGTGGCGCGACTAACTTTTGTTTATACACAACACAAAAGGATGTCTTAATTTAAAACAAGTTGAAGAATTTTTTAATTAAACTCACGTATTCACTAAGCGTCGCGACGCGTCGGTAGCAGGTATTTCGCTTTTTAAACTCGCGTTTCATATTTACATATGAGGTACAATTTTCTACTTTTTTGCACCGCAAACGAACATTTTAAATGGAATGCATTATTCCGCTTAGGCGGCGATCGCCAGTATCTTAGCCACCGAATTGCGACTTGGAACTGCCCCTGCATTCATCACACACGACTTAATAAATAATGATAATCAATTTTATTGGGCTATTGCAGATAGCCTCCGTAGAACTATAACGTGCGAAAAATTAATAATCATAATATCGCGCTGTTACCAGCAGCCTCTTAATTAAAAAAAAGTGAACTGAAAATGAAATTTTTGTGTTACCGTACGTGTATGACAATTCCATTAAAATGCTTGAAGTTTACATTGGAGTTGTGACACGAAATTTTGTGTTACATTTCAGAAATAAATCTAAAGTGTCTTTTCTGCGCCTTCGTACATTTGCGATGTTTATACTTTTCCTTTTTACTATGATTCTGCATTTTAGGTTTAACATCACTAACGCTTTTCCGTTCATATTTTAACATTGTTATAGAGAAATGTCTGCATTACGTTTATTCAAGATTTAATTTGAGAATCAGTCTGATAAGAATGTACTAGTAGAAGTTTGCATCTTTTCTTGTAGATGGTGTTGTTGTATGACCTACATTGCTCGGTCGAATTTTGTCAAACTCAATAGGTTTTGAAATAAAAAGAAACAAATTGAAATGGAAAGTAGCGTTTAAGATTGCGTACTAAACACTTTTAGTCGGAAAATGTAGTCGGTAATAAAAATTTTAATTTATAAGCAATTCATTTTCCATTTATTAACACATTCGTAATATACATCTACATTGTCACAGCACATTTAAAACTAAAATAGTGCAAAATTATTATCATCATTGTTCTTAATTTCAAACAGTTTACTATTTAATTAAATTCCATATGAGGTTCCTTGCTTTCAAAGAGGGTGACAGGTAATTTAAAGAAATTCTCACAACCTCGCCCCTTTAACCAGTTTAATGATCTCCATCATATTTTCATTAAACTGGTTAAAGGGGAGATTGTGAGAATTTCTTTCAATAATATCAATCAAAATAACATTGCGTCAGTCAAATTCATATAACACAAAACCGCATAAGTACTTAAAAGGTTTTTCATCAGAATACATTTTAAAATTTAATCAACAAATAACTAAAAATTGTAAATTAAACATATGGAGCACAACAAAAAGGAGGCATGCAAGGTATAAATGTCGAAAATTGAAAAATCAATGATGCTATGCAGCACATAGAACACTTTGAACGAAATTAATTCCCCAATTGACTTCGGAAATGCTTTAAACGGTTTTCGTTGTATTAAAATATCCATAGATAATCATAATTCCGTTTCTGTCAATAGCATAATGAATTATTTAGATAAACGAAATTCATTATAACGAAAAACCGAAGATACGTAATTAAAATGATGTAGTTCTTGCAATAGAAGCATGCATAGAACAAGGAAATCAAGGTCTTTTACCCTATTACCTGCAATGTTAATTTATTAATGCTTCTTGTGTTTATTGGTTGTAAATTTCAATATAATAGTGAAAGCAGTTCTCGCTAACCGGTAGAGCGCTGAACAATATCGAAATTGTATTGTGTATTTATTGTTTACAAATTCTGTAATACCTCATTTCCAATACGTGTTCGTATTTACGCAAATAATGAGGATCTAATGGCTAAAGATCTTTACAAATAACATTTAAATCACTTAAAATGTAGTTGATAGAGATTCAATAGGGAAACTTAACTGGCGATTATTCCAAATTCATACTAAATTAATCCCATTCATTTGTACATTTGTATCGTGAACATGAGAAAACAATGGAAACGTTGTAACATATTCTTCTGTAACATTATTGTAATGAGAGGTACGTATGCATCTTTTATATTTACATCAATTTCGTGTAAGCTATGTACGAATTGAATCGGCATGAGTTTTTCCACATTCTAATAAGTGGAACTTTCTTCTTTACACACGGTCATTTAGTAGGTGAACTTTTAATTCATCTTAATACTATGACAACCGAAAACCTATGAAAACTGTCACTTTATATGAAATTTTACATGAAAACTAAAAATTATCGCGTTTGTTAGGATCCACGTTTCATATTCATTGAAGCCTCCTCATATCTTTATACCAACAAGCGCAACAGGGTAAATAAGAATAAATAGAAGCAATCCTACGACCATACTACTGGCTTGACATTATACATGTAATAAAAGTTGTGGTTACTACTTCTTTAGTGCTACAAACATTTTGTAAATAACTTCCTTAATAACTAAGGAATATCTATGACACGTAAAATGTTCTGGTCAACTTCACGCTAACAAGAAAATCTATCGACGGGGCGTAAACTCTATTTTCGATTAGTGCTTTAAACATTTTGTAAATAATTTCATTGAAATTGAAGAATTATGTCATGTTTCAGCGAAGTTCACTACAACAACAAAAATTAATCGTACGAGATATAAATCTAAATCTTTGGTTAGTGACTCGTTAGTGCCTCTCAACGCTTCAAAAAACTGCCCCATAACGTCGCTAATAATGGTATAATGTTAATAATTCGAAATTGAAAATGTTTCAACTATTTTTATGATAGCAAGCAATTTTCACCGATCAGAACTTATATTTGGATTCATTGATTAGACAGTACTTCAAAATTGTACACAGGGTGTCTCAAAATTGACGTCCGTGCTTTTGGGATTTGATTCAGGGAGCTAAAACCGACTAAAACAGCTAATTGCGAATTAAAAATTTTTCGATTGTCCCTCGTTATCGGGTTATTAGGTGACTATGGCAATGAAAATTTATGAATCGTTCTGTTATATTGCCAAGTATCATATCCTTCAGTTTTGGGTGTTTAAAATGGAATGATAATGCTGTAATCGAGATTACGTCAATATGTTGAATGTATTAGGTGCATGTAATGAGAATACCACTGGTGCGGTTAGGGCATATGCGGAGAGGTCTCCAAATCGTCGGAACTCTGATGCAAAATCTATAAAACAGGTAGAACAAAGATTACCGGAAAAAGGTAATGTAAATCCTAGAAAAAATCAGACAGGACGTCAACCTACACTAAGCGTCGATCAAGAAGAGCAAACTCGTGAACTTGTTGAGACGGAACCAAGTACAAGCCTTCAAATTGTGTCGTCACAAACTCATGTCCAAAAAGATACAATTCACAGATTATTAAGGACAAATGGTCTGCATCCATTTAGGCCTCAAAAAGTTCAAGTTTTGCATGACGGGGATAGGGAGCTTCGAGTCAATTTTAGTAGATGGTTGTTGGATAGCGTAAACAATAATCCACATTTCATTGAAAAGACTTTGTGGAGTGATGAATCCACATTTACTGAGACAGGTATCATAAATACTCATAACCTGCATGAATGGAGGGATGAAAATCCTCACCCAGTACGCCAAAGATCTTATGAAAGGCGACGGTCAATTAACATTATTAAATAATATTAATTAAACACATTCTATCTAACCGACTTACTCCAGCAACGTATCTTCAATTTTTAAAAGAAAAATTTACCTCTGCTATTTCTCGATGAAGTTCCATTAGCAGCTAGATTATATTGTTAGTTCCAACATGATGGTGCACCGGCACATTATGGAATTCAAGTGAGAAATTTCCTGAATGAAAAATTTCCTGAGAGATGGATTGGAAGAGACGGACTCGTTCCATGGCCTCCTAAATCACCGGATCTGAATCTGTTGGATTACTTTTTCTGGGGCTATTTGAAAGAACAAGTTTACCACGAACCAGTTCTGAATCCTGTAGAGGTGATAGCCAGTATTCACGCTGCTGTGGTGTCAATAGGCGATAATATGCTACAGAGCGTTCGTGTTTCCATGATAAATTGTGCGAATGTTTGCCTTGAAGTAGGAGGCGATCTACGGAGTGACCCAGTGAGATATGACGGTTTCTAGTGGTTTTGTGCGGGGGAAACATAATCGGTTGCTATGTAACCATAACACGCATTTTTTATTTTCAGTGTACTGCAAAACATTATTATTATTATTATGGCGAACTGGACGGTGGCAGAACGTGTTTTCACAGTGACTGCATTATTATTATTATTATTATTATTATTATTATTTTCTATGGGGGTTTTTAAAAAGTAAAATGTACTTCAATAAGCCACGTACCAATATGCAGTTAAAAGAAAACATCCAAAATAAAATTAGAGCAATTAATGCTGGTTTATTGCAGCGAGTTATGATGAGCTTCCAGCACAGATTGCAATTAATAGTGTGTAGACTGTAGAGGGTCATGGAGGCTATTTAAAAAATGTAATATTTAAGAAATAAATACAAATTTGTAAATTGCAGTGCTGTAAAATGTTTCCCGTATAAACGTGATCTTTCAATTCCACTTAAATATCGAACAACGATGCAATAAAAAGCGTCATATCCCACTGGGTCACCCTGTATTTGAAGACATTTTGTGACAACAGATGTGGAAAATATCATGTTTTCTAATATTATTCGTTTTTAATAAAGTTTAAAGTTGAAATGTGAAATTTAAATAAATCGAACTCTCAATTTTCGATTTGTTTTAGCCCTCTGAACCAAATTCGAAAAGTACGGGCGTCAATTTTGAGACACCCTGTATATTACTTTGCAAATAAAGATGTTAAATGACCCTTAATCTAAATTATCTACTTGATGATTTTGTTCCAAGTTTATTTGGAGTAAAAAACATTAATTTGTTAAGTACCTGTTTTCGAAAAGATATTTGAATAGGAAGTCGACGTTTTTTATTATTAGCCTCTTTGAGAGTTGGATGATACATTTTATTTATACGGAAAGATCTGAAACTATGTATAAACAGATACCTTTTAAAGTTATTTTTTCAATTATTTAATTTTTAAATTGATACATACTAATATTTCCACCACAGAAGTATTCGCTTGATATGTGTCCCTGCATTCTTTTATAGTGGCGCACAAAAACCGGTGCAAGTCTTTTGTAATACCTACACTAAATTATTAAATGATGTAATGGCTTCTGCTGTAGTCACTTAGGTAAGTTCGCTCTTGGATTTAATTTCCAAAGGATATTCTTACATTTGGATTGGGGATGTAACAAAAATGTTGAAAATGTTTCGAGTACACTGAATTTTTCCTACGTTAGAGGATTCTAAAGTCCTTCGTTAATCAAAGAATTTGTCAAAGTAAGTCACGTAGAGTAATTAACAAGCAACATTTTTGCTCGGTCCATTAACACATAAAAATCCTGGAATTGAAGCTTCTACTACTGCCCTAGACGACTTTTACTCGTTCTCCTTGAATGTGTTACGCACATCCTGTAATTTTAGCTGTCGAAAATACAATTTATCCCATTTAAATGTTAAATGCTCCGAGTCAACTGATCTTCGAATATTATTAAGAAAGTAGGAGAACATAGCACAGAAAAATACAAACGTAGCAAATAATAATGTTCCGAATAATTTTCAATTTGGGAAACAAATTGATTTTCTTTCATTTACTTTCCATAAAATCAGATAGATTAAGTTGAAGAACAGTTGAATTCTAACATAGGGTTAATTGTCAATGTAAAATCCACCTTATCATTGTGAAAAATTCAACGTGAAATACTTTAACATTTCGAATTATTCATTATAAAAACATCATCAACATAAAAACAATACCTTACTTTGCCTCTTATCGATTTTTTCTTGATTCTGCTGAATGACGAGCATTTAGTAAAGCATTTTGATTGTATCTTCGTTGAGCCAAGAAGTCAATCTAACTCGCGCCCGATGTATAATTAAATCATCTACCGTCTGTAGTGTTGAAAGAACGTTTACATTATTGTTCTGATACTACATAATGATCATCCTTTATGTACGCTTTAATGTATAAAGTATAACACCATCTAAGGAAGATAAAGACGAAATGCTCTGCTTTTACTTCACCGGGGACCAATCGTTCAGCGTTCAAGCGACTGTTCGGTATACAAAACCAGATCTAAAAAAGTTTTGCAACTATTCGGTAAAAATTTCACTTGATAATCGGGAATAAGGGCAGCATCTCTTAAGCAACTTTTATTGACCGTAGACCATGATATCAGGATTGAAGAAATTATGAAATAATTATATGGATAAAGGTACCAACTGTAATTGCAGAAACGCGGTGGCGCACGCCAAAATTTAAATACAGAAGTGCAAGATTATTTATAGAATATTCATTATAGGGAAGTATCAAAGGGGGTTCTCTAAGGGAAGCCCAAAATGATCTGACATGCATGCAAATCAAAAAAAAGTTTTCGAGACGTGATCTTTTATGGTCTGTGTTTTATGTTGTTTAATATATTTCTTTGTCATAGAATTTACTTACCTTACCCAAAGTTTTGGGTTAATGTTCATGTGGAGCGCCATATGTTGAAGAACTTTTCAATTTATGTTGTTTATTTAAAATATTTGACCTGGTGTTAGCAAGCGAGAAGGGTACATATCATTTTCAAGGAAACTGTTTATTTGTTCCATTTTTTGACAAAATGTCTTATTGAATTCATTAAATAATCACCAATTATTATATTATAAACGGGGGTACACGCGATTCTCACGTTTTGCGTGCTTTGGGGGGAGGGGGTATCTGTGATTTTAGGTTGTAATAGCTTTTGTTTTAAAATATCACAATGTTAATTACGTCTTTGCACATAGTCTTTGCCCAAAAATTAACGAAAATATAACAAATTCCGTGTGAACTTCATAAGGATAGTTTAAAATGAATTTTGAATGTAAAAGAACTCAATTTGGACACTGGCAACTTTTTGGGAATACGAATGGCCTTATGTACAAATGTACAAATAGAAGCTGGTCTAACGTTGCATAACATCTGTTCTATAGAAAGACCTTCTCTACCTTAAACAGTTTCAAATTTTTGTTTATTTCACTAACTAAAGGCCTCATTTACACGTATATGTACAGCAGTAAATATGGATTTTACTTCCTCTTAATTACAATATAAGTTGTATATTTAGAAGTATAGTCAAAGTATAGGTATTCTCTTTGGTATTGTGTGCCACCTACTTCCATCAATAGATATTAAGTTAAATATGTAGACAAAAACATTTTTCTCGGTGAAAACATTCAACTATATATGCTACCTACAACATCATCCATCGTTCAAAATCTC
The DNA here is from genome assembly GCA_036250285.1 of Pyrocoelia pectoralis. NCBI lineage: Eukaryota > Metazoa > Arthropoda > Insecta > Coleoptera > Lampyridae > Pyrocoelia > Pyrocoelia pectoralis. The sequence continues at coordinate 11,587,773 of CM070075.1, forward strand.
TAAATTCGAAATAAGCACACAAACATGTACATTTCGAAAGTTACCGAAAGAAGGTATCGGGACACATAAATTAGTCTACGATGAATGCTGTTACCTACTACTTTTTACATCATTTTAACCATGAAAATGTTAACGCGAGGCATAATAGAATCATTTTTCGTCATTTGAATAACTTTTCAACTTGAAATAATTAAATTTCCATGTTATCGAGAAAAAGTTTCCGATACTTGTCATTTTGAAAATTTTCACGAAAATACTTTCTGCAATTGTTTTAATGTTCGAAATGGGTTAAGGATCTCGGACAGACAAACTATGCATGTTTACACAAAATTTTCACCCAAAAATAAGCACAAATAGCGAATTCTATTTTACACGTAGGTAATCTCCATAAGGAAACTTTGAACGTATTTTCTAAGTAAAGAAAATATATTTAGACACAAATACCGCTTGAATAAGATGACGGACTTTTATACTAAAATGTTTAAAACTTACTTTGAAAAAAATTAGTGCAGATATTTACGTGGTTTGCGGGGTATCTATAATTTATTGTAGCATTAATTTGTAGGTTATAAATTTATAATAGCTTTGGTTTTAAAATATCACATCCGCATTCGTCAGGATTCGGCGACTGTCGGAAAAGTGCACAGCAACACAAATATATACACATCTTTCGGTTATTATATAGTGATGAATGAAATAATGCGATAGTGTACATTGATGTGGACCTTATACGTTATGTATATACCGCTGCTTTAGTAGCGGTCCTCACATCAAAGTTCTCAATGACAAGGATTGCTCACATTCGTTCTTTCATTTTTGATCTTTGGAACTAAAAGGTCATTAGAAAGTAAATCGAATAATGAGAAAATAGTTTAAATTATTGCTAAAAAAAGTCAAATGTTTAGTGTGTTAAATGAAAACCGACATCATGATGATGAATAATCGTCCTTCCAATTCCAGCAAGAACGGTTTCTCGAGATGGTTGGTACAGCACAGTAAAAGCTGAACACCAAATATTAATTAATGAAAAGGTTTTGAAACACATAAGTTGTAGATTGTAGATTGCAAGCAGGGTGGTATTTTATATCTTTGGTATATCACAGAATGTGAATGTGGAATGAATGTACTTTTTAAAATACTATGCAAATAACATGACACCTTTGTGAGCAAAATTATAAACAAAAACTTTTAAATATCGAAATAATAAACATCCAATAGAACAGCTAAATATTCCATCAACTGTTTCACATCACAACGCAAGTAGATACGAAAATATTGATAAAATGATGAATTATTTATGTATTGAAGAAAACTTTAAAGTAATTAATACAAAATTTCGAAAGTGTTAATTACGAAGTTTGGGAAGTGAAAATGAGTTATACACGTCTTATTTGTCTTATATTAATTTACTTTATCTATTAAAAGGAAGTTTCCTTTAATTGAAGATGGCAAACTAGATTTATCATTTTGGATTATGTTACGTTATCTTAGTTAATTAAAGACTGACATACGTTAAATAAATTATTCCCTATAGCCCAATATTGTTTAGACTTTCAACTTGTACATTTAGTTTAATGAATGCGACGCATTGGCGACGGTATTTCCTTTGAATGTATCTGAAAGGGAGTAAATTCTTCACGTATTACAAAGGAAAAAATTCTACACAACTGTTTTTGCATATTTCTCGAAAGACTCATATTAAAAGAATGAGAAGTGTCGGAGAAAATCTTAGCTTGTATTCCCTTTGGTGCGATTTCATTCACATCATGAAAACAATTTAAAGTGAAATTCACGCTAGAACCGAAGTCGTTAAATTCGCCGTTCAAACGTAGTAAGACTCATTGAATTGGTAAACTCATTTCATAACCTTCGTGCCATAAGAGACACATAAATAGAATTGTCTTCTACCAGATTTCGCTATGAAATTTCGTGATAGAGTTAGAAATGAAGGGTTGCGTACTTTTTTTTTATTTCTTGTTAGAAGTAAAGGTTGATATATTATAGCCATTTCCTCTGATTAAGTAAAGCTGCAACCAACCCAAAAAAGTGCTCCGATGCAAAGAGGTTTAAAGGGATATACCATACTGGGATACAGTAATGGGATTATACTCTTGCCAAGTTTACTTTATTCATTCTACATAAATTACGTTAGGCCTTAAAAGTTTTTGTTTATGGTCGGTTATTATATGAAATTTTCAAACAAAACAGCATTGTTAATTATTTCGGTAATTTTTTAAAAACAAAATGTAGTTGGAGTTTTGTTTACGTAATAATAGCCTCTGTAAATGCATAAAGAGGACTAATTAGTATTTTTAAGGTTGTATTACTTAATAAAATCAGGGGCTTGATGTGTTACAAAGGTCTTTCTTGGCAGTGTTAGGATTACGAAACCAAAAACTTTAAGGATCCCGATACGTTCGAAATTCTCTTAGAATACTCTTGTCACCACTTTCTGTTTAAATATTCCGTGCAATTGTTCTATTACAGTACTAAGCCTCGATGTTTTCTCAATCAATTAACTTCGATGCTGAAACACCTTAACCGTAAATGTTGTACGTAACTAATTCATTACTAAGTACGCGCTCAAGATAATAATGTTTGGATCTACAGAAATAAAATATTTCATATTATATGTATCTACGACATACCTACTACAAAATTATATTTGGGAATGTAAATTCAACTCATCGTGAATTTATAAAAAATCGTAATAAATGCTATGATTCTTAAGTAATGCACTTATACTAATTAAACAACCCACAGTGGTGTAACACCACCATTAGTCTTTCTCTTGGGAGGATACACCCTCGTATAGTAAAATATCTGCACATTTCTAATAATTTTTAGTAAGATTACAGCACTTCTGTCTAAGTTGTTAAATGTGAGAGAAATTTTTACAAATTTTTAATGCCATTGATCATTTGAGTTTCACGGCATAGGTATTTCATGGAAACCTTTGCAGAAACATAAACGGGTCTCTCGGTAGCCCTGTCAATAACACACCATTCGTTTCATAAAAACAATAACCCTATTCGTTTTAAAAGCTTTATTTAAGTTTTATATTAACCTGAAGCAGATATGTCTTATGACGCAAGCTTGACGCAAGGCACTTCAATCACGTGATCACTGTGACTTTAACTAACCCTATGGCTGTCTAAAAAGAAAACACCTGAAATGTTAGATATTTGTATGTAGAAATAAAACAAAATATCGTCATATGTATGACGAAGCCATTCCACAACATTTTGTTTAAAATGCCTTAGATTTCCCTTTCTTTTTTTGGTTAGTGGCTACCCAGCACTTCAACATTTGACATTCTCCCCTTTCTAAGACTAAGTTACAACGTTAAGTAAATTTTTGCTGTATTTTTCTCACAAAACGATTAATACAAATAACAATGCAATTAGTGCTCTTGTTGTATTTTGTAATTAGGATTACAGATTTCATCTTTTTGTTATATTCGAGAACGATAGTTTCTCCGCAATAAAAACAGTTGGGTGAAGCTTCTCTCATTACCGGCCCCTAAATCTTTCCTAGAAGTACATTTTTCATTTATATGTCTGTCACGCATGATTGCGAACAATAATTAAAAATTATGCTCTAAAGAGTACCTATTACGCTCTTTTATTATCTATAAACGGGGGTACACGCCATTCTCATGATTTGCGTGCTTTGGGGGGAGGGGGTATCTGTGATTGTAGGTTCTAATAGCTTTTGTTTTAAAATATCACACCTTGTTGAGCTGGCTTAGTTGCTTGAAAAAAGAAAAAAAATTTACATTTTTGTACCTTTTCAGATTTTTGACCCTGTAGGTATCTGTAATTTAGCAAGTTATTAAAGTAACTAAAATAAAGGATTACATTCACTTACATTTGACGTAAAAATCACAAAAATGGGTTGATATTTCGTAAAGATATACGAATTCATTCCTACCTATAGTAAATTTTTACCAATTATTAAAAAAAAGTGTAAAATGCAAACTTTTTGGAATAGATTTGAGACCAAAAATACATAATGGCCCTTTCACAATGTTAATTACGTCTTTGCACATAGTCTTTGCCCAAAAATTAACGAAAATATAACAAATTCCGAGTGAACTTCATAAGGATAGTTTAGAATGAATTTTGAATGTAAAAGAACTCAATTTGGACACTGGCAGCTTTTTGGCAATAGGAATGGCCTTAGGGAGAACGTTTTAACATTCATCTTTAACTACCTATAGTAAAACTAAAAATACCATAAAACATAAAATGTACAAATAGAAGCTGGTCTAACGTTGCATAACATCTGTTTTATAGAAAGACCTTCTCTACCTTAAACAGTTTCAAATTTTTGTTTATTTCACTAACTAAATGCCTCATTTACACGTATATGTACAGCAGTAAATATGGATTTTACTTCCTCTTAATTACAATATAAGTTGTATATTTAGAAGTATAGTCAAAGTATAGGTATTCTCTTTGGTATAGTGTAACGTAACAATACACTTGCCACCTACTTTCATCAATAGATATTAAGTTAAATATGTAGATTAATACACTCCAGAAAAATAAACCAATGAAATTAATGAATTTCGTTTAAAACGACCAATCACATAGCATTTTCTCTGAAAAAATACTACTTGAATTACCAATAATCGATAAAAAGCTAGGTACATTTTTAATAAGTGATAAAAATTTTCACCTTGTTTCATCATCTCTCTCTTACGTACATTTTAGAACATACTTTCATTGCTTTTTATTTAACTATAAACTCGAAATTTAGCAGGCTTTAGCGCAATTCGTCAAACGTCAAAATTTTTTTTGAAATACTACAAGTCGTGCATTAATCTCCCTAAAATACATTCGATGTTAATTTTTTTCTTACGATAAAATTGCTTTTTAAGGAACTCTAATTTGATTACCATTTGGTAAAAACTCTCGAAGGTGTTGATTCTCGAGTTTGTAACCATGGTAATAAAATTTTCGTGAAAAAGCAATTTTATCGATAAAAAATCAACATCTTATGTATTTACCCCCGACAAAAACATTTTTCTCGGTGAAAACATTCGACTATATATGTTACCTACGACATCGTCCATCGTTCAAAATCTCTAAATTCGAAATAAGCACACAAACATGTACATTTCGAAAGTTACCGAAAGAAGGTACCTATCGGGACACATAAATTAGTCTACGATGAATGCTGTTACTACTTTTTACATCATTTTAACCATGAAAATGTTAACGCGAGGCATAATAGAATCATTTTTCATCATTTGAATAACTTTTCAACTTGAAATAATTAAATTTCCATGTTATCGAGAAAAAGGTTCCGATACTTGTCATTTTGAAAATTTTCGCGAAAATACTTTCTGCCATTGTTTTAATGTTCGAAATGGGTTAAGGATCTCGGACAGACAAACTATGCATGTTTACACAAAATTTTCACCCAAAAATAAGCACAAATAGCGAATTCTATTTTACACGTAGGTAATCTCCATAAGGAAAGTTTGAACGTATTTTCTAAGTAAAGAAAATATATTTAGACACAAATACCGCTTGAATAAGATGACGGACTTTTATACTAAAATGTTTAAAACTTACTTTGAAAAAAATTAGTGCAGATATTTACGTGGTTTGCGGGGTATCTATAATTTATTGTAGCATTAATTTGTAGGTTATAAATTTATAATAGCTTTGGTTTTAAAATATCACATCCGCATTCGTCAGGATTCGGCGACTGTCGGAAAAGTGCACAGCAACACAAACATATACACATCTTTCGATTATTATACAACACATGCATAAATATGATATAAAGGAGACTAGAAGTTATACTAATTTTGAGTTATTTCCTTGCGGTGTTGTATAGTGATTAGTAACCCTTTTTTGGGACGATTGACAAGATGCTGATCGGTCATCCAAGACAGAGCACCATTATTCATCAGCACTGTTATTTTAATTATATAATTTAACCGATACCATGAACAATTGTTACACTACCATCACCACAGGTATGAGAATAAGAAAATGACTTTTTTGTAGGAAATAATGCTGTTTTAACGCTTTTTTGATGGTCCCTATCGCCGACTAGGGACACTACGCCGACAGTACTCACATCGTCGACAACTGTACAAGGTACACCAAGCCGAACGTGACCACAACGCCGACTATTAAAAAAATTTTAATAGGGACACTACGCCGACAGTGCCCACATCGTCGACGGACACTACGTCGACAGTGCCCACATCCTCGACAAGTGTACAAGGGACACTTCGCCGAATTTTTCTCTGTGGACACAACGCCGGCAATTTTAATTGCAGAGTTGATTTCGAGTAGTAGATGAAGAAGTATTACTGTCAAATTAGGAATTAGGACACTAATGTTCGTAGTACGGGTTATTTACGCTCATTTTGGGCAAAACCTCAAAAAAAATAATGTAATTTTGATTTTTGGCAAAAGTGTTCCTTAGGACCTTAGAAGTATTCTCTCAAAAGTCCCCACTCCTAGGGTGCCGGCTTCCCCCCTTCCCCCTCAAACATGCCCCTTATCGTGGTTTTTTTCATTTTCCACAACAACGGGTGGAGCTAGGAAAAAACTCTCAAAAGCGAAAATGATCTTCATTAAATTGTCTACAAAATAGTGCTAGGTTCATTTTGATTGGACTAATATTTTCCAAAATATGCCTATCCAAATTACACAAAAAAAATTTTATGAGCATAAATTTACACTTTCTACTGTATTAATAGAAAAACTGCCGAAGCTGCGATAAAATGGCTCAGACACGCATTAATCACCATACATTTGCCTACAAAATCAGACCTAATTCATTGTCGTAGGAGCATTGGTTGCCCAGTTACAGCTTGTCACAGCGTCTGGTTGATTTAGTAATAATGGCCGATAGTCATAATTTTGAACAATTTATAGTTTTGTTGCAATCGCTTGCAACACATATTATAAATAGTTTTTAATAAATTTTTTCAAATACATCGGCCGGATTCGCAAAGGACCGATAGATGCCATCCTCCCCCGAAGCATTCTCTTCGAGTTTATTTGCAAATTCAAGAATGGCTTGGAAATCAGTTGAATCCACAGGATTGGGGATGGAAGATTATTGAGAATACACTGGTGCCTGTTGCCACCACCCTTCCTCCCGCACCAGACCATCTCCTAAATCTGTTGTTTTGCAACTGCAAGAACATTTGTGGCAATAGGTGTGAGTGCGTGCGTGCTGGGCTGGAGTGCAGCTTAATGTGTGGACATTGCCGTGGGTCATCATGTCTAAATGTCATCTACGACAGAAGTGATGATGAAAATGTAGAATAGTTGGTACTTTTTGTGGTCAATTTTGTGTTTAAATAATTAAATTGTTAATTATAAATCCAACACGTCGTTTAAATTCAGATCCTAATTGGCAATACCTGGGTAGGTACGTCTCGTGTATTTGTTGTAAGTATATCAACCGGATTTGAGTTTAGCAGATGCATTGTACCTATCGCTTAGCACCAGGCGGAGTGAAGTTATATGACGTGTACTGCCGTGTTAATTCTAAAGGGCGTATCTGCAAATTCGACAGAAATTGAGTTAGACGCATTTTTAGAATCCTCTTTAAAAGTACTATGTATGTGTTAAGAAGAGATTGCGTATCTCAATGTTATATAGGCGAAAACTCGCTTTTAAAGAAATTTGTATCTACAAATTAGCCGCCTTTGTTAGATTAAAAAAAGGCGTATATGATTGTTAGTTGAAACGGTTGTATCTGTACACTGTGTACTCACAGTACTTGCTGCCAGTATTATATTCAATAGTATAAAATTAAAATTCCCCTAAGCATGAATGATTTGATGGCATAACTGAAAATATTAAAAGTCAATTTTCTCAGTTTCTATGTTATTGTAGATACGCCCCTTTGAATTAACACGGCAGTGTACTATAAAAAAATATATAAAATAGGTATTTTGGCTGAACAGAACTCGATGCGTAACGTGTCTTGTGACGCCATACGCAGTGAGCTGTAACTCGGCAACCAATGCTCCTACGACAATGAATTAGGTCTCATTTTGTAGGAAAATGTATGGTGATTAATGCGTTTCTGATCCATTTTATCGCAGCTTCGACCGTTTGTCTGTTAATATAGTAGAAAGTGTAAATTTGTGCTCATTACAAATTTTTTTGTGTAATTTGGATAGGTATATTAGTCCTATCAAAATGAACCTAGCACTGTTTTGTAGACAATTTTATTTAATGAAGATCATTTTCGCTTTTGAGAGTTTTTTCCTAGCTCTAACCGTTTTTGTGAAAATGAAAAAAAAACACGTTAAGGGACATATTTGAAGGGGAAGGGGGGGAAGCCGGCACCTAAGGAGTGGGGACTTTTGAGAGGATACTTCTAGGGCCCTAAGGAACATTTGTGCCAAAAATCAAAATTACGTAATTTTTTTTGAGGTTGATGCATATTATTCCCGTACTATCGTTGTTTTGATAAGTTTAGAAATTCGTAAATCTCTTTACAACGGAATTATTATAGATTTTTTTTTATGTTTTGAATTGAAAAGGTTGGATATGGTTTGAACGTTAAAACATTATCTAACGTAATATCGTTATTTTTAAAATTATTTGCGTAATTAAATGTTGTACTTAATCACTTGACTAAGAGTGTCGTTGCTCTGTTCCGAAATTTGACAAGAAATCTACCCCTAATTTATAAATATCCCGATCCCAGTGTGGTTTGAACAATTTCAAGCACGAATTAATAGTTAAATGGGTGATTGCGACTAGAGAAAAAGTAGCATGTTTCATCCGGATTAAAACTGTCTTTTTGACTCGCAATTTTGCATTCTCTCAGCTACGGCAAAATTTGCTCATCAAAAAGTGACATTTTTAATCCTAATAAAACAATCCATATTTTTGTTTTTCCACCCGTGTGTTACACAGTTTTTTGTGTGTGCTGTAAACAAACAGGGAGGTCACATTCTCTTTAGTTTGTAAGAGCACAGGTGGCTTGTCGCTAATGAGAGGGCTCGCTCACTGGCTCATTATGGGCTACATAAACTAAACTTTGTTGGTGGAATAATTGTATTTTAATCTTGCAAAATTCCAAAGCTCCAAAGTTAATTGCGAATCGCTAATCGCTGTTAGCTGACTTATTATTGTTATGGGTACATTAAAGCCTTACACTTTCTGAATATTGTTTACCAGCAATTGTTACTTTGAGTGAAGAATATTAAAAATGCCTTAGTCTTTATAAATAGCGAAAAGAGCAAGAAAAATTTAAATGTGGATGGTCAATTATATTATCAAGATCGAAAAGTTGATGCACAATTTACTGGAGATGTGAAAATTCTACCAGACAAAAGGGAAGAAACATACTCCCGATTATTACGGGAGGTTGAAGGAATTGGAACCCTTACTAGAACCATCAACCATTATGACGGATTTTGAATTTACCATGATCAATGCAATGGTGAGTGCATTCCCCCAATCGACGCATCGTAGTTGTTTTTTCAATTTTTTCCATCTTTTCCAATTTTTGCAAAAGTAAAAAAGAGTAAGCCGACCTCCACGTGGTGTTTCCTGGGTAATGCTAACAGGCTTTATTTGTAGTATTTGAATGTTTTTGGAAATACGTTTTAAAAGCCAGTTTCAAAGTAATTTCAAATTCTTGAAGACTGCATTTCTTCCTTTAATTTTGCGTTAAAATTATAGATCAATTTCACAGCATTGTTAATTACCTTTATTTCGATAAACGATAAATTTATATTTCGGTCAATTGTCATTCGATAAATTTCGATACATTCACCTAGACCCTGGTAAGGCACATGAGTTATTCCGTATTTATTGGGTTTGATTGGCATGTGCACTATAAATCCACACGATCTCTATAACTTACCAATCCTCGTCAATGATTCGTCAAGACAACAGCTTCTTTGAGAATTTTCAATAAATAAAAGTAAACATATGGGCGTTGCTCTATTTTCTTTCCCTTTCTCTGTTGGGTTCATATCATTGTCAAACCTCAGTGCAACTAATGAAGTCTCAAACCCCCTTCGCATTGTACACTTGAATACATCCTGTCCAGTGCCGTCACCAGTATTAAGCAATCCTTCTATGCTCTCCCTTCTTTCCTTAAAAACTTTATTACGAATAAGAAAGCCCAAAAAAGCTCTCATTTCTATTGAATCCACAACTCTCAGTGTTGAATGATCTTATTTGCTGTACTTTCTCATGGTTTCATAGACCTGAGGATATCTACCAAGTTATAACTTCTTGTTCTACAATTAAGTAGTGGTGACTGCTTTGACCATAAGTAAATAATAATATAATAAACAATATCACTTTTGTATAATCTCACTACTTTAATGTTTTCAGTTGATACATTAGAAACCACGCGTGATACGAATTTCACCTTATCTTCAAAAATACGAGATTGACGATTACGGTTGTACACTTAACATCTAAAATGACTATATTATTTATACCAAGATTACCGTGATTATTTTTTCTTTAATTACCAAATTTTTGTAAAGAATTTGTTCGCTTGAAAGCGTCCTAGACACCTCATATTCGGATTTTCCTTTTAATTTAGTAATGAGCATGTCCCAGAGTCTACACGGTGCTTCCGATTCAACCAAAAATATTTTTCCAAGCTTTTTTTACTCCCAATGACTTCCAAAATGAGATATCCAGACACAATATGGCGAATCTTATATCCGCTTATTAGACATCTGACCATTACTTGCAAAGGCACTTTCCCAAGTAATGATGCTTTACATGTCACTGAATTTATCCTCTTCCAAGTTTCACTCTTATCTATAAAACTAAAATTTCCTAACTGTTTGCAAATATAACTAATTCAATACCTTAAATTGGTAGATGAATTCTACTTTAATATTTTGAGTGAAATGGCGGGTTTCCTTTCTCTTCTGTAATGCGATTACTTGTAACTTAATTGCCAATTCCCTTCTAAAAAATGTACCATTCTAAATTCATCGGCCAAAATTCAATTACTTTTTATCCTCGTTCCGTCATCACTGTAATTCTACTTGCACATAAGTATAAACTGTTTTTCGAACATAAACCCTTTTACTTTTCTCATGTCGTCAGATAAAATAGGATAATCATTTAAATGAACGTCAGGAGTAGGCTGTTAGTATCCAATAATAGCGATTCGACTTATACAATATAAGAAAGTATTTATTGTAACTCGTGTTCAGAAAAATAGTGTTACGGATAGAAATACCATTTATTTCCCTCTTATTATATTCCTCTTCCATATTTTGTACCTTAATTTAATAAACTGCTTGCTCACAATACACAATAAAACTTTTTGAGGTATCTCATATCGTAAAAATAAGAAGTTTGGGAACTCAATTATTTAATAATTCCCCCTAAAAATGTAACTTAAAAACTCCCAAGTTTGAATATCTAAAGTTTTCTTTTTTGTATTAACCCAAGTAACTTGTAAAGTCCAAATCGATGTATTATATTTTTTTTTGTTACACTCTCGCTGCTTAAACTTGGAAGACTCATACTATAAGTGTAGCGGTTTTGTTGTTCTTTTTTTATAAAATCATTTTTACTATGCGATCCATCTGAGAAGAGTAAACTTACGTATTATATTAAAAACAATAAACTTTAGCACCACATGTTTCGTCCATATCGGAATTTGAGTTTTGTTGCATAATGGAAAAGGGATGGTTTTAGTTTGTTACTAATACAGAAGTAAATGTTTTTATTGAATAATTTGTAGAGATGTAACGTATTTTTAACTAATTTAACAATACGATGGTAAGGATTTCGTTCAATGTTTTATGTATCCGTTAAAGTATCTCTTATTAATCGAGTGCTGTTATTTCAGTTGGAATGAAGCGTCCCTTGTGAGTATTAGAAATTAATGTGCGGCAAGTAACCCCTCTCTCTATGTGGTACCAAAAATACGAACGAGGAAGAAACGCAAAGAATTATAAATCATTTTCATTTCTCGGACAACGTTTGAACTTTTCTGTTCACAATAAAATTTTCATAACTTTTAATTAATTCCTTTTGTACGTTAGTTCAACTTTCATTTTATTTTGATACATCATATTTTTAGGTTACATTGGTATAATGCTCTGTATTCTAAATCAGTAATTCGTATGTGGTTTCCAGCTAGTAACAGCTCAAATATTTTGCTTTCAATGGAGGTTATATGATATAATAAAAATTATTTAGTCACAGCCAACTCTGAGGATCTCGAGTTGTTATTGTGCCATTAAATATATCATAAGCTTTCCATGCTTCGGAAGAATATTTATTTTTAAATGCAACATGCAACAACAGGTTGTTGTGGAAAATAAGCCTTATATACAGAAGGGGTTAGGTAAAAAACCTCCGGAAAAAACCTCGGAAAAAAGACCCCCGGTAAAAAAAAACCGGGAAAAAACCCTAGGGAAAAAAAGACCGGAAGAAAAACCCCCGAAAAATAATTATAGATGGCTGTGAATATGTATATACAAAGTTTGGAAATAAAAGTAATAGATACTAAACTTAAACGTAGATTACCACTAAAACGCCTAGGTTACTTGCAGGTTTAGTATATTTTTTCAATTGATACTTTTTCATTCTTTGATACCTTATATATTATGTATGATTTTGTAATATTGATGCAAAATATAATGCAGCATAAATTTAAAGTCTTATTTAAGTTTTATATTAACCTGAGGCAGAAATGTCTACATGACGCAAGGCACATCAATCACGCGATGATTGGGACTTTACCTAACCCTGTGGCGATGCAAAAAGAAAACACCTATTAGGTGTTTTCTTTTTGCATTTTGTGGTAGCTTTAAGTCAGCTCTGTCCATAACACCATTCGTTTTATAAAAATAATTTGACTCAGTTCTCAATAACCCTATTCGTTTTAAAAGTTCTATTTTAAGTTTCATATTAACCTGAGGCAGAAATGTCTTATGACGCAAGGCACTTTAATCACGTGATGATTGTGCATGTGCCCAACCCTGTGGCGATGCAAAAAGAAAACACCGTATCACTTTAAGCACATTTCGTAAGGCAAAGCTTTTAAAACGAATAGGGTTATTGAGAACTGAGTGAAATTATATTTATCAAACGAATGGTGTGTTATTGACAGGGCTTACTTAAGTCAACTACAACGTGCAAAAAGAAAACCCCTATAATTACACTGGAACGCTCACTGGCTAAAGTCGCGAGCCGACCCAGATAGCACAAACAAATCCCAAAGATATCCTAGGGAAATCTGATGGGATATAGTGTATGTACCAGGGATATCCGGATTAGCCCATGAACTATCCATAAGATATCCACAGGATATCTCATGTTACTAATTAGGAGATCTTCAGGATGTCCTGAGCTATATCCAGTGGATATGTACTAGCGGATATGCAGTATATACACAGTATATCCTAGGGAAGAGTAATTTTAGAAAATGGGAACTTGTCGAAATATTGTAGCGTGCATTATTGCAGTTGCTGCCTACAAATTTTAATTCATATTTTTACCATTATAGTCAATTTAAAATAAAATGTGTCGTTTGTCAATAGTTTTTGTCTGAAATACATAGGCCAAAATTAGCATGTACTGTATGCTTCATGTACAAATCACAAATAATGTACATTTTTCTAAAAGAAATAATGTTAAAAATGTGTAGGTATTATGTGAATGTATAGAAAAAGAAAATTACAAAAATGTATGCAAACTGCATACCTAAAATATATTTATATAAAAACAAACATTAAAAAAAATTAAACTTACTCTTCAACAAAAATTTAAAAACATTCTATTATAAGTATGGTACACCTACACACATATAATAAATAATTAAAATTTTTTGGTAACTCGAGCTTCCCTCTCCTTGGCTCGTTTCAGCCAGGCCACTATTGATTTTTCACAGTCTTTTTGGGTAGCAGAAACTTTTCCTTTTTTGTCAGCTTCTGAAAAAAATAGAGACATTAAAATTTGTCACTCTGTATCTTACACATTCTATTCTTTGCTGCCACTAATTTATTGTAATTTTGTTTTTCTCCCGCCCAATATGAACAATGATAAAAAAATCACTTTTTCCTGCCGTTAATTGTTATTGATGACAAAAAGATAAAAGAACAAGAGTAATATTTGCTTCTTGGAATTAAAAGTCTTACATACCGATAATCAACTTAGCCAAATTCAGCTCACTGAATTTTCTTTTCTTCTTTTTCCCCTCCCAGTTAAACTGTTCAGCGAGATTGTTAGAAATAAGTGGAGTCATAGCTCGCTTTATAAATTCGTAACTATTATTACCGCCACATCTCGCAATATCTTTTGCCTGAAATAAACAGTATTGAGATACATAAATTGAATTACATTATTTATAGAGAGAAAAAAAAACAATTATTCTATAGGTCTTGGATTATCTCGTGAACGACATGTGACCACGTATGTTATTATATCATTTATTCGGCGTTTATGTTTCATTCGGCGCAAATGACAATCTTCATCAACAACAAAATTTATTCACAGCCATCTATAATTATTTGTCGGGTTTTTTTTCCGGAGATTTTTTTTGCTAGGGTTTTTTACCGGGGGTCTTTTTTCCGGGGGTTTCTTTTCCTAGATTTATACAGAAAGGTAGAGTTTTTAATTATTATGATCGTTTAATAAACATTATAGACATTCGGTAATATTTGGCTTGGATAATAATATGGATTCTTCAATACTACGGGTGGAAATTGACTGTGTCTATGAAACATGTATTTTATTACAAGGATAGAAAGTTTCGAGAGTAGTCTCTTAAATAAAAACAAAGGGCGAGGTCGTGAGGTAGATGCTGTAGTTTCTTAAAGCCAGATTAATGTATTTATTATTTTAAAGGGTCGTTTTTCTTCGCTTTCAAATTGTTAATTGTAGACATTTCTGGCCAACCGATTTTCCGCGAATGATTTTTTCAATAAATTAGTTCTTTCAGAAGTTTTTTACACCTTTAATTGGTTCACTGCCCCAATTTAAATACGTTCGCCAATATATCGAATTATATTTTTATGGCGCTTCTGTGTTCAAATTTCAAGTTCCCCATTTCTGCGCTTCTCTAAACTTTCCAGTCTCATACTTTTTGTACTCTCACTTCCCATACGCGTTTCCTGATGTTTTTAACTTATCTTACACACGCATTCAAATCACTTCAGTTGGTTTCATTCAATTACATGGATGACAAATGCATTTCTAGTTACACTTACGCTGCTTCTTTTCCCGTCCCATCTTATTATTCCTTAGGTACTTCACCAGCAGGAAAATTGTGAACATTCCAATTCAAATTAATGGTAAACCAGTGCCGTACGCTAATACTTTGAACACAAAACTAAATTGGACAGAACACAAAAAAGGAAAGAAGGGCCCAACTTCAAACTAAGAAGCATATGTGCTGGTTGATGGGTTAATTCTCTGAACTTGATACAGAAAATAAGCTACTACTTTACAAGCAGATACTGAAATCGATGTGGACGTATTGGATCTAACTATAGCGCTATTCAAAGATGACAAGCGTGAATGTAATACAAACCTTCCAAAATAAATTACTGTGGCTAATTGCTAAAGCGCCATGGTATGTGAAGAACCCACACATTCATAGAGACCTCAATGTCAGCGATGGTCAGTGAGGAAATAGGTAGCTACGCTGGAGAAGGCCGGAGGCACATTCAAACAAAGAGTTGCAGCAGATGCTGCTCAACCACGCCTGTCAGAAGACTGCAAAGAACCAAACCACTGCACCTAGGCCCGAGAGCGTGACTGCGGGGGAAACGATTCAAGACAAACGATAAATGACGAAAGTGAAATCGTCAAAATAACTTAAAGTAAAAAAAACTCTCGTTTTCCAATTCCCACGGTTCCTTTTAAATTTTCATGTCTTGTTTTTTTTTCATTCTTTTATGTATTCCATTTCTTCCGTTCATGGAACGTCCTTTGAACTTATTTAGTTCACACAGCAAATCATGGACGTTTTATTAACTGTATCAGTTCTTCCATGTGCAATTATGTTCGTCAGTGTTTTTAAACCTACATACAGTTCGTTTGTTATATTTTACAATTTTATCATAGCCGAGTTCGTGTTTTTTATTTTTACTTTTATTTAGCCTATAGAATTTATTAATTACGATGGTTGTAACCTTGTAGCATTTAGACATATTGTAGTTATACTATACATTTAATTAGTACGACACACCTATAAATATGTCAATTAAAAATCATCTAAATACGCTTATCTAAATCCAATTTCATTCCATGAAACCAGCAAAAGCAATAAATTGCATAATATAATCCTGCGAATGCAATAATCAAGGATTTGGATGACATAAATTACTCGTCCTTATTATAACGATTCGAATGGAAGCAACTAAACGATAGTAGGTTACTTTATTTGATATAACAGTACTTTCCATTGTTATTACTTAATATTTCAGAACCTTTTAAGTTTAGCGTGCTCTTCAGGCGTATGTAAGAATCTATTATAAAGTTTATAAAATGTAATTGAAAATGCGTCAATACATACATTTTCAAAAGAAATCGCAATAACAGACGAATTTTACACTTTTTCTCAATTTATTTTTGAAATAATTTAAATATAACATAGAATTTCAACGAAAACTGCTGTAATTCTTGATATTTATTTCATCGTTGGAAATGTTCAGAAAAAAATTCTATTTAACACTTTATAAGGTTTATTTAACCATTATTTATTTTCGGGAATTTAAGATTTTTATATGTACATATCTAAATCTGGGTATTCAAAAACATAAAACAGAATTTTCAGGCACCTTTATTTAACAAATATGTAAAATCTGAGCGAGATTAATTAAAATTTTAACATATACACACAAAAGGATCACAAGATTGTTTCAAACACATTTATTCGAACTGAACGCTATTTCAATTTTTATTGCAGATAATATACAAGGTATTGTGTTAAAATGGGTAAAAAGGTAAAGGTAAAGGTTTCTTCAGGGTAATTACAAAGACGTTGCAAACTGCTACAAATAATTTTGAATTCAGATCGGCGAGAAGTTTTATTGTGATCAAGAAGCAAACCCTTTACTTATATCTACGTTTCCAATCTTTTCTCGACATTTTCTTTTAATATTGAACTTTTTTAGTTAGTTTACCTAAGGTGGTAGCATTAAATTTTCTAGGGAATGTCTCACCTTCAAACCGTATTCAAACTGATGTCGTTATGTGTCGTACTTCGTTCGTACATTATTGAAGCGTTTTCTAAATCTCTGAAATGTTGAATAGTGATTAAGTTATATTGACATAATGGCACTCTTATAGTAATTATTCCTTATTTACTACTTTACTAATGTAGAAGGCATATATGAACGAAATTACAATATACTTCTATTCTGTTAGATGTATGAAACACATCAAGGAAATATACTTAAAATGTATATACAATTGGAAAATGCGGTTTTCCAGTGCCAGCGGATTTTAAATTATATTTTTCTATTTTTAATAATCCTCTACTCGTGCTTTTGTTAGTTCAAACCAACATCCGTTGTGACATTTCCGTTGTTTTGATATAGTCCTTAGAAGTTGACGTTCGATAAATAAGTGTGTACCTACTTTAAGATAGGGATGACAATAAATGTTTTGCTATTAATACTTTTCTCTTTCATTTTCATATCTTTCCTAAAATATCGACTGATTATAAATTTCAGCGATTCCTTAACTAAAACCGTAAAACGACGGAACAGATGTAACTTTCGCTTTAAACAACGATTTATTAGTATAAAAAGTACTTAACAAAATTTAATCTCAAAGTTCGGAAAGTATTATCTAATGGATTTAATGGTGTGTGTAAGTAAACATCATAGGGTCAATTAAACACAAAACCTAGTTCCCATACGGTTAGTTAGAGTTTGCGTTTAAGAGGGTGATGCTTAAATGCTTGTATTCAGTTAAATAGTTTAAATCAAAACTAACAAAAGCACTTCAGTTTCCCTGATTCAGGAAGAAGGACTCGATACGGTATAGTTTTATTTTCATTAATCACTTTGACATTATTGCCTTTTAACATGAGAAATGAATTTACTCAGATTAGTACATTTTTAGTACACAATTTTGATTTCTCAAGGTATACCTTTCATCATATTCTATCCGAACTTTCAAGGATCTTCGACAAAACAAAAGGATTATTAGTAAATTAAACTGAAAGGTAAACTTTAAGATACTCTAGATAAATAGAGAATTTAGCATAATGTTTTAAGATTTGCGAGGCATGTTTTTTAAGTAAGTACCGTTTTGAAATATACAATATACTAGTAGACTTTTTCTAACAATTTTATTTTTTCATGAAAGCCTGTACTTTAATCTACTTTTCAACATAATTTCCACCAATATTAGGCACTTATCGTATCGTACAACGCTGTTGAATACCATCGCCGTAGAAATCTGCCGCCTGACACCACTGCAACGTTTTGTCATTATTTCATAAACCACACTTCTTGACACTCTAGGAAACTGATCAGATAATCGTAAAGCGTCTGTTCTCTCTCACTTTTTCATCAACTTTCTGCACCAAGTCATCATAGCAATGAGTGAAAATCGTTCACTTCGATCTTCATCATGCATGTTCGTACGGCCACTAAAGCTCTCACCCATTTCTGTACCATCCCATCACTCATAACGTTTTCTCCGTAGACTTCATTAATCTGAGGATGAATTTCAGCCGTTTTCACGCCTTTAGCACTAAGAAAACGAATTACAGGGCGTATTTCACAGTCGGCGGTATTCTCAATCGAAGGAGACATTTCAAATACTCACAAGCAAACGTAAACATGGTCGAATAATTCCGCAATGGCGTCTGTGGCTTGGTAAAAGATCGGGCTACACAGAGCACATGCGCCGAATTCCCACCGCAGCGCTACAGCGGCGGAATTTCAAAACGGTACTTACTTAAAAAACATGCCTCGTACCTTCAAAACTGACATAATTTCCAGTTGCTAAAAAACACATATCATCGATTCGCAGTTAAACTTCAATTTATACTTGATGTAGGTGAGATTAAAATAATTACCAATTGTACCAAAGTTTCAGTCATTTGTTTTTCCATTACCGTAGTGGACGCTGAACGAATATAGTCTAAGAGCTAGCGACCGATTTGGTCAAGTCATTTCCAGATGAGGAATTGTTTTTTTTTCACATTCGATGCACTACTCGAATACACGAAGGTAAGTCTGTCACTTTGGGCCGCCCGGATTTGGGGATGGTGGGCGTTTGAAGTAAAATGCAAAGTGGCCTCCTTTACCCAACAGCCAGATGGTCGATTATGGTCTTATTTAATTCGTGGCCACGTACTGTGGTAGGAAATGATAATGCCAGACGTTCTAGTGCGCACGAACCCATTACCAGAGCTCAATAACCTACTCTCATCGCATGAAAGCGCTTCATATACATGCGTAGCCCATTTTAACTATTTCTCGAAAAATATGCCATATTCGAGTAAATAGGACAGTTTTTGTAGTGAATCAAATTCTCTACAAAAAGTTATTATAACCGCGCTTTGTTTTCTAGATATTTTGGAAAGTGTGTTGTCGATGCACTGAAGATTGTTTTGTTTTTTTCAATTTCTGAGATCTTAGGGACAATATTATTATTAAGTCGACTTGCAAAATATATAGTCACACATTTCTCACTATATCTCGGGAACGGTGAAACATACGAAATAAATGGGTAGAAGCTACTTTGCGGGAAATTTAATTCTAGATAAAAAAGTCTCTTCATATTTACTAGAATATTGCATATTTTTCGAGATATAGTTAAAATAGGCTATGCATGTACAGTATAGGCCAAAACGATATCACATTTTGATTTTTTGAGTTTTTTCGTCAAAATGCATCGAATGCACTAAATATTTTCCAGCAGACATCTGGTAGTGGGTGCACCTTGTACATGAAGTATAATGAGATTTTACGAAATACACCAGGATCTTCAACTTTTTTATTAATATTCAACAAAATGGCACCTTTGTATGTTCTTTGTTTTTTGTATTCCAATCGTTTGTTTTACAATATTATAACTTAGTTTCGTGATTAGATTTATAGTTTCGATATGGCAAAGACTCGTGCTGCTAAAGATATAGACGAACGACAATAAAAGCGATTATAGAAGGTCGTAAACAAGAACGAACGTATAAGGAGCTCGCCCAACAGTTTGGCATTTCCATATCGACGGTGACTAATTTTCTAAAGCGTTGGAAGATCCAGGGAGGTTATGTCAAGAAGAAGAAAACCGGACGACCGCGTTGTACTACTTCTTTGGTCGATCGCAACATTCTCCGTGGATCCCGTAGCAACCCACGACTCACGGCGCCGGACATCGTTAAAGAAATATTGATTCCTGAAGAGTATAATTCATCGCCTACAGGTTGCAGGACTATATGGACGACGACTCGTGAAAAAGCCATTTATTTCTGCAAAGAACAGGAAGGCACGAGTAGATGGGCTAAAGCGCACCTCAATTGGATACCTCAGCAATGATCTAATGTTATCTAGAGTGACGAAAGTAAGTTTTTGTAATTCAGTTACGAAATGTCATAATTTTGTTACCCATTTCAGTGACAAAATGTTGTTCATTTTGTCACTCAGTGACAAAATGAGATTTCATTGTGATGGTTTATTTCCATAGCAACAAACAAGGATTGCTTTGAAAATATCCGACGTCAAATAATTACCAAGTCAAATAAATTCAACATGAAGATGAATTTTACTGAATTGCAAAAATCTTGTATATAAACACGTTGCAAAACTCCGTCTTTTTTGCACACGATGTGTTGAATCACGAGCGTAGCGAGTGATTCAACACATCGCAAAAAACACGTTCATTTTGCAACTTGCTATATAAATAGCTATTATGTTATTTGATAGCGACGGTATAACATGAATTCGTCGTCCTAAAGGCAAACGCTTCGATACCAAATACCAGCTTCCTACAATAAAGCACGGAGATGGTTCGGTCATGGTATGGGGTGCCCTCTCTGCAAAAGGATAGGACCGATGGCATCATGAATGGAAAGTAAACATAAACATCCTTGAGAATGTAATGCTTCCTTTTGCAAATCATTTACATGGTCGCGGCTTTGTCTATCAGCAAGACAATGATCCGAAGCAAGCATCGTGCGACTGAAGTACAAGACTGGTTCCGACGCCGCCGGGTGACTATCATGGAATGAGCAAGCCAATCTCCTGACCTAAATATTATTGAACCATTTTGGGAAGAATTGAACGACGTTTGGCGAGTAAGCAAACTACAAATACGACCCAAAAACTCGCACAACTCGAGGAAGAGTGGAAGAAGATCCCTCAGTCGACAATCGACGCACTGATCGACTCCTCACCTAGGCGCTGCCAAGCTGTAATCGATGTGAAAGGTTTTGCTACAAAATACTAGAGTCGTACAATGTAAATTATGAATTCATTGTCCCTTTTCAAAGCATTTATACTTATTATAATGTAATTACAGTTTATTCTTAAATTTAATATACCTATTTTAGACATTTATTGTACACCATAAATATTGTACAAATACTGTATAATATGAATACGGGACATGCAAGGTTAATATGTGTATCTTCAGATACACACTTGTCTCCTTAAAATAGAAAATAATCTAAGCTTCTCCTTCAAATTTTAAGTAAATAATCACTTCCCCCGTTAAAATTTCTTTCTCCGTCTATGAACGTTACTACGTATGTAAGGTTATATTTTCTATTTTCCCTTGAACATCCGTAAAAGGCTAAGTTTTGTACACAAAGCACCATCGCGGCATTATTGTCTTTTCCGTTTTAAAAATTAAATGTAGAACAAAATAATCCTACTTGTATTTAAACAACCAATTTATAATAATTGACAGCACGCACAATTACCGCTGTGTTGTCAAATCACCTCCACTTTGTACCTATGGAAGATTTTATTTAAGAACGTAAATTAATAAAGGTTGTACACATATAACAGTCCTTTAATGTTTTAGTTTATCATTTTCAATAACACATTATAGATATTTATAGATTTTAATTACTATTTTAGTTGAGATGTTGATAATTGGACAACATTGCATTGCAAAGTACAATAAATAAGACTGAATTAGGCTATCCTTGTCCTGACTTCACAAACTACATGATGTAAACAAACATTTCTGTACTTTGTTCATTTATATTCTAAGATTTGCCTACATTTTCGTTTTGTGATTCTCGTTAATACCTTCTGTGTTGCATATCATTCAACTACTTGTGATTCCAATCTTCAGTACTGTATTAACACCTAGAAGCTGTCTTTATCTACTAAGAACTGGAGAAAAATTGCATAAAGGGATCATTCCATCACCAATTTCCAATATCAATTAATTATCATCCTGTAATAGGATTCTGTTAAATTTTGTTTTAAATGGCCTTGTTTTTATCAATAACCTGCTGTTATTGTTAATTGTAAGATATTATGTAAGTGTGGTATAAACCAATTTTTCCATAGCAGGGTAGATTATTTGTGGTTAGATTTTCATATTAGACACCTTCATTTTTTTATTTACGTATTTATTCAATTAAAACTTAAAGAATCACCCGTCAATTGTTAAGCATAATTCAAGATTATTGAAGTACCACAAGTTAAAGTTAAGTTAGTAAAATTCATAACCAGTTAAGTAGGGGAGTTATTACAAGAAATCTCTAACATTTGTGAACTGTTTTCAGTTCCCCCTTAAAATATCATCCCTACTGTGTAACCTAAGATCCTAATTATTTTATTAGAGCTTCACCTCGTAGTTACTTTGTAAATACCTCCACCAATTTTAACTTATTAAGATTACAATTTCGGCTTTAGTTGAATTACATTTGCTTACTTGATTTTAAGTTTTTCCTTTTTCCCCTGTTTATTGCTTAATATAATTTGTAGTTTCCTGCTGTCTATGCGTGTTCTTTTTTCATTCTCCCTCTTATATAGTTTTCCAGAGTACCTACTTGGACCAAGAAATAATAACCTGTTTAGTGAAGCGGAAGCACGCTCCCTCTCTTCGTTGCGCTCTTTAGCTTCTCGCGCCCTTTTATCTCGCCTTTTTGTTGAACTAGGTCCACATCCGACGAGCTACACGTAACGATCCTTTTTCTTAGGATACCAAGTGATGGTGACACTTTATGTGACACCTCTTACTTTACAATTTAGAATCTGTTTATAACATTATACAAACTAAACAAAATATATAACCACACGCTTTATAAAATTTCGCACATGGAAAATAACCTTATCTACGAATTTTTCAAGCTTATAATTATACAAAATATACAGGATGAGATCGAAAAAAAAATGAACAGACGCGACACGATGCAATTGGCCGGAAGGTACTGAGTTTATAAAGTATAATCCAAGTTTAGTTCAAGAGCTATTGGTTTCAATTCAGATCAAGCAACATGTGTTAGACTTTGAGAAAATCCAAAAGAATATTCTTTCACCATGTATAGCAACAAGGAAAGACGTATTTTATAAAATACCACACAGTGTCAAAAATTGGTTTTGGTAGTCATATCGTGAGAGGTGTCCAGTTTAAGTAAAAAAAGCGATGACTTCCTTTGTTACTAGCTTAGTGTGAAGCAGAGTTTTCTAAGTTGACTTGGTCCATGTATGGATGTTGTAAAATGGTAGATCTCGAAATGGGGTGATTATAACAATTCCAATAAGGAGAAAATCACAAAACCATACCCCATGTATAAGTTTAATAACGTTGATATTAAAGTTGGTAATTGAAAGATTACAATAAGTTTATAACAAGCGACATGTTTCGATAAATTAACATTTTATCATCTTCGGGCTGTGATATAAATGGATGTAGAATTAAACGGCGAATAAAACGTCAGGGGGTGCAATGACTAAAATCAGTCATTCACCACGACGAAGTTGGGACATTATTTTTATAAAAATGGAACAAGCATCACGAAACCAAAAACAAAGCCATGCTGTAAAAAGTAGGGTAAAAAAATTAAGCATAACCAGAGATTCAAAATACTTACGGGAAATATTAAAATTTAAAACATAATTGAACTTAAGGGGGTCCCAGAAGGGGAACACCCAAATTAGCAAAAGATGAACGTCAGGTACATATGAATTAAAGTAACTTGATTGAGAGACCAACAGGAAATGACGTGGTCGCATGTCAAATTGTAAGGAAACTAAAGAAAAATTAGAAGTGAACTGTATGATCGGCCAAGCGGAAATGTACAAGGTGAAAGGAAATCTAAACAGGTTATAGAAGTACGTTCTGGTTAACATTCAGGATCCAGAGGGGTGGAAGGAACAAAAAGGAATGACGTGGTCCGTGGTGGTAGGTCTCCTAAAAACAGAGATCTCGAGGGAGTGGTCCAGTCTAGTAATGGTGACATCTAAAAAATTGAGGGATTTATTCTCTTCGATTTCCATAGTGAAGCTGATGTTGGGGTGAAGGCCGTTCAAAAGGTTGAAACGATCTTCAATCTCTTGAGCGATGCCGTTAAATATAACAAAGATGTCGTCAACATATCTTTTATAGAACATGAATTTATTAATGAAATTTTGATTTTGGAAGATATTATTAATTTCTAATGAGGTCATGAAAACTTTGGCCAGCAGAGGGGACAAATTGCTGCCCATAGGTAGACCAGATACTTGACGGTAAGTAACTTGGTTAAATTTAAAAAAAATTTGACTGTGACAAAGTTGTAAACAATTACTAAGAAAAGAAGCTACATCATCAGGAAGGTCTGAGGTAGTGAGGAAAGAATTAATAATGTTAAGGCAATCTAGGAAGGGGAGCTGGGGAATAGGTTAACTACGTCAAAGGAAACCAAAACGTATTCAGGCTTCATAGGGGAATTGGCCAAGTCCACAGCAAGATCCTTGGAATTTTTAATAGCGTAAGGGAATTGAAAGTGGAGACGATTTCTTAAGGCTTGGTTTAACCAATCGGATAATTTGGAAACGGGAGTTTTGAAAAAGGAAACTATAGGTCGCATAGGGACATTAGCTTTGTGAATCTTTGGTAATGCGTAAAGACGATGGAAAACAGGGTTCATTAGTATTAACTTATAATAGTTGTAGTTGAAGTGGCCATTGAGCAAGTCTTTGTTTTTGGTGATAAAATATTTGACATACTTCATGAAAGAATTGAAATTAATATTAGTGATGGTGAAACTGGTGGAGTTTAAAAATTCTTTAACTTTAGAGATGTATTTTGATTTCTCGAGGATGACAATTGCATTGCCTTTGTCCGCCTTGGTGCAAACCAAATCGTGTTGTTTAAGTTTAGCAATAACATTCTTTATGGCCTTATTATTGAATTTGCCATGTTCAATTTTAATATTTTTGATCTTATTGGCACAAATAGCTCGTATATTCTGAAATTGAGGTCAAGTTTGAATTGGTTGAGCAAGCCTTTATCGAGGGTGTGGGGATTGTGTTTCGAACCCCAACTCTCTCTCATTTGCACCAAAGGGTACCTGACTCAACTTATTGTAACCTTTCAATTATCAACTTTAATATCAACGTTATTAAACTTATACATGGGGTATGGTTTTGTGATTTTCTCCTTATTGGAACAGTTTTCTACACTGGTGTTCCTGAACAATCAATTTAGTAATCGATTGACAAACCTTAAATTTCTAGTTAGCGAGTGGCAGTTGCATACCTCTCATTAACAAACTATTTGGTATAAATTTTGTTTTATTATACTGAATTTACTTTCAAAGAAACATAACAAATTAGTTTATGTTGACATCAAATAAGTTAAGCATTTAAATTTTTATTTAAACTTTAAATTTATGATTTTGTTTACCTTAAAGTTGTTGTAACAAAGCAGTTGTTTTAACTATGAATAAATATTTGCAGTAGAACTTAAATTGTAATATATAAAATCATTTTTATGGTAATTTAAAAGATAAATTCAATTTTGGTTAATGAAAAATCTACTTTCGTTTAGGTAAATTCCTAAATTTTTCATAAGGAGCAATAGGTTTTATGTATTTTTTTTCGTAATTAGAATGAAAATATGTATTTAAATTTTAATTAAGCATAAAAATTGGATTCTTCTTAACGAAGATAGCGTAATTTTCATTATCCCAAGTGACATGGAAATAGATTTGTATTAAAATGACAGATTAACGTCTAAAGTGCATAAATGGTAAAACGTCTTGTCATATACAAATGCCTTAATTTCTGCCAGTTTACTGTGACTCACCTATTTTGAGATTGGTGTAAGAGTAAAAGCCAATTCATCACAATATTAGTGAAATAGCTTGCAACCATACTCCTTAATACCTAACAGATTTCTTAGTCAATCAGACAATGGAACAAATAATTTGGGAAACGCGCTGTTTTACAGGAAAAGTCCCCTGCGCATAGAATTGCATTCACGCTCTACCTATTTCCTATATCTTATTCACTTTCACATATTTTATATTCTAACCAAAAGGACCGACCAGAAACTATCTCCCTCAGATATGCTTTCCCTTTTCATTAGCTCAACGTTCAATAAGCGTATTCACCTTTGTATTTAATTGCCGAAACAGGAGCTTTATTCAGTTGTATAATGTCATTAGGTATTTAATTAAGTACATTGCCAATATTTAATTCTGTTAGAATACCAATATAAGTAAATTCGAATAAATATTTTTTTTAATTAAATTGGTTAAATTAGGATTTCAGGGCGCTTAGTGAATTTCCGTTATATAAATAAGGATTATAGGTCGAAGCTTGATGAGTACCCTTAATGAAGTTTCCACGACCTCTTAAAGTCACTAAGAGCTTTCATTGCTCCGGCTTCATCTCGAATGGTGTATGAAATAGAGCTTTCTCAAACAATATGTATTGAACCTGACCTAGTTCTATTGTGATCGAAGTATATTGCGGAAAGAGGCATGTGTTAACTTGAAAATAACGAAATATCCGACTTGTCCGTAGTTTGACCCCCCAACACAGTTCACTTCCCGTATTGTGCCATGCCCAACACAACAGTTCCGGTTTCCGGTCGCACGCACATTGTTGTCGCATTCTACAAAAGGAAAAACAAGGAAATTTTTATAACAAACCAAAACTCAAATAAAGAGCTCTTTTAGCGTTATTAAATTGGACTGATAAAGTATTGAAGGCAATTTCAGCTTATTTTGTGCGCTTCTTACTGCAAAATTCATGATGTTTTACAAACGCGTGAAAAACACTTGAGTAGTTAAGGCTTAGGGTCGAAAAAGTCGAGCAAAAAATCGAAAATAATTGCCTTTCTCTGGGACACGCCTTAAGCGTTGAAGAAAAATGATGTCAATTTGTAAATGATAAAAAAGCAACCTTAACTGGAACACTTTCTAAATAGAAACTGACCGAATTAAGAGAGGTGAAGAAACATCTAAATATATTCGACTTGCAATATTGTTAAATAAAAACCGTTAGTATGATGTTATATATGGAAATTAGGGTCCGTTTACAGCGATAAGTTAAATCAAATTACCGTCAAACGAGATTTTGTTTATTAAAGTAAAAAAACATTAATATTTCTTTTCACAAAGGAATTAGCATGATTCAAACAGCATATGAAAGGTATTAAACCACAGATCAGCTTTGATCCGCACCACAAATCGCCACAAAATAAATGACATCACATAAATCCCACCGCACCGGAAATGGAGAATGCATCCGTTTTGGAAGGGATACCACCCGGAGTTGAATCCGGGTGGTATTGCGGCCGCCCGGACTCTCGGGTATTTAACGATAATCTAGCACACTAAAGCTTCCCGCTATTTGATGTTCACTTTAACGTTTTCCTACATACTTAACTGTTTGTTTATCTATAGATTGTTTTGGAAAATGCGTTTTCAAAGCAACTTTTATAATTCGATAATCTATTCTAAAATTCTGAAGACGCATTTGTGGAATATAGGATAACATTGGAGCGTGTTTAATTTTGTGTAAGTGGTTTGCATTTTAATACTTTTCGCATTTAAATGAATTGAATTTTTTAGTCTCGTCACGAAATACTAAAAATCTACTCTGCAGACGGCGTGAAAAGTTGTCAAATGTCATACCCAGCTATACTATAAGGTCTTATTGCTTTCGAATCCTGCGAACTCAATATATACCCACCTATTCTAAAGAATATGTTCCAACATATTTTCCGTTACTTCAATCGATTTCCACTGTGTATGCAGGAAAAAGTACGAACGATATTTTGATCTCCTATAATACAACGTTGCTCAATTATTATATACTACATCCCATGAAGGGTTATGTTTAATGCACTGGACATTCATTAATTATAATTTACAGGCAATTTCGAAAACCGCAAACGTGTGGGTTTAGCATGCTCTTACGCAGTAATCCTATATATCCCGAGGTTACCGGTCAGTAAGAACCTTTACATGCAAGTACCTAAAGTTTCCCTCGCCGACAATGCCGTAAACTTTAATTAACGTTCACCATTTTACGATGAGAAGTATTACGTACTTGATCTTAGGTCGGTACCTGAATAAGTAACTTAGTAATATGTCGTAATACACCCAAATGTGATTGTATAATGCCAATGAGTGTTCTGCTGCTTATTATTTGGGTCATCGGTCCGTAGCACCAATTAATAGGTCATTATCTTCTACGATATTGAAAATCTAGTTCCGTCCTTACAGACCTTTTATGCATTCCTTCAACATTAGTTATATGATGATTTATGATATTATATTCAGAGTAAAATTTGAAAATCCTTGTTCCGTCCCTCTTCGACGTCTGAGAATTATCGTCGATTTCGAAATTGAAAATTCGTCAATGCGAACGATGTTTCGCTATTGGAATCCACTGTGTAGTTCATTTGGATATATTAATCAGTATAATTTCTTTTATGTCATTCTTTCTAGCTTCCGCAAATCTATTAAATACTTACACTAAAGAATGAAGCATTATTTCTGGGTATAAAAATAGATTCAAACCTAAATTCGAGACCACATATTCATTACATCGCCAAAAAAATTGGGAAATTCAACTATGCCTTGAAGATCATTTCTACATCCGTAAACAGAACTGCTAGCTTAACAGCATACTATGCATATGTGCATTCATACCTATCATATGGAACTATCCTGTGGGGTAATTCCGTAGAAGCCGGTAGAATTTTTAAAATCCAAAAGTCCTGCGTTCGCAGCATATTTCATCTCAAAAAAAGAGATAGTTGCAAAGAGGTATTTAAACTAAATAAAATACTTACCGTGCCATCCATATTTGTGTTAGAATGTGCATGCTTTGTTAGAAAGAACTATGAGTTATTTGCTAACAAAGAATTAAAACACAAGCACGGTACAAGAGGAGTATCACATAAATATATTCGCCCTCCGCTCACTCAGTTCACAAAAGTGCAAAAAGGGGTAGTCATCTCTTGTATAAATATATTTAACACCCTACCTGATAATCTCAAAGAATTACCTTTGCACTCGTTTCGACGAAAACTTAAAGACATACTGTGTCAAAGGGTGCTGTATCGAGTAGACGACTTCTTTGTGACGTAGCATCTTATTTTATTTTATTTTATTAATAGTACATGTTAAAAAATTATGTAAATAGTGTAAGATTCCAACGTTCGTGATTTAGTAATATAGAATAAATAGTTATAATCAAGACCTGAGACAATGTAATACACATGTTTTATACCTACCTGACTTGTTCTACACATTTTTATCTAATGTAAAACAGAACGAAATATATATTATTATTATTATTATTATTATTAACTCTGTCTTAAACTATTCTCCTTCGATACCAATGAATATGCTTTTGTATTCAATTTTTGGGAAGAAGCCACTACTGGCATATTAAATGTATTTCGATGCTTTCGTCGTCTAAAAGTCAACAGTTCGTGGTAGTTTTGTCACATTAAGATGTTTCTTAGTGTGAAGTGAACTATGTACCCAAAAATTAAAGAGTAAGAAACTTTAAGGAACATCGCAGTTTCGCGGATACACTATTTCACCCAGACCCAAAACACACGTACTTTGTAATGCCGACGTTTCGGCTGGTGGAGTCCAGCCTTTTTCAAGGCAGCCAAAGAATTCGTGTAAATGTACAGTGATATTGTATCTTTTTGGATCCAGTCGACTAATCATAATGTGTAGGTACTAATATTGCCATCAATAATGAGACAAAACGCGTTAAAAATTATTTAGGAAACAAACACAGTTTAAGCACACACAGACATGGAATTAACGCAATTATACTGACATGTAATAGTATATTACGTAACAAGAGTTGTAAGTAACCCATTACGCACGAAATGAAATAGTTTGAGCACGATGCCGCGCAGCGGCGAGTGCTTAAATTTCATGAGTGCGTGATGGGCTTACAACTCGTGTAACGTACTATTAAAACTGTTCGGATACAATAATATTTTCTTAAAGAAATTGACAATATAAATGACATGACATTTCGAACATTTCACTTATCTCGCAAATGCTAAAAGTTTTTATGTTTTTCAATTGACTAAATTTGTGTAAATAGACCAAATAAAGTCTTACGTAGATAAAAATTTGATTGCAATTTGATTAAACCAAGAAGTTTAAGTTTTTTTCTCAAAACGCACGTGTATGTTATGAGATCTCATTACGTGCATGTTATTGTTAAATGTCATTTACAAGGAATGTTGACAGTGCGTTTTTTGACGTTTACAGACATGGGCGTAGAAAAAATATTTTTACTGCGCTCCATAGGAGAATCTTATCAAATCAAATAGCAAAAAGTGTTTCTTCTCACATTAGCAATACTTTTTCTAAGTTCTCTTTTAACCATAAATAAATATTGTGATACTGACACTGTAAAAACAACGAAAAACCACATTCAATCACATTTGGGTGTATTACGACATA
Organism: Pyrocoelia pectoralis; assembly: GCA_036250285.1. Lineage (NCBI taxonomy): Eukaryota > Metazoa > Arthropoda > Insecta > Coleoptera > Lampyridae > Pyrocoelia > Pyrocoelia pectoralis. The sequence continues at coordinate 11,618,634 of CM070075.1, forward strand.
TTACTAAAGTTACTTATTCAGGTACCCACCTAAGATCAAGTACGTAATACTTCTCATCGTAAAATGGTGAACGTTAATTAAAGTCTACGGCATTGTCAGCGGGGGAAACTTTTCCCCAGTATTAGTCCATTGGCGGTATTGCACTTTCCTTTTATTATACAGGGTGTCCCACGGTGACCACGGTGACTTTTTAAAGTTTTTCTTAAGTCTGGAAATAACGTCAAATAGATACATAACCGCGGGCAATTTTTTATAATCCATGACAGACAATAATTGTGTCTCAATCTTTTGACATTGAGAACCTAAAATCCCATTTCCCTAACTTTTACCACTTTCGACTTTCATTTTTATTTCCTAAACAAGATTTTGACATTTTTCAGTGGAAAACATTTTTTTTCTCAACAATCAAAATTGATACGCCGATTATTTTAAGCATACTTACTAAACATTTTATGACACATCAGAATGTGAAAAAAAATTGCCTGGTTTGTATTTAAAATAAAGAAGTTGATGCTCCCTTCCGGTATTTCCGGAAGTGCTACCATTTGGAAAATATTTGTATTTAATAGATTAAACACTCCATGTCGCATGTGCAAAATTTCAAATTTCTAACTTTTACAGTTCTTGATATACTTCTAACCGACGGTCACCGTGAGACACCCTGTATATAGATCGTTTCACGTCTCGCTCATGTTGTGGTGATCCATAAAGTTGGACGTTAGTTCTTCAAATGGGGGTAAAGTGATGAGAAAAACTGGTCAGTAACACAAAACCTCCCCCATAAGTTTATTTATTGATTAAATTTAAAAATTGATTGAAAAATGAATGCAAAAATCAAGCCTCATTGAAGATGTAGAACTTGATTGATTACTAAGTCAAGCTAATGTGTGTTATTCGACTTGAGATAAAAGTTAATTAAAATTTAGATTATGTAATAATTACAAATCAAGCTAATAAGTGTTATTAGACTTGAGATGAAAAATACTTAAAATTTAGATTATGTGAAATTACGACATGTTTCACCAATTACGAATTGGCATCCTCAGGCTAGAAACATTGATTATTAAGCATAAACTAATACACAATTTGTAAAGTACTTACTAAGTGTTTTAATTAAGAATGGTGGTTGAAATTTGATGGATGATGGAAAAACATTCAAACTCATCCGCTTAAACATCATTTTGCATACTTGATACATAAATATCTATTATGGCTTGAAAATTTTTCCCGTAAGTTTCGCTCCTTTACGTTTTCCTAATTCTAATTCTAACCTCTTTCAGCTTGGCCTTCATGTTATCTAATTTTTCAATTTGTTATTTGGACCCGTTGGTTAGTTGTCTATTCTTTCATTTTCCTTATTTTAATGTTAATCTTTGTTTCTAGTGGATCGTCAAGACACTTTATCAATTATTACTTAATTATTTTCCAATTTTACGACAAAATGTCCTAGTTCGCAATTTTATATCCCGTTTAATTTAGTTTGTAAGTATTCATGCTTAAGTCTTTTATTTAAGTAATTTATTTTAGAAAGAATAACCTGATGATGATATACTTGCTATCGAAACATGTCGTTAACCACTTAAGATTAATCCATTGATATCAAACTTTAATTCAATTATATATAATTCACGGGGACGTTTTTGAGTTTTTAATCGTAATCCACTGGAATACTACCCCATTTAAAGCTGTGGATTGATCGATTCAAACCACTATGGCCCGCATGGATGAGAAAACAATGTTTTCGCTAACATTTCACCATTTATTGTTAGATTATAAATAATAGGAATTGGGTCACTGTTACATATGAGTCTAGTGCTGCAATCGCTACTTTGCTGTCTGTAACTATAAAGATTTTCCTTTTGGTACGGTTTTTTTTAAATAGCTGAGCAGCCGCCATCAGGATTGCATATACCTCCGCTTGGAACACGGTCGATTTTTTTCCTAGGCTTACAGAAATTTGCAGCCCCATCCATTGCTCCCATACACTACAGAGTCCCTTTTTAGTGGTTTTCGAGCCTTCTGTGTAGTATAAGATTACATTCAGCTTTGCTTTATTGGAATTATTCTCCCAGTCGTGCCGAGTGGGGATTTTTGTCTTAAAAAGTTTGGTAGGACACATTGTTTTGGGTATCCCCTCAGTTATACTGAGGTTTCTATCTTTGGAGATTTCGTCAAAAATGAGTGAGTGCCCCCCCTTGACGATCCCTCCTGGCCGTTGACTCTCAGTTGGTATGCTCCTCTGCCCTCTGCCCTAATTGCTAGGTTTAGTGGCGGCGGGTTAGCTGCCGTAAGGGTCGTTGCCATTGCCCGTAATTTCAAGGAAAGCCCTTCGCTGCACCTTGCTAAGTGTCTGTTTGTTCTTCTGTGTGAAGGTTTTGTGCCACCACACCAGTGAAGCATATGTAATGATCGGTATGATCATTCTGGTGTATATCCAGTGAGTCATTTGCTTCCGAACGCTGGCCTACAGGCCCATAAGGGCTTTGTGGATTTGTTCGCTGTCTTCTCTAGGTGTGATTTGAAGGTGAACCCTTGGTCGAACGTTATGTCCAAGTATTTGCCTTCTACCACTATCTCACTTACTCTTACTAATGATAACGTTGTTATACATAACAATGTACGGTTTTAACAGTTTTACTCTAAATTTAAGATTTTGACGAATTGGTCTCTATCTAATAGGAGACAAAAAAACATACCGTTGTATGTAAGTAGAAAAAAAACAGCCCTACTTCCGGCTAAACCCGCAGTAATTTTTTTATTTTAAGTATCTTACTTGTCTAGAGAAAAGAGATACATAAAATAGAGTTCCTATCAATGTTACACCTAGGTTGCTGAGGTAATGGCTGCACAATGTTAGCTGAAAGACCTTATACATATGTTCAAACCGAAGCTGAATAATAGTTAAATTCTTTTAAATGTGTGACATTGCATTCCACACATTCTACATATATCTTTGTAAAATATAATCTATAATTGAAAATAACTGCGCTGTCCTTTATGCGAAATGTGTTACTTTTTAACATAAGTTCCACACCGAGTAAGTAGAAAATGATTCATAATCATAAGACGCCTTTGGTCATCTTTGGTGACGTATGTTCGTATGTCTGAGTTTTTCCCAGACCATAAAGTTAATACTCGTAGTTTATCATAGTTTATTTTATGTAGGCTTCCACGTTTCGACACTACGTCATCATCAATTAATTTTTAACACAACGTCAAAACAGGGTAGGATATTTTAAAATAAAAAATGTGAAATTCGTTGTTATTAATTTTTCGCAATATACTCGAAGATATTCGAATCATCAAGAAATCGCCAATACACTAAAATTGTTGGTAGCATCTCGGCTGTAAGCATTCGGGATTGATATTTTTGCTACTGGAGCATGTATGTTCTTATTCCTTGGCCTAGAATACCAATGCAATACAATTTTCAAACTAAGACCTAATTCTGTATCGTTTGTACTTAGATTGATTGAATACCATCTGTATTTTCTTAATAGGGTAAATTATTAGGCCAACATCTAAAAGTAATTTATTTTTACATAACTTAATGGACGAAAGAAGAGTGATGGTCATTTACTGCATAGATCTAAATTATCTACTGTATATTAATAATTAGGATGAAAACTACAAGTGTTTCCCTAATTCCTCATTTGTTGGTTAAATGGTTAGTAAAAAGTTGCTACCTTTGTTCAAATAAGTGAATCTGTGCTGCAACTAATACCTATATTAGCCTACTTATATGTACATACAGGGTGTTTCAGAATAAGATGCTGATCCTTAAGGGTGTGAATCCTTATGTGATTTTAGGAAGAAAAGTTCAAATAAACCTATGTCCTAAACCTTTTAACTTTTGAGCTACAAGGTGTTAAAGTTTTAAGAAAAAAATCGTTTTTTATCGTATCTTTAATAATTTCCTAGATATTTTTATCAAATCTGGCACACGCCCTCTAAGAATTAATTATTTTGTCATTGCAATTATTTCCTTGACAACAAAGTTTCTAGCCTCCTTTTCAGAAATCATAGGCACAGCGGCATGCGCATTAAATGCTTTTTATTTTTTTTATCGGAAACCGTTCGTCGGACGAAAAAAAGGCAAAAAAACAAATTTACCCTAAAATGAATGGGAATTTTAAAAATAATTTTTATTTTAAGAAAAAGCAGTGGTGTGCATAATATTTTTCCAAAAATATCTAGTTCACATCCTGTACGGACGCCACTGGTTAAAAAATTAAAAAATCTTTTTTATCAAAAAATGGCTGTTGATGCTTAGAGGGCGTGTGCCAAATTTAATAAAAATATCTAGGAAATTATTAAAGATACGATAAAAAAACAATTTTTTTCTTAAAACTTTAACACCTTATAGCTCAAAAGTTAAGAGGTTTAGAACATAGGTTTATTTGAACTTTTCTTCCTAAAATCACATAAGGATTCACACCCTTAAGGATCAGCATCTTATTCTGAAACACCCTGTATAGGAAACATTAATTAACTAGTTGAAATCCTTGGATTACAAAACGAACTTCGAATACCGCAGTAACGAAAGTATAAAAAAAATCTGGCCTTATCGAAAAGACAAAATTTGATAATTTCGAAATTTCGACTTTAAAGTCGAATATTTCGAAAAGTATTTGAGATATCGAAAAATTGGGACCGGATCTTGAATCAGCATAAAATTTCACATAAGATCCATATCTTAACTCGGTTGTAGACAATACGCATCTCTTGCAACGCACGGACGCACGGACGGAATATTGATTCCAGTAACGAACGAAGTTCGTTGATTATTAAAGCACAATCACATAAGGGGCGGTAAACATAGGATGCGGTTTGTTGTGACTCACACAAAACATAACAATTTAGTATATGAGTTCTAGTGTAATTTTTACTTTAAAATACTTTGTGTAAACATAAATCTATATGTCCCCAAAGTATGTAAATAAAAAAAGAACTGTGAACTTTTCGGTGAACTTATGACATGTTTCTGGACAAAATATGAATATATGTACTCGAGTCGAGAATTCCATTAATTGATATTTATCTACGTTTAGTTTGAAAATAGATTCTTTACTTCGAGAGGTTTAATTCCGAAAAGAATCCTATATACTTTTACGTAGGTATATAAATATGCCTAGCGGCAGTTAACGGAAGAAATTTCTTAATTTAATATTTGAATCTAAGCACTAAAGCTTAATTAATTCCGTTTTTTGTACTTTAGATAAATTCGTTAGAACAAAGCGAACCTTAATGTTAAAATAAAATCACAGTAACTCGCCAATTTTAATTTAAATTTAATGTAACTACAAACTCTTCTTAAAATTGGAGCTTGATCTTAAAATAGTTCTAGAGTTAAAAAAATAAATTATAATGTAAAGTTACTCTCAAGTTAATGAAATTTGACGGGTTGGTTTGATGAGTTAAAATATTTTAACATGGTTACTGATTAGCTACATATCCTGATATTCGCAAACACAGAATCTCCTATTATTGCATTAATATAATTTGGAGGAACTTGAGTAATATTTATCCACCCACACACATATTTACCAAACTGTAAAAATACACAGGTGGTAAAATATGAAAAGTAATATCGTGTTGCAGTTTTATTAACAAAGTTTGTTACGTGCGAACTTATTACTAAAAGTTGGACACTTGGGCTGACTTCACCATTCAATAAAATTTACAGTTTCATTTCTATCAACCATGCAGAAAGTTAACTTGCTTTTTATAGAATACTTGAAACGTTAGCAAGCCTGTTATAAAACATAAAATTGCTAAGTTAACAGTTTTTTAACTACATGATAAAATAATATCATTTTTAGGAAGAACCCTTGCAAATATTTTTTTATAACTTTTCGTTTAAATTTTTCACTCAATCGTGTCTTCATTTTTGATTTATAGTTTATTAGGCTATAAACAAAATGTTTGAAGAAAATTAGATAAAAGGTGTAACTCAAATTTGCGTTTATTAATTATATACTAAATACTAAGAAAATCTATCCATTAGATATAATTGAAAATGATCTATTAAATTGTTGTTTGGGGTGCCGGTCCGCGTTGATGATGTAGTAGTCTCTACAAGACTGTTTACTCGACGTTTCGGCAAGATTGCGCTTATCATCTTCAGGATACGTTTAACTTTCGGCTGCTGTTTCTCTACCATTTATCTATTTAAAATATATTTAATTAATAAAAACAAATCAAAAACTATAAATTATAAACTTCTTCCATTAAAACCGTATTCAAAAAAGTTCCTCTAATACTCATTACATTCCCCATTTTTATTGCCATTGAAATTCTCTATTATAGTGCGCCGCTAAAAGCATAAGAACCTTCTTTGAAAAGAATACTATCGTTAGGCTTCTGACGCATTTTTTAGTTTTTAATTACCGCACGTACACCACACTTTACTTTCCCTTACTTGTCATTAACCCAATAGATTTTGTTGCTCACTTCTTTGTCGTTCACAAATAAATAGCCATTGATGTTCAATTTTGGTTTGCCCTTTTTACTCTCTAGAGAGAAGCATTTCATTGCTTAGTAGTAAACATATGAATAAAGTATAATACTAATCTGCTAAAACTTTTATATATGTATTTCGTTAATCAATTTTATCGTTTTTTATGTAACGTAACATACCTATTTAATATGCTTTTATTTGTTTCTTTAAATGCGATTGATACGAATCCATCGATAACGATAAACTTAAAATGGGATGGAAATAACCTCAAATTTTTAGCGTTCGACTTCCTTTATAATATTTCTTGATCTATCGCTCACGTGTTACTCAACTACATTGAAGTCTGAGGATGACTTTACAAGTCGAAACAAGTAGCAATTTTAATCAATAAATGTATGGGCAATGTTTGAGTTTAATACATGTAATTATCGCTTCGCATTTAAATACGACCCTGATTAATATGTAACACTGAATAACTCATTAGCAAAGTTCGAGTGCACAACGATCGACCTATTGGGACACGTCGTACAGATAGTAAAGAGTATAAGAATACTTGGAGTTAGAGTCTTAGACAGAAACTGTACTTTCATCGAGCACATTAAATATGCGACCAACAAGGCCTTTAAGATCTGTGGGACACTGGCGAGGATCCTGCCAAACAAGGGAGGGGCACGTGACATGAAGAAGAGAGCAGCCGTTCAAGCAACATGGATGTTTTGGGCTGAGATATGGGACCCGGCCTTGAAATGGGGGACTGTATGTAAGAGAATTAATAGAATACAAAGACTTATGGCCATAAGGATAGCCTCGACCTATTGGACAGTTGCCCTTGAGGACTTCCTAACTACTACGGGAGTGGTGTCGGCGGCGATTGGGGTGATGGAGAGAGCAGACCGATGGTCCCAAGATATGATTTTCGATCAATGGCAAGAAGAATGAGACGAATTCTGAATCTAGGACGAAGCAACTTATTCCGGACACAAGAGAATGCGTCGGGAGGAAGGAAGGGGAACTTAGTTATTTCATTACTCAATTCCTTACTGGACACGGTCACAATACTGTCTGCCTTCTACGCATAGGAAAGCGGGAGAGTAATGAATGCCCAGACTGCGGGATACAAAGGGACATGCTGTCTTTGAGTGCGGTAGGTGGGAGGGTGAAAGAAGAACACCTGACATAACGATGAGAGACCCTACGGCTGGACACTAATAAGATGGCTATATGCGAAACAAATCGGAAGTGCACCGAAAAGTTCATTAACATGATTTATGAATCCAGGGAAAAAGAATGAAAATAAAAAATGATGACAGGGATATGATACTCACGATACCTAGGCTGATATCCAGGTGACGACCACACACGGAGGGAGGCATGCTTTTGGCAATTCCCGGCCGTGCCACTATGTCTATGTCTATTTTAGAGAGAGGAAAGGGTTTTAGTTCCTTACACGAGCGGGGCAGCCTGCCTATAAAAGGTTTCCTGTTCCCCGATGATAAAAAGAACGTACCTCCTTAGGATTTGAATGACATACTTAAGTAAGATTGAAGAGACAGTAGAAACTATAGAAATTATGTCTTCAAAATTATTTTGATAAATTATTTATTTTTTAATAACACTGCAGGGACATATTACGGCAAGCCATTTTACCATTTATTCACTGCCAATTGTTATATGTCATTTTAATTCAAATCTATTTCCATGTCACTTGGGATAATGAAAATTACGCTATTTTCGTTAAGAAGGATGCACTTTTCATTCTTAATTAAAATTTAAATACTTACAAAAATTATTTTAAATTAAAATGAAAATGGTTATGTTTTTCCTTTAAAGATTTTGTTGTAGCACATGTCATGATATTCTTACATCATATTAGTTTTCAGGACACATCTAACCACAAAAATTAATTTTCTTGGGATATGATATCCTTCTAACAATTTTTTATTGGAATGCATTCTTAGAGTTTGTTGCAATTTAATTTTAATTTTAATTTAGTTTCTTATGATTATGACATATAGTGTATTTCCATTTTAATTTAATAATTAAAATGTTTTCTTATGTCCTACAGTTGTAATATTAATTTCTATTGAACATGAATTTTTATGTCTTTTGACTTGTTGTTATGATAATTCTATTCGCATTCGTTATACTTATAACTTCCAATTTTAATTCTATTTCAATTTATTATGACATTGGTGTATTTTAATTTTAATTTAAAAAGTAAAAATGTTCTAACGATATATTTATTTTAAAGTTTTATGAATCCGTATTGCCATTTGAGAATCTCGTTTAGTGTTTTTATTTCAATTCGATGTCTATTTCCATTCTAATTTCATTTCCATTCGTCTTGAAGGTGTTAAGCACACTCATAAGAAATGTAAATAAAAATGAGCCATCTATCTGATGATAGGTTTTGAATTAAGGCAGCATATTCGAAAATTGAGTTTACAAAGACAATCCACAACCTTCAGGTGACTTATAAACCAGACTTTATCGTGCTGTTACCAAATTACATCCCCAAATATTCACCGTAGCGATCTAAAGTCGCCCTAAAGCCTTGTTCTGACTAGGCTAGTAATTTAGTCAAGTGGCGAGTAATTTAGTTACTAAAACTAGTCGGGTTAGTCGAAAAGTGTTCAGATTACTGGTCGAGTAAAGTTCATTAGTAATTGTGCAGTAATACTTGGTGCACCTAAAATGAATAAAATGAAGAGAGAGCAACGTAAAAGAATAAATACAATAATAAATCTTATTACAAAAACTATTTCTGAAGAGGTGGAGGAAGAAATTAATGAGATAAAGAAAAAGAAAATGTGGGTACGGAAATGGATTAATAGAAGACACGAACTAGGAGCTTCAAACGGTCTTATAATGGAAATAGCATTGGAAGACCCCAAAGAATACTTCGCTACGTTGAGGATGACGGAAAGTTGTTAATCTCTTTCGCTGTAAATCCAGATATGTTCATTGTTTTTTCCAAATCTTCATATGCAGAGTTCTTTATTTGTTTATTTTTATAAGCAACTGATTTGATGTTCCATAAACACTCATGTTTTAAATAATGTTCTACAAATTTTGTAGTCGTATCTTCGCTCCAACGAAATGACATTTTGGTATAATCGTAAAACAGTTCGTACAATATTAAATAGATCCGCACAGAAACTGTACTGCAAACGAACTGTACAGTATTTCACCACTAATGCACTTGACTAAATCAACAGGTTCAGACTTGTTGAGTAGATACGTTAAGTAAACAGTGAAGCGTGGTGGGAGTGCTACTCGCCCGTGAAAAATAGAAATATTTGGATTGACTTGCCTAAATCACTTTACTAAATACTCGACTAAATTTAGATAGTTCGCACGCATTTAGTAACTAAATTACTCGCCACTTGACTAAATTACTAGCCTAGTCAGAACAAGGCTTAAGAAGAATTCGCCATAGTGAATTAAAAATGTCATGGAAATCAAAAGGCTTCATATGTACCGTCTCCTATTTTTCATTTGTGGACAGATTCTTAGTTATAAACACGTCTCTTACTTAATAAACTTTAACGTATCGAAAATCGTAACGATCTAGCTTTACTTCCTATCTGAAAGAATGCAGTTACAGTTTTCCCTCTCTCACAAACACGAACTTCAACTGAAAATGCGCAATTACTTTATAAGAACTAGTGATGGCCAAACGCAAGACCAAGACAAGACCACATAGGTCTTGGTCTTGGTCTTGTCTTGCACCAATTGGTCTTGCTCTTGGTCTTGCATTGATATCCTTAATCTTGGTCTTGGTCTCGGTCTTGGTCTTGCACCAATTGGTCTTGTTCTTGGTCTTGCACGCAAGACTCTTGCAGTCTTGCATTTTTACACCGTACTTATGAAAGATATCAAATTAATCGACATTTTGTGTCACTAAACGCTACTAAATTAGATTATTGCAGAGAATAAGAATTGGTATTGGGTTTAATGATCAAAGCAAATTATAATAACTTAATTTATTTTAAAATTAAATACCAATTAATTATTTAATTCACGATCAAGAATACTTTTTTACTAACTTTATGTTTCAGTATTGCGTTGACAATTAAAAAAATATATTTATGTAGAAACTTCACATTGAAAGTCAATGTCTTGTTAAGAAGAAAAGTAAAAAATTCTGTCTAACCAAGGCCTCCTTTGTCTAACCCACATAAATTATAATAGACGCGGCATCCTGCATGTTTCGGCTTTTTTAATGCTTAAGTCATCTACAACTGCATCTGTAGATGGCGATAATTCACAAATATTAAAGAATATACACTAGATATTGTATTTGCAAACAAATGTTTTTCTTGTGTGTGGTATAAAAAAATAATCGTTCGTAATAAGAAAAAAACTGCAAGAGTCTTGCGAGATAGTCTTGTTCTTGTCGATGTCTTGCAGAGCTGGTCTTGCATCCAGTCTTGGTCTTGCAACTTTGAGTCTTGGTCTTGGTCTTGCTATTGGTGTTGCTGTCTTGGTCTTGGTCTTGGTCTCGCAAGTCTTGCGAGACCAAGACAAGACTGCAAGACCAAGACCGATTTTGGCCATGACTAATAAGAACCTACAAAACAGTCACAAAGATAAAGGCGGTAGGTAATCGTTTTTTGAATCAAGCATTCTAGAGATGTTCACAGGTATACGAAACTTTCACCTGTAGCACAAATTGAAAAAAAAGCGTCTATCTTCGATTTTTCTTAGATTATGTTAGTAGATCACATCAATATAAAATTATAGATACAGTAATTATGTATTAAGTATTAAACTTTGGAAGTTGTAAACTTCTTCGCTACAAATCAGACTACTTTTACACCGTGAAAGATATTGTTCATTCACGTGCATAAAAATAAACCACCCTCATAGCCATTATTCATTTTATTCAACTTATTGCAATACCCGCAGATATAGCTGCTATCTGATTGGGCATGAAAATATTTCGAATATAAACTTTCCATTAAAAATAAAATATTTTCATTTTACTTTGTGCTTAGATCTTGTCTGTTGGCATGATATCGGAACTAAATAACACCATTGCCTTAAAATGCCTCACTTAGTTTGATTGGTTTCCTTATTTTTATGATCGTTACACATTTTTATGCGCTTATATCATGACGAAGGAATAGATTTCTGTAAACAGGCACGGCATGTAAATTCAGCGCCACAGTAAACGAATTTTATTCGGTCACCGATGAAAGAACCTTTAGCGGTTTTTACGTGAAATAATAATCTACTTAACGTGTAAGTGCCTTGTGTTAAAAGAAGGAAGGATTTGGAAAATAACAAAGGATATTTTAGAGGGAATTTTGAAGTAAACGTAACAAGTACCCTTAGGTCTAACATTCAAACGTGAAGTATTCTGAGAATCGTCTTCCAAGTAGTCCAAGTAGCACTACAAAAGAGAAAATTGGCCAAACTTTTACCTCAATTACAGACAGATGGTTTAACAAAGGATATCGTACCGAAATTATATCGAAGCTATTAGATCTGTTTTTCAAAATGGAAAATGACTTGAGATAATTAGGGAATTAAAATGTAAAAGTGTTCAAGTACAAATTATTAAATTGGCAGATTTGAGCACATAGTATTTAAATTTCTCATATGTATTTACAAAAATTGCGCTGTGAATAAATAGGGTACTTCGAAATATTAACAAATGTTACACATATAAAGAAAGACAGCATGTGTAATGATTTAACGCCATTAAAAACACAAATAACCAGTAATTCAAATGCGATAGTTATGCTTTTATTAAAAAAATAGGTTAATAAGATGAAAAACATATACATACCTTAATTGTTAGCAGTTAAGTTAAATCGAAAACTTATACAGGGTAGATTATTTGACCAATTCTCAATTCAAAGTAAAATTGCTCAGAAATGACTGACGTATACAGAATATCATAAGTATTTCTTAGTTCATTAAAACACCTTCGCGACATCGTGACCCACCGGTGGGTCACACTGGTTATTGCTAGTGACCGTGCGTGTTCCATCGGTGGTCACGCTGATCAAATATATCTCTGCATTTTCTAGGCAGGTCTGTGATATGGCAGCTACGGCTGCAGGGAAGGTGTATGGATGTGTGTGCAGTGTGGTTTTGGAATCCGGAAATTTGGATAAAAATATGCATATAAATGCAAAAATAAGCGTTTATTTGAAAATCAATAGGCAACGGTGTTATAAAGTGCTGTAAAAGTGACAAAACTCTCTTTCTAACATAAAATATATTCATAAAAACAAAATAATCCATAAAAACATAAACAATATAAAAGCTTAAAACGGGTAGGTAATTATCTAATTGTATAATTGGCTATTCATGGAGTCCTTTGAAACACGGAATGCACAGTGTTGGCTGTTCATCACAATCGTCACAAAATGTAAGGACTTTGGATGCATTCACTCTCGCTTCTTTGGAATCCATCTCTTGTTGAATACGTTTGTAACAACCACTTCACCTTCTCCCATTATTTATTGCTTTTCCTTCGTACTTTCCAATTCGATGTTGACTCTTCGACCTCTTTCTTGAAGATTCCAAGTTCTCATTCGCAGCTGCATCACCTCCAGCTTGTTCCGGCAATTGCGTCTTCCTTGTTCAGCAACCTGTATATCACTTTTCCTCTGAAACTTGTAGCGTACCACCCCCAGGTGCAACGTCGAAAGACTGTCGCGCAATTCGAAAACCAAACAAACTTTTCCCGCCAACTAATTGAAACCTCATGGCACGTGATCGTCAATAACAAATCTGTCAAATGGTAGGACTCTACGTTGTGAAACGAATTGCTCGAGATGGGTGTGTGCTAGTCTTATAAGGATCGATTAGGCAAACATAAATAAAACACAAGAATTGGGGAGAACGAATTAAATTTAATAACTTCAAGGGTTGCCCTCTCAAACTCAGGGTTTGAGATTAGCTCTGGGTCTTCGCTGATTACAAGGAGGGAAAAGAGCTACAGAAAAACCCTCCAGGATAATTACCTCACCTTCAACCTTCAAATCTAACTAACTATAAAATTACATTCAGTTTTACCATTGGTTGCTTTCAGCCTGTGCGATTTTCATCAGGAATTTCATCCCCTCTTTGAATATTACATAAATCATAAATTGGTAGCTTCTGCCATCACCTTTCAAGGTAAAAATCTCATTAAGGTTGTGATGTAACAGATCCTAACATTCACACCAGGGTTCACGGGCGAAGCAAGTCTTTGACATGTTAAGGGTTAGGATTTAATATAATTAGACCCAGGGCGCCAGTCATTAGCTGAACTTAAAACCCTGCCACGGTAATTGGGTTTAGTTTGGTATCTGTTGCACCTTGTTCTTAGGACCCATCACATCCACAGTATTTAAATGCATAAAATTTGAGTGAGGTAAATGTAATCGCATTCGATGCTTCAAAATCAGATGGTAGCAGAACATCACCAACTCACCTTGTATAACCACAAAGCCACCAAAAGGATATGCCATGCACACAGAATCGTAACATGATTTGGTTCTCCAAACAACCGAACACGCTTACCGCCGGATGAGGGAGCCAAAAGAGACTCACGAGCACAAACCGTCATTGTAATCGTTTCAGCAGTATTTATGCGAAAACCAAATATGCTACATCCCAACATCAATGGCATAATCAATTAATAATCAATCATTAGGCTATATAGTCAGACAAGTAAAATAACAAGTCAATAAATGTATTACGCCCCCACAAAACCAAATTCAATGACTCAAATCACCACCAGCGCGCACCAAAGTCACGTACAAAATGAATTATCGTTAAACAAACAAAAACAATGCATTAAATTACGTAATCACGAAACAAATACGCGAAATAATCATGCATGCACTACAATTCAATTAATTCTACTAAACACGCTAAACCAACCCTAATAATATTTAGGGAGTAAAAGAAATTCATCCCTAAATCACAAATGTAAAGCTCAATTTCATATTACACACTTAAGCCAAGCAATTCAAGCTTGCGCAACCGGAATAAATACGGTAAAGTCAAAATTTGTAACATAAAAGACCTACAAAAATACCACAAAAACACCTACACATGCTAAATTAAAATTCGCCCTACCTAATTAACAGTTACTTATTAAAAATAGCAAACAAAATACTTAAATTTTCTGATGAAGGCGATGCACTCATTTACACCGTAACTTACTTCTTCTACGATACCCCGAGAACTGTTACTTCCGCCGTTCCCTTATTTTTCCTCTCGCCTTAGCCCTTCTTTTTCCACTCCGCGCTGTCCAGCTTTCCAAAAAAAACCGGCCAGTGTTTATACATTCCATCACGTACATGATTTCTTTTAATTAACAAAATCAGTGGCGTAACTTTTGGTCACAACCATCCACAAAACGGACTAAACTTTTAGCGGAATCATTCAAAATCGAGCGGCCAAAGTCGGGTACATCCAGTACATCACAAACTGAACATTTCCATTTTTTTCCATTGACAATGCATGTTCCGAGGAGGATCTCAAATATGACTTTTTTGTACCATTTGATACATTTCCTGAGGCAGGTGTAGTACGAGGAAATCTGGTCCGAAACGTCAACACCTTTTTTTGCTTTGTTATACTTATATGCAATAAAAGCGGGTGGTTTGGCTATATCTTCCCCTTTTCGATTTTTCTTTCCCATTGATACCAGGGTAGGTGTATGAGTTGGAACGGTGCTAATCATCAACACTGGGCGTTTATCTGCCCACTTCATTACACGAATTCCAGCTTCGTTTTGCCCCACATAAACTTGTCCTCTCTTCAGTTTTTTCCTGCACAAATTTTTTGGATTTCCCTTTCTATTGATTCGTAGAGTTCCACAGACATATGTGTGAGATTTCAAAAGGTTTTGGCACAGTGTCACACTGGTGTAGAAATTCTCAATATACAAAATTCGTCCATCATTTTTGAGACCTTTCAGTAACTCCATATATGTTGTACGTATGTCCCTGCGCATTTTTTGCTGCAGCACCAGTCGGTTCGTTTTTTCCGGCATATATTCGTAAGTCGTAAAAGTGTCGTTGTGCATATTTTGTACAGTTTCACACCATATTTTTGTAACTTCGCAGGAAGGTACTGCCGAAATGCTAACCTGCCTCTCCAAGGCACCGGACTCTCATCAATCACAACAGTTTTATTTTCGAGGGTCTGTCGGCATTAGCTGCAAGATTAGTGTTATCAACAAAATGCAAGCACATTAATAGCATGTCAAATCGATTACGCGTAATTGATTTCTTGATAAGGTCCTTGCAGTACATAGCATTGTCGGACCAATATAGACGCATCTTTGGTACTTTATTGACGCCCATTATCAACAAAACAGATAACAATTTTTCCATCTCATCTCTGTCTGTGTCAACCCATTTGTACAATACAGATCGAGGGCGAAGTGGTTTGGACTTTAGTTGGGATGAAAATCTGTTAGTTTCCAAAACAATAAGATCAAGAATTTCGTCTGTCACAAACTTTCTTTAGATATCAATGGATCGAGTCAAATCCAAAGTATCTATTTTCAAGCCACTTTATTCGGAAAACCGAAAATTGTCGGGCAGGTCCGGGCAAGGTCCCCACTTGTCCAAATTTGCTGTTCCTGCTACGTTGCCATCATGCACTGATGAAAACCCTTCACTATTTTCATCACCGTTTGTATGTTCACTTGCTGACGACGCGTTGGAAGTTTCGACCTCATCATCTGAAGTCATGTACGAATCTTCAGAAACCGGATAGAGTTCAGATTCTGAAGACCACGCATACGTATTTCCTCGTTGACCCAAGGGTGTTGATGTTGAAGATGACGGCGAACTCCGAGTGATTCCTGCGCAGGGGATGATTCTTGAGGGGTGTGTTGTGTTGTTTGAGGGAGGGTAGGTGAAGATGGGCTTGAATCTGCAGACGATGTCGGCTGTTGAGGCATATTCTCGCTGACATATTTTTGGGTCAACCAGACGAGTTTTCGAGCTCTTCTACTGATTTTTCAATTACATCTGAAACAAAAACACATATTTGGTCACTCTTCACACATTATCCTCGTCAGACCCACCGGTGGGGCACAACGGCTGTGAGAGATAATTATTACTTAGGGACGTCGTGTGGTATGTAAATAGTTCTGCATTTACAATTGCAACAACCACTTCAAATCGTTACAGTTCCAAATGATGACTTTTCTCATTATTTTTGATCCCTCAGAGTTTTTGTGTGAAAATATTTTGTTAATCTGCTAGTTAAGGACCAGAGCAAATACTGGATAAATATGTAAAATCTAGACAACTTGCAAGTATGCACGAGCAATGCTGGTGATCTAAAGAAATACCAATTGTGATAGTTCCTTTTTTATTTGGTTACTTAATAACATACCCTTTAGTACCTCAAAAAAATAGCCTATATCTTACCTAAATAACGACTGCTTTATAATTAATCCTTGCCTAATTAAGCTAAGTATAATACAAACAGCCTTTAGTTCGTTAAATCGTAACTGACAAATAATTATGTGTCGTACCTGACCCGTTAACCCCTTATCTAACTAATCCTTACTCGATTTATTTAAACTATTGCGCCAAATGGCGACCTCTAAACTTAATTTTAAGCATCGGGCCCTGATTATACAGGCCTCTCTAATCTACTTTCCGAACCCCATTATTGGTTTCGCTACAGATCTGATGATTTTTGCAATAACATTGGGAGAGCTTGTCATAAATTGTCATAATCTTCTCGCTTCTTCGACATTTTTGAAAAACTGTCTCTGCACCTTTGTATTATTACCTTTATTTATTTGTTTTTTTTTAATTTTTTCTCCGTTTATTTAGCAATCAGAATAATATTTATATTCCATAAGGACCATAAGCTAAAAAGTTTTATGATATTTAGTTGCCCTCTCGTGGATTACTTCCTGGACCGTTGGAATGTGTAAGTCTGTATGGAGTGTATGATTTCTTATATACCACGGAACATATACAATCTGCCCGAGTATTTTTTATTGGCACCTTTGAATTATTGCTAAAGTATTTGTTTTAGAAGAACAGCCCCATAATTCTACCTCGTATGACCAAATAGGTCGGATGACCATCTTGTAAATTAAAGTTTTATTTTCTCTTGACAATTTATATTTTCATCCTATTAGCCAGTTTAGTTCCCCGCTTTTATGTCAATCTTATTTATTTGAATTATTTTTGATTTCAAATACACATTTAATACAAGTGGGAATGTTCTCATATAGATACATTATAATGTTACACTCCTGGATCATATTACACACACTCCATGCTCAATTGAAAACTTCGAATAAATCTGATATGGTTTATTGATGTAAACGTAATTTGTCTTCATTGCAACGTACCATTAATATTGGATGTCCAACTTCATGCAATACATTAAAAGTTATTTAAGTATGCTATGTGTTAAGCATGCTTCCTAAAATTCTGCCAATAGGGTGTCGTTATATCGCAACATTTTCAGATCGTGCCTTTCGTATAAATTAGGTACAATTACTTGAACTTCTCATCCTCTGTAAATAAGTACCTAAATGATAAATTTGTAAAGGCATAGATCTATAATTCACATAAAGCAATTGATTTAAAAACATTACAGCAACCTCATTTTCACCAAACAGCCATCGACTAATAAAACACTGCAAATAAAAGTTTAGTGTTTACCGATTGTCTGAGAAACCAAAGGCATAAAAGTTTTGTGATAAATCAGATGTACTATTTCTAACACGAATTTCGATATCTTGAAGTGGTTGATGGCAACCCTTTGTAATATCTCGTACAACTTTAATGACGCAACGATATAAAAGATCGTAACTTTTTCTAGAGATAATACAAACAAAATAACTTTATTTCGTGTTCAGGAAACGACGACACTTCTGGCGTTTCACGATTAATGAACAAAATAGTTTCAATAACGTAGGCGAGCTTATTCGTTGTAATGATAGTAATAAAAAGTCCACATCAATAAATAATGGTGTCGTGGCCTTAAAATGATGAAATATTACAAAATGTGATGTCATCAATTTAAAATAAACATTTGTGCTTTAAGCTGCGTGTGTGTATTTGAAATTATATGGTTACTGCTTTCTACTAGAAATGTTCAAAATGAAGTGTACTAGGTTTTTGATATTGAGGCTTTATTGTTTCATAAGGTGATCTACAATAGACAAAGTAGAAAAATTGATATCCTGATTAAAGCTCTATATGAGGCATCAGGTGGTATATTAAAATTGCTTAAATTATCAAAATACTGATGACTGTGCATTCAAAGCTCAAATAACTATATGTAGACGAATGGAAAAGAAGGTCGTGAACTGATACTCCTATACGTTTGACAGCCAAATACATAAGTGGGACGATAGCGCAAAATGGGTCGTAATTATCATGGTGGTGCTGAAATTGATCTAATATATTTGTGCTGATATCTTCTAGTTGTGGACAACAGTAGAAATGTCTTAATTTAACGCTATAACGAACACAAAATTGGTACCGTTTTCAGAGTACATGTGCAAATGCTTCCTTCCCTCTACGGACAAAAAGTCGCTTTAAGCTTTCTGTAAAAGCACCAGGGCTTGGGTGACCACTTCGAGATCAACTGTATTCGAAACATCACATATAAAAAAATGAAAGCTTTCTTTGGTTAAGTCTTCTTGACGATCTTCGGATAGGTAAAAAATGCGAAACGTATGCAGTAACGCGTAATATTGTGGTAAAATTGATTAACTATCCTCGAAAGGTAGTGATGTAAGTAAAGCTTCAAGCGTGACTCTTGGTAAGCTTCTACTTATATTTCTGATATAATTTTTATCGAATGTTGCTTCAGCTTCCATTCTACAAGGAAAGTTAAGAAAAATGGTAGACCATTGAACCTTAATTTATTTTCTACTAATTGTAAAATATTAGCTCATCAAGAAATAAGGTCTGCTACCATCCTACAACGAAAAATTTTAATTTAAAATTTAAATAAAATAGCGGTTGAATCCGTCAATAAATATGAATCCCTGTTTTGAGGTCACATTCACAAAGGGGTTGATTCAATAAATAAAACAATGACAACCTCCCCTTTAGCAATGAAATTTAATGATGAAGATTGTTATGTTTTTTGTATAAAGTACACTGAGGTACTGAAACTACCAGTAATTATCTATCTGTCAAAATTTTACCATCTGCCAGTTTTTCCTTTACTGGTAGTTTCAGTACCTCACTGTACTTTATACAAAAAACATAACAATCTTCATCATTAAATTTCATTGCTAAAGGGGAGGTTGTCGTTGTTTTATTTATCCGTCAATAAAGTAGATATCCTTCAGCAGGAAAAACAGTTATTTTGTTTACAATTTGATCCAAAAGAGTGTTTGCGATTAGTTTTAAGAGAGGGATATGCTAATCATATCGTTTATGCTTTGCAAGAGTATCATCTATACAGATAGTCACCAAGATAAAAATTATTCAAAATGCTACATACACATTGCAAGCCTTTCCTCTAAGTAAGCAAATCTACCAAGAGCGATATTACAAGATTGCTCCAATTTTGAAATATGTAAATGGAACCTTAAGAACTTGTTTGGGTAAAAAAAATTGAAATTTGATACAGGCACGTCCCATCCGTTTTAGTTCCTAGATTCCTAAATTTGGTACTTCGCCTTAGGGCCTACATAAATTCTCTTCTTTGCTTAATGACGCATTTCTTTCGAAATACTTATCGCGAGAGCATAATTGTATCACACAAGCTTCTTCTTCTGAAACTAGATGATGGTTTGAAAAATGAATAAATCATTTGATTTGAGTTAATTGAGCTTTCTGTGAGTATCATCATCTAATTTAATTTACATCTACGACAAGAATCCAGTAGAATTTAATTAAATACTTTGTAACTTTGTAATGATGAATGTAAATGGATCTGTTCATACAAGGATCATAATACTAAAAACATGTAATTCCACTAACTAAATAAGAAACAAGTATCAAAAGGCGCAAATTCTTATAGAATTTTAATTTCAACCAACTTCAAATCTGTAACTAATTATGGCATATACTATATACAATATATATGTATATAACTACCCCCCTTACCACCTCAGACATAAACACGCCGGATTCTGCACAAATGAGTCATTGTTTTTCTTTCCACCCTTAAGGGGGATGGGAGTGGAGAGGGTGACGGACAATTTGTAAATCACGAAAAAATGTTAGAGGAAAAAAAAGTAAAAAAGATCGTTTTTCTGCGGACGTGCAATTCTCCCCCTTTTCCACCCCCAAAAAAAGGGTTGCAGTTGGGGGTGAAATTTGCAATTTGAGTATAGTTTTTTATGGAGAATCCAAAAGTAATAAAAAATAGGTGTTCCCATTTAAGTTTTGAAAACTCACCCCCGCTCCACCCCACAGGAGGCGTGAGGGTGATGTTTACGTATCATGACTCAATAGGTTTCAACAAATAAAGGAAACGTATTTTTTTCTTTTTGTAATTGGACGTGTCGTTCTCGAGATATTAAAGGGTGTATATTTTGACTTTAATGGCGTCCCGACGGCGAACGGGTGATCCGATCAAAAAATTTACCAGCGATTTGGAATCAGTGAAGAATTTCCTATAAGATGACACCACTTCCAGCTTTCTAAACCCTGTAACATCGACCAACGCACAGACACACAGACACACAGACATCCGGACGAATTTAGTAACCAACTTTTTGAAGTTGGTTGATTAGTGCAATTACTGGTTTTTATTATTACAATTAATTATGAAGTTCTGCAAAGTAAGTTGGGAGAAAATTAATTCTATCCCAATTAACAAATTTAACACACACCACTTCTATCCCCCCCGCCCCACCATTGATTAGTAGCCTTTTAGGACACATTTTTACGTTTATTAAAAAGGCAAATCAGTGAATCGTTTAAGATGCTTGTCGATGACACTTAGTCCGATAACTTGTGGTAGATTATAATATAACGATGTGTACTCAGCGTATGTTGTGAGCCCCCAAAGCCTAAAGGTACAAAAATGTAGATGTGGTAATATACTATCTTTTTTTTAAATTTAGTTGAGAATTAGGGAATGCCTATCGCACACCTTCACTTCTTATCTATGGCGAGGGTAATGTGGAGCTTACACCCGCTAAACCCTTTTTTCCTAATCCAGCCAGTATGTGTATACATGGCTATGGAAACCCACGGTATTCTTCTGGCTCCATGCATATTCCTCCCATTTTTCTACGTAACTGTACCGTGCTCTCGTACAACGACGTTTAATCACACGACACCCTGTACAACAGAATTAAACTCGTACAGCACATTTAAAACTCGTACAACACACTAACACGTAGAGCGCACATAAAGGATTACAGCATGTTAAAATTGGTTCTGAATATATTATAGGTACTGGTGGCCCATTGTGCTTTCAATTATCCGGTTGTCCGGTGTTATCGGTCTTCCAACTTTCGTGTCCAGCACCTCCCTCTCACCATGCCACCTCGGACACTCGAATACTGCATGGCCTTTCCCATCGTACAGTCCGCAGTCGACACATTCCTCGCCTTCTCGTTTCCCTATCCTATGTAAGTATGCCCCGCGGCCCGTCAGTAGCTGCGCCAATGATTAGTCTACTTCGCCGTGGCCACGGCCCATCCACATTCTTATATCCGTTACGAGGATTTTTGTCCATGACTCCCTCTCGTCCTGTTGGAGTTGCCAGGTTGTCACTGCATACATACTTCCTCCTTGGAATCCCCGCAACCACCAGTACGTCTTCTAATGCCACCGTCATATATGAACTAGGTACCCTAATGTCAGGGAGTCGCAGTACCCTGGTTACCATGGCTCGTGCGCGCTGCTATTCTATGGCTCTCACCCATGCCTCACTCGCACACAGCATAATTGATGTTACTGCACTACTTAAGACCTTTTGCTTCGACGCCCGCGCACCCCCGTTATTCGGCATAATATTGCTTAGGGCCTTTTTGGTCACCTCTCGCACGTGTTCGATGCCAGTCCCTTTCATATCTATAAGCACCCCTAGTACCTTCAGTGCTTTTTGGGCCGTAATTTTATTTCCCATTATTTCCATGGCGACCTCTCCCAGCCGTCTCCTTCCCGTCAGGATTGCCACCTTAGTTCCTTCGGGGACGATTTATAAGCCCCTTGTTCCCATCCACACATTGCCCTCTTCAATTTGTAGGCAGTGCTCTCTACTGTTTTATCAACAGCTACCACGGTGAGGTTATCTGCAAAGCCCACTATTTTCACCCCCGGTAGGACCTCTACTCTCAATAGTCGTAGGCTATCTTCCACAGGGTCGGTCCGAGAACGCTTCCCTGTGGGACTCCGGCCTCAGGAACCAATCTGTAGGTACCTCCTCCAGGTTTCCATATTTCGACCCTTCTGTCCGTGAGGTAACTTTTCGTAACTTGGATTAGATACGCTGGCACTTCCATTTCTTCCATCGCCTCAATTATATTATTTTATATCAACGAATTAAAGGCGTTTTTAACGTCCACAGCTGCCATGAGATACACTTTCTTCGTCCTGTGCGTCCCGGTGTTTGTGTTATCTCTAATTTCTATGAGCACTTGTACGCCTTGTGTCGTCGACCTCCCCTTTCTGAACCCATACTGCAGCGGCGATATGCTACCTTCTGTTGCTGTTTCCAATCTATCCTTTTTTTCAAATATCTTTCCTGCAAAGTCTAGCAGGCAGATGGGCCGGAACTTGTCTATAGACTTAGCCCACACCTCGGGTCTAGCCAATACTGCTTGCTTAATGATCACGGCCGGTACCATGTCCGGTCCGGATGCCTTATTATTTGGTAACTTCCTTGACACCTCGATTACCTCCGCTCAGGACACTTCGTCGAAGGAGTGGATTTCCCTCTCCCACTGCTCAAGGGGCACTCCTCTCGGAAACAACTGGTTAATGGTTTCGACGAGATCGTTGTCGCTAAAGCCCGGTGGGTAGCCCTTCCTTATTATCTTTCCTGTTACAATCTTATATGCTTTACCCCACACGTCGTTATCCAGTTCCTCACAGATGCGTCGCCAGCACTCCCTTCTATACCTTTTTTCATTTTAATTCTGCTGGCTGGGAGTGCGTCGAGTGCCTCCTCTAGCGGCTTCTCGACCCTCCTTCTTCTCGTAACTTTCCTTCTATTTGATACACACGCAGCTCGCCCCTTTGCAACAGTTTCATTCCACCAGTAGATAGCTCGACGGTATTTTTTCTTTTTTGGCATAGTTACCTCACATATTCGCCTAAGTTCTTCTTTTAGTTGTTCCGCAGTTTCTATTTTCTTGCTGCGAAATCCTTCCAGCTCCTGTTGTAACGTACCTAGTCATGTTTGGTGTTCCAGCTCGGCTCTCTGTCCGCCGAGTCCTCCGGGTCCTATCCCTGGTTACTTTTGCCCTTTAGCTCCCAGAACACATATCGGTGATCGCTGAGTGGCTCATGTTTAAGCACCGACCATTCCCCAATTCTATCCATTATCTCTACCGATGACATCGTGATATCACTATGTGTGACGTTTGGGTCCCCCGCATGAAGGTCGGAGTGTCTTCGTTATTTACTGTTACTGGGTCATGCGCGGCTATCCATTCCATATGAATGTCTCCCCTCCTTGAAGTTCTGGTTAAGGCCCAGACTGGAGAGGAGGCGTTGAAGTCCCCCCCCCCCCCCCCCCCAGTACTGATATGCCTTGCTTATGTTCATTTATATTTCATGACTTAATTGGTATAAATTGTTCGTTATTAATACGAACATACCTTGTGAGAATTGTTTAATCGGTTTTTAACTTTAAAGTTGGTTCTCATCTCCTACCAACAACGACGCTTTCTTAAGTGAATGAATTCTAATTCACGCTACCGGAAAAAACCTTTTTTATGTCATATTAGTAAATTCTAAAATTATTGTTCTCCAATAACAACATCAATTATCTGATATCTCGAATGTAAGTTTTAATAATTCCTCGATTAAGAGAGATGATGGTACTTGATCTAAAAGTCTACACCCAATGAGATTGAAACTGCTTTGTTGGACATAAATTATTGACTCCTTTCCACAATATCATCAACAAGAATATCATCGTCCTTCTATCTAACCCTAACGTAATGAGGAAGAGTACTTTGAAATAATCTGTAGGTACTTTTTTGTTATCGGAAACATAAATTAAGTTATGAAAATTCGACCTCTAAGGAAGCTTTTTGGAGTGAATGAAGTGTTTAATTGGACCTTTAGTCAAATTAAATTTGATTGTCTGAATACCGGTTTACTGTCAATGTTTTAAATACGAAGTCAATTACAATTGTGTCATTATAATCAATCATTGTATAACAGTGAAAAGCAATCGAGTGGTTTATTACTAACGTACGTTACAATTATTCACATTTACACCAGCACAACGGATAACTAAATCCTTCTGTAGATTTGTTATTGAGAGAAACCCGACTGAGGACACATATAGAATTATAAAAATTACGCTTTCAAAAACATTGTGGTGATCTGTGGCAGAAGATACATCCGATACCCATATCGATTTTCGTAAAACAAATAACGAATGGCATCACGAAATCAAATTCCTTCCTGTAAACAATTATGAATACGTCTTTACTTGGGAGTTGATCAATTATCAAGGATCGTGATGCCGCAACTAGACTTGGGAAAGTAATAAAATTCCATTTTAAATTCTACCATAAATGATCTGTACTGTTCATAAACGTGTAGTTGTATTACAAATTAGACATAATTCCATCTTTAATCTTATTTTTTGACGTATAACTTTGGCTAATTGCATATTATAAGTAGATAAATGAAATGAAAGGAACTGTATATCGGTATGAATACGACTTCATTAATAAATAACTTTGTGAAAAGCGGAGATTGCTAATTAGTTAAATGGTTTAGTTCGGTCTAGGGAATGTAGTTAAATGTTATGTCCATTTCCAGAAATAGTTACTAAAATAAAATCCCCTAATTAGGAATCACAGTTGCAAAACTTTCTGCTTCACTGTAATCTCTACAAAACTGAAGACACGTAGAAAAACCAATTATGTGAAACTCGCTCATTAACAGCTGTAATCAGACTTCCAACGGTGTAAACTGCTTGGTCTATTTAAACGTGACCCATTTCATGCGAGAACTTTGGAAAAAAATCTTGTTAACTAAAACGGTCATAACATAACATAACATTCCTGCTTCATGCAAAACTGTGTATTTATTTAAGTGCTATTTAAAAAAAAAGTTTGTGTTTAATTAAGTTTTCCATCGTTTTTAACTTGTTAAACCTTTTAGTTAATATCAAAATGTAATTGTTACGAACATTATAATTTTATTTTGAAAAGTATGTAATTAATATTTTTAATTAAATTTTATGGTAGTAACAATGTTACAAAATGAGTGAGTGACGGCAAAAGCTAAAACTCAGATTAAATATTTCGCTAAACATAAATGTCAAGATAAAGTGAAAAATTATGCTAAAAACTTTTGAATATACCAAAATACCGTTTAAGTTTACAGCTTAACTACCCTATACAATCTAAAAATCTAAAACCCGAGGACATGATTAAAGTAGGTATACTGAAATTGGGCTTCTCGTTTGAGAATGTGAGCTTTTGGATTAGGCGTCCAGATCCGCTCTGCAACTTTCACGAATTCAGAAGACTGAGGTAATACTGAGATTAACACAAAAACTTTTATAGAGTTTTTTCTGTTGTGACCCTCTAGCCTAAAGATGAGGAGGTAATAAAAATGACAGAGAAGTATAAAAAGTTTAATGTTTAACTTTACCTATAAAAAGCTTAGCATTACAAGGGTTAAACCCAATCTCGTTCTGATTATAGTAAACATAGTTAAATTAAATGACAGTAGCCATATAAAGTTTGTGGCATATCCTTGTTGTTCTTAGGCAATATTAATAATGGATACGACTAAGTAACACCGATAATAATTACTGTTAAATTGGAGCGGCATAAATTAATATTATCCATACCTCAACTTAGAAAATAATTAACAACTTTCGCTTTGACATCTTTCCGCTAAGCGTTAGATTTTTTAAAATACTATCACTTTAATTTGAAAAGTTCCGTCAAAGGTGTAATTTATATCATTCAGTAATGTAAAATATTATACTCGAAATCTAAAACTTTGAATGAAGCCACAGCGAAAAACCGTGGAAAACTATTTTGATTATAACTGAAAGTTTAGCCAATAATGGAAGAACAATTAATGCCCGTTATCGTTCAGGCCCAGAACTGACAAAGTACAAACTTAATGTGGTTTCGAATTACAGAAGACTTTCGTAAGAATCTCTTCGTTTCTCAGTCCGTTATTTTGTACATTTGCTGAAAGAGAAATTGGATTCCGTACACTAAGTGAGGCTTGCTCGATTTTTCTTTAATTTTCCCCACAATCAAGCATCGTTATAGATATTTGTCACATGACTGATTTCTCTTAGATATTGACCGATTTATCATTAATTTGTTAGAATGAGGTACATAGAACTTTTTCAGTTTTTCACGATAATTCATTATAACACATTTGGTACTGATTCGCTTAGACGTAATTAGTCTCCTTTGAAAAACCTTTGCGCAGATGATTGCAAATTTCATAGGTTGTCATGCATAATAAAAATAAATAAAAGAGGTTTCAGGAGCTTTATGTTTATTGTTCCTACAACTCTTTTTTGAGTATCACCGTTACCGAATGGGTTTCAACAAGCATTTCATGTGTTTATTACCTAGCGACAAAATAATCTTATATTCTATTTCTATTTACTATTTTAACTCATAATAATAATCTTTGTATGCCATTACAAAACATGGATAAGATAAGTCACAAAAGAATACTATGTATGTGTATATGGGCAAATTCTTATTTTATTGTTACAGTGTAAATTTGTCTATTTGAGGAATTCAGAAAGTACATGCATTCGGTACGTGCTATTGTTTAAGCATCCGGCTCGAAGGACCATGCAGACACGACGTAGTGGATTGAGAAACTGATTGGTTTTAAGTATTTTATGGATGGTGAAGTATATGTACTGTACAACAGTTATTGAAGAAAAAAAGCATTTTCGTCGATCGTGGGTTATTCATGCCATCTTGAAGGCAGGTAATGACCGGATGCTTAAACAATAGCAGGTACCGAATACAGGTACTTTCTGCATTCCTCAAATAGACAAATTTACACTGTAACAAATAAATAAGAATTTGTCCAGTATAAGTATAATAGAAAAAGAAATGTTTGTGTATATAGCAATACTACATCTTTTACGAATTATCACAGAGTAGGTAAAAACAGAGGACACAATTTCGGTTCTTACAAAGACCTATTCTGAACATTTTAAAAATTCCTCTATGAAATACAACGCCTTATGCGTCAGGTAGTAGGTAAGTTTCTTTTTAAACTGTGTAAGACCGTTAACATCTTTAATGTAATTAGGCAAATTGTTGAATATAGTTAATCCTGATACACCTGGAGTCATTTTATTTTTATCAAATTTGCAAAATGGTACTCGAAAGAGTTTGTCTGCTGTTATTCATGCAGTCGAACGCCCTTATTAGGTCTCAGAAAATACCAATGGGAGTTTCCCTGTTTTCTATCGCTTTTGCAATGTTTTCATAGAAAAACTGAATCGCGTCGACTGTGGATGTTGGATCTGAAACCGAATTGGCTTGGTGCCAGTATGTTGCATTTGTTTATAAATTTTTCTAATATTTCTAGAAGAGAGTATTTGAAAATGTTTGAGAAGCCTGAGGCAATTGAAATTGGTCTATAGTTATTAGGATCATCCAGCTTACCTTTTTTGTGAATTGACCACTTTGAAATGATAAATTTATCAAATACGTCAAGGGTATGATTATGGCCTCAGCAATTGTTTTTCTTAGAAAGCAAGGAATGCCGTCTGGCCCGGCAGATTTTTTATTTTTGAGTTTTTTTGCTATCATACATAGTAGCTCCGATTTGCACGTCGGCAGTAGGAAGAAGCTCTTTGGGTTATCGGTAATCTGTGGAATGTTGTGATTCGACCGACGTGGAGTTTTGTATTTGATGTAGTATTTCTGAGGGGCGTCTCTGAATTGCATCTTGAAGTAATTGGCAATTTCGGTGAGATCAGTTATGTCCCCTGTCTTCGTTTTAAGTAAAAGCTTGTCAGGCTCGCTTTCGTTTTTTTTGTTTTCATTGATGAAGACCCCACACCTTTACTTGGATTTTCTGAGCTTAAGATTTTGTTTTGAATAAAAATTTGCCGGGTACGTTTAATGAGGGCACAGTGGTCTTTTTTCGTTTGTAAGTACCGTTGCTTATGATCTGAGCTCTGCATTTACCCATTTATTGTTCGGGAAGACGTTTTAATGTTTTGATACGGAAAATTATATTCAAAGTGGTTTAACAAAATATTTATGAACGTATTGAAAGATGCATTTATATCTTTTTTGTGCTAATACCGTATTCCAACTTTGTTCTTGTAATATATTTTTGAAATTCGGTACTTTTTCGCGTGTAAATTTTCTGACCCGTTTTGTACAACTTTTGTTTTTAGTTTTGCAGTTTAGATTTGAATGAAAAAGAATTGTCTTATGATCAGAGTTGTGACTGTCATGTCAACAGTCTGTCAGTCTCATACTCATATTTGTAAAGATGTGGTCCAGGATTTTGTCTTCCCTTGTGGGGGTGTTTATTGAACTCGACATGTTATATGTGTGTAGTAAATTACATAACGTACTGAACTGATTGGATCCACATTGAAATCCCCCATTAATATAAGATGTCTATTAGACCTAACAAGCAATCGAGAATTCAGTATTGGATCAAATTGATTAAAATCGCTATGTGGTAAGCTGTAACAAGTTAGAACGACAGCGTCGGTGGTAGGGTGTTGGAGTATGTATGCCAAACCGCACCACATATTTCAAAAAATTCCTTTGTGCAGAATCTAGACAAATCTAAGGACGTTACACTTACATTTTGGTCACACCATATTCCTACATCACCACCTTTGTGTGCGGATCGGCAAAAATACGATGCTCTTTTACATTTGGAAAATTTACATTTTCAATGGAAAGGTCGTTTTTCCACGTTTCTGTGAGGCAGACAAATTTAATATTGGTCTGGTTACCTAAATAATCAAATGAAAAGAGGTTTGCTTTTTCATATGTTAATGATCGACAGTTCATTAGTAAGAAATCGTAGTTTTTCACTGTTTCTAGTCTTCCGCTGCTTTCACTTGTCGTTTTTGAAAAAACCGCGACACATTATGTAGGCCAGGTCTGCTCATTCATTGCTACTTCGAACGGTTAAATCGGATCACCAGCTATTTGGTGGTCGTGCCAAATAACAATAAAGTTTTGAAAGTTGTGAAAACAACTAACATTTCTATTTGCAAATTATGTACAAGTTTTAACAGCGCGGAATGACTTCTGACAGACTTCTGTGGGAATTGAATTCAATTGAAAATTCGTTCATTCATTGCATAGTATTTACAGTTTATATTGGGTTAGTAAATTTTGTTTGGGCTGCTCAGGATTATTATCCTCTTCAGCCTTCGCCGGTAATTGTTTTATGTTACTGGTTACATTATTTTTGGATGTAAGTACATGATAATTAAAGTTATTTACAAAAAAATATATATACAGTTTTTGAGATATCTATAAAAATATGTTTAATCGTTGTCCTTATCATTGCTGTGGTCGTCATCGTTCGCATAGTTGCGAATAGGAGGTCGGGAAATGGGTTACAGGTGACTGGTTGGGCGGTTTTCTATTGACCCTGAAAAAGAAATGGCATAGGTAGCAATCTGTTAGTTATGCATTTGTTTTCCGCGCTGAGCTAACAGATGTTAGCGGTTGGAGTAGGGTGCATTTTCTAGCAGGATTTCGTATTCGGGGGAGAGCTCTTGGAGGAGTTGTGTTAGGCGAAGGGAGGGGTATTTGAACTTCTTTTTAGGATGACTTATAACAGCGTTCGCTTATAAAGGATTCTGATCGGTGTCGACGCGTTGTCATTGGTCGGCCAATGGGAATCAGTCGTTGCTCTTCAGTACGTAAGCCACTGTGTACCGGGATCACATGTGGTCGCCACATAGGTCAACAACGATTTTGAAACTTGCATAGTATTGCGGATACTTAGATGTTATTTGCTCACAAGGTACTTCCGAGAAGTGCTCTTTCAGGTGATTTTCTACATTTTTGTTGTCGTGCTTGGACTAAGTCACGATACGTAAAGAAACCCTTTTTTGGAGCTACTTGTGGGGTAGTTTTGTCAGAATTGTCAATTACCGCTTTATTTGGGGTTCGTCTTATGCTAGTTTTTTTGTTTTCACTACTTCCGCCCACGAGGTCACATGCGTGTCGACATTTTTGTCGTTTCGAATTTTGTCAACGTCGGCGTCGATTTTAGTTGACTTGTTTGAGTCGATCATCTTGATGGATTCTGCGGTACCTGATTGTTTTGCAGGAGCCGGGTTTAATTCGTTAATGTCTTGTGGCGGTTTCTGTGCCTCGTTTTTTGAGATTCAGTAGACGTAGACTGGTGCCTGAGGCAGGTCTGTGACTGGGGATCGTTTTGATTTATTGGAGTTTCTGTTTCTTGACGGGTTTTGGTCAGTTGTCTCCACCGCTGTTGTTCTGGTGGTTTTATTTCATTATCTTGCCGTGGTGCTCCTTCCTCATTGGCTTACAAGTAGAGATGTAACGGATAGTGGTTTGTCCGGATACCGGATATTCGGCACTCTACGAGGCCGGAGCGCCGGATATCCGGCTGCCGAATATTCGGCCCTCTATCGCGTTACATGACGCGATCAGTTTGATGTGAATATATAGGCGCTGTGAACGAGATCGGAAATATTCGGGTGTTATCGTACATGAGCGGAGATCGGGACGACTTGTGGGCGTTCGAGTGTTATCGCGCGTGTCAGTTCTGTTTGTTCATGTTTATTGTCCATTGTTTTTTCACTTGCCGTCGTGGTTTTATGTTTCATTCATTAACATAAATGTCAACATCAAAAAAACGATCGCCTATTTGGCAATATTTCGATTTAAACTGCGACAAATTTACTATACGGTATCCGGCCGGCCGCCGGATATTGATTACTATCCGGTATCCGGTCGGATAGTGAAAACAAGGCCGGATAGACCGGATAGTTACCGGATATCCGTTTCATCTCTACTTACAAGTTTAATTCATTGGAAATGGTGCGATTTAATGTACGAGGGCCATTCAGAAACTAACCTCCGATTGGTCACAGTGCGGGTAGTGGGGGGAGTAGCGCGCCATCCGTGCATTCACGCGCTCAGCAGGTCAGTCGGCATCAAGCCGTAGTCGAGTGAACATCGTACCTGCGCTAGTTTAGTTTTTGTGGCAGTTTGAAATGTGTGCGGCAATAGAAAATCCCGCCAAATGTGAATCAAGACGTGTACTGTGAAACACTAAAAACATTACGACGGGCTATACAGAACAAACGCCGTGGTATGCTGACTTCCGGTATCGTTTTTTTGCACGATAACGCCCGTCCTCACTCTGCTCGCAGAACAACAGCCCTTCTTGAGTCCTTCAAGTGGGACGTTTTCAACCATCCACCTTACAGCCCAGATCTGGCGCCAAGCGATTATTACCTCTTCATGCATATGAAGAAATGGCTCGGGTCCCAGCGGTTTGATGACGACGAAGAGCTCAAAGATGCGGTCACAGGCTGGCTCAAGGCACAAGCGGGTGATTTTTATTCAGAAGGAATTTCAAAGCTTGTGAAGAGATACGATAAGTGCCTCAAGCGTTATGGAGACTATGTCGAAAAATAGTGCAAAGATGTAGTTGTAAGATGTATATATTAAAATATTTTTACTTAACTTGGTGTATTTTTTTCAATCAACCGGAGGTTAGTTTCTGAACGGCCCTCGTATTTCAAATTCAGAAATTTAATACCATGAATATTTTAAAGACATGCCCAGGAAGCTAAAATAAGCAAAATAAGCTCATTATGTTCAAATCCAATTTTCATTTGCTTCAGAGATAATTAGATTAAATTTGACATTGTTGTCCTAAATTTCAATTTGAAGTAAAATATTAATTAGGTAAATATAAAAAGTGACAGTTGTAGTTGTTTTGCGAGATTATAAAAATGCCTCATATTTTCAATCATAGAGAACATGCAGATATGGGGTTTTTTTATGGATTTTGTAATGGTAATTTTGTTCGTTCCGTAGAAGAGTAGATATCGACGTCGTTTTCCGAATCGAAAAATTCCTAATAGGCAAGTGTTTCAAAATGTTTTTACACGTTCCCAAGTGCACGTGTACTGCTTCTGAAAAACTTGATTAACTTTTCGAAAAAAAAACCCTAATTATCTCTGAAACAAATGAAAATCGGACTTAAACATATGAGCTTATTTTAGCTTACTGGACAGGTCTTTAAAATATTTCCATTTCCTCCCGAATCACCCTGTATAAAGCATCCGCCATACAACTGGTGCAATAATATCATGTTATTGTTATATACTTTTGTACAAATTTAAAACTTCGGATATAAGATAACCGTCTTTTATATAATTTAATTCCAAATTTACTTGGCGTATGGTTACAAACAAGGGAAACCTCTATAACTGTGTTGTAAATTAGGATATCGAAGATACACAAAGTGAGAGACTTGAAATCCGTTTGCACGCTTTTCTCTCATCGATTTCCTCCTTCGGTCATAGAACAACACAAATTCCCTTACTCGAAGTCAAGTTTTAGATACATGTAAACTTACATGCAATGGGATTGAAGGAGAGACTGGTTAGATTTCCCTGAGCGTGGTATCCAGGCTGTATACGAAGAGAGCTGTGACTGATCATAAATCTTCCACCTTCCAGAGGGTTGTTACATAGGATAGCTTGAAAAGAGCTTAGTGCGTTATCTAACTTTATTATCCAAAAACGATATTAAACGCCGAAGTGCAGAATAACATCACGAAATACGAATTACATTTTAAATAATATTTAATCCCGCATTACTTGCCATTTATAAACTAAAATGTACCTTAAAGTTCATGCCCTTGATGTGCATTAGCGTTGTGTAAACTATATGCATTGAACATTTGGAGAATTAATTGCAATCCTGCATCGTTGCGCTTGCTCCCCCATGAATGGTAAACTAATATTGAATAAATTGTTGACATGAACTATGAGCGCTCCCAAACGATTCGCTCTATAATGTAACTTGAGAGCTATCAAATCAAAATTTAATAAACGTGTGCCCATTTGGATACCAAGCATCCCTGAAAAAACCCTTAGACGTTCATGTATTAAGCACATAACAAACACATGAAAATTGATAACAGTCTAGAAAAGGTTTGATGACCATAAATACAATTTGTGAATTGGAATTTTTATGAGAATGAAATTCTGAGCAATCAAAAGTTCGCCCAAACAAACGAGTATGTAATTTCTAAGATTAATATTTTAAGCTTTTTTGATAAGAAATCAACTTGCCAGAACAAAGTTACATGTTGAACTTTATTTCAATTTGCAACTTGTCTGTTATAACTGAGGCGGTGTTTAATATTTACGTTTTATATTTGGAATGAACGAAATATTTGAATGTCAACCCTTCCATTTCTTTTGTTGGCCAAAAAGAACACTATGGATTCTAAAAATTCATCATACTTTTACTCACAACTTACTGACAACGTTACACAACTATATTCAATGACATAGTCTACGGAAATAAGTCCTCCCCGGGATAGCCCAAAGATATGAAAATAAGAAGGGGATGAATCTGGGTTATATGGTAGATGCTCAATTTATTTGTTGCTCTTGTGGTTGACGATATGAGGCCGAGAATTGTCGTTGAGTAATGTTACACCATGTGTCGTTGAACGTTTTCGTCCTATTGTTCGACGAGGCTTGTTCAGGGTTGCATTAATATTCACTTTACTTAAGAGTCCCCAGGGGTGGAGGGGGAGCAACTACATAATCTTAGCATAGCAACCCCCAGTTTCTTATGCATATTTGAATTTTTTTGAAGTTCGTGACAGATGGCTCTGTAATCTTTAATCTTCCCATTACGCACAATTTGGAAAACTTCCCCCACCCCCACCTCTTTTTACAAAGCATTAAGGTATCTGATTCTCATTTAACGAAACAGACTTCAAATGTTGCGTAATCGAAAAATTAAATGTTTTCGCAATTACACCTGTCGCGAAATTCAAAAAGAGGGGGGGGGGGTACGAGGGGTCTGAAACACCTGGTATAATTCAAGATGGCGTTCAGCAGCCATTTTGAAACTTTTACCTGTAATTTTTCCAAAAAAAGTAGGTTTTCATCTCCTATTTAAGCCCTCCAAATTCGTTGCGATATACCAGGTGGTTCAAAAATTAGTATGGGGGAACCGAGTTTAAACCATTGGAACACATTTTCCTATACGGTAGCATGCAATATTTACATACACATACGCAGTAAATGTATATTTTTGTGTACATCATAACTTTCATTTTCCATGATCCATCAATGCCTCGCTTTTTGCAACGAAATGTCTCCCTTCATAGTTATTTCGCAGACTAAAAATCGGATGCCGCCCATTTGATCTATAATTTAGTCCTTTGCTCTTCCTGGTCAACGTTAACCAATAATTGGCGCAATAAATATCTCAGTGCTATTACGGTGTTGTAAAACCTTTTCGTATGCAATTTGAGACCTTCTTTTGGTAATTCGTCAAATAAGACAATATTTCTCAAATCGTGATGGTGTTTCAAATTTTCGTTTGTTCCGATGGTGCGGCCACTTTTCATCATCTCCACGACATTCGACAAAACAATGGTGTTCACAATTCCTCTGGAAAATTGCGCCTTTGTGTTGTTGGTCAGTGGAAAGGCTTTGTGAACTCCCTGCATGGACCCTTGGTTCGTGGTGTATACCTAGGTTTCAACTCAAGTTGAAATATATAAAAGCCGTTTTCATTTGTTCCATTTCCAAAACTTATTGTAGCATTTTCAAATCACTCATACTACAACTGAAACTTTTACTAGGAGGTCCGTCAACACAAAATATTTGCCCTTTTACGGGTGTTCCACACTCTTTCGATAGGCACTTTATGGCACTTCAGTATTACAGTTTCAAATCACTTATTTTGACTTTTACACTGATATCAAAATGACAAATGTTAAACGATTAGAACTAAAGGTGGCGATAGAACCAAAAAATGTATAGAAAGGACTCCTTTCATAGAAAAAAATGGAAGGATTAGTACCGTTAGTTATCTCTTTCTATTTACCATTTGCCGTATTCTATGCGTATACAGCTAAACCATCAAGTAAAAAAAGGGGCCAAAAAAGGACCTTTACAATGAAAAACGAATGAGCAATAAAAATCTCTATATACAGGGTGTCCCAGGTTGAATGATCAGGACTTTGACGTTCTGTAGAAACATAGGTCCTAAAATTCTTTGTTTCTGAGATACAGCGCGTTAAAATTGTCTAAAAAATAAAGTTTTTATTTATTTATTTCCGAACTGTGGAGAATATTTAAACCAAAATTGGCACACAAGATACATGGACAGAGGGGTCATAAGATTGGACAATATAAATTTCTTAAATCAACCAGTGGCGGAGATATTGGTAATCCGTTCTACCAATTTGATAAATAAAAAGAGTACGGCTCTGAATTAAATATTCTCAATATCTTTTTCGATAGAGCATTCAATTCTGAACAGAAAATATCTCTTGACTTTTTTTCGGTTCTGTTACCGTCCGGCCGCAAATTAGATTTTTGTCATTTATTTCACGAAAAATGTATTTTGGTTGTGTACAAAAATGATGGTTACCATGGATATTATGACCCTCTGTCCGTATCTTGTGTGTCAATTTTGGTTTGAATATTTTCCAAAGTTCGGAAATAAATAAATAAAAACTATATTTTAAAAATATGTTTTTCTACAAAATGTCAAAGTTCTGATCATTCAACCTGGGACACCCTGTGTAAAAAGAAAAGTCCTGACTCACTGACTCATCAACGCCGAACCCATACCCTTGGACCTAGATAGTTTAATTTTGCACAGAGCTACCTTTCATGATGTAGACAAGAGATAAGGTTGGATGTTTCGAAATTCAACCCTTAAGGGGGTAAAATAGGGGATGAAAGTTTGTTTTTTAAGTTAAATTCATACAAATTGGTATATGGCCCTTCGGTTAGAAATTAAGACGGATATGTAGGGGATAAAACAGGGGATGAAAATTTGTATGGAAACCCGTCATTTGTTAAGTTAAATCCATAAAAATTGGTATATGACCTTTCGGTTAGAAATTGAGACAGACGTGTTTCAGCATTTTCCGAAATTCAACCCCTCGTAGGTACAATAGGAGATGAAAGTTTGTATGGAAATTCGTCATTTTTTAATTAAATCCATACAAATTGGTACATGGCCTTTCGGTTAGAAATTAAGGCAAACGTGTTTCAGAATTTTCCGAAATTTAACCCATGAGAGGGTAAAATAGGGGATGAAACTTTGTATGGAAATTCGTCATTTTTTAAGTTGGACTTTCGGTTAGAAGTTAAGAAAGACGTACGGTTAAACCGCTTGACCGATTTGAATCAAAATTGGCAAAGATGTAAATGGAAACCCAAGGACGGACGTAAGGTACTTTCCAGAGACGGACTTAGAGTACTTACCGTTGTAACCGTAGTCTACGCGGACGAAGTCGCGCGGGTAACAGCTAGTTATTTATAAAACCATCTTCATGATTTGAAAATTTTATTATAAATTTCTGTGTTAATAATTAATTCATCAAAATTATGAACATATTACTTCATGCCTGTGCTATTAAAGTTTTTTTCCATAATGCGTTTCAATTAACTTCAGCGAACGTACCACATAATAATCGTTGCAAATATTTGTACGCCATTTCGTTTTGAAATTTCAATCTTAAAACGAATACAAGAATTTGGCACTGCTTTAATGATCATTCCAGTGAATCCGTTTAAGTAGTCGATTAGGTAGAGGAAAAAAAATTCAAAGTGTCTAGTGTAACTTACCTTAAATGCTTTTTCCAGTATAAAGTATTAAAAAAGGTAAACATAACGTATTTAGCATTGTCGACTTAAGAACTTACAAAGTAATACAAAGTTCCTTTATTACATAATTAAATTAAAAATTCCATTTTAATTACTATGTTCCATTTAAAACTTTTCGCATGCAAGTAAACGGTCGCAAGTACCTATGTAATGGAATAAGTTTTAGGGAAACATCTAACCTAAAATGTTTATAATCACGTCAGTGTTAAACGAAGCGGATGATATGGCTAGTTCCAGTAACTCTACTATGTAATTTAAAAAAAATTATAAAACTCGTCAACCATATCTAACTAAATTACTTTCGGTGCAAGTAGTTGGAAAGCAATTTTCAAACAGGCAAGCACATTTTTGTTTACAATAATGGAGAATTGAATTTTCCAAGGGCTTTCTAAACTAAAGCAAAAAAAAAGCGTTAAGATTCTGGGTACGTCTAGAAAAATTTTCGAATGAAACGAACCGAAAGGGAGCGCAATAAAGCAATAAAAACATACTACTTTGGTTATATTATTGTAATACAAACACTAAAAAGCAAACGATGTCGTTGAAAATTATGCAGAAAAAAGCTTATCGTTAATGAAGCAATAAAAGCAAAATATGTTTTCCGGAAAAAAATTGTGTCTGAAATTGATTAATTACACTTCTTTATTCGTATGTCGATTAATTATAATATCTGGGAAGTAACAGTAATAAACTAATGGTCGTACAAAAATTACCTAATGTAAATATAAAATAGCATAAATCAAAAATAGTTATCTCCCTGTATCTTGTGAAAAGTACCAAACTTCCATTAAGCATGTTCGTGTCAATTTGAAATATGACCCAAACGTAGTAGGATTATAAGGGTCGGGATAACAAAAATTAATTGACTACATTTTTACTTGAAAAGTAATACATAAATTGTCACCAAATGATGAACAGTCTACACTCGAATTTATTTGATGTGTTCAGAGAATGAGTTTTAAACGAAATTTAACGATTTCTGAGCATGTCTTACTTGACTCCTAAAATATAAACCTAAATACGTAGGATTACTCACCCTACAATATTATTGTTATGCTATTCCCATCTATATATTCCCTAATGTAGAAGGAAAAGAAAGTGGGTAAAACTTTTCTGGTTAAAGTTAGGCTATTTGAAGTGTAACCTTATCCACGATAGAGAATTTAATGACTTTGTTTCTTATCCAGAAGATTAACGAGTTTTCTTCAATGGATTAAGGATACATTTAGCTATTAATCTCAT
This sequence comes from Pyrocoelia pectoralis, assembly GCA_036250285.1. NCBI lineage: Eukaryota > Metazoa > Arthropoda > Insecta > Coleoptera > Lampyridae > Pyrocoelia > Pyrocoelia pectoralis. The sequence goes on from CM070075.1 coordinate 11,657,353, forward strand.
CTCTGTATATAATATCATCCCATTCTCGTTTTTATACCCCAAAGGTGTGTATGTATCGCCATTTTTTAATTAAATAAGTTATTCCAGTTTGATAAATTTATGTAAGCATTCGATAACGCCTTTGATGGTAATATCGACTTCAAAATGCTACGCATAAATTTACAGATGAATGTAGGCAGCGAAAACACTAATGCTACTAACTCCATTTACAATTTCCTGTAAGAATGTGCTTATTAGCATAGTACAATATTCGCAGTCGGCTTCACTTGTCGGAATCCATACACGTGCTACCAATTTGGCGTAATTTAAAAGTCTAATGTTACAAAAATAACAATCTCCCCGAGCAATACTCCATTTACTTTTTACTTCAAATCTTTCTAAAACCCGCTCTTGGTGAAATGACATAAAAGTACATCGCGTACTCGTCTTATTCCCTTACTTTACTTGTATTCTTTAGTAGTAAAAGAAACTACTCATGATATCAAACATTGAAACTAGTTACTATTTAGTCTCGAAAGTTGTTACGTTTGTAATGTTCCAGAACATTTATCTAAAGTTTTAATATCCTTAACTCACTTTTTTTTTTTGCTTATAACTTTAATATCCTTGTACAGTGCACTATAATAGTTTAATTTAGTTTAGTAAACTCAATTATATTAAGTTATATATAAGATCTTCTTAGTTTAAAAGTATATAATAGAGAAATTACTGCTTTTATATAACCCATTTCATGCATACTGATTTAATATTTTGCGCCGTTACGGGATGTGAAATATTAAAATGAATAATTAACAGAGTAAAATTTAGAATATAAAATGTAAAATTACAGGGATAAAACGATAGTTATTCACAACATAAAATAAACCAATACACTTGCAAAATATCGTATTAACGTTTCCTCTCGGTATGGGTAGCGTCTATGATAATCCGAAAGTAGTGTCAATGGACTCTAATTCATCTCAGAAATTTAATAAAAACTTGTTTCAAGAAAGCAAGTTTTACTTTGTCTAAACTGATTGTTAATTTGAGGTCGCACTGTCTCGAGAGCGGAGTCGTTAATACAGGATGTAAATGGTAAATTTGGTGATAGAGGGGACCGAAACGAGCATTTCATCCAAATAAACCAAGGGTCGTAAACATTTCGTTTGGGACCTACCCTCAATCAAGTGCTAAACTTTTGATTTCTTTTTAATTTTTTCCTCAATAATAATTCGCCGAGGAATTTTCGTATCTATTTTGAATTACACCGTCCCTTTATTTGATATACCTTTTATTATACGTTACTGGTGTGTGCCGAAGCGAGTGATAACACTGCTTAAGAGCTACATATAGCACTTCGTTGTTAGCCATAGAATAATAAAGACATCCATTCTTCGATTCTTCGTTGTTGGCCATTAAGGCCTTTTACATTGAAAATTCATTGTTGCATATGTGTGTGGTCGACCCTCACAGGAGTACTGATTACGCAAGAAATCATCTTCATTAGCAATAGAACATCAAATTCCATCGTGTGTCAAGATATTCGCTAAGGCTAAGCTATAGGTCACCATTTCAATAAGAAGAAGAAACCAAAGTAACGTAAGTTCATTCCTTTTCCTTTATTACCCAAATTGTAATCCCATATTTGTTCTACAGGCCGCCGAACCAAGTCAATATTAATAATTTACTATTTTACGCTTTAATTGTACAATACTATAAATATAATCATTCATATTTTTTACAGTCCACATTTGCACGCTCGTTTGGAGCATACAGGGGACTTTTGAACATGAAACTGACGACCCCAAATACGAGATATACAGGTCGCAGAGATACTGAATTCAAAAAGGCTGTGTTACAAGAAGTATATTGAAATACAACACTAAGTACACGGGCTGTGTGGCAACGAATCACAGTTCAGTTTGGTGCGTGTTAAAAGAACAACGGTTGCACCCTTATCATATTCAAAAGGTGCAAAATTTAACCGAGGCAGACTTCCACCCAAGACTAATTCTGTAATCTCATCGGAATGCTTCGACGTGAAAACGTAGATTTCTAATTATAATTTTATTTTCTGGTGAGACATCCTGTCTCCGAGATGGCTGTTTTAATAATAAAAATCAAAGGTATGAAGAAAATCCACATTGTATTTTATACCAGAAGCCCACATCAATCTTCAGTAAACTTGTGGGTGGGTTTTATGGGTTGGGTACTACGGACAGTTTCATACTTTAACTTAAGTATGTTTTACCAGTTTTAATTTGTATTTAATGTTGTTGTAGCGGCTTGATGATGACAACAGTTGTTGTTGAAACTAGTAGCGAGTTTTTTAGGTACTATTTAATTTTATCATCATTAAAGTTTATGGGAAAGGTTGTGTGTATCATTGACGTATGCAATGGGGTAATTAAGGGGGGGGGGGGGGGGGGGTTCAAGAACTTTTTTCGATTCAATATTGACCCTGATTTCTATTGCGTTGAAGGCCTCCAAAGCTCTCTTACGTCTGCCCAGTTTGATGTTCTTCTTAGGCACCTTTCTTTCACCTGCACGCACCGATCCTGGTTTAAGTTGGCCCATTCCACTGAAGAAATCTCTACGAATTTGTTTGATGGATTTCGAAATTTTCGAATAATGAGAGCATGAAATTTACGAGGAAATTTAGCCTGAAGTAAAGAGTTGTGATTGAACGACAATTTTTCCTGCCAGTACGCCAAAAGTTCACTCGCCATTGGAAAAAGACTCGGACTTCATTTTTTGGACAACTCGCTGTGACCACTGATTGGTCGGATTTTTGACTTTTATATCTGAAAATGACCCCAATGAACCAAATGAACCCTCACGGCACTTATGCCTATCGATATCGCATTGGGGTATGCTATTTCTATTGTAATTTTGAAAGAATCGCAAAATATCGCAAGAGAACAGTATCTGTCACTTTGACACATCCTAGACAGCTTGAAACATTATACTTTTTGCTAAAACTAGGCATATGAGCCGTAGCATGTTCTTAGGGTCATTTTGACACATAAAACTCCATGATCGGAGCAAAACTATGGTCAGAGCGAGTTGTTCAGAAATGCATGCCAAAGTCCAATTTTAACATGGCGTTTATATGGGAGTGTGATTATGAAATTTTGGTTACTTAGGACAATTGAACCCCTCTTTAAATGATAATAATCAGTGGTAATTCACAAAACCTTCCCCATAAATCACATTTATTAATGTAATAAATTTGACGATAAGCGAAGTTGAAATTTAAGTTAATTACATTGCGACATGTTTCGACAAAGTGAAATTGTCATCATCAGGTTAAAATTAAAGAAAAAACATTAGTTAATAACACTTACTCTAAATATAGTAATTAATTGTAGCGAAATTAATGGAGTAATGGTGGTGAGTGATGTGTATGAAAATTACAAGTTGATCATTGTTATTAAAGTCGAATCAAGACATCACTGAAAATCCAACGTGAAAATTTAAAAATTAATAAACCCAACTTACAAGTTAATCAATAAAAGTGAAATCTATAAAACGGGGGCAGCACATACTGAAAAAGAAAGGTTAGGAAAACCACGAGTTAGAATAAAATATTTACGGGAAAAATTTAACAAAATTAAACGGAGCAGAAGGCTCGTCGTGAACGCAAGGAACGCGAACCCATCAATAAATATTCGGAATAAATAGTGAGCCAAATACTACCAAGCATTCACAAAATGGAAGTCAGATAAAGATGAAATGTGACAAACATAAGGAAACCTGTCAAAAACCGTTAAAAAGAAGAAACCTGCAACCTAAACAAATTAATAAGCGGGATTAATAATTAATAACAGAATGGAGTGAAGGGCTAAATAGAACTATAACACCAACAAATTCTTATTAATATTGAGTACCTCATTCAGGGATGCGGATGGGTTATGATTGAAGGAGGTCACAATTTCTTTAATTTCCAATAAATGTAGCTTAGTGGGGTTAAAAGAATATCTTCGGTCTAAAATGTGATGGGCAAAGGATGATTTTATAAAGATGTTATTGCTCTTAATGGAAGAGAAATGTTGAGCAAATCTAACTTTAAATGTTCTATCGGTTTGGCCGATGTAGGCAGAGTCTCAGGTGCCATAAACTAATTTATAAACTCCGGAGATCTGTGAACAAGATAACTCTTGAGACTATGTTTGGATGAAAAGACAATTGAAATGTCAAATTGTTTAAATGATGAGTGACCGCTGTCATTATCCTAACATACTCTTTAGGTTATTGCTTTATTAGGCTCGATGTCATCGCAATGTTATCTAATTGGGCTTATTAGTAAATTCTGTTTATAAAGTGATGGGCTGAGTTTAGACTGCTCTCTCTTGCACTTTATTAGATTATATAACACGCGACACCACAATAGAAATTGAAACTTTAAATAAATGAAAATCAACAGATACTTTATAAGCACGTCTACATAACTACATGAATATATAACTGAACCGATAAGAATATAGAGTTACTGAAGAGATGATAGCTAGAGATCTTCAGAAAGGAGACCTTTTTTAGAACCAAAGTATTGTTTTACCTATACATACATGATACATATGAAGTTGTCTTCCATCCTTATCCACTGCAGTTCATACAGTTCGTGGTAGTTTCTCTTAAATCTAAAATAGTACTTTTTGCAGTGTTAAGGTAAACAGCATTCAGATTTTTCATTCCTATGGATTTCTGTTTTTAAGGAAATCGCTTATATAGGGTTTTTTTCACAAATTCACACTGGGTTTAAATAATAATAATTAGTTGATCATTCACTAAATTTCTTCAAGTTGGATCAATAAAGCGAATAATTTGTTTAATGAAAAAAATTCCTTAGGTACATAAAAATTCAACGTGTGCACATATTGTTATATAATTATATTGTTATTTTCGTAATATACCTACTGGAATAACAGAATCAATAGGTAGCTACATCTGTAAAATATAAAGCAACACAACACAAATTCTGATTTACGTCATAAATCTTGTAATACTTACTAAAGATGTTTACTAAATCTTTACATTTCTATGTCAGTTGTTTTTAAGAAAAGTAAAAAAATACGAAAACAAAAACTTTTTACGATATACGCTTTATGTCACGCACAGGGTAATATACATGTAAAAATAAAACTTTCTTAAGTGAGGAATTTAAAAATTGGAGGCAGTTACTTTATTGTATATCCTTAAATGTTAGGAATATTTTATTGTAATTGCAGCGTAAAATTTGTTTAGAAGTGACACATCGTGCGTACATTTATTAGCATTTAACAAAATGCCTACAATTTTTCTTCTCTCTAAAAGAAAATTCATTATTGATTACATTTTTGTACGCGATGAAATTCGTCCTAAACTTTAAGGTATAGGGCTGTTCTTTTTTTTTGTGAAAGTATTCAGGACATCCCACAGTTCCTTACGTAAGTTCCTCTTTGATGTTAATATTCTATCTCTATTCAAGTAAATAAGTGTACAGCGTCAGTATTAAGGAAAATAAAGTTAAGATATTTTGAAAGAAAATATTCAAACATGTCAAAAACTGTTTCGTTATTTACCTTTCAATGTCTGTACAGTATTTGTAATATATTCTAGGCTGTTTTTGTTTTGTTACACACTTCGACACAATACAAAACGCATTATATTGCACGTTATTTTTTGTTGCCTAAAACTTAAATTGGTTCCATTAATTCCTATCAAAAAAAACAACACATTAACTTTGAAACCATAATAAATTTTGTACAGTGTACATCGCAGGTACACGACGCTTTTCAAAAATGTCTCAATAACACGATACTGTGTACATACAACTTAAATAATGGATACCTCAATTTGAAAGAAAAGTACGCAAAAGCAAACAATTGTTTACATTTAGTTGACTTCTCTCAAAGAAATTTGCATGTTGGTCAGTTTTGTTTTATTTATTACATCTATATAAAAGTACAAAAGCACAAGCAGGGGGTCATGCATCATCATTTTTATTTCAGTTCAAAAGCTTGCGAGCGAAATTCACTTTATTACAGAGTTATATTATATACCTAGACGTCTCATATTTTTAAAATTATGTTGCGCAGTAATAAACGATCGAGTTTAATATAGTCCAAGAAAATACACCTTTAAATGCGAATTTTGAGGAAAGTACAGGAATTTTTGGTATAAGTCACTCTGAAGTATTTAAAACACGATAGTGAAGAAAATTTTTTTTTCAACCTCCCGGGAGGGTTGAAAAAAATTAAACAAAGGGATTTTTTCTAAATTTTGAGAAAACAGTAAGAGCTACGAAAAAAAATTGTTAATCAAAGTTGTAGAACTGTATATTTTACACAAAAATGGTCTTTAATTTTTTCCGTATCATAAAAATTAACGGAATTAGGGAGGTTAGAAGGTAGGGGATGATAGTTACAGCTTCAAAAAATCATAACTCGCTAAAAAATGAAGATATTCTAAAAAAATTTTTTTGTATTTGTTTAAAAAATTATAAACTTTTATTTCAGAGATAAGTTTTTTTTTTATTTTTTTATGGCAAAGTTATAACAACTGAAAATTTCAAATTGATTTTTAAGCGACGCAACTCAATAAAAAAAATTTTTTTACTGTTATTGTAGTTACCCATTTTATAAATTGCTTTGTAGCTTTGGCAATTTTTTTTACCTTTCATTTACCTGGCACAATATTTGTTGTGGCGGCAATATCTGGACTAGTGAGGATTGCAAGACGTATTTTATTTAAAGTGTATGTATTTAGAAGCGTACTATCAGTGTTTATTGGAAAAAAGGGGAGGAGAAAGAGTGGAAATTTGTAAAGTGGGGTGCAAAAAAACTAGAAAACGGAAGGGGAGGGGGGTACAAAGGGGAAGTAGAAGTAAAAGGGGGAGAAAATGGAGGGGCATGGGGAAAGAAAAAGGACAAGTAAATTGTTGTTTTGGAATGTGGCGGGGATAAAAGGGAAGGGAAGAGATTTTTTGGACTATATAAAGAAGTTTAAGATGGTAGGGGTAGTACAAACATGGTTAGAGGAGAACGATTGGGAGGAATGGAAGGAAAAGCTTCCAGGGGAGCTTGATTGGACAGCCCAATTCGCAGTAAGGAAAGAGAACAGAGGGAGGGCAAAAGGGGGAATAGTGACGGGAGTGAAAAAGTACTGGGGAAAGGAAGAAGGGGAGGAAGAGGAACAAATATAAGGGATGCTAACAAGATATATAAACACAGAATAAGGGAAAAAGTATGTAGTGATGACGATATATGGAAAAGAGTTGGAACAAGGAAAAGTATAGGAGAAGTGCTAGAGGAGAAAGGAAAGAAAGATAATTATAGGGGGTGATTTCAACGCAAGGATAGGGAAACAAGGAGAGATGGTGATAAATGGGGAAGAGGTAAAAAGAACATCCATGGATAAAAAGATAAACGGACAAGGAAGAAGGTTAAAGAAATGTGTGAGGAAAGTGGATGGATGATCTTAAACGGAAATATGGAGGAAGGGGGATGAGGAGAGTATACGTATATAAGTGAGAGAGAAGCGTCTGTAATTGACTGTGTGGTGGTAAATAAAGAGCGCTTGGGGAGTATAGAAAAAATGAAAAGAGGGGAGGAAGAAGAATCGGACCATGTACCTATAGAAGTGTCTCTAAAGGAGGAGGAGGTGGAACAGGAAGAGGAGGGAAGGGAGGAATAGAAAGAGAGAAAGATATGGACAGAAGAAAGTACTATAGAGAGGTATAAAAGGAAGCTGGAGGGTGAGCAAGAAAGCGAGAAGGAGGTGGGGGAGGAAGTAAAAAGTATAGTATGAATAATGGATGAAGGGGTGGAAAGGAGAAGGTACAGAAAAAGTGATAAAGGGTAGGAAGAAAGGATTGGTGGAACGGGAAATGTGGAAAGGCAAAAAGAGAGCTTTGAAAGGGGAGGAAGAAATGGAGAAAAAGATGCTTAGAAGAGTACACAGAATTGAGAAGAAAGTACAAAGGATGCGAAGAGAGAAAAGAGAATATTAGAATAATAGAGGAGAGGTTTATATATATATTAATATTAATAATAATAATAATATTAATAACTGACATAATGAACAAAGTGTTTGTTAGCAATTATAATTTAATTTATTTTGATCGTCCACTGACTGGGAACTTTGCTGCACTTTGCCGCTTCAAAAACGTATTTTAAATTTTATTTTTAGCTTAAATCCTCTATCCCTGTAGATTCACGGTAAAAATAACAGTTTGGTAAGGTATATTTTACCGAACTGTTATTTTCACAATGAATCTACATTTCATAAATGTAGCACCTATTAAATTGTCTCGAGGATAGGAGATTGCCTAAATGAATTTGAAGTATTATTAGCTTTATACCCGTAGGTTCATAAATTGACCCAGCTATCCTCTCTTTAGAAACACTGAAGTTTTAGAGCTTTCTTAATTTCGCTCTTTTAATCAGGCAACGATTTCTGATTTTCTCCTGAAATAATATTATATAGGGTATGTCATAAATATTTTGTTAATTTCCGGATAGAAAAAAAAAAGAAATAAGTATACAGGATGGAGCAAACCTCTGTCGTTTTTCTATAACTCTTATTGTATAACACTTACAGATTTATTTGAAAGGAATTTTTCTCGGTTTTTTTCAAAATGGAACACCACTAAACGACAAAAGATAGATATAGCGAAGTTAATAGAAAAGTTGAAGAGAAGGTAATTGGTCGTCGATTGGTGAACAAACATACAGGGTGTTCCATTTGAAAAAACTAAGAAAAATTGAGAGTTTAAAATTATTTTTTGACCAACCTATACAATATAAAAATTTAAAACTTAGCAAAAAAAAGTTGTGTCCTTTAGCTTAACCAAAATTCCAGCATTAAATCTGAGACGGTGAGGAATTCTTAAAGAGGGGCATAATTTTTCCATATTTGCCAAAAAAATAGCTTTTCTCCTCAACGAGTGGAGGAGTAAAAAAAATATTTAAGGGCAATACAACAGTGACTACAGAGGTTCTCAAAATGTAAAAAAAAGTTAGGTCATTTCATTTGAAAAAAAGTAAGGCGTTGGATCGCTCTGTGTATATGAAAATAATTTTAAAATATTTCCTTTTGACCACCATTAATAGATACCTTTTAAATAAATCTGTAAGTATTATACAATAAGAGTTATAGAACAACGACAGAGGTTTGCCCCACCCTGTATAGTTTGTAGTATAATCAAGTTGATAATTATTTGGGATTAGATCATAAAATTGTTAGATATGTTAAATTATTTAATTTTTTTTCAATATTGCGCAAAAAAATGTTCTGAGGTGTGTTGCATGGTATGACCTTGATTGCTAATTGCATCAACTGTTAACAATTTAATGTAAATATCATGTATTGTTAACTTACGAATTGTAATTTATATTTTAGTTTCTGAAGAAGCAATTTAATTTTTTGCGAAGTATTGAAAAAAAATTAAATAATTTAACATATCTAACAATTTTATGGTCTAATCCCAAATAATTGTTAACTTGATTAATTTACAAGACCAATTACTCCTGCCAACTAATTTAGTTTGTAGTATACCTAGTTGTAATCAGAAAATGATTTCTGATTATCTTCTGAAATAATATATAGGGTATGTCGTAAATATTTTTAATATTTTGTTAATTTCCTCTACTTCACTGTACAATTTTACTTCTTCATCTTCGTTAGTAAAAAAGTTATGAATTTTGAAAATTTTAAACTTCATTCATTCCTCTTCTCCTATGGAAAATAAAGAAATAAATGTAGTGCCAGTAGTTGCTCATGAACATTTCAAAAAATAAAAAAATGCTTGTAGCAGATTTTGAGAAAATTGATTAATAATTTTTGACCAACTTTGGGAACCAATAAATTGGCCACGTTAAATTTTTGTTCATTACCAATTATAAGTAAAAGTTCTGACCATCCTTTGACTATAATTTTCAATTTTCAAATTTTAATTAAGTTAAACGATTCTTGAGCTACACCCTAAAAAGTAAAAACTCGGAGAATTGCTATATTGACCGCCATTTTGAATTTAGAAACAAACGAAAAACAGCGTTTTACTTGTAACCATGTCTACTAACTTTTCACCAAGGGAAATTAGTTTGGATCCAAATGTGAATGTTTCTCCCAAAATAACGCTCCTAGTTCTTTGGGCCGATTTTGATGAGAAGTTTGTTTTACCGATGAAGTTTTTTTATAGGCCTTAGTTTTAAATTTCATCAAAATCGCTCTAGTAGTTTAGGCTCCACAGCCATAACGTACGCACGCACCCACAGACAAACATTTTTCAAAGATGGTGGTTTTCGTTTTGGACGTAGGGACGTCGAGATTCATCAAAATCTCGAGCTCAATTTTTTTCCATTGCACTACTTTCCTTATGTGTACTGGGTGTACCATTTTAATCTATCACCTGCGATAATTCTACAACACTGTGTCGGATCAAAAAATGTCCCGAATAAAAAGTTAACGGTTTTTAAGGGGACATCTGATGCTGTAAGAAATATCAGTCCCCGACTTTAAAATCTTAAATGGAAACCCCTATTTTTATTGCAGATTCAGAAACAGCATAAAAAACAATTAAGGTTTTATTTGGGAACTTTATTTATATTTGCAACAGGTGAGGCTGCAATCGTTAAAATCGTATTTTATTATTTATTTTGTATTTGGGTGACATTTTATCTTTCAAAAGTATTCTAGTCGTTCAAAATGAACACATTTCAACCCCACTGAACGCCAGGAAGAGTGCAAAATGTAATACTCCCAAACAAACACTTTTGGGGTGATATTTTTATTGATCATTCACATGGCAAATTAACGTTAGACGAAGACGTTGTATTGCTTGTTTTCTCGAGTCGTAGTTCGGCTTTATCCACTCCAACATCACACGGCGGCGATGGGGGCGTTTGAATTGTTGACTTTTTGAATTTTAATTACTTACCTACTTTTCTGTAATGTCAATTTCCTGAAATATCGAGTTTAATATTTCAAAATGTTCTAAAAAAACTAGCAAAACTAAAAATGAATTATTGCATACAACGTGGAGTAAATCTCTTTAATGCTCCAAAATTTACTACTGCAAATAGTTTGGTATACAACAAATAAACTTAATAATTTTATGTAAAGGGGAAGGTAGTGTGTAATTTTTAACCTATTCGATTCACCCCTTATTGAATTCCGGACTTCATCGTGAACAATTATTTAGTGTAGAATCAATAGAAGGGATCCAAATTTATCTGAATTAGTAAAAACATAAATTTTCTCTTTGCATTACCCATGTTTATTCGTTTGCAGCGCCATCTGTTGCAAATAAAAAAAAAGTTCCCAAATAAAACCTTCATTGTCTTTCTGAATCTGCAATAAAAAATAGGGGTTTCCATTTAAGATTTTAAAGTCACCCCCCTAGGTGTTAAGGGGCGAAATTTGCTACAGAATCAGATGCCCCCTCAAAACCGTTAACTTTTCATTCGGAACATTTTTTGGTCTGGCGCAGTGTTGTAGAATTATCGCAGGTGACGGATTAAAATGCGACACCCAGTATACACGTGTGTATATGAACGGTAAAGTAAAAATTAGAATGACAATTTAAGTCATGTATAAAAAAAGAATGAATCAATTTAGTGAATTTACGTACGATGAAATCATTCAAAGAGTCATACCTGTGTGCCTGCTATACAGTTGCGACCCAATCAACAATCTGGCGACAATTTTCTACTTATAAGGATTATAAATTTGAGCGAGATACTTTTATTTTGGCGTTTGAATTTACTTGGCGCGGAGGAGAAGCAACTTACTGCAAAACTGCTTATTTCGTATCTAAAATTGAAAATAATGGAAAGAAACTGAACGTATCGAATATAATCCTCTGCTTTCGAAAACGAGCCAAGGCGGTGACAGCAAATGGATTACACCTAATAATTTAGAACAAGATATTTACCTAGTAGTTATTTACAGTTATTTGTAGTGTTTAAATACAAACTACTCACATATTGAACTATATTGTTGTTTCTAAATTTCTTGTTCGTTAAACTGTTCTGCCGAATTACACTCGAAGTTTGTATTTATACCGAGTAAATTTCTGTTGTTTAAATTCCAATCTCTTTGCTTTAGTAAATTTACTCTGGAAAATATAAACCCCTTTTGCAATATTATAAGTGAATAAATATTGAGCGTCAAGCATAAATTTCAAATGAGACGTTAAGTTTAAAGTGAAGCAACAATTGAACAAAAAACCGTTTTGTTTCTTCTCTCTTCTACACCATTTCACCATTTAACAACACAGCACAGGAAATAAGAAATGTGCTGCAATTCGTAATTTTAGGTAAACTTCGAATAGAAAAATTCTTAAGCGTTTCCTTATTTAATCCATACGCCTATCTACGCTATGGGGTACAAGGCGAGGGGGAGAGCTGCTTTAGTTTTCCTCATCTCTTCGATGATCTTCTATTTGTTGTTCTTCTTGCTTCCTCTAGTCTCGTCTTTCAAGGTCGACTCATGGTTTGTTCTTTTGTAGCTTTGGCTTCAAAAACTTGTTCGTACCCCCTTAAGTGCCTTCCTTCTATATTTCCTTCTATTGATCTTATCTTCAATGTTTCTCTGTAGGTATGTTGTGTTTCTTATTTTGTTCAATCTGGCCTTACGTCCTATTTTTCTTTCAAATTTCTTTTCAAGGCAGCACCTCGTTTTTTTGAGATTCCCTTCTATCGTAGAAATGAATAATTAATGCCCCGAGGTATTTGAATTTGTTTGTTTCATTATCTAATTTATTGTAATATAATTTGAGGAATGGTTCTGACAATATTCATAGCCTGTGTTTTTCATATGCTTATTGTCGTATCAATTTTTTCTGTACACTCTTTGCAGGATTTTGTTCCTACACAATAAAATACCAACCTAAACGTATATTGCCACTCATAGTGCGGCGGTTAAGGACCGGTACTGTGCATTTTGTGATACAAGTGTGGGATTTGGTACAGTTGCTTTCAAGACTCCATCTAACAATTCTAGATGTGGGGCACGGTTTCCACTCCTTGCGGACACCCCTTATAGGGGGTTTCAACCCCCTAAAATTCGGTTTTCTGGAAATATCTCCCGATAGTGGAACTTTAGAGAAAACAGTTTCAAATAAAAGTTGTTCTCCATCAAATTCTCTACAAAAATGATATATACACATGCCGCTATAGGCCAGACAGGAGATCCAAAAACGTGATTTGAAAATGAGTGTTTTTTTTAAATTTCAAATTTACGTATTTTCTAAGCTCTATACTTTATTAAACTCAGGCAGCTTATTTGCAAAACTCAAAAATTTTGTCGAAAATTGGTGGCCCCGAAACTGATTTGATAGCGCTAGAAGTTAAATATCATGCCCGATGTCTTGTATCGTTTTACAATCGCAAAAGAGCAGCGATGACGGCTAGTGATACAACAAAATATTACAAACAATTAGCGGGTTTCACCCTTGCCAGTATTGTATCACACATGAAAGAAGTGAAACAAAATAGCTCCAATAAAGTTGTCTTCACATTGCCGGATATCCAGAAGATGTAAGCTGACCAGATGAAGAAGTTGGGTTGCGCAGCTGACATCCACAAAACTCGTCTGAAAGAACGACTACTAATGATGTGTCCTGAAATCGAATTAGGGATTCACGGGCTCGGCTTGGCTTGAATTTTTAAAGCCTGACATAAAATCAAGTCAAGCCTACAAAAAACCAAGTCACGCTTAAGTATTATCCAGGCCAAGCTTATTTGTGGAGCTTTTCCAAGTCAAGCTTTCTAGCTTTTCCCAACCTTTCAAGCTTATACTTCTAAGCATTTTTTTACTATTCCATGGAACATAATTCTTAGAAGATCCAGCTGATGATTATCATTCTACCATAAAATATATTCATTCGGTATAAAAGAAGTACCTACGTGTAATTCAGGGTATATTTGATATTGATATTCAATCTCAAAATCGCAATGGGCGCAACGGCACCTTGTACAAAATCTGTTGCACGTCACGCTCTAACACTAGTTTTTAATTGTAAAATGATACGACTATGTGATGTCCGGTTTTTGATTTGTACGAGCTCAGAAGTGATAAAAATTATAAATTAGAAAATGTGAATGCGTAGATATTCTGGAAAATGTACAGTCTAAATAACGGTTCTTCGGAATTGTCAGATATTTTGTTAGAACTCATAGTTAACAATCGCTTACTTAAGCACTCAAAGCACACAACTTTTATTTGAAACTTTTTCCTCTAAAGTTCCACTATCGAGAGATATTTCCAGAAAACCGAATTTTAGGGGGTTGAAACCCCTATAAGGGGTCTCCGCAAGGAGTGGAAACCGTGCCCCACATCTAGAATTATTAGATGGAGTCTTGAAAAAAACTGTACCAAATCTCATACTTGTATCACAAAATGCACGGTTCACCTTCAATATGGTCGTTAACTGCCGCACTATCAGGCGCTTACGTTAGAAGTAGGTTTAGTACATTTTTTTTCAATTGAATACAATGAATAAAATCATTGGGTAAAATGAATAAAATCTTGGGATCAAAAGAATGATTCTGTGGGTTAAAATAATAATTTTGGGGGCTAATATAATAATTCTTGAGATCAGAAATCTTGGGACCAAAATAATTAAAAAGCTGGGGTCGAAAACATAATTCTTCGGGTAAAAATAATAATTCTTGGACTTTAGAGTGATAATTCCTGGGGCCGCGAAAATTGCCACCCTAAAAAATATGCAATCTTTCTTTGTTCCATATTCCTTGCTTCATTTAGTAAAGCCTTCATTTTGATGATTTTTGTTAGTCCGTAACATTATTTATTGCTCAACCAAGTAAACAAAAGCGCTGAGAAGTTGTGGTCGAGGTAGCCTTACCCTGTTGTTCATCGCCTTTATCCGTCTTGAATTTAAAAGCCATTTGCTATCAATTAGATGTTTACGATCAATTATTTTTCTTAGAAGAACGATTTCCTTGAAATATTCTACGTGCTATTCACACTAATTGTTATTGTATGTATTTGTTCCATCATCCTGTGCCAAATGTAATCTAATGAGAAGTTGGTCTTCTAATTTTGCAGCAAAAAAGTTTAATTGATTTTGTGAAATATTTGCAATATAACTTTTTATGATTGACAATTTGTATGCTAAAATGAAAATACATAATATAGTAAAAGTTGTAAATTAATAAATAGCAGCTCAAATGTCTACAGTAATGATATAATCAAATTCATTTGCATCTCTAAATATATTTCAAACAAAATGGACTTTAATGTTTATTAATAAATTCAAACAAAATGCTTTTCATTAATGCGGATTTTCAGGTCACCTCCCATGTATAACACACGTTAGACTGTGAGCTAACATAGATGATTCAAGTTGAACTCGGTATCGTTTGGACGACGTATATACCAATATATCGGAGTGGTCCTCAATTAAAGCTCTGCTCTGAGAGATGCCCAAAGGGAGTTGTAAATCATTTTCAAAAGGGCACCTGTATCATATTACGACTGCGATAATAGCGCAGTGATTCTAACTAACATCGTGATTACCTATTAAGAACGGATTTTCTTTATTTTTATTTAATATCTTCTCAAAGTTTCACAATTAATTCTAATTATGTAGACAGTTTCATGTCGGGATTTATCACAAATAATAACTTCCATAATTAATTTTTAAATTCGGTTATATGGCAATCTAATTCATTATTTTTGTTGAAACCAATTACTCTTGTATCATGCATGACAATATTCGATAAATCTCAATAATTTGATAGCTATTTATCTCGTGCTTTGATAGTTTAGGAGAACTACTGTTAAAAATCTCAGATTTATCGTAGCAAAGGGCTTCACATGTTTACGTAATTTGGTTGTTATTACTACAGGGTAGTGGTATGTTTGCTCAATTATAAAAGGTACGCCCTTAATATATTATTTACATTAGGTAATGCAGATTAAACCTTTCTAAAGGTCTTATTTAGAAGAATTATGTTGCAATGTCAGTATATAATAATTTTGTTGCCTACAAAAAAATTCAAATGCAGAACAATTAGTAAATGTTATCAAATATAAGTTAATTTACGTCGTATCACTACAATTCTGTATTATACTTTATAATTACAATAATTGAAGAATTATTAGAATAAAACGTAGGAGTAACATACTTATCTAACTAAAGAAACATTGCAAGTAATTTTCGCAAGTTAATATGAGCGTTTTTTTCCTCGAATTGGCTGTAAAGGAAAGTGTTAGAAAAATGGAACGCAATCAAATTAATTTATATTTAAAAGTGTGCGCTGTAGTAGAATTAGTTGCTATGGTGAAAAATAACAGAGACCAAGTTTTTTCTCTAGTCATTAAATAAAACTCGTTTAATCGTTTAATTATTATTTACCACAATTACCCAATATTCCTTTATGGTAGCAGAGTGTGGTTATAAAGATAGCGTGGTTCGGATGTGGTACAGTTAGAAATATCGAGAAAGTGAATTACTTATCTTCAATCAGAAAAAATTGTCGTAGCAATTTGAATTTGACGTTAACAAAATTTACGATTACAGTTCCAAAAACTTATTTCAAGATGGGTTCATCAAATATGTTCAATTTAGAGAAATTGATTGGAAGAGAAAACTTCGCAACCTGGAAATTTAGTATAAAGACATACTTGGAACATGAGGACTTGTGGTGCTGCATTGAACGTCCCGATGATAAACCTGTAGATGCAAGTAAAGACGTGAAGGCAAAATCAAAGCTGATACTGTTGTTGGATCCAAAGAATTACGTACATGTTCAGGAATGCAAAAATGCAAAAGAAGTATGGGAGAATTTACAAAGAGCTTTGGACGACAATGGTTTAACCAGAAGAGTAGGTCTACTTAGAGATCTGATAAATACTACACTGGAATCAAGCAATAGCGTTGAGGACTATGTAAGTAAAATAATGAACACTGCTCACAAACTGCGTAACATTGGATTTGATGTCAATGACGAGTGGCTCGGTACTTTGATGTTGGCTGGTTTACCTGAGGAGTATAAACCTATGATTATGGGTTTAGAGAGTTCTGGCATACAAATTAGTGCGGACTCAGTTAAGTCTAAACTCATACAAGAGATAAATACATCAAAGTCTTCTGCTTTCTATTCAAACACTAAGAAAATTAGAAATAATGCACAGCAAGTGAAATCAAAGGGACCTAGATGTTACAATTGTAATAAGAATGGTCATTTTGCCAAATATGTATTGTAAAGAGCCAAAGAAACAATTAGCTAACGAAGGAGAGAGCTCCAGTTTTGTATCAGCATTTTCAACAATTGTTAAAGAAAACAAAAGTAATGATAAATGGTTTTTAGACTCAGGTGCGTCCATGCACATGATAAGTAGAAAAGATTGGATGTACAATGTCACCGAACCAACCATAAAGAATGTTACTGTAGCTGACAGAGAGCCATTAGCTGTGACGGGAGTTGGTTGTGTTGACCTACATATAAGTCAAGTTAAAGTGATACAAATTAATAATGTTTTGTATGTTCCAGGGCTAGCTACCAATCTACTTTCAGTTAGCACTATTGTGGAAAAGGGACATAAGGTCACTTTTAATAACAAGGGATGTGTAATTCAAAATACTAAAAATGAGGTTATATGCTCTGCAACTTTGAGCAACAAGTTATACATTATGGATATCAGTAACGAAGTGGCGCACTTAACCTCAAGTTCTCAGAATTGTAATAACACTTATCTGTGGCACTTGCGCATGGGCCATTTGAATGTTACAGATGTGAAGAAGCTGCCTGGTTGTACTGATGGTGTGACTCTGACTCAGGAACAAAGTAATGTCACATGCATTCACTGTATGGAAGGTAGGCAAGCAAGAATACCATTCAAGAACGTTGGTTCTAGAGCAACAAGACCACTAGAAATTATACATTCTGACTTGTGTGGTCCTATGGAAAATTTATCTTTTGGAGGTATGAAATACTTTATTACTTACCTCGATGACTTCACAAGAATGGTACATGTATATTTTCTGAAAAATAAGTTCAGTGTTTTAGAAACATTTAAAGATTTTAAGTTAAAAGTAGAGAATGAATTGAATCATAAGATTACAAAACTTCGCACTGATAATGGTAAAGAATACTGCAACAATAACTTTGAAAAGTTCTTATCTAATCATGGTATAATTCATGAGACCTCTACTCCGTACACTCCCCAGCAAAACGGAATGGCCGAAAGGTTGAATAGGACTTTAGTTGAACGAGCAAGGTGCATGTTGTTCTATGCCAACCTGGAGAAGAAATACTGGGCTGAAGCGCTGGCAACTGCTGCATATGTTGTAAACCGTTCCCCGACAAAATCGCTTCAAGGTAAAACCCCGTATGAAATGTGGAAAGGTGTGAAACCCAATTTATCACACCTGAAAATATTTGGCTCTGAAGCTATGGTGTATGTACCTAAGGAAAAACGCCAAAAGTGGGATAAAAAATCAGTAAAAATGATATTCGTGGGCTATTGCGAAAACACAAAGGGATATCGTTTTATGGACCCTAAGTCACACAAAGTTTTCAAAAGTAGAGATGCTTCTTTTATGGAAAATTACAATGATAATGTCAGTGCACCAATTGATTGTGAAACTTATATTCCAGTAAAAGACAGCCAAACAGCCACTGCAAGTTCCGTCCCGCTGGAAAGTACGAACTCGGGCAGTCAGATAAACAAGAGACACACTCAGGAGTCGCCTACATCTGTACCTGCGATGTCTAATAAAGACTCAGATACACGAGGTAATGAAGAAGACTCAAGTGAATATGATACTGACACTGGAGAACGCGATGAAACCTACTATCCTCCACGTCATATAAGACACGATAACAATAGTAATTCAACATTGAGATTGACACGAGCACGGAATAAACAAAATGAGACACAAGATGGCAAGAAGGGCCTATTGTGTTCGTTCACTGACCCACAGACTGTTGAAGAAGCACTCACATCACCGCAAGCTACAGAATGGAAGAAGGCCATGGACGAGGAATATACTTCCCTGATGAAAAATAAAACATGGACTTTGATAGATCTGCCTCCAGGTAAAAAGGATCTTCCATATAAATGGGTGTTTAAAAGAAAAACAGACCAGAGTGAAAATGTTCAGAGATACAAGGCGATGCTTGTGTTAAAGGTTATGCACAAAGATGGGGCACAGACTATGTTTAAAATTAAGGGCGAGGAAATGATTGCTGATAATTTAACAAAGGGCACTACTGCTGACGAACATTTGTATTGTGTAACGAAAATGGGGTTGCGTTCCTAGGGAGGGTGTTAGAAAAATGGAACGCAATCAAATTAATTTATATTTAAAAGTGTGCGCTGTAGTAGAATTAGTTGCTATGGTGAAAAATAACAGAGACCAAGTTTTTTCTCTAGTCATTAAATAATATTATATTATACACCAAGGTGGTGAAGACTGTTATTATTGACCGAGCACCAAGATTATTTCGCGAGGGGCTTTGCCCCGAGCGGAATAAGGTGCGAGGTCTATAAATGGCTTCACCACAGTGGTGTATATACAATTTTTTCCACTACTAGTCAAATTTAAGACACAAATTAAAAATAAAAAAATTTCTTGTAAAAATCAAGTAGGTAGCACAGGAATGCAAATTCCCATTATTAACCTAGGTGAATAATATAATAGATTATTGACCACTAGGTAGAGAAATTAAACTTCTCAGTTGTCTAGGATACGCAATAATTGTCAACTTCACAGCTAGTAGTGGAAAAAACTCGTTTAATCGTTTAATTATTATTTACCACAACTACCCAATATTCCTTTAGAAAGACGGATGAATATAAAAAAATGATTTTTTACCAAAAGTAATGTTCATTCAAGGTTACTTCTCTTGAAGCATTGATGATTGAAGCATTTGTTATATCTGTGAACAAGCTTTGCAGTTCATAAAACATAAAAATAAAATGTTGCCGCCATGATTGTTGTGACGCTTTCTTTGGGCTATTCGTCAGTTTGGAAGCGCTGCTCCCCAAGCCACTTCGTCGATTCAAGGAAAAGATGGAAGTCACTCGACGCTAAGTCGGAACTATTGGGTGGTGTTCGAAAATGTCCCATTTAAATTGCTCAAGTAGCCGTTGGGTAGCACGGGCATTGTCATGGATTAGAACAATTCCAGATGTCAGCATACCTCTTTTTGTGTTTTGAATAGCTCTTCGTCAGCGTCGCAATCAGAATCTGCAGTAATTGTCCCCGGTTGCATAAACTCCACAAGCAACACACCTTTTTGATCCCAAAAAAACAGTTTTCATAACGTTACGGTTGTTGAACGTTTGTTTGAATTTTTGGATTTGTTTGGAGAATGTGTGTGCATGCGTTGTTGTGATTGTCGTTTCGTTTCGGGCGTGTGACAATGGATTTCAAAAACTCTCTATCAGTATTGTAACGGTCAAAAAACGCCAAGGCTGCAGCCATTCAACGAATTTTGTGGTTGTCAGTTAACATCTTTGAGATCCAGAGAACACAAACTTTTCTGCAGCAAAACTGTTTAGTAACAATAGAGTACAGGGAACATCTTGAAACCATCAATGGTGAACCTACGGTTTTCCTTAACCACTTAATCAACTCGTTGAACAAGGTCGTCTGTAGCGAAAACTTCCGTTCTTCACCACCTTCATTTTGCCCTTCAATTGGGCCATTTAAACGTTCGGCACCATTCACGAACAACTGTTGTTCATTTCCTTAACTACCCTTTGGAATCTGTTGTGTAACTAATCGTTCATCAAACGTGGTGTGGTCCATCTCTCACAAAGGGGTTAAACAGATTAGGAAATTACGAAATCACAACTTTCCCTTAGCAATATATTTATATACCGTCTGTATATGGAAAAGGTGTTAATAGGGATTTAACATGTAAAAATAAACTTATGCGATTTCCTGCTCCCCAATAGGTCATTTCCATCTCGTCATCAAAATGGCGTCGGCTCAGCTGATCTGGAGGGCAACAAAAAAATGTTTACACTGTTTACAGTAGAATCGTATATGGTAAAGTGAATAAAGTGAACTTTTTATCGTCGTTTTAGTATATATTTAAGTTAGTGTATAAGTGAATTTTGTTTAGATTGTAAATATTTTCTCTCATGCTGTTATTGGAACAATGAACAACTGCACAATTATGAAGCACTAAAAGGTTATTAAACCATTCATAAATGGACTCCTAGTGTTTTAAATACTTACTTTTCTGAAGTAGTACTTTGAAATAATTAGTATAGTATGATTAAAATAAATACAAAGTACAAATTAACAAGCATAACCTTAATAAAGCATCGGCTGTCAGTATTTGTTTACCTCCAGATCAGCTGTGTTTCCATGCGCTGTGACGTCACATGGAAATGATCTATTCATCTTAGAGCAAAACAGTTAATACAAAAAATGTTCAGAATTTAAAACTGTATAGGATAGGCACGATTTCAAAACAAAAACATTGTTTTTGTAGGAATTAAACAGGAATAACTATTACACGTTTTAAAACTTATCTAGGTAAGTAGTATAGCCATGAAACAAAACGGTTGCGTTTATTGTATTGGCGTCTGTCATTTCCTATAAACTTTTTAAGTTACTTTAATTTAATATTCCAAATGATAGACAAGTTTTTCAGTTGATTCGTCCGAAAAGCACACATTCTGCCAAGATTTTCCTCTATTTCTGGTGTACTAATTACCTAATATTAGGATTGTTAATTACTACAGCTATAACATTCATTTCATTTTTTGTTTCATGGCTATACTACTTTACCTAGATAATTTTCAAAATATCTAATAGTTATTCTTGTTTAATTCCTGCAAAAACAATATTTTTGTTTGAAAACGTACCTATCCTATACAGTTTTAAATTCTGAACATTTTTTGTATTAACTGTTTTGCTCTAAGATGAATTGGGGAGCAGGAAATCGCATAAGTTTATTTTTACATGTTAAATCCCTATTAACACCTTTTCCGTATACACACGGTATATTATTAAGTTATTGCGACATGTTTCGGGATACTCAAATACCATTCTCAAACAATGTGAGTGAAAATGTCAATTAATAAAAAATGGTAGAAATTAATTACATAAGTAATACATAACATTTTAGATTACACTATACAATCTTAGACCTAAGACTCATCTAATTAAAGACAAAACGGTGTAACAAAATCGAGTTAAAATGATAGGTTATAAAACAAAAGGTCACGCTGAACATGTTTATATCTCCATATATATTGATGATATTAAAAGGGGCCTCTCATGAGGAACCTAGGATTGCCAAAAGGGCCAAGGAAAAAGGAGGATGAACGAGGATGAAATAAAATTATGGAACAGTTAAGGGTGACAACAAGTGAAGGAATGGTGCACGGGACACCAACCTTACTCGGACTGGATTAAAACAAAAAAGAACTAAGCATAAAGTATACAAAGTGAACAGATAGAATTTGTCTGGAACTCCACCAACTTATTCAGCAAACTGGGTTCAAAAATATGACCGGTATCAAGCATGTGTTCAGCAAAACCAGATTTATGATCCATATTGTTATTTCTGATAGATTTGGAATGTTCATTAATTCTGATGACAAATGATTTCCCTTTCTGTCCAATGTACATTGCTGGGTAAGACGGACAATTAAGTTGATAAATGCCGGAAGAGTCCAGAGAATCCATTATTACAAGCAATTCATTTGATGACGTTGCATTCATTAGTGAAGTGTGTATTGAATATTCGGACTGGACGCTTCATACAATTACGATCGAACTTCACAGGTAAGTTCGTTTGATCGTATAATTGAGTATTGAATAAATATTGTTTTTGTTCTATATATATTTACGGACAACATTCTAACTTCATCTACCTCGTTTATTACTAATTTCCTCTTTAAATTCATTTTTAATTTATACGTTTCGTGACAATTGACTGTTACATCATCGTCTTGTACGCTGCCGTTATCAACACTCGTTATTGTTATAGTGCAAGTCAATTTTGTCTATGATCTTCTGTACATCAACTAGTTGAAAAAATAACGAAGATCAAGACTAGTTTTTGCTTATTTATTAATTTATTTAAATATTATGTAAATTAAAAAACATGCTTATAACAATGACATATATGTCAACAAAATTTGGCTCGTTTTAAACTTTTCATATTAAACGATTAAAATCTAATATAAATTATTGTGTAACTTTAACTGTACACAAAGAGTATTATATATTGAGGTCTCGTGGTTTAAAATTTTAAATTAATTTACGGCATCTGTTCAACTGTTTTTCGTAAAATGGATATTTCGTAACTTTATACTCATTTATTGAATACAATTGAAATTTATTTTGTTCGTCATAAATTGAGTTCCTTTGAACTCCCTTTCTTGTCATAGCAGCATATAAATTGTTTTGTGCCAAACTGCTTTGAACTTTGCATTTAAATTAAATTCTATTTATTTGCATATTAAATATTAATGCGATTGAAATTATATTAAATTTGCATGTTTCGTTAGAAATTTTACATTGTTTTAATTCACTTTTACCAATTTTATACTTGGAAGATTTTCTGATCATTTAAATTATAATGTGAGACATCCTATTCTTATTTTCGTCTGTATGTATGTATCTACCAATCCATCCTCTGGGGAATGTTAGGTTTAGATGATGTGTCACCTGTGCAGGAGCCCCGTCATGCTGGAAGAACATACGCATTCTTGTAGCCAAGAGAATCTCTTCCAATAATCAGCATGTGCGACATGTTTCAACGACACAGTAGACTTGGCCAACAAATCACAATGACAATTGAAAAATTCAATACACAACTTCACACTACTGTTGACAATCGATAATCGATAAATACGCTCATAGCATTGAACTCGGTGGTGGAATGTTTGAAAATAAACTTGAACGTCCCATTTGCCTTTTGTTTCTTTACGTTACACACTAATAGGGGAAGGTGGCCTAAAATGGGATACTTAACGTTTAAAACTCCGAATAAAAAAACTAACCGCAACAGAAATCTGTTTTATTGCATATACCATTACATAGTTCTTTTATTAACCAAAATAACTCATTAAAACGTTATAAAATTATATGAAAAAAAAACTTAAACGCAGTGGTAACTAAAGAACAGTCAACTTCCCATTTTACCCACACTATGTAGGTAAAATGGGAAAATGTTGGAGGTAAAATGGGATAGGAACATAACACACAAAACACAGCAAGAAGATGAAAAAAAATGTCCATAAAAAGACCACTGACATTTTCTTATTCCAAGCAAATTTCGCATAGAAAGGCACCATCATCATCACTTTCAATCCACGTACATGCATCATGGGCCCACTTGCCGCATTTTCCACACATTATCCAACCTTCGCCATGATGGTCATTTCCATAGTTGTTTCCACAAAATAGGTACTCCACGTTCACATCGGATTCGCTAGAATCATCAGATTCAAACTTGGTTTTTGTTGATTTCTTCGATTTAAATATATTTTTAGATTTCGATGAACTCTTGCTCGTAATGGCTTTATTTTTGGATTTTTTTGTTCTATTGGATTTAAATTGATCTGCTCTTATTTTTCTCAGCCGAGGTTTTTTCCAATTCAATTTTATAAGGGGTACTCGTAAGTATTGCCGCCTTACCCCGTTTGTAATTCTTTTTTGGTGTACCTACTTTACTAGCCTTTGGGTAAGGAGCATTTACCACCGGAGATATTAAATTATTGGAAATGCCTCTAGTCGATAGTTGTTCTAATTCTGTTTCTTGCATAACCTGATCTTCTGGTGTTGACCTTCTTAGAAAACCACGATCAGTGTCCTCTGATGGTCTCTCTTTTTCGTCATCCTTGCTTCATTTTCAGTAGTGTCACTAGTTTGATGGTCAAAATTTGTTGGCAAAGTGGCAGCGAACATGTCTTCAGTAAAGACTGCGCGGTTTATTGGGAATAATCCAGTTTTATGGAAACCATTAATTGCATTTAAAGGTGTTGAGGCTCAGAGATAAGCCTTACCAAATAAAGACCCAACTTCACTTATAGTCACGCATCGCCCTGGATTATTTCTCAACTAAGTTTCCACTTCTTGTGTATAAAATGTGGGGAATGACGCCATGAACGACACATCTAATGGCTGCATGCGATTTGCATGCGATAACTTGTATGGGGTGGAAGGCATAAAATTGTTACTCCCTTTTCTCGTGGCTTGTTTATCATTGCAATATTTTGGGTATGAGTTTTATGACTGTTGAGTATGAGTAGTACAGGATTATTTCTTGGTGCTTGAATGTGGAGCAGAAAATGATCGAACCACTTTTCACTAGTTGCATCCAACGGCAAACCGTGAGGGTGGCTGGGGGAGTTCCATCGCTAAACTGAGGCTTTATTCGCACTCGAGGAAAAATTATCATCGGTGGCACAAAGAGATCAGTGGCACTCATACAAATTACTGCAGTTGACAACTCGCCACGTTCGGCTGATGTGAGGGAACCTACTTGTTTTTTTTCCTCTCACAGCCACAATTTTTGATGGTATATATTGTACGGTTGTGATCCCCGTTTCGTCCACATTAAAAATTCTTGTTGGTGGAAACTTCGGGTTTGCTTGGAGTAGTTCAAAAATATCAAAAAATGAGTGCAACGCTCCATACTCAGATACCATTAAAGTTATCGAAATGCGGTTTTCGCTAATCGATTACGTTCGGGCCAAGGACGAAAATGCTGATATTACCTTTGATGACGTCACTTCTGGTATAAGCTAAAATGGCGGCACTCATTTTTTTTATAAGATAAAGTTCCACTTTTTTTATACAGGGTGGCCCATTGAAAAGGTAACACGCCTGTTTTGGGACACTTAGACCAGTTTCTTAAAAAAACGCTCGGACACGTCGATTTTTTATTTTTGGGGGACAACTTTTGATGTCAAATTTGACTTTGTCAGGTCAACCCCCTAGCCCCAGCAACCCCTAACTCAAGAATTTAAATAGGGAAAAGGAGTCGAGCGACCCCTCATTTGACACGTCTTTTAATTCTCTATGTGACAGTATGGATGAAAAGTAGTTTTATTCAATTTTTCTTTCGCCCCCATGAAAAACACCCTCTAGATTAACTAAGGTGGGGGTATGTTTAGGAAAAATCCTGAAACACGTCACTTTTGACCTTTTGAACGGCACATTTTGATGTCAAATTTGACTTTGTCAGGTCAACCCCCTAGCCCCAGCAACCCCTAGCTCAAGAATTTAAATAGGAAAAAGGAGTCGAGCGACCCCTCATTTGACACGTCTTTTAATTCTCTATGTGACAGTATGGATGAAAATTAGTTTTATTCAATTTTTCTTTCGCCCCCATGAAAAACACCCTCCAGATTAACGAAGGTGGGGGTATTGTTTACGAAAAATCCTGAAACACGTCACTTTTGACCTTTTGAACGGCACATTTTGATGTCAGATTTGACTTTGTCAGGTCAACCCCCTAGCCCCAGCAACCCCTAACTCAAGAATTTAAATAGGGAAGGGTGTCGAGCGACTTCTCATTTGAAGCGTCTTTTAATTCTCTATTTGACAGTATAAATGAAAATTAGATTTACTCAATTTTTTTTTCACCCCCATGAAAAACACCCTCTAGATTAACTAAGGTGGGGGTGTTGTTTAGGAAAAATCCTGAAACACTCCACCTTTGACCTTTTGAACGGCACATTTCAGGATTTTTCCTAAACAACACCCCCACCTTAGTTAATCTAGAGGGTGCTTTCCATGGGGGTGGAAAAAATTGAATAAAACTAATTTCGGTCATACTGTCGAATAGAGAATTAAAAGACGTTTCAAATGAGGGGTCGCTCGACACCCTTTCCCTATTTAAATTCTTGAGTTAGGGGGTTCACCTGATAAGGTCAAATTTGACATCAAACTGTGCCGTTCAAAAGGTCAAAAGTGACGTGATTCAGGATTTTTTCTAAACAACACCCCCACCTTAGTTAAGCTTGAGGGTGCTTTTCATCGGGGCGAAAAAAAAATTGAATAAAACTAATTTTCATTTGTACTGTCGAATAGATAATTAAAAGACGCTTCAAATGAGGGGTCGCACGACTCCTTTTCCCTATTTAAATTATTGAGTTAGGGGTTGCTGGGGCTAGGGGGTTGACCTGACAAAGTCAAATTTGACATCAAAAGTTGTCCCCCAAAAATAGAAAATCGACGTGTCCGATCGTTTTTTTAAGAAACTGGTCTAAGTGTCCCAAAACAGGCGTGTTACCTTTTCAATGGGCCACCCTGTATATGTACTTAGTTTAAAAGAGTATATTTTCTGAATTCAGCTATGCTTATTTTTTGAAAAAGGGGTGCATTTCTAATTCGTGGAATACTCATGTGTAGGCTGAGGAAAATCCATGCACCATGTCTACGAAGTTACCAGGAGAGCTTATTAGTGAGGGTGCGCAGTGAAATTGTTGGAAGAAGGTTAGATTGGGCTATGTAATCTTCATTTTAACATGTTACATATTTCCGTATTAAATGATGTTTCATCTTATACATTATGTTCGCATTTAACTTACAATTTTTCCAAGTGAGACATTATTTCTGCCGACAATATAATTCTGAAATTTTTACGTTACGCGGCTTGATTCGAAGCGTTGTAACGACGTACTAAGAAATGCTAAAATAGGCCACTTCAATACACCTATACTCATTTTCACCAAAGTTGAGCTCTGCGTCACAACTTAATGCAGTAATAAACAGCATAAGTACACTGTATTTTGCAATCAAATGAATGTATGCGTAGAAGAAAGATGAAAATAGAACGTTTATTTCATAAATGACTTTTGTAGTTCTTACGTCGCTAAAGCGTCACATCATGCGTACAAATTGTTAATATGGCCGTCGTTGACATTGAGTCACTCCTTTATTTCTTGTTTGTGTTCCAGGTTTGTACCTACTTATTTCTTTTCAGAATTGTTTTTCTTTGTATTTGCGTTTGTCATTTGTAACACTAACGCGCCTTTAGTGAAAATGACTGTGCCTTTCCAATTTCAGAGGCTAACTTTACGGCGTGATCAGCTTAAACGAAATAAAAATCGCTTATGGTGTAATAAAGAAATGAATCCAGAAATCACCGGACGTCGGTAGTCGATATCCTAAGTTCAAATGTTGAAACTGCCATCATCGATTTCTCAATACAAACTACCTAAAAGCACGCAAGGAACTCCCTCAAATTCAAGAGTTGCAAGGAGCACATATCCTTTATACGTAATTTATCTGATAGGTTAATTCAGAATGCCAATTTGTACCTAATTAAGTTACCAATCCACAATCTTGAATCTAACTCGCATGACAGAATTGCATAAATAAAACTAATGGAAATGTTAGACGATCAAACTACACAGCTTTGATGTCTTTATCTCGTTTAAAATTTCAAACCATATCACGAATTTGAAATTTATTTTAATATTATCTACTTGGATCTAACCCAAAATGCACTTAAACGTTTTTACAGCAATATATCTCTCTTATTATGCACTTCTGACTCAAACAAGAATTCCGATAACTTTCAACTACGTGCTTATTACCATATCGCAATAATTTCTAGAAATGACTTTCCTAATACTATGAATTATAGTATGTTTAGCACTTTCAGCTTGTAGTACGAGTGCAGTAAAGCACGAAACCGACATCCATAAAAAACACATTCTCTTTCCCTAAATAATATTTAAAAGCGTATTCGGACAAATTTGATTTGCAAGTTAAAATATCTCTTCGAACGACGTGACGTCAACAACAGAGCATAAATTATTCAAAACGTAGGCTGTAATTTAATTTTGAGTTAGAAATACGGAAAAAACTATTCAATACGTTTCTGTTTTAGCTAAACCCCTAGAAACGGTTTGCGTTATATATCTAAATTTCCTAACGTCGAATGCTATTTTAACCACCTTATATCAATTCAGCTTATTTTTGCCATATTTCTTACTTTATCATTTTACTTATCGATGAAAATAGAAAAAAAATGGATAAATTGGATGTGTTTGGTTATGTAAATTGAAACAGAGGGCTGAGGGGATTCAATTTACCTCGATATACATATGCTTGCGTTTATTAAATGCCATTGACGATATTTCCCAAGTTAATCATGATAAATTTCAGGTAGTGTTAAAAAGGAGGTTTCGTTGTTCCATTAATAAATGAGTTTTGGTTAAATTTCAATTTTAAAACTTCGATTTCGAATCACTATTGCGATAAGTCTGTACCCACAGTTTTCAATGTGTTAATTATAGACCTGAGGGAGCCCATAGTTGTTAATATTGTTCCCGTTATTCAAAGTTGTGCCTTCATGATGATTTACTCCTTAATACGCTCTTTATTCTAGTAATTTTTTATTACTTTTTCAAATAAAAAGGTAATAAGGAAATGCAGAAAATTTGAAAATTAGTTGAAAGAAAAAAATTTTGTAAACTTTCAACTTGATTCTTAGTTGATCACATTATACTTACTAAACATTATTTAGTAATCAAATCTCTACCTTACTGTTTATTATTATGTACTTCGATTGTTATCGATACTCAGGCCAAGCCTGGTTAACTAATCGCACGGATCGAAATCAAGTAACGATTAGTCCTACTAATACATATATCTATACAATATAAATTTGAAGTTGCTGTTAAAAAGTGAACATACTAAATACTATACACATATTATGTTCATTAAATTAAATGACGTTGATAAAACCAACGCTGATCACATTTTAGAGAATGTATTTGTTTGAGAAGCCTCGGTGTATTTGATCCCAATTTGTAAAAGCCACGTCCCGTCGACCCTCTTTCCGCGAAGGCATTAACATGAACGCAGCGTCGCGCATCAATAACAAAAAGAGACCCTATATTCCTAGACTTCTCCGTTGGCGTCACTTATTCGTGACTTAGTGACTTTTATAGAAAAGAAAAAATGAACATAATATGTATGTTTTGAAAAAGTGTTATGGTTATTGTGTAAGCGTTTTTTGTTGTTTAGCTCGACGCATAGGTTGCATTCGAGTGGGTAATGTGTTGTTTGTGTTTTGTGTTAATTGCGAATTCTGATACTGTGAGTATATTGTGTGTTTACGTTTGAGTGCATGAGAACGAGTCAGAGGTGTTACATGAGTGATTGTTGAAGCGTTGTGTGTTGGTAATGGACTTTCTATAATGTTATGTTGTGTATGCAACAGAGTTTCAATTTGTGAAGGGAGGATTGAGTGTTGTGTTTCATTTTGTGTTTGAATGGTATTAGTTGAAAGTGTGTGATGTGGTTCTGAGTGATGTGCAGTATCTTCCGTTATGTTTAGAAATTTTCTAACTATGTGGCAAGTGTTGATAATGACTGCCTTTTGTAATTGTATGTATATGTTCTTATCTAACCCTAAAATGTGCAAACTGTGATGTATTGTTTTTGGTATAACTCCGGTTGCACTAAGAACAATGGGTACTGTAAGAGCAGTTCCCATTCTCCATTGCGCTTTAAGTTCCTGAGCTATATCAGTATATTTCCGATGTTTCTCTGCGTGTGTATTGGCTAAATTGTTTGTGTTGGGAACGGCAATATCTATTATGTATATGATTTTTTGTGTTTTATCTATAAGTGTTATATCTGGCCTATTGTTATATACAGTTTTATCTGTGAGTAGTGTCCTATCCCAATATAGTTTGTGTGTGGTGTTTTCAAGTACAACTTGCGGTGTATATTTGTAATAGGGTGTGTTATCAGTAGAAAGGTTATGTTTTGTGGCGAGTTTTTGGTGTATTATCTTAGCTACCTGATCGTGTCTGTGTTTGTATTCTGTTTGTGCTAGACGTGTACATGCTGATATAATGTGTTGTATGGTTTCTGGTCTTTGCGAACATTGTCTACAAAGATCGTGTGTAATTGTCCTATCTTTAATTATGTGTTTTCTGTAATTTCGTGTGTAAATGACCTGATCTTGTATGGCAAACATGAAACCCTCTGACTCTGGGAAAATATCACATTTGGTTAACCAAGCATGCGTTGCTATAATATCAACACAGTCTTCGTTAATCTCATGTGGATATCGTCCGTGTAAAGTCTTTTGTGTCCAAGTTTGTATGTTATGTGTGATGTACGTATCTCTACTCATTGGTGGTGTGATGTTTCTATTACTCATATTTAAGGGTGTGTAAGATTTGTCTGCAAGTGTGACTGTTTTGTGTAGCGCTGAAATGTGTGATTTGTTATAAAAGTATTCTCGTAGTTTGTGTATTTGTGTTTGGTGTAACAGGGCTATGTCTGTTAAGCCTCTACCTCGTCGTGAACGAGGAAGGTATAGTCTTACTGTTGAGGCGTGTGGATGATGTATTCGGTGTTTAGTGAGTAATGTACGTGTGTTTCGCTGTACCTGTTCTAAATCTGTATTGGTCCACTTTATTATTCCAAAGGAATAAGTAAGGGCCGGTGTAGCGTATGTGTTAATAGCTTTGACAGTGTTTCTACCGTGTAGTTGTGTTTTAAGTATACTACGTAATCTGTGTAAATATTGTGTGATTAGATTTCGTTTTATTTGTGTATGTTTTATGTGTGTGTTTTGCTGAAAACCAAGATACTTGTAAGTTTCATTCTCGTCCATGGATCTTATATGGTCACCATGTTCGAGCTCAAAATCCACAAATTCTCTCTTACCAGCAGTGATGTGTTGTGTTTTGCATTTGTCAATACCAAACTCCATGTGTATATCATGTTATATAATATATAATATGTTATATTATTATTATTATTATTATTATTATTATTATTATTATTATTATTATTGTTTCAATAGTGAAACAATTGAAGTTATGTTTTGAAATGTGTGACCAAATATTGGCGGGAAATTTTAACATATAACAAGTAAATGGGCCAAATTTTGATAATAACGAAACTATGGAAATGTGTTTTTCGTAAACCATTTTTTTTAAAGATAAATATAAAGCAAATGGAGTTAATAATCCACAATCCACCTCCTCAAACCGCCCCTCCAAAAATTAATTATTTTCTTTCTTTATTATTAAATAATATGGTACAATACTCTTAAGATCTCCTAAAAGTTTGGATTTGCTACTTTGTTCCGTTAAAAATTTAGGACATAAATATTTTTTCCTTCTCTCTTCCCTAAAATATTTGTACCTATTCCTTTTTGACTCACCTTGTATATTACATTTATCACTTCCACGGAGCGGAGATATGGGGATGGAAGGAGAGGGAGAAAATGGAAAAAATACAGGAAAAGTACTGGAGATGGACGTTGGGGTTGGATAGAGAGACGCCAGGGTATATCGTGGGGGAGGAGACGAAAGCGAAAAAAATAAGGATCCATGCAGGAAAGAGAGTAGTGAAATATAAGGAGGAGATACGGAAAAGCGAGGAAATTATTGGGGTAAATGAGTGCATGAGAGAAATCAGAAAAGAACGGATAAGTTGGGGGCAAGAGGAGAGGAGGTTGTTTTATGAGAGCGGGATATGCGAGGGAGGAGATAGAAAGGAGAAGAGAGAGAGGAAGGGATATGGTAGGGGAATTAGTAACAAGAGATAAAGATGTCCGGGGTCAGGAAAGGAGAGAGGATAGCAGAGGGAAGATATAATGAGAGATATATGGAGATAATGGTGGAAGGCAAGGCCGGATTATATAGTGAGTGATATGGGGTTAGAGGAGAAAAGAATGGTGGCAAGGTTCAGGTGCGAGAACGAGGAAAACAAAAACAGATACTGGTGGGAGGATGAGAAAAGGATGTGTACAATGTGTGGGGAAGGGAGGGAAAGAAAATATATGGCATATGATGAGGGAGTGTGAGGAACTAAAGGAAGAGGAGGGAGAAAGAAAAGTGATTTGGGGGGAGAGGGGAGTGGGTGAAGGGGGTGCTGGAGTGTAGGAAGTGTTTATTTTTTTGTAAATGTACCTAGTTTTTTTTAGTAAAATAAGAATCTTTTCTTATGTAATTAAAACAAATAAATATAGCTATCTATCTATCACTTCCACTAATTAACCAGTTATTATCTTTTTAAGAGGCAAAAAGCTAAATAAAGAAGCGTTTTCTGAATAATTTCAGGCAAGGGGCCCCGTTACAAGGTAAAATTCATATGCTTGAGTTATAACATTATTACTTTTAATAGAAATAGAGCAGTCTTCGCCACTAATAATAAACTCTTCACCTAAGTATAAGATTATTAACTTTATTTCCATACCACATCAGTTCGAAAAAGAATCCCATATTAGCTAAAAAAACAAAAGAAAAATATGGAAATGCGACAACGTTCAGAATGTTTCCTAGGAAACTTCTACGCACCGCATAAAAAATAAAAAAACATATAGGCGCAAGACGACAATAAATGACAATAAAATGTGAATTCAAAGACTTCATCAAAGAATAAGCAAAATAAACAAGTATTGTCGAAGAATAAACGGTATTTTTACAACAACATATTTACTTGTTTTCAGACAACCACGACACGATTGAATTTAAAAGATAATTTAGAGCTATTTTTAATATACTGAGTTTTTTCCATCACCCATTTTATGCGCCACAAACACTTTTACATGGTTGCAAAATCTCACATCGTTGTCTGTAATAATACCTATCTATATTACCTAAGAATCCACAGCAAAGGCTGTTGTTATCAGCAAGTAACTAAACACAGTTGTTAACTGATAATGATTCGTTCGAAATATTAAATATTTTTTGGATTTTTAGAATTGTTTAGTTTTACGCTTCAGTTAAATGGCCACAATAAACGCTACATTGATTCCATTTTTATCTACTGACGGATTTTAAGAGGAAATACTACGGATCATATACGTAAATTTTTGTGCTAAATCACTCTCCATTAGTACATCTTTATACATTTTTATTAGTCCCATATTATTCATGTGACAATCATCGAAATAAATAAATAAACATAACAGTGTGTCTAGTTAAGTTGGCAACATATGGGAAACTTTTTTATTATTAATTTTACGAAAAAAAGTTATTCTTTATAAAAAGCTCTGTATGTTCTAAAATCTAAAATACAATCATCAGATATTAAATTTTTTCAGTCGTGTACGCGATATGTCAAAAAATATGAATTTTGCTCAAGGGTAAAGTACCTTTATTTTTGACAATATCGAAAATTGTTATTAAAAAAAGTTGATCAGAACTAAAAACTACCTTCAAATATGCAAGTGCTACTTAAAATTTTTTTTTCCTATTTTTTTCTACAGTAACAATGCAAATTAAGTGTAGTTACGTGAAATCTAGGATGCAATGATAAACAAATGATTTGTTTATAGCAAGAAATGTTTGAGGGAGACGTCCTAAATATATTGAAGAAGGTATTGGGACGTTGATGTTAACATCATGTTCATTAAAATCTAACATCGACACACCCTGTAATAAAAAAATACGGTCCGATTACTTTTCCTGTCGAAATTTGAGCTTAGGACATTGTGGATGCTTCCATTGCACACTGTCACGTTTAGATTCTGATTCGTAGTGATAACACCGGCAACAATTTGGTGTAAGATAAGGTAGTACCTTCTACTTGATGGATCAATAAGCAGTCGTGGAATCCACTGTGACGCAACTTTGTGATAATCAAGACTATGAATTATGGAATGGACAATTCCAACTCTGATAGTGAACATCCGAGAAAGTTCTCAAACTGCGTAAAGCAATTCCCAACTGTCTGACACTTTCATCTGATGCAAGAACACGTGGTGCATGTCCAAGACGGGCCAAATCTTGAATGGATTTCCTTCCTTGTCGACATTTACTTCGCCATTCATTCTCGTATTAATTTCCATTAGCGAGAGACCCTCATGTGCCAAATCTGAGCAGAAGAACGCAGACCATTTTTGGACCATAGTCGATCGTGGATGCCATTTTATGTCTCAATAACAGTTATTAGAGAGCTAAATTCAAATAATTTTAACAAAATGCGTCATTAGTATTTAAACAAATAAAACAGACAAATTAATACCGTTTCCTGAAAAACGTTGCTCTTGTTCACAACAAAGGTATTTCTCTAGACAAACAACATTTATGTAATTAACGTGTACAATTGCTAAATTACTGTTGAGCTTTAATAATAATCGATCAATTTCATCTTAAGATGATTACGTTATTAACATTATGAAATTCTTGAAGTGGAATTATTATATAATTTGATGTAAGTTTTAATGAAGTCAAACAGGTTTTCTGTGTTTGTAGGTGCTTTAAGTACAATTTAGACATTCGGCATTAAATTCAGTCATATTTACACATTTGATCTAATTAAATATCCTATATCTCAAATGAGTAAATCGATTACTTCCAAAAAAAACAACAGAAGTTCCTGTTATTAGAAATGAAGTAATCTTAATCGGGTTTGCTACATCGAAATTTTCAAATCGGAGTATTCTACAAATACCTACTATATATTAATTTCAGGGCTCAATAAAGTGGGAGTAACAAAAAAATGAAATAGTTAATTAAAGTTTGGGATAAAAGAATTAGAGTAGAATTTCTGTTTAAATTAATTACTCTAGCCGATATACAGGATTTCAGTCCCAGGAAATGTAACGAGCATGTATAGTATATGTTTGTGGTTTAAATAATATGTTAACGTTAGTTAACCGTAAGATATTCGGTACATAGAGTAACGAAAAGATGCCTACTGATAAATCTCAGCTTTTAAATTCTGTTCGTTTTTTTTTTCCAATTTTCTCATTTCTCTTTCTTTCTATTATGTTAAATCGTGCCCTTCGACCTTCTCACTTTTCACACCTCTTTGTCGGTTTTAGTTGACACGGCTTTTTGAATTCTTTACATTGGGCTAAACTTATCTGTGGTTGAAATTTCTGAATACAAATGCCTGAAAATACGAATTCTGTACACAAGTTTGAAAGTTACTCCGGATATCCACTTACGGAATGCGGAAGACGAAAACTCAATTTCAAAGCTTATTCAAGGATATAACCTACACAGGTCGTTTAGTTTATAGAAATGAGTGCGAAGTCGATGGTTTTTATGCTTGTAAAAACTCTAAATGATAAAATTCGATTACAATTGAATTGATTGTGCAGCAGGTCTTTCAATATTCCCCTTTTCGAAATAGGCCGATCAAACATGTTACAAAAAGAAGATTGTAAAATTTATATGTATAATAAAATTATGCAGACACTTTACCATAATTTAGTATCGAATGAACGCAATATATATATGGTCTTATATTCAAGTGCACCACCCTATACCGGATACAAATGTATGGAGGATCAATTTATTATAAAATATTCTCATTTTGTAAAACATAGTTTCGAAAGATTTATGGTTTTTATGTCATAAACTAAATTGAAGTATTTGGATATTATACAATGTAAATGAGAAAAACACAAATCTAAGCTAAAGGGAAATATAATACAGTTCTCATTGAATTCTTACCAAAGTCCTTACAAAATTTATTATTTAACTTTACCTTTTGTAGTCAATAAATGTGTAGTTTTTCCTACTTTCTTCAAACTAAGAGTCATAACAATAAGATGAGAGAAGTGTAACAAACAAGGATATTGACACACTCTCCAAAATTGCTCCTCTAATCACAAACCAGCGATAAGCTCATACAGTGGACAAGTACTATAAGTATAGCTCATCCCGTGGTACAGTTTAGTTAAACTGCTCATGAATACTGCAGGGTTTGACAATTTTTAAAACAGAGAATTCCATATTGGAAATATGTCAATGCTATTTTTCCCAATAACGCACATTTACCGTTTTTGTCAATTAACTTCAATTGTTTGTGTAAGAATGGTGTATAGTAGCGTACCTTTTTAGAATATTCTCGCTTCCATAATAAAAACAAACCACCTATCCCAATTTGTGCGGTATTAGCTGAACCGAATAACGGCTCAAAAGAAATCTTTAACCCGTTTATTTCACTGTGTAGTGGCAGTCGAACAAAGCAGGAAGACAACAGACATCTGTCACGTTTCTCGATTAGTTGCCTAATTCGCAAAAGTCGATTAATTCTCTATTTTGTCAAAAAAGTTCGCTCTCAATACCTTTTTCGTTCCTCTTTTTTTCCTAATAGAAGCGTCCCTTTGAATAGCGACGTTTGCGTTGGTTCCGTTTCATATTTTCTCCCCGGCATTGAAATTCGTTATTTTAATTGGGTACGAACGGAATACGTCACCTAATCTCTGATAGGTTGGTTTTTTTCGTTTCGTTTGCACTTTTCTGTTGCTATTGAACGGTCGACAAATATTTTCATACTTACATAAATAGTAGCTCGATTCTTAATGGTGTATCTTTCTATTTCGTGTCGCTGAACAAGACCTTACAAATTTTGTGCTACCGAAATTTTCACATTTTCTTATAAATCGATATTAATTGTCTTTAAGTGAAAAGCTTCGAACAATTCTAAGAGTCATTAAACCGTATTTTACGTATTTTTGCAATAAATATTTGTTTACGAATTGCGTTCTTGCCGCGCTCCTGAAAAATAATAATCCTCGAGGTATGTACCTATTTATTTGTATTAAATATCACGTTTTCCTTTAAATTCCTGACAGTAATTCATATTACTTTGTCTTAGCGTTATGGTGTAACCGCCATTTTATCAGCGATTTATCTGAGAATCTACCTGAAATTATTTTCGTTCCTATTCGCCGTTGAACGTCGCTGATTAGATTCCTGATAACAACGTTAATTGCTGTTCATCTTTAAATATAAAATAAATTACTAACAAGATTTTCATCTGCTGCCATCTTCCGTCAACCTTTGGAAACCATCGCTAAATATAACCTAACCTCGTACTTTTTATTATTTGAATTTGACTATTGTTATTGTCTAAATTGTATTATGCTAAATTACTTGAGCTTACCATACCCGGACTCACTTTAATAATTTATTCAATTCATTTTGTTACGTTCTTAATTAATTTTTCACTAACTTTGTTTTACTACCTTTAAATTACTTTTGCTACTCGTGTTACCTTTTACCTTGATGACTTTATTTTGTTTAAAGTCGAGGCGCCCTAAGTTTACTTAACTTTATTCGTTAACTTTAGCTTTGACTACCCTCATGTGCTTGCTGAATTTAAGTTCGATACTCATATCTAACCTGCCCACTTAACGCCCCTTACAACTGAGCTTCCGAGCCATTGCATTATATAAATTGTGTTACCAACCAAAAGTTGTCGTAACACATCCCACAATACTTTCACTGCAAGCGATACAGCCATACACGCAACTACTGCAATCTACCACCTCGATGTGTCATATGTATACCGAGTACTCAAATCTTTCCACCGCCACACCTCAATATGTTAATTGCGATCAAACACACCCGAAAAATTTTAGAAAGTGCGAATACTATCTCGAATTAAAATCAAAGCGTAAACAGCCACAACTACCCAGAACCAGTCCAAAAAGTCAACGGGAATTTCAGTATTCGCCTGAAAGTTTTAAAAAATCTCCCACGAACAAATACCGACACCAAACGACAATACAACACAAACCATCCGACACAAAGTATACAATCTCCAACTAACAGTGGATTATTATGTACAAAGTGGCAGGTCATCGTTATGAGTAATTGTCATGGACCCAAGAATGTTACAATTTCAAAAAAGACAAAAACTGGCGAACGCCAAATAATTCAAATTCCAAAGGCTATAGCATTTTACCGTCAGGATATGGGAGGGGTAGATAGGGCAGATCAACTTGCGGTTCTGTACGACCACGACAGAAAACCAAACAAATGGTGGACGAAAGTTTTTTACACCTG
Organism: Pyrocoelia pectoralis; assembly: GCA_036250285.1. Taxonomy (NCBI): domain Eukaryota; kingdom Metazoa; phylum Arthropoda; class Insecta; order Coleoptera; family Lampyridae; genus Pyrocoelia; species Pyrocoelia pectoralis. The sequence continues at coordinate 11,696,056 of CM070075.1, forward strand.
TTTGAATATGTGTGTAGTGAACGCGTGGATTATTTACATGATTTGAAACAAAATACCAAAAAGAACCATTTCTGAATTTTCTGGTTACACTAGCGGAAGAACTCATAGCCGAGGGGAACCAAGGGACATCATTGCCCTCAAAGCAAAAAAATGAAAGCCTGTGGTGCAGTCCCGTTACACCCACCAGTGGAAGGATCCACAAGAAGAAGGTGTACAAGATGCCGTCAAGACAAACGGCAAACCCGACCAAAAACTCTTTGCCAAGGATGCAATATTCCTCTGTGTAAAGATTGTTTTATGTTATATCACCAATTCTATATCAAATTCTACAAGGATTAAATTTTATCACTGCGCCCTCGTAAACGATACGGCAATTGTGGAAATCGCACAATTTTTACATAGTCTCAATTAATTTTTTCCTCCATTATAAGAGTTTTCCATATACATGTGGAGAACACAATACACCAAATTAAAAAAATATAAGTAAACGTTTATTCTCTGCAAGGAACAATTATTTAGTAATCTCTAGGGAACGTTAGTCGCCTCAGTATGCTGTCAAAGCGACCCTTATAATAAACCACAATACCACTATATACGATGCCTTACAATCACATATACAGGAGTTCCCTCTGCGGGATGGTTTTTTACTGTTTATTGTTCACTCAACCACGCATGTAATAGCCTTGGCGGGCTTCCTCGGAAAAGCTTGATTAATCACTCGAAATGGGAAGAATGAATTATATCTGTCCTATTACTTATTTTTACATCGCTTAAACCTGAAGTTTTCAACTTTTATAAAATATAGAACCTTAACTGTGTAGTTCGGAAGTATAAGGGTGTTACACGAAAAAATGAAATGTGAGTTAGAAATCTGCAGTGTATAAAGTTACGATGAATCACGTCGAGAAATAAACGAATACACGCTTGTAACTATTTAACAAATACATAGTAAAATATGCCACACTTGTAAACAACCAAATATTGACTACTAAACAATTCGCATTCGGGCGAATTTTACAATAGCTCAGCAGATGTCTGTAAGTGCCGGTTGTCGAGAATATTTGTACTGAATTTTACATTCCCAACAGTTATAAAGAAAGCTTAGAATAAAATTTTACGTATAAATAAATAAAATAAATACATTTTTGGAAACTATATAGCAAATGATTTTAATAATGTTAAACAACAAATGTAATAGGAATGAGTTATACATATATTACATATTATACCATATTATTATACACATCCTGGGGTTTTTAGTGTAGAAGGTACAAAACCATTAAAGAAATAAAATAAACCCTATAAAATCATCAGGTAGTGCAAATAATATCGTCAACATAGCCACAAGCCACCCCAGGCATGTTTAAACAAGTTGAGAGTGCTCTTCTAGCATTGCCAGGCTGAAGAAAATACAAATACAAATTTAAGCGTTAATAAATGTAAGAAAAGGTTTTGGAGAATTGAATATTGACATGGAAACAATATCAATAAGTTATATAATGATAAGTATGTTAAGATGGGTTATAAAATGTTAAATATTATTATAAATATAATAGTGTTTGTTTACTAATACATTTTGACGGTGCTCCCGCGAAGCACATCGAGATCTAAGCTTACTTTCAGACTATGAAGTCGGAATTTTAAAATTCCTTAACACAAAAATCCACACACAGACACCCAGATACACTGATGCACAGACTTAACAAATTCATATAGCGTAACTTTTATTCGGTGAAAAATAAATAAAAATAAAATGCATTATATATATACCTTTATGGAGATAGAAACATCGAGGTGTGGACATACTGTACATTGTTAACTTGTTATACTAATGAAGGTTATTTATTATCGGAGCTGAATATTTATTTATTTTTATTTATTTATTTATTTGTTTGTTTGTTTGCTTATTTATTGTTTACTTATTTATTTATTTATTTGTTTGTTTCTTTGTTTATTTATTTACTTATTTATTTATTTATATATTTATTTTTTTACACACACAAGCAAGAGCAATGAAGCTACAGGCACGTCCATATCGGCTTCCCTAAAGTATCTTAAATATAAATACAAAATTCAGAACCAAACATGAGTACTTCCTTCTTAATCAGAACAAATAGAGTTTAAATACATTTTTTAAAAGATTCAAGATTATTGTGAAATACATCGCATTGTCTGCTTTAGAGCCTGAATAAAAGGGGAGTTGTCGAATTGGGTTGTGTTTCTATGGGGCAGGTAGAAAATTTGTATGGATTTCATTAAAAATAAAAATCATAGAAAAATATTTTCTTCTTTTTTCAAGACTGATTAGATTTATTTCTCTTCCTAAAATACTAGTAGTAAGGTTTCTGGCTGGAGATACAGTTAAATACATTCGGAATATTAGAGTATTTTGACGTAAACACAAAAAAGGTCATTTTGGACAATGTATGGTGTACATTATATTTCAAAATACTTTGCAATGTCTAAAGTGCTGAGTGACTGTACCAAGGTCCAACTAAAATTAATATAAACTGTCTAAAACCAAGTGAAGTTCGTGGAAATTACGAGGTGACGATTTGAAACAACGAGTTGATCAATTCGTCCAGTAAAATCGACGCTTCACTCATTACAATCTTCATAATGGTTTTCTACAAATATGGTGCTTTATGTTAAATAAGGTCATCACTGAACATACAGAAAGTCGCATGACTGTTGGGTGGAGGGGGATCGCCATCGACTTAAAGGTGGCAATTTTCTTAATCTCATTGTCACCGAAGATGGAACTTAATTTTAGCTGAAACATAATCTATCGAAGGGCATATTGGCAATTCGGCGATTAGACCCAAAATACTCGTGTGCTTTTGGTTTATACTGTTAGTCCATTAAGAGATTCATAAGTGCCTGCCTAAACAGGGCAGAGAGTTTTATAATGTCGAACGTCAAACGTCGAATCACGGTATGAGCGAACAAACAATTAAACATGTCTAACATGTAAACAAACAAATTGCCTCTTACATCTAGTTTCGAAAGGAAGCTTAAAAACTTATTCCCTATACATATACAGGGTGTCCCACTGCTCCGTAATCGGTCGATAACTCAATATGGGTTGAAGATACAGAAAAAAGTTTCAAATAAAAGTTGCTTTGATTTGAATTGCGCATTTTTTAAAAATATTCTTATATCTACAGTATGTTGCATTTTCACGTGGCAGGAAAATGTCACTTTTTTTAAATGGCACATTCTGTATTTTTTTCTCTTAATGTATCGACCAACCATATTTATATCACTCCTGAAATTCTTTTTTATATTGGATGTGCGGTTGCCAAGTTATTAATTATTTTGTCAAAATTTGGTACAATTCAAGGTCGGACTATAATATTCATAACTAAGTTATTGTTCAAAAAAGGAAAAATTTATTTGACGAATAATATTACCCTAATGTCGTGTTACTCTACAAAAAAAAACTAAGTGATTAATTTTATACCGAGTGTTTAAAATGAGAATTCAAACTCTGTGAACTTTAAATAGAATTTATACGAATATTTTAAATGGAACACCCTGCATTTTTATTTACTATCAAATTCTTGACAAAAAACCCTTTTCAACGGTGTATTATTTCCTGGTATTATTTTTTGTACTTTTGTTAATATTTACGATTTTTAAAATTTCACGTAAAAAAAATTTGTTAAAAGTAATTTTTATTTAATTATTATTACAAAATACCGTTTAAATAGTTGGTATCAGGGCAAAAGAACAAAACTAAAGTCCTGTGACTATCTTAAGTTCTTAATAATTAAAGCAAAACAACAGTCAGGGGTGCGCGCGAGAATTGGATTTACTGTACCCTAATAAAGTAAAGGAGGCCCTGTTCCTTGGCCGCCAAGGTCACCGGACCTTACCTTTATGGATTACTATCTTTGGGGAGCTGTTAAATCTCAAATATATCAACAGCTGCCACAACACGAGATGACATGACAATTTGAATTCGAGAGGCGTTTCAACCGATTACTCCTATGATTTTAAACAATGTGAGATAATTTAGGATTACGCTTCAAAAGTGCATTGATCAAAATGGAAGACATTTTGAACATTTACTTTAATGAGAGATATTGTATTTATTTTCTATTTTAATTTTCGAGAAACACCGTTTAATAAAAATTCGAGAAATACCGTTTACTAAAAATTTTGTTTTAATTATTTAGAAATTAAGATAGTCACAGGACTTGAGTTTTGTTCTTTTGCGTTGATAACAACTATTTAAGCGGTATTTTGTAATAATAATTAAATAAAAATTACTTTTAACAAATTTTTTACGTGAAATTTTAAAAATCGTAAATATTAACAAAAGTACAAAAAATAATACCAGGAAATAATACACCGTTGAATAGGGTTTTTTGTCGAGAATTTGATGGTAAATAAAAATACAGGGTGTTCCATTTAAAATATTCGTATAAATTCTATTTAAAGTTCACAGAGTTTGAATTCTCATTTTAAACACTCGGTATAAAATTAATCACTTAGTTTTTTTTTGTAGAGTAACACGACATTAGGGTAATATTATTCGTCAAATAAATTTTTCCTTTTTTGAAGAATAACTTAGTTATGAATATTATAGTCCGACCTTGAATTGTACCAAATTTTGACAAAATAATTAATAACTTGGCAACCGCACATCCAATATTAAAAAAAAATTCAGGAGTGATATAAATATGGTTGGTCGATACATTAAGAGAAAAAAATACAGGGTGTGCCATTTAAAAAAAAGTGACATTTTCCTGCCACGTGAAAATACAACATACTGTAGATATAAGAATATTTTTAAAAAATGCGCAATTCAAATCAAAGCAACTTTTATTTGAAACTTTTTTCTGCATCTTCAACCCATATTAAGTTATTGACCGATTACGGAGCAGTGGGACACCCTGTATATTGCCCTTGATAACGTTGCTCAAAGTTCATTACATCTTGGTGAAAACGTTCCCCTTACTCTTCTGAATATGACCCCGAGTTTTCGTTAAATTGGTCCAAGTGAGCATGTAACGTGTACCTTAAGTGACATTCTGCAACCCATTAGTTTGAAGTTCTCAAGCATAGGGAAATAATAAGCTCTTGGTTATTTCCGTGAAACCCATGGATCACTGCTTTAAGGTTGCACCACGCCTGTTTTGCAGTGGTATTCAGGAATTGTGGAAATTCTTCATCGGTTATTATTTTCTTTAATTGTGGACCGACGAAAATACCAGCTTTAATTTTAGTTTCTGGCAATTTAGAGAAAAAATTGTTTAAATATTGAAAAGCTGCTGACGAAAAGCCTTTACAAATTGCTTCATTAGGCCTAATTTAATATGCAACGGAGGCAACGGTTCACACTTGATATTATGTTTTTCTATCTGGAACCGGTTCGTTTGGCCATGAACGCTGCTGGTAGTGAATTACGTCCGCTAGAATGGATATTTCGTGTATCCCGCTTTGCATTCCTTCCACAAAATTAACCATTTTGAAATCCCCTATCATTAGTCAGACATACTCTTCATATTTTAAAGCGTGAAGCACCATTTTATCGCTGTCGTAACTTGCTTTAAGCATTACAGAATGAGCAAAGGAAGAGATGGAAATTTATTACCATTGTGAAGGACGACAGCCTTTAAACTGTTTGTAGAGCTGTCGACAAAAAATGCCATTCGGAAGAATTGAAAGGGATTGCGATTGCATCAAACAAGCTTTTAACATCATTGAAGTAACCAAGTCGGTCTTCCTGAGTAAAAAAGCTAGAAAACATTTCATGACGTTTTATTCGATCACTTATTTTAACATTTGACTCAATTAAATTCCACTGTTTTAACCGTATAGCTAATATTTCTACTTTGTTTTTAGGCAGGTTTAGCTCACTCACTAAGTCGTTAAAATCTTCTGAATTAATGAGATGTGGTTCTTACACGCAGATTCGACAATAAAGTTGCTGCCATCACTATTATTAGAACATTGTGATACCGGTTGGTTTCCCTTCAGCTCTGGAAAATTGTCACTATGGAGTACTGGAGCAAATGTTGATGGTACCGCATCTTCGTGGCATTTTTGCCAGCCCGACGCGGACGCTCACGTGGATTGACTTCACAAAAATAGCAATCATTAATATGATCAGTGGACTCTCCATTTTTTTGGGATTGCAAACATCTTTTCTTCTCTCCTCGAAATCAGACTGGAAAAAAATAATCATTGCTACACATTAACAAACCGTAATAAAAAATAAACACTGTTTTTCACTAACAATAAAATATTAGTACATAAACTAATGAGGCGCCCATATTTTGTCTTGGTTTCGAATTGGCAGTTTTAAAGAAGCTTCATACGCTTCATAAAGCTTTATATTTGTTGCCAAGCTAAATTTTTTTGGCTCTGATTTTAATAAATTCGCCGTTAATGTAGCAAAAAGGGTCAACGTCATTTTTACACTTTATCGTAGCCATTTTTTAAGCTCGTGTCACAAGGAATACGTCTTTTGCATGGAAAACACGCGGGCACACGTGTCTACTATGCCATTCGCATTGTTCCCACCCACCCCCTCCCTCTTGTTCATTAAATGCGATTACTCCTTAAAGATTTACCCAAAACCTGAAATTTTTACTTTCATTGTATTGTAGCAAACTTTATTTATTATAAATGATGCTTTTGGGTACTTTTCGATGTAAGCAGTCTTTTTGTTGACTTGTGTAACATACACGTATTATTCGGTTAACCAAAAACATTATAATCACACTAGGCTTGAACCTTTGTGACATCGCCTTCAACTTCCTCTGGGTGGGTACATTTGAGGAATAAGCCTTAGATATGTATGATGTTTCTTTACTTAAGGTCCGTTCAATCATCAATCCAACAAATTATAAAGTACTAGCAAAGCAACAAGATATGAAGAAGGAGAAATGATATTTTAGTTCCAAAACTATCCAATAAAATACCGCATTTTAAATTTAATAAAATTAATTAAATACATAAGAGGTAAAAGAAAATGGTGCAATATTATCCTCTATAAACGTAATCTGAGAGATCTTTTGTTTCTACTGCATAAACCTCCCTTGAGGAATTTCTAAAGTTGAAAAGAACCGTTAATGAGATCTACATAGAGATTACCACAAACCTTGTCAAATTATGCACACTTCTGCACAGATAGAGAACTGAAGAAAAGTCGCTTTAGTAAGAAGGTAATTTCTTTTCATGAAAGATTCTGAACTTTCTCACACATCTGCACAACTTATGCTATTAATCTCATTTATCGTTTTTTATTACACTTCTAACTTTAGTCTTGATGCAATTATGGCCGTAATAACATACATCTGTAAACAGTTGTTTACCCTTTAGTACAATAATGATTAACATGAGCGTAGGTACGTATTGACCTTACGCTCTACATTTTAATACCTTCTCTCATATCTGAAAGTAACGAAATTTTATTATGTTAGCAAATTGTTTATAAAATTGATTAAAGTATCGTTTTAGATTAGTTTTTGCAAAAATGCTTGCAACCTTAATTTTGTTGAGGGAGGAATAAATATTATCATTCATTAAAATTTGTTTATCTAAGAAAATACGAAGATAAGTGGATTATAAAATAAGAAGCAAGCTAATAAAGTTAAAGGAAGCCTAAAATATATATTTTCCAGCGGAAGTTATTTGCTTCCGAATTGATTTCCCTTTATAAAAGAAAAAGTTTATAAAAAAAATTTTACGTTATTGATTTATATATAATTTTATAGCGATACATTCATTTCAGGTATGAAACTGATAGTATCTATAATAAATAAACTATGATGCATTTTTTATTATTCCCTACCAATGTTGAACTACCACAGTGCCTCGTTTTAAAGGAAAACTCACATTAGGTGGTTTCAAAAATAAATAGTGGCAAACGATTTACATTTATTGGAAATATATCACGTATTTCTATCAATCGCCAGCTTTAAACTTTATAACTAACAAGAGTTTACAGTACAGAATTGTAGTGATATCGTCCTCAAATCCTATACGGATGTACCCCCTTTAGGTATTTTATCCTTGCACCGTCATATGCGACTATCCACGGTTGGTACCAGGATTCTCCCCTGCGGTACTCAGGCCACCGGACCAAATGTGTGTTTCTCTCCTTTCGGTGTCGTCGCCTCCACCACCCTTCCAGTACTATTTCTTCTTACGTACTATTTGTTATAGAAGCACCTTCATATCGTTCAGTGCCTTCATAACGTCCTTGTGCGCTACAGAGTTAAACGCGTTACACACATCGATTGATGCCACGAAGCAAACCTTTGTGATCCTGTGGGACCAGACAGGTCAAGATCGAGGCCTGTAGTGCTTGTATCGCGGTCTTCCCCTTGCGAAATTCGAATTGCTTGTAATAAACCTTGTCTCCGATAGCCTTCTCAAGTCATCTTTTCAACTTTATTAAAATATTTTGCCGGCATAGTCCAGGAGACATATATGTACATAGGTCCAAAGGCCATTGCAGATTTGGGGATCAGTGCCAGACGACATTCCTTCCATTGTTTTGAATACTCTCCTATAGTCAAGTAGGGCCGGCAGTACGGCAGAATGTACAGTCACAATCCATGCAGGTATTGACAGTTAAGCAACTCACGCTCTGGTCAGTACTTTGATGGGTGACCGGTTCATTCTGTGGCTCGGTGTGTCCGGCAGGGGGTAGTACAAAGGGCCCGAATGTGGCCTACGTACGCGTGGACTTAGGTCCCATCCCCCATCCTAATTTACATTTTATAGTCAAGTAGTTATTGATCGTGTTCGCCTAGATCTCGGGTCTGGTTATTATCGGTAGATTGTCGCATCTTTCGCATTTTTGCATGAAATTACTACAGGAAATACTACACTCAACGCTTTTTCATCTTGACTGCTGTGTTGATCTTCCGTTGTTGTGTCTGAGTCTGGATATTCTTAGATAGCAAACCATAACCCATCTAAAGTTAGTAATGTTCTTAATTTGGAACTTCCAGTCTTGGTAATTTTCTTTTCTCTTTAATTTTAGTGCCGGTAAAAGATTTGTGGAATGTGAATCGCTCATTTTTAAAGAGGAAAGTCGAATCACAAACACACTTTTAAAATTAGATACTGGGCCCATAATCTATTAGCAGAAGTGCACTCAAACACAAACAAAGAGTGGTAGGAAAGTGTCTAACTCACTCGCGGGATTGCCGGCACTCGGCTGACACCTCGTGCGCAACTTTCCCGCTTGTGCGTTATTTATCACTTGTCATACTTGTTATGTAATATACTATTTTGTATCTAGTGCGCGAAATGCCACTTTGGTGATCGAGAACTGCGCCTCGTTAAAAAAATAGTCGAGATCACCAAAAGTATTTCGCGCACGAGTTGCAAACAAAATTTTTTCTACAAACGCAAACGAAACGTGAAGAATTTGACAATTATTTTAACGTTAAAATACAAAACTCTCATCTAGTTTGCGTGTAGTGCGTACTTTGGGTATGACGTCGTCATTTCGGGCACGCTGTCATGGTAACGTAAGTAAGTGAAAAAAAGGGTCACTTCGCGTATTGTTGTCGATGCGCAAACCTTGTCATTTTTTGACGTTTGTAGAAAAAAGTTTATTTTAACAGAACATTGAAAAATATACACGGCAAAAACAACATTTTTTATACAAGTGTTAAGTTTTATACAGTATAAATTTCTTACATTTACATTTACGGATTTATAAATAACATTTTTTATACCGGGTGTCCAAAAAGTATAGAAACCCTTGCATATCTCGAGAACGACACATCCGATTACAAAAAGAAAAAATACGTATTCCTGTTTTTTTAAACCTATTCAGTCATGATACGTAAACATCACTCTCACCTTCCTGGGGGTGGAGCGGGGGTGAGTTTTGAAAACTAAAATAATAACACCTATTTGTTATTGCACTTTTGCCTTCTCAATAAAAACTGTTTTGTCCGTCCATAGTCTCTCAGCCCCCACCTCCCTTAAGGGTGGAAGAAAAACAATGACTCATTTGGGCAGAATCCGGGGTGCTTGATTTGGGTGAGTCTTGGGGATGGGGAAGGCGGAGAGAGTGGCGGATAATTTGTACATCACGAAAAAATGTTGGAGGAAAAAAACATCGTTTTCCTGCGGGCATGTGCAATTTTCCCCTCCCACCTCCCCAAAAAAAGGGGGTCAGAGGTGAGGGTGAAATATGCAAATTGAGAACAGTTTTTTATGGAGAACGCAAATTTGCAATAAAAAATTGGATATTTCACCCTCACCTCTGCGAGAAGACTGATTAATTATCTTCATTTTGTTACCCTTAATAAAATTTCGTATTCCGAATAGTTGCGAAGGAAAAAAATGTTTTCTTAAATAATACTAAGTACAAGTTTAATAAAATTTAATAAAATAGTTTAGCTAGTACAAGTTTAATAAAATTGTAATAGAAAATTTAATTGTCAGTGGAAACAAAGGCAGAACGTTTTTTCAACAGTAAGATCATAAGTGCTCAACTATTGTCGGAAAGATTTTTTTGTATGAGCACTGGTTGCTTGGCAATTAAACGAGATCAAATTGACGAAAAGACCCGAGCGCGAAGCGCGAGGGTTCTTTTCCCAAGAATTTGATCGAGTTTAATTACCTTTTAGCAATCAATGCTCATACAAAAAAATCTTGCCTGACAAGAGTTGAGAACGAATGATCTTCGGTTGGAGAATTAACTGAATGAAGCGTTAAATACGTCAAATTTTTTACTTTTGTCAAAATGACATTTGATTTTTTTAAATATAGGTTGCTAAAACAATGAGGTAGCGGCAAGAAAAGTAGCATACATTCTTTTCAGTTAAAAAAACTTGTGATTGGTGCATGTGACACTGTTCTTAATGTCTGATTGGTCTACAACACTATGAGGTTAATTATCATAATAAATGTTCAATACGACTCATGTCTGAACAGCGTACAAAAATATGTTTTTTTATGTAAACTTTCAACTCTTCTCACGTAGCATAGAGGGAATTCATAAGAATCGTGCACTTTGTGCCAAGTCTTTGAAATTCGGTATAGTTTTAGGTATGGTCTTAAGGTTTTAGGAAACCATCGCAAGCAACTTGTGCGCGACCTCTGGTGGCCTGTTTGCTATAAATCAAATATGGCCGCCATTTGTATTGGTATTTTTAATAGATGGGCTTCGGATTAGATATAATATACGAGTAATATAAATACCATTATACCAGTATGGTATATAATTATAAGGATCATATAAAAATATATGCCTGGCGCAGGACGCTCTCAATCATCCAAAGAGTCATCAGTGCTTGTGCTGGATATGCCGGTAGTTAAGCATATTATAAAACTACAGCCGCGCCACAGTTTTCGGAGAATATACAAATGTGTATCTACTGCCATTTATCACAGACCCGGAGCAAACGAAACTTCAGGGCGTCGAACTAGAATGTCATAAACAAGACTTATTTAACTTCCTCAGCGAAAAATTGGCTTCGGATCAACTGTTCGCCACAAAGGATAATCAGGTGCTAAGCAACAGATCGAGTGACATATCAACTATGTCTCCTAGCCAGCAAGAAGAAGCCGACACCAGAATGATGTTACCCTTGCAACACGCGGCTGAGCAAGGACATGCCAAAACGTACCTCATCAAAGTGGACACGGACGTGGTTGTTCTGGCCATCCATCACTTCAAACGGTTGAATATGTCAGAGTTATGGATAAGTTTTGGATTGGGAAAGACCTTTAAAGAGATTCCAATCCATCACATCTGTTAACAGCTTGGACCTGAATTGAACGCTCCGAAGTCCTTCTGTTTTTCCATGCATTTGCGGGGTGTGATGTAACATCATCGATGTTTGAAAGAGGTACAAGGACGGCATGGACTGGTTATCCTGAGGTCACGGACACGTTCATTAATATCACTAATACACAGAATAGTTTCACGTTAGAATCACAGCACATGTCTCATTTTGAACGCTTTACAGTCCTGATGTACAGCAAAAACTGTGGTGCAGATTCAGAGAATGATGTAAGGAAGTCGATGTTCACCAAAAGCCTGAAGTCTCTGTAATCTATACCACCATCACAACATGCTTTGTTTCAGCATACAAAGAAAGCACTACTCACTACCGCATTCATTTGGAAGATGTCACTGTCCAAATCGCTTGATATCTCTGATTACAGTAAATGGGGTCAGGAATGAAATGTCAGAACCAAAGAACGAGTATACCCTATTGAACTTATCTTCCAGATCCAAGCCATCGATGTTCATTGCTACTTAATTGTGGTTGTTGGGTCTCACGTACAGGCGTCAGATTCTATCGTATTTGTGTTAACTATTCATGTTTCTTCATATTTTGTAATTAATAAACAACGTTATTGTCTAATCAGTCATATCAAAATACGTGATCACCTTGAAATTGATTTTGAAACACAAATTAGACCTGACAAATGGATTCCTCGCTTCCTTAAATCTACAACAAGTGGTATTACTCAAGATTTTGTGTCTTAAAGCCCATCCATTAAAAATACCAATAAAGATGGCGGCCATACTTGATTTATAGCAAACAGGACACCGGAGGTCGCGCACAAGTTGCTTGCGATAGTTTCCTAAAACCTTAAGACCATACCTAAGACTATACCAAATTTCAAAGATTTGGCACAAAGTGCACGATTCTTATAAATTTTCAACAATTCCTGCTCCACTAACGGGCAAACGGTACATTTTGGTATATAAATAAATTGGGTCCAATCAACTTATTTTGGTCTCTATTACAGGTAGTAGCTCTGTGTCCCAGCAATTTTGGGACACCCTTTATAAACTTGGCACATACAGGGTGGGCCAACGAAAAGGTAACGGACGGCTGCCTGGGTAGAAAATTTTTTCTTTTGAGAAATGCAAAAACACGTCAAGTTTTATATCAAGGAGGACAACTTTTGTCATGATTTTCAACCTGAAATGATTTCATCCCTTAGCGCTGTGAGAACAACCCTTAAAACTTAAATAGTGCTGATGGGGCAGTGATACGTCATTTGAAAGGTCTTTCTTTTCTGAATTCAGTGAACTAGTTTTTTTTTGTTTTTTTTATTTTCAACAAAAAAATTGAAGTTGCAAAAATGAAAAATGAGGAAAGCGTTTGAGGCATTTAAAAACTAAAAATAGTGTGGACAGGTCAATTGTTTGTTTTTTAGGGAAGCTAGGTACGTTTACTGCCGTTTGACAACATTGTTTCACCCCTTAAATTTTTAAATAAAAACAAGGGTTAATTTTTTCTTGTGCTAATTAATAAAACCCTTTCATGCAAATTCAACCTTAGTTTAATAAATGTTCGAAGTGCCTGCCTTCAGCTTCCATGCAATAACACAGATTTTGATTAAATGGTTCGCGTACATTTTGCAACATTTCAGGAGTAATTAGATGGCATTCATGTAACTAGCTTCTCTAACAAAAATTTACCTATCCGCGCTTTTCTTAGTTTTTAAATGCCTCAAACGCTTTCCTCATTGTCCATTTTTGAATTTTTTGTTAAAAATAAAAAAACTAAAAAAAAACTAGTGTACTGAATTCAGAAAAGGAAGACCTTTCAAATAACGTATCACTTGCCCCATCATCCCTATTTAAATTTTAGGGGTTGTTCTCACAGCGCTAAGGGATGAAATCGTTTCAGGTTGAAAATCATGACAAAGGTTATCCCTTTGACATAAAAATTGACTAGTTTTTGCATTTCTCAAACAAAAATTGTTTCTAGCCAGAATCCCATCTGTTACCTTTTCGTTGGCCCACCCTGTATTTATATTTATATTGAAACATTTGTTTCCCAAGCTTATAGGATCACACTAAAACACAAAATATTTCTAATAATAATACGATAACCGGTTGTAACATAGAAAGAGAAATACACCGCTTATGGTGCAAGAAGTTGCACACTACTGTCACTGATGTTGGTCAACCTTTATGGAAGCTACATATCGTGGTTCGTATATTTGATAAAATTTTAATTAATTAAATTTTGAGGGCCAACCTGTCTGAAACTTTTCGCATATAACCATCTATGCCACATGGTTTAGGTACATATTTTTGATGCCTTTTTTGTGATTACATTGGTGGTAACATTTGGAAATAAAACGATGGAGCCCTCCCTACAAGGATAATTCACGCATTACAGATGTATTTGGATAAATACCGACTAAATGAATAAATAAATAAATGTCTCAATGTACCATTTATGTCTTATTCCTATATTCTACACCCCAAAAGCCAAATTTCACTAACATCCCAATTAACCTATGACGTCCAATTATTTAAGGCTGTCGTTTACCTAAAATTGTCCTATACAAATTACATGCACTTCTAAAAACATTTTTTCTCTTAAACCAATTTAAATTTTTTAATTTTAAATACGCCATTCGATTTGTTGGTAATATATCTACCATAACTGTTTTTTTGATTTTGTGTAAATTATTTTTTTACTTAGAGTTTGGCAATTAAAGTTCCTGGGATAATTAAATGTGAAATTGTAAGAGTTTGGAGTACTTTAAAGAAAAAGTGAAAAACAGTTATGGTGGAGATTGCAACGTATTGTGTTTTAATGTATCGATCAAAGTTTTCTTGTTCCAATTTATTGAGTTATTTTGCGTTTACGAAAATGATTAATTACGCCTATAAAGTATACAACCTTCTTAGCACACTAAAAAAGGCATCGTTTGCTAAGAGAACAGGTAAAAATTCTATAGATCTTCGGCTAAATGACAATAGGATTAAGATACGGTAATTCCGCATGGTTTTGTTAACGACTTGTATGTTTATGCATATTGTCAAGTTAATACTTTAACATGTAAATAGCATGTTCTACCTGTTGAATCTATTCTTCTAAATATCTATTGAAAGAAATAACCCTATTTAAAACCAAATAATGCAAATTTCGTTTTCTTTGTTACAATGATCTTTTGTTCTATACTTTTGAAATTCCCAAAAACATTGAAGAAAAACAACAATGTAGGTAATTGAAAAATGGGGGAACAGAAAGTAGTTTCTATCAGTAAATTTTATGTTTAGGAATACATTATTGTGTTGTTCTTCGAATCTTGTGGTGGTTTTACATAATTATTTCATTTATTTTGATATCGATTTTTGGCTTACGATTTTGGATTACAATATAACCCTCCAGATTAGTTTATTATCGGTTGTTAGTGTGCAATTTAGTTTGCTTTGTTTAAAGAATTTTTGTATTTTATTACTAAGGGGCCAAAATCAAAATCAAAATTAAACTATAAATTATAATTAAATTTCAAAAAATATATATAACCAAAAAAAAAAAACTTCTGAACTTACAATTTAAAAAAAAAAGTGATAAATATATGTAGTTTATTAATATAACCGCATAGTGACAATATACCATTGGCAACCAGTATATAGGGTTAAGTGGAAGAGCAGATCGCTAATGATTGTTTTGTTAGGATCTGAACTTCGCCCAGTTAGGTTACGCACTGGTGTACTTATACTTTTTGTTTATACTTTTTTGTTTCATTTCTAATCTTATTGTACTTTTTCTTTTAAATTAGTTTAGTTCTGTTTTAGAAATGATACTTATAATTTAATTATTATTGTACGCGTGCGTAAACTAATAAAAGTCATTATTATTATGTACTTCGATTGTTATCGATACTCAGGCCAAGCCTGGTTAACTAATCGCACGGATCGAAATCAAGTAACGATTAGTCCTACTAATACATATATCTATACAATATAAATTTGAAGTTGCTGTTAAAAAGTGAACATACTAAATACTATACACATATTATGTTCATTAAATTAAATGACGTTGATAAAACCAACGCTGATCACATTTTAGATAATGTATTTGTTTGAGAAGCCTCGGTGTATTTGATCCCAATTTGTAAAAGCCACGTCCCGTCGACCCTCTTTCCGCGAAGGCATTAACATGAACGCAGCGTCGCGCATCAATAACAAAAAGAGACCCTATATTCCTAGGCTTCTCCGTTTAATATTATTATTATTATTATTATTATTATTATTATTATTTTAATTATTTAGCTATTGCCTGAGATAATTGATCCTAGAAAGGCAAATAATATTTTAGTAATTTATAATAGGTACATATGTAGATACATAATATATGATCAATTATCTCAAAAAAATAAATAACATAACATAAAAATTGCAATTATCCTTAAATTTATTTTAATAATTTGTAAATATGTAGTAAGTTATTAATCTACAACTTGTACAGTATTACCAATATGAATATACCTACTTATTACTTATTAATTTTCTCTCTATTACGTATTATGTGTTTTTATTAAAATAAATTATTCTCAAATCAATAAGTTTATAGTTAGTAATAGTATTACAATACTGCCTTAAGTCAGGTATAAGATCCCTTTTAAAAAACAATAACAACAAAGTTTCTACCTGCGTACCGTAAACCTAAAGAGACAGACCGGCGTCATTTCCGAAAGTAAATTTTTACAGAAACAGCACGTTATGGTGGTTGCTGATTATTAAGGGGCTTTCTTAAAAATATTTTAAGTAAACGACAGCCTTAAGATTCCACCCCAAATTTGACAAAACTGAAGTGTTTTTCAGATGCACTTATAACTGTCTGGTTCCACCTTTGCTTAACCACCTTATATAAATTATGCGGCCTTTCATGAGGGCTAGGCACACAAATCGTATGTGAAATAAGTATCACACATCACTTACGTAAATTTACTTCATGAAAGCACATGAAAGTTTCAGAACACCACCTTTCCTTTACTTCTTGTTCTTTGAATGAATGAATTTTAAATAAATTATTACATGCGTAATGGAAATATTTGAATTATCACAGTTTTATACATAATAACAAATGTTACCAATAAATAACATCCCTAGTTTACTATTAAGTACTTACAAAGAGTCACAAAACAGGCGGACCGTTAACAGTTGCACTCTTGCAATTTATTTCCTCCAACTGTTACACTGCTGAATTCAATTAATTTTTTTAAATCCCGTAATGAAGGCAGACGTTTCGAGTAAAAGCAAATAATTGGAAAAGTAACATAATAAATCAATGAAACGTCAACCTAGTAATCCTTAAAAATTGGATCGTAGACTACCCTTTGTTCGAATTTTAAGGTTATAACGATAAAGCTTTCCGATTTCAATTTGACTATACTATTTCCTAAGGGGAAGTTTTCTACAAGGTCGTTAGTGTAATCAGGAATGGTCAATGCGGATACGTGCTACTTAGTATTCTAACCACAACCGTAGCTAACAGTGCGACCAACCCTTGCTCTAATTGCCTACCACCCCTGCACTAAAGTGCCATTCACGGCTTGCATTCGAAACCGTTTAATTTAAAGTTCAAACTTAAGAATGTACTTAATATTGCCGCTGGATAACAAATCAACCATTTTTATGGGTAATACATGGGCGCCAACCATATTTTTAAGTGTGAATCAAAATACCGCTTGTGGAAAATAGGTATATAAAGTTGGGAAGGTGAAATGTCGGCGATCATTATTCTTACTACTTTGACAAAAGGAATCCTATCAGATGCGTCAAATTGAGTTACGAAGAACCCTACGTCTAGTCGATGTGTTCATCCCTGGTGAATAATGGAGAGAATTGGATCTAGTTGACAATTGAACAATAAACTGATAAGAAAAAAAAATGCAAATTCAACCAAGTTATAGCGCACCGTACTTTGGAAAATTAATATAATGGCACACCGCGGATCTAAACTACAATATTAAACGCTTCAGAAACGACGTTCATGTAAAACTCGATAAAGTGAATAATCCATAACGTTACGCGACGCATATCACCAATACACCTGAAAACTTAATCAAGCACGAAAGGGCAATTTTAAGTGTACGCTTGAAAAGGCATCTATTTGTTACTTTAGAATAACGCTAAAGGAAGGAAAAGAAACAAAGAATCTAATTAATCAATCTATATTGAACCAATTTATTTGGAATGTCTACTTTAACAAAATGACGGATTGATCTCATTAGTTAGATTTAATTTGTTCAAATCAAAGAGCTCTCGGTTGTTAAATGTCAAATTACTTTACGGTAAAAATTAACTTTCATGATTAATTCATTCTATTTATTTAACCGTTTCATAATGATGTAAAAAAAGTGCTTCTTTTTACTGACACATTTTTACGAAAAGTCCTCAACTATTGTAGGAAATACATTTATTGTTACTTGAACAACTTTAAAGGTTTATACAGGGTGTCCCAAGAACTCGGCCGACCATCCTGTATGCTAGGCTAGAGGTCATTCTGGCCAAAAACTTCAATTGCTCTTCGATTCGGAGATATCGAAGGTTTGTTAGAAAATATCTTCAGTGACTCGGCCTTGACAAATTGACTATCATAAGCGAATTATTTGACAGTTAATACTCTTATTTCATAACTTAGTAAAAATATATACCTACAGAGTGGGACAATAGCGCGTGGATGGAAGATTATGGGATATGGAGGGGTACCCTTATGGCTACAAACCTAAAATATTTTTACTTGATTCGCAAACTTTATACAGGGTGATTTATATCAAAGTTATATTTTTTTAATGGAACCCCCTATATAGTGCTTTTCACGACGACCGGCCATTAGACGTTCCTCAAAAATGACAAAAGATAGAATTATGAAATTTTCCAATTGTCCTACATCTGTTCAACAAGTTTTTTAATCATAAGTAATAACTTTTTCTGTGTTTAATTTACTCGCGAATGTAAGGTTGTTTATTAAAAGGCAAGTAGCTCACTGGTGTAGTGCTATTCCAGTGAGCTACTCACACAGGTGTAGGTAAAGTCATAGAGAAAATTGTGACATTGGCGGAAACGTTATGCTGTGCAAAAAAATCTCTATGTCATTTAGTCAGTTTAGTGCAATAAAGGAATTTCTGCCAAGCACATTTTTGGTTTCGAACATACAAGGCAAGGCACATACCAGTGGTGTCACTGGATTGACGCTCAGTTAAAAATAAAAGATCGTATTTTCCAGGATTGGTTTCATAAATTTTTTGTTATTACTAAATGAATGTACTTGAAATAGACTTTAAAGGATGAGTTATTCTTGTGATTATAATATAATTATATAATAAGTGCGAGCTGATGCTGATTCAAAATGATTCTTCTAAGCAAATCATTTCCAAAGCAACGTAGTCTATGCCACGAAATCTAAGAATATTTTTATAATGGAATTGTAAAGTTCTTGAAGAAAAGATCCTTTTTGCGAAATACATTTAAAAGGCAACCCTCTTAAATCAACCAAGGATCGCATTTTATATTTATTTTGCAAAAGTTCATAATATTTGACATAGTTTTTCAATTTTCGGTATATTATAACATTCACGCTTTCAATTTAAAACACACACGAAAAGAACCATTCTTTTTCAACAGGTTTAAGCTTGCCGACAATTAATCGACTATTTCATTGTACTTTATATGAAAAATTTTTCCTTTATGTAATTGTAAAGGTAAATTTTATGACGTATAGTATTTAAATACTTAAAAGTTCTAATTCTAAATTCTAACATTCAAAATGGTCGATTGATTAATTTATTATATGTATACCAAATACAGGCTGTTTTGGAGTTTGCGAATACAGATGTATTCGACGCGTTTCTTCAATAGCTCTTGGTAGCTGGTTCTGAGCTACACCTTTTTTTTCCTAATGTAGGCGTAAAACTACATTTATTTTAGGAATTGAACACTATTTATTAATATATACAATTATAACTATAAGTAACAAAAATTTGAGAACATTATGATTAGAGGTTTGCAAAATAAACTCAACTATACCGTACGACTACAAAACCAATAATGAAAAAATCAAGTTGTTGAAGTAGGTAGTTTTAACAAAAAGGACCTGTTTTCAGGTAGAGTAACGGTAACTAAATCTAAAATGTTATACGCTTTGGAAAGGGTTTTTCCATCTACAAACACTAAATAAGAATATTAGAAACAATAAAAGAATAATTAAAAATTAAATTTAACAACAAAACTAACTCTAAATAGAAATACACAACACAGGCTTCTCTTTGTTTTCGTTCATTTTACATTGAAATGTAAGCTTTTATTTTATACTTCATTGAAATGCAATATAAATCGAACTTAGAGTAATCGCAAGATGAAAAAGACCTGTCACGTGATATTTACAAGGAATGAAAATTAAAATAGTCAGCTTATTATTTCAGCGCAAAGGTGCAAGTGCACTTAATCGCATTTAGAACTATTCAATCTTTATGTTTGAAAACATAAAGAACGATATTTTAAGTTGTACAGCCATAAATTTATTACTTAGTTTGTTTCAGAGTAAATATCACGTGACAGGTCTTTTTCATCGTGCGATTACTCTATGTATGTATTACTATTGCTAAAGCATTTATTATGAAATATATAATAAAGTTGGTTCGTAATCTGACAAGTTGCAATTCAATTATTATATGTCAATAAAACTAATATATTAGCGAACATTTTCATCCTTGAATATAATGCTTTTCTAATAAAGACGTAATAAGAAGCGCCACATATTTATTACTATAAGAGGAAACCTTTAATGAAACCCTATCTGAAGATAAATGGTCATCGGAAACAAATTAACAAACGAGGGATGTTGACCTTTATCGATTTAATCCTACTTTAAGTCAGCACCTACACGATATGAACACCAACCGGGTTTGATGCAAGATATTTTGTTTCACAACCCACATCTTTTACTACAACAAAATATCGAATGTCTAGAGATGCTGTTGTGAAAGCGAATCGTTTATTAATGGCGATATAGCGTTTCCTTTTGAATTCGAAAATGTGTAGTGGAAGTGTCAATTTAGCCCCTATTAACTTATGGACTTGAAAGTAAGTGGTAGCACACTTATGGCAATTGATATCGTTTCACTACATTTTGTAACTTTCACCCAGTTATTTTATAAGTGGTCAATGTTTAAAGTGAACTTATTTGTAAAGCTGAAACTGTTCATCCTAATTGAAATGTAAATAATTTAAAATTACATTGTCATCAAACAATAAATTCGTTTCACACTGTCGCTAATCGGTCAACGAGCTAATTTTGCACTAAATACTGCACTTTGGACCCTCCATATGTAATATACTATACAGGGTGTTTTTTTGGGAGCTTTAGTTAGACGTTTCTGGGAAAGTTTTATAGGTAGATTTTTGAAAATTTGTACTTAGGGGTTACTCAAAAAGCCGAATCGATGTAAAATATTTTCAAAATGGCAGCACTTCCGGAAATGCCGGAAGTAGCTACCAACTTCGTTATTTTAAATAGCAACCCCTATTTTTTATCGCATTTTTGGATTCTACGTGAAATTTCATAACTTTTGATACCAACATGTCAATATCTACAAGTTATGGTTTTTAAGTTATTTTCATTTATTAAAAAAAAAAATGGCGGATGCAGACGGTATTTTAAGAATGCATTACTTGAAAACGGTTGTAGCCATGGCAACCGAGTTTTCATCCGCCATTTTTCTAAATAAATGAAAATCAAAACTCAGTAGGTGCTGTTACACGCTCACAATTCTAAAAAGTCTATGTAGTACGGAGGTGCTACTGCTGATATACCACAGTTATTTTAGATATAACATAATCACTTGGGGATTCTCTAACAGCGCACAAAGAATAGTTGCAAAAACGTGCGATACGTATAATTTTGAGCTTAACTAAAAGACAATCCTGCAGAGAGCATTTTAAGAACCTCAAAATTCTAACTGTAATAACTACCTACATTCTAGAAATATGTACATACGCCTATGCTCACTTGAACAAGTATCATACCCCTCACCACACATATAATACCAGACATCAAAAACTATTACCCACCATCCCTCATAAGGCATCGTTATTTGAAAAAAACATGTCTCTCACTAGTAGAAACATTTTTAACTCTCTACCTACAAATATGAAAGAAATAGACTCCAAAAAACGCTTCAAAATGAATCTAAGACAATTACTAACTGACAACTCCTTTTACTCTTTTGAAGAATATTTTAATTTTGTTAAGTCATATAAGCAAATAGCCTTGTAAGGTAACATATAACCATTATGCATTTTATGTACTTTGTGACAATTATTTTATTACTTGAGATGAATATGTAATTACTTACATCACATTTGTTGGGAACTTTGGACTATATAATTACATGTTAATTAAAGGAACACAAGTCCTTAAATTAATTGTCAACGTTCTCCAGTCCTTGTGAAATTATTTTTTTGGAAAAAGTTAAAGAGCACAGTAATAAAGGATAATAAAAACTATTAACAGTGTAACCTATATATTTAGATACGAATTAAAATTTTATTACCTACTGTTAATTTGCGAATGGAAATTAATCAAATTCATTATAAGTAAAGCATGTACAACCTCAAGGATTTCATCGAAATGAGGAAACTTTAAGGAACTCAGATGAAGACTGTAAACCGTAAACATTAACGGGTGGTTTTAAAAAGCAATTTGTTATCCTACATGTCATCCATACAGAAAATGATGCACATCTGTATACCTACCGAAATTAAAGTTCCTTTATCTCATAAGGTGCGCTATGATTAATAAAGTTAGAAACTTAAATCATTTGCTGCGGAGCTTCGAAATTAAAGCCGCAATAGCATTTCCTTTAAAACGAACGTGTAGTTATGATTTGGAGCTTTAAAGTTAAACGAATCCATTTGCAGAATTGAACTAGGATTGGTTCACGTGTTTTAAATGCATACATTCTGTTAACCATTTATATGGCAAGAACATGCATTTGCAATTGCAATAGGTACTTATTTTGTTATTCATGCACGTACAGTTTTCATTACAACACAATCCAACAATATCGATCAAATAAGCATTTTAAACATATAAACAATATTTAAACTAGGGTTTCTTTACATAATGTACATAAGTATATTATTTATCTAATGGACGTTTTTTTCTGTAGCAGTGATGATACGCTCGAATTGTTTTAAATGTCTACGCAGATTACACAGATAAGATCCCTTTTAATAAATCATTCATCCCCAATAATTTAATGGCAACCGAAAGATAAATTGTCTGATCTGAACCAACAGAATTGCCAAAAAATACCCCTTGATATATTAATTGCCTTTTCTGTGGACACGATCGTTAATTATTTATCTTAACTAAAATACAGGGATTTTTCCATAAGTTTTTTTGAAACTGCATCTGTTTATCTGTCCTTATCGTGTTGTTTACCTTCATAAAATACTTTTAAATGCTGACTACGAGTACTATACAATGTCAGCTAATTTTATAAAAACATTTTTAAAAATTAGCGATTTAATCATGATTAAATGTTTTTATAAAATTAGCTGACATTGTATAGTACTCGTAATCAGCATTTAAAAGTATTTTATGAAGGTAAACAACACGATAAGGACAGATAAACAGATGCAGTTTCAGAAAAACTTATGGAAAAATCCCTGTATTTTAGTTAAGATAAATTGGACACCCTCTAGACGCCGAGAGATCTGGACCACAGCAAATTCATTTTAATTGGTGATTTTCGTAATAGATTAATATATTAAATAGGTAGGACTTAAATGAAGAGAAATAATGAAAATAAGTGTAGTGTGTCCCATTTTCGTAGCCCTTTCTAAAGTATCTTGCTTTTTTTACAGACGAATACTGTATTCACGATCGGCTTGTCTTATAACTTCTGTAGAATCTAGATGTAGGATGTTTTAAGAAATTAAGACTTGTAGTCTATATTTTAATATTGGAAATAAGGGTTATCGGGTAGACGAGGAAGAATTAAAGGATGGACTAAACATTCTAAGAAGAAGTCAGGAATAGGGTGGAACACAGCATTTAGGGATGTAAATGTACGGAATTTAATGAGGAATATTGTTAATTACGTGACGAATGTGGCAACCTCGCCAACTGAAAACAAGAATATTTGATGATCAGAATTATTAGGTAAGTCAACAAACCATAAAAAAAATATCTTAATCCACCACACAGATTAAGGGTTGTTTGGCAGTGAAAGAAACTTTAAAGAGCAGGTACAAAAGGTGATCTATGTATAATAAAATGAATAGATCGCTTCTTTGGACCCGCTCTCGGTTCTATTTCCTTCAACAGTGGAAAACTAAAAACTGGTATCTATTTAAAAAATTGGCTTTAGTTTTAGTGTATTTCTACTTAATACTTGCTTAGGTGCTTATTAATCTAATAACGACGGATTAGGGTTCTTGAAATGTTGGAACAACAATTTACATTTCGTCGGGAAAATACGGTTTAAATGACTTTAAATATTAAAAAAATCTTTAAAGTCGTGGTTGATCACTGCCAGAGTCAGTAGATTAACAGAGTACCGCAAGCCTTTGACGCGACAAATGCCGCCGTGGCGGCCATGTTTAGTCCATGTACATAAGATAGACTTAAGAAGTGCGTAATTTTTAATAAGATGCCGTGTTGTTGTGCCGTTACAGCTATTTGTTTTATTATATTCCGAAAAATTTAGTCAAAACATCGCATCTACTTTACTGAGCGTGTAGTGAGTGGAGCGCGGAAAGGACTAAAAATGGCGGAGGTTGCGGTACTCTGTTAATCTACTGACTCTGATCATTGCCTGTGACGTTCGCTATCTCTCCTGATATACATGTTTGTTTTATGAGCAATCAGTGATTGATACGATCTTCTATATTCTCCTATTGCCACTATTTCTACGCCACCCATAACTACAGAGCGAACTATTTAAGAGCTTTCCAGGGCCTCTTCATCTACAGAACAGGAATCGTGGGATGGGTTCGGAAGTAACGGGGGAGGGAGACGAAGCTCCAACATTTACCTTGAAGCAAAATACACAGGAATTTTCACACTTTTTTATCAATTTTTCACTTTTCCCGGACGTTTTTTTTTCCTGCATATTTGGATTTAGTACCTGGAGTACTACCTAAATCTAAATATTCGGTTTTCAGGGGTAATTAAAAATGTCTATTTCAGCCGTTCCTTGACTGGACTAATAATTTGATTCATTTTTTCATATCAAACCATAGTTTAGTATTTTACGAGGTATGTCCATTCTTGGGTAACAATAGTACATCTACTAACACAATTTGTTGCGTCACGATGGCCGCTCATCATAAAATTTTGATCTTCCGGTAACAGTTTAGCATCCGGGTCCATCCCAATTTCTGGTACAATTTTTTTCGAATGATAGGGAATAAGCGGCTTCTTGTGGGAAAAATGAAACAAATTTGTGTCGGAAACCGACCCTTTTGTTTTAAAACATTTTTTTTGTTAATCACTTAATTGTAGAATTACAGTCTACTGTTCACTAGGTGGCCTTATATGTATGAATGTGTTATTAAAAAATGCATATGAAGAAAATCAATACATAAAGAAACGTGTCTAATTTGTGCGCCGCCAAGGGGGGCCAGGGGGCGATCGCCCCTCTGGGAAATAGAAAAAAGGCAAAAGTTATTAAAAATATAAATAAATTTTGTACGAAATCTTGAAAAAACGCCAAAACCACGAACCCCCAATAGTGCTTGCCCCCCCCCTGGGAAAATTTTCTGGCGGCGCCCTTGAAAATATTACGAGTTTATTCGTATGTGGCGTAGGTAAAGCGTAAAACAAAAACGTTCTACGAATTATCTCGTATCTGGTGCCTAAACAGAGACTTTGATATACGAAATAACTCGTTGTTGAAAGCGAACGTGTTAACATCGCTGGCTTGAGAATTACTTCTAAATAAGTAAAACAGTGGCATTTACATGGCCTTATCTACTATGTTTGCTTTGAAAAAAGAACAATAAAAACTCGTAATTGTAAGACCGACATGAGCATAAATATTTGTAGGAAATTATTGATCCATTTCACACGGATGCGAACAGTAGTGCTTGTAAACAGACGCGTACCGAAGGAGGGGGGGGGGGGGTTCTTGGGTTAAAACCCCCCCTGAAATTTTCATTAAAGGCTCAACCACTGTTTCTAAACACAAAGAATAAGAATAATAATGGTAATTTTGAGATTACAGCTGTCATCCCGAAGAAATAATCAATCGTCTTGCGCGTTCATCTAGACGTCTTAACTTTGTTATTTAGATTATTATTATTAAAAAAAAATGCTTCTTTTTATGTTGTTTTTAACCCCCCCCCCCCCCCTGAACGAAAATCCTGCGTACGCCCCTGCTTGTAAATATCGATCCTTTTTAAGGTAACGGAATTTTGCATTTTTATGATATAGTCAAGACGTCAACATTTGACAATTTCCTATTATTTGCTATTATTTATTTATGCGAATTTTCAAACAATTTAGTGACTTGCGGTCATTATGTTATAGCTTTTCTTAGTTGTCTAGTAATACTCTCTTATTGAAACGGCTTGGTGCATGGCCCCGGATTCTAAACAATTACCGATCTTCCTTAATTAAACATCCTGCACCACAACGCCTATGTCATCGTTCGTTACAAGTAGATACTCATAAATTTCTACAAGTTGCTGAAGAATTTTAGCAGGTGAATGTTTTTTTGCGATTAAAAACCGAATAACGGAACTCACTTCATAATTGAGGGGACTGTTGATCGACATGGTCGCAAACCCAGACAGAGATTTGAAACGTAATGGGGGTTGTAATGAATGACTGGTCAAAAAATGACTAACATGAAACCGCCTACAGGTGATAACTACAACTTTTCCAATTGTAATTCATAAATTGTAACTTGTGATTCAGATCAATGAATTGTAATTCAGAAAGTGTCACATATAATTCAGATTAGTAGTAACTTGTAATTTAGAAGGTGTAATTCAAAAAGTGGAACTTGTAATTTTCTTGGAATTCATATAGATCAAAATCTTAATTGGAAATGTCATTGTGAACATCTTGTGAGAAAGCTGAACACATACTGCTAGTGCTACCAAATACGCAACATTAAAAAACTTATTGGAATAAAGCACACGCTTTCATATTATTTCGCTCAAATACATTCTCAGTGGTAGGGTAGACTATCATACAGCATCACTGTTTGGGAAACGTTTACATAGCCCAGCGACCAAGGTATTCCTCACTCAAAAAAGGATTGTTCGATGTATTGTTGGCAGTCCAGTCGCACTAAGGATAATGGGCACTATAACAACAGTTCCCATTCGCCATTGTGCGAATTACAAGTTATACTTTCTGAATTACAAATTACACTTCCTGAATTACAAGTAACACTTTCTAAAATACATCTTATACTTTCTGAATTACAATAAATTGAAAAAGGTGTAGAGCGGATATTCGCAAACGGTCTTACTTAACAAATCAGTCCTATATTTACAGGATAAGTATGTAGAATGGGTCATGTATGAATGAGATGTGCACACTGCACAGTGATAATAGATGGAGGAAATCGAGTAAAGTGTTGTGTACACAACAGGAACATGGGAACACCAAATATATGTCTCAAACCTGTTGTGTAACTGGTTGGATATACACCTTGCACATGTTACTAACATGGAGATCAGAATATACAGCCGAAACGCCAAAATTAAAAGGGATAATTATGTTGTTGGATCGTTTCGTACTTACACAGTGTTCCAAATTTGAACCCTAATATCCAATTGGCAATCGTCCTTCGACTTATAGCAACACCATCGTGAATCCTGAACTTATGAGGGGGAACGTTTAATTACCAGGCTAATTACTCACCACTTTATGCCGTATTTGCACTCGCTAAAGTTGCATGTATCATTTGATTCTACTAGATAAATATGTTCGCATCACGTGAATATTTCCTTACGAATTAGCAAGTTCATACGTTCTAAGAAACGCAGATTACAAACAAAAATGTTGTTATGTTTCAAATGTAGAGCGCATGAGATTATGAATAAAATGGTTTTCTTTTGGCCTTAAATTTTACTTGTAAGGGATTAAGATAAAGTGATCCAATAAAATGTTATGAACGAAGAAATATGTACGACCAAATACGTCAAACAAGGCAAATAAGGTTTATTTTTTAAGAGTGCACCACGCATTTGTCAAAATGGAAAAGAAATACAAACTTTCTGATACTATTGAACGAAACTAAACTTGAAAACAATAATAAACTCGATCACAATTTTCCTATACGTACGAATAATAAATTAAATTTCATTTTTATAGCCATTATAGCTGAAGTACCGTCAATAATTGTTAATGGGAATTGCTTTTTGAGTATTCCATTCATAATATCGGGCACGAATTGCTTGATTTTCTATTAGGCTTTCCGCTTTAAAAAATTTTGCATATGAGAAAGTTGTTCTATATTTATCTCAACAACGAAGTAGAACGGAATTTGAAATGAGGAATCGACATTCGACAACTCGAATTCTCTATATGAAAGTGGATTTTTCTTATGGAATTCGTGAGAAGATTCTTGATTGGATTTGAAGGTGAAAAAGTTTCGTGCTTACTCATACGATTTCTTTAGATACTAAATGGTTATTTGCTTGTTCGCGTAAATACGTAGAACAACGGAAACAAAAGGTACACATTTTATATGCGTTTGATTTGTACTTTTCGAGAAGATTGCCTTTTTATATTGGTTTTTATTACTTTCAGGTAGGGATACGAAACATCCAAAAAAGGTAGGATTGCCTTACAGATTTAAAATTATTTAACTCATAAGTTGTAAGATACACAAAAGTTTTATTAAACCGCGATGGATACATTGTTGGAAAATAATCGTATAACAAATCCCAAATTTTTTTCCAATAAACCTTATAGATACCCTCATAATAAAATGTAATAAAGTTCTAAAATTGCTCAAAGCTTTTGCTACATTCAGATGGCGTGCACCCGCAAAACAACAGGATTGATTTTATAGAATGCAATATCTCCGACGTATCGGACGTGACCACGTATTTATTTTATCAGGGGCGTTCTGGCGCAAGAGTTGAGTTGACAGGGTTAACTACTGCTATCCATTTAGTGAGACGGACTCGATAACAACGTTTGCTTTCGTACAAATTGGTTGTGAAATACAACATCTCTACAAATTGCCTCACAAATCTAGATTGCCAATCAATAAAATCTTAGTACTTCAGAATTCGATTGAGGTATACTTACATCAACTACATTATGTAAATGTCACAAAGAAAATAAAGTTAAAAATACATACGATTATGTATCATGAGAGTAAACGATTCATCTCCACAGAAAAGTCAAATTTCCCTCGAGAATCATAAACTTAAGCTAATATATCAATCAGAAATTTCCGTTTAAAGTAAATTCTACCCTATGATGAGTTTTGCTATAGCAACAGCAAACGATATTATGCTATTGATTCGCATAAATTGTGTAAATGGTATACCTGTAACCGTTTTAGTTCTGAAAGAACTTTTGAATTCAAAATTGGATATTCTATTTCTTACTACCCCGAAGATATGATCTTAATTATTGATGCCCGTATAATAAGTTAATTAAATCTCATAGGGACGGGATTTAACGAGATCCTTTAATAAGGATGACTTACCGAAATATAGATAAGGCTAACAGTGATCTCGAAATTCAGTGAACGTTTGTATAAAGTATGATCTTAAATAGTAATCGAATGAAGCCATTTTTTTGTATTTGCAGAAAATTAGCTTAACGACGCCACTATCGTATTGTCTTTACAATAACGCTGTAAGAAAAGATAAAATAAAATGTAATCACCGTAGCGTAGCTAATTTATTTTAATAAAAAGAAGGCGTTAGTTGAAGGTATCGACAAATAAGAAGAATCAATGTATGCGAAATAATTAGGGGTAAATTGATTGAAAATGTGAACACCTAAAGAAGTGATACCAGGTTTTATACAACATGCTTTTAAGTTTTATTTTACATGAAAAGTTAACGATAGCAAGATAGAAAACGTTATGCGAAACTGAAATGCCAACATTTTATAATTTGGCGCCACATTGCGAAACTAGCAATAAACAGATAAAAAGTTATTTTTTTCGGTTTACTAGATGTATCAAGATGGTTGTGATAAAATACAAAATTAATAGTCCATAATTTATAATAAACGGTATCAAATTCACATAAAACGACACATTTTGACATTAAGAACTAAATTTATATCGCTTTGTTTATACACACAAAGAATGTTTTTATTAGCGAGCAATAACTCGACATTAACATAAGTTAACACAGACTTTGATGCTGGACATGTTGCTAATGTTGAATTATAAAGGTCGTTTTCTTACATTAGTTGAATATATGTGTTGGTTATTGTCCAAAATAGGGTTAAAAATTAAACAGTGATTTCTTCTTCATTTATTACGATTTAAAATAATTTATTTATATTTAAAGAAAATTGTCTAAGTTACAAAATACAACAGCTACTCACGTACACATGTACGTAAGTTGTTCACTACTGTGAATCCACTGTTTACTTGTCTTAACTACAATTTTGACAAAAGATTCTTATTTCCACTAAAAAGCTAGGTACATACAGGGTGATTTTTTTTGACCGTACCCTAGAAGTATATGGAGAACGAAAAAAGATACCATTATGAAATTTTGGGATCGATGGTAAGGCAATACGATCTATCGAATAAAAATATTTTCAAAATGGTGGCTTTTCCGGTTATACCGGAAGTAGACAACAACTTTGTTTTTTTAAATGGAATGGTACCATTTTCAATTTTTTTTTAGATTCTACATCAAATTTTAAGGATAGTTTATTAAAGGTTTTGTGTACCTAAAAATGATAGTTTCGGAGATATGATTTTTTTTTTTCAAAATTTATGCTAAAAAGTAAGGTTAATTAAAAATTAATATCTCAATAATCGTTTAGAATATCAACCTCAATTTTTGGGAGGTGAAAGTTCATACTTGAAAGCTACTAACAGTTTGTTGAATTTTGCGAAAACTGCTACAGATAAGATTTTAACTAATGACGTCTCTAGACATCAAAAAAACGTGAAAAACTCATTTATTTTAAATGGAATGGTACCTATTTTATTATATCATTCGAGAGAGAAAGAAAATACGATGCTAAAAATGTAAGGTGTACCTATACCTAACACGTAGGGTTTAAGAAATATTTACAATTTTCGTATTTTATTAGAATTTTTGCCTCAATTTGTTGATAAGTATGTAGTGCTTTGGATAAACAAAAGACAAAGTGACGCGAGCAATTAAGTGTTGCAGTTTATCTGTTTGTCGGGTTCTATACAAAAATGGATAATGCTTATTCAAATACTGACATTTTAAACCTATTTACCATCCATGGGCAATGTCATAACATTATTAAAAGAACGTGCAGGTTAATGGAGAACACTTTGAACAATTTGATTAGTATCATTCTGTTTTATTAATTTTGTTAATTTGAATTTTGTTTTTTTTTACGTTTTCTTCTTTTTTTAATAACAGGTAATAATAAAATGAATTGTTAGTATTGTTACTCGCATCACTTTGTCTTTTGTTTATCCAAAGCCAACTCACTACATACAATACTCAACAAGTTGAGGCAAAAATTCTAATAAAATACGAAAATTGTAAATATTTCTTAAACCCTACGTGTTAGGTATAGGAACACCTTACATTTTTAGAATCGTATTTTCTTTCTCTCTCGAATGTTATAATAAAATAGGTACCATTCCATTTAAAATAAATGAGTTTTTCACGTTTCTTTGATGTCTAGAGACGTCATTAATTAAAATCTTATCTGTGGCAGTTTTCGCAAAATTCAACAAACTGTTAGTAGCTTTCAAGTATGAACTTTCACCTCCCAAAAATTGAGGTTGATATTCTAAACGATTATTGAGATATTAATTTTTAATTAACCTTACTTTTTAGCATAAATTTTGAAAAAAAAAATCATATCTCCGAAACTATCATTTTTAGGTACACAAAACCTTTAATAAACTATCCTTAAAATTTGATGTAGAATCTAAAAAAAATTGAAAATGGTACCATTCCATTTAAAAAACAAAGTTGTTGTCTACTTCCGGTATAACCGGAAAAGCCACCATTTTGAAAATATTTTTATTCGATAGATCGTATTGCCTTACCATCGATACCAAAATTTCATAATGGTATCTTTTTTCGTTCTCCATATACTTCTAGGGTACGGTCAAAAAAAATCACCCTGTATACAAAAAATAAAAACTTCCTACTCTTGTCCCTTCCCCACACATTCTACACATTCTTTTCTCATCCCCTCCACCAGTATCTGTTTTCTTTTTCCTCGTTCCCTCACTTGAACCTTCCCACTATTCTTTTCTCCTTTAAACCCATGTCACCCAATATATAATCGGCTTTGTCTTCCACCATTATCTCCATATAGCCCTCATTATATCTTCTCTCTACTATCCTCTGCTTGGACATCTGTTACCAATTCTCCTTCCTCTCTTCACCTTTCTACCTCCTCCCTCGCATATCCCACTCTCTCATAAAGCAACCTCCTCTCCTCTTTCCCACATCTTATCCGTTCTTTCTTATCTCTCTTATACACTCATTTACCCCAATAATTTCCTTCCTTTTGGTGATCTCCTCCTCATATTTCACTGCCCTCTTTTCTGGCTGGATCCTTATTTTTTCTGCTTTCGTCTCCTCGCACTCTTTACCAACTTGTCAAAAATCCATCTCCTCTTCTCCATATCCTTCCCAAAGACTCTTTCCCCCCCCCCTCTCCCCCCACTTTCCCCACTAGTCTATTTTCCTTATTTGCCAATTCCCTGATGTGCGCGACATCCTTGTTATCGTACCGTAAAACATAACCTAGATATTTCCGCTCATCCACACTATCTATCACCTCTTCCCCCCACCACCACTTTTCCTTTACACTCCTCCCTCCTCTCTTTTGAAGTACCATCACCTTTATCTTTTTCACATTCGCGCTCAAACCCTTCCTCTCTAAATATCCCTTCATCACATCAATCAATCCCCTCATTTGATATCTCCACAACCCCTCCTCTAAATCCTCATTGTATAGCGAGAAAATACTCGGGCTAAGCGGGCACTCTGTCTCAATCCTTTCTGCTTTTCCTTCCCGCACCCTCGTCACGCACCTTGTCTCCTCATACTCCTCTTCTACAGCCTTCGCCAAATCTTCTTCATTTCCTCGTTCTCTCCCACATTTTCTTCCTATTAACATTATCGAAGGCTGCCTTTATGTCCAAAAATAACCCATACGCTTTCGCCCCCTTTCCTTTCCATCACCTTATGCACCACTTGTTTTAACACATAAATGTTATCCACCGTTCGCCTTCCCCCCCTGAACCCCGCCTATCAGTCCTTCCCTAAACCCCTTTCCTCTATTTCCTTCTTTAACCTCCCTCTCAACACCTCAGCATACACCTTGTATCCCGCATTAGTAATACTAACTCCTCTATAGTTTTTCACATCATTTCTTTCCCCTCCCTTGTATATCGGAACTATATGTGAATCCACTGACTGAAGGTCATTGATAGAAGCAATGAGTCCAAGCAGTACTATTTTTCAAAGTATACAGGCTTTCAATGACTTTATTGCTTATAAAGTTTTATACAACTTTGTCACTTTTTAATATTCATTTCTTCTGATTGTACACATCATATAGAATTTTTAAATTTTTTTATTGAGCTCTTTGTAGTTAGAAGATAGGGATTACGATCACCTTTGACTAATTTTATATTTTTAGTATAAGGAATCGGTTTACGCATAGATTTGACTAGATCCTATAACAAAAACCTTTTCCTCAGGGCTACTACGCCAAGCCTGTGTTTCAAGTGTAAGTGTGAAACAAATATAATAATGGTCCAAAAGTACCAAGTACTCAATAAGTCTTCACGTTGGAACAGTCACAGTACATAACAGGCCAAAAAGAATACCGAATACTTTATTACTAATTTTCGGTTTCATTATCTATCCCAAACATCTCGTACACTCATGGTTTTGTTATGCCCCCCCTTCCGTGACTTTTTGTATGCAATGTTTGCGTCACGAAGGAATTCACTTGTCCCCGAGAGATTCCTAGTAACTTTTATCTGTATGTGCTAATATTGTCTAAGAGGAGGTTTTAAGTTGTTTTATTAATTCAATTACTACTCCTTTGTGAGCCTCTGACTTTTTACCATGGATTTACTTTGTGTATTAATTGACGATAGTGCTATTCTCCAACCTTCTGGTACTGAGGTTACCATTGAGATATTTATTTATTAGATAAGCCAAACAATCTGACAGTACTACATTTCAGAAGATTGATTGGTGCACGTTCAGGTCCAAGAGAACGCCCGTTTCTCAGTTATATTTATGGCTTTCTTAGCTGTAACAGTTTGGACAGTGATTGCATCTCCTTATGTTGAAGTCATGTTTGTTTTCTCTGATCTATCTTCAGTAGGGAGTTGCCACTATGTGTTGATTTAACTTTATTTATAAACTTCCTTGTCTCTGATTACTTTCTGTTTCCATTTTTACTTTTTCGAACTAAGCCATTATTGGTTTTTTTCCATTATAAGTTCTTCATCTTGTTCATTCCACCATAGTTTTGGCTTTGTTATTTTTTCTCCCAAGTCTTCCTTAGTGGCCTCATATATTCTGGTTTTAATACTTCTATATAGGTATAATATTTCCTATAGTTATAATTTTCATAGTCAGTTCTGATGTTTGTAACGCCTATTGATCATTACTGAAACTCCCCTTGGTGCTCTAATGTGTTTAGGCATCTCACTCATATATGTTTCTACTCTGTCTCCTTTCTCCAAATTTCTTCCTTTCTTGTATACTCCATGTGGCAATATTCAGTATCCTTTGTGACTCTGCTCGTTTACCGTTTCTCCCATCCTCCGAGGCTTTTGTTATTTTTTTGGTACATAGAACTGGCATCAAACCAACCTGATGCCAAACCCGCAACAATTGGGACGGGGTGAAGTTATAATAAAGAATTTCCTAGTTTTCTTTAGTTGCCTTTCATAACTAGAGTTTAATCCATCCCCTCGCATTGGACTCTATGCATTCCAGATCAATCTATTCTGCTCTGCTCTTCATTGGCAAATTTTCATTGGGCCAGATAAACTAGGTTGGTACTCTTCCCCCTCACCAATTCTCATCTCTTGTGTTACAAGACCACAGACTTTGGGCTGGTGTAGCGGAGTTAATGGCTTCAAACTACAATAACCACCAATGAAAATGCTTCATACTCAGATTCGTTAAATCCATAATGCTTGAAATAGATAGTATAAACACTTGCTTGAGTATGGACGGACGAACAAATGCAGTACGTGTATTTCTTGTTCGCCGTCTCTTCAGAGTTTTCTAGTTTGCGTGTAGTTTCACAGATTTAGGGGAGAATGTACGGGATAATATAGTTTTCATTGTATAACCCTGGCTTCCGGGAAACCATTATTTTACAGTTAATTATATTGTTAGTACTGCCTAACATATCTCTAGTTTTTTTACAGCGCTGTTAAGGAATGTGAAATATAGATGATACTATTGATAAGACGTAAAGAACATACTCTAGCCATTAAATTTATTGTAGTGTCGAATAGTACGTACATAAAAGCGAAATGTTTATTATTACTTGTCGTTAAAGTTCTATATTATCCAGTTTATAGTGCGAATCTGAATTGGAGAATCTCATCAGTATCACTAAAGCTTTAAAGTGCTAAAATTAAATTTAAGCTAAAGAAATTAATTAAAAATGTAATAGTTTCTACCTAACTAGTTGGTTATAGAGCTCGTAATCCTAATTTCTATACTGACGAGTTAATTCATGCTGGAACTCTACGTATGTGTAAGTATGGAATCTAAAGTTGTACTAATTAGTCTAGTAGGGTTGGTTTAACTTTCTAGCTAATGTAGCTAATTATCACTTATTCAAATAACATTATGGCTCAAAATGTATTTAGAGAAACCTTAGAGATATGCGGCATCGTTTATTACTTCATCTTAGAAGTAGGAATTGCACTAAGGAATTTAATTAGTCAGTATCAAATACGTGTGTAACCGTATACTGTGCGTACGTATCTCATATGGGATAAAAATTTCTTCATTCATCCAACCAAAAAGTATATTACGAGTATTATTGTACATGACAAAATAGAAATCTGTATATTTATTACACTCTGCTGTACGATATAGTATAGGAGAGGGAAATAAATCACCAGAAATAATAATTCAAGTGGTGCAAGTGTGAAAAGAAAATACTAAAATGGTTCATCTGCCTCTCTAGAAATTGTAGTGTAGG
Organism: Pyrocoelia pectoralis; assembly: GCA_036250285.1. NCBI lineage: Eukaryota > Metazoa > Arthropoda > Insecta > Coleoptera > Lampyridae > Pyrocoelia > Pyrocoelia pectoralis. The sequence continues at coordinate 11,732,187 of CM070075.1, forward strand.
TATTTTCAAAATTGTACGTCATTGTGTTCTTTATTGGAAATGCTTACTGCAATTGAATTCAATTCCAATGCGACAACGGAGGTAGTTTAATTTATTGGAGAATTTCGAAACTTCATTTTATGTGAGAATAAAGGAGTATTGCACAGGGTGCAATTTAAATACAGCGACATCAGTTGCAACAGAAAGTAAGACAAACTGACGCTTATATCTAACAAACGTAATATAAAGACATTCTGCTAATAAATTTCAAGAGAAAAAATTGGAAACCGAGGGCATAAATTAAACAAAGCAAAGCGTATAAGACAGATTGCAATTTACCAGGTACGCAATTACGGTCCTTAGACCTAAACAATTAAGGTGATACCCGTTCTCGTCGACCTTATTTACATAAGTTTAATAATTATCCGACTTTCGTTTGAGATTAATTAATTATTGTAATACAAGGGCACATTAAATTAATAGATTAAGAGTTTTTGGTTAGTCTTTCGACGAGTATTCATAAGAGATATCACTAAGCTGGCCTAATGATTCAAAACGGTCTACGTTTCGGTAACTACAATATTTCTGCATTACATTAATTATAAATTAGTTTAATATTATGATTAAAGGAACTAAACTATTTAACTTTACTAATTATCCCTTAGAGTCTATACCAAATTCAGAAGTAATTAATATGTTAAAGTTGATTAATTTCTGAATATATTGTGCGAAGTCGCTTATCAACCGTTCAGTTAAATTAAGCAAAATTTGCATTATCGGATTTTGACCCTTATGTTGACCAAAGTACCACTGTATGTTAAATGGATAGCGTCTTTCGGAAAACTGATATTTCCTAAAGGGCGTAAGTAAATAACAACTTTTAGTAAAGTAAAACGGTTTATTTTATTTTGTAATTCATTATATTGAGTAAATAACAGATGAAACCCCATTAATATAAGCAAAAGGTAACGTATAGGTATAAATAAGATTTGTCCGACAAATCAAGTAAGTAGTTGAATCATCGTGTGCAGTAGGTATGTGTGTAAGTATTATGCAATGAGAAAAAAATAAGTTTCAGGTAGTGTCCGACCGAATGTTCGGTTTCGGTTTCGGTTTCGGTCGAGTTTCGGCAAAAAAACGAGTTTCGGTTTAGTTTCGGTTTCGGCGGCAAACCTGCCGAAACTACGACCGAAACCGAAACTGCATTCTGGAGTTCCCGCGTTGTGCTCGTTCATGTTCGGCGCAGTAAATTCCATCCAAACGACGAAGACATTTTGCCGCATCCACGTGCCTAATCATGACGTGACTTGTTTGTGAAGTATTTAAGTTATTATTAAGCATTTTAAAGCTGTGAGAATTAAAGAAAAAAATTAAAACTGAGTCTGACTGATTATAATAACGTTTTCTTTATTTTTCCCTCAAAACATGATCTTTGTAAGAAAGTTTCGGTTTCGGTTTCGGTTTCGGCCGTGGCGTATATGGGGGGGGGGGGGGGGGGGCGAAATAAGTTAAAATTCTGCACTAAATTCTAAATCACATGGGTAGCCGCAAATTTTCTCATTACCAAATTGGGGGTGTTAACTCGACCTGACGAACTCTCATGTAGGACCCCCCCCCCCCCCAAATTATCTATAACTACGCTCCTGTTTACAGTCCATTATTATTTGGCATGAAGCAGAGGCAGCTCCAGCACCTACGTGAGTGTAGAAGAAAAGCCAGAATAGGAAGAAAAGAGTTGGGGACATAATATGTATCAAATATTTAGGGGAGTAACAAAAAAGAAGATCGAATGGGAAAGGACTAGAAAAATAAATATTTTGAACAGGTACCTAATGTTATTTTCAACAGTTAGTATGGAAATGGCCAAAGGTGTTACAATTTTTAATTTTCCTTATAATATTGCTCATTAGCTTTTATAGGCCCCTGGGGCTAGGGGGTTGACCTGACAAAGTCAAAATTGACATCAAAATGTGCCGTTCAAAAGGTCAAAGGTGGCGTGTTTCAGGATTTTTCCTAAACAACACTTAGTTAATCTAGAGGGTGCTTTTCATGGGGACGAAAAAAACATTGAATAAAAGTAATTTTCATTCATACTGTCGAATAAAGAATTAAAAGACGCTTCAAATGTGGGGTCGCTCGACTCCCTTTCTCTCTTAAAATTCTTGAGTTACAAAGTCAAATTTGACATCAAAAGTTGTCCCCCAAAAATAAAAATCGACGTATCCGAGCGTTTTTTTAAGAAACTGGTGTAAGTGTCTCAAAACAGGCGTGTTTCCTTTTCAATGGTATTAAGAATTGAAAAAGCCCAAAAAATGGGACCCCAAAAATATATGTTTTCCAAACCAGATTTTTCTTTCTCTACGGTATCACTGGAGCTCCACAATTTTCTTAGTACGGCAGCAAAGACCATTATTTTATTTTTTTACTTTATTCGTTGATGTTCATGCTTCACACTCGAAAGAATGATTATAACACGAGATTTTGATTTTTGATTCTTTTATGTTTCAATCTAGTTATAGTAATGACTTCTAGCAAGCTCATAAGAGAAGCTTTCGCTAATTACTTATTAGATTACTATATTGGTTCATGTCTCTGTAATATATTTTACTGCAGAGGTTCATCCAAACCAAGAATGGAAGGAATCACATATTATTTCATTTAAATTAGTTTTTGTACCTAATTTCAATGAATCGCAAATAAATTACTTTTATTATTGGGTCCATCAATTTTTGGACTATTTTGATTGGAAAAATTAATCCCGACAAGATATGCATTTGGCATTTTTTTTAATCGGCCGTGTTGGTGAGTATGAAATTTTTTTTTCTATGCTAGCACCCCTTCAATTTGTAATATACCGCTTAAAGTGGGATACACAACATTTCTACGTCACGATGTTAGTATACGGATTCGTTAATAGCTTTCGTTTTGATTAGAAACAACTCCCAATTTCCGAGGAAATGAAGAGACGTTTTGGTCAATATATTCATGTTTTTTTCGCGTATTTGAAGAGGTTCAGTTTCAAAACTAATTAATCACTGTGGCCATCAAGATGATAAATATTCAACGAGTTTCCTCCTTCCAATTTGTTTTTTCAAATAATTAAATAAAGATGAGAGTAACATTTATTCTAGTCTAGATTCTAGACTCTAGAACACTACAAACTACTAACACAATGCTAAAGTTTAAGTTACATGAAAAATGGAATTGGAATGCTCTTTTTTGCATCCAAACAAAGCTTAAATACTAACAACGAAGTAAAACGAACATAAATGAGGTATATAAATGTACATTATGTTTCCTAACTAATAGGGCAAGCAAATTAGCTTTTGGTTTCAACACAATTTTTTGTGGAAAATTGTTACCAATTTACTTTCCATTTAATTCAATATTTGAGTTACCTCTAAACATCTGAAATGACCTTCTTACGGCCACAAGCTTGGACAATTATATGTTATCAACATGTCAAATTCACAATGGCGTTCTCTAGTGATGTTCTTGAAAGAATCAGTTCGAGTTCGCGAAGAGTACGGACGTATTTACGTTTCTCTGATGAATGACTAATTTTCTTTTAATTTACGGTTTTTTGTAAAGTCTTGCTGATAGTGTGTGATGCTGCTTGTGATTTGCTGTCGAGCTGTACGCCAGACATTAAAAACGGTGAATTTTTGTGATTTAGTTTAGATAGGTATTGTTTACTTCTGACACCGATTGATATACAGTTTTATCGGCGAATATGGAAATCCCCTTATAATTCTGTTCCTGTACGCTACGTTCACACGTTGCCATATTTGGATTTTGATCAAAATGGAACGTAAAAATGAGGAATGTGACGAAATTGCTTACTTGAAAAGCACAATTAATAAGCTAAAGACCGAAGTCATATCACTTGTTCAATTGAATGATAAACTAAAAAGGCGTATTGAAGAAAATTTGAATGGAAGCATCTCTATGGAATCTTCCTTGCAAGAAGAAAATTCTTGTCTGGTTTGTTTAATCTATAATCTGAAAGCTGAAAACAAAAATTTAAGTAAAGAAGTGTTAGAACTTAAGGATGTGTTAGGTAGTGCAAGGTTTAAACTCCAATAATATATTGGTAAATAGTTTTTCTCAAACAGCTACTTGTGCCCTAAAATCTGCTGACTTACCGTCAAATAGTAAACGGGTTGATTCTAATACCAAAAAGAAAACCAGTTTTACACAAACAACCACCTATTCCGCGAGCTTTGAAGAATTAGTATCATTTGAAAACAAATTAGATAATAAAGTTGACGCCAAGCTTGCGATACAACCTGTAGTATGCGAAGATGCACCCCCTCAATCGCTCAAGAGTATCGTCAAAGAAGATATAAATCGTTCAGGAAAAGCCGCAGTGCCTAAACAATAAAGTGTAACCAAAAGGAGACTCGTTGTTTTAGGTGATAGCCAGATACGTGGGTGGTCTCAAATATTGTCATCATTATTACCTATAGATCCCAACAAATTCAATATAACCATAGACTTTAAGCCAAATGCCAATCTAGATGATATTGTAAACATTACCTCCTACATTGAAGAACTAACAAAAAATGATTTCATTGCAATTATGGGAGGTTCCAATAATGCAATTCAGGGCAGGTGCCTCTCCTCCGAACTGTATCGCGACCTGACTCTGCTGGCAGAGCGTACAAACCTCATATTGTTCGAAACACCATATTGGCATGGTAGACATATTTTGAATAAATTTATTTACCTCAACAACAAACTAATTTATGACACGTTAAATAATAATGGATGCCAATTCCACTTATCAACATCAATTATGTAGTTAATTCAAAAATTTTTACTTCGCATGGTCTTCATTTGAAGGAAAGTGGAAAAGTTACTTTAACTAAATGCCTAATAGAAATCATAAAGTCGACCCCTTTATTAACAAATCGAAATTTAGTCTATATAAATTGTGAAATTCAACTAAAGTGGCTTCAAGAGTCAACGAAAAATCATTGCAGCAAAAAATGTTTGAAGCAAATGAGGATACTACATCTGGAATACACAACTTAGAAGTCAACAATGATTTAAACATAAACACGTCGACGCTGCTCTGGATGTAATTCTGCTCAATATCCAGGGAATCATAAAGTAGCCCAAATTGAAGTAGACTTTTGTGGTGTAAACTATAATTTCTTGTGCTTTACCGAAACTTGGTGTAATTTAGACTCGGTTAAGACATTTCATGTGCGCAATTTCAGCCTCATGTCGTACTTCTGCAGATCTTCTCATATACGTGGCGGTACGGCAATTTATCACAAAAATGGGTTAAATGTAACGCCCCTTGACTTTGATATTTCAAAATTTTGTCTTGAAATTCACATTGAAATGTGTGGTGTAATCTGGCAGTCTGTCTCCAGAACTTTTATTATTGTTTGTTACCGACCCCCTTCAGGCGATTTTAATGTGTTCATGAATAAGCTATCTGCTTTATTTCATATGATGTATAAATGTAATTGTAGATATATTCTAGTTGGTGATTTTAATGTGCATTTTGAGTCAAATAGCAATCATGCCAAACAATTTAATTGCCTTTTGCAATCCTATAACATGATTGCAATTGTGAAAGTGCCCACAAGAGGCAACGCTACCTTAGACAACGTTTTCTTAAATAGATGCGAGGATGTATTTTGTGAAGTAATGCCTTTCTGATCACCGGTATGTTTTACTGTATCGTAATTTTTTAATTAAGACTAGAGACTATGCCTACACTAAAACAAGAAATATTACTCAAGCCTCAATTTCTCGATTTCATGCGTTACTTAAGAACCAAAGCTGGTTTAATATGTATTCTTTCGGAAAATTTGAAGATGCTTTTTCCCATTTCTATAATATCTTTCTTGGCCATTTCAATGCTTGTTTTCCGGAGACCAGTACTAAACGCCAAAATCATTTATATACACGAAAAGGTTGGGTTGACAGCGTCATTAAAAAGTTTAGTAAAGACCTAAAAAACCTTTACCACATTCAACAAACTTATCCCGTCCTTAAACCCTACTATTTGGCACTTAAATGTAAGTACAGGCAATACATTGTTAATTGCAAAAAATTGTTTTATGGGAACCTTATCAACACTTCTAACAACAAAAATAAAACTGTGTGGGGTATAATATCAACACTTAATAACAACGAAAAGGTTGTCAAAAATATCACGCTTTTGACATCTGTAAAAGAAATTGACGATCCCCAAGAAATTGCTGATACGTTCAATACAAATTTCATTAAGGCCCCCTTAGATATATTAAATTCAGTTAAATGCACTAGCTCCGATAAAAACCATAGTTATGACTTCTATAGTACAAATGCAACGAATATTTGTAGTAGTATGTGTACGCTGCCCTTCAGTGAATCAGAGCTATTAAATTGTTTAAAATATTTAAAAAATCGTCTGGTCCTGATCATATACCTACGTTTTTGCTACGATCTAGTCTACCATTCATTATAAAACCTATTACGCACTTGGTAAATTGGTCCTTTTCGGCAGGCATTTTTCCGAAAGAACTCAAAATGTCAACGGTTCACCCTATTTATAAAAAAGGCAGTCCTCAGGACTGGACCAATTATAGACCAATTTCGATTAGCTCTTCACTGGCTAAAGTTTTCGAATATGCTATGCTGGAGAGGCTGAACAATCTCCTTTTCAAACATAACATTATATCTAACAAACAACACGGCTTTCGCAACGGTCAATCAACTATAACCGCCATAACCAGTTTTGTAAATGATATCATCTCTTTCCTCGAAGAAAAGCAGAGTACTCTTGCCATTTTTTGTGATTTAACTAGGGCTTTTGATTGCGTTGACCACTCGCTTCTGACTCAAAAACTGAACACTTATGGCATAAGGCATAAGGGGCGTCGTTGCAAGTTGGTTTTCTTCCTACCTTAGTGATAGATGTCAACAGGTCGAGGTCAAATTTAAAAACGGCGCTACTATAACTAAATTTTTGTCGTCACCACTTAATGTAAACGTCGGAGTCTCACAAGGATCTGTTTTGGGACCAATCCTTTTCGTATTATTTATCAACGACATCGTGAATTTTTTCAACTGTCTCATCTTATATGCAGACTATACCACTGCCTTGATCTCCGGTAAAACCTTGAAAGATGTTCAAAAGCGAGCCTGTGACATCCTTGTTAAACTCAGTAACTGGTTCAACTTGAACAGATTGTTTTTAAATCGCGATAAAACATTTTTTGTTCCATTCTCGTGTCGTAATAGTACAATAATAAACCAATGCAATGCAAACCCACCTCTTCAGACCGCAGGGAAGTTCTTAGGAATATTGATAGATCAAAACCTAAATTGGAAATCCCATTGCGAGTATCTTACAAAAAAGCTGAACGCCTACTGCTATCAAATTCGTCATATTAAAGATCTTATAGGACTACAGCACACATTGTCATATTACTTCGCTCAAATACACTCGAGGTTGATGTACGGCATTATTATATGAGGATCGTCTAGTTCAGCGACGAAGGTATTCCTTGTTCAAAACAGGATAGTTCGATGCGTTGCCGGTAGTACTAAATATGAATCATGTAGACCCAATTTCAAAAAATTACGCATCTTAACCCTAGCATCCATATATATTTTAGAAGTTCTTTCATACATGTTTTCAAACCAGTACCTTTTGTCACGAAACAGTAATTTGCACACGTACCATACGCGCAATAAAGACAAATTTGTTACACCGGTTACACAGAACTCGCCAAAAGTACTTGGAATTAAATTATTTAACATCCTTCCCGATACTGTAAAAGATCTGAAAACATTAAAGGCGTTTAAATCCACAATCAAAAAAATCTTATTAGACGAGGCTTTTTACACACTATTATTGACGAGTATGTAAAATTTTACTCTAAGTAGAGTTGCTTGGTCACTTTTTTGCTACTGTTTTTTACCTACTGATTTTATTTTTGTTTTTTTTTATATTATTGTATTTCTGTTTATCATATTTAATACTTATTGTACTTGTACTCCCATGCAATTTTTTTTTTGTCAGGGAAACTAAATAAATATTATTATACCTATTAACGATTGGAAAAGATTTTAGAAGCTTCTATCAAACAAAGGGCCTTTGCGGTATTTTACATGACGTCCACTTTGCATAATCCCATATTAATTGAATCGACAGACATCAAGTCCGTCCTTATCAATGGATGGCAGTACACTCTTTTTCTTATTTACCTCACCTCTGCTGGAATCAGCGGAACGCACGCTGTGGGCGTTGAACGAAGCACAGACCTAGAAGAACAAAAAACCGCACAAATGCATTAAAAGTTTTTCGCTGATGATCACAGCCTTGGTATCGAAACGTACCCAATTTTTGTTCCTTAGAATGGATGTCTAATTGCTATTTGGTTGGTTTCGTCGTGTCCTCGCGTCATTGTTCCAGTGAACACTATGTGTTGGATATGGTATGTCCAAAAACCTCACTTTATTTCGGATGACTTGCGCATAAAGCATCTCTACAAACACAAAGCTGTTCAAAATTGTTTTCATATGGTAAATCCTGCGAATCGTATGTTATGACTTTGTCAGCTCGTGCAGGTTTGGTGCAACGAGGTTGGTTTAAAAAGTGCACTGAAATCGATCGTAGTTAATTCCCTACCAAATGGATATATTAGAACCTAAACCATTTCTATTAATCAGCTTATTTTTATTTTCTTAATTATCGTCTTTGTATTGTTCCTAATTTGTATAATACGTTCATTGTGCATTACAGCAGCATTCGTTATAAGCACAAGCAGAAGAAACTTAAATCTATATAAATTACGCGATAAATTTTTATCGATGATTGGAAAGGTATTCAAGTGGAAGGAAACTCTAAATGTGAAATTGTACGTAATCTTTCATTAATGACTTACGGTCGCAAGCTGTTTGTGAAATATTACAATAATTTTTCGATTATATTAAATCCGAGAAAGTCGTATTGTATTTTTAAAATGTCGTTCTTATAATTGGATCAGCTGTTTAGAGAGCCATATAAACGAGTTTCATCTAGATTACAGCGAAGATAAGAAACTTTTATAGGGTTATATAAAAATAAAAGATAACAGCTGTGATCCATATAGTTTTCTAACTATACAGCAAGTATCGACAGTAATGTAAAGATCTAAAATAACCAATGGAATCTCAAACTAAACGAGATAACCTTATAGGATATCCAGCCTAAATGTTCGGAACTGCTAAAAATTATTGATTGCAAATTGTTATATTTAAATTTTTCCCAATATTTTGATAATTTTATATTCCCTTGTCGTCGTTGGCTTCCTCATCGTCTCACAACAACCGCTTTATAGAACGAAATGAAATGATTCACTGCAGTTTTACATAAAGCGAATAAATGTCGTGGAGTTGATGAAAAAGTATGTTTAGATTGCAAATTTATTGAAATTAGGTTCTTTACTTTTTTCTTTTGCGGTAAATATATATACTTAAGAAATGCTTTCAAATTAAATAATAATTCAATCGAGTTGTCAGTAATATCACAAATTATGAATTTGTTAAAATAAAGTTAATTATGAGAATTTAATTATATCAAAAGGCACCCTCAATGACTGGTGGTAACACACAGAAGTTAGCCCCGCCCACTTTCAAAATTTACAATTTTTTACTTTTAATCATTTATTTGTCGTTTGTCGGTGTCTTTTGGCTATTTTTAACGTATTGGTTTTAATATTTTCGCTTATAGCCAAAACGTGAATTTAAATCAATACTTACAATTTTTCACTTTCAATCGTTTATTGGTCGATCGGTGTTTTAATTTGTAGTTATTAAGGATTATCATATAGTTATACAGGGTGTAAAGAAATAACGTAGTTGCACCCTTGAGTAGAAGTATTTAAACGTAGCCAGACAATTTTTGTTTTATTGAATTCTCTAAACTTTTTTGATCTACGTAGCGTTGCTTGTTTTTAATCACGTTAAACAAACGTGTTGCTTTGTTAGAGCACTTTCTTAAAGGGAAGCGCCAATGTGAAATTGTTTGCCTGCTTAAGGTGCCCCAACAGACTGTATCCAAAGCCATTAACAGGTTGAAATAACTTAGTCATGAAGGCGACCGTCGGAGTCGAGGAAGAAACCGCCTGTCAATAGAGCCAAGTCCAGGCAAGCAATTTTGGAAGCGGGAACATCAGAAAAATTTCTCGCGAGGTTCGCATTAGTCGTCAGTGTTATAAATCGCTAAAAAGGATCTTCGGCTCAAATGTTACAAAAGACAAAATGTACAGCACCTAGCACCTCATGGACGATATCAAGCTCGTCCGACTTCAAAAATGCCACCAACTTCAGATATGAGCCAAAAATCAATGATGGCAACGAATTGTATTCCAGATTTTATTACATCCTCTGAATGGCCGTTGCGACTCATGGTCGAAAGTTTCAAGAAACGTTTGGGACTTTGTTTAAACGGTGAGAGTGGCCACTTCGAAACCAATTGAGTATGATAATACGTAGTGTTTTTAGCTGTTGGATTATAATTAAAATTGGTGTCGAAGAAAAGGACCAGCTAATTTATTAAAAAATTGATGAATTACAAATCTTACAATTCTGACGTTTCGCCCTTCTAAGAGGGCTTATTCATAGAAACTGTAACAAAGGGACAACATTAAACATAGGTTAATGGAAATTGAAATTATAAATCGGTGAAGTTAAATACAAAAATAATTAAAAAAAGAATTAACAATAAAAATGAAAGTCAGTGCCAGATGTTTGTTTGAACATCTGGCACTGACTTTCATTTTTATTGTTAATTCTTTTTTTAATTATTTTTGTATTTAACTTCACCGATTTATAATTTCAATTTCCATTAACCTATGTTTAATGTTGTCCCTTTGTTACAGTTTCTATGAATAAGCCCTCTTAGAAGGGCGAAACGTCAGAATTGTAAGATTTGTAATTCATCAATTTTTTAATAAATTAGCTGGTCCTTTTCTTCGACACCAATTCCAATTGAGTATGTTTCTGAAAAATAAACTCCGTTACTTCCTAGCACTCCTACAGTAGTCATCCTCAAACAAATGTATTTTTAGGTAATTCACCCTACGTTGTTTTTCAAAAATTAAAGCCACAAACCGTACCTGTACAAATTTGACGTAAGTCACTACGATCTACTTACCAAAGAAAGTACATACTACTACTACATCTATCATCTTTTTCTTCTCGTTATTACAAACATCTTAGTTTAATGAACGCATTTATTAACCCTTAACATTCTCAGTATAGTGTGTTTAACCATTTCCATAAAATAAATGAAGGAAACTCTCAACCTCCCCTTTCCTTTATTTATTTACCTTACACCCCCTTTGTGAGTTCAGAACCTTACAAGATGTCATTTCCGTTAATTTAAGGGTACTATTTATTGAAGGAAGTATTTAAAAAAGTTAAAAGATACCACATACGTTATGTGTGTCGCTGTCTATTATTACTAGACAAGGGTATAATTTTAATGTATAGTTTTGTAGCTGAAGTAGGGTTTCCCTGTGGCTGCAGGCGATAAACTATATTTAATAATAATGCTGCCGGCGTTATTCCTTAAATGAACCTAATAGTGTTTAATAACACCCTCGTGTTCATCAAAGTTATGAATGATTGAATGACAATTATTTTTGGTGTTAACCTGAAAGGGAATTAATGAATTATTAATAAACCTATTAAGTTGCCCACATGATGAAACAACGTCGGTATTTTTGCTGCATTTGCATACCTTTTCGTTCAGTTCGTTCCATCTTGATTTTTTATCCTGTGTAAATATATTTCGTTGGATATGATGTACGTACTTGACTTGGAACAAAAAAATTATCATTCAAGGAACGATTAAACAAAGTTTGGTGTTTGTATCGAATCCTTTAATATTTTGTTTATTTATTTTAATATTATATTCTTTTCTATGTCACAAACATCACCATAACTTGTCACTGAAGATGCACTGCAACTATACTACAACTTTGAACACGGCAACTATGTTTGTATCAGCATTTTTCTATTAAGCGCGCGTCGATAGACATAGGTACACCGTGTCCAAGATAAGGAGGGCCACTACGGGCATTTCGGAAACGGTAAGGGATAGAGTTTGGGTTAAATGGGAGAAAAGTTGCCCATTTTGGAGTTTAGTAAAATGATATTTTTAAACCGACGAAATTCCGAACTGTTCCGAAGTTATGCGACAAAAAGCGAATTTTCACGATTTCGTTTTTGATAAATGGTTACTTTGTGGTTACGTTATAGTAAGAGAACCTTCTTCAGGAATTTGTTAATGTTCTTTAACATGGCATACAGCAAATTGAAATCCGACGTTTCTTTTTCGAGTAACGATCATCAACTTTGTTTTTTTTAAATACGGTTTCATTCAAGCATGCACCACACTTTATGGTTTAATTACGATTTTTAAACTTATGTTACGATTATCGGATTCCAATTGGCTGTATGCCATTGTCGCATAACTTCGGAACGGTTCGGAATTTCGTCAGTTTGAAAATGTAATTTTACTAAACTCCAAAATACCCAACTTTTCTCCCATTTAACCGAAACTCTTACCCGTTATCACCATACAAATTAAGGCCTGCTTATAGTTAAGTACAGTTTAAATACCATTGCAACCATTGTCTCAATAATCGTTGCCATGGCATATAAGTTCTGCCTAACTTTAAGCATGCCTTAATTTATATGGTGAAAACGGGCATCGTCGGTCTCTTACCGTTTCCAAAATCCCCATAGTAGCCCTCCTTATCTTGGACACAGTGTATATGAGAAACTCAATATACTCCATGATGGACGCACAAATCTATGAATTCTGGTTAAAAACACCATTCAAGAAACGGTGAATAAAGTTTGATTTTCCAGAAGGTGCGTGTACGTCATGGACATTTTACATAGTTACTATTGTTATTATATAATAACAATAGTAACTAAGAAAAATGCCTATGACGTACACGCACCTTCTCAAAAATCAAACTTTATAAAAGATTACCCATGTAGCATTTAATATTGGTGTAATATTGGCATTTCATTGTAAATATATTGGTAGAATATTAATGTACAATATTATCCCAACATTGAAATGTGAACAATTTTACGTACTGGGTAAATATTACTAACCGATATTATTTCAATATTGAGAAAAATATTTATACAATATTGGCCCATTATTGTTTTGTAATGTGTCCCAAACTTTGTAGGAAAAGTGGTGGTGTCCTGGGCCACACCAGAGCCCTAACTGCTCCGAGGGACTATTTCCCAGTGCGCAGCTCCTGCAGAGCTCCATGTGCTCCGGTGGCTCCTTTTCCAGGAACTCCATTCACTTCGTGTAGACTCGGAGGAGATCGGTGATGGGGAAAAAAGCTTCTGCTTCCAGTAGGACTCGAACCATTTATTTTTTTAAAGTTGAATACTATAAAATCAAGAGGAGGACATATATAATATATTTTGATTATTTTGACATCTCTAAATCGGCGCAAATTATTATTCGGCGGATCATTATTATTTGTGAATATTTTTCTCATGTAGGCTAAATATATCATTTTAAATATTCAGTAATATTGAAAACACAGTATTGTGTGTTATTGATAAATAACTATTGACTATATTGTATAGCAATATTGACTATTATATTGTAAATGTGTATGTTATATTGCCTAAATATCGATTTTCAATATTTTTAGTAATATTGCGCACGCAATATTGGTACATTATGTGTGTACAATATTTGAATTTACATTAAATAGCAATTTTTACTAAATATTGCAAATATTGTTCTTATATTCACTACATATTGTATTTCCAATGTTTGTATAATATTACAAAAATATATTCATGCAATATTGGCTGCAGTTCGACAATATTGCCCCAATCTCTCTATATTGAGCCAATATTCCACCAAGCTAACGCCAATAAACGGTGCTACATGGGTAATCAGCATTTATAACAAAATATTTTAAGGAATAGTTATCAACTACATCCGTAGGGTACATTATTACTTCCAATTCTTGTACTTTTGGGTTACTCATTACGATTGGAAGTTATTGATGAAGACTATCGCCAAATTATAAATTATTTGCTTTCACACTTTTCATCATATTGCACTTTCATAAGTATTCCATCTTTGATTATTCATTACAAAGGAATTATTTTCCATCCCAGTGGAAATTTAACAAATGACAATGAAGAAGGTCTTGTTAATTTGCTATAGAAATCTGCACTGCATTTACCTATAGGTATTATAATCGCAGGGTACAAATAAACCATTTAGACTATTCAGGAACGATGAAAATTTGTGTTAGGTAGGTAAGGGATAAATCGTGTGTCGATTTGTTAACAGTTGGTATTGGTATACATATATGTCTTATCGACCTAATACGTACATAGTTGCTTATTTCTATCTTTTGTACATTCTTCACTCCATCATACCGACAACGTATATTTTTGGCGGCGTAAAATGTTATATTTTGTTTTTTCAAGATCATTTTCATTTTATTGTCACATAAAACCCATACTGTATTTCGGCTCCTTACCTCTATATTTTCTGCGATCGAACTATGGAAGGATAGATACTGAAATAAAGCACAACAAACAACTAGGTACATAAAATAATAATAAAACACGATGTGCTTTCTAATAATATAAAAGTATACATCACAGTTAATTTAAAATTATGTCTTCATTAGCAAAGAAAACACTTTAACCTTCTATTTCGTATAATACATTAACGGGCAATTAGATAAATAACGTTACTTATAGTGTAATTAAAAACAGTTAACGCAATTAGAATAGGGAAAATGCATCTTGATATTCCAAGAAAGTGCATTTAATTTAAAACGTGGCAATTATTCACGTTTTAAATACGTCTTTAATTAAAAGCTGGGAATGGAAAGGAAATCGCTGTAAAGAAATGAAGCACATAAATTCTTTGTTCATTTACATGAAATCGATCACGTTAAAAATTTATTTTAGGCGCAATTCAGACACACGCTTTTTTTTCTGACAGGAAGAGATCACGTTATATTACCAAAGACTATATACTACTAACCTTCTGGCTTGTCTGAATGACTGGACTATGGCCTTGGATAATAAGGACCCAGTGGACGTTATTTACCTCGATTTTGCAAAGGCATTTGACAGAGTCCCTAAAAACCGCCTTCTGTATAAATTAGAAAATTTGGGTATTCGTGGGAAATTACTTGCCTGGATCAAAGCGTTCCTCACCAACCGTAGATTCTGTGTAAGAATTGATGACCGTTACTCGTCCGTTCGTCCCGTGGTCAGTGGTGTACCCCAAGGATCTGTTTTGGGCCCCTTATTATTTCTCGCATATGTGTCGGACATTTTTGGGGTTGTGTCATCAACCTGCGCCGCCTTCGCGGATGACATAAAGATTTATGGCAAACCGTCCACCAACTACACCGTGTTACAACAGGACCTAGATGCTATTAGCAAATGGAGTGAGGACTGGCTATTACCGTTGAACGTTGGAAAGTGTGTTGTACTGCATCTTGGCAGGGAAAACCCGCGTATGCCTTATTTTATCAACGGACGCGCTCTAGCACCTGTGAGCTCACACTGCGATCTCGGAGTAATTGTGACCGAAAATTTGTCATGGTCTGACCACATAGCACACATTTGCAAAAAAGCGAACAGTGCTACATACCTCCTCAATAAATCGTTTCAGAAAGTGTCGTTTCAAACGTTTATGTACCTTTTCAAGTGCTACGTGCGACCGATTTTAGAGTATGCGGGTCCAGTTTGGAATGCAGATCTAGTGCGGGACAAAATCCTACTCGAATCGGTTCAACGTCGTGCATCACGTTTGCCGTTTGGGCAGTGCAGACCTCCTTACGAGGAACGTCTAGCTATGTGTAAACTCACAACTGTTGCTGAACGCAAAACACGGGGTGACCTAATAGTGACTTACCGTTGTTTTCAATCCCTCCTTGGGTGCGACCTATCATTTCTGTTTGTGCCAAATACGGATCCTCGCCTTAGAGGCCATGAACGAAAACTAAAAAAAGAAAAGTTCAAAACAAGTGTCCGGCAAAATTTCTTAGCAAATAGAGTCTTTTCCCAGTGGAATAATCTCCCTGTTTCCGTAGTCTGTGCAACCACCCTAAATACCTTTAAAAATAATTACGATGCTTGGCTGGCTGCATCAAATTAAATTAAATTAAATTAAATTCTAATTAAATTGTAATTAGTAACGTAAACATAGAAAATAGGCATGCATGAAGTTAGAATCAGTTTTTGTGGATTCTCATCTACTTGTATTTGTCGTATGATATAGACTTTCCTTCTTTTGTTTTCTGTTATATACCTACATATAATTCCAAATTTGTTATATTCTAGTTACATTTTGGTTGATTATTTTATTAGAATATGAATTCAGTAGTTTTAGCACGTTCATTAGAATTTTAATTTTGTATTAGGCTTACATAGGTTTTGCGCCTCAGCCTTTACTGTTGTATAATAAATAAATAAATAAATAAATATATTATCTTTGATATTACCATCTAAATTTTGTACAAATTATCTTAAATTTCGTAAATCAAGCTTGAAGGTATGGTATAATTCGCTACTTCAATAATTCCGAACCAATTCTAAACTCGGGCGGTGGCTTATCTAGTAATGACAACCTGACTTTACATCGAAGTGTGCTGTTGAATTTGAATTTATCATAATCTATTCGGCCAAGGGCTTTATGGCTCTAATTCAAACTTTACTAAAAGTACATAGTATAAACAAAGCTCGGTGCTATTGTTGCATGGACAGTGTATTTCGTTTCGCTATATTTGCATCGGCAGTGTGCACTACTTGGTACTCGCAGCTGTTTGCCATTACTCTTTTCTTGTAATGTCCGGTACAAGATTGTATCTAACTTTACGATCGCAATATAGTCTGGTACAGATCGGATCTTATTTCCTACTTTAATAAGCAACATTGAAAGCTGTACGTGTACGTATACGAATACTGCCATTGGTAAACCAATTTGGCGTAATAGAAATGTATATTATGGCATAAATACAAACTTTCTCGTTCGCATTTTCCTAATATTTCGTAACAATTGTGATAAGATGATCAAATAAGAGAGAATATTTCGACAAAATAACGAAATCGAATGTTTTTTTAAAACGGTTCGTAACTTTTAACAAATAATTTTCTCGAAGTTATTAAAAGAATCCTTGAACCATAAGTCTTAAAATAATTAAAAAAAGAACTGAAAAACAATGAATAATGAATTAAAATCTTAATAAGTTAAAAATTCAACGAAATGTCACGATGTTTCGGAATTAATCAACACTTACTTAATTTAGCTTAAACTACCGGTGAGTTTTAAACAAAAATTGCTATTTTAGTATAAAGGAAGTAAAAAGCCCACGCCAATAAATTCACGTCACTAAACACAGGTAGAGCTTAATAAGTCGAAAAGACATTTGCACCTCTGCAAAGGTTTAATTAGCAATCAGCGCTGTTTCTTCGTGTACCTAATTCACCAAAAATCCCATACTGCCATAGGCGGATTTACGAATTTGCCGCCCCCAAGACTGGAAATATTTTGTGTTCCTGCGTAATTTTGAATTTTGAATAATCAAATATATTGAAGAAAACATATTCAATTTAAAAAATGCTAAAGCTGATAAAGGTCTCATAATGTGTTGAAGATACCTTTAAAAACTGTTTATATCTAAATCATTTATACATTAAAAAACACAGAGCGTCGTGCGCAGTCAATTTGGCTGTATGTACGGAACATTGGAATACCTTCGTGATAGCTGAGGCAGACGCAAATTTAGATATAGTAACTTCAGGTATTGCACAGCTAAAGAGATTTACGAAAGCAATTGTTGTGGGGTCAGATACAGATCTGTTAGTATTACCTGTGGCCCTTGCACCACTGGATAAACCAATAATTTTTCAAAAGGAAGTTTATGGTAAAACATCAACAGTGATATACTACAACGTTATGCAGTTACTGGATGTGACACAACTTCATCTTTCTTTGGCTTTGGAAAAACAAAATCTGTCGATATTATCAAGAACAATCCCCAAGCCACGATTCAAGCAGAGACATTTTTGAAAGAAAATGCGTCTCGCCATGAATTATTGGAGAAGGGAGAGAAGTTCATTCAACATTTGTACCTACGGGCTAAGCAAATGTTCAAATTTGAATTAAGGCTGTTATTTCAAGTTCACGTCTATTACCAGTAAATCAACACTTAAATCCAACTTTGATTTACTGAAATTACCTCCAACGTCAGAAGCAGCTCTCCAACATCTATTGAGAGTTTACCTTCAGGTTGAAGTTTGGATTGGCAACAATCTTCAGCCTACGAACTGGGGATGGATTTACGAAAATGTAAAAAGTAACGAAGAGACAAAGAAGGCTCTACGGCCTATTCCTAGCACAAAGACGTTTGCTCCAGATGACCTCCTATACCTATTATCATGCAGCTGTAAGACGCCATGTGGAAACTACTGTAGATGCAGGAAATCAGGGTTACATTGCTCCGCTATGTATGAAAACTGTAATGGTTTATCGTGTCATAATTCCCCTGAAATAACGGGTGTCCCATTAAGAATGCACAATTTAATTTTCTAATAAAACACAATATTTACTTGAAAAATTCAAACATTTTTATTTTAAACTAATGAGTACACAATGCCATTATGTGTGGAATACAATATCGGACAAATTTCCGCGAAGACTTTGCTGACACACCCTTACTCTTTTTGCAAAATTTGTTATGACATTTTCGCACATTTGTGTCTCGATATGAGATGACACGGCCCGGAAATTTCTCCTGCAACAATTCAATGGTTTCCCGCGCGGTATGACAGGTGGCACATTTTCACTAACCGCAATGTCTCTAGATGACAATTGAGCCGTCGCAGGCGCTGCTAGCCAAAGGGAACGAAAATGGCGCGCAATTTAAATTGTGCATTCTTATTGGGACACCCGTTAGATGAAGAAACAGACGATCGTTTTTAGATTTAAATCACTTGGTTAATATTAACATAATTAATAATTAAATGCTATTATTTAGAATCTTGGCATAGTGTAAATACTTAATACTTGTATATATGTTTGAGGTGGGTGGGTGGTCCGTGATGCTGTCATGTAACATATATTTTTTTATCCTTTTCATTTGCTGAAATAAATATGACAGCAGCCGGTTGCCAGTCCGGGGCACAGCGGCTCCATAACTGGTGGATAATGGAAAACCCTATTTATTTCATGCAATAGGGTAGGGTTAGACCCCCCCCCCCCCCCGGCACCACAACTGGTATTCGAAATATAATTTTTGTGTTCACTTATTCAAGGTGTTTTTTTTTATTTTTGGACAAAAACTAAACTATAAAAGGCTAAAATAACAGTTTAAACTTGCAATAAATTTGGTATTGAAACTATATCAATTAAAGAGAAACATTTATATATACATATATACAATAAAAAACTTATTCCTTACTATATACACGCATTTACTAATATAATATTGCAATAGTCATTGTCCATTTATCCCTGCAAGGCGGTTACAAAAGCTGCGTCGGACCACTGAAGCGGAGTGCAAGCGCTATCTATGACGACGTCCCAAGCGCAAGCGATAAACTTAAACAAGCAATGAATCACATCAACTTGAAGCTAAAGATACACACTAAAAGTTTTATTTGAACCATTTTTGTGTATTTTAATTAACAACAATAATATAGGTAATGAAGTAAATTCACGTGCTTCGAGAAACCATTTTTTTGTGTTTGTTGTTTTATAGGTCCCTTAATATCAACTTTAACGAAAAGTTTATAAGAATAAGATACTTTTTATGGGTACTAAGGAACAAAATTTAAAAAAAAATAATTCTCTACGAAAAATATTAAAGAACTTGTAAGCAATCTAGTGAAACTATGCATTAGTAAGCTGTTAGGGGTAATGGGGGGAGAAGCACAAGGGGGAGAGGCGGGGACTTTTGCAAAATACATGTCTCATAACGGTGTATCACATATAAAAAATGTAGCTTTCCCCTAATTTGTTGCGACAAAAAACCTTCATTGACTGGGCTATATTTCAGTGAGTTTTTCACTAACATCTTTCCTTGATTTTTACATTAAAGAAACTCAAATGCACATTGAGAGTTATTTATGACTTAGTAGACCCTGGAGAGTCTGAGATAGAGTAAGGTAGTAAGTAAGATAGGTCAGTCATTTTGCAGCATAATAGTGAATTATTGAAAATTGGTAAAAATACCCAATTGTATAGAAAAAAAACATTGCTTTCTAAATATCAATGTTAATCTAAGTTAATATTTAAGGGTTTTATACTTTTTTGCAATATTGAATAATGCAGATTGATTTAATGAAGAAGGTAATTATCAAAAGAGTTGACTTCGAACACACGTACCGGTACCATCAGTATGCTCACATATCCGCGTTTCGTTTCACAGGTCATTTTAAAAAGAAAATCCGAAATTTGGGTTCATATAAAAGATTTTACTAACACGAGATTGTTATAATTTAAAATCGACATACTTCTGACGTGGCCCCTCGCATTTTTCTTATTGAACAGACTGTGAATGGATAGACTAATTGTTATTCCGCTTTACTGCCGATTAGATTATTCACTCACTTCAAAATTGTATTAGATGGAGGAACTCAACGAATGTTGACATATTGTGCATACAAACTACATCCGTTTTAAAAAACTTCTAGACTCCTTTGAATACACACCACCCTAATATTATTGAATAATTTTTAAACTGTCGTAGATTTTTTAATTAAAAAATAGTGCAACATGTATTAAACCGAAGCGTGTTTCATTCCAAAAAAAAATTTAACCACCGTTGTCCACGCTTTGATCTATAGGGTGGAGGAACACATTGTTAGGTATGTTTTAAATCATTAATAACAGCTTTTAATAAAAGTGCTTGTGTTATAGTATGTCGAGTAAGAGACACGAAATTTACTTTCATAATAGAATTGAAAAATGATCCAATTGCGTTAAGGAATTTCACACGCTTCGCAATTACTTTACATTACAAATGTGTTCGTCAAGAAATAGAGTGGAATTCATTTACATAGTACAGTATAATAAACTTCCCTGGGTTGATTTAAATGTATTGTGTATTTATCTACAACGTCTTCACCTAAAACGTTAATGCGAATTTAATTACACTTACAGGTGTCGGCCGATTGGTCTATTAAACGAAAAGGAAAAAATATTATGCGCCTTAAAATAAAATTAATAGAAGTGCGTTAATTAACCAATCTAATGTCTTATTCATTTCAAAACTTAGCTTTAGCGAATGCTAATATTTTTAATTGAAGTTCCATTTAGAGAACTCGGCATTCATTAACCTGAATATAAGTCCTATTTCATTCTGTTTAGCTGTCTACTTCATTAACATTTAACATCAAAGGCTTTTTTTGAGAGTAGGTATCGTATTTAATTTATTTTGCTAAGCTATTGCTTTCCATTAAAATTTCATTTATTCTTAATTACGACGTCGATCTTAATACCTGAAATATTATGAAAAATATTATCGCTTTAACAAAATGCAGTTGCGTAATATTTGAAATCGCGTTCCTTTCATCATATTTGCAAAAGAATGAACATATCATATTGTTTCAGAACAGAAGGCATGTGCCTGTCATGCATACAAATGGTTTATACCGAAATAAATGTCAGGGTCACCGAAGCGTGATGTGGCATCTCCAATATGTGTACCTTATCGAGGGTGCTTACAGAATTTTTATGTATTCTATCAACTTGGCAGACCTCAAACTTTTAACATGTTACACACTTTTAGTATACGGGTTTTCATAAAGTGTACTTTAGTATTACTTTTATGTAACGGTTAACGTAATATACATTTTAATAACAGACAGGATCCTTACGTACACAACGCATTTAACACAAATATAGCATAATTTATCCTCCTTCAAGTATCAAATTCTTTTTTCTTTACATAAACACAAATGCGTTCTATATTATCTAGTAATGGATGGATCATATGCCTGATCGTATGCAGTATTTTCATAGTTGGTAGAAAAGGTAAAATTTTCACATTTGAAGTTATAATACAGACAGAGATGTATCCCAAGCATCGTTTTCAAGTCCCATTCTATTTATATTTCATGAGTTGTTCAATTTCACATCATGAACATAACTCATACCTGCTTATCAAGGAAATGAATCACGTCACTTCTGAATGAAGTTGTAGAATAAGGTTGGGTGTACTAGTGTTTTATTCTGTGGTATAACAGGATAGTCTGATAAAACAGGATACCATGTTTTATTTCAAAACAAGTAGTACGATTTATCGGGTATGAGCGTAACTGATGATAACTCTAGGTGCGTCCCGTTTTACACAACTACATCGTCAACGTCTCTTTTAGGCTTGGAGTGCAATGGGAAAATATAAAAGAAAATCACAACGGCAGTCTTGAGACGAAGACAGTATGCGTCAGGCTGTTAAGGAGGTACTGGAAGGAAGAATGGGGTATCTCAAAGCTTTTAAAGAATATAAGGTTCCTCGTACAACTATTGAAGCGAGAGTGAAGAAAATTAAGCAGGGTGTTCTAAACAGGGAAGATTCAGGAAAAAAAGGACTAAGACGACAACTAGAAAAGACATAAAAGCAAAGAAACTAAAGGGCAGTAGTAGTTCAGAAGAAGAGACCATGAGAGAAAGACAAAAGTGTATTAAGAGGGAAAGGGAAAGAAATCAAAAGAAAGCAATGATTCCAGTTCAGAATATGAAAGCGAAGAAGCGGCCTGCATAGTTTGCACCGAACTTTATTCCACATCTAAGGCAAAAGAAGGATGGATAAGGTGCCAACATTGCGAAGGTTGGGCCCAGGAAGCTTGTGCGGGAGTAGGGAAAGACGAAGACGAAGTTTTAGAAAAAAGGAATGGAGACTTTTCGGAAGGCAAGTGTTCAAAGAAAGGACAACATGGGCAAACTGTTAAAAGGCACTGAAATCGATAGTGATTTACGATGTCTGTCGAAAGCGATATAATAATGAGAAATTAATATCTGCATCTTTGCGTAGAGGAAGCGATGTCGTGACTTGCCATCCACAATTGCGATTCACTACCTCAACATTCTCATTCAGAGATCTTCGTTTTTTGTGCTCTTGAGAATACTGCTCGAGATAAGAATTGCAGGAGATATTGCTCTCGTTTGCATTCGAACCTATTTTTGTACTTGGTACAATTTTTTTATGCGCGAGTTGTGCTACTGAGCATCGACTGCGGCCAATTGACATGCTTGAGACGCTCAATGATCACTCGACCCCAATCACCATTACGAGCTGTAGCAAGTTCTGATATGCTACGATTGCACAAGGCGCCTGTTTTTTTTTCGCTATAAACTCTATTGCAGCAGTGCACAAAAAACAATGATCTCAACGATTCTAAGTTATAGCTAATGTCGATATTATAAATTATTGTGTCGACATCTAAAGCATTAAAAATAACAGGGTAAAACTCAAAACCTCCCCTTATAACAGTATATTGTAGATGAGAAAATGAAGGTGAAAGATGAAATAAATAAGTACAAATATCTAACTGAAACTGACGCAGTGCAAATAGACAGGGTAAAATGTTGAAATTAATGGACGTTGTCACAGCTTATCCATCGATAGCTACTGTGACAGTCTCAATCGCTAAATGTAATAATCAAGGAATTTTTTATAATAATTGAAGTTTTTTAAAATTTGGGGGGAACTGGCAACATGTTTCGAAGCCTAACATGTTTCATTATCAAACCAACTTATCAGTTACAACGTTAATGAGGGCATGTAAAAACTAATAGGCTAGGTAAAAAAATGTGAAAGATAATAATGAAATACATTGTTTTTGCTGAAGGGGAAAAACAAAACTAGATGAAAAGTTATAAATTGATTAAAGGCAGCCCCCTAAGGGGAGCCACAAATATGTGAAAACACATTAAAAAAGCTGGATCCCAGCAAACACATTTATATATAAAATGCATATAAATTATGTAAGAGCTTTTTAGATTTATATAAAACTGGAACAAAAATAAGAGATATTTAATGTCAGGATGTCAGCAATTTTCAAAATAATATATATGTCTATTAGATGTAAATTCTTCTACATGAATTTATGTATATT
Organism: Pyrocoelia pectoralis; assembly: GCA_036250285.1. Classification (NCBI taxonomy): domain Eukaryota; kingdom Metazoa; phylum Arthropoda; class Insecta; order Coleoptera; family Lampyridae; genus Pyrocoelia; species Pyrocoelia pectoralis. The sequence continues at coordinate 11,756,307 of CM070075.1, forward strand.
TTATGTAATATTTAATAAAAAAATATTAGTTGTAAAAGCGCTGCGATGGCCAAAATTTCAGCTACTCGAGCATAATGTAATTATTATCAATGTAAAAAATTATTTAAGCAGTTCCATACAAAAAATGGAAAAACTACATTTTACGTGCAATTGTACTTTTAATTATATTTAACTTAATTCTTGCACGAACCCGTTTTTACCTGAACTGAAAGCTGACAGTTTATTATGATATACTTGCTTGAAAAGTGTCCCTTAACCGGATTCGAACTTTGGGAGTGGACGTTGCAAATTCCGAAATCCGACATGTGTTTTCATTGTTCCCGACTTTGTACCACTGCGCTAATCTGTAACATCCCTTTTTTTTATTTCGTACTTCGTAACTTTGCGCTGTTTCGCGTTATTAGTTTAAATTTTGTTTGATTATATCTATCTTTAACTTTATGTTAAAAATGACCAGGATTTAATTTATTTTATATTGTTTATTTTCTATATAAATTAGACACATTTTAGTCGATACGGATCTAAAATTAAAGGTACGTGAACTACAATTTTTGGCGTTGTAGAAAACACGCGCGTTCGACTACTTATGTGGCGCAAATCGAAACGGACTTTATTTTCGACCATACAATATATGCAATCATAATTTCTAATTATATTTACAGAAGGCACACATAAAAAGTAAGTAATATTACATATAACGTACATAAATCTAATCATGTAAATATGACAGCACATGAATTTCATGAGTGATATGTAATTATCTATATGTATATATTATATGAATTTCTATTTTCGTTAAGGTTTCCACGGATGGATATATTGTTTGTATTTTCTTCTGATTACAGATGGAATCGAAACGTAGGCATTTTCTACAAAAAAACCAACACGGAGAAACTCCAGAAGAAAATACAAACAATATATGAATTTCTGTATACAGAATATCCGTAAATTTCTATACTATTATGTAAAATATACATAATTGTGTGACATACGGTTTATATAACATATTAAAGAATACTTACATACTAGATATATAAAAAAGCATATAATAATAATAATAATAATAATATACATAGTTAGAAAATTTCTAAACATAACGGAAGATACCGCACATCACTCAGAACCACATCACACACTTTCAACTAATACCATTCAAACACAAAATGAAACACAACACTCAATCCTCCCTTCACAAATTGAAACTCTGTTGCATACACAACATAACATTATAGAAAGTCCATTACCAACACACAACACTTCAACAATCACTCATGTAACACCTCTAACTCGTTCTCATGCACTCAAACGTAAACACACAATATACTCACATCATCAGAATTCGCAATTAACACAAAACACAAACAACACATTACCCACTCAAGTGCAACCTATGCGTCGAGCTAAACAACAAAAAACGCTTACACAATAACCATAACACTTTTTCAAAACATACATATTATGTTCATTTTTTCTTTTCTATAAAAAGTCACTAAGTCACGAATAAGTGACGCCAACGGAGAAGCCTAGGAATATAGGGTCTCTTTTTGTTATTGATGCGCGACGCTGCGTTCATGTTAATGCCTTCACGGAAAGAGGGTCGACGGGACGTGGCTTTTACAAATTGGGATCAAATACACCGAGGCTTCTCAAACAAATACATTCTCTAAAATGTGATCAGCGTTGGTTTTATCAACGTCATTTAATTTAATGAACATAATATGTGTATAGTATTTAGTATGTTCACTTTTTAACAGCAACTTCAAATTTATATTGTATAGATATATGTATTAGTAGGACTAATCGTAACTTGATTTCGATCCGTGCGATTAGTTAACCAGGCTTGGCCTGAGTATCGATAACAATCGAAGTAGGTACATAATAATAATAATGTTTATTGAACTGAAAAAATCATTCAATAGGGACAAAGATCGGCATGGCCGTTTTTCACTTTTCCCTTATTAACTATATCTAGACAAAAGTAAATATATACATAAGTACAATATGCAAGAATTAAATATACATTTTTCCGTTTATCGTAACGCTTGCACACTTGACAAAGTATTTTTAAATTTCTTACTAAAACTTAGAATAGAGGAGCATTGGGTAAATAATAGCAGATGTTTATTAATTAGTTGAGGTGCGAAGTATGAAAAACTAGATTTGAACTTATTGCTGGAGTGTTGCGGGATACTAAATAAGTTAATATTTCTTAGAGCAAGATCATGTGTTGCAGATTTTCTAGATAACAGCGTATGGAGATATTGCGGTTCTTTGGTTTTTAAGATTTTGAACAATAATTTACCATAAAGAAGCATAAATCTGTATTCTATTTTCAAAATACCTAAATTATTGTAGTAGGGCGTGATATGTTTGTACCGCTTAATGTTAAACGAAAAGCGCATACAACTGTTTTGTAGGATTTGCAGTTATGTATATGTAGGGGTATTTACTTCAATTTTACATATGTTGTATGTATATTTTATATGTGTGTTTGCTGGGATTAAACCACATAATTGACGCACATTGATGGTCGCACGAAAATTGACAACATTGATATGGTCCACCACCATATCTAAAGCATTTGTGTCTTTTAACTATTTTCTTAAAGTAAACCAACTTCATGTTTCAGTGTCATATGTTTTCTTAACAGCAGTTTTTGAAATTTCAGAATTCTTCATCGTAAACCTGTTTAGATTTTTTATGGTAGCAAATTTAACACAAACGGATTAGCAATTTTCGTAACTTTACATGGTGTAGAAATCTCCTAGATGTTCACTCATTTCCCTCTCACCTAATTAAAAAAAAAACCATCTGAAAGTGAAAGCGTATTGGAGAATTTCTAGTTACTTATACTTAAAAAAAGGATCCATTTCAACAATCCATTATGTCTACCTTTAACCTAATATAAAACCAACATAGTTTTTCTCTTAAAATTTTCCTACCAAAACCTATGTTAAAAAACTATCACCTTAGAGAAGGTTTTGACTTTTACTTTCAGCCGACTACACAGCGATATTCAAATCTACCTACCCAATTGAATTATTTTAAAGCTTTCCTTATCCTTGTAGGCTGTCATTAGGATGTTTAATTTCCTATTATACAACGTACCATAAACGAAAACGTACTTTCTAGGTACATTTGTGTTAATTTTTTCTCAAATTAAAACATTGATACTTTGTTTACATTATTCGAAATTGTTCCAAAGTATTTGTTGTATGTATCAATTTCTTGTTTACTATACGTGGTGCAATTAAATTATCATCTATTAAAAATAGTATTTATGTATTACGATAAAAACATAGTTCCTCATATAATTGGAAAATTTGGCATGTACACATCACACGCCAAATTTTCTATGGTAGAGAACTGGTACCCCTATTGGCTAACCCACAAATGAAGATTTTACTTGTAATATGAAAGAATTTACATTCGTGCGTATTTTCCAGAAATGAAATGTAGCTCGAGTTGAAAAAATAGCACGATCTTAGAAAGATGTACAGAAAATTTGAAAACAAAACAATTTCTACTGCAAATGGAAGATTTAAGCTCATAATACCTTGAGCGTCAATTTCCTCAATCCTTTTTTAAAATTTTCTCGGCTTGAATGAATTGACTTTGTTTTATGATGTGAAATGATTAATGTTGTTTTCGTATTCAAATTGGTGACCTACTATTAAAATGTAAAAGAATTCTACGTCCCAAGGTATTTTATCACACCCTGTTTTATTATTACGGACACATCAACTTATAGTGGAATTCTTATTCTAGGGTATAGTACAAAAGAATTCTCAAATAAATGTGAAATATTTATACATTATTTTTTAGAATGGAAGAAAGCGGAATCCTCCGAAGTATTTAACTTTAATCATTTAAAGTAAAATTGAAATAAATTAACAATAGAAAGAATATTGTGACTTTTAAATGTAATAGACGGATAACCCTTCTGAGTGTTGGTGTAGTACAAAACCACCCTCTTGCGGTTGAATCGGCACGGTGGCTGATAACGAAGGGAGATTTAATTAAAACTGGTGGGTATCTCGTCTCAACTTGCTGTTAACGTTAAGCATTTATGCCAGACTACATCTGCTAGTCTACTTTCGACCCTGTTTACCTTTAGAAGACTTAACTTTCGTACCACTTTCTTGATTTAATCCAAAAATTGTATTTATAACCACGTTTTTCTATTAATGTTAATGGTACATTTATGGAAATATAAAGTACATATAATCCGATTAATTTTTTTTCTTACGGACCACCGCAACTTTTTGTCATTATAAGTACTGTTAAATCCAACAAACCAAATATTAAAAAAGGGTTTTATGAATCTTGGAATAATAGCATAGTTGACAGTGAGTTACTGAGCGTTTTACGCGAATCACCTAATTTTTACGCGTATGCATATTACACTCACTCGTTCATTTAACACGTGACGTAGAGCTAACAAGCCTCGCTGCACTGTAATCCAGTTAACGATGTCGCCATTTCAAAGCTGCTTTTTGCTTGGCATTTAATGTGAAGCGGAAAACCCGCCTGAAACACGTAATTATATTCTGTGTCGGAATGACGTCTGTAAATTCGATTAATCTTTTGCAGATTTCTAAACGGCTAATTTATTGACTGATGCTGATTGCTAATCCGTTTTATTTAATATAATGTCAATCTTTCACCTAATTCTCGAATATCTGCAGATAAAAATCCCGTCAATCGCTAATACAGTTAAAATAAATGTATTAAACCAATCACGGTTAAAATTTTGCTGAAACATTAGTTTTAGTTTTAGCTTTAATAGAAAGTCAACACAAGTGTATACCTAATGAATGAACAAATTATTTAATACCGTAATGTAATGCAAATGTAAAGTAAACTGTTAGCGCAATTTAATTAATTTTATTAAAACAAAAAACATGAAAGATTTTATTTGCGTAGCTATTTGGATTAATTAATAAATATGTGTGTATGTAGATATATCAATTTTCGTATAATTAGATAGTTCCTCTCGAGTTTTCAATTAAACCAGATTATACACGAAAACATTAGTGTATTATTTATTTTTTCAGCGTGCACTTCTGGAAATTTATATGCACAAACTTGAAAGTTAAAATGAAGTTCTTAAATTAATTTCTCTCGCGACATAATTTTAAAGTTTGAATCTTTGGAGCAGATTTACACGCAATTTTCTTGTTACACTGCCTACTTCTAATTAATAGAACGTGTTTACTTTACATCGTTATTTACAAAATAAACCGCAATCTAACTTTATTTAAGGTTTGTATGTTTTTGGTCTTACATAAAAAGGATAGAATTATAGCTTTAATATAGAGAAGTGAGCTTTTATTTATCTACAAAGGAAAATTTCCTTCACTTTCTGGGGTTGATTCATACCTGAAATTTCTACGTTTTAGCACAGTTCTCTCTTGTAAAAGCGCAATGGAGGGGTTTCAAGATTTCTATTTGATTTGCTAGTTTACACAGGGTGCGTATCTTCTGATAATGTCCAACCCTATGCGTAGTGTAGATCTTATTAGAAATAACCTTTTCTCGTTTGAGCTTTGGTTTATTAATTTTCAAGCCTTCTTAGTATATCAAGAAAAAGGCATATTTCCCTTATTTTGTGCGGAAAAAAATGTGTTTTAAAATTGGATTTTTATTTTAATTACCTATAGCATAGTGTAGGAATAAAATGTCACTAAACCTTCCCCATAGATATATATTTATTTAAATTTAAGAAGTTGAAGCTGATTAAAGTTGAAATTTGACGATTAAATTAATTATATAATGTGACTACATGTTTCGACAATAATTATTGTCATCATCAGACTAAAATAGTAATACTAGCATTACTATTTACATTAGTATTACTATTTTAGCCTGATGATGACAATAATTTATTATATATATAACAAAGTGGCGGTAATATAAGAACTTTATTAACTAATATTGCAAAAATATTAATTATGCATTTTCAAAAAGGTTTCTTTTTAGGCGGGTATTACATATATAGTTGTTTTACGTATCTTTTGAAACCCGTAAAGTATAACTTTTTTTTAACATCTGCCATAAACAACTTTACGGCCGCATTTACTTTACAACCGCTTTTTGTTGTCCAGGTGATGGAGCAAAGCACTCTGTAAGTGACATGAATAATCAAATATATGATTGTACCTATTTGTCAGGTAACTGTCACTGTCAAAATTATGAAATTGATTTTTAAATTAAAGTTTATATCTTTTTGTGATAGTCGCCTAAAAAGTGTTGTGTGCACCTCGGTTAAAGGTTCTTTTTAGCCTCATCTGATTTGTTAGCCTCGGCTTTCGCCTCGGCTGCAATCATAAGATTCGGCCAAAAAAGATCACTTTTACAACCTTGATACACAAATAACTATTATTGTATTAACTGGTCCTGTAAAACACTTTTTGATTTATTTGCTTGATGTTATGACGACATAAATAATACAATTTAATACACCACTTTCACTATTTTTAATAATTTGAGATTTATTTATTTATTAATTGAGTAGGATAGCCTACTGACTTTATACTGTTAATTTAATAAAACGTGAATGAGAACATCGAATCAAACGTGCTTTCAGCACAAAATAGGATGTTTAGTTTACTCCACTACATACCTACTTTGCGTCATTAAATTATATGCTCGAAATGGTATACATAGCAACACTTTGGGCCCCGATTTTTTTTGCAGAAAAAGATCTTAAACTCCTCGAAAATTTGTTTATGATAAAGCAGTTCTTATCTTAGGAATAATTACTATTAACAATAACGAATCTGGATTCTGGATTATGATGGGAAAGTAGTCAGAAGTCCACGAGCACATAGGCCACCTATTCGAGCCCTTTATGTTACCTCCCTGATTAGAGTCATCCGACGCCGCAACGTCACTCAAGCCATCCCACAGGTGAGATAAACCTAAGGGTTCTGGAAGGGGAAGCAGCTCTAGTCGTACCCATGTCCGGCCAGGATTCCCCCAACATGGAACGTCTTAATTCGACAAGTACGGAACACTCTCAATGTATGTGGTGTAATAAGTCACACTTTTAACTTATTTTGTAAATTACCGTTACTTAATTCGGTTCCCTAACGAGTTGCTACCTGATCATGTCTTTTCACCAAGAACCGCTTCGTTTTGCCTCACCACAACACCTTCATCTCTCAGCCAGCAGCCTATGTAGGTATATAACCAAAGAACAGACAACAGAGAGGACTATCCTTCGAACTTCGGACATAGAGCAGCATCCCACCGCGTAAACGAATGAACTAAAATGCTTTGACGTCACGATGAGCAAAAGGATATCTTGTTTTGGGTCACAAATTGAAATCATGCTAACGAAGGAGTGTAGGACCCGGCGCTTGCGTAGCAAACTCTCTCAATCAATATGGACTCTTTGTATGCGCCACAAGGAGACATAAGCAGAACCTACTAACCCCCATGGTTGGTAAGGAGCGAGCTCCACCCTCAACACTCTTAACATTAACCATAAATCCCTTCTCGTTATGAACCCCCGTTGTCCCTTGCTCTATGGTTTGCCGAAAATCCACAAACCTAATATTTCTATCCGGCCGGTCGTCAGCTTTTATGACACTCCGGTGTCTAAAATTACTTTCTGGCTTAATAAGTTACTTAAACAACAGATTATACTACACCCTACGTACTCTATCAAAAATTCCATTGATCTCATTTCACACATTAATTCCCTTATTTTACCTACAGAATTTTCGATTATTTCTTTTGACGTTACAAACTTATTTCCGAGCATCCCTACTAAGGAGTGTTTACAGTTAGTTTCTGACTTCCTCCATTCTTCTAACTTATTTGATAATCAAGTCCTTTGTATTACTTCCCTTCTTAATCTTACTGTTAAACAAAATTTCTTTAAATTCAACAATCTATGCTATTCGCAAAATGAGGGATTGGCAATGGGTTCCAATTTATCCCTTCTGCTTGCTCAAATCTTCATAAATAACTTTAAATCAGTCTAAATTTCCAACTCAGTGTTTTTCAAGGATCTTAAATCTGTCTACATTTCCAACTCAGTGTTTTTCAAGGATCATATTTCATATTATATTTTGGGGTAGCTATGTCGATGACATACTTTGTATTCACACCTCTGACAACCAAAAAATTAACTCGTTTTTATGGTATCTCAATAACATCCACCCTGATATAAATTTACTTCGGAGTTAGTAACTGATGGTCAGCTCCCTTTTCGCGACATTCTATTAACGAAGAGCCAACAAAAAATTGAGCTCAGCGTGTACAGTAAACCCACCACCACTGATTCCCTCATCCCTTCTGATTCCTTCCACCCCAATTCCCACAAAATGGCTGGTCTTAACTCATTGTTGAGGAGATTGTACTCCATTCCCATGCCCCCAACAATTTTCGAACAGGATTCAACATCATCAAGCAAATTGGTATTAACAACGGGTATTCCCTCCACATCATCGACGGACTTGCCTACAAGAATAGTCAAGTTCTTATTCACCCCGTGTCAAATCTGATAATGACAATAAACTCTATTGCGCTTTGCTCTTTTTCTCTAAAGTTCTCACAATACTAAAAACATTTTCAAAAAATACAATGTCAACGTCTCTTTTTCTAACAATAACTCGTTTAGCAACTCCCTCGTTAAAAACAAAGACACGATCAATACTCTTGACAAGTCCGGGGTTTACAAATTATGTTATGGTACCTGCTCTGCGTTTTATATTGGTCAAACCGGTAGGTCCTTTTCTACCAGGTTCAAAGAACACACCCTATCTATCAAAAATAACAATTTCTCCTGTAAATCCGCCTTCGCCGAACATATCCTCTCTCCGGGCCATTCCTTTGATCCTGCGGTTGACTTTGATATCTTACATTTTTGCAAAAAAGGCGTATTAGAAAATCATAAAATTCATAAAAGCAAACACAGTGTTGTTCCCTGGATAATGAGATCATTGATCTTAGTAATCATCTTATTTGTTTACACAATTTTCATTAAGGCTTTGAGTTGTTTATTATTAACTCAGCAATTATATCCCAAGACGTAACCTATACTTCACAAGTTACCTACATGGTTACATGACAAACACCAATAACCACAATAATATTTTATTAAGGCGTACGTGTAAGATTGCCATCATCATTGAACTTAATATGTTGTGGTACTTGGTGCAGTTTGTGCCACTAGGTCTGTTAAAGCAAAAACAAGTATGTACCTACTAGTTAACTTATTATGAACTGTTTTGCTCGTGGAATTTCTATTAGTTTCCCATTTAAGTTTCAGAAGAGGTAAAACCTCGTAAATAGATAAGTTGTATCACCAAAAATGGTTTTTATTTTTCTTGCCGCTAAGACATTGTGCTTCAGCTCCAAGCAAGCCACTAGGAGAAAAGTATCATATTCTTTCAGGTAACTTATCAATAAAGGTGCTTCTGAAATGTTCTAAACAAAGATGCACTACCGACTACTCTTAATATTTTATGTAGTAATTTCATTCTTGTTCTTGTGCGATTTTTTATTCAGATTGTTTTGATTCGAATATTTTTTCATTTAAAAAATATAAATTTCTTATAGTTATTGAAGAAGCAACATCAGATACTACGGATCCGGTAGAAAGAACTCCCCGATTTAAGAGGCAATGGGGAGCTAGCAGCGACAGAGTATAGTGGTGGGGGGCGTGTGTTTGAGTAGCTGCAGCTGCATACGTGCCGTTGTGTACGTCATGACTTGGTCCAGTGAACATCGTTCTTTTGTCGTGAAGCAGTTTATTAAAAATGGCGGATCCCCAATGATATTGGATGGCCACCAACATCGCCAGACTTAACACCATGTGACTTTTTTCTGTGGGGCTATCTCAAGCTCAAGGTTTACCAGCATTGCCCTCAAAGTTTAGAAGCCCTCAAGGAAATGATAGTGCAAGAAGTTGCAGCAATCACACCCGATATGACCCACAGAGTAATGGAAAACTACCGGGAACGGCTCAACCAATGCGTCAACAATGGATGCCGCCATTTGAGTGACATTTTGTTTAAAACACGTTGATATTGCATTGTCTTAAACGGCATTATGAGTGCTTTTAATTAATAAAAATAAACATGTCCTATCTTACATGGTTTCATTTTGATTAGCTTTTCTAATAGGGGAGTTCTTTCTGCCGGACCCTGTACAATCCCAGATAAAATATTATCTGTGCTACAGTAAACAGTTACACGGAGATAATGGTTGTTGTTCAGATGGTGCAATGGTTAATCAACTGTATAATATTTAATAGTGTTGTTACGGGTTTTTGATTACAAACAAAAATGTAGGTAAGAGGGCTGAAAATTTTCTTCTCCAACGAAATAATAGACATAAAATGATGCAACGAAGGTAAGAACAAGCAATGAAGGGAGTTTCTACGTCAGATAACAACCTGACATTCAGAAATATTCAACAATTATAACTATACTAACGAATATAGATTATAACGACAAAAGTAACATTAGCTGGTGGAAGCAACAGGATATCATATAATGTCGGATAAATTGAAAATAATAACCAATTTAAAAAAAAACATAATAGGTACATTTTTTTGTTATACATCTTGGCAAAACAAATTCGATTTTCTTGTATATAAATACACTAGGTAGAACAACAACACAATAAGGACATCTTAACTAAGTTAATCTTAACACAAAACTGTGACTTACAGCTCTACACTGAATATCCTATTACATTAAATAATGGCCTTGTTTACCCATCTGAGAAATCAGGATTCAAATAAGACCACGCAACATGTATACAATTATAGTGTCCAAATAGGTATCTGTACTGTAATTATTGAACTTAGGAAGTGGAAATTAACCGGTTTATGGCTCTGTTAATTTCGGGGTTGACTTTCTGCTACTACGATTTCCTGTTTTAATCTAGTCAAATTAAATTCCTCATAAAACCCGCTTGTTATATAGCGATTAAAATACGATATTAGTAATAAAATGTTTGCAGCTTTCAAAATCCTTATTAACAAGGAAATTTAATTTTCAACGAGTGCCCTAATACTTGTTGTGGTATCGTCAAGGAAATTGTAGTGGTATTTAAGAAAGGACCAGAATATTTGAATTGATGTGGTGAGAACTTGCCAGAAGTTAGCAATCTACTCGGGCTTTTAGATAAAGAGACCCACATAAGAGTAGTTCATTCGCATTTATAGCCCATTCAAGACCGAAAACCCGTAAGCTCAGGAACGTAGATAAGACACGAAGAGTCACTACCAAGACCACTCACCACTCATAATCGTTGAAATATGACCATCGTTATTAGTAGACGGGGTCGATGCTTTTTATTTCTTTTCGAGCCGGATTACTAGCTGGTAAATTGTGTTATCGGCGCCTTAAAAGCTAAATACGAAAATCCAATTTTTCATTATATTAATGAAAGCGATATAAATTATATTGGCGCAACCATTAATATCGTATCAAGTTACCCATCTCACTTTTGTATCTAAGATTAACAAACAAAGTAGTACATACAATAAAAGGAAATCTTTGCAATTTTTATAATAATTGTCGCATACGTACAGCTCACCATTTCAGCATCGCATCTAATTTTAAAATAAAAATAAGGGTATCATGTACATTAGAGGTGCAGGGGAATATCATATAGGGTAAACGGTATAAGCCGCATATAAAGAATGTGAGCTATAGGTTACCTATATTTTACCACTTACGATAGTACTCACACGTACCTATCCCTTTGTTATGCAACATTAACTTACAGGATGGGCACGAGGAAAGTGCATTGAATCAAGCAATTAAAGACAATAATTTGCTATTTTCTCCAAGTTTGATCAGTGCGTGTTATGATATTTTTAAAATATCACACTTTTGTGACATGACAAAATAGCAATGGCAGATCGTTACTCGATATAATCTCATACATTTGCCACAATATTGCTACGTGTACCTGTACAATTAAGTTTGTACCAAACTTATTTAATAACGTAAAACTGTTTGTGTTGTTCTTGCTTTCTTGATTTTAAATTCTATGCGCACACCACTTAGTAACATTCTTTATACTGTGACAGTGTTTCATCTTCCAGTATAATAAATTGTCACCCTAAAGAGAAATTAAAATCGAGAGTTGCTTGAAATTTTCTATTTTAATAGGTAGGTATAATATTAGACGAACTTAGCAAATATAGGGTTTATCAACAAAAAGTTTGTTTTTTAAAACAAAATAAAACAAAGAATTTAGATGAAAATGATTCAAATTTTTATTGTATTAGAAAGAGTAAGGTTTGGCAATAATTATAAATGAAAAATGATATCTAACAAATGTCGATTCTTTCATCAAATTGTTCAATCACTTTTTGGCAAACTGGCTGGTTTGTTTTGTTAATCACGTCACGGATTTTGAGTTTTAAGGCTGCAATCGATTCGATTGGCTCCGTATAGACTTTGTCTTTAACACAGCCCCACAAAAAATAATCCAGTGGTGTTAAATCACATGATCGGGCCAACCAATTAACAGCTGAATTTCGTGAAATAATGCGATCAAGAAATTTGGTTTGCAATATTTTAATTGTTTCGGTGGTTGTGTGACTTGTGGCATCGTCCTGTTGAAACCACATGTCAGTGATATCCATATCATCAATAATAGGCCAAAATTGGGTTGTTAACATCTCTTGATCGCGTAAACCATTAACCGTAACGGAATTTCCAGCCGAATATTCGAAAAAAAAGAACCAATCACGCCTCCAGACCAGACAGCACACCATACAGTGACACGTTGAGTATGCAAAGGCTTCTGAATAATCGCTCTTGGATTTTCAGAAGCCCAAATCCGCCAATTTTGCTTGTTGATGTGCCCAAACAAATGAAAATGGGCTTCGTCTGACAAAAGGATTTTTTTCAGAAAAACCAGCGGCTTGTTCTTGAATGAATTCGGCAAATCTACGGCGCGGCGATGTGAATGGTCGGCCGGCTTCAATTCTTGCACCAGTTGAATCTTTTAAGGCTTCAAAGCCAAATCATTACGCAAAATTCGCCATGTGGTCATTTTGGATAACCTCAATTGTTGAGAACGTCGAGGAATTGACAAAGTCGGATCATCTTCAACACTGCGGCTCATGGTTGCAATGTTTTCACTTGAACGACGCGTTGGGGTTGGCACATTATGTACCGAACCTGACGACTCAAATTTATTGACCAATTTCTTAATAGGGGTCTCAGAAGGACGATTATGTTGACCGAAAATATAACGAAATTTACGAAATATAACTTTTACAGATCCATCATTTTCATAGCGGATTTTTATTATTTTAATGCGATTTTCGAGCGAAATCGAATTGATTGTAACAATTGCCAAAGATTCTACTACTGATATATAAAAAAACTAAATGCCAAAACTGTCAATTGTTTCGATTTGCCCAATACGAACACCTAAAATTTTCAATAAATAACAACCCTGTAGATACATAGATTTTATTGGGAATTATTCGCATACCTATCCTATGATTAATTAAAAATTGGAAGTTATAACCCCCGTTCCCAAGTGTCCTGAGCCTTCTTACTACATACCGGTATAATATGCAAGGTGCAAGCCAAAAAGGAATACAAATTCTTTAGTACTTTAAAAATTAACGTGTCTGTCCGAAATTTTACAATAAGGATAATGTAGCCACTCAAAAAGAGAAGGGAAAACCCAGGGAAAACCTACATTTTTAACGAAGCACACTATCAACTCCAAATATTCAGGGGAGCTTAAGGGTATTGAACCGTTTAATTACTGGAATGCTTTATTTCTAGCTAAGGTATGGTTTCGCTTGTGCGACAATCGCTTGCGTCGGCTGCATGCAGCGGACGCTGCGACTGCTGTATTGACTATTGCTAGGTAAATTGCATAAGAGCGGTTCCACTTGTGCGTCGGGCGCAATTCGATGCAAGCGTCCACTGCAACGACTCCTACCTATACCAGTCCAGCAGCGACAGTCGTGTATGTTTTAAACAAAAAATGGTTGAAAAATTCACACGTGACGACGAAATGCGTTTAATAGAGCTGGTGGCAGCACACAAATGCTTATATGATGCATCCCATAAAGATTATAAAGACATTATTTCGTCGTCCAGAAGATGTGGGGTAATTAAGTTAGCGAAGGTACCTTCCTGGTTTCTTCGTAAATACATTTGGTGAGGTAATGCTCTTCTTGAGAGGGAAGTTAAACGAAGGATAGTTTCTTCCTCTTCTTCCTCTAATAAGCAATAAGTATGCAACTAAGTACTCCATCGCGTCTGAAGATAAACACGGCATTGACTGATTTTGATGTATGCGGTGTTCGTCGCAGTGACCTTTCACTGCACAAGTGGAACCACCTCTGCTGCTGCGCCAGCCGCAGCGTCCGCTGCATGCAGGCGACGCAAGCGATTGTCGCACAAGCGAAACCATACCTTAAGAACATTTTGTGCTGTTGATGGTGCCCTGCACAAGGGATATTGTATTGTACAACATGGTAACAGTGAGGCAATACTGTTGTCAATGAAATTACTTACATCGGTTTAACATAAAAAAAAATTGTTAATTCAATTAATTTAATTCGTTTTGGAAAGCGTATGACTTTATCTTACTGATGATGGTGGATTTGGCCCTTCCAGGTGGAGGCCATGAAGGTCCGGTAGAGGGAGTACCCGTATTTCAGGGTACCGTGGAGGATGGAAACCCTTAATGCCGGTGGTATGGCGAGTGCTTCTGATGTGGGCCAAATCACTCTGGTTCCCACTATGAGGGGCAAAAAGTAGATATTCTTCGCAGGCTATTTAGAATGGGCGGCCTGTTTGAATTTAGGGTTTTCGTATGTTAGACATTTCCTATCCCAGCTCTGTTGGAGGGCAGTGGTGCCCTCCCAGGAAACCTGGACGTCGCAGATGGCAATGGTGTTTTGATTGAGATGTATAGCTTGGTCGGGCTTGTAGAGTTTGCCGTCGAAGTGTCGCACGTGAGGCTCTATTCAGTTGTTTTCTCTTCCTTTCTGGTATGTTTTACTATCTTAGCGACAATCAGGTGATGGCGTATCACCCTCATGTCGTGCGTTATTGGGCAAGTCTGTAGGATGTCACAAGTTGTCTCCTGGGGGTTGTAAGTGGCTCTGTATTGGCGCTGGTGGAGGGGGACATAAGGTAGTGCTTTGTTGTGGGTCCGTAGATGAATGGATCGGATGTAGTCTTGGAAGTCATCAAGCGAGTCTATGGCGGCAGGAGGGGTCGTCTACTGCTGTTCTGCTCCCTCCAAAGACTATGGGAATTGCCTTTGCTTTAGGGGTGGTGGAGAATGTTTCTGCTATGGTTGGGTCGTTGCTTCCCAGCAAAGCCGTTGGTTAGAGAACATTTTCTTGAGGTCATTCCTCTATTCTTCTTCGCCTTTTTGACAAGTTCCGGAAACTTCTTATACTCTGGTTTCTTCCTTTTGTGTCTAATTTGATGATGAGTAAGACCGGTGGCTGGGGTAGGAAAAACCCCGTTTTTCTATCCTTCATTTTTAACGGAGCACACTATCAACTCCAAATATTCAGAGGTACTTAAAAGTATTGCACCATTTGATTTAATAGTAAAGCCAAAAAGATTAATACTTAGAGGGGAGTGTTTTTCCCACAAAAAAGGTATTCTTTGTTTAAAGGCGATAGAGTGAACTATTTTTGAATAGTTTGACTTTTAAAATGAGACTGATCTTAAACTAAATATAACATTACAACATTCTTCTTCTGATTTGTTTCTTCTTATTGCCTCGTTTTTTCTCTTCCAACTGTTTTTTTGGTCTTTTGTGGGGTGATATGTAACAGTTTTAAACGTGCCTGTTTCTATCTGCCGCTGCTTTCTCATATTCCTTATCCAAAACAACTTTATCTTCATTCTTCTAATTATTTGTAACTTTTTGACTCCCTGTCCTATCATTTCTTTAAATTTCACATTCTTTATCAATGGTGTCAACTTTTATTATCTGACTAAGTTCTTTTTCTATTATCTCGCTGTATTGTTTTCTATTTTTTCATCCTTTTGTTTTTTATTTTGAGTGGTCTCTCTTATTATTTGTTTATTTATTATTTGTTACATTAAGGGCATTATACCCATGAATTCTTCTACTAAACAAATATAAACTAAAACAAAAATATCTATATAGTGCACACATCTTATTCGGATAATGACATCAAGTGTAATAAAAAAATCTGATTAAGACAAAGCAGTTACTTTTCCATATTTTGACGCATATAAATACATAATTTAACCATTCACAACAGGAAATTCGATTAATCCAATATGCAATGACACTATAGAGTACATTATAACCAATTTCATGGATCCATCATTAGATCATCATTTTAAAAACATCAAGTGTTTCTTTTACATGCATAAGTACTAAGCAGGTAGTCTCGCACAATTCAAAATTGCAACGCGTTGTTTTTTTCAATTTCATCCAACTTTGACCATAAAAAATGTGTTATTATTGCTCTATATCGCTCACTAATTTACTATTGCTGCTTACTCTGTCTCATTTAAAAAAATGTGCTTCGATAATATCATTTTTGCGTGGTAAGAAAACCATGTAACTAAAATGGACTACCTCTTCCTCCTGCCTTTTAATAAGTTTAGAGCCTTTTTATTCCAACATTTCTTTGATCTCTTTCTCGGTCTTTCCGACGATCGTTTTTTTACACGACCATTTTTCTTAGAAAGGCTCAAATTAAATCACCTCAATTTTTGAATTGTGTACCACTAAACTACACCTAAGAAACCTTATAAACTTCAGGTTCATCTCTCTGATGATTTCAGGTACTCATTTCGAGAAATGTAAGGTAAAAAGGGCGTAGACATGACAATACAATCATTTCGTGTAATTAAGGTCATTTGTTTTCCCGTGTGATATACTGAGCCTGCAACTTCTCTTGCTGTCGTGACAAAATTTTGCAAAAAATAACCTTGCGGAATCCATGCGGACTATTGCATTTGGTTTCAAATTGAATCCACTTATCAAGTCGATTTCTATGCGGAGTATATTTACCCCCTTTTCTCGAATTTCTATCTGTGGTACTTGTTAAAGAGGCAGGGGTACCAGAACAGTCGGAACAAAGGCGCACCTGTAGGCAAGCATTATCGAGTCACTCTAGCAACTTTCTAGATTCTAAAACGAGTTCCACAGCTTGTGCACATGTCTACTTAAGGCTCCTAAGGAGAGCTCTGCAATTCATAATGGCCATTTTGGACGTAATCATCTAATAAAAACAGAAAAACTATGCATAGAACAAATTCTATGTAGCATAGTGATCAATTAATGTAAACCTGGTTTCAAATTTAATATTTAAGTTACAATCTTGGTCAAAAGTTCCTAAGGTGATAGGAACTTTAAGTTACAATCTTGGTCAAAAGTTC
This sequence comes from Pyrocoelia pectoralis, assembly GCA_036250285.1. Classification (NCBI taxonomy): domain Eukaryota; kingdom Metazoa; phylum Arthropoda; class Insecta; order Coleoptera; family Lampyridae; genus Pyrocoelia; species Pyrocoelia pectoralis. The sequence goes on from CM070075.1 coordinate 11,773,700, forward strand.
CTAAGGTGATAGGAACTTTCGACCATTGATTGTTCAATATACCTTCTACACACAGAGGCGGATTTACGAATTCGCGGCCCCTAGGGTGGAAATATTTTGCCGCCCCTCATGTACAGTAATTTTCGCTAAAATATTGTATTTTTTCATATAAATTATGATATGAATTTGTCTACATGTCATTTTATTATTTAATCTTTTTAACTCCAACATTTGCCGCCCCAGGCTATAGCCTTTCTAGCCTTATAGTAAATCCGACTCTGACTACATAGAATTTGATGCATAGTTTTTTAATTTTATTAGATGATTACGTCCAAAATGGACATTTTATGGCCATTTTAGCAATATGAATTGCAAAGCTCTCCTTACTAGCCTTTGACTCACATTTCTGATTGCAAAACTAGTTAAAGAGAATTTGTAGGCGCATGTCAGATAATAACGGCCCAATGAATCTAAAAATTAGCATATTGTTACGAAGAATGTAGTTATTGTGGGCGATTTACTCATACTTTTTAAAAAGTCACAGATTTGTACTTCTTTATACCTGTGATAAAGCGATAAGTACAAAAATATGCATGAAATATCATATTTTTCACACAAAATCTTTATATTCTATTTTTATATTGTCCTCCAATTTTATTTTTATATTCCACTTCGTACCTTGCTTAAAATTGCTTTTTTATATACTGCATTTAAATTTAACTTACATTTTTTATAGTTTTCCAAGCAAACATTCTCTACAACGTATACAAAATCAAGTATCATCTGCTTTTACTACCAGACTGGAAGATGTGCACAATTCATTTAAAATTTATTGTAGCCACAAATAAAAATGTTAATATGGCAAGCAACGAATCTGCTTAAAATTTTCCTCGTATAATTAGGAACTGCTTGTAAAGTCAAGATGCGTCAACCATAACTTATATGAATGAACGTCAATTATCGAGTGAATACAAAATTACTTATATAGATACTAGCAAAATGTTAACCGTCTATTATTTAGTTTTAAGCCTATTATGGGGTTGTTGAACATAATAAGCTTTATTTCAACAAAGGATTAAACTTTACTGCCTCGTGTCAAACGTATAAAGCTTATATCATCAGGGTTGGGTAAGATAAATCTACTACGGGATAAAGATACATGGTGTTATCAGACTGTCACTAAACTACACTCAAACATTCATTATTTTATAGCTCACCCTTTCACTACCATACGCGACAAGACAATGTACCGGTATACGATATATGGGGTAAATTCCTAAGCATTTTGGAGAAACCATGTGTAGTTATTTATACTTTTTCTCGAAGTTAATTTACATCCCTATCAATGATGATACAAAAACTTATTATGTATACGGTGAAAGTAATTTGAGGATAATATGAGATGCCTTATTATAAATGATCTGTCAACGAAACAAGACCGATAATGCCAAAATTCATTCGTGCCAGTAGCGATAGGAAATCAACTGTCTGTTCATATCAAAATACGCAAGTTTCTTCGATGTCTAATAAATTGTACATTACTGACAAAATAAATTAGATTGATGACAGCTTTGGAAGTAAAATATAGAAAACGACACGCTGTAGATAACTTTTACTTACAGCACAGATGATAAATTTTTCTTACGTATAAACTGTGTTCTTGCAATTTACAGGTAAAATAAATAGAATTTTAAAAGGAAAGCTGAAACTGAAGGGAATCATTAAACTCTATAGCAATTCCATTTTTTTTTGTAAAAAGCATTACATAAAGTTGATATAAATGTAAATACAGTAAAATATTATGGAATTATTTAATACTTCTTTCACGATATACGATCAATATAAATGTTCGTTTCCATTTACGTAGGTACATGATACGATACAATCTAAACAAAAAATATACAAAAACTTATTTTTCATCATCCGTAGAACAATGTTTATATTTTCAGTACCTAATGGCTAAAGGTTCAATAATTTTCGCAACTATTTCTCTGTTTTTAATAATATACGGTCGACGCCCCCTTTCAGTTTAGTTTAGTTTAGTTTAGACCTTATTTCGCGCTACAACATCCCCTTTCACTTCGGCCCAGTGGCTGCGGAACCCACGCACAAATATACAGAGGGGGACAAAAAAGCATTTGTTCCCTCCATGATTTTCTGCTTGCTTTTATAATTTTATAAATTATTGAGGAAAATCAGTGTTAATAGATTGGATACGTTGATACGTACAATTCGCTTCCACAACACTCAGAAAATACGAGCTAGACAAATACGTCAACCGTCATCCCTGTTTTCGACATCATCCAAGGGGAGGTCGACTAAATGAGTAATCTTTGTGGAGGGGTAGAGCTTGCATTACATCACAGAAGAAATACCTACGGATGCAGAAGCGACACTACCCATCTCAGGCATATTAGATACAACATCCGTTCCAGTATGTTCACTGAATGATGGTGGAGAAATAGCAACAATTTCAACACAATCACAAACTCAACAAACTGAGTTACGTTTATCAGCACATTCTCCCCGTAAAGAACAGTTAAGATATCGCATCAAGAAACTGCAAGCTAAAAATAGAATGTTAACAAAGAAGATTGAGGCATTAAGAAATGTGAATAAATGTGCGCTAGAAAACATTGACGTAGAACAATTTAAGTCACTATGTTCAAAATTTTTATCAGAAGATTTGGCCCGTTTTATTAAAATGCAAATTGACGTATGTAGGCGTGTTCCTAAAGGACGAAGATATTCCCTTGAGTTAAAAAAAGTGGCACTCACTATATTTTTTTTGAGTCCAAAAGCGTACCGGTTTTTATCTAAAGTGTTTTGCATTCTATCTAAACGTTCACTCGAAAGACTTACAGAACAGTGGCGATATACACCTGGTATCAATGATAAACTATTTTCGTCGTTAACATACAAAGTAAGCAAACTGAGTGACATGGGAAAGTGTTGTGTCTTATTTGCAGATGAAATGTCGTTGAAAAAATTTCCTTTCTATTCCATTAAAGACGACATTGTGATAGGCTTGCATGACACTGGATTTGGTGTTCAATTAAAACCTGCAAGTAGTGCCTTAGTGTTTATGATTAGGAGCATATTCAGTAATTGGAAGCAACCTGTTGGCTATTGTTTTACGGCTAAGAGTTTTAGTGGTGATGAACTACGAAAATTGATTTTTCATTTTATACAGAAACTAGAATCCATTGGTTTGAATATAATGTGCATTTATAACAGACATGGGATCTAATTTTGTACAATTTTCCAGAAGTGTTGGTGTCACAGTACAAAACCCTTATTTTTCAATTAACGAAAAAAAAGTTTATTATAATGTTTGACACTCCTCATCTTTTCAAATCTCTGAGGAATAATTTAATGAAATATGAATTTCATTTTGAGAATAAGATTGCATCTTGGAAACACATTGATGAATTTTATCGAAAAGACAAGTGTCAAAATATAAGACTTGCTCCCAAATTAACGGATATGCACATACATCCCAATGGATTCCAAAAAATGAAAGTAAGCTACGCTGTGCAAATATTCGCCCATACTGTAGCAAGTGCGTTATATACATAATTATGTAAGTTTAGGAGGTTTAGAATTAGGTGCTGTTGGGACTGCTGAATTTCTAGAAATGTTTGATCAACTCTTCGATTTATTAAATTCCCATTCAATGAAATCTAAGAAATTTTATGGCAGAGCTTGGATGGGTTCATCTGTAGGTACAGATTAACTTTATAAATAAATCGTTCGAATTGTTCGATGCACTCATTATAAAAAGCAATAATCCCGTTCAAAAAGATGTCACAAAAACTGTAAAATTTATTGTAGGTTTTAAAATTACTATTAATGGACTTTTAGGATTATGGAAGTATTTAAAGACATTGTCATTCTCATATTTATATACTCGTCGACTAAATCAAGATTGCTTGGAAAATTTCTTTTGCTCTATTAGGCAACAAGGTGGGAACTCTTGCAATCCCACACCTGCACAATTCGTTGCTGCATATAAACGTTTGTATTGTTTGAATTTTTTTGAACATTTGGAAGGTACCAACTGTGCACAAGACTTAGATGTGCTACTTTCTAAACTCAATGATGATGTAATATTGAAGCAAACTTTATATTCCAACAATGAGGTAGATACGTCTTCTTCCATAACTCTTCCTGTCTCGTGTACTGATTACAGGGATAGTTTGCCCGCAGTCAATGGTTTAAAGTATGTGTGCGGGTATCTTATAAAAAAATGTTTAAATCAGCATTCGTGTGACATTTGTATAACTTATGCAAATGAGGAAGCAAATGTATTCAATTCCACTGTTTATTTTAACATGTATAAAGCCTATCAAAATCAAAATTCCGATATGTTTGGCAACTTGCACTCGCCAAATTTTCATTTTTATGAATACATCGAAAAATTAGAAACATTATTCATAGAAAATGTTACTAATTTTCTTAATTGGAATACTGGGAATCAATTACTTGTACTTTTTCGGTCAGTACCATTTATACACCCATGCAATAGTTTTCCTAAAGTCTTTTTATTAAAATTATATGTGAGACTACGTATTTACTACTGCCTAAAATTTTTAAATAGAGATTTTAAAACGAACATAAAACGGCAAAAATTAATAAATATATCTCATTTATAAAAAACTAGTAATTTTACTTTAAATTTGAAATTACCGCTCAAACATTTCCTTTCAAGATGGCCGTTTTTAGCGCATCAAACATCAAAGAAACCGCCTTCAGTGTCGCTTCTGCATCCGTAGGTATTTCTTCTGTGATTACATTCAGACGAGTTCGGAAACCACAGCGGAGTGGAAGCAGTATTGGTAGTGGTTGCAATTGCACCACAGTGTGGCAAAGTGGAACCGTTCCGGATAATCTTCAAAAGCTTTCCGGAACCATGAGAAGTACTAAAATCAAAGTAATTGCAATGGGGAGCTACGTATTGAAGTTGAACTAATATTTCCTGTCGTAGAGTAATCCTCGTAAATGCTTATCGCTGGGCGCAAAAGGTATTTCGCTAGTATCAAATTATTAATATCAGATCACCGTACCCTTCTGAGCGTAAAGTTGAAATTTTAATTTTTTATTTCACACTCTGTTAATACACAATTATGTCACCCCCCCCCCCCCCCCCCCCCCCCCCCGGAAAATATTGCCTCGGCAGCGACTGCTTCAACCTATACTAATTTGTTCGTTTAGAAGCTATTTCATTAACAAACAATGTTACTAGTTATTCAGACAATTTCAAAAAAATGTATCTAAAACTTTACAAGAAAAATACAATTTTCGTTCTTTTTTGTCGTCCGTAACAGTATTATTACCTTCAAATAGTGCTCCTTGTAGGAGGGAATGCATAAAAATCACTCGTAAAGGAGGCTGTATGTTTCGAAATGGCTTGCATTGCTAACAAACTTTTATGGATCAGAGTATTTATTACATTTATGGAAAAGAATTCCATGTGGCAGTTTTTTCTTCATTAATGGTATGTAGTCTATGAGTAAAATTCAGTCAGTATACGAGAAAATCTGCCCATAATCTTTTGAACCGAAGACTCCACGCGAACTTCCTATTCTACATTTTCAAATGAGTAAAAATGATGAAAATCTCCGTCAAAAATCACAAACCAACAAGCAAGGTGATCTGGGACCTGAGAACAAATCATTCATAGACATTTTCGTGCAAGTGTCAGTATTCAAGGTACCCATCTCGTGGACACTTTTTGGCGCCCAAGTAATCGTTGGTAATGGTTGCAATCAATGGTTCCATAAGAACTGCTACCTGTTATCTTCTAAGTCGCCTAGCGGTGGATCAACCTAACACGTATTTTACATCCACACGAACATCTTTAGGCAATAATTGTTTCTTCTGAATATACTTTATCATTATACACTATTTGCCCGTTTCCATATTTCGTAACAAAATGATTGAAACTCAACAACTTACCTATTACAGCAGTTACCTACTTTTCTCAAATTTCGAAATGATTGCCTTAAAAAACAATACACGTATCTATAACCATCGATCTCAAGATCTTTTCTGATAGGGATACGTTCAACCCCAGGCAAGTTCACCGTCTGAAAATTCATCGACGGAAACTTCACCGACAACAATTCACCGACTGAAAAATTAACCGCCTGGAAACTTCATCGTCTGTAATCCTCACCGACTAGAAAATTCACCTACTGGAGAATTCACCGACTCACAATTTGTCGAAAGGACAATTCACCGATTCGACAATCATGATTCATGTAATATGGACTTTTATTTTATTTGATGTAATAATATTAGTTATAGGTACCTTCACGGTCTGCGGAAAATTCTTCGACAGCAATTCTTCGAATGAAAATTCTTCGGCTGCAATTCTCGGAAAAACAATTCTTCGACAGGAAAATTCTTCGAATAAATAATATATACAGTCATTGAAGTTTTTAAACTAATTAGTATGCAAATACTTCGGATAATTTATTTTTAATAATTCTAAATGAAAGAATGAAAAAGTATCAATTGAAAAAAAATATACTAAACCTGCAAATAACCTAGGCACTTTAGTGGCAATCTACGTTTCAGTTTAGCATTTTTTTACAACTTTGTTTAGTGTCACGTTGCCATTGTGTATCAATTTAAAAGAAATATACTAAACCTGCAAATAACTTAGGCGCTTTAGTGGCAATCTACGTTTAAATTTAACGCTAATAGGTTCTTAAAACATATTATTTATATTTAGAATTATTAAAAATAAATTATCCGAAGAATTGGCACACTTAGTTTAAAAACTTTAATGACTTTTATTCGAAGAATTTTCCTGTCGAAGAATTGTAATGTCGAAGAATTTTCATTCGAAGAATTGCTGTCGAAGAATTTTCCGCAACCAATTTTATTACATCAAATAAAATATTGTACAAAAGTCCATATAACATGAATCATGATTGTCGAATCGGTGAATTGTCCTTTCGACAAATTACGAGTCGGTGAATTCTCCAGTCGGTGAATTTTCCAGTCGGTTAATTTTTCAGTCGGTGAATTGTTGTCGGTGAACTTTCCGTCGGTGAATTTTCAATCGGCGAACTTTCCGTATACCGTAGACAATTATTCGTCAAAAGTTTCGTCTACTTTAGTTGGCTTTTTATTTTTTTTAATGTATCGTGCTGAATTTTGTTTTTTTTTATTATATTATTAAGCTTATTATTGTACTGTTTTTTAGATGAAATTCTACAAACAACCGATCTAACAAAATATTTAAACCATCGATATTTTGTGTGACACTACGTACGTTTATGTGAAATATTATTACTTAATTGTTTCTAGTTCTTGGAGATCGAGCATTTCTAGCAATTATTGACAACCTAACTGCACAGCTAGATAACAGAAGACAAAGCTACGCCTCTCTCGGAGACAGATTCGACATATTTAACAACTTTAAGGTTTTAATGTTATCATACCTCTTCCACTATAGCTACAATGTGTTAGTTTTTTAGACAAAACAATGTCTCTAGTCTCATAGACTCTACTACAAGTTAAATTTTGATATTTTTTTCAGCCCAAAGAACCTCAGGAAATGAAAACCCAGGCGAACCGACTCGCATTGTTCTACAGCAACGATATACATGCACATAGTTTTGGAGAGGAGTGCCTTCACTTCAATCAGTTCTTGAAGGTCGGTAACATAGAGTGGCTAGAGACTCATATACATACTTGAGAAGGATTGAGAATGGTCTTCTCAGTACTCACCTGGAAGTGGCAACGAGAATTTATTTAACGCTGCCAGTCACAAACTGTTCTACTAAACGGGGGTTTTCATTTTATGACCATATCTCGCTTATTTATGAAAATAGAAAAAAATAATTTCCACGTTCTTCAGGCACATTTTTGATAAGAATGCAGTGGTGTAGTCAATTCTTTAAAAATATTCTTGAAATTCGAGTTATAGCATAAAGTTGTATTTTTTTATATGGAACGCGTAGTTGGCTATGGCATCAAAAAATTACTAATTTTTTTCTGATTCCAACGATATATATCATGTGGGGTCAAATTATTCACTTTTACTGCTTTTCAGCAAAAAATCGTTTTTTGGGACATAATTTTTTATTCAAAGTAATAATAATTATTTTTAACAAACGCATACACTATGTGACTTTTTACAAACCAAGAACAAATAACTATAATGTTGAAGATGCTAAACGAACTACAAGATATATTTAATAATTATTGTCAAAAACACAACCGCAACCGCAGCACATTACATATTTACCCAAACTACCCATTAATCCCTATAATAACAGTTAGTTGAAAAGATTATTCCATAAGATGCCAAGAGTCGCACTTGAAAAATATCCGCGTATGTGCAAAAACATAATAACGAATGCATTGAACTTTCAGACAATTCTAAACTTGCCAATCGTCCATTAAATAGTCTTTCCTTTTTGCTTTTCGTACATTAAGTACTTTTGTGGCTAAAATGAATTCATAAATCAATGTCACTTTTTGTAGTAACGAAATTTCTCTTTATACTTTAATCTACGAGAAATCCATTTAAAAGTATCAAATGAATATTACACTTCGAAAATTATGAAATGTCTTACGCTTACTTTTCTATAAATCCTAGACGTCCCATTTGATTGTTGATAGTAATTTCGAGGATTTATTATGTAGTAAAATTATTTATTCTCCATTTCTGTACCCAAATACCCTCTAAATGAAATGATAATCCCTTCGATATTACGTACATATTTTAATCACTTTATCCACATTGCTTATTATTATTCATTGCATAATCTTTCAGCTACGAACCTAGATAAATATTTTATTACGTAATTCAATTAAAATATAAAGGAGGCGTCTTTGTCATATGCAATATTAACATGGAGAGTGTATGCAAAAGGGTTGAATATTTTATATTATTCCGCAAAGGTTTTTAAGGTATTTATACTTTGCGTTATGCTATAGAGAAAAATTTACATTTTAATAAAATAATTTAATGCAAATTGAAACTAGAGCTTTTGTAACAACATACTCGTTTTATTCAATACTCATATATTTTTTGTGTGTATGGAGAACTTAAACATAGAATAATACATGGTGTTGCTAAACGATAGAGATTGTCTTGTAATATGACAATGGGAGTTATACATAATTTATGGGCCCGTTCATTTATTAAAAAGATCTTCGTCGGCCAAAAATATCATACTGTCAATTACAATGACACCTCTGGAAGTTGTGCTTGGCGACAATTCAATTTACTAATAAAACCAGTACGCCATTACCCTTACTTCATTCCGTGCGCTTTTCTTAGATAATTAAATCGAATGCACGTGTATTTAAAGAATATTCCAGTGTCTGTGAAGAATAACTTTCGACTGCAAGGTTTAAGACATCAAACAATTTAAAAAAAACCTTCGATTGATTTCAAATGTATTGTTTTTTTGTTTCCTTTGAAGTAATTTTCTTAATCAACTAAATAGAATTAGACGCATCTTGAAAGTACATGCTCATGAAAAAAAGTTTTTTGAACTTTTTTTTAACACTAGTCCATGAATTGTTTACCTTTAAATATATTCGTTTTTGACGAAGAGATTCACACAAAGTGCAGTGCAGTACTTCTTTAAATCTTCTGCACAGACATTTATAACACATCGATTAGGTAAATTGTGTATTTTGTATTTATGATGCAGATCAGCGAGACACTTCTTTCCACTAATGTAAATCTTGACAAACTAGCTTGTGTTCAATCTTCTATAGATTCGGCAGACAGATATACAAAATAAAAAAAAAAGAATGTTGAGTGATCTGTACAATACAACTGCATTTGCGGTAGGTAAATACTGACACCAGTAATTACGGCAAAGGAAGTTGATTTAAGTGAAGTTAAGGAATTTTTGTTATTAATTTGCTTATAGAAATAAGATACTTATTTTTTTGTAAAATACATATTACAAAAATATGATATAATATAATAATAATAATAATAATAATCGCTTTTATTGATTATTAGTTTGGTACCTACACCATAATCAATGGGTACAGGGTCAGATAACCCTACTGGATCGCTGTTCTTCCCCCTGGGCCCCCTTTACAAATACATACATAAATTTCTGCAAGTTACACTATCTATATACAATGATACTATTTTGCTAGCGGTAACACAATTGAGCACAACTAAAACTATATTATAACCACAACTTAAATAAATTAAATGAACTCCAATCAAGTGCACTACAACGTTCAAGTATATTTGACATTGATATTTAAGAATTAGCACAATAATAATGACAATAATAATGACACCCACACTCACATTCGCGCCGCCAATTATTTGATGTTTCATCCTTCTTTTGAAGGCAGTGGCAGACAAAGGCAGTAACTTTGTATTATTGTAGTTGTTACAAACTTTGCAAATACTGTAAGAGAACGAACGTTTGAAGGAGGATGAGTTAAACATTGGTATAGACAATAGGCCTCTGTGTAGACAATAGGCCTCTGTGTATATAACCTAGCAAGAAGCCTAGCATAGGTACATGTATAGAAATATAACTAAATGGATACATCGTAACAGTAAATAGTTAAAAGTTATGCTAATGCGTTTAGCAACGTAGGTAGCAATGAAAATTGATATCGAGACCACAGTTTAGGGTAGCACGATCAAAATTATGGCATATGCAATAAATGGGGGATTTTATTAAAAAGTTGGTACGCGGACAGGGATTGTAGAAAGTACATGAATGGCGAGAATAGTAGCAGGGGATTAAAAAATTAATTTGGTTTAACAGGTAAGTGCAGTCAACGTTGTTGTGGGTGAGGTTAAAGATAAACGAGAGGCTGTGCATACCTCTCCTAGTAGTCAAAGATCGAACATTAAACCTAGTCAGAAGTTCAATATGACCACAGTTACATAAAAGATAGGCACCGTCTATTTTAAACGATAAACATTTTAAGAACTTTCTTTGGACAGCTTCAATGTGATTTATTTGATAGGCATATCTATGGTAAAGTAAGGCTGATTTAGTAATACGCTGGACATGAAGGGAAAAATCCAGATTATGAGTGAAGTATACACCTAGATCCTTAGTTGATGTGCATCTGGTTAGTAAGGTAGAGTTGATGTTGTATTCCAATGCGATAGGGTGATGTCGATTGGTGTAGGTGACATAATTACATTTAGCTATATTTAACGTCAAGTCATTAATTTTACACCAGTCCGCTGAGATGGACACCTGATGCTGTAGTTTGAGGCAGTCCTCAATAGAGTTAATCGGGGCATACAGTTTAAGATCATTAGCGAATAGGAGTTTGTCGCAGCACAATACTTCTGACAAGTCGCTTATGTAAAGCAAAAACAATAGGGGACCTAAATTGGACTCCTGTGGTATCCCTGCAGTCGCATACATGGGCTGAGAGGTAAAATTATTGTAAGTTACATACTGTTTACGATTTGAAAAATAAGATCTGAAAAATTGAAGCAACCTCGCATGAAAGCCAAAGTTGTGAATTCGTTTTGTCAATAACGCTACTTTTCACTTCTTTTTCTGTGTCAAAAGGTGTGTAGGCAGTAGAAATGTTAATGGGGGGAAGAATATTTTCCTTATTGCTACCCATTGTTTTAACTAAAATTTATTCGCAATAAATTTTATAAGCAATAATTTTTCAAATAGTGACGTTTGTTCCTGACATTAATAGTCATTGAAAAAGTTATTATTTTTACCTCCCTTTTTAACAGATGATTGACATTTACGTTTATATAACCTGATTTCATAAATAAAAACGTGTTTTGGCATATACGGAGAGGAGATATGTCACTCACAGAATTACGTGCAATATTCAACGTATTTAATTTTAATCTTAACTGTTTATCGGAAGGAAAATGTTCTTCGTGAAGATACGGGCGGCGCATTGAAATTGTGCATTCAGTGCACTTACGCAGTTGACTTAATCTAACTTTCCATTTGCCTTCAATATTAATTTAGGTCCATCGTTCCGTGAAACCCTCTAATACACAGACGTTCTCGTAATATAAATGATTACCAGGGCCATTTCAAATTACGTGTTTAACTGCATATTTCAGTCCTTGCTCGCATTTACGGTTACCTAAATATACATGAGCAGCGTAGTCTCTTTTTTATTAAAAGATACCTTCCTTTGTTTTAATCGCTTTAAAATTAACTAATGTAATGATTCCTTTGGTCTCTATTCTTTACGAGACGGAAGTTTCTTTCAACCGAAGCAAGCATAAATCCTGTAAACTTTGAGTACCTATACAACTATCTGAACTATCAAGTACATTCGAAAATTATGGTTATTTTGTGCAGAATTTAAAAGCAAGAATTTCCCACGATTCGGTCGCACACCCGGGAATTTTACAAATTCGGGATTATATGTACCTATTAATGATGTATATAGTTATACCTACACTGTGTCCAAGATAAGGAGGGCCACTATAGGGATTTCGGAAACGGTAAGAGATAGAGTTTCGGTTAAATGGGAGAAAAGTTGAGTAATTTTGAGTTTAGTAAAATGAAATTTTGAAACTGACGAAATTCCAAACCCTTCCGAAGTTATGCGACAAAAAGCGAATTTTCAGGATTTCGTTTTTGACAAATTGTTACGTTGATGTTAACTAAAAAGTAAAAGGTACTTTTTAACGTTCTTTAACATGGCATACAGCAAATTGGAATCCGACGTTTCGTTTTCGAGCAACCATCATCCACTTTGTTTTTTAAATACGGTCCTGATTTTTTTATGCATAATATTAGAAGAGCTTTTTATTCTGCATTCAAGCATGTATCACACTTTATGGTTTAATTGCGATTTTATACTTACTTTACCATTGTACTTAAATTTACTAGATTCTACTTTGGAAGATACTCTTGATATTTTACCCTAAGCCGTAATACGCAATTGTTGGTTTCAGCAGGATGGTGCACTTGCGCACAATTCACGGGTGGTTAACGATTACCTTTCAAATAGGTTTCCCGAAAGAGTTTTAAGCACCAATTCTAAAACACCCTGGCCAGCTCGTTTTTCCGAAATAACCCCGCTGGATTTTTTTCTTTGGGGGTAGGTACATAAGAAATTATATTTACAAAGATACCTTTCGAATAGAAGAAGAATTCCGAAAGTTTGTACTTAACACATTCCAAACTGTAACACCTGAAATGTTAAAGAATGCTTTGGATTCTACAGTTAGAAGATGCTATTGACGATTGGAGAACGAAGGAGGGCTTTGCGAGCACTTATTATAATTTTTTTCTAATTATTGATATGTGTCATGTTTAAATTTTCGTTTCATCAAATGTTTTCTGTTCATTTATGATGTGTTGTTGATTGTTTGTAATTATGAACTTTCATTAATTTGATGAGGAAAGCACAGTTAGCAAGTCCATTTATAAATAAAATTCAGTTTGAATGTTATTGAGGAGGGATACAGGTTCGTACTTAGGATTTTTTCCGCTAATCGTAAAGTAAGTATAAAATCGCAATTAAATCGTAAAGTGTGATACATGCTTGAATGCAGAATAAAAAGCTCTTCTAATATTGTGCATAAAAAATCAGGACCGTATTTAAAAAAATAAAGTTGATGATGGTTACTCGAAAACGAAACGTCGGATTCCAATTTGCTGTATGCCATATTAAAGAAAGTTAAAAAGTACCTGTAGAAGGTTCTTTTACTTTTTAGTTAACATCAACGACAAAGTAACAATTTGTCAAAAACGAAATCCTGAAAATTCGCTTTTTGTCGCATAACTTCGGAAAGGTTCGGAATTTTGTTAGTTTAAAAATGTCATTGTACTAAACTCAAAATTGCCCAACTTTTCTCCCATTTAACCGAAACTCTATCTCTTACCTTTTCCGAGATCCCCATAGTGGCCCTCCTTATCTTGGACACAGTGTATACCTACCTATATAATTAGTCAAAGGGAAGTATTTCGATATTCGTTAGGGTTAGTAATTTAAATTGTTTTTCAATAAAAGTGAATTTTTTTAAACATTACCAAGAAATACGTAAATAAATTCTAAACGTAAACCACTGGCAATTCTGAAAAATGAAAAATGTGATACAGAAGAATACGTTTTACTCAAAAATTATTTAATCTGTACATAATTGATTGATGTAATGCAGTACCTATTATAATAGCCTATTATTATATTATTATTATTATTAATAGGAATTAGCAATCGTTTGCTAAATAAAGACATTTCTCGACTGAACGCTGTTTAAATTTTTGTTTGATATGATTGGTAAATTCTTGTGTGCTTCTCATAAAATTTTGTAGTTTAGACTGGGTGTGGGTGCAGAATTGACCGATGCTCCATAGGGATTTCAATATAAAAATCCTAATATTCGATTATTTGCTTCCAAAATTACTTTATACAAAAAGTCTATTTAACTTTTTTGTAGAGACAAAATTTCTGAATCGACGGATGATCTCTTGAACTATTGAATATCTCGAGAACCACACATCCGATCGCAAAAATAAAAAACACCTGTTCCTTTATTTTTTGAAACCTATTCAGTCATGACATGTAAACAACACCATTACCCCCCTGGAGGAGGGGGGGAGCAAGGATGAGTTTTGTAAACTTAAATGGGAACAACACCTATTTTTTATTGCACTTTTACATTCTCCATAAAAAACTGTTCTCAAATTGCAAATTTCACCCCCACTCCGATCCCTTTTTGGGGTTTTGAAGTTGGTTGAAATTAGAATTCTATAAGAATTCGCCCTTAATGAAATCATGTCTAGTCATGGCTTTTAATGGTCCTAGCTAAATATGTTTCATGAGTTAAAGAAAGAAAGAGACGCGAGGCCCTCGGACCGGGAGGCCGTAGGCAGTGGCCCACGTCCCCCACGTCTTACACCGCTTCTGATAACATGCTACGCTTCACCTCAGTGAAGATTTCTCGTCTGCAGTTTATTAATCAAATGTTTGCGATTGTTGTTTGCAATTTACAATAACCTTCTGTACTTCAAACTGTTCGTTGTGCAATAAGTGGCCCACAGGCCCCAATAACAGGACGAAAGGAAATAGGCAACTATTTGTAACGAAAAGCACACAAATGGTTCTCTGAGTAGCCACCTCTCCAATGTAACTTAGTACCTTCGGACAAACTATACCATTTCACGAAATGCTATGAAAAACGACCTAATTATTCTTCAAAAAAGAAAGGCACCTTATTTCATAGATGGCGGAGCTCTAACAACACCGACCGATAATTTGCAACTAGTTTCATTAAAACCTAAAAAGACTTTAAACAGAGCGTACGTAAAAAATGATTGTACTTGTACAATAAAAATCACAACTTCATTACCTATATTGAGATTAGCTTAGCTACCCCCAAACAGTCGACAATTAATTAAACTAACGGTTGCATACCTACCTAAAACAGAATTATAAATTTTGATGCGTATTTGTGCTTATGACGTTACAATATTCCATTCTCAACAAAACATTGCCATCATTTACTTCCGTGTAAGAATCAGGTAAAATACAAATGGCTATGTAAATTGCAGAACACTGTTTTCTTATTTTACAACATGAAGTTTACATGTAGGTATTACTCACACTTGAGGAATAAAGTAAACTTCTTTTTCAACTCATCACTTTAATGTAAGTAGTGTATGTAAATGTAAAAGCATACTTTCCTCTCTTCACATTTTACATTTC
Source organism: Pyrocoelia pectoralis (assembly GCA_036250285.1). Lineage (NCBI taxonomy): Eukaryota > Metazoa > Arthropoda > Insecta > Coleoptera > Lampyridae > Pyrocoelia > Pyrocoelia pectoralis. Next base: position 11,789,351 of record CM070075.1, read on the forward strand.
ATACTATTATCCCATCTGTGCTGCTGTAAACGACATATACTTACCTACCTACTTATAACGAATTCGAAGGCAGTTATGAGTGTAACCCGTAACAAACACTCATCCCGTTTTCTCTTTCAGGCGGTTTTTTTGATGCAAAAGATTTGCGTTAGTTTCGTACTTTTTACACTAGGTAAATAACCGATACGTATTCACAGTGTAGCATTAATAATGGTCATACCTGACTTGCACATGTACGACAACTAATTTAGTTAAGGTTGCGTACACATCACCCTGTATGTCTTCATTACGGCGATATAATATTGTCGGATAAGACAAATGAAGCTCAAGTTTGTGATTGTGCTATTAACGAGGCGGTGTAAATTCAGATATCAAGGCGGCTGAATGTAATGAATTGGAAGGATGTGCCGAGCTATTAATATGATATGTAAATTAGGAATGGAATAGCCTGGCATTGAAGGAGATAATATGCACCGTCACGCTTACAGATAATGTGATATATTTTACGTTTTCCTGACTTCAGTGATCAAGTTATTCCGACCCCTATTTTAAAAACCCCATAATGCGAACGTCCCTAGATTTAACTTCCGTATAATTTGCTAGCCTTATCTTTCAGAATAAATTTTATAATCCTTCGTTTTTCTCTCATCCTAGTTTAACAACATCAATATTGCTTAACGAGGCTATAAGTAATGTGCTTGTAAAGGTCGTGAAAACTATGACTGATTTCTACAATCGACCATATCGCGACCAACGGTTTGCGTTTTTAGAAAAAAGTGCAGCAAACTTACAAATTTTTATTTTTGACAATAAAATTAGTCAATGGAGCCGGAACTCATTTTGTATGGTCACAAAATAGGGACAGATACCTATGGAAAATTATTCCCTAAGGAAATAATAGGTAACAACTAATAACACAACGTCCCGAGTTCATTATGAATTATCCAGTAATAAAGTACCTACCATCTTTTATTGAAGTTCAGAAACTCAAAATGGCATATTGTTATCATTTAAATTAAAGATTCACACTTTTGAAAATTAAAACCTAATTAACCCAAACGTCTTGATCAGAACTAATGTCTGAGTTTTTAAGTTTCATACTGAAGCAGCCAATATTTCAATCGTCTTAATTTTTGCTTGTTAGTATGGGTAAGAATAGGGAAAGCGGTCTAAAGAATATAACATATTTTGTATATTTTGAGCCTGTTTTTCAAAAATCTGTTATCTGAAAAACAGTTAAATGAATTTTATATATTTAGTTTGTTTTTGATCATATTTCTAAGACTGATTTACAATGTTTCTGATCTTAACATACATTTTTCAAGGGCAGCAAACTAGGTATATATCGTATTTGAAATAAAGGAAACGATGGACTAATTGTATGTTTATTAGCAATAATTCTTACAGTATGTGTACAGTGTATTGTAATATATGCCTCCCCTCAAAAAAGGTCCCCCCCACATTCTTCCGTCAGAAAATGTGGTCAAGGCACAGAAGAAATAGTGCAACCCATCCTATGCTCTGGTAAGGCGCAACGCAGCTAGCGGTGTTGTAAGTAACCATTTGGTATACCTATATCAATTAATCATGATATAGACCGCAAAGTGGCCTTTCATTATTGGAAGAGAAACCGGAAAATATTATTTAAGGACGTACTGAATACAAGGGGGACCCAAAAGAAATCGGAAACGTTCCCTGGTAGACGGTTCCGTTGTAGTACATACTTCCGTCGCTAGATGCCTTCTGGGGGGACCCTTCTTCATTAGTCTATCGACTGGCATCGTCGAGTAAAGCCGTGGTGCCAGGTAGCAAATTTCTTTAAGCACCTGTCTGTTGTTCATCGATTTTTGTGATGGTTGAAAATTTGGGACAACGCAACCCAGCAAACATTAACATAACGGCCATCGCATGGCTGTTTGCCGTTCTGCTGGCGACTTGCTGGTTCAGGCAAAACTATGCTATAATAGTGCCTGTAATGTAAAGGCAATTCGTATCGGTGTTACTTTAAATTTTTGTTAATGGTGCGATGCATATTACCCTGTACCGGTGTAGTTACGACATTACTATACCGTAAATGTACTGGCACTTGGCAGACACAGTTGAACCGGTATTCTGTTTGATTTTGTTTTCGCGCGCACAATGACTAAAGTGAGTGTTCTGTGATGACTGATGACTAATGAGTGACAATCTGCACTGCCCTTCACGTCCACCATTACAATTACAACACCTTTACCGTTGTTTATCTTATTGTATAGTGCAAGTTTTCCCTCATTTTCTCCTCCATTTAGTGTTTGGTGGTTTATCATCTTTATATAAATAAGTATATAATATGGCTGATGCAAATAATGAGTAAGTACATAGGTAGATATAAGAAGAATTTTTTTTACTGTTAGCATTGTTATTGGTAAATTGATATTAAATAAGTTTTTAGAAAACCTGTTGAAATTAAATGAGCATATTGGTTATTACAATTTTAGTGATTGTAAGAAAAAATCCCAATAATGTATGGATTCGACTAAAAAAGAAGTGGAATCGCATATAAAACTGTGGCTGCGAAATGCAATTGAGAGGAATGGTGGAAGATCGGAGAGGAAGAAGGCATCTAATGGTTTATGAAGTATGTTCTATTTAAATATGTTCTATATTCATACTTATTAATGTGTATTATACTTTTAAATAGAATTTTAAATCAATTTTTTTATTTCTGTATGTTAACTGTTCTGGTAAATTGCAGAAAAGCGTACTGGTAGAGTGTTGAAAAAGTACAGGTGATGTACTTGTTAGATATACTTTGCCTTCACTTGCCCACCATAAAATCGTTGTATGTCAGTTTATTGGTTTGGTACAGGTTAAATACTGGCATGGTAGTAATATACTGGCAAGCCGTTATGTGGCCATTTAATGGCCATAGTGACCTGATTGCAATGGCCCAGTACACGATGCCACCGCATTGCCAGTAATGTAGTACCGGCAAGACTATATGTTGCCAGCATTGGCTTTTTACATCAATGTTTGCTGGGAACGTGCGGTTGTGAGCAATTGACCATCTTGTTGATTTGCCTAGTGTGTCCTGCCAACGAATTTTGAATGAGGGATTGCAAATGAAAGGAGTTGTAGGAAAATTCGTGCCTCACGTGCTCTCAGTTTTTAACCAAAAACAGCATGTCTCAGCTTCTCCATCCGCCATATTCCTCCGATTTCGTTCCACCTCTTATTCCCCTGAATGAAAAAAGTCCTCAAAGGAAAACGTTGTGTGGATGTGGAAGAATTTACGGACTACTTCGAAAAGTGCAAAACACATTTAGCAAATGGATAGTAAGGATTTCGCTACAACAAGGAAGTTCACGGTGTATGATTTTTAAAATTTATTGCAGATGGAGATGCAAGTGATATGCGAAAAGGTGAATAACTGATTTATAAGCTTCTTCTGTCAACGAATATATTGATGGACAAAGAAATACGACCAACATTTCAAAGTAAGGAAAATTTTGTATGAAGTGCTACAGCAATATCAAGAAGTTTCCACCACCACCAAAATACTAACTGTACTGTTACTGTTAATATAAACAGTTCCCAAGATTCCAACCATGTTTAACGTTTCTTGTTTATCAAAAATAAAGGGTGCGGGAAATGCCATTTCCAAGACACAGATTAATAATAAGTAGCTGGGTTGTATATAGTCTTAGATTTGGAAAGAGAGTGGATAGCGCACAGCCTATGTACGCATACACTCGCAAGTGTTACTGAATCTAAGCGGTCGCCATTACTTTTGAGTCAAACAACGCGTAGGAGTCATTGTGAATTTTGGTGTTTTTATTGCAAAAGTGTTTAAATAAAGAAGTGAAAGTGATCCGTAGACAATGGTTGTATGTGAATGGTTATCATGCAACAGTCGTACGGATAAAAAAGAGCCAGGGATTTTTGGAGATATTTCCATAACACTGTTTGTTTCGCATTTTATGGTTCATTTATTAACTACAAATGCAAAAAAAAAATCAAAACATTTTTACAAAAAATTTAGAACAGCAAATGGTAGCCATTCTAAATTATAATAGTAGAGTAGGTTTTCTGCCATTCAATTTCCAAAATTTAAATGACCGCCATTCTGCTGTTGTAAATTTTTTGAAAAACGTTGAACAAACGTTGTAGATATTAAACTGTTTATTCTAAAGAACTTTGATTTTTTGAAATCCAACTACAAATAATGAAGATATAGAGATCTGTAAAAAAACAAAAAAGGTCAATAATTCGAAAACAAAAGCCAAAATGAAAAAAATTATTTTAAAAAACGTGTTCGTTTTGACGAGTTCTATAACCTCTATTACTTGGTACGAAAATAACACACAACCTCCCCTTAATAAATTGTATTTTATGATGGATGATGATGAAACTTATACGATTTTCATCATGGCAACATGTTTCGGGATAACATATCCCATTATCAAGCCAAATAGTTATACATCAAAGTTATAAAATATTGTTTCTAAAAACATAATTGTTAGTTTATCCTAATTAACATAAGAAGCTCACCTTAAGGGATCCACAGTTAATACATCACAAATTTAAATTTATTGCAAAATCGCAGGTTAGGTTATTATATAAAAATTGCGTCACTTAACAAGTAAACATTTAATAAAATTTTTAAAAGGCTCCACCAACGGGAAAACCTGAATTAGCCAGAAGGGCGATGGATGATGGGGGATGGGGGATGAGTAAAATTATGGTAACATTAAGGTGACGGCAAGTGAAGATGTGACAGAATGGCGAAAAATGACAGCTGAGATAACAACGATGACACCGATGTGTTATCTCAGCTGTCATTTTTCGCCATTCTGTCACATCTTCACTTGCCGTCACCTTAATGTTACCATAATTTTACTCATCCCCCATCCCCCATCATCCATCGCCCTTCTGGCTAATTCAGGTTTTCCCGTTGGTGGAGCCTTTTAAAATTTTATTAAATGTTTACTTGTTAAGTGACGCAATTTTTATATAATATCCTAACCTGCGATTTTGCAATAAATTTAAATTTGTGATGTATTAACTGTGGATCCCTTAAGGTGAGCTTCTTATGTTAATTAGGATAAACTAACAATTATGTTTTTAGAAACAATATTTTATAACTTTGATGTATAACTATTTGGCTTGATAATGGGATATGTTATCCCGAAACATGTTGCCATGATGAAAATCGTATAAGTTTCATCATCATCCATCATAAAATACAATTTATTAAGGGGAGGTTGTGTGTTATTTTCGTACCAATCTATCTCACCCCTTCGTGAACCACTTCGAATTCAAAACATGGTTAACCTCTATTACGTTGACTACTTTCAGTAGCAGCACTCTGTATTTACAAAGCTATTACCAAAAATTTATAACTTCTGAATAACTACCGTAGACCTTTCCAAACACCCTCTATGTATACGTTCCCAAACGGTGTGCGGTCAATTCGCCCCGGCACTTCGCCCTCGGACACTTCGCCCCGGACATTTCGCCCTCGGACATATCGCCCCCAAGACATTTCGCCCCCTGATATATCGCCCCCAAGATATTTCGCCTAAAAACATTTCGCCCCCGAAACATATCACCCCCAAGACATTTCGCCTCCGAACATTTCGCCCCCGAAACATATCGCCCCCAAGAGATTTCGCTTTTATATATTTCGCCCCCGAAACATCGCCCCAATATTCCATTATCCATTGTCTATTAGCTTATACAGTGGTCCAAATTTCGACGCTCACCATCGGTATCTCGGTTATTAGAAGAGGTAGAGCAGCGGTTAAATAGGAAATGTTTTTAGAATTCAATTCTCGCGATAAATCTCATTTCTAATTCTCTTCAATGTCTTTAGATTTTCGAAAACATTTTCAAGACAAACTTATTGATGTAATCAGAAAACCACCGTTCTATTTTTAATTTTTAAGTAATGTGTGCCAGCAATGGTTTTCATACGGCAGATGTTATAGAATTTTTATTAGTTAATTGCCTTTGAAAAGAGATTTTCAAAAATGTATAACATGCCTGAAAAATATTTATTTATGGGAGAGATATTAACAAAACATGTATTTATCTATAGCACATGAGAAATATAACCTTAAAGGTATGCAAGTGCTAAGTAAAATTGTGAAATACAGAAACGGGGGCGATATGTCCTGGGAGGCGAAGTGTATGGGGGCGATATATCTTGGAGGCGAAGTGTCAGGTGGCGAAATGTCCGGGGGCGAACTGTCCGGGGGGAGAAATGTCCGGGGGCGAACTGTCCGGGGGGCGAAATGTCCGGGGGCGAACGGTCCGTGGGGCGAAGTGACGGGGCGAAAAGTCCGGGGGCGATGTGTCATGGGGCGATTTGCCCTACAACCATACCAAACACTTCTATCTTTAATAATCCAAAATTTGGTTTCAATCGATTGGGTAGTTTCTAAAAGAAAAATGTTACACAGACAATTACAATCACAAGGACAACAGCATACAGACGGATAATTTTTCGTAGTACGGATTGGCATAATCCCGATTCAGCGGCCCCCTATTCAGCGTCCCCGTTTTAGCGGTCCCCGTTCCAGCGCTCCCCGTTTCCGCGCTAAACAATACTCAGTTAATTCTACATTCTACAACAGTGGCGGACTAGTACCCAGGGCGGGAAAATTACGGGGCATCAAAATTAATTGAAGGAAGGAGTTTTTTAGAAAAAAATTGAAAAGCAATGGAAAATAAAATTGAAGTAGAAATACGTCAACACGAGCTATTATTTTACGTGTTAAACATAATAAGTACTCGAATAGTCCCAAACATCGTTTACGCTGCACTTTCAGTTTATTCAGTAGGGCTCATTTAAATATGGTCCTAATCAGAGGAATTATCTTATTTAGCTACAGGCTTTCTTGCATTACCAATAACCAAAAATTGTCTTTGCTGTTTCTCGAGTGTCGTCCAGATATAGAATGTATTATTGTTTTATTAATTTGCAATACGCAGAAAATGAAATAAATTCTATTTATTTTCAATAGAAAATGTTTTCTCGACTTCAGACTTGTATAAATAAGTTCGATTAGTTTATTTCTGTGGTGAGGGATGTGATAGGGCGCCACTTTTCTTGTGCCCCTAGGCGGCAGAAGCATAAATACGCCTCTGTTCTACAAAGAATCGTACAAAGTAATTTTAGTTCTACTTGGAGTTGTTATTTAAGAAATTCAAATGTCATGGCAAAGACTAAAAATAACCTCAAAAAAATAGCTTTTATAACAAATTAACGAATGAAATGCACTAAATTTATACTTCATTAAAAACTTTTGCGGATGGTAATTGATGTAAAAAATAAAATTTTAGCAACCTTGAAATAGGTTATCTAGGATGCATAACATTACAAGTATTATACTAATAACAATAACTGCCGTTACCTCCAAAATCTGCAGTATGAGTGTTATAGTCGAAGTTTACCTGTAATGAATGGTTTATAGGCAAACTTCTGCCTATGGTGTAATAGTCCATTGTAAAATGTGAATCTTGGTCGACATGTAAATTCATGGTTATTTACTCGTACTTCAAGTATTTTACGTGCCATTCAAAAGTAATATATAGCTTAAATAAGTATGCATGAGTTAGAAGCAGAGAAATGTCAATCAAAATGAGTTTTAGGGTAATAGATATTATTTTCCAATAGACTCGCTCATATTTCAAAACGTTTGTCTGTCTGTGAAGGATTTATAACTAGCACTATTTTTTCATTGTCCCGTCTACAGCTGTTAAGCTCAGTATTGAGTTTTATTACGTGCATAATTATGCACAATTATTACAGCTCGTCCTTATTTTCTTACTTCCACTCTCTAAAGCCACACGATGTAAGTTACTTAAAACAAACTAATCTAATTTATCCAGCAACCGAGCAACGTAATATTTCCTCATTTTTTTTTCTAAGTCATTAGCTTCCATTAATACCTGATTTAATTTATTTTAAGGAACTCTGTCTAATACAACCTAATGGTATGAAAAGAACCGAATTGTTTATTACATGAACACACTCAACGCTCCTAAAATCGCCTTGTCAGGAATTTCTTTATAAAGTTGAAAATGCAAACGCGTTCACGTTCAAAGTTTTCTTAAAACTTCCAAGTCTTTGTAGTAAGAAATATAGCTGTCATTTAGAACAATAAATGTTGTTCCTGTTACGAAAAACTTAACTCGATCGCGTAAATTTTCACAAAGCTCAGTTTATCTAGAGAAGTGAGTGTAAATTAAGAACGCCTTCATTTACACTGACGAAAGAAATTAACGCATCACCTACAATTTTTGCGATATCTCGGAATTAATATTTAATTTAGACCGAGTATATTTTTATAAATAAAAAGCGTATCAAGCATGCTATTCCTCCGTTTGTGTTTTGTTTTTATTGTCATGGTATCCTGTCAGAAAATAAAATAATGCAATTTTGTCAATATTGTGTCAACAAGAAAGGTCCATGTTCAGTTGTTTTGTACGTTTTATTTGAGTACCTGTTAAAATTAAGTTGTAAGTGGTGAAGCAGGAATATGAATAGACGTCAGAATCGCAATTTAAATATTGAAGAAGCTGTGGGGGCGGTAACACTTGCAGAAGAAGGTCGGAGTCAGCGTTACATCGCACAGCGTCTTGGCGTGAATCAATCGACCATATCCAGAGTGTTGAATAGGTATCGGGAGAATCACGAATACTCAAGAAGACCAGGGCAAGGAAGAAAACGAGCCACAACTGCTGCCCAAGATCGTTTTTTGATGTTGCAAACCTTACGGGAACGGTTCATTACAGCCCCTAGGTTACAAAATATGCTGGCAGAGACCCACAATGTTCATGTAAGCTCTGTCACCATTAGAAGCAGACTACGTGGCTTTAATTTGACTCCAAAAACAGCGCCAAGAGGACCACAACTAACAGCAGACCATCGTAGAGCCAGATTAACATTTGCTCATGAACATGTAAACTGGTTAAATGCTGATTGGGCTAATGTTATGTTCAGCGACGAGTCTAGATTTTGCCTTTATACCAGTGATCGACGAATGCGTGTTTATAGACGACCAGGTGAACGTTATGCACAATGTAACATTGCCCCGACTGTTATGTTTGGTGGAGGCTCTGTTATGGTGTGGGGTGGTATCACTATGGAGGCTCGTACGGAGTTGGTGGTGATACCAAGAGGAAGTATCACGGCAGCGTTTTATATTGCAAACATTTTAGAACCACATGTAATGCCTTTTGCCCCTTTTGGAGGAAACGATTTCCTTTTTATGCACGATAATGCAAAACCACATACTGGCCAAGTTGTACGACAGTATCTGCAAGAGGTGGAAATCAACACAATGCAATGGCCAGCCAGAAGTCCTGATCTGAATCCCATCGAACACATATGGGACATGATGGGCCGACGTCTTAGAGCGCTACCTCGACCTCCAAGTAACCAAGCAGAGCTTGGGCAAAGATTGCAGGAAATTTGGGAAAATCTTAGCCAAGAGGAAATTAGAGATTTAATTAACAGTATGGGACGTCGCTGTCAAGCAGTTATTCACGCTAGAGGAGGAAACACAAAATATTGAGACGTTTAACCACATGTTAAATTTTTTCAATTTTTTTTTTTTTGCTTTTTTTGTTAGATTTTTATTGTTTCTTTGTTGCTTTTGGTGTTTTATTGTTGTAATTTTCTAGTTAAACAGAAAAATGTTAAAATAAATGTTTGAAATTGAAAGAAAATATTTTATGCCAATTTTAACCAAGATTTAAAAAGCGATGCGTTAATTTCTTTCGTCAGTGTATTTCATATTGAAATTTAGTTCAAGTAAATTTAATTATATACTTACTGTAGTAGGTAGACCTTTTTACCTGCGAATTCAATGTTTTTAATTATATTTTCCAGTAAAGTAAGAAACTCATTTCTTAGTCTATTGAAATTTTCTCACGTTTCTATCGTTACGCTACTACTGGAGTTTCGTTAAGATGTTCTGAAAATACTGAAATAAATTATAGTTACTTAAAGTAAAAATGCCTTTGTATTAAACAGAGGTAATTTACAGGTGGCGCCGCGCCGTAGCTTTATGATCTTGAATATTCCGAAAGGAATCTGGTATTCAAAAACCCTCGACTTGAAACCACCTAAAGGCCTTGTTTAGCTCCCTTTTGATAGATACTACTGCTTGTAACGGAAAGCTCACACAACCTGTTTGTGGAAAAATATTTCATTCCCACTGTCAATGGAATTGTACTAAAGCGCCATACAGTTAACAGCTTCTCTCGATCATTTAAACTGTTTAGATATATTTGTACAATGTACATTGTACAATGAAAAATGTTGTTACGATTTTCAATATACATGGGTAGAACGGCGCTTCCTCCATTTTGAATCGTTTATACCTACTATGCAAGCTTGAATTTTCAATTAATTTATACCAGTTGCAGTCCCACATACCTTAATATAAGGCCCAAACACTTATTATACACCGTGGGCCAGACTAAACGCTTAAAGGAGAAAAGAGCAGCAGGTTCAATTTATTATGAAAATATAAATTTTATGAACGTTGAAACTGAAAAAAACACACGGAGGTTTTCATACGATCTCCCAAGCGGTTATCTAAAACTCAACGATTTATGTAAAATAAATTTGGGAGTTTATTTTCGGCTTTCCGAAAGTTAGCTCATATCTGGTAATTTAAAAACAGTTTGATAGTATAAATTTCGCATTTTAAATTTTAGTACGTTTTTATATTTATTTATTTCACATAAGTTCATTGAATAAACATGTTTTTGAAGTCAGATTTTTAAAATTGGTATACGCTTTTTCCGACCACCGACATAAAAAGGTTGCACTAAATTCTAAATGATGTTAAAAGGCGTTAAGGGTAATGCATTTATCAACGTCGCTTGCATCTGACGAGATTCAACCTTTTCTTTATAGTTCTTCTCCCTTAGAATAATTCTTGAATATTTCAAGCATAGAACTCAATTTGTTTGTTTTCATTTTAAATAGGATAGATTTAAATTCATTGAAAAAGGTTCAAATTCGCTTAATATTTAAGTTACTAACCTCTCAAACAAATTAAATGCCTTTCTTTTTAAAAAGTTTATGTGTATAAATCGCAGTATCCCTATTTGAAGCGTAATGTATTATGGAGGAACGGAAGTCCTCACGAGTATAAATTGACATTAAAAGCTTCTCTCAATGAATAGCAGAAAATTCTTTTTTTTTACTCATTTCCTATTACAAAAGTTCTGATTCTCCAGAAGTAGGAAAGAAACGAGAATACTTGAAATCTTTTCTTGTTTAACGAAAATACGAAATAACCGAGGCATTAGGAAGCGAAAAAAATTATACATATCCAATACTACATTTTGTTCGTTATAGATGTGTCAGGCTTTTTATCTTTTAATAATATCTCGTATTTGCTATGAATTCGGACGGATGTACAACGTAAATTATTCGTTTTTATTTTATTGACAAGAGCTAATAATCTCCTTCGATTGTGACTTCATGTCATTTCCTACGCGTTACTAGCCTCACTTTACACAATTTCATGCGAAACCATAACGATAAATACGGAATTAGTTACGACTGCTTTACTGAAAAGGATACATAAATAAAGTTAATCTGAGTTTCGGACTGTTCGTCCCCTTCTGCACATGAATACTATCAAAAAAGGGTATAGATATTAAACAGGGTTTTCTATTATCGTTTTAACATCACGAGATATTTGATTTCAATATTTTTTTTTAAAATCGGCCAGAAAGTAGTAGTTTCCGGATTATTTTTAGGCTAGAAAATGTCATTTTGACGTACTGAGCCGGAAAGTCATTGTGATAGTCCGGTAAAAGTTTTACCGGACTCATTTTTACTTTACCGGACTCATTTTTTACTTTCCGGCCTAGAATGGTCGATTGTTCTTCCCGTTTCTGGACGATTTAAAAAAAAATATTGTACGTAATACGTCCCAAAAGTGCTTTTACTGGACTCGCAGGCTTGCAGGACTCGCCTGCGGCTCGTCCTGTAATTTGCCTACTTGTCCAGTAAAAGGTCACTTTCGGGACTTGTTACGTAAACTACTATTATTGTTTATTGCAATTAGTTCTTGCACTATTTATTTTTACTTCCCGTTAATAAGAATGTTTATAATTACACAAAATTCTAGAATTCAAATTCCTATTATCTAATGTTAAGAAGAAAAATGTAATGTTTGTTACGGCAACAAATGATCGGTACCGTAATCAGGAAAAATGCAATGACTCGATAAGCTCAGTTATAAGGTGCAATCTAATGGGCGTGGGAATAATGAGTATAGAATTTAAATTTATAGCAAGTTATAGTTAATAAATATAGTCAAATACCTTTTAGGGCGCCACGATAGTTCTTTAGTAAAGACAAGCTGGTAATCAGAACTACGAAGAGCTTAGCAGCTTATAATAATAATAACAGAGATATGATTTCTGGAAGAGAAAGTGGGTATTCGATAAAGAAATACACTAAAATAATGATAGTGGTGGTTATAATGAATCAAAACAAAATAACATTGACACAATCGGAACAAATTTTACAAAACAAATCTTCACAGGAGTGAAGCAGTAAAGGGGGTTTAACTTTTACCTTGCAGGGAATGAAGTTTACATATTACAACAATGTACAATTAATAACACAAAAATAATACACATAAATATATCAGCAACCGTCTCGGTAGCTGTACGAAAGTCAGTACGTAGTAGTTGTCATTAAACAACGCTTACCAAAAACACATCCGATTATCGCCGTTGCGCAACGTCAATATCGCTGAGTTATCTAAACAGAAAGGTTGATTAACAAGAAAATTAATAGGGCTGCGACAAGCAGGCCGACTGAAAGTAATAACTACCGACTTTGGTCAGTACTCGTTCCGAGAGTTGATATGTAAAGATAATAGCAATTAGCTTTTAAACTTTAACTTTAGCAAATTAAATCTTCAAGGTAAAAGATAATACACAAATAATAAAAGTAATTTTTAAAGTAACGAACAAAGTTAATGCAAAATTAATTGAATAGTAAACAAAATGAATAAATTAAATGTTTTAAATTGAAGCAAAAATATGAAATGTGATTACGTAATTTAGTATAATCAAATTTTACAATAAACAGTAACAAAATTCAGGTAAAGTTCAGCAAGAAATGTAAGGTTAATAATTCAAATAACTTATCAATCTTATTTTCAGAAGTTGACACAAGATGGCACAGGATGGCAGCCTGTAATTTCCAAAATAAATCAATTTCTTCACACAGGAATAATTAAAGATGATTTGGTGAACAGCAAATATGTAGTTTGGCAGCAAAATAACCATCGATGTTCAATAGTAACGGATCAGCAATAATTTCAGGTGATGTTAACAAAATGGCGGTAACCAACAAGTAAAGATGTACTCCAAAAGTAAACGGGGTAGGAAAACGGGTAGTAAACGCTAGGACAAATAATATAAATTACTGTCGAGGAATTTAAGAATGACACGGTAATTGTTACAAAAGAATTTTCTACATACCTCAAAGGAAATTAATCCCTAGAGCGTGGACACTTTTAACGTAGCGGTACTAATGCAAAAAGACGTAATATCACGTTTTAATGGTACTTAGAATAAGCAGATGATTCTAAATAATCACTATTTGTGGAAAACTTTCACTTATAGACGATTAATATCGATATGAGAAACTTGTGAAATTCCCGTAGCACTTAGTAACGTTTGTTAGGAAGTAGAATAGAAAAAGATACGCGGTTGAAAATCGAGTTGCTATTTATATCAGCACGGAGATATTCCTTAGTGAAGTACTTGTTCCGTTTTTAAGATGAAATATTTTATTTAGTTAGCCGAGGATCAGCCAATCAGAAACTAAATGACTACATTGACAGCCAATAGAATAATTTACAGTACAGCGATATCAGTTGTTTTCGTTGCCGAGTAGAAAAGCTGTAAGGGAACCAACGAAGCCGATGTGGTTAGAGATAACGCTTCGCGTAGAATAGAGCAAATGCGGAGGAAGAAATAGTACCAAAAGTATTGAAAGTGGACTCTATTAGCAAAACATTGAATTAAGAGATTGTAATCTGTAATTCTGATAGAGAAATTGATATGATTGATTCTTGCGAACTAAGCCAATAAACGAGGAACGTAACATGTTTAGACAAAGTTTTTAAGTATATTAGATGAATATTCTTCCTGATAAATTAAATACAAGGCAAATCTTCTAACCCCCATCGCAAAGTAATTCTTATTATTATAATAATGTTTCTTGCATTTTTCTCTCTCCATAATTATTCCACGACAGTTTTAAAAAATTGGGGTATGGCTTTTCCATTGGATTGCTGCAAACTAAACTTCTTAGGCTTTTGAAAACCCGAGTTCCTCCGTTCCATTAACTGTTTATCTTCTTAGGAACATTAAAATATAGCCAGTTTGGATCCGCGGCGATATGACAATTAAATAAATAACGATCTTCGTCAAAACGACCACAAATGGAGCTCAACGTTTCCACTCTTGGGATTGGGAAATCCATTATTTGTAATGTCCAAATCGAAGTGTATTATGTAGTGCACATGTCCGTGCACAAGTGTTTAAGAGTCTCAGGTATATATTTTACTTCAAATCGAAGATTTGATCAGGTTATATTGTGAACTGCATCGATATGTTTGGATGTAGACATAACGATCGGTCCACCAGGTCTTTCGTCATCTTCCGCTGGGGAATTGCTTCGGAACGCGTAAACTCAATGTTTAACACCTGTACATGAAAAGCAGCGTTTTAAAAATATGTAGAGGATGTACTGTCGTTGAAATGAAAATTTTAGGATAATGCATTTATTAAATCTGTCGAATTTGTTTATAATGTGACAAACTCTATAACGATCAGTATTATAACGACGAAATTGGAACACAAATTCAGTGAAACTATAGAGCAAAATTTTGAAAATGGAGGAGAGAGGAATAAATTAAGTAAGGAGGTTTTGGTAAAAATTATGAATAATATAGTAAAAGAATATTTAAGGCTGTCTGGTGTAAAGCAAACAGAAAACGAGAACACTGCTATTATTCACCTATCTAAATGTTTTTAAATTACCAATCCCTGAGATAGCGGCAGGTGATATTTTTCATACCACTGGACGAAAAATAAGTGATAAACTTAGGCCATAATTGAGCGGTAGGTCGTTTTCAATAATAAAAGGTTATGAGTTGTGGAGATTTTACTAAGGCTAGCTTGAACTATACGCTATACGCAATAGCGTACAGTTCAATGGCTACGAAAGATTAAAACTGTACCAAATTAGATATATTTTAGTGGTACGGTTGGTACAGTAGAAATGTAAACAGAGGTTAAAAGTTAACCTGACAGGTAAAATGTTAATGGACTATTGTAACGCAAATATGTATAGATGAACTACCATCTATAAAGACGTATATTGAAGACTTAAACATATCTAATGTTTGGTATGACCTTTGAGGAAGGAAGAAAATTTTTCAACAGCAATATAGAGAAGTATATAGGCCATCCTCATTTGATACTCATACTTTTTTTGAATGCTGTAGAGATCTACTTTGACAATTGCTCATTTTTTTTTGTAAAGGCTAGTTTAACTACGTTTTTTAGCGCTAATAAACTATTATGCCAATCTCAGTTTGGATTTGTTAAAAGTTGGATTCGTGAATATTTTTAATAAAGTTAATAGTAGGGTTAGACGATAATTTAAGGAAACCGGAAATGTTAATGAAATCATCCACCTTGGCAATGTAATCAGCCTTATTGAGTATAACCATACAGTTGCCTTTGTTGGCTTTCGTGCAAATGAATGAATTTTCTTAAGAGTAGCAGAATCGCCGAATTGACCTTTAATAAATTTGGAATTTGTAGGATAATTATTCTGATAAACTTTTAATGATTTACAACTTTCTGCTTTGATGGGGGTTAATGGAATTAATGATAGCATCACAACAAGTAGACATTTGTTGTGTGACCGGTTTGGTCTTAAGATTTACTTGGGGACAGTATTTCAGGCCCTTGTTCAATAATGCTAAGTCCGTTGTGTTAAAGATGTGGTTACTTACATTTAAAACTCTTGGATGAAAAACATGTTCAGTGAAATTGTTATGATGAAATTGATGTGAAATGTCTTTAAATTTAAGTTTATCAATTTTGTTAACAATTTTTTCGAATCAATTATTACTGAATGATGCGACGTTTTCTTTGATCTTCTTGGTGATGATGTTCCACTCCAGAGGATGCATAAGGGATGAAAGTTGTAGGTGAATGTTGTAGAGGGGAAGGTCGATTTTGTCACGCTCTTGGATACCAATTATAATAATAATAATAATAATACATTTCGTTACATAACCGATAGATTTTTTTGATGGCTCTATTCGCTGCGGGGTTGTTGATGTGGGAACGTACATTAAATTTGATGAAGTTGGGGATGACATTTTCTTTAATTATCGTCTAACCTTTAACCTTAAACTCCGTCAACTTGTCTTTTCTCACCGCGAAATCCTTCTCACTCTGAATACTAATTATAAATCCATTTTGGTTATGAACCCTAGACCCCCTCTCTTATATGGGCTGCCAAAAATTCACAAACCCAATATCCCTATTCGTCCGGTGGTCAGTTGCCTCAATACCCCCTCTTCCAAACTTCTTGGCTTAATTGTTTTCTGAAATCCCACATCATCCTTCAACCCAATTTTTCTATAAAAAACGGTGTCGACCTCACCACCAACCTCAACTCTATTTCGCTCCCGGATAAGTTTTCCATGATGTCCTTTGATGTTACTAATTTGTTTCCCAGTGTCCCTCCCAAAGAGTGTATTGACATTGTCTCTGATTACCTCCACTCATCTGATCTGCCTGGCTCTGAAGTTCATACGGTCATTAGTTTACTCAACCTTAGTGTCAAACAAAATTTCTTTCTTTTTAACAATAATTTATATTCTCAATTGGAAGGTTTAGCCAGGGGGTTTAACCTCTCTCCCACCTCAAACTTAATTGTTTCTTTAACTCGTTAAATCAGATTCACCAGAATATTAAATTTACTGTTGAAAAGAAAACAACAATACGTTACCCTTCCTTGACGTCCTTTTAACCAAAAAACCTCGTCATATCGACTTCAGCATTTACCGCAAACCCACCACCACAGATTCATTAATCCCTTATGATTCGATGCATCCCTTTTCCCACGAAGTGACAGATCTTAATTCGCTTATTAGGAGAATGGTTAATATCCTCATGTCACCGACCAATTTGCATAAGGAGTATAATACCATTTGTCAAATTGCTGTGAACAACAGTTACACGAGAGACTTGGTCCAGACCCTGTTTACCAAAATCAACAGATCCTTTTAATGTTACCAACCTCGTTTCCCAGAATTCCTCTCAGAATAACTTGTTTTACCGTTCCCTCCCATTCGTCCCTAATCTGGCTTACCAACTTAAGAACATTTTCAACAGATACAACATTTCTATTTCTTTTTCCCCTACCCACACTCTTAGCTCCACTTTGGTTCACAATAAAGACCCTATCAACATTTTAGATAAATCAGGTATATATCAAATTATCTTGTCAATCATGTCCATCCATTTATATTGGCCAAATTTCTCCACCGGCTTCAAGGAACACCTTAAAGCTATTAAAACCAATAACCTCACTCACAAATCAGCGTTCGCGGATCATATTTTGTCTACTGGTCACATTTTCAATCATCTCCTTGACTATCAAATTCTGCACTCGTGTAACAAAGGTTTCCTCCTCAATGTCCTAGAATCCTTGGAAATTATTAAACATAAACATAATAATAATTTAGTGAATGAGATCACCGACCTTGGTAGTGATCTTATTAGCTATAAGTTCATTAACACTTAACTGTTTATTCATTTATGATTTCACCCCGTATTATTTTATTGCGCCATCTCTATTCCATTTCATTTTTTCAGTTTATTTATGTTCCAACTTTAACTGTAATTTTTAGCCCTTCAGGCCTGTGATTTTGTTTTAGTTTAATTAGTTTGTTATTATTGTCATTATGACTTAAGTGTTTCATCTCTTTTTATTGTTTATTGTTCAAGTTTTCAATTCAGGTGAGTCAGTTTAAACCACATGTTAGTTTGTACTTAATTATGTTATTTTTAGATATTCATTTAATATGGATTCTTAATCATCGTTAATCTTTAATCGCTTGAAAATGAGACCAGTTGGTCTCGAAACATGTCGCAAAAATTTACCAACTATGTTTAATCAAAATTTTAATTGTTGTTAGGGACACACCTTCGTTTATGTTAAATACGAGGTGTTGTTTCCTTTTTCCCCTTCCGAATGCTTAGGTTTCACCTACGTTAGTGTCAAAAACGAGGTTGACTCCACTTAATCGTTTTATTCAATCACCACTAGTTTTGCCGCTTTAGGGCTAGTGTTTCGGTACTCACGTACTTACCACAAAAAACATAACAATCCTTTCATCTTCTCATTCACTTTTCGACTTCATTAAATTTATCTAAAGGGAGGTTACGAGTTGTTTTATTTATTCAACATTTAACCCTTTTGTGAGCATCTGACCTTCGTCGTGGATTTTATTAGTATAGGAAATTTAATGAACTTTAATTTTCATTTAGAACAATCTTTTCTAGAATCCACTGATTACGAGATATAATCGAAAAACCCAAAAATGGCCTCTTCCCCGTCCCTCCCTCTCTTAAGCTTATCCCCCAGGGGTGGGGACTTTTAGTATGTTTACTTACTAACTACTCCTAACAAAGTCCTGAAGCCAAACGTTGTCGCGTATTCCATGCACAATAGAGCAGTCATTGATTGCACTAAAATCATATCTTGCGAAAAAGATTGTTTAAGTATTATATAAACTTTTGAAATTTTACATTGAATATCTCTAAAAATTCAATTCTCCTCTTGAACAGATATTTCTGAAAATTTCTTAAAATTAACTATTTGGAGAGGTATGACAAAACGAAAAACAACATTTTATGATTACTGCTAAGTAGGGTTAATAGATTACCCTTTATCCCACATTTATTGTTCCTTCCTGTTTTATTGTTTGAATTATATAGCAATAGATCAGCTCAATATCCAACATTCTTTTCAGTATCCCGCATCAGATTATGCTAGAAATTCCAATATCAGGTTGGCATGTCAAGATCTTTTTACTTTTAACTATTTACTGTCTACGTCTACAACGTTGCGTTGTTAGCATCAAATTTTGCATGTTGTGTATCTTAAATTGCATTTCATTTTAGACGTGTAGTAAATACATGTAATGCTATGATTTTACTAACAAAAGTGAATATTTTGTAACTCAATATTCGACAAATTCATACTTCGGCTTGATTGTTTGAATCATTGTAAAAATTAATAAGAATACAGAACTTGACTCAGCAACAACTCTACGGTAATATATGCAAATTAAATTGTTTAATAAATCTCAGTAGTAAAGTAGGAAGCGGTCTACTTGTAATTTTTCTGAAAAATTATAGAATTAGAAAACCTGTTTGAAAGGCCTTTCAAAAGAACGCTTTTAACTTTTATGTGGCATATAAAGAATAAATTGAATTTCGTGAAGAGTATTCGTGTGTGCAAACTTCAATTTAGTTCTTTTCTTTCTGTTACAAGCCACTTAAATGAATTTCATTGGTTTTCAGTATCGGCATTCTTTTGTTTTGTATTTTTCACCAAAAATCCTATTGAACTAAAATAAACAGTTTACAAACTCCTTTTTGTATATTTTGTACATAAGGGGTTGCTTTTAAGTTTACTAAGGCTATAGGGCAAAACGTGGATGTATTCGATTAAGTGGAATAATAGTAGGGTGAATGTCTGGTAGAGATAGCTGAGACCACAGACGAGTGGCGAATGTTGAATTAAACGCATATTCAAGGTGGAAGCTGTATTTATCGGCATGATGGAATTTTATTTATAGTATCCGTTATATTATATACCACAACCTTTGTTATATTATGTATTAGGAAAACCATTTTAACCCTCAATTCAAATCACTTTTGCTTTATAATTCGAAAATTGAATGGAAATTTGTAATAAACTGCCATATAGAGCGTATTGTACTTTTCTAATGTCGCAAACACTTTATATTGTTTCCAATAAAGACACTTTTCCCAACTAGGTTACAATAGGATTTTCTTTATGGTACTTCAAATAAAATATATTTCTCTACAATGTCCTTTTAGAATTAGTGCATACTGTCCTTTTATCGTATTTCGAAAATGATATTTTGCAAAAATCAGTTTTATTGCTCACGTTAATGTGAAAAAATTCAATTTTGAAATACGTCAAATTTAACAAAGGTATATGTTCTGAATATAAAATAACTGCGTTCCATAAAATTTGTCATTTCAAAGCATTAATGAAACTTTGTGGTTCTTTTTTTTTATCTGACCGGTTTTACTGTCATCAAATATGTCTAACATTGATACTTTTAATAATGCGTAATAATGAACAGTTACCCATTTTGAATTATTTCCGTATTTATTAATAATGACTGTAAGTAAATTAAAAGCTTTACTTTTTTTACATCTTTGCATAAAATGTTTTACGGGTTACCTTCAAATGTTACAATTTCGATCACGCTTTAAAGTTTCAATTTTAAAATATTCAAAAGTCGAATGAAAATTGTACGTAATATACAACAGTTGCATAATTGCTATCAACTGAAATAAAATTATTCTCTCTGCAATTTACTACATATATGTATGCATATCACCGATATGGCTGTAGTAGTATTGCATCACTGGATTTCAATTTATGCGTTTATGAACCAAATACAAAAGTTTCGTTCAAAATGTTATAAGAGAACAATAATTGCAGATGCACTCTTGCAAGTAATTACAGCACTTTACTTTTAAGGCGTGCTGCTATTTACTAATGCTTTTTACTTTTATGTTGTGGAAAACGATCGTTGTTTCATATTTCCGTTCTAAATAATTATAGAATATATGTGTCATCGGATGGCCTATATTACTCGGGTTTCAGATTCTTCTCTAGATTATCGTGTTATTTATCTGTACTGACAAATGTTGTGTAGGAAACTAAGGAAACGTTATATGGAAATCATCAAGATATTTAACATGCACGTGAGATCACAGATAATAATAGATAAATAAAGGGTTTTTCAAGTTTGAGTTTCCTTTTCAAATTCAAATTAAACACACACTTTGAATGGAAACTCATCGTCTGTCTGTTTATTGATATATGTATTACGTAGTAGAGGGTCTACAATTTATGAATGATATATGATATCTTCCAAATGTGACCCGCGTGCACGTTTACAGATGTCGATTCTTTTGGTGACATTTTCTGTGACATTTCGGCATAATTTGGGGCTCTTTCTCGGCAATTTCGCGCCGAATGTTGTCTTTCAAGGCTTCAATTATTTCTGGTTAATTTGCAAAAACTCTATCTTTGAGATGGCCGCACAGAAAATAGTTCAATATAGTCCAAAGGTGGCTAAATTACTTCAGAATTTCGTGAGATTATTCTTCCCGGTAATTTTGTTTGCAATAAATTCATTGTTTCGTAGACTGTGTGGTATATCGCACCGTCTTGTTGAAACCACATATCGTCAATATCCATATCATCAACAATAGGCCAAAAAAACGTTGTTAACATGTCACGATATCGCAATCCGTTGACGGTAAGCGCATTTCCAGCTGCATTTTCGAAGAAAAATTGCCCAATGACACCACCAGCTCAAAATGCGCATCAAACAGTAATACGAGAGGAATGTGAAGGGTTCTCAACATATTGCCGTGGATTTTTCAATGCCCAAATACGGGAATTTTGTTTGTTTATGTACCCATTCAATAGGAAATTAGCTTCGTCTGAAAAGATGATTTTTGCAGCAAAACCATCTAGTTGTTGTTTGATGAAATTACCGAATTGTCGACGTTTCCGATGGTTGTTGGGCTTCAATCCTTGCACCAACAGAGCTTTGTATGGAACTGATATAAAAAAATTCATTAATAACAACTGTGAAAAAAACTGGAATGGACTGAAGAGATGTCATTCTTTACTGCCGAATAAATTGTAGTTAATTCACAATTATCACATTATAAAGGTCTGATGTGCTAATTATGAATCAATTGCATCTAAAGGTAGCGACTAAAGGAAATAATATGAGAATGTTAAAAAATAAACCAATACGAAGGAATATCGAAGGATTCTCAGTGTTATTGTCACTTATTTTGATGAATTTTGATATGTCTTGATCGGCAACACCATGTGGTGGGATAACACGCATGAAATTCGCATATTCGGCAGCGATTGGGCATTTTTCCCACGAAATTGGTGCATAAATAACTATATGGTGGCCAAAAATGAATGAAATTCGCTTATTGAGCATCGATATAATGGGTTTGGACATTTTACTAACAAAATTGGTACCTATACAAAGAATGCATGAAATTCCCTATGGTGTGTCCGCTAATTCTACACCCTGTATATGCCATATACAGCTTTAATTGTGGCGATATCCTTCATCTGTTATGAATTAGTAACGGTTGACAGTCATTACTCTCGCCCGAATTCAAATAGTTCAGAATCTTCTCAAAACATTAATCATCCAGTATATACCAATTTGAGAGAGCTCATTTTTGAAAATATCTGCTCCTAGCAAAAATGCGTATGAATGTCGTTGAATGAACTTTATTCAATGGTATTATCAAATGAAAATATTTTCATTCGCCCTATTTGTGATGATTTATGCAACGAATTATATTATGATAGTCAAAAGGGATTGCGAAAGGGGAAGTAATCATTACTCATTTTTTATGGATATGACTTGAGTCAACGAATTAGTAAAAGGTCAGAAAAAATTCGCTGATCCAAGTAAAAGACTTTAGCATGGTTAGAGAAGTGAACAGCTTGATGAAAAGTCTATGCAAGTGTCCAAGGTAGTAGTAGATACTAGATACGTATGTACTCATTGCCAAAACAGCTTCGTATTAAAAGTTCCCAGTTCGGATAACGTTATTTGTAATAAGCGAGGATATTGACGTGCTTGTTATATTGTCAGAGCTATCTAATATATTATATAACGTGATATATAATATGATATAATATATTATAATCACGTATATTGATTCTACACATGTCAGTCCTTAATAAAAGTGAATAAAATGTTGCCACATACCCTTCATTTCTTTTTTTAAATTTAAATTCAACATTTCGTATAGGTACTTAACATACACTACTTGGAGAGGGTGTTTTGATATAAATATGTATTAAAAATATGATCACGAACGTCGTTTTTACACATAATTATCAGTCCTTATTTAAAGCTAATTAAACTTTAAATATTCCCGTAATTCTGTAAATCGGCATCTCATACCTAACATAAGTATAATTTTTAATTGCAATGGAGTAAATTATATAAATCGTTACTAAAGAAATAACCACATGATATAAAATAAAATATAATTCGTTAAAATTTTAATGTCACATTGTTTTAATGTTTTATACATATATCTACTATATATTTATACGTCTATAATAACGGTATTAGTTATTCATCATAAATAAATATGCAATGCAATGTAAAACCGATAAAATCGTGCATTTATAGAATGTTTGGAAGCACTCTAATAAATGTAAATGTTCGTATATAAGTTTTAAGTTTTAAATATTATGCACTCTCAATTTGGTACTTAATAAACAAAATGCTTGGTTTTGCAATAGCTTTACCACACCAACAATAAAAAGAGAAAGGTTTTATCGGATTTATTGCAAGGCGAGATGTATCAATGTAAATGTAAACACATTTAAATTAACATGATATCAATAAACAAACAATAAAAATAATAAACGTCTATAATGTGAAAATTTGTGCTTTGTGTTTATTGTTCTTTTATTTACCAAATGAATTTTTTATGATATTTTATAAACGATATTGGCATGCTTCTACTCAAAGATTAATTTGGCACAAGACATTATTTCAACCTATGAAATAAGAGCTTTCTCCGAAGTGTACTAGCTGCAACAGTTTTTTTCAGATTTCTACCAGATTTCTTTGTAGTATAATTTATAAGTTATTGCTCTACAATGTAATATCCCCAAAAAGACTTGTGATATAGTTGTTATTTTAACTTGAAAAAGAAGCTTATATAATATGATGAATGTGAAGATTATATCAAATAAAAATAATAAAACTATTCATAGGACAAATTCTATGTACCTACCTATTATACTAAATCCAACGAGAGAATGCACTTGCTTTCCGCATTGGCGGTGAAAGTGGGAAGAGTGTTTAACGAGCTACACAGGACCGTCACACATAAAATCTAGCCCTGAGCAACTGCTGAGCTAATTCCCCCGAGGTAGGGGTTGAATAGGTGGTGATTCGACCGAAATAGACGAATATTCGCCCGAGCGCAAGTCCATTCTCTCGTTGGATTTAGTTTTTTTTTTTTATACAGTGTAACGCCCTTGCGTTAATTTCCTAATTTATATTTGAAATATTCCTAATTTTCCTTCTTTACTTGACTAGTTTGTATTCTTTTAAAAATTGCTACAATGTAGAGAGCATCTGCTCTCATGACACATCATCTTAGCCCTATGTAATCTGAACCTTTGGAATTCTCTTTGTTCGCTACAAAGTAAGTATGACTAAATTCTTTTGTCCGCTACTATGTTGCACTGCACATCTATTCATTTCTTTGTCCCTTTGTACTAATTTGCTGACGTAGAACCTGCTGATTTATTGCCTTTAGGGTCAAGAGCCCATTTTTCTCCATTCATTTCTTCAGTTAGCTACTCGCTTCGCTTCGATTCACATCGCTTCAATAATCAAGTCACATCGCTTCATTTCCGTACGAGAAGATTTGCATTTACTAAAACTCGATGAATTCGGATTTTGTGCTAATTTATCTCAAAATTTAGTGAACGTTCTTAACTTATGCTTTTAAGAAATCACTGAAATCGTATCTTTACGTATATTTGTACAGTAAAGAAAAGTGTACGTGAGTTCTTCTTTAAAACGCTGGATAAAAACTATTTTCCAGGTTGGTACTGATTTTTTCTTGCTTAATGTAGTTACCTAATTTCGCTTTCCCTTTTTATAGCGGTTTTACACCCGTAAAAGCTACCTCTAAATCTTCTACCATTTTCCTGCTTTCTGTGAAACTCCGACTTCGACGACCGACGCTTCGTGGGAAATCAAAAATTTCTTCAATCCCCGATCGCCGCTCCGAAAATTCAGTGAATTCCATCTTTACTATATCTACCGTCGCTAAATGAAAAACCAATTTCAGTTTTTCCCCTCTGTTACTTATTTTGAACTTTTTGTACTTTAATTCTACTTACTCAGTTATTTTCTACTAGTTTATTTAAAAGATTCTGTTTAAACATTAACCATTTTACCATTTAAAATTTGCTCTATTTGCTATTGCTGTAACGTAACTTTACCTTATTATTTCGTTTGAACTTTCTAAAGTAATATAGTTTATTTGCTAATTTAATTTTCTACTTGCTAAATATTAATTTGTTATCGAATTACCTTTAAATTCTCTTGAGTTAACTTAACTATTTAAATTCGAACCTAATCTATATTTGGTATCCGATTTTTTGAATCACAGGATAGTACTCGTGTAATTATTCATTTCGGCTCGCTGCCAGCGACCCTTATTTTTATTTTGTTTAAGGACTTGGAAAAACTGTGCACAGGGGTTCCATCATCCGACTCGACTTTAAGAAGAAAGGTAGGATTTTCAATTTAACCACCGATTACTGTCTATTGCATTTTTAAAGTCGCATCCCTATATCTCCATTTGTTTGTTAATTTAACGTCATTTTACTTACAATTTTTGATTGACTTAAAGGTAGTTTAGACACACGTATTTTGTGCTACAAAGTTGAATATTTAATTTATCAAAGTCATATAATTATCATTTTTGTATTTATAAAAACTGTTCCTTTTTGTAACATATTTTTATTTGATTTATTCATTATAATCACCTTAAATTTATTTACTTCTCTTTTATTGCTGAAACTACCCCGTTCTCTTTCAGAATTGACATCGTTACTATTCTAACTGTTAATACCTTCGTAATTCGGATTAGCAGCCCTATTTTCTCGAAGAATTACGTGGCGCCCTTTTCTTTACTTATTTTTCCCTATTTTACTACCCCTATTCTAATCCTTTTCGCTCATTATCTCTAACCTGCGACCACCTGTCTACTAGCACTGAGCTATTGCGGCCATCGCTCCATTTAATTTCGTTACGACCCAATTCTTGTCGTAACAACAGTATAGTGATCAATGAATGTAAACCTTCTGCTTTCAAATTAAATAGGTATTTAAGTTACAATCTTGGTCGAAAGTTCCGTAAAAGTAAAAGCTCTCCTTAAAACTAAACTACTCTCTTCTCTTCCATCGATCCTTCTCCTTCTCCACTTTCTACTAATACTTCCTTTCTCCTTGTGTCTTCCTCCCTCAATTCTTCGCACTCTTGTAGCATGTGTTCCACTTACAATTCTCCTTCCCCGCACATCCTGCCTTTTCTATCCTCATCCTCCCTCCAATATCGGTTTCCACACCTAAATTCTCTTTACTTCACTTTACTTTTCCTACCTTTCAGGAATTTCGGTAGCGCCTCTGTCAATATCTTTCAATATTCGCTATTATTTGGAGTCCCTTATCTTCGCCCTTCTTTCCTGTTTATCTATGTCCCTTTCTCTGTCTTCTTCACTTCTGTGTTTTTTCTCCCGCTTTCCCTTATCCTTGTCACGTATCCATTTCTTCTGTAATATTCTTCTCTGTCCTTCTGTCCATATGTCTTTCTCCCTTCTTTTATTTCTCTCCAGCACTGTTCAATATATTGCAACCCGTCCTTCCCTCTATTCCTTCTTCGTACTTCACTGCCGTCTTCCCTGCTTCCACTCTTATCTTTTGTTTCTTTGTCTCATCTGTTACTATACCGGGAGTTCGTTCTCAAAGTCGAACATAGGAATCTAACATGGTATTGAACGTTTTTGCTAATTGTTGCTCGCCTATTTAACATATAGAAAAAAAGGCAATAGTATCGACAGAAAGAGACAGTTATTGCGATTCAAATAATACTATTGGCAAGATTAAAACTGCGATTTATTCTTTTAAAATACTTGTTTGTCAATAGGACGGATGGTATTGCAGTATTAAAAATAACGGCAAACAAATCTCGAACTCTTCTGAAACTAGCGCCATCATAAAAACCCTTTCTTCGTTGGTATAGGTATTCATTATTAGATAAATAAACTTTAATATGTGGTTTAACGTCAAATTCGTATTGACAGTACAAAAAACAATTGCTGTAAAATTTTAAAATCAAATTGAATGCTATTTAAAAAGTGTCATACTTTAAGTTAGTATTTTAAAAGAATAAATCGCACTTTTAGTCTTGTGCCAGTAGTATAATTTTCTCTTTCTGTTGATACTATTGCCTTTTCTCTAAATTAAATAGGCGAGCAACAATTAGCAAAAACGTTCAATACCATGTTAGATTCCTATGTTTGACTTTCAGAACGATCTCCCGGTATATCCTGCTGTTTCTCTACTTAATCCCAATACCGACCTCCAGTATCTTTCCTGTATCCTTTCCATTCTTTCTTGCTCTTTCCAGCCCCATAACTTCGCTCCATACTACTTTCTCGAACATCATTTTCTCCTATCCAGCTCCATTCCGAAGACCCTTCCCCTATTCCCTATACCTGTCGCAATATATTATTCACTTTTCGGCCCTATATCTAATATGTGCTTCTTCCCTGTTTCCCTGCGTAAATTTATATCCTAAATATGTGTGTTCTTTTGCCACCTCTCTCCACCTCCATTCTTTTGTTTTCCCTTTTCTCCCTCCCTCCTAAATAATATCTACCACTTTTGTCTTCGCCACGATTATCTTTAGGTCCTTCATGTTGGCGTACTTTTCCGTTGTTTTAATCGTCTCTCTAAGACCTTTTTCATCCTTTGCCACCATCACCACATCATTTGCGTATGTTAGCGTTCAATCTCTGTTTTTCCTACCACCCACCTGTCTGCTCCCCCCTTAGTTTCTCCTCTATGTCCGATGTATATACCGCCAATAGGCTTGCACTTAGCCGGCATCCTTGTCCAACATTTCTCAACTTAACTTCCCGTCTGCTTTTATTCTGTTACTCGTCTCTCTATGAATGTCCTTCACTCTTTTCCTTATCTTCTCGCATATTTCACTTTTTTAAATCATCTTCTGAAGACGATATTAAAAACATTTATTTGGTAAATGAATTTATTGTTCCTTCGATCTTTGCGAAATTAGACAACATTTGAAATCATACACTTCCACACGAAATTTCCATTCCTAGGGGTTAACTAATCCATTTTTATGGGAAAAAATGTAATAGTATATAACAGGAATTTAGCATACTTATCCTAATTATTCAATCACACAGATGATAGTTGCTTTGTATTACAAACATTGTTATTTCGTGGTATCGTACTCTTGCAGTTCTATGATAAATTAAGCTATTGTGTTACTTGATTATTCGACTATTCCAACATACATTCCTTGTGAATTAAGGTAAAATCCTTACATAACTTACTTACACAAAAATGCTATCCAGGCAATATTTTGCTCATTTTTTAATGCAAATAATTCACATTTTTCATACGAAGAGAGTTACTAAAAAGGGCAAAGTAAACACTTTTCCGCATTTTCTAAAAGTCGAGATAAAAAAGTGATAAATGGTACGAATTCCTACGAAATACGAACAATTTGTATAAAAAAGGTTAACACAGTTAAGGGAACGTTAATCTTTTCCTAGCTGTTGAGCTAAGTATCGTTAATTTTAATAATAGACACATCCTTATTATAAGGTATTATGTACCCGTTTTTAAACTACAAAACAATGATCGTTAAATCTTGATAATGAAAACATTAAATTGAATTAAACTGCGTAAGTACATTGTTAACTTATTCAAACCCTTTGTTACGTGAATCAACCGAAGTAAAGTAACATGAAGTAATTGTACATTACAACATAAAATGGCACATTCGATGTGACTTTTGAATGCAATTTGTTTGGTATATTGTTACCGTACAGTTACGAGAACAAAAGTCAATTTGAGTGAACGTTAGTTTGGAACCACCCTTATCCGCTTAAATGTACTCTGCGGTAATCTCTATCCTTGCAAAAGGGCGTGGGGATGAAAGAACAAGGCCTAGAATTAATGAGTACACTGAAAGGACGTGTGGATAAGGTATAAAGGAACCAGAAACTATCATAAATAATTACGGAAAGATTAAATGTTGGAACCGTTGTTTTTCAGGATCAATATAAAATAAATTGTTGCGAAAATTTGGCTTGTTTAATGCATTTTTCTACTATAAAACCATTAGACCGTAGCGCTAATTTATCCTCCGCTAGTTGCTAATCAATACAGCAATGCTTTAAATTAAAACTCGAGATATACGGCTTTTACTGTAGCAGTAGCAGAGAAACAACAAAAACTGGCTAGATTAATAGATAAATTATAAAATATCTTCCGGCGGCGTTATTATTTATTTCATATAGCAAATTTGAAAAGTTATCCATGACTTTTTAATTCGTGTTTTGTTTTACGAAAACTTACAAACACTAACAGCACTAATGTACAACTGAATAAAGCATACTTTACTTTAAGTTACATAATGATACAATTTCGACAAGTTATTAAGTATGTTTTCATATATCAAGTAACATGAATTCTCCTTCATTTTTACTGGAAACAATTTTAGACTTTATTAGCAATTTAAATACCGGAAAAACATTTATAAATACAATTATTCAAGCATCATTACCGTTTGCATTGCATACTCTTTTGGCATATAAATAGCAAATTATTAATCCAACAATAATTAAGTGCTAGAAATCGAATTTACAGCATCTGGAAACGCTTTTTTTCACACATTAATTCATAACTAAGCATCACGTGTACTGTGCCAATTCCTCCACTTTCTTTCAGTACAAACAAAAAGTTGGACTGGTTACCAAAATAAAGATTAAAAGGTTTCTGCTGGTAAATGTTTATTTATGTTTATCAACGGTGCAATTGTTTTGCCAAAAGTTCGTTCTAATTCTGTATTTTGATTACTTCGTTTCCAAATTCCAGAGATACATATAAATAAAGCTTTGATGCCGCCGTACTTCACCACCAAACCTAAACAAATGTTTCGTATCCAATGGTGTTAAAGTTTTTCCATTGTTTTCCATTCTCGTGACCCGTGCCCTTGAAGAAAGCTGCGCGAAGGCGTGACTATTTACGAGGGAGAGGGATATTGTAAGTAAAATTCCAAAAGATAAAAACATCAACTTAAGTTATATAAATGGTTATACATAAATGTGTTTTTAGATCGGTTTTTGTTAGCAAGATAGACACATTTGCGACTACTGCGACTCACGAGAAAGTGCATTACCCAGTGGCGTACCTAGAGGGGGCGGTGGGGGCCGTCCACACCGGGCGGTAAGCGGGCAAGTCTCGGTCTCGCTGCGCGAACGGCATTTTGTTTCTATTGGTGCTTGGAATGTACGCAGGCATTTATAAATATAAAATAAAAAAATATTTAATGGTAATTTTTTTGTAAATTAGGTATTATTATGTTTTGACTCATAGGTGGGGAACCTTCAGCCTACGTAAGTTTCTTGTGGCCTTTAATTAACTATCCTGTATTTTGATAAAGGTTGCATTTATAGGTACATCAATTTATGCAACTTCCTTTATTACTACCTAATTTAAATATTGCATCCAATAGTAAAAAAGTTCCCTACCTATAGTTTATCTCAGTTGCAATTATTTATTTATGTTTATTAATTTATAAAAACCACCATTTGATTGACTTAGAAAGGGCGGCAAATTGGAGACCGCTGGGATTACCTCTACATTTGTTTATTATTATTAATAATACCTACCAAACATCACAGCGTACCCAGCGAGTTCATACAGGCAACCTACATATTTGTACCAAAAGGATAAATATGGGACGAATATTCATAATTTATGTGTTAGGCTCAAAGGACTAGTTACCAGTGCCAGTTGTTTTAGTGTGCCGAAAGAAAATATAGGTGCCTGTGATGGTTCACCTTACCTTTATTAAACTTAAAAAATGTAGAATAAATTACATGAATGCTACACGAAAGTACGTTTTCTCACTACTACCTTGGTAAATCAACGTTACTTTGACAAAAACACGACAGTAATGGAAAGTAAAACCTTTACTTGGTTACATAAACAGATGGTATCCAAGGAGTGAAAATACGATTTACCGCGAGGGGACACTTTCCGCCTATGTACACTTGTCATGTATACCTAAATAGAGTACCCTCGAGCTGCATTAGCGCTACTTTCGATTTCAAAAAAATCTTCAAACTCGTCACTCATTGTACTTACCGATTACAAAGTTGATTTCTGATCAAAATCTTTCTACTGAATTTGATTGTTTACAAGCGTCAACTTCGGTGCACCAACCCCCACCTCGAATAAAAAAGTTCACTTACCGCCACTTGTAGTGCAAATATAGGTAGATACCAGGTTTACGTAAGGGTTGACGGATTTCTGCCAAGAGTTTTTATTTATATTTTTATTTATAACAATAAATAATCTAAATAAAAACTCTTGGCAGAAATCCGTCAACCCTTACGTAAACCTGGATTCAATCATTACTACTGCCGTATAACCTGATGACGATTCCCCCCACTTTCGCCTAATGTATTTTCGCCAATCCACATTCGCCAAAGGTAATCTTGCCAATACCACATTCGCCAAGGGTAGTTTTGCCAAGTGTATTTTTGCCAAGTAGAATTTCGCCAATGGTATGCTCGCCAATAGCATTTTTGACAAATGGACACTCGCCAATTTGAAACGGGAGTTTTGAGATTGACGAACGGTCCCAAAATGATTTCTATTGCATCAGCAATTAACATTTAAAATTCTTTTATGGAAATAGTCGAGTTTTCACTTCGCAAAATTAATATAACGCTTTTCGAGCTTGCAATAAAGATTTGTAAACAGATTTAGCAAAGTCAAAAATGATTTTATTTGTCACTGAGTGATAGAGAATAGTATAACCGCCGCACTTGTATGGTTCTTCCACTCATCTCTCAAACAGCGTTGTCGGTATTGAATCAAAGCATGAGGTTTATGTCTTGCTTTTTCGCTCCCTGATGGGTTGACGTGTTTGAATCGTTTTGGCTATCTCAGTTAAAAATGTCAGTTTTGGCGCTTATACTGTTCTTTCATTGATCGATTCAATTGCATCTTTAACATTGGCGAAAATGCAAAGGGCGAAAATGGTTTTGGCGAGTGTTCTTGGCGAAAATGGATTAGGCGAAAGAGGGGGCGGCGAATTTACATTTGGCCAGATTGGAATTGGCGAAGGAGTATTAGGCGAATGTCCATTGGCGAAATTCCATTAGGCGTAAGTGGCGTACATGCCTGATAACATAGGTAGATACTATTTCATCTCTTGAGCGTCACATAGAGACGGAAAAATGCGGTCGACTTATCACCTGCCTAAGACGACTCTTTACCTTTGTTTATAATAATCCTGATAGACAGGTAATAAATTTAAAAATTTTGTAAGTGCAAACACTATAGCAACTATTATTTGTTTAAATTGTTCTTCAGATGTCCGTGATGTTAGTTCAGGAACAATATTTCTTTTTGAATCAATACTTAGTAAGTGATTTGTAACATTTGTAAGCAACAAATTGAATTGGGTACGCCTAAATAAATAAAAAAAAAAATTCGGAATCTGAGGGACTAACTTCATAGACATGTTATTTACGAGGGTAGCCTTTTAAGTCTCGAGAATGAAGAAAACTATCAGAGGTACAATAACACAATTTTTTTAATTGTTTTTCAAAGTACTCTCTGCGATGGAACCAGTCGTTATAGCATTTATTCCATTCCGAAGTAGGAGTAGTAAAAATGACTGTTTTGTAGGCTTCTTCAGACGTCTGGAAGCGCTTTCCTCGTAGCATATTCTTGATTCTGGGGAATGTGAAAAAATCATTGGGGGGTAAGTCCCGGCTGTATGGAGGATGATCAAGAACTTCGACGTTTTGCTGTTCCAAAAACGAGTTTGTGACTCGAGCGGCGTGTGAGCTTGCATTGTCGTGATGGAACGTAATGCGTCGATTTGGGTTATCTTTCCGAAGCTCGGCGATCACTTCTGGCAAACAAATGATTGTATACCATTGAGCAATTTTTCAATTTTCAATTAAATAATTTTCAAGAGCAATCGTCGCTACATGCCCTAATTTGGCTACGAACGGTGTGACCATTTTCTTGGCAACGCTGCGTGAGCGAACAGCTTTTGTCGGTTTGAGTTCACTTTGGAAGACCGATACTGAAGATTGGCGTTTTTATTCAGGCTCGTAGCTATAGATCCATGATTCATCACCACTTACGATGTTGTAAACGTGCTTTGATGCTCCTGCGTTGAATCGTTGCAGAGTATTTCGACACCATTTGACTGGAGTTGCTTTCTGTTCTTCTGTGAGGAGGTGCGGTATTCAGCGTGAAACCAACACCTAACTCTTCGTATAAGATCTTTTGAACTGAGGTCCCTGAGATGTCCAAAGTTGCCTGAATCTCGCGGTATGTGACATGACGATCTTCCAGGACCATGTTACGTACAGCATTCACGTTTTCTTGAGTGACGGCGGTTTTGGGTCGCCCTTTATGCGGTTCGTCACTGAGGCCAGAGCCTCCTCGCTGAAACTCTGCATGCCAGCGATAAACGGTTGTCTTTGATGGTGCTTCTTCGCCAAAAACAACAAGTTCTGCGACGTGTTCTTGCTGGGTGAGGTTTCGTCGAAAGTTATAAAAAATTATCGTACGGTACTGTTCATGACTTAATTCCATCTCGTACAGCGACTTGGGAACTTTGAGAAGCCACCGTTTCAAAACTATCAGGCCAATCTTAATGACACTTTGCATGGGCATTAATCAACTCAGAAAGTTGTTTATAAACAAAATTTATAGTTGCTAGATAAGGAACGTTCTATTCCCGACAGTTAAAAGGTTACCCTCGTAGTTATAACGTCGATGTAATGTATAATGCGCTATTTCCGGCCCTAAAATATTTGCCAATAAGACAGTTGCTCTATTTCTTATTTAGAGCACAACATTTCTCATTTCCTGTGTGATACTACATGAAGTTACAGTACACTACAAAATACACAGGTCCGCTGCACATTCCACATAAATAATAAATTAATAGAACTGTCTTTGTAAAAACACGTTTCGCATCTTAAAGGCAATTACTCAGTGGCTTATGTTATCGTGGTAATTTGTGCAAATGCGTTCTCCTATTCATGCCGGCGCAAGTTGTATGAATTAATATTATTGTGTTTTTTTAATTGTACACTTGTACATTAGTATTTACAACTTTCTACAAAAAATTAAACGGATAACTTGCAAGATTCGTTTTAAAATAAATATACCGTCTAAAAGATCAGCGTTCAATCTTTTATCTCAAAAAGAATATCTGTTCCATTTACTTAATTAGAGCTCATAAAACTTTGTTAAAGTTATTCGGCAACTCGGATTACAGTTGAGATTCTAAACCTCTTGTTTTCAGGTATTATGAGAATAATTTCGCCCGTTATACTAAATTAAGTGGCTCACAAAGAAGGGGTGTGAACCTCGTCGTCGTTTTTACCTTAAGGTTACCCTTTAGTATATTTACTTACGATATTTTAAATATATATTAAATTTACCCCTAACGAAATGTGACTTTAGGTCAATTTATAAATAATCAAATACATAATCATAAAATGTCAGATTACGTCAATCTCCAAGAAATTGCAATTTATAAAAATTGGGAAAAGGTAGTAATCAAATGCTTATGAAATGTTGAAGGAAGGAAAAAAATCTTCTCATTAAGAACACAAAATACATTCTATGTGTTCAACGTAGTGGCTTATAAACGAGTAAAGAATTTTATATTCGTGTTATCACGAGGAAATTTAAAATTTAAATAATATCTTATTTCGATATCTGGAACGTGCGCCGTAAAATTTGTATTTTATTTTGGGTTTATTTTTTAAATTAAGGGAACGACGGAGAAGTAAAGCTCCCCAAGATTAATTTTCTATTCAATGCCTCCATCAGATTTTAGGATAGACCAAATTATTTCGAGATTATTACGTTTTAACTCTTACTATTCACGTATAGAATGTATGGGCATCGTAAAAAGCGATTTAGGATTTTTGCGGATTTGCACGTTTTACAGCAAAATGAATAAACCAAATTTCAAACAGAGTAAATCGCTAAATCTAACTAAAAGTTGATTTATCTTTAAAATGAGATTTTTTTAAATTCGAATGTTGCAATACAATTACATAAACTTAACATGTATTTTCTGGAATCATTAATAACTATACCTACACTTATGTACAGTTGAGTAGTTTTGATTCGCTAAGTAATATTTCAAAGGGATTATAATATTATCTTGTTACGCATAAAATATGCGTGTTAACCAGTAAACAAGAAGCGCAATCTAGATACTTACATTGAAAATGTAAATATAAAGATATGAAACTACATAATCCTAGTAAGCCGTTGCAAAGCTCATTCTACTTAAAAGTTAAGTAATCCAAAAGTCTCTGCACTCTCCCGTACATATTTTTCCTTGAATACAAGAAGTAAAGCTTCTCATTTGATTGTAAGTAAATGTTCCATTTTTACAACAAATTGCCAAATTAGTATGTTATATAAACAACTGAATTACTTTAATATCAAGTGCTAACAATTTTTTATGTCGAGATTTAATTAGTAATAAATTATAATACTCATCATTAAGATACTATTTTTCTCGCTGTTTAGTGCTTTCAATTCAACGGTCATAGCGTAGCCTAAACACAAAATAATAAATACCTGTCACGTAATATTTATAGCAAGAGAAATTAATCATTTCTTGTTTTGATCACGTGATAAGATCTTCCTACCTACCTACTGATATCTCATGGCTGCTGTATAAAATGCCTCTTACTCATTGGTTAGGTAACCGCCCATTCTTAGTTATGTTAATGTTTCTAAAGCTCATAAAAACGTGTTTCAGAACGACTACGGTATAAAATTTAAAGGGCAAATTGTACATATTAATACAAATTTTTGGGTAATTTTACTTTTAAAATTCTATATTATGATTGCTTAAGTTTTGTTGACCATCCCTCATCTCTTTTGTAACAGCCCCCGCGAGTGAATTGTGGTTTTTATTTAAAAAATGTCATGCGGCTCAAAATCATGATTCCCCCCACTTTCGCCTAATGTATTTTCGCCAATCCACATTCGCCAATGTCAATTTGGTCTAATCTACCTTCGCCAAAGGTAATCTTGCCAATACCACATTCCCCAAGGGTAGTTTTGCCAAGTGTATTTTTGCCAAGTTGAATTTCGCCAATGGTATGCTCTCCAATAGCATTTTTGACAAATGGACACTAGCCAATTTGAAACGGGAGTTTTGAGATTGACGAACGGTCCCAAAATGATTTCTATTGCATCAGCAATTAACATTTAAAATTCTATTATGGAAATAGTCGAGTTTTCAGTTCGCAAAATTAATATAACGCTTTTCGAGCTTGCAATAAAGATTTGTAAACAGATTTAGCAAAGTCAAAAATGATTTTATTTGTCACTGAGTGATAGATAGAACAGTATAACCGCCGCACTTGTATAGTTCTTCCACTCATCTCTCAAACAGCGATGTCCGTATTGAATCAAAGCATGAGGTTTATGTACTGTTTTTTCGCTCACTGATGGATTGATGTGTTTGAATCATTTTGGCTATCTCAGTTAAAAATGTCAGTTTTCACCGATTCAATTGCATTTTTAACATTGGCGAAAGTCGATTTGGCGAAAATGCAAAGGGCGAAAATAGTTTTGGCGAGAGTGTTCTTGGCGAAAATGGATTAGGCGAAAGAGGGGGTGGCGAATTTGATTTTGGCGAATTTACATTTGGCCAGATTGGAATTGGCGAAGGAGTATTAGGCGAATGTCCATTGGCGAAATTCCATTAGGCGTAAGTGGCGTACATTCAAAATCATATCATTTGGCCCAGTCATTGTTTATTTTGTTTTAGAAGGGTTTGGTAAACACAAAAGAAAAATCCATTAAATGCATCTATTATTATTGTAATTTTAAACATTCAAACATTTTTTACTAAAACTAATATTGGAAAACTAGAGAAGATATGCACAGAATGCTACATTTAATAATACAATCTATCCACGGATTGAGTTCAATATATTCACCAGAAAAGTATTTCCAAAAAAATAATTCACTGAAACCTATTGGTGTGATTCGTTGGTTTAAAAAGACGGGGCAGGAATAAAATCTAATACAAAATACTCGAATACTCCCTTAAACTTTCAAAACAATTATTTTCAATTTTAAAACAACGTATTCACACTATGAGCGACAATGATATACATTATACAAGTAACGATGAACAATGATCTACATATCCCCTTTATTGGCTGAAATATTTCTGAATAATAATAAATTTACCATTGAAACTGAACCTGAAACCGAGAACTTTCAAATTTCTTTGACCTTACTCTCATTAATTAGATCTGGATCAAGAATAGAAATGGACATCTACAACTATTTTGTCCCTTATTACTCCTTCTATCCTGTGACCCATAAAATGACCGCCATAGGGTTTTCCTTTACTTTACCACTCTAGCAATGATCCGTTTCTATCTATGAAACACTTACATCTACCACAAGATAATGCCTAAACCCTTACTTCTCCACTACTTTGACCTCGCCTCTATCTGCAGATACCAAATTCACATTTATCCCACTCTTCTACTCTTCATGTTTAATCAAGAACCTTCTTGAAAAATTCAAACTCTCCATCTTCTTTTCTTCCAATTATCTTTTTTCCTCCACCCTTCAATACGAAATGAAATGAATGTTACATGTTAAAATTGAAAGTTAAACTTTAAGGGCACATGGCAGGGGGAAATTACGTCATTACAGATTAGATTTTTAATTTAATAACGATATTACAGCTTGTTTACATCGTTTAGTCGTTGAATCGTTTAAATAAATAGAATCTAATCTATGATAAAGTAATTTCCCCCTACCATGTCCCCTTAATGTTTAAATTTTATTTACATCTCCCTTTATAAGTCTGAAGATAACTAGGTCGAAACTAGTAGCGTATTCATTACTTCATTTCGTATTTATTGACATATTCAAATACCATAAGAAGAGAAATATAAACTAAGAGGGAGGTTTTGCAAAGTATTAGTTACATAATCTCACAATTTTGGCTTATCACAATGCCTTCAAATAGCTTTTATTAATTAGAACTACTTTATATCATTTCATCTGTTAAGTTAATTTAATTTATAAGCCTGAGGATAACGTAAGTCGAAACTAGTCGCTAGGCACAAACATAATTTTTATAAAGCATAAGAGGGAGGTTTCAAGTATTTTGCATTACATTTTGAACAAAAAAACTATATTAAAGTGTGGGTAAGAAATAAAGGCTTATAATCAATTATTTTCCACTTTTACCACTTACCAACTGTAGTACCACACTTTTAACTCTTGCTACCAAGTGAAAATTCAACGAAACTGAAAGCTTTATTTTCTGTACCTACCTAAACGTAATCAAATTTTGTACACCTATGCACGTTATAGTTAGAGCTTACAATACCGGAATTGATTTCGAAAACCGGGATCCCGGACAAAATTGATGCATTATTTAAAACTGGTACCTATTCATACGTAAATACCGGAATTTCGGTATTAATTTAATTTAATTTTAGTAGAAAATATTTTGGATTATTGATATTTTGAAGTAGTGCAAGATATTGTATGTATACAGGGTGGGGCAATAGTGTGTGGAATAAACTGTGGGTTTATTCACGAACATTATTGGAAAGTTCGTTCATGGGATATGGTAAGGCTACAAATCTAAAATATTTTCACTTGAATCGCAAAGTTTATACAGGATGATTTATATCAAAGTGGCATTTTTTAATGGAACCCCCTGTATATATTCCTTGGTCAATTCTAGTGCGACTTTATGTGTTACACATAGTACTTAAAACGAATCGTTTGGCCGCATATATCCAAAAAATTGAATATCGCAAGGATCACAGGATCACCTTAGAAGGTCGTGACGATGCGATATTACTAAAACATGAAATGTACTACCGTAAACCGGACGGTCAAATCCGAAATCTTCTTGTGTTCGGAGAAATTGCTACGTCAATTGACAAAATTTCTATAAACGGTAACTTGATTTTTCAAATGGCACTGCCAATTTTTCTATATTACGTTTTAATTATTGAACTATGAATTTACAAAATGATAATTGCGACTTCATTATTTCAAATTTCAATTTCGAATTTAATTTAAACTTTTTAACTTTAAGTAGCAGTAATATTTTGTGTTTCGAGTTTTGAAATTTGAATTTTCAAATTATAATTTAGGATTCATTAGCATTAATATTTTGAGTTTCAATTTTTATTTCAAATTTCTATTTTGAATAGGAAATTTTTGAATTTTATGTGGATTTATTAAATTTACATTTTATATTTACATCTTTGAATAACTTGAATACTTTGAATTTGGAATTTTGAACTTTTTTCTATTTTCTAAGCTATGCGTTTTTTATTTATATTTTATAGTTTCAGCGGTAAAAAGTCAATGCCGGTATCAATACCAGGATCGCGGGATTCACTTGATTGAATACCGAAAACCGGTATTCAAAATTTCTTCCGGTATTGTAAGCTCTAGTTATAGTACACACATGGAACAAAACTTGAGAAGTTTTTGTGGCCACGACGTACGGTAAAATTATAGCGGTGATAATCAGAAAGTCATACAATAAATAGCCATCAAAGCAAATATTTTTATATTTGCAATTAGGTACGATTGGTAATATTCGTTCATTGTACAGGTATGTTCAATACAATAATGTACTCGGCAACAAAGATTAATTTTGCAAATAAGGGACAAACAAGTTGAATTTCAAGGTCGATCATTGCTCACAATTTAAAGAACGTGAATGGTATTCGCGTATTGAAAGTTCTATCGCTTTGGCAAAATCGATCGCTGGCGATAGAGTCATAAATCTATGCAACGCAATGCCGATGTAAATGACAAAGAAATATAGTACACCACAAATCAATGATCGGTCGTACACTGTAAAAACATTTTAGGCTTCCCTTTCTTTTCAGTGGCCAAAAATTCTTAATGTACTCTCGATAACCCGTAAAACTCTTAAATGTATTAATTTATTAGCATTAATTCATCGAAGTTAATTAAACTGTCTCGTTTTCTTTTTGTTTCGTCGATAAAATTTTTAAGACGCTATAACACTTTGAACTAATCGAAAAATTACGAGTAGAATGGCAAATCTTTGAAAGGCAAAAAATTAAATGCCAAAGGGATGATTTTTTATGTCACACTTTAATTGCAATTTCGTCTAACTGATGCCAAGTACCTGAAG
The DNA here is from genome assembly GCA_036250285.1 of Pyrocoelia pectoralis. NCBI lineage: Eukaryota > Metazoa > Arthropoda > Insecta > Coleoptera > Lampyridae > Pyrocoelia > Pyrocoelia pectoralis. Next base: position 11,829,838 of record CM070075.1, read on the forward strand.
GAGTTTTTCACTTTTCAAATTACGGAAGTGTTTTACGAAGTAAGGGTGGTGGGTGGCAACTTACAATTCCATTAATTAAGAAGTATGAAAGCTTCTTTATTGACGGCATTTAATAAAAGCAGGTTTTACTTAATACACAATGCTGCTTTTGAGTAATTTTTTTACTTTCAATATAAGAAATTTGTGGTATTAATGTAAAGGAAAATAAATTGTCAAATATATTTTCTTTAACAATTTTTTTAACTCCATAAAATATAAAAGTCATAGATTTCGTTCTTGTTATAAAAGGTTATGCCAGCCAAAGAAATAGTGATTTGCGTCAGCCTGCTAAAAATATTATATCACACTTACCTTTTATCTTTTACAGCACCCTTGAACGTTTTATACTCAGACTTGGGGAATCTTTTTAATGATGTTCTTACATCTCCAGCATTTGTAGTGATAAATTGATGCAACTGCATTCGCATGAAAATAGTGCGTAAGTAGATATTTAGATTTTATAATCGTTATAGCACATACACATACTTTTGTATTAATACTTTTATTGGAAATGTAATTATAGCATATTACGTAAACGGATGGACAAAACGCAATTGACGAATCTGATTATGTAACATTCTTTCTGGAAGAGATTGTTTTAACCCCTTTAAATTGAATTATATAAAGCTTACTCACAAATAAATCAAAATTTTGGAAATTAAATCACTGATGTGACATTGTAAATCTCGTTAGGAACAGTAAAGAATGTTCACTTGATTGAGTACTGAAATACATAAAAAAAGAAAATTGTTCACCTCAATTTCTCCATGAAAATCCCAATCTATCACAAACGAGGTAAGATGTTACCAATGTGAGGGTATTTCATTTATTTTCCTTTAAGTACCTTAGAAACTAAAATGACAGCCGTGGAAAATGTCAGACCCACCCAATTTAGCTTATCGCAAGATCGGCTTTTTTATAAGAAGTTGGCGTCTAAAGTAAGTCAACATGGAGCTCTTGTTTTATTTAACGTCACATTTCTTTCAACCTAAACAAGAAAGTACGCATTGTCACCAGGTAAAATGTATATTCCTCTACGAGAATGCAAATTTATAGATCTTACCGATTTATATAAGGAATCTAAGCTGATAGCTTTTTCGAATTGAAAAGTTTTACTGATTTTAAATGGTAATTGTTTGATAACACGAAATTGAACTCTTGATGCCTGTACACGAGGGCACTTTAGTGTAATTGAAACTGTGGTTTTCGGTCTTAGATTGGATAGCCATGCACTATGTTTAGTAGAGTTGATTCAAATACATACATTATTCGTTGAAATGAATATCTTAAAAGATAGTAAGTAATTCATATTCGGCATGTTACTTAACAGCCAGTTGTTTAATCAAGGAGCATACATTATGGCTAAATGGATCGTGCGCTACTAAAGTGCTTAGTTTACGTATACCTAATAAAATTGATCCGAAGCTTTGTAGAAAATATTCTTGTACATAGCAACATAAAAAAAAGAGTGCCCTTATGTATGTAGGAATATGAATGTATCCCTTGAATTATTAAATCAGCGCGTTATATTATACTGACGCATTGCTTTCAGGTGTACCTATACTTTTAATTTGAGTAATTTACTTTGTCAACCATGAATACCTTGTTGAAGTTGTTAAAGTTAGAATAACAACTAATCAATCATCGTATATCTACCAAGTTACTTGTTTACAATTTAATGCCATATTGTAACGTTTCAGTACCATTACAAGGTACATACTTACTTTCATTATTTCATCTCTCCATCTTAGAAATTTTCAAAAGCAAAAGGCCGATAACTTTTTGAGTGCAAATGATAAAATACATATAAGATATAATAAAGCACATGTTAAGGAATTAGGCAGAAGGGGGGAGAGATATTGGGACAGGTATGGGGCTTGGGGGAGAGAGTATTCGAGAATGAGGATTGGGTGGTTATTTGAAAAACTGGTGAAGAGTGTAATGGGGTGGAAGTGTGGGAATAGGGGAAAAGGAGGTGTTGCAAAGAGTATAGGAATCATATTGGAGATGGGTGTTTGGGGTTGGAAAGAGAGACGCCGAGGTACATCGTGCAAGAGGAAGTTAAATGGGAAAAAGTAAGGATACATGGAGGGAAGCTGGCAATCACTTATGAGGAAGGGATGGAGAGCGGAGGAGGGGGCAGTATACTGCTAGTTGTTGAAGGGAGGGGAGGGGAGAAAAAATAGAATACAAAGGGCTCGAATTTGAAGCCTATGTCCACCCTCCTACCGTAATCCAGAATCCAGACGCACAAAGATTGCCGAAAACTAAAGGATATAATAGAACAAGAACAGGAACGGTGAAAGCTATTATACAACATAAACAAATAGAAATAGTGAAAGTATGTATGTATAACTTTATTTGTCTAAGTAAATTAATATTTTTAAAAATCCACTGAGTAACTAACATAAACATAAATCCTCAAAGACCACATAGCCTAGTCCTCTCCTAATAGTCTCTCGTTTTCCTCCCTTTTCAATTCCTTCTTTCTTCCACCTTCTCCATCAATCCTATTCCTTCCCCTCTCTCTTTTAAGATTTCTCCCCATCCTTTTCCCTCAGCTCTTCACATTCTCCTCACATATGCATTTGACTCTCCCGCCCCCCTCCTCACAATCTACATTCTCTTTTATTATTATTATTATTATTATTATTATTATTGTGTACTTCGATTGTTATCGATACTCAGCCCAAGCCTGGTTAACTAATCGCACGGATCGAAATCAAGTAACGATTAGTCCTACTAATACATATATCTATACAATATAAATTTGAAGTTGCTGTTAAAAAGTGAACATACTAAATACTATACACATATTATGTTCATTAAATTAAATGACGTTGATAAAACCAACGCTGATCACATTTTAGATAATGTATTTGTTTGAGAAGCCTCGGTGTATTTGATCCCAATTTGTAAAAGCCACGTCCCGTCGACCCTCTTTCCGCGAAGGCATTAACATGAACGCAGCGTCTCGCATCAATAACAAAAAGAGACCCTATATTCCTAGGCTTCTCCGTTGGCGTCACTTATTCGTGACTTAGTGACTTTTTATAGAAAAGAAAAAAAAATGAACATAATATGTATGTTTTGAAAAAGTGTTATGATTATTGTGTAAGCGTTTTTTGTTGTTTAGCTCGACGCATAGGTTGCACTCGAGTGGGTAATGTGTTGTTTGTGTTTTGTGTTAATTGCGAATTCTGATACTGTGAGTATATTGTGTGTTTACGTTTGAGTGCATGAGAACGAGTCAGAGGTGTTACATGAGTGATTGTTGAAGTGTTGTGTGTTGGTAATGGACTTTCTATAATGTTATGTTGTGTATGCAACAGAGTTTCAATTTGTGAAGGGAGGATTGAGTGTTGTGTTTCATTTTGTGTTTGAATGGTATTAGTTGAAAGTGTGTGATGTGGTTCTGAGTGATGTGCGGTATCTTCCGTTATGTTTAGAAATTTTCTAACTATGTGACAAGTGTTGATAATGACTGCCTTTTGTAATTGTATGTATATGTTCTTATCTAACCCTAAAATGTGCAAACTGTGATGTATTGTTTTTGGTATAACTCCGGTTGCACTAAGAACAATGGGTACTGTAAGAGCAGTTCCCATTCTCCATTGCGTTTTAAGTTCCTGAGCTATATCAGTGTATTTCCGATGTTTCTCTGCGTGTGTATTGGCTAAATTGTTTGTGTTGGGAACGGCAATATCTATTATGTATATGATTTTTTGTGTTTTATCTATAAGTGTTATATCTGGCCTATTGTTATATACAGTTTTATCTGTGAGTAGTGTCCTATCCCAATATAGTTTGTGTGTGGTGTTTTCAAGTACAACTTGCGGTGTATATTTGTAATAGGGTGTGTTATCATTAGAAAGGTTATGTTTTATGGCGAGTTTTTGGTGTATTATCTTAGCTACCTGATCGTGTCTGTGTTTGTATTCTGTTTGTGCTAGACGTGTACATGCTGATATAATGTGTTGTATTGTTTCTGGTCTTTGCGAACATTGTCTACAAAGATCATGTGTAATTGTCCTATCTTTAATTATGTGTTTTCTGTAATTTCGTGTGTAAATGACCTGATCTTGTATGGCAAACATGAAACCCTCTGAGTCTGGGAAAATATCACATTTGGTTAACCAAGCATGCGTTGCTATAATATCAACACAGTCTTCGTTAATCTCCTGTGGATATCGTCCATGTAAAGTCTTTTGTGTCCAAGTTTGTATGTTATGTGTGATGTACGTATCTCTACTCATTGGTGGTGTGATGTTTCTATTACTCATATTTAAGGGTGTGTAAGATTTGTCTGCAAGTGTGACTGTTTTGTGTAGCGCTGAAATGTGTGATTTGTTATAAAAGTATTCTCGTAGTTTATGTATTTGTGTTTGGTGTAACAGGGCTATGTCTGTTAAGCCTCTACCTCCTCGTGAACGAGGAAGGTATAGTCTTACTGTTGAGGCGTGTGGATGATGTATTCGGTATTTAGTGAGTAATGTACGTGTGTTTCGCTGTACCTGTTCTAAATCTGTATTGGTCCACTTTATTATTCCAAAGGAATAAGTAAGGGCCGGTGTAGCGTATGTGTTAATAGCTTTGACAGTGTTTCTACCGTGTAGTTGTGTTTTAAGTATACTGCGTAATCTGTGTAAATATTGTGTGATTAGATTTCGTTTTATTTGTGTATGTTTTATGTGTGTGTTTTGCTGAAAACCAAGATACTTGTAAGTTTCATTCTCGTCCATGGATCTTATATGGTCACCATGTTCGAGCTCAAAATCCACAAATTCTCTCTTACCAGCAGTGATGTGTTGTGTTTTGCATTTGTCAATACCAAACTCCATGTGTATATCATGTGAAAATGTTTCAGTGATATGTAATAAATGGTTGAGTTTTGTGCTTGTAGAGGCGTATAATTTAAGATCATCCATGTAAAATAGATGTGTAACGTTGTGATGTATTTCGTGATTGTGTTTTAAGTTATAACCAAAATTTGTGTTATTCAGCATGTGTGAAAGGGGATTAAGAGAAAGACAAAACCAAAGTGGGCTCAAGGAGTCACCCTGAAAGATGCCCCTCTTAATTTTTATTGTGTTTGTGATGAGTTGGGTATCATTTAGTGTAAGTGTTAGGGTGGTGTTCCAACATGACATTATGTGAGTGAGAAATTGTGTGATGTTGTTGCTAATTTTGTACAGCGATAATATTTTTTGTAACCAAGAGTGAGGTACTGAATCAAATGCTTTTTTGTAGTCAATGTAAGCTGTGTGTATGTTTCTTTTATTGAGTCTAGATTGTTCAAGTATTACAGAGTCTATAATGAGCTGTTCTTTACAGCCTCTGGAATACTTGGTACAACCCTTTTGTTCCTCAAATAAAATGTTGTTGTTAGTGCAGTGTGTGTATATTTTATGTGTAATGCATGATGTTAGAATTTTATATATAGTGGGAAGGCATGTAATGGGTCTATATTTAGAGGCATCGTGTGTATTGTTATCTTTTGGAAGCATATAAGTGATTCCCTTTGTGAAGAATGGTGGTGTAGTGTGTGGTGCATCTAATATTGTTGTGAAGTGTTGTGCGAGGTGTATATGTGTACAGGTGAAATATTTCCACCAAAAATTATGAATGTTATCTAAGCCTGGACTTTTCCAGTTGTGTAGGTGTTTGATGGAGTTGGTGATATCTTCTAAAGTGATTTGTGTATCATGCATTGGTATTATGTGCTGTGTACGTGTACTTTCCGAAATGATCCAGGGTGCATGTATATTGTGTTCAATGTTTTTGGACCACAAATCGGACCAGTAGTGCTCTAGAGATTCTAATGTGGGTAATGAGTATTTTTGTTGAGTGTTTTGTTGTGTTAGTGATCTATAAAATAATTTTTCGTTGTATTTAAATTGTGTGTTATGACGTTTTCTATTTGCCGCTTCCCTATACCGTCTCAATCTGTTTGTGTATACTGAAAGTTTTTGTGTGAGTGTATCTTTGTGTTCATTGTAATTCGTGTTTGGTTCTCGTGAACTGTGAGTGTTTAGTTTTCTAATGATGTTGTGTACCTGGCGTGTTAGTTTGGAAGAGGTTGTGCCTTGTATGTATTGTGTAATTCGACCTAAGTCACGTCTAATTTCATCTACACGATTCATTAGACGCTTCTCCCAGGCCGGAAGTGTTGTTTTCTTTGTGATGTGGTGTTGTGTTGATATTATGACCTTGGAGCCGTTACACCTTGAAGCTGCAACAGCACCGCAGTACACAATTAGGTGTAATTGATGTAGTGATATGTTGTTTGTAATATAATTGGGTAAAATATCGGTGTTTAATATTTGAGTGATTTTGTGTAACTTGTTAGTGTCTTTTTGTTTCGGTATTCTATATCTTTGTGATGGATCTATGTTTGTGAATTCTGTAAGTGCAGTATCAAATTCTGTTTGAATTTTTAATTTAAGTGTTTCATGTGAGTGTTGGGAGTTATTATCTACATCGTTATCTTGTGTATCTAATGTACTTTGCTGTGTCATAAGTGGATGATGATTGTTATTAGGTGTACCTAATGTGTTTTGTTGGGTGTTGATAGTGTTATTTATGTTTAAAAACCTTTCTACTTCGTGTTTAATTTGTTCTTGTGTTTCTACTGAAAGAAGCGTGTTTTTTATAATTACCCTGCGTTGGTCTGCTATGCGTTGTTGTGTTAAATGTGAAAGATGTGGGTATTGTGTTGTGAATGCTGTGTGAATCTTGTCCCTATACATAGTTTTGTCCGTTTCTATCTTCGTTACTTCCAGGTACGTACGCAAAATGAATCGATTCATCTCCTCGGTCCATTTCATACGCCGTCTGGTAGACTCCTTTGAACTGGTCCCATCCGTTAGCGGTTGAGAAGCAGGTACAAAGGTCTCTTCTTCATCTTGAGTCTGTTCTTCGGTTGTCGTACTTCTTCTTCTTCTTAATCTTCTATCGGCTGTACTTGTTTCGGGTTTCCCGATGGGTGGCCGCCTGATCACCTCCCCATCACCACCGGTCCGCATACTGCAACGTATTATTATTATTATTATTATTATTATTATTATATGTACTTCGATTGTTATCGATACTCAGGCCAAGCCTGGTTAACTAATCGCACGGATCGAAATCAAGTTACGATTAGTCCTACTAATACATATATCTATACAATATAAATTTGAGGTTGCTGTTAAAAAGTGAACATACTAAATACTATACACATATTATGTTCATTAAATTAAATGACGTTGATAAAACCAACGCTGATCACATTTTAGATAATGTATTTGTTTGAGAAGCCTCGGTGTATTTGATCCCAATTTGTAAAAGCCACGTCCCGTCGACCCTCTTTCCGCGAAGGCATTAACATGAACGCAGCGTCGCGCATCAATAACAAAAAGAGACCCTATATTCCTAGGCTTCTCCGTTGGCGTGACTTAGTGACTTTTTATAGAAAAGAAAAAAATGAACATAATATGTATGTTTTGAAAAAGTGTTATGATTATTGTGTAAGCGTTTTTTGTTGTTTAGCTCGACGCATAGGTTGCACTCGAGTGGGTAATGTGTTGTTTGTGTTTTGTGTTAATTGCGAATTCTGATACTGTGAGTATATTGTGTGTTTACGTTTGAGTGTATGAGAACGAGTCAGAGGTGTTACATGAGTGATTGTTGAAGTGTTGTGTGTTGGTAATGGACTTTCTATAATGTTATGTTGTGTATGCAACAGAGTTTCAATTTGTGAAGGGAGGATTGAGTGTTGTGTTTCATTTTGTGTTTGAATGGTATTAGTTGAAAGTGTGTGATGTGGTTCTGAGTGATGTGCGGTATCTTCCGTTATGTTTAGAAATTTTCTAACTATGTGACAAGTGTTGATAATGACTGCCTTTTGTAATTGTATGTATATGTTCTTATCTAACCCTAAAATGTGCAAACTGTGATGTATTGTTTTTGGTATAACTCCGGTTGCACTAAGAACAATGGGTACTGTAAGAGCAGTTCCCATTCTCCATTGCGCTTTAAGTTCCTGAGCTATATCAGTGTATTTCCGATGTTTCTCTGCGTGTGTATTGGCTAAATTGTTTGTGTTGGGAACTGCAATATCTATTATGTATATGATTTTTTTTGTTTTATCTATAAGTGTTATATCTGGCCTATTGTTATATACAGTTTTATCTGTGAGTAGTGTCCTATCCCAATATAGTTTGTGTGTGGTGTTTTCAAGTACAACTTGCGGTGTATATTTGTAATAGGGTGTGTTATCAGTAGAAAGGTTATGTTTTGTGGCGAGTTTTTGGTGTATTATGTTAGCTACCTGATCGTGTCTGTGTTTGTATTCCGTTTGTGCTAGACGTGTACATGCTGATATAATGTGTTGTATTGTTTCTGGTCTTTGCGAGCATTGTCTACAAAGATCATGTGTAATTGTCCTATCTTTAATTATGTGTTTTGTGTAATTTCGTGTGTAAATGACCTGATCTTGTATGGCAAACATGAAACCCTCTGACTCTGGGAAAATATCACATTTGGTTAACCAAGCATGCGTTGCTATAATATCAACACAGTCTTCGTTAATCTCCTGTGGATATCGTCCATGTAAAGTCTTTTGTGTCCAAGTTTGTATGTTATGTGTGATGTACGTATCTCTACTCATTGGTGGTGTGATGTTTCTATTACTCATATTTAAGGGTGTATAAGATTTGTCTGCAAGTGTGACTGTTTTGTGTAGCGCTGAAATGTGTGATTTGTTATAAAAGTATTCTCGTAGTTTGTGTATTTGTGTTTGGTGTAACAGGGCTATGTCTGTTAAGCCTCTACCTCCTCGTGAACGAGGAAGGTATAGTCTTACTGTTGAGGCGTGTGGATGATGTATTCGGTATTTAGTGAGTAATGTACGTGTGTTTCGCTGTACCTGTTCTAAATCTGTATTGGTCCACTTTATTATTCCAAAGGAATAAGTAAGGGCCGGTGTAACGTATGTGTTAATAGCTTTGACAGTGTTTCTACCGTGTAGTTGTGTTTTAAGTATACTACGTAATCTGTGTAAATATTGTGTGATTAGATTTCGTTTTATTTGTGTATGTTTTATGTGTGTGTTTTGCTGAAAACCAAGATACTTGTAAGTTTCATTCTCGTCCATGGATCTTATATGGTCACCATGTTCGAGCTCAAAATCCACAAATTCTCTCTTACCAGCAGTGATGTGTTGTGTTTTGCATTTGTCAATACCAAACTCCATGTGTATATCATGTGAAAATGTTTCAGTGATATGTAATAAATGGTTGAGTTTTGTGCTTGTAGAGGCGTATAATTTAAGATCATCCATATAAAATAGATGTGTAACGTTGTGATGTATTTCGTGATTGTGTTTTAAGTTATAACCAAAATTTGTGTTATTCAGCATGTGTGAAAGGGGATTAAGAGAAAGACAAAACCAAAGTGGGCTCAAGGAGTCACCCTGAAAGATGCCCCTCTTAATTTGTATTGTGTTTGTGATGAGTTGGGTATCATTTAGTGTAAGTGTTAGGGTGGTGTTCCAACATGACATTATGTGAGTGAGAAATTGTGTGATGTTGTTGCTAATTTTGTACAGCGATAGTATTTTTTGTAACCAAGAGTGAGGTACTGAATCAAATGCTTTTTTGTAGTCAATGTAAGCTGTGTGTATGTTTCTTTTATTGAGTCTAGATTGTTCAAGTATTACAGAGTCTATAATGAGCTGTTCTTTACAGCCTCTGGAATACTTGGTACAACCCTTTTGTTCCTCAAATAAAATGTTGTTGTTAGTGCAGTGTGTGTATATTTTATGTGTAATGCATGATGTTAGAATTTTATATATAGTGGGAAGGCATGTAATGGGTCTATATTTAGAGGCATCGTGTGTATTGTTATCTTTTGGAAGCATATAAGTGATTCCCTATTATTATTATTATTATTATTATTATTTTTTCATGTTTATGTACAACGGAGGGAGTACTTACAATCGTTAGGTTCGAGGGACTACATAATATACTGCATAAGGGGGTTACATGATTTCTTATATATAACTATCAAAATTAAATTGCGTGAACTCGGTGTACGAATAAAAGACATTAGAGATGAGTAGTTTTTTTACAGTTTGTTTGAATGATTTAAAGTCCAGTTGTTTTATTCTTTGTGGCAGACAGTTGAAGAACATCTGAGACTGGTACTCATGACTATCTTGTGTTTTACTTAATCTGCAGAACATAGTCCTGATATTATGCTTATTTCTGGTATCGTAAGTGTGTAAATCTGAATGATACGTAAGAGAGTCTAAGTTACGTTTGACGTAGCACAAACACTCTAGTATAAAAATAGAAGGCAAGGTAAGTATTCCTAGTCTAACAAATGTTTCGCGGCAATCAGCGCGATATCCTAGTCCATCAATTATTCTGATGGCTTTGCGTTGGATTGCAAAGACTCGCTGCCATAATGAGCAATGTCCCCATGCCAGAATTGCGTACGACAGATTTGCATGACAGAGTGCAAAATAAGCGTTTTTTAATACGGCAAAAGAAACATTTTCAGCAAGTCTTCGTAAAACAAAGATGTTTCTACTTAGTTTAGTTACCATGCTCTGTAGATGATGGTGGAATTGAAGTTTCGTATCCAGATGGACTCCCAGGTACTTAACAAACGGTGGATTCTCGAGATCGTGAGGTTTTAAAGTTAATAATAGTTTCTCCGTTTTATTCATATTTATAGTCAGTTTGTTTATTGCACACCACGTTCTCGTTAGGTTGAAAGCATTATCTGCTTTATTAATTGTTGCGTCGAGATCCTTGCCAAAAAACAATAAAGTTGCATCGTCTGCATAAAGCATGCATTCATTGTTTTCTGTGGTGAAGGAGGGAAGATCATTGATGTAAATGAGAAATAGAAGAGGACCGAGAATACTTCCTTGTGGTACTCCAGCTGTAACGAGTGCTTTATCGGATAATTGATTCCCAATTCTGGTGTGCTGCCACCTATTGGATAGATAAGATTGTATCAAAGTTAGACTTGGAGCGTCAAAGTTATAAATGATCTTGATCTTTTTTATTAGGAATTGATGAGGAACACAGTCGAAGGCACGTGTTAAGTCCACAAAGATTGCTCTACCATATTCACTTTCTTCAAAACAAGTTCGTACCTTCTTGACAAAAGTTAATATTGCATTACTGGTACTCAGACCACGCCTAAATCCATATTGGTCTCTATAGAAAAAGTTGTTACTTTCAAAGTATTCAGAAATTCGAGAGTAAATAATTTTTTCGTAAATCTTTGAAAAAGCTGGTAGAATAGATATTGGCCGATAGTTGCCAATGTCGTTCGCGTCACCTTTCTTGAGAATAGGGACAATAACAGCAACCTTTAAAGGATCGGGAAATATCCCACTCTTCATACAGCAGTTTATCAATTTGGTTATTGGTGGTGTTATTATGCTTATGTTACGTTTGATAACATTGACACTTATTCCATAGAAGTCGTTGGTGTTACTGTTTTTTAGAGATGTAATTACGTTCCGTATTTCGGTTTCGGACGTTGGCCGTAGTGAGAATTGTTGAGTGTTATCAATCCTTAGTTTGCATATGCTTAAGGGATCAGTATCGGTGCTAGGAAGAGTGCTTTGTATGTTTGTAGCAATGTCTATAAAAAAGTTGTTAAAGGTATCGGCAGATATGGTACACTGGTCTCTAGTTTTTGTAGTACGGTGGGAATTCACGATTTTCCACATAGTTCCTATTGGGTTTGACGAGTTCTTTATGGCATTATTGTTAGCACTGATTTTAGATTTCTTGATAGCCAGCTTGTATGACAGCAGAAGTTCATTTTTCAATTTAAGAGGTTGTTTGTTTTATACGTATCGTATAATTCGCATACTAATTTGTAGGTATTTCTCTGGTTTTTTAGATCGGGATTGAACCAGTTGACTGCGTTAGTGGGTTTAGTTATGAGCTTTTTGGTAGGGAATGCTATTGCGAAAGCATCCAGGAAATTAGAATAGAACGTATTAAATTTTGTGTTACCATCCAGGTTATTATTTTTTATGTAATCCCAATTACACTTGTCGAGCATTGAGAACAGTGAATTGCAACCCTTGGTAGTTATTGGTCGGTATAGTTGAGTGGTGGTGTTCGAGCAATTTTTTTCGCAGTGGAGTGAGATTGTCTGCCCGTAATGATCGGATAAGTTAGTATTAACAGTATTAACTAGAAACTTGTCGATGGAAAAGTTAATAAATATGTTATCAATACAATTGGCTTTCCGGGTTGGCACAAAAACAGTTTGCACAAAACCGAAAGAATATAGTAGGTTACATAAATGATTCGCATTATTGTCATTACAGCAAAAACTAACATTAAAATCACCTGCAACGATGACCCTCTTATACTTGACCAGATTATGTAGCACTTTATCGAGATTTTCAATAAAGGTTAGAAAATTTCCGGCTGGGGACCTATACACAGCAACTACCACGATGTCGTGATCTTTTAACATCCTCCCACCAATATTTATTTTTCCTTTCCACCTTCCCGCATCTTGCCTCCATCAGAATCCTCTTCCTACTCTATGTCTTACAATCTCTTCATACCTCTGATTATACCTCCCTTCTCTGATCCTGCTCCTTCTTTCTTGCCTTTTCACAACTTTATCTCTTGCTACAATGTCTTCTTTTGTGCTCACCCCTATCCTCTTTCCTTCTTCTTACTTCTTCTTTTGCGTAACGCTCTCTTTCGTCTTGTCCGTACCCTATCTTTCCTTCCTTTCACCTCTTTCCAACAGCTCTGCAGTATCTCCCTGTTCTTCCCCTCTCCATTCCTTGTATTCGCTATATTGCCGTTACCGATACCGAATACAACATTGAAGTTAAAAGTGATTTCCTCAACAATATAAAACGCCACTGCCAAATGCTCGCTGAAACTTTCGAAGAATATTTTAGAGAAGATTATACCGATTTTTCTTGGATAAGAAACCCTTTCAACAGTGATGCTTCTGAAACTTTAACCAACCACGAAAAGGAATCTTTCATAGAACTATCTTGCGATGGAAGGTTAAAAACAGATTTCACTAAATCGGGGCTAGGTGAATTTTGGTTAAGAATAAGCAGTGAGTATCCAACTTTGTCGAAAAAAGCGTTGTTATTTTTACTCCGGTTTTCAACAACCTATTTGTGCGAAACTGGATTTTCGACTATGCTAAAAAACAAATTTCGCAGTAAAATAAATCTGGATCCGAATGTGCGCTTAAAACTATGTTCGGCTGAACCCGACATCTCCTCGCTTGTTTCTAAGTTGCAGCACCATCCATCTCACTAACAACTGTTATCTTTTCTTTTGTATACGTTTTTCTGATTCTGTTATTTTCCTCCAATTTTTATTTTTTTTGCCAAATATAATAAATTAACTAAAATATTTATTAAGGTAGCGAGTGGTACGTGACTGAAGCTTTTAATATATAGAAGTGGTACGCGAAAAAAAAAGTTTGAGAACCTCTGATATAGACAATATAATGTGGTTTTAAGTGCTAGGATATTGAACGGTGTTTATGTTTTATCACTTATTTGGACTTTTTCAGGTTTAACTTAAATTATAAGAAAAATTAAATATCTGCTGTTTTTTTTATTTCCCACCTACCTACTCCATTTTATTTATTTAACTTAAAATTAGGAACTGTATGTATATAAACAATGTTTAAATATTATATACAATTATATAAAATTTCTGTAAAAATTAAACATCACCTGCATCTTCAATCGTCAGTTTCTCGCCGTTGTTTATAGAAAAACATACGCGACAAAGTGTATTTTATAGCAAACTTTGTAAGCTTTCAATTAGTTTGTATAAAAGTTTGCGTAGAATAAATGGCAACGAAGATATTTAAGAAAAACTGAATACAAATATACATTTTAGTTCAATTCTGTGAAAATACAGTTTTCAAAGATGTATTTTTACAATAAAGTGCAACTTACGAACGATTTATTGTGTTTATTGTATAAAGTACTGAAAATAGGATAAAACCAATTTTTAACAAAAATTTAACGGCCATTTTTAGCGAAAATCGGGATTCTTAATAAAATGTCAATTTTTGACTATACCTTTAAAGAGCTGTAACTAGCGAACTGTTTGTCGTACGAACCTCTGCCGATGCTTATTTTACAGGTGCATTAATTATCTTTAAAAACTATAAGGCACTTTACTGTCTACAAGTAGTCAAAACATAGCTATTAGTATTGGCAAAGAAACGCTGGAAAATGAGAATTTTTCATTATTTCTTCCTCTTTCGCCTTATAAAGATTACCACAATGATATTTCGTGTATTCATATAGATTCAAAATTTAATTCTCTACAGCTTTTATTATATTCACTAAGTACGTAGAATCAATAGTTGTCGATTTTTTTTTTTTTTGTTGATTTTATTATTCAAAACGAGCAGCGATTGTGTCTTAGAAAAAGGTTTAAATGATTATATCTCTGTCAATATTAATGGCATGGAAATGTTTAAAAACGGACATTGTTCGTAATTAAATTCTCTACAACTTTTATTTGAATCATTTTGCGATACGAATGGCTATTCTCGAGATATAAGCGAAATACACGCGTTGCGCACACGTGTTACCGTTTCGCCGCAAAACAGTCGACATTTAAAAAAAATCTATCTCGGCTCCTATTGGTCGTAGAGACAAAAATAAAATATGAAAATGTGCGGAATTTTGTTAGCTACAATTTTCTTAACGTTTTTGTTTTTGATAAAATTGATACTTTTTCAGTTATTTACGAAAATCTTTTTTTTTTACTTTTGTACCCCCCCCCCCCACCACCCTCCCCAATAACCACTCCTCCCTCTGAAATAGGGAAAGTAGAAAGGAAAGTGAAAGTAGAAGAAGTGAAAACAACTATACCAGGACAGGAGACAGCCAAGCAGAAAGAATAACAACTATACAGGGTATACCACGGAACCCGTTCATTAGAAGTTTCTGGGGTCCCTTATTAGTTATGAATTTGAAACTTTCAGGTTAAGGATAACCCATAGCATTCTTTTGTTCTAAAATATTGTCGATGTTGTACAACTTCCGGAAGGACCGGAAGTCGCCATTCATCTTCTTATTTTAAATGGAACCCCCTGTATATTATTGCATTTTTGGATTGTACAATCGATTCTGCGTAACATTGTATTAGATTATCCTATACCTATCTTCAACTGTTTTTGAGATATTATGATTTTTTTGAAAAATTTGCGCTTTGCGGAGGGATGTTTAACCCTTGGACGGCCGAAATAATTTTAGTAACGCGGAAGGCCGAAATGGGTCACTAGTGACCCACTGTTTTTTTTTATTGTTTTTACATCAATTTACATCAATAAAGTCTAAATTATTATTATATAGCACTAACAATTATTTTCACATCGATAATAACACTGTAATCCACACAAAACTGCAAATAATACTAATTCTTTTACGTAAGCGGCATATAATTACACCGCCCACAGTATAACGCGAAGGGCCGAAACCGGGTCTCGGGTGATCAAACCGCTTTATCTCACGTACGAGTACATTTTTTTCCACGAAATTTATTCTACAGAATCTTTATAACAGTTTCCAGGAATACATAAACGCTTAATCCGGAATTTGCAAGAACGGCAAAATTATATAAAAAAAATTAAAATGTGGGTCACTTGAGACCCGGTTTCGGCCGTCCGAGGGTTAATAGCCCACCTTTTGCTCTTCTTTGAACGCAAAACATTCATACTTTACAAACACGAAGTAAAACCATAAGGGTTCACAAAATGCATTTGCAAACCTATCACAGATTATACAGGGCGTTCAAAATTAGTGGCAAAGTTAAAAAACTTCAAACACCAAAAAGTCATTTTTTTCAAATGGAACACCCTGTATATTTTTACATATTTGGAAGGCTATTTAATTTACGCATCGATAAACTATAGGTATCCCTATACCTATCTTTAGCGGTTTTGTAGTTATTAACACTTTTTATCTAATATTGATTAAATCTGCACTCAAAACCTATGCACATTTGAAAGCAGGCTGTGAGTATGACAACAGGAAAAACAATTACTTTTGCAAAACGAATTTAATGATCTTATTTATACAACAAACAAATAAAAATGACTTTAATGGGTATAAAATAAATTCAAAATATCAGTATTGGAATATGCGTTAACTGCTTCCATTTTATAAAATTATTTACTGTTTACCACCTGTTTGCTTTAATGAGCATGACATCCAGATAAACATTCGTTTGTCTAATCATACTAGTAATGATAATAATAATAATAATAATAATAATTCTTCACACAGGGAATCACTTATATGCTTCCAAAAGATAACAATACACACGATGCCTCTAAATATAGACCCATTACATGCCTTCCCACTATATATAAAATTCTAACATCATGCATTACACATAAAATATACACACACTGCACTAACAACAACATTTTATTTGAGGAACAAAAGGGTTGTACCAAGTATTCCAGAGGCTGTAAAGAACAGCTCATTATAGACTCTGTAATACTTGAACAATCTAGACTCAATAAAAGAAACATACACACAGCTTACATTGACTACAAAAAAGCATTTGATTCAGTACCTCACTCTTGGTTACAAAAAATACTATCGCTGTACAAAATTAGCAACAACATCACACAATTTCTCACTCACATAATGTCATGTTGGAACACCACCCTAACACTTACACTAAATGATACCCAACTCATCACAAACACAATACAAATTAAGAGGGGCATCTTTCAGGGTGACTCCTTGAGCCCACTTTGGTTTTGTCTTTCTCTTAATCCCCTTTCACACATGCTGAATAACACAAATTTTGGTTATAACTTAAAACACAATCACGAAATACATCACAACGTTACACATCTATTTTACATGGATGATCTTAAATTATACGCCTCTACAAGCACAAAACTCAACCATTTATTACATATCACTGAAACATTTTCACATGATATACACATGGAGTTTGGTATTGACAAATGCAAAACACAACACATCACTGCTGGTAAGAGAGAATTTGTGGATTTTGAGCTCGAACATGGTGACCATATAAGATCCATGGACGAGAATGAAACTTACAAGTATCTTGGTTTTCAGCAAAACACACACATAAAACATACACAAATAAAACGAAATCTAATCACACAATATTTACACAGATTACGTAGTATACTTAAAACACAACTACACGGTAGAAACACTGTCAAAGCTATTAACACATACGTTACACCGGCCCTTACTTATTCCTTTGGAATAATAAAGTGGACCAATACAGATTTAGAACAGGTACAGCGAAACACACGTACATTACTCACTAAATACCGAATACATCATCCACACGCCTCAACAGTAAGACTATACCTTCCTCGTTCACGAGGAGGTAGAGGCTTAACAGACATAGCCCTGTTACACCAAACACAAATACACAAACTACGAGAATACTTTTATAACAAATCACACATTTCAGCGCTACACAAAACAGTCACACTTGCAGACAAATCTTACACACCCTTAAATATGAGTAATAGAAACATCACACCACCAATGAGTAGAGATACGTACATCACACATAACATACAAACTTGGACACAAAAGACTTTACACGGACGATATCCACAGGAGATTAACGAAGACTGTGTTGATATTATAGCAACGCATGCTTGGTTAACCAAATGTGATATTTTCCCAGAGTCAGAGGGTTTCATGTTTGCCATACAAGATCAGGTCATTTACACACGAAATTACAGAAAACACATAATTAAAGATAGGACAATTACACATGATCTTTGTAGACAATGCTCGCAAAGACCAGAAACAATACAACACATTATATCAGCATGTACACGTCTAGCACAAACGGAATACAAACACAGACACGATCAGGTAGCTAAGATAATACACCAAAAACTCGCCACAAAACATAACCTTTCTACTGATAACACACCCTATTACAAATATACACCGCAAGTTGTACTTGAAAACACCACACACAAACTATATTGGGATAGGACACTACTCACAGATAAAACTGTATATAACAATAGGCCAGATATAACACTTATAGATAAAACACAAAAAATCATATACATAATAGATATTGCAGTTCCCAACACAAACAATTTAGCCAATACACACGCAGAGAAACATCGGAAATACACTGATATAGCTCAGGAACTTAAAGCGCAATGGAGAATGGGAACTGCTCTTACAGTACCCATTGTTCTTAGTGCAACCGGAGTTATACCAAAAACAATACATCACAGTTTGCACATTTTAGGGTTAGATAAGAACATATACATACAATTACAAAAGGCAGTCATTATCAACACTTGTCACATAGTTAGAAAATTTCTAAACATAACGGAACATCACTCAGAACCACATCACACACTTTCAACTAATACCATTCAAACACAAAATGAAACACAACACTCAATCCTCCCTTCACAAATTGAAACTCTGTTGCATACACAACATAACATTATAGAAAGTCCATTACCAACACACAACACTTCAACAATCACTCATGTAACACCTCTGGCTCGTTCTCATGCACTCAAACGTAAACACACAATATACTCACAGTATCAGAATTCGCAATTAACACAAAACACAAACAACACATTACCCACTCGAGTGCAACCTATGCGTCGAGCTAAACAACAAAAAACGCTTACACAATAATCATAACACTTTTTCAAAACATACATATTATGTTCATTTTTTTCTTTTCTATAAAAAGTCACTAAGTCACGAATAAGTGACGCCAACGGAGAAGCCTAGGAATATAGGGTCTCTTTTTGTTATTGATGCGCGACGCTGCGTTCATGTTAATGCCTTCGCGGAAAGAGGGTCGACGGGACGTGGCTTTTACAAATTGGGATCAAATACACCGAGGCTTCTCAAACAAATACATTATCTAAAATGTGATCAGCGTTGGTTTTATCAACGTCATTTAATTTAATGAACATAATATGTGTATAGTATTTAGTATGTTCACTTTTTAACAGCAACTTTAAATTTATATTGTATAGATATATGTATTAGTAGGACTAATCGTAACTTGATTTCGATCCGTGCGATTAGTTAACCAGGCTTGGCCTGAGTATCGATAACAATCGAAGTACATATAATAATAATAACTTCAAATTTATATTGTATAGATATATTTATTAGTAGGACTAATCGTAACTTGATTTCGATCCGTGC
Organism: Pyrocoelia pectoralis; assembly: GCA_036250285.1. Lineage (NCBI taxonomy): Eukaryota > Metazoa > Arthropoda > Insecta > Coleoptera > Lampyridae > Pyrocoelia > Pyrocoelia pectoralis. Next base: position 11,849,120 of record CM070075.1, read on the forward strand.
GATTGGTTAACCAGGCTTGGCCTGAGTATCGATAACAATCGAAGTACATATAATAATAATAATAATAATACTTACTTGATTTCGATCCGTGCGGTTAGTTAACCAGACTTGGCCTAAGTATCGATAAAAACCGAAGTATAATAATAATAATACCTTTTATTGAGAGCAAACTATTAAATTACATAAGATTGTTCAAAATACGTTAAAACTGCACACTTGTTCTCAAAAGAAGGGAGTTCAGGTATCTACAAAAAAAGTAGAGACCTGTTCTTGCACTCAACCCTGTTAGACGTTCATTACCGTATTTTATTTTCGCATACTCACAGCCTACTTTCAAATGTGCATAGGTTTTGAGTGCAGTTTTAATCAATATTACATAAAAAGTGTTAATAACTACAAAACCGCTAAAGATAGGTATAGGAATACCTATAGTTTATCGATGCGTAAATTAAATAGCCTTCCAAATATGTAAAAATATACGGGGTGTTCCATTTGAAAAAAATGACTTTTTGGTGTTTGAAGTTTTTTAACTTTGCCACTAATTTTGAGCGCCCTGTATAATCTGTGATAGGTTTGCAAATGCATTTTGTGAACCCTTATGGTTTTACTTCGTGTTTGTAAAGTATGAATGTTTTGCGTTCAAAGAAGAGCAAAAGGTGGGCTATTAAACATCCCTCCGCAAAGCGCAAATTTTTCAAAAAAATCATAATATCTCAAAAACAGTTGAAGATAGGTATAGGATAATCTAATACAATGTTACGCAGAATCGATTGTATAATCCAAAAATGCAATAATATACAGGGGGTTCCATTTAAAATAAGAAGATGAATGGCGACTTCCGGTACTTCCGGAAGTTGTACAACATCGACAATATTTTAGAACAAAAGAATGCTATGGGTTATCCTTAACCTGAAAGTTTCAAATTCGTAAGTAATAAGGGACCCCAGAAACTTCTAATGAACGGGTTCCGTGGTATACCCTGTATAATGAGAGGGAGAAAGCAGGTGAAGTTCGTTTTAGCAGAAGTAGAACAAAGAACACTTGATAATGGCTAGTGGGACCTGGCCGAAATAATGACGCGGAGAATATTGGACCCATACGCCTTAAAGTACTTTTGTAATGAAAAATGAATAGAAAAGTTCACCAACTAAACATTTGAAGTTTACATGTTATAACAATTTATCGATTGTCAAATGGTAAAAGTTTTATCAAAATTCGCCACAATAATTTTGTAAAATTACCCTTAAAATTTAGGTGACTAAACTTTTTACTTTGATAGTCGTGAGTGGAAAGAAAAAAATGTGCCAAGATACGTCAACAAGCTCAGTTTAATAAGGACAAGCAAACTTTATCGTGAATTAGAAATTTGGAGTTAAACCTCGTTACACAGACTTTTGTTTATTTGCTCACCCCACACTAATTTGAGACGTTTCCGAATAAACAAGGAATTAAATAGGAAAGTACATTTTAGACAAGCTGAAATACTGAACAAAATTTACATTTCTAATTGAAGTCTGAATGCGGTACTTAATTTTCCAGCACCCTTATTAAATTGCAACTTTCAATACAACATGCGAACACAGAACTAGTTACAAGTTGAGTTCTTTGTGTCGCACAAAAAATTTTAATGACTGCAATCTAATTAGACTCGTTTTATTTCAGTTTTCACGAACGAGATTGCTTTGAAACCACACGCCAGAAATATTCTAAATGCAGTAGTAACCATAAAGTATTTAAAATGCCAGCCAGATGCTCTCTGAGCTTATCGGGTTACGATGTAAAACCGTCTGTTTATTATCATGCCGTCTAGCGGGGTTAAAATAGACAACACTGTTGATTTTAAAATACTAAGCTTTTGTCTCCATAGCACGAGTAAAGATATTACTCTGTGTTATTCCACATTTTGTAAACAAAATCCTCCTAGAAAGTGGCAAGGGATGTGGAAACTGCAACGCTAATTTTTATTTATAGCAAGGTTCACCGGTTCATGAAAAGTTGTAAATGTTACTGAAGATTTTTACTGTAACCTCGTTTTACTATTTCCCAGTTAAAAATCATAGATACGCCTTAAAACTTCAAATTGCTTATATAATTTTTTCATCAAAGAATTAACAAAATTGAGGTTACCACACATTTTTTCTTACAAAAAGCACTAGTGGTTCCGACCATAGCGATATTGCGAGAATGAAAAAAGGTTTTTTTCCGTACAATTAATGCTAAATAGTAAAATTGTAATAAAAAATCAGGATCGTAATTTTAAATTGAATCACGATATTCTCTCTTTATATTTCCACAAAGTCTACTTGTTGCTTTTACGATTTTGTGAATGCCATTTCCAAGCATCCGTACAAATATCAACAATCGTTTTTGTAGGCATCCAATTAAGTTCTCTTTTTGCTTTTGTGATATCGGCAAATATATTTCCCAAGTCTCCTTTTCTGCGATTCACAATTTCGTACGGAATTTTCCTATTGATTGTTTTAGAAAATACCTCAATTACCTCTAAAATTGTGTATCCTTGCCCTGTTCCTAAATTATAAGCAACCCAATTCTCGGCACAAAGTTTCTTCAACTTTTCTAAAGCCTTGACATGACCAGTTGCTATATCAGTTATGTGCGTGAAATCTTTTGAGCAAGTCCCATCTTTTGTGTCATAATCGGAACCATAGACAGTTACTCTTTCTTTTTGTCCCTCGGCAACCTGCATAATGCAAGGTATTAAATTATTTGGGACTCCAAAAGGATTTTGCCCTATTAATCCTGATTTGTGTGCTCCAGCGGGATTAAAATATCGCAACACCACTACTTGCCAGTTCTACAAACTTTCATCGATATATTTTTGTTCAGTGCCATTATTTGACGTACCTACCTCATCCGATTCACATACATTCCTCAAAATTTCTTCAACAAAAAATTTACTTCTGCCATAAGGATTTGTACATCTAATTCCGGTTAAATGATCTTCACTAACCGGTAGCACTTGTGGCGTCCCAAAAACATTTGATGATGAAGAAAATATTAACTTCTTTATGTTGAAATCTTTCATAACCTGCAGTATTTAATTTAGCCAAATATGAAGAATAAAGGAAATAAAACTTACCTCGAATAAAGTTATTGAGCTAACGACGTTATTGGAATAATAAGTCAGTGGAGTTTTAATGGATTCACTTACATCTGTTAATGCGGCCATGTGTATTACAACATCAATTTTGTGCTAAAATAATGTTCATTAATGTATTTGCCCCACTCACTCTTTCACTACCAGTTTAAAAATATTTCGAAGTGCACTCTGGTCTGAGATGTCCGCTTTATAAAACGGTACCACTTTTCCAGTTAATTGTTCGATCCTTTTTATACATTCCGGTTTTTCACTTTGATTTACTGAGTAATAATGCCTCAAGTTGTCTAATGCTATTACTGTGTAATTATTCTCGAGTAATTCTACAATTACATGTGAGGCTATGTACCCTGCACCGCCCGTTATTAAAACTGTTTCCTCCATTTGATAGAGTTATTGTATTACCTATAGACCACCTAGTTAAACGACTTTAACGGAAAGTAGGTTACTAAATGAACCAACGACTCTGCGTTTTAACTAGTTTTCTACACAAACACAAATTATATGGCGTCGATAAGATAACAATGTATATATTTAAATTAACGAAAAAAGGCAGTGAGTACTTATGTGTATCAGGAATACAGAAGCACATATTTCATTCTTCTATTGCAACGGTTTGCTTAGATACGAAATTTTCAGTAATTAAGGATGGAAGATGGAGGAAGTGATATAATGTTTCTTATACATGCTTCACAATCTGATTTGTAACAAAGGAAATGAAAATGCGGTTTCCTTCGATATCATATCAATAAGTATACCTAATCGTCTAACGAATTTTCCACGGAAAATAAGTGGAATGAATTCTACAGAAATTGGTATCCGGGATACTTTATTACGTCTAAATGCAACATAATAGTATATGTATACACCACGATGGTGAAGACTGTTATTATTGACCGAGCACCAAGATTATGTCTTCACCACCGTGGTGTATATACAATTTTTTCCACTACTAGCCAAATTTAAGACCTTTACATCGCGATTAGAGTAAGTACACGTTTACTAATTACAGGTAGTTCTTATAATATAGGTCTTGCGGGAGTACATCGTGGAGACGAACTGTGCCATTTGCTAATGACGCATGTTTTGAACAAAGATGATATAATTGTTATTTTAAACATTCCTCAGAGTAAAAATGAATCTTCGCGAAAATTTATTGTCACAAACTCTCTGTGGATTGAAATTATAAAAAAATATTTAAAATGCAGATCACATGTAAGCTTAACTCGATTATTTGTTGGAATTAGGAATAATAATAGATTTATTGCCCAACAGAAATAATTTCCAGTTAACATTTTGCTACAAAAAAAAGTAAGGTTAAGTATACAACTTAAGACATGACAAATCAATGGCAGAGAATAGTAATACCTAATATTAATAATATTGCAATGGTAACTCCAATAGAACATTAAAGATTTAACGCTGCAACAAGATTACTTAAAGAATAGTGATTGATGTCCACCGAATGTGGTAGATCCTAATCATGTTAGATTAGGCCGTATAGCATATTTGAGATTTGAGATTGAATACTGCATAAGATTTAATTCAAGAAACCATTAAGGACTCTGATTATTTAATAATTAATTCTGAAATATAATTATCCCTTCATTATAATTCTATGATTGTAGGTAAAGAAACATAAAATTTATTCAATCATAGAAAGAAGGTTGAATATGCGAGAAAGGCGAAATAACCCTTGTTCTAGGTTAAATTTGGGATTTTAATATTTTTGAGATGCGCATCCTCAATGGCTGCCATTTTTTCATTTATCATGGTACAAGAAGCGTTCCATTCTAAATTTAAGGAACTCTGAACAATTTTTCACAGTTTAAGAAAGTTTGAATTTAGGTTATCAAAAGTTTTATTTAACCTTTTTTATTCGGAAATGAATGGATAGTATTTATAATAATTTTTGAATTTGCGTTTGATTCCATTTTTCAGTCAAATATTGTATTGTATTGTATTGTATTGATATTTATTTGTTATATAGGTACATATGTTTTAACAAAAGATTCGAGTGTAACTTAATATTAACATAAAAAACAAAAACCTTATCTCTACCGCTTCTTTCTTTCTTTCCCCTACCCCCCATAAATTAAAAACTTTCTATTATTGTCTCCTTCTCTCTACCCTTTCCCTTCTCTCCATCATCCCCTTCATCCACTCCACCCCTTCCCCCTTCACTCCCAAAATCACCTTTCTTTCTCTGTCCTCTTCCCTTAGCTCCTCACATTCCCTCATCATATGCCATATAGTTTCCCTTCCTTTCCCGCACATTCTACACGTCCTTTTCTCCTCCTCCCACCAGTATTTGCTTTCGTTTTCCTCGTTCCCGCACCTGAACCTTGCCACCATTCTTTTCACCTTTATCCCCATGTCACCCAATAAAATAATCGGCTTTACCCTCTACCATTATCTCCATATATCCCTCATTATATCTTCCCTCTCGTATCCTCGTTCTCCTTTCCTGGCCTTGAACATCTTTGTCTCTTTCTACTAATTCCCCTACCATATCCCTTCCTTCCTCTCTTCTCCTTTCTATCTCCTCCCTCGCATATCCCACTCTCTCATAAAACAACCTCCTCTCTTCTTGCCCATACCTTATCCGTTCTTTTCTTATCTCTCTCATACACTCATTTACCATTACAATTTCATTTCTCTTCCTGACCTCTTCCTCATTCTTCACCGCTCTCTTTCCTGTCTGAACTCTTATTTTTTCTAATTTTATTTCTTCCTCTACTATATACCCTGGCGTCTCTCTATCTAACGTCCATCTCCAGTACTTTTCCTGTATTTTTTCAATTTTCTCCCACTCCTTCCATCCCCATATCTCATCTCCGTAAACCATCACGCTCTTTACCAACTTGTCAAAAATCCATCTTCTCTTCTCCATATCCTTCCCAAAAACTCTTTCCCCCACTCCCCACACTTTCCCCACTAGTCTATTTCCCTTCTTTGCCAATTCCCTGATGTGTGCCTCATCCTTATTATCGTACCGTAAAACATACCCTAGATATTTCCATTCATCCACACTTTCTATCTCCTCTTCTCCCCACCACCACTTTTTCTTTACACTCCTCCCTCTTCTCTTTTGAAATACCATTAACTTAGTCTTTTTTACATTCGCGCTCAAACCCTTCCTCTCTAAATATCCCTTAATCACTCCAATTAATCCCCTCATCTCTTCCTCACTGTCCGCCATCACTACCACGTCATCTGCATATGCCAACACCCACACTTTCATCCTCCCTATCACCACCCCTCCCCTTTGATATCTCCGGAACTCCTCCTCTAAATCCCCAATGTATAGCGAGAAAAGACTCGGGCTCAATGGGCATCCCTGTCTCAATCCTTTCTCCGTCCAAAACCTTTCTCCTTTTTCCTCCCGCACCCTCGTCACACTCCTTGTCTCCTCGTACACCTCTTCTACCGCCCTCACCAGATCTTCTCCTACCCCACATTTCCTCATTGTCTCCCACATTGCCTTCCTATTAACATTATCGAAGGCTGCCTTTGTGTCCAAAAACAACCCATACACTTTCCCCCCTTTCCTTTCCATCACCTTGTTCACCACTTGTTTCAACACATAAATGTTATCCACCGTCCGCCTTCCCTCCCTGAACCCCGCCTGCCAGTCCTTCACTAAATCCCTTTCCTCTATTTCCTTCTTTAATCTCCCTCTCAACACCTCCGCATACACCTTATATCCCGCATTAGTAATACTAATTCCTCTATAGTTTTTCACATCATTTCTTGCCCCTCCCTTGTATATCGGGACTATCCTTGCCTCCTTCCACTCCTCCGGAAATCCCTCCCCTTTCCATACTTTACTCAATATCTCTCTTATCCTTTCCCTCGTTTTCACCCCTGTGTATTTCCACTGTTCTCCTTGTATTCCGTCCGGCCCTTGCGCCTTCCTTAACTTCACTTTTTTCAACGCTTGCTCTACTTCTTCCCGCTTTATCTCTTCTCCACCCCTACTTCTCCCCTCACTCTCTTTTTCCATTTCCGGCTTCTCCATCCCTCCTCCCATCACCTCTATACACTGCTTTCTCCATTCCTCCTCACTCAACTCAACCTCCCTTCTTTCGTATTTACCTCTTCTCTTGTTTACAAATCCCCATATCTCTATTTCATTCCTTAACCCCCTTATTTCCTCTTCCACCTCGTATTTAAACTCTTCCTTTCTCCTTTTACATTCTTCCTTATATTTTCCCTTCAACCTCTTATATTCCCCAATGTCTATTTCACCCCTCTTCCACTTCCTCCTTTCCTTTCTCACTTCCTTCTTTGCCCATTCACACTTCTCGTCCCACCACTCCGCCTTCCCTTCCCTTTCTCGTCTCCTCTTCTTATATCTCCTTCTTTCCACACTCGCTTCCATTTTTTCCACTAACTCTTTCAATTCTACTTCCACTTCCTTCTCCTCCCATTCTACTCCCTCCAACTCCTCCCTATACTTTTCAATACTTTCCATCGTCCATACCTTCCTCTCTCCCCATTCCTCTTTTCCCTCCTCCGTTTTTCCCCCCTCGTCTAAGTCCTCCCTCAAAAATACCTCTAATGGGTTATGGTCAGATTCCTCTTCATCCCCTACTCTCAGCTTTTCTATACCGCCTACATTCTCCTCATTCACTATCACATAATCTATAACCGACTCCCCTCTCTCACTTATATATGTGTACTCCCCTCTCCCTCCCTCCTCCATATTTCCATTCAGAACTGTCCACCCCCTCTCCTCACATAAATCCAACAACTTCCTCCCCTGCCCATTTATCTTCTTGTCCATCGATACCCTCCTTCGTACTTCTCCGTTTACCAACATTCCCCCTTCCTCCCCTATTCTTGCGTTAACATCACCTCCCATTATCATTTTTCCCTCGCCCGTTTCACCAATCACTTCTTCTACCCCTGTCGTTGTAACCCCCATCTCCTTCCCGTACACCGTTACTATAGTATACCTCTCTCCCCGTTTTGCCATCATACATCTTTTCACTATCCCCAGCATCTGCTGTTCTTCTCCTTCCTCTTCACAACTCCATTCCATTTTCACCCCCGTGATTATTCCTCCTTTTGCCCTGCCCTTTTTCTCCTCTCTCAACGCGAACTGCACTTTCCACTCATACCCCTTTGGCAACACTTCCTTCCACTTTTCCCAGTCTTTTTCCTCCAACCATGTCTCTACTAACCCCACCATCACAAACCCCCCAATATAGTTCCAAAAGTCTCTCCTCTTATTCTTTACACCTACCACATTCCAAAATAATACCTTTGCTTTCCCTTTTTTCCCCTTCCCTCCCCCGCCCCGCCACTTGATCCTCCACCCCCATCCCCCCCGCTTCCCCTCCCTAGTTTTTTGGACCCCTTTCCCTATCGTCCGTCACACTCCACTTTACTAACTTCCCCTCTTTCTCCACCCATCTCCTTTCCTCTCCCTCCACCCACACTTTCTGGAACCCTATCTTCACTTGCTTTCCCTCCCTTTCCAATTTTCTTGCTTCTGTCCTTACTTTCTCCTGTATGTCTCTCTCATTTTTTGTCAAGTCATCATCTATGTAGATCGCGGTTCCCCTCAGCTTGAATTTATTCTTCATAATGTTTACCTTCTCCTCCATATTCCTTGCTTTTACTAATACCATCCCTCTCCTTATCTCTATCGCTTCCTCTACCTTCTCTTCCACCCCCAGTTTAGATTTCAACATCTCCTCCACCTGTCTCTTCACTTCCCCTCTTCGCCCATTAACTTCCATCCCCTTTATCACTAAATTTCTTTTCCTTTTGTCTTTTTCCATTATCTCCACTCTTTTTTCCAAGCTACATACCCTTTCTTCCAATCCCTTACATTTTTCTTCCCACTTCCCGCTCATTCTACCTATTTCTGCCTTCATTTCCCTAATTTCCTCATTCACCTTTTCCTGTCCCAATTTAATTTCTTTTATTTCTCGTAATACCTGTCTGCATAATTCCCTTATATCATCCTGCTCCCTCACCACTCCTCCCCCGTCTTCTCTACCTTCCCCTCTTTTCGGCGTTCTAACCACTTTTTTGCTCGTCCTAAAAACCTCGTACAACCCTTCCTCCGCCCCTCTTTTCCTCGTGTCTGAACTCGTTCCTTCCGATTCGGACATTCTTTTCACGTTTAACGCCCTTAGCACCCCTTTTACTACCTTTCCTTTTAGAGCCCCTTTCCCCTTAAGCTCCCAGTCAAATTCCGATTCTAAAGTACAATGTTATTCCGCGCCTTCCGCTCTTGCCTCACCACCCTCACTTTAAATACACCTTCCCCTTGAGTTCAAAATTAAATTTCAAAACAAATATTTCCAAGTCCGCGCCTGTTTATTTATATCACAGATAGTTTCTACTCACGTTAAAATCCTTCACAAATGCGCCGTATCTTATATCGTTCACCTTTCACCTCTCTTTCGATTATCTTATCCCGACACCGCACGCCTTTCTTACATCACTAATTAGTTTCTTTACTCAATTTGACACTTAGATCCTGCCTTTATTTCCTTTTTTACACTAACTCCTCCTAACAACGACCCGCCTCGTCTCGCTTTCAAAACTCGAATTTTTCAGTCAAATAAAGATAATTCTTACTACAGAAAGAGTTAAAACGAACCAAATTAAATTAACAAGTTGGCATTTTCATTTCGGAATTTAGGGACGAAGGAGTGGTTTTCTAACCTGCCGTTACAATCCGCAAGTGAAAAATTGTACAAAATTGGATCAAATGATCAAACGCACTATAGCAACGTTAGCACTTTGAATCTTATTATTGTATTACAAGCAACTTTCAGTTTTTTTGGGGAGTTTGGTTGTTCCTTAAAACCTTCCTCCCACAATTTTTTACGCATTATAGATTGATCAATATGAGCGTCTTCAGGGCCCTACAACGTAGAATCTGACAATGTCTTCCTAGGAAAAGTGGGTTTTCTAACTGCCACAAGAGGGGAAAACGTGAGTATTCACCTCGAATGAACATCAATGAGCTACAAACGTAGCGCTCTGTCCTACGGTGGTATCGATACCATGATGGAATTTGGAATTCGATAGCAAATCATTTCATTTGTCACTGGACGACCACAGCTACCAAACCGTCGACCGAAGTCATTCGTTTGTCTTTGGTGTCGAGTTTCCACTTCCTTTTGGTGTTCAGATTTCTACGTCACTGAGTGGATATTTACTATAAAATAGACTTTATTTAATTGAGATATAGTTTATTTTTGGAAAATCGGCACAGAAATGGTTACTGGCGTTACTGCGCTTTGTTGAGGCATTAATGTTTCGTACCAAAAAAAAATGGAACAGTACAGACCTAATGACAATCTGAATATCCCATTGAATTCTTATGTGCACGCTGCTGAGTTTATTAACATTATTTAATTGCCACATGGATTTCATAACTTGATATCTGGATAATATAAATTATTTTCAGCCCATTTAAACCGTCATGCACGTAATCCTCTAGTAATTAATAAAATTTTATTTACTAATAAGTTAGTTTATCAGTTTCGGAATTTAATCATCTTATTAATTTTTTATGTGTAACGAAGTCACATTACTAGATTACTAGAAATTCTAGTAATTTATCCCACATGATGTAGGTTTTTAAATGTTCGATGAAAAGAAGCCGACAAAAATTGAAATACGCGAGATGCTCATTAAAATTACATCCGTCTACTGTCAAGAAAGCATTATTATTAGTAACAGTAATTATATTTGCTTCGAGTTCAATTTCGTGTAGAAATAACGTCTTTTAGATTTTCTTGAACAAACTCTCTAGAAAGTCAATTATTGAACTTCCATCCTTCAGTCTGCCTTTTGCAATATTTGCTAATATTCTAACTTGTTATTCAAGACGTTCATAAGGGAAATATTACATTTTATATTAATTATCAATATTAAATAAAAAACTTTTTACTTATTAATATCCATAACTTGCAGTAGGAAAAAAATGCTGCTAACAAGCTTACTTTGTATGCTAATTGAACCTATACACTTTTAGCGTAAATTTTAGGAAGTTTTCTAAAACTTCCTTTTGGATATAAAAGTTCTGAAAACTTTTTCATTCTAAAAAGTTTTTTTGCAATTAAACCTAATTTGTTGAAATTAAATTGATATATCATATCTACAATAATAAAGTGGTGCTGGAAAGCGGTGGTGGATAGTATGCATCAAATAGATCACGTATACATTTTGTTGCACCCCATTATTTACTTATTTATGTTATGGTCCGAGATTCAGGAACAGCGAATTTCCAAGCAGCTCTACTCGCATCAACTGCTTACTAGAATTTTGCCTGACTATGAATTCCACTCTCAAGCAGGGATCTTTATCATGCCGAACATCGTATCAACACGAAACCTACGATTTCACTTCCTATCCCATTTTACCCCCCCCCCCCCCCGCCGTAGGGGTTGAATTTCGGTAAATCCTGAAATACGTCTGTCTTAATTTCTACCCCTTAATTATTAATTATTAATAGAGTATTGTGCAGTACAAACAGAATGAGAACATCTAATTCCCAGACGAGCTTTTGATTGAAATTTATCCCTGTCACATATTATTTAACTCACGATACGTTTTTGAGACATAAAAATGCTTCCCATTCCAAGCCTACACTAGTTCATTCTGGTTGTATGGATATTTCTGGATTGTTTTCAAACCTCGTGTAGTTATAGTTAGTGCAAACTCCAAAATTTTGAAAACTCCATTCTCTATTAAACTATTCATTGTTGAGCCAATCTACTATCGGAGTAAAAATGCAAGGACCCTGACTTTGAGTGGTCATACTGAAAAAACTGGGGGGGTGAATATTTTTTCATTTTTGGGCAGTACATTAGTCATGGTAGTAAGTAAGTAAAAATCAAAATGGGAAAATCACTTGTTTAACTGTTAATTTAATTAACAGCAATAAAAACACTGACGGTCGGTATGAACTTATCATAAAATTTTTATTGTTCCATGAATTGTTAGCAATTTTAAAAATGTTGTAGCACAAATAGGTGTTCCTCAAAAGTCGAAAACCCATAAATGCTGATTATTTATATAATTAACTGGTTTTATGAGCTATAACCGAAAATTTACTATTTTCCAATATACGGAAACTAAAAAAAAATCTTGTTTTAAATGCTAAATTTGTATTACTGAAATGAAGCTGCATTATTCCTTTATTGAAAACAAAATTTGTTTTCTTGTAATTCAAAATAAATGTTATGAATATCGCGAAAGAAAGACACACATATTCCCGCGAGAGGTAATCTACCACATCGTAAACAGCGTGCGGAAAACCACAATAATGTGATATTCTTTTGCATTGTACAAAACCATGCGCCTCACAGCAATAGTGTACGACAATAGCTTCCCCGCGCACTGCACCTCACCGCGCGAACTAAAGCAACCATCCTTTTTTCCGAATTTCTTTTAAAAAATACCCTCTATAATGACCTTTTCTTTGAATCGTGTTAGACCACAACATAATAGGTTTAACTTTTTATGTTACTGTCAATATTATTAATATCGAACTATCAGGTACTCAGTTACACAAGGTGTCGTTTTTTTTATTATAGCTTTAAGACTAATTTATAATTAACCAATTGGCCTCAAAAGCATCTCACACCGACAAATAAGTATACATTTTTCAAATATATAAGTGGCTACCACTCAGATTCAATTATATAGCCGTAATTAATTTTTAAAGTCGAGCGGTTGTACGATTTCAGATTTGAGTCATAATTAGCGCTTTTTTGCACACTGATACAGAAAATTAACGATGTATTGCAAAAAATCTAAAACTATACACCTTTTTTGTAGGAAATGATCTTTTAAATGCACTTTATTTCATTAAATTATGATTGCTAATTACTGAGATACAAGCTTCTAAAGTCAGGGGCCTTGCATTTTTACTCCGACATCCAAATTTGTGACACGCGTTCTTTAATATTTCATAAAGGAATTGTTAATTGTTTTCAGTAATAACTTCATGTTAATGCAATGCAACTAATCCTTTTTCATCAAATTTCAAACTACGAAATCCAAAAATATTTCCCATAACTAAGGAGGTACCTTTGGTTCGACCATGAAACCTGCAATGTTACCAGATTTACCTCCGTCAGATCTTTTAGTTTAACATTTTTGAAATGTGAAGGACAATTTTCATACCATCAGACTACATAGGTACGTGTTAAATGCATTGACAATGTTTACTTATATAAATGTAATGAGAAGGATGAAGATCATGTTAAAAGCAAATAATCTGTAACCAAATCTAATTGAAACTTAATCGCTTGTAAATACAATATAACTTGGTTGTAATCACGAGATAGACATTCTGATCATACCAAGTCCTTTAAAGAGTATCAATTAATACACACGGGAATGGTAATCGATATTGTGTTTTCCGAATAGAAATGAGCCCTTTCCGCATAAGATACGTTTTTGTTTTATTGAACAGCAACAGTTTCTACAACTACAAATACAACATATACGAATTGTTTATTTTAATTATGATCAGACTACTATGTGAATAACCAAAATTGATGTATATTCGTTTTCACTTATTGTTATGAAATATATTTTTTAATAAATAGCAACTGTACTTTTCTCAAATATACATCCTTATAAATGCGATTTCTACTTCTGTTTTTTAAATCGTTATCGGATTGCCGATTTTTTTAATGATTTTGATCACTTTGATTTTTTAAATGGAGGGAATTGTATGATGCCTCCATGAAATTATTGCAATTTGTCGTACAATTTTTAATTAAATTAAACTTTTACGTAGGTATTAATACAAGTTTCAAAATTTCCCCTTACCAGTATTACCACCGAGAATCATAATGGTAAGAATACAAATTTACAATAAATATTTGGTTTGCCATTGCAATTTCACAGCAAAGAATAGGAAACCAAAAACCGACGAGTTTTAACACAATGTGCATAGTTATTGTTAATTATGCAGTGGATTTTTTAAATGAGATACTAACGGAAAAGCTGTATCGAATCATCAGCCCCGTGCCAATGCAATATTTGGCATTAAAACATCTAAAAATAATGGCATACTTAATAAATAAACCTAAATAACAAATACTTACCAAGACGTATTAGAAAAAGGTTGTCCGAAGGCAAGAAGTATTTAGATATGAACGAGAAGTGGAAACGTATTTAAGAAAGTATTATGGATAAGGTAAAAGTATTGCAACATTCTGAACGGCAAGGAAATGTTAAGTATTACAAAAGAAAAGAAGAAACTTAATATTGGGAATTATAAAATTACAAGAGAAAGAGTTAGAAGAGAAGTGAAACAATTATGCAGACAAAGGAATAGGAATTTTTGGAAGGATGATTAGAAAATATGCTATTGAATAACTTATAAAGAAGTTAGGAGGGAAGAGACCCACTGAACACAGTACATCCATGAAACGTTTCTAAATGTTGCATAAGGGTTACAAATGAAACATTCCTAAGAAACATCTAAGACACATTACTGGTACATTCCTGTCGAAAGCGAATAAATGGTAATGTCTAATAAACGTTTCAATTGATATGTTACATAAAATACAAAACATACACATTACAACACGAACGTTTTAGATATGTATCCAAAAATACATCTTTGTGATGTATTTTTTGGAATGTGATAACGTATAACATTTTAGAAACGTTACAAATGTGATGTTTCGTTTGAAACAAAATAGTCATATCTCAAAGTTAACGTTACGGAGTTGTGTTTAGTGGTGTTGTACCAGAAACCTTATCAGTTGAAACATATCGTAAGAAACACATCATACACGTTTCGGTGTGAACGTTTTAGATATGTATCCAAAAATACATCTCTGTGATGTATTTTTTGGAATGTGATAACGTATAACATTTTAGAAACGTTACAAATGTGATGTTTCGTTTGAAACAAAACAGTCATATCTCAAAGTTAACGTTACGGAGTTGTGTTTAGTAGTGTTGTACCAGAAACCTTATCAGTTGAAACATATCGTAAGAAACACATCATACACGTTTCGGTGTGAACGTTTTAGATATGTATCCAAAGATATATCTCTGTGATATATTTTTTGGAATGTGATAACTAAAGCTAGGATGCCTTTTTTTATAAATGGACAAACATATTTAAAATCCGTTTTAGAGTACGCACTTTCCAAAAATGCAAACTTTATTCTGCCTTTTTTTGGTTTCTGTTAGTTTTATTGCGTTTTTTAAATTTTTTTTGATATTTTCGCGTAAGTATTTAGTACCTTTTCTGTAATTTTTTTTTAGTTTTTTGAAATGTAAGTAAGTATTTTTTAATTTTTAGATTTTATATAGGTATATTTTTCTGGGTAATTTCTAAGAAAGCAAATTGTTTGAAAGCGAAAGGAATTTGGTATACAAACTGAATACAAACTTTGTCTATAATATTTAAGACTCTTACAATAATAACTCGGATGGGTCATTTTCCTTACTTTGAAATATTTCCCATTGTATTATTTCTACCTGCAAGCTGCACCTACATACAGTCTTTGTTGAAATTGCATCCCTTAGTCATTATGCCGAGTTAAGCGTATTTTAATTAGCCAGAAAACTTTATTGAAAAAGAATACCAGCAGATAACATCTATCAACTGTAATTACTTTTTCAAATAAATATTTGTTTGTCTATACTTAAATTGAATATGCATGTGTTGATTTTATCTCGACCGTTTTCGCTTTTCCGTGCCATTTTTCTCCTTTTTTGTCTTTTTAGATGCTTTTTTAAAATTATTTTTTATGCCTTTTGCTTGCCTTTTTTAAACTTTCATTTTGTCTAACTATCCCAGCTTTAGTGATACTGATAACGTATAACATTTTAGAAACTTCATTAAAAATGTGATGTTTCGTTTGAAGTCATCTTTGAAAGTTAATGTTACTTGTATTTAGTAGCGTTGTACTAGAAACCTAATCACTTGAAACATATCGTAAGAAACTAAAAATACACGTTTCAATGTGAGTGTTTTACATATTTATCCAAAATTACTATTTAGTGTTTAATTGGAACGAAAAATTTCCGTTTCCAAAAATAGATTTATTCATCATAAGTAGATGGGTAATGTTGCACATCTAAATGGCTTATTTGCCAGCGAGTCGGTAGCTCAGGTAGTTTGCGTAGCTGTTTTCTGAATTCCTAAACAAGCGACCGATGTTCGAATCCCACTTGAAGCAAAACGATTTTTCAGCATCACCGATCTCCTTCGAGTGTACACTAAGAGAATTTTGGGGGCCCTGGAAAACAAGCCACCGGAGTACATGGGGCCCTGCAGGGCCTGCGCACTGGGAAAAGAGCCCCTCAGAGCAGTTGGGGCTCTCGATACCATAGTTTCTACCACATCTCAATTTTTTTATACTCAGGTATGTTTCAAATGAAACATATATGAGACATTTCAAATATTCACGTATGAAACATTTATAAGGACACATTTCTCCTACATTTCAATAAATTACTCTTCGATATGTTTCTTGAAACATATATAAAATGTTTCGATGTAACGTTTCTGTGTTGTTTCAAATCTAGGTTTCTGAAGGCGGACATTAAACATCTATGTTATGTGTATGATACGTTTCTGTCGCTGTTTCGGAGATGTTTCATG
Organism: Pyrocoelia pectoralis; assembly: GCA_036250285.1. NCBI lineage: Eukaryota > Metazoa > Arthropoda > Insecta > Coleoptera > Lampyridae > Pyrocoelia > Pyrocoelia pectoralis. The sequence goes on from CM070075.1 coordinate 11,865,856, forward strand.
TTTCAGAGGTACGTTTCTAAAACATTTCAGAAACGTTTTTTTGCACTGTGGGGAGAGGGTTTCGGATGAGAACTAGTATATGCTGATATAGAAGGAAAAAAAGAAGATGGTAGTGAATCGTAAGGGAAAATAGTATCTGTACCGAATTATGAAAGAATGCTGACGAAGAAATACCGAACTACGTTATACGTGTCATGGAAGAAATATAGAAAAATGAGACTGTGCCAGAAAAGTGGAAAGAGGCCTTGGTATAACCACCGTTATAAAATGAAGGTTGCAAGAAATGCGATAACTACAGAGGTATAGTGCCGTACAAGATATTTGCTATACTAATTAAGGGGATATTGTGGGAAATGGTGGAGAAATCAGTTGGAGATTATGAGGCCGTATTTAGAAAAGGTTACAGAAGATATGATACTCGTATATACGTACCATTTTCATAGATTTTAAGAAGGAATACGGAAATATAAAGAGAACAGGAATTTTGGGAGTACTAAACGTATTTAAAATAAAAAGCAAGCTAACAGAGTTAAATGATAAAAGGATACAAATGACGGAATAATAACTAAATAATTGACGTTATGACTTTCTCAATCGGTTATAAGAAAAACAGGAATACAAACAACGAAATCTATCCACACCAAAAGACATCAATCCATTACTTATGCAGAGGATGTGGTTATAAAATGAAACAAACTGAAATGGACTTAAGTAAGGCAATGTAGAAGTTAGAAAAAGAAGCAAAGGCAGTGTACTTATGAAAAGACAAAATAGATGGAGATAAGAGTACAAGGAATGAGAAAAGGAGAAGACATACTTCTTTGGAGGCAGGGCAGGGCTGGATAGAAATAGAAAGCGTACAAAGCTACAGAAGTATTTAGATGCCGTAGTAATACAGTAATACAGAAAATTAATTTACAAAGATTTTTAGGGTAGAATGATTTCTCTGGGGCACGATGTGTTTAGAAAATCCAGACCTCCGAATCTGGAAACACTGACATTATATTCAAAATGTCTCATCTTAAAACTCTTTATACAAACAGCCTCGCAAATGTTGTAGACGTAGAAACTAAAGACCTTCCAAATACACACACTACACGTCTACGTGAGAGAATTCTCGATCACTTCCCACAACTCAAAGCTCAACTTTCAGGCAGAGATTACTTCCTGCACCGAGATATTGCTAATATTCTCCAAAATGTTCATTCTGAAAACCTTGATGATGATGCTGTTGCATGTGAAAGATTCATTAAACAAATTAGAAAGGTAATAACCGAAAAAAAATTACTCTTGATGTTCACCTGAATAATGATCAACAAACTACAAGCGTTCCTCGAGAACTTCTGGCTCTAGCGTGTAATTTACTCCATGGTTACACTTCAGAAAACATCACTACTAAAGCAACTCAGCCTGCTTTGACTATCAGCCAATTAATAGTTTTCAACCACAGTGAAAAAATTCAGAAAGGCAACATTGTTGGTCACAAGAAAAGTTATGAACCACCTGTTCCATTGTACTTGGGTCTGTCTGTATTTGGCAGAATACGCAATCACTATACCGGGAGTTCGGTCTCAAAGTCGAACATAGGGATTTAACATGGTATTGAACGTTTTTGCCAATTGTTGCTCGCCTATTTAACTTAGAGACAAGGTAATGACATCAACAGAAAGAGAAAATTATTGCGATTCAAATAATGCTACTGGCAAGACTAAAAGTGCGATTTATTGTTTTAAAATACCAACTTAAAGTATGACACTTTTGTATTGTGGTATTAAAATTAACTGCAAAGAAATGTCGAACTCTTATGAAATTAGCGTCACCATGAAAGGTTTTCACCATAAAAACCCTTTCTTCTTTCGTATAGGTATTCATTATTAGATAAATTAAACTACGTGCTTTAACGTTAATTAAAATCAAGGGAATGCTATTTAAAAGGTTTCATACTTTAAGTTAGTATTTTAAAAGAATAAATCGCACTTTTAGTCTTGCCAATAGCATTATTTGAATCGCAATAATTTTCTCTTTCTGGTGGTGTCTCTAAGTTAAATAGGCGAGCAACAATTGGCAAAAACGTTCAATACCATGTTAAATCCCTATGTTCGACTTTGAGAACGAACTCCCGGTATAATAACCGAGACGTGTGTATATGTTTGTGTTGCTGTGCACTTTTCCGACAGTCGCCGAATCCCGACGAATGCGGATGTGATAGGTATTTTAAAACCAAAGCTATTATAAATTTATAACCTACAAATTAATGCTACAAGCTACAATTATAGATACCCCGCAAACTACGTAAATATCTGCACTAATTTTTTTCAAAGTAAGTTTTAAACATTTTTGTATAAAAGTCCGTCATCTTATTCAAGCGGTATTTGTGTCTAAATATATTTTCTTTACTTAGAAAATACGTTCAAAGTTTCCTTATGGAGATTACGTGTAAAATAGAATTCGCTATTTGTGCTTATTTTTGGGTGAAAATTTTGTGTAAACATGCAAAGTTTGTCTGTCCGAGGTCCTTAACCCATTTCGAACATTAAAACAATGCCAGAAAGTATTTTCGCGAAAATTTTCAAAATGAGAAGTATCGGAAACTTTTTCTCGAGAACATGGAAATTTAATTATTTCAAGTTGAAAAGTTATTTAAATGATGAAAAATGATTCTATTATGCCTCGCGTTAACATTATCATGGTTGAAATGATGTAAAAAGTAGTAACAGCATTCATCGTAGACTAATTTATGTGTCCCGATACCTTCTTTCGGTAACTTTCGAAATGTACGTGTTTGTTTGCTTATTTCGAATTTAGAGATTTTGAACGATGAACGATGTCGTAGGTAACATATATAGTCGAATGTTTTCACCGAGAAAAATGTTTTTGTCTACATATTTAACTTAATATCTATTGATGAAAGTAGGTGGTAAGTGTATTGTTACGTTACACTATACCAAAGAGAATACCTATACTTTGACTATACTTCTAAATATACAACTTATATTGTAATTAAGAGGAAGTAAAATCCATATTTACTGCTGTACATATACGTGTAAATGGTGGCCTTTAGTTAGTGAAATAAACAAAAATTTGAAACTGTTTAAGGTAGAGAAGGTCTTTCTATAAAACAGATGTTATGCAACGTTAGACCAGCTTCTATTTGTACATTTTATGTTTTATGGTATTTTTAGTTTTACTATAGTTAAAGATGAATGTTAAAACGTTCTCCCTAAGGCCATTCGTATTCCCAAAAAGTTGCCAGTGTCCAAATTGAGTTCTTTTACATTCAAAATTCATTCTAAACTATCCTTATGAAGTTCACACGGAATTTGTTATATTTTCGTTAATTTTTGGGCAAAGACTATGTGCAAAGACGTAATTAACATTGTGAAAGGGCCATTATGTATTTTTGGTCCCAAATCTATTCCAAAAAGTTTGCATTTTACATTTTTTTAGTAATTGGTAAAAGTTTACTTTAAGTAGGTAGGAACGAATTCGTATATCTTTACCAAATATCAACCCATTTTTGTGATTTTTACGTCAAATGTAAGTAAATGTAATCCTTTATTTTAGTTACTTTAATAACTTGCTAAATTACAGATACCTACAGGGTCAAAAATCTGAAAATGTACAAAAACGTAAATTTTTTTTCTTTTTTCAAACAACTAAGCCAGCTCAACAAGGTGTAATATTTTAAAACAAAAGCTATTACAACCTACAATCACAGATACCCCCTCCCCCCAAAGCACGCAAAACGCGAGAATCGCGTGTACCCCCGTTTATAATACAATAATTGAAGGCATGTATGAAAAAGGCCTCTCAATATCACCAAACAGAATTAGGGAGATAACAGCAAGTCTTGCACACTTGGAGATTCTCAGAGCTCAGGAGGAAGGTGTCATATGCCTCTCAAACTTGCTACACGGTCTTTTTGTAATTGGTGCGTACGACAATATTGATCACAACTACAGCAGCACAACTTCAGAATCATCTTTCCACGGAACAGCAATTTCTCTCTTTCATATTCCAGCCATAGGGGAAGTTGTCTTCGTTCAGTATATCAAGCAGGACAGGTTTGAGGTCGTGCGTGCTCAGTGATGGACAATATTTCAGAGCCAGAAGGATGGGGATAGACTATGGTTGCTGGGGAGTGGATGCCGGTCTGGTCTTCTCTTTCGTCTATTATGGAAACCTGCAGAGAATTGGTGTAGTTGCCCCGAATGTCGGACACAATGCTCTTGTTCAAAGGCCAAGGTTCCATGCACGCTACTTTGTACGAACTGTACTGGGAGTCGACAATGCAGCAATAGAAGGTGCGTTTAATTGATTATTTTAAATTCGTTTCACAATTTCAAAATCACAATATTGATTTGTTGATCTTATGCCTTAACATTATAATAATATATACCTAAAAATTATTTTGTCCCAGCGATGAATTGGAAGACGAAGAAGATGATTGCGTTATCTAGAGTCATAAACGATGAACAGAAGCAGTTAATTTACATGAGTATTTCTTAGTATGTAGTCATTTTTTGTTTGTAAATATTTGTTTCCTTAATGTAACAAATGTTTTCAACCAGATATACATAAACCCTTTTTTGTGGGTAAAGAAAGCGGTATTAAGCAGAATTAAAAAATTATTTATCAATGAAATTCGCGATAAAAGTGAAATTTTAAGGTTTTTTTTGAAAATTGTGCAGAACCCTTACAGTGTAGAGATAAATGTATGAGGACAAAAATGTTTCCTCTTTACAGCGACTTTCAAACAAAAAAAAGAAAATCGAAATTGGACTATTAGTAGGAGCTCAGATACAAAAATATTTAGTGCGCAATACGGCGGTGTCGGTGCCTGCACGAATATTCACTTTTTCAGGTGGCTCTCTATCTGGAAAGTTACCTTTTAGTATCAACTATGATCACAAAAAGTGGCACACTCCAATCAAAAACTGCAGCTTTTTTGGTGTACCCAACGTACCTGCTAATAGTGAAAATGAAAATAGAGTAAATTAGAAGAATATACGCAACATTAACGTATGATTCGTCCATTGTATTAGGTTACGAATTAAATAGAAGTAGAGTATCCAATTTAATTTATTTTATTCTATATTTATTATTAAGGACCTTGATTGCATATTTATATGCAAATGGAAACGGTGACAAGTTCTGAATTGAATGTCATAGCATTTAATTTTTCTACGTTGTTAATTTCTTCATTAGGATTAAGGTTTTGGATGTAATAAAACGGTTTACAAAAGGGCAAAAGTGTACTGGACCCAAGTTAATCTTCTTACTATGAAAAGTAGGTCAAGTTGGGGACAGTTAAATTATTCTAATTCATGAGTAATCATTTAAATGGGTTTTAAATCACATTATTCACGGCTAACCTCATGTTATTATAATTCGAACTAAATTCAGAATTCAGATTAAGTATATTTTCCATATTAGTCATTATAATTGGTTGACCAAGTATCTAAAGTGCTTACTTACCTCACTGATTTAATACAGTAGTAGTTTCAGGTAAATAATTGTTTGAGAATATTGCGCATTATACATATTTAAAACCCTCTTTTGTTGTGCTTGATGAGATATTGTTTCGCATCTAATTCGTCTGCTACCGACTTCCTAATTTGTAATTTTCTGCGGTCTCTGAGTAATCAGTACGCCACTTACTTAAAAAATTAATCACAAAGCAATGTAATCTAAGATGTATGAACAGCTAAAATTTAAATTAAGCTTTAGTGTTTCAATTTGGATAACATGTTTCAGAATTATATTTCATACAAACGGGTAAAGCAAATGATTTCGGCTTTCGTAATTTACCTACCATTGTATTTATATTAGAATGGGGCGTATTATCTTTCTTCCGTGTTCTCAAGCGTTTATCATGTTGACGCTTCATTTGTCTAAAGTGAAATGCGCATAAGTTGTATTTTCGCGTTATTTTGCTAACAAAAATTCTAAAAATGCAATAAAATGTGGACAGAGAAATAAATTCGTGATGCAAAGCAAAAATAGGGACGCTCCGGTCGAATTGCCACATTGTGGTATACGTAACTCGTAAATAACGAATTCTTTATCCCCTATGCATACAATACAGCGAAATCGTCCCTTAGGTTGATATGCCATGACGTGTCGCAAGTGATTGGCTTAGTAAAATAGGTGGCATTAACAGGTGTGAGATATTTATGGAATGTTGCCAGATTAATCTTAAAAGTAGTAAAAGCTATCAAAAACAGTTGTTTTTTGTGATCCGACATTTAAATTGAAAAACTTCGTATAACACACACATCTTGTAAAAAATCATCAATATATGTGTGCACCGTTAAAAGAAACTCACTTCATTCTCGCTTTCTTACGAGAAAACATGAATTTGGAAGGAGAAGTAAAGTTGCGAGATTCAAAATTGTTGATTATTCCTTACCGAGCGATCTAGTAAACACAGAACTTCCAATTGCAATACACAAGCAGTATTACTTCCATCAAGGATAGTAGATAGTAATTAGTAGGTACGTACCTGGATTATGTTAATTTCAATATTAATCTTATCAAATACATTTCATGCTGATTAGTTGTACGCTGTTATCTGTTATAATCCAAACATTTCAGGTAACTACATTTGCAGACGTCATCTTGTGGAACATTAATTATTTTACGTAAGCTATCGTGCATTTTGTACCTTTCACATATCTCTAATAGTTTACTAAGTATAAAAGGAATTAATACGTTCGAAATGGCATATTTTCAGATCCTCTAACTGTTGTAATGAATGATAGTTGTAACATACATTGGTAACAGGATAATGTAATTAATATAAATAGACTGCGGATTTATAAGCACATATAACAATTAAAATAAACAGTGTAAATTTTCAAATAAGCACCAAATAATGTATAAATAAGCACAAATATGTATAAATGTGCATAAATAAGCATTTATAAGCTCGTAAAACACACAAACAATAAATTTAAAATTTTTTTTGATAGGTTACACAATAAATTATCTAACAAGAAGGACAACTTTCTTTATTAATTTACTAATTTTTAATTACTTTAAATTAAGGAATATTTCTCACTACATAAAATCCAAATTAGTACTTATTATATTTTTAAAAGTTAACTTACCTCCTTATTGCACGGATTACAAAACACCACCTCACCATCGGATGAAAAGTACGGGTATAGTCCATTGTTTTATTAAAACATTTTTTGCACTTTTGACTTTTCCCATAACTAAATTAACACAACACTATGTTTCAATATGGAAAATACACGGAGCACAACTCTCTGCTTCAACTGCAATTTGATAAATTCGGTTGTGTACCCACTGTACATACAATTGTAAAGATCCCATGCCGAAAATACTTGTTAAAAATTTAATCCTCTACAAACATCCAAAAACAATAATTTCAAAGGGATAGAAATGTCCAGACTTGTCAGTAATGCAGCCTTCTTAACAAGAATCTATTCAAGGATTTAGGGTATACCTACATAACTACTTTTGTTAATCCTCTTACAAAACAAGTCAATTGAATTTACTAGGAAAATATTTTAGTTTCATTGCTTATCTTTGGTTTTACCAATGAACGTTAACAATACTTGTGCCTATTGTTAATCTTCTTTGGTTTCATAAGAAACTTGTCGTTGTAGATTTTGTCTGTTTAAAAATTAATCCCAAAAAGTACCAGATATAAACATTTAAAAAAGCAAAATAAGCAATAATAATCAAATACAAAGATATAAGCACAAAAACGCTAAAATAAGCACAATAAGTATTTATAAATGTGGCTCAATCGCTTTAATATTGCATGAAACATGTATCTTTCAATTCATAAGGAATATTAATCCCAGGCAAATATGCATTTGCTTGTAAATCCGCAGTCTAAATATAAATAATACCATATAAAAACTTATACATATGTGTTACACTAGCATACAAGTATTGCAAATTTCGCGAACACAAAAGCAGAATTGCATTTCTAAAATTTGTGAAAGAAAAATTATTAGTGGCTTTGGTGCTATCTTTTCACTCCCCAACACTGATCACACATCTCTTCCATTCATCTTCATACTTATTAGTATTACATTGTAATGTAATCATGTAACTAATGTAATGGAGGATAATGTAATTAATTTTGATAGAAAACTGTGTATGTGTATAGTACATGCAATTAGTCCAAAAAACAGCCTAACCTCAACATCCAAAGTAAAAGTTTCCCTCCAACTCCAAATTGTTTTATACAGTCCACATATTGTTTGATAAAAAGTTACACCATTTTAAGCGTCGGGTTGGGGGGGGGGGGGGGGGGGGGTTGGTAAATTAGTAATTTTTATCAGGTTTTCTTAAATATTTAGAAAACTGCGGTTTAGTGCGAAAAGTGCCATATACAAAAATAATCAATATTAACCCACGTAGCATTTAATATTGGGGTTGGTTTTTCATTGTAAGTATATTGGTAGAGTATAAATGTACAATATTGCCCTAACATTGAAATGTGAACAATTTGACATATTGGCTAAATATTACTAAACAATGTTATTTCAATATTGGGGGAAAATATTTATACAATATTGGCCCATTATTGATTTGTGATGTGTCCCAAAATAGTAAGAAAGGGGTGACCTGGGCTCTCTCTCCGTCTCTCCAGGAACCCCATTCACTTCGTGCAGTAGACTCGAAAGAGATCGTGATGCTGGAAAAACGTTTTGCTTCAAGTAGGACTCTAACCATCGATCGCTCGGTTAGCAGTAAGCTATCATAGCATGATATACCACTGAGCTACAGAAATTTATATAATTTTGGAAATTAAAGTTGGAAAAATATGCATCATTTTGATTATTTTGATATCTCTAAATCGGCGAAAATTATCATCCGGTGGATTTTGTGTTTTCATGTTGCCTAAATATCTAGTAATATTGGAAACACAATATTGTTATGTTATTGATAAATAAATATTAACACAATATTGTATATTGATTAAATATCGATATTCAAAATTTAGTAATATTGTACACGCAATATTGGTACATTATTGTGTGTACTATATTTGAATTTACGTTGAATGCCTAGCAATATTTACTAAATATTACAAATATGTATGTTATATTGCTTAAATATATCTAGATTTTCAATATTTAGTAATATTGTACACGTAATGTTGGTACATTAATGTGTGTACAATATTTTAATTTACCTACATTAAATGACAACATTTTTTAAATATTGCAATATTGTTCTTATATTCACTAAATATTGTATTCTCAATATTTGTTTAATATTACAAAAATATATTCCCCTAATATTGGCTGTAGTTCGACAATATTGCCCCAATCTCTCTATATTGAGCCAATATTCCGCCAAGCTAACGCCAATAAACGGTGCTACATGGGAAATTGCATAACCTTGCTAAAGTGAACAGATCCAGGGTTACGGAGGTTGTAAAAGTAAACATTTTTCGTATTTTTTAGATTTTTTGGAAAAATGAAATTATAACTACTATGTAAACAGAAATAACTAAACAATTTTATTAAAAAGTAATATTGTACAATCGTATTGTAGACCAAAAGAGAGGTTAAGATAATAATACTAACAATACGAAGATTGCATAATTAGTCATTAGGGTCAGCAACTGTTGCTTTTGATGGATACGAGCAAGGAAACACAAAAGATGAAGAACACTTACGCAGATCACGTTCTACCACTAACATTCAAGTGAAAGTAAAAGACTCAATCCATGTAAATATCAAAGTGAGTTTTTAGCTAACGCTAAGAACAAAATGGGCCTTATTTCTCTCCTTACACAGCACTTGCAAAGAGATAGTTACACAGTTCATCAAAAATCGAGTGACGCTGACTTAATAATAGTTTTAACAGCGATTGATGAAGGAGTTGAAGTTTGTCTAATTGGTGACAAGACGGACTTACTAGTCTGGTTGTCTGTCCACGCACCATCAGAGAACAGCTTGAAAATTTGAAAAAAAAACTGATAAAAACTACTAATTTACAAACTCCCCCCCCCCGCGCGCTGCCAAACTTGACGCTTAAAATGGTGTAACCTTTTACCAAGCAATATGTGGATCGTATAGAAGAATTTGGAGTTGGAGGGTCTAATTGCACCGTACAAGTAGTTCAATTTTGTTTTTAAAGATTATGATCCAACAATAGTATATTATACAACAAGTTTATAATCTTGGTGTTTATTGCATAAGAGAATGTTTAACGTACGAGCGAGCGCAGCGAGCGAGTCACGCTAAATTTCCCGAGTGCAATTAACACCAAGATTATAACGAGTTGTATACGTTATTTTTTTTATGCTAGAATCATAAATTTCAAAAATTTTATTTTTAAACAGACTACTTGCATGAATGTTGGATGTGATGACGATATCGTTTCGTTAGATACGATTCTTGCTATGTGTCGTGTGTAAATATGTCAGATGAGGTAAAGATGACGTCGTTAGTTTTATTGCACGGGTGCAATAAAACTGGAAATTATGAACGATTTCTAGTTATCAAAAGAGCCGTTTATGATGCTAGCATAAAAAAATATTTTTTAACGGAAACTTTAAACAATAAAGAGGAAAGAACGAATACACAATGCTACTTAACATAAAAGACACAAAAGGGAATATAGTAATCACTAAAGAAGATAAAATCATGGATCAATGGAAACAGTACTTCCAAAGCAGAAATTTGTATTTTAAAGGAACTTGTATCAAGTTTAATTTAAAAAAACATTAAAATTCAATGTAACGTTTTTGACATAGGTATGATTCGTGTTAATAAAACCTTTCTGTCTCCCAAAGTTATTGAAGTGAGACCCGTACAGATACAAGAAGAACGATAAAAAATTTGAAAAATGAAATGCTTTTACTTGGAGAGGAAGTTTGTTGTGAAAAAGAAACAAAGAATTTGAAGAGGTACTTCGAGCATGTTTGAGATACCACAAGGTTGCCCATTGGGCAAAGTTGTGCCAAAAAAGAGAAGCATGTAATGCGAATAAAAGTAAAGGGTGTGTCTGTGCAGCTTATAGTAAAACACACACACAGGGAAATTTAAGAAATTGAGTTAGAAGCTTTTCCACAGCCCAATTTTAGAAAATTTGGAATGTTTGAAAAACCGTGAAGCCTTCAAATAACTCAAACAACATCAAAATCGAAAATGGAATGAGTGAATATGCCCAATTCTACTATTTTTTGAAATTGATTCTCTTCACAACACAATCAAAGCCACAATTTACCTTCCTTTCGTTTTCCACAGGTGTCGAGGTGCTTCTTCAACTACCTTGAAACTCTGCGCTGAAATGAGATAATTCGGAAACATGCACCTATATAACATTTCCAGAAAAACAGAACGTTGGTGTATCGGCTAATAGCAGCAGTTCACTCTGGGAGTCTATACTTGGAATTAAAAACATACTACGAGAAGGAATTCGATCTGCTCCTGACGTTTCCGTCAAGGCTTAGAACATCGTTTGGAGGTCTGAAATAAGAAAATTATGAATAGAAATTATGGTGAAATATTTTTAATGGAATTTCATATTTTAGATTATTTTATTTAAGCAGAATTTTCCGCAAACGGATCAAACCAAATGCCAAAGAATGTTAAGTATGTGTCACCTCATTTTCGAGAATTTGGGAAACTGTTTATGCAACGAGCCTACTGGACCATGCTAGGAGTTGTGAAGATTTTATGAAAAAAAAACAACTGCATGTTTACAGAAATAGTTGGCTAAACACCAGAAATAATTATATTTCTACAACCTCTAGTTCTCATTATTTTCACGAAGTATTCATAACGATCAATAAACATTTTCCCCGTAAATGACATGTTTCATCTCCTACATCTGGTTTTGCTCGTGATGTTTAGTTTTCTGTACACTTTTCTTTTCGATAGTCGTATATGGTTAAGAAATAATTGGAAAACACTTTCCTTTTAACGTAATCCTTTGCCTTTTAAAAGGAATTCTTGTGGAGCGTCGGCATATCTAAAGGGAAAACATAACGCGATTGTCTTCAAGTAACGCGAACGGAGATTTGTGTTATATATTTATGTTTGGTTGTGATATAAAAAGAAGAGGATTTAGATTCATTCTACCCGAAGTGAATGGCATCGACTCGTAGAATTTAAGGTTAAAAAGGAAATTGCTGCGGACATAAAAGGAAAGGACAGTTGGGATTCGAGAATTGGAATAATGGAGATAAAATAAGTGCAATAAACCTAAAAATACAATTCGGAGCATATTTTATACCAACTTTTGAATAGAATTTGTAAAGATCTGGAGGAGGCCTTGTATAAATGCAGCGATTTCTATTCAAATTGGGCTGCATTTTCAATAATCTGACGATCAATGTGAGCAAGCTTGGAGCCGACTAGGATGCGAGGGACTCGAATATTATTATTATATTCTTTATCTTCATAAAATATTATGTAATATACCGAAAAACGTGCACCGCCCATTTATTTCATGTATTTTTAAACGCTTACTGTCGAAGGAAACAAAAATCGTCAAAATATTTTTAATTCAACAATTTCAATATTAATAGATCATTTATTCTAAGCACGATAGTTAATATGATCAAATTGCTAACTTTCACAATTACGATTTAAAAGTTTCCGGAATGAATTTTACCGAAACCTATTACATTCCTAAAGTAAAGCGTCCGTTATCCTGTCACTAGCAAAAATATTTAGTGGTACGGATTCAAGCTGCTATGTATATGAGTGATGGTGTAAACGTTACAATTAGGTTGTATCTACAACGAATACGTTAATCGTTAATACAATACTTACTGCATCGAAATTATATCACTCATATTTCAACTCTGCTACAGAATGGAATCCATATAAAATATGGATTCTCCTTTCTTGTTTACATTTTTAGGGACTAGACATGATATGAAAGACACATCAAAAGTTATATCTGGTAGGGACAGCGTTGTTTACGAAGCCTCACGAGATAACAATTCCCTAGGGATATCGTGTCACAAAATGTTATGAAAGTTTTCAACCAAATGAATTATAAATCGATTGATGAATCGAAATGAAAATGAATAAATATCAGTCAAAAATCATACTTACACGAATGTATCTTTACTGAGTAAGTATATCTCCTTTTATGATAAAGCGAACATTACTGAAGCACCCATTAACCATAACGAAAAAATTTATTACAATTCAGTTTGAAAATCAGTAAAACATTATCTTGCGAACAACAGTTCGAATGATATGCGACCTGTGGTGGGGAGAATGGGATTGACAGTTAAGGAGGCGAATGGGAGATATGTCAGTGTTCGTTACGTGGTTTGTTAACAAAGAATGTTGATTAAATACAAGAACTTAATTTCGTTACATTGATGTGAAGTGGGATTATTTGCGATGAAGAAATTAAGTCAATTAAAGGTTTCTGAAGTGAAAATGGAGTTGGAAGAGAGACGTAAAGTCAGTACTTGTGGAACGATTGAAAGAACTAATAATCGACGAAGGAAATGATCCGGAAAATTATTATTTTCGGTCCGAGAATGAATTATCTATTATTCCAAACCATCGAGAAGAAACTCGAACAAAGCTCTAGAACGATCGAGAGAAAAATGGACGCTGTTCTAGAAAATTCGGTGGCTCTGAAATATAAAATAGGCGAAATAGTGGAAAGTTCCCAACAAATGGATGAAAAAATAGATAAGTATCTACAATAAAAGAAGAATTTTACGATAAGTTCCGGGAAGACGTTTGGATAGTTAACATATTCAAGCCGGGAGACATCAAATAATGGAGATTGATGCACCCAACAGCGAAGTACAACACAGCAGAACTAGTGAAGTCCAGGAGCCCACAATTCGCAGACTGGATATAGCAGTAAAACCACCTACATTCGATGGGAAAACAACCTGGGAAACCTACTTCATCCAGTTCGGCGCTGCTGTTATATCAAATGGATGGAACGACGACCAAAGGGCTAGAACATTGACAGTCGCATTGCGAAAAGAGCCACTAGATGTTTTTCAGGCACTTCCTCCTGCACAACGAAAAGTTACGGCCGCATAGTAGAGTGTTTGGAAACTAGGTATGGACATGCCCATATGGTGGGAGTTTTTAGGATGCAGCTTCGGAATAGAAGTCGGAAGCCTGGAGAAACTCTGCAGGAGTATGAGACGGATGTTGCCCGTCTGAGTCAAATCGTGTACAATGTATCAGATTCTATACTGCAACAATTGGCAGTAGAGAAATTCACGGAGGGATTGCGTGATCCTGAAATAAAACAGGCTCTGTTCTTGAGCTAACAGCTGCACCTTCGCAAGCGCAATGGAGGCGGCTAAACAGGCAGCCAAATGACATGGACACGTCAGAACCGTGGAATTGGGTAATGCTGACCAGCTGACAGAGAAAATAAGTCCAACGATTGCCGAAATGATCGAGAAAAGGTTTAAAAACTAGAAGGTGCCGTGAATCTTTTGAGAAGCAGCAAGCAAGTCCGCTGCTGGAATTGTGGTGAAGTCGCCCATATCCGAAGTCGCTGTAAAAGTAAACGTATCTCGAATGTTAATGTGTTCTTTATTCGTGAAATCAAAGTATTTCAAATTCTTTTTTCTATTTTCCGTCATAGACAAAGAAAATGAACAAAACTTAACTTCTTCAATCATGGAATAATTGAACAGTTGTTTAAATCTGAAATGGTTGCGTTCTCCCATCCTAGGTTATGGGCCGTAGGAGTGAAGTGACGTGGGGGGGGGGGGGTTAAAGCTCCCCCTCTTCTCTTTTACAAAGCAATAAAATTTTTGATTGTCATTTAACAAAACTGACAACAAATTTTCATTAGGTAATCGGAAAACTTCTTTCGGCGATCATAGCGCCATCTGTCACGAACTTGAAAAAATGTTTCAAACAAAAAGGTCCTATTTTTAACGCAGAATTCAAATCTGCATAATAAACTGGGGGTTGCTATTTAAGATTACGAAGTTACCCTTCTCCACCCCCGGAGGTGGGAGTGGGGACATCCTATTACTATCAAACAATAGAGCCTTAAATAATGTTTAGACGTATTTTTTCTTTTTTCAATGCGCTTTGTATTTCGCGAGATATTTGGGGGGTGCAGGTGGTCTGAAACACCCAGTACCTAAGTATATTATTAAACCATTGATTGTAATGAATACGCGATAGATTTTTAAGTATTCAGGAAAACTCGTCATTTTTTAATTACACAATTTGATGAATTAAAAACTGCGGTCAATTGTGCGAGGAAAAGTTATGAAAGTAAGCACACACATAAAGGGAGTAATTGAAAGCTTAGTTTGTAAAACAAATTTTTCAATTGGACCGTGTTTTGAAAGACATCATGCTTTAAAATTACCATTAATCAAATAAATTCAATTCAACCTACTTTAAAGCACGATGAAGCTCGAAAACTTTTCCTTTCATTCTTGCTATTCGTATATGACTTTTTTTACAGGAATGGGAATATTTCATTTAGGCACGCTATTTTAAGCTCCCATTGATGGAAAGTACAAACCAGAGGTTACGCTTTTAATAATTTCATAATGGAAAAACTTTTCAGAATTTACAAGATATTTGATTATTTTTCACTCTTATTTCAATATGTTTTTTACATTCAGAGTGGAAATAGTCATAGTTTAATTATAATTACCTAATGCATTACAATCAAAAAGGCATTTTTTTAAGCTTCTCGTTATAATAAACTATACCTAAATTCAACATCGAGGGTAATTAATATTAATTCAACAATCAGTCTGATTAATCTCGTTATTATGTACCTTTTAATTTATGTAATGGATTCAAATGAAACTGTATTATTTGCAATAAAATAAACAATGCTTGTACATTGAAATACAGGCCGAATTTTCAGAATCAAATAGATTACATGTTATGTTTAAATAGAGGAAAGCCCACATTAGTCAAATACGTTGCCCGGATATGGTGATTTCGTTTACCATTCTCTATAATGGCGTTATTGTGATTGAATAATTTGATTTATAAAAGCTAAAAGCGTGTTTTAACTTTAACACTGTAATGCATAATGGATATCAAACTAAAATTAATTGAGTTTAATACCAATTAATATATTATACATTGTGGAAATTAAGTAGCGGATAAATTCGGTAACTCCGTTAAGCTGCATGATAGAGACAAAATCTAAAAGACGTGTAGCGATTTAAATTACAGCGCATATGGAAAAGGATTTTCAGATGTTTATATCAATTGTTTTGAAAGTTGTGCCGTCATCAATATTTTTTTTAAATGACAACCAATATTTTTTATTTTTTATTTTTTTTCAAGCTCTTTTCAACGATATAAAATTTTGAATAGGTTACATAAGAAAAAATTCAAGAAAACGGTATTACAGTTAAAAAAATAAATTAATTAAATTAACAGACTACTGTTGAAATCGAAAAAGATAAAGCCCTAAGCTTTCTGGATCTCACTATTCAGAGATTGAACTTTTTCCTCAAGATTTCCATATACAGAAAGCCTACTACCATCGACCAGGTCATTCTCTTCAGTTCCTTCCACCCTTTATCTCAAAAACTTGCTGCCTTTCGCTTATTTTTCATCAGACTCTTTTCCCTCAGCTCGAGTTTTAACAATGAATAATACCGTGGTCCGTGTAATATTGAATTAGCCGCACGTAATGGTTACCCTGCCCATTTGATCTCTAGACTTACACCCAATTCGTTCAGAATTGCAATAGGACAAATTGCACCACTTTGGCCCCCTTATCTGGCGTTGCATCTCAAAATTATGTCTCCTTACCTTTCATAGGTTCCACCTCATTTTTCTTTAAAAAACTTTTTAAAAACTATAACATTAATATCTCTTTCTCCTCTAAACATAACTTACATAGTTCACATTAAAGATCATATTCACACCCTTGATAAATCCGGGGTCTATAAGTTGGAGTGCGGCACTTGTCCCGCTTTCTATATAGGGCAGACGGGCAGAAGGTTCAAAACTCGGTTCACCGAACATTTCAATTGCATAAAGAAAAATAATATTACTTCCTACTCCTCCTTTGCAAATCATATTTTAGAGTCTGGTCACTATTTTGATCGTAAAACTAATTTTGATATCCTACATATTTGCGAAAAAGGGAAAAAACTGGATTTGCTGGAAACAATAGAAATCATCCTTAACTATAACCGGAACCCGGATTTTTCGCTCAATGAGGTTTTGAATATCAACAAAAATGTTCTTGTCTTACAATAATTTTGTTCAAATTGTTCAAATTGCCCCTCGTATCACTTTAGCCCTCGTATATCCTTTACCTTCATTACAGGTCCCTACACTCGGGTTGGTTTCTCGCTTGATTGTCACATATTGCCACTCATTCATCTGTTGCATGGTGTTCGTTCTTAATTTTCAATTAATTTACAACTCTAGCCACTACTTTTTGAGTTGGTCGGCGTCATGTTTTTAGATGTTTAACCTGTAGTTTTTGTTGTTTGCTCTCCCGTAAGTATTTTTGATTCTTGCGCATCATAACCTGACTTTTCCAGTATGATCTGTTTTCAATTTTCAAATTTCTTTAACTTTTTCGGTAAGTTAACTTGATTTTGCCTTTTTTCACTTCCCTGTTGTAGTGATGAAATCTAGAACGTCTCGTCAATCAAATTAATTAAATTTTATAAAAAATGGTTTAGGTAACGTGTAATTTAAACTTTACTTCCGCTTAATCCATCAACTTAACATAAGTATAGTTTAGTTTATTGCTCAGTGTACTTTAACTTTATATTTTAGTAGCCTGATGATGGCATTGTATTGCCGAAATATGTAGCTTGTAATTGTTTTCAATCATCTTTATTCCAATTGGATAATATAATAATATTATAATATTATATTATAATATAATATGTGAGAATGAAAGGGGCCCAAGTCCAACCGAAGTGAACCGAGAAAAATCAAAAAAACTATTTTGAGAGGGGGGTAACTTTTTCGATTATCTTGTCTTTTTCTTTAAGTTCTACTCCACATATTATATTATAATATAATATAATATTATATTATAATAAAATATGTGAGAATGAAAGGGGCCCAAGTCCAACCGAAGTGAACTGAGAAAAATCAAAAAAACTATTTTGAGAGGGGGTAACTTTTTCGATTATCTTGTCTTTTTCTTTAAGTTCTACTCCATCAAAGCTACATGTCTTTAGATGACAAATGCAAGGAAAAACAGTGTCTAACCTAATTTTGGAACATATGGACTTGGGACCCTTTCATTCTCACATGCTTAAATAAATAAATAAATAAATAAATGCTTTAAATAAAGGTAAATAAAGGAATGGTTTTGAGTTATTACTAGCAAACTGTTCACAATTTCAAATCCATTGACCTCATAACCTTTATTTAAAGTTTCTTCGATAGAATAACGGTCCCTTTCTTACTCAGGAACATACCATACGTTTCTTAAATGATTTCGTATCTGTGTCCCATTAATTTCCATCTCGACGTGTACCTATAGAGTCTAGTGCATATATGATACACGCATATAATTTCATGATCTCCTACTGATTATGATTACAGATGGCTTTTCTAGAACAACGCAATTGTATCGACACTCTGTAGTAGTGAAAATGGAGGCAGGATGTATTTATTGCTACTTCCACTATAGAAACATGATTAGACACCGTTGAAGTTGTCCATTTGTTTAACGGTTTCTTATTCAACAATTACAAACATTATAGAAAAACGATAATATCTGAAGACGTCAACATAAATTTGAACCTTCTGGGCCACAGAATGTAAAGGTACTTCTTTCCGCGAGATTCCAATTCCATAATATCTGACATGCTTATCATCTTAAATAATCATTTGCAAGAGACTCTAAGAGCAATGCCAGATTTTTAGTTAATTGCAATAATGAACGTTTTAATAATTGATCTTGAAAAACATTTACATTTTATACAAATACGATCCTCTATATCTCGAAACGTGAAGAGAAGTTCCTTTAAATATAATGGATAAATTTTAACTACAGAGCGCATAATTTGAATTTAAAATCTTTTAGAGTACATGAAATTGTAAACAGTAATTTAACTAATTACACATTATTTTGGGCAGATTTGTGTAAATCAAGCTGAATTAAATTTGCTTGTTTTGTTTGTATCCGATAACTGTCAATATTGTTTAAAGTAATCTCTTTAAATGTGAGCTGTTACATATATTTTTTGGGATGTTTACAAATCATCTAGTAATGAATTTTTGATTCATTTCGATTACAAAGTACCTAATGATATTCCTTTTGTTATATAGCACAAAGAGTGGCAGAGAATCTGCTTTAAAATATTTTCCGTGACAAGTTAATACATTTTAACATATATCTTAAAGTACAATAAAAGGAATCACCGTTAACACATTATATTTCCTTTGAATATTGCCTCAAGTCGTCAACTTGAGTTCGTTTATTACCTTTTGTTAATTAGGCAATCCAATAAATGGTTATTGTTCCTTCGCACTTTATCAGCAATAAATTTTCCAAATTACTTTCTCTCAATTACGGTGGACTCTAGAAGTTTCTAAATTTCTTTAACCCAAAAATAATTCGAAATAATATTTCTCGAATTGTCTCGATTTGTATAGAAATTTCACAAACATATGATTGCTTTCTTTTGTCAAACTTTTTATTAAAGACGATTATAAGGAGAGAATTTAAAGTTTTATTTTTAATATTAGTACAAAAACTCGGAAACTTTCAGACGAATGCCAAATTTAAATCCCAGTGAACTACGACGAACACTTTTAAGGTTTCTTTAATTATGCTTACTCCCTTTTCTGCAAACCAATAACCGGTTTTCACCGAAGGCATATAAAAACTATTTATTTTGTGCTAAAGAATGACTAACATTATAAATATTGACAAACAACATATATGTTGAATGCAAATTATAGGAATGAACGAAATATCCTTCTTGCCTCAAGGTTGACCCAAATAGCTTTTCTGTGATCCTTTTCACATCCTTATTTATCAACAACATATTGCGCTTGCTCGATTCGCAAATAATATTTTATCTTCAAGAATTTATTTAAAATTCTATTCAATTCGTAAGAAAAATAGCCCTTTGTAGAATCCATTTTTAAAACGCTATCAAAATTCAATTAATTAACGATGTTTCGAAATAACTAAATAAATCGTTTCCTATATTTCGCGAATCTCTTTATATTGATTATAATATGGTAATTACATTTTGGATTTTTTTAAAAAGGCTGTCTTCGATTCAGATTCATTAACATGCTATTTATAAAAGAACTGTGTAACAACATACGTCTAACGCAATCTACTTTCTTAAAAAACTTATTTAGTGGACTGTAGAGAAAGACGTTTGGTTTACTAAAAATGCTCAACATTAACTCATGGAGAACCAAACGACAGCAAACTGTACGGCCGAAATTAATCGACGACGCTCTTTTATTAGGCTTTTCATATCATTTACAACTTCTTTTCATACACATGTGGTACCTACAAAATCAACTTTTTTTATAATATCATCGCTTGTCACATACGCGAAATTCTTTTCGCCATAACGTATACGTATAGAAATCCGATTGCAATTAGGTTTCCTTTAAAAGCTTAAATTCCATTTACCTACACAATTTAACTTTGAAAGGGTTTTTCGAGGAAAGACATTACTTTAATGAAAGTGGTCAAGATTTTTTACGAATTTCCGTAAAGCTAACTTAATTATCACCATAAGAGACAAACTTTCAAAATATACGATTCCTGATTAATATTGTTAAGTGAAAAGATACATACCGACTTGGATGGACGTATTCTTATTGTATTCACCCCTCACACATTTCGATTTATATTTACCATTTTATCACTGAAAAATTTTCGCGCCCGTTGTGGAATGTGGGAAGAAATTCAAGTGAAAACGTAAAATTTCAATTTTCTTGTGTAATGAGAATAATTTTGGACAGTACATTCAACATTGATTGAATTTCTCTCGTACATTTTCAAATGTTTCACACTTTGAGAAACCTTTCCCAAAGGTTTCACATAATAATTTGTATACATTCTTCGCTAATTTCATTTTTAAGCTCATGAGTACTTCGGGCGGAGTTTTATAGGTACTCTCGCGTTTTTAAATGACTTTACAAAAGAAACTCAATCCGGTGGCTTTCTGGCCATGCCAGAGGATCTTTCCTAAACAATTTTCATAGAACGCCTGAATCCAAATATTCTCTACTTGGTAAAACGTAATAAAATGGACCTCTATCACATTGAAAGTACAAATCCTGTTCTATATGAAGCATGTTTCCTTCCGCATCAACTTGATCTTCTAGTAACAATACATTTTTCTCGGTATACGAGTACCTCTCATTAGAAATAAACACATTCTTACGAGCACAACGATTTTCAGAGCTTATACAAAAATAATTTCTCTTCTTTCAACTACAGTGAAAACAATTTTTAAAATCACACCTTTTCTATTTTAAATTTGGAAAAATTAGTGCCAAAATATTGGAAGAACAGAACAGAACAAAATCGACGTGATTTAGAGATTTTATTAATTAAGTAGTATAATATTATCCGAAGTTGGAAATTTTCAAATGAAATACTTTCAACAGACCAGTCGGATGATTTTAAACGATACTGGAATATGTTAGTGTTTAAATAGGGGATTTCATTCAGAAATTAAAAAAATTAACAACTTGTACGTTTCAATTCGACCTCCAGAAGGGTTCTAAAGTTTTTACATAAAATTTTTTCCAGAAATAGGTCATAGATAGATACCTCCGATTTAATTAACTTAATTAAAATACAATTCCTTTATGTGAGTGAAGTTGTGACGTTTTCAACTAGTGCCTACATGTTTCTGCTCAGTTAAAGAAGAAAGAGAAAGATTTTCTGAGAGAGGAATCCGTGGAACTAAAGGATAAGGTCGCCCATATTGAACCATTTTTAATAAAGGTCCCTGTAACGTGATAAAAAAGAAAAAAATTCACAAAATGTTGTACCAAAAATATTTGTTGAACATTTAGACACCCATTTTTACCTTTGAATATACCCGTTAAAGAGCTTCTACAAATTTGCATAAACCTTTTCCTGTTGGATAGCAAATGGTTTAACATCAGAAACCGGTTGCTCAAGTTGCACCGTTGATATCCTAAATTGAACCTACACCTTAATGCAAAATATGAAATAACACATTGTTTAAAAACGTAAAGCTTACGGTTACACTGTGTGTGTGTGTGTGTATCTAAAACTACGAAACAAGAAATAAAAATAGACAAAATGTAAATAAAATATGAAAACAATAATTTAAAACAACAAAACGTTATCCTACGCACGAATCGCAATAAATCTTCTTCTTACGTGCACTAACACCGACACACAAGCAATAGGCCCAGGTCTTGCACCTCATGCACTGTATCATGTCCGTACATTCGTTTGTTACACACTCTTTGCAGTACCAGTACCACGAGGATGAGTTGGATAAAGTGGTGGTGGTGATGGATTTTCGAGAACCTCTAGAAGACTTCTCCGTCCTCTTTGTTCCCAAACCTTTTAAGGGCACTCTGATATTCTTCTTTGCAGAGGTTTCAAGGACTTCTTTGTAGGGAGTGCTGGTGATTTCTACAGCCTTTTGAATACCTCTGGGCGTTCTCTTGTTGGGCACATTTTCTACTGGCACTGGCGATAAGGTCGTCTAAGTTAACCGACAACTTGGCATTACTTTTTGATGCTATAGCCACCGGCGAAGGTGTTGATCAATTTCGTGGTACTGTTTCTGTAGTTATACGGGAATGTTATCATGTTCGCTGGACTCACTGGCGTCATTGTTGACATTGGACTGAATACTCCTACATTTAAGCACCTCAGCAGCAATAAAATTGGATTCCTTAAAAACGTGTCGGACCAAACGCCGGATGCTCTGAAACCGTTTATAGCGTTCTCGATAGTGCTGCTCTACCATATGCTTTGTCAAGAAGTTCGGAAACTTGAAAATTAGTGACAGGGCGCCCTGCGTTGGTCCTCAACCAACTGTATCATAATTATCCCATTTTCTCTTGCCAAAACCAGAACTCCCAGGTTTTTACAATGTGTCGTCTGTCCATGTAACAGGAGTAGCACTTTCCTCTCCTTAATAGGGTGAAAAAGGTCTATAAAGTGCTTTAGCCACTTTACGAAAGGTTCGCTAGTGATATATCCACTATCTGATATTTCTACTTTACTTCCGAATGGAGCGCCATTACTTAATTCTACTGTGATTAAATTTTTTGGCAACGTTTGGCCACAGTAGAGAACCCAGATTCGTCCATGTTAAATATGGAAGTTGATCCGATTGTATACTTGTCGCACAAATTTTCTAATAAATTAAAGAATTTGTTAACATTTTCTTTGTTAAACCTTAAACCCTTTTATTCTATTGAGAGATGTCGATTCCGGTTGACGCAATGGCAAATTAGGACATCTTCTCATGAAGTTATAATACCCTTTTTTCCTGCTATATTTTTACTTTACTAAACTGGTGAGGAATATTGTTTTTCTCTGCCAAATCGAAGGCGAGTTCCCTTATATCACGGATTGTCCATCCAAAAAGGCAATCAGACATTTCCACGATACGGGCTGCAAGTAATTCTTCTATTTCGTTTTCAAATGTGGGACACCTTCCTAATTACCCCTTGTTGTTGTTTGCAAATTTGTTTGAATTCCGTACGTGCCGAAGTAGGGTAGATTTTGATATGCTGTAGTCACGACTACACTGATTCAACCCCTTCGCCCCATTGTTGTAAGCTGTTAGTGCCATTAGCATGTCTTCTTGAGACCATTTCCCATACTTGCCCCTTTTCGTGATCTAAACAAATTAATAAACGACTAATCAATTCTAAAATACGTATATCACAGTCGCAGTCGCCCATATTGAACCCCGGTTCAATTTGGAATACTGGCTCGGGTTCAACCACTAGTAAATTTATATTATTGTTTGTAATTTAAAAAAAGAAACAGGTATTAATTAAGTAATTCGAGCGGGGTTAATAAACAACTAAAACATTATACTATTTCATGCTAGTATTACAATATCTCTTACCTTGCTTAACTTCATAAACTTGCTTAAGACACACATACGGAATATTACGTATCAGGCCATCAGGGGGTTATGGACGTTATGGTATTCACCTGCGCGTATGGAACGCCGTTTTACTTTTTATTGTCAGTTTTTATACGCAATGTATAAAATAACTTCTTTCTTAAGTTTACAATTTTAGTTACAATTTTAATGTTTGTTTAAAAAACTTCACGTATTTATATTGATACTTGATTTAAAATGGTAGGTACTTGAATAATGAAAATAAAAGAAGTAACTTTATAATTTCTTTAATTTTGATAATCAAATTTAAATGTTAGGATACTTTTAAGCAACGAACATTTTAAATGGTAGAATTAAAATGTTTGTTGATAATTTTAATTGATCGCTTCGATCGATGGCGTTATTTCGAACTATAATTTACATGTGTTTCCTTCAGTGAACCCTAATTCACTGGTTTCCTTATACTGATGTATGTAGTTTTAAGAACTGCCAGCGATCGAAGCGACGAATTAAAATTATCAACAAACATTTTAATTCTACCATTTATAATATTAGTTGCTTAAAAGTATCCTAACATTTAAATTCGTTCATGAAAATTTAAGAAATTATAAAGTGACTTATTCTATTATAAACTGACATTTTTATTGAAGTAACATTTTAATTCAACTATCAATATAAATACGTGCAGTTTTTTAAACAAACACTTAAAAAGGTAGTAAACATTAATAACATACATTTAAATTCAATTTATCAAAATAATACTTTCTTGATTTTACTACTAAGTATTAAATTTGGTTTATAGCATTTCAAACAAACTTTAATTTGTATTAAGTAAATTTTTATGACTTTCTATTTATTTTAATATACATAGGTATTAAAAGTGTTTGTTAAAAAAACTTCACACATTTAAATTGGTAGATGAAATTGATTTTTTTGATTTAATATATTCCACCTAAAAATTTGTAACAGTCGTTTTAAAACCTTTCATTTAAATTGAGAAGCAAAATATATGAACAAACATTGGAATTCATGTAAGATTTTTATTTAACAAACAAAAAATAATTTTTGTAACTGCTTTGTTATTGGTATTTAAAACTGTAAATGAAAACAATGAAACAGTTTATTATTAGTGAGTTGGTAATGCCGCTAGTGGACACACTTTTGACAACACTTATTATAATTTTTTATTTCAAATAAAGCAAAATCAATAGTTTTAATACTTCAATTAATTTTCAAATGCATTTTCACATGTAGAAAATATAGTAACTAATGAACGTAATAAAAAAATTCTTCACTCATTTCCGTGAAGAAAGTGGTATTTTCATAGGTTTTTGGTACGTAAGTATTTTAATTATGGATTTCCACAAAATAAGTTTGGAGAAAATTAAGTTTTTACCGTAAGCAGTTTTAGAAATAATCATTTACAACGTTACAGGGTAGGGGTACAGTAGATATTATCTATGTTTACAATATAGTCCTATAGACGACCAAGTAAAGCCAACGAACTGGGTTGTCACGAAAGGATAAAAAAACACGTTAGTTTTAGTTAAAAATTGTACATGTACGATATAGCAATTTAACATAGGGGATGTTGTGCAAATACAAACTTCTAACAATTGTAAACTTGAAGACAATTCGACAAAAGCAAGTGCTGTTTAAATTAAAGGATCGCAAACGATAAAAAGACGTCCAAAGAAAATGTAGAATAAGAAAACTCTAGCTATTGTGCAATAAAGTGAATGAAGTGCTTCGACTCAGAGATGGATGTGTAACCTAAAGTAAATTTATTGAGATTTATGAAAGGTCATGAATATTTTTTCAAATAGTAATGAGTTGGTTACGACTCATTTTATTTTACAATCTAATAATGACGAAGGGTTTATGTAGAAAATTTAAATTACGAATTTTTGGGATAACATCAAATTTTTTTATTCGTTTAAAGGCGGCCTTTATTTAAAATATTGTGCGAAAATAAATTGTTTTGGATGTCTAAAATTAATTTAGAAAACGTACCTACTATAACCTATGAAATACCTTTTGTTTATAGACAGTGAACTGTAATTCGCACATACTCCACAAGTACCAAATTTTATAATGGTTTCCGTTTCTATTTTATGAAAAGTTGCTTTATCAAGTCTAAGATAAGTAAATCGGTCTTCTTTATAGTATTTATACCTTTCAAGTAAGTAAATAACCATTATTTAAAGCATCTCGTCTTTCAACCATTTACTATATAGTAATAGTTAGTGACCTGAGTGTCGAATCTGAATACCAATTAAGCCTAAATAATGAAGGTAATGGAATTTGCAAGTTTAGATGTTCGAGAACCAGATACAAATTTATGATTCTAATTTAAAGTAGAGATAATACTGTACGCTTTGTATTTAATTTGAACGTGTTTTACAATCTGAATTCGAAATCAAATTGATTTTCTAGTAAAATTAGTTTTATGAATAACCTTTGTTTTCGAGTAAACTTAATTAAACAATTCGCAATATTGGTGACACGAGGTTTTTTAGTTGTGACTTTTGAAAGGTGATGGTTTCAAATGATCAAGCAACTGGGCCAAATTTACTTTGAGTCAGCAGGTAGGTATGGTATATCTCAAAATATATCGTCCTGAAATTTACTTCACAAAAGGATTTATTTTCTAAACTGCATTGTTAGTAGATAAACACCTTTTAAATGCCTACCTGATTATTATAACTAACAATGCAGCTTAGAAAATAAATCCTTTTGTACATAGTATAGGATACGAATTGTTAACCCTCCGTCATCCCACAGTTTTAATGTTAAAAATATAACTTTATTTGGCTGACATGTTGGTCAGCCAAATAAAGTTATATTTTTAACATTAAAACTGTGGGATGACAGAGGGTTAACAATTCGTATCCTATACTAGTGAGGTAAATTTCAGGACGGTATATTTTGAGATATACTTTACAAGATTACGGTTTTGCCAACCAAAATTGGAATCATGAATGAGTATGAACGTCTTATCTCAAATCTTATTTGTACATGTTTATAATTTTTCTCAGAGGTGGTCCTCTGTAAGCCCCTATGCTGCAGTCATGGTACCTATTGTATCCTGCAGTTTAAATTATAGTTTTTTGGTTGGACGGCACTCTCTGACCAGGAGTGTTCCTTCAACATTCCTGTACAATGGTGTTCACTTCTCTCCTCGTAGTTTCACGTGCAACTTAATATGGCAGTTGGGGGTCGTACAAAAAAGAATGTTTCGTCCTTCTTTGAATGGTCGGTAGGTCATTAAGTTATCCTTTGTAGCGCGATGCCCTGTTACCCATATTAGCTTTACTATATTATATATTGTGTTTTCACCTTTTGACAGTTGATTTGAACGCTGATTTTTTCTGCTTCTAAGATTTGAGCACCACAGTTGATTACAATCAAATGGTTTATCAAATGAGTTTCAATTCAACACCTCCATGATTAAATTTCAACTTTTTCTATGAAACCCTTATAAAAATTATACTACTAATATGTGCATAGACATAGTATATGGTTCTGACTCATAAAAGGGGTTAAGGGATAATTAACACTCTCAACCTCCCCTTTATCAATGATTTAATGGGATAAACGATGAGAAGCGATGGTTATTTTTTATATAAGTAGTAGTAAAACTGCTCCAATGCAAAAAGCAGCGAATCACGTTATTTTTTATACAGGGTGTACCAATCTTACGACAAAGTTCGGTATGTGGCTTATTTCAAGAGATATCAAAAAATGTTGTTAAGAAAAATAATAATGTCTTTAAGGACCATATTTCGAAATTATTATGCAGGGTGTTAGATAACTCCGTTACAAACCAAACATATGATTTTTTAAATGAAGGCCCCTGCATATTATGGCAGATTCGGATTGCCCACATTTTCTTCTTCGAATCTGAATTATATAAAATAATTAAATCCTATTGGATTGGACAGAATCACTTCTTCGGGCGCTTCACTTTTATTTAAACATTGCTTTCACGATACGTTTATGGTGGGTTGTACAGTCATCCTTCGTTCTCTTTTTAAACATCAATTTGTTTCGGGCTTATTCAAAAATTTTCTATATTTTTCCCGCTCTTTTCTGAATTTCCGCTTTCAATCCAATCATTTTCATTTTCCCCCAAAATTTGCGACGCTTTTGGCTTTTTTGTGGAAAAAATTGACAGAACGTCTCATGTCTCATAATTAAAGTTTGAGTTTCACACAAGTTAATTTGGGATTTTACCTCCATCTTATTTCCAAATCTGCTGCGAGCAGATTCTAGTATCTAATGCAACCCTTATTTTGAACATTTATTGGAAATAGTTGGACACGTACAAGGTCTCTTTAAATTATTTTAAGCCGTATGGTTGATCATTAAGATTTCATTACAATCAATATTTATAAAAATCTGAGAAATCCATTAAATTGCAGCACTTCCGCCTCAGCAATCATGGCTACTAGAACTTATCTAGGGCTTCTTCTTTTTGTCCTACGTCATGTTTTCTCTGTATTCTTATCCATCGAGTTTTTTCTATGCGGAGGCATCACATTACCCTATTACTCTTATCTAAATTGAAGGCAACTATGAAAGGGAAAGAAATGAAGTAAACGGGAAAAATGTCTTTGACAAGTATAAAATTTGACAGTTCATACTCATAAGAGATAACAAATAATAAAAGTGGATGATTGAATCCAGCGGTAAGGAATTTAAGGATAACTTTAGAAAAGTAATTTAAACAAGCAGCGCAGCGGTAAGAACTTACGTCTAAAGGTAAAAATAAAGTTAAATAAAAGCATAAAAATCGTTATTATTGTTAAAGGTTATTTTATTTAAATAAAAGGAACAAAAAACTAAGCTTTACCATTTTTCCAGTTTAGTGTTACTCGACGATAAAAGCACATTAACGTATTTATGGTCTACTTATTCTTCCAGTTAAAGCTTAACAGCAATAATGTATTCCACTATTCAACCTTCCTGTAGCTGTCATTATTAAAAGCTTATGGTTGAAGTTTACGTAACAACCGCATGAAAAGGTAGCGGAAAGCCATCAATCTTTCCCTTAACTGCTCATAAAATCATTTCCTCATTTCCACGGTTTCTTTTTAAAATCATTTCACCTTAATTTGTGAATGTCGTTCAAACTAAAAAAATGATAGTACTTAGGTACTTATTAAAATGACAAAAAATTATTAATAGATGAACTGGACCCGAACATATAGGGCATATTAATTTGATTTATTTAAAGTAATGCGTCAGGGTGATTAATAAACATAAATTTGTGCACACGAGAAAACGCAGAGAAACGAATGATTGATTTTAAACGGGATACATGTGACGAAAAAAAATGATAAAGGTCATATGCCTAAAACTTTTGGATATTTGTCACCAAATTTACTATATACTGACTAAATTTTAAGCGAAATTGGTTTTGTACCCTTGTTATACTGTGTATTCAATTACTAGATTTATAGTTATTTCGCCCTTTATCAAATTTTGTTTACAAATTGTGATCGATGATTTCCATATTATTAATGGTGCAAGTTTTGGTGTACAATAAATAGCGTCTAACATTCTCAACGGGTAGAAGAATAATGTATTTAAGTTTTGTTTTATGAATATTCTAAAAAGAAACCACTTTTATGTTTACAAAGTAAGACATTGTTGAAGAAACATTTTAACCAAGTTTACGTTTGTGTTGTGAAATAGTAAGAAAGGGTCCGGAAAGAAAGTTATATTTTATTCCGTTTGTTGCTCTAAATCATAATCACAAGTCGTATCACGTATCTCATACAAAATCCACTCTATATACAACGAAATATGTTGCCAAAAGTCACATCATGAATGTACGGAGTTTATTGGATTTTAACATAAAACAAATATTACCGCCTTAAAAGTTCGACAAATCTATTTAATGTCACGACAATTTGTGTTGATGTACACATTAAAACAGTAGTTTGATTTCATATTGTCGCTGATTCCATTTATCATACTAATGAGCTTGTGCTTGTTGTATAACATGTTAACTAAAGCTAAAGAGGATTTTTATGTACAACGTCAAAATATCGAGTGTAAGGCGTCTTTGATATTTTTTTACGTTATGTGAACACTGAAAGTATTCCTTTGAAACTCGAACATTTTGTGCTCAAAGACGGTTTATTTCTAAAATTAGGGATTTCGTTCCACTTGAAATGAAAATTGTTTGACATGCTGTGTATGTAAATATTGTGATTTCCTACTTACCATGTAGTCTTTATGAAGGATAACATGATCAATATGCGTGTATTTTTTCCTCTATCATGGATAAGCAACCCCCGTCCGCGTTGATTAAATACATTACCGTATCTTGTTTTAATGCAGTCATTTGTATTCTTTCCTTTCGTCAATTTATCCCTTTCTGCGCTAAATTTAACCTTGTGAAGTTAGTCATCATTGACAAATGCGCGTTTGGAAGTGGGAGACGCTTAAATGTCTTATTTCAGACCTCATACCACCACTGTAACTCACTAACGCCTATAAAACGATTAAATATTGCCGTAATTCTTTTATATTCATATTCTAAATACGTCCAAATAAATAAAAAAATAAATTTTTCCACAAAATAATAGTTTCAACCGAATTTAAATGAAATATCCGCCCGGTTCCACTACTAAACTTAACAAAATGAGATCAAAATCAAGATATTCTATATTAAACATAATTAACATTAGATATATGTTGGAAATAAATTTTTATTCAAACGTACATGATCAGAATTATAAAACTAAATGGTAAATATATGATTTTTTCTGTTATCATGGTAAATTCAATGACTTATTTTTAATGGTAAGGCAGAAAATAATTTGCACAAAGGGTAATATTGCCAAAGCTTTAAGCCTTGACGTTTCTGTGCATTCAGATATTGGATAAAATTTTACAAACCTTAAGCATGCAACCCAAGCCTTAGTTTTACGGTATATGAATAAACGCAGTCCAGAGTCATTAAATTTGTGAGAAAGTATAACATATGAGACATACGTTTTGACAAAAAACGTAACAGAAAATGTTATGAAATTTTAATACCAGTGGTTAATTTCACATCTTTTGACAGCATGAAAATTATTCTATAAAACTGATAGTGAACCCATGGTCTTCGATGGCACGCAGTTTGGAGATGTTCACTTTGGGCTTCTCATCTTACCATAAACATTTCGATACAATTACGGCTAAAATTCTACGATTGGCCAAGCATGTGTGATATATGGGGGGTTATCTTCTCTCGATACATAATTAACGTTATTCTAGTCTATTCCAACCATTCCTGAACCCTCTTGGCAGATTTGGAGCACTTACCTCTTTTACAAAAATGTACGCCATAGAGATTCGAATAATTGTCTTGAGCGGTTTCACACCAGCCTATTAACTCTGTTTTGTCTTTCAATTTTCGGCAAATTAATGCAAGGTTACACTCTCTTTACAGTCTAACACTTTAGTCTCTGAACGAGTTCACAATTTCACGTTTAGGTAACCGTGTAAGCTGTGATATTCTAATAAATTTCACTTTAATCTTAACTGTTGAAACAATGTGATGTTTAATAATAGCAACAATCCACGGTTCGACTTCTGACGCTCAGAAGATAAACTCTTATGCATTAACATTAAGATAAAGACATTAGCAGCCACCTTTTCAAATAATTATGTATGATACCATTCATACATAAAAAGTTCCACAGTTGAACAACGTTTGAAAACATCATCTGCCCTCGCCTTTGTGGAGAAATGACGTACACCTCTGTTAGTGTCGAAATATCGAGTAGAAAGACTTCAAAGGGGTAACATTGTTTGTCATGCTAAAAGACATCAAAGGAAACACATTATTTTTTCTCGTACCGTAACGTTACATTTGACTTGTGTTTATCGTTATCATGAAACTAGTTCACGTAACCTTACTGTAACTACTTACAACTTTTCAGTAGCTTATAAATTTATTTAACGTCTAACAATATTGCATTATCAAAGTTTACCTTAGAAACTTTGTAGTTCGTATTAGAACTTTTCGTTCATTTTTGCCCCACAATTCATTTTAGAGCATCTCCATTATTTAGATTGTTCTATCGTTTTTATGGGTGGATGTAAATGATAGGCATTTCGTTAATTCTATTTACATTTACGAATACATAGTTGTATTATAATAATAAGTAATTCCACTGAATTATTTATAAATATCAATATTAAGATATTTAACAGTACAAAGTTTGTGAAGGGTGTTGGTGTAGTAGGTACGTTTTTATAATTTCACAAACCCTTGATCGTTGGGTTACATTTAAAATAAAAAATTAGTGGAATTACTTGTATTTATTATTACAATTGCCTTAATTTCCGATGATTTTTCAAATGTTGAAAAGATTTGGATTTTTTCAATAACCAACAAACTTTCTAAATGTGTGAGAAGTTTCTCTTAAACCCCTAAATTTTAATTCATACTCTAACCTCAAGGCAGCTCCCACGGTGCAAAAAAAGACGTTTCTGAAATGTTTTAGAAACGTGTCTCTGAAACATGAAACATCTCCGAAACAGCGACAGAACGTATCATACACGTAACATAGATGTTTAATATCCGCCTTCAGAAACCTAGATTTGAAACAATACAAAAACGTTACATCGAAACATTTTATATATGTTTCTTGAAACATAGAGAGCAATTTATTGATATGTAGGAGAAATGTAGTATTCGTATAAATGTTTCATACGTTAATATTTGAAATGTCTCATATAATGTTTCACTTGAAACATACCGGAGTATAAAAAATTGGGATGTAATGGAAACTACGGGGCACCGAGAGCCGCCACTGCTCCGAGGGCCTCTTCTCCAGTGTGCAGACCCTACAGGGCCCCATGTACCCCGGTCGCTTGTTCACCAGGGCCCCATTCTCTTCGTGTAGACTCGGAGCAGATCGGTGATGCTGAAAAACCTTTTTCTTCAAGTAGAACTCGAACATCGGTCGTCCGTTTAGGAGTTAGCCAACAGCCACACAAACCACCTGAGCTACCGACTATTTGATAAATAAGCCATTTAAACGTGCAATAGCACACATCTATTTACAGTACCATATGAATAAACCTATTTTTTAGGCGGCTATTACATAAATAGTTATTTTACGTATCTTTTGAAAGCCGTAAAGTATAACTTTTTTTTACATTTGTCATAAACAACTTTACGGCCTCATTTACAACTTTACGGCCGCATTTACTAGGTAACTGTCACTGTCAAAATTATGAAATTGGTTTTTAAATTAAAGTTTATATCTTTTTGTGATATTCGCCTAAAAAATGTTGTGTGCACCTCGGTTAAAAGTTCTTTTTTAGCCTCATCTGATTTGTTAGCCTCGGCACATTTGTAACGTTTCTAAAATGTTATACGTTATCAATTATCATATTCCAAAAAATACATCACCAAGATGTATTTTTGGATACACATCTAAAACATTCACATTGAAACGTGTATGTTTTGATTCTTACGATATGTTTCAAGTGATAAGGTTTGTGGTGCAACACTCTAAAGACAAGCCCGTAACGTTAACTTTGAAATATGACTATTTTGTTTCAAACGAAACACCATATTTGTAACGTTCCTAAAATGTTATACATTGTCACATTCCAAAAAATACATCACAGAGATGTATTTTTGGATACATATCCAAAACGTTCGTGTTGTAATGTATATGTTTTGTATTTTATGTAACATATCAATTAAAACGTTTATTAGACTTTACCATTTATTCGCTTTCGAAATGAATATACGAGTAATTCTAAATTAGTTTCTCCAGGGGTTGTTGGAGACCTTCTAGTGGAGTTGCTGGTTGGAAAAGGTTATAGTTACAACTGTGTGCTTCTATAATGTGCCGACGTTTCGACTAGGACGGAGGCTAGTCTTTATCGAGGCTCTTTATTGGTAATGAGAAAAACGTCATTAATAACATGATATAACATTTGTAAGTTAAAAAGACAGTATATATAAAAATTTTTTGAAACATTGGTAACACATAATTAATCAAAAACTTATGTTAATGTTAAATTACATCACAACAGATAAGGAAATACAGGGGAACTTACCGGAAGGGTCAAGAGTATCAAATAACTGCAGCAATAACGACTCTCAATTATACAGTGTGTCCCCGGATTGTTTGGACGACTCTTGTAAATGACAAACAATTTTCTAGTTGAAATTTGAGCTTCTGGGGTCCAGCCCTGCTTGGTTTGAAACTAATTTGTGACATAATTTTAGTTTCGAAAAATCAACTATGCCTTGGAAATTTTGAAAAAAATGATTTTTCACACCAGTAAAGTGCTTTTTCTGTTAAAGTTACGACAAAATGTTATTAAGAAAAGTTGTTCAGAATCAAAAACTGAGTAACTGTACAAAATTTTAAAATCCTAAGCCTACTTTAATTTTTGGCCCTTTTTTTATTGGAAAAGTACAAAAGTGCTCTTTAAGAAAAGGAATTACAAAATGTTATTAGGAAAAGTTGTTCAGAATCAAAAACTCAGTGATATCTCTTTTAATAGTAATAATAACAGAATTATAAAAAATACCAAAAATTAAAATAGGCTTAGGATTTTAAAATTTTGTACAGTTACTCAGTTTTCGATTCTGAACAACTTTTCTTAATAACATTTTGTCGTAACTTTAACAGAAAAAGCACTTTACTGGTGTGTAAAATAATTTTTTTCAAAATTTCCAAGGCGTAGTTGATTTTTCGAAACTAAAATTATGTCACAAATTAGTTTCAAACCAAGCAGGGCTGGACCCCAGAAGCTCAAATTTCAACTAGAAAATTGTTTGTCATTTACAAGAGTCGTCCAAACAATCCGGGGACACACTGTATATCTGTGGAAAATAAATAAATCAAATAAATCGTATGGTGAAAGTTCTAAACATGGCACTCTCTAACATTTATAGTATGTGGAGTGTCAATAGTGCTGAACCCCGTAAAATCGTATGTTATGTGTTGATAGTTCCCTCTCGCGTGTTTGGCACAAGGGGTGGTTTCACTGCCAAGTGGTTGCACCTCGAAAGTCAGTATATACATATTTCGAATGCTCCTAAATCGGAGGATAATATACCGTCATAAAATGATTCGTTTCTCGATTATTTAATGTAGTTCCCTCTTGCGTTATTGGCACAAGGGGTGGTTTCACTGCTAATGGGCTGCACCTCGAAAGTGAGTTTATACATATTTCGAATGCTCCTAAATCGGAGGATAATATACCGTCATAAAATGATTAGTTTCTTGATTATCTAACATAGTTCCCTCTTGCGTGTTTGGCACAAGGGGTGGTTTCACTGCTAAGGGGCTGCAACTCGAAAATCACTTTATACATATTTCGAAAACTCCTAAATTGGAGGATAATATACCGTCATAAAATGATTCGTTTCTCGATTATTTAATGTAGTTCCGTCTAGCGTGTTTGGCAGGAGGGTGGTTTTCTAGCTAAGGGGCTGCAACTCGAAAATCAGTATATACATATTTAGTAAGCTCCTAAATCGAAAGATGATTCACCGTCATAAATTGATCCGTTTCTCGATTCTTTAACATAGTTCCCTCTTGTGTGTTTGGCACAAGGGGTGGTTTTACTGCTAGGGGGCTGCACCTCGAAAGTCAGTTTATACATATTTCGAAAGCTCCTAAATGTGAGGATAGTATACCGTCATAAAATGATTCGTTTCTCGATTATTTAATGTAGTTCCCTCTTGCGTGTTTGGCAGATGGGATGGTTTTTTGAAAGTGTCAAATTATTTACATTTCTTTCCCTCTTCCACTTCCCTCACCCATTTCCCTCACTCGTTTCCCTCACTCGGTTTATCTTGTTTCTCGCCTCATTTAATTAAGCAAAATATTCTTGTAATATCTTTAGTAATATTTAACATCAACAAAAATAAACAAGAAGATTAACAATAATAATTAAAGATTTAACATCAACAAAAATAAACAAGAAGATTAACAGTAATAATAAGATTTACTACATTTTTTTGTTGAAATTAATGGTCAAATTTGAATTATTGTACGCGTTAATCGATATTGTTAAGGGGCCGCCCTGATGATGTGTTTCACTCATTGAGTTTTCACTGCTGCAAAATCTTAATTCCTGACTTGTGTCAGGTCTTCTAATGTCAACGAAAGAAGATGAAGAGTTTGAATTGCTACAGGAAGACGATGGCAATGTCGTTAAAGATATCATATTTGCGGTTTTAGTTTGGTTGGCTACAGATACATCCACATAACCTTCAGCAACAGCACTGGATTTCCATCCCCCTAGACGCTTCAGCTGTAAAATATCAGCTCCGCTATTTACCAGCAACGTAGCCGCTGTTCGTCTAAAAGCATGACCTGTGTAGGTTTCCGCATTGGGAAGTTTCAAAAAGCTAGCAATATTGTACGGAAATTTAGATATAGAATTATATCCAAAGGGTTGATTTCGAGCTTTTCCTAATCGATATTGAACAAAAAATCTTTCATTTTCAATATCTTTTCGTACCTGGATAAATTCTTTTACAGTTTCTATCCAATTTGTGTTAGTTATCATAAATGATCTGCTCTTATAAGTTTTTGCATCCGGAATTTCTATGCAAATTTTGTTTTCTAAAATATTAATATGCGTAGTTTTCATCTTCAGTAGCTCATCACTTCGACATGCCCCAGACACACCTACTATAAGCGCAACCTAAAACAATGAAAAGAAATATTTAAAAACAGGAAAAGAAAACATTTAAAAAGAAAGCCTTACTTTAATAGGAAGGAATTCTTGAGGTGCTTTCTTGAGAAAATCCTCCAAGTTTTCCCTAGTAAAAATGCTAGACTTCTTTGGCTTAAAACCTACATTCTGGCGTTTTA
This sequence comes from Pyrocoelia pectoralis, assembly GCA_036250285.1. Classification (NCBI taxonomy): domain Eukaryota; kingdom Metazoa; phylum Arthropoda; class Insecta; order Coleoptera; family Lampyridae; genus Pyrocoelia; species Pyrocoelia pectoralis. The sequence continues at coordinate 11,902,747 of CM070075.1, forward strand.
AAAAGGCGACGAGTTTGTAATATTTTGATATGTCAGTCTTTTTCCTTAATTCTAGCATTGTCCGTATCATGCTGTAAGTAGCCCAAAGAGTAGATGGCTTTTTTTGCCTTGCCATGTCGCTAAAATATGCCATCAAGGCTGTCTCCGAAGCAATATTCTTAGCATTTCTTTCGGCACACCATTTTTCGTATACTTTCAATGCCATTTCATATCGCCCCCTACTTTTCTCTGGAAGTAAACAGGCTTCTGCTCTTTCTGCAGCTTCTTTAAGTTCTGGTGGAGTACCAATATTACAATAGTCTTCATTATCAGAACTTTCCGAGAACATTCTGGCTTTCTAAGTTATATAAATTCGAAAGAACGAACGAGAAATTCAAAACTGTCACTAGTTGTTTATTTTGAAAATTTTGAAGGTTTGCGCCATAGCAACCAGTCGCGTAAACTAATACCGGTGACTAGATATGGAAATGTCAAAACAGAAAAGGACAAATTTTCTCATATTTATTTTATTTTTTTATTTTCAAAATAAAATATTGTCCCTACTTTTTAATTAATGATGTGGTTGTAAATAAAATCGTATACAAACCTCGGAGGAAAGTTTTCATTATTGTCTCGAGATTTAGTTAATCTCGACGCTACGCGTCTCGATTAACAATATCAATCTCTCGACAGTAATGAAACACTTCCCTACTCGGTATGTAATATACTATTACATCGATTCGGCGTTTAGAGTAACCCCTAAGTAAAAATTTTGAAACTTTTGAAAATGTATTAACAATGCCTATTACATACCAATTCTTACAATTATAATTACATTTTCTAGTTATTTTCAAATTTTGTCCTTATCTAGTTTTTATTTTACTAAAAGAGAATTTCAATTGTAGGTGATTATTTTGGTACCAGATTTAGATCAGTGAGAATTTGCTGAAATTGATAATTTCTCCATGATTTTATGTGCGCATAGTGGGGGGGGGGGGGGGGGGGGGGGCTTCAGTGGAAGTAGCATGCAGGCGCCAAAGACTTCAGCACCGGCCCTCAGTGGAAGCCTAGTGGCATATTAAGGAACGGTAGGCTGCCCTACATTGTTTGTGATTTTAGGTCATTCTGATCTTCATTGCAAATTCTCTTAGGCATAATTTTTTTAGGCTCAACAGTACATTAACATAATATATTTTCATTTAATTTCAAATAAGCAATAGTAAATTAATAACTTAGGTAGCAATAGCGGCCAGTCAGATGAGGCAGGTAAGCGTAAGGCTATTGCCATAAATCCTTGTAGGTATTCGTTTGTGTTTTTTCATAGTGCTCAGTGTTTGTGTGTCGCACCTATTTCCCTTATCATGTGTGCGAAACTGACTTACTTAAAAGTCAAATATTTGAAGTGAAAAATATCACTTATTTCTACCAACGATTTTTGTGTCATAACAACAGTGAAATATTCTAAACCAGTTGATGTTTCACATCAGAAGATTTTAGGAAAAAACGGCGTCTGACACAATTAAAGGTAAGTACATCAGTTGCTAATACTTTCAGCGAAGGAACATTTCGCATCACCAAAATTAATCCAAAAAACCTATATCGAAGGCATATTTCTCTTTAATTATTAAAAAAATGTGAGTAATAGAGTACGCAAAGATTTTTTCTCAAATAGCCTTATCTTTATTTAACGATCGAATCTATATTATGAAACTTTAGGCCGTCATAGCTAAGATAAAGTTACTGAAGTTACATTATAAATAATCATTAAACTAATTTATATTCAACACAAATAGAATTAGTATCTTTTCAAATTCAAATTTATTTTTTTTTTGTAACTTAACGAAAAGAAATTTACGAACGTTTACGACGGAATTCAACGATTATTCCAGTTCATTACGTACTTTGTAGTAAATCATGAATCTAAAAATCCCTTTTCACTACATAAATAAAAGAGCGCAATTTTAAAGCTCGGTTTATGTTCACTCTTTAGAAAAACTGCGAAGAGGATGTAATTTTCGTTGCAATTTATCGATGTATTTATGATACCGTAAGGATCTTTACGGAACAGTCACATATCATGGTGTGATTTGGCGATGGAGCTTTTTCGTTCTATAATGAAATACGTTCTAATTAGTACATTGTAGGGAATGTTTTTAGTGTGTTTTTTAAGCAGTAGGTAGAGATTCCCATTGGAGAACAAATTAGATTTATCCTACAAAACGTAAATTTCCAAGGAACCGCTTTTAATTACTACAATAATAAATTTCGAGACTTTAATTATATTGTTACATCCGTATATTCTCAACCCGCTAGATGTTTCGGTATTATTAAAATCAAACTGGTACACCATTTTGGTTTAAAGTAATTGAACAAATATTGATGAAACGTGTTGTATGTCAGACAGAAATTAAACACATGGCGGATGGTACCTATATAACGCTAAGTATATGTGGTATAAAGTTTTATAAGAAACTTCAGTGTACTTCGTTTTCCAAATTGAATGACATTCCTTTTCGCAACTAAAGTTACGCATTAGGGGACATTAGTGACACATTGAACGAAGAAACTAAGTAAAATTGTGTTGATAAGCCACTAATTGTTGAGGAAAAGTGTACTTCGCACACTCTTACCCTATAACCTAATAAATTAGTACAAATATTTACCCACAAAAAGGTGAAAAGGTGTTAAAGACAATCAATATAACTTAACGGCAAACTAATGTGGGCCAATGTTCATTGCCACAAAATACCTATAATAAAAGTATTAGGCGACGAAATTCTCAGCAAATAAAACTTTACCTTCTTTTTTGTTGGAAAAAAAGTTTACGAAATGACTGTGCTGAGTAGCAATTTGATGTTTAGTTGTCTTACTTGCCTCTTTCGGCGATCTTTATTCTAGTGGTCACCAACACACACACACGAAAAGAAAATGATACTAGTTCTCCCGCTCTCTCTAAACTATCTACCACTTTTATTTCTTAGACAATTTTTTAGTAGATATACGTCAGAATAATTTATTATGTACTTTACATACAAACATGTTTTGGAAGAGTATATTTATTGCTTATGCGACACTGAATTTACATTTTACACCACATACATTATAGCTGAAGATTGCCTCCTTCCTGAAGCTTTAAAATTAGTTTGCTTCATAAACACTCGCGTTCGTTTTATTATTGAAGTGTATTGAAATTACGTATTCGGGGCGATTTCTAACACATCCATATTCCCCAATAGGGCTTATAATATTAAATGGTGTTTCATATTAATTAATATTCTTCGATAGTTTTAGAAAATACATTTATTGCCAAAATAGAAAACGACTATCATTACAACAAATAAAATTGTTGCGTCCACGGAATAAACTTTATTAGTAGTTAAATTTCACTTTCCTTAATTCCTTGTACTTAAGTTACTTTCCTAGTTTTTAGTCCAATTGCTCTTTCCCGATAGTTACGTTGCGCGGAGCGGGGAGAGTTATAGTGTGGGAAGAGGGTGAAATTTAACTACTAATAAAGTTTATTCCGTGGACGCAACATAGGACGCAACAAAAATAATAATGACTTTAGGGTTGAAAACAATCCACATTGACTTAAAATAAGAATCAATATATCAAGGATTCGTAAAAGTTTCATTTAACAGATTCACTTTAGAAATTTGTAAGAAACAGTGTAACAGAATAACATTTTTAAAGCATAGTATTGTACATACAAAAACCGCTATTATGCAGGGCGGAAGAAAAGTCTGGATACACCCTGGACTATCTGGATTCTGGATTTCGATTGGAGGGTAGTCAAAAAGTCCACGCGCACGTAGGCCACCTATTGGGGCCCTTTGTGCAGCCTCCCTGATTAGAGTTCTTCGGCCCCGCAACGTCACTCGAGCCATCTCACACGTGCGATAAACCTGAGGATGCTGGACGGGGGAGTGGCTCTGATCTTAGCCATGTCCGGCCAGGATTCCTCCAACATGAATCGCCAGCTTCGACTCACAAACTATGTGTTGCGCTGTCTTGTCGTCTGTATAGCATCCTCTACAGGATGGTGATTCGACCAAGCCCATGCGGTGCATGTGCTTGTTAAGTTTACAGTGCCCAGAAAATATGCCCACAAGTAGTCGCATATTCTTTCTGGATAGCCCTGTGGAAAAACGCGCCAGGCTACGAGATGGTCCTCTGAAGGCCTGTCTCGCGTGACGGCAGTCTGACATCAAGTTCCACCTAGCCTTGTGTTGGGCTTGGATATCTTGAGTTATTAAGTTGTTTACAGTTGATACTGTAAGTGAGAGAGCCAGCTCTGGACCATAAAACAGTTGTTTTGAGGCCAGTCCTGCTAACTTATCAGCTTTTTCGTTGCCTGTTGTTCCAACATGCCCTTTAACCCATACGAGCTGAAGGGTATTGCTGTTTGTCACTTGCTCTGGTACTTGGTGATACTCGGAAACCAGCCTAGAGGTGATTTTGTATTGACCTAGTGCCTGCAGAGTGGCTCTGCTGTCACTTGAAATTCTGATAATTTTATTCTTTATGCTACGCATAAGAATTGCTAGTTCTGCTTGAAAGACAATCGAAACTTTGCCTAGTACTTGGCTAATGTGGAAGTTTAGTTCTTCGGTATAAGTTCCAGTGCCTGTTCCTTCCATTGCTTTAGATCCGTCCGTGAAGATGGATATGTCTGGTTGGGATTCCACTTCCGCATCAAGGAAGATGCGATAGTTTTTCCGTAGTATGAATCGAGGGATGAGCGAGTCAGATCGTCCTTCTGGTATAGGCAGTCGCTTGACTGCTTCGTCCAGAATTCGCTATAGTGTCCCACCTCAATACCTCTACTGTTCAACAACCCTTTATTTTTCAGACGCAAGGCTGCCAACATGGCCTGCTGCCTCACGTGTAGATCCAGTGGAGGCAGACCCAGGAGGCATTCCATGACGGGTGTGGGAGTTGTTCGCATTGCGCCCATGCACGCAAGGCACGCTAGTCTTTGCACATGATTACTGAGTGCTTTGGTTGTGGAGAGTCTAGTTCTAGGCCACCAGTCGATTGCTCCATAACAGAACATTGGTCTGATCACAGCGGTGTAGAGCCTGTTACGTACCGTATTTGTTTTGTAATAATATATTTGTTTTCCTTTTATTAAATAGTTAAATTCATTTCTTTTGCTTTTTCTTTTTTAGAATTTATGTAACCTTATAAAAATGTTTAGTTTTAGTTTTCAGGTTAGTTTTGGCGGTTTGTTTATTTTAGTATTTGGTTTGGTATATTCCAGTGGCGTACGTAACCCTCTTACCTCTACATTTTTGTTGGTGATTCATTTGCTTCTTTTCGTTGCAAGTCAGTCATATCATTCATCTCATTATGTTTTCATATTAAGGTTTAAGATCGTTTAGTTGATAGATCGCTCATTACGCATCATCGCATTATCATCATTCCCTTGGTTTCTGTTCAGATTTCCATTTCAGGTACCGTCTATGCATTTGTTATGAGCGTCCTCTCTCGATGTGTTCATGTACTTTTTTTTCCCCGCCGTTTTTTCAAGTTCCGGCCTAATCTTACAATTTTACATTTTTCCCCAAAATATTGGCATCAATTTTCTTTTATCTCATATCCGGGGTTCCATTTTTGGAAAAGCTCCGTGACTTTAGAAAAATCGTGTGTGTGTTTTGAGGTGTGTGTTTTGTGCTGACATAATCCAATTGAATTTGGGATTTCACCTCAATTTCTTATGCGAATTGGCTGTAGAATTTCGTGGAACTCTTGCAGCGACCATTATTTTTGGGATTTGTGTGCATAGGAAAGGGACATGCCACTTTTTTGACTCTGGTTCATTTTATTAGAAAAGCCAAGGGCTACCTATATTCATATTTTACAATACAATCAATATATACAGGGTGTTTCAGAATAAGATGCTGATCCTTAAGGGTGTGAATCCTTATGTGATTTTAGGAAGAAAAGTTCAAATAAACCTATGTCCTAAACCTCTTAAAGAAGCAAATTTTTCCCCATTTAAGCAAATGTGTAACTCATAGGGTTTCCGAGATCCCCATACAAATAATGAAAAAAAACTCACCCTGTATATCTCTATAGAATTTATATTCTTTTCTAAAGCTTTAGGTGGAAGGTCAGAAGGTATATATTTGCTATTTTCTTCAATTTTTCACTTATTATATTTATCAAAATGCTCTTTGCAATACCTTTTCACTTACATTCTGTCCAAAAGCCCGTTTATTAACACCGAAATGCATTATAATAAACGTGTGGTAATTTGTTGTAATTTTGTCTAGAAGAACCTTTCTTGAGGTCAAATATTGTAAAACATTTCTTAATCCTTAAAATCTATTTTTTAGTGTTGAAATGCGATTTCAGTCTTATATTACTTTTATACTGTTACTCTATTATTTCACAACAACTGTACCTGTCCTACACAATGAATTGATTTCATAATAACACCCCATCTCATGTTAGCGTCCTTGTGAATGAACGAGGATAGATTTGATCTTTTTAATATTTTTTTTGCAATTTATAACACTTTTTAATAATGACACGTTATGTAGAAACGAATTGAATTTAATAAAAAGTTTTGAGTTGAATTTATACATTTTTAATAAGCATCAAGTTCCAACAAAGTAGGTATCGAAAAACTTAATGGTATATTTTAGTTACCCTTACAGTTCGCAGATTGTGGTATCTACTTTATTGTTGACGCACTGGCTTGTTCATTAAATGTAGCGAACCTGAAAGCCCTTTGTTTGTTGTATTTAAATTATAAGGTAAAACCAAAATATGAAACTCGATTTTGATTCTTTGGAAATTACAATTTTCTTTGCTTTATAAAAGTGAATATAAAAGCTTTTGTGGTAGAACTCGAAAAAAACATGCCCCTAATAAGTAGATAATAGTTGCTTAAGAAATGGTAAAAGAGATTGTAATTTAATTAGTTAAATTTTGATCAAGCAGCAGTGTACTATTATTTGTTCGATTTTCAGATCCTGTATATTCATTTAATTAATTTTAGAGTCCTGATTTGAATACACAAGGATGGCACACTGTTTGCTCTGCTTGTTCATTATCCAGTTAAATTACCATAATTTGAAGCTAACGGAATCGAACTTGAACGAAAGTTCAATAGGTCGAGGATTGTCCAAATCTAATAACAACCTTAGACGCAATTTCATAATAAGTAATAAAACTTATCGATGTTTGTTATAATCGCACGAGGTGAAATTACGTAGGTATGGGTTTTGTAGATCGAATCGTTGAATTGTCGATCATCGCTCGTTTCATGTCAGTAATTGTACATACATAGACGTGGAGAAACTATAGCAAATTTTTTTAACTAAAGTAACAGCTTATTGAACTGTGGAAAAGATTTTTGAACTTTATCAAGTTTTTCAAGTATCACAATATTCAATAAAGGGTGACTAAACTATTAAATAACTGCAAATTTGCAATGCTTGTCTTACATCATTGTTGACAGTTATGTACGTAAACATTGTTTTTAACACACTTCAACGGAAGGAGTCGTATTCCTTTACATTTGGAAGTCAGTGGAATAGAATCTCCTAGAGAAAATCTAATATAGCTCATTGAATGGTTAACGAAGAGAAAAGTCCAGTTACCAGAACCTAATGACGGGGGCTTCACTTTGGAAATTATCTCGACAGTACAACTATAAAAAAACAATATTTACTGAGGAAAGTAACGAATGAATTAAGACAGGAAAATCGTAGCCCACTTAGATCAGTGAACAAGTATCTCAATACATTTTTCTGAGAATCCACATAACGAGTTATGGCGTGGCTAAGGACTATACAAAACAACAAAAGATAAACGCGGCAAAATTATTTGGAGCTTTATATAAAACTATTTGGAGAAACAAATAACTATGCGCGGAAGCAAAAACTGAAGGGAGTAAATTCATATGGCAGGAAAAGTCAAGCAGAAACTAACAAAAGAGAACAAATATTAAACCTACGGAATGCATCCTAGATTACGTTTACGCCGTAGATAAAGAGCAGTAACGCAGTAAACAATGAACTTTTTCTACTCCCATACTTTAATCGACTTATTAAGTGTGATTAGATTGTATCTAAATGATATTCATTTCGATACAGATTTTCATTATAAAACGAGTCAAATTAGCCAATAGCTGTCAAGCATTTTACTTGATCGCCATAGTTACAGGAGTTTTTGATATTTGTCAAAAATTTTGTTCGTTCTTTTATAATAATTTTTTTTTAATTAACACAGGTCGTAGAAAAAATAGTGTATGCAACTCTCATGTAATGGCTATTAATACACTCGCACAAGATTTACGACACTCGCCTTAGGCTCGTGTCATAACTTACCTCGTGCTCGTGTATTAATAGCAATTCATTACATGCTCGTTGCATAATATACTATTGTTGATTGGAAAATCGTATAAACTTTCTCAGAAAACATTATTTTCATTTTTAAAATTCCTTGAAAATGATCTCATCAAGTTACTCTTAATCACCCCCTCCAAAGCGATGGGAGGTGCACAAAAATAACGGCTATAAAATTCCTCAAATGTTAATTTTCTATACAGATTCCTTCAAAAGTTATGTGTGTATCCAGGGTGTATGCCTGGCAGTAAAGCAGGACATTACCCTCATTCAAGAACCCTGGATTCTTAGGTCTCTGAACTTGGGGGTACAAAAGGAACCGTTTATGTTGACAAACGGCAGGAAAACCTAGGACATGCAAATATGTTCCTAGCCATACTGCAGCTCCCCTACTGCCACACCTGTGTGATCGTGATATCACGGATATACAGTTAAGTTGTGCCATTCAAGGTAGAGCTGAACTAGTTGTTGCCTCTTTATTTCTCCCAGGAGATTCTGTCAATCTACCTCCCAGTAACGAGATGGTAGAGCTGATAGAAGACTGTGAGAAAAACAACAAACACCTCATTAATAGGGTGTGACTGACTTAAATTCTCATCATACTACATGGGGGAGCACTGACGTCAACCCCAGGGGTAAATCGTTATTTGAATATTTGAAAAGTATTACTAACCTAGAGCAACTCAATCGGGGCAGTGAACCCACGTTCGTAACTACCCGAAGACAGACCGTGATTGACATAAGTCTGGCCTCAACGAATATCTCTGACCACATAATGAAGTGGCAAGTCACTTCTGAAGCGACTACTTATGTCAGATCACAGAATGATTTCTTTTGAAATTAATTGCAAAGGGGCCGTCCAAAAAGGGTTATCGCAACCCCAGGGTAACGGATATTCCCCTCTAGAGTCTAGAAATATCTCCTAGGAGAAAAACTTAGAGAGCACCCTTATGGGGGACGTCTCTCGAGCCCTGCCAACTTTCAGAACGAAGTGGATCTTCTTTCCGACTCCATTGTGGAGTCATTTGAACAGGCTTGTCCTCTGAGAACTGCCAAGGCACACTATAACCATCCTTGGTGGTGCAGGGCGCTAGAAAGACAGAAAACTCGATTGGGCAAACTGTTCAATAAGGCAAGGAAGACCAAAGCCACAGCCGATTGGAATGCCTACAAGGCAAACCTAAGGGTATATATGAAGGATATTAGGAGGTGGCAGAGAGAGGCATGGAAGTTTTTTCGGCTCTATCGAATCCACCTCCTTTGTATCGCGCCTAAGTAAAATCCTAACAAAAGACACTTATTACAACCCAGCTAGCCTCAGAAGGGAGGATGGTTCCTACGCGGACAACCTCTCCGAGACAGCTGAAGTGCTAAGAGACGTTCACTTTCCTGGGGGCGCCATCATACCACACCCCATCTGGCCAGAGGTATATAAATCACCAGGATTGGACGGCATAATACCAGCTCTTCTGCAGTGGGGACTGGATGTTATTATTGTATAGCTGGTGAGAATTTATATGGTCTGTATCGCCTTTAGATAGGTACATACCAAAACAATGGAGGGAGATAAAAATTGTTTTTATCCCCAAACCTGGTAAAGGTGATTATTCTACACCTTAATCATATCGTCCAATCAGTCTAATGTCTTTTCCCCTTAAGACACTTGAAAGATTGTGCGACAGACATATAAGGGATATAGCGTTTGTACGACGTCCGCTGCACCCTAACCAACATGCATACTTTCCAGGAAGATCCACAGAATCAGCCCTACACTCTTTCGTGGGGAGGATTGAGAGATCGCTGGACTATAAACAGTCCACCCTGAGAGCATTCATAGACATAGAAGGGGCGTTTGACAATACAACCTTCGAAACAATAGAAGCTGCATTACACCACCATGGTGTAACCGACGTCGTACGAAACTAGATTGTGCAGCTACTGAAACTCAGGGCAGTGCACGTCAGCGTATGCGACATAACGGTGAGGTACACAGTAGTAAGAGGATGCCCCCAAGGTGCTTTCACCACTTCTGTGGAACTTAACTGTTAACAGCCTGCTCTGTCGTCTCAACGACAGCGGCTACTGCACGCTGGGCCATGCGGATGATTTATACATCCTAATAACCGGCAAGTTTGAGGCTACTCTGTGCAGTCTTATGCAATCAACTCTCAGAGTCACCGAAGAATGGTGTAAGGAACACTCCCTGTCCATAAATCCGACAAAAACGGAGGTAGTACTCTTGATAAGGAAAAGGAAGATTGTGGGCCTTCGAGCTCTTCTACTCTTCCAAAAACACCTCCAGTTTTCAGAGTCAGTGAAGTATCTAGGTATTACACTTGACAACAAACTGACCTGGAGCAAGCACATCCAGCTTAAAGCGGAAAAAGTAAATAGGGCTTTCTGGCAATGTCGCCCCGCAATTGGAAGACTTTGGGGTCCATCCCCAAAGACTGTCCTGTGGCTTGTAACGCGGGAAAAAAAATCTACTGAAGGGGGAGTGAAGGTATCCCGAAACCTACGACCTCGGCTACTCACGGTAGGAAGGGGTGAGTTCGATAAAATGAAATAAAAGATTGAATAGAATAGCCGCCACTAATGTTGTCTTAGGTCGTACTTAAAAAAAATTAGAAAAAGCCCTCGATGTACTAGGAAGTTGTAGGATTACCTTTGGGTTAATGAAGGATAGCATAGGAGATACTAATAAATAATTTAATTGTGTGTAACTAAACAGAACCCCAATTAGGATAGTTGTAAATAATAATATAATAGATGTGGTGATGGGAATGTAAATAATGTCAATATGTATGCTAGGTGATGTGAATATGCGTTGTACATATGGTATGAGTGGAATGGATAAATGTTTATAATAAATATCAAAGAAAAATTACTGAATAGGTATGCCTTGCGAGATCTCACATTACACTTATGCGTTTCATAAATTGAATGAAAGAAAAATTATGTCTTTGTTTAATTTAAATTTCTGTCTATCTTATTTGTTTCTAACTAAAAATAATGGTAGTTACCACAGGGCACAGTCTGTGGTAGTTACGATTGGTGGTTGTCTTCTACCTGGGGTACTGTTCCGGTACTTTGGTGGTTTTTTTTCTTGTCGAAAGGGGTTAAGGAAAGACAAGTATGAGGGTGGAGGTAACGGGGCCTTGAAGGAGGGAACCAATCGGTAGGAGGATAGATAGAGGTAGATACTTATAAGGTGACGATGTTGATGTCCGGTGACGTAAAGATGAATCTGATGAGGAACTGCACGAAGAACGATGATGAATCACAACTAATATACGCAAAACTAAAAAGGCCCTAAAAGGAAGAAAATAATAAAATGGGGAATCTTCACTCGGATCGACTACTTACAAGGTGGTAGCGGCCTAAAAGTAGTATATGTAAGCTATTGTTACAGGGTGTCGACGATGAATACAGGAGGACGAGGATGATGCGATGATGGTTTCACAGCTTGATATACAGGGTGTTTCAGAATAAGATGCTGATCCTTAAGGGTGTGAATCCTTATGTGATTTTAGGAAGAAAAGTTCAAATAAACCTATGTCCTATACCTCTTAACTTTTGAGCTACAAGGTGTTAAAGTTTTAAGAAAAAAATCGTTTTTTATCGTATCTTTAATAATTACCTAGATATTTTTATCAAATTTGGCACACGCCCTCCAAGCATCAACAGCCATTTTTTGATGGAAAAGATTTTTTAATTTTTTAACCAGTGGCGTCCGTACAGGATGTGAAGTAGATATTTTTGGAAAAATATTATGCATGCCATTGCTTTTTCTTAAAATAAAAATTATTTTTAAAATTACCATTCATTTTAGGGTAAATTTGATTTTTTGACTTTTTTTCGTCCGACGAACGGTTTCCGATAAAAAAAATAAAAACCATTTAATGCGCATGCCGCTATGTGCCTATGATTTCTGAAAAGGAGGCTAGAAACTTTGTTGGCAAGGAAATAATTGCAATGACAAAATAATTAATGCCAAATTTGATACAAATATCTAGGAAATTATTAAAGATATGATAAAGAAACGATTTTTTTCTTAAAACTTTAACACCTTGTAGATCAAAAGAAGACTAATCCAAACAGTGGCGTACCTAGAATTTTTGCCGCCCGGGGCGGTCTCCAATTTGCCGCCCATTCTAAAGTCAATCAAATGGTGGTTTTTATAAATTAATAAACATAAATAAATAGTTCCAATTGAGACGAATTATAGGTAGGCAACTTTTTTACCGTTGCATGTTGCATGCAGTTTAAATTAGGTAGTAATAAAGGAAGCCGCATGAGGCATAAATGCAACCTTTATAAAAATACAAGATACTTTTTTAGGTTCACGGTCATTTCCCCGCCGAAAAAATCCCGCCGGTCAATTGCCCGCCGGTCAATTGTTCGCCTGGTAAAAATCCCGCGCGGTGAAATGTTCGCCGGTAAAATGCCCGCCATGACAAAATCCCGTCGGTCAATTTCCCGCCGTAATTTTTGAAAAAATAAGCAATTAAGAAAGTTCTTTTTTAAATAACTTCAGTTTTGTAAACATGTGTGTCATGCCACTATTTTAGTATCAATTGAAAAAAAATATACTAAACCTGCAAATAACCTAGGCGCTTTAGTGGGGGAATAAGCGTAGAAAATGGTACAACATTTACGTGTTAAGAACGAGGTTGAAACAAGAGATAGTAGCAGGCGAGTATTCATGTATAGTGCCGTAGGTCTGTAAAGGATGTCAAAATGCCATCGGGAAGTGCTTAAAATGGCCGTCGAAAATATTTTATAAATTTATATATAACGGTTCTTTTGTTAAACATGGCAATGTCTGGTTTATTAATACAGTCTTCTTTTTTGAATTTAGCATATTTTAATTTACAGTAAACAGCGGCCTCAAATTCATCTTACGCCTCCTGAGCGCATAATCCGCCACTGGCAGCACATCACGTAGGTACATATGTAATTGGATCTTTATCACAAAAATAGGAGAATATCAGGGGAATCGTTTTGCCTACAGCGGCGGGCAAATGACCGACGGGATTTTGTCATGGCGGGCATTTTACCGGCGAACATTTCACCGCGCGGGGTTTTTACCAGGCGAACAATTTACCGGCGGGCAATTAACCGGCGGGATTTTTTCGGCGGGGAAATGACCGGATACCACTTTTTTAAAGGCCACAAGAAACTTACGGAGGCCGAAAGTAATTTACAAAAATTACCATTAAATATTTTGTCTTTATATTTATAAATGCCTGCGTACATTCCAAGCACCAACATAAACAAAATGCCGTTCGGGCAGCGAGAGTTAGGGGGTTCACGATCATTTCCCCGCCGAAAAAATCCCGCCGGTCAATTGCCCGCCGGTAAATTGTTCGCCTGGTAAAAACCCCGCGCGGTGAAAAGTTCGCCGGTAAAATGCCCGCCATGACAAAATCCCGTCGGTCAATTTCCCGCCGTAATTTTTGAAAAAATAAGCAATTAAGAAAGTTCTTTTTTAAATAACTTCAGTTTTGTAAACCTGTGTGTCATGCCACTATTTTAGTATCAATTGAAAAAAAATATACTAAACCTGCAAATAACCTAGGCGCTTTAGTGGGGGAATGGTACAACATTTACGTGTTAAGAACGAGGTTGAAACAAGAGATAGTAGCAGGCGAGTATTCATGTATAGTGCCGTAGGTCTGTAAAGGATGTCAAAATGCCATCGGGAAGTGCTTAAAATGGGCGTCGAAAATATTTTATAAATTTATATATCTTTATTTATTTATTTATATATCTTTTGTTAAACATGGCAATGTCTGGTTTATTAATACAGTTTTCTTTTTTGAATTTTGAATTTGGCATATTTTAATTTACAGTAAACAGCGGCCTCAAATTCATCTTACGCCTCCTGAGCGCATAATCCGCCACTGGCTGCACACAACGTAGGTACATATGTAAGTGGACCTTTATCACAAAAATAGGAGAATATCAGGGGAATCATTTTGCCTACAGCGGCGGGCAAATGACCGACGGGATTTTGTCATGGCGGGCATTTTACCGGCGAACATTTCACCGCGCGGGGTTTTTACCAGGCGAACAATTTACCGGCGGGCAATTGACCGGCGGGATTTTTTCGGGGGGGAAATCACCGGATCCCCATACCGAGTTGGGGCGCCTTCACACACACACCGATATTGTCGGTGTGGGTGTCGTGTCGGTATCGGTATAGGACATGCTTTTCACACACACCGATAAACAGTATGTCGAAATTGGAATAGAGGTTATATCTTTGTTAGCATCACCAGTGTCGCTGCGCCTTGTGAATATTCCAAATTATGGAATTCAGTTGTACTAGAGTGTCTTAGTATGAGAAAAGAACCTTGTCGTTACTGTATTGATTTTATTTACGAAAGAAGAAAGTGAGAGAAGGAAATTAAATTTAACAGCACTCGTATTATTTGATTGCATTTGTACTGAGACGACACTGAATTCAGTGAAATGCAAAAGCCAGCACAACGATACCGATGTGTTGGGACTGGTCTGTGTGAATCAGTGTATTTGGTTTGCATTGTGTACTAAAACCGAACGATCATTTACTGACCCATATCAACAGAACCATCCGACATACACATAATGTCAGATACGACAACCGACATTTTTACCGGATCGCTGGCTGCGTGAAGCAGTGCCATTTAAAACAATACATTATTGATGCAGCACGATACCGACACCGACAACGACAACGATAATATCGATGTGTGTGTGTGAAGCCGCCCTTATGGTACTTGCCGCCCGGTGCGGACCGCACCCACCGCACCTCCCTAGGTACGCCACTGAATCCAAATACACTTTTGTTGATTTAAGAAAATGCATGGCTTACTAGATATTTGTAAAAAAGTAAAATTCTCCAAAATCGTTTCAGCCCTTTAAATCGTTTATTTCTAAAGATAGATAAAAATTGTTTAAATACAATTTGTAGATAATTTTGTGCCGAATAAAGTCACCCTACTAGTTTTTACTTACTTATTTTTCGGTGACGAATTACAAATGTGTTTGTTTCCAAGGCACCCTTCATTCAAAAATGCTACAAACTTCTGAACAACTCAATGAAAAGTGATGTAACCAACTAGTTCACTTGCATAAGTTGTATTGTTTTCTATATTTCATAAATATATTCTTCACTTTATAATTACCAGTAGTCTCGGATGCAGTAAACAGTGAATATTCTATTTCGTACGTGCTGTTATTAAAACAAGTCAAACCACTATTTCAATGTAAAATAACACTTCCTTCTTTATTAAACCATAAACATGTTCAGGACGTGTAGCTTATTTATAAACATTGTATGATGCTTGAAAAACGGTAGGTACGTTTGGAAATTCACAGCAATTGAGAGTTACACAACTCTATTGAGTTTTTATTGCATTAATTTACTGTTGTAATGAATAATTTTAGATCCTCGTAAAAACTTTTGTAATTATTTTACTAATTAATTTATGTTTCGTTTTCAAATTTCTGGAGTGATCGTTTAAGCAGGCCGTATAAAATTTTATTTTCAGCAGCTGCGCATAAATTTCCGTTATCCTTATTTTCATGGCAGACTTTCTAACAACGGCGTTTCAATGCATTTAAAAAGCTTTATCAGAAGTTCGAACTATGAGACTTTTTGTATCCTGTCAAAATTCGATTTAGTGCACATCCAGTCGAAACTAAACGCATCAAAGTTCAATAAGATGTAGGTGGCATAATTAATGTGGAGCGTTCATTAATTATTTGAACGATTAAGGATTATCCTGTAGGTGCCGTCAGCAGTTCGGGATCCTGGCACGTGATTATTTATCTAACGATTCGTGCTAACCCATCAGATCATTCTAATATTGCTGACGACGCTTCGTTTGGTTTCGGCAACTCAACAATATAAGATTTTCTCACATTTTTCTTCGTGTTTGTTCTGCATTGACGATAGCATATCTTTGAAGATATAATATTAAATTTTTATATTCCAGTGGATACTCCAGCCTTTAAAATAACGTTTATTTAAAAATCGGAGTAACGTTCATACAGATTTTAGTTATGGAAAGGATTTAGATGAAAACCTTTAGAATTTAGGAAATCCAATGCTTAATCCCACTAAAAGTCAATTAATTCGGGAGCATAGAGTTATCCTGCCCAAGGATGTAGTATATGAAGATGCCAGTTGCCAGTATGAATGTTCTGTTGATTTGGTTACATTTTATTAATTTAAGTTAGAAGTTAGATTCAAATAAAGTTGGGTATGATGACTCATCGATGTAAAATTCTGTAACAAAATTACATATTTTTATAAGTACCTATATATCTCTTTCTCTTTCTCAACTACATAATATTAGAGAAGGAGTGTACAAAAACAAAAATCTGCTGTACTATTCATATTAGCGCAATAAACGTGTGTCGTGATTAAGAAGCAGCATCCTGATCCTGTCATTCTTTGAAAATATTGTTTATGCTTTTGTTATAATGTCTTTTAACTGCTTTGCTGATTTAATAAAGACCTACGTCGCCTAAATCTTACTCGCCTTTGATTTGTCCTGTATAATTTTTTGTTTTTATAGTCTATGTTATCTCATTATTACTGTTATTATTTCTTTTTTTCTCAATCAATAATTCTGTTTGGCTAGGAAAATAAAGTCGATTATTATTATTATTATTAATGAGATAACGCTCTCAAAAATCGGTAATTTTCGGAAAAACCTTTTGCAACATATTTTTCGCCATACTTTTGTCTCCTTACTCTTCATTCATCACTAGAAAGGTTGTGAATGGGAGAGGGGGGATTTGGATTGCCGGGGAGGGGTGATAAAGCAGGAAACATGAAAATGAAGGACAATTGTTGAATAAAAAGTATTTCTGTTTCTGGATCTTCTAGGCATTCCATCTGGCAGAGTAGTCTTCTTCAATGTCGAGGAGGGATTGATGATAGTAGGGGGTAGGGTGCAGTTGTACCTCTCGGATGGTGGGAGGAATGAGACATTTCAATTTTCAAATTTTAATTAAGTTAAACGGTTCTTGAGTTACACCCTAGCCGCCATTTTGAATTTAGAAACAAACGAAAAACGGCGTTTTACTTGTAGCCACTACTAACTTTTCACCAAGGGAAATTAGTTTGGATTAAAATTTGAATGTTTGCTCCCAAAATAACGCCCCTAGTTTGGGCCCCTTTGGGCCGATTTTGATGAAGGCTTGTTTTACCGATGAAGTTTTTTTATAGGCTTTAGTTTTAAATCGATCTAAAGTCCATTCACTCCCAAGAAAAACTAAATGTAAACACAATGACGCGCGGTATTCATGTGATCGACAGAAAACATTGAACAGGGCCGTATTAAAAGTTAAATACATTGATCAAAATTTGTTTAACAAACTATTTGATCTTAAACCGTGTAAAATATAATACACCCCTGACCAGGTTCTCGCTTGAAGTTTGCAAAACGTCACAACAAAATAGACCAATAAGAACCGTGCTGTCTCCCTGGAAACGACTGTTCACGCGTATATGTATTTGTTTTAGTTTTTCTTGGGAATGAATGGACTTTAGTAGTTTAGGTTCCATAGCCATAGCGTAAGCACCCACAGAGAAACATTTTTCAAAGATGGTGGTTTTGGACTCAGGAGGGCCCAAAACGTTGAGATTCGTCAAAACCTCCAGTTCGATTTTTTTTCGTTTGCACCTGCATACCTACTTTCCCTACAAAAATGTTTAGAATCTTGTCAGCTTTAAATTTGTATTGGTGAATATTTTTGTGGGGCCATTGAGACATCAGCGAGAGACCAAAAAAATTGACCTTTAACCCTCTCCACCCCCCTCACCCACCACCGCTAGGATCAAGGACTTATAGTATGTTATACCATAGTATACATCTTACGAATGTACCGGACGAACATCGAAGAAAGGAGGCTGGCCATAACTGAGAATATACTGGAAATTTAATTTCCTATCATTGCCGCCAGAGGGCGTTTCACTGATTTCAAATTGAAATTCCCATTTTTTGGGCAATATTCCTTAGTATATTTCAAAAAATATATTCATTGTAAGATAGCGATCAATACCTATGTAAAACTATTTGTTTGATGAGTTTTTAGGATTGCTGTCAAAATAGAGGGAGGGGGAACCTAATAACGTGTTACTGGAAAAAATCGTGTAACTTCGAAAAGGGTTACTTGAAATTGTCAAGATTGGTCTCGATGCAGTGAACTCTATACTAACTGGAGGGGGTTGCATAAATTCAAACTTGGCACGTTTTTCCTATGCGGTCGCGTCCATTCCAATTAGTATAGAGTTCACTGTCTCGATGTAAAGAGAATACGTACTTGATATTACCACAGACTATATATTGTCTGTGATATTACTAAAAAAATCCAAAACCACAACTTCTTATCTCCGTCTACCAATGGAGAGCGCAGCTTATCGAAGGAACAAAACGCTCGACTTTCCTAAAAAAATTCAAACGGTACCAAATATTTTTTTCACTGCTATATTGGAAGGAACATTAATAAGGGAGTAATTGGAAAAAAGATTATGTCAATAGCTCTTATAGTACCGAAGATATAGTCAAAAATGTGGTAGGTAGTAGGTATAACAGGCAATTGCCATTGAAAATTTTTTTTTAAGTTACGCTCTTGTTAATTTTCCTTTCAATAGCAGTAAAAAAAATATATTTGGTGCCACATGAATTTTTTTGAGAAAAGTCGACCTATTTATTGCTTCAACACGATTTTTTCCAGTAACACGTTATATATGGTTCCCCCTCCCTTTATTTTGACATCAATCGTAAAAAATCATTAAACAAAACTTTATACAGTGTGACTCATTTAGATTGGAAACGCACATGTAAAATCTGAAGTTATTTACCGATTTTAACCAATTTTTTTTTAAAATGTCACATAATGAAACATCTACTTCGGGACAAAATTTTAAATGTTTACTCCAATTTTCAGGGCACACTACGATAACTTTTTCGTACTGAAAATGGAGAATTGTTATTAGCGATTTGTTTATAAAAAAAATATCTACGCCACTGGATTCAGAATGCTTCCAAATAGCTGTCACCAAAATTTTACAAAAATATATTTATTAATAACAAAGTTATGACAACTTAAAGTTCGAAAACTTTCTACGCTAACAGTATTACAAAACAACACTCTGTATCAATAGATGGCCATTGAAATTTTGTTAATAATTCTTAAATTAAACTATTTAAACCATCAGTGGAGAAAAAAATATTTAAAGTAACGTAATCACTATATAATAACCGAGACGTGTGTATATGTTTGTGTTGCTGTGCACTTTTCCGACAGTCGCCGAATCCCGACGAATGCGGATGTGATATTTTAAAACCAAAGCTATTATAAATTTATAACCTACAAATTAATGCTACAATTATTATGTGAATTATAGATACCCCCACAAACCACGTAAATATTTGCATTAATTTTTTTCAAAGTAAGTTTTAAACATTTTAGTATAAAAGTCCGTCATCTTATTCAAGCGGTATTTGTGTCTAAATATATTTTCTTTGCTTAGAAAATACGTTCAAAGTTTCCTTATGGAGATTACGTGTAAAATAGAATTCGCTATTTGTGCTTATTTTTGGGTGAAAATTTTGTGTAAACATGCAAAGTTTGTCTGTCCGAGGTCCTTAACCCATTTCGAACATTAAAACAATGGCAGAAAGTATTTTCGCGAAAATTTTCAAAATGACAAGTATCGGAAACTTTTTCTCGATAACATGGAAATTTAATTATTTCAAGTTGAAAAGTTATTTAAATGATGAAAATTGATTCTATTATGCCTCGCGTTAACATTATCATGGTTAAAATGATGTAAAAAGTAGTAACAGCATTCATCGTAGACTAATTTATGTGTCCCGATACCTTCTTTCGGTAACTTTCGAAATATACATGCAGAGCCTCAACTAGGGGGGTGCGGAAGGTGCGACTGCACCGGGCGCGCTCTCTTTAGGGCGCCAAATAAGCAATTCACTCGCACTTGAGCGCAATTTACACAGAGGTGAATTGTACGTTAAGGCTGTGGAGCCTAAACTACTAGACCGATTTTGATGAAATTTAAAACTAAGGCCCATAAAAAACCTCATCGGTATCGGTAAAACAAGCTTCTCTTCAAAATCGGCCCAAAGGCGCCCAAATTAGGGGCGTTATTTTGGGAGCAAACATTCAAATTTTAACTCAATCTAAGTTCCCTTCGTGAAAAGTTAGTACACATGGTTACAAATAAAACGCCGTTTTTCGTTTGTTTTTAAATTCAAAATGGCGACAAATATAGCAATTCTCCCAGTTTTTACTTTTTAGGGTGTAGCTTAAGATCCATTTAACTTAATTAAAATTTAAAAAGTGGAATTTATAGCCAAAGGATGGTCAGAACTTTTACTTGTAATTGGTAAAGGACAAAAATTAAACGTAGGATTACGTAGCCAATTTATTAGTGCCCAAAATTGGTCAAAAATTAAAAATAAATTTTCTCAAAATCTGCTCCGAGCTTTTTTTTAATTTTTGAAATGTATCAAATAGTGAAATGTGTGTATAGTTCATTAAAAACTATTGGCACTACATTTATTTCTTTATTTCCCATAGGGGAAGGGGGATGAATGTTTGAAGTTGAAAATTTTAAATCTTCATAAATTTTTTGCTAACAAAGATGAAGAAATAAAATTGTACAGTGAAGTAGAGGACATTCTTTTAGTACACCAATTTACTTTCGGCATAGCCGGAAATGAACAAAATATTGAAAATATTTATGACAAGCCCTGTATATTATTTTAGGAGAAAATCAGAAATAGTTTTCTGATTACAACTATACCACACACTCTACATTAATTTTTTTATTTTTTCGAGTTATTATTACCCAAAAACTATTTTATTTTGAGTTATTATGGAAAAATCTATTTTATTTAATACGTCATTGTAGTAAACACGGGAAAGTTGTGTGCCAGTTTACTGGTCATTTAATTTGAATAAGTTATTAGGTACTAAGATTTTCGAGCTTATAAATACTAGATACGTAATGCAAATTGTCAACTAAAATAGTCTGTCAATACATATTCACACAGGCGTTCAACAATTGCACAATCAAGTTTTATAATAGGGGCGCATCTACAAATCTTGCACCGGGCGCCAAAAAGTCTAGTTGCGGCACTGTATAGGTACATGTTTGTGTGCTTATTTCGAATTTAGAGATTTTGAACGATGAACGATGTCGTAGGTAACATATATAGTAGTCGAATGTTTTCACCGAAAAAAATGTTTTTGTCTACATATTTAACTTAATATCTATTGATGAAAGTAGGTGGCAAGTGTATTGTTACGTAACACTATACCAAAGAGAATACCTATACTTTGACTATACTTCTAAATATACAACTTATATTGTAATTAAGAGGAAGTAAAATCCATATTTACTGCTGTACATATACGTGTAAATGGTGGCCTTTAGTTAGTGAAATAAACAAAAATTTGAAACCGTTTAAGGTAGAGAAAACAGATGTTATACAACGTTAGACCAGCTTCTATTTGTACATTTTATGTTTTATGGTATTTTTAGTTTTACTATAGTTAAAGATGAATGTTAAAACGTTCTCCCTAAGGCCATTCGTATTCCCAAAAAGTTGCCAGTGTCCAAATTGAGTTCTTTTACATTCAAAATTCATTCTAAACTATCCTTATGAAGTTCACACGGAATTTGTTATATTTTCGTTAATTTTTGGGCAAAGACTATGTGCAAAGACGTAACTAACATTGTGAAAGGGCCATTATGTATTTTTGGTCTCAAATCTATTCCAAAAAGTTTGCATTTTACATTTTTTTTAATAATTGGTAAAAATTTACTTTAAGTAGGTAGGAACGAATTCGTATATCATTACCAAATATCAACCCATTTTTGTGATTTTTACGTCAAATGTAAGTACATAAATGTAATCCTTTATTTTAGTTACTTTAATAACTTGATAAATTACAGATACTTACAGGGTCAAAAATCTGAAAAGGTACAAAAACGTAAATTTTTTTTCTTTTTTCAAGCAACTAAGCCAGCTCAACAAGGTGTGATATTTTAAAACAAAAGCTATTACAACCTACAATCACAGATACCCCCTCCCCCAAAGCACGCAAAACGCGAGAATCGCGTGTACCCCCGTTTATATTTAATAAAAGTAACGGAATCGCGCGATTGAGTAAATAAAGACCTAACATTTCCTTTTTAATCTTAGTTACCATGGAAATTATGTTATTGTTTAACTTAACCCTTAACCAGCGACGTCGGTCTGTGAGACCGCTACCGTTTTTTGTTTTTAGCCTAATTTTCTTAATTATTAATTGTGACAGTTGGGCACCTATCTACCTTCAAGTTAGACTATATTTACCAGAATGGCTATACAATGGTATCCCCCACCTTCTTATTGTGTGATTAAAACCCGCTAAAGTTAATTAACTAGCGGTCAGTGTGACCGCTGCTCGCGAGTAACGGGATTCCTCGTAGTCAAAAAAGTATGAAAAACATGCATTTTCAAAAGCATAGAAGAGGATTAGTCTTTAGTTATAATATTAGTATTAGTTTTTGGTAAATAGAAAACCGATTAATTTTTTTACGCATTTTTTTTGGAATCGTCTTCAATTACCATTTTCCAATATTTATTCTGATCAAACCAAAGGAAAAAAAAATCATCTGTATTTTCATAATAAAAGTTGACAAAAATAATCTAGTATTACTGTTCATTATCATTTACTAACATTTTCTAACAAAAAGTGGCTAATATAGCCTAGCGGTCTCAGAAACCGGTAGTCGCGTGTAGCGTGATTTGAACGGACGTCGCTGGTTAAGGGTTAACAGTTATGATAGATTCATAGATTTTTATTAAATATTACGTTACTTTAAATATTTTTTTCTCCACTGATGGTTTAAATAGTTTAATTTAAGAATTATTAACATAATTTCAATGGCCATCTATTGATACAGGGTGTTGTTTTGTAACTGTTAGCGTAGAAAGTTTTCGAACTTTAAGTTGTCATAACTTTGTTATTAATAAATATATTTTTGTAAAATTTTGGTGACAGCTATTTGGAAGCATTCTGAATCCAGTGGCGTAGATATTTTTTTTATAAACAAATCGCTAATAACAATTCTCCATTCCGAGTACGAAAAAGTTATCGTAGTATGCCCTAAAAATTGGAATAAACATTTCAAATTTTGTCCCGACGTAGATGTTTCATTATTTGACATTTAAAAAAAAAATTGTTTAAAATCGGTAAATAACTTCAGATTTTACATGTGTGTTTCCAATCTAAATGAGTCACACTGTATATTGATTACTAGTTTACAATGAATATATTTTTTGAAAATTGGCCAAAAAATGGGAATTTCAATTTGAAATCAGTGAAACGCCCTCTGGCGACAACGATAAGGAATTAAAAATCATTTCCAGCAGTTTCTCTTGGCTACAAATTATAGGATTTTTTATTGCACTGTTCTATCTCAAAATAGTTTCTGAGCTATGGCCGGCCTCCTTTCTTAGTTGTACACTTGGTACACTGTGCTGTATACTACTAGGTATCAGGTACCCCAAACAATGTAGGTACCATATAGTGGGTCTATCCGCTTATTGACTTTCCTTCTAGAATCATTGGTTCACGGGGCTTACCTATAGTTGATAAGATTTAGCATTTTTTATTGCCATGCGGAGAACTGATCAATCTTAGCATGTCGCTGTCACCAAAATCATCAGTCAATTATTATAAAAAACGTCCAAATAATGACATGTATATAGTATTATATACCGGGAGTTCGTTCTCAAAGTCGAACATAGGGATTTAACATGGTATTGAACGTTTTTGCCAATTGTTGCTCGCCTATTTAACTTAGAGACAAAGTAATGACATCAACAGAAAGAGAAAATTATTGCGATTCAAATAATGCTACTGGCAAGATTAAAAGTGCGATATATTCTTTTAAAGTACTAACTTAAAGTATGAAATTGTGTAAATAGCATTCCCTTGATTTTAAAATTTTACAGCAACTGTTTTTTGTACTGTTGGTTTGTCAATACGAATCACAAAACAGCCCACCTATATAGAAATGAATGCTATGTAGAATCGAGGCAACACCGATTACGACGTTGCGGTGGTTGTTCACAGTACTATACCAATTTAGCGCGAAATTCAAATATTTTCAATAATTATATTATTGATATCAGTTTTAAATCTAATAAATTTGTGTAATACAGTGATAGATATAATTAATTGTATTTGTTGAAGCAGTAATATTTGAATATTTGAAATACAAATAAAGGTGTATATTGTTATAAAAAAGAAATATTTTATTTCCTATATGATCTTTTGGACAGATATTTCTTATGGGCAATTAATTTAATGGGGTCAATCGCTTTGTCGTTTTTGTGCACCCTAACAAACTTTACAAACTTACAGTCTCTGCCCTTTGCTATTAAATTTACTTTGCGGCACCAAAAAAAAATTGCACATTTAACAATTGAATTGCATACACTTTTTCCAAAGTCTGAATGAACACTACAATTTACAGGTAAAAATTAATTTCTTGCAATATGATGTTATTAAGTACCACTGATAACTTTTTTCTGTGGCATAACCTTGGTATTAAATAATACAATCTCCCAAGAGAGTGGCTCACCAAAAAATACAAGAAATTTCCAGGCTTTGTCAAAGAAGAGTTCACGTATTGCTTAGCTTCGATAAAATCAATGTCTTGATCAGTGTCTCTGTATAAAACATTTCTTTTACATGCAGAACATTTTGTTAATTGGAGGCATTTTTTTGCAATGTATCCGGCAATATAAACTATTAGTCCAGTAACCTTATACTTCAGACCTTGCGTCAAATCCGGTAGTTCTGATTTTTTGCTGACTTATTTATGATGTTGGCCCAATGAATAATCCAAGTTTGAGACCTCGAGCGCCGAACGCAACCATGGCATAAATCGAAAAAACCGCAACATTTTCGACTTTATTTCAGTTTTTGGCGATTTTAAGCCTAAAGGACTAGTTTTTCGATAATACCTAAGCAGTAAGTTTTTAAAGTAGACTAAATTGTCTACAATATGAGATGAAAACTGTCTCTGTAGACCCAATAGTTTCCGAGATAAAGCTTTTCAACGTTTCTCATTTTTGTCGAACTTTGCAATTTTTAGCAATAATTTCTTGTTCTGAACGAATTTTGATCCTATTTCTTCGGGCCCCCACCCTCGATTATATTGTTGTGTATTCTAAAGAGGTTTGAGGAGTACGCAGACTCCCCCCTCCTCATCTTTTACATTTTTCATATTTCTGAAGTATACCCCTGTTATATTATCGAAGCTCTGTACGTTTTATGGTGGGATGTTAAAATTAAGTTAATTTTGCCTTCTTGGAAGGGCCCGGTTGAGGTTCGTCCGTATGTGGATCATCGTATCGTGATGGATGTCCCTATCAGGGGATCGCGATGTATCGTCGATGTCTTGTGCCCACAAGACAACCTCCATGTCGACATCGGACAGATCGCCGCCTTCTGGGGAATCGAAGTCTATTTCTACTGCAATATCCGGTACGTTGTCAAGGAGGCCCCGCTGCAGTGCCTGCAGACTGATGAGAATGGGCGAAGTTAGGTGAACAGATCGGGGGGGGGGGGGGGGGGGGGGTCAAGCCCCACAGATAATATGAGAAGAGGTATGTATATTTGTATAATGTCTATAGTTTTTTAAGATGTCACGGTAAGCTAGAGGGGCTAAATTGAAGTTTGGAAGGGCTTAGCCCCCAAGCCCCCCCCCCCACTTCGTCCATGCTGATAAGCTTGTCATCCCTGTCTTCCTGCAGCTGCACTCGTTCCTACAACCCCTCTTGCAACCGCAAGAAATCATCCACAAGAGGTGTTTGTGGGGCAGCGCCTCTGGATATCATTTTGGGGCAGAGTTCTTGTGACTTCGATATCCACCCCCAGGGAGAGGGTACAGTGTGACTCCCAACCACGCCTGTACCTGTGTAGTTCTAGGAACCTCTGATAGAGCCCGCCTGTGTTACTTGAGTGGCGCCTAAAATATTGCTAAAAATTGCGAAGTTCGACAAAAATGAGAAACTTTGAAAAGCTTTATCTCGGAAACTATTGGGTCTATAGAGACAGTTTTCATCTCATATTGTAGACAATTTAGTCTACTTTAAAAACGTACTGCGTAGGTATTATCGAAAAACTAGTCCTTTAGGCTTAAAATCGCCAAAAACTGAAATAAAGTCGAAAATGTTGCGGTTTTTTCGATTTATGACAAGGTTGCGTTCGACGCTCGAGGTCTCAAACTTGGATTATTCATTGGGGTAACATCATAAATAAGTTAGCAAAAAATCAGAACTACCGGATTTAACGCAAGGTACCACCCCTTTCAGGCGACAAGGTTACTGGACTATATAGTGCAACGGCTAATTTTATTTCTCTTAACTGGAAAGGAGCATTGCTCCAAGTTTGTTTCTGTTGCATGTTGTAATGGTGGAGTTCCAGCCGAGACTTCTCCCGTTACAAAATACCTTAAATTGTCGATAGCAGACGCGCTTATATCTTCTTTCTCGCAATTGGCACCTGGAGAATGAGTTGACATGAAATTATTGGTCAATAAAGTTTTATATGCATTTATAAAACAGGAAGCATTTGGAGACACATTCCTAGCTCCTTGACTTCTGATATAACCAAAAAAGTTTTCTAACGCGTCTTGGTTAAAAACTCGCATTAGTAAATAACCAATGCGTTCTTTTTGCAGTAACATTTTTAAACGTATAAATCCACGAAGAGTAAAAATTAAATTCCTCAGAGTCGGATTTAAAACAAAGCATTTTCTCCTGGGACAAAAATACCGCATTGTTTCAATTGTCTTTATCGCATTTTTCCAATAGACTTCATGGTTAGATGTTAATGTGAGACCTCCTTTTAATGGTTTACTAGCTGGTGCCACTTTACTACTGGAGTTCAGGCTATCGAAAAGCTCATCAAAGAACAAGAGCAATCTTGCTGTTTGTGCAGCTTCTAGGGGCAGTTTTACTTCTGAATCTATACTCCAATTTGCAATGCGATACATCAATTTTCCCACTTGATTGCTAAAAACTTGAGTGCAGCAGGAAACCTTCATTTTGTTGATAGCGCCTCTCATAATGTGCTTATCAGTTAGTTTTGGGCATATCCGATTTTCGTCCAATGAGTCTAGTTCGTAAAATTGTTGGATGTGGTTCCAATCTGCTACCATATTCTCTCCATTTAAGCAAAAATGCAGATTTTTTGTCAGCATGTTATTTCTTATACCTTTTATTAAGTGTGGAGGATCATACAGCGGTACTATTTCTACCCCATTTACTAGAAAACCATGGTAATGATTTTCAACACCTTCCTCACGACAGACCCTATCTGTTTCCTGAAGAAGTGAGTTGATGGCACTTTGGTTTGTTGAACCTTGGTCACAAATTGTTGCAATCACCTGCAAGCCAATGTTTTGAATTGCTGATATAAGTTCTTTCAGTAGCTTTTTTAAAGGAATCGTTTTTATAGGGCCATTAGAAAATGTAAACATTATTGGTTGCTTCCAGTGACGTCTTATTCCTTTCACCATAAATACATTGACATGATCGGCTAGGGTTGGGTTTCTTGATGTACCAAAGTCTTCTATGCCATTAATGCAATCTTCTCGTCGATTATACTGCACATTGGTGTCCAACGACATTTCGTCAAAAACTATTATGCAATTTCTGTCTTTTACATCCATCTTTGACACAGAGTGTTGCAAGTTTTTAATTAAACTGTCATTAATACCAGGCCTTAGAGGAATTTTATTCAATAAATTAGTCAAAGTGCGCGCTGAAGGTAAGGCAAAAATTTTGGATAGTAGCCGATATCCCTTAGCACTTGACTTAAATATAGTGAGAGCCAAAATTTTGTCATCAATAGTAAATCTTCGAGCTTGTGGCTTTAAACGTTGAGATCTTACTTGAGATATAATAAATTTATATGTGGTAGGATTAACGTAATTAAATAAATTTTGAAAATCAAGGGAATCTGCCACTTTTTGAGCGCAAGCTAATCGAACTTTAAATGACTTTAATCTAGCTTTACATTGACCTAGCCTTCTACTGTACGCAACAAGTCTTTTGTACAAATGTTTCTCCTTAGGTGTCAGTGAAGATTGTCTGGTAACTCCAACTTCTTTCAAAAAGTTGCATCGCTTTTGAGGTCTTTTATGTCTTTTTTCTACATCTTCATGAGCAACAATAACTGAAGATATAGCATCTGACAGAATATCAGTTTTGTAGTTCTTCTCATCTGTTACATTTAGGGTGTAAACTGCCTCTACTTCATATGTAGTCAGGTTTGAGGAGCTGGGTTCTACACTGACTTCATGCTCCACCATTTCATTTTCTTGGAACTTGTTATTCGGAAACTCCTTGGCGTTAGGTAAATTTAAGGTAGGAATAGCTGTTGCTGTAAGTCCTCTTCTTGTTCCTTGTACATGACACTCCGTGGAAAAATGTGAATGGCACACCACATAAGTTTTGTACACTTCTTCGGGAGTTTTCTTTAAAAGTTCTTGATTATTAACGTTGCGTAGCCACTGCTCAAAAACATTCAGTTCCTTTAATGGGAATCGGTGGCGCGCACTGTCTGAATCTGTGCAGGATGGTACACAACATTTCTTTTTCCGAATTAAATTCATTGTTTGTATTAATAAAATACTTTTAAAACACTTTATCCAACAAAAACACACAAATACACACTACAACAATAAAGAAGGAACAAATACCTATAAAGACGTCGGCAAAATTGTATAACGGGGAAGGATAGTCTTTGGTATAACCGTTGATTGACGAATCCCTTTAGTCAATGGTATAACCTAAAAGTAATTGAGCACGCCAAACGCTTTATAGATCATGTAGAACACTGTAATTAGACTGTAATTACAGTGACTTTATTACAAACAGTGACGACAAGAGGCGATTATCCGCCATTAAGAGGCCAAATTGTGGGCGGGTTTATATGAACTGAACGGTGGTATCCTAGCAACTTGCTAAATTAAAATAAAAATCACACGCTGATCAAAGGTAAACACCATAGAGAAAAGAGAAGAGAGGTGCCAATACCATACAATTATTTCACTCTAGAGTCCCTATATAGAGAGAGTACCGCAATTGGTTTGGGCGTTACTTTGGAGCTAAAATGGCGGCTGCATATTATGGTTGTCTTGTCAGGGATCAGCTGTTGTCAGTTGTCAGCTGTCAGTTGTAATAATTTTTTATCACACCAATACCTTTTCTTCAATTCAAATTTCCCGCCCTTTTCTGGAGTCAAAATGGCGTCAATTGCGGTACTCTCTCTATATAGGGACTCTATTTCACTCCAAGTTAGCGCGCCCTCGTTGAGCCCTTACCAAACTAAAATTTAATTTTGTCGGTAATATAGTGCATCTTACTTATCATTTGATGATTATTTAATTTAAAATAATCATATATGTAAAAAAGAAAAAAAAGAAGGTTGTTGATTTATATATTTTTCATTTGAAGGAATTGTGTTTTGTATTAAAAGTTATTGTTAAAAAGTTTCATATTGATGTATTTATTAAAATCAGAGTCATTAAGCTTAAAATCTACTACGTTACTGCTGAATGTACAACATAAATTTTAGGTTATTGCTCATAATAAATGTACATTTATGGAATGTAAGTACTTACCAGGTGTATTAAGTTTCGATATTATGACTTATTCCAATTTAATTTGGGATTTTACCTCAATTTTCTGTGCCGAAAAAGACTGTGAGTGACTTTTAAATTTCACTCACAACCTTTTCCGGCACAGAAGACTGAGGTAAAAGTCAGAAAATCGAAACTTAATACACCTGGTAAGTATATTTCATAAATGTACATTTATAACCAGAATAACCTAAAATTTAATATAGAGTTATTTGACAAATGATAAGTAAGATGCACTATATTACCGACGAATTTAAATATTAGTTTGGTAAGGGCTCAACGAGGGCGCTCTAACTTGATGTGAAATAATTGTATGGTATTGGCACCTCTCTTTTCTTTTCTCTATGGTAAACACAATCAGGCCGCCATTAAGATGCAAAATATACCACGGCCAATCAAAATCGATACCACGCTTGTCGTCACTGTTTGTGATACAGTCACTGTAACTGTAATTACAGTGACTCTATTACAAACAGTGACGACAAGCAGCGATTAGCTCCACCCATCCGCCATTAGGAGGCAAAATTTTGGGCGGGTTTCTATGAACTCAACGATGGTATCCTAGCAACGTGCTAAATCCAAATAAAAATCACACGCTGATCAATGGTAAACACAGTCAGGCCGCCATTAAGATGCAAAATATACCACGGCCAATCAAAATCGATACCACGCTTGTCGCCACTGTTTGTAATAAAGTCACTGTAACTGTAATATGCATACAGCGCCATACAATGTGTGTTCACAATACTACAATTTTCGCTCAAGGTTATTCCATAAGACTTTCTATTCTAGGTGGGCTGTTCTGTGATACGAATTTGACGTTAAACCACGTATTAAAGTTTATTTATCTAATAATGAATACCTATACCAACGAAGAAAGGGTTTTTATGGTGAAAACCTTTCATTGTGGCGCTAATTTCAGAAGAGTTCGAGATTTCTTTGCCGTTAATTTTAATACTACTGTCATACTTTAAGTTAGTATTTTAAGAATAAATCGCACTTTTAGTCTTGCCAGTAGCATTATTTGAATCGCAATAATTTTCTCTTTCTGTTGATGTCATTCCCTTGTCTCTAAGTTAAATAGGCGAGCAACAAATGGCAAAAACGTTCAATACCATGTTAAATCCCTATGTTCGACTTTGAGACAGAACTCCCGGTATATAATATTATTCTTCTTTTGAACCAAATTTAAGTTATTAAGAAGATAATATATTTACACTTGTAGATACGACATCTTGATCTCTGCATCATTCTTGGAAATTAAAATAACAAAGTAACTTTGAATGTAGTTTCTCCAAATCTCCTGGTCTGCTGTTGTACTTCCTCCCCATGGAAGTTTCTAATGTAATGAATTAAGATAAGACATGTATAGTGAACAAAATGACAAACACCAATTATGATAGATAGAATAATCGGCAAGGAAAAAGGAGTTTAAATACCTATGTATGGGAAATGGGCGGAGTGATAGCCAAGAAAAGGCGGAATACAAGAAGTTGCAGAGATGAGGATTGGGCCTTTTGCCTACAGCAAGAAAAGAAACTGTGAAAGGAAAGACATAGGTAGTGCCTCTGCACCTACAGAGTAAAAGTAGATGAAGACATGGATAAATAAGCTTGACAAACATGTATAATACCATTGAATAAATCACTCGAGGGTAATACGGAATGGAACGAATTGTGGGCTTTGTGGTATGATGACGTGGTCACATTTGTTTGTTATCTCATTACTTACAAATGGAAACATAAAAAGAAGACAAAAATTAGTACTGAATAAGGTAAGTACCTCTAATAGAATTTATTTATATTAAGTATACTTTTTTTACTAAGAGTTTCATATAATCAATATATAGGTATAATAACCTAAGGCTATAAATAAAAAAAGCTAAAGGAAATAATCATAAGGTTTCTCACTTTCCAGTGTGCACTGAATGAAGGGAACAGGAAAAATATGAAAAGCTGTTAGCAAGTAAAACGTTTTGTTTTTGTGTAGTGGCACCACAGTACCTTTTTGTAATAGTCCTGTGTTCTGTCATTATCAAAAGAAAACTAGTTACCATCTACAATTGTTGGACACAATTAAGACCTACTACCATGGATCAAGGAACAAATACTTCTTCTGTTGCATTAGAACGTGTACTTAAGGATTTAGAAGATTTCGAGAAAAAATACCAACGATGTTTGTATTATTAATTATTTTTTAAAGCGCGATTTCGAAAAAAGCAAAAACATGAGTTAAATGTTTCATTTTAATGTTTGTTACCAGCACTAACTAAACACAAGCAGTTGATGAAGGAGACACATTCTTTAAAATGTGAAAAAGAAGTTTTAAAAAGATCAGTTGAAGAGTATAAGGATTTAGTATCGTATTATCAACAACAATACATTGTAAGTAACAATCTATAATAATATAATGGGGTGTACACATTTTAAGGAATAACAGGAAACATTAACGAAAATTGACGATATCCGAGTAAAGCAAAACAAATTCAACCTAGCAAATTTACACAATTTGAAGAAAATTGAACAAACAGAAACTTTGTTGAACACAAATAAGATGCATCTTAATACTGAAGGTAGTATATAAATTTTATTAACCATTAGCATAATGTATAATGTTAAACAGATATGAAGATACCACAATTTTCTACACTAAAAATTCGAAAGGACGATTTGATAAAAGAAAAAATTCGTCTAGAACAGGTTGTGAAAGAAAACGATAAGAAATTGAAAGAGTTAATGGAACAACTGCATACATCTCATTTATTATAATTCTATTAATTATTCATAGATTTTTTCACATTTAATAATTTCGTTATATTCCTCAAAAATATCTAATAAAACTTTCGCATTCTTATCCACTTTTTCTATACACTTTTCCGTATCTTCTATCATTGTTAAAAGTGATTTCGATAAAAGATCCTTTTTCTTTTTAGCTTTTTCGATCTTTTTCGATAGTTTCTCTTTCAACTTTGTTAAAAAATATCCCCTTAGATTTGTAGCTGGAACTTCTCCTGTCGGTCTCCTAAAAATTCCACATTATAAACATATAATTACGTTACTGAAGCAACTCACCATGCTACATAATCAAGCGGAGCTTCCTGCTCTAACTTATTTAAGGAAAGTATCTTATCGGTAATTTGAAACTCATCCCACATCGAATCAACGATGTTCTGGGTTACAATTTTAAAATTGTCTTGTATGAAGAGTTTTATGAATCTCAATTCCTCATTAACATCACCTGTTTCACTGAAACATAATTTGCTAAGAGTATGGTACCTACTAAAGAGAGGTAATCTTACCTTAAGCATAAAGCTAATTCTTCTGCGACATTTCTTAATAACAATCTGAATAGTTCAGGATTTTCCTTCATTGCTTTAATGTCCATTTTATAAATATGTTTTGAAATCTTGTAACTGAAAAAATAAAACAAAATCAGTAACTTCAGTGCTGCCAATAGCAGCCATAATAACGTAAGTAAAATCCCTAAATGATTGGTAGCGTTCGGTGCTTAGATTATATTATACTATACAGGGTGTAGAATTGGTTTACGGCATTGATTAATGATTATATACTTCGTGTACACGAATGGTAATACAGTGTAGAATTAGGGATTTCAATGTATAAAAATCTTTATATTCGGTTACCGATTACTGTCAAAGCATCATCGTCGGTAGGTGCCATTGATCTAGGAGTCACGAACTGACGTTAAATCTCAGTACGTGTGTGGGGCAGCCTCATTAACGGAAATCCTCCCTTCCCCCTACAAAAGCCCTATCTCGGGTTTTTATCGACCTAGGGGGGAGAGGGGTCGATACCTAGGAAGGTTTGGAGAATCTAATAAAAAATATTTGAGGTCGATCGGACCCTCCTTTGGGGCACAGGGTATCCCCAACTTTCAAGAGACCCTGTGCCTCAACGGAGGGTCCGATCGACCTGAAATATTTTTTATTCAATTGTCTAAACCTTCCTCTTTCCAAAAACGTATCGACCACCCCCCTAGGTAAATAAATAAAAAACCGAGATAGGGCGTTTTGTAGGAGGGTACTCACGAAATTTGACTTTGGGAATTTTTTTCGGTAAGAAGATGAACTCGCACACCAAAACTGAGGCCAGATTTGGATTCCTCGCACCCGATTTAGTCTAAGACCAAAATTTCATGGTCCATTAGAATATTAATTAATTATTACCACACCACAGACACAGTGTTACTGCTTATTGCTTATTTCTTATTTCTTATTGCATACCGATACCGACACTATAAATCCAGCTTTAGGGTAGTTGACTTAAACCAATCCTAACTTCACACCTAAACAAACGTATTTTGGAAGAATAACATAGCAAGAATCATGGCCAACCCTGGACAGTGCGAGCTTTTTAAAAGGTAGGTACTCCAAACACTGCCACTTAGAAACCTAGACAGCATTCAACTTAATCATTTCTTAACTTTACCCACGGACGTATAAAAAACAATCACAGAATAAGTAAGGGGACCTTATTCTGTGGCTCAATTTTTAAAGGAGTAATCCACAGACCCACAAACTACTAACAAAAAAGTGATTTGTGCACAGACCATTAAAAATATTAGTGGTCTGTGGAGTAATCTTTGATTATATATATAATCAAAGCGAGTAATGAACCCTGAAAATTTAGCGGTTATATTTGAAAGTTGCAATTTATAATTTGTCATTTCATTATTTCTGAATTTCAATTCTGTAACTATATTTTCATCATCACTTGCTTGGTATCAACGACGATTCTGCTGTTGAAAGTATTTGTAAAATTTCTTCTGGAACGTGGTTTTCGATGTACCTACTCAAAAATGGCATAATTATGTGTAACCATTTAACAAACAAAACTTGTTTATTTACACACGACACATAGCAACAATCGTTTCCAACGAAACATCACGCTCTATTCCTCTCTATTCATACTATGTATATAAAAAATGTCAAATATGAAAGCAACGAAAGGTAAGATCACGGACGTATAAAAAACAAATGGACTGCTAATTATGTTGAAATAATTGTCCCCTGCCTGGGCGCCGCCATACTGTGCTCAATCACAGAATAAGTAAGGAGACCTTATTCTGTGGCTCAATTTTGTATTGGTGTATTTCTAAAGAAGTAATCCACAGACCCACAAACTACTAACAAAAAAGTGATTTGTGCACAGACCATTAAAAATATTAGTGGTCTGTGGAGTAATCTTTGATTATATATATAATCAAAGCGAGTATAATGAACCCTGAAAATTTAGCGGTTATATTTGAAAGTTGCAATTTATAATTTGTCATTTCATTATTTCTGAATTTCAATTCTGTAACTATATTTTCATCATCACTTGCTTGGTATCAACGACGATTCTGCTGTTGAAAGTATTTGTAAAATTTCTTCTGGAACGTGGTTTTCGATGTACTCCAAAATGGCATAATTATGTGTAACCATTTAACATCTCTGCATTTAACCAACAAAACTTGTTTATTTACACACGACACATAGCAACAATCGTTTCCAACGAACTCTATTCATACTATGTATATAAAAATGTCAAATATGAAAGCAACGAAAGGTAAGATATAAAACATTGAGGTTAAGTCAAAGACTTTGAAGTTTGGACCACTTTCGATTTGACGTTTGAAATTGCCAACTAAAATCGATCTCTACAAGAAAATAACTAACTAAGAGCACAGTATGGCGGCTCCCATGGTGGGGACAAATAAATGTTGCCGGTACGTACCAATTAGCAGTCCATTTGTTTTTTATACGTCCGTGGGTAAGATATAAAACATTGAGGTTAAGTCAAAGACTTTGAAGTTTGGACCACTTTCGATTTGACGTTTGAAATTGCCAACTAAAATCGATCTCTACAAGAAAATAACTAACTAAGAGCACAGTATGGCGGCTCCCATGGTGGGGACAAATAAATGTTGCCGGTACGTACCAATTAGCAGTCCATTTGTTTTTTATACGTCCGTGACTTTACCTTATGGAGGGCAGGGAGATCATACCTGCCAACACTGCGGGAGCCATTTGGAAAATGTATGGGGCGTGGGGGGGGGCATATTTTTAGGATCAAAATGGAGCATTTTGACCTTTCTATATGAGTGCAAAAATTAATGTTATAAGTAGTAAAATTTTAATCTGAACAATTGTTGCTAAAAAATACCTAATTCTTGATTATTTTCATGAAATAGTGTATGAAAACAAGGAAGTTATCCTGTAAAGAAACTTGCAAATTGCGGGAGTTTATCATTGTAATACGGGTAACTAACGGGTACTAAAATGCGGAAGACTCCCGCTTTTTGCGAGAGAGTTGGCAGGTATGAGGGATGATTCTTGGTGGAGGAAGATGGAAAAGTAAAACAAACCCAGAAATATGTATTAGGTAGGACCTATTTGATTATTTTTATTTTTTAGGCAGGTACCAATACACGTCCTGGCCAGAAACAGCAAAATTTTATTTTCGACCACATCACATCCCCAACAACGAACAAAGGTTGCTGGTCTTTATTTGCTTTCTACGGGCAGTTGACAACTGTTTAGTGCCGGTCAACTCCTTCGCAGATGGAGGCTGCTGGGCTAGCAACGTCCTGTCCCCTGTTTCTGCACCCCTTATTGCGCTACCGCTGGGGCCGACGGTAGCATGTGGGGGAGGGGACGGAGTTGAAGACGATGGAGGCGGGGTTGGTGAGCGGGACGATGGAGTTCGTGAAAAAGATGGAGGGGAAGGCGGAAGAAGTGGTTTGGAAGGCGGAAGAGGTGAAGGGGAAAGCGGAAGAGGTGGAGGTGAAGGCGGAAGAGGTGGAGGAGAAGACGGTGGAGTTGGTGTCGGCGACGAGGGAGTGGGTGACAGTATGGGCGGCGGCGGCGATGGGATAGGTGGTGGCAATTGGATAGGTGGCGGTGGAGAAGATGCGGCGTTTGAATTTGGAATTCGATGAGGGAAGGGAACAGATAGGAAAGCGGAGAGTGCGACTTTGACGGAGGTGACGTAAACATCAGAGAATTCCTTCTGCCTACATTCGTCAAACACACTTTTAAATTGCCTTAAACGACGTAGGCGTTGGCATTCTCTGATGCTTACGGGGGAAAATCGGGAAGGGGGGCCCCCATACGTCAATACCCCCTAGATATGTTGGGTATTTGGTGCTTTTTTCCGCCATGATTATTATCAAACAATACCCTAAAACAATTTAGCATATTTGAATACAAATTGTTACGATTCAATTTTTTTACCTTTTGGCAGTAACATTCACCCTGCTTCACACGAATTTTTATGACTTTCCTCAG
This sequence comes from Pyrocoelia pectoralis, assembly GCA_036250285.1. Lineage (NCBI taxonomy): Eukaryota > Metazoa > Arthropoda > Insecta > Coleoptera > Lampyridae > Pyrocoelia > Pyrocoelia pectoralis. Next base: position 11,940,113 of record CM070075.1, read on the forward strand.
AAACTATTTTGTCAATCAGCACCGTATCAGTTTTATCCCTTGTCTGTTCATCACATGCTTAATTGTAATCTACAATTATTGGTATATTAATAACATACTTTCTCGCATTCATAGGTACTAAAGGTCTATTTCACATTTATATACCTATACGTATTATACTGCAATATATTTCAAAAAACTTTTATAATTAACCATTACTTACAATTTTACAATGTGGACCAGTGTACTTGTAGCATCAATTTCAACTTCGTTATTTGAAACTCCTGGATCTAAAACAACCATTGAGATCTATTGCGTGGAAGGTATTAGTTTCAAGGTGTTCTATATATAGAAAGTTTGGGTACCTATGTGAGGTTTGGTAGCTGTAATAAACAGTATTTAAAATTTCATACTCCAACAAAAGGACCTACTTGTATCTACGATAGCAATGTACGTACTTGCCCTTTAATCTCTCGAGAAAGATGTAATGATGGAACTGCAGAACACTTTAATTTTCGCTTTCCTGCTGCTCTGTTTAGTTGGATATCATTTGAAGTAAAATGTATGACGTGTGTGAAGCTGAAGATAAGATAGCCACGGCATTTCAGCGACGATGTGACCAGTATGCGTATAACGAAACGTGCTACAGAGAATCACATTGATCGTTTTTTATTTATAATATCAATACTGTTTGAGATAAAGCAATTGTAAATTAGAACATGTTGTAATTTTTCTTGCATTGCACGTGAAATTTTAGTAACAATGTTAGTGATATTTAGCCTGCCAACTTTAAAAAATCATTATTCTGTACCACTGATTAATACTTGAATTGCTGCAAAATGAATGGGAAAATGTTTTGTAGTGGCAACAAGTATACTTTGAAATAAAAATTGCACCGTCTTGCCACTGGCATCGTGTAAAACCGACAAAAAAAATTCTTGAAATGTTAATCGCCTGTGCAAGTTTTCTTGCATTGCATACCATGCAATTGCACCGTGTAAAGCGGCTTTAATAACAACGATGCAATGCACATAGCACATGGCCTCTTATATTCAAGAATAAATCATTTTGATACTGTAACATAAAAGTTGTAACTATGTAAAAACTGCACTTACACCCCGAGTGGGGCAGCGACATACATTCGCCGTCTTTGGGAAAACTATTGGTGTTCCTGCAATCAATTAAATTCTCACGCATTCCCAAAAGTATAAAGTATCTTAATGTAAAATTTTGATCGATTTCGTTGATAAATAAAAGAGTTAGAGACCTAGTTTCGATCGAAGAAAAAGCTAGTTCTTCTTTCCATTTCGCAAAATTCTGATACACCCAAACACTATTGACGTACAGTGAAGTTAGTATAGAGTTCACTGTTGACGTATGACTGAAGAGACGACGAAAGTGAATATGCATCATTGATTTGCACCTGGCGTCACTGACATTCAATGAAAACGCAACTAAGGGTCAGTTGTTAAGACGTTAAGCCCCAATGCTATTAATAAGGGCCGGTTGTACATCTGCAGCTTAATGTAAAGCCGATGCTTAGCTGAGCAGTAAACTTGCTAAACCAGTTTTGTACAATGACTTTTCGTGGCTTAAGCTCCACTTAACTTTAAACTTGGCCTAAACTGCATTTGTACAATCGGCCCTAAAATAAGTTATAGTTATACTGCCTCATTTGCAGGGGTGGGCAGTCACAAAATACTTGTATTGAAAATACAGTATTTGAAATACATTTGTATTTTGTATTTTGTATTTGATGATTTTTCCCTAAAGTATTTTGTATTTTGTATTTCAAATGCTCTCTTATGAGTATTTTGAATTTTGCATTTGAAATACAATTTTGCCACCGCAATGTTAACGATAGGTTCAGAGTAAATTCTAAGTACACATTTTCAAGAACCTACTTTCAAAACTTTCCTAGAAACGTCTAACTAAATCTCCCAAAAAAACACCCCGTATGCGTATAAGTATTTTTGTATTTTTGTATTTCAAATATTGTATTTGTATTTTGTATTTTTAAAAATAATATAAAAGTATCTTGTATTTTGTATTTCAAATACATTTCTAGGAATATTTTGTAATTTGTATTTGAAATACGCTAGTGCATGTATTTTGCCCAGCCCTGCTCATTTGCCCTCTTCTTCGCCATTTTGACATAGGTCAGAAATCGTATTCTATAGCACAGAAGAAATACCTACGGATTCAGAAGCGACATTACCCGTCTCGGCAGATACCAATTTGCAATGCGAAAATACTTCCTTTTAAGATGGCCGTCGAACTAAAATGAACTAAAAGGAGGTTTCAAGAGATACTGCCGTATCTGGCGCAAAAAGAGCAAAAAAATGGTTAATTATCACACAACCCAGCGTACACAAACCTGGTAACTGATTTAAATCCACAGCAGTTCAATCCATGCAGTATGTAAAAGGTAAGGTACTAGGCGTCCCCAGCAAACATCATATGGTGCTTGGTGCACATTAGCAAATGAGCAGCCACCACATTGTAGATTTACAAATAAATGCAAAATGAAACTTTATGGCAATTATTAATCTCCTATTAAGAAATGAAGCACGTGACAAACAGTTACATGAATAAACGCAATGCAAATTTAACCTTTATACCACGAGGTAAAGCATGATGCAAATGTTTACCGGTAGGGACAAATAATTTCCAGCAAGCCCTAAATAAATAAAAATAAATAAATCGGTTACGCAGTTAACAAATGCAAAACGGTAAATTAAAACCAATACTACCTCGAAATAAATAAAACACAATTTATATCACAAAACAAACGAAAATGCGAAACGACGCTTTCACTTCGATGGCCTCACCTCACCGTAAAGATCCCCTGTTGCATTTTTGTTTTTACCTTAGACCATATACTACTGGACTGCCGGTTCCCTATTAACCCAATGTAAAAAAAAATCAGCCACTTGCAAGCGAGAGAGCAGTATTTTGCATCCTTTTGGATACATTTTTATAGGTTATGTTCATGTTATGTCAAAGAATAAATACTTATTATACGAACCGAAAGTATTTATTCTTTGGTTATGTTTCCTACAAATGATAACCTCAAACTTTCAATTTTAACTTTTGCCCTAGACATTGTTTGTCTAGGACTTTTGCACTTTGCAGTTTTTTTTACAACTGGTAAAGGTAATTTTCAACTAAATAAAGGATGAAAGTGAAAAACGTTCAATTAGATTAAGGAGCGGGAAACTGAGAGTAGGTACGGTAAGTTATTGTAATTGCGTTTGACTACCAAATATGATATCATATAAACATTCGGTGGTTATTGCACAGGGATAGCACTAGGCCACCCGTTTGAATATGGGAAAGTAAAAGTAACTCTTTTATAATATTCTTTATTGATTTGTAAAGTTAATTAACCTATGAAATTTGGAACGAATGTTGGTATCTCTTTCGGATGCGAGTCGCGCTACATGAAATAGTTTGATGTTTAAGTATAAGTTTATAATGTTTTTTATCAGTTGCGCTCGGTGGTTGTCTAACTCAACGGTATTCAACCGGGGGTACGCGTACCCCTTGGGGTACGTCAGATAATCCTAAGGGGTACTTGAAAATTTTTAAATAAATTTAATATCTGACTGATGATCAAATGAAAAACTTGTTGTGTCTAGTTACTCACTCACTCTAGCGCAAGGTCAAATGCCTTTATATAAAAGTATAAAACACAAGTGGCTATCGCTAGTACGTGGTAAATAAAAAACTTGGGGTACTTTAAGTCAGAGACATTATCTATAGGGGTACACGAAAAAAAAAGGTTGAATGCCACTGGTCTAACTGACTTTGGCTACTAACATGTTGATCCATGTCTGCGTTATTAAAACAATTGCATACCAGTGCATATACCTGTAATAGCAAAAATTCTTTTCGGGGTTTCTTCACATGTGTTTGGCGAAGTACCCTTTCTACTTCCTGACAAATGTTAATCACGTCTTTTGATGGGAAACACAACCTACCCCTGTTTTTTATTCTGATTAGTGTATGTACTTCATCATCTGACATCGCAACAAGTTGTTCTTTACACAAGTTGCATTGAATTTTTTTTTTCAGTCGGAACACTACGTATCCTGCAATGTACTGAGTTACATTGTCAACATAACTGGAAAGCCCCCACCATGTAGCTACATAATCATGGTCAAACTTAACTATAGGATCGTCTAATAAATCGGGATTACATAAGAAAGGGTCTTCGTGCAAGGGCTTATGATTTATAGAAGAGACGTGCAAAATTTGTACATCTCCAATGGCACAATTACCATTTTCTGAACCAGATACTTCACTTCTTATTAACAGTTTCTTGTATGCTGTCTCAAACTGCTTTGCGTTGGGGTTATTATTAACCCCCCCCCCCCCCCCCCCCCCGGCTTCTGATCGCACTGAAAAATGTTTCAATGGGGTCTTGTAGCAATTTATAAGTGAGGAGATATTTTAAACCTTTGTGTTTGTGATGGTAGTCATAAATTGAAAAAACATTCCTCAAACAAACGATTAATCCTACAAATCCCGTTTTCCTCTTTCCTTCGATCATCAATTTTCCGTCGGCATCTTCAAGTTGAACAATATAATTTTCAAACCGCTCTGCGTGGTCCTTTAATTGTTAATAAGATACGTCCGTTAGAGGTATGTTGAACTCATTTTTTTTGGAAAAACGATTTCGGCAGTTTAAAAGATCAAACACATCGTTAAACATTTGACAAAATTCAACTGTTCCCTCTACATCTTCAAATCCAGATATCCCAAGCTCATTAACAAATTTCAGTGCACTTGCACTTAATGTTTGCACTGCCAGTCTAACATTCATTTTATTTTCTTGGTAGTTAATGTGTTTCTTACTCAATTTGTTGGCTGCATGCAGTTCTTCTTTATGTTGTAATGAATTAAGATTTACAATCACTTCCCAATTTACGACTCTACCATCCCTAGTACGTAAAATTGTCTTATCACCTAATGTGTTTCTGATTAGTTTCATCATATGGCATGGATCAAACATAAGAAACATTAAATCGTTGGTCATTGGGTTTATGAAATGAGGTCGAAATTCTGGTCCATATTCCAAATTTGCTCCCAAATGATGGCACATTCTGCTGTTTATATAACTTCCATCAAACGTAACAGAACACACAATTACTCCTGCAGTATGAAGAAGTTCCATACATGTTCTCAGTATGTTGGCCCTTTCGCTACCTGACAGTCCACATATCAAAAAATATCCTAAGGGAAGTTTCCAACCACCATTTAGAGCAACTGCTAAGATCACAAAAGCATACTTTGCTTGTTGCAAATTATCACATTCTTTGTCTGCACCTTCAATGCCCAGATCTACATAGCCATAATAGTTGCCACTGTGTTTGTCAAATAAAATTTGTTGACGTATTGACATATCGTCCAAAACTATATTAATACAGGGCGAAATTTTTGTACGATTGGCAATGGCTTCAAATGCTTCTTTAGTAAAGCCAGGACGTCCCTTTACCACACAGTACCATTCTCTTATGGTCGATGAAGCAGGAAGACAATTGTTCAATTTTCTTCTAACGTACTGATACGCTTTATCAGAATAGAAGTGAAGTGTGAGAGCAAAAGTTCTCAATTCCGGGCCATACTTCTTTGTTCCTTTTGTTAAATTGCGCTTCAGTATGTCTTGAAGAACTTCAGGGATTGACGTCTAAAAAAACATAATGTGACATTAAAATTCTTATATACACTGTTTCATGTTGATAATAATTAATGTTGTTATAGAGAGTTTTATCAAGGTTTTATCCTTAGATCATTCTACGGTTCTAAGTTTATATGTATTTTTCCACTATCAATCAGGATTGCATGCATTTATGTTTTAAACTGAAACACATGTAGGTACCTACCATTAAATCATCCATAGCCTTTTGAGTTAATAGCTTATTCTTCTTCTTTAAGTGTTGTAGCTAATGTTTCATCGACTTATTTTTTCGTAGTAGCCACCTGTTTTTGTTGTGCAGAGATTTGATTTTGATTCTTAGTTTTCTTATTAGATTTGTTGCACATTCTAACGACGTATTACAATTTGCAGTGCTCGCATCAAGTGAATCAGGGTTACCCACATGTTGTGATGCATTCAATCGTATCCATTGTGGAGTAGCACCTACAACAATTAATACTTGTATACTTGTTTTCCAAATTTACAAATGAACAATGTTGAGTAAAAACTTATGAAGGGGAACTTAGTTCGATTAAACTTCAATTTATCTACCAGAACGTACATGTTCAACTTGGATTAACTTAGGTAATACAAGGCAATACTCACAATAATTGTCAATATGGTCTTCAACAATCTCATTGTCATCAACCACGGGAAGAGTTGTTGTCTGTTCTTCATCTACTTCATGGTCATTTAATGGAAAATAAGTTTCATGTCCAATCTGTTGTTCATCGACAGCATCCTTTACGTTTAATACAACAAAGGTTGTTGAATTCCCATTACTTTCATTTCCTTCAGAACTCTGAACTTCAGCAGGTACTCTTGACAACTTCGAGGACATCAATGTTCTTGCTCTACAAATATTAAATTGTAATATAGTCTTTCTTACAGGTAAAAGAACCACCTTTTACGAATCACAGGTATGCTTCCTTGTTTCAGTCTTCTAAAACCTCCCCCTGCTCTATTGTCGATAAAATCAGTTTCGACAAAATGATCAGAACATATCTGCATTGTAACATTAACTTCGTCTGTTTTAAGATGACATAAATTACACCACTGGTATCTAACACCATTTTCCTTAGGGAAACTGGAAAATATGTAATGGGTTAGCGTCTTGTGTTGTAAATTTGTAGAAAGTAATTACCGATGAAAGGATATATCTTGGTTTGACGAGTTATTTTTACATACAAGGCAATGGAGACCCATATCTAAAACTACAATCTGTAGGTACGTCTCACTACACTAATGTTATTCGCTGTTTATCACACACTTGACACAAAACATAAAAAAGATACACAATTAAATATATTCACTAATTGACAGACGAAGGATTTAAATTTAAATTTTAGCCCCAACCTTACTTTTAGTAAAAGATTAGTTATCTAGTGGTGGTAGCACCGCATGTATACTGGGGTGGTATTACTGGGTTACTTTAACCTTACTTTATGTATCCAAAGGGACAGAAGTATCTTTTCTCTCTTTTCTATTTGGCTTATGATTTAACGTTTGTCCGGCGGTCCAGTCACAAATCACTTACTCCAGTAGTATATGGTCTAAGGCTTAGGTCAGATAAATTACATAGATACGCCACTCCCTATCCTTTTTTGTTTTCAAATTAGTGCCATCTAACGAGATGTTCGCACACGTTTTATTACGGCGGGATATTCAAATTGTTTTTAATATTTTAATCCATATAGCTTATGTACTAAAAGTTATATAAAAACCTTTCATATGTAGACAAAAAAAATTAATTAACTTTGTGACACATTTAATAGGAGCTGTATACCATATGAAAGGTGTTTTATATAACTTTTACGGATGTTGCATATAATCCACCCTTTACACAAATAAAAAAAATTTTTAGATAAGATAATGTATATTAATATTAATAATACATAATAACTATTTCCTTTTTAGACAATGCAACTTGCATAGGATGAGTCAAATAATACATTAATGTGGTACAACATTTAACTTTGTACATAGATAACTAACAAAACTAAACTAGCACACATAGAAGCACTATTGGAATAATAAACACACAAATAGAAAAAATACATTTTGAATTTTGAACTATTATACTAGTGTAAAATTACTAAGCATACATTTCTTAAAAATTATAATCATACTTTCACACACAACTATCCAAAATGTCCTTTGTAATATAATGTGTAAAACTTGAAAAGCAAGTACTTACCTAATATACCCTTTGCTGTTCTATATTATTAAAAAAGTCCTTATCTTAAATACTACAATAATACACTTAAACTTCACTATATGTAAGGTACACTACAATAATTAATAAATTTAAAATTTAGGAAAAAATGGAACGAGGCAATAACGACTAACGAGCATATATAAAATGAATAATTTGTGAAAACGTGGGAAGATTGGCAAATGTTAGATTAAATGTTTTTAAGCAGTTCAAGTTAACAGCGAAACTTACGCATAAAAATTTTATGACTTAAGTTATTCATTTATTTAAATTTAAACTAAGCAGTGAAACAGTGGTTTAACAGTTCCCTTTATAAGTTCCAAGATGGTTTGAAGTTTTCATAAATTTAACATACAGCGACATCTAGCGAATTGTTCTCATCGGTTTCACATGAAAACAAACGGTTGCATTAGAGTGGCGTATCTATGTAATTTATCTGACCTAAGGTCTAAGGTTTTTACCTATTGGCGGCAAAACTTAAACCGACGTTGCCGATTTTTATACATGTTGCCAAGATCTTGTAACTTTCGCTAGCATCGCAGAGGGGGATATCTCATTAGAAAAGATCTCTTTTATCTTACTTACACATTTTATAACAAATCACATCACTTTAAGTCCTTAGATTTGAACACTCTGTATGTTTAATATAATTTACAGTGAACTATACATGTAACAAAATGAAATAATAGAGGTCACCATAAGGAGCGTTACCAGTTTTATATGCCCACATGCGCATTTCAACAACTGCTCACAAGCTCCATTATTATTTACAACGAAGTACCGCCATTACTGTTCGTTTCTTAATTTGTGCGTTATTCACCCTAAAAGTGCTTAACTTGTATAAATTCGGTAAGTAATTTTGAATATTTCAGCCTTCCGCGTAATTATGTAATAAATATTTTATTAATTTCCATTTATCCTTTCGACAATTTAACCGGCGTTGTACAAGCATCAAGAGCATGGCTTTGTACCTTTTAGTTTTAATAATACAAAAAATAATGAGAATCGCTTAAACCACAATTCAAATTTCGTCGCATGCTTCCATATTTTTGTTCGGTTTATTTGCTAACCACAATTACCTATAGGTACCTAATTTCGTAATTTACATTATCGTTATTATTAGACACGTTAAGTTGTAACGAACTTCGATTACGATCCGATGTCGTTTGTTCGATTTTATAAATTTAAATTGAAATTGCTGGATTTTTGTCTGCTCCATTATACAACACGTTTCTTAGCAACAAATGCTAACAACATTGATTTAATATAGCTTTTTTGTTAAATTTTTATTGTGAATGACGTCACACATTTCATACCGTTGTTAATATTAACGATAAACAGTCAAGCATCATAACTCAACAGAGCCACTATTAATAAATATATTTTTGTAAATATTTGCACGCTTCGTTACACGTTGCAAATATACGGTAATGGCGCATTACTCATAACGTCTAGTTATTTTTTAATTTTACCAACATTCTTTATCAGTTGATGGCCGCATTCAACAAGTTGTCAACCAAAATCCACAATTATTAGAAATGTATTATTTTCTCTTCTTGCTCTGTTTTTATCGTACCTATGTAGGATAATTACGGTCATTTAAAGCGTTAATGACCAGAAATGATTACAATAATCGATAATAAATTAACAGATACTTTTCTTTAATTAGTAAATTGTTGATATTAACAATAGTGGTCCTTGGTATTTATTTTCATAAATAAACGTATTTTTGAAATTCAAGTTCAAAAAATGAAATTTGCATAATGGAAATAATTTACGGTTTCATATATTTTATAAAAAATAGTTGTGTTTGTATAACTAGAGAAGAAAGTTTCTCTTTTTCAGCATTTTGAAAAAACTCTTTCTTCAGTGTTTTACACAAACATTTTTTCACCAAAGCGTATGATTTAAAAAAATATCCATGAAAACATTCTTTTATCTCAAGAGAGGAAAATGTAACTTTTTTAGTCATTTTACCATTGAAAATACTATTTTCCAAGACAGTTTTAGGAAAAGTTACGCTCCTTATGCCAATAAAATAATATCTATGCTATGTAATACTTTTCTATGCATTTTTCTGTGAGAATTCGAAATAAATTACCCTTCAGACGCATGCTTTTCTGATTTCTGTTTAATCTTTGATATATTGTATTAAGTTATAATTACTTATATTAAATTATTTTCAATCCTTGGAGGTAAATTAATTATATTTTGTATTCTTACCAGGATTTATTTGTGAAAATCATAATTACGCCTCTGGCTTGGTATACTCTGGCTTGGTATATCAAACGTAAACTAAATTAATTTAGATATTCGAACCCATCACTTTCAAGTTGAGTCGTTTTCACTTAGTAATTCTCGGTTTTTCGAAAAATTCCCCTAAAATTCTAACTTCGTATACAGGCACATGAATTTTATTAAATAGATGATTAAAGGAACGTTTAACGGCTACTAGTTTCGACTAACTGACGTGATTATCATCAGTCTTGAAATGAAATGAAGTGACGAGGTTTACAAAATTATATTAAAGTGTTAATATTACCTTTACATTTTGGAAAAATCATTATTCCATTTCATAAGCCTGATGATGGTCATACACTGTGAAACTAATAAGTGGAAGACAAAACCCCGGTTTCTTATTTTCAGTATTGAACGTGAATTCAAAAAACACTTTCTTCTAGGGTTTTAGACAAAAAAATTTCTAAAATTGCGTATAATTAAAAAAATATTCATGAAACATTATTTTTAGTGTCCGACCGAATGTTCGGTTTCGGTCGAGTTTCGGCAAAAAAACGTGTTTCGGTTTAGTTTCGGTTTCGGCGGCAAACCTGCCGAAACTACGACCGAAACCGAAACTGCATTCTGGAGTTCCCGCGCTGTGCTCGATCATGTTCGGCGCAGTAAATTCCATCCAAACGACGAAGACATTTTGCCGCGTCCACGTGCCTAATCATGACGTGACTTGTTTGTGAAGTATTTAAGTTATTATTAAGCATTTTAAAGCTGTGAGAATTAAAGAAAAAAATTAAAACTGAGTCTGACTGATTATAATAACGTTTTCTTTATTTTTCCCTCATAACATGATCTTTGTAAGAAAGTTTCGGTTTCGGCCGAAACTGAGACCGTTGCCGAAATTCGGTTTCGGTCGGACACTAATTATTTTATATTCTTAACAAGTGCTAATAAAATTTGTCACTAAAAAGTAAAGAAAATTGATAAAACATAAGAGTTGTCGCTTACAGGCATAATAAAAAATACAGAAACTAACATTATACAGAGTGTTTCTAAATGAGTATCGGGGGTTTAACGCTTTTATAGTATTTATTAGTACATAAAACATAAAATCATAACTAATACATGAAATGAAAGAGCAACTCAGACAGTTATACCTGCAAGCTTACAAGTGTTCAAGTGAGCACCGTTCGCCATACGACATAAATCAAGTCGATAGCCCAGGTCTTCCCAAACGTTGGTTAGTGTTTGTGGTGTAATTGTTGCAACAGCTGTCTCAACTCTGTTTCTTAGACCAGGTAGATCAGCTGGTAGTGGAGGCACATACACACGAACCTTTATGAACCCCCACATCACATGGCGTCAGATCGACTGAGCGTGCAGGCCATGCGAAACAAACTCTGTCATTGGGCCCTTTGCGGCCAATCCAGCGTTCGGGTATAGTGCCGTTCAACCAATCGCGTACGTCGTTATGCAAGTGAGGCATTGCACCATCTTGCTGTCAAATGAAGTTATTTGGTTCGTTACCTACCAATTGGGGAAATATTCATAGTTGTAGAGCATCAAGATAGGAAATACCAGTTACAGTTACTTCCCCAAGGAAAAAAGACCCATAAACTTTCCACCGAGATATGGCACAAAAAATATTCAATTTAAGGGAGTCGTTGCAATTGTACCATCTTGTGAGGATTTTCCCAGATGCGCACATTATGAGCGTTCACATGACCATTATTGTACCATCTCGTTAGAATCTTCCGAGATGCGCACATTATGAGTGTTTACATGTCCGCTGATGTGAAATGTCGATTCATCGCTGATAACAACATTATCCAGAAAATCGTTGTGGTATGTAGGCTTTAGAGCCTGTAATAACTGAAAACGATAAGGGCCTAGTTGTAAGCGTTTCCATTTCCCAAACACCAGTCGTCACCGGAATTGTTAATTCACGGCTAGCCTTCCGATCTGTTTTCGTTGGACTACGCGTCAAAGACTCTCTCACTCGCTCAACACTCTTCACCGCCCCTCGGTTGTCCCATACTCTTCGCATTGCAAAGGCAGCCGGCATTTTCCCAAATTATTCTTTTCCTGTTTGTTAATAATTTTACATTGAAATGGCTACGAATTATGTGCAGCAGATGACTTGACCTTATCTTTCCCGTTGAATATTATACCCTATGCGAGTAGACCAAGTGGAAAACTATAGTAAGTAGAGTTGCTTGTCTGAAGCGCTTCCCGGTGTACCATGGCATTGTTCTCTTGAGATCACTGCCCTTTTCTTTGTTTCCTTATTACGAGAAGACAACATTTCTGTTTTCCCGTGACGATCTTGTGAACAAATGGTCTCATTGGTCGCACGTTGTCTATTGCTTTGCGACATGCTGTATAATTTTTGTTTAATCTTTCTCAGTCAATTCCACCCTTTTTCAAAGCTCTTCATACTATCGAAATTGAATTTTAAAGACCTATCAAAGCGTAGTGCGTTATTCAAATAGAGATTGCCAACTTGGAACCTTCACACTTTTTTGTGCGCCCATCATAATTACGGTATCCCCTCCACACTTTGCGAACTGCAGAATTTGTCTACCACCACGAAAGTAAAACATAATAGTAGTGCACCATCTTGTGGTCCGTTGAAACACATACACCTCTTCTTCCATTGAAATTTTATTAAGAACAAGCCTTTCTCAATGTGGCCCATGTAGAAGGTGCATAAAATGGCGGAAACTAAAGTAATTTTTAACGTATAGGTAGTCTAGTGAAAGCTGGAAGTATTAAATGCCGCACCTTTTGATACAATCTACTCACTTTACAGTTCCACAGACGTTCAACTTTAATTTGGTCTTTAACACCAATATTTTCCCCTTATTTTAGAATTTTAAAAGATGTCATCAACCATATTTAGTCTTTTTATTAGAACACTATAAATTTGATATTCTCTACGTTCTCTCCCACTGACAGTTGTACCTGCAGGAAGGAACATATGAAACATCTACGTACACCTTTTACACTTTCTCCTTGTTTCGCCGACGGTCTCACAATTACAAATGTCCACTGAGCGACAGGCGACTTAAATATCATGGAAGGTGGTTCACACTGATGAATTTTGGAGTGAGCCAATAACCCACGAGGCCGTATCGAAGTAATTTCCTCGTGGTTTCCTGTTTGTATGTAAGAAACTCCAACATCGTAATTTTTCTTGGTTATGACCAAAAAATGGTATTTTGCGTCTTTATTAATACCGCGTTTGCGTCAAACTTGCCCTGTGTGCAGCTTTTCCACATCCTACCCTTTCATTAAGTACACTACACAACGTCTACCGTTAAATCCATGATATGCTTTTCCTTTTACTCTGAATGGCAAACAGGATCTGTCAAAACACGAGAAGAAACTGTCCGAAACGCAACAAACAATAAAAACGAAAAATGCCGTTGACGCAACCTGACACGGTGCTTCATGCTGCAGCTTAATATACCAACATTTACAACAAAAAAAGGCGTCTATCGTTGTTCTCCAATTGTGATATTGCATAAGTTTTGAAAATTTAGTTTAGTTTCTAAAAAATACGCACCAAGGAGAGAAAATATTGGTGCTAGAGTTAATTGTCTGTCTATGCAAAGTAACTAGAATGTATCATTATCTCATTAGACTATACAGGTAGAGCTCGTTCATTTTTTAAAGAACAGCGAGATGCGCGCGGGATAAATGTTCAAAGGACCTAAACACAACATTTTAAGGTAACTGAGAGTCGAGGCTGAAAACAACTACACATCCTGAAGGGTTTACTGTACGTTTTTCTAGTTGCTTTAACTGTCTATTAACGTATAATTATTGTGTTGAGGCACTTTAAAAATTTATCCCGCGCGCATCTCGCTGTTCATTAGAAAATGAACGAGCTCTAGTATATGACAAAAGAGGTTGGCCTAACTACCAAAAACTATTTTTACAGTTTTATATAACCACAACATGAGAACAACTGTTTCATTTTTTGAATTTTGGTTGTTCTCATTGTATTTGACAATCCTTAACTTATGAACACAATTTTTGACCGAAAATGTAGGGAAAAAATTTGGTATCAATGTGATTTGAATAGGAAAGTTTGCAAAAATGAATTAGACAGTTTTAAATTGGGAAAATGTTGTTCTTAATAGGATTTCAATGCCTCTGCTTAAATGGCGAAATAACCATGGATGGTCATCCATTTTTCGGTACAATTGCGGTAAGTCAGTATTTGCGGATTCTTTCGCGTTTCATCATCATCCAATTTTATTCTCACAAGAATTGTCCGCGTTCTTTGTGATTTTTATTAGCAAAGATATTATCTTGATTTGTATTTGTGTCAAATTAACGTGCATTAAAATTTAGTTTCTCGCATTCCCTATATTTGATCAGATCTAAAGTTCCAGTATATTAATTATCTACAATTTCACAATTTATCTATAATTTTATCGGAAAAGATAATTCATAATTTCGTTTGCGTATCCACTGTCAGTATTAATTTACAAAATTCCTATTTTCGAAGGATATTAAAATCAAATTGGTACCTACGTATCATAATTTTATTTAAAGAGGGAATATAGGTAATAGCCGATTAAATTTTTCTCCTGTATACTGCGACTTGCTGATATTGCACTGTGATTAAATGATTTGCTCATTAGTAAATAAATACATATAAATAGGACGATCAATGTAATGAAATGAAGTAGCTAATTAAAGAAAGAATCGAGCAAATTACTAAACGTATACAATTCCATAAAGAATTACAGTAAGCACTAAATTGGTTCATTTCAGATACTACTGATGTATTTCTTTGTTTATTTAATTTGTTTTATGTAATATAACTAATATAAGCTACATATACGTATTGTATAGGAATTATATAAATTGCTGTACACGAACACGTAGAAAAAACTTTATTTAAACATAATTCCTTTGTCTTGATGTCTGTCTACCTACATCGAGCGTAAAACCTGGAATACTTATTTACCCATCTAGAGTGTTACTTATACTATCGCTTTCAAATGTCAGTTACACGAAAGTAATTTAATTTTAATTTAATTTCAAGGTTTATCAGTTTTCCATTATCTTTTCCGGTGTTCATTTTTTCAAGTGAAACAAAGTTTGTTAACGACATTGTGTCAATTAACACTCATTTCTACGTATTGCACTGATACTTTTTGTTCCTATTTTTATACTTCTTGTATCGCCCCAACCCCTTGAATCTCTTCTTTTAAAAAAGGAGCAATATACGTTCCATAGATGTTTTAAGAAATACTAATATCCTTTGTAAGTTTTCTATGAATGACGATATCTGAGTATATAGATACACTAATTCTGAATTACAATTATTTGTAGGAAATTATAGATTTTGTCTACACGACAAAATTGTTCTTTTTGAAATAGAATACAAGGTTGTATCAAGAAATATAGATATGTCTGTGATACAAATCCAATCCTTCTCTGGTGATAATTTACACATTTAGTTCTTCGTTAGAAATGATCGTCTGAGGCACTATTTTATATCCCTTTGAGAGACCTTCCATAACTCCTTGTTACTGTTTTGATTTTTTTAACACATACCTATTCCGAATCTTTTGTTCTATTCAGTAAAGTTGTGTCATCATGGTGTTCATGCTTCAGTTCATCTAAAAGCTAAATCTACCTTTTTTGAATTTTTGCTTAATTGCTTGTAAACACTTTACAGTTAATGAGTTGTTTCTATGAGAATGTCATTTCGATTGTGTTCCTGTAGCGAAACAATACATACGGTGAGGACCAAAAGTTTGGAATAATGGATTTTTTTCGTTTCCTGTCAGAAATATCATAAAACTATTGGACACGTCAAATTGATTTTGGTCATGGAAAACTTTTTGCGATAATTTTCAATTTTCCAACTCTCGCCCCTTCTGTGCAATGACGTCATCAATTATGTTTTTTAATGAGAACACCCTACTTTCTTAACGGCTTTCAATAGATTATAAAACGACGATTTCAGCAAATATACACTTTATACCTGTTAAGGGCTGATTTGAAAAGATATTAATTTTGTGAAATAGAAAAACATCAAAAAAGAACCTTTATTGAATGGCTGACTCGGTCTCCAGATCTGACTCTACGGGATTTCTTTTTATGGGGATATATTAAAAGTAAAGTTTACTTCAATCGACCGAATAATATCGAAGACTTGAAAGAAAGAATAAGACAGGAAATGTCTGCAATACAACCAGAAACTTTGCAAAATGTTTGTACAGAGTTTCAAGCGCTATTGGCGTACTGTCAAGAAGAAAATGCGTTTCAATTTGAAAATTTACTCTAATTATTGTTTAGGATAATTATTGTTACTACAAGTAAAAACCATTTAACCATATTTTTACAATAAAATTTGTTTGTTTGTTGACAACGCTATTTTTTTCTCGTTTTTCTATTTTAAAAAATTAATATCTCATGAAATCTGCACTTAAAAGGTGGAAGGTGTATATTTGCTGAAATCGTCGTTTTATAATCTATTGAAAACCGTTAAGAAAATGGAGTGTTCTCATTTAAAAAAATGGTTGATGACGTCACTGCATAGAAGGGATGGGAGTTGGAAAATTGAAAATTATCGCAAAATGTTTTCCATGGCCAAAATCAATTTGACGTGTCCAATAGTTTTTTGATATTTCTGACAGGAAACGAAAAAAATCCATTATTCCACACTTTTGGTTCTCACTGTATAATCCTGTCTATAGTGTAGGACTCGAGGTAGGACTGGATTGGACTGTAGGCTATAACCATTGATACTTCGGTAATCTCCAAATTAAAAGTACAATATTCACAGTACGCCTAACTCGTTTTCCGTCTTGCTCCAAAACGATCGTCATGAATCGTGTCATCGGACCAATATTGATCTTTTGTCTTTTCTTATGAAAATTGAGATTAATATGACGGTCGACAATTAAAAGAAACAATAAAAAATTCTAATCTTCATTGTTAATTTTTGGTTTTTCGATGTGGCGTGGCCGCGTGGGGGTAATTGCTAAGAGCATTCATTTGCAAACGTAATGCAATTAAAATTTTAATGAGAATTTTCATCATGAATATAATTCAATCGAAAAAATGTGGTAAATGTGCGTAGTTTATACGACAGTGGGCGGCGCGCGGCGGTGGTGTATATGTCGTAGGCTTTTAGTGAAATTCGTCTTTTCATGAAAAACCTTGGCACTTCGTGAAGAAGAGCCGGCTTTTAATGTAGAAACGTGCAAAAAAACCTAAGAGGTCTTAACAACGATTCAATATGCTTCGCCCCCATGTACACAGAGGTCCGCCCTCACAGCCGGCTCTTCACGAAGTGCCAGGTTTTCCATGAAAAGACGAATTTCACTAAAAGCCTACGACATATATAACAACATTTAACTATGACGGCATATTTTGGGAATAACACGCGATCTCACTCCATTTCTTATGTTGTTGAGCTTGTTATTGTTGAAAAAGGTTAAATAAGTTTTATAAGTTACGTACTACAGTACTTCATTAACATTCTAAAATGATTTCTGTGCATGTTGATGTCCTAAATTAAGCAATAGCTGTTTGAAAGTTATCTAATAACAAAAAATTTCGTATCATTATTTATGTTGAATCGTGTGTAGAATACGACCTTTACATTATGTATGACTCTTACAGTATTGTTAACTTACTAACATTTATGAGTGAGAGTGAGATGATAATAGAGTCTTTATGCGTATAAACCGTGTGGATTTCAAACCATAATCAGCAGTATAAATTAATGGAACAAAATACAAATTGAATTGGTCACTTTATTGCAAACACCAGTCCGATTTCGATGAATTTTTTTAAATTCGTATTTGACTCTGTCAAACGTTTAGGAAATAAGTATATTGAAAGTTATTCCTCCAAAGGAATTTACCTACAACTGTGGAGCATACATATTGTAGTAAAATTGTCAATATATGATAACAAAGTTAATGAAAATGAATATTTTGGTGTAATGACCTTTTTTTTTTGAAAAATTCGCCATAAGTGAATTAGAAGAAAGGGTACCTAACTAAAGTAACACCAAACACCAACAATGAGAAATTTACTTAAAAACCTTAAGTTCTAATAATGACAAGCCCACGCGTTTCGGCACCATCATTGAGTTAGATTGTGATTATAAATTATACAATGGGAGCCAAAGAATTTTTCGTGTATTTATTCTCGTCAAAAATGCAAAAGAGAATAACAAGATCTCCATATTCTTGATAAGATGGTAAGATTTGATTGATGATCAAAATTTTCCCTAATCATTGTTTAGCAACTTTTGTTAAACGCTTTGGACTATTTTAAGTAAAGCTTTTGGTGAAATTGTTTATTGGTGTAGTCAGTGCTCGAATTGGGAGGCAATGGCATACTCTCACCTTTTTTTTCTTATTTTTCTTATTCCTAAATTTGTTTTTATTTTATTGTTTTTGTTAGATATTTTTCTACTAAAACAGAATTAAGAAAAATTTAAACATCAAATTACTAAATTACTCAAGTGTTGTTCGATTGATAACATTGACATTGTTTATCAATGTGATTCAGTTATCAATTACCACAAACAAATACTTCATAAAATGTATTCACGAGTATTAAATAAAAACGTCTAGAATTTTCAACGAACAGAACTTCATCATATGAATTCACAAAGTCTGAATGTCCGTTTCGTATAGACATTTTGACATTGTGAGTTCGGATTCTTGTAGATTATGTAGAACATCAAAATTTAAGAATAGTAGCTGGTGGATTCATACGCACAAAGGGGTGTGATCAATATCAATGAAACAAAACACTATCTCCCCTTAATATTTTGATGATTTTGATATATTGTTGACCTTGTTGGGAAATCACATAATAATGGGATGCAACATGTTTCGGGCTTCTACTAAACCCACTCTCAAGCGTCGATGTTAATTATAAAATAACATTACATCTAAAAATACCTAATACATATAACAAGCATATTGTGGGTGTGGTACTCACCAAAGAAAAAATCTTACAATAGTTGATGTGTGAAAAATAACAATGTTAATCACCATTACATCTAAATATAAAGGGGCCCTAAACGGGAACCCCGGTTACCCTGAAGGGCCGATGATAGATGGATAAAATTATGGAACAAAAATAATTAAGACATGTGGCAGCAAGTGCAATAATGAAATGTAACAGAAAAAGACCGGATCAACAATTAACCAGCTGATCGATATAGACAGTACCAACTTACAAAACTAATGTCACTACGAGTTATATATACAGAGCGTGTAGATGAGAACGTTCTGAAAGTCCACAACCTCATTGGGCAAAACTGAGTTATTCTTTTTCTTTGTAATTTCTAGAATTTCAAGGGTGTTAAGGAGGTGTCCTTTCTTGCACCTGTGGAGTATCTGATAGTCCGTTTTTAGATTAAAAATATGACCCGTATTCAACATGTGTTCCGCAAACGTGGATTTTTGATTCGTGTTATTATCGCCTTAAAATGCTCTTGAATGCGAGTGGAGAAGGATCTACCCGTTTGACCGATGTAGAGGGAGGGACAGGAGTGGCACTTTAGTTGATATATACCAGCAAATATGATCAATAACACAAAACCTCCCCCATATATTTATTTTTTGTGTTATTGATCATATTTGCTCATCACTTTACCTCCATTTGGAGAATTAATTGTCAACTTTATGGATTACCACAACTTTAATATACCGGCAGCATCAAGGAGGTTTGTTTTATCTTTGTTTTTCACTATCATGGATCTGAGGATGCATTTGTTGGAAAAGAAAATCTGGATATTGTATTGCTTGAAAACATTTTTTAACGAATAGGAAACTTTGGAGTAAAACGTGAGTGATCTATAATAGACGTTTTACCCCAAAGTTTCCTATTCGTTAAAAAATGTCTTCAAACAATACAATATCCAGATTTCCTTTTCCAACAAATGCACCCTCAGATCCATGAGGTAGATCCTTCTCCACTCGCATTCAAGAGCATTTTAAGGCGATCAAAATTAATAATACGAATCAAAAATCCACGTTTGCGGAACACATTTTGAATACGGGTCATATTTTTAATCCAAAAACGGACTATCAGATACTCCACAGGTGCAAGAAAGGACAACTCCTTAAAGGCCGCTTTACATACTGCTATAAAACGTGCAAGTTGATGCAACATGCAAGAAATATTGCTCAAAATCATGCGCAGTTGAGACCCAGCTGTTCCTTATTTGCAAGTGCAACTGCAATTCTGGGTAGAAATTTAGTAACTTTCAATCTGGCCAATATACTTATTTTATTGTTGACGTTTGTAGTGTTGAGTTTTTGTGCGGTTACTAATTTAAGTAGGTTGGTACTACACAATTAACTGAAACAGTATTGCAGTGCAGCATGTAAAACGGAATTGTACCTATTGCATGTGCAAGGTCTTGCATAGTCTTGCTGCAACAGTATTGCAGCATGTAAAGCGGCCTTTACACCCTTGAAATTCTAGAAATTAGCAACAAATATATAAAATATTTTTTACTGCAGTCTGCTATAAGTGAACTTACTTAGTTTGAGTATTTGACCTGCAAAATGACTATTTACATTCAATATCTGATGTTATACCTTAGATAAGTTTGTTAGCTTGTAGTGCGTAGTAAAATGAATATATTACATAAAATTTTACTTTCTCACAACAATTGACCTTATTGTGAGACAAAATTATTGCTTATTGCATTTCAGAAATGCGATGTGCGTGTTCTTTTCTTTCGTTTTGCATGAAGAACAAAATTATGTCATAAATTATTTACTTAATATAGGGTTATTACTCGAAGCTCATTACCTGACATTTATTTAGCATTAATGTGGTCACCAGTTAGTTATCATCACATAATAATAAACGATTCGAAATACATGCGCGAGTTTTTATAGTGATCGACCTATTTTTATTACAACAGAACACTCGGTTCGTGTAAATTCTACCTCTTACTTTTGGTAAAGATGGGTTTAACAACATTGAAAGTAAACATGTCCTTCCTAGTCCAGTATAGAATTATGGTTTGTTTGAATTGTAAATTAGTTTTCTATTTTATTATCACTTTCCCAACATTTTGTCTCGAATAAACAGATAACTCAGGAGATGTATATGATTTGTTTCACATTTTACTGGAAAATTAGCGTAGAATTTTGAAAAGACATAAAAAGGGGAAATGTTACATTTTACTTGTTCGTGGTAAGTTTCGTAATTTATTTAAGTATTAAATTTCAAATTTATATTTAGCGATTCCTCTTTATATAACAAGCGTACTAGTTATGCCACGTGATATTGCTGAGTTGTAAGTAATTTCCAATAATATAATTTTTTTCTTCTTATTAACCTTGCCCGAGAAGTACCTACGTTGGAAGTGCGTACTCTTAAAAAAAAATCAAAATTTTCCACTTAAATAAATATGTAATAAAATATAACACTTCCTTCCATCTCAAATAGCAACGAAATACTTCCATATGTTGCCAACTTTCGACTATTGCATTAATTAATTACCCCAACTACCACAATTACTTTGTTTTGTAATTTCACATATTTGGTTTACAGTTTCCTTTTTTTTTTCGATAATTGGATGAGTGTTACGCAATAATATATACTTACGTTTTATTTTAAGACATTTGTGGAAATAAAGAAACCAGTGAAATGTCATTAATTATAATTTGTTCTTAAAAGTATGGCATATTTTTAGGTAAATTTTGTACATTAATTTTTTAATTGCGCCAACTTATACCTGACCATTCAAAGTTGTTGAACAAATTATACGTTAATAACAAGAAAAGTATCTTATATTTTTCACTTGGCGCAAAAATGTTAAGTAATTGATTAAATTACTTAAAATGAGAAAAATATATTATAAACATTTATCTGCTCTGTAATTTGTTTAGAATATACTACTCCACGTGTATGACCTGACTTCGTAGCACCTTTTGGGTTAAATTACATAAACACGCGGTATTTTAGTTTCTTCTACATATTTTTATATGTACCAAACTTGTTATCTATTCATAATTCATACCTACAGTTGTTTTTGTTAAGTTTATGTTTAAACATACTGGCAATAAATTGTCATTAGGGAAATTGCATTAATTTTAATGTTTATTAGCACTTTTATTTTACAAGCTTTAAATTAATTAAATTTAACTGTAATCATCCACCAAAGCACAAATAATAATTATAAATACGATTCTTGACATCCGCATCTATATATTATTACTTAACTGAAAGATATTTTCGGTGTAGGTGCATTTTGAAGGATATCCCATAAGTTATTTTAAACATGACCGTAACCTTAATTACGCAAGTTTTATATTTGTTTTGTTGTAAACTTGACCAATATGTGTTTTCTTAATTAACGTATCGTATTCAAAACCTATTAATTAGGATGTTTATTACGAAGGCAACTTTAGTATAACGTTACGTACACCTACCTTCGCACCAATTATTTTCAGAAAATAAACACAATACGTTGCGTAAGCTTAACTTCGCATTTACGAGAAGGGAATCATTTTCAATATTTGATATTGTAGCGACAAAGGGGCGTGAATTATTCTTGGCAATAGTTTTTAAGTAGAGAATCTTGAAATTTATTTGTGTAGGCGTCATATTTGAAAAACAAAGGTTATAAAAAATTATTCTCTATTTTCCTTCCTCATTGTGCATTTAAAATCTGGTCAGAAACGAATATTTTGAAGTTATTTCAAAAATTAAGTGTTCATTTTCATTAATTATTAGTTTTGTTCTCTTTTTTACTTGTTATTCGTACAATAATTTCCAGTCCGTTATTATTTTACAACGAAATTCTGAGAATTTTACAAATTACGTGAATTTTATATTCTTTAAGAGTGCCTACAATGAAATTTTATCCTTAAGCCTGTAACCAAGTGGTCCGGGAGCCGGCCACCTTTTTTGCAATCAATTAGTATTATACTTTTTATACTTCGTGAGCGGCTTTATTTTAACGAGACGCCAAACTTTTTCCTCTGCGAAAATTTTCGCAAATGGGTCCTACCGGGTGCGCAGGGGTAAAACACGTTGATGTGGTAATTACAAAAAATTGATTAATATCACTTAATTTTTTAGCTAACTGTGAAGTTTTTTTGTAAGTAATTCAAAATAACATTTGCCCTACAACAAAAATGTGTCCATCAAGAGTGCCCCCATCTCAGATACATGTAGATATTACTACATTAACAAAAATAATGAATATCAAGCTGATTTTTTTTCTGTAGGTTATTAAATATTTGCATAATTAAATGCCCACATTGTCCTACAAATTAATTGCCCCGTTTTCCCATGATATTCATCCATTTTTTGTAATTTCCAAATCAACGTGTTTTTCTCTGCACACTCCCGTAGGACCCATTTGCGAACATTTTCACAGAGGAAAAAGTTTGGTGTCTCCTTAAAATAAAGCCGCTCACGAAGTATAAAAAGTATATTAATTGATTGCAAAAAAGGTGGCCGGCTCCCGGACTAAAGGATATTCATCCGAAATTTCATACATAACATTATAATTTATTTTATTTGTTTTTGTTACTCCATTCACGTTGTGGACGACAGTGTGCAAACCTCAATAAATAAAGATACTGCTACCTTGGTCAACGAAAGTTCGTGACTAACATAATTGTTTACAAACATTTAATAGATACATTGTCATGTTTTCATAAGCTGACACCCTATTATAGTAATTAAGGTATCTAGGGCGTTATGAACTAAATAACGCCTAAGGTCGACAGGTATCTAGGGCGTTATGAACTAAATAACCGTAGGTGTTATGTTCATAACGCCCGTGTTGCCTTCAAACTTTGCCATACTTGTAAGAAGTTGGTTAAGATGATTAAAACAGAGGATACCTAACAATAAAATCAGTATAGACTCACATTTAACATCCATGACCGTAACTATAGTGATGAGTAGGGCTCGGATTAAATTTTTTTAAATATCGAAATATTTTTAAAAATATTTAAGTACAAAAAAATACACAAATATTTTAATAAATATTGGAAAGTAAAAAAAATATTTCGCACTTCTCATATTTTTCTTAAAATATTTTGTCGATTTTCAAATGCCCTATTGTATTGTGAACGGTTGTAAGAATTACAACATGAAAACAAGGTGCATTGGTAGAGCCCGGTTATCCTAATTAGTGGTGAGAACGTGTCACGTTTATTATTTTAGATACGTGTATTGAACGTTACAGAAAATGTTTGGTGAATTTCTCTCTGACTCATAATTTATACGTATTTTTAAAATACCACCTGCAAAGGAGGATTTAAAATAAATGGTCAGTTGTTTGTTCAGTAAACAATGTAAGGATTAGGATGGATACCTGTTATACTTGCTAAGGGTTAGGTTCTTCCTCTTGTAATAAATAACTTAATGATTAATTGATTATGAATATGATGATTTGATGTTTAACTACTTGGTTTCAGTTTGAAATATTTAAAAAATATTACAGGTTTTTATGAAAATATTTGCCATTTTTTATAAAATATATATTTAAATATTACAGGTTTTAAAAAAATATAAATCCGGGCCTTAGTGATGAGGCATAATTTTACATTTGCGAGCTTTATAAGCGGGCGTTACAAAAAATAACGCCCGTTGTTATCTAAAATCCGGTTGTCATGTAAAGAGACGTTATTTAGTCATTAATGTTTCATGTTTCAGCAGTTGTTATGGTGAAATAATAAGGTAGTATGAGATAAAAACCTTAAGAATCTAGTACATATTAGTACGTAACAATCCCCATATAATTTTCATCGGGAGTTACCAAGCGTGTAAAAGTTTGGCCCCCCCTCCAGGATTGTTATCAATGACCCATTGAACAATATTAGAGGGGGGGGGGGGGAAGTTGAAAGGCGAACCTATTTTTGGCTATATCTTAGCAACCGTACGTCCAAATTGAACGTACGTAGACTCTAATTGCACAGTTTTGTATTCCTAAGATAAATTGTTATATAACCGAAATTGATAATCCTAGCGGATTTAATGTTTTTGGGCTTAAAAGCTTAAATTATGGAATATGTAAAAAAAACGCTAAAAACATATCACTTTTTATTTTATTATTATTAATCTTTTAGATCTCGCTTTTATGAATAAAATGCAAAAACAATCAACAAAATCCGAGCACTGGTTACGAAAATATACAAGATTTAGGAATCTTTGCTGAGCACAATAATTGGTAGTTACAGGTCAAATTAAAAATTTCATAAGTTTGTTCTCTACAAAATATGCGAATTAATACTAAATACATACATTAATTAAGTGTAATCAATTTTTGAAGACTTATGCCCCATTCGCGATTCTCTCGCCCTCATAAGAGTAATGATCGCCATGACATGAATCAGATCGGAAAAACCGTACCGGTGAAGAAATCGAAAATACCCGAATTAATACAAATTTTATAAATTAATCATTTTTTATATCTTTTTAAAAAGTTTTATGCGTTTCGCACCTTCTCGTTTTTTTAATTAATTAATTTAATTTAGGCTTTTGGGGAGAAGAGGTGACCATCAAATGACAATTATTATTATACGGACCACTTTACGCAGACATTTGCAAAGAGCAGTGCAATTTAATGATTTTTTCCTGCAATTGCATCGGTTTTCACAATTCTGCTTGCAACCACATTTAAGAATCTCAATGCAAGCGGGGCTGACTTCCGGAATTGTTATCCACACGAGAAGGAAACTGTGATCGAGTTTCTTCCACCCATGTTGAATTGGATGTGGAGCTTGAAGCTCAGCCTAATGTGCCCTGCTCCAAATGGTAACTTGGTAAGCTGCTCTCTTGCAGTGTAATAGGAGAGCGTCTTGTGTCGTGTGCATCATTTCTAAACTTTTGTTTCTGTGACAGAATATTAACTTTCGTTGTTGATTAATGGATTCTGCACCGCCTCCATAAACTTGAATAAAGAAAGGCTTCAAAGCTTTGAACTTTGTAGACTTCAAATTTCACCACTGCGAATGGATTTTCCATCATTTGGATGATGACCTGAATTACAGTATCTGGGTTCCTTTTCCAGGCACTGAATTCCGTCCTTTTAGACTTTTAAAGCGTCCTCTCAGTGTGGAAGTAGAGTCACAACCCGTAAGTGTGACAAACAATGGACGTGCAAACTACACTGCTCTTTGCAAATGTCCTTGTGTAAATTAATCCGTATAATAATCATTGTCATTTGATATTCACCTCTTCTTCCTAAAAGCCTAAATTAAATTAATTAATTAAAGAAACGAGAAGGTGCGACACAAAAAATTATTAATTTATAAAATTTGTATTAATTCGGGTATTTTCGATTTCTTCACCGGTACGGCTTTTCCGATCTGATTCATGTCATGGCGATCATTACTCTTATGAGGGCGAGAGAATCGCGAATGGGGCATAAGTCTTCAAAAATTGATTACACTTAATTAATGTATGTATTTAGTAGTAATTCGCATATTGTGTAGAGAACAAACTTATGAAATTTTTAATTTGACCTGTAACTACCAATTATTGTGCTCGGCAAAGATGCGGTACCTATTCTTAAATCTTGTATATTTTGGTAACCAGTGCTCGGATTTCGTTGATTGTTTTTGCATTTTATTCATAAAAGCGAGATCTAAAAGATTAATAACAATAAAATAAAAAGTTATATGTTTTTTAGCGTTTTTTTTACATATTCCATAATTTAAGCTTTTAAGCCCAAAAACATTAAATCCGCTAGGATTATCAATTTCGGTTATATAACAATTTATCTTAGGAATACAAAACTGTGCAATTAGAGTCTACGTACGTTCGATTTGGACGTACGGTTGCTAAGATATAGCCAAAAATATGTTCGCGGGCATTTTCAAGATGGCGGACAAGATGGCGGCCGTTCAACTTTCCCCCCCCTCTAATATTGTTCAATGGGTCATTGATAACAATCCTGGAGGGGGGGCCAAACTTTTACACGCTTGGTAACTCCCAACATTACATTGTTACGTACTATATGTAATTTGTATTAGAACAAAATATAGCTAATAAATCCAAGTTTGTGAAAGTATTGAGGAGGTAGGTGAGAATATAAATTAAGTACATATTGACAACACAACATACATGTTTCATCTTGTTGTATGTTAAAGACGAATTAAACTTTGAACCTAAAGATTTGGAAAACAGAAAATCGTTAAGGCGTGAAAAAAATATTTTACTTGTTGGTTCGTGTAATATAGCATCACATTTTTAAACATTATCTATGATTAAGGGCTTCGTTGTACGTACATCCATTAGTTAAACTACAATCAGAATTATTCAACTGATAAAGGAGTTATATTGGGAGGCTTTATTTTACTTCATCATTTCCGCACTATGTTATACATTGTCTCTGTATTTGTGACGTGATACTACTTAGTCAGCTCTGATCTATAAGTATAGCAAAAAATGAAAGTTCAGAAAGAAAAATAACTTCTACATGTACATTTATAATAAACCATTTCCATATTCACAATATAGCATGAGCATTTTTTTTTATAATTTGTTATGGAGCCTACGGTATTACGAATCGTGAAAAATGACTGAGTGATGAATGAATGAAAAATGAATGACAAACAAATTTTAAAGAAGCGAGCAATAAGAAACCTTTTTTTTGCATCAAGTTCCTGCCATCGACATATAGAAATGGACTGCGCGTGGTTATGCTAAGCCGGGATACTGCAGGTGAGAGAGAGGGTAAACGTGGAGGCCTAGTTCTAGCTTTATCTGTCGCGTATCTATTGGTCGCTGCATTCCCCCAGCTTTATCTGTCGAATATCTATTGGTCACTGCATTCCCATCAAAATGCATCAACCAATAGATAGCGACAGATAAAGCTAGAACTAGGCCTCCACGTTTACCCTCTCTCTCACCTGCAGTATCCCGGCTTAGCATAACCACGCGCAGTCCATTTCTATATGTCGATGGTTCCTGCGTGCTGCTGTAACGATGATAAAGCACGGTGTGTACAGAGCAGTAGAATTCCTGCACTATGTATTTATCTATCATTGCTGAAGTCAGTCAACGCGATGGTTACAGCGTCAACAAGTTGTTCTAGGAGTAGTCCTGATTCGTTCCTGCACTGCGTCCTCTTGGTCTATTGTGCTCCCCGCTATTGTCTACCCTTCGAGAATACGTGTATTTTTAGCAAATTCCAGGATTTTAGTAGTGCGAATCTTTGTTAGTCTTTTCCAGAAGATGTTCCCTTGTCTTCGTATATGCCTCACATTGGCAAATGACGTGGTATGCCGTTTCTCCTTCCTCACCATAACCTGCCTAACGGGCTGTTGGCCAGCCCCATGTTATGCAGGTGTTTGTTGAGACGACAGTGGCCTGTGTGACCATCTCTGTCGCAAGTTTTACGTTCGTACTACTTAACTTTAAGATAGACGCTGATAAATCCCCGTTTGGGTTTATCAGAAAGAACTTAGCTGGAATTTTCGACCAGTGTCTGTTGTGTTCCTTTGTGGGTATTGCCTGAATCTCATGTTTGGCTGTGTTAATATGTAATCTCGTAGGGCGGTTCGAGTCCTATGAGTGGTTTCACACTTGTAACTCTCCCAAGCTCGTCAGCAACCTGGTGACCTGCGATTCCCGCCCACGTGCCCTCACTAGTGTGACTGTGTTACACTTCCCTAGTGCGTTTAGCATTTGCATCCATTCAACCCCTGAATTTACTACATATGAATCTAATGCTACAATCACTTTGTTGTCTGTAACTGTACAGATTTTCCTTTTAGCAAGGTTCTCTTTTAATAGCTAAGCAGCCACAGGAACATACCTACCAGTACCTGCTAGGAATCGAACCACAGTCCAAAACGATCACAACCCCCTTTTAACATTTCGTTCGAATATATGAAATATGGAAGTTTCATGAAGTGCGCACATTACTTACTTTCAGGAAGGATCTTAGTCTTAATGTGTGTGCCGTATATTTGTATCGTATCTTTAAATTTTAACGTTGAATTGATTGCTATAATTGATTATCTTACACCACTTACTATTTCCACATGTAGGAGGTTAAATGTAATTTATGCTATATTAAATCGCCTACAGAAGGGGACATAACAGCCTTTTTTTTTGATAACCCTAATGTCATGCACATTAGATCGGGTGATTACAAAATTGAAAATATCTAATAATACACATCAAATAAGTAATTGCTTCAAATGACAGTATAAGTGATACATATTTTCGTAAGTAACGTTGATGATATTGAATTTTGTAGGTAGATACTCAAGGGATGTTATCGGGTTTTATGAGGGAGATTTGACGTTCAATTGGGATTTCATATAAGATTTGCAATCAGAATCTTTAGAGGTATTTCGTAATTCCATTACAAAGTTTATCTGATGTAGCAATTCCGCAATTAATCATTATTAGGAAGTCGTTTTACTACACTTTATACATTTATCTTCTCTTTAGCTAAATTTTACAGACAATTTGAAAACCGTAGCTCATTAGAGACTCTGTTGAATGTAATGCAAGGAATTTTTTTTTTGTGTTTCAAACTCTTAATGATCGAATTTTTCATTAAAATTCGTCCTAGAGTGGCTATGTTATTGTGTCACTGTATAAATAAAGTATTTATGTGAAAGACAAACGCAGTATTAGATATTTGAGTAATTTTCTGCGATAATATCATTAAGACCTCTAATTTATTTATTTATTTATTTATTTGTTTGATAATTACGGGAAACTCCAATTTACATTATAAAAAAAGAACAAACATTATATCTAACCTACATGCTAATCTCTAAGAAGCAAAAATAAAGGAGTTACATGCTTTCCTAAATGGGAAATTAAGAAGGAAAAATGAATAGGTAGATACATTAAGTTTAAACTCATCTTATTAATTTCACGCGGGTGATGTAGCTAGTCGAGTGAGCGCCTTGAAGATGTTGAGCATCAGTAACGGATTTAATAATACTATAGGTATATTTAAGATCATCTGCGAATAACAAGATTGATACATTTTGACAGGCATGTGTTATGTCGTTGATGAAGATGTTAAAAAAAAGGCGCTAAATGGGTCCCCTGCGGAACACCAGGTGTAACAGGTATTGTGTATGAAATGAAACTCCGCAATTTGACCATTTGGTTTCTATCTGTGATATAACTCCAAATCCGTTCAATGGGGGGTCACTAAAACCTAGCAATACTAGTTTGTGAATAAGAACAATCGACCCTGTCCAAAAATAACGCCCCTAGTTTGAGCCCCTTTGGGCCGATTTTGATGAGAAGCTTGTTTTACCGTAGTTTAGGCTCCACATCCATAACGTACGCACCCACAGACAAACATTTTTCAAAGATGATGGTTTTGGACTCAGGGGGTTCAAAACTTCGAGTTCGATTTTTTTTCCAATTACATTACTTTCCCTATGCATATGTATGTATATGCACGGGAAAGTAAAAATGGCATAGCCACAGGTTATCTTTAAAGGAAATCGCAAATCGCATATTTCTAATAGAGGATAAGGAATTCCTGTTTCACCTCATTATGCTTTTGGAGCAAAAATTAATTAAGCGTGTATAGTGATAGTCCTAAACAATTAAAGTGAAAAAGTATTTTAGAGGGTTTGTTAACGCTATTGATCTTGAGCGAATGAAATACTCAGTGAAATTCTTACTGTAGGCAAACTTCATCAGTTATTTGTAATGGTCTAGCATGGTAAGTAGTGCTTATAACCAAAGCGGTTATTGCTGCAACTGATTCTTAGTAATTACACTTCCCAAACCGTATTCCATAACAGAAATAGCAAATATAAAAAGCTCTAGTGACGATAAATACCCGAATAAATCGTTCGTCAAGCTTTAATCAAAATTGTGGGAGATCTTATTCTTGTGTGTTGTTGGATAAAATTGTTCCGCAATTTTTTTCAAAATTTTGGTCACAATAGCACTGTTTTCATTGATGAGAACTTATGGAAGAAATTCAACTTATTTCCTTCGTGAAGTACCTAGTTATATGCGAAAAATGCAAGTTATCTAGTCTGTCGTGAATCTTTGATAATTTTCGTGAAATAATATTTTTGATCTAATTTGAAGATGAAAGGGGTGCCATTACTTGGATTAAAGTTACTAATTGCAAATGGAACTTTACCCTTACACGGGTAAAACTACTCCTAAATAAAGTTTCAAAGCATACACACTCGCGGTGTTGATAAACTTGGAATAGGTAGCTCTCCGTGTAGGTTCTCCAATTGTATTGATTTTATAATAGCGAATAGGTTTTTGACTTTTGTATTAACCGATTAACGGATTACGACTTCATCTTTAGTAATAAATAATAATCCTCCCTGGCTTCATCGGTCGATCTAGCACACCCGACGCTACAACTATCATATCAGGATTTCCTACCTCTTAACCTATAGGTGCAAAAGCTTCAGCTATTTATTTTTTCAGCTTTGTTTTGTACTTTTTCTATCAGAAATTGGATCCTTTTTATGTTAATTTACAAGCTGCTTCTATTTTAATTCCGTTGCTGTAATATTTTTCTACGAATATCATGTTTTTATTTATATTTCTTGGTTTCAAATTGAATTAATTTCGTCACCTTATCGGTTCGCTTATTTTGTAGAACATAAATAACTTTTAATCTCTGATTTATATATTTTTTAAATGTGTGTTACTTACGGCGTTAATGCAAAAGGAGTCAAATTTCCTAATTTTTTTAAGATGAAACCACTTTATTCATGTTTTTAAATTATGAATTGCGGGGAAACCTAAATTGGTTTAGGGGTTGTATCGATTTATTTATTCAGCTTTTATTCCTTACAAAGCGCAAACGAGCTTTCTAAGTAAATTTCGTAAACAATTGGTTATCGACTGCGAAGACAAAACAATTTTTTAAAATAATTTCTAATGACGTTCTACATATATGTTAAAATTGGGCATTATGTTGAATTTTTGTTCAACATTCATTACAAAATGTATTACTGCTGTTTTATTGGTTTCCCTTATTATTTTTCAATTAGTTTCGGTTGTGTAAATTAAAAAACCGAACTTCCAATTAAAACGAAATTAAAACTCAATTTAAGGTTTCTTATTTATTTATCTAATGGTTAATGCAGCAGCGTTAACATTAGAGAAGTATTTTTTCCGATGCATGACTTAATATTTATATAAGTTGTATTATACAAATTAATTATGAAAAGCGTCCTAAATGAGCTTAAAAATCAATACCTACTCGCGAAATTCGTTATTAATAAATGAACGTTATTGAAAAATGAATTGCATTTAAATGCCTATGAATTTTTGGTGATCTTCCTTCATCGTTTTTGTATTTTTTATAAATAATATAATAAGAAATTTAAAATATATAAGTACTGAATTGCGTGTACGAGGATGTATGATTTGTAAGTAAGCCCTACTATTACTATGAGTACATTTTTATGAAGGTAACAAAAATACAAAATGGGTATTAAACACAAACTTTTCCAAAGAGTTGTCTATACACGCAGAGTCCACCCACTAATCATTTTAGTACTGAATAAATGATGAGCAAATGCATTAAAAATGTAGGTATTGGGGGTTGTGGGTTGTAGGTGTTTGTGGCGTTGTGATAGTCCTGTTGCTGAGCAACGCCTTGTTCGACACGCGATACCATCGTCAACCGATGCGACCGATAAACGGATTATAAAGTGTACCATCAGGAACTAAATCGAAATAGAAAGGCGCCACCTTTTAAAGTTCTACACTTTTCCACGAGTATAAGATTTTTTCCTTCAATTTCGCTTCCACTAACCGCACCAATTAGCATATTTCTCAGTTCAAATTCATTATATTCACTCTTTTCTTATTTAAATACGATATTTAACTTCAGTTACATCCCTGAATGTTTCTAATTATCGCAAATTTAAATTTTGTATTTAGATTATTATTTTGTGCTTTAAAGTCGAAGATTTTAATGTAGGTTGATGTTACGTTGTTAGTACCTGAGCTATTTTAATTAACACTTGACGTAACAAATTTCATTACGGTTCTTGTTAATTAATTTAAATTAGATGATGTTAACTTGAAAATTGCATGACCTGTGTTATAAATATAATTCATTTGTCTTCGTTAAATGTAGGAAATTTATGTTTGTTATCCATTGATTTTTATATTTTTTGAATCGAGACAATTTTAATTCTCTATTGTAAATTTAAAATCTCATTATTTATGCTCTGCGAGAGGAGTCTCAAACATTTTCCTGTGATCATTTCTTTTTTATTAAAAAAATTACGTTAAAATAAGCCGCAACTTTTGGCGTGATGTTTTTTACCAGGTAGAAGCAACTTCTGTCGGCGTATGATTTCCTGACAATTAAGTACTTGCATCATTGTTACAAATTTTTACTCGATTTACATATACTTGTTATGATCTCTTACGCCAATTTGCCACCATTGCGTATATCATCTACTTTTTTATTTCAAAGAATTCAAATAAACCAAATTCGTGCAGAAGGTTTGGAAAGAATTTTATCATGTGTGATAATACTGAGAGAGATAAATACGTAATATTATATAATAGTCGGGGAACAGCACCCCGAAATTCGATCATGTACTGTGCACTCGAAGATATACATTTTAAAAAATATGTACAGTGTGGGGAATGATCTTACGGATTCAAATCCGGAGGGCTCCATGAAATTCGGGATTGCAAAAAAGAATAAAAAAATATTTTCCGATTATTTTGAATGATCTTAAAACAACTATTTTTTGTGTTTAACTCGCGATTGTGACGCCATTTTATAATATTTTTTCAAAATTCTTTCACCATTCGAACGCCTAATCATTGCAGATTTTAACAATACCCACAAAAGATTATTTTTTTACATCTAGAATCTGTTAGAGTATTTAAAAGGAGGGACGGTACCGAACCTGATGTGAAAATTTCAGCATCGAGGAAATTTTTGAACCGTTGAAGATAGATATATGATTAATCGAGACGAAATATGCCCAAATGAGTGGAAAAGTTTTTGGTGAAAAGAAATTTTTACTATTGGTAATGGTTTACGAGATACGATTTTTTGTGTGAAACGCCGGTGCGCACCGACCGCATAGCCGTTTTAACGGCTTGCCAGGGACTACCTGTGAATAGAGACGATTCAGTATCTACGACGCCGCCTTAAGAGTACTGAGTATGCATAATGTGGAATATCAGGGTTTATGGTGTATGTAGACCACAAACATTGAAATCGTCGTTTTCTGTTACAATATTTAGTCATATTTGTAGAAACGAAGTCCATTGTAAGTTGTAACATTTCATTCCAAAAGGAGTAGCGATCGAAGTAACCTATTCATCAGTTGCCCGAGTATCACGAACTGGCTAGATGTTGTGGTTTAGTTGTAGAGTTTTAAATTCTTATCAAAAACAAAACCGTTAAGAAAGTTGTAGCCGACAAAATTCCGCACATTTTCATGTTTTAGTTTTGTCTCTACGACCAATAGGAGCCGAGGTAGATTTTTTTGAAATGTCGACTGTTTTGCGGTGAAACGGTAAGACGTGCGCGCATCGCGCGTATTTCGCTTATATCTCGAGAATGGCCATTCGTATCGCAAAACGCTTCAAATAAAAGTTGTAGAGAATTTAATTACAAATAATTTTCTTTTTTAAACATTTCCATACGATTAATATTGACAGAGATACAATCATTTAAACCTTTTCTAAGACACAATCGCTGCTCGTTTTGCATAATAAAATCAATAATAAGTCGAAAACTATTGATTCTACGTACTTAGCGCATATAATGAAAGTTGTAGAAAATTAAATTTTGAATCTATATGTATACACGAAATATCATTTTGGTAATCTTAATAAGGCGATGGCAGAAGAAATAATGAAACATTTTCATTTTCAAGCGTTTCTTTGCAAATAATTAAACACTAAAACACTAAACAACACATAAGTAACACAAAGTAGTGGCTACTTTGTGATAAGTAATGCCCATCGTTAATCCAGTAGGGCTAAATTGTGTAATAAGGTTGCTATTGTGAGGGCCGTGAAACGACTGCGCGGTCGGTGCGCATCGGCGTTCCACATAAAAAATCGTATCTCGTAAACCATTAGCAATAGTGAAAATTTCTTTTCACCAAAAACTTTCGTACTCATATGGGCATATTTCGTCTCGATGCTGAAATTTTCACGTCAGTTTTGGTACCGTCCCTCCTTTTAAATACTCTGACAAATTCTATATAAAAAAAAATAATCTTATGTATGTACCGTTACAATCTACAATGATTAGGCGTTCGTATGGTGAAAGAATTTGGAAAAAATATTCAAAAATGGCGTCACAATCGCGAGTTAAACACAAAAGATAGTTTTTTTAAGATCATTCAAAATAATCGGAAAATATTTTTTTATTCTTTTTTGCAATCACGAATTTAATGGAGCCCTCCGGATTTGAATCCGTAAGGTCATTCCCCACAATGTACATATTTTTTAAAATGTATATCTTCGAGTGCACAGTACATGTTTTAAATGATCGAATTTCGGGGTGCTGTTCCCCGACTATAAGGTCGGTATGACTATCATGACTGAATTTATTAACGTTCACATAAATTCCAGTGCGAAGAAGTTGTAAAGCCTTTTTGTATTGCATAGGTAGAGGATTGGGTTTTAGTTAATCTACAGCAATTTACTTTTCATGTTATTTTTCACTTGTGTGCGAATGGAGACTTAGATTTTAAATAAAAATTACTTTGGTTGAATTATCATACTACCCTAAGGTGAGATGTGGAAAAATCTCATCAACATTTTGTGAGATCAAAACGGCGTACATGAAACTTCAATTTTATAAAGCCGGCAGCTTGGATGAATCTTCCGCTAAACTGCCTTGTGTTCAGATATTACCTCAAAGGATTGCTTTGCTTTAAATAAAACAAACAATTGGAGAAAATCATCGCTGCCGTAAAACGACCTATACAAACGAACCCAGTTGGGATATTTTGAGCAGTTGCTAAGGCTTTTTACGGTTTTCGCGAATATCTTCAAAGCATATTTTTAACGCATTCAATTAGTTGTTTTTTTTTAATCCGTAGTTTGTCTCTTGAAGCAGGTGTTACTTTCGCAGTATTTCGTCTCATTTCGTTACTACCTTAGATATCCCACCCTCCACCACAATTTGAAGCTGCTTACTGTGATTCGCAATTAGATTTGTAACATTATTTTGACGGATCTACTTTCGCTTCGCGAAAAATACCCCCGCGACGCAAGTTGCTGGTGCGCACGCCACTGCTTCTTACCGCGCTTGTAATCTTATGATACAAGGGGAGCTACAGACTCCGAAACACGTACTATTTATTACTTATTTTGCGATACTCCTTCAACTTTGAAAGAAATGAAGACCGTGCTATCAATTTGACATTCATGTTGGATTCGCTTTGATATACTATTAAACCCTCTGGCAATCTATTAGGTAGGTACCGTATATTTTGACCACTTTAGAATTTAATTGACACATTAACCAAACCAATTTTGAAAATTTCTTAGAATTGCATCAGAGGCTATAAAATTTTAGTTTAGAAATAAGAAATTCAATTTCCAAAAATAAACCGAATAATAACATTTTCAACACAAAAATAAATCGATTGGTTAGGAAAATGTGTTGGTTTACTGCTTTAACCTATTTACCGATGTAGTGAAGTTAATTTCGGTTCCCACTTGCCTACATTTCTGATTATTGCAGAATGGCTAGAATGCATCCCTTCGTAACAAAAAATTCATCGTTTGCTTTAACTTTGAAAGTTTTTTGCTGGAATCTTACTATACACTTAGGGCCTCTTACTAGGGTTGGGCGATATTGAAAATTTTATATTGGATATATCGTCGGTGAAAATATCGCGATACGACTAAATATCGATATATCGTGAAATATTCAAATATCACGGTATATCGTGATATCGCGATATATCGGGATAGTTTAGTATCACGATATATCGCGATAATATATCGGGATAGTTCAATATATCGTTGTATGATTGTGTATCAGTGTTGGTAGGTCCAGACTGCGATAGCGATCCTATATATAGTGTAACCCTCAACATTTCACTCTGGACGTCTTCTTAGAACCCCACGCTATGCACTCGCGGCGTTTACTGTTACGTCACCGATAGTAGAAAAATGTTGACCATTTAAATTTTAATAGAAACCGCTTTTACAGAAGATTACAACTATTCCTGACACTTCATACTTCTCGTAAGCATACAAATAAAACCCCAATCACAATATATCATTGCATCGCGATATATCGTGGTATATCGTCATATTGCGATATATCGACTATGACCAAGGCCCTTGCTATGACGATATATCGATATTCCAAAATTCATGTGTATATTCATATCGTGGCTGAAAAATATCGCGAATATGACTAAATATCGATATATCGCCCAACTCTACCTCTTACTTTCATTACGTTTCTGTTAATTCTTCCTGCATTGCCAAGATGATTACTACAAGCATAGCAATAGTTTCTAAGAACTTTAAACACTTGTAACTTTCTTATTATTAAAATTTAATGAAAATTTTATTAAAAAAATAACTTTATTTTGATCTCCCCCAGTTGCTCTTTCAATTTGGTCAGAAGGTTAGAAGTCACCCTAACCAAACTTAGAAATTTGTCATTCGTTTCTTACTTTGAGTTCTTGGGAGAAATTGGTGAATTCACTAGATGCAGTATTTGTTGTTATGGGTTTTTTTAATTTTCCTTATAATTCCATATAGGTATTACTGTATCATTCCTTTTATTTAATGAATCTCAGTGGCCTCTCGTATTACTCTCTCTTGTAAAGTATATGCTGGAGCTAATAAGTGAATTGTTCTGGTGTCTCTATTAGATCAGTGTCCATCCGATGCGTTGCCAATGAGGAGGAGGGGTTAAATTTTTTTATCGCTAGATGATGTTCTTATATTATATTATAACACCTCATCCTCCTTAGTTCCTTGGTTAAAGAAATGTCTAAACAAATATGGCCATTAACAGGGTATTGTACATATTTTATAGGGCACATAATTTTTTAGACATTTCATGCTCGAGATCGAGAGCTACATCAATAATATTGCTGCGAGCTACGGTTTGGGCATCCCTGCGCTAAGGTAATGGATTGAATTCTTTTTTGAACCACTCTTCTTGATGCCTTTCATATGAATTTGCTTCGAAACACTTATCTATGAAATGAAATGATTACCCGACTCGCACTGGCTAGTGGGTAGAAGGAAGACACTTTTGAATCGTTCAATATAGGTAATAAGTATTAATCCATCCATTCCACGATGTGTTGATTCCCGTTCTCCCCTCGTAACATCTTCCTAGACATAAATTTTTTTTAAATAGCCTTATATAAAAATGTTCTCAGTCTCTGTTCCATATCATCGTATTTGAAAATATTAGAATAGTGTTTTCCATTTAAGGCAAGTGCTTGATGTTCTTGGTCTTGGTTTCTATGGAGTAACGAAGAACACAATCTTCGGATAACACTATCAAAGCGATTCCATTCAATTAAATAATCCACGAAGCATTCAAGATGCATGCGGTGAAAGATATACACCGTGGTAGGACAGGGTATTATAGGTAGATACGACAGAAATGATTCGAATAAAAATGAAATTTTGTTAAGGTAAACATTTTCCGAACTTTCGGTCCTTTTGTTGGTTTTGCGCATTTCTTTAAAGAAACTTCATTTCATCGATTTTAGGTGTATTAAGGGAAAATTGTGTTTATTAAATCTTCTGAAATTATTGGGAGGTTAAGTGTTTTATATCCATTTGATTAAAGGACAGTTCTAGATACGTACCTAAAATATAAATTCTTTATTTACACCATACAATTGAGTTTTATGACTTTACTACGAAAATGTGCACTGTAGTCTTCAACTCATCTCACAAGAGTAAGCTGTTACTCTTTACACGTTAACTAAATAAAAATAGGTATATTAATTTAATTTTCAGACCACCTAATCATCACTCAATTAGAAAATATGTGATTTTGGGGAGGGGGCTGTCATTTCTCATCCCTAAACCTTTCTGATTAGATTATCTTAATATCAATTTGCACGAACTTTAAGGGGTGCTTAAAACACATTACAACTGAGTTCTGGAAGTAGGAATCATTCGTATTCAAAATACGAACTGTCTATTCTCTATTGATACTTTACGATTGACACTTTTTTTTGCAAATAGATACAAATAATATATTGTCTGTTAGATGTACAGAAATACTCTTCAAAAGAGGTACACTTATTGAACTACAAACTTTAAATCCTTCGTTAGCAGTCCGCAAAATGGTAAAGGAAGAAAGTTAAAACAATTTCTACTAGAAGTAGAAAAAGCAAAGGACAATTACTTAGTACCTAGTGACTTCCTAACAGCGTAGGGCCAAACTTGATTTTTATTTAAAAAATCAAAAATCATTGATTTATTTAAAAGTCTGGGTTTTTTAAATTTTAATTAATTAATTGGTTTTTAACTAACATTAATAATTTATTGTTTAATGAAATCACCTCATGTATATGTTTTTTATCGTCAACTTACACTCTAAATATGTATTTGCAAACACTTCTTGCTAAAAAGTTCTTGTCGCAACTTGACAAAGTGAAACAAGTATTGTTGTTTAAATTTTACAATCAAAGTCGTGCACGAAATACTTTGGCGATCTCGACTATTTTTTTTATAAATCAGTTTTCGATCACCAAAGTCGCATTTCGCGCACTAGATACAAAAATAACTATTGTTCAATCTAAAACAGACAGTTTAATGAAAGTAGGTAGATGGTCCTGAAGTTTGGTATACGGCCATGATTTGCCATTATGAACAACTTTTCTTAGTAAAATTTCCCCATATCGCAAACCAAAAGGGCACTTTACCTGAAAAGAAAATAGTTCTTGCTTCACCGTCACGGCCATTTTGTTTTTCAAAAAACGAAAAATTCGTTTCACGCCAAGCAGGGCTTAATTCCAGAATCTTAAATTGAAATTCAAAAAATTTTAGTCCATTACACCTCTTGTAACATCAATCCTGGGACACACTGTATGTCCTTTACTCAATTCTGTTTGTTAGATAAATCAGTACTAAAATTTTTACAGGACTACCAATAGGTTCACCAGCTCTGCTGGCAGCCTTCTAGCGGAGTCGCTGGGTAGTGAAGTTAAGCAAATCAAACGATTGTACTTCTATGTTCGACCGTTGTCACTACCAAGAGCCTGTATATTGAATTATTTTTACAAATTTTAATTAACCTTCTTGTTACCAATTTTGTCTATGATGATTATGGTTGCTCACATACATAAAGTAGATGGACTGATTTGTTCATACCCAGCTGCGTTTTGCAATTACACTAATTCTTCTGAAGCCTAGATAAAGATTAGCCTGATCTAATCGAAACGTCGGCCATTTCATAGAAGTACAATCGTTTGATTTGCTTAACTTCACTACCCAGCGACTCCGCTAGAAGGCTGCCAGCAGAGCTGGTGAACCTATTGGTAATTCATATTATCGGAGTATACTCGCCAATTTTTACAGGACTTCAGTGCAGGGACTGTATTATAGGTAGTAGTCCTATCTATACCATTTCCCTTTTTAAATTTTATATCACGGGCAACTATAATTTAGCTGAAAACAAATACCTAATTAAGAATTCCTTATGTATTGGTTATCCCAACTTTTCGGCGAATGAAGTGCTCATAATGAAAAGTATAAGTATGCTAAATAATTGATTACGGTACGTTCGTATTTTTAAATGCTTGAAATAATTTTCATTCTGCCTTTTGCACTTGCTTTATGTAGAAACTGTTAACTACTACG
Organism: Pyrocoelia pectoralis; assembly: GCA_036250285.1. NCBI lineage: Eukaryota > Metazoa > Arthropoda > Insecta > Coleoptera > Lampyridae > Pyrocoelia > Pyrocoelia pectoralis. The sequence goes on from CM070075.1 coordinate 11,981,044, forward strand.
TGCATGGCGTATTGAAAGATATTGAATAGGAGGCGGTTGCGGTTATGAAGCGTTGCCCAGAAGCATACATAATTTCGAACGCAACTATAATTAATAGTGAACAATTTACTAACCACGCTAACACATTTGTAATTAATGGGTTGTGGAAGTTACTACTTACATTAGAAAATCGATCTATTTATTCATATAATTAAGAAATATTGCTCTAATTTGTATTTGCAAAGTTTATGGATTATTTTTAGTTGTAAAGTGGTGGTGCTTCCAATATTACAGAATAAAGAACTACATACCTATAGGTACCTAATCAATATTTTATGTGTAAATAACGCGTTACAAATAATTCCATAAATAATTCATTTATAGAATTTTGTCAGTTTCCATTATGTGTTGACGGTTTTGAGTATATTATTACCTTCATAAATTGTCAGACCTATTAATTCATCCCTGTTTTTTATTTTAGATTGGAAGTAGCAGTTCGTTAATCGTTCGGGAAAGTTCAGGTTAGTGTCCCATATATTTTAATACCTACATTGGTTATTGCTAATTACAAATACCAACTGATACAGAATTTTACATGGCGATAGCTTTTTTAATAATTGCTTTTGGGAACTGATTAATTCAGATAAAAATGAAGTCACTGACTGCCGCCTGTCCAAACTGAAATTTAAATTCTCAAAACTTAAAGCTTTAAACACTTTGACATTTCTATATCTCCGCACTTTTAAGTGGGCTCATTAACTACCAACGTTTTACTTAAAAAACCAAAAAACTACGATATTCGAGTAGGTAATTACGGGTTTCGGTAAAACTACTTTTAATAAAGTAAATTAAAATTTGATAATTTACCGAGAAAGTCTACGGACTGTGACTACAGAGCGTATAATTTTACAAAACTTTGCCCTCGAGTCACTAACTAAAAATTACACCATTCCGAGTTAGCCGAAATTTCTACTCATCTAGAACTAATTCAATCTTCGCAATCTCATGAGAATTTTGGGAAATCATGAGTGTGTTTTCCATGCTTTGTTTAATTGTTTCATTTTCTATTGGAAAAACATTTCATAATTACGCTCGGACTAAAATCCGCTCTGTTGCGTAATTTGGAAATTCTTATTTTACCACCGTACTTTTATTACGAGCTTAAAGTTTCCCTTGAGATACGTTCTAATGTGGGTATATGTGCGTACAGTTGAAGTTTGCGTTGACAATTAATCTTATTTCGGAGATTGTAAGAAATCGCCTACCCATAATACGTATTTACTTATAGTGATTTCTAGTAATGTTTGCATTTTGTAAGTATGTTATTAATATTGTCCTTCCATGTTCCGTCGTAGAAAAGTGGGATCTGTGGCAATGCCATCTGCTTTCAACTACCTGTTCTAATGTTGCTTGATACCCAATGGGATGTCACAAATGTACTCTTACTCTGTGCAATATAGTACAGAAATGTTTTACATCCGTTTTTCTAAGCTTCGGAAAGGACAATGTATACCCTAAACTTTTCTACAAAAATTTCGTATGAGCGCTTTATTATTATTATTGTTTGCGAATCTAGATTAATTTTTCTTATATCCCAACCATTTAATGCCATTTTCTTCAGTTCTATTCTCGTCTTCATTGTATTCAATATACGATTAATAACTTTAAACCTTTGTGTTATAGGTGGTGTTCTTTTTTCCTTCTAATAAATATCGTTTGGGAACGACAGTTGCAAAATTTTATTCTTGCCATGTATAGTTATGGTAAACTGCCGAAAATCTTACTGAAAGTGGAAATAATTTCTCCTCTCTACAACAAAGAAAAAGTAATTAGACAACACTATTTTAAGCAGGTCGCACAAAGAAATTTGCTAAGCAGAATCCTGTATCGGGAAAAATTATAGTGGCCTAATCGTAAAGCTTGTATAGGTATACAAACTATTTGAAGGAAATTTACAAGTTTTCCGTACAAAAATATTTCAATTTCGTCATTAGCTGTCGCGATGTTGTATTTTATTGCTTGAAATTAATCGGGAAATTTCGAAAGCACAATGTTTCCCAGAATCTTGTGTCATTGTATCCCATTGAAAAGATTCAGATTCAGATCGAAAACATCTTCAGGCGTTGAGATCGTATGGTTGCGCTATCCGTCTACTGAAATAATATCACTGGTTGTTTTTGATAAAAACGAGTTAACGACGTACTTCCAATAACCCCACTAAACTGTAACGTGTGAATGAAGAGGTTTTTTGATAATTGCTGAGATTCCCATAAATGTAACAATTTTGTTAAAATAATATTTAAGATCGGTTTCCAAACGCAAACCACACAACACTTTCCGTGATCAATGCAATTCAATTCTTGTGTGAGCAGTGCTTTTTAACCAAAATCTTGACAAAACTTTTTGCATTTTTGTGGACTCGATTGTTATCGGTTCTCACTACCGAATTTCTTCATGAAATAATCCAAAGATATCGAGATGAAAATTTCAATGGGAAGGTAGCTACAATCTTTCTAACAAACTGGCTTGTGATTAGATATATACGATTAAGCACAATTCAAAAATCAGATTTCCATGAAAGTTGATTTTTCGTTGAACAATCGGGCATATGACACCACGCCGAATGCCCACAACGCCGACACGCTTTTTTGATGGTCCATATCGCCGACTGGGGACACTACGCCGACGGACACTACGCCGACAGTGCCCACATCGTCGACAAGTGTACAAGGGACACAACGCCTACCATGCCCACATGGCCGACGGACACTACGCCGACAGTGCCCACATGGCCGACGGACACTACGCCGACAGTGCCCACATCGTCGACAAGTGTACAAGGGACACTTCGCCGAATTTTTCTCTGTGGACACAACGCCGGCAATTTTAATTGCAATTAGGTACCTAACGTAATATCATTATTTTTAAACTTATTTGCGTAATTAAATGTTGCACTTGACTATAAAAAGGTATCAATTGAAAAAAAATATACTAAACCTGCAAATAACCTAGGCGCTTTAGTGGCAATCAACGTTTAAGTTTTGCATTCTGCAATTAAAATAAAAATTCGGCGAAATGTCCCTTGTATACTTGTCGACGATATGGGCACTGTCGGCGATGGGGGCATGGCCGGCGTTGTGTCCCTTGTACACTTGTCGACGATGTGGGCACAGTCGGCGTAGTGTCCCTAGTCGGCGATATGGGCCATCAAAAAATCGTGTCGGCGTTGTGGGCATTCGGGGTAGTGTCCCGAACGAATGCATAGCATTAATATTTGAAAATGAATTAGGCACGTGTGGCTCTGTTAAACTAATCGCTTCATGTTTCCACATACATAATTATGGTCCTGCAATTTGACATCGGATGATTGTTTTCTATGTGTGTATGTTGTATATTTTACATTTGACACGTACCTTCCCAGACTTCAAGTTGGTGGTTTATGCAACATATGGCACGTAACCATTGAGTTGTATCCATATCCCCTCCCGATTACTGCAACGTAAATTTTCGAGATCTTTTTGTATAAATTTCGTTTACAGCATCGATATTTTCTTCTATACGTACAAGTACATTTCGACGGGGCCAGGACACTCGCCGAATGCCCACAACGCCGACACGATTTTTTGATGGCCCATATCGCCGACTAGGGACACTACGCCGACTGTGCCCACATCGTCGACAAGTGTACAAGGGACTCAACGCCGACCATGCCCCCATCGCCGACGGACACTACGCCGACAGTGCCCACATCGTCGACAAGTATACAAGGGACACTTCGCCGAATTTTTATTTTAATTGCAGAATGCAAAACTTAAACGTTGATTGCCACTAAAGCGCCTAGGTTATTTGCAGGTTTAGTATATTTTTTTTCAATTGATATTTTTTCATAGTCAAGTGCAACATTTAATTACGCAAATAAGTTAAAAAATAATGATATTACGTTAGGTAATTGCAATTATAATTGCCGGCGTTGTGTCCACAGAGAAAAATTCGGCGAAGTGTCCCTTGTACACTTGTCGACGATGTGGGCATGGTCGGCGTTGTGTCCCTTGTACATTTGTCGACGATGTGGGCACTGTCGGCGTTGTGTCCGTCGACGTAGTCGGCGATATGGACCATCAAAAAAGCGTGTCGGCGTTGTGGGCATTCGGCGTAGTGTCATATGCCCATTTCTGGTGTTTTGTGTCATACATATAAGTAGTGAGAATGTGATACGAAATCTAGATACAAGACGACGGATGGCGTGTTCATGTGAACGGTTCTGTGCGCTGTAAAAGTCTTCTCTGCGTTTTCGGGAATCAACGATCCACTTTCAGAGTAAATTATGATTATCTGATAACATTATCCGAGTGTCATGATGTTGTGTAAGAGATTGCTAAACATAAGACTTTGAAGTGTTAACACTTTGTTCGTTATAAAGTCCGACTAAATCCTTGAAGCTCTTTAAGATGTGCTATTCTTAAGGTGTAATGGTCACCTTTAAGTGCTAAAAATATTGTAATTGGTCATTTTAGTTGTATTGCGTGTGTAATTTATCAACAAAATTAGCGCTAATCCCTCTTATCTTACACCTCAAATAGTGTGCCAACATCGCCAACACTACCCTTCTTATCAATACCCCTAGAAAAGTGGCATTCAACCTTTTTTTTTCGTGTACCCCTATAGATAATGTCTCTGACTTAAAGTACCCCAAGTTTTTTATTTACCACGCACTAGCGATAGCCACTTGTGTTTTATACTTTTATATAAAGGCATTTGACCTTGCGCTAGAGTGAGTGGGGGCCGGAAATACCACCATAACTAGACACAACAAGTTTTTCATTTGATCATCAGTCAGATATTAAATTTATTTAAAAATTTTCAAGTACCCCTTAGGATTATCTGACGTACTCCAAGGGGTACGCGTACCCCCGGTTGAATACCGTTGAGAACACTTAATAGAAGTCAAGGCCGTCATTTAGGGGGATCAGGGGAGGACAGTTGCCCCCCCCCCCCCCCCGAATTACTACTACCAAAAAAAGTACGTTAAACTTATAAAACTGACATTCACGCCCCTTTTCCAAAAAAATGTCCCCTTCCGCGGATCATTTTTACCTTTTTACTATAGCCCCCCCCCCCCCCCGCGCTAAATACTGAAATCAAGCCGCTGATAGAAGTCGATAACACCCTTAAATTAATGTCAAACTACACCGTGTTCGTGGAAAGGGGATTCTCGCCCTGTGCACCTTCGTAAATACATTGCGGTTTTAGAGCACACTGACATGTTCAAGATATTAACCTAACATTGTTTGTATCTTGATTAAGAGTTTTATTAATAAATATCGACTTTTATGTCAGTATCGCGTTCCAAAACAGAAAAATGATTGCTCATTAGTCGAATGCAATTTTAATAATAATAATGTGTAGCAAATAACCATTTATGAATAGCTGACATAAATAGATCATTACAAGATAATTTATACTGCAAGTCACAATTATCACATTAGCTAAATCTAGCAAGAAGATCGTTATGCGCTCGATGAGGGATGGGGGATATCAGTTAACAATGCATAACAATAGTGGGGTAGAGTTTGCGTGGAGTTAATGAAAGGGACCAGCAAGTACCCGTCGCCGATTTCCTGCAAAGAAAATACAAATCCGGTATTAAACAACAGGTGTGAGAAATTTTAACATAAAATTGATTACCTTACATTTGTTGCAGTTTCCCTTACCTAACACTAATTTAAAATTCAGTGGAATAAATTGCCATGCAAGATTCGTTAAACTAAGAAGAAGGTTCTGGAGTAAATTTGACATCCGTTGCGCAACTTTTTAATAAAAATTTGGATTATCTACAACTTTCCTTGAAAAAATCCAAATAAGTTAATTATATCGACGTCAATTGTCTAATAGAATTTGACATTCCTTTTTATTTACCTTGTATAACGCCGTTCTTTGAATTTATATTGGGCGCTGCACATTAATGGACGTTGTTTTGTTATTCTTGTCTGTTTTTCGTCTTCATCATTGTCCATCTGGTTCAATGGTTTTGATGTATTGCTCATTTTTTGCGATGAAGTTGCTAATCTACAAAATCTTGAACCGTGGCTCTATTTAGGGTGAGAAAATTTAGTAGAAACGACACGTTTGTGATTTTGAATGATAATTAACAGTACATCCACGGTTAGATGAGGTAGCATTATCCGTCTTATTAAATTCTATTATGTGGTTTTGTTCAAATTTAGAGTGAAAACGCATAGCTTTCAACAAGCGGCTGACTCCGTTACATGAAAATCAATAATTGTACTTATCTAATATTAAAATGTTGGCTTTTCAATACATACTTCCATTTTCTTCGAATATCTTCATAAGTACATAAACGCACAATATATGCAGCACTTCCATCTTGCAAAGGTTGGGCCATTTTGACATATGGGTGTACCTTTTGGATATTCCTAGTATTTTTGTATAGTTGCTGCATTTTCAGCAGGAAATAACTTTTCCTGCGACGGCTGGGGCATTATCCAAATCACTGCAACACACGATATAAATACTAAAGATAGGATGTTGCGCATGGTGGGCGGTCCGCAAATATGACGCGTGACGTCACTTGTAGAGTGAATTACATTTGAGGAATACTCATTTGATGTGTTTTTCGTCTGTACCGAGTTTATTTTTGGAGATACAAAAAATTTCATAAGATCAAATATGCTCCTTATGATGTCTTTTATATGTTAAAAATAATAGGGTAACTCAATCTCTCTCAGTTAACCTGAAAAATACTTGTATTATGTAGCATAATTACATCTGATGGTTTTTGCGCCGCGACGACACAAAAACGGTGCTAGATAGAGGAAAATTGCATATGAACAAATTTGTAGAGCACAAAATTTACTAAAGAAAAGTCCGCGGTAGGGTGTGACGATCTTCGATAGTTAAAGAGTTACAGGCGTCCAAAATGATGCAAACCTTATTCGCGCAACTGTCCACACCGCTTTTTCCCAAACTAATGGAGATAATTACACCCTGCCGCGGACTTTTCTTTAGTAAATTTTGTGCTCTACAAATTTGTTCATATGCAATTTTCCTCTATCTAGCGCCGTTTTGGTGTCGTCGCGGCGCAAACACCATCAGATGTAATTATGATACTTTATAGGTACAAGTATTTTTCGGGTTAACTCAAAGAGATTGAGCTGTAATTATCTCCATTAGTTTGGGAAAAAGCGGTGTGGACAGTTGCGCGAATAAGGTTTGCATCATTTTGGACGCCTGTAACTCTTTAACTATCGAAGATCGTCACACTCTACCGCGGACTTTTCTTTAGTAAATTTTGTGCTCTATAAATTTGTTCATATGCAATTTTCCTCTATCTAGCACCGTTTTTGTGTCGTCGCGGCGCAAACACCATCAGATGTAATTATGATACTTTATACAAGTATTTTTCAGGTTAACTGAGAGAGATTGAGCTACCCTATTATTTTTAACATATAAAAGACATCATAAGGAGCATATTTGATCTTATGAAATTTTTCGAAAAATAAACTCGGTACAGACGAAAAACACATCAAATGAGCATGTCGCAAATGTAATTCACTCTACGGGTGACGTCATGCGCACGGTCTGACGAAATCTGAACGTCGGAGCATCCGGCCCTGACTGCAACATACTGTATTCTACCATTGATTCCGGTTGCTTCTTCGCTGATCCATACAAAAAAGTTTTTCAAGTCAAGATAATCTTTTAGCCTTTTGAAACGGACGTACGATTCGTCGTATGCGGAAAGACTACCAATCAATATGTTTACAATAGTACTAGGGGAAGGCAACTAAGTTTTCAGGTTTGCATATAAAGTTTCATATGACAAACGTCTACTAATTATAATGATTAAAAATTCATCCTTGTTCATAGGTACATCATTAAAGTTTTAGATACATATATGTATACAACTCTTTTATGATTAAGCCCGCTCTGCCGGAGGAAACGTCAAAATGTTCAATCACATCATTATTATATCATAACTAATAATAGCCTAGTAAAATGGGAAAATTTGGATGAAATAATGGTTTCAGTTTTGAAAATTTGGGAACATGCTTGTTTTGTGATCCCTTTGAAGTGTTCAAAAGTTCCCATCCGTACCCCCCTCCGAGAGGAAGGGGGGGGGGGGGTATGTCACAAAAACAGATTTTCGTAAATAACTGAAAAAGTATCAATTTTATCAAAAACAAAAACGTTAATAAAGTTGTATTAGTTGACAAAATTCCGCACATTTTCATGTTTTATTTTTGTCTCGACGATCAATAGGAGCCGAGATAGATTTTTTTTAAATGTCGACTGTTTTGCGACGAAACGGTAACACGTGCGCGCATCGCGCGTATTTCGCTTATATCTCGAGAATGGCCATGCGTATCGCAAAATGCTTCAAATAAAAGTTGTAGAGAATTTAATTACGAATAATTGTCTTTTTTAAACATTTCCATACGATTAATATTGACAGAGATATAATCATTTAAACCTTTTTCTAAGACACAATCGCTGCTCGTTTTGCATAATAAAATCAATAATATGTCGAAAACTATTTATTCTACGTACTTAGTGCATATAATGAAAGTTGTAGATAATTAAATTTTGAATCTATATGTAGGTATACACGAAATATCATTTTGGTAATCTTTATAAGGCGATGGAGGAAGAAATAATGAAAAATTTTCATTTTCAAGCGTTTCTTTGCAAATAACTATGTTTTGACTACTTGTAGACAGTAAAGTGTCTTATATTTAGATAAGTATCTGTAAAATGAGTGTCGGCAGAAGTTCGTACGATAGTTCCGCTAGTTACAGCTATTTGAAGGTATACTCAAAAATTGACATTTTATTAAGAATCCCGATTTTCGCTGAAAAATGGCTGTTAAATTTTTGTTAATAATTGGTTTTATCCTATGTTCAGTACTTTATATATAATTATAAAAGGTAATACAATACAATAAATCTTTCGCAAGTTGCACTTTATTGTAAAAATACATCTTTGAAAACTATATATTTTCACAGAATTTAACTAAAATGTATATTTGTATTCAATTTTTCTTAAATATCTTCGTTTCCATTTATTTTAAGACACGCGTTTATATAAACTAATTGATAGCTTACAAAATTTCCTATAAAAAACACTTTGTCGCGTATGTTTTTCTGTAAACAGCGACGTGAAACTGACGATTGAAGACGCAGGTAATGTTTAATTTTTACAGAAATTGTAGCTACTTTAGAATGTACCACAAAATGTGATCCTATGATGAATTTACTCAGAAATGATCAGAGAATAACTTCTGATACTTGGAAAAATCAAAACAATTTTTTATACTACCTTTTCTTCCTCTCAAAAGTAGCTACAATTTCTGTTGGTTGCGTATCCATCCGTCTGTTCGTCTGGACCCATTTCTGTACTGTACTAAAGTCCACCACGTTCAGAATTGTTACTTCCGTTAATGTCCTTTTGATCGTTTTCTCAGAAGGAATGTAAGTTTTGGTAGGCATTTGATAATTAAAATATAGCCTAGGCAGGTTTTTAAAGCGTATACTGTTTATTATCAACCAACCAGTTGGTTAGTAAATTCGTCCGGATGTCTGTGTGTCTGTGTGTTGGTCGATGTTACGGGGTTTAGAAAGCTGAAAGTGGTGTCATCTTATAGGAAATTCTTTACTGATTCCAAATCGTTGGTAAATTTTTTGATCGAATCACCCGTTCGCCGTCGGGACGCCATTAAAGTCAAAATATACACCCTTTAATTCCTTTATTTTTGGAAACCTATTGAGTCATGACTCATGATACGTAAACATCACCCTCACCCACTCTGTGGAGTGGAGTGGGGGTGAGTTTTGGAAACTTAAACGGGAACACCTATTTTTATTACACTTTTGGATTCTCCATAAAAAACTATGCTCAACTTGCAAATTTCACCCCCAACTGCAACCCCTTTTTTGGGGGTGGAAAGGGGGAAAATTGCACATGTCCACAGAAAAACGATTTTTCTTTTACTTTTTTTCACACCTAACAACGAAGAAGAAAGTGCCTAAATACCACAAAAGTAAAAATCAAATTTAAACAGGCTTAGATAAAAAAAGGTTTTGTAAAAACATAATTTATCCTTCGAATTGGTATGATCTTGAAATGCTCTTCAAAAATGTACCTATATGGTGAGTGCACATGGAGCAAAATTTCTATTCAAACTGTTTGAGTAATAATAATTGTACATTGACGAAGTTCAACAAGTTTCCTTTGGCCACGTTTGTCGCGTTACTTTAATATTAGATGAATTCCGCTTTTGAAAATTGATTCGATTTTTTTTACTAACATTTCAACACTTCATGGTTCATGGAGCGTCATCGATTGTTTTTTATTTCACACAAATTTACAAATAGTCCCATTTTTTCCTTTGTAATTGCCCTATTAAAAATATATTAGTTCCGTAATAGCTCCGGTATAAAATATAAATGTGCAACCGACAATTATTACTAGAGAAATGACATATTGGCTGAAGGTACCTAATTTCCTATACTTTATTGATGCCTTCAATTAATATTCTTTATATTTATACACTAAATCGATACTACACTTGGCGCTAATTGTAAAGCACGTATACATTCCATTAAAAATTGAGACGATGATGCCATGTTAAATTTAAGACCTACCAAGTTGCATGCTGTGTAGTACCCATCGTATCGCTTAACTGGGAAGTTTATTAATTAAATATTAATGAGGGAATGACCGCTTTGCGTCTCTTTATTTGCGTGACTTAAAACCCTGTTAAATATTAGAAATAGACAAACTATACCTTACCTTCCCACTTAATATCTGAACTGAATTTCTGGAATTAAATTTTTTAATTTGTCTTTTTTTAATTTTCCAGGCTATGACTATAGCGATTCTGTAACAATGAATTAACAGATTTGTAACCTACGAAAATTATTGTTAATTTCGTTACGAAAAAACGAATTTGAAAGATGTGAACAAATATGATTGCTCTATTTCTTATTGATACACGTATAAGGCAATATTTATAAAGTACTTATGTACGTCCTACACAACCTTCACTTATATACATTTTATTCTTTACGTTTACATGAAGATCAGTTCCAACCACGATTTATGTTTTACTTTTATTTTTTTGTGTGTGGCATTAAGGGTAAGTAAATATATCCCTCTAGACTATGATAAATAACAAAGCTTTCGTATTAATCCAAGACGTTCTGTAATTACGTTAAAAGCGAAGAAAAACAATACAGACAATAGCGATATTTTTTTATAATTCACTAAAATTATAATGTTATATTTCTACCATTAGTAAAGTATAACAAAACTTACAGTCACGATATAAATCAATTTTCAATATTTTATTGAGGATAATACTTTAGTAATAACAAAGAAAATAGTAACTGTTCAGAAATTAAATAATCATTATCGGAATAAAATTTTTTGTACTTTCTATTGGTGTTTTCAGAACTTCATCCATCTCCTTTCCTTTCTGACGATCAACAAACAAGGTGGTTGGTCATTTTAGGTCAATTAGTTTGATAGCTTGTAGGCTTAACGTTATTTGTTAAGAAATTAGATATTGACCTGTGGTTTTAATCTCAAACACGAAAAAAACATTTTCCTTTTCTCTCGAGTTTTCTTTGTTTTTTATGGTTGATAATAAAAGAGTTAATATTATGATTAATTTGCGACATACCTTTCTGCGCTCTCTAATAAATCTTTCTTATTAGCAGAATTCCAATATCCCTATTTACTCGTAAGTTAAAATTTTGTTTACGTCTCCATCGTGTTTACGTCCTGTTTTTGATATAACACACCGAAAAACAACCCGCATTGTAAATATTTGTCATAATTCTTATAATTTCTCTTCTTTAATATTGTAGAACTTCGGGAATTTTATTTTTATAAGATTGCACAGTGAGATGTTTGCTATCTGTAGTTTTTAGGTTAAAAAATACAGGATGCAATTCAATCACAATCCTTAAGTATTAAATATTTTATGTTATAGGTACATATTACTGCATTTCCAATCATCAACAGCGTTTTAAGTACGCCGTTTACCTACATTTTGAAAGGTCATTTACTGTTCTTGTTGCATATAACTTTAATATTTATTGTAATTGCCATTTAGTGACAATTATAATTTAATACTTCAAACCTTAAAAAAGGTAGAGAAACTTATACTGGATTTTCGCAGAATAAAAATAGTTGTTGACTGTATGTTCTCATTTAGTTGATATCGGCGGGAAATCTTATCGCTCATTCATTAATACTACATCATTTACTAATATCAATAATTATACTACCAAGTGGCAATATCGCCTGTCCTTGGCTATTTTAAATCAGTTAATGGAAATATGTAGTCGAACGACAAAATGAAACTTTAAAATACACGTCATTCGCCACATCCATAAGTTTAAAGTTAACTTTATAACTTGTTCTTAGTCAAAGAACGCTGTTTGTATAATGAATCGTATATCTATTTAATTAATAACAAATATTTCATATTCGATGTCTAATACACTCATAATAATCAATAAATCATTTTCTCTCTAACTCCTTTCACTGTTGCATCGCCAGAAGGGATATTTATGGAGAAAAATAGTCGCTAATTTATGGTCCTTAATTTCATCTATTTTGAACTCTCTAGTCACCGTTTGTATACACACGACAAACAATATTAAAAACTACAAAAATACGTTTCGTTAATTATCTCGAATCATTTCATTGCGTTATTTAAAATTCAGTGTAGACAATTACCTACGGCAAAAAATTGAATGTATATTTGAATTGCCTCCTGTAATTATCGTGGAAGCATACTAATGAAGTTTGAAGTGTATCGGTACATTTTTTGCGAAGCTAATTAACCTTAACAATTCATTCATACATATGTAGTACCCATAATTTACATTTTCAACCCTATACATCATAATCATTTTTTTTTTTTACTTACTGAAAATAATCGAATGAACTTTGAACATGTTTGAGGGAAATGCTTACTTTTTTCTTCTTTCCGGCCTCAACAGATGGTCATTGAACCTACTTTATCAAGTTTTCTGTTATAATTCGAAATGGGTCAACCGAATATTAGAATTTGGTAAGGTTCAGTTTGGTTTAATTTTCTGTGAATTACATATGAAACATTTTTCTATTGTGAAATAGCGTGATCCGTTACTATCATTGCGCACACGTGCGGTGCTACCTAATGCAAAACTAACGAAAAAAAAAACCTCCCCTTTTGCAAAATGTATTAAATGCGCCACAAAACCATAAACAAATAGTGATTTTAACCGGGTACACGTGGACATGGCACGAACGGGTAATCAATATTTTCCTTGTTACTGACGTGTTATAGAAAATGTGCCAATTAGAATTTTTTCCAATGAAATGAAAATGAGAATATTGCTAATTTAGTCTTGCACTTGATGACTATATTGGGAATCTGTTACATTAGTTCCATAGGATAATTATATTTAAGGGCGATTTTATATTTATATAAATATATAACTGGGTAGGTATATCCTGTTATGAAAAACAACGTTCTTGTTTGTATTTGAAAGGGGTTACTATGACGACTCTTTAACAATCAATTGTGGACACGTACTCGAGTACTTGTCCCTAAACCAATGAGATCTATCCTAGGGGAGATCTTTTACAGATAAGTTGATAGTCTAGTGACCACTGGTCAGTTCTTACGTGCCCATTGAGTCGTGAAGTTGCTACAAATAAGGTGTTTCCCCGTGAAGAAGGTACGACTGTTATACTTAGTTTACTTTTTTATTTAAACTTATATTTTATTGCGTTTAATAAATTCCTCGATTGGAAAAATTTACAAATTTTTTTTTCGCTTTTTATTTATTACTCGTTGCGATTTTAAATAATTCGGATTATTTTCCGAAAATAAGATCTATTGGAATAGCAAGAGTTTTGCATCAATAATTCAAGTGTGTCTTAGCGTGTTCAAGGGTGGTTGCGTTTTAACAACTGACATAAAGAACTAAAAGAGAACCTATCAATCTGCCTCGGAGTTTATTCGTCTTGTTCCGCTTGAGATTGCCTCAGATAACTGGATACAATGAGATATATTTCCCAACTTCTTTCTTAAACAATTTGTCGTGTACTTTTGAAGGGTTACATTAAAAAGGTGCAAACAATTAGTAGACGCTATGCTTTAATTTAACTTTATTGGCGGTAAAGTAGATAGTTTTTCAGAGCTTTTCTTATTCAAACATACGTATTGTTTCAGGTTCAGGTTCCGAACAGCTGAGACGGGAACTTCTCGATTCTCGCTGATTTAATCAAAGGTAAGTGCAATTTCCACTTTACTTCGTTTGTCTAAATTTTTGATTTATTTAATTACGATATTAAACCTTTGATTTATTGTACGTCTACATTTGGTAACACAATCGTAACGATGAGTGTATCCTTTATTTCTGTAATGTATTAGCTGTCAGAAAGGAAAATGCTTTTCTCAGATTTTTCAATATTTCACAGAAAAATGGATACGATTTTGATTGATTGTTGTACTATAATCATTCACTTTTCCTGCTCGTACATTGATAACGATATGTGGTAGCCAAAAACTTATATACAAACGTGCTACTATTTTTGACAAGTTAATATATGGTATCTTTAGCTTAGTGAATCGTACAAAATAATATCTTCAAACGTCAATTCCTGAATAATGTCTCTACAATTTGACAGTTATTCCTTAATCCTTGCCCAACAGTAGCTCTATGATGCGGATGAAGTGTATTTGTTCCTCAATAATATTATTAAAGTAACTTCAAAATTTCAAGAAATCTTTGTTTATTCACATTAAATTGAAAAGCATTTAATTAAATGGGAATTAAACGGCATCATCCAATTTATATCGTTATTCTACTGTGTACACTAGATCTTTATTATGCTTCATTCCGGCACAGAACGTGAACTTATCGTTTTCATAATCTCGGGTTAATGGCTTTCAACAAGTTACTGAAATGCCATTCTTTTTGCACTTTATTGTTATTTTTTCAAATATTTCAATTACTTAGTAGTTTGTTCCTTTTTATGAAAAAATTTTGAAATTTCCCTATGACAGTTTCATTTCACGCTATCGTTAAAAATGTAATATCGAAAAATTCGTTAAAATAATGTAATTTTCTACGACTTTATAAAACCGTCGCAATCAAATGTAATTATAATGTTCCATTACTATGTTATTCGGATACGTGTGGTGAATCCTTTCAAGCACCTTAGAACAGGCATTACACATTTTCTGAAAGATCCTCGTTTGTCTTTCTTTTAACAGCCTCCTTTCCGACGGAACCCATAAAAGAAATTGTTCAAATCCATGAAGTTGTTCCTCGTAATTGAAATATTTTATTCAACTCTGAAAATTGATACGAATAGAAAATTTGAGTTAATTAAATTTCACTTTACCATATTACTTAAGACGTAGGAACATTTCCATTTTACTTTCATGGGCCCTTCGTACGTACTCTGTTAGCAAGAAAATTTGCAGTTACTTTGCTCTTTTTTCTCATATATTAAATGCGAGTGTGTACAAAGTTAGGAAAATATGCCTGTTTTCTAAACCTCGCCAGTTTGATAAAGATTTTCTACTAATAAAGAAAGTGTCGCATTGCACCATTTCAGAATATTTTCTCAAAATTGATTAATTGTGAATGCGGCGAATTTTCATGTAAATTATCTCACTCTGTAACTAAAGCATCACTTGCTGAAAATGACGAGTGAAGTGGCTTCTGTACATGTTAATGTTATATTATATTATATTTTCGAAAATAGTTCCTCTAATTGCTTAATCTAACCATTTTCTAATTTTAATTCTGTTGGTAAATCCTAAAAATATTCGTTCCTGTTCTAATACTTTCATTTTTTGCCAATAAATCGATTTCAGCTAAATCTAGCGAGTAATAGAAATCTGCACAATATTGGTACCTATGTTACTTCCTTTTTCCAAATAGTCAGTAAAGCTAACTTAAGAATCTCATGGAATAGTGACCCTAACGTTATGATTCTACGAACGTCACTGTTAGGTCTGGTTTTTGTGTAGGGGTGCAGTGATATATCTATCTATTATTTTCAATATTCACTCGTTGTGATATCAAATACTGTTGGATTGCATTTTAATTTGGCGCTCATTTGAGTTTCAGTTTGATACTCAGTGCACAAAGGCGTCAATCCGTTCCGGAAAAAGTTTTCCATTTTGGAATCTTCCGATAAAATATTGTCCAGATTGATGTGAAGTTCACTATCTCATGATCTCTTAGTCGGTGGTTACTTCACCATATCACCATTTGCACTGCATATTACCGCTTATTATAAAAAACGATCAACGTTATTAATTTTGCTTGATAGACCATCTTTGTTCGTCTATTGTTAACGGTGCTCTTAAGGTCTGCTTTAATGTGTTACAGGTATCACTTCTATGCTGCTGGTGATACCCAGTTGTTATTTAAGTCTGATGGAGTTCAGCTTGATCTGTCTCATCTATTAGTAATTTCTCGATGCCATTTTCTTCTATTTGAATCCTGAAAATTCCTCCTCAATTATTTTCAGTCCCAAACACTCCAGGCAATTGCACGGCTTTATATTACCATAAAATATCAATTAGTTAATCTCTGTTAAAGACTGTGACAAACTGATAGCAAATCAAGATCCTTTTCCAAAATTTACAAAAATTTTGAATTGCACGTTGAGATACCTAAATTTGCTACTTGCTGCATGTACTTTGTTCTCGTTCTATGTTCATGTCAAAGAATCTAGTTTGTCGAATTCTCAATGCGTGGGGATTACGTCGACGGTAGTATTCGTCCACAGCAGTCCTTTCATTACTTTATTCTATTTCACATAATTTTTTTCACATGGTGGAGTAGAATTCCTCGCTCCTTCGTTCTACTTTTGCATTTAGTTCTAATTTGGTATTAAGTATTTGTTAATATTTTTGAAATGGACACATTTGTATACTATTGAACTATTTTAACGTTTGTAATTCAACCACGAACATTCTTCAGCACTTGAGTAAGTAATCACTTAATCACTAGTTTAAGAAAGAGATCAGTTTCCATGCTAAGTTTGGTTCCGTTCGATAACGTCAAGTTCTAACGAAGCTCCGATTGTCTTTCTTTTGGATGCGATGAAGTTTGCTTTTTAAAAAATATATGTGCACTCACTTCAATTGTCAACCTTATCATTGCGCATTTTACAATGACAGGATTCACGGTTCTTTAATATCTTATTCCTCAGTTGTTATATACTTATGCGTTTCTTGCTTTATTCAAATTCAAACTCCCCGATTCTCTATTAGTTTAATTCACTTTAACAATGACCCTTGTAGCGTCCGCAAAATGAATGTTTTTTGAAACGCTTGACTGAGATTTCCTCCCAAGATTTCCATACAAAAAAAATGATATCAAATTAATTTATTAACTGATCTTTATTTATATAATGTCCGATATTTTCTACTTCCCAAACTTGATATGTAGTCATATTGTTTATGTATCCAGAAATGTTGGTACATACGAAAAACCTACTTAGAATAAATTTTAAGTTACACCTAATTACAAATGATCATCACCATTAGGTAATCCTTCCGTGTCTATTTCATTTCATGAGACGCATGATGTTATCATTTTGATTTTTGACCATAAAAACCAAGAATTATGTCTTTCCATCGCCTAATGTGTTTAATACCTTTGTATAAGTAAACTGCGTTGCCTATCTCGTATAGCAGAAAATCATGCAAAGTTTCGTATTCTATCAAAGATTATAAGGCAGGTTGAAGATCAGAAAACAGCTAATTGGTTTGTATGATCTTGGCGATTATATACACGCCAGGGTACCCTTTATATGAATAAGTTCAAATTTTGAACGAAACGTTATACTCAAAATTATAAGAATCGTTTTAATAAATATTACGCTGGCGTGTATATAATCGTCAAGATCTTACAAACCAAGTAGCTGTTTTCTGATCTTCAACATGCCTTATAACCATACCACACAGCTAAAAAAAGAATACATTCTATCAAAGATTTGCAAAATATATGTGATGAAATGAGGTTATCCCAGTAATCTAATTTTCCTAATGCAGCGTTTTTCCAAGTATGGCAAAAATGTAGTTTCTAACTAATTAATCCTTTGCAAAAATTTATTGTTTTTTTCAAACACTTTCAAAATTGATATTGCCTCAATAAGGAAGATGCAATTTATTTGCATTGTGAAATAATAGTAAGAGCGTAATTATATGTTTAGGATTATAAAATTATTATTGCGCCAACCCATCTTAATTATACTCGTTAATACCACCAAGTTTCGACTCTTAGAAAAAATCTCAAGGTTCGTTTAATTATGTCAGTTTTGTTTCTTTAACGCTTGATATCCTTGGTGTGTAAATTCTTCTCGAACGTTTTGCGTTGGTGAGTCGCCTGCGTTTAAAGTAGCCTACTTCCTTTTTATGATCGATTATATTATATGCGTGCTCCAAGCACCTGTTAAGTCTGCAGTCATCAACTAATCGCAGTAACGTTAGTTAGTGAGTGTGTGTCTTAATAGTCAAATTTGGATTTTTTTTAAACTTCAGGTCCGTTAAGTTTATATAATTTGATTATACGTTTACAATCATTAGAAATCAATTACTAAAACGATTGTAAGGCAATATTAATTCGTGCAATCTTTTGTAATCAAGTAGGTAATCACTTATGACTCGGCCTAATTATAATTATTAATAATAATTATTATTAGATTTTCCATTGAATTCAAAACATTATTAAATCAGTGAAGACATTAAAAAATTTATACAATGAACTAATTACGTATTCATTACGACACTTTATTCTAAAATGAAATCACGAGGAATAATTTTCTTTATTCTTCTACCTTCGCTAATAAAATAGCATAACTATTGAAATTTGAAAATATGCACCTTCTGAGACAATATCCCGGCATTGTATCTACATTTTATTTGTAGTACCAATGGGATTAGAAATTCCCTGACGTTGCTATTTTTTCATGTACAAAAACTTTTTTAGACCAAAAGGTATGAGTAGAAAATAATCAAAAAGTTTTTTTTTTCTCTCAACTTATTTACTAACCCCTGTGACCTGTGACATAAACTTTCGCTTCTCTCAGAGTACAAACTATAATAACCCACCGAAGCGGCGCGTATTAGTAATTTAAATAAACCAGTCGCGTTTTATTTATTTACTTATTTTTTTTTATTTTGCAAGAATTCACATGTACGTAGTTTAAAGAGCGACGTGTCCCATATTATATTTATAGGATACGAGGGAGGATTCCTAGTAGGTTGCAATCTTAGTGATACCTACCTTATACAAGGTTGATAGGAAGTCAACTGCTGTATGGACTTATACCGTATTGTGAATTTGCTAAATTACAATAAATTTACAGACCGTTAATGAATTTTCTTCGCATGTATCGAACGTGATTTGATACCAAATGTATCCGCATTGTTGTTGGCAACTGTATATTCATGGTATGAAACTAACCGATATGTAAATAAGAATGTTAATGCTCTTTGTGTTTTATGTAACGTTACTAATTCCATTCCGCAACAGGTGAGTCGTGTGATGCAATGATCCTCCATTGTTATCCCATTTACCTTAAACTCCATTAAAGCTTATTGATTTTAATTGCTCTCATTACTATACAATTTTCTTTTCTAATTACAATTTGATGTTTTATTAATTACCTCGGTATCAGAAACCACTAGATACAAGAACTAAACTTTACCATTGTCTGAAGCAATCCCATTATGTTTATAGATTTTAAAAATAATACCGTCACCCAGTATTGAAACTTTCGGGTGGAATTCTAGATATGTATAAAAATTCATTTTAACACATTCTATTATACACTGTGTCCAAGATAAGGAGGGCCACTATGGGGATTTCGGAAACGGTAAGAGATAGAGTTTCGGTTAAATGGGAGAAAAGTTGGGCAATTTTGAGTTTAGTACAATGAAATTTTTAAACTTACGAAATTCCGAACCGTTCCGAAGTTATGCGACAAAAAGCGAATTTTCAGGATTTCGTTTTTGACAAATTGTTACTTTGTCGTTGATGTTAACTGAAAAGTAAAAGGACCTTCTACAGGTACTTTTTAACGTTCTTTAACATGGCATACAGCAAATTGGAATCCGACGTTTCGTTTTCGAGTAACCATCATCAACTTTATTTTTTTAAATACGGTCCTGATTTTTTTATGCATAATATTAGAAGAGCTTTTTATTCTGCATTCAAGCATGTATCACACTTTATGGTTTTATTGCGATTTTATACTTACTTTACGATTAGCGGAAAAAATCCTAAGTACGAACCTGTATCCTTCCTCAATAACATTCAAACTGAATTTTATTTATAAATGGACTTTTGCTAACTGTGCTTTCCTCATCAAATTAATGAAATGACACAGAATTTTCAATTTTGAACACAAATTTTATAACCAAGTGTACATAATTACAAACAATCAACTAACACGTCATAAATGAACAGAAAACATTTTATGAAACGAAAATTTAAACATGACACATACCAATAATTAGAAAAAAATTATAATAAATGCTCGCAAAGCCCTCCTTAGTTCTCCAATCGTCAATAGCATCTTCTAACTGTAGATTCCAAAGCATTCTTTAACATTGTAGGTGTTACAGTTTGGAATCGGTTAAGTACAAGCTTTCGGAGTTCTTCTTCTATTCCAAAGGTATCTTTGTAAACATAATTTCTTACGTACCCCCAAAGAAAAAAATCCAGCGGGGTTATTTCGGAAGAACGAGTTGGCCAGGGCGTTTCAGAATTGGCGCTTAAAACTCTTTCGGCAAACCTATTTGAAAGGTAATCCTTAACCACCCGTGAATTGTGCGCAAGTGCACCATGCTGCTGAAACCAACAATTGCGTACTACGGCTTAGGGTAAAATATCAAGAGCATCTTCCAAAGTAGAATCTAGTAAATTTAAGTACAATAGTAAAATAAGTATAAAATCGCAATTAAACCATAAAGTGTGATACATGCTTGAATGCAGAATAAAAAGCTCTTCTAATATTATGCATAAAAAAATCAGGACCGTATTTAAAAAAATAAAGTTGATGATGGTTACTCGAAAACGAAACGTCGGATTCCAATTTGCTGTATGCCATGTTAAAGAACGTTAAAAAGTACCTGTAGAAGGTCCTTTTACTTTTCAGTTAACATCAACGACAAAGTAACAATTTGTCAAAAACGAAATCCTGAAAATTCGCTTTTTGTCGCATAACTTCGGAACGGTTCGGAATTTCGTAAGTTTAAAAATTTCATTGTACTAAACTCAAAATTGCCCAACTTTTCTCCCATTTAACCGAAACTCTATCTCTTACCGTTTCCGAAATCCCCATAGTGGCCCTCCTTATCTTGGACACAGTGTATATTCCTATGGTTTGTTTTTGCCAATTTATCTAATGCCCAGAATTTGCTTTATCGCTTCTTAGATGATCTTGAGGAAAGTCGTAGTTACAAAGACTTCGGATTATACAAGGTCAACGTAAGTCTTAACATCCAAGGAATGCCACAAATTGAAAAGATCTTTATGAGTTCGGTATTCAACTACTATTTTAACTAGTGATGGGACAATTCGAATGGAAAATAACCGATCATTCGGTTATGGGAAAAACCGTTGCCATTCGGTTTTTAATTAGAGTATTCGAATGGAAAATAACCGAAAACTGCGCCTGCGCCAGCATTCAATTCAGTATTCAGTACCACGAAAACCGACATAAATTCTTTCTTTCTATTCAGTATAAGTAAAACCGAAAACCGACAGTATTCTATTCAGTATCAGTATCTTATTCTTATTTAGTCAGTTATTCTTATTTCAGCTTTTCAGTTTCAGTTCAGGGCGTTCACCCGCACCGTTGTATACTTAATACCTATATTATTAATATTCCATTTCCATTGTCTTTTTCTTATTGCGCTTTTACAAATTGGGTTAATTCACATAATTTTTTTATACGCTTAATAAATGCAAAGATGTCAGATGTCTTCGATATTGCAAAAATAAGCGGCGTTAGAATAATTTAAACAGCTTTTTTTCAAATTTTAAATCGCGAAGCGTCGAAACTGCACGACAACTCAGCGACAGGTGCCGACTACGGCATGACGTCATATACTGGTGTTTCAGCTAAACTGGTATTTACGAATGATTGTTTGGCGATCATGGAGCCGTCGAAAAGGTGTTACAAGTGGTGTTTTGTGCCTATGTGCACTAATACGACTTTTACAACACCTGAAAAGACATTTTTGACAATGCCTCGAGACGTAAAAATTCGAAAAATGTGGTTCAAAACAGCTAGAAGAGATTATTCTAAAATAACTTCTTCGGATTTCTACTGCTGCGAGGATCACTTTGATGTAAGATGTAGTTACTTACTAAGCAAACCTCAATGTTTAAGTAATTGACAAAAATAAATATACATGAGACGTGGTAAACGAGTAAAGTAATGCAATATGCAAAATATCTGCGTAGTAAGAGTCTGTCAGGCAAACGAATTTCACATTGTTAGGTTTTATTCAAGCTTTTGCTCCACGAATTTCTGCAGCATTAAATCGATCATCCTTCTTTAAGAACTCGGCCAACATAAAAACATCTACTCGAGGAAGATTATCCGACATAGCTTTCAAATAACCTGCATCCACCATCGTAAGAATCAGTATCAAAAACGCAACGATAGCCGACTGACAGTGGGCGTTTCCCAGTACGTGACGTCACTATCTGTTTAAAACTGATTTAGCGCGAACGCTCATGTTTGAACACTTCAATTCTTTTTTTCTCGGAAATGGTACGTTTTATTTAACTTTTTTGAACTGCAATAGTTTACAAACACGATTCAAAGGCAGAATATTATGTTTATTTTGAAATTTATTTTTATGAACTAACCCAATTGAAATCATTTGGTTATTGCTAGGTACATGTTGTTAATTGATAATGATATTATCAAACACCGGAAATGGGTAAAATAACAAAAGAAAAAGAACTCCAAAAAAATCTTTTGATGCTTCGCGAGCTTTCCGATGACGTTCTTTTAAAATCTTAAATCTAAAGTAAATTGCCCTATCGAGGTTTTGCCAGATGTTGTTTTATTTTTTTTCACCACCATCTTTCACGATTACAAAATCTGTTTATTTGTTTTATATCTTTGTACAATTTCAAAGAATTATTTATTATTTACATTTTGGATCTAACGAAAATGTAAGTACATATAAGTAGTAACTCAGTAAGTACATTTTGTAAGTTTTATCGAAATCGTCAAATCGAAACTAGACTATAAATTATTATAAGTAGAAGTAGTTTTATTTTCAATTAATTGACTACGGGTGTATACTGTATGACACATAGGAAAGGAATGTGCAATTCTGCAATTGAGGAAATGAGGATCGCCCTTTAAGGATTCACATTTCATTCAACTGAATACTGAACTGAAGTTCTACGCGTACGAAAAAACCACTCGCTTGAAAATAACTGCAAATTATATGAGTGATAATTCGAATGGCCATTCGGTTTTTAAAAACATTCAGGTACTGAATAGTCGGTTATTGAAATTATTCGGTTATGCCCATCACTAATTTTAACCATAGTTCTATGTTTACTTGCAAAGTAGAATGTAACACAGACGAAATCACATTCCTTTTGAACGAGGAAAGATCGCGAAGGTCGTAGAAGCAAGGTTTTACACTTGTCTTGATGGTGGAGATGTTTTTTTATATGGCAATAGGTGACCTTTAGGATTTATTCCTGGCAGATTGGGCATCGATCGCTATCTAATCCTTATCTAATAGTCGAATTTAATAAGAGAACTTACATTATAACAGTTTTCGAACCCTCCAATGTCATGTGGAATAAACACATCTAAACTCAGTTCAAGCATGTCTAAAGGCGTTGATGAGTGCAAAAAAATATATTGAAATGGCGATTTTGAGTCCTATTCGTATAAAGTGCAATAATAATCCTTTAAGTTTCCTTTCAAATCGAAAAGAAGAGGTGGAAATGAATTCTTGTTCAAAAAACCCTTTAAGTTTCGTAGTTAGGCTGTTCTTGTGACGATCATAGGCAAATTGGTTCATAAATAGTGCGGTTGTTCGTATTTTATGGGATTAGGAAATATATTGTCGTAGTTGCACGTTATATTTTTAAATTGAATCTCAAAATAAGCATCAGATTTTACAATGGAAAACAGCCTATTTATAGAGAAAAACCCAAGTCGTTGGGTTCATTTGTACAGAATTTTTGAATGATGTACTCAAATTCGGCAGAATAATTTCCGATTATTTTGGAATAGTTTTCAGCTTTGATATTATTAGTTTTGATGCAACTTATAGTGTTTAGGTATAGAGTTTCGTGTGGTTTGGCTGTGAATATTACCATCGTTACTAATCAATTACTCCAAAGTATGAAGTTATTGTAATTAATATTATATTCCTTTTTTTTACAAGAGCATAAGATAATCACTTTAAAAAGGCAATACAAAAGTTATTTTTGGGTGTTTAAATAAGAGAAATTTCCGAATTTCTTTTATTTTCGACATGTAATCAAAGCCAAATCAAATTATGTTCTTATACATGGAAAGGAAAGTGCTTTAATATACCTACCGTGTCTATACATCTAGACTTCATTTAACAATTTTTATTACTTCTTGGAGATAAAAAGGATAATTGTAAATTACTTTTGTTCCATATTTTTATCACAGACTTTATATGCTGCACATAACCGTCGCGACGACGCTCGTATAAATCACTCCCATAAAACGATTTTTAGCTTATTAAAAGTAATTTAAAGTTTTAAGTAATTCACCGTTTAGATTTAAAGTGAACGGCCATAAATATTACAAAAACAAAGCAGTTGTAATTTTCAGTAAATTGAGGTAAGCCTCTTAGGCATAATGATATCTTATCTTTAATGGTAACACCCCATTTAAAAATAATGAGCGTATAATATCTACGTGTTAAAAAATAAACTGTATATTGTAGTTATTATTCGGCGATGTTAGCAACTTGCTTCGCTCTGGTTCTTTAATTTTATTATACCTTTATGAATATTAATAGTGTTTACAGCCACCCGCATTTTCAAATTCCTTTATAAAAGTTACAGTAAAATAACCGTTACTTTCCATCTTAATTGCTTAAACATTCGAAATGCACATGAGTAATTTTCTATTTAAAAACTCAATTTTTTGGATCATTGCCATTTTGCAATTTTCTGTTGAATTCTGTTAAGATAAATTGCGGCTATGAAACTGGCATGCAAAATTTGTCGATTACCTAGAATTTTTTTTTCAAATTTTCAACTTCCAGTGGAGGGTTTTTTGCTGTAATTATTCATCTCATCTTTTTGTATGTGTTGTCTGCCATTCTTGAATATTCATGACTTTGTCGTCGGTATTTAAATTTCTATTGTAAATGGAATAATTGTCTAAAAATATTAGGACCTACAACTAATGTAGGTATTCTCATCATGGATTTTACACGATAAGCATACAATGAAATAAATTCAATAATTTCCCTTTCCAGGCACTTTGTAATGTAATGTAATGAATGTAACAATGTCCTTCCAGCATTTCTACTTATTTTTTTATCCTTTTTCATAATGTTAATTATTTTAAAGCATTTGCTTGCGTAACCTATATGAAAATAAATAAACTGTTATGTATTGCAAAAACCCTTACTTTTAGACTATCTTACATTACCAACTCTTGCGGTCGAAGACTTACTAGTTCGATCATCCATTTATTCCGTTCATTTCATAGATGGATACATAGATGTAGATATTTCTATTCATCGTTCTTTGGTTAATCGCTCTACCGAATTTACTGTAAATTCATTGAATTGCAACATTTTAGGAGATTTTGAACTTCTAATATTGTTTTTGTTACGTTCCGAACGGCGCAAAGCCCTGTATGAATACATTGTGTTTTCAGGTACGTTATGATTTGTTTTCTCTTTTTTTTTGGAAATTTCTCACGCAATACTTTCTTCTAAAATACAATACCGAAAAATTTTGTGTAGGCTTCCAAACACGAATTAAAAATTTTAATTTAACGCAGATCATAAATAAATTCAATTTATCGTGTTTATGTGCAAAGCACGTTGAGAAAAAAAGGAAAGCTGCATATTATATTCCTTTTATTAATTAAAATTTGGTAAACACAAAAAGAACAGACCAAAATAGAAAGCTTTGATTTTCACGAAATAGAATACTGAGTGCCGCCTACCGTTAATTGCTAAATGGAAAATGTATCGTATGACACAAAGCAAGTTTGCCTCATAATTGAAATTATCTGCATATTTATGTATTGGTATTTTCTTTCCAAAAATTCGCACTCGTTATCTTCCAGACGATGTACATTTTTCCTTTTTCTTTTAATCGTGATTTATTTACTGAAATCGGTTTAACGTAACTATTATTAAGTTTGTTCATCTGTTTAATAGTAGTTAGTTGTTATCTGGCGGATTTAATCAAAATGTTTTGTAATGTATTCCCGACGATCAATACGTACTTCGGCCGATCCCGGTTTTCTCTACGGGTTGAGCTTTATTATGAAATGGAAATTCATCGTGTCACTATTAAGGCTTCTTCCTCATTTCTCTATTATAATCATTTTTAAATTGACATATAAGAGTTCTCTTATATTAATACACTGTTACTAAGTATAAGTAACTTTATCACACAATAACTTGCGTGAAAACTTTTGCAGAAAATTCTCTAGAGATAAAATTATAATGGTTACGAATTTTAATAATTTAAACAAGTATCAAAAGGCGCAAATTCTTATAGAATTTTAATTTCAACCAACTTCAAATCTGTAACTAATTATGGCATATACTATATACAATATATATGTATATAACTACCCCCTCCCCACTTCAGACACAATCACGCCGGATTCTGCACAAATGAGTCATTGTTTTTCTTTCCACCCTTAAGGGAGATGGGAGTGGAGAGGGTGACGGACAATTTGTAAATCACGAAAAAATGTTAGAGGAAAAAAAAGTAAAAAAGATCGTTTTTCTGCGGACGTGCAATTTTCCCCCTTTCCACCCCAAAAAAGGGGTTGCAGTTGGGGGTGAAATTTACAGTTTGAGTATCGTTTTTTATGGAGAATCCAAAAGTAATAAAAAATAGGTGTTCCCATTTAAGTTTTGAAAACTCACCCCCGCTCCACCCCACAGGAGGGGTGAGGGTGATGTTTACTTATCATGACTCAATGGGTTTCAACAAATAAAGGAAACGTATTTTTTTCTTTTTGTAATTGGACGTGTCGTTCTCGAGATATTAAAGGGTGTATATTTTGACTTTAATGGCGTCCCGACGGCGAACGGGTGATCCGATCAAGAAATTTACCAGCGATTTGGAATCAGTGAAGAATTTCCTATAAGATGGCATCACATCCAACTTTCTAAACCCTGTAACATCGACCAACGCACAGACACACAGACACACAGACACACAGACACACAGACACACAGACACACAGACATCCGGACGAATTTAGTAACCAACTTTTTTGAAGTTGGTTGAAAAACAGTAAATTAAATTTTAGCTGCACGACTTATCAAAACCCCATTTTCCCTTCATTGTTGCGTGATTAAACTCGTTAAACATTGGTCGAAGGTATAAGTTTTGTAATTTAATCCACATGAGATCATTAACAGGTAAGGTAATTACACTGTTAGAACTGGGCCTAATGGTAATTAATAACTAATAACAATAACGTTGGTGATATCAGAGAAAACTGCAAATCAATATTAAAATCATACGAGTCGTAGGGACACATTGAAATGCTATTTGTTCCATTTGTTCCATTGTTAGTTTGCGAGACTACTTCTTTCATGTGGTTTAATTTTACGTGGAGCAAGTTGTAATATACTAAACTGTGGCTTTCTACAAAATTTGAGAATGGACAATTAATACCGAAAACAAAACAAGGCTCTCATATTTTAATAACCCGTTATACACAAATCTTAACATAAATTCATGCAGTTTCGCACTCTAGTACACTTTTAAAGTTCCGCATGAAGAGAAATGTGAAGCAGGTTATCAAAAAAGATTCCCAACAATGCAAAACGATCACGTATATATTTTTTCTCATAGCCGCAATGCATTGGGTCCTTTTTCCATAAAGGTTTTCGATATCACTGACCACGGACTAACGTAGTAAAACTATACAAATACAAATTTCTAATACGAGATGAAGTTTTATTCTAATCGAGAAATAAGTCGTGAAAGACACAAATGTGTAAGGGTCGTCTGGTGCACAGTCAAGGTATAGGTTATTTAGTGAAAAATGTTTTAGCTGTCTGTCTAGGATACTGGTCTGTCAGAGTAGTTCAAAACCGTAGAAGGTACAAACAAATGCGAGCAATAGGACATTTTTTGAATGTTGTAAAATGGTCTAAAAATGTTTTACTGTAGTAGTTTAGGTGACTTCCAGATGTAAAATTAGATCAACAGCAAGTTTTACAAAATTCACTGCCCAATATCACTATATAATAACCGAAAGATGTGTATATGTGTGTGTTGCTGTGGACTTTTCCGACAGTCGCCGAATCTTAACGAATGCGGATACGCGGATGTGATATTTTAAAACCAAAGCTATTATAAATTTATAACCTACAAATTAATGCTGCAATTATAGATCCCCCGCAAACCATGTAAATATCTGCACTAATTTTTTTCAAAGTAAGTTTTAAACGTTTTAGTATAAAAGTCCGTCATCTTATTTAAGCGGTATTTGTGTCTAAATATATTTTCTTTACTTAGAAAATACGTTCAAAGTTTCCTTATGGAGATTACGTGTAAAATAGAATTCGCTATTTGTGCTTATTTTTGGGTGAGAATTTTGTGTAAACATGCAAAGTTTGTCTGCCCGAGGTCCTTAACCCATTTCGAACATTAAAACAATGGCAGAAAGTATTTTCGCGAAAATTTTCAAAATGACAAGCATCTGAAACTTTTTCTCGATAACATGGAAATTTAATTATTTCAAGTTGAAAAGTTATTCAAAGGATGAAAAATGATTCTATTATGCCTCGCGTTAACATTTTCATGGTTAAAATGATGTAAAAAGTAGTAAGAGCATTCATCGTAGACTAATTTATGTGCCCCGATACCTTCTTTCGGTAACTTTCGAAATGTACATGCTTGTGTGCTTATTTCGAATTTAGAGATTTTGAACGATGGACGATGTGGTAGGTAACATATATAGTCGAATGTTTTCACCGAGAAAAATGTTTTTGTCTACATATTTAACTTAATATCTATTGATGAAAGTAGGTGGCAAGTGTATATTGTTACGTTACCTATACGTATACCTATACTTTGACTATACTTCTAAATATACAACTTATATTGTAATTAAGAGGAAGTAAAATCCATATTTACTGCTGTACATATACGTGTAAATGATGCCTTTAGTTAGTGAAATAAACAAAAATTTGAAACTGTTTAAGGTAGAGAAGGTCTTTCTATAAAACAGATGTTATGCAACGTTAGACCAGCGTCTATTTGTACATTTTATGTTTTATGGTATTTTTAGTTTTACTATACTTAAAGATGAATGTTAAAACGTTCTCCCTAAGGCCATTCGTATTCCCAAAAACCTGCCAGTGTCCAAATTGAGTTCTTTTACATTCAAAGTTCATTCTAAACTATCCTTATGAAGTTCACACGGAATTTGTTATATTTTCGTTAATTTTTGGGCAAAGACTATGTGCAAAGACGTAATTAACATTGTGAAAGGGTCATTATGTATTTTTGGTCTCAAATCTATTCCAAAAAGTTTGCATTTTACATTTTTTTTAATAATTGGTAAAAATTTACTATTAGTACGTAACAATCCCCATATAATTTTCATCGGGAGTTACCAAGCGTGTAAAAGTTTGCCCCCCCCTCCAGGATTGTTAACAATGGCCCATTAAACAATATTAGAGGGGGGGGAAAGTTGAACGGCCGCCATCTTGTCCGCCATCTTGAAAATCCCCGCGAACCTATTTTTGGCTATATCTTAGCAACCGTACGTCCAAATCGAACGTACGTAGACTCTAATTGCACAGTTTTGTATTCCTAAGATAAATTGTTATATAACCGAAATTGATAATCCTAGCGGATTTAATGTTTTTGGGCTTAAAAGCTTAAATTATGGAATATGTAAAAAAAACGCTAAAAAACATATCACTTTTTATTTTATTGTTATTAATCTTTTAGATCTCGCTTTTATGAATAAAATGCAAAAACAATCAACAAAATCCGAGCACTGGTTACGAAAATATACAAGATTTAGGGATAGGTACCGCATCTTTGCTGAGCACAATAATTGGTAGTTACAGGTCAAATTAAAAATTTCATAAGTTTGTTCTCTACAAAATATGCGAATTAATACTAAATACATACATTAATTAAGTGTAATCAATTTTTGAAGGCTTATGCCCCATTCGCGATTCCCTCGCCCTCATAAGAGTAATGATCGCCATGACATGAATCAGATCCGAAAAACCGTACCGGTAAAGAAATCGAAAATACCCGAATTAATACAAATTTTATAAATTAATAATTTTTTGTGTCGAACCTTCTCGTTTATTTAATTAATTAATTTAATTTAGGCTTTTAGGAAGAAGAGGTGAACATCAAATGACAATAATTATTATTATACGGATTAATTTACACAAGGACATTTGCAAAGAGCAGTGTAAGCGAATTAATACAAATTTTATAAATTAATCATTTTTTATATCTTTTTAAAAAGTTTTATGCGTTTCGCACCTTCTCGTTTTTTTAATTAATTAATTTAATTTAGGCCTTTGGGGAGAAGAGGTGACCATCAAATGACAATTATTATTATACGGACCACTTTACGCAAACATTTGCAAAGAGCAGTGCAATTTAATGATTTTTTCCTGCAATTGCATCGGTTTGCACAATTCTGCTTGGAACCACATTTAAGAATCTCAATGCAAGCGGGGCTGACTTCCGGAATTGTTATCTACATGAGAAGGAATCTGTGATCGAGTTTCTTCCACCCATGTTGAATTGGATGTGGGGCTTGAAGCTCAGCCTAATGTGCCTTGCTCCAAATGGTAACTTGGTAAGCTGCTCTCTTGCAGTGTAATAGGAGAGCGTCTTATGTCGTGTGCATCATTTCTAAACTTTTGTTTCGGTGACAGAATATTAACTTTCGTTGTTGATTAATGGATTCTGCACCGCCTCCATAAACTTGAATAAAGAAAGGCTTCAAAGCTTTGAACTTTGTAGACTTCAAATTTCGCCACTGCGATTGGATTTTCCATCATTTGGATGATGACCTGAATTACAGTATCTGGGTTCCTTTTCCAGGCACTGAATTCCGTCCTTTTAGACTTTTAAAGCGTCCTCTCAGTGAGGAAGTGGAGTCACAACCCGTAAGTGTGACAAACAATGGACGTGCAAACTACACTGCTCTTTGCAAATGTCCTTGTGTAAATTAATCCGTATAATAATAATTGTCATTTGATGTTCACCTCTTCTTCCTAAAAGCCTAAATTAAATTAATTAATTAAATAAACGAGAAGGTTCGACACAAAAAATTATTAATTTATAAAATTTGTATTAATTCGGGTATTTTTGATTTCTTCACCGGTACGGTTTTTCGGATCTGATTCATGTCATGGCGATCATTACTCTTATGAGGGCGAGGGAATCGCGAATGGGGCATAAGCCTTCAAAAATTGATTACACTTAATTAATGTATGTATTTAGTATTAATTCGCATATTTTGTAGAGAACAAACTTATGAAACTTTTAATTTGACCTGTAACTACCAATTATTGTGCTCAGCAAAGATGCGGTACCTATGCTTAAATCTTGTATATTTTCGTAACCAGTGCTCGGATTTCGTTGATTGTTTTTGCATTTTATTCATAAAAGCGAGATCTAAAAGATTAATAATAATAAAATAAAAAGTGATATGTTTTTTAGCGTTTTTTTTACATATTCCATAATTTAAGCTTTTAAGCCCAAAAACATTAAATCCGCTAGGATTATCAATTTCGGTTATATAACAATTTATCTTAGGAATACAAAACTGTGCAATTAGAGTCTACGTACGTTCGATTTGGACGTACGGTTGCTAAGATATAGCCAAAAATAGGTTCGCGGGCATTTTCAAGATGGCGGACAAGATGGCGGCCGTTCAACTTTCCCCCCCCCTCTAATATTGTTCAATGGGTCATTGATAACAATCCTGGAGGGGGGGCCAAACTTTTACACGGTTGGTAACTCCCAACATTACATTGTTACGTACTATATAGGTAGGAACGAATTCGTATATCTTTACCAAATATCAACCGATTTTTGTGATTTTTACGTCAAATGTAAGTAAATGTAATCCTTTATTTTAGTTACTTTAATAACTTGCTAAATTACAGATACCTACAGAGTCAAAATCTGAAAAGGTACAAAAATGTAAATTTTTTTTCTTTTTTCAAGCAACTAAGCCAGCTCAACAAGGTGTGATATTTTAAAACAAAAGCTATTACATTACAACCTACAATCACAGATACTCCCCCCCCCCCCTCCAAGCACGCAAAACGAGAGAATCGCGTGTATCCCCGTTTATATTAAATAAAAAGTAAATAAATTCGCCTTTTCAGAAATTTGTTGATTTCTATTCATGCAAAAAATATGTCTTTTCGGCTGAAAGCATCATCCACAACTATAATATTGTTAAATTTCAAATTTCCGCGTCCTCCATTTGTTAAATTATTGTTTCGGTTGTTGGTCCGCGTCTTTAGAGACTCGACGTTTCGGCAAGATCGCACCTGCGGCTTGCCATCTTCAGGATACTATAATATACACCCATAGAAAAAATAACGCGATTTCTGGACGCAATAAAATACTTGCAACTTTTCCACTTATTGACTTCAAATAACCTATGTTACACAGATGCATTTGTTAATTTGGGAATGTATTAGAAGTTATTTTTTAAGGATAGTTTACATTTAAATTCGTTGGTGTTTCCATTATCTTTGATTGTTTATTATTAGCAGGAAAAGCTCAATCGAATGAAAGGAGTACGTTCTCCAGTCAGCTCAAAAATCGGTGGATGGCTACCTTGTAGAAATGTAGGAACGCCCAAAGCTGCTTTAACAGCAAATTTTCGATTTTAAATCGTGAGTTGTACGGTCACGCAAAGTTAATAATTAATCACAATTTCTCGGTTGCAGTCCACTACGTTAGAACCTTATTTTACTAGTTGTTTTAATGTTTTCTTACGATTAAATAAGTAACGAAAGTTTACGAAACACAAAATTGCATTGTATCTTATTAAAAAAAAATCCGACGTTATGTTTAAATAAGTATTCAATTTAAAACTTTAGCGACTGACATCGTTCGCTTGACTCGTCTCAGATATTCCATTTTCACTCTATTTTCTCCTGAGGGTTGTATGCGAGCTTTTATGAAGTCAATGCGGAAGTGGAGATTAGAACAATTGGGACAATGTACTGAAAAAATCAGTCTGTGGTTATGTTTCCTGTCTAATATTTTATTACTTTATTTACTCCTGGTTTATAAAACAGTAAGTCTACTTTTAATTTTGAAACACTTCGTCTTGGTTTATGTCACGGAGTATTAATGAATGCTCGTTTCCCCTTTGCCTATTCATCCTACACGTTTAAAATTTATGGGTTAATAGTGTGATTTACACATCCCTTTATACACTATGCGGTTTTTTTTATTGTCATACTACTTTATAAATATCATGAGAAAACGAAAATGGGAAATCTCCCCCTGTTTAGTTAGGGTTGTAATGTAGAATATTACGTGAGTTTATCTCTCCGTTAATGTTCATCGATTCGTCCGTACATTGTCACGTCATTTCATGTTTTCTTACGAAGTGTAGATGATTTTCGTGCAGCGGGCGATGAAAGTTGCATGGAACTGACTTTGTATTCATGGAAAAGACCAAAAACATTTCTCATGTTCAACTACGCTACGAAAAATCGTTATAAAAGTTTAATTTGGCCACACTTCCTCAGACTGCGTTCTTTTTCATGCAATTCACTCTAATTTACAATAAATTAAGGTACCCAATTAAATCAATTAAATTCAAACACGTTTTCTCCTATTTGAATAAACAAGTGGGAAATGAAATTTTGCCGCTGTTTTGGAAGTAAGTTGCTCTAAACTTTACCTACGCTGTCCGTAATTTACACTATCTTCATCTGTTTATGGTATGAGTCCAATATGTATTCTCATTTTTAAGCGTCCTGTGCGCGTAACTAGTTTTTTTAGGAAGGAAGTATAAATTTCAATGCTCGATTAATTGAACATTCGAGTAAATTAGTCATTCCAAAATAAATTATCTCGGCATATTGAATAACGATCAGTGCGAATGAACGAAACGGAAAGTCGGAAAACCTGTACAGTTAATTAATAAAAGGTCTACTTCAAATTTAACCTTTTTTTTGTTTTATTTTAATTTCCGTAATTTTGTTATCTAGGCACTTACATTTTACCGCCATTTGTACTTTTTTTAAATTGTACAGATATTAAAATGGTGCATTGACATTTACTGTCCTTGGCAATTATAATCAAGATCAAGAGAACGCGATTTATTATCTCACACTTTTCTCTCATAACTTCGTAATATATTCCTTGCAGGTTTATCGCATCGCGCTAACACAAAAGTTCTCGTTTAATATTATTAATGTGCGAGATTTCAAAATGGATTTCCAAGGTATATGCACAGGAATGCTGGGCCATTAACCCAAATAAATATAGGTACATGCGATCACGTTTTATGTTTGGCTAACAAAGTTCGTGTGAATTAGATTTCGTTTGAATAATTTAAAGCTTAAACAAAATTGACTTTTACTCTAATTTATTGTAAACAGTTTATATTCTAATCTAAAATTAATATTAAATAAAACAAATAGAAAAAGTGTGATCTTTCAACCGAAATTCCAATCTCTTACTTGAGCATCAGAACAAAAAATTATATAGATACTTACTATACATTTCAATCCAGAAAAACTCGCTTCAACTTTTAAATCTCCAAACTAGTCCGACAAACTTTCATTGAATAATTTTATATTCTAATCTAAGAAGAATGTCGAAAAAACAAAGAGAGATTATAAAAATTCCTTAGGCTACGTTAAAATTTTGAAATTCAGAAAAGGCGATGGTTTTCACTTTTCAACTTTCTAATTGTGAAACTGGTAGTCTAACGTACTCCTTAAATTAGTCATTTTCTGTTTTAAGCCTAATTTTTACCGCAGTCGAAAAGAAGGGCTAGACGCTAGAGAAGTGAATGAATTTATCAACGTTATATGTGCGATGGTTCAAATTAAAGCTCAGAAAATTCTCTTTAATTCTATTCCTCAATCAACTCGATCTGACGTCTCTGCTTCGTAATGACGTTACAGTAAAAATGGTCGCAAATCATTATGAGCAGTATTCGGTATCCTGATCCCGGCGTTAAAGAAGCCAAAATTAGCTTCTAATATGATTTTTTTTGCTTTAACATTAAAAAATAACCAGTGATTCACCAAGCCAAGTAGCTTGACTTGAAATAATTATAATAGCTTGGCTTGAGCTTGAGAGGCAAGCTTTTTAAGAAGAAAAGCTTGGCTTGGCTTGATGTTTGCGAATGCAGGCTTGGCTTGGTTACCAAGCTTTCCCAAGCTTTGTCAAGCTTATTCAAACATAGTCTTCTTCCCCCCGTAAGAGTAGTGAGGTTGGAACACATTGCGCATTACGTCACACATATATAGCTCATTGTCGGACTTTCGCAGAATTACTCAACTGCTGGTTAGTGGGATTAAACTATAAATTCTAACAAATTATCTGAAAATTCCGAGGAGCAGGAGCCGTTATGTAGAACGTACATTTTCCAATTTATTTTATTTTATAATTTATAGTTTTTATCACATTTGACTTCGTACAAATCAAAAACCGTTGCAGGACATCACCTGATGCCGTATCATTTTACAATTAAAAACTAGTGTATTACAGCGCGACGTGCAATGGATTTTGTACAAGGTACCGTTGCGCCCATTGCGATTTTGAGAAATATACATATATTATCTACTGGTAATTTTTTTACAATGATTTTAAGTAAAATATTCTCAAGCTTTTCCACAGATAAGCTTGGCTTGTATAATACTTAAGCTTGGCTTGGTTTTTTGTAGGCTTGACTTGATTTTATGTCAAGCTTTCAAACTTCAAGCCAAGCCCGTGAATCCCTAAAAATAACATTTAAGGCGTAGACACAGGACGTTAACGCAGCCGGATCTAATTTTGTCTGCGTCAGTTTGTAAGAAATTAGCAGATTTGATTGTAAATGAACATTTTTGGTTGTTGGTTCAATAAGAGTGAAGTTGACTGGAACTGTGATGTCTGAGGTTAATTATGTTTTGTGTTTTATATGTCGGTCCCAAACGAGTTCTGAATCTCTCCTTTGCCAGTTTGATCGTATTGGTAGTTCACAGTTTTGATTTACCTACTCCATTCCTTCAGGGGATTTGAACATTTATAGAGCTGGATAGCCTCTTAGAAGAACTTTGTGGTATGAGTGATGAAGACTTGATCGTAAAATCGGTCAACTAATGCCGACAAAAGTTTGCAACACACAAACTTGCTCGTGCAGAGACAGCTGCGAGCGAAGACACTCCACGCCCGCAACGTTCCACCTTCCACATAGCTCTCTACATTTTTTGTGACGAAGCACCAACAGAGGCGTAAACATGCGGACACCAGACAGATTTAGACAACAAGTTAGGTGTTATGGGTACAGACTGGGAAGATGGAAAGTTGATTGATCCTTTGAGCGAGCGGGATGTTATTGCTATTGAAGCTAAATACCATCAGGTTTGGTCGGCGCCATGGCCAATTGTTGCCCAGTACGAGGACTGATATCATGCTTGAAAGGGAAGAAGTACAAGCGAAAGAAGAAGTTGCAGTATTTATGGAAGACAAAGAGAAATCAGCGAATGACTTTTTCGGATTAGCTGACCTCCACCAAATGTACGTGGACAAACTAAGCATACTTGTAGTGAGCAAACAACCAAATCGTACTTGGTTTAAGGAAGATATTCTTCAAAGAATGGATCATATTCATTTATGAGAAGAAAAAAGAAGAAATCGTGCCCAAAGCAGCAGAAATTTGTAGAAATGAAACAGCGAGGTGGAAAACTGATCTGTGTAATGGAGAATTTGCCATTTTCAATGAACGAATGAACATTTTCCATATAGGGGTTTTTTGACATAATTTGTGCAATTTTTACTGTGACGTCACTACCACTCAGAGACGTCGGATCACGTGGATTGAGGGATAGAATTAAAGAGAATTTTTTAAGGTTTAAAATTTGTTATATCGAACTCTATAGTTACAAGAGTGGGTTAAATCCCCTCACTATTAGTAGTATAGTTAGTAAAGTGTTACCAACTACCCAACTATTTGTTATAAGTTTATATGTATAATGATGAACTACAGACGAAAAGGCTTTTAATGTGTTATGATTAAATTACCTTCCAATTTTACGCTCTGTGTAAACAAGTATTATTTTTCATTTCTAAATACTCCATAATCTTTCTGAAGATTGTGTTAAACTTGTGAATTTGTTTCAGTTATTAATTATCCGACATGAAACGGGAAGCTGATGGTGACATGGGTGCTCCATTCAAACGCTCTCGCCGTGGCGATGAGGAAGTTCGTATATTAATTCCCAGCAAAGTAAGTAATTTATTTCAGATAATTAATTTTAAGTTCATGTTGATAGAAAAACGTTTACCTGCCTGCTTTCGTTGTCAGTCAAATTTGTATTTTCTTTTTTCTGTCATTAATTTAGCTTTTTCTAAAAAAAATTCCAATAAGAAACAGATTCAAACTTTTTAAACTTTATAGATTTTTAAAGAACCCAGTTAACATAACTCAATTCTGGACAATCAATTACGCGAGTGCTTCCATAAGCGTTTTCCTTATAGGAATCTTGTACACAATTTACACTGTCAAGCATACCTATATAAACACGTTTTTATCACATCTAGGCCAAGGGAAGTAGATCGTGAAGAAAAATTAATAGAGTTATATCTACTTGTATACATATATGTACCTATACCAAGTACATAATAGAATGTACGTTATAAAAATAAAATTTCGATAAGCTTGCGTGTCGGAAATTGAAGATCCATTTTTCAAATGTAAAACTAATGTTATTTTTTCTATCAGATGGAAAAGGGAATTCAAATGTCTGAAAGTTATGATGAGACACATTCATAATTTTTCTTAAACTTTTGCGTCCATAAATTTCTTTAATTGAACAATTGCCAATTCGTACTGAAATGTCGTTGCGCTTTTAGCATTTTCCAAATTATTTTGAACGTCTTTCGTGTTCATTCATAGGTATCATTAATGTTTGTCACATATTTAATTAAAAATCTATTTAGAACTTTAGAACGCGTTAATCAATTGAAATTCTTTTTGGAAATGAGTTGTTTAATTTGCGCCCTTTTGAATAGGTACCATAGAAAATCTCTCACCTTTGTTCCAATTTTCGCTTAGCTTTACACATAAATTATTATTCAAAGTTAAAAAGGGGCTCCCGAAAATCACCATATTTTCGACTTTGTCTGAAATAAAGTTTTCAGATTGTAGTAAACCGTATTTTGAATTCGATGTATATTATTCTTAGAATTTGATAAAGTTGTCATTAATTCCAATGCGCGATGACACTGCGTCACACATCCAAATATTATGTACGGAATCTTGGAAACTCAAACAGTCCTCAAAAAGGAGCTTTAAATAATGTCAAAAGAATCTAAAAGTAGGAAGAATTTTATAATGTAACCTCGTTTAAGCTAAAGCTTTTTGGAAAACATTTTTTAGTTCAGTTTCCGAAGGCGGAGAGAAGAAAATAACTTTAAGCTGGAAAACGAACGAAGCTGTTGCTGAAATCGTGCTTTTGATGATATCAAGATGTAGAGCCACGATTTCTTATTTTCCTTGTTTGTTTGCAACTGTACCGTTTTCTTCGCTATTTGTTCTCTTTATATATATATATGTATTTTAGATTCAACTCGGTTTTCATATTATTTTGTTGACGATTTTCTTTTTAGATAACTTGCTGTCATTCGCTTAGAAAATAAAATGTCAGTTCAATACCCAGGTGCATTTTATGTACGATAAATGTAATTATTTAACGGAAATGATGTGCACCCCATTTTATTTGAAACCGAAAATATCAATAATTTGATTAAATAGACTAAATAAATCCTCTAATGTTCAACATTTATTATAACACGCTTTTCTTACATTCTAATACACAATGAATTATGTCTCTTGTCAGGTCGGAAGTTTAGAAGTTCGCTTACAATTCACCCTTAGAATAACGTCGCCATCGTTGGCGACGCCACAGAATTATCAAACACGTCATATATACACCCCCTACTATAGCATGTCACCGAAACGTTATTCTTTTAAAAATGTCGTAGTTGTGCAATTTTGATGTCATTTGCATAAACGACACGCAAGTGACTCGACAGGAAACCGC
This sequence comes from Pyrocoelia pectoralis, assembly GCA_036250285.1. Taxonomy (NCBI): domain Eukaryota; kingdom Metazoa; phylum Arthropoda; class Insecta; order Coleoptera; family Lampyridae; genus Pyrocoelia; species Pyrocoelia pectoralis. The sequence continues at coordinate 12,020,597 of CM070075.1, forward strand.
AAAACTTTTCTTGTAAATTTATAATGAAACGATGGAAAAAAACAAGTAATTAAATGATACCAAAAATATCGATTTTAATTATCATAAAAGTACGCAGACATTTTTAGTTATCAACAACTTCAATTAGAATTTAATTTTTATTTATTAGTTTAATTAAACAAAGTTACAACAGTGCCATTTCTTTATTCCGATGATTTACAAATTGATATTTTTTTAGGTGGCTGGCGCTATTATTGGAAAAGGCGGTCAAAATATAACCAAGTTGAGGAGCCAGGTCAGTAACTTACAGAAGTAATGCTTTAACGGATAGTAACGTTTTCCAAAAAAAAAAATTAGTTAAAATATACTTGGCGTTTTAAAAACAGCTTCAAGGCGTTTGGAAAATGTTACACCATCCCTTATTAAAACGAATCGCTTTCTCCTTTTTTTTTGTTAACACTGTAACATTGACAGGCGCAGCACCAATTGAAGAAGGTCCCATTTTTTTTTATTTTGTGTTATATAAATTGCAGTACTGAGAAAAGTAAATGACGTTTGAATAATCTATCAACTAATCCGCTATTTTTAATGAAGCAACGTAATTAAGATTTTAATTAGAACACGAAAGCTGCCTCCCAATTAAACTTTTGGATTATGTATTGTAGGAATTTACGTTGGGAGTGGAATTATTAAGTAGGTATGGATAAATAAAAAAAGAGACCTCACATTTCAAAGACTGAGTTAGAAGATTAACTTGTGTAAACAGATTTTATAGAAATTCAAACAATGTAAATAGAAAGTGCTTGCGAAATCACTTCCGACTGCTACGGAGATTAAACAGAATCGTTCAGTTTAGGTTCTACTCCGGAAATTTCTTGAGGCAACAAAATTGAATAAAATTAGAGTTAGTTTGACTTTTTTATTAAAAAATACTTTTTTCCGTTCACGTAAATTGCTTTCGACTGAAATTTTTACTCGTACTGCAATTTCTTATGACTGCCTAATTAATATAATTTACCATATTAATAATGCAATAGAAGGGGTGTAAGGATGCGTTTTAACAGCAAAATAACAAAATGACGATCCATTTAATCGCACCTTTCAACTTTGTACATACTTTTGTGCACCGTTCCATTACGTTACTTTCCCGTCAATAATCTCGTTATTACCGGTGACGAATTTTGTACATATGCTGTTCTCCTATTTTAGCACGAGGGAGGTTTAACGTACTAATTAAATAAGGATATCGAATTATCCCTCGAAATCGTCACTAAAGATAATTGTTACTGTTGAATGTTAGGTGTTAATAGCCTTAATATAATTTAATTTACTTATTTTGATTTATAATATTTAGTTAGAATTAATTTTATCTAATGTGCCTCTTCCGTTTCTTTTTTAGGTTTTTAATCACGCCCTACAATTGCATTTTGCAAACATATAATATTAAGTGACTTTGCAAAAATTGTTGCTTGAACAAACTTAGTGTGTTACACGGCGTTATAATTTGATTTTTACTTATGTTCCTGGATAATATTATATGTATTGCTTTTTGTTTTCTTGTTTAGTTTAATTATTTTTCTTTTGTCAGTAATATGTAAGTATAAACAAAACAATGTACTAACGTGTATGAAAGGACCCCTGAGCCCGTGCTAGTGCTTTTGTCACTGGCACAAGCCCATGTCTTATATATTTAAGATTACAGCGTTTTATCAATATACATTTATGTTAACTAATGTCTTCTGCCCCGGCCCGGCCCACCTGCCCACCCGCTCGCTCGCCATTGATTGCAACTGCCATTGATTGAAATTTGCCATGGCCACACAACGACCCACCACAGTACAAAGCCTCGATTACTGTCCCTGACTGTCCGGGCCCAGAACGGTAAAAAGAATTCCACTCTTATTTAATATGTTCTCACTCCGGCCCTGGTTGCACTGCATATAAATATTACTATGCTTAAATCCATCAACCCCATGCCGTTACATAATAACTATAGTAGTGCTAATTAACTTTTAATGGCGGTGCAACCAGTCTAACGCCGGCATGTCCCGTTACGAGGACATTTCAAATGGACCCCCTTAACCTAGAGCTCTTATTAATTATTTGAATTAAATGCTTTGCCTTAGGTTGAGGATTAATTTCGTTGATGTTAACTGTAAACCATATTTTATTCATTCACACATGTTCTTACATATTTTTGCTTAAATACTTAAAAATCACTTCGAATGAGATTCGATGTAACCAAAATTTCGAAATGGTTTTTATGTAAATTACATTATTTTTGTATTCACCATCTTAAATATTAGACTTACAAATTTACACAAATCATTTATAAAGTCCTCTTTATGACATTTCTACATACTGCCCAAAAAACTGAGCCGTCAGATTATCCTGAACAATGGCCAGTATTAGCGCAAACTTGCCGAAAAGAAGTAACATCTTTCCCATTTGCTAAATAGAATTTATCGCAGAGGGCAATTTCACATGTTTCTACCTAAACCTACTATCGTAATTTTTATACACGTACTAACTATTTTTTGCTTACAGAATGTTGACTCTGTCATCCGATTTGGACACCGTCTGCAATATCGTTAGTGACGTTGTTCCGAACTTGGAAGAAGTAAGTATTCTTGTTTCAAATGAATGCAGTTGTCTTTCTGTTACTTTAATGCATTATCGACGCAGTTTTGTAAGAAATATCGTACTTCTTTATACAAATTACGGTGCGTCTATACAATTTTCAATTGTGCCAACGTACCGATCAAAATTAGGGATGGGTATCGAACAACAAAATATCGATTAATTGGCAAATTGAAAAAAGAAAAACAAAAATTTTAAATTGTACAATTTTCAATTGGACAAAATTAATACAATCGTATAATTATTACATATTAAAATTGTTGCAAAATTTTAATCAGTAGGTACTTTCGAAACATTAAACGCAACAAAAATTTAAAAAATTAAAATTTGGGTACCTATTTATTATTCATATGATAAACAATGATAAAAACAAATTATTAAAAAAGTTCGTAAAACACAAAAAGGGACTGAAAGGTAAAAGAACAGAGTAAAACGCTGTTATTTTAAAAACAAATTAATTGATTCATATTCCATAAGATTTTCAAATTCCATATTATATTAAATAATTGTGATACAATTTTCGATTAATCGACACCCATCCCTAGTCAAAATGTACATTCACACCAAATATAATTCATTTTAATAATAATCCCCACCCTCAGGGGACTTACGCCGCTTTTTTACTTCGCGAGTACGAAGTAAAAGGGAAAGTATTGTATTAGTGTTCCAAAAAAATTGACCTATGCAAATTTTTACATATCTTTGCGTTTCTGAATAAGTAGATTCAAAATATGAAAAAAAATTCCGTCTGTAGTCTGTCCGTACACATTTTCTTGCAAGGCTCTATACTCAGAATCTATTAAAGTTATCGAAATGCGGTTTTCGCCAATCTATTACATTCGGGCCAAGGACGAAAATGCTGATATTACCTTTGATGACGGCACTTCCGGTGTAAGCTAAAATAAGATAAAGTTGCAGTTTTTTGATACGAGGAAGTCTCGTGGCAATACCAGAAACTTTTTTTGTTTGGTTGGTCTTCAGATAAAGGAAAAGTAAAACAATTGTTTGGCCATAATGTTTGCATAATATTCTTTTGCGAATCACATTTACAACCGTCATAGCTTTGCGACTTAGAGCGGCTTTACACACACCGATATTGTCGGTATCGGTGTCAAAATGCATCAATAATATGTATATTGTTTTAAACGGTACTGCTGCACACAGCCAACGATCCGGTAAAAAGGTCGGTTGTCGTAACCGACATAATGTATGTGTCGGATGGCTCTGTTGATATCGGTCAGCATATTATCGTGCAGTTTTAGTACGCAATGCAAACTAGAGGTGAGTCGGACAGCCATTTTTCGCGTCCGAATGCGTCCACCGTCCGAAAAATGTTGGACTTAAACTGTCCGAATCCGTCCGAAGTTTGTCCAGCGCAGCGACACTGGTGATGGTAAATTGCTAACGAAGATCCGATATGGACAATGGACATACTGTTTATCGGGGTGCGTGTGGACTCCCCAATGTATAAATCCGGCTCTGCAACCCATTCACGCATTCTTTTATGGGAGTTACTTATCTAATATGTATGTACCTACAGTCATGTCATATAAATCAAAAGTAACAGCTGTTTCTTTTTCTATTGATTGTCCGAGAAAGGGGAGCACTTATTCGCATAACCAGTAAAGTACCAATTCTAAGCTATGTTTAGACCAGGGGTTCCCAAAGTTTTTCTTAGGCGAGCCAATTTAATATTACCGAAATTTTTAGGCGGGCAAAAAAAAAACGGAATAAAATCAAAACAATAGCCACCATTTTTTTGTTTTAAATATATGTATTTAACTGTTTCTTATTTTTTTAATTTTTTTTTATAAGTATACTAAACAGTCATAATAATAATAGTAAAGGTTTTATTATTTCAACAGGTAGCACCAATATAGATAGCAGAGCACATGTAAACACCACTGCGTTGTCGTCTCAAATAGAAATAGATCTGCGCGAAAGACGCATTTCGTTCATAATTACAGTTGTAGTGTGCGGCACAGCGCATATCATTGAATGTATCTATTTGAGACTACTATATTATATTTCTGTACAAATGTGTAATAAGTAGACTAGACTATACATACTACAATAATTTTTTTAATTTACTTATTTATTTTTTAATAAAAATATAATATATCGTATCGATATCGCGGGCCGCATTCACAAGGTTTGCGGGCCGCACTTTGGGAACCCCTGGTTTAGACCAACAATCTGATGCCTCAGTCGTAGAAGGCAATGCGACCATCATTTATTTTTGTGTAAAAATATATATATGTCTGTTGTCGTCCGAATGCACCTACGTAATCAACGAATTGTCCTTTAATCTTGATTCCCGCAATGACTCGTAGCTCGTACTCGAGTCCTTCTTCTATATAGGACTCTAGCTCGTACACTTCCAGGTATTGTCAGGTGCAAGTAAAATAGCATCAGATGCAACAAATATGCTACCTTAATTCCTGTCTAGCATCAATTCCATCAATTGTGTAATACAATAATACTTCGACGTACGTCTAATGGTAATCAGTTTTCCCATACAGGATTTGCTTTATGGAATGTTTGCTGAAGTTCTACAAATACAGGACTCTAAAAATAAAAAATCTTTTTAGTGCTTTAAAGGTTTTTACAGTTTCATCTCAGATTATGCTTATTTTGTTTGGAAATAGAAGTGCCTGTCCTTAAGGGTAGTTTGCCTATTTTAAGTTTTAGGTTGTACAATTTCCTGATCTAGTATGGTACAGGTATGTGCAACGAAACCATTTTCCGTTTGTAATTGGTATCTTTATAATGAGAAACGATGTTGTATTCCACGATGCACATTGTATTGTATTCTGACATCATAAATTCCTTTGCCATTTTTTTGCTGATTGATGAACCTAACGTTAGGGAGCAAGACTTATTTTTTAAATTTAATGTTTGGAATGGTCCGACTATAAATTGTCTATTTGGATGATGTTCCCTCATAATTTATATATTTCATTACATTTCTTGTAGTTTCCTCTGTTCAATATCTCGTCATCATAATAGTGACCCACAATGGCCTTATGCTTTTTCATTTCATTTCCTTATTTCGTGCTCGAATTGATTGATCGTCGATTCCCCCATACTAAACGTATTGTGACGACGACATAGTTTTCCCATTTTCAGTATTATTCATGCAGAAGAGAATTACAAAACGTTACAGTGACTTCTGTGGAGGCGGTGGTGGATGATATTTAGATGTGATCAGTAACATCAACGACTGCTTTGGAGTGTGTGAATATAAAAATGTAACAAACATTCCAACCATCCATATTATAATGTGCATTACTGAATCGATAAAAAGAAATGTTTGTAATACGTACCAATCGCTCTTCTGTACTATCTCATCTTTACACTTCCTGTTTAGAATATGCGAGTAATCTCCCCTTTAACTCTTAAGAAAGAGACCTCGTTGAGCCAGGTAGATATGTAGGTAATTAGAAAAAAATATATTGGCTCATTACAGCCCTACGTGCACATTCAACTCTTAGCTCTCTCAGTTAACCCCACAAATTAAACCCGTGATATAATTTACATAAGGGAGAATGTTCTTTCAGACACGATGGCGCCAGTCGGTTAATTTTCATTGTCAATTATTTAACTGTAATTTGAAATGCGATACAAATAATAAATGGAGTAATATCAGTTTATCGAAATGCTTTTACGTGTTTTGAGGGTTTCAAATTGTCCATGGGTTTTCCTTCCTATTTTTATACATAAAGAGAAGTTCGGAGAAATAGCGTGCAGGTCGATATGGACATGACTTTATATAACGACGACGAACTCTAATGTTAGACAGACACGAGGATTGTAATCAAATGTCACATCGATAGTTTGTAATTTCGTAGTCCGAACCGCATAAAGGTCAGATATTAATAATTGAAACACTAATGAACTACAAAAATCGATAAATACGTTGCATCGAAATTTTAGCTGATTATCTCTATGAGTAACTTTATCGCGATGACAACAAAGTTGAGAAGTACTGAATAACACCTGTACAATATCACCAATGGCATCTAGTTAAATTTTGATGTTTATTATTAATGAAACTGCATTCCTTTATCCACAACTTTGCGAATAATATATAGGTAATGGCGTTAATTAAATACTTACACATAACGACACTCCTCGTTTTGGGGTTTTTAGCACTCCCTGACCGGTATTTATAGCAAAATTTATTTCCATTAAACTGCCTCAAAGACCTGACCTAATAAGTTATGTAATAAAAATTGTTTCGATTATACAAAATTCATTCCCCTTTTACCCTTTTTTATATAGAAGGTGTGCACAATTTTCGCATTGATTTCAGGACCGTTCCTTATTTACTCAAATTGGTGCGAGTAAAACACTGAGAAGTTCGAATATATCCAGCACAAAGTACCTATACTTTCTGCTTAGATAAAAATACATCCCTGTAAAAACGGAAAATGTGGCTGTAAAAAATCAATTACGTATGTATTTGTTTAATTGCCTACAAAATACTCTCCATTCGACTGATTGCACTTGTTCAATAGGTTCTCCTGTTGTTCAAAATAACCATGGTTCTTAATGGTCTTTTTTATATCTTCTAAAATCGCAAATCTGTTCCTTTGGACCACTCTGAGTTCTCGGGAACATGAAGGCGCAGGGAAACTGTCGTGGTAAATGTACCATTCCCGGGAATCGGGGCTCAAAACTCGAGACTACCGCGCAACCTATTCGGAACTTCCGATTGATGGTCTGACCAGAGAGAACAATTCATAATGCCCTTATAACGAAAAATCAAACGAAAACATTCTCACTTTTTTAGGTTCAGAGAATTCACTTGTTTCCATTGATTCGATTGTTGGTTAGTTTCCGGGTGCCATAATGCCACGATTCCTCCCCAGTCCCCAGTAATCTAATCGCTTTCGACAAGTAATCTCAGTTTACCCCGTTTAATAACTCGCGACAAGCGACTAAACGCTTTGAGTACGAATTTTACAGCAACTCTTCCGATGCGAAAATTCGTCACTCCGAATTCGTTGACAACCACTTCCATCACATGTTGTCGAACTTCCTCATCTGTTTTGCTGGTTCATTAAGTTCGCCTTTTTTACACGGATCGTCTTTTACCAAAACCATTCCCTTTATATGGGATTGGAAGCATTTGAACGTTTTCCACCGCATTCTTCACAACCACGCATTGTTTCGGAAAATTTACTCAATCGTTAAGAAAAAATACAAGCACGGATTACAACTGGATGACATTTCTACGCAAAGGGTTAGGGGAGGGTTTGCGATACAAGAGTCACCTAATCGAAACCCCCCTTCAACAATTAAGTCCGCTACTACAATACAATTCCGGTTCCTTTTTTTCTCGTGGTTCTCCCGAAATGAATTGAAAAATCGAGCACTATCCTCTTGGTACCCTATCTGAAACAAATTTCTCTTTTTTTTCAAAATCAAATCGATAAGTACCTACTTATTGATTTTTTCGAGCTCCCATAATCATGAAACATGGTTGCTACACCGTATATCCGCTTTTATGTCATTGATTTCGTCAGGAAAGCATTACGGAATCATGAATTGGGTCACTTCTTGTCAATGATGAATGCAAGCAATTCATTTCTACTTCACAAACAAACATAACTGAATTTGAAATTTTTTGCTTCTTATAAAGTAATCACTAATTATTTAAACAACTGTAACGTTTTGTAAGTAGATGGGTCGTTAAATGATACCTTTTTAAGAGGTATACAACAAATTTATGAGGAAACTTGTTTCTAAGCGATCGCAAGTTTCGGGTTGTAGAAGATTGTTAATTAGCCTTCGTTTGTGAAACGAGAGAACTTATGGCAAAACTCACAACGAAAGTAGTTACTCTCCCTTATTACTTAATTAACTTTAGTTACACTTTCACCAGTTTAAATCAGTTTTGATCCCTGTAATGCTAATGAAATATTTAACTTCCGTAAAATATTTTATCACCTTTTGAAACAACGAATTTTTTTCATTTCCTCGTTTTTTCCACGCTATAAAGTATTCATATACACTGTGTCCAAGATAAGGAGGGCCACTATGGGGATTTCGGAAACGGTAAGAGATAGAGTTTCGGTTAAATGGGAGAAAAGTTGGGCAATTTTGAGTTTAGTACAATGAAATTTTTAAACTTACGAAATTCCGAACCGTTCCGAAGTTATGCGACAAAAAGCGAATTTTCAGGATTTCGTTTTTGACAAATTGTTACTTTGTCGTTGATGTTAACTGAAAAGTAAAAGGACCTTCTACAGGTACTTTTTAACGTTCTTTAACATGGCATACAGCAAATTGGAATCCGACGTTTCGTTTTCGAGTAACCATCATCAACTTCATTTTTTTAAATACGGTCCTGATTTTTTTATGCATAATATTAGAAGAGCTTTTTATTCTGCATTCAAGCATGTATCACACTTTATGGTTTTATTGCGATTTTATACTTACTTTACGATTAGCGGAAAAAATCCTAAGTACGAACCTGTATCCTTCCTCAATAACATTCAAACTGAATTTTATTTATAAATGGACTTTTGCTAACTGTGCTTTCCTCATCAAATTAATGAAATGACACAGAATTTTCAATTTTGAACACAAATTTTATAACCAAGTGTACATAATTACAAACAATCAACTAACACGTCATAAATGAACAGAAAACATTTTATGAAACGAAAATTTAAACATGACACATACCAATAATTAGAAAAAAATTATAATAAATGCTCGCAAAGCCCTCCTTAGTTCTCCAATCGTCAATAGCATCTTCTAACTGTAGATTCCAAAGCATTCTTTAACATTGTAGGTGTTACAGTTTGGAATCGGTTAAGTACAAGCTTTCGGAGTTCTTCTTCTATTCCAAAGGTATCTTTGTAAACATAATTTCTTACGTACCCCCAAAGAAAAAAATCCAGCGGGGTTATTTCGGAAGAACGAGTTGGCCAGGGCGTTTCAGAATTGGCGCTTAAAACTCTTTCGGCAAACCTATTTGAAAGGTCATCCTTAACCACCCGTGAATTGTGCGCAAGTGCACCATGCTGCTGAAACCAACAATTGCGTACTACGGCTTAGGGTAAAATATCAAGAGCATCTTCCAAAGTAGAATCTAGTAAATTTAAGTACAATAGTAAAATAAGTATAAAATCGCAATTAAACCATAAAGTGTGATACATGCTTGAATGCAGAATAAAAAGCTCTTCTAATATTATGCATAAAAAAATCAGGACCGTATTTAAAAAAATAAAGTTGATGATGGTTACTCGAAAACGAAACGTCGGATTCCAATTTGCTGTATGCCATGTTAAAGAACGTTAAAAAGTACCTGTAGAAGGTCCTTTTACTTTTCAGTTAACATCAACGACAAAGTAACAATTTGTCAAAAACGAAATCCTGAAAATTCGCTTTTTGTCGCATAACTTCGGAACGGTTCGGAATTTCGTAAGTTTAAAAATTTCATTGTACTAAACTCAAAATTGCCCAACTTTTCTCCCATTTAACCGAAACTCTATCTCTTACCGTTTCCGAAATCCCCATAGTGGCCCTCCTTATCTTGGACACAGTGTATATCACACTGCCGCTGTCAGAGAAAACTTCCCTCTATAAATAGAAACGAACATTTACTTAAAACGTATCTATATTAAACACTGTAAATATTAGCTTTGCAATACTCTAATAAGTGGAGGTTTATGAAAGTTCCTAACAGGAATACAATTAACAAAGATGTCTGTCTGTTAGTGTAGTAAACATTCTCTCTAAATTCGCGTTGTCAACTTTATTATAATAACTAAACACACAAGAACTCCCTCAAGTTTCAACCCTGTAACGTAAATATCAACAAAGACGTCATTTTCATTTTTAATTATACAACCGTAATTAACATATTTTTTTTTCTTTGTGTAGAACGGAGGACGGATTAATGGAGACGAATTGGATCTTCGCATGATGATTCATCAAAGTCAAGCAGGATGTGTCATTGGAAAAGGAGGTTCCAAAATTAAAGAAATTCGAGATGTAAGTAGATTACATTGTTGTAATTAACTCATTTGTTGTAACATTCCTTTTATGAACCCAGAGCACGATTCGGAAAATTTAACGGTATCGGTAACGTCTGTTTTTTTTTTGTTGGGGTAATTAAATCTAACGTTATTACAACTGAATACACCCTATAAATGCCCTAAGCTTGGGAAAACCATTTAGTTGAAGTTAGTTTTGAAAAGTTAGTAAACGCTTCTTTCCATTTTCCTTTAGTGGTGATAGTGTTCGTCGCCGTCATTAATCAAATCTATTTGTGAACTCTTCCAATTGTGCCTTTGTGCGTCCTCACTCACAACAGAAATGTTTGGGTAACGTTACATTTTATAACATTCTCATTGTTAACTCCTTATTTTTAATGAATGCAAATTTAAATTAATTCAATTTTCGATATTTCACGCATGTATGGAAAGTGAAAAATATACTGCACGCAAATAGCGTTTTTAAAGAGTAAAATTAATATGAAACTCGTATTTGATGATCAATAAACATTTTTCATTAGTAAGTAAATGTAATTTTGGTTTAATCGGCGGCGCCAGAAATGTATATATGTATGTACGTGGCAATACAGTCCGAGTTGTTCACGTCTGGAAACATCAAGGCAATCGACAAAAGATGACGTTTCACCTAGTTTTCCTACTGAAAGATAAAAGGGGACGAATGTGGATGAAAAAGGGGAAAGTAATAAGCTGGAATAGAAGAAGCTTCATATGACATTGATAAAATTGACTTGTATTTTTCAACGACGGCTTCCCCATATTTCAAATCTACCTTCAATGATTGAAAAGGGCGTGCCTGAAATAGCCAACATTATTGAATTTATGGCCTAGGCAGCAAGGAAACGTTTTTCCTTTACTTACTTTTCGAAATTAAAATTAAATATAATTTTCGAAAATTATTCGATGCTTCAAATATACTTCATTGATCATTTTCATAATTAATGTAAAGATTAATATTGTTTTAGTTATCGTGAACTTAACGAAGACAATTTTGTTGAATGTTGATCAAGTTTTATTAAATTTCCATTCGATTTTGATAGTCTTGGTCCAATATAACCAGTTATATGTTTATTGAATTTTTCAACCCACATATTTGTCATTATCCATCGCGCCCATTAAATAATCTTGCGTTTCACATTCTTATTCAATAAAATTCCTACACAGCACAGCATTGAACAAAACAATGCGCACACCTCCCGTTTTGTTGGACTGGGCAAGGAATTCGCATGTGCTATTCCACTAAAATGATGTTAAAAATCGGAAACGGGAAACATTAAGGAGTTTACGCATTGAAAAGTTGAGTGAATCAGTTCATTATTCGCGCATATAGTTTTTGTCATTTGTATGTTGTATATACATAGCCTTTATTTACAGTACGTGATTGCTTCAGGATATATTGGATGGAAGACCTTTCTCCAATCGATTCATCAGATGTTGTAGCAGGTGCTTTTTATAGACTGATATCAAATATACAATCTCACTTAATCATTAATAATCTCCTCACTTTTTTCCCACAAATTGAATGAAATTTTTATTTAAACCTTTCATAAAGGGGGGGAGGGGGGATTTTAACTTCCGTTCTCAAATCTTTGTTTTGCTTTTATCTTTGTTATGTAACATTTTAATACAAAAATTGCAAATTATGAAGGGTTAGGTTCACATTTCGCTAAGCTTAATTCGTGTTAAGAGGGTAAAGAACAACATGTGGGTATTTGTAGTAGGGTTTCGTATATTAACCTAAGTCTAGTTTTCGATGTTACCAAGAGCGAGAGAGTAAATAATAGTCATGTTTAATTAGCGTTTTTCTTTCCATCTGGGCCCAGTTTTATGGTTTTAAACCACTTTGCGAGAAATTATCCTAGAATTTAACTTTCTGCAGTAGAACTATTCGTTTCTAAAGAGGAATCTCCCCCATAAATTATTTCTTGAATATATGTTTTGACAACAGAAACGTTATTTGGATTGAAGTCCAATATGCTTCACGTATGTTATTGATTTCATCCTATTTTAGCTTTAGTCATCGTTTGTCGTCAGACATGTCCTAAATTGTGAAAACGGTGATGTTCAAAATCTTTGTTTGTATATCCATGTCTATGGGCAAACAACCAATTGAATCGTCGCGATAGAAAACTTGATAATTCTGGATCATTGCAAATTCTTTCGGTTTTTTGATGTCAAAAATATGGGCATATGACACTACGCCGAATGCCCACAACGCCAACACGCTTTTTTGATGGTCCATATCGCCACGCCGACGGACACTACGCCGACAGTGCCCACATCGTCGACAAATGTACAAGGGACACAACGCCGACAGTGTCCACATCGTCGACAAGTGTACAAGGGACACTTCGCCGAATTTTTCTCTGTGGACACAACGCCGGCAATTTTAATTGCAATTACCTAACGTAATATCATTATTTTTAAACTTATTTGCGTAATTAAATGTTGCACTTGACTATGAAAAGTATCAATTGAAAAAAAATATACTAAACCTGCAAATTACCTAGGCGCTTTAGTGGCAATCAACGTTTAAGTTTTGCATTTTGCATTCTGCAATTAAAATAAAATTCGGTGTCCCTTGTATACTTGTCGACGATGTGGGCACAGTCGGCGTAGTGTCCCTAGTCGGCGATATGGGCCATCAAAAAATCGTGTCGGCGTTGTGGGCATTCGGCGTAGTGTCCCGGCCCCAAAAATATCCACCGCCTTGTCCCTTTTCCTAACCGAGTTAATAAAATTTCTGTTTGTCACCAAAATTCTCTATTGTGTTAAAAATTACTGTTCGTGATTAACTTAAACTGCGGTTATTCTTCGCATACCATATGTACAATTTATATATACTTACCTATCCTAAATAATAAAGCGAAAGGAGATGGAAAAGCCTGCTGCAATATTTCTTTTGTAAACCTTCATGTTCGCAGTGTATGCAGTCTTAGACGTTGTTAGGAAGTAGTAATGGATCAAGAAAAATAGGCATACACTACATAATGTGCTATTTGTTCATTTGGGAGAAGCAAAGGTTAAAGGTCCCTCTTTTTGGTTTCTCGCCTATATCTAATATTAATCCTACAAAAAATATCTATATACAAAATTTAAAGTTGACAGTGTTCTCTACATTTTTTATTCCTACAGTTTTTTTGCTCTGTGGAACCGTTAATGAGAGATACACGCTCTCTAAAATCTGTAATTTTCGGAAAAACCTTTTACAACACATTTTTCGCCCTACTTTTGCCTCCAACAGCGCCTCAGATCCGATCATCTCACAGAAAATTCGAAAAAAAAGGTTGTAGAAAATTAAATTTCCTTTAAATGGGTTTTTGATTTATCATTTTATATGAATTCAATCGAATGTTTTTAAGATTTTTACTGTGCACCTTTAATTCGTTGTACATGTACATACATGACAGTACTTACTCGTCATTCATGACCAGGAAGATTGTGGAAGGGGGGTGGATTTGGATTGGCGAAGAGGGGTGATAAAACAGGACAACATTCATCGTTGTAGGGCGAGAGGGACCATTTTCTGGATCTTCTAGACATTCCATCTGGCAGGAGTAGCACTCTTCGTCATCTTCAGTGTCGAGGGGGGATAGTAGTAGGGGGTAGGGTACTGTGGTGCCTCGGATCCTCGGATGGTGGGACGATTGAGATATCGGGCTGCATATTCGCCATAGACTTGACGAATGTGTCGTAGCAATATTTGTTGAAGGACTGTTGAAGACTTCAGCAGCATATGCAACATCTGTATCCATCTTGAACAGTTTGGTAAATGCAAGTTTGCTCTTACGAAAGGCTGCTGATGTAGTATCACATCCTGTGAAAACGTGGATGAGGAGAATGCCTTGGCTCAGCTCCTGTAACTTTGTGGTGGAATACAGACTGGTTGGCACCTTTCCTCGGCCCGGTTAGAATCTCATAAACTCTCTAACTTTTGATAAAATTCATATAAAATGGTGAACCAAAAACCAATTTTGAGGGAAGTTTAATTCTCTACAACTTTCTCTGAGGCCAATTTTCTGTGGAATGAAGATCGGATTTTTTTCGAAAATTACCGATTTTAGAAAGCGCATATCTCATTGACCGTTACAGATGTCAATAAAACTATAGAAGTGACATTAAAAAACTAAGACCACTTTACAGTGATACTGTTTCATCAACAGTCAAAAATTCGAAAATAATTTCGAGCGCGCACCCATACACCTACATACGCACAGAACAGAGCGAATACAGCAACTGACAACTGTGTCCGATAATTTCAGTTTTTGATTTTGAATATTGTATTAACAGATGCTATAAAATCATTAATGTTAAAGCAAAGAAACATAGAAATCACTTTAATGAATACTTGAGTTGTATAAGTGAAAATGAATGCAATGAGAGAGAATTTTAGAGCCATTATTACTTCAAAAGTTCATAATCCTAACAAAACCTCGAACGACTTCATGTTGTATTTAGTGACTAAGTACCCTGTTAAAGAACTATTTACACAATTTAAAAATTTTAAGGTGTTTCGGAGTGACCATTTAAATAAAAACAAAGCAACCCCTGTGCGCAAAATGATTCAAGAGGATAATTGTTATAGGACTTGGGAACTGGCATAATAATAACGAAGATATTACATTTATTTCGGTCGA
Source organism: Pyrocoelia pectoralis (assembly GCA_036250285.1). NCBI lineage: Eukaryota > Metazoa > Arthropoda > Insecta > Coleoptera > Lampyridae > Pyrocoelia > Pyrocoelia pectoralis. The sequence goes on from CM070075.1 coordinate 12,035,883, forward strand.
ATTGTGCAAAGCAACGACGGACTACGGAAATCAGCCCATTTTCTGATAATTCTTTGTGCAAAAATGTGAATTGTAGGAACAAATATGGTACTCTTCAGCATGAAGCAAGTTCGTCTTTCATCACGACAATGCAATGCTTCTCAAACCAAACTGAGCGGGGGGGGGGGGGGGGGGGGGCTGATGGGTGGGCCTGGGCCATTTAGTATATAGTTTCGGTCGACCAACGTGCAGCTTCTTTTATAGTTTAAGTAATAAAATGCACGAGTGTCGTTCAGTTTTAAAATCTCTTTTCTGAGGTAACTCAAGATGAGTGGACATTCTTGTTATACATATAAGTAGTTGGTTCCGTGCGATGTTTTTTTAATAAACCGTCGTTTCATAAATCCAATTTCTACAACCTTTTATCCAAAGATGTACAAATTAATGAGTATTTGCTAACTTTGTGGCAGTGTAGTTCAAATGTTCAGAAAATTCTTGGGACAATGATAGATTTTTCGTTTATAACTCACAAAGCAAATCGGCTTACTGACAGGTCATTGTGATCCTGGGTTAGACCCAACTAAATTTTAACAGTTTTGCGCGACCAAATTTAACTGACAAAGAACCTTTTATAAATTCATCTGATTTGCTAGTGGGGTAGATAATAATCCATCACGTCGAATGTTTTCTATAAAGTTCGAAATTACAATCTATCACATTAATAGCAACGTGTCATATTACCACATTTTCCAACTGTATTATTTAGTATTGTTAACAAAAATAATTATGAAAGCAAACAAAATACAATATAGTTTATTAACCAAAAGACAATTGTAGCGTTAGTAAATTTGCAGCAAATGTTCTTGAAAAGCAAATAACTAAAACTGACTTTGAAACATATAATTTATTCACCCTTCTACAAGATCTGCCAGGCACGTACTTTGACGGATATGTTATCTTACGAAAGGACAGTATTTACTATGAGAAATCCCTTTACAGACAACAGAATAAATCTTGAAAAATCAGCCGGTCAGAAAATTGGTATAAGTGTAAATTTAAACGGTTGGTTTCAACGTAATGTCCTAAATTGGACTAAAAATTGTCAATATTCTTAATTTATCGTTGGTGTTTTATGTGCAAATCCTTAAGGTTTGTCTTGTTGCTTTTCCTTTTTTGTGTTTCGAATTAATGAAGGCTCCTTTTTACGTCTTTTTCTTCAGTTTTTCACCTAGTAATAAATAGTGGAAGAATATAAAAAAAAACGGCCTCCTTTCCTTTTTAATATAGTCCCGTGAGTATAGGTGACAGGTAAAGCAGGTGAAACGCACGCGCTTGCTTCGCGTGTGGAGTCAGGCCGGCGCGCCAGGGTTCAATCAATACGGGGTTGCGGGTTCTTGCACGCTGGTGGTTGCTACCACGCTCTCGGGATACTCAGCCGGTACTTATTGCCCTTTTGTGCTACTTAATCTCCTTTTTTTCCAATTAGAGTTAATTGTGATTTAAGTTTTTTAGAGATACCTAAACGTTTTGTAATCCAGAATTGGATTGTAATTAAAGTTATTGTTAGTGATGATGGTTCAGTGGATGTATAAAAGGTGCGATTTGTAATTACAACAATCTAATAGGTTATGTGAGTTTGAGAAAAAAGGCATATTTTTCGATTGTGGATCAATAAACAATTTCTTTTTTCAAGTTGAGTCCCTTCATCTTTTATGACGAAAAGTTTACACAACTCTCCCAATTTTCATTATACTCGTTAGGGGTATATGTGTAGATTTAATTAATTAAATGATATTCTGTCGGTTTCTGTACATGTATTCTTAGTAGGCGGTATAAGGCAAAAGCTCTTTAAGGTATAATAATTATATTATTTAATTGGTTGTTGTTTAATTTGAAAATATTCATAAAGAACGACGCGTATTGCGGTTAAAATTCACCGATCTTTTTTATTTGCAACCCTTTTTTTTTCAGTTGTAAGGACATTGACTCCATATAATTACAGCCCCATTCGCGGATTAAACTCTGAGTCATTAGGAATGAAGGGTACAAACGTTGGTTTTGTTTCCATTCATCACTCGCTGCTTTAACGTTTTCATCTAATATCACTTAAAACGTTGTAAATTGAAATGCAACGATTTATTTATTAATTAATCAGTCGTTGTTTTATATTACTGCAACCCTTTACGTCACATTACGTATTTTGCTACTAAGTGGCAATATGAAGTAAAAAAACTTGTTGCATCTAGAGACAGTTTTGCAAAAACACATTTTCTACAAAATCCTTTGTTAGTTTTGAGAATGAAATCGTTCGCGTCATCTCTCCTTATGCATACCGTTCCACCCTACAAATTAAGGCTTTATGACTAAATTGGTTGTTATCCAAAAGAATTTACCGATGAATTTTCTATGGGAGTTTTTCAATTCTGATTGGATCCCATAAAAGCGTGAGATATTAGTGTGGGTATTTTTCGTGACAATCCTTCGACATTTTAATACGTTGCTTATTAAGACAATCAGTAAAAATTCTATTGGTAAATTATTCCGAGGAAAAGGATCGCCACAATTTTGTTACGCTTGCATTCACACTTTATCCTCGAAGCACCACATTATTTATGCAACAAGTGTTCTTTACGTTCACCTATTCTTGTAGTTCAATTCATTCGTGCTAGAAAACCTAAATATCTACATAAATTTTAGTGAAAAACGTTTACACGTTGTTAAATAAAGGGGCTGTTTGAAAGGAGAGCCTGATAATCAGAATTTCTCCACCTTTGGGTCAAGTGAACCTTTATATTTTAATGGATATAATGAGTATCTCTCCTTGACACCTAACCCGGTAATGCGAGTAAGAGGATAAAGAAAAGAAATACTAATACATAAAGCTTTTATTTTAGGGTTGATAGTTGAGATCACACACGATGCGAAAAAAGAAATGTACTAATTTTTCCGTTCTGTATTCTATAATTCTCATGAATGGTAAAATCGCAAGCATGTCGCATGTGTATATTAATATTCTGCACTATCTGCAAATTTCCCGCACGTTAATTTTGGAGAGATTTACAAAGGAACGTCTTTCTGAGTCTTCAATTCCTCTCCTCCCCTTAAAATGTAATCTGTGGTTTAAATGCTGCCATGCAATAATCTATCACGCATCCCATACAGCTATTTTACAAATTAATCTCCTAATCCGATCTGAAATATTTTCACGTGGTAGGTTGGTGGTGAGTTTGTAGATCAGTAGGACGGTAATCTCCGTTAGTACACAATGTGCAGTTAGGGTATAAGAATGTATCAAAGCGTACAAAATAATTACTTGGGACGTAGGTGTTTGGAAACGTTCAAAGGGGGGAGGTGTGTTTGTTTTGACTTCTCTGGGGTACTATACTATAAAACAAGCGTAGCACCCTGTTAAATGTCACAAAATAAGCCCCTTTCTGCAAAAATAAAAATTACGGGAGGGGTATTCCAAACCGCTTTCCAACCAGAAAAACGTGTTCTCTCCCTCCCCTTAACTGCAAATCTTAGGAAGACCATTAAAATTATGTCATGTTTAGAGACAATCTTGTTGAAATCGAATTTCATTCATACCCTTTCCAGTTAACATTCCGGAAAGCTTACTTTACGCTCTTTTATCTTATTGGTCACTGCCCTCACATGACCCACAGAAGCAACCAGTCGTGTCCAGGTGTAATTTTACTAGATTCGTAGGAGTACTTTTTTTGTATAATAAACCAACGGTTAAGTGCGTTAGATTCATTCCGTACATTGTTTACCTGTCAACCTTACTACGCTGGATATTTTTTTAAATTTAAAAGGTTGGTAGGCGGAGCATAGTCAAAAATATTTCAAGTAATAAAATGTTTTAATTTATTCTGTACCAGTAACAATTGTACATTTTGAATAAGTATGGGAAGAATCATGAATTTTGATGACCTTGGCCGTTAAGGTTTTGGACGTTTACAACAGCCAGTAAAACCAGCTTCACGAGTTCGATGATCAACCTTCAATTTCTACTGATAATTAACTACCTAATCGACAAGTAAAACTGAAATTTCCTTACTGTTTAGATGTAATAACTGTCGGCGAAATGTCAATTGATAGTCTTTTCACAGTATTTGTGAAACCTTGTAACCTTGTAAAATCGCAAGAAATCATTGTTTTCCTTTATTCGTTTATATCCATTCAACACTGCTTTTCTTCTACAACGCTGTTGACAGAAAGAATTATTCCAAAATGACAAATGGACACTACTACAAAACATTTAAGAAAATTCCATGCTTCCCATAACATGAAATGACAGCAAATGATACAATAAAATTTGTGGGTCGTGTATATGAGCAACATGAAGCTAAGTGTTTTTGCGTCTATTATACATATAAAGGTGTTTCGTTATGTTTTTTTTCTAATAATGTTCCTTATTGTTCCTTCAATTATTAAATAAATACAAATTCTTTGTAAACTGTCAACAATAATTTCCCACAAAATTTGGCGTAACATAAAAGCGGGTGGGGCAGTTTGTGGTGTTGGAAACCTTCCCTAAGTTATGAACATATTGCGGTTTATTTGTTTTAACGGTAATCCTTTCGTCAATTGTGAATGGATTTTGCTCAACCTTTGCTTTCATGAATATCTCGTGACATTATAGCGAATTATTATAGAACCATTGTATACGATTCATTAACTTCTAAATATTAACACAGTATTTTTTTACAGAAAACAGGCGCTCGGATCAAGATATTTTCTAATTGCGCCCCACAAAGCACCGATCGAGTTATTCAGATGATTGGACAACCGGCGAAATGTATTGATACTATTCGTGAAATTCTTACTTTAATCAAATCGGTAGTTAGACCTTTTTTCCCCATTTTGACATGATTTATGATGATTGTATTGCAGAGTCCCATCAAAGGCCCAATCACTCCCTACGATCCGCATAACTTTGATGATTATTACGCTGACGAATACGGTGGATATGGTAATGGACAAGGGGGTAGCGGTAGCGGTAGCGGCAATGATAACCGTCGCGGAAGCGGCGGTCCGCCTAATAGAGGCGGTGGTAGTGGTCCTAGAGGAGGCGGCGGAAACGGGGGAGATCGTAATGGAGGAGGAGGTGGCGGTGGCGGAGGAGGAGGAGGTGGCGGTGGTGGAGGAGGTGGAGGCGGACGATTCAATCGCGGTAGCGGTGGCCCCCCACGTGGTGGAGGATCAATGGGAGGAGGGTATGTATCATGTGTTCTTTTAGAAAGTAACTTCCATTTTCCCCATTCCATAAGTACCTACCTAGAAACTCTGACCGCAGAATAAAACCAAACTTTGTTATGATACCTATCCTAATAATAATTTTTTTCTTTTGAAACCACATCTGATCTGTACATAAGAAAAACGTCGTCTTTTGTTTCTTCTACAATTCCCAACATGGATCCCCTTAATGTAATGTAATGTAATGGGTGGCCCAAATTGGACACTTATGGAAACACCCTTTATTTTAAGAGATAGAAGAAAATGGACCTAGACGTCTGGAGCTCAATTTTAATGAGAAAATCATTGACGCAAACAGAATTCAGCTCTAATCTGTAATCGTTTGGCCACTAGGGGCGTTTCTCAAATTTCGTCGATTTCTTTATTGCTCCATAACTTGCTTATTATTACAAGTAATTGTTTTTGACAAAATCTTTCTTATAGCACTTTTTACATAGCATGCATCACGATGGACAGTTTTTATCCAGAATGTTTGGTTTTTGTGTACAATCTAAAAGAGAGTAAAATGTCTGAAATAAGTAGATATCACTTTTTATGTTTATGTTAAATATTATTTGCAATGTTGTAAAACTAAAACATTGTCGTTTTAAATCATACTGCCGCGTTTTGTTAACCATGGGTACTTTCTGCAAACAAAATAAGTTAATGTATAAAAATATTTGTGAACATCAAAATTTAGGGAATTTTACTCTCTTCTGAAAAACCACAAAATATATAGGTGGTCCGTATAAAAAAATGTAGTTTAGGGTGTACAGTGTACACAAAAAACTAATGACCCTGTGTAAAAGATGTCTATCGCGATGGATTCTACGTGAAAAAGTGCAAAGATTTTGCTAAAATCAATTATCTTTAATAATAAGAAAGTTATGGAGTATTAAAGAAATCTACTAAAACCAGGGGCCATACAATTAGATATTTGAGATTTTTTTCTGTCCCTTGAAATAAAGAGTGTTTCCATAAGAAAGTTTCCAATTTGTACCACCCCCAGTACAAATGATGTGGTGCACTATGGTGTCGTCTGTGTAGCATCACCTACACTACAGAATGGTGATTTTACGCAAGGTTTATTAAGTGAATAGGTTACAACAGATTTACTTGGATTGGTTGAGTAAGTCTATGTCATCGTCGCTATGATGTACATTTTTTTGGAGTAACTAATTGCTGTATTTTCGTTTCATATTTCTATAAAAAAATTGCAAAAGTGTTACTTATTACAATAAATTATACAAGTAGATCATTTTGAATTTTAAGGTAATACGAATTCCGTTGTCAAGTTCCGTGTACATTATATTTTATGCTTACTACAACCAAATCAAGTTATTATGTAAACTATTCTTATTTCGCGCCTATATATGATTCTATTTATTCTCTGTTGAACTCGTTTTTCTCTATTTGTTAGTACAGCTTCGGTCGATATTGCAATTTTAACTGCATAACAGGTATTTAGAAAAAGGGACAGCACTTAATTGTATTATTTTTGTGGAATCAAATTGTAAGTAGCAAAAAATATTTGTAGCAGTTGTTGTTGTTCTTTTAAACTGAATTTTATATCTATATGATATCCATCCCGTACTGCTCATCCTTATAATGGACACTGTATATTGTTGATGATTTATAGAATCGGAAGCAGTAATACCTCCATTTAGTATAGGTTAAAGGGCATGCCGAAAACCTGTGCCCAATTTATCTCAAAACAAGTGTTTTGTAATACAGTGTCGTCTGTCTCATTTACAGCACTTACTGTGAACAATTTAGTTACTCTTAATATACCAAGTCCAGGATAAGGCGATATGGATGCCATGTGAGAGAGGCCTTTAAGGGATGATATCTCTTACTTTTAACGAGATTCTGCACCAGGCTATCAAGAATGAACTTGTGCTTGCTTGTGGACATACTTTGCCCAATACTTTAAACTAAAGAAATGCGCACACTGTATGTGTTTAATTGAATCACCATCTTGGACATGTGATGACACACTATAACTGAGACAATTGATCCATGTTAGTCAAATCCTGCTTGGACATTGGTGCGATGAGAGCCACTTCTGGTATCCTCGGTTATATCTCACATGGAGGGTAGCTTGGGTGATATTGCGGATTAGAGAAACCTTTTTATTTATGTATTTATTTATTTGTAATATTTCGTGTTTTTAAATACTAAAATATACATTGGGTATAATGATCAGTCGAAGTTTTGACCATTTCCTGAAGGCGACTTTAATTAAAATATCGTAGTTATTTGTTGTAAAAATCTTATCATCTTCGAACCAGTTCTTAAGATAATACAATGCATAAAGTCACAGGTTTATAATAATAATTACACTTGTAAGTATGTAATATGGTTACATTAGGCTCAAAAATTATTGTTAAAATTGTCAAATCTTTTTATATAGAAATAGAAGCTTCAATGATAGAGGAATGGGAGGACGTGGAGGTGGCAGTTTTGGCGGTCCATCTCGAGGTTTGAATGGTGGTCCAAGTCCCTTTGGCAGAGATGACGGTTGGGGCGGCGGCGGCGGTGGTGGTAGACCAATGAATCAACAATCTAGTATGATGTCTGGAGGAGGAAGCCATGGACCACCTCATATGGGTGGCGGAGGTAGCGGAATGGGCGGTCCAAATAATGGGGGACCAGGTTCAACTCAAGTTACTATACCTAAAGATGTAATGAATTGATTTTCTCAAGTCGCTGTCAGATTTAATGTTATTAACATTTTAGCTTGCCGGTGCCATTATCGGTAAGGGCGGTGGACGTATCCGTAAAATTAGACAAGATTCCGGTGCCGGAATTACTATTGATGAACCGCTTATTGGATCGAATGATCGCATAATCACAATAACTGGAACCCAGAATCAAATACAAATGGCTCAATATTTACTACAACAAAGGTAGGTTGAAGTTGTTTACATTAATATAATTGCGTTGCTTATACATATATCCTTTTATCATTTACATTGTTCACGCCTTTAGACAATAATTGTTAATGCATTTTCAGTGTGAGAATTAGTATTTTAAAACTAAAAAATGATTTGTCAAGTTTTTGCCTTTATTAGGAATTATTTTTGACAGTAATGGCCCTCTTTTGTGTAATTGCAAGGAAATGAAAATAATTGTTTTGCGATCTATATAAGTAATGTTTGTGATAAAACAATTTGATGCAATTTGAAAAGGAAACCTTGTATACAGGGTGGTTTTTTCCTAATGTTATTAGTTTAGATAATATCGTCTGGACATTGCAAGTCAAACCATCCTGTGGCCCAGTAGGTGTTTTTGAAAAGACTTATCACCCATTTATTTTCCACTGTATTTAAAAATTTATTATTTTAATACACTAGTGAGTAAAAAATTAGCTGCGAAAAATCACTCCACTTCGGTGACATTCATTTTTTGAGGCATTCTTGTAGGCGAGTCAAAATTGTCCACACTCCTTTCAAGCATCGTTTCTGCATGAGCTTCAGAAGTATGCGGTTTGCCTATTTAAACTTGAACCCCATAAAAATTAGTGGGTGAATGTAGAGGCATTTTCACATCCCCATGCAATGAAATGAGACGTCCAGAAAAATGTTGTCTTATAAAAACCATTGTTGATCTTTATGTATGGCAAGTTGCTCCATCCTGCTGAAACCAAGCTGTGTTGGGGTTAATGCGTCACCTTTTTAACTTTGACAGTCACTGTTCGTCCTTTTTCTCGAAAAAAATAAAATAAAATGCAATAATGCAACTTCGAGATACACCACACAATACTTTTATCATCCTCTTGGTGTGCAGAGGTCGCTGATGTTGTTCTTGTGGTTTATTGGATGGCATTGCTACTATCAAAAATGACAATCAATCAATATTAACCATTCCTAAAACATTCGAGCAACCACTACGCATGACAGTCTATTCAAAAACACCATACCTCCCTGCAGGATTCTCTACATGTAGCAATACTATAAATATTGAGTTTCCTTTTAATGATTTGATTATTAAATTGATTAATTATTTTAATCAAGTTGCAGTATTGATGATGAATGAAAGTGAATCAAATCAAAAGGCAAGAACTTGGTTATATAAATTTTTCTAATTATAATTATTCAAATAGATTGTATATATTAATTACATGTATTTTTTATTCATTAAGTTTTCAAAATGTTTATTACGCTTATTTTAATATTGTAAATAAAAACTAACAACAATTTGTAGGATAATGAACGTTAATGTAAAATTCAATTATGTATAGGTGTGAAGTGACTACTAACAAGGTAGTGTTGTGTGGAAGACTAGTGATTTTGTTGTTCGGTTTTATGTAACAAGGAATCACTAATCCTCCCACAAAGCTGCCTGCTGCTTCAATGGATCTAACATTTTCCCATATGTGCAAGGGGGATAAATTGCTTCAATCATCAAGTTGTATACATCATCATATTGTTCATGTAAATAAAAATGTTTTTAATATTTTATTGAAATCTGTATACTAATATAAATTATTTCTTTTATTTGCAGTGTCCACAATAATACGGATCGTGGTGGTAACTACTAAAAATTCCGGATAATGTTTTCCAAATAGAATTAACATCTACTGATTCTAAGTTTTATTTCTCATTTACACAATTCATACCTTTTTTTTTATTATTATGCCATTTATCGATAGCTGTAGCTTACTTTGGAAATATTTTTATACTATATAAAGTACATTCCATCTCTGATTCAAGGGCATTTCAAATTAATTCAAGTCAATTAGTAACCTGGAGTGGAAACAGTTTTACTTCGTTTTACAAATATTCTTTTTTAGCTATAGAAATACTTTTTAGTTTTTAATCGATTGACAATATTTTATTATATTACAATATCTTTCAAATAGTTCTAACATTGTTTTTTTTTTCTTAGTTGTATTTTAATCTGTAAAAATCTGTTACAATAATTTGTAACCCAAAAATTAAATATAGTTAATTAATGCAGTGCTTATACTAACATATTGTTAGGTAAAAAAGAGTACAAATACTTATGCGTTTTTATAAAAGTCCCACCAAATCTTATAAATAACAGTACATAATTTGAAAGTTGAAAATTTATTCTTACGAATAAATATTTAACTATGGGGGAAAAGCAAGGAAATTGTTTTCTGTTGGTAGCAGATTTTATCCATTGGAAAACAAATTTCTATTAAACAGGTGTTGGTTTGTAAAAAATGTAGTTTTCTATTAAAACAAATTTTGTGTTTGTAGTATGGTAACTCTTACAGTATGTAGTCTTCTGTAGGTAAATTATAACAATAAGAAAGGACCTTGTTTCACATTTTTATTTCTACTTAAGTGTTAAACTCATGTGGAAAAATATTTACTGTGTATCCTTGTGTGCTCTCCTCTCTCTGTTAGTATATGTTAGTAATATAAAATAATAAATAACTGAAGTATTCATACATACCTATTGTTGTGTGTTTAAAACCTTCCTTTAGAAAATATGTTATAAATTCCTTACAATTCCAAGAAAGTAAATCCTCTTATCGGTGGATAATTGGGTGCCTAGTTTGAAACATTTTATGGTGTCACTAATGATTTAATACAAAGCATCAATATATTATAAAATAGTGAATGTTATTAAAAACTAAGAAATTAAAGGGTCTCCCAATCTGTATTCTTTGTGCTAGGGTAGTCTGGTTTCTCTTACGCTCACTTTTTAGATACTGTATGAGCGGATTTCCGTTTCTAAATTGAACTTCTTTGTTTTAAATCAGCAGTAACTCCGTTCTTGTTATTTTTGCTTGAAACAAAGGAGAAATTTATAATAATTTATACACACGTCTGTATTCCTCCACACCCAACCGACAAATGTATAATAACATAACTAATATATAAATGTACAATTCTTACACTCCACTTAAGCAACCCCAATAGTGGGACAATATTGTTATTATACAGGGTGTTTCAAACAGTTGTAGCGGACTATATGCATAACCGTATTCTTCACATGAAAATAAGTCTAAAATGTTCAGTAACATTTTCATGATTTCGCCTTAGTTAAGCCGTAATCAACCATAAATTAAATGAAAGCTACTAAATAAAATGAAGTAGGTATCAACAATAAAAGTACTAAAAATGTTGTTTCTTACACAATTTACATGCACAATTTCATAAATATATGTTGAAGGCTTCTTGAAATAATAATTATTTTCAAAAACATACAAAATGGCTGATTACGGTTACGCTAAGCCGAAATCATAAAAATGTTACTGAACATTTTATATGTATTTTGATATGTAGGATCCGGTTATGGATAGCTCGCTACGACTTTTTGAAACACCATTTATATACACATTCATAACAAGTATAAATAAAAATTGTCGCTAATGTGCACTTTCGCTTGAAACAGGGTAAGTGTTGACAACGATTTTAACTTTGTTACTAATTAATTATTTAAAATGACATTAAATGTAGACTCACCTGGTGTAATAGAACTTAGGACCTTTTATATTCTATGTTAGGAAATTTAAAAGGAGTTGTGAAGCTGTGTTTTGCAATTTTGCTTACAAACATAGGTTCATTATTGTCTGCAGATACTGTTTTGCCAATATCAGGTCCCTAGTTTAATTCCCCTGTCCCCAATTTCTCCACCCTTCTGTCACCATCTATTTCTTCTTGTATTAGGGTATATAAATCTACTATTCCTGAAAAACCTTCAGGGATATTTATATTTTCTTTTTTCCCTAAACTACTTTTTCATTTAATGCATATTCAATTTACTTCTACTATCGTAGGGAGAGTATATTAGCAAGTAATTATCTTGACACCTTCACAAATTTTCTTTCTTCTATTGCTCCATCCATTTTTTACTCTTCCTTCCATCTCTTTAACGATGTTTCTTCAAACATCTTAAACTTGTTGGACAAAAAAATTCCTTAAAACCCTAATAACGTCTTTGTGCTTTGAAAAATTTCATATTTTTTCTTTACCACATGAAAACTTGATCCCACTATATTTTAAGTCGCTAGATGATCCATCATACCTATACCATTTGTAGTAATGGTGTATGTTCTATTTGGGAACCCACGTTCTTCTAACTGACAATTCACAAATAAATAAAAACCCATCACTTAACTACTTTGAGATTACACTGTATGGCATAAAGAAAAATAAGTGTGTGGTATATGAAACTACATGATAATAATAATAATAATTATTTATTAATTCCAAAGATGGACTAAAGGTTCGTAATCAGAATGACACATACCTACAATGATGTTATTACTCAACAAAATTTGAACTAAAGAATCAATAATTATTATAATGTTAGTTTTACAATTTTTATTTCAATTTCTGTATGGTGCCCCGCTCCGCCCACCATTGTATAGTACATACACAAACGTTTAAGAATACCTATGACACCAACAAATGATTCTTTATGCCCTACTCCTAACAAATATCTCGCCTAATTTTCTCCAAAAATTACCAATTTAGTTTACTAAACAATAAAAATTAAGATAAACTAAAAACTCTTCTTCTGGCAACCACCTCCTGCTCCATCCACACTAATCTCTCCTCCTTGTCCCACAATACCACTTTCCAGCTCCTTCGATCCTCTCTGGAGTTCTTCACACTCCCCCAGCATATGTCCAATGTTCATACACCTTGCTCCTCACATTCTACACTTCCTTCTCACATCCTCCCACTCATTTATTGACCGCCTCCTCATCTCCGCACCTATACCTCCATATCAGTCTTTTCTTTTATATACTCAGTCCACCCCTTTACTATCTTATAGGTATCCCATCCACCATAATGTCCCCATCCCCATATTTTTCGTTCTTTCCTGTTCCTGCAAACCTCTGCCCCTCTCATTAAGATTTTAGAGTCCGCAAACGTACACAGTTCCTGCTGAGAGTGTTTGCTACTTCTATGTTTTTTAAAGATAGCACTGAATTGGCGAATTTGCAAAATTCTTTTCCTCTGTATACCAACCTGGCGAACCCCTAGTGACTCCAAACTGTGATAATTTAAATAATGTTCCTCAAAGTGATATGACACAAATTTATTTAAGTCAACTCTAAATTTTAAAGTTACTTCAAGCTGTTGAAGAGAAGAAACCTGCCGGACCGGATGGTGTGCCCCCTATAGTTTTACGCCGTTGTAGTATGGTGCTCAGTGTGGCTCTTCAAATCTTGTTTAATTGGTCATTGAAGGAGGGAAAGTTCCCAAGAGTATGGAAGCGTGCGTACATCAAGCCAATTTTTAAAGATGGTGATAAGTCTCAAGTAGTAAATTATAGGCCAATAACGTTGCTCTCTGCCATACCAAAACTATTTGAAAAAGCTGTCAACACCAAACTTACCGCGGGTTTTAAAAATATAATAATTGAAGAACAGCATGGGTTTACTCAAGGTCGATCTACTGCTACAAATCTGGCCGTCTACAGTCAGACGATTCTAGATCACCTCGAGATGGGAGAGACAGTTCATGCAGTATACACAGATTTCAGAAAAGCCTTTGACAGAGTAGACCATACTCTCTTAATCTGTAAGTTAAAGTGTTACGGGATTGGTGGCCGACTCCTGGACTGGCTGTCGGACTATCTAAGTGAGCGGTGGCTTGAAGTGAAAGTGTCCTCTTCCCTTTCCGATCAATTTCCGTCATCATCCGGTGTCCCGCAAGGATCTCATCTGGGCCCCCTCTTGTTCAATATCTTTATTAATGATATGAGATTTGTTTTATGTCACTGTATGGTTCTGTTGTTCGCCGATGATCTTAAGATCTATAAAGTAATAAAAAATAATTTTGATATGTTCTTGCTTCAACAAGATTTAATTGGACTGGAGGAATGGTGTAAGGTTAATAAGATGGAACTTAACTTGAGTAAATGTTTTGCAATTTCTTTTACCAGATCTCATAACTTAAAGTTTCTTCCTAACTATACATTGATTGGCCAAAATCTAAAAATAGTTGATAAAGTTAGTGACCTAGGTGTTACGTTTAGTAAGGACATGTCTTTCAAACCGCATATCTGTGATATAGTTGCTAGGGCTAATAGAACATTAGGTTTTATATTTAGAAATACTATTGTCTATTCCATTTAAGAAGGTAGTAGATGGCGCTACCTCTGAGGGAAAGTTTACACAGCTATGTTTTTTGGTTATCTTCAAAATGCGGGAAAATTTAAAAATAGTGTAATTTTGTAAACGTCATACATTTTAGAAAGCTCTTTAATAAATCAGGGGATTTCTTTATTAGCCAGTACATGATTGATTGAAATAGCGTGTGTTTCAAATAAAATGTGTTATATGAGATTGTAAATTGCGACGGACGAAGTGAATTGTAATGAATGGTGAACTTTGTGAATGGCAAAACCGAGAGCAAAACACAAACACGTGACATGGAGGTAATTTGATAGTGTTATTTACAACGGATTCATTCGCTGGATTCGCTTAATGAAAGTCATGAAATCTTATATGCAAAAAATAATGATTTATATGACCATGAGATGTCGCCCATTATACTCAAAGGTTTTCAGTTAATTTCATAACATTCTACACAAAATGACCAAAAAATGTTCATATTGAGTGCGAGCATCTATGTAATATGTAGTAAAAATGACGGATAGGAGAATATAAATGAAAAACACGAGCATTAGTAATGGAGTTGACAAAACTATCTCTATATGACAGCAGGACAAACAATTTTACCAATCTTGGTAAATAAAAGTATTTTCATAAAACAGTGATATTTGAAGTAAAATTCAAGTTGTATTGGTAAAATTGTTTGTCCTGCTGTCAGATAGAGACAGTTTTGTCTATCTGACAGCAGGACAAGTTTACCAATATACTTAACTTGAATTTTACCTCAAATAACACTATTTCATGAAAATATGTTTGTGTTTAAAACTGGTTTGCATATTAACCAATGAGAATCAAGGTCAAAGCTGCCCTATGTTTTCCTTCACTACCTTCTTAAATGGAATAGAGAATAGTCATTTTAAAAATGTTAATACTGTAAAGTCTTTGTAGTGTTTGTTAGTCTGTTCCCTGCTAGAATATTGTTGTGTAATTTGGTGTCCCTATACTACAGTGGCGGCTTTTCAGGGGCAGCAGGTTCAGCCCGGCTGTATTAGATAAAATAAAAATGAGAAAAAAAAGATTACGCTGTTTTTGGTAAATTTATGCGCAAAATACAAAAACAATGTGTGGCATGTTAGTAAATGAATCATTTTTAAAATATTTTTAATTAAATTGATACCTATGCACTATCACTAAACATTACAAATGAAATACTTTCAAATAAATTTTTCTCACATACAGCAAGTACACTGAGAGATATATTCTTAGATCATATATACTCCGTAGATAGAGCATTAGCCTTTCTTGCCATGTATAGAAAATGAGCCAAGATGCCAGACAGAGAAACGATATCTTTTTTGCCTTTAAAGGCGACTCCCACATGCGCACTTTAAACACGGTTTCCAGAACCGACAGCCATAGGCGCAAATTACGAGTGTGCTTTAATGCGCATATGCCGAACGCTCTTCAAGAAACCAATATTTAGTTTCCTTGTCATTCAAGCTGGCACAAAATAAAAGGCCAATGCTTTATCTACGGAGTATATATGATCTAAGGATATATTAACCTATTACGTTTTGATTAGTAGATTTGTGTATATTAATAAGATTTCTTGTGCATTTTAAAAAGCATTACATTGCAGAGTGTACATTATAAATAACTTAAGATTGAATTATGTCATAATAAAATATAATTCAGAAACAAGACGGAGTAGGTTAGTATCCACTATCCATAGGCAACTACAGCTCAACATTTTAAAATCAACTCATGCTGTACTTGGTCATCGGTTTCTATGGCACCGCTCGATAATTTTTGTATGCCTACGCCCTGCATTACTAAGCAGGTACAGATCTCGCAGTTGCTCCGACTTATGGTCTGTACTTGCTACATTAAAAACAGCATACTCGGTGTTATTGTTATCATTTATTAGCGTGTAGTATTTCTTGTTTTGGCGTTTTATTATTATAGTATTTTCAACGTTTATATTTGAAATTAGGTATTAAATTTTGTTTACAATGGAACAGGTTAGTGACTTAGGTAGTTTGTTTATTATTAGAAAAACCGTTTTCGCGATGGACTCAGGAGGATAAGAAAGAACTTTTATTAATTGAAAGAAAGGCCACAAGCCACAACCAATTATTACAAAAAAGCACCCCCCCCCCTCCGCTGTACTGTCCCAATTCGATGCGAGCCGCCACTGCTATACTATTAGTTTAATTGAACTTGTTGAGCGCGTTCAGAACAAATTGTTAAGACGCTTAGAATTCAGATTAGGGCATAAGCACATACTAGGTGACTATAGTTTTATAAGGAACTATGTTAACTTAAGCCCTTTAGAAAGTAGACGTAACTGTAGTGATGTTCTGTTCTTGTATAAAATCGTCAATTCTATAATTGACTGCCCTATCTTATTGAAACAAATTGGCCTTAATGTTCCCTCTCATGCGACTCGTAGTTTTAAGTTATTTGCCGTGGATTATAAAAAACGCAACTATAGTTACCATTCAGTCATACCACGCATTCAAAGAAAGTTTAATGACTTAAAATGCACAGAATTAGATGTTTTTTGTTGTTCGAGGGATAGGTTTGTTAGCCATACTAGGTAGGCCTAATATTTTAACCCATATGTAATTTTTGTTCTTGTTTAGTGCACTTGTAATATTGTGTATCTATTGTTTTATTGGGCTAATGCCCGTTTATTTAATAATAATAATAATAATAATAATAATAATGGACGTTGCAGTATGCGGACCGGTGGTGATGGGGAGGTGATATAGTATTTAGTATGTTCACTTTTTAACAGCAACTTCAAATTTATATTGTATAGATATATGTATTAGTAGGACTAATCGTTACTTGATTTCGATCCGTGCGATTACTTAACCAGGCTTGGCCTGAGTATCGATAACAATCGAAGTACATAATAAAATGAGCTAATGTTCCATTTCTTTAAGCGCACAGATCATTTTTATTTACAACCAACAACCAATTTACACTAAAGATGACGTTACCTTGAATTTGTAATAATAATACCAAAGACCTATTATATTCTCTATGATAATACCAATACGTTGGTAAGATTTGTTTTATTTTGTGTAACATAGGTAGGTACCTACTATCATATGATTGAAGATTTGTTTAATTTTACGTGAATAATTGCAGTCAGGTCACTTTTCAAGTCGACATTCTTGTTAAATGTGAAGGTAACCAGTTTTTACAAATATATTTGATAACGATAAGCGACGTTCTGTAAATTGTGCGATGTTACCGATCAGTAGGTTGACGACTTTTGTGGCGGTCAGAATGTGTAATTAAATTAATTACGAAATTTCTTTACGGTATCGCGTTCGCAATTTTGAGTTTAAAAAACTGTGCCTGTGCAATTATATTAATTAAATCGTAAACGTTCTTTAATTAAAGTGCTGGAGCTGGACCGAAAAAATAGATAATATATGGCGTATGGGTAAGTTAGGAGTTACAAAACGTTTCTAAATTCGCTAATTTCTTGAAAAGTATTTCAGTATGTAGGAAATAGGATGACGTAGGAGACCTTCTCTTATACCATACTAAACTGGCCATCATACCTCTTCCACCCATGCTGCCACATATTTTCTATTTTTATTTACAAACCCCCTAGATCTGCTTTTTAGAGGATTTTCGCATTTTGATAATATTGCTTGTCTTTGGCCAATGTTGATTTTGTGTACGCTCTGTATGTGGGCATACTTTGTCTTCAGTATATAATCTGATTTAAGCTATATCTACTTAGTCATTTAATTATTATGGTTTCATTCCAGTTTATGTTGTATGCACCATCATGAAATTGAAATGTCTCTGTACCTACCTTAAGCAGCCCTGTACTGATTTCATATTCTCTGCATTGAAAGTTAAATATGTTGCAGATGAACATTGAACAATCCTAGTTTCAAGGTCAATATTTGCAATAATTAGTAGATATACTTTTAACAGTTAGTGGATAATACACAACTCTGAAGACTACTTTCATTTTGTTTATGTCTATTGTCAACTATAGTTAGTTAATTCAACTTTCACCTATGACCAAAATATTTTTTTTGGCTTGTGCGCACACTATATACCTCTGCCAGTTCTCCACCTCGGCTTGGACGATTTTGCACTAAGTAAACTGCTACCCTAACAGCATAAAGAAAAACATCTACAATCTTGATTAAAGAATTATTCTCATCCCACTTGTGCAGTATTGTTTCCAATGGCAACCCAAGCGCAATATTATTATTATTAAAGTTATTTTTCCTGCTAAACCAATTTTTAATTACTTTATTAATTATATAACCAAATAAAAAAAATGTCGAATATAGTTGACATCAGTCTGTACGGTTTGACTACCTGGGGCCGCCTGTGTAGCAAGGTTAGGTAACTGGAGCCGTCCGCAAAGGGTTAATAGTCATTAATAATATTACACCAACACATCAAATTAGTGTGATATGGAGGAAGTTTTTGCTCCGCTGAGGATTAAACTGTCTGCTGAACATCATTCAATGCATTAAATGTCCTCAACTATCATCATAAATTATGTCGTAGCGTTGAGTGAAAGATTTCAATGGTTGAAACAAGTATAGGTACATTAAAATATCTAAAAAATGTGCACATTTGCCCCAAGACAAGAAATTTTCTTAATAAATATGAATCATTTAACAATTTGAACACGCATAAGTAAATAATATAAACAAAAATTTCATATAAATTTATTTTTTTGTATAAATCATTCTACCTATTAGGTAGTATATTTTTGGTACTTAGAGGTCACAATAATTCGTTCCTTATACTGGTATTCTATCACAAGTTAATATTGTCTTAACAAAATGTGATGGTATGTAAACTAAAAGGTGCAACCCATAACTTTAAAAATCACATACTTACACAAATTTTAAATATAATAAATAATATAAAAAATGAATGTTTAAAGCTGACTGATTTAATTTGGATTTGTCAAATATGTAGCAGCTATGAACATTAATCATACTTATAAGATATATTAGTAAAAATTTAAGCAGAATCCATTAGATAGAAACTTAAAACAAAGAGAATAGAAAAACAATCACGTTTGAAACTAAGACAGTAAAGAAACAATCATACATGAGAATGATAATATTGGTCTGGATGTTCAGCAATATATAACACATAAATAAGAGGAAAAGCTACAATTAGAATAATGACACATACAATTAGAGCAATCCACGAAATACCAGCATCTGCACCGCTGCACGTGAGCTTTGAAAGAATAGTCTCATCCGTTGGCACACTTTGAGGTAAAAGCCGTACTTCTTCGTGAAGATGAACCTCAGTTATCGGACTATTATCACAGTTTTTATCAATAGGTTTAACACTACTATTAAAAATAATGTCGTTTACTACCACAGTACCGTTCTTTACACTACTTTTGGGGATGTTTAACAATTCTCTACTCAATTGCAGATTGAGAATATCCGTATCTATTCCCGCACCGTCTGTTTCTTCTTTGGGAGAACTTGTACCACTCGTATGAACACATGCGAGTGAGAAGGAAAATGGTCTGGCAGGAACTTTAATAATATTTTTTGCAAATATTTCATTCTCTCTGTGTATATTATTTAACCGTTTCAATTCAGCAATCTAAAAGGAGGAAATGATTTATGTTAACAAAGAACGGTAGTTGAAGCGTACCGGACAATGATACCGTATTGAAAGTGCTTGTAAGGTATCGCCTTCTTCCACAACTTTTTCTAGGGTCGGTATATCTTGGTATGTAGATTTTTAACAAATAACTCAGTTTCGTCACCACTATCATCGCTATCCTTGCTTGGTATTCGAGTATAGTTATTTTCTTGTATTTTTGCCCTAAAAAGTATGGTATGAAGGTTATGAAATTTCTTTTATATAAACAACAAACCTTTGACGTTGTTTCATTTTTAAAGGTAAATGACGAATTCAATATGGTAATTGGTAATGTTTATGTGTAGAAATGGAGCGAAGGTCGTCATTTCGATAAATAAAAATTACATTTTTGTTGGGTTGGGATTCGGGATTTTTATAGATGTGTTCAGTGTTGCCAGGTGGTTCTTTCATTTCGTATTCGTAGCCATGGCCAAAGCAGCGCTGCGAGTAGCCCAATATTGCCAACTTAAAAAATGGGGTAATATTTTGTGCGTGAATAGCAAACTCAAGCACCACTTGTATTTTTCTCTTTTGCAGCTTTCTTTATTTGTTATTGTTTCCATCTGAAAATTTGCGTAAATTGTTATTAAGTGTTTGTTACCATGCCAGGTTGCTTTGTAAAAGGTTGCACCAGCAGTGGGAGAAAAGGACAAAGTTTATTTAGAATCCCTGCGAACCTTAGTAGGAGAAAAACTTGGTTAACCTTACTTTCTCCTGATAAACAACAATATACTTACAGTAATTTACGTATTTGTGAAGTAAGCGATGATAACTGGTATTATTTTTATATTAATTATTGCTGTATTGTAGCTACACTTCTCCGAAACTCAATTTATTATTGTTGGTAACAAGATGAAATTAAAAAATGATGCTGTTCCCGATCTTCTGCAACCAGCATTTCGCTTTGAAGAAATTATGCTTAATCAGGTAGTTGTAACATGATTATCACAAATACCTACTGATCTAATATTGATGTTGCTACAGGTAGAATATAGTGATGATATGACTGACGCAAATGTTAATTCAGAATGTATAACAAAGGACAAACTGTGCGATTTAACAACTCAATGTGAAACGGTTAACAATAAATTGAAAAAATTAGAATTGAAATATGAGTCTTTTAAAAGCCATCTAGAAAAAGTTTTCTCGCCAGACCAACTTTCGTTTTGCGAACACCAAGGTAGTTTAAAAGGAATGTCGTGGAGTAACGATACGTTAAATAAGTCGTTGAAATTATACAAGGCTTGTGGTACCACTGGATACGAAGAAATACTTAAACAAGGACTACCTTATCCAAGTGTAAGAACATTACAACGACATATACAAAATATGAAATTTAAACCTGGATTATTACGAGAGGTGAGGCAAATAATGAAATTTAAGGTAACACACTTTAATGTTTATATTGTAGCCTGGTTTAAAAACGTGAATAATGAAGTCAGTGGATAATGCATACGCATTGGTGTATAGGGATTTTTTAAATTATAGGATTTTAAACAGGAAACACGCGAGAATTTTGGAGTATTAAAAACACATATCTCAAGCCATAACTCCTTCAACATATTTTGGTTGCTCCAAAGGTAAATTGAGAAATGGTACTGCGTCTTTTTTAAAAGTCGACGATTTTGTGCCGAATAGTAGCCCAAAAGTTCAAATCTTAGATTTTGTTCGTAGCTCTTTTCGTTAAAATACTTCGAACAAACCCTGGCGGTTTTAACTAATTTTGTAGGCGCGTTTACAAACTGCTATCCAACGTTTTTGAATATTTTCGTCTGTTGGAATTTAACGAAATAGCATTAAATTGCTTGTAAAATGTTTTGACTCATTATCCGTGCTACAGCCTGCAACTGCACACTGCATTTAAAAAAAAATCATGTGCAACACAAAAAATTTTTACAACAAACAGAACAGTGGTAAACCTCACATACACCAAGGGTTGTTGTTTGAAATCCAGCTCCGCGTGACGTATCATGACTCCGCCCACATGCGCAATATCATATTTTGTTTGTATCATGATGCCAGTCAACATTCAACAATACTAAATTACACATTACATCCCTGGTGGATGTATGCCGCGTTTTAAAAAACATAAAAAATTCTTTGGTTGAAAAACATTCGTTTGTTCTAAATGACAACATTGTTCAAAAATATAATTTACCTTGTAACATAGTTTCTGTTGAACCCATAATTTCATTGTAGATATAAACATGATTCCCAATATGAACTTAAATTAGCTCCGTATTTGAAGGGAAGTGTATTACAACCAAGTCAATTTCAAAAAATGAATGTTGGCTTGGCATTCAGCTTTTTTAATAATGATGTTGCCGCTGCAATTATTTATCTGATTGAAAAAGACCCCATAAAGCAAACAGCAAAGTTGTTTTACCTCATGTCTAGTAGACATTTTAAGTCTGCATTGAGCAGCACAAACACAAACGAATACCACGATGCGTTACTCCACTTAACAAACTACATAGAAATTATGTGTAATAGCGTAATATATTATGTGGATGGGAAATTGTGAAAACCATTTCAAGCTGGGGTGCTTTTGAGTACAACACCGGCGTTAGATGTACAACATTTATATCTAAAAACATACAATTACAAATTTTCATGTTAGAACGATTGAGACAAGATGCATTAGAAAATTTATTTTCGTGTTGTCGTGCCAAAAATCCCACACCATCTAATTATTGTGATTCTGACTGAGTTTAATTCATTTTCAAAAAAATATGTACATCCCAGAAGAGGTTTTCGTTGATAACAATATTGAAAATATCAATATAGATTTGTCATCTGGCAATTTGCACGCAAATGAACTGAATTCCTTGTATTATTTAGTAGGATGTATATTATTTAAGATACAAAAAAGATGTATTTAATGTAGGGGAGACCGGGGCACAATGAAACAGAAATCTTTCTATCGCCTCTAAAAAGCTCAAATTTTAATGCAACTTCAAAACAAGTGAACCACTGCAATAATTAGAGTTTTTAGTATATGATCAAGGTTTCACAGTAGAAAAAATAAGTTTTGAGTAGTGAGTAATGTGCATTTTAATAATAGGTTGCTCTTGTTTTATTGTACCTCATGGCAGGGGCACAATGAAACTATGGGTGGGTCACAATGAAACATCATCAAATATGAGCGAGAAATGCATTTCTTTTTATAAAAACATAATAAACAACATAAACTATACATTACTAATGAACATTCAAAGAACCAAATTTAATTCCAAATTTCAGGTAACATTTTTGACGACTCGTTTGTCCGAAAAAACTGGGTTGTGGTAAAATTAGTTTTATCGAGGTCAAAGAAACTAAAGAAACATCAGCAACTTGCGGGTTATAAAAATGATCACTGACTTTTTCACTTTTCCGGAGGAAATCAATTTCAAATTCATCATTTTTGTCCTTTGAGGTGATAATTTTACCAATATAAAGTATTTTTTTCTTCCTTTGCGCAGTAAATTCAACAAGCACATAATCACCCTCATTTGGTTCACGTTCAAGGTCTCCAAACCCTTCATTTTCATTTACGTCGAGTAGTTCTTGAATGGACTGTTCACTGGTGTCGGAGCCCTGCAGTTCCATTTCATTATCTCCTTCTTCAGATGATTCATCGGAACTTTGAACAATTTTTCTTGTAACAGACTTTATTCTCGCCGAACTGATTTTACCTTTTTCTCTTTCTGCTATTGCGTCTTTCTGGGGAGTCGAGGTTGCTATCATGCTTTTACCCTTTCTGCGACCAGATTTATTTGGTTTTCTGTCTGTGGCTTTTGGGTACCCTCTGAATTGTGAGGGACTTAAAAACGAACTTTCTGCTTGAAAAGAACTACCGGGAATCGATTCATTTACATCTGGATTTGTTCGATCAGTTACAGAACTAGACATAAAATCGATTTCACTGAAGACGTTTTCATCATAAGGATATATTCCAGTTTTTTTAAATGCTGCTATGATTGTGGAAGGAGTCATAGCTTTTTCATGAGCAGCATTAACACATTCTGCAATTTCATAAATTGAAATCGTCTTACCAGGGTTTCTCATCATCCAGCTGTCAACTGCCAGATTATAATATGTTTTGAATGGCTTGTAAATACTAACGTCAAGCGGTTGTAGTTTATTCGTTGAGTGTGGAGGAAACGTTAGAATCGTTACTCCACTTTTTTTTGCAAGGTCTAATGCTTTAATGTAAAGATGACTTTCGTGGTTGTCCAACAGCAAAAGTGTTGGATGACTTTTAGAGCTCTGTGTATGTTTGATGAAATGTCGAAGAACTTCAACAAATAGATCTTTAGTCATCCATCCAGATGAGTTGGCTAGACCCAGAGTACCGGCAGGAGCACCAGATATCATGTGGTTTTTGAAGTGAACTCTGGGAAATACCATCAAGGAGGTAAAGCATTCCCAGAAGCGCTGACAATGCAGCAAGTGGTGACCAGGACACCTCGTTCTGCACTGGTGCATTTATTCACTTGCTTAATACCTCTTTCCGCGACAACTTTTGGGGGTTTCTGCACCGTGGTGGTTGCTGTTTCGTCAAGATTATAAATTCGTGTTCCGTCAGAAAAAGCAGCGTTATCACTGTAAACTTTTCGTAAATTACCAAAAAATATCTTTACATTGTGTTCATTAAACGACGTCGCTCTGGACAAGCTGCATCCTTCTAGTGTTCTAACACTCAGAGTTTGATGTCTCTTCATAAATCCGTACAACCACTCGACTCCCGCCATTTCTTCATTTTTCCACTTCTCTTGGCATTTAATTGCATTAACGTGTGCCATCTGATAGGCAACTCTTCTAATTTCAATAGTTGTTAAACCATAAAACATTCGAGCAGAATTCACTATATACTCCACCAACTGTTGTTCCTGGTCGGTTGTAAAAATTTGTCTCACCTTATAGTTGGGGCACATTCGAATTTCCCCATTTTCATTATTCTTGCTCTTTTGTACATATCTAAAAGTAAATTGCTTTCATTTGAAATGTGATCCAAAATAAATGAAAACTTACCTAAAAAGAGTAGAAAAAGAGACACCTGTTTGTCGGGCTGCCTTTCGTAACGACATTCCTGCAGCCACTAAATTAACTGCTTCTCGCATCGAATCATCAGAAAAGTTTCCCTTTTCGGTTTTTCGCACTCTGTTTCGAACCATGACGCCTAAATAACAACGTCTTTTTAATTGATTCGATACGGGGCACAATGAAACGGGGTACAATGAAACGTTTCATTGTACCCCCAGAAATCCGTTTCATTGTAACCCAAGCAACACTTTTTCAAGTTTTAGGTTGTGGAAAAAAACAAATTAAACATTTCAGATTTTCCAACTTCTTAACTTCAAACTAACGATGCAAACTATACATAAATTGCCATAAACTTGAATTTCCTTAATAATATAAACATACAGAACAAAATTACATTTAAACGAAAAAATTACTTACCAGTGAATTCTCAACGGTGGCCTTCAAAAATTGTGTTCAACTAATATTTCTTGTAGTGATGTGTCGTTCGTGAACGACCCGTTCAATTGAGCCGGTTCGCGTAGTTGTTAGATGGAACCGGTTCATAAATATGTAACGAATCGGATCTCGGCTCACTGACTCACTCGAACTTGCAGGTTGATATATTAAAAGTAAACGTATTTGCAAGAATGCAAGTTGAGAATCAGAGGATGTTTTCTATTTTTATATACAAACGGTTTAGTTTTATTGTGTCATAATCGATTCTATAATGGAAAATGAAATGAACAATACAAATGCAAAGATGTAAACTGCAAACGTAGTCAGAGTTACGCCGCTGTAATTGTATTATTGAAGTAATGTAATGTAATAGTAAATTTATTAGGAAATAGCTATTTTTTCCAACATCATCATGATACATGCATACTACATACAGAGATAATACACTATAGAAATATTCATCTTTCATATATTTGCACAGAGCGAACGAACGACACATGTGCGTGTCTGTTCTGTAATAAAGTGATGAAGGGTACTCTGTACGTTCACTCGGTTCACCGATCAGTCGTTCACGTTGCTACCAACAAAGTTCACGGCGTTCTCGGCTCAAATGAACCGGCTCAATGAATCGGTTCATTTAAAGGAACGTGAACCGGTGAACCGAATCAACGAAAAGAGCCGTTTTGCCCATCACTAATTTCTTGCAAGTTATGGTTTGACACTTGACTTAACATCCCTAAGCTAATTTATGATAGATGGCTCCACCTTGAATGTTCATGTGTAACGGTAAAATATTAAATGTTTTATTGTGCCCCGTGTTTCATTGTGCCCCGGTCTCCCCTAATATGTGTTTCTCCTCTCTCGTTACCAATTCACAGGAAGTATCTGAAGAGATGTATACCAAGTTAATTAAGTTAAAATGTTATAAAGAAAATTCATTGTTATTCGCAACACAATTTATATTTGATATTTTTGTTAATATAGAGCGTATATTTAGAAATAATACCAAACTCATTTTAGATAAACCGAAATTTTAAGTATATTAGAAGCTGGTGTTTTAGATTTCAATTTAGATAATAATGTTTATAAGTTTATATTTGCCTACAAGAGTATTTATTTTATTAAGAGAACATAATAATAATATCAGAAAAAGTTGTACATATTCAAGCTAGTCCATGAGTAAAAGAAATAAATCGTTACAAAATTGTTTTTTAACAACTTTATGTTAAATACATCCTTTAAAATAATGTGAATTGCTTGCATTCAAATTGTATCATTTGCAATTGAAGTTATTGGTGTAACGAGCGTGTGAAGCTGAACTAATGAGGCTGTAACAAAATGAGAGGGTCGGACTACTCTGAAAACAGCTATTGGTTCAGAGCCAGCTCCTCAACTTGCTGCATCAACTGTAAATAACTTAATGAAGGAGGACTTATGACTCCCCCCCCCCCCCCCCCCCCAACATCGTTCGACATTATCCATACATTTTCTAGGTAATTGAGTTAAAGCATTGAATGACATTAATCACATATATAAATGAAAAATTAACCTCAAACAAGGGAAAACCACTCATCATTATATTTGAAATTGGCGCCAATTGCCTTAGGAATTTTTCGCATTTTAATGTTTGCTCCATCGTGTCGGTACTATAGGTGTTTTCTTTTTCACGTTGTGGTTGACTTAAGTCAGCCCTGTCAATAACACACCATTCGTTCTATAAAAATAATTTGACTCAGTTCTCAATAACCCTATTCGTTTTAAAAGCTTTATTTAAGTTGTATATTAACCTAAGGTAGAAATGTCTTATGACGCAAGGCACTTCAATCACGTGATAATTGTGACTTTACCTAACCCTGTGGCGGTGCAAAAAGAAAACGTCGTATGTTAACTATATATGGGTTATAACTAAACAATAATCTCTGTTTCTTCTATGTTCTTATTGCAAAGTAGGTTATTGGGAAATTGATGACCGCCGTTTGAGAATTGAGAATAAATGCACTTTTGCACTATCAAGTAGCACGGACATTCGTTCGAGAAATCCGATGAAATCAGCTGGAAATTTGGATTAAAAGTTAGAATTTGGAAAATTCGAGATAACCCAATTGGTTCAGCCGAGTAGCCCAAATGGCGATAAATCGCCCAACCTGGCAACACATCATGTGTTCCCATTTAAGACCAGCTGCATACATAGCGTTAAAAAGTATTTGGTTAAAACTTAAATGATTTGGGAAAACCAAAAATTGCGAGAAGTGAGCAACGAATGCTTTATTCAGATTAAAAATAGCTATTTATGATATGAGTGTTAAAAGTACTATTTTATTTTGTGAGTAAAAAGTTTGCGAAACGAGCGAAGCGAGTGGGGCAATTCCACGAACAAAATAAGTTACTTTTAACACAAATATTATACAAAGTTTTTTGTATAACTGTTCTATTTTGATAATAAAATAGAAAATAGTTTTCGCAATGTTCCATTTAAAATTGCTGACTATTATTATAACCACCCGTATAAGGTTTTAGAGGAAATTAGAAAATTATTATTAAATAAATAGGAACTTTAATTGAATGAATATTAATCTGGCCCGAGAACTCGGGTGTGACTCATTAGTTATTTCTGTGAAAATTAACGCAAATTATCTGCGATTGATTTTTTAACGATTTATGGGTAAGCGAAATTATAAAGCAAATATAATTTGCGTTAATTCACACAGCAATAACTAATAAGTCACACCCGAGCTCTCGTGGGACAAACTATAACTAAATATTTTTCAGGCATGTTATACATCGTTGAAAAGCTCTTTTTAAAGACTATCTAACCAACCAAAAATCCAATATCGCCGCCATATGAACAACAAAAGATACCACTAATAACTTAAAAACAAATGACAATCGGGGGCTTCTGATTATATCAAATAATTTGTCTTAAAAAAGTGTCTGAATAATGTAAAACTTTAAAAGAGGTCAGATTAAGCGTTAAAGAGTTACAGTGACTTTATTACAAACAGTGACGACAAGCGGCGATTATCCGCCATTAAGAGGCAAAATTGTGGGCGGGTTACTATGAACTCAACGGTGGTATCCTAGCAACGTTCTAAATCAAAATAAAAATCACACTCTGATCAAAGGTAAACACAGTCAGGCCGTCATTAAGATGCAAAATATACCACGGCCAATCAAAATCGATACCACTCTTGTCGTCACTGTTTGTAATACAGTCACTGTATAAAGAGTTATTGAGGAAAATGAAAATCGGCAAATTTTGGTTTTTTCTAAATATTTTAAAAAGTAAAAAAGTTAGGTCAAATTTGAAATGATATTTCTCGTGAGTATTAAATTCTGCAAAACTTTCCCCATTTAACCGTTGCCCTACGTCTTCTAATAACCGAGATACCTATGGTGAGCATCGAAATTGGGACACAGTGTATACACGAGCGTTGCAATGCTCAGTTTACTCCACAGCAGGGTTTTAATGTCCATCGTTTAAGATATAAGGGAGAGTTAACAAATGCCCCAAAAAGTACCGGACCGATGTAGTAAAACATTTTTTTGCGAAAATTCTATATTCATCAATTCTTCTTTTCCGGCGATACAACTATTCCAATGCTTTTCAAACTTATCCATGCCGCCCTTGTAAAACAATATTAATTTATCTTTGGCCTCAAACTAGCTATAATAGCTTCAATTTCTGCGATGACTTCCTCGTCTGAGCCGAATCTCTTGCTACGAATAAGTACCTTTTTGAGTTTGAAAAAGAGGTGGTAATTGCTGGGCCAAGATCTGGATTATACAGTGGGTGCGAAAAAATAATTGAAAGCCCAATTAATTCATTTTTGTTATCGTTTTCAGTGACTTTGTCACATAGCGCATTCTATTGGTCAAGTAAGATTTTTATCTTCGCCAAATGTGGCCTCTTTTCCGGCGATTTCGGTCTTCAAACACTTCAATAACTCAATATAATAATCGCTGTTGATTGTTTTTCCATGTTCAAGGTAGGCAATAAGAAGCATTTCAAAACCCGGAAGCCATTACCTTGCGGGTTGTTTTTTGGTCTCTTCGGGCGGCTTTCACCGGCTATTCGCCACTCACCTGACCGTCGATTTGATTCTGGAGTGAAATGGCGAACCCACACGTTTCATAGATTGTATTGTACCCTGCACCGACGTAAAAATTTAGGCTTATTCCGCTTGAACAGCGCTCTGAGTCATTAATTCGTTCTGGTGTGAGCAACGCGGCATCCATTTAGAAAACAGTTTTTCATACCAAATGTTCATGTATAATTGTGAAAACACTACCTTATTTGATAACTGCAGGATGTCAGCAATCTCTTGCAACAATTTTTAGCGTTTTTCGCAGCCTCATTTGGACGTCCAGAACTTTAGGTTAAGTTTAACCTAATCGGTGTCTGTACAACCATATTTAATACAGCAAACCAATGGTTGTTGTTGATGGAGCAGAGTTCGGGTAACACTGTTGAAGCCAGGGCCGGATGCTCCGATGTTCAGATTTCGTCAGACCGTGCGCATGACGTCACTTGTAGAGTGAATTACATTTGCGGACACTGAAATATAAGCAACCTGGAACGCTTACGCTTAACTTACAGCCGAGCCGACAGAAAGGGAATTATTGTAGGGACATTCGGTCTGTGTCTTACTCATTTTTTTTTATTGTATCGTATACGTAATAAAAAACTAGTTTGATTAATCGTAAAACAATGAAAATGCTTCAACAGCTTAACTGTGAATGAGTACAACAAGGACACAATGTCCCTTCGTTATTGCTATCGCACGCTCGGTTTATTTCCTACAGGTTAAATGCACCGTGCGCGTTCCAGGTTGCTTATATTTCAGTGTTTGCGGAATACTTATTTGATGTGTTTTTCGTCTGTACCGAGTTTATTTTTCGAGATACAAAAAATTTCATAAGATCAAATATGCTCCTTATGATGTCTTTTATATGTTAAAAATAATAGGGCAGCTCAATCTCTCTCAGTTAACCCGAAAAATACTTGTATAAAGTAGCATAATTACATCTGATGGTGTTTGCGCCGCGACGGCACAAAAACGGTGCTAGATAGAGGAAAATTGCATATGAACAAATTTGTAGAGCACAAAATTTACTAAAGAAAAGTCCGCGAGAGGGTGTGACGATCTTCGATAGTTTAAGAGTTACAGGCGTCCAAAGTGATGCAAACCTTATTCGCGCAACTGTCCACACCGTTTTTTCCCAAACTAATGGAGATAATTACACCCTCCCGCGGACTTTTCTTTAGTAAATTTTGTGTTCTACAAATTTGTTCATATGCAATTTTCCTCTATCTGGCACCGTTTTTGTGTCGTCGCGGCGCAAACACCATCAGATGTAATTATGCTACTTTATACAAGTATTTTTCGAGTTAATATTTTTTTTATTGGTTCCCTACTTTACCTTTTTTTATTGGTGCCCTACGTTACCTTTTTTTATTTCACCTTTTTAAACTACGCCTCGGCCTGTTTAAATCGCACTTTCAAAAATGCGCGTGTTTTGAAGTGGCCACGGCAACATCACCAATTTAAAAAACGTGAAATGACAATTTTTTGATTATTGATCTGACAACTTACTGTACTTTGTAACGTCAAATAAAATATTAGGTACCAACAAATTCAAAACCTTTATTCAAACATTATTTAACAATTGGATATTAGAATTCATTTTTTGTAATTCAGTTACGAAATGTCATAATTTTGACATTTTAGTGAACTAATTTTTATTTTGTCACTGAAAACTATCCAAACTTCACATCTAGTGCAAAAAACACGTTCATTTTGCAACTAGGTAGGTATAATTGGATCCAGGAGAGTTGGCGTGCACGTCATTACTTGTAATTGTATGTATTAAGATTAAAATTTGAAGTCAAGAAATAATGACGTCGGGAATGAAATCTGCCAAATCGTAACAAGGCAGTGTTGCAAATAATACTTTAATTACCCACAGGTAGTTGCTTGTGCTACTTTAAAATTGTCATAGTAATATTTTACGTGTTTAATTAATCCATTACGTATAAAACGTATCTTAAAAAATTAATTAGAGCTTAGTAAAGCTAAATGCGGAATTCTAATAAGTGCAATAAACATATTAACGTCTGCTGCGATTGAACTCGTTCTCTGGGCGGTACGTTTGGCACTAATGTTATAAATGTTTATAAATAATGAATAAATTTGACATTGACAGATAGTGTTGATTGAAGTCAGCTGTTGGACATACGGACATACTCACTTCTCTCTCATTTTCACTGGCGATCATCTATACGCACGTCTTTACTTAAAACACATGCAAACTATATTGCCATCTTTATCACAAACATGTATTAAGCTTTAATGATTGTTTAAAAGGAATGTCGTGCATTCATTCGGAAACCTATGACGTGAACGCCAACTCTTGTGGATCGAACTTTATATAAATAGCTATTTAAACACTTCGGTAACAACGAAATCAATCGTTGACGAGATTTTGCAAATTGATTTCTGTTTTTCTCATTTCGATGATAACGAAAGGTATACTGATTTCACATTACGAATTCAACCATTTCACATTATTAGTTCTTATTTCCATTTTTGGTAGTAATAACACCGGCATTTATGATTTCAAAGTGAACCAATAAAAAAAAATGAGCCGCGTATGTACGTCTTACAACGAAACTTACAGATGTTTGTCCTTTCCTAAAAAATAAACTTGTTGATGAGAAAGCAAATGAATTTTTGTCGCGAGATTTATTATTAACAGTTTGAATTATTAAAAAATGTTCAATAGCAAAGTTGCTCAGCTTAATACCCTGTATAATAAAGTCTCGTGCATCACTTCTCTATCTATTACCATTAACGAGATATGCATACCTACTATTGTAATTATAATTACGTCTATTGTAACAAAAACTATACTAAGAAATGTTATTAGTTTTAAGCTGTGTTCAGTAAATAAATAAAACGGTACATTTTTCCATCTTGTGTTATGGTGTTCATGTTTGTGCAGATCAACAGGTAACCATTTTTTTTAATGTAAATTACCACAAGGTGTCAAAAAAATAGAGTTAAGTGCGAAATTGTCTTGAATCCATCAATGAAATCACCCAGATCTCCTAACGCTTTCTCCTCGAACGCTGCGAAAACCGCTATATATTTAGACAGAGAAAAAATGAACTGAATCAATTTTGTAATGCACAAAATTTACTACAAAAAAGTCCGCGGGAGGGTGTAATTATCTCCATTAGTTTGGGAAAAAGCGGTGTGGACGGTTGCGCGAATAAGGTTTGCATCACTTTGGACGCCTGTAACTCTTAAACTATCGAAGATCGTGACACCCTCCCGCGGACTTTTCTTTAGTAAATTTTGTGCTCTAAAAATTTGTTCATATGAAATTTTCCTCTATCTAGCACCGTTTTTGTGCCGTCGCGGCGCAAACACCATCAGATGTAATTATGCTAATTAATACAAGTATTTTTCGGGTTAACTGAGAGAGATTGAGCTACCCTATTATTTTTAACATATAAAAGACATCATAAGGAGCATATTTGATCTTATGAAATTTGTTGTATCTCGAAAAATAAACGCGGTACAGACGAAAAACACATCAAATGCGTATTCCGCAAATGTAATTCACTCTACAGGTGACGTCACGCGTCACATTTGCGGACCGCCCACCATGCGCAACATCCTATCTTTAGTATTTATATCGTGTGTTGAAGCCATTGCTCAGCTTGGAAAGTTTTCGTTTTGTTCAATTACAAAATTCCGATTGATATTGTTTTGTTTAGTACTACTGTTTTGTAACCAGTCACTAGCTTCACGTTAGTTAAGTTTAACACCAGTGTTATGTTAGTAATCTAACTTTATTCATTATATTTTAACTTTTAACCTGTAATTTTGAATTTTTCTAAAACACGTGTAAGAGTGGTGGTTTTGAACAGTTTTCCTTACATATGATGGATTATTTTCAAAGTTACGCAGATTTAGAGGTAGGTGTCGCTTTAGTCAATAATTACATGTTTTTTACATATTTTATTGTTGATAAATGTAGTGTTTTGATAGGATACAATATTCTTCAAAGACATTCTATAATTTTACCAGAACAGTTCCATAGTATTTTCCATTAAGTGTGTCAATGAAAGTTTGCGGTACAGATTCAAATTTGTCTATGAAAGTTTCTTTGCATTTTAGAACACTTTCAAAATACCACTGATAGTTTCGATAAATACCTTGATACCAATCATCTTCCCAGCGACTCACATTCATACCTTCCATTTTTGCCATTTTTACTTTTAATGGAGATTGAACTTCGCTTGCTGCTTAAAGTTTAGTTTTACTAGAGACAAGTATAATTTCTTTTAGTCTTACCTTTTGCCTCTTCGTTGTTATATAGAGACGTTGCACCACATACACATACACGGCCATGAGGTTTCATTTGATATATGACTGCGCTACTAATCTCTCCTCCAACCTTAAACCGATTATTATATAAATATTGCGTATAATAACAGCCTTACGTTATCAAAATAACAATCCACGCCGTCCGGTGCGTATTCCTCAAGTTTTGCTTTAACATCATCAGTCTTATAGTTAATGCAATGATCAAAACGTAACTCTTTAAGCCACGAACATTTTTCCTCGGAGCTTGTAATTCCAATCACTTTACACCCTTTAATTCGTGCAATTTGTCCGGCACAACTGCCCACAGAACCAGCCGCCGAAGATACTACTACTAAATCGCCTTCCTTAACTTCGCAAACTTTTAGAATCCCAAAATAAGCGGCACATCTGCAGGATAACAATTGGTAATAGTGTGCGTGTGTGAAACATAGTAACGTACCCAGGCACTCCTAACAATCCAATTCCAAATGATCTTTCTACAGGTCCAATTTCAGGTAGTATATATGGTTGTAATCCGTCTGCTATATAATCTGCACGAACAATAGTATGTGTTCGCCAACCGAAATTGCCTACTACGAAGTCATTTACATAAAAATCCGGATTTTTACTTTCTACAACTCTAACAAAAAACAATTAATACAGAAAATTTTAAGAATACACATACTTGGCCAGTTGAAAAGCTCTTGGTGTAGAATTTGGTGTAATCTCAGATTGGTCTGGGCCTATTTTTATAAATTTGGCTTCCACTAGGTAATCTTCAAGGCGTTTTGTTTTTTAAATTATCAATATCGATAGTTCAAAAACTTACCTCCTTCATTTAGTGTACCAAGCGTTTCCTCTACCAGCTTAAAATCTGAGAGGTTCGGTACGCCCTTGAAATAGTTAGTGCAAACGTACACTTTAGCAATTCTAGTTTCTAAAGACATGTTTTAGATAAACAAGTGTAAATAAAAATAACTTTATGGGTTTCGTTGCAAGTTAATATCATTCGCATCACAAACGTAAATGTGAGGTTAAAGTTGAATTGCTAACCGCAACAAGGTTTGGCGCACCGATGAACAGTGGCGTAACTATTTCATCTTTGATGGCCGTGGTTTATGTCTTCCACATGAAGCCATTTACAATAGGTGTTTTCTTTTTGCATCGCCACAGTGTTAGGTAAAGTCACAATCATCACGTGATTGAAGTGCCTTGCGTCATGTAGACATTTCTGCCTCAGGTTAATATAAAACTTAAATAAAGCTTTTAAAACGAATAGGGTTATTGAGAATTGAGTCAAATTATTTTTATAAAACGAATGGTGTGTTAGTGACAGAGCTGACTTAAGTCTACCACAACGTGCAAAAAGAAAACACCTCTTAATACATATACAGTGCTGAAACCCATTGTCTTTCACAAACTCGAGGTTGAAATTGTTAAAACAGATCCACATCCGTCGAGTAAAGGATTTGATTAGGTATATCGTACTTCGCTTGTACTTGTATACAGGCAGGGCCGGATGCTCCGATGTTCAGATTTCGTCAGACCGTGCGCATGACGTCACTTGTAGAGTGAATTACATTTGCGGAATACTCATTTGATGTGTTTTTCGTCTGTACCGAGTTTATTTTTCGAGATACAAAAAATTTCATAAGATCAAATATGCTCCTTATGATGTCTTTTATATGTTAAAAATAATAGGGCAGCTCAATCTCTCTCAGTTAACCCGAAAAATACTTGTATAAAGTAGCATAATTACATCTGATGGTGTTTGCGCCGCGACGGCACAAAAACGGTGCTAGATAGAGGAAAATTGCATATGAACAAATTTGTAGAGCACAAAATTTACTAAAGAAAAGTCCGCGAGAGGGTGTGACGATCTTCGATAGTTTAAGAGTTACAGGCGTCCAAAGTGATGCAAACCTTATTCGCGCAACTGTCCACACCGTTTTTTCCCAAACTAATGGAGATAATTACACCCTCCCGCGAACTTTTCTTTAGTAAATTTTGTGTTCTACAAATTTGTTCATATGCAATTTTCCTCTATCTGGCACCGTTTTTGTGTCGTCGCGGCGCAAACACCATCAGATGTAATTATGCTACTTTATACAAGTATTTTTCGGGTTAATATTTTTTTTATTGGTTCCCTACTTTACCTTTTTTTATTGGTGCCCTACGTTACCTTTTTTTATTTCACCTTTTTAAACTACGCCTCGGCCTGTTTAAATCGCACTTTCAAAAATGCGCGTGTTTTGAAGTGGCCACGGCAACATCACCAATTTAAAAAACGTGAAATGACAATTTTTTGATTATTGATCTGACAACTTACTGTACTTTGTAACGTCAAATAAAATATTAGGTACCAAGAAATTCAAAACCTTTATTCAAACATTATTTAACAATTGGATATTAGAATTCATTTTTTGTAATTCAGTTACGAAATGTCATAATTTTGACATTTTAGTGAACTAATTTTTATTTTGTCACTGAAAACTATCCAAACTTCACATCTAGTGCAAGAAACACGTTCATTTTGCAACTAGTTAGGTATATAAATAGCTATTTAAACACTTCGGTAACAACGAAATCAATCGTTGACGAGATTTTGCAAATTGATTTCTGTTTTTCTCATTTCGATGATAACGAAAGGTATACTGATTTCACATTACGAATTCAACTATTTCACATTATTAGTTCTTATTTCCATTTTTGGTAGTAATAACACCGGCATTTATGATTTCAAAGTGAACCAATAAAAAAAAATGAGCCGCGTATGTACGTCTTACAACGAAACTTACAGATGTTTGTCCTTTCCTAAAAAATAAACTATTGTTGATGAGAAAGCAAATGAATTTTTGTCGCGAGATTTATTATTAACAGTAATTATTAAAAAATGTTCAATAGCAAAGTTGCTCAGCTTAATACCCTGTATAATAAAGCCTCTTGCATCACTTCTCTATCTATTACCATTAACGAGATATGCATACCTATACCTACTATTGTAATTACGTCTATTGTAACAAAAACTATACTAAGAAATGTTATTAGTTTTAAGCTGTGTTCAGTAAATAAATAAAACGGTACATTTTTCCATCTTGTGTTATGGTGTTCATGTTTGTGCAGATCAACAGGTAACCATTTTTTTTAATGTAAATTACCACAAGGTGTCAAAAAAATAGAGTTAAGTGCGAAATTGTCTTGAATCCATCAATGAAATCACCCAGATCTCCTAACGCTTTCTCCTCGAACGCTGCGAAAACCGCTGTATATTTAGACAGAGAAAAATGAACTGAATCAATTTTGTAATGCACAAAATTTACTACAAAAAGTCCGCGGGAAGGTGTAATTATCTCCATTAGTTTGGGAAAAAGCGGTGTGGACGGTTGCGCGAATAAGGTTTGCATCACTTTGGACACCTGTAACTCTTAAACTATCGAAGATCGTGACACCCTCCCGCGGACTTTTCTTTAGTAAATTTTGTGCTCTACAAATTTGTTCATATGCAATTTTCCTCTATCTAGCACCGTTTTTGTGCCGTCGCGGCGCAAACACCATCAGATGTAATTATGCTAATTAATACAAGTATTTTTCGGGTTAACTGAGAGATATTGAGCTACCCTATTATTTTTAACATATAAAAGACATCATAAGGAGCATATTTGATCTTATGAAATTTTTTGTATCTCGAAAAATAAACGCGGTACAGACGAAAAACACATCAAATGCGTATTCCGCAAATGTAATTCACTCTACAGGTGACGTCACGCGTCACATTTGCGAACCGCCCACCATGCGCAACATCCTATCTTTAGTATTTATATCGTGGTATACAGGGTTTTTTTTTGGAGATTTAGGTAGAGATTTCTGGGAAAGTTTTATAGATAGGTTTTTGAAAATTTGAACTAAGGGGTTAGAGAACTGAAATTTCACGTAGAATCCAAAAATTCAATAAAAAATAGGAGTTACCATTTAAAATAACAAAGTTATTAGCTACTTCACCCATTGCCGAAAGTGCTGCTATTTTGAAAATATTTTATATCGATTCAGCTTTCAGAGTAACCTCTAAGGACATATTTTCCGAAACCTACCTATAAAACTTTCCCGGGAATGTCTAACTAAAGCTCCCAAAAAAACACCCTGTATATGTCGAATTTGTTCGTGTGTAACTTAAAAGTTAATGAATTGTAAATATTGAGGGAGCTGCAGACACGTGTAGCCCCCCAAGAAGCGTAGGAGAAAGAAGTTTATTAATATTTCTTTATAGTTCAATAAGAATGGTCTTCTTCTTTATGTAGCAATAGGTCTCACGGCTGCTGCCATATGGAAAAGTTGTCCTGTGTTTCAGATGTTGGTCCACTGTTGAATGTTTTTCAGCCAAAACGCATGTTGTTTTGATTTTCTTTTTCGTTAAGAATTAGTCGTAGTATTCGATATCGATTTTTTTAATCTATTGTAGTGTTCCAACCCCCAGGTCCTACGCTAACATTACACTACATTTACAAAATTCAAATCAGAGAGGGAATATTTAAAAATGGCCGCTAATTAAACTTTCCCTCCTAAACTTG
Organism: Pyrocoelia pectoralis; assembly: GCA_036250285.1. Taxonomy (NCBI): domain Eukaryota; kingdom Metazoa; phylum Arthropoda; class Insecta; order Coleoptera; family Lampyridae; genus Pyrocoelia; species Pyrocoelia pectoralis. The sequence goes on from CM070075.1 coordinate 12,074,222, forward strand.
AAAACAAACCCACCCTTAATTTGAGCAAACCTGGCACGTGATCACGATCGTCTAGTAGGTTCCCCTATTGTTTGAATGCACTGACAGTTTGCTCTAATGGGAGGGGAGAATCAAAACCAAAATCAAGCAACAAATAGTTATTTTTGTATGCAGACAACATTTTTTCTACAAACGTGAAAAAGTTATAACAATTATTGTAACGTTAAAATACAAAACTTTCATCTAGTTTGCGTGCAGTGCGCGAAGTAAGTACTTCGCGCACGGCGTCGTCATTTCGCGCACGCTGTCATGGCAACGTAGGAAAGTAAAAAAAAGGGTCACTTTGCGTATTGTTATCGATGCGCAAACCTTGTCATTTTTTGACGTTTGTAGAAAAAATGCATTTATTTAACTTTCTTTAAAATTTAGTCGAAGTTAAACTCATCTCAGATATCTCAACGGATTTTCGATAAATGTAAAATAAACTATTAAAGACAGAAAGGTTTAAACACCCCGTACCATGAAAACGGAGTACTTCCTGATCCATGTTTATGTGAACTTTTTTCATATTTTGACATGTAGAATCGTGCTTAAATTTCCCTCACGACATTCTGTAACTCCATGTAATACAACGTCCTATTATGTTTTTCAAAAGTTCTTTCTTGTTTCGAGAGAAGATTTAACAATAGTATATTAAACAACTAGTTTCATAAGTCGTACCTTGTAGCTAGTGATGCAGCGGGTACCCGGCCATTACCCGGTATCCGGCCTATCCGGCCTATTTTTGCAAATATCCGGTTTCGCCGGATAGCACGCGCTACCCGGCCGGATAGAAGAAAATTTTAATTTATTTTTTAATGCAGACATTCCTTACATAACATAATTAAAATATCGAGAAAAACGAAAACATTTATTTAATTGTTTAAAAAACAGAAAACTTTATTGTCTGTATAGAATTGAACACGCATGTTATTTAGTTAACAACAATCTCTTTGTTATTTCTACAAGCGCCACTTTTTTATACAATGTAATAAATGGGGCAATAGCATTATTTTATGTACCCTCACCGACTCACCCCTTCAGATGCGTAAATGTATTTATAACGTGTCTTTCAATAACAGCAGAATAAATGCTTACTATGAAGTATGAACTATGAGATACAAGAAATATTAGTAATCACTAATCAGTAGGAAAGTTACATTTGTAAAGTAGCTTGTAACTATAAGAAACCCCCTTTCAGCTTTATCCCATTTAAGGAATTTTTCCATTCAATGTGCAAAAGATTAAAACTTCACCATATAGAATAAGTTTACAATTTAATTACATTTAAAATATGTACTAATCTCTTTATTCGCCGTCGCGCGGACTGCTCTGACACGGGCCGAATTGAAGACTCGGTATCCGGTCCACCGGATACCCGGTATTCGGGTACCCGGTTATTGATATCCGGTATTCGGCCGGGAAATCTCGCCGGGTACCCGTTATCCGGCATTTCCATGGAAGTGGATCCGCGGCATCACTACTTGTAGCACGCGTCCAAAATTGAAATACGAGCCGCGTGCGAGCCGGCACAATTTAAGCCCTGAAGGACTATAATAATAAAAATAAAACAAAAAATATTGCGAATGCCTAGCTAACAAATAAAATTTAGACAACATGGCAACAGCGTAGGAACATATGTGAGAGGCGATTCGACTTTATTTAAGAATAAGATCTTGTGTGATGTTATTAAAACATAATAACAATTATTGAGCCCCCCCCCCTCCCCGAAGAAACTAATTTCCACATAATCGAATTTGATTGGTTCTTAAAACATTTTCTCCGCGCTCCACCTCATAGTGAAGGATCTAGACGAATTATAATTATACTTGGAACCTATTTGTCCATATAGGGGTTGTCTAAAAGGAAGTAAATAGTCTAAAATTAATTTTCCCTAAAGTTACATTATAGAACGACAACAATAAAATTAAATAAAAACTTTGTGGAACGTTATGAATAATTTGTTCTAATAAAAATAAGTAATTCCACTAAAAAAATTGTTTTATAGTACGTAGACTGTTCTGTTTCGAATGTAGGTACGCGAGAAGACGGTACTGTAAATTTGTGGTACTTGACTCCACTTTTTTGTAGGAATGTTTTGAATTTGTCCGATTGACTCCCTTTGTCACATATAATATAATATAAGTAGAATACTACAAGTTGAAAATACGTAGTCTAATTGCGATGACTGTTGTGGTTGTCCAATTTGTCGATTGGTTCCACGTGAATTGTTTATAATATGTGGATGGTGCATGCGAATGTGCACGTTTTCGCAATAGACTCAATGTCTTTGTTGCTCCGTACCTAGAAAACAAAGGATCTAGCTGTCCCTTTCACGTTCACAATTTCCAGATGAGCTGCTTGTAAATTTTCTAAGTACAAGCTCGCTTATCCGCAGCTTCGCCCGCGGTCTTCCTACTTCTTAGCCATATTCTGGCCAAGAGTCCCATTTATTTAAGACTTACCATTTCATTGTTTTAGTCTCATTTTTTTTGTTTATTACATAATTGCAGAATGTTTTAACTTTTTTTACCTATAGCCTGTTTCTGATTTTGACAATTTTAAATTTACTTTTAAGTATTTATGCAAATAAAAATAATTTGAAATTTAGCTTTAGGTACGCTTTAAGAAATAATCGATCTATGTTGTACAATGCCTTTATTGAATACATAATTAGTTTCTGATGGTAATTGAAAGATGTAGGACTGTAGGTATTATTATTATTATTCTATTCCACCTTAACTACAGCTTTACCTACATTGTCACCTTTGAGCATTCCTATAAAGGCTGAAACCACATTTTCAAATCCACATGTAACGGTCTCTTTATATTTCAATTTCCCCTCTTTAAGCCATTGTAAATTTTGCATTATACCTTCTTCCCATCTATCTGCCCAACGGTGTACCATAAATCCTTCCACCTTCAACTGTAATCTTAGAATATAGGTGTCTATTGGAAAAGCTGAAAAATATAGTGTGGATTGTTTTCCGGCCCGTATTATAATTAGGTACCTGCTCTTGGCTCTGTTGCATTATAATTCGATATTAATCCACATACCGCAACTCGCCCATACGTGTTCATACGGGTTATGACATTGGCACTAATTTCCCCTCCCGTCTGTTTTAATAGTCCGTAAAAAGAGAAATTATAATTTTCCCAACTTACATTATCGAAATAACAATCTACTCCGTCTGCTGTATATTTCTTCAACGTTTCGAGAAAATTCGGTTTTTTATAATTAATGAAATGATCAAACTGGAGCTCATTTACAAGCCATTCTCCTTTCTCATCCGATCCAGTAATACCCACAACTTTACAACCGTTAAGTTTACCTATTTGACCCACATGACTACCAACACCACCACCAGCTCCAGACACAACAAGCGTTTCACCGTTTTTTGGCCGTAGTAAGTCGAGACATCCAAAATATGCGGTATTACTGAAATTTTTTATTAGAATTTTTTTAAAACTTACAATTGAACGAAATTACCCTACTCTTCCAACTATTCCCAATGCCAGCGACAATGGAAAATCTCCCAAGTCTGGTATTTTCCAAACTGGAGGAATTGCAAACAATTTAGAGGTACCATCGTATATGGTATGCGATCTCCAACCAAATGCACCAACTATGTTTGTACCTATGGGATATTCTTTTGATTTACTCTCTGTTATCCTAAAAAGTGAACGTTTAAAATGTTTCTTTGTATGGTATTAACTAGTGCTGGCAAAAATTGTGAAAATCGAAAATCGATTTCTGGGAAAATCGAAAATCGAAAAAATCGATTAATCGCAGATTAGTCTACAATCGCGATTAATCGAGAATCGCGATTAATCGAAAATCGCGATTAATCGATTTCTGTGCGTATGAAAATCGTTTACTAATCGTGTTCGAACGAATCGATTTGTTCGACATTTTTGCCAGCACTTCGGCACTGCATAGTGCCGACGCCGCCCTTAAAACTCTTTCTTAACCGAAGCTGTTGGATCTTTATTGGATCTACGCCCTACGGCCGTATAAAACATTCTAAAATTTCCACTTGAATATATTTAATTATATAATCGAAATTGAAAATCGCGATTAATCGAAAATCGCGATTAATCGAGAATCCCGATTAATCGGAAATCGCGATTAATCGAAAATCGCGATTAATCGATTTCTGCGCCTACAGAAATCGTTCACTAATCGTGTTCGAACGAATGGATTAATCGATTCGTTCGACATTTTTGCCAGCACTAGTATTAACACGATTTAGTATAATGTAAAAGAATCATATACTATATGATGAGAAAAAGTGTACATAGTGGAATATTATTTTCGCTCGTACGGAAATGGTTATCATTGTTATCAATGTGCATCTGTTCTATTACGCGATGCCCGTACTCTATTAATTTTCCGTCCCGTCACTTGATACGCCAATGGCAAATTGGGTCGCCTACTATCTGACATAAATGTATACATACTTGGCTACTTGATATCCGAAGAACGTACTTCCTAACTTCAAATCTTTAAATTTAACTCTCATGTATGGATCTACACTTAGATATAAAGCTTCTGCCAGAAATTCTAAAATAATTACATAATTGTTATATTAATGCTAAAGAATATTGCACCAGATTGTCACGTCACCTCCATCTTTTAACGGTGGCAATTCTTCCTCTATCAACTTAAAATCAGATTGTTTAGGTAAGCCATGAAAATAATTCTGCAAAATATACACTTCGGCTATTACCATCTTGTTTTCAATTATTTTTAAAGTTTAATCACGTATATTCGAGGTTTTCTATTATTAGAGCATTTAAGATTAGGTAGTGTTATCCTTGATGACCTTGATAACCTGTTTTTTAAAAATAAAATTTAAATAATAACTAAAATTAATTGTCAATGTTCTATGGAGATATACGAAATAGTAAAACGTCGAAATACTAAAACCTTTGTATATTATTCTACCTCTTTCGATTTTTTGAAAAATTTAAAGAAAGTTCAGCACTACTGCAGCTATAGGAACTACGGAACTACTCATACATTATTACAAAAATTATCGATATTTTTTAAGGTAAAATGTTATGTATGTTAGTGTATCTGTTGTTGTATGTTAGGGTGTCTATAAATTAGTAAGATTGCCCATAAAGAGTATTAAAAAATAAAGTAGGTAGTACAAAACTACTTGTTCTGCAAGTGATAATGCTCGAATTTTAATACGAAATGCTGCTTTCGAAACCGGATACATAGTATCATCCATATAACTTACCAAAGAATATTTGAATTAAGGTTTGGTTTCAATGGTTTCTTTGTTGGGTGTGGTACAATAGGGAAATAACTCATTTCCTAATTCATAAAAATAACTGTTTAGGTAGTAATTTCATAATAATTTTAGATAATAATTTACAACTCTTACAAAACCCAATACTATCTTGTACGATAAGTGTTAACGCCAGAATAACTTTCAACAAGATGATCCCATAGGCCATAATACCGGAGAAATCTAAAGATATTTCCGAATATTTTCCATTACTCGCCATAACATTTCCGGTGTAATACGTACAACTTCTTCTTGAATTTTTAGTTTTAGTTTAGATAATGTTTGCGGTCACTCAACATAGATCTTGATCTTGAGCGAACCCCAAAGAAAATAGTCGCATGCGAACAAATCAGGCGATCTAGCTGGCCAGATAATGTCTCCAATCTCAACATCGAAAGGTTTTGAGTATCCATTAATCGTTTTTAAAGTTGCATTTGACTGGTTTTTTTTTAATTACAAAGTATTTTGTTTGAAGAGGACATAACCAGTTATTTTCAGTTGTATTTTATGGGTGGTTAAAGAATAATCCCATGTTGTTGGAAGTAATGAAACTCGTATGTAATGATGACGTTTCGCAGCACTTAGTCTGCTTCTTCAGATTTAATATGAACACTAAATATTTTTAAGAGTAAAATTGGCATTGTGTTGTGCAGATTGTTGAGATAAGATTACCAAGTTAAACATATATATCCAGATGATGTTGATTGATTAATATTTTAGAATTTAATTCAATAATATTGAATTAAATTCAATAATATTGAATTAAATTCAATAATATTCAATAATTGAATTTAATTCAATATTATTGAATTTAATTCAATATTATTGAATTAAATTCTAAAATATTAATTCAATAATATTGAATTAAATTCAATAATATTCAATAATTGAATTTAATTCAATATTATTGAATTTAATTCAATATTATTGAATTAAATTCTAAAATATTAATCAATCAACATCATCTGGATATATATGCAGCATTATCATGTTGATTGATTAATATTTTAGAATTTAATTCAATATTATTGAATTTAATTCAATATTATTGAATTAAATTCTAAAATATTAATCAATCAACATCATCTGGATATATATGCAGCATTATCAACATCATCTGGATATATATGTTTAACTTGGTAATCTTATCTCAACAATCTGCACAACACAATGCCAATTTTACTCTTAAAAATATTTAGTGTTCATATTAAATCTGAAGAAGCAGACTAAGTGCTGCGAAACGTCATCATTACATACGAGTTTCATTACTTCCAACAACATGGGATTATTCTTTAACCACCCATAAAATACAACTGAAAATAACTGGTTATGTCCTCTTCAAACAAAATACTTTGTAATTAAAATTAAACGTTTTTTTTTTCAAAATGAACTTTTTCGCTTTAATTATCTTATTATAGCAATTTTCTTTTACCTTGATTCGCACTAAAATGTATTGACATCAATGTTTTATTAAGTCACTACGAGTTTAAAAACTTTGTTATTCCGTCCATTGTAATCAGTAATAATACGGTACTGAAGCTTTTTTTGTGTTGTCATGAATATCTAGATTTGTAAATTCATGCCACTTTACGACTACGATTAATTTAAAACAGGGCAGCCTATATAACCATTCGGAAATATTGTTCTTCATATCACATTGTTGAATTAAAATGTTACATTTACCCGCATTATTTTTCGCTTATTTTGCAATATTATTAATAAATAAATATTATAATAATCAATGATAACTAAATAATGTTCATGTATGTACTCGCGCCTATTCTGGGCATTTTACAGTTTTTACTTTCAGTCATTTGAATACGATTTGTTTTATTTTTATGGGAGTTGCCTTTCTAAATTTTGTGTACTTTCTTACGGATACAGTGATAGTTTTCGTTTGGAGCTGCAGTGAGCCGAAGCAAAAAAAAACTTAACTGAGAAAAATGATTATGTTACAATTATTATGTCATACATAATATTACACATAATAATCATTGATTGGTATATCTATTTCACTTTTACAATAGCCTTTCCAGTATTTTTTCCATTAAGCATGTCTATAAATGCATTAATAATGTTTTCAAAACCTTCTGTAATGGTTTCTTTGTACTTTAATTTATCTTCCTTTATCCATTTCAGATTTTGTTCAATCCCTTCGCTCCATCTTTCTGTCCATCGTGTCACCATAAATCCTTCCATGCGAAGCTCGTTTCTAATGAAAACTCCCGCATTGGGAGAAACTAAAACGTTATTTTGTTTTATATCTGTTTGCTTTTAGTACATACTCACAATTAACTAAATTGTTTGTGCCGATGTTGTATATAGAAATGCATCCGCATACAGATATACGTCCAAATTTGTTCATCAAACTGATAACTGCAGTACTTGTATCACCTCCAACCTTAAAATAAAATTATAAAGTTTTTGGATTTCTTTTAGATTTTATACATTGTCAAAGTAGCAATCAATTCCAACAGGTGCATATTTGGTAAGCTCTTCTTTAACGTTTCCCTTTTTGTAATTAATATAATGATCGAAACCCAACTCTTCCGTAATATATTTTCCTTTTTGATCATCACCAAGTATTCCAATTACTTTACATCCAATTATCTTAGCAATTTGACCTACATGACTACCAACAGCACCACCAGCTCCAGATACAACCACCGTTTCTCCTTTTTGAGGTTTACATATTTCCAAAAAACCAAAATATGCGGTATTTCTAATGAAAACAGTATTGAAACAAAACGAATACATGAAATAAATATTTCTATAATACCCCGGCATTCCCAGTGCGCCAACTGCAAGTGAAACGGGTAAGTTTCCGAAATCGGGAATAATTCCGTAACGTGCTGGAAGTGCTTTTGAAATGGTATGTGTTCTCCAACCGAAATGCCCAATCACGTACTTTCCTACTGGATATTATTCTAAAAGTGTTTAATTGATATAAAGATGTTAATTAAATATTGTGTTACTTACTTTGCCACTTGTGCTCCAATCATTACTTGCCCAACGTTTTGGGTGTAAGCCCTTTGATAGGGATCAACTGAAAGATATATTGCCTCCGCAAGGAATTCTATAAACAAAAACGTAGGCAATATGCAAATATAAAATTAATTTATTAATATAATGCAATGTTAGTGATGTCTTGATTTGACCACAGAATAAAGCAAATCACTTGTGCTTTATTCTGTGATTTGACTTGAAATTACACAATCGGTTATGGTGCGATACTAACGTTAAAATTAATTTTATGGAAAAATATTTTCTTAATTTTGTTAAAACTTGTTCTGTCCTCTGTCCTATAGAAAATTACGAGATGAGGGTAAGTAGGTAATACTTCACTAAATTTATTCCCTAAATACCAATAAAACAATAAATGAATTTGTTTACCTCCATCTTTTATTGGTGGTAACTCCTCTTCAACGATTTCAACATCAGTAGGTTTTGGAGCACCGCTAAACTTTTTTTTCAGAATAAACTTTTTCGCTTTCATCATTTTGATATCGCACGATGAATTGGGAATAACGTTGACAATATGCGTGAATGAAGGAATACAGATAAGCTTTATCTATAAGTATTACATATCTTTTATCAATTTTGAGTATATTTGGTATAATAAATTACTTAAATTATTACGGGTTTCCGTCACGTTAAAAGGTACCCCGTAGATATACACTGTGGCCCGAAATAAAGGAGTACATTTTTTAATCTGAAATAACTTTTTTGTTTTTAGGGCGATTTATTTTCTTTTTACAGGGTTAATACCTCAGCATGTCCCCAATATGAGTGCAAATTTTGGTATAAATAAAATGTACAGGGTCGGACTTACAAATTTTTTTCTTTAATGGTGGATTTGTGATCGTTGCAAATGAAACATGTTTTAGCTAAATTTGAACTGATATGCTCTTTCGGTAAGGTAAGTACCCAGAACACTTCCGTACAAACGAAATTCTCCGAAATTGTAGGATTTGCGAAATATCATTTTTTTATTGAAATGGTACTAAGTACGCGCATTAGCCATAAACTAAAGAAAAATATCGAATTTTAATATTTATGTAAATTTAAATGTTTTTCTAATATCTTCACTAAAACGGAAGCTCCTTAGCACTAAATTACATCTTTCCTGCCATTTCTTCGAACGAATGCAGTTTGTATGGAACAACTTTGAACAGCGTACAATAAATGGGGCCATCAATTTATGGCGCAGAAGGCTACAAGAAGTGGTGAACAATCATGGTGGCCACATTCATAATATTTTACTTTAAGTTATAAATTATGTAGCTAATTTTCTTAGTTATAATTTGTGTTATTTAATAAAATGTATTATTTCCTTATTTCAATAAAAAAATGATATTTCGCAAATCCTACAATTTCGGAGAATTTCGTTTGTACGGAAGTGTTCTGGGTACTTACCGTACCGAAAGAGCATATCAGTTCAAATTTAGCTAAAACATGTTTCATTTGCAACGATCACAAATCCACCATTAAAGAAAAAAATTTGTAAGTTCGACCCTGTACATTTTATTTATACCAAAATTTGCACTCATATTGGGGACATGCTGAGATATTAACCCTGTAAAAAGAAAATAAATCGCCTTAAAAACAAAAAAGTTATTTCAGATTAAAAAATGTACTCCTTTATTTCGGGCCACAGTGTATAATTAACGCTTTAGGTTGTAGTTTGTAATGTCCTAATCACGTGCTAAACGGAACTTAAACCCATAATATGTTGGTTACCTTGATGAAGAATCATGATACAAAACTGGCGATAAAGGGCAACTACAGCAACAGCAAGGGAAGATTCAACCATGCCCATCATGCACTGTTGGTTGATGATTAGTACATTTGAACTTGAAGTTATGGCTAGTACTCGTTCGTGACCCTTATGGGAAAACTGCAAACCTGATTTTAAGACAAATTCTCATTGAAATTTTGAGAACTGTAAGATAAATTCAAACGAAGGAATTTGGCTTATGACAATCATTTTTTGTAAGGAAAAAAATTATTCACTAACTGGCATTTTGAACTAAATTCTGTTTATGTACATGTTAATTCACAGATTTCCCTTAGTCCTTAGCACAAGGAATGTAAACTCTACCAATGATTGAACAAGAAAAATCGAAATTACTTGTCTAATATTCGAATAAATGAATTGACGCATGCACGATAATTCTATTTACGTCCTCAGCAAATTTTACAACACCCTTTTAGGCTTTAAACAAAGATTATTATATTTCCATAAACTGATACACAGATTATAAAAAGTATATTTGAGAAAACTCGTCAAAAAACCAGTTCTCACTAGTATTGGGTTATTCAATAAGGACATAAATAAATAAATAAAAAAATTATTTCAGTACATTCATTTCATTTCACACATACATATAGATAAATACATATACATAAATCATTATACAAGGTTAGATGTACTGAAATCACAAGGTCCAGTTTAGTTCAAAACAATTTTGTATTTAAATAAAACACAGAGTAATTGCGACCACCGCGAGCACGATCGCAATGATCGATCCTTTGGAGCCAATTTTCCACCACTCTTCCACACATATCGGCCGGAACGTTGCCAATTTCGCGTTCGATATTGTTCCTGAGTCCCTCTAACGCTGTAGGCTTGTTTCAATAAACCAACGACTTAATCTGACCCCATACAAAAAATATAATGGCGTTAAATCTCATGAGCGAGGAAGTCATTCGACCGGACCACTTCTAGAGATTACACGATTACCGAACTTTTCCTTCAATAGATCAATTGTTTGCCCAGCTGGCATTTAGCGCCCTCTTGTTGGAACCACATATCACTGATGTCAAGTCCATCCAATTCCGGCCAAAAATAGTCTTGCAAAGTTGCGACACGACACGATAGCGAACTCCATTGACCGTAACGTGGCGATCAATTTCATCCACGAAGAAATATCGATAGTTCGATTGAAAAGTAGACAGAGATCTACTATTATCCAGAAACCTTTGTAGTGTTTGAGAACCATCTTTTTAATTATCTTCGAGAATAACGGAAAGATGCTGATGCGACATAATTTCCGAGAGACGTGTAGCGTTATTTACAGTTTTGTGCATGACATTGTGTAGACTTAGCGAATTTTTTTTCAAGACATACACCTACTTAATTCACCACAAACATAGAAAGCTTCGTTCCTTCTCTGAAGCAAATTCCCTGGATATTATGTGAAAACGACAGGAATGTATTCTGACGGACAGACGATTGGGTACGCAGGCAATAATAATTCCGATTGAATTCTTAAAAGTTAATCACAAAAAGTTTTGGAAATAAACATTGTAATTTTATGAACCGAGATAGCCCATCTAAACGATTATCCCAAAAACCATCGTATTTACCTACTTATTTCTCATCGGTTTTTCGCCATAGTAATTAAAAGTTCGTCCTTGCCCATCGAGCAATACTTTTGGCCTTTATCCCAATCGATCAAAAGAGATCTTCCGAAAATAATTTGCAGCTGAAGTAAGACGAAACAAATAAAAATTGGCAATCAATACATTTATTAGGTATGTGGAAGAATATTGTTATATTACAATTCTAGCTTTTATAAAATACAACAAAAGTGTTCGTAAAATCTATACTATTTCACCTTTACAATAGCTTTTCCAGTATTTTTACCATCAAACATGTCTATTAATGCTTTCATGGTATTTTCAAATCCTTCTGTAATGGTTTCTTTGTACTTTAATTTGTTTTCTTTCATCCATTTAAGGTTTTGCTCAACCCCCTCGTTCCACCTTTTATCCCATCGATTTACCACAAATCCTTCCATACGAAGCTCTTTCCCAATGAAAATTCCTGCGATGGGAGAAACTAAAAAGTTACTTTCCTTAAAACTTTTGCGTATTTTTTTTTTAATATTTACATTTCAGTAAATCGTAAGTGCCGTCGATGTGTGAGGAAATGCATCCACATGCAGATATGCGTCCAAATTTATTCATTAAGTTGATAACAGTAGTGCTTATATCACCTCCAACCTTAAAATAAAATGATAAAGTTTTTGGATATATTTTCGGTTTTATACATTGTCAAAGTAGCAATCAATTCCATCAGGTGCACATTTGATAAGCTCTTCTTTAACGTTTCCCTTTTTGTAATTAATATAATGATCGAAACCTAACTCTTCCGTAATATATTTTCCTTTTTGATCATCACCAAGTATTCCAATTACTTTACATCCAATTATCTTAGCAATTTGGCCCACATGACTACCAACAGCACCACCAGCTCCAGATACAACCACCGTTTCTCCTTTTTGAGGTTTACATATTTCCAAAAATCCAAAATATGCGGTATTTCTAATGAAAACAGTATTAAGCCAAAACTAATATAAGAAATAAATATTTTTACCCTGAAGTTCCCAGTGCGCCAAGTGCAAGTGAAACGGGTAAGTTTCCGAAATCGGGAATAATTCCGAAAGGTATTGTAAGTGCTTTTGAAATGGTATGTGTTCTCCAACCAAAATGCCCAACCACATACTTTCCTACTGGATAACCATCTAACTTACTTTCTATTATTCTAAAAGTGTTTAATTGGTGTAAAGATGTTAATTAAATATTGGGTTTACTTACTTCGCCACTTGTGATCCAACCATCACTCCTCCAATATTTTGGGCGTAAGCCCTTTGATAGGGATCAATTGAAAGATATATTGCCTCCGCAAGAAATTCTAGAAAAATAAATAAAAATTGACGTTGTTAGAAGATTCGTTTGTATATGCGGTACGTTGTTAGGGGTTTAAAAAAACATACTCATACTCAAGCAATGTTAAAATTAATTGAATGGAAAAATGTTATATCTTTCTCCTTATTACACAAGTTTTATTATTATCAAGCGTGTATAATAATATTCATTTAAAATGATCTTCTCAAGGTGAATAAAACGACAATTAAGTACAAATTAATTACTTATTACTTTACCTCCATCTTTATTGGTGGCAACTCTTCTTCAACAATTTCAACATCAGATGGTTTTGCAGCTCCATTAAATAGCTTTTTTAGAACAAACTTTTTCGCTTTCACCATTTTAGTAATAATTATATTGATTGTTGATTATAAAATCTTGACGTTGTGTTTGAATGAAAGAATACCTACATATATACTCACGGATAAGCGTTATCTATCAGTAGGTATTATATCTTTTATCAGTTTTGACTATATTTGGTATTACACGTTATTCATGCACTTACCTTAAAAGGTATACTCATTTATTTATACTTTAGACTGTAGTTTGTAATGTCCTTGTCAGAGATGCGCATCAACAGATTTCAAACCAATACAACGTAGGCCAGCAAATCTGATAGCGAATTTTAGTTTACGTAATGTTCCTTTTTTCAGTAGGTACCTACTACACCACAAAGCAAATAGAGCATGTACTCACTGCCATGTACTGAGTGGGAGTGGATGAGAAGATTACACTTGAGCCATGACTTTAAAAATTTAATGAACTTAATTTTGACATGAAACAAAGGAATTTGGTTAAAAAAGTTTAATTAGTTTTGGCGTTATATAACAAGGAAATTAAAATATACAGTAAGGTTTATCGCAACAAATATTTATATACAGGGTGTCCCAGGGAAAACAGTCCACCCTAAAAATATTTGTACTTACAGAAATTTTCTACTCAAAAACGGCGAACACGTCAAATTTGTTATTAAAGGGGAGATAGATTGCGTTTCTCTCGCCTCATCCCCCTCTCCTCCAGAGCCACTCCATTACAAGTTTCAAATAGGAAGAGGGGTCGAGTGATAGGTACCTTTATTGAAAGGTAATTTCATTCTCGACATGACTCTGTTTTTGTTTAATTTTTATCAATTCGTTCTCGCAAAATAAGGATGAACGTTGTTGAACAATTGACACGCCTTTGTTCTCTGCAATTATTTTTTTAAGCGTTGAAAATTTTTTGAAACAAAATCTATCCATCGGTTCTTTGTTTTTTTTCATTTAGGTATTTGCTGTTACTTACAATAAATTAGTAGCAATAAATTGAAATGAACAAAAATGAAAGCTATTTCTTTGTGTAATAAGTTAATAACTGTCAATTTTACAATGTTTCTCCACTGTTCTTTCTGAACATTTAAGAATGTACATTATCTGGAATACTATTATTTTTGTGCGTAATATGTGACTTTAAACTCTTTGAGAAGGCCGAAACTCTTATATATCACTGTGACGATTCTTATTGTAGCTGTGGGTTAAAGTTGTTGACCCTAGATTCGTCTCTCGTCTTAGGTCAATTGATAATCGAATCTGGTCATGTACACAGAGGGTTAAAGTTCTCCGAAAATTCGATTTTGCATTTGACCCGTCTCACGCTAACCTTTGTCATTTCAAGAATAGTTCAAATCGATAATCGACTTTATTTATTCTAATACACTGTTGCGAACAACAGTTCCAGACGAGGATATGAGTGATGTATGCGACGGGTGGAGTGGGGAGAGGGAGGCGAACGTCAATGGAGATATGCCAGTGTTTTTTCTTCAACCGTTGAGTGAAAAGTATACTTTTCACTCAACGCTTCAACCATTCCATGGCATCACTATTTTTTTTGCCAAAGGATTACTTTTAATTTTCAATTTTTCTTAATGCTATATTAAGTAAAATAAAACAAACGACATGCACGGATGTAGATTTTTTAATCAACAAAAAATTTAAATAGCCTTTTTGTCTAAAATAATTAGGGAGGCAAATAATCGAATATTCAGATTTTAACATTCAAATCCCTATCGGCCAGTTCTACACCCTGTATACGTATAATCGTATTTTTTACTTTTGAAAATGTTGTAGAACTTATGCAGAACGCTTACATTGCATTAAAATGTAGGTATGGCTAACTTTTTATGCGTAAGTAGATACTTTAAGCGCCTAAAAAATTTTTTTTACATCTTACCTCTTCCATTCAATGGTCTTATCTATTCTTTAATAATTTGAACGTCAAAAGCCTTGGGGAAACCACTAAATTGTTTTTTCAAAATATATTTGAAATATATATAGTGTTGCTATGAGAGGATTGGTAACCTAAATTATGAATGTTATTCTTTAATTAACTTTAGTTTCAGCTCCAGTAAGATATTATTCAACGATAAACGGTCGATAAATGCTGCAGTGAACCGAAGCAAAAAAATGATGTCATAGCATATATTTATTAAGTAACTGAGAAAAATGATTATGTTAAAATTATGTCATACATAATATTACACATAATAATCAATGATTGGTATATCTATTTCACTTTTACAATAGCCTTTCCAGTATTTTTTCCATTAAGCATGTCTATAAATGCATTAATAATGTTTTCAAATCCTTCTGTAATGGTTTCTTTGTACTTTAATTTGCCCTCCTTTATCCATTTCAGATTTTGCTCAACCCCTTCGCTCCTTCTTTCAGACCATCGTGTCACCATAAATCCTTCCATGCGAAGCTCGTTTCCAATGAAAACTCCCGCGATTGGAGAAACTAAAAACGTTATTTTGTTTTATACTTACGTGTTGGCTTTTAGTAAACACTCACAATTAACTAACTCGTTTTTGCCGATGTTGTATATAGAAATGCATCCGCATACAGATATACGTCCAAATTTATTCATCAAACTGATAACTGCAGTGCTTATATCACCTCCAACCTTAAAATAAAATGGTAAAGTTTTTGGGTATCTTTTAGGTTTTATACATTGTCAAAGTAGCAATCAATTCCATCAGGTGCATATTTGATAAGCTCTTCTTTAACGTTTCCTTTTTTATAATTAATATAATGATCAAAACCCAACTCTTCCGTAACATATTTTCCTTTTTGATCATCACCAAGTATTCCAATTACTTTACATCCAACTATCTTAGCAATTTGACCTACATGACTACCAACAGCACCACCAGCTCCAGATACAACCACCGTTTCTCCTTTTTGAGGTTTACATATTTCCAAAAAACCAAAATATGCGGTATTTCTAATGAAAACAGTATTGAAGCAATACGAATATACGAAATAAATATTTTTACCCCGTCATTCCCAATGCGCCAAGTGCAAGTGAAACGGGTAAGTTTCCGAAATCGGGAATAATTCCGAAAGGTATTGTAAGTGTTTTTGAAATGGTATGTGTTCTCCAACCGAAATGCCCAACCACGTACTTTCCTACTGGATAACCATCTAACTTACTTTCTATTATTCTAAAAGCGTTTAATTGGTATAAAGATGTTAATTAAATATTGGGTTAAAGTTTGTCCCACGAGAGCTCGAGTGTGACTCATTATTTATTGGTGTGTGAATTAACGCAAATTATTAGGTTGTCTTTGTCATACTTACAAAAAGTACCTAATGGAAAAGAGAGCGAATATAAAAAATATATCTTCTAACATTGGCATTGTAAATTACGTAAACGTATATTGAGTATGTCTCGTAGTGTCAGCTGTTAGCTGTCAAATTGATTGTTATTGTTAACCTATATTTTGCTTTATAATGTCGCTTAGCAATAAATCGTTAAAAAGTCAATCGTAGATTATGCTAATCAACGTACTCAAATATTTTGAGTACGAACGCGATCAAATTTTTTGGTAGATTTGAGGTTAGAAGATTAAAATGCCCTATAGATAGCTAAGACAAACGTTTTAATTTATATCGTTCGGATAGTTTTTAGGTATGAGTCACACTCGAGCTCTCATGGGACAAACTATACTTACTTCGCCACTTGTAATCCTATCATTACTTGCCCAACGTTTTGGGTGTAAACCCTTTGATAGGGATCAACTGAAAGATATATTGCCTCCGCAAGGAACTCTATAAACAAAACGTAGGCAATGTGCATATAAAATTCATTTATTAATACAATGCAGTGTTAGTGATGTCTTGATTTTACTGGAAATTACATATTGTAATAATTGTGAACTACATAAACTGTTATGACGCGGTACTGACGTTAAAATTAATTTTATAGAAAAATGTTTTCTTAATTTTGTTAAAACATTTTCTGTCTCGATGAGGGTAAGTAATATTCAGTGGCGTTAACTACAAAATTTGGACCCCCACGCAAGATCTCTCAAAGCCCCCCTCCCCCTCCCCCTTTCCCCATTGCGAAGCTGGTGATAATGATGAAAGTAGAATTCAAAATAAATGCTGCATGGTAAATTAAAACAAAGGTTTGCCCCGAGCCGGTTCAGTTATTTTTAATTCTTATTTTTTACTATGTAATTAAATTTTAGATTTAAAAACATAGAAAGATATAAATCAGAAGGCCCCCTTGCATGTAGGGCTCCCATGCATCGCGTAGGCTTGCGTGAGTGTAGCTACGCTACTGGCTAATACTTCACTAAATTTATTCCCTAAATACCAATAAAACAATAAATAAATAAATTTGTTTACCTCCATCTTTTATTGGTGGTAACTCCTCTTCAACGATTTCAACATCAGTAGGTTTTGGAGCACCGCTAAATTGTTTTTTCAGAATAAACTTTTTCGCTTTCACCATTTTGATAGTTATATGTCACACGATGAATTGGGAATTATAACGCTGACAATGTGCTTGAATGAAGGAATACATACTCACAAATAAGCTTTATCTATAGATACTATATATCTTTTATCAATTTTGACTATACATATTTGGTATAAGTTACTTATATCAAAGACTATCTTATATACTGTAATAAAGATAAACTCAAACGAAGGAATTTGTCTATCTATAACATTTTAATTATTTATGCTATTATGACAATCATTTTTCTAAGGAAAAAAAATTATTCACTAACTGCCATTTTGAACTAAATTCTGTTTATGTACATGTTAATTCACAGATTTGCCTTAGTCCTTAGCACAAAGAACGTAAACTGTACCAATGATTGAACAAGAAAAATCGAAATTACTTGCCTAATATTCGAATAAATAAATTGATACATACATGATAATTATATTTACCTCCTTAACAACTTTTACAACAACCTTTAAGGCTTTAAACAAAGATCACATTATATTTCCATTAACTGATGCACAGCTTATAAAAGGTATATTTGAGAAATCTCGTCAAAAAACCAGTTCTCACTTGTATTACATAAGGACATAAATAAATAAATAAATTATTTCAATGCATTCATTTCATTTCACACATACATATAGATAAATACATATACATAAATCATTATACAAGGTTAGGTGTACTGAAATCCCAAGGTCCAGTTTAGTTCAAAACAATTTTGTATTTAAATAAATCACAGAGTAATTGCGACCACCGTGACCACGATGGCAGTGATCGATTCTTTGGAGCCAATTTTCCACCACTATTTCACACATATCGGCCGGAACGTTGGCAATTTCGCGTTTGATATTGTTCCTGAGTCCCTCTAACGCTGTAGGTTTGTTGGCATAAACCAACGACTTAATCTGTCCCCATAAAAAATCTAATGGCGTTAAATCTCATGAGCGAGGAAGTCATTCGACCGGACCATTTCTAGAGACTACACGATTACCGAACTTTCCCTTCAATAGATCAATTGTTTTCTCAGCTGGCATTTAGCGCCATCTTGTTGGAACCACATATCACTGATGTCAGTTCCATCCAATTCTGGCCAAAAATAGTCTTGAAAAGTTGCAACACGGCACGATATCGAACTCCATTGACCGTAACGTGCGATCATTTTAATTCACAAAGAAATCGCACCTCCCGCATAAAATTCACACCACACAGTCACTTTTTGTGGATGCAATGAAGTTTCTTGAAGCAGTTGTGGATTTGTTGCTGTCCAATAACGCATATATGTTTATTGACAAAGCCGTTAAGCAAAAAATGAGCTTAATCGCTGAAAATAATTCTTCGATGAAATTCAGGACTTTCTTTAAACTTTTGGAGAGCCCAATCGTAGAAGTTTCGACGCTTCAAATTATCATTAAGAGGCTGCAATTTTTGAGGTAATTTTATCTTGTAACGATTTAGGTTAAGATCTTTACGCAAAATTTGCCTCAGTGTGGACTGGAGATTTCCAATTCCTGTGAACGGCGTTTACCATCAAACATGTCTAATAATGCTTTGATGGTATTTTCAAATCCTTCTGTAATGGTTCCTTTGTACTTTAATTTTTTTTTTCATCCATTTAAGGTTTTGCTCAACCCCTCCGTTCCACCTTTTATCCCATCGGTTTACAACAAATCCTTCCATATGAAGCTCTTTCCCAATGAAAATTCCTTGCGATGGGAGAAACTAAAAAGCCACATTCGTAAAAACTTTTGCGTAGGTATGTGTTTTTAATGCGTATTTACATTTTAGTAAATCGTAAGTGCCGTATTACTAAATATTTTATATTATAAAATTATTTTGTCGAAATCATTATAATTGTTCATTGGACGATTCTTTGTTTATCCCTAAGTACTTCTGTGATAGTTCTATTAGTGGTATCATAAGACTTTGAGAATGAGAATGTTTTCTGCCAAGGCATTAGCACAGGATTTAACGAGGCAGAAATGATTTTTCTTATAGAATTATGTTCAAACTTTAATTTGGTTATAGTTTGAAGCTGTTACTCGATAGGTAGAGCAACGTTCCAAAAAAAAATTTAAAAAAATTTTCTGCCTAGGTATCTATTAGCACAAGATTTAACAAGGCAGAAATTTTTTTTCTTTTTTAACTGTATAAAAGCTATACCTATTTTAAGAGTAATTTCAAGCTGTTACTCGATGGGTACAGTTCGTATCCCAAAAATATTCAGGAGAGAGGACATGGCGAATTTCGGTACAAGTTCCGCCCAGGCAGCAAACGATTGTATGGATGGTCTGTATAAGTAATAGCTTTTAAAAATCATCTCATGCTGTTACTCGATAGGCCAGCTTTTTTGCAACCATCTCTTGCTCTATCTATAGGTATGTGGTTTTTTTGGTTACAGAAGTGCAGAAGTTGCAACCGTGCTAATGAAATGTTTTAGTCATTTCTCTTTTAATTTTAACCCAGTCATGTGTACAATATATTTTTAAATTTATTAATAAAGAATTGGTAGTTCAGCAAACACTCTGTAACAGATTTGTAGGGCTTGAACTTTAACAATAGCTTATCCAAGTATTGTATAATCTTTAGTTTTATCGCTTAATTTTACCTTGGTAGCCTGATGATGATAAATATTTTGTCGAAACATGTAGCAGAATTCAACTTTTTAACTTTATTTAACTTCAAGAAACTACGGTAGAATTTATTAAACGATTATGGGGAAGGTTTTGTGCTGATTTATTCACTAATTTAAATTCATATACTACGATTGGCCCATTTTCGAGAATTTACATCCACCATTATGGATCATATAAAAAAAAGAGTTTTTCCTTCAAGCATTTCAATCATAGCTTGAAGAGTGTTTTCGAATCCTTCTGTTACGGTTTCTTTGTATTTCAATTTATCCTCCTTTATCCATTTCCACATTTGTTCAATACCTTCGTTCCATTTTGGGTTCCACTTAATACTACAAATCCTTCCGGCTTCCATACGTAATTGTTTAGCAACAAAATAATCTTGCAGTAGTAAAACTGTTAATACAATGTACGGAATTCTTTTTTTAAATTTTGAAGCTAAGCGTTTAATAGCTTTTTGTCGGATGCGTTGACGTTATATTATGGCAGAGCTAAATCCACAAACTGATATCCTTCCAAAAGTATTCATTAAACTGATTACGGTGACACTCATTACCTAACTCTCCCACTTTGAACATACAGTATGAAATAATAGCGTAAACGAAATTATTTAATTACGTTATCAAAATAACAATGGATGCCATTTGGAGCCAATTTTATAAGTTGTTCCTTTATGTCGGTTTTTTGTAATTAACGAAATGATCAAATCAAATATTGCTAGTTTCAGAGATACCGGGTGTTTAAAGTTTAAATATGAATTTTCGATTTTCGCAATAACAATTAATTAATTAATTAATTAATGTGATTAAAAATAATAGACAAAGGTTATTTGATATGAAGAGATCTTTGCGAAAACAGATCATAAAGTGTATTGAAGTAAATGGTGGACATTTTGAACATTTACTTAAAGTTTTTTCTTTTTCTTTTTTAATTAATTAATTTTAATTAATTAGCAATCCTCATGCAAAAAAAAGGTAAAACTGCCAATTTTCAAGAAGAAATTGTGAAAAAATACCTAGAAAGTTATTGCGAAAATTAAAATTCATATTTAAACTTTAAACACCCGGTATCTCGGAAACTAGCAATATTTGTATAAGGCAAGTTGGGCAGAATCATCATATTTTGAGGTCTGGAATCTACAATTCAGAGATTGGACATTCTTAATGAATCACCCTGTATTTGTTAAGTAACTGAGAAAAATGATTATATTAAAATTATGTCATACATAATATTACACATAATAATCAATGATTGGTATATCTATTTCACTTTTACAATAGCCTTTCCAGTATTTTTTCCATTAAGCATGTCTATAAATGCATTAATAATGTTTTCAAATCCTTCTGCAATGGTTTCTTTGTACTTTAATTTATCTTCCTTTATCCATTTCAGATTTTGTTCAATCCCTTCGCTCCATCTTTCAGTCCATCGTGTCACCATAAATCCTTCCATGCGAAGCTCGTTTCCAATGAAAACTCCCGCGCTGGGAGAAACTAAAAACGTTATTTTGTTTTATACATGTTGGCTTTTAGGTACTCACAATTAATTAAATCGTCTGTTCCGATGTTGTATATAGAAATGCATCCACATACAGATATACGTCCAAATTTATTCATCAAACTGATAACTGCAGTGCTTATATCACCTCCAACCTTAAAATAAAATGATAAAGTTTTTGGATATCTTTTAGGTTTTATACATTGTCAAAGTAGCAATCAATTCCATCAGGTGCATATTTGATAAGCTCTTCTTTAACGTTTCCTTTTTTATAATTAATATAATGATCAAAACCCAACTCTTCCGTAACATATTTTCCTTTTTGATCATCACCAAGTATTCCAATTACTTTACATCCAACTATCTTAGCAATTTGGCCCACATGACTACCAACAGCACCACCCGCTCCAGATACAACCACCGTTTCTCCTTTTTGAGGTTTGCATATTTCCAAAAATCCAAAATATGCGGTATTTCTAATGAAAACAGTATTGAGGTAAGACGAATATATGAAATTAATATTTTTACCCCGTCATTCCCAGTGTGCCAAGTGCAAGTGAAACGGGTAGGTTTCCGAAATCAGGAATAATTCCGAAAGGTAATGTAAGTGCTTTTGAAATGGTATGTGTTGCCCAACCAAAGTGTCCAACCACGTACTTTCCTACTGGATAACCATCTAACTTACTTTCTATTATTCTAAAAGTGTTTGCTTGATGTAAATATGTTGATATTGATTTACTTACTTCGCCACTTGTGATCCCATCAATATTTGCCCAACGTTTTTCGTGTAAGCCCTTTGATAGGGATCAACTGAAAGATATATTGCCTCCGCAAGGAATTCTATAAACAAAAAGGTAGGCAATATGCATAATTATATAAAATTAATTTATTAATACAATGCAATGTCTTAATTTGATTTGAAATTACATGTTGTAATTGTGAACTAGATAAACTGACGTTAAAATTAATTTTATGGAAAAATCTCGTTTTCATAATTTTGTTAAAACTTTTTGTGTCCCATAGAAATTTATTACGAGGTGAGTGTAAGTAATACTTCACTAAATTTATTCCCTCAATACGAATAAAACAATAAATAAATGAATTTGTTTACCTCCATCTTTTATTGGTGGCAACTCCTCCTCAACGATTTCAAAATCAGTCGGTTTTGCAGCACCGCTAAACTGTTTTTTCAGAATAAACTTTTTCGCTTTCACCATTTCGATAATTATATCACACGATGAATTGGGAATTACAACGTTGAAAATTTGCTTGAATGAAGGAATGCGTAGGTACCTATACTCACGGATAAACTTTGTTTCTTTATAAATATCTTTTATCAATTTTGGCCATACATATTTGGTATAATAGTTACTTAAATAAATACGGGTTTTCGTCACGTTAAAAGGTATACCGTATAATTAACACTTTAGGTTGCAGTTTGTAATGTCCTTATCAGAGATACATCGATAAACAGTTGCTAAACGGAACTTATAACCAACATGTCGGTTAACTTGATAAAGAATATAATACAACATTGGCGATAAAGCGCAACTACAGCAAGAGTACCTAAGAGAAAATTAATCCATGCCCATCATGCACTGTTGAGTGTTGATAATATTAGATACCTATTACATTTGAATTTGAACTTATGGTTGTGTTCGTGCCTATGGTCACAGAAGAAATACCAGGTATTTCTTCTGTGCTATGGTTATGGGAAAACTGCATGCCTGATTTTAAGACAAATCCTCACATCAATTTGATTGCAATTTTCACAAACGGTAAAATAAAATTAAACGAAGGAATTTGGCTACCTATAACAACATTTTAATTATTTATGTTATCATGACAATCAATTTTTCAAGAAAAAAAATTATTTACTAACTGAAATTTTGAACTAGGTAAATTTTGTTTGTGTAGATGTTGATTCACGGATTTACCTTAGTCTTCAGCCCAAAGAACGTAAACTGTACCAATGATTGAACAATTTTATTTATTTTATTTATAGTTCTCGGTATAGAGAGCATTTATATGTGGTATCAGTCAAAGCTACAAGAGATGCCGCGCCGTTTTCTGACAAAAAGCGGACGACGCGATGGCATTATCAAAAGACAGTATTTTTCAGAGGGTCTCCTAACGTCTAGGTCTACGCCACTGGATATCCGATACCCTCGCTAGAGGTTAGTGAGTTGAAGCTCGGACTCGGTCACTAAAGTACACTACTATAGATATTAATTGACTCCTGAGCGACTCGATTAATAGTAGGGGAGCCGGAGATGCTAAATCGGTAGTTACTAAAGCGTCATGGGGACCTATTGCATTGTGAAGATTAGGTCCGAAAACGAAAACGAAATAAAAGTTTATGTTACGTTTGCCATTTTTGTGGGGCGGAGAGAGTGGACAAATTTTCAAAAATGTAAAAAAAAACAGTCACATGGAAATACTCGAGCGCGTCAGACATTCATAGTGTATACGCATACGCACTATGTCTTTCTGATAACCGAGAGATATTAATCTGACGATTAGTCAGTGGCGGGTGGCCGTAAAAAGGAGCTCCAAAAAAAAAAAAGTTATTCGAGCGCGTCAGATATTCAGAGCGAATGTTAAGTGAACTCAAAAAAATGTCCTATTCAAATGACCGACGATTTGGGCGCGACCAACAGTCATGACCGATTTTTGAAAATGTAAAAAAAAAAACGTGACCTTGAAATACTCGAGCACGTCAGATTTTTATACAGACGGTTCAGCTTGATGTCCTAGTCGTCCTAAATGATAATCTGACAATTATATGAAGGAATACTGTTAATCTGACAATTTGAAAAAAAATTTAAGCAAAGTTCTCGACAAACACACAAAACGCACATGGACGATGGACTTGACAGCATTGAACTGTACGCTATACGCAACTGGAAAGGAAACGCGCATAGTAACACTGAAGCCAAACGAATGGGTATCTCTATCTTTTTCTTTTACACGCAACGTCATACAAACGATGACACGGAGCATAATATGCAGGTGACAGATAAAGAAAATATGTTGCGTCAGTTATCTCTCTCGTCTGCTCTACTACCGCAACAAGCTAGAAAGCGACAGAAGTACCCATTCCGTATCTGCCTTTGTCAGCTTCAACGCCTACAATGCATTGAAATCGTCCGTTTCCCTTCCAGTTGCTGATAGCATATAGTTCAATGTTTGGCAGTAATGGCAACCATTAGCAACGGGTGTATCGGTAAAGCAGATACTATGCAGAGCCAGTATGGGCTCCTCAGTGCCATCTATCATTTGGAATTTTTACCATAACAGTAATAAAGTTATATGTGGTTTGTGACGAACACGTTATTGTGATCAGCTGAAGTGGCATCATGGCGGCAGACGGTAGTGTGGAGACGGTGCGAGAGAGTGAGAGTTAGAGAAAGAGTGAGAAGGAAAGAGAGACGCGGAGTGGAAAATACACAGTCACACACAGTTCTCAGCAGCTGTACGCTTACGCTTTATTGATGGTTTTAGCTACATTGCCCCATGAAAATCGTCAGATTATATTATTTCCGTAATCCTTAAAGGATTTCCTTCAAAATAAAAAAAAATTCAATCGCGCTCGAATATTTCGAGGTGACGTTTTTTTTTACAACTTTGTGACTCGGCCATTTTCTTATGCCAGGTTCAAATCGTCAGATTATTGAAATATACACTGTTCTGCATGTACTTAACTTACCTTGTCTTAATCTGACGCGCTCGAGTTTTTCTGAGGATCGATTTTTTTTACTAATCTGATCGGGTGCCCTCAACGCACGCCCCTATATTAAGGGTTCATATATGGTAGGGGTACATTACAGGGTGCAAGGTTTCTCCCCATATGATTTTCTGACGCGCTCGAGTAACGCGCAAAATCCCCGCTTGGGCTCCCCTACTATAATGAGCATTGTTGAAAAACACCTACACGCAGTTTTTCGTGGTGTTTTAAATTTTTCTGACGCAATCCTTTGTCTCATTTTTTTGTAATTAATGAAATGATCAAATCCGAATTTTTCAGTCACATATTTTCTTTCTGATCATCTCCAAGAATTCCAATTACTTTACATCCTATTATATTTTGCAATTTAAGACATAACACTACTAACTGCTCCACCAGATACAACTATCGTTTCCCTTTTGTATGCAGTATTTCTAACAATAGAAGATATGGGGTGGTTAACGATGTCGTTAATATGTACTCAGGCATTCCTAGCACTACAAGTCCTCCATAATCGGGTAAAATTTGATCCGGTATATTTATCTCTTTTGATGGTGTATGTGTTCTCCATCCGTAATGTGGAATTACCTACGTATTATACCTACGTATTTTCCTACCGGGTAACCCTGTAATTTACTTTCCGTTATTCTGAAAGTTTTTTGCCTTTTTTTTAGCTATGACATGACCATATTTCAGTAGTTGCTAATATTCTTCAACCTTTTTGGTGTAGATGACACCAATACTTTCGGTTATCAGTTGTAACTTGCATTATTGTTGCAAAACGTAACACTCTTTTACTAAACTCTTCGGCTCTTGTGTATTTTGACTTAAGTACACATTTTTGTGAAAACTTCATTAAATCTTTTTATATTTAATACACTTTGAAATGGAAGTATGAGGTCAAAAAATTGGAGTAATAGTCGAAAATATTATTTACAAAAAAATGTTGTGGAGTGAAACCGAATTTTCTTTAAACGTGTTTCTAATTTTGGAAGGAGCGTTCAAAAACCTGAAATTATGACCAGACTAGACATTTTTTGTATTTTTGATTTTGGAAAAGTTATAAACAGTTATAAATTTATTATTCTTTAAAAATATAACATCTGAAATTTGTATCCTTTAAATTTTTACGATAGTTTTTCCAATTGTTTTCCCCTTAAGCATATCGAGAAAAGCGTCCATAACATTTTCAAATCCTTCCACTATGGTTTCTCTATATTTTAATTTTCCTTCTTGTATCCATTTTAAATTTTGTTCAATAGCTTCATTCCAACGAGAATACCAAGTCTGTATGACAAATCCCTCGATACGCAGTTGTTTCAAAACAATACAATCTTCTAACGGCAAAACTGGAACTGCAATAAATTGGAATATTAAATTATAGAGGGTAAGTGCTCCTACCTCTTTGCGCATCAGATGTAGCAGTATTGTATAAGGAAATAAATCCACCGACAGCTGATCTACCCAATCTATTCATTAAACTCACGACTGTATTACTCATTTGTCCCCCCACCTTAAATATTAGGTATATTTAAAATTGTGATGCACGAAATGATTTAATTACATTATCAAAATAACAATCAATTCCGTTGGGGGCTAATTTTTTAAGTTCTTCTTTTAGGTTTGACTTTTTATAATTAATAAAATGATCGAATCCTAGTTCTTCGGTAATATACTTTCCTTTCTCATCATCACCCAGAATTCCAATTACTTTACATCCAAGAATTTTTGCAATTTGGCCAGCGTGACTACCAACTGCTCCTCCAGCTAGAGATATAACCACTGTTTCCCCTTTCTGTGGTTTACAAATTTCTAAAATTCCAAAGTATGCGGTGTTTCTAAAAGGTTTGTTGTATTAGCTTAACTGAAAGGTGTAAGTATACTTTTACCCCGTCAACCCTAGTGCACCAAGAGCCAAAGACAAAGGCATATTTGCGAAGTTTGGAAGAATTTGGTTCGGAATATTTAATTCTTTTGATATTGTGTGTGTTCTCCAACCAAAATGTCCAACTACATATTTGCCAACCGGATAACCCTCCAGTTTACTTTCTATTATTCTAAAAGTGCCAAACTAGCTTAAATTCATCTATACAACTTATGTGACTCACTTAGCTACTTGACTTCCCATTAAAACTTGCCCTATGGGTTGTTCAAATAATCTCATGTACGGATCAACTGAAAGGTAAACAGCCTCCGCCAGAAATTCTGAAATAAATTAGCACTAATACGTAATTTATATACATTTTTATACTTTTGCAAATTTTGTAGAACTTATGCAGAACGCTTTGCATTAAAATGCAGGTATGGCTAACTTTTTAATGCGTATGTAAAATTTTGTAAGCGCTTAACAAAATTTCTTTTTTTTACATCTTACCTCCATCATTCAATGGTCTTATTTCTTCTTCAACAATTTGAACATCAGTAGCCTTGGGGAAACCACTAAATTGTTTTTTTAAAATATACTTCTTTGCTACCACCATTTTAGAGTGTTGCTATGAGAGGATTGTTAACATAAACTATATGAATGGTATTTTTTAATTAACTTTAGTTTCAAGTTCAATAACATATGAAACGACGATAAACGATTGATAAATTGTGAAATAAATCAAATGCTTTCATCACTAAGCAACTATGTATTTTAATAATATATAAAAATAGTCCAATTGCACGACAACAAAATGGATATTTACACTTTTATTACAGCTTTTCCCGTATGTTTTCCCTGAAGCATGTCCACAAATGCATTAAAAGTATTTTCAAAGCCTTCTGTAATAGTTTCTGTGTATTTTAATTTGCCTTGCTGGATCCACTTAAGATTTTGTTCTATTCCTTCATTCCATCGGGAAGTCCATTGATAGACTTGCAGACCTTCCATACGAAGCAGATGACTCACGAAAGAACTTTGTATTGGCGAAACTAGCAAAAAGTATTAGTGATTTTTGGAAATTACTCCAGTATTTATAATACCTTTCGGTAATTTAGAGGGATCTGCGCTGTATTCAGATGCAGTTCCAACAACAGCGATTCGTCCGTGTTCAGCCATCGAATGAATGATGATGCTACTCAGTTCACCGCCGACCTAAAAATTTACGTGAGAAACCTGAGTTGTGTCCTTTAAATATTATTTACACCGTCAAAAAAGCAGTCGACTCCATTAGGTGCAAACTTCATTAGTTCTTCCTTTACTTGTCCTTTCTTATAATTAATATAGTGATCAAAACACAATTCTTCTGTTACATATTTTCCTTTTTGGTCACTTCCCATAATTCCAATCACTTTACATCCATATATCTTAGCAATTTGCCCAACGTGACTACCTACCGCTCCACTAGCGCCTGTTATGACCACAACATCTCCCCTTTTCGGTTTACATATTTCCAAAAATCCAAAATACGCTGTATTCCTAAGGCATAAAATGTAAAAGCATAAGATTATGTGAAAATTATTTCTACCCCGTCATTCCCAACATTCCAAGTGCCAATGATAAAGGTACGGTTCCAAAATCTGGAAGAATTCCTTCGGGTAACAGAATGTCCTTTGCTATAGTATGCGTTCTCCATCCAAATTGATTAACAACGTATTTACCAACGGGATACTTCCATGATTTACTTTCTATGATTCTAAAATACACATACAAATATAAGAAATCGAAGAAATCTGCCCAAGTTTATTTACTTTGCTACTTGCTTTCCTATTATAACATTTCCGACAGTTTGCTTGAACGATCTAATGTAGGGATCGACCGAAAGATAGATTGTTTCCATCAAGAATTCTAAAACATTTATTTTTACGTTAATATCTGTGTTTGCCAAATATTAAAGTTGAAAAATAGGAAATTGAAATTCTCCGAAAATAAAGCTGTAAATCTAAATGTAATTGAAATAGACCTAAGAATTTGCTCAATTGTAATACTAATACATACAGGGTAGCCCATTAGTGTCCACTATTTCATTCAATATTATACGGATTAAAAAATATTTCAAATAATATAAATAATAAAATACGAACCATTGCATATTTATAAAATATTTATAAACATACAGGGTGGACATAGAAGAGCATTTTAAGAGAGCAATCGGAATATAACACCAAACATAGGGTGTTCCATTAAAAAAAAACATGTCGGCACGGAGCTACGATTATTCGAAGCACCATGTATTTTTACAAATATGCAATTGTTCGTATCCTACACCTTTTATTTCAAAAATTTTTTAATCCGTATGATATTGAATGAGATATTGGACTTCCTCGCATTAATGGGCTACCCTGTATATAAAGAGAATGGTCGTTACTGATGTAAATCCAATAAGGGAAAAATGCTCAAACAAAATATTGAATTTGGAACCACTTGGAACTATTGTTTAGGTGTGCGTTTTAAGGTCATAATTTGTCCTTTTCGAAAGTTGTGAACCTCAAACATATCGGTAGCGATGAATAATTTAAGTTTTATTAATCACATTATTTGATTAATAAACTTACTAAAACACACATCTGTCAATACTGAAAAAGAATTTCAAAATAATGATCCAACTTCTATAGTGGTTTCCGGATTGTAACCACATTATTTTTTATTTTTGCAGTAGTATTTAGAATGTTTAATCGGGGAACCAACCAAATTACGTTGGTGGAAATATTTTTGTAATTTCGATAATACACACCTTAAAGACATATGTGCAAATCGCATTTTTTCAGTTTTTGACTTGACTGTAAGATTAGGTGTTAGAAATAAGTACAGGTTTTGCCGTCCGATATGGTAATAATATTATGAAATTTTTTTATAACCCAACGCGTTTTGTTTGGAGAGAATTAATAATATAATATCTTACCTCCATCCTCTATGCATCGTAATTCTTCTTCTACAATTTCAACATCGGAAGGTTTTGGTAGGCCCTCAAAAACGTGTTTTAACACAAACTTTTTTGCTTTCACCATTTTACCAATGATCTCCAACACAATACAATAGTTCTAGTTATGAGTGAACCCATATAAATATGTACCTACCAGTGCCGGATTTCCTATTATTTTATTTTGGTTTACCACAGTAAAATATGTTTGTGTTTATTTGGTAGGTCGTACTTCAACTTATTATTATTTTTATATATCTATAACTTGTCCTAGATAAACCCCCAAAACCGTACGATTTGTTTAAAGAAACGAAACATCTTTACGCATGGCTGACCGCAAATCATTTTATTTACTCAAGTTTACGAATTAAAGCTGAGTATGAAGTTGTATTTTTTCATCAAGTAGCACTGTTGCAGCAAAAAAAACAATTTTAAGAGAAAGAAATTCACATTTAATTACCCTGGAATGGATCAATGATCTACGACATCCTAGGGTAGGGTTCTGTTCTCTCAAAGGGGTTTGGAATTAATAATGAAACCACTCTCAACCTCCCTTTTACCAAAAGGGTAAGGGGATGTTGAGAGTGGTTTCATTATCAATTTATTTGTTCCCCTAAATTCAAATTGATAATCACGTATAGGTGTCAATACTAACGGCAAACAGAAAGCATTTATTTCAATTTATTTAATCACAAAACGAAAATGAGTTGGTAATAATATATTATTCAACAAGTATGTAATGATAGCTATTATACGAAGATGTAGTTTGCCACATGAGCCGCCAGGCGAGTGTGGTAATCATCTGAGTAAAACGAAAATGAGTAGGTAGTAAAAAATATTAATGACTGTTCTACCTTTTAATGTGATCGCTACTTTACATTACGGTCTGCTTTTAGGAATTGGCGGTAATGTAAGGTAAGGTAAGGTAAGATAAAATATTACATGAGATTTGTGTATTGGTGTCAAGTAACCCCTATTTCTTAAAAAAAATTATAGAACTGTGATGAAAATTTAAATTTATTATAAAGATAGTTTTTGATACAATCTGAATGTAAAGCTCTTCTGTTGTTAATGCTTAAACAGCTAAGGTTAACTTTCGGTTTAACTTATCAAAATGATTACCTATTGTTCCCATAAATTTCCTTGTACACATGATTTTATGAGATCGTATTGACTTTTCTATGATAATTGCAACATAAGTATGGAAGTGAATCAAATTCTTGTCGATCTTCCCAAAAAATGTAGGTAACTAAATTGTTGGTAGTATATTTTCATTTAATAAGTTGCAAATTGATATTTTCTTAGCTGTAAAGAGATAGAGAAATGGTTAGTACCTTAACAAGAGGTGGTTTGGCTTCCAATTTCCATCCGTTTACACCATCTTTTTTTGCTTATGGTTGCCTTCTGAAATACCATAATGTCGTACGAAATTCATTTGGTGTACCGAAAATTGGCTCATGATCGCCGAACGTAGGATATTGTGAATGTAACGTCGCAGTATTAGCTTTTCCAAGGCTTTCTGGTTCGCCGATGCCATCTAAATTCTCACTTATAATTGCACAAGAGGTTTGTATTTTACCGAGTAAATTTGGGTTGTTTAATAAGAATCTGTTGCCTAGCAATTAGACGAGAAAAACTGTCAACTAATAAAAATGCGACACCGAAGGTGGAGCATTTTTAGGTTGACAGTTTTTCGAGTCAAATTGCTAAAGGAAACAGATTAGAATTTAAACAACACAAATTTACTTGGTATAAATACAAATCTCGAGTGAAATTCGGCAGGACAATTTAACGAACAAGAAATTTAGAAATCCGTTCGTAAATGGACTCATTCTTAAAATAACACAAACATCATGCAATAAATTATTCGCAAATGTCAAACTATGTATTTATACGGCGGGCACGGATACTGCGATAGTTGATTAGAATTTGAAAGTGATAATTAACCTCATAGTGTTGTAGACCAATCAGACATTAAGAACAGTGTCACATGCACCAATCACAAGTTTCTTACACTGAAAAGAATGCATGGTACTTTTCTTGCCGCTACCTCATTGTTTTAGCAACCTATATTTAACAAGTATCAAAAGGCGCAAATTCTTATAGAATTTTAATTTCAACCAACTTCAAATCTGTAACTAATTATGGCATATACCATATACAATATATATGTAAATAACTACCCCCCTCCCCACCTCAGACACAACCACGCCGGAATCTGCACAAATGAGTCATTGTTTTTCTTTCCACCCTTAAGGGAGATGGGAGTGGAGAGGGTGACGGACAATTTGGAAATCATGAAAAAATGTTAGAGGAAAAAAAAGTGAAAAAAGATTGTATTTCTGCGGACGTACAATTTTCCCCCTTTCCACCCCCAAAAAAGGGGTTGCAGTTGGGGGTGAAATTTGCAATTTGAGTATCGTTTTTTATGGAGAATCCAAAAGTAATAAAAAATAGGTGTTCCCATTTAAGTTTTGAAAACTCACCCCCGCTCCACCCCACAGGAGGGGCGAGGGTGATGTTTACGTATCATGACTCAATAGGTTTCAACAAATAAAGGAAACGTATTTTTTTCTTTTTGTAATTGGACGTGTCGTTCTCGAGATATTAAAGGGTGTATATTTTGACTTTAATGGCGTCCCGACGGCGAACGGGTGATCCGATCAAAAAATTTACCAGCGATTTGGAATCAGTGAAGAATTTCCTATAAGATGACACCACTTCCAGATTTCTAAACCCTGTAACATCGACCAACGCACAGACACACAGACACACAGACACACAGACACACAGACACACAGACATCCGGACGAATTTAGTAACCAACTTTTTGAAGTTGGTTGAAAAAATCAAATGTCATTTTGACAAAAGTAAAAAATTTGACGTATTTAACGCTTCATTCAGTTAATTCTCCAACCGAAGATCATTCGTTCTCAACTCTTGTCAGGCAAGATTTTTTTGTATGAGCATTGATTGCTAAAAGGTAATTAAACTCGATCAAATTCTTGGGAAAAGAACCCTCGCGCTTCGCGCTCGGGTCTTTTCGTCAATTTGATCTCGTTTAATTGCCAAGCAACCAGTGCTCATACAAAAAAATCTTTCCGACAATAGTTGAGCACTTATGATCTTACTGTTGAAAAAACCACTAGTGTAATTGTCAGTATAATTCGTTCCTAATTGGTCGAATGATTCAAAATTGTGCAAACTAATTGGTTGAAATTTTCTGAGTTGAATTGTCTTTAAAATAACTGCTGGTTCACTAAATTGACTTTGATCTCTTTTTGAGGTCATCCTAATGCGTTTTAATTTGATCATGAGTAATAAAGAAGTCCAAAAATCTCTAAGGGGGATCGAATCAATTGGTAGTAATAATACACACAACCTTCTCCTTCAACGATAAATTTAATTAAATGGTGAATGTGGTTGATTAAATTAATGAACAGGGTGACATGTTTCGGAATAATCCAATTCTATTTTCAAGCCAAAATTACAAATTTTCTTAATTAATTACGATTGAAGAAAAATTAAAGCTGATGGGGAAACCATTCATAAAATTCATAAAACTTTAACTTTTGTCAACACACGACAAAAAGTTTTTAAATCACAATATAAACTGATAAAGCTAACAGGGTTCTCTAAGTGAGAACTCCAGGATATGCTTGAAGAGGCATGGTTAGGGGGATGGAAATGAATTAAAATATGGTAAAATTAGATGAACGCAAGTGAATAGATGACGAACGGTGAAAATTCACCCTGTTAGTTTTTTTGCTAATTTTTGTTCGGCATTCCACTATAGTTAGTAATTTATCAAAATAAATACAATAATAGGTTTCAGGTAATTGGGTGATTTGGTGCGATAAATTTCCAAAAATGTGATATCTTTTCGTTAATTAATTATATCATTTTCAAAATGGTACCCCAGACTTATAGGCGCCCTTAAACATGTTCGAGTGCGCGGCATTCCTTGCACTCCCGAGTTAAGACGCCCCTGTGTATAACACGACGTTCATTCAAGAACAAAGTGGACACTATGGATAGTGAAAATATCGTGGCAACAATTCTGAGTTCAGTTCCTTCTCTCACAGAAAATTGTATATGCAAACAGTGAAATTGATCAATTGATTTTAATATGTAGGTACATTTTTGGTATTTTTAAAATGTCAAAATTCCAATCCGTTGTGGATTATAAAATTCTCAAACGCAATATGGTGCTTTGGTAAAAAACGGGCAAAAAGTTTTAAATCGAATCTCCCTTCATCTATACTAAAAATTCGAAATAATTTAAAAGCATTTTATATTATTTTTGCATTGTACGATTAATTAATTAAATAATTTGATTTCATCCTAATTCGTATGGAATGTAATAATAATAAGGAAGGAAGGCACTTACCTTGAAAAAAATTAGAAATTACAAAAACTTTCTTATGGTCGAGATTGATAATTAATTGGAAAATTAGTGCACCAATAATAATGACGAAATTCGCCCAAACGAAATAGTAAAACAATAAGTAAGTACTAAGAAAAAAATTTATTTTGTAGAAAAATATAAACTTTTAATATTCAACATTAAACTTTCACAAGTGCTTTTCCAAAATTTTTTCCTTGTAACATATCGACGAATGCTTGAAAAGTGTTTTCGAAACCGTCTGTAATTGTTTCGCGGTATTTCAGTTTTCCTTCTTGAAGCCATTTTAAATTTTGTTCTATTCCTTCCATCCATCGCGGGAAAAATGTTGTTACTATGAAACCTTCCATTTTTAACTGTTGAATTGCCATCATGCCTTGTACTAAAGTGGCTGAAAAAATCACGAACAAGTTAAGGCATTACAATGGTTGAATGAGAGTCATTGACTTTATTTAATGCTTTGATTTAGTTAAAGAAATTTGTTTACAGTCGACATTTTGTTCCGCTGTTTAGAACAGAAACTACGTCTACCTTTTTGGAAATTTAACTGAGTTAAAGGCCTAAATTGGGTGCCTCATATAACCTCTCAAACTGGCACTTTCTAGTTGAATAGCTATTGTCATAACTTGAGTCTGTTCGAAAAAGTGATCATATAAAAACATACCTTTGGGTAAATCTGCAGGATTGGAGTTATATGCAGTGATGGCACCACACACGGATATTCTTCCAAATTTGTTCATGCATCGCATTACGTTGCTACTTAATTCACCACCCACCTAAAGTAGTAACATTCAAACAGGGTACCTAACATTTAAGTGTGAATGTTACTCACATTGTCAAAATAACAATCCACTTTATTTGGAGCAAATTGTTTCAATTTTTCCAATAT
Organism: Pyrocoelia pectoralis; assembly: GCA_036250285.1. NCBI lineage: Eukaryota > Metazoa > Arthropoda > Insecta > Coleoptera > Lampyridae > Pyrocoelia > Pyrocoelia pectoralis. The sequence goes on from CM070075.1 coordinate 12,110,021, forward strand.
GTTCGGTTCTTTGTAATTAATAAAATGATCAAATCCCAGTTCATTTGTTAACCATTTTCCTTTATCATCACTTCCTGCAATTCCAATAACTTTGCAACCTTTAATTTTTGCAATTTGTCCTACATGACTACCAACCGCACCGGCTGCTCCAGAGACAACAACAGTTTCATTGGCTTTTGGTTGACATATATCCAACAATCCAAAGTAGGCTGTATTTCTATAATTGTTTTCATTTACTTCCTGGTAAATGTCTGTAGTCTTTTGGGCAGAGGTGGGTAAAATGGTTTTCAAAAAGCATTTAAGATGGAAAATATAAGATAGGTTAGTTCTACATATTTAAAATACAAAATAGAAATAGAATTGACCGTTGTTATTTAAAATACAAAATGAAAAATAGGCATTTCAAATAAGTTTTGAAATAAAAAATGCTTTTCATGTATTTTTATTGTCTTGTGAAACCAAACGCAATTTAAAAAAGCATCATTAGGTAACTGCCGATGAGAGTGATAGATAGATAATCTTTAAACCTAGTTTGCAAGCTGTTTAATAATGTTGTCACAAGAACAGAGCAAAATTTGAAATGTTTTTTTCAAAAGTTTTTAAAATCTTATGTAAGCGAATTAAATGTGGAAGAAGCTCTCCATAATATGTATGCCTTAAACCTTGCAATTGATCTTAAAGTTTCAGTAATAGATCGTAATTATTATACAACAGATGCTCAATACACTATAATCGAAAAAATAATCTATTTCAAATAGAAAATACCTTTGTCTTCTATTTCAAATAATAAATATAAAATACTTTTACTAGAAAGTACCTATTTGAAATATAAAATACAAAATGCTATTTTCTATTTTAAATAGGCATTTCAAATAGATTTATTTCAAATATTTACCCACCTCTGCTTTTGGGCAATTGAAGGCAAGATAAAGTTACAAGGAAATAAAAAAGGTTCAGCTATTATTCATTCTTCAATTTTACTATATCAAGATTTTTGACTGAGTGCACAGGGAAATAAAGACCAAAATAATTTATACTGTCCCAGCCACTAAAGATTGTCCCTACGAGTGTAAAAAATTTTAAATGCATTTTGAGCTACCGTCGCTACCGATATGTTATTGACTATTCGAATGCAATGAAAAGAGACGACGTATAAGGGTATGCTTGAGCTCGACGTATGCTTATCTTGTACGATATGCTAATAAAATTAATATGTAGTCGTTTTACTAACCTAGTTTGTTATTCTCAACACATAACCTCCTTTTGTTTGATTACTTTTTTGTATTTTATGAGTCTCTATGTTTCATCGTTCATTATACAGGGTGTCTCACGTTGGCCGTCGGTTAGAAGTATATCAAGAACTGTAAAAGCTAGAAATTTGAAATTTTGCACATGCGACATGCCGTGTTTAATCTATTAAATAAAAATATTTTCCAAATGGCAGCACTTCCGGAAATACCGGAAGTGAGCATCAACTTCTTTATTTTAAATACAAACCAGGCAATTTTTTTTCACATTCTGATGTGTCATAAAATCTTTAGTAAGTATGCTTAAAATAATCGGCGTATCAATTTTGATTGTTGAGAAAAAAAATTTTTTGAATATTTTCAAAGCCAACCATTTTTTGTAAAGTATGTAATTATAAATTTAATTAGAATTGATTTTAGGTATAGGAACATGGTATATCAATTTAAAGGAAATTTATTTCTGCGTCGAATGGCCCGATAATTAAATAGGCATTCCATTTAAAAAAAGAGACTTTTTAAAGTTTTTCTTAAGTCTGGAAATAACGTCAAATAGATACGTAACCGCGGGCAATTTTTTATTATCCATTACAGACAATTGTGTCTCAATCTTTTGACATTGAGAACCTAAAATCCCATTTCCCTAACTTTTACCACTTTCGACTTTCAATTTTATTTCCTAAACAAGATTTTGACATTTTTCAGTGAAAAAAAAATTTTTTCTCAACAATCAAAATTGGTACGCCGATTATTTTAAGCATACTTACTAAACATTTTATGACACATCAGAATGTGAAAAAAAATTGCCTGGTTTGTATTTAAAATAAAGAAGTTGAGGCTCACTTCCGGTATTTCCGGAAGTGTTGCCATTTGCAAAATATTTTTATTTAATAGATTAAACACGGCATGTCGCATGTGCAAAATTTCAAATTTCTAGCTTTTACAGTTCTTGATATACTTCTAACCGACGGTCACCGTGAGACACCCTGTATATTTCGACTCAATAATTTTCGTTTATGTCAACATTCTACCTCTCTTCTCCTAGACGTCGTATTATATTACCGCCATCTAGGAGAATTGCTTAAGTAATGAGCATTATTATTTATTATTATCTATGGATATAATTTGACTCATTTTTTTCATATTAAACCGTACACTAGCAGATTATGACGTTGGTTCATTCTCTTGTGGCAAAGATAGTACTTAAGGCGATTCTCTCGCACTGTGTTTGTAGACTACATTTAGAAAAATCATTCCCTTGTTGTTGACTGGCCAATCATTTTCAAATTTGGTGTGGGTGTAGAAAAAAGAATGCTTGAGGGCATACGCATACTTTTTTTGGAAGATTTTTGCTGAATATGCAAAAACATTGAACCAAAAATACCTCATTTTCGTCATCATTTTATTATCAGTTATGAATCAAAAACCTGAAAAAAAGCATGCGTATCCCCTTCATCATAGTTTTTTCTTATTGTGTACAAAAAATTGTACATACACGCGCAACCATAACTGAGAAATGATTTTTTTAATACAGGGCTGCATTGCTGATTTCTACCTCAAGGAAGTAACTCCACCTAGCCATGATACAATGAAATAGAAGATATGATCGTTACGTGTACCAATTCCGACACCGTCCGCGTATGACGTCATTACGAGAGTGCAACTTAATATTTCTAATACGGCGCGTGTAATATTTACGCTATAATTTATGAAAATCTGCATTTTTGTATACCAACAACAAAATGTAAGCAGTATATTACTTATGACACATTTTTATACATCGATACCACCCATTTTTACATGTTTATTGCTGGTAATTAAGTCATTTATGCCCTCTTTTTTGTTTGTAGTTTGGTAGAAAATGTACCTAATTGGCAAAGGATGTTAATATACAGGGTGGCCCAACGAAAAGGTAACAGACGGGTTTCTGGCCAGAGGGAATTTTTTTTTGGGAAACGCTAAAACACGTCAATTTTTATATCAAGGGGGACAACTTTCGCCATGATTTTCAACCTGAAGTGATTTCATCCCTTAGCGCTGTGAGAACAACCCCTAAAATTTAAATAGGGATATAATGGGGCAAGTGATACGACATTTGAAAGGTCTTTCTGTCCTGAATTCAGTGTACTAGTTTTTTTTATTTTTTTTATTTTTAACCAATAAAATTTAATGAAAATCTGTATAATTACATGGAAGCTGAAGGCAGACACTTCGAACATTTATTAAAATAAGGGTTGAATTTGCATAAATTGGTTTTATTAATTAGCACAAGAAAAAATTAACCCTTGTTTTTATTTAAAAATTTAAGGGTTGTTTACCCTGTACCCAAGGGGTGAAACAATGTTGTCAAATAGCAGTAAAAGTACCTATAGCTTCTCTAAGAAAAAAACAATTGACCTGTCCGAGCTTTTTTGAGTTTTTAAATGCCTCAATCTCTTTCCTCATTTTCCATTTTGGAACTTCAATTTTTTTGGTTAAAAATAAAAAAAATATAAAAAAAACTAGTGCACTGAATTCAGGACAGAAAGACCTTTCAAATGACCTATCACTTTTGACGTGTTTTTGCGTTTCCCAAAAAAAAATTCCCTCTGGCCAGAAACCAGTCTGTTACCTTTTCGTTGGGCCACCCTGTATAATTTTATTAAACCTTCTTTTCCTTGATCTGGATTCATCTTTTCATAGTCTATTTAAATGTTTCACTTTCTGTTTTCATTCGAAGGTACAATCTTGAACGAAAAAATAATTTCTTAACTTGGTCGTCCAACTTCTCCTAATTCCAAGCCGTTTATTAATTAAAATTGCATCCGAATTAACTGCTACCAGAATGGTTTCCAGCCGTTCAACTTATTGCTCATTTCTTCCGATTTAAACAACGATTAAATAATAATGGAAGTCTGGTATCAAAGGGTAAAACATGGTTGAATTTTGAATAGAGATTTACCAGCCTTAAAATGAGGTATGACTTGATACCCAAAGCCATTTTAAAAATATGAAGGGGTATCTCTAAGAGGAAGGGGCGGTGAATCTGACATTTATGACATTAGTGCCCAAAAAGGTGTGGCCTTCAAGTTAAAACTTGACGTAATCGGCATTTCTTTCTAACACGATGCATGTCCTTTTAAAATTTTAAATTCAGTACGGGAATCGTATTCTTTTTAAGTTATCGACCATTTCTGTCTTCATAGACTAATAACTCGAATTTTAATTTCCGTTCACACTATTATCTTGAAAGTGGAAGGAAAACGGGCAGTATTTGCATTAAAGATTAGTTTCGTTACATAGAAGGCCTTCTGTAGGAGTGAGGATATGAAACCAAAGAACAGCTTATTCTAGTAGTCGACGTTTCGGCAACTTTGTTGTGTTGCCTTCCTCAGGACGAAAAATAAAGGTTCTTTTTTAGTTATATTTTTGTAGGACACCAACGACATCATCCACACAAAACCAAAAAACGTCACAATTTAAATTAACAATAAATTACGTTAAACTAACAATTGTACAGAGTAAAACAAATTGTGTTAGTCAGGCAAACCCAAAAATGCAAAGTGAAACCTTTATTTTACGTCCTGAGGAAGGCAACACAACAAAGTTGCCGAAACGTCGACTACTACTACTAGAATAAGCTGTTCTTTGGTTTCATATTCTCACTCCTACAGAAGGCCTTCTATGTAAGGAAATTAATCATTAAGAAGAAAGAAGAAGAGGAGTATCAACAAATTCACGATTTGCATTAAATTAATCGCAACGGAATCATTTTGAATTCCCGTGTTGACGTACTTTAACGTCGCGAGGAAAACAAAAATAACGAATGTCTTATGTGTTTCGAAGTAGTTTTGTACTGGTTACCGCTATTAGACCGTATGAAAACAATGAAAAACCTACCAAAATGTACGCGTACATATAGGTACACTCGCGCGCCTTTTACTCTCGCTGTGACGTCAGCCGGTCAGCGCTAGGTGTGCAATATCATATCTGTTATTCATTGTATCATGCCACTTACCTATCGATGCTGTAGTCCAGGATTTTTAGATATTCGCTCCGCAAAAAATCCTGATAATTGATTTTTCATTTGGATTATGTGAGAGGGTGTCCCCTAAGTATAAAACCAAGTTTGTGTCGTCTGAGACCGCCAGCGTTAGCCGCCATCTTGAAAAACGTCTTTTTGCAAATATCTAGGAAACGGTGAGTTTTGAGATAAAAATTGTAAGGATCTTTTTTGCATAGGATAAAATTGTCCATCTTTTTTATTTCAAACTTTTTTCTCTATTGTAAATATTTGCCGAGATATAGTCAATTAAAAAAACAAATTTTGGTTTTTGGAGAATATCTCGATCATTTTTGGAAATACGAATAAAAGGGAATAACCAAAGTTGTAAAGCATAACATTTTCTATAGTTTTTGTATAAAACTTTTTTTCGTTAAATCGATAGTTGCTGAGTTCTAGCGCAATATTAGTTGCCGTCAGGTAAAGTATACAGCGATTATTGGTAATACGATACGCTAGCATGCCAAAAAAATTGTGGAAAGTTGCCACAAGACTTCCCTCCTATTAACACTTTTTTCAAAAAATAAATATAGCACAATATATATTGCTGAATTCAGAAAAAATACTCTTTTAAACTACATAAAAGAAACTGCAACTTATCTTATAAAACAAATGAGTGCCGCCATTTTAGCTTATACCGGAAGTGACCTCATCAAAGGTAATATCAGCATTTTCGTCCTTGGCCCGAATGCAATCGATTGGCGAAAACAGCATTTCGATAACTTTAATAGTTTCTGAGTTTAGAGCGTTGCAAGGAATGTGCACGGACAGACGACAGACGGAATTATTTTTTTCATTTATTGAATCTACTTATTCAGAAACCCAAAGATATGTAAAAATTTGTATAGGTCAATTTTTTTTTTGGAACACTAATACAAAAAGTGTAATTGATGAATTTTATAATAGAGACGCTAACAACAATATTTATCATGAATAGCAAGGATATGGGCGATAGGAGGAATGTTTGCGCAATAAAAACATTACAAATTGTTTACAAAAGACATGAAAATGTATTCACTCACTCATATTCGTTATCATTTGCGTGATTTGAGTCTCGATTTACAAATTAGGATCGCACCATCATCATAATAATAAAAGAGTTGTTCTTGTCGAAGTTTGAAGGTCGATGATTGATTAAAACAATTTTCTTTGTTTCGAACAGGAAGAGAGATTTTCGATTTGCGAGTTTTCATCTTCCATGCTCAAGTCAGAAACAGCAAATGAATCTATGAAAGATTCATTTTCAACATCCTTCTCGTCGCTATCGTCCACTGTAGGAATTGCGTTATCGCATGTTTGGCCACTGCAATTTGAACAAATGATGAACATTTCAAGCCACTCTTTCGGCATCCGCAGGCAGCTCCCCAATTTGTCTTGCATTTGCAAGATATTTGCAGCAAATTTTGCGGTGCGGGAACTTTTCCATTCTAATTGGCGATAAGCGATCCGCAGCGCGCTTCCAGCTCCATTCTTCCGGGTCATGGTGACCCCCCAGCCAACTTTGGACTTGATAACACACTCTGAAGGAATGGTAACGGGCTGCATCCTGCGTCGGTGGTATGAATCGCTAGTTGAGCTTGGCGTTCCAAGCTAACTTGCCAAAGTTCTTGTTTCGGAGATAATCGATGGACAGTTCGGTTTTATTACCTCCATAAAAAGCAATAAAAAACCGCCCGCCAGCTTGAGTATATTTTAATACATATATATTAATAATTATTATTATTATCATATATTATTTATATAATTGAATATCCATATACCCTTATTGTTAAAGAACGCACCGACGTGCACTAATTACCTCCTGCATTACTTGCCGCTTACCTGACGGTAACTTTCATTGCGCTAGAACTCAGTAACTATCGATTTAACGAAAAAAAGTTCTATATAAAAACTGTAGAAAATATTATACTTTACAACTTTGATTATCCCTTTTTTTTTCGTATTTCCAAAAATTATCGAGATATTCTCCAAAAACCAAAATTTGTTTTTTAATTGACTATATCTCGGCAAATATTTACAACAGAGGGAAAACTTTGAAATAGAAAAGATTGACAATTTTATCCTATACAAAAAAGGTCCTTACAATTTTTATCGTAAAACTCACCGTTTCCTAGATATTTGCAAAAAGACGTTTTTCAAGATGGCGGCTAACGCTCGCGGTCTCAACGACACAAACTTGGTTTTATACTTAGGGGACACCCTCTCACATAATCCAATCGAAAAATCAATTATCAGGATTTTTTGCGGAGCGAACCGGTTTTTGGTGCTAAAATTCCTGGACTACTACTAATTCGCCACATACAGTCCGAGTAAATCTCACTCGAACCCGTGCTCGAACTAAAAAAAGTATGCGGGACAGAAGAAGTTTCTCCGACAATGGACCGTCACATTGGATTATTAATTTTCTTTCAGTTTTCCATTCATTTGGTATACGCCGTTCTGTTATATAAACATTTTTATTACCTATTTTTAATTATTAGGGTTATCTACTTTATTTCGCAGGTAGGTATAATAATTTGTGTTATGGTTCATTTTTCACGGCTCGAGTCTGTAAAAGTGCATTTTATTTATAGAATAATACTGCTAATGAAACAAAAATAAAGTACCTATGTATTTCACTGTGTCAGTAATACAATTATTCAACATAGTTATTAGTTTTGCTTATTCATGTGTTCCATGTAAGCGGTTTATTGATCTCATAACAGAAATTAAATCCTGAATTAGTGAATCTGAATAATGTTAAACTTTTAATACGTTAAAATCACGGTAAACCCGTTAAAATCAGGTAAAAGCTCATTGTCATTCTTAGGGGGGGGGGGGGGGGGGGGGGGGGTGATTCCCTACGTGCCAAACAGGAAAAGGCGGTAATACTTCTTTCTACATGCATACGTTCTAGTGCTGTTAGAGTACTTTCAAAATCTCACTCTCAATTTATTATTACAACTCAGGTAGAGCCATTGTGTTAATTTACAACCTAAACAAATTATGAAGGAATTTAGAGGATTCAGCAGAAGCAATATTTGCATTAAAAAATTAATATGTATTTTTGTTCCATTTTGGCACATTGCATAAGCCGGCTCTGAATAAACACAAGAATTAAGGAATTACGACTTCGTGGATATCCGTAAGCTGTCGTTGTGTTTGCGAATGCTATGGGACATGCCTCTTTCTATTGCATATTATGTACCCCTCATTCCCCTGAGAAACTTCTCTGGTGTGAGAGAACCCCCTTAAGTCAAAAAGTTGCTCTTTTTCTGAACAAATACCTGAACACCCTTTATCTAGTAGACTAAGTAAACTAGTTAACATAGCGTATTTATTGATATAGTTACCCTGTTAGGCCCAGCATTCCCAAACCTACAGACAGTGGCAAAGTTCCAAATGGCGGTAATTTCCATCCCATAACTTTCTCTCCAAACGATTTTTCGCACGAAATCGTATGCGTTCTCCATCCGTAATCACCAACAACATACGTTCCAATAGGAAATTTTTCGGAGTTACTTTCTATTACTCTTATTAGTTTATTTGTATTATAAGATCGCGAACTGCTAATTGTTTAAATGACTTACTTAGCTATTTGTAAACACATCATAACTCTTCCTAGTTTTGTAAGTGGTTGGTATGCTCGTATATAGGGATCTACACTAAGATAAACCGCTTCCGTTAAGAATTCTAAAAATAAAATGTACTTTGAGAGGCCATTTACATTATAAATATACCTCCATTTTGAATTTGTGGTAGAGTCTCTTCTACTAATTTAATATCCGTGCGTTTTGGTAGCCCATTAAAGTGCTTATCTAAAACAAACTTTTTGGCAATTGTTACATTTTTACTTATAGTTGAATTAAAGCGCGCCGCCATCATTATTTGTTCGGTTTTCAGTGTCAAGTGATACATAAACAAGGATGATGATGATATTCTCTACCTCGGAGAGGGGCAAAGGGCGCTTGAGAAGGTCGGCGATTATGCTAATCACGATTATAAACGGCTCAACCCAATTGTAATCCTTTGAAAAAATAGAATATTATAGTACGGGCATCTAAATATGACCTTGTTATTTGATATGCAAAGACATGTTTGTAGACTGCTTACGAACAACTATTTCGGTTGTTATAGGTACATATTGCAGACGAGCATACTGTTTATTTGTATAATAGTATCGATAAGAACCAAAGTACAATAATAATAATAATGTTTATTATGGAGCAGACGGCAGACGAGCTCGAATTTAAGAAAAATATGACTGAGGTAGAGTAGTTTCAAAATTTCGTGGCACTCGAGATGCGGAGTGGGATTTATTTAAACGCGGTACTATATGTCATAATAAGATTCCTCAATCAACGGTCATAGATAAAATACACTTTATCTGTGACGATACCAACGAGTAATTACTCGTAGGACGATACTAATATGAAGTTCTATAAATAATTAAACTTATATTATTTACTCTATACCTATATTAGGATTGCATTTTATTTTCGAAATTGTTTTAAATCCCGTCGCGCATCTCGAGTGCCACGAGATTTTGAAACTAGTCTACGTACACGTACACACGGACTGCCAAAATAAGTACCAAATATGCAGTTATTCTTGTAAAATAACCGGAAAGATAATTAGATTTTAAAATTATAGCCTTTGCCAACACGGGCGCACCTAGGGGGGCAGAGACAACATAAGTCAACAACATAAATAACAAAATTCTTTGGAACAGAACACTAATAAGAAATAAATGTAGGTATGCACATACTTACTTAGGTTGTGTCTCTGTAATAATAATAATAATAATAATAATAATAATAATAATAATAATAATAATAATAATGAAACTTACAAGTATCTTGGTTTTCAGCAAAACACACACATAAAACATACACAAATAAAACGAAATCTAATCACACAATATTTATACCGATTACGCAGTATACTTAAAACACAACTACACGGTAGAAACACTGTCAAAGCTATTAACACATACGTTACACCGGCCCTTACTTATTCCTTTGGAATAATAAAGTGGACCAATACAGATTTAGAACAGGTACAGCGAAACACACGTACATTACTCACTAAATACCGAATACATCATCCACACGCCTCAACAGTAAGACTATACCTTCCTCGTTCACGAGGAGGTAGAGGCTTAACAGACATAGCCCTGTTACACCAAACACAAATACACAAACTACGAGAATACTTTTATAACAAATCACACATTTCAGCGCTACACAAAACAGTCACACTTGCAGACAAATCTTACACACCCTTAAATATGAGTAATAGAAACATCACACCACCAATGAGTAGAGATACGTACATCACACATAACATACAAACTTGGACACAAAAGACTTTACATGGACGATATCCACAGGAGATTAACGAAGACTGTGTTGATATTATAGCAACGCATGCTTGGTTAACCAAATGTGATATTTTCCCAGAGTCAGAGGGTTTCATGTTTGCCATACAAGATCAGGTCATTTACACACGAAATTACAGAAAACACATAATTAAAGATAGGACAATTACACATGATCTTTGTAGACAATGTTCGCAAAGACCAGAAACAATACAACACATTATATCAGCATGTACACGTCTAGCACAAACAGAATACAAACACAGACACGATCAGGTAGCTAAGATAATACACCAAAAACTCGCCACAAAACATAACCTTTTTACTGATAACACACCCTATTACAAATATACACCGCAAGTTGTACTTGAAAACACCACACACAAACTATATTGGGATAGGACACTACTCACAGATAAAACTGTATATAACAATAGGCCAGATATAACACTTATAGATAAAACACAAAAAATCATATACATAATAGATATTGCCGTTCCCAACACAAACAATTTAGCCAATACACACGCAGAGAAACATCGCAAATACACTGATATAGCTCAGGAACTTAAAGCGCAATGGAGAATGGGAACTGCTCTTACAGTACCCATTGTTCTTAGTGCAACCGGAGTTATACCAAAAACAATACATCACAGTTTGCACATTTTAGGGTTAGATAAGAACATATACATACAATTACAAAAGGCAGTCATTATCAACACTTGTCACATAGTTAGAAAATTTCTAAACATAACGGAAGATACCGCACATCACTCAGAACCACATCACACACTTTCAACTAATACCATTCAAACACAAAATGAAACACAACACTCAATCCTCCCTTCACAAATTGAAACTCTGTTGCATACACAACATAACATTATAGAAAGTCCATTACCAACACACAACACTTCAACAATCACTCATGTAACACCTCTGACTCGTTCTCATGCACTCAAACGTAAACACACAATATACTCACAGTATCAGAATTCGCAATTAACACAAAACACAAACAACACATTACCCACTCGAGTGCAACCTATGCGTCGAGCTAAACAACAAAAAACGCTTACACAATACCCACAGTGCAAAAAAACGTTTCTGAAATGTTTTAGAAACGTATCTCTGAAACATGAAACATCTCCGAAACAGCGACAGAAACGTATCATACACATAACATAGATGTTTAATGTCCGCCTTCAGAAACCTAGATTTGAAACAACACAGAAACGTTACATCGAAACATTTTATATATGTTTCAAGAAACATATCGGAGAGTAATTTATTGATATGTAGGAGAAATGTGTCCTTATAAATGTTTCATACGTGAATATTTGAAATGTATCATATATGTTTCATTTGAAACATACCTGAGTATAAAAAAATTGAGATGTGGTAGAAACTAGGGTACCGAGAGCCCCAACTGCTCTTTTCCCAGTGCGCAGGCCCTGCAGGGCTCAATGTACTCCGGGGGCTTGTTCTCCAGGGCCCCCAAAATTCTCTTAGTGTAGTCTCGAAGGAGATCGGTGATGCTGAAAAATCGTTTTGCTTCAAGTGGGATTCGAACATCGGTCGCTTGTTTAGGAATTCAGAAAACAGCTACGCAAACTACCTGAGCTACCGACTCGCCGGCAAATAAGCCATTTAGATGTGCAATATTACCCATCTACTTATGATGAATAAATCTATTTTTGGAAACGGAAATTTTTTGTTCCAATTAAACACTAAATTGTTAATTTTGGATAAATATGTAAAACACTCACATTGAAACGTGTATTTTTAGTTTCTTACGATATGTTTCAAGTGATTAGGTTTCTAGTAGGTACGACGCTACTAAATACAAGTAATATTAACTTTGAAAGATGACTTCAAACGAAACATCACATTTTTAATGAAGTTTCTAAAATGTTATACGTTATCATTAAAGCTGGGATAGTTAGACAAAATGAAAGTTTAAAAAAGGCAGGCAAAAGGCATAAAAAATAATTTAAACAAAGCATCTAAAAAGACAAAAAAGGAGAAAAATGGCACGGAAAAGCGAAAACTGTCGAGATAAAATCAACACATACATATTCAATTTAAGTATAGACAAACAAATATTTATTTGAAAAAGTAATTACAGTTGATAGATGTTATCTGCTGGTATTCTTTTTCAATAAAGTTTTCTGGCTAATTAAAATACGCTTAACTCGGCATAATGACAAAGGGATGCAATTTCAACAAAGACTGTATGTAGGTGCAGCTTGCAGGTAGAAATAATACAATGGGAAATATTTCAAAGTAAGGAAAATGGCTCATACGTGTTATTATTGTAAGAGGCTTAAATATTATAGACAAAGTTTGTATTCAGTTTGTATACCAAATTCCTTTCCCTTTCAAACAATTTGCTTTCTTAGAAATTACCCAGAAAAATATACCTATATAAAATCTAAAAATTAAAAAATACTTACTTACATTTCAAAAAACTAAAAAAAATTTACAGAAAAGGTACTAAATACTTACGCGAAAATATCAAAAAAAAAATGGTAAAAAACGCAATAAAGTTAACAGAAACCAAAAAAGGTAGAATAAAGTTTGCATTTTTGGAAAGTGCGTACTCTAAAAGGGATTTTAAATAGGGTCTGCCTTATGTTTGTCCATTTATAAAAAAAGGCATCCTAGCTTTAGTTATCACATTCCAAAAAATATATCACAGAGATATATTTTTGGATACATCTAAAACGTTCACACCGAAACGTGTATGATGTGTTTCTTACGATATGTTTCAACTGATAAGGTTTCTGGTACAACACTACTAAACACAACTCCGTAACGTTAACTTTGAGATATGACTATTTTGTTTCAAACGAAACATCACATTTGTAACGTTTCTAAAATGTTATACGTTATCACATTCCAAAAAATACATCACAAAGATGTATTTTTGGATACATATCTAAAACGTTCGTGTTGTAATGTGTATGTTTTGTATTTTATGTAACATATCAATTGAAACGTTTATTAGACATTACCATTTATTCGCTTTCGACAGGAATGTACCAGTAATGTGTCTTAGATGTTTCTTAGGAATGTTTCATTTGTAACCCTTATGCAACATTTAGAAACGTTTCATGGATGTACTGTGTTCAGTGGGTAATCATAACACTTTTTCAAAACATACATATTATGTTCATTTTTTTTCTTTTCTATAAAAAGTCACTAAGTCACGAATAAGTGACGCCAACGGAGAAGCCTAGGAATATAGGGTCTCTTTTTGTTATTGATGCGCGACGCTGCGTTCATGTTAATGCCTTCGCGGAAAGAGGGTCGACGGGACGTGGCTTTTACAAATTGGGATCAAATACACCGAGGCTTCTCAAACAAATACATTATCTAAAATGTGATCAGCGTTGGTTTTATCAACGTCATTTAATTTAATGAACATAATATGTGTATAGTATTTAGTATGTTCACTTTTTAACAGCAACTTCAAATTTATATTGTATAGATATATGTATTAGTAGGACTAATCGTTACTTGATTTCGATCCGTGCGATTAGTTAACCAGGCTTGGCCTGAGTATCGATAACAATCGAAGTACATAATAATAATAATAATTTATTCATTTCTTAATAGAAAAAACTATTTTAAATACGTCATTCTTAAAAAAATACTGCAACCACCTAACACATGAATACTTGTAAAAAGAGTATTTCTTACGTATAACATATAATTGGTGTATAAATAAAATCAAATAAAATCAAACCGTTGCGTGAGAATTTCACTCAACGATCAAACATTAAAACGTCAAAGAAAACACGTTTACAATTACAATTAAAATTGAGATATCAGATCACAAGTTTAATTTTGAAATCGTTGTCTATATCGATGTCTAAAAATTCTTTGATACTGTAAAGAGCCCTAGTTTTTAAATATTGGGTCATGCAAGATTTCAGTTGATTATAAGGCAGTTGTTTTAACATATTGGGTAATTTATTGAAGAGCTTTATCGCATAATAATTACTGCTGTTTTGCGAAGTCGATAGGCGCACTTGAAGAAGGTTTAAATTACTTTTATTCCTTGTATTGTAATTATGTGTATCAGAGAATGAATTATAATACTGGTAATTATCTTTTATAAATAGTATACAGTTTAAGATGTAAATACAAGGAAGTGTTAAGATACCCAGAATGATAAACTGATCTTTGCAACACTGCCTATATTCTAAGTTGCTAATAATTCTGACAGCGCGTCTTTGAATTTTAAAAATTTTGGGCATACATGAAGAATGACCCCATGCTATAAGTGCGTAACACATTATAGAATGAAAATACCCGTAATATGCTACCTTAGCTACATTTGTTGAAACATTGTTCATTAAGCTTCTTAGTATGAAGCAAGCTTTTGATAGCTTACTGCTTAAATTTGTACAGTGCTCCGACCAGTTTAATTTCGAGTCTAACGTCACCCCCAAGAATTAAATTTTATTTGGTTTATCTGATTTAGCATTATTTTTTAGTGTAAAAATACATGTCTCGCTTTTTGATGTGTTTAGATGCAATCTGTTATCTGTAAGCCATTCATTGATTTTACTTAAGGTACATGTTAATTCTACGGCATGTAAATCTTCTACCGCATTTAGTAATGTCGTGTTATCTGCGTATAGAATAATATTGTTTTCATCGGTTTGATAAGCAATATCATTGAAATAGACTAGAAATAGTATAGGACCAAGAACCGAGCCTTGAGGTACACCTACTTGTATCTCTTTAGTTTGAGAAACAGTATCATTATGAAGAACATACTGGTGGCGATCTGTTAGGTACGATTGCAACAACCCTATACTTCCCTTACTAAAATTATATTTTCTAAGTTTATTAATTAATATGTTATGATTGACACAATCAAAGGCTTTAGATAAATCTAAAAAATTTGCTACACAATACTTGGAATTTTCGAGACAGCCAATTATAAAATTTGTAAGCTTCAAAATTGCACTACCGCTTGACATTCCATTACGGAATCCAAACTGACTGCTAGATATCTAAGATATCAGCTCATGTCGCTGTAAGTAATCCATGATTTGGGATTTTAATACCTTTTCAAAAATTTTTGAAAAAACAGGCAGTATCGATATTGGGCGATAATTAGTCATTTTGTCTCTGTTTCCGCTTTTATGAAGAGGGATGATCTTCGAAATTTTCAGTTCGGACGGAAAGAAGGATTCACGAATACAAGCATTTATCACTTTTGTAAGTGGAATATAGATCGTATTTATTACATTTTTAACAATCAAATCAAATTTTAAATCAAACGAGTCTTTGCAATTACTACTTTTAATACTATTGACAATATTTCGCAAATCGTTAAATGTACTTAGGTACCTTAGCTACATAAGTCAATACCTACTTACGTAACTTACCTAAATAAGTCAATTGTTGCGCAACAGAAAGTGAATGTACTTATACAGGGTGTCCAGAAATGAAGGTGCCAAACGAAAATCCCAGTTAGTAGACATTATTTTATGTCGATTTAACCCAAATTACCTTAGTCCAAAAATGCTTCTTAAGCGAGCTGGAGCCCTTTATAGATGGTGCCTGATGGAACATGTAATGGAATGATAAATGTAAACGATGAGTTACGATTAATATTATAATGAAAATATATTCAAAAAAACACGTCAATACACAAACTCGAGAAACATCATACTCATTTGTCAAAGTCATAAACCACTGAACAATTTATGTACCTATATGTAATAATTGTACATTTAATAATCCAACACTCCTCCTCAATTATTACATTCGCAGTCCACAAGCCTCTCTTAACTTCTCCAATCTAAGGATGCTATTTCTTCATTCATTGCCTTGAACCATTGATTCTTAAACTTGCCAGTAATAGCCTCATTATAGTTCTTCGGCTCACTAATGGATTCCTTCAAAATATTCATTTCTTGAATGAGACGCTTCGGAGACACGCCCTTGTTGCTTCTGGCCGATCTGCGTAATTCGTCCTCCTGAATATTATCACTTTGATCATCAGTCTCACTATCAATTGACACATTCGGACTCTCTTCTCGTTTACCTCGAAATTCCACAATTGAATTCTCATCACTCACTATTGGTTGATTAATGTCTTCCTGCTTTACTGCAAATCTTACGTCTCTACTTACGACAACCTTACCGGTTTCGGGTATAAAACAACGATACGCCTTCGAATTCTCGTCGTACCCGACTAAAATACCTTGAATTGCTTTCGGTTCCAGCTTTCGGCGTCTTTCATCTGGAATATGAATGTAGCATTTTGCACCAAATATCTTAAAATGCTGAATATTCGACTTCGTAGCAAACCATTGCTCGAAAGGTGTTGTTGTCACAGATTTCCATGGCAAACGATTTTGTATGTAATTGGCCATTGTCACCGCTTCGCCCCAAAACTTATAATTGAGTTTCGCATCTATTATCATGCAGCGCGCCATTTCAACAAGCGTCCTATTTTTGCGCTCTGCGATGCCATTTTGTTGCGGGCAATATGCTGCAGTATATTGAATCTGGATACCATTCCTGTTCAATAACATGGTGACCTCTTTACCAGTGTACTCCCCGCCTCTGTCCGAGCGTAGAATTTTTGGCTTTCGATCAAACCTCGTGTACACCATTTCAATGTAGTCTTTCAATCGGTCAATAACTTCCGATTTGTTTCTTAGCAAATAAACAACAGAATATCTGGTATAATCATCTATAAACGTTAAAATATACCTTTTCTTTGATGGTGTTTCCGTATGCATTGGACCACAGACATCAGTATGAACTAAATCCATCACTGCTTGTGATCGCTTTTCTGCTATCTTAGGGAATGGAAACTTTGTCATCTTTCCCTGCATACAAGCATCACAACTTTCTTCGATGTCACACGCCATAACGTTAACGTCATCAACTTTTCCGTCTTTATTTAATCCTCTTACTACTTCGATATCACGATGTCCACATTTTCTGTGCCAATTATGCACACAATTCTCTGGATGTTCTCGTTCACTTGCACAAAACACTTTGGACGGAACTTTTAACATATACAAGTTCTCATGCAATTCACCATATGCAACTTGCGTTTCTCCTTGTGTAATTATACAGCATCCATCTTGTTTAAATGAAACATTGAAACCTCTTTGGTTCAATTTTCGCACCGATAGTAAATTACCATTGATTGATGGAACATACAAAACTCCACCAATTTTTGTTTTACGTCGTTGTCCTGCTCGATTTACAACCTCCAATTGAACAGTCCCAATTCCTTCCACTGGCACTTGCTGTCCATTCGCCACGAATATTTGTTCTTGATGATTTCCGATGAACTCAGCAAAATATTCTCTATTCGATGTTACGTGTGACGTAGCACCCGAATCAATTATCCATCCACAGTTCGTCCTTGAAGTTAAAAACAACATTTCGGATAACTTTTCTTTCACTAAATTCGCCTTTTGTTTTTCGGTTTCGTCCTTCTTTATATCCTTGAGTTTTGGACACTTTCGAACAAAATGTCCTGGCTCGTGACAAAAATGACATGTAAACTCCTTTGGTTTTGATTGTTTACCCTTTGACTTATTTTTGAAGTTTCCAGTACTCACATGCAAAGCTGACGATGAAACGCTACTACAATCTAGTTTAAATTGCCTCCGCTTCCATTCGTCGATTACTCTGGATTGAACGACACCGACTGTTAAATCACTTTCGTTGCGAGACTCCAACGATGTCACCAACGTATCATAACTGTCCGGTAGACTCCCCAATAAAACTGCTACATGCCAGTCCTCTGGTGTTATTTCCTTTCCAAGATCACTCATTTGTTGAAAAGCCTGGTTCACTTGAGCTACGTGCGTTTCAATGTTCCCATCTTCTTCGAGTTTCATGCTTAATATTCTTTTCATTAACCGTACCATGCTGTTCGCTGTGCTTTTCTCGTGATATGACCGAAGCACGTTCCATGCACATTTTGCTGTCGTCGTTCCTCTCAGATGAACCAATTGATCATCGTCAACATTGAGGCCAATTGTAGAATACGCCTGTCCATCCTTTTTCTTCCATTCCGAAGTCATAGGGTCTGGTGAATTCTCCGTAATACATTCCCATGTACCTTCCTTTGACAGTAACAATTGCATCTTGAACTTCCACAAAAAATAATTTGTATTGTTCAGCTTTGTTATTGAATAACGCATTTGCATGTCCGAACTCATTTTTATTTTGTTTCACACGATTCACAAAAATATTTTACTTTTATTACTCTTGACCACGTTCTGGGCGCATAACCTGATGGAATATGTAATGGAATGATAAATGTAAACGATGAGTTACGATTAATATTATAATGAAAATATATTCAAAAAAACACGTCAATACACAAACTCGAGAAACATCATACTCATTTGTCAAAGTCATAAACCACTGAACAATTTATGTACCTATATGTAATAATTGTACATTTAATAATCCAACAGTGCCATGAAATACTTGTTTGTCATATCTCAAAAACGTTTCTATCGAAAATGTCCAAACTTTGCACAAAGACTTACCTTCTGATCACACATATCGGTCGCTGTACATAATACTTCCTTGCTGCGGCCATTAGCGTCCCATGTGGGAGGGGCCGCAGACATTTTGGATTGTATTTTTTTTACATTTATTTTTTTGACATTTTTGTGTCAAATTCGAATTATCTTTTCTAAAAATAATGTACTCTTGTTTCAAATCGTTAGGATGCACCCTTCTCGAGAAAAATAAATTTAAATAAATTACTAATTTATTAATTTATTTAACTAAATTACTCTTAATATATCAAGTTATATCAAAAACAACAAATTTTACAGTAAGTGCTCTACATGACGGCCCCCTGTTTCAATATATATTACAAAAAAAAGTACTTCATGGCACCATCTATAAGGAGCTCCAGCTCGCTTAAGAAGCATTTTTGGACTAAGGTAATTTGGGTTAAATCGACATAAAATAATGTCTACTAATTGGGATTTTCGTTTGGCACCTTCATTTCTGGACACCCTGTAGGTAAAAGCAACAATTTTTTGCGTTTAGGATTCTTGAAAACTATCCACTTCTCATGGGCAGTAACAATTCGATGCAGGAAACTTTCTTTCATGCCACAAAACCAAAATTGTTGGAAATGGTTCTTCGATTTTCTATCTGCCTCTGTCAACTCATGCGGCACCCACTGTCCTTCGTTTTAAGTGTTTCCCGTGGCATGTAAACGTTTGAAATTCCCTTAGCGAGTCATGTTTAATGCTTCTGCAAGCTGATCTTATGTTTGGGCATAATTTTTATTCAATACAACGCATGGAGATTGGCATCATTAATGCTTTTTTCTTTTGGCCTTGTTCTCAGTCGAAATCGGCACTTCTGAAGTATTTAAACCAATCTTCTTCATAGGTAGTTTTCGTCTTAGGTTTCCTAGGCAAACGTGCTTCAGCTGTAGAAGTAGCGAACTTTTATGGTTATGTTACAACCATGGAAGGCATATTTTCTCCTAATTCTTCACCTCATGAAGAAATACCAAGTAACTCAAACTGGCTAATTAAATTCAAATTACTTAGATGCGAAATTTCACATTTGGCTTCTAAAGATATTATTTTTTATCCGAACTAAGATCAATTCACCTGTATCTCAAAAACTGGAGCTGCTACGAAGTCAGGTATTTTTGGAATCATCAAAAATATTCAAAATCAGTTTTTAATTTTGTGGCACAAAGACGAAAATTTTATTTTGTTAGGCTGTGCAATCTTTATACTGAAACTTTCTCTGCTTCCTCCAAGATTTTTTGCCATGGCCAAGAGGGGGGAAATTTCATTTTCTGGACAACATCCCACCATCCTTCACTTAATCAGAAAACTATGCGATAGGATATTTTCAGTCACCTATCAAGCAGACCAACAAAAGTTCAAATGAGGAACCTCTTACTTAATTTTCTACTTTTATTTTGGTTCAATGATTAAAGAGAAAGACTGGTATGTTCAACGAACTTCGTTCGTTACTGGAATCAATATTCCGTCCGTGCGTTGCAAGAGATGCGTATTGTCTACAAGCAAGTTAAGCAGGGGCGCCGGAAGAAAATTTGTTAGGGGGGGGCCCTTACATTTTTTCCAGTGGAAATTAGAATACTTGAAAATTTTTAACTATTTTTAAATTAGTAAATCAATAGGCTATGCATCGCCACCGATGGAATAGAACATTATATTCCAAAAGTGGCTATATTGTGAGCTTTTAACGTGATTTATGAAATTCCAGGGGGGGGGCCCGGGCCCCTCCTTGCCCTTTAGTAGCGGCGCCCATGAAGTTAAGATATGGATCTTATGTGAAATTTTATGCTGATTCAAAATCCGGTCCCAATTTTTCGATATCTCAAATACTTTTCGAAATATTCGACTTTAAAGTCAAAATTTCGAAATTATGAAATTTGGTCTTTTTGATAAGGCCAGATTTTTTTTATACTTTCGTTACTGCTGTATTCGAAGTTCGTTTTGTAATCCAGGGATTTCAACTAGTTTTTATTAAGTTATGAGCAATAAAAAAACATACAGTGACCGTTAAATATATTTGTAACGAAAAATGCTGATAATTTGTGAAAAATATTTAAATATAACTAACGTTATATAACTAAAAAAAGAAGTTACTTATAATATAAAGATTAGGTACTACTTTGATGTTGTTCATACTTTCACAACAGCTTTTCCTAAATTTTTTCCTTCTAACATTTCAATGAATGCTTTAGGCATGTTTTCGAATCCTTCAGTAATAGTTTCGATATATTTCAATTTTCCCTCTCGAATCCATTCCAAATGTTGATTTATGCTTTCAAAAATTCGATTTCTGTACGGAATAGATTGAAAACCTTGCATCAACAATTGTTTTCGTAACATATGCAGTTGTACGCAGGAAACTAAAAATTTCGCTTTCATATCAAATAGCCTGTAATTCCCTGATTACCTTTCGGTGGATTATTGATATCGGTATTGTACGAAGATATTGATCCACATATACATATTCTCCCAAATGTGTTCATTTGTTTAATAACTGTTGTACTAATTTCACCAGCAACCTAAAAAGCTGCCTTTTATACAATAATAAAAATTATTATGCGATCCTTACATTATCGTAGTAACAATCTATTCCTTCTGGTGCTGCCTGTTTTAGTTGTTCCTCTAAATTTTCACGTTTGTAATTTACGTAACCGTCAAATCCAAAATTCTCTACAATGTACTGTCCTTTATCATCAGATCCGGTGATACCTATTACTCTACAAGATTGCATCTTTGCGACTTGCCCTACTATAATACCGACAGCTCCAGCAGCGCCACTAATAATAACCGTTTCTCCCGCTTTTGGTTTGCAAATATCGAGAAAGGAGAAATAAGCTGTATTTCTAAAATAAGAATGACATTTAAATGAAATGACAATCATTAATCGTTTACCCTGGCATTCCAAGCACACTTAATCCGTATGATAGCGGTAATTCTTCTAGATCTGGCAAGAGGTAAGGGGTACCGACTCCATCTGTTGAACTAATAGTATGAGTTTGCCAATCAAAATTTGCAGCAATGTACTTCCCAACGGGAAAGTCTTCGTTTTTACTTTCGATAATTCTGTAAAAGTTTTTGAAAAAAGTGCTATGTACGAATCGTAATTAATATACTTTGCCACTTGACTTCCTACCATCGGACTTCCTTCAGTCATACGATGAGAATAGGCTCTCATGTAAGGGTCAACGCTTAAATATACTGCTTCTGCTAAAAATTCTGAGACACACAGGTTATGTCACTTGTAGAAAAAATTGATAAGGAGCAATTACCTCCATCTTTAATATCCGGTAGATCTTCTTCAATGATCTTAAAATCATCAACATTTGGAGGTCCATTGAAATGTTTGGCAAGTAAAAATTTACGCGCAATGACCATTTTTGAAAATTTTCGTATATGAATGGGTTATAGAGTTGACAACCACTTCTTAGCTTACAAAAACGCCGCAAACATATATGAAAGTAGCTGCAATGCTGCATGCACAAGCGTTTCCCACTGTCACAGTGGCGTAGTCATTATTATTTAATCACAGCGCAGTAGATGTAGAAATATTATTCTGGCGAATGTAGAATATTAATAAATACTTCACTTATGAATATTGTTTCAATACTGTTCGCAAATCCTAGTTTTAAATGTTTAATATCTACCATTAATGCAATGGTATAAGTAAGATACTTTTGCCAAAAATTAGTGGTGAAAATCGTGTATAAATTAATTTTTCAAAATTGTTATTCACTTTAAAATATACGTAATAAATCATTTACTGGTCATCTTAGGGCAAGGTTTACTTAATAAACCTTGATCTTAGGGCCTTAGGCCAGCCTATTGTCACCTTTCGTCTATAGTACTTTTGTACGAGCCCGTTATAATCTTTAATCGCGGTAAGGCCTGTCATTTCAGTTGCAAGATTTAGCGAGTGTTATTTATTTTTTATCAAATCAAATATTAAAACTACATATTTCTAGTTTTGAATAATGGAAGCGTCTTCGTCAACAAGCGTAAAAACGTCGGTCGTAATCTTCAAGAATTATTGGGTCAAAACTGCGATATTATTGACTTTTTGTTGACCCATTCTTTTAATTCTTGTTTATAATATAGTGATAAGCTGCTCTTAAAAAATCAAATTAAATAATTTGTTGTTTTATGATTAGAATATGTATTTCTTTAATTTTTCGTATCTTTTACTAATTTGTTTTATTTTCATCATTATTTTGTTAAAACATTTGCTTATATTAGCTTCATGCACCTGTAAAGATAAGAGATTATTTACTGTAGGCGCTTTCGTCTTTCTTGTTCTTATATGCCTACCCTTTTGTAATTAGCACCAGTCGCCACTGCTTTCTTCATTCCTGCCCCCTCCTCTTCACCCTTTCTCTCCTCTATAACACCTCCTTCATCCACCCCACTTCTAGCACCTTCTTTCCGAAAATCTCATTTCTCTCCCTCCCCTCTTCCCATAGCTCCTCACATTCCCTCATCATATGCCACATACCTTCCCTCCCTTCCCTGCACATTCTACAAACCATTTTCTCGTCCTCTACGAATATGGAAGGCGGACGGTGGACAACATTTATATTCTAAAGCAAATGGTGGAAAGGAAAGGAGGGAAGGTGTGTGGTTTGTTTTTTGAACATAAAGGCAGCATTTGGTAATGTAAATAGGACAAAAATGTGGGAGGTGTTAACGAAATCTGAGATAGGAGAGGATTTGGTGATGGCGATAGGGGATGTGTATGAGGAAGCAAGTAGGTGCACGACAGGAGTGAGGGAAGAGGAAGGCGAACGGTTTAGGACGAAAAAAGGGTTGAGACAGGAATGCCCGTTGAGCCCGACCCTTTTCTCGTTATACATTTGAGATTTAGAAGAGGAGTTACGGAGACATCAAAGGGGAGGGGTGGTAATAGGGAGGCTAAACGTGTGGGTGTTAGCGTATGCGGACGACGTTAATTGGCGTGGTGAAGGGATATTTAGGGAGAAAGGACTTAAGTGCAAATGTGGGAAAGACTAATGTAATGATGTTTCAATAGAGAGGAGGGAGATGGGTAAATTGGGAGGGGGGGGGGAGTGTAGATGAATGGAAATATCTGGGTATTAAGATATGATAATAAGGGCGAGGCGTAAATAAGAAAACTGGCAAATAAGGAGAGTGGGAAGTGGGGAACGAGTTTTTGGGAAGGATATGGGAAAGAGAAGGTGGATTTTTGATAAGCTATTAAGGAGTGTGATGGAATACGGAGCAGAGATATGGGCGTGGAAAGAGTGGGAAAATTCGAGAGACTTCAAGAAAAATAGTGGAGATGGACGTTCTTCAAATATAGGATAGTAGTAAAAAGTGTTGCAGCTTCATCTTTTAGCCAACTGTGGAAAATTGACAGTGTCTGATAAAGCAACACAAGCCATTATAATTTTGCATTTCTTCAATCTGTATATCCATCTTTGTTCGTACATGACTTCGAACGGTCACCGCGGTTTGTAGTGTACTCTTTTCCTTGTCATGCCCGCCATGTTCTGCTAGATATTTTATTAACAAAATAACCTATTAGTTCTGTATATTGTTGAAATTTTGTTGTGGCTTTTCTTCAAAATTGATCCATTCTGCGCCATCAGTATATTTAGGTGTTTTTTGCTAAGTCTAATGACTGGTTTGCTGGTAAATCTTGAATAATGTCATCCGTGTGTATACAGTTTGGCCACATTTTTTGGAGACAGAAGCCAGCTGTTGGAGACGAGTACCATTTTGTATTATTTATTCATATAATTAAAGTAAAGGGAAATAATTTTCAAAACATTTACAATTTCCTCTAGAACCTTATACCACATATAGTAACCAATTTCACATAAGCCTTTGCGGAAAAGTTTTTATAATCTAAATAAATCATTCACTGCTAGATAGCGCTACTTATTTTTCGCAATTTTTGATTTCCAAAGCGTGGCTAACTATAAGTGTAAATAAACAGTACTAAATCATCTACAGGCAAATAAATAGCGTCCGAATTAGGATGGAAAATGTGATCTTTTTTGTCATCTTTACTTCAAAAGTAAACAAAATCAATTTTTTTATCGGAATCCGATAGAAGTTTCTGTATCTCTGTTTCTTTTCCTGCCAATTGAAAATTAAATAAAACAACCCGGATTCAGAAAATACAGAAAAAAAGCAAGTTTACCTTCGAGTACCTACCTATTCCTTTATGAAGTACCTAATATTTATAAGTAAATGTTGAAGTAATCTTCATTAAAATGCATACATTATTCTTTTCTTTCTTCTTCTTTTCCACGAAACTTCTTGATTTTTGCGAAAGTGAGAAGTCATTAGTTCAGAAGAGTATAGTAGCCGATTTAAAATCTTGACATTCACTGCCTCTAAAAATTCGAGAGAGTTCACGTAAAATCAACTTTATAAGACCCAGACTGCAGTTCAAAACATCTTGCTTGGTCCCCAAAATGCCTAAAGTTGCGCGAATCTCTTGATATGTGATGTGCCTATCTTTCTTGATTAGCTGGCGCACTTCTGTTATATCTACTGTTTGCAATGAACTGCCGCCATATTGCTAGTGTTTTAATGCAGCTGTCCATTTACAGTTGTCGTACTGTCGTGCAATATAAATTTTAATATGAAATTCCAAAATTTATAATGAGGTTGTGTGCTTTTACTTGATATAATATCTCAAAAAGTTTTGGGAACAAAAATAAACAAAAACAACATTAAAAGATTAACAGCACGATACAGGACATATAACGAAATTCAATATCTGTTCTACACTTTGACTGGAATTACACGCTTCTGTCTAATTCCTTCCTTCGGATGGTTAGGATTCTGAATTTCTTGAGGTCCATTCGTACCAATCCACCGCTATGAACATCTACGGTTCCACTCTTCTTGCTTACATTCTTCAAAGTATCCTGGTAAGATGATCTGAAGTCTAATGCCTTCCTCTTCTTCAATATCTAGAGTTCATTTTCATTTTGCAAGGAAGAAGAACCCAAAAATTGTATTGTGCATGAGACCACACCAAACGTTGCTTTTTGAACAATTTTGAATGTTCTTATATAGCGTGTAGGTTTCAGAACTACAAATTCTGCAACTGTTTTCTGTTTTCTTCATCATCATCAATTCTTTCGAGAATGTTCGTAGCGAATTCACTCTTTGCAGCATTGAATTTTATGAACAGGAACTTCAGTGTTTTTAGTTTTTACACACCACCGATATACTATTTAAACCGTCTTGGATTCTCTGTAACAATATAACAAAAATAGTCCAAAAATGCCTTTAGTGCTATTTTGGTAACCAACCATATTTTTTTGACAATATGTCATTTATAATTTAATTTGTGCATTTAGTACATTACTCGTACCTAAATGGATGATTGGCAAGCAATTGTATTTGATCAAGATTTAAACAGTGTGCATAAAAATCGTATATGTCAACATTTTTTTATGGTTGAACGTAATGAAGGTGCCGGTAAAGCACTCGACAAATTCTATTTGGGTTCAAAGAAAGATCGTTTAAGTGATGTGAAAATAGTAACTTATCAAGATATTTTGCGTAATATTACAACGTTTTCCACTCGTCCACTAAAAGCCCAGAAACAATCTAATCATTTATATAATCTTGCCGCTAAAGATACTTCTGGTCATTTAGCGAACAATGATCAACTACCACACACCTGGATGGCCAACTTACTTAAGCTTCATATCATGTACTTAATCGATGAAGATGTTACTGAGACTCAAAAACATTTAATGTTGGAAAGTAATTTAAATAATGAAAGAAGCGAGTTATTGAACCCAGTCGAGATGAAACGTAAAGCTCAGCCTTTCGATGTATCCAATCCGGATAATGTGTACCAATTTAAAACCAACACACGTTTCAAAACTGCAGTAGTTGAGAAATCTTTATTTTATGAGTCCATTCCAGTAGAATCCAAAGAACTCTTTTTTGTTATAATAGGATTTTATGATTTTCAATTATTTACAAAGTTATTTCAAGCTAATGTTCCTTGTATTGGATTTATTCAAATAATTGAGCCCGGCTTTGAACCTTATGAGATCGATGTAAGGCCTCCTGGTAAAAAGAAGCGCATGAGCAATAAGGCAAAGGCTTTACTTGAGTTTTGGAAGAAGTTTTACGATCAGTTTGAGAATGAAAATTTTGACCTTTGTTTTCAAAATACGTATCACATGGCCGTTTGCCCACCTTCATTTGCATTCGAGACCGATTATACCACTACAACTACGTGTATACAAGTTTTCAATAGTATATCTACCGAGCTTCTACAATTCGTTGAAATACAGAGATGCTATATTAATTACATTAGGAATTTGAAGATTTGTCACGTTGGACCGAAACCCAATTTGGTATTGTCTCCAAATTATCCTTTGTATAATAAAATTATGAATTTGCTACCTCCCGAATGTTTCAACGTACCTTTCCTTTTGTACGCCATGCTCGAACAACTGAAAGATTTATTCCTACCTCATCTTTCTGCTAAAGTATCTCGAAAGCCATCTGAAATTTTTGTGAATTATGAAATCCCCGTTCAAACAGTTCCCACCCACAAAAGCCTTAGAAGTTGTATTGGTGATGTAATAAACAGAACTGCTTCACCTTTTTATTACCGAAGTGATACCGACCTAACCAAATATTACAATAGCGCAAAAATAAACTTGAAAATTTCTCGAAAACAATTTTTAACTCACGAAAGGGACTTTAACTATATACGTATAAGCCCATACGAAAAAATTCGTGGAGAGTATTTAAGAATTAATCTCGAAGTTTTGGAGAAGTGCCGTTCATCGTTATTGTGGAAGCAGCGCAATTCTAAAGAGATGCAGATATTATTAAATAAATACAATTTGAAAAATTTGGCAGATACTTTACAACTGTCCTTACAGGAATTGCAGTACGCCCTTCATGTAGTACTGTTTCATTCTATTAAATGTAATGGTAATGCTCCAGTTACGGGATGTAATAACTCATTCACCTCATTATTTCCAATGGTGGAAGACAATGCTCCAAACGTAACAAATTTAAGCTCGGGAGATAAAAGTGCTACTATGTGTGAAATTCCAAATTCTTATGAAACTCGAAATTTAGCCTCATTCAAATGGTACGATAAACTTACTTCAGATGTAATGTTGCAAGAACTGATTAAGGCCGAAGAAAATTACGTGTGTATGGATTATAAATTTAACGCTTTTGATGATACAATTCTTTTGCGGTTTCACAACAATCTGGATCAATTTGGAGTGAATCGGCGAGTATGGAATCAATCGCTGAGAACCAGAATTAGTCTGAAAGAGTTTTGTCGTTATATAATTAGTGAAGATTGTGTTTGGTTACAAATTCAAGAGGAACAATTCCTGAAGGATCGAGAAAAAGAGTACGACGAGCAAGTTCGTGCGGAAGAAGCTATAAAGAAGAATTTTTACCCTGAATTGTTTTTTTCCGATACCGATTTTTTACAACCGGGATCATTCAAAGCAAAAGCACTAATACAAGAAAGGAAATCGATCCTTTCTCCTATGACAGCACCAATCGCGACTTTGGAAAAGTTAGCACAACCACCACAACCCCCGTCTGCTAAAAAGCTCAGCCTTCACTTAGCGGAGGAGTCGACCTTTCGGTTTTATGGCTATGATCATTGTGATCAGCGTTTCCAATTAAAAGGATCGACAATTTTATTTTGCAGTCAGGACGGCGTAAATGTTACTGTTGATCAAACTCGATTTTTAAGAGCACCTAATACTTTGTCGATTAACGTATCTGTGGAAGGGCACAGTTTAGTACTTCACAAAAATGATCTAACTTGGTCGGAACCCCTCACCTTTCATTTTAGTTTGGCAAACCAAACTATCGTAGCGTTTGGAAAACCGCTCAAACCAACTAAACCAGAATCTAAGTTATGCTCCAGTCTGTATCAAGCAATCGCAAATGGCAACACTAATTTACGTCAGAAAGTATATTTTGTGTCCGAATCACAAAGCCATGTATTAAAATGTTTCGATGTGCCCATGGTCACCAAGAAAAATTTAATTTTAACTCAAGATTTATTAAATCCCTTTTTAGAAGAAATAGCAAAAAGAAAAATTCCCGTTAAATACTTGGTATCCAATGAAACTTTAAGTAAGGAAGAAATTACCGAAATTAAAAACGCGTTAGCGTCAAGTTCAAAATTAGCAAAATGCGAAAATCCACGAAGAAAAAATACCGCTAAATTTATTACCTTCACTAAGTCTGACAGTATAACGGAAGACGTAATTGAAGAAGTAAGGAATATGGGGAGAGGAGTACGTCAAGCTGTTCCATCGGAAAGTATATCCATTTTAAAAAAGTCGAATAAAAAGTTACTGGAAATAGTTAAAGAAGCCGCAAAAGCTCAATTACCTATTTTTAAAATCTGTTCGAGCAGACTTCATAAAAATCACTACGTAAAACGTTTGAAGTCTTTTGTGTCGGTTCCTGAAGAGACGCTGATAAAACGATTGGCCATAAAACCTCATGTGCACAACATGGGTAGTGAAATAAGGATTACGAAGTTACTACCCATAAAACCTCTCATCGATAGGAATTATCCCAAGTATAACTTAAAAATTTCATTACCATCCGGGTTAATGGTTGAAATCGTACCTGGGACTAACAATATGCTTTTTTGTGTTAAGCAGAACTATTTAGAGGTGGGGCCAACATCAAAATCTATGATCAGTGAGGTCTCGCGTACTCTTCTGCGTAATGGAATGATCGTAATTAAGAGAAGCGATGGAAATATGAGCGTCTTTAATGTGAACGGTGAAGTTGTAAATTGTGATTTACCTTTAATTAAGGAAAAGGGCACTAATGCGAAACGGAAACGTAAGATCTTTTCTTATTTAACGTATTTGCACGCGTATGGTACTGATTTGCCTAAATTTAAGAAGCATATGCAAAAAGTAGTCCACCGTCTAGAGAAACGTGTGATAGGTCAAACATTTACCAGTTATGGTAAATCTAAAGGTAGTAGTAAGTTAAAGAATTGCAAAAGTGGCGTTTATTTACTACAAAATTCATTGACGCCATTTACTAAGCTATCGTTAATAACCTGTGATGGAAAGACAATAACAACTGTAAAAACTGCAATAATGCAAGAAAAGAAGTTTTATAGATCCACTACAACCGATTATGTAAATCAAGAAATGATTTTTTCTCGCGAAGATGGAACCCATAGTTTGCTGAACCGCGAAAGTGTACTTGTTACACAGTTCCCTGATGGTTCTAGGATATCATCTTGGTTATATGTGGAACCAGAATTGATTTACATTGTTGAGGAACCTACACGTTGTAATATAGCTTGCGACAAACAAGAGCAAGCTTCTTTGCACTCTGATACTGAATCTACAGGTAGCACAGCTAAAACACTGGTAACTGAAATGGGCTGGGTCTCTATTTATTTAAATATGAAATTTGAACATCCTAATTTTGCCACAGTTGTATATTACGGCGCAAACAACTATACAGATATTATCGTTCCTGGTAATATAATCGTCAAAATGACAGAATTGGGGGAGTACCATATGGAAATTGGTGAAAGGGTCGTTGCCAATATAACTTGCGATAAATTGGTATTGGAGTCACGATTATGTCATAATTGTTCGGAGAAGTGCACAACAACTTTGAATGTTAAGCCTTATTTCGAGAAAGAAAAAGATGCTCTTAATTCGAGTAAATTGGAACTTCTGAGAGTAGTCGACAGTTTTAGGAAGAAATTCATTGTAAATTATGACGGTAAGTGTTACAAGAGCACTGAGCATACAACAGCAAGAGGAAACAAGGCTTATTGTGAACTGCACCGCCCATCGGAATATCAACAGCTATTTGTACTAACAAGATCTTTAAATGGTTGCAAATTTTGGGACATTCCAGCGTATCAAAGAAAACTCAACCATGCCCAGAAACATGTAAATACGAGTATAAAGACTTCGCAACAGCAGCAATTCTCGTTGGCCATTTTTGAAACATCCATCGATGTGCCAACTGATGACGAATTTATTTTGCCCTATAAAGTAAATGCGTTGACGTTATCCAAGCAGAGAGTACCTAAATCCGACAAGCCTTATTTTTTTTACGTGAAGAGACTAATTCTACGAGCACTTCCAAATGTACAAATCTTATTGCCTTTTTATAGGACTTTGAACGACATGCTTACCGATAATTTTAAAATTATCTGGTCGGGTGCTTCCGAATTTTGCATATTTTACAGTGATATTCTAGTCGAATTTAAAAATAACAAAAGAAGTGAAAAGAAAGCGAAACTTCTAGTCGAAGCCAAGAAAGTGGAACTAAAAGGACCTGCAGTACGTCTATTCGAAAGATTGAATAAATGGAAGCGAGATTGTGCTGCCAAAATGGTTTCAATAAGGCAAAATTCGGTGCCTTTGTATTACGAATCTAAACAAAGAGAGGATATAATGAGGAAGCTCTCTCCCGAATCGTCTCATTCTAAATCTGAACGTATGTCTTCTGAAGAAGTGTCACTCACATACTCAGAAGATGATGATATATGCCACGAAGACTACGAAAGTGTTTCTATAGAGAATGAGACCAAAATCGATGAACCAAATTTGGAAGAAGATGTTAAAACGGAACCATCTTGTCCAAAAAATATTCCCCAGGTTCCGAATGTTAGGTATTCGACAAAGCAGGAATTGATCAACAGTGCTGGTGCCATCGAAATATTTAACGAAGTTATCTCGAGTTTCAGTTCTTTTCTGAAAAATGTGGAGGATAAAAATGAACATGTATCAGTTCAAAAGGTAGAGCACGTCGCCGAAAAAATTTACAATAACATTTTATGTGCTGATAAAGAATTTGATTTTTCGCATCACGATGACTATATTATGGTCGCTTCTACAATTATTGTTAAAAACGTTGCTTGCGAGGGCCTAAATACTACCGAAATGCGTTACCTCTTAAACCTATTAAGTGATCCAATTAAGGCCAGCGTGGAAACTTGTAAAGATATGTACAATAGTTCTTGTAAACCGTGTTCGAACATGCCATCTATGCCTACCGATGGGAATTATATGTCGCAACACATGGTGGAAAGCGAAAATTCGCTTTCTGATTCATTAATAATTGCTCCCGAATCAACCCAAAGCGAATCCGCGTACAAAATTTATTCTTGTTACTCCGGTAAACCTAAAGCCACTACAACGTCGTTGCAAGTTACTCCGAGTGACGAAAAGCAAAAGTCAAGAGGTAGTAGTTTAACGGTAGTATACGAATCGAGTGATGTTCAAAAGGACAATGAGGACACATTGGATTCTAACGCGAAATATCTAGTGAGGTCATCGCATATGAACTTGCTTGAATCGACAGGTGCCAACGAGGTGTGTACGAAGTGTATTGAAACAACATCATTCTGGAAAAATTACGCGAATAGATACAGCGAAGAACCTGTGCATTTCGAAAGCTTTGAAAGGTGTTCTTCTGGAGATTTAAACGAAACAGAAGATCCTAAACATTTTTCGCCCTCAACTGAAATGGAATTTTTTGAATCAAATGAGTCGGTCGTGTTAACAGGTAGCGGTAGCCGAACAGTTGCACTAAACAGGAACGTTGATGAGTTACCCTCAGACAGCATGATGGTTCTATTTAGTATGGCATCCTTAAAAGGAAGAAATATGGATAGTGTGCCCCATCCGTACATTGAACGAGATCCAAACGAAGTGCAGAAGCATCTTTATGGTGCAACTTCCCCTGCGAAGGTATGCGTAGTTCTAAAAGATAACTAACTACTAAACGATGTTTCAGGAAAATAAAACGAAATCTAAACTAATCGAAACGGCGTTACGGAAATGCCCTAAATGCATTAAAAAACGTCCGAGCTTAAAGAAAGAAAGTCTTACTGAGGTCGTAAATCGAATACGAACGGATAATCTACTTTTCAATAGCAAAACTGAAATTGCCGGAAGTGTGTTAAATATTTTAAAATCAGAAATGGAAGAACCCAATATGAAAAAACCAATTAAAAATGTCGTTTACGCTGAAATTACAAATACAGATGCGAAATTGGTTACAGAAAATTGTCCGCCATCTCTTGATTCGGCACTAACTTACAAGATACCACACCAACCAAGAAAAGGGGAGATTGTGAGGAAAAGCGTGGGAGTGGTCACTCAAGAGGGAACCACTGATAAAAGCAATCAAACCCAATCAGTTTTCTTCTCATAATATTTATATATTTTTTACATTTTGTAAGGATGAGTAAATGATTTTTTGAGTTCCATACTATTATCATTTGCTTTACAAGCAAACTCGTGGTTTGAAACATTAAGGTTCAAACCTTCAATTCGAGTCTAAGATATAAATGATCGCCATAAACCTTCCGGCCCATCAAGATGTTTTGGCGGAACTGCATCCTTTGCTTGGACACTGTATGCTAAACACCGGCGCGTGGCGTTGGGGATGTAAATATTAATGGAACCCATCTTGCACTGATCTTAGTCTTGACAAGAGGATTTTGTAAATAGTGATAATCCAGCCATTTTTGAAACCTGTTTCTTCTTGAGAGAAGCACCACTACTAAATGTTCGTTTTTTAGAGCAGTGTTCAAGTGATCCCGTGGAACACCAACAAATTATGTGATTCGACCATACGCTGCATGTGGTTGTTTAATTTACAGTATCCAGAAAGTACACCCACATTGAAGCCCAGGGTCTTTCTTGGTAGCCCTATGCAGAAAGCCTCCAGCCTGCGAGATGCTTCCGTAAGGAAATGTTTCGCATGACAACAGTGCAACATTAAGTGGGAGACTCCGTTCCTGAACCACTCAAGGTCCACAACCACGTGTAGGTGGGGGTCCTCTGTGACAATATGGAATAAAAATACAAATATGCAGATTGAGAAAAGATTTTATTAAAAAAAGTCTTATAAAAAAATAGTGCAAGTGGGTCATACTTTAACGATTGCTTTTCCTATATTTTCACCATTTAAAAGACCTATGAAAGCCCTAGGCATATATTCAAACCCCTCCGTGACCGTTTCTTTATAACGCAATTTTCCTTCTTGAATCCATTTTAAATTTTCTTTAATTCCTTCCATCCAGCGATGACTCCATTTCTTCGTAACAAAACCTCTTACTTCTAATTGTTGAAATACTATCCAAGGTTGTATCATGGTAGCTGAAATATAAATTAGTAGCATGGGTTAGTACTTGTATTATAGTATAGCGTTTCAGAAGAATTACCTTTAGGGAGACTATGTACATCGCAGTTATATGATGAAATTGATCCACACACTGCCACTCTTCCATCTTTGCACATACGTTGTATTATAGAGCTACTAATCTCGCCTCCAACCTACGGTGTACATTCCCGTATGAATAAGAAATTTTATTACAGGTGTGATTCTTACATTATCATAGTAACAATCGATGCCTCTTGGAGTCGCTTCTGATAAAGCATTAATCCAGGTTGAATTTTTATAGTTTATAGCAACGTCAAACCCGATTGATTTCAACCATTTACATTTTTCGTCAGAACCAGTAATCCCAATAACGCGACATCCTTTAATTTTTGCAATTTGTCCAACGTGACTTCCTATAGCACCTGCAGCTGCAGTTATAACTACGGTTTCTCCCGCTTGAGGTTTACATATTTCCGTAAATCCGAAATACGCCGTGTTACTGTGATGGAATTAATTTATGTTGTGCAGCTAATACGAGTATATTCTACGCTCTTACCCGGTGGGACCTAATGCTCCTAAACTCAGAGAGGCGGGAAGTTGTCCAAAGTCTGGCATTATATATGGGAATTGAGGATAATCTGCGTTCGTACTTAAACCATCCGAAATAGTATGTGTTGCCCACCCAAAATGTCCCACCACATATTTTCCAACAGTAAATTCTTTGTTATTTGATTTCAATATTCTTAAAAGAAATTGTTTTAATACATTTCTCCATTTTTAGCTTGTTATTAACTTGAGGAATAAATATAAAGAAGGCAGGCTAAAAAGTTTATTTAACTTAGTTTCTTTGGCGATCATCAGGCCGAGCGTCGGTTGAAGTGAAGATGAAGATGATTTGCAGGTATCAATGAAGAATGGAAATCGGTAGTTGGAATAATAACTGTGCATATGGTGGGTATGTAGTACTTATACTTCATTCTTCATTGACACCTACAAATCATCTTTATCTTCACTACAACCGACGCTCGACCTGATGATGGTTATAACAACCGAAATCGATCGCCAAAGAAACTTTTTAGCCTGCCCTCTTTATATTTATTCCTCTTCAAAGAAAGTTTGATGCATGTAAAAAAGTTTCAACAACGTACTTGGCAACTTGTAATCCTATCATTGTCTTTCCTTCTTTAAGTCGATGAGCATAAGCTCTCATGTAAGGGTCGACGCTTAAATACAGCGCCTCTGCTAAAAATTCTGTAAGCCAGAGTTGAATGAGATTTTTAAACATAGTTATAGATTGTTACCTCCTTCTTTAAGTTCAGGTAAATCCTCTTCAATTAACTTGAAATCTTCTTCTTTAGGCATATTTGTAAATCCATTCTCTAATACAAATTTTTTCGTTCTAACCATTTTGATTTCAGTTAAATCAGTTAAATGTCCACACTAAAACTATAACATGGAAACCGGATTCAATGATTTTATTACAACAATCAGTATTAGGTCAAAGTCTAGTTTAGTAAAATGCGAGATAAAGATAAACGTTTAAATTATGCGACATTGAAAATTTCACTTGCATTTAAACAACGATCTTGAAGTTAGAAGGGTCAGACTACTGTTTTTGTTACATAATAACGTTATCTATAAAAATGATGTTAAAAAATTTCGTTTATTGATGTTGAAATTTTCTGTTCATTAATTACTGCCAGTTTGTAATAGTCACAACACTTTAATTAAAACATACTCTTCTTAAATAACCGATATTATAAAACGTGTACATTTTTGTTTAGGTTCATAAGTGTATGTTGGAGGATTCAACTCGAAATGCTGCCTACTATCAAGCAATATTAGGAAACAAAGAGGTGTTTTCCGGAAAAACGGTTTTAGATGTTGGCGCCGGAACTGGAATTTTGTCAGTATTTTGCGCTCAAGCAGGAGCCAAACGTGTTTATGCCGTAGAAGCTAGTGATATATATCAAGTTGCCGAAGAAATTGTGAAAGAAAATCAATGTGAAGATAGAATAGAGGTTGCAAATATTGCTAGTTTTTGTTTATATGAAAGTAAAGGTGAATTTTTCAGGTGATACACAATAATGTGGAAAACGTTCTATTACCTGAAGATGGGAAAGTCGACATTATTGTATCTGAATGGATGGGCCATTTTTTACTTCACGAAGGTATGTTAGATTCGGTTATTCGAGCGAGAGACAAATTTTTACGTTCCAATGGACTAATTTTTCCAGAAAATGCGACGCTTTATTGTGCTCCTTGCCGGTAAAAATGTGTTACCTACTTTGCTAGATCAGTAATATCGTTTGTTTTCAGCGTACCATCATTAAATGAAGATTGGAAGAATGTTAATGGTGTTTCTATGGTGAGTTTCAGCAAACGATTAAAGTCTCATTCATTAAGTTCGCCCTTGATATTAAATGTAAAACCAGAAGACATACTATCAGAACCTGAAATTCTGTTATGGGTTGACTTAAGAGAAGCTACTTTGGAAGATTTAAATAGTAACAAACTTCGCCAATTGGCAGTTGTAGATAAGTCGGGAAGGTACCAAGGCATTTGTTTATGGTTTACATGTTCCTTTCCATCTTCGACAGGTGAACCGGTGGTGTTATCCACCAGTGCTGATGAACCCATAACGCACTGGAAACAAACTGTTGTCGCTTTGCCTGCGGATATATCTGTTGAAAGAGGGCAACCAATTGCTTATGACATTTCTATTAATAGATCGCTTGAAGACAGCAGAAAGTATAGTCTCGAAGTGGAGATGTTAGATCCAGATGATGTAACACATCCTGAGTATTGCACATGTTTTAAAACAAAGTGCATTTTGACTAGAGCTGTTTTAGAAAAATATGAACATGATCAAATGCAGGAATGAATCTTTTAAGTGTGTTTCTCATATTTTCTGTCTTAAATAAATCTGGCATTTGGAATTATATCTAGGTACCATCGATTCCAATAAAATATGAAAGTTGTGTAAAAAAATTTCTCTCTTTCCAATGAAACTTCCCTGTTAATTGAGATGCTGTGTATTTTGTTGTCCCTCCAAATGGTCTCGAATGGGAATAACTATAGGTACTGTTGTATCCCGTTGTATTTTGCAAATTTATATTTATAGGTCTATTTCTTTGGAAAAGTGCCAAAATTATTGCAAGTTCGGCGGCTAATAGAAGGCAACCCATGAAAAGTTACTTCTCCAAATAAAATATGCTATTTTTTCTTCAAACTTCCGCAAATTTACGCAAAACATTTATTTTTAAGAGATATTATTAGCGGCGTTTTGTGAAGTAGGTATTTGTTTTCACGAATGGGTAGGTAAATGCTGTTTCCTTGGTAACGCAGTAAATAACCTTATTATTGAGCATTGAACTGTACTTTTTGATGTATCCGATAAGGTTCAGTAGCATCGCTCGTTTTGTTGAAGGTATGTTTCAAACTCAAAAAGACGTCGTAACTTTCACTGCCCTTACTAAGAATTCCACAGTATGTCTATTCTTAACCCACAGAAAATAGTAAACAAGTATATAGGTAGGTAAGTAGCTTCGAACATATTATGTTCGAAGGTAAGTATAGTGTGTTTCCATAACAAACACATACAGAAAAACAAAAAAAAGCGCGAACTGACAAACGACCAAATTTGTTGGCCAAATGAATAACACAATTGTATTGACACATTCTAAATTATCTTGGACGATTGTAGTCAACTGCAGATCCCCCTAGTGGGCACCTCATAAATAAAGAGGTCCAAGGAGGTTCTCAACGTATAAAATTATACAAGGGGTTCCATTAAACATTTTTTGTTTGTTTGTTTGTCACAGGTTCTTGAAGTACCCTGTACATGTGAAAATATTTTCCTGAAATGCGCCCTTATCAATAATTAACAACTGCGTTTGAATGAATCTTCTAACTTTTTGGTCTCAGTACTATAGAAGCCCGATACGCTATTGAAGGGCCCTGTACATCCTTTATATTTGTACAATACAAGGTCGTTTATTAAGGTTGGCGAGGTGATATCTCAGGAAGATAGAGCTTTGCGGAAATATTTCTAGAGAAAAGTGACCAAGAGAAATTGCTGGAAATAATTTTAAAATTCCTAATTCTACTTTTAATGGACGTAATTGCTAGGCTCATGTAAGAGAAGGCAATTTTCTACATAATATCCCCATATAAGTTGTCAAAAACGTGCTACTATGGTAATACAACTAAAATTCTGAATCTCTTTGGTATAACAATGGAATAACGATTCTTTCACTCAATGACTTAACAGTTGCAAGGCGAAAAATAGGAGGAGGGAGAGAGGGATATCTAGCGATTAAAGGTAGGTACTATAATTTAGATTTGGCTTAACCGCATTTTGGCGTTTAAAATAACCATAGTATATGAATGGATGCAACCCACACTAGAGGGCGCTATTTGAACAATTCGCATTGTTATTATTTTTCTGCAATATTTTAAATGAAACTACAACTTTTATAGCATAGTTGGAAAGTAGTAGTAGTAGTAGTATTTTGGCAATTATTCCCATGTTTCCATGGAATCCCAATTTTCTGTAAGGACTATCTAGATATTTTGTTAAAAGGCCGAATTAGAATAATATGGGACGTTTGACTATTGAACTTTGAATACAATTGTTTTTTCAGTTGAATTGATATTAATTATTATTTTACCAATCACTCTGAGTCGAATGAAAATATAGGTATAATTAATATCAGGCTAAATTTCAGAATGTTGTGTTTGCTTACTTATTTAGTAGAGGTATATTATGTATCATTTAGGTATTTATTTAGCAAAAGATACTACTTTCGATGAAATAATTCGTTTGAAACTAAAGTGCGTAGTAAAATAAAAATTAGGCAACGTATTACATACCTGGCTTTTTGAAGAGTTTAATGCAAGACATTCAATAGTTCAAATTCACAACTAAAAATAATCTTTTCTTCATAATCCCCACTACTTAGTTACATAACACATAATCTAAATTTAAATTCATTATCTGCACAGTAAGTTTTAAAATGCAGATGTTTTATCTTGTTTTTTTGAGCAATTTAAATGAGGTCACTGTGTAGGAGGCATCAGGATGGATCAATGAAAACGTAATTGAAGTACCACAACGTATCAGGATAAGTAGATAATTTTCTTTGCGTTCACTTTAATATAAAAATATGGGACAATATAAATCAATGATACTCATTGAAAATCTAAAGTGAAACTAGATTTTATTATAATTCTATGGACCAATTTTTTACTTCTTTAAAGTACCTAATGGTACTATTAAAACGATGGGGATTGGATATAATCGTAGTTATTACTACCATTACGATTGTAATTGTTGTTTAATATAACGATATTGATTAATATAATCAATGATAACGAGTTAATACGATAAGCGCACTTAGTTTAGTGAACAAACATTAAGTTCACGTATTTTACCTACTCATTGTACTAGGGGACGTAAAAGCAAGGGATGTGCAGTTGCTAAAGTTGTGGTATTCAAAAAAATTAAATTATGTTTAAGAAATACATATCTATTATACATATAAAGTAGTTCACATAAAGTTCACCGCGAAACCCGAAAAATACGCATTTCCTCAGACCGCGAGCAAAACTGCGGGTAAGCAGCTGGTATACTATAAATTTTAAATGATTCCTATAGCATTTCAACACATTTAAAATGATAAAAGACCCTTGACTGTTATTAAGATATTTAAACAATTAAAAAGATATGTAACAGATATTTTAAAGGTACCTATAATGTTTACAGTAGGTAATTACGTTAAACTTATAAAACTGACAATCACGCCCCTTTTTCAAAAAAAACTTTTCCTTTTTACTATAGTTGCCCCCCCCCCCCCCCCCCCCCTGTAAAATACTGAAATGGCGCCGCTGTACTTAGGTCTAACAAATATGTTTGTAAATGCATTTTCACACAACCATTCGACGCGCGAACAATGCAAGGTAAAGCAAAGTAAAATTTAGAAAC
This sequence comes from Pyrocoelia pectoralis, assembly GCA_036250285.1. Taxonomy (NCBI): domain Eukaryota; kingdom Metazoa; phylum Arthropoda; class Insecta; order Coleoptera; family Lampyridae; genus Pyrocoelia; species Pyrocoelia pectoralis. Next base: position 12,150,372 of record CM070075.1, read on the forward strand.
CATAATTCTTTTATGTTTTTGGCTCTTCTGGGACATCCGACTCCCCATCGCGCAGTGCCTTAGAATGTTACTACACTCGCTCTTTTCGACGGTGTATACTATGTATCTACATCTTGTATTATTGTTATTTATTTGCCAAGCAGTTGCTAATCAATCATAATTACAAAAATTTGCAAATACCCAACCAAAATTTCCAAATAAAGTGAAAACGAAAGAATTAATGCACCATTCTCTCTGATGATAATAAATTAGCAATTATTTGTGAAAGTTAAATCCAGCAAGATTGAGGGAGGAAAGTGTATCATCATGAGATTACTTGAATTGTAAGAAAACAAGTTCCACTTCCACCACATGCGACTCTGTTTCAAAATTGAACTAAACCTTTTTTACAACTCCCCAAAAAGAAAAACGATCAGATGTACAATTAATATGGTTACTGGTTCCTCATTGTGATGTAAGCGCAATTGATTTGATATGGGGTTATATGAAAAATATGGTAGTGAAGACTAATAAAGAAAATGTCGCCAAAAATAGAAATAGCATGGAGGTAATGGCGAATCTTTGCAGAGATACACTGAGATCAGTAACTCCTGAATTAGGTATGGAAAAGCTGCGCTGAGCACACTCAAAAAATTGAAGAATATTATTGGGAAAATGATCAACTAAGTGAAGATATTGCCTTATATTATTCATCTCGGTGATTTTGATTTAGAAGAAGGTAAGTTTGTAATAAAAATAGTTCGATAACTGCTTGATGTCAACTTATTTTATAATCTAAATTATTTCTAATAGGTTATCTAATCTGTAGACCATATTATAAAATGGTCAGTCCAAAGTGTAATTATACACTAGATAACCTTTCCAAAACATGTTTGCCTTAAACACGTGGTATATATAAAGTCATCAACACGATTCGTCTGGTTATTATATTAAGTCTAGTTTTAGTAAGATGATAACAGCTAAAAAATTTATTTTAAAACGCTTATATAGTGGTGTCCCAAAGGATACAGATGTTGACATTGTCGAAGAAGAATTGCAACCTATAAAAGATGGAGGTAAGGTAATACTTAAATGATATTATTATAATTCAATGAAGCCTACCTTCTTCGTAAACTTGTGAATATATGACTTCATATTCCCTTTATATTCTTAATTAAAATATTAATAACATTTTAGAATTTTTAACCGAGGCCGTATACATTTCGGTTGATCCATATATGAGGACATTTCCCCCAAATATTGGAGCGGATTTAGAAGGAGACCAAGTAGCGAAGTAAGTACAGGTTGCCAGCAGGCCCGGATTGAAGAGTTGAGGGGCCCGGGTCTCTTTATGTCAAGGGACCCTTTTTTAAACTCCGCGAAAACGCCGCTGCTGTTCTTCTGTCAATGTAGGCGCGGCCGGCATTCGACATGCACCGGCACGCGAACTATCTGATTGCTTGAGTAGTTTATTCTATTTTTGAATTTTAATGCAGTTAAAAAAATGCATTTCGAAAATCCACTGCGGTATTTATTTTTTGTAGACCCAAGTGGTATCCTCCTATGAAATGGGGGCCCCTTATCTAATGAGGCCCGGGGATGTACCCCCCCCCCCCCCCCCCATCTCTTAATCCGGCCCTGGTTACCAACTACAAAATTCGTAACTGAAGTATTTCAGAATAATAGAAAGTAAATCAAAAGAATATCCGGTTGGTAAATACGTCGTTGCCAGTTTTGGTTGGAGAACACATACAATAGCAAAAGAAATTCCTTTACCGGGTGGGATTCTGACCGATTTTGAGAACTTGCCCCTATCTCTAGCACTTGGTATGTTAGGAATGCCTGGGTATGTTTAAGGTACTCGGTGACATTTTTAGTTCATTCTGCTTTATTTATTTCAGTAATACTGCTTATCTTGGATTTTTGACTATATGTAAACCAAAAGACGGAGAAACAGTTGTTGTATCGGGAGCAGGAGGTGCCGTTGGTAGTCACGTAGGTCAAATTGCAAAAATAATGGGGTGTAAAGTTATCGGAATACTTGGAGATGACCTAAAAGGAAGGTATATTACCGAGGAATTAGGATTCGATCATTATATTAATTATAAACGTGGGAATGTGAAGAACGAACTTGAAAAGTTGGCCCCTACTGGTATCGACTGTTACTTTGATAACGTAAATAAATTATGTCCTCTTTTTCATTGTAATAGGTGTTTTTTAAAGGTTGGCGGAGAAATAAGTAGCACCGTAATCAACTTAATGAATACACGTGGCCGTGTATGTGTTTGTGGTGCCATATCGGAGTATAACTATGATCCACATAATTATCCCAAAGGTAAATTCTACTTTGTCTAAAAGCAAGTGATTAAAGTTCTTTTGGTAGTTTCGCCGATACTTGGTACTATTCTGGTAAAGCAACTTTATGTGGAAGGGATGTTTGTGTATAATTGGATTGATCGATGGAATGAAGCCAAGGAACATAATTTAAAATGGATCAAAGAAGGGAAATTAAAGTATAAGGAAACTATCACTCATGGATTTGACAACACCTTTACGGCATTTCTAGGTTTGTTTCAAGGTAAAAATTATGGAAAAGCTATTGTAAAGGTTTAAATTCTTTCTTAATAAAATTTTTGGAATATACGTTATAAGTTGACTATAGGTAGATATATTTTAAAAATTAGGTGGGTTAAATCTCAGCGTTTGTGTTTGAACCACTCCCACAGAGCGCTATACCCTTTAATCGTGCCTTTAAGTAGCAAATAATTAAATCTGTATATTAGTGTGAAATTAAATTGGGAGCATAATGCCAACGGAATGTTATAAAATTGTGAAAACAAGTTGTAATATTATATAAAGTGAAACTAAGTAAAAATATATGGAATCTGTTAATCTGTAGTGTGTGTGCGTGTGTGGGTGTGTGTGTGAGTAAATAAGAATAGGGCATTCAAATTTGGTAATTCATTAATTACCTGCCTAAAGGGGAATCCATTGAAATGACTTCCCTACGAGATGATTTGCAATTAACCCAAGTGAGGACCAAAAGTTTGGAATAATGCATTTTTTTCGTTTCCTGTCAGAAATATCAAAAAACTATTGGACACGTCAAATTGATTTTGGTCATGGAAAACATTTTGCGATAATTTTCAATTTTCCAACTCCCACCCCTTCTGTGCAGTGACGTCATCAATTATTTTTTTAAATGAGAAGACCCCACTTTCTTAACGGCTTTCAATAGATTATAAAACGACGATTTCATCAAATATACACATTCTACCTTTTAGGTGCAGATTTCACGAGATATTAATTTTTTAAAATAGAAAAATGAGAAAAACATCAAATAGTGTTGTCAACAAATAAACAAATTTTATTTGTAAAAATAATGTTAAATGGTTTTTTCGTTTAGTAACGATAATTATCCTAAACAATAATTAGAGTAAATTTTCAAATTGAAACGCATTTTCTTCTTGACAGTACGCCAATCGCTTGAAACTCTGTGCAAACATTTTGCAAAGTTTGTGGTTGTATTGCAGTCATTTCCTGACTTATTTTTTCTTTCAAGTCTTCGATATTATTCGGTCGATTGAAGTAAACTTTACATTTAATATATCCCCATAAAAAGAAATCCCGTAGAGTCAGATCTGGAGACCGAGTCGGCCATTCAATAAACGTTCTTTTTTGATGTTTTTCTATTTTAAAAAATTAATATCTCTTCAAATCAGCACTTAAAAGGTGTAAAGTGTATATTTGCTGAAATCGTCGTTTTATAATCTATTGAAAGCCGTTAAGAAAGTGGGGTGTTCCCATTAAAAAAAATAATTGATGATGTCACTGCACAGAAGGGGTGGGAGTTGGAAAATTGAAAATTATCGCAAAATGTATTCCATGACCAAAATCAATTTGACGTGTTTTTTGATATTTCTGATAGGAAACGAAAAAAATCCATTATTCCAAACTTTTGGTCCTCACTGTATAATATATCAGTTCTGATCAAATACGAGATAAGGCGTAAGATACGGTCACTTACAGTCCTGCATGCTTATATATACTTTCAATGTTTCTACTTTGCGCCGCATGGTGGGATCATAACCATCTTTCACAGCTGAATAGATCCAGAGTCCTTATAAGGTTTCTCTCGAATATTCGTGAAATATAATGCATTCAGTATTGTACTATAAATTCTGTATTCTGAATCTGAATTCATATTTCAGGTGGGAAAAAATCCAAGTGAATTTTTGTCGATCCTCATATCTGGGCCCTTTGGACTACTTCCTTGATTAGAATCGTGCGGTCCAGTAACGTCAGTTTAGGTAATCCTACACGTGGAATATATTTTGTGGTATGTGAGATAACCTCTTCTACTCTCGCATAATGGAATGATATTTATCGGGGTTTAAATAAAAAGCTTGTTGCGAACGAAATATAATAAAAAAAAATAGTAACATAAAACGCGTCGTAAACTAATTGCAATTTTGCTCGTTGCCAACATCCTTATTGTGAGTAACTGAGTAACTTAGTGACTGTAGAGAATTACTATCTCTGATATATTGGCGGTCACTAACGTGCCCTCCAATAACAACTGCGCAAAATATACGCCTTTTTCAGAGCCGACACATTATAGCTGGTTACCTGTTTTTTGACACACAAGCAATGACGTTTTTATAAAGGATCAGATAAATCCTTGCTGAGTATAAAATGAAATACGATTTTGGTTTTGGTTCTACAGGGTAGACCATTTTAAGTGATACACGCGAATATCTCGAAAAGGAGAAGTTTTTTCAAAAAATGTTTCAGACGAAAGTTTTATGGCTTTGAAGGGGAAAGATGATGGCATTATCAATTTAATTGTAAATGGCGCCACTTTAGAGATTTCATCATGGCGGCAATTTTTGTAAATGAGAATGAATTTTTTTTCCAAATGAAAGTTGCAGCTGGCAGTAAGACGAATACAACAGTTTTTTCATCGGATCACTTTTCACTGAGTTACGGTGTTCCAAAGTTTATAAATTAAGTAAAAGTTTCCACCCCCTGTGTACATATTTTGTAACTCCACACCACTCTGCATCTGTCTCTCTCCCTCTCTGTGGTGTTCCTATCCGCTATCTGGATCGATTCTGTTTGATCGTCAATCAGCTCCAGGCGATTTTTTTTTACAAAAATGTTCGAAGATGTTTCCATTTTCTTGAATACATAACGCGATTCTTCGCTCAAAATGGCTAACAGTTGTTAGTAATACGACCCGTGGTATGTTTGTACACGCAGTTTCGATTCTCTGAATCATGTCTTCTCGAGTTGTGGGCTCCCGCTCGTACACGACATTTTTTAAATAACCCCTTAAATAAATGTTGGGAGGTCGCGCTGGCTATGCCACTGGGGGTGGAAACTTTTACTTAATTTATAAACTTTGGAACACCGCAACTCAGTGAAAAGTGATCCGATGAAAAAAAAACAAAAAAACTGTTATATTCGTCTTATTGCCAGCTACAACTTTCATTTGGAAAAAATCCACACCCATTTAAAAAAATGGCCGTCATGATGAAAACTCTAAAGTAGCGCCATCTACAATTAAATTGATAATGTCATCATCTTCCCCCTCAAAGCCATAAAAATTTTGTCTGAAACATTTTTTGAAAAAACTTCACCTTTTCGAGATATTCGCGTGTATCACTTAAAATGGTCTACCCTGTATATCATTTATTAACAGGCATTTGTCATTTATTGGTTATTCAACATTTTTTGACATCTCCCAAATATGTCGTTGTTTCCCATGACAAAGCCAATTCATTACGTCTTCTTCAAATTGCCCATCGAATAGGTCATGAAAACGAATTGCACTGCTCCTAAAATTGAAACCTAATATACAAGACTGATAAAGGTAAGGTCCGGTGACCTTGGCGGCCAAGGAATAGGTCCACCTCTACCGATCCATTTATTAGGGTACAGTAAATCCAATTCTCGCGCGTATTCTAACTGTTGTTTGCTTTAATTATTTGGAACTTAAGATAGTCACAGGACTTGAGTTTTGTTCTTTTGCGTTGATAACAACTATTTAAACGGTATTTTGTATTAATAATTAAACAAAAATGACTTTTAACAAATTTTTTTACGTGAAATTTTAAAAATCGTAAATATTAATAAAAGTACAAAAAATAATACCAGGAAATAATACACAGTTGAATAGGGTTTTTTGTCGAGAAACTGATGGTAAATAAAAATACAGGGTGTTCCATTTAAAATATTCGTATAAATTCTATTTAAAGTTCACAAAATTTGAATTCTCATTTTAAACACTCGGTATAAAATTAATCACTTAGTTTTTATTTGTAGAGTAACACGACATTAGGGTAATATTATTCGTCTTTTTTTGAAGAATAACTTAGTTATGAATATTATAATAGTCCGACCTTGAATTGTACCAAATTTTGACAAGATAATTAATAACTTGGCAACCGCACATCCAATATCAAAAAAAATTTCGGGCTTGATATAAATATGGTTGGTCGATACATGAAGAGACAAAAATACAGGGTGTCCCATTAAAAAAAAGTGACATTTTCCTGCCACGTGAAAATGCAACATACTGTAGATATAAAAATGTTTTTAAAAGATGCGCAATTCAAATCTAAGCAACCTTTATTTGAAACTTTTTTCTGTATCTTCAACCCACATTGAGTTATCGACCGATTACGGAGCAGTTATAAATAAAATAAATAAATAAATAAAATAATAAACAGTTATGATATCAATTTTTTTTTACTGTTTTTTTCGGATGTCTTTTTGATCAGAAATTCTATAGCCCCTAGAAACACATAGTACCGACAACGTTTGATCTTGCCGACTGGAGCAAAATTGGTTGGTAACAATGGTAACACTAAAAATTCCCTAAGCGGATGAAGTGCGTGAATAGAAAGCGCAACAGCGCAAGCGCCACATGTGTTTTTTCGCTTTTATTGTTTTCTCTATTTGTTTACATTGCAATCTTTCCATCTGAAAGTTTCCGTAAATAACATGTAAATTGTAAATTATTATAAGTGCGAGGTTGCTTTACAAGAGGTTGCACCAGCAGTGGCAAAAACGGACAAAGTTTATTTAGAATCCCTGCGAAAGTGCGAACCTTAGTAGTGGTTTGTGCCTTAGTAGGACAAAAACATGGTTAACCTCACTTTCCCCTTATAAACAAAAATATACTTACAGTAATTTAGGTAATTAAATTAAATGCATCCTTTAAAGTAATGTGAATTGCTCGCATTGAAATTGTATAATTTGCAATTTATAAGTTATTTGTGTAACGACAGGCCGTGAAGGTGAACTATTGAGGCTGTAACAAAAGGTATTAGGTAATGAGAGGGCCCGATTAGTCTGAAAACGGCTGTTAAGCCATTTTTCATAAATTTTCTAGGTTTTTAACGTTCCATGAATGGTTCAATTAATCACATTAGTTATGAAAATTTAACCTCAAATAATAAATCATAACATTTGAAATTAGCGTCGATTGCCTTAGGGAGTTTTCGTATTTCAATGTTGATGTCAGGTTTGCTCCAGCTTGTCGGTACTATGTGTTTCTAGGGGCTATAAGAAATTCATACCTATTACGCCACCTATTGAACAGTAGTTAGACTGTATTTCTACAATTAAAAATTGTTATCGAATTTTTTAAAATACTATGTATTTTACAGAGAGTGTACATACACTAAGTAAATCACAAACGCCGATTGATTGTTGGCGTTTGATATTGATATAGTTGACATATTTTCCGGCTCGTTTCTAAGGTTGGGGCGGTGGCAGTTTTATATTTTGATTTGACCAGGTTATCTAATCTGTAGATTGGTTAGTCCAAAGTACCTACACGTACGTTTGCGTTAAACACGTGGTATATAAAGTCATCAACACAATTCGTCTGTACATTATAATTACCTATTAAGCCTAGTTTTAATAAGATGACAACAGCTAAAAAATTTATTTTAAAACGCTTATATAGTGGTGTTCCAAAGGATACAGATGTTGGCATTGTCGTAGAAGAATTGCCACCTATAAAAGATGGAGGTAAGGTAATAAATCCCTATTATTATTTAAAAATTACACATAATTTAGACAAATAGTGTTGTAAAGGTGGGTATAGTTTACCAGGTTTTTCCATTTATTTATTTAGATTGTTTCTCAAATTGTGGGAACAAAGTTTCCGCAAGTGAGAGTGTCAGCAGGAAGGAAAACATAATTACAATACAATTACATTAGATCAGACATAACAAACATTCGCACATACATGACGCAACGCAAATAAATTTAAAGTTGATCAGCAGGTAGGTACTTAATTAGAGAAAGACAGGTTGGTACGCCTAATAAAGAAATGTCCGAACCTATTTGGCCTTTTTAGTGATAAACAGAGGCACCGGAACCGGAACAAATGTTGTTAGTGGAGTCTCTTACATTTTTCAAGTAGAAATTAGAATGGTTGAAAAGATTTACCTATTTTTAGATTAGTAAATAAATAGGGTAGGTATGCAGAGTAACCGATGGGATAGAACAGTACTCATTGTATTCTAAAAGTGGCTGCGTGGGTACTGGTTTTATTGTGATCTTTTAACATGTTCTAAAATGGATTTACGCGATTTATGAAATTATAGGAGGGGGGAGCCTTGCCCTGTAGTAGCGGCGTCGCTGGTGATATAATCGGTGCACATATACAGGATGTTAATAATAAGTGGTAACACCCGAAAACGGTAGTCAGAACCAGAACTCATTGAAACAAATAATTCTTAGTTCAAATTTTTCATTTTATTAGTTATTGACGCTTTTTGTTTTTCGAAACATTGTCATTACTCCCTTATTTTAAGGAATATTTAAAAAATATAAAAACTTTCAGCACTTGCTGTCGGTTTTCTAAAACATTTGTAGTTTTTTCTTTTTGTAGTTACAATTATTTTCTATTTGATCAAATAACAAAATGGCGACCGACCAAAAATTTCAAAACAAGATATTTTGAAAACCACTCCATCGATTTTTGAAAATAAAACATTTATATATTAGCCTTAAACTACTACTCATTTGTCCGAAACATTTTTTTCGATCTATCCAAAAAATGTTTTTATTCAAATTGAATTACAAAAGATAAATTTGAACAAACTACAACAATCATTTTGGAGTTACACATTCTCCTACGACGACGTCATCGTCATAAAGTAAATAGTGACTTGAGCTCAATCTTGCAAAAATGCCATAAAAGGTGAATTATACTTTTTGTTTGTCTTGTGGTGCTGGAGATATTATGACCATGACATAGTCAGTAGTTCTATTATTTAGGTTTCAAGGAAAATTGTTATTTGAACATTTCCGGAATTAAACTCTAGAAATGTCTCTTTGTCACAAGTAGGTAAGTACAAGTTTAACACAAATATGGATGTTGCTCCCTACCTTCTTCGCAAAAATTGTAAATATACAGGGTGTTTAGAAAAGATGCGGCAATATTAAAGGGGGTGATTGCCCAGGTCATTTTATACAAAAAAGTTCCTATGAACGCTTTCCGAAAACCCTTCGTTACCGATCTACACAGCGTGTTGAAGTTTAATTAACAAAATAAAGATTAGATTTTTCCAAAACGGCTTGAGATATAATAAAATTTTAGGCGTGTTAATAGCTATGGGAGACACATACTTTGCAATACAACAACAGGCTATTTTTCAAGAAAAAAACAGGACTGTTTAAAAATATTTTTGTACGCACGATAAATGGATATGCACTAAAATGTTTTTTTTACTAAAAAACGATACGTCGTACGATAAAAAGTTAAGAGAGCTTTTTTCTTCACAATTGAACAAAGAATAAAAACATATTTTTATCTTTAGAGAAATCAGCGGCGTCCTATTTTCTTCTTGAAAAATAGCCTGTGACGTGGCAATACGCGCGCAACTAGTACGACTAAAACATCGTATTGTATTGCAAAGTATGTGTCTCCCACAGCTATTAACACGCCTAAAATTTCATTATGATATCTCAAGCCGTTTTGGAAAAATTTAATTTTTACTCTTTTTTTTTAATTAAACTTCAACACGCTGTAGATTGGTAACGAAGCGTTTTCGGAAAGCGTTTATAGGAACTTTTTTGTATAAAATGACCTGGGCAATCACCCCCTTTAATATTGCCGCATCTTTTCTAAACACCCTGTATACAAAATGACATCCCCATATTCCCTTTGTATTGTTAATTAAAATATTAAATAAATAATTTAATAACATTTTAGAATTTTTAACCGAGGCGGTATACATTTCGGTTGATCCGTATATGAGAGTATTTACCCCAAATATTGGAGCGAATTTAGAAGGAGAACAAGTAGCCAAGTAAGTAGGTATACGATACCAGCTACAAAATTGGTAACTGAAATATTTCAGAATAATAGAAAGTAAATCAAATGAATATCCGGTTGGTAAATATGTCGTTGCCAGTTTTGGTTGGAGAACACATACAGTAGCAAAAGAAATTCCTTTACCGGGTGGGATTCTGACCGATTTTGAGAATTTGCCTTTATCTCTAGCACTTGGTATGTTAGGAATGCCTGGGTATGTTTAAGGTACTCGGTGACATTTTTAGTTCATTCCGTTTTCTTATTTCAGTAATACTGCTTATCTTGGATTTCTGACTGTATGTAAACCAAAAGATGGAGAAACAGTTGTTATATCGGGAGCAGGAGGGGCCGTTGGTAGTCACGTAGGTCAAATTGCAAAAATAATGGGGTGTAAAGTTATCGGAATACTTGGAGATGATCTAAAAGGAAAGTATATTACCGAGGAATTAGGATTCGATCATTATATTAATTATAAACGTGCGAATGTGAAGAACGAACTTGAAAAGTTGGCCCCTAATGGAATCGATTGTTATTTTGATAACGTAAATAAATTATTTATCCACTTTTTCATTGTAATAAATCTTTTTTAAAGGTTAGCGGAGAAATAAGTAGCACCGTAATCAGCTTAATGAATGAACGTGGCCGTGTATGTGTTTGTGGTGCCATATCGGAGTATAACTATGATCCACATAATTATCCTAAAGGTAAATTCTACTTTCTGTAAAAGCAAATGATTAAAGTTCTTTGTTAGTTTCGCCGATACTTGGTACTATTCTGATAAAACAACTTTATGTGGAAGGGTTTAGTGTGTACGGCTTTACTGATCGATGGAATGAAGCCAAGGAACAAAATTGGAAATGGATTAAACAAGGAAAATTGAAATATAAGGAAACTATCACTCATGGATTTGATAACACCTTTACGGCATTTCTAGATTTGTTCCAAGGTAAAAATTATGGAAAAGCTATTGTAAAGGTTTAAATTCTTTCTTAATAAAATTTTTGAAATGTACGTTGCAAGTTGTCTATAGGTATATTTTAAAAATTAGGTGGGTTAAATCTCAGCGTTTGTGTTTGAACCACTCCCACAGAGTTTAAGTAGCAAATAATGAAATCTGTATAGCAATGAAATTAAATTTCGACAAGCCCACCTGGCCTTGATTTGGAGCATGATTCAGAGTCTCAAGGGGCTGCTTTTTATGGAAGGCCAGATAACTTAGCCGGTTCCTAAATGTGGTGAAAGTTAAAGAAAAGGACGGTATATCAACCAAACTTTAAGTTTGGTTACTAAATTCAATAAGTCTGTCTGTGTGTGCATTGATTATACAATATGTCTGAAAAAGTTGGCAACATATGGGAAACTTTTTTATTTCTAATGTTACGAAAAAAAGTTATTCTTTATAAAAAGTTCTGCATGTTCTAAAATCTAAAATGCAATCATCAGATATTAAATTTTTTCAGTCGTGTACGCGGTTGGTCAAAAAATAGGAATTTTGCTCAAGAGTAAAGTACCTACCTTTATTTTTGACAATATCGAAAATTGTTATTAAAAAAAGTTGATCAGAACTAAAAACTACGTTCAAATATGCAATTAGATCCTGCTAGTTAAAAATTTGTTTATCAGTGCATCCTAGATTTCACGTAACTACACTTAATTTGCATTGTTATTGTAGACAAAAATAGGAAAAAAATAGCGTTATTGTTTGTTGCTTCCTTTAATTTTATTTTCAGAATTGGGTGATAAAATAAAATAATTCAAACTATTATCACGGAAACAATTACCTTTAGATATAGGACATATCAGCATATCGAGAAATAAAACGCTCTTTTGTTTATGATAATCTCCAATTTTGTTGCTCTGCTACCAATGAGGTCGAAAAAACTTGGTCTAGAATCGAATATGGATGTCAAAAATATGAAAATCTATAGGGTCTTCCATTTAAAATAATCGAGTACGATCCTGTATAGACGAAGCCGAGAGCGGTGCGGGCCTGAAAATATTTATAGGTTGTAAACAAGGAACACCTCAATAAGAAATGTCTCTTGACCTTTTGTCCTAAAGTTAATATTAAAGGTACTATCGAAGAACGAAGGGCAAGTGTATACATATTTTATAATTAATATACCGGGTGGCCATCCTACTCATTCACGTTACAACATAAATAAATAATTTAGAAAACAATATATCCTACTATCTCCCCCCTCCCCCCCCAACCATCAGTAGACTTCTATCATCTTCTTTAAATTTTTTGGTCACTTGTTTAACCAGTTTTGCGCAAATATTCGCACGTCAACGTCAACGTGATTTTCAAAATTTATGCCACTTGAGGGGATGAGGGAGCGGTTGTCAATGAAAATCTATAAGCGTCTGTTGAGTGAAATGGACCGAGTATGGGCGCTTCTATTGGGTTACTTCCATCTTCTTGACAGAAATATTGGTTTAACACACTCCCGAGACAATAGTAAGAGTTTCTATTACATAATATGTAACAGAGAGTTTTCATCAGCTTCAAGAGCAATGTTTCGGTGTAAATTTGAACCCTATTCGAAGATGTTATTGGACAGCACTTACGACTGGATGTAAAAGCTTTATTGGTGGCAATTTTCACGAAGTGAAATTCCTGGGGTGTTTGCTAAATATTTCAGCTCTGTACACAGTAGTGAAAAATCGAAATATAATATCAGCGATTTAACAAGCAATATATTTTTGAATGAAAATTGCAATAACAATAGTTTTCATTTTGGTAAAATAGTAACTGCAGATGTCCTAGAAGGTTTTGATGATTTGAAAAATAAAAATAGTAACGGCCCTGATGGGATACCAACTTTTATTTTTAAACAGTTAAAGTACGTCTTAGCTGATCAATTATGTTATATTTTTAACTTATCTTTGCAAAATGGCTGCTTTCCCAGTGCCTGGAAGATGGATAAACTGGCCCCGATCTTTAAGTCTGGTATGGAAAGTGATGTTTCAAATTATAGGCCGGTGTCAATTCTTAACAGTCCTGCCAAAGTCTTTGAGAATGTTGTGTACAAGTTGCTATTAAGTAGTGTGGCTAATTTAATTAGTCCATATCAACATGGGTTTTAAAAGGTAGATCCACAGAAACCAATCTTCTCTGCTTTTCGAGTTATGTAAATAAGGTTCTTGATGGTGGTGGTAGAGTAGATGTGGTATACACGGATCTTTCTAAAGCATTTGATCAGGTAAATCATGACTTATTGTTACAAAAATTATATTTAATGGGTGTTTCAAATTTGACTATACATTTTTTCATTTCATACTTATGTAACCGCTCCTGTATTGTTCGTTTTATGAATTTTGAATCTTTACCTTTTTGCCCGTTGTCGGGAGTACCTCAAGGATCAAAACTGGGGCCGATCTTTGGTTAATCTTTATTAATGACTTACCAAATTTTTTGAGATATGTATTATGTTTGATATATGCGGATGATGTTAAGTTGTATAGAGCTATAAATTCTTTTTATGATACAGTATGTTTGCAAAAGGATATAGATAAACTGTCTTTCTGGTGAAACACCAATAAGCTTAATATAAATATAAATAAATGCAGTGTTATGGTCATAACTAGGCAGAGGTCTATACAACAACCACAGTACATGTTAAATAATAGATCATTAAAAATAGTGTCTTGTGTTAAAGACTTAGGTGTACTCTTTAATAGCAAATTCTCCTTCAGAGATCATGTTGATGTTATTGTAAGATCGTCCTATAAAGCAATAGGACTGATAATGAGAAGTACACGAGATTTTAAGAATGTAAAAGCGATAAAAATTCTCTACTGTGCATTAGTGAGGACTGTGAGGAGTAAGCTAGAGTACTGCTCTAACGTGTGGTTACCGGCAACACAAAATTATTTTTTAGGGTACCTGTATTTTAACATTAAAAAAAATTGGTTGCCCAAGAGAAACTCATTCTTGTGTCCTAAGAGATGTGACAGGAATGACTAGCCTTTCCTTAAGAAGGGATGGATTTGTACTAATATTTCTGTATAAACTTGTTAATAACATCATAGATTGCACACCACTCCTTGACATGATACAAATTAGAGTGCCAAGTTTAAGTAATGTACGACATCATGCATTTTTTTATGTTTCGAAGTTTAATACTACAAAATATCAATGTTTTGTTTTCAATTATGGTTTTTGCTTAATTAATAAGTTATATAAAAATAATGTTTCGTTAGATATTTTTTTACAAAATCAAACACAATTTAAAAAAATCTGTTATGAAATTCTTGTGGTTAATAATTGAGCTTTTTTGTTTTGTTATGGGTAATAGATGTATAAAAAATAGTTAATTTTCAATGTAGACCGTCTTGGGAATTTTTCCCGTGGTCTAATAAATGTAACTTGTCATTTTTATATATGTAAGTATATTATATCATTAAATAAATAAATAAAATAAATTAATTTAATACGTAACTTTTTAATCCAGATTGTAAATTGTCATTTATTTTTTTTGTTTAAATGTAGTTTAAAGACCAGTAGATCTAGGAATGAAGAAGGTATTTACTAATTATTGTATTTTTTATTAATGCGTATTCTTTGGAATCAAGTGGTAATGGTAAATAAGTTGGATCAAGTTAAACACTGATTGGTAGATACATATAAATACGTATAGGTACTTAGGTAGTATTATTTCACAACAGCAGGAATGTTTCTACAAAACCTTCTATTGTGTATCTATACTTAAAAATGGACCCTGCAAAACAAGATCCATTATCCACAGTTCATTAAAGTTTTAAGTTGGAAATTTCAAACAATAGTGCTCTTTCTTTACTTGCCTTTGCTTACAATAACTGCATTTAGTCATGCTAATCAACACCCAGCATTCTTGCTTGCCAAGCCCACGGTGGATGCAAATTAGAGCAAAAATTTTACCATAATTTAACGTTTGCCTTTGTACAGAATGACATGAATTACTTTGATGTGTCTACAAACATTTAATTTATACACCTACTATGACTAAACAATTTCTTTATGTCTGGTCGCATAATACTACATTTTTATTCTTTCATCGTTGTTTTATTTTATTTAGTAATTGTGTAGGCATTTGTTATGTACCAAGTTTGAAAGAGATTCGCAATACGTATTTGGAAAGAATATCGTAGTAAAATAGAATTAATGTGTTATTTCCTACGAGTAAATAATATTTACTCGTAGGTTATTTGACTTGTATTATAATTATACGTACGTTAGATTAGTGGTGAAAGTCAACAATAAGAACTACATACTATCAAAGAGTTCTATTATATACTCTTTGATACTATTCGTGTTTAAAAATATATATTTCGGTTTCGTTTGAAACCTTCGCTAGTATCTATATTATTCACGAAGGTTTCAAACGTTTCATCTCAACTCATTATATAACACAATGGAGAATGGAGCAACATAACATTTTCTTACGTTACGTACAGTTTCTGTATTGTAAATATGATGTTGGCTACTACTTCGCTAGTGAATTCGTGTAGAGACTATCAGATTCAATAAAGTAGCTAAACTTCCTAATAACTACAAGACCCTTGCTTTCTACACAAAATCCATTGTAAGGTGAAACACAATTTTCAGCTCTCACCTCTCATTCCAACACCTTTGATCATCCGATTGATTTTGATCATTTCTAAGGTGATCACTGATGGAATATGTAATGGAATGATAAATGTAAAACGGTGAGTTACGATTAATATTATAGATAATGGAAATATATTCAAAAACACGTCAATACACAAAACTCGAGAAACATCATACTCAACTGTCAAAGTCATAAACCACTGAACAATTTATGTACCTATGTAATAATTGTACATTTAATAATCCAACACTCCTCCTCAATTATTACATTCGCAGTCCACAAGCCTCTCTTAACTTCTCCAATCTAAGTATGCTATTTCTTCATTCATTGCCTTGAACCATTGATTCTTAAACTTGCCAGTAATAGCCTCATTATAGTTCTTCGGCTCACTAATGGATTCCTTCAAAATATTCATTTCTTGAATGAGACGCTTCGGAGACACGCCCTTGTTGCTTCTGGCCGATCTGCGTAATTCGTTCTCCTGAATATTATCACTTTGATCATCAGTCTCACTATCAATTGACACATTCGGACTCTCTTCTCGTTTAGCTCGAAATTCCACAATTGAATTCTCATCACTCACTATTGGTTGATTAATGTCTTCCTGCTTTACTGCAAATCTTACGTCTCTACTTACGACAACCTTACCGGTTTCGGGTATAAAACAACGATACGCCTTCGAATTCTCGTCGTATCCGACTAAAATACCTTGAATTGCTTTCGGTTCCAGCTTTCGGCGTCTTTCATCTGGAACATGAATATAGCATTTTGCACCAAATATCTTAAAATGCTGAATATTCGACTTCGTAGCAAACCATTGCTCGAAAGGTGTTGTCACTGATTTCCATGGCAAACGATTTTGTATGTAATTCGCCATTGTCACAGCTTCGCCCCAAAACTTATAATTGAGTTTCGCATCTATTATCATGCAGCGCGCCATTTCAACAAGCGTCCTATTTTTTCGCTCTGCGATGCCATTTTGTTGTGGGCAATATGCTGCAGTATATTGAATCTGGATACCATTCCTGTTCAATAACATGGTGACCTCTTTACCAGTGTATTCCCCGCCTCTGTCCGAGCGTAGAATTTTTGGCTTCCGATCGAACCTCGTGTACACCATTTCAATGTAGTCTTTCAATCGGTCAATAACTTCCGATTTGTTTCTTAGCAAATAAACAACAGAATATCTGGTATAATCATCTATAAACGTTAAAATATACCTTTTCTTTGATGGTGTCTCCGTATGCATTGGACCACAGACATCAGTATGAACTAAATCCATCACTGCTTGTGATCGCTTCTCTGCTATCTTTGGGAATGGCAACTTTGTCATCTTTCCCTGCACACAAGCATCACAACTTTCTTCGATGTCACACGCCATAACGTTAACGCCATCAACTTTTCCGCCTTTATTTAATCCTCTTACTACTTCGATATCACGATGTCCACATTTTCTGTGCCAATTATGCACACAATTCTCTGGATGTTCTCGTTCACTTGCACAAAACACTTTGGACGGAATTTTTAACATATACATGTTCTCATGCAATTCACCATATGCAACTTGTGTTTCTCCTTGTGTAATTATACAACATCCATCTTGTTTAAATGAAACATTGAAACCTCCTTGGTTCAATTTTCGCACCGATAGTAAATTACCATTGATTGATGGAACATACAAAACTCCACCAATTTTTGTTTTACGTTGTTCACCTGCTCGATTTACAACCTCCAATTGAACAACACCTATTCCTTCCACTGGCACTTGCTGTCCATTCGCCACAAATATTTGTTCTTGATGATTTCCGTTGAATTCGGAAAAATATTCTCTATTCGATGTTACGTGTGACGTAGCACCTGAATCAATTATCCATCCACAGGTCGTCCTTGAGGTTAAAAACAACATTTCGGATAACTTTTCTTTCACTAAATTTGCCTTTTGTTTTTCGGTTTCGTCCTTCTTTATATCCTTGAGTTTTGGACACTTTCGAACAAAATGTCCTGGCTCGTGACAAAAATGACATGTAAACTCCTTTGGTTTTGATTGTTTACCCTTTGACTTATTTTTGAAGTTTCCAGTACTCACATGCAAAGCTGACGATGAAACGCTACTACAATCTAGTTTAAATTGCCTCCGCTTCCATTCGTCGATTACTCTGGATTGAACGACACCGACTGTTAAATCACTTTCGTTGCGAGACTCCAACGATGTCACCAACGTATCATAACTGTCCGGTAGACTCCCTAATAAAACTGCTACATGCCAGTCCTCTGGTGTTATTTCCTTTCCAAGATCACTCATTTGTTGAAAAGCCTGGTTCACTTGAGCTACGTGCGTTTCAATGTTCCCATCTTCTTCGAGTTTCATGCTTAATACTCTTTTCATTAACCGTACCATGCTGTTCGCTGTGCTTTTCTCGTGATATGAACGAAGCACGTTCCATGCACATTTTGCTGTCGTTGTTCCTCTCAGATGAACCAATTGATCATCGTCAACATTGAGGCCAATTGTAGAAAACGCCTGCCCATCCTTCTTCTTCCATTCTGAAGTCATAGGGTCTGGTGAATTCTCCGTAATACATTCCCATGTACCTTCCTTTGACAGTAACAATTGCATCTTGAACTTCCACAAAAAATAATTTGTATTGTTCAGCTTTGTTATTGAATAACGCATTTGCATGTCCGAACTCATTTTTATTTTGTTTCACACGATTCACAAAAATATTTTACTTTTATTACTCTTGACCACGTTCTGGGCGCATAACCTGATGGAATATGTAATGGAATGATAAATGTAAAACGGTGAGTTACGATTAATATTATAGATAATGGAAATATATTCAAAAACACGTCAATACACAAAACTCGAGAAACATCATACTCAACTGTCAAAGTCATAAACCACTGAACAATTTATGTACCTATGTAATAATTGTACATTTAATAATCCAACAATCACCACTCGGAGGCCCATTTTAAAAAGAAGTTTTCCCGAAATGTTCAAAGTCACTAATGAAACTAAGAAGAAAATTACTTTCTATCAAAAACACTATTTTACATACTGTTGGATGAAGTAAGGGATGGCAGCTAGAAAGGAAGTGAGAATATTTTAATAGTACAGTAAACGCCAAACAAAATCCGTTGCACGTCAGCAACCAGCTGATAATTGACGTCCCTGCCGTAAATGTAACGGCATAATATCAATTTAGTAATGTTTTGTTGTGGTTATGTTTTGACTGTTTTGAAGTTTTGATTTTGTTTTTTATTTATTATAACTAAAGTTACGAGTGAACTCAGAAGTTTTATTTGCGTTACCTTCTTTCAATTACAATCTGGCAACATTGCCCCCAATCTACGTCACTCACATTATATGACGTGCAACGGATTTTGTTTGGCGTTCACTTTAGGTATTTTAATTACAATTCCTCCAATTAATCTCCGCCAGTCTTCATACACCATTTCATAAGTTTAAACGACGATCGCAAAGAAAATCGGAACTATTAAGATCAGCTTTTGAATTATTTTCTTCAAGAAATGTGCAAAAAAGTCCTCCTAGTTGGGATTTTCGATGGTTTACGTAATCTTTTCGAAATATAACCATCGTTACGTTAATAGGAATTATAACGATTGCACAATTCGACACCTAAAGATCAAAAGTTTTTAGTTATACCGTTGAGTGAATTATTCAATAGTTATACCTAATCTGACATTTTTTGATGTTGGTACACCGTAGGACTGAATAAGATTATCTACTGATTGAATGTTCAAAACCACAGCCTTTTAGTGAAATCGTCGCCGTTAATTAAAAAACCGTTCCTGTAAAATTTCCAAAATGGATCTTTTTTGGTTACGAAACTACATTATTAAAATTAATGTTATACTCAAAACCGTAATAAGAAAGGATCCTTGCAATTAACTTGCCCTTCGAATAAATCAAGTAATAAATATTTAGCATCAAAAAATGAGGACGGCGGCATAAAAAACAATTTCAAAGTTTAAATTAATCATATTGAACATTAAAATAATGTTTTATTTGTTTTGTAGGTACTACGAAGGATATTTATTTTTACAGCAAAGCCTTAATAGTCGGGTGCCTATAGTTTTCTCCTGCCATGGCACTTGAAAAAAACATGCGGTTTTTTATTCTCCTAAGAAAACCACAAGAAAACACGTGGCAACACTTAAAAATGTTGTGCAGTGGCATCCAAAAAGGGGGTACAAAAAATAAAACGTAAACAAATTTAAGAAAAGTTTTTATCTAAAAATTTGACAGAAAATATAAACATAAGTATATTTAGAATGTATTTTTATCTCTAAAAATAAACACCAGTGGCGTAGACACGTTAAAATCATTTGCACGGCGATGCAGATCTCTGGAACCATTTTTCGAATCAGATTATAAGCAGTGGCGCACTTACAAAAATTGCAAAAAATGAGGTAATCTTGAAAAATGGCAAACCTAAAAAAAACCACAAATTGTATTATGTTTATTAAAGAATACCTTTTAATCCTCATCTAATTCATAGGAATCAGCAGTATCATCAAGTTCTTCTGGTTTTGGTGAGGTTTGGCATTTTTCATCCTCACCTCCACAAAAATACATTTCGGAGCATGGTATTTTATGTAGGGCACATTTACAGGGCGGTTGGCAGTGCCCTTTAGTACAAGAACGAGATATTAAGTCTAAGACGTTTCCCGGTGCACTTACAAAGGCATTGTCTTTTATGGTCCAACCGTAATTGTAAGGCGATGGAAGTCTTTGTTTGCACAACGTTTAAAAATCATGACTGGAACATGTGTTCTTTGAATAACTGGTTTAAGAGCTTCGCTTGTAGGTGGTGAACTTTCCCAAGAAGAATGCTTTTTGAAAAATAATGCCCATCTTAAGTCTTCGATATCAGCTGTACCAGTATTAGGCGCATAGACGGTACAAATAAACTTTCTACCGTTCAGTATGTCGTTTCGGTAATAAATCCGCCATCTCCAAGACTTGCCAACCCTTCCAAAATTTCTGTATCGGCTCCACAAAAGGCTATAAAATGAGCCAAATATGCCAGTAATGTCTGCTCCTGAAATAGTGAAAGAAGTGCTGCTTTTTCCTTTATAATACCGATATGTTGGTTGCCTAAGCCACTGTATTCAAGGGACATTATTAAAGTCAATGATTATACCAAAGACTATATTATACCTTGCTTTTTCTGTTTTGTTTTGTAATGGGACAGCAATTTTTTTAGGGGTATATTAACAATATAAATATGTTTCGGCTGTGATACGATAATGTATCGCTGACATTCTGGCTTGTCGTCTTTTTCATGTCCAGTTTTTAAGGAAGCTTTCTCTGCAAGTATCAAAGACTATGTCCACTTCACCAAAACCGCTATATTTATTTTTAGTTTTACAAAGTAAATAATTGCAGGTTGTTGTATAATAAGGTTTATCTAACATTTGAACCTCACCCATAGCATCCACTATTGCTACTTTTAAATAAACACTTTTGATCAGGTCAACTCTATTGTCAGTGTCATGTGAGGTGGAAGCTAGTTCATTATTTGGGTCCGCATGAGTCCTTTCAACCATATTTTCGAGAAGATGCATCAGTATACTTTTTGCTAAACAATGGTGCATTTGTCCGTCGGATGGATATAAAGAACGAGGAACTACTGTCAATTCATATTTTGAAACCACTGATTTTTAAGTCAAAATCTGAGTGTGATTTGCTTACTATCTATTAACAGTTTGGAAAGAAGATTAACATCTTTTTTTAAATAGTCGAAATAAAAACAAGAAACCTCCGCTTAACCACTTTAATAAGACGATGATGAGATGATGGCTCTTCTTTTAATTCTACGACTGTGTCTCTTATTTTTAGCTTCATTTTTTTTTGTTATTACTATTAGGTACATAATTTTAAATTTATTTTTTAAAAGGATCCCAAATATTTTTTGCGCTGTCTTGTCAAACGTGTTATAATCTTTTCTCCTTCAAATTCAAATATTATAAAACAATTGTGACTAACTCTGATTTTAATTCAACTTACTGAAGAAGGCAAATTTGTGTATACAGGGTGTCTTGAAACTTCCGTCATATACTTAAACCACGTATTCTAGGGGCCAAAATAATTATTTTGTTTTCTATAAATTCTGCAAAAATTTTCGGAATGTTAACATATGCCACACCCTTACCTACTCATATAGTATCTACTGATTTAAAAAAAGTCTCTTACTTTTATTACAAAAATGCCACGGGGTACCATATTAAATTTATAGTTTCTTGAAATAAAGAGCAAAGCGCTACTTCAATCTCTCTAAGGTAACCTATCACACTTTAATCTGTATCAAAAGAACATTTAAAGAGTATAGCTTTAATGCAAACTGTATTGAAGCAATATGGTCACTATTCAATGGTGCAACCATTTCTTTTGCATTAAACGAATGTTCTAAATGCAATAATTGTAAAAATAGTTTGATTTCTCAGTTCAATATTTAAGGTGGTTGGAGCATTAAAAAAATTTAGGATCTTCACTAAATACAAAATTCGTTAACAATTCAAAAGTGTATGAAAACACCAAAAATTGGGCACAGCGAACAGAATAAATTGTTATATTAACATCTTCAGTGATATAAACTGTTTTAAAAATATGCATTGTTTTGGTTTTTACATTGCTTCTTTCTAATATAGCGGATTTTTGAAAACATGAAAAGGTATAAGCATCATAAATAAAATACCTACATCATTTTCTTACTTAACCAACTCCTGATGTGTGCCATTTTAAGCTGGACATACTGTGTATGAAATACTTAATCATATTAATTGCTATATATCTGAACTTTTGATAAAGTGGTGCTTCTTCTTTTTTATAGGAAGGAAGTAAGATCGTGGCCAATATACACATACATAGCTGTAACCACATAAAGATCATGTTATGGTATGCAAACCAATCAGACCAATTTTAATCTATATTTCGACTAATGGTTTGATTAAATTACAAACGCGGCGTCTCCTTAAGTTCTTCAAGTTACGACACGAATGTAAAGTATAGAGTTTAAAAGATAAAGTTAAAAGTAAGTAATAACATTAACGTGAAACATGGGCTCATCAAACGCTTTTAATACTGCCTATATGGAAATATATAAACCATATGGTCAACCTACTCAACATAATATGTAAAAGATAATTCGAGGATTTGTAGGACCCCACATATAGCGTAACAATTTAAATTTACGATAACTTTCTAGTTTCAGGAAATCCCCAAAAAGCAGATGTCTGTTATTATTAAATAAATAGCAGATTTACGCAATAATCATTCATTTAGTTCAGGATCTGTCTATTTTTTACATTTAATTATGGATACGTAATACGAAACTAATATTTTTATCTTTACTATTGTTACTATTTCAAAGGTTTATGTATAAAATTTCGTTGTTCAGTTATACAAAAGAATCTAAAAGAAGCTTTATTGTATTGTGGTAATTTCGTACTGTGGTATAGTGTTATTTAATGTGCAAGTATCATTTTAATATTACCATACATATATTTACATTATACCTACGCACGAAAAATACAATTGAAGAATATGTGGACCGCAACGATAACTTTGCATGGAAATTGTCTCTTAACTTTCACAATCAAACAATTTCTTTGCGTAACGCAATTTCATTTCATTTAATGAGGGAGGTGTAATTGTGAAACATAACTCCACTCTAAGATATTTTCAGCTGGTTGAAGAAAATAAATACCATCGTATCCACCCATTAGTAAAAATCAACTGTCACACAAAAGTTTTATTTTGATTGCATTATGTCGCAAGCGAATTGCAGCAAAATTAGACTTATTAAAAAATTCCTCGATTTTTTTTTGTAATAAAAGGCAAAAAGGCCATAAATTAGTTATTTACAACCCATTAAGGAAGAATTCAATGTTAAAAAATTAATGTCAAATTCCCTCATGCTCCTTCCAAACTCCTTTGGAGCATTGAATCTTTAAGAAGCTTCAGTAAAATCAAATTCGCTGATGCCTGACGTATAGGGGAGGCGGTACACAAGGACTGGAAAATTTCTCGAAACTCTAAAAGTTATATTGAATTGACCTTACTTGATCGATGTATGCTTTCACGCTTTCTTCTATTATCGTACAAATGAGACACTTACAGGTGGACTTCATACACTTTTCGTACTTTAAACTATCTTTTATGAAGTAAGCTAACATATTCTGCACTTTTTTCAAATAATAAATTTCTTCATTTTTTTGCAACTGTTGCCCGAGGACATATTGTAGTACCTTCCACGTCAGTAAGATGCCATTCGAGACTTTCTTTTTATAAAATAACGTTGTCAGCAGTGTTATTGTTGTTTTCAATCTCCTTGGACAAAATTCGTCACTTCGGGTGGAGTATACCAAATGCACACAAAAAATTTCTTCATTTTTTCGCCAAAATAGCAAGATTTTCTCGATGAAAATCCAACTCTCGAAATTCGTCCAAATGTCGTCTCTTATTAATCATTAGACGACAATTAAATAATTACAAACATTTCCATTCAAAGTCGCACCGTTTCGGAGATATCCCTCTTTAAAGATCACAATAGAGGGTGGTCTTCTCAGACCCCTTTCCTCCATTATCGTACAAATGGGACACTTACAGGTGGATCTCGTACACTTTTTCTACTTTAAACTATCTTTTATGAAGTAAATTAATATATTCTACACTTTTTTCCAACAAAAAATTTCTTCATTTTTTCGCCAAAAAAGCAAGGTATTTTTTCTCGATGAAAATCCAACCCTCAAAATTCCTCCAAACAAGTGTCGTTTCTTATTAATCATTAGACGACAATTAAATAATTACAAACATTTCCATTCAAAGTCGCACCATTTCGGAGATATCCCTCTTTAAAGATCACAATAGAGGGTGGTCTTTTCAGACCCCTTTCCTCCATTATCGTACAAATGGGACACTTACAGGTGGATCTCGTACACTTTTTCTACTTTAAACTATCTTTTATGAAGTAAATTAACATATTCTACACTTTTTCCCCTACAAAAAATTTCTTCATTTTTTCGCCAAAAAGCAAGGTTAACCACTTGGTATGTTTCTCGATGAAAATCCAACTCTCCAAATTCATCCAAACAAGTGTCGTTTCTTATTAATCATTAGACGACAATTAAATAATTACAAACATTTACATTCAAAGTCGCACCGTTTCGGAGATATCCCTCTTTAAAGATCACAATAGAGGGTGGTCTTCTCAGACCCCTTTCCTCCATTATCGTACAAATGGGACATTTACAGGTGGATCTCGTACACTTTTTCTATTTTAAACTATCTTTTATGAAGTAAACTAACATATTCTACACTTTTTTCCAAGAAAAATTTCTTCATTTTTTCGCCAAAAAAGCAAGGTTAACCAGTTGGTATTTTTTCTTCAGGTAATATGAGTTGCTTGTGCCAGTTATATCTAGTAATTTTGCTTTTCATTGTTTGCAAAATGTAGTTGAAAGTGGCATTTGTCATTCTAGCTAGTGCATTGGAGGAAACTCTCCTCGTCGCCTCGGTGATGGTATTCGCCAAAATTCCTCTATTTTGCTTTGGGAGATTCTTTTTAGTTTAAAAGATGGACTTTCAATCAAGAACAACTCATCTGAAGACGACATGCTGCTAAGTTTTAAAGTTTAAATAGATACGCAAGGGGCACAACAAATATAATCGATGCACAACAGATAAGTAATACACAACATATTATAAAATAGGAACACGGAGAAGTCACAACAAATGACAAAATTTAATTTAATTTGCCTACTTGTCCAGTAAAAGGTCACTTTCGGGACTTGTTACTGTAAACTACTATTATCTTTTCTACGGAACGAGTACTTCACTGAAAAATATCTTCGCGCTGACATAAATAGCAGCTCAATTTTCAACCGCGTATCTTTTTCATACTTTGCTTTCTAACAAAACGTTACTAAGTGCTACGAAAACTTCACAAGTTTCTAATATCGATATTTATCGTCTCTAAGTGAAAGGTTTCTACAAATATTAGTGCCTATTTAGAATCATCTGCTTATTCTAAGTACCATTAATTATACGTTTTTTTGCATTTTGGTCTACGTGAAAGGTTCTACGCTCAAGGATCATTAACCCCTTCGAGGTATGTACCTAATTCTTTTGTATCAATTATCGCGTTATTATTTAAATTCCTGACAGTAATTTATATTATTTGTCCTAGCGTTTATTACCTGGTTTACCCCCTGGTTTTACGTTTTACGTTTATTACCTGGTTTACTTTTGGATTACATCTTACGTAGTGGTTGCCGCCATTTTGTTAAGAATTCGGTTAAACTACCTGAAATTATTGCTGTTCCGTTGCTGTCGAACATCGATGGTTATTTTCCTGTTAACCTACATATTTGCTGTTCTTCAAATCATCTTCACTCACTTACGCATTCCTGTAGGAAGAAATTAAAGAAATTATTTTCAAGAATTAAACGCTGCCATCTTGTGTCAACTTTTGGAAACAAGATCGATAAGTTATTATTTATTAACCTTACTTTCCTGCTTAATTTTATTTGAATTTTGTTACTGTTTACTATAAAATTTGCTTATACTAATTACTTAATCACATCTCATATTTTGCTTCAATTTAAAACATTTATTTAATTCATTTTGTTACTTTCCGATTAATTTTTGCATTAACTTTGTTCGTTACCTTAAAAGTTACTTTTGTTATTTGTGTATTATCTCTTACCTTGAAGATTTAATTTGCCTAAAGTTAAAATTCAAAAGCTGATTGCTATTTTCATAAATATCAACTCTCGAAACTAAGTACTGACTAAAGTTGGTAATTGCTACATTTCAGTCGGTCTGCTTGTCGCAGCCCTATTAATTTCATGTTAATCAACCTTTTATTTAGATAATCCAGCGATATTGGCGTTGCGCAACGGCGGTATTCGGATATTTTGGGTAAGCGTTGTTTAATTACATCTACTACTGACTTTTGTACAGCTACCAAATCGGTTGCTGATATCTGTACTTGTATTTTTGTGTCATTTATTGAACATTATTGTATTGTGTAAACTTCAATCCTTACAAGGTAAAAGTTAAACCCCCTTTATTGTTTCACTCCTGTGAAGATTTGTTTGTTTATAATTATTTTGTTGTGTTAATCGTTATTTTTGGTTCATTATAACCACCACTACCATTACTTCAGTGTATTTCTTTACCGAATACCCACATTCTCTTTCAGAGATCATATCTCTGTTACTACAAGCTGCTAAGCTCTTCGTAGTTCTGATTACCAGCTTGAACTTCCTAAAGAACTATCGTGGCGCCCTAAAATTTACTTAACTATATTTGCTAACCTAACTTGCTAAATTTAAATTCCCTATTCATAACTCCCACGCCTATTAGATTGCCCCTTATAACTGAGCTTACCGAGTCATTGCATTTTTCCTGATTGCGGTACCAATCATTTGTTGCCGTAACAACGTTAAAGAATATTCATTAAATACAAAATAGCAGATATACAACAGATACTTAACAGTCGCTACTTAACATAGCATAACATAACGATGAATTAGATAAATTACAAAACCTTGTCTATATTTAGTTTCAAGCATGGACAGAGCTTACAA
The DNA here is from genome assembly GCA_036250285.1 of Pyrocoelia pectoralis. Classification (NCBI taxonomy): domain Eukaryota; kingdom Metazoa; phylum Arthropoda; class Insecta; order Coleoptera; family Lampyridae; genus Pyrocoelia; species Pyrocoelia pectoralis. The sequence continues at coordinate 12,177,906 of CM070075.1, forward strand.
ATGCACATTTAAAAACACTGAAGCAAAGTATTTTTAAATATAAGTTACTTCATATTTGTAAGCCTAAGGGTGATTAATGATATTAAATATTGCGGAGGTTTTGTGATTTTACTAATTATTATTAGTTATATCATTCAACCTCATTTTGAAATTTCATTTCAAAAAAATCTACTTAGGAAAGGAAAGGAAAGGAAAGGAGGTAAGAAATTAACAAGGGGGTTAGCGCGACAAATGTGGGCTATAATATAATTATACGCTTCGATTATACACAGCGTCTGGAGAGGGAAATAGACGAGAAGAGGATTGATTGGCAGGCGGGATTCTGAAGGGGAAGGAGGGCGGTGGATAATATCCATAGTGAAGCAGATCGTGAACAAAGAGCTGGAGAAGAAGGGTGGAATGGTGCACGCCTTGTTGGGAGATGATGAGGAGGAAAGGAATAAGGGGGGGGGGGATTCAGTAGAGAGGATAGAGGAATTATATAAGGTGAAGGTTGGTGAGGCGTTCGAAAGGACTAAAGGGTTAGTCGAAGCCTATTTTTCCATTTATATAGAGGGAGTGGCGGGGTGATGATTGAGGGGTGAAAGTTCTGGGCACTCAGGTACTGGCATATGCAAATGATGTGGCGGTATTAGCAAGAACGGGGGGGATGAAGGAAATGATTAGGACAGTGAAAGATATATCGACAGCGAATCCGAAGTCAAAATTTCAAATTTCGAACACAGTTTGGGGCGCATGCATACACGCACATATACACATTCGAACAATGCGACTACAGAACAAGCAAAGTTCATCGAAAATGACTTCCGTCAGTCAACGCCAACCAAAATAGACCAATTTGATTAATACAAAACGACCTTTAATTTAACATAAGTGGATCGGTTCTTATATTCCTATCGTATAATTAAGTAAACACGCTTTAAGCGAAAATTGATTCATAATTTAACGTTAATTATCCGTACAACTACTAAAAAGGTGTAGTAACAAAATATACTGTAAACCTGATTGACTTCGGCTTCTTATCATGATCGAATATGTTATCCATAATAAAAAAACAGGATTTTAAAAGTTTGCGGTTGTATTTATCTGGCGAAATCAATTAATCTTTAACGCCCTAATAATTCGGATGTCAAATTGATTTAATTGACGTGTATGAAATTTGTGTAACATTTTTTACATTATTTATATCTTTAAATAGTTTTAGAAAGTTTGGTGTAGTATAATAATTATTGTTCCTCAACAGATACATAAATAATCCAACTATATGTATATTAAAGAAGAGCAAAGGATACGATCTAAATTACAAAAAATAAAATAGACAAATAAACGCATACATACAATACACAACATATAGGGAAGAAAAATTGCCATTTTGAAACGTACCTACTTTCATAAGCATATGGTGTTCACTTATAACTACAAGTATACGCACTTGATATTTTTCTTCATCCAACTACATTAACTTTGAAGTTGTACTATGGATGGTCTCATAATGTTGTACAACGTCTTGACTGCTCCGCCTCCCAAGTGAAGTACTTGAGAGTAGACATGTTCAGGTCATAGTCGGTGCAGAAAGACTTCACTTGGCTGGCAGCCATTCTTCACTGTATCGCGCTTCGGGAGATACTGAGGTGACTTACTGATTTTTGTTTCTGCCTGGTGAACAGAATTCTTTAATCGTGCCTTCAATAATGCTATTTAATTTTGAAATGTTACAAATGGTTTTAAAATATATCTTATTAATCGATTTGGTTTAATTTAAGTAACTGAAAGTTATGATGGGGCAAAGTAACGTACGAAAGTTTTGAGAAAAAGTTAGCCCTAAAGTTTCTACCCAAGATTGATAGGTCAGGTCTAGATACCATGAAGTAAGTATGGAAAGTATTAGACGACATAAACCTAAGCAACCACAACACAATAGTGTTCATAGTGCAAACTAAACTAAAGGGACTCAGTGGAAAGTGCGACAAAAGATTCAGAGTGACAGACGGGGCATGGGCAAGATATACCAAAGCGTGCGAAATGGAAATACGAAAGATGCAACATCAAATTGGTACCCCCGAAACACTGGTCAGTTTCCTACAAAACCTAGGAGAAAAACACTTTAGTCACAACCAGAAACACATGCTGTACTGGTGGAACGAAGAAGTCGCGTGGGGTAGAAGAAAGTGGGGGTAAACAGGGACCACGCATGAAACTCGAGGCTGCGGAAAAGTATAAGAACACCAAAACATCGCTCAGAAGGAAATACATAAAGCAAAAGACGAGGCATTGAATAAGCTGCTGGACGATCGCGACAGAGACATATGCTGAAAGGCGTACAAAATAGTGCGGCGAAAACTAAAATTAAAAAAGGCAAATAGAAGACCTCTTCCCTGTCTGTCAAATCAAAACCTGGCCCGCGATGGCGGCAAATAAGAGTGAAATAGGGATGTTACAAAGATAAGAGAGAACGTAGAATATGCACTCCAGGAAACGGAAAGAGAACTAACAAGAATGGGTACTTATTACTATCGTACCGGAAAAACGGAGATGGTTCTACTGTACAGCGGAAGGAAGATTAACACCCTACAAATCCCCATAAAGGGGGGAACACTAACAAACGCTCCCGTAATATAGTACTAGGGGATCCATATAGATAAAAATATACGTATGACAGCGCATATAAAAGGGACGGCCAGGAAGGCCAACGGTATTCTATCGGCGCCGACGAGAATAACGCCTAACGTGCCCGGACCAAAGAGTAAAAAGAGACGGCTACTGGCCAATGTCGTAATATCCACATTCCTGTATGAAGCGCCAACATGGCTACGGGCAATGAAATATGCATTACTACGAAGGTCTCTTGGAACGTATTAGTAGAAAAATGGCGATTAGAGTGATCGCGGGATATCGCACGACCAGCACACAGTCGGCGCTAGCAATCGCATCGATATCGCAGAAAGAACGATGGTGTACTATCGACAAACGACGATAGGAGAGGCTGGGGAATCAACGCTAAAAAAATGACAAGAGCAGTGCTAATAACAGGGGCTAACATGGACCCATGTATTTATCAGGAGCCGAAGCGTATAAAGAGATAACATACGAAATAAGCCAAGCACTAACCGGACATGGAAATTTTGGAAAATATCTCTATAAATATAAAAAAGGGAAAATAATAGTTTTGCATATACCTACTGCGGGTGGTAGTTGTGCCTAGGCACACTATCTTCGAATGCGACAGATGGAAAACGGAGAGGGAGGAAGTGAAGAAAGAAAGTGGGGGACATCATAGGGAAACGCCGTTCTTAAGAACAGAAGAAGATTGGGTTGCAGTGATGAATATGGTAAATAATATAATAAAAAGAAAGGAGGACAGGTGGTAAAAAGAAGGAAGAAGTACCCACCTCCCGTGAAAGCAATGTCTAACGACGGATTCTGCGGGGGGCAAGTGCAAACAGGGTAAAGGGAGAAGGGTTTTAGTGGGTGTCAGTCCCACACTACCCCTGCAATAAGACCCAAGCACGGGGTGTCCACAATGGATTTCCCAATTCCCAAAAGAAAAAAGAAGATAAGGAAATTGTGGATTGTTGTTATTACCAAAGAGTATCTCTTTGGTTATTACTAAAAGTTAAGCTGTTTCAACAGTTCAAAATGTTTAAATTTTTAAGTATGGTTAAAAATTAGTTGGGCTTTTGCCTAATCGTGAAATTGTAAACTTGTTCAGAGATAAAAATATCAGCCAGGGAACCATTTATAGGTACAAATTGCATTCATTTGGCGAAAACTGGAAGGCCTCATGTTTTACTTTTAATACAAAACAGGGTAAATAGACTGGTACTCAAGACAAAATTGGAATCTTTAGGCGAATAAAACCATGCAGATGATTTTAGCCAGAACTGACGAGCATTTTCAAAATAGAAGGAAGTGTCCCATATACACTCGTATAATTCGAAACAGGAAATCTAAAGCATAAGGATTTTATTATAATGGACGATGAAACCGTGTGGCATTCAGAAATTAAGGGCAACGGTGGATTTTGCACAGCTGTTCAAATGTAGTAAAGTTTAAAGGAAAGTCCAAATATGCTAGAGAATTTCTACTCCAATACGAAATTTCAGAGAATGGAGTTTCACCACCATAACGTTGATCTAGTTCTATGAGAATCGGTAGATACCGAGCTTTATAACCAAAGTTGTTTACCAAAACTGCTTAATTTTATTAATACCCATCATCAGAACGACGCGACGCTTCGCACGATTGTGCCAATTGGAACAGAATTACGTTACACCAAGGGAAGATAACCTACCAAATATCACACAAACTGGTCCAATCGACGAATTTTGGTTGTTACCGTGTCAAAAGGTTTACGACAACGGATGGGAAGCCCAAAATGAACAATTTCGTGCGCACAGTTTTAGAAAAATTCGAAAGTGGACCTGAATACAGTCCGCAAAATTGCGTGCCATTGAGGAGGACCATGATCCTTTCATGTCAAAATGTAAAATTAACCATACTATACAGATTTTAATAAAGTTTTGTAATTTGTTGAATAACCCTGTTAAATTTTTTCTCAAAATGAATGTTGCTTGCGTTACTGCATTTTGAATAAGAATCGATAATACCAAAAGCCTGTTAGTAATCTCAAAGTTTGGCATTATACAAATAATTGAAAGAACCCATAAATCGATTAACGAATATGTCGTTAGGCTCCTTCGAAAACAACACTCTATTGCGGGGTTGCGCGTTGATATAAGTCCTGAAGATGATAAACGTCCCGGACGGTCAAAAACAGCAACAACTTCAGAAATAGTCGATCAAGTGCATGATGACGTTTTAAGCAGGACCGTCATTTAGGGAGTCAGGGTAGGGCAGTTGACCCCCCCCCCCTCCCCCGGAATTACTACTACCAAAAAAAGTACGTTGAACTTATAAAACTTATAATCACGACCCTTTTAAAAAAAATTTCACCTACGGCGGACTATTTTTTTCCTTTTTACTATAGTTGCCCCCCCCCCCCCCCCTCCGCCCGTAAACTACTGAAATGACGCTGCTGGTAAGCAACCGAAGCTTCAATATATTGGATGATTCTTAGGAAATGTATTATTGTTGTTTGTGCTTCCACACTTAATCTTCTGAACAGCCTCGGAGTAAAAAAATAGTTAAAATGAAGCAACTCTTAATGAGTGAAGTGCGATGTTTCGCGAGAAAATTACAAGAAACTTACTCACTCTCGAACGTAGCAAAAAAGATCTTTTTGCTGTTTGCACACTTTAAATCTTTCCAATTACATTCATTTTATTTAGGTTGGTTTTCACAACTTGTATATCTACTTCAGCATCGCTGGTCCTATTGGAGGCAAAGACTAGGTATTAGAAAAAATAAATAAAATATCTCACGTTCCATCTAATTGTAAAATAGTAAAAAACAATAAAATAGATTTTCAAATCGATTCTTATTTTTAAAGGAATAACAAAAGTAAGGCTATAGGTATTTGATCGACAAATATAAAAGTAATGGAAAGTTGTTATTGAAAATTAAAAAATAAATATATTTAGATACAACTGCGAAAAAAACACTGTAAATGTGTAATGAAATATTTAGTATATAATAAAGGAATGCAGGTTAATTTCGTGCGTGTAGAGGTCGCGGTCTGTAGAAGAAAAATTCAAAACAAACAAGGAATGAGTCAATCACAGAGAAAAAAGTGCACAGGCGCACTACTTTTTACTACTTTACACACATTCTTGTACAAGGCAACTCCATTTTACTCAAGGCTACCTCGATATTGTGATACATCAAGCAGCTGATCAAGGTGGGGTGACCCATTCAACAGTAATCTCCTATATGACGCACGTATTACAATATTGGCGATTCCTTGAAGCTAAGGAGAGCAGGGACGTCCCGCTTAGCTGCGGGCGCCTTGTTGGGTGGTCCTCGGTGTGGCCGCCGTCGTGTGTGGCACGGGCCCCGATCCCCGCCTAGTGAAAATACTCCTACCCCAAGACACTGTTTATCACCGGCTCCGTCTTGCAGCTTTCGCTTACCATGTGCTTCTTGCCACTTAACAATTCTAATCCCTAAGCTTTGAAATTAATGCGCAACCACCGTTACCTTAGTCTTAGTACACATACACATACAATTGGTCTTTTACAACACGAGGGTTAGTCAAATAATTAAAAATTCTTTCAAAAGGACACATTATTCCTTCCTTTCAGTGTTTCCAAATCTTGACCGATGTCGTAACAAATGACCACGCGAGATTAAGCCCGGTGGTAAGTCAGTTGATACGAATAATCTTGATTAAGTATTTTACACAACAGTTACTATAGTACGAAAGGGAAGCAATGTAGGTAGAATTCTATTTATGTCGTAACTTTCACCTTACTGTATGCAAAAAAGGCATCCAATTAATTATTGTTAATGCGTTGGTAGAGACTGAATCAAATCAATCAATCAAAAATTCGTTACAAATATATTTGACATCAGAAAAAGTAGAAATGTGAAAGTGAAACTGTTTTATGTGAGGAATAATGCGTGTTTACACCAAAATATCCATAGTGGCCACTTCCATGACTAATAATTAATTGCAAGTGTAGGGACAACTTTCAGAAAATAACACCTCCAACGTTTTGCAGTAACAGAAAATTCAAACTTAAGCTTGTGGGCCAAATTGCGTCCAACATCGGACGTAAAAAATCAAAAATTAAAAAAATTAACTATAAAATATTGAAATATGGGCAATTTTGCGAAAAATGTTCTCACTGTTGTACAGTATAGGGGGATTTATTGTAAATTATTACTTGAAATTTACTAATCTACCTATTGCTATTGTTCTGTTTTTAACTCGGTATTTTGTTTAATTGAATTCCCTCTGTTTTATTGTAAATTTTATTTGTCGTAAATAAATTGTTGCTGTACTTTTTGATACCATTTGATGGTTTTTATTTTAATTAAGTTCTCTTTATATTAAAAAGAAGTAAAAAAATGCGGATTTTAATTTTTCAATATTCCTACTTTAAAATGAAGAAAATTGGAAAATAATATGATGAGTTCTCTACGAAAATCTTTAAAACGTTTTTGCTCTAAAGCCAATAAGAATTTTTCATTAAAATCAATATGCACAAAAAGTCGGCACCCCCACAATCAGCAATTCGGAAAAATCCCATCTAATAATTAAGGAACAATTAAAGACTAATTTTGGAACACAATAAAAAATTTTGGAACGCACACATGAAGTCAGGAAACGCGATTTTTGGTGGGGGTGCTAACTTGACGTTACACCAGTGACCTTTTTTTTTGGGAATTTAAAACAAAATTCCTGTGTAATAATTAAGGAACAAATAAAGGCGAATTTTGGAAAAATTTTGGGATGGAAACATAGTCAGGAAACGCAATTTTTTGTTGGCGACGCTAACTTGATGTCAAGCCAGCGACTTTCTTTGGAAATTTTAAAAAGTCCTGTGTAATAATTAAGGAACAATTAAAGACTAATTTTGGAACACAATAAAAAAATTTCGAACGCAAACATAAAGAGCTACTGGGTGTAGCGGTTGTTTCGTTGGGAAATAAATTAATTACACATGGGACCGCAGTTGCACCTTACCTTTTTGTTTATTTGTGTCGCTGATGTGACGTCAAGCTAGCATCCACACGAAAAACTTGGTTTCTTGACTATATTTTGCGTTCCAAATCTTTTTATTGTGTTCCAAAATTAGTCGATAATTGCACCTTAATTATGGCACCGAAATCTTTCGTTTTTCTTCAAATTTCAAAGAAAAGGTCGCTGGCTTGACGCCAAGCTACGATCCCCAACCAAAAACTTCGTTTGCTGACTACATTTTTGCGTTCCCAAACTTTTTATTGCGTTCCAAAATTAGTCCTTAATTGTTCCTTAATTATTACATAGGACTTTTTTTAAGTTCCCAAAAAAAAAGGTCGCTGGTGTGACGTCAAGCTAGCACTCCCCACGAAAAACTTGGTTTCCTGACTTTTTTTTGGCGTTCCAAAATTTTTACTGTGTTTCAAAATTAGTCTTTAACTATTCCTTAAATATTCCATGGAAATCTGTCGTTTTTCTTCAAATTCCAAACAAAAGGTGGCTGGGTTGACGTCAAGCTAGCACCCCCACCAAAAATGGCGTTTCCTGACTTTATGTGTGCGTTCCAAAATTTTTTATTGTGTCCAAAAATTAGTCTTTAATTATTCCTTAGTTATTAGGTAGGAATTTTCCGAATTGCTGATTGTGGGGGTGCCAACTTTTTGTGCATCACCACCATGTCGGTGATATGTAATGATGCTGAATTTCTTGCCATACAGCTCGCCTGCGATCTAAGAATGTGTGGAAAAATAATATGAACAGCAAGGGAAGGATTAGACAGAAAAAGGTCATTAGAATCAAGGGTAACAGATTGTAACAGATGAAAAATAAGCAATGGTTGCCAAAATACAACGTTAAGGAAATCTTGCTGTATTTATTTCATAAAAAGAGCAACATCTAATTAACCCTCTTTCTGCGAACTTGAAATAAACAACTCTCAGACTGTACTATACAAAGGAAGCTGTAATGTAGAGTTGCACCTACGTGGTGCAAAATCTACAACTATATTGTGATAATCATTAAATATTCGGCGTGCATTTTCATATCCACTAATGTTTAATTTTTCAGATATATTCTAATATGTTTAGTCTTTTTTCCAAATATCTTGTTGAAATTAATCGATGGTATGTGGTGATAAAAGGGACCTAAAAGAAGTCAATTTAGTTCAATGCGCTTCCCAGCAAACAGAGTCACGTTATTTTGACGTCAATTTCACGTGACTAAAATTACCCGTAGGACGTCAGATATGTCGTCATTTTCCCAGCACACATAAGGACGTTTTAATGACGTGAAATGTTCGTCACGTTTTACGTCAGAGACCTTAAAAGACGTCAGAATTACGGGTAAATGTCACAGCCCAATGACGTCATTTTGGGACGTAAATATGACGTAAATCATTGACGTAGTCATAGTAAAAAAAAGGGGGGTGACCTGGGCCACATCTTACCACTCCGACCATCTTGTCATACTTGTGAATATTTGACAACTGTGTGTGCTCCGGTAGCTCCTACGCCAGAGCCCCCCTTCGCTTCTTGTAGAGTCGGAGGAGATCGTTAATGCTGAAAAAGACTTTTGCCTGAAGTAGGACTCGAACTTCGGTCGCCCGTTTAGTAGTCAGACAAGTAAACTATCTGCGCTAGCGAGACTTTGCTAAGTGCAGTAATTTGAAGTTGAACACTATGAGAAAGGGAGAAGGACGTGCATATCGCGTAGTATATGAATGTCTATTTTTCCAAATAGAAATTTTTGGTCCCAATTACCTAAAGATAATTGTAACGTCATAATTAATAAATTTGAAATTAATTTATTGTTTGACATAGACGAGTATTTAAGATATAAATATAATTTTGTGGGAATAAATGACATTTCTTTAACAAATGCAATTATTGATTTATTGTTTAAGAAACCAAAAATGCTTTAGAGTGTCATTCAGTTATGATGATGAAGACAGATAGCAATATTAGATACAGAATTACTGCGTTTTGGTTGAGGTTAAAGGAATAAAAATTGAAGGTAATCAAACAATAAGGCAACGTCGATTGAGGCAAACCGTATTTTGATATCTCTGAATCGGCGAAAGTACACGCTTTTCAAATAAATGAATTAAAAATGCTAAATATTGAACATTTAAAAAAATCAAATTTTAGTTACTAAATAACTACGTATATATACCGTCATATAACTCACGTATTAAAGACGTTCAGAAATGACGTATATAATACGTCGGAATTTGGGGGTGTAACGTAACTGACCGAAAAAGTACGTCAAATATACGTCATTTTATAATTAATGTTTACTGGGTTGTGGGCATTATGTCACATGATATAGACGTCATACACATGACGTCATTTTTACGTCACTTTAAGACCTTTAGAACGTAAGTTACGACCGTTATAGAGGTCGTCACCCAAGTATATGCATAATGTAATTGTCAATGCAAACAATTATTTAAGCAGTTCCGTACAAAAAAAGGGAAAAACAGCATTTTTACGTAGAACTGTAATTTTAATTATTTAACTTCATTTTTGAACCAACTCGTTTTTACCTGAACTGAAAGTTGACGATTTTAGTAGGGTATACTTGCTTGAAACTTTCCCTTAACCGGATTCGAACCTTTATCGGATGGGTTCCGGTTCCGAAGGCCGACATTCTACCACTGCGCTGATGTGACACATACGTACTTCTCATTTCGTTCTTCATAACTTAGCGCTGTTTCGCGTTATATTAATAGTTTAAATTATGTTTGAAAAAATATATAAAAGAAATGTTAGTCACCGGGAATTCATAAATGATAAGCCATCATCATCTATAAATTCTATGAGTGTAGGTACATCTACTATTGAATAATTAGGTACGACTAAAATATATAATATCTAAGTATACAGCTATACATACTTTTATTAAATACAATAACCGATACACAGCAAATGGAGTAACTTTTAGAACAAACTCCGTAACCGATAGTTTTTACGCAAAAAGCTGTGGAAAAAACCGAAATTTAAGAAATGACAATAACTGTGAAATGAACTCAGTGAACTCCAGTAGAGTTCATTGAGTCAATTGCCAACTTGGCGAGAAAGAGAAAGAAAATTATCAATATCAATAAAATTTATTACTCACTTATATCAGACGTCATAATGACATCTCATAAGTGACGTGAAAAAATGGTGAGCTTTAAGACGTCATTATATCGTCAGTAATAGGTCGAGTGACGTTAGCGACCAATAAGACCTGTAAAGGACGTCAAAATAACGTGACTCTGTTTGCTAGGTTGTACCGAAAGCTTTTTGTTTCGGAGTCGCTAGGACTGCACCGCCGATAACACGGGTTCAAAAATAATTTTGGCACCTTTACATTTTTTAATGTTAATTTTTACATTACACTTGAAAACAATAAAATTTTTGAATAGACAATGAAGAGAGCTTTTAAATGATGGCCCTACTTCACATTTAAAAATTTAGGGGTTGCATCCCTCACTCTAAAGGTGTTAAATTTAGGAATGCAATTTTTATGCAAGAAGATGTAATTTTAAAATCTAAAAGTGACGTGTTTCTTTATAAATGTGCATAATTATTGAAATAACGAATTTATTCCATTTGGCTACTCCACAAAAACTGATAGTGAAATTGCAACACCAATAAGGGTAAATTATATTATAAAAAATGATATTAATAAATGATCAAAATTGGAGGGGGGGGGGGGGGGGGTTATAATCATTGTTAATAATGTGTGATGCGGCCTCCCGCCTCCCTGAAGTACGTACACATTCAATTATACGCCGTGGCATTGATTGGGGTTTCCACCTATCGTTTTTTACCACACATAGGAACAGGTAGGTAAGTAGTAGGAATTGGTAGGACGAAGAATTGTCGGAATCAACTAATTTTCGCAGAATACTTTTGCTACCGATGTCAGACTCCTTGGGGAGATAATATAAATAAATAAATAACCCACTATCATCGACAAATGTTTTTAGGATTATGGTTTTCCATTAAAAAAAAGTTGAAAGCCGCCATTTTGAAATAATTCGTTCAATTCAAAAACTGATATCACCATCGTGTAGTGTAGAGAATATCCTGAAACATATTACTGCCAAATATTTTGAAAGTAGTATTTCATGAAATTTCATAAATCGCGTAAATTCATTTTAGAAAATGTTAAAAGCTCACAATAAAACCAGTACACTGTCTCTTTTGGAATATAATGTTCTATTCCATCGGTGACTCTACATAGCCTATTGGTTTAATAATCTAAAAATAGGTAAAACATTTAATGTAACCCCCCCCCCCCCCCCAATCCGGCGGCCCTGCTCCCATAATACGTAGAAATAAATGTACTTACGATAGATAGATCAGTGTTAATATTTCTTGCTTGGTTGAAATATCCAATTTTGCCAACACATGTTACTTGCTATACTTTGGACAGCAATAGCAATTTAATTTGTATTCTACCAACTCATACATTTTACAAAAAGCCAATTATAATTGAACCGAAAAATGTGTCGCTTGGGTCTGCCCTGACTAAGCCTGGCTTAGTCTCATATTAAAAGTAGTTCCGCTTCTAATTGGAATTTTAAACATCTGACAAATTTGCTCGTTTCTAATTTGTGGCTTTATCAATCATAAAATTTTGAACCGTTTTGAGAGAACAAATTTATCGCAAGTGTTCCGATCTTTTTTTTCAATTTTTAATTTAGATTAGCGAAGAAATTTCCAGAAAACTTAGTCTAATATTAGAAGTATTTTGAAGGCCACCATGTTCAATCGGCCAATATTCGTGGCCGTGCATAAATTATTTCTGTGCTGTGTGAAAGTCCTAGGAAAGAATTGGGGGTTTCGATTTATCTCAAATTTTCAAAAATTGGCCTGTTCATATTAGTATAAATGCAATTAATTAAATTTAAGTAAGTATATAAATCGAGAACTACATCCAAGTACTAACGCATAACATAATGTAAGTATGCGAATTAGGTGGGCAGATTTATATCTAATACTTCCACTTAATTAGGTACAAATTAAATTTTGAACCAGTTTTTAAAGAATGAAATGGGATTATTTTAATAGTAGTAAACGTCTTTATTACTTTATTATGCAAAGGCGGTTATTGTAATGTAGGCATTTTCAGTTTTAATTTTTTCTGATAATTCAATCCCTTTCTCGAATGTAGGTAGCTTAATTACATAGAATTACGTTCAGAATTCAAATTACGTTTTAAATTACCTGAACGACTATGGGATAAGTAAATAATAAACTTATAATTTACCATCTATTATATTGAACTTCAATTTTCTTTCACCGCAAATGTTTATTCAACGAATTCTGTAATAAAGTAATTAAATTCATCCTAGAATTTTTATTTACCAATTGGCGTGCTTTGTGGGAGATTAGCTGATACGATTAAAGACAGCCATCTTTATATTTATAAACCAAGAACTTTCTTCTTTTATATAATGTTATAAAAATTGGGTTGTCTGAACTTTTCTGATCAAATATGAACAAGGTAGATTTTCTTTAGATTATCTTTATATAACGACGATAATTCAGAGGTAAAAGTGGAACAGATCGTAGACCACACAGAGCGCCCGTCATTAACTTCAGAATTCAAAATTAATCTTCAATTATCTTGCAGATGTAATTTTTTCTTTTACAAAGATTATTTTTACAAATATTAATTAACTACGCCATTATTTGATCTTAATTACCCGTTCCATTATTTGGTATAGCATTCTATAATCTTAATTGCTTCCATTGACAAAAGATTTGTTACTAATCATCCATTTTGGGTTTAACTAGATTTTGATAATGTATTTAAGGTAACAGCTGTCGATCTTACTGCTATCAATTTTAAAAATTATTGGGTAGTCCTAAAAAGATTTTTACTGCAGAAGAATATAACTAAAAAGAGATTGATAAAAGAAATTAATGGTTGAATGAATGTCTATTAAACATCAAACTGTAAACTTGTGGGAGGGGCATTAATGTAATAAACGTAACGATTAACAAAACGACAATAATTTCATAAAATACACCTATTTATAAATTTTTTCATTTAGAAAGTCGTTTATTTCCTTAGATATGTATAATTTACTACACATTCACATTATAAACTTTTATATTAATATCAGACACATCATAACAATTTGTACATTCATTATACAGACTATTAGTTAAGTAGCTCAAGATATTAGTTATTTGTACTCCCAAAAGAAAATATTACATTTTCTCGATCTATCTTGTAGCAGATACTTTTTAAGAGAAAAAGGAACGGGACAGTAAGTTATATTAATCAAAACACCTTAAATAAAAGCTATAATGTATAAAGCATTTCAATAACTTAAAGCAGCTCTTTGGCTACAAATCCTGTAGTTATTATTGACAATTGGCTACAACAGGTTATTTAACTTAAACTTATGACTATAAAGAGATTTGGCTCTTAAAGTTCACGCCCTTGTAACACTAAACAATCATACGATACAACACCTTTCAATCACACAATTAAACCGAATAATTATTATAATATCTGTACAATAAAAATTTACAATTATTCCAGTTTGCAATAAAATTCAATTGGTAATATGTATATCAGATCTTAGGAACTATCAGTAACGTCTGGTTCTAATAATTCAAACAACTTTGGTCAGATTACTCAAGTTTAAAGGTTCAGATCAAATTACAAAGTATAAATACTGACGGGTGTAACGAGGTAGATAGTGGTTGATGGGAGAAACACGCGACTTTAAATCACGTCACGGCAAACTTCAGCGTATTTAGTACAAGAATTAAAACTAGACTTGTTCGTACACCACCACAAACACCCACTGAAGTACTTGTATCCCTTATAATATTAGTTTCTATATCTCCCACAGTTTCGGGGGTAACTTGGTTAATGTTCTTATGAAAACACAATCTAGCCATGTTATTTTGTATTTGCGGACAGTCGTATTCTTCGTGCCCGTCACATTTACAAGTTTCTAACTTGGAAGCCTTTTCTTGCCGCCGAAGGATCGAAATTGAATTTAAACATCTATGGGTACATTTTTTACCGTGAAACATTGATCTACAGTATCTATTGTAATAATCCAAAGCAGTTGAGCACAACGCGTCCGCCGAACAAATCCATTGAGCAACCCGACACGAAACAACAGATTCATTTCTTGTCGCTTTTAACACCTGCGGTCTACACACCTCCACCCTTCTTTTGGCATCTTCACAGAAATCATCGCTGCATTCACACTGTAACAAATGTAACTTGTCAGCAAACTTTCTCACGTGGAATTATAAATAAATATGCGACTGTGACAAGCAATCATGTCAACAAAGACTTCAGTTAGTCGTGACTTACCCGTTGTAAGTATAATTACAAGATTTTATGAGCCATACCAAAGAACTTATTTGATTATGTAAATAAAATCAAGCTTCGAGTACGCGTATTTTGCATTTACAATTACTTACTAGACCGTTGAAGTGTGTAGTGAAGAGTTTCATTTATAAGATGTATTGCCTAATTAGCGTATAGTAATTTACATACCTTCATTAAATCTCGTCCTTCTTCGGTAGATGTTAAAGCTATAAGGGCATGTTGACAATTTTCGGGACAGGATGTTGACTCTGGTCCTTGTAATACTGCAGAACAACCGACCATGTAATTTTGAAGGGCCTTTCCACATCCAACGCGATATGCACATTTAAGGCGAGCTTCCTCGCAAGATATAGGAGTACGATATTCCGCTGCAACACCCACTATCGCCGTCACTGACATCATGATCCACCACATACCTTCAAAAAATAATTAACAAAGTCAGTCTAACTAAAAGTATTTGTGCATTAATACACAATATTCAAAGATGTACCCGCAGTGGACATAATTCAAAAGCATGAGTACGTTACAATTCTATAAAGATGGTATAAATGTAAAGAAAGGGGGAGTGATATTAAGAGGGCAAGAGTGACAGAGTTTATTATAGAAGGAAAATGAACGTTTGCTTCCTGTTTCAACATATTATAATATACAACATTATGATAGTTTATCAGTTACTTAATTTTCAACTATAATAAAAAAAAGGTTAAAGTTATTTTATAATACTTCCGGGCTATTAAAGATTAACAAACAATTTCGTATGTTAAATTTGGAAATAGTAAATGACGTCGCCTTAAACGTACATTAAATAAACACATCAAGAACAGCTTCAATGTCTGTGCATTGTTCTGGTTGTACTGGCTTTTGAAAAATTGTGGATTCTCTTCACCTTTTTTCATTGCACGATGTTCTTTATCTCACAGGATGAGCTACATCAAAGTAGCTATGGTTCACCGAATTATTTGTTCGGTTGGACGATTATGCCGATCGTAAAACCATCGCAGAGATTTGCGTAACTTTGCGCACGATTTACAATTTTTTCTCTCATACTAATATCTGCATAAGGAATGGGCAAATTTGACTGAGAAAAGGTAAACCACTCAACTTCCTACAACAATCCTAAATGTGTATTTTTATTTTTGTTCCACGCCTCATACCTTTATGTTGTTCATTAAATAATTTGCAATTTTCGTTTGCATTTGTAAAAATGAAATAGGTTTTCATGTCTTGATCTGTATTTGTTACCGAGGTTTAAATGAGCGTAAAATCAGTAACTTATTAGTAATTTAGTAACGAAACCAAGGTTTGACATTGGTCTCGACCTGACTATGTAGGTATAGCAACGCAAAAGGATGAAGGGTTCAAAAATGAATACTTGCAGTATTAAATTAATACGGTTACACGATATAAGGGTGGAATGTCGTTAGTAATATCCCTGGTCCGAATCCGGGTTAGAAAATGGAAGTATTGTTAAGTGGGCTACTCTTGGTTGCAACCTCTCTCACTTAAAAGATTTTTTATGGCGGAAGTTTAAAAAATGGTTTTATTCCTTTCCAAAAAAAAAAAGAATAATAGTGAAGGTTGAAATTTTTACTATTTCATTTCATTTCAATTTTAATGAAATAAAAAAAATGGAGACAAAACTATTTGTTGCCCCCTCCAACAAAACACTGAAATACCGCCACTACGACCCAGGTACAGGTGTCAAATGGCTGTCGGATTCAAAAAATTGCGCCAAGGGAAGTCAATGGTGATTTGTCTTCCAACGGCTTCTCTTTGCTCTCAAAACTAAAAGTACCATTGAAGCCTTTGTCATAGTGTGCTTAGTGAAACTACCAGAACCCTAACTTGTGGTTGTAGTTATTTAGTTATACACACAGTCGGTGCTATTATACATTCATTGATTCAGTTGATTTAAAAGTTTTCGGTTGATCTCAATTTATGGATATTGTGCATACTTTTATTCTTTTTGAAGAGGTGATCCAAATACAGAATCACAACTGCAATAAAAACATTTACGAATAAATAAGGTTATTAACTAATTCCAATCTTAAAATTGCTTTCTTTAATACTGCCAGCTATGTAATTCATTAATCTACGGTTTTTGTTTGATTCTGAAACCTTAATAGGTATTTAAATGGAGAAAACTGATTTATTAAGGTTAACATGTAATAAAAGCTACTATTATAAAACTCGAGGAGCTTAAGGCTTGATGAGGAATCACATCATTAAAAGAATTTTTTGAATTTCAAAAATTATTTATGTATCTCTTAATAGTCTTGAAAAACCATATAAACCAACTGAATATAACGCTTATCGAAAAAGCTTGAAATACCTTAAAAGCTAGTGAATTTATCCTTATGATACAAATTCTCTTCCATGTCATCATTTTCATTTTATTTACTCATTTTCTGATCAAAATATGCTTACTCTTCAGAAGAATAAATTTTGAAGTTTTGTGTGAACTTTGCAGGTGGAAGATTTATACCTATACATATATTGATATTAATGGTGATTGGTGATTATACTTAATTAACTGCTGCAATTATACAGAAAGCATTAAATTAGAGTTAATATAACAACGGAAATTCCCTAAATTTCAAATGAATTACTCGTATTTAAAAATGATCGTAGAAGGTGGATTACTTTTATCTAGAATATTGTTGCCTGTACTAAATAGGTATTTGTTTGCAAATGGTATAATTGAACATTATGACGGAATAACTATTATTGAGAAGTTACAATTATAATACGGCAAGTTTTAATAGATTTCATTCATGGTTTTTATGGAAACCATTATTATGTTACTATGAATTGATACCATGAGCCTGAGGATTTCGATGATCATTTTCGAAATTATAATTATTCTTAGATACTTATATGAAATTGAAGTAATGTACCAATGCATTGTAGCTCACACCCGTAGTAGATTTCCTGGTATAAAAATTTCAGATAGAAGGATGTTCTCTGTTGTGCACCGCCTATTAATGGAGGCAGATTGACTATATCCTACGCCACCGAGATATCCTGGTCGCAGTTCGAGTTCGAAAACTCTGTGTTACAAGTAGTAGATTTAAACCCATTAACAAGCACATGGGCTGTAGCACATGATATGAGAACGAATGACATTTCAATGTGGCGCTTGTTAAAGGAACAACAGTTGCACGCTTAATATGTTCAAAGGGAACAGAATTTAATCGAGATGGATTCCACTCAAGACTTCAATTCTGCAATTTCATCAGGAGTGATGAATCAACCTTTCACGGAGATGGCTATTCTAATGCTAAAAATGCCCATCAATGGAATGAAGAAAATCCACATGCTGTTTTTTGTATCAGAAATCAACATCGATTTTCAGTAAACTTGTAAGCTGGTATAGTAGGACATCATCTTATAGGGCCTTATATTCTGCAAGAAGTGTTCCCGGATTACTTAGAAAATATTTGCCCTTAAGTTTACGACAACGCCTATAGTTCCAGTACGATGCAGCTCCCTCTCACTTCAATCGTCCCGTGACAGACCATCTCAACGAAACCTTAACCATAATACATGGATGATACAGTGGTATGATCGTCGAAGTCTCCCAACCTTACCCAATTAGACTTCTTTTTATGGGAGAATCTGAAGAATCTAGTTTACACTGGAAATGAAGTTAATGATACACATGAGGAACTGATTATGATAGATGCTTCCGAATAGATAAGGATAAATCCTGAAATGATTTTGAATCCAATGAGTTCCATCCCAAAGAGGTAGTATAGATTATGCGTGGAAGCAGGCTGAGGAATTTTTGAAAATTCAACCAAAATTTTTCAAGGAAGCGTTTGGAAAACAAAATAAAAAATTGTGATTTTGAATTTAACTACTTACAATAATCTTAGGTAACCATTAATTTTACGTATTACCTATTATAATAACTGCCAACCAAACCGAATCATTTAGGGCTACTTTTTTTTTGTGAAGTCGTACCCGCCCATGAATTTCAGTTGGAATTTTCAAAAAATAATGTTGGATTCGTCATTTTCATGCTCAAAAACCTCTAGGTATCAAATTCATCATCGTCAAAATCAGATTTGTTGGCATATCCGTTTAGGGAGTAGCAATTTTTGTTAAATAATGCAAAAGCCAAAGTCTTTGTATTTCTGATCGTTGAGGAAAAAATTAAAAAAGAAATCCAAATTTTAGCTCCCAAACCAAACTTTTCCGATCTTTGGTTTATTTGGAAAAAATGCTTATTTTTGGTCCCCTATATCACCCAGTTTTCTTGCCATGCTTACCTGTTACACCCTGTAATACATATAAAAGTTCCGCCGGACGACGGAAGAAGATGGAGCGACGATCTATAAACTAGGGAAACTGAAAAACAGACAATATGCCTAATAATAAAAGGGAAGAAGAAGAAGATATACAATTAAATTCCCAATTCCCAAAAGACGAAGAGAATCTGGTCCGTTACAAAAGGAGTAGAAACTTATATTACGCTACGTTTTAAGAACCATAACCAGAAAAGGTAAAATGATATTAAAGTACATATTATATATGACATGAAAGACGTTTACGAGTAACAGATATAAAATCAACTTAGCTATAGTAACATAAACCATACATAACCATAACCAATGCCGACCAGGAAACAACGTACCTACGGTGCAGATTTTAGAGGCACTACTATAGAACTGCATTCCATTACAGTTAAGAATTTCCTTATTCAAATTTTGCAATAAATTACACATAAATAAACGAAGATCTTATTTGTCTATGTAATTAGCAATAATAAACCGCTTGTGTATATAATTACACACTAATAAACAAGCATATAAAGTGTCATGTAATTAAAGTAAATATTACGGTAATAAATAACAAGATTTGTATCCGATAATATTATATGATAACACTAATTTGTGTATTTTTTTGCGTAGGAAGTAATAGAGAAGAGGTATTCCGCCAAAATGACGAATAAATTAAGAGGTTATATGTATTTGGAACCATTATTTAAAGTGCAGTGATTAGAAATTATATGCGTTAAATACATTTTTGTCCTTAAAAGTCGTTGCTTATCTCGTTAAATCCACTACGAAATGCCAGTTATTACAGCCACTTATAAGGTTGCCTTATAAGGATTAATGATTTTAAGCTATAATGAGCACTGCAATAATGAACAGTTGCAGATAGCATTAATTTTTTATATTCAGGATAGATTTAAGATCGTTATTTTTAATAAAACGAAGAGTAATTTAGGGGAACTTGAGGTATAACACTCTCAAGGTGTGTAACAGGGATAATAAATAATAGCTCTCCTACGATATACAGGGTTTTTCAACTAAGAGTAGCCACCCTTTATAACTTCTAAAAAAATCAAAATTTGAAAAATCGGCGATAAGTACCCGTCTATAATAATATCGAGGGGGACACTTTTTGCCATAAGCTTGAGATTTCATACCTTAACCACCTGGGTCCCACAAACATACCCTCAATTTTTTTAAATGACAACATGGGTCATGTGATACGTCATTTGAAAGATCATTTTATATCTTGCATTACTGCGTTTAAAATTTTAAAATCGTTCAATTGGTTTGTGAGATATTTTAATTTAATGTTTTAGAGAACTGATATAATTTGTCGTTATAATAATATAATATAAAAATATTACTCACTTTTTAATTTATTTTAAGTTTTATTTTCAAGTAAATAAAAAAAAGTTTAATACAATGAATTTCGTATCAAATTACCTTTCCTATACAATTAAATAAAAAAATAAAGAACAAACCTTTTGAACCAAATTTATATCAGTTCTCTAAAACTTTAAATTAAAATATCTCAGTGGAAGGAGTGGGAGAGTTTGGAGAAGGCGCAAGAGAAGTATTGGAGATGGACGCTGGGTTTGGACAGGGAGACACCGGGGTACATTGTGGGGGAAGAGGCGAAAGTGGGAAAATTGAGAGTGCAGGCGGGAAGGAGGGCAGTGAAGTACGAGGAGGAGGTCAGGAAGAAGGCAGAAATAGTAATGGTGAATGAATGTATGAAGGGGAAGCGGATAAAGTATGGGCAAGCGGACAGGAGACTATATTACGAGAGGGTGGAGTATGCGAGGGAGGAGGTAGAAAGAAGGAGGGAGGAAGGAAGAGAGATGGTAGAGGAGGTGGTCATGAGGGATAAGGATGTGCAAGGGCAGGAAAGGAGAGAGAGAAGATAGCCGGAGGGAGGTATAATGAGGGATATGGAGAGATCATGGCAGAGGGCAAGGCCAAGTACCTGAGAGGGGAAATGGGACTGAAGGAAAAAAGAATTGTAGCGAGGTTTAGGTGTGGAAACGAGGAGAGAGAATAGGTATTGGCGGGAGGAGGAGGAGGAGAGTTTGCAGAATGTGTAGGGAGGGGAGGGAGAACATGGCGCATATGTTAAGGGAATGCGAGGAGATGAGAGAAGAGAGAAGGGGAAGAAAGGAGATACTAGGAGCGAAGGGGGAAGGGTTGGGATGGATGAGGGAAGTGCTAGAAAGGAGGGAAAAGGTGGAAAGTAGGGGGAAGGACAGGCGGGAGTAGTTTTACGATGTGGTACAGATTAGAATCATGTATTTATTTGATTAATTTTTAAAAAAATACAATAAACCTATTTGATTTGATTTGAATATCACTTGAATAGTAACCTAATTTTAAGATACGATTGAAAGATTATTGAAAATTGGAAGAAAATGGGAGGTGATTTATGTGTGGGTATTGTTATAATATTCCTACAGCAATACCGCGTGATCTACAACTCCATGTTTTTTATTCTTAACATAAATGTAATAAAAAAAACCAATTCTCACAATTAAAAATAATTTATAAAAACTGTGAGTAATAACTTACCTATTCAACACGACACACAAAATACTTATTTAATGTTTTCGTTGAGAATAATAAATAGTCATCTATCTTCTTTACGCGTTAAGAATTTTTAACGTAGTCAAAGTGTCAGTATTAAATAGTAAATAAAAACAATGCATACTTTCGTACCCATATCCTTTTGTTCGCTTGTGGAAGTAAAAATACCGATCAGTTAATGACATATGTGTAGGATTGGAATAAACCGCCGGAAACAAAATTTGGGGGCTCTCGTTGCTTGTGAATAGAAAAAAAAGTTATACCTGTACCCAGCATAAAAACATGTTGAATTATGGAAGAACAGGTAGTGTTAGATCAGTTACAAAGTGTCATGTGGAAATTTAACCCCATATTTAACAGCTTAACCACAACTATTTGAAAGGTCTATAATATGCATGTTTGAAATTATAAACGAAGTTTACACAAATAGCCAAATTTCAATTCTGGATCAATTACAAATTGAAATATTTCATTTTATTTATGGGTAAGTAATATTTACAACAAATTCGAGAACGTTGATTTTACACAGGAAGTTCGTTAGTTTAAAAACCCTCATAGATAAGAAGCGTCTTCGTTCGGCGAGATCTGTATTCTTTTATATCCACCACTTTTTTCCGAGTCCGAGTCCGTTTTCCTTTAAAGACAAGAAATATATCTTGTAGAATGACGTCTGTCATATCCATGAACTAATTGAAATGAAAGTGTAAATGATTGATTAAATACTTCTTATAATAGTTATAATAGAATAAGAGCCTGCTGGACGACATGGGCAGAGTTACATTAAAAATTAAATGAATCCCTTGAAAATGTTTCAGAAAATGTTTTTCAATACACAGTGATCCAAATGTAACTAAACCGAGGATTGTAGTACTTGTAATGTCCCAGTGCGTTTCAAGTGGTTTTTGTTTTCAATTGATACCAGCTGACTGTGTAATTGTTCGTTATTGTAATAATAAAAATATGGTCAACACGTACCAGATGTTCCACCATGGAAAAGAGGACACAGAACGGAGCTTCAAATTACTCGAGCCCAAAATCAACAGCTCCTGTCTTCCCTGAAACAAAAAATGCAGGAGAAGTGGAAAGAGGAATGAGCACAAAGTGGTGGACATCTGAGAGCGATTATGGACTCTGTCAGGGGTTGCTCTCCCCATTTGCGAAAGATGTCAAGGCGGTCTTACCGTCCGACATACATATAATTATTATGGAATGCCAAAATTTAGAAGAGGCGAAAAGGAATCCCGCCATTCAAGGCAAGCCAATGAGAGATGTTTTCAACTACAACCCGCAACGCGCAAAGGAAATTATTGCATTTTTGGAGGAGTGTGACCTCCTCGACAAAATATAATATATGGAATGAAAAAGAAAGCGAAGAATTCTAATACCTAAGTTCGAAAAGTGCTAATAGCCAAAAAAAATAAATAAAAATAAGTAATTTCTAGAGATGTAACGGATAGTGGTTTGGCCGGATACCGGATACCGGATATTCGGCAAGCTACGAGGCCGGAGCGCCGGATATCCGGCTGCCGAATATTCGGCCCTCCGTCGCGTTACATGACACGATCAGTTTGATGTGAATATATAAGCGCTGTGAACTAGATCGGAAATATTCGGTTGTTATCGCACGTGAGCGGAGATCGGGACGACTTGTGGGCGTTCGAGTGTTATCGCGCGTGTCAGTTAGTGTTTGTTTATGTGTATTGTCCATTGTTTTTTCACTTGTCGTCGTGGTTTTATGTTTGATTAATTAACAGAAATGTCATCATCAAAAAAAACGATCGCCTATTTGGCAATATTTTGATTTAAACTGTGACAAATTTACTATCCGTTATTCGGCCGGATACTCATTACTATCCGGTATCCGGACGGATAGTGAAAACAAGGTCGGATAGGCCGGATACCAGATAGTTACCGGATATCCGTTTCATCTCTAGCTAATTTCACATTTTTTATTTTACATGTCACTCAATGCGTTTAGACGCCATGTGCCATTATCATGGGCAAGAAACCTTATTCCCATCAATATAAATATGTTGTATACTTACCAAAGAGTTCCTTTTAATTTTTTGTCTTAGTAACTCTTATTTTAATTTGTCACAAGGAAAGAATCTGTTTAGTAACAATTATAGTTTCCGCCGATCGTTCAAAAATTGTGACATTTCTGACAGAACCTTGAGCGGGAAAGCTTAAGATTCCCTTGCATGGCGATTACTGTAAAGAAATATTCATTTCTGTACTGTAAAGAAATGTTCATTTCCTTACAGTAATTAATTTTAATTATATAATTTTAATTAATTAATTTTTCCCTCGATTTCTTCGGAAGCAGATTTAAAGTAGCAGTAATTACTGCTTCCGCAATTTCCGGTGGAGTTCCCGGGGGAGATTCATCTTCACTTTGCGTTACGTTGTTTCCAAGGAACAGCGGGTTCGTAATTATTTTGGGGCATTTAACCGTGCTACTGGAAAAAGTACGTTCAGGGAAACCAAACGACTACCTTAAGAATTACACATTACGCAAACCAGTTTTGCACTTTCGAGCGTATAAAATTCAGTTAACTTAGACATTGATGGAAACGGAAAATCGGCAACGCATAAATTTTGTTACGTGGATGTTATAATAGGTCAATTTTTTACGGACAAAATCCCTGGACGTGTACTCTCATGAAATGATGACGTGCCTTGGCCGCCAGGATCGGTGAGCTGATCCTTTTAGATTTTATTCTATGAGGTTATTTGAAAAGAACATGTTACAAGTCTGCAGAAGATGCTGCAGATTGCCTTCGATGTAGATCAGTGATTCAAGAGAACCGAAGAAGGGACCGTGGTGGCGAATTCAGGCCAATATTGCGATTACCAAGGAAATGTTGTCAAACAACAGTGTCGGTTCGAAATGGCAATACATTTTTTCATTACACCGATTTAATGGGACGACTGACATCCAATTATCGCTGGTCGAAATATTAGAATTTATCTTTCAAAAAAGTTTAATAGTCTTTTTGTTACGGAAACAAATAATCGAATATTAACATTTTTACATTGACATCGTCCAATTCTACACCCTGTATGAAACTTGACAAAGCATTTATAATGTGTTAATTGTTTTTGTTAAATACATTTTTTATTTTTTTAAATTCTCGTTTGATTTGCAATATAGCTTTAACATTCGCATACTACATTCAGTTTCTTAACGTACACCGTCAATAATATGGTAGACCGCATATTAAATTCGACATGACCCGGTAGACCGCATACTAAACCGGGATCAAAACAACTAATAATAAGCGTGGGAGAGCAATAGTTTAAATCATCTATAATTATAGGCTACAAATTTGAAAATGGGGTAAGGTGTTCTTCTTTCTTCTTAATTATTGCAAAATGTTTTGAGTAGCTACCTACATCCTGCCGAAATTTATTCAGGCATACTTGAAAAAATTGATGTCCACTCTTCTTCGTAAATTGATCCAATTTGATTCGATTGAAAAGAATTTGGGAAGAAGAAATATCAGAAGAGTGATTTATAAACGTACCTATAAACAGCATGGACACATAAAACACTGCCTATTTCTATCCATTATGAAGACATAATATGTTGCAGTTTACATTACGTAGTACGTAAAAACGATGAAGATAATCTATTCATTTGGCATCCGTACTTTACACGCTGTTGTCTGTACATTATTTATTATTGTAGGAGAATCAAGATGGTGGAAAGCTTTGCTATCAAATTTTCATCACCACTTCCTTCGGTTTTACTTTTTCGAATGGAAACGAGTAATTAGTGAGTTTTTCAAAGTCGTTTTGATCGAATGGAAACAGTCCGATGAGTTGATGAATGATCATGGTGGTAGTATTCCAAGGGCGGATCCCAAGGGCCATTTTTTGATTCATGATTTCATTCCACTTTAGGAAAAAATTTATGTGTTGTGGAAGGCCTATATTGTGGTCGTGAATTAAAACATAACAGGGTTCTATCTGTTCGGAAATGTTTAGAATGTGCGACGCAGACATTTATCCTAATTGTAAACTACTGTTACACATTTTCTTGAGTTTGCCAATTAGCATGGCTTCTGCAGAAAGAAGTTTTTCACCCCTGCATCGATCGGCTAAAATCGTTTCTTAGAAGCCACATAACCCAAGATCATCTCGTAGGACTTGCGTTAATGCATTTGCATTAACCCTCTTTTTTTCTCTCTTACTCGGCATCGTCATACCGGAACGGAACTATTTAACTATTAAAGCATTCTAATTCTCAGTTGGGTTTTTTAATAAATAGATGCCTGGTTCTCCAAAGTGCTTTCGACACGTGTATCTGTTAACCATGTTGTGTCTCGTTTTTCCGTATCAAAGTCGAATTGTCGAAAACTTTCTAAAGCGGCAAATTTAATTATTAAATATAAGAAAAGTATAAGAAAAAATTGTGACGTGAAGGTAACTGCTGAGTTCTATAACATCTAAAAATGTTATTACATAGAACATAAATTAAAGCAGTGGCAATATACATAAATTTCCTTACCCTGCTACACTGCTACACACAGCTACACAATGTATGCAAGAAAACGCGTAGAGAAATCAGGTTTCTGGTAATATTAATTTAATAAGATTCGCTTTAGTTGCATTTTGCAGCGATTTCAAAATAATGCATTCATTTTTTTATTATAACGCCAAGAATCATTTCATAATTAACGAATGGTACCTAAATCGATTAAGTGAACAGAAACTACATCATTAGATTGCACTACCGCGACCGATTTGAATGACACAAAGGAACATTCAGCCCTTGTGTGCATGTGCTGGTGCTTATGAATATTATACATACTAAAAAAAATTAGTACATAAGTTTGATTAGTTACAGCGGCAACTTTCTTTGAAGTTCAAGCTTTAATATAGACATACATACACATTCAGTTATTATTTTAATTCCTCTAACCCGTATCTTTCCTGTCCGAAGTAGTTTACTGCTACCAATTACACTTGAAAACTATTCTCAGGAATATACCTAAATATTTAATATACTATTAAGGTTTGTTAAACACTCATTTTATAGATTGGTTGTAATTAGATACCCGCCTTTATTATTACTGCGGTAGCGATTGGTACTTTAACTTCGAACAATTTCTCGCAAGATTCAAACATTTTCACATGTTGATATCTTTATTTACTATATTAAATACGTCTACACAAATTTACGGTCACTTATAGGTTTAGCTATATGGACGATGGAATCAGCAATCATTAATTATAATTAGCAATGCAATATGCAAAAAGCGCCAGAACTGTAAAATTTCATGCGGAAAAAGTTGCTCAAAACAACAATAATGGAAGATGATGTGCTTTCAAATGACTTAATCCATTAAACTCAAAAGCAAAACGAAATTAGTATCTATATGTATAAATGTATTAGTTTTGTAATAAACAAATAATTCATTTAAAAGCTAGCGACAAATATTTATATTTGGTAGTTTTAATTGCCCTCAGTCAAATTTTTCCTTTTTCAATTATAAAATGTACAAGTTATAAATATAATTATGTGGATAACGCTCTTTTATAGTAACTAAGCTATTATGATACTAACACCGACAGTATCGGCGTGTGTGTGAAGCCGCCCTTAGTAATGAAATAATTCATAAGGTGAACAGTGTATATTTCGAGGGCCGCCTTCTACACTAGACCGCGGGCGTTATAACGCTTTTGGTCATAGCCGCAGTAAATAGTGAAAGGGGTTATATTTAATTCGAATACCTATACTCGATTATTAATATGTAGGTACTTAATGGCAATCCCGTCATGTTAGCAGGCAGATTTGTATGTACAATACCTATATATTTTAATATCGTTTTTGTTATGATAGTGCAAGAAAACGTTGCCTATTTGATTATTTGTGACTTTCAAAATAAGTGCTTGTCTACGAGTTACAATCCGAAAGATCCTAAAGTATCTATAATCACACAGAGATGTACTTTCTTTTTGCAAGATCTTTGTGAACTGCTGCAGAATTAGAGAAAGGTTTATTCCCTGTAAATTATAAAACTTTGTAAGAATGTGACGTGTCCTATATATCTGTAAAAGATCAACTGTATAAATAAACTTTTAAAAATTTTTTTAAATCCAAGATATGCATCAATCGTGAACTGCGGTAAGTTTTATATGCAGTAGATGTTAACGGAATGTTTCAAATTTGAAAAATGACTGCTTTCGCAAATATGTAAAGCAGTTTGCCTTTTAAGTGAAATAGCCGGTTTCACGTTTTTGTTTAATTTTTAGATAAAAGAAAGCCATTATTTTAAAATAATGTAAATGCATCGGGCGCTTTAAAAGGCGCAACTTGACACATATGAGATGACCTTTGATAAAGGTGAACCGGAAAAGGTCTTATGAAACAAATTTAATTAACAATTTTTAATCAAGAAATCCATTAAGAAGAGTACCAAATTTTCTTCGAAAACGCTATAAGACGAGGAAGCTTTTCTGGTACTTAGCATCAATTTAAAACATTTTATGTAATGGGAGGTTCTTATATTGGTTCGCAAGTACTAGAGCGGCAGCCCAGCGTCTTTTTAGGTGGTGATCTGACCGCGTCTGCGAATCATACTACGTTGAAGGTCATGTCACATATTAATAGCATAAAAATCGTCGCAAGTTCTGAATCTGGGGATAACATGTTCAAACAACCCTTTTTTTCTGCATAAAAAATCACTGTTTTGAAGTGATTGGACCGCGTATAATTCTTGTACGAATCGAAGCGACAAATTAAACACGTCGTCAAAAATGTATTTGCAGACGGTTTCGCTGGTGCAATAACCCTGCAGACGATGTTGAAGGTGCATTATTTTTATTATTTTCAAAGTAATTTGACCGCGTATGCAATTCAGGTTAATGATTTTTCTTCTTGCGTATGTTACGAAAAAAAAATTGCAGACAAGTCGGATGGGGATAAGTACTTTAATTAAACAATTAAAGATGCATTCATTTTCGTGGAATTCAAAGTCATTTGACCGTGGCTAATTTTCAGTACACTATTTTGTTATTGTAATGTACGTGATGAAAAAAATTGTTGCAGACGATCTGAATGGGGATAATTATTTTAATTAAACAATTAAAGTACCATTGGTTTTAGCAAATTTAAAGTAATTTGACCGCGTCTGCAATTTTAGGTAATGTTTAATGTTGGTATTTTATTAACGAAAAATTACATTGCAGACGATTTGCAAGGGGATAAGTATTTTAATTTAACAATTCAAGTACCATTTATTTGACCAAATTTAAAGTAATTTGACCGCGTCTGCAATTTTAGGTAATGTTTAATGTTGGTATTTTATTAACGAAAAATTACATTGCAGACGATTTGCAAGGGGATAAGTATTTTAATTTAACAATACAAGTACCACTTATTTGACCAAATTTAAAGTAATTTGACCGCGTCTGCAATTTTAGGTAATGTTTAATGTTGTTATTTTATTAACGAAAAATTACATTGCAGACGATTTGCAAGGGGATAAGTATGTTAATTTAACAAGTCAAGTACCACTTATTTCACCAAATTTAAAGTAATTTGACCGCGTCTGCAATTTTAGGTAATGTTTAATGTTGGTATTTTATTAACGAAAAATTACACTGCAGACGATTTGCAAGGGGATAAGTATTTTAATTTAACAATACAAGTACCACTTATTTGACCAAATTTAAAGTAATTTGACCGCGTCTGCAATTTTAGGTAATGTTTAATGTTGGTATTTTATTAACGAAAAATTACATTGCAGACGATTTGCACGGGGATAAGTATTTTAATTTAACAATTCAATTACCATTTATTTGACCAAATTTAAAGTAATTTGACCGCGTCTGCAATTTTAGGTAATGTTTAATGTTGGTATTTTATTAACGAAAAATTACATTGCAGACGATTTGCAAGGGGATAAGTATTTTAATTTAACAATACAAGTACCACTTATTTGACCAAATTTAAAGTAATTTGACCGCGTCTGCAATTTTAGGTAATGTTTAATGTTGGTATTTTATTAACGAAAAATTACATTGCAGACGATTTGCAAGGGGATAAGTATTTTAATTTAACAATTCAAGTACCATTTATTTGACCAAATTTAAAGTAATTTGACCGCGTCTGCAATTTTAGGTAATGTTTAATGTT
Source organism: Pyrocoelia pectoralis (assembly GCA_036250285.1). Classification (NCBI taxonomy): domain Eukaryota; kingdom Metazoa; phylum Arthropoda; class Insecta; order Coleoptera; family Lampyridae; genus Pyrocoelia; species Pyrocoelia pectoralis. Next base: position 12,207,853 of record CM070075.1, read on the forward strand.
GGTATTTTATTAACGAAAAATTACATTGCAGACGATTTGCAAGGGGATAAGTATTTTAATTTAACAATTCAAGTACCATTTATTTGACCAAATTTAAAGTAATTTGACCGCGTCTGCAATTTTAGGTAATGTTTAATGTTGGTATTTTATTAACGAAAAATTACATTGCAGACGATTTGCAAGGGGATAAGTATTTTAATTTAACAATACAAGTACCACTTATTTGACCAAATTTAAAGTAATTTGACCGCGTCTGCAATTTTAGGTAATGTTTAATGTTGTTATTTTATTAACGAAAAATTACATTGCAGACGATTTGCAAGGGGATAAGTATGTTAATTTAACAAGTCAAGTACCACTTATTTCACCAAATTTAAAGTAATTTGACCGCGTCTGCAATTTTAGGTAATGTTTAATGTTGGTATTTTATTAACGAAAAATTACACTGCAGACGATTTGCAAGGGGATAAGTATTTTAATTTAACAATACAAGTACCACTTATTTGACCAAATTTAAAGTAATTTGACCGCGTCTGCAATTTTAGGTAATGTTTAATGTTGGTATTTTATTAACGAAAAATTACATTGCAGACGATTTGCACGGGGATAAGTATTTTAATTTAACAATTCAATTACCATTTATTTGACCAAATTTAAAGTAATTTGACCGCGTCTGCAATTTTAGGTAATGTTTAATGTTTGTATTTTATTAACGAAAAATTACATTGCAGACGATTTGCACGGGGATAAGTATTTTAATTTAACAATTGCAGTACCATCTTTTGAAGCACATTAAAAGTCATTTGAGTGCGTCCGCAATTACGGATTATGTTTATATAGCTACGCGTAGCGTACCTATTTATATAAGGTACGATATACTATACAATGTTAACATTCGTTAACGTCTATTTCGCTAATAACTTCCTCAATTTTTATTACTTTTCCAAAAATTTCGAATACCTTAATAACTCCCGAAGGCGCTTCTTTGGTATGCGGTTTGTTGAAAATCCTTTCCGCGGTTCACCCCCCACCCTCTCCTGAGCGAAAACATTCGCGGAAGCCGAACGGTGCGAGATACGGTCTCGGAGCATACATATTTTTAGGTAGCTGAGGGTCGTGGCTGGCTTTCGTCCCGGGGAGAAAAATACCCTCCGACGCTTCACAAGCGAGGGACGCGGGTTGGAAATCCCAAAATTGCGAAACAAAAATCCCAAACGTTCATTTAGATCTTGATGGCGCTTTCGGTAACAACGTCTCATTTCTATACGAGTTCATCGCCGACGGTTCCATCTGGACGGTTCGCATTGGGAGGAGTGATATCTCATCGAGAACGGGATCGCCGGTTTTTTCTCATCTCGGCGATGTTTGCTCGGTGACGGTGGGACGAAGAGGTGATCGATAGGTTTTCGGTTTTTACTTCCCGAGTACGAAGTAAAAGAGAAGTATTGTATTAGTGTTCCAAAAAAAAAATTTGACCTATGCAAACTTTTACATATCTTTGCGTTTCTGAATACATAAATTCAAAATATTAAAACAACATTTTCCGTCTGTCGTCTGTAGTCTGTAGTAGTCTGTACGTACACATTCCTTGCAACGCTCTAAACTGAGAAACTATTAAAGTTATCGATATGCGGTATTCGCCAATCGATTACATTCGGGCCAAGGAGGAAAATGCTCATATTACCTTTCATTACGTCACTTCCACTGTAAGGTAAAATGGCGGCACTCGTTTTTTGTATTACATAAAGTTGCAGTTTTTTTATGTAGTAGTTTAAGAGTATTTTTTTCTGAATTCAGTAGTATTTGTTTTTTTGAAAAAAGGGAAGTCTCGTGGCAACTTGCCAGAATGTTTTGCTTTCGATTCCCCTTTCGAGACCGCATCTTTCATCGGGGAGTGACAAACGCGATGGTTATGTCGGGGTGTAAAACGTCGCCGCGTCCTATAACTACAAATCGGAATGCGACCGACCCCATATTTCGCGTGTCGTACTACCGGGTAGGACTAGTGGAACGCCAGACGCAGCGAAGTTTCGATATCCACCGTTCGACCTCCATCGGTACTCAAATTTTCGAAATTCCAACGCGCTTTGCGGCCGAACGGTAGGTCGGATCAGGACGAATTGTTGTGCATTACTCTCACGTTTGGACGCCCCTACGACAAATCGACGCGAATCGATTTGATCCCCCCACGGAGGGGTCGTTAAATCTGGTGATTTTGTTGCCCCACCTCCTTGGGCGTAACTGTTCCATCCGTCGACCGATTTTGACGAAACTTTCGCGGAATCGTTTCTTTTTACGGCGCGCTCCCGGCAAAAAAAAACAATCAAAAAATTGGAACAAAAAATTTCCATTTGCGACCGCGATAACAAATAACAATATTACAAAATGTAAAGAATGTAAATCGCGAAAAGTCGCACTTCTCGAGAAAAATTTCTTAATGTTTTTGGCCGAAATGGTCGTTAAAAAGTCGCGGCCGCCTACGATACCTTTGTTTGGCAATAGGGCCGTCCGATTTTGCGCTACGGTTGTCATCCATAATCTCGAAATCAAAATCGAGCCCCCCCCCCCTTTTTCGCATCGTTGGAAAGGGCAAACTTGGTCCTTTCTTCGGTTGTGAAAATCTCCGCGAAAGTAGGAAAATTGACAAAGATATTGGGAAAATAAGGGGGAAATTTCCTACACTTTCCTTCCAAAACAAAACAAATGCGCATTTTTGACGGCCATTTTTCCAGCTTTTCTACAAATATAATACACAACTTTGGGGTAAAATGTTTTGGTACTCGAACCGTAACAAAATTTTTGTTGATACCCTTTTATAAGTATATGTAACGTAATTGAACATAACATTCCACACCATTTGAATGGGGATAAGTTTTTCAAAGTAATTAAATACTATAAGTATATTAACATAACATCATATTATTAACATAGGTAATCACATAGACTCGTCCTCCATTCCAAAGTCACTTTGCACATCGTATGCCTAACCTGACCATTTATTTTTTGACTCAAAACGGGACACCGCTTTGCATTTGCAAAATGTACAGGAACGATTTAATCAAAATCTGTATAACTGCACGGAAGTCGAAGCCCCGGAGGCAGGCACTTCGAACATGTATTAAACTAAGGTTGAATTTGCATAAACTGGTTTTATTAATTAGCACAAGAAAAAGTTTACCCTTTATTTTATTTAAAAATTTAAGGGTTGTTTACCCTGTACCTAATGGGTGAAACAATGTTGTCAAATGACAGTAAAAGTACCTAGCTTATCTAAAGAAAAAACAATTGACCTGTCCGCGGTTTTTTTCGTTTTTAAATGCCTCAAATTCATTGTCCATGTTTGCTGCTTCAATTTTTTTGTTAAAAATAAAAAAAACTAAAAAAACCTAGTGCACTGAATTCAGAAAAGAAAGACCTTTCAAATGACATATCACTTGGCCCATCATCCCTATTTAAATTATAGGGGCTGTTCTCACAGCGCTAAGGGATAAAATCATATCAGGTTGAAAATCATGACAAAACTTGTCCCCTTTGATTTAAAAATTATTGCATTTCTCAAAAAAAATGCTTTAGACAGAAACCCGTCTGTTACCTTTTCGTTGGGCCACCCTGTATATAAATTGCTCAAAATGTCCACCGTTATGTTCACCACACAATTCCACTTTGTTCCAATTCCAATTGTCGAATTTTTTTTCCAGAGTTGCAGGTGTAATTCTTTCAAGTTTCCGCAGCAATTGCTGCTTGTAGTTCGCCCAATGTATGGAGACGGTTTCAAAAAACGTTGAAAAGAAAAAAATATAACGGAGTTAAATCTGGAAAACGGGGAGTCATAATCCTCTGCTAATTCAACAATTTTCAAACCGATTAACAATTCGTTTGTTATGGTTAGCAAACGCTCGATAAGGAATATTAAAGACGGAGTGGTCTTCCATAAACTGCTCTCGACAGGAGCAGTTCAACTTTCCAATTCAACACCGTAAAAAACACTACTTACGCGCGAAATTCAAACTGTCATCAGTATTAGAGAATCACCCGGTATTAAACAGGGTCCTGCAATAGTGCGTATTTCTTTCCTAGCTCATATCTCATGAGAGATATAAAAAAACTTCTTAGAGAAAATTTCAACTACTCGAGATGACGCATTAATAGAAATTATTTTTGAATATACAGGTAGTTCCATTTTTGCGGTGTCACTAAAAGAGTAATTTTTTTAAATGGACACACCGTGTACCTATATTTTATGACCTTTCGATGTTATCTGCTAAAGTCTACATTGGTAACTATTTACTTTGTGATTTGGTAGCAGGGTTGCCAACTTATTAATTTTTTGCGGAAAAATCGTGCGTAAGTGGGCTTATCTTCAAAAAATCCTATCGGCCTTGTGTTTTGAAGTTCTCAAGTAGGTATCGGCAATAATGTTAGTATGGGTAAAGAGCTGTGTGTTGAAGTTTAGAAACTAAAATTTGGTTATACAGGGTATTCGGAACAACATGTCAAACTTTCGATATTTCAAAGTGCCATAACTCATTATTTTCAAATACAACTGCCATATTTTTTTCCGCTACCCAGAGGCATTTTTTATAATCTTCAATTTTCGTAAGGAATGTTAAATGTCTAAACTACGTAGTTTTTACAATACTTAATCTTTTCGAAAACGCACCTATTTAGTTACGAGCTTAGGCACCAAAGTAGGCCGAGGCCGTGATGCCGTGAAGAAAAATAATGCCATTTTCTAACAATTTTATTGAAGAAATGTAACAACTCTACAATTCTAACTTGCAGTACTCACGTACTACAAGTTAGGCAAAAATAACTAGAAAACAAAAAAGACTTAATAAAATTGTTTTATTTACAATAAATGTTCAAAATGTCGTCCATTCTCAGCTAGACACGCATCAATTCGCAGACATTTGTACCTACCCTTCTTAATATTGCAGGTGTAATAGTTCTAAAAGCGTCAACAATTCTCTGTCGCATATTTTCTGCCGTTGTAGGTGGCTCATTGTAAACCCTTTCCATCACATAACCTCATAGGGAAAAGTCAAGTTTTGTAAGATCGGGTGATCTGGCAGGCCACGCAATTGGTCCATTTCTGCCAATCCATTGAAAGGGAAAAACTTGGTTGAGGTTGGCCCTTACGTTTACCGCATAGTGTGCTGGAGCTCCATCATGTTGTAGCCACATCCTCATTCTTGTTCTCAGAGGTATATCGTCTAATAAGTCCTGTAAATCATGTTGCAGGAAATGTAAATACATAGGCCCATTAAGATGGCCATTGATAAAGTGTGGACCTACTACTTGGTCTCCAATAATTCCTCCTCAGACGTTCAAAGACCAGCGTTGCTGGTGGTCAACCTGTCTTATAAAATGGGGATTTCCGATTGATTAGTAGTGCATATTATGCTTATTTACGGCTCCATTTTTGTGGAATGTGGCTTCATCCGAAAATAACACATACTGAGAAAACATCGGATCTTCTTGTATTTGTCTTCTTGCCCAGGTGCAGAATTCAAATCGTTCTTCATATAATCAAGAATGGTCAATTCTTGATGCAATTGTACGTGGTATGCATGAAATCGATGTTTCTTCAGTATGCGTTGCACTGATCTTTCACTTACGCCGCTTGCTTCACCGATATCTCGCTGGCTCATGTGCGGGTGCTCAGTTACAGTTAATAGTACCTACTCTAAATTCATTTTCTTCGTTAACAACGTTTCTTGCTCGTTCTAATTTACTGTATTTCACCGTTCCCGTCTCAACAAATCTATTCAGTAAACTTCTGAAACTATCTACTTGAGGATGCCTTTTTTCTGGATAACGCGCCGCATAAATTCTGCTTGCCAACAAACAATTTCTATTAGCTTCTCTCAGCATAAAAATCATAACAACAAGTTCATCTTGTCAGAAATTCATTTTGTTAATCTACAATCTAGTACTTATTAATAACAAGTATTAATTTCGGACACTAAGCATTGTTTACTTTTTGACGTTAAGGTTCTTCACGGCCTACTTTGGTGCCTAAGCTCGTAACTAAATAGGTGCGTTTTCGAAAAATATTAAGTATTGTAAAAACTACGTAGTTTAGACATTTAACATCCCTTACGAAAATTGAAGATTATAAAAAATGCCTCTGGGTAGCGGAAAAAAAATATGGCAGTTGTATTTGAAAATAATGAGTTATGGCACTTTGAAATTTCGAAAGTTTGACATGTTGTTCCGAATACCCTGTACCTATAACCAAATTTTAGTTTCTAAACTTCAACACACAGCTCTTTACCCATACTAACATTATTGCCGATACCTACTTGAGAACTTCAAAACACAAGGCCGATAGGATTTTTTGAAGATAAGCCTACTTACGCACGATTTTTCCGCAAAAAATTAATAAGTTGGCAACCCTGCTACCAAATCACAAAGTAAATAGTTACCAATGTAGACTTTAGCAGATAACATCGAAAGGTCATAAAATATAGGTACACGGTGTTCCATTTAAAAAAATTACTCTTTTAGTGACACCGCAAAAATGGAACTACCTGTATATTCAAAAATAATTTCTATTAATGCGTCATCTCGAGTAGTTGAAATTTTCTCTAAGAAGTTTTTATATCTCTCATAGATATGAAATTATATTATGCGATATAATGTAGATTCCCGTTCAAAACGGGACGTATGGTCACGTTACGGTATGCCGAACTATTTTCACTTTCCTCGCTGTCATCTGTAAATTGGAATATCAGATACTCGTCATCCTCTCCTGTATTGTTTTCCACTAAAAATAGTAATGTGTCATTGTTTCATGCACATTTGAAAATAATTACAATAGTTTAGAATTCTTTAATAACAAAATTTTCCGATTCAGTAACGTGAAGGAACAACAATTTTTACAATACACATTTTATTTATTTATACCTTTTTTGTGTCATAGATTTTTTGCACCAAGAGTTGATTAATAAAGTTCATGCATAAAATTGCATCATTCAATTTCTATTATTAGATTACTGCAATATCTGCAATAACTGGCGGTAACGTAATACGAGTCGAGTAGGGAGTAGGTCGCAAAATATGTAGGTATACCAAGTGTACAATCATGATCTCGTATCGATCTGTTTTCCTCCGTAAAGATGCTCGTGATGAGTCATAACACGAACAGTCTAATTGCTGCATTCATCAATGAAAGGAACAGGCATTTTTAAAAAATGACTGACAAACTCTTCTTTTTTTTGTAATGTATTTAATGGCTTCTCTAATATAAGCACTAGCGTTCACGAATTAAATCATAAGTAACTTAATATTTCCGTTCTTGCAATTTACTAGTACATAAGGTAGCTATTATTTGAAAGTACATTTTCAAACATTACGAGAATATTATCGATTATAAGAAAAAAGTCATAAAGTGTAAAATATAAGAAAGTTTAAAATGAGAAATTAATGTTAAAAATGCACTCATTTCTATGTACATGGTAACTGTTCAGGAACTTCACAAAAAAGATGACATACCTATCATAAAAATCAGCCACCTAGTAATAACAATAACATTAATCATACGCTTGAGAATGCTTTGTAACGATTAGTCTTTATCCTTATCCTTTACGTAATTCGTTCACCTTTTGTAGAAACACTGAACAAATAAAAGATGATCTCATCTTATTACCCTGAATTGGCAACGCGGTTAAATTACTTTTACAACCTTACAAATACTGTAAATTCAACCCCGCCTGGAGGGTTGATGCCAACACGAAACTGTCTGCAATTATATTTTTTGTCACTAACTCATCAACGGCAATTTATGATTTCAATTGCAGACACGGTCAAATGACTTTGAATTCGATGAAAATTATTGCATCTTTAATCGTTTAATTAAAGTACTTATCCACATCCGACTCGTCTGCAATTTATTTTTCGTGACATACGCAAGAACATAAATTATTAACCTGAATTGCAGACACGGTCAAATGACTTTGAATTCGATGAAAATGAATGCATCTTTAATTGTTTAATTAAATTACTTATCCCCATCCGACTTGTCTGCAATTTTTTTTTCGTGACATACGCAACAACATAAATCATTAACCTGAATTGCAGACACGGTCAAATTACTTTTAAAATCTTAAAAATAGTGTAAATTCAACCCCGTCTGCAGGGTTGATTGCAACCCGAAACTGTCTGCAATTTTTGTTTTGTGACATACGCAAGAACATAAATCATTAACCTGAATCGCAGACACGGTCAAATGACTTTGAATTCCACGAAAATGAATGCATCTTTAATTGTTTAATTAAAGTACTTATCCCCATCCGACTTGTCTGCAATTTTTTTTTCGTAACATACGCAAGAAGAAAAATCATTAACCTGAATTGCAGACGCGGTCAAATTACTTTGAAAATAATAAAAATAATGCACCTTCAACATCGTCTGCAGGGTTATTGCACCAGCGAAACCGTCTGCAAATACATTTTTGACGACGTGTTTAATTTGTCGCTTCGATTCGTACAAGAATTATACGCGGTCCAATCACTTCAAAACAGTGATTTTTTATGCAGAAAAAAAGGGTTGTTTGAACATGTTATCCCCAGATTCAGAACGTGCGACGATTTTTATGCTATTAATATGTGACATGACCTTCAACGTAGTATGATTCGCAGACGCGGTCATATCACCACCTAAAAAGACGCTGGGCTGCCGCTCTATACGTTTTCAGATTACTAACGACTCAAGTGCCATCGTTAACTTCGAAATTTATTAAAAATTGACTAAAGCGATTTTTGGTAACTCAGATTCACTTAAGACAAGCTTCTTAAACATCAAATGGAAGATTTTTTATGAGTTTAGTGAACTTATAGAAATTATACTTGAATAGTGGTGAATGTTCCAAAGTGGTTCCTAATATGATGCCGTATCCCAACTTCTTGAAAAACGCAGGGTAGAATTTATAGCATCGCTCTTGTTAAGGGGAAGTAAGTCTCCTTCGTAATGTGGATATAGATGCTCCAGGAGATAGATGGGTAATATTTAAACCGATGCTGATTTTGTTATTATTTGAAACTGCAAGGCGCAGTTTGCAGTAGTAATATCGAAAGATGCCAGAAACAAAATCATCTCATTTGATATACAGGGTGTCCAGAAATGAAGGTGCCAAACGAAAATCCCAATTAGTAGACATTATTTTATTGCGATTTAACCCAAATTACCTTAGTCCAAAAATGCTTCCTAAGCGAGCTGGAGCTCCTTATAGATGGTGCCATGAAGTACTTTTTTTTGTAATATGTATTGAAACAGGCGGCCGTCATGTAGAGCACTTACTGTAAAATTTGTTGTTTTTGATATAACTTGACATAAGAGTAATTTATTTAAATAAATTAGTAATTTATTTAAATTTATTTTTCTCGAGAAGGGTGCATCGTAACGATTTGAAACAAGAGCACATTATTTTTAGAAAAGACCCTAGAGAATTAGAATTTGACACAAAAAATGTCAAAAAAATAAATGTAAAAAAAATACCATCCAAAATGTCTGCGGCCCCTCCCACATGGGACGCTAATGGTCGCAGCAAGGAAGTATTATTTACGGCGACCGATGTGTGATCAGAAGGTAAGTCATTGTGCAAAGTTTGGACATTTTCGATCGAAACGTTTTTGAGATATTACAAAAAAAAGTACTTCATGGCATCATCTATAAGGAGCTCCAGCTCGCTTAAGAAGCATTTTTGGACTAAGGTAATTTGGGTTAAATCGACATAAAATAATGTCTACTAACTGGGATTTTCGTTTGGCACCTTCATTTCTGGACACCCTGTATGATTTCGTTCACAAGCTTTGACATTTATATGAACCAAAAATGTTCTTACACTACTATAGACCTTTTTATAAAGTAGGTCAAAGACTACTTTGTACCAAGAAAAGGTAAAGGAAATGGTTCTTCCAATATTGTAAGGCTATGCATCTCATACCAATAATATTGAAATGCTTTTTCTTCGCGAAAAAAGTGGCATAATTACCAATCATACCAGTTTAAGTTCGAACGTTTTCACCTTTCGCTATATTACGAGATATACTTTCTCCGTGATACCTATAGTTTACAGCATCAAGTGGCATACATGAGTTCCATTCAAAGGATATTTTTTGGTCTCGTGTTCACGGTTTCATTCATTAATCGTTAAAAGCGAACGGGACATATCTTACGGCCTGGTCCACTTTTTCACTCCTCAAGGGTTTTACGGCAAGCCATTTATTATGGATAAACAAAGCTACATCCAAAGGCAGTGTCAAATGCATTAAGTTTGCTTCCAAAAATCTTAGATGGGTGTCGTTCTTAGAGCACGCTCCGATAAATTCCACCTGTGAAGTGAGCAGAAATTTACCTCAAATTAATATTGCGTTCTTCAAGTGAGGGCTTGCGATTGAGAGTGCCAAATTTTGAAACAAAAAACTGTCTAACTACCCTGATTTTGCATGGTTAAAGACTTCCTCAATCCAACGTCTCATACACAACATGCCGGGGTGATATCGTACTACTAAACATGACCGAAATTGACGTTTTGGCGGAATTCCTAAGCTTCTCTGGGTACTTTCACATTGATTTCGTCATAGTTCAGAATATTTTGAGTGAACTTATTGAGACAGCGGCTCTGTTTCTTCTAATATTTTGGCACATTCGGATGGATAAGTTTTGCTTATGGAGTTAATTAATTATAACGCCTTTAATTAAATATTGTTTCTTATCATAGGTAAAGGGTGTCTCAGAATGTTTTTCGTTTTTAGATGTTAAATAAAAAACAAAATATCAATTAAATCTCGTTTTATTTAATGTTAATTTAAAGAGCAATTCTTGAAGTTTATTTATGAAAAACAACCGTTTGCAAATGCGCACCATTCATTTGTTCACACTCATTTAACCTGGAGCTAAAATTTTCAATAACTCGCTGGAGCATCGCTCTTGGAATAGAGTTGATTTCTTCAGTGATTCTTTGCTTCAAAATATTCAGGTTGGGTGGCAATGGATTGTAAACTTTGCTTTTTAGGTAGCCCCATAGGAAGAAATCAGCAGGAGTTAAATCAGGGCTCCTCGGTGGCCAATTGATGTCTCCTCGGCGACATATCACTCTTCCAGGGAATAAATCGTGAAGACCAGTTAATGAGTCATTTGTAACATGAGAAGTGGCTCCATCTTGTTGGAAAAAGGTGTTGCGGTTGTAGCCCTTCTGGTTTTGCAGTTCTGTAGCCAAAAAAGTCCGGATTATATGGCAATATCGGTCAGACGAAAATCATTCTGAGACACCCCTTATAACAATAATATCGTACTGTACTTTCATAAATTACTTTTACCATACATATCCGGTATCTAAAAACATGTAATATTCAATTTTATTCTGAACTTATTTGTTGTGAAACTCCATAAGTAGATAAGTAAATATTTTTCCTCATACCATGAAGTAAATAATTTACCATGTGCACTGAAGCTGCACAATTTATTCTTATTAATCTTGCTAGTTGAAGTCTTCGTGAAAAATGGATTGATTGTATGTTGGATGTTTTTTGTATTTTTGATGAGAATAAACACACCAACGATGTTCTTAACGTTGTATCTTGGCAACCATTGTTTAATTTTAATGTGTTCCAATCTGCTGTCGTTGGTAAAAAAAAGTTGAAAATTTTGTCTTGATGGAAATTCAGTATAACGTTCGTGGGGAGGATAACGGTTGACGAAACCAGTGAAGCCATTTGAATCCTCAAGCAAGGAACAATATGATATCGAGGGTACCACGGCAATATAAAACCATAGGCATCGTTCAAGAACGCCAAAAAATTGGAAGGCCCATCGGCAGCATTACGCAACACTGGTGCTACCTTCATAGATCTCGAACGGACTTCGGAGGAATTAGAGTTAATCTAGATTTCTATGCACTTACTATGAAACGAGAGAACTGGCACCGGAAATAATTAGTGGCACGCTGTACTTTTCAGTAAGCCGGTTCTCTTATAGCTCCTGTTAAGGCTCCTAAGGAGAGCTCTGCAATTCATATTGCTAAAATTGTCATAAAATGGCCATTTTGGACGTAATCATCTAACAAAAATTAAAAAAAAACGATGCATAGGTCAAATTCTATGTAGCATAGTGATCAATTAATGTAAACCTTCTGGTTTCAAATTAAATATTTAAATTACAATCTTGGTCGAAAGTTGCGTAAATGTAGTACCTCTCCTTCAGAACTTTCGACCAAGATTGTAACTTAAATATTTAATTTGAAACTAGAAGGTTTTGAGGAATTGATCACTATGCTACATAGAATTTGACCTATGCATCGTTTTTTAAATTTTTGTTAGATGATTACGTCCAAAATGGCCATTTTACCAATATGAACTACAGAGCTCTCCTTAGGAGTCTTAAGACTCAACTGTTATGATTTGCACGCCCACAATATGGTGCAGCAGTACAGTGAAGGATAGAAGATTTGGGAATTATCAGGTTATCTCTACATCTCCCAGATCTCTTTTTCTTTTTCCTCTAGGCTACAAGCTGAAATTTCATATGTTTGTTTTGACACATTGGTTGAAAGTATGTTATAGTCTTCTAGCGATATCTTGCGGTCATAAATGCAAAAGTTGATCTCGACATATTAATGCGGCCTTTCCAGTTAAGTTGTGTCAAATTTCTAATCTGTGTCATTTATTAAATTCCAGTCATTTTCTCTCCCGAGTAGGTACATTTTCATCTAAATATAACATATTAAGTTTCATCGTTCATCTATCATAAAAATACAACTTATTAAGGGGAGGTTGCGTGTTATTTTTGTACCAATCTATTTCACCCCTTCGTGAACTACTTCGAATCCAAATATGGTCCCTAATACTATTGGATTATAACGGCCACCTTGTTCACGTTATGATCAAATAATATTAGTGGCCGTTGTGATCAAAGTGGCCGTTATGAAATAGCAAAAACCGGGGTGGCCGTTATGATCAGTGGCCGTTGTGATATAGACTCATTTTTAGTGGCTTGTGACGTGAGTCAAAGATGTAAGGCTCCTAAGGAGAGCTCTGTAGTTCAAATTAGTAAAATTGCTATTTTGGACGTAATCATCTAACAAAAATTAAAAAAACTATGCATAGGTCAAATTCTATGTAGCATAGTGATCAATTAATGTAAACCTTCTGGCTGCAAATTAAATATTTAAGTTACAATCTTGGTCGAAAGTTCTGAAGGAGAGGTACTACATTTACGCAACTTTCGACCAAGATTGTAACTTAAATATTTAATTTAAAACCAGAAGGTTTACATTAATTGATAACTATGCTACATAGAATTTGACGTATGCATCGCTTTTTTAATTTTTGTTAGATGATTACGTCCAAAATGGTCATTTTATGGTCATTTTAGCAATAAAAATGGCGGAGCTGTCCTTAGCCGCCTTAAAACTAACTCCTCTAATGTTTCTTTGCAAGATAATATTTTTGTTGTGCAATCTTTTAATATTTTCTGTGAGAAGGCATCGAAAACATCAGCGAACAGTAACAAATGGCACACCATTTTTACAGAAAGAATTAAAGCTTACTGAACATTTCTTAACCGCCCTCGTGTATAACATTTTGCATTTAATAAACTAACATTTGACGTCTTACTTACATTCCAAAATGTTGAGTATAAAATAATAGCAGAAACTTTCAATAGACAAAAACCCAAACAGTTTTGTAACAAATTTATCGCTTTGTCATTTTCGACAGTTGCCGTTTGGATATTAAACCACTAGATATTTTACACCAGATGGAAGTTTCAAAGATATAAGAATAAGTTTATTGTATATACCGGAATAAAACGGCGAGAAGCCATTACAATTAAATTTTATTTCCTCCGTAGTCCGTACGCTACCCAACGTAGGTAATATTTAAACAGACCCAACATCTTAATAGAGAGTTGTAATAATATAAAGAGACTTGGATGTCAAAATAGTTTAATTAAATTCGTTTAAATTCATCATTTCGAACATTTTGATGTGAAACGTTGCTCTATTTCAGTTTGTTTTGGGAACCTCCAAACATTTTTCATTTTATCATTCTTCAGTTTCGTTGAGTTTCTCTACGATATTCAATTTGTTACCATTCCAGGTAAGGATTCTTCAAGATTAAGTAGAAATTCCAAAATTTATTGATAGCGCGGTGAAATGGAGACATTAACGTTTATAAAAATATTTAAATAGAATTTACACATGTCGAAACCAAATGGATTTCCGCTCGTAAATTTCGAAATAAAAAAATTCTAAAAATGGTACAGCATCAAAGCTGTTAAAGAAATGTGGATTGTTTTAGTTTATTAAACTTTTAATCCCGTTGTAACACAGTAGCACTCTATTTCTGTAAACAACTTGAGACTAACTTGTCAAGAATTTCCTTACATTCAATTGAAATGGAAATGTAAAAAGTATTTTTAGACGCGTATGTTTAGATAATGCACCTTTTAATTGACATGTGAAGGGATGAGTGGAGAAATCGAAGATTATAAAGCTGCGAAAGCTGCCGTCAATTAGTCTACAATAATCTTACCGTAAAATAGTAAAAAGCGAACCCGGTCGTCACATTGTTTCCGACAAATGGAGTTTACAGGCACGTGAACTTTACACACAAACACAAACACTCGGTATATTTAATTAAAAAAATTCGCAGTTTAATTTATATTTATTTATCTTCGTCGACGAAGGAGTATTTTAAATTAAGCGGGTGCGTGTTTCTTTCACAACAACCGACGCGGATTTAATGTTTGGAATTAAGTTGTGTTCAACGGAGGCTGACAGCCAGCGGAGTACCTACTTTCTGCCTCCTTCCGACTCCAAGAGCATTTCTAGTCATCCCATTCTGATGTATAAACTTTACGATGTGTTGTTTCGTTCTTGCTAGACTGGTTCTGTTGCTCTTCTTTCTTCTTTTACACATAGTTGCCAGATGGAGATGCATTATTATATATTTTAGAATGTACAGTATACCAATACGTTCTTCTATCTTTTTATAACGACCTTTTTCATATTGCTTAGGGTTGAAACTTTCGTTATTCAATGGTTGAAGTGACACTTAATACTTGGATAACATTTTTATGATCTAACGAACTATGAACAAAAAACAAGGGAAGTAAATGTGTTCCATTTTATGTACAATTGTCATAGAACATCAACAAATAATAATCATTATTTACAATTAAAATCACAAAAATAACAATTTAATCTCCAAATCGTGGCAAATTTTGTAAACTCCTTCCAATTTGTTCATTTATTCGACAAAATTGTGTTACGTTTGTGAATGTTGTATAATTTCTATTTTTATTAGTATTCTTCTTCGGTTCTAATAAATTCAATAAAACATAGGTAAATTCGTCTCTCCGTATTTTCAGCAAGCATAATAGGTAATATGTAAAAGCTCTTTGATATGATGAAAGTTGTTGACGGTTTTAGGTTGTCCCTAGTATTTTAACCATCTTAGCATAGATCGCGCATGAATCCGTGAAAAATGTTTGATGTTAATGTTTTAATAGTGTGATTGAGGCTACTTTGGTTACAATGATTCACTTCAATTTAAAATGTTTAAAGAAAAAATACAATATATTCTCCAAATTTAAAAAAACAATCCTCATCTTTATAGTTTTAAATTCTAAAAGATAAAAAATAGATGTAAGTATACCTCTGTGTGCTGTATATTTGAAAAAAATAACGTTTTCGGGGTTGACCACAGCCCTCAATTACCATAACACCTAACTTCAACCCATGGTTATAACCACCAACTTTATAATAAAATAAAGATTTTAGTATCATTATTCATACTCTTGTTATTATTGCAATATAACTGTCGATGGAGTTCTACAACGTAAGTATAGATAAAATTGGTATAATGTTAGATTTAGCGCAGAAAATGGTCATAAAACCCAGTATCGATGTTGATGCTCATGGTTATTCCAGAACAGTAAAAAAGGTGGTATCACTACAAATGTGGAACAAAGCAATATCGACAATTAATTTTAAATAATCAAAAAAATGTTATGTGTATCAAATTTTGTTTTGGAAAATATAGGAGAAAAACGTAGAGGAGAAAAAATTTAAACTTTGGCATCTCCACAATGAAAAATGAGATAAAGAGTTAAAAAGCAGTACTATTGCTTTCTTGTTGAAGGTATTCAAAGCTTGGAGTCCAAAACTTTTATCTGTGAACCAATTTCTATTAAAAGTAAACCATTCCATTATCGTGATTCGCTTCACCCCTTTATTGTTTACTGAAATTTTCCAGAAAGAACTTAAAATGTCAAGATAACTAGTTTTCGTATTTGAATCCGTATTTGAAAGTTTTTTTTAATTCTTTGTCCAACCATATAAGTTTTTAACCTAAAAACCATGTTTGATAATAGAAAGAAACAAAACAAGTAAAAATTGTGCAAACTAAGCGCATAGAAGTAGAAAGCTTTGTATCTGTAAGGATATCTTCCCTGAAAATGGGTTCAAAACGGACGGATTCATAAGCAATAATAGGTAACATTCAATTTTAATTGAAATTGAAAATGTTGCTAAAGTTTAATCCGAAAAGTGATTTGTCAAACAACAATGAAGTTTGGGACAAAAACTGCAATTTGATGAAGCGTGTCCATGTGATCTTTCAAATAGTTAAAAGAATAGGCAAACCATCAAATTCACCTATTGCGACAATGCAATGGATTCTTTGCCTCATTGATATTCATGTATAAAAAAATTTGAGTAACACCACTGTTTTGGATACCCCTCTCAACAATCAATAACTTACTTAGAAAACCTTAAATGTTCGTTCTTGTCCATCGAGACAATGGTGGATAAAGTTTTATGCTAAGAAATGATAAGTAGAGCTTTACTTGACTCCAATCATATGATGATGCGTGCAAATGTTATTAACATTTTCACTTGCTAAACAGTTGATCAGAAAATAAATGGTGGGAAAGCCCTCTTACATTGTGGCTTGAGACTTTGTTCACCCTATTGTTAATTTTTTGGAAAAAATACCAAACGTATTGGCTCACTGTACAAGAACGAACTTTCAAGGTATTACTACGTTAGTCATAGTTTGTCTTCAGGGATGTCCACAATCTTGAAAACAGTTCTATGAGAAAACAACCCAGAAAATTTTCGCTATGGCAAATAGATAAATTTGATGATTTTTCTGTTCATTAGGGTCATGGCCTAATCTTCAGGCAATTTTCCTACTGGAATGGAGATTTTAACTTCTATCCAATATTAAGTACCTATGTTTGGAAAAAATTTACATAGTACCGTATGCACCATGTGTACTTCATTTCTTTGGTTTCCAAGAGCGAATTGAGTAGCGGGTTTGTATTGCGAATATGGAAAATGTGCTGAAGCTGGAGTTTTAATGGTAACATTGTATCTATAAAACAGCAAGAAATACAAGGAACAAATACGTTCTGTAATGATTAAATGAATTGACGCAAATTAGTAGCGTATGTGATAACTGATAACATAACATGAACGTCCAAATTATGTTACAGTTTTAGGAAGAAAAATATACAGAAACTTATGGGCTTGTCTCATAAATGTTTCGAGAATTCTTCATCAACACAAATTCCATTTCAATAAAACTAAAATAATCCATGAATTGACGAAGGCGATTTTAAAAGGAAAATCAAGTAGTATGAGACTTTTTGAAATGAAGATCACTCTGAATGTATCGTAGAGTTTTAGATACAAATAGTACCACAAATCCTCGTCTATCACGCCAACGTCACAAGCAACATCCCTAAAAACTGAATATTTGGGAAGGGACCTCTACATTACAGGATTATATTGCTTGGAACAAACTGTGAATGGGGAGGTGTATGTAAATATGCTGGCAAGCGAAGTTATACCAAGAATCAACGAGGTTATTCAGTTAGATCCTTTATCGGAAAATGCATTGGAAATTCCAGTATAGCAGTACCAAACAATATCTTGCAAGGTCGTTGAATTGATAGCAGAGATCCTAGACCTAGAGAATCCCCTGTTTATCGAATATTATCGTTAGAACCTGTGAACGTAGAAAAGAAGCATATATGATATTTATAGACATCGAGAAAACCTCCCATAAAGAGAAAAATTTGTCAATGTTCAAGATTGCCAAATGTTTTCTCTTTATGTCCAAGATAAACAGGCGTAGGACAAGAATTGATAGAACGAATGCAATGCAACATCAATTATGTAAGAAGACATAATAGAAGACCTTCTGAAAAGTTTGTAACTAAGGCGGTCTGAGATAAGGTAGGGTTATGGGTTCAACATTGTGTACGATTTTAATGGATGCCATAGTCAAGGAGTGCAAAAGGAAAGTGGAAGTATTGCATGTAGGATACAAACAGTTGAAAGAAGTTTCCAATACAGAATGTGCATTTACAGACGACGTTGTCATCTTAGCAAATAATGGAAAAGATGTATAACAAAACGTAACTGTATGGCAAGAAACTTGAAAAAATGATGGTTTGAAAATAAATAACAGAAAAGCGAAAGAATCAATAAAGCAATGAAAGTGTATCATGCAATAAACAACACCATCATCAGCAAGAAAAGAAAAATAACAGTGCACAAAATAATTTATCGGCTTGTATGCGTAAATTAGGGCAGTGTAAGTCGAGGTGTAAATAGTGTTTAACCATCCCCACACTATTATGGTACGAGGGGAGATTTTTATATTGTCTACCTAGCTATGACGAAAACAAGTGATGATCGCAAATTTCTGTTGTTAAGTTGTTGTGACATTTTGACGGTTACTGACCAAATTTGGTTCACATCCAATAAGTTTTGTTGTTTTTGTGGTGCCATAACTGACAAAAAATGAGTGAAATTCAGCTAGAACATAGAAGCGTAATTAAATTCTTGACGAAGGAAAGAAATGAATCCAAGGATATTCTGCAAAGGATGATTGATGTGTATGGCGAAGATGCGCCGTCTTATTTTGCAATACAATTTTGCTGCAAACAATTTCGATGGGGTAGGGAATCAATTCAAGATGACCCAAGATGCGGAAGGCCTGTTGAAGCAAGAACCAACGAAAACATCAAGAAAGTTGAGGTTATGATCCTAGTAGATCGAAAAATAATAGTTGCAATAATTGCTGCTGAAGTATGGATATCGGAAACTACAGTCTTACAAATTTTGCACGAAGATTTAGGAATGAATAAGGTCTCAGCGTGTTTGATTCCGAAATTGGTTAGTCCCGAACAAAAACTGTGTCGGCAACGAATTTGCGAAGAAAATTTGAGAGCTTTGGCTGAAGATGAAGAGTTGTTTTCGAAAATCATAACAGGTAATGAAACGTGGGTACATCATTGGAATCCACCTACAAAACAAGAGTCCATGCAGTAGGTCCACAAGGGATCTCCACCGCCGAAGAAGGCAAGAACGCAGAATTCATCCGGAAAGCTGATGGCGACAGTGTTTTGGGATATAAAAGGAATCTTACTGATCGAATATATACAAAAAGGTTCTACAATAACAGGAAAAGTTTATAAAGGGACAATCGAAAACTTGAAAACTGCTATACAACAAAAAAGGCCCCACAACTGTGATCAAAAGATTATGCTGCTTCATGACAATTGCAGAGTCCACAAAGCTCGCAAAGTCCGTGAAGTAATTGACCAATGCGGTTTTGTAGAGATGGAGCATCCAACCTACAGCCCGGACTTGGCATCGTGTGACTACTATCTCTTTCCCAAATTAGGAAAGCACTTGAGGGGACGCCGTTTTGCTGCGGATAAAGACGTGAAGAAAGCGGCGGAGGAGTTTTTTGAAGACTTATCAAAAGAATTTTTTTGGAAGGCATAGCCTTATTGGAAAAACGTTGGCATAAATGTGTGACCGTTAATGGATCATATACCGGGTGCTGTTCTGGCCGCTCGGTAGTAGCATTTTACATGTAAAATCTTGTCTATGCAATTTCCTGGTCCCCTAATTGTTTTAGGGTCAAACATAAGAGTACAAAAGTTTTCAAAACTAAAAATGCTACCTGAATGGTATGTTTTCTCTGACCAAAATTCTACTGTAAGGAAGAAGATGAAGAATTTAATGTTGAATTAGAATTTGCATTCAGGTAGCATTTTTAGTTTTGAAGACTTTTGTACTCTTATGTTTTGGTCCTAAAACAATTAGGGGAGCAGGAAATTGCATAGACAAGATTTTACATGTAAAATGCTATTACCGGATCAGCACCCGGAATGTTGAAAAATAAAATATTACTTTTCCCCCAACTCTTTTCTTTCATAGCTACGTAGATAATATAACAATCTCTCCTCGTACTATCGGAATTAAAAAATTGTACCCTAATCCTGCAATGGATTTCGGGAATGGGATGAAAATTAAAATAGAGGAATAATGATAGCCAAATAAGGACTATTTGACAACTCAACTCTCAACTCTCCCTTGAAGGTAGTTAATGTTGAATATTTTGTGAAATTTGAAATATGTACTGGAGAATTTTATACCTAACATTTCTATTTTTCGATCATAAATATTGAACCAAAACACAGTGTAATAGTACATGTGGTAATAGCTATTTATGATATAAGTGTTAAAAGTACTATTTTATTTTGTGAGTGAAAAGTTTGCGAAACGAGCGAAGCGAGTGGAGCAATTTCACGAACAAAATAAAAGTTACTTTTAACACAACAAAGTTTTTTGTATAACTGTTATTACAGCATTTGAGGTTAAGTGGGCGTGTTATGTGACGCCGTATTGCCTTGGTTACAAAGAAAACAAACATTGGTTACAGCTCTATTATTGGCTAGTGTTAAAATATTTTTAACACTAGTATTACACGCCACTCTGTAAACGTCATCTTTTAACACTCTTGACAGCCGTTAAAAACGCCACTTTTAATGACAGTTGTACAAAAACGCTATTTTTTTTTAATGCACAGCAAAAGTGTAGGCAGGCATTACCATTTCGTGGATCTTCCCCCTCTTAAATGTTGATTTTTCCGTTTCCTCATTTGTTTTTAATGTCTCTACTCATTCCGTCGATGGCGCGTACTTACACCAAATCTTAAATGTACTTGTTTTGAAAAATTGTTGCACATGCTGCATTTATTGAAGACTTTTCTGTATCTTAATTTCATGGGTTAAGTTATTTGAGGACTAATTTCCTTGAATTTTCGGTAATTAGGTAGAATGAATTATTTTTTTCCTTCCTTATGTGGCAACATTGAGCCTTAATCGAGTAGTTGATTATGAATTAGTGACTTGCATTTTAGAGAAATATTGCGAGTCTATTTTTTAATTACCTACATTTACTTTTTAAACCAACTGGTCGTGTCACAACGTCAATCTATTTCATTTGCGATCCAATAAAATGTAAATAGGTCGCAATGATTGCTAATCAACAATGTCACATTTAAATAATAAATTCATTGTCTTGCTGAGATGCAGCATTGAAAATCAAACTATATATTTCATTCATATGCAGTATATTTCATTTAAATTCAATACCTTGAAATACAACTTGTACAATTAATAACAATAATAATAATACATGTGTACGAAAATGTAAAATATTAATTGAGTTTACACTTTTAAAACTGGTTTGGTCAACTATACAGAGGCTTCTGTTGACTTACGGATTTGGTATGAGGGGGTTACCGTAAAACAGTAGCTTGCACAGGTGCTACTGGTTTACGCTTGATATTCATGTGCTTTCGGTAGCATTCATTCCATCGCAATAAAAAAATCAGAATATTTCAGTCGAAGTTTCTGTACATTTTTCAAATCCAGTTTATTACATAATGTGCTCTAGCATTTCAAGCGAAAATATTTGGATGGTTTGATTTAGAACACGTTGCTCAGTTTCCATATCGCCACGAAGTTAAATATTGACACAAGATCCTTAAACACAGAAGCACTCAGCGTCTTAATTAGGGTCTCATGTTTACTCTGAACATACAATATGATTACGTACTTTAATATATGACAAAAATGTTATAAGGTATTTTAAATTAATTTCATAGGTACATAATTTAACTCCAAGCATTTCTAAATTCCTCATTTTTTACTACGAGTTAACTGAGTATAGGCTTCTCATATACTTTTTGTCTAATCTGTAGTAAATGTTACACATTTACGATTCTTCCTCAATACTTTGTAAATCATCTTTTGTTCCAGGTGTACCATTTTGATTCATAATTCTCCAATGCATTTGTTTAAATTATACTTGTTATATGTGCGGTATGAACGTCGATTGTTCATTGATTCGGATGCCTCCCACGAGGTTTTGCAAATTTATCAGAAATATTATAATATATTGTATTGACCTAATTTTGACTTCATTCTAGTCTTTTGAATAACGGTAAGTAACAATGAATTCTTGTTTGTTACACAGTGATGTCATATTTTGATTATTTCTTTATGCAAAAAGGTGTCCAGTTCTCTCAATCTTTTCAAATACATTAAGTTATCAATATATTTCGAAGATTCTGTTCCCGTTGCATTTTATTAAAAAATGATTTTCGACTTTTCCATTCTCCATTCCTCTTCATTTACGTATAAGGGTATAAGGATCGTCACTTAAATGAATTCTTGATGCTAATAATAATGGGACCATGTGTACAAAGAAAAGCATAAATTAAAATTTTGTACTTTATTGAGAATCATTTATTGAGGATCGTAATGGTGTTGGGAAAAGAAATGTTCTGTCACATTTTGGCGTACAATACGCGAATTTTTTGAGATTCATGGCTCGAATGAATACAATTACGATCAGTATTTAGAAAAGCGAAAACGATATTGACTAACACTGTAAACGCAAACATGAAAGTAGAAGAGTAAATGAATCACAAACGCCAATAATGTAACTAAATCAAGTGAACGATTTAAAGCAAAAACTCGAACTGAAAAATTTGAGATAGAGATAGAATAGAAGGAAGTGGTGGAAGAGAATTTCCAAGAAATAGAGCAATTACGAGAAAAGGTAAATCAGTGTAACGATTCCTGGAATTCAAAAGCGAATTAAAATAAGTAATAGAAACATATTAAATCGCCAGCAAAGGATAACAAAAAATGAAGGCAATGAAAACAAATGAGAAACAAGTACATACATATAGAAAACAAAAAGCTTGGCAAGCAGACACAAAGTGGAGAATATGGTGGTTAGAAAAAATTGGGGATCAAGGGATATACCTACCTATAAGAAGTGATGAGTGGAGAAGTTTAAAGAATTTAAAAAAAGAATTTTGGTCTGAACAAATGCAAAAAATAAATAAAGTAAATATAAGCAAAGTAACGCATTATTGAGAGATTAGCAATTGGTAAATTCATTGTCAAGGCCTTTTCATCGGAAAGTGGAAAACATTTTTATAGTTTTAGAATGGTCACAGGTGCTGCAATTAGAGGAGAGCCAGAATTTTAGGAGGAAGAGAAAGGGACGACCTGTTGAAGAGTGCGAACAACCTTCCGAGATGGGGCAGATAAATTCCATAGAATACAGAATGGCCTGTTGTGGGTTTGGTTCGTCGGTGGTATGAGCGACAGCAAGAGAAAGAGAAGAGCCGCCAGGTATGAAAAATTAAAAAAAACAGCAACCAAGGTGTCACCTACATTACATGTTATGTACGATACTTTATCCACTACCGCGTGACATAAATTAAATTAATTAAAATGAAAATTATCTCATTTGTAAATTGGCGGCAGTTGTATCAAAAGAACTAGTGATTACGTTTGTTAGCATGCTCTGTTTTTGAAATTTAGTTAACCCAACCAGTCAAAAGCGGGTCAATGGTTTCGTTGCTAGCGACAATATAAAGAAGGTTGTTTTATCAAACTTTCTACATTTTATTTTTTAAGTTTCCATTTTTCTTATATTTACCTAATTTGAAAAATATAAAGTGGATTTCAGAGATTACGAAGGAAAAATGCAATCCATGTGAAACAGACAACAGTAGATTTACTGAAGCAAAAGTCTTGGTCTCGGTATGATAAAGAACGTTCCTCCAAGTTCTCCAATCATATTCAATAAATAAGTAGAGAAGGTGTTGTAATCGCCTATTTGAAACATTGTTTTAAAGGCAGTACATTCATAGTATACCTCAAGAAAAAAACCAGTCTTCTACACTAGAGGACTAAATAATTTAGTATATTAAGCCTATAAGAGGTCTGAAATTTTAAGGAAGCACCTGAGGTTTTTTAGTAATTATTATCTAGCTATAAGATCTCATTTATCAATATTATCGCTGAAAATCATTTTAATTTTAACAAACTACCCCGTGAAACAGAATTTGAAAATTCGTTTGATTGGCATTTCTTATTCAAAAACACACACACTAGAAAATTTGTGGTCTTTAGTGAGGAAACAAATATTTTACATGATGTTTCACTCCTTCATGTAACACATCTACAAACCAAGTACGAAGTTTATTAACATCAAAAACAAGAATAATTCATCTATTAATTCGTAATTTTTAAAGATTGAAGTATTGTTAAATTTCATTATTCGATAAATAGAAAACATAATAAATTAAGGAATACATTTAAGTATGGTTTATTTCGGTACTAAACAGGTAGAGGACTCTATTAGTGAAAGAAAAGTTCTATTGCCTTAAACCAATGTTTCGGGAACTTTAAAGGTAACAATAAATGCTTTTTTAAGTGTAAAACATAGGTCAAAAATCTAATAACTTACAGTGTTGTAGAGTTGTACTTGTACCAATATCAGCTACTCGTGGAAACAGATTCATAATAAATCCCAAATTTTAAAATGAATAAAAATAGGAATTTACATATTTAGGTGTTATTTGTTGCACTTTTAGCCTAGAACTAATTTGTAAAGACGATAACCGTATCTAAAGTCAAAGGTTAAATAAGCAGATATACGTAGCTGATGATACACAAACACAATACTTTTTAAGTGACATCAGTGCATTTTTATGCCAGTTGTTTTTTTGCGGTTAAGCAAACGGCTTTTTGAATTTTACGAAGTTAAAGTTGACAGTCATTACAAGATACCTCAAATTTAGAATTCGTCGGCACCTTACATAATATGTGTTAACAAATCAAAGAACTAGTTAGAAATAGTTAGAGGCCAAGATACTTTTCGTTCACAATACACACCAATTTAATGACATTTTTTACTTCAGCAACCTCAAAAATGTTATACGGCAATGTAGTTTGTATGTCGCTTAAAGAAACCTTTACTGTAATTATAAAGATTAATAAGGATCATGGAAATGTACAAATTGGTTTATCTCAAACATAAAGGTACAGGCAACTTTGGTGTTTCTCTGTATGCGCCTCAGATGGGTAAAACTGGAAACGAATAAGGTAGTGTAAAATGGGTTCTGTATTTCGGCCCATTACCGTTAGAATAAAGAGCAACTTGAAGAAATTCTTGGAACGGTTATGATCCAGGGACAAAAACATCAAGTAAAACAATGGAAGATTTTGATTCAGCGTTCCCAATGAAGACTAAGGAATCCAAAGACTTCACGATAATGGATTACTACATCGTAAAATGTAAAACTATTATAGTGGTCGTCACGATAAATTGATCTGCGGCTTAAAGAGCTGTTAGCTCAAATCCGGCGCTTCGAGGTATGATAACACGGTAAGTAGGGCCTTCTATTGGGTTCGATTACAAATTAAAAGATTTGTGATAATAGTTCTTTGACCCCCCCCCCTCCCCCCCCCGTCCGAATTATTGTGGCCGCTATATTAAGGTACATATACTAAAGTAACAGTCTCGTGAAATGAAGGAAGAAATCTAGATAAAACATCGAAGAATGATAAATCTCAAGTTATCATCGCCAAGACCTCCTAAAGAATTAGGATTTTAAAGATCGTGTTGATTGAATGCCACCCCCGTACTATTGGTAATTTCTAAAACTAATCAAAGGTCTTGGAATTTGTATCACTGATAGGAAAAGTTCATTACAATTCAGAGATTATGTTGAACGAGGAAAAACGTTGAAATCAGAAGTATATATGAAAGTTGTGTAAGTCTAGTATTAACATAGTACGTTTTGCATTACAACGGGCCAAAAAATTCTTTGCATAAAAATCAAACCTTTTTAAATTTGCTACAACTTTAATTCTTTTTTTTTTTTTTTAATATATATATTATTTGCCAGATCAACATACGTAAATGTTATACATAGCATTTGTAATGTAGTTAGCAAAATAGCGATTGATAAGATGGCAGCTCGTCCTAATAGTATTATCACTTTGTTGATGTGTTTGTTAGCTAGTCACTATCACCGGTCCTGTGGCATTTTCCTTTTTAGTCTAGTATGTATGTTTTTAATGCAAAGATTAAAATGCACTGCGCCACCGCACTCACTAGCGTTTGTAAAGAATTTTTTAGCGCTTTGATGCACAAATTCATAAATTGTTGACACTCCTAGCTCGAAGTGGAGTTGATCATTACGGATGTACCATGGAGCATTGACAGCAATTCGTAGGATCTTGTTTTGAAAGCGCTGTATTTTCAGCAGATTTGTTTTGGATGTGTTAAACCAAACTGGGCTAGCATAGAGTATTAGGGGTCGTAATAGAGCCTTATATAACAGCAGAGCACATTCGGGTTTGAGTGTTGATCTTCTATTTAGTATGGGGTAGAGTTGCCTTAACCTGTTGTAGCCTTGCGTGAGTTTTTAATTTATGTGGTAGGACCAACTCAACCGAGTATCAAGATGAAGACCAAGGTATTTGATTGCACTGTCTTTGGGGTTCCAAGGTATTATAACGCCACTTATTTCGATGTTTGGTGGGTTCGTAATACGCTTCAGTGCAAATATCTTCGCTTGGCACTTTGCGGGGTTGATTAGCATGTTCCAGTCGTTGTACCATTTGATGATTTGGTTGACAGCATGTTGTAGTTGATGGATTCCTTCGGTTAGGTTAGTACTTTGTGTTACGATAGCTGTGTCATCTGCGAATATGGCTAGCGATGCCGATACTGGCGGTATGTCTGCAGTGAAGATGTTGAAGAGAAGTGGTCCCAGTATGCTTCCTTGGGGAACGCCTGCATGAATTGTTTTAGTTTGGGATATGTGGGAGTTTACTTTGACTGCAAACTGCCTGTGGTCTAGAAAGAAGTATATAATTGCCTGCAGGTAGCTAGGTATGTTCAGGTCCAGTATTTTTTTCTTCAGGCCTTCTGTCCAGACCTTGTCAAAGGCTTGCGCGATGTCAAGCAGGATCATAACGGTGTATTTTTTATGTTCAAAACCGGTTGAAATGATTTCACTGACCCTTTGAAGTTGGTAGCCTGTAGAATGCCCTCTTCTAAATCCAAATTGCGACGGTGGCAGAGTGTGTTGAGCTTCGATTTCTTTATGTAGTCGGGTGTAGATGATTCGTTCGAGGACCTTAGACAAGGTAGTTAATAGACTTATTGGTCTATAGTTGTTGATTTCTTTCTTGTTTTTACCCGGCTTGCTGAACATGAGTAATGTGTGCTAATTTCCATTTTATGGGAAAGTGACCTTTTCGGAGACATGCGTTGTATAAGATTGTTAGGTGTGCTAAACATTTCGTGGTTAGTTTCTGGAGTACCACATTGGGTATGAGATCGCATCCAGGTGCTTTCCGTTTCTGTAGGGTTGTTATAATTTGACTTATCTCTCTAGGAGATGTTGGTTCGATGTTTTCAGGAATGGGAAGTTGTCTTTCAATATGGTTAATCACATTAAGTGATTGTGCTGGACTGCAGAGATGTGATGATGAGAAAACCTTTTCAAGATTATTGGCAAATGCTTCGGATTTTTCGGCATCTGTTGTAAGTGTGTCACTTCCTGAGGTAAGGGTAGGAAGTTCTTCGTGCTGTTTTAATATTCGTTTTGTGGTTTTCCACATCCCTGGATCGCCTGGTCCTATGTCGGATATGAATTTTTTGTATGATTCTATTTTGTATTCGTCAAGCTGTTTTTTAATTCTGTGCGTAAGGTTATTTAACAGTTGTTTGAGTTCCGGGATTCGTGTTCTTTGCCATTGTCTTCGTACTTGGCTCTTCCTTTTAATTAGGTTAATTATGTCGTTTGGGGGATAATTGTAGTCGTTACCTGGACGCCTCTTTGTGATTGACGTTGAAGAGGTTATTGCTTTTGTGATTGTATGTGTAATGTCTGCCGTTGCAGTTTCGATGCCTTCAACGGTGTTTAAATTGGTTGGTTTTTTAAGACTAGCATCTAACAGCATTTGGAAGGTGTCCCAGTTTACTGGGCCATTTATTAGTCTTAGAGGTGGTTGCCTAATTTTAGGTGTAGTTAAGAAGGATACTAATACAGGTAAGTGGTCGGAGTTTAGTTCGGGTATTACCCTTTGATTTATTTGTTTAGAGAAATTTTTTTGTAACACAATGTCTAGGATATCAGGTTGATGGTCGTCGCGATATGGATAATATGTGTGCTCATCGGGAGTCATGATTTGGAAGGTGTATTTGGTAGAATGCTGCTCGAGTTTAATACCTTCGGGGTTGGTAGCGCGACATCCCCATAGTGTGTGCTTAGAGTTGAGATCTCCTATGATTAGTGTTTGTTCCGCTGTGTCGAGTAGCTGCTTTATATCGTTTTCTACCAGTTTTTTACTTGGTTGTCTGTAAGAGCTGTAGATTGTTAGCTGGCTTTGATTACTGAGGTGTATTCTAATTCCGGTGACTTCCAGGCTGAAGTTTATTAGTTCGGGGAGTTTATAGTGTTCAAGTTTTCTTTTTACAATGACTGCAACACCCCCAGACGCTATCCTTGCATTTCTGTCTTTCCGGTATGTATAGTAGCCAGGTATTTTAAATGTTTCGTTTTCAGTAAGGTGGGTTTCTGTGATACATGCCACGTCGATGTTGTATCTGGCTAGGAATGCTATGAATAGTGCGCGTTGGCTTGCAATACCATTGGAATTCCAGTTAAGGATTGTTAATTTATCTATTAGTTTGGTTGCGTTATGATCCATTGAGTAGTAGTGGTAACAATGTGGTGATAATAAAGTCCTTAATCTGAGGAAGATAGGGGGTTATTAAGTCTAGGAGCGTTTTGGTTATGTTTCCTAGTTGGGCATTTTCGAAGGGAGGGGTTGTTAGATTTGTAGTAGCATTCGTGTTTGGAATGTTTTTGGTTCTGTCTGCGTATGTTTGTGCTGGATTGACATATGGATTGTTTTGTGGAGGTCCGTTTCGCATTCTTTTATGCTGAAGTCAGCCCCTATAGTTCGCTGAGTGTTCTCCGCCACAGTTTGCACATTTTGGCTTTTCATTGTTTGGTTTTAAACACTCTGTATGGTTGTGATTTCCTGCACATTTCACACATTTAAAGGGAAGTGTGCAGTAGTTCTTTGTGTGTCCGTATCGTTGGCATCGATGACACTGTGGTAAATTTGTTGATTTTTTCCTCGCTTCTACAGTTACTATTGAATGACACAGCTGTTTGAGTTGATAAATTTGTTTGGCCTCATCATTATTTGTTAACATTACAGCACATACTGGAAGTGGCTTTTTATCTCGGGTTAGAAGTCGTGTGACATTGATAATAGGCAATTTTCCGAGCTCTTCTTTAATTTCTTTATCGCTTAGAGACAGCGGTACATTTTTGATAACAACAGATATTGGCTTGTTGTTGGGGTTTTGAAATGTGTGGTATTGAATTTCATTATCGGTGTAGTATTTCGTAAGTTTACGATAATCGTCCTCAGCTGTTAGATTGATGCGCAAGGAATTTGTACTGCACATTGTTGTAAATGGACCTGTTGCTACTTTTTTGATGTCCTCTATTAATGCTTTATGATTTATTGCATTGTGCATGTAAATTGGCGGCACTTTAGACTTGTTGGATTTCTCTTCAATGTTGTTGATATTATCCTCATTGGTGGGTTCGGTGACATTATTTAATGGTAAATAGAATTTGTTTTGAGTTAATAGTTGTTCGGTTTCCCACATATAACGTTTTTGCACCTCATTTGGAGGTGGGGTTAACACGTCCGATTTGCGCTTTGATGGCGCTTGATTCGACATTTCACACGCATTAGCAGATTGCGTTTAACAAAGGTAATTTTAAATGAAGGTGTACTCACGATTCGTTAACAATTTCTATAAATTTCTGTAGCACACTGATAACGGACCGATGGACACAATCTCACTCACTCACATTCTATACATGATTATAAAAAAATGCGTCGTTTTCGAGTTTTAGACCCTCCAAAGCTGAAGATTAAAAAAAAACCTTTCCGGCTCACGTTTTCCATTCGAAGTCCTTCTTCTAAAATGAACAAGTGAGGTTCATTTTACACTAGAATCGTTCATTAGAAGGAACAGTAAATTTCCTTCAAGATTTATAACATATGTATGTGAATTTATACCTTGTGTCCCACGCTAGGGGTACCCCATGGGATTTAACATGGGAAAATTGAAATTTTCAGATCGGCTATCTTCGGTTTTTAAAGCAATATGGATGCTAAAATTAAATTGTAGCCGAAGATAGGCGAAGATACCCGATCTGAATCGCATGCGCGAAAAACCTTCAAAATTTCGAATTTCAAATGCCTGTATTAATTTATTAATTATCAAATTATAATCAAAAAACTGTTTTTAGGAACGTTTCAAGTGCCACTTTAAATCTGCGTCAAAATTTTTGCGATTTTTTAATTTGGGAAGCAGGAAAAAGATAATTTCAATTTTCCCATGTTAAATCCCATGAGGTACCCCTAGCGTGGGACACGGTATATGGTAGGTCAACAGTTACAATGTTTATAAGAATGTCGCAAAAAAGAGCGATTTTCCCAGTAAAGGGATCATTTCCATTCATATGTGGTTTATACAGGGTGTTTACGGTCTTTTTGTTTTATTTTTAATGGCCGATAAAAATATTTATAATAAAAGAGACATGAATTTTTTAGTTTTTATTTTTATGGAATTAAAACATAACGATAAGCGTTTTGATAACAGATGTTTAAAGTTATCACACTGCTGCTGTTTGCGAAGTCCTCCTCGGCGTATCCATGAATTAACGTACGTTGCAAGACCCATGCCTTGTCGAATTTCCGCTGCTGCTTCTTCCACCCGGTTACGGAGGTCTTCAGCGTCGATAATTTTGGCTTTTCATATGCCCCCACAAATAAAAGTCCAATGGTGTTAAGTTAGGTGACCGCGGAGGCCAAGGAACAAGACCGCCCCGACTAATCCACTTATTTCCAAATGCATGGTTTAAGTTAAGTGATGAGACGAGACGACTCCCCTTTATAAAAACTAAAAAAATTCATATCTCCTTTATTATAAATATTTTTATCACCAATTACAAATAAAACAAAAAGGCCGTAAACACCCTGTATAATACATATGTATATGACTATAGATGATTCCTTGTGGTTTTTCCCTCAATGAATCCTCATCTTAGCTGCATATCGGAGAGGTAGCAGAGTGAAAAAAGCAGTTTCTTCATGTAATTAATTTTTCTGTACATAGCAGACATTTCGCTCAAAATTCAAATTGGGATTTAGACGATCTTATGCTAGCCCCGGAGTCTGTAGTTGAAGGCTTAGTTGAAGCTTCTGCCCTACCTGCTCTCGACGTCTGATATAGCAAATCTGTGAACGGGTGAACCACACCAGTTGTCTTCCTTCGATAGCATCCTGATCTTCCGTAGCGTCTGCCAAGGCTGGCTCTTACTAGACCTTCCAGATTGGTTCTTTGGAAACTTTAAAAATTAAAAAGCCGCCGAAATATATCCTTGCACGAAGTTTATGATGACAACTTTAATTAATAAAGATCACGTATGTTTTAACACTAATTCGATATTCTACGTACAACGTTTCAAATCTAATAGTACATATTAAAAAAAGTACCACATTAGATTCATCCACACGTGACAAATCATGTAGGTATTTGTCATATACGAGTACATGCGTTGTATGCAATGCATATGCAGGGCTGGGCAAAATACATAACGTTTTTCAAATAAAAATTACAAAATATTCCTAGAAATGTATTTGAAATACCAAAGACGATATACTTCTATATCATTTTTAAAAATACAAAATACAAATACAATATTTGAAATACAAAAATACAAAAATACCTATAAGCATACGGGGTGTTTTTTTCGGAGATTTAGTTAGATGTTTCTAGGAAAGTTTTATAGGTAGGTTCTTGAAAATGTCTACTTAGAATTCACTCTGAACCTATCGTTAACATTATGGTGGGAAAAATACATACATTAATGTATTTCAAATGCAAAACTCCAAATACTCATAATAGAGTATTTGAAATACAAAATACTTTAGGGAAAAATCACCAAATACAAAATACAAAATACAAATCTATTTCAAATACTGTATTTTCAATACAAATATTTTGTAACTCCCCACCCCTGTGCATATGTATAAACCACATATAAATATTTATTCAACTTTGGAGTCAAAAACTCAAAAATAATTATGTATAGAATAAAAGTTGTAGAAAATTTAATAGGCTTTCATTTTTATGCAAAGAATTTTTTTCTAGGACCGACCGTTTTCGAATTATAAGTGAAAAACTGTAAAATGGGAAGAAGATTTCTTCATGAGATATATCACAGAGCATACCTCTTATTCAAATCTAATATACGTTCATTTGCATTAGAAACATTAAAATTGTTTACAAAATATTGTATTTGGCATCAAGAACGTCACAGCACATTAATTTTGGAACGTTGAAGTGAGCAAATATTCTTAATTAGAACGTAAATGCTTAAACAATTTCAATATATTTGGACATCCTTAATAAGTAATGTTAGGTGGTACAAATATCACAAACACAGACACAGGCACATATAGATGAATGATTGTTAATATAATACTTAAATTGAACTATGTCTATATGGAGTGGGTTGTAATTTAACCCATTAGTGTCGGCAAAGCCAAATCGAATATCATTTTTCATCACCACTGTTGCTCTTCGTTGGATGAACTGCAACCCTTGTGGCCGTTGAATACAATACTGTAAACACCAAAAACCGCAGTGAAAATTTATTAAATTAACGCGTTTCGACAGTGAAACTGTCATTATCAACGAACAACTAAATACAAAAGTACAAAAATTGGACTAGTTACAGTGAAAGAATGCAAGTGCTGATAAGCCCAAAGGACCTGAATCGCCATTATTCATACACGAATTACGCCAAACCTTACTAATTTGAAACAAGAACGCAAAAGAATGTTTTTAAAATTAAACGTTCAAGCGTAACAATTATGTTACAAATTGGGTTCGCCAAAAAGGCCACTCCATTGCACGTTTAGCACGTAATTACGATCGAAATGAGCTTTTTATAAATAATTGAATTTGGATTCGATATTCGTTGCTTGAGAATAAAGCAGTGTATCAACAAATTTGTTCCGACTAGTAACCCATTTCAAAGTGAAGAGAAACCCATTTCAAAGTGAAGAGAAGGGTAGTCAATACAACAATTATTTGTGCTGTAGTAATTCCAAGTTTCTCATTAATTAAGTTTTTGTATTGTAATTTGTAATACGCCGTAAGGTTTTGTGAAATTCATTATACCTACTCACGAGTATAATTAAACTTTTTTAATAACGTTGTTTGCTCCAAGTTGAATATCTTAATTACAATTTTCCCTTAGTTTCACTTAGTCTACACCAAAACATTAATTTAGCAAATAACAATCATGTTCTGTTTTATATTCCAATGTCATGCATGAACTTCCATTTATAGAATATTAGAGAATATTAGAGCGTTGTTGATATTGTTATAATTGCACTTTCTGCACCATTTCCTCGAGCATAAATAATCATGGTAAAATAGAATAAACTGTCATGGATTACATGCACTTACAACTTGTTTTAATAACTCAATTTAATAGAACTTGTAAATTGATGTGAGGTCATCACGAACAAGATATTAACGGTATAAACAACCACGTAATAAAGATATCAAATTATTATCGACGAAATCTGATAATAAATAAATATAACACATAATTTTACAGCTTTCCCCTCAGATTTGCATAAATATTTAAGTTTGTGAAAATAAATTATCTAACACCTTCGCCGTTTCAAATTAACAAATACCTACAACCTCCGATACAAAATTGACGAAGTCCAAGCTTTAGCTTTCTATTCGTAATTTAAATAAAATATGATCATAATCAAATACGTCCTACTCGATTTTTTCATTAATTAGTTAATCAGATAATAAGTATTTGAAGGTGTAGCGCATGATATTAGAAGTTACAAAAGAAATAATAAATGTACCTTCCACGAAAATTACAAGGCGGTAATTACAAAACCCGCTTTTGGAAATTGTTGATTACATCACATTAGAATCGGAGCGGTACATCAAAGAGGCCGCTTTCTTATTGAGACGTAACTTCAAAGAAAAACGTCAAATCCGTAGTTTAAGGTAAAACGCCTTTATATTATATTTACGTAAGGACGTTAGTGTCTCACAATCTTTCAACATAAATAAGGCGTAAAGTTGATTTTTTTAACACAGAAGATTTCTACAATTGTTCGTCGACAGTTACCATGTATTTTATTGCGTATTTTAGTTGATCAAAAAATGTTGTTCGTCCGCAAGCAAATCGAGCAGCTAATTTAAGCTTATATGTGAATCTTAATTGGAAGTTCTTTATGCGGAATTTAATAATTATAGATATGAAGAAGGAAATAATATAAAGAAAGTAATTAAAATACATGTTTATGGCATTTTACAAATTGGACGATCGTTTTTACTTTGACATGCCTAGAATACCTCATCAAAAATGTGTACTTCGGAATACCTAGACTATAATTAGTAATGTAAGGAAGATATGGCTATGCAACCAATAGTGTAGCAACATTTAAGTACAATAATAAGGGTACTTCCAGTGGCGTACCCACCAAGCGTCCAACCCATCCATTCTATTTTACGCTTATTATTATTAATCATTTAAAATTATTAGAAATTCAACCTCACAGAACACACTTTATGGACTGGCAATGATGTTAATTCATAGGGAACTACCCATTGCAGAAGACGAAATAATAGAGGAACTTGTACGACAGCCAAGGCGATTGGATTTTGTATTATAATAATATTTATTTTATAACTTTCTGTAAAACAAATGTTTATTAAAATTGGTAGATCACACCGCACTTTTTATATCCCCTCCTAAGGTTATAGTCTGCGTACGCTACTGGGTACTCTAACGATTCAACTGAATTAACTATATGTAGTCTTGTAGTCAATGTTATCGTAACTTAGCAACTGCGTAAAGGAGTAGCAAAAATCATTAATTGAATATCAACGAGCTTATGTGCCGTAATAACTTTTTTTAAAAATCGGCCAGAAAGTAGTAGTTTCCGGATTATTTTTGGGCCAGAAAATGTCATTTTGACGGACTGAGCTGGAAAGTTATTGTGATAGTCCGGTAAAACTTTTACCGGACTCTTTTTTACTTTACCGGACTCATTTTTACTTTCCGGCCTAGAATGGTCAATTGTTCTTCCCGTTTCTGGCCGATTTTTAAAAAAATATTGTACGTAATACGTCCCAAAAGTGCTTTTACTGGACTCGCAGGCTTGCAGGACTCGCCTGCGGCTCGTCCTGTAATTTGCCTACTTGTCCAGTAAAAGGTCACTTTCGGGACTTGTTACGTAAACTACTATTATTTGTGCTACTTTCATTTATCGTTGATCAATCAATAAAAAAACCGAGGCCGAGGAAACGCTTGGGTCCGCTTTTCTCAAATTTTAATTACTGCTTTAAATGTGCTCGTTATGCGCTACAAAAAGAGTTTTTTGTGCTCTAATGAGTTTACTATGACTCAATTGACTGTAGAGACTCTGAGTCCCCCTTTTACCAAACTTTGAAGTTTGAAGACCTTTTTCGTGTCGCCAGCAGAATTTGTTATGCTTGTCCCCTTGTGGTTAACTAAATCTTATAAATAAGCGAGACTAGAAAAATGCGTAGCACCTCTTTTCCCAAATATTAAAATGTTAATGAGTGCTATCCTAATGTGCTAAAAAAGATTTTTTTGTTTTATTATTAATAACTTCTTTAAAATAGCAGACGGGCTGAAGTGAAGAGGGGAAAAAGCTTGGAGACCAAATAATTACTCAGTCAGCATTTGGAAAGATAAAATGGAAACTCTTTAAGGCACTTTTCTCAGTTGAATAGTTTAAAAGTTTAATAGTTTATTGCATCATGCATTACGCCTTAGAAGACCTTTACATTTGTCAAGAAATAAAACAAACCTGAAAGTATACAAACTACATAAATTACAAACAATACAGATTACATGTCACAATTCCATGACTACCTTGTAGGAATTCATCGTACCTATGTGTAAAAGCATTAGACCCAAAGAGTATCTAAATTACTCTTTGATTAGACATTAAAAAACTTTTTACTGTTGTTTTAAATTGTTTTAAGTTTACAGACCTAATAGACATCGGAATGCTATTGAATAATGATTGAGACTGGTAAATAAATTGAATGCATACAATTTTTTTGACAGGTAATGGCGTTATTATAAGAGAGTGTTTTTAAGTTTAGAAAAGTATGCCCAATATGTACACCTTGTAGCTGGTTAATAAGGAGGCTTTTTTATTACATAAACACATATAAAATTTAAAATTTACCAATGCTGTAAAATCAGGAAGTCATATCTTATGCTCGCAACTAATAAATGTTTCATTAACTATTATTGTAATACGTATTACAATAATTTCAGACATACAGATGGTTTTTACTTAATTTAAAATACATGGTTCACTTAAAAAACTATAACAAATTATTTGATAATTTTCATAACTGTATTAAAATTGTCTAAGATTATTTTGCTATAAATATAGTACCTACTTACCCATTAAAACTCAAAAAAGGTCCCTCCTGTACAAGATGTGTAACCAAAAAGCTCATGATACTTTGAAAATTAAATTCAGTTACTTCCACTATGTGTTTCCAATGCTGGTTTTGCAAATAAGTACAGACGACAGCTGAAGCAGTTTACCTAATGTGTAATGAATCATTTTATAATGTTCTTGGTTAATTGTTCATGAATTTACCTATTCGTGGTTATCATGAACGATGAAAGGGTTGCAATGAAATTGCTTCTGCTGTTTACCATTGTTTGAATCAACAATGACAGGCAGAGATACTGTGTATTCAGATGAATGTCTAGATCAAAATAGAATTCTTCGACGATGTGCGCCAAATAACTAGAAGTGCCCAAAAATATTGAAGTTTCATGTGGCGTATTATAGTGCCACCAAGTAAACAAAAACCCCGG
Organism: Pyrocoelia pectoralis; assembly: GCA_036250285.1. Classification (NCBI taxonomy): domain Eukaryota; kingdom Metazoa; phylum Arthropoda; class Insecta; order Coleoptera; family Lampyridae; genus Pyrocoelia; species Pyrocoelia pectoralis. The sequence continues at coordinate 12,245,064 of CM070075.1, forward strand.
AAAATATGTGAACTAAATTTGAAGAAATTCAAACTGGCCAATAAAAAGTGTTAAACTGATCCCTTTGCAGACCTCCTTTCAGTCGGTCTGCAAACCTGGTCTTCGGCAAAAAGTCTCATTGTGACACTTGTTTTTCAATATACTATTGTAAATAGTAAATAAAATTAGTATATCCCATTGTTAACAATCAAAATTGTTTAATAACTATTAATATATTTAAAAAAATATTAGTGATGTACATAGCAGATGTTGCAGCTTTGGATCACACATCTTTACCTACCCATTCCATAACCTAGTAATATTATTCGTTATCCAATACTCTACGTCGCACCTCTTTGCTTTATTATTCAATAGTATTGTTGATGCGTAAGCGTAATGTTCCCATAGAAATATAAATAAAATAATTAAAATTGTAACTCTAGCAACAGACATAATATAGAAAAACTTCAATTCTACACAAAAAATATAAACGTCATTAAATTAGTAAAATTGTGTGATTATTATTCAAATAAACCTCTAAAACTAATATATGGTCCTTCGAGAACAATCTAACGCAACATTTGGTCACATCGAGCCGGATTTACGCACATCACCAGCAACCGATTAATCAGACATCCAAAAAGAGTCAAGGCATTCAAGAAGTAAAGGTCTGTGCTTTATTTCATTTCCTAATCAGTTTTAACATTCATAAACGCCATTGCACGCTTAGTAATTTTATCATTTCATTTCATAATTTGTTGATAATTAAACCAATTGTTTTATCATGGCTAATTTGGCAGAACTCAAAATTTCTAAGAGAACGATTAAATCAGCCATCACTAGGCACCAAACAGCTCTTAACAAATTCGAAATCGGTGATGACATCTCGGTGCTCGAGGAAAGAGTTGCCAATTTATCGGTATTATTTAATTCGTTTCAAAAGATTCAAGGTGAAATCGAATCAAAAACATTGTTAGATCTAACTGATGAATCTGAAATAGAAGTATTAGATAAACAGCACAACGATGAGCGTGACAAGGTAGAAAGGCAATATTTCGAAGTAATGGGTAAACTAAAATCGTATATTCTGAATTCAAAATCATCTCAATCTATCAGCCAAATCGACGCACCTAATCTAAGGAGTGATATACTTGATAAGTCAAACCTTAAGGCCATACCTTTACCTCGCTTTACGGGCAAGTACGGCGAGTGGTTCACCTTTTTTGATTCGTTCAAGTCGTTGGTTCATGATAACAACAAATTCACTGACATAACAAAATTTCATTATTTACGCGGCTGCTTGCAAGATGATGCATTGCGAGCAATCGAGTCACTTGCAATTTCAAATGCTAACTATCAAAGCGCTGTCAAGTTGCTACAAAGCAGATTCGAAAACAAACGTCTTATTGCTCAGGAGCATATAAGCAACATCATAAACGTCATTCCTATCGCAAAAACCAATCATTCACAATTGCGTACTTTAATCGATACCGTAAATAATAATCTAGCTGCTCTAAAAACTATGCAAGTTCCGGTAAATAATTGGGACGCTCTCTTAATTTCAATCTTAAGCGAAAAACTAGATTACAACACCCGAAAAGACTGGGAGGGCGAATTAGAAAAGGATCTTCCCACATTAAATCAATTTCTCCAATTTTTAGAAAAAAAAATGCCACATACAGGAAGCAGTAGCGCAATTAAAATCTAACTCATTCAATCCAAACACAACAAAAAATAACACATTTGCAAGAAAAGGGACTACGGATCAATCTAGTCGTAGTTGCCCAGCAAACAACATAACTAACACATACAAAACTGCATGCGCATTTTGTAGAAATGAGCATTTCACAAATCAATGTCCGGATCTCTTAAAACTGTCAGTCTCGCAAAGAATCAATAAGATCAATGAATTAAAACTTTGCATAAACTGTTTGCGTCCTAATCATAACGTAACTGCCTGCGTTTCAAAATTCTCATGTAAGGAATGCAGTCAAAAACATCATACTCTATTACACACTTCAACTAATAACGATAATCCAAATCCATCTACAAGCAATGCCCAAACATTGATATCACATAACATGAATGAAATCTTACTATCAACTGCGGTAGTTTTTATCAAAGATGCTCGCGGACAATTTCAAGATTGCAGAGTTCTACTGGATCAGGGCTCGCAAACCAATTTCATTACCGAATCGCTTTGCAATAAACTAGGACTACAATTCAAACAATGTGAGAGCGTAATTTCAGGTATAGGTCAATCGGTACGGAAAGTTAGGAAAATTACAAGCGCATTAATCAAATCGCGAGTAAATGACTTTTGTGCCACAGTGCAATGCTTATAGTCCAGTCAAGTTAGGTTTTTACCTTGAACAAATTGTTATAAAGCTGAAACTTGGCACAGAGTTAGTTTTTGGCCTTAGAATCAAAATACTAAAATACTCGGCCCTACACTAGTTTGCGTCCTTGAATTTCTGGGCCATGACGTCATTCCGCCCGAAAAATAGGCGCTCGCTACTTCTAGATGCTCTAGAAAGCGTGGAATTGATCAGAAATGAAAGTTAAAAGATTATTTTTGACACAATTTAATAAAAAAAATATTTCAACATTAAAACAAAGCAAAAAAATAAACAAAAAATATACTTTAGTGCAACAATATACCTTACTGCGTAACGACCGTTATATTTCGCTCGGACACTTCATAAATACTAAATTTTATACTTATACTTATTTTTTTTAAAATGAACAGTTTTATTACTATGTATACAAAAATACAAAAATTGTTTAAACAAATAAAAATAAAAAAAACTATAGGTACTTCGCTTCCCAATCGTCATCAGCGTCATTGTAACAATCACATATATTTTTTGATTTATTTAAGCAAAAAGTTCCTCTACAGTTGGCACATAATTCAGAACATATTTGTTCTGTCTGTTTACACGTGTAACGTGCACTCCAACAATCGTTTTTACAGGCACAAGATATAAGCTGTAAAAGAGACGCAGTGGCGGGCAATTAGTGTGCAACAGATATTGGTACCAAACTACCTTCTTCAAGGCCCCATCCCCAAGACGCAGCTGGCAGAAAATTTCCAAGCCACTTCTGTACTTGTTTGCATTATAAAGATATTAGCGAGGATATTAGTCTAATTTTTCTCAAGTTTAGTTATATATTTAGGTTAGTTAATTAATGAGACAATATTGCTCATTGATCCTAGCAAATAAATCAATAGTAACTAATCTTGCTTTGAATCACTAAAAAAAACAAAAACCTGCTAAAAGTTTAAAAAACATCGATCTGTTTGTTAAATGACATTTTAATTTACCTGTAGATAGGTTCGCAAAAGATGTTCAAGAGCTGAAGATGTTGGCGGAACATAATCACTGCCGGCGCTGACAACGAAACGCGGTGAATGAATAATATCAATCTGTGGGTGTATTTAAAGAAGAGACAGACACTTAATAACAAATACTACAACAACAACAACAACAAATTTTACTACAACAATAATCATTTACTCGATAATAAACTTTTTAATTTAGCCTTTTGCGAGAAAACAGCTTAGGAGTATTGACAACTTTTATTTATTCGAAGCACTAATTGTTTATATTTGACTTATTTTCTGCTATTAAACAAATTGTTTATCGATTTCTGATCAATTCCACGCTTTCTAGAACATCTAGAAGTAGCGAGCGCCTGTTTTCCGGGGGGAATGACGTCATGGCCCTGAAATTCAAGGACGCAAACTAGTGTGGGCCCGAGTATTTTAGTATGTTGTTTCTAAAGCCAAAAACTAACTCTGTGCAAAGTTTCAGCTTTATAACAATTTGTTCAAGGTTCAAGCTATATTTTGTCTAAGTTGACTGGACTATTAGTAATGCCACAAATTACCGAATTCACACCATCGATAACTTTCGATAAATCGCAAATCCACATACCGTCAAACATAGTCTTGGCGGACCCAACTTTTAATATCTCACACGAGATCGACATGCTTATCGGTTCCGAAAATTTTTGGGATTTTTTGCTACATAACAATATGAAGGTAGACATTAATCAGCCATATCTATTGGAAACTAGGTTCGGATGGATTCTAGGGGGTAAACTCACCTTAACCAATCCAAATACACGTAACAGAATATCGTGTAATCTATCAATTAACAATTTAGAATCACAAATCGAAAAATTTTGGAAACAAGAAGAAATCGTAAAAGAGGAGTCAATACTCTCATCAGAAGAACAAGAGTGCGAAAGTAACTTTGCAAATACCTTTAAGCGGGATAGTACTTCAGGCAAATTCATTGTTAAACTTCCCTTTAAAGACCACCGAAAACTCGGTAATTCTCACGACGTTGCTTTAAAGCGTTTCCTCAATTTAGAAAATAGACTCAAACATAACAAGTCGTTAAAAGAAGCGTACGTAAATTTCATGGAAGAATATTTAGCATTAAAACACATGCAAAGACTACCGTCAGCGGAATTGACCAAGTCTGAGGGTTATTATCTGCCGCACCACGCTGTATTCAAACAAACATTACAAGGTCCTAAAATTCGTGTTGTCTTTGACGCATCAGCAAAAAGTTCTAACGGGCTAAGTTTAAATGATGTATTAATGACGGGACCTACCATTCAAGACGACCTAACAGCAATTCTGTTACGGTTTCGCACATACCAATTTGTTTTGTCGGCAGATATAACAAAAATGTATCGCATGATTCTGGTAGACTCTGAAGACCGACACTTTCAAAAAATTCTTTGGCGTGATGACCCACACAAACCCGTAGAGACATTTTTATTAAATACAGTTACGTATGGTACAACTTGTGCGCCATTCCTAGCAACGAGAGCACTAAAACAAATTGCAATAGATACTAGAACAACTAATAAAGTTGTAAGTAAAATCATTGAACGCGACTTATATGTTGATGACCTTTTAACTGGTGCTAATTCAATAGAACAGGCTACATTAATAAAAGCCCAAATTTCGCAAATTCTTGAGTCTAGCGGTTTTCACCTGTGCAAATGGGCATCAAACAATCATCAGATTCTTTCAGACACAGATAATCAATCTTCCATTGACCTAGATAAACATGACGAATTAAAAATATTAGGTTTTCGCTGGAACTGTAGGGAAGATTTACTTAAATTTAAGGTAGACGAAGAACTAGTAAATTTAAATAGTCACCCTACAAAACGCACCATTTTAAGTACAATATCAAAGATTTTTGATCCATTAGGTGTTATTAATCCAGTCATAGTAAAATCAAAATTAATTTTACAATTATTATGGACTTTAAAACTTGATTGGGATCAACCAGTTCCCGACAATATAAACTCTATATGGACTCAATTCGTGAACGAGTTAATCGAATTAAATCATTGCGAAATCCCACGAAATATATTTAATTTTCAAAATCCAATTACCATTGAATTGCACGGATTCTCGGATGCTTCTATTAAGGCATATGGTGCTTGTGTTTATGTAAAAGCAGTCGACCGTTACAACAACGTTTCGGTGAATTTATTATGCGCTAAATCTCGCGTTGCGCCCTTGCAAACCATAAGCTTACCACGGTTGGAACTAAATGCAGCAACGTTATTAGCAAATCTAGTAAATAGAATCACAACAAAAATCAATCTACATTTCAATAAAACATGGTTTTGGACTGACTCCACAATCGTTCTATCATGGTTAGCAGAACCCGCGAATTGTTGGAAAACGTATGTTGCAAATCGAGTAGCCGAAATTCAGCAACTGAGTTCACGCGATCAATGGCAACATATAAAATCCGATCAAAACCCTGCTGACATATTATCCAGAGGTGCATTCCCAAGACAATTAAACAAATTACGTTTATGGTGGTACGGACCGGAGCTATTATTAGTCAACACAAGTAGTTGGTCGCAAAATCACAATAATGATATTGACGATAAATTACTAGAAAGAAAAACCCAATCATTTTTAAACGTAAAATGCGATAATACAGAACTTCCATTGTTTACTAAATTCAATTCATTTGACAAAATTAAACGAATATTCACCTATTGTATGCGATTTATCAATAACTGCAAAAATAAAGTTAGTAAACAAAACAGACAAGACAGCATCTTATTAGATGTAAATGAAATACACACAGCAGAAATCAAAATACTTAAAATTTTACAACACAATTCGTTCCCAACTGAATTTAAAAAAATTGATTTTCAAAAACGCAGCTCAAGTTCAATTTCAAGTTTAGATCCTTTCCGAGACAAAGATGGATTAATTCGCGTCGGAGGACGACTAAAACACGCACCCTTATTGACCTACGACGTGAAACACCCCATCATATTACCACAGATAAGTTACTATGTGATATTACCAAGTAAACACAACATAACACGAGCCATAATTAGAGACGCACACTTACGCCAATTGCATTCAGGACAACAAGCGACATTAGGGGCGGTACGTCAAAATTATTGGCCCATATCAGCCAAAAATCTAATTAAGCAGGTAATTAGATCATGCATACAATGCTTCAGAGCAAATCCAACTTCCATAAATCAGAAAATGGGGAATTTACCACACCAACGCTTAAAACCTGTCAAACCATTTTATCATACAGGTGTCGATTACGCAGGTTATTTCCTGATAAAGCAGGGTAAAGGTAAATCTCAAAGGAAAACAAAATGCTATATTGCGCTGTTTATATGTTTAAATACTAGAGCGATTCATCTAGAACTTGTTTTAGATCTATCAACCGAATCATTCTTAGCGGCTTTAAAGCGATTTATTGCTCGCCGAGGTGCCGTAGCTGAACTCTTTTCGGATAATGGCACTAACTTTGTAAGTGCCGAGCGAGAATTACGTTCTCTAGGCAAGTTATTTAATAGTCAAACTTTCGGAGAAAAAATAATCTCCAACTTAGCCATGAAAAACATAAAGTGGCACTTCATCCCTCCTAACAGTCCCCATTTCGGTGGCTCTTGGGAGAGAGCAGTACAAAGTGTAAAACGACATATTCATAGAACAATGCGCGATTCCTCACTTACACAAGAGGAATATTATACTTTACTAACGTGCATAGAGGCGTGTCTAAATTCACGGCCTCTCATTCCCATATCAAATGACCCTTACGACCTGGAAGTCTTGACTCCTGGTCATTTCATAATCGGTGAACCGTTAACGGCCACCGCAGAACCGAATATAGAAGAACTACCCATCAATAGACTGTCTCGATGGCAAAGAATAGAGCAGTTGAGGCAACACTTTTGGAAACGCTGGTCAAAAGAATATTTGACTCAATTACAACAACGACCCAAGGGTCAACGAATAATCAATACAGATGTGCAAGTAGGAACCATGGTTATAATCAAAGATAATTCTATGCCACCACTAAGGTGGTCTCTTGGTCGCGTAACAGCGCTGCACCCTGGAACTGACGGTGTCGTGCGCGTAGTTACACTTAAAACTTCGACTGGTTTCACCAAAAGAGCAATTAAAAGACTGTGCATTCTTCCACTTGAAGAACAAGATGGACAGTTTTAGTGAAGTGAATTTGAATTTGTGAAATATGTGATATTGCGCATTAATAATTAAAACAATTTGGCGCATACTTATCACTATTATTAACTAACAAATGACATTTAGTGTTGAATTTGTTAGACTTTATTAATACCTATCATTGTTCATTAAGTACTATAATTCAATTTCTGTTAAAACTTCATACATGTACGCATTTAATTTATTAGTTTTGCTGTTTTGAAGTTAGTTACTTCAACGGGGGCGGCATGTTGATGCGTAAGCGTAATGTTCCCATAGAAATATAAATAAAATAATTAAAATTGTAACTCTAGCAACAGACATAATATAGAAAAACTTCAATTCTACACAAAAAATATAAACGTCATTAAATTAGTAAAATTGTGTGATTATTATTCAAATAAACCTCTAAAACTAATATATGGTCCTTCGAGAACAATCTAACGCAACAAGTATTGTTAGTTTAGACAATTTAGAATTATATTTGGGTCGAAACGGAAACAATTATTAGAAATTTTTTATTTTTTATTTCTTCTTAAATACGTTCTTCCCCAGAAAAATCCCAAAAAACCGTGCATGGGAACATACTTAAATTTTGAATAAACGGCCGGATGGACTCATAGGGAAGTGCCAGGTGCTGTTGGTGTCAAACGTTACTGTTTTGGAAGAAGAATTCATTGCTGCTAAAAAATTTAAAATAGAGAGTTGATATAATTTTATTCACCTATTCTTAACGTATGAATTGGCACCTTACTCTACTTCTTTGTTCGATGACGTTGGTCTTTGCGCGGGAACAAACTCGAATATATTATTAAAGTCATCGACAAAATTAGCAATAAATTTTCTGAAAACCCAAGCTATGTTCTCGATGGTGGGGATCCTTTGCACAGAGTACATTGGCACCGTCCAGCAACGTATGGTGATGTGTGCAAAGCTTACTTGGACTACGTCAACCGAAATTATGGAACAAATGTCATCGTCGTAGTCGACGGATATGAATGAGGTACGAAAGACGCGGTGCATATACGACGAGCTGTAGGGTAATCAGCGGCAAGGTTTGATGTAATTCCATCCAACACCGTGACAATTGCACAAGAGCAATTCTTGTCGAATGATTAGAATAACATATGTTTTTTGAAACTCCTTATCACAGAATTTAAGAAAGCATAGTTCCCCGTTTTGCAGGCACTTACATAGTCACGCGGATGTTTTGGTTGTTGGAACGGCGAAAACAGAAGCAGAGTCAGGACGATCAGCTGTTGTAGCTGGCGCGGACTCAGATTTACTTCTACTCATTGGTGTCTTGACGCAACTCCAATGTGCCGTATAGATAATAGTTCCGGGAAATTCTACCACTACTAGAAAAGTTTACTGAAGCAGACAATTACATGAGGGCCTTTGTAACATGACGAAACACCTACTTTTCGTACACGCTTTTATGGGATGCGACACAACCTCTGTTTTGTATAGAAGAGCAGAAGAGCTCCAATTTCAGGTTTCATCAAGCTACAAAATGACCGTGTGGGCCAGACAATTGTGGAAATATTCAACGACCCAAACGCGTCACAGGATTGTGTTGCAGCTGCAGGAGAACAATTCATCGTCCATTTGTACGGACGTAAACGTTCAGAGGGACTTGACAAAACCAGATACAAAAAATATGTTGACAGTTGCTAAAAAACCTCCAAACTACATCATGGATCTTGCGAATCTTCTTCTTACTTTAGCTGCCGCCCACCAGCTAAGTCTGCGAGTATATAACCAAATCCAGCGGTGGAAGAGCGCCAACGATTTATGGTCGCCCATTACCGAGAAAGTGAAAGGGTAACGTCTTTCCAGCTAAATGTTGGGGTTGGACCGTCGAACAGGAACACTATAAACCTGTTACATCCACTTAACCCCCGGCGCCATACCACCTGCTGCATCTTGTACGTTGTGGGTTCAAAGGAGACTGTTCCCGAAATTGTGAATGCAAGCGAAGTGGGTTGACATGCGCGATTATGTGCAGCGAATGTCCAGGAGAGTTCTACTTCAATCGGAATATTCCTGATTCCGAGGAAGAAGACGAATTTCAAGGCAACTGTGACACCGAGAATCATGTCGAAGCCAAACGTACCAGCGCCGCCACCAGAGAAGATTATGCAAAACGAAGACGTATTTATTTGAAGACACAAATTTGTCAGACATGTTGAACACTACCTGTTTCTGTATTGCGTGTTGGTTTTCAACCAACTTCAAAAAGTTGGTTACTAAATTCGTCCGGATATCTGTGTGTCTGTGTGTCTGTGCGTTGGTCGATGTTACAGGGTTTAGAAAGTTGGAAGTAGTGTCGTCTTATAGGAAATTCTTCACTGATTCCAAATCGCTGGTAAATTTTTTGATCGGTTCACCCGTTCGCCGTCGGGACGCCATTAAAGTCAAAATATACACCCTTTAATATCTCGAGAACGATACGTCCAATTGCAAAAAGAAAAAAATACGTTTCCTTTATTTTTTGAAACCTATCGAGTTATGATACGTAAATATCACCCTCACCCCCCCTGTGGGGTGGAGCGGGGGTGAGTTTTCAAAACTTAAATGGGTACACCTATTTTTTATTATTTTTGGATTCTACATAAAAAACAATCCTCAAATTGCAAATTTCACCCCCAACTACAACCCCTTTTTTTGGGGTGGAAAGGGGGAAAATTGCACGTCCGCAGAAAAATGATCTTTTTATACTTTTGTTTCCTCTAACATTTTTTCGTGATTTACAAATTGTCCCTCACCCTCTCCCCCTCTCCACTCCGATCTCCCTTAATGGTGGAAAGAAGAACAATAACTCATTTGTGCAGAATCCGGCGTGCTCGTGTCTGAGGTTGGGGGGGGGGGGGTAGTTATATACATATATATTGTATATAGTATATGCCATAATTAGTTACAGATTTGAAGTTGGTTGAAATTAAAATTCTATAAGAATTTGCGCCTTTTGATACTTGTTTCATTTTAAAATTACTTCCGTCAAGTTATAAGTTTTCAAATAAATTGTACAATTCAATAGTGAAAAAATTCGGTTTTTGTATGTTTTCAAATCTGTTTGATGGAATAAATGGCCAAGGTAGCCGTTTTTCTAAAGCGGGGAAAAACTGAAACATGCCTTCTTCTCGGATAGGAAGTAAAATCGTAGGTCCCGTGTCGATGCGATGTTCGGCACGATATAGATCCTGATTAAGGGTGAAATTCCCTTAGTCAGGCAAAATTCTAGTAAGGGTAGTGCTAATAACCAAAGCAGTTGATGCGCGTAGAGGTGCTTGGAAATTCGCTGTTCCTAGATCTCGGCCCATAACAAGAATAAATAAATAAAAAATAAAACTATATCAACACTCTATTTTTAATTTTTTATTTCAATAATGAGTTCTTCTTCCAGAACAGAAACGTTTGACACCAACAGCACCTGCCTATGAGTGTTCATTGCTCAGTTATTGCTTTTTTGGGAAAATTCAAGATGGCGCCGGTTTATTTAAAATTTAAGGATGTTACCCATGCACGAATTTTTTGGATGTTTTTGGTAAAGTAGAGGGGGGGGAGCGGGAGGCTATAGAACGTATTTCAGAAGGAATTAGTTTTCTAATGCCTATACATACTATGTATGTACTTCAAGCCATTTTCACATTACAATACCTCCCGAAAATGTTTGCAAAAACTGTTACAATCAAGATTCCTCATGCGTTTAAACGACCTATCCTATACAATTAATTTTCTCCAAACTTACTTTGTCAATTCCATAATTAATTGTAATAATAAAAACAGGTAATTCCACTAATTTTTTATTTTAAATGTAACCCAAGGTGTTTCGGCACTATGTGTCACTATAAATCTCTTAAAATAAAAATTAATGGAATTACTGGTATTTATTAGTATCAATCTACAATTAATTATGGAGTTCCACAAAGTAAAAATTTATTCTGTCGCAAATAAGACAAATGTCATTCAAGAGCAACGTTAACGGAAGGCTAATGTCGTCCAAACTCATATCAACAAGCTTTACACCTGATTCAACCGAAAACAATAATTGTAATGCTATATTATTTCTTCAGCGAGAAGGTTCTCTATTCTATTCGCAATTCAGGGTATATAGAACACTAAGTTTAGGCCAGGGGATGGAATGCGGCGAGGAAACGTGTGAAAAGGAATGAGCGCTAACGATTTATGGTCGTCAATTACCAAGAAAATTCATGGTTTAGTGTGCTTCTTGGAATATATAAAACTCTCCCTCTCTTTTATAATATGTTTATTTTTTCTTTCGTTTCTGGCTAGATAACCAGAATATTTACTTTGAATTGTTCGGTATTTTGTGCACTATTTAACTTGACAACTGAACAAGAAACAATAAAATATGTAATGGGTAATTACCTACTCATATGTTGCTACACCGCACAGTTCTATTTTTTTTTGCCCGTTTCTGTTGACAATAGTTGTTGATCATGCTTTATTTACCGACAAAACGTTGGACGAGCCAATTTATTTGGATGACAAACATTATCCTTCCATTACCGAAGTGTATTCAAATGGAAATCATTTATTACTGTAAAAGCATGCAAGATCTTCATTACATACGTTAAAGAAACATGCCGAAAAAGATCTATTCGTGTAAGATATAAATTTGACAATTAATTAACAATGTCTGGTTTAAAAAGGGCAATTTTTACGTTAATAAATGGTTCCAAGTAATCGAACAGATTCTAATATACTCTTGTTATGAAAGTCGAAATTTAATCCTTCAAGAATGAAATATGAATGCTCATAATATTTTGTGTCGTAATACTTTGGCTTTATTAAACTGAAACGTTCTAATTACAATCAAAAGGTACAACAATAAAAAAAAGTTATTTATTCGGTTAATTACAGAAGCCTATTATGGAATTGCCAAATGGACAGTGTAACAAATGATATAACGTACGATAAACCGATATGTTTTATTCGTAGGCTGTAAATATTAATAACATTTTGTTACCATTAATTTTGTTAATTGTTCAATCAATATCAGATCATTCGGCATTATTTTTCAACATTCACTGGCCGTTTGAACGTTGATGAATTAACCACACACAATTAGAGTGATAAGTTCCGTCCTCTTAATATTCTGACGTTTTTTGGAGCGTTTAAATTGGCAACACCTGTATTAACTTGTTTGCTAATAATACACTTCCTGGTAGAGTTTTGTGTCTTTATTCTCGTTGCATTATATTTACTTTTGTCAGATACATAAAAATGAAAACGACGTGTCCAAAATAATATCAGAAGTTAAATGTCTGTCAGTGTTGGAAGATTTATATTAATACCGGTTTTCGTATGGCGCACTTTTCTTTCATGGTTGATCTACATCTTTAGTGGTTGCGAATTTTTTTTTTGGCAATTAAGCTTTACGTTAATCAAGAATGCAAATTCCCTTTTTTCGTCATACTTCGTAACATGCATATTTGCATATATTACATCAGTTAATGTCTTAATTAAGTTGATAAATAAAACGGTATGGGTGCATTAAACTTTGAAAAAAACCAGCTTCACCTTGCACGAGCACGAGCTTATATATACACATTTAACCGACAGACACCTCTTCAAAATTATTTAAAATGCCCGAACTGGTTTAGTGGTATAATTTGTAGATTATGAGTTTGTAGCTTTAAATTTACGCTTCGTGTATTCTATTTAATGTTGCAGTTAAAATCCTTCTAATGATGGATAAGTATTACGTCTTACAACTTTTTGTTAAATTTCACCATCTGTCCATGTTCTGACCATTATGCCGAAACTGTTTTGTTCATTTTTACAAAGGCTTTTGAATGCACCTTTCGTCCTTATACCTATATAGTTCGATTCTATTGTATTTCTCAAATCTACGTCTTCTCAGGTTAAAAATACTGACAGCTTACTCTCACTGTATGTCATTTCTAAAAAGCTAGATCAATTTATATCTATAATATGTATATATTTAGAGCAATAATGAGAACTGAAATAAACCTCCCCCCCCCCACTTTTACGTACGTGCTTTAAAGCTGATCAGTTTACCCTTTACTTTGCTGAACCACCCCATAATATTAAAATTCTTTACTTAATATTAAGTAAAAGTATATCACTCAACGGTAGCACCTTGTACTGTGAGATTTGGAATCTTAAAATATTGTAAGTAATGGATTAGTGGAACCTTATTTTTAATTTCTTTCAATAGTAAGTTGTGTTCCGAAATCAGGTGACACATCCATCATTCAAATGCAACTGCAAAAGAACAAAAACAACAACGTCTATAGAAACGATAGAAGGGGGACAAATATAGACTGAAAAGGCAAACATGAGCTTATTTCACTTTGTGCTATTGGTACTATAGCACAATTGAAGTTCTGATCGAAAATTTGGAAACCATTTTAAAGTTCGCTTTGAAAAGCAGTGTTTGAAAAGCAGATAAATGGATTTTAATTGTCAACAATGGTTAGGATTTTAATTATAGATTAAACCAGTGCTCGAAATGGACCGGAACGCACCGGAACGGCGTTCCGGTTCGTGAAAAAAAATCTTATTCCGTTCCTGTTCGTAAATTTTTTTGTCCTTCCGTTCCGGTTCGTAAGGAAAGATATTGTTCCTTTCCCGTTAAAGAACAATGTGCCCTAAAGTTGTTTATATTTAAACCAATATTTTAGAATTTCAAATATCAGAGTTAATTAAATTATTAGTTACTTTTAGAAATGTTATGTTAGGTTCGCAGAGAAAAATAGAGGGAGAATAGACGAAGTGTGTAAAAAAAAGATGCTCCAAGCGTTTTTCTTTGAAAATCCGTATCCTCTATTATTGTAGCCATCTTGAGTACTACCGCTACTCCTACCTCCTACACTATATAGAAGAGGAAACAATTTCTCTTGTTTTATCTTTTCGGTTTTCCGAAATATAGTTTGATCAAAGCAATATATGGCGATGTTACGTCATCAATTACATGAAGCGTATTGTTATAGGATTTTTTTATTGCTTTCATTAAAATGTACCTAAGTATTAGTTATTTTTGTAATATTTGGCAACTTGAATAAATGTACTTATTTACATAGGAGGAACGAGGAACTGTCCTGTTTATGACGGGTGGGCCACCTAAATATGACCCATGTAAACTCTTAATAACTTTGACATACGTTGTCAAGTCGGCACACGTCATACCACAGTTGATGCGTCATTTCAAGAAGTTATTTACCATGGATAACTACACTCCGCCTGAACGAGCTGAAATTGTTCAGCTATACATCCATAAAAGAGTCTCAATCGTGGCTACTTAACGTGCGTTTTGTTTAAAAAATAAAATGAAAAGTGTTCCCGCAAAAAACACCATAGCGCGTTTATCGAGTGGTAGTCTGAGTAATGCCAGGCGTCCAAATAAACCAAGACCAAGGCGTTCCGATGAAAATGTCGCTCCGTACATGCCAGTGTTGAAAGGTCTCCGGAAACATCGAGTCGACGTTGATCTGCGCAGTTAAACATCCCAAGATCCACTCTCCGACGCATAATCCATGACGATTTGAATTTATTCCCATATAAAATACAAATGAACAAAATCGATCCACAGGACAAACCGCGTCGGGTTGCATACGGACAATTTTGTGTCGACATGGGCGAGAATGACGGTGATTTTTGGCGTCAAATCATCATGAGCGACGAGGCACATTTCTCACTAAATGGAACGGTAAACAAACAAAACTGCCGCTACTACGCCACTGAAAACCCACAAATAATCCACGAAAAGCCTCTCTATGACCAAAGAGTGACCGTTTGGTGTGGTATTTATTGAGGTCATTTTTCCCTGGTCACTTGATATCCAAAAATGACGATTTTGGCTGGCCACCGCGTTCATCTGATCTGACGCCGTCCGACTTCTATTTGTGGGGATTTTTGAAATCCAAAGTGTACATCAACAATAAGCCACGGACTTTGGCTCAACTTAAAGCAAATATCGAACGTGAAATAGTGGCGACACCGAGAGGTACGCTCGAGAAAGTGATGGAAAATGCCGGAAAAAGAGCACATTTTTTGTCATCAGGGCGGGGAAAAAGGAGAGCACTTGAGCCAAATAATATTTTAAAGGTAATTCATACTTATCTTCTTGGATCAAAATAAATGCCTGTGCAAAAAAAATAAAATTGTCTTTTCATAAAAAAATTTATTTAAGAATCACATGGGTCACATGTAAGACCCGTGTATATGGTGAAATCTGAATTCGAAAAGTTTGCGTTCCAGTTCGTGAATAACTCCAATTCGAGCACTGGATTAAACAGTGTTATCTTTCTAAAATAGCGTCTATGGAAGAAGTAAATACAAAAGGAAACCCACCCACACTTTCGTATTTGATTTCTCTGAAATTGCAACTTTGCTTTGCGACATTTCGTTTGTAGGTAGTTAAACGTGTACTTATTAACTTATTAGTTATTATCTTATTATTCATTGTCACTCTAATAGTCCAGTCGAACCGTCGTAAAAACAGACCTCATAGAGTGCGTTGACAGGCGCGGATCGAGTTTTTTTAATCGAAAGGGGAAAGGGGAAAAGCTTAAATCCAAATTTGCACCACCCAAAAAATTTTTTTTGCGGAGATATTCGCGAAAATGTGTTTTTTTACTTTTTTGTAAATATCTCGGCTCCCGTGCATCGCACAACAAAAAACCAAAAAGAAAATTGTTTGTTATAAAATTACCTACAACTTTCATTCGAAATATTTTTTTTAACCAATAAAAAAAAATTATAGCCCGTCAAAGTAGAAAAAAATTTTTTTTTCTCTTTTTTAACAAATAACTCACAAACGGTGCATTTTTTGAGGTTCGAGTAGCAATAATATTTTGTAGAGCATTCAATTAGCTACAATTTGCCGGGTCACGCAAAAAAATTATAAAAACACAAAATTGTTAAGTACCTATTAGTTTTTTTACACTAGGAATAGTGGAAAAGTGTGCATTTGTACTCTTTCACATAGCTTTATCGCCCGCGTCCGCGCGTTGTGCTGCTAACGTTGCTAGTTTACTTCATTTACTAGTTTTAAATGAATATAATTTTTTAATTACTTTTATTTTTCTATAATAAGTGTTTATTATAGCATTGCTATTATACATGTACATACATCAACAAAAATTAAGTTAAAAAGGGTGATTTTTGCCAATTTCTTCATTTTATTCGGTATAACTTTTACATTACGACGTTTCGCCACAATGTGGCTTTTTCAAGTATTTCATAATAAAAAACAAACAAGTACATATATTTTAATTAAAATCAATTTCGAGATGGAAATCATAAAACGTTTTATGATTTCCATCTCGAAATTGATTTTAATTAAAATATATGTACTTGTTTTACTTGAAAAGGCCACATTGTGGCGAAACGTCGTAATGTAATAGTTATACCGAATAAAATGAAGAAATTGGCAAAAATGACCCTTTTTAACTTAATTAAAAATAAATGCCGTAGTCAAATCAAAGTAAATCAACAAAAATATGATCTCTTAACATCTTTAAAGCAATAATAGATACAATTGTAATTTATTTTAGATGTACATACACATTAAATACTTACATTTTCTTTAATGTACAGGATCAATTGCTTTTTAACCGTTTTATAATTGTTACATTCCCTTAATACAACGGGCAAACCATTATAAAGTAATAGGCCCATGCAGAAAAAGGAACTAAACGTTCTAGCTGATGTTGTTCCTTCTATATAAAAATTGTCTCGTTGTCTAGTATTATACGAATGAACCTCATTCGCCCATTTTAACTTATCTATTAAATATTTTGGGGCCATACCATTTTTAATTTTATAGACAAAATCTAAGGCTCTGTATCTTATTTTTTGTACCACACGCATGAAATTTAACATATCCCTAATTGGCGCATATCTGTTACACTGAATTATTATTCTCATCGCCTTATTTTGTATTTTCTGTAACTGTTGTATTTCGGCTTTAGTTATGTTTAAAAACAGCGTTGAGCAAAACTCAATATGCGGACTTACTAGCGATTTATACAATAGTACCCTAGCGGATACACACAGACTGCCTGACGTGCGTCTAAAAAAAAAGCACCTTGCGCGACATTTTTTTCATAACATATTCCAAATGATTTTTAAAATTTAAGTTTTCATCTATAATAATCACTCCCAAGTACTTAATCTCAGTTACTCTATCCAAACCACTGTTATTTATTAGAATGTGTAACCCTTCAGTTTTAATACCTTTCAATGTATGCTGCTTTCCTAGAATCATGTATTTAGATTTTTTAAAATTTATACTTAACCTATTACACATTCTAGATCATTATTTAACATTTTGAACATTTGTGTTAGATCCGTTCCAATTATAAACCTCATTGTGTCATCTGCAAATATTCTCATTTTACTCCTACTCGTACATCCTACAATGTCGTTCTTATATACTTATTTTGAAATTTTTGTGTATGAAATAAAATAAACAAACAATTACCTAACTAGATTTTTTATTAAAAAATAAAATTTGTTTTGTAAATAAATGGGGTTTTTTCATAAGGTGGGTTGCCAAAAATTTTAGTACCGGGGCGCAGGCAAAAAAGTTTAGGAAACGCTGCTCTAGAGGGAGATAAATGTAACTTTCTTTAATAATTTCATTACAGACAAAAATTTGTTTAACCATAATAATAGCAAGTAATTCTACTTACATTTAATAAAAATTGTTGAGGATAATATCCATTGTACGCTCTTTCCCTCCTTTAAGGAGGTTGGTGGGAGAGCTTCACTTCAGTTTAAGTAGTGTGTAAAGTGTCAATTCAGTACGATAATCGTTCTACTCTTTAAGTTTCTTTTCTTACGTTATTACGTATACTTATGCTAATAATAAATTCTTTAGTAAATCAACGGCCTTTTCTTATCTCGAAATAATCAACGATTATATCATCAAAAATAATATTTTAATTTTCTGTAAAGTTACGTATAGTGGAACATCATAAATAATTATAATAATGTGTGATCAGACGTTCTCTTACAAATCAAGATGGTTACCGGTGCGACGAAAGTTATTAAAAAGTATCCATACCATTATTGTTTTTTTTTTTAAATAGAGAACTGACAGTACCCACAGTGCAAAAAAACGTTTCTGAAATGTTTTAGAAACGTATCTCTGAAACATGAAACATCTCCGAAACAGCGACAGAAACGTATCATACACATAACATAGATGTTTAATGTCCGCCTTCAGAAACCTAGATTTGAAACAATACAGAAACGTTACATCGAAACATTTTATATATGTTTCAAGAAACATATCGAAGAGTAATTTATTGAAATGTAGGAGAAATGTGTCCTTATAAATGTTTCATACGTGAATATTTGAAATGTCTCATATATGTTTCATTTGAAACATACCTGAGTATAAAAAAATTGAGATGTGGTAGAAACTATGGTACCGAGAGCCCCAACTACTCTGAGGGGCTCTTTTCCCAGTGCGCACGCCCTGCAGGGCCCAATGTACTCCGGTGGCTTGTTCTCCAGGGCCCCCAAAATTCTCTTAGTGTAGACTCGAAGGAGATCGGTGATGCTGAAAAATCGTTTTGCTTCAAGTGGGATTCGAACATCGGTCGCTTGTTTAGCAATTCAGAAAACAGCTCCGCAAACTACCTGAGCTACAGACTCGCTGGCAAATAAGCCATTTAGATGTGCAATATTACCCATCTACTTATGATGAATAAATCTATTGTAATTTGAATTGTAATTTTGGATAAATATGTAAAACACTCACATTGAAACGTGTATTTTTAGTTTCTTATGATATGTTTCAAGTGATTAGGTTTCTAGTACAACGCTACTAAATACAAGTAGGTACCTAACATTAACTTTGAAAGATGACTTCAAACGAAACATCACATTTTTAATGAAGTATCTAAAATGTTATACGTTATCACTAAAGTTGGGAAAGTTAGACAAAACGAAAGTTTCAAAAAGGCAGGAAAAAGGCATAAAAAATAATTAAAAAAAAGCATCTAAAAAGACAAAAAAGGAGAAAAATGGCACGGAAAAGCGAAAACTGTCGAGATAAAATCAACACATACATATTCAATTTAAGTATAGACAAACAAATATTTATTTGAAAAAGTAATTACACTTGATAAATGCTATCTGCTGGTATTCTTTTTCAATAAAGTTTTCGGGCTAATTAAAATACGCTTAACTCGGCATAATGACTAAATGATGCAATTTCCACAAAGACTGTATGTAGGTGCAGCTTGCAGGTAGAAATAATACAATGGGAAATATTTCAAAGTAAGGAAAATGACTCATCGGAGTTATTATTGTAAGAGGCTTAAATATTATAGACAAAGTTTGTATTCAGTTTGTATACCAAATTCCTTTCCCTTTCAAACAATTTGCTTTCTTAGAAATTACCCAGAAAAATATATCTATATAAAATCTAAAAATTAAAAAATACTTACTTACATTTCAAAAAACTTAAAAGAAATTACAGAAAAGGTACTAAATACTTACGCGAAAATATCAAAAAAAAAAAGGTAAAAAACGCAATAAAACTAACAGAAACCAAAAAAGGCAGAATAAAGTTTGCATCTAAAACGGATTTTAAATAGGGTCTGCCTTATGTTTGTCCATTTATAAAAAAAGGCATCCTAGCTTTAGTTATCACATTCCAAAAAATATATCACAGAGATATATTTTTGGATACATATCTAAAACGTTCACACCGAATCGTGTATGATGTGTTTCTTACGATATGTTTCAACTGATAAGGTTTCTGGTACAACACTACTAAACACAACTCCGTAACGTTAACTTTGAGATATGACTATTTTGTTTAAAACGAAACATCATATTTGTAACGTTTCTAAAATGTTATACGTTATCACTTATCACATTCCAAAAAATACATCACAGAGATGTATTTTTGGATACATATCTAAAACGTTCACACCGAAACGTGTATGATGTGTTTCTTACGATATGTTTCAACTGATAAGGTTTCTGGTACAACACTACTAAACACAACTCCGTAACGTTAACTTTGAGATATGACTATTTTGTTTCAAACGAAACATCACATTTGTAACGTTTCTAAAATGTTATACGTTATCACATTCCAAAAAATACATCACAAAGATGTATTTTTGGATACATATCTAAAACGTTCGTGTTGTAATGTGTATGTTTTGTATTTTATGTAACATATCAATTGAAACGTTTATTAGACATTACCATTTATTCGCTTTCGACAGGAATGTACCAGTAATGTGTCTTAGATGTTTCTTAGGAATGTTTCATTTGTAACCCTTATGCAACATTTAGAAACGTTTCATGGATGTACTGTGTTCAGTGGGTAGTAGATAGATTGTGAATTAATAAATACCTAATTCTCGTACCTTTTAATCGTATCATTGAATCCCACATATTTTGGGGGCTCATCCGGGATCAAAACCGTTAAAAATCGATAATTATACGACATATAAATTAATTATTCTAATCATCGATTGATTCATTAAAATTCATTAAAAATAAATGTTTCGCGTAAATTTGCGAAAGTTTGAAAAAAAAGCATATTTTATTTGGAGGAGAAGTTACTTTTCATGGCTTGCCTTCTATTAGCTAAACTATTATTAATTATTATTGTACTGACGATTGAGAATATAAGCCAAATTGAAACAGTGTCTAACAACATTTTGACGGTGAGCTTTTCAATGATTTTTGAGACGGATGCAGACCGATTAAGCCGAAAGGGACTAAGGCCCAGTTGTATAAAATCTAGTTGAGTTTCAACCGGCCGGCGGTTAGTGTTTTAATTAAATTAAGTTGCACAAACTAGGCTTGAAGTCCGGCCTAGGGTTGAACTGACGGTTTTACCACCCATCCACCAACCCATATGAGTTGGTAAAATCGTCACTTCAACCCTATGCCAGTCAACCCTAGTTTGTGCGACTTAATTTTACGTTAATCGCCGGTTGAAACTCAACTAGACTTTGTACAACTGAGCCTAAGAGAATTTTTCGGTTTCAAGTTTGAGGTTGGTGCTTCTGATTAAAACTAATTTTGTAACGGGCGATCTGATTTCCGCTTGTAATATTCTTAATTCAGATTATACAAGAGATCTCAAAATCTTAGCAACAAGAATCTGTGAGCATTTAATCGACTTAATGGACGATCGAAGCAACGATGACGACAATAAGTTAATTATGTCCGTGAGAACAACACTTAAGTTCGTCATGAGCTTTCGAGGTGTTGAAGATTCTATAAGACTATTTGGCGGTGATGAATCATGCGAAGTTAATAAATGGATCACAGAATTTGATGAGGTCGAATGGGCAGGTTGAGAGAACAAATCGAACCATAATTCCGGTATAGACTAAACTGTCACTTGAAGACCTTGCTAAATGGTACAAGCACATCAACAAGTGTATAAGTCAACTTTTCATAGAAGCATTGGAGTGACGCCATTGATTTACTGATTTGTACTAAAATGAAGTGGAAAGAAGATTTGGAACTTGTCAAACTTTTGGAAGAAGAATAGATCGAAGATTTTCAAAAAGAACGTGAAGGATTGCGGAAGAAGGCCAAAGAGCAAGTTTTGAGGACACAGGAGGAGAGGAGAATAGAAAAACGTACAATCTACGAAGAAAAAGGCCTAATACTTACCAAACCGGTGACCTATTCGCTATTAAACAGCTCAAGCCAAAGTATTTCGATCCATACCGAGTAGAAACATATGACGTCATCAAAAAGGATAACCAACTAACCATGAGAGTCTTGTCAAAACCACCACATGCGCCGAATACATGAAGCCCTGACTGAACGATGAATCCGAGGCGGATCATCACCAGGATCAACCGATGCGACGAAAGTTATTAAAAAGTATCCATGGCATTATTGATGGTTTTTTTTCACTAGAAAACCGACTGTAAATATTTTATAAATTTAAGGTAGCTGTTTTCTTTTGTTTTGTTATTTGTATTGTTACCACAGTTTAAAGGGGGGGCTCAAGAACTTTTTTCGATCCAATATTGACCCTGATTTCTATCGCGTTGAAGGCCTCCAAAGCTCTCTTACGTCTGCCCAGTTTGGTGTTCTTCTTAGCCACCTTTCTTTCACCTGCACGCACCGATCTTGGTTTACGTTGGCCCATTCCACTGAAGAAATCTCTACGAATTTGTTTGATGAATTCCGAAATTTTCGAATAATGAAAGCAATTTACGAGGAAATTTAGCCTGAGGTAAAGAGTTGTGATGGAACGACAATTTTTCCTGCTAGTACGCCAAAAGTTCACTCGCCATTGGAAAATACTTGGACTTCATTTTTTGGAAAACTCGCTGTGACCACTGTATTGGTTGGATTGTTGACTTTTATTTCTGAAAATGACCCCCATGAACCCTCACGGCAGTTATGCCTACCGATATCGCATTGGGGTATGCTATTTCTATTGTAACTTTGAAAGAATCGCAAAATATCGCAAGAAAACATTATCTGTCTCACTTTAACACATCCTAGACAACTTGAAACATTATACTTTTTGCTAAAACTAGGCATATGAGCCGCGGCATGTTCTTAGGGTCATTTTGAGACATAAAACTCCATGATCGGAGCAAAACTATGATCAGAGCGAGTTGTCCAGAAATACATGCCAAAGTCCAATTTTAACATGGGTTTTATATGGGAGTGCGATTATGAAATTTTTATTACTTAGGACAATTGAACCCCTCCTTTATTCGAAACCTTCGTTAAACTAACACAAAATTATGCTCAAATAAATATCAATATAAAAATTACAATTGGTTTTTTCTGGTGCAAAGTCCCATTACAAATGTCTAAAAAAAGTCTCGGCGCATAGAAATGACGAGAATGTGAGAAAATTCGCGTGTTTTATGTATTTATGTTCAGAATTTGTTATGTACAAAAAGGAACTATCTGTTATATAATTAAATCGATTACAAAGCAATAATTTCACAAAAATTCATTATGGCACAAAATTTACTCAATCACAAAAGGAAGTAGGTAAAAAAAATCTTTATAATTACAAAATTTTTTGATATGATTTATCGATTGCCTTGAATTATTTCCATTAATGTCCGGACGTCCATTAGAGGTTAAAGTTATTTTTTGTTAGCTAACGCTTTTTTCCGGATAATGTCATATTCCTCGAAAAAGTAATCGTAAAAAGTAAGTATAACAATAAAAGGATTTCTGATGATCGTTCGAGCAGGTAAAAATATTCTCGGCAAACTTGTGAGCGGGAATTGTTTTATGGCAGCCATTTTCTTTCGAAAATGTCTTAACAGCTGACAACTGACATTTAACATCGCCCTTATCATAATATACTATCGATAGAATGAATTAATCATTTCTAAGAAAATTATTAACAGACTGAAAGGCAAGTCGTTTTAAAAATTTGAATAGGCAGGAATAGTCTCATAATTTACTCTCGATAGTAGTGTGTGCTGAGATATTAATGTGTTAAGCACAATAAAGTTTAACTTATGCGCCTGGACCGCGTTATAATTACTTAGGCTGGCATTTACCAAATCAGTTATTTATAAATAACACTATTTTTGTTTCATTTTTAAAAGCATCGTCATTTTAAGTGTCATCAACTCCCGTTAGATTATAAATAGTAAAACTATGTCGAAACAACAGAAGAATTTATATTCGTAAACATTTAGGAATCTGTAATTGTAATAGAAATGCATTGTACAACAGTGTTACCTAAGTATATAACGGTTGTAAAAATTCAGAATTTTCTCGATCGACTAAAGTTTAAAATGTCCCCCGACTGTGGAAAATTATTTTCTTGACCCTTTTAGTAGATAGAATGAAATTTCACGAAATATTGGATTAGTTTTTTTGCAAAAAAATTTACAACGATTACAAAATTATTCAACGTTAAACTACACATGTGTGTTAAATTTGTAACCTACTTTCGTAAGGACTTGCCAGGTAGAACCTTATTAAAATATCACCTACAAAAGAGCACTATTGCCATGTGGCCTGACCGTTAGACGAAAATGTCTCATGCAAATTATTTAAGTTATCAAGTTTAGAAATTACTCTTACCTTTTTCAGTTTTTATTCAAGAAATGTATTCAGAAGGACCTTATTATAATGGGAACATAATTAAAAATAAGCCAAGTCATGGACTATTCCTTATCTGTTGGTATTCTTTACGTTAATTATTAGTATATTGAATTACAAATGTCAAAGGGGATGGAAAAAGTAAGGTTCTCATTTATATTTTCAAAATATGGAGAAATAGTATCTCATCTCGACTATAATTTTCACGTGATAGTGAAGATTATCATTCGACTTACACCAATACACTTGCTTCAAGATGACGAAACAGTTGAAAAAGTTTAACAGCCGGTGCTGCTTTCCTTCTTTCGCTCGTCTTCTCCAATCTTCTCAATTTTTCGAACATTTGGTCACTTGTGTAGTGGAGGAAGTACAAGTTGTTGTCCATAATTGGCACCCACATTCCCCAGCACTCTCTTTTCCAACTCTTCCAATTTTTTTTCTAAACATTTCATATAACTGCACATTTCCAATATGACAACCAAAACAACGGTAGACAGTTTTTCGAGATGAACAGTGATTCACCAAGTAGCTTGACTTGAAATATAATAGCTTGGTTTGGGCTTGAAAGGCAAGCTTTGTAAGAAGAAAAGCTTGGTTTGGCTTGATGTTTGCGAATGCAGGCTTGGCTTGGTTATCAAGCCTTTTCAAACTTCTCCTTGCTCTTCCCGTAAGAGTAGTGAGGTTGGAACACATTGCGCATTACGTAATATGTGTATAGCTCATTGTCGGACTGTCGCAGTATTACTCAACTGCTGGTTAGTGGTTAGTTTTAGTCACCGTTTAGTGCTTAAGGCGCCTCTATACAGCTGCAAAAATTTCGGACCTACTCCTTAGTGATTTTAAATTAGGCAACATACATATCTCAATACTCCCTGAGGGCTAAACGGATTATGCGTAATTTACCTAAATGTACTTGAAAGTTTCATTGTTTAGTTATACCTATAACTTTTATATTTTCTTGGAATTCCCGCAGATTGTAAGACTACCTTTTAATTAATTTTACTATGTTGGACTACTAAAATTAAAATATTATAGTACATATTATGTGCGTCCAAGAATCACAAGAGAATAATTAATTGAAAATTCGGAAAACACTATAAACAATTTCATTTAGTATGGAATAATTAATAAAATACAAAGCAAAATAAACTTTGACAATGTTTAAGAATAATTATAACAATTAACCACACATTCTAAATAAAAAATAAATGCACTGATATCATTTTCATTATTTCTGTACTTGGACAAACAAACATACCTATTAATTTAATTGATTCTAAAGTATTTTACTTTAAAATGCGCTAAAATCCCATTAAAATTTAATTCGTATTAGATATAATTAACAAAAAATACCATTAATGGTATATATACATAGGTATATATATTATATAAGAGGTTCACTAATCATATGTAAGTTACGTTTCATTGTGGTAAAAAATATTATTTTGACTGTGAAATGTAAGCTATATCGGACATGAAGCTTTATGAAAAAATGATGCAAAATTCTTGAAAAATTTAGACAGTATAGATAGATGTGCACTCAGCAAAGCAACAATTCTTCAGTTACAGAGTGATTTATGGAAATCAGAATGCAAGAAACGCATTACTGCTTCTAATTTTGGAAAACTTTGTAAATTAAGACAAACAACACCTACGGCAAAAACCGTTGCGGCACTATTATGTATGTAGTACATACGTTTAAAGGAAATAGTTCTACATGGTTTGGTTTGCAACATGAACATACAGCAATTCAGTTAATTTTAATCCCAATGCTCAGTAGGTAGTTAAAAAATCGGGCCTATAGTTGATGAAGAATTACTATTTCTTGATGCTTGTTCTCCAGGCAGCTTAGTAGGGAAAATTGCCATTGTTGAAATTAAATGTTCCGAGAAAAGCGGCAATTTGCATCCTATTGAAGCACATTTGAAGGGTAAATTAGAATACTGTGAATGTAGTAATAATAATAAGCTTACTTTGAAACAAAATGATAATAATTATTTTTACTAAGTAGAAGGTCTATTGCACATAACCAAAAGAAATATATGCTACTTTGTAGTCTACACTAAAGGTGGAATACATCAGGGGCGTCATTTAGGAGGGTCAGGGTAGGGCAGTTGACCCCCCCTGGAATTACTACTACCAAAAAAAGGTACGTTAAATTTATAAAACTGACAACCACGCCCTTTTTCCAAAAAAAATTTAAGACATCAACTCAAGATTTGTGCTGTTTATATTAATTAAAATAAATTTTAATAAAAAAATAAGGGTTTTTTCAATTTGTCTATAGCGTTTTTTAAATTTACGTCGGAAATAACCCCGGTTACGCAATATTTATTTGTCAATTTGCATCTTTGTAACAGGGTCATTAAACAGGTACTTTTCTTTTGTCTGTATAATCTCCTTAGAAGTATAATTCCACTACCTGACCGCTGTGGCCCGGGGCATTTACGAAATTTTCGTTGGTACAATTTTTGTACATAAAATTTATATTAAAAAAAACTTTTGACCAGGATTACAGTTACAACTTAACCGTTGGAAACGATTGTTAAACGAAATATCGTTCTTAAGCACTGTAGAATTTGTCCGTAGAATTTAATTTTCGGATATTGACTGTCGTTTGGAAAATATCTCTTAAAATAGATGAAAGATAAAATAATTTTTTGTTACCTCAAATATTTGTTTTTTTTCAAACAAAATTCTAAGGCAAAATTTCATTATAGTAAGGAATATATTCCCGACCTTAAAATTTTTTCAAGTTTAATTTTAGAGCTGTAATCCTGGTCAAAAGATTGCACTTTTTCCAATTGCATGGTGTGTTGCCTACCCTATGTATAGAGGCGCCTTAAATTGTTAATTACTATGGATAGGGAACTCCTTAAAATTGCTGTAGCCAATGATGAAATGGGTTTCACTTGCAAATAAAAGAATAAATATCATATACAAAACGTTTCAAGCGAAAGTAGTACATATGACTACAGCATTATGATGGAATTTCCTTTACACTCCTGCAATTCTATTGTATTCCTAAACCCCGACAGAATAAAGCAGAAGTTCTATAACATTTTTTTAAATTAACGTTATTCCATAAACGTATTATGTCTTGAAATACGAAAAAAATGTAGAACTTCTGCTTTATTCGGTTTGGGTTTAAAAATTGAATAAACATGCAGGTAAACAAGTGAGACACAATTTACCATTGGCTACAGCAATTTGAAGGCGTTTCTTGTCTGCAGTAATTTTAAAATAAACCGACTATATTTCACATAATTGCACATTTCCAATATGTCAGGCAAAACATAGGTAGACAGTTTTTCGAGATGAACAGTGATTCACCAAGCCAAGTAGCTTGACTTGAAATATATATAATAGCTTGGCTTGGGCTTGAAAGACAAGCTTTTAAGAAGAAAAGCTTGGTTTGGCTTGATGTTTGCGAGTGCAGACTTGGCTTGGTTATCAAGCTTTTTCAAACTTCTTGCTCTTCCCGTAAGAGATAAGAGTAGCGAGGCTGGACTGGAACACATTGCGTATTACGTCATATGTGTATAGCTCATTGTCGGACTGTCGCAGTATTACTCAACTGCTGGTTAGTAGCAGGGCTGGGAAAAATACATACACTAACGCAGGGCCGTAGCCAGGCGTTGGCGATAGGGGAGGTTTCGAGGTAAAAAAATATGAAACTGAACTGAAACATTTTATCGTATGATTAACAAAAGAGTTGTATTAGTGCTACACTTAAATGTAGGTTACACATTACCAAATGTATGTTACATTTTTTAGACAAAATTTATTTATGGCATCTTCAGAACTAATATAAATATCTCTATGCACTGACATTAGAGCTCCGTTTAATCGTTCATTTAATATCGAATTTCTAAGCCAAGATTTTAGACGCCTTAAAGTTGAAAAAGATCTTATTCTGGTGTTGCCGTAGAGCAAGGAAAAGTTGCTAGTATTTGTAAGAGGTCTTTAATAGTTGGAAAAAATTACTCATCCGCTTTTAAAAATGCGCCAATGGCCGTTCTTCACTGATTATCTTATCACCATTAATCCACAGCGTCTTTTGCCGGAGCGTTTCCACTTTCAGCTTGGCGACTTACCGTTCTAGGAGACATATGTCTCTAGATGATTGGATCGATTGTGTTCATGGGCGCCCATACAGTAATTTCCGTGGGGGGCGAGCAATTTGGGGAAGATTGAACAATTAGTTTTATTTAAATTAAAAGTTTCGTTATTTAAGAAATTATGACTGCTTAGAGTCTGAATCCTTATGGGCGCCTATGATTGTGCTATTAAATCGACGTGCTCGACGCATGCTACCAGATCTACATTAACTTTTTGGAGATTTTTTGTCAAATTAGAGGTATAGCTAAATATTTTATTTAGTATTAAAAGAGCGATAATAAATTCTGTAGTTGTAATGGTGGACGCAAGTTGTAAAGCCTGAATTGCGGTATCTCTATTAGTTGTCTCTTGAAGAGACTGAAGAGCTTCAACTATATCTTCATACAGTTCTACAAATCGAGCAACCGATTCGTGCTTTTCTGTCCAGCGTGTCTCGGACAGACCAATTAGTGTTTTGTGACGTTTATTGGCTTTATTATGTATAATACCATCCAAAATGCAAGATTTTGTCATAAGGGGGTTGTAACGCCCTGCGATAATTTCCTATTTCCTATTTGAAATATTCTAATTTCTTTTACTTGAATGACTAATATTCTTAAAATTTGCTACTTTACATTGTATTATAAGCATCTGCTTTCTTGACTCATCATCTTAGCCCTATGTAACCTGAACCTTTGGAATTCTCTTTGTGTAGCGATGACTAATTTGTTATGCACATTTCTTTCTGCATGACAGATGTGTTCATTCCCTTTGTCCTTTATACCATTTTGCTGACGCATAACTTGCTGATTCATTTCCTTTAGGGTCCAGAGCCCCCTTTTCTGTATTCCTCTCTTCAGTTAACTACTCGCTTCCTTTCCAATCACTTCGCTTCTTGTCTGTACGATCAGATCTGCATTTACTAAAACTCGAGTTATTTTCGGCTTTTGTGCTCATCGATCAACAATTTAGTGAAAGTTCTTACTGATGCTTTAAGAAACCGCTAAAATCGTATTTTTACGTCTATTTGTACAGTAAAGAAAAGTGTACGTGAGTTCTTCTTCTTAAAACGCTGGAATTAATTATTTACCAGGTTGGTACTGATTTTTTCTCGCTTAATGTAGTTACCTAATTTCGCTTTCCCTTTTTTATAGCGGTTTTACACCCGCAAAAGCTACCTATAATCTTCTACCATTTTCCTGCTTTCTGTGAAATTCCGACTTCGACGACGCTTCGTGGGAAGCCAACCATTTCTTCAACCCCCGATCGCCGCTCCGAAGATTCAGTGAATTCCATCTTTACTATATCTACCGTCGCTAAGTGGAAAACCAATTTTAGTTTTTCCCCTGCGTTACTTATTTTGCTCATAATTTGAGTAATAATCTTCAATGTATAAAACGTGAACCTTTTTGTACTTTAATTTTACTTACGCTATTTTTCTACCATTTTATTTAAAAGATCCTGTTTAAACATTAACCATTTTACTATTTAAAATTTGCTACATTTGCTATTGCTGTAACGTAACTTTACCGTATTATTTCCTTTGAATTTTCTAAAGTAATATAGTTTATTTGCTAATTTAATTTTCTACTCGCTGAATATTAATTTGTTATCGAATTACCTTTAACTTCTTTTGACTTAACGTAACTATTTAAATTTGAACTTAATCTATATTTGGTATCCGATTTTTTGAATCACAGTACTCGTGTAATTACTCATTTCGGCTCGCTGTAATGCCCAGCGACCCTTGTTGTTATTTTGTTTAAGGACTTGGAAAACTGTGCACAGGAGTTCCATTATCCGACTCAACTTTAAAAAGAAAGGTAGGATTTTCAATTTAACCACCGATTACTGTATATTGCATTTTTAAAGTCGCATCCCTATATCTCAATTTGCTTGTCAATTTAACGTCATTTTACTCACAAATTTTGCTTGATTTAAAGGTAGTTTAGACCCACGTATTTTGTACTACAAAATTGATTATTTACTTAATTAAATTAAACTCATATAATTATCATTCTTGTACTTATAAAACCTGATTTTATTTTGTAATATTTTATTTTATTCATTATAATAACCGTACATTTATTTACTTCTCTATTTATTGCTGAAACCACCCCGTTCTCTTTCAGATTTGACTTCGTTACTGTTATAACTGTTAATACCTTCGTAATTCGGATTAGCAGTCTTATTTTCCTACAAGAATTACGTGGCGCCCTTTTCTTTACTTATTTTTCCCCATTTTACTACCACAATTTCTTACTTTTTCGCTCATTTTCGCTAACCTACGACCACCTGTCTACTAGCACTGAATTACCGCGGCCATTGCTCCATTTAATTTCGTTGCGACCCAATTCTTGTCGTAACAGGGTTTGAACCCCCTAAACCCCCCATTATCTATGGCCTTGCACTAACGTATTTCAAATACAAATTACAAAATATTCCTAGAAATGTATTTGAAATACAAAATACGAGATACAATATTTGAAATACAAAAATACCTATACGCATACGGGGTGTTTTTTTGGGAGATTTAGTTAGACATTTCTAGGAAAGTTTTATAGGTAAGTTCTTAACATTGCGGTGGGCAAAATACATACATTAGGTAATGTATTTCAAATACAAATTTCAAAATACTCATAAGAGAGTATTTGAAATACAAAATACAAAATACTCTAGGGAAAAATCATCAAATACAAAATGCAAATGTATTTCAAGTACCTACCTACTGTATTTTCAATAGTTAACTATGAGTTTTAACAAATTATCTGAAAATTCTGAAGAACTAGATCGTACACTTTCCAGAATATCTACGCATTCACATTTTCTAATTTATAATTTTTATCATTTCTGACTTCGTACAAATCAAAAACCGTTGCAGGACATCACCTGATAGCCGTATCATTTTACAATTAAAAACTAGTGTTACCTACAGCGTGACGTGCAACAGATTTTGTATAAGGTAACGTTGCGCCCATTGCGATTTTGAGATTGAAGACTATCTCAAATATACCCTGAATTACACGTAGGTACTTCTTTTATACCGAATGAATATATTTTATGGTAGAATGCAAAATCATCAGCTGGATCTTCTAAGAATTATGTTCCATGGAATAGTAAAAAATGCTTAGAAGTATAAGCTTAAAGCTTGGAAAAGCTTGAAAGCTTGACTTGGAAAAGCTTGATAACTCAAGCTTTTGCACAAATAACCTTGGCTTGGATAATACTTAAGCTTGACATGGTTTTTTGGTCGGCTTGATTTGATTTTATTTAAAGCTTTAAAAATTCAAGCCAAGCCCGTGAATTCCTAGAGATGAAATAATTTATGAGGAGCTCCACCCTTAGACTCCAAATTTGAGGACACCTGACACACCTGACGACATGTAATAGGATTATTATTATTATTATTATGGAGATTAAAAAAGTTTCTAACGCTAAACAACTGTTTTTCTCTTTAGTTTCAGCTAATCATTTTTAACCATTTTCACGATGAATTGGATGGTCAATTTTGGAAAATGATTTGGAAACCAAAACATTTCTGGCACGCTGACGCACTTAAATGGAGTTTTAACAAGGTATTTTTTCTTCAAGGACCTCATTGCATTCATACACCTGTCTGTTCCTTGGATATGGTTTTCATGAGAATGAGCAACATTAAACCGCAGAAATGGGAAGGTCTTCTTACATGTTATTAACTCTGATATGAGTTATTACCGTTTGATATTCAAAGCAATTTATACCAATAACGAAGTGAACTATTTACCTATCCTGCATGGTACATATTTTTAATGGGATGGGATTTAACAATGAAAATATTACATAAACAGAATCATATTTTATGCGCAAGTGAAAAGCATGTAATTCGGCATAGTACTTGC
Organism: Pyrocoelia pectoralis; assembly: GCA_036250285.1. Lineage (NCBI taxonomy): Eukaryota > Metazoa > Arthropoda > Insecta > Coleoptera > Lampyridae > Pyrocoelia > Pyrocoelia pectoralis. The sequence continues at coordinate 12,277,632 of CM070075.1, forward strand.
ATAAGGTCGTTAGTATAGCGACTTGCAACTAATTAGTAGTCTACCTAGAAGAATCATTTATTAATGATAATGAAAGTACCAGTATAAATTGTTATCACATTCTAATTTACATCTAAGTTATGGCACATTGTTGACATTACATGCCTAATCACAGTTAACTAGGTACCTAATAATATTTTCTTGTTAGTGATTACAGTAACAACGCTTAATATGTCGAAATGATGGATGGATCGTTAATTGTCATGCATACTGCACCGCAATATACGTGCACTTTTTTGCACAGTTTCTATGAACGGAAATAATAAGCAAGTTGTAGGTACACACCAACTCATAAAGTATAATTATGTTTACCAAGTAGCGGCACAGGATACGTTCCCTGTTTCTAAATTGTTATGTGACCAGTATTTATGTTGGTTATTAATACTAAATACGATCGCGCTGTCAATCATGCTATAGTTATCTGGGCAGAATATTTAAAATGTACCATAAAAATTCCTAAACTTGATGGATGATGAATTGTGTGAATATAAAGTACTTTACTGGGAAAAAATTGACGTATATCTATCCTTACACAGCTGTCTAGACGTCCTTATGATGATGTAATAGCCCAGGAGATTTAGGTTTTAACCTAAAAAAAAATAATGTAAAGCTGAATTTTTGCACATCGATAGTATTGAACCCCCTGAACAACATATCAAAATACCTAAACTTGCCTATGGGTGCTTCATAGATTTAACGACGTCACAAGATGGCGGCTTCCGGTAAACACTAAAAAATTCGTATCTCCGTTAATATTGCACCGATTTCGGCAATTTTTGGCACAATCGATAGCTGCGTAGATGCTCTACAATGTACTTTAGAACACTCATTTCCGAAAACGTGACCGTTTTTATAGCATTTCAAGAAATGTCCACTTGAAGGCTTTCCGCGCGCGCTTTTTGGCTAACGTACTTAAAAACTATTAAATGTACGAGATTTTGTCACTAGAACAATTTTATTCCTTCATCTTTTAGCTTTCTATATTGTGCTAGATTTCCATAATATGTTAATTAGTTCGGAAGATATTAAATGAGTACCGTACGAAAACAAATTTTTGTTTATGAAAAATAATTTTACTTTCAATCAGGAGATCGGTAATACTGCCTCCTCACGCATCCCTCCTCCCCAGAGACAATTATCGTAATTAAGTATTTGAAAACATATTCCCATGCTCATTTAATTAATTTTTTTTTTAATATAAAGCATCAACTAGATCAGTACTTTTTGGTACTATACATACTTAGTTGTTTTCATTTTAATTAACTACACTAACTATCTTAACTATATTATGTACTACAGTATTATTATTACTACAGTATTATTATTATGCATTTAGATTATAAAACAAAATCCTGATTGTCTAAGTATTATAGTGACTAAGGAGCCTGTATTATAATTAGTACCTACAGTCAATTTAAACACAAAAATATACAAACATTGCAAAAAATCCTATGTTAGGTTTGGTTTTTTTATGGTGTTAGGTTCGGTCCCAGTAGTAAATACTCAATTTTGCAACTTCGAAAAACTTGTGGGAACTGGGGGGGGGGGGGGGGGGGGGAGCACCAAAAACCACGTTTTTTCGGACTTTTTTCAGTTTTAGCTTCGTAGCTCAAAAACTATGAGTTGTAGTGCAAAGAATATGATTATCTTTTTTTAAACTAGACTAAATTTGATACCATTTGAGCCCAACCGGAAGTCTGTAAGTATAATAGTTTTCGAGATACAGCTCTTCAAAAATAGGCAATTTTTCCAAAATCTGTTTTTAACGTATGATTCGAGCCAGATATTGCCGCAACGACGTGTCCTACGACCCTTGGCACGGAGGGAAAAATTGTAGGACAGTTTATCACCTTTTATTTAAGCATAGATGCATTCCTATAGGCCTCACAGTTCTCGAGAAAAAGACGGAAAACCGGAAAACAGTGAAATCCTCCACATATATGTAATAGCGTTAGTATGATTAGAAGACATTTTCTGATTATTCTTATTTAGCCTAGCGAAGGAACGCTCAAAAAGGGCTTGTAGACAGACTTTTTGATCCTCAAGATTTTATTTCTGGGATGTGTTTGGAGGTGTTTGGTGATAATTATACGAAAAGTAGCGTAACAAAATGTGCGGATTTGTTTGGTTTTCCGTTTACATCTCTTGAACAGACCATCGTAGTCGGAAATGGCCAATTATAAAATAAAAGCTGATTAAATTTTCTACAAGTTTGCTTAATTCGTTTTTTCTCTATCTCTATCCGTTGAAGAAAATATTCGCTGGAAAAAATTTACATTTTTTTAAAAATCGTTTTTACACGACGTTTTTCGGCAAATGTTGTGTCCTAGCTCCTAAAGTTATGGGTTTATAGCAAAAAATGGTGGAATAAAAGTTGTAGACCATTAAATTTCCTATGAAATTCATATACAGTTTAATATTTTATCTCAAATAGATTACATGTTATAGTTATTTAAAAAAAACCTTGAGTTTATGATGGAATAGAGGACACTAGAGAACAACTAATTTTGTGGGAGGTTTGGAGCTAAATCTGATATGTGAGTATTAAATACAGATTACGTGCATCCTTAGCCAAACAATTTCAGTCTTATGTGCCACCATGTTTGATCGCCTCTAGCCTTTCTAAATACATTTATGATAGGGTTAATGTTTGACGAAAAGAACAAAAGTATTTTCTCAAGGCAGCTTTTATTTTATAATTGGCCATTTCCCATTACAATCGCCTGTGCAAGAGATACAAAGGGAAAACCAAACGAATCCGCAAATTTTGTTATGCTACGGAGTTAGCTCATACGGTAGGGCCGGGGACTTTTCGTATAATTATCACCAAACACATCCCAGAAATAAAATCTTTAGGATCAAAAAGTCTGTCTACAAGCCCTTTTTGAGCGTTCCTTCGCTAGGCTAAATAAGAATAATCAGAAAATGTCTTCTAATCATACTAACGCTATTAGATACATATATGTGGAGGATTTCACTGTTTTCCGGATTTCCGTCTTTTTCTCGAGAACTGTTAGGCCCACAGGAATGCATATATGCTTAACGAAAAGGTGATAAATTGTCCTACATTTTTTTCCCCGTGATAATAGTCATAGGGCACGTCGTTGTGGCAATATCTGGCTCGAAACATGGACGATACGTTGAAAAAAGATTTTGGGAAAAGTTGCCTATTTTTGAAGAGCTGTATCTCGGAAACTATTATACTTACAGACTTCCGGTTGGGCGCAAATTGTAGAAAATTTAGTCTAGTTTAAAAAGATAATCATATTCTTTGCAGTATAGCTCGTAGTTTTTGAGCTACAAGGCTAAAACTGAAAAAACTCAAACGATCACGCGCCAGTCAGATTATGTCTCATGTGAGCAGTGACTTAAATTAATTAAATGAGCATGGGAATATATTTTCAAATAGGTACGTAATTACGATAATTGTCTCTGGGGAGGAGGGATGTGTGAGGAGGCAGTATTACCGATCTCCCGACTGAAAGTAAAATTAATTTTCTTAAACAAAAATTTGTTTTCGCACGGTACTCATTTAATATCTTCGGAACTAATTAACATATTACGCAAATCTAGCACAATATAGAAAGCTAAAAGATCAAGGAATAAAATTATTCTAGTGACAAAATCTCGTACATTTAATAGTTTTTAAGTACGTTAGCCAAAAAGCGAGCGCGGAAAGCCTCAAATGGACATTTCTTCAAATGCTATAAAAACGGTCACGTTTTCGGAAATGAGTGTTCTAAAGTACATTGTAGAGTACCTACGCAGCTATCGATTATACCAAGAATCCCCGAAATCGGTGCAGTATTAACGGAGATACGAATTTTTTAGTGTTTACCGGAAGTCGCATCTTGTGACGTCATAAAATCTATGAAGCACCCATAGGTAAGTTTAGGTATTTTGATATGTTGTTCAGGGGGTTCAATACTATCGATGTGCAAAAATTCAGCTTTACATTATTTTTTTTGAGGTTGGACCCATATTTTGTCTAAAGTGACTGGGCTATAAACACAGATACACAGATTCATAATAAATTCAATCTTGCATATTAATGAAAATCATTATATGAAATAATAGACTTTAGGAAAATTTATGTAACACTTAAAATACATGATTTTGCATTTGTTTTTTGAAATTAGTGGTCACCTGTAGATAATAAGTGATCACCTGTAGATGTTTTCAAGTTAACTACTCTATGCCGTACCGTAATTACGTTTCAAGTTTATAACTGTGTTTAAATTTAAAGGCAAGAAGTTTATGAAGAAGGTGTGTGTAACTATTTATACAATTGTTTTTGAGAAACCGGGTGCCAAAAATATTACCTTGACGTTATTCGAAAATTATGGTAACGTGTTTTTAAATCACTTTACGACTGGAGACGAAACTTGGATGACATACTACATTTCAGAGACCAAAAAGGAACCTTGCAGATGAATCGAATGAAATTCTTCAACAAAATTCCATGAAATTCAAATAAGAACCATCAATACGGAAAACTACAGATTCAATTTCCTGGCACCGGAAAGGCATTCTTCTGATAGACTTCCTGCTGACGAAAGACAACAACATTCATAATCGCAGGCGTGAACTGATCTCAATCTTTACTACGACCTTTGACCTTACGCTACAACAAGAACAACGACACAACTGGACGGGTTTGGATGGGAGGCATTGGACCATCCTTTCTATATTCCAGATTCGGCACTCTTGGACTTTAACCGTTCTTCGAAACTAAAAGAGTTTCTTGGTTAGAGAAAAAAGATGTGTTGAAACAAACTGTAACTGACTGGGTAAATTGATAGACGACAGAGTTCTATGATGAAAGTACCAAAGTTGGTACCACCTGAGTGGTTATGTAAAGAAGTAAACCAATGTTCATTTCTCTTTACAGTTACATACATTAACACAGTTCATTTGTTTTCATTTCAAAAGGGTTCTTTCTTAAAAAGTTACCTTCTTATAAGGAATTTATACTGTTTGATCATTTTACTTTTTATAAAATAAAACACCATGTGAACCGCCTAAGAGATGGAAAGACTGTTGGACGTCCACATCACAACTAAGAGGCGAACCATGCAATAAGTGTAAGAAGCAGAAGAACGTGCAATTCACGCTGCAATTCAATGATCAGGAAGATTTCATTTTTTTCCGATAGTCTCCGAGGAATCTCCTTTAATAATGCAGGTGCTCTGTAAAATTGGCACGAGGATTTTTTTATCCCAAAGTAACGGGATTTTTCAAGCAACTAGTCAACATTCTAGAACGTTGGAAATCAATTGTAAAAATTTTTGGATTGAAGAAAAAATGGTATGAACTTATGTATCAACCCGATATAATAACTGAATTCTTGGCGCGGGCCTACCTATATTTGATAAAATGCATTGAAATGCCAACTTTTCTATCAGGACGCCAGATTGTTTCTTGTATGAAGGTAAAACGTTCATCATAATACCTAACTCGAATTATTTCATTCTTTAGTCCGTAATTGCAAAACGATAAAATTTTAAAGCTGTTTTGCTAGCCATCTGTTAATGGGAAAGAAAAAATTAAGATAAAAATATTTAAAACATAAATTTTTTAATACACTTTCGAATTTCATTCGTTGAATGATTAGATCTATATAAACTTTATCTATGTGTTGTTGTAGGAAGTGACAATCATCTGATACAGTAACGGGATCAAATATTTTCAGTTCATTATACCTTCCGTTGAAATGAAACTCACTCAGCCTTCCCCATGATTCATTTAATACAATTGTTGAAAAAGTAACGTTGAAAAATTATTTGTTGAAGTTAAATAAATTACATTAAAAATACGACATGTTTCGACATTACGTCATCTTCAGGCCCTGAAGATGACGTAATGTCGAAACATGTCGTATTTTTAATGTAATTTATTTAACTTCAACAAATAATTTTTCAACGTTACTTTTTCAACAATTGTATTAAATGAATCATGGGGAAGGCTGAGTGAGTTTCATTTCAACTGTTGCGTTTTACCCCATTTAGAGAAACAATTTTTCCAACGATATGGAACCCATCAATCATTATACCTTGTTATATCGTCGATGTATAAATGAAATAGGAGAGGTTCAAGGTTGGAACCCTAAGGTACAGCATAGGTTGTAAAGTAGATCCTAGGGTGAAAGTTATTGTTTTGCGATGATCTAAATATGAAGCAACAAGGAAAACTGAACCTAAATTTATGAAGCTTTAGAAATATTCAAACGTCCAAATATCAATGCGGCTTTGAGGGTCAAGGTACATTGACAAGAATTGAGTAATTTGGGCCAGAATAGATACTGTCGAGCGATTTTTTACGAAGCCATAAATCTTTTAACACTTACATGTAGTAAAGAAATAATTCATAAATTACACTTTTGTATAATTACATTTATCGTTTCTACGCATTTTGAGATTTCATTCCAATATAGATATTGAATTTTTTTGCCTTTTGTTGGATGTGTGGAATTGTAAATATAACTGTGGACAATGCAAGGCACAAAGAAGCACAAACAATAATTCGATTAATTTCTTCGTCCACCTTCTGTTATATTATGGTAATGGTACATTCAAGTAAATTTGCGAAGCGTTTTATTCGTTTCCAACATTATTACAACATAATGTCTAACTAACAATGCCTATATTGTTAGGTATAATCTTTTTGTTATTCTGTTATTCTAATACGTATGATCGTAAAGGCTTAATAAAAAATGTGAAAAATATAACATTAAATCCATTGATGATAACCAATTATTGAACGATTACTACTTGAACAATCCATGTCAAGAAACCATATTTCGCGATAAATAAAGACTAGTAATTTTTCCGAGTGGGAAAGTGTGTTTTTCTTTACCGAACTGTCAATTTCAGGAAGTGAAAATGCGTGGATTATACTTACGTGCTAAATTATAATTCCAAGCTTGAAGCCGCGTACTTTAGAGATGATATCGAAAAAACCTCCAAATTATATAAATACGATGTCCCTACAAAAGAAATTGAAATATTACATAGTGGCATAGTGCAAAAATATCTTATGTGCTCACTGACGTGCAATAAAGTAAGTATATGTGGATCATATTTTGTTAATGGTGCCACCCCTACCCATACGCATAACCTTGCATCCCAAGTCCTTAAGTTCATTATGACATGACACTTTTTTAATCTTTTAAGTTTTTTTTTTTAAATCTACATAAGAATTTTAAATCAAAAGAGCTCTTAAAAACACCGTGATGGCGATTATTATCGTTACGTTTGAATTATGGCTTTGTTAATAAGGGAAGTATGCATTAAAGATTATAGATTATTAGGATCAGTTGTGATTTTATCTACGCTTTTAAGTATATAGTTGGGTAAGGGTTTCGAAGGATGATGGCTTCATATTCTTTATGGTCACGTGCAGACCTAGTAGTATCTAAACTTCATATACCTGATAGCCATCACAAGCGCTAAATGGTGAAGCTCGCTTGTTTTACGCTAACGAAATACGTGTATAATAATAATAATAATTTTTACGTATTCTATTGTTGCGATTTTCTTAAATTCATGTTGTTACAAAAACTACCAAATTGTTGACTTTTGGTATGCTAATAAATTCGAATCAAGGAATTAAAGTTTGATAAGTTAACAGTTATGGTATGCGATAATTATATTACAATTAATTGTCTATCGCACTAATTGGTTACACGAATTACATTAATTAACTTGATTCTATTTCAATTTGAACCCACTATACATACTCATATGACGTAGTTTAATTTTTATAACGGTAAGTGCGACATTTTGCATAGTTTCAATTGTTGTCAACAATATGTTAACAATGGTAATCCATTCCCAATACGCGAGTTTTATACATTTTAGGCTATTACATGGTTTATGACCAAAACGTGTCAAAATTGATATTTATGGAGCAATCTTATGCACCACCTTTGTGGAAACGAAAAACAATGTCAAAACGCATTGCATCGGTGCCCAATAAGCGAATGTCATACATTTTAGGCTATATACTTTTCGGTGTTATTTTTTATTAGTGTTCAAGGTGTTTCTTTTTCCTCACGTAGAGGTGGGGACATTAATAAACTCATCCGAAAACGTGTTATTGTTCTAATGTTCTTCGATATTTTGTAAGCTGTTGCAGTGCTAGCGAGTGTACGTTTTGTTTGAGCACTATTTTGCTTCATAAATTGTTGTCCTGTTATTGCCTTTTTAAAATTTTTCGCATACATTCTTTGGCTTGTTATGTTTAGTTCTGAAATGTCGTGAAAGGTAAAACGGTTTCACTACATATTAAACGCACTGTGTCCTGACACACATTAAAAAAACATTCCCATGTCCACTCTACTTGAAGTATACCTATAACATTTGACCACTTCTTCATTTTTTTCCATCATTTGCCATCGTCCTCTAAAACAAGCGCAACCTCTTTAGAAACCCCTAAATAACCTTGATCGCCTCTTTCATAGCCTTCTAATCAACAATTATCCAAGTTCGAGGTGTATTCATGGAAGTGTTCGGGAAAGATCTATAGATACATACATTTTTGATTTTTTAATTACATTTTGGCAGGCAGACTCGATAAAAAAACTTGCGGGATGTAGTTTACAAATCACTAAGATGGACGTAGCTAGGTCCCCGTTTGGGGTTTCCAGGAAGATCTTGGAATGACTCTGTCCTGGACTTTTCGACCAATGTCTGCAATGCTCATTCGTGAGTATTGCTTGAATCTCCTTTTTGACTGTGTTATAAGTAATCCCACAAGCCGGTTCGGGTCATATGAATGGTTTTGCGCTTGCCATTCTCGCAAGCTCGTCTGCAACCTGGTTACCTGCGATTCCCGCATACCCAGGTGCCTACACTAGGGTGACTGAGTTGCACTTATCTAGTGCGTTTAGAATTTGTGTGCATTCAAGGACTAGCACTGAATTTACCACATATGAGTCAATTTGCTGTCTGTCACTATAAAGATTTTCCTTTTGATAAGGTTCTCTTTTAATAGTTGAGCAGCCGCCGTCGGGATTGCTTATACCTCGGCTTGGAATACGGTCGCTTGTTGTCCTAGGCTTACAGAAATTCTGCAGCCCAGTCCATTGCTCCCGTGTACTCCAGAGCCGGTGCCCTTTGTGGTTTTCGAGCCGTCTGTGTAATACACGATTCCATTCAGCTTCGCTTTACTGGAATTGCTCTCCCAGTCTTGCCGAGTGGGGATTGTTGTCTTAAACAGTTTGATAGGAGAAACTGTTTTGGGTATCCTCTCAGTATAGTATCATACTAAGGGTTTTGTCTTTGGAGATTTCGTCAAAGATAAGCGAGTGCCCCGCCCTTGACGATCCCTCCTCGCCGTTAACTCTCAGTCGGTATGCCCCTCTGAGCGCCTCTGCCCTACCTAAACATAGGTAAATTAGTGTTAATTTTGTCCGTCCACCGATCCACGTATTATATAATAATCTTTACGATATTCGATTTAGTAATTATCAATTTAATTTTCAAGTTCAACCAAAGTATTAATATAACACACATGTCGAAACCGTAAAAGGAACTATAAAACTTGATTTTTGCGGGTAAGAAAAGGATATCTTATATTTTTTCTTCTATTGTATTTTAAACGCTAACGAAAGGTGCAGATTCGAACATTACAAGATTCTTTGAGTTTCTGCCGCTTAATATATCATTGGCCAAATGTCAGGTCGTTATTACCCCTTTGTTCGGCGGTTATTTAAAAACATTGTTTAAGTTGCCACTTTATCTTACAGAATTATAAAGTGTGCGGTTATGTTTTCTCCCACATATCAGCATTCCTTTAAAAACTGAAGAAATTTTCGTAACGCGACACATAATATTTAATTAATAATTAAGAATGTAGCAGGTTTCTCACATTATTAATGAAAATTTTAACATAAAATTTAATTGTGCACTTTCAAAATTATCGAAAAAGAAAAGGTGAGATAGGTTGATACGGATCTTCGTACATTTTTATACATAAATCGTAAGTCATTAAAAAAATTATGCATTTGCCATTAAACAAACAGAAACATTACAGACATGTCAAGATAACAAATGAAAATGAAAAATTATCAGTGATTAGGCACTTAAAATTTCTTCCTTGCTGTAGTTATCGTTCTCCTATTTCAGACATTTAACTGTTGTTAAAAATGTATCTTTATAAAATATGGACTTTTCGTGAGCATTACAGTTTCAAGAGGTAAAACAAAATATCGATTCAGGATAACATTAGTTGTAGTAGCCACGAGATTTTGAAACTACGCCAAGACGAGTGTTTTGGTCTACAATTTGATATAAGTAAGGAAGTTGTTGGGAATAATACCTTGCGGTGAATTAGCTTTTAGTTTATTTTTATTCGATATTTCGCTTCATCAGGAACTAAAAAGGGGGAACTGATTGCAATTACAAGAGAGATAATAAATTTCTACTTACAAAAAAGGTTTGAGTTAAGAATCACAATTAAACTTCAATTAATACGACGTGTCTAGGTCACTAGTTGAACAATTAATGACAGTTAAAGGATTTGGATATCAGCCTGCATACAGGTAATAACAAACAAAATGGCCATGGGCAAGGAATAAACAGTACACATTACAGATATTGAACTACACACTGGAATCACCGTTACCAAAAAACGGCTTGTATCGTAGTTGGTGCATTTCCATACTTTTAGAGAATCCTTCCTTCGGAATGTCGGGCTCCATATTGCATTAGCAGATCCAGACACAGAAGTCCCTTGGTTTCGATAAGAACGCTTGGCCCACTGTCCATTACCCTCAACTCCGGTCCACATTACACCATCTGGATCGATTCGTCCAAGTTCAATGGCCAATCTTGGTTCTTCTTCTCCGTTTTTCTGCAGTATTTGCGACCCTACATCTGCCAAAGACTCGTCAAACTTTTCTTCTTTGCTTAGGAAGGTATAGACATGGTCATAAACGGGACACGAGAATGGTCATATGCAGCCCAAACACTGGCTTCCTTCACTGGTAAACTGCACTTTTCATCATTCGTTGGAGCAATTAGTACTCTATCATACACTTAAAACTTAGACTTGAATTTCGTCTTGACTCGTCTTTTTGCCATGAATTCAAAACCAATTTAAAGGAGCAGCTCGGTTTTTAATAAAGAATTTAATCGGAATAAAACGATGTTACTTAATAAACTGTTTAATTTTGCTTCGGTTCTATTCTGTATTCCATAGTGATAAAGTAGAAGAGTAGGTACTCTGTAGTAGTATGTAATATGTTATGTACAACACATGTGTGGTATGAGTTTTTTATATCTCCATATGTAGTGTAGTTGCCTGTGTAAAGTTTAATATAATAAATAATAGTAATAGAACGTACAGAATAATAAGGTATAAGAAGTTATGTGCCCAGATCACGATTAATGTGAGTAAACACACACGTGCCTTTTTTAGACATAATATGGCCAGAGAACGCAACGTTTATGTTTTGAAGACTGGATAACAATAACTACCAAAACTGGAAGTTTAAAGTGAGTATGATTCATGTTCAAGGAGGAAAGTGCCAAAAACACATAGAAAGCTCGACAAACGGAGTATGAGAGGAATAACTTAAATAATAAACTGTCCCTGTTACGACAACTGTACAAGTACAAATTTGAGGGAAAATCAATGCCTGATTATACCTATAAACCTCCAGAATTGGTTGAAAAACTAAGGGGAGTTGGAGAAATCCTGGAAAACCCGATAACTATTCTACAATGGTTACAGTTTTAGATGCCAAGCCAGATATTAAGGTAGCATTGGAGTACGAGTATATAAAAGAAAAATTAATGGATGAAGTTAAAAGGAAAGTAGAACGTTGTATGAGTGAACAAACTCTGAACACGAAGTTGAAGATGAGCGAAAGTACAGTGAAACAGGTACGGGAATGTTAATCATTGCCACAAAAAAGGACATTATAAAGAAACATTTTTAAAAAAAGAACCGCTGACTAGTGTGAATTTAACCCCCCTAACTTTCGAAATTTACAATTTTTTACTTTCATTTGTTTGTTGGACATTTTTAGGTGTCTGTTGGCTATTTTTTAATGATTGTCAGTTTTTAATGATATTCATTTATTTTTATTGAATGACTTTAATAATTATTCTTGCAGATATTTAATAACAAAATATATATGTAATAATAAGTTTACAATAATTCAGAAATTCACGCAGTAAGTTAGCCTCACAACTTTTTATATTCCTTTGTTTGTAACCATTGATTTAGTTTATATATTATGTACTGTCTATTTTACGTTTGTTTTTTTTTCGAAATAAAAATTTTTCTTTTAAAATAATGTCCAGTTTCGTTTGTTGACTATTTCTAACGTTTGTCTCTTTTCAATATTAATATTAATTGGCTTATTTTAGTTTATAGCTTATCGGATATTTAAATTTTTCAACTTGTTAACCAAATTTGATATACTTTCCGATATTAGTTCAGAAATGTTGTTTCACATAAGATAGTGGTCAAAAAACATCTTTAAACGATGGAAGGTAACAAAAAAATTGTAAATTTTGATAGTTAGGGTGCTAACTTCACCTTTAACTGTAGGCAATCCTTCGATATTAAAAAATTGTCAAGAAACACTTATAAACGACCAACAAACGACTGTAGGCAAAAAGTTGTAACTTTTAATTTTTAATTATTATAAATATCAAAATCGACGAATGTTGAGAAATAACTAACAAACTCCTACAAACAACCAACAAAACATTGAAAGCAAAAGAATAATTTTGAAACTGTGGGAGTTAACTTCAAACCTTAATTTATTATAATCGTTTGTTATTATGAATATTAAAAACCAACAAACGTTGAAAAATAGTGAACAAACATCTATAAACAATCAAAAAACGATTTCAAGTAAGACAATTGATGATTTCGAACTTAACACTGGATGAGCCTTGGGCGAATTTAAATGCTTGTGCCCCAAATTTTCGACCACGTGTACAATCTGTAAAACTTCAAATAGAAACCTGTCATCATTTTGAAAACCGTAACAAATTGTTACCATCGTTTAGTGCAGTTTTGATTAATTATTTCTTGTAAATTCGTTTATTGCGTTATACAGGGTGTTACTTAATGGTATGTAGAGGGCATTGGTGAACCAATTTTAAGTCGAATAGTTCATATAAACGTATGTCCTAAAATGCTTGGTTTTCGATATACAGGGTGCTAAAGGTTTTGTGTATGTATGTAGTATACTGCAATTCTTCGCGACAATGCTACGCAAATAAAATACAGAAATTCTAGTGATGCAATTGATGTTCGATATCAATTTAAGAATTAGTAGTAATTAAATGCCACAACTATTGATATGAAAACAGAAGTTTTCGTGAGGACGTTATGTAAATAAAAATTCGATTAACGATTTCTTCCAAACGGTAAGTTATACGACAAAAATGAAACAGACCTTTTTTGTTTATGATTGATTGGTAATTAAGAATAAACCATTTTTTTTTCTTTTAAATCAGTGGCGTAATATTTTTTTCGTTAAAATTGTACCGGGGTTTAGCCATAGCTACGCTACTGGTTAAAAAAATAAAAATAATAGATATTGTATCAAGAAGTGTGTTTCTATACCGGAATAACCTGTGCCAAAATTAAGTTTAATTTAAACCGTCTTCGAGATTTTTAAGAAAAAACGAAAGAAAATAAAAACTTTAGCACCCTGTATATCGAAAACCAAGCATTTTAGGACATGCGTTTATATGAACTCTTCGACTTAAAATTGGTTCAGGAATGCCCCCTTAAAAGTACATACCATTAAGTAACACCCTGTACTTATTAACTACGACCCTCCTGTTATTACTTTGAGATGATATTATGAAGAGTCTGAAGACAGTTTCAAAGATTACCTCTTTTTATATAGAAATTGCTGTAATTTTACTTGCCTTACGAAGGATTACTTTAAGTCAAATGTAAATGGCAAGTGGATGCAGAGGAACTTGTTATAGAGAATCTACAAAACAAATCACTTGTCAGATGCATAAACATAAGATCTTCCTGTAAGAGGATACAGTTTTTTGAAATTCTGTGAGTAATAAAAGATGATAATGAGGGTAGGTGCAGTGTTGTATTTACGCTAATATAATTCATCATGCGGGTACAGACTTGATGTCTCCAAGGAAATAAATCTTCTATTCTCTTAAAAGGAACGTTTACGATCTTTTGTTAGCGCTTATACGACATTTAGTTATTGCTCTTTTCAAATGAGAATATCACGTTTCGCATCCCTTTTTCATACAGAATTTTCTATTGTGTGGTAAAATAATGAATATATATGTAGTATCTCGGTCTAGCAAAATTTATATATTTATGAGTGCAATAAATCTACCGTCCATCTCCATTTATGATTTCAAATTCAAATACTATTATGAGGAAGTTTAAAAACGGCTGCTGGTAATACTAAAGTGTTGGGTTGGGTTGAACACGAAGCTGTTTCTTATTATTCTTATTAGATATTGGTGGAACCAGTCCTTCACAATAAAGACGTATCTGTCAGTTTTTATAGGCGGTACTAGCGGCGCCCTGCCGTCCTATCCGTCCGACAATCTGGCCTCAATGCTCTTCCAGAGCACTTCAAACTGTTTACCTTAAGCAGACTTCAATGTTTGTTTTAGAAAAAATATTCTACATAGATATATGTAATACGTGCGCGTAATTGAATGGTACAACAGTCAATTGATTCGAAAAAAAAATTATATGTGATATTTGCACTGCACTTGCACTGTTTTAATAAAAAAAATTGTGTACAGCTTAATCAGACATACATCTTAAAGTTTGATTTAAGTTAAATAATATTTAATATAACCGTGTTTGGATACGAACTGCAAACATTTGGGGACCACTGAATTTCACAGCGGTGATTGTTTGATATATAGCTTTTCATATCCAGCTAGCAACCATCATAAAAATTTAAATTTGGAAACTCATTTTACGACCGTGTAAACAAAAATTTACTTTAACATTTCTTTCAATAATGTATTGGTCGATTCTTCGACTTTGTTTTTAATACATAAGGATACATCATAAATATAACTAACACTAACGTCCATCTAACAGACGTATAAAAGATCAAGGACCCGAAAACATTATATATCAATTATCATTAGATGTCTCTATTAGAATAAGTAAAAAAAGATCTTCCGTGCTACTTGGGAAAAAAGTGCACAAAATACAGAGGAGATCAGACGTAGGTACCTTTTGTTTGATTTTAAAAAATACAAAACACAAACCATAATGACCGGAAAGCATTCGTTACAAACCCAGCACCTGCTCTAGACATTTACAACAGATTGTATTGACGGGCTTTAGAGATAAGTGCTGTAAAGTTAATATTTATATAACTTAACTCTAGAAAATGTAGAGCCGAAAGCTCTTAATGTATGCAAATTGTGTGTAGCTAATTCGAACTCTGCTAATTAAGTTGCATTAGTAAAAATTTGTAGATAATACTTTTTCTTTGATCAAATAATTTACATATGAAATAAATATTTTACTACTACTTATGTAGTAGGCGTATTGCAGCCATCTAAATTAAATTAATAGGCTCATAGACATTCGATCGTTGGAAGTATAAAGCGGAGAACTTTATCTTGATTTATATGAAGAAAGCTCATTACACTAATATTTAATATAGATTTGTGTTACTTGAGCCATGAACGTCAGATTGTCAATATCACAATCATTCCAAACAGAGTAATAAGTATAATAAAGTCGGAGCTCAAATAAACTCAAGTGTGACATGTCACATGTTGTTCTAGATTGCTCTTGGCGTACACTAACGGTAACGTACACCACTAAAGCTTTGAATTACACTATTTAAAAATGTCCGAAAATCGGGATTTGGAGTGTGAAGTAATAATATTGCTAAAACAAATTTAATTAATGATCACACGATAACAGTACGTGTTATTAACGATGATAAAGTTAATAATAACTTTATCCAAAATCAAGCACGATAGGAATATTTTTTGTGCACTTTGGAATCTAATGTGAGTTTGACACAAATTATACCTATCTAAAGCTTCGTGGTGTACTGGTTGATGCAATTTATTGATTATCATTAGAAACTCCAAATGGGGTGAATAATATAACGAAAAAGAAGTTTTTCTAATTAGAAGACCAAACCTGCAAACCTCCCCTATATTTACTTATTCTAAACCTTGAATATTGTTGTGACTAGTCTCTCACATGTCCAACTGAAAAGATTTGTGCTAAGGGAATCCTTACAAGTAGACCTACCAGAATCTTTAACTATCTTACATGTCGGATGGCTTGAGTGACGTTGAGGAATCGGAAGACTGAAACCATGGAGGTAGCCCAAAAAGAGCACAATATGAAGCCTATATGCACGTGGGTTACCTCTCTACTTTCAATTCAGAATTCAAAAATTTCAGCTTCCTGTGAATCGTTCCTCTTCTTGTTCTATTTTCATAAATAAGCCTTTGGAGTTTTTGAAGTGAGGGGAATTTGTGACAAACATTTAAGAAAACGGTAGAGTTTACCTTGAACTCAAGAAAGAAAACACTTTGAAGTTTCTAAACTTTTACGGATTTTGATTTTTGTTTCATTTTCTATCTGTTTGGTTAGTTGAGGGGATGCCCAGCGCCTTGTCGCGCAATAGTAACTAGTAAGAAGACCACATTATTTAGATGATAAAAAAGGTCTAGTTATTATACGATAGAAAAAAGACAAGATGTTACTTATTTATAATTTATTATTATTAATTATAGTAAATAAAGGATACGGCATGTATTTTTAAATCGTAGGTTTCGATGGGTAATAGCTGCCAATACTTGATTATTAACAAAATTCTAAATCGGAGGTTTCGATGGGTGGTAGCTGCTAGGACTGTAAAGATCCGCAAATTTTATGGATCCGGGTATCGGATCCAAAAATATTCGGATCCAATGGATCCGGATCGAAAATCCGAAGGTTAAATCCGGATCTACGAAATTGGTGGTTAAATCCGGATCCACGGATCTACGGATTTGTGAGTTAAATGCGGACCTGCATTATTACTATTAATTTACATAGGATCCGGATCTAAAGTCTGTAACTGTATACGTATTTGAATAAATTCGTGGAGGAGATTACTAGATTACAGTAAATTTCATTTACTGATTCAGATACCTCCATTTTGAGATACAGATGAATAAATTCGAATTTTGGGATCGGGATACGCGGATCCGGTTAAACAAATCCAGGTCCGGATCTTAAGGATCCGTATTGTGTATGAGATCCGGATAAATTCGGACCCGGAAATATCGTAGCTGAAGATCTGGAGAAGATCCGGATCCATACCGGATCTTGTTTTGGATCCGGAATCGTTTCACACCCCTTTTGGAGGGTCTCAGTTGGCGAGGGCCTCGTCGTGTGGCGCACGACTCGCACGCCCGTTAAATACGCCACTGGGTATGCCATTTACGACAGTGTAACCTATAATATGAAGAACCTATCTGACACGTGTCTTGGATGGTTATGCACCACAAACACAATAATTGAACCTTGTAATTTTGAATTAAGGAATGAAGGACCGACATTTCTTTCAAGTAACAAGTCTGTGGGGTTAACTGTTAACAAGACATTGACGCCAGTTTGTCCGTAAAACAAACTGTTTGAAACAACATAACAGCGTTTTTACATGCCATACCTTTTTGGTAGCATAAATCTCGGGATTGCGTTAGTTTATTAGTTACCAGTATCAGTTTGTCGAGAATGATGCTCTCTTCAGATACACACATAGACACAAATCTCGATTTATTATAAATCAATATTTGGCTTTCCCACCAAACCAAACACGGTAAAAGATGTGATCGAAAAGAGCGAAAAATGTCGATAGTCTAGTAAAGCTCTCTTTATTGAAGTAGTAGTTCTCCAAAATCTATTTTGATTGAATGAGAGCCCCATTGCGAAATTGAACATAGAACCTCTAAATGTATACTTAGATCTACATTTAACCATTGAGCCACCAATTAAAATCATACAGTATGCAGATGATATATGTGTGTATTGTAGTGAGGAGTCGATACAAAAATGTGAAGATAACGTCGCCTCTGCTCTAAAAACAATTAGTGTGTGGGTAGAAAAAAATTCCTTTGAATTGTCTATGGAGAAATCAACAATTACCTTCTTTTCGAGAAGAAGAAAGCTGCCCGAAGGATCAATGACAGTGAACGGAAAAACTATAAAGATCATTAATAACGTCAAATACTTAGGTGTTGTGTTGGACCATAAGTTACTGTGGACTCTACACATAAACAATATTATTAAAAAAAGCGAAAAAGCCATAAATATTCTTAGAATGGTGTGTAGGAAATCATGGGGAGCCGACATAAAGACGGCATTAACCCTATATAAAACCTACATAAGGTCTATCATAGATTATGCCTGCATAATGTATGGGTCAGCTAGCAAAACTAACTTACAACGATTGGATAGACTACAATTTAAGGCACTCAGACTGTGTATAGGAGCCATGCAATCCACGCCATGTAAAGCACTACTTGTAGAAGCAAATGAACCTCCCTTACACTTACGTCGAAAGTTCTTAGCAACAAAGTATAATATTAAATTAAGGACTTATAAATGCGAAGATATTATAGACGAAATTGCAACATTAACGACGTTTGATCTAACGAATAGATATTGGCAAAAGAAAAACTCCCCCCCTTTGTCATTAGGTTTTGTACTAGTAAGTGAAATTGGAATTCCTATATTAAAAGAAAATCCTTATGAATCGGAATATTCTGTTACACCAAATGTTATTTTTCCACCTTTCAATCATAATGAAATATATAATAAACAACTATTCTTACAACTACTCCAGGACTATTCAAACTTTACGTGTATTTACACCGATGGATCAAAAAACCAAACAGGATGTGGATGTGCATTTTACCGTCAGGATAACGGATATTCAGAAATAATAAAACTAAATAATAATTTAAGTATCTTTTCTGCAGAGGCTATTGCGATATTAGAAGCCTTGAGATATGTAAAAAAAAATAAATGTAGGAAAACAATAATTTTGTCTGATTCGAAAAGCGTATTAAAATCTCTAGTGTCTACTAATTCAAAACTTAACAATGCAATAATTATAAAAATAAGGAAGCAAATCGAACAAATGACAAATAATGAAGTTGAATTAACTTTGATATGGGTCAAGGCTCATAATAGTATAAAAGGTAATGAGACAGTAGATGAACTGGCTAAGAGAAGTATCCTCGAAGGTAGAGACTACGATTCGTTTCTGACTGCAAGAGACGCTATTGCATGGACTAAGTCCAGACTTCGAAAAGAATGGAGAGAATATTGGTATGAATCATATCCTAAACAAGAGACACAATATTCTAAACTATTCCCTACACTTCCGGATAAACCTTGGTATCAGGATGTAGCGGTTTCTCGTTTTTACCAAGTTAACATTTCAAGACTCTTATTTGGACACGGATGCTACCCCAAGCATCTGCATAAACTGGGTATTATAGACACTCCTAAGTGTGAATGTGGCTACGAAGAGTCAGACCTGAACCACATATTTTTTGGTTGTTCAAAGTACCTCACGCAAATTACAGATTTTGAGAGTAAAATTGAGAAACTTAAAATGGATAGACCATTTTCTATACAATATTTACTCGCAACAAGGAATATAAACATTTACGATGAAATAATAGATTTCATTAAACAAACGAAACAAAAAATTTGATCAATTAAAAAAAAAAAAAATAGAATCCTATGTTTTATCCTATTGTTGACCTCCTTTAAACCGTTGGTTCTGTAATGTTTTGTGAGAAAGAAGTCCCTAGGACGAACCCCCTAGGGTGAAAGATTGTATAACCTCGTCTATTCCCTAAAAATCGTCTTAATTAAAATATTATATTATATGTATAAACAACTCTCTGGCTGTATGGATTTTGTCCCAAGCCAAAAACAAAAAAAAAAAAAAAAAAAAAAACCTCTAAATGGAGATTGTAATAAATGTATATTTGCTCTTCACGCAAGCATTTTATAGATGAACTTTTACACATTCTTGGCACAATTTGTTATTGTGCCTTAAAGAATATATACGAATATACCAAACCAAACATGGGTGATGCACTGAGTTACTGAGTATGATGTACACACAATTCGTTCAGGTTCCATCGAAAATGAAGTTGGCTACGAATTGTTTCAAATGTGAAACTCACATGTACTAGAGAAGAAAGTACTAAGGGGCTAATGAAAGTAGGTAGTTAAAGGTAATTTTTCCTAGGACGATCGGAAAATCAGCTATTTACGGTAACAATATATAATCCATGTTCACAATTTTGTACACATTCAATCTTGGTTTCTACAATGTAAGCGTACCTACGGTCTTTTTCACAATGAAATACAAGATTAACGAATATGATTATGGACTTTCGACGTTTTGAGAAAAATTCAGTAATCCATTATGTTTCTTAATCAAGTGATTAAGTAACAGGGAATTAGATATCTGATTTAACGTCATCATATCGAAAATTCCTACCTCTCTCCACAAAAGCATAAATATTAAATAGTATGCGCAAGAAGACAGTAATTCGGAATTATTGTAAAAAGGACACCCCGCTGCTATGTTACCCTAATGTTAAGAAAACCCATGTTGCTATTTAAAGTATCGACTATAATAATATATTGTAAACTGGTCTTATCCAGAGCATCTATGATAAAAATTACAAAGATTCTACACGTAAGCTTTGCTGCACATCTTCGAATTTTTTTTGCTACATTGGAATTCGAGGCTAATTACAGAATAAGTCGTTTGTGAAAGTAAAAGAAGCAATCAGTGTCACGTATCGTTACGCTCATCCGGAATCACACTGTATGTAATTAAATGTGGTATATGTTCTTATTCTTTTTCCGAGATTCACTCAGGAAGCTGCTAATAATCTATTTACGAATAAAAACAATGACTTTGAAACTCATTAGTCAACAGCTTCCTTTTTCCTTTTAAAATTTCAGTTCATTCTCTAAGAATGTAATATTGCTCTTGTTTCATTACGACAAATAAGTATGATGTACCTTTACAAATATCTATAACTTTTGGTTAATGGACCAGAGAAAAAAGGAACTCGTGATCAATACTATTTTATCTTAAATAAACGAAGCGGAAATGTAATTAAAATCTCATTATGTGTGCTGAAAAAGTGCTATTAATTTTGTCTCCTCTTTAACATAAGACGAATGTGTTTTTAAAGTGTTGATTTAAATGCAGTATGAAAATACTGCACGTGCTCATTAAAATGTAGTTTTGTTTTTATGAATAAAGTAAATACAACATAATTGGAGACATATAATGCATGCACTAGCATGTTTGTATCCAATCATTCCAATCAAATGACAATTACTAGATAGAAATAAATTAATCACAAAGGTTGAAAAACCTTACAGAGAAATTGCAACGGTGAAAACTTTACGTTGGGGAACTTTTTGGTCAGTCCGTTTGGACATATTTGGAATTTCAATGTAAAATCTTAATAAAGTTGGGGCAAAGCAAAAAGCGTTGCACGTCACGAGTATTATATACATGTCAACAGTGTTGTCATATGAATTAAAATGAAATAGAATAAAGTACGAAATGGAAGACAATAAATGACAGATGTCCTTGGTTGCAACATTGTAATTTTATTTATGATGCTGCCAACTTGTAGAATTATTTTACCCTAGAATATTACCTTTAATGACAATCCGAAAAATTAGTATTACATTGGTACTGTTTTTACGTTATAAGTCACGTGCAACGCTTTTAGGATTGCCGTGACTATATTCGATTACTTGCTCCCTAATTATTTTAGACAAAAAATTTAACTTTTTGGTAGAGACAAAAATTCTGAATCGACTGATTTACTTATTTTTACTTTGAATTTTTCAGAATGCAAATATTTAGGCAAATAAAAATTTCCACTTTCTCAAAAATCGGCGGTGCCTTAAAATTTAACATGTCTGCAACGACGCTCAAATTAGATAAAAATGCACTACAATGATGCTCAATGACAGACAAACAACGATTATTTTTACGTCAAGCATTCCATATGGCACCACTATTTTTTGCCAAAGTATCACTTTTCATTTTCAATGTTTCTTCATTCTATATTAAGTAAAATAAAAACAACGGATGTAGATTTTTTGAATCTACAAAAAATTTAAACAGCCTTTTTGTCTAAAAAATTGGGGAAGCAAGTAATCGAATATTACTTAGACTTCATAGTGCCTTCTCAATCATTTGACTGTAATATCAATGCACAGACTTTGTTTTTCCCCAATTTCATAAATTAAATTTCCGCATTTTACTTTGTTCATTTATTGTAATTTATTTTATTGACACAATATCTGAAGGATTTAGTCGCAATAAGGTGCTCGCCCAATCTAAATAGCACTGTAAACGTTCAAAAACAGTGCTTTTTTGGTAACACTAACCATCCCATATTTGTTTCATCATTTTGTGCTTTTCAAAATTCCATTACTTTAAATTCCGAATTAGATAGTCCTGGGGTAAGCGCAATAGAGATCTCTTTCGTTGCAAATCTGCCACTGGTCTTAACTCATTTCTATCTATTGTGTTGATACCGTTGATGGGCCCGTGTGCAGTATTTTTGGTTTCTACACGAAAAGAGATAATGAATACGTTTATTGGAATCTTTCATCCTTCAAAGTGTATAAATTAGACCAGAAAAGATGCAGTGTCACTGACGTAGAAAAGAAGAATATTTTTGACATATCGTATTGTTTGAATTTAAACGTGGTAAAACCCAGTACAATGGACTCTTGTTTCATGGGAGAGTCCCAGCGGTGTATCTTCCAGTTTAAATTCTATAGAATTAATTGGCTTGAGATAATGAAGCCCTGGTAAATTAGTCGTCTATATAGTTTTTGTTCGGAACAGTTTGCAAATCTATCGCTATAGCACTTTGATCAGTCCCAAATCTTCGTTTAGAGCACTGATTTCTAATATTCCTGATATTTCTTTAGTAATAACAGAAACTTACTCTTCGGTCAAGCAACACCTAATCTTTAATCTTTTAATGATTTCTCCAGTATGTGCTTTTAGAGATCTTTCACTTTGGGTCTCCATTAATAAAGGATTCCCTGCTCTATTTGAATCGCTTGTAGCAATATTTTACTTCTATACATCTTGGGTGGTTCTTTACACACAAAGCGGTCCGAAGTGAAGCATAAGAAAAGTTCGCAACCTCCCCTTGAAATATTGATTAAAGTTGATGATATTTATGTATATGTAAAATTATGTTGTGTTTAACCTTAGGTGGGTGTGGTAGACCGACGTCAGTCGAACACCCTCCCTTTTGTGTATAATTGTAATTGCACAATAAATATAAATAATAATAATAATAATAATAATATTCGACGAATGAAAATGAAATTAATGATAATATTGCAATTCGAGTTGTCAAAGGATTCCAAACGACACAAAATTTACTTATTTGTTACCACCACAATACATTGGGTATTTTACCATAGAAATTGGTATACAGGGTATATCACGGAACCCGTTCATTAGAAGTTTCTGGGGTCCCTTACTACTTATGAATTTGAAACTTTCAGGTTAAGGATAACCCATAGCCTTCTTTTGTTCTAAAATATTGTCGATGTTGTACAACTTCCGGAAAGACTGGAAATCGCCATTCATCTTCTTATTTTAAATGGAACACCCTGTATATTATTGCATTTTTGGATTATACAATTGATTATACGTTAATCTGTATTAGACTATCCTATACCTATCTTGAACTGTTTTTGAGATATTATGATTTTTTTGAAAAATTTGCGCTTTGCGGAGGGATGTTTAATAGCCCACCTTTTGCTCTTCTTTGAACGCAAAACATTCATACTTTACAAACACGAAGTAAAACCATAGGGGTTCACAAAATGCATTTGCAAACCTATCACAGGTTATACAGGGCGTTCAAAATTAGTGGCAAAGTTAAAAAACTTCAAACACCGAAAAGTCATATTTTTCAAATGGAACACCCCGTATATTTTTACATATTTGGAAGGCGATTTAATTTACGCATTGATAAACTATAGGTATCCCTATACTTATCTTTAGCGGTTTTGTAGTTATTAACACTTTGGCAAGCGTAAAACCATTCATAGGACCCGAACCGGCTTGTGGGATTACTTATATTATAACACAGTCAAAAAGGAGATTCAAGCAATACTCACGAAAGAGCATTGCAGACATTGGTCGAAAATCCCAGGACAGTCATTCCAAGATCTTCCTGGAAACTAGGGATGACGCTTTGGAACAGGATCTGTTCTTTTTGGAACAGGTATTTACTTGGAACAGGTTGGAACAGGTATCAGTCGATAGATTTTCCTGTTCCAATGAAACAGTAACAACGTAACAACTAAGAACTACTTAACTTCATGACAAACAAGAAACAAGTTTACAACACAGGAACAGGACACACACAATACTCGAATAGGTAACGTTAACGTAGTTTACGCACTGACCTGTATCTAAAAGGACTGAGCATTCTAATGATCCCCTCCACTACTTTTGAAGCAAATTGAAAACGGGGATTTAAGGTGCCAGTTAGTAATTTAGTTTTGTTGTGTTGGTGATTATTGGTAACACTGTTACTAATGTTTTTATTTACATAAACATAACCTTGTTTCATACGTAGTATAAACTACGTTTATGCATTGCAATAAAATACAATTTTTAATAATTTACGTTTTTAAATAATTATGAGCCTGTAATTATACTACTTTTCACCAGATATTAAGCATATAGATTAGAACAAGCTAAACTGTAACAGCTGATACCAGTACTACCAACACATTATAAACACCGAGCTACCATCATTATATAACTAACGCACTAGTTGGCACCCGAAGTAACTAATATTTAGGTGGGGCTTGTTTGCTTCAATGTTGTATTGAAGAATGCTCAGTCCTTTATGATACAGGTCAGTGAGTTTACGTAGTGCGCTAACTGAAATTAAACTAACCGTGATTGCGTCACTGCAATCGTGATCTGTTCCTGTTCCAGCTGTGTTCATTTTCATTTCATATTTTCGTAACGTCGTATTCGTAGATTTAAGATTACTTTGAAGCAGTGTTGTTTTAGTTGCTTGCAACGCATCAGAATGGTGCTTACACCTTGAATTGAACGTGAACTCGTGGTAAATTTACATTATATTTACTTACATATTTTGCGCGGGTTGTCGATGTGTAAATGTTTAACATTTTTTGGAAAATGAAATACATTAAACACTCTAAACAGAAACTGCAGAATTGCAGATTGAACATTTCCTCCTCGTCCCTTTCTAGGTACCTAAATAATCTTATTTACTTAGTAGTTATGCCGACATCGACAAAAAAAATTGCCAGTCTATGAAAACGAAACAAGACGCTCAATTACGTTGTGGAACAGTTTGGAACTGAAACAGTTTTCTTGGAACAGGTACTTTTTAAAACTGGAACAGGTTGTACCTGTTATTAAAAATACGCTGTTCCAACCATCACTACT
Organism: Pyrocoelia pectoralis; assembly: GCA_036250285.1. Taxonomy (NCBI): domain Eukaryota; kingdom Metazoa; phylum Arthropoda; class Insecta; order Coleoptera; family Lampyridae; genus Pyrocoelia; species Pyrocoelia pectoralis. The sequence continues at coordinate 12,303,196 of CM070075.1, forward strand.
GGAAACCCCAAACGGGGACCTAGCTACGTCCATCTTAAAGCTAAGCAGGACGAAGATAAAACTTGCGACAGAAATGGTCACGGGCAACTGTCGCATGAACAAACACCTGCACAACATGGGACTGACTGAAAGCCCGACATGCAGGGGTTGTGGTGAGGCAGATGAAACGCCCTATCACGTCATTTGCCATTGTGAGGCATTCATAAAGGCAAGGGAACTCCTACTTGGAAATGAAAAAATTACAGAAGAGGAAGTAACGAAGATTCACCCTACTAAAATCCTGGACTTTATAAAAGATACAGGTATTCTTGAAGGGTAGACAACACCGGGGAGCACAATAGACCAAAAGGTCGCAGTGCGGGAACCTATTGGGACCACCCCCAGAACCAATAATAATAATATTAACACTTTTTATCTAATATTGATTAAAACTGCACTTAAAACTTATGGACATTTGAAAGTAGGCTGTGAGTATGCGAAAATAAAATACGGAAATGAACGTCTAACAGGGTTGAGTGGAAGAACAGGTCTCTACTTTTTTTGTAGACACCTGAACTCACTCATTTTGAGAACAAGTGTGCAGTTTCAACGTATTTTGAACAATCTTATGTAATTTGATAGTTTGCTCTCAATAAAAGATATTATTATTATACTTCGGTTTTTATCGCTACCTAGGCCAAGCCTGGTTAACTAACCGCACGGATCGGAATCAAGTAAGTATTATTATTATTATTATTACTATTAGTATGATTAGACAAACGAATGTTTATCTGGATGTCATGCTCATTAAAGCAAACAGGTGATAAACAGTAAACAATTTTATAAAATGGAAGCAGTTAACGCATATTCGAGTACTGATATTTTGAATTTATTCTATATCCATTAAAGTCATTTTTATTGATATTAGATATTAGATAAAAAGTGTTAATAACTACAAAACCGCTAAAGATAGGTATAGGGATACCTATAGTTTATCGATACGTAAATTGAATCGCCTTCCAAATATGTAAAAATATACGGGGTGTTCCATTTGAAAAAAATGACTTTTTGGTGTTTGAAGTTTTTTAATTTTGCCACTAATTTTGAACGTATAATCTGTGATAGGTTTGCAAATGCATTTTGTGAACCCTTATGGGTTTACTTCGTGTTTGTAAAGTATGAATGCTTTGCGTTCAAAGAAGAGCAAAAGGTGGGCTATTAAACATCCCTCCGCAAAGCGCAAATTTTTCAAAAAAATCATATCTCAAAAACAGTTGAAGATAGGTATAGGATAATCCAATACAGATTAACGCAGAATCGATTTTATAATCCAAAAATTCAATAATATACAGGGTGTTCCATTTAAAATAAGAAGATGAATGGCGATTTCCGGTCTTTCCGGAAGTTGTACAACATCGACAATATTTTAGAACAAAAGAAGGCTATGGGTTATCCTTAACCTGAAAGTTTCAAATTCATAAGTAGTAAGGGACCCCAGAAACTTCTAATGAACGGTTTCCGTGATATACCCTGTATAAAGATTTTGGACTATAACTAACTAAGTAAAACGTTAAAAGATAGTTTGGCATTATTTACTAGGAAATGACCTATAAAACTAAATATAAATACAAATTTTGAATATAGTGGACAAAGTTACACCCAAGTGCAACGAAAGACACGTGTAGGAAGTTTGACTTTAATTGATTATTGCCCGTAGATAAAGCAACAGGGAAGTTGTAGAAACGAAAATAGATGGAGAACCACCAAACTTTCTCATAAGCAGTTGTTGGATTGTTTTCCCATAGAAATTGAAGATCTTGAACATCACTGCCTTCAAGAATATGGGCCCTACTGATCGCAAGTTCTTTTTTGCTCATCAAGGCAATACGTTTGCCTCTTTTTTCAAAGAAATGGACTTGTAAAATACCATTTTCTAATCTGGTGGACAACTTTTTAAGCGAAAATGTGATAAAGAGTTACTGGGTACAACCAAAGTTACACGTGTAGAAAGCTTGGCGCCAATCGGTTAATGGGTCTAGATATTATTAATATTTCAGTTGTCAGGGAAATAATTCCTTACACACAAACATTTAAAAGTCGTCTGGCACATATTAAAAGTATAAGCTATATCAATTATATGACAACTTTCAGGTCTCTAGAATAATTTTTTACAGAGTAGGTTGTCCAAAACCGTATAAGTGGACCCAGACGGACAAAACTCAAATAGTTACGTTTTTTTAATTTTTAAAAAGGTTTTCCTCGTATTCAATAATATCAATGTTGAAATCAGGTTTACGTATGTATAGTATCACCTGTACTGGTTGAACCCTACTTCAATAACAGGATAACCTCACGTGGTTTTCTTTACCTAGGTTGATGTGAAAACCGAATTTTATGGTAATATTATATCAATTATAGCTGCACTACATTTACGGATGCAGAAGCGACACTTACGGCGGTTTCTTTGATGTTTGACTAGATAGCCATCTTAAAAAGAAGTATTTGAGCGGAGCTGTTTATTAAAAATATCTAATATATAAAGTGTGTCGCAAATAGTTTTATACAAATGGAGAAAAAGTTTATCTTACATTTCACAAAAAAAATTTATCTTAATAAAAAGCTCTGCATGACTTGTAGATCCATAATCAAGTACAAAATTTTTAAAACATTGGCCGGAATACAGGGAAAATCAAAATTATGATTTGAAGTGTTCAAACTGTAGTGGAGAGCAAAATGTTCATTGAAATTGTTATTAAGTAACAAAAAATTACGCACAAGATTATTTCAATAAACACGTCAGCAATTTTTAGATTAATGCACAGTACGAACATCGTAAGATCCCGTTCATAATAAGTGCCTGATTTTGTATTATTCATCCTTATTAAACACGTTCTGGATAGAGTGCTTTGGAATATCTAATGTCAACAAATGTTACATCAGTGTGTGTTTGCAATAATTAGAAATTATCATTATCATGTCTTATTCCTTTATTCAATAAATAATCCAATTAATAATATCTTGTAATTTTTATCTGGGAAAATCACTAATCTGCAAGTGTGCGTAATTTTTTACTACTTAATAACAATTTCAACGAACATTTTGCTCTCCACTACAGTTTGAACGTATTTTACTCTCACTTCAAATCATAATTTTGATTTTCCCTGTATTCCGGCCAATGATTTAAAAATTTTGTACTTGATTATGGATCTACAAGTCATGCAGAGCTTTTTATCAAGAATAATTTTTTTTGTGAAATGTAAGATAAACTTTTTCTCCATTTGTATAAAACTATTTGCGACACACTGTATATAAAATAAATATACTAGTTTTTTATAAATGTGTTATATTTAGTAATTTTTGCGACGGATTCGGCGGTTTCTGTGATGTTTGCAACCTCGTTTAAATCCATTTTAGTTCGACGGCAATCTTAAAACAAAGTATTTTCTTTTCGGATTGCAAATTGGTATCTGCCGAGACGGCTGCTAAGTATCGCTTCTGTATCCGTAGGTATTTCTGCTGTCACTTAACCACGGAAAAGAAAGAATATTGCTGCACATATTCAGCGGTGACTTAAGAATCACAGAAGATATTTAACTATTGAAAGAAGAATAAAACGATCTCTAAAAGAATAGGTAATTTCAATTCCATTTTCGTTGTCGAGGCGCCAGAAAAAGAACAAATTTCTCTCCTTAGTCAACAATGAATAAACTAATTCAAATAAAAGTTATTTATCTTTCTTCTCAAAAAGAGTACATTGTGATAAATTGTGCCACGTAGGTAACTTAATATGTAAATTTTCAGCTAAAAGCTATTAATTTCATTACAGGTCCAAGTATCAGTACATAACAGAGCCCTTATTATAAATTTACAATGTTTGATCTGTTTGAGATACAATTTTCAAAATAATGCATCGACTTCACCAATAGCCGATGAATAAATTAGCGTAAATTTAATTTCTTTTTGCTTTAATATACAGATATTATAAGTTGTAAAAGAAAAAAAGATTAGTTTGACACTGCAATTATATAAAGGTGATAATTTAAATTTTAATGTCTTAACATATTTGAATGAATTTCAATCCCATTAAGCATCCAATTACAACTAATGATTTGGAGAAGAAAAATTACATACCTCTATCTAACAAGGTAACGTTAATTAACGGCAACAACGCACAAACTTATTCAGTTAAAAAAAAATCTAACAAAAACTCCAATCCCTAGCCGAAATTAAGTTGTTAAAACTCAATTCGCCTTAGGCGGTACGGCATTATAGTGGTCGGGGACAAATAAAAAAAAATATAATAATCTCTAATTGTAGCCCGTTTCTGGTGAAGCAATCTTCTCCGTCGTGCTAGGAAAACAAAATGGAATGTTGCACAAAGAAGTACGGGGATGAGGTTGCATGACATTACGTTTCTTTCTAATTGTGGACGCGCATGACTGGCTTTAAAGGTTAATGAATGTTTCTAAGAATAATTTAAATGGCAGAAACTTCCAATTATTAGATTATATACCTAAATTAAATTAACTGCGAATCGTAAAATGATAACAGCAATAAAACGTTTATATTTTTGCGTTACAGGAAATTAAATCCCACTTGTGACTTTCGCATGGTTTTGTAAAATCTCGATGGATGGAAAGCTATAAAAGAACAAACGCCCGCATTACCTATAACCTGATCAAAATGGACGTACTAAACATGTCAATAAACGGAGTGTTATTTCCTTTCGTAGAGTCATTTACGTCGAACGCTCAGCGTAAATACAAGGTTTTGTATAATTTATGGCATCGGTTATTTAGACCAGCTACGACTGTGTTTTCTCGCTACGAGTCGAAATTGGTGTCGATGAAAATTATCGAAACAAGGTACTTTAGGCTGAGAAAGACTTGAGCGAAAGCAAATTAACGAAGCAGATTCTCAAATAATAAAGTTGTTGCGTACCTACGAATAAAATTTCATGTACAGTTAGGTCTTAAAATGTTTCCAATTAAAATTCTTTCAATATTATCTGTAAAAGTTGTACAGGTAATCTAAAATCTTCGCCTTCTAATGAAGATGTGAGTTGTTTATAACGCTGTATTGTAAAGATAGCGAGTTCGACATAAAATGTAACAGCGACAGACTTCTCATGAATAATGCCCAACAAAGATATAGATAAACCATTCTAGACACCTTCTAATGTATGCTGTGTCACAAATCCTGCTTCGTGGTGAGATTTCAAATGCAGCAAGTAAATGTTTTGCACGTTAATCTTCCTACACTTCGCGAGTTTTATTTTGAAAAATCAGAAAGTTGTTGCATGCACAAAGGTGATTTATACACATTCACATTCACTACCGTTCTTAGCATTTTAGTTTGGGGTATTCCAATTAGGCTGCACAGGTCGAGGGTATGGACACTACGAAGAAGAAATGTAATGAATATGTAAGTTTAAAAAATAATAAATGAAATTTAAAGTGTAGTATGTAATCTGAATTCTGTTAATGCTCGACTTCACGAATCGTGCAGAATTATTACAGTACCTTAGTCTGCGACATTGTTCTTACGAAGTTTTTAGCGCTGTGTAACACAGCGGTTGCAACATTAATATAATTGGAAGTTTTCACATGGTGCAACTGTAATTCACAAATATAATTTATTATGCTTGCAGCCATCCTTTTGTCATATCTGCAAAGATTGATTTTGAACCACTTCGTTAGAATTTTTCTGTGCATTCAATTTCGACACGATTTGAAGGGATTCATGTGTTCATCCCTTATGGCCAAACGTACCCACTGTAAATGAAACTCATTTTTCTCAATACCATCATAATTATCAAACAGTTATTAAAAAAACATTCACATATGCCCTTTCTTGCTCTAACACACTATGGTATGCCTCTCGATTGCCATGATAAACAAGCAATTTGCGTTAACCCTTTCGAACGATAGGTATGAGGTTAAATAGGTCACGGCTGAGCGCAAGGGTCTTTGAGTTAACCCTATAAAAGGCGGTTTGTAGAATACCAACAGACAAAAGGAAGAAAAATATACAATAAAGCGACGGCACTCTATAAACGACATTAATCAACAAATATTTACCATACAGTTGAGTAACTCCTTTACTTCTCTACTAGCCAAAGTTTCATTAGCTCATTACTTATGCTATTTTGGAGTTATGTCCTAGATTTCTTGAACATATAAAAGCACCACACGATATATCAATAAAAGGAATCATAAAAGTAATTGAATTACTTTTTTTCAGAAGCTTAAATTTTTTCTTAATGCCGTAATGTGTCTGTAGGTATTGATTTATACGATCAAAGTTTTATATTTGAACAACTAATTTTCTATTTTAGTATTCGGAAAACCTAATTTTATAAAAAGCTGTAAGTAACCATCACGAAACTAAAATTGAATGACACTTGATCGGCCTACATCAACCTCATTTTTATTATTATTTTACTTCTTTTATAAGTATTTCCGAGTGTTGCTTTTTATATTGTTACAAATGACCACAAGATGGCGCTATTGAAATGTGTCATCACTAGCAACAATGCATAGAGTCTCTTTGTTCAACTTTTGGTAACTAACCACCATCAGAAAAGTCGACCAAAATCAGTAGCGATTCCAAATCGATTGTAGAAGATCAGCGCGGCATCGTACTGCGAGACAAAGACGCCCCTTGCCATAACACAGATTACAATACATTCGGTTTTTCGTCAACAGTTGAATTCCAAATAATTTGCTGAAGCTCAAAACTAGACTCGTGACAATTGGTGTAGGTAGCCCTCCTGTGCGCAATGGACAACGATGCTACTGAACAGACCAAACATCACTTGCACCCCCCGCCGTTACTAAAGGGCAAGACCGCCCCTGGGATTTCATAAATCGCGTAAATCCATTTTAGAAATTGTTAAGAGCTCAGAATAAAACCAGTACACAGTCACTTAGTATTCTAATAATATCTACTTGAAATAATGTAAGCCCCCCCCCCCAACGCATTTTGGTCCGACGGCCGCCGCTGCAATTGTAGGAATAAAATCGTTAAGGCAAAGTAAGCGCATGCCTATCAAACAAATGAAAATTGTATTCTTGAGCATTCATTTCCTTAAGAAAAGAGGATTGTACTGGTACTCCCTTGTATTTTCATTGATAGTTTAGGAGAGAAGGTTGAGTGAGAATAATAATAACCTTTGACTAACAATTAATTTAAAATGGATGTTAACGATCTTATTGATGGACAAATAGCGCTACAATGGACAGGACATGAGATTCATTTATGAACTAATTACATCCAATGGATATTGGTCACCTTTCACTACTGTTTGTGTAAATATATGTATAGTGTATTCACAGATGCAGGTCAAGTATAATAATACACTTTTGTCCAAAACTTAATAGTTAGAGAGTTACGGATAATCAGAGATGGATTTAAGGTTTTGCCGCCTGTAGGCGAACTTCGTATGACGCCTAGAACACACTGTACCGGGTGGGCTAAATTGGACACTTTTAGGGTAGGTGTCTTGAGCTCAATATTAATGAGAAAATCACTGGTGTAAACAGAATTCAGTTATCTCTAATCGTTTGGCCACTAGGGTAGGGGGTGTTTCTCGAATTTAGTCAATTTCTTTAATACTCCATAACTTTCTTATTATCAAAGATAATTGATTTTGGCCAAATATTGCTTAGAGCACTTTTTTACGTAGAATCCACTACGATGAACATTTTTATACAGAGTGTTTGTTTTTTTGTGTACGACCCTAAACTACATTTTTTCATACGGACCACCCTATATATTTTGGGGTTTTTGAAAAGAGTAAAATTTCCTAAATTTTGATCTATCATTTGTTATATTTATGTTAAATATTATTTTTATGCATTAAAATATTTTGCTTGCAGATATCTAGGTTTACATGGTTAACAAAAAACGGCAGCATGGTTTAAAACGATCATGTGTTAGTTATCTGGAAATTTTGATTGGGTCCAAATATTTTTTATTTGAAGTAACAATGTATTAAATGCAATATTGCAAATAATATTTAACATAAATATAACAAGTGATACATCAAAATTTAGGAAATTTTACTCTCTTTTCAAAAACCCAAAATATATAGGGTGGTCCGTATGAAAAAATGTAGTTTATGGTCGTACACAAAAAACCAAACACAGTGTATCAAAATTTTATTTGCTTTGGGTTAAACTGTGTAGATAATGGAATTGATTAAATAATCCAAACGTTTCGGACACCACTTACAGGTGTAAAATAAAAACAAATAAAATTTTTAAATAAAAATGAACAACTGTGGAAGCTTTCATTATTATTATATTACAGTGTATAAAAATTGTCCATTGCAATGGAATCTACGTAAAAACGTGCTCTAAGAAACATTTTACCAAAATCAATCTTTAATAATAAGAAAGTTATGAAGGATTAAAGAAATCGACTAAATTCGAGAAACGCCCCCTAGTGGCCAAACGATTAGAGATAGCTGAATTCTGTTTCTGTTTCTGTTTTTGTTCATCCTGGCAACTTGTTTTGTAAAAAAAATAGATAATGCTCGCATGTTAAACGTTCTTGAAATACGAATGGCCCAATAAGAAGGTTATTAAGAACACCACACCAAATATTCACCAAAAAGCGATGTTAAAAATGCGTTTCAGTTGTTTCAAAACGGTTTTCAAGTGCCCGTGAATGTGAATCTCTGGTATTCGTTATTCAAATAAATTGGCTTTCTAGACCACTATTAAATGTTGGACAAAAGTGTATAATAGCATTTTAGAGCTAAAATTGCACAAGGAATGCGCATCGTGTCACGGTACACCCGGTATATGTGACATTTAGACATAAAGGTTAAAAAAGTGAAATAAACAAGACATGCTTTTGTCAAGATGTATTTGGATTTTTGATCGATGTTTATTTGAAATTATTTTGGACTGCTACGTTTGCCAATTTAGATAAAATTCAATCACTTTTGAAATTATAATTAATTTGAAGAATTTGCAAATACACTTAGGTAGTAAAATCTAACGGTCTTTGAGATCTATCCATTTTCCGTATGTTCTATTTGAATCCTTGTTCTTTAATGTCTCAAATAAGTTGATATTTTTAGAAAGAGAAGTTGATCATTTGAATTTTAATTTAGATATTTAGATGTTACTTCTTGAACTTATTCTACAGCGATAATTAGTTTTCAAAACAAACTTCACTTATTTGAAAATATCTTTCAAAAAAAAGGTCAATTAATCGTAGCGAAGGAATATTATTTAATACTAACGCTTCTATAAATATAAACACACTTCAAACTTATGATAGATGTTAATTATAATAAAATTACTCAAACTTGTTGATATATTAATAATGTTATTAAGCCCATTACCATATTGTGGTTTGCGTGTTATGTGCATGTAAAGTAAAACGGTTGTTTAACATTATTTACTTCACAGCGCTAGTACCGAATAAATAAAGACATTACCTTACCCGCAAGTGCTGTTTATGCCGAGACGTGAGGTGTTTCTCTTTTTTTCTACTTCATTTAAATATAGCCTGTACAGCTTTTTCAAAGACTTTTATACGTATACCTATAAGATACAACGACACCATCGTAATGCCGTTGTGCATGATTTACACACACCTTTAATACCATGCGATGTAAACTAGTGTTCAGAAAAAAAAGAACCTTTCTCGTTTAAATTATATGTTAAACAGATCAGTACATATACATAAGAGAAATATAAATTGCAGTTTATTTCTATACATTATGTTGGTTATTTATATAGTCAGAAAGGGAAATGATCAACATTTTTCTCTTTAGTCTTTTTCGGTAAACTCCAGAGGCGGATTTACGAATTTGCCGCCCCTAGGCTGGAAATGTTTTGCCGCCCCTCATCTACGATTATTTTCGCTTTTTGTTTCTACTGCTGTTAAACAATATTTATTACAGTGACAAACTAAAATATTGTATTTTCAACCAATTTCAAAAAGTTGGTTGCTAAGTTCATCCGGATGCCTGTGTCTGTGCCTTGCGCGATGTTACAGGGTTTAGAAAGCTGGAAGTGGTGTCACCTTATAGGGAATTCTTTGCCGATTCGATATGTTTGGTAAATTTTTTGATCGGATCACCCGTTCACCGTCGGGACGCCAAGTCAAAATTGATACCCTTGAATATCTCGAGTATGGCACATCCAATTACAAAAAGAAAAAAACACGTTTCTTTATTTTTTAAAACCTATTGAGTCATGATACGTAAACATCACCCTCACCACCATGTGGGGTAGAACGGGGGTGAGTTTTGAAAACTTAAATGGGAACACCTACTTTTTATTGAACTTTTGGATTCTCCATAAAAAACTATTCTCAAATTGTAAATTACACCCCTGCAAACCCTTTCTTAGGAGTGGAAAGGGGGAAAATTGCACATGTCCTCAAAAGAACTATCTTTTTTTACTTTTTTTTTCGTCCAAGATTTTTTCGTGATTTACTAATTGTCCGCCACCCTCTCCGCTCCCATCTTCCTTAAGGGTGGAAAAAAAAACAATGACTCATTTGGTGCTTGTGCCTGGGGGAGGGGGGTAGTATAGATATATATTTTATATCGTATATGCCATAATTAATTGCAGATTTGAAGTTGGTTTAAATTAGAATTCTATAAGAATTTGCGCCTTTTGATATTTGTTTCATATGATTTGAATTTGTCTAGATGTCATTTTATTATTTAATTTTACTTGATTAACTCCAACATTTGCCGCCCCCTAAAATGTGCCGCCCTAGGCTATAGCCTTTCTAGCCTTATGGTAAATCCGACCCTGGTAAACTCCTTTGAGAATTTCCGGTGATCGCCATTACTAGATCAGTACCTACCTACAAGTGGTTAATAATAATTTTCTTTCGGTGTGTTTCAACAGAATCTGATACATAAGTAAAACATTACACACGTCATGTGATTAATTTAATAACAATCATCAACTCACATGTTCACATTAAAGTTATTTGTGCGAGTTTCTCGGATTTTAATGTAACTTTTAGAATTAAAAACACGTCTTCCATTTTTAGGGCACGTTATTCAATGACGTATTTATAGTTTGAACATGACCATAATCATTTATATACATATTCGATAGGTCGGAACTGACAGGGTGACTTGTCTTGGACAACACATCATACAGATTTCAATGCAAAATTCTTATGTGATTATTGTCTCCCCGTATTTTTTTAATGTAATTTTTGTTGAGAAGAATTTTCTGTCTCAATCTATAGTAGTTTTCAATTCATTGTGAGACAGTGACCAAATCTTTCGGAAAATTGATTTCAAACTGAACTGCTGGCAATTGATAATTTGATGTTTTAGGCGCTCCTGTTGACTTTGAATTTCTTTTCCAAAAGAAAAAGCCGGGTTAGTTGATTTTGCGTTTTGAACCAAATTTCTTGATTGTCACTTGCAACTTCACCAACAGTTTATTCCTGAAGAAGTCGTATTGAACGTTCTGTTACCTTGTATTCCAAAATAGAGTCCAATTCCAATAATATAGTGTCCTAATCATCCCGTCCATAAATTCAATTGTTTGACCTTATGTGGGTTAATAACCAAATAATCACACAACCTCCCCCATGAATAACTTTTATTTTGATTAAATTATTGATAAATCGAAATGGATAAAATTAATTAAGTTGTTTAAGGATACATGTTCCGATTGCGGCTATGCGGCTCCACCACTCAATGGGAGCCTCGCGCTTCGTTTAATTGTCGTATTTATTAATTATTTCCCCCACGATGATGGCCTGCTGTTGTTCTTCCCATATTTTCCAATTTTAAGCTACTTTGATGGATTGTTGCGACGTTTTTTAATGATCAAGTTGTAATTTGGAAATTTTTACTTCACCTCACTCACGCCCATTACTTCATTTTAATATCAACTTAAACCTAATTCAACATTACACTTAGACCTGATGATGACACCAAAAGGTTGTCGAAACGTCGTATCCTTAAACAACTTAATTAATTTTATCCACTTCGATTTATCTATAATAATTTGATCAAAATAAAAGTTATACATGGGGGAGGTTGTGTGATTATTTGGTTATTATCATTTGGAGATTTGGAGAAAAATCACTTTACACCAAGAATATGGATCTAATCAATTTCTTATGTGGGTTGTTTTTTTGGATCATTGGGTTGGTTCCGAAGAGTAACTTATGGTACCTACTCCCGAAATAAGCGTATAATATACTGTCACTGCTTGCTTCACAACCCATCCTTTCATTAATTTTAGCAACAGCATATGTGGCCGGGCATCGTTTTATAGTGGTTTCGGCAATATGGCTTGTCCATGTGAATTTGTTGTAAATAGCGTTGAGTGAATCTTTATTTAATGGTAAATAGTAAATTATATGTCAGTCATCCAGATGTTTATATCTTTTATAGTGCGAACTGACTTGAATTTCAGTTCATCTACAGTGTCTCCTATAACAATTTCACCTTATGTAGTGTTCTTGATCAACGTTATCGTTTCAGAAACGGTTAAACTGCGTTGAATGTGACATAATGACTACTTTTTATAAAAATATTCGCAATGATATGCAACCAATACTCTGCGAATAATCCACGTTTAAAAACTTCTTGTAGAACATACAGACGTCTGTACATTCACAAGTTCTCTTTCAAAACTTTTACAAACTGACAGGAAATGTTGATTCAAATAAATTCATGTAGTATATCTACTAAACAAACATATGCTATGTAAGATATGTTGCCTATAATACCGCAAGTGTAACTCTTAGAAACATCTTTATTTCCCTACACGTTTTGATTTTTTTCGCATATTTTTGACTCGGTTTTAATGAAAAATATTTAAAATAAATAATATTTTTCATTATTTTCTAAAAGGTCGTCCCAGTTTGGCTTTGTGGGTTTTGAAAGTAAAATAAAAATCGGTTGTTGTTTAGTCGTTATTGGGATGAATTTTTATAAAAATGACAAAATTTTAGAATTGCAATTCAAAGGAGAGACTAACTGCACATCAAGCTTTTGCGAAGGAAGATTTTTTATTACATTTAATATCATAGCCTTTACACACAAAAATTTATTTTCTTTAACATAAACATAAAGTTTTAAATTATTTTAAGTTAAAAATTTCACTGAAAGAAAAACAGTTCTTGCAAGGCGATTGTTGCACTAAATATTTGAATAAATATGTAATAAATATTTAATTAAACATGGAATACAATGGAAATTATTCCCCAGCAGACTGGATTATTTATCAGACATGAAAAATCTATCTCTCCTAGATAAAGCTCGTTGTTTGGCCCTAGAAGCACAATTGTCTGATTATTTTGTACAGAAGCCATTTATTGTGCTAATGCTTCACCTCTTTCAAAATCTCTGACGGTCGAAAAGTGGGCAGACCCGAACGCTCAGTACGTCATTTACACATTTTTAGAGCTAACATTTTTTATTTGATTAAAGAAACACATATAGATAAGTAAATTTGAAGCTCAGAAAGAAAAATCATAATCAGTCGACACGACGTGTAAAATGAATGAGCCAAGTCAAATAATTTTGTTAATTTGGAAGAGAGCATAATTTAGAAACTGCCGCAGATGTCTTCTCAATAAATGAAATTGATTGTTTAAAAGAAAATGAAAATACTGAAACTAAAGAAATTTAAAAATAGGTAGACGAATATAATTAGATAGAAAACAATTTTCCGTAAGACCAAAATCAGAATTCAATTTGAATGAAGATTAAATAAAACCGTCTGTCTGTACTGTTGATTATGAAATGTTCGATTGTGAAATGTTATCCTTATGTTGCAACGAAATGATTCTGAAACATGGAATACTGCAATAAAATACAAAATAAGGACACTTGGGAAATAACAAATAAAAAGGAAAATTCAAACACAAGTGGTTCAAAATTTTCCCTGAAAAGTAAATATAAGTCACCAGGTGAACTAGAAAGAAGAAAAGCTCGCATTGTAGCCCGTGGTTTTGCACGGCGAACTGCTTTTTTATTATTTATTATTCATTACCCTTAACCTATGTATTTTCGTTAACATCAAATGTGTAATACTTTGATGAACTCAGCTTGGTAATATTTAGTAGTGAACTGTATTAACAAATAACAGATATAACATGGATTAAAAAACAATGATAATAATTATACAAGAATAAAAAATACTTCTCTTGACTTTTTTTATATACAGTGTGTCCCAAATAGTTTTAAACAAATGGAGAAAAGTTTATCTTACATTTCATTAAAAAAATATTCTTGATAAAAGGCTCTGCATGACTTGTAGATCCATAATCAAGTATGTACCTACAAAATTTTTAAAACATTGGCCGTAATACAGGGAAAATCAAAATTATGATTTGGAGTGAGAGTAAAATACGTTCAAACTGTAGTGGAGAGCAAAATTTTCATTGAAATTGTTATTAAGCAGCCAAAAATCACGAACAACAATACGAAATGTAATGTTTATCAGTAATTTACCAAAATAATAGGACATTTTAATATATTGACATTTCATTATACACTGCCCACTCGATATATGTTAGTTTTATATATCACATCTCCCCACAACAATAAAAATAAACAAATTAAAATTTATCATAAGATAACCTATCAGGAGGCTTAATAATCCTTTTAGGACGGCTTGCTGAAGCTTCCCTATTGTCATTAAAGTTTTGTGTTTCGACACAGATTTTTGGTTCGAGGAAATGTGGAGTTTGATATGAAATGATCTGGTTAACGTGCCGTTTCCAAATAATATTTCCAAGTTGTGGTACTTTAACCAGATAGGTCCGGGAACCACGTTTTTTGTAAATCTCGGCTTGAATCCATGATGGTTTATTAACAGTTCTGTAGTCACGAACAGCTACCGTTTGACCTACGTTAAACTTCACATTTCCTTTGCCCTTGTAATACATTTTTTTGTTTATTTTGCTTATTTACTATAACCGATTTCAGCAACTTATTATTATCAGGACAATTTTTATCTAATTTTAACAGATCTAATCTGTTCCTAATCTGACGACCCAGTAACAACTTTGCAGGAGATTCTGCTGTCGTACAGTGGGAAGTATTTCTATAATCCATTAAAAATTTACATAAAATTTGGTTAAAACTGAACTTGTTAGGATTATGGAAGAATGCTTTCTTAATTGCATTTTTAACCGTTTTTACGGCATTTTCAGCTGCCCCATTTGTAGCTGGGTGAAAAGGAGCTCCCGACATAAGTTTAATGCCATTGATATTGGCAAAATTCAGAAATTCGTGCGAATAAAATTGTTTAGCATTGTCACACACTATTGTATGGGGCAACCCAAAACGAGCAAACACAGAACGAAGTATATTTATCGTAGATTCACTAGTTAAATTAGTTACGGGAAATACTTCGATCCATTTGCTGTGTGCATCTAATATAACAAGAAGATGCCTTCCGTGAATTGGTCCACAAAAGTCTATATGCAAACGATCCCATGGCTGATTTGGCCATTCCCACACTTCTAACGAAGCCTTAGGTGGCAGATCCCTTACTGATAAACATGAAGGACATGCTTTTATAAGACGTTCTATATCTATATTTAAGGTAGGCCACCAAACATATGATCGCGCATAAGACTTTGTTTTTACGATTCCCATGTGGGAAGCGTGCAACTCCTCCAAGACAATTTGTTGGAGGCTTTCGGGAACTACAACCCGAGATCCACGGAAAACACAATCATTTTCTAAATGCAATTCGGTTTGTAAATGAAAATATGGCATAATATTTACTGAAACTTTCCTGGGCCAACCAGATTTAATATACCTGGACACTTCTGTTAAAACTTGATCCATTTGTGTCTTTTCTCTAACTACAGTATGATTTAACGCCGTAATATTTTCATTAACATAATGAATGTAATTAATATCATACGAATGTTCCACATTCGTCTCTTTTAGTGGCAAGCGGGACAACGCATCGGCATTGTTTTTCTTTGATTCAATATACTGTATTTTGTAAGAAAAACTAGACAGTAACAATGCCCAGCGTTGAAGCCTGCTAGCTGTCATCTGAGGCAAACCTTTCTCCGGGCTAAAAATCGCTAATAAGGGCTTGTGGTCGGTGACCAACACAAATTCTTTACCAAACAAATATTGGAAAAATTTTTTTACGCCGTACACGATCGCTAAAGCCTCCTTCTCTATTTGAGAATATCGCTTTTCGCTCACATTTAAAGTGCGAGAGGCAAAAGCGATCGGTTTTTCAATCCCAGATGGCAACACATGTGAAATCACTGCCCCAAGGCCATATGATGATGCGTCTACTGTCAATTTAATTTCCCAATCGGGGTTAAAATGAACTAAAACCTTAGACGACATTAGAACCCTTTTAATTTCATCAAAGGATATGGAACATGATTTCGACCAATGATAAGGAACATTAATCTTTAATAGTTCATATAACGGATATAAAATATTAGCACTGTTTTTGATAAATTTCGAATAATAGCTGATCATTCCCAAGAAAGCCTTCAGTTCACTTACATTTTGTGGAACAGGAACTTTCGCAATTGCTTCTACTTTACTGTCATCGGTATGTAACCCTTCTTTATTAATTTTATAACCGAGATAAGTCAATTCAGTCTTAAAAAATTCACATTTTACTGTCGATATTTTAAGACCAGCCAAATTAAACCTATTAAGAACTTCCCTAATGCGTTCAATATGTTGAGTTCTATTTTTACCTGTAATTAACACATCATCCAGAAAACATACACACCCTTCAACACCTTGTAACAGCTTTTCCATGATTTTTTGAAAAATTGAGGGAGCAGAAGAAATTCCGAATGGTAATCTAGTGTATTGGAAAAGACCCATGTGTGTACTGATAGTTAATAAATCTCTGGATTTGCTATTTACTTCAATTTGCAAATAAGCTTGAGCAAGATCTAATTTAGTAAATTCTTTACCATCCCCTATTTTACTCAGAATATCCTCAACTCTAGGTAAAGGATATCGTTCTACTTCCAAAACAGGGTTTACGGTAATTTTGAAATCCCCACATATTCTGATTTCGCCATTTTTCTTCAGAATGGGCACAATAGGTGTTCCCCAATTACTAAAACTTACGGGAATTAAGATGCCTTCCCGCACCAAACGGTTTATTTCTTCTTCAACCTTACTACGCATAGCGAACGGCAATGGTCTCGGTTTAAAAAATTTGGGTTTACATCCTTCCTTAACGGACAGTGTGACAGGACCCTTATTGAATAAGCCTAAACCATTTGAAAAAACATCTTTGAATTCTGACATTAATTGCGAAAATTCTGAATCACATTTAACTGAAGAAATTTCATTAATGTGTGCTACTCCTAGCCTAAATTCAGACAACCAGTCTCGACCCATTAACGGTGGTCCACCTTTTTCAACTACGTATAACTTTAAGTTACGCAATATGTTATTAAATTTAACATTCACAAAAGCTACACCTATCGGTCTAAACTGATTACCCGAATAATCTTTTAAACATTTATCAGTAAAATGTAAGTTAACGAACGATAAACTAGCTTTCCATAACTCTTTTGTTATAACAGACACACTAGCGCCGGTATCCACTTCAAAATTAATCGGAACTGTTTCTACTAATAAAGTTTTCAATATTGGATTACTATCATTAGCCTTTACCATAAATAAACTATCTAGCTGTAAGTCATCTGTTATGTAAAAGTTATTGTTAGGAGTATCATTCTTGCGATTATTCTTCTTTTTATCACAAACCGTAGCAATGTGACCACTTATCCCACATATATAACACTTTGCAGATCGGTACTTACAAACTTCCTGGCCATGACTGTTCCGTCCACACACTTGGCATTTATTTCTCCGTGCGCCATCCTTTGCACCAGTTGCAGAACTTGAAGATTCCCTTTCGTCGACGTTACGTTTAGATACACTTGATTCCCCACGAACTCGATGGATTTCGGGTTCCGATTTAATTTGAAGTTGTTCCATATCTGAATTTACAAAAAACTGACGACTGGACTCCTTATTAATAGCCAATTCCACTGCTTTCGCAAAACTCAAATCGGAAACTTTCTCTTCAAATAAACGATCCATAATTGGGCCCTTAAGTAGTCCTATTATAAACATATCTCTTAAAACTACTTCCAGTTCTGTTCCAAATTCGCAGTGTGCCGCTAGGTTACGTAAACGGCAGCTCCACTCGGAAACAGATTCACCGTTTGACTTCCTAGCCATATAAAAATTAAAACGATTTGGGAAACGCGATTTCGGAGGTGCGAAATGGTTATCGCATAAAGCCACAAGTTCATCATAATTTTTTGTCTCAGGTCGAACTGGTACGCACAGATTGTATACAAGATTATACGCGTCTTCACTACATGCATTTAAAAATAAGGCACGTTTTAATTTAGAGTCTACTACATTATTAGCAATGAAGTATTGTTCTAAACGAGCTTTATAAATTAACCAATCAGTGAATTTTGGATCAAATTCGCGCAAATGTCCGTGACTTGCCATAATTACCGAACAATAATTATAAAGAAGAATTTATGTATGATACTCTTACACTTCTCTCACCCGTTGTTTCCTCGTATCCCATCCTCGTCGCCACTGTAATGTTTATCAGTAATTTACCAAAATAATAGGACATTTTAATATATTGACATTTCATTATACACTGCCCACTCGATATATGTTAGTTTTATATATCACACGAAACATCGTAAGATCCCGTTCATAATAAGCGCTTGATTTCTTTGGAATATTTAATAACTGTCAGTATGTGTTTGCAATAATTAGAAATTATCATTATCATATCTTATTCCTTTATTCAATAAATAATCCATTTAATAATATCTTATAATTTTTATCTGGGAAAATCACTAATCTGCAAGTGTGCGTAATTTATTGCTACTTTATTACAATTTCAATGAACATTTTGCTCTCCACTACAGTTTGAACGAATTTTACACTCATTCCAAATCATAACTTTGAGTTTTTCTGTATTCCGGCCAATGTTTTAAAAATGTTGTAGGTACATACTTGAATCATATTCAACATGAACACACGAGACGATACACAAAGATTACCAAACACCTGGAAGCCTCTCCTAAAGAAACATTCAGCGACTACCCTCAAGAAAGACGCCCAAGCAACAAAAAAGGGAAAGCCAAAAGAGAAAGAAGAGAAACCAGAGAAAGCGACTACAGTGAAAGCGAAAGTGACATCCCAACGACCAATCACACGAGCATCGAGTCAAAGAAACAACTTACAAATACCAGCAGAGAACTATCAAGATTCCAGTTCGGTTCGAATCACAAGAAGTAGAGCACGAATAACCTGAAGATGGGTGGTGTGATCCAGCCGAAACGTCGTAATGGAAGCAGTGGTTCTTTCAAGAACCAAAGGAAAGAAACAACGTGGGAGAAAACCCGGAAAACAGACAACGGCATAATCCACGCCCACGGAAACTTAAAAACCAACATACTTGATTATGGATCTACAAGTCATGCAGAGGTTTTTATCAAGAATATTTTTTTTGGTGAAGTGTAAGATAAACTTTTTCTCCATTTGTATGAAACTATTTGGGACACACTGTATATTGTACCTACATACAGGGTATACCACGGAACCCGTTCATTAGAAGTTTCTGGGGTCCCTTATTAGTTATGAATTTGAAACTTTCAGGTTAAGGATAACCCATAGCATTCTTTTGTTCTAAAATATTGTCGATGTTGTACAACTTCCGGAAGGACCGGAAGTCGCCATTCATCTTCTTGTTTTAAATGGACCCCCTGTATATTATTGCATTTTTGGATTGTACAATCGATTCTGCGTAACATTGTATTAGATTATCCTATACCTATCTTCAACTGTTTTTGAGATATTATGATTTTTTTGAAAAATTTGCGCTTTGCGGAGGGATGTTTAATAGCCCACCTTTTGCTCTTCTTTGAACGCAAAACATTCATACTTTACAAACACGAAGTAAAACCATAAGGGTTCACAAAATGCATTTGCAAGCCTATCACAGATTATACAGGGCGTTCAAAATTAGTGGCAAAGTTAAAAAACTTCAAACACCAAAAAGTCATTTTTTTCAAATGGAACACCCCGTATATTTTTACATATTTGGAAGACGATTTAATTTAGGCATCGATAAGCTATAGGTATCCCTGTACCTATCTTTAGCGGTTTTGTAGTTATTAACACTTTTTATCTAATATTGATTAAAACTGCACTCAAAACCTATGCACATTTGAAAGCAGGCTGTGAGTATGACAACAGGAAAAACAATTACTTTTGCAAAACGAATTTAATGATCTTATTTATACAACAAACAAATAAAAATGACTTTAATGGATATAAAATAAATTCAAAATATCAGTATTGGAATATGCGTTAACTGCTTCCATTTTATAAAATTGTTTACTGTTTACCACTAATAATGATGATAATAATAATAATAATAATGTACACGTCTAGCACAAACAGAATACAAACACAGACACGATCAGGTAGCTAAGATAATACACCAAAAACTCGCCACAAAACATAACCTTTCTACTGATAACACACCCTATTACAAATATACACCGCAAGTTGTACTTGAAAACACCACACACAAACTATATTGGGATAGGACACTACTCACAGATAAAACTGTATATAACAATAGGCCAGATATAACACTTATAGATAAAACACAAAAAATCATATACATAGTAGATATTGCCGTTCCCAACACAAACAATTTAGCCAATACACACGCAGAGAAACATCGCAAATACACGGATATAGCTCAGGAACTTAACGCGCAATGGAGAATGGGAACTGCTCTTACAGTACCCATTGTTCTTAGTGCAACCGGAGTTATACCAAAAACAATACATCACAGTTTGCACATTTTAGGGTTAGATAAGAACATATACATACAATTACAAAAGGCAGTCATTATCAACACTTGCCACATAGTTAAAAAATTTCTAAACATAACGGAAGATACCGCACATCACTCAGAACCACATCACACACTTTCAACTAATACCATTCAAACACAAAATGAAACACAACACTCAATCCTCCCTTCACAAATTGAAACTCTGTTGCATACACAACATAACATTATAGAAAGTCCATTACCAACACACAACACTTCAACAATCACTCATGTAACACCTCTAACTCGTTCTCATGCACTCAAACGTAAACACACAATATACTCACAGTATCAGAATTCGCAATTAACACAAAACACAAACAACACATTACCCACTCGAGTGCAACCTATGCGTCGAGCTAAACAACAAAAAACGCTTACACATTAACCATAACACTTTTTCAAAACATACATATTATGTTCATTTTTTCTTTGCTATAAAAAGTCACTAAGTCACGAATAAGTGACGCCAACGGAGAAGCCTAGGAATATAGGGTCTCTTTTTGTTATTGATGCGCGACGCTGCGTTCATGTTAATGCCTTCGCGGAAAGAGGGTCGACGGGACGTGGCTTTTACAAATTGGGATCAAATACACCGAGGCTTCTCAAACAAATACATTATCTAAAATGTGATCAGCGTTGGTTTTATCAACGTCATTTAATTTAATGAACATAATATGTGTATAGTATTTAGTATGTTCACTTTTTAACAGCAACTTCAAATTTATATTGTATAGATATATGTATTAGTAGGACTAATCGTTACTTGATTTCGATCCGTGCGATTCGTTAACCAGGCTTGGCCTGAGTATCGATAACAATCGAAGTACATAATAATACTTACTTGATTTCGATCCGTGCGGTTAGTTAACCAGACTTGGCCTAAGTATCGATAAAAACCGAAGTATAATAATAATAATACCTTTTATTGAGAGCAAACTATTAAATTACATAAGATTGTTCAAAATACGTTAAAACTGCACACTTGTTCTCAAAAGAAGGGAGTTCAGGTGTCTTCAAAAAAAGTAGAGACCTGTTCTTGCACTCAACCCTGTTAGACGTTCATTACCGTATTTTATTTTCGCATACTCACAGCCTACTTTCAAATGTGCATAGGTTTTGAGTGCAGTTTTAATCAATATTAGATAAAAAGTGTTAATAACTACAAAACCGCTAAAGATAGGTACAGGGATACCTATAGCTTATCGATGCCTAAATTAAATCGTTTTCCAAATATGTAAAAATATACGGGGTGTTCCATTTGAAAAAAATGACTTTTTGGTGTTTGAAGTTTTTTAACTTTGCCACTAATTTTGAACGCCCTGTATAATCTGTGATAGGTTTGCAAATGCATTTTGTGAACCCTTATGGTTTTACTTCGTGTTTGTAAAGTATGAATGTTTTTCGTTCAAAGAAGAGCAAAAGGTGGGCTATTAAACATCCCTCCGCAAAGCGCAAATTTTTCAAAAAAATCATAATATCTCAAAAACAGTTGAAGATAGGTATAGGATAATCTAATACAGATTAACGCAGAATCGATCGTATAATCCAAAAATGCAATAATATACAGGGGGTTCCATTTAAAATAAGAAGATGAATGGCGACTTCCGGTCCTTCCGGAAGTTGTACAACATCGACAATATTTTAGAACAAATGAAAGCTATGGGTTATCCTTAACCTGAAAGTTTCAAATTCATAACTAATAAGGGACCCCAGAAACTTCTAATGAACGGGTTCCGTGGTATACCCTGTATTATGAAAGTTAATAATTTTATTTACTATGCCGTTTTCCTGGTTTTTTAACTTAAAATTTGAACGCGATTTGCCAGATATGCCATACTTACCAGAATATGATCGGTGAACTTATCATTGGATCACGTCCCGGCATAAGTCATGCTGTAAGCGTTTTAAGTCGGTTTAATACACTTTGGCTTGCTGCAAAGAATTTGTGCGTTATTTAAAGAGCGCATGATATTTGGTTCTTGCTTATAAAAAATATAATGCACTCCTACTTGGAATTTCGAAAACATCGATCCATAGCACTCTCTACCCAAAAAGTGGAGTACATGGGCCTAATATTGTTGCTGTAAAAAAAACTCTATACATGAAACAATTCTGATTTACACTGACAACAACGGTGAGGTTGCTGTCGACTATAAACCTTCGGCAAAGCTAGATGGCCTCTATGGCTTACATCATCTATTGGAGTATTTGGACTAAACAAAATTTTTAATAGAGAGGGAGTGTTGGAAACATTTTGTTTTTTTTTATTACGTTGGTAAAATTTAGTGATTAAAAATAAATTAAACAAACATAAATAAATTTAACTTATATCAAAAATTTCACTAACGGGAAACTTGTGAAAAATGTTATTTGATTGTGTTTTTGTTACATAAGACAATACGTTCTCCAACGAAGGCATAACTGGCTCAAAGAAATTTAAAGGATCTTCATTTACTAATTTCTCAAGTTGACGATTAATTTCATCATTTCCTTTTATGAATTCGCCAATATGACTTTTGATTTTTCCAAATAAAATTTGACTTTTAACATTGGTTATATTTAAGTATTCTTGATGGTTGCTTTTGTATTTATCACACGTCATGTTAATCTTAAATCTTACGTTAGCTGAAAGTATTAGGTATTTAAAATGAAACAATATCTTTGATAGAATACTTACAAACGTCGCAACTTGCATCTCCTTCAGAATCAATATCGAAAAATAATAGTTTCCCTTTCAAAATATAATTTGATGCAGATTTTACTTCAGGGATCGCTGTTTCCAAGTAAATATTACACGGATTTAAATTTACTCTAAAACATCAGTTACCGTAAAAAGAAGGATGGAGAGTTGCACTTACACAACTTTACCCACTTTGGCGTTTGATATACCGCGGAATGTGCAGTTGATGTACTTTTGGTACAAATTTACCTGTCCTACACCCGGAATTATTTCCACGACAGGTACTTGCATCGGGTCAAGCTCCATAATATTTAATTTCGTATCACCTTTACTCAATATTTATATGGATATATCATGTGTGATACACTTACCTTTGCTAAAGTGCGAAATCGCATTTTGGGCACCAGATTTCAAACATTCATCGTTATTTATCTTACATTTTTCGAACATAAAAGCTAAAATCACATTAATTCAGCAATGTAAAATATACGAATACAAATTATACATGTAGATCTGGATATAGCGCATAAACAAATTGCAAGATTTACGAGATGATTATTTATCATTTTACTTTGTGCACGTCTAATTCAACAGTATTACTTTTACTTTTGCTCTATAATTTGAGTACATATTTATCAAGTTGTCCCTTCCATTTCACGATCGACGTATGTGTATGTAATTAATAATTACCTTCATCTCAATGTATTTCAACTGCAACCTTAAGGTAAGGTGATCTTCATGGTAAATGATGTATCTGTTCATATTATAGTAGTTGTGTGACATGCCTTTATTTACATATTTGTCCTTACTTTTGAATTTATATACAAAATTTATTGGTTTGACCCCCTTTTGAAGAATGTAATGCTCATTGCTTGAAATCTATGATTTGGTTTCATTTTCCTCTTCGTAGGTACCTACCCTATAATGTAACTGTTCACTATTAAACGATTCGTGGTAAAAATAAAATTCACTGGAATATTAGACTACTAGAGCTAGTGAATTAATTAATTAAATTTGATAATTATTGTGATGCTCTAAGGTGAAGGTGAGTGAGTTGATTTTTAAAAGAACTTGTTTGGAAATATACATAAAATGATCGATGTCCTACATTTAAGACAATTTAAGACAAGGATCAACTGAAAGGTCCCCGACCGAATCCATTTATTGGTCGGGTTGTGGAATATCAAAGGTTTTCGTCAAATAATCATTATTAGATGACCTGTCAAACTTGATAACGTTGTGCTTTGTGAATGTTGGGCTTCGTACAGTGATTAAAGTGTTCGCTCGCGAGTTTTAAACGTGAGTGCAAGAGAATGGAAGATGTATTACGTTCAGAAGTGCCAATAACCGCTACTTCAACAAAAATTGCCCAAATTAGTCGTTTTGAATGATCGCCGATTGAAGTTGGATGGAAATAGAGGGTACCGTGAGCGTTTCAAAAAAGCGGATACATTTTATCTTCCAGAGAGAAAGTTGTCTATGACTGCTCACAATTGAGAAAAATCTGATACAACGAACAATTTCTAAGGAATAGATATTAGACGTGACTTAAAAGTAATCTATTGGATTTTATGACTTAGTTGAGAGCACTATCCTACAGGAACAAAACAGTATTCCAAGCAATTTTTTTGTGATGTTAAGGTTTTTCATTTTGTTGAATACCTTAAAAAAGTTGAAACAATTGATGGAACGTGGTACTTGAATGTTTAAAAGAAAAAATCAGGAGATACAACCCGGATTAGCGAAGAAAAGGATTTTTTTGGTAAAAATCACGTATTGGCGAAAATCAAATTGGTACTCCACGCCTCTTATTTCCAAGACTAGGTTCTCTTCTCTTATTCTCATAAGAGTGAATACCTTCGTACTAATTTTGCAGTAATTTTTAATGAGTATATGGACAATTGAAAATTTGAAAGTTTCTTAGGGTAACATGGCGATGATTGAATTCCGACTAATCCATTGTTAGATCACACTTAATAAGATCATTAACAAAATTCACCATGAATGAATATTTCCATTTTTCTGACAAATAGACTTCTTTAAAGATATAAGGAGGTTGTTGGGAATAAAACATTGCGGTGAATTAACTTTTAGTTTATTTTGATTCTATATTTCGCCAAGGGGTTTTTGGCTTCATCAGGAAAAAAAATTTTACGTTAAAAATCACTCTGCCTATGGACAGGAGCGACTTTAACTTTTTTTTCCTGATGAAGCCAAAAATCCCTTGGCGAAATATAGAATCAAAATAAACTAAAAGTTAATTCACCGCAAGGTTTTATTCCCAACAACCTCCTTATATCAAATTGTAGACCAAAATACTCGCCTTGACCTCCTTCTTTAAAGATATAATAAGTGTTAGAACGAATGTTGTTCGTTTAACATAACCGTTTAAAACTGGTTACTAGATACCTCTATAAGGGATCAGGAAATAATATTAAGAGAAGAATTGTTTACTCTTTAGTGCAAGCAACATGCACTAGCGTTTTGTACAGCAATATCAATATATGTATTCAATTCATTTATTGTGTGTTCAATATACCTATACCTACCTACGTTCTATAGTTCAAGTTCTTTCAATTCAATTACAATAAATTACAGTCCACTTCACAATATTAACCAATAATAAGCTTTTTTTGTGAATACTCTTAAAAACCGATACAGTCAAGACCAATTTTTAACAAGTCTATTTATAACCAGTACTTCTCTGTAAGTTATCTTTGTAGACCATCTCTTCTTTGATTTACCTACACCGAGGAGTGGGCAGTCACAAAATACTTGTATTGAAAATCCAGTATTTGAAATACATTTGTATTTTGTATTTTGTAGTTGATGATTTTTCCCTAAAGTAGTTTGTATTTTGTATTTCAAATACTCGCTTGTGAGTATTTTGAATTTTGCATTTGAAAGACATTAATGTATGTATTTTACCCACCGCAATGTTAACGATAGGTTCAGAGTGAATTCTAAGTACACAAAAGGGGGAGGTTGAGTGTTTCATTTAAAATTTCTCAGTGATCGCCAGATTTAGCCCCCTCGGACTTCTTCCTGTTCTCGCGTATGAAAAGGGATTTGAAAGGGAAGCGTTTTTCCGATGTCGAAGACATATAAAGTAATGTCGTGAGGGGGCTAGCAGGTATCAATGAGAACTAATTGAAAAGGTACTTCCAACACTGGAATGAGCGTTTGGACAAGTGTATTAATGCTAAAGGCGAGTACTTGGAAGGAGATTAAGGTTGTATTGGAAAAGCAAAAAAGTAAATGCTTACGATGCAAAATTTCGGTTATTTTGGGGCCCTCCCCTCATCGTATACGTATGTGTATCAACATGAAGTACGTGACTATCCCCAAACGATGATTTTTTTAATTTTTACTCATCGAATAAACTTAATGAATGTGGTATATATTGAGTTGATTACATCATAAAACAAAAAGTTTCAATGTTGAAGATTAGTCAAATTTTCAAAGGAATCGGTCAGCTTAATGAAGAATCATGAATAGTAGCTTTATGGAAGCAACGACAAGAACTACACAAACTACTTTGCTCACTTACGTTATGAATTAGTATAACAATATACTATTATCAACTTCCCCCTCTATTATGTTGATTAATTGTATTAAAAATAACATTAATCAATTCAATGAATTCATGGATGCAAATGAATTTTTAACATACTGAAGGAAGACTTCCAACGCCATCCAGCTACTTGTACCAGCTTCCATAGCCCACTAATCTGGTACAGAATTGTAGACGTCCTTGGGAACCCGACCCCGACGATCGATGTGGAAAAATTGTCATAAGCGTTCCTACTGGAACCGTTGACAGCACTGTGATAAAAACACACAGTCGATTATATTTTCGTTATTCAGATATTTTCATAAGTGTAGAAACCGTCGCGTCGCACGAAATGAAACTCGTTTCTTCCCTGTTTACCGCCAAATACTTACTTGATACAATATTTCCAATCCATCGTGTTTCCAATCCAATTCGCTATATTTAATACCTAAGGTTGATTTTGGTACATTATAGGCGATATTGACCTTGATCGAGAAGCAATTTTTGGCACGTTTCTTCTGTATATTAAATCAATTTAACTTCTTTTGGACCATCTAGCAATAAAAACAGTTAATAAAGTGTTAACAAACGTTTAAGAGGTATACCTATATATTTATCTGCTCGCTGCATCAAGCATTTGTCCATAGATTGCACATGAACCAGTGTATAAACAAACATAGCTTACTGCTTTTGCTTAGTTTGAAAACTATACAGGGTGGCCCATCTAAAACAGCCCAGCAAGATTTACGGCTTTGGATTTGAAAATTAAAAAAAATCCCCGGACCCGTATACTTTGATTTTTAGGGGGACATATTTAGACATTAATTCCATCACTGTAACTGTACTTCTTTATTCAATGGTTTGGCGGTTGAATCGGATCACCAGCTATTTGGTGGTCGTGCCAAATAAACAATAAAGTTTTGGAATGCAGGCTGACGGGTCGATGTAGACGGACTGGTCGGTGTTAGCTGCTTTCGTTGGCGGCTATGACTTCTGACTGTCTTCTGTGGTTCTCGAATAGGCGATTGGTCTGTTTAGACCGTTTGCTAACAGCATATAGTCAGCGACTTTGATTGCTTGTTAACAGCGTTCGCTTATAAAGGATTCTGCCCGGTGTTGACGCGTTGTCATTGGTCGGCCAATGGGAATCAATCGTTGCTCTTCAGTACATAAGCGACTGTGTACCGGGATCATGTGTTTGCCACAAATGGATTCACTCAGTAATATACCGCACCATGTTCAAATCCTAACATTAAATTCAAAACCCGGTTTTTACTAAAAGGAACATAATAATGTGGCAGTATCATTTTCCTTACTAAGGAACAAATTTACTGGTATTTAATATCTATAATATTTTCAGCAAAACAATAAACTTTATTAATAATTTTCCTCAAATATGTGAATATCAGTTCAGTACAACACATTAAGCTTCCGAAGTCAGCGTTAACAACTTAACTATTACAATGAAATTTTTCTATTTACCTATCAAAAATATAATTGAACATAATGTAAAGGACGTTGAGGGCATAACCGTTTATTGTCCGAATAATAAATAAAATACAAAACAATTTTTAACATTTTAATTTGCTACTTACAGACCTATATATTTTAATAATTTAGAATCACGAGTATTTCCCTAAGAAACTCAAAAGCTGTCAACTATTAATAAATAACTTTTTTTTAAATTTGTAATACTATTCATGGTTAGAACTGTACGCTATCTTCCTCACTGTTTTCCATGTACCAACTTAAATTTCCAAACTTTGTTAGGTCCAATTTCTACAATGTAAAGAGATGAAGTGTTTGGACACGCCGCAATAGCGTGTGGATTTTGAAATTTCTGTAAATAAAAATTATTTTAAATCGAATACATACAATGTTATTGTTTACACTTAGCACTCAACTTCTAAGTATGGACATTTTTTTTAACGATGTCACTTAATAGCGAACCTTAAACATATATACCCAGTATTTAACGTTATGGTATTAATTTTTCAGAGTTTACTTTCTAGGTGTCTGTTTACTACATTTATTTTCATAAATCATTACTGTGAAAGTTGAAGTAAATAGGGACGACAAATCACAAAAGTAATATTGAAATACAGTTAAATGAAATATGCACATAGTACTTAAGAAAATATATACCTCAAACATCTACCAGTTACTTAAATGTATTGTCAATAAAGTGTAGGTAACAGAAACATATTTACACGCATAACCCTTAGCCCATAAGATTTCCAAGAGGTGTTTTCATTAGATTTACAGTACAAAGGCTTTAATACAACAATGAATCATAAAAACAATTAAATAATTAGTTAATCGTTAACGATAACATAATTTACAACCTGCAAGTAGAGACCAAAAAAACTAAACTTTTTAAAATTGTTGATACCTTAAAATTCCATCTAAGAAATGGGAAGAAAACAATGAAAGTTGCTAGTTCGAAGTAGCTGGAAACACGTCAAGAATATCAGTAAAAAATAAAATAATTCAAGAATCAAAAGGTTATAATTGATCTCTGACATACTTAATCATTGATCAGCAATGAAGTATTATATCAAAGCCAAAGCCACGACTTTTATGGTAGTCAAAGTTTCAGCAACTTAAAAAAATAATCATATTAGCACCCATGGAGTATTGGATAAATTGTTTTGAGGAGCCACAACGAGCTAAGATTGGTCGAAATTTTTCATCAATTGCTATCGTTTTTATGAGAAAAGTAAATGTGTAACCAATACAAAAACAGATCCTTTAATCAAAGAAAGGTTATTGGAAATTGCAAACACCGACACAAATCAACCACAATAACTAACTTTAAATGTCGACTATTAATAACCCTCATTAACATATTATTAACGTTATTTATGCAGGTTATCCCAAAGAAATTTCAGAAAAATGAAAGGGTTTGTAACGAAAAAATTGTAAACCCGATATACATGGGGAGGCACTGTACGCAACCATCTTTGAAAATGTAAGGATAAAAACAATAAGTCTTTCAGACCTTTGCTCATAGTTTGCGGGACTAAAACATTTAGAAACAAAGAAAATTCGAGTTTAAGTAGGTACTATGGTGCGTTGTTACTGTTACCTATTGATTTCTAATGGTTAATTCACGCTACATTGATAGTAAGGGAGCAATACTATTCATGAAAATAAGAAAGAAAGCATGCTGTCAAAGACCCTTTTACTTTTCTAAAGTAATTTTTTGGGTGGCATGACAACATATTTGAATTTGATTGTTCCCATCAGGTTGCCGTTATGGCCACACACAGTTGAGAGTTATGATCAAGATTGCTTATCGTATGGAGTCGTAATCTGAATTTCAATACGGGTGTTGTTGGGAGTTATGATCAAGTCCGACGTTGTGCCCAAAATCAGAATCGAAGGTTTTAGTCAAATTGGGCGTCGTGGTCGACATCGAAGTTTGAAGTGTACCTAACACTTTTTGTTGTTTTGTTTAAATTACGGGTAGGAGAGCCATGTGAAAAACAGCAAATGAGAAAATGTTGTTGCATGTCAAATGTAAATAACGGCGTTATCCTGTGATACGCGGGGTCGCCACGATAAAGAGGTGCACTTTTAAATTGTTAAGGATTATTATTAATATTCCGATTTTTGAGTGAACGGCACCATTTAATACGCTCCGTAAAAGTAGTAAAAGATTAATACAGTTACAGTTATTGCGTGACTCGCGACCTAGATATTAAGGATTCACTTTTGCGCTTTTTTTAATATCGTGGATTTGTATTGGTATCCCACGAACCCATTTTTGGGGATTTTAGAGCGTGACTGCCTTCGTTGTTTTTCACCGATACTCAAGGCAGGATCGGGACGATTATACGAATATTATATCAGCATCTTAGGGTAAAGCTTCAGTGTTGAGGTAAGAACCAAATCTGAAGAACCTTAATGGCCTCTTCACCCGTATTTTCCTTATAGGGTTTTTTTGCACTAGTGTCCAGGGGTGAAACATCTGGGAAGATATTTTGGAACACACAGGCTCATTTCCTTTCACCTCTGCTCCGATCGAGGAGGGATACTGGATACTTCATCAATTATTGGGAGCAAGTGGACAAATTTTTGCATGCAGATGCATCTAAACATGGGGAATTAAAATCTACATCTACATCTGAAATATCTCCACAATTGCTGATTTACAGCAACATTTTATATCGCAAGAAGTGGATTTTCCAACGTTATAGGGTAATTGGTAAATTGGTAACTGGTGCCATACATCTATTATTGCGAGCAAAGCAAGTGAACAAATTTTTGCATGCTGATGCACCTAAACATGAGGAATTAAAATCTGCATCTACATCTGAAATATCTTCACAATTATTGTGTATTTGCAGCAACTTTTTCTATCTCAAGATGTGGATTTTCCAACGTTATAGGGTAATTTTTAAATTGGGAACTGGTGCCATAAATTTATTAATGGGAGCAAGTGGACAAATTTTTGCATGCAGATGCATCTAAACATGGGGAATTAAAATCTACATCTACATCTGAAATATCTCCACAATTGCTGATTTGCAGCAACATTTTATATCGCAAGAAGTGGATTTTCCAACGTTATAGGGTAATTGGTAAATTGGTAACTGGTGCCATACATCTATTATTCCGAGCAAGTGAACAAATTTTTGCATGCTGATGCACCTAAACATGAGGAATTAAAATCTGCATCTACATCTGAAATATCTTCACAATTGTGTATTTGCAGCAACTTTTTCTATCTCAAGATGTGGATTTTCCAACGTTATAGGGTAATTTTTAAATTGGGAACTGGTGCCATAAATTTATTAATGGGAGCAAGTGAACAAATTTTTGCATGCAGATGCATCTAAACATGGGGAATTAAAATCTACATCTACATCTGAAATATCTCCACAATTGCTGATTTGCAGCAACATTTTATATCGCAAGAAGTGGATTTTCCAACGTTATAGGGTAATTGGTAAATTGGTAACTGGTGCCATACATCTATTATTCCGAGCAAGTGAACAAATTTTTGCATGCTGATGCACCTAAACATGAGGAATTAAAATCTGCATCTACATCTGAAATATCTTCACAATTGTGTATTTGCAGCAACTTTTTCTATCTCAAGATGTGGATTTTCCAACGTTATAGGGTAATTTTTAAATTGGGAGCTGGTGCCATAAATTTATTAATGGGAGCAAGTGGACAAATTTTTGCATGCAGATGCATCTAAACATGGGGAATTAAAATCTACATCTACATCTGAAATATCTCCACAATTGCTGATTTGCAGCAACATTTTATATCGCAAGAAGTGGATTTTCCAACGTTATAGGGTAATTGGTAAATTGGTAACTGGTGCCATACATCTATTACCTATTGCGAGTAAGTGAACAAATTTTTGCATCCTGATGCACCTAAACATGAGGAATTAAAATCTGCATCTACATCTGAAATATCTCCACAATTGTGTATTTGCAGCAACATTTTCTATAGTAAGAAGTGGATTTTCCAACGTTATAGGGTAATTGGTAAATTGGTAACTGGTGCCATAAATCTATTGTTGGGAGCAAGTGGACAAATTTTTGCATGCTGATGCATCTAAACATGGGGAATGAACATCTGCATCTACATCTGAAATATCTTCACAATTGCGGATTTGCAGCAACTTTCTCTATCGCAAGAAGTGTATTTTCCAACGTTATAGGGTAAGTAATTGATAAATTGGTAACTGGTGCCATAAATCTATTATTGGGAGCAAGTGGGCAAATTTTGCATGCTGATGCACCTAAACATGAGGACTATTGGGGGTTCGTGGCCCTGGCGTTTTTTCAAGATGTACAAAATTTGTTTCTATTTTTAATAACTTTTGCTTTTTTTCTTTTTCCCAGGGGGGTTGTTTGCGGCGCCCTTGGTAACTTTTTGATTTTGTTTCTCAATGTGCCTATTGAAACTTATCATAATTTCAATTACAACTATAAAAGTAATAAAAATGACGTATAAGCACGCTATGGCAAAGGGATGCAGAAAACACAGTCATCATGCAGATATTGCGGTTATTTGTTGCCTCGAATTCTAGTATTAGGCACGCATTTAACGTGGACGCTATTTAACCCACCTCAAATGGGCCCCAATCACCAATAACTGTTTCATTTTCAGCACTGATTATAAATCCTTGTACTGGAAGCTGCATATCGAACGTGAACGATGGTCCATTTACTGCATAAATAATTTCACCTGAAATTAAAGTTATTACAGATCTGTGTGAACTCGTCACGTTTTCCATAGAAGCCAATTTTACTATAATTATTATTGGGCTTACCCACTGCCGCTATTCCGAAGACACGACCCATATCAGGAGTTTGAATTGTGAGTGGTTGTGTTGAAGATCTCTTATTATCACGTAGTTCCGCCGAAGGACAAACAACCCTCTTGTTTTCCCTATCGGCTACACAGATACGATCCAAAGATTCTATTAAAGCTGTATGGTGCGGAACAGACAATGAAAGGCATTCTGAAAAAGTCGTTTATCTTTATGTTGCTTTTATCACTGTCTAATAATGAACCATTTCCACTAGGTATCGTTCTCATATGATGTCCTAATGCGGTAAACTTTAGAATTCTGCTATTGCAGTAACCATCTGCAATGAATATTTCGCCAGTAGAAGCAACTGCAACTGACGTCGGTTTGCATAGATGATCGTTATCGTCACCTGGCTCAAAGTTTTCACCAAAAATTAACTCGGGCTCATTCATGTCGGCGCGAAACTGAATTGAAAAGTAAGTGTAAGCGACATTGTTTATTTTAACTTACCTTGAATGCCTGGTGTCTAGCTACATCTGTTATCCACATATTATTGTGACGATCAATTGTAAGCCCATGTGGCATATAAAACAAATTTTTCCCCCACTCTTTTAGAATACGTCCAGTTTGAGGATCTAATGTTAAAACTGTGTGAGAGGATATTGGTCCCAGCTTTCGGTGTTTATAGTTATTGTTGTAATCAAAGGTGCTGAAAGAACATATAAAATAAACTTTTGGAATTTAAAATTTCAACAATATTTTTCAACTAAAATGTAGAAAAAACAGTTTGTACTGTAGATACATTTCAGTTAAAATATAAATGCACTATAATTCACGATAAACTACATGTTAACTCCTTCTCATTTTTTAATTTTAAAGAAATACAATTGTGTTATTCATCTTAATTCGTTCTATGACTACTACTGGTATAGGAAACGTCCGTTACATTACTGAACCTAAGTAATAGTAAATTGTGTTTTATTTGCGAACAATAAGAATTAATGGAGTTTTCAAACGAAATGAGTATTTATGACTAGGGCGTTATGGTACAACAACTCAGGCCAATAAATCAGAAAGTTCTAAAACATTTTTGGTATATTATATTATATACTATGTACGTACATTTAAATAATATAATATTCAATTAGTTTCGATTCGGAATAAAATGTGCTTTAATTTAAGCTTGTCAATAGCAGAATTTTACAAACAACGATCCTTATGTGGCCAACATCCAAATTATTTTTTTTTTCTATAAAATATTTACTTATGATTAATTGCATTTTTAA
Organism: Pyrocoelia pectoralis; assembly: GCA_036250285.1. Classification (NCBI taxonomy): domain Eukaryota; kingdom Metazoa; phylum Arthropoda; class Insecta; order Coleoptera; family Lampyridae; genus Pyrocoelia; species Pyrocoelia pectoralis. Next base: position 12,337,901 of record CM070075.1, read on the forward strand.
ATTTGCGTTATGCAAAAAAAGCTGAAAATACGAAAAATTTATTTTTATTTATTGGCTCGAAATTAAAAATACAATGCACATGCAATTAAGCGAAGGGTGCAAACAAAATTGTACTATAACGCTCTCGCCATAAATACTAATTTCGATTGAAACTTCATTAATTCTTATTGATTACAGCAATTTGAAAGATGTTTCCTGTCCATAGTTGGGACGTTATTCCACGTCCGCCATATCTTCATGATATTATTCCACCAGATTTTCATCTCGTGTACCAAATCGTGACAGTGCTCTGAAAAATTGGCTTAAAGATTTCATCAGATCCAATTTATTCAACCAAAGAATCGAAAAATTGCCAAAACATTACGAATGAATGGTGTACAATGTAGGAAAATACATATTTTTGTTTACAGTTAATTTTAATCTATTACATCCCTCGTAATTCGATGATAGTTTTTATCAACTTTTTTCTTTAAAATTATGTCATTAAAAAATTGGATGGGATTACAATAATAATAATAAGCCAGCATTTTTTCACCCTCACTATATTATTTATATTCTTATTGTTAATTATAATGAAATATATTAATTTGAATAAAGCCCTACAATATACAGGGTGTTAATACCACGTTGTAACACGATGTAACACGGCAGTTAGAACCCATTGAAGCAAATAACTTTTTTTAGTTCAATTTTTTGATTTGGAACTCAAGTTCATAGTTATTGGCGTTTTTTGGTTTTTCAAAAAATCGTCATTATTCCCTTACTTTAAGGAATATTTAAAAAATGCAAAAACTTTCAACATTTACTTTCAGTTCTCTAAAACATTTGTAGTTACAATTATTTTCAAATTTATCAAATAAAAAGGCGACCGATCAACAATTTCAAAACAAAAGATATTTTGAAAACCACTCGATCGATTTTTGAAAATAAAACATTTATAAAATCCTTAAACTATCTACTATAACATTTGTCTGAAACATTTTTTCGATCTGTCCAAAAAAGGGTTTTATCCAAATTGAATTACAAGATCAATTTTAACAAACTGAAACAATCATTTAAAACAAAGTAGGCTTGCAAACAAAACAAGAGAAATAAAACAACGAACAATGAAACAAGAAGGGATAGGGACTCAATTTGATTTTCAAAATGATCATTATTCGCAGCACACCCAAGCCCGGCAGCGTGTTTTAATATTAGAAGAGACACTTACCTGCTTGCCTTTTATATCTTCCGCTGCAGCTCCTATTCTAGCCACCAGTTCTAAATCGGTGTTTACTGGTGTCTCATATACATAGGTCTTTATCCGACCCCAGAAAAAGAAATCAAGGGCAGTTAGGCCGATCCTGCGAGCTCGCCACCCAACTCCTCTGCCAATCCACTTATTCGGATATTCTCTATTTAGTAGTGCTATGACTGCTCGGGTTGTGTGAGCATCATGTTAAAACCAATGTCTTCGTCTGATGTTTAGCGGTAAATCATCATGAAGGTCTGGCAGAACGTTATTTAAGAAAGTAAAATATTTTCACCATTCAATCGTTTTGGGAGAATGTAGGCCCCCCCCCTACTATTCCAGCCCATACATTTACTGAAAAACGTCATTGATGCGCACGAGTAAATGTTGCGTGGGGATTTTCCTAGCACTACAGGTGATTATTGCGAGGATTAAATACACCGTCCCTTGTGAAACAAATTTATCTTGTAATTCAATTGGAATAAAAACTTTTTTTTGGACAGATCGAGAAAAAAACGTTTCAGGCAAATGTTATAAGTAATAGATAACTCGATTATGGATTTAAAAATTTTTTATTTTTAATAATCGATCGAGTGGTTTTCAAAATATCTTGTTTTGAAATATTTGATCGGTCGCCATTTTGTTATTTGATCAAATAGAAAATAAATTGTAACTACAAATGGTTTGTTTAGAGAACCGAAAGCAAATCCCGCAAATGCTGAAAGTTTTTGTATTTTGTAAATATTCCTTAAAATAATCATGGACAATAGTACTTATATTATTCAACGAGAATATAATGACAGATATTACTCACGAAGATGAAGTTTGTACTAGTCGAATAAAACAAACGTCAACCATAATTGTTCTGTCGAGCAAACCCCGCCTTTTTAAAATATGTATCTACATTTGATGGCCTTTAAATTAAAAAAAAACATATTAATCAATCGCGCCATAATTATTAGATACTTTTGAATAAGGATTTTAGGGTTTCTTTTTAACTTGCCTTTTTTATCATAACTATACCTATATGGATGGTTTTAAAAAAAACAATATGGGATAAATTAGTTTTTTTAGCGCTTATAATAATAATGTCCCTAGACATAGGTAATATGATTAATTGAACCCGTGAGTACTGTAATGGCCTGTTAGTAACGAAATATTACTCACGGGTAGGTAATATGCCGTGCTACGCTGCCGACCGAAATCAGTCACGCCCGGCGCATAACGTCATTTCGAGACGACATATGGCGCGAAGTCTCCGAACGTAGATAGGTTTGATGCGAATTGCGATTGTCATTTTCGCGGACGACGCTAAACGCTGTTATACTGTCGCAAAGACGTTGAAATATGAAAGGAACTCGAGATACTTATAATAAACCTTAAGGACACAGTTTTTAAATTGAACAGAAGTAAAAGCTCGCCCTAAAATGTTGCTTCTCGTAAATACAAACCTTTCGTTTGATCCAATTGATTGATTCAAAATATTGGTAGGTAGGTAGATATTGTTTGAAAAAGAATTGATTTATTATCGAAAGTGAAAACTTTTGAAAACAGGTACTGCAGTTTCGTCTCGCAATGACGTCACAGATGCGCAATAGCATACCGTTGTATGTTTACTGTGGGTGTTATTATCTATTCAAAACTAGCGAATAGCAATCGTGAAAAAAATTAATTACACGAAACAACTGACTGAGGCTATGCAAAAATCTGTTTTACCTATTTTCTACAAAATTTTAATTACCTAGCTAATTATCTCATTGTCTGAGCAACACTTTTTATAGTTAACACATATTGCCTCAGTACCGATCAAGTTATAATACGAAACTAGAGAGCCTAAAATTACGGCAAGCCGTTTTACCATTTATTCACTGTAGTCGTTATACCTAGTCATTTTAATTCGAATCTATTTCCATGTCACTTGGGAAAATGAAAATTACGCTATTTTCGTTAAGAAGAATGCAATTTTCATTCTTAATTAAAATTTAAATACAAAAATTATTTTAAATTAAAATGAAAATGATAATGTTTTTCCTTTAAAGATTTTCTTGTAGCATATGTGATGATATTCTTACATCATATTAGTTTTCAGGACATATCTAATCACAAAGATTCATTTTCTTGGGATATGATATCCTTCTAACAATTTTTTATTGGAATGCATTCTTAGAGTTCGTTCATAGATTGTGTATTAATAGGGGGCTTTGGTGTATCTACATTGCTTATAATTGAAATATCTTCTCAATGGAACATTTGGTGTTGCCTACCATCATCACAAAATTATCACGGTGCGGTGTCAAAATTTGAGCCGTATTTTTCATGATAACTTATCCATTAATGCGTTCAGGGTAATTCTCAAAAATGCTATAAGTTTCTAACGTTATACGTAGATAATAACGCCAGGAAAATTTGTTTTCTTTTCTATTTTTCAAAATGTTGCATTTTGCTACTCATTGGCGTTTCTTCTCAAGTCGAATGGAAACGAAATTAGAATGAAAATAGACATCGAATTAAAATAACAAACAGAAGACAATTAAATTAAAAATGAAGAAAAGAAACTTATATCCCATGGAAATTGTCCCGTACATTCGAATTAATAGAGGAAATGGTATGATAACAGATGAATTAATTTGGCTAGGTTATCGCAACACCTAAATAAGTAAACGAGTAGATTTTGTTTACCTTAAAATTGTTGCAGCAACACATTTGTTTTAACTTTAACTATGAATAAATATTTGCAGTAGAACTTAAATTGTAATATATAAAATCATTTTTATGGTAATTTAAAAGATAAATTCAATTTTGGTTAATGAAAAATATACTTTCGTTCAGGTTGGTAAATTCCCAAATTTTCCATAGGGAGCAATAGGTTTTATGTATTTTTTTTCGTAATTAGAATGAAAATATGTATTTAAATTTTAATTAAGAATAAAAATTGCATTCTTTTTAACAAAAATAGCGTAATTTTCATTACCCCAAGTGACATAGAAATAGATTTAAATTAAAATGACAGATTAACGTCGAAAGTGAATAAATGGTCAAACGGCTTGCCATATAAAATCGTGTAATTGTCAGATACATATGTAATTATATTCTAGCATGTAATTAGGAAAAATATAATTGACCATTTAAGCATTTATAAGTTGCTAGTTGCTTATTTAGTATTCCTATATTAATTCAATTTAGAATAGAATACGTTATAGTTTCAGTGTCAGAAAAGAGTAACACTGTCATACATTTTTAGCATAATGTTGTCTGTGCTTTTAGTAAATCAAACGCTTTTATATTTCATTCTGGTAATTAATTGTCTTGTAATTATTTAAAACGGCAATGCAATAGGTATATCGTAAAGTTGTCAGTTAAGATTTACTTAAAAAGGGAATTTGTGGTAATTATTATTTTAACACGCAACACAGGGTTTAGGTGAGATAACTACGAGGGGAGATTTTTATGTTATCTACCTAGCCATGACGAAAATAAGTGACGATCGCAAATTTTTGTTGACAAGTTGTTGTGACATTTTGACGGTTACCGACCAAATTTGGTTCACATCCAATAAGTTTTGTTGTTTTTGTGGTGCCATAACATAACTGACAAGAAATGAGTGAAATTGTGAAATTCAGCTAGAACATAGAAGCGTAATTAAATTCTTGACGAGGGAAGGAAATGATCCCAAGGATAATTAATGTCCATGGGGAAGATTCGCCATCTTATTTTGCAATAAAATTTTGGTCCAAACAATTTCGATGGGGTAGGGAATCAATTCAAGATGACCTAAGATGCGGAAGGCCTGTTAAAGCAAGAACCAACGAAAACATCAAGAAAGTTGAGGTTATGGTCCTAGCAGATCGAAGAACAAGAGCTGCAATAATCGCTGATGAAGTAGGGATATCGGAAACTACAGTTTTAAAAATTTTGCATGAAGATTTAGGAATGAATAAGGTCTCAGCGCGTTGTATTCCGAAATTGCTTAGTCCCAACTCCCGAACAAAAACTGCGAAGAATTTGCGAAGAAAATTTGAGAGCTTTGGCTGAAGACGAAGAGTTGTTTTCGAAAACCATAACAGGGTATGAAACGTGGGTGCATCATTGGGATCCACCTACAAAACAAGAGTCCATGCAGTGGGTCCACAAGGGATCTCCACCGCCGAAGAAGGCAAGAACGCAGAATTCATTCGGAAAGCTGATGGCGATAGTGTTTTGGGATATAAAAGGAATCTTACTGATCGAATATTTGCAAAAAGGTTCTACAATAACAGGTAGATAATATAAAAATCTCCCCTCGTACCTATCTGCTGAACCTCGCCCTGAACTTCTCGTTCTTTATGCAATTTATTCTTTCATGTAGAATAGCATAATCCATTATAATTATTATAACGCTCATCGTTCGCAAGAGTAACAACCCCACAACGTTTTTAAAAATAGAAGCTTTTGATACCATTTTTCAGGCTATTTCTTTCATTAAGCAATTTAGTCTTTTGATCCGTTAAAACCATTATATATAATTATAAAACGAATAATCTCGAAACAACGAACCGAGAACTTATCATTTAGATAAAAAAACGTAATAAGAAATATAGGACAGTAAAATAAACGTCATATCTCAAAATTAAAAAGAGTACCTGGTAGCAATTAACGCTTTATATTATGTAATTTAAAAAAGATAAAAGTTCTTTTTCTCACCTCGCATCCCAAACTCTATCAGCTCTGTGAAAAATTACCGGTTGCTGATGAATATTGACGGATACTCCAGAAACTTGTCCTAAATTCAAATCAATTTCCGGCCAATTTTCCACTTCTTGCGGAGTAAGTTCTGCAGAAGAGGAGGGTGCAGGTTGTTGTGAGTCGACAATGTAATTTCTTTTTGATTTTCATTCTGTAATATATTTCAAATATAATTTAAATCGGTAACGCATCTTGTGTTGCCTAATAAAAGGTAGACGACCATGATATTACTATAACCAGTTCCTTTCTAATCTGACGGTAGCTCGACTAATTACCTACATATGTTATTATAACTTTAATAAAGTAATAAAAATTGGTCTTACCTTTGAATGAAGAGAGGCGGAAAGTTTCAAAAGTTGCCGAAAATCGTTATAAAAATCCGAATTTATATTTGTAGGAACAGAATTAAACGCAACGGCGCTTAAAACCCCATCAAAACATAACAATGGTAGAAGAACAGCGACGAGCTTCGTCGCCATTGCTGTACTTGCGGGAAATCAATGTTTCTCCGAATACGCGCATGTTCCTAAACCTAAAGTATTCTGATAATATCTTTTATCAAACAATTTTCCCACTGTTACGCGGTCAAGGTTAATCGATAAAATAAAAAAAAAAACGTCACCCAGAAAATTTATTAACGTACACATAGATTAATTGGAAATATATGTATATGTATAGGTTACACCAAGTATAAGTTTATGGAAATCACATTACCAAATATAAGTACACATTGAATAATTCGAAAAGATGTATGTACACATCAAGTGTAATTAGGTAGGTATAATTATCACATAGCTCATCGAACACGTAACGAGTTAATTAACCGCTGGGTTTTGAATGTTCCCAGCGGTTTCTTCTTTGCTAGGAGTTTTCTTCATATCCTGGTTGAGTCCATATGTAACCTGTGGCAGTCATTGAACAAAAGGCATTGTAATAACGCCCCGGTGCTCTACAATATGACCAGGTTGGGCATCTACAACGGAATAAACTTTGAAATTCTTCCTTACACACTTCATTCCACCAGCATATTCGCTAAAATAATTAAAAATAGCTAGGGGTCGTATCAAATAACACAGATTGAAAGTTACCTCCGTTAGATATCCATGTATGGATGTATCGGATATACTTCTTTTAGCTAAAACGTGACAACTCACTTCTTTACCGATGATGATAAATAATGACAATAAAATCCACTGAAAAAGAATGAATTATTTCATTATTCACGTACAAATATTGTTTCTACCTTCCACAGCATTGCAGAGTACGCAGTCTGATATTGATTTGCTAAACATAGTAACCCTAGTGGAAGTTATGGGAACTGCAGAAATAAGTCAAAATTGAAATTATTGATCTAATTTATTTGTACGAAATGGTATCTAATTATAACAATAGGCCTTTATAAAAGATACAAAATAGTCATCTTCATTCGTTTAAAGCAAAAATTTGTAATATGGCCATTAATGTAAACCCGCCCGCAATAAAAACGGCTCTAATTTTCCGACACTTTCTACGTTCCTTTGCCCTATTTAAAGTTTCGAAAAAAGTAATATATAAAATCGTACCAGCCGATAAACCTTCCAATAATAGAATAGCAAACGATTTGGCACTAGTTTCTAAATTAGTAGTTAACGTAATAAATAAACCTAGTAACACTCCAAAAGAACTGGTAGAAGAAAGCATGAACAGGTGTATTAAAGTACTTTTAGTTGAAGTGCCGGCCATCACAACTTCACTCCCAATAATAAACAAAGTGGTCGACGAATGTATAGAAACTGCTGTGAATAAGTACCAAATGTTCCTATTCGATCTTTGAAGTCCTATGGCGAATCCCTCATAAAATGCGTGAAGAGATACAGCCATAACCATTAAGATGCCTCTAAACACTTGCTTCTGGTTTGTAACTCCCTCTTCTATTAACTCATCAATTTCGGCATTAACGTTTGTATCCACATCCAAATCGGCTTCCATATTTATCACAGTTTCTAACGGCTCAACATTTTCCGTTTGAATACCTTGATCTACTGTATCTACGATGAGGTCGCAACTAAAATCGTCTAAATAGACCTTCTCGTTCTTCTCCATATTTGCATAATTGTTTGCTATAGTCTCAACTGGCAACACTTCAAAGGCCATTTCGGTATACAAATTTGGCGTTCCAACCTGCACCTTTTCACTTTGATCCGAAACACACGTAATTGCAGTTGGAATCTCTCTGTCTTTCTTCGGTTTACGCAACAATAACCAATTACTTAGTTCTTCCGAAAAATATATAGTAAAAAATCCCAATGATATTACTAGCTGAGAGTAAGGATAATTGGCTTGAAGTACTCCATATTTTTTTAAATCGAGAACAAAATAACTAACTTCGGGCATCATATGCAAAAAGCAGGTAGCAAAAAGAACACCGCCACCAAAAGATTGTATCATAGCAACAATTTCGTCTAAAGTTTCGCGTCTACTTTCGTTAATTTGCACTTTTCCGTCACACGAAATTGTCAACCACGAGTACACCTTTATTGGTAAAATACCAAATAAAAAACGAATTAAACCGAACAATAGAGCAACTACTAACTTTGTTACTATTAAGTCCATGATTAAAACTCCTACGGATACTCATCTACTCTACTGCACTAGTTAAAATGGTACCTACTGAAACAAAATTTCATTGATGTAACGGAATCTATTGATGGTTATTTTAAAATATGTACGAGGGAATTGGAGGTTTGTGTGCCTAACGTAATTAATACTCTCCTAGTATTTTTTCAGTCAATATTTATTTAATATTTAAAGGGAGAGGAACTCTTAATATTTTATGCGGAACATTACCTCTTATCAATTATTTATACGATTGTTTAAAGTTACTTGTTATTGAATTAGGCTCTCTTTTTTACATAAGTTATACGTCAACTCGTTTGAGGTCAAAAAAATATCAAAACGCATTATTTTTGTTCAAATTTTGGTTAGCAAAAAAGATGGAAGAGATTTGTTAACTTATTACTACCTATATATCAGTATTTAAGACGTAGAACTGTTAACCTACCAGCGCTATTCTCATTATAATATTGACGTTGAGTAATTACAGGTTTTGAGTCAAGTAATGTAAATGTAATGCCCTAAATAGGTATATGTTTCTATGTCGTAGCGTTACACATTCTTTGATCTATCATTCTATTCAGATCAAAAGCTACTCGTCATTAATTTTTAAAAACTGTTACAATAGTCATTAACAGTCACTTAGACCTTGTTTCCCGAATAAAACTGACATTCGTTTAAATTTGTATTTTAAAGTTGAACAAGAAATATCGTTCACGTATCAGCTTCTAATTAGGTTTGGTCCATTACTTGAACATTTTAACTTCATAATGCATTACTCAACATTAAAATTATGCAATGAAAATATCCTGAATGTTTTCCGACGCTGAGAGACAAATAAACAAATTTTATTGTTGTTATTGTTCAAGTGTTTCTGTTATGAAACATTATAATCTTGGTAACATATAGAACAAAATAAGTAAAGAAGAATGCAAGCAGAGGAATAAGGTAAGGAACAAAAAGCTACTTGGATTCCAATTTTTCTTTGGTTTACTAGTAGTACAGTCAAATAAATCAATATTTTCTCTAAGAAAGGAAAAAATTCCAGATATATGCTGTGCATTGATGGAGGGATGTATTTTTCGGTTATTATGAAGGTACAAAAAGCCGACCCCCGTATCGTGTTCGCTAAGAAAATTACAGTGCAAAAAATAACTTCAATAACTCCAAAAAAAATCACGTTTAGGTGAAAAAGGGAAAGTTGTAGAGAATGTAATTTTACACGAAAATGGTCGTTACAAAAATTTTGTACGAGCACTTGTACTCGAGCTAGATTTTTTAACGCAAGGCCCATTTTGTGAGAAATGAGAAAGTGTTGAGCGCATCATGCATTTTGAAAAGTTTTGCAAAATTACTTAATTGAATATAATATTTTGTAATTAACGCTTTGCATCGAAGGCCAAAGTAGGCTAACGCCACTATGTGTCGGCTCGTCTGTAACTCATCATGTTTCCCGACGGCCGGTCCTTTCTTGTGTACTATTCGGCCTAAAAATATGGTCCCGTACATAACGATACCTAAATGTATGCAGAATCACTGGAATTAATTGAAAAAATTCTCAACAATTGTTAAGTAGGTACATTATTGTTAACATTGCAAAGACTCAAAATTTCATGTTGAAAATTGCAAGCATTTTCAATCATTCATAGCACAACACTACTTATTAAAAATTGAATTTGAACGTAATACTTTGTAGCAAATTTTATTACCTTTAATTTTGATCTGATACGTTTTCTTCGTAAAATCAATAAATATAAAGATATCAGCAAAAGAAAAAGTAGAAGGATGACTTGTCTATCATTTCTTCAAAAAACACCACTTTTCGAGGGTGTTTTTAATAATTTATCACATCCGCATACCAACTTATATGATTACATTATTTTTATATGATTACAATGTATTGAAATAAGTGAAACACAATTTCTTACAAATTATTTCGCACATATTTTTACAATGCATTATTAACGTTGCTCGAAATTACATTTCAAAAACAAACTTTAAACAGTTGTATCTCCGAGACAAAACAACGTAAGCAGATGAATAAAAGAAGACTTTCAAGGTAATTTAACTCTTCTCAAAAAATATGTAGGCAATATATGACGTACAACTCACCACAAGTAACTTTTTTTTACAAAATACACGAAAATGCAGCAGTTTTTTATGTTTTGTAGCATTATCGCACTTCACATATTTCCAAAACAAGTTTGTATACAAAATTTTCGAAATTTACTTATCTTTCACTTGTATAAGATGTAAGATTTCAGTTAGAGGTATAGATTTTGAATTATTAGTGATTTTATCATGAAGAAACTACATTCGATAAACGATATAAATGTTAAAAAAATTCATATCTCTGTCAATATTGATCGTACAAAAAGAAATAAAAAAATAAATTGTTCGTAATTAAATTGTCTACAACTGGCATTTCAACCATTTTCCCATCCGATGCGCCGTTTTGCAAAATTTTTCAAAATGCATGATGCGCTCGAGACACTCTCATTTCTAAAAAAATGGCCCTTGCTTAAAAAAAATCTACCTCGAGTACAAGTGCTCGAACAAAATTTTTGTAAGGACCTTTTTGCGTAAAATTAGATTCTCTACAGCTTTCACTTTTTCCTCTAAAAGTGATCTTTTTTGAGTTATTTTTTATTTTCCTATAATTGGAAATTTCTTTCTATTGGACAATAAATGTTATTATTATTATTAAAGAAACCTATTTTTGGCACCTTTTTTGCACTGTCATGTTCGTAGCGAACACGATACGATAGTGGGCTTGTTGTACCTTTATTATAACCCAAAAATACACCCCTCCACCAACGGACAGCCTATTTGGAATTTTTCCTTTCTGAAATTAATTTTGAATGGGCTATAGGCAGTGAAGAAATTCATATTTAATTTGGTATGAGCGAATTATGTAGAATCAATGTAAGAATATTCAAGGACTTCCCATTTGTCACTGATCGAAATAGTATTAGTGACTTGCCTAGGAGACGTGCATGTCGTCTAATTTCTTCTACTCAGTTTTTAAGATTCTAAAGATATTTTCAATTTTCAATTTTTCAAGCAGCCAAGTCGCAGTCCCACTCCCCCTTTTTCTACCACAGGAAAATCCGCGAGGTTATTGAGATCTTCAAACATCCCACCAATTTCAACCGTAACGAAAGATGGTCTCTTCCTGGCTATGGAAATCTGTTATCTCATTGGCTGATGTGCCAATTTTCCCTGGCGGAATAGGTTTAATAGCCAGGTTTAGCTTTTTCTTTCCAGTGTACCAGCGTGTGCAGTTTTGTGTAGCAGTATGTGTTGGTTCCGTTGGTTCATTTGATAAGATTTTTTATATCAAATCAAATCAAAATAGGTTTATTGTATTTTCTTACATAACAATCAAATAAATACACGATTCTATTCCCCCTCTTACAACTACTCCCGCCTGTCCTTCCCCCTACTTTCCACCTTTTCCCTCCTTTCCAACACTTCCCTCATCCATCCCAACCCTTCCCCCTTCGCTCCTAGTATCTCCTTTCTTACCCTTCTCTCTTCTCTCATCTCCTCGCATTCCCTTAACATATGTGCCATGTTCTCCCTCCCCTCCCTACACATTCTGCACACTCTCTCCTCCTCCTCCCGCCAATATCTATTCTCTCTCTCCTCGTTTCCACACCTAAACCTCGCTACAATTCTCTTTTCCTTCAGACCCATCTCCCCTGTCAGGTACTTGGCCTTGCCCTCTACCATGATCTCTCCATATCCCTCATTATATCTCCCTTCGGCTATCTTCTCTCTCCTTTCCTGCCCTTGCACATCCCTATCCCTCATGGCCACCTCCTCCACCATCTCTCTTCCTTCCTCCCTCCTTCTTTCTACCTCCTCCCTCGCATACCCCACCCTCTCGTAATATAGTCTCCTGTCCTCTTGCCCATACTTTATCCGCTTCCCCCTCATCTCCTTCATACATTCATTCACCATTTTTATTTCTACCTTCTTCCTGACTTCCTCCTCGTACTTCACTGCCCTCCTTCCCGCCTGCACTCTCAATTTTTCCACTTTCGCCTCTTCCCCCACAATGTACCCCGGTGTCTCCCTGTCCAAACCCAGCGTCCATCTCCAATACTTCTCTTGCACCTTTTCCAAACTCTCCCACTCCTTCCACCCCCATATCTCCGCACCGTATCCCATCACGCTCCTCACCAACTTCTCAAATAACCATCTCCTCTTTTCCATGTCTTTCCCGAACACTCTTTCCCCTATCCCCCACACACTCCCCACTACCCTATTTCCTCTCTTGGCCAGTTCCCTTATGTGTCCCTCATCCTTATTATCATATCTGACTACATATCCCAAATACTTCCACTCCTTTACACTTTCTATCTCGTCCCCCCCCCCACCACCACTTTGACTTCCCTCCCCTCCCTCTTCTCTTCTGGAAAACCATTATCTTCGTCTTGGCCACGTTTACCCCTAAGTCTTTTTTCCCCAAGTACCCCTTCATCACACCCATTGCCCCCCTCATTTCGTTCTCACTGTCTGCTACCACCACTACATCATCCGCGTACGCGAGCGCCCACACTTTCACCCTCCCTATCACTACCCCTCCTCTTTGGTGTCTCCTCAACTCCTCCTCCAAATCCCCTATGTATAGCGCGAATAAACTCGGGCTCAACGGGCATCCCTGCCTCAGGCCCTTTGTCGTCCAGAACCTTCTTCCTTCCTCTCCCCTCTCTCCGGTCACACACCTTGTTTCCTCGTACAATTCCTCTATCGCCATCACCAGCTCTTCTCCTATCTCATATCTCCTCAACATTCCCCACATTTTCTCTCTGTTTACATTATCAAAGGCTGCTTTTATATCCATAAACAGCCCATACATCTTCCCCCCTCTTCTCTCCATCGCCTTATTTACCAACTGCTTCAGCACATAAATATTATCCACCGCCCTCCTTCCCTCTCTGAATCCCGCCTGCCAGTCCTGTACCAACTTTTTGTCGATCACTTCCCTCTCCAGTCTTGCTCGCAGCACCTCCGCATATATCTTGTACCCCGCACTCATAATGCTTATTCCCCTATAGCTCTTCGCCTCTTTCCTATCCCCCCCTTTATATATTGGCACTATCCTAGCTTCTTTCCACTCATCTGGGACCCCTCCCCCTCGCCACACACCCCCTAGTATCCCTCTTATCTTCTCTCTTGTCTTCCCCCCCGTATACTTCCACTGCTCTCCTTGTATTCCATCTGGCCCTTGTGCCTTCCCTAACTTTACTTTTCCCAGTGCTTCCTCTACCTCCTCCCTTGTTATCTCCCCTCCCTCTCTCTTTCTCGCCCCTCCCTCTTTCCCCACTCCCGGTTTCTCCGTCACTCCTCCCACCACCTCCATGCACTGCTTCCTCCATTCCTCCCCACCCAACTCCGTCACTCTGCTTTTGCCTGTACCTCTTCTCCTGTTTATAAATTTCCACATATCTTTTTCACTTTTTAACCCCCTTATCTCCTCCTCTATCTCCTGCTTATACTCCGCCTTCCTCCTTCTGCACTCTTCCTTATATTTCCCCCTTAACTCTTTATATACCCCTAAATCTATTTCCCCTTTCCTCCATTTCTTCCTCGCCCTTCTTACTTCTTTCCTTGCTCTCTCACACCTCCAGTTCCACCACAGCTCACCCTTCCGCGTCCCTCTATTCTTCCTGTATCTCTTCTTCTCCGCAAAATGCTCCATTTTTTCCATTAACTCCCCACCTCCGCCCCTCCTTCCTTCTCCTCCCACTCCACTTTCTCCAGTCCTTCTCTATACCTTTCAATACTCTCCTCTGCCCATACCTTCTTCTCACCCCAGATCCCTTCCCCCTCTTCCTCTTTCCCTTCCACCTCCATCTCCTCTCTCATAAACAGCTCTAACGGTTTGTGGTCGGAATCCTCCTCGTCCCCCACCCTCAATTTTTCTACCAACCCCGCCCTCCTCGTTTACTATCACATAGTCTATCACTGATTCCCCCCTCTCACTTATAAACGTGTACTCTCCCTTCCCTCCCTCCTCCATATTTCCATTCATAATCGTCCAACCCCGTTCCTCACACAGGTTCAGCAACTTCCTCCCCTGTCCATTTACCTTCTTGTCCATCGACACCCTCCTCCTCATCTCACCATCCACCACCATCCCCCCTCCTCTCCGATTCTTGCATTAAAGTCACCACCTATTATCAATCTCCCTTCTTCCCTTTCCCCTATCACTTTTTCTACAGCAACTCTCGTCTCCCCCATCTCCTTCCCGTACACGGTTACCACGTTATACTTTTCCCCTCCCCTTGCCTTCATACACCTCCTCACTACTCCCTCCACTTGCCCATTGTCTCCTTCTTCCTCCCCTTTCCACTCCTTTCTCACCCCTGTGATCATCCCCCCTTTTGCTCTGCCTTTTTTCCCCTCTCTCACCGCGAACTGGACTTTCCACTCATAGCCACCTGGCAACCTATCTTTCCATTTATCCCAGTCCTTCTCCTCCAACCACGTCTCCACTATTCCCACCATCACAAACCCCCCCAAGTAACTCCAAAAGTCATTCCCCTTATTTTTCACCCCTGCCACATTCCAAAACAACACCTTAGCCTGTCCTTTTACCCCACTTATACCACTTGCCCTTGTCCCTTCCTTTTTCCCCTTCTCCCCCTTTAGCTTACTTAGTTTTTTGACACTTCGCCCCCTCGCCACTCCCGAACCGCACTTATCTCCTCATCCCAGTCGTATCTTATATCCCCTACCCACATTTTCCTGTAACCCACCCTCACCCTTGCGCCTTTGTCTCTCTCGCCCTTGGCAATCTTTCTGATTTCCTCTTGCACTCCCCTTTCCTCCCTCGTTAAATCGTCGTCGATGTATACATCAGTATTTCTTAGCGCTCCTTTTCTGCGCATTATTTCCATCTTCTCATTCCAGCTACCCAGTTCCACCCCCACCAGTTCATTCCCTGCTCCCTTATTGATAACCCATACAGCCCTAATACTAACACTCACCCCAAATTTGTCATGTAAAAACACTCCTATGTCCTTTTCCGGTTGTCTCAACTTGCCCCCCCTTACTACTATGTTATTCTTCCTTCTCATCCTTTCGCTCCTCTCCATCTCCCTTTTTATTTTTTCTATCTCTACTTTAAGCCCCCTCCTCTCCTCGTTCCACTCCCCTTCCTTCCTCTCTTGCTCCTCCTTCATTACCCGTATCTCATTCCTGAGGCTTGCGATTTCATCGCTGTTCTCCCTTAGGCCTTTCTTCACGATTTCTAAGTCCTCCCTTATTTCTTTCCCCATAGCCTCCAGCTTCTCTAGAACCTTCTCCATCTCTTCCTCCTCTACTCCTATCTTCTCACTCCTTCCTTCCACTCCCTTGACAGGAGATCTTTTAGTCACTTTACTGCCCTTAAAAGCCTTACTCTGCCCTTCTAATTCCTCCTGTGCAATCCCTAACTCTTCCCTATCCCTTTTCCGGCTTAGAAACTCTTCGATGGATCCTCAACTACCTGATCTCACCTTCCTTCCACTCATATATTTTTGGTTCGGATGTCCGCACTAGCCAAAATTTACCCCTTTATTCGTACCTTTCTCACTCTGCCGTGTTACGTATTATTTCCCTCTACATTTTTGTTTCCCTTTTAGTTCCCAAGAAATTTCTTGTCCCTTTTCACTTCAAAAGCACTACGGAAATTCCCGCGTATTTCCCGTAAATTCTATCTAAGATATACTCGACCTCTGACTTGTACTGTTTATCCTTATCCGCGCACTACGATATCGCGCTGCGTTATGTACTTACGTTCGGTTATTAATTACTTCTAATTTAGTCCACTTCTCCTTTACCTCCACGCCTTCACTGACTCTATTTTTTCGCTGCTTTTTCCGGTACCACTTTGCACTTTTTCCGACCCGTTTAACGACTATAAAATTGAATAAAACCGAGGAGCGTTAGAAAATTGCGCCGTTCGCATCAATAACTAGAATAGAATGATAAGATTTTTTATATATGTTTATTTTTTGTGTTTTGTTTCTTGGTCTAATGATCTTACGAATGTGGGCGAAATGTTGACTTTTCAATATTGACACAGTTCTGCCCCGGAAGTCGTCTTTATCTTACAGGGACCTTGCTCCGGAATTTTTTTTACATATTTGCGCTGTAAATGATTCTTAAAAATAAACTTATCTGCTAATATGGAAGACCTAATCAATACTATTTTCGATTAAGACAATGAATGGTTTATCATCCACTTTTGTAGATAATAGTTCAAAAAAATAACAAGATTTGATAGTAATGTACCGTTAAGACGAAACAAAGCAATTAAGTCACATTGAAATAGAAGATCTGATGATGACATTTAAATCGATTTCACATGTATAAATGTACGCGAAAGAAGTCGCCCAATTCTTCGTAGTTGTGATAAATTAAATTAATCGATACCCCTCTACGCAATCCTTTAAAATGCAAAAATTCAGTGCCTATCTTCTATGTAAACGTAAAAATCATTTTTTTAAGCCTGTAAAGAGACATTTTGTTGTACGAAAGGCTGGATTCTAGAAAGAAGGGGTTATTTTTTCTCTAAAAAACTAAGAGTTAATTATGCGAAGGGATTAGAAAAGGATTAAAATAAGATGTATGTCGCATTTTTTTCCATCCAAAGGAATACGAATTATAAAGAAATGAAACATTCGTCACGTAACAAATTGCAGTAATTCTAGAAGTCGCTGAAAACAAGGATGCTCAGTAATGCTTTTCTGATCGCTTTGTATAATTAACTCTGAGATTATTAGAGAAAAAATTACTGTTTACTTTTGGATAGAAGATACTGTAGTTTTGCATTTTGGAAGTTTGCGTAGAGGGGTATCGAATAAATTAATTTATCACAATTACGAAAAATTGGTTGAATCTATTCAGTGATTTTGGTATATTGTTAACAATTACATTTAGTCTTTAATAATACGGGAGTAGGTACCCTATTTCTTTAGTTTATATAGATTATTTTGAAAATCGTTCCAGTTTGCTAAATCAAATTTCTTATACCATAAATATTTTGTAGTTTACCATTTCCTTTTTCTCAAAATACGGTTTAATTGCAAATTAATTACTTATTAATTTAAAATCGAATCGATCCACGACCACGACGATCAACATCACAGGTGGAATTAAAATCAATGGATAAAACTGCCATAACTTTACCCGTAAGTGAAGCAATTTCATACAACAAAGTAACTAACCCTTTAAAAATGCTTATCGAAGATTTGGGCAGTAGGCAGAATGGTCTTCGGCGTTTTGGACTTGTCAAATCCTTGAGTCAGCGTTAAAAGGATCTAGACATGGGTGAGAGTGACAGTTATAAATGAAGAACCGCTTGTGCATTGAGGAACAGACCAAACTAACCGAAACGACAAGGGAGGAATGCTGATTGTAGTTCTTCCTTTCTAAAGATTAGGAACCTTGCCAAACCAAATGCGATGAGTACTTCTGTGCAATTGGGACTACAACATCAGCAGCTATCACAGAAACAACTGCGGGAGTTAGAAAGAGCGGCTATGCTACCGCAGTAACCGGTTGTTAGATCTTGCTTCAGTGTTACCAACCCGCTCTGTCCGATTACAAATTGGGAAGAGCTTGCGACGAATCCAACAAAGGTAACTCTGTCCTTTTATATAGATGAGCATGAAAGAAATAATAACATACGTGTTGAAACCAACGAATTGGGAAGGCCTTGAAGGAGCATTACAATACTAATAAACGTCGTTACCGCCATATTCGGAAATCTACTTTAGGCCTGAGCCACATTTGAATTATAATGCTTCTTCCAACTGTTTAAATAATACTTTTCTTATTGGAAATACCTAAGTAGACGGGTATGTTGAATTCAAATATAAATTTAAACTTACCTCAGGATTTATAAACACATACATATTTTCGAAAAAATCCTAGAGGAGCTTTGACTGAGGTTAGGAGAACATAGAATAGAGATTAACCAATACGTATGAGTTTTATTTAAAGTAACAATAATAATAATAATCAAACAAATGCAGTAATAATATGGTTATATTTGTATTAGCTGTAGTGGAATTATGAAAATAAATACTTTCATTATTATACTTATTTTCAGATATCACAGCATATCTATCATCACACATTTAAAAGAAAATATTGTACTTTTGTATTTAGAAGAGTTATGAAGTCAGAAACTTGTAGCATACGACAAAAATCACTAAATCGTTAATTCACTCAGATATTTTGAAACTATCGGTATTAATGACAACTTAGAAACGTGCATTTAAACCTAGGCATTTGGGAAAATAAAGAACGAACTGTAAAAATAAGCGGCAAAGCTTGTCAAAATAGTCCTATCTACGGTGCTGTTAACAGCTACCTCCTACCATTTAATAAATAAATAAATAAATAAATGGTCCTACTTACAAGGAACAACTAGCACAAAGAAAACAGAAATTTTTTCAAATACAACTGTGATTTGCAAGCACTTTAGTGACCTTTTCAACATTGTCTAAATTCAAAATGTGCAAATTTGAAATTAAGGACCAACAAAATAGTATATTTGCGTGTCTTTAGTTTCGTGGAAGACCAGTAATTTTGTAACTGAACAAATAGTCACTAATGACATAACAAATGTCACAGATTTCTTATCTTGCAGTTGTTTTCCAAATTTTATTAATGTTACTCAATTCGTATACATTCAAGCCCAGCCATCAGAGAAAAACCAGCCCCAAGAAATGCCGCTCGGATTAAAATATACACTCTTCTTTCTTTCTCGCGATTTAAAACTTCGAAAAATGTGATATATAATATGGTACCTGCTGAAAGTCCTTCTAACAGTACAACCGCAAAGGATTTCGCACTAGTGTGCAATTCGGTTGTTAAACTAATTGTTATCCCTAAAACAACCCCAACGGGACTTGTAATTGCTAAAAAAAACATATGAATCAGAATTGTACCTGGTCTCGTACCCGCTAAAAAAATTTCTAAACCAATGCAAAATAAAATAGTTGCCGAATGAATGGAGACAGCTGTAAATAAATACCATATGTTTGTTATAGAATTTTGCAAACCTATAGCTAATCCTTCAAAAATTGCATGAAAGGATAACGCTAATACAATTAAAATACACCTGAAAATTTGCTGCTTGGTCTTATTTTTCTCTTCGATAATTTCTTCTAACTCAGCATTTATTTCAGGATTTAACTCCAATTCAACGGCTGCGTTAACATTAGCTTCTGTTTGAATTTCTTCATCAACGTTTTTATTATCCTTGATACCATTTTCATTCTTCCCATTTTCTTGTTCTGGCACAATCTTGTTTTGGTTCGAAATGACCGATGAGGTTGACGTCCTGTGTGAAGGAATCCTCTTGGTGCACGGTTCTTTGGGAACCTTAGAAAGTAGAAATTGACTCAATTCTTCGACAAAATAGATCAGAAAAAAGCCAGCAGAAACCACTAACTGTGCGTATGGATAATCATTTTTCAGCTCTCCGTATGCTTTTAATTCTTCGACCGAGTAATTTACTTCTGGTATCATGTGAAGGAAGCACGTTGCGAATAAAACACCTCCACCGAATGATTGCACTAAAACAACGGAACAATCTAACTTTTGTCTTTTACTCTTATTAACGACTCTCTTGCCGTGTTCGACATTTCCACTAATTTTTAACCACATACATAAGTAAATAGGAAAAATTCCGAAAAGAAAACGTATAATTCCGAACAGTATCGCCACTATCACCTTTGTATAAACAATGTCCATATTTGACAATTAGGGTTGATTATTACATAGAATCTTTTGTACGTTAGAATTCGATTGAAATATGTGGGTCATAACGATTAACATAACATTATACACTACGTAAATTTATTATAGGTACCAAATACAACGTATATTCGCTGAAATTGTGCTGTGGCGTGATGCAACCATGCTACCACGCGAATTCTTATAACTGACATTGAAATAAAGGAATCGATTTCTTCATTAGCTTATTAACGAATATGTTTCTAATTCCTACAACCTACAACTGAAAGGGTAGCACCATGGTAACAACAAACATTACGGTTTTATTGAGTATTTGTCAGAGCGCTGACGGTTATTTTCATTTATAAGTACATACTTCACGTTGCTCTTTCATCGGGAAAATGTTTGGAAAAATTGAGGTGCCAAAACCGAATCCGAGAATTCGTCCTCGTCCTGTAATGGTAGATTACAAATTAGCTACACCCACACCGTATTCTTGGGGACATGTAAGTAACTAATTCAATTAATTTTATGGAAGCTATAATTTCGCGAGTAGGTAACTTAAATTATTTTATTGAATTAACTTTATGTGTCTATTGAGGAATGTTTTCGTGACTTGGCAAATTAGTTGCGACACTTGAATGTTGTTGCGTGAATGAAATTAACTCGAAAACAAAGGTGAAAATCTATTACAATTTTTACCTACATCAGGTAAAACAAGTTCAAAAGGTGCGAATTTTTATAGAATTCTAATTTCAACCAACTTCAAAACTCTAACTAATTAATTAATTAATTACAATAGTATATAACTAGCTAACTATAGGTATAAAGACACCGGCAAAATTAGGGGTTTGTTTGTTTGGTATAAGTAAGAAAAAACAAAATCTAGGGTTGAATATTAGTTATTTATGGAAAAACAATGAGAAAAGGGTAATTTAGAAATTTCGAATTTTCCGAAGAGAACATTCACATGGACAGTATGTTGAAAAGTGTTTTAATAATCAAAAATAATAACATGTGTTGCCTCCACGGGCTCTTATAAGGGCTCAGATGCTCCTAATGACACTTTAGATTATTTCCTGCGGTAAATTGTCCCACTCTTCGATCAGCGCTAATTTTAACTCCTTAACATTCCTAAGAGCTTGATTCCTTTCTCATACCCTGCGTCCAATCGTGCTGCTAATCCATTTTGGCTATTCCGACGTAATGTAGATAATCATGCATCACCTGCGCAGTGTCAGGGCCTTGCGTAATCGTGCAAAAACACATAATCTGGGCCTATGAATGGGTTAAAAGGCATTACATTGGACTCCAAGGTCTCTGTTATGTACCTGTGTGCAGTTAGAGAACCGCCATCAATGATGATCCGGTCAGAGTTGTGCTACCCTGGCCTACACCATAACGGAGCCTCCAACGTATGACAGCGTTTCCGTAAAATTTGCATGATGGTAACGTTCTCGACGATACCTCGACATCCTTTCCCTCCCATCGATGAAATTTACGTAGAAATGGCTTTCGTGAGGGAATAAAACTTGACTCAATTCATGGGACCAATCTTGGTGCTGACCAGCGAACAACTCTAATCTTGCAACTCGATGACTCACCTCACGTTTTGGCGCTTTTGCTGCTACGTATGATTTCAAACCAACTTCATTTAACCTTCTTCTCACTGTTCGCTCCCTTACTCGCACGTTACGCACGTCTGCCAAGAGATTTCGGGTCTGAACAGCTATTTGACGACGATTTCTCAGCGTTTTCACTCACTTTGTAAGCAATACAATGTTAACTTTCCAATCAAAAAGAACAAAATGAGCCAGCAGCCAGGGCCACCATTGACTACATAAACGAACATTCATAACAAAAACTTTTTAAAGTTGGTTAAAAATGTAGTAAATAGTAATCGTAGTAACCGAGGGAGACGTGGAGAAAGGCGCTATCCTGAATTCTTCACAGAACTATGAATTGGGAGTAGGTTACCATCGGTGTTCGTTCATTCAATGCACTTTGATTATTCGGTGTCCTTTCTGTGCAACCAACGGCGGAAAATCCACTTCTCCAATAAGAAAATTTTCATATTGCAAGAGTTTCCTTGAATTTTTTAAAATACGATTGTTAATCTTTTGCATTGGCTAGCTCAAATTCCTTATTCGTTGCTATTTAACAATGTCGGACGTTTTGACAAGAATATTAAGAACTTGCCCTCAGAAGCTTTTCTCGGTAAACTGTACGTTGAGTTGCTTATTCCCTTGTTCTTTTTTTTAAGTTAAGTATTGTATTGTAATGCATATAATTTTTTACAAAAGATTCTTATTCTAACCCCCTTCCATTTTCCCCCACTCACATCCCTTCCAATTCCTTCTTTCTTCTACCTTCGCCAACCATCCTATTCCTTCCCCTCTCTCTGCTAAAATCTCTCCCCATCCTTTTTCCTCTTCCCTCAGTTCCTCACCTAACATGTGCGTTAAACTCTCTCGTCTCATTCCACACAACCTGCATCTTCTTTTGTCATCCTCCCACCAATACTTCTTTTCCCTTTCCTCGTTCCCGCATCTATATCTTGCTACCATCCTCTTCCTACCCAATCCTTCCCTTAAGTACTCCGGCACCCCTTCTGTAATGATCTCTCCATAGCTCAGATTGTACCTCCCTTCCTCGATCCTTCCTTCGTGCCTTTGCACATCCTTATCCCTATCTACAATGTTCTCTCTTGTGCTCACCCAACATCCTCCTTCCTTCTCCTCAGCACCTCTCTTTTGCATACCCTGCTCTTTCATAGTATCTCTCCCTGTCCTGCTCGTATTCTATTCTTCCTCCTCTCACCTCCCTACAACAGTCTTGCAGTATACTTCCCTCTCTCCCACTCTCCATCCCTTCCTCATACCGCATCTCCAACTTCCCTGCTTGGACTTTTCCCATTTAACTTCCTCTTGCACGATGTACTTCGGCTTCTACCTTTCTCTTTTTAAAGTTAAATAAATTAGTCATTAAATACCAGCTACCACGTTCGTATTAAAAAATTCGGATTTTTCTTGGAACTTTAAAAAGGATCTTGTTAGGTACATAAGACGTTTGGACGAATAAATTCTTTACTAATTAAGGTAAAAAAATTACCCCGGTGCTCATTTTCTTAGGAACATTCCTCCTAACAAAATATCGTATAAATATGTCAACTATTTTAATTAGGAAAATGATTATAATCAGTGTGTGTGTCCCATCTAAAAAGATGCGTGAAATTCCCTAAAACTAGTTTTGGTCAACTTTTGGACCGGAAAATTTTCAAAAATATAAAAAAAAGCTTGATAGGTATGTTAACTTAAAATGAATCCAAGAGACCTGGCTTTGATGGTCGTAAAAAGAACCTTTACGTTTATACAGGGTGGATGTATTGCGCTTTTATGCATAGCATAGAAATATTTTCATCTTATACAGGGGTACCTACATACAGTGGCGACACAAAGCCTTGTTTTCTGTAAACGTTTTTGGTAAATAAACACCTGTGGAATGATGAGTTGACATAAAGATAGAACTCCTGCCCATTAATCAAATTTTACTAGGATGAAGAGCTTCCGAACTGGATAAGAAGAGAGACTCCTATCTTGGCAAGTTCGATCCCCAAAGAAATCATTTCTATGAGATTATAGAGCCCAAGCCAATATGTATAGTTGTTACGTATCGCACCAATCAAAACAAAGTCAACCAGCACGAAAATCTGTATTTGCAATTAGCTATTTTCTTTATTCAAATCCGGACATGTTTAGGTAAGGTGCCAGGTTTGCTCTTCGAAATGGTCCCACACTGAGTCTGCTAAAGTCAGCTGGAGGCAAAAAAGCCTTATCTTGCGAATTGTGCCAATAATCAATTTATGTTAGATATTTACTATAAATATGTTTTTGTAAAATCGTATTAAAATGAGATCATTTATGTAGCAATTTGTCCTAATGGCCTAAAAATTTGTTTATTTGCATTACATTAGCAACCAACAACTTGATTTTTGAGAACGAATCGTACCTTTTATTTTTTCAAAGCTTTAAGGAGGAACTGTTACTTAATTTATACACTTTGGAACACGGTAACTCCGTAAAAAAAGATCCGATGGAAAAAAATAAAAAACTGTTGTATTCGTCTTATTGCCAGCCACAACGTCCATTTGGAAAAAAAATCCATTCCCATTTAAAAAAATAGCCGCCATGATGATATGTCTAAAACAATTAAATTGATAATGTCATCATCTTTCCCCCTCAAATCCATAAGGCTTTTGTCTGAAACATTTTTTGAAAAAATTTCCCCTTTTCGAGATATTCGCGTGCATCGATTAAAATGGTCTACCCTGTATTTAAAGTAATTAATATGTCTTCGTACTTTGTCTATCAAAACAACACGCATTGATCTTAATCCTGCCAAATTGTGATGTATAAATGTTGCGAATTCCAGTACCATAAAATTATAAATTTTTACTCCGACTTATCGAGACAAAGAAACACAAATTGTTCAGTAATTTGACATTCCATCAACAATTCAAAATTGTCACTTTTCAAATACCAATTTATCATAATATTAATTCTCTATGACGAGCGAGCGTGTTCCTCTTCCTTACTACTTAAAATATTAATTAAATTTCTTTTTTCTTGCACCATTACGTGAATAAATAATGGTTGTTCTAGAGGGCATTCTTTTGTTTTAGTCTATCGATCTGTTGTCATAAATTTTTAATTAAAAACGTTCAGTATTTACACACGTGATATAATTCAGTAAATATGAATAATGTCTATTTTTAGATGGGGCGTGCGGCAAACACCGACTATAAAACTAAATTGCTACAGTATAAGCAAAGGAAGGATGCAGACTACATACGTCACGTGGAGGAACTAAATATGCAAAAATCCAAAGATACATTTTGCACGAAATTTGATAAACACGCAGAGAAAAGGCGATTCCAGTGCGAAATAGAAAAACGTTTAAATTTAAGAATGCAAGAATATGAAGACGCAATTGATAAAAGGCGCGAAAAGTAAATTTTTTTAAATTTCTAAAATTTTTTTAATAAATAATTTAATTCGAAGATTGAGGGATTTATTTGCCGATGAGGAAAGGGATTATATTAAAGAGACTATTGATTATACTCAGAGAGGTGGCGAATCTAAAGAGGAAGAAATGAAGAAACGGTCACAAGAAATAATTGCAAAACGTGAGAATGAACGTCTGGAGATTGTAAAAGAAAAGAGATTGCAGCAATATATGTACGTAGCTACTGTTTCAATTCGCCTACTGTGTTGTTTCTAGGCAACGTTGCGTGGATTTACGAGGTGCTATGTCTAAGAAATCCACAATTGAATCCAAGTACGGTCAGTTGCAACAAATAAGAGAAAATGAGGCAAGAAGAGAAGCAGAAAGGGAAATCGACTATTTATGGCACCAAATGACACTGAAGGACGTAGCCGCAAAGGTAAGCATAAACATGTGAAACAGATTCAAAATATATTCTTAGAGAGAACGCGAAGAACAAGATGCTATTCAAAGATATCAAAGGGATAAAACCAATAAAGAAGTTTGGGATATCCAAGTCCACGGCAAGGTAAAATGGAATAGCGTTATATGGCATCCTATTAATTTTATTCCTAGGAACTTCTGCACGAAGAAATGGAACGAGTTGCGCTCGAAGACAAAATGGAATTGGAAAAACTTAATCAGCAAATGAAGAAGGAGGAAATCGAAAGTAATTAGAGGCGTTAGAGAAAGAACCTAACGAGAAATTATTGTTTCAGGATTAATCCAGAAACGGAAGAAACGTGAAGCGTTTGATAAAGAAATTAGGGATCAAATAGAAACCCACGAAAGATTTGTGACGGAAAGGAAAAAAGAGGAGAACGCATTGGATAATGCATTTAATACTTTGGTACAGTTAGAAATAGAAAAAGAAAAGGCGACTCGTGAGGATAATACGGCAATAGCGAAACGTGAAATGGCTATGTACAGAAACAATGTTGCCGAACTTGAAAGACAGCGAACCGAAGAGGATCGTAAATTTAATTTAATGGTCGAAGAATACAGCAAAGATATTCAGCGTAAACAGGATGAAGCTAAATGTAGAATTGAAGCTGCGAAACGGCAACTACATAAAGTGAGTAGCCGACGTTAACAAGGTCTTCGGAGTGTAAGCTTCCGTATTTTAGGAAGTAATGCAAGGAATCGCCGATCAAATTAAGTATAAGAAGATGATTGCGGAAGAAGAGCTGAAAATGAAAAGGGATGACAATGAATTAGCTAGGTACGCTTACGAGATGAATGGACGACTTGCTGTAGAAATGGCACATCAAGAAAAAATGGCTCGTTTGCAATATAAAGATGATCTCTTGAAACAAATTGATTATAAGAAACTTCTTCAGGTAAGATTATATTTCTACTTTATTTCCACTATCCTTCGGATCAGTTTTTTATCATACGGTTTTCAGTATATTTTGGATTCTTTGTTCCATTTTTCTGGCTTCTTTATCAACAAAGGCTTTTCCGAGCATTTTCCCAACCTTGAGGTAATAAATGACGGAAAAGTGTTCATAAGGACGAAATGCCTTACTGGTTACTAATATAATATGTAACATGTCATTAAAAGTTATTCAAAAACGAAATTAGCTCCTTGTGGAAAGCTTGATAGCTAACTTTTCCACAAAAATAAACGGACTTCAATTTGTTATTTAAAGACATCGTTGTAACCGCGTTATTTATTGTTGTTTTTAATTAATCAAAAACAAAATTGAATAAATAGAAAAGTTCTATACAGCGGCATTAAGAAAATTGGTATAAGCGTCTCCCTCTTAGGCTGACAGTAGTCTGTAAACCTGCTATCCGTAGATTCTGTTGTGCATTCTCGCTCAATAAATTAATAGCATAAATTGGAAGTTAATTTCCTGAACCTTCCTGAGTACACTGAAGTACTTAACTAAGCGATCACTATCATTTTTTCCTGCGAACATATTTTTATTTAATGAAGGTATCTAGTTACGAACAATCTTTTGAATCTTATATAGAACAATTAAGGGTAAATAAATTTTGGTCGACGAATCGAAACACCTTGTATTTATTCTTCTTCACAGAATTTAAGAATAAATTACCCACGCCCATCCCCGTTAGCTAAGAGCGCCCCTTTTGTCTGTTACGGCACCTGTTCTAAAGAGAATTCGCATTGCAATAGAGAACAATGTAAGCACCACTACTTGAAGTTTAAGAAAACACTGGTGTGCGACATAGTGTCACACTAACTTTAAAACATTAAGAAAAGCCACTTTCCATAACATTTTCTTCTAGAAACAGTGGAACATTTGTGTATTGCATCATTTTGCTAAAATGTTGATTGAAAAATTTGGAAAATATTCTAGTGTTACGACAACTTTTGGTTGGTAACGCAATTTATAATGCAATGGCTCGGAAGTTCAGTTATAAGGGGCGATATGGGGGTGGGTTAGATATGAGTACAAAACTTAAATTCGGCAAGCAAATGCGGGTAGTCAAAGCAACAGTTAACGAATAAAGTTAAGTAAACTTAGGACGCCACGATAGTTCTTTCAAAAATTAAAGCTGGTAATCAGAACTACGAAAATCTTAGCAGCTTGTAGTAACAGCGATGTGAGTGCTGAAAGAAAATATAGGTACTCGGTAAAGAAGTACACTGCAATAACGGTAATCGTGGTTATAATGAACCAATATAACAGTTAACACTTGGAATGAGCAATTAATGTAATGTTTAACAAAACTGTTTCACAACATTAAATGAAACAATAAGGGATTTACTTTTGGGAACGATTGAAATACACAATAACAAATAAAATGAGGGTAGGTAACAAAATATAATATATCAGCAACCGACTTGTTAACTGTACAAAAGTCAGTAGATGTAATTAAACAAATCTCACCTTATTTCGTAGTAATGTTGATTGCGCAACCACAGTACTGTTGAATTATCTAAACAAAAGAGTTAATTAACAGAAGTTAGGGCTGCAACAAGCAGACCGATTGAAATATAACAGTTACGAACTTGAGACAGTATCGAGTATTGACATTTAACTAATTAGCAATTAATTGGCTTTTTAAGTTTTAACTTTCAACAAATTAAATTCATCAAGGTAAAAGATAACATGCGGGTTCGAACCCGGCCAAGGTAGCCGTTTTTCTAAAGCGAAGAAAAACTGAAACGCGACTTCTTCTCGGATAGGAAGTAAAATCGTAGGTCCTGTGTCGATGCGATGTTCGGCACGTAAAGATTCTTGGTTGAGTGTGAAATTCCCTTAGTCAAGCGAAATTTTAGTAAGGGTAGTGCTAATAACCAAGCAGTTGATGCGCGTAGAGGTGCTTGGTGCTGTTCCTGGATCTCGTCCCATAACAATAATAAATAAATAAAAAAATAAAACAAAAGTAATTTTAAAGGTAACAAACACAGCTAGTGAAAAATTAATTAAGAACGTAACAAAATGAATTAAATGAGTTATTTAAAGTGAATCAAGTAATTTAGTATAACACAATTTAGGTAATAAACAATAGTCAAATTCAAATAATAAAAAGTATGAAGTTAAATTATAGGAACTTAGCGATGGTTTCCAAAGGTTGACGGAAGATGGCAGCAGATGAAAATCTTGTAGTAAATTATATTCTTAATTCAAAAATTCGGAGATAGTTAGAGGTGAGATGATGGACAGCTAGCAATTAACGTTGTTATCAGGAATCTAACCATCGACGTTCGACAGCAAATAGAACGGAAGTGTATGCAGGTAGGAACTCAAATAAATTATTTGACAAGATGGCGGTTGCGTTACACCATCCGTGAATTTTGAAACGTAAAACTTAGACGTAAAACCAATACGTAAAACTCTAGGACCAATAATACTGTCAGGAATTTAAAGGAAAACGTGATATTTAATATAAATAAATAGGTACATACCTCGAGGATTATTAATTTCCAGGAGCGCAGCAAGAACGCAATTAGAAAATTGAATTGAATTGATTTGAAAGAGAACCAAAAAAAGAAAACATTGACAAATCACAAACTACTCAAACTCAGCACCGTCGTCTGTGATACATAATCTTTACATTCTTAATGCACCTAGTGATGCATTTAATAAAATATTCGGCGCAATTTCCGAACAGAGTTCCAAAATCCATTCTCTTAGCTCGTTAATTATGTCCTGACCAGTGGTGTATTGGTAAATTAAAAAGCACCGGAACGCTCGAAAGAAAAATTTATTTTCCAAAATAAAAAAATTGTTTCCATTCTCAGTAAAAACAAAATATAAATTTAAACATATACATAGTATAGTAAAATATAAAATAATAACAAATATAGTTTATAGAAACTCCAAAATAAGGTCACAGACAGTTTCTTTGTTAGCCTCTGCTTTGTTTGCTGGTCGGCAGCGGATCTATGAGACCGGAACCAGGTTTTTACGTAAAATAATGGGTTCCATATTTCCAAAGGTGGCCCCTGAAGTTTTATAAATAATAAATTTGGAATGCGTAATGTTCTCCCCGTTATTCTTGCTACTGAAACCACGCTCGCATTCTGAAGCTATTATTTTGGAAAATTTTTTAAACAATCTAAATTTTGTGAAATGTGACGTCCATCACAAGCCAAGTAATCCCTAATTCCATTTATATTTTCCCATAAATTTCCCAAATAGGTTCACCAGCTCTGCTGGCAGACGTTTCGATTAGTACCAGGCCTAGATAAAGATTAGCCTGGTACTAATCGAAACGTCGGCCATTTCATAGAAGTACAACTGTTTTGTATTGCTTAACTTCACTACCCAGCGACTCCGCTAGAAGGCTGCCAGCAGAGCTGGTGAACCTATTTGGGAAATTCATATTATCGGAGTATACCCGCCAATTTTCCCATAAAGTAAATTAAATTGTTGGCAGAGAGATTCTATTTCTTTATCGCCAAAAAAGGTACCGGGACGCCTTCCGGCTGTGAACAAAAGTTACGGAACGCGGTTCCGGTGCCCCAATACACTACTGGCCCGACTCCCGATGTGTTGTCTTTTAAATAAATCACAGAAGTCGTAAGCCACGAGACTAATCCAGCAGTTCTCAACCAATTTTCAATTTACACACATAAATTACGTTTAGGTACTCTGGTATTGTGGGATCTAGTTTTAAGGAAAATAAAGTTCATTCAATTCGGGTAACGACAATCCATCCAAAAACCCTTTGTAGTCCAGCAGTGATGAATATTTCTATAAAAAATACTATTTAATTCTTCGTAATTCATTATGGTAGTTAATATCAAAATCTCCAAAACATCCGATGACGCTCATTTCATTTCTCATTTTCCCATTTTTTCAGAATAGGTATCAGTTAAATCACTTAAAAAGCTATGGCGCGCTATTTATAAAAAAATATTGCCTATCGCGATCCTAAGGAAATAAAGTACTATTTAGTAATCTATTTAGTGTTAAATCCATCATTAAAAAAACTTGTATATTCATATCGATATGTTTATCTTACAGCAACGAGAAAAAGAAGAAATAGAACGTCAACTTGAATCTGGAAGAAAAGAAGAAGAAAAATATCAAAAGCTTATCGAAGATATGTGTTCTGGTAATATAGTAGATAAAAGAAAACATCCTTTCCGCCGTGTAATAGAACAATACGATTGCCATTGTCCGGAAACCACATTAAAACCTCAGTGAACAACTGATTAAGGATAAAAATTGTTCATTATAAAAAACAACCTATTTTACACTTTTATAAAATCAGTAATTAATAAAAAATAATAAATCTGCTCCTAATGACAGCAATATTTTATAAACATCTATCACATTAAAGTTTAAAGAATGCCTTTCATTCCTTTCAAAGGTATGGTAATAAATAATGCAGATTTCGCAAATTGTCAAATTAAAAATGTTATATAAACTTTACAACCTTTAATTAGGAGAAGAGATCATATAGTAAATCTACATCATCTAATGAGGTAAGTATTTGTAAGTTGCCTTGCGAAATCGAAGATTTAATATTTTATGTTATTATAAAGCTTTTCTTCTGAAAGGAAACGTTTTTATAATTTCACACTACAAAGTTGTTATTGGCAATTTATTAAATAGAAAAAACAATCCGCAAAAAATAACTAAAAACGCCTTGTATTGCACATGTTGCAATACAAATATTATATAAAGTTTAAATACAATCTATAGAATTACTTTCATCATCACATCTAGACAAAGTTCCACGAGATTGCATAAAATATTGAAGAGGTCATCCTATCACTTGACGATCCAATTTTGTTGTTAACTAGTTAGGTATTCAATTGCAGAGGTTGCGGTGAATGTTACCATCAATATTATTATGCCGTTATAAAAAAAACCCCATGGTTACATTCACTATTTTGCAACAATAATTTAATACAAAACAGACTAGTACTGACTTTCTTTAGGGAATCTAAATATTTATAAAGTTTATAATTATTATATTTACACACTCTTTACCTTAAAATGTAACGGAATGTATACCGCATAATTATAAAAACTACAACTTACATTTTATGTTTAATTAGCACGGAATTTTTTGCAGTCTTTATATTACTCCAACTCGCCTACTAGACATTTGCAGTGAATGTGTTCTTTTACACTGCCATAGCCGTCATCTTCAGACATGATCGTTTTAATTAAAAGTATGCACTGTCCAATCACGTAAATTCACTTTCAAAAGCCATTACCAAAATGAGAAGTGTTTGACAGAACAATGAGTAATGACTTTTTTATGCCAGAATTAAATACTGCAGAAATTTTCTGCTCGCGTTGGTTCTCGATACCAACCGCGTAGGTACAAAGAACAGCCTTACAATATTTTCTTTAAGGAACAAGAATGAAGAAGGCTACGGCCGCGAACGATTTCAAAAGCTGAAAGAAAATTTGAAATTATCGATTAATATCGCCAAGCTTATACCAATACCAATATACCAATACATAGTAAAATTTGTCTTAAACTTTTTGGAAACTCATTAAAAATGGAATACTATGGAATAATGATTTCTTCAGACGTATTTTCTATAAATAGGTTTATAATGGGTTGGTATTACTGGTAAATTACTTTTAGTAATTCTATTGAAGAATCTTTGAATAGGACTCGAGTTAAGCTTGTTTTGGAATGATAGTGATAACCACCAAAAATCTTATTTTTTCTTGCAATTCCGTTTTTGCATTGTCTAATTGTCTTGCTGATGATAAAGCGCAGACGTAACATGTTTGAATTAATATTGATATTGTTGCAGATAACATAATTCATTAAACGCACGGACTTCAAAAATCCGAATATTATTAAAAACAGGCTATTATAATTCCGGAATAGGTGCGCAGTGCGACATAATTTGTAATTCTCTCTCTAATAGTGGAACAAAAAAGCATAAAACTAAAACAAACTATTGCTTCTATAATAATACTGAAAAATCCAAATGGGGGGGCTTACGTGTCTACTGCCCCCCAAATTTGATATTCATATTATTTTCAAATGGTTTAAGAACAAAACTTTATAATATAAGAACAAAACAGGACAAAACCGCTACAAAATTGTAGGCTAAAAGTTTTTTTAAAATATGAAGTTGGGGGGGGGGGGGATCACGTGTCGCAGACCCCCCAATTTCAATTTGTTCTCAGTTCATGTTACGCTTAGAACAAAAATTTTTATTCTTAGAACTAAATGGTACAAAACGTGAACAATATTTTAAATTGGTTATAATCATTTTTTTTAATAAAGGGGGGGCTGGGACATGGAGCCAGAATTTCGTCGATGATCGTAAACTAATGTTCCGCCTCTTTAACTCATTTTTTAACGGGATCTCATCCAACCAGATTCTCAAAGAATCGAAGCCTCGTTTTCTTACTACTAGGTAACTAATATTATTCGTCCAATTTATGTGCTTTTTTAACGATAATATCGTCCTATTCTTTTTCATCTGCTGCCTAAATACACTAGAATGCTTCTTACAGACATAATAACGGGCTTAATGTTCTTATTTATTTCTAATTCTACTTCTCCTGATAAGTTTTCATACCTGTGAAATCGTGTAAGATTATATTTTTTTAACAATTCTACAGAAACTCTAAAAGCATTAGCTAATAACAATAGCATCATGTTCAATATCAACTAGGTACATGAAACAAAATTTGAGCTTGTTGATTATTATGCCTATTGTCATTACCAAATGACAATAGGCATAATAATCAATCAAAGGCCTGCAACTTAAATTATTGTGAAATTCTCCAAACATGAGTAATTGTCTGGCATCATGTTGTTATGTATAATTTAGTATCAAGTTAGTTGACTAAAAAAAATAGCAGTGTTCTTAATCACATATAATAACCCAGACGTGTGTATATGTTTGTGTTGCTGTACACTTTTCCGACAGTCGCCGAATCCTGACGAATGCGGATGTGATATTTTAAAATAAATTTATAACCTACAAATTAATGCTACAATTACTTAACCTAAGAATTACAGATGCCCCCCAAACCTTTACCTAAATATTTTTTTCGAAGTAAGTTTTAAACATTTAGTATAAAAGTCTGTCATCTTATTCAAGCGGTATTTGTGTCTAAATATATTTTCTTTACTTAGAAAATACGTTCAAAGTTTCCTTATATGGAGATTACGTGTAAAATAGAATTCGCTATTTGTGCTTATTTTTCGGTAAAAATTTTGTGTAAACATGCAAAGTTTGTCTGTCCGAGGTCCTTAACCCATTTCGAACATTAAAACAATGCCAGAAGTATTTTCGTGAAAATTTTCAAAATGACAAGTATCGGAAACTTTTTCTCGGTAACATGAAAATTTAATTATTTCAAGTTGAAAAGTTATCCAAATGATGAAAAATGATTTTATTAAAAAGTCCGTCATCTTATTCAAGCGGTATTTGTGTCTAAATATATTTTCTTTGCTTAGAAAATACGTTCAAAGTTTCCTTATGGAGATTACGTGTAAAATAGAATTCGCTATTTGTGCTTATTTTTCGGTAAAAATTTTGTGTAAACATGCAAAGTTTGTCTGTCCGAGGTCCTTAACCCATTTCGAACATTAAAACAATGCCAGAAAGTATTTTCGTGAAAATTTTCAAAATGACAAGTATCGGAAACTTTTTCTCGGTAACATAGAAATTTAATTATTTCAAGTTGAAAAGTTATCCAAATGATGAAAAATGATTCTATTATGCCTCGCGTTTACATTTTCATCGTTAAAATGATGTAAAAAGCAGCAACAGCATTCATCGTAGACTAATTTATGTGTCCCGATACCTTCTTTCGGTAACTTTTGAAATGTACATGTTTGTGTGCTTATTTCGAATTTAGAGATTTTGAACGATGGACGATGTCGTCAGTAACATATATAGTCGAATGTTTTCACCGAGAAAAATGTTTTTGTCTACATATTTAACTTAATTAATATTGAATATTGATGAAAGTAGGTGGCAAGTGTATGGTTACGTTACACTACACTTCTAAATATACAACTTATATTGTAATTAAGAGGAAGTAATAGTATATTACATACCGAGTAGGGAAGTGTTTCATTACTGTCGAGAGATTGATATTGTTAATCGAGACGCGTAGCGTCGAGATTAACTAAATCTCGAGACAATAATGAAAACTTTCCTCCGAGGTTTGTATACGATTTTATTTACAACCACATCATTAATTAAAAAGTAGGGACAATATTTTATTTTGAAAATAAAAAAATAAAATAAATATGAGAAAATTTGTCCTTTTCTGTTTTGACATTTCCATATCTAGTCACCGGTATTAGTTTACGCGACTGGTTGCTATAGCGCAAACCTTCAAAACTTTCAAAATAAACAACTAGTGACAGTTTTGAATTTCTCGTTCGTTCTTTCGAATTTATATAACTTAGAAAGCCAGAATGTTCTCGGAAAGTTCTGATAATGAAGACTATTGTAATATTGGTACTCCACCAGAACTTAAAGAAGCTGCAGAAAGAGCAGAAGCCTGTTTACTTCCAGAGAAAAGTAGGGGGCGATATGAAATGGCATTGAAAGTATACGAAAAATGGTGTGCCGAAAGAAATGCTAAGAATATTGCTTCGGAGACAGCCTTGATGGCATATTTTAGCGACATGGCAAGGCAAAAAAAGCCATCTACTCTTTGGGCTACTTACAGCATGATACGGACAATGCTAGAATTAAGGAAAAAGACTGACATATCAAAATATTACAAACTCGTCGCCTTTTTAAAACGCCAGAATGTAGGTTTTAAGCCAAAGAAGTCTAGCATTTTTACTAGGGAAAACTTGGAGGATT
The DNA here is from genome assembly GCA_036250285.1 of Pyrocoelia pectoralis. Lineage (NCBI taxonomy): Eukaryota > Metazoa > Arthropoda > Insecta > Coleoptera > Lampyridae > Pyrocoelia > Pyrocoelia pectoralis. The sequence goes on from CM070075.1 coordinate 12,373,477, forward strand.
TTCTCAAGAAAGCACCTCAAGAATTCCTTCCTATTAAAGTAAGGCTTTCTTTTTAAATGTTTTCTTTTCCTGTTTTTAAATATTTCTTTTCATTGTTTTAGGTTGCGCTTATAGTAGGTGTGTCTGGGGCATGTCGAAGTGATGAGCTACTGAAGATGAAAACTACGCATATTGATATTTTAGAAAACAAAATTTGCATAGAAATTCCGGATACAAAAACTTATAAGAGCAGATCATTTATGATAACTAACACAAATTGGATAGAAATTGTAAAAGAATTTATCCAGGTACGAAAAGATATTGAAAATGAAAGATTTTTTGTTCAATATCGATTAGGAAAAGCTCGAAATCAACCCTTTGGATATAATTCTATATCTAAATTTCCGTACAATATTGCTAGCTTTTTGAAACTTCCCAATGCGGAAACCTACACAGGTCATGCTTTTAGACGAACAGCGGCTACGTTGCTGGTAAATAGCGGAGCTGATATTTTACAGCTGAAGCGTCTAGGGGGATGGAAATCCAGTGCTGTTGCTGAAGGTTATGTGGATGTATCTGTAGCCAACCAAACTAAAACCGCAAATATGATATCTTTAACGACATTGCCATCGTCTTCCTGTAGCAATTCAAACTCTTTATCTTCTTTCGTTGACATTAGAAGACCTGACACAAGTCAGGAATTAAGATTTTGCAGCAGTGAAAACTCAATGAGTGAAACACATCATCAGGGCGGCCCCTTAACAATATCGATTAACGCGTACAATAATTCAAATTTGACCATTAATTTCAACAAATAAATGTAGTAAATCTTATTATTACTGTTAATCTTCTTGTTTATTTTTGTTGATGTTAAATCTTTAATTATTATTGTTAATCTTCTTGTTTATTTTTGTTGATGTTAAATATTACTAAAGATATTACAAGAATATTTTGCTTAATTAAATGAGGCGAGAAACAAGATAAACCGAGTGAGGGAAACGAGTGAGGGAAATGGGTGAGGGAAGTGGAAGAGGGAAAGAAATGTAAATAATTTGACACTTTCAAAATTTTTAAAAGTCAGTAATGTCAGCATTACATATGTGGTTGTAAATAAAATCCATATTTAATGCTGCACATATGCGTGTAAATGATGCCTTTAGTTAGTGAAAAAAACAAAAATTTGAAACTGTTTAAGGTAGAGAAGGTCTCTCAATAAAACAGATGTTATGCAACGTTAGACCAGCTTCTATTTGTACATTTTATGTTTTATGATATTTTTAGTTTTACTATAGTTAAAGATGAATGTTAAAACGTTCTCCCTAAGGCCATTCGTATTCCCAAAAAGTTGCCAGTGTCCAAATTGAGTTCTTTTACCTACATTCAAAATTCATTCTAAACTATCCTTATGAAGTTCACACGGAATTTGTTATATTTTCGTTAATTTTTGGGCAAAGACTATGTGCAAAGACGTAATTAACATTGTGAAAGGGCCATTATGTATTTTTGGTCTCAAATCTATTCCAAAAAGTTTGCATTTTACATTTTTTTTAGTAATTGGTAAAAATTTACTTTAAGTAGGTAGGAACGAATTCGTATATCTTTACCAAATATCAACCCATTTTTGTGATTTTTACGTCAAATGTAATCCTTTATTTTAGTTACTTTAATAACTTGCTAAATTACAGATACCTACAGGGTAAAAATCTGAAAAGGTACAAAAACGTAATTTTTTTTTCTTTTTTCAAGAAACTAAGCCAGCTCAACAAGGTGTGATATTTTAAAACAACAGCTATTACAACCTACAATCACAGATACCCCCTCCCCCCAAAGCACGCAAAACGCGAGAATCGCGTGTACCCCCGTTTATAATTAAAATATTTGTCTGTCAATAAAATCATTGATTAATTATACGGTGTAATATAAAATATTAAACAACAGGTTATGGGCCATTAAATTAGATTATATTGTGTGATTAATTCAGTGCCGTTTTATTCTCCACCCGTTAAAAATATGTCATCAATCCAAAATCAAATTGAAAGATTACGTGGAAGGGATAACTATGATAATTGGACATTTGCGGTTCAAGCATATCTGGAGGATCAGGAATTATGGGAATATATAGAAGGAGTTCCAGTAGACAAATATGTAGAGAAGACGGACAAAAAATGTAGGTCCAAAATCATCCTTCTAATAGAACCTTATCTTTTCGTGCATGTAAGGGACACGAAAACTGCAAAAGAAGTTTGGGACAAACTAAAGAATGCCTTTGAAGACTCAGGTTTAACCAGGAAAGTTGGTTTGTTAAGATCATTAACTACAACAAGGTTAGAAGATTGTGATTCTGTTGAAGATTTTGTTGGTGTCATTATAAACACAGCGTCTAAGTTATCAAGCATTGGTTTGACCGTTAGTGACGAATGGACTGGAACAATTATGCTTGCCGGACTCCCGGAAAATTATCAAACAATGATTATGGGAATAGAAAGTTCAGGTATAAAAGTCACTACCGATTCCATAAAAACAAAAATTCTTCAAGATGTCACAATGACAAAGGCAGGTAACAAAGCAATGTTTGGTTACGGTGGTTCAAAAAACTTAAATAATGGTTCTGAACGAAAACACACAGAAAGTGAAAGTCATTTTAACAGAAACGGCAATAAACAGTTTAATAAAAAGAAGTTTGGTCCCAGGTGTTACAATTGTAACGGTTACGGACACTTATCAAAGAACTGTCCTAAAAAATCGAACGGTTCAAATAAAGACGTTAAAAATAACGTAAACAAAAAAGATAAGAATGAAAAGGGAGATAAGTGCGCATCTTGTGTTGAAAATAACTGTTTATTTACTGCTTTTTCTGCCCAGAAAAAAGCAAATGTAGAATATTTTCTAGATTCCGGTGCTTCAGTACATCTTACAAATAATGATGAATTATTAACAAAAGTAAAACAAACTGCACAATTGAGTATTACAACAGCTGAAGGTAATAAGATGTTATCAGAAAAGGTGGGTAACATACAGCTTCCAGTAAGTGTATCTGGCTCAAGTTCAAGTGTATCTGTAAGTAATGTATATTTTATTCCGACTTTAGACATCAATTTGTTGAGTGTTAGTCAAATTGTAAGCAAAGATAATGATGTTTTGTTTACAAAAAAAGGAGCCAAAATTTTTAATAATGAAGGTGACGTGATAGCAACAGCTACTCACAAAAATAACTTGTTTGTTTTGGACATGCCATTGACAACAGGTATAGCGGCTTCAGTCACTTTATGGCATAAAAGAATGGCTCATATAGGTTTTGACAGTTTAAAAACATTGAAAACAAAAAATTTAGTGCATGGACTTGATAATATGTGTGGCGATTTAGCAATAGAACCATGTCAAATATGTTTACTAGGCAAAAGTCACCGACTTCCATTCCAACTGAGTAATACTAAGTCAACTGATCTGCTTCAATTAGTTCACTCCGACTTAGCTGGACCGATGCAAATCAAATCCATTGCAGGATCAAGATACATTTTAACCTTTCTAGATGATTATAGCCATAAAACTTTTGTATACTTTCTCAAACAAAAGAGCGAAGTGGCTGAAAAATTTGAACATTTTAAAAATCTGGTTGAGAATCAGACTAGAAAGAGCATCAAAACTTTACGTACAGACGGTGGTACAGAGTATTGTAACTCAACTATGGCTCAACTATGCAGTAAAGCTGGTATAGTGCATCAAACTTCATGTCCATATAGTCCTATGCAAAATGGGAAAGCAGAGCGCCTTTTTCGCTCAATTTTAGACCGTGCACGTTGTATTTTAATAGAATCTGAACTTCCAAATCGTTTTTGGGCAGAAGCCGTAAATACTGTGGTGTATTTGCTGAACAGATCTCCTTGTAGAGTGTTAGAAAAAACTCCAGAAGAGATTTGGACGGGAAACAAACCGTCATTAATTCATTTAAAAACATTTGGTTGCAAAGCCTATGCGCATGTGCCTTCTGCAAAAAGACAAAAGTTGGATCCGAGGTCTATTCCATGTATATTTGTAGGTTACTGTACTGAGCAAAAAGCGTACAGACTATTTAATCCTACTAAAAATAACATCATCATTTCGCGAGATGTCATTTTTTCGGAAGGGGAGAAGGGAAGTGTTTATCTCGAAAATCGTCGTGAGGAAGGCAATTCTCATTTCTATTATTTCTCAGACACTGGGGAAACAACCGAGAATGAGAAGACTGACCCAGAGGCAGCCAGGGAGGATGAGGTACATCCAAATGTGGACACTGGCGTTGAACTCAATGAAGTAAGGAGAAGTACAAGAGTAAAAAATCCACCAAAAGGTATGGAAGATTTTTTGTTATATTTTTTGGGATCTGATGACAGCTCTGATCCAACAACCGTAAATGAAGCAATGAACAGGCCAGACGCAGACCTATGGAAACATGCGATGGATAAAGAGATACAATCTCAACTAAACCACAAAACATGGGAATTAGTAGATCTTCCTCAGGGTAAGGAACCTCTAAACAGGAAAAAAAGAATTAAAGTGCGGGAGTGTGCTAAGAGACAAGGACTTAATACTAAATTATAAGGGAGGATGTTGTTATGTATAATTTAGTATCAAGTTAGTTGACTAAAAAAAAATAGCAGTGTTCTTAATAATTAAAATATTTGTCTGTCAATAAAATCATTGATTAATTATACGGTGTAATATAAAATATTAAACAACACATCATCACAAAAAAAACAATTCACAGCGCGCTAAATGCTACTAAATTTAAGTTTCATTTTACAATTTCGAAAGTTGGTTACCTGCGAACAGAGGCGTATTTATGCTTCTGCCGCCTAGGAACACAAGAAAAGTGCCGCCCCATCACATCCCTTACCACAGAAATAGACTTATTTATGCAAGTCTGAAGTCCAGAAAACATTTTTTATTACAAATAAATAGAATTTATTTCATTAATAAAACAATAAAACCTACTACATCTGGACGACGAGAAGCGGCAAATGGTCATGCAAATGCTTAGAAAGGCTGTGGCCAGTGGCCAAATAGGATAATCCATCTCATTGCGACCATATTTAAATAAGCCCGACTGAATAAACTGAAAGCGCAGCGTAAACGATGTTTGGGATTTTTATCTAAATTGTAGCTCGTATTGACGTATTTCTACTTCAATTTTATTTTCCATTGTTTAGCAATTTTTTTCAAAAAGATTCCTTCAATTAATTTTGGTGCCCCGTAATTTTGCCGCCCCCTAATTTTTGCCGCCCTGGGCACCAGCCCTTAAAGCCCCTCCCTAAATCCGCCACTGCCTGCAAACCTTGACTATACTACCTACAAAGTGGGAACACTTGCTTAAACTTCAAAATGTATGTCCCGTGACTATTTATAAAAGAATAACGGAACGTGAGCAAGGAATGTCATGTCTCAATATGCCAAAAAGTGGAAAACGAAAAACACTATGTGAAGAAACTGAAGAGAAATATTTTGAAAAGCAACAAACCGTATTGGCACATCATACCGTGTGGCAACTTGAAAATTTAGAAGTTCATACCTACAAAACTGTAATAATAAACACTGAGAATACATTCAAGACCGGTTAACACAGATGCTTGAACTAACTACAACAACAATAAAAAAAAATTCTGGCAAGTTGCCACGAGACTTCCCTCGTATTAACACTTTTTTCAAAAAATAAATATAGGTAGCACAATATATACAGGGTGGGCCATTGAAAAGGTAACACGCCTGTTTTGGGACACTTAGACAAGTTTCTTAAAAAAACGCTCGGACACGTCGATTTTCTATTTTTGGGGGACAACTTTTGATGTCAAATTTGACTTGGTCAGGTCAACCCCCTAGCCCCAGCAACCCCTAACTCAAGAATTTAAACAGGGAAAAGGAGTCGAGCGACCCCTCATTTGAAACGTCTCTTAACTCTCTATTCGACAGTATAAATGAAAATTAGTTTTATTCAATTTTTTTTCACCCCCATGAAAAGCACCCTCTAGATTAACTAAAGTGGAGACGTTGTTTAGGAAAAATCCTGAAACACGCCACCTTTGACTTTTTGAACGGCACATTTTGATGTCAAATTTGACTTTGTCAGGTCAACCCCCTAGCCCCAGCAACCCCTAACTCAAGAATTTAAATAGGGAAAGGGAGCCCAACGACCCCTCATTTGAAGCGTCTTTTAATTATCTATTCGACAGTACAAATTAAAATTAGTTTTATTCAATTTTTTTCCACCCCCATGAAAAGCACCCTCTAGATTAACTAAGGTGGAGGTGCTGTTTAGGAAAAATCCTGAAACACGCCACCTTTGACCTTTTGAACGGCACATTTCAGGATTTTTCCTAAACAACACCCTCACCTTAGTTAATCTAGAGGGTGATTTTCATGGGGGTGGAAAAAAATTGAATAAAACTAATTTCGGTCATACTGTCGAATAGAGAATTAAAAGACGCTTCAAATGAGGGGTCGCTTGACACCCTTTCCCTATTTAAATTCATGAGTTAGGGGTTGCTGGGGCTAGGGGGTTGACCTGACCAAGTCAAATTTGACATCAAAAGTTGTCCCCCAAAAATAGAAAATCGACGTGTCCGAGCGTTTTGTTTTTTTAAGAAACTGGTCTAAGTGTCCCAAAACAGGCGTGTTATCTTTTCAATGACCCACCCTGTATTGCTGAATTCAGAAAAAAATACTCTTAAACTACATAAAAAACTTGCAACTTTATCTTATAAAAAAAATGAATGCCGCCATTTTAGCTTATACCGGAAGTGACCTCATCAAAGGTAATATTAGCATTTTCGCCCTTGGTCCGAATGCAATCGATTGGCGAAAACCGTATTTCGATAACTTTAATAGTTTCTGAGTTTAGAGCGTTGCAAGGAATGTGTACGGACAGACTACAGACGGAATTTTTTTTCATATTTTGAATCTACGTATTCAGAAACGCAAAGATTTGTAAAAATTTGCATAGGTCAATTTTTAAAACACTATTACAATTACTTCCCTTTTACTTCGTACTCGAGAAGTAAAAATAACAAAAAATCACTGTTACGTAGATATCGTTACATATCCTCATCAAAAAAACTTTTGATTTAGTCGTGCCAATTTTATGAAAGGAAAAAATGAGGGTGAAAATTGTTTCCAAAAATGTCCCATGTTTTGCAAGAATATTTGTAGAAATTTTAGAACAAACTAAAGAAGGTACGGATTACATTGGTAATGTTGTGAAATGCGATAAAATGTTGATTCTCCAATACGTCTCTAAAGCAAAACAGCGGTACTGTTTCGAAGCACTATCTCATACTGCTCTTAACGCTCATGTGACGCTGAATGAGTGCAAAAGGGGACCGTTTTGAGGAGGATTCAACACACCAACATACGTTGCGCTAATACTTTTATTTAATAGTCATACATCGTACATAAATAAATTGAGCCCCTTCCATGTTACTATTTTGTATAAACATTTGTATAAAAATGCAATACCACTGCGTTTATACCTCGAACAAACCGATTACAAAAAAACTGAAGTTATCCATACTAAACTGTATTTACACCTATCTATGGCGAGATAAATGGCAACACCTTTCTTATCTAGGAAACCATTTTCAATCGTTGCAGTTTCACTCCTCGCAAAAGATGTAAATTTCCTTCAGTATTCGTCACACAATTACCAGAACACGTTTCTCCTGATTCTTTAATTTTCCTTGTTCCTACTCACCTGACAGAGTGGTTTATTTATCCACCATTTATCTACTATCAAAATTTCGATGACCGCAAGGTTGTGCGATCAGGTAACGTACGAACGATTATTATTTATAATAATTAAAATTTACCTTGTAAAAAGAAAAGTATTTGTATCTGTTATTAGGTACTTTTTCTAATGTTATCAAGGGTGTATCTACTGACAATGCCCATACGTAGTATATGTAGATCTTGTCAGAGCTAGCATATTTTTTCATTAACTTTTTCTTCTGTGAAGTTCGATTTATTAATTATCGATTGTTTGCTTTTCAGGAAAATGACATATTTTCACTAATTTATGTGAATATTTTAAAAAGAAGATTGGTCTATTAGGTACTTTTGTTACTGATACAATTTTTTATTCTAACAAGCGTAATAACAAATTGGTATGTAGCGATATAAAAACTTTATTACGTAATATTGCATAAATGGTTCGATGGATTATATTAATTAATTAAATTAATTAAAATATTATGTTTTGTCTCAAACATTTTTTTATAGTTTGGCCCTCTTATTATTGGATTATTCGCTTTACAATTTAATATAACGACATCGACATCATCATCATTCTTGTTTAAATTAATTGTATTTGTTTGTTTCTTTTGTTTAATAGATGTTCAAAATGGTTTACATTTTCACGTACACATATCCGGTAACGTTTGTGACAGGTTCGCACTACCAACTTTTATAATGACATCAGACATCACGATTGTCTTTGATTTCTCCCGAAATTATCTTGACCGGCAGTTCATCCTTCATTTCAATTGATTTATCGCACTGTGAGATTTTACATTGCACCCTACAGAAATAAATTCAGAGGGTTTAAAGCTATCCTGTTCTTTGGAAGTTTAGGAAATAAATAGGGGGGGGGGGGTCAGTTTGTTCCAGGCTTGCGGTCCAGGGCGATGCGTATGCCCCCCCCCCCCCCCCCCCCAATTCGAGCACTGGCTATAGTGAATAATGTGCTAGTGCACTATTGTGATACCTACGATATCCACTGCCTCAGTTGGAGACGTAGATTCTTCAAAAGGTCCGGAAGCACGGTATCTAAGAAGGTTGTGTAGACTTCCAGACCTTTTCGAAAAGTTATCATGGTTGACGTTAAGGTTGCTTTGATTAATTAATCATCTGTAAAAATATACCCCGGATTTAAAATCGGTCTCTTTGAAATGCATTATGCTGCTACAACATCATAGTGATTATTATGAGTTTATGACAATCCGCTAGAGTGCGATACATTCTACTTTAATATATCTTTGAAATATAAATAATTTCAACTTTTTTTTAATCAATTGCCTTCAAGGTCACTAACTAAATTTATTCTACAAATAAAGTTTATTGAATTTCACTTCAGTGCGCCGATCTGTCACCTTATAATATCTCAAATGTTCCCCTATTTGTAAATTGGATCTTGCATGATCCAATTTTTGAATCTGAAAAATTAATGTCGCAATCTCGCGAGTTAGTGCAATAACCGAGTAACCTAAAACATTGAATAATAGAAATTTTAGGATTTTCCAGTAAATTTAATCTAGCGCTCGTTATATAATAAAAGACATCTGTCCAATGTCGCCAAAACCCACTTCCGATCAATGTGCTAATAAAAACAAATTTAAAGAGGGAAACAGTTTTTTAATTGCTTCTTTTAGCTTTAGCTATGCGCATATATTAAATTTCTCTTTTAAGATCGATTATCGCTTCTAGTTCTATGTTTATTTACAAATTACCAAACCATTTCAACTTCCTTTATTACCTGCATTATGAGGTACTTCTCCAAAATAAGATACACAGTGCACTCTCTCGACAACACAAATCTGCTTAAAATTTGCATGAAATGTTTAAATGTAAAGTAAGGGAAATTACCAAGTAAGAGTTTTTAAACAAATTCAATAAACTTTATGATCCAAGACAGTAAAAGTTTGCATTTGGAAGTTTATTTACCGCGTAATATGGCCATAATTTACAAAATCTTTTTGGATGTATATGTTGCGCAAGGGTAAGTTCATAATAATTTCAAGAAAAGTGGTATAAAAGTATGTGAAGCATGAAATTCTTCATTTCATAATTAATGAAATTAATATTAATTTAATGGTTTATTACTGTAACTGAATTAATGTGTATATGTATGATCTACATCTATTACTTCACTAAGATATTCCCTAAAAGATGTATAATGCACTCTTTATTACCCTAAGCATTTCACTTTTCATATTTCACTACTCACGGGTTCAATTAACCATAATGACCTTTAAGAACCTAAGATTAAGATATGACCCATGCCTACTGACATTATTATAAGCGCTAAAGTTAACTAATGTATCCATATTATTATAAAATTCATATTATACACTGTGTCCAAGATAAGGGGGGCCACTATGGGGATTACGGAAACGGTAAGAGATAGAGTTTCGTTTAAATGGGGGAAAAGTTGGGCAATTTTGAGTTTAGTAAAATGCCATTTTTAAACTGACGAAATTCCGAACCGTTCCGAAATTATGTGGCAAAAAGCGAATTTTCAGGCTTTCTTTTTTGACAAATTGTTACTTTGTCGTTGATGTTAAATAAAAAGTAAAAGAAGCTTCTACAGGTACTTTTTAACGTTCTTTAACATGGCATACAGCAAATTGGAATCCGACGTTTCGTTTTCGTAACCATCATCAACTTTGTTTTTTAAATACGGTCCTGATTTTTTTATACATAATATTAGAAGAGCTTTTTATTCTACAGAGAAATGATAAAATCTTTGCAAATACAATTTATAACTACTGGTCAATTGAAAATCCTCCTAAATCAGCGAAGTTTGGAGTCTTGATCAGGACTTAAGTTAAACATCGCAATTCCTTATTTCCCCCTGCAATAATCTCATAAAGGTGTAAATATGTATCAGCGAATAAGCCAACACTTAACCACTAATTTGAAATCAAGGAATTTTCGCTCTCTTTTCGAATACCCCTACAGTCCTTAATCGCCATTATTTATATTTGAAACCCTAATTTACGTTACTTTGAAACCTATTACTAATTTTTTTAATGTCTTGTTCTTCACGATCTTCAGGATCTGTCGTCGAATCCACATATCTCTTACAGTACATTTATCAGTTATTACCGGCGTTTGAAGTTACCTAAAAATGTCTTGACCGCTTTTTTATTATAGTCGTAAAAATTTACTAGGTAGGTATATGTCTGTTCTAGTTTTAGTTACACAATTACCCATCACTATAATATAATGAATCCAGTCACAATAATTTTATAGACGTAGCGTTAAATTAAAATTTGTGCCGGGGTCCGGTCGTACCTACATTATTTTATAAAATTTATTACATGATGTTAATTGACTTTCTCTTCAAAAATTCCTCTTCTTTCTCTAAAAATGTAGTATCAAATCATTTGTTCGCATTTTTCAAATGCTTTAACTAACAACATATCATAAATTGTATATTCTTAACTAAAATACTTTTTAAATGAATTTTAATGATACAAAGCAACCTTATAAAGGAGTCTGTTTAGGATCACTTTGAAAAATTCTTTTTGTAGTACATAATAGAGAGAGTATTAAATTCATTCCAACATTATTATGACTTTATTAAAAAATTATAATAGTAGGAGGAATCAATTACAATTAAAAGAAGATTTGCAAATGAAATTAAAGATCTAAAGTGATGAAGATAATATGTTGCTGGCGCTAAGGAATTTTAAATTTGTTTCTCATTAGGTAAAGAAAGTGACAATAAATTATTATCTTACTGTATAAACAAGAGTTCGTGTCTTTACACTTTTACAGTCAATAGGTATCGTGTATTGTTCTAGTTATTTGTGAAATTGATGGATTTTGTAGATTTAATTGTCGTTAAAGGTTTGAGCAGTCGAATATTATTTATTTATTGTGCATCAGAATAGTTGATAAAAAATCGATCAGTGGTACGTTTCCTTGCAATCTTTAAGAGTTTAAGCGGTAGCAGCCGGAAGTGTCTCTTATTTCACTGTCCAAGTGAAAGCGACTATTGTTGTCTACTTAATTTACCATTTAATTGCATGCGCATACATTGTAGTCATTGAATATGTTATGATAATAGTAAATATCATTTTATACCATAAAACATGTATTCAATATTTTAAATTGTTAGGTTACACAAGACAACACATTTAACGCTTTGCTACATAATTTCTTTCGCCATTTAATAATCCTGATAATGGTTTACAAACCGTTACATTAATCTCCATTATAAAACTACTTCCTGTAGAGAGCGTTGTAGTGATTTGATCTATATTACCAAATTGATTGCTCTTAAGTAATAATAACCAGAACCACTTGAGAGAATTACATCCAGATTTATGTTAATTATAATTTGCAACGGAAATAATCTTATTCGCCACAGTATAAGATTATATCTATCCACTAAATCAAAATAGTTTATCTTTATTTCAAAGAGGAAGGACTTGAAATCATTGGAACTAATAATATTTACAAATCGTTTTTGTTTGTTACATCACAAATAGTCGCAAAGACTCAAATGGGTCGTTTTTTAGGAGATCAATTGGACCAATTTTCATTTATGGCAATATGAATGGAGTAAATTGTTTGAAATTGTTAGAAAATAACATTGACTCTTTCATAACCGAAAAGTTAGAAAACTACGATAACCTTCCAGAAAGACATAACTTCTCAGTTCCAGTTATACGGTTCAGGCTCGAGATTTTTTCAACATACATTTTATTTCCGTTACGTGTTATTGTTCCACGTTTTTAATAATTGACTGCAGTGTTGTTGTTTTTAAAATGTCCCAGTGACGTTTTTTGATGCCAAGCCGTTTTGCCATTTATTCACTGCAGTCGTTACACGTATATATCATTTTAATTCAAATCTATTTCCATGTCACTTGGGATAATGAAAATTACTCTACTTTTCGTTAAGAAGAATGCAATTTTCATTCTTAATTAAAATTTAAATACAAAAATTATTTTAAATTAAAATGAAAATGATTATGTTTTTGCTTTAAAGATTTTTTTGTAGCACATAGCATGATATTCTTACATCATATTAGTTTGCAGGACATATCTAATCACAAAAATTGATTTTATTGGGATATGATATCATTCTAACAATTTTTTATTGGAATGCATTCTTAGAGCTCGTTGCAACTCAATTTTAATTTTAATTTAGTTTCTTATGACGTATAGTATATTTCCATTTTAATTTAAAAATTAAAATGTTTTCTTATGTCGTACAGTTCACAGTTGTAATATTAATTTCTATTGAACATGAATTTTTATGTCTTTTGACTTGCTGTTATGATAATTCTATTCGCATTCGTTATAAGTTCCAATTTTAATTCTATTTGAATTTATTATGACATTGGTATATTTTCATTTTAATTTAAAAAGTAAAAATGTTCTAACGATATCTATTTCCATTGTAATTTAATTTCCATTCGACTTGAAGGTGTTGAGCACACTCATAAGAAATGTAAATAAAAATGAGGTAGCGCCCTCTACATTGGAGAGGAAAAAATAGATATGTGTCTAAGTTTTTGTTTTATGTTACCTAAGCTATGGCCTATGTAAGTACATATGTATAGAGTTACTATTACTTGTTCTCAATATATCTTTTGGAGCTTGGTTTTAAACTTTAGAAAGTACTATCATTATTTAAGTAACATTATAAGTTGTACATCCGCGTTCGTCGTAAAATTGAGCCACCTTCAATTTTAGAGCATTTTCGTCAGAAGTGTTTTAAAAATATACAGTTTTCTGTAAAATCGCAGATATAATGTTACCCACAACGCCACAACTAAGGTCATCGGTAAATAAGATTACTAAAGATCATAATATTAGCGTTGATTGAATAATAAATCAACGATACTATCCTTATTGGTAATTCCCATAGAAAAAATACTATATATCTTTATTTCATCGAGTCTAAAAAAAGAAGAAAGAAAAATTGTCTATGTTTATACAAAATTTCTTTGTTTTAAACTCGATAAAGCCAACACAGAGTGGCGAAATGTCGTCTTATGTATAATAAATGATTGATTTGTATGGCATATAATTTAAACCCTTTAATCCACAAACAATTATGCTACATTACATACCCCCTTTCTACTTTGGTTTACAATTTAGATTTTTGTGTTTCTTTAATTCGTTACATTATCATTAAATTATAATTAATGATTGTATTACTAATTTAGCCAAATTTCCGTAGTTGTCGGTTTGAATACTTTATGAATTTACATCAGAAACAGTTTGCCATCATTTAACATTTCAAATTTCTCGTTTTCGTTCAATCACATTGTACCAGTTGCTCATCTATCCTCCACATTTTTTTTAGTCTTATGAATGTAGCACAGTATAGTTCGTATATATGCTGTGAATGTAGCATAAACAGGGTATAGATAAAAAAAAACAAAAGAAACCGCGTATAAAGGTTGTAAAAGATAAACTACAAATTTTTAATAGACATTAATTGATTTAATTCATAAACATAAACCGGTGATTGCAACAATCATGTAAATTATTTTTAATTTACACTACATTTTACAACTATCTAAAGAACAAGAACGCAACAACAATTTGTTAACAATAACTTAAAGCAACCCTTACTTAATATATTAATTTTACTTTCACTGTTTATAATGATACCAATACATAAGCCATTTTTTCAGGTATTCGACCCATTGAAACAAATCCAAATTTGAAGAAGCAACAAGAATTTGCTTCAATTATCAATATTATTATTGTTTATATTCGCTTGTTATACTAATCACACGGATCGAATTTATGTAAAGATAGTTCGTATATGTATATGCTGTGAATGTAGCATAAACCGGACATAGATAAAAAAAACTAAAGAAACCGCGTATAAAGGTTGTAAAAGATAAACTACAAATTTTTAATAGACATTAATTGATTTAATTCATAAACATAAACCGGTGATTGCAACAATCATGTAAATTATTTTTAATTTACACTACATTTTACAACTATCTAAAGAACAAGAACGCAACAACAATTTGTTAACAATAACTTAAAGCAATCCTTACTTAATATATTAATTTTTCTTTCACTGTTTATAATGATACCAATACATAAGCCATTTTTTCAGGTATTCAACCCATTGAAACAAAACCAAATTTGAAGAAGCAACAAGAATTATTTGCTTCAATTATCATTATTATTATTGTTTATATTCGCTTGTTATACTAATCACACGGATCGAATTTATGTAAAGATTAGTTTAATTATTTCATGTATAAAACGTAAACTTATACGGACACATAATGATATGTGATATGTAATATTATTATCTTTAGTGTGTTTGTTGTTTGTATTTTGTGTTAATGGTATATTCTCATGTTGTGAGTGTATCGTGTGTTTGTAATGTACTTTCTGTAATGTTAGGTTGTATATGCAACGTAATTTGAAATGTGTTTGAAAGGTATTAGCTCAACGTATGTGATGCGGTTCTGAATAATGTGTGGTGTCTTCCGTTACGCTTAAAAATTTTTTAATTGTGTGGCAAGTGTTGATGATGACTGCTGTTTGTAATTGTATGTATATGCCTATACATATATACGCCTAAAATGTGTAAATTGTGGTGTATTGTTTTTGGTATAACTCCGGTTGCATTAAGAACAATGGGTACTGTAAGAGCAGTTCTCATTCCTGAGCTATATCGGTGTTTCTCTGCGTGTGTATTGGTTAAATTGTTTGTATTGGGAATGGCAATTATATGATTTTTTGCGTTTTATATATAACTGTTATATTTGGCCTATTGTTATATATCTGTGAGTAGGATATTCAATGGGTTGGAAGAAGTAAACGGCTACTATTTATTAAGTGGCATTTATATAAATGCCAAATTTATTTGAAATAACATTTTTTGACGTTTCGCCCTGTGCTAAAGAAATAAACCTCAAGAAATCTGTGAGTAGTGTCCTATTCCAATATAGCTTGTGTGTAGTGTTTTCAAATACAACTTGCGCTGTATATTTCTAATAGGGTGTGTTATCAGTACAAAGGGTATGTTTTGTGGCGAGTTTTTGATGTATTATCTCCCTGATCGTGTCTGTGTTTGTACTCCGTTTGTGCTAGATGTTTACATTAATGTGTTGTAGGTTTCTAGTGTTTGGGAACATTATCTACAAAGACCATGTGTAAATGTTCTCTATCTCTAATTATGGCATTATCTTGTATGGCAAAACCATTAATCTACTGCGGATATCGCCCGTGTAATGTCTTTTATGTGGTGCACGTGTTCCTGCTGATTGGTGGTTTGATGTTTCTATTAAGGGCGTGTGAGATTTGTCTGCATTATTATTATTATTACTACGAGCTTTATAACGCTGGCGCGAGGTTATAATTCGTAAAACATTACTTCTGTTTGTAAAGGTAGCAAACAAGACATATAGAGTAAAGCTCGTGTTGGTAAAACTGCATATTTTTGCCAAAATTTTATTACATTTTAATTAAGGAATTGACTTTTGCGTTCAAATTGTATGAACGATATTTCCTATTTACGTAACATCCGCGTGTACCACAATTACGTAATAGGCGAATTCATTAATAAACTTCTCAACAGTAACATGTACCTTAATGTCTATATTTCGTGGGATACCCAATTTTAATTTATATACCTACCTACATCCTATATATGTATAAAACAAAACGTTTTGTAATAGTATCATTTGCTAAACGTGATCAACTTGTTAGAGAAAGTGATGGTACTCAAGGATCAGTGAAAGTAATGTCTTCATGTACAGTAGTTACACGTACGATATATGAATATAATTACTCCTATAAATGAATGGCGAGGCCCCTTGTGACAATTACTCTCATTATGAAATTCGAATTACACGTGACTTGAAATTGTTTTAGGGACAATTGAAAATGTTAATTATACGGTTTATTAAACTGGTTAATTTAATAACTGTAGACAATTTTACAGGAAAAGTGGTTATAAAATTAATATTAATAACAGGGTTAATTTGTCAAACGCAGATGTAGCGAGTTAGAGTTGTAATAACATTACGAAGTTACGTAAATAACGCCTCATTGGCACGGGATATTGCAAAAACGTCGAGCTTTACAGATGAATTAAATGTGACAAGAGAACGTAATACAATTATGATCTCAAACACTAGATTATACGAACTCTTGTCGTGCAGCTATAATTACGTGATCTTTTGCTTTTTGCAATGAACCTCATTTTAGCAATTTCCTAGTTGAACGGGGTGATTTAGGGCATGCGAAAGTGGGTTGGTTAAAAGGTTTCTTGTTAGAAAAAGATTTTTCGACATGGTATTCGTTCATTGACATGGCATAAATATAAAAACGGCGACATTTTTGTGGCAGGCGTCGTTTTTACATTGCGAGCCCCCGGCCTTTGATGAAATTTCTCCTTTACTCTTAATGTTAACGTATAAATATTTGAATACCGGTAAAATTAAAAAGCATTAAGAAGTTTTCTTGACATGAATTCCTGTACTTTTGGTTTTAAATTGGTGCCACATTTTCTCGACTTCAATAGTACAAATAGTTACATTTACAAATTCGTATAATGCCATTTCAGCCGATAGTAGTGTTTAATTCATCACAAGGACATGAGAATAACTCTTTATACTTATCCTAATGATTTATTATGACTTTAAGAACCGTTTAAGTGCGTATCACTGCGAAGAAAGTTTGAAATCAACATTTGGCAATGATGTCCCTTCCTTGGAAGCAATTTACAAATGATACCTACAAGGAATTCGAACGTGGAAGAACTACAGTTGACCACCAGAAAGGCGCAGGCCCTCCCATTACCCCTATGACAGAATATTATTGAAACAAATAACAGAACTAGTTAGGTCGTAATAGAGGTGGAACTGGGGATTGGGCCCTCATCTGTGAAAAGAATAAAACACGACCACCTCTATCTGAAAAAAGTCGTAAGTCATTTTTTACTTCATCATTTTACAGATTTTCAAAATGCAGAACGAGTACGAACTTCCCACGAAATTCGAACATTGCTTAAGAATGATGGACACCAAATTATGTCGAAAATTGTAACAGGCGATGAAACTTATATATCATTTTTCCACATGCCAACTCGACAAGACAGCCGCGTATGAACCCATGAAGAGGAGGCCATACCAACAATAATGTAAAGGCAACGAGCAATGAAGAAAATAATGCACGCTGTGTTCTTTAGAGGTACCGGTCTCGCGAGTGCTTTTAAACTAGAAGAGTCGAAGACTGTCACAGCTAAATGGTACGTCGAACACTATTTCCCGGAAGTGTTTAATAAAGTGCCAAAGAAGGGAATTATGCTACATCACGATAATGCTTCTTCCCACACTGCAGAGCTAACTCATCAGTATTTTAATGTAATCGAACACTATCCCTACTCACCGGATCTGATAATGTGTGACTTTTGGTTGTTTTTTGGGCTAAAAAAGAACTTACGAGAAAGATGGTTTTTTCCAGAGGAAATTATCGATGCTGCTGTTCGGTGTTGTTTTAATAGTAGATATTCTTAAAGCTGCTTGGCTTGGAGCATTTAAGCAGTGAAAGAAAGAATGGCTAAGTGCATCAGAAGGCAACCACTTTGAATATATCTAAAATACAATTTTGAACAAGTTACGCTGGTTCTTTTATTTTCAATAATAGTGGTTTGTCCCTACTACAGTTTTTCTGTATTCCAGTAACTTCTGGTATACGTAGTTTGTAAGGAAGTAAACATTGTTACCTGATTAAGTAAGAAATAGAAATTAAAATTATGATCTAACTATTCCTCCACAGTGACACAATTTTTGCATTGAGCAGTATTAAGTATTTGTTTTTTTGAAATATTGTAATACAGCACCAAATACCTTTGCTCGTCTTAGTGAAAATATCACATGTAAGTAATTTAAATTATTTAAAGCCAATTAACCATTGTTAACTTAGCACTGCAAGTTATGGTTGGACACAGGTTGCAACCACCATTATACTTGCTTCATACTTAGCTACCTTAATGTTTTTTAGAGAAATGAAAAACAAAAAGTAATATATTAACCGCAGTCCAAAGGAAGGGTTCGTCAAAAAATAACATAACCACATTATAAATCGTCATCTGTTGAACACAAAACTACCCCTCGCGGAATCTAAAAATAATTGCTAGCGAATTCTATAGATTGTAACTTGCACTAAAGTAATAAGAAAAACGTTACTTGAAGATGTTAAAAGAACTACGTTCATTGTTAATAATTTTTAAAAGAATAAAGGATTTGATTCTGGATTCAATACTTCTTAGGTAGAATAAAATAAACAATTAACTGTCATACTAGTAGCTCAGCCGGCAGTACGGCAGAATGTACAGTCACAATCCATGCAGGTATTGACAGTTAAGCAACTCGCGCTCTGGTCAGTACTTTGATGGGTGACCGGTTCATTCTGTGGCTCGGTGTGTCCGGCAGGGGGTAGTACAAAGGGCCCGAATGTGGCCTACGTACGCGTGGACTTAGTCCCATCCCCCATTCTAATTTACATTTACATTTTACATACTAGTAGCTCACAAGAGGGTAAAGAATGCCATACCGACACGTAATCAAAGAAAATACATCATAAAGGACGCAGATATATTATGTGGAAAACGCCAACAAACCACAATTCATGGTAGCTTGTGAACTGCTAGCGGGCAATGATCGGCAGAAAGGTTCAATACAGTTGTTAAAATTAAATTGATTGATAAGACCCAGCAACTGACATCTCTATAAAGATTATCATCCACCAACACGTTCACACAAAAATGCAAAAATCGTTAATTATGAAAACATCTCTAGTCCGAAAATTTCTTTTTTTTTATTGGTGTCCTATTTTAGCCATTTAAACCACGCCCCAGCGTGTTTAAAATCGCGCTTTCAAAAACGCGCATGTTTTAAACTTGCCATGGCATCATCATCAATTTGAAAAACGTAAATTCTTATTGGTTATTGATCTGACAGGAGTACTTTGTTACGTCAAATAATATGACAGATTGCAAATTAATTTCCGTTTTTCTCATTTCCATGACAACGAAAGGTACCTATACTGATTTCACATTAGGCATTCAGCCATTTCACATTATTAGTTCTTATTTCCATTTTAATACCAGATTTCAAAGTGAACCGATAAAAAAAATAGCGTAAAGTATTCGTGGATAAACAGGTCTTTAAAACACTTGCTCTATTTCAATGCTTGAAAACTGGCGCGGTTTTAAAGACCTGTTTATCCACTTATACTTTAATATACTATTTAAATAAGACACTGAGACAGTCACAGAGATCTCGAATGGTTTTGTTTATTTGTATTAGAAGTCATTAAAACTGACAGTACATAATGAAGTACGCGGGTATATTAATTATATTATCATTGTTCTAAATCAATTACTTGGATGGATAACATCGTCTACTTTCTATGCATAAATTGCAATATTAATACGTGCAAGGTTAGCTAATAATGATATTATCTCTATTTCCTGCAAAGGACTCCACATAAAAGTATCCTTCAATTATATGAAGGGTGCAATTATTTCCACATAATTCCACCTTTCACCTCTTCTTATTTTACTTTGGCTACACAGTATGCGAAATAGTCAATTGCTGGTTCAAATTTTAATTTATTATACGAAGCGTGCATTTATTTTAAAGAATCGATACACGTCAACCGCAGCGTGAACTTTCTATACGTGTGCGAAAGTAAACTTATAGATGGACTACAATTATTAGGCACCCAGTTTATAAAAAAATTGCACTTCATTTAATTAAACTATTTCATTAAGTAAGCGATATAAAAATAGTTTTAGATTAATAAATTATTTTCTTGCTACCCGCAACTGGTTTTTTTACTAAATTTATTAATTAAAACTATTTTTCTGAATTTATATAGTCATTATCACTTAAACAGACGATTTTCTCTTTAATTATACCATAGTGTGATTACTTTTAAGTAAAAACAAACAGACCCGAACATCAACAAATATATTTCCAACATAATTTGGAATGAATGAAGGCGGGGATAAAATATTCTTATTTTTGCATTTCAAACCAAAAGGTATAGGCGTGAAAATGAGAATAGAAAATGTAAGTGTGATAGTCGTGTCTAATAAAACATTGTACTTAGAATATAATATATGGATATATGATGCTATTCATCAACGACACTCTCGACAGACAAATTGGCCTAAAAATTAAATAGAACGTTTTAATTACGTTAACTTTTTGTAGTTTTTCCTGTAGCAATTACTGTGAATCTGTGAACATTAGCAATTGATTGTATATTACATTCATTGTATATAGTATCTAAAATCAAAATTGCATTTCCTTTAATTTAATATGTTATTGGCCATTCTTTAAAACATTCCGGAAAATCTGAAAAATATTTTAATCATCCAAACGCGTTTCAATATCAATTTTGTCATCATCAATGATCAAACCAATTGGATCGATTTAAGATTACTGGGAGTTACAAATTAAAACATATTAAAGGCATGGTAAAATTAAAAATGTAAGGTTAAGTAAAGAATTTTTATAAACCTTTAAACAGGATTGAGATTGAGTGTATATTGAGAGTCTTAAAATTCTAGTTATAACTTTTTTTTTAAATAAAACTTGTAAGTAGAGCATTACTAAACAAGAAAATTGGACCAAAGGAGCAAAGTCAAGAACGGGCCAATATGAGTTATTGTTTTTTGGGGTAATAAAGTTTATGGTTGTTAGAAAATAGACTGGAAGAGAGAAACTCTCTGGAAGAATGAATTGTGTAATACAGTCTCTTATTTTTCGGGTAACCTAATTTGTTTTTTTGTTGAGCACCAGTAGAAAAGGGGAAAATGTGGAGTGAATGGAGGTGAAGTAAAAGGAAATTAAATCATTAAGTGAACCAAAGGCAAACTGAGAAACAGCGTTAAATATCAATTTAGGTCAAGCAAATTTTTATTGAGATTCAGAACTTATTGATGATGTTAGTAATGAATTTCTTTCATTTAGAAAAACCTTAATATTTTATTGCTCTTATTACAAAAACCTAGGATCCTAAAGTTACCGGGATGGTCTGAAAAGGGAATATGGGCGCGGAAAGATTTTTTGTATTAACAAAGCAACTTTCTAGGTTATCTTTGGACGAAAATTGACCGAAATTTCCTAAACATATCCTTGAAAACGTATGAGGAGGGACCTATGCAGGGAAGTGAAATGAAAGGAGATTCGGTTTAAGTAGGGACCAAACGTGAGTTTTTAACAAAATTTGGATATAAAAGTTGCAAGCCTAAAAGTTTACTGAAGAAGAATCTGAAAGTCGCCATTGTATGAGAAATGGGAGGAAAAGATGGATAAAGGATGCTTGGTGGTGGTAGATTTTTGATAAATTTCTATTTCAATTTGGGATTCAAATTTGATCAGTGTAAGGGCAAGGATATTTGTGGAATTATTGATTTCGGTTTCGATTGCGAATTTTAAAGCGTTCTAATAGTTAGGAACAAGTTGACAAAACATTAATTACAAGAGATTTACTTAGTCAATAGTTAAAATGTTTGAGTTGTGAACACAATAAATTTGAGACTCCTAGGATTTGATTCCCATTTTTTGCATCTTATTAAGTCTTTTTAATTTGGTAAGACATTATTTAAAGCAACATTTTAAATTTTCTTTCAAATTGTATGACAGCAAAATACTAATTCAATAAATTTTCAAAAGACCACCATTTCTTACCACCATAACCTATTACGAATTGTACATGAGGTTAACGAGAATTTGTGATCTATATATACTTTATCGAGGATTAATATGGACAAGCAATGGTAGAATGTCCCTCAATCTATCTATCTGGAAAAACCTTATGTAAATAATTTCTAATATTCTAACAGCTACTATAAAATAAGGTTTGTATATAATAGCAAATTTAATTTAATCGGAACAAAATGGCAGAATTAATAGAAAATTACCGGGAGTCACATATTACTCCTACTGACATATTCCAAAGAATACCTACCTATGGTAGTAGAATGAAACACTCACATTCATTAATAGGAAAAGGCAGTTCACTCTACCAATCCAATTACACCAAAAATACTGCCACTGAAACATATTGCAAGAAATATAGAAAAAAACCAAAAAAATACAACCATGAGCATTTTATTCGTCTAAATACAGATAAATAACTGTTATTTTATCTATGGTCTAAGCCCTTGAAAAGCTCAAGGTAGAGAAAATGGAAAAAAAATTATTATTCATAATATTATTAGCCATACTTTTCTACTTAACGTGTTCGTGTTTTGTAATCATTTTTGTACGATGAGTCCAAAAATCAAGCGATTTTTAGAAATTCATATTTATGCACAATTCGGTGCAATTCCAAATATTTTCTTCTAATTCTCATTACAAAGACCTTATTCATCACTGAAATGAAACAAAGCTTATCTAAATTAAAGGAAAAAAATGTTCTCGATGTAGGGTTTTTAAAATTCAAATTAGGTGTTATTTTACAAAATAAGTTTTTTCCAAAATATTTATTAACTTTTTAATGCAGCAGCTCAACTGTTGTTTACGCCAACCGCGTAAGGAATAGCAAAACTACCAATGAAATAATTTAATAACAAATATCTTATTAACAACAGTTACTTTCAGTGATCTAATGCAATCTTTCAATTTTATGTAAACAAAGTGTAATTTTGATAATAAATTAGTTGTTACTACAATCATTCACAGTGAGTATTTAACATTCAAACAGTTGCAATAGGTTTCAGTTTTTGTATATAATTAATCATTTAAGGTTTATTTATAATTTTTGTTTATAACACTATGTAATATGGAAGGAATATGTTGTGTGGCATTTGCCTAATACAAGTAAAAGTTCATACTTGGCCGATTTAAAACCTATTATGTAATTATATTTCTCAAAAGTGAAAATAAACCTTTAAATTAGTCATCTTTATTTTTATAATTTATTCTCACACAATCATGCTCTATTGTCTTTATCTTTATCTTTATCTTTATCTTTATTTATGTTTTCACGGGCATAAGCCCTTACACACGTCTGTTGTTATTATACATATATATAAGTAGGTATTCTATTAATCTACAATATAAATTAATATAAGTTAAAATATAATAATAATACAAACAACACGCTCTTCATTAAAGGGTATCGTCTAGATAATTACGTATAGAGTAATAACTTTTACTCAGGAGCAGTTCCTTTACCTTTATTTTGAAAAATTTATAATCTAAGTCAATTATACTCTTAGGTAACTTATTAAAGAGTTTACTTCCAATACATGAGGTAGATTTCTCGAATTTTGCCCTGTGATGTTTAACTGTGCTTATAAGGTAATTTTGTCGTGTTTGATAATTATGGAAGTTATAATTTTTCGTGTAGGAGCTTAGATTTTGTTTAATAAAGAGTACACACTTATATACAAACAAACTTGGGAATGTCATTATTTTGTACAATTTAAAAGTAGCCGCACATGATTCGCCAGGCCTTAAATTACAGATCAGTCTTATAATCTTTTTTTGTGCTACAAACACTCTATTAATATAGTTAGCATTTCCCCATATAATAATATTGTATGTTAAATGGGGATATACCGTAGCATAATATATATTTAATAAGCCCGTTAGGTTTAAATTCGGTTTTAGTGTGAGTATGGCAAAATAAGCTTTGTTTGCCTTTTTGCAAACGTAAGAAATGTGATCTGCCCACGAAAGAGACACATCGATATACACGCCAAGAAATTTTACCTTATTTATTTGAGGATTGTCTCTGATTTGCTTGCCAAATTTCAGAATCACTGTTTTATCTAGATTTAGTATTAATCGATTGATTTTACACCATTGGTTAATGTCATTTACTGCTGCGTCGACTTGGTTTTGCAGTTCACTATTTGTGAGTGCTGATACTGCCAAAGTAGTGTCATCTGCGAAGAGAATTATCTTTTCGGCTCTGACGTATTTTGGGAGATCGTTAATATATAACAGAAAAATTAATGGTCCCAAGATCGAACCTTGTGGGATACCTATGTCTACATTGTAATATTCTGATTTTACTTCATTTATTTGTACATATAATTTTCTATTATGTAAGTAAGAAGAAATCCAAGCTAAAAATGTACCTCTTATTCCTATTTTACATAATTTTTCGCATACAAAGTTTATATCTAATGTGTCAAATGCTCGGGAGAGATCAAAGAAAAGCCCTGCGACACATTTACCGTTATCTAGTTGTTTGTTAATAAATTCTACGAGATTGTAGGCTGCACTTTCCGTTGACCTTCCCTCGCGAAAACCATGTTGAGCATTAGTAATAATGTCATATTTATTTAAAAATATCATGAGCTTATTATAAACAATTCGTTCGATTATCTTTGATATCGTACTTAGTATAGACACTGGTCGATAGTTTTCGATTGCTAATCTATCTAATTTTTTATAAATTGGAATTACCTTGGAGATCTTTAGTAGGTCCGGGAATACACCTGATTCTAGAGATAAATTAATTAAGTGCGCCAATGGGTAAGAAATGTCCACTGCACAAACCCTTAATATGTTTGAATGAATTTCATCCCATCCTTTACTATTTTTATTTTTGAGGCTGTGTATCGTCCGCGTCACTTCACTTGCATCAACCTGTAGTAATACGAATGTATTGATACATAGATCCCCTGTGGTACAGGATCCTGATTTTGGCGAACCTAGTTGCGTATCTAGGGTCCTTGTAGCTATTGATGAAAAATATTCGGCATATATCTCACAAATTTCTTTTGTATTGCTTACACTTTTACCATTATAATTAATTTTTGTGATACTAGTTCTGGTTTCTTTACCCAGCTTACTATTTACAATTTTCCAGACAGTTTTTTGTTTATTGGATGATTTACTAATCATATCATTATAGTGTTGTTGTATTGTCACCTTATTTCCTCGTAATACATAGGTACCTTGAAAGCTTTTGCTGCATTTACGTCTTTATGAGAGTTTTCACCAATTTAGTTACTGTCAATGAGCCATATGTATACTAAAGTTTAAAATAACCAATTTTAAAAATCTGTTTCATATGCCATGAGACGATTTGATAAAATATCTCATCACCGTATCCTTATTATAGAATAAGTACTCTTTCAACAAACCTCTATATATTAAATTTATGATCTCGAGTTCTAATAACTTTTTCTCAACATTTTACTTCCTTGTTTGAGCCTAGTTTTCCTATTACGTTACAAAATACGATTCCAGAGCTCAGTGAACATACGGATCCTTAGCCATTGAAAAGTTTATATTTCTTTCATTTGTTAAATGAAATTTTATTAAGTTTTTATTAGAGAAATGAATGTCCATATCCTGTCCTAACTTATTGTGAAATATTCATATTTGTTTATGAGCAAGCTGAAATAATGTTGACTGCACGGGTATTATAATAGAAAAGAAAGTTTAATTGGGATATAATTTAAATATCGTTAATATGGTTATTTATTATTCTAAAATATTGATTGCTAACATTAACATAGCTGAATTCTTGTAATAATTCAATTACTGAGTAGGTACTTATACTAACCCTACTGATTTCAAATGAAACGCATTTGCCCAAACGGGCAAATTGGTATCGATCGATCCATTAGTCTGAACAATAAAGCTTAACATTTTGTTACATTTACAATAATAGGATTAAAGCTTACTTTCGAACTTTCCTTTGGTAACTTTTATCAACAGTCATTAGTATGCATTTTTCCAGAGAAAGGCGTTACGTAACATATTTTTTAACGTTAAAATTTACTTGTTTATTTATTTATGGAAAGTGTCAAAACAAGAGATACAACGTAAACCAATTACAGTTTTGAGTACAAAGTTAATCCCTTACGCTATTACTAAACAATACTATCTATAACATATTGAGTAGATAAAGTAGGCAACGGTAAACGATGTAGAGTAGCACTGATTGATTTTTGAAATTCAACAAAGAGACATTTTTAAACAATACAAAGAGTTTTAGGGATACAATAAGGGACCAATCAATAAACAAATGTCGTATTTTATATACGCGGACCAGACAAAATTGCATTTCTAGAGAAATAAAATTTCGCGTTAGTTTATTGGCCATGGTATATTGCAAAAAATGCAATATGAAACTGGTTTTCGATATCATAAACGCTTACAGAGAAATTTCGATTTTGAACTCAAATTGAAGAAGCACACCCCAAACGACAATTTTTTACAAAGAATTTCAATAGATTTTACATATGGATGACCAAAAAATTTGCTTGTATACAGGGTGTCCCAGGCGGAGCTTACGCTAGACGTATCTTGAAAACCGAATGTTACAAAAATTTGAAATTTTGGGGCCAGAGTTACTTTTTCACTTACAATCGACTAAAAATATTTGCAAGGAAGTAGCACTTCCGGTTATACCGGAAGTATGCCATAACTTCGTTATTTTAAATGGCAACCCCGATTTTTTTTCTCTGGTTCGAATTACCTCTTTTGTTTGGTTTCCAAATCACCCTACATGTCAAATGTCTGCATGGCCACCTTGACTTTATAAGTGATTTAATGGAAATTTTATGGAATGCAGAGGTTCACGCCAATGGTTGTAACTTTTGAACACTTTAAGATAGAAATGCAAGTGATACATGGTTTTATAGAGGAAGAAGTGCTCTTTCTAGTCGTACCATAGCTTCTTCAAATGAAATGTTCCAAGGTCACGTTTTGCCTCCTTAAATATTCGACATTTCAAATGATGAAAACTCCATTTTTTTAAATGGCAACCCCATGACATTTGTCAAAATAATGCAACTCTTTATGTTTAATGCGATAATTCGGTAAATATCAACCCAGCAATGGAAAAAAATGTTTTCCACGCACCATACTTTATGGGTATCGAATGAAAGGTAGTGAAATTCTGCGTTCAATGATGAAAACAAACGATGGGGTTGCCATTTAAAAAATGGAGGTTTCATCATTTGAAATGTCGAATATTTAAGGAGGCAAAACGTGACCTTGGAACATTTCATTTGAAGAAGCTATGGTACGACTCGAAAGAGCACTTCTTCCTCTATAAAACCATGTATCACTTGCATTTCTATCTTAAAGTGTTCAAAAGTTACAGCCATTGGCGTGAACCTCTGCATTCCACAAAATTTCCATTAAATCACTTATAAAGTCAAGGTGGCCATGCAAACATTTGACATGTAGGGTGATTTGGAAAGCAAATAAAAGGGGTAATTCGAATCAGAGAAAAAAAATCGGGGCTGCTATTTAAAATAACGAAGTTATGGTCTACTTCCGGTATAACCGGAAGTGCTACTTCCTTCCAAATATTTTTAGTCGATTGTAAGTGAAAAAGTAACTTTGGCCCTAAAATTTCAAATTTTTGTGACATTCGGTTTCCAAGATACGTCTAGCGTAAGCTCCGCCTGGGACACCCTGTATACTTAACGTGTAGCATTTTTGAGTAGAGATAGAAAAGCGGTAAATACTATAAACTATGTACTAGTAAATGACGGAATGAAAACTTTTAAAATTGATAAACTTGTAAACATTCGAGGCACCCTATACGTGACACTACTTAGAACTCAACAAAGTCACTGTAAACTCAACTAGCTAGTAAATAATGAAAGAATGTTGTGGGGAAACCTTTTTTATACTGCTGTCAAAAACAATAGGACACACAGAGGGACACGTGTGTCCAACTTTTGAATTGATTTTTTTACAGACATCGTTTGTGAAATGTTAATACGTATATCCAAATATTTCAACTATAGCCTATATCGATTTGCACACTCTTTTCTATACACCCATAATATTTTGGTTCGTTACCATAAACTAACCGGCTTTAAAAATTGTTGTGGAAATAATTAAAATGACTTACCCTGCACCTCTGTCTTCATTCTGCAATGGGGAAGGATAAAAATTAGCAAATTTAGAAAATGTGTGAATCCACTCACTTACCCTAGTGGCGTTATAATAATCCATTAAATACACAAATTTTTAAATGTTACAACAATATACGGATGATCACTACAGAAATTTATTTATTTTGCTTTCCAAACAAACAAAATTCGTCAATGTACGAGTAGATACTAATTCTAGAGTTACAATATGTCCAATATTATCAAATGGTAACAACATCCGCTTACTTTCATACATTTACAAGGTCAGCGAGAAGTGACCTGATGGCTGTGATTCATTCAAACGTAAAATTGATCAATTTTAATAGTTATACTAAAGTTAATCACACAAGATACCTATACAGAGTGTTTTGAAATCATTCATAAATAAAAGTTTAAAAGAATATACGTACTTGCTTATTATTGCTGATTAAAAGATTAAAACATAATTAAAAACATATCGATTTTTATACTCGTAATCAAAAGTTTATACTAATTTACAATTGACTTGTGTGATATACATGCTCCGGGGTCGGGACATTACGCCGAATGCCCACAACGCCGACACGATTTTTTGATGGCCCATATCACCGACTAGGGACACTACGCCGACGGACACTACGCCGACTGTGCCCACATCGTCGACAAGTGTACAAGGGACACAACGCCGACCATGCCCACATCGCCGACGGACACTACGCCGACAGTGCCCACATCGTCGACAAGTATACAAGGGACACTTCGCCGAATTTTTATTTTAATTGCAGAATGCAAACTGCAAAACTGAAACGTAGATTGCCACTAAAGCGCCTAGGTTATTTGCAGGTTTAGTATATTTTTTTCCAATTGATAGATACTTTTTCATATTCAAGTGCAACATTTAATTACGCAAATAAGTTTAAAAATAATTATACTACGTTAGGTAATTGCAATTAAAATTTCCGGCGTTGTGTCCACAGAGAAAAATTCGGCTAAGTGTGGGCATGGCCGGCGTTGTGTCCCTTGTACACTTGTCGACGATGTGGACACTGTCGGCGTTGTGTCCCTTGTACATTTGTCGACGATGTGGGCACTGTCGGCGTAGTGTCCGTCGGCGTAGTATCCCTAGTCGGCGATATGGACTACCAAAAAAGCGTGTCGGCGTTGTGGGCCCCATGCTCCATTTGCAGGATCCTTAGCGACTCCCTTCTAAGCGCTCCAGTTGAGTAAAAAAATTGGTTTCATTAGACAAATTACCAGTTCGATATTTTCTATTTTTGTGAAATTGTAATTGCCAGGGTTATCTTTCAAAGAATGCGGTTATTTATATGACTTTATGGTGGATTTGACTTAACTTTGTAAGCCTATGACAATCTCAGGCCCTCTTTTATGTATTTTGTGTAACGGAATTGTATGAAGCACCCCGGTGTTGTATACCTATACTTAGTCCGAAATACTTAGGTGGTCAGACTCAATTAAATATAAAAATTGAATCGGTTAGTTTCAGTAATAATAAATGAAAAAAAAATTGAATAATATAATAAGGACGTAAAGTTATTTTAGATAAAAATGATATTTGAAAAATGGGCAAGCTGATTTATTTTGAAAATCACCTCCTCCAATACAGCATAAATTTTGCTTTGTCTGGAAAACGATCAATATCGATTAACTCTATCGAATACAGTGTGTTCAAAGTGAAGCAAGCATAATTATTGCCAGCTTTGTTATTGTTACATTTACAAAGTTTATTAGCAACTATGAAGCATTTTTTCTCACTATTACAACAGTTAAATCAGAAAAACAATTACACCTCAAAGTTATCAATGTAACTTTTTTTAATGAAACTCCCTGTATGTTTTTACATATTTTGCATGAAGTTGAAATTCTGAATAAAAAATATTTAACACATAACCGCTCTGAATTTAATAATCTTGAGAATTATTCTTTAGCCGAGAGTATGTAATCGAGGGGTTGGAAGAATGGAAAGGCTACTATTCAGTATGTGGCAATTATATAATTGCCACATACTGAATAGTAGCCTTTCCATTCTTCCAACCCCTGAATTTAATAAGTTTGGGATAACAAATCCAAATTGTGATGGTAATATGTAATTTTCTTGGTATTTCAATGTTTTCATACCAATAACGTATTGGGTGGAACAGTGTGTACAATAATATAAAAATATAATATAAAAATAATATAAGACATTTTCTACACAAAAACCAACACGGAGAAATTCCAGAAGAAAATACAAACATAATATAAAACAGTTTTTACATAGCTTTAAAACACTCCCTAACACCACTTCGTTTCATTAGTATAGAGCGTCGGTATGCCTCGAAGGACTTACTGACGATATTTGTCTGTGGTTTATAGTTCTTATAACAAACACCAGTGGTATCTTCTCAGCGTCGTAAATTTCCACCCTCCCCTTACCCGATGCCAGCAAGTGACTGTAACTGATGATTTTTGAGGGAAGCTCTTTTTCTGGCCTTTTCTGAATATTTGGCGATGTATCTGACAGATGTGAAGCAGCTCGAGACTGAAAATCTTCCCATCATTAAAAAATACTTTGTAGAAACGACCACCAACGATCACAGAAACTCTGGGCGTGATTTCTTAAACCATTCCACCTTCACTGCCAAATTTCAGCTTCTTCTGGCAACCGAATTCGCTTGTCCGATGATCTTTTTATAATTTCCCGAATTACACCTTCTTTATTTTGTCCAATTCTGCAGAGGAATTCTCAAACGGAGTCGCAGTCGAAGATCGCCCAGTCCAAGGAAGATAAAAGGCTTCCCTCTTCCTTGAAAACGTTCTATCCATTTTGGTTCTGCCACATTTTGTGGTCTCTACGATCTCAGTCGGTTTCTTTCCCCTCTTATATACAAATCAAGGATTGTAATAAATCTCTATTTCTTTTCATCGTGAAACTAAAAATTAGCGCGCAACTGGATAACAAGTAGATAACTCAATGTCAAAATATAATAAAGTAATTAACACGTTTGTTTTACACAGCCACCAATAAAAATTTGTTTACGACGTACAGAAATTCTAGGACATAACTTTTATCCCACGCCTTTTTGTGTCTTCAGTAGATAAATATGTTTATTAAATACATTTTTTATTACCATAAACCGACAACAGTGAACCATAAAATACCTACAGTTAATTACCTAATGCACCTACAGCCTTGCTTTTAAATAATAATAATAAAACACTCTCAACCATCCCTTTAAGTTCCGAACCTCTTTCTTTTAAAGTTATACTTGATACATTCAATAGAAGAAACATAAATTAATTAAGCATACATCTATCAAGTAGAACATCTAACGATGCAAACTTGTTCGCTAGTCAAATACTTGAAAAGAAAGTGAAACCAGGTAGTACAAAGAAAAATGAGAACAGAACTCTAAAAAATGCGCAACTGCATCTAATTATTGTTAATAAAAATCTCAGAAGAGAGGCAGCACCAAATTATGTAGAAGAATAACACCTAGAAGGGAAAGGTGAAAGAGAATTATTTTTAATTATAAAAGTAAGAGAGCGAAAAATGAATAAATTCATCATCACTCATTTCTCATTGACAAATAAAAAAAAGACTAATATATCAGATTGCACTGAACAGAAACAGAAACCTTTACTTTGAAAACCCCTTTGTCAAAATTAGATAGATACTATTTTCCAAAACTCGTAGGAGGTTTCAATGAATATTTAGTAAATTTTGGAATAATGATGAAGTTTATTGTACATAAAATGTATACAGTCATCATAAAAATTAATTAATTCAATTGGTTGCATCCTTTTCTTAATGAAAGGGTTAAAACGATTTTAATTTAATGCAAAATTTCTAAAAAAAGTTAAAAGTAGCTGAATAAATTTCACTAATAAATTTTTTCTTACTTTCTGATTATTTCACAAAAAGAAATAAAAGTGAAACATTTCCATAGTATTAGGTATGTCAATTTTTTTAGAAACCTTAATTTGCTCTTTTATTTGAAAGTAAATTGGTCTTAAACGGAGGCAACACCTCGTTTCCTAAAATTAATCACACTATGAATACTAATGAAAATTTCTTTTCCGACCAGTTTTCAAAACTGTTAAATAATACCGTCGCACTAATTTATAATTATATTTAACAGTTATTAGCAATTTCGGAAAGTTACATAAACCATCTTTAAAAGTGTCGGATTAAACAATACTGAGAATAATTACACTCCATTAACATACAAATGTAATAAGAACGTCGAGAAACAATATTTCTTTTATAATTGGTCCTTTTAATACGGATCAAATTTGTTGGTATTTACACGATGTTTTTAGCAAACAATTCCTTGCACAATGAATGGTTTGAAGGTATATTAATTATAACCCCGGATGATGTTGCAATGGAATTGTAAAAGTCGTTAACATTTAATAATTCATCAATTCTATGTTAGTAGAAAATGAAAGTAACCGTATGCGTTGAGCATTACCCATTTAAATAATTATTCGGACGATAAAGTTATAATTTGTATTTAAATTTCCTCTTTGGTAATGATTACTTCTCGATCTCAATAATCAGAGGTAACAACGTATCGGATTTGTTATAACACGCAATATAACGCAAGAATACGATATGTATAATGTATATAGCACATTTTTGAGACCGCCTATTCTCATCTTATTGTTAACAACAATGGATTATGTAATGCGTGCATGTAAACTGGTTCATTCTCAGATGACAGTTGCGAAGACACATTTTTCTCTAGATTTATTACCTATTTCGGTACATTCCACCATCATAATTAAAATTGTAGGTCACAGCTCACGCAATTAAAAAAAAACAAAGATCTTTTTTTTTAATTCTGTGTTCATTTGGAACTTTACGGTACCAAAATAGGTATTTGTTCCCGTTTGGTAGCACCGTCACTGACGATTACAAAGACATTTGGAAGCCCCATGAAAATAAGAAGATGCCAGCGAGGAGTAGATGAAGCACTAGAACGCTCGAACTTGACAGAAAAGTCGTGTCAGGTAGATTTTGATTTTGGAGTTGAATTTCATATTTGCCGAATTTTACAAACGCCGTTATCGTAGGTTCTTTGATCCATGTTTTCTATAGATAAGTAAAAAAATCGCTGTACATATAAAAAATGTAAATGTAACCTTCATGACTGTCAACAATAAACCATTAAGGCTGCAAATGTTAATATACGTCAAGTGCACCAATAGGTACAACAAAATTTAATTGTAGCAAATGGATTTAAAAAGGCCGCAAATCTTTAATTACATATTTCCAGCCTTTGAGGAATAAAGGTCCAGTTTTTTTCCTGCACTACTGGGGCTTATTAAACGATTTTCTGTAAAAAGTGTTACGACAAACCGACTTGTGATAATTTCAGGATCGTGTTCCTATTTCAAGATCAACGATTCGAGGTAAGGTGACAACGTTCAGATTTCAGGGGAACTTTTAAACGATGGTGGTTTTAAAATATTTTTTTGCAGCTTTAATTGCAAATAAAGTTGGATACCTATTAATATGCTTCATAAGCAGGAGTGGTCAGTCACAAAATACTT
The DNA here is from genome assembly GCA_036250285.1 of Pyrocoelia pectoralis. Taxonomy (NCBI): domain Eukaryota; kingdom Metazoa; phylum Arthropoda; class Insecta; order Coleoptera; family Lampyridae; genus Pyrocoelia; species Pyrocoelia pectoralis. Next base: position 12,407,611 of record CM070075.1, read on the forward strand.
GTATTGAAAATACAGTATTTGAAATACATTTGTATTTTGTATTTCAAATACTCTCTTATGAGTATTTTGAATTTTGTATTTGAAATACATTAATGTATGTATTTTGCCCTTTAAAATTTGAGTAAAGTTGTATTGAATTTTCTAAAAATTGTAAGATAAATTTGAACATCCTGTATAAGCTAAAACATCATAAATTAAATAAGAACATCTGACAACCATCTACAACAAGAATTGAATCCATTTTTGAAATGAAAGTTGTATTTATGGTTATGCCACGCCTTTAGAGAAGGTAGGTAATGAAAATTACATTTCTTTTAAGAAATAATTATTTGCTGCTAAACTATTCGTTTACAAGCCGTAATAGTTTAGGAATAAATGAAGAGGTCCAAGGAGGTTCTCAACATGTGAAATTATAGAGGGTTCCATTAAAAAAAATTTTGTTTGTTTGTCACAAGTTATTGAAGCACCCTGGTATGTCAAAATATTTTCCTGAAATGTGTCCTTAACAATAATTAGCAACTGTGTTGAATTGAAACTTCCAACTTTTTAGTCTCGGTACTATAGAAGCCCGACGCACTTGAATGATCCTGTATATGTATTTTTGTATTTCAAATATTGTATTTATATTTTGTATTTTTTAAAAATAAGTATATAAAAGTATTTTGTATTTCAAATCAAATACCTTTCTAGGAATATTTTCTAATTTATATGTGAAATACGTTAGTGCATGTATTTTGCCCAGCCCTGTTCATACATACATATTATGTTTTGTAACTTTAAGGAAAACATATTTTGAATGATCAAATTGACTGTTATTATTACCTTTGAACAGTAAAAACAATTTTACCTTTCACCTTTGTTTAAAAACTATATAATCTAAATACCACAATACAACGAAATATAAATCTAGATCATATATCTTGGCGATCATAGAAACTATTGGAGTATAACTTGACTTTGAAAGAGGACCAACAAGTTTCTCATATAATGCCAATTGAAAAATATTACGTATTACCTATTCGTGCTTATAGTGCACAGTGCACACAATTGATTTAATTAAACACGTAAAAGTTGTCCCTGATTAAATTTAAAACGAATGCAATGCGGTTACGTCATCAAGGCACGGAAATCGACTTTTTGTTAAATTCTATTTAAAAATTGATGTCATAACTGTACAACACTATGCATCAAAGTTAATACTAACAAGACAATGAAAGTTATGGTATTATAATACCGCCCATCTTCGACTCGTAACATCAGGATGTTGACACTAATGGACCACTAACCTCAATTAATACCATTAGTCTACGAATTTTCACTTAGTGATATATATATAAAATAATAAAAACTGAAAAATGATTAGGATTAATATAAAATGTTTGGAAAGGGGACACACCCATCATAAGCACGGGTGGGAAATGGATTGAAGAATGGATCCGGAAATGTATCTGTAATGACGAACAATTCCGTAACGTCCTTTTTGATGTTATAGTTTGTCAATTTTTAGTTCTCATAAAGATATAATCGCTGCAATAGTCTGTCCCCAATTTAAACAGATGTAGCAGAATGGAAATTCACTTTCTATTAAGTTACCAGTTTAATGATCTTCATTACTCAAGGCCATCCCAACGCATCCTTTTGCTCTGAAAAAATTCTTCGACGAAATGAAGCAATGCAAATTGAAGGCCGAAATAATTATTATTATATATGGGACTCCAATTACATTGCATTTACTCGGTTGAGTAACATTTATTTATCTATCTAACGCTATGCTCGTTTATTAATTATTTATATTTTGGCTTCATTATAAAAATATACTTTCACTGTCGGCTTTTCACTAAGGACCCGTTTTTGCATACCTACTTCCCGTTTACCATTTTTGAATTAAATAGTATTAATTAGCAGATATAATAAAAGAAAAACTGTTAATTTATCTTTTTTTTGTCAGTGTGAAGAATTAGAATTTCAAAAAATATTTTTAAAAAATAGATAGATTTCGCAAAACACATTATACGTGTCTTATACACATAGAAAGTAATAAAAAATTACGATAGAAATTAAGAGAATTGAATGAAATTGATTAATTCTCAATCACTGTCGGAATTCATTAAGTTGTCACAAATTTTTGCTGTTAAATTCAAGGTAAAGTCGTAAGAATAATTTGAACATACATAATTATTCAATCCGTTGGAATTTTTTACATGTAACATCTGCGGTTCATGGTTCAGTTTTTAAAGCAACGGTACACTCCATATCTGTGACCAAATTTGAATTTGGCGAAGTTCAAATTACCTTACATTATATTGGTACGAAAATAACACACAACCTCCCCTTAATAAATTGTATTTTATGATGGATGATGATGAAACTTATACGATTTTCATCATGGCAACATGTTTCGGGATAACATATCCCATTATCAAGCCAAATAGTTATACATCAAAGTTATAAAATATTGTTTCTAAAAACATAATTGTTAGTTTATCCTAATTATCATAAGAAGCTCACCTTAAGGGATCCACAGTTAATACATATATTAACTGTGGATCCCTTAAGGTGAGCTTCTTATGATAATTAGGATAAACTAACAATTATGTTTTTAGAAACAATATTTTATAACTTTGATGTATAACTATTTGGCTTGATAATGGGATATGTTATCCCGAAACATGTTGCCATGATGAAAATCGTATAAGTTTCATCATCATCCATCATAAAATACAATTTATTAAGGGGAGGTTGTGTGTTATTTTCGTACCAATCTATCTCACCCCTTCGTGAACCACTTCGAATTCAAAACATGGTTTACATTATATTATTGTAGTACATTATCTGCTTAAAAAAACTAAGTAATTAAAATACAATTAACGTTTGTAAAATTAAGCGCAGGTCGAATTAAGCAAGTTTAAGCTTAATACAACACAAATGAAATGAAACGGCCGTAAGAAAGCCTTATTTTAAGAAACTAAAAATATTCGATTTTCTCCCAGGTGAATTTATGTAAATTACAGTGCACGTTTGTATTTAAATGCGATTGGTATTCGTTTATTTTTTATCAATGAAATTTTCGTGGATCTACTGTGTTAGTTGACATTCAAATTTGGTAAATATTCAGGTACATGTATGGCAACTTTCATGAAATTTTGAATAACTCAATTTTCGTTAGAAAAAGAAGGAAAATATGAAATATTGTGTTTATAATGATTTGCATTAAAAGAGCGACCAATAGTGAATTTTCATTCTATCCAAATTAAATCAAACGTACTTTCTAAAAGCTTTACTGTCTAATTTCTAGCTGAATTTATAAAAATAATAGCATTCATCGGTTATCAATAATAATAATTTCTTTGTTGATAACGTTGTACAAAATGATTAGTAATAATTATATTGTTCTGTCTCAAAAACAACTTTTCAAATAATAAAAATTCGTAAATTGAATACATTCCTATATCCTATCCCTTAGTCACGCAAAAAGGTATAGAGTTTGATACATTACATAACATTTCTACCGGGTCTAGGCAAGTCAGCGCCGCCGACTCATCGCGGCCGATTCATCGCGGCCATCTCATCGCCGAGCCATCTCATCGCCGGCCAACTCATCGCCGGCCAACTCATCGCCGACCAGCCGACCCATCTCTTTAAAATTAAAAATTGTTAGTAGTGGAACAACATAGCATACAAAAAACCGCGTAGTGGCAATCTATGTTTAAGTTTAGCATTTTTTTTACTTCCAAATTTTGTTTAGTGTTGCCATTTTGTATCAATTTAAAAAAAATATACTACACCTGCAAATAACCTAGGCGCTTTAACGGCATCTACGTTTAAGTTTAGCATTACTTTTATTTCCAAACTTTTTATATAATATGAATGTTAATATCACGTAAGTATTATTCATTGTCTATTAACGCTATCATTATCGATTTAAAGCTCTGTAAAGCTGATTATCAATTGATTAAGATTTAAGGGAATGTTAATGTCATATGTTAATGTAATATCTTGATGATCGGTATCGGTATTTATACAAGCAAGTAAAAGAGGATAGGTAAGAATGTGCTGAATTTATCGAAAATAAAATCGGCGATGAGTTGGCCGGCGCTGAGATAGCTCGGCGATGAGATGGCTCGGCGATGAGATGGCCGCGATGAATCGGCCGCGATGAGTCGGCGGCGCTGACTTGTCCCATTCCGTTTCTACCTGTAAATAAAAGTATAAAAATTATATATGTCATAATAATTAGCCAAAGAGACCCTAACAAACCCAATTTTGTTGAATTCCTTGTAGAAATTTCTTTCTCTTATTTAATCGTAGATTACAGTTTTATCTTCGTATGCTTTGGAATTAAGATATGAATGTGATTATAATAAAGCAAAAATTTTAGACAAACCAAACAATGATTAACAAACATTTCATCATCAAAATTCTGGGAGACATTTACTCAACGTATAGGTAATTTTACATGACGTAGTAAGCTGTTTAAATTTCATAACTTCATATCTTCTCAGGTCTTTGAGAAATATTATCTTTACTATCGTCATATTATAAACTTTGTTATCATGAGAAACAGCATCTGACGAAATAGGTAATTGACTTGCCGTAAATTAGATCTCCAAGCTGCAAAACATTTTCGCAATAGGTCGAAGGAAAAGAATTAGTTTACGTGCACGCTTCTCGCAGTTAAAACGCGAATAATTAGAAAAGTGAAATCGGTTTTTCAATTCTTCAAGGCCATTGATTGACAGTATTAAAATAGCTTCAAATAAGATGTCACTCTATAAGTTAATAAGGCACTTTTGACGTCTTTAAATTTTTAAAATCATATGATTTCAAATTTTTCGGTTACCTCTCCATTTGAGCTTCCTCTTCTATTTCTTTTTCAAGTTCACTTTTGTTATCAAAATTATGCTGCCCAATATTATTAAACGTCATCAACTGTCCCAAATCACTGCGTAGCTAACGGTATAATTAAATTCTGGTATCTATTTTTTAATCCTGGAATGAAAAAATAATGGCAGTAATCCTATAATTATGTGGTAACAAACATTTAACCAACGATGTTTTGAATTAAATCGGAAATACGTATAGACATTTTCAACGAACTTCGTTCGTTACTGTATTCAATATTTTGTCCGTCGTTCGATCGGTCCGTACGTCTGTCGCATGGATCCCAGCAAAGCTAAGCAATTGATTTTATGTGAAATTTTACGCTGATTTCAGATCTGCAATCAGCTTTTTGATAGCTCTAATACCGTTCGATATAATCGACTTCAAAATCGAAATGTCGACATCAGCAAATTTTGACTTTATGAAGACCTAAAACATGCATTCTATTCGAAGTTCGTTATGTAATCCCGAGGATTTGAACTGGTTAAATATAAACTTAGTGTTCTATTTCAGCGAGACTATAATACAGGGAAAATGAAATTGAAAGTTAACAGGAATTTTCCAGCTACTAATCATAATTATTAATTATGTTATACATATTGTATTTTATGGAGTACTAACATAACCTAAATTTATAAAACAATTAACTGTCTTGTTTTCTAAAAAATTGTAAATATCATTTTTAAGTTACGGAATTTAGTCCAATCGATGGCTTTAAGCATAGAGATCTTAAGAAGTAAGAGATAGAAGTTTGCTTAAATGAGACTACACTTTCCATATACTCTCTAGTATCGTTAAAGTTAAATCTAAAAAATTTGTTCATCAAGAACCATAGCAGGTGCATAGTTTATCAATACCTGCAACGTTGCGTAACTTTTGCGATTGTATATTTCATAAAATTTATTATTGAAAACGTACAAATACATAAAGGTTCTTACAAATATTACATTTTAACACTACTAATTTTTTAAAATTTGAATCCGACGAGGCATGTCGCTTCGGAGAATTTACAATCAATCCAAAGGAGAACAGTCTTTTCATCCGGTACAGAGGAAGGAAGAATTCTTAAAAATAATTTTTTACAACAGCATAACCTTTAACATTTCAAAATGTGTATCGTGAATATATTGTAAAACCTCTAATTCTATTTTGTGAGACATAACTCAATTACTGCTTATGCTTGCATCAAATTCAACAACATTGAAGACGCTAGTATTGTCAGAAACAGTACCTAACTTTAATTGATCACCTGTGCCGCTAGCAGTTGCATCTAAAATTTCATGTTCTATTACATCCATAGCATCAGCTTCACGTAAAGAGCCCTGGGCCCCTCAACTCTTTAATCCTGCCCTGCATATAAAGGAAGGGAGGAATTGTATAGGAATTTTATAAACAGAGTAAATGTGAAGCAATACATTATGTTACTTAATTAGAACACCGCTTTCTTTGTTTAACATGATACAATGTATGTTACAGTGCTCGCCATTACTACGGCCTCAGTTCCTAATTTCTTTACATAAATATTAGCATAAAATGTTAGTAGTCCTGTTGTCCTGTACTCATCTCTATTAAAAAGCTGCATGTTTTAAAAATATTTTTGTTAATAACTACAGGGTGGTTAGTTTTCGCTGGGCAGCATAAAGTTACACTCTTTTAAATAGCAACCCATCAATTTTTTATGCTGTTCCATGAAGGCTTAATTTAGATGAAAAATACTTTTTAAATTTTTTAAATTGATTCCAGTGTTGCCATTTTAGAGCAATTTCTTTAATAATGCAGCATCAGAGAGATATGGTCACAAAACCGGTGGTTTTTAAAATTTTGGAATTTGTTTTTGTAAATTCGTAGATGAAAGTCAGAAGTACTTAAATAGTGTCTATGTAGTGGATCAAATGTACTCGCAAAAAATTTGTTTGTAAACACTGATGAAGTACAAAGACTAAAACGTTTCATGCCAAATGACCTAATGGACAGATGTTAGAATAAGACATAGCTTAAAAGTTACTTTATAATAATGCTATTACAAATTTTGCAAAGTAAAGGAGAATCTTCACTGGAAGCAGTTCCTACAAGCTATTGTTGCATATCTAATGTTATAATTATATTAATTACTTATTGTTCATCAAATGGGGAAATAAAAATTTTGGCAATTTGCCACCAGGCTTTCCCTGCATTAACACTTTTTCCAAAAAATAAATACAGGACAATATATATTGCTGAATTCAGAAACAAATACTCTTAAACTACATAAAAAACTGCAACTTTACCTTATAAAAAAATGAATGTCGCCATTTTAGCTTATACAGGAAGTGACGTCATCAAAGGTAACAGCAGCATTTTCGTCCTTGACCCAAATGCAATCGATTGGCGAAAACCGCATTTCGATAACTTTAATAGTTTCTGAATATAGAGCGTTGCAAGAAAATGTGTACGGACAGACTACATACGACAGACGGAAAATTAGTTTTTCTATTTTTTGAATCTACGTATTTATTTTTATTTTATTTTATTTTTATTTATTTATTGCCTGGGAATCAACAGTGTTGACATAGACATTGTCAAAAAAAATTATTAAAAACATTAAGTACAAATTATATACGTATAACAAGTTAAAAAAAACGTTAGACATTAACATGCATACACTAACTTATTTCATAAAATTGTAATTGTAAAAACACTTAGTTACGAGGTAATTTTTGAGCCTTGTTTTGAATTGGTGATTAGATTTTATCTTTTTTATGTCGGATGGGAGCGCATTGTAAGTCGTTATGCAGTTGTAGAAAGGACTTTTTTCATATTTTGAAGAACAATGAAGTGGTATAGTGAGGGTGTCACCGTTCCGTATGAAGTAGGTGTGGTTGTGATTTAGGGGTAGGAAGTAGCTGTAGTTTGTGTGCACAAAGATACATAGTTTGTAAATATAAATGCAAGGAAACGTAAGTAGGCGATTGTTTATAAATGATTCCCTATGTGATGTTAGTGGCTTTACATTAAAAATTAATCGTATTAGTCGTTTTTGTAAAACAAATACTCTTTTGCATTCCGCTACTGCTCCCCAAATAGTTACATTGTAACAGAGGTACGGGTAAGCTAAACTATAATAAATCGCGATTAATGACACCGAGTCTAGAGACGATTTTAAATGGAGGAGGACATAGTAGGCTGCATTAAGTTTTTTACACACATGATCAATATGGGCTTGCCATGTCAATTTAACGTCTATAAAGATTCCTAAGAACTTGGTTGTTTCATAGTTGTGGGGAAGAGCGAGACGCTGGTTTCTGTTTCCAAAGTACATGGTAACGGTTTTATCACTATTTAGAACTAGATTGTTAGTTTTGCACCAGTACTGGAACTGGTTTTGCGCCTCCCTAATCTTGTTAACTAGGTTGTTGACGTCGTTAGCTGAAACTACAATTGTGGTGTCATCTGCATAGCATATCAGTTTGTCAGCTTGGACGGAATTGGGTAGGTCTGCGACATAGAGTAAATATATAAGAGGTCCAAGTACTGAGCCCTGAGCAACTCCCATATCGATGCTATACTTTTTAGAGTGTGCATCATCAGTGACGACATATAAAAGTCTGTCCGTTAGGAATGAGTGTACCCAAGACAGTAACGCGCCCCTTATGCCAAGATTGTAAAGTTTGCAGCACACATTTTCGGCTTGTATGGTGTCAAACGCACGACTTAAGTCAAAGAAAAGCACTGCGGTCAAGTTATTTCTGTCTAATTCTGTATAGATGTAGGTGAGCAAGTTTAGAAACGCAAAGATATGTAAAAATTTGCATAGGTCAATTTTTTAACACTAAGATAATACTCCCCTTTTACTTCGTACTCGGGAAGTAAAAAAGTTTCGTGAGCATCAAAAACTTAACGTTAAGGCTGTTCAATGTTTTTTTGAAACCGTGGGAGCCGTTTTTGGTGTTTCTATATTATTTATTAATTAAGTTTTTGACATAAGACATCTAAAGAAATATCTGTTGCTGTTATTCGTTCCACCAAGAACGGTTTGACCTTTATCAAAAATATTATTTGCGGAATCGCAAAGATTCTAATGGAAACATCGTAACTAGCCTTTATTTGCATCTGCCCATTTTTATCAATATCCAGAATGCCCTAACGATTTCGTAATCGGCTCGACCAATTTTAATTTTCTTTCATGTCAATGATTTTATATGTACCTACTTATATAGACGATTGATTTAACCTAAGTAGATGATATAACACACACGGGGTGGTGTTCGGGACTCAAGCAATTGAGCGTAGGTAAGTCTAGGAAATGATTAGAATAGGTTATTAATGTCTCTTTCCTATAAATATTTTTTATAATGTTACTAATTAGACGGTTATTCAGGCGGGAAGCTTTCAAATAATAAAAGGTATAATGATACTTAGCACCGTTTTGTGTGAATTTCTACAGACTGTAACCATATACTTTGATACCAACAAGACAAGACATCAATACCATGATACCTACTCTCGTAGATACTTAATACATTACATAGTTCAAAAAAAGATGCAGTCACTGACTGCATGATCACTCACATATGAGAAAAAACTTTGCTAGTGAAAGGTAAATGACAAAGTTAAAATCACTGAAACAAAATCTTAAAGAAAGTGATTTTTGTTTTAATTTTGCTACTATTTAACACATTCTGCCAAAAACATTTCAAATAAAACAATTATAGGTACATAAAGCAGTTGAAAGTGATAAATAATACCAATTGCACTCTCATTTGAATTAAGTGCATTACCGTCAGTGATAGTGTTCCACTCAAGCTGTGCCAAATACAATAAACGTTAGCAGGTGAAGACGACCCACCAATTTAACAACACGCTATCAAATCATTAAATATACATAAGAATTTTAGAGATGGGAAAGTCTCGCATTTCAATTACTATTACTTCCGACTTTTAACATTGACGAAATTATTTTGAATTACTTTCAAAACTTATTTTAAATTTTAAAAATCTAGTTGCATTACGTTGCAGCATTTTATAATTATTGTTAATTTAATGCATAATATAAAACATCGTAATGGTAATGGAACGTACCTCTTCACGGGTCACCTAGAGGCAAAGCAACTTTCTACAAGCCCCTTTCTTCCCACACTATACTCTTCGACGACCCTTCTCTTCGGCCTTTACAAGATCACAGCTTCTGGATCGTCTTCAGTCTTTATTCGCGATGGTGTCTTTCTTTGCGGTCATAATTGAAATGTTATAGCTTGTGAGAAGTGCCTTCGTAGTGTCTAAGGAACTTATTTATAAAAAATGTGGATTAGAATTGATGTAAGTGTAAAAAATTTCGTTAAAACATTTTCGTAGTAACTAATTGTAATTAAAAAGTTTTATAGTTTTAAGTAGCACAGTTATTACCGTATATGAGCGAATCCGTACATTGTTATTAACCATTAATTCTATACTGCAACTTATGGTTAAATAGTGACCCCAATTTGTGATTTACCGTTTGAATTAATAATATACATTTATTGTGATTTAAACAATTTGTAACGCTTAACAATTAAACTGTTATTAAATATGTAACAGAGGAGAAAAAATTGAATAAGGAACTCTACTAGTACATTGTCGTCTCTAGGTTTTCACCTATTTCACTATTTAATTCTGGCTCTGTGCTCTCCAAGAAATGCACTTTCATTTAAATTGAAAAATCCTCATAGAGTACGTCAATTGTTATATTACACTTTTCATTTTTGGGAAAAATTCTGTGTGAACTCTCATACCTTCAAAGAGAAGTTTATACGTAGAATAAAAGAGGAATTTCTCATACGGCTTCTTTTCTATTGTAATGTATTACAATGCCATTCACTAGTAAGAAAGAAAAATTCTGAATAACATGTGTTCACGCCACCTGTTTTATTGATTCTTTTCCGAAAAGATGCTGTCTAAGTGCTGCACCTTTTAGCTTACTACATATCGGAAATATTCTAGAGTCTAGACTATCAACTAAAGGCACCCGCCTTTCCGAATAACCTACTTCGCTATTAATTAAGCATCCATACATTTTTATTACTACATAATTTATATTCTTGAATTGAAATAATTAAATTAACTTCAGTTGAATTAAGAATTATCAAGTTGAAATGAATATTTGGTACAACATTATCTAATACCAAACGGCTGTGATAGTCGTGCCTGTTGCATAAAAATTTATGGTGAGATCACTCGTTAACTGTTCAAATAAACTAATTGCTCTATCTACCTTAAAAATAACTGCATCATCTGCATACAAATCTAGCAGAAGCCAACTATGTCCCTGGAAATATTGAACGTACTGTCGGTTAATTGTTTTTACTAATAGTTTTAACTGAAAATGTACTCTCGATATTTCCAGGAGATAACAAAATCCTGTAAAAAAATGGAATCCTATTATCATAATCAAAAGACTCAACAATGTAGCTTTATTTACTTATTTATTACAATGGCTATTGCCTACTTATCTATACGATTTTGAAAAACAGTGAATTTTTTTTCATTTTTCTACGTTCATCAATGTTTTTTTGTCTAAAAATATTCTTTCAGCTTTAATTGTTTTCAAGACGATCCGTGAGGTTTAATAGTAATTCAGTTCCTACTTTTACTTTTATTAGCATAAGCCAGGGACGGTCATTGATATTTAATAGTAATTAAGTTTAATTTTCTTTGACCTAATAAGAAAACGAGGAACTAGCTCTCATTTTAACATCGAAAAAATCAACAATATATTTAATTCCAACAAACCCCTGTACAATGGCAAAACAATATTGCACCTTTTATCTTTTCCAATATCCCCATATGGGTCATTTTAAACAGAACTGTAGAATTTTGGCATTACATATCACCATAAATGCAACAAATTCTACAGTTTCGATATAAAATTGGGAAACCTGACCGCAACCCACAATAACCACAATGCTCAACTTGAGTTGTTGAACACAGTGCCGGATTACCCATTAGGCGGAGTAGGCAATGGCCTATGGACCCCACGCTTTTTAGGGGCTCCGTAACATTAGATTAAACTGTTCATATACAATATATATACAGGGTGAGTGTTTTCCGATGTTTGGTGAGGGATCTTGGAAACTAGGAGCGATAGAGAGACGATTAAATGGGGAAAGAATTGCAGTTTTACCAGCTCCATTTAGCGAGCTTTTCGTTTTTTGAAAAAAATGCGTGGCTAACTAGGTATCTCAAAAAAAATATTTCTTCGTTTTTTTGTTTAGTGCCTATAGCTGTTATTGACTTTAGAAAAAATGTATAAACGGAAAAGTTGTAGATAATTATAATAATAATATATATTTGCCCAACAGAATAAAAATTCCAATTACAGGACAAGACAACATGAGTATAACAAATAAACATTTATAGTACTATATGCTAACCAAAACAAACTTAGTGAAACCTAAAACAAAAGAGGGAGTACAATAACTAATATAAAACATTAAAAAAAATTATATATAAGTATTATGGGCTCAATAATATATGTAGTTCGGTTCAATCAAATTCTAATTTTTGGATGACACAAACACTTGTGTTTTTTTCTAATTGAAACCATAGTTGGCCAGAACTTTATAAAAAAGGCCCTTTTTCGACGATTCTAAAAATATCTATATCACTTGACATACTTATTTTCATAAATATAGAAATTATGGCCATTTTTTGTTAGAATCATTGAAAAAAGGCCTTTTTTATAGTCATGGCCAACTATGGTTCTATTAGAAAAGGCACAAGTTTGTGTCATACCTCAAAAATTAGAGCTTAAATAAAAAATTTGATTAAACTGTATTACTGAGCACACAATTGCCTACAACATTTCCTTTTACATATTTTTTTAAAATCAACAATTACAGATCTATAGGCACGAAGCAAAAAACGAAAAAATGTGTTTTTTAGAAAATCTCATAAATTAGGCTGGTAAAAGTGCAATTCTTCCCTCATTTAGTCATCTCTCTATCTCAGCTATGGCTTACAAGATCCCGATACTAAAGATCGGAAAAAACTCACCCTGTATACCTACAAAGAAATCCTTAAATGAAAAAATTTTGATTACACTAAAGAAATGTTTGATTCCAGTATTAAGAAATCTTACTATGAATTTAAATTTGCTTAAATAGCCTTTTGACACTTTAGCGAGTCGCGCGGGGGTAAAAGCTCAAAAAATATATTTCGAAAATCTACTTTAGGCCTTGGTTACAATAACAATTATCGCTTATTTATACATATTTTATATTAATTTGTTGATCATTTGTTTTTTATTTTGGTATAATGAAATTAGGTACATTCCTAAAGCTGTTGTGTAATAAAATCATATTCGTTAAATTTATTAGGTAGGTGACAGTGCCCCGATATTTCGACTGCCTAAGGGCCTCCATCTTTTTTAATCCGGCACTGGTTGAACACAATCCCTAACTTGAAGTTAGACTTATTGCCGATAATGGTTACAACCTCAATTTTAGATTTTAGTCGCAACTCTCAACTTGATCACAATCCCCACGTAGCAAAAAAATTTCTGCTCAATCCTTTTAGATCAATTTTATTACCTAATAGGACTGCCAAAATTTCTAATGAAAAACTCTTATTTGTACTTTAGTTTCCAATGGATTAGTGGTTAACGTTCTTATTACTAGATAATAGCTTTTTCGAACTCTAATGGAATACGATAGAAAAACGAAGTCACGGTTCCTGAAACCAGTTTAGTTGATCCCTCTTAATAAACCCGTTTAATCCGATTAAGCCATAGTCTACAGTAAATTTAATTTCTTATTTATCAGTCTTTCTACAACAACTATATCACAGTATCCAGGTCCCAAATTTTATATATTACTTTTACAATGATCTGAATGATCTTTTGGCTCAAGTCAGTTTTCTGCAAATACCATAACATTTGAGAAAATATTCTTTATCAATAATTTGCTATCCTGTATCTATTAGAGGCTTCTGATTTGTTGCCAGAAAACGGCCAAAATCTAAAAATTTTAAAACTAAACACGATTGATACATCTAATAAATTGAAAGGATAAGAGGGATGCAACGTTTGAAAGCTATCAATTTTTATATTGTTAGGGCTTTCGGACAATATTGTTTCCTATATCAATAACAAACTAAAAACTATGTAAAAAGTAACAGGAAAAGTACATTTAGTAACTTGTTACTTATATAAGTTTTGTGTCAACCTATTTCTTAATATTTAGTGACTGGTGTACTATTTCGTTACTACTCTTACCCCATCTGCCCTTTGATTAATTTCTGATTGATTTTAATGCAAAGTGTGCAATATTAAATAGTGTTCAAAAACACGCAGTGTCCTCAAGCATCTAAAAGATAACTTTTTATAAAGGAAGCGAGACTTGAAACTTAAAAATAGTGTAACATACCGGAAATGACAAACCATGATGATGAAAACCAAAACTGTGTAAAATTGAGGGTGAAAACAAGATTGATGTAGTTTTCATGCACATGCATCTATAAAAAAGTGGTGTGTACGCCCCAACAAAATTTTTATACGCACCCCTCCCCAAAAAGAGCCCGTGGGGCCTGCCCCCCCCCCCCAGAAAAATTTTGTAGTTTCGCCACTGAGATCGTTAGAACCTGGTTTCTTCATTCTTTCATTTTTAATTTTCGATAGGAGATGTAAAACACATAATGTTTAAAGCCGCACTCACTTTTTGTAAATAAACATATCTGATATGTGGGTCTATGCACGTACCAAAAATGTTATTGTCGGATATCCTCTATGTAAATTCCGATGTAGTGACCTCACATTCTCCTATTTTATGAGTAGGTACAATCGAATTTGTAAAAAAAAATACTTTTTTTGCTTATTTTAATTACTGACATAAATTTTACACCTCTTAATAACAATTTTACAATTCGTATTGTTAACCTTAAAAAGTCTGAATTTTTTGTATACATTGCTCGTTAGCACAACATTCGAAAATTTTAATTAGCAGCCGGAATATGACCCTAAATTAATGGGACTACTAAATGCCCCTAATCCGTGGAACACCTTTTTACGATTTTAGTCCACTACCATTACACCTTCTTTCTTTTTCTATTCTAGACAAATATTTGGTTTTCTGTGTTGTTCGATTGAAAAATAGACACATCTCTCACTTTCAAGCTTAAATCTTTCATCAGCTGTATTTATGTTTTTCACATTTAAAAATTCAATTCAACGTACAGACCTGCGTCAATTGCGACATTTTTCACTTTCCCAAAAACAAATGGATCAATCGTCAATATATTTACTATCCTTTATCCATTTACAGATTGATTTTGTACCTTTTCAGTTTTTTTATCGGTCATCAAATACTACAAGTTAACCATTATCTCAATTTCTAAATACTATACTGCTAATATGACTATGACAACATGGCATCATGGGATAGATCATATCAAATGTCAAACAAACCCAACATTTGTTTGATTTTTCTCAATTGGTGGTTATATCAATAAATTCATTTCTAAACTTACTCCACAAGAAGGATTCACAATTCACCGCGCCAACGAGTTTTTTTCTTCTCCGTGTGTTACAACACTTATGAAAAGATAATGAAAACATAAAACTGTGTACGATTTACTCCATATTAACTGACATACTTATTCGCAGTAATTGACAATTTGGTTAGAAGATGTTAGCCTGGCTCTCTGTTTAATTAGTAACTTCGTCATTACTGTTTTCGGGCTGTAACCTATATGCGGAATCACATTACGACATTTTAATTTAGTCTCTTCCACTAAAGTTGAGATGAATTGTCTCGGAAAGGTTCTGCCAGTAAAATTTTTAGTTTGCTCAGGACCACCATAAAATGAATCGAGGAAATACACAAAAGTCCACGTGTTTTCGATGACAGTAACATTTTAGTCCACCATCGTACTTGTTTATGGTATTGAAAGAGCAAGCCCAACCTGAATAGTAAACAAAGAATAAGGTAAACTATACGAAATTAAAACAAATCACTATAGTTTCGAAAACTTCTTCTGATTCTGAGCATCATTATCTATTACACTTTGTATAGTCTTGGTCACGTGTTCTCTGATCGTTCTTGTTTTGTTATTTTTGCGTCAACGTATGGTGAAGGGAATTAGTTTCCTAAACTTGCACGATAACGAATATATAATTTAGACATTAATGAATATAAATAATGTAAAAATCGACTACCTAGTCTCTACATGTGAGGATCATCCTCAGGCTGTGAATGTCTGATCTAGTTTTACAAAATGTATAATGCAGAGTTGTTATTTAGCTGAAACATGAAATTAATTAATAGTTTAAAATTATAAATATTTAGTATTTTTAGAGGCTAAACGAATTAAGGTTAAGGTTAAACTGGTAGATATAAATTGAGCCACATATAGCAAATAGTTTTAATATAAATTACACGATTTAAAAGCTTTAATAAGATTAAATTTTTTATTACCTATATGAGATTTTCGATGCGCCTTGAGAAAAATGATTTTTATTAAAAAAAATTCAATTTGAGATGAAAGAAAGGTTATTCGAGTAGAACAAAATTTGGAACGAAGATAAATTTTTTGATACAGTTCATTATAAGACTACTATATGGAAATACAGAAATGCAGTGAATTTCCTCTCACATTTACCTAATTTTATCAAGCGGGCTTATTGATTAACGGTACTATATGCATCCGTTTTTCAAGTTTTAAATTATACTCACTGATTTTTTTGCTACTAACCTAAAACGCTTATATGCAGTAATTTATAATGTAAAATGAGGCTCATAGAATAATGTGAAATAAATCTGCAAAATGACAAAAAATACTACAAGCTTAAAATTTTAGTAACATATTGGAAGTTTTCTGTATAAGCAATAATATCTCTTATTTACGTTATATAAACATTAAAAAATAAACATAACGTTTCCTTTTAATGTCTTCTGAACTTAGGGTACCTCTCAATTTCTCATCCACTCTACTTCAAATTAAATGTTTGTGAAATGCCAAACATTTCATTTGCTGAAAGCTGCTATTACTTTATTAATCAATTCTCTCATATTTCTCTTATTTCTTATAAAATTTTTTTTTTCAATTTGGTTTTCGTTTTCTTCGAATTTTCCTCATATGTATTTGTGATAATGTTTGTTTTTCGCATTTTAATGTTGCATCTGCTCTATTTTTTAATCTTTCTTTCTTACTATGTATTTGGTGAATGACAGCGTGCTATTGGCCAGATAACCATCCACTAGCGTGGCGCAAAACCTCCTTTAGGCATATTTCATTATATTTCCTCAGACTTCTTATCAGCCATTTGTGTTCAAGTATGCTTAAGCATACAGTCGGTCTACGAGAGTGTAATGGTCGTTGGTGTATCAAATGAGAATCGTCAGTGCTCCAATATCGGATATTCTAAAGCCAGTCAAGTCAAATGCGCCTTCATCACTCATTATTATTCGTCGCCAAAAGTGGTGGAACTGTAAAAAATTCGGACAATCTAATTCCCGTTTTCTTGCATCTATTGCGTCAAATGAATTTTTACGGTTAAATAAACAAACCTTTTTTTCTGAATTATTAGCAAACATGAATTGTCCACTGCGTCGATGAGAGGACATTCAATTTTCAAATTTTTCCATTACTCGCTGTATGAGTGACTTGCTTGCAACATAATTAACACGAAAAAATGACGGAATGACGGAAATGACGGAATGGATTTGAAGCTCGTTTTTGAAATCAAGAATTTCCTCAAATGGTAACAAATGGACACACAGTCATGGTATTTGTAAAACTTTCAGTACATAATTTTCAGATTTACCTAATCATTTTTCTCATGATCCCTAGATTTCACTCGCTATGAAGCTTGGGGATCCTGTGAACGGGAATTGTTACGAAATCACTTAAAGTACAGAAAAATTTAGTAACATGGAAACATTTGATGCTGCCATTAAAGAGTCCGTTTTCAAAAATTGCAAATAATCCAATTTTCGTTATTTACGTTTTTAATGCTTTCCGAAAATATTCGAAGATATATTAAGAAATGAAAAGCACTTTTAAGCCTTACAGGGTGGCGTTCGCTCACGTTCATATAAACTTAAATTGTATTATATGGCATTATTCACTTCGAATTCAACAAAGTGTCACAAAAAAAGTCGTTCAACCCTCTATTTCTAAGAAAAATATTGATTTTACCCTTTTTCAATTCAGCGAACAACACGATTCCTCTCCATGTGCATCACTATATCGTTCGTAAAAATGAATATTTCCAAATTTATTATCAATTCGTTCAAAGTTAGATCCGTTTCATTATATTGTCGCCAGGAATTGTATTTACAAGAATAAAAATTAATGGCGGCAATAAAATTCATTTTTACAAACGCTTGGGTTGCAATATTTTTGCACTTTATTACCTAACTGATTGAAGTCCCTCTTTAATTTTTTTAAATTAAGGGTGTTCAGTTCCCTATTGGTTCTATCAAGATTTCGTTCAGCTTTAATTTGCTGCGTAAAGCAGATTCTTTACCAAAAATGAATGATTGCTTAGCTCTTGATGATCTTCCTAAATAAAATCAAAAAGCTGCTGAGATCAAAAAGTTGTTATACTTTCCATGTTGCAATTTGCTGAAGTGGTACTACATTGTTTATTGTGCCATGTTCTTATGTAACCATACCAGTCAGTTTGCAAAATGAGCTCCATTTGTTTCGGAACCACTCTCTAGAATTCCATTTCTTGATTACAAAAGTTTTTGTATCATGTTTCAATTGCAAATTTTCGTAGTTTACGTGGTAGATCATAGTTTAAGTATATAATGAAGTACGTAAACTACGTAAATAATTAGTTATTATTACAGCGCGCAGTACAAAAATTGAATTACGTTTTAACAGTGAAGTTCTTAATTAGTCGTGCGTATAGTATAGCTTTTCTTATATTATTATCTTGTTACCTATAAAATGAAAGTTTAAAAAAATACTTTATCCATTACAGTCGTTAATAATCATGTAAAAATAATGCTAAGTATAATTATTTTAAACTTCTCTCGTAGTTAACTTGAAACACACTCCCTATCGTGAGTTATAAATTAACTGTGCACTTCATCAATTATGCACTCTACTTTCAATTTTACTTATTATCTCTTAAAATTTTCTGTTAAAATCTGAATCATTCTCGTATTTAATTACAAAATTTTAAATTTTGAAATAGGGAGATTGCAACTTTGTTAATAATAATACGTGAGAAGGCAATGATTGTTCAAGAAGTTAATTACTGTTACTATCGCATCTTAAAAGAAAGTGCAAACTTATTATAGTCTAAAACTAATCTGAGAACCGAGTGTGCTCGCAATATGTATGCAATTTTCATGTTTCTTCAACCTAAATATTTCCGCATTCTACTAACCCGATTTTAAAAATACTATATGGAATCCCAAACGAAATTGTTGATAATTGGAATCTGATAAATAAATAAAACGTTTTTATTTTACAGGTTCTACTGTGTTGCATCCTCGCAACCACCTTAGCAACAAATGAACCTCGTTCCAAGAAAAAAGATGATTCTAGAGGCAAAAGAACTTTAGATTACAGTATTTCTCACAACCATAATCCACCAAGTTCAAACTTTAGATTAGAAAGAAGGATATCACCTGGGTTCCCAATTTCTCAAGTACCGCAATATCCTTTATTCCATCCTGTCCAAAAACCAGTTGCTGCATTTAGAAAATCTCGACCAAATGCACCGGCACCGCCCTACGCCGTTCAAATGGAGCCCGTGGCTCATTATTCGCAACGCGATCCTTTGTATGACGCAAGTTTGACAAGCTTAGGCAGTGGGAATAATGATATTAAAGGGAAGGATCAACTAAAAGAACATAGTCATAATTCTAGAGTGTCCTATGCGTATCCGCCTGCAAAACACGTTGTGGAGCGTCCAATTTACATAAAAGAACCAGAACCAATCATCGAAATTATTATTAAAGAATCAAATATTACACTTCCACCATTACCGACTCCTCCAGTCACAATCGCGCCACGTAAAAAGGAACATGTGCAAGTATTCTATGTTAAGTATCAGAAAAATCCGAATGCTTATGGGAAGGAGAGCATTGTGTACGATAAACCGATACCTGCGTTAACTCCACATGTTATAGAAGAGACGGAACCTGCACCACACCCACTTCCACATTATGAAGCATTGAATACGGCTACTCTACCACCTCCTCCTAGTACCACGTTACGTGCGATAGTAAAACCCGAATCCGAAACGTATCATGCCGATAAGGGCATTCACATCACTTTTGGTAAAACTGTGAATGAGCAACGCAAACGATCTAACGCCGATCCTAGGGGAGAACCCGCTCTAGAACCTTCTCCCGTACATGCACAACCTCAAGCACGACAATTCAATCCATTCCCATCTCAGCCACTTTACCCAAATAGACCACATGAAAACTCTCACGGTTCTCAATTTAATGACTATCGAAATGCGCCACCTCCCACGTCATTTAAACAAAGTCATTTTAACAGAGGGCTCTCTCGTGGACCATCTGTGCCAGGTAATCCACAATCTCCGGTTACACGACCACCTCCCCCAAATTTTACAAACCCACCTTTCCAATCACGTCCACAAACATCATTTAATAGTCAACAGATCCCCCATAGGCAACCCGTTGCATACCAACCTTTTGATCAGATACGCCCACAACAACCTCAAATACAATTCTCACGTACTCATTCACACTTTCCTGTAAATCCGCAAAATCAACAATTCAATAATGGTTTCCAACTTAACCAACAATCGTTTCAAAATCCCCAACGGCAACAAGACGTAAATTCACAGTATCACCAAGCACAACCCACCTTCCCACCAGCACAAAATTCTCAACCAGTCAATCACCAACATTTTACTCAGCATCATCAACCATCGCATATTCATCAACAGACGCAGCAACATATTATTCCTCAACAACAATCACATATTCCCATACATCACAATCAAATCTCACAACAACCGCACCACAATGCCCCTCAACCGCAACACCCTCCACCGTCCCATTTTTCGCAAAATATCCATAACAATCAACACGCACCCTTACTTCAGCATCAACAAAACTTGCACTTCCTCTCGCAATCTTTCCCACAACAACACACCCAACAACAAGTCGACAATAACGAATTGCTCCGTTCAATACCAAAATACGAACAACACGTGTCGGTAAATATACCACCTCAACAATCTCAAAAACCGACTTTTCAACAACCTCAACCTCAAATCTCTCATCATCAAGAGCAAGCAAACAATTTTCATACAAACCAAGATTACTCACATCTAATTCAGCAGCAATTTAAACAGAACAACGTAATTCAAACACCGCAACTTCAAAAAAGTACATATTTCCATCAATCGACTTATCAAACTACTCCAAAACCAGTTAGTACGACACCATCCACAACAACATCGACTACTACAACCGAACGCAGACTCACCGAAAAAGATCTTAAAGATTTAAATATAGAATTACCCGACGAAGTTCCTGAAGATTTACGCGAGCAATTGTTATCATCCGGAATATTAAAGAACGCGCAGATTTCAGTTTTAGATTATGACAAAATTGGTGATACCTCGATTGCCGATTTGCCTCCCGATCAATTAGCGAACTTCTTTAGCGCAGGTGGTGCACAGTTAGGTGCGGCAAGCGAGAATGTACCAGTTGCCGTAAGGAAAAATGGAGAATTTGACAGTAGCGATCGTGAAATTAGTGATAGAGATATGGAAGAATCCGAATCGTCACCTAGTGAAGTGAAAGTTCCAGTACCCGTTGAAATGAAAGTGGTGCGTTACGATCCCGATAGCAGTGAAGGAAAGCAAGTTCCAGAAGCCTACATTCAAGATGGTGCAACACAACTTGATCCGGTGTCTCTCGAAGATCAGCAGTATACCAGATATTTGCCTGTTAAAGTAAATGGTGCCGCATTTCCTATTCCAGACGTGGCTGAATTGAGAGGTCGTAGTATTACAAGCGTTGTAGTTCTTGCACCCGTCGACTTAAACGTGGAAGAGGTTCCGAGAAAAGTTCGCGATGTAAGCAATAACAAAAGTAGCAGACATTTAGCTGCGTTGGCCTTGAAAAATTTAATTAAGGACCCAAGTACTGAAAATTTTAAGGATTGGTTGGACAAGGAAAATAAGACCGTCGCAGAAAAGCAAGCTGTCATTCTTTTAGTTACGGGGTAAGTTGAAGTAATGAATCTTCTGTGTCTCTAAATGTCTTTTTTTACAGAAATTCTCAACCTAATGCAGGGGAAAAGGAAATATTTATGTATGATTTGACAACCCAAACTGTTAACAAACTTAGTGGAGAGTTGTCTTCCGCTTTCGTCGATGCAGCGGAAACTAACTCTGGACAGGGTCTTTCGCCTCTTCAAGGGTCCTCATCAAATGTGGTCGAAACTCGCATTCCTTATCCAAATAGTGCACTAGACATGAAAGACATATCACATGATAGTGTAGATTTAGAGGAAGGTGCTTCAGAATATTTCGAAACGAAAATTCCAGTGATAGATCCAGATAGTTTGCCCGAAGCTTCCGAACAGCTCGAAAGATTTGTAGACATTTCTGGTATGCCTATACATGGAGATCTAGTTGCTGCAGCCAGCAGTGGTACAAAGGAAGTTTCAGTAAGTTCCGGATATAGCAAGACTGGGTCTAGTAAATTATTACACTCTTAGTGTATAAATTATAGGGAAATCTTGGTTATTATTTAATATCATCACTGGATTTTTTGAAAAAATCTTCTTTTTTCAAAAAATTCATTGTCGCTTTGTACAGAAATATTTTATACGTGTATAAATTAAAAACTTAATTAAAATAAACTTCGTATTTTACTTTTATAGTATTCTTGAAAATTAGTTAACTATTCATGGCAGGTATATAAAGAGATATTCGATAAAAAGTGTGACCTACTGTCGTGTAATATTGAAATTCATTAACTAAAAGGAATATTGAGGTTACGTTAAGTCAAATCCGTTTCTCTTTTTCTATTTATTTTTGTTTTCTAATAAAAACATCTATGGAATACCTACTACTAATCAATATTACAAACACGGTTTAAAAAATGTAACTTTTCCTTGATGTGCTTCATTTTTTTTTAAATACAGAATGACTCCTTTTCAACATCCATATCTGGGCATGGCATTATGTCGTATGCAGATCACAAGAATTTCAGGCGTAGTAACGTAGAAAATTTTATGAATCATAAAGATTAAATTCCTATCATTCGTAAAGACATTTCAGAGCGCACAAGTCTTGTATAATAGATTTGCTAAATTGCCTACAGTCGTTTTGCTCATTTAAGTGGATTCATTTATCATTCGTAATTTGACGATCTACTATTAAATTGTTTGAATTCTTCCTAATTTTGCCTTTATATTTTATTGTATTATACCTACATACATAAGAGTAGTGAGATTAATCTCTACTTTTTTAAAACAACCTGCAAGTTACCAAATGCCCTTATTGGAAGAGAAAATCAGGTTAACAGGTTTAACGTCAAATACGCCATAAGGTTATAAGACATTTCAATGCAGAATTTTCCTAAACCAGCTTTTTGTCATGTAGTAATAATATCTTATGAATAGCACATAACAGATCGAATAGCCCCTTTTCCAAGTACATACAAAGCACAGTTTAATAATTCGATATAGTAGCATAGGTAAGTAGCAAAAATTTTGCAATAATAAAAAGGAAGATAACAAACAACAGAGAATAAGTAACACATTGTTCGTTAAAAATAAAGATGCATCCATTCACCAAAAATTAGTATATTTTAACAAATATCTTACAAATTAACTGAATTAGTGATTGTTGATCATGTACCTACTGCCCTTCACAATACGACACAGAACACCAATTACTTAAATTCTACCAAAACCTATTTCATTTGCTGATTAGCTACTATCGCTTTCATTGTAAAAAATGAATTTGTTTCTGCCTTTCTACTATTCACCTAAAATTGAGTTTAGTCGTTGAGTTTATGGCTAAAATAATGTTATTTTTCTCAAACGTGTTTCGATTATAAATGAGAATAATTGTGTATCAGGTTAGTTTGTAAAATTATATTTTGATGATCGACTATTGCAAACTTTCACATACATCTCATTATAGTAGTTAGTAATTTCTTCAAAAAATACTCTTTCTCACTCTTTACCCTTTGAAGGTGATGCAATAAGAGACAGTACTTCTTCGACCTCTGTATCACGTACTATGCGACACTTGCAATTTTAATTGTACGTAAAGTGTATTAAGAATGAAAATGAATGGATTATTCCAACTGGTATAGGAAAGCGTTTGGAGTAACAAACAAAACTGACAACACATCAGTTTCGAAACAGGCAAAATTGATTATTTTTTGTTCCTTAACGAGAATAGCGTTACCACCAAAGGCTTACGACTTAAATCTCAAGTGCTCTAAATTTCTAAAGCTCTACAGATTGAAAGGCTGGTTTCCTCCTAAAGGCTAAAGCTGTTGTTATCTTCTTCAACTTCTTTTCTACGCTTTATTTTTAGCTGTATAGCAACATGCTTCTAAATGTCCTTTCTTATCATATCACACAATTCACATTCACACCTCTTCAACTCTTACTTTTGGCCACAAAATTTGCCGAATTTCAAACACTTTTTTGTGCTAATTCCTATTTCTTCAGTTAGCAGTTCAATTAAACCTATTTTCAGTAACTTAATTCATATTACGTGTTGTTTCTTTCTTTCTTTCAGACAACCTTTTTGTGAAGTTGAACGTAAATAGTGCCTTTTGCGTCTTAAGCCCTAAAAAACCAACAGTTTGTTATCTGTGGTGTATATTGAAATATGCAATCATAGCAACAAACAACTTGATTTTTGAAAACGAATCGTCCCATTAATTTTGCAAAGCTTTAAGGTGGATTTAACCGATTTTACAAAAAATCTTGTTTCAGTTTCCATCGGGAACGACGATTTTGTCCCTTTGCCGTCTTATAATCTCTCGGCCCTTCGTGCCTCTGTCTTATAGGTAATTCTGCCGCGGCCCAAAGTAATGCTTCACCAATATTTACAAAGCAACCGGTGGTATCTTAATTTCAAAATCCAAAGTTACTACATTTACAATAATTTTTAAATAGTTCAAAGTTTTTACCGATCCTTGTATCCGTAACGTGTTGGACCAAAGAAGCATACTAAATTGCTTTCCGAACGATTTGTTTCGCTGATATGGAAATTTCAGCTAACTTTCAAACTTCCAAACAAAATTTCATACCAATTGAATTCATTAAGGCTCGTACTGTGCATTTGAAGTTGAAGAAACCGATGTAATTGTACATCCATTTTTACTTCCCGAGTGCAAAGTAAAAGGGAAGTATTGTATTAGTGTTGACCTATGCAAATTTTTACATATCTTTGCATTTCTGAATACGTAGATTCAAAAAACGAAAAATAAAAATTTCCATCTGTCGTCTGTAGTCCGTACACATTTTCTTGCAACGCTCTATACTCAGAAACTATTAAAGTTATCGAAATGCGGTTTAATTGCATTCAGGCCAAGGACGAAAATGATGATATTACCTTTGATGGCGTCACTTCCAGTATAAGCTAAAATGGCGGCACTCGCTTTTTTTATAAGATAAAGTTGCAGTTTTTTGGTACGAGGGAAGTCTTGTGGTAATACTTGCCAGAATTTTTTTACATATCGCGTTTTATTTATCAATGAGTAAGAAGGTTTATTTAGTGATCTAACCTCACAGAAGTAAAGGATATGAAAACTTCGGCAATCGGAAAGTAAATCTCAGACTTGCCATTTTTTCAATTGAGATACCACACTTGACGCCATGTTGTAAAAATAATCTTCTACTTTTTCTATATTTCATAAAAATAGCATTCCAAAAACAAAAAAGAATTCTATGTGGGTCCCTGAACTTGACTTAAAAAAAAAGGTTAATGAAATGCTATGTATGGAGTGTAGCGTTGTATGGATCGGAAACATGGTCATTGAGAAATGCTAATAAGAAGAGACTGGAAGCTTTTGAAATGTTGTCATGGAGAAGAATGGAAAAGATTAAGTGAGTAGATAAATTAATAAACAAAGAAATGTTGAGAATAGAAGAAGAGAGATATTGAATATAATAAGGAAAAGAAAGAAGAATTGGATAGGACCTATTCTTAGAGGTGAGGGAATATTGAGGACTGCTTTGGAAATACCTTTGGTGAAGTACACAAATCAATCATGGTACCTTTTTATCTTGTTTATTCTTAGCACATTAGCACTGTTTCTTGAACCATCTGTAAATTGCTGCTTCTTCTGCGCTTGTAAGACCCCTTGTGAATTTTTTATACCCATAATCAAAAGTTTTCATTCTTTTGATAAAACAGCAAAAAGACTGGCGTCAACCCATTGTTCCTTTAGCATCCACACACTAAAGTTTATGTGATTTATACTGCTTTTAAACATGTTTAAAATCTTGTTCTTAGAACTTCTGCACGACGTGTCAATTATCTTCAAAAACTTTATTGAGATTCTCCCAATAAACTTCCTTTTCTGTAGTAGCCAACTGCACATGGGAATAATGATCTTTCTTTAACTTCTGTACCATTACATATTATGTGATAGTGCTCCATCTTGTTATAAAATAAGGTTTTGACGAATTTCAAAAAGAATATAGTCATATAGTTCTAGTAATTCGCATGATAAAAATTTAAGGCATCTTTATAATGCGCTAAATTATTGTCATAGTAAAAACGGGCAGATGAAAACTCGGCCAATTTAATTGTTCTTAATTTCTTCATTACTAGTAACATTCCGTTCGGGTGGCAAATTCGGCCATTCCTTATGTTAATTGCACCTTTCCAATTTATTAGAAAATTCCAAATTATTTGTTGTTGTAAAATTTATATGTTAAGGTAAAAGTATATACATAATTCGGTAATTGTGCACATTTATCTGTTTAGGTATCAATTGAAAAAAATACTAGACCTGCAAATAACCTAGGCGCTTTAGTCGCAAACTACGTTTAAGATTGGCATTTTTTTTATTTCCAAACTTTGTTTAGCACATATCTAAAACCAGACCCGGTGTTACAATTTGTGTTTACTTTCGTTTTCCTGCTGCCGACATTCTATACAGGGTGTTTTTTTGAGAGCTTTAGTTAGACGTTTCTGGGAAAGTTTTATAGGTAGATTTTTGAAAATTTGTACTTAGGGGTTACTCAAAAAACCGAATCGATGTAAAATATTTTCAAAATGGCAGCACTTCCGGAAATGCCAGAAGTAGCTACCAACTTCGTTATTTTAAATAGCAACCCCTATTGTTTATTGCATTTTTGGATTCTACGTAAAATTTCATAAATTTTGATATCAACATGTCAATATCTACAAGTTATGGTTTTTAAGTTATTTTCATTTATTTAAAAAAAAATGGCGGATGCAGACGGTACTTTAACAATTCATTACTTGAAAACGGTTGTAGCTATGGCAACCGAGTTTTCACCAGCGCATAGAGCAAGAATAGGGCTTTCTTTTGGTGTACTTAAAAAAAAGTTATGTTGCGTACGACGTCACCTATGAGGCTCAAAATTTAAGAAAATTCAAAGACTGAAAACTCCGTTTTTTTAAATGAAATGACCATTTTCTTACTATTGCATTTGATAGAGAATCAAAATGGGCATATTTTGGTATTACATGTTCCTATCCCTATCTTTAATAGTTTCTGACTTATTCTCATTTCATTGCAATGGTACCATTTTTTTCGGATTTTTTAGTAGTTGGCCATGAATCTATGACCTTATGGCAAGCGAATTTTGAACAAATCAAGTGACACTAAACCGTCACCTGTTATAGGTTAACATAAGTTTTTCATTAATGGAAAAAAATGGCGCGCAATAGTTTTACATATTAAGATTTTTGGAATCTAATTGTTATTTATGGTGAAATGGACAGAATCGCGTCACATGCTTGTCATACATTCCTTGAGAGATATCCAGAAAGACCGCGTCCTAGTGAACGTACCATCCGAACACTGGAATGAAATTGTTTGAATTTTGGAAGCTTTGTACCACGTACCTTACCTACAGTAAGAGTTTTACGAATAGCTAATGTTAAGAAACCAGGAATATTTTTTGGGGAACATTACTTGGTCGGACGAGGCCAAATTTAGTAAAATATTGTTGTTCCTGCAACAGAAGAGCTGCCTCTGCAAGAATATGTTCAATACTGAATCACAATAGACATTAGCAAGGAGCACAATGGACCAAAACGTCGCACTGCAGGAACCAATTGGGCCACCCCTAGCATAAATAAAAATAATAATAGCGTTTTTTACATAAAAGATCAGTTTGAGGTTCAGTATGTCTCTGAAACTATCCCAGAGTTACCTAGTAAATTTGATCGTAGTTCCATCATTATTTTAGTTGAGTGATCATCCGAAATTTTATTCAAAATATCTCTGTTAGGCACCGTAATTTGTGAAGCGGAAATGACTACTTTCTATGAATGTCGGAAAAGAAGCGCATTGTAATTAGTAAGTACGTATGTGGAAGTACCTACCCCTTCACATTAGAATAAGTTAGTAGATTAACTAACCGGTGAATGATTTAAAAAAAATCATAATTTATTTAGGTGATTATGTTGTAATATATGAATATCGACCGTTTAAAAATTGTAATTCTCATACGCCTTAGCAGTAGGCAGCAAACAACGCACAAACGTGTTGAATGAAGTTAGTTATATTTGAACATCTGATTAAGACATTTGACAACCATATGAATTTAGGTATATATGTGTTGGAAATTAAAGAGGAATGGTTGCTTAACCAATACGGCGATACATCACATTTTCAGTTTAAAAAAATGGCCGTGATGGAAGGTTCTCTAAGTAAATGGACAAATGTGATGAAAGGGTGGCAATACAGATGGTTTGTGTTAGACGAAAATTCCGGATTACTGTCATATTATACTGTAAGTAAAATTTGATTTAGTATTACGCCTGTCACCGATTTTTATTATACTTGACGACTAACAACTTACAAGTGTCTTGTTTACAAATTTTGTGGGTGTAACTTAATATTTTTAAATGAGATTAGTATTGTATTTTAGAGACATCCTTGTTCTCCTTTATTTTATAAATGTCGCAATGTATAGTTAAAGCAGCTTTATTGTAGACGTTTAACCGACAACCTATTAGAACGTTTAGTTTTGTTTTTTAATTAAGTTATCTTATGCTAATATGAGTTACAAGAAAGTATTTATACTATAACGAAAGCAATGCACTCAATTCGAATAGGCTTATTTTGAAAAAACAACACGCTTCTTATCAGTAGCTAATGTTGTAAAGTGTGATTATTTTCATTTACAAAACTGGGTAAGATAAGTTGATATAGTTATAAAAAATTATTGCACTTTTGATAATCACCGTCCTGTTTTTCATACATTTTGTAAACAAGTTTCACCTGTTAAAACAGTTCTAATTATAGACAGTTTAAACCATGATTTATTCCTACTCTTGTTCAACTTGTTATTGTGGCTACTTCCAGAATTATCTTATTTCATAATCATAACAAGAAGGGGTTAGAATTTGTGCATGAAATTTGGTAGAAATATTCACCTATTTTATAGTAATAAATGATCAAAATTTTGGAGGACTCCATTGTTACCGTTGCTGACAATGTTCCGCAGTCGAAGGAAGCACAAGCGGACGATATGATGTTAACCCAAAACTATTTTCAGGGTTACATGGCCACCTTCTTCACCAAACCATTGGTAACCAATTTCCCCAAATGAAGAACCGGCTTCGCACAAACCAATAATTCGAACTCTCTCAAATTCGCTTAATTGCCGGTAATATCCTCGTTGCCGTACTCTAGGCATGATCAAACAAGCAAAACAAGAAAGGAATAACAACCAAAATAATGTTAATTAACAATGAAAAAGAACAACAAATCGTACAAAAAACACAGACCGAAAGAATTAGCAAATCTACCACGTTTTAATAAAAAATTCCAACCCCTTCTTGGTGTTGCCATTTCTCTCATTCAGTATATTATCAACAGTAAGATCATAAGTGCTCAACTCTTGTCGGAAAGATTTTTATTTTGTATAAGCACTGGTTGCTTGGCAACTAAACGAGATCAAATTGACGAAAAGACCCGAGCGCGAAGCGCGAGGGTTCTTTTCCTAAGAATTTGATCGAGTTTAATTGCCTATGCAACCAGTGCTCATACAAAATAAAAATCTTGCCTGACAAGAGTTGAGCACGAATGATCTTCGGTTGGAGAATTAACTGAATGAAGCGTTAAATACGTCAAATTTTTAACAACTTTATTTATGAGAACAATAATTATAATTATAATTAAACGTACAATTAGTGAACGTAGCTTGAGAATTATTTTGTTTTGAAGTTGATGGAAATGCGACATGAGGTAAATCTGAACTAGAATTTTGATGAATGATGTTCGAGTTGGTGTGTCGTATTTGGTTGATGATGTTGGTGTGGTGGTTCTCGTCAATATGCAGATATGGTTTAATTGAAGATGCATTACTGTGGCCAGTAATCTTAATTAATTCCTGTTCATTTATTCCAGATTTTGATAAATGCGAAACAATACTAGAACGATGCGAGTGATTTGTCAATTTCCTTTTTTTTACATCTAATCCAATTTTTGCCGCGGAGAATTTGGTCCACTTCGCAATCTCATTGTGACCTACAGGGGAATTTTTGTACCATTTTCCAGTTGTTTTCCAGTTAGGATTTGCAGTTAAAAACAGTCTATTAGTTGTAATGTGTGGACTACGTTTTTCTTGCAGTTTGTTGAATAATCTTACTGGACATCGGTCAATGTTTTCCTTGTTAGGCGTAAGCCACTTATTCTCTGCGCATTTTTCAGCACCACCTATATTATTTAAAATTCAATGGATTTCTTTAGTTATTGTTAACCTACCTTGACAAGTTTTTGTAAATATAGGATTATAAATAATCCTGCCTGTCGCACATCCATCGTTTCCTATTTCTTCTTTAAAATAGTCCGTGATACAATTGCTTCCTTCCCCACCGCGCCACGCTAATTCAAAAGAAACAATGTGGAAAAACTTTTTCTGAAGACCTTCTGGAGTATTTTCGTCAAAGCTGTTTATAATCTTGTCAATTTCTTCAAGAGAGAATGCTTCAGCGCTTACTTTTCGTTTCTCCGGAATTGATTGCAGCTGCTTGCGTTTGGT
This sequence comes from Pyrocoelia pectoralis, assembly GCA_036250285.1. NCBI lineage: Eukaryota > Metazoa > Arthropoda > Insecta > Coleoptera > Lampyridae > Pyrocoelia > Pyrocoelia pectoralis. The sequence continues at coordinate 12,438,673 of CM070075.1, forward strand.
GTTCCTCGCTTCTCGTGCAGCTTTGAAGACTATATCCGAGAATGGGTCAATTCTTCTATTATATTTGTTAAAATACAAGTCTTGCACTAACTTCGCGGTTGTATTCCATATTGTTTTGACACAAGATTCCTTATAATCTTCTCCATTACGTTTCCGCATATTAAATGCATAATCTTTTAAAATACTTGCGATCATATCAGTGGACAAAGATTTACTTAATTCATATTTGCGCTGTTGGCAAAATTCCGTAAATTGATTCCACAAACTTTCCCTACACTGAGTGGTCTTTCTCGGAATTGAATTTTTAATATTTTCATTAACTGAAGCGTCAGAAATGTTGCCGAAGCGCGACATTTTTACTTCTGTCAAAATGACAGTTGATTTTTTTAAATATTAAGGTTGCTAAAATAATGCAAAAACAATGAGGTAGCGGCAAGAAAAGTACCATGCATTCTTTTCAGTGTAAGAAACTTGTGATTGGTGCATGTGACACTATTCTTAATGTCTCATTGGTCTACAACACTATGAGGTTAATTATCAACAGTAAGATCATAAGTGCTCAACTATTGTCGGAAAGATTTTTTTGTATGAGCACTGGTTGCTTGGCAATTAAACGAGATCAAATTGACGAAAAGACCCGAGCGCGAAGCGCGAGGGTTCTTTTCCCAAGAATTTGATCGAGTTTAATTACCTTTTAGCAATCAATGCTCATACAAAAAAATCTTGCCTGACAAGAGTTGAGAACGAATGATCTTCGGTTGGAGAATTAACTGAATGAAGCGTTAAATACGTCAAATTTTTTACTTTTGTCAAAATGACATTTGATTTTTTTAAATATAGGTTGCTAAAACAATGAGGTAGCGGCAAGAAAAGTACCATGCATTCTTTTCAGTTAAAAAAACTTGTGATTGGTGCATGTGACACTGTTCTTAATGTCTGATTGGTCTACAACACTATGAAGTTAATTATCATATTAAATTTGAATGTTAATATAAGATCATGAAATCCGTTACAAAAAAGATCAGGGGACCAGGGTGGGTGCAAATTAAAAAAAAACTAGTATAAACATTGTTATTATGAAAGCCGTAATAAACAGGTTAAAAAGGAATAAAAAACGTTTTTACCATAGAGACACTTTCTTGAAAATGTATACAAATACAGATTCGACAATCTAGATAGAACATTAACAAAAAAAAATTCTGCAATGAAGAGTTTCAATTACCCATGTTCAGTGTCGGCTCGTGGCCTATTAGTGTTTTCGTACTGATGTTTTATTCAAATAAAATGAAACATTTCCACCTCCCTTATAATTACTTTACCTTAATGAACCCGAATATCCCTTTTCCAAAATCCACAATACCCATGGGCCCTCTCGTTCCTTTCACGAACACCCCTGTCGCCAAATTAACCAATTACCTTAAGGAAACCCTTTCCTTACGTGTCCAATTCCAACATTCCATAAACAATTTCTCTCTCAACCCAACGCTTCTGATTTTATAATAAAATTTAGACCCAACTTAATGGGTTACAATCCTTTGTTAGCGACCTTACTGAGAAAATATTATCATTCAAACACTCTTTGTTTCATATAAAAATTATGCAACAAAACCGTTTTGCCTTCAATATTGGCATTTTAGGAAGAAGGATAATAGGACTTTTTTTATAATCAAAATGTAACATCGCAACGTTACTTAAATCTACTAGAAACTACTTTGGAAGATGCTCTTGATAATTTACCCTTAGCCGAAGTACGCGATTGTTGGTTTTAGCAGGACGGTGCACCTGCGCACAATTCACGCGTGGTTATATGAGGCGCCGTTTGTACCATAACTCTTTTTTACATATATATATTAAATAAAGTCGATATATTAAAAACTAAAAAAAAATAATATATATCATCCAAATATAAAAATATATCAGCAATGATGAGAGTACTGATATATAAAACTTGAACTTCCAACGTTGACCACTGATGGCGCTCTTCGGGAAATTATGTTTGGCAAACGAGCAACGACAAATTCAAATACTTGCAAAGGCGACGCGACCTACGTAATGTTACATTTTCTACATTGTAAAGCTGTTTGATTTGATTTACACTACAATGCAGCGCATTACATATAACTTTCCACCTTGTATGATTGATTATATTGATCCATACCGATTTAAGTTGGTGTCATACATGCTTTTAGGAGTAATTGTAGTTGCTAAAGATCATTACATGCATTTCATATTAGGATTATTAAAGTATGGCAGTTACTTTCTAATGTATAAGCTTAAGCATATTCGGATAATACACGTCCGGCTAAGGTTGTCCATATAGATAACTATATGGCACTTCATAACATCGAACCAATTCCAACATAAACTCTTCTAATTAAAAAGTAAATAATTAAGTGACAGATGTAGCAGCATCTACGCTGTTGCAAATTTTGTCTCTAGCTACAGCGTCACTAGTGGTGGATATTCAAAGCTGAAGTTTTATATATTTCGCCCTCAAATTTTCTATATATCTGTACTTTAACTACCAGATATATTTTTATATTTGGATGATATATATAAATATTTTTAATTTTTAATATATTGACTCCTTTTAATATATATATCTAAAGAATAGTTATGGTACAAACGGCGCCTCATATGGTTAAGGATAACCTTTGAAATAGGTTCGCCGAAAGAGTTTTAAGCACCCATTCTAAAACACCTTGGCTAGCCCGTTTACCCGAAATCCCCACTGTATTTTTTTCTTTGGGGGTACATAAAAAATTATATTTATACCTAAACATATCTTTGGGACAGAAGAAGAACTCCGAACTTAACGCATTCCAAACTGTAACACCTACAATGTTAAAGAATGCTTTGGATTCTACAGTTAGAAGGTGCTATTTATGTTTGGAGAACGAAGGAGGGCTTTTCGAGCATTTATTAGAATTTTTTGATTATTGTTACCTATGCGTTATGAATTATGATTAAATTTTCTTGTCATCAAATGTTATCTGTCCATTTATGTGTTGTTGATTAATTGTAATTGATTGGTTATAAAATTTGTATTCAAAATTGAAAAATTCTGTGTCATTTCATTAATTTAATGAGGAAAACACAATTAGCAAAAGCACATTTATGAATAAAATTCAGTTTGAATGTTATTGGGAGGGATAGGGGCCCATACTTAGATTTTCTCCGATAATCGTAAAATAAGTTTAAAAATGGCAATTAAACCATAAAGTGTGATACGTGCTTGAATGCAGAATAAAATGCTGTTCTAATATTATGTATAAAAAAAGGCAGGACCGTATTTAAAAAAACAAAGTTGATGATAAACGTTAAAAAGGTTAAAAAGGTATTTAACCGAAACTCTATCTCTTACCGTCTCCGAAATCCCCATAATGGCCCTCCTTATCTTGGACACAGTGTATAGCGAATGAAACTTATTTTGAGGAGTATTCAAATTCAATTTTGATAGTACCCAAAAAGTGTAATACTTCGGCTACAATAATTTTTCATCATAATGCGCATGGAATTAAAGGTGAAATTGTAAAAAATATATTGTATAGGTACTAACTGATTGAAATGTCGTTCATGCATGACAGTTTGATTACAATTTTATTCTTAGATGTATAAAGCTCGACGGAAATGGACCATTTAAAAGCAAATTAAATTTCAAAAAAGTTATCAATAACAGTTTTTTATTCCTTGATGTGGGATAACAGAAATATACTAGTAGAATGAGTTGTTAAATAATCCATTCTATTTAGTCAAACATAAAATTGTACAAAAGTTAAATTTAAATGGATTTTTAAATATTTATATACAGTGTGTTTCATAAATATACCGACAAACTTTTAGGGGTAGTAGAGGATATGAAAACAAACATTTTTGGTTTATAAACATATCCGGAAACGGTTCGTTTTCGTGGTAAAGTTTGTAAACAAAATTGTTGTTTGTTAATGTACGGGTTTTGGAAGAATTAATTTACCTAAATTAAACTTTAGTTTCTAGTATTTATTGAGATTTGTACATATTATAGAAATATTAAGTTTGACGTTTCGCCCATATAGTGTGGGCTTTTCAAAAACATTCAGTATATTAATAAATTAAAGTCGATAATTTGTTATTTTATTCATAATGGCACCTCCAATTTTTTTTTAAATATGATGTACCTAATTGAAAATTTGTATATTTATATATGATTTGTTAAAGGAGTTGACGTTACGTTATGGTTGACAGTTTTGATGTTAATATCTAAAAAATGCTTCTGCCAATTTTAATTAAATATTCAAAGTCCCTGTTACCATCGATGCACATATCATTGCAATAAATTAATAGTAACAGTGATTAATTCAGTTAAAATTTAACCCTGTTGAGTAGATTATTGTTTCAAAACTTGTGTTGATTATTAATCCAAATTTAACTAGCTTTTAAGAATGAATTTACATTTTAGATAATTATTTATTACATCGTTGAATGATAAAGAAGTGGACAAAAAGTTGTTTTTAGTTGCTTTATCTAAAAAAGTTACAAAATTTCAAAAAACATGGGGGGGGGGGCATTATTTTTATGCAAAAAAACAGATTACCCCGTGAGCACGCCTCTAGATTTACTGTTTCAACTGCAATAAATCCAAAAGATACCTAAAGTTATGATCAACTTTTTTTTGAAAATTTCATTAATATCAGTTTTTTAAATATTTATAAACAAAATTTTCCAAAGTTTAACAACCTGTACCACGAAAACGAATCATTTCTGGACATACATACGTTTATGAAGCAAAAAATGTTTGTTTTGATGTCCCCTACCACCCCTAAACGACTGTCTTTATATCTACATATTACAGCAGTAGATGATGAAAGACGTTTCAACTTTGTTAGTTGCTTGATGCCAGCAAAAATAACTGTTTAACAGCTTGAAAATGTCCACAAACTTAGACTCATGAGTCAGTATCCTCGGTATCACCCCAGCATCTTTGATGATACTAATAATTTACACAATTCAATTTTGTTGCATATTTTGTGTTTTTGAAGTTTGCATGGTACTTGGTACTCTTGGATTTTTGTTTTTGGGAATGGTTTATTAAAAATAATAGTTATATAGAAGATCAATATAATTTGTTTTAATATATTAGAAAGGAAAATTCGAGGGAAAATCAGTTAAAAACTAACGTTTAAAATATCATGATACAATATCATGCGTTTATACAATTATATCGACCACATAAAATGCAAACGTCCTGTATAATGCTAATTTGGTCATTCTGTGGTAAACAATGGAGATACGGAAGGAAAAGAATTCTCAAACTGTGACTAGGTGACATTTTTTATTTTTTATGATGCTTCGTAATCTTTGCACACGTCAGCCGAACCTTTCTTGTATTTGCACATTCACATTTAGTACTAAAATCGTTCCTCGCCAGATTTGCCTGAGTCGCACCATTTCCCCTGCTGACATTTTCCCGAATGCAGAGACTTTTCCTTCACACGACTGCGGCCTAAATATTTTACATTGGCAAGTTGCAACTCATATACCTACATTCTAATGAGACGTATCTATTCATCGCAAAGTTTCATTTCGTTAAAACGTGGCATCAAAATTTAATAATCGAAACCTCTCACATAAAACTGTTTTATAAGAACCCGAACAAAATTCTTAAATCGTACTCAAAACGTAAGCTGTAAAATATGTTGACTATATAATATTAAATGAAATCCCTGTCAAGTCAGACACTTATACTACCCCGTTTGAATCCTTTTCAAAGGATCTTTTTTATAATACCATACGCTTAAATGTGATAACATTTATGCCCAATTTGGCTTTATATATCTCTTCGAGTAATTTTTTACTACGAAGTATGGAAACCCTCGTAATTATCGATGGAACCGCTTTATTAAATCTTTTCAAAACTCCTATAGAGAAAAATCCGTGTCGAGATATATATTATTGAATTTTCTCCATTTTTTTTGCGTTGATTTCTTTAAAGAGCTTTATTTGTAATTAATTAGCCATTTTTGTGATGTAGGTATACATTTTTTTAATGTAATATCATTTCATTAATTAAAATTTTTACATAGATATTGAAAAGTGAAAGTGGAATTAATCTTATCAACTTTTTTGGATTATTCAAATATTTTCGTGCACGTTTCGTATACAGGGTGTCTCACGGTGACCGTCGGTTAGAAGTATATCAAGAACTGTAAAAGCTAGAAATTTGAAATTTTGCACATGCGACATGCTGTGTTTAATCTATTAAATAAAAATATTTTCCAAATGGCAGCACTTCGGAAATACCGGAAATGAGCATCAACATCTTTATTTGAAATACAAACCAGTCAATTTTTTTTCACATTCTGATGTGTCATAAAATGTTTAGTAAGTATGCTTAAAATAATCGGCGTATCAATTTTGATTGTTGAAGAAAAAATTTTTTTTCAATAAAAAATTTCAAAATCTTGTTTAGGAAATAAAATTGAAAGTCAAAAGTGGTAAAAGTTAGGGAAATGGAATTTTAGGTTCTCAATGTCAAAAGATTGAGACACAATTGTCTGTAATGGATAATAAAAAAATGCCAGCGGTTACGTATCTATTTGACGTTATTTCCAGACTTAAGAAAAACTTTAAAAAGTCTCTTTTTTCAAATGGAATGCCTATTTAATTATCAGTCCATTCGATGCAGAAATAAATTTCCTTTAAATTGATATACCATGTTCCTATACCTAAAATCAATGATTACAGAGTTATTTACATTTTTCTATTTAAATTTATAATTACATGCTTTACAAAACATGGTTGGCTTTGAAAATTTTCAGTAATCTAATCGGAAATGAACAAAATATTAAAAATATTTATGACATACCCTGCATATTATTTCAGGAGAAAATCAGAAATTATTTTCTGATTACAACTATACTCCACACTATATATTTCTTTTTTTTCTCTCCGGAAATTATCAAAATAATAAAAATATTTATGACATGCCCTGTATATTATTTTAGGAGAAAATCATAAATCCTTTTCTGATTACAACTATACTACACACTATATGTTTATTTTTTTATTTTTTTGAATTACGCAAAAACCATGTCGAACATGTGAATCTTGAAATTTGAAAAAACAGCATAATCAATGTCATCATAGGGATATACATAATAAAACATATTTTTTTAATGTAATTCATATTGACGCTTAATTATAAACATTTTATATGAATTCTTGCCGATAATGCTAGTTAAGTTTCGGCGCGACTATCTTGAATAAAATATTCATTCATCTTGCTTATTATAGCAAAAATTAAGCACCATGCATATAATAAAATACACTTACCTTTTGCTACCGCAGTGCATCAACGAAGATCTGCAATAGAAAAAAATAGTTAAACAGCGTGAAGAATTCGTATTTATAACGTTTTTGACTCATTCAAGAAAGTCCAAACAGTAGCATTTTTTTACGTATCGGATTAGACTTACCATGGTAGCATAAATATACGAATTAGTCCCAACCATCACTGTCCAATACACAATTTTTTAATGCAAAAAAAATTCGACAACGAAATGGATTTTTAACACTTCACAAATTATTACACCCGACACTAAACGCGTACCTACAACTAAACTTCCGATTTTGTTAAATCAGGTGATTCGAAACAAACGTGTCTTGAAAATTGCAACCAATGGGATTTATCAGTTTTTACAGGTATCCAAATAACCTGTTGCTAACGTTGGCGATATCCAAACACGTGTTGATAACAACACTTTCTTTACACCTATTTATGCATAGGCAACAAACAGATGTTAATTTCACGAATCTTTTTAAAAATATATGGGATTGTTTGAAAAGTAATTTTGATTTCTTTATTCGTCCTTTTTCTTACAATGTTATACATTGACCATTTTGGTTGATATCTTTTTGGTACTATAATTCCACAATTATAAAGCTTCTACCCAATCTACCCTTTATAAAAATGTATCCAAGTGATTTTTGACACCGTACCTCCTTTAAAGGAAACGTTTTACGAATTAAAAAACTGTAAAGCATCTAACAAGGTTTGGCATAATCATAGTAAAACACTACACCTATCTATATCTGTTAATGACCTTTGGTCTTTTCTATTTCTCGCGCGTACTCAATTGTACGGCGGCAGCACAAAAAAGGTTTTCCTTAAAATCCTGCCAAACTGCTGTACCAAAATTGTTGCTTTATGTGCACCTAACAAGTAATAATTTGAGATTACGAGAAGCTCTAAAATTCACTAAACACACACCTTTTTTTATGAATATCGGTTTTCGAAGTGTTTTGAACCCGCTCTTTTCTCCACCATCTCAAGTCCGGTTTTGCTTTCCCGCGGACCTCCATCGGTTTTCTCTCAGTAATTCGCCTTATCATATCGTTATCGTTCTTCCGCATGATGTGGCCAGACCATCTTAATGTTAGTGGTTTGATTACTTTAACTATACCCTCGTTTCCAACTTCTTTCACTATCTCATGATTCTTCATAGGTCTGCTTCTTGCTCACCGATTTTCACTGATCCCAATATTTTCCGCATTACCTTCCTTTCTTAAACTCTCAGCTGTTCCTCCTCTCTTCTACTATGACACATTGGTTTCATCCCTCACGTACCGGTCTAATTATGGTCTTGTATATCTTAACCTTCGTCTTTCTTCATAGTTTTTTATCGTTCAGCAAGTGTTTGTTTATATAGTAGCTACGCTCTATTTGCTTGTTGCAATCTTGTTCCCATTCCTTGTTCTCTTTTGTTTCTATTGTTTATTTGTGTTCCTAGGTATATAAAATTATTCACCTCTTCGTATGTTTGGTCTCCGACTTTCAGCTCACTCCGTTCTTGTACCTTTTCTCGTTGACATTCGTTTTCCTTTCCTTTATCTCCAAGCCCATCTGTTTTGCTGTCTCCCTTAATTCCTGAATTTATTTAAAGTTTGATTTATCAGAAGATGCGTGCACGTCATCAATGACGTTTTCTAACTAGGTGATTGTACCAACTGCCTAAAATCTTTTTTTGTTGGTTAAATTCAATGTAATCATGTTAATTTAAGAAACATACTAAAAATTACGTCATGAAAAAGTTATGACGTGCACGCATCTTCTCATAAATCAAACTTTACTCACCTATTCTAATTATTGTATTTTTTTATTTCCGTTTGAATCACAGTTAAAACGTCACAGAGGAACATATTTATCATTTCCAATGGGAACAAGACCTGGTGCGTTGTGCGTGAAGCGGAAGAGAGTTTAGTTTTACAAGCTTCGGATGCAGTAGTTATGATCGAGTTTCTAATGGTTTCTAGATCTAGTTAATTTAAGATCACTTTGAGAGCTGTATTGTGTGAAGCTTATACTGCTACCCCTCAACTACAAAAATACGAGACGTGTTTTTAAAGTAAGTACCTCTAGAGCGTGGAAATTATGCTTAGTCGCGTCAACCCTTGCGAACCCCTGGGAAAGTGGTGCCAAAGGTCGGATCGGGATGCGGTTTTCTGCATTCTCTTCCAAAACGATTATCACGAAATGTACCTCGGTAGAATTTCCCCTCCCATTTTTTTTTTCGCGTGCACTTTGGCCTGCAGCGATGCAATTTTGGGTGGGAGGGAAAATTCTACCGAGGTACATTTCGTGATAATCGTTTTGGAAGAGAATGCAGAAAACCGCATCCCGATCCGACCTGTGGCACCACTTTCCCAGCATCATCCCCATTTCCGCAACGGTTGACGCGACTAGCTGAAAAGTTGATTGTAGTAAAGGCTTTTATGTAAAAATAAAATTCTTGTATTATATGTATTTCAAAACGGTACGTACTTTAAAAACACCCCCGCGCTTCAAATTTATCTTTACACATTGTGATAATAAATTGCTGTAGTGTAATGCACGGTAATGCATTTAATTTGTACTTTACATTATAATTTTCGCAAGAAGAAGAATGCTGTCGTCTCTCATTTGTTAAACGTGTACAAACTATCGAAGTCTTTTCGTGTTCTCCTACCATTTGTTTGATCCAGGGATTGTAGATTCTCCTCGTACATTGCTATGCATTACCTCAGATGTATGCTAGACTATTTATTGCGTCTGGCAATGAGACAATGATACTTCTTCATATTCTATTTTTATTTAAAAAAAAACTGAAAATGTATGGATCCGCGTTCATGGACGTGAATTACATTTTTTATTCTCATTTAACTCCACTGTATTTGTATTTTTACGTGACTAATGACTATACAGGGTGTTTTTTATGTACGGGGCCAACCTTCAAGGGTTTGTTAAGTGATTTTAAGCCGAAATTTGTCTTATTATACCATTTGTATCCTACCTTCGTTTTAGCACTACTCTGAGCAAATATTAATAAATTTTTGAAAATAAGTCAGTAAATGATATACAATCGAAATAAAGTACATCTGTATTACTAAACCAAACAATTTTTTATTTGTATAAAAAATAAAATGTCTTTGATCACTATCAAGGCAAAGTCCATAAATAAATAAAATAAATAATGTAGTAACTGGCGTAGCAACGCTAAGTTTTGCAATTTTATAGACGCTATTTGGTTGTAAATGAATATCCAGCTTCATAATATCCTTTTAAATCATCCAGTTAGGAGTCTTCCTTCTGACACTAAGTTTAGAATTTTTCCTGAAATTAAACATTTCAACGACATTTTTGTACCTGAATATATTATACACGTAGCTTTTCTCACTAATACCACAGATATACCAATACACACTAAACTGTGCTAATATTTTAGCTTCAACAAAAATTATGCTATGTGAATATCAAAAACAGGTCTAAATTGGCAGGGTGGTTTTATTTGATCTATCACAACATTTTGCCTGCTGCTTAATAACAAGTGCTGTTTAATTTGATGTCAATTTATAATATTCTTAATGCTCTTAGATTCTTTGATTTATTGATTAATGAAATTACAAATTTCATTCTCTTCAATCGAATACTATTAAATTTACCCAAACGGCTCATAGTAATTTTTTTGTTTTTATCCATAGTCATCATGAATTTTTTAATTGAGTCGAATTGAATATTCAAATTAATATACTTACTTTTCTTAGCGGCACATTTATTACCGTTGTGAGTAATTTCCTAAGATGTCTACAAGATTACAATTAATATGTTTTCTTAATTTGTCTTATGAACATCAACTTTGTATAATTATTTAATTTTCAGGAAATTTATACACGCTCAATTAATTATGTTGAAAATATATCATCTATTCCTATATTTTATGACTACTATTTTGCAATCACAGTTTTATAATGTTTAATTACTTGTTACGTTATTTCGAATAAAAAGAGAATACGACGTACTGTATCAGATATTTCTTTATTATCGAGGTTTTTGTTTTATTAATAAGTACATACGTACATGTACAGATAAGCAACTAATTTTTTTTATAGAGTTTACACAATACCTTTTGAAATCAGTTATATACATTTTGCATAAAAAAACCTAATCGTTATTTACTAATATGTACCTATAATAATTGTGCAAAATGTAAATAAGTTTTATGATCTTAATAGCAACATTGTTGGGTTCGAAGGTTAGTGTCATTATGCAATTTTTCTATTGAAGTTATCTACTACATGGTTATGTACATGTACGTATTGTAATATGGTAATTATTGAACTTTTAAGCACCTGAATTTTGGTGGAGAACCGTACAGTGTTCGTTAAGTAGAATTTTTCGTGGGAACATTATTCTGCGCCGTTGCGTTGCTATTCTTTTAATCCGAGCAATTTAATGGATTTTACAATGATTCGACTTCTTGGCAATTTAACAGTGCGCAAAAATCGCTATTACAAATCACTGCTCAATTTCAAATGTGAAATGATAAGTTAAGCCCGAGTTTGTAGTTTTTACATCATTTGATGTACTTAGTATCCTCTATCTATAACACTAACATTTTTTATTGCGCAATTGGCCTTAACTCGCCTGCTTAACTAAAAATTTCAAAAACATTACATTACATCGCGACAACCATTTTTGTTTTAAGAGGTTGTAACGGGGAAAATTAATAATGAAGACGAAAAGTGTCCCTAAACCTACGGCTCCAGCTGCTCACGGTGAGAAGGAGTGAGTTCAATAAAAACAGGATTGAAAAGAATAGGCGCCACTAATTTTTCCTTTAGGCCGCACTGCAAAAAAATTAGAAAAAGCCGTCCTATGTACGAGGAAGTGGTAAGGTACCCTAAGGCAAGTGAAAGGTAGCACAGGATGTAAGCATATACCATGTGGTCCATTTGAATTGAGACATCGAAATATTTCAAAAAATAGGCATCGTATTAAAAAACTGTTTAAGAAAAATCGCCATATCTTGGAGGGGAAAATCCTACCCTATGAAAATTAGCTCCCCCCTCTTTCCCCTGGGGACTGGGCGGGGGGAAATTTTGAAATGTTAAATGGAAACCCCCATTTTTTATTGCAGAATCGGATTCTGCGGGAAAAATAATTCGAGTTTGTCTGAAACTTTTTTTCAAAACTGTGTAGATGGCGCTCTATTCGGCGTTGAATTCGAAAATTAATGAAGTGACGCTTTTTGTTAATTTTTGCTGTTTGTGCTGTTTTCGGATGAGCCTACCTTCACAAACCATGATGCCTATTTTTTGAAATTTTTCGATGTCTCAATTCAAATGGACCACATGGTATATACCAAAATTGTATATTTGCAAATAATTGTTTTTTTTTATATTGTAAATAATAATATAATACATATATAAGGTGGTGTGAATGAATATAATTAGATCTTGTAAATAATGTAATAAATAGGTGTACGAGATGATGTCAATATGTGTTGTAAATATGGGATGAAAGTGGGCAGTTTGATTATTTATAATAATCAAAAGAACTAATAAATATGACTTGTGAAATCTCACATTATACACTGATTCAATCAATAAATTGAATGAAAAAGGGATGACGCTTATCAAATCAACCACTTAAATATGTTATGTTTCTCTTTGGTTTTTCTTAACAAGGATACTGGGGCGTACTCCAAGGAAAGAGGAGTATGAGGATGGGTGGGAATGTTGAGTTTAAAGGAATGAAACAATCAGCAGGAAGGTAAATGTAGAAGGTGAAGATACTGGTGTCTGACATCTGAAGAGGACTGCACAAAGTTGAAGAAGGACGAGGAATAAGTCGGTAACACGCGAATAAAAATACAAGAAAAAGGTTCTAAAAGGGAAAACAATCAAACGGGGAATCCCAATTCGGCGCTAATACTTACAAGGTGATTGTGGCCTTAAAGTACTTGTGAATGCGGATGCGCGCGCAGTCAGTTGGCAAACTAGTCGGTTGCCTACGGCTAATACGCTACATATACTGCATTGCCCCACGACTACACAGAGATAGGTACATACAGTTGCCGGGCTCTGACACGGCCGGCAACTGTAGCACCCATTATTTTTAGTGGCGCAACTGCTCGCTCGCCACTAATGGCTTCAATTTGATTCAATGCCCCACGATACTTTCGTCAATCGGTTGTCCAACCAGTTGCCTACGGCTAATAGAGACCTAAAAAACATATCAAAATAAATAATTATATAATATTAAAGCGGGCTACTACTGAGTGAATATGGCAATATGAAGTGTCATCGTCGAGTTTTTCAAACACGCTTTCTATAAAAAAAATCTATCATTGTATGTAATAATAAAACTAACAGAAACATTGTTTTCTTGGAAGGCGAAAGGTATTTTATCAAATATTGCTAAAATCGATTGCCATTTTTAGGGGAGTTTAAATTGCGTTGAATTTATTTATATTCATCAATTAAAACCCCCATGAACGTTTAGCTGCTACACGGTTCATGTTACGTTTATAAAGTATTTGGAAACAATTCTCTTACTTGGTTAACATTTTTATTAGTGTGTTACATTCAAGTGATGTTAATAAACGATTTGGGAATACATATAAAATTTTTATTATCGGATGTGCACAATTTTATCACAAACTTTCTGTATTTATTTAATTATTTACTACCGACACCGATATATTTACTTTTATGGCGCCAAGCTGTTCGTGCAAAAATGCAGTTTATGATGATTTCACATTTTACGTTACTTAATTTTTACGTAGGTATTTACTTCGTGGCGTTAACAAGAGTGACATGAATTTAATTATCGTACGTATCAGAGTTGTGATTAAATACGGATAAAATTGAAAAACCAAAGATAGAAGATTCGACCGATAATACTACTAACAAGAATCGCAATCACTAACGGAAAACCTCATTACAAGATTAAACATGTAAATATCAAACATGAAACGTGTAACTTGTATTATATAGTCGGTTTATTCTTAAATTACTATGGATAGGGAACTCCTTAAAATAGCTGTAGCCAATGATAAAATGGGTTTCACTTGCAAATAAAAGAATAAATGTCATATACAAAACGTTTCAAACGAAAGTAGTACATATGACTACAGCATTATGATGGAATTTCCTTTACACTCCCTGATTACCTGCAGTTCTATTGTATTCCTAAACCCTGACAGAATAAAGCAGAAGTTCTACAACATTTTTTTAAATTAACGTTATTCCATAAACGTATTATGTCTTGAAATACGAAAAAAATGTAGAACTTCTGCTTTATTCGGTTTGGGTTTAGGAATTGAATAAACATGCAGGTAAACAAGTGAGACAAAAATTTACCATTGGCTACAGCAATTTCAAGGCGTTTCTTGTCCGTAGTAATTTAAAAATAAACCGACTATATGTATGTGTGACGCGAAAAGCAGTTTATGGACGTATTAATAATAATGGACTATCGGAAAACTGCCACGTCGGTAAACTTAATTTCTAAAATTATTGGGGACCGAAAATTCTCAAACTTGTTTTTTCGTGTTTGTATTTAAAATATAAATCAAATAAATATTTTTTAACAATTAAAAAAACGTACCTACTATTGCAGGGGTTCGCAAACTGTGGTACATGTACCACTGGTGGTACGCAATCACCTGATGGTGGTACGTTTAATTTTTAAAGAAATAGTTTTTAGTTATTTTAAACTTTTTATTAAACATTGTAAAAAAATTGCTTGCACTTTTAATCCACATATAGCAAAAATTGCGGTCTGATACAAAAAATTTATTGGTGGTACATTAACTTTTTAATGCAGTTTCTGTGGTACAAACTTGGAAAAGTTTGAGAAGCTCTGTACTATTGCATTTTGGTTGTCGAACAGTATTGTTGTAGGAAGGTAAGCGTTGTGTACTCTATGAACCGTGAATTATTTTGGAAGCATTCTACGTTTTTCCGATCATGGTTGTGACGCTTCCATTTAAGAACGCCTCATACAATTTGTATCGACAGTAGACAGGAAAGAATCATCGTTTTGTTATATTGAAGTTGGTTGCTTCTATCCTTTTTTTAGATTGACTCTTTGGCTATCTCAAAATGCGAAGTGTAAACTCTGAATGATATCGAAAGTAACTCCAAACCTTTCCCATAGAATTTTCATATTTATAAACATAAATGTTAGATATAAATGGCTAGATACTAATTTCGACACAATCTCAGTGTCATCCTCACGCCAAAATTATATAATAAATAACTGTTCGGTTCATCTTGCCTCATTTGGACTTGTTGTTTAATTGCCTTTTACCTTGGTATTCCTATGTACCCATCTCAGTGATGATCTGATGGTCCTTGGGAGCACGTTTGCTATTGGCTCTTATTGGTTAATTTTTATTTATCTTACATTACTTCGTTGTCTGAACGTTTTCATATTTTGTAGGTATTTCTTGTGTTTAGTTCAGTTATTTATTATATAATTTTAGCGGCCTGATTATCACACTGATATTGTGTCGAAACTAGTAGCCATTTAATATTTAATAAGTTTTCCCAAATCAACTTCAAAATTACGTGGAACGTTGATAGTAGAATCACAGTATACATACGAACCAGTATGATATCTCGTGACGTCACGCACTAAACTTTCTGTGACCTTCAACGCTGCTCGGATGAGAATCTCATCCGACGGCCATAGACATGCATAGTGAAAAGTAAAATAAATCGTGGAGGGGTGCGTTCAAGGTCCCTAAGAGCTCTGTCGATTTATGAATGAAATGCGTAGGAGTTATTGTACTGGTTCGTTTATATACTGTGGTAGAATTAAGGAATCGATGAATTACGTTGAGGCAGAGCTTTCTCGCCTCCTATTTCATCTCGATCGGCTGATTCCGATTAGATCGAACGTTCGATCAAAAGTAAATTCCAACACTTTACAAACAGATGTCAAGTTCAACGGCCAACCTATTGTTTTGTTGGGACTGGGAGAAGTTATTTTGGAATTAGATAATTCAAGGTTCAGCTTAGGTAGAAAGGAATATCGGGTTTATTAGTTATTACACATTTCGCCAGCAAATGTTAGAGAAATGTGACAAACATGAGTGTAGTGAGAAATTCATGACAAGCTGAGCAGATTTCATACCTCAATATAAAATGATTACGTTCTACTATAAAAAACAATGTGGGGGTTATTTTCCACGCGCTATCTAATTTCGTTATTCTCGAGAAATTTGGGTTAACACACAAAGTATGGAGTTAATCAAATCAGTTCTACTTAATTAAATATAAAATGCGTATAATTAAATTGGGGTTGAAAGTTAGAAAAAAGACTTGAAGTTTAGGGTTTTCCAGTGATAAACTAAAAAGTATATTTTATTGATCTCCGATGATAATTCAATATAGTTAGCCGTTTAAAATATATTTATCCTTCTGTAAAAGGATTGTAATTGACATTATAATTTTGTATATATTATACGTACACATAGTTTTGAACCAAAAAATATATCTATGGCTGCAGAATCCTTATAACAACTGCTTGTACATAATGAAGGAAATGTACTCGTACATTTTTCCAATATTTTAAGTTTACATATCAATACGACGCACGTGTGTGTAGATGCGGATCGATTAGCAGTGTATTCAACCATAGCTTTATGTATTCGCCAAAAAAAATTTGTAATTTTGTGAATATATTTGTCCCCCTTATCTCATTTACCGTGAGACAAATAGTAATTGGAAAATTTCCCTATAGATGTTCTCCGCAAAATTTCTCTCATATTGTTAGATTTTTTTTGAATTGCAAATTATTGTCATTTAAATACAATTGATTTGCTGTTTGTGCGACCTCCATTTATTTTTTGGATGTTCTATTTCTTTCATATATTTAGGTTTCCAATGAGTTGCGAGTTACAAAGTTTGGCAATTATACTGCTCATAGTAACGCCAATACTTTAATCAATTGTATGTATTTAATTTTAAACGCATCATGCGAGTCATATAAGCATAATTTAAGGAAATCGATGTGTAAATTGTTTATTGTTTTGCTCGAACTTACCAGAATATACCATCCTAATGATTATATTACAAAATAACTCTGTTTTTATAAAGTTTGGGTATAGGGAATGCTTAACAAAAATTAAAGCTACATAATCAAAGATTCTATTTATGCAATTAAATACAGGGTGTTCCATTCAAAAGAAGAAAGAAAATGAAAGGTCCGAGTATCGATCCACCCTGTATACAAAGAGGGAAAATAATTGAAATATAATCGAATGAGGAGATAGTACATCAAATTACGAAACTCGATTAGCCAAGAAATTGTCTTTTTCTGTAATGTACAGGAAGCTAGAGGGCGTTGATCTACGATTTTAACATAAACGTGTCCATAACTTTTAAAGGACTCTGTATAACGTAGCAAAACCTTATATCAAAAGATTCGAAAAAATGTGGGCAATCCGAATTTGGCATAATATGCAGGGACTCTCATTTAAAAAATCATATGTTTGGTTTGTAACGGAGTTATACAACACCTTGTATAGTTCAACATAATTTACAAATATGGTTCTTAAAGACAACTTTGTCGTAAGATTGGTACACCCTGTATATGGAAGTGTGTGTTTGTGTTTTTACGAAATGACGAAATGTTACTAAACACGACAGAAATATAACCCAGGTTAATCGCTGTTTTGAGGGATTACTCCCTTAATTTTCCACTGTGTCTGGGTAGCCAAAATCAAACGGAATTGCACACATAATAAATGTCAAGTCACATTCTGGATGATCACCAACGGCTGACAGTCCAGAAACCCTATGGCAATTCCTAGATACTATTTTGGTAGACCTACAAATTAAAGGAAGCTGTGATGAATTGCACTTGGCAAAACTGTCTACATGATGGGTTCCTCATCTGTTCAATAAGGAGCATTTGTGGAAGATCATCCTAAGTTGCGAGGTTTGTTTTATCAATGACTTTAACCACTGTGCTTTAACTATTTAATAAAGTTTAGTTACGAATCTTCAAATTTGTAACTGGAACATGAGACTTCATTGTGCACATTTAGCTTTCTAGAAGTAATTCACTCCTCCCCCCTCAATCCCGCGGATTGGGGGGGGGGGGTACCGATCTGCAACAAAAAAGCTTCCTTATTATTATGAGTATTTATTCAAACTTTTATTCCACCCTGTGTAACGTGTAATAGCCTACGTATTTTGATTCCGAGAAATACTGTTGCGAATTAGAAAATGATAAGACATTTGTGGTAACTTTGATTATCGCTCGGTTTTTTTTAATCTCTTCTGAACCACTTTTCCTAATAATAAAATTGTAAAGTAGTACTTACTTGGGAGAGTGATTGCACTGTAGGTCTTTGGAACGGCTTTTATTCTTTTTCTGAATATAGGTATTGTACGCTTTCTTTTTGGGGTGTAGGTGTTTTTTTCAAGTGTTCATCAATGAATGTATCTCCTTCATATTTGAACATTTAATTCATTATGCTATTTGGTCCTGGTACTATTAGTTTTTTTAGATTAAAAGCTGATTGGTGTAGCATATCTTTTGAAGATACCAAAGTATATCCCATTTTGCACTATCCTCTAGATTTGCAAGAGATTTTTGGAATTATTTAGCTTCTTTCTTCTCACTTTATCAACAATAAACACATCCTAAATAACACTCAATAAAAAGGAGTAATCGTAGGTATATTGTTCAACGATAGCTATTACTATTTATTAAGATCAAGTTTGTGACACGAGCCGAAGGCGAGTGTCGTAATTCATCAAAGTGGGGTTACGTCATTAATTTATGAATCTAGCTATCCAATTTGCTTATACTGTCTTCTTATGTAGAACAGTGAATTAAATAAGGATGGTGAACACTCGTAAGTGCATTTGACGAAATCTACATACGGTATTGAATAAGGAAATGTAGTAGAAACAGTAAACCTATAAACGCGAAATCAATTTGTTTTATATTCATATGAATTTAATTCTCATTTGACTAATATACTTAGTACAATTTTGACTCATGTTTTTCATATTACACCATATGATTGTATGTGATGATGTAACGATAAACACTCCTGGGGAGGACAATATGTTAATTAACAACCCGAGATTCTTGGTCCAAGATAACATGCCACTAAACACGCGATATCGATAGGAATGCTATTCAATCTTTCAAAGCCCATTAAAAGACACATTTAGATGTAATCATCCGACTGTCATGATGGCGGTTTAAACTTAAAATGTGTTCATTGTGAGTTTTGCTGAGCACCTTCATGATTATAGATGAAAATCTGATAGGGCAACATCATGAGAATAGAGTGGGTGCGGAATAACCTCCCAATCGAGCTGTTAGATAGCCGGCAGTGCAATGCAAGCAATATGTGAACTGTTAAGAAAAAGATCCCCATTCTTGTATGAAGATCTGTTATAGCTACAACTGTTTATTTACCGCGGATTGTCGATCGCTGAACTACGAACAACTTCTAAGTTACAACTTGTAACCCTTCCTTCCGGTTATTGATTTATTACGAAAATTAAAGTAGAACTAAATAAAAAATGATGGCGAGGGGGGGGGGGCATATTACAGTCGAAATCCGTAGTCATAGCAAGGAAAATACCAGAATTACATTCATAAATATTAATAAAAAAAGGTACGATAATAATCAACATATTCTTATGAAGCCAATATTACTGCCACTTTATTTATGCATAATGTTTATAATGTTCCTCGACACAATACCGAGATAAGGAATTGAATATATTGTTGAATAATAAATGAAAACAATTATGTTAACAGCAGAGGGCGGTGATTAACAACGACAGGGGAATTGTGAAGGGTAATCCTATGCAATAAATATGATGGGAATAAGTTCGCGTAAAACTAATCTGGTTGCATTCATAATACTTTATGTAGGAAGTTAGTAAC
Source organism: Pyrocoelia pectoralis (assembly GCA_036250285.1). NCBI lineage: Eukaryota > Metazoa > Arthropoda > Insecta > Coleoptera > Lampyridae > Pyrocoelia > Pyrocoelia pectoralis. Next base: position 12,458,897 of record CM070075.1, read on the forward strand.
AGCTTTCGTTTAATGGTCCTTGCGACTAATTTATTTTTTCTTTACCCTTGCCATATGTAAATACATTTTTTTAACTATGTTTCTCGCTCATTTTACATACAATTACTCCTTTTGTACTAAATTTTGTACAACATACTTTCCCACATTTCAGAAAATGTAAAAACGTTTATATAATTCTGAATAAACCTTCCCATGAACTTGACGTCAAACATTGCGAGTAGGTACACTCGGTTTGAAAAAAATCGAGACAACTTTTTGAAGCGATCTTAAGGTTTAGTGGTGTGAGTAAGGTTTCGATCAAGCCCCGCTACAGGTGGTCTACCAAACACAGCAGGTATCATACCTGCAACCGAGAACAATAGAGTGAAATGATGAAAAGGGAAAAAATAAATTCCTTAAAAATTTTCTATAATATTTACTACATATCTATTTCTTAAAAATGGGGGTCATTTTCGTATTATTTGTGTCTATACCCGCACGCTTACAAGAATGTATTAACAACCAGGGGGAGGCATACCCATTATTAACTATATTATTATAATTATTATTAACTATATTACTTTACAATAATAAAATGTAACTTAAATAAACGGTTCTTTTAAGAACAATTATAACTACGGCGTAATTTTTTTGTGAAGATATAATTTCCAAGTAAATAACTGCCACCTAATAACCATCTGCATTATAAGATATTACTACCATATAAGTAGGTAGGTATTTGATATTCATTTTAGAATAATGATTGAAGCAGTTAAGGTATTTTTACCGGTAAATAATCATTTTCTTACGCAAATTTACATTCAATTTTATTTTGAAAGCATTTATTTATGCACACTTATACATGTGCGAAATCTTCGCATCACAAATAATACGAAAATGACCCCCATTTTTAAGAAATAGATATGTAGTAAATATTATAGAAAATTTTTAAGGAATTTGTTTTTTCCCTTTTCATAATTTCACTCTATTGTTCTCGGTTGCAGGTAGGATACCTGCTGTGTTTGGCAGATCACCTGTAGCGGGTCTTGCACCGAAACCTTACTCACACCACTAAACCTTAAGATCGCTTCAAAAAGTTGTCTCGATTTTTTTCAAACCGAGTGTACATACGTCCCCTTTACATAAATTGTGGTAACGAAAATTCATTTTCATTACATTTGTCTTGGATTGGTCTATTTTGTTGATTGGGCGTTACATGGTTTATATTGCGTGAGAGGGTTAATGTACGCGTTAAGAAAGAAATTGTTTATTATTTATAATTGATTGGTTTAAGTTATCAAGACAATAACAATAATAAAGCGAATATTGAAAAAACAGGCTTCATAATAGTCATAAGGAGGAAACAATTGTAATTTTCTCAACATTTACATTACGAACTTTCTATAGGTAATTGATCATATTCATAGAACGAGTATTTTATTTGTTTAAGTTGAACATTACCTTCAACGTTGTATTGTATTAAATATTGTTTGTACAGATAACAACTCGAGAAAATGAAACAATATAATAATAGCTTTACGAAATATTGTCTGGCCAGAACATGCAAATTATATTTCGCGTTTGCAAAATAAACACTAAGTTCATCGGAAAGTTGTGTTATATATTAGTACACGTAATTTAATACAAATATTATGGTTTGTTGTAGTTGCTCATTTCATTCCGATGTGTCCTTTGTATCATGCGATGTATAGTTTGCATGCAGACTTTAATTAGGAAAAGAAATAAGCATAACATCTTATAAATGCGTTAGAAAAAAAATTATTTCTTTAATAATGGTAGTCAATCAGAAGGGAGACCTAATTATAAAATAATTAAATGGATACAAATTCAACATGTTTCCTTGTTTTGAAAATATATAAAATTGCAAACATAGATACACATAAGTAAAAGTGATCTACAAAATAGAGCATTCTTAAATTGTACAAAAAGTTTAAATTAGGGCAGACAATTAAAAATGCTGTAAACACAATATAAATGATCGCAGTTTCATATATTATTGTCTGTACGATATTTTGTCTGATCTCTCTGGCTTCAATAAATACGAATTGATTTTGACCATTATGTTTATTACCTTAGAATATAAATGAACTACAGAAACGTTTGTTTACATTGGTTTGTGAAGCCAAGACAAAGTTAGCCTAATTCACTCTTATGTATTGTATTTTGTAATGCAATGTTGTCCAATTATCAACATCACAACTAAAATAGTAATTGAAATCTCTATCTATAATGTGTTATTGAAAATGATAAACTAATACATTAAGCGACTGTTAACTGTGTACGACCTTTATTAATTTACGTTCTTAAATAAAATCTTCCATAGGTACGAAGTGAATTCGAATTGACAACACAGCGGTAATTGTGCGTCCAAAACGGAACGTGAAGTGGTCAATCCGACACACATCTCGCCTTTCCGGCGAGATCTGCGATCTTTCAACATGTTGAATATTTTTAACTGCGCAGGCCACAGTTAATGCCGGAACTGTATCGTGAAGTGCGAGAGAAATCCGTGAGCTTCATCGACGACAAAGATAGTGTGTGATAACAAATGCAGCGTTGAACAGAGATAACCAATGGTACCTGTCGATTTGGTTTCGATCAGGATCATTTCAACAGTGGTGTTCACATAAGAAACCACTCCAACGCCTCTTCCTTTTCTTTGCATTTTGGGAGTCTCTTCATGCTCTATACTTACTTTTTTTCATTGAAGACGCCATATAGTAGGTACTTTTGTACATACATACATAATCCTTCCTCTTCTACTTTACAGTGTCTAGGACTACTTTTGTTAAAATATTTAATAATAAGGACTAGCTACACGGCGCCTATGAACTTTTCTCTTTCGATATCGTCAAGAAACCTCTTGTTAAAATATGAACGTGAAGGGTGAAAAGAGCGCGATCAATTTCGCCTTAAGGTCGGAACTGTGCGTCTTGGCCTGCGAGCCATATCGGAACGTGAAGGGCTACCTTTAGATTATTTTCTATTTTAATGAGAGAAGTGTGTATCTGAAGATACACATATTATCTACCTTGCATGTCACGTATTCATATTATACAGTATTTGTACAACGTTTATTTTATAATCATGTATTTAATATTGTTATAATTTATATGACCCTTACATACAGTACACCACTGAACATGTAGTCTTGTTGTTTTTTCCTTTCTCTTTTTTTCTTGCGCACTTTCTCGTCAGTGTTGGCTTCGTGTTTATACGTTGAATGATAAGTTCTTAGAACGGTTTGTAATGTACCCCCCTAGCCCTAACTTAACTAACTTACATTTACGAAGAAGAAGAAGCTAACTTCACCCCCTTTACGTTAATAATTCAAAAGGAGCGGGAATGGCTAAACATGGCCTACAAATTTAAACTTTCCCTCCGAAAGAAACCCTAAAATGACATAAGCTCGTGATCGTCTGGCAGGCCCTCTATCGTGTAATAGGTTCGAATATACTGGTCGTGAACCAATCGGGAAGGAGAATCAAAACTACCATTAACTGTACCAAAATAATTCATTTATTGACAGTTACTCGACGATTCGGAGGAGAAAAAGTGTAAACACTAAAAAAACTCCTCCTTTGACATAATTACATACATGACATCAATTCAAATACAAAATTATAGCAGCAAGACTGTTAAATAATATCAAGACAAAACATTTACAATAAATTGTTGTTACTCTTCGATCAGATTTAAATACTTTATGCAGCAATGGTTTATATGGCACAATAAATGATCAAATTCAGTTATATAATTAATACAAAACAAAACCAATGTACACTCGGTACTCAAGGCCACAAACGGAACTACCCACCACTTATACTCCCCCCTGGTTCGTCAACTACCACGTACACAAAACATATATAAACACATGTAAGAAGTTAGTTATTCGGGGCCCCCCCCGAAAGGTACCGACTGTCCTGGTTGCGAACTTAATCGGCTAGAGTTGAATTTCGAGAAGAATGTTGCTAGCTTTTGTTACAGCCCAACATCCAACTCTACACGGGCGAAAAAAGGCATCATTAGTGTTACATCCATCAAGGCGCTTACATACATGAGGGAGTAAGTTTGCAACTAAATTTAAGCTTCCGACAAATGTGTGGCTCTTATTGAGAAACGACATGTACACATGGTGCGACAAAGAAAATTTCATTACATTAAATTAAACCATCAAAACCAAATAAAATACATTGCAATCATTGCATATCAACATAAAAGGGTCATGAGAGTTTAAATAGATAGAATGTGCACAAGTTACAAAAAGGGTTCAAATTCAGGTAAAGATACACAAAGGACACCGTTAGGTAGGGTTTCGAGTACCTACAATAGAGCCATCTTTTCTGTTTATCCACAAATATTTAATACATAATATTCAATTTGAACTCATTTGGAATGTCCTCCAATTAATTACATAAAACATAAATAAATGCCATAAGAGATATCCTAATAAAATTAATAATAACGATCGAAGGCAGATCAGACGTACCTATATTTTTACTAACTACACACATTAGATTAAATGTCGGAAATGCCATGAGTTCAAACACATATTTAAAATGAAAACAAATAGATATTACATAAGACGGATCTACTATAATTCTACACACGATAACATAATAATCGAAAGCATATCACCTGGCTGCAGATAGCACTAAAATCGGAGTCACCAAAAATAAAAACAAAATAAAAACGATCTTTACTATTTCGTGGTTTCAAATCAGATCATGCTGAAAGTTAAGGTTAGGACGCCTTACACCAAAATCCCCCGCCAAATGGAACTAGAGTACAAACAGAAGTATCGACGTTGCCAATGCTTTTCAGCTTTTTGTACATGTTGTCGGATCTCTAAAATATAGGTAACCCAACTGTGGATACTACAGAACGCCCCTTTGAGAAAGGATCAGGTGTGGTGAACACACATGAGAGTTTTTCACAATCATCCCTAAAAACATGAAATAAAACAGCATTAATACCATTCAACAGTCAATGTGCATAATAATATGACAGTTACGCGAATTAAATTTTGACAAAGACATAAATGGTGCAATCATGATTATACAATAAAATAAATGGTGCAGTAACTACAGTAGTTCAACATACTTGAAATAGTTCAAACGACTAAAGCCAACATCTAATGAAAACAAAATACAAGATGGTGAAGATGCAGATGATCATTACATAACATGCTAATACGCTCTAAATCGCGACATAAATACCAAAATTAATGAGATCTAGCTACATCCAACAAAATGATATTAAAAATGGTATAAACAAATTATGATAGGATCAGGCTGTGAGGTAAAGGATGGTATAGTGAGCAAGATTAACATATGGTTTATTTTAGAACCTACGAAAAAGAAGCAACAAAACTCGGATAAGACACTCTGCTACGCCCCTTGGACAACGAACCCCCCAATAAATACTGCGACCAAATCACCTCTGGCGCCCCTTCAAGTGCAGCCAACCGAATATTTTTTTGTTTTGCACATGTGCCATACAGCAACTCACACTCACAATCATTTCGTGAAGGAACCAAAAGGAAAACATCACGTCAAGTCTCGCCAACAGAACCATCAAGTTGATGCGCCCCTTCGTCTCCTGTATCAAAGCTATAAAAGGAAATGGTATCTACGAATAAAAATTCAAAAGCTAGCGAAGACAACACCTCTCTATTGATTCCCACTCGTGTTTCTCCGACATGTCGCCCTGTGTAAATAGGAGTAAAATTAGCAGCTAGAATTGGAAAAACTAAATAAGGGGAAACCTGTGTATGAGCAAAACCGTATCGGCAACTCCTGAAAATGAACGTCGAGTTTACAGTAGACATTGCAGCTCTAACCTAGATCCTGATGCTCTCGATCGACCTACATCTACAACCTGCTGTCTCTCTAAAACTGCAAAGCAACACGAAAAGTTTTAATCATTACACCAACCGAAAGTGACTGAATGACAGGTGGGAACTGACACAAAACATCTGACCTAACGTAGCCTCAGGTGCCTCAGATGATAGGGCTTGGGACACATTCCCCTGCTGTAGAAAATACTCCGACACTGACAAACTACTATCACATGAAAATAACCTCGCTCCTCCTGTAAAGAAATCTTGCTGAAAATCGTCCAAACCGTTCCCTACTCATCCTTCTTAATTGCTACCTAAAGACACGCTAGATGTTAAACAGCCACGTAAAGAATGCAACCTCTCCTCACTCGTGTACCGGCATGCCCTAAAGTAACGTGCAAACTTATTAAGGAAGATCACAAAGTGGTCTCGACCGAGATTGGAACCACACAGCAACAACCTATTCACACCGCACGTTTAACCAAAGACACAGCCAACTCCTTCCTCTCTCTCGTCGAAATCATGGCCACGTACTCGTTGTCGTTTGTGCGTCGATGTAGCCTAGGGGAAACAAACATACTCACTCGACCCGGAAACTCTGATCAGCAACTCCTCTCCTTGTCGACTAGCTGTTCAACGAACCGAAACAGGAAGGTTCTCAATCAACGTCTAGTTGAATGTCTGCGTGGGTTCATCATGAACTGCTCGAAGAGAGTACCCTGCCGTAGAACCAATTGCCTTCAACTCTCCCTTTTCCTACTCGATCTGGTGGCCTCCGTTACAGTCACCCTGGTGTCTCCTTGGAAGTGGATCGATTGTCTGCGACGTGTTACCTTGAAACAAAACACAAACAGCAGTATGTCCGTACATAACATAATAAAACAAATGCCACCATTAAATGTGTATGGATTGAAACTACCTTCCACAAGTTCACTAACAGTATATCCTGGTCACCGGCAACAAATCTGTAATGTCGGAAATGCCATGAGTTCAAACACATATTTAAAATGAAAACAAATAGATATTACATAAGACGGATCTACTATAATTCTACACACGATAACATAATAATCGAAAGCATATCACCTGGCTGCAGATAGCACTAAAATCGGAGTCACCAAAAATAAAAACAAAATAAAAACGATCTTTACTATTTCGTGGTTTCAAATCAGATCATGCTGAAAGTTAAGGTTAGGACGCCTTACACCAAAATCCCCCGCCAAATGGAACTAGAGTACAAACAGAAGTATCGACGTTGCCAATGCTTTTCAGCTTTTTGTACATGTTGTCGGATCTCTAAAATATAGGTAACCCAACTGTGGATACTACAGGTTTATGCATAAATGTTTCGCGATACCTTAGCGTAATAGCCCAAGAGTAATTGCTCGTATTGCGTGTAGTGGAATAAGGAAAACAACTTGTGATGGTGAAAACAACCAACAAAACTTTTAATTTTAATTTCCTTAATTTTGGTTAGTAATACCATTGAATGAAAACGATTTTTATTCAATGGTAGTACACATTGCGTTATTTTTACTAATAATTGGGTATACACTTTTCTAAAAATTGAAATAAGGCAAAGAAAGGATATTCCAAAATATTTTTTCACTTATTTATTCAAGAATCGGTTTGTGTCTTGTCTTGAACGGTCTTCAAGTATACAATTGTCGCTAGGTACTATGGACAATATGGCAATATGGGGGTAATTTGAGTCATATCAATAAATTATTCGAAATTCACCTATTGCAAAACATAATACAGGAACTATTATCGCCAATTTGTTAATAATTGTCAACGTTAACTTGCATGTACCTCTTCAATTGTCTGATCAAAGGTACTAAGCAAAACACAAGCATGGCTGTTCCACAAGAAATAAAGGTAACTTTTATCTCAATTTTCATTGACTTTTCAGCCAAAAAGTCTTCCCTTTAGAAATGGAAATTAACACGTTTTAAGATAGTTAAACTTAAACAATTTGAAAAATATTTTAACAATAATTTTGACATTAATAGTTGGTTGGAAATATGTATAGGTACATACCTACCTATTTGGTGATTTAATTGGAGTTGTGTTAAAATGAAAGCTATCACCTTATCTCTAAAAGGACACCCTCAAATGAAAAATGTAATACTTTGCTATACAGGGTGTCCCACTGCTCCGTAATCGGTCGATAACTCAATACGGGTTGAAGATACAGAAAAAAGTTTCAAATAAAAGTTGCTTTGATTTGAATTGCGCATTTTTTAAAAATATTCTTATATCTACAGTATGTTGCATTTTCACGTGGCAGGAAAATGTCACTTTTTTTTTAATGGCACACCCTGTATTTTTTTCTCTTAATGTATCGACCAACCATATTTATATCACGCCTGAAATTTTTTTTAATATTGGATGTGCGGTTGCCAAGTTATTAATTATTTTGTCAAAATTCGGTACAATTCAAGGTCGGACTATAATATTCATAACTAAGTTATTTTTCAAAAAAGGAAAAATTTATTTGACGAATAATATTACCCTAATGTCGTGTTACTCTACAAAAAAAACTAAGTGATTAATTTTATACCGAGTGTTTAAAATGAGAATTCAAACTTTGTGAACTTTAAATAGAATTTATACGAATATTTTAAATGGAACACCCTGTATTTTTATTTACCATCAAATTCTCGACAAAAAACCCTATTCAACGATGTATTATTTCCTGGTATTATTTTTTGTACTTTTGTTAATATTTACGATTTTTAAAATTTCACGTAAAAAAAATTTGTTAAAAGTAATTTTTATTTAATTATTATTACAAAATACCGTTTAAATAGTTGGTGTCAACGCAAAAGAACAAAACTCAAGTCCTGTGACTATCTTAAGTTCTAAATAATTAAAGCAAAACAACAGTCAGAGGTGCGCGCGAGAATTGGATTTACTGTACCCTAATAAAGTAGAGGAGGCCCTGCTCCTTGGCCGCCAAGGTCACCGGACCTTTCACCTTACCTTTATGGATTACTATCTTTGGGGAACTGTTAAATCTCAAATAAATCAACAGCTGCCACAACACGAGATGACATGAAAATTTGAATTCGAGAGGCGTTTCAACCGATTACTCCTATGACTTTAAACAATGTGAGATTATTTAGGGTTAGGCTTCACAAGTGCATTGATCAAAGTGGAAGACATTTTGAACATTTACTTTAATGTTAATGAGAGATATTGTATTTATTTTCTATTTTAATTTTCGAGAAACACCGTTTATTAAAAATTCGAGAAACACCGTTTACTAAAAATGTTGTTTTAATTATTTAGAAATTAAGATAGTCACAGGACTTGAGTGTTGTTCCTTTGCGTTGATAACAACTATTTAAATGGTATTTTGTAATAATAATTAAATAAAAATTACTTTTAACAAATTTTTTTTACGTGAAATTTTAAAAATCGTAAATATTAACAAAAGTACAAAAAATAATACCAGGAAATAATACATCGTTGAATAGGGTTTTTTGTCGAGAATTTGATGGTAAATAAAAATACAGGGTGTTCCATTTAAAATATTCGTATAAATTCTATTTAAAGTTCACAAAGTTTGAATTCTCATTTTAAACACTCGGTATAAAATTAATCACTTAGTTTTTTTTGTAGAGTAACACGACATTAGGGTAATATTATTCGTCAAATAAATTTTTCCTTTTTTGAAAAATAACTTAGTTATGAATATTATAGTCCGACCTTGAATTGTACCGAATTTTGACAAAATAATTAATAACTTGGCAACCGCACATCCAATATTAAAAAAAATTTTATGCGTGATATAAATATGGTTGGTCGATACATTAAGAGAAAAAAATACTGGGTGTGCCATTTAAAAAAAAGTGACACTTTCCTGCCACGTGAAAATGCAACATACTGTAGATATAAGAATATTTTTAAAAAATGCGCAATTCAAATCAAAACAACTTTTATTTGAAACTTTTTTCTGCATCTTCAACCCATATTGAGTTATCGACCGATTACGGAGCAGTGGGACACCCTGTATAAAGAAAAGGAATTCCGCGCTTACTTAAAATGGTGTCATTGAACGGGTGTATTATTATTATGTGGCTTATCAGAAAATGATGTAACCAACCTTCTATGTGGTCATATCACAGATTGTAGCAATTCTTATCGGAAGGTATCCGTATCAAGAACGATATAATAAGGTGTTCCCAGTTACAGTGACGCAAGTTAAGGTAAATAGAATTCAAATTTCTTTTCAAACTTGTTACAAAATACCATCAATACAATTGTGGTCATTTTTTTTTGGAACATTAAGAAAAGTTTTCCTTAATCTCAAAGGATTAGAACCGCATTTATCTACGGAATTTGGTGTGTAGCGTAAATTGTCCCGTGCCTTCTACTTTCCTAAATAAATCAGTATAGGTACACGTTTAAATACTAGGAACTGTAATTATACAGGGTGTCCCGGGTTTAATGATCAGGACTTTGACATTTTGTAGAAAAACACATTTTAAGGTGGGTTGCTCCTATAAACGTAGTTCCTAAAATTCTTTGTTTCCGAGATACAGGGCGTTAAAGTTTTCTAGAAAATAAAGTTTTTATTTATTTATTTCCAAACTGTGGTAATAATTCAAACCAAAATTGGCACACAAGATACAAGGACAGAGGGCCACAAGATTGAAGAATATCAATTTTTTTAATCAACCAGTGGCGGAGATATGGGTAATCCGTTCTACTAATTTGATAAATAAAAGAGTACGGCCCTGAATTAAATATTCGAAATATACTTTTCGGTGGAGCATTCAATTCTGAACAAAAAATGTCTCTAGACTTTTTTTCGTTTCTGTTACCGTGCGGCCGCAAACTAGATTTTTGTCATTTATTTCACGAAAAATGATTTTGGCTGTGTACAAAAATTATGGTTGCCATGGATCTTATGCTCTGTCCATCAGTCCATGTATCTTGTGTGCCAATTTTGGTTTGAATATTTTCAACAGTTCGGAAATAAATAAATAAAACCTTTATTTTTTAGAAAATTGTGACGCACTCTGTATCTCAGAAACAAAGAATTTAAGGACCTATGTATATAGGAGCAACCCACCTTAAAATGTGTTTCTCTACAAAATGTCAAAGTCCTGATCATTAAACCTGGGGCACCCTGTATAATAATAATAATAATAATAATAATATTTATTCCTGTTAAGCATGCCAAAAAAAAAACATTTACAGACGTCAAAAGAAATTACAAAAGAAAAACTACAATACGGTTAAATTAAAGTTAAATTACCAGCTTTGAATTCGCTTATACTATAAAACGCACCTTCAATGAGGAAATTTTTCAACCTATTTTTTAGTAAATTATATGGCAAATCCCTGACCTCACCAGGCAGCAGATTAAAGAGTACAAACGAAATATTACCAAAACTCCTGTGGATCTTTTCCAATCTGTAGTGCCTTAAATCTAGGTTGCTACAATTTCTTGTATTATAACTATGTACATCCGATCTTAAGCTTAGTTCTGGGGCATGAATCTTAGCATATAAAATACAGTGCATTATAAATATACACGGCAACGTTAGTAACCTAAAGCTACTAAACACATTTTTGCAATCTTCTCTATAAGGCAGATTACCTAAGATTCTAATGGCTCGACGTTGGAGAGAGAATATTCGTGTTGCACTTGCACAATTACCCCAAACAATATGACAATAAAATAAGTGAGTCTGAATCACTGCTAAGTAGACCATACGAAGAATATGATCAGAAACGTTCGCCGATAAACGCCGTAAAAGGAAAATATTACCAGAGATTGTGTTTGATACTTTGACCACATGCTCCTTAAACGTCAATTTCGGATCAATGTTAACACCTAAAAAATTTGCGTAGCACGGATTATCAAAATCGTTTAGTTTAAGGGTGATCAACATTTGAACTGTTTTACTAGAGTTTAGTGTTAGTTCATTTGTCGCACTCCAGTTCTGGGCTAATTGTAATGCTCTACGAGCCTCTTCATAAACCTTATCTAAATTCTGGTTTGATACAAACAAAGTTGTGTCATCCGCATACTGAAGACAAGTAACAGCAGCTTTTTGGTGGAACGAAAAATCGTTGATGAATATTAAAAATAAAAGTGGTCCCAAAATGGAACCTTGCGGCACGCCTCTCTGAATTTCGAGAAAGTGCGATGTATTTCCATTAACCCTAACCGCTTGCTTTCTTCCGCATAGGTATGATTTAATTAGTGCTAGACTAGTTGCATCAAAATTGTATAACACTTGCAGCTTCAACACTAGTAACTCGTGTACCACACTGTCGAACGCACGAGTTAAGTCAATGAAAATTGCCATGCAGTGCTCACCTTGTTCGAAACACCTCAAAGAGTAATTGACAAAATGAATGGCCGCATGGGCAGTGCTCCTATAGTTTAGTTCTAACAAATTATGTGGTATGTAATGTAAAGGTTGTCTTGTACGTAGTCTATAATTTTTCATTATTTTAATACCTATTTGAAAAGTTCTTATAGGAGGAATTTATGTACATAGTAACTCAGAACGTTAAAAGAGGAGCTGGCCTTCGTATGTCTTCTTTTGAAACCACTATTTCTTAGGGTTGCTCAGTTTAAAAGTATCTTTGGAAGATTCGCAATTCCTGCTCCAATTTACGCATTATATATTAAACGAAGATCAAAATACTTCCCTTTAACTATTTAAAACTATCGTTAAAAAGTTCAGTGTTTATCCCACAATTTGCTTTTTTATGATTTTACGATTTTCAAGTGAGCATCAATTACGAATATTGCAGCTTTAATATGAATATGAGCAAACGATAACCAATAATAAAATAATATTCCTAGTTTGGTACGCAAGTACGCATAGTAACCCACCCGTAGCCTGACAAAAATAATAACACTGCATTGATAGAATGAGTAGGTAATGTCCAGTCCCCCTCTTTTTAATGTTGTTGGTAATAATAATAACAAATGTACCTATACATCAAACGTCAAAGTTCCGTAAAAAAAAAAAGATCTGTGCAGTTTATCTACATCTGAATTGGAGCATTCTCAATGTAACGGGCTGTTTCCCATCTTTAGCTCGATCAGTTTATTGGTGGATTAAGAGTACAGTAAACGCCAAACAAAATCCGTTGCACGTCAGCAATCAGCTGATAATTGACGTCCCTGCCGTAAATGTAACGGCATAAAAATCGTGAAAATTCGACCTGTAAACATTAATTTCACCAGAATTTTATGATCGCCACGTTGGTAACAATGGATTGTTTTCAGCAACGTTGCCAATGCCAATTCCATTTGTAATGTTTTGTTGTGGTTATGTTTTGACTGTCACAATTTTGAAGTTTTGATTTTGTTTTTTATTTATTATAACTAAAAGTTGCGAGTGAACTCAGAAATTTTATTTGCGTTACCTTCTTTCAATTACAATCTGGCAACATTGCCCCCAATCTACGTCACTCACATTATATGACGTGCAACGGATTTTGTTTGGCGTTCACTTTAGATCTGTAGCGCCTATGAAAAAAGCATACTTGTGAAATGACTTCCTGCAAATATTTACACATAAAAAACATTTGGCCAAAATACAACAGATAAACAAGATATGGTAAAAAATGAGTAGAATCAAGATTTGGTATTCCTTTATTTAAAATGAAACTATTGCTATAGGATTGAGGTTGAGGTATCTTACATCCATTACATCTCAGATAAGTGTAGATAACAAAAGGATAACGGAAATATGCTGACGCGCATTGTTTTGCTGGAATTAATTAGACTCTTCAGGTAGGAGAAGACAACTCGCTCTAGATGGTTTTTGTTTAGGAGATGACGTGTAACGTTCCCGAAACGAACTCCAAAGGTGACCCCACCCCTTACGCGTTAAAACTGAATAACGACAAAATATAGTATTCTTGCAGTCGTCTTACGGTTCTGCAACCCGATTCCATTAATTACCAAATAGTTCTTTATTTCATTGCAATTCTTGCAGTTGACGATATGATTGTATTCCTTAATAAATCGTTGGCATCGATAACCTTTTTCTTGAAAGGTATTCTTCATAGCTACAGTGAAGGCCCGATCTTAATGTAACGTTGAAAGTGTCGGAAGTTCGATGATAATAGGCCGATAGTAGTTTCATCATCTTTTCTCGCACTTCACTCCGGCGTCCCACAAGGCTCTATCTTATGACCTCTTCTGTTTTCGCTGTGTCTTCGACCTTGCAAATCGTATTACATCCTGCCTGGATGTAGTCGATACGATAAACAGAAATCTAAACAGTATATATGTTTGGTCAATAAATAAATCTCTTATTTTAAATACGGCGAAAACCGTAAAAATGTTAATTGGATCCAAATATTTGACTGTAAATTAAATCAATTACAAAATAATGGCATGATAATTAAATTCGAAGAGATCAATAGGAAATTAGAGGTGTAATTTTTTACCAAAATGTGCACTTCACACGTCATATAAATAAGTTAAGTTAATCCTTCGATGTTTATACATACGTACATATGTATACAGTGTGTCCGTAAAGTATGGAACAAATTCATTTTTAGCTAAACAGACCATTTTAAGAAATAATCCTGAAACAAGTCGATTTTTTATTCTTGGGGGACAACTTTTGATGTCAAATTTGACTGCGTCAGGTCAACCCCCTAGCCCCAGCAACCCCTAACTCAACAATTTAAATAGAGAATGTGAGTCGAGCGACCCCTCATTTGAAGCGTCTTTTAATTCTCTATTCGACAGTACAAATGAAAATTATTTTTATTCAATTTTTTTTCCGCCCCGATGAAAAGCACCCTCCAGATTAACTAAGGTCAAGGTGGGGGTGTTGTTTAGGAAAAATCCTGAAACACACCACCTTAAACCTTTTGAACGGCACATTTTGATGTCAAATTTGACCTTATCAGGTCAACCCCCTAACTCCAGCAACCCCTAACTCAAGAATTTAAATACGGAAAGGGTGTCGAGCGACCCTTCATTTGAAGCGTCTTTTAATTCTCTATTCCACAGTATGAATGAAAATTAGTTTTATTCAATTTTTTTCCACTCCCATGAAAAGCACCCTCTAGATTAACTAAGGTGTTGTTTAGGAAAAATCCTGAAATGTACCGTTCAAAAGGTCAAAGGTGGCGTGTTTCAGGATTTTTCCTAAACAACACCCCCACCTTAGTTAATCTGGAGGGTGCTTTTCATCGGGGCGGAAAAAAAATTGAATAAAAATAATTTTCATTTGTACTGTCGAATAGAGAATTAAAAGACGCTTCAAATGAGGAGTCGCTCGACTCGACAATTTGTTTTTATGGATACTATCCATAAAAACAAATTGTCAAGCACAGTAAAGTAAAACTAGTAGAATGCCTTTTCCACATTGTGATGTGGACCTTGTGTACGGAATTCAGACGCGTGCAGAATACAAAACGTTCTGAACTCCTCTTATGTTTTACAATATGTAATGTAAACAGGCGTATGAGCTTATCACTCCGTATTTAGAGCAACTTCGAATGGCACGTATGGAAAATAGAAGGGAAACTCATTTCATTTGTGTAATACATAAAATTTTAACCAACAAATCGCCTCCGTACCTTTTTTGTAAAATAAAATTTCGCCAAGAATTGGATAATTTGAAATTACGGAATGTTAATTGTATCCAAGTACCTACACATTGCGTGAAAGGCATTTAAATCATCATTTACATATCTACCTACACTTTACAATAAGGTTCCAATTCAGTACACAACACTTATAGGTGATCTCCACAAGATAAGATAATAGTAGTTTACGTAACAAGTCCCGAAAGTGATCTTTTACTGGACAAGTAGGCAAATTACAGGGCGAGCCGCAGGCGAGTCCTGCAAGCCTGCGAGTCAAGTAAAAGCACTTTTGGGACGTATTACGTACAATATTTTTTTTTAAAATGGGCAGAACAATTGACCGTTCTAGGCCGGAAAGTAAAAATGAGTCCGGTAAAACCTTTTACCGGACTATCACAATAACTTTCTGGCTCGGTCCGACAAAATGAGATTTTCTGACCTAAAAATAAACCGGAAAGTACTACTTTCTGGCCGATTTTAAAAAAAGGTATTTTATTACATTATGTATGTGCTATGTTTGGTTACAACGTTGATTGAAATATTAGTACATATTTCAATCAACGGTTACAACGAACACAATTCAAGTAAATTACCGGATCATTATTTTCAATCGATGTTAATTTAAGTCTCGTACGTAGGTAAATTAGGAACCGGTTATGAAATGATTGCTCATAAATACCATTATTAACATACTATCTATTTTAGCGCATTATCGCAACCGTCATTAATTAGGTATTAATTCCGCCCACGGTTTCTCTCCTGCGCTCGTATAAACGGCGAAGTATCTTTGAATACGACTTTGCATGTTACTGTAGTAAATTGAGGTTTTATTCAACTGCCCTTTCAGTTATAGAATTATTGTATATATTATCAGAAAACAATGTTCAATTTAAGAGATTCTTTATTTGTGCAGGAAACTTACGTATTGTATATAACTATATGTATTGATTTCTGTTGCACTGGCTGTCTCATTGTTATGTTGGGGGGAAAATGACAAAATCAAGTACGATTAACAATTTAACACGAACAGTTTGAATTAATAATATGTATGTATTGAGGCGCCGTTTTTGTATTATTTTAGTATTCCGAATGTTTATTTCCATCTGATGGAAAATCCATTTATTCTATGTCAGTTTAGTGAACGTAAAAAATGAAAACACGATGATATTAATGAAGACCTTCGTCTCGAAAGCCACTAAATCACAAAAACTCTTGTGTTAAAGCTCGTCTCACTTAAGAGTGTACTTACGTGGAAACCTACCCTCTTTATTACTTTCATTAACTCATATGGCCGAAAATGTAAACGTAATCCTTTATTACCTACACCTAAAAATTGATTCCTGAAAAATTTGTTAGAAATAGATCAATGCAGTGTGCGATACTTTCATTTTTAGTGTAGCACTTGTTTATAAATCTGATGTTTAATTGAAGAAATGGTAATATAAACTTAAATGAGTTGTTTATGTGGAATTACGAGACTTGCCTTTTATGTAGTGATATTTGACTAAATGAGAGTAGTTATTGTAACGAGAGTTTCCAACTTCAAGTGAATACATTTTCGAATTCTCCCCAACCAGCTTGTAAAACAATAATTCCAGTTTGAAAGCTTCTTCAGGCGAATGAAAGCACTTTCCACGCAAACATTGACTGCCTTAAGGAATAGAAAATCTCAATTTACGAAAAAACTATCGCACTTAGGTATAGGGTAAGCTTAATAAAGTTGCACTCAAATTTACCGGGGATTCCAAATATGCAATAATAAATAGGGTGTGCCATTTAAAAAAATGAAGAAAAAATTAGTTTGAAAATGTCGATGTTTGGAGCAAGAAAAAGTGAACATCCTGTATGAAATAATTTAATGTTTCGTCACGGTTGAATACTCTGATTGAACCCAAGTCCACCACCGAACTTACGTAAAAACAAAAACAAGACGTTAATAAAATACAAGCGTATAATGGAAGGGTTGATATTTAGCAAAAAAATATGTATTAATTAATAACTTGACAACGCCGTGTATTAATACAAAAATAATGTACGACTGAAAGGCTCACCCAAGGCCCCTACATTTGCGCTTAAAAAAAGTGGGTCATTCCATTTAAAAAAATATACGTTTTATGCGCCGTACTTTTTGGAGACACCCTGTATGTGTCTAAATAATTTGCAAATGTGCTTCATCCAACCTAATTGCAATCCCGTATATTTATTTTTTAGTAAATTTAACAATAAATCCGTACTTGAAGAACGGGCTACTAAATGGACACCCTGTATATTAATCCGCAAAATATCGTGATACGCTTCAAAGCTCTCTCATTCACATTCGCTCTATTGTGCCAATTTTTTTATTTATTCATTTCTCGGTTGGCTTTTTCGAATTCTGATAAACAAATTATTTTATATCGAAAATCGGCATATTCGGTTGTCCGTAGATTTTCGACAAAAATCGCAACTTTTTAGATGTGCATTTCGATGTTAAAAAGATTGACCCTAAAAATATACGAATCAGTATTAAGGTGAAATTTGTGAGAAGCCTACCATTTCTAAATTGTTTTTCTATTTTATATGCAAAATGTTTTTAATTACGTACCTACATTCGATTGTTGCACTTTCCTTCCAACATCGGGCCAGCTAATTGCATATTTTGATATTACACTGTTCATAAATTCTTAAGCAGTATATAATTAAACCCTTTATGCGATTTATTTGCTAATTCCAAAATTATTTGATTTTTTTTGCAATTTACAAAATTTACGAATTATAAATTTGAGTTTATAATAAAATACCTAATTATTGTGATGAAAACCAAAATAACATCATAATTTTTATTCCAGGTTATAGTAACAATATTATATAAACCACGGTGTACCTTTTCAATTTATATTTTATTAGATTCAAGGAAACAGAGGGATTGGGCAACAGAGTAACAGAAGGAAAAGTCGTGAGAAAAGAATCACTTTACCTTAATTTTTCATATTGAAAGGTTAAACGGTTTCTCCATGTTTTGTTCCCTTACGTAAGAACATAGGAAATTGTACCTATGTTGTAAAAAATAAATTTCGTTTATCGACGAAGATTGAAAGCTCTTGCGAATTTTTCGTAAAGTTTACTTCTTAATTTACGATTATAGTCCTTATCGAAACCCGTAAAGTTTCACATTTCTCTAGTTTCTAACAAAATCTTCACATTATGAAATAAGAAATTAGATACGGACACGACCATTTCTTATAAGTTAAAATATTTTCTTTTGTGCAAAAAACCTGCAATCCAATCATGTAAGGCAAGAACACATTGACTTAGAAAACCGTATTTTCGATGGTTAATGTAATATATTTCTCTAACTTCAAATATGTCTTTGATCACAAGAGATAAATTAATGTTATCATCTCATAATAATTCAAGATGACTATCCGCTGGGCATACAAGTCGTAAACTAATATAATATAATAAGTAATAACCCAAGTTACACGTAATATGCAACTTCTGAATGTATTTCCATTGACCTTACCCTACAGCCTACATTGATCCTATCCTTTTTAGTTAAGTACTCTTCCGTCGCAGACAAGTTCAAAAATTTTCATGAAAACCCCATATTATTAGATAATCGCCTCCATTTTGAATTTATTCATAAATTTGAATCTTCTGAGAGTGTAAATGTCGTTGAAAAATATTTTTCCTTCCCTATTGCTCTCTATTAGTTTTATGATTTTGAGTGTACAAGCGTAATTAATGGAAAGTTCTCAGCATCATTCATGTAAGCTTTAGAGATTACTCTGCTTAGTTGCGTTCTAAACTAAATTTACAATGTTGATATTTTCATAAAGCTCCGCTTTAAAGTTTGTTTTTCACTATGTTCAACACTTCGATTACATAGATCCCGTAAAGTTCCGTATCCCAAAGGCTCTTATTAGATTTAGATTAAGACTTTGGCCCTTAAACCGCAGTATTTTAAGAATTACATTACACATTAAAAGCTCTATCTAGTTTAAACAGACCCGAACGAGGAAACGTAATTTGAAACTTAAACGTAAGAAGGGACTTATTATATGGTATTTTAGAGAATAAAAATCTTGAGCTTCAAGCCTCGAAAGAATCCAGGCAAGTAATTAATTACATTTAATTTCTGTTCGAAATGTATTTGTAAATAAGATTCGAAATGATAGTCGAGAAATGTTTTGATTTTATTAATTTCGTACCAACCTAGAAAAGTAGGGAGTGAAGGTAGAAAAGTGTCAGAAAGAGTAGGTATACGTTATTGAAATTTTGAGTATCTACGGAAAAGTAGCCAAAGGGAACATAATGATAGTTTCTCTCTGTACAGTGGCAAACGCAAACGGAAGGAGATCAACGTTTATATTTTTCCAGCTTGTTATTTTTACTTGAACCTTCTCATGACATGTCACTGTAGTGATTCACCGGAGCATTTTCACACACGATTTCACAAACAACCACCTGGGACTCAAAATTGATGCAGACTCGATGCGTGTATAGACCAAAGTTGAACGCATATGAGAAACTTTTTTTCGTAATTTTACCGTTCTATCTACGTTTGTACGGGGGATAAGCCATTATTATTCTGAATGAAGAATTTACGTAGGCGTCGTAGGCCATGGAAAACAAAAAATGTAGCTTCAGTAAGAGCAATTCTTTACTTGACATTTGCCGCTTCATTTACCAATTTATCTTAAATAGCATTTCAAAAAGATACTTTTAAGTTTAGCAAGTGTAGTGAAAAAATGCAATTAACCCGAGAACATTTCCGCATAATGCTTTTGAAACGTTTAAGTGCGTATGACTATGCAATGCAAATTTGAACTTTGAAATCGAGATTTGGCGGGCAAGTCCCTTCCGTGGCAACAATTAACAAGTGGTACTAGGAATTCCAACGTGGAAGAACTGATAGAGAAAAACATTGTTGCTGTGAAGAAGATTATGGAAGCAGATAACAGAACTAGTTACGCCGTAATAGGGACTCAACTGGGGATTGGATCCTCATCTGTGGCAACAATAATACACGACGTCGTCTTGTACCCCCATCATCTTCAGATTTTCAAAAAGCAGAACGAGTAGATACTAAATAAAATTTTGTCGGAAATTGTAACAGGCGGTGAAACTTACATACCATTTTTCGACATGCCAACTCGACTGAGAGCCGCGTGAAGAGGAGGCTCCACCAACAATAACCAGAAAGCAGCGACCAATGAAGAAAGTAATGTACGTTGTGTTCTTTAGAAGTACTGGTCTAGTGAACGCTATTAAACGCGAGGAGCAAAAGACTGTCACAGCTAAATGGTACGTCGAACACTTTTTGCCGGAAGTGTTTAATAAAGTAAAGCAACTGTTTTAAAGATCAGTTATCCACGAATACAGTATACCTTTCGTTGTCATGGAAATGAGAAAAACGGAAATTAATTTGCAATCTGTCATTTTATTTGACGTAACAAAGTACTTCTGTCAGATCAATAACCAATAAGAATTCACGTTTTTCAAATTGATGATGATGCCATGGCAACTTTAAAACACGCGCGTTTTTGAAAGCGCGATTTAAACACGCTGGGACGTGGCTTAAAAGGCTAAAATAGGACACCAATAAAAAAAAACATCTAAAATAAAATTTTGTAAAAGTTATACTTTTTGACTCTATTATATTCCTTAGGTACGGATGCAGACATCTAAATATGGACACACTGTACGTCTAAAGAGGGCCTATAATCGTAACCATGAAGCTTGGATTTTCGAATTGGTAACTTGTGCTCACTAGAATTGACACCGAAGCATGAAACTGAAAGATTGTGCTAAAGTTGTTCAGTATTATTATTGGATTGAAACCTTAAATTAAAGTAGAGTAGAAGGCGTAACCCAAAAAGAAAGGTACACGTTTTATTCTCCAGGCACAGCTCCAGGTAAACATATTGATCATCATTATCAGAGTTGGAGTATTTTGTAATAATTTTTAGTAAGGATGTCGTTTGCCAAAAATTGTTCAACAAATAGACCGAGTGAATGATTATTCCCTTCATGACATAGTATCGGAATGCGTTGGGGTAGTATTTAAAATTTTAAAAATTGAGTGGAATTGTTTGTTTTTATTATAATACACTTATGGAGTTTCACAACGTAAGTTTAGAAAAAATTAATTGTATGTATATCGCTTATCAATGGCCAACACTGCAACACTTAAGCAGAAGTGCCGATGTAATACACTGGGAATCAAAAAAACAGAGAGCTAAAAAATCAATACTAATTTATTATTAGCAAACATTACCAGTAGAATAGATTGAAACATTCAAAGATCATCTTACAAAATTAAAAATGATTTCGAACCGAATCTCTTGCTATTAGAATATTACTTAATCATTTGAATTTATCACTATATAATAACCGAGACGTGTGTATATGTTTGTGTTGCTGTGCACTTTTCCGACAGTCGCCGAATCCTGACGAATGCAGATGTGATATTTTAAAACCAAAGCTATTATAAATTTATAACCTACAAATTAATGCTACAATTATAGATACCCCGCAAACCACGTAAATAACTGCACTAATTTTTTTCAAAGTAAGTTTTAAACATTTTAGTATAAAAGTCCGTCATCTTATTCAAGCGGTATTTGTGTCTAAATATATTTTCTTTACTTAGAAAATACGTTCGAAGTTTCCTTATGGAGATTACGTGTAAAATAGAATTCGCTATTTGTGCTTATTTTTGGCTGAAAATTTTGTGTAAACATGCAAGGTTTGTCTGTGCGAGGTCCTTAACCCATTTCGAACATTAAAACAATGGCAGAAAGTATTTCCGGGAAAATTTTCAAAATGACAAGTATCGGAAACTTTTTCTCGATAACATGGAAATTTAATTATTTCAAGTTGAAAAGTTATTTAAATGATGAAAAATGATTCTATTATGCCTCGCGTTAACATTTTCATGGTTAAAATGATGTAAAAAGTAGTAACAGCATTCATCGTAGACTAATAAATTTATGTGTCCCGATACCTTCTTTCGGTAACTTTCGAAATGTACATGTTTGTGTGCTTATTTCGAATTTAGAGATTTTGAACGATGAACGATGTCGTAGGTAACATATACAGGGTGTCTCACGGTGACCGTCGGTTAGAAGTATATCAAGAACTCTAAAAGCTAGAGATTTGAAATTTTGCACATGCGACATGGAGTGTTTAATCTATTAAATAAAAATATTTTCCAAATGGCAGCACTTCCGGAAATACCGGAAGTGAGCATCAACTTCTTTATTTTAAATACAAACTGGGCAATTTTTTATCACATTCTGATGTGTCATAAAATGTTTAGTAAGTATGCTTAAAATAATCGGCGTATCAATTTTTATTGTTGAGAAAAAAAAATTTTTTCACTAAAAAATGTCAAAATCTTGTTTAAGAAGTAAAATTGAAAGTCGAAAGTGGTAAAAGTTAGGGAAATGGGATTTTAGGTTCTCAATGTCAAAAGATTGGTACACAATTGTCTGTAATGGATAATAAAAAATTGCCCCCGGTTACGTATCTATTTGACGTTATTTCCACACTTAAGAAAAACTTTAAAAAGTCTCTTTTTTTAAAGGGAATGCCTATTTAATTATCAGCCTATTCGATGCAGAAATAAAATTCCTTTAAATTGATATACCATGTTCCTATACCTAAAATCAATGATTGCAGAGTTATTTACATTTTTCTAATTAAATTTATAATTACATACTTTACAAAACATGGTTGGCTTTGAAAATTTTCAAAAAATTTTTATTCAATTGTTTCTTATGATGACAGTTGTCAGTTAGCTATCAGTTTGAAAGTTTACGCTACATTTACGTTTGTTATCAGTGTTATCTGTTTGAATTGTGATTTTTGCGCTTAATATTAGTTTTTAATTGGGAAATATGGAATACACAAACGCTGATATTCTAAATTTGTTTTACATTCATGGCGAGTCTGCTCGTATTACTTTTCGGACCTGCAGAACCTTTAACTATTGAATAAAGAATCACTCAACACTTTAACGAAAGATATCCGCATTTACCTACAATGACAGAACGAAAAATCAGGATGATTGAAAGGAATATTCTAAATTTGGGCGAAGTAAATGCGCCACGAAATTTGGCAAAGCCAATTGTCCCCAATGACGCTGCAGAAACCAATGTATTGGGATATTTTAATGTTTTCCCTGAAAGTTCTGTTCGATCGGCGGAATGAGACCTTGGATAGTCAGAAAGTTGCATAGATAGAATTTTAAATAATCATAAAAGCATAAGAAACATTTGAATAAAAATTTTTTGAATATTTTCAAAGCCAACCATGTTTTGTTAAGTATGTAATTATAAATTTAATTAGAAAAATGTAAATAACTCTGGAATCATTGATTTTAGGTATAGGAACATGGTATATCAATTTAAAGGAAATTTATTTCTGCATGGAATGGGCCGATAATTAAATAGGCATTCCATTAAAAAAAAGAGACTTTATAAAGTTTTTCTTAAGTGTGGAAATAACGTCAAATAGATACGTAACCGGGGGCAATTTTTTATTATCCATTACAGACAATTGTGTCCCAATCTTTTGACATTGAGAACCTAAAATTCCATTTCCCTAACTTTTACCACTTTCGACTTTCAATTTTATTTCCTAAACAAAATTTTGACATTTTTCAGTGAAAAAATTTTTTTTTCTCAACAATAAAAATTGATACGCCGATTAGTTTAAGCATACTTACTAAACATTTTATGACACATCAGAATGTGATAAAAAATTGCCCAGTTTGTATTTAAAATAAAGAAATTGATGCTCACTTCCGGTATTTCCGGAAGTGCTGCCATTTGGAAAATATTTTTATTTAATAGATTAAACACTCCATGTCGCATGAGCAAAATTTCAAATCTCTAACTTTTACAGTTCTTGATATACTTCTAACCGACGGTCACCGTGAGACACCCTGTATGTATAGTCGAATGTTTTCACCGAGAAAAATGTTTTTGTCTACATATTTAACTTAATATCTATTGATGAAAGTAGGTGGCAAGTGTATTGTTACGTTACACTATACCTACCAAAGAGAATACCTATACTTTGACTATACTTCTAAATATACAACTTATATTGTAATTAAGAGGAAGTAAAATCCATATTTACTGCTGTACATATACGTGTAAATGGTGGCCTTCAGTTAGTGAAATAAACAAAAATTTGAAACTGTTTGAGGTAGAGAAGGTCTTTCTATAAAACAGATGTTATGCAACGTTAGACCAACTTCTATTTGTACATTTTATGTTTTATGGTATTTTTAGTTTTACTATAGTTAAAGATGAATGTTAAAACGTTCTCCCTAAGGCCATTCGTATTCCCAAAAAGTTGCCAGTGTCCAAATTGAGTTCTTTTACATTCAAAATTCATTCTAAACTATCCTTATGAAGTTCACACGGAATTTGTTATATTTTCGTTAATTTTTGGGCAAAGACTATGTACAAAGACGTAATTAACATTGTGAAAGGGCCATTATGTATTTTTGGTCTCAAATCTATTCCAAAAAGTTTGCATTTTACATTTTTTTTAATAATTGGTAAAAATTTACTATAAGTAGGTAGGAACGAATTCGTATATCTTTACCAAATATCAACCCATTTTTGTGATTTTTGCGTCAAATATAAGTAAATGTAATCCTTTATATTAGTTACTTTAATAACTTGCTAAATTACAGATACCTACAGGGTCAAAAATCTGAAAAGGTACAAAAATGTAAATTTTTTTTCTTTTTTGAAGCAACTAAGCCAGCTCAACAAAGTGTGTTATTTTAAAACAAAAGCTATTACAACCTACAATCACAGATACCCCCTCCCCCCAAAGCACGCAAAACGCGAGAATCGCGTGTACCCCCGTTTATATTTAATAATAATAAAGGCCACTTTAAAGTATTAAAAGTATTAGTGGGTATTTCCATGAACGAAATGGGTTTTATTGCTATTATTCAAAATTAGACTAATTTTGGTTATATAACTTTGTACGGAATGAAGCAAAATATTTTTTTAGTTTTTATGTAGCATTCATGAAAAATAACGAACGTAAAGTTCGACTCTGTTTTTTAATCAAAATTGGAAAACTAAAAACACCGCTAGTTTTTCATCTACCTGAATCCCCTTAGGGAAAAGACTGCTCACATATCGTTGAAAAGCGATATTTTTTTAACTTTAACGCAATCTGTAAATCCCTATCGTTATACGCAGTAGTAGATCAAGTAACAGTGCAGTTAACATTTACTCGAAAGCAGTTCATTATCGACTGTTACTACAATGATATAATATAATCAGTTCTGTTGTCTCATGGTTGGCCGAGTTATACCAAGAGAGTACACCTTGTACATGATGTAATTAATAAACGGGATAAATATCATGATCAGCAAATAATACATTGAGACCCTAAGTTCTATTATTCTATTATTTATTATTATTCTATTATTTAGTAATGATTGCACTGTATATTTTATTCAAACACCAAATATAGTAAATGATCACCAAATCTTAGCGAGTAAATTAATACGCTGTTAATAACTAAATAAAGCACTTGATTGCCATAAAACGTAGACATATTACAAGCACAGAATAAAACAGTGTTTTATTCTGTGTTATAACTTATAAGTGTGAGTTTTCATTTAATATCAAGGTGTTCATTTTACCAGTGCTGCTGATTTATGTCCAATGTAGTATTTACAATTTTTGTGGTCTATGCATGGAATTTTATAGCATAATTAGAATGTTTGTTATTGTATTTACTGTTAAATATAACACTTTTTTGAGTATTTAGTTATTATTGGAAAACTGAAGACATATTAATTTACGGTCATGAAAAACTCGGACTTTAGTAAACATTTTACAATATTATAGAGCGAAACTTTAGGAGTTCATTTGCTATATTTGGGTGAACAATGCTTTATCTGCAGTAATTTACTTTTATATGATAACGACATGTTAAATATTTGGATATCAATTAAAATTAAGATATAGTTAAAATTTGGGTGATCATTTACTATTTCTGAGTTAATAATGATTAGTTTGGAGTCATTTGCTTTAATAAGATGTAAAACATTTCACATTAAAATGGAGTTTTAATTTTGGTGATCATTTGCTATTTGCCATTAATAAATATTTATTAATCAAAGTACACTTTGCGCTATTTTGATAACTGTTAGACGGAGTCCAGTGTTCGATTATGAAACTCTTGTCAAATAATTTACGGAACGTAAGGTGCTGGAGGCGCTCATGTGTAAATAACACCAAGTTACCCTGCAGCAACTTGAGTTACAACTACATTTCCGGAATTGGTGTTTTATAAGATTATTTTGTACTTAACTGCTATTAGGTTTTATTTACATGGTGGTAGGTAGTGCGGAAAAACGTAATGTCCTACATAGTACCTACGATTTAAATAAACTTTTTCCCACATAGCAATTATCCACAGTTAAACTATTAGTATTTACAGTGTTTATATACGTAGTAACCTAAAATTCTTACTTTACGTAGTTTTTCTATCTTTCATTTTGTTACCAGAAAAGCAACTTTTCGAGTGAGATTATCATGTTTTATTTGTTTCAGTCCAAAGAGAAGATGATGAGAGGTGTGAGAAGAGGATGCGTTCGATTGAAAGGTGCAGTAATTGGAATTGATGACGAAGACGAAAGTACATTTACGGTCACGGTAGACCACAAAACGTTTCACTTTCAAGCAAGAGATGCGGAGGAAAGGGAAAAATGGGTGCGTGCTCTTGAAGATACGATTCTTAGACATGCAAATAGGGTAAGTTATATTCTTGATTTTTATTTACTTCATTTGCGATTTTCATGTGACCATAGTGACATTTTTGCACATTTTGCATTGTACTATCTTGTGCTAAATTCGCAGGTTTTTTGGGATTTCCACAGATTGATGTACTTAGGTATTCGGCCAGGTATAATTTTTGGATTTGAATTGAATAAAATAGTCCAAGAGCTGGCTGCAAAAAAGCTGGCCTATCGAGTAACAGCATGAAATGATTTTTAAAAGCTAATACTTATACAGACCATCCATAAAATCTTTGGCTGCCTGGGCGGAACTTGTGCAGAAATTCGCCAGGCCCTCTCTTCTGAATATTTTTTAGCACGTTACTGTACCTATCGAGTAACAGCATGAAATTACTCTTAAAACATAGCTTTTATACAGTTAAAAAAGAAAAAAATTGTCTGCCTTGTTAAATCTTGTGCTATACCTAGGCAGAAAACTTTTTTTAATTTTTTTGGCACGTTTCTGTACCTATCGAGTAACAGCTTCAAACTATGTATAACCAAATTATAGTTTGAACATAACTATAAGAAAAATCATGGCTGCCTCGTTAAATCCTGTGCTAATGCCTAGGCAGAAAACATTCTCTTTCTCAAAGTGTTATCAGTGGCGGATTTCCAGTCTTGGTCACCCTAGGCCATGTAGTACCAGCCGCCCCTTTCTCAGCTTCCATCATTTAGGTACTACATATAAGTTTACTTTCTTGCCAATTTTTATCGAAATACTGTTATTCCATATAAACACGTCAAAATGTATATATAAAAAAGTAGTATAGTATTACATACTACCAAGCAGTATACGTATCAGTAATCTGATTCCGACAGAAGATTATTTTTTGTTTACAATGCAGGACTGCACGCCGAACCAGTGAGAGTTTTTTGCACACAATGTTTTATTTTCTTCGGGTCGTTTCTTGTTATCATTCTCATTCATCGGTGTATTTTTTGCCCACTATTGGCCGCCCCTAATATCTGGCTGCCCTAGGCCCGGGCCTAGTGGGCCTTATGGGAAATCCGCCACTGAGTGTTATGATACCACTAATACAACTATCATAGAAGTACTTAGGGATAAACAAAGAATCGTCCAATGAACAATTATAATGATTTCGACAAAACAATTTTATAATATAAAATAATTAGTAATAGTATACAGGGTGTTTTTTTGGAACTTTAGTTAGACATTTCTGGGAAAGTTTTATAGATAGGTTTTTGAAAATTTGAACTTAGGGGTTATTCTGAAAACCGAATCGATGTAAAATATTTTCAAAATGGTATCGCTTCCGGAAATGCCGGAAGTAGCTGGAAACTTGGTTTTTTTAAATGGGAACTATTGCATTTTTGGATTCTACGTGAAATTTTAGTTCTTTTAATATCCACATGTCAATATCTACAAGTTATGGTTTTTCAGTTACTTTCACTTATTTAAAAAAAAATGGCGGATGCAGACGGTAATTTAGGAATTCATTACTTGAAAACCGTTGTAGCTATGGCAACCAAGTTTTCTCCAGCGCATAGAGGAAGAATAAGGCTTTCTTTTGGTGCGCTTAAAGAAAGTTAAGTTGCGTATGAGCTCGCAACTATGGGGCTCCAAATTTAGGAAAGTTTAAAGACTAAAAACTCAGATTTTTTAAATGAAATGACCATTTTGTTACTATAGTATTTGATAGAGAATCAAAATGGGCATGTTTTGGTATTACATGTTCCTATCCTATCTTTAATAGTTTCTAACTTATTCCCATTTCATCGCATTGATACCAGTTTTTTGGATTTTTTCGACCGTGACATGGACCATGGCAATCGAATTTTGAACAAATCAAATGAGACTAAACCTTCATCTGTTATAAGTTAACATATAAGTTTTTCAATAATGGAAAAAAATGGCGCGCAATGGTTTTACATATTAAGATTTTTGGAATCTAATTGTTATTTATGGTGAAATGGACAGAATCGCGTCACATGCTTGTCATACGTTCATTGAACGATATCCAGAAAGTGAACGTACCAACAATTGAAACCGACCAAATGAAATTGTTCGAATATTGGAAGCTTTGTACCACCAAAACAATTACCTAGATTAAGACCCTATGTTGAAGATGAAGCTTAAATTATTAATGTACTTGGATATTTCACGGCGTGCTTCACTAGGTAATTGCTTTGGGCGTAAATATAAGTTGTATCTAAAAAACTGCCATTATCGCTCATTTTCTCATCATAATGGGCATTTGATGCAACCAGTTGGCCTCTCAAGACGAATTAAGTTTTGCGAATATCTAATGTAGAGGAACCAGGAAGATTCTTTGAGAACCTTGTTTGGTCAGACTGGGCCAAATTTAGTAAAGACTTAATCGCCATAATTCGCTTTGCTAGTGCGATTAAAATCCTTTGAATCGAGATGTATTTCAAGAGTGCTCGAGGTTTATTGTATTTTGGAGAATACTCCGTTGCCATAGCTGCAACAGTTTTCAAGTACCTAATCAATTCCTAAATTACCGTCTGCATCCGCCATTTTTTTTTAAATAAGTGAAAATAACTTAAAAACCATAACTTCTAGATATTGACATGTGGGTATTAAAAGAACTGAAATGTCACGTAGAATCCAAAAATGCAATAGTTCCCATTTAAAAAAACCAAGTTTCCAGCTACTTCCGGCATTTCCGGAAGCGCTACCATTTTGAAAATATTTTACATCGATTCGGTTTGCAGAGTAACCCCTAAGCTCAAATTTTCAAAAACCTATCTATAAAACTTTCCCAGAAAGGTCTAACTAAAGCTCCCAAAAAAACACCCTGTATAGGTACTATTACTACTGTAAATATTTTATGTTATAAAATTATTTTATCGAATTCATTATAATTGTTCATTGGACGATTCCTTGTTTATTCCTAAGTACTTCTATGATAGTTGTATTAGTGGTGTCATAAGACTTTGAGAAAGAGAATGTTTTCTGCCTAGGCATTAGCACAAGATTTAACAAGGCAGCCATGATTTTTCTTATAGAGTTATGTTCAAACTATAATTTGGTTA
Source organism: Pyrocoelia pectoralis (assembly GCA_036250285.1). Lineage (NCBI taxonomy): Eukaryota > Metazoa > Arthropoda > Insecta > Coleoptera > Lampyridae > Pyrocoelia > Pyrocoelia pectoralis. The sequence goes on from CM070075.1 coordinate 12,489,157, forward strand.
TAGTTTGAAGCTGTTACTCGATAGGTACAGAAACGTGCCAAAAAAAAATTAAAAAAAGCTGGCTGCCTAGGTATAGCTCAAGATTTAACAAGGCAGACAATTTTTTTCTTTTTTAACTGTATAAAAGCTATGTTTTAAGAGTAATTTCATGCTGTTACTCGATAGGTACAGTAACGTGCTAAAAATATTCAGGAGAGAGGGCATGGCGAATTTCTGCACAAGTTCCGCCCAGGCAGCCAAAGATTTTATGGATGGTATGTAGGTATAAGTACTAGCTTTTAAAAATCATTTCATGCTGTTATTGGATACGCCAGCTTTTTTGCAGCCAGCTCTCGCTCCAAAACTGCGTTCGGTTTTATACTTATTGATAAAGACGCCGGAATGTGTAGATAATGTTGGTTAAATAAATAGCGCGGCCATTCACTTCACTACTTAATAGTTTCTAATCATAGTAATCATATTTATTTCATCCCATAGAACACAGTTGAATATTAGATTAATCAATATTAAACCTTCTAACAATACTGGATGTTCAAACATGATAAAATAAACGCTTATCCGAACATCTATCGTTATATCAATGTTTAGTTTGTTTAGCTTCTTTGTAGATTATTATTTTGAGGTCCTTAGTCCAACAGCGACAAAAGTTACAGGAGTTCGTGTAAATCGGGACGCTAAATATTATGATACTGTAACTCATCATTTTCGTGAATGTTTCGTGTTTATACAGAACCACAAAACGCCAAACTTAGAATAAAAGTGTTTGTGCTGGAGGAATACAGTATTTATGTATATTACCAGCAAAGTTAGAATAAAAGTTTTTGCGCTCGCTAGAGGAATACATCGACAGCATTGTTGTATATTACCTACCTATAAAGTTGTTAAACGGGATAAACGATAAACCTACATTATCATAGTTTTGCTTCTAAGTTTGGTGTTTTGTGCACAGAAAGCGCGACTCCAAGTTTGACAGGTATCATGAGTGGTGGTTCGAGTTTCACAAAGGGAGTGGAAATGACATGCAATTTATAACTCAAGTTCTTATTAGGTGTCCCATTTTACATCAAAAATGAACATGTGATTGAAATGAATTATCTTAATTATAATATAAACACGCAGGGTTTCTATTTTAAAAACATAAGATAATGCTACAAGTTTTGAAACGAAGTTCAAGGTGGTATGAAACAGAAACCTGTTTGTACTCGTCATTTGACCTCAGTGCTGGATAACCGACACACCGCTAAAACCTTTGTCCATCAGTCTATCAAATATGATTGATCTGTTCTGTACGAATGCGAATTAAGAACGATTTAACGTTGGTGCTCCTTTGCGATTTCAAAATGTATGTAAAAAGAAAACAATTAGCAAATGTTCAAAATGCTTTGGTAACTTTATAATTATTATTATTAATACTTTGGTAAACCACATAACCACAGAATGTGAACAACGTTAAGCAAACCGTTTGTGCAAATTACACCTTGTGCCATACAAGAATTTCTAATGATACCAGGTATCGCCCATTACTATTGCCATTTAGCTCCCGGCGATCCTATTAAATTGAAAGGAGAAAGACGAAACCCAGAATTTCGAAGTCTAGTAGAAGCGTTCTGGTCATCGTGTTACTGCATAGATGGGGATGGGGACCGAATGTACGTATTTTCACAAATACTTTAGTTGAGAGCGGTTGTGTTTTCTTACCACCTCGTATCAAATGTCATAAGTGGAAACTAGAATTTAATCGTTTCAATCATGTAACTAGGAAATGGGGAAATGGAAAACTCCAAGATTTCCATCTATACGGAATTTTAATAAAAACTTTTTTCTAGTCTTTTAATCGAATTCCCATGCTTTATATGATATTTTGTTCACGCTACATAATTATATTATTAATAGCTAATTTGGTCTACTTATTTTTCTACATTCATTATTTTTTATGGATGCGCAAAAAGGTTCACGAAGTTAATTTTATTTAAACTTTTTCTTTACAGCTAAGATGGGATTCGACTGCTCCTCCACCTTCAGTTAAAGACTTTGATAATAAAGTGTCAGAAGCCGATGCTTACCTTCAGTTGATGATAGAGCAGACTAGGGTAAGTGTTTTCATAGCTCTTTTTCGTATAAAGAAACTCAGCCCACTACTTCTAAACGGCCGACACAGCTTGTTCGCTTTAAATTATTACATTTATTTGTGGAAATGAACGAAACGAAAACCGGATAACATAATCGACTTTTGCGTAAACCAATTTCCGTCTTTAAATGATATTGATGACGAGATATTGACGAATCTCAAAGAATCCAATTGCTAAGATTACTACTATTGAAAGGGATTTCTTTCCTTTTGCGTGCGCTTCATTTTACAACGCGAATATATAAATGATTCCATTCCTTGAACGAAGAATAAAATGGGGAGAGAGCAGGGGCGTAACTACCATGGTTCCGCGGGTTCCGCGGAACCCAGGCCCGTGATCTATGGGGCCCGGATATGACGGCACCAATATTTGTATTTTCGTAAACATTCCTCATAAACTGCTGATAAACGTATTTAAACGAATTGCATTACAAAATGTACGTTTTATTTTTCAGCAAGTTGACATAATGTAACTATGGAACAAAATTTTTATTGCCACAATTTCCGGCCTACCCTTCATTTACTAGCGGTGTTGTTGTTTGTACTCGTATCTCGTACCAATCATAAACAAAACAGATGCACCGTATTTATTGTATTGTATAAAGCTTCTGAGAATTCTGACCTGCTGTTTTCATCACTCCAAATATTTATAATCTTACTTATAATTTAAATATTATTACTGTAATACTTTGTCTTTTTTCTTAACATTTGTGGGATAATAATAAATTTTGTTATTTATTTTAATTGGTTATTTAAAATTCTTATTACGTGGGGGGGGGGGGGGGGGGCATTTTTAGATTTGGAACCCGGGCCCGGTGCCTGCAAGTTACGCCACTGGGAGAGAGAGCCTAATTTGTAGTGAAGAATTATGTAGTTGGAATGTTACGTCAATAATGCGTATGTTCCGGATGCGGATCCTGGTACCGTACATTTTTCAATTACATACGGTGTCACAAGGGAACTGTTCGTGACGTAGATTGTCTTAGAAATGATTTAGTCCCACTTTTTAAATTATCATAATGTGATTATAATAAGCACGATCATTTTACTGATGTTAAATTTCAATTTGAATATAACTGAACTGTTGTATCACTGGAATTACTCAATGAAACTGGTTCACCACAATTTATTTCCAATAACACTGACCTGCATGTGCAGGTTGTCTTCTAAAAAATAGTTAAACCTCATAACACGGTAAAAATTTGAAATAATCTGCCGATAAGATTTTTCGATATGTAAAACATGGTTTCTCTGGAATTGATGTCACTGTGTATTTTCTTATCTGCCTCATAAAAACTAAAAGCAAATTAAAGGCTGTTTGTTTTTGTTTCTCACAGCACACAAGATTATTTTATAGGAATTATCTGACCTAAAGAAAATACCATTTTTCTCAGTTAGTTCGCTTTAACGTAGTAGACATAAGTAATGAGATAAATTGCTATAAGTAGCTCAAAAAGTATTTTTCAACATATAGTTAGTCCCCGGCAACGATTCTCCCATCGTTCTTCTAATTAATGTATTCTTCTGGCATAAATTCTTTTGGTTGATCTCGAAGCTACTTTTGTACTTGATTCTTAACTTCTTCATTGGATCCAAAATGTTTCTGCCGTAGAGCCTCTTTAAGGGATCCGATGGATTGAGGCTTTGGCTGTAAGGGGTGGTGGTGGAAGAACCTTCAGCACCAGTTTTTGAAGTTTTCCTTCGTAAGATGCTTTGGAACCCATCTCGCACAGATTTTCTTGTACTTGTACTGCAGTTTGTTCTAAATGTTACGGACAATTCGAACACTCGTGTGCACTTCTCCAGCTATCAGTTCAACAGTAATACCCGTGTTATTCCTCTTACCAACTTGCCTTCCAAAGTTGTCCATTCGAATAACTATCTCTTCTTTAATATTACAATCTGTCTCCATCTGTAGTAAAGACAATGCAATGCATTCGGTTCCATTTTATTAATATTTTTGAGCAATGGCGACTTTGGTTTTTGTGTTTCGCTGTAAGCTTACCTTGTAATTGGTCAATTCAATATCTAAATAAAAAATCTCAACTGTAATCAAAATTTTCCAATAGTAGAACGAATTCTTCGAAGAAGATTTTGTCATTACAAAAATTGCGGATTTAACTCCAACGTAGGCTGCCGTTAAATCTCACTCTCATAAAAAATGATCGCCGGTGAAAGTGGCCTAAAACTTCGAAACATTATTGTAATACATGACGTGAATTCGATGCTGTCGTTGAGATTAAATTGATTACCTATACTTAAGATACCTCTAAGTAGCCTCATTGAAGATAATTTGAGTGGAAAATTTGATTTTGGGGTAACAAATCAGCACAAAATTATGGTACGTTTGTAATTATCTGTACCCTTTTATCCCAGACCTTTTTAGAAGAATGTGAGCGGAAAATTTGATATTGGGCTAACAAATTACCACTAAATTGGCACATAATTTTGGAATTATTACTCATTCCAGAGTCATGCTCAATTATGAGGTTTTTGCAATGTACGTACGCTTTCAGTCCAAGAATTATTAGAAGAAGGAGTTGCGATAACCCAACAATTTCTCATTTTTGGAAACATCAAATAAATTCCTATAATATGGGTTTACTAGGGGATATATTGCCATTTAAGGAAATCTAATTAATTTTGCGCTTCTGTTAAAAATATCAAATAATCATCAGCACAAAAAATACGGAACAAACTTTATCTAAACCTTTTTTCGATAAAATCAATTACTTTCCAGACACTTTGTATTTCAGTTTACACACTTTTCGTTTTGTATATTATACAGGGGGAGTAGGTAGTTTATTGATAAGTTACGTTTGTTTCTTCAATTAAGAGGAAATGTCTTGATTATTAACCTGGGCAATTCATTCATCTAAGTCTAAGAGATGGAATATTTCGGTGACCTCTTCTCGGTGCCCCTCTTTAATCAAACTAATTTACGATTTGGTTCAATTTTATTAAACTGATGGTGGTCAAGGCAATGTTTTGCAAACTTAAATAATAGCCAATAATAATTCAAAGTAATTGTGGCGATTTCAAATGAAAACGATTGTACATTTTTCGACTTTTGGGAAAGCAGACTGAATATTTCATTAAGGCTACCGTTTATACGTGCAACGTATAGAACAAATAATGAATTGTTAGAATAAAAATACAATAGACATAGACAATAACATGCATAAACATTTTCATAATAATATTAATGGTAAAGGAATGTTTTGTAACACCAATTTATTGTTCAAAACAGCGTTTATTAGCTGATTCGTTCAACCTGTAAAGTAAATAAAAGCACCTATCTATAAACATTCTATCGCCTTTTCACAAATTAATTATTTCCAGAGATGCTTAATTATATAAGCCTTGTCTGGAAGTTGAAGCTTGACCTATTTTTTAGTCGCCTCTTTAAGCGAAGATACGTTGGCAAGGGTTATTTTTCGATGACGTAATTCATTTATTTAATCTTTTTTAATTGAATTTTACTCTCTTACTAGAGCGGCAGCCCAGCGTCTTTTTAGGTGGTGATCTGACCGCGTCAGCGAACCATACTACGTTGAGGGTCATGTCACATATTAATAGCATAAAAATCGTCGCAAGTTCTGAATCTGGGGATAACATGTTCAAACAACCCTTTTTTTCTGCATAAAAAATCACTGTTTTGAAGTGATTGGACCGCGTATAATTCTTGTACGAATCGAAGCGACAAATTAAACACGTCGTCAAAAATGTATTTGCAGACGGTTTCGGTGGTGCAATAACCCTGCAGACGATGTTGAAGGTGCTTTATTTTTATTATTTTCAAAGTAATTTGACCGCGTATGCAATTCAGGTTAATGATTTTTCGTCTTGCGTATGTTACGAAAAAAAAATTGCAGACAAGTCGGATGGGGATAAGTACTTTAATTAAACAATTAAAGATGCATTCATTTTCGTGGAAATCAAAGTCATTTGACCGTGGCCAATTTTCAGCACACTATTTTGTTATTGTAATGTACGTGATGAAAAAAATTGTTGCAGACGATCTGAATGGGGATAATTATTTTAATTAAACAATTAAAGTACCATTGGTTTTAGCAAATTTAAAGTAATTTAACCGCGTATGCAATTTTAGGTAATGTTTAATGTTGGTATTTTATTAACGAAAAATTACATTGCAGACGATTTGCAAGGGGATAAGTATTTTAATTTAACAATTCAAGTACCATTTATTTGACCAAATTTAAAGTAATTTGACCGCGTCTGCAATTTTAGGTAATTTTTAATGTTGGTATTTTATTAACGAAAAATTACATTGCAGACGATTTGCAAGGGGATAAGTATTTTAATTTAACAATTCAAGTACCATTTATTTGACCAAATTTAAAGTAATTTGACCGCGTCTGCAATTTTAGGTAATGTTTAATGTTGGTATTTTATTAACGAAAAATTACATTGCAGACGATTTGCAAGGGGATAAGTATTTTAATTTAACAATTGAAGTACCACTTATTTGACCAAATTGAAAGTAATTTGACCGCGTCTGCAATTTTAGGTAATGTTTAATGTTGGTATTTTATTAACGAAAAATTACATTGCAGACGATTTGCAAGGGGATAAGTATTTTAACTTAACAATTCAATTACCATCTATTTCACCCAATTTAAAGTAATTTGACCGCGTCTGCAATTTTAGGTAATTTTTAATGTTGGTATTTTATTAACGAAAAATTACATTGCAGACGATTTGCAAGGGGATAAGTATTTTAACTTAACAATTCAATTACCATCTATTTCACCCAATTTAAAGTAACTTGACCGCGTCTGCAATTTTAGGTAATGTTTAATGTTGGTATTTTATTAACGAAAAATTACATTGCAGACGATTTGCAAGGGGATAAGTATTTTAATTTAACAATTCAAGTACCACTTATTTGACCAAATTGAAAGTAATTTGACCGCGTCTGCAATTTTAGGTAATGTTTAATGTTGGTATTTTATTAACGAAAAATTACATTGCAGACGATTTGCATGGGGATAAGTATTTTAATTGAACAATTGCAGTAGCATATTCTGTAGCACATTGAAAGTCATTTGAGGTCGTCCCCAATTACGTATTATGTTTATATACCTACGCGTAGCTTACCTATTTATATAGGGTACGATATACTATAATGTAAACATTCGTTAACGTCTTTCGCTAATAACTTGCTCAATTTTTATTACTTTTCCCCAAATGTCGAATAACTCAATAACTGTCGACGGCGCTTCTTTTGTATGCTCTTTGTTGAAAATCCTTTCCGCGGTTCATCCCCCCTACACTCTCATGAGCGCAAACATTCGCCGAAGCCGAACGGTGCGAGATACGGTCTCGGACTATACATATTTTTAGGTAGCTGATGGTTGTGGCTGTCTTTCGTCCCGGTGGAAAAAATCGTTCCGACGCTTCACTAGCGAGGGATGCTGGTGGGAAACCCCAAAATTTGCGAAAAAAAATTCCCAAACTCTCCCTTACATCTTGAAGGCGCTTTCGTTAACAACGTCTCATTTCTATACCAACTGATCGCCGAAGGTCCCATCTGGACGGTTCGCATTGGGAGTAGTTATATCTGACCGAGAAGACGGTCGCCGGTTTTTTCTCATCTCGGCGACGGAGGGATGAAGGGGTGATCGATAGGTTTTCGGTTTTTACTTCCCTACTACGAAGTAAAAGAGAAGTACTTATTGTATTAGTGTTCAAAAACAAAAATTTGACCTATGCAAATTTTTACATATCTTTCCGTCTCTGAATACGTACATTCAAAATATTAAAACAACATTATCCGTCTGTCGTCTTTAGTCTTTACGTACACATTCCTTGCAAGGCTCTAATGTCAGAAACTATTAGTTATCGAAATGCGGTATTCACCAATCGATTACATTCGTTACAAGGACGAAAATTTCATTACGTCACTTCCCCTGTTAACTAAAATTGCGGCTCTCATTGTTTTTATAAGATAAAGTTGCAGTGATTTTTGGGTAGTTTCAAACACAATATTTTCTTAATGCAGCAATATATTGTGGTACACTTATTTTTCAAAAATTACTGCTACGCATATACTCAGAAATTATGAAAGTGATCGAAATGCGGTTTTCGCCAATCGAAGGGCCAAGGAGGAAAATGCTTATATTACCTTTCATTACGTCACTTCCGCTGTAAGCTAAAATGGCGGCACTCATTGTTTTTATAAAATAAAGTTGCAGTGTCTTTTGGGTACTTTCAAAGACAATTTCTTCTTAATTCAGCAATATATTGTGCTACACTTATTTTTTGTAAAAAGTGTTAAAAAAACATTTTTCAAAAATTACTGCAACGCTCTATACTCAGCAATTATTAAAGTTATCGAAATGCGGTTTTCGCCAATCGAAGGGCCAAGGAGGAAAATGCTTATATTACCTTTCATTACGTCACTTCCGCTGTAAGCTAAAATGGCGGCACTCATTGTTTTTATAAAATAAAGTTGCAGTGTCTTTTGGGTACTTTCAAAGACAATTTCTTCTTAATTCAGCAATATATTGTGCTACACTTATTTTTTGTAAAAAGTGTTAAAAAAACATTTTTCAAAAATTACTGCAACGCTCTATACTCAGCAATTATTAAAGTTATCGAAATGCGGTTTTCGCCAATCGAAGGGCCAAGGAGGAAAATGCTTATATTACCTTTCATTACGTCACTTCCGCTGTAAGCTAAAATGGCGGCACTCATTGTTTTTATAAAATAAAGTTGCAGTGTCTTTTGGGTACTTTCAAAGACAATTTCTTCTTAATTCAGCAATATATTGTGCTACACTTATTTTTTGTAAAAAGTGTTAAAAAAACATTTTTCAAAAATTACTGCAACGCTCTATACTCAGCAATTATTAAAGTTATCGAAATGCGGTTTTCGCCAATCGAAGGGCCAAGGAGGAAAATGCTTATATTACCTTTCATTACGTCACTTCCGCTGTAAGCTAAAATGGCGGCACTCATTGTTTTTATAAAATAAAGTTGCAGTGTCTTTTGGGTACTTTCAAAGACAATTTCTTCTTAATTCAGCAATATATTGTGCTACACTTATTTTTTGTAAAAAGTGTTAAAAAAACATTTTTCAAAAATTACTGCAACCCTCTATACTCAGCAATTATTAAAGTTATCGAAATGCGGTTTTCGCCAATCGATTGCATTAGGGCCAAAGAGGAAAAAGCTCATATTACCTTTCATTACGTCACTTCGCTGTAAGCTAAAATGTCGGCACTCATTGTTTCTATAACATAAAGTTGCAGTTTGTTTATGTAGTAGTAGCTTAAGAGTTTTTTTTTTCTTAATTCGGTAGTATTGGTTTTTTTGAAAAGAGGCAAGTCTCCTGGCAACTTACCAGAAATTTAATCTTTCCATTCCCCTTTCGAGAGCGCATCTCTCATCGGGGAGTGACAAACGCGATGGTTATGTCGGGGTGTAAAACGTCGCCGCGTCATATAACTACAAATCGGAATGTGAGTTACCCCATATTTCGCGTACACGTACTACCGGGTAGGACTAGTGGAACGCCAGACGCAGCGAACTTTCGCTTTCGATATCCACTGTTAGACCTCCATCGCTAGTCAAATTTTTGAAATTCCAACGCGCTTTGCGGCCGAACCGTAGGTCGCATTAGGACGAATTATCGTGAGTTACTCTTACGTTTGGGTCCCCCTACGACAAATCGACGCGAATCGATTTGATTCCCCCCCCCCCCCCCCGGAGGGGTCGTTAAATTTTCGATTTTGTTGCCCCACTTCCTTGGTCGTAACTGTTGCATCTGTCGTCCGATTTTGACGAAACTTTCGCGAAATCGTTTCTTTTTATGGCGCGGTCCCTGCAAAAAAATACAATCGAAAAATTACCAAAAAAACAATGGAAAAATTAGAAAAAAAAATTCCCATTTGCGACCGCGGTAACAATATTACAAAATGTAAACAATGTAAATCGCGAAAATCCGCACCTCTCGAGAAAAATTTCTTAATGTTTTTGGGCGAAATGGTCGTTAAAAAGTCGCGGCCGCCTACGATACCTTTGTTTTGCAATAGCGCCGTCCGATTTTGCGTTACGGTTGTCATCCATAATCTGGAAATCAAAATTGAGGCCCCCACCCCCCTTCTTCGCATCGTTGCAAAGGGCAAACTTCGTCCTTTCTTCGGTTGTGACAATCTCCGCGAAAGTAGGAAAATTTACAAAGATATTGGGAAAATAAGTTCGAAATTTCCTACACTTCCCTTCCAAAACAAAACAAATGCGCATTTTGGACCGCCCTGTTTCCACCTTTTCTACAAAATAATACACAACGTTTGGGTGAAATGTTTCGCTGCTCGAATCATTTGAATGGGGATAAGTTATTGAAAGTAAACCATTAAATACTATAACTTTATTAATATCATCATATTATCATTATCACCATAAGTCATCAAATATCGTCCTCCGTTGAACACTCACTTTCATCGTATTCGGAATAACTATCGGAACTTTCTTCGCTTTCTGTATTCAAATCGAAACTCGCAGAGTTATCATCGTCTCCCACTAAAAATAGTTATGTGTCATTGTTTCATCCCCCTGATACACTTTCATGAACATTTGAAAATAATTACAAAGTGTATAGTTTAGAATCTTTTTGTAATTAATATTTACCTTCTTCATTTACACCATCCTCCTCCGCAATTATTTCGGCGATACCACGTGGTGCCATATCACCAATAAACCATTGAAATTTGTAACTGCCATTCTCCAAAATCCAGCCATGTCCGTCTGGTTGGAGTAGTGTCGGGTTCTTCTTATGAGCATTGCTCCATATGTTATTCACGTACGCCGCCCTGAGGAATTGCTGGCGTAATTCCAATTGCGTTGGTGGAAATAAGGAGGCATCCAAATTACTGGCGCACTCCAGGACTGCATCTCGGTTCTTATTTTCAGTCGCTTTTAAAAACATGACAAACCGACATTCATTGACAGATGATGCATTCTTCAGTCCGTACATACTATTAAACAGAAAACATATTGTCAATGTATAAAATTGTACCTTGTGGGTTGTCATATTAATTACAATGTACCGAACCTAATTTTACCTGCACGTAAAGCGTTCTATGACCGTAAAACTGTTCTCATTATCAACAGCCATATTTGTGAAACCACGCTGAAACTCTTTATTGTTGAGATACATTTTCAATGGTTTTGTTTTTCCTTTCCTATAAAACGATGGTGTGACGTCGCAACCAGTGAAAGCATGAAGTCCTGGCAAACCTCGGCACGCCTCATCGCCAATACTGTCATGGATTCCTGATATATTAATGAATCGTCGATTATTTCCTGAAAAGATATTTCATGAAGTATTAAAAAAAAATCATATTTTATTTTCATAACCTAGGTTTGATAAAAAGACATTTATTTTAAGGAATATTCTTAAGTACCGTAACTAGTTGAAGTCAAAGAAAAAGTAGTAATGGTTCAACAATAATGAACAACAATAATAAGGTAAATATATATGTTTTCTGTCCATATGATCCTAAAGTAATAGCAAATGATACGAAAATCCGTGTGTAAAGTGAATCAATACGGCCGCTACCAAGGGAACATAATTGTACGAAAATGCGGCTCCAAAGTTATCTTATACAACCGCCGCCGATGGTCACCCCCGAAGTAACTTAGAAACGATCTCGAATGAAGCGATTTAGTTGTTAAACGTCACTTCAAACACGTCAAGTACTTACCAGGAAATAAATAATTGTTTTATCCATATGGACAGAAAAATTTACCTAATATTTGCCTAGTCCGTCAATTGTCAACACGGCCTAAGCGCCACACGCCCTCGGCTTCGCCTCAGCCGGCAAACCGGCGCGGTCGTGTTGACATCCTTGAAGGCCCTGGTAAATAAATAAGTAATATACATTTGTCATGCAAAGCTTACTTTACCTGAACCAAAGTCCATCCATATGTTTAATTTTGCTGCGCAGTAACACATGTTTGCCAACATGATTATCAAGACATCTGTGTCGCTGCACCTGACTACTACATTTGCGTTTTCTTTTTGTATTTTGCAAATGTGATAAACCATTTTGGTATCTGCCTCCTCATGCGACGCGCATGTCAGCTCATTGCACATTTTTGCTATTACGTTCCCCTCTTCAACTTTGATTTTGAAGCATAGGTCATGATTTATATACACTGTTTTATCTCCAATAATTTCTTTCACATCATTCGTCCCCCAATGACGAATTAAAAATTTCACTAAATTAGTTTTAAAGTAGCTGTTGCGAAGTTCACGTTCGAAGTTTGCAGGCCGCACCTGCTGGATACCCTTAATTTCATATTGCATGCAGTAGCCCTCTCTACGTTCGTGTTCTGTATTTTTTATTGATGGACGTTTATAGGTATCGAAGATCACGTGTATTTCGTTTGCCGGACTATTGCAAATGATTCTTAAAAATGACTTGGATATGTTGCCAAATTGTTGAGGAACGTTAGTCATGGAGTGGAATATAGCAAATCCATCAAATAATTTTATATCAGTTGTCGGTGGTGGTAGATGTTCTTCAATGGTCAATTCTAACTTTTTAGTTAAGACAGATTTATCCGTTTTATGTATAGTTCCATCAATGTGGCATAATGAGAGTGGAACTTGAAACAAGGGGAACGTTAAAACCTAAAATACGGTTATTATATTAATAAATAAATTTGTGGGTAGAAAATTATTTTCACTTAAACCTTACATACAAGAACAAAAGAGTAAATGAAGGATCTATTAACTGTGGTAAAATACTGTGGCCCCCTATTTGAAATTGCAAATGACAATAATCGACAAAGTCTTTTCATAAATGATAAGTATAGTTAAACTCCTACATACGGTGAAATCATAATTACAAGCTATTGCAATTACGTTGCAATCACCCTCAAATCATGCAATAGAAATGATTAAATAATAATACGTAATCCTCTATCGGGAGTGAATAGGCCCTAGGCATTACTCTACTGTTCTTCATAACATATTATCTGCAATTTACCTTTCCCATGTCAACGTTCTTTTTCTCCAGAGCAATCCGTAATAACTGTCCGAACATATTCGTTTGAGCTTTTAAGACTTTAACAGTGGTTTTAATGACTATTCTTTTTTTCTTTATTGCTGATGTAAAATTTTTAACTGGTACGTGCTTTATAGGAAGTACATCAAACTGCGTAAGATCGTCAGAGCAATCACTGATAAATTTTCGTTTCTTCTCTTTGCCTATGCTCTCGACAGACAATAAATAATCGGACACTTCTTGAGGAGCAGCTTTTCCCGTACTTATATTGAAGAGGCAATCTTTGTCCAAGGTTTCATCGAAAGGGTTCATTCGATTATTTAGAGCGGTGCATAAATTATCGATAGCTTCTAGATTTTTTTTCTTGCGGCTGTAGCTTAAATCGTTTGTTATATCATTGCTTTTATTCAACCCAACCATGTTACATAAATTGTTCGTTATTGCTGATATTATGCAGTGATCGATGCTCCATCTATAAGTAATAATAAAGGCAAAAAAGTTGTAATGTATTGAGAAGTATCGTTAAAGTCATAGTATTTAACAGCCTCGGCACGAATATTAATTTTCGTCACCGTGTGTATAACATCGTATTAAAACTATACGAGCCACACGTAAACTGCTACTTTATGGCGACCCGTATGAATGGTATTTATATTTACAAAAATACATTGTTATATTTTATTAAGGGAGATACTCACCTCATTCGAGCTGATGCAGAATTGGTTAGATAAGTAATGCCAGACATTGTCCTACCAGCATCTTTATTAACCGTTTGCTCCACTACCAAATCGATGGGCTGTCTCGCAAAACTTTTGTTAGTTCTTTTGATCCCAAAACGTCCACCTTTTAGTTCGCTTAAAAGTCCTGGGTGAGTACTTTCAACATTTGTCAATTGTTGGTGGTAATATGGTAGCCAGCGAGCGTAATTGTAATGGTTGAAAGAAAAATACAAATTGTTGATAATTGGTAATATATACACAAATAATTCATAGTCTCCCATTCTTATGCTTCTTTCCAGCATCATATAATAATTTACGAATTTTATGTAATTTATATAAAATTGAGGGGTTTTCCCATGTTCCCCTGCTTCAGTTTTACTTTTGAACGTTACATATTTATTTATCAAGTCGCAAAATTCTTCATCGTTGATGTTCTCATCGATTACTACATGAATTTGTAGTAACTTTGCATACCTTTGTACATTGTCTGAAATTTCAATACATTCTTTCTGTACGAAAAACTGAAAGTGCAATTTTGATAACGTTGCACATGCCAAAATGTGCAATCTTTTTGCACGGTTAAAACTCTTTGCGGTTAAGAAACCAGCGACTGATCCGCCAGCAAGTACATTGCTGTCAACCATTACGTTCGTAAACCCACAATCGGCAATATAAGTCCCGAGCAACTTAAATAATGATACTTCTGTGTGAAACATTCCCATATGGGGAAAGATTCGTTTAAATATATGCCATTCTGTACCTTCTCTCTTTTCTGTGGACAATATCTTAAAAACTATTTTCGATATGGCAAGGTCATTTGTAACTTGTATGTAATGTTGCCCACATTCATCTGCAATCCTAACACATCGTCTCAAAAACTCCATAACTACATGGTTGTTTGTGGGTGAATCGTTTAACGGTGGTAAGTACGATACTATTTGTCTGGGTGAAGGGTCATGGCTCATTTGAGCATTAAAGCCAACCCACATAGGCGTTTGTATGTTAAGGGCAAGGGAAATTACCCAAGCAATATCATACTTTTTATATATTTCCAATTTCGATGGAATATCTACGTTGCTTACTTGCAATCGCTCCGTCATTTTTAGACGCTTGGGATAAGGTGGTATTTCACCTATTGCTACCTCTCCTAAGGACCGTTTTCTTTTCTTCTGAGTCGCTGGATTTGTTCCATTTGACACATTTTCTGGGACGCATTCTTGCATATCGTCGTTCTGTCCACAATCATCTTGATAAACAATACCTTGAGTATCGTGGAGTGTGTATTTCCCATCCAATGTTTCAACAAATCTGTCGTAATTGTCGAAGCTTACGCCTACGTGCAAATCTGGTCTCAGAGCAATGTTCTCTGGGCATAAACTGGACCTATGCAAGCTTGTAATCGCTGCTCGTGTCTCGAGTTCTAGTAGTTTATCGTAATTTATGCAATGACCAAGCCTATTAACTAAAGTAACTAATTCTTTGCTATTTGACATACTTTTAAGGGTCATTGCAAGAGATATGTGTTTAGGTGTCATAACCCTACCATGATGCACCGAAAAGACTAGTTCCGACGATAAAATGCGTGACCTTGATACTGCAGTATGACTTTTCTTTCTTTCCGAATTATGACCTTGAAGTATTTTTGTAAAAAAATTTACAACTTGTGGCACATCGTCGCACTCGCCGCGAATCAAATTTGATGCATGAATGTCATGAGGTAGCTTAGTAACTTTCATATTCTTAATAATTGTTCGTATTTTTAGTGCAGTACGATCAAATAGTTCTCGCTCATTCAATTCATCAATATTATTGATTTCTGTGGTATCGTAGGGGGCAAATACTAGTTGAGATTGAACATATATAACTCTTAATTTCTTAGAAAACCTGTGTACATTCAGTATCTTTTCTTTCACGTTAGGTAAGTAAAAATGAAGATTAACATCCAATCCTACGTCAACGTAACATTTCTTTGCAAAATCGTAATACATATCTTGCAAAAATGTTACATGATACGCATTTTTGTTTTGGATAACATTATCTTTTATAAAAACGCATAGTTTATGAAATGCAAGTCTCCGTGCTTCCCTTTTTTTATGCCAAATAGTATCTCTCTGACGTACTCTATACCGGAAATTGTTTCTGTAATTTCTTTTACAATATTGATGGTAATAAATACATTCATTATTCTGTTTTGCTGCATGATAATGTTCAATAAATTCGACGTGATCTACTAAAGTAGCATAATCTAGAAGACCTTGTAACGTAGTGTATTCCTTTGTTACTGATGGATACTGAATACGCAAACATCTCCGTAGTCTATATCGAAGGCAAATACAGCAGTTTCTTTTCGTTGTATCTTTTTGTATGTTTCTCTCGTCGTTTTCTTCCACTCTGTTACAATAATATTTGTCATAACAATTGTACTGCAATTTATACTCGAATACGTAACAAAGAATTTAAGATTTTTCAGTAATAGTCGGATGTGAAATAATAGTACTTACGTATAATCACTTTCTTCATGTGTTTCAGGAATATTATCTTCTTGTCTATAAACAATAAAAGACATTTGTAAGAGAATAAAAACGATGTGCAGTATGAAAACGAACAGGAAGAAAGCGCAAATGAGGAAATATAGAAATAGAGACTGAAGTAATAGAAAGTTAATAAATGATGAAATATTTACCTATTATCATCTGGCTGGGTCTTATTCTGTTGATCTCTGTAAAATAATTAAACAATGTCATAGTCTTCTTTATTTTAAATATTAGTGTAACATTAGAATTTGGCAGAACCTTTAATTTGTAACAAAAATAACAGAAATTTTTTTATACGGGGTGTGCAAGTGCTCCGTAATCGGCCGATAACTCAATGTGGGTTGCAGATAAAGGAAAACTTTCAAATCAAAGTTGCTTTCATTTCAATTGCGCATCTTTCAAAAATATTTGTATATGTATGTTACATTTTAAGGTGGCAGGACAATGTCACTTTTTTTTAAATGGCACACCCTGTATTTTTTTCTGTTCATGTATCGACCAACCATATTTATATCACGACTGATTTGTTTTGGATATTGGTTGTGCGGTTGCTAAGTTATTAATGCTTTTCTCAAAATTTGGTAAAATGCAATGTAGGACTACAATATTCATAAGTTATACTTCAAAAAAGGGAATATTTATTTGACGAATAATATTACGCGAATGTCTTCTTACTCTACACTAAACAAAAAACTAAGTGATTAATTTTATCCCGAGTGTTTAAAATGAGCATTCAAACTTTGTGAACTTTAAATAGAATTTATAGGAATATGGAAAAGCCTGTATTTTACATTACCATTACATTCTCCACAATAAAACCCATTCAACGGTGTATCATTTCCTGGTATTATTTTGTGTACTTTTCTTAATATTGACGATGTTTGAAATTTCACGTAAAAAAAAGTGTTAAAAGTACTTTTTTTCCCATTATTATTACATAATACCCTTTAAATAGTTGTGATGAACGCAAAAGAACCAAAGCACAGTACTGCCGTTACCTTAAGTTGTAAATAATTAAAACACATTTTTATTAAACAATATTTCTCCAATTTTAATCAACGGTGTTTCTCGACAATTAGAATTGAAAAGAAATACAATATCTCTCGTTAAAGTAAATGTTGAAAATGTCTTCCACTTTCAGGGGCGTACGCAGGATGTACGGTGGGGGAGAGGGGGGGGGGAACAACATAAAAAGAAGCATTTTTTTTAAATAATAATAATCTAAATAACAAAGTTAAGACGTGTAGATGAACGTGCAAGACGATTGATTATTTCTTCGGGATGACGGCTGTAATCTCAAAATTAACATTATTATTCTTATTCTTTGCGTTTAGAAACAGTGATTGAGCCTTTAATGAAAATTTCAGGGGTGGTTTTCACCCAAGAGCCCCCACCCCGCCCCTTTTCGGTACGCGAGTGTCCACTTTCATCAATGAAATTTTTAAGCGTTACCATAAATGATGTTCTCGCATTGTTTAAACTCATAGGAGTAATCGCTTGAAACGACTCTCGAATTGAAATTTTCATGTCATCTCGTGTTGTGGCACCTGTTGATATATTTCAGATTCAACAGTTCCACAAGATAACATAAGATAAGATAAGGTTTTATTTCTTTGATGTTTGATGTTTACATAAACACAATCGAATCAAGTCAATAAATACTAAAATACTAAAATAAAATATTAATAAAATCATGAACATCATACAGTGCATTCTCAAGCAGTATGTTTTTTAATTTAGTTTTAAAGGTGCTTGTGCTTACATTCTCTTTAAGCTTGACTGGTAAATGATTATAGAACTTGCAACAGGTGTACATAAGTGTTGTTTCAGATTTAGATAATGTAAGTATGTTTGGGAATTATAAAGTCATTTTTATGTCTAGTTGAGTACAAGTGATAGCCCGAGTGTAGTTCAAAAAAGTTAGGGTGTTTATGAGCGAACATGATCACATAATAATAATAATAGTGTTTATTGACCTTAACAAATACATTTTTGCCCGGTCAATAGGATGCAATCAGCTGTGCTGGTTTTCATTGCATCACATTTAACATAAGTACAGATTTTTGTTACAATAATTTATAATAATTTATTTTTAACGTTTAATTTAAAAATATGTAACGAACTTGTGTTCATAATTGTATAATACTTATTGAAAAGAACCTTTCAATTTTTCAAAGTGGTGCGTAGGAGTACGCGTGGTTAGTTTTCTTTGGCCATGTTCGCGTTTTATAAAATCGATGGGACAATATAAATAGGCTGGTGTTTTTGACATAATAATTTTATATAAAAGTGTCAGAAATAACAAAATATACTTACCACTTATTCGGAGTATTTGGAATTCATTATAATATGGGATAATATGATTATGCTTGGGTATAAAAAAAAAACCTGAGACAATTATTGTGAACAAATTGCAACTTGTTTTTAAGCTCATTTGTCAAGTGACCGTAGTATGTTATTAATCCATACTCGATTTGGCTGAGGACTAAACTGCATGTTAAGTTATATTTAATATGTGAAGGTAAGTAATTTTTAAATTCGTATAAATGTTTCAATTTGCCATAGCTGAAACGCCTTAAACGACATTTTGATATTACTTGTTCAGCAAAGGTAAGGTCTTGATCAATTATGATTCCCAATATTTTAAAAGACTCCGAAAATCATAAATTGAAGTACTACCTAGCGTAATCCATAGAGGTAAGGTCCGGTGACATTGGGGGCAAATGAACACTTCCTCTACCGATCGATTGATTAGGGCACAGTAAATGGAATCCTCGCGCGTACCTCTAACTGTTTTGCTGTAATTATTTAGAAATGAAGATGGTAAGAGGACTTAACTTTTGTTCTTTGCGTTGATACCAACTATGTAAACGTTTTTTTTTAAATAATAATTAAAAACAAATTAATTTTAACACTTTTTTTACGTGAAATTTGAAACATCGTCAATATTAACAAAAGTACACAACATAATACCAGGGAATAATACAAACTTGAATAAGGTTTTGCTGTCTAAAATCTGATGGTAATTTAAAGTACCGGATGTTCCATTTAAAATATTCGTATAAATTCTATTTAAAGTTCAGAAAGTTTGAAGTCTTATTTTAAACACTCGGTATAAAATTAATCACTTACTTTTTTTGTAGAGTAACACATTAGGGTAATATTATTCGTAAAAAAAATTTTCCTTTTTTGAACTATTACTTATGATTTATGAATATTATAGTCGGACATTACATTGTTCCACATTTTCACACAATAATTATTATAATTAATAACTTGGCAAACGCACATCCAATATAAAAAAAAATTTCAGGCGTGATATAAATATGGTTGGTGGATACATGAAGAGAAGAAAATACAGGGTGTGCTATTTAAACAAAAGTGACGTTGTACAGCAACGTGAAAATGGAAACATACTGTACATAAAAGAATGTTTTTAAAAGATGCGCAATTCAAATAAAGGCAACCTTTATTTGAACCTTTTTTCTTTATCTTCAACCTACATTGAGTTATCGACCGATTACGGAGGAGTTGGACACCGTGTATAATAAATTGCATTACTATTATAAATGGTGAATTAAAAAAGATTATAAATGATTCAATTATGATTGAAGTATGTCTTATTAACCCTACTTACGGTTCATTAATGTCAGCTGACTGACTCTCCCCTCTGTTGTGGTACATTTCTCGATATTGTTTATTAATAGCTGTAAATCTTCTGTAGCAGGAGGAGTGGTAGCTGCTTACATTATCTACATTATCGGGCAAGCAAACGGTAGGGGATAACTGCATTTTGAAGTACTTTTTTATCTTCAATGATTCTTTGCACCGGTTCAAATACTGATCAGTAAACACTTTAAGACGCTCGTCTGTATCAGTGTTACATAAAGAACAAAGGATTGCCTGTTCATCTTCCACAGACGTTTCGTTATGGTCTACTTCATCTGTTGCTCTCTCCTCATCATCTGTCATCTCAGGGATATCCTGATAGTCCGTATCTTTACGCATATTATCCATTTCTTAATGAACTTTAATACAGGCGAACAAAACCAAAAAAAAAACTAAAAGAAAACACAAAGATGTATCGTGTTTATTCAAACAAAAATTCAATTTTATTAACAATAGATTTTTACTGAGGAGTAATCTGTATCTCTCTCTAACACATTCAGTTGTTATGGAGAGTGTTAAAAATATTCCTTATTAGAATATACAATGGCATGTGAAGTTACGCGGTCGGACGACTCGTTTGATGGAGGTACAGCGTGTCTCACGGTGACCACACATTAGAATACATCACAAACTATTACGATTTCAATTTTGAAAATTTGGGTGATGGGGTTTTCGGGCGTGGCCTCATCAAATAAAATAATGGCGTCTAAGTAACACTTCCGGTTTTTGCAGAAATGACACCAACTTTGTTATTTGAAATGTAACAACCTATATATTATTCCGATGTTGTATTCTACGTAAAATTTGAGGTACACTTTCATCAAGTTTTCTTGTTCCTAAAATTAACCGTTTCCGAGATATTTAATTTTTTTAATAAAAATTAAAATAAACACTATCTACCTTAAAACCGTGTGAATTGTATAGAAAGAAAGATGATGGAACCATATTGATAGGAGAGATAGGTGGACCCCTAAGCTTCCTATCCGTACTTTCAAAGTGGCTTAATTGCATACAGGGTGGCAGAAATGTAATGCCGAGGTTAGTTAACTTCAAATCATCATAAGTTTGTTTTTTCAAATGGAACACCCTGTATGTTTGGTCGTAGTCTGATGCAACATTTCATTCTCTTTCGAACGGTAATATGGTTCCCTATACCTATCTCTTCTACTTTTTGAGACATCTACTGTTTTTTTGAGCGGTCAAGTAAGGTAATTCAATGTCTTGTGTTTGGTGGTTTGCATTTTTTTTATAAATAGTATTAAATTTAAGTGTCCCTAGTGGTGTTACACTGACAAGTAATAACTGGTGGTTTGTTTTGAAGTCCTGCTAAGCCATTTTTGCAAGAGATTGAATGACCTTAGTTCACTACACAAAAAACGGTAGATATCTCAAAAACTAGAGATAGGTATAAGGAAGCATATTACCGTTCGAAAGAGATTGAAATGTTGAATCAGACTACGACGAAACATACAGGGTGTTCCATTTGAAAAACCAAGTTATGATGATTTGAAGTTAACTAAACTCGGCATTACATTTCCATCACTCTGTATGCAATTAAGCCACTTTGAAAGTACGGATGGGAAGCTTAGGGGTCAAGCTATCTCTCGTATCAATATGGTTCCTTCATCTTTCTTGCTGTAGAATTCAAACGGTTTTAAGGTACATAGTGTTTATTTTCATTTTTATTAAAAAAATTAAATATCTCGGAAACGGTTAATTTTAGGAACAAGAAAACTTCATGAAAGTCCACCTAAAATTTTACGTAGAATACAAAATCGGAATAATATATAGGGTGTTACATTTAAAATAAAAAAGTTGGTGTCATTTCCGGAAATACCGGAAGTGTTACGTATAGACGCCTTTATTTTATTTGAGAAGGCCACGCCCGAAATCATAATTTTAAAAATTCAAATCGTAATAGTTTCTGAAATATTGTAATGGGTGGTCACAGTGAGACACGCTGTATGTGATACGGTATCGGTTTTGTGTGGTCGACAGGTGTCTAAATCCGAAATCAAAAATGAAGGTACGTATTTAAACAACTTAATTTCATGATGGACCTAAACAATGGAAATCTTGTGTGTGAAATTTAATTAAACAGACACGTACTTAAAAAAATGCCTTAATAATGGTTTGTATGGATTACAGAAGTTTTGAAAATAACGAAATAAGCGGTTTTCGAAAATGCACCTATTTGCATTTTTCCAAATATCTCAAAAACCACAAACGATACAATAGCCGATACATTAGTAAATAATACAATATATACTTACATGAGGTACAGAAGGAGAATGGTTTTTTTAAGCACTCACAAACAATAATGTGTATAACAACAGCAAACATTAACACGACCACTTTCATAAATTATACTACTGATAGGACAACTGCAAGTGATTGCCAAGTGAAACACAGAGGGAAAGGCAAAGGATTGTCAATTTGCCGATGTTGCAGTGGGAAATTAGACAATTGAGGTACTATAATATATTGCAACAATATAACTACGTATAAATAAAAAGTACATATATGATTGCACAGGCGTTTTTCTTAAAACCTTTCTTTTTCTTAATGGCGTAGTTTAGAAAAAGACAAGAATAAGGATTTTCCACCCGGAATTGGTACCTATTTGTATTGGTAAATGTAAAACACTGTATTTATTGTTTTACATGACATTTGCTAAAAATATTGTTAAGGAGGTACTTATACACATGCAAATTGTATGCACATTTTGTTCATTAAATACGTAATAAATAGGGGACGGATGTTGATGCCTAAAAAATATTCAACAATTAACTTCAATATGAGCATTTATTAACGCTAAAAGAAGCCTTCAATATCAAAAACATGCACCCAAAATGATAGAGAATGACTTGCAATTTAACTTATACGACTGAACTCGGAAACAAATTTCCGTAAATGGAACGACGGTGGCTTAACATTTTTAAAAAATTTCTGACAAATTCTTCTTTCCTTTGTAATGTATTTAATTGCTTCTCTACTAGCGTTCACGATTTAAATCATAAGTAACAACTTCATATTTCCGTTGTTGCAATTTAGTAGTACATAATGTCATTTTGCCAATATAATATGACACTAAACAAGGGCAAAAGGGTAATTTAGGAGTAAGGAGTTACGAGCGAAAAATGAAAAAGTAAAAATTTACACGGTTTTTCACGAGTTACGAAAAAAGCAAAACTTTTTGAAGTTGCAAGTTTTGGTATACAAATGCACTAACCTAACTGGAACGAAAAAAATTGATACCAAAAATTTACGTTAGTGTCGAAATTGACGAAATGTTAGTTTCCAAGTGGTGCTAAGTTTCAGATTTATCAACATTGAGTAGGGATTTAAAATATCCCCAAGTCTTAATTAGACAAATAAGAAAACAGTTATAAATTTTCATTAATTGCGAAGATATACATTTTCGCCTTTTATTTAATAAAACAATTTTCAGTAACGTGAAGGAACAACAATTAAAATACACATTTTATTTATTTATACCTTTTTTTTGTAATACATTTTTTGCACCAAGAGTTCCTCTTTTAATAAAGTTAATGCATAAAATTTCCTTATAAATCATTATTCAATTTCTATTATTAGATTACTGCAATGTCTGCAATAACTGGCGGTTAAGTCATACGAGTAGGTCGCATAATATGTAGGTATACGGAAAGTATACGATAATGACCTCGTATCGATCTGTTTTCCTCATTCGTAAAGATGCTCGTGATGAGTCATAACACAAACAGTCTAATTGCTGCATTAATGAATAAAAGGAACAGGAATTTTAAAAAAATTACTGACAAACTCTTCTTTTATTTGAAATGTATTAATGGCTTCTATAAATCATATTTCCTTTCTTGCAATTTAGTAGTACATAATGTAGCTAGTATTTGCGCTTTTACTTAAGGCTCCTCTGTAGTCAATTTCGATTTCAACTCTTATTGCAATTATTAGGCCACCAACAATACGTCTTCATTGCTCCCCCGCACCCTTGGGTTTATGGAGAATACATTATTTGCAAATTTTACAGGTAATACTTGCGTGAGTGTTTAAAACTAGACTTGGTAAAATGTGTAGTTTCCTTTCAACATGATTTTAAACTCAACAACGTTGCCGTTTTTACTTGATCATGTTATAGTACATTTTATTTATAGAATAATACTGCTAATGAAAGAAAAATAAGGTATCTATTTCACTGTGTCACCAGTACATGCTTATTCATATGTTCACGTGTGTAAGATTTAATGATCTCATAACAGAAATTCAATCGTGGAATAATTTTAATCTCTTGATACGTTATGTTATGATTGTTAAAAAACTAACTTACATATTAATTTCGGAGATGGATAAAAATAAAACACAAAGTTGAAGAGAAAGTTTATGTCTTTGGAAGACAAAATAAGAATTTTAGGTCGAATTACGACAAAAATATTTTGAATTTAAGGCGCTAGTCTGCCTAAATACCGATATAGCTATTTTACAGAATAATAATCAAATAATATTAATGTTGGAAAAGCGCTTGCGATAAAGGGTTTTCCAATAAAGGTGTTATTTTGATATTCAAAGAAAAATGGAATTTTTTCAGATAACTGATGGGAGGTTTATTTCATTATAAAGAGGAAGGTATGCCGCTAATAATGGAAAAGAATATCAGCCAAATGGCCACCACGACCACGTTTACAGGACAATATCCAAAGTGGCTGCCCTATGTCCTCGATAGCCTCACGAATTCAATCTTTGAGGTCTTGAATCGACGCTGGGCTGTTGGCGTAGACCTTATCTTTCACGTGGTCCCAAAGGAAGAAGTAGCAAGGTGTTAAATTACAAGATCTCGGTGGCGAATTGTGATCACCTCTTCGAGAGATAACACGGCCCGGAAACTTTTCCCGTAAAAGATCAATGGTTTCGTTGCTTGTGTGGCACGTAGCGCCGTCTTGTTGAAAGTAAACGTTGTCCAGATAAATACCATCCAATTCCGGCCATAAAAAATCATTAATCATCTCTCGATAGCGCAATCCATTCACCGTAACTGTTGCTCCAGCCTCATTTTCGAAAAAGTAAGGTCCAATGACCCCGCCAGACCATAACCCGCACCAAACAGTCACACGTTGAGGATGGAGAGTCTTTTCAACACTAACTCTTGGGTTTTCCGAGCCCCAGATGTGACAATTTTGCCTGTTGACGTACCCACCGAGGTGGAAATGGGCCTTATCAGTCAAGATGATTTTTCGATGGAATTCCGGATCATTTTCATGCATTTGAACGACCCAATCAGCAAAGACACGACGTTGTTGATGATCGGCCGGCTTGAGTTCTTGTGTTAACTGAACTTTATGAGCCTTAAGACCCAAGTCTTTATGCAAAATACGGTGTAATGACGTTTGTGGAATGCCCAATTCCAAAGAACGACGAGGAATGGACAAACCTATGTTTTCTTCAACACTTTGGGCTACAGCAGCAATATTCACAGTTGTTCTTGAGCGACGTGCACGGGTTTTATTCTTCACATCATTAACTGGTCCCAACAGCTCAAATTTTTTCACCAATTTCTGTATTGCGGTCCGACAAGGTGCTTCACGAGTGCACGACGACCCAAAATGTTTTAGTTTTACGAACCGTCTCTGCCAAATTTTCACCATTTTTATAGTTAATTTTAATAATTTCAATGCCTATCGTTCCATTTTTATTAATCGCGTAGTTTTTATTTGTCAAATGTAAAAAAATGACAGCTTCAAAAGTGACATCTACCGAAATAGCGGGCTATTCAAAATAACACCTCCTTATTGGAAAACCTTTTATTTCATTCCTGATTATTAATCGTATCAAAATTTTTAATTATATCCATAAATAAAGAAAATAGTTTTTTACACATTTTCCAGAAAACGAATAAGAATTTTGAATCCATTCTTGAATAACTTTATAAATCACACCGTTCTCTAGGTCATTTAACAATGTGATCACTTTATTTCAAGTAACTAGATCAATATAACAATTTGAATGAGAGCTCATAACTAAAACGACTTTTAATTATGAGCTCTCATTCAAATTGTTATATTGACGAAATTACTTGAGATAAAGTGATCATATTATTAAATGACCTACAGAACGGTGTGATTTATAAAATTATTCAAGAATGGATTCAAAATTCTTATTCGTTTTCTGGAAAATGTGTAAAAACATATTTTCTTTATTTATGGATATAATTAAAATTTGGATACGATTAAATAATCAGGAATGAAATACAATCGCAAGCGCTTTTCCAACATTAATATTATTTGATTATTTCTGTAAAATAGCTATAGCGATAGTTAGAAGACTATCCTCTTACGCAATTTTAGGAACATAACTCCGCTTTTTACTTCCCGAGTACCAAGTAAAAGTGAAGCATTGTATTAGTTAGTGTTCCAAAAAAAAATTGACCTGTGCAAATTTTTACATATCTTTGCGTTTGTGACTACGCAGATTCAAAAAATTAAAAAACGCCCTATACTCAGAAACTATTAAAGTAATCGAAATACTGTTTTGGCCATTCGATTGCATTCGGGCCAAGGACGAAAATGCTGATATTACCTTTGATGACGATACTTCCGGTATACCTATCGTGACCATACGTCCCGTTTTCAAGGGGCCGTGCATTTTTCCGGTACACCGTCCCGGTGTCCCCGAGAAAATCCCCGGGACGCAGAATTGTCCCTTTTTCACAAACCGCGCGAAAATTGGCGGGTGCAAAGGGCAAACCAATGAACTGTATACTTGGTACGTATAGTATACAATACAGTTCATTGGGGCAAACAAACGCTACACAAAACACGTATTTTCAGTTTACGCGGGCTAAAATCACAATTGTGAATGCAACTCTCACGTTCCCTTAACGCGCGCAACCTGTACACGCAACACTATATGTGCTATAGGCTGTGCCTATTACGAATAGAAAAAATTCATACATCGAACGAACTAAAAGCAGCAATTACTGCGGAAACTTGAAAGAATTACACCTGCAACTTTGGAAAAAGAGTTCGACAATTGGATTTGGAACAAAGTGGAATTGTGTCGTGAACATAACGGTGGACATTTTGAGCAATTTATATACAGGGTGGCCCAACGAAAAGGTAACAGATGGGTTTCTGGCTAGAAATTTTTTTCTTTGAGAAATGCAAAAACACGTCAATTTTTATATCAAAGGACACAACTTTTGTCATGATTTTCAACCTGAAATGATTTCATCCCTTAGCGTTATAATTATAATTTAAATAGGGATAATGGGGCAAGTGATAGGTACGTCATTTGAAAGGTCTTTCTTTTCTGAATTAAGTGCACTACATAGTTCTTTTTAGTTTTTTTTTATTTTTAACAAAAACATTCAAGTTGCAAACATGGAAAATGAGGAAAGAGTTTTGATGCATTTAAAATCGGAAAAAGCGGGGAGAGGTCAATTGTTTATCTTTAGAGAAGCCAGGTATTTTTACTGCCATTTGACAACACTGTTTCACTCTTTAGGTCCAGATTTTGATTAAATCGTTCCCGTACATTTTGCAAATGCAATGAGTCAAAAAATAAATGGTCAAGTTACGAATGGGATACATTCTAAAATATTGGTAGGTTTTCGGGTTTAGGATAGGAATGTATAATATACAATACATTTACTGACATAATCTGAAATCTGAAAAAGTCAAGTATTTTGAATGGTAACGAATCTAATTTAATTAATTCTTGTTTATTATAAATTAATCTGAGGTGGTTTAGAATGTTATTATTTCTATGTGAAATGATTTCTAAAGTTTGGGATTTCTGATAGTGCTGGTGTAATGGGTCTTTCTTGATTTATTCACAACTTTACCTTGAACAAGTATCAAAAGGCGCTAATTCTCATAGAATTCTAATTTCAACCAACTTCAAATCTGTACCTAATTATGGCATGTACTATATACAATATATATGTATAAGTACCCCTCCCCCTCAGACACAAGCGCACCGGATTCTGCACAAATGAGCCATTGTTTTTCTTTCCACCCTTAAGGGAGATGGGACCGGAGAGGGTGATCGTTTTTTCACCTTTCCGCCGCACAAAAAGGGGTTGCAGTTGGGGGTGAAATTTGCAACTTGAGAATTGTTTTTTTATGGAAAATCCAAAAGTGCAATGAAAAATAGGTGTTCCCATTTAAGTTTTCAAACCTCACCCCCTCTCCACCCCACAGGGGGGTGAGGGTGATGTTTACGTGTATATTTTGAGTTTAATGGCGTCCGGAGGGCGAACGAGTGATCCGATCAAAAAATTTACCAGAGAGAGCACTGTGAGGACGAGCATTGACACGGATCAGAACAATTCTAGAAGTCGACATGCCTCTTCTTGTGTTTTGAACAGCTCTTTGTAAGCGTGGTAAAGTGCCACAATAAGAATGTGCGGTAACTCCACAAGCAACACTCGCAAAAAACAGTTGCCATAACCTTTAGGTTGTTGAACGTTTGTTGAAATGTTTTGAGAATTTGCGTGCACCCACTGTTGTGGTTGTCGGTTCATTTCCCCACATTTCATCACAATGGATTTCAAAAAATCTTCTTCATCAGTAAGTATACCTACTTAAAAACAACTGAAATAATTAGGAACGCTAATTGTATAATCGTCTTGAGACAAATTGTGTAATTTTGAAGCCAAAAATATACAAAATGAGTAGAAAACGAAACAATTTTAGGCGAACTTTCAAGCCACAAGGTAAGTAAACGTACTATCTATTATTTGCAAAAAGTTACACAAGAGTGTGCCCTAGATGCGGGCAGGGCCGGCCTGAGGGGTGTGCGACGTATGCAGCCGCACACTCGAGCCTTTTGGAGGGGCATACAATTGTCCAATTTTGGTAAAAAAAAAACATTTGGCAAACTTTTAGAAATTGATTTAAATGTTGGGCAGAAATATTTAAACTAGAAGGAACTTTGTCTCAAAACTATTACAGTTGAATTTCAAGGTAAAACCGAAGATCTTCCCAAACGAGTTCAGAATTACAGTAGTCTGATGTCCTTGACGCACGTCCAGGGTCAGTAGAGCAGTCGTCTGCCCGTGTGGCGGGACGCGGGAACCGGGAAGGGTTGTGACTAATCTTCCTGCCTCCCCTCCCAAGTCTTTGTTTTTCTAGCCAGTAGCGATCGATATGCGATTGTGACAGGTGCAGTTAATAAATTTAATGTTCTAAAAGGCGCAAAAGTGCACAAACACTGTGTTTTTAGACCTTGAATTTCAAAATGGGATGTGGGATGTGCCACTTTTAGGGAAATGCGTAGGTTAGCGCAGGATAGGAAAGAATGGAGACACGTGTCCAACTCCAACCAGTCTTCGGGCTGATCACTACTTGATGATGATGAATTTAAAAAAAATCGGAGAGGGCTGGTAGGGGCATAAAATGTGAGTCTTGCACACTTGCAATTTTCGCCTTAGGCCGGCCCTGGATGCGGGTCTTTAGTTTATAAATATACCTACAGTTTTTATATGAAAATAAATACCTATTATTATTGATAGATTTATGGATTTTATAACAGATTGCGTCTTTTTATATGTTCCTTTACTCGGTGATATTATTAAGGCGCCTCTATACATAGGGTAGGCAACACACCATGCAATTGGAAAAAGTGCAATCTTTTGACCAGGATTACAGCTCTAAAATTAAACTTGAAAAAATTTTAAGGTCGGGAATATATTCCTTACTATAATGAAATTTTGCCTTAGAATTTTGTTTGAAAAAAAACAAATATTTGAGGTAACAAAAAATTATTTTATCTTTCATCTATTTTAAGAGATATTTTCCAAACGACAGTCAATATCCGAAAATTAAATTCTACGGACAAATTCTACAGTGCTTAAGAACCATATTTCGTTTAACAATCGTTTCCAACGGTTAAGTTGTAACTGTAATCCTGGTCAAAAGTTTTTTTTTAATATAAATTTTATGTACAAAAATTGTACCAACGAAAATTTCGTAAATGCCCCGGGCCACAGCGGTCAGGTAGTGGAATTATACTTCTAAGGCGATTATACAGACAAAAGAAAAGTACCTGTTTAATGACCCTGTTACAAAGATGCAAATTGACAAATAAATATTGCGTAACCGGGGTTATTTCCGACGTAAATTTAAAAAACGCTATAGACAAATTGTAAAAACCCTTATTTTTTTATTAAAATTTATTTTAATTAATATAAACAGCACAAATCTTGAGTTGATGTCTTAAATTTTTTTTGGAAAAAGGGCGTGGTTGTCAGTTTTATAAATTTAACGTACCTTTTTTTGGTAGTAGTAATTCCAGGCGGGGTCAACTGCCCTACCCTGACCCTCCTAAATGACGCCCCTGATGTATTCCACCTTTAGTGTAGACTACAAAGTAGCATTTATATTTCTTTTGGTTATGTGCAATACACCCTCTACTTAGTAAAAATAATTATTGTCATTTTGTTTCAAAGTGAGCTTATTATTATTACTACATTCACAGTATTCTAATTTACCCTTCAAATGTACGTGCTTCAATAGGATGCAAATTGCCGCTTTTCTCGGAACATTTAATTTCAACAATGGCAGTTTTTCCTACTAAGCCGCCTGGAGAACAAGCATCAAGAAATAGTAATTCTTCATCAACTATAGGCCCGATTTTTTAACAACTACCTACTGAGCATTGGGATTAAAATTAACTGAATTGCTGTATCTTCATGTTGCAAACCAAACCATGTAGAACTATTTCCTTTAAACGTATGTACTACATACATAATAGTGCCGCAACGGTTTTTGCCGTAGGTGTTGTTTTTCTTAATTTACAAAGTTTTCCAAAATTAGGAGCAGTAATCCGTTTCTTGCGTTCTGATTTCCATAAATCACTCTGTAACTGAAGAATTGTTGCTTTGCTGAGTGCACCTATACTGTCTAAATTTTTCAAGAATTTTTGCATCATTTTTTCATAAAGCTTCATGTCCGATATAGCTTACATTTCACAGTCAAAATAATATTTTTTACCACAATGAAACGTAACTTACATACGATTAGTGAACCTCTTATATAATATATATATGTATATATACCTATATTGTTAATTAAGTTTCCACGAGTTATATTATTTATCATAAAATTCATTTTCGAGTTTATCTCGTGTATTTTTTTTTCAAAAAACCTTTTTCAAGAACACTTATGGCATCTTCACCGATTTTTTTCAAAAAACCTTTACACGAGATAAACTCGAAAATGAATTTTATGATAAATATATACCTATGTATATATACCATTAATGGTATTTTTTTGTTAATTATATCTAATACGAATTAAATTTTAATGGGATTTTAGCGCATTTTAAAGTAAAATACTTTAGAATCAATTAAATTAATAGGTATGTTTGTTTGTCCAAGTACAGAAATAATGAAAATGATATCAGTGCATTTATTTTTTATTTAGAATGTGTGGTTAATTGTTATAATTATTCTTAAACATTGTCAAAGTTTATTTTGCTTTGTATTTTATTAATTATTCCATACTAAATGAAATTCTTTATAGTGTTTTCCGAATTTTCAAATAATTATTCTTTTGTGATTCTTGGACGCACATAATATGTACTATAATATTTTAATTTTAGTAGTCCAACATAGTAAAATAAATTAAAAGGTAGTCTTCAATCTGCGGGAATTCCAAGAAAATATAAAAGTTATAGGTATAACTAAAACAATGAAACTTTCAAGTACATTTAGGTAAATTACGCATAATCCGTTTAGCCCTCAAGGAGTATTGAGATATGTATGTTGCCTAATTTAAAATCAGTAAGGAGTAGGTGCGAAATTTTTGCAGCTGTATAGAGGCGCCTTAATAATTTACGAATTTGATACCTGCTATTTAAGCGATTATTAGATAGATATTTAAGATGTCCATACGAAGTGGGCCCCGCGGGGATTTTCCCGCTATCCCGCCCGTCCAGCCCGGCCCTGACTTACACCTAACCATATAAATCTTTATTTTCAATTCTACATTTTTGATAGTTTTTAAACGATTACTCGTTTGTTTTCAAATATGCCACTCGCGGTAATTCGAGAATCTCATTAGTCAGATACCAAGTTATATAAAATATTTGTATTAACATTTTCATAAAATTGAAATTTTACATTTAACAAGTCCGGAGAATTTGACTGAAAACCCGGAATCTCCGAGTGAAAATAACCATGTTGGCAACCTTAAAAGTGATCGACAATCGACATACAAAGAACGACAACTAATTCATTCATAATTGTACAAATTGCAGTGCTAGGAAAAATGTTAAGTAAGATAATCCCCTTACAATCGTAATGAGCATTTAAATATACCTCCTGCAAATTTGGCAACATCGTCTGTAGTAACTTAACGAAATCTGCTTCTTGTGAGTTAATAAACCTTCCCGCCCACCCACTAGATGGCCAAGCTTAACTTTACTATATTCTCATTTGATTTTTTTGTAAATCGCGCAACGCATTTTTTAAAATAATTCTATTATCTTAGAATATGGAAAAAAAAGCTTTAAGTGCCGCCTTAGGAAATAATTCAACGTTTCCATACCAATATTTACTTTTTTTCTATTCACATTACAGCGGATGCCATTTCCTAAAAACGATTTTTCTATTATTGCGATTAACTAAAAAACCAAAACAGATAAAGCCATTTTCTTTAAGTACAGTAGTTCTTCCCATCATTGCAAAGAATATACGGTATCGATAATTTGTTAGACTTCAACTGTAAAGACAGCATATCCGAAGAAAGTTTTGTCATTTTTTCAATATGGCCGATTGACTACAGAGGAGCCTTAAACTACATTTTCAAACATTACGAGAATATTATCGATTATCAGAAAAAAGTCATAAAGTGTAAAGTATCCGCTAAAAAAGTTTAAAATGAGAAAATAATGCTCATTTCTATGTACATGGTAATTGTTCAGGAACTTCACAAAACAGATGACATATCTCATATCATAAAAATCAGCCACCTAGTAATAACAATAACATTGCTTGAGAATGCTTTGTAACCATTAGTCTTTATCCTTTACGTAATTCGTTCAAGTTTTGTAGAAGCACTGAACAAATAAAAGGTGAACTCATCTTATTATCCTGAATTGGCAACGCGGTTAAATTACTTTTACAACCTTACAAATACTGTAAATTCAACCCCGCTTGGAGGGTTGATGCCACCACGAAACTGTCTGCAATTATATTTTTTGTCACTAACTCATCAACGACAATTATGATTTCAATTGCAGACACGGTCAAATGACTTTGAATTCGATGAAAATTATTGCATCTTTAATCGTTTAATTAAAGTACTTATCCACATCCGACTAGTCTGCAATTTTTTTTTCGTGACATACGCTACAACATAAATTATTAACCTGAATTACAGACACGGTCAAATGACTTTGAATTCGATGAAAATGAATGCATCTTTAATTGTTTAATTAAATTACTTATCCCCATCCGACTTGTCTGCAATTTTTTTTTCGTGACATACGCAACAACATAAATCATTAACCTGAATTGCAGACACGGTCAAATTACTTTTAAATTCTTAAAAATACTGTAAATTCAACCCCGTCTGCAGGGTTGATTGCAACCCGAAACTGTCTGCAATTTTTGTTTTGTGACATACGCAAGAACATAAATCATTAACCTGAATCGCAGACACGGTCAAATGACTTTGAATTCGACGAAAATGAATGCATCTTTAATTGTTTAATTAAAGTACTTATCCCCATCCGACTTGTCTGCAATTTTTTTTTCGTAACATACGCAAGACGAAAAATCATTAACCTGAATTGCATACGCGGTCAAATTACTTTGAAAATAATAAAAATAAAGCACCTTCAACATCGTCTGCAGGGTTATTGCACCACCGAAACCGTCTGCAAATACATTTTTGACGACGTGTTTAATTTGTCGCTTCGATTCGTACAAGAATTATACGCGGTCCAATCACTTCAAAACAGTGATTTTTTATGCAGAAAAAAAGGGTTGTTTGAACATGTTATCCCCAGATTCAGAACTTGCGACGATTTTTATGCTATTAATATGTGACATGACCCTCAACGTAGTATGGTTCGCTGACGCGGTCAGATCACCACCTAAAAAGACGCTGGGCTGCCGCTCTATACCATTTAACCTTATGAACAAAAGGATATTAATCATAACTTCCAGCATGTACAGTCCTTGGAAAAATATTTGTTTGTTCTTAGCCCTTGACGGAGTATTTTTAGATCACCTCTCATTTGTTTTTAACGTAAATCCTTTGAACGAACAAAGTTCAACATCCATTTACCTATTTTTCGCCCCTTTGTTTTACGCTTACATTGTTTTTGGATTGTAGAGGAAGCATAATTTACAATACTTCGATTTATTTGTGGATATTTAAGGGATTAAATTAAATGGGGGTTCATAATATGTAAATGTTCATTCCATTTATAAAAATTGCAACTTTTATAAATGTCATTTAAAGTGTTAAAAGTAGTTTCTTCATTTGTTTTTTATTTCGTTTAAGTTTCTTGTTAGTTAGTTTTATAGTTAGCTAACTTGACACGTTTTCTTTGCTGTAACCCTTTAAACTATAATTCAAATCGAAACGTACAAATTAACAAATGAACTGAAGTTGATTTTCCTACTATATTCCGTATTTCTAGATTTTTGCGCCATTATGCAAATTGAAAAATCAATCCTGGTGTATCATTAGCGTACATATACTACAAAGTACAAATAAGTGACAGGCGCACTTCCTTGGTTTAAATATACCTATGCCTGCTGTAAATTTTGAAATTGTATTATGCTGGACATACATTTAAAGATGATAAAAAATACTGAAGAACGTGAACCGAACATTGAAAGCACGTATTATAAAAAACTGAATAGCACTTAATTGATACTCATTTAATGTTAATATTTAATGTTAAAATAATAATATAACTTCAAAGTCAAATAATTTTACTTTTTCTGCTTGACTAGATATTATACAGGGTAGGCCATTTTAAGTGATACACGCGAATATCTCGAAAAGGAGAAGTTTTTTCAAAAAATGTTTCAGACAAAAGTTTTATGGCTTTGAGGAGGAAAGATGATGACATTATCAATTTAATTGTAGGTGGCGCCACTTTAGAGATTTCATCATGGCGGCCACTTTTTTAAATGGGAGTTGATATTCTTTTCTAAATGAAAGTTGTAGGTAGCGCTCTCTCTTTCTCTCCTCTCCTCTCTCCCCCCCCCTCCTCTCTCTAACCACCTGTACAACTCATTACTCATTTATCAACGAATCATTCCTTCTATCCTCTGTCCCTATGTGAATATGTGCGTGCGTCAAAAAATTTTTCGAATTTTAAAATTCTGATACGATTCTTGATGAAAAATTATTATTCTCTTAGTTTTTTGATGTGTGTCATGTTTCAATTATATAAAGATAAACGATACTTCGTAGTAGATATTTTATTGTCATTTATTAACAAGTATAGTGACACGTCAATATTTATTTCAATTTATTATAATAGCCTGTGCCTCGCTTCCAACTGCACTACTACAACAAATAATAATAAATACCTTATCCGTTCGTGAACTGTTCTTATTATTGTTCTATAAATTCTCTTCGTGGCTGTTTTTCACTAATTTTTTTTTATTTGAGTGCCATTTATTTTCTTTGCTCATTTTCTCCTGTATTTCGTTCTTTTCTTCGCCTGTTTGTGATATTTCTACTCTCCAGTAAAAGTACATAATTATTGTAATAAATCGCTAAATTTACAATGTATTGATTAGATTTTTGTTTTTCATGCTTTAAAACTTTTAATTTGGGTTTAAATTCGTGAATATAATAAATTTTTGTTTTGTTTGTCTGTTTATTGTTATTATATTGTGTTTGTAC
Source organism: Pyrocoelia pectoralis (assembly GCA_036250285.1). Classification (NCBI taxonomy): domain Eukaryota; kingdom Metazoa; phylum Arthropoda; class Insecta; order Coleoptera; family Lampyridae; genus Pyrocoelia; species Pyrocoelia pectoralis. The sequence continues at coordinate 12,525,117 of CM070075.1, forward strand.
GTATATCCATTTTGAAATGTAGAAACACGGGTAGGGTTTCTTATGATACAGATCCGCTATTTATTAATTTTTATTTTTTTTTATTTTTAAATCTGTATGATAGTGTTATTATCCGAGGTTATTGTGCATAAACGTAAATGTATTGATCGTTTCTACAAAGCACAGAAATCACTTACTCTTGTATAAACATGAATGTCCTAGAAGGAATGTCACTTACCAAATAAATATATTTACGTGAAACTTTGGTGATTTGATCAAACATATTGGAGATAGAATGGGATCACGGTTGAAAGCTTTTTATTATTATCTTCCTCTTCCACCATTTAGAATAAATTGTAATCCAAAAAATTTCCAAACACTGTATAATGAACCCGGGCAATGTTCATATAAAAGATTTTTGTGTTAAAATCTGTAATAAGGTAGCTAACGCATATTTTTATTTAAAAATTATCCCAAGTACTTTCGAAAATATGAAATATATATTCCACTCGATAACCTACTTGAATTTTAAAAAAAATGTCGTGTATGCAGGACATAATTTACAACCTTTTTTCCTCATTAACGTGTTTACGTAGTGAAAATACTAGCTCTTACATAATTCGTGTATAAAATTCTAAAACTTAACTTCGGCTTAATTAAGTTTTCCCCATATTTCATCAAAACGTTTTCGTTTGGAAAACTTAATTTGTTTTAATTCACATTGCCTCTAACGACTTACTATTATTACGAGTTGATTACTACTTAGAAGAACCCACTAAACTGTTTGTAATTTTTATATCGACTTATCATTTCTGTTTAACTAAAACGAGGGGAAAATTTCTGGAGGTATTTCAATTTCGAACTTATCTTAAAATGAGTACATGCAAATGTGATTAAAGTACGTTCTAAAAATATAAATTGACTAAATTTTTCTGTGGAAATTACAGTACGTTATACATTTTTGATGTTTCCATTTAAAATTTGCTACATTTATGTATGTTACTTTTTATATTTCTTTTCTTAGTCGTTGGATGCAGACTTTACCTTTAATGCTACCACCTCTACCATTTTTGCTGACATTTTATCGTCGGCAAATAACGTTTGGCACATAAATCTCTTTATTGCGGCTATATGTCACTGCTTTTATTGTTGAAAATGGCTATATCTGAGTAGTCATAAATCATTATTTGAGAAGGAATTATGCCAAATTAAAATTAATCTCGGAACGTTTTTCCAAATAATCGATTGAAGCTCATTATTTGTAAAAATTCCAACGTTGTTTATACCTTACCATAAGGGATTTTGTTTCTTTATCCTTATCCAATCCTATTGATTTGATTAGTACCAGTGTTTCATTATTTTGAAACATTCATTGCATATATACGAGGCCTGTCTAAAAAGTGTCCGACCTTAATTTTTCCCGCGCAAAGTCGCTTGTACCAGTCGCTGGCTGGTGGTGGCCAAGTAAGATGCTGTTCGTAGTGTTCGTCGGATTTAGTTTTCTCGCAAGATAACTGAACGAATTGAGCAAAGATACTGCTTCAAATTCTGTCAAAAGTTCGGCGCAAAAGACCAGACATGTGGACGGCGAACAACTGGCACTTGCATCATAACAACGCCCCTGCACATTCATCCCAATTGATCCACACTTTCTTAGCCAAACATGGAATTACAACCGTTCGCCACTCTCCCTACTCTCCAGACCTGGCTCCGTGCGACTTTTGGTTGTTTCCAAAATTGAAGGCGCCACTGAAAGGATCCCGTTTTGAAAGTAGAGAAGAGATCATGCGGAACGCGACGACGGAGCTGAACACCATTCCAAAAAAAAACTTCCAGAGGTGTTTCCAGCAGTGGAAGGATCGGTGGGCTAAGTGAATGCAAGCACAAGGGGCCTACTGTGAAGGGGATTAGGGTCCCAACTCCGTCAGGTTTTCGAAATATTTGTTCTGGCCAAAGGTCGGATACTTTTTAGACAGGCCTCGTATGTATGCATATATCATATCAAGATTTGTGTATTCGTGAAAACCATTAGGTATAGGCAATGGATATGGATACAAATAATAAATGCACAGGAAACACACCGTGCATACATAAAATTAACTATAAAGTGAAGATCTAAAATAATATCTATTATCTACTACTAATAATTTTGATTCCTTCAATAATCCAAATAACCAAATACCTTTTATTGGTTTATAGTTTATATTGTGGGAACGCAACACTCAAATAATAGAATCCATCGCAACAGACGTACTTTATTCCTTTTTGTTTTGCTTTTGTATAATTTGGTACTCGAAAGGTAGTTTGAACATATATGATTAATTACTTTGAGCCATAAACAAATAAGCAATTTGTGAAAGATCGTTAATCTTACTTATCCATAGTAGCATCCCAGTAAGCAAAGAACGTAACGATGATGTTTTGTAACGTTACAACCAAGTGGATAGGGAAACATCAATTTAGAAAATTGTTATAACGTTTCTGCAATGGAATCGCTGTGACATCGCAATTTTTCACTGCACAGCAATGTTAAGCAGAAGTGGCAAATTAAACATTTCTTTAAAAACATTGAAGTAACTTGATGTTGGGATCGTTTACCCGATGTTGTTGAGGTGACATCAGTTTAGCGTCGCAATTATGGACGTTTAATATTTGTTGTTAATTTGATGTTTGCCCTGTAACAGCAGTGAAACATCACCAATTTTCATTGCAGTAGCGTCAGTTTGTAAACATTAATATGATGAGTAATGAAATTTGTCAGTGCAACGTTTAATATTTGTTGTCAATTTGATGGTTGCCCTGTAACAGCAGTGAAACATCACCAATTTTCATTGCAGTAGCGTCAGTTTGTAAACATTAATATGATGAGTAATGAAATTTGTCAGTGCAACGTTTGATTACATACAAAGATGCAATTGTATATAATTACCAAGATCCCCAAAACCATCCTCCTGTACAGTAATAGGTACGAGTCTTCAATAACACAGGATGTAATGAAGGCTTAAATAATAATTTTTTTTATTGGACAATTAATTAACTATTATTTTTATTAAAATATATCCTTTGTTTACCGTCCATCAAGCAGCAATATTAAGTAAACAATGTATGCTTAGGGTAGACCTTCAAATGAACGGGACGGGGATGTTTATTTGAATTGTAACCATTTTTGATTTTTCATTCTTATTTTAATTGAACAAACAGCGCTATTTTGTAAAATAGTGGAACACAAAGGAAATTGAGATCGCTGCGACATTCCTTTCCTTTTCAAAGTAAAGAAAGGCCGTCTAATTTTGGTTCGTCACGTGACAACAAAACTTGTATTATACTGGTTTGTGTCTTTGTGAATCCGTTGCAAAAATCAAAACAGCCATAAACAAAATAACTCTAGTGGTTACTTCTAGTTGTATCTGTTTGTATCTAGTTTATTGTTTATATAGACATTACTTACAGTTTAATTTAAGTTTATATAGACATATCTAGTTTATATAGACATTATCTACAGTTTAATTAAAGTTTATAGACATATCTAGTTTTAGTCAAGTGGAAGTGAATACTGAAATTTACAAAACGTGAGTATTTTAGTCATTTATTAATGTTTAATGAAGTTTATTCAACGTGTATTTACTAACTATTTATAATTATTAAGAGGGATTTCACAAAACTGAAAGCGGGTATACACAAAATTCAGACAGCGTTGAAAAGAAATACGTTTATTTTTTTATTTAAGTTGTGCTGTGGTTTTGAAAGAATGGCTAATATGAATACCATAAATTAAAAATGGTGTTGCCCTCTAAGTGCTACTCCCTCTTAATTTGCCTTACTAGTGGCTGTTTTTTTAAACTAAGTAATTTATATTTTTCAGAACTACACCATGGATAAAGCGGTAATATACATTTTTTAAAATATTTCCTTTTAAATATGAAAATTGATAGTAATTCAGTAATTTATCTTTCTTATCAATTGAAAATTAGGCTTCAGAGTGCACAAAATATTTCAATTCAAGATCATATTTGATCCTGGGATTATAAAATAACATGTTTATCATGAATAGGGACGGATTTATAAGTTTTTGCATGCTCTATTTGCAAACTCATATGGTTCTAGTGGACTGCCGCACTAGTATGGAAATTAAGTAGCGGTAACTCTCTAGTAATCTGTATGATGACAAAATCTAAAAGACGTGTAGCGATTTAAATTACAGCGCATATGAAAAAAGTTCTTTCAAATGTTTCCATATCAATTTTTATTTTTTATTTTTATTTTTCATGTTATGGGCCGAGATCTAGGAACAGCGAATTTCGAAGCACCTCCACGCGCATCAACTGCTTTGGTTATTATCACTACCCTTACTAGAATTTTTAATTGTTTTGAAAGTTGTGACGTCATAAATGCTTCTTTTTATGACAACCGATTTTTACTTAGGGGATGTTGGCCTGTTGGCCATAACTTTCCATCCATAGATTTTCGTATGCTAATATTCCCAAACTGAAATTCATTTTTATTGTTGTACATGAATGATGAATCTTTCTTTCGCTACTTTTTATTCCAATCGATAGATTATACTGTAAGCACTTCATATACAATCAAATAATTGACAGGATACCTTATTTTTTAAAGGAAATATTAATTAAATAATTTCAGTGCATTTGTAAGTTTATAAGTTAATTGTTTTGCATTTTTTATGTTTAGGCTTAGAAAAACGTTGCATTTGTAAGTTTATAAGTTAATTGTTTTGCATTTTTATGTTTAGGCTTAGAAATACCTTGCATTTGTAAGTTTATAAGTTAATTGTTTTGCATTTTTTATGTTTAGGCTTAGAAAAACGTTGTATTTATTAATTTAATCTTTATGTTTATGCTGAAATATATGTATCTACTATACTGTACTGTAAATTTGATAGGGCGATTTCTTACATGGGTTTTAAGAGAAAATGTGTATAGAAACTTCGTAAAAAAAGATTTTGAACAATAAGTGATAACTGATAAGTAATGATAAATAACGCATTCCTTGTGCATATTAATATAATAAATATTATCTTTAAACATACAAGAAATTGGTTTTGCATTTATGTAGGATACACCCTGTATACAATATCAAAAGAAAGACATTGCGGGAACAAATACCTGTGACGTCACATGAATGTTCAATAAGGAATATTTAAAAAATGTCACACGATGACGCTAGCGTGATGTAAAATCAAGGACGTCGCATGAACGTTCAATAAGCAATATTTAAAAAATGTCGCAGGATAACGCTAGCGCGATGTAAAATCATGAACGTTTCGTTAATGTTATGTTTGTGACGTTACAAAACTAACGTCGCTGACGCGGACATAAGCAATTGCAATAACGTTACACAGATGTTTATATGACTCAAACAGTAACATCACATGCAACAAAACCACATCACTACAACGTAGTTGTTACGTTTTATTTCTTAGTGGGATAGGTTTGAAATCCGCAAACTGTCACCCTAAAAAGCTCATTAGAAATTATATTTAATTTCGAATTCCTTCTATTCGAATGAAAAGTTTATATAATTCAAAGATTAATTCCTTAGACTAACATAACTTAACCTACTATACATCTTGGCGAGTGTAAACATTACCTTTGTATGTATTTTGGCAGGAATATATAAATAAAATAAATACATAGCTTGAAATATTTTACTTTCAGAATATTAGTTTGTTTGTTCTATTTTGTGTTTCGGAAGTAGTGGAAAGCATTGTGCGATAGGTAATTAGGTACAATTCTTAACTATACGTTTTAAAGATGAATCGAATTTCATATCGAACTCGCTGAAACTCACGCAGTCTCGTGAACAGTTTGAAACGGACTGTAATAAAATAGTACGCATGGTCGCATGCACTTATCGCAAAGTGAAATAAGTTACAATGAAATGCAATAACAGGGTCACCGTGAAAGCTACTACAATTTGCATTTATCAAATTTATATCTAATCCATATTTTTATGAAATTGGGAAACTCATTAATGGCAACTATCGTAGGTACCATTAGGCGTCCTAAAATATCCAAGTTTTTATGCGGTATACGTATACGTAGGTAATATATTTTTTGAAATGGTTTAGAGTTTGGTACAAATTAGAGGGAGTGGTTGTTTTTGAATTTTCATTTTCTCCCAATTCTTCAGTCTATGAATCACTGGCATCCATGCTCTACTAAGTCTCAACCTGTCCTCCCTGTTCATGTTCAGTTGATGCTTCTCGAACTCTATCACCTCTCTAATTATTTGAGGGATCCTTGTCCAAGAGTGTTCACTGTCGAAAAGACGGTTTTGATGTTATGCTTGATCACAACTTTGCCAATGTTATTCGTTAATTCATAACTTGGGACGTTCAGCATCTTCTTCTTTCCTTCGCGATTGTTCAGTTCGTTGAATGGCTTTCAAAATGCACCTTTTTCGGTAGCCGTTTCGTTGTAATGACTCAATTAAGAAGTCTTTTTCTTACTGTAAATGTTCCTTATATACGGACTGCTCTTGTAGCTAAAGTTTCATTTGAACTGGATGATGATGAGAGTCAGCGTGTAGGTAGCGATTGGTATGTATGCTTTTCCTTACACAGATTGACGGCAGCTCCCGTCCTCTTTTCTGACTATAAATACGTCCAAGAACGGTAGCCGTAGAGTGTTCCTTTCTTCAATCACCATTATGAACTGTATATTCTGATGTATGTGGTTGAGGTGATTCAGGAAATCATTAAGTGGTGGTGGGCCGTGTGGTGTCATCCACGAATCTAAACCAACATTTAGGTTTTAGCTTAGACTTTTGTAGAGCTATGGTTTCAAAGTTTTCCATGTAGATGTTGGATATTACTGATGAAACCTTCTATTTCTTCGTAAACTTCTTATTTCCAACTGGAAACGGTGTTTTTGTAACATAGCTCAACTAGTTGCACCGTGTTGGCGTCGAAGTGGTTTTAGACGGTAGCCAACGCATCGTCTACTGGCATTTTCGTGAAGAGTGAGACGACATCAAAGCTATCCTTGTAATAACACAATCTGAAATTGTACAACGGTGTGTAACTCATATTAAAAAATATCACCCATATATTTTTTAACAAAAGTGCTGAATATATGCCGTGATCTTTTCCTTCCCGTATCATGACATATTTTTCCAGAATATTTGAACAAACATTCATTTTTTGGAGCCACGCATTAAGTTTTTGACCCTTCTAACAACCAACATTTTATTTATTTACGTTTCTAATGGAAAACATACATTCCAAACTAAATTTCACTAACACAATTTGTCATGATCCCACAACTCAATTCTTGTGCTGAAATCGTTACATCGCATAGGAATTTAACTTATTTCATTTCCGCGTTCTTTGTACAGTAGTTAAAAAAAAGGTTCCTCAATTCTCAATTTCATCTATTTATAATTTCTGTGTTTGTCTAAAACTGAACCAGTTTAAGTAAACTTAGTAACTAAATTTAGAACGTACCTACCTGTGAACTTTCCGACTTTTTCGTAAATAAAAATCTTCAGCGTTTTTCACTAACATCAACTAATTACTTCGATGAAAGAGAAAATTTTGATTATACTTATCAATATAAAACCAATTCTCCATAGGTATTTAAATAAAATCAAAAAAGAACGAATTATGATTACTGTTTTTTCAAATTCGTTGTTTAATTTTGGAATTGAAATTATAGCATCGTGTAAAAAGATAAACTTTTTTCACGATGCCATAATTTTAAGTAACTTCGTCCCCGCCAAGAGAGTGGTACTTTTATCGTTGCAAGTAGGTACCACAAATATGTGTGCTCCTCAATCATAAAATTGATGATTTTTTCTTTACTAGAATCTTTACTACTTTAAATTTATATTGGAAATGACAAATTCTTTTGTACTCACTTCATAATTAATATTCTGCGTGTGCACATGAATTGCATAATGTGGAAATTACAGTACAGCCTTTTCTCCAAAAACGTATCCTCTGAGCGTTACATGATAAGCAGGAAAGGAGGTCTCATGGTCCCGATTTGCTTATTAAGCATTCTTTATGTTAATGAAAACTGTAGGAAATCGAAATCTCAGTCTAAAAGGCTGCGTAGCGTTAAAAGAGTTTCAAACCTAGAGGGTAGATATCATGCTTTATTTTACGCAGCGTACAAAATGAATTGTGCTTTCCTCGAAAAATACCCCATTATTCGGGAACTTCAATTGGGTCGTTTTTGACGTCCACACACTCCAAATGGCTACCATTTTTTGTTTGATAACTTGTACCGACGCTAAACTATAGTCGAATTTTATTTTGTGTCTTCCGTGACCCATACCTTGGCACTCCTCTGTAGATATTCTCCTGTTTGGTTGAGTTTGTTTTCCTCATTTATGTTGACGAACCCAGTAGTTCTCCAATGATTTAATAAATTCATCGGGTAGGTACACGTATCAGATATTCCCGTCAAATTTTTTCAGTTTCTGTACCAAAACATTTTCACTTCTATTTACACCTCTCGTTTTTTTGACGTTTAGCACTTCCTGTGCAATTTTGTTCTTTCAAATCAGCGATTGCAACTTCATTTCTGGTAGTCCTGGTAGTTTTCTTCAGCTTGTCTTACTCTTACATCTTGTACTTGAAATTGTTGTTGAGTCTCTTCTCTTTGATTTTATCGCTTCTTCCCATATTTTATTATCTCTTCTGGTATTCGATTTCATTTTATTTCAACTCGTGCGATTTGATCTCTCATTACTTGTCGAAACACTTTGGACTGATAATTAAATAGGCATTCCATTTGAAAAGAGACTTTTTAAAGTTTTTCTTAAGTCTGGAAATAACGTCAAATAGATACGTAACCGCGGGCAATTTTTTATTATCCGTTACAGACAATTGTGTCTCAATCTTTTGACATTGAGAACCTAAAATCCCATTTCCCTAACTTTTACCACTTTCGACTTTCAATTTTATTTGCTAAACAAGATTTTCAAATTTTTCATTGAAAAAAAATTTTTTTTCTCATTAATCGAAATTGATACGCCGATTATTTTAAGCATACTTACTAAACATTTTATGACACATCAGAATGTGAAAAAAAATTGCCTGGTTTGTATTTAAAATAAAGATGTTGATGCTCACTTCCGGTATTTCCGGAAGTGCTGCCATTTGGAAAATATTTTTATTTAATAGATTAAACACGGCTTGTCGCATGTGCAAAATTTCAAATTTCCAGCTTTTACCGTTCTTGATATACCTACTTCTAACCGATGGTCACCGTGAGACACCCTGTATAATATTTCATAATCATGACTGATTCAGAATTGCCGTTATAACACTAATGAAAATAAGAAAAACTTCATCAGTTTTATAAAAAGTTTTCCCAAATATTTAATCCAGTCAACCTCTTCGCCAGGCTTGAAGCACATACGAGTATAACTAAAACTTTTTATTTTTATTAGTGACATCGTTAGGAAGGTTTTATATGAGTTCACTTCCACAATAATGTAAAATTATAATTTTCTAAAAATATTGCCAACATATTTCCATTTGTAGGTATGTATCTCATTTTCAAATATATTTTATTTTTATCCTCAGTTAGTGTGTTATAATCTTTTATTCCGTTTTGGTATAACGCCGACATCTAACATTTTCCTAAAAGCATTGCTCCATTTTCGCGCGCCATTATTTTCCTCCACAATATCGTTCGCACAATGATGAGCATATTATGTTGTTTTTGTGCTCCTTTCCTTACAATAACTCAGTTTCAAATGTTAATGCTGCGAATTATGTGTTAGCGAAAGGGTGTTATTTTAAGAGTATGTAATTGTTTTAACTGCTTATGAAAACTGGGGACAAAATTTCTGTCTGAAATTCACTATTTCTCTATCTACTTTTCCACCGTATAGTAGAGACTGCACCAAAAAAGTATGTAGTTTAATTTTGTATATAAACATTTTATAGACACTCGGATTTTCATGTATTTTGGAATGTTATTTTGTTTCGTTAACAAATACTTATTTAAGCGCCTTTCCAACATAGCTGTACCTGCTTACAAGACTGGAAAGTCGCTGTGATAACTTTTAGCGTCCTCTTTGGTTTTAATGGAAAATTATGAACGATTTGTAATAGTTTCAGAATTTACCTGCACTTGCAATAAATTTTCCCGTTGTTTAGTTACCATAACATTAATCATGTAGTAGGTAATTGAAATTAATTATAATTTCAGATTGTACAATGTACATTCTTTAACTCCTAACATTTGCTTAGAAATTCAATTTTTCTTTTGCGGAAGATTAATCGTCCAACGCGTGTTATTCAAATTATAGCGACTATGAAAATTGTATTCGCCATAAACTTCATAGGTTTAAATTAAGGCTAATCCGGCTTATTTAATAAATACACTACACGCCTGTAACATAATCTAATTATCTAATTTAACACTGCGTGATATACCGTTAAATATGTACTATTTCTCCTTGTAATACGTTTAATTTCTATATACAATTTGTGTATAATTTAAACTTAGTAAGCGTTACAAAGAGTTTGCAGTTTGTGCTATTGTCTACCTCCATTTTATTTCCTCAACAATAAACAACGATTTATGAGTCGCATTTGTAGAGGGGTATAGCTGGTTTGAAAAACGTTTAACGCACACGTTCTTGAGAAGAATCGTTGGGTCGGGAATTAATCGATCGAATGATAAAATAGAAGTATTGAATTCCAATAATAATCTTAATTAAGATGAGGTTATCATTCAATTTGTTACGGTAACAATGGTTGGTAACGCAATTTAAAATGCAATGGTTCGGAAGGTCAGTTATAAGGGGCAATCTAATGGGGGTAGGTTAGATATGAGTATAGAACTTAAACTCAGCAAGCAAAGGAGGGTAGTCAAACCTAAAATTAATTTATATCAAGTTAACGAATATAGTTAAGTAAATTTAGGGCGCCACGATAGTTCTTTAGAAAGTTAAAGCTGGTAAACAAAACTACGAAGGTCTTAGCAGCTTTTAGTAATGATTTCTGAAAGAAAAGGTGGGTATTCGGTAAAGAAATACACTAGAATAACGGTAGTTGTGGTTATAATGAACCAAAATATAACGGTTAACACTGGTAACAATGAACAATTAAATATAGTCTTAACAAAATAATGTTTCACGACATTGAATGTAACAATAAGGGGTTTCACTTTTTACGTTGGAACGATTGAACTTCACATTTAACAATTATAATGCAAAGTAGGTAACACAAAAAAAAATACAAATATATCAGCAACCTACTTGGTAACAAAAGTCAGTAAATGTAATCAAACAACTCTTACCTCTTACTTCCCAGTAGTGTTGTTGCGCAACCACAGTACTGTTGAATTATCTAAAACGATAAGTTAATTAACAGAAAATTAGGGGTGCGACAAGCAGACCGACTGAAATATAACAGTTACGAACTTGAGTCAGTATCGAGTGTTGACATTTAACTAAATACTAAATAGCACTTGGCTTTTAAGTTTTAACTTTAAGTAAAATGAATTCTTCAAGGTAAAAGGCAATAAACATAATTGACGAAAGTAATTTTAAAGGTAATGAACAAAGTTAATGAAAATTAATTAAGAACGTAACAAAATAAATTGAATGAGCGATTTAAAGGGAATCAAAATCTGAGATATGATCAAGTAATTCAGCATAAACAATTTAAGCAGTAAACAATAGTCAAATTCAAATGATAATAAGCAAAAATGTGAGGTTAGTAAACTTATCAATTTTGTTTCCGAAAGTTGACACAAGATGGCAACAGCGGGAAATCTTGAAGTAAATAATTTTTTTAATATAGAAATTTCGGAAATTAGTACAGGTGAGGTGATGAACAGCAATTAAAGTTGTTTATCAGGAAACGAACCATCGACGTTCGGCAGCAAGTAGAACGGAGATAATTTCAGGTAGAACTCAAGACAAATTCTTCAACAAAATGGCGGTTAGCGTCATCCGCGAAGTATGGAAGCTAAAAGAAAACTGTCAAGAAAATGCTAGGACAAATAATATGAATTACTGTCAGGAATTCAAAGAAAAACGCGATATTTAATACAAAATAGATTAGGTACATACCTCGAGGATTAGTATTTCCAGGAGCGTAGCAAACCTTTTAACGTAAATGAAATTAATGCGTAAAGTCGTATAATACCTACGATTTAATGATATCTAGAATAAGCATGGTGTTTCTAAATAGGCCATAATAAACGTTGAAACTTTCACTTAAAGACGATAAATATCGATTATAAGAAAATTGTGAAAATTCGGTAGCACTACTAACGTATACTTCAGCGACGTAAAGTAGAAAGATACGCAATTAGAAATCGGGGTACTATTTATGTAAGCTCGGAAATTTGATTTTCAATCTGAAACGGAACGAACGAAAACGGATGGTCAGCCAATCAGAGACTAAATGACGTACACTGATAGCCAATTCGAATATTATAAATCTCCGCCAAGTAGAAAATCTGTAACGGAACCAACCCAAACGCCGCGACCAGACCTACGCTTCTCTTTAAGAAAAAAACAGAAGAGATGCAAAAAAAAAGTATCGGGAGCGAACTCTTTTAACAAAGTAGAGAATTAGGAAATTCGTAACTGTAATTCTTACTAAAATCAATACGATTGACTTTTGCGAATTAGGCAAAGAATCGAGCAACATAACAAATTTTTTATATTTGAGGCAGGACTTCAGTGTCCAATTAATGTAATCTCACGAGTATTTTCCAACACAGCACCACTTTTGTGTTTTCGAATCAACATGTAGTGTAGGTATACAAAAACAACGTGAAGAACAAAACATGAAGTCGTATAAGTACGTGGCTGATTTTACTCTATAAATTTGCCGATGAACATATAATTTCTCTCTATATAATTTCCTTTCCTCTCAATACACTTTTCCACCTGTCGACCAATTGCTTCCATTCCATTCGATTCGAGAAGAACCGTTTTGACTACGTTCCAAATGCTTATCGCTATCTTTACGTCGCGTCGTCCGCGGCGAAATGCACGTCAATTTTAGATTTTAAAATTACATCTTATTTCGTAAAAATTTCATCCCTAAGTTTAACACCGTTAGAATGAAGGTTGCAACCACTAAATATTTAAATGGCAAGTAGGAGCTTGTGACCCCTTACACCTTCGGCTTTGATAAGTGATAAGAGAATAGTTATTTACTTTTTAAGTAGGAGCTTGTGATGCATTAATCTTCATTGTCTGTCGGCAATGTTTTCAAATCTGACGTGTTTCAGGATTTTTTATAAATATACACAATTTATTGGTGAAATAACGAATTTATTTCCACACTGTATAACAAACATTTAAAATTAACAATTTTTAATCTGTTAATTAAAGATTAGGTTGTTTATTTATTTTTATTATATATTGCATACATCTATTCAACTTTTCGTAATTGTGAGACACTCAGAGCGTTGAATTCTTGTTAATGTCCATTTTCTCCAAATTAATTATCGTGAACTGCACGTTAAAATTAATTGGACGTTTTTACCACTATCGGAGTAAAAATGCAAGGCCTCTGACTTTAGAAGCTTGTATCTCAGTAATTAGCAATCATAACTTAATGAAATAAAGTGCATTTAAAAGATCATTTATTCCTACATAAAGGTGTACAGTTTTAGATTTTTGCAACACATCGTTAATTTTCTGTATTAATGTATGTGCGAAAAAGCGCTAATTATGACTCAAATCGCACAAGCGCTCGACTTTAAAAATTAATTACGGCTATGTTATTGAAACTAAGTGGTAGATACTTATATATTTGACAAGTGTGTACTTTTTTGTCGGTGTGAGATGCTTTTGACTGAGGCCAATTGGATTAGTCTTAAAACTATAATGAAAAAAACGACATCTTGTCGTAACTCAATACCTGAACGATATTAATAATATTGACAGTAACATAACAAGATTAAAGCAATTATATTGTGGTCTAACACGATTCACAAAAATAATGCCATGTATACATGTTTTGTTTAAAAGAAATTTGGAAAAAAGAATGGATGCTTGCGTTCGCGAGGCGAGGTGCAGTACGGGGTGGAAGATGGTGCCGTACACTATTGCTATGAAGCGCATGGTTTTGTACAATGCTAAAGAATAATCACATTGTTGTGGTTTGCCGCTCACGATGTACGATGTGGTAGATTACCTCTCGCGAGAATATGTGCGTCTTTCTTTCGCGATAATTATAACATTTACTTTGCGAATTACAAGAAAACAAACTTTGTTTTCAATAAAGCAATAATGCAGCTCGATTTGAGTAATACAAATTTAGCATTTAAAACAAGAATTTTTTCTTCAGTTACCGTATATTGCAAAATAGCACATTTTCGGTTAGGGCTTATAAAACCAGTTAATTATATGAATGATCAATATTTATTGGCTGTCGACTTTTCAGAAGTATGTGCGCTACAACATTTGTAAATTTGGTAACAATTTATGAAACAATAACAATTTTATGATAAGTTAAAACTCACCGTCAGCCAGGAAAATACTAAATACAGCGTTTTTATTGCTGTTAATTCAAATAAAAGTTAAACAACTGATTCTACCAATTTGATTTGTACACATGTTAAACATATATAAATGACTAATGTACTGCCCAAAAATGAAGAAATTTCACCCCCCCCCCCCCCCCCCCCAGTTTTTTCGTTATGACCACTTAAATTCAGAAGCCTTGCATTTTTACTCCGATAGTAGTAACTTAAATTCGTTTCTTTATACATTATGTATTATGATTTATTTGAATTATATTGCAGGTTTCAATTATTTTCAGATTGACTCATATTGTTCAACTACATAGATTAATTACTTGATTCATTGTGGGTTATATACATATACATATGTGGGTACATTATTTATGTACATTTTGTTTATCAATTATCACCCTTGCTTTCATTTTGAAATATTTCAGTGTTTATTTCGTAATGTGGATTTTGATTGAAAGTGTTGCGATGGCTATTAATTGTGGAAAGAAATGAAGGTAATTTACGAATAATGCTCATATTGCGGGACGAGATTTACAACCAAACAGAAGTCTCCTTGTACATTCACTATTGCTTGAAAATACCAAAATTGAACATGAATTTTACTTCAATTTGTGGAAAATTTATGAAAAACTTAAATATACGTAGCATTAATGATGATATATTTTGTGGAGAGTGTAGTGCAGCCTGCAACCAAGATGCGCAATTCTATAGACAAATCCTCGACTAAGGTCAAAAAAGAAGCCCAGGCTCTGAAGCGATAGTAAAAGTTTGGACATCCTTGGGTATACGGGGATATTGTATTCGCATCATACATTCATACAATAAGTACTGCCCACAGGTATAATGTCTAACAATAGCCGCAATTTCTAAAGTTGAAAATAATCACATATAATAACCGAGACGTGTGTATATGTTTGTGTTGCTGTACACTTTTCCGACAGTCGCCGAATCCTGACGAATGCGGATGTGATATTTTAAAACCAAAGCTATTATAAATTTATAACCTACAAATTAATGCTACAATTACTTAACCTAAGAATTACAGATGCCCCCCAAACCTTTACCTAAATATTTTTTTCGAAGTAAGTTTTAAACATTTAGTATAAAAGTCTGTCATCTTATTCAAGCGGTATTTGTGTCTAAATATATTTTCTTTACTTAGAAAATACGTTCAAAGTTTCCTTATGGAGATTACGTGTAAAATAGAATTCGCTATTTGTGCTTATTTTTCGGTAAAAATTTTGTGTAAACATGGAAAGTTTGTCTGTCCGAGGTCCTTAACCCATTTCGAACATTAAAACAATGCCAGAAAGTATTTTCGTAAAAATTTTCAAAATGACAAGTATCGGAAACTTTTTCTCGGTAACATAGAAATTTAATTATTTCAAGTTGAAAAGTTATCCAAATGATGAAAAATGATTCTATTATGCCTCGCGTTTACATTTTCATCGTTAAAATGATGTAAAAAGCAGCAACAGCATTTATCGTAGACTAATTTATGTGTCCCGATACCTTCTTTCGGTAACTTTCGAAATGTACATGTTTGTGTGCTTATTTCGAATTTAGAGATTTTGAACGATGGACGATGTCGTAGGTAACATATATAGTCGAATGTTTTCACCGAGAAAAATGTTTTTGTCTACATATTTAACTTAATTAATATCGATGAAAGTAGGTGGCAAGTGTATGGTTACGTTACACTACACTTCTAAATATACAACTTATATTGTAATTAAGAGGAAGTAAAATCCATATTTAATGCTGCACATATGCGTGTAAATGATGCCTTTAGTTAGTGAAAAAAACAAAAATTTGAAACTGTTTAAGGTAGAGAAGGTCTCTCAATAAAACAGATGTTATGCAACGTTAGACCAGCTTCTATTTGTACATTTTATGTTTTATGGTATTTTTAGTTTTACTATAGTTAAAGATGAATGTTAAAACGTTCTCCCTAAGGCCATTCGTATTCCCAAAAAGTTGCCAGTGTCCAAATTGAGTTCTTTTACATTCAAAATTCATTCTAAACTATCCTTATGAAGTTCACACGGAATTTGTTATATTTTCGTTAATTTTTGGGCAAAGACTATGTGCAAAGACGTAATTAACATTGTGAAAGGGCCATTATGTATTTTTGGTCTCAAATCTATTCCAAAAAGTTTGCATTTTACATTTTTTTAAATAATAGGTAAAAATTTACTTTAAGTAGGTAGGAACGAATTCGTATATCTTTACCAAATATCAACCCATTTTTGTGATTTTTACGTCAAATGTAATCCTTTATTTTAGTTACTTTAATAACTTGCTAAATTACAGATACCTACAGGGTCAAAAATCTGAAAAGGTACAAAAACGTAATTTTTTTTCTTTTTTCAAGCAACTAAGCCAGCTCAACAAGGTGTGATATTTTAAAACAACAGCTATTACAACCTACAATCACAGATACCCCCTCCCCCCAAAGCACGCAAAACGCGAGAATCGCGTGTACCCCCGTTTATAATTGAATATTAGGGAATCATATTTTTATTGTCCACTTTTTAAACTTTCAACAATCCTCGATATAAATTAAAGAAATTGAGAATTGGTTTAATTTAAGAAACTTAATTAAATGAAATTAGTACGTCATTATCGAATAATGATTAATTGCACACATACCGCTTCAGCAACACATTTATACTTTTATGCTCTACAGGGTGATTCAAAAATGGCGCGTAAGCTCTTCAGCACGTTGTAGAGGACGGTTATTTGAACTATAGAAAAATCAGAAAAAAATTTTAGCTGCTACATTTTTGTAGTTACCAACGAAGAAGTAAATTGTAGACTTGGCAACACGGCTGCAGCTATGTAGTACATAAGTGGCTTTTATTTCCTTCCATTTATACAATAGTGAGCTTATTTAATTAAACAACAAATTCAGTAAAGTCTTGCAGCTCTGTTGGCATTATTACGGCATTCGCCTAAAACTAAGAACATATCTGCGTACTCGTTATTGGAATACATGATCGTAATGTTGACAATCGATGACAGTGACTGAAAAAAACATAACTGTACTTACTTAGATATGGTGATTAAAAGTTTCAAGCATCGTTGCCACATATTTTTTTCAAACGACTTGGTACCAAAATATCGAATTTGAAACCTAATATTTCACCAAAATCAACAATATATTTAGATAAGACTTGAAAAAGCCATTTTCATGGCGAAACGTTGTCAACAATAAGTAGTGTTAAATAAAAACATCTTGGCAGAAATCCCTCAACCCTTACGTATACTAATTTTTAATAATTACTGCCGTATAACCTCATATAATAATTAGTGTGTATGTGTATATTAATACGAGCTCTTATAAAAAAATGTGACTATAAAACAAACGGAAATATGTATTAGAAAATTTGTAGAGAAAATTAGGAATCCATGATACTTTTCATCTTCAACTCAAATAAAGTGAAAAAAGTTTGGGTAGTTCAACTGCTAGATATTGTTATGCAAGAAGGAACTTATTTTAACCTCCATCCACGTTGTTTATTTTTGTCTCTCAATAACTAATTATTCGAATTGTCAGTGTTTCTTATAAAATTATTGAAATGTTAGCAATTGTAGCTTTCTGCTTAAATTATAAGGTTCATTTAACACGTAGGATTATTACGTAGATTAACACATACAATTTGAAAATGAAACTGTTCGTATGAGTGAATTTATGTTTAATTTCAAATTTTAATTTAAATTAATTTAATCATGTTTTAATTCATACCTACTGTGGTTTCGCACATGCAAAGTCGTAATCTCTGTAAATTCGTTTTACTCTTTACTTTGCGTCGTTTTATCTTATTGTATGCTGGTTTGTTTCTTGAATGTCTTATTGTAATTTGTAAACGAAGTCTTTGTTTATTACCGAATGAAGTACTTATTAGATAAATAATTAATTATAACTTTCCCTATTTACTTTAGGAAATCAAGAAATATATGTACACGTTTGTGTATGTCATTATTCATTAGTGAAGATGTTAATTTAAAATCGGAAGATAAATATTTACACCTTCGCATTCGAATTTACAGTGACATTTTTTATCAATGAATCTCTGTAAATTGTGTTGAATTGAAAAGATAAGTAGTAGATTGAGAAACACATAATATTTAATATTCGTCAACTACAATAAATAATCTGTGCTGTATCATCTCATCTCTAATTAGAATATGTCGTAACGTAACACTCGTAACGTAAAATTGCCAAGGGAGTTAGAAGCGAGGGTCTTACAAATAACGAAACGAAATGCGACGTTGAAACTGATACATTAGGGGGTTCATTTGTTTTTGAGGAAATTCAATTAAATGTTAAATCCAAACGAAAATGCTCTCAATTCAATATCAAAGATACGAAAAAAGAGTTTCACATGAAAGTATCTGTTTTCGAATAAGACCATTATAAGTATCGTATCATGTCGAACAAAAATTCAATAAGGCTGCTTTTGAGGTAACCGTATTCATTCCCTTAATTTAGTGGATTTGGATTTTTGGGTTGTCGAATAGAATCTTCAACGATGTAAGGTAATGTATGATTGAATAAAAATATCAGCAAAATTAATTGTTTTTTACATTTTAATCAAGTAGGCTTACATTATTTATTAATAGTAGGTAAGTAGGTGATGAAAAACAATAACAAAGTTTACATAATTTATCAAACTTAATCTAAAGTTAAAGCTACTGTTAATTTTTGCAGTAGATTTAAAAACAATAACATTGTTGAATAGACAATGAAGAGACCTTTTAAATGATGTATCGTAAGCTCCTATTTCCATTTAATTATTTAGGGGTTGCAACCCTCACTCTAATGGTGTTAAATTGAGGGATGAAATTTTTACGCACTAAGATGTAATTTTAAATCTAAAATTGACGTGTTTAGGAATTTTTTATAAATATTCGCAATTATTAAAATAACCAATTTACTTATATTGGCTGTTCCACACTGTACATATAAGATATTATTCTACTGTTGAGATGTGATATCCATTTTGTAATCAGGCGTAAGAAACAAAAATGTCTGCCGTTAGGTGCGAAGAGCGATATAATGGGGTTGTGGTCAAGTTGGGAGTTTTGGTCAACATATATCAACAGAAGAATAAACTTCTCATCACTAAGTAAATACTTTACTATTTCACTATGTCAATTCTAAATAATGGCAGATACTCTCGAAGCACGAACGATGAAACTACCCACATATTGAACTACATTGATGTTTCTAAATATCTTGTTTGTTAAATTGTCCTATCGAGTAAATACAGAGTAAATTTGTGTCGTTTAAATTCTAATCTGTTTCTTTTAGCAATTTGACTCGAAAAACTGTCAAGCTAAAAATGCTCCACCTTGACAGTTTTTCTCGTTTAATTGCTAGGCAACAGATTTTTATTAACCCAAATTTACTCGGTACAAAGCAAACCTTTTGTGCAATTATAAGTGACAAGTTCTCCATTATATTGGGTACAACCATGGGATTGCCCCCCCAAAAAATTTAACAAAAAAAGACTAAAAATTCAAAACTTAATTTTTGAATTTAGTCTTAGAGGCATCAAAAAGTCGCTATATGAGCTTCAAGTATTTGTTTTAAACGGATACAAAGATTGAAGAACATTATAGCTATACACGTGGGCTACAGATAGGTAGGTAGATACCCCCCCCCCCCCCCCATGAAAATGTTGGTATTACGCCTCTGAGCACAACTGCACAGAAATGATACATACTTTTGAGCGTAAGTTAAAAGATAAAACATTCAACATGAAGTCTAATTGTCTCAAACACTCAAATGAAAATAACGAATTACGATTGTGATTATTATGACGAATTATAGCTCTGACCGAGGTGGCCGTTGTGGTCATCGTCAGTTGACGTCGAATCTAAAAAGCGTCGGTCCCCGTTATCATCATTGCGGTGGTTGTGATCAAGAACTTTTGTCTGACGTTGCGATCAGTCCCCAAATGGTCTTATCGAAAACATTGATGAAACTTCTTTCGTATCTTTTATACCTACATACGATGACATTTGACATGTATGAAAATGGCAATTTTTAGTTTTCCTTTAAATAAGTTTTGAGGGGATCGACTTTTTCAAACAGGTTTTAAACCAGCTTATACAGCTACAAAACATTGCCCATTTAACCAAATCTCCATCTTCAAGAATAAGAAAGTACCATGCAACTCCACTCGATCTTGGACACTCTGTATATGAAGTTTGATCACTGCCTGTATTATTTTTCAAAACTCCAAAAGAAATATGGTCCGGTCTGAAACCAAGTGTAAATCATATGCGTATATTTGGTTGTGATGCCATGGTGCACCCACCTAAAGAAAAACGAAAGAAATGGGATACGAAGGCACACAGAATGATTTTCATTGGATATTGTGAGAACAGTTATAAATTTGTAATACCTAACTCTAGGAAAGTAATAAAAAGCAGAGACGCCATATTTCTTGAATCTATCGTAAAAAGAGGTTATGTTCCCGTCGAGTTGTCACAGAAGAACCCTGATACAGACAGAGATCCGTTAAAAACAGATGTTTCAACAGAAGAGAAACAATAAACAGAAACACAATGTGATAGTAATGAAGATGAGGATGATGATGAAATAAATGAAAATACAGAAAGTTCAATAGAAACCCTTTGAGATCGTGGCACCGTTCAGAAACCTGGGAAGTTTGACGATTTTGTCATGACTGCGTGCAATGAAATTATAGAAAAAGTAAAAGTACCAGTCACTTACCGCGAAGATATGCAAAGTGAAGACAAAATTAAATGGCAAGAAGCAATAATAAGTGAAATTGCTTCACTTAAAGAAAATGAGACTTGGGATCTTGCCAATTTACCAAAAGGAAGAAAAGCACTTCCATGTAAATCGGTTTTCAAATTGAAAACTAAGCCCGACTGTTTTATAGACCGTTACAAGGCGAGACTGGTAGTAAGAGGTTTTTCACAAACATCGGGATTAGACTACGACAAAACTTTTAGTCCTGTTGTTCGAATGAGCACACTAAAACTATCATTATGACAATTTGATGTATCTAAGCGTTCTTCAACGGAAAAGTTGAAGAAGAAATATAAATATAAACAGATCCATGTCTTTATATACGAAAAGATGGAATTTCAAAAATTTTACATTGGTAAAAAGTGGAGAGGATGTTGGAATGTAGATAATATGTTAATGGATCTAGTTGTAGTGTTTATAAATGTCAGTGTTGTTACTTTCTCAAAGGTTGTTACGTTGTTGTATAATATTTAACTTAGGGGGAACTATGTCTTAACAATAGCCCCCCCCCCCTCCCTATTTTCACTCCCATCTACACCTTTTTGAAAATGCCAGTTTAAGATTATTATTTATTGCTTGATAATCGGAGTGGCATCTTTCGAAACATGTCGCACTTGTAACTGTTGAAGTTTATTGGTAATTTCATCGTCATCACATTAAAGATTATCAAGGGGAGGTTGTGAGCTGCTCATATATTGCTTTTAAGGTAACCTTATTAGTTTTTGAAAGTCAGTGCTATACCTGATGACAAGCTATATTACAGCAGAAAAGTTATCATTTTTACAAATACCTACCCCCTGTTTTTTGTTTTTGAAAATCTATTTTGTTTGTCAAATCATTGCAGTTTTATATACTACTACCAAAGAGTATATTATATACTGTTTGCTACTACTATGTATATCTACAGATAGCCAAACAGGCAATATACAAGATTTTTTAAAACCCAGAAGGGTTATCTATCAATCGAGTGTTTCGAGGGGAAAAAATGATGGTATTATTTACATTAAACTGTCATATTTGTTTTGATTTAGCTCGAAATTATACGTTGTGCTTGGGTTTACAAAAAAAACAAATCGACCGGATTTCTTGCAGCCATTGGCAGTATTGAAAATTTGGATTCACAATGAAAGGTATGGGTTATGAGTTTAAGTGGAAAATGATAGATATTATGATATTATGAAATAGATATTTTGATTACTATAGGTCTAAATTTACGTCATTGCGCATTGCAACTACAAAAAATATTAGTGAGCTCCAAATTACCTACAATGAAGTCAGAAATTAAGATTGTACATTCATTAGTAAAACATGAAAGCTGACCTCATGGAAACTAAAAAATAAAGTAGTTTTCAAAACCATACCTCCTACATTTTCGAGTATCCTTTGCCAAAAATGCCAAAAATAAAAGACAAGACATCACACATTTTAGTATTTATAATCCCCTTCTGCCAACAGTAACTGCGAAGATATTTAATTAGTGATAACAATACCTACTTACATAATAAAAAAAATAAATGATTAGATCATATACGCAAATAGAAAATGTATTTATGCTATTTTCCATAACTAAGAAAATTTCATCCAATACGTTCCATTAATGAATGCAAATTACTACACTGGCTATGGCTGATTGGCTAAACCAAAAAACAGTGGATAACTGAAAATTTAAATAGGTAATCGATTTTCCCCTTCATGTTAACTACACGTTTTTGTTTGTGATTTTAAAAAGTTCTAAATTTTTGTGAAACTTTTACACCACCAAGGATAGCAACGAGTGATTAAGTACTTACATATTTTGGATACGGCACGAAAATCATTATAATCCAGACCTATGCATTTTAAGTCAGTCTATGCTAACGTACACAGTTCTCGAAGTTGGGAGCCACTTGGGAAATAAAATTCATCTACTCAATGCACACAATGCAAGTTTCTCCCATGAAAGGGAATGACCCATTTATACATTTATAATGAGGGTTAATGTGATAATAATATGTGGGTTGGATGTAGATCAAGTAAAATTTGAATTGCAAATATATGTAATATTATAGTAAGCTAATTATGTAATTAGCGTTTTGACGAGTTCCCATATTGAAGTGTGAAGTGAACCATGATTTTCTCCCCAAAAAAAGGATAAACAATTTAACATTCAACATGTCGATAATGAATTACTTAAAAGTGCTTCTCCTTATCTCGTTTTTTTACAACACATATAACTTATAAAGCCTATTAAAATTCTAAATCGAAGTTTGATCACTGCCTGTATTGACAAATCTTCATACACGTTCAGCCTAATTTTTGTGTATGTGCGGACTACAGCTATAACACGATGTAAGACGTTTCTCCAATATTTCTTTTCATTAACAAGTTGTGTTTGAAGTGTGTTCAAATTTCGCGCGCATACGTTTTGGTAATTTTAGAATGAGAATGTTTAACGAAGTGAGTTGACAGTTGAGTCAATAGCGTCGCATTGTTTTCACTTTGTTGTCTTTGGTAATCTCGTTTATTATATAAATCAGGCTAAATTAAAGACTATTCCGAATTATTGAATTTAATTTCAATTTATTAATTATCCGAATAATTCTTTACAGTTTAATGTAAAGAATGTGTATTTAAATTGACAGTTACTAGGTACCGTACCGTACCAACTCTATGGGATTTTTATTTATTTATTTATTTATTTATAAGTCATGTACCACGCCTCAAGGCATTTACATTTGTCAACAATTAAACAAACTAGATTACAAACAAGATACTAACAATGAACTACAGAAATACAAACAACAAATTACTGTTCCATCTTATAACTGTAGTGATGGAAGTCATCATGATTGTAAAAGGCATTCCGTAACAAAAAATTCTTTATTCTGGATTTAAATTGTTTTACACTTGCCGATCTGATAGACAACGGAATGCAATTAAATAAAGATTGGGATTGATAAACTAAGCCATTTTGAGTGGTGGTAAGCCTGCAGAAATTAACCCTTAAATCATTCCGATGTCGAGTGTAATGCGAATGTAGGTTTGATTGATATGTGTAATTCCACAGGTTGGTTTTTACATAGCATACTGCCGCTAATATGTACATATAAACACGGCAGTGTTAGAATCTGTAAGTCCACAAAAGCCTTTCGGCAATCTTCCCGGTATCCTAAGCCGGCTATGACTCTGATACACTTGCGCTGCATCTTAAAAACATGTCTCCACGATGGACAATGCCCCCACGCAAGAATGGCGTAACTTAGTGTACTTTGTACTAGGCCATAGTAAGCCTTTTTTAATATTCCAATCGATGCAATTGCTTTTAATCTTCTCAACAAAAATATATATTTTATTCACTAGTACCAACTGTAAAAATTAAATGAACTCGGAGGAAGTCCAAACGCGCTTCAATCATTCTCGAGCACACTGTATGTACCTACCTACTACATACGAGTATACGTTTAACGTTTAATACTTTACTTTATTTATTTTATTTTATTTACCTTTATTCCTCCATGTACGTGGTAAACTCTTTCTATAGTAATTAGGTAGTACTTACTTACTAATTTGTTTGATACAAAATAGTCAATAAAATTAAATATTTAATTTAACTCATCAAAATTTGTCACTCTGACCTTATAGCTCATTAAGCGCATACCTACGTAAATACGCCGCTGCGTAAATATCACGAAGCTCCATAAAGTAAATTTAGATGAAATTAATTACCTACATCTTGTAAAAATTCTCTCTGTATCCATCTATGTATGTATGGAGATGCGGCAAAATGTACAATCTCATTTTGTTGCTTCTACTTTTATGCTTCTGCATTGTTTTAAATGACTTGATAAAATGCATTGAAATGCCCACTTTTGCGTGATTAGTACCCTTCTAGGACACCAGATTAGTAGTAACGTTCAACTGAGTGCTACCAATTCCATTAAACATTCAAGTACTACATTAAAAGTATATATAATCTAAATAACAAAGTTAAGACGGCTAGATAAGCGCGCAAGACGATTGATTATTTCTTCGGGATGACAGCTGTAATCTCAAAATTAACATTATTATTCTTATTCTTTGTGTTTAGAAACAGTGATTGAGCCTTTAATGAATATTTCAGGGGGGGTTTTAACCCAAGAACCCCCCCCCCCCCCCTTCGGTACGCGCCTGGTGTTATTAACCTTTTTATGTAAGTAATTTTGATATAATATAATATAATATAATATAATGGAAACATATTTTATAGTGAGTCAAGGGGCCATCCTTAAACGAAATGCTGTCATGTCATTTCCATACCTTTCTAGAATTTATTCGATTAAGATTAACGCGTCAACCGCAACTGCACAAAATTATGTGGTTTTAAACCAACGAAGTAATGCATAATACAATATTTAATTTATTTATAATCAAATTCAATAAGAGAATACAAGCTTATCATGAGTTCAGTAACCATTTCCGCTAAATTATTTTGATAACAAAATAATAACCTTTAATCAATTTATGGACATTAACTATAACAAAATGATATGTTATCGAATCGTGTTATGTAATATTTTTTTATTTGTTACTTCTTCCTTCCCATACGAAATTAATGATGCAGCTTTTTTAATAATTTGTTTTCTTTCCAGCATTTAGAAGACAAAATCGAAACAGTAGCGGACCTTGAAGAAAAAACAAAATGTCAGTTAATCTTAGAACATGCAAACGTAAGTAATCAAATTTAATTTCCCGTAAACTTTATAAAGGTGAACAGAAAATGATTCCACAAAAAGCGAGTAGATTTGTTTATTGTTTTTCAAACTCGTTCGTATTACAGTATGTGTATAAAATCGATGACCGGAATAGTTATTATGAAATATACTGCTCAGTGACATATACATAATAATATAACCTAGGCACAAAAAGGCATTTCATAATATTAATTTAATGTTTTCACTTTATGGTTTTGCTTTTTAGTTTTTCATTTAAAAGATCATTTATTCCTACAAAATGGTGTACTTACAATTTTAAATTTTTGCAACACATCGTTAATTTTCTGTATCAATGTATGTGCAAAGAAGCGCTAATTATGACTCAAATCGTACAAGCGCTCGACTTTAAAAATTAATTACGGCTATATTATTGAAGCTGAATGGTAGATACTTATATATTTGAAAAATGTATACTTGTATGTCGGTGTGAGATGCTTTTCAGGCCAATTGGTTAATTAGTCTTAAAGCCATAATAAGAAAAACATCTTGTATAACTGAGTGCGTATGCGTACCTGAAAGTTCGTTATTAACAATATTGATTGATAGTAACATAAAAAATTAAACCAATTATGTTGTGGTCTAACACGATTCAAAAAAAGAATGTCATATATACATCCTATTATTTAAAATAGATTTGGACAAAAGGATGGGTGCTTCGGTCCGCGCGGTGAAGTGTAGTGCGCGAGGAAGCTGTTGTCCTACACTATTGCTATGAAGTATATGGTTCTGTACAATGCAAATGAATAATCACATTATTGTGGTTTGCCGTTCGCTGTGTGCGATGTTGAAGATTACCTGTCGCGACAATATGTGCAAGAAAACAAATTTTGTTTTCAATAAACGAATAATGCAGCTTGATTTCAATACTAGAAATTTACCATCTAAAACAAGAATGTTTGTTTAGTTTCCGTATGTTTGAAAATAATGAAATGTTCGGTTATAGCTCATATAACCAGTTAATTATATCAATAATCGACATTTATGAGCTTTAGACTTTTGAGAAGTATGTGTGCTACAACATTTTTAAATTTGGTAACAATTTATGGAACAATAACAATTTTATGATAAGGTAAAACTGACCGTCAGCCAGTAAAATGCTAAATGCAGTCGTGTTGTTAATTAAAATAATAGTTTAATTGTTTCTCCCATTTTGATTTTGCACACGTTAAACATACAGGGTTAGCCAAATGTCCGGCAATGGATCGATTAGGTACAGCCAAAGGAAGCGATGTAGAGATACCGGGTTTGCGGGAGGCTATTTGGTAAATGATAATCTATTTTAGCAAATTTAGGAGATGTCTGTGACGTCACATCCGGATAAGCTATTATCGCATCGACACTTTTTTTAAATGAAATGTACTGTTGGGTTTCTCAAAGAATTTGAAGTACCTACTTTGATATTAGATGCATGGTATTTGAAATTGATAATTTCGGTGAGAAAAAAATGAAAAATACGAGATACAGATCATTAATTATTAGTTATACCATTGAATAAATAATCAATGGTTATACTTTAAATTTGTATTTTCTTCATGCACTGATGAGTTTACGACTATGGAATTACTCATTTTATGCATCTCGACTCCATAAGGAAGCGAATAACAAACGCCGCTATCAATCACGGTATTGATTTTATTGTTTAACACGGTTCATTTCGTTGGCATAAAAGAATTATTGTTCCGGAAAGTGTAACTAATTTAAAATTGTTTTTGTTAATTAATAGCTTTAGTATAACATATGCGATTAACTTAATCAAAGTAACAAGCTATAATTATTGTAACTTTAACGATAAGAGAAGCTCAAAACAATACACGTCGTTTGCAGAAAATGAACACACTCCGTGGCCCATTCTTTCAGTAAGCTTAAGAAATGTATCTGGTGCACCACATTGACGCTTTTACTGTTTTTCCACATTAGTTGGTTGTAAACGAAAATGTGAAAAAAACGAATTTACATTATCAATCTTCTAATTAATGAAACTGTAACCGAATTAAAAACAATGTGCGTATAAGTTGGTGTTTAATTATCAACGTGTTTAATGCTGAACGCAGAAGGCATACGATATGGGCTAAGGTAATTGATTTATAACTCTTTAAATAATTTACATTTGTAAATAACAGAATGGAATAATCCAGATCACGTGTAGGCTGTTTTCTTGTCATTCTCAGTTGGAAGTATTTTCATTAAGTTCATTCGAAGTTAGTCTACCTCTTTGAAATAAGTTGGGGTTTAGATACAAATAGAAACTAAACAAACACTTAACGTTAAGGAACTTTTCAGTTTATCTATGGAAAGACTAAATTCTTCATTAAGTCCCTCCCAGATCTCTTTTCAACATTCAGGCGTAATATTAAATCGGTACGTTGAAAAGTTAGTTATTTTTGTGAAAATTTTGAGCAATTCCTATCCCCCCCCTAAGCAAATTTCAAACACGAACTGTCTAAGAACTTTATACTATCGATTTGTGTTTAAAAGTTGACAAATTTAATAACTGCTGAAGTTTTGTTGTATAAAGGAACTCGTGTGCTCATTTTTGATTCAAATAAGATTATTTTTAAATCAATTTAAAAACATTTGTGCAACCTATTTGGCAGCAATACATTTTTTCTGTTATTATGTCAATATTTTGGAAAATTTTAAATTACACGCAGGAAGCAAGTAAAACTATGTTTAAGTATATTACAGGAAGTTAAGGAGTTAACAATTTGGTATTACAGGATCATCTCTTTGAAATGTAACTACATATACAGGGTTAATGGTATGTACTTATTTTAAGGGGGCATTTCTGAATCAACTTTAAGTCGAAAAGTTCATTTAAACGTATGTTGTAAAATGCTTGGTTTTCGATATACCTACGAGGTGCTAAAGTTTTTAATTTTATTTCGTTTTTTGTTAAAAATCTCGAAGACGGTTTAAGCTATTAAACTTAATTTTGGCACAAATTGTTCCGGTATAGAACACACTTTTTGATTTAAAATTATTTTTATTTTTTTAACCAGTGGCGTAGCTATGGCTAAACCCCGGTACAATTTTAACGAAAAAAAGTTAAAAGAAAAAAATGGTTTATTCTTAATTACCAATCAATCATAAACAAAAAAGGTCTGTTTCATTTTTGTCGTATAACTTCTCGTTTGGAAGAAATCGTTAATCGAATTTTTACATAACCGCAACTTGTTACTAAGGGTAAATTGTTTAAATAAAATTAAGTTAGCCTTGTTCGTTGTAAAGCAATTTTTTTGTTCTAATGAACATTATACGTACATTATTTTGACATTTCATCAATAAGTTTGCGTTTACCTTTTAACAAAAAACGAAAAAAAATAAAAACTTTAGCACCCTGTATATGAAAACCAAGCATTTTAGGACATACGTTTATATGAACTTTTCAAATTAAAATTGGTTCAGGATTAAAATACGTACATACCATTAAGTAACACCTTGAATGCTAAGAAATCTTAAAATAATTGGGTAAAAAGGTAGTCGTAAACGACGGCGACGTACATTGTCTTTATATGACATATGATGTAATATTTCTAATAAAAGGTTTTTGCTTACTTGTACGTGCACGATACGGCTTTTGCTAACAAAGTACAAACGTTATACGAAAGAAACTCCCCAGGGTTTTATACAACGTTTAAACTCACTTATGTGCCATTTTAAATATACATATGCAGGAAATGTTTTGACTTTGGAAAATGAGGATACAGTAGGGTATTTCCAGATTTTCGCCTGAGTGAAAGATGCAAATTATCAATTCATCTCGAACGAAACTCAAACCGTTTAACCTTTGTTGCAATAAGTGTGTCTATTTATCCCCAAATATTGGTAGAAAATTTCTGCTGGAAATTTGATCTTCTTACCATATCATCTTTTGTATCTGGATAATGGTGAAAATCGTGAAAGTTGAAAAAATATCATTTCAATTGGCAATTCAAAATTATTCCATCCATATCTGTTTGTTGACAAAACTGAGTTGTAATCGTTTTGCTTAATTTCAACTTTTTTTATAACTTCAGTCCTAAGATTTGCATTCGTTAATAATTAACAGGATTTATATGCCGTTCGCCCGTTCCCCAAGCTTTCTAGTACCTTAGAATATAAATGAACTACAGATACGTTTGTTTACATTGGATTGTGAAGCCAGGACAAGGATAGCCTAATTCAGTCTTATTTATTGTACTTTGCATTGCAATGTTATCCAATTATCAACATCACAACTAAAATAGTAATTAAAATCTATAAATATCTATAATGTGTTATTGAAAATGATAAACTAAAACATTAAGCGACTGTTAAATGTGTACAGCCTTTATTAATTTACGTTCTTAAATAAAATCTTCCATAGGTACAAAGTGAGGATAATTTGACAACACAGCGGTAATTGTGCGTGCTGTCAATTATTATAAAGTGGTTGTTTAAATATAAGAAGGATTATTTTGTTCTACATTTAATTATTAAAACGGAAAAGACAATAATACCGCGATGGTTGTGTGCAAAAGAAGTCTTTTACGGACGTTCAAGGGCAAATAGAAAATATAACCTTACATAGGTAATAACGTTCATAGGCGTAGAAAGAAATTTTAATGGGGGAAGTGATTATTTACTTAAAGGAGAAGCTTAGATTATTTTCTATTTTAAGGAGAGAAGTGTGTATCTGAAGATACACATATCTACCTTGCATGTCCTGTATTCATATTATACAGTATTTGTACACTGTTTATGGTGTACAATAATGTATTTAATATTGTTATAATTTATATGACCCTTAAATACAGTACGCCACTGAACATGTAGTCTTGTTGTTTTTTCTTCTCTCTTTTTTTTCTGCGCACTCTCTCGTCAGTGTTGACTTCATGTTTTAATAACGTTCGTATATGGAAAGGCATTATGTGTTACCTTTCTATAATCTCTAAGTCAAAAATGCCGATGAACGGTGGATAGAGGACTGATCTTTTGGTACACATACCTACCTGTTGTTTTGCAAATCGTGGCCCTCTTGCAGTAAACTATTTGCTTTAAAAACGGTTTCGGACTAATTTACGGGTTCGTTGCACTTTCCCCGTAATTGGAGTACCTAGTTCAACGATAGCAACGTCAAGTAAATAATCCAGATGTGATGTAAAATAGAGGCCATCAACCTCACAATAGTGTTGCCCAAACGGTCTCGTACATAAATCCATTTAAATCCAATGAAAGAGTTGTCACAAAACCTTCCCCATGCACACAATTTATTAAGTAGTTGATCGAATTAACGAATACGATATAGATTAAGTTTCTAGATTAAATTAATTACTACGACATGTTTCGACACTACTAATTAGCATGTCATCATCAGGTATAATTAAAAATTGTAGGGACGGTTGAATTAATTGAACGTTAAAGCATGAATTTGAAAAGTCAAAACGAATTTAAATCAAAGCAAAATCAAGGGTTCAAACATCGTGAGAGTCACGCTGATCATGACTGGGAGCAAGCAGAGCAATCCAAGAAACGATTGGTTTGGATAAATTAATTAAATAACAAACACGCCATGGGGAGAAATTCAACAATTAACACAAAAATACGTTGTGAGACATAAAATTTAACGAGGCCACATTGTAGAAGCCAAAGAAACCGCACCATTAACAGTAAAAGACAAGACAATTGTTTCTTTTTCACTTTTCAAATTCACCCTTTTAACGTTCTTTTATTCAACCAACCCCACAATTTTTAATTATACCTGATGATGACATTCTAATTAGTGTTGAAACATGTCGTAGTAATAATTAATTTAATCTAGAAACTTTATCTACATCGTATCCTTTAATTGGATCAACTACTCAATAAATTATGTGCATGGGGAAGGTTTTCGATTTATAATTCATCCCCATTTCGAGAAACACTTACCTACAACAAAGATGGATTTCAATTTACATAAATCCATTTAGGTTGGCATGAGTGAGACACTCACTGAAAAGGTGGTTGTTCAGTTTACAACATCCAAAAAGTGCACTTACTGAGATAGTACGGATATGTATTCCTTACCAAACGAACTGTTTTTTAATCATTTGAAATTTTTCTGCGTACAAATTTCTCAATCGTGCAAAAGATATCTACCATAAGCGAAACGGGTGATTAGTTCTTTTACAGGTGCCGAACAGTTGTAGGGCCTTGACAAGTCTCGATCCTCCAAACGTTGCCCTTGATCTGGTAAAATTCACTTACCACCCTTATACCTTAATATGCCGTTATTCCACTGATTTTACCATTTAACTATTTACGAAGGAAGGTTA
The DNA here is from genome assembly GCA_036250285.1 of Pyrocoelia pectoralis. Taxonomy (NCBI): domain Eukaryota; kingdom Metazoa; phylum Arthropoda; class Insecta; order Coleoptera; family Lampyridae; genus Pyrocoelia; species Pyrocoelia pectoralis. The sequence goes on from CM070075.1 coordinate 12,557,374, forward strand.
TAATATGATACTATAGTACGTGCAGTGAGAAATGTTTCATATAGGATTAAAAATTCACCTGATTCTTGCTTGAACGCAAAGGGACTTCAGTAGATAGGATCATTGTATTTAATACCCAAACATGTTACAACAAAAAAGAGAACGTACTCTACAGAATTTTAAAACTGCTGTTAACGTAAAGCTATTTTCGTATACAGGGTGTAGAATTGACCATAGGGATTTCACTTAATGTTCGATTATTTCCTTCCCTAATGATTTTAGACAAAAAGGCTATTTAACTTTTTTGTAGATTAAAAAAATCTACATCCATACATATTGTTTGTTTTTATTTTACTTAATATAGCATGAAGAAAAATTGTAAATTAAAAGTGATACTTTGGCAAAAAATAGTGGTACCATGGAATGGTTGTCGTAAAAACAATAGACTATCATTGAGCATCATCGTAGTCAATGAATAAAGAAAACAAAGGAAGGAAGATAACTTATGCAGACGATTGTCCAAAAAATGATTCTTGCATATGGCGTATCTAAACTTCCGGTTTCCAATAAATAAATATTCTCTCACTAAAAGTCCACTAAAAAGTAAAATAAACTATGGAAATGTCTTTAGAATAATGAAAACCAACAAAAATACTATTACAACCCAAAAATATTGCTAAAATCGGAAGTAGATCTGATTACGCGACACCAGCCTGACACATACCAAAACAAATAATGTCATAGTTGGTTTTCAATATGGCCGACTTCCGTCGCATTTCATACTTACAATAGTGATTAATCGACCATGCTCCTTCCTTTGTTTTCTTTATTCATTGATTGTAATTTGTAGTGCATTTTATATAACTTGAGCGTTGTTGCAGTAACATTCAATCATTTATTCTACAAACGAAAAGGTCGAAATGATTAAATGGGTTTATTCTGAAAACTAATTACCATGAAGATTCGTTAAATGAAGTTATTTTATTTATTTAGTAGTTGTATTGTTAATAGTTTATTTTTTTATTAAATTAGTAGTTGTCAACAATTTCAAGGCATCACCAATTTTTGAGAAAGTGGAAATTGTCATTTGTCTAATATTTCCTTTCTGAAAAATTCAAAGTAAACGTAAGTAAAATCAATCGATTCAGAATTTTTGTCTCTACAAAAAAGTGAAATAGACTTTTTGTATAAAATAATTAGGGAAGCAAGTAATCGAATATTAAGATTTTTATATTGAAATCCCTATGGTGCATCAGCCAATTCTACTCCCTGTATATACATTTTATTATAATCATTTGAATGAGTTTGTCAGAGCGGAGGCTTCCACGACCAGAGTCAGTAAAATTAAGATGACTTCCGGGGTAGGACCCTGTCAATGTTGAAAAAGTCAACGTTTCGCCCACTTTCGTAAGGACAATGGCGACGAGGACGGTGTTTAATTGATAAAAATGAATCAAGGATCATGTCTAATCAATATATACGTTAAGGGTTTCATATATTTTACATTGAAATGGTAACCTTTAAGTGAATTGCTCTTTATTAGTCTATCAGTCTTTGGCAATAATTAAAAGACTGCATGTATAGTGTATTTCACGAATAATTAGACCTCTGCAATATGGCTGCCATTCCACTATGAACAACATCCAATTATAAAATAACTAAAATACTATAAGTGTAACATTGTAATGAAAGGAATATTTCAGTTGGCTACTCAGGCTACTCTGAACTGCATTTTCCATCCTTTCCTACAACATTATAATAGCAAAAGACAAATATAATAACAAATACTTCCTTCAAACGTCTTAAAATATTATTTGCCAACTCAGTAGCGTATCACGCGGAGAGGTAACTTAGGTTAGTAAAATTGAAAATTTTTCAATTAAATTAATTATTGTAAGAAATAAACATCGTTAAAATAAAAGAATGTTCCAAACAAATATCATTATTGTTAAGAATTTCTGAAAATTTACCATTACTAATTCGTAATTAATGTTGAAACTGCAAATTCTGCGATTTTTAATTACGCAATAATTATTAATAAAAAAATAATTTACTACATACTTGTTAGTTCATTGTTTTAAAATTTGTATTGAAATAATTAATACTAGGTGCGCGTGGTGATAGTGAATTTATTAATAACAAATTTATTCAAATAACATGTGAAATTTACTCCAACAGTCTTAATTAAACGTTAAGTTTCTCCAGGGTTTTGGAGACCTCTCGAGAAGGTCTCCAAAACCCTGGAGAAACTTAACGTTTAATTATTCAAATAAGTTCTTCACTTTTTTTATATGGCAAAAGGTACTACGCCAATGAGTGCTCCCGCGCTTTATTTTGTGACAAATTTAAATGGCGGCCATATTGCAGAGCAGCAGAGGTCTAATTATTCGTGACATACACTATAGTTTTAAACAATTTAATTTAAATTTATTACATATTCATTTTACTTAAAGAATGTAGTGTAATTATAGTGTAAATAACTAACGGTTTAATCTAATTCTTAATTCACATTATTTGACTGAGGACTGAGGAGGTAGGTGTTATAATAGTTGTTTTCAAACAATTGAAACACCAACCGCGGGGCGATTAGATTATAGATTAAATACTTAGATTTATTAATCGTATCGTTTTAATTTTTAGTTATCTACACTCCCTTTTTTTAAGGCGGATTGCGTAATTTTTTATTTTGCTTTCAGACAATGTTACACAACATAAAACATTCCATTGTACTACTACAAATCGCCAAGGTATGTGTTTTAACTGCATTTGAACTAAAAACATTCATGAAGTTTGTTTTAGAATACAGCACATCCCGTTAATGGTGTGTACCAAGCGAGATCGGAATCATCAGGTATAAATAGCGCATTAGCAGATAATGGTACAGGTTTTATTGTGTACTACAAACAAACTTTAATAGCATATTTTTTAGAAACAGTTGCAATACCCGGAGAAGCGAATGTTCAACAAGGCATCGAATTGGGATCAGAATGTCTGGAAGGAGCAAGGCGCCACAACAGTCTTGTTGGTAAGTGCAATCACTTCTACCAATTTACGTGTTAAAACTTAACTTTGGTAAATTCCAAGTATGTAAAAATCGTGCTGCGTACTCCAAAAAAGGTCTGGTCATTTATTTTTCAACATTGGAACATTACTACAGCCGGAATTGTTGAACCAAAAATATCGATTTTAATGTTTGCGTTGATAGAATTTTAATTTCTTGAATCAACATTATTTTGCCGTTTTATTTAGGACTACGATTTAATAGTTATATTATAATAACAACAAATAATTCCACTAATATAACTATTCTATGTACTTATGGAGTTCCACAACTTAATTTATTATAAAAATTAAATTACATAAATGTTAAATTCTCCGAGTTTACTCCTTCAATTAACAACGGTGCTTACCTGAATCTGAGTTTTAAGTCGAAACATGTTATCGTACAAATAATTTATTTCGATCATTCCGTACAACTACAGAAATTATTAACTAATAGATAATCGAACCGAGGGGGGAGGTTTTGTTCCTTACTTCTTCGAATGTTAAATAATTTAAGTTGTAAAATTATGATTAATGCGTATATTAATCGCAAAATAAGAACGATCTTCCCAAGAAATAAAAATTAAAAGAGTAAATATTACATGGCAGGAGTTTGTTATTGCTTTGCGAGCAATCCCAAAACGTAAAAATTTTAATTTTACCCTATTCCAATCTTTTTACATTAAGGTCACATGAGGTAGTGAGATATTAGATGTGTGTGTATCAATTGTTATCAACTTTTGTTTTCTACACAGTTTAAGAAAATTATAGTAAAATAGAGTAGTGCCCTTCCACAGGAGTTGGTGACTTGGTTTAATGAAACACTGTCCTTTATTAAGGCCGACGTTTCGGCTACAAAGGTCTATCGAGCCATCTAATGAATCAGTGTTTCATAAACGTTAGATGGTATAGATAGGAATCCAGACTCATTCAAATTAGAGCGGCAGCCCAGCGTCTTTTTAGGTGGTGATCTGACCGCGTCTGCGAATCATACTACGTTGAAGGTCATGTCACATATTAATAGCATAAAAATCGTCGCAAGTTCTGAATCTGGGGATAACATGTTCAAACAACCCTTTTTTTCTGCATAAAAAATCACTGTTTTGAAGTGATTGGACCGCGTATAATTCTTGTACGAATCGAAGCGACAAATTAAACACGTCGTCAAAAATGTATTTGCAGACGGTTTCGGTGGTGCAATAACCCTGCAGACGATGTTGAAGGTGCATTATTTTTATTATTTTCAAAGTAATTTGACCGCGTCTGCAATTCAGGTTAATGATTTTTCTTCTTGCGTATGTTACGAAAAAAAAATTGCAGACAAGTCGGATGGGGATAAGTACTTTAATTAAACAATTAAAGATGCATTCATTTTCGTCGAATTCAAAGTCATTTGACCGTGTCTGCGATTCAGGTTAATGATTTATGTTCTTGCGTATGTCACAAAACAAAAATTGCAGACAGTTTCGGGTTGCAATCAACCCTGCAGACGGGGTTGAATTTACAGTATTTTTAAGATTTTAAAAGTAATTTGACCGTGTCTGCAATTCAGGTTAATGATTTATGTTGTTGCGTATGTCACGAAAAAAAATTGCAGACAAGTCGGATGGGGATAAGTAATTTAATTAAACAATTAAAGATGCATTCATTTTCATCGAATTCAAAGTCATTTGACCGTGTCTGCAATTCAGGTTAATAATTTATGTTCTTGCGTATGTCACGAAAAATAAATTGCAGACGAGTCGGATGTGGATAAGTACTTTAATTAAACGATTAAAGATGCAATAATTTTCATCGAATTCAAAGTCATTTGACCGTGTCTGCAATTGAAATCATAAATTGTCGTTGATGAGTTAGTGACAAAAAATATAATTGCAGACAGTTTCGTGTTGGCATCAACCCTCCAGGCGGGGTTGAATTTACAGTATTTGTAAGGTTGTAAAAGTAATTTAACCGCGTTGCCAATTCAGGGTAATAAGATGAGATCATCTTTTATTTGTTCAGTGTTTCTACAAAAGGTGAACGAATTACGTAAAGGATAAGGATAAAGACTAATCGTTACAAAGCATTCTCAAGCGTATGATTAATGTTATTGTTATTACTAGGTGGCTGATTTTTGATAGGTATGTCATCTTTTTTGTGAAGTTCCTGAACAGTTACCATGTACATAGAAATGAGTGCATTTTTAACATTAATTTCTCATTTTAAACTTTCTTATATTTTACACTTTATGACTTTTTTCTTATAATCGATAATATTCTCGTAATGTTTGAAAATGTACTTTCAAATAATAGCTACCTTATGTACTAGTAAATTGCAAGAACGGAAATATTAAGTTACTTATGATTTAATTCGAGAACGCTAGTGCTTATATTAGAGAAGCCATTAAATACATTACAAAAAAAAGAAGAGTTTGTCAGTCATTTTTTAAAAATGCCTGTTCCTTTCATTGATGAATGCAGCAATGAGACTGTTCGTGTTATGACTCATCACGAGCATCTTTACGGAGGAAAACAGATCGATACGAGATCATGATTGTACACTTGGTATACCTACATATTTTGCGACCTACTCCCTACTCGACTCGTATTACGTTACCGCCAGTTATTGCAGACATTGCAGTAATCTAATAATAGAAATTGAATGATGCAATTTTATGCATGAACTTTATTAATCAACTCTTGGTGCAAAAAATCTATGACACAAAAAAGGTATAAATAATTAAAATGTGTATTGTAAAAACTGTTGTTCCTTCACGTTACTGAATCGGAAAATTTTGTTATTAAAGAATTCTAAACTATTGTAATTATTTTCAAATGTGCATGAAACTGTATCACGGGCATGAAACAATGACACATTACTATTTTTAGTGGAAAACAATACAGGAGAGGATGACGAGTATCTGATATTCCAATTTACAGATGACAGCGAGGAAAGTGAAAATAGTTCGGCATACCGTAACGTGACCATACGTCCCGTTTTGAACGGGAATCTACATTATATCGCATAATATAATTTCATATCTATGAGAGATATAAAAAAACTTCTTAGAGAAAATTTCAACTACTCGAGATGACGCATTAATAGAAATTATTTTTGAATATACAGGTAGTTCCATTTTTGCGGTGTCACTAAAAGAGTAATTTTTTTAAATGGAACACCGTGTACCTATATTTTATGACCTTTCGATGTTATCTGCTAAAGTCTACATTGGTAACTATTTACTTTGTGATTTGGTAGCAGGGTTGCCAACTTATTAATTTTTTGCGGAAAAATCGTGCGTAAGTAGGCTTATCTTCAAAAAATCCTATCGGCCTTGTGTTTTGAAGTTCTCAAGTAGGTATCGGCAATAATGTTAGTATGGGTAAAGAGCTGTGTGTTGAAGTTTAGAAACTAAAATTTGGTTATAGGTACAGGGTATTCGGAACAACATGTCAAACTTTCGAAATTTCAAAGTGCCATAACTCATTATTTTCAAATACAACTGCCATATTTTTTTTTCCGCTACCCAGAGGCATTTTTTATAATCTTCAATTTTCGTAAGGGATGTTAAATGTCTAAACTACGTAGTTTTTACAATACTTAATATTTTTCGAAAACGCACCTATTTAGTTACGAGCTTAGGCACCAAAGTAGGCCGTGAAGAACCTTAACATCAAAAAGTAAACAATGCTTAGTGTCCGAAATTAATACTTGTTATTAATAAGTACTAGATTGTAGATTAACAAAATGAATTTCTGACAAGATGAATTTGTTGTTATGATTTTTATGCTGAGAGAAGCTAATAGAAATTGTTTGTTGGCAAGCAGAATTTATGCGGCGCGTTATCCAGAAAAAAGGCATCCTCAAGTAGATAGTTTCAGCAGTTTACTGAATAGATTTGTTGAGACGGGAACGGTGAAATACAGTAAATTAGAACGAGCAAGAAACGTTGTTAACGAAGAAAATGAATTTAGAGTAGGTACTATTAACTGTAACTGAGCACCCGCACATGAGCCAGCGAGATATCGGTGAAGCAAGCGGCGTAAGTGAAAGATCAGTGCAACGCATACTGAAGAAACATCGATTTCATGCATACCACGTACAATTGCATCAAGAATTGACCATTCTTGATTATGAAGAACGATTTGAATTCTGCACCTGGGCAAGAAGACAAATACAAGAAGATCCGATGTTTTCTCAGTATGTGTTATTTTCGGATGAAGCCACATTCCACAAAAATGGAGCCGTAAATAAGCATAATATGCACTACTATTCAATCGGAAATCCCCATTTTATAAGACAGGTTGACCACCAGCAACGCTGGTCTTTGAACGTCTGAGGAGGAATTATTGGAGACCAAGTAGTAGGTCCACACTTTATCAATGGCCATCTTAATGGGCCTATGTATTTACATTTCCTGCAACATGATTTACAGGACTTATTAGACGATATACCTCTGAGAACAAGAATGAGGATGTGGCTACAACATGATGGAGCTCCAGCACACTATGCGGTAAACGTAAGGGCCAACCTCAACCAAGTTTTTCCCTTTCAATGGATTGGCAGAAATGGACCAATTGCGTGGCCTGCCAGATCACCCGATCTTACAAAACTTGACTTTTCCCTATGAGGTTATGTGAAGGAAAGGGTTTACAATGAGCCACCTACAACGGCAGAAAATATGCGACAGAGAATTGTTGACGCTTTTAGAACTATTACACCTGCAATATTAAGAAGGGTAGGTACAAATGTCTGCGAATTGATGCGTGTCTAGCTGAGAATGGACGACATTTTGAACATTTATTGTAAATAAAACAATTTTATTAAGTCTTTTTTGTTTTCTAGTTATTTTTGCCTAACTTGTAGTACGTGAGTACTGCAAGTTAGAATTGTAGAGTTGTTACTAGTAGAATTGTTACTTTAAAGTATATTTTTTTGAAATTATTTCCTGTTAATGAATGAAATCTATAACATTTCTTCAATAAAATTGTTAGAAAATGGCATTATTTTTCTTCACGGCATCACGGCCTTGGCCTACTTTGGTGCCTAAGCTCGTAACTAAATAGGTGCGTTTTCGAAAAGATTAAGTATTGTAAAAACTACGTAGTTTAGACATTTAACATTCCTTACGAAAATTGAAGATTATAAAAAATGCCTCTGGGTAGCGGAAAAAAATATGGCAGTTGTATTTGAAAATAATGAGTAATGGCACTTTGAAATATCGAAAGTTTGACATGTTGTTCCGAATACCCTGTATAACCAAATTTTAGTTTCTAAACTTCAACACACAGCTCTTTACCCATACTAACATTATTGCCGATACCTACTTGAGAACTTCAAAACACAAGGCCGATAGGATTTTTTGAAGATAAGCCTACTTACGCACGATTTTTCCGCAAAAAATTAATAAGTTGGCAACCCTGCTACCAAATCACAAAGTAAATAGTTACCAATGTAGACTTTAGCAGATAACATCGAAAGGTCATAAAATATAGGTACACGGTGTGTCCATTTAAAAAAATTACTCTTTTAGTGACACCGCAAAAATGGAACTACCTGTATATTCAAAAATAATTTCTATTAATGCGTCATCTCGAGTAGTTGAAATTTTCTCTAAGAAGTTTTTTTATATCTCTCATGAGATATGAGCTAGGAAAGAAATACGCACTATTGCAGGACCCTGTTTAATACCGGGTGATTCTCTAATACTGATGACAGTTTGAATTTCGCGCGTAAGTAGTGTTTTTTACGGTGTTGAATTGGAAAGTTGAACTGCTCCTGTCGAGAGCAGTTTATGGAAGACCACTCCGTCTTTAATATTCCTTATCGAGCGTTTGCTAACCATAACAAACGAATTGTTAATCGGTTTGAAAATTGTTGAATTAGCAGAGGATTATGACTCCCCGTTTTCCAGATTTAACTCCGTTATATTTTTTTCTGTTCAACGTTTTTTGAAACCGTCTCCATACATTGGGCGAACTACAAGCAGCAATTGCTGCGGAAACTTGAAAGAATTACACCTGCAACTCTGGAAAAAAAATTCGACAATTGGAATTGGAACAAAGTGGAATTGTGTGGTGAACATAACGGTGGACATTTTGAGCAATTTATATACAGGGTGGCCCAACGAAAAGGTAACAGACGGCTTTCTGTCTAGAGCATTTTTTTTGAGAAATGCAATAATTTTTAAATCAAAGGGGACAAGTTTTGTCATGATTTTCAACCTGATATGATTTTATCCCTTAGCGCTGTGAGAACAGCCCCTATAATTTAAATAGGGATGATGGGGCAAGTGATACGTCATTTGAAAGGTCTTTCTTTTCTGAATTCAGTGCACTAGGTTTTTTTAGTTTTTTTTATTTTTAACAAAAAAATTGAAGCAGCAAACATGGACAATGAATTTGAGGCATTTAAAAACGAAAAAAACCGCGGACAGGTCAATTGTTTTTTCTTTAGATAAGCTAGGTACTTTTACTGTCATTTGACAACATTGTTTCACCCATTAGGTACAGGGTAAACAACCCTTAAATTTTTAAATAAAATAAAGGGTAAACTTTTTCTTGTGCTAATTAATAAAACCAGTTTATGCAAATTCAACCTTAGTTTAATACATGTTCGAAGTGCCTGCCTCCGGGGCTTCGGCTTCCGTGCAGTTATACAGATTTTGATTAAATCGTTCCTGTACATTTTGCAAATGCAAAGCGGTGTCCCGTTTTGAGTCAAAAAATAAATGGTCAGGTTAGGCATACGATGTGCAAAGTGACTTTGGAATGGAGGACGAGTCTATGTGATTACCTATGTTAATAATATGATGTTATGTTAATATACTTATAGTATTTAATTACTTTGAAAAACTTATCCCCATTCAAATGGTGTGGAATGTTATGTTCAATTACGTTACATATACTTATAAAAGGGTATCAACAAAAATTTTGTTACGGTTCGAGTACCAAAACATTTTACCCCAAAGTTGTGTATTATATTTGTAGAAAAGCTGGAAAAATGGCCGTCAAAAATGCGCATTTGTTTTGTTTTGGAAGGAAAGTGTAGGAAATTTCCCCCTTATTTTCCCAATATCTTTGTCAATTTTCCTACTTTCGCGGAGATTTTCACAACCGAAGAAAGGACGAAGTTTGCCCTTTCCAACGATGCGAAAAGGGGGGGGGGGGCTCGATTTTGATTTCGAGATTATGGATGACAACCGTAGCGCAAAATCGGACGGCCCTATTGCCAAACAAAGGTATCGTAGGCGGCCGCGACTTTTTAACGACCATTTCGGCCAAAAACATTAAGAAATTTTTCTCGAGAAGTGCGACTTTTCGCGATTTACATTCTTTACATTTTGTAATATTGTTATTTGTTATCGCGGTCGCAAATGGAAATTTTTTGTTCCAATTTTTTGATTGTTTTTTTTTTGCCGGGAGCGCGCCGTAAAAAGAAACGATTCCGCGAAAGTTTCGTCAAAATCGGTCGACGGATGGAACAGTTACGCCCAAGGAGGTGGGGCAACAAAATCACCAGATTTAACGACCCCTCCGTGGGGGGATCAAATCGATTCGCGTCGATTTGTCGTAGGGGGGTCCAAACGTGAGAGTAATGCACAACAATTCGTCCTGATCCGACCTACCGTTCGGCCGCAAAGCGCGTTGGAATTTCGAAAATTTGAGTACCGATGGAGGTCGAACGGTGGATATCGAAACTTCGCTGCGTCTGGCGTTCCACTAGTCCTACCCGGTAGTACGACACGCGAAATATGGGGTCGGTCGCATTCCGATTTGTAGTTATAGGACGCGGCGACGTTTTACACCCCGACATAATCATCGCGTTTGTCACTCCCCGATGAAAGATGCGGTCTCGAAAGGGGAATCGAAAGCAAAACATTCTGGCAAGTTGCCACGAGACTTCCCTTTTTTCAAAAAAACAAATACTACTGAATTCAGAAAAAAATACTCTTAAACTACTACATAAAAAAACTGCAACTTTATGTAATACAAAAAACGAGTGCCGCCATTTTACCTTACAGTGGAAGTGACGTAATGAAAGGTAATATGAGCATTTTCCTCCTTGGCCCGAATGTAATCGATTGGCGAATACCGCATATCGATAACTTTAATAGTTTCTCAGTTTAGAGCGTTGCAAGGAATGTGTACGTACAGACTACTACAGACGACAGACGGAAAATGTTGTTTTAATATTTTGAATTTATGTATTCAGAAACGCAAAGATATGTAAAAGTTTGCATAGGTCAAATTTTTTTTTTGGAACACTAATACAATACTTCTCTTTTACTACGTACTCGGGAAGTAAAAACCGAAAACCTATCGATCACCTCTTCGTCCCACCGTCACCGAGCAAACATCGCCGAGATGAGAAAAAACCGGCGATCCCGTTCATGAGATATCACTCCTCCCAATGCGAACCGTCCAGATGGAACCGTCGGCGATGAACTCGTATAGAAATGAGACGTTGTTACCGAAAGCGCCATCAAGATCTAAATGAACGTTTGGGATTTTTGTTTCGCAATTTTGGGATTTCCAACCCGCGTCCCTCGCTTGTGAAGCGTCGGAGGGTATTTTTCTCCCCGGGACGAAAGCCAGCCACGACCCTCAGCTACCTAAAAATATGTATGCTCCGAGACCGTATCTCGCACCGTTCGGCTTCCGCGAATGTTTTCGCTCAGGAGAGGGTGGGGGGTGAACCGCGGAAAGGATTTTCAACAAACCGCATACCAAAGAAGCGCCTTCGGGAGTTATTAAGGTATTCGAAATTTTTGGAAAAGTAATAAAAATTGAGGAAGTTATTAGCGAAATAGACGTTAACGAATGTTAACATTGTATAGTATATCGTACCTTATATAAATAGGTACGCTACGCGTAGCTATATAAACATAATCCGTAATTGCGGACGCGCTCAAATGACTTTTAATGTGCTTCAGAAGATGGTACTGCAATTGTTAAATTAAAATACTTATCCCCGTGCAAATCGTCTGCAATGTAATTTTTCGTTAATAAAATACAAACATTAAACATTACCTAAAATTGCAGACGCGGTCAAATGACTTTAAATTTGGTAAAATAAATGGTACTTGAATTGTTAAATTAAAATATTTATCCCCGTGCAAATCGTCTGCAATGTAATTTTTCGTTAATAAAATACCAACATTAAACATTACCTAAAATTGCAGACGCGGTCAAATGACTTTAAATTTGGTAAAATAAATGGTAGGTACTTGAATTGTTAAATTAAAATATTTATCCCCGTGCAAATCGTCTGCAATGTAATTTTTCGTTAATAAAATACCAACATTAAACATTACCTAAAATTGCAGACGCGGTCAAATTACTTTAAATTTGGTCAAATAAATGGTAATTGAATTGTTAAATTAAAATACTTATCCCCTTGCAAATCGTCTGCAATGTAATTTTTCGTTAATAAAATACCAACATTAAACATTACCTAAAATTGCAGACGCGGTCAAATTACTTTAAATTTGGTGAAATAAGTGGTACTTGACTTGTTAAATTAAAATACTTATCCCCTTGCAAATCGTCTGCAATGTAATTTTTCGTTAATAAAATAACAACATTAAACATTACCTAAAATTTCAGACGCGGTCAAATTACTTTAAATTTGCTAAAACAAATGGTACTTGAATTGTTAAATTAAAATACTTATCCCCTTGCAAATCGTCTGCAATGTAATTTTTCGTTAATAAAATACCAACATTAAACATTACCTAAAATTGCAGACGCGGTCAAATGACTTTAAATTTGGTAAAATAAATGGTAGGTACTTGAATTGTTAAATTAAAATATTTATCCCCGTGCAAATCGTCTGCAATGTAATTTTTCGTTAATAAAATACCAACATTAAACATTACCTAAAATTGCAGACGCGGTCAAATGACTTTAAATTTGGTAAAATAAATGTAGGTACTTGAATTGTTAAATTAAAATATTTATCCCCGTGCAAATCGTCTGCAATGTAATTTTTCGTTAATAAAATACCAACATTAAACATTACCTAAAATTGCAGACGCGGTCAAATTACTTTAAATTTGGTCAAATAAATGGTAATTGAATTGTTAAATTAAAATACTTATCCCCTTGCAAATCGTCTGCAATGTAATTTTTCGTTAATAAAATACCAACATTAAACATTACCTAAAATTGCAGACGCGGTCAAATTACTTTAAATTTGGTCAAATAAGTGGTACTTGAATTGTTAAATTAAAACACTTATCCCCTTGCAAATCGTCTGCAATGTAATTTTTCGTTAATAAAATACCAACATTAAACATTACCTAAAATTGCAGACGCGCACCAGCGAAACCGTCTGCAAATACATTTTTGACGACGTGTTTAATTTGTCGCTTCGATTCGTACAAGAATTATACGCCGTCCAATCACTTCAAAACAGTGATTTTTTATGCAGAAAAAAAGGGTTGTTTGAACATGTTATCCCCAGATTCAGAACTTGCGACGATTTTTATGCTATTAATATGTGACATGACCTTCAACGTAGTATGATTCGCAGACGCGGTCAGATCACCACCTAAAAAGACGCTGGGCTGCCGCTCTAAATAATGTTTCATTCAGTTACAAACATAATTACAATTAGTAGATAAAATAAGTAGGACAAACTCCTTGAGCGACGAACGGACATAGCTCCAGGCTGCAGTACAATCTAAGAATTACTGAATTCAAGTATAGGAGACCATTTTAACTGATAGTAAAATAGTACATCAATGTATTGTATGTATGTTAAGGATTTAGCTTTCGTCATTACTCATGGGAAATGTTTGCTAATGTAAGAAAAACTCAAATAACACAAAAATATAACTCCAAGAACAACACCTCTCATATTTTATTAATCACCAAAAGATATCATATACCTACTCGCATTACAAATCTCGTATACAGACTGACCGCCCGTCTATTCATTTTTTCTCCCTTAAGTAAGGTTGTCTACGTGCTTTTTCCACATTCATGTTCGTAAGCTAAACATAATAATCGTAACTTATATAATCCTGACAGGCGCGCTAAACACAACATATTTTACATAATATATCCCTAACGGACACACGCTATTAATTCAATAACAATGTATTTCTTATTTCTACAAATGCGGGTAATGTTATATTACCATTCGTAACCAAAACATCTTAATAAATGCCTATTTATGAAAATCTATAAGATGATGAGGTTCGAAACGACTTACGACTTTTTTCAGATGAAGGTGTTCGTGTATTATTATTTTATTTAGATTTTTTGATGAGGATCAAATTCCCAGCTCCTATTACGTCGTAACTAGTTCTGTTATCTGCTTTCACAATCTTCACAGCAGCAATGTTAATCTGTAAACTGTTGCCAAGGAAGGGGCCTGATCGCCAAATGATGATTTCACACTTTCTTCGCAGTCGTAACACACTTAAACCTTTCTTGAAGTCATAATAAATCATTATGCGAAAATGTTCTTGGGTTAATTCCATTTCTTCACTACACTTGCGAAACTTAAAACTATCTTTTTCAAATTTAGCAAATGAAACGGTAAATGTCAAGTAAAGAGTTGCTCTTACTGAGGCTACATTTTTGGTTTTCCATAGCCTAATTTCTTTGTTCTCAATAGTAATGGATTGTCTCTCGTTTTAATCTCATTTCTTTAATGCACATTATTGCATTAATTAAGAAATTTATTGTCCAAGAGTCCTCCAAGCACGTTAACTTAGAGTCACAAAATTTACCTACCGATATTCCAAACTCCGCATTTTCATTCCTGACAGAGCGCGGGAAATTTAAGATTACATTAGCGAATGAAAACGTCAGAATTAAATGTCATTTTGTCACTTTTATTAAATTCTTAATCAAATCATAAAATAAAATTTAAAAAAAAATCTTTAGACAGTTACAAGTCTCAAACATACAAAGTCAAAATTTCAAGTCTGCAAGGAAATTAACTTTCAAAAGTGTTAAAATGATTATATCTTTTTCTAATTCTATTAAAATAGGTACTACAATTTGGCTAGTTTTAAAGCCAAAATGTTGCAATTTATTTTGACAGCTTCAAAAATGAAAAAAATTATTCAGAAAATGGATTATTTTATTTCATCAGTTATCAGTAAAATAACCTCTCACGTCTACTTCAAAATGAGATAACAAAAAAGTTTTAAGATAATGTGGTTCCGCAGGGTTTCAATTCGACAACCACGGAAAATAAATTTTCCAAGGTATCTTGTGTTAAACGATTCAATTTTTTCCGCTGATCAAAAAATATAGTTCATTATTTGCTATTATACCAGTGCCATAGTTATAATCTGCAAATTTCATATAATTTACCACACTTTTTTAGTGTGACCCATGAATTTTATTGATTTTATTGAAAGAAATGCTTTCTTTCTGAAAATGCCTTAAACCATCGAAAAACCTTGGTCGTTGGCAAAACACCGTCTCCCGTAGACCTGCTGAAGTTTTGCAAAAGTTTCCGTTGCACTGTGCCCAAGTCTCGAAGCAAAACCTGATACCACACCGTTGCTCGAAACGTCACTCATTTTTGGAACGCACTAGAAAAAACTGTTTGACAAAAAAAATCGCTACGGATAACCAAATAACTTTAGCGAGATGAAAGTCGCCAGATCGAACGCTACGTTGCCAGTCTCATTACTTAATTTACACACCTCGTATATTATCCTGATATTAAAATCTAGGTTTAGATATTTCCTGTTACGGTTATAATGAGACTAATATGCGGAAAATCTATCAATGTGATCCAGATATATTACGTTTCTTCCTCTGTAGTCTTGTTGGATACCATCATCTACCGTTTACCACTGAAATCCTCACCTGGCGATGCAGTGCTCGTTCTAGTCTAGTACCTATGTAAACGTAAAGTTTTAGCAGGCACAATTTTCCTAGATTTACTTATACAGGGTAGACCATTTTAAGAGATACACGGGAATATCTCGAAAAGGAGAATTTTTTTCAAAAAATGTTTCAGATGAAAGTTTTGTGGTTTTGAGGGGGAAAGATGATGACATTATCAATTTAATTGTAGATGGCGCCACTTTAGAGATTTCATCATGGCGGCCATTTTTTTAAATGGGAGTTGATTTTTATTTCCAAATGAAAGTTGTAGCTGACAATAAGACGAATACAATGGTTTTTGGTTTTTTGTAATCGGATCATTTTTCACTGAGTTACGGTGTTCCAAAGTTTTTAAATTAAGTAAAAGTTTCCACAATTCCACCTCCCATAGTGTACGTATTTTGTAACTCCACACCACTCTGCATTTCTCTCCCCTCTCTGTGTTGTTCCTATCCGTCATCTTGACCGATTCTGTTTGATAGTCAACCAGGTCCAGGCTGATTGATGACACGCATTTTCCCCTGCTTAGCATTACCTATAGGATGATCGACGTGGACGGGACAGGGTTTTCATCCCTTTGGGGTGCTTGATTAGGGTGAGTCCCCTTGCCTCTTACTATTCGGAGTACTTGATTAGTGGGAGAGGTGCAGAATTACAAAATACGTATACTATGGGGGTGGAAACTTTACTTAATGTATAAATTTTGGAACACCGTACCTCACTGAAAAATGATCCGATGAAAAAAAACAAAAAACTGTTGTATTCGTCTTATTGCCAGCTACAACTTTCATTTGGAAAGAAAAATCAACTCCCATTTAAAAAAATGGCCGCCATGATGAAATCTCTAAAGTGGCGCCATCTACAATTAAATTGATAATATCATCATCTTCCCCCTCAAAGCCACAAAACTTTCGTCTGAAACATTTTTTGAAATAAATTCTCCTTTCGAAATATTCGCGTGTATCACTTAAAATGGTCTACCCTGTATACCTACCCTTTTCTCTTATTTCTGTTCCCTTAGCGAATCGCTTTAATAATATGTTTTTTTTAAATCGGCCAGAAAGTAGTACTTTCCGGATTATTTTTAGGCCAGAAAATGTCATTTTGTCGGACCGAGCCGGAAAGTTACTGTGATAGTCCGGTAAAACTCGGACTCATTTTTACTTTCCGGCCTAGAATGGTCAATTGTTCTTCCCGTTTCTGGCCGATTTTAAAAAAAATATTGTACGTAATACGTCCCAAAAGTGCTTTTACTGGACTCGTAGGCTTGCAGGACTCGCCTGCGGCTCGTCCTGTAATTTGCCTACTTGTCCAGTAAGAGATCACTTTCGGGACTTGTTACGTAAACTACTATTATCGGCCTTTGTAAGTGCGTTCTTTCCAAATATTTTAACTTTGGAATCTTTGGTGCAACATACTGCGTTGGATGCTTTTTGTATTACTATTAAAGGAAAAATATAAATTTAACAAATATACAACAGCGTCTCCCGTTCGCGTATGTTTTTATTATACAATTTTTTTATGATATAGCATAAATCTATTAGGCAGTTATAGAACGGAAATGACAGATAAATTAATGTTAAATATAAGGAAAGCCTCAATTTAGGTATAATTCAAATATGTACCTCCTTATATTTTCTTTTTATGTTTCCATTTCTTTTTGCTTTCTCATATACTTACCTACTTACGTACAAAGAGAAAGCTATATAATCGGCTTAAATTTTCAAAAAAAATTTGTTTGCATTACTCGAAGGTTTATGTGTAGCGAGTACCAGAGGCCTCGCATATAAAGCGGTGAAACGGCGGATCAAAATTTCCAATAAAATTGATTAATCGATCAATTTGAAATTTAATTAAATAACATGCGCAAAATTATTACATATACATCTAAGAATGACGTTCTTAATCTACAGGTTGTGCACAATTATACAGGGTGTCCCACTGCTCCGTAATCGGTCGATAACTCAATGTGGGTTGAAGATACAGAAAAAAGTTTCAAATAAAAGTTGCTTTGATTTGAATTGCGCATCTTTTAAAAATATTCTTATATCTACAGTATGTTGCATTTTCACGTGGCAGGAAAATTTCACTTTTTTTTAAATGGCACACCCTGTATTTTTTTCTCTTAATGTATCGATCAACCATATTTATATCACGCCTGAAATTTTTTTTAATATCGGATGTGGGGTTGCCAAGTTATTAATTATTTTGTTAAAATTTGGTACAATTCAAGGTCGGACTATAATATTCATAACTAAGTTATTCTTCAAAAAAGGAAAAATTTATTTCGCGAATAATATTACCCTAATGTTGTGTTACTCTACAAAAAAAAAACTAAGTGATTAATTTTATACCGAGTGTTTAAAATGAGAATTCAAACTTTGTGAACTTTAAATAGAATTTATACGAATATTTTAAATGGAACACCCTGTATTTTTATTTACCATCAGATTCTCGACAAAAAACCCTATTCAACGGTGTATTATTTCCTGGTATTATTTTTGTACTTTTAGTAATATTTAAGATTTTAAAAATTTCACGTAAAAAAATTTGTTAAAATTAATTTTTATTTAATTATTATTACAAAATACCGTTTAAATAGTTGTTATCAACGCAAAAGAACAAAACTCAAGTCCTGTGACTATCTTAATTTCTAAATAATTAAAACAAAATTTTTAGTAAACGGTATTTCTCGAATTTTTAATAAACGGTGTTTCTCGAAAATTAAAAGAGAAAATAAATACAATATCTCTCATTAAAGTAAATGTTCAAAATGTCTTCCACTTTGATCAATGCACTTTTGAAGCCCAACCCTAAATAATCTCACATTGTTTAAAGTCATAGGAGTAATCGGTTGAAACGCCTCTCGAATTCAAATTTTCATGTCATCTCGTGTTGTGGCAGCTGTTTGAGATGTAACAGTTCCCATAGATAGTAATCCATAAAGGTAAGGTCCGGTGACCTTGGCGGCCAAGGAACAGGGCCTCCTCTACTTTATTAGGGTACAGTAAATCCAATTCTCGCGCGCACCTCTAACTGTTATTTTGCTTTAATTATTTAGAACTTAAGATAGTCACAGGACTTGAGTTTTGTTCTTTTGCGTTGATACCAACTATTTAAACGGTATTTTCTAATAATAATTAAATAAAAATTAATTTTAACAAATTTTTTTACTTGAAATTTTAAAAATCGTAAATATTAACAAAAGTACAAAAAATAATACCAGGAAATAATACACCGTTGAATAGGGTTTTTTGTCGAGAATCTGATGGTAAATAAAAATACAGGGTGTTCCATTTAAAATATTCGTATAAATTCGATTTAAAGTTCACAAAGTTTGAATTCTCATTTTAAACACTCGGTATAAAATTAATCACTTAGTTTTTTTTTGTAGAGTAACACGACATTAGAGTAATATTATTCGTCAAATAAATTTTTCCTTTTTTGAAAAATAACTTAGTTATGAATATTATAGTCCGACCTTGAATTGTACCAAATTTTGACAAAATAATTAATAACTTGGCAACCCCACATCCGATATTAAAAAAAATTTCAGGCGTGATATAAATATGGTTGGTCGATACATTAAGAGAAAAAAATACAGGGTGTGTCATTTAAAAAAAAGTGACATTTTCCTGCCACGTGAAAATGCAACATACTGTAGATATAAGAATATTTTTAAAAGATGCGCAATTCAAATCAAAGCAACTTATATTTGAAACTTTTTTCTGTATCTTCAACCCATATAGAGTTATCCACCGATTACGGAGCAGTGGGACACCCTGTATATTATAAATTTATAAGGGTACGTGGTGAGCTACGGTTATATTAAGTATTTACGAATCAAACCCAGATGAGATTCCTGGACCAGCACCGAAAGAGCCGGTGGCGGGGCGCCCCTGAGCCTTCATTACCAATTATTCACCCAAGCTGGCGATCCTTAATATTATCGTTTGGGGTAGTTGGTGGCTCGGTCGAATAAGGTCCACACGTGACCTTCCCAATGGGTTACTTGGCTGGGCGGTATAAAGACAGCTCAAAGTTTCACCTACGTTACACATCAAACAAATACAATCACGAAACTACCAATAACAAGTAATTACAACTCACAATACAAAACATAGCTAATGTACAAAACAATAATTAATAATAATTACTTACTTGCTAAGACATGCAATAAACTTTAGCGAACAACTTTGTATAATCATTGCCAACGAGCAAATGAATTCGATTCTAACTTGTGTTGCGCTTATGCGATACCCAATCTAATATCTAATATTTGACCGTAACCTTTGCATACCTACACATATAGGGTGTACCGTAACATATGAACTAACTAACACGTCCTGATAACACCTTCCCGTCTATTTGATATCATCGCTAAATAGTCATCTTGTCCTCGCTAATATCACCCAAATCGCCTGGGAACAAATTAATGTGATTGTTTAACAAATAACCCTACAGGCTCCTCATACATACTGTTCTAACATGTTGCTAATAATCTAAATGCACTGTGGGTAATTTTTGCTTCCCAATAACTTGACTGATATCCAAGCGATATCTGTACGTTTGTCCGAATGATCAGAACTCCGACAAAATTTAAAATAATAAATAAGACATTTTTTAAGTTGTCATTTAAATCGATTTCTGGATTTTGATTACGGCGTAATGGCCGCATATTAGATTCGACGTTTTGGTCATTCGCTGAAATGGTCTAGATTCGCTCAAAACCTCTTTGGATTTGTTTCGAATATCAAGTCCATTTTTGATGAACAAAAGTTGATCATATGAATTCAAGCCTGGATGTCCCTCGCTTTTTTCCTGTAGACTTCGCATTCTTGTAGAACATCAAAATTTAAGACATTTTTGTATCGATCATTTTTTATCTATCTCGTCGGGAAAGTGGTCAAAAGACCGTCGATAATATTGTTCATCATTGCGTCATTCTCAACTGGTTCAATTTTACTTCTCATATAGTGTAAATGAAATATACTACATAAATATCACAAGTCCTACCACTGATTTATGACTTTGAATCCAGCCTTGTCAATTCGTCAATTCGAATTCAGCACACTAAAAACCACAATAGCTAAGGCAAGAGTTTTTTCATCGCTTCTGTTAACCCTTTTCGC
Source organism: Pyrocoelia pectoralis (assembly GCA_036250285.1). Lineage (NCBI taxonomy): Eukaryota > Metazoa > Arthropoda > Insecta > Coleoptera > Lampyridae > Pyrocoelia > Pyrocoelia pectoralis. The sequence continues at coordinate 12,578,369 of CM070075.1, forward strand.
CCATTACGCGAACGTTGTAATTCAGTGTTGTAGGAATTTTAAGAAGTAAAATTTAATTTAATCTTAATGCAGGTTAGATTTACAAAGCTATCAATTTCTATTCACCTGAATAGGAAGAAACAACAAATGTCCAAAACATATTGCGTGTTAATTGGAGCTGAATCAAAATTTATGCAAAGCACTCAACAGAGCAATTAATTTGTATAACCGTAGCAAACGAAATTATTTCTCTTTTTTTCTTATTTTCGTCCTACAGTCCTACTGCGGTTACTTGAATTAATTCAAAACGCTCTTGTCATCCGAAATTTAGCAGAATTATACCATATAGGTATATACTATATAACATAGAACACGATATTTCCATTATCAATGAGTCCCTGACGCCTATGAGAACATAGTGCATCCCATTTAAAGCTAACAATAATACGGTTTAAATGTAAAATCTAAATAGAGGACTAAAACATGTTTATCTGCTTGTCACCATATTTATTATGAAAATTAAATTGAGGCTTTCCCGCAACCGCTTTTCACCATTCGGGCATTCGCTCATTCGAAAAATATTGCACAAAAGAATAACCTTAACGATCCTTAAAATTTTAAAATACCTACCATATTTATTTCATTTAATTAAAAAAAATTCATTATATGTTCAGGCTTGTTCATCATTCGTAAATACATTTCATTAACAAAATTCTAAACATCCACACTTTTACATTCCCATGTCTTTAACAATATTTTAATTTAGTTAACGTATTACTCTTGTGAATTCTTTTGTGAATCTTTCTCGCTGAATAGTAGCAAATTAAGCAATTTCTCCTTACTTTGAAACACAATGTCAAAGTACAAAGACTTTCAGGCCAAATATTAAACGGCAAAAAGTGTCACTTTACAATCGTCGTTTCATATTCTTCGCGCAACGCTCAATTCAAATAGAAAATGTGTTCTAGAGGCGATTTGACCATATTTTATTTGGGCCCGTTTGCTTTGCACACCATTGCGCATCGGTAGCTACGCCACTGAATATATATAATGAATATGAAAGATACATTACTAAGTCCTTCCCCCTTTTCTTTCTTTTTACTTGTTGTCTCCGTCTATATATGGTAAACTGAGAAGTTCCATGCTTCTAGACTGTTTGCCAAAGAATGAAACGGAGAATGTTTTGTCATATTATAAAGTAAGAGATAGCGATTTGCTTAAATGAGACTATATTAACATAAATATAACAAGTGATACATCAAAATTTAGGAAATTTTACTCGCTTTTCAAAAACCCCAAAATATACAGGGTCGTTCGTATGAAAAAATTTAGGATAGGGTCGTACACAAAAAACCAAAACAACCTCTATAAAATCTGTATCGCGATGGATTCTACGTAAGAGATTTTGTCAAAATCAAACCAAACGATTAGAGATAGCTGAATTCTGTTTGCGTCAGTGATTTTCTCATTAAAATTGAGCTCCAGGCACCTATGTCCATTTTCTTAATCTCTTAAAAGAAAGTGTCCAATTTGGACCATCCGGTAGATGGGATTACACTGGAGGCGATATCTAGAGCCATTTGGACACCGAGATCCAAAAATATATCGCAATATCTGACGTGGGTTTCCTTATGTAGGATAAAAGCCCAACATCACACAATAACCATTGCCATATGGCGAACTCTGGCTATCGTTCCTTCGCTTTGTAGACTAGGAACGTGTATTATTTTTTTGTATTGTATTCTTGTCCGAGATCTAGTTACCGTCTTTAACGTGCGAAACATCACACCGACAGGGTTTTACATCGCACCTGAAAAATTGAGTTCTTCTACGCTTATCAAAACAATTACCGTGTCCAGATTCTAACCCTCGCACCAAATTTACAAAACTTTACGAATTATTGGAAACACCCTGTCTAATTAAATCGATAAATATTTGTATGTTCACTAAGGAACGACCTTTACTAATTTGTTTAGCAAAAATTGACTCCCAATTTTAAAACTGAACGAACCTAAGCATTTTTTAATCATACCATGTTGACTTCCTCGCACTAATGGCAACCCTGTATACCGATCCTAATTTCTCCATTGGCATGGATAACCTTAGTTTTAAGATTGTTTATTGTTCGTATAAACTAACGATTTTAAAAAACTCTACAAACAAATTTAATGATGTTAAGTCACATGATCTTGATGGTCCATTAACAGTGTTAAAGTGCTTTACGCCATTTTTGTTTTATAAATTGCAATCAATGCACCCCTAAGTACAGGTTGCGTTATTCACCTGCATCGGTTTGTACAAAGAGGAGAAAAATACGAACGCAAGGAGCAAGGGTTGTCTCTTGTCTTGTAAGTGTTGTTGTACAGTCTACTTTTTATTAAGAAACCCTACAAAGAGCACGAATTTTATTGTTTCACAGCCAAACATGTTACACCATTTGTGTCATAGATAGTAACAGGTTTACCAGCAGCATTCTCGAAAAAATTTCTGCAGAACGAAATGTAGGTAATTTCTTTATAGATGTGTGTGTGAAATTTTATTCCCTTTAAATAGGAATTTTTAATAAAAATACAGTGTGCGCCAAAATATACAGTACTGGAAAACTATGTTACTGTTATTGTTATTATTTAGTTATCGCGATGATACTGTAAATCTTCAAAATATGCTCCATTGCGCTGTTCATAACGATTACGTAGATTTTGATACATATGTGGAACATCTAGGTTGCTTCACAGTCCTGAAAAACGAGACTATTTATTATTCATACCTAGAACCAGAGGCGTATTTATGTTTCTGCCGCCTAGGGGCACAAGAAAAGTGCCGCCCCATCACATCCCTCACCACAGGAATAGAACTTATTTATGGAAGTCTCAAGTCCAGAAAACATTTTCTTTATTAAAAATAAATAGAATTTATTTCAAATTCATTGGATCCGTCAGGGTGTTAATCAGAACACTAAATGGGGTGGAACGTAGAATGTAGGAAATAACTTCACAAAACCTTCCCCATAGACAAATATATATTTAAGTTAAAGTTGAAGTTGATTAAAGTTGCAAATTGAAGAATAAATTTGAAGATTACATACTACATGTTTCGACAATATTAAGAATTGTCATCCTCAGGCTAAAATAATGCTAGTTACTATTATTTTAGCCTGAGGATGACAATTGTTAATATTGTCGAAACATGTAGTATGTAATCTTCAAATTTATTCTTCAATTTGCAACTTTAATCAACTTCAGCTTTAAGTTAAATATATCTTTGTCTAGGGGAAGGTTTTGTGAAGTTATTTCCTACAGAATGGGCTCATTTAATGAATCATGGAAATGGTTCAAAATTTTTTAACATATAAAATCCTTAAACACTTAAAAATGTGTATTAGCTCCGTAGGAGTTTAACATTATTATATAGGATTATACAATACTCTGCGACATTTTTGGATTTCAACACTTATATACGCTGCAGCTAGATCAACATAATTAAATTTTGAAGGCGTGAAAAGCAGAAAGTATTTATCGGTAAAATACACTCATTGTTCAGAAATAAGACAGTGAAGCTTAGTAGTATTAAACTAATAACTTTATTGAGACAAATCTTTGCGGTGGCGGTATAGTATAATATAAACCACCCAGAGTTGGACCTTTCCTTGTTAACAGAAAGTTGTTCTTTAACATGTAAATTGTAAATAGATAGCAAACAAGAAATACCGCAAACGGTAGGATAAAAAGTTGTTTAGATTTTTACAATGTGGCAGAAAATTTAAAATGTAACTTCTTTCCCGTGTCTGCCATGGCAATATTATCAATAAATCCTCAGATCATGTAATAATACAAAATTTAATTTCATAAATAAGGAACGGTCGTCGATTGTTAACGGTATTAAATAACGTTAACGTCCCGTCTGGAGGCTGACCGATATATGAGCATTTATGAAATCATATTTACTGACGTCACAGTGCAATCTCGCGGCGAAGCTCGAGCGCTCGGGTTTTTATTATTTTAAAGTCATCTGTACATTTTGAAAAATTCTTATTTTTTGCAGGGACTCATAAAATTGTAAAATCTTTCGATTGGTCAATTAAAAAAAAATCTTAAATGAGCCCATTTATTTCATAGCTCGTATTGACGTATTTCTACTTCAATTTTATTTTCCATTGTTTTCCAATTTTTTTCAAAAAGATTCCTTCAATTAATTTTTGCGCTCCGTAATTTTGCCGATCCCTAATTTTTGCCGCCCTGGGCACAGGCCCTTAACCCCCCCCCCCCCCCCCCTCCCTAAATCCGCCACTGCCTAGGACATACTTTCCGGGTAAACCAAATTTAAAGTAAAATCAAATACAGTTGAATTTTTGAACATTGTGATGGTGTGAACGCAGTTAAAAAAATAAGATACCTACTAGTTAATATCTTTTGCAGGTAGCGCTGCCTCAACTACGCTAGCGGTACCTGAAATGTCCTATTCCAGTTCGGAGGGTGAGGATGATTTTTACGACGCCAATGATTCCCCATTCACACCCGGAAGTCAAGCACCAACGCCTACGTAAGTAACCTTATTTTATATACATACATATATCAAAAATGGTATGTCGAAGTGCATTATCTGGCCTTTTTTTACCTCCTAACACAACAAAACGATTAGATATGAAAAATGTCTATAATTCGATAAACGCGCAAACAGAAACACAAACTTGTTCATTTTGTTGAATTTAAATTGTATTTTACTGTTTTTCCGAAGGACGAATTAACTAAAGATAAAGTAATTAATGGATATTACCTATTTTGTTTTGAACAAAGTAAGCAAGCAAAGTTTAATTTAACTTTTAAGTTGCTAACTTTTAGTAACAGATTTCAATCAAGCTGTGCCATTTCTTACTCGCTAGCTAGAATTTCACTCCCTTTATTTAGAATTTAAAGTACACGGTTTTTCATAAGTAAATTTAGACAAGTTTTTGAAAGCGTAATGTAGTCTTGATTGGAAAAGAGCGGTTTTGATATACATTCCTAGATTGTGTAGGTATGTACATAAATTTGAAAAGGGTGTAATTTTCAGCTTCACGAATTTTTCTCATTAAGCAAAAGTAATTGCTAAAGTGATGTGCAGGAATTTGCCGAATTTTGTACAATTTTGTCCAACTTGTAGTATTTAAGGCTTTTACGAAAATAATAAGCAAAATGCAGGTCAGTACGTTTACATAATCGCGAAAAGTATTGTTTTCTCCCCTTATTTATATTATATTTATTATAGCAATGCGATTGAAATAAAACAATAAAGCTATTTTCTATTCATATTTCAAATTGGCAAATATTTATTCACCCTTCTTCTTGAGAATGAAATGCTAATTAGCGCAATTTTCCTGTTATAATTATACAGTTTATTTTTCCTTCGTTTATTTTGATAGCAGCTACGCGAATATTAAATGCGTACATTTTTAAGGAAAAAATTGTACAATGAGAAACATTTTACGCAGTTGATGGGAGCGGCATTTTTGTATACATTTGCTTTAAAATTGCTCTAGTTCAAAATATTCTAAATCAGATGCAAGAAACCGTGTAAAAGGGGCTAAACAAGAGGTACAATTAGGTACAAATTTTGTGTTTTATATCAGTATCAATAATATTGAAATTGAAATTTAAGTATCAGATCCAAGTTCAATCAAGCCAAGAGTTTTTCAATTTACTTAATACAATTCGAAAAAAAACTTCACAATTTTTTTTCAGTTTGTAGTTTTTTTAACTGCATTTTTTATCTGACGCACGATGTAAAATTAAATGAGCTTCTTCTAATGACGAAATGTTGACTTTACTGCATTAACACGTGCTAAACATTCGGCCCTTGGGTAGCTAAAATCGATATTTGTCTTCAAGAAAAGAATCCTATAACTAGTATAACTTGTGTAACTCACCGTTTTCATTGACGAATAGTCGACGAATTTTAGTCATATTTAACGATTGAGTGAAGCATGCTCCTCTGGTGGTTTTCAAACTGTAATGTCCTGAGTTTTCTTCCCCTAAAACTTTTAATACGTGAACATGGTTCCATCTATCATCCCTCTAGAATCTTGTGGGACCAATTTGGTCTTGACGTGAGTATAACTCGTTCTTTAGATACCTACCTTTTAACTATTTAACTATACAGGGTATATCAGGAAACCCATTCATTAGAAGTTTCTGGTGTCCCTTACTACTTATGATTTTGAAACTTTCAGTTTAAGGATAACCCATAGCCTTCTTTTGTTCTAGAATATTGTCGATGTTGTACAACTTCCCGAAGGACCGGAAATCGCCATTCATCTTCTTATTTTAAATGGAACGCCCTGTATATTATTGCATTTTTGGATTATGCAATCGATTCTGCGTTACACTGTATTAGATTATCCTATACCTACCTTCAACTGTTTTTGAGATATTATGATTTGAAAGTAGGCTGTAAGTATGATTAGCATTAGACAAACGAATGTTTAACTGGATGTCATTCTCATTAAAGCAAACAGGTGGTAAACAGTAAACAATTTTATAAAATGAAAGCAGTTACCGCATATTCCAATACTGATATTTTCAATTCTATATCCATTAAAGTCATTTTTATTTGTTTGTTGTATAAATAAGATTATTAAATTCGTTTTGTAAAAGTAATTGTTTTTCCTGCTGTCATACTCACAGCCTACTTTCAAATGTGCATAGGTTTTGAGTGCAGTTTTAATCAATATTAGACAAAAAGTGTTAATAACTACAAAAGCGCTAAAGATAGATATAAGGATACGGATACCTATAGTTTATTGATGCGTAAATTAAATCGCCTTCCAAATATGTAAAAATATACGGCGTGTTCGATTTGAAAAAGATGACTTTTTGGTGTTTGAAGTTTTTTAACTAATTTTGAACGCCCTGTATAATCTGTGATAGGTTTGCACATGTATTTTGTGAACCCTTATGGTTTTACTTGGTGTTTGTAAAGTATAAATGTTTTGCATTCAAAGAAGAGCAAAAGATGAGCTATTAAACATCCCTCCGCAAAACGAAATTTAAAAAAAAATCATAATATCTCAAAATCAGTTGAAGATAGGTATAGGACTATCTAATACAGTGTAACGCAGAATCGATTGTATAATCCAAAAATTCAATAATATACAGGGCGTTCCATTTAAAATAAGAAGATGAATTATTTCCGGTCCTTCCGGAAGTTGTACAACATCGACAATATTTTAAAACAAAAGAATGCTATGGGTATGGGTTATCCTTAACCTGAAAGTTTCAAATTCATAAGTAGTAAGGGACCTCAGAAACTTCTAATGAACGGGTTCCATGATATACCCTGTATAAGTCTTCGATTACCTAGTAATTCCATGCAAGATAATAAACGCAAATCTGCATTTGCTTAAACTTCTCCTTTTCAAGAACTGTTAATTAATATGTAAAATTAAAACAACAATGTATTAAATAATAATTGTTGAAAATGCTATTCAGCAATTACTTTTTATATTTCTGTACATACTAAGCCCATTCTTCTGCCTATGCAGTTATACAACATAAGCATCGCCTTTCTTAGAGCTTGAATTCAATTTAAAACCATTATCGGTTGTATGATGTACAATCAGTGTCAAGTACGTTCTCTAACAAAATGTCCACATCCAAGATTTAATTCACTTAATAAACCTTGGTCCACATCAGCATCTCCATCTACGCTGTGCACAGTATGTACCTACGTCCTACATCATATGTCTTCAATAAATTATCTGTTAGGTAAATCATTCTTGCTTAGTTCCATCTTTGAACTTTTACTTGTCTTTTTCATAATTAATTCTATGTATGTTTACGTACTGAAGCCAATACTAAAGACATTATTATATTATATTTCAAGTTTCAACTATTCTTGCCGCCGCTTCTTGCTCAATATCATAATTTTTTTAATTCTTATGGTAACTTCGAAGAATTTCGTTTACTGTTTTATGCCTTTCTGTTTCCGCTCGAAATTATTGTATTTCCCCTGTAATGTTATAAAACTGTTCTTGTCATGTGTCTACGATCGCACGGGGTAGCCAGGGGGGCAGGGAAAAAGAAAAAAGGTAAAAGTTATTAAAAATAAAAATAATTTTTTTACGAAATCTTGAAAAAACGCCAGAGCCACGAACCCCCAATACTACTTGCCCCCCCCCCCCCCCCCCCCGGTAAAATTTTCTGGCGGCGCCCTTGTACGATCGTTGGCGCAACTCTACTTTCTTTTTGGAAATTTTGGAAATTAGATCTGCAAGAAGTAATTGCTCTCCAAATCTCATTCAAGATATATGCAGGTTCTATTTGTTCTTCTCGCCCTTTTTCTGTCGATTTGGTGGAATAAGAGTATTCACACAGAATATTTTGCCACTGTTAAGATTGGCGCTGAACGTGTGATGATAAACGCACATTCAAAAGTAGAATCAGGGAGAAATGTTGTTTGAATTTGTTATTACTTAGCAACTCCAACTTCAACTATAGATACCCGATACCCGTAAATAGGATGTTAGTTTGGGAATCTATTTTGTGAACTCTGCAACACTCGCCTTTGATTTACTTGGAGATCATTTCCACTTTGTCTACGCACGATTGATAAAAATACACAAGTAGAAATCTAGGTATTCTTCTTCTGGTAAAAAAATTGCAGAGTGGACTTAATACTGAACAAATGCTGGTTGGTTCAACTTCAACTACCAATGATTTAAATGAATGAACTTACTAATGCGAAATTACTTAGAAAGCGTCTACTTTGTCATTAAACACATTTTTTAATATTATTCAACTGTTTGCCTCACCTGTAAATATAGGTATACAGGGTGTCTGTAAACCTCCTACCATAAATTTACCAGCCGATTCCTGACGCAAAAATAAGCCGAAAATGTCAGTACAACTTTTGTCGTAAACCACTTCCTGAGGAAGATACACGTCTTTGAAAATGGTGTTGAAAAAACGGAAAACAATTGCATTTTTAAAACGGCTTGAGATAAAAAATTAAAATTTCTGACGCAGCCTAAGCTGTTAAAGGCCTACATTTTCTACTATTTTGTTTTTTAAAAATTAACCATGGGCGGTACGAATGGGGGTTATCACCTTCTTATTATTACCCGCTTTTTTTACCTTTTGTTTTTTTGCATTTTATTTTGCAGATTCGGATTCTCTGATATCTAATTAACAAAAAAGGTTCTCTTGTTGCAACTTGCCTAGACTAACCGTTTCCTTAAAATTCAGGTTTTCTGTTTAACGAAATTCAATTTTAAAAAACACTGAATTTGCGCAAATTAAATTAATTAAAACACTTTTTTAAGTTAAGTTATTGAAAAATAAAGTAAAATTAATAGGTACAATTAAAGTAAATGTTCGAAGTGTTCTCCGTTGTTCTGAATACATCCTTCAGCACGCCTTCTTAAAGAATTCCTAACTCGTTCAAAAACTCCCTGCTGCAAGCGAATGTGATTAGCCGCATTTTGGATACGTTCCCAAAGTTGCTCCTCGGTATCGACGTTCTGTTTGTAAACTGCAGCTTTCATGGCACCCCAGAAATCCAAAGGATTCATATCTGGTGATCTTGGGGGCCATCTTACCGGAGCATCATTACCCCGTCCTATCCAGCGCTCTGGAAATGTTTCGTGTAGCCACATTCGGACGGCACGTGAAAAATGGGGAGGGGCCCCATCATGCAGAAACCACATTCTGTTCCATTGTTGCAATGGTACATCCTCCAACAAGCCTAGTAGATCATTCTGGAGAAAATTTAGATAACTTGCTCCACTTAAGCGCTGGGGTAAACGAAATGGTCCTATAAGATGGTCGCCCACAATACCCGCCCAAACATTTATCGAGAACTTCCTCTGATTGTTCCCAACTCGTATAGCATGGGGATTTTCATCCGCCCACCGATGTTCATTATGGTAATTAAAAATCCCATCCCGAGTAAACTGCGCCTCATCTGTTGTTAACAAGTCCACTAAAAATTCTGGATTGTTGACACGTTGTTGCAATATCCATCTACTGAACTGAAGTCTAGCTCCCGAATCCTCAGGATAAATTGCATGAACTTTTTGATAATGGTAGGGATACAGTAGCTGTTCTTTAAGTGTTACATGAACGACGTCTTTAGAAGTTCCAAGTGTGTTTGCTAGTCTTCTAACACTCACACCGGGTTGTTCTTCCACAGCATCCAAAATATTCTGTTCCATTTGTGGAGTACGAACAGTACGATTGCGGCCTCCTCCAGTACCTTGTTTTGGGACAAATGATCCAGTTTCTCGGGCTCGCTGATCTAAAGCAATAAACGTTCTTCTATTGGGAACTCTCCGGAGAGGATACAATTCAGAGTATCGTTCAACAGCACGAGCACCGTTACCTAAACATTCCCCTAACACTAAATGCATATCTGCATATTCTTCAAAAGTGTATGCTACAGCCATAATTGACTGTTGAAACTAACTTAAACAAATAATGACAACGATTAATTGAACAATTTGTCAATACAAAAACATCTGCAACAACTTTTGACAGATGTTTGTAGCACACCTTATTTCTAAAATCATAATCACTGCATTTTAGATAAACTTTGAGACTAACGGAGAACACTTCCAACATTTACTTTAATTGTATTAATTTTACTTTATTTTTCAATAACTTAACTTAAAAAAGTGTTTTAATTAATTTAATTTGCGCAAATTCAGTGTTTTTTAAAATTGAATTTCGTTAAACAGAAAACCTGAATTTTATAGGAAACGGTTAGTCTAGGCAAGTTGCAACAAGAGAACCTTTTTTGTTAATTAGATATCAGAGAATCCGAATCTGCAAAATAAAATGCAAAAAAACAAAAGGTAAAAAAAGCGGGTAATAATAAGAAGGTGATAACCCCCATTCGTACCGCCCATGGTTAATTTTTAAAAAACAAAATAGTAGAAAATGTAGGCCTTTAACAGCTTAGGCTGCCTCAGAAATTTTAATTTTTTATCTCAAGCCGTTTTAAAAATGCAATTGTTTTCCGTTTTTTCAACACCATTTTCAAAGACGTGTATCTTCCTCAGGAAGCGGTTTACGACAAAAGTTGTACTGACATTTTCGGCTTATTTTTGCGTCAGGAATCGGCTGGTAAATTTATGGTAGGAGGTTTACAGACACCCTGTATTAGTGCAGTGCGTTACATTACAAAAAACATAATTATAATACATAGTAACCTCGTAGTAATGTAAAAATAATTAGATTCTGTTGGGAAAACATTCAAGTGAAAATAAGTACCTACCTAATATACGAAAATGAGAAATGCAAATTTCATAAAAAGCACAGATTTTTATCTCCAATAATTAAAAGCAATAGCAAAAAATGTTTGACGTTTACATGTTTACGTTAGGAAATGTGGGAGAAACTGATATTATTATAATTGAATAAAGTTTAAAAAAAACGATTAATGTAAAAGTTGCACTGAGCATGGCAAGTTGGGTTTTCTATTTGGTTGATGATTACTGTTCATCACAACAGTGCGTCGAGACGCCGCCGCTCGATGCCAGATTTTAGTGCCTGTTTATAATCCCTTACGGAAATACTCGCCCGCCTTTCATTCGTGTCCTTTAAAGCTTATTCCGTGTAACTGAAATTTTGTATATTGTGTGTATTGATTATTTGCACAATTGCACGTGTTATTAGCAAGGCCATAATTAGCGTGACGTTTTCAAAAATATAAAAGAACAAAAATATGTGTTAATAGTTTTTAAGTGGTGCAAAGTAGCGAAGTTTTTATTTTCTACCGAAATGCAGGCCATGACACGTGCTATTTCCAATCGATGGATTTTTCGGCGTCCGAGCAGAGAGTAAGAGTTTTTCTTTGTATTTTTATATGTAGTAGATCTTACGAGATATGGGCGCCAGTAATACTGATGTATGTTTCTTTTAATCAATAAATAGGCCGTCGTAAATATTATTGTGCTCTATTATTATGAATCAAATTCGGCCACCCTTCGTGGTTTTGCTGCTTAATTAATTTCCTTAACAGTAGTGTTTTATTAACCTGTTTATAGTTGAATGAACATTCGGTTGACTTAACCCCTTCAAGCCCAGGTCGATTTTCTAAGGTTGTAGTGCAATCCCAGATTTTGTAAAAAAAACGATGTTTTTTAAAATTGTTTTTTTCTACTTATTATTAATTTATAGGTATAAGACCATGTTTTCTGCACTAAAAGTGGTTTGAAAAATCTTATATTTATCCACAAATCCACTTGACAAAATCGAAATTACTACTGCAAGGGAATGAAACACACTTGCTGTCGGTAAAATCGTTCGACCCTGAAACAGCCAATCTCATGTTGGTAAATAAATATGAGCCATCCCAGGGCATATCTACGTAATTGCAATATTATTCCAACTTAGTTATTCTATTTCAAATTTGTTGCCACAAGTGACAATCTGGGATGGCACTTCGATATTCATTTGTTGCCACCTTTGGCAACATGGGCTTGAAGGGGTTAATAATGAAAAAAAGAAAGGACAACAAACGGCCAATTTGTAAATATCTACAACGGGAATGCGCCGTGGGTAAATTTCTATGTTTGCAGTTGAATGCATGACAAAATTCAATTTCGTCATTCCCTGTTCGTTAAATATTAATTGAAATTCTAATTTTATATTCTATATAATCAAATCGTGTTACCATTCCTTTCACGCCTTTATTTTACAAATTTTAACGCTCATAATCCATTGCCGTATAAAATGTGAACCTTTTTTCTTTCAATGTCAAAATTCTTTTAGAAGATCCTCATAATATTCCTGTACGATAGATTTGAATTCATGACCCAAATAAAATATTTAACCCTCAATCTCAATAGTTATATTTTAATAATAACAAGTAATTCCATTAAATTATTTATTTTATCGACTTGATGCGCAAGCGTTTTTTGTTTCTACATTAGGGGGGGAGCAAATGCTTACGTCTGGAATTCATCACTGTTATTTTACTGTCAGGCGTCTTGAACCGTTCTGTATTCTGTGGCATGTCGTTTTACTTGAGTTTAACCCTTGTTTATACGCATATACAAACAAATGTTTAACCTATCGACCTTTTGGTCTATTGTGCTCCCCACTATTGTCTACCCTTCCAGAATACCTGTATCTTTAACAAAGTCTTGGATTTTAGTAGGACGAATCTCCGTTATTTCTTCTTGTGTAAACCTTTTCATTTTCAAATAGGTGTTCCATCTCTCTCGCCAGTTTAATCTTCATCCTACTCAACTTTAAGACTAAGTCCCCGTTTGGGGTTTCCAGGAAGATCTTTGGAATTACCTTGTCCTGGAATTTTCGATCAGTGCTTTTTCGCGAGTATTGCCTAATCTCCTTTTTGGCTGTGTTATATGTAATCCCGCAGGCCGGTTCGGGTCCTATGAGGGGTTTCGCGCTTGCATTTCTCGCAAGCTCGTCAGAAACTTGGTTACATGTGATACCCGCGTGCACAGGTGCCTCACACTAGTGTGTAACAGATTTTCCTTTTGGCAAGGTTCTCTTTTAATAGATGAGCAACCGCTGTCAAGATTGCATATACCTCGGCTTGGAACATGGTCGCTTTATGTCCTAGACTTACAGAGATTTTGCAATCCCGTCCATTGCTCCCGTACACTTGAGAACAAGTGCCCTTAGTGGTTTTCGAGCCGTCTGTGTAATACACGATTCCATCAAGACGCTTTACTATATAATGATCCACGTCAAAGCCCTCGTATGGTAATGCAGTTATCAACCACCCATCGTACGACATTTGCATTCCGTTGAAAAATTTTACGTATTAAGTGATTAGAATCTTGGCCCCTCGAGATCTTTTTTCTTGCGCATTGTAATTGATGACGGAAAACCGCGTTTTTGTGCGAAAGAGAAAAGAAAGCATTGGCTGATCCCAACCAAAATAAATTCCCCATGCGAAATCTGCGCAAAGTAATTTGACAGGACAAATCAGGTTTCTTCATCTACTACATCAAATCAAGAGTAGAGAAACAACCGAGCAAGCTTCACCGCGTGATTGCGCTGCACGATAATGCCCGTCCCCTGCTCACATTGCAAAAGCGGCTATTTCCAAATCACTAGTTTTTGCACGCGAAAAATATCCGTAATGTCGAAAATCTATCATAAAAGCAATGCGATTATTGATTCTACGACGTGAGTGTTAGAAAAATTAATTACACTTAACCCTCAAGGTTCTTTTCAAATTTTTCAACAAATCTCCCAATGGACATAGAAAAGCTAATTTTTCTCTCTTCAAAAAAGCGGTGGGCATCAAACTTTGAACCATCTGACCAGAAACCTCAGAAACCATTATAGCGCTTTTGTGCATTTGTTTAACCAACAAAACACCTCCACCAAATTTTTATGGTGGAGAACACTTAGTTACCATTTCAACGATCTATGCTATGTGAACGATCATCCCAACAAGTCCCATTAGCAGTAACAGTTCACGAAAAGACAATTCTGTCATTTAAATTTCTTTTACCTAAAAAACTAAAAGTCTTTTGCATGCCTAAAATCATCCTTTTTAAAAGGTTCAAACAGTATCTTCGGATACTCTTTAACTAAAAGGTTGCATTTACCTTTTCTAATCAGGTAACACTAAATCTTGAATTTTCTCGATCATGTTGACTGTTCTGTTGTAGTAACCATTTATGAAAATTTTCGAACTGAAGAAGTGACGAGGGTACTTACATATAATTTTAATTCCAATTCTCCACCATAAGAGTAGGCTAGATGACAAATGTTTCAAATTTAATAACATTTGTAGGCACAATTTTCTTCGTTGCTATCATGCAACATTAGATTCAACTTCTTATTTAGGCTAATGTTTGAACAATGGGAAATAGGTAAATGTAGTATCAAACAATAATTTACCCCAGTAGTTAATAAAAAATGTCGTCAATATGCAGAGTGAGATTAGTTATAGGTTTAGGTCACACTTCTTGATATTTTTGCGGTCCATATTTCTGACTAGTACACAGGAGATACAAGCTGACATTTTACCCTGTCTATGGTAAAATCATATAGTTGCTATGGTATCCAAAAAAGGGAGGTTGTAACAAAAAAGTTCAGATATGCACGACATAATTTGACAAATACTCAATAAAATTTGATGTATTTTTCTGTGTAATAGAATTTTTTTTATAGTAATTTTTTGTTTATATAGATGTACTCGTCCCTTTAGCAGTGAAGACATACTTTCCCGACCGGTGGCAGCTCCGGCTGCCAGTACAATACAAAATACACAAATTCGACGTGGCACGCTCAGAAAATGCACATCATTGGAACACATCGATTATGATTGTTAGTGTTTAAAAAGGTGTATAGGTAATTTTTGATGTAACTTAATTATTATAGCTCTTTATGATGACGATGAGGAACTAGACATGGAAATGGATAGTCAAGGTTCCGTTATAAGACACTTATTATCTCAAGTTAAAATAGGAATGGATCTTACCAAAGTAGTCCTGCCCACATTTATCTTAGAGCGACGATCGCTTTTAGAAATGTACGCAGACTATTTTGCACATCCAGATATATTTATTAGGTAAGTAGAAAATAGTCGGAATACAATTGTTTTATTGTCCCAATGTTTTTAGTATAGCAGATTTAAAAACACCACGTGAAAGAATGATTCAAGTAGTGAAATGGTACCTTTCTTCCTATCACGCTGGCCGTAAAAGTTCCGTAGCCAAAAAGCCATATAATCCTGTATTAGGGGAAATATTTAAATGTCATTGGGAACTCCCTACATCTCCAAATTCACAAATTGACAGTTCATTGGATGATGGTCCTGTGCCTTGGGCTGGTCGTGATCAATTGACTTTTGTAGCCGAACAAGTTTCACATCACCCTCCAAGTACTTTCTTATATCAATATTACATATAAGTATCTAATAAAATTTTCAGTTTCAGCGTTTTATGCGGAACACTATAACAAAAGAATTAGTTTTAATGCGCATATTTACACAAAATCAAAATTTTTGGGATTATCCGTCTGTGTATATAATATTGGTCAAGGTGTTGTTTCTGTATTAGATTATGATGAGGAATATTTTGTAACATTCCCTAACGGATACGGCAGATCTATTCTTACAATTCCGTGGATCGAATTAGGTGGAAATGTCAGTATTACATGTCCAAAAACGGGATATTATAGCAACGTAGAATTTTTAACTAAACCATTTTATGGTAATAAAAAACACAAAATAAGTGCTGAAGTTTTTGGTCCCGATGAAAGAAGGCCATTTGTTAGTATATCTGGAGAATGGAATGGTGTAATGGAAGCGAAGTGGTCAGATAAAGTAAATCAATTTTTATAATGCGATCGCTGTGCAAAATTGACAAATTCCTGCTTGTAGGAAAAACCAGAAGAATTCGTGAATGTAAATAATTTGACAATAATTAAAAAACAAATTCGGCCTATAACTGAACAAGGGGACAGTGAATCACGTAAATTATGGAAGGAAGTTACGAGGGCCCTCAAATTTAATGATATTGATAAAGCCACGACTGCTAAATTTCAAGTTGAACAAAGGCAAAGAGATGAAGCAAGAGAACGTAAAGCTAATAATCTGGAATGGGAAACAAAGGTAACGTTTATATTTCCAAAAATTAGTAGTAACCGT
Source organism: Pyrocoelia pectoralis (assembly GCA_036250285.1). Lineage (NCBI taxonomy): Eukaryota > Metazoa > Arthropoda > Insecta > Coleoptera > Lampyridae > Pyrocoelia > Pyrocoelia pectoralis. The sequence continues at coordinate 12,594,962 of CM070075.1, forward strand.
TTGTTTTGTAGTTGTTCAAAAAGCAGCAGGATGAGCGTTGGATGTACACGAAGCCTTTGCGTTCTAGAATATTATAAGCATCGAAAAATCTAATCTTATGAATTGACTAACTTGTTCTTTCGGAACTGATAAGTTACTGTATTCCTTCCCTGTTAAACAGTAACTCCAGATTTACTACTGTGATATGAAAAGTGTACGTAGATATGTATGTATAAAAATAATTTTGTATTATTTGGACTGCCATGCAGTACCACATTAAGTATTTTGTTTATTTTATTTATAATGTATAATTCTTTGTTTCTTTTTATAATTGCAAAACAATTTTGCTTCATTTATGTATACAGATTCTTTTTTATAAAAATGAACTTTGCATCTTGCCTTTTTTAAAGTTAACATTTCGTGCTATGACAAAGAAATATTGTAGAGTGCCAGTACAATCATGGATGACCACGTGTGAACTAAGTGTTAACCTTCCAAAAAATTCTTATAGATATTTAACATATCAGTTTATTGCAAACATTTCCAGTTGTGAAATAAAATTTGTTTTTAATATACTTTTTTGAGTTTTAGACATTCCCAGGTTAATCTCATCTTTCTTAGAATTTGTTTTAGGCGATCTACAATTACAAACAATCTCCAAATTGGTGCACAAGATCATGTTTTATTGTGTGCTTTAAAAATACGTATGAAATTTACCACTATTTATGTAGGTCACCAACGAAACTTTATTGCCTGTCATTAATGGAATCAAATGATGTGCTAAAGTTGATATTTAAATATCTGCTATGTGATCAATTGAAAGCAATGACAGAATCTAGTTTGTTGTTATTTGTTTTCTTAATATGTATTCAGTTATTCAGTTGTTTTGCGAGCTTTAATCTCATAATAGTAGTGCAGGTTAGTCAGCCAGTCGGATCGCTAATCAGAGAGGGTCCAAATAGGTGACCTATGTGCTTCTGACCACCCTCCCATCGTAATCCAGAATCCAGAGTCGCCCAGTAATACTCTGTCTAGAACTTTATCTAGTTTCAGTGACTTGTTAGCAAGGGTTACATAGGTAAATGGTATCAGAAACAATAATTGGTATTGGTAGCACTGAAGTGTAAGTTGCTTATATGCTTTAAAAGCAAAAAAATAGTGTAATAAAAGAAATAGGATAGGTGGTAGTGTAGTGGAATACTTCCAACTGTACGTTGTTATTTACTCCATATACAGTAATCAATTAATACATAAAATTACATGGTGATGATGATAAAAATAAATACATACAGTTATATCTCAGTTTTTATGGATAATCTTTCTAAAAACTATGAAATTCAAACTGGAAGCAATTATTTTCTTATCAACCAATGTAAAGAGAGGAGAGAAAAGTGAGGCCATCAAACTTTGAACCATGTGACCAGCAAACTCTGAAGCCATTAGGTATAGTGATTTTTTTGTTTAATCAACAAAACACCTCCACCAATTTTTTGTTTATTTACCCTTTTAACAATCTGAGCTATGTGAACAATCATCTCAACAAGTCCCATAATCAGTAACAGTTCGCGAAAAAGCAATTTTATTATTTAAATTACTATTCTCTAAAATGCTTTTTCACCTTGTATATGAAATCTTTTGCATGCTTCTAAATTATCATTTTGAAAAGTTTCAAACATTATCTTTGAATGCTCTTAACAGTTACATTTACATTTTCTATTCTGTTGTAAGTAAGCATTTATAAAATATGTTGAACTGAAGAGAGTATATATAAATGTTCCATCATATCCTACTGAAGTCAGAGTATAGGTTAGATCACTGGTTCTCAAAGTAGATGACAAATGTTTTCAACTATGTTGTTATTTACTCAATACATACACTGCATTCAATTAAAATATAAAATTACATGGTGATGGTTATAAAAATAAATACATACAAGTTTTTGTGGATAATCTATCCAAAAACTATGAAATTCAAACTGTAGACAATTATTTTTATATTATACGAAGAGCTACCTATCGATTTCGTCAAGTCATTTCCAGATGAAGAATTTTTTTTTCACATTTGATACACTACTTGAAGGTACCTAAGGTAAGTCTGGCACCTTGAACCGGCCGGATGTGGGGGTGGTGGGCGTTTGAAGTAAAATGGAAGATGGCCTAATTTACCCAACAGTCAGACGGTCGATTTTGGTGTTATTTAATTCGTGATCACGTACTGTGGTAGGAAATGACAATGCCAGACCTCAGTAACCTACTCTCATCGCATGAAAGCACTTGATATACATGCGTAGCCTAGACTGAGTGACATAGAAATTGCAACACCAAGAAGGGGTTGGAATTTTAAGATGAATATTCACCTATGTTACTAATAATGATCAAAATTTGGGAGGAAATAAAGTGAGGAGCGGCCTCTTTAATTTACACATTCGTATATACACCTCGTTTTGATGTATTAGCCCCCATGAAAGTTGCACCTCGTTTCTCAGAGCCTCCAAAGTCAAAGGAGGGCGCTGGAAGTTCCTCTACCCTTTTTGTCAAATAGATGTTCAATGGGAGGAAGATCTCGAGATCTTGGAGACCAGGGCAAAAGATGAATGTGAGCTTGTTCAAGAAGTTAAAGGAAAACCTTGCTAGAAGAGAACGTGCATTATCTTCCTGAAATAATGGATCTTCGAGCTCTTGTAAGTATGTCAGAATATGTGTACCAAACCACCTGTACAACACAACAGGACGCCATTCAAGATTCCAATGAGATCTTCCATTGTAACTGCTGCTGACAATGTTCCGTAGTCAAACTAAGCACAAGTTGCAAACAATATGACGTTTATCCAAATCTTCGGATTCAGTGATAAACTGTTTTAAGGGTTACATGGCGATACCTTCTTCGCCGTATCCCTTCCAGCTGCTTATAGCGTACAGTTCAACGTTATCAAAGATTAGAAAGTAAGTTATCATATTACCACTGAGACAATTTGTACTGTGTAGAGCAGGGCTTATACAGAACATTGGCAAATCCTGAACTGAGTAGGTACTACTCTTTGGACATTAGACAAAGCAATTCTTCCCTACATTCCCCAATTTTAAAGTTATCGCCAGCCAACATAACTATTATACTTTAATAAATTGTTACCAGATCAAAAAGTGGATTAGACGCATTACGTACATGGAATGAAATCTTTTTTGCTGTCACATAAAAAAAGACAATCACCAGATGTGCGTTATATCTGGTATGGAATAATGGAAAATTGTTGAGCGGGTTTTACTTCTTCATTTATTTAACATTGTCATTTGTCATCCATAAACTTTCACTAAATAAGATCTAAGTGGGAATTTAACTTTTTTGTCACGGATTTTCCTTTCATCAACCGGCCGCCCTGAGCTGTAGCCCTTCAGTCTCTGTGAATACAACGTTATTTAGAAACCAAAACTTCAATTCATTAATAATTGACTTCAATAGATTACTAATTAAATTTAGAAGGAGATCGCTCACGAGCAATAACTGTCTCAATTTCATCGGGCTTCAAGAATTTGTGGAGAAATGTACCCATCTAATGATTCCTTATACAGGGTGTCCGGGAAAATGTGGGAAATCTCTCGGATTCGGACAGAGCATGGAAAAATAAGATGACAAGTTCCTATAAAATGTTTCCCTAACAGGCGTTCCCTGCAGAGATATGAAGGACGCCGCTGGTATCCTTTTTTGTTGAATAACTTTCAGAGGACTGTCAATAAACAATAAAAACAATCAATATAATTTGATAAATATTTAATATGATGTACACTAGTAAGGACCTCTTAAAATAGTGTCCATGAATATGAAACATTATTTAGCTGCTCTAGTTTATCAGAAGCGGACTAAGCTTTAGGTACACATTGACGCTGAAAGTTTTAACGCCCTGTATGATAAAGACTTTAAAGAAATGAATCTGGATAGCTTGAACCCACGGACGTATAAAAAACAAATGGACTGCTAATTATGTTGAAATAATTGTCCCCTGCCTATGCGGCGCCATACTGTGCTCAATCACAGAATAAGTAAGGGGACCTTATTCTGTGGTTCATAGTGTAGTCCATGACTTACAAAGGGGGTTGTAGATAACTTAATACAAATAAAACACCCAACCTGCCCCTTAATTATTTAATAGTGATGATTGTTGTGAGGCGACATGTTTCGGATGAGGGATGAAATGGATTAAAATATATCATATTTTAATCCATTTCATCCCTCATCCTGGCATTCAGAGCCACAATTTGGGGCCCCCCTTTAGTTTTATTAATAATTTTACCTCTGATCTTCGGATTATGTTAATGTTAAATTAATTGTAATTACATCATGTGCTTAATTGGTAAGTGGATTGTTACTTTGATTTGTCTGTTAGTCATTAACATTGTTAATTTTAGATTTTAACTTATAAGTATTTAATTCAACTACAAAACTTTTAATTCATCGTTTTACATCATTGGCTTGAAAATGGGAATAGGGACATTTAGTCGTGACGTCACACATAGGCGGCAATTTAAAACGGAGTCATAACTTTAAAACTGTCAATTATATTAGTCCTTATTGTATAGTAACGATAAGGGTCACTTTTTTTAGCGAGCACTTAAAGTGCGACGATACGCTTACAAAATCAAAATAAGAAAATCGAAGATACATTTGAGAAACTATCATGTTTTTTTTACACCTTTCAGTCCTGAAATTTAATTTTCTTTCTCAAATAATTTTGTAAATCGATTATAGAAAAGTTGTGGTGAATTTTTTAACGTTGCGCATGCCGTTTATGTTTATGCATTTCCCGTCCTCTCGACCTTAACCTAACTTATTGCTTGTGTATAATAATAAATATGCACTAATAAAACACTACGAAACTACTTAAGATACTATAACAACTTAGATTAATGATTAAAATAGAAATTTAGTAAGACAGCAAGCAAGGGTTAATAAACAAAGCACATAAGTAATAAGTTAGGTTAAGTTCGAGAGGACGGGAATGCATAAACGGCATGCGCAACGTTAAAAGATTCACCACAACTTTTCTATAATCGATTTACAAAATTATTTGAGAAAGAAAAGTAAATTTCAGGACTGAAAGGTGTAAAAAAAACATCATAGTTTCTCAAATGTATCTTCGATTTTCTTATTTTGATTTTGTAAGCGTATGGAGGCACTTTAAAGTGCTCGCTAAAAAAAGTGACCCTTATCGTTACTATACAATAAGGACTAATTTAATTGGCAGTTTTAAAGTTATGACTCCGTTTTAAATTGCCGCCTATGTGTGACGTCACACTAAATGTCCCTATAGTGTTTCCCGAAACATGTCGCCTCACAACAATCATCACTATTAAATAATTAAGGGGCAGGTTGGGTGTTTTATTTGTATTAACTTATTCTGTGGCTCAATTTTGTATTGGTGTATTTCTAAAGGAGTAATCCACAGACCCACAAACCACTAACAAAAAAGCAATTTGTGCACAGACCATTAAAAATATTAGTGGTCTGTGGAGTAATCTTTGATTATTATATATAATCAAAGGGAGTAATGAACCCTGAAAATTTAGCGGTTATATTTGAAAATTGCAATTTATAATTTGTCATTTCATTATTTCTGAATTTCAATTGTGTAACTATATTTTCATCATCACTTGCTTGGTATCAACGACGATTCTGCTGTTGAAAGTATTTGTAAAATTTCTTCTGGAACGTGGTTTTCGATGTACTCCAAAATGGCATAATTATGTGTAACCATTTAACAAACAAAACTTGTTTATTTACACACGACACATAGCAACAATCGTTTCCAACGAAACATCACGCTCTATTCATACTATGTATATAAAAAATGTCAAATATGAAAGCAACGAAAGGTAAGATATAAAACATTGAGGTTAAGTCAAAGTTTGGACCACTTTCGATTTGACGTTTGAAATTGCCAACTAAAATCGATCTCTACAAGAAAATAACTAACTAAGAGCACAGTATGGCGGCTCCCATGGTGGGGACAAATAAATGTTGCCGGTACGTACCGATTAGCAGTCCATTTGTTTTTTATACGTCCGTGCTTGAACCTTAAACTCAAAAATGTGCTCTTGTTTATTGTCGATTAAATGAACCGTTTTCGAGATAAAGAATAATAAACGAATTCATGTTTTTCTCTTCCTGTCTGAATCCAACAGATTTGAAGATTTCTCACATTTTCCCGGACGCCCTGTATAGTGCAGTCAATGAATGCTCAAAAGAGGGGGGTAGACTGCATGGAATATGGGTAAATGTTTGACTTCAAGGCTTGATTACAAATAGTTATAGTAGGTAAACATACTAAAAGTCCCCGCCCCTGGCAGGTGCGCTTAAGATGGGGAAGGGGGTAGAACAGGGGAGGGGGAATTTTGATTCAAATCGATTTTTTCTAGAGCACTGTTTCCGAGACAATCAAAAAACCCAAAAATTACCTCTACCCTCCTCCCCCCTCCCACCTTAAGCTCACCCAGTGGCGGGGACTTTTATTAGTATGTATGTTTATTATTATTATTATGTTATTAGTATTAGGTACCTACTAAGTTCTGTAGCCAAAAAGTTTCGCATATTCCATGCACTCTACATCTACAATATATTCATTGACTGGACTATAGGTACATACTCATGTTTAGAGGAACATCCAAATTGAGCGAACATGTTAGAAATTCTTTTGATTGGTTAAATATTTAAGTAGCTAAAGCTACATCAAACTAAAAGAAAGTTAATGCTCTATAATTTCCTCTGAAAATTTTTCTGAGAAACGATCGTGGGAGGCAAAAAGTAAATGTTTGACAAAAAAGGTTAGGTAAAAATATTTTTTTCGAAAATGATCGATATTCAATAACGTACCTATACTTATATCTAGAAAATTCGACAAATATCTATGCATGGAAAGAATTTTATAGGAAAAATTAGCTTTCATTTTCATTCAAATCCATTTTTTCTAGAGTCCGCCGTTTCCGAGATATAATCGAAAAACCCAAAAATGGCCTCTACTCCCTCCCCCTCCCCCTTAAGCCCACGACCCAGGGGCTGGGAGGGACTTTTAGTATGTTTACCTACTACTAAACTACTCCTATCAAAGTCCTGAAATAAAAAATTCTCTCATCCACTCTACATTAACAATTTTACTGGATTAATGTCTAATAAACTACCACGTAGAGGTCTTTTTTTATAAATACCTTCAACCTTCTCTTGTTTACAAATTACACCTTAACGCTTGACACCCTAACTATCTAACCTAAGAACTACAGCAAGTACGCCTCTGGCCTCATTAACCTAATCTACCATGTCGCAGCATTAGTTGCTATCGTATTTCTTTTTGTTTTTTAAAAACAAACATTATTATAATGTACTATTTAAAAGAGTTTTGTAGATTTTGCCTCTCCTTTAATGGAAATTTTCATAATATGTCTAGTGGCGATATATTAGAGAAGACAAATTGTTGTATTGGTGAATTTGTAAGTTCTAACCTAAATAATTTCGTTCAAATATATCTTATGTCTTTATAGGAATTTTATTGCAATTTCCCGAATTTAATTTGCACAAAATGCTTAGAAGCTTTAGATATGTTCTTCAACTTTAGAAATCGTTGTCTTCAATCAGAATTGATATTACAGCGCTATGTACAAATATTGACACAAAACAAATTTCCAAACGATTTTATTAACAAAAAATTAGCTGTATTTGTTTCGACAAACTTTGGAACACAATGCAGCTCAAACAATGTTCAAAAAGTGAGTTTAACACAGAGAGTACCAAATGAAAATGATACCTCGCAAATCATGGCCAATACTGTCTTGCCAGTTCATGGTTTTAATGATTTCGAAGATGATTTTCTCGAAATTGATACAGAATTACTATATAATGACATTCAAATTAAGGAAGAACAAATAAGTGAAATAGATGACATTCTTGTAGATGATAAAAACGTACTAGAAGTTTCATCCATCGTCGAAGCTCCTACTGATCAGGTGACTTTATCAGAACCCATTCCCAGCTTTAACGACCAGAACACAAATGACAAAGATGTTTCAAATTTCGTTAATGACAGCAGCATCCTAAAAAATGCATTGCAAAATAACACACCATTACCACTTAAAGTTGTGAAAGTGTCTGATGATCAGCGATATAGCATAACTCATTTTCTATCAAAAAGAAAATTAGATTGTACTGATCAATCCGAAAAACGCATCAAAACTGTTGGCTACAATCTCTCTGAGAAAAATAGATCGACGAATACTCCACCAGATGAATTAAACGAACTTTTTCTTAAAAAACGTGAAACATTTCAAGACAGTTTTATTGAAACTACAAAAGTAACACGTTTACCTACACCTTCACTAATACCTATATTTAAAACTCCTCGTACATCTCTTCCTACTAAACCTAAGCATGCGAGGGTTTCCACTCGGGTTTCCAAAAAATCGTTATGTGCACCGAAATCGCAAGTAAATCCACAGTTGCAGGGAGAAAGGTCTGCAGTTACTGACTTTGAAAGTGGTATTGCACTTCACTGTATTTTGAATATAAGAAATGATACAAATGAAACTTTGATAACGAACGACAAACCCAAACCAGATACGAATGAAACTTTGAAAAAGAACGACAATCCCAAACCTCTTAACTTAAAAAATTTGAATCAAAAGGTGGGATTAAAATTTATTTCTCTAACACCACCAAGTGATAATTTGGTTCCGGTAAATTCAAATATGGTTAGTAAGACATGGCCACCTGATCCAACATTCAAAATTGTGATTAACAAGGAACATAACTACAGTGCTACCAGCCGTAGTGGTGAAATTAAAAAAACTATGGAACATTCGAATAAAAAGATAAAACAATATAGAGGCAAAAAAATATCAAATTTTCAGGATTGCGTGACCAAATCTACAACTGTAACTCCACCGCGTATGATTATCCTGAGTGCAAGTGATTGGAAGTTATTGGCAGATAAGGGACGCGCAGAGAGTGTGTATCTCCAAGGTAAGTTGGTCGGTTTACCAAGCTTAGAGGAAGGTGGCATGTCGAGTAATAAATACATGTGAGCTGATCAATAAGTATTATTAACACGTTCGCTGCTGAGCGATATTTTTAAAAATCGCACCCACCATGCCAATAAATTTTAATTAATCAATTGTAAAATAAAAATACAAAACATGTATTTATGGGAAAGATATTGAATTTAGATAATTTTTAATTGCATTATTAATTATACGAGTTATATGGTAGTTGGTTTTTGTGATAAAATGTTGTATGACAGCGCCAACTACGAGTATACTCGTAGCTGGTGGTTGGTTATAACCAAGATACATTTTTGAGCTGATTGTGCAAATGATTGAACTTGTGTAAACTTGCCTAAACTAACCTGAATATGTTGTTGAAATGCGGCACATACAGTCTCTTATAATTTATAAACCTTCGAAGCAATTGGATGTTTTCTTTCGTGATAAATTTATTGTAATATAGTGCTAAAAAAGTGAAAGATATGGCCAATAAAAGATTAAGTGACAAAAAACTTGAACATTATGCAAATATGGATGAATCTTTCTCAGTGGCGATTCTGATAGTCATAATTATTTACTATCGGACGAATCGAGCTCGAGCGGTTCACATGCATCAGATGACAATATAAATGCAGATGATTTGCAAGATGACGGTCTGGCTGCGACTTCGCAACCAGTACATTCAGATATTTGGACTCATGTAATCCAAGCCCCACCAAATTTTATTTTTGATGAACAAGCTGGTTGAAAAAAGTTTTGAGTAATATTAATATACAACATTTAGTGGATGATTTTTTTTCAAATTCATTTGTTACATTGTTAGTAAATGAAACAAATCTGTATGCATCACAAGAAATCGGACGAGTTGGAAAAGGAAGGAAATACAGCAGAACTGCTACATCGAAAGGTGTGGCGTTTTCAGAAATGAAAATATTGTTGAGTTTATTACTGCAAAAAAATAGAGTCTTAGTTTCCTTTATGTATATTTCTACTTCCTTCCTTTTTAGGTATCTTTCTAGCGTCCTCATCATTTCCTTCATTTCGTTTCCTACCATTTTATCATCTATCTTCTTTTTCCTCATATATTCCAACAATTTTTTTCTCTTCACCTTGTCAAAGGCCGCTCTTAGGTCTACAAATAGAGCTCTCTCTTGTCTTAAACATTTTCACCTTTTCCCCCTCCTCTACATTCGTTATTACGTAGTCTGTTCTTGTCCTCCCCTCCCTCCTATGTACGTGTATTCCCCCATTTCAACTTCCTCTCTAGTCCCATTCATTATTTCCCACCCTCTTTCATTGTTCATTTCCAGTAATTCTTTTCCCTCTTTGTTTAGTATTTTGTTCCTTCTCTATCTCTTCCCCGTACCCTCCTATTAATATGATAGATATGCTGCGCTCAAGGCCGTAGCCAAGGGGGGGGGGGGGTCAAGGGGGTCAGAACTCCCCCCGAAACTCAGTGGAAAATAACAATTTCTTAAACGAAATGTAAATTACATTACGTAGTTTGTAGTTATATGTATAATTTAATTAGGTACCGCAAATGAGTGCCTTTTCTTGACTACCCGTCGCACGTCTAGTATACTGGTATACATATTCTATGAAAAGACATCGGGTGGCGTGTAATTGTTAAAATTTGCCCCCCCCCCCCCCCCCCCCCCCCCGAATATTTTTTCTGACTACGGCCTTGGCTGCGCTGACATAATTATACAATATGTTTTGAGTGGGGAGCAAACCGTCATGTGTTTTAATCTGTACACTATTTTACAGTAAATACATTTCTAAATTAACCCTTCAGGTTGTACTACCACATATCCAGTAAGGGATGTTAAAAAAAAAGAGTGTTGCCTCTTTGTTTAGTAAAAAAGAATGAATCTAATATGTAAGCTCAAATATTTCGCTAATGTTTTTAGTATTTCAGAACAACAACCATCAAATGGCGCAAGTTTTATTGGGCCTATCCCTCCTGTTACACAAAATCAGCCGGCAAGCACAAAAGCAGCTACTTCACATGGTATGTAATATTTCTTTTGCATTTTAGCATTGAATAGTTTACTACCTGCATGTTTTATTACCTCCGCTCCAATTTACCACATGTTGAACGATGGACTTTTTTTAGAAATACGAAAATACTTAGGTGAATGTATTTCATTCATGTCATATTAAAAGGAGATCTGATAACTTGTGGCAATGGTCATTCAGCCACTTAGCTTATTTACCCAACAATCCAATCTTATTTTAAGGTTCTCAGTTTTTATATGGAGGAACTGTAAATCTTTTTATAACAAACTTATATTGTATGCCTTTTATAGCCCATTTGGAGCGAAGATGATTCTTGTAACGAGAGTTACTATTGCACTAAAGTCAACACATTCTGGTTTACCGAAAGTTATCTGAAGTTTCTGCAACAGCTAACATAGTTATTATACTAATTGAAATGTCCTATCGCATTGTGCAATTTATTGGCATTTGTTAACTGAGATATTCCCTAAACATTAATTAAATGGCATGTTTGTGTAGACCTACAAGTAAAGATAAAGATAAACTCTAACACTGTACAGTACAGTATATGACATAATTTGTTTGCTATTTGATGTAGAGATCTGTAGGTCAGTAAATTTGTATTTATTTATTTCTTGTTATATCAGTTTAGATCATTGACGTTTTGAGAATATTACATTATGGTAACAGTTTAGAATCCGGGATCATCTCAATTTCAAGTAAAACAAATAGTAAGCATTACTCAACACATAATGCATTAGTGAAGAAGTAGAATAATCAGATCAAAAGAGAGTGGATATCTATCTATTATATACCTTAATCATTGTTGTCTGTATCTGAATTGAAAGAATGTATAAATAACATGTGGGTTGTCCAAATGCGCTTGGACATTGGATGTCACATACCCAGCTAGTAATTAATTTAAAATAGTAAAGGAGTAAAAAAAGACTGCCAGGGTTGGACCGTGACGGAGGGAAACGTTGACATTTCCAACTTTGTAACGGTCCAACCCCAGAAGTCTTTTTTATCATACTGATTGGCGAACGTGGAAGCCTTCGCTGTAACAATAAAGTAGTACTGAACACATAAAAACAAGTGTCAAATGTATGTGAGTAATAAATGAAAAATATTTTGGCTAAGTGGATCCTCTTCTCAACCTAAGACACAGATCAATGTGTAGAATTTATTATTGTTATCTTAATGTCGCTCTACATAAGTAAAACAGTGGCATTTAAATGGCCTGATATTATACTAGCAGATAATCTGTAGGAGACACTGTAAGTACATAACCGATAACTCACGAAATTGTAGAATAATCAAAAGGGAGTGGATACCCTATAAAAGAGAAGTAACAGTTTTGTGAAGCTCGTTTAGTAACATTACTTCCTCGTCGGCCATGTTATAAACGTTCTCTATCTCTATCTCTAATACCCTTCGATATAATTGACTTCAAGATCGAAATGTCGACATAAGCAAACTTTTACTTTATGAAGACATAAAACATGGATTCTATAAAGGCGTTTAATACTTACTAAAAAACCAATGTCTGTAACTTCATAATAAATATTCATTTGTTTCAATGATAACTGTGCACACGCTATTGTTAATTTTTCGCACAAATGCTGTATTCGAAGTTCGTTCTGTAATCTCATGGGATTTCAACTGGTTTATTTATTGAATTTTTAAGCAATTTAGTGACTTGTGGTCACTATGTTATAGCTTTTCTTAGTTGTCTGGTAATACTCTCTTATAGGGAAACGGTTGAAACGGCTTGGTGCATGCACCCGGATCCTAAATAATTACCTTAATCTTATTATTAATAAAGACCTTAATCTTATTATTCCACAATTGCAATTAGTTTAATATGCTTTGAAACACTTAAGCAGTTTTTATTACATGTACGATATTCGTGGTAATCTGTTTGCTTTGTGAATCTTGATAAATTTATTCTCAGATATTTACAAAGTTCGTATTATATCCATATTAATAAAATGAGCCTTACAGCTTTTTCTAGAATTAATATTTTGTCATTTTGCCGCATTGTCTACTGTCCACTGCCATAGTGTTAATTGTGTACTATTTTTATCCCAATATCAGAAATAGTTTGATATATGGGTCCTATTTTTTTTATATTTTAAAAAAATTTAAGTGAATTTAACAATTTAGAAGTATTAAAAGAAAAAGACTCTTCTTTGGTAATTTAACCGCAGTGGCATAATTACAACCTTATTATGTTTGATGTTGGTTTTCTTTATGTATGTATTATTGTTATTGTACTAGGGGTGGTCCTAATTGGTTCCCGCACTGCGACCTTTTGGTCTATCGTGCTCCCCCTATTGTTTACCCTTCGATAATCTTTAACAAAGTTCAGGATTTTAGTAGGGTGAATCTTCGTTACTTCCTCTTGTGTTGTTTTCCTTTCCAAGTAGATGTTCTCTTACGTTTGTGAATGCTCACATTGGCAAATAATATGGTATGACGTTTATGTATGTTACTATTAATCATTTTTACTTTTAATGTTGTGGTCAGTATTATAAATAAATAAAAAAATATTTGTTATACAGATGTACTAGGCCAAGCTCAAGTTAACAGATCCTTTCGTAACCAGTGTGCGTATACAGGTTGCAAAAATGTCTATAGATATGGTAGGAAACAAGTTAGCTTTTTTAGATTTCCTCGTACCGAAGAGAGGTATAGTTTTTATGCAGTATCAAGTCACTACTATTAAATTAATTAATTTATCTTAGATCGTTAGCATGGATTAAGGCTTCTGGACAGGATGATCTATATAATTATACTACTATAAACTTATATAATAATTTTAGAATATGTAGCAATCATTTCTCTTCAAATTGTTTTACGACCACCGCCAAAAATAAGCTTCAACCAAGTGCTGTACCTATTCCATATTTGATACAACCAAACAAAAATGGTTAGTGTATAAATTACAGTCTACTGTAACTAAAAATTAGGCACGTAACGAGTACTCTGCTAACCCAGCGGCTCTGCACAGAACCGAGCGAAACTGAGTACTCAGTTTGGCCGAGCACTTCTAAAAAAGCTCGGTGTGTTTTGCATCGTCCTGCGCACATTCAACGACGAAAGTTACAACATCGGCAGTTTTATAAATTAAAATTATACATTTTTCTTCGCTTGCACAACACCTACCATCCCATTAATATGACTTATACTTTTCCAACATTTAGTTCACTTTAAGTCTGAACTGAAATAAGTAATACCTGAATATTTAACTGTGACGTAGTTTTTTTAATTTATATTTTGGAATTATTATCTACTGTTTTCACGAACATCTTTTCTGCTGTAAAACGCCTTAAACAAATGAACGCAACGGTGAGAGAGAAGTTGATGTTTTTACATCACAACTTCAAGAAATGAAATTATAAGTAATTTTACTTTGCTAAACTCTTTTTTAAATATAAAATAAGTTTTTGTTAGCCGAGTTAGTTAGTTTAGAGTAGTTTTAAATAATACTAAGGAAAAAGAAAAAGGACAAGTACTCAGCGCTCGGCCTAGTGCTCGGTGCTCGGTTCTGCAGAACACAAACCCAAAAATGCTCGGGCTCGGCTGACAGAGCACTTTTTGATACTCGTTACGTGTCTACTAAAAATTAAGGTTTAATAAATATTAATTACCATTAATATTATTCACATAAAATTACTAATTAGTTAATATATTTATGTTGCAGTATTACCGACTAACCAAATGCATAATATGGTGGTACCACCACTATACCCTTTCAGCAGGAATGGTTGTGGCCTGTAGTAAAATAGTACCTATCCAATTGCCAAGAATGCTCTAGAATGGGACATTTGCATCACATATTACATAATCGTCATTGATGTCCAGAGGATTCTTTGTGACCACTTTACCTAACAAGTGTCTTCGTGAAGAACCAAATCCTATAAAATTCTACTCAGTTGTGAGATTTGCGAAATTTTTTTTTCAATTATCTGTACAAATGTAAATCATTATCTTTAAGTCTAGCTTTATGAAACTATACCAGATGGCCATGAAACCACCATAACCGAAGTTGTTTTAAATTATTGATTATTCAAGTGTAGCTGTGTGTTAGCGATTGAATGCTAGAGGACAATGGGCAGCTAAAGTTTTCGATTGGTATTTATAAATACCACGGTTTTTTCTTTATTAGTTATGATGTATAATGTTAATTGTTTTTTTTTGACGTTTCGTCCGGCATAGCAGGCTTAATCATAAAAGAGTTGTAGGTATATATCCAAAATGATGATATGATTAAGGATGATTTTTAATAAAGTGGTGGAGGATTAACCTTCATTTCAGTATAAATTTGTAATTGCGAGAAACGCATGCATTATGTTTCTCGCAATTACGAAACGTCGAAAAAAATGTACAATTATATCATACATCATAACTAATAAAGTAAAAAACCGTGGTATTTATAAATACCAATCGAAAATTTTAGCTGTCCATTTTCCTCTACCATTCAATCGTTGTTTTAAATGATTTTTATTGATTGAATGTGAAACAATTTCAATGGACACTATAGTTTTATAAGTATCTAAATATGGAAGTAAAAAATTATTTTTATTTGCGTAGAATTATATTTTTAACATAATTGTAAATATTATTTAGAATTTAGAATTGAATTTACATGGCGTTTGCCACCTTCGATAATATATGTTTATGTTCTTAAAAAAATATAATGATGAATGTAATTGACTTTATACCAGTAAAAATTATATTCAGTAGCTGCAGTCAAATAATTTCTAATATTATGTTTTCTATCGCAAAATTGCTTTTAAATAGTAATTAAATTATAATTCTCAATTATCTAACAGAAGTGACGTATAGGATGTCGTATAGCTTGTTATCACAAAACTTCCTCATTACTTTATTATCCCTGTGTTTTATCAGTAGGAAAATTCCCATCCCTTTCCATCAATTATGGTACGTAAGTTGAAAAAAATATGTACAACTGGTATCCTTTGACCAATATTGACTTCGAATAATGGTTCACAATTTATAATTTTATGCCACTATTCAAAATTTTATATTTTAATAAGAAATGAATAGCCATAATTATACTTTCACGAATCATGTATGATGAGCCATTTTGCATAACATATCTAAGGTTGGCCTAAAGTCTATAATAATACATAGTGGTTGTCTGTGACGAGATTATTATGTCATAAACGTGCTACCTGCTACCAACACTGTCTCCCTGATATAAGGTTGAAATTAATCTGGATGTTCTAATAACTGTATATTAATTACTGCATATTATCACAGCTTTTAAGCTGTGACATCATATACAGTACAAGTGGATATTAAGATGCAACAAAAAGTAAAAAGTTTTGTGATTAAGTTTTTGTTTTTTCTGTTGTAATAAAAAATGGTAATCCTGAAAAACAAAATAATGCAATGCAAGTTTTCAATTTTGAATTAAAAACGTTTTCCAAAAAGCTGTTGCTTTACATAATTCATTTATTCTCTGCAAATCATAACAGTATGTATGAACTGTTTAGTTCAACAGCTTTAAAGGTGCAGAAAATCCTAATTTATTAATAATCAAAACATTCTTCACATTTTTTAATAACATAAAAATATACAATCAGATATCCAATTTCAATTCACAGTGTAGACTTTGGCTTGTTACGTTCATCCCAAATAGAAACTCCATCGCATGCACAAATTGTTTTGGGATTTTGAAACAATCCGGATGACCTTGCAATTATTCCACATGTAAGCTTTTTTCCGCTGTTTACGTTGTCAGGATGTTCTGTAATTACCAACGATCTCCCAATAATATTTGAAAGATCAATAACTTTATCTTCAAATCGGAATGTCGCTCTACCATGATCATCGGCAGTTATTGTACCTAAATTACCATACACTCTATTGAGTTCATCTGGTTGATGATTATTTGGAATGTAACACTCTCCAACACTGTTACAACCATTAGACAAATCCCCACTTTCGTGTATAAATAAACCATGCTTGCCAGGTTTTAGACCATCTACAGTTCCATCAATAACGCACGTCTCCGAATTAATTTGTACCAGCCTTACAACCCCCTGAATGTGTTTACTTACGTCAAGAATTGCCACTGCGGCCAAGGAGCCAGCATATCCCTTAACTACAGCTTTTTTACCACTACTTTCTAAATGTCGAAGGACTTCACTTGTAGTAAGTGTCGTATCGACTACGACACTGTTATTTTCAAGGTTTATGACAACGTTAGATACTCCAGGAATATTTAAACTATCCCTTACTGCTTTGACACATGAAGTACATGTCATTTGCACAGCCAACTCAATTTGTGATGACATTTTATAACAATAATTATGTTCATGAATAGCAAATTTTTATAAAAACATTGAGGTTATATAGGTTATCTAGACAAAATAGAATAACGCCGTGACTGGAGGCACGCTAACGTGCCTGTAAATGGATACGTTAGAGGCACGTAAAACGTCATTATTATGTGTGACGTCATTAATGAACGTGTCGGCATAACTGTTGAATGCAGGCACGTTAACTTTACGCTTGTATATGTATTACATAAGATGGTGTTCACAAAACACACACAAATGGTGTTGTACTGATTAAGAACTAAATAAGTATAAGGTATAAAAAAGTTTCGTTCAAAACAATACTTATAATAAAAAATAATAACAGCTTTTTTTAAACAAAAAATTCTTACATAAATATGAGGTTTTAGTGTTTCATTATCAAAACTCTCAAATTTAGGAACTTTGAAACTTAGCAATACAAGGAACATTTGGATGCATTATGCATTACAGGAAGAAATAATTTTTTTGTTTATGTGATGGCCATATACCTATGTTTAAATTATATAATACCTACACATTATCAATGATTTGATTTATGTAGGTACCTATAAATGCAATTACTGCTTCAGGCTTCGGGGCAGTGTCCTACCGTGAAATGGGAATTTAACATTCCATCTTATAGTTTTATTTAACTCTACTTACAAAGCAGAAAAAGATATAAACAGCTTGTGGTTCGTTTAACCCTTATTTATTTGCTTTGACTTTGAACCATCATAGAGAAATGAATAAATTTCTCTATGCTTTGAACATACAACATAATGTTACTCTTTTATTTGTATATGCAAGAAATGGTAAGGGAAGGGCAAGAGGGTAAGGTTAACGTGTCTGCAAAGTGCAAAGTGCAATCTGGATCCAATTCATTTATGACGTCACGCATAATACCTATGACGTTTTACGTGCCTCTAACGTATCCATTTACCGGCACGTTAGCGTGCCTCCAGTCACGGCGATAGAATAATGTCATGTGTATCTCAAGGTTAAAATATTTCCTTTCCATTGTTGTCTGTTCCACTTCATATCTCCAATAATAACAAAGTTGGCAATAGTGCTGACCAGTGCTGACTTTGAACAGCTGTGAGCTGTATCAAGGCCACGCTGTATATACATTGAACAGGGACCGGGCAGATGACGTCATTAACCTATTTTTTTACAGGTCTGAGGGCAAAATTTTTTCTATTCGTAATATAGCACAGCCTATAGTGTTTGCATTTACAAGTTGCGCGCGTTAAGAGAACGTGATAGTTGCATTCACAATTGTCATTTTAGCCCGTGTAAACTGAAAATACGTGTTTTATGTAGCGTTTGTTTGCCCTCAGAGCTGTCAAAGTCAGCTGCTGCCCGGACTCTACTGTACGCTACAAGCAACTGGAAGGGATACGGACGATTTCAATGCATTGTAGGCGTTGAAGCTGACAAAGACAGATGCGGAATGGGTACTTCTGTCGCCTTCTAGCTTGTTGCGGTAGTAGAGCAGACGAGAGAGAAAACTGCCGCAACATATTTTTTTTACCTGTCACCAGTCACCTGCATCTTATGCCCCGTGTCATCGTTTGTATGACGTTGCGTGGAAAAGAAAAAGATAGAGATACCCATTCGTTGAGGGTTGCCTAACTTGGCTGTGGCTTCAGTGTTACTTATGCGCGTTTCTTTTCCAGTTGCGTATAGCGTAGAGTTCAATGATTTGATACAGCTATAAAATCTATGGAACATGGTGACGTGACGAGTGACTCTAAAACAGTGAACTCACTTGGTGTTTTCTTTTTGCACGTTGTAGTTGACTTAAGTTAGCCTTGTCAATAACACACCATTCGTTTTATAAAAATAATTTGACTCGGTTCTCAATAACCCTATTCGTTTTAAAAGCTTTATTTAAGTTTTATATTAACCTGAGACAGAAATGTCTTATAACGCAAGGTTCGTGAAGAATGCCACTGGTGATACCCGGGCCCAGAGATCTTAGAGGGGGTAGATGATGAATAACAATTCGTAAGTGAAGCGAAGAAAGTGAAAGCAAGATATATCTTGTTCTCACATAGCAATCGTGTTTAAGAATGCTGCATTTGCGCAGTAGATCGGTAACCACAGAGTCAGAACAAATTATTTATCTTTTTATTCACTTTGTCTGCTTCAATTCGCGGACGTGTAAAATATTTAGCATTCATCATCTACCCCCTCTAAGATCTCTGCCCGCGCCCGGGCCGTATAACACCAACAAGAGAGGACAGGGTTTTAGACTTTTAGCGGGTAGATTGGCTATAACGAGGAGCCGTTGGGGGAAAGTTTTAAAAAAGATTTCCTAAATCTCAATTAAAAATAAAGGTGTTGGAACAAGACTAGGTACTGGTGCTAGTCGTTGATTGAAATACTAATACTTCAATCAACGTCTTTATCTATCACGGACGTATAAAAAACAAATGGACTGCTAATTGGTACGTACCGGCAACATTTATTTGTCCCCACCATGGGAGCCGCCATACTGTGCTCTTAGTTAGTTATTTTCTTGTAGAGATCGATTTTAGTTAGCAATTTCAAACGTCAAATCGAAAGTGGTCCAAACTTCAAAGTCTTTGACTTAACCTCAATGTTTTATATCTTACCTTTCGTTGTTTCATATTTGACATTTTTTATATACATAGTATGAATAGAGCGTGATGTTTCGTTTGAAACGATTGTTGCTATGTGTCGTGTGTAAATAAACAAGTTTTGTTTGTTAAATGGTTACACATAATTATGCCATTTTGGAGTACATCGAAAACCACGTTCTAGAAGAAATTTTACAAATACTTTCAACAGCAGAATCGTCGTTGATACCAAGCAAGTGATGATGAAAATATAGTTACAGAATTGAAATTCAGAAATAATGAAATGACATGCAATTTTCAAAATTTTCAGGGTTCATTACCACGTTCATTACTCCCTTTGATTATATATATAATCAAAGATTACTCCACAGACCACTAATATTTTTAATGGTCTGTGCACAAATCACTTTGTTGTTAGTGGTTTGTGGTGGGTCTGTGGATTACTTCTTTAGAAATCATTGAATAAAGAATAGAGAGGAAGGAGAGTATCGTATCATTGGGCGCGTTCATAAGACACAACTGTTGTGGAACAGTTACCGATTAGTCTTATAAAATTATCGCTACTTTTGCGCTACTTGTGGAGCAGTCGGCCATTTTTAGTAGCGTTCTGTAAATGCGCTACATGTTTGCCGTAACTGGAGGCACGCTAACGTGCCTGTAAATGGATACGTTAGAGGCACGTAAAACGTCATTATTATGTGTGACGTCATAAATGAACGTGTCGGCA
The DNA here is from genome assembly GCA_036250285.1 of Pyrocoelia pectoralis. Lineage (NCBI taxonomy): Eukaryota > Metazoa > Arthropoda > Insecta > Coleoptera > Lampyridae > Pyrocoelia > Pyrocoelia pectoralis. The sequence goes on from CM070075.1 coordinate 12,615,618, forward strand.
TAACTGTTGAATGCAGGCACGTTAACTTTACGCTTGTTTGTTGTATTGTTGTATTACATAAGGATAAGATGGTGTTCACAAAACACACACAAATGGTGTTGTACTGATTAAGAACTAAAGAAGTATAAGGTATAAAAAAGTCTAAACAACACCTTCCTTTCAAAACAATTAGGTACTTATAATAAAAAATAATAACAGCTTTTTTAAACAAAAAAATTCTTACATAAATATGAGGTTTTAGTGTTTCATTATCAAAACTCTCAAATTTAGGAACTTTGAAACTTAACAATACAAGGAACATTTGGATGCATTACAGGAAGAAATAATTTTTTTGTTTATGTGATTGCCATGGTACCTATGTTTAAATTACATAATACCTACACATTATAAATGATTTGATTATGTACCTATAAATGCAATTACTGCTTCAGGCTTCGGGCGTGTCCTACCGTGAAATGGGAATTTAACATTCCATCTTATAGTTTTATTTAACTCTACTTACAAAGCAGAAAAAGATATAAACAGCTTGTGGTTCGTTTAACCCTTATTTATTTGCTTTGGCTTTGAACCATCATAGAGAAATTAATAAATTTCTCCATGCTTTGAACATACAACATATGTTACTCTTTTATTTGTATATGTGTCGCAGGAATGTTGTAATATCCGTAATCTTACAAGTTTCCTAGGAAAAGCTTAAGGTTAAGGTTAATTTTGAGGTCCAGGCGCTCAAGTTTCCTAGGAAACTTGTAAGTTTACGAATATTACAACATTCCTGCGACATATGCAAGAAATGGTAAGGGAAGGGAAGAGGGTAAGGTTAACGTGCCTGCAAAGTTCAATCTGGATCCACCGGCTCGTTCATTTATGACGTCACGCATAATACCTATGACGTTTTACGTGCCTCTAAGGTGTATTTTCAACGTGCCGCGTGTCGAAGTGAATCACAGCACGCTCTCTATACACACTTTGTGCATGCCAGTCACCATTTTCAATACTCATCTGGTGCTTAACACGGCACGTTGCACACATGCGCAGTTTACCAGTTAATAGTTATATCGTTTTACTTTTCTGAAATCATTTATACCTAACCATAAAATAAAATAATCTCATATTTATAGATATTTTCTTGTCTTCCGATTCTTTTTTAAAATATGCTTCTTTATTGAAAGAACACCAGCAAGACTTACAAGAAGAGCAAGTTTTTGTGAAGTATTCATCTTTAACTTTGCTGTTAATAACAGTTAGTAATTCAACAGCTGGAACGGTATACTTAAAAAAAGCGGGAACTGTGCAATATTTAAAATGCGCATGCTCCCTACGTCGAAAGTTGGAGTGTGCAGCACGAAAGCTTACAGCTTGCAAGCACTTGAAGTTGGCATAGCACGCAATTTACTCCGTGACATACGTTATGAACAGATGTAACGAAAGCCGTATGATGAGCATGCGTGCCGAATTGCCACTTCATTTTCAAAGTGGTTGAAAATGCACCTTAACGTATCCATTTACCGGCACGTTAGCGTGCCTCCAGTCACGGCGCTACATGTTGGGAGCGGAAAGATATATTCTGTTATGTAAGGTTAAAATTGTCGTGTTTTTGAGGTTACATACTTGTTTGTCTACATAGTTTTTTTTGTGTGATTCTATTGATGGATTTACAAGCGGTTATTGCACTAGTGATTGAAGATGAAGATATGTTTGAACTTTGAATCCTTCTAATTATTGCGCTTTCCAGTCATAAAACATGTGCAATGCTCTTTAAATGAACACTTTTTTACATTTTTAAAAATGTCAAAATTGCGCGCGATATAAAAAATTTTCACAGCGCATGATTTAACGTTGTCAAAGTAGCGATAGTGTCATAAGACCATCAACCGTTCCCGATACGATACGTAGCGTATCGGTAACTGTTGTGTCTTATGAACGCGCCCATTGCTGCATAAAAATTGGTGACGGAAATTCGGCCATTTGTACACCACTGTTGAGTCATCTTTGTTTACATTTTGGTCGTGTTGACAATTCACCATAACCTGCAAAATTTGAAATATTCATTTGTTGATTGTTACAGTCACTGAACTCCAATTTAAGGCATTTGCATCAGGGGACCATATATTTCGCTTGGAGTACAAACATAACCTTTACTGCCCTTTACTTGTTTAAAAAATTTATTTTGTTCGATCGATATTTCATTCAAGCGGATCGCAGCCCTTAAAAGAAGCGATAACTGAATTAAAACTTAAATAAAGGTCGTGTATGTTCGAGACATTTTATAGCAGGTACATTTATGAGATCATAAATCATAATGTTCTCATAAAATAAAATCCCGAACGTTAAAGGGCCCCATTCATGTTGAGATAGGTATCGATACATGTCGCAAGTATCAGTAATCAGTATAGAGAGACAAATCTCGACGTGTATGTGGAAGTATCAGTATCGCAGTCTCAGTAATCCGCTTGTCTAGTTGTTTGTCGCACTGCACTGCGACCGTGTATGTGCTGGTATTATATTAGGTGTCGTAAAACACAGTAGTTTTGCATGTAGTTATTGCAAGGGTATTGCAGAAAATCGTGAATTTTGGGAGGACTTCCTCAATGCTTATAAACATCTTCGGCATCAAACAATAATAATTTTGTCCATACTCTCTTTCGTCGACGATTTTCTTATAAGCACTCTATTAATACTACTGATGAAGCTGCTATTACAGCTTCAGGAGGAACCGTTTCACTTCTATATGAAAAACACGAAATATGTATGCACATTTCGAAAACTAGTATCATTACAATCCTGTGTGAATGGAGCTCTCCGTTTGAGACAAATCTCAGATACATGTATCGCTGCATGTCGCGATACACGTATCGATACCAATCTCAATGTGAATGGGGCCCTTAAAACTGCACCATAATAAATATGTGGTTACCTTTCTTTCTTTTTGGTAACATATCATGACGACTTGCTACTTGTTAATTACCACAATCGACATTTGAGTGTTATCGGTGTTGCACTGTTGGCACTTAGATTTAGTTGCAATCATACAACAGTATCTAGGATATTTCGTAGAATTTTAGAAATACTATATGAGAAGTTGCAGGTAATTTAAATTAGGATATAATAATATTCTACCATTGAGAAAATGAATTCTACTTTATCACTACAATCAATTAATTTTATTGAATAAGGATTAATCTTTACAACACTTATTTTACTTAAATAACGACTGGAATGTTCACTATCTAATGTCTTATAATAATCACTGTAATTAAATTATCCATGATGAGTACCAAAAAACACTATATAAACTGCTTTATTACAAATGTTTGTTTACTTGCTATTTTAGGTTATATTTGTTTACTTCAGGCGAAATTCATGACGTCACATGCAGTTGTTTCTGTCAATTTCTATTTAACAGGAAACGTGTTAGTACTTTAGTAGCCATTTTGCAACCACTTTGATTTCAAGGTCGAGGGCATATACTCCTTCCTCTCTATTCTTTATTCAATGTTAGAAATACACCAATACAAAATTGAGCCACAGAATAAGGTCCCCTTACTTATTTTGTGATTGAGCACAGTATGGCGCCGCACAGGCAGGGGACAATTATTTCAACATAATTAGCAGTCCATTTGTTTTTTATACGTCCGTGTTATCTATCTATCTTTAAAATTCAGCATATAGGATACTTCGCGAACAATTGATATACCCGTATCATCTTTAATGTGTAGGTACAGGGTCTTTCATCTGCTGATTGCACAGTGCACACCACTGGTGAAATTTTATCGATCGACTTATTGTCATTTTGTTGTTTTGTCTCTTCAGTTTTGTTTACAGAGGAGGCAACGTTTGGAAGAGATGGAATAACAAATTTACATAATCAACCCACATGGATCGATCCAGTGGCGCACCCAAGGGGGGGTCAAACCCCTCCCGAAATTTTGAACAATGAAGTTATTTTGCCGACAAATACCTTCGCCTTCAAAATTTAGCAATATTGCTGTACCGTAGGTAGTGTAGGTATACAAAAAAGTGTTGGATACGCACCACGCATCACTTTGTTTCTTCGATGAAGTTAGATAGTACGCTTAACTTTCCTCAAATATTTTTGACCCCCCCCCCTCCCCTCGCAACAAAAACCTGGGTGCGCCCCTGGATCGATCAAAATAATCATGCTACAGTTTAGGCTAGATATCAGCATCCAGCTTTGTCGAATTTTACGTAATTGTCTTTGTAGGTACTTCTAACCTTATTCAAGTGTACGGTGTCTTTTAAATCGATCGAGAAGTCATTTTTTGGTTCTATTGAGTGATCAAAATCATGCGGAAAGATAATCATTTGATTCTTCATCCTTTGTCGATGGATCGATTTGAAAGCAACTTTGGTTATCGTTATTGCTCATGTAAACTTCTTCATTACGTCTTGCATCGGTCTGTTTCGAGTAGTTGAAGCGATTATGAACATTTTCCTCAAAATTACCCCCTTCTTGTTCCATTCCCAGTCTGAGATGTATGTTTATTTCGTGTAATGTTTAGATCCACTGTAATGGGAAAGACTTCATCTAAAACTATCCATACAACATATTCCACGCCAAAGTTGGAAAGTAACAGCGATGGGGCTTCACTCACCAGTCTCCTCATTTTATTGTAAGTATAATCTTTCAGTTCTTAGTATTCCTTCTAGAACGGTACTGTTTGGGTTTTTTCCATGGCCACAAACTCACACAAGGTAAGGTCTGTAGGTTACCATATACGGTTTACTCACTGAATTATACTACAACTTCCATGGTTTTACCTTGTGTTATATTTAGGGGCGTTTAATCCAATAGAATAGAGGGCATTTAAGATGGAATAGACTATAGGGACCGGGCGAGTGACGTCATTAACCTATTTTTTGAAGGTTGTGAGAGCAAAATTTTTTCTATTCGTAATAACAGAGCCTATAGTTATAATGCTGTAGTATTTGCATGTACAGATCGCGAGCGTTAAGCAAACCTGAGAGTTGCATGTACAATTGTCATTTTAGCCCGCGTAAACTGTAAATACGCGTTTTGTGTAGCGTTTGTGGTTGTTGGACTTCAGGCGATTTACATTACCGTTGGTGGCGCCACTGTCGTCAACAATGTGGCGGCGCAGAGTAGTATACCCATGAGGTGTTTATGTAATTACACTGAAGAGTAGCACTTGTCGTTAGTTTTACAGTCTGTCTTTATGTTAAATACAAGTTCATTCATTACTATCATTTAATATTAAACGTGTTTAAATGACGCTCTCTTCCTTTGTTTGTATGACATCCATACACACAACAATTCACATTAGGCTTATTACTACTCATAATACAAAATAAAGGAAATGTCAATGTAAGAAACACAAACTAACGTTTACATTAACGTTTTAGCGTGATATTTAACTGTCGAAGACAATGCGAAGCGAGGGTATACTACTTACAGTAGTTGCATATGCTGCCACTGACACTGGCGCTTCAGTTAATGTAAATCGCCTCATACTGTCGTCGTTTTATTGATTTCCTATTTTGTATGAAAACTGACGTCTTGTATAAATAAAGTTGCTCGATAATTGGCGGTTATTTACACCGTACTGTATATTTTCTACAAAGCTCAAAAGTGAAGCTTTGACGTTTAAATCGTTTAAGTATTTATTATATTTAATTTCTTTACATTTTTTGTGATTTAATTACCAGTATAATGGATGCAGATTCTTCTTTGGAAGAGGGGGAGGTATAATAATATAATAAGGGCACCTTTCTGTATTTACACAGTAGTTCCTTGTAGATATTGGACACATCTCAAGAATATACACCTTTAGAAAGACCTCCAAATTATTCAGAATTATACCAAGCGAGATTTCCCGTTATTCAAGATGCGGAGAGCGAAGAAGAGTTCGAATCATCGAGTGAATCGGATAGTGACGGCGGTTGTAAAAAGTTGAAGCGTCCTAAATTAAAATTGAAACCGCAAGCGATTTCGTCTAAAAGCAATTTTCGAAAGAAGTACGATATTTGGAGTACTCGTGTTCAAGAAGATCTATTACTAGAAAACTTAGTCAATTGTGATGTTAGTCAAGTAGATCGTTCTCGAACTGTAGAAACTTATTCTAAAAATCATGTGCCATTTATTAGAAGCAATAAGCGGACTCATGACGATAGATACAAATCAAAATTACGTTTGCCAAAAAAATCAAATTCTAACGATGAAAGTGAAACTGAAAATGTAACACCCAGGGTGATATTAGATGTTCATGCTACTATCGACGATTCCGAAGATGATATAGCAAAGGATATTGCGAATAAGTTGTCCGAGGAAAAAGAAGATTTAATTAGTATGTTCGCTTTTAAAATAATTAATCGTCGTTATAGCTTGTACAAATTTTAGAAACCATTGTTACCACTGCGGGAAAAGCTAAAGCATTAGAATTATTTAAAGAAACTCAAAGAATAGAAAAAGGAGGAGGAATGATGATTATGGTACAAAAACCTTATTGCGAAAAGAATGGATAAGTTGTAGTTCATGCCATTCATGTCTATCAATTAATTTAATTAAAATTATCTATAGGATACTATGGCGTCTTTGAGCACGTGGTTGAACATATTTGAATGACTTAAACAAACCAAACAGGATTCGGAAATTGGGAAGCTCTCATAATTAATTCTATTTCATAATTTTGTCTAAATTTAAACTGATGTTTGTTTTTTACACATGAGTAACTCTTAACAAAGTATTTATAGTTTTGTTTTGTTAGTAATATTTACTTTGCACTCATGTATCTGGGAACAGCTGGTGAAATAACAAAAGTATAAAGAGGAATTTCAAAAATTTTCCCACCACCTTGGAAATTGTAATAACAGAATCCATTCTATTCACACACACACAAAAACTATCGTTATTAAATATTAACATATTAATTACAGAATCAAACGAGACGAAGGACTCCCGGAGGTGTATTCTTGTTCTTAGTAAAACATGATAACGATCTTACAAGGGAACAAATGATGACAATATTTAATGAGGAGAGAATGAAATACAAGCAAGAAGTTAGACTAAAAAGAAAATTAAAATTACAACAGATCAAACAAAAAATAGGTACTCGTATTGTATGTTGGTGTCTCCATAATTGTAAAATCTTCATTTGTAGCTGCTTCCAAAAAAAACTGTGAACAAAATCTACCTGAACTGTTAACACGCGCCGAACTCTGTGCGAAAAATCAAGATAGAATTAAAAAAGAAGCGCAAGACGTTATTGTAAAAAATCCTCCACCATCACCAGTAACCGATGGTCATGATAATAGTACCGACGGAATGGAAAATGTTAAGGAAACCGATGTTACCACTAATGACAGCTTATTTACTAGGAATGTTGTTGCTTACGACGATGATTGTATCGATGTAGGAGTTGATATGGATTTATTTTAATTAACATAAAGGCATACTTTCATTGTTTACCATTATTATAATTAGTATAATAAATGAGTACTGCCCGATACAAAAATGTTAACATAATTTTTGTATTTCTTATTGAATAATGTACACTTACTTACATGTTGTAATACACTATAATTTTGAAGTGGAATAAGACAAGTGTTATTTATTAGATACCAGTTCTTATAGTAGAAACCCAATTTTTACGGAAAATCCAACATCTATAAAAAAATATACAAATTTAACCTTAGTACTGTAATGTAGACGTAATAAATTTGTAATGTTTGTTACAATAGTGGTAATAGTTATTTGTACAACTAGAGAAGGAAGTTATGCTTTTTTCAACTGAGCTCAAAGATGGACACACGAGTGTATAGCAAGTGTGTGTCTATTGAGGGAGAGTTGAAAACTATTTTCTTCTGTGTTTCACACATTTTTTCTAAAACTGCATAAATTCAAAAAATATTCATTGCAATAGATGATGTTGGTAATACTGTTACTTTTATCTCTAAAGACGAAATTATTTGTACAAGAGAAGAAAGTTATGCTTTTTTCAAATCTAGCTCAAAGTTAGACACTTGAGCGAGAGCTGAAAAAACATTTTCTTATGTTCTACACAACATTTTATCTAAAACCGCATATAATTAAAAAATGTTAATGTTAACAGTTCATTAGATTCATTTGTTTTCTTGCAATACTGCCAACTTTCATCACAAGAGGAAAATGCAACTTTCATAGTTTCATCATTCATTTTACAAAAGAAATAGTACCTACATTACAATACAAGTGATGAAAGTGACTGATTTTTCAACAGGCAATAGGTACATTATATCATTGTTTTTTAATAAGATACTCAACCGGAAGTTGTTTCTGAGCCACGACTGATAGATGGTGAGTGCCTTAGCATTGCTTTTAAATAGGACGTGGCAATCGCCATCTATCAGTCGTGGTTCAGAAACACCTCCGCCTGTCTAACTATCTTCTTAATAAACAATGATTATATTATATTCACGAGCGATAGCGAGTGAGGATAGTATTGCGAGTTCAAAAATCTCACTTTCATCACAAATTGATATTATTTAACTTCTGCTAAAACAGGTAGGTAAATTTTTTAATATACGTTCGATGCATACACGTAAAAAGAAAAAACGATATCTATATCCTTTAAATTATTACCATTTGCAAAATCATAGACTCGACATGATTTACATTCACTGTAGTTTTATTTTCGGAAAAAGCTTGTTTTGCTGCTCGCATTGCAGCTTCGACTACCATTACTCTAGTTACTTCTTTAACCAATTCCAATGCTTCTTCCGTAATCTTTGTTTTTGTATCCTTATAAGACAATCTCAAGGTCTCTTTGATAATATTCTTAAACGTTTATAAGTTAACCTTACAATTAAAATGTGGAAATCTCTTACATTCTGAAATTCTGTTGTAACTTTACTGTATGTGTTATCGCCATCATCTGTTCGTTTCGAACTTCCCGGGTTTGTGTTCATAGTTGCTTTGCTATCATTTACAAACTATGTACTTATAAGTTCTATACTTATCATTCAACGAATGCTATTTATTTACGCGCCTCATTTGTATTTATTTTTAAGATACAGTATGTCCATTATATGAATATTCATATATTTTACAAATGCGGTATAATTGACTTAGTACCTATAAGGCCTAAGGCTAAAACTCATCAAATATATATCCAGAATATGGAGACAATAGTCTAAAGATCAACAAGAATCTCTACAAAATTCAAAACGCGTTTATGACGTTTATCATCAACGCGTTTATGTAATTACAGGAAGCTGTGGCTGTGCCATAAGTAACAATGAAGTCACAGCCAAGTTAGGCAGCCCTCATCAATGGGTATCTCTATCTTTTTCATTTACATGCAGCGTCATACAAACGATGACACGGAGAATAAATGCAAGTGTCGGATAAAAAAAATATGTTGCGGCAGTTATCTCTTTCGTCTGCTCTACTACCGCAACAAGCTGGAAGGAGACAGAAGTACCTACTCCGCATATATCTTTGTTGGCTTCAACGCCTACAATGCATTGAAATCGCCCTATCCCTTCCAGTTGCTTATACCGTACAGTTCAAAGTGACATCACTAAGCCTAAATCTACCTTAATGGAGTAAGGATATTCTTATGTGGGACTTTGTTGCAATTTTGTAAAATACATGTGTGCATTTATGTTACCAAAATGCATAGAATATAGAAAGATATATGGCAAATGTAGTTGTATTTCGTATTGTCTCTATTTCCTTCTCATTAATTCTCTCGTTCTTCTTTCCTCCTCTTGGTATATGGTATATTGTGCTCCGTTTTCTAGTGTGTCACTTTGTAGCATTCTTGTCCTTGCTTTACCTTTTCCTTCAATCGCCTGTGTACACTCCTTATCAAACCATTTCCTTTCCTTTCCCTATACTCTTCCTCCTCCTTTTACTGCTATTTTACTAGGGCGTCCTTTATAGTCTGCTTTATTTTTGACCACATTATTCTCCTTTTCTCCAGGTATTGTCCTTTCCGCAACTAGTTCTTCATATGTTTCTTTGAAATAGTATTTTTTTGCTATGCTTTGCATCTTGGAATACGGCTTGGGTATGTACTGCTGGTATTTGATTTTTACCATAATGTGGTCTGCATCGTAATCCGCCCCTCTACAACTTTGCCCATGCAATATATGTGCCCGACGTCTCTGCATTCTATCAGTACATGGTCAATTTGATTTCTTGTTTTTCCGTTCGGTGCTACCCACGTCTCTTGATCTTTAAGTTGAAAACAGGTGCTTTTTATCACTATTTCTCGTTCTTCTGCGAAATCTGTTATTCTTTTCCTATTATTGTTAGTTATCTCGTGCTTACTGAACATTTCTATGGTAGGTTGATACTCTTCTTACTTCCCTATTTTTGCATTTGTATCCCCTACCATTATTTTGCTGTCACATTTGGGTATTTTATTATATTCTTCTTCTAGTAGGTCGTAGAATTCATTTTTTAGGCCATCCTCCTTTCCTCCGTATGTGCGTGGAAATTAATAAGACTTATTTTTCGGTATCTCCCTTTAAACTCTTAAATGATTCATTAAATCACTAATCGGTTTAATTTTTATGACCGCACGCTTTAACTCTTTTTCCTGCTCCCGATCTATTACAGTCTCCTCCGCTGTTAAACAGTAAATAGTCTTTATACTCGGTAATATTTGTTCCCCTTTGAATTGTTTCCTGTTTACGGTAACAAAAATTATGCTTGAAATTTATTGTCAAAAAGGACGCAATGAGACAATACACAGGATTACGTACCAATCTTGGTAAATAAATAAATAATAATAATAATAAATATATAATTTAATTACCAATCTTGCAACAAAGAACCATTGACTTTATACACTAAAGAACGTATGCTCCTCCCTCTATAAAAAGCCTCCTCCCTCTATAAAAAGCAAGTCACTGTATTACAAAACTCGCCTTTGGCTCGTGATGCAAACTTCTCTTCGTGAGTAATAGCTATCATTACATGCTTGTTGAATAATATACTATTTTGGAAATTACTCTAGACCATCACTCAGGATTTTAAAATTGTGTAAAAATTATTGTTAAAAAAAGATTAGATCATCAAGTGATATTCAATATATTGATAACTACTTACATTGTTCATTACTTTATTCATAAACTAATGTTCTCAAAATATGAAAAAATAAGGGTTTTACTGAAACTAATTATCATTTGATAGTCTTAACAGTGTGCACATAATATAATTAGGAAGGTATAGGTATACCTATGTTGAATCGACAAACAAAAGTGAAGTGTATGAAAATGTAATTAAATAATAGAGTTTGAATTATTATTCATGTCTGGATTTTCAAATAATAAATATTATTAAGAGGGAAACTTGATACTGACCAATTAAGTCACACCCATATGTGATCAAAATTTGAGCTAAATGGCTAAACATATATTTTGAAGTTATGTGTTAACAATTAAGAGTGAAGGTATAAACGATTACACAATAGATAACGGTAAATTTTCTTAAGAAACGAAGAAGATATATTTGCTTACTACTCACCTTGAACTGAATTGCTATCAATCTAACACACACTGCAAACAGTAAAGTTTTGTTATATCAAATTACCCGGGTTTGTCTATATCTAAATACATCATCTCTATTTTAAATTAAGTAAGTACTTATGTAGTTTTTAGGCTTAATCTTTTATCATAACCCTCATAAGCTACAAAGTCAGGTGGTCAAAAGTTGTACATAGGTAATTAATAGAAAAATGATACCTACTGTGGGTGATTGAGCTCATGCATATTCAAATGTTTATTATATCGTTAATATTAAAATTGTTTGTATTCACCCTCAGTAGACCCTACTACCATCATTATTAGTATGAAGAAGTAATCTTTTTATAAATAAGTGTAATTGCTTCTTACTATCAGTCGGGTTTCTTAAATCGCTCATTCAACATTAAACACAAAATGTTTATAACAATTTTGTCTTTAATTATTGTTTTTACTCAGTTTCACAATCAAACTGAAGGTTTTTTCCATAATTTTCACAAACACATAAATTGGGAAAATATTGCAGAACTCGAAATAGTTTATTTGCCTGTGTTGCTTTTCCAAGAAGCGTTTAATGGATCTGAAAATCGTGTTGAAAACAACTTCAATTTCACTATGTTTGGGCGGTGAATATTGTAAGGTGAAATGAAACAAATGTGATTTCTTCTGTTTTTAGACCAATAGTCTTAAACCTTAGATCTAATGAGAAGTTATTTTCACCGTATCTTAAATCATACGTTTACAGTAATGGTAATTTTGAAATCATGTCTTATGTACCGGAAAAGTGCCATTACATACATCGTGATGAATTGTCAACTGCAGCAATAAGTAGCTGTGAGCCAAACTCAGTGGTGAGAAACTATTCTTGTCTTATTTAATATTGTGCACTTTAATTATTCTAGGAAGGTTTCTTGTTTTTAAATAACTGCACCTATGGAATTTCACCCTTAACACCTCATTTACATTCAATTATAAGTTTAACTAGCCCCTTAGAATTTAATGGTGAGGAAGGGCAAATTCCACATTTGGTTTATAAAGTTGCCACTATCCCTAATTCAGTGCAGTTTAGAAGTAATATTAATTCTAATCCGTACTTATATGACAGACACACATCGGAAGGTAGGCATGACAATTAGTTCGCTTAGCTCATTCAGTAACACAACATTGCTACAGATAACAAGGCGTTGGAATTAACAGCGGAAGTTGCTCTGTTTTTTGATGCCGAAGCGTACCAAAGATTTGCGCCTTATTTTAATGATGATGAAAATAAGTTGAGGGAGTTGCTGCTTATTTACATGAATGGTGTAAGTTATCAACCCAAATAAAAGTACACTCATAATTTCTTATTGGCATATAATAGGTGCAAGCATTATACCACCATCCCAGCCTGGGCACAAAATTAGATTTAGTTTTGGTGAGAATAGACATAATGAAAAGTCAACCTGGAGACCTCCCTCATTACGAAGGTGAAAGAGCGAAATTGCTAGATTCCTTTTGTAATTATCAAAACAACTTGAATCCTCCAAGTGATAATGATCCCAATCATTGGGATTTAGGACTTTATGTTTCAGGGTGACTAGTTATTTATGTAATCTTTCTTTATTTGGTAGGCTTGACTTTTTTGAGGTTGATGAAACTGGACAAGGAAGTACTGGTACGTTAGGTTTATCTACAGTAGGTGGGGTGTGTCACCTACAATATGCATGTGTGATTGCGGAGATGGGCGCCACAAATATATTTGGACAACCATATCCTAGCGCTGGATTTGCGAGTGTATATATTTCGGCGCATGAGATAGGGCATAAGTACGATTTAATTTTTTATTTACGATCAATTGAATGTACATGTTACATAATGTTTCATCATTCTCACAGCTTGGGTATGCACCACGATGGTACAAGAAACAGCTGCCCTGCAGAAGGTTACATAATGTCACCTTCTAGAGGTGTTTCTGGAGAAACGCAGTGGTCATCTTGTAGTGCTGAAGTTATGACAAAATTGCAGTAATTTTTTAAGGTCATTTTTATAGGGCTCCTATAAAAAACAAGTTTTTTCAGTAATGCGAAGTGTTTACATGACTCTTCTGACATTCCAAACAAGGCCTTGAATCATTCCATATACAAAGATATGCCAGGTAAAATTTTTACCGCCAAAAAACAATGCGAAATCCTTCTACGTGATCAAGATGCTACGGTTTCGTCTAACCAAGAACTTTCTAAAATTTGTGACAGTATGGAATGTAAAACACCACATCGTGGCGGTTCTTACTTTGCCGGACCCGCATTACAAGGTACTGAATGTGGAAAGAAGAAGGTATATGTTTAATTCAAGTTTTTTCTTAATTATGAATTTTGAACTTACAGCACTGTTATGGGGGCGAATGTGTGTCAGAAACATTGTCACAAACAGTTCCAATATCATCGAGAATTAAAATTTTTGGTTCCCCCCAATTCAATCATCAAGCCACCCTTTTTCATAAAAAAGATAGATATCACCATTCCAACATGCACATTTCTTATGGGGATGAGAAGGTAACCACAGTTAGAACTACTCATTTTTAAAAAATAATACTTTATTCGTTTATTATAGACTTTAAAGCATAGATTGTCTACAATTGATTACGCCTCAAATCAATGTAAATTATTTTCAAAGTTACTTCCATTCATAAATTTGGAAGATGTTGGTTTTCAAGCTGCATATGACGAAGGTACAATGTATACAACACTTCTATTACTATTCATAACGTTGATATTGCAGCAAACCCTTCGATTGCTTGTGCCATATTTTGTCAAAAATCTGATTTGACCAGTTATTACTCCCCACGGGCCGAATTGAACAATCTGGGTATATCTCCATATTTTTCAGATGGAACATGGTGCCATAAAGACAGTACAAATGTTGACTATTTCTGTCGCCAACATCATTGCATTCCAGAAGTAATACCTACTAGAAAAATGTGGCCACATGATTAATTTAATTTCCAGAAACCTACTTTAACTTTTCGTCTTGAATCCAATTTTGATAGACAAAGACCCATATTGAATCAAAAGAGAGAAGATTATATGAAGTCTAATGGAATGTCGACAAATTTCAAATTTGAAGATTTTGATTTTATAAAATCTTAGTTGTGCACTTATTTCAGTTTTTTATAGAAATAAATTTTGTTCCGCAATATTTTACAAAATGTCCGATTTTTAAATGTGAGATGATCCTATGATCTGACAAACTGTAGAGAGGAAATTGATGCAGATTTACACAGCAAATATGTTTTTATCTCATTCTTAGACAATATGCTAAAAAGTTGCTCTGTACATAGCTCATATACGTAATGAAGCTCAGTGGCACAAAAGGTGCTACCTGGACTACAAAAACAGCAAATTAGAACATATGCAAGACAGCAGCCCTATCTGCCCTACATTTAAACGTGAGGAGTGCTTGTTTCACCAGTTAAGAGACTGGCAGCAATACGGAAAAATTCAACAAAGGTATTTGTACCTTTTGCATAAACTTCTGCAAAAAGATGTGTTCCCATCAGCAGAGTCGCCACATCTTGCAGTCTCCCTCTTACCAAACATTTACTTCATCAACAAGCATGTCTGCAAGTTCAAGTGTGAAGTAAAGCAGTAAAGCACAAACCTTTCTCTCAGAGCAATGGGAATGGCATAAACGCCACGCACGACGAACGCCTATGTGGGGAACGATCTCTGTTGAAATAGAGCCCTGATCTAATATCACTTTTCCTCTCTACTTCTTTGATTCTTGTTTTCCAGTTCAGTTTCTTCTGTGTGTTCGTTAATGGAAGTGGTCAAACTTGCTCAGATGTGCACTCGTGGAGGCGGTTGATAAACAGATTCCATACTAGTATGGATGGTCATCTGATGGTTTTGGAGCACCCATTGTTGGTAATGACACTTCTTTAGTACGGATTTCTTCCAGATTGTAAGCCTTGAAAGTATCAACAGGGAATATACAAAGCTTTTTCAAAAGCACTCGGAATATTTTGGGGCATCAGCGACGCCACATTCGCCTTCTTTGTGAATGAGCCACCGTGGGAAATTCTTATTTTCTGGTACGGATCGTTAAGTACATATATGCTTGGGACTTCTTTTCGCACACGCAGTCTTGAAAAATGAAAACACAGCAAAAAAGAACATTTCCATTATCCCGTCACAAATTGATAACAATAGGCCACATTTGGGCCCTTCGTGCTACCTCCCTAATTAAAGTCCTCCGTTCCCTCAACGTCACTCAAGCCATCCTCTGCTGCCTATGCTGGAAGGGGAAGCGACTCTAATCGTAGCCTTGTCTGACCAGAAATCCCCCTAAGTGGATCGTCTAAGTTGAGCGTAGTAACGTGATTGACTTTTCGAAAAGGACTATAATAAAATCACTGTTTATATTATTTATAGTTATGTAGTTAATGCTTATGTACAATTTGGAAACCAACAATTCCAGAAAGTATTAAGTGGTGACATGACGTGACATCTAGCAATGAATGATTATTTTATTTAGATTATAAAAAACCTTTCCACAATGATCCTTGTGAAATTGGTGAAAATTATTTCCACTGTGCTTTAGCTCATGAGGGGACAAGAGAGGGCAATTGCCCCCCCCCCCCCCCCCCCTGGACTCGGACTCTAAGCAGTAATAATTTCTTAAATAACGAAACGCTTCTTTAATTTGCTTCATATCATTGAAATGGGTAATGATCTTCCCCAAATTGCCCCCCCCCCCCCCGGAAATTACTGTATGTATGGGCGCCCATGCACCAGCTGACTGAAAATCGACAAATTTATCTTTCAATTCTGGACACCCTGTGTATACATAGCAACGTGTTTAAATCGGACGCAATCGGCAAAATTCGTGTGTAAAATGTAAACGGCTGACAAAGAAAAACGTCAATATACTGCTGCTAACCGTCTGGTATTTATATCGTATATTTTCGTAAAGTACCTACTTTAATTTAAATTGAGATAAAACTTTTTCAAATTAGTTATTTATGTGATTCAGATTCATCATATTCCTCGGGTAAGTCATTTTTTACATTTTGATGTTAAGATTTTATACATATAAACAGAGTAAAAGCAATTGTTTTTCATGGGGATGATGGGGTAAGTTGTTCCAAAATGTTTAATCAATAATTGGGAGTTCCCCATCTGCAATTTTAAAGGAAAGGATCGCGTCATTTTTTTTCGAATTTTTTTCGTCCAACGATATTACAAAAGTGATCTTTGTTCTCGTTATCATTACAGCTTTAAAAGGTAATGATTTTCCCTTTTATTATGAAAAGATGACTCATTTTACGTATAGTCTTTGTTATCAGGTGCACTTTATAGTTTTAAACAATAGAATCAGGTGGTTGTTATTGTTTAATTTTTCAAGTGATGCAGATTTAAACAAATGTAAACAATCGACGAAGATGGGAAAACTTCATTCAAAAATCCATCCGGATGTAATGTGTTGCTTTATGATTAATACACAATTAATTTTGTGGTGCTTTTTTTGCGAACGAAATAAAAATAGTCTCGGTTTAATAGCTACAATTTGCAACGTTCATTGAACTTAATTTATGAGTTGGTGGTAAAATAAAATTGTATGATACCTAAAGAAAAAGGGCAATTTTGTAGGGTACATTAGTGCTTTGAAAATTAAAATTTATGTTTACGATTCCGAGAATTTTGTTTTGGCGCTAATCCACGTTGGTTTGGAATATTTGCCAACGGTTAGACATTTGGCAGTAGGTACATCCTTGACATTGTTACTCCCATTAATAACATTGATTAGTGGTAAACTAAAAACCACCGTCGTCAACAAAGTAAAGCAAAGCATAACTGAAAATATTTTTCTTTATGAAGTGCAATTTCATTTGTAAATTGTAAACCACAGCTATCAAACTTCCGCCCTACTTTATTATTATTTTATTTATAGCCCATATCATGTAATTTTTTAATAATTTACTCTCATTACAATTCTAAACTTAACTATCAATAATTGCAGTCATTGAACTTTTTTCCTATTAGGTAAATGTCTCTATGAAGTACGAGGCGTATCCAAAAAGTATCTTTCCAATTATGTCAGTAGATAACAGACCGTAGTGTACGGTTACGGTTGCTATAAACAACAGAGTAATCTATAAAATATTAATGTTAAAATTGTCATTTACCAGTTAATAAAATACCTATTAATTATACAATTAAGTATAAAATAAAATCTACGGTTAAGGATGGCCCGGTTCGATATGTTGGAAACGAATAGTCGTATAGATTTGGGAAAAAAATCTTAAGCAAAGTGCCCAAGAAATAATTAATTTACTAAATTTCCTTACCAATTTTACTTACAAACAAACCTTAATATTATTAATCAAACGGAGAATGAAACCATAGAAAACAAACAAACACATTGATTTTAGAAATGTTAAAAATGACCACCGTTTTTCAAAATGACAATTTGTTCTATTTTTCTTCAATGCTAAACACTGCAGTTTCAATTTTAGCTCTTCAAATTATCGAATTCGTTCGATTATGTTTTGCGTGTGTGGGTGTGTTCTAGCAACGTAAAATATGGGGATGCAGGTGGTCACGGGAACGAACTCCTCTACATTGTTTAATGACTAAGTACGTATAAATGTTTATCTACAGAAAATTTCAATTTTCACAAAAAAAGACCACATTTAACTCAAAAATAGTATATTATAAGTTTATAATCTTGGTGTTTATTGCACGAGAGAATGTTTAACGTACGAGTGAGCGCAGCGAGCGAGTCACGCTAAATTTCCCGAGTGCAATTAACGCCAAGATGTATACGCTATTTTTTTATGCTAGCATCATAAATTTGAAAAATGTTAGTTTTAAACAGACTACTTGCATGAATGTTGGATGTGATGACGATATCGTTTCGTTCGATACGATTGTCGCTATGTGTCGTGTGTAAATACCGCATATGTCAGATCAGATAAAGATGACGTCGTTGGTGCAATAAAACTGGAAATTATGAACGATGTAGTTATCAAAAGAGCCGTTTATGATGCTAGCATAAAAAAACTTTTTTACGTCTTAATTATATATAATTTATACATGAACTAAGGTATATAATTCTTATAGAGCGCTTCAGACTAAAGGCGAATTTTCAATGCAGGGTTGAACGCACCCGTTCAAGCACTGTCGTTTAGCCGATAGATTTAGCAAGATAAATTGTCAACTTTTCTTCTGATTTAACTTGGGCTTTCATTTAAATTCATGCATTCACAATACCGACATCAGACATCTCATATTATTTCGATTAGATTAACCCTTACATTAATTATTTAACCTAAGGATTAACCTAAAAATGACATTTCAATATTATGACGGAATACAGATGACAGGATACCGATGACAGGAGTATTGCCAACTTAAATCGAAACTTACTAGAATCTAGTTATTCCACGATTCGTCGGCTCTGAGTGTACGTCTCTCAAATGCAAACAACCTTTGTCTTGTAGTGTAGCAAGAAAAATTGTTCACATGGTATGCTTAGACATAGCGTATGGTCGCACGTGAGGAACGATCCCGTACATTATCGTGAAATAGGAGCGGTTTCACAATATCGATCGGAGATTATGGTAGTCCCTCGCTCCATAAAATCAACGAGAAGTAGGTATGCCGGCAGAGTCCCAGAAAAAAGTAACCATCATTTTATTGGCGAACTTCTCCATGCGAGGTTTTTTTTGTGTCTACTCTTATTTGGTCTTCCAAACCTTGCTAGCGAGATCGGTTCGAGAGTTACGCACCCACGTTTCATCAGCTGTAATGATACGAGAAATGATGCTCGGGTTGTTTTCGTACAGCAGGGGGAATGAGAGTCGTTTCAAATAATGTTCATCAGTCGGTAATCGAGGCACTAAGCGCGCCCAAACCTTACGGAATCCAACACCTGAGACGTCGATTAAGAACTCGTACAACATAAACTTCAAATCAGAAATTGTGTACCGTCGATCTCACTTGACCTACCGATTCTGTCTTCATCGTTACGTTTTTGCGACCGGCTTTACACTTCTCTACCCAAAATCTAACCGTTCGAGATATGGAGAAAAAAGGAGATTTGCTCAACAACTTGCATCCCGAATACAAGATTTCTCAGTCTACAATAAGCACACTTTTCCACAAATTTCAAGAAACGGCATCTGTGAAAGATTTACCAATTACGGAAAGAATCGCAGCAATATCTAACAAGAAAAATGAAAATGTGCCGTGGAAAACGCACGTTTCTACTCGCCAACTTCCTACAAAAAAATAATGTGCATAAGTGTAATGTGCACAAAATTTTAAAGAAAGAAAATTGGCATCCGTACAAGCCTTAGTACTGTTCAAGAACTAGATACTGGCAGACGATTTGGATCGACGCCTGGAATTTTGTGAAGAAATAACCAGTTGGCTCGAAAACGATGCGAATGTCCACAAAAATATTTGCTTTACGGATGAGGCAACATTTTGCTTCAATGGGATGGTTAATAAGTAAAATACACGCTACTGTATTTCAGAAAATCCTCATTGGTATACAGGGTGTTTCAGAATAAGATGCTGATCCTTAAGGGTGTGAATCCTTATGTGATTTTAGGAAGAAAAGTTCAAATAAACCTATGTCCTAAACCTCTTTAACTTTTGAGCTACAAGGTGTTAAAGTTTTAAGAAAAAAATCGTTTTTTTATCGTATCTTTAATAATTTCCCAGATATTTTTATCAAATTTGGCACACGCCCTCTAAGCATTAATTATTTTTGCAATTATTTCCTTGACAACACAGTTTCTAGCCGTTTTAGAAATCATAGGCACATAGCGGCATGCGCATTAAATGCTTCTTATTTTTTTTGATCGGAAACCGTTCGTCGGACGAAAAAAAGTCAAAAAATCAAATTTACCCTAAAATGAATGGGAATTTTAATAATAATTTTTATTTTAACAAAAAGCAGTGGCGTGCATAATATTTTTCCAAAAATATCTAGTTCACACCCTGTACGGACGCCACTGGTTAAAAAATTAAAAAATCTTTTTTATCAAAAAATGGCTGTTGATGCTTAGAGGGCGTGTGCCAAATTTGATAAAAATATCTAAGAAATTATTAAAGATACGATAAAAAAACGATTTTTTTCTTAAAACTTTAACACCTTGTAGCTCAAAAGTTAAGCTAAAATCACGTAAGGATTCACACCCTTAAGGATCAGCATCTTATTCTGAAACACCCTGTATATCTATAAGAACATATCACTAAAGTACACTATTCATTCATTGTTTCAATAGCTACAGTAAACGCCAAACAAAATCCGTTGCACGTCAGCAATCAGCTGATAATTGACGTCCCTGCCGTAAAAGTAACGGTATAAAAATCGTGAAAATTCGACCTGTAAACATTAATTTCATCAGAATTTTATGATCGCCACGTTGGTAACAATGGATTGTTTTCAGCAACGTTGCCTATGCCAATTCCATAAGGTATCAATTTTGTAATGTTTTGTTGTGGTTATGTTTTGACTGTCATAATTTTGAAGTTTTGATTTTGTTTTTTATTTATTATAACTAAAGTTACGAGTGAACCACAAACCACTAAAAATAGACTGTCCACTTCTATAGAAAAATAGTTGGTAGAGAAATTCGGGACGGCGACTTCACAAGAGGAAAAGGGTAGGTTGAGTGACGCCTACAGCACCTTATTGGTTAATGCTTTATTGGGGGAAAATTTGAATTCAAATAAAGTAAGGTTATTGTTTTAATAAAATCATATTTATGGTTATGTTTATCATTTATGGATCTATTGAAAATGAAATAAGACATTAAGTTACAATTTACATGATATATAACAGTGAAAACAGTACCTATTCTACAAAGTAATACATCTGCCGGTGAATTTGTTGAAATTTTACAATGCAATGCTGGCATATAACAACACTTTTGGAACGTTCAGCAACAGTTTTTTCTTCATAATCCTGAAATAAATGTGGATATGAAGACTATTACTCATAAATATAATCAATTAAAAAATAATATTGTTTCAAGCTTACTTTATCTATTAGAAATGCATCATTACGTAATAAAATTGTGCTGAAGTCTATAATAATGTCACTTTATAAAGGGAAACCCATGTCCAATTTTTAAATCCTCCATTAATAAATTCAACCCATTTGTTAAAAATGGGCTTTAAACATAAATGTTTTGGGTTTGGAAACCTAAATCTACGGACTTTTCTATTCCTATTCTTCATATTACACATGCGGGGACCATGTTATGTTCTAAGTCTAAACAAGCGAAAGTAAATATAGGTAGGTACGCAAGTTTAAAAACTTACCAGAAAACTATAAACTTTAATACATAAGAAGTCAATAAGTAATAAACAACAAAATATAAACGCAAAACCCAATAATGAACGATTATGTGACGCTGATGTACCTATTTCACATATTTTAAACGAAAAATACCGCCATAAACACTTATCGCTTCGTTTGAATCAGCAAATGTCAATTTAATTTTATAATTCTCAGAGTACCAACTAATTTTGTGAACAGGTTAACCAACCTACAAATCCCCTTTCCTCTTGTGAAGTCAACACCCGCATTTCTCTACCAACTAGTTTCCTATAGCAGTGGACAGTCTATTTTTAGTGGTTTGTGGAGTGAACTCAGAAGTTTTATTTGCGTTACCATCTTTCAATTACAATCTGGCAATATTGCCCCCAATCTCCGTCACTCACATTATATGACGTGCAACGGATTTTGTTTGGCGATGCGCATGAAAGGGTCATGGGTGACGAGATTAATGAACATTGTTGAAATACACCTAACGCGGTTTTTCGTGGTTTTCTCACAATTTTCCTGATGCATTTTATGTGTTATGTTTATGAAAAAAAAAATAAAAAATGCCATGCAATGAGAAATTAAGTACCAAATAACTTTTATTTGAATCATTTTTCCCTGAAATGGATGTTTGCAAAGATATATACGATATTCCATACTTTTCAGACACCCTGTAAATTGCAGATGGTGCGTGTGGAAAAGCTCAACTTCGTCTTCTGCATCATATGAACTCTCTCTCATCTTACTTTTTTCCATCTCATTTTACATTGACTTATTCTGCTAAGTATAAGGCTAGGCGCCGACATGCAATTTTTAGTCGTGCGATAATTTGGTTGCAAAAATGAGTACCATGTGTTTATGTGGGAGTGCACCCACATGCAACTGATTTACAACTGAAAGTTTGGGCAACTAAACAGTTTGTGTTTTGACTCAAACTGAAAGATTGCAGAACTGCGTGCGATTATTTTGAGTCATATATGCATAAATGCACTAACAATCAGATGATTTAGATGCGTATGTTAGCGGACCAGCAGGTTTGCGAATCAAACTGTTTCGCAACTGTTGCAAAACTAAAAAATTGCATGTCGGCGCCTAGCCTAAGAATCTACCTATTAGATAATTATATATTTTTTGGGCAACTGTATCTCGCTCGAGTTAATGACCGTTAAAAACGGAGAACATCCATTAGTAGATAATGGCAAGTTAATGGAAGTGTAATTTTGTAATTTGCGGTTTAATCATTACATGTGCCCTATATTTTTCGCCTTTTGGTTAAAGTAGATCATACCCCAGAATGAATACCTACTGATGTATTCTGTGGATCATACTTCATACTATCATACACCAACCGAGCAAACAAATATAACCGAAAACGTGATATTTATTAGTGAGCACCTGCCCTGCCAGTGAGAAACGTAAATAGGTATATGATAATAAAGTTACTTATTGCGAATAAATTTTATAGGTACATTTTATTAGATCCTGACGTGAGAGGTACTAGTTAATAGTTATAGAACATGTCAAAGACACGCCAGTTCAGTTGCCAGTATGACCTGTTCATTTCCTATGTTGAATTCGTGAAGTTTTAACATTTTTCAATTTTATGAAGAGATATCATTTGTATAACCGGTTATTGGTGATTGAGAAAGTTGGACATCGAAATTTCTGTAAAAATGTTCATTATGTCACCAATATCACTCGTTGATTAATATAATCGGCGTTGATGTTTCTTTGACCTAAATTAAGGTGACCAGATTTGTAACTAGGGAAATCGGGACGGGCAGCGACGCGGGGGGTTGGGGGGGCGGTAGCCCCCCGAAAAAAGCGCCGCAGGCGAAAATTTGTGAAAATTTGAAGGTCACACACTTTTCTGACGATAACATTTTGTACCAATATGTACGATAGTAGACTCGAAATTTAAAAGTTAATATTTGTATATTATTTTTTTTTGTTTATTCATTATTCAGGACTAAATGGAAAAAAGTTTAATAACATTTGAGTCTAACTCACTCAAACTGCTCGCAAACTGTGTAGGTACTAGCCTTGTTTATATAAACAAGGGTACTAGGTAGGTGGTAGGTATGAGGTGAATGACCAATGTTATATTGAGCGGTGCACCGTGCAATTTGTTGTCACTATTTCAATTTTTGCGTACTCGTACCGGTACCGTAGTTGCGTACTTAATTGTCTTTTCTTTGAGTTTGTGATTACACTGATTACAGTTATTTAACATACCAAAGATTACGATTTGATGTAAACATAGACAAAATAATGGTTTGGATCGTAAAATCGGGACATTACACGTCCCGATTCACATTATAAAAAAATCGGGATAAGGAATGAAAAGAAAGGACTGTCCCGGCAAAATCGGGACGTCTGGTCACCTTAACCTAAATATGTAAATAATTTGTCTTTAAATACATAGCCATTACATGTACCATAACTTGCTCTCAATTTTAAATTGTGTCATCTATTTATTACGCTTTTTATAACGAGGAAATGATTATACATCAAGCAACTGTATTAAAATTTTCCCCATCTGATATGATAATGACGCAAATGGCGTAATTAAAAAACCGCGATAACGCAGTCGGAAGAGAGTGGCGTGATTGGTGAAAATATGAGGTGTTGCAGCGTAAATGATTTTCATTGGCCGTTAGGCTAATGGCGTGTATACTACACGTGTGTTACTACACTCTCATGTTTATCATGATAATTTGCGAATAATACAATGAAATGCTTGGAATTTGGCGTAATATACTTAATGCCAAGGTTTAGATAAGATATTATAACGCATTGTTTTTGTACGCGTGTTTATCTGTTATGTACATTTTTTGATGTACTGCGTAACGTAAGTACGTGTATTTACGAGTTGCTTGAATCAAGGCCATGTTTTAATTTTTAATTATAGAAATACATTTATTTGGCATTTGACTTTTTTTAAGTGGTGCAGTTTTTCAGATCATCATTTGAAAACATTCACAAAACCCGAGAAAATGTTATTGAGAGGGGGCGGGAGCTTTGTGTTAAAAAATTGACTTGTTCCCTTTTATCTCCTGCAGTCGGGAGCTACAGTGCTACACTCTTAAAAATCGTAAATAGGAAGATATTATTTTAAAGGCATTTTTAATACCACAGACAATATAACATACTTACCTATATTGTCTGTGTTAATATGTAGCTACCTACAATTTGGCGTTATTCTTTTTAAAATCAGTTTATATGTTATGGAGATTTTATTGTTTTTATAGACTGAAATACTTCCCATAAAAAATAAAACATTTTAAGTAAAAGTCGTTATTCATTTTATTTTTATTTCTTTATTAATTTTGTATCTGAACAAGATGGACACCATTTCATGTCCGCGGTCGGCTCAGTCGATATAAAATGAGCACCTGTGGGATAGTAGGGGGTTAAGGAGCGCAGTGCTGTGTTGTTTATACCTCAAATTGCCTCTTATATTACCACATTTTTGACTATATCTTCGGTACTATAAGAGCTATTGACATAATTTTTTTTTTAAATTACTCCCTTCCCTTATTATATTAGTTTTTCTTCCAATAGCTGTGAAAAAAATATTTGGTACCATTTGAATTTTTTTAGAAAAGTCGACCGTTTTGTTCCTTCAACAAGTTGCGCCTTCTATTGGTAGACGAAGATAAGAAATTGTTGTGGTTTTAGATTTTTTTGGTAATACCTGTTGGAAATAATTTTAATGTTGGCTAAAAAACTTTTGTTTTTGTTTATTTTTTTTACTTGTCATATTGTTATAATTCAAGTTTTGTTTGTTCCACTGTATTTCTTGTTAAGTGAATAAAAGAACGTGTTTGTTAATAAAATCTCAATAGGTTATGCGCCCAGGTCACGTATGATCGTAAAAACAAAGTTTTCTATTCACGTATAGAACTTGTGGTGAAAAGTTATAAAAGTTAGTGGTGCATCGTAAGTTTCTGATTGTAAAAAAAATCTTTTTGGTTTCTGTTTTTAAAAATAACAAAATGAGTTTGGACTTTAAACACCATGTCGAAAAACTCGAGGGTGCCAAAAATTGGAGTAAATGGAAGCGACAGATTGAGTTGTTGCTGGTACATCAAGATGTGCATGATTATGTGGTTGGTGTAAAAATTGCCCCAGTTTTGAAAGAAGGTGCGGACCCAGATGATGATTTTGTTAAAAAACAAAAAGAATTTAAAAAGTCAGATGCGTTAGCGCAACTAATCTTGGTTAGTGCATTGAATGAAAATAATGCTGAGCTGACAGCCACATGTAAAAGTTCTCATGAAACTTGGACAAAGTTACTGAGTATATATGAGCAAAGTTCAGGTCAAAGAGTCGACCGGTTATTGGAAGAATTTTTCACGGTGAGCAAAGATCCTTGCGATAATATAGCTACGCATGTAGCGAAGTTACAAAAGAACTTTCATGAACTTAACGACGAGTTGGAGCGCTTAGTTAAAAGTAAGTTGCCAGACCTATTGCTCATGAGTAGAATCATGTCTACGTTACCAGTGGAATATTTTGAATTTAAAAGTGTGTGGGAATCAGTCAAAATTGAAGATAGAACAATCAATCATCTTCTTGAAAGACTGCGTTTGATTGAAATGCGATTGATAAACAAACATGATGAGGCTATTGCTCTAGTTGGTGCTGATACAACAAAGCATGGGGGTAGCGAGACCAAGAAACTCAATAAAAAGACTGTGTACAAGTGTTTTAAGTGTCACAAACCTGGACATTTTTCAAAGTCTTGCCCTTTGAAATCAAACCAAAGGCAAGAGGGCACAGGTAGAGGAAGAAAAGATACCCCACATCCACAAGGTGAAGCCTTCATGTCAATATTTGACGTGCCAGAGTCAGATGTATGGCTGGCGGACTCCGGAGCCAGTGTTCATCTCTGTAACAGAAGAGATTGGCTCGTGAGGTATGAAGAGTTTGTTTACCCAAAAGAGATTCAAGTTGGAAATGGACAAGTTATTTTATCATACGGCAGAGGTGTGGTTAATGTTGAAACCAAGGCAATAAAGAATAAGTGGGAGAAAAACCATTTAGAAAATGTTTGGTTTACACCTGACATTTCCAGAAATCTGTTTTCAGTTGGAAGTGCTATAGAAAAAGGTTTTAATTTTGTGGCTGATATGAAGGGTTGTTCACTTCAGAAACAAGGCATTACCCGACTTACGGGAGTAAGGACTAGTAATGGACTGTACTTACTAAATATGCGTGTCTGTGTACCAGAGCAGGCGTTATCAGCTGCGACCGAAATTTCACTTCAAGTATGGCACGAGCGCTTATGTCATCAGAATAAGCAACATGTGAAAGCTATCTTGAAAGAACATAATATTAAAGTGTGTTTGTCTTCACAAGATGAAGAGGTTTGTGAAGGATGCGTAATTGGAAAACAGACAAGAGCATCATTTCATGATAGAACTGAACGACCTGTTGTTCCAGGAGGGCTCATAAGCGGAGATCTGTGTGGACCGATGCAAGAAATGTCAGTTGGCAACTCAAGGTACTTCTTTTGTTTAAAAGACGATTTTTCAAAGTTTCGTCGTGTATTTTTTCTTCGTGAGAAAAATGAAGTAACCGAATGTCTTAAAATATTTATTCGAGAGGCAGAAACTGTCGGAATACGAATAAAGTGCTTACTTACTGACGGAGGAGGTGAGTTTGTTAATAAAAACGTGAAGCATGTACTAGAAGAACACGGTATTGCTCTACGTGTAACCATGCCCCATACGCCTCAGCAAAATCCCACAGAACGGGAAAACAGAACCTTAGTTGAGAGTGGAAGATCGCTGATTCACGCCAAGAAATTACCCATTCGACTATGGGCAGAAGCAGTGAACACTGCTGCTTTTGTTTTGAACAGGACAGGCCCAACACTAATAAAAAATAAATCTCCTATTGAGCTTTGGACGGGAAAGAAAGTTCAAAGCATTGATCATTACAGAGTTTTTGGGACTGAATGTTATGTTCATGTTCCAAAAGAAAATAGGAGAAAGTGGGACAAGAAAAGTACCAAAGGCTACTTTGTTGGTTACTGTGATGAAAAGGATGGATTTCGGGTGTGGCTTCCTGATCAAGATAAGGTGATTAGAAGTCGTGACGTCATTTTCAAAAATGAGGAACCCGTTACAATAAAACCTTGCGAAGTTGTAGAGGAGGATGGAGGTGTTGGTGAACAGTTGCAGCCCAAGTCTGCGTTTGATAAAAAACCGAACAGTTTTACAACTGATGAAGCCGACATAAGTAAAAGTTCCCCTTCTACACTTGAGGTTTCCTTGGGTGGTGACCCCTTTGTTGTTGAGACTGTCGAGCATCCTGAGACTGTCGATGTTACTGCTGAGGAGGGACCTACTTCTGAGGTGGCTGGTGGTGGTGAAGGTCAGTCTTTCACTGAGACTGAAGAAGTTCAAGTTCAAGATGAAAGAAGGTATCCTTTGAGGGAAAGAAAAAAGGTATATTTTGTGGACTACGAGGTAAATTTTTATGCTTCTTGTAATACTGTAACTGTAGAACCCTGTAATATAAGTGAGGCTAGAAAATCAGCCGATGCTGATAAGTGGGAGGAAGCCATAAATCGCGAACTTAACAGTCTAAAATTAAATAACACATGGGTATTAGTAGATCGTCCGAAAGACAAAAATATTGTCAAAAATAAATGGGTGTTTAAAATTAAACGCGACGCAAATTCTGAAATGAAGTACAAAGCAAGACTTTGCGCGAAAGGTTTTACCCAGCGATATGGACTGGATTATGAAGAGACTTTCTCGCCCGTAATTAGGTTTAGTACGTTTAGGTTACTACTGGCAACTGCAGTCAGGCTCGGTATGTCTGTTGACCACATTGACGTGGAAACGGCGTTTTTAAATGGTGAGCTGTTGGAAACAGTGTACATGGAACAGCCTGAGGGATGCATTAACACAAATGACCCTAAAAAGGTGTGTCTTTTGAGACGTGCCCTGTACGGTCTGAAACAATCATCCAGAGTATGGAATCAGAGAGTTGACAAAGTACTCTGTAAAATAGGCTTTAAAAAGTCAATGTATGAACCTTGTGTCTACCTTAAAGGTAGTGGTAATGATTTAATTTTATTTGCTGTGTACGTAGATGATTTTTTATTGATTTATAAGAATTCTGAATTGTGTAAAGTTATAAAAAATGAACTGTCCGAGGAATTTAAGATTAAGGATTTAGGAAAACTTAAATACTTTCTAGGGATTAATATAAATTATGATAATTGTAATAATATCATAATTTGCCAAAGGGATTATATTTCAAAGTTACTTGTCAAATTTGGTATGTCCGAGGCTAACCCTGTAACTACACCTTTGGTGTGTAGTAAGTCAAATATCGAGAACGCTGAGGATGATCAGTGTGAGATTGATGTCCCGTATCAGGCTTTGATTGGGTCTCTAATGTACTTGGCAGTATGCACAAGGCCAGACATTTGTTATGCTGTTAGTTATCTGAG
Organism: Pyrocoelia pectoralis; assembly: GCA_036250285.1. Classification (NCBI taxonomy): domain Eukaryota; kingdom Metazoa; phylum Arthropoda; class Insecta; order Coleoptera; family Lampyridae; genus Pyrocoelia; species Pyrocoelia pectoralis. The sequence continues at coordinate 12,644,899 of CM070075.1, forward strand.
CCAGTATAATAACTGTTACAATAGAGAAATTTGGACTTCAGCAAAACGTGTGCTTAGGTACCTCAAGAGTACACCTGAGTTAGGATTAGTTTTCAATAAATCTAGTGATGGGATCATTGGATTTGCTGACGCTGATTGGGGTGGCAGCAGCAATGATAGAAAATCCTACACAGGTTACATATTCAAATTCAGTGATAGTGTCATTTCCTGGGAAGCAAGGAAACAGAGATCCGTAGCGCTTTCAAGCACGGAGGCTGAATTTGTAGCCCTGTCGGAGGCTTCGAAAGAGGCAATATTTGTAAAAAACCTTGTCTGTGAGCTTACTGGTTTAGATAGTGCCGTAAATTTGTTTAATGATAATCAAGGAGCTATAAAGCTGATAAAGAACCCTGTTTATCATAAAAGAACCAAGCACATAGACATAAGGTATCATTTTGTGAGAGAGTGCATTAATAATAACTTTATAAATGTTATGTACTTAAAGAGTGATGACATGCCGGCAGATATGCTCACTAAGGCGTTGCCAAGGGCCAAACATGAGAGGTGTTTGGAAGCACTAAAGATGCAGGTAAATGCTCTTCGTCAACATTAAAAAGGGAAAGTGTTGGAAATAATTTTAATGTTGGCTAAAAACTTTTGTTTTTGTTTATAATTTTTACTTGTCATATTGTTATAATTCAAGTTTTGTTTGTTCCACTGTATTTCTTGTTAAGTGAATAAAAGAACGTGTTTGTTAATAAAATCTCAATAATACCAAGTATTCTCTTTACATCGAGACCAATCTTGACAAATTCAAGCAACCCGTTTCGAAGTTACACGATTTTTTCTCGTAACACGTAATTTTGTTCCCCCTCCCTTTATTTTGACAGCAATCGTAATAATTTATTAAACAATGTTTTACACATTGATCACTAGTTTACAATGAATATAGGTACCTACATATTTTTTTAAATACATTGCTCAGGAAAATTGCCCAAAAAATGGGAATTTCAAATTAAAATCAGTGAAACGCCCTCCGGCGCCAATGTAGGAAATTTAAAATAATTTACAGCATTTTCTCTTGGCCACATTTATTATAAGATTCTTTATTTCACTGCTTAATCTCAAATAGTTTCTGAGGTATGGGCCGGCCTCTTTTCTTAGTTGTACACCCTTTACAGAAAATTGTACAACATGGAAGATGGCAACTTGATTTTTAATATACTTACTTGAATAAATTTGATCGTGAGAGTTTCAATTTTTTGTCTACTTTAATGTGACATCGTTGAACGCTAAGAACTTATCATTCAACGGTTACATGGAATGTGAATTAACTTCAGAGTTAGCTCAATAAACTTATACCGTTGAGTTCACTCAACGCTTATACTATTCATTAAAAATGCAAGAAAAAGAAACAACCTTTAATAATTCAATTCAATTGTGTAAATATCCTATACTTAGGTACCTAATGAACGTTTTTTTGCTGAAATATTTAAAACCGTGGTGGATTTGCAAAAAAAGCAAGGTCACTGATATTTTCTGCCTTATGAGGGTAACTTATTTTTCCTGATTTATCCACAAAACTTTTTTGAGAAATACTTTACTATTAAATTTAGTTGATACAAGAATCATGGGTTTATCGATTGTGTAATGCAAGATAAAGTATAAAAATGAACTTCACTATTTAGCAACTAATGTATCCAATGAAATCGAACTATTATGTGCCTGTCATAAATGACCCCTTGGCGAATAAGTACATATATATATATAAACTGCCTCTAATTGACATACTTATTGTTTTACGGAAATGATTCGTGTTCAATCATCGATGATGCAAGGGATTACTTGATTAATGTAGTCATTTTATTAATGGATAGATTAGGTAGGAAGTCGTGTATATATTAATATGAGGTCAAAATTGATATAATTTATTTGTTGACGTAGTTTATTTACAACAATCATCCAAATAGATGTGGGCGGGCGCTATGATGTTGTAATTTTAAAGGCATTATTTTATTTTTCAATTTTAACACGTACCGCGTTTAAATTTATTTTTCTTTATTATCCCGAATATTTTGGGGGACTAATAGTTCTGTAGCTCACCAGTACAGAGTACACCACTCCAATGCAAGAGTTATTATAACATAAGGGTCGATTCACACTATAGTGCCGGTCACGGTTCGTTCTCGGTCCAGTCTCGGTTCGGTAAAAGATTCTTACACAAGAAACAATGAGCGTATTCATACTATCAGCACCGCTCAAGTTTCGGTTCGATCACACTCCGGCACCGATACGTTTCGAAGAATATTTTGCCGGAGCGCGATCGGACTGGAGCGCACCTGTACTGATAGTGTGAATACGTTTTCGTTTGAAATGCAGTCATTAGTGGATGTAACGTTGATCGAATGCGTTTATTTGCAATTATTCAATGGCAACAGACAGATCTTGGAATTGTGAAAAAGGTAATTAATTATGTAATAATCATTAAATATATACCTATGTAGTTTATAATATTTTTTTTGAAGAATTTATTTGGAGGTATATTAACGTAATAATAATGAATTAAATGAACAAGCTTAAAAAACAAACAATTTGAAGTTAGTCGAATACAAACTTTTGTTTATAATTTTCAGATGAAATGCTAATTGAATTAGTACAAAGTAAGCGAGGGTTGGACGATCAACGACTTCATACTGACTGAGGATAGTGTACACATCGAGACTGAACCGTGATCGAACGCGAACCCATAGTGTAGATACAGTAAAATTTTACCGAACCGAGACTGGACCGAGAACGAACCGTGACCGGCACTATAGTGTGAATCCGGCCTAACTGTTCCACACCCAGTAATTTCTAGTGTTAAGTTAATGAAAGTGAAACTTTTGGTCCACTTTTACATAAAATTATTTTGAGGCTATCGCCTTGCATAGAGCGAATTTGTTATTTTCATATTACGTACATTGTTCAAAGATGAAATTCCTTTTTAACTTAATTAGATATACAGATTAGATACCTATATCGCACAAAAGGTATTTTCTAGTAAACATATTCAAATTCAAGGTTTCTTTGTCTGATATTTCAAAACATCATTATATCAATACAATAATTCGCACATTTTAAGTAGGTAATATAATGTGGTAAGTAAATTTATGGCTTGCAATCCCGCATCGTTCTCAGTCCCGCGCGATTCATGTGAGATTGTTGTCAATCCCGCGGGATCCTGTATAATGTATTTGAAAGATATTTTTTGCATTAACACATTATAATATATAATAATGAATAAATCTTTATTTATTCACATATCTTTTCACATACATACCTATGTATTATTACAAATCGCTTTTGCAATAGGCAACTAATTTTTAAATATTATTATTAATTGAAAAAGGAATACAGAATACAGGAAAAATAACAATCCGCATTTAAAGTTAATTATAAACAAAAAAATTTATGAAAGTAAAACACAATAGGCATTTAGCACTATCTAAATGTTCTCCTTTTGTAAATTACTTCCACACTATAACTTTCTCGTCTTCTTCACTAATTGTACAAAAATAGTCTTTTTCAATTTTTTGCAAGTTAAATTGTATTGTAATTTGCACTATTAATAAATAGAACAATATAATAAGAAACACGCGCGTCGCGCACCTTATAATGTGCAACTTTTGTCTCTATTTCACACAAACTAACAAAAGAAAAAAGAATCTGTTATTGAGTTGGTCTTGGCGCGTCGACAATACTCGGCAGTGAAATGATGAAGCGCGCGGTGCGAGGTCGGAGATCAAGATCATACATAGGCGCGCCGGTGGCACGTCTTCCAGTTGATATTGTTTTGTCTTATTCTCATAGTGAGTGCAGTCCCGCGGGATTGCGGGATTGCAACCCTAGTGGGTAATCTGTGCAGTTGTACGAATAGGTAGGTATTAGTAAACAGTGGTGTGGTCCATTGCTCACAAAGGGGTTAAACAGATTAGGCGAATTACGAACTCTCAACCTCCCCTTGGAAATATATTTAATAACAACAAAGTGTGTTTATTAAGTGCTACATGTTTCGGGATACTCCGATCCCATTATCAAGCAAAATGTTCAACGATTTTGCTTGATAATGGCATCGGAGTATCCCGAAACATGTAGCACTTAATAAACATATTGTAGGATTTTTCCCTCTTTGAAATGGAGGCCTTCTCGTGGAGTTGGTGGGTGGTAGGTGTTATTAAAACGACATGTACTTCAATTTGACTGCCAAATTGCAGTCAAATTGAAGTAGATGTCGTTTCACTAACACCTACCACCCACCAACTCCACGAGAAGGCCTCCATTTCAAAGGGGGAAAAATCCTACAACGTATTATAATTTTGGAGTGTACACAATGATTAATAAACACACTTTGTTGTTATTAAATATATTTCCAAGGGGAGGTTGAGAGTTCGTAATTCGCCTAATAGGTATTAGTACCTACTTATATGTAATATTGTAATAGGCATATTTGACTCACCATATACCCGTGCTGTAAATAATGCATACTCATCAACGGTATGTTCTATATTATTGGTTTAATTCACTTTCATTATATTTGTTGCTTTTAGGATCTGGGGAAATGGTTTTCCACTCCAGGATTTTTGAATTAATAGATACAGTAACCAGTTTCCATTCTGTTCCATATATTTCAGGATCTTCAGATTGATCCCAATCCTCTCCAGCGAACGTGCCATTCTCCAGTTGTCTTAACTGCCTCCGTAACATCTTCGTATGTATAGTACTTTTTTCTTCGTTTGTGTTGACTGTATTTGTGTTTAGATTCCCGACATGTTTTTGCCCTTCAAACAACTCTTAGAAATATTGACTCCTTCCTGTTTTGTTCGTTTTTTCCTTTTTCGTCTTTGATAAATTTTTGTACTCGTAATACTGTTTTCTTGTTTAATCTTTTCAAAATTCCGTGCAGTCCGGACACCAGAATGCACTTCTGTCACTGTTGACATTGAATTTGTTATTTATGGTGAATTTTTCTGTGGTTTATTTGACATTTTTTTATTTCTTTGCATTAATGCCTTAATTAAGAGTAGGTTAGATTCCTGATTTCTATTCAATGGTGTCTTCGTTTACTTGTGCTTGTCTTTATGTAGAAATTCTAGACGAAACTTTTTTTTCAAATTTTTCGAAAACAAAAGTGCTTTTTGTAAAGGTCACATTAGGTCTACAATGATGAAACTATTCTATTGACTCAAGTTCTTAAATTGTAATTGCAAGATTCGTTCCGATTTTGAACAAAAAACATTTTCAGTACATGGGCGCAGTAAAAACGCCAACGATACATCAAGCAATTTACTAGTTAGTACGTTGTTTCGTGTTATATTATCACATTTGTTGGAGAATTTGTTGTTAAAACTACTTTTTATAGAAAGTGTGTTAAAACAAGGACAATGTTACAAAAATAATGTCTATTTTTAACGGTTCAAGTTCGTGTTTACTAATGTATCTTTTTTAAAAATGTACACAATCGTAATTAAACATCAGTTTATAGAAGATTTGGTATTTTATGTAATATGATATAATGAATTAAATTAGATCATTCGCAGTTGGCTCTAGTGAGTCTAACCAATCTAAATACATATTCCAATTTAATTTAACAGATGTTTATTGTGTCTATTTTGTACTTACTTTGTTGCAAGTTATATGGAAATGTGTAACTCGTTGTTCTGCAGTTTTTTTAATAGAAACCAAGACAGAATATTAACATTAGTGCTTTCAATCAAATAAAAAATACACAACTATACATATTTCTATACCTATTTTTAATTTGAAAAGGAATCCATTAAAGATTGTGATAATAAATTTTGGGCTGAAATTCAATCAGAGATAAAAAGGACGATGAACAGGTCAAGACAGACCCTCAAGAAATAGAATGAATAAAGACTTAATAAGTGCGAAACACAGGATTGTTGAGGAGTTTTGACATAATACGGAAATCCGAAAAAAATAAGAGAAGGTTTTGTTTGAAGGCCACCACCTCTGGACGTCGGCGTCGGGCGCAGGAGGCGCCGGGTTAAGGAACACGTTACCGTGGGTTTACTGAATTACTGTTATGGTCAAGCTCGTGTTGTGGACGAGGACGAAATCAAAATCTATTTCCCTTCGGATTTTGGTTTTTGGTTTTTGATATTAAAAGTTCTCTAAAGCTGTAGCAAAGAACTTTTACGTGTGAAGATTACAAATCCATATTCATATTCATATTCATATTTATTTGTGCTTTTGCATACTGAAGTATTTTTTGCACTTGTCATACATTTGTAAATATAAAAATATACAGATGTAGGCAACAAACTACATAAACACAATACATTAACATTAGGAATTACAAATATTATAGAGCAACATTACAATAAATAAACATAATGCGCTCTTGTAGGATGAAATTTGTATAGGTACCATGAAACCGAAAGAGTTAAATTTGTCTAACAAGGTCATATTTTCATAAGGATTTAGTTTAGTTAAAATAACTAAATAAGTTTGTTTTAGCTATTTAATATTCGTGAAAACTATAGGTACTTCGCAATAAAGAACCAAAACGCACCCAGCAATGCAGAGGAACGTTAATTCGGGAGTAATGCATTCGTCTAAATTTCTCGTGAACACACCAAGTCACAGATGAATAAATACTATCTATGCTCAATGCTCAAGTTATTTGATGGGTGGCATAAATGACGGTACCTATGTGGAGTACTTCGATCTGTAGTTGTCTTATGGGTCTTGGTAACCTTCATGGTCGCAACTTTATCTCGACTTACTGCATACTTAGTTGTATGTCATGAATAAGTCAAGACATCTCATTAAACATGCAATTATTCTAGTTCATACATTAAATTACCTATAGAGTTCTCATTATTCACTTTATGTATTAGAATAATACTAGAAAACACAAAAATTATAATAAAAAGTTGTAATTGTTCTAACTTGCTACTAGATTTGTTGTCGAATTTCAATGAACAAGTGTGAGTTAAGTTTTTGTTCAATTTATCGTAGACCTTAATAGCAGTGCAATTTTTTTTTATTTTTGGTATTTGATGATAATTATCTTGGTACATTGAAAGAACATTGTCAGTTAGCGTAAACTGAAAATGTAATTATGGTTATCATAGTTACACGTACACGCACTCCCATAATTAATACCATTACCAATGAACATAAATTGCAGTCAATTACGTCTTTGGAGAAAATGTTATTCGTTATTCAGGACAAAGTAGCTTTAATTACGACTCTTCTATTAATGGCACACATCAATTTGGTCCGGTAATGATATACCTCACATAAGAAGATTAATTACTTAAGAAATTTTAAATTTGTATAATGAACATGTTCAAAATTACATAATATAAAAGTATAAAGCGACTTTCACTATTATTTAAAAGATTCTCGGAAATTACTTTTTTGCAGTTACTTGCATAAAACGTTATTGATTAATACCGTGATTGGAATAAACCAAAATAACGGCGGTGCAAAGTGCGTATAGATTAAAAAAATAAAATAAAATTCGTATACACCCGCAACCCAAACAAACATTTACATGCACAATAACAATACGCAATTACAGTTTTTGGCACAGATTTTTGCCAACTTGTTTTAACGGTACTTTTATTTGATTTTTTTGCCATTTATTGATGCCGTCTTTGGAATCTTGCCAATTTTGTTGCCGGGTACGTTTCAATTTTTTTAAACCTTGAACCTGTCACGGACGAAATCGTGGAAATTTTACATGAATTGTACAGGTATTATTCTCAATTATGCGCTTAAAAAACGTTAAATTAAAATATATTATGTATTTAATTTAGTTTCGTAAATCTCACTGAGTGTTGTTGCACAGTGAAATACTTCTGCTTGTTTTCGGCCAAAGGTAACGCACGAATTGCATTGCTGATTTTCCACCATATCAATTAAGTCTAATCATAGCGATTGATTATTATATTCGTTAATCGGGTCGTTAATTTTCAAATGTTTTTATTTAAGCAAATAAACCACATAGTAACGCATTGTGAATTATGTCACGTCATGCTTTATATGTTATTCAACTCATTCTTATCAGTTACTTTTTTAGTATATAATTTTGATTATACCGGATGAATCAGACCACCCGTATCGGTAGTTTATTTAAAGAACGGTGACTCGTAGAGAGGTAGGGTAAAAAAAGTGATTATAAAAGCCATAATAAAGAATCGAATGGTGATATTATTATTTCTCGGAAAAGTCAGCATTCCTCCAGAATGTCTCGTAACTTCAAAATTTTAAATGGCACCATAAGTCGAAAAGGTATTGTTTAAAAGATTGTGAAAAAAGAAGAAAGTTTTATAGGAAAAATTATTTTATTACTGCCACCCCTTTTAAGTGATATTCGACTAAAGTTATTAAATTTGAAATTTATTGTTAACAAACAAAATTGAAAAGTCGACTTAAAATCTAGACAATCTAGTTATGGTACATGTGTTCAAAATGTCTTCCATTTACTTCTACAGTGTGACTCATGTCATTTAGATTGGAAACACACATGTAAAATCTGAAGTTATTTACCTATTTTAACCAATTTTTTTTTAATGTCGTAATGAAACATCTATTAAACATTTAAATGTTAGTTACCATGGAAATTATGTTACTGTTTAACAGTTATGAGAGATTTTTATTAAATATTACGTTACTTTACATTTTTTTTCTCCACTGATAGTTTAATTTAAGAATTATTAACAAGTCCATGGCTATCTAGTGATACAGGGTGTTGTTTTGTAACTGTTAGCTTAGAAAGTTGTCATAACTTTCTTATTAAGAAATATATTTTTGTAAAATTTTGGTGACAGCTATTTGGAAGCATTCTGAATCCAGTGGCGTAGATATTTTTTTTATAAACAAATCGCTAATAACAATTCTCCATTCCGAGCGTGAAAAAGTAATCGTAGTATGTCCTGAAAATTGGAATAAGTAAACATTTAAAATTTTGTCCCGAAGTAGATGTTTGATTTGGCATTTAAAAAAAAATTCGTTAAAATGGTATATAAATTCAGATTTTACATGTGTATTTCCAATCTAAATGAATCGCACTGTAGGTAATTTAGTAATTACACTATCAGTGGCTCTAAGTACTTCTTGAAAGCTTAATGATTGGCAAGCATTGCGAATTCTCTGCTTCATATCATCTATCGTTTTCAAAACAGTGAGTTGCAATTTTGTTTGCATCAAGTAATAATAACCTCATTATGTCTTAGCGCTTCGATAAAACTTCTAATTGCTTGACCGAAGCTGTGGTAATGTACAATATGCACATCAATTAACACTCACTTTCAAAATCTGTTTGCACGCTTGAAAAATGCTGTAACATACACCCAATTTATAGAATTGTTTTAAAATTGGTGTCAGTGCATTTTCAATTAGTATGCAGTCATGGCTAAAAAAGCTTAAAAGATTAACTCCAAGACGGAGGTCCTTCCACCAACCATATGTTGTGCCGTTGTGATATGTTATCGCTTCGCTTTTACCCATCAAAACAAATCAAGTTTGCAATTTAACATATACGTAATACTTATTATACACCGTGGGATAGTCTGATGTTTGCAAAATTTACGAGAATACATCGTGTCGTCCAAAAGATTAATGAAACCTACGAAAACAAGAAATACTGTTCTGATGCGTTTTTAGACATACCGCAGGCATTTTGATAAAGTCTGCCACGTCTATCTGTTATATAAGCTACGAACCCTTCTCCCCTTAAACTACTTTATCATTCTTAAATTCTACTTTCATAACCGGCACTTCCTTGTCAAGATTGACAACGAATATTCTGAACTGTAACCTATAAATGATGGCGTACCTCAGGGCAGTGTCCCAGGTCCATTATTACTTATATCTGTAGTACACAGCAGACCTTCCAATTACACCAAACGTCGCATCGTAACGACAGCCTTCGCAAACGACACTGCAATTCTAGCCTCCGATAGTGATCCAGAAATTGCTACACAACTATTGCAAACTAACTTAACAGAGATCCAAGCCTGGCAAAGGAAATAGAGAATGAAAATAAACGAAACTAAGTCTACATTCACTAGAAGAAGAGACGCCTGTCCTCCGATCGGTATTATTATATTCAACAGTTACCACAGCAGGAAGAAGGCAAATATCTGGGACTATATCTGGACATGAGATTAACCTGGCGAAAACATATATTCACTAAACGTAAACAACTAGGGTTGGTTCTTTCCCAAATGTACTGCATACTGTGGCGTAATTCCAAACGCACTATTGAGAATAAACTCCTGCTATATAAAGTGATGACTAAACCGATTTGGTCCTATAGCATCCAACTCTAGGGTACTGCATCTACATCAAACAGCGAAATCCTCGAGCGTTTTCAAGCAAAAGTGCTGCGCATGATAGTGAATGCACCGTGGTTCGTGCCCAACCAAATTATTCGTAAAGACCTTTAAACCCTTCTCATGAAACTTAAAAAACTAGCAAATATCTGCTTGGTTTCTACTACTTATCTTCATCTCATTGTTCGGATAAAAAGTGGCGGCGTCCTATCATGCATAAATAACATCTGTGCTCCAAGATCGAGGGACACAATGAGTAACTCGTGTAGTCATTGCTGACGAGCCTTCCTCGTAAGACAAAAGAACCAATTCAAAATTGACAGCGAACATTACGCAAATTAATTACACCATTCCTTGTGGGAGCGATTTCGTTCGGGATCATAGTAGAAGATAGATGCAAAAACGGGATCATTTGCACTACAGGAACAATCAAACACGGAACAACTGTCTAGGTAGAGAGACGTCTCTTATCACAACCCATGAACCCATTGTAAAGGAAAATGACTGTGCTGTAAACCATTGTTACAGTTGCATGGTAAAATCAACTTCATATCAAAACTAAATCAGATCCTCTCAAGAGGTGCAAGTTTTAGTCGGGACATCCTGTATCTCTCGTGTTTTACACCAGTTTTACGCGAACGTTTGTTTCCAGGTAGAAACTCACTGTTAGTAAACAGCTGTTTATCAATGTGATAAATAAGTAGGTATACATTAAATTCGATGTGGGTATAGTTACTTACTCACGTTTAATAACATAAACGATTGTTATTATTTATTAATAGCAAAGAACAACAGATTGTATTTGTTTTTAAATCAAATAAACAGTTTCGCAATACATACTGTACTATTTTGAAAGCGTAACAATAATTATTTACGCTTCAAATTCTACATCTTTGGCTACTTTTAAATATGCGAATGCCTTCAGTATTTTTATTTATGTTTATTGCAGTCTTTAGCACCAAAAAGGCAATTATGTTATGGTAACTTTGCCGTGCTAAAGATTATAACGTGAATTAATTATTATTATTTTTTTATTGCAGTCTCATAAGTTTCCCAATTTATAATCACTGTTATGCAAACTTTATTCAGCATGAAGTAAAAGTATGCATTTGAAAGTAATTTTGGCAATGAGCTACTTTATATCGAAACGTGTCTATTAAAAACAAATAAAAGGTACAATTTCAATGGACATTTAGCACTTCATTCCCTCTTATTACCTACGCTTTGTCTCATCTTCTAATTATCAATTGACCATGAACAATATTATTCGCGTTATCTTTAAAGTGATAATGAACTAAAACAACATTTTTCCACAAAATATTTTTCTAAAACCCGAGGAAAGTTGAGAAAGTTTCGTTTATTTTCCTCTCAAGAGATGAAGTAGTGTAAATTAACGTAAGGAAAAACAATAATCAGCGGTACTAGTTGAAAAAACGCCACTTTCTTCTCTAGTTCTACAAATTACTATTATATACCCAACATTGAATAAAAATTTATTGCTTACTTACCATTATAGTTCTTCAAACGGCAACAAAATTTTTAAAACGTACAATTTCAAGTTAACTTTTTTTTTGATCTGAATTACTACGACTTTTGTTGTAACAATCTGATTTACCAAATCATTTACGTAAATAACAATTAAAAAACTTATCAATTACGTGATTGCTAACAATAATACAGATATTTTATGTACTTAACTTTTTTTTGCTGACGTTTGGCGATAGTTGTGCAAGAATTTGCAATAGGTCTTCATTATTGATTATTTATTAATATTTGCGTTGTGACCAAAGCGGATGTTGTATGATAGGGCAACTTGTTGACTTCATTAGGGATAATTATATCAAGGTAACTTAATTGCTGTGCACAACAACAATTGTTTATTTACTCCAATCTAATTGTTGTTTAAGTTTACCTATAAGAATACCCTCATTCTAAGTATTTGTTAAATATAGGTATTTTAAGTTATCAATTGTTATAATTATTTTTTTAACCCATATTTATACGCTGAAGAGTTACATCAAAAAGGACTTATTTTGCTCCTCTTGATACATAAAAGACATATGATTGTTTATCACACACCTTGCTATTTTTTTGTTGGGAAACTGAAACATCTACCTACAACCAAACACATATATTACCATATTCAATGATATTACTTAATTGAAAATTGAAGGTACATATTCATTTTAAAATACCTACTTAAATAGATATTATATTAGCCTAATTAAAGATACAAATTGAAATTGTAATATATTATGTTCTAAAAATTGGCATTGAAAATTTTTAATCAGTACACTTACAAAGTGCAAAGTACATCAAATTTTTTGACGGTAAAGATAATTTCGAGTACCTATTTGTCTAATTTTGTCACTTTTTTTTTCTGCCCTCACAAAACAAAGAACCTGTAAAACATAACGTCTGTATTAAAGTAACATAATATTGATTGTTGTTGTTTGTTGCAGATAAATTTTATCGATGACACATAAGAGAGCTTTCATCATGATAGGAGAACGATATTAATAGAACGTCAACCACAATTTTTTCCAGTATCTTCAAGTGATTTAGAGGACATTGATTTAATACTCTGTGATTAATCAACGTGAAATAATTCAGAAATTATTTTAAATTTGAATTCATTCATTTAGTATTCAAGTAATGTGATATTATTTGTATAATTTAATTTATAATTTGTATAATTAAACATTTATTGGAATAGAAGATAAAACACCATCGGCCGTCATGCATGGAATGAACTATATTGGGAGATTTATCTCCAATTTCAAAGATTTTTATAATGACATTAATGGAGCTACTTTAACTGGTGCCATTGATGTTGTAGTTGTCGAACAGCCAGATGGTACATTCAACTGTTCGCCATTTCATGTTAGGTTTGGAAAAATTGGTGTATTAAGAAGCCGAGAAAAAATCGTAAGTTTCCTAAGATTGTAATTGTTATTTCTTTCTTATGGTAATGGTCACTAGAAAGACCTTTAATAGAGAATAGTAATGGATGTGAGTCACTTTTTTCAATTATTATACTCTCAAGTTTTCTTTTGTTTCAATGATAATGAACGATAAAATTTTTCAAGCACTTTGTACCATCTCAAACAGTTCAAAACATATAAATCTCATTTGTAGGTTGACATACAAGTAAATGGAGAAACTCTAGATTTTCATATGAAATTAGGAGAAAGCGGTGAAGCCTTCTTTGTAGAAGAAGTTCAAGATTGTGATACTGAAGAAATACCGGAACATTTAGCCACATCTCCGATACCAGTGGATTTTGAGGAATTGTATAAGTCAAAGGTATTTTTAGTTTTTCTTAATTCTCATCTTAACAAGCATTTTTCAGGGTCGCCGTCGAAATAGTTTAGATTTAAGCGACTCAATAGCCCCAGTATTCGAAAATGAAGTTAATGACTACACAAAACGCAGACATACTGCGAACGCGGATGATAATTTTAGAGCAAAAGATTTTATAAAGAGACAAATCGGATTAGGCAATATCGAATTAGGTGAAAATTCTGCGGAAGATTTAACATTATCTTTACCTTCCGGAAACACTACGAAAATCAGCAGCGAAGATATTAGCAAAGATAATAGTTATTCGGAAACAATTTTTCAAATGGATAGTCTAGAAACCGAGGCAAAATTACCGATCGATGCATCGACACCTTCAAAAATTGAAGAATCTATAAATGATGGTAAAAATGGAAAGAAAAAGCGACGGAAAAAATCGTTAATGAAGAAAAAGAATGCGCAAAGAAAAGCTTCTAGCACCGAACCTCCATCTATTGAAGCCTTAGAGATCAGCACGGAACTAAAAATTCCCGATTCTAGCACAGATCGTAGTTCACTTGATAGTAATGTTTCTGAGCCCGAATTACGTGACATGCAGTAAGTTATTATTTCATAAATTATTGTAACTTGTAACATTTTCGATCTTTAGAATATCTGAAACCACATCTCTAAGTAGTAATCGAAAAGTTATGGATCCCGACTTTCATTTCTTCAGCGATACAGAACTTACGGCAGGCCCCAGTGATTCAAGACCGATGTCGCCAACAACTGTTGAGGGGGTTCTATCCGACACAGAATTTGAAGTGAAAAATCGAAAAGGTAATATGACTACTTTAAAAAAATACTTTTCCCTCACTTTACAATTATAGAGGAAGATAAAGAGATGGAAGTTCAACAAAGTTGGGCGTGGGGGGAATTTCCAAGTTCAAAACTACCAACCGCGTCGCCTGCTAGTGATAAATTGGCGGGTCAAACCCCAACTCAAGCTCAACACAACTCTATGCTAAGTAGCGTTTTCTCATTTATGAAACATCAAAGACAAGCTAGCAATAGTGACGGTGTTTACTTAGCCGATTTAAGTTCAGGGGCTATTGATCCAGAAGTTGCTGCTCTTTATTTCACGAAAACTAATGAAAAGAAAAGTGCAGGTAATTAATCTTTTTCTTGTATTTCTGTTGCTTCCTGCTGTATGTTAAGTACATCAAAATGCTGAGAATGCTTTGTGCTTCTTTTTATTTTTTATATATTGTAATTGGTGTTATTGTGCATCACGTTCAGATGCAGACATGGATTATGAATCAGGAAATGGACCATCTTTAACACAAAGTCCCAACAGTGCCGAGGGTTGTAAGTCCATTGATTCCGATTTTGAAGAACAGAAGCAGTACGTCTAATTGTAACCATTAGAAAATGATTTAATTAAAATTAATTACCTTAGGGCTTCGATTTATATTGGTGATATTTCTTTATCATTATGCGGATGGGACACTGAACCGACAGAGGGACGTTTTAACGCCGACGGTGTTGGATTTCCAGATTTATGTAATAATCCCTCAATTCTAGAATCAAAGAAACTAGTTGTACGAATACGCAATAAATATTACAACTGGAAAGTTGCGGTGCCAATAATAACCAGTTTAATTATTTATCAGCGCCCCCTACCTCAGGTATTATATTGCTACTGTACTTTCAAGTTTTATCTTCCTTCTTATGTTTTTTAGTCAACGATTGACCAATTATGTAATTTGCATATGACAACACCCTCTGAAGAAAAAAGAGCTAAACCGGAAGCAAAAAGTTACTCTTGGTGGGGATGGCGTCGCAGTCGTTCCTCACGAGAGGCGACTCCTTCCACTGATACTGTTGTGAACATTGAATCGGTAAAGGCTGGAGAGACCAAAGATGCTAATACTAATGTTGGTGAAGTGCCAACAACAAAAATTGAAATGCCCTGTAAGTAAGGAGATATCTACAGCTCCACTCAGCAAACAAGATAGTCGGAAAATATGTCAACTAAAATAATGTATTTGAAATTTTTGACGCGGCAAATTATTTGTCCAATCATATTTGAGAATTCTAAGGTGTACATTCACAGCTGAAAGTAAATTATTACAGTTTACAGCTGACATTTTCCGCGTGCGTTTTATTACTTAATCCTTTTATTGTGTTACTCTTGTTTGTTAAAATCAGTCTTTCTGATGACTTCTCATGCAGCATACAATACATTTATGTGTATCCAACAATACACATTTAAATTAAGCGCCCAAATATTTCTTTCCGGATTGTACCTTAAAAGCTACTCTAGCGCCGGTATCCCCTCTCCAACTATCTTGTTTGCTGAGTAGAGCTGTATATGTAATCACAGTCCCTATTTTTTTTCTCTGTCGTTTCTGCCCTTTGATATCTTTCGCGCCATGGTATGTTGTTCTTCTGTGCTTCAATATTTTTTACAACTGCATATCCCATACCTACTAGTCTTCTCTTCTTATGTTTTGGCTTCTCACACACACTTTACAGGTACAATTCTATGCTGATGGCTTATTCAACCTAATTGTCTATTTTGTTGTTTTCCTTTCCAGTTCTATCATTACTTGCTCACTTCTTAGTTTATCCATTCTTGATACACGTTTTATCCTTTTAAGATATTTTATTTCTATGTCTTGTATCTTATTTTTTTCATATACTCAATACCCAAGCTTCAGATCAGTGAATTTAGTGTTGTTTTTTATTAATAAATGTTTGATTTTTTTCCATAGTACATGTTGTTAGCTTTTTTAATTCTTTTATCTATTTCACTTTCCTTACTTCTACTTTTATTAATTGTGATTAAGGAAGTTATATGCATCATCATATCATTCAATCTTAATTCTTCATTCCACCACATATTGAAGTTATGTTCATGCACTGTTTGTTACTATCGCCGCATCTGCAAATACGCTTTCTGTAATATTCACTTTTTTTAAGTTTTGGTATTCTAAGTACTTATCACCTCCCTGTCCCACTCCTTTTGTTTTAAACAATTCGGACTTCACATTATTAATCATCACACAATATATTTATAAAGTCTTCATAAACTTCTAATTTGTTTCTTATGTTCTTCTTGTATAAACATGCCAATATTTTTTCTCGTGGTAGTCTGTGGAATACCTTTTGCACATTGATCGACTCTAAGAAACACCTGTTCTTGACTATATCGCGCTGTTATGATCATTTCTTTTATAATAAAGATGTGGTCCATTGTAGTAATGTAATTTCCCTATAATTCTTCCAATCTTTATTGTTTGGCACTATAAAACCTAATTGTTTCTCATCTGTTACTCTACTTTCAGTTCTTTAACTATTATTACGTCTTCTTGCCTGTCGTCCGTGTTTAGTTTTATGCTGTCTCTATTTTTCTGCTCTGATTCATCCTCTGTATGAAGTAGGTTTTAAAAATACTTTTTCCATCTGTTTATAATTTCTATTTCATTTATATGTATTCTCCATCTGAGCTTTTTATTGTAGTTGCTGTACATTTCTTTGCTCACTCTACTTTGAAATTTACGTGTCATTTTTATTTCTTTTAGGTTATATGTTCTTATTGCTTCGCAGCCTATTTTTTGTTTATGTATTAACATTTGTTCATTATCTGTTTACTACTTATTAGTTCCATGGGTGTCCATGTGTCCATTGTAGGCTTCCTTTTGAACTCCTCACCTAGTTCCATTTCTTTTCTTCGTATAGTTCTAGTGTTCCATGTGATCAATTTCATTTTATTTTCTTTGAATTCTCAATGCTTATTCCATTTTCATGTCATGTCATTTCCATGCTTCTATGCTGCTTATTGCTTGTTGCTACATATTTGATTATTTCTTTGTTATTTTTTCTCTTCATTATCCTATTTCCTCACCCTCTTGTTTAGTAATAATTTAAAAAAATGTGACTGTCGCTGAATTTCCTTTCTGCTTTTCTTTTTAAGTCATTCTCTTTTGTACTAGTTTTTTTCATGCTGTTAGTCACTTCATGTAGTAATACTATGTTCTTAGTTGCTTTATATCCATCTCGATTTTTAGCTCTTTTGATAAATTTTTCCTTATTTCCTTCTGATTGTTAACATCTAATTTAATAATCCGTATTACCACCTTATATTCTTTTTTCTCCATTTATTCTTTTATTTTTTATATAAATTTTTTCAATATTTTCCCAAACTTCTAATCTTGATTATCACCAACGTTTCTGGTGATTCGACCATCTTTTTCTTTTTCTATCATCTTAGTATAACCATCACTACGTGATATCATTTATAATCCACTTGTTACACATCCACACACTTCAACATGCAATCACTAAAAGAAAGAAGAATGATAAATGATAAATTAAATTTTATTTTTTAACAGTGTTAGAATCTCCGACAGTAGAAGACGGATATTATGGATCTCAAAGCTCAGGAAGTGACCACGGAAAAGATGTTGCAATGGTGGAAGAAAAACCTATTGAAAAACAAGCATCTTTAGAAAAATCAGACAAGTCTGATAAATGTCGCAAAACACTAAGGCTTAGTTCCGTACAAATTGTATGTGAATTTTCTATGATTGAGCGAAATCTAATTCATTACCTTTTAGAAATGTTTAAATTTACGTGATGGAATGAATGAAGTAGAGTTTAGTGTAACCACGGCATATCAAGGAACCACACGATGTAAATGTCATATTTATAAGTGGAAATGGGACGACAAAATAGTTATATCAGACATTGATGGTACCATAACAAAGTAGGCATACTTTTAGTTTGTTTGTTTAAAAGTCATTATTTTTTTCTTATTTTTAGATCTGATGTGCTTGGTCACATTTTGCCAATTGTCGGTAAAGATTGGGCTCAATCTGGTGTTGCTCAATTATTCAATAAGATAAAAGACAATGGATATAAGTTACTTTATCTTAGTGCAAGAGCTATAGGTCAAGCACGTATCACACGTGAATACCTTAAATCTATAAAACAAGGCGATCTAAACATGCCCGATGGACCAATGCTTTTAAATCCCACCTCTCTCATAACCGCTTTCCATCGGTATTAGATTATTAGCAAATAAAAACCTAACTTATATATGTAATTTTAGGGAAGTTATTGAAAAGAAACCGGAACAATTTAAAATTTCTTGTATGAGTGATATTAGAGCTTTGTTCCCCTCCGATTCAAATCCATTCTATGCCGGATATGGAAATAGGATTAATGTAACGAATTTTTATTTATTAATCGACGTGCAATATATAATTTGGATTTTAGGATGTGTGGGCATACAGAGCAGTAGGCATTCCAATAGTTAGAATATTTACAATTAATCATAAGGGCGAACTAAAACACGAACTAACCCAAACCTTCCAGTCGAGGTAAGTATCGCAAAAAATTTTTAAATGTTGATGGAATTTGTATAAATAGGATATTCGTGTTGTTTACAAACGTGTGTGATTTGAAAAGGTCGAAAATTTCTTTTAACAACATTAAATAAATTGCCGCTTTTGCTTTTTCGTCATAGTCTTTTTTTGTATTTTATTTTAAACTGTTATTTTCTCATGTTTACAGTTACACCGGCCAGTCTTTGGTTGTCAATGATGTGTTTCCACCTTTGTTATATAAGATAATTCTTGATGAAGACATTAAAGACGAATTTAAAAGTTTTGATGTTAATTCTATAGATGATAGCCTTTCAGAATCTGACTATTAGTAAATTGTTTAAAAAAATTACAAAATTAAGTGACTGTGATTTTATAGTATTTTACTTGCTTTAGCTATGCATATATGAAAAACTCAACATTATGCATTTTGCGCCTTGTGTCGAGTTGTTATTGTGTGTAGCAGATAAGTGAATTGTTTTTTTGTACCTGATTAATTTCACAATTCTACTTTTAATTAAATTAATTTGACACTTTTGTGATGTTATCTTTTACTACTTGAAAAGTTAAGATTTTGGAATCTAGTCAGAGTTCAAAGTGGCTGTTTAATGTTATCATTATTTAATTTTACAAATCTTTTTTTAAAATTCAGCCTTGCATAATGAGTTTTATCAACAAAATGCAAATGTTAGAAATTTTCAAATTCTGCTGTTCCAGTGCCTTATTTGTATATGGTAAGCTGGTTATTTTGATATTTTTTCCTTCGAGCATAATTTGCTTATGCTTTCATTAACGTTTTTAAATCCATATGCTTGAAATAATATGAAATCTTACTAATATAAATTGCCGTAAATTCATTAGATTGGGTAAAATAACAAAATGAGTGTATTGATGATTGTAGAACATGTTGTTTGGTTTGAATGATTTTTTTTAAACATTAACTTTTGAAATAATAATTTTTATGAAATCTGAAGGTGTTTTAAGTTATTAAGTGGCATTTATTTTTCTGACAGTCACAAATCATGAACTTTTTGCCACCACTTAAATCATAAATTGTCTTATCTTTGAAACTATATTTGTTTAATCCCATAGATCTTTTCGATTGCTCTTGCATGCCATTATGTTCATTTTGATGTGCAGGGTGTGCAATTGTTAAAAGCGATACAGTAAAGTTAAAAATATGTTTTTCTTTTCAGCTACTCTAACATGAGCAATTATGTGGATCAACTGTTTCCTCCATTACTCGAAGCTGCAAATGATTATTCTCAATTCATGTATTGGCGTGATCCCATCCCTAATATAGTAGAGCTCGACATGACAGAATCTTCTAGCACTTAAGAAGAAGAAGAAAGAAAAGAAAAAAGCATTTAGTCTTGCATAGTAATTAGATTTGTGTTACGCTAATGTGCTATTGTTGTAAGTACTTAGAAATACATTTCTTCATGATAGCCAATCTGTATAGTTTCCTGAAGCTTATTGCATATTTGCTAAATTAAATTAAGATAAACGTAATAAGTAATAAGTATTGTTTATTTGCCATTTATGATACACTAATTATTGTTCTTGATAAGCTACAACTGGCTCAGGTTGCTATAAGTTACCCAAGACGTGTTTTTATTGGATCTTAATTTAATAAAATTTGTGTGATCTTAGTTAGTGGTTTTCCAGTACTTTAGTTTTTGTTTAACTATTGATATTGTGATATTTTACCTTTATCAATAGATATAGGAGTATTCCATTCATTAATTATAGTTTGTTATTGTATTTATACCAAAATATAAATTAAGCAACAATAGAATTATATTTCTCCTTGTTTTTGTAGAATGTGATATTATATAATTATCTTAGTTTTAATAGTTGAGCAAATTGTTTAAATGATTATTATTTATGTTCTTTATTTTATATTAAAATGTGAGGTAGTGCAAAATACATTGTAACTTGCGATGTTTTATTTTTTGTAAGTGTTTCGACATCACCTGCATTAATATACAGTAGAACCTCGCTTAACGGAGATAATGTGGACCGACGTAAACTCGTATAAGCAAAAACTCGGATAACGCGGACAAACGTTTAATTGCATCAAGTTTTTGTTCTAAAGAAAGCAGAACGTGTTTTCTTTTTGCACTCATATCGATGTTTTCAACAAACGACGGATAAATGAAACTTGCACTTGCACTAATTACTGACGAATGAAGCCGCCAGTAATATTAATTACAATAGCGAAAACAAATAGAGAAAAAAGCGGCAAGTCGGAAGGGTGGTGCGGGTAGCACGCGTGGCAAGGTCATAAACATCTTCGTACAATTGCATATTTAATCACGTAGTATAAATTGCACGTATAAAAAAAATTTTTACGTATGTATTTAGACTCGGATAATACGGAACCTCGGTTAATCAAAGCTCGGTAAACCGAGGTTCTACTGTAAATACTCGTATTCAAAAAAATTGAAATTTCAACTCAACTGATATTAATAATTTAATGCTGTCCTCTACAAATGAACATGCGAGTTCTTTGTAGGTGTAACCCTGCAAAGTAGAAAAATTTTCGTGGTAATTTATTACTTTTGTGGTATTGTCCCTCCCCCCCCTTGGATGATGTCGGTAGACAGGGTTATGACAGTTGAAGTACTTGTCGAGCTCGTATTCTCTGAGTGTTGTGGAAATGAATGTACATATCCATTCTATTAACATTGATTTCCCTCAATAATTTGTAAATTTATAATATAATTGATAACGACCGGTTATTGGGTGTTAGACCATACAGTGTAATTAACAAGTATTGTAGTCTTATTATTCGGTATTTCGCTAATTAAATTATTAGCTTCATCAGGAATATAATTAATAGTTAATTAAAGTGTACCGTAGACACTTGATGGTGGGACAATTAATTATGAGAGTAATTAATACCATGCAACTTACATACAGAGAATGGATTGTTCGTCAACCAGTTGAACGTTACGCATTCTCTGTATTTAAGTTCCATGGTATTAATTACTCTCATAATTAATTGTCCCACCATCAAGTGTCCATGGGACACTTTAATTAACTATTAATTATATTCTTGATGAAGCTAATAATTTAATTTAATGTATTCTTTTTTTAGCTGTGTGGTATGGTTATAAGGCAGGTTGAAGATCAGAAAACAACTAATTGGTTTGTAAGATCTTGGCTATTATATACACGCCAGCGTAATATTTATTAAAACGATTCTTGTGATAGCGATTACATTGAATCTGACAACCATTTTTAATTTATTAACTGAAAAATTTTAACTTATTTCGATTGTACTTTAGCGTTCAAAATGAGTATTATATCCTCGGAGGTGGCTTCCCTCCACATTAGTTATACATGTTATTTGGTAATTTTAAATCTTGATTAAAAACCTGTATATGAATAAGTTCAAATTTTTAACGAAACGTTATACTCAAAATTATAAGAATCGTTTTAATAAATATTACGCTGGCGTGTATATAATCGCCAAGATCTTACAAACCAATTAGCTGTTTTCTGATCTTCAACCTGCCTTATAACTAATAATTTAATTAGCGAAATATCGAATAATAAAACTACTTGTTAATTACACGTGTATGGTCTAACACCCAATAACTCGTCGTTATCAATCATTAATAGGACCAAATACTTGCCTCACCTTATTTATAATAATAAAACATTGTAACGGCAAGTTTCCTTAAAGAAACCTAAAAATCGTGAAGAGGACAATTGCTATTTTGTCCCCCATGTATATTTGGGGGGGGGGGGGGCATTGACCCCTCCGTTCCCCCCGGTTCCGCAGGCACTGAATTGAATGAAATATTGGACTTCCTCGCACTAATGGGCTACCCTCTATAAATTTAAAAGGTCGTTATTGCCTAAAAAAAATTCTGGCAAGTATTGCCACGATACTTCTCTGGTACCAAAAAATGCAACTTTATCTTATAAATAAAATGAGTTCCGCCATTTTATCTTATGTCGGAAGTGATGTCTTCAAAGGTAATATCAGCATTTTTGTCCTTGGCCCGAATGCAATCGATTGGCGAAAACCGCATTTCGATAACTTTAATAGTTTCCAGTATAGAGCCTTGCAAGAAAATGTGTAAGGACGGACTACAGACGAGATGGAAATTTTTTTTCATTTTTTGAATCTACATATTCAGAAACGCGAAGATATGTAAAAATTTGCATAGGTCAATTTTTTTTTGGAACACTAATAGGTACAATACTTTTACTTCGTACTCAGAAAGTAACAAAAGAAAGTGGTAAACATTCTTGCAATCTCGAATAGCGACAAGCAACTTTCTCCAGTTTATTTCACCTAGAAAAATTATCAACATAAGGTAATACTTAATTTCTTACACCAAAAATAATTAACCATTTTTATATTTATGATTATTTTTAGAGCCATGGGGAGAGGGAGAAGTTGGTCGAAGGGGATAAAATCAAAATTTTGAATATGAAGTCGCAGGGTAAGAAGTTGGACGAAATTTCATCTCTAATAGGAAAATCTAAGAATGTAATTTTGAATTTTATTCGAAATCCGGAGAATTATGGCCAAAATCATGCTGGAGGATGGACCTGCACCGTTCTAACCTATCGTGATCCACGACGGATTTCGGACGAAACCAGCAACAAGATCATCTCAATTAATGTCGGGCTCCAGGGAAACCATCAGACAAATTTTGGTCAAGTTTCAATATTAAAAGAAGGAAATTGAAGAGAAAACCAGTCCTGAAAAACACCACAGAGAAGCTCGATTTGAATGGGCAAGGATTCATCAAACTTGGGACAAAGAATGGACAAATGCCATTGTTTTCTGATGAAAAAAGATTTTAATCTTGATGGTCCCGATCACTATTTATACTACTGGCATAACCAACATCACTCAAGGATTGGGTCTGTGACCCACTATGCAAAAATTCATCGCAGTAACAGCTCAGTAACGTCACCCAGTTACACTGCGACGTTAGCATTGATGTACTATTAACATCGCGTTAACGTCGCAGGGACATTACAAGTTCGCGCCAATAACGTCGCACTGTAACATCGCAAACGCTACATTCACGCGATGTTACGTAAACGTCTACATTTCGAATTGTCGACGTTAATACGATGTTTAATTGTGAACGTCCTGACCATATTCTGTCAAATATTCATTGAACACCAAAAAAAGGGTAAAAAACCACATTTTTACGTTCATTACACAATCCGGATTTTTACCTAAACTTGAAAAGGCGACCACTTTATTATGTTACCTTAACTATTCTTGTCTTGTTGGAAAGTGTCCCTTAACCAGATTCGAACCTGTGTAAGCAGGGTCTTCAAAATTCCTAAATACTACATTACCGCTGAGCTATCTGAAACATACTTACTGGTTGGCTTTTCGTGCTTTACTTTGTAGGTATTCGTGTTAACAGTTTAAATTTTTTTAATTTTTCTTGGAAGTTGATAACTTAAACTTCCCAGAACGTTATCAAATAGACTTTATATAAATATCAATCAAAAAACATTTCACCTACAACGTACTTGAAACATCTCTGTGATTTGTTCAAAATAACGTCGCTTGAGCGAAAGTATGTTGACATCGATGAAACGTTATATGCTTTGTTAGAGTACAACGTTGTTTTCCTATACATTACATCAACGTTGGCTAACGTTAATGTTCACAAACATTTCACTTATAACGTCTTTGAGACATCTTTGTGACTTCGTCAAAGTAACGTCGCTTGAACGAAAATATGTTGACATCGATGAAACGTTAAATAGGTACTTTTTTGATTACAACGTTGTTTTCTTATACATATAATTAACGTTAGCTAACGTTAATGTTTACAAACATTTCACTTATAACGTCATTGAGACATCTTTGTGACTTCGTCAAAGTAACATCGCTTGAACGAAAGTATGTTAACATCGATGAAACGTTAAATGGTTTGTTTGATTACAACGTTGTTTTCTTATACATAAAATTAACGTTGGCTAACGTTGATGTTCACAAACATTTCACTTGTAACGTCTTTGAGACATCTTTGTGACTTCGTCAAAGTAACATCGGTTGAACGAAAGTATGTTAACATCGATGAAACGTTAAATGCTTTGTTTGATTACAACGTTGTTTTCTTATACATAAAATTAACGTTGGCTAACGTTGATGTTCACAAACATTTCACTTGTAACCTCTTTGAGACATCTTTGTGACTTGGTCAAAATAACGTCGCTTACCTAAAGTGTGTTGACATCAATGAGACGTTAATGCTATGTTTGGTTACAACGTTGTTTTTTTACACACTAAATTAACGTTGGCTAACGTTAATGTAACATCTCTTGCTTAGTGGGGATGATTTGGGCAGCCTTAAGGTCCATGGGGAGGGCCCGAATTGCCTTTGTCGGGGGAAGTTCCAGGTCAGAAGATTATCAAAATACTCTGGAGGTAGTTTGGGATGAAATTGGTTGAGAAAATGGAGTATTCAGCACTTTCACCTGACTTAAACCTGATTGAAGATCCTTGGTCAAGACTTTCAAGGGGAGTTAATGCCAATGTGAGACAATTTGACAATGTTGAAGACCTCAAATTGGCCATCATCAGGAAATGGGATCGAATTTCCCTTCATATCTTTCAATCTTTGTCCAACTCAATGAAAAATAGGGTTTGTGAAGTAATTAAGGGTAATGGTTGTTGGAAGTATTAATTTTCATTATATTATAAAAAATCTGTTGATTATAGTCAGTCCTCCAAATCCAAATTATATAAGACTAGAAGTACCTATTTAAACATACCTAATTAGTTTTTGAGAAATTAAAAAAAATTGTAGCATCATCAGTTTATTATGTATTAAATTATTTCATGTTACGTCAACTTAACACTTAGGTACCTACTTCATATAAATTGATAATCGGAACAAAAAAATTATATTAGTATAAGCAAAGACTATCGGGAAGGATAGTCTTTGGTATAAGGTATAAGCGTTGATTGATTCAATCAACGGTATAAGCATAAGCTAGTATACATCTGTGGTATAAGATACACAGTTGATTTAAGAAATAAATTGTGGCTCTGAGATACTATCCGAATAAGAACCATCAGCTCTTCTGCAATGTAGGTCTTTGTAACTACGATTTTATTTAGGGGCGATTCAGAAAAGGTGTCACTCTTCATGGAAAGCAGGAAGTTATACAATCATATTATGTGACACATAATCGTTCATTCGTTCACAAAACAGAACATTTATATTCTGTATTTCAATAGAATTAAACGAGTTTTTTAGCAATTAAATCAATTTTTACGATTTGGTTTTAATCGCACCATGTGTGGTTTATAGTAGGTATCAAAATTCCGTCATATGTTTACTATCGGTTGCGCTAATTATTAAGAAATACCTATATTTACCAACATAAAGAATGATTTAAATAAAATATAGGTAGTACGATAAGAGGAAAATTCCACATGACTCTTATCATTTTTCAGTAGGTGACGAATCTATACTTTTATCACAGTATATTACTAAAAAAGTACAATAGTGAGATATTCTAAGATAGTGAGCAAACTATAGCGACATTTTTGGGGAGATTAAAGCAAATATGAACGCTACAATTTAAAATTTATGTAAAAAGTAAAAGTGTGTAGATCTTGAAAATAGATGTTATTAGCCCAGATGAAATCATCTACTGACTAACATACATTTTAAAAAATAAACGTTTAAACTAAAATAGAACTTTTAAAATAAATTGATTTTAAAGTTTAATTATCCTTGAGTAGGGCGCATGCGCGTTTGTCTAATCGAGATAAAAGTAAAACTGAAACTTCATTGTAGTTTACAAAGTATCACTTGGTAGTTGTAACCCGTGCTAATTTTATTATTTTTGGTCATTTCTATATTTATGTAACTCTTTTTACGTAATTAAATCGGATTAAAATTACTCTATATAAAATGTCAAAATTAAACGATAGACAAAGCTATTCGCAAACATATAAATTAGTGATTGTGGGTGGTGGAGGTGTTGGAAAATCTGCAATAACTTTACAATTCATCCAGGTTAGTAAGGGTGGTAACTTTATTGCTATAACAATTTGTACCCATTAAAACCAGATTTTTTATTAAAAATTTATTTATAGAATATTTTGTAAATGTGTGCACCTTGTCATTCTAAATAAGGAGAGAAATTGATAACCTTGTCTAATCCTACACAAATCTATTAATTAAAATGCCACAAATTAATTTTTTTTTCTTATTACAGAGTTATTTTGTTACCGATTATGATCCGACAATTGAAGATTCGTACACGAAACAGTGTGTAATCGATGATATACCTGCAAAGTTGGACAGTAGGTAACTTTCTTTACCTGTATTAAATATAAAAAAATAAATAGGTAGCTCTCTTTAATTATGTACTCTGTGGAAAAACTAGGTTTGCCCGATAGGAAATTATCTATTACCTAATTATTTATTTACAAATTAACATTTCCTTCCCATAATATATTTCCTGTAAGTTTTTCTTTAAATAACTAATTATATCAGTACAAACTGTCCAATTGCAAATTTATGTTATTTTATACAAGAAAAACCACTGGAATAGTTCAATTTTAAGTTAGGGATATTAATTCTTCAATAACAAGCAAAATGTAAACAACAAACAAATTGCAAAACATGTAAAATGCATAATATTTGTGTTGTTAGAGTGAATGTCCTACAGGTAACAAAGGTTTTTATTCCCATTATTAAATTGTGAGTCATGTGAGTATGTTCCAGGAAATGGAACATGTAATTGAATAAACAATTTTAACATATTACATACAGTACCGTATTGAGGAAAATTATTAAAGAACCCTTATTAAAAATATAACATCAACTTTCTCACTTTGTAGTGTTCAGGTACACAGTAAATACACCGTGTCCAAGATAAGAATGCACAGCATGGGGATCTTGAAAACGGTAGAAGATACAGGGTGGCTTAAATTAGAAAAAAGTTGCGCTATTTAGAGTATGTTCACATGCTGGCCGCAAAAGTTCATTATTGTTTATCGTTTTCAAAATTCTCAAAAAAATGTGATTTTTTGGATTTTCGTTTCTTTTCATTTTTTTTATTTATTTTAACTGATATTAAAAAACTACCGGCACTTTCTCATTGCCACTTTTTAAGCTCTACAAAATGGCGTGTTCAAATTTTTAATCCGACGTTTCGTATCCGAGAAACCATCATCAACTTTATTTTTTTATATGGCCTCAAACAAAGAGACACTCTGTATTCGGTAGCATTATTCATTACAAATTCAACGATGTATCACACATTATGGTTTTGAAGCCAAAAAATGGGAAAAACGTGAGTTATAAGGTTTTTTATTTTTTAAATTAGTAGGCGCTGGTACAATAACAGAAACACAATGTCAAAAAATTATAATAATTGCTCAAATAGGTTGCCATTATTTTCTAGACACAAGTATGCTCTGTCTACAGAAGAATTCAAAACATGGTCTAACATTTCTGGTGTGATTGTATTAACTGCTGCTAAAACCAATGCCAATAACTGTTCTTCATTTTCAAAAATGGCGTCATACACTTGGTTTTTTAAATAACCCCACAGGAAAAAATCCAAGGGGGTTAAGTCAGGTGATCGGGCTGGCCAGGCTACTTCACTGTGAGTTCCAATGCATTTTCCAGGAAACCTCTGGGACAAATATTCTCGCACATTTCTTGAATTATGCGCTGGGGCACCATCTTGCTGAAACCAGCAGTTGTTAACCATAAGTAATGGTAATTCATCCAAGGCATTCTCCAAATCAATCTGCAGTAGGTCGAGATATCGTTCGGAATTTAAATTGTTGTGATAAATAAAAGGTCCTATTATTCTGCCACCCAAAATGCCTACCCACAGATTAAATCCAAATCGATGTTGATGCCTTGCTTCTTTTATTAAATGAGGATTGTCTGTTGCCCAATAATGTTTGTTACGCCGGTTGAAAATGCCATTGTTGGTTATCATGCTCTCATCAGACCAAATTACTTTAAAAGGAAAATTTTGATCTTCTTCACATTTTCTGGTATACCATTCACAAAAACTTGCTCGCCTTCTCTCGTCACCAGGTCTAAGACCCTGGCAAATTCTAAATTTATAGGGATGAAATTTATTCTTTTGTAAAACGAAATGGGCTGTAGATCTAGCTACTCCAGTTCGACGTTCAATTAGTCTTGTTGATATTTCAGGATTTTCAACAACCATTTGTAAAACAGTAGTCGCCTTTTCTTCGTTGGATTGTTTTTTACGAGATACAAGTTTTTTAAATGAGCCAAATTCCTTTAAATTAGATACCAAACGTCTAAAAATGGATTTTTCAGGTTGTCTTCGTTCAGGATAATTATCAGAGTACATATGTTCAGCAGCTACACAATTTTTGCGGCACAAGATGTAACACGTCAACATATCAAATTTTTCTTCGTTTGTGAAACGTTCTCTTTCCATGGTAACACTTGTAAATAAATTAAAGGCACGAAGCAACAAACTAACGAATAAGTAACTTTAACAAGAACAAAAATTAAAACACTTCAAATTCCCGTAAAAACAACTTACACAACACCAAATTACGTTTTCAACAATAATGTGACAGATAAAACATAAATATTGCGATTATTCCAATGCCTACTAATTTAAAAAATAAAAAACCTTATAACTCAGTTTTTCCCATTTTTTGGCTTCAAAACCATAATGTGTGATACATCGTTGAATTTGTAATGAATAATGCTACCGAATACAGAGTGTCTCTTTGTTTGAGGCCATATAAAAAAATAAAGTTGATGATGGTTTCTCGGATACGAAACGTCGGATTAAAAATTTGAACACGCCATTTTGTAGAGCTTAAAAAGTAGCAATGAGAAAGTGCCGGTAGTTTTTTAATATCAGTTAAAATAAATAAAAAAATGAAAAGAAACGAAAATCCAAAAAATCACATTTTTTTGAGAATTTTGAAAACGATAAACAATAATGAACTTTTGCGGCCAGCATGTGAACATACTCTAAATAGCGCAACTTTTTTCTAATTTAAGCCACCCTGTATCTTCTACCGTTTTCAAGATCCCCATGCGGTGCATTCTTATCTTGGACACGGTGTATATGCAGAGAAATTTAAAAAAAAACACGAATAATATAAGTAACCAAAGTACATCGTCAAATATTTATTCCCACCAGATATTCAACAGTATACCACTATATCTACATGTGGGATTGTCAAGCGTGAAATGTAAAACCTAAGTTTTGGTTGAGGGATTCTTTCAATTTTTGATATAGTTTCGAATTTCGATTTCATGTCGTTTGGTAATTATAGTTGTTAATCAGTATAGAATATTTCCTGTTGATTACAGTGGTAACGCAATTAAGTTGATTCAGGAATAACCTTTATATTTTCATACTAATTTCAAGGGCATTAAATTTTTAACATAAATTTAAAAAAATTGAACAACATATTCATAGAGGCTGTGAGTAAAAAAAGTATCACGTATATTGTCGTCATTTGTATAATTAAAGAAATTGCGCATAACTATTTAGTTATAATAAATGTTCAGAACCTTCCCTTTGTTTCACACATAGTTATGTTATTTATCTATTGTATTCGAATGTCAGCACAGCTAAACGTGACAGAAGACATTGAGCTTTTCATGTGATTAGTCCATAAAGCGTGCTTTTTCATTTTGTTTTAAATGGTTAACCCATGTTTTGCACCACACTGTGTTTCATGCGAAACATAAAGTAGCCAATCCAAAGTAGTTTGTTTTATTTGAAGAAATAGTTTTTACCCCTTTCTTTAAAATAATCACTGCTGATACCTACATTTTGAATCAGATTCTTTATTAACCTTACATTTGAAAATACAACACAGTAAAGCAATTGAAATGAAATCAAATACAAACTGCTCGCAGAAAATAAGATGCTCCTACTATACAGTGTGTCTCACGGTGACCATCGGTTAGAAGTATATCAAGAACTGTAAAAGCTAGAAATTTGAAATTTTGCACATGCGACATGGAGTGTTTAATCTAATAAATAAAAATATTTTCCAAATGGCAGCACTTCCGGAAATACCGGAAGTGAGCATCAACTTCTTTATTTTAAATACAAACCAGGCAATTTCACATTCTGATGTGTCATAAAATGTTTAGTAAGTATGCTTAAAATAATCGGCGTATCAATTTTGATTGTTGAGAAAAAAAATTTTTTCACTGAAAAATGTCAAAATCTTGTTTAGGAAATAAAATTGAAAGTCGAAAGTGGTAAAAGTTATGGAAATGGGATTTTAGGTTCTCAATGTCAAAAGATTGAGACACAATTGCCTGTAACGGATAATAAAAAATTCCCCGCGGTTACTGATCTATTTGACGTTATTTCCAGACTTAAGAAAAACTTTAAAAAGTCTCTTTTTTTAAATGGAATGCCTATTTAATTATCGGCACATTCGATGCAGAAATAAATTTCCTTTAAATTGATATACCATGTTCCTATACCTAAAATCAATGATTATAGATTTATTTACATTTTTCTAATTAAATTTATAATTACATACTTTACAAAACATGGTTGGCTTTGAAAATT
The DNA here is from genome assembly GCA_036250285.1 of Pyrocoelia pectoralis. Lineage (NCBI taxonomy): Eukaryota > Metazoa > Arthropoda > Insecta > Coleoptera > Lampyridae > Pyrocoelia > Pyrocoelia pectoralis. The sequence continues at coordinate 12,676,463 of CM070075.1, forward strand.
TTCAAAAAAATTTTATTCAAATGTTTCTTATGATTTATGATTATTTAAAATTCTATCTATGCAACTTCTTGACTATCCAAGGTCTCTTTCCGCCGAGCGAACAGAACTTTCAGGGAAAAACATTAAAATATCCCAATACATTGTTTTCTGCAGCCTCATTGGGGACAATTGGCTTTGCCAAACTTCGTGGCGCATTTACTTCGCCCAAATTTAGAAAATTCTTTTCAATCATCCTTATTTTTCGTTCTGTCATTGTAGGTAAATGCGGATATCTTTCGTTAAAGTGTTGAGTGATTCTTTATTCAATAGTTAAAGGTTCTGCAGGTCCGTAAAGTAATACGAGTAGACTCGCCATGAATGTAAAACAAATTTAGAATATCAGCGTTTGTGTATTCCATATTTCCCAATTAAAAACAAATATTAAGCGCAAAAATCAAAATTCAAACAGATAACACTGATAACAAACGTAAATGTAGGGTAAACTTTCAAACTGATAGTTAACTGACAACTGTCATCATAAGAAACAATTGAATAAAAATTTTCTGAAAATTTTCATTCAATTGTTGTCCTGTAGGAGTAGGTGTAGGAGTATGATTTATGATACGAATTTCCCTTTATTTTAATTTTATTTTAATGTAGTTCGAAATATCTAAATTTTTTATATTATTTAGAAGAAATTATTATTACTAGGAGGTCAGTGATCCAATGATCTAAACGGAAAATGACCACTGCTATGATATGTAGGCTCCAGGATGTCCATTAAGTTAGCCCTTCCACTATCGCCATTACTTAATTATGTGTTAAAATTTACTGCTACTTGACACAAAAATGTATGTAATTTAGGTGGTCCTAAGATAGGGTTAAGCCAAACAGAATTAAGCTGCCTCCATCAAAATATAGTAGATATATTATTCAACGAGCATGTAATGATAGCTATTACTCACGAAGATGGGTTTGCCACACCAGCCACAGGCGAGTGTGGTAAATCATCTGAGTTGCATGAAAAATTCTACATGTTTCATGGTTTAACCTATTTTCTAATTATGACAAAGTTGGCAATGGTGCTGGTTTATTTTGAAGAGATTGAACAGATAAAGAGGCTGCCATGTGATACCAGGAAATGAAGGAATGATACTCAATTTCATGTTACCCTTAACCAGTTGCATACATCGACAGATGTACTTCGGTAATGTCTGTCTTATACCATTTATAAAGATTGTTGCCTTAACAATTTGTGATTTACATAGCCAAATGAGTTGTTCAAATTATAAAAGATTCTTCTTTTTATAAACTTCCTAAATGATATAACATTTTGTTATAAATAAAGGAGTAAGATGAAATTGAAGGAAACTGTTGTTTTTCGCCTTTTCTCTTTAAGGGAATAAGTCCATATTTGGATGTTTTATTGATTTTTAATTTTGATTCTGTATACGTGGACTGATTTTTATTCTAAAACTGATGCTTCTTGATCACCTCTCACTGTTTGGCAAGAAGTGCAAATATGTCGCCTTCCTCAATTTCCTTGACTATTTCCCATGGATCTCTATAATCTGAGCAAACATAACATTTTTTTCCTAATGGATACATTTGAAAAATGTATGCAATAATACAGCAAATACCAATAATTCATAGGTTTTAAGTGGTTTGTTTTTTATCTCTATGTCTTATGGAAAAATATCCTGCCCTCTTGAGTTTTGTTATCTCTACTACATAGTTCTCATTTCAGTATGTTATTATGAGCTTATTATGTGTAATATAAAGGTGATTATTAAAACAATAATCAAACTAATTGCTGTGAAGAAATGTAGAGGTGACCAATATTGTATAGTTTTCAATTTTCAACCAACTTCAAAATGTTGGTTACTAAATTCGTCCGGATGTCTGTGTGTCTGTGCGTTGGTCAATGTTACAGGGTTTAGCAAGCGGGAAGTGGTGGTGTCATCTTATAGGAAATTCTTTACTGATTCCAAATCTTTGGTAAATTTTTGGATCGGATCACCCGTTCGCCGTCGGGGCGCCATTAAAGTCAAAATATACACCCTTGAATATCTCGAGAACGACACATCCAATTACAAAAAGTTAAAAACACGTTGCCTTTATTTTTTGAAACCTATTGAGTCATAATACGTAAACATCACCCTCACCTCCCTGCGGGGTGGAGTGGGGGCGAGTTTTGAAAATTTAAATGGGAACACCTATTTTTTATTGCACTTTTGGATTCTCCATAAAAAACTATTCTCAAATTGCAAATTTCACCCCCAAGTGCAACCCCTATTTTGGGGATGGAAAGCGGGAGAAAAGCGATCTTTTTTTTTACCTTTTTTCCTCCCAACACTTTTTCGTGGTTTACAAATTGTCCGTTACCATCTCCGCTCCCATCTCCCTTAAGGGTGGAAAGAAAAACAATGACTCATTTGTGCAGACTCCGTGGTGGTCTGAAGTGGGGGTGTATATATATAGTATATGCCATAATTAGTTATCGATTTGAAGTTGGTTGAAATTAGAATTCTATGAGAATTTGCGCCTTTTAATACTTGTTAATTAAAGAATGTGCATTACTATTATTCTTATCTTTAAATGATACACTTATGAAATTTTCCCATTATAAAGTTTTTACCTTATCTATCTTTGGCTAACCGCAAATATATATTTGGTGGTTTTTGATGCTCTTGGCGGTGATCTGCAATCTAATGTAATTAACGTGTTGTGTCTACAAACTTTGTTTGGCAACATTACAAAGGAGACACATGAAATTCAAATTTTTTTGTACATATAATATTGTGATATTTATTCTGATTAGTAATATTTAATCTTGGATGCATTATATGTAATTTAAAAGGTATTGTGCTTCAGTTTTAGATACCGCTGGCCAGGAAGAATTTAGTGCTATGCGTGAACAATATATGAGATCTGGAGAAGGTTTTCTGTTAGTATTCTCAGTTACAGAACGATCTAGTTTTGATGAAATTTTTAAGTTTCACAAGCAAATCTTAAGGGTAAAAGATCGAGATGAATTTCCAATGCTTATGGTCGGAAACAAGGTAAGAAGAATTTGACGAACACTAATGTTTGTACATGTGACTTAATTATAGGTTGATTTAGAACACCAACGTGTAGTATGGCAAGAAGAGGCTCAAGCATTAGCCAGACAACTTAAAATTCCTTATATGGAATGTAGTGCAAAAATGAGAATGAATGTTGATAATGCATTTTATGAATTAGTACGTGTAGTACGTAAATTTCAACTATCAGAACGACCACCTCTTAAACCGAATTACAGTAAAAAAAATAAGAAAAAGTGCTGTGTGCTTTAATTGTTTAAGTTTTCGCTTCTCCATATAATGGCATATCCGTATTTTTATAATGAAAAATCATTTTAAGTTTTAACTATTTTGTTCATCTAAATGCATCATATAATCATCCTAATAATTTTGGTGCTTGTATAAAATTGACATTAGTAGTATAACAATACTCTGTTTGGTAAATCTTACGCTAAATAATTATTTTATTTCCAACAATAATACGTAATGCTTTTACGTACTGATCATTACTTCATTCTATACCTATCTCTTAGTTTTGATTATAAATTTTGCATCAAAAGGTTCCATTTTTTCTGTTTCTCTGTAGGATCCATTACTGATCTATAACCAATGCAGTTAAACAACTGAACCGATCAATTTGTTTAGAAGTTTTATAGCTGTACAGTATTTAATTTATAGAAGAAACACATTGGATCAGTTGCACAAAAGTCACTGGCCCAGTGTTAAGATTTGTTAAGGAATATGATGGTAGATAAGCCGGATTAGGTTACACTTACAGACATAACTTACACTATATTATGGGTTATGCACAAATTAATTTAGTTGTTCATAATGCCACAATTAGCCACAATTAGCTAATGATAAATTTCTTCACTCATATTTCTTGTAAGGAAGATCAAGATTAACACGGGTTTAATTGATTAATTAAAGTGGAACCTATGATTTAGGTAGATTACACTTGCAGACATAACTTACATTAATTAGCATTTATATTATGGTATGCACAAATTAATTTTGTTGTTCATAATTACATGTCTTTATTAGATGCCATTGTAATACAAAAATGGTTTCTGATTTTTGTTACACACTGGGCATATTAGTCCACTATTGTAAAGTATTTGATCACAATTTCTTTAAGAGATATATCAAACAGAACTAATGATTCGCTTACGTTTGTGCTCATTTTATAATGTTGAAGATGATTATTTTTATATTTATCTGTTTGCATTGCAATATATAACAGATTTGTGTACTAAAGCTTTAAATAATGTTAATGTTTTTTTTTTAATTTTTATTGCTTAGGTATAATTAAGGTACATTTAATGTATAATAAGCATTAGGACCTAAACATAACGTTGTTGTGCATTCCTTACAAACAAAAAATTCTGCAGATTTAGAAAATATGTCATTTTTAATTATTGGATATTGTGCCAATCAAAATTTCACGTGCTTAATTAATTTAATATTTTATCACAAAATGTTTGATCTTCTTTCATTTAAGAAAATTGGTATGTTACAACACGGACTTTCTCATATCTACTCATTAGTAGTCCCTCACTATTTGCATCAAAGTACAAGATCAACATACTACTACAAATTAAAAATTAATAAAGCTTAATGTGCAGCCTTTGACAATACCGTTTGAATGTAAGCTGTACACTTTGATAATCTATTAAAAGTAGTAAAGAGAAAGTAAAAAATGTACATTGGCCACTTGTGATAATCTTTACAAATAGTCAAGTAATAGATCTCTTACTAATTTACACTTGCCACCGTATAATAAAATAGTTCGTTAGGTAATTGTACTTTAAGCCTTCACATATCACAAGTGGTTTCCTAATGTAGTTACTATATATATATTTAATTCCTTTGAAATAGTGCCTCTATGCTAGCTTTTAATTGAATAATTTAGAGTGAACAAACACCAAGTTTATTTTTATAAAAAAAGTTTGTATTTTTGACATTTTTTGCCTTAAAGTTGTTCTATTTTTGTCTATATATATAATTCGAAAGTAGAAAATGTGTGAGGCTGTTAACATCTTAAAATTTGATGGACTGTGTCTTCATTTGCAACCAAAAACACCAACCTTTTTTATTAGAATTTGTTATCTACAGTGTAAACTTGTGTAGTATTTTTGTTATGTATTTAATGCAAGTGGGACATTTTTGTTGAAGAAAACATGCACATACAGTGAACTAAATTTGCGGATATCCAGCAAAATAATTTTAATCAGTAATTGAGACGTATGTAAATGTATAGTACTATAGTTAGTAAGTAAGCTCTAGTAATTTTTCGTTTGGTGTACTCAAACAGTCTTAAAAACAAAATGCGCACAATGAGTTGATGAAATTATGAGACAGAAATTGTGTATAAACAATAGTGCATTGCTTTTATCTGTTGATCTACGTTTAACTGAGGTGAAGTTAACACGACAAAATCTGTAACAATTAACAGTGATAAGAAACCGCATTTTGTTACATTGCTTATATTGTGATATAGAACGGACACCAAGTAAGTTACCCAGATAAAATTGATGAAAAGAATACACTCCACATATAAGTACACTTTACTTTAACAAATTAAAAATACAGTTAACGACAGAATGTTCACAGTGCAAGAGCATAAAGTCGGATTCACCGGTTTTTAGGTATGACTCATCGCTACAAATCGTATGCATCAATGCAGACGCTCGGTATGTCGTAACTAATAAATAATTCCTACTGTCAATTTTTGTGTAATCTGTCAATCCAGTTCGATCAGCTGTTTCAATGCATGGACATACACTTCATTGCTTGCACATAAAATAAACGGAACGAAATACGTTTCTCAATTGCATTTTACTGATACTTTTATTTACAGAAACAGAAAACAATGTCACGTCGATTATCATACTGTACTGCAATGAGTCATACCTAAAACCCGGTGAATCCAACTATACTTATTTTTCATATTTGAAGTTATCCACGCAAAATGATGTGTTGAAACATTTTGGGTGGAATGTTCTAATGAAGCATTAATCTTGTGTAACTTCATAATATAATCCATTAATAATCTTTGTTACTTTGGATAAATAAACCTGGTTCAATTTTCATCATTATTGATGTCTAAAGATGAGAAATTTTACTTGAACACAGTTTTGTCGAGGTAATTACATGATAATTTAAACAAACAATTCTAAATTATTTTGCATAACATATTTTAGTTCACTATGTGCCTATAATAAACATTGAATTTTTATAGCTGTTTTCAACATCACCTAAAACTGCTTATAGTTAGTATTTATTTATTACCATAATTGACTCATTAAAATTTGACATACAATATAAAATTTTGTTTCTTTGAGAAAAGTATTGGTAGGTTTCACTTTGATGTTTTAATAATATATTTCAATTCACATAATTTTTTTGAACGTCTTCCAAAAATTTAACTTTCAATTTTTCATTTGTTTTAATCGTTCTGTTATATAACAACTGTGGTCCGTACCAAACAAAGATAATTTTAATGAAAAATTATGGTGATTAACATTGTTTATATTTATTCATTTAGTGAAATAACAAAGTGACACTGCCAAAATGGATTTATGTCAACTGCCCATTATCTATAAGGTAGTAAAAAATACTGATTGTCAATTAAAATTTAATTCTAAGGACGTATTTTGTAGCAATTGCTTGAAATACAAATGTAGAAACTACATAGTAGACACTGAACTTTTCTTTGTGTCGGTCTACTATTCAGGCAGCTGTTTAAATAGTCCTCCTTTACTGTTGACAATATTAACAATTTAGTTTATTTAAATATCTTTAAGTGTACATAAATATGTATGTGCCATAATTTTAAGAATGGTCATTGTTAGTTCAGGTTTTGTTCTATAGAATATCTGTAATATGTAATATTCCTTCATATCAGGTATTTCAGTAGCTTTTAATATGCCTTGTCACAGGTAACAGCTTTCTGATTCATTATTTATTCACACACAGTTTATCCAATATTTTTACTCATAAATAGCAATGTGTTTAATATTATCAGTATACATGCAATATATGTAACACCATAATTATTGAAATCTCAGGTAAATTGTTGACGGTACCTGTTTTTGAATGCAGGTTACTAGATGCAATATGTAAGGAAAGAAACACCAATCATCTATTATTTATTGATACAAATCTTAGGAAGATATTTATATTACAACAGTGAAATTAAAAAAGTACAAAATCCTATGAATGTTAAGTAATTGTAGACTAATCACAAAATAAGAGAGCCAAGTAAGAAATTCAAATTCAAAATGACTATTTCTGCTCTGTTAGATTCATTTTTGAAATATTTTAACTTGTAAATCAAATGCCTTAATATCTTTGGGACAAATATTGTGACAGCGCCTTCTTTATTTGTGCTTAGTCTAAAAACAAATCTTTATCAATTATCTTGTTATGCAGGATTTGTATCGCCCAACAATTTTACTATTTTTAAAATGTATGCCTATACTAAAATTCATTTTCAATTTGTATACTTATATCTATACTTGTAAATCATCACAATTATACAGATATGAAAAAGTTTTTTTATGTTAAGTTAATTAGTTTTAAATAAATAGTACATATAACCACAGATATACATATATATATATATACTATATGTACATCTGTGATATAACTAAACCAATTCAAATGAAAGTTCTCTTGTGGAGCTCTCCGCATCGTAATTAAATCTCAAAATTTGATTCTAATGTAGGTACTACATATTTCAAATTTGAAATAGAGCAAAAATTATCATAATATGTACAATAAACATTTTGAGCTCTCTAATGAGCTATGCAAGTAAAATGTTTTCGCATCCTTTTGAAATGTTGCTCTGGATTACGATGGGAGGGTAGTCAGAAGTCTCCCAACATGTATCGTCTCAATTTGACAAATCCGTGACACTCACAAAATATGTGGTGCACCCTCTCGTTGTCTGTGTAGCATCCTCTACACTCTACAGAATGGTGATGTGCGTGTGTTTGTTTAATTTACAGTTCAAGGTTTTTCCTTGATAGACCAGTGCAGAAATGCGCCAGGCTGGGAGATGGTCTGCTGAGGACCTCTCTCGCATGACGACAATCTCAGTCCCACCTAGCCTTGTGCTGGGCTTGGGTGTCTTGTGTTAGTTGTTTACAGTTGATGCTAGAAGTGGAAGAGCAACTCTGAACTACGAAACAGTTGTTATGAGCCCAGTCTTATCGGCTTTTTCATTGCCTATTGTTCGATCATGCGCTTTAACCCATACGAGCTCGAGGGTATTGCTGTTTGTCACTTGCTCTAGTACTTGATGACATTAGGAAACCAGCTTAGAGATGATTTTGCATTTACCTTGCTCCTGCAGAGCGGCTGTGCTGTCACTGGAAATTCTGATAATTTTATTCTTTATACTGTGCATAAAAATTGTTTTTGCACAAAGCGTTATTCCTACTAGTTCTGCCGGAAAGACAGTCGGAATATTGCCTAGTGGTTGACTGATATGGAAGTTAAGTTCTTTCAAGCAAATTCCGGTGCTTGTTCCTTTCTTTGTTTTAAATCCATCCGTGAAAATGGATATTTCTCGTGGGGATGAGTTAGTCAGATCGCCGGCGTAATGCAGCTTCTATTGTTTCGAAGGTTGTTTTGTCAAACGCCCCTTCTATGTCTATGAATGCTCCCAGGGTGGACTGTTTTTATACTATAGTGTAGCGATCTCTCAATCCACCCTATGACACAATGTAGGGCTGATTCTGTCGATCTTCCTGGAGCGAGTAAGCATGTGATATGATGAGGGTGAAGCGCGGTATCCCTTTATGTATCTGTCGCACAATCTTTCAAGTGTCTTAATTTTTCTCTCCCACCATTATTTTGGTATGTACCTAAAGGTGATAAAGCCCGTGTAAAGTCTCACCAGATGCGGACAACAATAATATCCAGTCCTCATTCCAGAAGAGCTGGTATTATGTCGTCCAATCCTGGTGATTGTGATTGGTATGGTAAGAACGTCTTCCACCGCCCAGGTGGCTCTTGCCACGTCCACTATTTGATCCAGCAGTCGCCTAATCGACCCCCCCCCCCCCCCCCCCCGGTCTGATAGCGTGCGGCGCGATGGCGGCTCCAGGAAAGTGCTCTTAGCACTGTTTGCTGTCTCGGAGAGGTTGTCCGTGTAGGAACCATCCCCTCTTCTGAGGCTAGCTGCATTGTAATATGGATCTTTTATTACATTTTATTTAGGCAGGATTCAGAGGAGGTGGATTCTATAGAGCCGCAAAAAGTCCCCCATGTCTGTCTCTGACGCCTTCCTAATATCCTTCTTATTTATACTTTGTAGGGCGTTCCAGTCGGCTATGGCTTTCCTCTTTCTTGCCTTATTGAACAGTTTGCACAGCCGAGTTTTTTGATTTTCGAGAGCCCTGCACCACACCAAGGATGGTATAGGGTGTCTTAGCAGTTCTCAGAGAACATGCCTGTTCAAATGACTCCAGAATAGTTGGAAAGATCCACTTTGTCCTGTAACTTGACAAGACTCGAGAGATGTTCCCCCAGAAAGGTGCTCCCTAAGTTTTTCTCCAAGGAGAAAAAGAAGATGTTCGTAGAGGGTAATATCCGTTACCTTGGGGTTGCGATAACCCTTATTTGGTTATAATTTCAAAAGAAATCATTCTATGATTTGACAGTCACTTCTGAAGTGACTTGCCAGTTAATTATGTGGTCAGAGATGCTCACTGAGGCTTCGGGTAGTTACGAATGTGGGTTCACAGCTTAAACTTCAAAACTATCAATGGAATATGTAATTTAAAGAAGGTTGTAGTAGAATAGGAAGTCTGAAATCGACAATGCTAGGGAACATTCAAAAGTACAAGTACCTAATCATTGTTTGGAAAATTTTGAAATTATCACAAGGAGAACATCATACCACATTGCTCATTGCAAGATAATAAAGTACAATAAATATCAAAAAGTTTTATTTACATTTGTAAGTTTTATAAAAATGAAATTAGACAATAGCCTTTTTAACATGATATAAACCAGCGAGGGCATCTTGCAAAGCTCTCATACAAGCAATATTAGACACAAATCCACCAGCTCTTTCTTGTTCGGTTTCTGCTCTAATATGAACATTATAACCTAATGTTGACAAATCGTCCTCAACAGGTGGATGAGGGCCATCAGTTATACAGCTTTGTGGTTTATAGTGGAAAAGAGGCCCCTCTTCAATTGAGACCGGCAATAATGAAGATTGACTTTGACGTCCAAATTGAATACCACTTGAAAACTGTGTTACTTTACTAGCTACCTTAGTTTCTACTTCTTTGGATTCCTTTGCATGTTGCGTAAATGTTTCCACAATATTTTTTGCATTTGCATTTGAAAACATTAGTTCATCAATTAGAGCCTCTTTTTCACGTAGTTTCTTCTTTTTTGTTTTCATTTCCTCTAATTTTATTTCATTACGTCTCGATAACTCGGTTTGCTTTTCTATTTCTAATAATTCTTCTAGTTCGTATTCTTCGCGGCTCATTTTATTTTTACTTTTCATTATTTGCTCCCTATTACCCTTTTTGTAATCTTCAATTTTTTTATTAGTATTAATCACATCTATATTGTTTGTTAAATTGTAAATAATTGTCTCTACTTCCTCTAAATAATCGTTATAACCCCCTAAAGTACTGAAATCCTCTTCCTTTTTGTTAAAGTCTCGCAGTACTCTCTTCCGTATATCAACTTCCTTCTCCACGGTGGCATCTTCAAATAATTGTACACGGAAATTATTTCTACGTAAAGCAATACGACAGTCCGGACACGAGCCGGACCCTTTTAAGAATAATAAGTCGACACAACTTTCGCAAAGAGCATGACCACAAACATTTACCATCATTTTTAGTGATGGATTTTGAAATTTGGTCGTTTTACATCTTGGACAAATTGTGTCTTCCATATTTAAGACTATTTATTTAAATAATTAACGAAAATAATAATGAATTTTAAATTTTAATTCGTAACCTCAAACTGGTGTAAACTTCAGAAAATCAGAATGCCAATATATAAATTAAAATGCTACAATACCCTGCTAATCCTCAAAAACTTTTTATACGTGGGACATCTTGGATATTCTTTCACGGTCCGTTGTGTACATTTTTTAAAAACATTTCCTTTAATTATTTCGAAATCATTTGTAATTCTAATAATACCAGTTTATTTGCGCGAATAATGTAACGGTTGGTAACTTTTTATTTTATTGTATTGTCGGCAGTGTTGTATGACTCACTTCGTTGCAGTAATTGAAGGTCAATATTTTGTATGTGAAGTAATTTTGTGGAAGGAAGACGTGTATTGATTTCATCGTTTTATATTTAAATAATGATGTATTTTTACAATTTATTGTGATTTATTTTAAGAACAAACAATGGGAGATTCCCTAGAAGTCGGTGATGGTGCACCGGAACCGCAAAACGTCCCAATTGTCGATTTTACGGCATTTGCAAATTATCTTCGTAAGGCGGCGACTCTTCTTTTACCTGAAGATGATGCACACATGGAACCACCTGCGCTTAACGCTGCTTTAGAAGATAAGAATAATCAAGAATATATTCGAAAATTTTTAAGTGACCCTCAAGTTTCAATACTTTATGTACAGAGAAGTTCATCCAAAGGTAATTTTTTTAATCTCCAATATGCCGTGAACAAATAAATCATTCTGCTTGAAAGAGCATAATCATGAGTCAAAAGTCACCTTATGATAAAGGTTCAATAAAATTGTTCCGTTCCCATAAAAAGATAATACAACAGCGTTTTCTTTTCTTGTAGAAGATGAAAATGATCAACCACCTGAAGGTGAGGAAGAAAAGGAACCTGTTGCTTATCACATCAGTAACGAGGTTCATTATACAAATGGTCGAATGGCCAGCTTAGTTATATTAAAACGGGGTGCCGTTGTTGAGGCTGATAAAAGTATTCGTGCGCAAGTTAGGATAATAAACTTTAGCGATGGATCTCCATATGAAACTCTTCATGCTTATATAAGTAAATCCGTAGCTCCATATTTTAAGTCATATGTCAAAGAATCCGGAAGAGCTGATAGGTAAGCATTTTGATTTAATGTGTAACACTCTCCTATATTTTATTGCTATATCTATAAAGGTGTTTAATTATCGGAACATTTCATAAAATTGATTAAAATATTGATTGAGGGATAATGTTCCTATTGTATCATTGTCTATTGTCACAGTGATGACCCACTTATTGTAATAAAACCTACATTTTCGCAAATTTTTATTTTAATATGACAAAAGAACATCAAAATGTCAAATTAAACATCATATTCTTCATGAACGTTAACTATACTAATTAACAAAATGATAAGGACCCCTTTACCATTGCAAGTGCATGTACCAGGTGGTCCAAATTGGACACTTTCTTATGGCAACACCCTTTATTTTAAGAGATAGTGGACCTAGGTGTCTGGTGCTCAATTTTAATGCGAAAATCACCGTAGCAAACAGAATTCAGCTATCTCTAATCGTTTGGCCGCTAGGGGCGTTTCTACAATTTGGTTGATTTCTTTAATACTCCATAACTTCTTTATTATTAAAGATAATTATTGATTTTGACAAAATCTTAGGGCACTTTTTTGCATAGAATCGATCGCGATAGACAGTTTTTATACAGGGTGTTTGGTTTTTTGTATATGACTCTAAGTTACATTTTTGCAGACGGTCCACCCTGTTTATTATGGGGTTTTTGAAAAGAGCGTAAAATTTCCTAAATTTTGATGCATCAATTGAACAATATTTATGTTAAATATTAAGTATTTGCAATATTGCATTTTATACATCAAAATATTTTGCTTGCAGACATCTAGATTTCCATGGTTAATAGGCCAGTCAAAATTGACAATAAATTCGCAAAACTCCGAGTAAAGTCAGGGCAATCCTAAAAGCGTTAGCGTTGCATGTGACATATATGACGTAAAAACAGTGCCAATTAATAATACTAATTTTTAGGATTGTCATCATATCAAGGTAATATTCTAGGGTAAAATAATTCTACAAGTTGGCAGCATCATAAATAAAATTACAATGTTGCAACCAAGACATCTGTCATTTATTGTCTTCCATTTCGTATTTTATTCTATTTCGTTTTAATCCACATGACAACACTGGTGACATGTGTATCATACTATTCATACTATTATAGTGACGTGCAACCTTGCCCCAACTTTAGTTCTGAATTTTTGGTATGTTGTTCGGGCCAGTTAGGGTAGTGTATACGTAAGTTTGCAACTTCGAAAAAGTTGTGCTATTTGCATAACTCGCGAAAAACGGCATAATTTATGCAGTTTTGTTACACAGTTTATTTCAATAAGAAATCAAAATTATTTACTAAAGTTGGGGCAAAGCAAAAAGCGTTGCACGTCACGAGTATTATATACGAGGGGTGAGACAACCTTTAAATATGGTGTACACTTGAATTGCTATTACGTTTATTACCGACTATTACCGGGATTATTTATAAATATTTTATAATTACAATAAATATTCGACTATTACCTGCTATTATCTTACTATTACAGTAAATACTATTAAATACGTTTAATATCAGGTTTAATACGGTTTAATACGTTTAATATCAGGTTTAATACGGTTTAATACGTTTAAAATATTTGTTAATTCTGCAATTCATCAAAAAAAATAAAAGTTCACGAACGAGTTCACGAAGTTCCGCGAAGTTCCGTTTCCGTTTAGTGTTTGTTACACATTCAACAATAATGGATGTAATTCAAGTGACAGAGGACGGTAAGTGTAATCACATGTGTAAAACTATTATTAAACATAAAACTATATATAGGTATATGTATTATTATGTATTTAGTATTTCCAATACAGATAGTTGCTTTGCTTATACGTTTAACTGTTTTGCTGAGGTTGATAAAAGAATGTCTAAAAAAATAAAGTATGTATGTACCTTTGAATCCCTTGCGATTGCGATTTAGGCGATTCCGCAGAGTTTTCGCGCGCTTTTTGGTTATAATAAAGTTCTTAAGTTCAACAATAAAACAGACGTATTTTATTGTCTATATTTATAAGAATATTGAGTATAGAAAAACAATGAGCACTAAGTTCCGACGAGAAACATTTTCAATTTAAGTAATTGATTATAATGAAGTTATCAGATTCAAAAGTTTGTCATTGTTATTTTTTTCTAACTATGTTAATAATAATACAGCTTTTATCCATAAAATTGAAAATGTTTCTCGTAGGAATATTGTTGTTTACATTACCCTCCCTCAATATGCGAAACCTAAATAATTTTTATCGATTAATACTTCAATACTTGCAATTTTGCACGAACGGAACGACGGGAACGACTAAATTGCTGCATTTTATATTATTGTAATGCTTGTTTTTCTACATTACATTTACCAATGTTCTTATAAATTATAAGAACGATAAAATACGTTTGAAGTTTAATTTTATAACCTAAAAGAGCCCCAAACGCGAACCTGAAGTAAACCACATCTAGGTTTTTTGGTTTATTATTCATGTTTGTTATAAATACGGTGTTTTTTATCATTTACATCGTTGTGTGCGCTTGTGTGCTTCTTTAATTATCATCAATAGGTAGGAACTACAATTGCAATCGAATTTTATGTGTATTATAACATCATCAAAACTTATTGGACTATTATAATGAAGTTGCTGACGAAGTCCAAGCCAATGTTGCAAATTAATGTGATAGATTAATATAGACTGTTTCCCTATCATGAAATATTTTTATAAGTACGCAAGTTCGACGCAAGTCGACCATCTCTGGTTAACTTTAAGGTTAGGTTAATTGCTATAGAAACAATTATAGTGACAATTATTGTTTCTATAGCAATTAACTACCTACGCATAAAGTTAACCCGAGTTAACCAGAGGTGGTTGAATCGGCCCTTAATTAACCAACACGTACCCTATTAGTTTTATATTTAAACTTTTTTTAACAGATAAAAACGAGGATAAAAATGTATGGAAATTTCTTGATAGAAGATTACAGATTTCCTTACCTGAATATTTAATAAATCTGTTAAATGTGTGTGGATACGATAATATTATCTCTTTATCTCAAATTGGCGAGGAGGACATTGGAAACATGGAAACTTTCGCCAAAACAGATTTGAAATTTTTAATACGATCAGAGGATATCGAAAAATATTTTGGTATATACGCAAAAAATACAGACCATTTTAAAATTTCACCTGGACACAAAAAACTGTTATTTTCCATAACACAGATATGTAAAGCGGAGTTTGAACGCAGAGAAAATTTATACCAAACTGCAGAGTCATCCATTGTAACAGGTGAAAATAAGGAAAATATATCTCCTCCAACAAAAAAGAAAAAAAAAGAGCAAAGTAACACAAATACGGGCAATAAACAACCATTAGACAACTTCGATGTAACAATAGCGGCAAAAAATTTAAATAAAATATGCTCGGATTGGTTTGCAAATTATATTAAAGCTTTTGTTAAAGAAAAACCTGAACTTAAACTGGATGTTGCAGGCGAGTTTAACGTTAGTGTCAATAAAGCACCCTTAAATTCCAATAGCATCGCAATGGGTTATATTACGTGCAATTTTTGTCAATTAAACATAAAGGTTCTTCACAATCCAATAAAAAATGGTTCGTATTGGATCATGTCAAACTTTTACAAGCATGTAAAAGCACACGTGGAAGGTAGACAGAAAGTCAAAACGATCAAAACTAATACAACACTTGATAATTTTGTTACAATAAATACGGGGACGAATAATAAAGAAGTTAGTCCCGGTCCTTGCAATATTATCAGTGTCATATCTTTAACTCCTGATTCACCAGTAATCGCAGCTACTTCCTCAAATTCAGAATCAAATTTTCAAAATGCAGGGGTTCTGATTGATGAGGCCAGCAGTAACCTCTGCTTAAACCATAATTCGGAGTTGCCTCTTACAAAAATAGAATTGTCAAAAAAAACCGATAATAAATGGAAACAAGTGAAGTATAGCCGCAGAGAAAGAAGAAGAAGAAAAAGGGAACAGCCATTACAAACTGAGGAAAATCTGACTATAACGGATTATTTTCCAATACTTGAAAAGATTACAAATATTTTAGAAACTCCCGTAAGTGTTAGTAACAGTGATACTATTGGTAACCTAATTCCTGAGAATATAAAAACAACTTTAGAATGCTCGTTAGAAAAAAGTGATTTGTTTAAGTCATTTACTGGTATTAATAATTCAGGAGTTTTAAAGATATTAATGAAATCGGCGATAAATAATCAAGGAAAAACTACTAACAAGAGATATAATACCACAATAAAGTTGTTTTCGGAATATTTATATTTAATTGGTGGCCGTAATCTTTATGAAACAGTACAAGCAAACCTTAAAGATTGTATTCCGAGCCTTCGTACTATACAAAGAGGAATTTATAGTAATTTTGACGCAACAGAAGGAAAAATGAGGTTTAAAGAATTGAAGGAATACCTGCTGAAACAAAATTTTCCGTTGAAAGTATGGATAAGTGAGGACGGAACTGCTATTACAGGTAGGTAATACAAATTTTGCACCATGTTTTTCACTGAAGGAGTAACTGGTTATTTTTAATTGGAACGTAAATTATGTAGAAATTAATCAACAGCAGGTTTAACTAAAGAAATCGAATGAAGAAATGAATCAAAATCATTTATTTAATTGTTTTCCAAATTGTTGGGTACCTACCTAGGTATTACATATTACACATATTATATCTGTGTTAAAAATGCTTAGTTTCTTTTTCAAAAAGGAATGAATTTGTCGGAATTTGTATTTTCCCAAAGATTTTATTTTTGATGTGTTTCAAATTCATTGTTTTTGTAGGTAGAGTTCAGTATGATACGAAAACAAACAATATTGTGGGTTTTGTGTTACCAATGAATGGAGAAACTGGCTTACCGACTGTTAATTCATTTCAGGCAACTTGCGCAAAAACTATATCAGGCATATTTGAAACAGGACAAATATCAAATTATGCTTACATAGTAATGGCTCAGCCTTTAGTTGATAATGCGGCTCCATTTTGTTTGTGTGCATTTGGTACTAACAACAGATTTGTATACACAGATGTTTTACATCGATGGAAAACTATGCAGAATATTGCATCCGAATTTGGCATAGAATTATGCGGATTTTCATCTGATGGCGACACCAGGCTTCTTAAGGCCATGAGGATGGAAACAAAAATGCCCACAAATAATAAAAGTAATAACTGGTTCAAATTTAATATAAATCCTGATAGTGAGATAGGCTCGGAGATAGGTGCACTCTATGTACAAGATACTGTACATATTGGCACTAAACTTCGCACCAGACTATTAAAACCGTCAATCTTGTTACCAATAGGGAATTATGTAGCATCCGCTTCACATTTAAAATTTTTGATTGATACAGTTCCAAAGGACAAACATTTATTAACATGGAATGTGTTAAAGAGTGATGACAAAATGAACTTTGATTCGGTCGAAAAAATTGTTTCAAAAAATGTCGAATATTGCCTTCTGCAAAACGTTTTAGAAAGTAAAGGTACAGTTATGTATTTGCATCTAATTCGAAATATTTTGGACTCCTATTTAACGAAAGACATGGACTTAAAACAAAGAATACATAAAATTTGGTATTCAGTCTTGTTCTTTAGGCTTTGGAGGTTTTGGTTAAAAGAACATAAATACAGCATTTCTGATAACTTTATTAGCTTAAATGCATACATATGCATCGAACTGAATGCTCATGCATTAATATTAATGGCTCTAAAATGTAGAAACACTCCAGAATTGTTCAAACCATGGTTGATGAGTTCGCAACCTTGCGAAAAAACATTTAGAACTGCACGATCGCTCACTTCAACATTCTCTACTATTGTGAATTTTAGTATGTTGGATATTCTGTATAGAATAAATAAAATTCAAACGATAAATAATATAGTATCAGAACAATGTAAGTTACATCAATTTTTATAAATAATGTTTTACATATATTAAATAGTTATGTACACTCAAGCCATAAAAATTCGGGACACTAGAGAGAAATAGCTGAAATGCAATACTGTATTTTTTATACATTAATACGTATATACCAATTTTTTATAATAACAGTATGTAAATAATTTACACCTTCAAACAATGTCATCAATTGAAACAAAATAAAAATTAGACACATAATTGTCCACAAATTATAACATTATATTTCAGTTATTTCACTGTATTGTCCCCAATTTTTATGGCATGAGTGTACCTAAGTTTATCTGTTTGCTGAACAAAAATAGTTAAGTGTTATAATTTTTTTAGATGAGTTTTTCTTCCCTAGAGAACAATCTAGGCGTTTAGGAGATTCTCAAAAATGTATATTTAATCTTCCTGAAATGTGTACATGGGACGATATGGAAGATGTTGTAAATGTAACAATATTGGAAGTATTAAAAGATGCTAAGGATCTGGGCATTGTAGTTGAAAGTGACGATTGGTTAAATGTTACAATTCCCAACATATATGGTAAACGCTTTATAATAAGTTGCTTCAGAAACAATAATTAGATTTGTTTACGATTTTAGAATTACACGGTGCTTCTATTTCAACATCAAGTATTTTATCTGAAGATGATGCTAAAATTAATGAATTGCAAACTACAGATGTTTCCGAGGATGTTTCACAAGCTAAGAATCAAGGTACTACATCTATATTTTAAGTCATATCAGGTCATACCATAAACTAGTAATGCATAATTCTGTATTAAATCATCAATTATTACACAAACTATTATTAATATAACTATACCATTCATATTTAAATTTGAAAAAGTGGACTACTTAGAAATTTCATAATATTAATTTCATTTTCAGCTTTGGATTTAGAGGAGGAATCTTTTGATGATTTTCATATTTTAAGTTCCATGAAAAATTACGACTTGAATATTAAAGATTTTTCCCAATTGACTGCAAAAAAAGACGACGAATACTTTCAAAAGAGTCCTTACGTTAAAATAAAGTTTAATGAATCCGAATTAATAGTAAAAAAATCCACGCTTTGTTGGTTTCTTGGAACTAAAACAACTAAAATAAGCAGTGATCGTTTAGCACGTTTTAAACACCAATTTAATAATTCAAAGCAGCCTATAAATTCAATTGAAACTACAGTTAAAAGCACACATTTACATATAGGAGACTGGGTAGTCTTTGAAACTAAAATAAGGACACCCAACGAACAACAAATAAATTACTTGAAGCTTGGTAAAGTATTGGGCTTTAAAAACTCAAAAAAGGCTGTAAAAAATAAAGAATACATAGCAGATAAAGTATCTACATCTTCAAAACATATAGATATTCTATGCAATTGGTACTATTTAAGTGCAGATGGCAGTTTGTCTACAATATCAGGACCCGTCAAATTTGAACATATCGCCCAATATAAATGTACCATTCCAGGAATTTTATGCAGTGAGTCTCAATTAAGAATACCTGTTTCAATAGTTGAGCAAATTCTGAATATTTTCGTGGAAGCAAAACATAACAAAAAAAGTGACTGTGACTTAGGTTCAGATGAAACTTCATCAAGCATTATCTATCAAGATGATAGCTCTCAATTTGAGAATAGTACTAGTGATGAAGTTTCCGAGATATCTGAAATAATACCAAACATTGAACAGTACTATGCTATATATTATGATGAAGATTTTTATATTGGACGTGCCCTAACTGTCGTAAATAAAAAGGAGACAAATTTTAAGTTTTTAAAGCGTAATTTAGAAGAATATATATGGCCTAAGGTACCAGACATACATACAATTAGCAATACGTTCATTTTATATGGCCCCATTGATTTGGTAGGATTTGAACCCTTTACATTAAAAAGGTACGATTTGCAAGTTATAAAGAAGAAATATCGGAACTTTAAACAAGGCCAATAAAAACATTTTTACATACATATCTGTACATGAAATGTAGTGAAAATATTCATTCGTTTTTTCCACTGTCGTTTATTTTTTTTATATATTTAAATTTAATACTATTAGGTACCGTATTTAAGTAATATACGTAGGTATAGGTGCCTACTTATATGTACGAGATATACAGGGTGATCACCGGCTGTGGAATATTCCAAATAAAACAGAATGTGCTTGTCTGCGATCGAAATTCTCGGACACGTAAACCTTAATTTTTGAAATGCAATTTTGTAACATAATTTTTTTTACCCCCACTGCTCCCCTCACCGGACCTGACGTCATCATATTTTTTTAAATGGCAACCTCTACTTTTTCTTGAAAATTCGGGTTCTCCAGGAAATTCTGTATACAGAAATGTAAAATTTAATGATCTGTATACAAAATTTTCTGGAGAACCTGAATTTTCAAAAAAATTAGGGGTTGCCATTTAAAAAAATGTGATAACGTTATTTCCGGGGAGGGGGTAGGGGTGGGGGGAAAAATTACGTTAAAAAATTGCCCTTCAAAAATTTAGGTTTACGTGTCCGAGGATTTCGACCTCAGACAAGCATATGCCGTTTTATTTGGAATATTCCACAGCCGGTGATCACCCTGTATATTAGCATATGTCTCTTTATACAATGATATTAGATAATTTAGGATTTTATGTCGTATAATATTTTTATATTTTTGTATATTATATTATATTATATATATATTCGTCAATTATAGTAATATACATAAATTCTTCTTTTGGTAATGTTTTTCCTCGTGTTTTTCTAATCATATTATTGCTATTCACCTATGGTCGCTATTACCAGCTATTATTGACTATTACGATTTATTATTGACTAATACGGTTTATTATTTACTATTATCGACTATTACCAGATATTAAATACTATTACCAGCTATTACCATAAAATATTAATTATTATCATTAAATCCCTACTATTATTTTCTATTACTTCTGTTTCATGGTTAATTACTGTTAATTATCGTTAATTACTGACTATTACCATATATTTTAAATATGGTGTACACTATAACCACTAGTGTCTCACCCCTCGATTATATACATATCAACAGTGTTGTCATATGGATTAAAACGAAATAGAATAAAATACGAAATGGAAGACAATAAATGACAGATGTCCTTGGTTGCAACATTAGAATTTTATTTATGATGCTGCCAACTTGTAGAATTATTTTACCCTAGAATATTACCTTTAATGACAATCCGAAAAATTAGTATTACATTGGTACTGTTTTTACGTCATGTGTCACGTGCAACGCTTTTAGGATTGCCGTGACTAAAACATGCGGTTGAATAACAAAAGTAGGAAATCTAAGATAAAGGCATTACACCCATAGTTGCAGGTAAAACGTGTATGCCTAGTAAGAGTACAACAAAGAATATATTATCTATTACAAGTGGTATTTAATTGAATATAGATACTTTTAATTTTTATTGGTATAAACCAGTAAATATTTGTACATGAAACTTTAATGCTTATAGCTTTAGTGACAATATAAATTTGAAATGAATGTGTTGTTCATCATGTTCACTGCTTACAAGTCGTACACTATTGCAATTGTGTGTTAATAGGGATGGTGATAAAATGGCCCCCACAGTAGAAAAGACAATTGCCGAATTAGAAATGGGTTTGCTACATTTACAACAGAATATTGATATACCAGAGATAACGTTACCAGTTCATCCAATCGTAGCGAGTGTAATAAAACGTTGCGCTGATGAATCTCGAAAACCAAAAGTAGCAGATTTTGGAGATAAAGTGGATGATTCGACGTTTCTAAATCAACTTCAGAATGGTGTGAACAGGTGGATTAAAGAAATTCAAAAGGTGACTAAACTTGATAGAGATCCGTCATCCGGAACAGCGCTTCAAGAAATTAGTTTTTGGCTAAATCTGGAGCGTGCTCTTCATCGTATACAAGAAAAACGTGAAAGTATGGAAGTATCGTTGACTTTGGACATTTTAAAGCATGGGAAACGTTTTTTGGCTACTGTTTCATTTGATACCGATACAGGTCTGAAACAAGCTATTGCCACTGTTAATGACTACAATCCGCTTATGAAGGTAAACAAATATATAGCTCACAACTGTAAAGTTCAAGTGGTGTTTATTTTCACACATTAAATTTTTGGACGTATTCACAGCTCCAAAACAATTGAACTGTATTGTGTGTGGCTTACAGAATACAAGTCTCTTATGTCTAATTTATTTAGGATTTCCCAATAAATCATCTGCTTTCTGCTACTGAATTGGAGAGAATACGTGCAGCGGTGCAACTTATATTTGCCCATTTAAGAAAGATTCGTAGCACAAAATATCCCATTCAGAGATGTTTAAGATTAGTGGAGGCTATTTCTAGAGATTTGTGTGCCCAACTATTAAAGGTTTTAGGAACGCGTCGCTTAATGCACATTCCCTTCGACGAATTTGAGAAGGTCATGATACATTGTTTCGAAGTTTTTTCTACATGGGAGGATGAATATGAAAAATTGCAGGCCTTATTGAGGTAAATAATCATTTAAATAAACCAAAATTTTGTTAAAGCGATTTTCCATGCTTAGAGACATCATTAAGAAAAAAGGGACGAACACATGAAAATGGTGTGGCGTGTGACAGCACAACATAAGAAACTTCAAGGGCGAATGGAACACATGCGTAAATTCCGAAGACAGCACGAGCAACTTCGTACTGTCATAGTTAGAGTACTGCGTCCTTCGGCAAGACAGGCAGCAGCTATTGCAGAAGGCGAGGAACTTGAAAGTACTAAACAAGATACCTTTTCTCTTGATGCTGCAGATGCGAATGCGATTGAGGTTTGTGAATGTTTCAGTTTAAAAGCTAACGTAACGTGTCAATTTATTTTGACTGCAGGAAGTAAATGTCGCTTACGAAAATGTAAAAGAAGTTGATTGCTTAGATATTTCCAAAGATGGGCAAGACGCATGGGATGCTGCTGTTCAGCGATATGAAGAACGCATAGACAGAGTTGAAACTCGTATCACAGCACATCTTCGTGATCAATTAGGAACAGCTAAAAATGCCAATGAAATGTTTAGAATCTTTTCAAGATTTAATGCACTTTTTGTTCGACCACATATACGTGGAGCGATACGTGAATACCAAACTCATTTGATTCAAAGAGTCAAAGATGATATTGAAGCTTTACATGAGAAATTTAAGGTATTTGGTACGAAATTTACGGTTTTTTGTATTGCATTGATTTACAGGTGCAATATCCCCAAAGCAACAGTGCTCGTATTAGTAAAGTACGCGATCTTCCGCCTGTTTCTGGTTCAATCATTTGGGCACGCCAAATCGACCATCAACTTACTACTTACTTACGTCGCGTAGAAGATGTTTTGGGTAAAGGATGGGAAAATCATATCGAGGGCCAAAAATTGAAAGCCGATGGCGATAGCTTTCGAATAAAATTGAATACTCAAGAAATATTCGACGAATGGGCTAGAAATGTGCAACAGCGAAACTTAGGCGTATCTGGTCGTATATTTACTATTGAAGCTGTTCGTTCTAGAAGTGGGCGTGGAAATGTACTAAAACTCAGAGTAAATTTTCTTCCTGAAATTATAACCTTGGCGAAGGAGGTCCGCAATCTAAAATGCTTGGGTTTTCGAGTACCGTTAGCTATTGTCAATAAAGCTCATCAGGCAAATCAGCTTTATCCGTTTGCCATTTCACTAATTGAAAGTGTTAGAACATATGAAATGACCTTGGAAAAGGTAATGTTTTCTTTTTACTTACGATTGTAGTGATGTGTTTTAATGCTAACTGATAGTAGGAGTTTTTATAGTTTATGAATTAGGTAGAACAATTGATTATTAATTTATTACAAAGATTCATATCAATTTTTGGGAAAAATACTTTACTTGTAATACTTTTGGGTTTTACTTAAATATCAATTTGCTATCACACACTGTGTTATGCACTGTTCTTTAAAGGTTAATGGAAGAAAAGGAACCCCATATTTAAATTTTAATAATAAG
Source organism: Pyrocoelia pectoralis (assembly GCA_036250285.1). NCBI lineage: Eukaryota > Metazoa > Arthropoda > Insecta > Coleoptera > Lampyridae > Pyrocoelia > Pyrocoelia pectoralis. The sequence continues at coordinate 12,700,511 of CM070075.1, forward strand.
CAAAGTACTTATAGCAGTTTAAATTAAGTAAGAGATGCACACTGAATAATTAAAAATATTTGTGAATCTAAATAGTCTATTCCGCTGAACAAATTCAAGGGGTTATGACATCAAGTGTTAAATAATAAGGTTGGTGGAACATTTTGAACAATCATGGAATATTAACGGCCGTTTGCTAAAGTAAAAATTCTTTAATGACCTCTTTTCTTTTCTATTCTGTTTTGAACTTCAACATTTTTACTTCAACAAAAATCCATTCCTTCAAAATGAGATCTTCAGGTTTGTTTTTTGATTAACTAAAATTGTCCTCCCATAGTCCCTCATGATCTTATATGTACAATAACAGTGGAAAACACTGTGAACTGTTACCTCTATAATGATAAAAAACTTGAGCTCTTCTAAATTTGCATAAAAGTAGATTATATTTTTAGGCAGTCATAATGTTAATATAGTAAGTTTTATTAATACATTAGCTTGCGAAAGGAAATAGTATCCAAACTTCTATAAAGGTAGTTTTATGTAAATGAGGCCGAAATTAATATCGCTTATTTGCATGTACCTATCAATATTATTCTTGCTCGTTGGGGCATAGCTCCTTAATTATTATTGTTTACTGTGGATAGAAATCAAACTTTATTACCTTTTTCGTGTGTCAGTAAAAATTAAGTGAGTGAGCTACTAGAACAAAACAACGATAACTGTCAAAACTAACAATTGATTTGAATTCTAATACTTTACTTATTTACTATATAAAGTTTGATTTTTGAGAAGGTGCGTGTACGTCATAGGCATTTTTCTTAGTTACTATTGTTATTATATTGTTGACAACAATTGTTATTATATTGTTGACAACAATTGTAACTATGTAAAATGTCTATGACGTACACGCACCTTCTCGAAAATCAAACTTTAACAAGAACCTATCCACAGCACTCAATTATATTGCATCCAATTTTGATATACCTTATAACATAAACTCAAATTGATAAATAAAGCTTGTTGCGATATATGTATTTAGAAACATTATAAATAAAAAAAATCTTCATAATATTTAAAAATTGCAAATTGCTAGTGATGCATGAGTATGCCATATTTCTATTGTAATAATCTTACCAAATTGAGCGATATTAGGAAATATTTTAACTTTTGCATAATACCAGATAATTAATCAAAATTAAGTCCAAAATATTAGGCTAAGTCAACTGAAACCTTTAAACTGCTCTGAAAAATGTACTAGCAGATCTTACCCTTTCAAGTTAACTGAAATATTATTTTTGAGATACGGAAGGTCTTGGTTGTTAATACAGTTACATTGATTATGTTGACGCAGTAGCAATTTGAAGATAGTTATTTCACACACCGTTGATGCGGGGGGCAGCATTCTGTTATTTGTTTTATACAGAATGAAGGAGTGAAACCAATTTATATCCATCATAGAGTGAAACTACAATATAGAACTAAGGGGCAATTTTTGTGGACATGTTTAAGGAGGTTATTGTTTAGTGATATACAAAACCGATGTTCTCTTGCAACACAATAATGTGAAGCAACTTACTATTTGTTCAATAATAACAACCATCTATTTAAGTGGATAGAATTTTCACATTGTGCACATGATCAAAAGAATTTTTTCCCTCTGGCATTTAAGCTTACAAAGCTGTAGAGAAAAAGTGCAATAATAATTTTTGTGACTTTGCTTAACAACATTTTAAGAATTTCAGTTGATTTAGCACATTTGCATAAAATTAGTAGACAATATGAAAATTAGTATCGCTCAATTAAAAATACTCTAATGTTCAATTCGACATCATGTAGTATCTGTGCATTTTGTTCCATTAAAAAAACATTAAAGCACACTTATTTCTTTAGATTGAAGATAAAGCCAGCATAATACCTCTTGTAGCAGGTATGCGTAAAGAGGTCCAATCATTGATAGCAGAAGGAATTCAACTTGTGTGGGAAAGCTACAAATTAGATCCTTATGTGCAACGACTTTCTGATGCAGTTGTCAGTTTTCAAGAACGAGTAGAGGAATTGGTAGTTATAGGAGAACAATTGGAAGTTGATGTTAGATCACTAGAAACATGTCCCTATTCGGCAAATATATTTGCTGACATTTTGGCTAAGATTCAACATGCGGTTGATGATTTATCTTTAAAGCAATATTCAAATTTACACATTTGGGTCAGTCGTTTAGATGAAGAGGTATAGAATATTTCGTTATTGCTCCATTAGTATAATAGTAATTCTTAACAGGTGGAGAAAAATTTAGCTCGACGTTTACAAGCCGGTGTTCAAGCTTGGACAGACTCTTTGAATGGAATAAAAAATGAAGTTGATCACAGCATGGATACTGATGCTCCTACCCATCCAACTCATAAACCCGGTGGAGATCCCCAAATACAAACGCTTATACACGAATTTAGAATTACTAATCAAACCATGTACTTATATCCTAGTATCGAAGAGGCAAGATTCCAAATAATGCAACAATTATTTGCGTGGCAAGCAATTGTTATGTCACAGCAAAGATTACAAAGTAGCAGGTATCAGGTGGGCGTGGATAAACCTGTCACTGAAACCTACAGAAATATTTTAACCAAATTTCCCGCTGGCGGAACACCTATTGAAAATGGATACAATGCAATTGATCTGAAAATTAAAGAAGTGCAAAAGTATGTTAAAGAGTGGCTAAATTATCAATCGCTGTGGGATCTTCAAGCTGACAATCTTTATGGCTGCCTAGGGGAAGATATCAATAAATGGATGATATGTCTCAATGACATTAAGTGAGTAAATTTGATAACTAATTCTTAGTTTTGTCACTTATGCAATCGTAGGAAAACGCGTACAACTTTTGATACCTCTGATACAAGACGACAATTTGGTCCCATAGCTATTGACTTTGCTAAGGTACAAAGCAAGGTTTCATTAAAATATGATTCTTGGCATAAGGAGGTTCTAAGCAAATTTGGAACTTTATTAGGAAACGAAATGTCCACATTCCATTCGCAAGTATCAAAATCACGATCAGAATTAGAAATGCAAAGCATCGAAGCTGCAAGTACATCTGACGCAGTTAGTTTTATCACATATGTACAATCTCTCAAACGTAGCATGAAAGTAATAAAACCAGACTTGCTTTAAGTAACAATTGTAATGCATACTTTTTTAGTCGTGGGAAAAACAAGTAGATACCTACAAGGAAGGTCAGCGCATCTTAGAACGTCAAAGGTTTCAATTCCCATCATCCTGGTTGCATGTTGAAAATTTAGATGGCGAGTGGGGCGCTTTCAATGAAATTATTAAACGAAAAGACTCCTCTATACAAACCCAGGTAATTTTATATTATAGCATACTACTGATCAATAATATCATGCAAGGTGGTGTAAATTATACAGTACATTCTTTTTTTTTTTCAAGTATTTTTTGTTTATAATATGCATATGTGTGTGATTTTTTTAATATGCATAATGAAAATACAATACCTTCATCTTGTAAACCATTTAATTAACAACTATCTTTAAAGAAATGAAGTGAAATGTCTGTGATGAAAAATATTTCTATTGAAATGTAGTGAAACTCTTACAGTGAGTATACACTTTTTTTTATATGCTTAATTGCTTTGCTTTTTATCCATCTTCTAAAGAGGTTTTGTCTCTTACTTCCGATATGCATGTTTGCGCATGGCTTTTTGCTAATTTTTTTATTGTGAAATAACTAATGCAGAATCTTATGAAGAAAGTGGATGTATGTTGTAGAAAATTGTAACATCGTCTTTTTCGCTTTTTATATATGCTTAATTGATAGGTGCTATTATGATAGTGGACGGACGTAGGAATGAATGTTGAAAGTATCTTCATGTGTATTTATTCCCAAACAGGAAAATCTTACAAAGATTTAAGACGAAATATTCACAAAGGAATCTCCCTCTTGTATTCATGCTTGGATTCAACATAAACTCATCATTATCCACCCCTTGAGGTTTATGTAATATTAAAAACTCTGTTCCTATTTAGTACAATCTCCAGTTTTTCTCGTGAACAGTCTGTTTAAGAAGTGTTTCCTGTGTCTGGTTTTATGGTATTACTCACAATTTCTGTTCTGTGATCCATGTATCATTGGCTTTTCTTGGGAAACACTCACATTTTCAGAGGCAATTCTAGTCCATGGAATAGATTTTTCCAATCCTACTCAAGCTTGCCATTGGACTTGTTGGTAGTTAACACCTTGTTTGCTAATTTGTCTATATGTTGATTCAAGTTAGTTTAGAGTCATCTCCCCTGAAATTGTTTTCAGTTTTCCTTTTACTGTCTAATCCTTCCAGCTTCCTTTTCTTTGTAAAGAGAACTATTCTTTTTCGGTGGTTGATCAAGTTTACCTTTAGGCCATTTGTATTCTTTCCGTAATTGTATTTGGATATTTAACATCTCCAACATTTTTAAGCAGTCCCCTATAATATTTTTGGAAAATTTAAATTTGCAAATGAAAATGAATTTTTGGTAAGCTCTATTGTAAAAATGTATCAACTGCTCTTCCGTTACTATAGTTTTGAGATGGATGTGATATCGTTAATAAATCCAAATCCAAATCTTGAAAATGGTCTTATTTGAATTTCAAAATACTTTCAAATCTCATATTAAGGGCTCTGATCTCTGTTATTGGCTCATCCTGTATACTCGAAATAATTTGTGCATTTATTTTTTCGTTAAATGTTTCTTACATTTCGTTAATCCGCATTGTTTTCACATTTACAATTTTAGTTTAATTCGTACATAATCAGTTATAATTTATCTTGGTACTTTATTTTTTGTGGGAAGTTTTATATCAAAGAAGGTTTTTGTTTTTCAGAAAATTGGATATGAAACAACATCCAGTACTTCAAGCAAAGATTCTCTAGCTGTACCTTCAATTTCAGTTTCTGGTAAAGCTCCATTACAAACGTCATCAAGATGGACCAAAAAAAGATATTTACAAAGGGTTGAAGATAAACCCAATTTAGGTACTAAAATTGTAAAGGATACTCTGAATCTACATCAATGTTCCCCTTCTGCTAAAACTCCATTGCAGAGCAAAAAAAGAGAATTACAAAAGGTTGAGGATAAATCCAATTTTGGTACTGCAGTCATAAAAGATACTCTGGATCTACATCAAATTTCACTTTCTGCTAAAACTGCATTGCAAACATCAAGATTTACCAAAGAAACAGATTTACTAAGAGTTGAGGATAAACCCAATTTGGAAACCGAAATCGTAAAGGATACTTTAGATGTACAGCAAATTTCACTTTCTCCTAAAACTTCGTTACATACATCACCAAGAGGCAAGAAAAGAGAATTGCAAAGGGTTGAGTATCAGCCTAATTTGACTTCTGAAATCGTAAAGGATACTTTGGATGAAGTTTCGCAATTTACAAATATGATTGCTTACAAATTAAGGAAGATCGATGATCGACGTTTGCAATGCATTGCACAATTTCAAATATATAATGTAATGTTTAATACTGAAATGAAAATGATGAACTGCATTCAAGGTGGACATTTTAGTACCCCCATACCATCTGGTGTGAAGGAAATGGGCAATGATTTTTCATTTGTGGATAGCACCTATATGTCTTGTGCATCATATAACCCCTTAAGAGATAATGCACAGTCTTCTCCATTCCAATGTTCAGGTTCTCAGTTGTCAAATTTTTATTCTGTGTTAAATGAATAGATTTGTAGAATTAGATATGCGATTATGATTGTTTCCTCTGGTACACCCATTGTTATTTATTCCTCATTATAGAATGACATATTTATAAATTTCTTTTAACATTGTATCTGTAAAATTTATTACAATACTATGACATACAAATATCTATAATTATAATCCTTACACTCTGAGAAGTTTAGAACAAGAATATCAATTGTTTTTATAGTTACAATAGCCAGGGACTCTACAGCTTTCTAAACAGTAAGTTGTTTTAGTGAACTGAAACAATTGTGTTATGCCACCTTGCATTAATTAATTTGTTAATTTTTAACATTCAATTCACTAATCATTTCATCCTAGGTTGCCAGCTTGCAGCAAAAAATTGTGTCAGAGGACAAGGCAGTTGAAAGTCGTACAAATGACTTTTTAATTGACTGGGAACGCAGTAAACCTGTTGAAGGTTCTCTTAAACCCGATGAAGCCCTGACACAGCTTCAGTTATTTGAAAGTAAATTTGCACGACTAAAGGAGGAACGTGACAATGTTGCGAAAGCCAAAGAAGCTCTAGAACTGCAAGAACCAGGTAACGATGAACTTATGAAATTAACAAACCGTCAATTGTATTTCATTTAAGGTGGAGTAAGTACAAGTGAAGATAGAATGCAGGTGGTATTTGAAGAATTACAAGATTTACGAGGAGTGTGGTCAGAATTATCTCGTATTTGGACACAAATTGATGAAACTAGGGAAAAACCGTGGTTGTCTGTTCAACCTCGAAAATTAAGACAACAATTAGATGCGATGTCTACACAACTGAAAGAGTTACCTGCTCGCCTTCGTCAATACGCCTCATACGAATATGTCAAAAAACTTTTGCAAAATTATACCAAAGTGAACATGATGATTGTAGAATTGAAATCAGATGCTTTAAAAGAACGTCATTGGAAGCAATTAACTAGGCAACTTCGTGTCAATTGGGTGCTATCAGATCTAACATTAGGCCAAGTGTGGGATGTTAACTTACAGAAAAATGAAGCAATTGTTAAAGATATTATTTTAATTGCTCAAGGTGAAATGGCTCTGGAGGAATTTTTGAAACAAGTGCGCGAATCGTGGCAAAATTATCAACTGGATTTAATTAATTATCAAAATAAATGTCGTCTAATCAGAGGATGGGATGATCTCTTTAATAAAGTTAAGGAACATATTAATTCTGTGGCCGCAATGAAACTTTCTCCTTATTATAAAGTTTTCGAAGAAGAAGCGCTAACATGGGAAGAGAAACTGAATCGCATTAATGCTCTCTTTGATGTTTGGATAGATGTGCAAAGAAGATGGGTGTATCTGGAAGGAATATTTTCCGGAAGTGCAGATATTAAGACCTTATTACCAGTTGAGACTTCCAGATTTCAAAGTATCAGGTGAGTCATATTATCATTTGTGTGTAACATATTTATTCTGTGTAGTTCTGAATTTCTGGGGTTAATGAAGAAAGTTGGTAAATCACCCATGGTAATGGACGTTTTGAACATACCAGGAGTGCAAAGAGCTCTAGAACGCCTAGCCGATCTGTTGGGCAAAATTCAAAAGGCTCTAGGTGAATATTTGGAAAGAGAAAGAACATCATTTCCACGCTTCTATTTTGTCGGAGATGAAGATTTATTAGAAATAATTGGCAACAGCAAAAATGTTGCGCGATTACAGAAACATTTCAAAAAAATGTTTGCCGGAATTGCATCCATTTTACTAAATGAAGATAATACTATAATAACTGGAATTTCATCTCGTGAAGGGGAGGAAGTGAGTGGAATTTAGTTCATTATTAATACGTTAAACATTAACTTACAGGTACGCTTTGCATCATCGGTTTCTACCGTAGAACATCCCAAAATTAATGAATGGCTAACTTTAGTCGAGAAGGAAATGCGTGTGACTTTAGCATCCAGTTTGGCTCAAGCTGTTCAAGATATTAAACAATTTAAAGATTCTATCGAACCAAAGTTATTTATGCAATGGGTTGATAAATATCAAGCACAAATTGTCATTTTGGCAGCACAAATTCTTTGGAGTGAGGATGTTGAAAATGCTTTGCAAAAAATGAATAGCGAACCACAAAAAGGGCCATTAGAAAAAGTATTGACAAATGTTGAAAATACTCTAAATGTTTTAGCAGACTCTGTTTTACAAGAACAACCTGCATTGCGACGGAAGAAATTGGAACACTTGGTAGAGTTGTTTATTTTTGTTTAATTCATGCATTGTTGCTTTTTTAGATTAACGAATTTGTCCATAAACGAACAATTACCCGTCGTCTTATTGCCAATGGAGTTTGTAGTAATAAAGCTTTTGAATGGTTGTGTGAGATGCGATTTTACTTTGATCCTAGACAGACCGAAGTACTAAAGCAATTAACCATTCACATGGCCAATGCTAGATTTTATTATGGATTTGAATACTTGGGAGTTCAGGATAGACTTGTACAGACACCACTTACCGATAGGTGCTACTTAACAATGACACAAGCACTTGAAGCTCGTCTTGGAGGATCACCTTTTGGTGGGGTATTTAGATGAAATTTAGAGTTCATTTTTAACCCCCATGTTTAGGTCCTGCCGGTACTGGAAAGACTGAATCTGTCAAAGCACTTGGGCATCAATTGGGTCGATTTGTTCTTGTATTTAACTGTGACGAAACGTTTGATTTTCAAGCTATGGGTCGAATATTTGTTGGATTATGTCAAGTAGGTGCATGGGGTTGTTTCGACGAATTTAATCGTCTCGAGGAAAGAATGTTATCTGCTTGTTCGCAACAAATACAAACTATTCAAGAGGCGTTAAAATCAGAAAAAGAGGCTGCTGCGGAAGGGGCAACAGGAGGAAGTACGTTAACCTTACTGTCGACGTAGTTACTAATTATTTTGTATTATTTAGATTTGAGCGTAGAACTTGTCGGGAAACAAGTTAAAGTGTCACCAGATATGGCAATATTTATTACTATGAATCCGGGATATGCAGGACGTTCGAATTTGCCCGATAATTTGAAGAAACTCTTTAGATCGTTAGCAATGACAACACCGGATCGCCAATTAATTGCCGAGGTCATGTTATTTTCTCAAGGTTTTCGTACTGCCGAAAAACTCGCATGCAAGATTGTACCATTCTTCAAGTAAGACACGATCTTTATTTGTTAAACCTTTGATTAATTTATTTTCGTAGGTTATGCGACGAACAATTATCCAACCAATCTCATTACGATTTTGGTCTTCGTGCGTTAAAATCTGTTTTAATATCTGCAGGAAACGTTAAACGAGACAGAATTATGCGAATTAAAGATGGAATGACACAAAGAGGTGAAACCAACATTGATGAGGCTAGTATTGCTGAAAATTTACCCGAACAAGAAATTTTAATTCAATCTGTATGCGAGACGATGGTTCCAAAACTTGTAGCAGAAGACATACCGCTATTATTTTCGTTACTGAACGATGTTTTCCCTAACGTTCAATACACGAGAGCCGAAATGAAAGGTTCGTACTTTTAAGTATGTGTATTGCTTTATACTTTTGCTTTGTTCTAATAGGATTGAAAGACCAAATTAGAAAAGTTTGTCAAGAAGAATATCTGGTTTGTGGCGAAGGTGATGAGCAAGGAGCTACTTGGATGGAAAAGGTAAGAATGTTTTATAGCTGATCATATCATGTAGATACTGTGTTCATTTCATGCTTATCAGAAGTCTCTTGTTGGAGAAACGTGGATCGAAAAGGTATTTTTCATGTCATTCATGTTTTTTTGTATTGTAGTTCATCATTCATTCATTGTATTGTAAAATGTTTCACATTGTCTCGTTTAATTGATGTCTGCACTTGTAATATTGTAATGGTTACAGCATTTTTGTTCACAACTACACTATTCTAAGGTTTCAAGTACTTATTAATTATTAACATACGATTTTCTGTTTAGGTTTTACAACTATATCAAATATCTAACCTTAATCATGGCCTGATGATGGTTGGTCCAAGTGGGTCAGGAAAAAGTTCAGCTTGGCGTGTTTTACTTAAAGCTCTCGAACGGTTTGAAGGTATTGAAGGTGTAGCTCATGTTATTGATCCTAAAGCTATTAGTAAAGAAGCTCTATATGGTGTGTTGGATCCAAACACTAGAGAATGGACTGACGGACTTTTTACACATATTCTCAGGTAGAGTAGATAAAATGATATTAAACTTCTATACTTCTATTACTAATTATAGAAAAATTATTGATAACGTACGAGGAGAAATTAATAAGCGACAGTGGATAATATTTGATGGTGATGTTGATCCCGAATGGGTTGAAAATTTAAATTCCGTGCTTGATGATAATAAACTACTCACCTTACCAAATGGTGAACGTTTGTCCTTACCACCAAATGTTAGAGTGATGTTTGAGGTAATATTTCTTAGTATCATTTTTACATTTTCTTAAATTTTGTTTTAGGTACAAGATTTAAAATATGCCACATTGGCTACTGTATCTCGTTGTGGTATGGTCTGGTTCTCGGAAGATGTTTTATCTACTGAAATGATTTTCGAAAATTTCATATTGCGTTTGAAACACATTCCTTTAGAGGAAGGTGATGAAGATGGATTCAGTAAGAAAATTGGTGAAACTAAAGATGATCTTCTTTCTCCAACACTTCAGGTATGTGGTTGTGATTCATGGGGGTTTTTAAAGTACGTTAAGCTTTTTTTTTAGATTCAAGTAGATGTAGTAAATATTTTACAACCCTTCTTAGCTCCCGATGGTTTGGTTGTACGCTGCTTAGAATATGCAATTGAACAAGAGCATATTATGGACTTCACAAGACTCCGAGCTTTAAGCTCCCTATTTTCAATGTTAAACCAAAGTGTCAGGTTAGTTATATTTAATGTGAGATTATTCGTTCTGTAACTGTGTCATTCCAGAAATGTGCTGCAGTATAACCATTCACATCCCGATTTTCCATTACCAAGTGAACAACTAGAAAAATATATACCAAAATGTTTAATCAATGGGTTATTGTGGTGCTTTTCGGGAGATTCTAAACTTAAAGTACGTTCAGATTTGGGAGATTTTATTCGCTCTGTAACAACCGTTCCTTTGCCACCAAATAATATGTCTATAATTGATTATGAAGTGAACATAAAGTACGGTTTACTTTGTTATTGTATTTTTAAATTTACTACATATTTTATAGTGGTGAATGGGTTCCGTGGTCTAACAAAGTACCTCAAATAGAAGTGGAAACACATAAAGTTGCTGCACCTGATATAGTTGTACCAACATTAGATACTGTAAGGCACGAAGCGTTGCTGTACACGTGGTTAGCAGAACACAAACCTCTTGGTATGTTAATGACAATTTTAAGACTTTCTTATTAGTTAACTTTTTCAGTTTTGTGTGGTCCTCCTGGTTCTGGTAAAACAATGACATTATTCTCAGCTCTACGTGCTCTTCCTGACATGGAGGTAGTTGGTTTAAATTTCTCTTCTGCCACTACTCCAGAATTGTTACTAAAAACTTTTGATCATTATTGTGAATATCGCAAAACTCCGAACGGAGTTATACTATCACCTGTACAATTAGGAAAATGGTTAGTCATATTTTGTGACGAAATTAACTTACCTGATATGGATCAGTATGGCACTCAAAGAGTTATAATGTTCTTACGACAACTTGTGGAACAGAAAGGATTTTATAGAGCATCTGATCAAACGTGGGTCGCACTTGAACGTATTCAATTTGTTGGCGCATGTAATCCTCCCACAGATCCTGGACGAAAACCATTATCTCATAGATTCTTAAGGCATGTACCTGTTATTTATGTGGATTATCCAGGGGAAACATCTTTAAAACAGGTACGTTTTTGAATTTGCCATCACAAACAAAAGTGACTATTATAAAAGAAGCTATTGACTTATTGCCCTATAAATCATTGCTAATGGTCTTTTGAATTTATGTGTTACTGTTGAATAGTTAAAACTATTCGACAACCTTCTGGTTAATTAAAAGAATTAAAAATACTTTTCTTAAATTTAAAGCCAATTAATATATAATAATATAATAATATTTATTTGTGTTAACGTGATGGGTACACTTACACATGTCAGTATAAAAAAACAAGTATAAAAAACAAGACAGAACACAACGTATAAAATATAAAAATATAAGTATACCAATATGCCTATACAATATGTATATATGTATAATATAATAACAGAAAAATAACGTACATAAACCTACAGCCACTCTCCAGTGTACTGTTTAAACTCATCTAAAGAGTAAAAGGAGTGTTGAGTCAAGAATTGTTTGATTCTGGATTTAAATTCAGCAAGGGATAGAGATCTTAACTTTAGTGGAATTCGGTTGAATAATGTCTGTGATTGGTATGTAATGCCCATTTGTGATTTTGATAGCCTACAGAGTGGTAGTCGGAAATTATCTCTTAGCCGTGTATTGTGCCTGTGAACCGCAGACTGCTGTTTGGTCGATGAGATATGTTTTTTACAGTAGCATAAGGCCTCCAATATGTACAGGCATGGAAAGGTTAAGATTTTCAGTTTCACAAACGAACTACGGCAGTCTTCTGTGTATCGCAGGTCAGCAATAATTCGAACCGCTTTACGTTGGAGACGGAAGATTGTCTTCGAAGATGCGCTGTTGCCCCAGGTCAGCACAGCGTAGGATAGAACGCTCTGGATTAATGCATAGTACGCAGTTCGCATGATATTAGTTGAGGTGTTGTTCTGTAACTTTTTCAGCAGATATATTGATTTATTGAGTTTGTTTACAAGGTGGTCGCAGTGCACATGAAAAGTCAATTTAGTATCAATGATACAACCAAGAAGACAGGCGTCGGAAAGGTTGTTCGAGGTAATATTTGTTCTTTTCAGTGATAGCGGCAGAATGCTAGTCTTATCAGCGTTTAATTTTAATCTGTTGCTTAGGCACCAGTCAGTCACGTTCTTGATGCTGCTATGAACGTGGTGTAGAGCAATGTTTATGTTGTCATCGATTCCAACTAACGTAGCATCATCCGCATAAAGAATGCAGTTAACGTTTGGACCTACCACGGAAGGCAGGTCATTAATATAAATTAAAAAGAGAATAGGGCCCAGAATTGATCCTTGCGGAACACCATGCTGAATGGGTAGTTTGTTGGATAAGACCTTATTGTAGATTACACGTTGATGTCTTGACTTCAAAAATGTCGAGATTAAACGAACACTTCTGTCACCAAAATTATAGACCGATTTTAGTTTGCGTAGTAAAATATCATGCGAAATGCAGTCAAACGCTTTTGACAGGTCGATGAAAGCTGCAACTAATTGCCGACCTTCCTCAAAACACTCCAGTGCACTATTTACAAATAAGGTAATTGCGTCGGAGGTACACCTACCTTTACGGAAACCATACTGTTGATTGTAAAAAAGGTTGTTGTTTTCGAAAAACATTACAATTTATTTATACATAATTTTTTCAAAAATTTTGCTAAAGACCGGTAGTTTAGAGATAGGTCTGTAACTGCCTGGGTCATTTATTGCATTGCCTTTTTTGAAAAGTGGAATTACCAAAGCTGGTTTGAGGCAGTCAGGAAAGACTCCGGTACTGACGCTGATGTTGACTAGCGTTGTCAATGGCATTACGAACAGACTGACATTGCGTTTTATAAGGGCAACGCTTAAGCCATAGATGTCATTGGATTTGCTGCTCTTTAAATTTAGTATTGCTTCCCGTACTTCAACTTGAGAAACTTTTTGAAACTCAAAAACAATAGAGCTCATCAATCTTGATTTGCAATGGCTAAGTGGATCCACTTTCGAAGTTGGGAGATTTGACGTTATTACATTAGAAATCTTACTAAAATAGGTGTTGAACTGGTTGGCCGATAGATTACAGTGCGGGTCGGCGTTGAACTTTCTATGTGAGTTTATTAAGGTCCACATTGCGGTCACGGGATTACTAGCGCTTGTTATCCATTTATCGTTGGCCTTAATTTTGGCTAATTTGATCTCCCGGGCATAAGCTGCACGTAAGGATTTCCTTGTTTCAAGTAAGTAGGGTGTGGGGTGCATAGAGCACAGTTCACAGATCCATTGAAGATTATCGCGAAGTTTGCGTAGTTTGTTTGAGAACCACTTGGTATTGTTGGAGTTAAGTCGTATAATAGATTTCACTTCAGGGAAGCACGTCAGGTGTGCACTTAATACCTGTTCTAGGAAGTTAGAGAAGGATTGATTACAATCCAATTGATTGGCCAGTATGATATCGTTCCAATCATAATCTGACATCATATTAAAAAAAGAGTTCATTCCAGTATCAGTCAAAGGACGGCGTAACTTAGTAGTGAACGTACTATTAGCAGATGCGTGGAAATCTTTTAGTGTGATATTTTGTCCTAAGTGATCCGACAGACCCAATTCAAAAGTGCGTACAGCATAATTGTCCAAGGAGAAATTAATAAATATGTTGTCCAAGCAGTATTTTCCACGTGTGGCGGAGAAAACTGTCTGACTAAAACCGTTAGATTCGAGGAATCCCACTAACGTGCGGGATCTTTTATCAATTCCGAAATGGACATTGAAATCCCCCAGTATCACAATGTTAAAATTACTTAATTTATCTAATATTACTTCCAAGTTATTGAGAAAGACGTCAAAGTTACCCTGTGGTGATCTATACATGCATATCACTACAGTCTTAAAACTGATCTGAGCACAGCAAATTTCACAATGTGCTTCAATGGAGAGATCGTTTATGTAATCTAAAGATTTAACGGATATATGTGGTTTGCTAAAAATTAGCACACCGCCATGGATTGCTGTCGATCTACAGTAAAAGGATTGTACGGACCAGCTTCCCATCTTAAGGGAATCGAGTTGATCAGGATGAATAAGCCAATGTTCGCTTACACAGATTAAGTCAAAGTTTTTGTCACACACAAATGCCTCCAAAGCATTTAATTTGTTAGTCAAAGATTGAATGTTGATGTGTAAAATTGATAGATCTTTACTGTTATTCGGACAAGGGGCGAATTTGGTATTAGTTAGGTCGTTTCGGGGGTTCTCCGACGAAGTGTAAAAAAACGGTTTACAACAACTCCTACCGGCCAGACGTTGGGATCCTGAGCAGTTTCTAATTCGTTGGCGTTTAAAGTGACTTTAAAAGACGAATATTTATCCGGATGTTTAGAGTCTAATTTCTCGCAGACGGCAGATTTAATATTGTTGGTCTTGAGATAATCCGTTACCATTACTTCTGTGCAATTAATTTCAAGTCCGCGCACATGCAGATAGTTAAGTTTTTGGGCTGCTTTTAGGCTACTGTCCGCGGAGGAGCCCTGAATGCCTGTAGATTTATTTCCGCCTTTTCTTTTTGGTTTTGTTACTGTTACCCAGGTAGATTCCTCGGGACTCTGTTGTATGTTATCATTCTGAGACACAGTAGCGGCTGTTACCGATCTGGTTACAATTTTATTGATATCCGCGTTGGCCGATTGCGAGGCAAGATTTATCGATTTGCTGGTTGTATTTAATTTTGGAAAATCCTTATTGACGTGACTATCAACATAATTGTTTGCACGTTTTATCGCTTCGGCAACAGATGCTGGAGTGATAGTGTTATTGCGAGAGCCACTACTGAATGGTGGCTTATCGTTATCACTGTTCGTTGGTCTAGGAGATCGATTATTGAGGCCTTTCATAGACTTAAGTGTATTTACTTCGCTTACAAGCGCGATTTTGTCTTCAAGTAAAAGTATTTTATCTTGAAGCGCTTTAATAACAACATTTTTATCATTTATTATGATCCTCATAAGGTTGATTGTCGAAAATTCATCTTTATTGGAGTCTCCTTGACATACCTTGCAAATTATTGTATTTTGTGTTGTAATTACCTTAGCTATATCGGCACAACTTGGGTGGTAACAGTTCACACAACAAGCACTACATATTAGAGGTTTTTTAACAACACGATTACAATACAGGCAATTGTTATCAACGATTTTATTCTCCGCACATTGCGAACCCGACTTTTCATTCGACGCCATTACTGAGAATTAAATACAGACTTGCTATTTACCATAGTTACATAAATCACCACCAGAAGTTGTATGCGATAATTACAATTGATAATAGTCACAGAAGTCACAGTTAAAAGGTATTAAAGAAGAGATCTAATAAGCATTTGTTAATGCAACTTATTGATGTTTTCTACGTAAATAATTATGTATTAGAACTAATAAAGGTTACTACTATTGTGTTTCGTAAGAAGAGATAATAACGGTTGAGTAGAACCTGTCAAAGAAACTACTGTTGACAGAAATTTTTTCCGAGTAAAGTACCTCATATTTTACTTTGCACTCTGTGTTACTAAGATTACTACTAATGTATTGCTTGGTTTACACAGGTTAAATACTGTTTTCACTAATTCCATTTAGACTCGCATTTTATCTATAGCAAACAATTGAATTATTGTGTGTTACACATGATCCACATTTATTTAGAATTAATGAATATGAGTTTTAGATTTATGGTACATTCACACGAGCTATGTTGCGATTAGCTCCAAATTTACGTGGCTATGCCGAACCTTTAACAAATGCAATGGTAGAATTTTATTTATCTTCTCAAGATAGATTTACACAGGATATGCAACCGCATTATGTTTATTCGCCTCGTGAAATGACTCGTTGGGTTAGAGGTATTTGTGAAGCGATCAGGTATAAACTCCAGCGTAAAAGATTTCTATTTAACTTATTTTTATCTTTTGTCTCAGACCTTTGGATAACTTATCTGTGGAAGGTTTAGTTCGATTGTGGGCTCACGAAGCTCTGCGTTTATTCCAAGATAGATTAGTGGAGGAGATGGAAAGGAAATGGACAAATGAAAATATCGATGCAGTGGCCGCAAAACATTTCCCTTCTGTTAACTCTGAAAAGTCTCTCGCTAGACCTATTCTATATAGTAATTGGTTGTCTAAAAATTATATACCTGTTGAACGAGAGCAATTGAGGGAATATGTTCAGGCGAGATTAAAAGTGTTTTATGAAGAAGAGCTGGATGTGCCTTTAGTATTGTTTGACGAGGTATTGGACCATGTTTTAAGAATTGATAGAATATTTAGGCAACCTCAAGGGCACTTACTATTAATTGGAGTGTCGGGAGCTGGAAAAACTACACTTTCTCGCTTTGTCGCATGGATGAATGGGTTATCAATCTTCCAAATCAAAGTAAGATGTGTGGTAATTTGTATACATTAAAATATGCATCGCAAACTTTGTTATAGGTGCACAATAAATATACAGCGGAGGACTTTGATGAAGATTTGAGATCTGTACTTCGTCGAAGCGGTTGCAAAGATGAAAAAATTGCGTTTATATTGGACGAATCCAACATGCTCGATTCTAGCTTTTTAGAGAGAATGAATACATTACTGGCTAATGGAGAAGTTCCGGGATTATTTGAAGGAGATGAATACACAACGCTTATGACTCAGTGTAAAGAGGGTGCCCAAAGAGAAGGTTAATACTTAATAAAATTTCACTTTTAGTTTAAAATTATATCTTTTGTTAGGTTTAATGCTAGATTCCAGTGATGAATTATACAAATGGTTCACTGGGCAAGTAATGCGCAACTTGCATGTTGTGTTCACAATGAATCCATCAACAGACGGACTTAAAGATCGTGCAGCCACTTCCCCAGCTCTATTCAATAGATGTGTGCTTAATTGGTTTGGAGATTGGTCTGACGGTGCACTTTTCCAAGTGGGTAAAGCATTTACAAATCGTGTCGATTTAGATAAACCGGCATGGAAAGCGGCCGACTTTTTCCCTGCGGCATGTAATCTTTTACCGCCATCTCCATCTCATAGAGATGCTGTTATTAATGCTTGCGTTTATGTACATCAAACGTTACATAAAGCTAACTTAAGGCTAATTAAAAGAGGTAGCAGAACCATGGCAATTACGCCAAGACATTATCTCGATTTCATTCATCATTTTGTAAAATTACATAATGAAAAGAGATCCGATCTAGAGGAACAACAGCTTCATTTAAATGTCGGTTTAAGTAAGATAGCAGAAACTGTGGAACAAGTTGAGGAAATGCAAAAGAGTTTAGCCGTTAAATCGAGGGTGTGTTAAATATTTGTTTGTATTTTACAACTTAAATCATTATATTATGGTGTGCAGGAACTTGAAGCGAAGAATGATGCGGCTAATTTAAAACTAAAACAGATGGTAAAGGACCAGCAAGAAGCGGAAAAAAAGAAAATGCAAAGCCAAGAAATACAGCAGCAGTTAGCCGAACAAACTATTCATATTGAACAAAAACGTAAAGAAGTAATGGCAGATCTCGCTTTGGTCGAACCTGCTGTTATTGATGCTCAGAATGGTAAGAACGGAATGGGTTTGAATTATATTCTAAAAATTGGTTTTTAGCTGTGAAATCAATCAAGAAACAACAACTGGTTGAAATAAGAACTATGGGTAACCCACCTGCTAGTGTGAAATTAGCATTGGAATCAATTTGTTTACTTCTTGGTGAAAATGCAACTGATTGGAAGGCAATTCGAGCAGTTATTGTTAGAGATAACTTTATTAACACCATCGTATCTAATTTTAGTACAGAGGACATTAGGTATGTATTCAATGTGGTGCATTACAACCTAAATAAGGGCTATAGCGATTTATACAACCCATGCAATTACAGCTGAACTCGCATATAATAACATCGGATATAAAGACAACTCTTATAACATAAAATTTGAACTGAATTCCTATATTGCATAATATTTAAAAAAACTTGATTTAAATGGTTTTAATCTCATATTTCAGAGTCCTTCCAACGCAAGACTTGTATTGTTATTATTGTAAATTTAATTAATTTTGTCTAAAGTTATGTTGTCGAATTCCATAAATATTTTATAACAATAACATGTAATTTCCATCAAATACAGGGTGGGGCACCACATACGGCACGGAAGTTGGTGCCTAAACTATAACAATTTTTAAAAATCTTTTTATATGCATACATGTAGGTCAATAAGAGCTACATTTTAAAAATATTTATAAATATACAGAGTGGTTCAAAAAAATGTGGCGTATCAAAGTTATATTTTTTTTAATGGAACACCCTATGTATCATCACATTTTCGTATTTTACGTTAAAAAATAATCTCAGTCTTAACAATTCCCTATACCTATCTTTTTTGGTTTTCGAGATATCTCGGTTTTTCTCGAAATACAGTAGGTCACAGAAAAAAGAATAACGGGAAAATGGGTAGGCGTAAAAGAAATTGCTATGGATCAGTTGATTTGAAGCCTTTTGGCAACTATTTGTAATATTTACTATTATGTAGAAATGTACAGGGTGTTCCAGAACGTGCGAAATATCATTGACTCCTGCTAACTTAAATAACTTGCTTATTTTAAATAGAACACCCTGTATTTTTTTACCCTATTCGATAGAGTAAAATATTGTCTTTCAAACGATATTAGGGTTCCCTATAGCTAAGTATAGTATTTTTCACGTAACCAATGGATAACGTGTTTAACCCTACGGCAGGCGCGCTTCAGAAAATCTTATGGGCGGGCGCGCAGCGGCATTCTATGCCGCAAACTAAAACTAACCTTTCTAAAACCCAAATTATGTTTTAAATGATAAAAACACAAAATTAGAAAGTACTTATGTATTAAACATAAACGAAACATAATTCCATAACAGATAATAAATAAAACAGCGTAATTCTCAAAATAATCAGATAAATCGTAACACACATACCAACCCATTTTATGACCAACAAGAACACAAATCAAACAATTTTTGGTGAACATTAACTTTAGTCTTCCTCCACAGCGGGATTCAGGCAATTCCTGCCCCATCTTTGAACCACAGTTCCAAAACGTTCACGGAAAGAACTAACAAAGTGTGTACCAGTCAACTTCACGTCACAACCACATCTGACAGGGTGCTTTCAACGCTGTGATTTTTGTAGTATTTGATGTATAATAAGGTCATTCGAACATATCTAGACAGATAGTGGCGTGCGATAACTAGTTTTTTATTTATGTACAAATAATTTTAAATGCGGCATAAAAGACCGCTGCGCGCCCGCCGGAGGGTTAAAGTCAGCTCGATGTCTTTCTCTTAGGAGTATACCTGAACGATACCTCACATTCTTACAATTACTGGCAATGTTATGTTTAGTTGTTGATATTTTTTATAAGCTTCGCTAATTATTAAATATTACAATAAATTATTTACAGCGTTGAGTGATTATTCAATGTTTACAGTTAATTCATTGTAATTTTTTTGGTTTCAACTATTTTAATATTGAACTGACTGAAGTAATGTAGGTAAAGCACAAATCAACAACTTGGCTGTAGGAAACGTCTAATAAAAGTAAATTTAATAATTTCAGGTATTGTTTACAATAATACCCAGCCTACTACTCCTAAGAGAATGACATAGAGCTGATCTTCAAACACGTTATCCATTGGTTACGTGAAAAATACTATACTTAGCTATAGGGAACCCTAATATCGTTTGAAAGACAATATTTTACTCTATCGAATAGGGTAAAAAAATACAGGGTGTTCTATTTAAAATAAGCAAGTTATTTAAGTTAGCAGGAGTCAATGATATTTCGCACGTTCTGGAACACCCTGTACATTTCTACATAATAGTAAATATTGCAAATAGTTGCCAAAAGGCTTCAAATCAACTGATCCAAAGCAATTTTTTTTACGCCTACCCATTCTGCCGTTATTCTTTTTTCTGTGACCTACTGTATTTCGAGAAAAACCGAGATATCTCGAAAACCATGAAAGATAGGTATAGGGAATTGTTAAGAAAGAGACATTATTTTTTAACGTAAAATACGAAAATGTGATGATATATAGGGTGTTCCATTAAAAAAAATATAACTTTGATACGCCACATTTTTTTGAACCACCCTGTATATTTATAAATATTTTTAAAATGTAGCTCTTATTGACCTCTACATGTATGCATATAAAAAGATTTTTAAAAATTGTTATAGTTTAGGCACCAACTTCCGTGCCGTATGTGGTGGCCCACCCTGTATTTATTTGGAATATAACCCAACATGTTAGTTAACATTTTGAGTTATATTTAAAATAAAGATTTGAGTGGAATTATGTGTTATTTTTATAACATACAAATGAACATTGTCATATTCTCTTGCTTCGATTACTTAGCTACTGCCTCATGGTCTTAAGGGCACAATTTTTTATAGCTTCAACCCATCTATGAGTATGTAGTGTATTAATATGTTTGTGTGTTAATTTCACAATAATTCGACTTCAGTTATGTACCAAAACTCTTTAAACTAAATGAAACATGACTCAAGCAAATTATTCAGAAATCTATTTTGAATTACACAAGTAATTAAACTATTTAAGTTATTTACAATTTAAGAAACAGTAATTTCCTGTATTTGCATTAATGAAGTCTGTTGAATTCAATTTCACATTATTTTTGATAGTCGTATTTTGTAACTGTTGTTTTTAAAACTTCTTAAATTATTTAACATTTTGTAATGATTTTGTATAGTGATGACGTACGAGATCGAATGAGAACCAAATATCTTAGTAATCCAGATTACAATTTTGAAAAAATTAATCACGCTAGTAACGCATGTGGGCCATTAGTCAAATGGGCAATTGCACAGGTATGCCATAAGGCACAGATTTTTATTTTTTAAACCCACATTTTTTAATCAGATTCAATACGCCGATATGTTAAAAAAAGTTGAACCGCTAAGAGAAGAATTAAATTCTCTTGAATACCAAGCTGACGAAAATAAAAAGCATGGTGAGGAAGTGAAGAATCTCATTAGCCAATTGGAACACAGCATTGCTGCATACAAAGAAGAGTATGCACAACTTATTGCACAAGCGCAGGCAATTAAAACGGATTTGGAAAATGTTCAAGCCAAAGTAGATAGATCCATTGCTCTATTGAAATCTCTAAATATTGAGAGGGAACGATGGGAAGCTACAAGTGAAACTTTTAGATCGCAAATGTCCACTATTATAGGTGATGTTCTGCTATCCTCTGCGTTTATTGCATATGGAGGCTACTTTGATCAACACGTACGTAATTATATTCATTAAATTATGTACTAAATTTTATAATTATAGTATCGACAAAACCTATTTATAACTTGGAGTCAACACTTAGCACAAGCAGGTATACAATTTAGGCCCGATATTGCTAGGACAGAATATCTTTCACATCCTGATGAGCGACTTCGTTGGCAAGCCAATGCATTACCTACAGATGACTTATGTACAGAAAATGCTATTATGTTAAAAGTAGTTTAACAAATATCAGCGATATATGTATAATAATGATTTCCTTGTAGCGCTTCAACCGTTACCCACTGATTATTGACCCTTCAGGACAAGCCACAGAATTTATAATGAACGAATTTAAGAGTAAAAAAATTACAAAAACCAGCTTTTTGGATGATTCTTTCCGAAAGAATTTGGAATCGGCACTACGTTTCGGAAATCCACTATTAGTACAAGATGTTGAAAATTATGATCCGATACTAAATCCAGTATTAAATAAAGAATTGCGACGTACAGGAGGACGTGTGTTGATTACTTTAGGTGACCAAGATATTGATTTGTCACCATCTTTCGTAATATTCCTTTCAACTCGTGATCCAACTGTCGAATTTCCACCTGATATTTGTTCTCGTGTTACATTTGTCAATTTTACTGTTACTAGAAGTTCATTGCAGAGTCAATGTTTGAATCAAGTTTTGAAAGCCGAAAGGCCAGATATTGATGAGAAGAATTCAGATCTATTAAAATTGCAAGGTAGATTGCGCCATTAGCCATTTATTATTTACCGAGTATTTCTCGTAGGGGAATTTAATCTTCGCCTAAGACAGTTGGAGAAATCTCTTCTCCAAGCCCTAAATGATGCAAAGGGAAAAATTTTAGATGACGACAGTGTTATTACTACACTGGAAACACTCAAGCAAGAAGCAGCTGAAGTCGGTAAAAAAGTCGAGGAGACCGATCAAGTCATTTCAGAAATAGTCAATGTGTCCCATCAATATCTTCCTTTGTCTCAGGTAAACACATTTAAATTAAAACCGGCATTTTTTATCATGTTCTTATTTAATCAATTGTGCATGATTAAGTAAACACAAAAGAAATTATTTGGGGGATTATTTATTTATACAAAAGCAGTTACTTTCTTTGTTTTTTGCTGAATGAAAATAACATAAATATTAG
Source organism: Pyrocoelia pectoralis (assembly GCA_036250285.1). Lineage (NCBI taxonomy): Eukaryota > Metazoa > Arthropoda > Insecta > Coleoptera > Lampyridae > Pyrocoelia > Pyrocoelia pectoralis. Next base: position 12,723,495 of record CM070075.1, read on the forward strand.
AATCAATGGTGATCATTGAACTAGAGCACAAACCTAGAAACACTAATAAAATGACAAAAATATTTAATAAATCCAACATGTTTCAAGATTCAGGCTATCATCAACTTGTTCACCGATAACCTTGGTGTCTAAGTTTGTGCTGCATTTACATTGTTTTTATTAACTCTAATTTCATTTTAGGCATGTAGCAATATGTACTTTACAATGGACAGCTTAAATCAAGTCCATTTCTTATATCAATACTCTCTTCAAATGTTTTTGGATATGTTCAGTAGTGTTCTGCTGAGTAATCCACGTCTTCTAGGTATCAGTGATTATCAAGCACGATTAAATGTTATAACATTTGATTTATTTGCGGTAAGCATAAAACTAATTGTTTCCATTTATTTGTACGATTCTTTTTCAAGGTCTGTTATGAAAGAGTAGCTCGAGGTATGCTGCACACTGACCGTTTAACATTTGCTCTTCTTCTTTGTCGTATACAACTGAAGGGTGCATTAAATGAACCTAATCTAGATGAAGAATTCAATTTCTTTTTGCGTGGCAAAGAGGGCATGGTCGATACATCGCGAGTAGCTAACACCATTAATTTGGCACAAGAACAACATGAAGCTTTGGCTAGGCTTTCTTCAAGGTTTGTCTACGGTTTTGAAGGCACTATAACAGATGTTTCTAACTTGTAGACTTCCTGCGTTCAAGAAATTAGCTGCAAATATCAACGAAATGCCAGAGTTTACGGCGTGGTTACAACAGGGAACTCCCGAACAAAATGTTCCACGGTTATGGCTGGAAGAAAAACCACTAAGCCCAATTGGATCCTCTATGTACCAACTCTTACTTATTCAAGCATTCCGACCAGATCGCGTTATTGCAGCGGCACAACTGTTTGTTTCTTCAGTTCTAGGTGAAGACTTCATGCCTAATGCAGAAAAAGAACTTGATTTGGCCGCTTGTGTTGAAAAAGAATTACGAGCTAGTGTCCCTGCACTTTTATGTTCAGTACCAGGATTTGACGCATCTGGACGTGTAGATGATCTTGCTGCTGAGTTGAACAAACAAATATCTAGTATCGCCATTGGTTCCGCTGAAGGTTTCAACCAAGCAGATAGGGCAATCAATATGGCATGTAAGACTGGGAAATGGGTGTTATTGAAAAATGTCCATTTAGCTCCCCAATGGCTGGTTCAGTTGGAAAAGAAACTACATTCCTTACAGCCACACTCAGGATTTAGATTATTCTTGACCATGGAGATAAATCCTAAAGTACCAGTTAATTTACTTAGGGCTGGCCGAATCTTTGTGTTCGAACCACCACCAGGTATCAGAGCGAACCTTCTTCGAACATTTAGTACTGTAAGTATCTCCGTTTGTTTAATGAAAAAAGTAATACGATTTGTTTTATAGGTTCCAGCCGGTAGAATGATGAGAGCTCCTAGCGAACGAGCTCGCTTATATTTCTTATTAGCATGGTTCCATGCCATTGTTCAAGAACGATTGCGTTATACTCCTTTAGGATGGGCAAAGCATTACGAATTTAACGAATCTGATCTTCGAGTTGCATGTGATACACTTGACACATGGATTGAAACAACTGCAATGGTGATTACTCTAAATATCTAGTTTTAATGCTAATTTTTTACTTTTTTTGACAGGGCCGTACAAATTTGCCTCCAGAAAAGGTTCCTTGGGAAGCATTAGTTACTCTTCTTTCGCAATCTATTTATGGTGGAAAAATTGACAATGATTTTGATCAAAGATTGTTACATTCCTTCTTAATGAAATTGTTTACTCCAAGAAGCTTTGAATCTGATTTTGCATTAGTGGCAAATGTCGATGGTGGTCCTGGTGGAAATCGTCATATTATAATGCCAGATGGTACACGCAGAGATCATTTCTTAAAATGGGTAGAAACACTGGCAGATAGACAAACACCTGCTTGGCTCGGTTTACCGAATAATGCGGAAAAAGTTTTGCTAACCACACGTGGAACTGATTTAGTTGGGAAACTTCTTAAAATGCAGCAACTAGAAGATGACGATGAGTTAGCATACTCAGAGGAGGCTTCTCCTACCGGACCTGAGCAAATAGACGGTCGACCTTCGTGGATGAAAACTTTACACAATTCCGCAGAAACGTGGCTACAACTTTTGCCAAAATCTCTACAGGTTTATTATTGCTTACTGTAATTTATTTAGGCGCTAACAGTTTATTAACGTTACAGACTCTTAGACGTACCATTGAAAACATCAAAGATCCCTTGTATCGATACTTTGAAAGAGAAGTTAATTGTGGTGCTAAACTGCTACAAGATGTAATTCATGACTTGAATGATGTTGTATTAATCTGTCGGGTAAGTTGAGAAATTACAAATAAATACTACATTGAAACGTCAAAGGTGCAACCGTTGAGTGAAAAGTTATAAAGAGGCGAAACTCCAGTCGTTTTAACTTCGCTCCTGATGGGTCTGATATTTGACTATCTCACTCGACAGTTCAGTATCCATACGAGTAAGAGTGACACAGCAATAGGGTACCCAATTTTGCATTATAGTTTCGCCTCTTTATACTTTTCACTCAACGGTGCAACTATACATATTTATGTGAGAAAAAAATTCCATTTACTTGTTCTTACTGTCATGTGAATTTGTCAAATCAATTCAACTCAATTGAATGTGGATTTGTGGTTTTTGGTATTTGTATTTAACGTTCACAAGAGTTCTAGTTCTTCCAGAGGAATTTGATTGCTCAGGTGTTACCAAAATTGCTTGCCTTATTTTAAGTGGAAGTTGTTATACTTTTGTAGCAGTTGCATCATCTATCCTACACATAGGTTTTTTTCCAGTTATTTTCAAATATTGGATGGCAATTATATTTGAATATAATTTAGCTCATTTTATCAGAAATATTAGGTAACAGTTTAGTATCCGAGTCCATCCCAATTTCGGGTAAAAATTTTACGAATGACAGGGAAGGGGTCTCTTATACGAAAAATTAAAAAAAAACTTCATAAATGCAATAAATAGACCAAAATATAATTGAATGTAATTTTTTGTTATAATTACTTTACTTGAATATAAAATATGAACTGGGTAATCACAATGTAGTAGGTAGTGAGAACTAGTTGGTTTCAGTTTCCCAACAATTTGCGACCTTTCTCAAGTTAATGATGACATTTCTAACAGGAAAAACCAAAAAGGGCTAAATCATTAAATAAAAGTTATATTTGCCGTATATTCTTGCAACTTGTTTATATTTTTATTGAAATTTTAATACAGGGCACTAAGAAGCAAACCAATTATCATCGAACAATGCTGTCTGAGTTGGTTAGAGGTATATTACCGGCAAATTGGAGACGCTATACTGTTCCACGTGGATGTACTGTGATACAATGGATTACAGATTTCAGCCAAAGAGTGAAACAATTGCAACAAGTTTCGCATTTAGTATCTACTGCAGGTGCAAAAGAATTACAAGTATAAATTATTACTACACAATTAATGTTTTTTATATTTATTATTTCTGATTTAGAGCCTACCAGTGTGGCTTGGTGGTTTATTAAATCCTGAAGCGTATATCACTGCTACACGTCAGTGTGTAGCCCAAGCTAATAGCTGGTCTTTGGAGGAATTAGTTCTGGAAGTAACAATTACTGACTCGTCGGATAAAAGTAACATTCCTAGTGATTGTTTTGCCGTAACAGGTAAATAATGTAAGCTTCTTTTTGCGACATTTAGAATTGCTTGTTTTAGGTGTAAAGCTACAGGGGGCCCAATGTAAAAATAATCAGCTGCTATTAACTTCAAGTATAATGATCGATCTACCTCTTACATTGTTACGTTGGATACATATTACTGGCGAAGAAAAACTGTCCGATAGTCGCCTCCAATTACCTGTTTATTTAAATTCTACCCGCACCGAACTGTTATTTACAGTTGATTTAACTATCGCTCCTGGACAAGATCCTCATAGCTTCTATGAACGTGGTGTTGCTTTACTTACTTCTACTGCTCTCAATTAAAAAGTATATAACCCGACTAGTATAGCAAAATACGGTTATTTATTTATATAATTTATACTATTTATTGTAGGTTACTTAAACTTACACATGTGATGCTTTTAAATAAAACCCTTGTTATTGTAATCAAGAAGTATTTGTTATTTATGAAATATATTTATTCAATAGCGAATTACTTATTTGACTGAGAATTCTAGCAAAATTTTTACAAACAATTATGGTTTGTGTATGAAAAAGTCTTAAGGTAATGAAAGTGCATGAGTGTTGGTAGAAATATTATTAATACATGTTTGAAACATTAATTGCAATGTCATATCTTAACATAATTAACATTGCTTTCGTGTACTGTACTCTATACATGCTTTACGTAACTGCAGTAAAAAGAAATTAATTTAGAACAATGCTAACAACAATAAGTATGTTTCTATTAAATTTTTATACACATTTTATGCATACGAGATTTAAATAAATAATAATTTTAAAAAAATTGCAGGCAACTTTTATAATTTGAATCCTCTAGACCTAGAGCAATTGAAATGCGCAGACTATTAACAAGGATGCAATACTAAAGATTAAGACATGTGTATGTCTCTCCATTTAATACAATTTTTAATTTTAAAAATTAACTACACCTTGAGGACAGAGTTCAAGCTACAATCACTTCCTGCCATGTTCTATAATGGTTTCAGGTGCAGTCCGTATAACAAGGTCACTTCATTGTTTCTCTTAGCCTAAAATGTCCAAAGTTTCATGGAGCCCCACAGCACCATCTGATAAAAAATTTTGTAAAGATCATGGGCAGAAGACAGTGTTGCTGTGAAAACGATGAGATTCAGTTTGGAATTGTTATATGTATATACACAATTGATCGATTGAAACTTGCTCGGATATTCTAAAATTCTAAAGAGTTGCAGCAATATTGCTTTTTTCAGTATTTTACGAAGTTGTTGAAGATGTTGGGGAATTTTTAGAAAGCCTATCTTCATCCCATAAGACTTCTTTTTTAACAAATCGATTATTTATCTTAAATACACATGGCCTTTTTGGCTGTCCAGCTCTATGCATTATAAGGAATTAGGTAAATCCATTCAGAAAATTGTAAATCGTTACACTTAACCATTGGAAAAGATATGCAAAGCCATTTTAGAGACAATTTTACAGAATGATCTAAAACAGCGTTTCCCAAAGTGTGGGTCGCGACCCGGCCCGGGCCGTAGAAAAATGTTGCCGGGTCACACAAGAAACTTGTAAAAACACAAAAAAAATTTTAAGTACCTATCTCTTAGTTTTTTTACATCAGTTATACGTAATACACTAGGAATAGTGGAAAAGTGTGCATTTGTACTCTTTCACATAGCTTATCACCCGTGTTCGCGCGTTGGGCTGCTAATGTTGCTAGTTTACTTCGTTTATACTAGTTTTAAATGAGATCAGACTAAATTTCCATCAAAACAATTGTAATTTTTACGAACCTGTTTGATTTTATCATAAGACCTTATATTTCCCATTTATATGTGAGACAATACAGGTTGGCCGGGCTATTGCAGAACAATATGCGCATTGAATCCACTAAAATTAAGTAACCGGAAGAATATGGCCACATTCCATCCTGTGCGGGCGACTTGTTGAATGTTTTCGGTTGCTAGGATCGACTCCTCCTTTTGCAGAGATGTTATAACTTCCGACTTGAGTGTCATCATCAAATGACTTTGAGTGATGCCTTCACTAAACTAGAATTACCGCTTTATTTTGTTTCGAGACATAGGAGACTAATGTACACATATATAGGGCTTTCACAGGTCATGCTGGAACATCACCATGATGATTTTCCTCCATCATTTCCGGTTTTCAGTTTTTCTTCTCCAATCTTCTACACCCAGCTCTTTCACATCTTGCATCACTTCTTCCTTCCACCCACCTATTTCTTGGTCTTCCCCTCGCACAACGGTGTGGATTTTCATTATGATCATGGTCATTCTGCTGCTTTCCATTCTTTGCACATGACCTAGCCACCTGATTCGCTGTTGCTTTACAAAGTTTACTATTATCTGTTCACCCAACAGATATAGTAAAGCTCCTCCCAATAAATTTTGACCAATGTAAGCAGCGACCAGTTTTACACCAGCAAAATTATAAATACGTTACAGATGTCAAATTCATTTACGCCAACTACAACAATTGAAATCAAGTGATTGCTTATGTTACGGTTTTCGAAAATTCAGCCAATAAAAAAGTTGCATTTAAATGTGGCGGTAATTTTTGGGGAGGAGCTTCACTATATCTGTTGGGTGAACAGATATTAGTGAGGGCTCTTTATATAGCTCTTCTAACTCCTTTTGCTCTTCTTTTCCACTCGGACCACAGTTATGTCTTTCATAAAAACAAATAATGTTCCATGTTTCCCAACTACTCTACTCTTCTTCTTGGCAAGAACTCAAGGAGGAATTTCTTTTTGGATTTTCTCATAGCTCCCACAAAAGTGAGTCCGTAATGTTTTAGTTGTTGAACTACTTCCAAAGAAGAAAATCAATTATCTGCTGTGACTATGGTTAGTATTCTCAATGGACTTTATTAATCTCAGTAGTGATTGTGTTGGCTTCAAAAACCTTTCCAACTCTGCATTTAAACCAAATCCGATCTGATTCACTGCAATCTTCATTACTATCTGCAAGCACTTCATTTCACCACTTTGTAACTTGCGTCACCAAACTGAATTCATTTCGATGGTGGTATTTTACAATGGAAGAAGGCCTAGGATTAGGAAGACAGAAAATTTGAATATTAAGTCACACTAACAGTGATGTGCGGTCAAGATGACCACAAACAGTACCTTAAGACATTTCTTTAATATTTTTGCAGAATTATTCCTCACTTTTGGATTAAATTCAGGAGACTAGAGATGTCGTTACATAAAAGTCATTTATTCCGTGTTGTGTTATATTTAATTTAACTAATACACCTAATTGACTATATGTGCTTCATCATCATTGGCTAATGAACATTTTTCCACCAATCAAGGCAGCAAATGTAACACTACATTTTAATTTGTTTTGTGAAACCAGCCCCAATTGCCTCCAACTTTACAAAGTAGAACAGTAATTTAGAATTTAATCGTGATTAAGTAGCATGAAAAGTTGCATTCTGGTCTTTTAACATCTCAAGCCTCATGTCTCTTTTCACGGTATCTTTGATAAATACCTACCTACTGGACTGTCTTGAGTCAAGCTCAAGCTGAGAAACAAAAGATAGCACTAGGTGTACCTATCTACTAAATTCAAAACATTGGATGATTTATTTAGGTACCTAATCTCAAAAAGGGTCCCTTTTCATTTGTTTCTGGCATTTTATGCTAAGAGTTATGCCAAAAGCAAGTAAAGAACCTGGTGAAGTAAAGTGGATGTGTTTTGTAAATAAAAGGCCTAAAGAACAAATAATGTTCCATTTTTTTAGCAAATAAAAATTTCAAGGTACTATAAAATAAAATAAAATAGGTACTTATAAAATAAAAAAATTACAATGCGTATGTTTAGGAAGTTGATATGCATTCCCGCCAAAGAACGATAGAAGGACGTTAAGTAATTTTCCTCCTTTTTTCTTGTTTCTAGTGAATCATGTCACATATGTGCCATATGTAAGCATCTGCAGTCCAGAGGAGGACACTTAAATAATTTGGAAGCGTGATCTTTGTTACTTATTTAAACAGTAGGTAAAATGTGTACACTCGTCGAGTGAAATTGAATTTCAGCTGATGAAATTAAATCTTAAAAATTATAATTTTATAGTCATTTTGTTGACAATTTAATGTGGGCTTTCGAAAATTGTGCATTACGGATCTGGAAGGTAACAAACGATCTTAAACGAAGACGAAACGAAGTTTGCTGATCTAACAGTTCTTGATTAATGCGTCAGTTGGTTCTCAGCTGTTGTAGTGTCTGTAAATATATGACGAACAATTGTGTGTGTTGTGCAAGTGCGTAAGCCCCTGGGGGGGCCCGGTCTGGATATGTCTCAATACTTTCATACCAGAGAAGTGGACTATTTAGGTTCGGAAGGGTACGTATAGATATTTTTTATCGAAAATAAAAGATACGCTACGTGATAGTCGTCCTTGATTATAAGTTCTACCTTGAAATTGCATTGTTATAGACAGCATGGTTTTTATAAAATCACCTAACCAAAATAACTTTACCAATGAACTCGATTAACCTTCATCATTTTGAGTAGTTTTAATCTATACCTAAATTAATTCTTGTTTTGTTTACAAAATGGCGACCACAGTAACCGCTTTTTTATGCTTCCTGTTCATATTCAGCCCTGTTATAAATACATACTACGTGTGTGATCAAGGAGCACGAGGTTTTACTTTTATTTCATTTCACATTGATTTTCTTGGTGGCAAGATTTTGTCTTCAAAAGCTCAGTCAATGTTTGGAAAGCCTTAACACGTTCTCTGTTACGCAGTATCAATTTTCACCAAATTCGGATAAGGAAGGTGTCATTGCTTGAAAAACAATTTTTTTTTAATCTATTGTCAAATTAGTAGATACGGATTGACCTATATTTTTGTTTTATTTGGTCCACGCGAACTGTGCACAATCATTAGGAACAAATACATTCAGTTTCAAATTGTTTAAAGCTATTGGCTAATTCAAAGTAAGAACGGTGCGACATGTTTTTTAGAGGAATAAATAAACTATGAGATCACTAACCGTCTTTGCATATATCAACTTGCAAATATAGGGGGCCACACTTGTAGCTTTTATTTACTTAAAATTGTACTAAAAATAACATTATGTGCTAATTTTGTAAGTAAACAGCAATATTTTCATACAATGAACTATATTCGTTTGTAATGAATAATGTAATTAAATCTTATAACTTGCGGGTACCTCTACCTAGGTACCTGTGCAAGAATATTCGAAAATTTCAATAAAAGCGCATTAGATTTACTCTTCTATTATAATAAGTATTATTTAGAATAACAATTTTTCGCATATTTACATATCTACATTAACTTGTAAGCCCGTGGATAGCATAATGGGGGAGGGGGGCCCTACTTGAAAGGCATAAAATATAATAAATGCGTTTAAACCACTTCTTCCGTAATCAAGTAAATAAATACAGAATATGGGGATATAATTTACTGACAACCCTTCAATATATTCCCAAGAGGGTATCTTTCGCCGCTTTCCCCTCCAAAATTTGAAAACCTGCAGAATATTGAAAGCAACAGTATTTCCAGTACAATAAAATATTATGTTTCAACGAAATCATAACGAACTGAGAGACACGTCTTCCCCCACCTAGGTTGGAGAATTTTTTTGAATTCGGTGCTCTGGTCTCCAAAGCAATTCTCAACGGCCTCTATAACAGCATTTTTATTTGTCGGAGGACTTTTTGGAACAAAACATCACATTGACCTCGGAATCATAACTGACGTTCATTGTTAACCAAATTTGTATGGAATGAAGAAGCATCGTCCTGATGAAAAAGAATTCTACGTGTCTTTTTCCTGCAATCACAGAGACGCATATAGTGGCCACAAATGGTAAGTAGCCTATGAACAAAATTCCTACAATATTCCAGAAAAGTGTGGCCATAATCTTTCGAATCGAAGACTGCACACGAAACTTTCGACGAGGGGGAGGAGATTCTCAATGTTCCCACTTCTTTAGCGTTGAATCTGGTTCGAAATGATGAATCCAGTTTACAAGCCGGCGGCGAACGAAAATACCTGGACGTCGCGTCGTCTAAACATTCTAAATTAGCCTCAGAACACATTATTCGTAGACACTATAAAGAATCGTTACAAGAAATGCCTGTTGTCTCTGCAAGACGACACCAATTTTTGCCACTGAAGAAGCAACCCCTCTAAACACATTTTTCATACCTCTGGACAATAACTCCTGCTTCTGAAAATATTTTATCATTGCACACACCTCACTCTATTCTATTTCATATTGAAACTTAATAACTTTCCTATTACACTTCTTTTCTTTGCATTATCTTATGGACAGTCCATAGCAACCAAATTCATGTCCATTAAGTTGGACCCCCCACCAACAGAAAAAAAATTCCGACTACTTAAAAAAATTAGTGCTAATTATGTGCTAATTTGTTACCGTATTCAAAATTTTGTTGCTCAAGAAAAACAGCAGTAAATAAGAAATGAAGTGGATGGGGCCAGTTTAACGTAAAGCTGGACCTCCCCACAAAAAAAAAGCTTATTGCGTACAAGAAAACGAATGAATGTCAGGCGGGAATTTGTTGCTAATTTGTTGCTGTAAAATAGCAATAACTAATTTGCAAAAAAAGTTATTTTACAAATAAAAACGATTAATTGTAAAAGACAAACACCATACGTGATTTGAGTTTCCCTAAAAAAGGATAGCGATAGAAAATTAGTTATTAAAACATCAATCAGTTTAAGAAAATCTAAATTAAAATTATTAGGCATACTTACCTACCCTGTACCCACTTCGCTAAAATAACCACGATGCATTTGCCGCTCCCACGCGACGCAAGCTCGGACGCAAGTAAGTCACATTGCCTTTATTTATTTGCATTTACATTACGTAAAATTGATCATCACATTACAATTAACAATAATTTACAGATTAACGCGTTTGTTACTAAGAAAATGAAGGAGAATCGATACGCCCTCACGCGGGACTTTTCGTTGTTTTAATTTGCATAAACAATTTGTTGCTGAAATAGTTACTACGTAAAATTGTTCTTTGCATTATACTTAACGATAATGAATTTTACGTAATAACTATTTTAACATGAAGTTGTAATTGCATATAAATAAAGGCAATGTGACTTACTTGCGTCGCGTGGGGGCGACAAACGCATCGTGGTTATTTTAGCGAAGTGGCTACAGGGTAGGTATGCCTATGCCTAATAATTTTAATTTAGATTTTCTTAAACTGATTGATGTTTTAATAACTAGTTTTCTATCGCCATCCTTTTTTTAGGGAAATTCAAATCACGTATGGTGTTTGTCTTTTTCAATGAATCGTTTTCATTTGTAAAAGGATACCTACGTAACTTTTTTTGCAAATTAGTTATTGCTATTTTACATCAACAAATTCCCGCCTGACATTCATTCGTTTTCTTGCACGCAATAAGCTTTTTTTTTGTGGGGGTCCAGCTTTACGTTAAACTGGCCCCACCCACTTCATTTCTTATTTACTGCTGTTTTTCTTGAGCAACAAAATTTTGAATACGGTAACAAATTAGCACATAATTAGCACTAATTTTTTTCTGTTGGTAGGGGGTCCAACTTAATGGACATACCAAATTCAAGACAAAGTATATTTTTTATTGAATTATGTTGTGCGACTAGTTTCAACTACTGCGAGTCGTCTTCAGGTATTCAAGTTCAAAATTGGCGACGATGATAAATGAGTACAATATGAAAGAAAACATGTCGCAATCACGTTGATAAACATCCATCCTTAAATTTTAACACAATCATCTACAAATACTTAATTATGTGATAAGATTATACAAAGAAAAATGTGACTTTTGTACTCATTTCATCATCGTGACCAATTTTTTATGTAACTTGAATGCCTGAAGATTTTAATAAAACATATGGGGGAGGCTTAAAGTTGTAACTATTCACCTAAAGTTTCAACCCCATTTGGAGTATAATTACACCCGAGATGGATTCAATCAATCCAATTCAAGATCTTCGATGATAGGGAACAGTAAATACTATTCAACCCTCGCACCAAGTCTGATGATTAAATAAATGAAGTTTTTGGAAATTATGACAGAAATTCAACTTGGAAATTTACTCTAATTATTTTGTGGTAAAATGTCGCACCAGGGTCTCATTACTTTATGATACGTGACAAAATGTCATTACCGTTAGTATTATTGCTAAAAGTCGAGGTTCTCTTCAAATGATGTTTGGGTTTTTGCGTTGTTCCACCCAAACTTGCTTGCTGGCACTAACTTCACTAATTAATCCACTGGGTACAAGTACAATCTTATTAGTTTAAGTGGTGATGTATAATTAATAGCAACATCTTCTACATACAGGATAGCCCATTGATGCGAGAAAATTCAATATTTCATTCAATATCATACGTATTAAAAATTGTTTCAAATACAAGTTGTAGGCTACGAACCATTGTATACTTGTAAAATATTTATAAACATACAGGGTGGTTCGAATTATCGTAGTTCCGTGCCGACCTGTTTTTTTAAATGGAACTCCCTTGTATTTGATGTCATATTCCGATTGTTCTCTTAAAAGGCTCTAATGTCCATTTTTTGTTTTAAATGCAGCGTTCCTAAGTTATGAATTTTTTTATGATTTTTCTGAAAGAACATGGTCTGATTAAAAAATGCTTAGGCTCGTTCAGTTTTAAATTCTTGATTCAATTTTTGGTACACAACTTATTAAAGGGCGTTTTGCAATAATTTGTAAAGTTTTGTAAATTTCGAATAGGAAAAACTTGGTTATTTTAAATGGAACACCCCGTATGGCTGTATATTATTATGTAGGTGGATTCAATCTCTCCAATTCATGTTTGTACTATGTGTAGAATCTTGTTATATGTAAGTATATAACATACATACACTTGCGGTCAATAGGAAAAATTGAGGGTGTTTTGATACAAATATTCTACGCTTCATTTTCTTGTAACAAATCAAAACTCGTCTCTTTGAGAGGCACTTAAACAAAAATGAAAGATATTTACACATAAATATTCAAACAACACAACAGTCTTTAATGAAATTTTTTTTTGCGAATAAAAAAAATCAACATTACACAGATTAAGGCCAATTAGGCACAAATATTGAACAATATTATCGCGTAATCGTCAGATATCAAACCTTAATGAAGCAGTAAAATTTGTCACAGTAAGATCATAATGCTCAACGGAAAATTTTTTAGAGCACTGTTGCTTCAATTAAACGAGTCAACTTGACGAAAAGACCCGCAGAGGCGGGGTTCTTTTAATTTGACGAGTTTAATACCTTTTAGCAATCATGCTCATACAAAAAAATTTGCTGCAAGAGTTGAGAACGAATGATCTCGGTTGGAGAATACTGAATGAGCGTTAAACGTCAAATTTTTACTTGTCAAAATGACATTGTTTTTTATAATATAGGTTGCTCAATAGGAGCGCAAGAAATACCAGCATTCTTCGTTAAAAATACACGACGTTGACAGTTTTAAGTCTGATTGTCTACAACACTAGTTTTCACGTAAAATAACAAAAATAAAGTCTCGTATACACACATTTTGTCAATCAAGGATGATCGAGGTTATGTTAGAATATTTCTATAATATGGTCGGACCAATCGGTGTACACGATGTTGAGTTTTTTATTTCTAGTTTTCTTAAAACTCCTACATTTTAAGTATCGATTTTTGTACGTTTTACAACGCACATTTGTCCGCCCCCCCCCCTCTGCGGTTTATAATGTCGTCGTTCACATCACCTACATCGGGAAAGTGTAATAACTATGACGCCGTATTACCAAAATCCTCGACTTCAGATCAAAAACTCAGAGGCATTACTGGCTCTGCAAAAACTGTGCCATAACTGCTATCTGTATTTATTTTAAAGGTAAAGAAAAAACAATAAATAATCAATTAAAATTGAGAACAAATTTTCAATCGGAATTGAAGATGTCATGTCTCCGGAGGAATGACCAGAATTTGAAATGTCAGTAGGTACTTCGATGAGGTCATAATTTATTAAAGACTATTCTCTAAACAGATGCCTAACAGTGAGATTGGCTGGTAATTCTTAACCTGAGTAGGATTAAATTGTTTTTAGTCTAATTTTAGGATCGTAGTGGTATATACAAACCTTTGGAAACAAGTTCATATTTATTCTTAAATGTTACATGGTATTCTTAGAAATCTTTCCTTATTTTATCTAGTTACACAAACCGACACGTTATGCATATAATAATTTGGCAGTTATTTTTCATTTTTAATAGAAAACTCGGTTGTTATTTCTATTAGACCTTAGACCACCTTTATTACAATTTCGCTTCTAAGATTCTATATTTTGCGATGTAGGTATTTAAAGACTTGCACTTAACTTCGCAGTTTGAACCGAAAGATATTTATAACGTTAGTGTTGTAAACGAAGGTAAACGTTCGCTTAATTATTTGTATTACAGATACATAGTTTTATCATTAGGCGCTATTTAAGATACACCTTAGCATATGCCGTTGTAAAATTTACTGTAGGATCATTTACAGGTGTTATTTATTGTACGTTCACTATCGTTTGAGTTCAAATGAATATTTTCTTCATTGCCTGCTACAAGAAATATGCCACACTCATACCTATTTCAGTTTGTTTTATTTATTGAACAATAAGTAATATAATTTTATTTTTTAGATATGCCAGATTAAGATTTAGAGTAGGTATGTTGGGTTTTATCCGCGGTTTTACCGAAAAACGATAACAGATTTGTTCTATTATTTCTTGTAATTTACCTACCCTTTATTACGACATGGATTTCTAAAAATAAATGTTTTTCAATACTACACTTTTCCGGTATATTTGGCTTCTTAGTTCAATTGCTCCTAAGAGCATGGGAAATTCACCTCCATAACTTCATTTTTGTACTATTAATTCGAGGATACTCCTTTCTTTTAAAATACTAAGAAAAGTTCAAGTTTTCTGTGATGTGTGTATCGATATGAAGCTGAATTTCTTGAAAGTATAATTTTTAAGATTGGTGTACATTTGAAAATCAAGACAAGTTGATGTGTCATATAATTTATTTACAACAAGAGGGAATGAGAGATGCTGACATCCCTACTGCATACAAAAAGCTGGTAAATAAATCAATGTGAGTTACTTGTATGAATAATTTCAAATTATCAATTATTTAAATACATACGTACCTATGTCAATGTCGAGTTATGGAGCGTCAGTTGTTTAAAGTTAATTTATTCTAAATATAAAATCACTCTTTGCTTCACGCGCTCGCGGGAAAACTATGTAAAGAGCTTGTTATAAAATTTACAGCCTCACTTATACATTCTCACATACTTTATAAAACGTATGTAAACGGTTGCAGTTCACTTTATTGTTGAAATATCCAAACTGAAAGTAGTTTAGATCTGATAATGATCGTGAAGGTCATCTATTGCCATTGATTAATCGTTTTTCTAAAAATTTGACAGTGTAGTCCCATCCTATTGTGAGGTTATTCGCGAAACGATGTTAAAATCGAGGTAACTGCATCTCTTCCCATATCATGCAGTGGCAAATTGTCTCTTTAGCAGGACACTGACGAATTCACGCATAACATCAGAAGACATTCCTCCAGATCAAAACTGTAAAATTTTGTGAATTGTCACTCTCTGCTCACGATATAAATATATCTACTAAAGATAGGATGTTGCGCATGGTGGGCGGCTCGCAATTTAACGCGTGACGTCACTCACAGAGTAAATTAGATTTGCGACATGCTCATTTGATGTGTTTTTCGTCTGTACCGAGTTTATTTTTAACCCTAGAGTACTACACCGTCGTAAAATGTACGACGGGCGAACTTTGTTGCACTATATTGTAAACATCCGGTAACTTACGGTGCTGTACTTCTCAGTACCTTCCTAATTCTTTTAAATCTACATATTTATCCGTTTTTACAACCATTTTGGCTAATTATAGCTTGACAATTTGAGCGTGAACGTAAAATTTACGACGGTGCAGACGTGAACTTCGGGACCAAATTGACCAAATTTTAAAATTGACGCCAACACAAGAAAATATCAACCCTATAGAAAAGAAATATACAATATGCGCCATGTGCCCCAACCAAAAAGGCGTATGACTGCAGCTTATTGCAGCCACTGCAGCAAGCCAGTTTTTGGCGAACACCATGGAGATGTTTGTGTAACTTGAGTCAATATTTCAAACTTTGTAATTAAAAATTATAGGAATGTACATTAATAGTTAAGAGAGGTATGTGATTTTTTTTAGCCCTTTTGAGTAAGTAAATATTTTTCTTTGTAAAAAATTATTTTTAAAAAGTCGTAAGATTTACGACGCTGTAGTATTAACATAAAGAAAAATCGGTGTAGTATTCTAGGGTTAAAGATACAACAAATTTCACATAATCAAATATGCTCCGTGTGATGTCTTTTATATCTTAAAAATAATAGTGTAGCTCAATCTCTCTCAGTTAAGCTGAAAAATACTTGAATATTAGTAGCATAATTAAGTCTGATGGTGTTTGCGCCACGAAGGCACAAAAACGGTGCTATATAGAGGAAAATTGCATATGAACAAATTTGTAGAGCACAAAATTTACTAAAGAAAAGTCCGCGGAAGGGTGTGACGATCTTCGATAGGTTAAGAGTTACAGGCGTCCAAACTGATGCGAAACCTGCGAATATTGGAGACAACAGGTTGTTTTTTTTAAATCTTAATTACCGCAAGGTGTTAAAAAATACAGTTGAGTGTGAATTTGTCTTAAACCCATCAATGAAATCACCCAGAACCCCTAACGCTTTCGCCTCGAACGCTGCGAAAACCACTATATTTTGCATTGCACAAAATACCTATACTACAAAAAAGTCCGGTGAGAGTCTGAATCTAAAACCCAAAATTTTATTAGTGTTTGTATTTACTTAAATCCGATAATTATATTAAGTTTGAAAGTAAATAGTTAAACTTTTCAAAAACTATTATTGCAGCTGTTCCATTCCCGATACGTGTAATATACACGGATTTATAAATATCGTAAGTCGTAAGAATCAGCTTCATTTCGTAAAAGTCTGTATGCGAAATGGCGAAATGTCTGGAAGTACAATAGAAAAGACCCTTTATTTCGAACAGCTGTCTTAAGGGCACGCGTCTCTCTTTTCGCTATCAAAGTTTTCGTTGATTGTATTTCCGACATCTTGCAACTACACTCAAGGTGTTTTCGTTTCTTAGGGTAGTACCCTTCAAATATGGTAACAAGGCGTCCTTATTTGAGATGAACAACCACATGGTATGGGTATTGGGTAACCCGGCTTACTCGACGACGACTACAAACTTACCTTCCTTCCTCTTCCTTATAGTTTGACCTCTAACTTATGGGTCGGTGAAGTGCTTATTTTTTATCGAAAGACATTTACCATCTGCTATATAAGCAAATTGTACCCACTGCTCTCAACTAATTTAAATTATAATTATCTATAAGTAATGATAATAATTACAAATTCATTTTTTAAGCACAATTTATTGGTATATTGAACTTGTGAATTAAAATCTGTAGGCTGACGGATTTTGTATGGGTGTGCTCACCGGTTTGACATTTTCGCATTTTAAATTATTTTCTTCATTCAGTAATGAATGATTCGACGAGTTGAAATATTCTCACGAGATTATTTACCCCATGTAGGGATGCGCACATCGTGTTTAGATAATTTTAAACATTTTGTTCCTACAATACCAAGTTAATAGACCGGATTGGGATGTTTGTGAAGAGGGATTTTCTCCCCTTTATCGAAAACTTGTCTGGGATGAAGTAGCCATTGTCTATTGTGAGAGTAATGTTTAAAAAAATTGAACTATTTTTGCGAAACTGGTTTTACTACTACGATTTTATTATTATTGACCATTTCCTTTATTAATGACTTTCACGATGCTGTATATAATTCATTAAGCATTTACGCCGATCTGTAAGAAACGACATTTTTTACGATGCCGTGCAAGTTTTTCTATTCGTTACTTCATCAGTTGGAATGCTAAATAACTCTATATTAACAATGTTTGCAACTAAATTAACTTCTTTACGAATAACTATGTTTATTTTCAAACTAGGTACATACCTACAATTGTTGTAATCACTAATCATCCTACAATATTGCTTACATTTATCCACATTATAATCAATTTAATTGTTCTCAATGGATTTGGTGGATTGAAACGGACAGTTTTCATTTTGACTCTCGTCTGTCGTATCTCAAATTTTAATCGTTACTGTCGTATGATGCCCATATGTAATTCCAAAACGAACTAAAAACCTTAACAATAAGCCTTACAATCGAAAATATCATTCATCAGTGTGTCGTCCCTAGCAACATATCTTTGCAATATTTCTCAACTAAAGGCTCAAAGAATAATAAATTGCATATATGCAATTATACAGTAGGAAAAATTTGGCGCATTGATTTTTTGAAAATAGCCAAAAATCATTAAGTAGGAGATGATTTTTCGTTTATTTCTAAATTCTTGTCTTTTTAGTAAGATTTAGTGTTTATTTATCCCTTCTTCAAACAATTATTTGAACATTTTAAAACTTAACAAGACTTGTTCTAGTGTAGTGGAACAATGGCAGAAAATATTAAATATTTGCGAAGATATCCATACTTGAAAAAAATCAATTATGTGTTTCAAATGTGACGAGGCACATCATGTTTTCTTGTTTATGTCTATAGGTACGTATATTTGATGCAATTAAACTCGATTGAAGTTATTTTTTAATGGTTGATTTGCAAAATTCAAAGAGTACTTTTTTTATTTCTTATCGAATGGAAATATGTATTATTGTGAATGGTTTTTTACGAGGTTTTTTATATCTGATGTTTATAGTTTGATGTTCATTAGAATCAAAGATAAAAATGCACTGTTTTGACTTGTTTAATATTTACTTGATTTTTTAATGGTAATATAACATTAAAATTGCATTTGATTTAAATCGTGCCTTAAATTAGTTGATTTAAGTAAGTCATACGCGACGTCATACTAAGTAAACTAAACTAAACTTATAATTAATCATAGGTATTTAAAATTTAGTGCTTTTGCCGTTTAGGGCAAAACTGTATTTAAATTAAAGATATTATGTATCTATACAAAAACAGATTTTCCACACAAAAAGTATCTCTTCATAATTAAGCGCTTTAATTAAAATAGAAACATTTAAGAGGTTACCTAACTTATGCCAACAAAATCAGGAGCACCGAGCAAGATCTACCTCTCAAGAATAAAGTGGTGTAGAAAAATTAGATACTGCCCTTCTGCTCGAAATTATTATAGTAAAAATTTTGATTTGAAGATCAGGGACCATAAAAGTAACACTTCTCATGTTGCATGAAATAATGGAAGTTATCGATAACAATTAGAAATCTGGGAATTTGGAAGAAGGTATTATGAGGCTCTAACATTACTGCGAAAAGGAATCAACGTGTTGACTTCACCTGTGTTCTGACAAGAACATGGAACATTTGCACGTATACAATGGCTGTTCAAATTGCTGTTTTTCTGTATCCGAGACATTGCTTTATGGCATAAAAATGTTAAAATACGACCGCGTTGGTTTCTCCATAAAAGTTTGAATTTTTGTATACATGTAATATCCGATAGTATTTACGAGTTATAAACGTGTTTCAAAATTAATACGCATAGTATGCATTGCTTTCGTAGTCGCTAACCATTATCTATATCTAAATTTTGAACTAATTAAAATGTTAAAAAATGACCACTGGGGTCATTACGCGATCTTATGACAGGAATAGTGTGGGTCTGTGGGAAAAATCGAAACCAAGACTTGTTAAACTACATTTTTGCACTGAATTAGGTATTTATTTTATATACAACATTGGTAATACGATAACGAAATCTATAGTTTTTGAGTGTTGCTATTTTGAGACATTTTGACATTATTTTCCTACACTGCGTATCGATTAGTTACGTGGGTATGCAAAAGATTTATTACTTAAAAAACAGACAGACTTCCGTTAAAATTCAATTACATATAATAAAAACGTTGACATTATGTAACGTGCGCGGATTTATCAATGAAATTCTCAACCTTCACACCCACTCAGTCTTTTGCTCTCCAAACTCCAAAACGCGACATTATGGGGCATGTATGACTGACAAGGTGGGCGAAGGTGATAAACCCGGAATTCTTTTGATCTATATTTTGCGTTCCGCGTTGTATAAAAACCAGTTTGAAATGAACGAACCTGTATAACGTTCATTCAGTCATCCGCATAAATTCAAATTTTTAATTCCAACGTACTTGACCTTCGCACGGTCAAGAAGAACAAAATTAAACGGTGAAGTCATAGTACAGATGTTGTCTATGAAATTCAATACTAAGTAGTTCTGTTTTAATGTTCATATCTTATTTATTATTAAAGAATCTGCCCTGAAACAAACGATTATTATAAATATATGGATTATTTTGGAGCAAGTCTTCAATTATTAGTGAAAGGCGAATTTTAGACCAGAGTTTTGGTGTTTGTTTCTAATAAATAGTCAACAAATTCTGTTAGGGAATCGGTTCATTCCAATTTTTTTGTATTTCCACACAAGATGGCCATATGAAGTGTCTCATTGCGAATTGTCTTTAACACTATGTAAAACGAGAATAATTTAAGATTCTTAGATTGTTTCATGTAGGTACTGAATTCTACTCGAACACGTCGATATCTATTTTTAAATGAGAAGCTTTTTGTGTCTATTGCCGCCTTCTGTTATACTTCAAAATACCAGGATTAATCACAAGGTAGTTTGTCGGGTGCTCAAATTTTCGTGTTGGTTTGGTTTAATCACTTTTGTTTTAATATTTTATGTGGGTTTAACACTGAACTCAATAATACAGTTCAATGGGGTGTCCAGGTACTGCGTATCGAAAATTGTCACCGTATCCAGTGATATTTGTCAAAAAGGGATAATATTCTGTTACACTTGCAGCTCGTATAAAGATTATCATGACGTGTTAAAAATTAAAATTATCATAATTTATAATGCAACAATAAGTAACAACCGTTATTATTTTATACCATTGAATAAAATGAAGTACTCAACGTTTATAGGCTTACTATTAAACTTATCTTGCATCCAACGACCTTGTCAGGAACTTAACTGACCTCTCTTGTTAATTATCACCTACTTTGAATTTTAAACTGTACTGTAATATACAGAGCGTGTTAAAGTACGGGCGATTGCTAATGATTTAGATTGTATTTTTTTCAATCGTTGCAACTTTTCAAAAAAGTTATTGTTGAGATCTGCAAGGTTCAAAAGTTGTTGCAGAGTGTCTTGTCTTCTGCTAAAATACTATTATTCAATTAACATTTCCGTACAGTGCATTTCGTTAAAGTGCAATCTCTCCACAATACACATGAACCATATTTTGGAAATTGGGCACAAAATTGTAAATTAAATAATTATAAAAAAAATTAAGAATTCCGTAAATATTACAACGAGAACCCAGTAGCATTACTTAACAGTTATTGACTACAACAAAATTGTGCTAAGTTTGAAATGAGTACCTTGACAAACTCTCGGTATTCTGTGTACAAATACGTGGTTCTCTACACTACCTGTCAGGTTATAGGTAGATGTCATCAATGTGGTCTTCATTGACACGTTAAGTTAAATTTACATCTTTAACGTTTTACTTTCCCCTCTTTTTTCTATATAAATATTATAAATAATAATTAGCTACATGGAATTTAACTCTTATAGCTTTTAACTTAATTTGTAAGTACGGAACGATGTAACTTTTTGTTTCATATCCCATTATATATGGTGAACGCCAAACAAAATCCGTTGCACGTCATATAATGTGAGTGACGTAGATTGGGGGCAATGTTGCCATATTGTAATTGAGAGAATGTAACGCAAATAAAACTTCTGAGTTAACTCGTAACTTTAGTTATAAAATAAATAAAAAACCAAATCAAAACTTCAAAATTGTGACAGTCAAAACATAACCACAACAAAACATTACAAAATCGATACCTTATGGAATTGGCATTGGCAACGTTGCTGAAAACAATCCATGGTTACCAACGTGGCGATCATAAAATTCTGATGAAATTAATTTTTAACAGGTGGAATTTTCACGATTTTTATGCCGTTACATTTACGGCAGGGACGTCAATTATCAGCTGATTGCTGACGTGCAACGGATTTTGTTTGGCGTTTACTGTACTTAAGTAATCTCTACTTAATCACGTACTGCTCTGCATAATCAAGGAATTACTTACTGAACCCCTCTGTTAGCTGTTAGCTGTGAAAGTTTTTAGAGATTACAAATATTGCCTGACGACGACCTTCGATCGAAACATGAAGCTTTTCCCGGAGAAATTTAGAATAGTAGATATTAAGTGTAAGTTTATTCTAATGATGGTTTTGATTGATTTCATGGTGTGTTGGAAGAGACCGTTCTTTACAAAAAAATCTCATCAATTTAATTTTTTTAATCCTAATTTCCTTGCCGTTACTAAAAAAGGCTCGCGGAATTCTTTTATAAACATAAAACTGTAACCCTATCAAATTGGCAAGGAATTAAAAAAAATTGTATAAACATTTTATTCTTATTTCGCGCATAAATTTTTTCTCACAATACCTACTTACTTATTTATTTTTTATTTTAATTTCTTATATGACCGAAAAATGGCCATTTGATAATATAACCCTTTTAATGTGTTAACGTATAGTGTAAATTGCATTTTATTGGAATTAATAACTAATTACATTTACGCATAGATTAGTTACAGGAAAACGCGTATTAGCGGAGAATAGGACAAGTATACAGGGTGTTTGTAAATAAGTGCGACAAACATTAAGGGGTGATTCTGCATGAAAAAATAATGACAGTTTGCTATATAAACGTATATCTGCAAATGCTTAGTTTTCCGAGATACGGGGTGTTAAAGTTTTTCTTAAAAACCGACCATTTATTTATTGCTCTGAAACCGGTCGAGATATTTCAAACTAAAAATTATTTTTGAGTTCCTCGTTCAATTTGTGACAAAAAAATCTCAAATTTCATTTGCATATCTCGACTGGTTTCACTGCAATAAATAAATCGTCAGCTTTTGAGAAATACTTTAACACCCCGTATTTCGGAAAACTAAGCATTTGCAGATATACGTTTAATAGCAAACTGTCATTATTTATTCATGCAGAATCACCCCTTAATGTTTGTCGCACTTATTTACAAACACCCTGTATAGGGTAAGTTTTGTTATTAGGGCATCTAGAAGTATCATCGTGTAACTAATACATATATCAAATTTTTCTTGTAAGCTTTTGTTTTCAAAAATCTTACATTGTAATTTCATCGGTGCAAAACGTACTCCCTTCTCAGAAGTTTTAGCAGCTGTGGCAATATGTAATACCTTATTTGCAGCTTTATGTTATTATACTGTTGCCCACAGCGACGAAAGATTTTCCGGAAATTCATTTATTTAGAAATTAAACTGTTGTAAAATTCTAGTCTCGTCTCGTCACGTTCGCATCTACCCCACCGCGCGTCCATCTAAAATATTGCATAATTATGTTGAATTTATGTACTGTCCGGCTGGCATTTCATTGAGGAATTTTTCAAAATTCTCTTTCAACAATTTACTTTTTTAAGTTTAACAACTTAATAATCGCAAACCATTTCAACTTTATTCAACAAAAAATGTGCAGTTTTATTTTCAGTACTTAACCGTTCTATTTTTTCGTTATGTCTATTTGAGGCATCGTATTCTTCCCTTCAATTTTTTACTGCCCTCTGCATAAATTCATCGATATCGATATCCTTAAACTAATTATATTTTTAACTCTATTTCATTTAAATCATAATTTTTAAAAATCATCTTTTTATTTTCCTTTCATTCATGGTAGAACTGAATTTG
The DNA here is from genome assembly GCA_036250285.1 of Pyrocoelia pectoralis. Lineage (NCBI taxonomy): Eukaryota > Metazoa > Arthropoda > Insecta > Coleoptera > Lampyridae > Pyrocoelia > Pyrocoelia pectoralis. Next base: position 12,747,138 of record CM070075.1, read on the forward strand.
CGAATGGGAATCGAAGTGGTCACATTTTCATCGGCGATGGTTGGAAATTTGGTTATAGATCATCTGTTTAATAAATAATAAACTTCTGCAGATTGCTACGATTGACATTATAGTATCGTTGGAGGTATCTACGTTAGATACGAGATGGATAATAAAAGCTGTATGCAAAGTATAAAGAGAACAAGGACATAAAAGCTGTATGCAAAGTATAAGAGTAATGGTAATGAACCCCATTATCAATTGATCGTCAAAAGTGTAATAAATGCACATGTGAGGGGTATACGGGCTCGGCAGGTGTTCCAAAGTCCCTCCAGCAGATGGTATAATAACCCTCAGGTTTGATCGATACGAATTCACTCTTGATGCTTTACCATTCCTATTAAAGTGTATATAAATTTTATTATTACGACCATCCTAATTATTAAAGTTTAGCCTAATTATTTGATATGAAAGAACTAATTATCGTGAAAGTTATATCTTTTTTAAGGCCGTTTCCGTTCTTTGTTTTATCCTTTTTTGAAGGGTTGCGTCTTACATCATTCTTTAAGGAATTACACTTCGCTAAGCAATTGTGCATTTTGTCAATTTTACTTGTCTCACTATAAAATGAGTATCAAGTATCTGTTAATAATAACGTAGTACTTAAGTTAAGACTACCATTATCAGCTTTATAAGATCAAGACTTCCTATGACATTAATTAAGTTAGTAAACAGTTAACAATCCATTACATTAACTTCGATATCTCCCTTACTTTTTAGAAAGATAAGACCGATATATCGTATGGCTTAATTTGCTTTTTATGAACGGGAACCGTCGTTAATTAACGTTATCTTTTTCCATGGGTAGTCACGTATTTTAGTTCAGTACGTAAAAATAATGGCAAAATTGATTCACCTGGATTAAATCATTCCAGTATGGAGAGAGAGAGAGAGAGAGAGAAAGCGTGGACGTTGCCGTTCTATTTTTCCCAAAACCTTTCCTGAATCGCTACATCTAACACGGATTCCTGCAATATAAACCATTTTTCTAAAGGCGAAAAGGGCCGAAACACTCTTCATCGAAGATAGGATGTAAAACCCTACGATCTTCGCCGCGGAGTACTGCTAAATAACAATGGAGATCTTTGACATCCCTCCTCCCTTTCTGAAATCACGTATATCGATATATCGTATATCGATTTCTGTTAGCTCCAGAAAGTATAAATGTGCAGTTTATCGGTACCAAACATATCTGATATGTTAAAAGTTTCATCTTTCTATCGCTTCGCCAGCAGAAATAAAAGTATCCGTTCATGGGCACACCAAAAAGCTCGTTTAGAGATCAGCTGGGAATGATCTTTCAATTTTTTGGCATCTTTGTAAGCAATTGTAGTTGTCATTTGGAGAAATGCAAACAGTAACTGAGAAATACTATTCCCATTTAGTGACAACGTAACGATAGAATGATTGCGGGGAAAAGGTGCTTTAACAGGTCTTAAATCTACACACTTCATATTATGAAGGCGATTCATGATTTATTTAGAATGACGGTCTGCCCAATTAGGTTGCTCCACCTCCACCATGCGTTTCAAGAAACCTTTTCTTGTGGTAATGTCAGTTATTTGTAGTTTTGGTTAACAGACATGGGCATAACGAGTACAGCAATTGAATTGATAAAACGTCCGTGAAATGAAAACATTTTTACATAACCACGTTGAATAGTGTTTGAAGTAAGATCCTGTTTAAGTACTTACTTTATACTTAATTATTTTGTCTCTTATATTAAGTTGACAAGAAAGAAGTAAGTATGAATCTTTCAAGCGTTCTTCAATCAAGTCTTATTATTAGATATAATTTTAATATCACAACAAGCTTCTGATATTACAACAGTAAAAAATTAACTCTTTTTCAGTCTTCGTATAACTTTCTCGCTCTACCATTGTGGTAAAAGACACAGGACGCCGTTTATTTACTTTACAGAATAACACAATGAAAGTAAAGCCGCGCTGTAGTGATGACAATGTGCTCGTGGCACGGGGGTGTTTGCAGCTGCTATTGGAGCCCCCTAAAATAGGAATGGCGCAATGCGTGGGGCGAAACCAAGTTGGTTTTACGGCATACGCATTTCTATCAATTCAGACGAGAACGATTATTTCGGAGCTGTTTATTTTGAATTTGACCTACTGCACTTTATACTGTTCATTATACGTTATCATTTAATTACGTTTTCCGTGCCTACGTTTTGCTTAAATATTAGTGATGACGAATTAATCTGATAATTTGTTGTACTTGTTGTTGTTACTTATACAATTTTATCATGTTAGATACACTCTTTTAACCAACAATGTACAAATATCCATCCCTTACATTAAGTACCCTACTACGTGCTTGAAAAGAAATTAATAACATCGCTTTTAATTATGCAGTGCGTCTGTGGCAATTCGTTTACGTCAGTTTTTCTTTTTTACAATCCAGTGCAAAATACCGCTTACACAAATTCAAAGTCAACTGAATACTTTAAAAACGTTAAATACAATATATTTATTAAAAATAAATATGCCATTACGTTCAATACAGATCCCCTCCACCGTTTTGGAAGTACACACTGGAATTCCCCAAAAAAATCTTAAACACGATAATCGGTTGGGGCCACACGAGGAATAAGGAGGACTCAATTTTCTTGCTCTTTTGGGTTTGGGTTGATGATAGTGTCCCTGTGACTTACCCTCAGTAATGAATTACCAAAAATGCAACTAACATGCCTACTTGTATGTTCTTCACTAGTATCGACATAGCTATAATAGATTAATTCTGTAGTCAATTACTTTGTATAATGTGATATATGAAGAATTATGGGCAACTTCAGCAATTTTTTTAAATTATATTATCGTAATTGTAACCCTAGACCGTATTGGACTTCATGTGGTTGGTTCGTCTCATGCAGAGGTGGATTTGCAAACTTGCCGCCCTTAGGCTGGAAATATTTTGGCGCCCCTCATCTACAGTAATTTTCGTTTTTTGTTTCTACTACTGTTAAACAATATTAATTTAATATACTCACAAACTATTCCTCTTTATAATTGGGACCTTCTTCTTCTTCTTCTTTGTATTTTCTTTAATGCGATGTCTACAGGTCGTCGTTTCATCTTTTTCGTGGGCGTCCCACACTTCTTCCGACTAGTGATTTATCCCATACTCTTTTTACCATTCGTTGTTCCGTCATTCTATTTATGTGTTGGTTCCATGGTTCCATTCCTGCTTTCTGTTCTTTATCCACGTATTATAATGTTTTCAACTTCACATGTGTGTCTTATGTGTTCACTTGTTTCTCTATCCCATAAGGTCTTTGCCGCGATTGTTCTTAATGTTTTCATTTCACTTGTTTCTAGGTGTCTTTGAGTTTTGCGTGTTTCTGATCTTGTCTCGGCGGTGTAAGTCATTGAGACCTTTAGGGCTGTATTTTTCTATTTCTATTGCTTCACAAATGATTAGTTCGTTTCGTTTAGAATCTAAACGCTTCTAGATGAGCTCTTGATGAAACATTGCTTAATTGTTCACGTTATTACGCTCTTATTATTATACTTTTTGTTTGTTTTTGTATTTCATTTATCTCTTGAGTTTCTCTTGAAATCTTGTTGTTATTTCCTGTTAATACACGCATTAACTGATTGGAGTTTTACACGCACTAACTCTCTATAATTTTTTATTTGACACTTTGTCCACGGTATTGGAAATTTGTATTTATAGGTCTATTTCTTTGCGTAAAGTGCCAAACGTATTGTCTCGATGGGCAAACACGAACTTTCAAGATTTTACTATGGTAGTCATAGTTTGTCTTAAAAATGTTAAAAATTTTGAGGGCAGTAATGTTCGAATCTTTACTTACATACGATTTTCTATGAGAGGACAACCCAAGGCATCATGGCGAAGGCGATGAGTAATCGTCAAATCGCTTTACTTACCCCATCCTTCGTTTCACCTAAGTTTTGACTTAATTCACTTATTAAATTCATTGTCAAGGGGAGGTACTAAGTAGTTTTATTTATTATCATCGACTCCCTTCGTGTATTACTGACTTACTATGGATTATTACCTTTGTGTCTCATAAAATGGTTCATATAATTATTATTTTTGTTTACAAAAGTTTTTTTGAATTTTCCTACAAGAATGAAAATTTATATTTCTATGCTGTAGGCTATAACGAATGTTTAATTTTAAAAAATGCTGTTAGTTTGGATATGCCACGTGCAAGATTTGTACTTGTTTTAGATGCATTTTCTGGAAAATTTAATTTCGTCTGTTCTCGAATTCATCTATTAATTAAAGATCTAACAACGAATTGAAGATGACTTGGGTGATAATGTGGTGAAGCATTAAGGTATCTATCAGTATTTCTAACTTTGTTATAGAATATTAATTGACATTTCTCATTTGGCAATTTAGTTATTAAGATACTTTGAAATGGAATGGAATTGTTCGATTTGAAATCGATTCTAAATTTGATGTTGAGGTGTTCTAGAAAATCGTTTAAATATTCTAAATGATGTGACCAAATAACGAATATATGTCATCCAGATAGCTGATTTAAGCCGCTTCTATAGGTAGAATTTTGCATGCAACTTCAATGTTAACTAAAAATCGATCTGCTCCTACAGTTTTAAACCTAGAATCATAAATGAGGGCGCATTTTGAAGATAATTTTATAAAAACCAACATAGTGCGATCCAAAATTGATTATAAGTCCTTGGAAGTTAGTAATTAATTAGTTAATTAGAAGAAAAATGAGGCAACATGATGCCAGCAATTTTTTCAGTTTTAGGACTTTAAAATTAATTTTGGATGGCACTATATTCTTTCTTATTGATTTATCTCCAAAATGAGCCACCATTTGCGATTCTAGATTCAAAACTGAAGAAGAAGATCGATTTTTCCGAAAAAATAATAGAGAAATTGGGAGAAAATACATTATTTCCAACAACAAATGACACTTTCATCACTCAATGTAGTGAGGAAAATAGGGATTTGCATCACTAGTGAGGAAAGTTCATTTGTCATTTTTGAGAGACAGATGAATGAACTGTCAATATCATTATGTTTAAATGATACATTTTAATAAATTTTCTAATATTTCTATATGTATCACATTAAAATTTATGATTTATTCATTTCCATAGCAACGTTAGAATACAAAATCAGTTTTTACATGTTTTTCGATGAATCTTTGATGAAATTAGTTTTTCTTCATGATTTTTACTTTTGGCGCCTCAGAGCTATAGAACCCTCTTAATGCTGAATCAGAATTTTGCTCATAAATGTTTGTAAATAGATACAGATGAAAGTGGTGAACTCTTCTTGGTGTTTCTTTAATCTGTTTAGAGTAGATTTCAAACTAATTTTAGCAAATCTTGATGTTTGTTTTTAAGATGTTAACAGTATCTTCAACAGATGTAAATAGTTAAAAGTCTAAACTAACAAATGGAGTTGGATGTAATTTAAATTTTTAAGTTTGTTTAAAAATTACAAGAATCTACATTTTTATAAAATTTTTTAACAATGATCAATTCACGTCCGTGTAACATATTTAAAAAGTCTTTAGTTTTAGGCATACCAAGGACGCTTTTAGCATATAAACTGCTGATTTTTCCAGCGTTTCTCGCAATTGTTTTACGATATAAAATGGCCTTATAAGATACATTAAACTGAATCTCATTTATTTCATTAAAATTGTCAAAGTTTTTTAAAGTGGTAATTGCTGTACCTACCGCTACTTTATTTATTAGCAAAGAGTATACCTAATTTTTTGGTATTAGATATAATAATGTAATGATTTCTTTTTCATTCCTAAAATATATTGAACGTCTTTTCACATTGTTTTCGGTAATTGTTTTCATTCACCTTCCATTATCTTCTTACGATGTTTTATATGCACATAAATCAAAAAATTCTATACGATCACATGAACGTTATCCTTGAGCATTACATATCTAAAAAATTTGAGAGTTAATTGTTCAATTTAATTCGATTTTACGTTTTATATACAAACTTCATTAAAATTCGTTTATTATTGTCACAAATTAACTTACACAGAATTACAAAATAAGCATTAGGCTGTAACTGTTTTTCTATCATTCCTTTTTCGCATGAAGAAATATATGTCGTAGTTATCAAATATGAATATAAGTTTTAAAGTACATACTAGTTTGTTAAGAGGGTTTTTTCGTTTAATCCATGTGATTACCGTAGTTAAATATGAATTTTTAAATGAAATGTTCGTCCACACACTTGAGTAAATGGTTTCATGGTGGCATCTTAAAACTTTTATGATATGTTGCATGCAGATCTATTTTAAATTGTACCTTAATGGTTAATTTTCTGCGGTTTTCTATTTTTTTTTTCAACTGTAAGTCCGTAATGTAATATACATAATTAGTATGCGTAAATCTAAAAGCTATTACAATATCTGTCATTAAAAAACACTTTCTGTAACCCGAAAGCGTGCTTCACTCAGATGAAGTAATTTTAATAAAAACAAGGAATGTTACAGCAATTGATATACCTAGTACATTCCTATTCATTTCGAGTATCATTAATCCTCATTTGAATAATTACTTAAAACAGGGGTTCCTTCTTTTTTATTCCATGAATGCTCAAATAATAACAAACCGTGCGTGGCAAAAGGGTTCTGATCTCGACTTGGTCATTTATACCCAGAATATTTAAGGACTAAGATGTCGATTAAGGATATCATCGATTGCTATGCATAGAGTAAAAAAAATTAAAAAAACAACAATTAGGTACCTAATATTGGCATAAGTTGGAATTTAATTATTAATTATTCCGAGGACGACATAATATTCAATTAATCCTTTTGAAGAAAGGTCCTATTATTACAAATTCAGGTGTATAATCCAACCCTTACATTTTTTAAGTTCGACTAAGATAACTGTAGGACAGTTCAATGTCCATGGAAGAATGAGTAAGTCTTGCCAACCCGCACCCACGACCCCTTAAAAGCAGGTGCACTTATACTTTACCAACAACCTAAAGCATCTGTCGTACCACGTGCTACCGTTCATATGTGAAGTTTGTGTTTAATGAAAAAAAAAAATAGATTTTATATGTTCTTACCTTTTCTTTTTGACACCAGTTGGCATTTATATCAATTTGTCCCTCTTCTCCAACCTTTTTTTTTACTAACTTATTCTTATGGGAATTGTTAATGCACGCAGTTCGTAATTTTTGTGCATTAATTATTTTTAATGACGGATGAATGAAGAATTAAGCATAATTTGGTTTTATATAAAATGTTGCGTTACCGAAAGAATGTCGATCGATTATTTCTTGTGCATATGATTATGTTTAACGGTACTTTAGTTTTGTGTGATTTGCTTATCGTCAGTAATTTCAATAAGTAATTAATCTCTGGAATTTCTTTTCCTTCTATAAGAGTTGGAATTGCTGCAGTACGTAGGTACATTATATTCTATATGTTGGAGTACTATTCCATTCTTTATTGAACTACCTTCGATTCCCTGATATAATCATATTCACAATAATGACATCGATTATATGTAATACCTTTGAGGAGATATGCATCGTATACGTAGTTAAGAATATATTTCCTGTTGCGATGTTCCCGCTTCCGCTTACACAAAGGAACGAAAGGGGATACTTTGTTAAAAAAGTTTCTCCCCTAAAATAATATTCTTACGAGGTATCAATTAGGAAAAAATTGTATTGCAGGTTGAATGAAGTTATTGTTACCATTCGTGATTATAATTATAGATTGGTTATAAATAAGTACTCTTTAGCATTTCAAGAAGTTTCACCATCTAAAAATATTCCATTCGATGACCTTTGCAACTGTGGTTAATTTTATGACAACTTGCGCCGTGAAGCTGTGTATGTGTAATTAATAATGTGAAATTTGAAATTACGACGTATGTTGGCATCTGTTTTCGTTAGATACGTAAAATGTTTGTGTAGATGTTCGTATTAACTCAAATTTTTCAAACCTGAATGAAGTAGGTAATTTCAGTCGTACAAATTGCATGTAACAACAATTACATCAATTACAAACCAAAAATTATAGATCGTTGATCGAATTATAGATAGTCGGAAATCGTTGTCCATTCGGGTTCTTTCAGTATGAAAACAAAAAGTATTCAGTTGGTTTTCTTTGGGGGGATCATTTATGTAAATAGAAGGTGAAAGCAGTTCTGCTGGACGTGATGGCGGGAATCGCTGGTTGTAGTACCATGATGTAAAGTAGAAGTGTCATTCACCATGTGTTTCCAGAGAGACCCCTGCGTACACTGCTACTTCATTTAGATGTAGACACAATATACCATTCCTTAAAGAAGTGATTATTGGTGCAACAGATCAGAGCATATCACTGTGTTTGTAGTGTAGGAAATCAAATGAAGAAGACCATCAAACCATGGGACCGTTTACAACAGCTCTAATAATAGTGATCTAATAAGCAAAAAAGAACTCTATGAAATGTGTGGAAGGTAATGTGATCATAAAAACAATTATTCACGCTGCTGTCAACGAAGAATGATACCATGTTGAAGGTAAATGGTCTAAAAGAAAAATAAACGGATGCTTGATGCTTATCTACGTACGTATGATCATGGCAAGTGCAAGCACATCATCATCCGACGATGACCTGCTTTCCTCGCTGTCTGCTGTATACATCACACCAGAAAAAAATGGTTACAATGGAAATAGGCATCGAATTGAAATAAAAACACTAAACGAGAATCTCAAATGGCAATACGGATTCATAACACTTTAAAATTAATATATCGTTAGAACATTTTTACTTTTTAAATTAAAATAAAAATACACCAATGTCAAAATAAATTCAAATAAAATTAAAATTGGAAGTTATAACGAATCCGAATGCGAATAGAATTATCATAACAACAAGTCAAAAGACCTAAAAATGCATGTTCAATAGAAATTAATATTACAACTTTACTGTAGGACATAAGAAAACATTTTAATTTTTAAATTAAAATGGAAATACACTATATGTCATAAGAAACTAAATTAAAATTAAAATTGAATTGCAACGAACTCTAAGAATGCATTTCAATAAAAAATTGTTAAAATTATATCATATCCCAAGAAAATGAATTTTTGTTATTAGATATATCCTGAAAACTAATATGATGTAAGAATATCATGACTCATGACATGTCCTACAAGAAAATCTTTAAAGGAAAAACATAATCATTTTCATTTTAATTTAAAATCATTTTTGTATGTATTTAAATTTTAATTAAGAATGAAAATTGCATTCTTCTTACGAAAATAGCGTAATTTTCATTATCCAAGTGACATGGAAATAGATTTGAATTAAAATGACATATAACGACTGCAGTGAATAAATGGTAAAACGGCTTTCCATGTACACCCTACAAAATTCAACTGCTTGGCGCAGTTTGTCGCTGAGCGCGCACTGCGACGCCCTGCTAAGTGTTGGTCTAATGAGAATCGACCTATAAGAACATATAAAATAACATCATCTGCGCTATAAGCAAATGTGTCCACAGCTGATCTTTTCATTATCAAAATCACTGTAAAATATCAAATCATCAATCCAGTTCTGTTTTTGGAGAAACGGATTTGTAATGTAAAGTGAGCTCTTATATTGATTAATGATTACTATAATACCGATTTAATAATCATAGCATTCATAGCATAGCAATTATTATTTTATGTCATTTATGTACTTATGCAATTTCTTGTAGGTACATATGTAACGATCTAATGTTTTTCGTCCAATTATAATTCATGTGTATCCATTTGTTAACAACTTTTAACAGATTAGAAGGCAGAAGGTTAAATTAGACAACCGTTTTAAATTTGTATTTGTACATTATTCTGCAATTTATAATTTCGTCTAAATTTGTATGAATTCTTTTTTCGCTGATTTTTAATGGACATTCCAAGTATAAGTCGAATATTTAAAAATGTTTAAAACAGTTGTAATTAGCAATAAAATCGGTTCTATTGACCATATTTTATATTTTGCCCTTACCAAGGTCAAGCTTTTATTGAGAGTTAACAATATGGTTGATAATACTACATGACATAGAAGGTCATCATTTAAAGGTAGGTACTTACAACGTTAGGAACAGTTTTTCTAAGAAACACCGTTTTTTTCTGAAATCATTGTCCATCACTAATTTCGATTTTTCCATTTATGATACCTACCTAAAGTTAATATTGGCGATAGCAGAAGTAGTGTAAAAATGATATTTCTGCAAATTCCTACGGAATTCATACGGAAAAGCAAGTGACAGCTTTTTTCATTAGTAGGTATTTTTGCTACTACTCAGTTTTGAAATAATTCACAACAATATTTATGGTACCAAACTAGTAACGGAGAATGTGGAGGAACACCGTTCTGTTGAAAGTGTACTAATCGCAAGTATTTAGGCTGGAGTCAATTGTATCTGGTTAGAATTAGGTTATAACACGGCTACCAAATTATATCCGAAAAATGCGATTATTGCATTTCGGGTATACAAACTATTTATGTCATTTCTGGCAAAATGTTAAGGCCCTTTCAGACGGGGATACTGTATGCGAGATACAGAATCGCATACAGCCAATACTTGCGCGCAAATGGAGCCTTTCACACGTGACACGTGGCGGCTGCGGCCGGATACAGTATCCCGCTGCAAAATTTCCGTATCTTGTACATTTAGCCGCTCGCGACGGTATTCGCCTCTCGGATACAGAATTACTATATGTATAAATGGAACCCCGTCTGAAAGAGGCCATACAAAAATTCTGCAGAAAAGAGATGTTTTTGTGTCATATGCAATTGTGTATGCCCTCCACTTCTGTCACAATTTTGTTGCGTGTCGCGATATCTGTGATGGACAAAATCCGTTAACGTAACAATGAGTACGAAGCTAGAACGTTTCTGCCTCATGGCATAGCAACATGTAATTTACTTTCCAGGAACTGATTTAGAGTAATTACCATTATAACTGAAGTCTACGCGGACGAACTCGCGGGCAAAAGCAGAAGCTAGCAAGCGATAAAGGTAACAAAAATGCCATTTTTGTCCCACGAGCAACTTAAATTTTAAAGACGAAATTGTCGTTTTCGTGTGGAAGTTGTAAAAAATCTCCCAATGGATGCGTCCCCAGGTGGCGGTTATGGCGTAATTTCGCGAAAAATAAATAGAACAACAATTATATGTATTAATAAAGCTGCGAATATTGTTATGCAAGTAGTAGAAAAGTAGAAAGACCGTGGACGGAGCTGCGGGTAAGCAGCTAGTTTTTCAGTAATTAGAGAAATTAATTCGCCCATCAACATTATTTCGTCTGATATTCCAAAACGATTTTTGTCGTTTTGGTTTGATGGATCAATATTTCCAAGAAAAAGGGACAGAAAGTGAACTCATAGGTCCTGGCGACAATGGGTGTAATAATTAATAATCTGATTAATATGAAACAAAAATATTCAGAATTGTAAGTGTAACGCACTAGCCCCTTTAATAAAATACTAACACATTATTCGTATTTTAAGCTTGAAAATAAGAAGAATTAGGAACAGGAACACGCAATAGATTTATTTTATTTACCCCATTGAGTTAAAACCGTATTAGTGAGTGCTGTAATAAAACAAGTAGATGACATCTAATAGTAGAAAATTCTATTTAAACTTCACCCTTCTTTTTATATAAATTTTACCCTTAAAATAGACACCCTTTTAAATTTTTTCCCATGCATAGACTAGCAATAAGCTTCAAGTATGGGAATGCCCTATTTTCTATTCTTTTAAAGTAGGGCGAGGTATAAGGATTCACAATGCAAATATCTCGACTATAATGTACCATTTTGATATAGACATTAATGAAAGGTTCCACATCTTTGCGTACCCAATTTTAAATATTGCGGTGTAGTAAAAAAAATTCTTATATTGAAATGTGGAAAATGAACATTTGAAACCCATATTAAAAATGTCACGTTGATCCATATGATTAGGGTTCTATTTTTATTTCCGTCTTCCACACCTGGTCATTCCTTTTCAGTAATTTTATTGTGTTTTGCGTTCACATCTAACCCCTAATTCCAAGATTACGTAAAATCAACCATAGAGGAATATAAAAAAATTTTAGTCGTGGGAAATTATCGACGTAACCATTCCCATTTTAAATTGATAGAAAGGTGACAGACAAAAGGCAATTATCTATGGTATTTTGTTTCAGGGCAAAACACGAACCGCTTTCAGAAAGTAGCGGAAATGAAGATTCTGATGACTCCGAAACTGCTGATGATATACAAATTAGAACAAAAAAACAAATTAATAAAGGTCGATGGAGTAAGGAAGAGGTAAGTAAATTTTTAAAGTTGTTTTGTAAAAATAAATTTGAAAACTTACCAGTGTTCCGCTATAGAAGAATTCGTAATGAGCATATAAAGTGCCTTTCCGAGGCGATGTTTTGATCGCTTGTTAAATTAACCAAAATATGGCATTAATTTCTTAGTAACGGCGCTCCATTACTTCAATTTTAATTGTATTGCTTACCGTATATAATATTAATGGAGAAGCAATAAAGCAAATATGGTGTTTTAATTGAATTATATCATAACCATTTTGGGACAGAGCGCTTAACTAATTGAGTATATGTAATTTATATGCTTTTCTGTTGTTTCGTCAAGCATATTTTTCTTTCACAATAGGGCGTTATTTCAAATTTTATAAATGTGCAGGGTTTTTTGATACAGCTCCTCTAGCAACCCTTAGTGCCCATCAACATTAACAAGTTTTTTACATTCATCCGATGCACTACTATTTTACTGTTCAGTAAATATAATATGCATGGATACTAATATAATATAATGTAATTGCCATTTTTGCAATACCGAACTTTTATCTGTTTGGCAAATAAAGGAAATTACGCTAAGTGCGTTTCAATGCAAACATCAATAAGCTTAAGTGTTTATTGCATAAACATATAGGTACATATATTACATATTATACATAAGGAAATTCTAAAGATTTAAATATCGATATGAAATGTTTAGCAACGACTATAATTTAAAGGATCTCTTTTTCATATCTTGAAAAACACAATCTTTCGAGAAATTCCCATTTTTTTATAAGAGATACAGTTATCGATCTCTTTAACCCACTTTTTGATATGATTTATGAACTTCTGCAGTATAACAGTTCGACTGAAAAGTTCGTAGGCTAACATAGGAAAAAAATTCTGGCTAGTTGCCACGAGACTTCCTTCGTGTTACCACTTTTTTCAAAAAATAAATATCGCACAATATACAGGGTGAATGAGACCACCCGTATCAGTCTTTTATTTAAAGAACGGTGAGTCGTAGAGAGGTGGGGTAAAAAAATGGATTATAAAAACGATAATAAAGAATCGAATGGTGATATCATTATTTCTCGGACAAGTCAGCATTCCTCCAGAAGGCCCCCAACTCCAAAATTTTAAATGGCACCATAAGTCCAAAAAGGTATTTTTTGAAAGATTGTTAAAAAAGAAGAAAGTTTTATAGGAAAAATTATTTTATTACTGCCACCCCTTTTAAGTTATATTCGACTAAAGTTGTTAAATTTGAAATTCATTGTTAACAAGAAACATTGAAAAGTCGACTTTTAAAATCTAGTTACCAATGTTACATGTGTTCTTCCCTTTCAAGAAGTACTTATTAGAGCCACTGATAGTGTACCTAGAAGAGCTCAACAGTGCTTAGCAGTAAATGGAAGATATTTTGAACACATGTAACATTGGTAACTAGATTTTAAAAGTCGACTTTTCAATGTTTCTTGTTAACAATGAATTTCAAATTTAACAACTTTAGTCGAATATTACTTAAAAGGGGTGGCAGTAATAAAATAATTTTTCCTATAAAACTTTCTTCTTTTTTAACAATCTTTCAAAAAATACCTTTTTGGACTTATGGTGCCATTTAAAATTTTGGAGTTGGGGGCCTTCTGGAGGAATGCTGACTTGTCCGAGAAATAATGATATCACCATTCGATTCTTTATTATGGCTTTTATAATCACTTTTTTACCCCACCTCTCTACGACTCACCGTTCTTTAAATAAAAGCCTGATACGGGTGGTCTCATTCACCCTGTATATTGCCGAATTCAGACAAAAATACTCTTAAACTACATTAAAAACTGCAACTTTATTTTATAAAAAAAATGAGTGCCGCCATTTTAGCTTATACCGGAAGTGACCTCATCAAAGGTAAGATTAGCATTTTCGCCCTTGTCCCGAATGCAATCGATTGGCGAAAACCGCATTTCGATAACTTTAATAGCTTCTGAGTTTAGAGCGTTGCAAGGAATGTGTACGGACCGACGACAGACAGGAAATTGATTTCCATTTTTTGCACCTACGTATTCAGAAACGCAAAGATATGTAAAAATTTGCATAGGTCAATTTTTTTTGGAACACTAATACAATACTTCCCTTTTACTTCGTACTCGGTAAGAGAAACATTTTTTTGTGCAAAATTCGACTACCTACTATTCAAGATAAGTGCCTTCGAGGGCGATACACCGATTCCAACGATTTTCCAACTTTTCGATACCATTTTTTTAGTACGATTTTTCTTTGGCCGCAAAATAGGTCTCTGTTTTGGCGATTACTTCTTCATCAATACCGATTCTCTTTCCAACGAGCTTTCTCTTGAGGTTTGCGAACAGGAAATAGTCGCTAGAGACCAAATCTGGAGAATAGGGTGAATGGGGATGGGGAAGCAATTTGTAGCCCAATTTATTCAATTTTGCCATCGTAATGAAACAGCGCTTTTTTCTTCGCCACATGAGACCGTTTTTTCTCGACAAAAAACGGTCCTCGACTGTTGTGTTTTTTCACGTTTTGGAGTGGGTTCGTCTGACGCTATCCACACAACTAACTGCCCATGGAGCCATGTTTCATCCATTGTCACATATCGACGCAAGAATTCATTTTTATTGCGTTTGAACACCTTTAAACATTGCTCCGAATCATTAACACGTTGTTTTTGATCGATTGTGAGCCCCCGCGGCGCCCACTTTACACAAGGCTTTCACATGCACAATATGTCTCACACGTTCTTTGGTTATCTTTATAGTATCAGCTATCTTGATCAAATTCACTTTGGGGCTATTCAAAATTTTGTTGTGGACTTTTTTTATGTTTTCGTCTGTAACAGCCTCTTTTGGGCGTCCACTGCCCGCATCATCTTCGGTGATCATTTTGCCACTACAAAATTTAGCAAACCACTTCTCAACGGTTGATTTTCCAAGAATGAGTTCAAGCCATGAGTATCATCAATGATACTCATGGCTTGAACTCATTCTCATAGCCTACTTGGAAAATATTTATTTCCATAACAATAGTAAATAGCTTAACTGCTACATGCGACATTCAACCTCTAATAACTCTAAAACGGTTCAAGCCCATGGGTATCATATGGTATATTTTTGAAATCAGAAAATTATGGGCTTCATGAAAATAAAATAACATACAGGGTGTTCCATTTAAAAAAAGTATAATATATAGGGTGTTTCTAAATAAGTGCGACAAACATTAAGGGGAGATTCTGCATGAAAAAATAATGACAGTTTGCTATATAAACGTATGTCTTCAAATGTTTAGTTTCCGAGATACGGGGTGTTAAAAGTTTTTTTAAAAAACTGACGATTTATTTATTGCTCTAAAACCGGTCGAGATATACAAATGAAATTTGGTGGGTTTTGAGATGTAGTTATTGCGCATTTTTTGACATGCAATTAAGAATTTTGTGTTCATCAGTGGCGCGCATGCGAGTAATGATCTCAATTTTTTTAAAGAAAAAAATGGTACGCCACTGAGATATTTCAAATTGAAAATTATTTTTGAATTCCTCGTTGAATTTGTGACAAAAAATCTCTCTTGCCTTTTTTTTGTATGGGGCGCCATTTTTATGCAAAAAAATAAAACATCTTTATAGCCGGCTGTGAGACAATAAAAAATACACCGGGAGTATTATGTGCGAATACGACAATCAATGAGGCGAAGAATTATTGAATCTTGTGTCGCGTCTGAGGGAGGTCATTTTGAAGATTTGTTGTAGCTTTACGTGTATTTAAAATTTTATTAAGTGTTATTTTCTGTTATTGTTCTGTTTTAATGTTATTCTATTAGATAGTTTTTGATAATGTATCAAAGAAATTAAAATACGCGTTAAGATGTTTTATTTTTTGCATAAAAATGGCGCCACATACAAAAAAAGGCAAGAGAGATTTTTTGTCACAAATTCAACGAGGAATTCAAAAATAATTTTCAATTTGAAATTACTCAATGGCGTACCATTTTTTTCTTTAAAAAAATTGAGATCATTACCCGTATGCGCGCCACTGATGAACATAAAATGCTTAATTGCATGTCAAAAAATGCGCAATAAAACTACCTCTCAAAACCCACCAAATTTCATTTGCATATCTCGACCGGTTTTAGAGCAATAAATAAATCGTCAGTTTTTTAAAAAAACTTTAACACCCCGTATCTCGGAAACTAAACATTTGAAGACATACGTTTATATAGCAAACTGTCATTATTTTTTCATGTAGAATCACCCCTTAATGTTTGTCGCACTTATTTAGAAACACCCTGTATTTTATATCTCTTAGCTGCGGTACGCCACTGACCACTGTGTATTTCATGATAAATTAGGACACTTCGCTTATTATCCTACAACTTTTACATTTAATATAGGCATCTATCTGCAATAATTACCATTGGGTAATTTATAATGGCTATCCCTGTGCATACATCTACGTAAAGATTCTAATTTTTTAGTAACGCCATTAAATAATTGCCCTCTTCTATGGCCGACCGACGCCGACGGTAAAAATTTAATGAATCGTTCGATTGGGTTAACATCAGCATCATCAAAATTTTATTGAGAACTTTCTTACCTAAAACTTGTATAAGAAATTGACAAGTGGTGGATAACAAATCAGAAGTTCTTCTACCATTTTCCCATTTTGCAATATGGAGAGATCGAATTAGCAATGACATCCAGGGCCCCAGGGGCATCCTATAGTTACTGTTATGGATGGAACTAAACTTTTCCTCTGATTTTCGTAACGGCAAATCTCGAGAAGTCAAAGCTTTTTCGAATTCCACTATACGCTACAGTGCTTTTACTTCCCCGTCAAGCGGTTCGGATAATCTTCTCAACCCTTTTATTTGAAAGCAACTTATGTGATTGAGTGAGTTTTCATTACACTACTTCGATAGTGATGTTTCAAATCATTAAAACCGCGCTTTATACAAGATACGTCAGCATTTTCGCACCTGTAAAACAATTGTCATGATCCGCAAAAGATACGACTTGTCTTTTCTGAGTAGATTATCCACGAGCCATTTTACATTTCACCAATTAGTGATGTTTCAAATCATTAAAACCGCGCTTTATACAGGATACGTCAGCATTTTCGCACCTGTAAAACAATTGTCATGATCCGCAAAACATACGACTTGTCTTTTCTGAGTAGATTATCCACGAGCCATTTTACATTTCACCATTTACAAATGCCCACATGCTTTGAAGTAGCTTATATTGAAATATGTATCGATTTTGGATGCCTTAATTCCTTTCAAAGATTGGATGGTATAGGTCAGTGTTTCCCAAAGTGTGGGTCGCGACCCGGCACCGGGCCGTAGAAAAATTTTGCCGGGTCACGGAAAAAAATGGTAAAAACACAAAAAAAATTGTTTAAGTACCTATTAGTTTTTTTACATCAGTTATACGTTATACACTAGGAATAGTGGAAAAGTGTGCATTTGCACTCTTTCACATAGCTTTATCGCTCGCGTCCGTGCGTTGTGCTGCTAACGTTGATATAGTTTACTTCATTTACTAGTTTTAAATGAATCTAATTTTTTAATTATTTTTATTTTTCTTACATAATTATTTTGAAATTTTTGTGTATGAAATACAACAAACAAACAATTAACTAGATTTATAATTAAAAAATAAAGTTTGTTTTGTAAAGAAGTGGGGTTTTTTCATAAGGTGGGTCGTCGAAAATTTTAAAACCTCGTACCGGGTCGCGGTCAAAAAAGTTTGGGAAACGCTGGTATAGGTTCACCTTCACACGGTTCTCTTCGGTTCTCTTTCCCTTTCCATTTCGTATTCTTTTTCAGAGAAGGCATTATCCTGTATTTCTTCGTTTGTTGTAAGCCAATTTCTGAGGGAATCGACACATTTTCTCTTTTCTGGAACTTTATTTATCACGTTTACGATTTACGACACCTCACCGTTTCATTATTTCATACACCGACAACATCGGCTGGATATACCTATAGCTAGCTACACAATAACTTAAATTTTCAAAGGATTTATGAGTTTGCATATTATTTTATCTTCTTCAAATTTATTGCTATTATGTTAGTTAGTTAAAACGGTCAAAATCGCTAGTCTTTTTGTCAGATTAAACCTTGAAAACGTATGAAATTGCGTAGGGGACATTCACGTTACCTGTTAGTGATGGCATGCGTAATAATTAATAAAACAAAAAAATTTATGACTCCCATTTTATTTATAGTAGGTGATGATTAAATTTTATAGTGTGCCTGTGCACATTTGAAAATAAATATAATAAGTTTTTACATTTTTATAGGACTGCAACGACCCTTATTTCAGTAATCCATACGTACGCTTTTGCAAAAGAAATTGATACAAAACCCATAAAAATGTATAAGTTTATGTGGAACAACGTTTTTCTAATGTATAGGTACAAAGTGTACATAAAAAACGTATTTTTTATCCTTAATTCTGACGAAAGAACTTTTCCCAAGTAAATTCCTTCAGGACATAATCCGATTGGTTTGAGGGGGGAAAATTGTTTCCTGTCGTTTTTTCTATATAACAGTCCTTCAACTTTTCAACTATAATAATCCTCATAAATCTTTATTTATTGCCTTTTAGATGTAAATAGTTGTCTTCGCCACTTGGACATTCCAGTTATTGAAAATACGGGAAATAATGCAAACAGGTTGGTAGATAGACGTACCTAGTTTATGGAAATGTTTATATCCCTAAAGGTTGATTAATCCATACAACATTGTTCAACTTGTACCTATAGTGATGGAATCCATTGCGTTGTGGTGTAGCCACAAATTAGGGTTGAAGAATTAAATACACAAAACCTCCACCTTGTCATTTTTTAAACACTATTATATTATTATATGTAAATTCAATTATTCTACAACTGGATCTATGTAAAATCACTCACTAAAAGTAAGCAGTATTTCAAAACTTAAGGAACTCTCGGCTATCCAGTATTAAAAAATTAATCGTAATTTCCTACTCTAAATTTTAGATACCTAATCTAAGATTCCAAATTCTGGGGTAGTTTTTCGAAGTTCGATTCCTAAACTCTAAAATAACGTTCATCGTTAATTGACGAACTCCAAGAATTGCAAACACTATATGTCCTATATTCAATTGAATTTTGTTCCTACATAATATGACTTGAGTGCTGGTTACAAATTAATTATTAGTCCTCGTTTTTGACTTCAAAATAGTGATTTTCAAACACCTAAAACCCCGTCTTCAAATGTCGACTTTCTAATTCAAAGTTTCAGTTTTTGGACATCAATGACATTTCTAATTTCAGTTTTATACCGTACGTTTTTGAGTCCTTTGAAATAGAAGAAATGCAATTACGTTTAGGTTGTTAGTAGATTTTAACTTTTATGTAGGTATTTCTACAAACTACAGAATAATATATAAAAATTCACCTGAACCAATCAGAAACAAAAGAATGTTCTAACAAGATGAACTTGAACAAAGGTTCAAATTCAAATCGCATTATGTCTAAAAAGAATTTCGAATATGAGACTTTCGCGATGTGATTGGGTGATAGGAACATTGGGATTTTTAGTTTAATGGACACGGCATCATTACGACTCTTTCAAAAGTTCAAGTGTTTCGTGTAGCACCTGCACATAACGTCATTTTGATGAAACTACACTTTTTAAGGTATGCGATTTCCAAAAATATTCGATTATTGCAACTCTACTTTTTCTAAAAAAAATTTGAACCTTTAACTAAAATTCACACCAAACCTTTGAAGAGATGAAGTGATCGTTTTTGAATTTCCATTGTCCCGAAGTCCATTCGCGTTAATCTAAAAGCGTTATCTCTTGATTCTTGGATTAAAATAATTTTATTAAAACTTGAAGTGCATGTGCAAAATCTGCCACGTTAAGGTCGAAGAAAGGTCCAATTCTGTACTCAACGAAGGGTGCACACCTAGTTGATTTAATTCAACTTCACAGTAAAATTTATATTAATCTTACAAATTTTGTAGTTCGCCAAATTGAATTATGTACTATACAAATCTTTAAAAATGAAAATTACATTTAATGCAGATTAAAAAACAAAAATTACATGCAAATGCAGAAAATCTGAAACACACCACTATGTACAAAAATTAAAGATATTATGTTATTGTTAGCACAAATTTCCAATTTGATGGGAACGTGCGGGTTAATTTCTTAGAATGAGATAGGCTAATTTTTTACGTAATTAAATTTACATTTGATAATCCATCAAAATATGCATCTTTTCTTCGATTTAACGGGACACTGCGCCTCTCTTTTCCGAACCAAACAACCCGGAACAAGAAGCAGCTAGAAAATGTCTCGACATTACCGTGCGAAGGATAACAGGTGAAAGTCTAAAAAAGAACCCTTCCGTTTCTTACCTGCACAAACATGTCATATTTTCTACCTATTGTCTTGTTACGACTCTTTATTTACCTCGTTCTAGACAGTTGGAATAAGAAATAATAAGTAACTTACAAGCCTGTTCATCAAACTTGAAAAGTTTGATATATGATATGTGTGTGTGTGTGTGTGTGTGTCACTTTTTTTGACTTCAGATTTTTGACTGTTTTGTCGCTTGTGGTAGCTCAACGGGAACATCTTCAAAATGGCTGACAAAGTTTTGATGGTTTAAAAAAAAATTGGAAATTTTAGATTTTGGAAAAGTAGAATAGGAATAATATCTGATTAACCAGTGTTATCTTTTGAGGAAATCCTTCAAAATAACTTACAAAGTAGTTAGCCATTTAATATACTATCATGTCTCAAAAAAATGCTTTCAAGTTTGATTCTAATAGGTTTCATTGTAAAAATGTTACAGAAGACAATTAATAGGTTAGATATAAGTTAGAACAATAGAGTTAATTCAGCTGCTGTAATAATTTTTTCGTTGTTAAGGAGTTACATTTACTAAAGCATGCTAGAATTTTCCTCTTAAATTTTATTTCGGATCTATCAATTTTGCTTTTGACCTTCGTTTACTCTTAAGAGCCAAAAACAATGTTTAGTTCTTTGTATACCATTACAAAATAATTGCGTAAACGAAAGTTAACATATTTTAGTTTTGGTAAAATAGAAGTACCGTTATGAACTTCTGAAAGGCAATTTGATACGTTCAATGTTTGACTTTTGTGATTTTTAACCCGTAAGTACGGACGTGTCGTCTCTCAGACTACTCGTAATATTTAAATACAGATATTTTTATTACTAATTTTTTTAGAAACTTGTTACTCGGTATACTCTCAATCTAAGACGTCTAAATTACACTGCCGAAGTAAAACTGATTTGGGTCGAATAGTACTCGTGTTACTGTAGTTAGAAAATCGTCCGTCGTCTGCCAGACTACACGTCAGTACGAATGTTTTACTTTTAGCTATTGTAATACCTATTTTACCAAAAATTTTTGTTTTATTTATTTTGTTTTTTGAATTTTATTTTATCTATAAGTGCTTATGTAACCCCCCAGAATTGAAATAATAGCCATATTTTATTTAGTTTTGTTTTAACTTAATAAGTTAAAAAATATGACTTTTTCCTATTTTTTTACTACCGTCGTATAATAAATGGTGTTACTAAAATGGTATTCTGTTATTTTGGGATTTCTAAATAATTTCGACTATTGCAAGATATGTATTGAGCGTATGTAGCAACATTAGATACAGTATTTTTAAGTTTTTTGAAAAAAAAAACAAACAAATCATCAGGTAGTCCCACAGACGACACGGCCGTGACAACGTACTGAAACTGGTACGACCGTACTTAAGGGTTAAACTTAAAGTTACATACATACACTCTGAAAATTAGTAACTTTATCCGAGCGAATTCATTAGTGCTATCCACACATGATACAAATATACAAGGTATAACCACTTGGTAGCAAAAATGCGGCCGGCTTGCGCATGACGTCACTCGGTGCTAATTCGCGATGAATGCAATGTATTAAGCATAGGGATTTCTTATTTATAGTAACTAATTTCTTATTTTATGCTTTTTTGAAGATAATGGGGGTGTAAATTCAGTTAGTACACTAAATATGAATATACATTGTAAATGTATAAACAGCTAAATGTATGTCCTTGCACTTAAAAATGAAAACTAAACATTTATGAATGTGGCGCGTGATTCGTTTTCGTTTACGTTTCAGTACTCTTTTAGCGAGCGTTGTTGTTACGTGTTCTTCTTTACAAAAATCGGAACCATGAAACGCAATCAACGTTTTTTCTTTGTTTGATCTCTTTTTAAATTAAGAGATGGTAATGCTTCCGGAAGCAATAATTTTCGTTGATTTGGTATATTTAATAGTTCTGCTTGCAAATTACGCTTGTAATCACTTTCTATAAAGTGAGCTGAACAAATTCTGGCTGCAAATTATAAACAAACAAAAGTATACCAATTGTGTTGTTATTGTACGTGCAAAAGCGCACCGTTTTTTATATTAATTTTATTCCGCCGATTACACAAATTAGTCCATTTCTTCGCAGTAATAGAATTTGCGGCGAATCGAAAAAATCGTACATGTTTTGCATTTTTTCTGTATTTCCGCATTTAAAAACCGCATACGAAGGTGTCTTATTATATAGACTGTATAAAAACCTTAGGTTAATATTTAACCTAAGATAAAAACAAACAAAATAAATGAATGGAAATCAATAAATTCATATTAAGTCGCCTTTGATTCAGCACCGAACTACGTCACGCTTAGGAAATCGTGGTGGGGCTACCCTGCGCGCGGTTATACCTTGTATAATTTGTATCATGCTATCCACATTTTATAAGAAAATATCAAATGTTCATTGAAATCTCAAGTTTCAATTCGAATTACTAGATTTACAGCTGTTACTTTGGTGACATTCGATATTTATAATCAAAACCACCCCCGACCTAATTTAACTTGTCTCTAGTAATTACCTTTCAAGTTGTTTTTTTTTTAAATCAAGAGAGCGATTAAGTTACTTGATTTTTACATAACTTTGTAATTAATTTTATATAATCGATATCTGGTTTAAATCGGAAATGAAGGTTTACATACGAAATATGAAATTAATGCGGGATAATTGTAGTTTTTGACTTCTTAGTGGAAATACCGGTTTGATGTGAATGCCTTAATTGTAAATGTAAGGAATTCTAACCCTTCACTTTGTAGGTACCTAAATATTTAAATTTCTTTTTTCAATTTTCAGGATGCTAGATTGAAGCAACTTGTGGAAGAGTACCACGAGCGGTGGGATATAATTGCCCAGCATTTTTCTGACCGTTCGGATGTGCAATGTCAGCAAAGATGGACCAAAGTAGTTAATCCTGAACTAGTCAAAGGTCCATGGACAAAAGAGGTTAGTATTGTATAAGCGATGGCGGCTTATATACTTGTCACACATTATGTAACTATTTTAATCTTTAACCCCACCCTTTATTGCTTAGTATAATTTATAGTGGCTTTGTGTTGGTAGTAGTGAAATGCAAGTCTGTCAGCCTTTTGTTCTCACCCTTCAAAAATTCTACCATGCATGGGTAGATGTTAAAATGTATGAGTAAAGAACAGAGGCACCCTTCTCGACATACCGGTTCCCACAGAGTTACTTACTTTGAATAGGACGTTGCCCTTCTATCATTTACTACCTCCGATGATGGTGATGGACAGGTCTTCCGTCTTTAGTTGTCCATTACTTATTTCCTTTGCGTGTTACCTAGTACGATTTGCGTGTTGATCCATATGCCATGTTATTCCCTTTACGTGTGTTGGTAAGGGAAACCACATTTTATAATTCGAGTTTCGCTTAACGCTCCATCGAATATTAAAATTTGTATTTGTCTCTACGCGTCTACGCACATTTTTTCAAAACTTGTTTTCTATAGGTGGATACACAAAATTGAAAGGGTAAAGCAAAAGTCTTCGGAGTTTAATAAAAAGATTTTCTCCGATTTTTCATTATACCGAATGTCACAGCATTTTTTTAAATGAAACCGAATTCATCATATGTATTTCGAAATTGATTGAAAGGCGAAGCTCAAAATTGGCAATTAAATCACCGTATGTGTGTTACGTTAAGTAATATAATATGTCCCAACTGTTTTCTGTTTTCTAAGAATTACATATGTAAAAAAATCAATGTTAATTTCATCGAAGTCTGACGCTGGGTGATTAAGTCGAAACTAGTAGCGTTGTAGGTATACTATTTCACTTCAAATATACAATTTTAGGCGGGATTAAAAAAATATGTAATTTGTGTTCCCCGCAAGTCGATATTTTTTGAATTACTTACCAAATTAGGCTTTTTTCTGTGAATTGGGCAGGATTTTTTAAACGAATAAATAGATAAACTCCCAACAAATTTTCAGCTGAAAATTTCGTTGAATTCTGTAAATAACCAATGAAACTGAAACGCTCTGTATATTTTTATGTAAGTACATAAAAAAAATATATTCATCCTATTTAAAAATATCAAAATCAAAAGTTTCATCAAATATGTACCTACCTACTTAGCCCAAAAAAAGGGGTCATTTTTTGGATTGAAGAATTACTAATTGTACTCTTTTTACTATTAAAGGTAAAACAACAACCAATGATTTTGCCTTATACATTTATTATTAACATTAATAATATTGGAAGTTTTTGGAAAACATTAATTTACAGTTTCAAAAAAGTTAATGCCATTTGACAAAAACGGTCATTTTTATTCTAAAAAATAAAACAAAAACTTGGAATTGGGGAACAGGAAACACTGCTATAATTCCCACAAGTTTAAAGAAACTGAATGTGGTAACAAAAACGGGTTAAGTGGAAAACCGGAACCGCTATGGTCATATGTATACAATTTATATAATTTTTACGTGTTTCGATAGCAACAGTTAGTTGTTTATCGAAGGTTCGTGCATGTGAGCTGTTATGGTTTTTATGCTTTTAAAGCTGTAGGAGGAGGGGGGTGGTAGAAATAAAAACCTTCATCCTCGTACGAAAATCAGTCCGAAGTCAAAATATGAAATGGTGTAGGTTATCCTACCGCAAAACAATTCGACTGTCTAGGAAAGGACGAAAAAGCTATTAAGATAAGTGAAAAAAAAAGTGAAAAAAAGTTATATTAGAAGATGACCATTGTGTGAGGCCAAAAATGTTGGCAAAAACGATGTCTTGGAGATAATAAAAGTAACATAAATCAAAAACAATTAAAAGGTGTGTACATTGGCAGTTGACAAAATCGACAAGGCTCAAAAATATTAATATTCAAAACTTGTAGAGCCGTGACATGTTTTTCTCTCTACCCTATGCAAATCAGCAAAAAAAGGTGTAGTAGTTGTCGCCGATGAGAAATGTTTAGATTCCAGTTTTAATTCACCTGTTTACCAATTAATAGGCTCTTTCCTGCTTTACTGTATAAAAATATAGTAACGCCATTAACATTAATTTTCAATTTCAAGATAGGTGATCATCCTATTTGTTCAAATTTTAGACGTCACTCGGTTATAATAACCGGTTAAGAATAAACAGTTCTCTTCACCTTTTTATGTAAGGAAATTAATTGTTTCTTGGAAAGGACTAAAATATTTTGTTTTTCCATAATGAGGACAAAAAATAAGACTAAACACAAACTAGTGAGTGTCCTTGAGCATGTTGGAAAGTATCTCAATTATTGGCAAAAATTAACGCCCCATCACAATAATTTATTTGCCACCTGCTTCGTACTTTTTAATAGGTATGATAATGAACTTGAACTTAGCATGACATTAACAATGCATATCTTAATAATGTTATAAATACAACCAACGTTTCCGCTTTTCTCTCTTCCACGTTTTCTTCCTGACGGTAATTATCAAACATCTGCTGTACCATATATTTTCAGAACTTTACGCACCGATTGCGTTTTTCAAGGATTCTCATAACGCTTTTGTTTAAGATATTAGAAATTGTTTAATAGTGGTGGCCCTTTCACAGGTAGGTTATCTAGACACTCCTTGTTCCTTAATTCAAACTACGCGGTCATGGTCAAATCAAGCACGACTATTTTTCTTCTTGATTATCCAACCCCCTTTTCTTCCATTAACCAGTTCTTAACCTTTGTTAGTTGTGTAATTTGTGAGGAGTCGACACATCAATTTTTATTTTTGATACATTCAAGTTCAATAAAAATGATCAAAGTGCATGCAAACAAAAGTTGGAATTCACAATGAATAACGATCTTTCGTGCTATAGATTTGCACGTGCGTTTTCTTTGCAACGACCTGTATTTGTTAAACTGACCAAAACAGGTTCCGCTGCGAAATATCATGGCTTTATCAGTATTGAAAACTCTTCATTTATAAAATAAAGGTATAACGTGGAGAATAAGTTGGAATCTTGCTGTATGCATAGACGTTTCCTTCAACGCTAAAACAGTTATTGTCGAAAACCGTTAGCAGACGAAAAATTTCACTAAACCACTTAGAAAATAGAAAGGGGTCGTGTCATGTGGTCTTTCATCAAACTTTACGGAAATTAACAGATGTTTGGAACGGTAACGCCCTGAATTAATTTGGGTAGTCGTAATTACAATCAAGTTTATTCCCATAACGTATGGGAAAATTGTTCTTTAGAAATTCGGCAGATCCGCAGATGCCTCGATAAATATCAGGGATGTGTCATGAAATCCGCCACGCTACCATTTGTTTCAATGGGAATATACAGGGTGTTTCAGGAGGAATAATAAAAAATATTTTAGTAGGTGGTAGTGTATAAACGAATTGCAATACAAAATTCCATATATTATAACATTTGTCCCATTTTTATTGAGTACAGAGATACAGCTGTTAGTCTATAAATCCAAACAAACAAAAGGCAAATGTGACGTTCAAAGTTTATTTTCAAACCTTCCACCACTGAGTTCAATACATGTTCGTTTCGTGTGTTGATGTGAACGTTATGTTACCGCATCGTCTTAGAGGACCCCGTTATCTACACTTTCTTGAAAATGAGCTTCCAGCATTATTGGAAGAGATTCCCCTGCGTATGTTCTACCAGCATGACGGCGCTCCTGCACATTCTAGTCGTCAGATGACACATCATCTCCGCCTAACATTCCCCGGAAGATGCATCGATGGATATGGTCACGCCCCACAAGTCCCGGGACCTTACCCCTTTGGATTTACACACTAACAGCTGTGTCTCTGTACTCAATAAAAATTGGACACATTGTACACGTGAGTAATTATGCTGTATTTATTAAAGAAGAATAAACAATCAGTCAAGATTCTGCAACCTATGCGCCTCTGGTTCTAATTTTTCATTTTATTTTCCCAGGCTTGCCTGTTATCTCTAGAATAAATTAAAGTATGGAATGTAGTATATAACTTTGTAAATATCCATTTTATGGGAAAATGTTTCAAATGGAAGTTATTTTGATGATTAATTTCTCATCATATGGCATTTTTTACTTTTTTATTTTTTTGAAACAAAAAGCGCAACAGACAAAAACTATTTTTCTTTAATGACAAGATATATCTATAGCCAACTTTTTTGATAGTGTGTTTTATTCTCTTTTCAAAAATATAAAATGTTAGTACCGTTGCATTGGAAAAATTTTGAGAAAGTCACGAAAAACTGCGTGTATTTCAACAAAACATTCAACAATGCTTATTAATCTAGTCGCCCATGACCATTTTATGCGCATCTAGCTATTGAAACAATTGAACGTTTAAATAAAAGCACCGTATACAAAATTTTTTTTAATGACAATAGATACTCATAGCCCACAAAATAAACGAACTACAATAATGTTAACTAAAAATGAACTTGCTAAGAGTAAAAACGAAACAGTAATTAAGTTTAAATGGAAAACTAGAGAAAATTTGAAAATGTGATCCATTCACAACTTGACAGTGATACATCCGTCGTTCAAATCCATCAAAGGAATTTTGAACAATATCAGGAGTGATCACTCTAATTGCTGTTTGAATACGATCTGTTAAAATTTCAATATCTTCTGGCATGTCAAAGTAAACTTTATTTTTGAAGTGGCCTCACAGGAAAACATGTAGTAGACTTAATTCAGGCGAACCAGGTGGCCATTCTATTACCACCCCTTCAATCCATCAATCCATTACGGAATGCTTGGTTTAGAAATTGGCGAACTTGAACTTCATAGTGAGGAGGGACTCCATCCTGCTGAAACTATATTCGGTTATTATGGGGTATATCGGGATCATCTTTATTAGGAAATAAAACAGCAGTAATTATGTAGAATGCGGGGCCATGCACCAAACCGTTTCAATTTTTCCTCTATAAGAGAGTAT
This sequence comes from Pyrocoelia pectoralis, assembly GCA_036250285.1. NCBI lineage: Eukaryota > Metazoa > Arthropoda > Insecta > Coleoptera > Lampyridae > Pyrocoelia > Pyrocoelia pectoralis. The sequence continues at coordinate 12,775,747 of CM070075.1, forward strand.
TACTAAACAACTAAGAAAAGCTATAACATAATGACTACAAGTCACTAAATCACACAATTCAATAAATAAATAATAGCATAATGAGTAGCGAAAATGTCAAAACTTGGTGCATTTGTCTAGAGATGGCGATATCATAAAAATGCAAGTATCGTTCCGTAACACGATCGATATTTACAAGCAATACTATTGGGCATACGTGTGAAATGGATCAATAACTACCAACAAATATTTATGCGCATGACAGTCTTACTTTTACGAATTCGTAATTTGTATTGTTATTTTTTCAAAGCAACCATAAATTGTGCGACTTCTCCTTTCCCTTTTATAAGTTATCCACTCCCTTTTGAGTATTCTACAACTTCTTTAGTTATCGATTATGTACAGCGGTTTTTATAGGCTATCCGTTAGTATATAGAGCGATATTAAGCTAACAGGAATAAATTCTGCGCATTGATCTGTGTCATAGGTTAAGAAGAGGATTCCGCAATTCGTTTTTATCCGGCTCCTTTACTATTTTAAATTAATTACTGGCTAGGTATATAATAAATAGATATCGACTTGACTTATCGATTACGTGTATTTTTCAATTACAAATTCTAGAGTCCCTAAGGGACTCTTAACAAATTCTAGGAACTCTAACAAATTCATACCTATAACGCCACCTATTGAACAGTAGACTTTAACTCTGCAATTAAGTGCATAGCAAAATAATGTCTTTTCAAACAAAAGGGTCGTTTTCCAGTTCAATTTTTTTTAAATTTTGCCCATAAGAGACCCCTTCCCTATCATTCCTAAAATTTCTTTCCGAAATTGAGATGGATCCGCATACTCCACTGTGTTACCAAACAAAATGTTGCCTCATCCGTTTTTCTGAAGCCTAATAGCGTGTATTTTGCTTATGAACTGTCCCATTTAAACAAAATGTTGCCTCATCCGTAAAGAAAATATTTTTGTGGAAATTCGCATCGTTTTCGTGTACGGATGCAATTATCTTTCTTTAAAATGCTCTGTACATTAGGTTTAGGCAAAGAATATACTCGTTGGTTTAGGCACATCATGATTTGTAGCAAGTTAGCGAATAGAAACGTGTGGGTTTTGAACGGCATCCATTTTCATTTTCCTTGTTAGTTGTTGCTGCGATTCTTGTCGTTCTTGGTAAATCTTTCACAGCTCCCGTTTCTTGAAATTTGTGGAAAATCTTGCTTACCGTAAACCGAGAAATGTTGTATTGGAATTGGAACAGCAAGTCTCCTCCTTCTTTCTCCATATCCCAGAATCATTAAAATTTCGATCCGGAGTTTTTCAGATAATTGTTCCACTATAAATAAACTTGTTTCGCATACAATAGAAATCCATAGATGATTTTGAGAGGTTGCTAAAGTAATTGTTGAACGTTGTTGAAATACACCTACACACAGTTTTTCGCGGTTTTGAGCAAAATTTTTCTGATCTAAGGGTATTAATATTTTATATCTTTAAAAAGAGAATAAAAAAGTCTATCAAATATGTTGGCTAAAGATATATCTTGCCATTTGAAAAACTAAATTTTTTGATCGTAAGTTCATTTCTTATATTGTGATTTTAATATCTTGTTTCAGGAAGATGAAAAAGTGATTGAATTGGTGAAAAAGTATGGGCCAAAAAAATGGACATTAATTGCGAGGCATTTAAAGGGGAGAATTGGTAAGCAGTGTCGAGAACGATGGCATAATCATTTAAATCCTAATATTAAAAAAACTGCCTGGACTGAAGTTGAAGATCACATAATTTATCAAGCGCATAAAGAGTGGGGTAATCAATGGGCAAAAATTGCAAAATTACTTCCTGGAAGGTAATGTTTCATTTAATTAACTTTAATGTGTTACTCGTTAATTAATAGGACTGATAATGCTATTAAGAATCACTGGAATTCAACTATGCGGCGAAAGTATGATGCAGATGGTCGTATTCCTGAAGGGGAAACCCGTCGCAGTCGAAACCGTAAAAACCCAACTCGTAACATTGAAATTAGACCAAAGCCCACTTCACATACAGACACATCATTGGATAATCATTGTTTAAGGCAGGAAAGTGTGCCAGTTTCTTTTGGAGATGTACGTAATACTTTTGAAAATTTAAAACCTAATTTTTATTTTTGTAGGAATACGGAGTGGAATTCTATGACCAAACCAGTAGCCAATCAAGCGGGGGAGGATTATCAGCAAATGGTGCTACACCTAGTCCCAGCCCGCTGACACCTGTCCCAACTCCCACCTCTTTCATGGTTAATCCTTACGAAAGACTGCAACCTTCTCCGCCTCATGAACCAAATACAAACCAAATACCATCATTCCAGTATCTAAATTCTGATATTTATTCAAAACAAACAAGTCCTGTTAAGCTTATTCATCTTAATGACGATTTAGGATTAGAAATTGGTTCAGGAATTAGTCCGTTAAAGGGATCAGATCTGAACCAACACTATATAAAGACACGTAAGTAGTAGTGCCTTATATTTCTAGAAAAAATGAATCATCGCCATAGAATTATAAAATGTTTGACATTTCAGGTTTGGTGCCTTCTAATTATCAAACTGAAAATACTGTAGTACCTGTACCTTTAAATATGCCCACACGCGCAACTACTCCCTCAATCTTAAGGCGAAATTCACGATGTAGGCGAAGAACAAATAGTCACGATACCTCTTCAGAATATATTCTTCCAGATCTAATTTCGTCTAATAACGAGGTAAGTATATTAATTATCTACACTATGAGTACTAACTAAACGTTTAGGAGGTTCATATATTAATTGATAAGTACAAATCACTTTGTACTTCACCCATTAAAAATGGATCGACACCTATTAAACAACTTCCATTTAGTCCCTCACAATTTCTCAATAGTCCAAATTTATCTTTCGATGTTACATTAGCATCAACACCTCTCAAGCAAAATTCCACTCCGATCAAAGTTGAAAATGGAAGGGTAAGAAAGAGACGGTTTTTAAATTACGATTAATTTTGTATCCTTTAGGATCGAAGTTATAGTCCATTAAGTACACCAAACGGTTTACCGAATCCCGACAAAATGGATTCAAAACCGTCAACCTCAGATGCCATAACACCTCATAAATTAGACAGAAGTTCCATGTTAGATGAAATACCTCGTACTCCGACGCCTTTTAAAAAGGCGTTAGAAGATCTCGAAAAAAGATCGGGTCCATTAAAAAATCTTCCCGATACACCTACAAGGTTGGAGGATATTACCGAAATTGTTAAAAAAGAACAAGATTTGAGTATGCAGTATGATACAGATAGTAGCATGATGATGTCGGTAAGTATAATATTTTTGTGTCGACGAGCCTTCTGTTTGTTGCTTACCTGTACTTAAGATTGGGTTTTTCCAACATTGTTAATGAGTAAACCGAGTAAAACATTACCAACAAGATCAGGACCACTCGTTAGCTTAAAATAGTTGTAACCTATGCTCACAATTTCCGAAGAAATGTTTTATTAGCTTGTTGCATGTTGAGACTTCTTTGTTTGATAAGTGTAGTAAAAAATAATGCTTCTTGTGATATGAAATACCGTGTTATTGGAAAAATGCATAACTTTCTTAGAAATTCAGATGTCGAAAACAACTTTATGGTTAGTTAGATAAAGGTGAATTCTTTTTGAATTATGTACTTCGTCAGTTTTATCCATTCGAAAAAAAATCATACATCCACGATGATGATACATGAACTAATTAAAATAGGCTCAGTGGAAAAAATATTTGTAATTAACAGACTAAATGTGTATTGACATTGACATAATAATCTGTTCCAATTGTTTCTCGATCTCGGACACCCATGATATAGTTTTTTTAAGTTGCCAAACTCTGTGATTGCATTTTTAAAAAGTTTTCATACCTGTGGCGAGTTATATGTATAATCCATCGACATATAGAAGCAGGGATACTGCAGGTGAGAGAGAGGGTAAACGTGGATGCCTAGTTCTAGCTTTATCTGTCGCGTATCTATCGGTTGCTGCATTTTCATGGGAATGCAACGACCAATAGATACGCGACAGATAAAGCCAGAACTAGGCCTCCACGTTTACCCTCTCTCTCGCCTGCAGTATCCCGGCTCAGCATAACCACGTGCAGTCTATTTCTATATGTCGATGGTATAATCTTAAATTGACCCTTGCCATAAAATTAATGGGCGATGCAATTTCAGCTACTGTCTCCATTGTTTGGTATGCATATTACACTACAAATTTGCAAATACAGCTCTACTTAGCAAACAAGATAGTTGGAGAGGGGATACCGGCGCTAGAGTAGCTTTTAAGGTACAATCCGAAAAAAAATATTTGAGCGCTTAATTTAAATGTGTATTGTTGGATAGACATAAATGTATTGTATGCTGCATGAGAAGTCATCAGAAAGACTGATTTTAACAAACAAGAGTAACACAATAAAAGGATTAAGTAATAAAACACACGCGTAAAATGTCAGCTAGACACTGTAATAATTTACTTTCAGCTGTGAATGTACACCTTAGAATTCTCAAATATGATTGGACAAATAATTTGCCGCGTCAAAAATTTCAAATACATTATTTTAGTTGACATATTTTCCGACTATCTTGTTTGCTGAGTGGAGCTGTAGGCAACAGTGCAACGCTACGTAGGACAGAAATCATAACCTAACAGCGTGTGAGTTCAATTATAAGATAAACAGTCACATTTACATTAGGTGTTTTCTTTTTGCATCGCCACAGGGTTAGGTAAAGTCACACTCATCACGTGATTGAAATGCCTTGCGTCATGTAGACATTTCTACCTCAGGTTAATCTAAAACTTAAATAAAGCTTTTAAAACGAATAGGGTTATTGAGACACTGAGTCAAATTATTTTTATAAAACGAATGGTGTGTTATTGACAGCGCTGACTTAAGTCTACCACAACCTGCAAAAAGAAAACACCTATTAGCAAAACTATCACTTTTTCATGGATGACCGTGATCCAGAAACAATTGGAATTGATAATACCTACAGCTCTACTCAGCAAACAAGATAGTTGGAGAGGGGATACCGGCGCTAGAGTAGCTTTTAAGGTACAATCAGGAAAAAAATATTTGGGCGCTTAATTTAAACTTGTATCGTTGGATACACATAAATGTATTGTCTGCTGCATGAGAAGCCATCAGAAAGACTGATTTTGACAAACAAGAGTAACACAATAAAAGGATTAAGTAATAAAACGCACGCGGAAAATGTCAGCTGTAAACTGTAATAATTTACTTTCAGCTGTGAATGTACACCTTAGAATTCTCAAATATGATTGGACAAATAATTTGCCGCGTCAAAAATTTCAAATACATTATTTTAGTTGACATATTTTCCGACTATCTTGTTTGCTGAGTGGAGCTTTACAGTATCTAATATCTGTCTGTGCTCCATTTTCAACATAGATTGGTGTTTTCACTCAATCATTGCTTCTTTCAATCAAATATTCACACAGTGTAGATCTCTGTTAATGTATAAACCATTTTCATTTGCATATACATTAGGATTAGGAATTAGGATAACTGGTGTTGGTTATTGGAACCCCATGCCTAGTTAGTCTTGTATCTCCCCACTTGACTTTAAATGTGAGAGCCAGCGATGAAGAGCAAGAATAAAAACGTACTAAATTGTAATATTTATTATCGTAATTTTGGGGTAATAAATAATATAGTAAGTGTAGTAAGTTAGAATATACAAATAATACAAACAAAATCCTTCAAACTAATACTACATAAAATTAGAACGTTAAATCTTTTGTTTTTATATCTTAACATAATTGCATTTGCAAAAGGTTTGTCTTCAACTAGAATAACATCATCACATTGTTTCGTCCAATTCTAGCAACTCATAATGTTAACGTGTTATTCCATGCTTCCTCTTCTTGTTTCACACTTCCCCAAATCATTATTGTTATTGTATTGTTGATTTATTAAATTTAAATCCATATGATATGACAAAGGGGAAATGTCAAAACTGTGGACCTTTTCCTTTAAATGCCACTTCAAAATTATATTGTACGTACATCATTTGTTAATATTTAATTATGGTATGAACTTATATCTCTGTCAACGATACGCCATGTCAGCTTTTCTTCAATTACTTCTGTGGTACTTTGTTAACGTGAACATTATTGCGAGAGGCATTGTCTAAAACCACAACAGATTGGGAGAAGGAGGAGGGTAGTTTAGTTTGGCTGTTTGACTTGCAGCATGTCTCATAGTGGACATTTAAACGTTTCTAAACATTTACAGACAAATCCATTCTCTTCTCCAGCATTTATTAGACAATTACCTTTTGGGATGTTACAAATTAAACCATTTGTTTTACAATAATTCCAACTTTGCAGTATAGTGTGGTTGCTGTGAATTTAAGTTTCATCTAGAAGATAGATAATTGGTCGGTAGAATTGGAAGAAATATATTATATTTTTGCAAATATTGTCTTTCCTTCCGATTATTTCAGGTTTTTTTTAAATCTACAATATCTTACAATTTCCACAGAATCTATCTTTTAAAGTTACATACCAGTTACCAGTTCATGATTAGTACATGTAAATCCTGAAGTTTACTTTTTTGTAGTTTGACTGTTCGTTACCATTGATTTTAATTGAAATTCTTTTCATGAACTTAAAAATACGATAATTGCAATTTGCTAATTTCCTTCCTGTGCCAACAAAAGGATTACAATTATGTTAAACATTACAACTTGCATAATGTGTATATTATATTCCTTAGACTCCTTAGAGTGACATGTCCAAAAGTAAATTAATTCCATTTGATTATTATGAAATGCTGAAAAAATGTAATTTTTAATCATTTGTGCAATCTTTCCTATTGTCATTGTTTTATTTTGTGGATCCGCACTCCGAAACTAAATTTTTTTTATTTTTATTTTTTTTGTCTGTTCACTTGGCTTTCACTAGCAGTACAAAAAAAGGATTTGGGCTTATTATACTGTCCTTTTATTTTTTAAATATATTTGTTGGTGTCATGCATAATATTTATCTTCCAAATATTAGTTTTAGAAATGGCAGTGTCACAAACATTATAGATCATGGAATTCTGCATTTCAGTTTTTTATAAATTTCTTTTTACTGTATCTAATGAAGGGTCATTGTTGAACTATAGCTACAAACATTTTTATATTAGAAGATGATTGTATCACTGGTATATAATTCAAGTTTGCAGTAGTATCTTCAACAAAATTATTATCTATAAGCATAATTCAGCAAGTATGTGTGAGAACCACTGTAATTATCCATACATATACGAAATTTAGTATTTTGATGCTTATACCATGTTAAAAACTGAATTCTTTTTGTGTAATTGAGTGTTATGGGTTTTTTTAATTTCATAACACTGACAGTGTTGCATATATTATTAAACCATAAACATTTTTTGCATGCCCCTTGTATATATAATTTTTTTGTGGTATCCTATCATTGTAACGACTTTTCTTTGATTCTGTAACATTATTTGTATCACTCTCTTCTTCATAGATTGATAGATTGAGTGTAAAGAATATCATTGTAACGACTTTCTTGGATTCTGTAACATCATTTGTATCACTCTCTTCTTCATAGATTGATAGATTGAGTGTAAACAAAGCTTCTATTTTTAAGTCCAAGCTCTTCCAACACTGTGTGCGATCGTCTATGGTTATCAATTGTGTTTGATGGAAGAATTGTTTGAAATAATAACAATTTATTTTGAAGGGATAAATACATGGAAGACACTGCTTGTAACATTATAATTTAGCAACCCTTGTTTATTGTTTTACCAATTAAAACCTGTAATGTTATTACTAAAGACGTAGGTAGTGTCGAAATCCGTTAAGTTATTTTAAATTAAATTTTCATGTTATTACAATAATATATAATTCAATGATGGAATTTCGAGTTACGATAAAATTACAAGTTTACATAATATACAAAGATGCAACGTTAATTCTAAATTTATTTGGGTTATAAGTATCTATAAAGATGAAATGGTCAGTTACGTAAGTGTAGTGAGGATAAATTTTTATCCAAATGTATTAGGGTGATTTTAGATCATTTTCCCAATCACTTTGCATTCGATTTTAGTTTCCTCTTGCCTCTCTACTGTATCTATAGTTATTGATCTGAATTCTTTATAAAAGTTAAAAGTATGTTTACTGAATGACTGTATTGTTACAGAATGATAGTGGTTATCAAACAGTGAAGAGGAAAAATGGCCCTTTAATTGCCGGAGGGAAAGAGAATATTTTACCAAACAAGAGAGTTCGTAAAGCATTGGCACCTGTGTGGAGTACAACCAGCATTAATTCTTCTGATCTTTCATTTGCTATTGAAACTCCGGTAATAACACTGTAGATTTTGTAGTATTTCCTTCCTTAAAGTAGTTGTAGAACTTTGTTCATCTTGTATGTTATCTATTTGAAGCTACTATTATTTTAAATTTTTGTAATTTTACTCTTAACTTCCAGAGTAAGTCGTTGGGTGAAGATATATTATTTTCAACTCCCTCCTCAATAATGAAAGATTCCTTGGTGGGTGTATCTGGAATCATGGAGATGAGTCAGTCAGGATCCTCCAAGGTATTGGATTGGTTTCATTTCGGCGATCATATTTAACTCCTTTTTATCCACACCTTTCCCTACTTCAGTATCCCACATACATTTTTACTGTAGGGTTTTATTTATTTTGGTTTAGGTCTTTTTCTATGCTTGAGTTTGTATAAAGTAGCATGTTTTGACTTCATTTTGCGTTTGAAATTCTTCTTATTTTTTCTTGCTCTCAACTTCTCTATTCTGAAAGTGGTTCTACTTAAAGTATATTTAGCATATTAATTAATACGTCACTTTAATCATTAAGTAGGTGACATAATGGCCATATTAGATGAAATAAAATGCGATAGTTTTTACTAATATTTTAGAATGATTTAAATCCAATTTTAAAGCAATGTTTGCCATATTATTTTTATATAAACGAAGTCGTCAAGATTTATAAAATATGTGTTGGGTGCTTGATAAAACAAAATTATAGTATAACGCCTAATACATAATAAAGGAGGGTTAGCGGTTCTTTTTGGAGAAGCTTTTAAATCTCTAAGTTGTACAGTGTTTGAATAATTTATGATATTAATGTTGTTTTTGTAAAATTGTATTCATTTTTATGCTTTAAATTTTTTTTTTTAAAATAAGGGCGATTTTATTTGAAAAATAATTTTCTAATTGTATATATTAATTTTGAAAAAATGCATGTGTTAAACACTAATGAAATCCTGTATACCTCCTAATTTTCTCCTCTAGTCCTTGACTGTAAGTTACTGATTAAACAACCAAAGGATATTTCCCAAAACCCATTTTCCTTTACAAAAGCGCTTGTGCCATTTTATTATGATCGCAAGTATAATTCTTCGCATTTTTCTGACTACTTTTTAGTTAAGGTTTAGTACTTTTAGGACAAGTGAACACTAAATGTAATTCACACCATTACATGCAGCACTTAAACTAATTTTTATTCATACAGTGCATGTTTATTGTTTGTTATTTGTGTTGTTGAATGATTGACTATCAAATGCAAAGCGTACACAGTCAGTGTTACCAAAAATTTCTGTTATTTTTTTTATTATTTTATATGTAGATACGCACTGTTTTAAATTTGTAGTTTTATTGTTGCACCTGAATAATTTATTTTGAAACTATATCATCTGTAGGTTAGCTTTAAGGTTGTCACACTGGTGCTCTTTCCTGCAAGAGGCGACAATTCAGAAAATAATTTTAATTGGACCATAATTATGGAATTGTTACCTTTCTGTTATTGTCGCTTTTTCATTACATATAGGCTAGGCTTGGTATGTAGCGTGTGGGTGTATGTTTGGGTATTGTAGCTTTATATCCTTGTCCCGGCAGCGACTGCATCCAGACAATGCCCAATCCCGAGTCCATGGTCAGCGTAGTGCTGCAGTCAAACGTATCACCTTCGGGGAGCCTGATTCACCTCAACCTCCTAAGGTGAGCCCTGCCTAGCCTATTGCACAAATAAACTGTAGGTATATTTATATTTTATTTTATTAGCTGTGTACTAACTTATTTATATTTTTGCTATTGTTTTCATTTTTATATTGGCATTATTTCGTGAAATTGGTTTTGGACTTTTGGTCAATACGTAACATAAATATTTCTAATTTTTCACATAAAATGTAAAATATTATTTGCATTATGTAAATAACACCCCTCTTTATTTGAATAATTTGCTATTTTGCTTTCTTGGGGATTTCATCGTTACACACATTTGGCACATACTCTGGCTTATTACTTTATGTACATACTTCTTAAACTTGATGTTTTTTTTTAATGTCAATACCACTGAAAATGAATTTAAGTACAGTCTTTAGAAAGATGAGAAAACTTGAGCCTTAGGAGTCTTTTATTTTTTTACCTTCATAGTGTAATAACACCATTTTACCCGTGCGTTCAATAACTTTAATGGTCATTGTGGAGAATAATAATTGTTACTGATAGGTGTTTTTCATTGATGCCATTTTGCATAAAATTTGACATCTGGTGTGTATTATAAGTTATAACAAACTGTGATTTATGGACTATATTAAGATGAACATAAATACACTTTCTGTACAAATACTGTGACAAATAGGAAGTCTTTCTGTTTGTGTAACACAAAGGACAAAATGCAAGTGCCTTATTTAATTGTTTTTTGTTATTTACTTCGTGTAGTATGTTTTATCACACATTCACAATTTTTATGTTTAATTCCATTTTAAACATCTGTATTAAAGCGAAGTTGAAGCAGTCATTTTTTAAAAACATGAACTGCTAATTGATTTCCATTTTATTACGAAATATTGCTGACATTTTGTGAAATTCGTTATGTATAAAATTTAGTTCCTTTCAAAAAATTTAATTTAAATTTATAAATTTGTTTTGTAAAATAAATAAAGGCCGATTATTGTTATTATTATTTATTAACATTAGTAACAAGCCTTGAAATCCCGCTTACTCTTTTATTAATGTTCAAATACAGTCGAACTTCCATAAGTCGAATCGCCATCGTGCACCAAAAAAAAGTCGAGATATAGAAAATTCGAGGTATAGAAACACCAAAAAATTTTAAGACTTTATTATATAGTATAATAAATCTACATGTTTAAATGTACATATTACTGAAATTATGTAATTGTTTGGAGAAATACAACCTATGACAAAAAGTACATATGTACTACATATGTACATACATATTATTTCTTAAAAAAACTCGTAATTTTTGACTGTCTTTGGCAAAAAAAGAACCAAAATAAAACTGCAAACAAAACTTTAAAGTCTCCGCATTTTATGATCAGTTTAAGAATTTGTGTTGTCATCAGGGAATGAGTAATGAAATGCACGCCGGCGCCGCGTTGATTGCAAAAACATATTGTAGGCATTATCTAAAATTCCCGAAGACTTAAAGAGGGTATTGTGACTAAAATAAGCTGAAAGAATATTAAAGAAACAATTGTCTGTGCTTGAGGTAGATTATAGAATTACCGTTAGCAAACAAAATCCTTTAAAAAGAATTCGAAGAATCTACAGGTAAAAATTTATGATAATCCTTTTGTGAAAGTTCGAGTAAAGGAGCTTCGCTATCCAACAATACACGAAATTTACCTCGAAATATAGAAAACTTCGACGTAAAGAAAATCGAGATATAGAAACAATTTTATATGTAAAATGCGCTCTTGGTGCTAAATTTTCTTAAAAAATTCCAGATATGGAAAAATTCGCCTTACGGAAGTTCGACTTATGGAAGTTCGACTGTATTTAAATTAGAATAATTTTTTTTCAGGCATACTTCTCCATGTGTCTAAACCATTTATTTAGTGATTATGTTTCACATTTATGTACATATATTAGCTGTTGAAGCGTTCATTATGATGTATTGATGAAAAATGGTTTTTTTTGTTATTAACCTTTTTCCTATGTTAAACAGTCCAAACTCAATGCATATTACGGTAGTGGTGTCTTATGTTCTATATTACAAAGGTTTGATCATGAGGTTTTGTCACCATTTTTCTTTATTTAAATAAGAATAGGTTTACTTCATACCACAATAAGAAAGAGAAGTCTTTTTATTGTTTAGGTTATTAAGGGAATGATTTATTTCATTACATCATGTTATTAAAAGTTTTCTTAACAGTATAATAATGGAATGATTTGATACGAATGGTACAGTGACAGAGGGTTTGTAAAGTAATAATATGTTTAAATGGTTCTTGAAAAGAAATATGGATTATTACAGTTAGTTCCATACTTTCTACCGATTTTCATTCAGAGATTGTATAGTATATAGCATAGAATGAGAATTTTATTCTCATTGACTTTAGTTACTGCAACATTTAATTATATCAGTCAATAAATGTCAACTTTGTTATTACAAATAGGGACAGTCACATTAAAATTCCTTTGATTCTTTTAACGTCTTTTACAGCCAGTTATGTCCATTTAATTTATACAAAGGTTAAGAAAGGATAAAGTGTGTAGGTAAAATAGATAGAAATAGTTTTTTTAATACCTTCTTTACTTTCAGATTGACGTGAAGTGGACGATGGTAGCATGTGGTGGTACTCAAGATCAGCTAGAATTAACTGAAAAAGCGCATCGCTATCTTAGGAGTAATGGTTTAAAACCTCGTTCCCTTAAGTTCTAAACATTATTAAGAGCGCCCTTGTACATAGTTCGCAGTTGACTAAATAGTTGAGTAACAGTGGCTTATTTAGTCAATGTACAAACAAGTAGTGCAAAGTTAGTGTATGGATATGGATATATATTGAACTAATTTACATCACTACATACTTATATAAGTGTATTTTATATTACGGAAAGCTGGTTTTTCAAATGTTGTAGAATGACACATTTTAATTCAATAACATGCACAGTTGTGTACCTACAGTACTAGTCTTTATGATGCTTTTCCTCTTGGTAAATAATAATTCAATAGCCGCTATTTGTTATGTATAAATTAATTACAACATTGTAGTGTACAGTTTATAAAATAATATATTTAATTGTTCATTTTTAGTAAATTAACATTACATAAAGAATTAATAAAGGAGATTTTTTATGCAATGTTCTGACATATTTATAATACAAAGACACTAATCTTTGTAAAATATAGATGTTGAACCAAGTTAAAACGCCAATATTAATTTAAATTTATTCGACGAATTTTTATGAAAAATCGTATTAATTGAACTATAAATTGTTGTCCTTCCATCTAAATTTGTTTTATTACTCTCAAACGCTTTAAAAGCAGTGTTGTATTTATTTGAGTGTTTGTGCGTGTCTCTGTATGTGTTTGTATTTTACATTTTGTATTATCACACTAAGGATGGATGAATTACAATTTTATTTAATTTTGTTATCGAAGCTTTATATCTTTTCCTTGATGTTAATTTTTTAGTGATATTTGATATTGATTCAACAATTGAAAGTGTAAATGGAAAATAAAACGATCCTATAATAAGTACAACAAAAATTGTAAATAAATATTTTGCTCGAACACCCCCACTTGCTAATAAATTTTTTAAATATTGTTTTCACTGTTTGAAATGTAATGCTATCTTCAGTGGACTGGAATGACAATTGGTTTGAGTTAATATTACCAATGTGTAGGTTTCATAGGATATATACATTTTTTTCAAGACGCACTGAGAAAATGGCCCTGTCCTGAGTAATACAGGTTATATTTAGTTCATCTATAAAGGTTATTACAAATTACTGTTGATGATAGTTTTGTTCATAAATGTTTAGTGGTGTTTTTTGAATGTCTAACAAATAGAAGATTTAATTGCACTCGACTAGCTGCCTACATGAATGTGTAAGTGTTTCTCCCTCCACAGTGCAGTGAGTGAGTTATTTTGTAATTTTTAGCAAACCTATTGATCCAGTACCTTACCAATGTTGTTGATGAACTAAAACTCTACCAGAAAAATTCTAGTAAGTAGCGGATTGACTTAAACATGTTGCTCTTGGCAAGTGAGTAATAAGTTGTTCTCCATATTAATAAATTTTGTTAGTTATATTTGGTTAACCTTAATTTTTAGACTTTGAAACTTTCTGTTGACTTTGTTATCAATCTGTGGGATATAATTGTATAGTTTTTCAAGGAAAGTGTTAGAAATTGGTCACTGTAGCAGGTGTAAACATTGAATATATGCATCAACTCCAAATGTACCCAATATGTTTTGCATCATTAATAATATTTCTAGTATGAGTTCAAATTTTAATAATAAACTCAAATTTATATGAGAGATTAACACAAAAAATAATCCAAAAAAATTCAAAGATATGGAACAAGCTAATCAAAGACATCACTTTCCTTTTTAGGCTAGATCAACAAGAAAATGAAATCGCTGACGAATTGATAAACTTGATGTTCAATAAGATAAATATGATGGAAAAATTTCATTCAATAATAGAACACCTAAGATTATCACAAGGTTTGTTAGTTAACCATATGGAAAAAAGCACAGAGAGCACCCAAGAAACATAACATGCTGTATATTGGTCACCGGTACAGCAATTGCGAAAGCGATCTAACGGCCATGTGGAAATGTCCGCATATTTGGCTTTGTCTACTGCGACTAACATTAATAGCTGCCAAAACACTGTTATGAACAAATAACGGCCATATTAGCAGCCAATTTTGCAAACTGTCAAAAAAAACAGAAACCTGACTGAATTATAAAATATTTATATTAAACAATAATTGTCTTATTGAGTAATTCATTTGTATCTCGAATAAGTGACGCACATCTGAAGGTAAGTGAGTGTGTTATTGTAAACTGCCTTCATTAGCCTTATTATCCGATTTTGATTCAAAATGCTAAATAGCTGTTGTATGGTAGATTTTGTAGCTGTGAACGGCCAAATAGCTTTAAATTAAAACAGTATTTGGCTATATGAACTCCATAACAGCTATATGGCTTTAAACCTCAGTTAAATGGTTGTAACTGTCATGGACATGCAACAGCCAGCCAAATTCTCTATGTAATTAGATTTCACAGCGTTTTTGCTGTATTTGGCAAAAAGTAATTCCTTTGTTATTTGTGCAGAATTGCTGGAGTAATAATGGCATCTCGTTTTGAAAATACAACTACTGTAGTTAATGTCTATAGATAACTCTACGTCACTGCAAGTATGGACTATGGTCTATGGAGTGATATGAAACTGTACCATTACCATCTACAGAGTATTTATTGAGTTATAAGATATTTAAATTAACAGATTTCTTTTTTAAAAAATAAATGTAATCATAGGTGCAATTACTTGTTTTTATTACATATTACAATATTAATTATGGAGTTCCACAAAGTAAATTTGACATTGATTATACTGCCAGTATAATCAATAATAGTTTAGATGCAATCTTAGAGTAAATAATAAAAATAATTCATTCACTGCATTATAAAAGAGTATGGGGGCGCCATACATGTGCGATTGAAGAAGTACAGTCGACCCGCCATTCCTTTGAATTCCATATTAAAAGCAGCTGAAGTTTTGGATGGCATTTGAAACGGTATAAAAAGTTTCAACAAGAAGCTTCTAAATTAATTTTGTTTAAAATACTTTGTGGAACTCCTGCATTCTGGATTACGATGGGAATTGGGAGGGTAGTCAGAAGTCCACGCGCATATAAGCCACCTAATTCATGTCGTTTGTGCTACTTTCCTGATTAGAGTTGTCCCACCCCGCAACATAAACAAGTAATTGCACTATTTTTTTAATTTTAAATGTACCTAATCTAATCCGTTTCGACACTGTGTGTCTTTATAAAGGGTAACAGATGTGCAATAGCTAAAATTCAAGATTTTCTAAGCTAAGATACAACGTTGAGGAAATCTTTGGTATATTGATTCTCATCAAAAATTCAAAAAAAACAATATTGAATTGAAAAATGGGAATGTATACTTACAAAACTGCCAAAGTTTAATAGCAAATTTTAGTGAGGTTGAATATTTCGTGCTAAACAAAAAACCTGAGATCATGTGCTTAACTGAGACGCATTTAACAGAAAATATAGAAGACTATGAAGTAGAAATTGGAAATTACAATATATGCAGAATGGACTCCACGAGCAGAGCAACAGGTGGTGTGTTGGTATATGTTCGAAGTGATATAAAATACGATGTGCTTGGAAGATGGTCGGTGCAGATGGTATACTGGGTACTTCTGATAAGGGTTACCTTAAATAAAAACAGGTATAAAATAGGTGTTGTGTATCGTTCTCCAAGTGGCAGTAATGGAGTTTTTTTGGATTTTTTGAGGATTGGTGTAATAAAGTCGTAGACGATGACACAGATTCTGTGATAATACTGGGCGATTTCAATATTCACTATAATGAAAATAACACATATTCAAAGCGATTAAAAAGTTACCTTGGGGACAGGGGGCTGAAGCAGCATGTGGACCAGTATACACACATCTCACCAAATGGAAGCACATCATTAATAGATTTGGTAATTACAAACTATACCGATGTTCAGTGCAATGTGTTGCGTGAACCAGTTTTTAACAATCATTCATTGATAAGGCTTAGTGTTGGCAGCAGAGAAGTGAAAAATAGAACACTTGTGGTTAGAAAAAGACTACTTGAGGTACGTAGTTTTCAGAATATGGTCTCAGATGCTTGTGCTAATTATAACTATAGAGAACGTGACTTGGAGTGTAGGTACAATAACCTACATAACAGTTTCATATTAATAATAGACAAATTAATGCCTAAGACTATTATTAAAAATAACGAAAAGTGCAAACAATGGTTTTCTAATGAAGTACTTCAGGAAATTAAATACCGCGATATGATGTACAAAAGATTTGTTTTCACGAGAGATGTAAATGACTGGAGAAATTATGCAATGTGCAGAAATAATGTCACAAAGTTAATTGAAAATATAAAAAAAGAATACTTTGAAAATGAGATAGACCGAAATAGAGGTGAACCTAAAAAAATGTGGAAAACCTTGAAATATTTAATATCAGGAAAAAATAAAATGATATATAATGAAATTAAAATTGCAGGAGATGTATATACTAATAAAATTTCAATTGTCGAAAAGTTTAATGAATACTACATAGATAGTATAGACAATATTCTGGAAACAATGACCCAGTCTCAGCATACTAATGCTGACATTCAAAACAATAATCTGGAAAATAAATTGGTTTCGTTTCAATATCTGGATGAGAAGTTACTAAAGAAAATCATATTCGCTTTACCAAATAAAAGTAGTCCGGATGATATTACTATGGAGGTGATAAAGTTGTCATTTGAAAATGGGAAAAATCTTTTCCTAAACGTGATAAATAGCTCCCTTGAGTTAGGAGTAGTGCCAGAAAGACTTAAAATGGCTACCATAGTACCAGTTCAAAAAGTATCGGGGACCACAAATATGGAAGAGTTTCGTCCAATAAACACGTTACCATCATTTGCAAAAATATTGGAGAGAGCAGTATACATTCAGTTATTGGAATATGTTACTCAGCAAAACGTATTATGTGAGTTTCAGTCGGGATTTAGACAGAATTACAATTGTGAGACAGCACTGCAGTATTTGATAAGTGAGTGGAAAGAAACTATTGATGATGGCATGTGTAGTGTAGTTATTTTTCTGGACTTGAAACGTGCTTTTGAAACTATTGACAGGGAAAGGTTACTACTTAAACTCAAAAATTATGGCATTGGGGGTATAGTTCATAAATGGTTTCAAAGTTATTTGTGTGATCGAAAACAAGTAGTAAGATGTGATGATGTGGTATCTAGTCCAAGAATAAACTATAGAGGAGTTCCCCAGGGAAGTATATTAGGTCCACTTCTGTTTATACTGTATATAAACGATGTTGGAAAAGTCTTGAAATATTGTAAGTATCACCTGTTTGCTGACGATACTGTTATATACATAACTGGAGATAATAAAGAGGAAATTGTACAGAAGCTGAATGAAGATCTAGAGAATATGCGTAAGTGGATGGAAGTAAATAAATTAAAGCTAAACGTACAGAAAACAAAAGGAATAGTAATTGGAAAAAGTAGAAATACACAAAACCTCGATGAAGAAAATGTAGCTGTAAAAATTGACGGTGAAAATATTGAAATGGTGGAAAAGATCAAATATCTGGGTGTAATAATAGATAAACAGCTCAAATTTGATGCACACATTGATTATATATGCAGAAAAATAGCTAAAAAAATAGGAGCATTGTATCGATGTGGCTGTTACCTTTCTGTGGAAACGAGAAAAATTATATATAATACAACAGTATTGCCACACTTCCATTTTGCAGCAACTATTTTATACTTAGCGAAACAAACAAATATTAATAGACTACAACTTCTCCAAAATAGAGCCATGCGAGTTATCTTAAGAGCAAAGAGAGAGACCAGCATTAAGCAAATGAGGAAAACTTTAAACTGGATGGAAGTCAGAAGCATGCTGGAAATGAATGTGTTAGTGTTTGTACATAAATGTAAACTTAAACTCACTCCGGTATATCTGTGTAATAAGCTAAAGACATTTTGTGATACCCACGATTATAGTACAAGACATAAAGATAGATTTATATTAGATCATAGAAGGACAAGGGCGTCCCAAAACTCTATTTTCTTTAGGGCCCTTTTTGAGTATAATAAGCTTCCACTCATTATTAGAAGCTCAGATTTAGGTAGCTTTAAGAGGCGTGTTAGAGAGTTGTACCTACTTAAACAGTCATAGTAGAATAGGTCCCTATATACCTACTTAGTATATAATGTGATAGTTTTTACCCTTATTTTTTAATTTTGTAATGTTTATATTTCAAGTTGTTTGTGTAGCATTTTTTGCTAAATAAAGTTCTTATTATTATAATCAATTCCCTCTTTACGTAAACGTGGGAAAAGAAAATGAAGTTCAATTAGAAAGATTAAGGTAGAATAAATTGTGCGCATATCAATACAATGCTGTCAAAGATATTGCACATGGTCAGGTATTTACTTGACGGCCTAGGGAAAACACAGCTAAACACCTTAACAAAGGACGTTAAAGATTAATAGTTTATTGTGGTGAAGTAATTGCAAAATAAATAAGTTCAGTTCATTAAGGGTGGGGAATGTAATACAAATTATAGGCGCTCCTAATGTCAAGAATAAAACAACTACTGAGGTACTTATCATTATACTGTACAATTTACATAATGTGTAGAGGGTGCACCATGGTCCATGATACATTTGCCATATAAATTTGATTACTATAGAAAATACAAAAAAATTACCAAAGTATTCTTTTGGGAAAGAAATCATTTCTCTCAAGATGATACATAGGTTTAATCAATTTACAATTACCATATATCATACCAAAGACTAATTATATAATCTTTGATCATACTTACCGTACATAAGAGTTTACATTAACCCCTTGACATGGACACCCAGACTTGAATCCAAAGTAATCTCTGCAATACCAACTATATAACCTAAATATTTTATAAACCATTATTTTTTACTTTTTTTGGACAGTTTTCTATAGTTAAGAGTCAAGAGATATCATGTTTGTTCTAAAGCATAAAGGGGGTTTCCATTATTTTCAAAAAATCGATAAAAGCAGTTTTTAAACATATTCTTCAACAGTTTACGGATGACTGTTGAATTTTGTATAAAACTATAATTATTTTTGCCTTCCCATAGCCCACTCACTCGTATTAAATCATTTTATGTTAAAAATGGTGTTCCTCATGGTTCCATTCCCTTATTATTCTTGTTATATGTGAATGACATGACCGCATCATTAACTGCGTCTCTTGACTGTATTATGTATGCTCATGCCCAAGTGACACAAACTTGTTTTTTAAACATGATATATAAATATTTTGCAAAAAATATAATATTTATATAATATTATGAATAATGTTCTTAATGTTTTTAAAATGTTCTATGAACATGGAAAAATCCCAACTTTGCATATTAAAAATATGTTTTATAAATATTTTTTAAAAGTATTATAACATTTTAATACTATTTAAAAAACATTTTGTAAAGATTTTTTATCTTTTAAAAACATTTATATAATATTATTAAAATACTTCTACTCACTTCGCGCACTGCACGCAAACTAAATGAGAGTTTTGTATTTTAACGTTAAAATAATTGTCAACTTCTTCACGTTTGTAGAAAAAATTTTATTTGCAACTCGTGCGCGAAATACTTTTGGTGATCTCGACTATTTTTTTAACTCGGCTGCGCCTCGTTAAATAAATCAGTTCTCGATCACCAAAGTGGCATTTCGCGCACTAGATACAAAAATAACTATATTATCCACCATGGTACAAGAAGACAAGGTATGCCTATGCCTTAGATCAGTGGCATTCAACCTTTTTTTTTCGTGTACCCCTATAGATAATGTCTCTGACTAAAGTACCCCAAGTTTTTTATTTACCACGCACTAGCGATAGCCACTTGTGTTTTATACTTTTATATAAAGGCATTTGACCTTGCGCTAGAATGAGTGGGGGCCGGAAATACCACCATAACTAGACACAACAAGTTTTTAATTTGATCATCAGTCAGATATTAAATTTATTTAAAAATTTTCAAGTACCCCTTAGGATTATCTGACGTACCCCCGGTTGAATACCGTTGCCTTAGATCATAGTATATCTAAGGCCTGCCTACTAATGCCTATGCGCATCTTTTAGTGACGTCATTGGGATAATCGGGCTCTACCACTTCAATAAAGTAGTGGCGTTTGTGTAGTCTTACCACTAAATAAAAGTGTATCTTAGGGAAAACGAAAATAGTGGATGTTTGTGCAGCTTTTTTGCACGTTGTTCTTACAACCTTTCACAACACAATAGGAAATTTTAAAAACTAATGCGATGCTCAAGTATGATCGCGTTAAACGAATGTTGATCATGTAGGCATACCTGTAAGATGGGCAACCAACAATACATCTATGACGTCATTGGGATATAAACGTCATCTGCGCCAACTTTACGAATTTGCGATTTGTTATAGGCATACCCCGCATACCTTGTCTTCTTGTACCATGTTATCCACTACAAGTATCCATACTAGCCCATACTAAAAAAAAAAAACAATAAATGGTATTGAACGACAATTGACATTGGTAGTACTGCTTAAATGTTTTTTAAATATCAAAATGGCCACTTGTCATTTACGTCTATTCGTTTTACTTCATTTTATATTGCTAATTCTTCCATAATTGTGCAAAGTGACAATGTAAAATAACTAAATAGCGGAGACAATTAAATTTTATTTCGAATTTTGCTTCGTCGATTGTTAAAGTATTAAAGTGCGCATTGTACGCATATTAAATCGTCGAAAAATTTTTGTTCATTTTTGAAAGAGTAACTTTCATAAAATGAACGATATATCTTCCCCATCACCTCCCCCAAGACAGGGTGCCGCTAGTCCACCACCAAAATGTGCCATTTGTCTCGGTACCTGTAGTAACAAGTGTTTCTCGGATTCGTGTAGGCATCAATTTTGCTTTACATGTTTACTAGAGTGGTCGAAGGTGTGTATACGTATCAGAATAATTTGTTATTGTACTTTGTCTGGTTTCAGGTGAAAGCAGAGTGTCCTCTATGTAAACAGCCTTTTAAATCCATAATTTATAATATCAAATCCAACGACGAGTATGACGAACATGTCATTGTTCACGACGCTTTTCAGGGAGGTAGAGGTTTTCACAATATTGAAAATTATTTTTTACCACCCTCCCCTTCTCGACATTTTCAATTCAGGTATTTAGCGATACATTTAGTTATGTTTAAACTTAATGTAATGTTTTAGAACAACTTTTACCGTCGATCAAGGCGGTGAACTTGCAATCCAGCAAATGTTACTTTCTCATCCCCTTACAAATAGTTTGTACAACTTTCCCGATAACTATGTTTTACCACGACAAAGGTACTGTATATACTGCTTTAATTCGTGATTTGATTATTTTAAAATTTTAGCCGATTTGGTAGAATACGCCATACTCGCCGTGCGAGTTCTGCCACCAGTTTCCGTAGATCGATATATATGACGAATCTGTGGGTTTATGCACCACCTGATGTTACTGGACGTTACAGGGAAGCTACACCCCAATTCTTTAGGTTTGTATTATATGTTTTTTTTCTAAATTTTTATACATAGTGCACACATAAGTTTCCTATTAATGACATTTTATTGTATTTGGTATGTTTTTTTTTATATTTACAAGGTTACAGTTAGCAGTTGTTATTAGATGTTTATTCTTTCATAATGCCATATCAAAATTTGTATTGGAAGCAAGCTTAAAGTTAGCTCAACACCATTCAAAACGAATTCTAGGGGGACTGCCTACAACCCCTTTCTCTATCTCTCTCTCTTTTTCCCTCTCTAGGCCCACTTTACAACAGGGTTGCCCACCAATAACACTGTCTTAGATGAAATGCAAAGAAAGAATTATATTGAAATAATTACTTAAAACTTCATAATAAGGGCTTTAACAATGTTTTGACTTTAAGTGTTCATATTTGGGAATTTTTTTTAATTTGTTAGATTTGATCTGTGATTACACTTCATTAACTTCAAAATATGTTTGCTTCTCATACTGCAGTTTGCTCGCCACCCGCTCACAAACCCTGCATGTGATGCAGCTGTCTCAACATTCTCCCTCCAAGCCCGCCTATCCAGTGCCTTTCTCTTCCATTCCTGTACTCCCTTCGGTGCCAAGTCATTTCTCACTTGTTCCCACCACCTGATCTTCGACCTTCCCCTCTTTCTGACTTCTTGTGGTTTCCATAGTGTCATCTTCTTTAGTATGTCCTTTTTGTTCAGTTTTGTTTGGGTCCCAAAATTTGTCTTATAATTTTTCTTTTGATACGTCTTAATTCCTCTTCTTCTCTCTTTCTAAATGACCATGTCTACATTGTGTAAGTTACTACTGGGCGTATTAGAGTTTTATTGATTTTTATGCTCGGCTGTTTATTATTGAAGAGCTAGTTATGTTCTTATGTTTATAGAAACATCTGCTTCCTTTTTGAATTCGTCTGTTTTATTGTTTTGGGATTGCTACTGCTGATCCTCGGTAGTTGAATATATAGACATATTCCCATATTCGGAGATTTTCTGTTTGTTCTTGATTTTTGCTAAGTTTTAGGTATTTCATTTTCTCATCGTTAATGTGTAGTTCATTAATGTTGCAAGCTATCTATTAGATCTCTTGCTTCTGCTAATAATCATGTCATCTGTGTAAGCAAGCAGTTGTGTTTCTTTATTGATGATTTTTTCTAGTATTATACTAGGTATGTCCACAAAGTAAGTTCCGTTTGGTTATATAAAACAAACGTGTACAGATACAGAAAAAATATTTATTGCACAAAAATCTACAACTGTTAAACTACTTTTCTACATAGCTTCCGAAATTTGGTAGGCACTTGTCATAGCGTGGCACAAGTTTTTGTATGCCTTCTTCATAGAAGGTTGCCGCCTGTGTATTCAACCATGTGGTAACATGTTCTTTCATGTTCATCATCGTTTAAGTGTTGACCACCAAGGACAGATTTTAGGTGTAAGAATAAGTCCCTAGGAGCGAGGTCCGGGCTGTACGGAGGATGATCAAACGTGTCCCAGTGAAATTCCCCTAAGAGTTGTTTGGTCACATTCGCCATGTGAGGTCGGGCATTATCGTGGAACGTGGAAAAAAACAACCCCTTTCGACAGTAATCCTCGGCGCTTGTTCTGTATTGCGCGGCGCAATTTCTTAATGGTCTCGCAGATGAATTTCCTTTGGTTTAACTTTCTTTGCTAATAGAAAACGAATCTCAGATCTGCTTTCACACGCGGCGGCATTTACAATTACGGCTGACATTATAAAGAAGCACTACAAAGCACACATCGGCAGCAGCGATCTGAAAATGACGTACGTGTCTTCTCCTTGAGTCAGAGTAACTGCCGCGCATGCTCTGAACTGCGATCGTAGCGCTGCCGCGGATAGAAATAGAGACGGAACTTAGTTTGTGGACAAACCTCGTATTACAGAGGAGCAGTGACAGTGTCTACTTGTTTTACCCCTTCGCTCACAGTAATGTTCCTGTTCGGTTTACTTTGGATTTTTAAGTGTTTTACCTGTTGTGTTATTTTCTCTCTGTGCACAGAATCGAAGGCACTTTTTAAATCGATGAATAGTAAGTGTATCTCCAGATTATGTGCACATGCTTTTCACTATTTATTCTAATATGTGAATGGCATCTATTCCTACTTCTAGCAGGTCGAAATCCTTGTTGGTAGTCACCTAAAATCTCCTCAGAATGTTATTGTAATCTTTCTTTAAGGCTGTGTGGGAATACTTTGTAGGCTATGGTAGTGAGTGTCTCCTTGAATATTGGAGTCTTCTACAGGAGCAGGTGATTGATTCAATGAAACACCTTAGTACTTAATTAAAGCCGACGTTTCGACTAGCAGAAGGCCTAGTCTTTATCGAGGCATCTAAAATTCTATAGCATCAGTGTTTCAACAAAATTGGATGGTATGGGTATGAGTGGACTGGGCATCCAAACCCATTGACTATTACGTAACAATAAATTTGATACACCAAATACAAGAGTTGTATGTTTCATTTAATCAATCACCAGCTCCTGTAAAAGGCTCCAATAACAATATTGAAGTAGACACTACCATTTCAAACATAGGAGATCATTGTAACTGTGTAAGCCATATTTATTATATGGGCGTTACAATTCCTTTTTCCCATTCTTTTGGCATATGTTCTTCATGCCATATTTCACAGATTAAATGATATATTTGTGAGTGTTAGGTCTGATATCCACGTTTAAGTAATTCTGCTGGAATGGTATCACTGCCCACTTCCTTGTTGTTCTTCAACGTTTTTATTATTGTTTTTATCCCTTCTAGCGACATTGGTGGTTCTTCTATTTCCCTATTTTGTAGTTCAACTATGTTGTATTGTTTATTTCTTTCAGTCTTATTAAGGTTTCTCAAAGTATTCTTCCCACATTTTCTTTATTTTTTCATCTTCATGTAGTAGTTTTCCGTTTTTGTTCTTGATGATTTTTACTGTAGATGCTGGTTTGGCGTTGATTTTCTTTAAATTTTTATAAAGCCGTCTGGTGTTGTTATTCCTGTTTTCTTGGTCTATTTCGTCCAGTTTTATTGTCTAGCCATTCATTCTTCTTTGTTTTGAATAGGTTTTTTACCCTATTCTTTTGTTCTATATACATTTCCCTATCTTGTTGTAACCATTTCAATCTTGTTTCGTTTTTTTGATTCACCCTCGTTTGGCATTCTTTGTCATACCTACCAATTTTGGTTTCTTTTTTTGGTTTTCCCATATATCGTCCTCGATTTTTCCCCCCATTTGACTAGTTGTAGTTGCTATTTACTTGTGTTAGGTTTCTTTTTTTTTCCTTTACATCTCCCCATCTATGTTTACTTTTGTCTCTTGGTATCGGTGTGAGCATTACTATTTTTGAAAACACGATTTCATTTTTGTGCTGAAAACTGATAAAAAAACGCTTTCTTACTCTAGTGACAATCCTGCTGCTAGGAATCGGCTTGTTCCGTGGCTAAATAGAGAATTGAACGCCTTATTACGTGAGAACACACAACAAGTTATGCACTTAGTTGATGTAATAATGGAATATTTACCACGATGGCACATTAGAAGTAGAGCATTCAAACGTTTGCTGGAAACTTACTTGACAAATAAAACCGATCACTTTATACACGAGTTTTATAATTTCATGAGATCGCCGTATGATATGATTGGATATGATCGTCACATTATTTACTCGAACAGACCAACTTCGCCTACATATTCAATATCAGATCAAGAAGAGGACAGTGATGTTACTATAGTGAATGTACCGGAACCTATAACCATTAACAACCATCCCTTTCGAAGACCTACCATCGAAGTTATAGAAATCAATTCGGATAGTAGTCACGATTCGGACGTAATCATTGGAGAACCACAGGCACCCGAAATAATCTTGCTAGATTCTGATACCAATGAAGATGTTAGAACGCTCGAACTTTCAACAAGTGTTAGTAGCGACGATAGTAGCAATAGCGAAACTTATCGGAAACCGGTTTTACCTCTGAAGATAAGATTTAAAAGAAAACGACAATCAAAAGAAAAGAAATCGAAGAATAAAAAGAGGTGTTGTCAAAGGTATTGTTCTTCGTGTGCTTCGTCAAGTAGTAGTGAAGACTCAACCGATTCGGCCTCATTAAGTAATGACTCCTCTAATAAACGATCCAAAAGGAAACAGAAATATAAGAAAAAAGCTAGGTGAGTACGATTCAATTGCAATCTAATACATGTACGGTATAGGTTTCTTTCCTATAAGAAAATCTTTATTTTTTCAAATGATTTATAGCTAGGCGGAAAAGATTGTTTAATTCTCCTTTTCTCCTCCCTTAATTCTCTACACTCCTTTATCGTATGTGACATGTTTTCCAACTCTTTCGCACATAACCTGCAGTTTCTTTCTTCCTCCTTTCTCCAGTACTTCCCTCGTGACCCGTTTTTCTTATAGTTTTCTTCTCCGCTCTCTTGTCAATATTTCACCTCCCCTTCTTTTACCTCTTTTCAACATTCCTGTAGTATTTTGCAACTCACTCTTCCTCTAATGTCTTCCTCATATTTTACTACCTCCCCTGCCGTCTGTACTCTTCCTTTTTTGTACTTGTACTTCCTCTGTTACTATGTACCCTGTCCCAAAACCCACTTCCAGTATTTTTCCTGTGGCTCTTCCACCTCTTTTTGCTCCTGCCACTTCCACATTTGTACCCGTAAGGCACCACACTTATTTGTTTGTTAAACAACAGCTTCCTTCTCCCTAAGTTCATTCCGAACAACCTTTCTCCCATTTCCACTTTTCTATTTCCCTTCTACCACCTCCGTATCTAAATACTAATATCTTCGTTTTCCTTATATGTATCTAATTCCTTTCTTTTTAGGTACCGTTCTTCTCATCTCCTTCATTTCTTTTTCTTCATTTGCCACCAATACTATGTCATTTGCATAGACTAACAACCACACCTTCATGTGCTGTCCTTTTAGTGTTTCTTCCAGATCTACGGAATAAATTGTCAATAAACAGTGCGCATCCCTGCCTCATACCTGTCCTGGTTACGAATTCCTCACTCCACTCCCCATTCACTTTCACCCTGCTCCTCGGTTCCTCATATTTCTTCCATCCTTTCTACCATTCTTTCGCCTCATATATTCCCATAATTTTTTTCTATTCATTTTCAAAGGCCGCTTTTAGGTCAACAAATAGCGCTACCATTTCATAATATAAATATTGACCAATGCACCTGCGGCCTTTTATACGTCGTGTTTAATAGCGTTACCCCCTGTAGTTACCCACTTCTTTCCTGTTGCCTCTTTTACGTACATATGAGCCCTTCTCTCCATTTTTCTAGAAATCCTTCCTCCCTCCGTATAATCCACTCCTCCCCTTGTATCCCACTCTCTCCCACTTTGCCTTTTTTCATCTTTTGAATAACCTCAGTCACTTCCTCTTCCTGTATTCCTTCTCCATCTTCCTCTCTTTCTTTCTTTGCATTTCTTCTCCGTTTTGTCTGTTCCCCTTCCAATAGATTACTGAAAGTATCTCTCTATTCTTTTATTTGTATTCCCGTATTTGTCCTTATTCTCTTTTTTTCTTTAAGTATTTCCATTTCCGTTTTTATTTCCTTGATCTCTTCTTCCTGTTTCTTTTTGTTTTCTCCTTTCTTACTCTCGCATCTTTTCTTGTATTCCCCTACTGCTTCTTTGTATTCTTCTTGGCTTCCTGGCTCCTTGCATGTTCCGTTACACCACTTCTTCCATCTCGTTTTCTCCTCTTTCCATCTTCTCAGTTTAATTTTCTCCGTCGTCTCCTCCATTTGCTCTCTCATTTCGTCCACACTCCCTTCTCTTCCCATATTATCCCTTCCATTTTCCCTTTATACTCCTTATACTCTCCTCTGTCTATATTTTTTTCGTAATGTACTCCTCTTCCTTTTCCTTCTCTTCGCATTCTCTCCCACCGTTACCAGTTCCAGTCGCTGGTGGTCCGATTCCACCCTCTCCCCTAACTTGAATATCTTCACCTTTTCTTCTGTCTCTACATTTGTTAATATATAGTCTTATTATTGATTCTCCACTCCCTCCTATCTACGTATACTCCGCCATTGCTCCCTATTCCCATTCATTATTTGCCACTCTCTTTCATTGTACATTTCCAGCAATTCTTTTCCCTCTTTGTTTATCACTTTGTCCCTTGTCTGCCTTCTTCCTTGTCCCTTTTCTATCTTGCCTTCCTCCCTTTTCCCCTATTCTATAGTCCCCTCCCATTATTATCATTCCCCCTCGTGCTCTTCCATGATCTCTTTTAAAAATTTGCTCGTTTCTTTTCTCTCTGCTATATACCATCACTATTTTTATTTCTGTTTCCCTCCACTTTATCCTCCTTTCTACAATTCCTCTTCTCTGTCGGACTCCTTTTTCTTCTTGTTTCGCCCATTTTCCTCTTGTTCCCGTTATTCTCCCCCCTTTTGCCCTTCGTTTTATGTTATCCCTTTCCACATGCTGAACCACCAAATAAAATTCCCCTGGCGTCTCCCTTTTCCACCTCTCCCATTCTTTTTCTTCCCATCGCATCTTGCTCCCTAATACAAATTTCTTATTCCCGTTACTTTCCAGAACAATATTTTTAGTTCTTTTATCTCTTCCTGTTCTACTTCTATCTGTTTCTTTGCCGCCTTTACTATTAGTTTTGTGCCCTTTGATTTCTCTTACTTTCTCCCTTCTCTCTCTCTCCCTACTGAGCCCTTTTATTCTCTCGTTTTATTCTCGTTCCATACAGTATTGCTATGCATATAGGCACATTCTATTCTATTCAAATGAGGGAATAAGAAATTCCTATAACGAGATATTAACTCTGAAAGAAATTATGGAATTTGTGTTCAAAAACAAATATTTTATAGTGTTTCTGAACAGACAACATAATCACGTATCATTAAGTAGCATGTTATGGACTTTTTATGTAGTAATACTGTTTCTTATTGCCTACAGTAATAATTGTGTTTTTAACGAGTTTTAGGAATCACAAGGACAGTAAAGTACGTCTAAAGCGAAAGGTTAATAAGCGAAGCGAGAATTGTAGTTCTGACAGTGATTCCCGAAATGTTGTTGAGAAACCATCTACAGGATTTGATTCCGATGATAGCATTCCCCTTTCCGAAATAAAAAACCAAGAATTGGTAAAACAAAAATCTAAGAAGTCGTCCGCTATTGAATTATCACAAAATCATACAGTCACTAGCTCCAATTCGTATGAAAGTAACTCACTTCGCACAGACACGGAGGATCAATCCAAACCATCTTGTTCGCGTTGGAAGCCGAAAGTCACAAGTTCAAGATTACACGATACAAAACCTTGTCAGGGTAATTCTGACACAAATTCTTCTAAACTTACCGCAAGTGTAACTAGAATTAAAGAAGATAGTTCCTTTCAATCATCTGACTGTAACAACTACCCACAATTTGACGAAGTGAATCGTTACGAACCATTTTCTCATTATCCATTACTTGGTTCAACACTAAAACAGTACAATGATACGTCCACCACTTCTCTTGGTAGTCGTTATTACGGAGGACTCGACTTTAATATACCGAAAATATCTGAAACGCCTCCACTTCCCTCTAGTGAAGACGTGGGTTCTACATACAATAATTTACTTTACGATTATCATTATGACAACTTCAGGGAATACAATCGCTCCGACAATAAAATGGGCCAATTTTGTCCGTCGCATAATATTCCATCACGAGTTAATGTGGCAGTCGGCACTTCACCCGAACTTAATGGTACAGGTTTTTCTACATACGACAATTATTGCAGTCCGCATTCTAGTAATAGCCGTCGCTTACAAAGCGTTATTGTGAAGAAAGAAAATAAAGATAATTCGAAGAACTCCCTTCGTTTAATGGCCGTTTCCTCAGAATCGGATTCTGATTAAATGTCTTTCTCAGGTTAAATTCAAATACCTTATTTTTAGTGTTAAAGAAATTGTTGGAAGATTTTAAACAACGGAATTGGGCTGCCTCCTCTTCTGTGGTGTTCTAACTCAACTATCGTAGGTAATATGTGCGATATGATAATTGTTATATTATTACATAATATCCCAAGCGGTCACCTGTCAAAAGTTTATGGTCGTAAAATTTGTAATATTTTGATGAAATTTATTTATAACATTACACTTTTAGAAGATGTTAGTTTTTCATTTATTATTTTTATTTTTTATTAATTGAAATGAGGTTTTCCTATTTCAGCGACTTGTTACATACTGCGATTTTATGCCGGGTGTAGCATGATAACCACAGTAGAATATAACTATTTTGAACTGTGATGGTACTATAACACAAAAAATTATTGGCGACATTTTACCGCTTTAATATCCGTTTGCTGTTTGGCAATGAAAATATGTTGGTTCAGTTTGTATGTTTACATACAGTTATTTGTTCCACTAATATGTACTTTATTTTATTTTTTTTTAAATTCATTTCTTAAAGTACTACATGTTTCTTTTGTTTGTTATACTAAAAAAAAGTAATTCGGGAAAACTAACATCCATTATTTTACTTTTATAAAACCATACGAAAGTGCATTGTGAATTAAGAAATCCGAAAGCAATAGATTGAAACCTTTTTTGCATAGCATTTTGGTAATTTGACCAACTTTAATTAGTGTAACTATGCCTTATTTTCTGTAAAGTTAAACATTATAAACTTTTTGTGTATGTATTATAATCTCATCAGTTTTTAATAAAATATAATGGCGGAAGAGTAGAGTTTTTCCTGTGATAACATACCAGTTAAAGTGAACACATAAATTTTTTTAGTAAGTAATAATGTTCAAGCTGGAGTTACTGTATAAGGTCGATGAGCAAGCAACATTACATTTTCAAACTTGTATTCAGCTGCTGTATAAATATTACTTGGGAGGTTAGCTTTGTACTGCTGGTGCTGCGCCTTTCTAGTGATCAACTGTTCGAATTTCTTTTGTATCATCTGTAAATTGTTTCAAATGAAGGGGCCTGATTGCCAAATGTTGAGTTTAAACTTTCTTCACAGGCATACATACTTAAACTTTTCTTAAAGTCCTAATAAATCATTATGCGAAAAAGTTCTTAAGTTAATTCCATTTCTTAGACGGCTTTTACACTAGGATATATCCGAGATACTAATGACTACTTTTCTTTTATTTTTTGATAAATGTGTTCAAAAAGGTGCTTCTGTCATTTTATTACAAAAAAATATAAGAAAGAATTTTATGTACAGAGTTACTTAAACTCGGCAGTCGGCTGGCATGCTCACACTAAATAACTATCACATAAATATTAATTGAAATCAATATTAATGAAATTGTTATTCAACTACTCAAGATTTTTAAATATTATTCAAAATATGTAATTAAACCAGTAATTAATATAATCAACTTTCATCAAATTTAATACGTTACCCAAAGAATGAATGTGTAGTCGAAATATTTAACATAATCAAAGTGATATAAAGTACTAAATTTTCTTATGGATATGCACTAGAACTAGGTAGTCTAAATTGTACACTTTCTTATGGAAACACGCTTTTTATTTTAAAAGATAGAAAAAATGGACCTTACTGGTGCAAAGAGAAGTCAGCGATCTCTAATCATTTGGGCGCTAGGGGGAGTTTCTCGAATTTGGTCGTTTTCTTTAATTTTAATGACTATCTTATTATTAAAGATACATAATTGATTTTGGGAAATTGTTTCTTAGAGCACTTTTTTACGTAGAATCCATCGCGATAGACAATTTTTATACGGGGCGTTTGGTTTTTATAAGACCCTCTAACTTCATTCATTAATACGGACCACCCTGTATATTTTGATGCTTTTAAAGAGCATTAAATTTTATTGTAGGTACATATTACAATTTCCATCTCTTAAAATAAAGGGTGTTGCTTATTATGAACAAAAATCAAACACATTTTCTATTATATGATATATTATGAGTGCACGATAAAGAGGGAGAGGAGAAAAACTATAACTTATATATTAAGAAAGTGCCTATAAATAATTGAAGGGACAACATAGGCATGTACTTTTTTTATACATTATTTCAAAATTTAAGTACATTTGTGCTTTTCTTTATAAAAATCGACTACAATGAAAGGACTACTAAACACGAAAACAAGATTTCTTTGGAATGGTACAAATTTATCGTGAGAAGAAATCACATACTAAAAACAACACCAA
Organism: Pyrocoelia pectoralis; assembly: GCA_036250285.1. Lineage (NCBI taxonomy): Eukaryota > Metazoa > Arthropoda > Insecta > Coleoptera > Lampyridae > Pyrocoelia > Pyrocoelia pectoralis. The sequence continues at coordinate 12,808,090 of CM070075.1, forward strand.
TGATAGATAATTATAATCATTAATCACTTAAAGTAATAATACCATTTTATGCACTGCTTCGATAGTAATTCGCACCTACAATTTAAAAGAAATACAAAGAGAAAATTGTGCACTTAAAAGGAATGGCTTTCCTTAATTACGAAGAGAATTAATCCTACACACAATAACTACAATATATACAACAGACAAGATATAGATTATCTTAAACTCTTAATGATGAACGACTATTAACCCAGAATTGATGACCAGAGAACGCTAATGTTATGATATATAAGCATGCGGCAATCCAACAGTTGTAGGCGTTCTGAAAATAAGCAAAATTAACTGGTGGTTCGGATGACTCCACAGGTGTAACGCAATTTTATTATATTTTCAATGGGCCTTGTTTTAAATTTGAATTTCTGAACTGAAGCACAGAAAAACTGCACTACACTGATGTGGTGTAGTCAATCGAATATGATACGAAGTACTAACCTGCAGATAACCTTTATCCGCATCGGCATAAAATTTCTCTATCGAATGTAATTTATCTTCTTCTTCCAAACCTGGGAGATCTTCAAATAGGGCCACGGAACGAATGTAATAAAATATACCCATTAGGGACTAAAAAATTATGCAAACATAATGTAAAAGTTAACTTTATCACAAAATAGTTACCAATTGAATTATACCCCAGACACTTAATATTAATCCACAAAGTGATAATTTATGTCCGCAAATTGCCATTTTTCTCTATAATTTAATAATTATGCACAATTAAGTAAATGTAAGTTAAAACGAAGAACCACCTTATTCAAATCATGTGACAAAATTGTTATCACACGAAAAGGGCGAGTGTGTTTTTACATTTCATGAGGAAAAGTTGGCAATTTGTAGTACAGTGGCGTACACTTTCATTTATTGTTTATTTTCTGTGGTAACGTCACTATCCACCTCCTGGCCATTCGCCATTATCATCTGTCATTTCTAACTAAATAAAAGACGTTTGTGGTTTGTAATTTCAATTGCTATTTGCTATATTTATAACAATTTTTATTTAGTTAATAAGCGCTATTGTGCGCGTTTCTGTGTAAAATGTCTCTATATAGAACTGCATGGCACAAGGCCCCACATCCACGGCACACCCACTTTGCAATTAATAAATTTGAATAGATGCACTCAAGCAAGTACTTTAAATGTTCATTACATTATTGCAAACACGATAGTATAACCTTATATCGAGGATCCAAAATGCAGCATTTAATTCCGCGAGTGCGCAGTTTGTTGCCTCGAGGGCGAAGCCGGAGGGAATAACAACCCCTCAACGCATTTAGGGACTTTGGTCCCGAGGTATATACCTACGCTATTTTTTGCACTTCCAAAGTATTTATTTTTTATTCCAAATTTGTTCGTGTCAATGTGACAAATTTGTATAAAATTATCTAGAAATCTTGCTATCCGAAAAAACAAAAACCAGTCGGTTCGGTTAGCATGGGAATTAGTAAACAGCGGTAGCCATATTTGAAAAAGTTGATATTTAATCACAGAACATCCCCACTTAGAACGGAAACTTAAATGATGACAAGCGGCAGTAAGTTTTAGTTGGCCTTCCAGTTACGAGATGGCGTTTCGTCTGATTTCGACTGCAAAAAAGAGCGCGTTACGGTTGTAACAAAATATGTATTGTCATTAATGTCATTGACCATTGTGACAGTACCTTATTCCGTGCAATAATGTTTGTTTGTTAAAGGTGGCCAGTCAATATGAAATATTGTGGTCCTAATTGTAATGAAAAGTACAACAGCTGCATTCGGTTTCCAAAAGATGAGTATTGTATTTTTTAAGTTGAATTGTATAAAATTCTTAATTAAGAGTTACAATATTTACGTTTTGTTTTACTACTGTTAGCAATTATGTATCATAGGTACAGTTTTGTCATAATAAAAATAATTTACTGTAACTTTAGAATTGCACTTGTGTTTTAAAAAAAGACTGTTGAAGTTATTATTATTGATTATACACACGTATGTATAATAATTAATAGGTATTTTACTATTATAGTCTCATTTAGCAAAATTAGAGTCCCTATTTATAGCAATATCAGACAAAGCGCCATCTCGTAACTGGAAGGCCAACTAAAACTTACTGCCGCTTGTCATCATTTAAGTTTCCGTTCTAAGTGGGGATGTTCTGTGTATTTAATCTAACTCTTGTTCTTTTTGTTCTTTTTCTATTATTTAATCCCACGGGAATAAATGACCCACTTTAGTGTAGTTGTCGCCACGATAAATTGAGAACGGATTAAGATATCGACTTCAAATTTTCGGGATAGATTTCTTATCGAAATATGAAGGTTAAGTTCGTTAGTCAGCCATATTGCATGAAAAGGGCCAAAGGTCCAAACCACTGACCTGTATTAAGATACAGGTCAGTGGTCCAAACTGTACCTACTTTCGTTAATATTTGTTGTAGAAGGTCGGGAAAAAGAACATAATGTAGAGAACTATCAATCGTATAAAAAGTTATCAACAAATTTTTTTCATACTGCAGCCCTTAAGGGTGTAAATTGTAAATGTCGGTAAATTGGGAAAAAAGTTTGTACAGCTAAAATGTATAGTCTTTGGTGGTATACACGAATAATCCACAAATCCGCGAAGACTTAAAAACCAAAATCACAGGAGTGCTTCAAGACATTCGGCCCAACTTTGTTGGACTTTCGAGATCCTTTAGTAGCAGAAGAGGAGTTTCTATTGACTTCAAATCGTTGAAGCTCCTCTTCACGTCTTCGGCTTACGTGCAGGGAATGTTTGTTATGATGTGGGCAGGGACCTTGCGTGTGCATGAGCAATAAGCATTTTATCAACACTATGATCAGCGTAAATATAGTCATGAATAGGTTAATCGACATTTTCAGAGATTCATGTGTTCATTTTCAACGCTCCCCTATCAGGAACGCACACTCACCTGATTAAATTGAAAACTCGAATTGTCGGGTGAGCCTTCTTTCGCTGCTTTGTTGCTTATCGATACGCAGCAGACAGGAATGTGCACATCCTATATTATTTATAAAACTTTCTCTCGTCCTCCTAAAGACGTCTGAATAGTGCATGAAATTCGCTTTCATTGTCGTGCACGAAATATGTCATGCATCCGGTATTCTTTTCGTTTTCGTTTCTTTTTCTTATTTTCTTGATCATGATCATGGATATATAAGCACATTATCATCCGACAATGAATTGCCTTCGTCACTGTCTGCTCTATACATCACACCGAAAAAAACGCAACTAAATGCATACGATTTATTTTCGCTGCTTACCCCTACAAAATTCTATACAGGGACTCTACCTAACAAATTCTATAGCCCCTAGGCAGGGGTGGGCAGTCACAAAATACTTGTATTGAAAATACAGTATTTGAAATACATTTGTATTTTGTATTTTGTATTTGATGATTTTTCCCTAAAGTATTTTGTATTTTGTATTTCAAATACTCTCTTAGTATTTTGAATTTTGCATTTGAAATACATTAATGTATGTATTTTGCCCACCGAAATGTTAACGATAGGTTCAGAGTGAATTCTAAGAACACATTTTCAAGAATCTACCTATAAAATTTTCTTAGAAACGTCTAACTAAACTTCCTAAAAAAACACCCCGTATGCGTATAGGTATTTTTGTATTTCAAATATTGTATTAGTATTTTGTATTTTTAAAAATAATATAAAAGTATTTCGTATTTTGTATTTCAAATACATTTCTAGGAGTATTTTGTAATTTGTATTTGAAATACGTTAGTGCATGTATTTTGCCCAGCCCTGCCCCTAGGGGCTATAACAAATTCGAACTCTAACAAATTCTACAGTGACTCTATTACAAACAGTGACGACAAGCGATGTATCGATTTTTATTGGTCGTGGTAAATTTTGCCTCTTAATGGCGGCCTGACTGTGTTTACCTTTGATCAGCGTGTGATTTTTATTTGGATTTACCACGTTGCTAGGATCCACCGTTGAGTTCATAGAAACCCGCCCAAAATTTTGCCTCCTAATGGCGGATGGGTGGAGCTAATCGCGGCTTGTCGTCACTGTTTGTAATAGAGTCACTGTAACAAATTCGTAACAAATTCATACCTCTAACGCCACCTATTGAACGGTAGACTGTAACTCTACAATTAAGTGCTTAACAAAACAAATTTGTTTAAAAAAAGGGTCGTTTTGGGAGACAAATTTTTTTCATTTTTGCTGTAAGGTAAGGGACTCCTTTCCTAGCATTCCTAAAATTTTTATCCGAAATTGGGATGGCTCCGGATTCTAAACTGTTCCCAGACGTGCATCAGAACAAGTTTCGTGGTTTAGAGCCGAGAACAGAGAAATGTTATACCTTTCTAATCTTTGGTTATACCTTAAGTTAGTACATAGTAGGGACAACATTTCTCTGGCCGAGAACGGTTCTAAATATTGTAGAAGTGTAAAGGAGCAGACAAGGACAACCTAGCAAATCAATAGAATCACATTGTATTTGAGGATGCTATTCTACCTTTGATTATAATATAACTACATATAATCAAAGGATGATACATAGATGACACGACCACTGAACTCTTATATTATTGAGTTCAGTGGACACGACACTCCAAAGACGCTGATCTCAATCCAGATCCAGAATCTTCTTAGGTATAGAGCACTGACCTGGTCAGTGGTATAGAGCAGTGGGGAAAAGTACGAACGTCACTGGAGTGAAATCATAATATTTGTTCGCACTTTTCTCCTCACTCCGCATCTCACTTCGTATCACAGTGCGAAGTGCAATTAAAAAATAGTATAGAAATGGTGGATAGATTAGGTATGTAATTTACGTTTAATTTCAAATAAACGTCTATAAAAATGTATTAATTTGCTGCGTAAACATTATAGACTCAACTGAAATCGATTTGACAATTAACTGGATTAAATCCAAACAAGTTATTCGTTAGGTTAGAATATACGTCATTTAGAGAAATTTAATGGTCTAGTTAATATTTTGTGGTCTGTTTCTTTTCTTGACACGTTTTACTTGAGGAATACCCACAATTTTTCTAATAAATCTGTTTATTTTGTACTATTAATTGCTAATGTTTATGTATGACCTCAAAGGAGATTCATTCAACAGTATGATTCATACTGTGTGGTTTGATTGATAGTGAAACCTATCAGTTCTTGAGTCTTCCAATTTAAATAATGTCTGTTTTAGTAAATAGCGAGGCAAATTCTCGCAGAATTGCCATGGTTGAAAGTTGTTTCGGTAGTTCGGGTCAAGTATGTTATTTTTATTAACAATAATTTTATATCGATTTATTTATATTATCTTTGCAGCCACTGGGAGTACAAGGAAGAGTTTTGGTCGGCGAAGGTGTTCTCACAAAGATGTGTAGGAAAAAACCGAAACCACGTCAATTTTTTCTTTTTAACGACATTTTAGTATACGGTAACATAGTTATTAATAAAAAAAAGTATAATAAACAACACATAATACCTTTGGAAGAAGTGAAATTGGAAAGTTTAGAAGATGACGGACGTTAGTTATTCATATAAGGTTTCAATAGTATATGTTGTTGATATTAGTTATTGCAGAGTATCGCAACGGGTGGTTAATAAGAACCGCTTCCAAATCGTTTGCAGTTTATGCGGCAACACCAGTCGAAAAGCAGGAGTGGACTGCACATATCAATAAGTGCATCGAGGACTTGCTTAGGAAAAGTACAACTTTACTCTGTTTAGTGTTAATAAAGCGTTAATAATTATTATGTTTTTTAGGTGGGAAAAAGGCGGCCGAAGAACATGCAGCTGTGTGGGTACCTGATGGAGAAGCACCTTTTTGTATGCATTGTAAAAAAACTCAATTCACATTAATTAACAGACGAGTAAGATTGTTTATTTTTTGTTTATATTACCGATCACAGGAGATCGTTTTTAGCACCATTGTCGTAAATGTGGGGCAGTGGTATGTGGTCCGTGTTCAAACAAACGCTTTCTATTACCTAATCAAAGTTCAAAACCGTTGCGTGTTTGTTTACATTGTTATGACACTTTAATAATGGCGAAACATCATAATTCGAATAACGATTGTTCTATTAAAGGTAAAGGGTGAGTTACCTCGTATTTTTATATAGTTTTCAACTTGTAGAAAGAGATCGTACAGGGAATGCTGACACTTCGGGCGAAGAAGATTCTGATGATGATGATGAGAATACTAAGGGTCCACCCGAATCACATGATTTGGTGGGTAGTTTTTCTGTATTGTGTTTATAACGGTTACATAATTTAATTATTGTATATTAATTTTCAGTTTCAAAGTCATTGTCTTGGCTATGCATGTTAATGTGTAAGTTGTGTGAACATGGAATGTTCTTTATAATTTTTGAGTGCAAGCGGTAGTTACGTAATAACACTTTTTTTAGCTAATAATAACATATAACTATCATAATTAGTGTAGTAAACAACTTTGAATTGTTAAAGATGTGCCAACATCAGTGTTTCTTTCAAAAGATTGATGGGTTCCATCGTTAGTTTTTGAATTCTAGATTCTTTTTCTCTAAATGGGGTCAACATTAACGTTTAAGGAGAGTAAAGTCTCGAGGTCTTCCCCATGGATAGTTTATTTTACCAATATTTAAGATTAACAATTTACTTTAGCGACATGTTTCAATAATGTAAAATTATTATCATCAACAGGCTAGTTTCTAAAATTAAATTACATTAAATAATAATACTTACTAAAACATTGTTGACATAGTGAAATTATAATTAACTTTGATTGCTGAGATTATACGAGAAGAACAAGGAAGCAGAGTTACATAATTATTATGTTATTATGTTAAATACATATTAGTAAAATAAACTATCTATGGGGAATGTTTCGAGACTACTCTCCTTAAACGTTTCGTTGAAAACTTTTATTTCATGTGAAAAGTTGCAATTTTTGTTGGATTCTTTGGTTGGTATCTATACGTGAATCCTTTTTTATAGTTTTACAATGCATCATATAATACAAAGCGGATTTATTAATTTCATGTTCTACTGATGTTAGCTTTCATTCTCCATTGGTAACCGTCTTTTGTCTATAAAAAAAGACTTACCATTTATAAATTTTACTTTATCTGTTCTGTTTTTGTGTGTGGTTGGGGGGGGGAGGGGGCTAAAAACTTTATTTTAGTATATTGATTTGTTTTGTTGGATGATTTGGTTGGTGGTAAGATCATGCAGGTAATAAGAAAAAAGATATAACTCCAATTAATGAGGTGTTATATCACCTTTCACCTTTGCCTTCTCCATCATCAGTTTCCTAGAAATAGTGTCTAATCTCCTTCTATCAGTAATCAATCTAGTACACACAATTTCAACTATTGGTAAAGCTAATATTACTATGTCAATGGTTACAAATCAGTAAATATTGTTTTTGAAGGTTGTATGCCAAAGAGCTGTACTAAATTATATAAATGATATCACGTGGTTTGATAGTGCAATTGTTTTTCTAATTAAATTGAAAAGGTGCCTAAAAGTGAGATGTTTATAAATCTCTGTATGCTACACAAAAAATTAACAGGTTGTTAATGAAATGGCAAAGTTTGACAATTGAAGAATAAGAACGGAGGCCTTGATGGTATTCTGACCAATGTTTATTAAAATTCTTAAAGATGTTCTTGTTGAGCAGTTCAGCTACAGTTTTTGAAAATATAATCTATAAAAAACTGTTTAGTGCTGTTAAATAACAAATTAGTGAATATTGGTTTAGTGTTCTTTCTGACATTAACTTAATATGTCTAAGCCCATAAATTGCATCTTAGGTATCTTATGCTTCTGAGCAGTGGATGGTAACACTAACGGTAAATAGTAACGTCAAGTGTATAAATCCTTTAATGGAGCATAAGGGACAGAACACATCACTGACTGTTTTTGTATTTCTGTATACTTAATTTGATATACAAAATTCCTGTGTTTAAAAGACGTCATCGGTAAAGAAATTTACCTTGGAATAGATAACGGAGTGCTGATTGAGTCGAAATACTGATACAAAACTGGCCAATCTGCAATTATTGCATATAACTTCTGGTGGCAATTTATGCAACTACTGTAAGTAGGGGTTTCTATTTAATTGTCTTCAAAGTTAAGAGGATACCTTTAATTGTTTTAAATTAACTGAAACATCATTGAATTCAATACTAACACACACAAACTGAAAGCTACACCACACCATTTATAATGATTTGCAGTGTCACTACAATTACTTTCGGTTGTGAAGAACCTTTTCGTAGCACATTGGTAGGTACTTTTAATTCTTTTTAGGACAGATTACATGGAATATTTCATTGTTTCATAATGTACTGTAAAGTAAATGTTGTATAATGGAGTTGAAACTTAAATTTGATGGTTTAATCATCTTATTCACTTACATACTACATTGATCATTAGCTTTCCTCAATTCATCATTTCAGAAGCAACAGTGTCCATATTCTATTAGTACATTTGGTATATCATGTGGAACTGTACTGAAACTGTGTAAAGTTCAACCCCTCTCAAATACAAAGACTCGTTAAATGACACAAAATAAAATTTGGGCTTGACGGAAAATGTAAAAAAAAACTTGTACCAAAAAATGCAGAAGGTGCGATTTTCGATCGAGATTTAAATTAAAATTTTGCATTTAAAAGTTCTGCTTTTTTTTACCTATACCACTAAAAAATTCCTTTAATAACCTAATGTTCCTTTCTCTTTTTAACACTTTTGTGAGGTCAATTTTGTCCGTCTATCTGTCTGTTCTGTAGGATGTACCAAAATGAGATATTTCTCGTCTTATCCAATATGATTGCATAAAGGAAACACAACTTGGTAAAACTTCAGAGCAGATACTTATCTTGTAATTGTATTCAACGATGGTTTTGATTTATCCTTCCACACAAGCACTTTGGGATTAAAATAGTTTAGTACTTGGGCCCTTATTGGCATTTAGACTCAGAAGTTCTAACAGTGTATTTAAATGATTGCCAAACACTGGAAGTTAAATAATTAAACTTTAGACTGGTAATAGTGATTAAAAATCACTAAAACTTAACATATTCCTTTTTTAGGTACATAATCTAAGTTTGTTGTCAAGTTGTACCAACATCTCTATTTCAGATAAGACTAATTTAAAAATTTAATACTGCTAGTGAACAATTTCCGTAGATGTCCCGAAATAAGTAATTTATTTTATTTAAATGTTTGCAGTTTACAATATTTGTTAAATATAAACTAAAATTCCTTAATGTTTATGGTAAAATCCATGATTGTGGCCAAATCTAATCTTAAGCTCGCAAATGTTTGGTAATTTATTTTGCACTACCCAGAAAAGAAATAATAATTATTTATGCTGTACATAACTATCGCTATCATTTATTGATAAATAAATTGCTAACCCTAGCGAGTACACATAATAAATTGTGGCTTTCATAGCTAAAGTGAAGAATTATATTAATGCTAATTATATTTTCATTTTTGTGAAAATCACTACTAACGTGACACTTTTCTTTTTTAGCCAAAATTTTATGGAGACACAGAAAGATCTGAAGAACAACATTAAGGCCTTCATTTCCACTTTCTCGATAAACGGTGGTGTAAAGTAAAAAAATATTAATTTCTATTTTTAATATAAAATTTTAAACAAATATATTATGTATGTATTTTATACAACACTTTCTAACTGCATTCCGTTATTTTTTTTGTTAGATAGAATATAAACTCATGATGAATAAGCAAAAGAATCTTTAAAATATGTAAGTTAATGAAACATAGATTATGATTGAAAAAGAAAGTTGCTATGATGAAAAGTACAATATATGTGTAAATCATAATCTTTATCTCATTGTAAGGTAATTGTTTAAACTCTCAACTAAACAATTGTAAAGTAAGCTAAAGTACTATTTTTTATTTATTATTTATTGTACGAATGAATGATATCGATGGGTTTTTGACAAAACATCGTAAGCGACACTTTTTTCATTTATACGTTTTTTGGACCAAATGGTAGCTTACGTTAAACTACAGGTCTCTGCAAAGCAGCGTATGTGAATTACTCATTTTGACAGTTAAAATTCAAAATATATAATATCGTAAACGCCGATGTTTTTAATTTTAGTCCCTTAAATATCGTATGCGTATATCCGGTACTGACAGATAATCGCAAGCGCCTTCAAGGTGTTGTCGGTTACGTTATTTATTTAGGCGCTTAAGATAATTGTCATATTCCGTAAACACGACGTCGTGTTGATCACTGCGAGTTAACCTCAAATCTTAAGTTACAAATTTTAAATTACACTTTCCCGACAAAACATTGTAAGCAGCATAATTTACTTAAAATGCCGGATTCTCGTTAATTTAATGTCGCTAATCAATTTCTAACGATGAAAAATATTATAATACAAGTTTTAGTATTACTTTCTCTAGAAATAACATTTGTATTAAAAAAAGTGGATTCCTGTAAAATTAACAATTTGTCGTTTACGTTGTTTTGTCAAAAACCCATCGATATTCTAAGCTCAAACTGAAAAGCAATTTAGACAATATTTTAATATGAAATATGCATAATTATATGTAGAGAAGGGTAATTTTTATTGAAGCGATTGTTGTAAATTTAAATTATTTATACTGATAATGTAGTTATTATACATATAAAGTGCTGCTAATTTTCCGTTTAATCTTTTAAATTGGCTACTTGTCCATATCATTTATGTAGGCGTGTATGAGTGAGTGTAACTATTTATGCGAGTATTGACGCAAATAGATAATGGAGAGTAGGTTATTAAACCTTATATAATGAGTAAGTGCTAAATTTATCAGTTTCTTTGGATTTTTAATCTAATCTCTTTAAGGACACTTACAAGAATTTGTACAAGAAAAGAAAAAATGAGTAATGTTCATTCAGTAAGTGCATAGAAAAAGTAACCATTAATTTTTCTATGAGTAAGTGGAAATTTAATGAGTGGTTAATGTTAAATTTTACTACAATTGAAAGGTTGAATTTTTTTCTTATGTTATACAGGATGATCCAATAGTATGGAAAATCAAAGTTTAACATCTTTCGTGTTTTTTTGTCATGTAGGACACTTACCCATTGGTAGCCTATCTAGTACATAATTATTTCTAATACAATTAGTTTAATTATTTGTAACAATCACCAGAACACTTAGGGATTGTACATTCACGGTTTAAGGGCAGCTCAAGACGTCAACCGAGTTCAGGAGATTTCAGTTGTTGTACAATTTTGCTGAGCTAAGTTTAAGTTTGGCTTTTATTACTTAAGCGGCCGAAGTTGGCGGTTTAAACCAAGTTCAATTAATATTCTAACCTAAATTTGTTATTTGTGGCAGCAACTTGATTATTTAAAATGGAATTACTTACTGATCATGAAGACTTTACCACACTTAAACCGGAGTTCAAATTTATACTAGGTTCAGGAAAGCTTTGGCTTAAACCGCAAATGTACAATCGGCCCTTAAAATCTGTCAATTGAGTCACTATGTGTGTAACGTTGAAGCGTTCGTCCTGTTGTAGGTTGTAGCATTAAGTCGGTGGCAAGGCTGTTAGGGTGAGAACTTAGTTTGACGTTTGACGACAATTAAATAATTCCAACTCGTTCCATTCTAAGTTGCGCCGTTTCCGAGATATCGCTCTTTAAAGATCCAAATAGAGGGTCCCTTCGCGGAGCCCTTTCCTCCATTATCGTACAAATGAGACACTTATAGGTGGACCTCGTACACTTTTTCTACTTTAAACCATCTTTTATGATGTAAACTAACATATTCTGAAGCCTTTTGGAATAAAAAATTTCTTCATTTTTTTGCAAAAAAAGCAAGGTTAACCACTTGCTTTTTTTTCTGGCTAAAAAACCAACATTCGAAAATTGACCAAGTAAAGATCTCATCTTTTAGATCGTTTGACGACAATTAAATAATTCCAACTCGTTCCATTCTAAGTGGCACCGTTTCCGAGATATCGCTCTTTAAAGGTCCAAATAGAGGGTCCCTTCGCGGAGCCCTTTCCTCCATTATCGTACAAATGAGACACTTATAGGTGGACCTCGTACACTTTTTCTACTTTAAACCATCTTTTATGATGTAAACTAACATATTCTGAAGCCTTTTGGAATAAAAAATTTCTTCACTTTTTTGCAAAAAAAGCAAGGTTAACCACTTGCTTTTTTTTCTGGCTAAAAAACCAACTTTCGAAAATCGACCAAGTAAAGATCTCATCTTTTAGATCGTTAGACGACAATTAAATAATTCCAACTCGTTCCATTCTAAGTGGCACCGTTTCCGAAATATCGCTCTTTAAAGATCCAAATAGAGGGTCCCTTCGCGGAGCCCTTTCCTCCATTATCGTACAAATGAGACACTTATAGGTGGACCTCGTACATTTTTTCTACTTTAAACCATCTTTTATGATGTAAACTAACATAATATTCTGAAGCCTTTTGGAATAAAAAATTTCTTCACTTTTTTGCAAAAAAAGCAAGGTTAACCACTTGCTTTTTTATCTGGCTAAAAAACTAACTTTCGAAAATCGACCAAGTAAAGATCTCATCTTTTAGATCGTTAGACGACAATTAAATAATTCCAACTCGTTCCATTCTAAGTGGCACCGTTTCCGAGATATCGCTCTTTAAAGGTCCAAATAGAGGGTCCCTTCGCGGAGCCCTTTCCTCCATTATCGTACAAATGAGACACTTATAGGTGGACCTCGTACACTTTTTCTACTTTAAACCATCTTTTATGATGTAAACTAACATATTCTGAAGCCTTTTGGAATAAAAAATTTCTTCACTTTTTTGCAAAAAAAGCAAGGTTAACCACTTGCTTTTTTTTCTGGCTAAAAAACCAACTTTCGAAAATCGACCAAGTAAAGATCTCATCTTTTAGATCGTTAGACGACAATTAAATAATTCCAACTCGTTCCATTCTAAGTGGCACCGTTTCCGAAATATCGCTCTTTAAAGATCCAAATAGAGGGTCCCTTCGCGGAGCCCTTTCCTCCATTATCGTACAAACGAGACACTTATAGGTGGACCTCGTACACTTTTTCTACTTTAAACCATCTTTTATGATGTAAACTAACATATTCTGAAGCCTTTTGGAATAAAAAATTTCTTCACTTTTTTGCAAAAAAAGCAAGGTTAACCACTTGCTTTTTTTTCTGGCTAAAAAACCAACTTTCGAAAATCGACCAAGTAAAGATCTCATCTTTTAGATCGTTAGACGACAATTAAATAATTCCAACTCGTTCCATTCTAAGTGGCACCGTTTCCGAAATATCGCTCTTTAAAGATCCAAATAGAGGGTCCCTTCGCGGAGCCCTTTCCTCCATTATCGTACAAATGAGACACTTATAGGTGGACCTCGTACACTTTTTCTACTTTAAACCATCTTTTATGATGTAAACTAACATATTCTGAAGCCTTTTGGAATAAAAAATTTCTTCACTTTTTTGCAAAAAAAGCAAGGTTAACCACTTGCTTTTTTTTCTGGCTAAAAAACTAACTTTCGAAAATCGACCAAGTAAAGATCTCATCTTTTAGATCGTTAGACGACAATTAAATAATTCCAACTCGTTCCATTCTAAGTGGCACCGTTTCCGAGATATCGCTCTTTAAAGGTCCAAATAGAGGGTCCCTTCGCGGAGCCCTTTCCTCCATTATCGTACAAATGAGACACTTATAGGTGGACCTCGTACACTTTTTCTACTTTAAACCATCTTTTATGATGTAAACTAACATATTCTGAAGCCTTTTGGAATAAAAAATTTCTTCACTTTTTTGCAAAAAAAGCAAGGTTAACCACTTGCTTTTTTTTCTGGCTAAAAAACCAACTTTCGAAAATCGACCAAGTAAAGATCTCATCTTTTAGATCGTTAGACGACAATTAAATAATTCCAACTCGTTCCATTCTAAGTGGCACCGTTTCCGAAATATCGCTCTTTAAAGATCCAAATAGAGGGTCCCTTCGCGGAGCCCTTTCCTCCATTATCGTACAAACGAGACACTTATAGGTGGACCTCGTACACTTTTTCTACTTTAAACCATCTTTTATGATGTAAACTAACATATTCTGAAGCCTTTTGGAATAAAAAATTTCTTCACTTTTTTGCAAAAAAAGCAAGGTTAACCACTTGCTTTTTTTTCTGGCTAAAAAACCAACTTTCGAAAATCGACCAAGTAAAGATCTCATCTTTTAGATCGTTAGACGACAATTAAATAATTCCAACTCGTTCCATTCTAAGTGGCACCGTTTCCGAAATATCGCTCTTTAAAGATCCAAATAGAGGGTCCCTTCGCGGAGCCCTTTCCTCCATTATCGTACAAATGAGACACTTATAGGTGGACCTCGTACACTTTTTCTACTTTAAACCATCTTTTATGATGTAAACTAACATATTCTGAAGCCTTTTGGAATAAAAAATTTCTTCACTTTTTTGCAAAAAAAGCAAGGTTAACCACTTGCTTTTTTTTCTGGCTAAAAAACTAACTTTCGAAAATCGACCAAGTAAAGATCTCATCTTTTAGATCGTTAGACGACAATTAAATAATTCCAACTCGTTCCATTCTAAGTGGCACCGTTTCCGAGATATCGCCCTTTAAAGATCAAAATAGGGGGTCCCTTGGCTAGGTGGAACGTGATGTTAGCTTGCCGTCATGCGAAAGGCACCACATACCTTGTGAGTTTTCAACAATCCATGTTAGGGGAATCATACACGATTAGAGCCGCTTCCCCTTCCAGCATCCTCAGGTTTATCTCACGTGTGGGATGGGTTGAGTGACGTTGTGGGGTCAGACGACTCCTGAGGGAAGTGTGGACCTCTGACTGGGGGATGGGATGGTCATTGTAATCGATATCCAAAAAAATTGATCATCCTTACACTTTTTAATTTAATCATCACACAGTAAATTACACATGGTTGAAGGATAAGGACAACTCTTGTCACTCAATTTTGGGTATTACTTGATGGATTAGTGACAGAGCGTGGTTAATACCAACATCGGGTGTGAATATTTAAGATATATTAGGTACCAATAGTGGCAAATACAAAATCACTTACTAGAAATACCGAATTGTTTATATTTGGTTTTTATACACAGGCGCGGATCTAGAAATAGCAGTTGGGGGCGGCTGAGAGCCTGAGACTATAAACATATACATATGGTATCAACCCTAACCTAGAATCACTATTTCAATTTTATAACAGAATTCTGGGTCGTTCGTTACTGAGTTTGAAATTGAGTTCTACTGGGCAAGTTGAAAGCCTGAAGGCCAGTTCGATTTGCATTCTATTTATATAAAATTGTTTGAGTAGAATTAATTATTAATATTGTTATACTTATAGTCGTCGTCAATTGCAGAAAAAGCAAAATTACTTCTACTATATCTACTATATGTGTAAACAAACACAATGAAGAAATTTTAAGGGGTGATCTTATTTTAAAATAGGAATAACTAAATAAATATACCCTGTTCAAGTCACCAGCCGTTGCACGTCATAGCTTAAAAGTTACTAAATCAATGACGTGTAATCAGCGTTGTCAAATGTACGTGTTGTCAGACTGACATTTTTAGGTTAGGAACAAATAGATACTGTATACCTATGTAATAATAAAATACAACAACTAATGTAGACATAAACAAAATAAGAGTACTGATAAGTACTGTTTTTAGTAAGGCAATTTAAAAAAAAATAGGTTAAGTGCGTACCGGTGAATTTAACAAAGTAAACAAAACTTGACGTGACAACATCGAGATATTTTATGAGTTTATATTCGCACTACGTTTTAAGTTGTAAGTACGAACTGCAAAGTGTGCGACAAGGATAAAATATGGTCGCTAACCCTACACGATTAATGACTTTTAATACCAACTGTACTTACGATGACATTTTGGCTTTAATGCAAATTTTATTAAAGTTGCTTAGTAAATTATAATTATAGTATTGGTACACGAATAATGACGTGCAACGGCTGGTCACTTGAACAGGGTATACGTACCAACGTACCTTACAATTTAATCAAATTTAGTGCTCAGTGCTCTTAGCTCTCTAAACAACTATATAAACTCACTGAACTACCCACTGCAACCTGCAACTTGTATAATAAAAGTGAAGTGAAGTGCTGAAAATGTAAGTTGAAGTAACGAGTCACGTCAAGATTATTGTTAATTTTATAGTTATTAGCGATAAATAATCAGTTGCAGCTTCGCACTTACGTTAACGTATGTATGTAAACACAGTAGGCACACTGAAACTGGTAATTTCAGTTGTACATTCAATATTCCATTAATAATAAAAGTAAACAGAAAAAAGTACGGTAGAACCCCGATTATCCGTGCGCGGGTTATCCGGGCTGCGGATTATCCGTGCCATGATTTCCATTATTGAAATTGCATTTTAGAAGTTTTATTATCGAAATAATGTTACCGTAAATCACTCAACGGGATCTCTCAATACGCAATATTGAAATCGCCAGTACCTACGTGCTTATTTAGTGTAAAGGTTTACTTATGTAGAATTCTGTTATCTTTTTCTGCAATTTAAAAGTTAGTTTGAACTTAGAAATCTATTTTTTTCTGTTGTCTTTTTAGTAAGTACATACATAGTATATTTACGTATAGATAATATGTAAGAAATAAATGTTCGGATTATCCGTGCTTTTCAATTTTCCGTGCCTCGTTCGGTCCCATGGAGCACGGATAATCGAGGTTCTACTGTACCTGCTTAAGCTTAATCTTTCAATTGTTGAAAAGCCAGTATACAATAATATTTACATATTACATATTTCATATTTCTACAGAAAACTGAAATAAAACGTTACCTGAAAGGCAGGTTCGCACTTGCAGTTTGCCGTATTCGTAAATCCACAAACAAATTTCGGAAAAAGTTAGCGCAAACGTAGGAAAACAACTTTATTGGTATTGTAAAGGGCGGTTTTGCTTTTGCTACATTTTTTCTTAGAATTTCGACATAAAAACGACAAACTCAAAAGTTTTTAAAAGTAAAGCAAAGAAAAAAATTTGCAATTTTTATTTTTATTTCTGGGGACGGCTACAGCCTCATAGCCGTCCCCATGGATCCGCGCCTGTTTATACATAACTACAACATAAGGAAAAAGGATGCTTCATTATTAATTTATTAACACGTTGAAGGACACATGTTAGCGCCATGTAGTACGCATTGTGACAGTAGGAGTTTCTCAACGAAACTAACGTATAAACTACAATTATTTAAGTTATTACTCCACAATTACCAAAAAAATGATTATGCAGCGGTTTTTATTGGCCCTCATTTTTGACGCAGATCTGCGTTCAGTCACAACGCACAAGTTTTTTCCATCTGCCGGTTGACAGAACGCCGATAAGCGTCTAACGCTGTACAGCGTTGTGTCACTTCACATTAGTAAATTTGCATGCATGTGTATCACAACGCCGTTCAGCGTTAAACGCTAACCCTTTCTTTTTCAAAGAAAAACTCAAACTAGTAGAAAAAACTTTTATTGTACGAAAAACAGGTTTACAAAGAATATTTTATGCATATTATTTTTTCAACGCATGCCATCCTTCGAAGCAGTCAGGGCATAAAGGTGGCTTCTCCAAACAGCCCTTGCATCTATAGCTGGTCTCTTTACGTTGGTTTTTTGTAGCACAGAATCTGCACTTCAAAAAAACTGACTTCTTTCTAGATTTCTCGCTAGGGATGCCAGGATTTTTTTCCGGCCAATGGCCTTCTGAACTTGTACCAGGAGCACAGTACTCCTGTTCAAATGAAGTGTCTTCAGCTCGCCTATTGTCGTGTTTTTGACGACGTATCAAATTTTTTCCTTCAATATCGAGAGGTATAATAATAATAATAATAATAATGTTTATTCACACCGTCAATACAATTAATAATGCATGATGTCGTCAGAAAGAAAAAAAAAAGAGTTAAAGTTAAAAAGAGTTAATTTATGTACATTTCACCTGAAAGTTACTGAATTCATTCATGGTGTAGAATGCATTAGAAACCAATGTTTCCTTTATAGTGTATTTAAACTTGTTCACATTTAGGTTTTTTACAGAATTAGGTAAGCCGTTGTACAGTTTGGAACCTGCATATTCAGGAGACTATGAACTATACCTATGCTGAGCCAATATAATTGCATCTCGATTACGTGTATTATAGTTATGCTGATCAGATAATATTTTCAGATGATTTTTATTTTTATGTATATAAATGAGCAATTTATAAATATACAAACATGGAAAAGTCAATATTTTGTATTTAATAAAATATTTCCTACATGATTGTCGATAGTCCAAGTTGCAAATAAGTCGGATTACCCTTTTTTGACTTATGAATACTCTTACAGAGTCACTCGAATTCCCCCAATTGATGACACCGTACGCAAGCACAGAATAGACAGTACCATAGTAAATTTGGAGGAGTAGGTCCCTATTGATGATATTTTTTAATCTGGATAAGAGAAAGTAATATTTATTTAATTTCGCACATACTTTGCTAATTTGCGCATTCCATCGTAGTGAATAATCAATTATTGTACCTAAGAGAGACTTCATTAGTTCATCTCTAAACCGGATAAATCTGTAGGCTTTAGAATTTCCCTTGACGAACTTCCGATATAAATAGAAAGCATTCCATACACTCACATCTAGCAGATGAAATATCACCTTCTTATACCAGCGAATTGTCTTACGTGGTGTGGAATACGTAGCCGTCATTTGATCGCATCGATCAATCCCAGACATGTGCTCGTTATATGTGGCTACTTCTTCGGGCTTTATTTTCTCCTTTCCAAATCTGTTTCTTGTTTATTTATTTATTTATTTAATACCATAAACGGGTAAACCCTTAACCAAACAAAATAGTATCAAAATGTACGAATCAACTATTGTGTACAGTCTAGACTAACGCAACAAAAAAATAAACATAAAAAACAAAAATATAACCAGAGCCTATACTAAAAATATAAGTAAACAACTATTAAAGTACAATAATAACTTAAACTGAGAAAATATGGATATAACATATTAGCTTATGACCTGACAACAGTCTACTCATTCAAAAGGTTCAAGTCCCTACGAAATTGTTGTAACGTAATACCAAAGAAGTTGACAACATTGCAACAATTATTGGCAGCCGCAGATGCCTTAGCCAAAGGCGCATTAGCACCATAATTTGTTCTATACTGGCCCACATAAAAAATATTACTATATCTAAGAGGTCTACTACAAGC
This sequence comes from Pyrocoelia pectoralis, assembly GCA_036250285.1. Taxonomy (NCBI): domain Eukaryota; kingdom Metazoa; phylum Arthropoda; class Insecta; order Coleoptera; family Lampyridae; genus Pyrocoelia; species Pyrocoelia pectoralis. The sequence continues at coordinate 12,827,346 of CM070075.1, forward strand.
ATATAAACCAATTTCCATTAACAGCGATGGGCACCTAACATGAGAATTGAAAAGTTTGAATAACAAAGTCAAGTCAGCCCTTAGTCTTCTAGTTTTTAAAGAAGGCAAATTTAAACAATATCTCATTTGTGTTGCAGAGTACCCCAGTGTATCCCCATTTAATTTTTTGTAAATGAATCTCAGAAATCTGTTCTGAATCATCTCCATTCTATTACAATCGGTCAAGTAATACGGTGACCAAACCACCGAGCAATATTCATGTTGTAATCATACTTGGATGATTGCGTGTTGTTATAACCAACACTCAGGCGCGGATCCATGGGGACGGCTATGAGGCTGTAGCCGTCCCCAGAAATAAAAATAAAAATTGCAAATTTTTTTCTTTGCTTTACTTTTAAAAACTTTTGAGTTTGTCGTTTTTATGTCGAAATTCTAAGAAAAAATGTAGCAAAAGCAAAACCGCCCTTTACAATACCAATAAAGTTGTTTTCCTACGTTTGCGCTAACTTTTTCCGAAATTTGTTTGTGGATTTACGAATACGGCAAACTGCAAGTGCGAACCTGCCTTTCAGGTAACGTTTTATTTCAGTTTTCTGTAGAAATATGAAATATGTAATATGTAAATATTATTGTATACTGGCTTTTCAACAATTGAAAGATTAAGCTTAAGCAGGTACAGTAGAACCTCGATTATCCGTGCTCCATGGGACCGAACGAGGCACGGAAAATTGAAAAGCACGGATAATCCGAACATTTATTTCTTACATATTATCTATACGTAAATATACTATGTATGTACTTACTAAAAAGACAACAGAAAAAAATAGATTTCTAAGTTCAAACTAACTTTTAAATTGCAGAAAAAGATAACAGAATTCTACATAAGTAAACCTTTACACTAAATAAGCACGTAGGTACTGGCGATTTCAATATTGCGTATTGAGAGATCCCGTTGAGTGATTTACGGTAACATTATTTCGATAATAAAACTTCTAAAATGCAATTTCAATAATGGAAATCATGGCACGGATAATCCGCAGCCCGGATAACCCGCGCACGGATAATCGGGGTTCTACCGTACTTTTTTCTGTTTACTTTTATTATTAATGGAATATTGAATGTACAACTGAAATTACCAGTTTCAGTGTGCCTACTGTGTTTACATACATACGTTAACGTAAGTGCGAAGCTGCAACTGATTATTTATCGCTAATAACTATAAAATTAACAATAATCTTGACGTGACTCGTTACTTCAACTTACATTTTCAGCACTTCACTTCACTTTTATTATACAAGTTGCAGGTTGCAGTGGGTAGTTCAGTGAGTTTATATAGTTGTTTAGAGAGCTAAGAGCACTGAGCACTAAATTTGATTAAATTGTAAGGTACGTTGGTACGTATACCCTGTTCAAGTGACCAGCCGTTGCACGTCATTATTCGTGTACCAATACTATAATTATAATTTACTAAGCAACTTTAATAAAATTTGCATTAAAGCCAAAATGTCATCGTAAGTACAGTTGGTATTAAAAGTCATTAATCGTGTAGGGTTAGCGACCATATTTTATCCTTGTCGCACACTTTGCAGTTCGTACTTACAACTTAAAACGTAGTGCGAATATAAACTCATAAAATATCTCGATGTTGTCACGTCAAGTTTTGTTTACTTTGTTAAATTCACCGGTACGCACTTAACCTATTTTTTTTTAAATTGCCTTACTAAAAACAGTACTTATCAGTACTCTTATTTTGTTTATGTCTACATTAGTTGTTGTATTTTATTATTACATAGGTATACAGTATCTATTTGTTCCTAACCTAAAAATGTCAGTCTGACAACACGTACATTTGACAACGCTGATTACACGTCATTGATTTAGTAACTTTTAAGCTATGACGTGCAACGGCTGGTGACTTGAACAGGGTATATTTATTTAGTTATTCCTATTTTAAAATAAGATCACCCCTTAAAATTTCTTCATTGTGTTTGTTTACACATATAGTAGATATAGTAGAAGTAATTTTGCTTTTTCTGCAATTGACGACGACTATAAGTATAACAATATTAATAATTAATTCTACTCAAACAATTTTATATAAATAGAATGCAAATCGAACTGGCCTTCAGGCTTTCAACTTGCCCAGTAGAACTCAATTTCAAACTCAGTAACGAACGACCCAGAATTCTGTTATAAAATTGAAATAGTGATTCTAGGTTAGGGTTGATACCATATGTATATGTTTATAGTCTCAGGCTCTCAGCCGCCCCCAACTGCTATTTCTAGATCCGCGCCTGCCAACACTTCTCTTTTATCCTTCCATTTCGACACGTAGACGGATTTTTTGCGAACCCAAAAATGTTCACCCTTTTTTAGCTTCCTTTGTACCAGTAGTACTTTGGGATTTCTCTTTCTTTTTTTGTTTAGGGTCCCGTTTGTATGTGTTTTGAAGCTGAGTAATTTTTCTGACAACTCATAGCTGTTATAATAATTGTCCATAAACAGTTCGTGTCCCTTCAGTAGGTATGGTTTCATCAGTCGAATTACTAGAGCTTCGGTTTTAGAACCACCAGGAATAACATCCTCAACAGCACCACTATACATTTCGAGGTTTAGTAGATAACCGTCGGACGTAGTTAATTCAAAGAATTTAATTCCATAACGGGACTTCTTGTTTTTTATATATACTCTGAAGCTTAGTCTGCCACGAAAGTGGAGCAGTGATTCGTCAATTGAAAGCTGTTTACTTGGACTGTAGGCACCCTGATAGTTTGTTAAGAGCATATCAATAAGATGTTGGACCTTTTCCTTATTTTTAGACTTTAATGGAGAGCAACAAAAAACTCGAAGTATTTGCTGAAATCGCCTTCCTGACATGATGTAACTGAATATGGGATGGAAGTACAAAACGTCTCTATATGAGAAATATCGACGCATATTTGTGGTTGAAATTTCGCCCTGAAGAAGACACAAACCTAAAAACTTTTTCATCTCTTCCCTAGTGATAGGATGAAACACGGCATCGCGACTATTCCTCGTCTTAGGCCTGTTTGTGTTACTTAGAGCTGCTCCATAATTATTTGAGCACTGAATCAAATAGTCTATTATATCATTAGTAAAAATAAGTTCAAAAACTTGCACGGGTTTAGCATCAGAATCAATATTTATTTTCAGACCGCAGCTATTTTCGTCAAAGTTGAAGTTTGGAATAGGGGCAATTGTATTTTCCCATGTGGTATCTGTACCAGATGACACTGGTGAATTGCGTGAATCACTATCTGAAGGCTCTGGTGAAGCTGCAGTACGACTGTTGGGTGGTATTACTTCTTGAGTAATTTGGTCTTCTGACGTATCGCTTTCAGATTCAGATTCAGATCCTGAAGGTTCATAATTTTCGTCAGAATTAAATTCATCATCATCGGCATATGGATCGTCTTCTTCTGAGGATAACATTCCTTCATGTAAATCACGTAAATACTTTTGTTCCCTTTCATATGGATCGTACATTTTGTCGTCTTTCTCCATCTATAAACAATACCAACAAATATTTACTTGCGCGTTATTGTCGTTTTTCTAGTTAAAAATTCATTGAACAGACGTTGGCAATCGACTTACTTATTATCGTCTTATAAAAAACAAAATAACGACTTACCTTTCCGACAAAAGATAAAACACGAGGTATAAAAAACCATAAATGCACGGCACGCTACGACTGCGACACTGCATTTGCCGGTGTATACTGAACAGGTGGAACAAGTGACGCCGTACGGCGGTCTGTACCCATTTGCACGGAAAGTTCGATAATGAGGGGAGGACAAATCATAGCCCTATTTTCGTTTAACATGTGACACTGAGAGAGTGCTATTCGTTCACAAAGTGACAGTAGGTGTTACTCTTTCATTATATTATATGGAAACATTGACGCTGCACAGCGATCCGTCACAGTACTTAGTGGAGCAACTGACGCCGCACAGCGTCGTGCCACTTTTACGTAACTTACCAAAACGCCGTACGGCGTTACTGTCCTTCAACGTGTTAAGATAGAAGTTGTGTGTTTGTAAGGTTGTACACCCTAACGTTCTTACTTGCAAAGTTCGTCCTAAAGAGGTGAAAAATGCAACTAAAAACAAACCATTGTCTGCTTTGAAACTAAGTTAATTTCGTATGTATATACCTCACCCTCGAACTGAGCAAATCAGAGGAACTCCAAAGTAGTAGGAAATGCAGTTATCGTGAGAACAAAATTTAGGTCCCACTTTGCTCCTTGGAAATTTTATACATGGGATCTAAATTAATTAAGCAATTTAAAAAACACGTTATATTTGATTAATGAATTTATAAATCGGCAACACTTACTTGACCTTGTGTAGATATTATCTCACTGACTTGACTTATACCTGTGATATTAGGGCAGTGTATCTTCCTTATATGTATGAATTACAAACTTGACAAGTCACTAATTGTAAACGCATACAATTTAATGATAATTTATTAAAAACCTTTTCTTTGCTTAATTAAACAACTTAAATATTATTACGTAGGGATCACCATAACAAGTTGAGATTGTAAGCAATGAATTTGCCCCACAACCACTGACTATACAACAATTAATAGCTGCAACATACAAAAAAAAGAAAAGAAATTAATTAAACCATTTAATTCTTTAAATGTTATTATTTTCCATTTTATATAATATACACCATGATTAAATTAACCTGTCTGTTATTTAAAAAAAAAGTAATATTTTTATCGTGCACTCCAAAATTTAGCATGCATTGTTGACCACTAAATTAGATTTAAACGATGTATATACAAATGTGTCGAATACAATTTATGAATTTAAAATTCACATTAGATGTATAAAATGCACAAACTACATCCACAGGTTAAATACAATTACAAAACTACTAGCACACCCTCCATTTACTCTCATCATCAATTTCTTAGGATTACGTCTTAAAATGACTATTTAGATACTGACTGAGGTAAACATAGCTAGATATATAATATATACAACAAGTTGAAGTATCGAACAAGTTAACAGTTGTACTATTAGTAAAATCTCTTAAGAAAAAAAGTGTGCATTATATATTGTCTTTAATAATTATTTTTGTAACCTATTTACACAATACCACAAATTGGATAACCATTTTGTAAAATAAATAGCATTTCTAACTTTTCAATAAAATGACTCCCGCCGCACAAGAGCAGATATGTATTACATTAAGTAAGTTTATCTTTGCGTATATGTACGTATTGTAAGAAATTAGATATTTTTGCAACAAAAAATTATAACACTTACGTTTATTATAATTTTTATAACGACACCCATTACTACAATCAGTCGTACCATGTCATATTGTAAAACTACATGCAAGTAATATTCGACCGCAATGCAAAAATAATAATTCAGTCATTATTTTTAAGTATGGACGTGTGTGATTCACAGTATGTTTATTATAAGCGCCGTAGTTCTAAATAACATTCCAGATAACATTGATCAAGCAGTTCAGATTCAAATTATGCAACAAAAATTATTACTACAAATTAAAAAAAAAAATGAATTCTACTTCGTTTTATTACATTTAAATACCTACGTAATTAATAAATCTTAGGAGCAGATCGATCATTTACCACTTTGGCTCGTTTTAAAGTCGCACCTCTTTTAATTTGATCCATTAATGATTCGTGGCAAACTTTAGGATCGGGTTGTGCCTTACTGTTAATGATCTGTCGTATTTTTAAAGCCTTTAATTGCGGCTGCTGCATATTATTAGCGATGTGTTGTTGAGCAAGTTTGGCATTAAGAGAATCTAGAAAATTTTGTCCCGGCCCTCTCGGTGTTATTTTCATCTGAGTATTTTGTCCAATGGGTAAGAGATCTTCGGAATGACGACGTGATGTTCTGGGACTTAAACTAGGCGCTAATTTTGCGCTTAAAGCTGCTATGAAACTTGAACCAACACCACCTGGACCTATTAATAAAAATATGTTTTTGAATAAATTTTAAACAGTAAATTTTGCTGTCACAAATCAAATTTTTCTATATGTATAGACTAATTGTGTTTCAAATTGTCAACTTGTCAACAAATGACATTATCATAGGTAATTATTTAGAATGGGGGGCCATGCACCAAGCCATTTCAACTTTTCCCCTAAGGAAAAAAAAAACAATGACATAAAGTCACTAAATGGTTTAAAAACTCAATAAATAAATATGTAATAGCAAAATGTCAAAACCTGGCGGATTTTTCCATACATGGCGCTATCGATATTTAGATTTACATTTCTTGGATTATCGATTATGTACAGCGTCTCTTAGTCTCTTACAAGTTATCTACTAGTACATATATAAGTCCTTGTGAATGCTGCTGTTTTAATTATGTAGAGTAGAACGATATTAAGGTAACGATAATAAATTCTACACATGGATCTGTGTGTTGGGTTGAAAAGAGGATCCACTTCACTAAAATTGTTGTAAAATTGTAAGGCTCAAGTGCGTTTACATTACACAACCCACATGTTATTTTATACATTCTTTCAATTCAGGCACAGACAACAGTGATTAGGGTATATATTAAATAAATATCCACTCTATTTTGATTATTCTACAATTTCTTCACTTATCCATTATGTGTTGAGTAATGCTTTACTATTTATTTCATATTTATTTATTAATGACAAATTCATACCTATTGAAACGCCACCTATTGAACAGTAGATAGTAACTCTACAATTAAGTGCCTAAGAAATTTTTTTTTAAATAATGAGTCGTTTTCCTACGAACGTTCTTTCATTTTTCCTATAAGGAACCCCTTCCCTATCATTCCTACAATTTTTACCCGAAATTGGGATGGCCCCAAATTCTAAACTGTTACCGCCACATTTCAAATGCAAATACCTCTTTAGGGTCTATAAAATTTCCCAAAAATCATTAAAAATACTATGTACGCAAATTCACTGTATTGAAAGGTTTTTGTACTTTCGGAAAAATTTGACGAAATTCTAGAAAACCTACAACCAATAAATAGTTTGGAAAAATTTACCCTCATTAGATCTTCTTTCAGCACTTTGAGAACGAAAAGAATTAACGCGTCGAATTTCACTCGGACTTCCGGAAACGATTTGTGAAGGATGAGCGTAAATAACTCCGGCAGATTGTGATACGTATGAAGGTTTCGGTTGTCCAGGATTTTGAAATGTACTAAGTATCGGTGATTGAGATATTGATTGTGAAACAACTGTCGTCCCTTGAGAAGAGGATGACACACGTCGCATTGAACTTGGACTAGCCGGTGTATGTTTTAACTCCGTTAGAGCTTTAACAGTTTCGGCTACATTAACTGCAATCATTAACATTAATTGAGTTATAATTAACACTATTATAATTACCGGATATGTGATTTTTAGCAAGTGTGGTAGCTTCCAAGAGAAATGCGGGAGGAGGTGGTAAATTTTCGTCACTATGCACTGGAGTGAGAGGGCGATTCGTATTTGTAATTGACGATGTACGACGGATTGGTGGGAGAGGCTTATTAGTTTGTGAAGAACCACGACGTAGCAATGTATTTCGAATAGTGCCACTTGAATACATAGCTGTAATATGAAAAAATTATATAAACTACACGTATTTGAGTAACAAAACCTACATTTGCATGCGCCATTATTTAAGCTAGCATATATCATAGTTTTAAACTATGAAACTATTCTACATTTCAAGCAATATTCCATATATATAGATATGGTATCATGCGTAGCTACATAAATTTACAAAGCTAGAATAGTTTATTAAACATGCAGGGATGTAATTACCTGTCATTGATAATGGACGGCGTCGAATTGCATTCATATGGTCCCCTTTGCGTGGTAGAGTGCAGTACTTGCCGGCCGTCTCTAGATTAGACACCGACATATCTAATAACACACTCTAGTCAGCACACACATGCTAACACGTATTCTGCATGTTTAAATTAGATTTCATCTCACATTAATGGTACCAGAGAATTTTATAAATTTGAAAACAATAATTTGTGCACCTACCCAAATCAAAAATGTAATGGCGAACAAGAAAACAAGCAGAACATGTGCAAGTTAAAAATTAGGTTAGTAAAAATTGAGTTAGGGAATTTATATGTGGAGGGATAAAACGTAAGTGCATAAATCCGCTTACAAAATTGTGAAAAAATGCAAACAAAACATTGCAATAAATCATGCTAAACAATATCTAAACATTTACACTACTACCTTCAATATGGGCTGCTTCCTCTACGGGAATAGTTTGACTTCCATATCCGCTGGAAGACTCTAAAGAACTCTCACTAGTACTACCATCTTTCTCACCTTCGTTAGGACCCTACAAATTATTATTATTATTACAAAAGTCTGTTGTTATCGTGAAAACAGTGAAGAAACCTTTTCTGCTGAAGGCGGAAGAGGAGTGATGAACTCGGCAGGTGGTGGAGGCAAGTTCATTTCTTGAGCTTTATTGGCGGCCATGCTTGCCAATTCGTGCATATTGACGTAAGTAGGTTGAGGTATATCTATAACTATAATTTCCTGATTTTATAATGAATGTATACAATATAAGAAAAATACTGACCTCGAGCAATATGGGCAGGTAACGGAGTTGGTTTCATTAATTTGTGTTCAACATTACCTGGAGGTAAGACACGGACTCCGGACTTCACAGTTTTTATAGGAATATTGGGGCCACTTTGTCTTTCCAGTGATGAACAACGCTGCAATGATTTGTATTTTTCAATTCTTATTTAAACATTTTTATCCACAAGGAGTAAGTAGTCATATACTTTACTTAAATAAAAAAAACTGTTAGGTGTAATTCTGCAATTTGCAGAAAATCACTATGTATCACTTAATCGATTTTCAGGAATTAATTTTCAATTGTTCTAGCCTAAAATTGCCTAAACTAACCACAAAAGATGCTAATATATATATTAATATAATATAAAGAGTATAAAAATCACCCAAATTTCGATGCACTATGTTTGTTTGGCATCATTCGCACAAATTCAGAAGGTAAACCAGACGAAAATACATAACCCGGAGTTCCTTTCAATATAAATGTTTTAGATAAGCTAACAAGAAAAAAGTAAGGAAGAAATATATACAAACAAAAAAAATAGAAGACAGAGAAGAATACACGAAAAAAGAAATAAAGCAAAGAAAGCGATAAAAGAGGCAAGCACTTGAGATGGTATGGACATTTATCAAGAACGAACAGAAAACAATTACCAAGGAGAATACTAGAAATGGGCAAATCGAAGAGAAGAAGAAGACCTAGAAGAAACTGGATGGATGAAATATATAGTAAGAGAAAAAGGGAAGTCCGTAACAGAGATAAAAGAACTAACAGGAGACAGGAAAGCATATAAGAGCTGGATCAGAGAGAGACCGGACCCACATTAGTAATCTGACACCTGAAAGGGCAGCAGGGCAAGACAAGAAAAAGAAGAAGATAATCTTTATTAGAAACCTCTTTATATTATGGTAACTGAAGAATGGACTTCATCACCTGGCAAAAAATCAATCATGAATAGCAACAAATATTTTGCTGTGTATACTGACATGTGCATGCTTCACATGTAGCTTAAATGCATAAAATACACACAATTTGAAGATTTATAGCATTTTTGATTTAGTGTAGTGCAATTCTACTATAGTCTGTACCATACTTCAAATTTAGCACGGCCAGCATAGGGCAAGATATTTCATATGGCCAAATTTTGCACAGCGTTGTCACTTTTCTTTTACCTGAGGGCGCTATTCTGAAAGCAACTTTTAAGTACTAAATTCCAGACGTTCTCAAACGTGTAAACACCGCGTCCAAGCTAAGAGGATTACATATCACAAAAGTGAAAGTTTTGTGTTCAAATAGAATCCAGTTGAGGCATAGGTTTGGCAATACAGCAGCCCGTAAGTGAAATGCTGAATTTGAAGTAGGGTACAGACTATAAAATATACCTATGTATTCATTAGTTAAAGCTGTGGTTAAAGTTTGGATTTCTGAACCAGTGAAAGTATGAAAAAATTGCACTAAACTGAATACACTATTAAAACGCATACTAAGAACAGTATTATCAGTAGAACTAATTTACTTTTATACTTAAATTAATACGAGGGTCAAGTTATTATTATTGAGACTGAAGAAATTAGGTAGACCATGAAAAATAAAAAATGTAGTCTCAGTAAGCGCAACTCTTTACGTGACATTTGCAGCTTCATTTGCTAATTTATCTTAAATAACATTTGAGAACGGTACGTCGAAGTGTTTAACAAAGTGTCAAAGAAGAGAATTATGCTACATCACGATAATGCTTCCTCCCACACTGCAAAGATAACTTGTCAGTATTTGGCTGCAAACAGAAAGCAACTACTTTGAACATAAAATTTTGAAAAAGTTACATTGGTTCTTTTATTATCAATAATAATGGCTTGTTCTTTGTCTCCATGTAAATTATGTTCTGATGATTATGTGCCTTTAAAATGGAAAAGCACACTACTAATCTACTACAACTTGCATGCGATCGATGGCAAACAAATTTTATGACTGAATTTGGATAATTTTTTGTGGTATTGGCAAGTTTAATTGGCCAACTTAGAAATTATGGAGCTTCGAAAACTAAATTTGGAAAAAATGAATTCTATAATGATTCTATCTAAATAGTATCCTTACATTTTTTGTTACTAAAAGATTGGGCGAAATTTTCGTATAATTACAATTACAAACTAACAAGTCCATATCAGTGTACTCTTCATGTTTCAAGTTGTCGACAAAAAACATCAGTAATTTTTTAATATCTAACCAGAGTTGACATTGTGCAATGATAATTTTTTCATAATGGACGTCTGAAATTTTTGCTTATATTTATATTCCACTGTGCCATATGGACATTTGGCTTCAAAATGTGTTGAATTTCATATTTTTCAGATAGATTACTTACTGTTGGCAAAGGTGGTTTACTTTGAGAAGATTTGATCGAAAAAGTAGAACTTGTCGCAGGAATACCAGGTGTACTTTCTGTTATCGGTGTAATTCCAGTTACAGGGCTAACAGGTTGAGATAAACTTTGATCTGGAGCTTGGAATGTATATACAGTTAAAGGTGGTCGCAAGTGTCCCTTTTCGTATGCTAAAAACAAAATTGAATAACAATACGCTACAATTTAATTAACAACCTGAGGAAATTGTATGAGGACGGTCACTAATAATAGCACTCGCAGCTCTTTCAAATTGCATGGTTTCTTGCAAATTAGGCCAGGTGGCAGTTGTTGTAGGTATAGTCGAAGATGAGAAAGGTGTGCACGGTGTGCTGGAACTGCTACTGTTACTGCTGTTTTCTGATGTATTTGAAACCTAATGGGAGAAAATAATTTGATCAATATTATGATAGGATAGAAAATTGTATTATGAAGAAGTTTACCTGAGCAACACTTAACGAAGAAGGAGGTCTAGGATAAAGTGTGTCTTGAGAAGTAAATCCAGAATCTCGACTTGAGACTGAAGCTAGCCTCACTATACCATTTCGAACTACAGACTGTTTACAAGACAACATCAAAACTAATAAGCAAAATTATAAGCAGAACATAGTGTAATTAACAATAATGTAAACAAAATAAAATATACATTTTGCTACTACTATAACATAGAAGGTTAACCATACAGGACCTAATTAATTAAGAATACCTCTACATACAATGTTTACTAAAAAAATTCTAATTGTTTTTAGTAAATCAAGTTGCAATTTCACACTTTAAGTGTAATAAATATTATCATATACTTGTAGCATTGTCACATATAATATAACTATTCAAAGATCTATCCCATTTTTTCATATTCTCATAAATAACGTCAAGTCCGCCGTTCATGATGAATTACCTTCACTAAAAGAAGAGACAACTGTCTGTCATCAAAACTTAACAACAATCAAATTCCACAAAAATGAAGCCTAATATCTCGGTATACATACTGGAAGAAGGAGTTTATGAAACACAAACAGCTGGGTTTAAAATTTCAGAAAGTATACTGGTTCATTGCTCGAAACTATCTACTGATTAATACACGTTTTTTTTAAACCAGTCTGGTCTTACAGTAGCGAACTGTGGTAATTTGCTACGATCTCAAACATTGAGAAATGCTTGAGAAGTTTCGAACTGATGTACAAATGATGGTGTGTTCCAAATCCCATTATAGTTTATAATTGTCAGATTTCTTCAGTAAAAGAAACAACTTAACTTTGAAGGCTACTCCAAATGCACTCGTGAGATCATGAACATACTGATTACAAGTTTGAAATTAAAATGCCCCCCTTTACATATTTCATTTAATTTTGCATAAACCCATAAACGTCATTTAATTCAAATAGTAATAATGTCCGAATCTGATTATTATTTTATCAGTTTATTATTATTAACATTATTTGGCTTCCATAAATCCTAAACGATTAACCATCATATAAACATAGGTGTAAATAACAAAAAAAAATTATATATTTCGTGCTCAACGAACTTAATTATGTAATACAAACCTGTGATAACGCATTTTGCCAGTGTGGATGACTGGGAGAATGGTGACTTTTTGAGCTTCCTGAAGAAGAGCTATTTAGGGAACTAATTGAACACATGGAAGATTTTCTAGAACCTAAACTGGATGGTGATGAGGGCGGTGTTTGGAAAGACCACCCGCTATCAGAACTTTTTAGATCGGCTATAACTTGTTCGGACGCTGGTGGTAAAGAATGAGGATCTGATGTGTTTTTTTCTAACTGCGCCACAACTTCCTGAAGATGTGATAATTCCGTTAACATAGCAACTTCTTCATCCTAAAAAATTTAATATTGAACTTGAACGAATATTATCTTTCAATTAAGTCGTACCACAACTGGTTTTAAGAATCCAACAAAAGTACAGAATCTGCTACGTTCTTCAACAAGAGCAGCACGTACGGCCCGCTTTTCTGTTTCTTCTAATAAGTGCCTTTTTTCGGTTACATCTTGCAATCCACATTCAATTCGTTTCTGCAAGTCACCACCAGCACCTTTTCGTACTTTCTTTTGTAATCTCAAGGTGTCAGTAGAACGTTTTTTTAACTCTGATCTTGCTCTTTTATAATCTGTATACAAAAAAAACATTAACACAATTTTTCAAGTGGAAACAGTACAAATATGCACATTTTTTACAATCTCGAGTTTTTTATCATCTTTAAATAAAGTAAACTATTTATGTAATATGTACACAAAACAAATAACAAATAACAAAATAACTTTTCTTAGACCAAATTTTTGATTTGGAGCCCTAGTTCATAGTTAGTGGGGTTTTTTGTTTTTCGAAAAATCGGCATTACTTCCTTATTTTAAGGAATATTTAAAAAATACAAACACTTTCAGCATTTTGTTTCTATAACAATGTCTGAAACATTTTTTTCCATCTGTCCAAAAAAAGTTTTTATGCAAATTGAATTACAAGATAAATTTGAACAAACTGCAACAATCATTTAAAACAAAGTAGGGTTGGTGCCATTAAACAATAAAATTTAACAAGAAAAATAAAACAATGAACAATGAAACAACAAGGGAGGGACTAAATTTGATTTTGAAAATGGCCATCATTCGCAGTAACGCAAGTCCGGCGGCATTTGCAAGAGCTGCCTGCTTGTCTTTCACATCTTCTGCTGCAGCTACTATTTTAGCCACCAGTTCTAATTCGATGTTTACTGGTGTCTCTCAGAGATCTTCATCCGACCCCAGAAAAAGAAATCTAGGAGAGTTATGTTAGGGCTCCGGGATGGCCACGCAATAGGACCTCCTCTCTCAATACACTTATTGCTATGACTTCTCGGGTTGTGTGACTCGCTGCTCCGTCATGTTGAAACCAAAGTCTTCGTCTGATGTTTAGCGGTAAGTCATCAAAAATCTGTGGCAGAAAGTTATTTAAGAAAGTAAAAATAATTTTCGCCATTCAATCGGTTTGGAAGAATGTAGGATCCAATAACGTACTCCCCTACTATTCCAGCCCATACATTTACTGAAAAACGTCGCGTCATTGATGCGCACGAGTAAATGTTGCGTGGAGATTTTCATTACATCACAGGTGATTATTGCGAGAATTAAACACATCGTCCCTTGTGACACAAGTTAAAATAAACTTTTCAAAACGCCACTAAACATTGCAACGTTCAAGAAACCAACGACAAAACAACAATCTTCGCTGGAAGTCTTCAGGTTTCAAAGCTTGCACTTCTTGTCTAGAAAATGGATGCAGACCTTGTTCCTTCAGAATTTGCCAAACTGTCACGTGATTTGTATCTAATCAAATTGCACTTGTGCTCGTCGGTGGCTCATCTTATAATATTAAGAACAGTTTCTTCAAATGCAGGGGTTCGACGTAATATATTGGAATGTGAAAATTTTCCAGTCTCTGACAAACGTCTACATATATTCTTCTAAAAATACGGCAACTTGGTTTTAAATGATTGTTGCAGTTTGTTAATGATGATATAATCGTTAATTCCTTCGTGATAAGAAAAGCCGTTGATTTGCTAAGGTATTTCCTCAACAGTTAAAATTGATTCTTGTAATTCAAACTTTTTTGGGCAGATCGAAAAAAAATGTTATATACCTAGTAGATAGTTTAAGGATTTATAAATGTTTTATTTTCAAAAATCGGTGGAGTGGTTTTCCAAATGTGTTTTGAAATTTTTGATCGGTCGCCATTTTGTTGATAAAATAGAAACTACAAATGTTTTAGAGAACCGAAAGTAAAGGGAGTAATGACGATTTTCGAAAAACAAAAAAACGCCAATAACTATGAACTGGGGCTCCAAATCAAAAATTTGAACTAAGAAAAGTCCTTGGGTTACAAATATGAACAAGCACCCTCGTAATTAACAGGACTTTTTCCGTTAAATATATTTAATCATTAATTCATGCGTTTATGCAAACGTACCTTTGGCGTGTTCCTTATCCAAATTTAAAACAGTTTTTTTCCAATCTTCCAATTTTTCTTGCAAGGGAACAACAAGGCAATCCATAACAGCGCTAAAATAGACAAAATATTAACAGCGAAGTTAATTTGTAATTGGCCCAACAGAACGAAAACATTGTAACTAAACTACTCAAGGTAAAAAAATGATATAGGTAGAAACATTTGCTTTAATAGCTATGATAAAATGAACGTCAGGTTAAATACAAATTTTCCTTCACTTATATAGAGCCTTTTCTATGCAAATAGAAGAGATTATTAATATTGGAAGAGTAGTTGAATATTACCTTGTAAACGTTTTCAGGCGAGTTTCCACCGCCTTGTGTCTCAAGCATATCCTTGTGAGAGCAGTTCCTATTTCCTTGGTTGCGCCTGTAACAATTTTATATTGTTATAGATACAATTTATCTACTAGCAAGATAAAACTATTCGGTATATAAACGTGTCTTTCGAGTTATATGGAACAATGCATCGCTCCCTAAAACAAATTAATGTAAACAAAATTCCGTTCAGGTATAAATATCCCGTAGGCGAAATATGCGTGCTTTGGTGCAGCCATTGGGGCATGAGTTCAACTCTACATAACCAAGGGGAGAATTACTACAAGGATAAAGGATCAATAGTAAATTCTAAAAAAATACGATCCCGGGTCACTAAACTCTATAGAGGATCACGAGGATAAACCTGGATAATGCTATGATTAGGTTTATGGCCAATTTTACCAACGCCGTGCTCTCTCGTTGAGTAACGAAATTCAGTTTGTATTGTAGAGATGAGGGAATAGTGCAGTAAGAGAATGCGATAAGTTTAGCTAAAGTTGTCACGAAGATTGGCAATGACGGTAATCCCTCAAGGGTTAACCAAACGGAAGTGCTCAAGAAAAAAATCGCATTTCATATTATTATTCGTAGGTACTATCTCGCAAACTGATTCAAAAACATTTCAGCGTTCTTAGATTCATATTTCCGTAGTAACCGTAGTTAATTATAATTTATGAAACTATCGTTTGCAGAACATGATTCAAAATGATACTATTCACACTACTGCAGACTGAAAAAGTATTGTTATTATTATTTATTTAATGCCATTATCAATTTTTATCATATTTTAAACTATGGCAGAGGGGTTGTGGATTTTATTCAGCCTGCAAAACTTCAAACAAATTCTATTGTAGTTACGTTCTAATTGTGCACATTCGAACCTACATTAAACTGTCAAATTGAGTCCTCTAGTACGATGCAGATTGAATTGAATTTGGTAACGATTGAATACTCTAGAGCCATTCGTGACCCCAATCTACAATAAAAATTAAAATTGCGCTTGTAATGTGCAGGTTAAACCCATTTTTAAAACACATACTGTGATACTGTGAAATAAAAATCGAAACTTTCATCTCTGTGGGAAAATTCCCTGAATATTTGTTCAAATGGATACGCAAGTAAGAGTTTCAATTCATAAAAATTTCGTTAAAAGTATGATTTTGAAAATAACAGAGAAGCTTTGGAAATAAAAATGGAAATTTTATGAACCGTGTTAGGAGACGAAGGGGTGCGGCGAGGGTCCCCAAATATGTAAAACCATAAAATTTACTTATTTCTCATCTTTTTAATTAATTATTATAAATAAAAAAGACCCTGAAAATAGTCATACAGACCACTTAACCTCTTATCCATATTGTATTCGAAAAACTTCTGCTGAAAGACTGAAACAAATACTTGAACACCGATAATTACAATGGCGTAAAACTACTATTTAAAAAGTGTGAAGAAAAAAGTTGACCGTAGAAGATCGTAGCCAAAGGGGGAATAAGTGAAGGAGGCAATTGACAAATACAGGAGAAGACAGAACATCAGGAGAACCTATAAAAATAGAGAACAAGAAGATAATATGGATAAAATAATTGAAATGCTAAAAAATATACAAGTGATTTAAAAGAAGTTGAACATGAACAAAATGAATACAGAAGAGAAATAAGAGAATTACGCGCAGAAAATGAAAAAATAAAAGAGTAAAATACAGATAGATAGATCATTTGGAAGTATAATTGGACAAAATGAAACAAAAAAATTTGAGTGGAAGGCGAAAAAACAAAAAATGTGCTTAGCTTAGACATTTGTAATAAAAAACACCTTGAAAACCTATTGTTATTTAGATATTAGCATTTGAAATCCTTACTTCCCTTAAGTGAAACCTATTTTCCATTCATGGAAAATTTTACTTGGTGGTATGCCTGGAAGTAATTTTAAGTGTTTCATTTTTCATTTGCTTCGTCTATTTTTAGTTCATTAATCTCCGATTGAAAACTTGATTCAAATTTATTTTATTGTCTTTTGTTGTGTGTGTATTTGTCAACAAGTAATTATTTTATTCCATTTCTAGATATTTTTGGTGAATGTCAATAAAATTACGCGAGTAAGCGTGACGAAAAAAGAAAAGAAACCAATTGCGAATATACTTCTAACTTCATTCTCACTAAGTCACTACGTGCCACTTCAGACGTGTATTCAGGTATTGGTCCATCTCTATATAATCAAGATTCAAATTACTGGTATTGCATTTCATCTGATGAAGTTTATAATTCAGAGAAGTGTTGTGTCATTAGGGAAATAACGTACCTACCTACACGTTTCGACCATTTTCTCGCTAATTTAATAAATTTACGAATGAGGGCGAGGGTTCCATCCAGGCTTTTTCTACTTTGCAATGACTATTCAATGTTTGACAACACTACAACACCGTCCAAAAAATAATCATTTAATGCATTCTGTTCAAACGAACACGCGGTGTGGCAGTTGAACGGTCAGCAGCCTCGCGAGTGACCTAACGCAGTTGTGTTACGTAAAATTATTACGCTTCAGAGCGGTTGCCTTTGATCAAATATGAATTGTGTTCAACACTGCGAAAGAAACACGCACAGATTACGCCCAAGATTATTATATCCATTGGTTGCAGCAAAACACGTATAAATAACATTTTACGTGTAGGTACCTTTTATTGTTAGTTATGGACTTAAAAATGAAGGTAACTACATATTTAAAATAAAAATTCTTAAATTCACATCCTTTCCTAAATTAAATAATTATAGATACTTTTAGAATTTTAATGGTACGAAATATCTACCAATTTAGATTTAAGTGTTATTTGAAAGAACTGATCTTACGAACACATTTCGTTTGTAAAGAATACCCTACCTACTAACAAATAACCTACATCATACACCAGCGCTTAGAAAATCCGGTTACTTGCGGTACAGACGCACAGTGACACCACTCCGCCACAAGAAAAAAAAGAACAGAAGAAGCCATCTCGATCATCTAAAGATAAGCATGTTTACCTTTTGCCCGGGTGGCACTGGTTCTATTCTGAACGAGGTCACGGTAGAGAAAAACTGAAACACGCCATCTTCTCGAATAAGAAGAATCATAATATATCCCGGAACGTTTAAGATTTCTTAAACCTTACTGGGTGTAGAATTCACTGAGTGTGGGCAAAAGACAACGAAGTTTGGCGTTGTGGTAAGAACCCGGTTAGCATTGTTTCCGGAACCTTTTGTCAACCACTCGGTAATAGCAATTATCAATTACCACCCCCTTGTACTTCTCATGCCATTTTGACAAAGCAAACTATTACTACTAGAATTACAAAAATCTTTCAACCGATATAGTACTGGACATCCAGATATTTCGGAAGTACATGTTGTACTGGATTGGATTCTGGCTTACGATAGGAGGGTGCGTATATAGGCCTCAAATTCCTTTGTACTACCTCCCTGACTAGAGTCGTCCGACCTCGCAACGTCACTCAAGCCATCCCACACGTGAGATGAACCTGAGGATGCTGGATGGGGAAGCGGGTCAAATCGTAGCGATGCCTGGCCAGGATACCCCAAACAGTGCGGGACACTCACAAAGACTCGTCGTCTATGTAACATTCTCTCCAAGATGGTGATTTGACCAAGCCCATGTGCTTTGCTTGTTTAGTTTACAGTGCCCAGAAAGTATACCCACAAGTAGCCGCAAGTGCAACCACTGTAAAGAACCACAGCCATGCACTTTCTGAGTTGGTGTTAAAACTTATACACACTGTTCACACAGTTTAGCTTTAATATGGGCGCAACAGCCAATTGTTTTAAATTATATTAACAACGTTTTCAACTAAAAGTATAAGTCTATGTCCTTTTGCAGTACTTCCACTGAAAAAGAACAGCGTATGCATATGAAATATGTATGTGGATATCTAATAAATTAGTTGAACAATTTTTAATTTTCTGGGGCGATTGAACCAAAAAATTAACTTGCACACAAAATCGCCTAATACGTAATCATTTTGCCAACAGAGTGGGCGTTGTGAACAAAGTGGATGAAATGATACCAAAGGGAAGGGAAGGTTATGCAAGTAGACGAAAATAGCCATTGTGAACAAAGTAGATGATATAAACATATCTTGAAAATTGGTGATTATGAAAAAATGTCCGTTGTGAACGAACACAGAGTGGCCGTTGGGAGCAAAGTACGTATTACCAAAGACTATCCTTCCTCCATAGACAGCTACATAATGTACACTAGTAAAAGTGTACTTTTGATGTATCCGATAGGGTTCAGTAGCATCGCTCGTTTTGTTGAAGGTATGTTTCAAACTCAAAAAGGTGTCCTAACTTTCACTGCCCTTACTAAGAAAATAGTAAACAAGTACCAGTAGGTAAGTAGGTGCTTCTTTCTTGGTAACGCAGTACATAACCCGATTATTGAGTGTGTTTCCATAACACATACAGAAAAACAAAAAAAAGCGCGAACTGACAAACGACCAAATTTGTTGGTCAAATGAATAACACAATGTATTGACACTTTCTAAATTATCTTGGACAATTGTAGTAGAGTCCCTATTATACAGGGTGGTTTGGCTTGCAATGTCCAAACGATATTTCCTAAAATAACAACATTAGGAAAAAACATTTAAATTGAAAGTTATTGAGTATTAGAGTAGGTTCAGAATCTCGTGGCACTCGGAATGCGCGGCGGGATTTACAACAATTTCGAAAAATAGGCACGACATTATACGTCCAAAAACATTGGTAGGTAAGATGCCATCCTAAATATGTAGAGTAACTAAATATAGGTGTAATTATTTATAGAACTACATATTAGTATCGTCGTATCGCGTTTAAATAAATCCCGCCACACATCTCGAGTGCCACGAGATTTTGAAACTACTTTACGTATTCTATATTATAGGACAAAAAAAAATTTTTGTTGAGCCATTTTTGGTGAACAAAAAAAATTTTTAAATAGCGACAACAATGAGAATATTGAAGAAGAACCAGCTAAAATTTAATAAATTGTTTTATTAATGTAAGGTGATGTAGCTGTAGGTATATTATGAGAATATTGAAGAAGAATCAGCTAAAATTTAATAAATAAATACAATTTATTAAATTTTAGCTGGTTCTTCTTCAATATTCTCATAATATATCTACAGCTACATCACCTTACATTAATAGCGACAACAATTTTTTTCATAATTTCAAAAAGAGAATTTTTTTCTGAATTCAACAATGTATAAATTTCAAATTTTGATATGAAATTTATTTAAATAAATGTCTTATCAGCCTTTTCGTTATTTGTGAAATTCAATACCATAGTGATCGAATACTGACAAAATAAATCAACTTATGTATTACGTTTTTCGTTACTTAAAACATGAAAAATTTGTTGACAGATCATGTGCCCTTTTGTTTTCATAGCATCCGATGTTAAAGAAATCAAATATTTCTTCTATTGTTATTTAAATAAATTCATGTCATAATTTGAAATTTATACATTGTTGAATCCAGAAAAATTTTCTCTTTTTGAAATTATAAAAAAAATTATTGTCGCTATTTAGAAATTTTTTTTTGTTCACCAAAAATGGCTGAACAAAAAAAAATTTTTTTGCCGTATTATATAGAATACGTAATATGTATATTATGTACTCAATAACTTTCAATTTAAATGTTTTTCCTAATGTTAGTAGTTTAGGAAATATCGTCTGGACATTGCAAGCCAAACCACCCTGTATATAGGGACTCATGATTATTGTAGTTAACTGCAGATTTGAAATTTGAAATCAAAGTATCCGCTTTTGATGAGCTGTGTAGGGGGAAGGATAGTCTTTGGTATTATGAAAAGCGGGTGTTGTAACTATGACCTATTTATATACAGCGTGTCTCACGGTGACCACCCATTAGAATATTTCAGAAACTATTACGATTTGAATTTTGAAAATTTGGGTGATGGAGTTTTCGGGCGTGGCCTCCTCAAATAAAATAATGGCGTCTACGTAACACTTCCGGTTTTTCCGGAAATGACACCAACTTTGTTATTTTAAATGTAACACCCTATATATTATTCCGATTTTGGATTCTACATAAAATTTTAGGTGGACTTTCATCAAGTTTTCTTATTCCTAAAATTAACCGTTTCCGAGATATTTACTTTTTTTAATAAAAATTAAAATAAACACTATCTAGCTTAAAACCGTGTGAATTCTACAGCAGAAATTGAATGACCTTAGTTGACTACACAAAAAACAGTAGATATCTCAAAAACTAGAAGAGATAGGTGTAGGGAACCATAGTACCGTTCGAAAGAGAATGAAATTTTGCATCAGACTACGACGAAACATACAGGGTGTTCCATTTGAAAAAACCAACTTATGATGATTTGAAGTTAACTAAACTCGGCATTAAATTTCCACCACCCTGTATGCAATTAAGCCACTTTGAAAGTACGGATGGGAAGCTTAGGGGTCCAGCTATCTCTCGTATCAATATTGTTCCTTCATCTTTCTTGCTGTAGAATTCACACGGTTTTAAGCTAGATAGTGTTTATTTTAATTTTTATTATAAAAATTAAATATCTCGGAAACGGTTAATTTTAGGAATAAGAAAACTTGATGAAAGTCCACCTAAAATTTTATGTAGAATCCAAAATCGGAATAATATATAGGGTGTTACATTTAAAATAACAAAGTTGGTGTCATTTCCGGAAAAACCGGAAGTGTTACGTAGACGCCATTATTTTATTTAAGGAGGCCACGCCCGAAAACTCCATCACCCAAATTTTCAAAATTCAAATGGTAATAGTTTCTGAAATATTCTAATGGGTGGTCACCGTGAGACACGCTGTACAATTACACAACAATACATACTATTTCTGTGTGACACGATTGATGATATTCGAAATATCAGATGACTGCATAAGTATATACAACACAGAACTGTCATAGAAGAACGCGCGTTTACTGTTTCTGACCAATGTAAATTTAACAGGCACATGCATCGCTTGGACTTACTGTTGGACGAGATGGCGCATCTCACTTTTTGTGAGTCCTGTACTTATCCAACTAAGAAGATTCACAGTGGAGGAATTTTGACCGAATATGGATACGATTAGAACCGCTTCTCCTGTCATCAATCTCACATGTGAAGTGGCACGAATGAAGTTGTAGGATCAAATGACACCCATTAGAAGGGCTACATGGGCACTAATTTCGTCCACTTTTCACTCGTAATCTGGAATCCAGGTGGTGTACTGTTTAGAAAATATGGTGGGCGCTGGATAATTTTCATGCAGTTTTCGTGGCGCCTGTAAGACACTGTCGTGTTTGAAAATTATACCTTCACAAGGTTCAATTTATCCTTTTAATGAACGGTATAAACTGAAGTTGGAAGCATATCGTAACTTTGTTAAAAGGCGAAACGTTGTCGCATTATTTATCAATCTCAGAAATCTCCTCAGTTGTAATCTTGATCTTACGAATTAAAACTATAGGTAATTCTAAAATTGATCAAATCTCTAGTTTCTGGAGACTGCGATCACGTTCCAAATCAACGTTATTAATGGCCTTTTTGTGCAATATCAACACTATGATTATTTTTCAGAATGTCAACGTCGCCGTATTCTTTTCAAAGATGATTTGGTTTAAATTGTCACACTGACGTCATTAAATTGTTCTAAGTACATATTTTACACTGAGTACAACATAAGTCAAACGAACCTTAATGACAGCCATTTATATTTACTTAAAAGTCAATTTTTGAATTTCTATCCTACCTAGGTACGTGTGTTGTCTATTCTTTGTATTCGTCTATACAATTTTTCCTTCGATTTTGTGTTAAATACAAAGGGACATTAATTTCATATGTATGGCAACACCGGACAACGATTTTCCAATTCATTAAAGTGCACGGAAAATTGTATAAAGTAACAGGAATCAGCTGAGTACAGCTCTTAAATTATTCAGAAACATACATATTATTTCCACAATATCTCGGACGGTAAAGATCAAGTAGTAAAAAATAGACGAAATGAAAACATCGAGCCAATATATCCAGAACGAGAAACTCGGCAATGAAAAGTCTAAGAATAATAATAATATAGATCAAATAGAAAGCAGCATCATCAGAGAAAATCTTCAAGTAGAAGAAGATGGGGTTAGATAAGTTAGATGTAGAAGAACAAGAAAGAGATCGGATGAATCAGAATAAAAATCAATTAAAAATCGCCGAAAACCTCATGAAATTGGCCATATAAATAAATAACAGGACAAAGACATAAGTTAAAAACCGATTAAGAATAGTTCATTTAAATGAAAAAGATCGTATTGAAATATTAATGATGATCGGTTATGGTGATCTTTTTCACTTAAAACCATTCTTAATTTGTACAATTTATTTCTATCAATTAGTTTGCCAACAGTTACCTACTAGATTGTAAATAATAAATTCACCTATTCTTTAACTGTAAAGTGATTTATTTCTGATTCTTGCAAATTATTTCCACTAAACTTAGTATGTACGGATTCAGAAAAACAAGATCTATTAAAATGTGCAAAAATATACAGGGCGTCCCATTTAAATTAAAAAAGTTGAGGGTATTTCCGGTGAAACCGGAAGTACAGTAGTAACAAAAAATATGGCATCAGATGCGTTATGTGTCATTGAACCTTCCTGCAAAATTTCATAAATATCGTCCCTATCGTTTTAAAGATATTTACTTGGTTCCATACTTTATCCCAACCCTGTATATGTTGTGACAGTATCATGTACGAGGTGTCATTTCTGTTTTTAAATTTAAATAGAAAAGGAAAGCAAAAAATACACAACAAACCCTTATTTGGAACGACCTCAATCCAATCACCTACGATTAGAAGGATGACTTGAAGACATTTTTGTGGTTTAATTTTGTAACGCATCTTTGTTATTGTCGACGTGTCGAATAAATAACATTTCATATTAAACGTAATTATTAAAAGTAAGAATTTAATAAGAATACGGAAGTACCTACGCTTATATAATAATTACGCCTTTTCAAACGTCGATCGAGGTGGAGAATTATTAGTATTCCGAGCTCATTACGTTACATTGAACTTGTTTCGTAGTTGCAGAGAAGTGAAATGCTAGATCCAGTAATGTATTAGTCAAGCAATTGTTACCTAAAAAGGTTATTGCTTGTTGCCTTAACAAACAAAAAGTGGATTGTTAAGGTAGCTTGAGCGATTCAAGTGATCTATAACAAAGAATTTACGGTCGATCGGGTTGATAGAACTAAGAAACAAGTATACGATGAAAGATAGAACAAGTAAGTGTTGAAACTCTTCAAGAAAAAAGAGAAATATTGCGGTTTAACGTTTTTACGAGAGTTCATTTACGACAGTGATGGTCTATCTAGCAATCATTTCTCTACAGTACCTAAGCAATAATTAAATAT
Organism: Pyrocoelia pectoralis; assembly: GCA_036250285.1. Taxonomy (NCBI): domain Eukaryota; kingdom Metazoa; phylum Arthropoda; class Insecta; order Coleoptera; family Lampyridae; genus Pyrocoelia; species Pyrocoelia pectoralis. The sequence continues at coordinate 12,852,088 of CM070075.1, forward strand.
AATATATTGCATATTATGTTCAAACATTTTGAGTAATTATTTACATTCTAAATTAGATATAACGGTAAACGGAACTGACATTTTTATTATATTGGGAATACGGTCTTCATCAGGCAGTTAGATAGGTATGCTATTGACTTCATTTCCAAAGAATGAATATATATTTTGCATTTTAATTTTTTGCATAATAATACTGGATTTAACATAAAAATTTATACTGGTGTAGTGTCTATCAAGCAGTAATGAAACACCTAGGTTCAATTTTTTTTAACGAAATTTGAACTTCCCAATGAATTTTATTGGCATATTTCACAAGAATTCTTTAAAACATGAGTGGCCCGCTATCATTATTATTTAAAAAATCTAAAACTAATGATAATGAGAATGCATCTTTCCTCAAAAGGTAAAATTGGATCACTTTTAACAAAGAATATACACAATCCGCCACGTATTTAAAGAATTAAGATCAACAAATCTAACAATAACCATGGTTTAACATTCGGAAAATACTACTGAAACACAATGGCGTATGAGAACACAAAAGCATAAACAAGGCCAATGAAAAATTATAATGAAATTAAGTCGAATTCTGTATTGCAATTAAATTAAGCTTCGACGTCAGTGGTGGAGCAGTGTTGTTGTAATACAAATCTTTTGTAGTATATTTAATGTGTGTTTTAGTAAACTTACATTGAAAATATTTCCTAAACGTAGGTAGGTACTAACTATTATTGCCGATTGACTCAATAGCAAAACCCTCCATTGTAACATTTTGAGACATCTTAAAATGGGGTATATAGTTTGACGTAATGTATATTGCTTAAAAGGCACTCATTGTTCGCAGCTAAAATTGCTACCCGTTAATGCTCTGCTTTTACACGTCGCTATAGAAGGCGACCCACATATGTCAATGTATAGAGTATCAATAACGGATATTAATTGAAGGGGGAAATCTACGTAAGGGAATTGAAGTGATATATTGATGTTACTAAAACTGTCTCGCTTCAAAATGGAAGAAAAAAGACAAGAGAATAATGTTACTTATCGATTTAATACACATCTTAGTTTTATACAAAGCATGAATCAAATAAAAGAAATCTTAACAGTACTAAATATGCAACGACCAATTAATAAGCGGTAAAATCATCCAACGACTCCGTGAAATAAAATGCTTACGACGTAGGGAGTGGAAGAAGTTATGATTAACAGTTTTAACGAGGAAATTATTGGAAATTCTATCAAAGTTCACTGATCAATTTCGTTATGTTGAATTAGCTCATCAAATCGTAAGATCTCTATCTCTCACAGTTCTCTCATCTTTGTCTTTTTTTACTACATTTTGCCTCTGTTAAAAATACATCAGTATGCGATGTGCATTTTACGAGAATACTACTGAAAAAACTGTTACTGTGACATTGAACATTATTAACACAAATTAGGTAATTTTGATGACTCGGGAAATAAGCAGATTATTGCCAAAAAGTATCTTGATTGTTTTTTGATGCTGTCAATTAGTCACCACGATCGTGTGATTTCAAAATTTTTTTCCCTGTGGGGTTTTCTGAAATAGTTCGTGTCATTGGTGAAATTTGAGTCGATTAATATAAAATATTGGTGTAGAATTCACGTCTAAAAATCATTGCGAGACAGTCATTTAGGTACATCAAATAATCTTTAAATGACAATACTATAACTAGACCCCCCGACCTAACAACTACAAAGAAATGAAAGCTCTGACATGCTCCATAATTTATGTATGATGAGAAACACTCAAGCAAGAATAAAAATAAGAAAACCAAAATTCGTTCTTGACGATTTTGAAACTTTTAGCAACTTGGGAATACTAAAGCAAATTTGTTAAGGACACCTTTCCGAAATTTAGTATCTACACTCCTACGTTGTCCCAAACCATAAATTCACAAACACCCCGTGCACGAAAAGATCTGTTTTGAATTCCCTACATGAAACGAAGTACATATTTCAAAATAATGGAAATCAGTTTCACGAACATTGAAAAGACCGGCCCCTTTACCATAATTAGGTCAGAGGTTATGGATTTTGGGTCGCACTCGATTAATTATTATTATTATGCTAGGGGTGGTCCCAATTGATTCCTGCACTGCGAGCTTTTGGTCTATTGTGCTCCCCGCTGTTGTTTACCCTTCGAGGATACCTGTATCTTTAACAAAGTCCAGGATTTTAGTAGGGCGACCCGACTAAAATAAGACAATGGACAATTCCCAAAAAAATAATTTTGGATCGCGAATATAATTCATGAAATTTAGGTCGTTTATGAGTATAAAGTTTTTATTATTATAGTTCATAATATTGAATAAATAAATAATTAATTATAGATCGTCACTACAAATTTATACAGTATTACCGTACGCAATAACCGTTTAAAATAAAAAAAAATACCGCACAGACGGCGCGACGCTTACAATATTACAGTTACTTTTCTGTAATTATTTATCGTTACTTCATCTTATGAGTTTATTGTAACTACTTGAATTGAACTTCCGACTACTGGCAGTATGAAACAGCTGGCATATGCGTTCAATTCAATCAAAGATATCTTTCACGGTATTTTAGCGTTTGTATAATCGATAAACAGAAACACCGCACGCTTAACAAATAATGTTTCAATATAAATTTTATCACTGTAAGGAAGCTACCATTATCTGTAAAATTTAGAGAGGTTAAAATACACCAGTCAGATTGGTCTAAAATTATACCCTTGTGTATAATATTTTACGAAAACTGCTATCCTTAGATTGCCGAAAATGAAAGAAAACCACTTCCAATATGGCTTTTGAGCGAGAAGATTAAAAAGATTTACGATTTTTATTACAAATTTTAATGCATATAGAATTTCAACGTTTTGTTTTTATTCGTCAAAAAATGAAGCGATCTCTACGTGACACCGAAACAGAAAAGTGATTAAGTGAATCATTTCTTTTCTATTGGTCGCGAATTTTTGATATTTTTTCCTCAAGTATAGCACTTCAGCAAAATGCGGAAATAAGATGAAAATTAAGTAATTATTAAAATATACATTTCTACATTTTTTTAGAAAATTGGTCTACAATTTGCCATCATTTGATTAATGAGTATGTGACACGAAAGAACGTTAACACGCTATTATACCTACGATGCAATGCCCCCACAAATTTATATTTTGAATCAAAATATATTAAAAGTTTATTAAAAAAGAAATAAAGTTCAAGCGAACATGATCGATTTGCTAATGAACTGCTATTGCAAAACAGGCACTAATTGTAACTAATGCACCTTTGAAACACGCACAAAAGCATATAAATGTAAGTCACAAACTATTGGTTAATTTTCAGGTAAGTATTGCTTACAACATTAAAAAAACCCTGTACGTTCATAGAGATAAATTCACAAATTCAATCATATGTGTTGTTAATGTTCTTTTCATTGTACTATTAATGTAATTAAATAAATAACGGGAAAGGAACGATTTCGGAGATTATTTCACGTTACCGAAACATGTCAGTATTACGAAACTTCGTTTAGACAAAGCGCCAACCTTGTACAAATAAATAAAACGAAAATATATTGGGTGGTATTTTAGTGAACAACTTTCTCCTACAATACCGTATAGGTATATATCTTTCTGTTATATATTGCAGAACTGGTTCCCGGCAATTTAGTTTATTCACTGATATAATATTTAAAAAATAGAAAAATTTGTGTACGAATTCAAAATTCGAACACAAAACGCAGAATGAACAAACGATCTTTTTATACTTACTATTTTTTCTGTTAAGATTTTTATTAATCTTTTTAATTATGCAACATTTTAAAAATTCTATTTATGAAAGCTGTAATAATTAGCTTAGAAATAGTGACTTTACTTTTGAGAGTTTTCATAGCAACCAACAAACAATACATTTTGTAATTAATTAATATGCGAACGTTTGTGGTTATGCTGCGGTATTGTGGCGTAAGTAGCGATTTACGATTAAAAAGTAAGATAATAAAATACATCATTGTGAACAATTTGACAAAATCGAAATCTAAAACAACTCATAAATTTATACCTTGGTGGAATGAGAAATGACTGTTGATTGCATATTTTGTACCTGAGGTAAAGCTAAAGCAAGAAAAGTATTATCAACTGGTCAATAAAAATGTATTACGAAATATATTTACAAAACAATTATCACAATAATTATAAGGCATATGTTCCACTGTTTTACCAACCAATATACCTTGCTCATAGAATTTTTCTAGGTGATGCTTGAAGAATACATTCACAACGTTTTGTTTGCACTTCTGCATCTGACTGAAAACGATTACCTTTTAACACCTTTTGATAAGCTGATATGAGCTATCTTGTTTGCAGGAGGTTGTGCTTTAAGCTTCCGTATTGATGGTGGTGAATTTTCATTGCATTGATGTCAACTTACTGAATGGTTCAAAATAACGACGCTAAGTTTCGTCACAAGAGAAAATTATTACCATTTTGAACATTTTTTTCATTCAACTTTAAGGCACTTGTGCTAACTCAATTTTAGATCAAGGGCAAGTTTCACGGTAAGTGAAAATTTAAAACAAAATATGTAGGGTGCTACTTAAAAAAAAATCCGATCTCTATAGCCGCCATGCCTTACCCTAAAAAGGGCCTTTGTTTGGCAAACATAAATTCATAGATTTCGGATCAATGGTGACGATTTCTTTTTTTGCAATGTTTCCAATTTTTACAGGTGACGACTTTTCTGTTACTGAATGAAATGGCTCAATCTCTAGGGTCTCATTTACCAAATAGAGGTGGTTAACTTAATATACATAATAACCTTAGTATGTGTGTTACAGTAAAGCGACATGATGAGCGGAAAAGTTCAGTCATAACAGAAAAAACAATCGGGAAAGACGAAAATTACAGCCGCAGAAATGCCGTAAAAAAAAGAGGAACTCAAGAGTTATATCGTTGAGTGAAAAGTTATATACTTTTCACTCAACGGTTATACTATTCACACATAAATGTAAGCTTTACAAGTTATGTATGGCATAATTGATGAGAAATTAGATTTCAGGGTTTCTAATCATATTTAACATTTGATACAGCCATATTTAGATAACAATAATTCTTTTTTCTACAAACGTCAAAAAATGACAAGGTTTGCGCATCGATAACAATACGCGAAGTGACCCTTTTTTTCACTTACCTACGTTACCATGACAGCGTGCCCGAAATGACGACGCCAAGCGCGAAGTACGCACTGCACGCAAACTAGATGAGTGTTTTGTATTTTAACGTTAAAATAATTGTCAACTTCTTCACGTTTGTAGAAAAAATTTTGTTTGCAACTCGTGCGCGAAATGCCACTTTGGTGATTGAGAACTGATTTTTTTAACGAGGCGCAGCCGAGTTAAAAAAATAGTCGAGATCACCAAAAGTATTTCGCGCACTAGATATAAAGATAACTATTTTGCAGTGGGTCGGTAAAAAATAAAAAAAATGTAAAAATATGTCCAAGTTTGTACAATGAAAGTGTAACTCAATTTCATCTTTAATGATCACTTTTCATTTCGAGATATCGATACTACTTTCAACTTTAACCATCGATTTTATGCAAGAGTTACATTTTTAATTTTCCGACGGATTTGTGAAAGTGAGACTGAGAATTACTGTTTATCGGATATTCACAATAACAATTACTTCAGCTTCCAAACGAATTTCTAAGCATCAATTATACAGTTAAGAAAACGCAAAAACAATACAATTTCATTAGCACAACCATCAGATATACGACTTTTTCCCATTGTACGCCGTCATTAATCTATATCTTAAAGATCGCAATTTGAATACATAATTATTAAGTGGCAGGATTTTACCTACGCCATTTTAATTAGAATCATAAGGTAATATTTACGCTCGTTATCAAACTGAGAGATGAAAGCTTTCGCTTATAAAGTTCATTTTCATTATAAAAAAATCCATAAAAGTGCAGAAATGGCGGCTGAATAATTACCTTAGTGCTACATCGAAGTTTAAGTAAATATTTTCCATCATCTTGAGCACACATAAAAAATTATTATTTCAATAAATATAATAGTACAGTCAATCTGTCGTAAAAAACAGAGTTTGAATGAAAAAACTGCCCCAAGGGTAAAAGTTGTTTTAATCGTTGAAGAATGACGTACTTAAGCTGCCTTCGCGATGGGCATGTGCTACCTTGGCGCGTCTTTTTGAAAACTCAAAAAAAGTGCCAAAAAAATTTTGAAATGCATTTTTCTCGTAATGTATGCATTTCACAGAAAAATCGATTGATGATAAAATGTAGAGGACGTTAAGATCTACAATTAATGTCATTGGGGCAATGCTGTACAGCAAGAAATGCACACGGTAGGTGGCGCTGAAGTTCCAAAAAAAGTGTTTTTCCACTTTTTCGCCATGTAAATATTATTTTAATGCAAAAATTTAAATGGAAAAGTTGTTCCTTTTAATTTTATGAACAACTTTTATTTAAACAATTTTTTTATACAACTTACCGTTTAAAAGTTATAGTGCAATATAGCGCTTCGTATACAGCACTGTGCTGCTAATGGTAATTTTTTATACTACATCTTAATAACCAATTAAAATGGTTACAATGTTATGAATAATATTAATAATTGAATCTTCATTAAAACGTGCACCTCAGATGTGTACTCATATTGCGTGCAACCGTATTATTGGAATTTTCATACTTTTGCGATCTGCAGCTTTTAAACGGTAAGTTGTATAAAAAAATTGTTTAAATAAAAGTTGTTCATAAAATTAAAAGGAACAACTTTTCTATTTAAATTTTTGCATTAAAATAATATTTACATGGCGAAAAAGTGGAAAAACACTTTTTTTGGAACTTCAGCGCCACCTACCGTGTGCATTTCTTGCTGTACAGCATTGCCCCAATGACATTAATTGTAGATCTCAACGTCCTCTACATTTTGTCATCAATCGATTTTTCTGTGAAATGCATACATTTCGAGAAAAATGCATTTCAAAATTTTTTTGGCACTTTTTTCGAGTTTTCAAAAAGACGCGCCAAGGTAGCACATGCCCATCGCGAAGGCAGCTTAAGTACGCCATTCTTCAACGATTAAAACAACTTTTACCCTTGGGGCAGTTTTTTCATCACTCCATCGACAGATTGACTGTACTATAAGTCGATTTTAGATTAGCATTAAAATTAACTTACTATAGCCCTTAGAATAAAATGAAGTGAGATAACTATAAACTAAACAAGTGGGTATCAAAAGGTGCGAATTCTCATAGAATTCTAATTTCAACCAACTTCAAATCTGTAACTAATTATGGCATATACTATATACAATATATGTATATGTATATAACTAGCCCCCCCCCCCTCCGACACAAGCACTCCGGATTGTGCACAAATGAGTCATTGTTTTTCTTTCTACCCTTAAGGGAGATGGAAGCGTGAGGGTGACGGACAATTTGTAAATCACGAAAAATGTTGGAGGAAAAAAGTAAAAAAAGATCGTTTTCCTCCCCCTTTCCACTCTCAAAAAAGGGGTTGGAGGTGGGGGTCAAATTTGCAATTTGAGAATAGTTTTTTATGGAGAATCCGATCAAAAATTTTACCAGAGAGTTGGAATCAGTAAAGAATTTCCTATAAGATGACACCACTTATGTAAGCAGAACGTCATCACTAGCTATAATTAAGTTCTTCATTTAAAAATTTGGCAAACAAAAAAATTTGAAAATGTCTGTGTTGTTTACGATTATTTTTTAATCCGTCATATAATTATTGTGTAGTTGTTTCTTCGGCTAATTTCCAACCAAGACGCCTTGGTAAGGCTGGCCAAAAATTGTGTGAAAAACTAACCCAGCATTATCCTGAAGTGACATAAAATTGTTTTCAAATGGAACTCCTACACTTTGGCTCCAAGTGGGATGCACTGTCGGAGGAGTAGGTACTTCAAAGAATTGGACGACTATGAAAGAGAGGGCGGTTCTCTAGAAAATGTATCATTTGTTGCTACTATGTTTCTCCAAAAATATAAGTAATATGTTGAGAAGCAATGGTAACAATAAAGTTAAAAAGTATATTTAGAGTAGGTGAAGGCACAGGAACATTTGGGGGAGGCTTTTATATCTACTCATGTCTGCCCAAAAAGATATTCCAGTGGCAACTGAAAATTTGAGGAACTTGCTAAATAATTGGATTTAATTTCTACTTTTGTTGTTATTCATTATACAGGGTGTAAAATTAATCAATGCACCATAGGGATTTCAATGTAAAAATCTTAATATTCGATTACTTGCTTCCCAAATTATTTTAGACAAAAAGGCTATTTAACTTTTTTGTAATAAGACATATTAAGATTTTTACATTGAAATCACTATGGTGCATCCTGCATCGGCCAATTCTAGATCCTGTATATGTTTAAGGTATTTCATTTTTTTTAATTTTGGCTCTTATCTCTCTCAATTTACTTATTTTGAAAAATGTATACATATTTTGTCCTGAGAGAAGTACGGTTTGACGTAATTTTTCCGTACCGGTTCAAAGACCCAGTCAGATTCTAGGTAAGGCGTACGGCTGACCATGACGTTCAAGCAGGAGATACTGGTATCATTTGAAATTGATCAAGAAATGAGAACAAAGGTTGCATTCATACCTTACACACAATTCAGGTGCAAAAGCGAATTATTATTGATGATTTTTCTTCTAATATTTTTTATAGATCTGTAAATTTCGAATTGTTGGATTACTGGAGAGGTAGACCGTCAACTGTCTCTCCCCATCTTGTTGACGGTGTTCCCGTGGGTTGTCTGTCTACTGGATTTTCTTCCAGAGTAATTTGTGGCAATTTATACTATAACAATCTTCTTATTTATCTACCTCATCTTATTATATCCTGTATTTCACACCGTTCTCTGATATCGGTGTTTCCTATTAAAAACCATTGCGCTTAATTTTCATGACAAGTAAATCAAATGATGATATGCGGTAATCTTTGCGTTGTACGATTTAAGGGGGCAATTCTGTATACCAATGAAATTGCAAATTTGATGACGTCTAGGCAGAATTGTTTCGTAGTTACTATTTAATTAGTAACGCATTTTACACATAAGTAATTAAAAGTATAATTATGAAGGTCAACATAACGCCGCAATGACGTAATGTCGTAATAACTTTGATCTAATATAGGCGTTATATTACGAAGTTTTCATATATGTAATTATAATAGAAAATTATTTACTTTGGGTTAAACTGTGTAATTGTTTTTTATTGATAAAAGAATTGATTTTAAATTTTAACCCACTGAAGAAGGTACCTGTAAGTGGTGTCCAAAACGTTTGGATTCTTTTATCAATAAAAAACAATTACACAGTTTAACCCAAAATAAATAATTTTCTATTATAATGAACAAGTGTGGAAGCTTTCATTATTATATTTTCATATAATTGTTCGCATGGTACATAATTATTATAGTTTATAACTTCAATCGCCGCTCTATTTGCAATCAATTTTAAACAAACATTTGCAAACGTATTTTTTGTTATCGAACAATGTCAATTGCTTCTTGATCTTGCCACTGTGTTGCAAGGTAAAAAGGAAGCTGATTCAATAGGGAGGTACTGAATAATAATAGTTTGCGAGCTTGTTAAATCATCAGTCGACTTTCCGATCTCGGTAAACTTTCGATGCTTGCGGAAAGTGCTTCGAGCCATAAACGTAAATTGCAATTCACATTTACGAATTAATTTTCCCGAAAAAATATAATTTCTAGTGTGCAAAGGGAGAAGGAGATTAATCCAAATAATCAATCAAAAGGTGCAAGCATTTCCCAATTCTCCCCAATATTCAACAAAATATCACATTTTGAAGCCGTGTTTTAAATTAAGTTCTCATCGATTTGGATATCGCATGTGGGGAACGTTCAATTTAGTTACCATGCTCAGCTAAACAAAGTTTTGGATTGTGGGTCCCCTAAACGTGATACAAAAAAACTAATGTTAACTCTAAACTAAATACGTCAGTATATTATATTTCGCACGACCTACCTAAAGGTAATTTTATGCAACATTTAATAATTATTTCAGCAAACAGTTCGGTGGTGTCTAATGAACCGTTTTATGTAAAATATTAATTTCAACGGCATAAAACCATACAAATACTAAAATTGGTATTGAAAACCTTCAAGCGCTCGCCTTATTTTTTTGTGTTCCATTCAAGAATACTTATTAAATCTCGCACTTGAACAAAACTGAAATCACCCCCATTCAATTTATTTCATCGAACGTATACTTTATAAGGATTTTTGCAGTTTACTTTTTTGTATATGGCAATTCAACACAATGCAAATAACAAAGTTGGCCTATACATGTGTATCAAACGGGCTTCACGATAGAAAGGTGCTGCGCTAAATGAAATGTCAGGTCGTAAAAAAGACCTCCAAAAACAATAGCAACAGAAACGTACAACAGTATCCATAAGTTTATCCTGTTCATAACAGAGGAAATTGCCTTATTACTCTATACCTTCTGCAAATGACGTTTTATATATAGAAGGACATTAAAGGGAAAAGTAATGAAGTGGTACAAAGTATATAATAACAAAAGTGTAACTCAAGTATATGACATCACAACGTGTTTCTTTATTATACTTTTTAGTCCGCAAAGAAATTCAATAATAATTTTTACGTTTATAAAATAATTATGTATCTTTTGACGGAACCTTCACGTATAAGCAGTAGAGTCGAAAGTTAAATCACAACAATAACCAATAAAAACCTAGAAACACGTTAAAATGTTCATTTGCGTAAGTATACAGGGTGTCCCAGGTTTAATGATCAGGACTTTGACATTTTGTAGAGAAACACATTTTAAGGTGGGTTGCTACATAGGTCCTAAAATTCTTTGTTTCTGAGATACAGAGTGCGTCACAATTTTCTAAAAGATAAAGGTTTTATTTATTTATTTCCGAACTGTGAAAATATTCAAACCAAAATTGGCACACAAGATACATGGACAGAGCATAAGATCCATGGCAACCATAATTTTTGTACACAGCCAAAATGCATTTTTCGTGAAATAAATGACAAAAATCTAGTTTGCGGCCGCACGGTAACAGAAACGAAAAAAAGTCTAGAGACATTTTTTGTTCAGAATTGAATGCTCCATCGAAAAGTATATTTCGAATATTTAATTCAGGGCCGTACTCTTTTTATTTATCAAATTAGTAGAACGGATTACCCATATCTCCGCCACTGGTTGATTAAAAAAATTGATATTCTTCAATCTTGTGACCCTCTGTCCTTGTATCTTGTGTGCCAATTTTGGTTTGAATTATTGCCACAGTTCGGAAATAAATAAATAAAAACTTCATTTTTTAGAAAACTTTAACGCCCTGTATCTCAGAAACAAAGAAATTTAGGAACTACGTTTATAGGAGCAACCCACTTTAAAATGTGTTTTGCTACAAAATGTCAAAGTCTTGATCATTAAACCTGGGACACCCTGTATAGTTTTCCTACGATCAACCTTTTTTATAATTAAAAAGTATATGAAAAGTATCCCGAAAAGAACACAAATCCTTGTTTTAATTAAAGATCGCAACGTTCAATTAATGTGCTTGGACTACAATTAGTTAAATTAATTAGTTCAATGTCTATAATCAAACTTAATAAATGACAATACATAATAGTTTTACAAGGTTTATTATTACTTTCTCGTGCATACATAGGGAAAGTAATGTAATAGAAAAAAATTGAACTCGAGATTTTGACGAATTTCCACGTTTTGAGCCCCCCTAAGTTCAAAACCACCATCTTTGAAAAATGTTTGCCTGTGGGTGCCTGCGTACTTTATGGGTCATCAAAATAGGGCCGTTATTTTGGGAGCAAAAGTTCAAATGTTAACCCAAACTTCCCTTTGGTGAAAAGTTAGTAGTTTCTAAATTCAAAATGGCGGCCAATATAGTAATTTTCCAAGTGTTTACTTTTTAGGGTGTAGCTCAAGAACCCTTTAACTTAATTAAAATTTGAAAATTGAAAATTATAGCCAAGGGATGGCTAGAACATTTACTTATAATTGGTGAAGAACAAAAATTAAACGTAGCCAATTTATTGGTGCCCAAAATTGGTCAAAAATTAAAAATTGATTTTCTCAAAATCTGCTCCAAGCATTTTTTTTTATTTATTGAAATGTTATACATATAGTTCATGAAAAACTATTGGCACTACATTTATTTTTTATTTCCCATAGGGGAAGGGGGATGAATGAAGTTGAAAATTTTAAATCTTCATAACCTTTTTGCTAACAAAGATGAAGAAATAAAATTGTACAGTGAAGTAGAGTATAATAAGTATACCAATTTACTTCCGGCCTAGGCGGAAATTAACAAAATATTAAAAATATTTATGACATACCATGTACCGAGCATGTACTTCATCACTACTACATCATTTCAGGAGAAAATCAGAAATCGTTTTCTGATTACAACTATACTACACACTATATATTTATTTTTGAGCTATTACGTAAAAACTATTTTATTTTGAGTTATTATGCAAAAAACTATTTATTTAATACGTCATTGTAGTAAACACGGGAAAGTTGTGTGCCAATTTATTGGTCATTTAATTTAATTTTCGATCATACTGTAAGTATCAACGTGTTAGAAGTATGGAATTATATGACTGTTCTAAGTACATAAATCAGTAGTCTTGTACAAACCTACCAATCTGAAACAATATTGAATCATTTTCAGAAAAACTTACAAATTCTAAACACGGCATTACAAATAAGAAAATAGATGAGATCACAGAAAACGAATGTATAAAAAAACTTAATACCGCAAAGATAAAAAATGAGCATCATTATTTTCCATTTTGCCAAAATACTGATAAACAAACTTTAATTAATGACGTTTGATAAAGGATGAATGATGTTTTCTTTCTCTAACTCGCATAAATGATTAAATATTGTTTCAGTTTATCGACGATCTACGTAATTACGGCATAGTTTAATTCTTGTAATTTTTGTACAAAAGTACTTGTTAACTTGATTATTACAGACAATCTCCGATTTAATCTTAGCTTTCATTTCCTATCTTAATAAAATAATGAGTAGAAAATTATAAAATATGTATAGTGTATAATCCATCTTCACTTTTTAGTAATGGAATTAAACAAAAATAGGCTATTAAAAAGAATAATTCCCTTTAGAATTAATGATATTCACTGTTTTCCGGTTTTTGCGCAAAATGGTAACATTTTTGAAAGAGCTTCCTATCAACAAACCAAAATTTTCTTCAAATTGGGGACAGTTTTTAAAATCTTAAGTTATTAATATTTTTCATAATATATGATATATCGGGCTGGGTCGATTCTATGAAACTTCGCCAACAGTAAAATCAGCTTCATAAAATCTATCCAACTGGATCCCGAAACACGAGGAGGATTTTGTCCAACCTTTAATAAATGATGGTGACGTTTAACAACATTATATCACTTATTTGGGAACATTTTGGTTCGAATGTAACAATCGTCTCCGTCTTAATGAAAATGTATGACATAAAAATGCAAGCATCCGGAATAATACTCGAGACTCGAGGGGATGAAAGGAAACAAGTAAAGCTTTTTTTTGAATATTCCCTCTGAACAGTACTATGCTTGTACGTGTACGTATGCCAATTTTCTTTGTACATTAGATTAAAAAGTTAAGTTAATTAAAAGTTAAAAAAAAGTATGTATTTTAGAAAATCCAGGAAAATGAAACTTCAAATAATGTGTGTTCTATTAATGTTTTTGTATAGTATTTTTGCAATGCTGCTTAAATAAAATAGTATTTACTAATACTCATTGCTTCAAATTTTATTATATACGGAAAAGGAGGTTATTATTCCACAAATTAGTAAAAAGTGTAGTGCTTTACAGGGTAGAAGTATGGGGTTGGAGGGAACACAAAGAGTTTGAGGGACTGCAAGAGAAATATTGGAAATGGATCCTAGGATTTGACAAGGACACGCCAGGATATATAGTAAGAGGAGAAGCCCAAATAGACAAAATAAGAGTGGCAGCGGGAGGAAGGGGTATGAAATATGTGGAAGAGATTGGAGGAAGAACAGGATGCAAAACATTACAGGAATGCTGGAAAGAGATAAAACAAGACAGCAGGGAAGAATACTACAAAAGGAATGGATATGCGAGAGAAGAAGTAGAGAGGATAAGAGAAGAGGAAAAAAGGATAAGAGCAGACATTATAAGAAGAGATAGGGATGTTCAAGAACAAAAAGGGTGGAGTAAAATAAAAGAATCAAAATACAATGAAAACTACCAGAAGATTAAGAAAGAAGGGATACCTCAATATTTGAAAAAGAAAGACGAAAAAGGATGATGGCAAAATCTACAGGTGGAAACGAGGAGAAGGGGAAGAAATGCTGGAGAAAATATGTTGCAGGTTATGCGGAGAAGGATCGGAGAACGTGGTCCACACGTTAAAGGAATGTAGGGAGTTAAAGGAAGATAAAAGAAGGGTGGAAGACATACCTACTAAGAGAGAATGGAGAGGACATGGAAAAGGAGGAAACTATTAATGGGGCAAGAAACTTAAGCAAAGAGAAGGAAACCGAATGTGAAATGTATATACTAATAATTAACGTAAATATAAAATATAAATGTATGTTATGTAATAATGTAAACTAAACTGTAACGAGTATATGTAAATAAAACGAATCAAATCATGAGCAAATAAAGAAAAACTAGTAGTACCCAAGTGAAGGGGAAATAAGACAATTCCTATTCTATCAGAACTGGAAGGTTTTTAAATCAGTAGAACTGAAGGTTGATGTTACAAGTACATACAATTTTACCTTAATTATTATTTATTAATTATATATTTATTCGCGCAATTAAGTAAATTGAAAATACATATATCGCATTCTATGTATGCTTCCACAAAAAACATTAGTATATTGAAAAACAAGTGTCGCAATGAGACTTTTTGAGCACGAAGACAAGGTTTGCAGACCGAGTGAAAGGAGGTCTGCAAAGGGATGAATGCGGCAAAAAGTAATTATTGTGATATGTGTTTTACATACTACTTTTTGTATTTCGCATGAATTTACTCTAAAATTTTTAATAAATAAAGATGGGTACATAATAAAATTGTTTTAGTGATTTTTTTAAAATTATGTCTGACATTTGGCAATTCAAATTTAAAATTTCAAGTTGTATAATAATGGTTTGGTTGACAGTTAGTTTTAAAATTAGTTAAAAACTTACAAAAAAATTAAATCCCTGTAACAGTACGGAAACAGAGCTTCTTTCTGTATCGTTTTCAGTGCGGGTATAATTGTATAAATCTATAACCGTCGCGTAATAGAAAAATATACATTATTACTGCGGAGTAAACTTAACAATATTCAAAAATATATTTAATGAACAAAAACAGAGCAAATAATTGTCCTTTATATAATTAATAAAATATATTGCAGGTAATTGCATAAGAATCTATACTATATAACTAAAAGAAGTTTATGATCTAACACAGAGAAACTGAAGGTGAAGGTTTCATTGCACTTTTTTCATTTCTAGTGCGAAATGAAAGGACACAAAATTGAATGAAATGAATATTATAGAGCAAAAAAAAACGGACACGAATGATAGACTCAAATAAACCAACCATGTTAAAATTTAAAAAGTGTCCGTGACTAAACTAAATTCAAATCGGTTAACTACGACAAGGTAAATAACAAAGTTTATGTAATAAGATTACCTATTATAGGAAGTGTTGATGGTCAATGACGTTATTCTTTGTTAATGTGTGTTTTGTATTCCCTACGTGTTTTGCAGGGTAAATTCTTTAGGATGTACTTGTAGATTGTGGAACGCTAAAATTATAAATGCGTGTCCTTCAACCACATTACATATACAACCACAACCCAAAACGTAGATATACAAAATTAAAATTATGCGGCGTAAAAATCCTGAAACAAAGGTTTAAACAATGATAGTATAAGTCGGTACAAATACAAATTAACAAATTTGAAGAGTGGGAAAATAGTATCTTTATAGAAAGGAAGGAGTAAAGGTTTGACACGAACTATATTATTATAAGATTTATTGGACCTTTCAAAAAATGTATCATTCGTATTGCTTTAAATTAGACTTAAATAAGAAAAACTTTCAATCTGGAGTTTCCTTGTGTAAGTTTGTAAGTGGCCTGTTTTAAAA
Source organism: Pyrocoelia pectoralis (assembly GCA_036250285.1). Lineage (NCBI taxonomy): Eukaryota > Metazoa > Arthropoda > Insecta > Coleoptera > Lampyridae > Pyrocoelia > Pyrocoelia pectoralis. The sequence continues at coordinate 12,868,309 of CM070075.1, forward strand.
ATTCATTATACGGAGTACCTACAACAGTTTTCTTCAAATGTGAGGAATCCCTATTTCGCACAGAGTAAATAATAAATCCAAACATTGAAATGTATTTTTAAAACACACAGTTTATTTTTGCACCATATCTTTTCAGATTTGATTTGATTGCGATGGTGGTTGATGTTTATCCAAGCAAGCATGCCAGCGTTAAATTTATTGTTTAACTAGAGAAGCTCTGATAGCTTCATAGGTTAAAAGATTAATTGGAGAATGATTATTTATAGCGAAACTCGAATCTCAAAAAAAGTATCAATAATAATATGCAATACGAATATTAAAAAGGTTGCATATTGGATTAGCTAATAAAGGCGATTCAAATTAATAAATATTCAAATATTTATTACTCAAAGTGCAGAAAAAGGCAATCGGCTGTAATTCGTTGTTATTTAGAATTTCAGTTTACATTTTATACCTAATATTAACTATAGATTTTTATAAAACATAAAATATGGATTATGTTGATGAAAGACGTTCCTATGGACTATGAAACTCTCTTTTGCCATAAGCAGAATCAGTTGCAACTCGTACAGTCGAAGCAGGATAATTTGTACCTCTAAAATACGAAGTCTCGAATTTCGTACCCGCGTCCTTCCTTTGGAATTTACCCCCTATCACTTTTCGGCTCAAGAGCAAAGGACCCTTTGCCACGAGCAGAATCAGTTGATACTCGTACGATCGAAGCAGGATAACTTGTACCTCTAAAATATGAAGTTGCGAATTTCGTACCCCCGTCCTTCCCCTTTGGAAACTACCCCCGATCACTTTTCGGCTCAAGAGTAAAGTACTGAATATGTTTACATTGATATAATAATCATTTTATTCAATTTCCAGGGCCGCTTGCACCATTTAAAAATTATTGAAAGATTACCCTGTATAAATATGTATTGTAGTTCAGAAGGTTATTTCACGTATGTACTTTTATAACAAAATAATTAGTAGAAAACGCTTGTAAACATTTGTAATAGTACACCAAGAGAAATGAGGGAATGAATTTTAATCAAAAACAATAAGAATCAAAAGGTAAATATTTGACTGATGTTAGTATAATATGTAATTTCAAAAAAGAAATTACGAAACTGTTTAGACTTAAAAAAAACATAATAATTATTCAACAAGCGGTAGGTAATAAAAATACTTTTTAAATGAAATAGTGGAGTCGACACCTTTGCATCATTTTTAAAAGATTAAACCTATCCTAAGATGTGACAATATTATGTATTGCACGAAGTGATCGGGAGTAGATTCCAAATGAAGGAGGAGGGTACGAAATTCGAAACTTCATATTTTAGAGGTACAAATTATCCTGCTTCGACTGTACGAGTTGCAACTGATTCTGCTTATGGCAAAGGGTAGTTTACTCTTGACCCTAATAGGCTTCATATCATTTGGGCGTTGTCGTACGGGAAATTTTTGAACATTTTCAATTTATTTTGATGGTACAAATTAGTACAAATTCAGATCTTTGCGTATCTGCCTTTTTTTGTTTCTTTTATTTATTTTTGTCTTTTGGTCCTGCTAGCTTAATATGAGGTTAGCAGCGCCACTGTTTTTTTCAAAACGGCAAGGAGTACAAAATTTTTATTAGTGGTACAAATTAGTACAAAATAAGTACTAAATAATTAAATACGTCCGACTTGATTCTGCCGATTTGGTCCTGCCAGCTTATGAGAGGTGTTGTAATACAAATGTTGCAAGAATTCAAAATTGACGGAACTAACTTGACGCCCAAATTCAATATTTTTTATATTTTTTAATATTAGGTAATTAAATAAATTCTAAAAATAAAATACACAACACCAACAAATTGTTGGGATAAAAATATTTTCAAAATTTGAACGTGGAGAGGCTAAGTTGACACCGGTCCGATTTTTTGCTCTTTTACAAAATAAAAAGGATCAGTAGTTACAGAAAAGTCAGGTCTCTACTAAACTTTTAGAATCCTACCACGAATGAAATCTTCTACTATAGGCACGGTATCGATCAAACAACTTCAACTGCAATATTATACTATAAATAATTAATCCATCGAAAATTGGTAACATGTTTTTTTTTAATAATCTTCAGAAGGTCTAAATTTATACCATTCGCCCATTTTATATAACATGTATAAATTACAAGTTTATTTTTATCGTGAGTTGATTTATTTATTATGTGCCGTAATAAGAAAGTGCATTTCAAGGCAAAAGATTACGACATAGTTTTGTTTAAAAATATCTTCCCGTCAAAATACACAAATGCAAACTTTTGGCACAATTCCATTTGGCACGGCGTGCTTATAACAATTTTAACTCGTTTTTAAATGAAATAATACGATGCACTTAAAATGGCAAACGTTCAAATTTATTCAAGGTTGGAAAAATTGCTTAATTGACTATGAGTTTACAGATGCAATTGTGTTCTGTTATTATCTGCATATGACAAATATAGACAGATTGGTCATTTTTCAATTACCAGAAAGTGCCATTCTAAAAAAAAATCTTCGCTGTCTACATGTGTTTACTGTTAACTGTAATCCTTGAATTGATGAATACTATTTATAATTAAATTATAGCATCCCCACAAATTTCAAATGATCTTACAATTTTCTGCCAAAATTCAATATATCCGCCATGGGTACGTGGTGCGAACTATTATCCAGGGAAATATGCGCAAATAGGCAATAGGCAACTATTCTCGCGCAAACACGCGAAAATAATGAAACAGACCCAACATCTAAAAAATGAAAGTCGTTTTTTTAAATTATAAAATGGGTACTTTTGATCATGTGCTAATGTTTAGTAAAAAGAAAAAAACATATCAATATTATTTAAATATGCAACACAGAGATAGGAAAAGTAAACGAACACGTATCTATCCAGGAAAATATTTGAAAAACATTTCCGGTGTACATATAATTTACACAATTGACATCTCAATTATTTAATTTTATTTGTTTTGTATCATTATTTATTTGCAAAGAAAATTGAAGAACGAATTCGGCAGACTAAACTTGAAAACAGAGAAGAAAGAATTAACAAAGTAATATTTGCCAATGGATTGTAACGAGGAAGCTGAATTTTCTCCAGAAATTTTTAGGGAGCCCATTTACGTCTACTGCTCGATATAGGTCTTCTCTAATTTTGTCCATACTTGTGTTTTTTTATTGGTGTCCTATTTTAGCCTTTTAAACCACGCCCCAGCGTGTTTAAATCGCACTTTCAAAAACGCGCGTGTTTTAAAGTTGCCATGATACCATCATCAATTTGAAAAACGCGAATTTCTATTGGTTACAACCATTTCATATTATTAGTTCTTATTTCCATTTTAATACCAGTATTTATGATTTCAAAGTGAACTAATAAAAAAAATAGCGTAAAGTATAAGTTGATAAACAGGTCTTTAAAACACTTGCTCTATTTCTAGCACTCCGGCTACGCCGTCGTGCTTGAAAACTCGCGCGTGTTTTAAAGACCTGTTTATCAACTTATACTTTATTATACTATTGTAAATTTACAAAATAATTTTCAAATACGGCATTGATTAAGCGTTACCCAGAGAGGAACCAATGTTCCTTTAGAAATGTATCCAATCAAGATTTGTCAATGGTTTTGCTTAAACTGTTGCATGTGTTTAAGTTTATGTCTGTGTTGACAAATTATTAATGTGCTATTAACCACATCGTCCAGTTGCCGAAGAGATTTAATATTAGTCGCCAAATTGTAAATAATTTTGGGATTGTGTGTAAGATGTCCCTTAAACACAAATTTAAACATACATACCTACTCTACAAACCTATTTGAGTGCTACTGAAATTCGACACTAATCAATTAATCAACTGTTATCTTCACAAAAATATTAATGAAGCGATAACATACTGTACTTAATACAGCAAAAATTATTACTTTGTTTACCGCAGTGAATTATATCATACAGTTTACAAACTGTATAATATAGTTCACTGTTCCTTTCCTGTCTAACACCGCAGACGTATACATACTACATTTGTCATAAAATACCCATTTCTGCTTTTTGCAAGGATGTCTTGTAACTAGTGATGTGGGCCGGGAATATTCCCAGTGGGAGGGAACTTATAAAATGGGAATATTGCCGGGAATATTTCTTTGGCCAGGGAAGATTGCCAAAAACTGGGAATTTATGAAAATTTTTAGATTTTGAATGTTTTAACTCTTATTAAATAAAATAGACAAAAGTATGAATTATCAGGCCTCTGACATGGTGGAGGGGATTGAAAGGTACTTGTCACTTGGCAGATGTAGCCATAAGAATATTGGGGGCACCAGTAACTTCGGCTGCCACAGAGCGTACATTTAGTACGTTCTCTTGGACGGATTCCAAGAAAAGAAACCGTCTTTCATCTGTGCGAGCAGCAAAACTGACTTTTCTTTCTTACAACTGGAAGCTTATGAACACTCCACCACAAGAGAAGAAGAAAGAAACAAGCAAGCGAGCGGAAGGTAACCCAGAGGAGACAGGAGGACAGGGAGAAGATGAAGAAATCCTTGAGAATGAAGAAGATAATGATATTGAGTCTGGCAACGTTGACAATTTTTTTTTGGTTTTGGAAATGTAGAAGAAGAGGAGACGGATAAAGAAGATTTAATGGACATTGAGAGTGACAGTGATTAAGGGACTTCATTTTACATTCTAGTTATGTCTCTGTCTCTGATATTTTTATTCAATCAATTATAATATTGTTTGAACATATAAGAGTGTTTGTGTTTATTTAACCGCAAAATTACCACACTGACCTATTAATTTGAGTGATTTTGCTTTTAAATTTATAAATTCTCAGTAATTTTATTTAATAATAATTTTATCTTAGAATATATTTCATTTTTTGAGTTTAATTTAACAATATAATTACTGCTTTTATCTATTAATAAAAGTTTTTTTGATCTATCTTGGTAATTAATCATAAATTCCCGGGAATTTATGAATTTTGGGAATTATTTCCCCGATTTTAAATTCCCGTGAATTTTACATCACTACTTGTAACCAATTTCGTTACCTTCTTCTACGACCAATCGAATGGCTAAGTAATGACATTTGCTTTTCTTACGTTCGGTTATATGCAGTCTCAAATAACGTTATCGACAACTTTGTAATACAATACATACAATGATTAAATTAGTATTGTCGGGTTTTTGCAGGAGGAGGAACTGCTGGTTTACTATCCAGGACATCATAATAATAAAAAAACAAATATTGTTTATTAGTTCAAATGTCAAATTTGAACGAATTATCATTTTCTATGTCAGTGGGCAAGTAATTTAAGGGGTTTTGTTCTAATTTTTCTTTTTTCTTAATTTTAGTGCATTTACCTTTTTTTACTATAACTTTTGAAAATATAATCTCATCGCTCTGAAATTAATTTTGTTTATATAGATAAGTGGTACAAAGACACAACTGCAGTGAAAGGAAATTGCCAGATATTCCCTCCAGGAAGAATACCTCATCGCAAAGTACCTACTTGGTAATGTACCTACTTCGGCAATTAATCGAAACAGGTACTTTCCAGTTTCTGCAGAACTTTTTGAAGAGAAAAGTATCCGTAACATGATGGAAATCAGCCCTTCTGCTAATGTACGAAGAGTAAGAAATCAGCATGATGTTAACAACGTGTTAACTAAACTAAAATTTACAGAAGAACACTACACTACAAGTTCTCTCAAACCAAAATTAACATGTCGTTTGAACCGCATCATTTTTGTAAAAATATGAGTACTTTTTTAAATACTTTTTTATGTATACATAAAATCCAAATAAAACATTGTTGTAACCACAACAATTATTGTAGGGCCCTCCTGATAGGGATTTTTTAATTTTTTACAAAGTTTACCAACGCACAATGGAAATTTTAGCGCTTGCATGGGTTTAGAAATATACATAAATTTGAATAATAAATAGTGTTATTGAAATACAAAATATGTCATTACACTCATGACAAAGAGGAAAGTTTCTTGTAGGGATCTCGTGTATGAGAATTTTCCATTTTTGTTCGTATTCCTTGTAAAATATTCGTGAAATTGAATGAATTTTAAGCAACTTCAAACAAATTTTACCAAAAACTTTGTAAAAAATTTAAATATCCTCACAATAAACCTTCTTCTATCCATTGATACCTTTTTTGTGTTTATACAACAATGTTTTATTTAAATTTTATACGTATACATCGACACCAATGAAATCAGTATTAATTCCACCTGGTGATGAACCCTTAAGAAGAGACTTTGGGGTCACCCTACTATTACCTTTAGGGGCATATGATTTTCTGCATCCGAAAATTTCAAACTAAAGATTATGATAGCAATTCAAACCGTAAAAGGTACATCTCAACTCTTGCAGAGCTACTTATTTACGAGAACAGCCACAGTATGTGTGTACGCTTTGAACAATCTGATAAGTACATATTTTTGTTTCGAGTAAATGATGGATATTAGCGGATTGATAAGTTGACTCTTTCAAGGGACGCTAAAAATATGAATACTGTAAGCATTTGCATAGATACTAAAAAAGTTTTCAAATTTTTTTGCCGTCCAATACACTCATTTAACCAATAAGCTAGAAATAAAAAATTAGAAAAAAATTGAAACGTAACGGGCATCATAGAGGTCAGTTCAAAAATAGTAAATAGTTTAAATTGCACTCCTACGACATATTTGACGATAGGAATTTTTCGCAACACAAAAATGTCTAGATAAACAACCCAAAAACACCAGTTTCAAGGTTTCACCACGCGATTATTAAATGCAATCTTATTATTAGATTATCTTACATGCTAAATTAAATTATTTGCACAATATCCTTTCGGTTCTAATTAGTTTTGCGGAATAAATCAAAATTTAATTAAACATTCTTTAAAATTAACATATTTAACACAACAATACTTAAGAACAAAGTAAAATTCGCCCCAATCATTCTTATGAGGATTACGTGCGTACACTTAAAATTGGCATTATAATCCACCGCGCCTAAGTGGAAAACCGTTTATAATTATCAATGTCAACGTTTATTAGTGATTATAAAAATTCAACATTCCCGTTGTGTTTATGACAGAAATTTACAAGGGGTCGTGAATATGTGAGATTATGAGGATTAAATTAAAACGAAAATTCGATTAAATCACAATGCGAAATATAATTCACGAGGGTTATTATATGATTAACTAATGCCCGTATTAATAGTCAAGGATCTATCCGAGATCGAAGATTAATTCTCGGATTGACATCAAACGTATCCAATAGTCGATATAATCCTAGATTATTACGAAAATAATCTCTCGTCAAATAATCTACCCGATACCCTGGATTAATCCGAGATTATTTGTTTGCGCATGCCATTTATTTTATTGAAAGTTGGTACATAACCTAATATTTTCTGAAGTTTGTATATTGTACGTCGAGTCTTATATACTGATCTAACCCATGACATCGAGTATGGAGAAAAAGCAGGTGCATTGCACAGAAAGGGAAAAGATTTTATTGGCAACATTGGTGAAAGATCATCCGATAATTGAGGATAAGAGGACGGATGCCGCAACTGTCCACATAATCATTAAGAAAATCAAAAAACTCGTTATGAAATTCGTGCTCCATGATATACCTATTTAAAAATACGATCTAACCTATAATTGAATCAGTTCAAATATCACTTGCCAAAGTATAAAGCGTACCAATGGTTATTTTGTAATTTTGTAATAACACTAGAAAGATTACTAAAATGTAGTATTAATCTAGGATTTACCGAAACTAGCCGAATCTTCGACTATTGGATAGATCGAAATCGAGTAAACGAAACCCGGCTTCATGAATCTGAGATTAATACAAAGATTGATCTACGACTATTAATACGGGCATAAGAGCTGCAATTGTAGGTAGGTCTCTCTAATTTAAAAGGGAAATTCTATACGTGTCGTAATTGGTATTTTAACTGAAGATTTATTACAGTCTAATGATTTAGACAATTCGATAGATTCCATAACGACAGATGAATAAAACTGAACCACAACAAATTTTTCCCAAAGAAATTGGCTATGCTACGACAAAGCTTGCATCAATATAACTTTACAAAGCTCTCATTTTCTTCATTTAAAATTCACTAACTCTCATGCGCGATATTAAATATTTTACGAAATGGAATATTTTGTCAAAGTACTGTGTATATAAAGTGACGTACGTTCATTATCATTCTATTGAATTGAGTATGTAATAATAAATATATGAACAGCAAACAATGTTCAAATGTTTGTTAGTATCCAATTATTTAAGAATTGGTAACAATAAAGTCACTTTCCCGCACAAAAGAAACAAAACTAAGTAACTTTCTTTTTTTTAGTAATTTACAACACAATTTTTCCTAAATTAACTTGTTTAACGGTACTTCAAAAAAAATTAACCCCAATATAATGTCTATGGAAGTAGAAAGTGGCGCTACTTAATTTCAAAAAGTAAAATTGTAAATTGAGTGTAGGCGTACTTTAGGTAGGTACCAACGCAAGATTTCTAAATAAATTAAGCGAAATTAACAGTAGTTTCTTGAAAACGCATACAAACTTCCCTAAATTGAGAATATTTACTATCAAAATAGTTTACTTCGTACGAATTTTAATAGGAGACTAGAGTGCAACGTCCTTTTAAAGTGCATTGTGGGTTCACGCGATTCTATGTAGGTCAATCAATGCAACCTCGAATTAAGAATTGCAAACAATATAATTATGTGCAAAATGTATTCGGCATAATTTTCAATTCCCTTTAAAGGATGCTCGTGTTTATTACTCGTTGAATTTTCAAATATCGTCCAATTACCTACCTTTGTTCGATGTTTTCAAATGTCAACATAAAGTAAAGAAGACTTTTATTAAATGTCAACTGAAATATAATGAAAATATAAATAAAGAAATAGCACGAAATTCAATTTCAAATTTTGAATCGTTTGTTCTTCACGAAGCAATTTACTTACTTATTTGAATACCACTTAATGTGATAGATTTTCAAACGAAAATTTAGAAATGTATTTTTTCAATTTTAATTTTAAATAATATTTAACAACGGATTAGGTACAGTTTTTCGTTTTTATTTTTATTAACGTTTTTAGGTATTTTTTCTTTGTAACTGACTGTGTTTATAATTAACCGTTCTATTTGTCGCTAGCGATCCGTTACATTAGCACTCCAACGTGAACTTTTTGTGTGATTATACTGTAAACATTTAATAGCGTTATGTTTCACTTTTTAGCAACATTTGAAGCGTAAGTTATATCTCATTTACCTGCTTTAATATTACCTATTGTTTATATAAACTGTCCTCTGGCAGCATGTCTGTTTAAGAATTATTAATGTTAAAATAGTTAATTAAACTCGTCAAAGCACAGAAAGAGGAATTAAATCCTATTTTCAAATATGTATACAATAGATGAAACAACACGGTTGACCTGTTGCGTTAACATAAAATTATTTATGCAGATTTTACATGCATTGAATTTTATAGCTCTTTAATAAAATTTTGTTCATTTTACACATATTGATTAGGCTTACACCAGTTACTCTTCGTTAATTTTCAGAAAGGATAAAAAATCAAAAATAACCTTTACAAAGTAAAAATTATGACAATTTGAACGACACCTAAACAAGCGACGACAGCAACGTTGTATTAGCCCGAATATAACGCGACCCCGAATTTAACGCGACTCCCAAATTTTCATAAAGATATTTAGAAAAAAAAAATATTCATAAAAGAATTCAAAGAAAGTAAAGTAAGCATTTATTTAGGTAATTATAGGTAAATAATAACACTGGGACTCTGGGAGTGGGAATTGGTCGGGCGTTCAGTCCTTGTTTATATTACACTCCATTCCTTAAACCCCGAATTTAACGCGAGTCGATTTTTTAACGGAAAATAAATGGTCAAAAAATATCGCGTTATATTCGGGCTAATACGGTAAATGGTTGTTTTCGCCGAAATCCTGTTGTTCATTCGCCCGTTATTGACAGTACAAAGACACGGTGGGCGAAAATTCGTATCTTATGAAACGCTTACCTAATATCGATTACAACAGTATTATTGACGAAAATTACCGTTATTCACCTTGCAGTCCAAATTATTCTTACTAGTCCAGTCGCCAGGTTGGAAAAAGTGGGGTTAGGTGGAAAAAGGCCGGAAGTTAATGAAACTTTGGGATGTTGTTGAGGGATGGTTAATTAACATTTTCTCAAGTTTTGAACCTCGAGGACCCTGTGCGAAAAGAGGGAGGGGGGGAAAACGGCAAATTTTTCGACATTCCTCCAGTTTTCCCTCAATAACTTTTTCCCTTACGTCTTACGGCAAAAGCATTTCTATACTTTTTTGTAGAGCGTTAAATTTCCTACAATTTTGACTGGTCAAATATGTTTGTAGGTCGATTCGTTACCGAGATATGGCGCTTCAAAAAAAGATCATTTTTCAAAATTCGCTAAAAAATGCAGAATTCCATCTTCTGAATTATCATGAAATGTTGTAATTATGGTTCCTGGTTACAATTACATCTTCTGATAAATAAACTAATTTAAAACTATTAATTAAATAAAATTTGCCAAGATCGTCTGTGTGTTCACGGTCCTGTTTGTAAAAATCGTTTAATCATAATGTAAATCTCAATAATTCAATGCACTTTTGGCAAATTTTATTTAATTAATAGTTAGCCATCTTACATGTTAATGTAATCGATAATCACCCCATTTGCTTGATAATGAAACCAGTCTAGGTTTCGAAACATGTCGCACTTTCCTACAATTTAAAAATTTTTTTAATTCTCATATTATCCAAAAAAACGGTTTGATTACTACATCGTGGCAGATTATTATTAATTGTCAACATTTTACCACCTGTTCCCTTGCATTGCGGCAGTTTTATTAACTACAGTAGAACCCCAGTATTCCGAACTAATTGGGACCGAACCCTGTTCGGTGTAGCGAGAATTCGGAATAGGCGGATTGCATTAATAATACATATCAACATATTGATGGCGCAATGGCGGAACATTGCATCCTCAAGTTAATTAAATGCCTTTCATCAGAAAAAAATGATTGATTTTACTTTTTAAATGGGTGTAACTTAGTTATAACAATATGTAAATGTACGTTTTTTCACAAAAGTCTTTTTATTTCTCCTGTTAGTTAAACAAATCTGTATTTTTTCTGAATTCTGTTCGGAATAGGTGGATTTTCGGAATAGCGGGGTTCGGAATAGCGGAGTTCTACTGTATATAAAAAAAGAAATCATCACTCACATCCATCGCATCATTCATCGCATCAATATGTATTGGTAAAGGGGAGGTTGAGAAAGTTTTTATTGTTCTGTTATCCTACAACCCCTTTTGTGAGTATCGAACCATCATGGAGTCTTCGCCAGATAGTAAACGAATGCAATGACGGCGACGACTGCGACATCATTTGACAGCCTGATCGCTCAGAAGCACGACGAGTTGTTAGAAGCAGGACAATCGGCTATGAAATCCCGACAGGAAATGTAATGAGCACAAATGAGTAGAATTATAATTTATGTACATGTATACCGCATACCGGGAGTTCGTTCTCATAGTCGAACATAGGAATCTAATTTAAAGTATGACATTTTTTAAATAGAATTCACCTTGATTTTAAAATTGTACAGCAATTAAGTTAGTATTTTAAAAGAATAAATCGCACTTTTAGTCTCGCCAGTAGTATTATTTGAATCGCAATAATTTTCTCTTTCTGATGATACTATTGCCTTTTCTCTAAGTTAAATAGGCGAGCAATAATAATTAGCACAAACGTTCAATACCATGTTAGATTCCTATGTTCGACTTTGAGAACGAACTCTCGGTACATGTGTACCTTTCTATAATAATATCTCTATTTCAAAAAGTATGCCTTGTGAATAACTTAATATTGTTAATTACATAATTTTTTTCCACGAAAGGGCGTAGTCTTTTTTGTATCTACTCTGAGATAGTTATGTAGGGGGGGGGGGGGGGGGGGTCGATCCGAAAAGTAACTAAAGTCAATACCAACATGATGTGAATATAGTTGGCTTTCATCAGCGAAGAAAATTAGCTTTTGTGAAGTAGGGTTGGGTGTGAGAGGAGGGGGGGGGGGGAGGGGGGGTTGCCCAAAGTTGGTGATTGTAACCAGGAACCACAATTATAATTATATTTCATAATAATTCGAGTATAACAGAAGAAATAAGATGGATTTCAGCATTTTTTTGCATTGCCTAGCCAATTTTGAAAAATGACCCTTTTTTTGAAGTGCCATATCTCGAGAAGGAATTGACATACAGACATGTTTCAACAATCAAAATGTAGGAAATTTAACGCTCTACAAAAAGTATAGGAATGCTTTTTCCGTAGGACGTAAGAGAAAAAAGTTATTGAGGGAACACTGCAGGAATGTCGAAAAATTTGCAGTTTTCTCCCCCTCCCTCTTTTCGCACAGGGTCCTCGAGGTCCAAAACTTGAGAAAATGTTAATTAACTATCCCTGAACAACATCCCAAAGTTTCATTAACTTCCGACCTTTTCTATCTAAAACTACCTGTCGACTGGACTATACACGCTTCCACTGTTTTATTCGTCTCCAGAATGCAATTAATCATGTATTTTTTATTTACATTGACTTAAACAATGGGCGAGCACGCAAATTCTATCGTACATAATCTCTAGGGGTACATGTTCTTCAAATGTGGGTGTGTGTGTGTGTGTGGGAATCTATGACCGATAACGTTTTCAATTACAGGTGAGACGCGATAAGGAAAACGTAACCGACGTATGCCGAAGTCGAATCGGGTTGCTAATGAGTAAATGTGCAGTATACAGTGCCGTAGTAAAATATCTCTTGCAACGTATAATGTAGTATAGGCAACCAAACTATCACACGGTTTCATGTCAATAACGTAAATGTGAAATACAAAAACTCAAAGAAGCATTGTTTATTTTATTATTTACTGGATTTATTAATATTATATATTCTTGCATATTTTAAACTTTAAGCATACCCCGCCACTGCGTATTTTCAAATTACCCACGCTAATATCTCCTCCATAAGACCATTCCGAATACAACTCCCGTTTTCCTTATCGCGTCCGACTTGTACTACATATTACAAAACATGAACTACTTGATATTGAAAGTTTTCGCGAAATGAAAGTCAAATTTTTCCAGTATTAGACGAGTACCTGTGTAGTTGAAATTTTGTAAATTGCCGAGTACCTAAACGTTTTAGAGAAATATGGACCAGAAAAGTTTCTCTTGGATGTCTAGCTCACCTATTAAACTCGTTGTGCTCAGATATTTTAGGCTGTCAAACAATGAAAACTTTCATGGCAAGTGCAGTAGAGGTTGTGAAAACAGTAAAACACAGCAACATTTTTCAAGCAGTCTTCGATGAAATATTAGATTAAAAAAATTAAAAGAAAGGGTTTCACTGAAGCTTCCAGGAAAGAAGATGGGGGAGCTATCTTTTTTGTCTTGAAAGTTTGCAGTCAAACAAAATTGTCTTACAAACTTTAGTTGTAAACGAAAAAGCGCAGTCATACCTTCTAAAGCAACATGAAATAAAGAAGAGAGCTCTGGATGATGGTATTTTCTGGATGTTAGTTGAGAAAATGATAGAGCTCATGAATGCAATCGTTCATTTGATTACAGGTTTCGAATCAAATGAACCTCAAGTTCACAAAATAATCACAAAGTTCAATAACTTGGAGGAAGTTCTCATCGAACAACTAACATCTGCAGAAGAAAAGTCAATCTTAGCTAAGTTCCAAGCTAGGAAGGAATTCGATGTGTCTTCTATAAACCTTACAGCTAATCTTCTCAATCCAGCAGTACAAGGTGTAACCTGCAGCCTATCGAGCTGCTTGATGCAATAGGCTTTGTTTGTGACACGGCAAAGAACGCTGGACTAAATGTTATTCAGGTTAGAGAGAACTTGACTGATTATGGGGACAAACAAAGAATTTGGTGCAGACAATTTGTGTGGGAGGGAGTGGGTCCTCAAGATGATAAACATAGTGTTGTAAATCCTTTATTGTGGTGGCGAGGTTTAAGAGGAGCGTGTGCATTGGCAGAAGTTGCCATTAAAATTCTGAGCGCACCAGTTACATCTGCTGCTACAGAACGTTCCTTCAGCCCTTTTGGATGGATCCACAATAAAAAAGAAACAGACTCACATCAGAGAGAGCTGCTAAACTCGCTTACCTCTCCTATAACTGGAAGTTGATGAATGGAGCAGGAACACGAACATCGAAGCCTGTTGATCCCAAGGAAAACCCCATACCGTACAGTTCAAGCAAAGACAGAAGGGAAAGAAAACCAGTAGCGAGCGAGGAAAAAACACAGAATTGGACACAGGCCTAGATGAAATCGAGGAATCAGATTCAGAAGAATCTGAGGCTCGGCCGATACTTGATGATTGTTTATCAAGTGATGAAGATGAGGATTAACTTTTGTTGCAATTGTATGGTTATAAACTATTATAATAGTTTTTTTACTAATACCGTATAAGTAAATAAACTACCTTAATATAAACGATGTGTACTTTATTTTAAAAATTACTTTTAAACCTGAGTGTTGTTTTCTTTTTTCATTACGTACTCGTACTACTGATTTAACCAATGTTCCGCAAGAATTGAACTCATTAAAGATGTAAAAAGTTACGTTTACGGTTTAGCCCACTTTTTTCCCCTAATAACACAGACAGAACTAACTCTCAAGCAGCTTTTTCAGCTAGGTTATCTAACCACTAAAGAAGGAGTGTTGCAAAACAACTTTTCCAATACAATATATCAGTTTAAAATTGTGTTATACGCCCCGCTTATCAATTAATCTTTAAAATGAATAAATGCCCGGGTATTTATGAATTTTGGGCATTTGCCCTAACTTACAAATGCCCAGGCATTTTACATCACTACTTGAACGTCTTCGAAAATTACTAAATTTTGAAGGGGAAAGATTGCGAGGGGAATTGGTTCATTATTAACTGTTTGTTTTTATAAACAAAGGGGGAATTTAAGTATGACTTCTTCACAGGATACTTTATTTGGGATCTACTAAATAAAATACTTGCAATAAAACAAGGAAGATTACGAATGTTCACTTTTCTTCCCAAAAATACGTATTGAAAATGAGAAGGTAATCTAACAATTTAATTAATGAACATCCCACCCGCGAAAGATGAAATCACGTCGGAAAATGTAACATAACAAGCATAGGACATTAAAAAAATAATTAACGTAGTTGGTAGATTGTGAATAGAAACAATGCGGAAGTATATAGGTAAACTTGTTCTTACAAGAATACATAAAAACAATAAAACTGTCAAGAAAAGTATTTAAATTGTTACAACATTCATTTCTCGTTGACAAAGCGTTAAGGATAAGTACATCTCTTTATATTAAGATGAACAGGTTTCAAAATAATAATACCTATGCCAGCCCTCGGTCGTTATGACGTGATATATTTCTCCCTGTATACGCGCACTAAAAACGTGAAAAAATTCCATTATTTACTCTACCCCTATATAATTTTATTATAGAAAACTGTCATTATTCGGTTTCCTACACGATTGGAAAAGAATGTTTATCGGTAGAGAAAAAAGTTGAAAAACTGTAAAATAAATTTTGTAACGTCTGATAACTGGCAGATGGTTTAAGAAAACAAGGAAAGACTCTAAAAGCAGTTTGAAAGTTTATGTTTGAGTAGCGTTCAGTTTGTTTTTGATCTAACCTTTTACGATAGTTCAAAATTAAAATTACTTTTCTATCTATAGTTACAAAAACTGTTTATAATCGATCAGGTATTAAACTGACACAATTCAAAATACAGTGCGAGTTAATTACGTATTTTCATACAATCTGTAAAAATATTAAGTGGTAGGTAAAAGAAGAGCAGAAAATTTTCGTTTTATAATAATTTGTTTTTAGTTGCTTGATAAATGGTAATTCAGGAACAAGAATTCAACTACGTATTAACAATAAAATTACATACTGACGTTCAACTTCTCAATATTTCACTATTCATTGTTAAAAATAAATTGAACTCAATTTATAGTATAATAAGGGATTGTTATTTCATCCCCACATATAGTTCGGGAAGGCCACTGTGGTTTTGAAGATTACCCACTAGTAATATCTTGATATCGAATCTAAAAGTTTATCAATGGACAGTTGATATATTGCACTCTGTGAATTATATGGCTTCTACCAATGGGAGGAAGGTTTGGCGATCTTCAAGGCCAAACAGTTCAAGGAGTTCTTGTAAAGATGAGCAGAAATTATTCCAGGAGTTTGAAGAAATGGAGAGTCTAGATCTAGACGGTCATATCGTATCGATTAAAATTCAAAAGAGATTACTACCACAGAAAATAGCCCCCTATAAGATGACCCTGACACCACGGGTGCCCATGTTTTCCGACTGAAACTTAATATTGACCATGCTTTCGTCAATGAAAGAAAAACCAGCCTTCTCGCAAACCTTGATAATCGCTTATTCGTTATAACTTACTCAAAATACTGCGATAAAGCAAAAAGTGTTAAATTAATAGGTAAGTAATGTTAAACCACACAAGACGCATAACTTAAACTACGGCTATACAAAAATGTCAATATAATTTTTTTTCAACAGGGCGGACCCAGAAATTGTCTATGGGGGTGGGGGGGAATAACTTTCTTTTTGCTCCAACAAGACTTGAAAAATTCACCTCACGTACCGACGGTTTCTTTTAATTCAGTATCATTTGGTTTTATACATACCCTTTTTGAAAAATATTGAAAAATGTTCAAATTATTGTATATTGAATTGAATAGGGTCGGCATTACGAGGTGGTATAGCATAGAATAATGTATGTATTTATTTGATTAATTTGTAAAAAAATACAATAAACCTATTTGATTTGAATAGGGTCGGTGGTATCGAATACCGACGATGCCGACTGTACTGAGGGAAAAGAAGAGGGTTAAAAGAATCAGATTTTCAGATATATTTTTTTGCTTAAAATCGAATGAAATCATGCAACAAAAAATGAGCCAAGGGTAAGGTATAAGGTAAAATTAAAAAGTGATAAAACGCATATTTTCAAAATTTAACAGATCGTTATGTAATTTTATTGTTAATATATGGGATTAAGGATGCAAAACTACTATCCATGAAGCAATCAACGTGACATCTAAAACCATAATGCTTCAAATTTAAAGAAAATGTAGCATTCTCAATGGTTTGTGAATTTTAGAGCTATGCTCTAACCTCACTTTTTACCAAATAATGTTCATTACATGCTGCTATTTTAACATTTATCTTTTATATATAAATTTATCTTTTATGATTTTAGGTGATCTTTTATGTCCGAGCAATTTTTCTAGAAGAAACGGCACAAAACCTTCAAGCGATGAAACTTTTTATTTCGTTGCATAGGTTGAAGGTTTCTTTAACGTTTTCCTTATCGGAAGGAACTCTTACATATCCATAATCCATAATACTGGTCTAAGAAAATAACTCGCATTGCACCTACACTACAGAAACAGTTTCATTACAATGTACAGTGCTCGTCACAAAGTCGGCACCAAATGGATTTTTGTTTT
This sequence comes from Pyrocoelia pectoralis, assembly GCA_036250285.1. Classification (NCBI taxonomy): domain Eukaryota; kingdom Metazoa; phylum Arthropoda; class Insecta; order Coleoptera; family Lampyridae; genus Pyrocoelia; species Pyrocoelia pectoralis. The sequence continues at coordinate 12,885,938 of CM070075.1, forward strand.
GTTTTTGATTTTTTAAAAAAACTTTTTACGGCAATACTTAGTTTGTGGTAGTCTGAAAACCTATTTAGCCCCTATCAGATATACCGAGTGACTTTCACTTAGCTAGAAAATGACGTTTTTCGAAATTGTCTAAATTCAAAAAGTGCTATTTTCGTAAATTAAGCTAGATTTCAATGAAATTTTTTCATCGTCTGTCAGTTTTAGCTTACGTGGCTTCTAAAAACTCTAATTTGCCCTTGCTGATTAATTACTAGTAATAAAACAATCCACAGCCGTCTCATATTCTGCCTACTTAATTGACTAAAACATGTAAACTGAATAAAGAAAAATCTCCTCGTTTAAGCAACTGTAAAAGAACATTTAAAGGATTTTTTTTTGTGAAATTAATTAATCAACAAGGGTAAATTAGAGTTTTTAGAAGCCACGTAAATAGATATTAATTTTCATTGAAAAATATTTCTCCCATAAAGTATCTTGCACCAATAACGTAAAGATTATTCAACAATATTACTTTTCTGTAAATAATAACAAACCTAAAGGAATAATTAGCAATTTGTATTGTTTTTTCCAATTATAAATCTTTAACGTTTTTAACGAAATCAAATTGAATTTTGACATCATGTCTTGGTACGTGAAAATTTGAAAATATTCCAAAAAATTAAAGCTTTAATTTTAGAGGAAGTTAAAGAGGAAAAAATGTCTTCTGGTCTTGAGATTGTTCGGTAAGCTAAAACTGGCAGAAATCTTGCCTAATTTACGAAAAATAGCACTTTTTGAATTTAGACAATTTCGGAAAACGCCATTTTCTAGGTAAGTGGAAATCGCTCGGTATATCTGATAGGGGCTAAATAGGTTTTCAGATTAGCACAAATTATTGCCGTAAAAAGTGTTTTTAAGAAATCAAAAATAAAAAAAAAATCCATTTGGTGCCGACTTTTTGGGGAGCACTGTATATACTTCCGTCCCATCTTATATCAACTTTTACTTATTTTTTGTCTCAGTAAGATCGATATACCGACGACTTGGCGGCATGTATGAGTGTATGACATAATAAAGAGCAAACCGAAACGGACTTGACTACGTTATGCATAATCTCGAACGTCCACGATACGGAACAATATCTATAGTTTACAGAAAATCATCAACGTAAGAATTACATTATTAAATTGATCGTGTAATGAGCGGTTTAATAATAATAAAAGTAGGAGGCCCATATTTTGAAAATTGGTTCTACTTCCGTTCTACAGGAAATGGAACGGTTAATTTCACATTATTCAGTGTGAAGAGAAGTTGCGTAGAATGTGTTTTCATAATTAATGAGAAAGAATCCAATTACAAGTGATTGATCCACATTCGGTATACCGCAATTGGTAATAAAAGTTGAAACCTATTGTAAACAATAAGTTATTTAAAAAAAAGTCTGAATAAAAACTACTTTTACTTCGCGCAGCACGATTTTATGTCATACTTAAGTTGTTACACATATCAATTGCGTAAAGTTCAAATACACTCACCTCTGGCATTGGTTGCGGAATCGGCGATTTTTTGGAAGGCATCCAAGTAGGATGCTATAGCTTGAATGGCCGCCCTATAAATAAAAATTTGCAATTAAATATAATACAATAACACAACAACAATAAAGAATATAAGAATGAAGAGAAAGTTACAATAGTGTCTTTCAACATTGAGTGGCGACAATTATGATATTCAATTGGTTTTTATATTATGATAACCTAATTGTATTTAAAAAAATTAATTGATATTTGCTAATTCTGGCAAAATATCTTCTTTAGTTTGAATGTTACTTAATTCATTTCCATTTATAGCTCAAGTATGTATATTAATAAGACAGTCCTTGATCAATGGTCAAGACTACAGATTTCTAACACTTAATAAAAGCTGTAGTTAACAATGTAATTGATCTTAAATTTCGGAACTGGGAAAGTAGGATGGAAAAGTTAACATTTCAGTCACCTAAATCTCCTAATATACAGATATCAATAGATCACAATACCAAAGAACGTAATATATACAAGAATGCTAACTCAAATACGTGTGAAAAAACCGCATTAGTATGTAGTTTTGGATTGTAATAGCAGTTGGAGCCACCGTAGAGTGTGTACTTTTGGATTGTAATAAAAGATGCCGTTACAAAAGTAGCTCAATTTCTAACATGTAAAAGCGATCTACTGGAAACGTATTATTGCTGCCTTTCGCTAATAGAGGGATGAGTTTCTACACAATTTATTCAGACGTTCGTCGTAACTTGGAAATATTTTACACGTAATAGAATACCTACTCGTCAAAATATGCGTACAATTTTTTGTTTATAAATATTAGATTACTGCGATGAACTTAAAACTTAAAATTTGAACCTACGCTTCTGTTTCTGATCAAGTGATCATAATCAATAGCACTGAATATATTTCGTATTCCTGTTATTATTAAACAAAAATAAAGTACATATTAACTCAAAAACTGCTTGTCCTTCTATTTGGAATAGTGACCATAAGATTAATTACCTAAATTGAACACTAATACAAGACGTCTCATGACATGATGACATGTAATAATGCATCATAAAATACAATGATCGTATAAACAAATCCGAATCTGGAATTGATGGGACCGAGTCCTTTTAATTTTTTTAATTAACTGTAGATAAACAAAACAATACACTATCTGTGCTCTTAAACGATGTAACATGATACGTTTACCGGCGCGCCAGTGGCAGTGCATTATTCAGTCTGTAAACGCTTACCTTGCTACAAACGCTGTTCATTATTAATTGTACTGTATGTACATAATTTTCGCTCCTATACAGGGTGTTTTTTTGGGAGCTTTAGTTAGACATTTGTAGGAAAGTTTTATAGATAGGTTTTTGAAAATTTGAACTCAGGAATTACTCTGAAAACCGACTCGATGTAAAATATTTACAAAATGGCAGCGCTTCCGGAAATGCCGGAAGTAGCTACTAACTTCGTTATTTTAAATGGAAACCGCTATTTTTTATTGCATTTTTGGATTCTACGTGAAATTTTAGTTCTTTTGATACCTACATGTTAATATCTACAAATTATGGTTTATAAGTTATTTTGACTTATTTAAAAAAAATGGCGGATGCAGACGGTACTTTGATCATTCATTACTTGAAAACCGTAGTTATGGCAACCGAGTTTTCACTAACGCATAGAGGAAAAATAGAGAATAGGGCTTTCTTTTGGTATCCTTAAAAACGTTAAGTTGCGTGTACGACCTCATTTATGGGATTCCAAATTTAAGAAAATTTGAAGACTAAAAACTCTTTTTTTTTTTAATGAATTGACCATTTTCTTACTATTGCATTTGATAGAGAATCAAAATGGGCATATTTTGGTATTACATGTTCCTATTAATAGTTTCTGACTTTTTTTTAGGTGTTGGCCATGGCAAACGAATTTTAAACAAATCAAGTGACATTAATCCGTCTATCCGTCACTTGTTAGTTATAGGTGTCAAATCAATTCAAAACCCTGTCTTCTTCACCACATGTTCAAAATGGACGCCTTCATGTTCCAAACACAAACTCTTTTCCTCTCGTGTGGAGTATTGTATGACTTGTGATTTAGTATTGAGTATATTCCTGCAGAGGCAGATCTTCTGTTGCAGGAACGATAATATTGCGTAAATTTCCAAATAACGTTCGGCATTGAAATTTTCTGGATAGGAAAATGTGAAAATACAAAATCTTGTTACTTTTAAACGCACAAAATGCAATTAAAACTCCAGCATTCTTGAAAGTGTACAACTCGATTCAAACGAGGATTTTAATCGCACCAGTAATGCTAGTTATCGCGATTAAATTTTTACTAATTTGGCCTCGTCTGACCAAATAATGTTCCCCAAAACATTAACATCTTCCTGGTTCCTTAACATTACCTATTCGCAAATTCAATTCGTCTTGAGAGGTCGTCCGGTTGCATCGAATGCACATTATGGTGAGAAAATGCGCGATAATTGTAGTTTTTTAGGATTTTTTGGATGCAACTAATATGTATTTAAACTCAACCCGATTTCCGCGTCTCTCAACGAATAAATTAATGAAATGCGCCGTGAAATATCCAAGTGCCCACATTAATAATATTAGCCTCATCTTCAACAACGGGTCTTACTCTATTCTACGCAATTGTTTTGGTGGTACAAAGCTTCCAAAATTCAAACAATGTCATTCCAGTGTTGATGGTACGTTCAATAGGACGCGGTCTTTCTGGATATCGTTCAATGAACGTATGACAAGCGTGTGCCGCGATTCTGTCCATTTCACCACAAAAACAATTATAGATAAAACCTTAGAATATAAAAGAACTACAGAAACGTTTGTTTACATTGGTTTGTGAAGCCAGGAAAAGGATAGCCTAATTCAGTCTTATTTATTGTACAAATGCAATGTTGCCCAATTATCAACATCACAACTAAAATAGTAATTCAAATCTACAAATATCTATAATATTTGTTATTAAAAATGATAAACTAAAACATTAAGTGATTGTTAAATGTGTACAACCTATATTAATTTACGTTCTTAAATAAAATCTTCCATAGGTACAAAGTGAATCCGATTTGACAACAGCGGTAATTTTGTGCGCTGTCAATTATTATAAATGGGTTGTTTAAATACAAGAAGGATTATTTTGTTCTACATTTAATTATTAAAACGGAAAAGACAATAATGCCGCGATGGTGCTTTGTGTACAAGAGAAGCCTTTTACGGACGTTCAAGAAGAAATAGAAAATATAACCTTAAATTGTTAATTAATCAACGCTTACATAGGTAGCAACGTTCATAGACGTAGAAAGAAATTTTAATGGGGGAAGTGATTATTTACTTAAAATTTGAGGGAGAAGTTTAGATTATTTCCTATTTTAAGGGCAGAAGTGTGTATCTGAAGATGTTCCGTATTCATATTATATCATATTAAGAAAACTCGGTTGCCGTACCTACAACGGTTTTCAAGTGATGAATTTACTACGAAGTTACTAGCTACTGCGGCCATTTAGAAAATATTTTACATCGATTCGGCTTTCAAAGTAGCCCCCAAGGACAAATTTTCAAAAAATTACCTACAAAACTATCCCGGGAACTCTAACTACAGCTGTCAAAAAAACACTCTGTATTTAGGAAACGGTCTAAATCTCTTTTTTTATATCATTAAAAAAAAGGAACATAAAATATATAAATGTACCAATGTACCTATAAAAGCATGCTTCGAAGTTCCGCATTTCGGAACAGACTATGTCTATAACTCCAATTATTGTATCTGTATCTAACCAAATCCACGAAAAAATGCATTTAAAAGTACGTACAAATTTAAAGACATGACACTATTCTGAAATTTGTTAAATGAGTAGGTACATAAAATAATTAGAAGGATAACACAAAAACGTAGGTACATGACATGACTAGATAACACACCAAGGTGCTGGGAAATGCATGAAACTTGGTCGTGAAAAGAGCAAAAGTTAGTTTACAAAAATAAAGGGATAAAACTAATGAATTTACTAAGTCAGTTAGCATTAAATAAAAATAACACGAGTTTCTTTAATCAAAGAAGGTAATATTATACCGTTTTTTGCTTATCAAACAATGAATCACAACAGTGACGAAGAGGTAACCGAAATACGTCTTCAGATAAAATGTAAGGAAGAAATCTTTTTTAATATAACTACTTGTTCGTAGAGGGATACACGTGATGGGTACTTTTTTCCAGCCTTATTCGTTAGTGGCGACATCACAATTTCTTTACACTGGGTTAGCATTCTTGTATATATTACGTTCTTTGACAATACTATTAGTCGTTTACAAACAGATTTGATACGTAAAATAAGGTTAGGAGTATGAGAAGTAACAGTTGCTAAAATTTGCATAATTATTACCGTCTTACTATCGATTACATAATTGCATACCGTAGTAGGTTTTTTTATTTTATTTCTCTTAGACAATAAATTGAACGTGTACTTTGGTCGCTATTTAATTTAGCCATTCTAACGGCTTAAATTAAATTATTACGCACTCTGTAAAAGAACATTTTAATATCACAATTATATGTACACCACGTACAAAGAGCATGACGATATTTATTTAGAAAGAAATGTTCCTTATATTTGAACCGAAAAATAGATAATTTATCAATAGTTCCACATTTTTATTTTGAAATTAAACAAATAGGTCAAGAGTAAAGTGTTATTTTGATTCATTTAAATTTAAACGAGACATATAAAATTGGGACAAAGTTTCACGTTTCAAACATATTTAGAAATGTTAACACGTTAAACAATTGTTATACATCAATAACCATGCATGTTTTTGATAAATACGTGGGATCAACATTTCTCATGAGAAAGTTGTTGGGTTGATTTCTTAAAATGCGGCAATTTTCACATCCAACGCACACAAAGTTCTGCACATAAGTACCTACCTAAGTTACAGCGTTGAGTGAAAGATAAAGATATATTTATTCAATGGTTACCTATCGGAAGTTTAATAAAGTAGTACGAAACACCAACACACTAAATCTTTATTTAATATTACTGATTTTCATGAAGTAGTCGCAACCTTTCAATAAGTTGCTTAGGTTAATTTAACCAAAGGTTGCTTTATTATATTATAAAAAATATAAACTTTATTATTGTAAGTGTGCAAATAACAGATTTTATGTTTCTATAAACGACAAATAGATATAAATTAACAGTAAAACAAGCATAATGACAAAAAACATACTTACCTATAAACAACAATAAAGTTACAAAGCTATTTTACACAGGAGTCAGAGGTTTTAACTTTAACTGACATAGATAAATTATGACATAAGGTGACTGTTTTTTACCCCTTATTTATGTATGATAAAATATCAGGTTTGTGAAAATTTCGAGTACCTAATTTTAATTTAATACTGTAAAAATGGATCAAAATCAAGACAGAAAGGAAGGAATATGAATTTGAATCTACTACCACAAAAATTCAAAAGCTTCATATGAAAAAATGAGGTTTTTGAAGTAGCGTGCAGATAACAAAGCAGAACTAGCCACTGAAAATGTTTTGTTGCTATTTTGACGAGGTAAATTAAAAACCACCATTGCTTTAGCTACATTACCCTATGATTAGGTTTTTGGTTATCTTGAACTAAACTTTTCAGGACACTGGTTAGGGACCGAAAATATGTTTGCTACTTGTAAAACGGACACAGAAAAAGTTCTTCTAATACTGTCTGAGTAAATTATACTATACTCCGAAGTGCCATTTGCCTTTGCACTGTTAGAACGTGAACGTTTTGTAAATGAAATTATATATAACTGCTTTCGTTTCTTGAATCAGTGTTAATTTAGAATCACATACACATGGAGCTTACTGGTTCCAAACAGAAAGAAAAATCATAATTAAGACCAATAAAATAATAAAACAACTCCCACGATACGTAATGGTTTTCATTCGTTATTACGTGGTCCATTCCATACCATTCTGTAACTACATTCTGTTTTCTGGCCTCTGGTTATTTGCTAATTGATATTTTTTCCAAAAAAGTGGTGCCGTCTTTTCATACATATTTTGTAAAATTTGTACTACCAGAAAGTTGGTCCGATAAAAATACCGTTTTCTCTTGATTGCAGCAAACCTGGGCGAGTTTTAAAGGAACCGGTCAACGTGACCGTGGGACGAGTAACCACAAAAGTGATGGCAGTTTTACAAAATTAATCGATCCCACACCAAATTTTGGACTATAGGAGAGGATCATCGTAAGGCAGTAATAAAACTTGAAATGCCTAACATAAATACAAAATAAGTGTGAAGCGTATTTCTAAAAGCATGGTTTAAGGGTTGGCAATATGGTTTTTTTCCTTTTCCTCTATGGCTGAGGTTGAGCTGAAGTACTCTCATTAGCGTCGTTTTTGGAGGGCCTGAAGAGCCCGCGTGTACTCTGGTCATCGGCTGCTACCTGCGATATCTACCTCTTCTTCACATATAACACACTTTGCACTTGCTGTGCATTCGGTAACTTTGTGACCAGCATTACCCTACTTGATGCAGTCTTTAGCCCGATCGACGCTGCTCTTGTAGTTCCGTGATATGTGTCCAAATTTCCAGCACTTGAAACACTGTAATGGTCTAACCATCTCTCGGATTCTGCAATTACACCAGCCGACTCGAATTGTTCCTGTATCGAGAATTTTCCGGGGTGCAAGCACTATCAGTCGTATTACCGTAATATGAGTTCCACTTTACGCATAGACTTGCGGGAGTATTCCGTGTCTGAACAGTCTCTCTGCAAAGCCTCCGATATGTCCTCCTTCGTCGCATCTTCTTTCCGATCCTTGATCTCCAGATCAACTTCCTCGACTTTGCTCTGCACCATTGCTGACTCACCAAGCGCACTTTCAAATTGGCTTCTCAATTCAGGTGCTTTGGCTGAACTCTCCTTATTCAGAACGATCAGCATATTTTCCGCATTTGTTCTCTGTACCTTTTGGACGCATTACCTGCATCCTTGAGTGCCGGATCCTTCTTTATACGACTCGAGATCTCCGCATAGCTGACGTCACCCGCCAATATATATTATTATACAACACCATAATATATTATATTATAATATAACGGCAATATAGTGAAAACATGCCTAGACAGCGTTTTTACCTCTATCACATATTGGTCCTTGCAAGCTCGGATCGCGAACCAAAACGATGTATTCACGTTCTCGAATCTTGATAGAATAGCTATAAAATAGCTCGAACGTTCAATAAACAATATCTTTATATCACGTAAACTGAGAGATTTTACAATTTCCTTCATTCAAAAATTTCATCACGCATTTTCTTATAGTGAAGGAAACATTTGTATCACTCGTAAATAATGAACGTATATTGGAAAGAGAATAAACCTAGTTGCAATTGAATCTGAGGAACTTCGGGAGAACGACGATTATACTCGCATTATGCGTCAAATAGTGGGTCTATCTTATAAGTAAAATTTTATAAATTTATAAATAAATGTTCGAAGAGCTTATCCAAAACAATATCTTTTGAAACAGTAAATAAAAATAAATTAATGTAAACAACATTCAATAACTTTTCGTTCTCAAAACACGTCGAACATCAGGATCAGGACACTAAAAAAAGGCACCTGGTATGAAAGAATTATTCCATATATTGACAAAACAGTAAGTAACAGAAAACAAAACCACTCTTATTGTACTAGATATTCAGTGGATTGAAAAAAAGAGAATATGATAATTGTTGAAGTGAATAAAAAAATTGTTTCAATGCAACAGTTACGTAGGTATACCTAAACACGAAAACTTTCTCACTTGACAATCCCTGCCGGTAAATGTTAGTGCCTACGCAATGTAATCAAATTAACTTGGGAATAACGTAAACGGAATGGAAAGTGTGCACAGACCCATTTAATTACCTTGAATATGTATATTACGAGCACGCAACTGAACAAATCTAGAAAGGAAACTATGCGTATAATGTACATCAATCTTAATAATATTAGAAAACCGACGCATTCGGGTTAAATGGGAACACTACATTTAGCCCAGTCAATGAAGGTTTTTTGTCGCAACAAATTAGGGGAAAGCTGAATTTTTTATATGTGATACACCGTTATGAGACATGTATTTTCTCAAAAGTCCCCGCCTCTCCCCCTTGTGCTTCTCCCCCAATCACCCCTAACAGCTTACAAATGCATAGTTTCACTAGATTGATTACAAGTTCTTTAATATTCGTCGTAGAGAATTAATTTTTTTTTATTTTGTTCCTTAATACCCATAAAAAGTATCTTATTCTTATAAACTTTTCGTTAAAGTTGATATTAAGGGACCTATAAAACAACAAACACAAAAAAACGGTTTCTCGAAGCACGTGAATTTACTTTATTACCTATATTTTGGTTGTTAATTAAAATACACAAAAATGGTTCAAATAAAACTTTTAGTGTGTATCTTTAGCTTCAAGATGATGTGGTTCATTGCTTGTTTAAGTTTATCGCTTGCGCTTGGGACGTCGTCATAGAGAGCGCTTGCACTCCGCTTCAGTGGTCCGACGTATACGCTTAGCCCAGTAAAATGGGAAAATTTGGATGAAATTAATGGTTACAGCTTTGAAAATTTGGGAACAGGCTTGTTTTGTGATCCCTTTGAAGTATTCAAAAGTCCCCATCCGTACCCCCCCTCCGAGAGAAATGGGGGGCGAAAAAGTGTCAAAAAAATAGGATTTCGTAAATAACTGAAAAAGTATCAATTTTATCAAAAACAAAAACGTTAAGAAAGTTGTAGCTGACAAAATTCCGCACATTTTCATCTTTTATTTTTGTCTCTACGACCAATAGGAGCCGAGATAGATTTTTTTTAAATGTCGACTGTTTTGCGGCGAAACGTTAACACGGGCGCGCATCGCGCGTATTTCGCTTATATCTCGAGAATGGCCATGCGTATCGCAAAATTCTTCAAATAAAAGTTGTAGAGAATTTAATTACGAATAATTTCTTTTTTAAACATTTCCGTACGATTAATATTGACAGAGATATAATCATTTAAACCTTTTCTAAGACACAATCGCTGCTCGTTTAGCATAATAAAATCAATAATAAGTCGAAAACTATTGATTCTACGTACTTAGTGCATATAATGAAAGTTGTAGAGAATTAAATGTTGAATCTATATGTATACACGAAATATCATTTTGGTGATCTTTATAAGGCGATGGAGGAAGAAATAATGAAAAATTCTCATTTTCAAGCGTTTCTTTGCAAATAACTATGTTTTGACTACTTGTAGACAGTAAAGTGTAAAAAATTGTTTTGACTTTTCCAAGTATCAGAAGTTATTCTCTGATCATTTATGAGTAAATTAAGATATATTTTTACAATAAAGTGCAACTTGCGAACGATTTATTGTATTGTATTACCTTTGTACCTATATATACATATTATAAAGTACCGAAAATAGGATAAAACCAATTTTTAACAAAAATTTAACGGCCATTTTTAGCGAAAATCGGGATTCTTAATAAAATGTCAATTTTTGAGTATAGATACCTTCAAACAGCTGTAACTAGCGAACTATTTGTCGTACGAACTTCTGCCGACATTCATTTTACAGGTACGTTAATTATCTTTAATTATCTTTAAAAAACTATACACTTTACTGTCTATAAGTAGTCAAAACATAGTTATTTGCAAAGAAACACTTGAAAATGAGAATTTTTCATTATTTCTTCCTCCATCGCCTTATAAAGATCACCAAAATGATATTTCGTGTATACATATAGATTCAACATTTAATTCTCTACAACTTTCATTATATGCACTAAGTACGTAGAATCAATAGTTTTCGACTTATTATTGATTTTATTATGCTAAACGAGCAGCGATTGTGTCTTAGAAAAGGATTAAATGATTATATCTCTGTCAATATTAATCGTACGGAAATGTTTAAAAAAGAAAATTATTCGTAATTAAATTCTCTACAACTTTTATTTGAAGAATTTTGCGATGCGCATGGCCATTCTCGAGATATAAGCGAAATACGCGCGATGCGGGCCCGTGTTAACGTTTCGCCGCAAAACAGTTGACATTTAAAAAAAATCTATCTCGGCTCCTATTGGTCGTAGAGACAAAAATAAAAAATGAAAATGTGCGGAATTTTGTCAGCTACAACTTTCTTAACGTTTTTGTTTTTGATAAAATTGATACTTTTTCAGTTATTTACGAAATCCTATTTTTTTGACACTTTTTCGCCCCCCATTTCTCTCGGTGGGGGGGTACGGATGGGGACTTTTGAACACTTCAAAAGGATCACAAAACAAGCCTGTTCCCAAATTTTCAAAGCTGTAACCATTAATTTCATCCAAATTTTCCCATTTTACTGGGCTAAGCGTATACGTCGGACCACTGAAGCGGAGTGCAAGCGCTCTCTATGACGACGTCCCAAGCGCAAGCGATAAACTTAAACAAGCAATGAACCACATCATCTTGAAGCTAAAGATACACACTAAAAGTTTTATTTGAACTATTTTTGTGTATTTTAATTAACAACCAAAATATAGGTAATAAAGTAAATTCACGTGCTTCGAGAAACCGTTTTTTTTGTGTTTGTTGTTTTATAAGTCCCTTAATATCAACTTTAACGAAAAGTTTATAAGAGTAAGATACTTTTTGTGGGTATTAAGGAACAAAATAAAAAAAAAATTAATTCTCTACGACGAATATTAAAGAACTTGTAATCAATCTAGTGAAACTATGCATTTGTAAGCTGTTAGGGGTGATTGGGGGAGAAGCACAAGGGGGAGAGGCGGGGACTTTTGAGAAAATACATGTCTCATAACGGTGTATCACATATAAAAAATTCAGCTTTCCCCTAATTTGTTGCGACAAATGGCACTTTTCGGCCTTTATTGACTGGGCTAATTCCTTTATGAAATCATTACTAATAATGACAAATCCTTAAAAGCATATGCAGAAATAATAGGATTAAAATTATCTCAAGATAGAACTATGTATGTAAGGATTCACATTTAATTTGTTGTGATAATCTATCTGAACTTATGAAACTTTTGGGTTTCTTTTTCCATCTTGAAACGTCATAGATATGAAGCAGATTACTTGAACAATCAGTATTATACACCAAAGCACAAAGTCTAACGATTGGGAAAACTAGAAAATCGTCACAACTTTCAATGAAAGTATAGTTGTACAAAATAATCTTAAATCAGAGGGTAAATTACGCCATCATAAAGCTTGTGCAGGTCTAATTCTATAGAGGGTACGAACAACAAAATTGAAAACTCAATATCTTAAATGAAGGACCTATCATACGTCTCAATAGTAGCATCTACTCGAGTTTCATCCAAAATTTCCTAGTCCTAAATTTAGCTATTTTTTAAATTAATATCTTGTACAAAGTAAATCAATACATAACAACATTCGCTTAAGGAAAGAATTTTTGAGTTTGAAGTGGTATTTTGCAGCGATTTCGAAATAACTTAAAAAATTACAATCAAATATACGCAGTGTGTCCATTGTGAATTTACTATATAACAAAAGTTGTAGATATATATTAAAAACCTAATAAAGCAGAAGGAGGTACATATACATGGCAAAAACAACATTATTTTTATATAAGTAGATCAAATATTAGTGAATAAACTAAAACTTATATTCCCACCTTTGCGATAAATCGTCTCTGTTTCAACACTAACACAATAAAGATGCGATGAAGCCATTTCAAAATTAAAGAAGAAACTGTATACTAGAACATCTGAAGAACCGCAAGGTCTGTGACGCTCAAAATGATACACAATATAAAAAACGGCAAAAACCACAAGACAAAAGTCATACATTGATTTTCCTTAAGAAGAGTTCTACCAGTTAACCTATTTCTTGCCAAAATCATACTGAGTATTAAAAAAAATTGTTTAATTTTTATGATAAATAAAGACACAGTAGCTATTTTTCAGTTTCTTATTACTGTGTGCTATGCTTCATGACAAAGTACAAGTATCACATTATAGAAATTATGTTTAGCTTGATCCTTTACAAAATTGTATAATTTGGAACTTGTAAATGATCTGTTCAAATTGTTACTGATCAATATCTCAGTTCTAAATTAATGTACATGTTGTTAAACAATTATAACATTATAACAATAATTAATTAACTGATTTATGTCATCGATCACATTTCTCATTTTTTGTTGTTGGTCGTAGGATGACTTAATTAAATAAGTTTTGTACTAACTGAATGCCAAAAGATAATCACCATTAAGAATTGAGGATTAATTGTTATAATTTGGTCCTTCCATTCTATAACCTTGCCTTAATTAAAAATAACTTTTTTACATCAATTAAGATTTCATTAAATTATTTTACAAAGTCTATCGTAGAATTTTAATACATAAAATGACTAAGTGTTGTACATAAATTATTATTAATTAGTTCAGTTACAGGTCATAAAGTTATGATAAGCTGCCAAGTTTTCGATTAAGCTAATAACATGAGTTATAATGAGTAATAAAAAACCAGACTAATTTGCACAAACATTTTTAGATATTGTTCTGTTTGTACACCAACAGCCACTTGTGCAGAAGTATATACAGTAAAAGTTCCTTATTCGCGGGTTCGCGGGGTATATGTTCCGTAAATATGCCGCGAATACAGAAACCGTGAATATGGAATGGTAATTTATATGACATTATGTTGATTAATTATTATCGTCAGGTTTAGTCCATTGGTTTTTTAAAGAACTGAGTAATTTTTTCTTGTTTTGCAGTTTTTAAAAACTCTTTCAATTCAGATTGATATTCAGCAGTGGCATTAACAATCTTTCCATAGACTGATCAATTTGAATGAAGAAAAATAACGACCGCGGCGAAGGTGGCTCATATCAAAGGACAAGGCGAACCGTCTTATATATGGTGGCGATAGCATTTGATAACATACTTTAGGCGTAGTAGTAATAAGATCTGTTTTACTTTTATATTAGTCCATTTGCCGATGCGTTAACAAAGGGTTCCGAATATTATATGTACCGATTAGATCCGCGAACAAAGAAATCTTTAGCCGCGAATAAAGGAACAGCCTAAACTGTATTATATCTTTTCGCTATGTTTTATACAAAAAAGTCATTGAGGATACATATTTGCATTTTTAAGGCGCATTTCATGTTTACCTATGATATAACGAAAAAATAAAATCTTACCTTAAAGTAGAATGAAGTTTTGTGGCTTTAGTAATTAAATCCTCCCATAACGGCATCCCATTCTGAAACAATCGAGAAAAATTACGATATTTACTATAAAAAACTAGATAGCGTTCTAATTTTTAGAATTAATTAATCTTATTTTAGTTCAGTTTACGTCTTGCCAAATCGAAAGAGGAACAAAAAAGAGACAATTAACTATACAGTTCAATGAGTTTATCCGTGTTATACGCTTTCGAAAAACTTTTAGTTCATTTGAATGCTAATAAACCAATTCGAAAGAAAAATCAGGAAATTGCGTTTTCTTTAAGTAGAAAGAAAATTGCTTTAAATTGTCGTATTAACGATTTCTTAAAATCCCCAACAAAGATGTTAAAGCGGTAAAACAATCTTCGTCACAATTAAAAACTTTCATTTTGATTCCCATAAAAGGTTCATAAAAAACGAAATGGTATGTAAACATACATTTATAATTTATGCGAATCTCATCAAAAACATAATAGGAGATTTATGATAAAAGAAGGTACGGAATTTAATTAACTGTCAATAATAATAATTAACTGTACCACTGTATTAAAAACGTTAAAGTTTAAAGAACGGAATGTGGTGTACGAATACTAAATTAGAAACGGCCATTTAAATGTGAACCAGTTAAACATTGACTAATTTAAACCATTTAAAATTCAAATGTAATTTGCGTTCTTAAAATTCGACTAATCAATGAATGTAGGTTGGCAAAAAGCGAATTTAAGACAATGAACTTTAATATAATTTACCTTTATTTTGTCTATCATTAGACATGAGAAATTGTAATACATTTTTGTCAGTATCGAATCACTGCAAAAATTCCAGTTTTTTTTATACAAGATTGTATACATTAATTTAATAGTCCACTTTTGAACTATTACCAGATAACGTTATCTGTGTATTTCGCAATGGTTTAGAAAGTGACGGTACTAAAGTTGATAGAGCAATCAATAATATGTTAACCGATCCCTCATGTATATTTAATGTTAAGCTCCTATCTATATACGCATTTTATTTAATATTTTCCATTAAAAATCTGATTAAACACAAATTAATTATGACCGAAAATATAGGGTAATCCGAAAATTACCCAGCTACAGGTTGAATATTAGACCTTTTTGAAATAATTAACGTTTATTAACTTTAACATTAGTTGACGAACAGAAGACGCGTAATCCATTCCATGTTAATTCAATACAAATTTTATCAGGTAAAACCAATTTGTTAGTTAAAAGTGGCGTTTTCCTATGAATAAGATATAAAAAATTACTTTATCCAAATCAATACTCGCTGGAAGCCTAATTAAAAAAAAAAAGGGGAAATGCGATCCTTCAAAGTACCTACCTACCAAAGTTATTTTTGCCGATGGAAACAATGAGATTACTCCTTTCCATTAAAATACCAATGAAAATAAAGGTTTTCTAGTATTTTTAAGTCCAAAATTCAGTCAATTATGTAATGTTAGAACTATCAGCAATGAAATCAACTCTTATTTAATTGCTTTGTGTAAAATTCTTGAACGTGGATGTTATATCCTGTTATTGTGTTGCTATGGTTATGCGAGTTGAGACATATATAAATAACGTATTTTTTCTATTAGTGTCTATTAATGTTAATATTTTTATGTAGTTAGTTCAATATAATAGATATAATAGTGGATAAAATTCTCATTCATATAAAGATAAAATTATGCAAAATAGTTATAATTATTTAGCACAATATGTACAGACCTATTATAAACTCTACAGTCTACATAGACAGTTCATCAAGACCGCTTCTTTCACAACCGTGACATGGCACGTTATGATTAAATTTCTAAAATATTTCTCCTTTCACCTTGGTGTCTCTTCCTGGGGAAAAAATTTACAAAAAGCAATAGTAAAGAAAAGTGCCAAGCAAAATGTCAGTTTTAACCTGGTGTATTGCAACAGGAAAGTTGTAATACTCTTCCGCATCAAATTTTGACATAATTCTTAATTTTGGCAAAAAAGTATCTTAGTTTTTTTTTTACCTTACTTCACTTCGAGATTTCCAATTTTTGTTGTTTTTCTTCCCAGTGAAACCAACATCGGAAGGGAATAATGGACATAATGTTCCATAAATTCCTCACAATAAAAGAATTTAATTCTATGTCCCTTAAATTTTTAATTGTTTTTGATATTCTACAGTGTATTTTGGTGATACCGTACTGCTACTTCTAATATTGTAGTCCTCCTGGAATCCTGATTTTCGAAATCTTCCTTATAGTATGTAAGTTTATAATTTCAAGTTTGCTTAATAAGAGAGCATATTTTTGCAGGTTCATTGTTCGCAAGTTATTGCTAAATTCATAAATTATTTATGCCACACTATTATATGCTCGATAAATTAAAATGTTTATGGTTCAATTTATATCGTCACAATATAATGATAACATTTATTTTTCAAACGGTACTGGGTTAACGAGATAATGTTACCTTTATTGAATGTAGTGCTGGAAGTAGTTGAGTATGCAAAATGTGAGGACCGGCAATGTTCGTATTCTTATAGCTGATACCCTAAACAATGAAAAACTGTGTCTTGCCGGCACCTGTGGTGGTCCCTCCCTTCCCAACCCCTCTCCGCGTCCTATGGTAAGTAAGGCGCACTCGGCCGCTCAGTACGGCACCTGTTAACCAAATTCAGTTGGAAAAGTTCAATACTTTTCCTTTTGGTGATTTTGCTGAGGCTCTTTTCAAAAGAATCGTTAAATTTTTTGATCAGCCTGGCGTGAAGAGAATAGATGCAATATTCCACAATATGATGAGACTTTTCAATAAAAATTTTAGGATCATGCTTGCGAAGTAAAGGCGAAACTATTAAAAATATTGTATTTCCAAATCATTCAACTAAACTGGTGATTGCAAAAATTACATGGTGTAAGTGGTTGCGAAATTTCAGTAGATTTGGCAGTAGAACACAATGTTTGAAGGCTGCAACAGAGGGTTTTGTACAAACGGCCCTTTTATCATTGACAAACCTTGACCTAAACACTGAACAATTAGAAATAGTTTGCACATATTTCTTTTCAGCAAAAAAATTTACTTCTGATGATCTTCGATATAAACTTATTTCTCAAAACATTGGTTTGGATTTTCATTTAATGCACCTCAGATGCCTTGCATTTGTTAAGGGCTACAGTACAAACATTTATTTGGAAAAATGCTCATCAAACACAATTGCAGCCCATTGATTACTGATGAAAATCTCAATGGTGTCTCACGTCCAAAACGAATGACTAAGCCGTCTTTGCCAGAGTCATTAATTAAACCCTGCAAATGTCTGGCAAATTGTCTAACAATGTCTTGCAGTTGCAAAAAGTCGGATTCATATTGTAGATGTATCAAGAATGATAGTCAAAATAAAAATGAGTAACTGTTTGCCTTGCTTGAATATAATACATCTTCAGTTTTTTCTTTTATGTATTTTTTTAAATAATAAAAAACGTTTTTTGTTATATTTTATTTTTATTTTTTATATCATTGAACAACCCATGATCATTTTCATCATTAGAATAAACTATAAATTTATTGCATGTATTCCATTGATTATCTTAACAAATATGAAAGAAGGGAGTAAAAAAAATGGACCAAAAAATTAACTATGCATCTATGACCTATTCTCAACTAAGATTTATGGGTGGAATTCGGTACTCACATTTTGCATACTCGCTTCCCTCCAGAACCCGGTCTTATGTTTGAATAGACATGCATTAAACTTAATCTTAAAACAAAATCTCCATTCAGAAAATCTCACTGAAACAAGTGTAACCCTCCTATTCTATAAGATATTTTTAACACTACCCTTAAATCTTGTATTTGTTTAGACAAATAAAGCATTATTATTATTATTATAAGTGCCGTGATGGAGGAGGCGGATACTGCAAGCCGAACAATTTTACCTTCCTTGAAAGTGATTTTAAACAACTTTTTAGCCTGTGAATTTTTAAGTGGAAGAGATAACTAATGTTATGATTCCATCCGTGCCAAATTGATTTGGGCTGATAGAGCACTGACCTTGTTTACATATTATGTTGTTCTAACAGTTCTTTGTCAACTTCCGCATAATAAAAAACAATATTTCAAAGGATTTTGCCCCGTTAAATACTATAATATTTATTAGAATCGTTTATGTAACAGAACTTGAAACATTCATTTACCAATTTCGCTATACAAACGAATCGTTGACGACTTGAATAATAATTCTACTAAAGAAACAGTTGATTACGATCATTGTTAGTGGATCTACAGATTTTTTCATGAAACTTTGAGAACCAGTGATGAATCCTGTCCTACTTTATTGATAACAAATAATAATATTTAGTGAGTCATTACGAAAGACGACGGGTATTTCGTAATTTTTATCGCAATCAATTTCTCTATATATGTACTTATATAAAACCGGTTATCATTATACCGATTACCTATATCTAAGTGAACTTCAATTATTAAAAACATTTATTTTATTTCGCCCAGTTTTCTAATTTGAAACATTTGCTGCTTACGTGTATAAATTGAAAGAGATGGAAAGTATTTTCCTATTTGGTTTGTCAAAGAAAATTCGAATTCACAAACTACAATATTCAAGGTCGAGTGAAATTTAAATAACAGTTTTTTCCCAGTCACTAACACATTAATTAAAGTATGTACCTACTTGGTTTTTTAATCGGTATTTCTTGCAAGTTTCAATAAAAACAAAGTTGGTCATCTATGTAACATACAAGAGTGCTACATAACCGTAACCTTAGATAAAAAAAAGAAAAGTACTGTTAGAACTCTCATTAAGATAATATCATAAGTAGTCAGGAGTAATTTAGAAGTGAACAAACTTTTCTCTTGTAGAAATGCTATCAATAGATTTTTAAGGACACGGATATATTAGTATAGTACATATAATAGTCGCAAACAAAGCTAATATTCACACCATAAAAAAGTAACAATGCTTTCAAAACAAGGTCACCGTCAATGTTTAATTCAACGTATACCAAAGATATTGAAATTTACTTTTAAAAATGTCATTTTAATGGCCACTCTTTATAAGACCCGCTTGAAGAAACCAAAATAAAGTTCAACTATTTTTTTATGTTTGGTATAGGTAGTTCAGGTCAGTCTCATTATTACGTGTGAATAATAAATTAAGGTCACTTAAATGTACAGTTCTGTTTTTTTCTCTCTACAAAATGTCATAATTTGAACCGGAAAATATAGATCTTTTCAATGTCATTACGTGCACATTTTTACAACACTTAAATTTAAAATTCGGTAAAAAGTGTTGGTAGCCTTGCATCATTATATTGATGAAGAGGAAATGATAACTACGTGAATTATGGTCAAAGAAGCGAAACACATAATAAGCTGAAATGCGAGGGCCACATTGTTGCAGTATTTGTCTACAAAAGAGTCCCAGATTCCCACCAAATTAATTCGTTTGCAAATATGAATTTTTTAACATCAGGTATAACAAACACCAAGTGTGAATGTCTTGTTATTTATCAATAACTTGAGTGTAGTATGGCTGTTGGCATTGAATAACTAAATATTTCAATCAACGCTGGTAGTTACATACAACAAAAGAAAACACAGCTTTGGTAATTTTTCAACAGTAAGATCATAAGTGCTCAACTATTGTCGGAAAGATTTTTTTGTATGAGCACTGGTTGCTTGGCAATTAAACGAGATCAAATTGACGAAAAGACCCGAGCGCGAAGCGCGAGGGTTCTTTTCCCAAGAATTTGATCGAGTTTAATTACCTTTTAGCAATCAATGCTCATACAAAAAAATCTTGCCTGACAAGAGTTGAGAACGAATGATCTTCGGTTGGAGAATTAACTGAATGAAGCGTTAAATACGTCAAATTTTTTACTTTTGTCAAAATGACATTTGATTTTTTTAAATATAGGTTGCTAAAACAATGAGGTAGCGGCAAGAAAAGTACCATGCATTCTTTTCAGTTAAAAAAACTTGTGATTGGTGCATGTGACACTGTTCTTAATGTCTGATTGGTCTACAACACTATGAGGTTAATTATCAACAGTAAGATCATAAGTGCTCAACTATTGTCGGAAAGATTTTTTTGTATGAGCACTGGTTGCTTGGCAATTAAACGAGATCAAATTGACGAAAAGACCCGAGCGCGAAGCGCGAGGGTTCTTTTCCCAAGAATTTGATCGAGTTTAATTACCTTTTAGCAATCAATGCTCATACAAAAAAATCTTGCCTGACAAGAGTTGAGAACGAATGATCTTCGGTTGGAGAATTAACTGAATGAAGCGTTAAATACGTCAAATTTTTTACTTTTGTCAAAATGACATTTGATTTTTTTAAATATAGGTTGCTAAAACAATGAGGTAGCGGCAAGAAAAGTACCATGCATTCTTTTCAGTGTAAGAAACTTGTGATTGGTGCATGTGACACTGTTCTTAATGTCTGATTGGTCTACAACACTATGAGGTTAATTATCTCTAATAATAACCACTACACACAATTTCGCATGCTGACCATAAACCCCCCAACTTTAGATTTAACGCTGAAAATGAGCACAACGCTCTACTCGGCCACACTGTAACTGTCTTATCTTGTGTATATAATGTGCTTTGTTGTATCATAAGTGGATGATCATTGTTATTAGGTGTGGTGTTGGTAGTGTTTAAAAACGTTTCCCACTTCGTGTTTAATATGTTCTCGTGTTCTCTACTGAAATAAGTGTGTTTTTGATAATTACCCTGCGTTGGTGTGCTATGCGTTGTTCTGTTAAATGTGTAAGATTGGGGTATTGTTGCTGTGTGAATCTTGCCCCTATACATCGTTTTGTCGCCTTTTTATGTATAGAACACATAGTTTGTATCTTTTGCCTATTTCTGGTGCTTAGATACGTCATTTTCGTTTTAAAAAGAAAATAAAAATAGCCATAAAGGTGATGAATTATAAAAAAGCGAAACAAAGCATTTTAGTCGTAAAGCTGAATTTGGTTCGAAATAAGAATACGTTGAATTAAGAAAAATCGCCACTATTTATTAACAGCTATGGTAGGGTTTGTACCAGGAAAATCAGGAAAATTACACTATGGAGGATTGCTATGCATATGCAAACTAAGGATTGATAACACTCAACAATTCTCACTACGGCCAACGTCCGAAACTGAAATACGGAACGTAATTACATCTCTAAAAAACAGTAACACCAACGACTTCTATGGAATAAGTGTCAATGTTATCAAACGTAACATAAGCATAATAACACCACCCATAACCAAATTAATAAACTGCTGTATGAAGAGAGTGGGATATTTCCCGATCCTCTAAAGGTTGCTGTTATTGTCCCTATTCTCAAGAAAGGTGACGCGAACGACATCGGCAACTATCGGCCAATATCTATTCTACCAGCTTTTTCAAAGATTTACGAAAAAATTATTTACTCTCGAATTTCTGAATACTTTGAAAGTAACAACTTTTTCTATAGAGATCAATATGGATTTAGGCGTGGTCTGAGTACTAGTAATGCAATATTAACTTTTGTCAAGAAGGTACGAACTTGTTTTGAAGAAAGTGAATATGGTAGAGCAATCTTTGTGGACTTAACACGTGCCTTCGACTGTGTTCCTCATCAATTCCTAATAAAAAAGATCAAGATCATTTATAACTTTGACGCTCCAAGTCTAACTTTAATACAATCTTATCTATCCAATAGGTGGCAGCACACCAGAATTGGTAATCAATTATCCGATAAAGCACTCGTTACAGCTGGAGTACCACAAGGAAGTATTCTCGGTCCTCTTTTATTTCTCATTTATATCAATGATCTCCCCTCCTTCACCACAAAAAACAATGAATGCATGCTTTATGCTGATGATGCAACTTTATTGTTTTTTGACAAGGATCTCGACGCAACAATTAATAAAGCTGATAATGCTTTCAACCTAACGAGAAGGTGGTGTGCAATAAACAAACTCACTATAAATATGAATAAAACGGAGAAAACTATTATTAACTTTAAAACCTCATGATCTCGAGAATCCACCGTTTGTTAAGTACCTCGGAGTCCATTTGGATACGAAACTTCAATTCCACCATCATCTACAGAGCATGGTAACTAAACTAAGTAGAAACATCTTTGTTTTACGAAGACTTGCTGAAAATGTTTCTCTTGCCGTATTAAAAAACGCTTATTTTGCACTCTGTCATGCAAATCTGTCGTACGCAATTCTGGCATGGGGACATTGCCCATTATGGCAGCGAGTCTTTGCAATCCAACGCAAAGCCATCAGAATAATTGATGGACTAGGATATCGCGCAGATTGCCGCGAAACATTTGTTAGACTAGGAATACTTACCTTGCCTTCTATTTTTATACTGGAGTGTTTGTGCTACGTCAAACGTAAATTAGACTCGCTTACGTATCATTCAGATTTACACACTTACGATACCAGAAATAAGGATAATATCAGGACTATGCAGATTAAGTAAAACACAAGATAGTCATGAGTACCAGTCTCAGATGTTCTTCAATTGTCTGCCACAAGGAATAAAACAATTAGACTTTAAATCATTCAAACAAACTGTAAAAAAACTACTCATCTCAAATGTCTTTTATTCATACACCGAGTTCATGCAATTTAATTTTGATAGTTATTTATAAGAAATCATGTAACCCCCTTATGCAGTATATTATGTAGTCCCTCGAACCTAACGATTGTAAGTACTCTCTCCGTTGTACATAAACATGAAAATAAATATTATTATTATTATTATTATGTGTGCTATGAGAACGCTACACACTATCGTTTTTTCAAATATTCGCAAAGTTCAACTATTCCAGAGTAATATGATCTACGTAATTCTTTCACGCCGTTTTGTACTTCTGCATCTGACTGAAAACTGTTTTTCGTTTAAAATCATAGCAGTTCCTTTGCCATTTGCAAAAAAAATCAGTTTGTATGAAAGAAACTAAACCACTTTCCATACTAAAAAAGCAAAAATGTATCTCACAAAGATTAGAAAATGTAAACATCAATAAACTGTGTCATTCGATTATTGGTCGAATTTTGTAACTACATTGGTACCTTATTAGATTTTGAACAGAAGACAAGGTTAAAATTTATGGCTTTATGTTCTTCCACAACTGTTCTTTGGGCGTGGAGGTATTAAACCAAGTTTCAGTCTTAAATTTTACAACACTATCATCTTTTTTTCTATTTCATAAAACCTTCTAAAAATAATGTGTTTGGAAATATACCTAAAAGTTTCGTTACAAAATAGGTACATGGATTGGATATCCACCAGAAATCTGCTCTCATCTACCGTCTTTGGGTTGAAAAATCTAAGGTAACATACGTCAAAATATTTTACTTTCACAAAATTGTCTGATTCATTTGTACATTTTTGTATGTTTATGAAAACCTCATGATGACGTATGATTCTACGTTACACTGAAATGCAATAATATTATTTATGCATATTGCTATGCAAATGTTCATAGTGGGAGGATCAATAGGAGACTCAAGTGGGATGAACGTGTTTTTATCAAACAACGTGGCAAACGAATGTTTTATATTTGCGTATTTACTTCTGACTCAACATCAACATCTTCCTTTAATAAGTAATTACCATAATGTAATTAATTCCGTAATTCATGCGTGTCTAATGCACGATTAAAAAGTTGAGATCTAGTTTAATTGATAAACTACAATTAAATCCTAGCTATTTTAGGTCATATACAGCCTGCCCCCACACGTTAAAATAAAATACGGAATATACCTACTAAAAGCGAAGTTATTTTATTGACTCGTGGGTTAGGATTGAAATTAATGTTTATTGAAATAGTCTACTAGCCTAACCTACAAACGATTATATGAGGCGAATAACCTGATACTATTTAGAAACAACAATTGCTATAACAATGATGACTCGTTACTATTTTTGGCAAAATCTCTAATTATTATCCGAGAACGTTAAAAATTAAAGCATTTAAATAAATTCTATTGATTTCATGGAAATCATATCAACTTAATTAGTGTTAAATTATTTATTAACATGACTAGATTATTACAGCAAATCAAAACATATAACACGCGCCTGTGAAGTTAAACAAACATAACTACGCTTTTACACCCTACTAAATAGTTTAGTTTACTTCATGTAAGAGGTCTACTTACTTACATTTTTCAGTCCCTTGTTATGTAACGTCTAATACGAGGGATATTCGCTATTATACATTGATCAGCGTAATCAAATTTCCTTAAACGATAAAGAACAAAAAGTTAGAACAACGTACGTAAAAAAAACGATTGACTGATAACGTATGTATGTATTTGAAAAGAAAGTATAAATTGTGTCAACCGTATAAGTGTAATAGATGCACATTTTAATGTATTGTATATGTCCGTATTTATTTATCCACACGAAATTACTATAGGTACGCTTAACCGTGCCCTCGTTAAGCAGGGCTTATTTCAAAAGCTGATAGCAGCTGAATAAATAATGCTTATGTATGTACAGGTACTATAAAACCATATGCATTTACAAACGTGTGTGAAATACGAAAAAAAGACACACATTAATTTAAAACCCACACCATTACGGGCTTTCTTTCCGCAATGTGTACGCCATATACGTAACACATTTTATTGTTTATAAAATTCCCTCTTGTTTAATTCTATAAAAACAAAAAATGTAATGACGTAAAGTTATAATACAATTAAAATCGAGAATAAAGACTACACGAAAGGTTTGAAAAAGATGTTTTTCGGGTTTATGGATTACTAACCTCGACATTTAGGATCACAAAACTCTCATTTTTCATGTGTTTAATCCGATTATCATTTTCACGTTATATACAATGGTTTATGCTCATTCTTGCACTTATACTCACGACATTAAAGGAAAATGTTAGAACCGAAATCTGTTTGATGTTATAAAATAAATAATGGCAGCCGCAGCAAATATAGTGAGTCAGCAATTGCTGCCAATCGGCAAATAAGGAGCAGGTTGCCAAAAAAAGTCAAGTTTGGCGTATTTTACGACGCACCATTAAAAACGAAAAATTGTTATAAACAGAACACGAAATGGATCCTAAAATTTTATGGCAATTGAGAATTTTAATGTTTGTTAATTAAATCAATTATTTTCTTAGTGCCTAATAAAACCGTGAAATTATCGTAATGTTTGTTTAATGCACATTGAGTAGTTCGTCCTCAATTTACGTTACTATTCCACTATATAGTACAGTCAATTTAAACACAAAAATATACAAACATTGCAAAAAATCCTATGTTAGGTTTGCTTTTTTCATGGTGTTAGGTTCGGTCCCAGTAGTAAATACTCAATTTTGCAACTTCGAAAAACTTGTGGAAACTGGGGGGGGCCCCAAAAACCGCGATTTTTTCGGACTTTTTTCAGTTTTAGCCTCGTAGATCAAAAACTATGAGTTGTAGTGCAAAGAATATGATTATCTTTTTTAAACTGGACTAAATTTTCTACCATTTGAGCCTAACCGGAAGTCTGTAAGTATAATAGTTTCCGAGATACAGCTCTTCAAAAATAGACATTTTGCCTAAATCTGTTTTTAACGTATCATCCATGATTCGAGCCAGATATTGCCACAACGACGTGCCCTACGACCGTTGTCATGTAGGAAAAAATTGTAGGACCTTTTATCACCTTTTATTTAAGCATAGATGCATTCCTGTAGGCCTAACAGTTCTCGAGAAAAAGACGGAAAACCGGAAAACGGTGAAATCGCTACGACTCCACATATATGTAATAGCATTAATATGATTAGAAGACATTTTGTGATTATTCTTATTTAGCCTAGCGAACGAACGCTCAAAAAGGGCTTGTAGACAGACTTTTTGATCCTAAAGATTTTATTTCTGGGATGTGTTTGGTGATGATTATACGAAAAGTAGCGTAACAAAATGTGCGGATTTGTTTGGTTTTCCGTTTACATCTCTTGAACAGGCCATCGTAGTGGGAAATGGCCAATTTAAAAAAAAAGCTGATTAAATTTTCTACAAGTTTGCCTCTATGCGTTTTTTCTCTATCTCTATCCGTTGAAGAGATATTCGCTGTCAAGAATTGACATTTTTTTTAAATCGCTTTTACACGACGTTTTTCGGCAAATATTGTGTCCTAGCTCCTAAAGTATTGGGTTTATAGCAAAAACTGGTGAAATAAAAGTTGTAGACCATAAAATTTCCTATAAAATACATATACCGTTTAATATTTTATCTCAAATAGATTAGATGTTATAGTTATTTAAAAAAAACGTTGAGTTCAAGATGGAATAGAGGGCACTAGAGAACAACTAATTTTGTGGGAGGTTTGGAGCTAAATCTGATATGTGAGTATTAAATACAGGTTACCTGCATCCTTAGTCACACAATTTCAGTCTTATGCGCCACCATGTTTAATGGTCTCTAGTCTTTTCTAAATACATTTATGATAGGGTTAATGTTTGACGAAAAGAACAAAAGTATTTTCTCAAGGCAGCTTTTATTTTATAATTGGCCATTTTCCACTACGATCGCCTATTCAAGAGATACAAAGGGAAAACTTAACAAATCCGCAAATTTTGTTACGCTACGGAATTAGCTCATACGGTAGGGCCGGGGACTTTTCGTATAATTATCACCAAACACCTACAAACACATCTAAGAAATCAAATAATTAGGATCAAAAAGTCTGTCTACAAGCCCTTTTTGAGTGTTCGTTCGGTAGGCTAAATAAGAATAATCAGAAAATGTCTTCTAATCATACTAATGCTATTACATATATGTGGAGGATTTCACTGTTTTCCGGTTTTCCGTCTTTTTCTCGAGAACTGTTAGGCCCACAGGAATGCATCTATGCTTAAATAAAAGCTGATAAAATGTCCTACAATTTTTTTCTCCGTGATAAGAGTCGTAGGGCACGTCGTTATGGCAATATCTGGCTCGAAACATGGATGATACGTTGAAAAATGATTTTGGAAAAAATTGCCTATTTTTGAAGAGCTGTATCTCGAAGGCTATTATACTTGCAGACTTCCGGTTGGGCTCAAATGGTAGCAAATTTAGTCTAGTTTAAAAAAGATAATTATATTCTTTGCACTACAACTCATAGTTTTTGAGCTACGAGGCTAAAACTGAAAAAAGTCCGAAAAAATCGCGGTTTTTGCCCCCCCCCCCCCCCCCCCAGTTTTTCGAAGTTGCAAAATTGAGTATTTACTACTGGGACTAAACCTAACAACATAAAAAAGTCAAACCTAATATAGGATTTTTTGCAATGTTCATGTTTAAAATGACTGGACTAATAGGAATTGAAATTGCCGTTTTTTACAATTTCAATTTACTAAAAAGTGAGGTGAAAAGCAATTTGGTCCGAATCCGAGCGTTACTTACAGTTTACTAACAGGTAAAATAAACAAAATCAAAGGTTCTCAATTAAGTTTTGAACCAAAAATTTGAACACAATTTCATTGAACCGTTCATTAACTATTATTGCAGTAACCATAATTTTGAGATTCCTTACTAACGATTAGTTAAAAACACCTCAATAAAATATTATACGAAATCATTACTCATATAAATTACATTATATTAACTTCCTTTAATTAACGAAAACATTTGCTTATTCCCTTGATCTATTACCCTTTTATTTAAATTTAAAAGTCTCAGAGGAGTAGATTATTATTCATTGACAATTGTAATAAAAAACGAATATAGTTTGAAGAATTCTCTGGACAATTGTATTTATAGAATAAATAGATAAATCGATTACATAGGAATGAATTTAGTCTCAAATGAAGATTCATCATTTTAGATGCACAAAGATTGGGTATAGAAGTTAACATTTTTGGCAAAAAACGATCTCGTTTCGCAGTCATTCCAAAATCAATTAATTCTGAGAGAACACAAAAATGTGTCTGAAAAGTTCTGCGCTATGAATCTTGTAACGTCAATTTTCAAATCTAGGGGGGGGGGGGGGCAAAGATGATTATTTGAAATTAAAATTACAAAAAAAAAGTGGTTAACACCTCCAAGTAAGAGTACGATGGAAATTGTGAAACGAAAAAAAAATACAACATACTTACTATTATAAACGTTAACAGAGAGTAATAATCGGTCGGTTTTCAATAAATATTAGATTTTAGAATAGTTATACCCGTTATAATTAGGTAGGTATTGGTATATAATTTTGTAACTAAAAAGCAATCTTAAATCAATTGTTTTAAAAAAAAGTACACACTGTCTTGCTATAACATGGTTTACCAATTTCCATTACTACACACAGCCAGAGCTGTTCAAAATACCGAACAAAAGTATTTCAATTATCAAACACCAAATACCATCTAACTAAAGTATTTGCAGCTTCAAATACCAAATACTAGGAAAGGAAAAGATTTGAAGTACCAAATCTTGAACAATTGCACAAATAAGGTATTTCAAATATTATCTAGTATTTGAAGTACCGCGTGTTGTATTTGAAATATCGAATCCAAATACTAAGATTAAAAAGGATTTCAAATAAAGTACTTCTAATACTGAAAAGTATTTGAAATCATTTTTCAATTACTTTTATTTCAAATACTTGCAGCTCTGCACACAGCACATAATTTCGATTATAAATTGGCGTAGCAATTCAAATTACATTTCCCGTGGTATACAAGGTGTCCCGTGACTCGATGACCAAAACAAACTATTAAAGTCAAGGCTGGACAGTGTTTACAGTGCTATGGAACAGGTGCCATAGCACTGTAAAATGCTTGACTTTGTTACACGAAATATGGATTTTGATTGAAGATGAAGGAGGGGTGGAACATTCCCTTGAAAGGTGAATGTTTTAGGAAGGCATTAACGCCGGCTTTTATATAAATCTTTGAAAATAATGTTTTTTTAAGAAGAAACATCAAAGACTGACACATTCTCACATTGCCATATTTTGAAAAATAGAAAAGAAGAGCAATAATGTATTGTGAGCAGAGCTGTTCAAAATACCGAACAAAAGTATTTCAATTATCAAATACCAAATATCATCTAACTAAAGTATTTGCATCTTCAAATACCAAATACTAGGAAAGGAAAAGATTTGAAGTGCCAAATACTGAGAGTGCAATTGAACAATTGCACAAATAAGGTATTTCAAATATTACCTAGTATGTATTTGAAGTACCGGGTGTTGTATTTGAAATACTTGTGAGGTATTTGAACTACTAAAAATTCACTAACTACGGAGTACTGTGATTCAACACGTATCTCACAATCTCGCTACACTGGAGTGAGATTTGAGAATTCATTGAAATCACACGCGTTTTGCGTATTTCAGCATTCTCTGTTCCTATTTGCGCCTCTGCCAGTTCAGTAATTCAAATATTCAAATACTAGTAAAAACCAAATACCTAATTTAAATACAATGAGCAAGTATTTCAAATACCAAGTACCAAATACTAAGATTAAAAAGGATTTGAAATAAAGCGCTTCAAATACTGAAAAGTATTTGAAATCGTTTTTCAATTACTTTTATTTCAAATACTTGCAGCTCTGATTGTGAGGCAGCGTGGGGACATTTTGAACCAAAACTT
This sequence comes from Pyrocoelia pectoralis, assembly GCA_036250285.1. Classification (NCBI taxonomy): domain Eukaryota; kingdom Metazoa; phylum Arthropoda; class Insecta; order Coleoptera; family Lampyridae; genus Pyrocoelia; species Pyrocoelia pectoralis. Next base: position 12,916,265 of record CM070075.1, read on the forward strand.
TAATTACATTTGTGTTAGCAATATAAAAATTCTTAATTAATAAAACAGTATAGGTACAACTTTACTCAACAATGTCTTTACTTTATTGATTTGGTTTAATAGTGCACATAACTCTTTATTTAACTATTAACTTTTGCACAAAAGTATATAAGGCACTTTCGACTTAAAATCGTCAAAAGAATACACGCTTAAACAATGGCCATCGAGTTTACGGGATACCCTGTATAAGTAAAATAGTTCTTTGAGCGACACTAGTTAGGCAACATAGGTAATCGAGCAGCTATAAGTATTATATTCATCATAAAAGAAGAATTTGGACCACGATTAAGAGGCAAAATGCTTTCTGTAGAACAGTGTGAATCGCAAATATGGCATTATAGTCCTCAATAAGATCCTTCAGTGTATCATCAACCTATGGTGTGGAATAGGTATTTACTTAATCGTTAAGTCCACCAAAAAGGCATAGATTAATACGACCTATTCTAACAATGTGGAAGTCGGAAAACAGTAGTTAATAATAAGTTTGTGCAAGTGTGTAATCAATTCCTTAACTTGCAAAGATTTTATAAAATTATCTAACGAAATAACAAGTAATTAAAACAAAATGGATTTGTCTTTTCAATTTTAACAAAATAGGTACATCATTATAGGGGTTCCGTAACATTTGAAGAAATGGAAAAATTGTATAAAACCTGTAGTACTTGTTAACATTTATTGCTTAACATTTTAAATAGCTGTTCATTTCTAATTTAACAAAATTTGTGTACGCGGAAATTAGCAGTTTTCTTAAACTAGATCTGAGATTATTAAAATTATGAATTATACAAATTTTACTAGGTATATATGTATTGGCGCCAAAGAAACCCGAAAAATATAGTTCCTTCTTGCATCAGTGTAACGGAATTATCTTGATTTTCATATACGAAATGTTTACACGTCAAAGATTTTATAGCTGTTTAATACAACTCTTAACGAAAAACGGTAAAAGAAATTAACGGCATTGAACTCAATTGAACGCAAATTAAAAATGCGGACCTGAATGGTTACGTTCAGTTAAGCATAACTATACAAAACTCTCCTTCAAGAGGATTTACTCACCATATCATCTTTAAACGTCAACATTTTCTACCCTGATTCTATAATTACATTTTATACGTAAACCACTTTAATTATCTCTTCACACGATCTGTTTCTAATTTAGTAACATACGGATTTACTACTAATGTGTTACGAGCAATTAAGAAAAGTACGCTTAAATGTAACTAAGTTTCTTTCAATAGTACCTATATTAACATTTACAGTATAGGTAGATATGATTTACACACATTTAATTTCACTTTGTTCATTTTTACATCGAATACCATTAGTGATTACGATTACTATTCGAGGGAAACAAAATACATAGAGGGAAAGTTTGTAATTCAACAAATCATTGCCAGAAAACCAAACTGGCTTCTGCTCCCAATGATACAAGAAATGTTTGCTATTCCAGAATAGAATTAAGAACTGCAATTGACCTATTTTATAGCAAATAAAACAGAAAATCGATTAAATGACGGTTGAGAATTGGTTGTAGATGAAAATGGAGTATAAATTTGTTCCTATTTAAATAAAAAACTGACTAGATATACGGTACTGATTAGCGAAACGTGAGCCGCGAAAAATTATTTCACTTAACTGCGCCAGTAAATGTAAAAAAACGCTTGATTGAAATCGTCGATTTCTATAATTAAAGTAGAAAAAACTAAATCATCCTAAAAAATCTATTAATCATTCTCCTAATAAGCAACTTAAGGCTCCTCTGTAGCGTTGTCTGTAGTCAATTTCGATTTCAACTCTTATTGCAATTATTAGGCCACCAACAATACGTCTTCATTGCTCCCCCGCGCCCTTGGGTTTATGTAGAATACATTATTTGCAAATTTTACCAGTAATCCTTGCGTGAGTGTTTAAAACTAGACTTGGTAAAATGTGTAGTTTCCTTTCTACCTGATTTTAAACTCAACAACGTTGTCGATTTTACTTGATCATATTAGAGTACATTTTATTTATAGAATAATACTGCTAATGAAACAAAAATAAGGTATCTATTTCACTGTGTCACCAGTACATGCTTATTCATGTGTTCACGTGTGTAAGATTTAATGATCTCATAACAGAAATTCAATCGTGGAATAATTTTAATAAACTCTATACGTTATGATTGTTAAAAAACTAAATTACATATTAATTTCGGAGATGGATAAAAATAAAACACAAAGTTGAAGAGAAAGTTTATGTCTTTGGAAGACAAAATAAGAATTTTAGGTCGAATTACGACAAAAATATTTTGAATTTAAGGCGATAGTCTTCCTAAATACCGTAGCTATTTTACAGAAACAATCAAATAATATTAATGTTGGAAAAGCGCTTGCGATTGTAAAGGGTTTTCCAACAAGAGGTGTTATTTTGATATTCAAAGAAAAATGGAATTTTTTGAGATAATTGATGGGAGGTTTATTTCATTATAAAGAGGAAGGTATGCCGCTAATAATGGAAAAGAATATCAGCCAAATGGCCACCACGACCACGCTTACAGGACAATATCCTTTTCATGAAATTTTCCATAACCAAATCGCAAAGTGGCTGCCCTATGTCCTCGATAGCCTCACGAATTCCATCTTTGAGGTCTTGAATCGACGCTGGGCTGTTGGCGTAGACCTTATCTTTCACGTGGCCCCAAAGGAAGAAGTCGCAAGGTGTTAAATTACAAGATCTCGGTGGCCAATTGTGATCACCTCTTCGAGAGATAACACGGTCCGGAAACTTTTCCCGTAAAAGATCAATGGTTTTGTTGCTTGTGTGGCACGTAGCGCCGTCTTGTTGAAAGTAAACGTTGTCCAGATCAATACCATCCAATTCCGGCCATAAAAAATCATTAATCATCTCTCGATAGCGCAATCCATTCACCGTAACTGTTGCTCCAGCCTCATTTTCGAAAAAGTAAGGTCCAATGACCCCGCCAGACCATAAACCGCAGCAAACAGTCACACGTTGAGGATGGAGAGGCTATTCAACAATAACTCTTCGGTTTTCCGAGCCCCAGATGCGACAATTTTGCCGAGGTGGAAATGGGCCTCATCAGTCAAGATGATTTTTCGATGGAATTTCGGATCATTTTCATGCATTTGAACGACCCAATCAGCAAAGACACGACGTTGTTGAAGATCGGCCAGCTTGAGTTCTTGTGTTAACTGAACTTTATAAGCCTTAAGACCCAAGTCTTTATGCAAAATACGGTGTGTAATGACGTTTGTGGAATGCTCAATTCCAAAGAACGACGAGGAATGGACAAACCTATGTTTTCTTCAACACTTTGGGCTACAGCAGCAATATTCTCAGTTGTTCTTGAGCGACGTGCAAGGGTTTTATTCTTCACATCATTAACTTGTCCCAACAGCTCAAATTTTTTCACCAATTTCTGTATTGCGGTCCGACAAGGTGCTTCACGACGACCCAAAAATGTTTTAATTTTTCGAACCGTCTCTGCCAAATTTTCACCATTTTTATAGTGAATTTTAATAATTTCAATGCGTTGTTGAAGCGTGTATCGTTCCATTTTTATTAATCGCGTAGTTTTTATTTGTCAAATGTAAAAAAATGACAGCTTCAAAAGTGACATCTACCGAAATAGCGGGCTTCGGGCTATTCAAAATAACGGTGTGATTTATAAAATTATTCAAGAATGGATTCAAAATTCATATTCGTTTTCTGGAAAATGTGTAAAAACCTATTTTCTTTATTTATGGATATAATTAAAAATTTTGATACGATTAATAATCAGGAATGAAATTCAATCGCAAGCGCTTTTCCAACATTAATATTATTTGATTATTTCTGTAAAATAGCTATAGCGGTAGTTAGGAAGACTATCCCCTTAAGCAATTTTAGAAACATAACTCCGCTTTTTACTTCCCGAGTACCAAGTAAAAGGGAAGTATTGTATTAGGTAGTGTTCCAAAAAAAAATTGACCTATGCAAATTTTTACATATCTTTATGTTTGTGACTACGCAGATTCAAAAAATTAAAAAACGCCCTATACTCAGAAACTATTAAAGTAATCGAAATGGTGTTTTGGCCATTCGATTGCATTCGGGCCAAGGACGAAAATGCTGATATTACCTTTGATGACGATACTCCCGGTATACCTATCGTGACCTTACGTTCCGTTTTCAAGGGGCCGTGCATTTTTCCGGTACACCGTCCCGGTGTCCCCGAGAAAAACCCCGGGACGCAAAATTGTCCCGGTGTCCCCGAGAAAAACCCCGGGACGCAAAATTGTCCCGTTTTCACAAACACCGCGAAAACTGGCGAACTGGGTGATAATTATTTTGCCAGAATCCACTAAATATCTACTAAAATAATTTAAAAAAATCCCGGAAAACTACATTATACCCCATAACATAATTTCATATGTACCTAATATATCTAACGTGACCATACGTCCCGTTTTGAACGGGACCGTCCCTTTTTTCGGTACTCCGTCTCGGTGTCCCCGAGAAAAACCCCGGGGCTCAGAATTGTCCCGTTTTCACAAACCGCGCGAAAATTGGCGGACTGGGTGCTAATATTTTTGCCTGAATCTACTAAAAATCTACAAAAATAATTTAAAAAAATACCGGAAATCTACATTATACCCCATAATATAACTTTATATGTAATATTAATAAATAATACACCGGGTCATCCTCTAATACTGATAACAGTTTGAATTTCGCGCGTAGTGTCCGGACAATCAGCTAACTTTGACAGCTCTGAGGGCAAACCAATGAACTGTATACTTGGTACGTATAGTATACAGTTCATTGGGGCAAACAAACGCTACACAAAACACGTATTTTCAGTTTACGTGGGCTAAAATCACAATTGTGAATGCAACTCTCACGTTCCCTTAACGCGCGCAACCTGTACACGCAACACTATATAGGCTGTGCTATTACGAATAGAAAAAATTCATACATCGAACGAACTACAAGCAGCAATTACTGCGGAAACTTGAAAGAATTACACCTGCAACTTTGGAAAAAGAGTTCGACAATTGGATTTGGAACAAAGTGAAATTGTGTCGTGAACATAACGGTGGACATTTTGAGCAATTTATATACAGGGTGGCCCAACGAAAGGGTAACAGATGGGTTTCTGGCTAGACATTTTTTTTCTTTGAGAAATGCAAAAACACGTCAATTTTTATATCAAAGGGCACAACTTTTGTCATGATTTTCAACCTGAAATGATTTCATCCCTTAGCGTTATAATTATAATTTAAATAGGGATAATGGGGCAAGTGATACGTCATTTGAAAGGTCTTTCTTTCCTGAATTAAGTGCACTAGTTCTTTTTAGTTTTTTATTTTTAACAAAAAAATTGAAGTTGCAACCATGGAAAATGAGGAAAGAGTTTTGATGCATTTAAAATCGGAAAAAGCGGGGAGAGGTCAATTGTTTTTCTTTAGAGAAGCCAGGTATTTTTACTGCCATTTGACAACATTGTTTCACTCTTTAGGTCCAGATTTTGATTAAATCGTTCCCGTACATTTTGCAAATGCAATGAGTCAAAAAATAAATGGTCAAGTTACGAATGGGATACATTCTAAAATATTGGTATGTTTTCGGGTTTAGGATAGGAATGTATAATAATACAATACATTTACTGACATAATCTGAAATCTGAAAAACTCAAGTATTTTGAATGGTAACGAATCTAATTTAATTAATTCTTGTTGATTATAAATTAATCTGAGGTGGTTTACAATTTTATTATTTCTATGTGAAATGATTTCTAAGTTTGGCATTTCTGATAGTGCTGGTGTAATGGGTCTTTCTTGATTTATTCACAACTTTACCTTGAACAAGTATCAAAAGCCGCCAATTCTCATAGAATTCTAATTTCAACCAACTTCAAATCTGTACCTAATTATGGCATGTACTATATACAATATACGTATATGTATAACTACATGTATAACTACCCCTCCCCCTCAGACACAAGCGCACCGGATTCTGCACAAATGAGCCATTGTTTTTCTTTCCACCCTTAAGGGAGATGGGAGCGGAGAGGGTGACGAACAATTTGTAAATCACGAAAAAAGGTTGGAGGAAAAAAAGTAAAAAAAGATCGTTTTTTCCCCTTTCCGCCCACAAAAAGGGGTTGCAGTTGGGGGTGAAATTTGCAATTTGAGAATTGTTTTTTATGGAAAATCCAAAAGTGCAATGAAAAATAGGTGTTCCCATTTAAGTTTTCAAACCTCACCCCCGCTCCACCCCACAGGGGGGTGAGGGTGATGTTTACGTGTATATTTTGACTTTAATGGCGTCCCGAGTAGAGGGCGAACGAGTAATCCGATCAAAAAATTTACCAGAGAGAGCACTGTGAGGACGACCATTGACACGGATCAGAACAATTCTAGAAGTCAGCATGCCTCTTCTTGTGTTTTGAACAGCTCTTTGTAATGTGCGGTAACTCCACAAGCAACACTCCCAAAAAACAGTTGCCATAACCTTATACGGTTGTTGAACGTTTGTTTAAATGTTTTGAGTTTTGAGAATTTGCGTGCACCCACTGTTGTGGTTGTCGGTTCATTTCCCCACATCTCATCACAATGGATTTCAAAAAATCTTCTTCATCAGTAAGTATACCTACTTAAAAACAACTGAAATAATTAGGAACGCTAGTTGTATAATCGTCTTGAGACAAATTGTGTAATTTTGAAGCCAAAAATATACAAAATGAGTAGAAAACGAAACAATTTTAGGCGAACTTTCAAGCCACAAGGTAAGTAAACGTACTATCTATTATTTGCAAAAAGTTACACAAGAGTGTGCCCTAGATGCGGGTCTTTAGTTTATAAATATACAGTTTTTATATGAAAATAAATATTATTATTGATAGATTTATGGATTTTCTAACAGATTGCGTCTTTTTATATGTTCCTTTACTCGGTGATATTATTAATAATTTACGAACTTGATACCTGCTATTTAAGCGACTATTAGATAGGTATTTAAGATGTCCATACGAAGTGGGCCCTGCGCGGATGAGGGCCCCACGGGGATTTTCCCGGTATCCCGCCTGTCCAGCCCGGCCCTGACTTACACCTAACCATCTAAATGTTTATTTTCAATTCTACATTTTTTATACTTAAAGTTTTTAAACGATTACATACTCGTTTGCTTTCAAATATGCCACTCGCGGTAATTCGAGAATCTCATTATAGTAGTCAGATACAAAGTTATATAAAATATTTGTATTAACATTTTCATAAAATTGAAATTTTACATTCAACAAGTACGGAGAATTTGACTGAAAACCCGGAATCTCCGAGTGAAAATAACCACGTTGGCAACCATAAATGTGATCGACAATCGAAATACAAAGAACGACAAGTAATTCATAATTATACAAATTGCAATGCTAGGAAAAATGTTAAGTAAGATAATCCCCTTACAATCTTAATGAGTATTTAAACATATAACATATATTGTATGTATTTAAATATACCTCCTGCAAATTTGGCAACATCGTCTGTAGTAATTTAAAGAAATCTGCTTAATAATACCTTCCGGCCCACCCACTAGATGGCCGAGCCTAACTTTACCTTTCTCATTTGATTTTTTTTGTAAATCGCGTAACGCATTTTTTAAAATAATTCTATTATCTTTGAATATGGAAAAAAAAGCTTTAAGTGCCGCCTTAGGAAATAATTCAACGTTTCCATACCACTATTTACTTTTTTTCTATTCACATTACAGCGGATGTCATTTCCTAAAAACGATTTTTCTATTATTGCGATTAACTAAAAAACCAAGACAGATAAAGCCATTTTCTATAAGTACAGTAGTTCTTCCCATCATTGCAAAGAATATACGGTATCGATAATTAGTTAGACTTCAACTATAAAGACAGCATATCCGAAGAAAGTTTTGTCATTTTTTCAATATGGCCGATTGACTACAGAGGAGCCTTAAGTAATAGTCTTTAGTTTCTTTCGTTCTTTTAAATAACTGAACTGAATTGGCCATTTTTTTAAATTTAAAATGGTGGCTATATTACTTTGAATATGACAGCATTCAAATTGAAGAAAACTTTAATAAGGCGTTCTTGAAAACACAACCAGGTTTACTGGGTCAATATAAAAATTGCCACAGAAACTAACTAATTAATTACAAATCAAGTTAATCCGGTTTAATGTATTCAGGTGTACTGATCAATTTTAAATTGGGAACATCGATTGCGCTTTCCAGATTTTAATACTTTTAGTTTCATGAGATAATATCTTCCTTTTTTCAGGAAAACGTATTTTAACATTATTATATGTTATTCAAAACTCTCAATTAAATTAATTATACAATTGGTTTTTGTTTTTCTTCGGCAAAGTATTTGATTGCTACAAAATATAAATAATTAGATGCGGACGTCAATCTACTACGACTACGTTAACGAAGTAGGTGGTAAGTAAAGCAAAAAATTACGTTTCTTTGACATTTCTGACACATTAAATAGCTAAGAAATGCACGTAATTCTGGTTCAACGTGAAACTCAAAATGAGGTGTAGGACACGAATAAAAAATATAATATTTTAAACCTTCTCCATATTAATATTAATTAAATTAACGAATGATGTCAAGATTTTGCCCTAAACCTGAGAATATATTTCGCAATACAGGAAATACTTCTAAAAATGTCTCTTGTCATTCTTATTTGTTATTCCACAAAAATAGATTGTATAAATAAGATAATGTTAGTTCTCGCAAACGTTACTGTTTCATGGTCGCTTTGTCGAGCTGACAATCCAATATTGTTGCTGTTGTTGGAACGTTAACACGTCAATTTATAAATAATGTTATCGTGTGTTTTTTGTACGTAATGATCCTAAGCGAGATACATTGCCAAATTTCTAATATTTTATACATTATTTCTGTTTTCATTTATTTTAAGATTACAAGAGAAGAGTAGATTAAATTTTTGCAGTTATGGGGCATCCACGTACAGATGGTTTCAGTTCTAAAGTTATGCATAAGATACTAAAGAAGAAACAGTGTTTTGAGTGTCACAGGCCTTACTCGAGTTTTGGGGAACAAAAATATGTAGGGATGATACACGGTGTCCCAAGGAAAATTTGAACCCCCCCATAAAACACATCGTGACAAAAATCCGGGTAAAATCCAAAAGCTTTGGAAGCAATTGATCGAATAAAAAAATAAAATACGGTTGTGTAAGTAATGAAAGCTCAAAGATAAAGGCTATTTTTTAATCCCACGTCCTATTTAAAAATGGAAAAGGTTAAAGTTGCAAAACGGATTTCGGCATAAAAAATTTGGCCCACCTTGATATAAAACTCAGACGTGTTTGTGGATTTTTGTCAAAACGTTTAATTTGACGAGTTTTACGAGGCTACAAATTTTCCTTAAGAAGTCGTACATAAATGCAGGGGTGTTTGGAACTCACAACATTGATATAGGCACCAAGGTGAACAATAAATTTTCTCCATTCATCATTAGTTAAAAACACAGACAACTTCAACCCCCGGACAAATCTGGGATATACAAATAAAATTGCACTGGATACCGAAGTGTGATAACAAGGGCGAAAGAACATTAAAAAGGAACCTTAAATAATCAAATAATAAACACTAAATACAACTTTGATAATCGCATCTATAATTTTTAGCAGTGAATCTAAACGGAAATTTTATATTATAATGATAATTAACTTCATTGTGTTGTAGACCAATGAGACATAAAGAATAGTGTCACATGCACCAATCACAAGTTTCTTTAACTGAAAAGAATGCATGCTACTTTTCTTGCCGCTACCTCATTGGTTTAGAATTATTTTAGCAACCTATTTAAAAAAATCAAATGTCATTTTGACAAAAGTAAAAAATTTGACGTATTTAACGCTTCATTCAGTTAATTCTCCAACCGAAGATCATTCGTTCTCAACTCTTGTCAGGCAAGATTTTTATTTTGTATGAGCATTGATTGCTAAAAGGTAATTAAACTCGATCAAATTCTTGGGAAAAGAACCCTCGCGCTTCGCGCTCGGGTCTTTTCGTCAATTTGATCTCGTTTAATTGCCAAGCAACCAACTCATACAAAATAAAAATCTTGCCGACAAGAGTTGAGCACTTATGATCTTACTGTTGACAAATACATACCGGGTGCTGATCCGGCCGCTCGGTAATAGCATTTTACATGTAAAATCTTGTCTATGCAATTTCCTGCTCTCCTAATTGTTTTAGGGCCAAAACATAAGAGTGCAAAAGTCTTCAAAACTAAAAATACTACCTGAATGGTATATTCTTTCCGACCAAAACTGTACTTTAAGAAAGAAAATGAAGAATTAAATGTTGAATTAGAATTTGCAAAAATCACATTACCATGCTTTTAAAATAATTGCATTATGAACAAGTGTAGAATCTTGGCGTTTTCATTAGTAGGTACTGGAAGTTGCCATGACCACCGTCATGGCAATGATTTTTGCAAATTCTTATTCAACATTTAATTCTTCATTTTCTTTCTTACAGTACAATTTTGGTGGGAAAGAATGTACCATTCAGGTAGTACTTTTAGTTTTGAAGACTTTTGTACTCTTATGTTTTGGCCCTAAAACAATTAGGGGAGCAGGAAATTGCATAGACAAGATTTTACATGTAAAATGCTATTACCGAGCGCGAGCGGCCGGATCAGCAACCGGTATACTATAACCTAGTTAATTTACAGCTTTAAGAAATATATAAAAATCATGCCGTCAAATTTGTAAATGATCACGTAGGTGAATACCCTCTCTTATTGGCCAATGTCCTAAGATCTTCAACGTCTTTACCTTTTGCAAATAAAGAACATCCCCCTTTTTTTAAAATATATGGTAACTGGTAACGCAATGTATTTTAAGATTACAGTTTTGTAAATATGTAAGATCATATAAACATCTCAAACTTTGATTAAAATGTCGAATTTTTGAATTAAAACTACTCTATAGAAAGACAGTCGTATATGTACTTGGTTTCCCATAAGCCCCATTAAAAAAAAAACGACTTTGTGGTTACCTTGTAGGTACTATATCCGTTATCAATTAACAAGGAAATAAAAAATATCTTAATATTAAATATTTGATTGCAAATCTCATTAGCATTATAATAACCAATATAAAAAGAGGGGAGTATAGATAATATAAACATAGCACAGAACATAGGTATTACATTAAACAAATTAGTTTTCACTTAGGATTACCTAACTCCAGATGTATCTTCTACTGGTTTATACAGCAATATAATTAATTAAATTCAATCAATACAATTATAGCCAACATGATTAATAATAATCAAGGTAACAAAAAAATGATTTATATTAATGTATTGTACCTAGTTTCAATAAAAGCGATTTATGCAAATATAAAAATTATTAAATGATATTAAAACTGTGGTTGTCATAATGGACAATGATCATTGATCACCCAGTATATTCCTGTGGGAATTTTCATTTTTATGCCATAAAATTGTATTTACGGTAATTGCACAAACAAATTCTTCATAATATCGTTGAACTAATAAAGGATGTCTTGATTATCTTTGAATGTAACATTTTTAGAACAAAAATATCAATGTAAAGGGTAGCAGATTATTAGAAGTATTTCAGGCATCACTGTACGTACGCGGCTTAAAAATAATACAAAGTGCAACGTTTAAATTATTAAAGTACTTGATAGCATAATTGCAAAAGTTTATTTATAAACATTGTAATAACATAGTAGTATTCCAAACTTCATCTCTAATCTAGGATTTGATTTGATTAATAGGAGAAACTCTGAGTTTTCTTAATAGGGCTAGAAGTCGACCAGAACGAACTTCGTGATACACGCAAGGGATTTAAACTAAGAAGTAAATTTATTAGGGCATAGTAATCTATTTTTTTAGAAATAAAACACTTATGTGCACTAATTGCCTGGTACTTTTTTATCGTTGATGAACAAGTCAACTACAGCAAGTGATATGTGAAAAGCATTTTGCTGTTTTGAACTTCTTACGATATGAAATGGCAATTATCAATCACTCGTGTTACAGACATTTACTTTATATAGGTACCTATTGAAAGTTGAAAAGATTTTAATTTCAATTCGCACATCGCAACTTGAAAAATACAACGAAATACAATTTTGTTTCTGAAAGGTGCAATTAATTTTTGTCACAAACAGGTCACAAGGAAACATACTGAAGTTTCATTACTTCTTCACTGCTGTCCTCAATGCTTTTCGCACATTTCATAACTTTCTTTGTAAACTATTAAAATTGACAGAATTTAACAGTCACACCTCATCCTGATTTCAATTTTATTTGTACTTAGTTAAATGTTGTTGTAAACTCAGAACATGATTATACATATAAATAATTTCTAAGTTATACAGTATACAGTGTAGACTGTAGACTGAAGATATTCTAGTTTCTAGTAGTTAATTTCAATGTAAATTACGTCTCAAACTTGTAGTTATTATAAATTCAATAACACTCCACTCAAAAGAATACAAGTTACATCCTATTACTTTAAATATTCTTTTCTAGCAGAATTAGAGGATAATTGTTGATTCTAATTCTAAAAGGGTCAATGTTTAATCTAGGTTATGTCCACATCATTTAATTGATAACACAGTTTCGTAAATATTATTTGTGTCATGTGTATACATGAAAGAAACCATTTAATTTTAATTTTCGACTATTATCCATACGTAACCTTGACATTACAAATCAAGGTTGTGTTAAATATCATTTACTTATAGAATAAGAAAAAGTTTTTTACTACGTTTTTAAAATGTGTAAGTGGCAATTATTGTATAAACATCTGAACGCCCAAATTTAGAATTAACAGCTAATTTACTTTTCAAAGTTATGACAAATCACCACGCACAGACATCATTTAAAGTTTTATCAAAGCTAAATCAAACATAAAATTCAAAAAACAACGAATGTAACAATGCATAACGATGCCTACAACACATTTGTAAAGCCGTGTAACTACTACGATCCTTAAAAAAATTTCTGGCGTTCAACATTTTATGGCTTGAGGGTGATTTGATTATTACATAAATTCCTGACAGTTATTAATTATATCTTTCGCAACCAAATTTTTGACATTGAATTACGACGTCTTTAACATATAGTTTGTAGAAAACGCTTATTTCATTCAGAAGTTGAAATTCTATTTCAAAATTAGACGGATAATACCAAAAAAGGTGGTTTGTCAAATAAATTTAAGTAGAAAATTAGACAATTATGGTCAAGATGTGTTACCAAGGGATGAACAGAAGTGATTCATTGAACGCATTGAACTACATTACTTATACAGAAAGCGTATAAAGTTTCAAAACCTTTTTTTTTCTTTTTTCCCGTAGGAATTTGCGAAAAACGTTTGAACACGTCAAATTGATTTGTTTTGAAAGAGACCATTTTCATTTTTCCACCTCCCTCCGTTTTCAAGTTATGACGTCAGAGCCATTTTTTCAAATACAACCCCCTGCATTTTTTAGTGGATTTGGATAGATCATAGAATTCTGATTTAAGTAATATGCACATTTTAGCTTTCTGGCCAATAGTTTCCGAGATATTAATTTTTGAAAGTAAAAAATGTAGACTATTAGTGGTAATACTGATTGTGCTATTTTGTCCCTAATCAATATTTTTCCGTTATTATTATTTTTGTGACTTGTTTAGTACCTACGTATTAAAAAGAAATCATTGGTATTTTTTTCTCGATAAGGATTTTTTTGTTGATGATAACCGATTCTCCATTACAAAATAGCACAATCACCACTAATAGTCTACATTTTTTACTTTCAAAAATTAATATCTCGGTACCTGAAATACCTGTTGTAGCAGAGAATCTTCGGTGAATGTAACAATGAACATTTGTAAAGGCGTTAACAGTGATAATTTTTGGTAAACTAAGGATAAATAAACTATTTTTATAATTTAGATGTGATAAAATAAAACCTTTTGTAGCCGACTACAGATCAACATGCTTGGTGCGCTCATTTGAAGCCGCCACTTATCAGTTTAGATGAGAGGTCCAACAAAACTGAAATGGAAAAATTTGTATACAGGCATCATTTAACACGGAAACGAATGCAGTGTAATTTAGAATGAGGTTACTTGAACAATCAATTGAAATTTAATCAATAAATTTATCCATTCGATCATGCTAACATAAAATTTAAAAATAACCTAATTTTTTAATCTTATTTTCCAATGAAGTAAAGTGAAACGAAGATTTTCATTAAAATATGCTCTATTCTACTTATTTCAAAGAGACGATAAATGAATGAGATTTTCCGAATTTTACAATCAAGTTTAAAACAACTTCTCAACACAAAAACTCATTCAAAACGGAAACGTGTAAATGGAGCGGTTAGGTAAATAATGTTCTTTGTTAAATATTTTCCTTTGTAGTGGAAATTTTTCACAACATTTAGGTATTATATATTTTATTCTAAACCGTCGGTCGGTGTAGCGTAAAACCTTTGTCAAGATTTAAACGTGTTATATTACACCCCTTTCCCTACGAGCACTTATTGGGCATGTTTTATGTGGACTTGGTGATACGAGCGTTCCTTATCAGTTGACAATTACCATTTGTAAACCAAATGTAATGGGCACATCCTTCCTAGGTAATGGTAACATATGACTGACAAGATTAAATAAATTAATTACAACCAACTTTCCCAAACGTCCAGTTTCTAAGTAACCCTTTTAAGCGCAAAAAATAAATATGTAATTGTTTTCTCATGTTTACAGCTATTCATAATCTCTCATTAGAAAGGCGTTGTTATTAGAATCTAATGTGGTAGACAATATAAAATTACAGATAAAATTCACTTTCAAGTCTTAAAAGTTCATGACCGATTTTCTTTGAAACTAAATATTGGGGATCTGGAATTATAAACGTAAGGAAACATACCTACATATGATACCTAAGCTATTTATCATATTTCACAGTAGATTTTACACAAAAATCACGGATCAAATCAATTACTTTACATTCATAAACAATTACTCATTACATATTACCGAGCATATTACAATTTGCCTTAACGAAATTGAATTACGTCCTATTACGAAAGATTATCTCACGTCTACGATCAAAATGAAACCTTTTTGAAGCAAATTGAAATTAGTTGTGGAAAATAAAGAAAGATTTTATAAAGATACAGGAAACCTAGAGTCGTTAAAAAAATGGCGATCAAAATCAACTCGGTAATTTGAAATTTAAAATATAATAATTAGAAACAAAAGTGATATCTACATTGTATCAATGGCAAGAAGGTAACAGGACTATCTAATTTTGCAATATTTAGGGCGCACCGATCATTCAAACAAATATATCTACATGGAAACGAACTGCAAAAAAATATTTAGCAAACGCCATGTAATACCACAAAAACCAAATGAGTGTATCCGTTAAATGAATAATCTTGTTGTGAATATCTATGGTAAACCACACATGTAATACAGGATATGAATGTTGTATTACCCACAAACACACGATAATGTGTATGTGACGAAATTCCAGGGAAAAAATACCGGTAAATTTCAAATGCGTTGGCAACTATCAGATAATTGCATAATTTTGTGGTCGATTAAAACAAACTGCACCAGGATAAATACAACTTCATTAATCAGTTACCAGATTTGCACTTGTTTCCACAATTGCTATTCAGCGATTAATAATCTTCTTGATTTCATTTTTAAGAAAAAGCGGGGTTTTCCTTGCAAAATATTCGTAAGGTGGATTTTGACAACCGCCCAGATGTGAAATTTAAGCCATTCAAACTACCTATTCTGCAAAGATCGAAATAGGTGACCATCTGCTGGAAAATATGGTGGCTGCTGGAGATCTTCCCAATGCAGTACCTGCAGGGTGATGTGCGGACTAGTGGTGGATTTTCAATAGTCCAATGCCCGAAATTTTTCTCAATCGAGTCTTGTAAGTTGCTCACAGTAATATGCACTGTGATTGTTTGGTCGCATCGGAATAATTCTAACCAAACACAAAGCAAACAACTTCATTGAACGCAAGTCGAGCTTTTACAACAGATTTCACCTCCACTTGCACGTTTTCTCTTTCTCCCTAAATTGTTGTATTCATCGCCTATTACTAATTGAAGCAAGAATGAAGTGCTACAAAAAATTGGGTACTTTCATACTGTTCTGCTTATTCCCTTTAATCAAGATATACAACGTTCGTGTAACGAAGTTCACCCTCTCAGAAATCTCCTGTTGTAATCCTTGGGTTTTTACACAGTCATCAAACGGCCGTTATGGACGATGTGCTTTTTCCAGTATTACATGTCACAGAACACCTTTCCGTTTTCAATTTTTAAAAACTTCTCTTACGTACAAATCGGCTTATTTCAACGATGTCTAAAATGATACAAAACACTGTTTTTAATTTACAGTGCATATTATATGTATACAAAAATATCAATTCCGCTACGCCTATTATGAAAATAGAATGTGAACTTAAACAATCATATTACGTAACATATGATGCTTATTCTATTTTCATGCTCCTGCCGCCCTTATTTCAAAAAAAAGCTTGCATCATAACAACAAAATTGAAACCTAATCTAATCTTTAATGACTTATTGTTTCCAGTAAAAACTAATGCAATACAATTAGTTTCGCCATTTAATAATGATATAAAAAATGCTACCGGATATTCAGCACAACAACAATTAGTTATCCTCAGAAATAACTCAATATACAAATCGTTCTAAAATCATTCCTCAGGAACGAATCATAAGTTAAAACAGTAAAGGTCAATGTATTCCTTGCAGTTTAACTGGACTTTTGATAAACGTTTACAATCCATAAAATTTACAACAGAACTAACGTTAAAAAGTTTAATAAAAAGTCATTACATATTCAGCGGCAAATGTCCACCGTTTTAATACGTTAGTTTACATTATTAATGTTGACGTTTACTTTCCTAAGCGGAAAATTGGTAGGTTGCTAAAAATAATATAAATAATAATTAAAAGTTATTATTAGTTAGGTACATTAATAAAAATTCTCGTCAAGCGTTAAATTGTAGAGCATGAGGCACATGTCCAATGCAGACCAAGTTTATTCAGACTTACGGAAAGTTTATTATCTAATTCTATTTTAAAAACCAGATCAGATACTTCATTATAATAAACAAATTAAAAATTTTACGATTTGTTGAAAGTGTCTTGAACAGATATGTCTTTTCCCGATGTCACGTGGAAGGGAACATTTTTCAATTGCGGTCGAATTGATACTTTCATTTACATGAACGGTTTTCATGTATATGGATTGTGCATGTAATTTAATACGAGAACAGTAAGACGCACACGAGCTTAAAATTCAATCGGTCGAGTTATATTGTAATCGATAGAGAAAGAAATTTTTCTGAATACGAAAATTGCACCGATTTACACAAATTTAAACGTAAATTATGTTGATTTATTAGACGAAAAATCTAAATCTAAAATACCCCAAATCTTTCGCGACATTATACAAAAGAGATACAGACAAGATATTTACATGGTTCGCCTTAATTTTACAATAATAACATTGTCTTTTTTTACAAAAATGATGTTGACAATGATACAAGGTGATTTGTAGTACGAACTGAAAACTTTTGTAAAACAATGATCTCGTAATCATTTTGTTATTCAATTTGTGATGTTTACATTGCCTAATGTGGAAATACTGATTGTTGTGCCCTGGGTTTCGCAAATTAAAATTCCTAGCCCGAGAATCACTACAGGTGAGTCTATCCACCTCAGGCAGCAGACATTAAAAGGTGAAAGTGCAGTACCATACTAAGTAAATTGTTATGGAGTGACAAGCGCATTTGTCGAATAGATCAATAATTCTATTAAGAATGGAGGTTTAAATTAAATTGTGGGGGTTTCCAACGCCATGAGCGTATAATTACGTATAGATAGGTGCAATACGGTAACTTTTATTAACGGCATTCATTGAACATATTCTAACAACATCTTAAATTATAATCTATTCAAGTTTCTGTACACGCCCAATCTTTTTGTCGTTTTTAAAATGAAGTAATAAGTAACAAAGCAAGGGATTCTATGTAAGTATACGCACAAAGATTTATATAAAACTTGGTTAATGCGGCAGATCTTTGTATATTTCGGTTTAAAATTCACTAATTTTGTTATCGCTGAAAAATATTATTCCTATTTCAATTCACCATCCCCCTTGGTAAGTAAAGTTCTATTGCACGCACAAAAAGTATGCAGGGTTGCGAGTTTGAAAGAAAAATAATATAAAAATGAATTTTAATATCCGTGGCAAAAAGATTATACGTTATTTAATTACAAAAATAATTCTATTGTAGGATTGTTTAACAATAATTTCAGCGAGCGAACAAAAAGTGAGTTTTTTACGTTCGGCACGCTATGCGCAAGCAGAGAATATTTTTATAATTAAACAAAATATAATTAATTGGTTAAAATTCGACTATACGCACCTTTTGCGGTAAACTTATCTAAAAACAACCGGAAACATATTATTGCCATATTGAGAAACCTTCTATTGGCTTTAAGAATTAAAAAAAAGCATAGCTCCTTCTATTCCCTATAATACTTCGTTGGCTCTCACTCTACTTAACATTAAAAAGTAGATATTTTAAATTTAAAGTAGGTAGGTATAGACATCGTGAGATACTTCAATCAACGGAGATACTTTTTTCCCATTTCCCATTTTAAATTGGAAGCAACTCCCAAGTTTCATATTTGCAATTCTCATTCGGCCGATATGTGTAACTCATAATTGCAATTACATTAAATAGTAGTGACAAAATTGTATTCAAATAAACGCGTAGTTGGATTACACACACACACACACACGCAAATTTTGAATGATGAAACTAAGCTCCATTTTGCTGTTATCAAAATGTTAGGTACTGATTGTCGTAAAACAAAGTAATTTTCAAAGAAATAGCGTCAATGGGACGTGATAAATATAAATATATGAAAAAATTATAACAAAGGTATTAAATCTAAAACGGACCATTAAATGATACTATATAGGTAGGGCATACCTGTATTAAAATACAAATGTCCGTTCGGCGAACATTTGTAATGGGTTAATGACACTACCGAGCACTTCATTGGGATAAATTTCTTCGTAACAAATCCAAAAATTAAGAGTCCATCACCAGTTGGAATTAAGACTGATTTCATTGGTGTCGATGTATACATAAAATTTAAATAAAACATTGTTGTATAAACACAAAAAAGGTGTCAATGGATACAGGAAGGTTTATTGTAGGGCCCTCCTGATAGGGATTTTTTAATTTTCTACAAAGTTTTTGGTAAAATTTGTTTGAAGTTGTTTAAAATTCATTCAATTTCACGAATATTTTACAACAAATACGAACAAAAATGGAAAATTCTAATACACGAGAGCCCTACAAGAAACTTTCCTCTTTGCAATGACATATTTTGTATTTTAATAACACTAGGTATTTATTATTCAAATTTTATGTATATTTCTAAACCTATGCAAGCGCTAAAATTTGCATTGTACGTTGCGAGGGGCAAACCACTCTTAGAAATATGGTGTACACCGTCGTTCCAATATCTTACCAGTATCGCAAATCTTCAAAATAGGCTAAATATCTAGAATACCTGTATCGTCTGTTCCACGGCTACGGGAGGATAGAAGTACTGAGGCACCTACTTGTACGTCCATTTCTAAACCGATAGCCTCATACAAATGGAAAAATCGTAAATATTCTAGGAAAGAAAGACGAAGGCCTCAAAAAGAACGCCAACAAAATTCGTCAGCTAAAATAACAGATTATTTTCCGCCCCTTCCTCAAATAAAGCAACACATACAACAAAACTTGCATAAAGTTGATGTACGCCTGTACGGGCAGTTTCTTATGTAGAAAATTGTATTTCAAAATATATCGATCAGACAACAAACCGTTTAATTCTGAATAATATATTTGTTAGCAGGATTATTGACGCTACAATTGCTGTTAAAAATGAAAAAAAAAGATGACCGCATTCATGTTCCATTTTAGTAATAGTTAACAATAATTCGTTCAACCGATTCATTTATTTATTTTGATTTGTTGTATTTTGTTTTTTAAAATACATATACCTAATATTAATTTAATTACCTATTCACTTTTATTTGTTTTCCTAACGCAAATTTCCATGTCTTCTATAACTTCAGTCGCAATAATGGAAATGGATTGCAAAGAACAAGGTAACGTGTCTGCTAATTTGCTCCAACAGCCACTGTAATAAGGTGGCTGAAGAATCATCATTGACGCTACTGTCAAAATTCTAGCAAAGATGATTTACGATTCCCCTGAACTACTTGTAAATAGTAAATACAGAAATGTCGCAATATTCTCGACAATAAATATGTATAAAAATACGTAAATTTGGAAAGAATATCACTGAAATAATGTAAATTCATACTTGAAAATAGGGAAATATCTGGAAATCTTCGAATATTGTCAACAATATCCACAATACGAATAAAGTGTACGTTTTTTTGCGAAGTACCCTTTGGTAAACACTGTAAAAAATTAAAAAATCCATATCAGAAGGGCCCTACAATTTGTTGTGGTTATACAACAATGTTTTATTCTTTTATTTGAATTTTATGTATCTATAGGTACACAACCTATTCGATATTTTTCAATCCCAACCGGTGATAGACCCTTAAACGAAAAGAAAATGCCAGAATGAAGATCCCTAAATTGGTGAAGTCTTCTCTAATTTAAGTCAACAACTAATCTTACATATCTTTTATTATTTCCTGTGGCGACCATCTTAATCTTCGACACAGTGTGTATATAACAGTCCACTATCAATATTGTAAATACGGAATGAAAGTGTACGTGTTGGCACGCACATGGTAAGGAGGTTTCATCGGCTTCATAATTGAATATTTTTCGCTATCTCTTCATTTTGTTTGTATACAATCACTTTCAAGAAATCAGACATATCATGTGCTCATAATTGATAACGGAACAATCGAAAAACTCAAAAATATAGTATTTTTCGATATATCTAATGATTAGAATCTATTTGATACATCATTGTTGTAATATTAAAGTATGAATGATCTTTGAATCCTGTGAACGGAAGTCGGTTATCAAAATTTTTGATTGTGTAAGTTCGAAATCAAAGTCAGTATGTATTATTAAAAAGAATATTGATCTACTTAATCATTTTCCTTTTGTTTTTGAATGCCGCATGCGACTACTCTCATTTCATTTCGCATTGAAAAGCAAAAATGGTAATGGGTCATTGGAAAATGATAGCAATGTTTATTGGACTCGCTTTCACTTACAACAATTCGATTTTATGAAAATGACGCAGACTACCATCCAATATAAATCGGAGAGGTTTAATATAATTACTTAGGTATGCCAACCTTTTTTACCTTTAATTTATGAATTCTGCGAAAGCGTATTGTATTGTAGCGTCTACATAATACACTTTATGAGCGTCGCCGTTATCTTAAAAGTAATATTTAAACTTGAATAGCTAGCAATAAAGGTCAAGGAAGTCGCAACCGTACATTGCATAATAATCTTGCAGTAACGTGCCAAGACACACCACTTATTATTGTTAATGCAGCTCGCAAAATTCGATTAAAAGAAATCTTATAAATATTCATACAGCGAAACAGTCTGTACAGCTGTTCTCAAAATGTAGTAAGGAATAATAAACACTATTACAATGTTTATACCGGAGAGTTGTGTCCAGCTACTGCACGAAATTTTAACAGTTAAAGTCGGTCAACAACCTCAATTATTAGTTTATTTATACTCATTCATGCAATGTTTCAAAATAGCGTGAAAATTCTATTTCTATTATAGAGGCTGATGCACCAGAAAATTTCAAGATCGAATATAAGTATACATAATAGTAACTATTGAAATTGTGAATAAAAATAAACAATCGATCTATTGTTGGTTTCAATTTAAAGTCTGTCCAGTTAATTTAAGCCAATAACGGGTTTGTTGTATTTTTACTTCAATACAATTAATTGCTTACATGCGCTTGCATGATTGATACATCTAATAATAATAAACCACTCGATCAATTGTGAAAAAAAAACGCCGTTTATAGAAGATTTATTAATGTTGATTATCACATATTGATTTTAATTGATAACGGTCACCTCAAAGAAAATATATATCATAAGTAATCTGACCTCCAACCCCAATTCTGGTTCTAGCTTCCTTATATTTCTAACTTTCTATTCCCAATTATTTCTTTCCTTCCTCTTTCTACCGTCCATATATTACTTTGAAAACTGAATTGAAATTCAAAAAAATTTACACACAAAAGAATGAAAAGGTCAAGGGGTCTATTAAAAAATTTTGAACGGCCGTGGCATAAAAATTTAATTAGAAAAGGAATTAAAATATATTTCGTTAAGCGTAAGTTAAGCAAGGAGCACTTTAATTAGGTTTATGATCTCTTTTAGATTCAAATTATCGAGAGTTTGACGATATTCTTTGTCATTTAATGTAAAAGTGTGAAAATGATTACGTTTGCTGGTAAATCGTAGGGAAAATAACAAACATACCAAATGTTCCAAGCTGGAGCAACAATTGCCATAAAACTTCATAATAAAGGAATTCATACCCACAGATCACATGTTACAAAATGGTTATAATTATACAAAAGGACAGCATTGTACAGTTGTCAACTATTTTAAGTAATTGTGCAATTACTCCTCAAGCAAAAATTATATCAATATCTACAATACACAACAACATTTTTCACACCAATCAGACCGAATAGAATGAATGTTATTTAGTAAAAGGTGTAACAACACGGCAACAAAAAAATTCAGTTAGAAAACCATTAACTGTCCATACTATGATGAGTATTATCAGAATCCATTATTATTTAAAATATGTATTACATTTAAGAATGTTACATTTTTCTTGTGTAATTATATTGTATAATATTGTTCACATGCATAATGCTCTATTTACTAATATTAATGGTTACATTGTTACATACCTACGCGCACATATACACCGTGTCCAAGATAAGAATGCACAGCATGGGGATCTTGAAAACGGTAGAAGATACAGGGTGGCTTAAATTAGAAAAAAGTTGCGCTATTTAGAGTATGTTCACATGCTGGCCGCAAAAGTTCATTATTGTTTATCGTTTCCGAGATTTTAAACAAAATGCGATTTTTGGGTTTTTCTTTTTTCGTAATTACTTCCTTTGTTTTAAAAGATTTTTAAAAACCAAAGATACTTCTTCATTGTCACTTTTTGAATTCTATTAAATGGCGGTCTCAATTTTTTTATACGACGTTTCGTCTCCGAGGAACCATCATCAACTTTATTTTTTTATATGGCCGCAACCAACGAAACACCCTGTATTCGATAGTATTTTTTATTACGAATTTAACGATGTATTTCACATTATGGTTTTGAAGCTAGTTTTTAAGAAAAATTTCAATAAACACAGTCAACCTGTGTCCAGAAAATAACGGCAACCCATTTAAACAGTTATTGCAATTATTTAACTTTAATTAAATAGGTTTAAAAGATTGGAGTTGTTAAATTTGTACATAAAAAAATATTATCAAATACTAAAATTAATCCGAATATTCCTTACAAAAAATTTGCTTGAAAACCATAATCTGTAATACATCGTTAAATTCGTAATAAAAAATACTATCGAATACAGGGTGTTTCGTTGATTGCGGCCATATAAAAAATAAAGTTGATGATGGTTCCTCGGAGACGAAACGTCGTATAAAAAAATTGAGACCGCCATCTAATAGAATTCAAAAAGTGACAATGAAGAAGTATCTTTGGTTTTTAAAAATCTTTTAAAACAAAGGAAGGAATTACGAAAAAAGAAAAACCCAAAAATCGCATTTTGTTTAAAATCTCGGAAACGATAAACAATAATGAACTTTTGCAAACTACATATGAACATGCCCTAAATTATACAACTTTTCTCTAATTTAACCGCCTTCGTATCTCTTACCGTTTTCAAGATCCCCATGCTGTGCATTCTTATCTTGGACACAGTGTATACACTCACATAACCAACGTACCGAAATTTTCTGTGCCTAGTTGAAGGAATTTTTTTTTCGAAAATAGGTCAGTTTTTGGTGGTCCCCCGAAGAGTTCTATCGATTTTCCTTATGACTTGAATCGATTCGAGCGGAAATGAAAGAGTTCTAGTTCGCCGAAGTGGACGATTTTGTGAAGTTGGCCCCCCCATTTTTCAATTGCCCTTTTGACTGCTTAAAACGCCAGAACTATTTCTAAAACCGATTGAGAACTCTAGAACTCTTCGGGGCCCAACAGAACTCTAATCATTTTTTCAAATTTTCATAATGAGGGGCCAACTTCACACGGGTCTGTAAATTAGATAATTTTATACAAACATTTTGCCAACTATCTGTAAACTTACCTACTACATGAATCTCGGTATAACCCAAGCAAATTCCAGGTAATGATAGATTCGGGAGTGTACACCGCCAGGAAAAATTAAATAAAATTTGGTGTTTACAGAAAGATAAAAAAAATATAAATAATATTCATGAAGTTCGGAAAACCGGAAGCAATTTTTAAGGTAATTTTTCATTACACGTATGTATAAACAGATCTCAGCGCCTCACAGGAATTATATAATCTTGGTTTACGAAATTTAAATATTTAAACATTTAAAACTACAGATTTTAGCATAAGGTTAAAATTAAATTTAAATATACTGGCAAATAATTTTGTTACATTCAAATGCAGCAAAAAAGACCATGAAGAGATAAAGACAGATTTCGACAGATCGCCGTTTTATTACCAAAATTTGCACTAAATAGGAGAACTAAACAGATGTATTTACCACCGTTTTTGATTTATTTCTTCTATATAATTTTGATTCAATACTCCTCATTAGTATTGCCAACATAAAAGGAATTGTGCCTGGAAGAACTAGGAATACATGTGCCCGCTGAACTGAGACAGCCTTGTTATTCTACGTCTTACGTTTTAATAAAATAATATTATTTTGGCTTTTGGATTAACAATTCACTGTTACCTCGTTAATTTTTTTAATTGGTCATTTGTTTTTATCTCACTTTTACTTTAATTTGCATTCGGAATTTGTTACGCCACAAAGTCGTAGGTGCTTCGTTGCAGTGTAACCAGTTTTCCCACCACTGAAACCCAAAGTTTATCAACGAATATTGGCAACTATTAATGATTGCGAGTTTACAAATGTAATGTAAAATGAAGGCAATAAAAATTGAGAAATATAACTGCGCATTAATAGAATTAATTTCAGAATCGGCAAATGGCAATTTAGAAATAAATACGAACATTAAATACCCTTTAAAATTTATGAAGATGCTTAAGATCTAAATATAGAAACTGTAACTTACTCACAACACAATGGCATTGAATTTAATTAAATCCATAATGAAAATAGCGCAATTAATCCATCTTACAAAAACTAATATGTATACTATTTCGAATCATCATCGTGAACTATAATAGGATTATGCGACATCTTTGAAAGTTACTTAATCAAACCTTGAATCAACGATTGAAGTTTGCACCCTTCTCACGTATAAATGCATCATATGTATAAGCCCAAACTACCCCTATAAAAGATGGAAGAGGGATGAACCCCAAACATTGTTAATGAGGAAATGGTTTTTAGTTTCTTGACGTTGAAGACATTATGAAATAAATGTTTATAGCCAGTGTAGTAGGTTTGAATTTATAAAATAATAAATCTACATAGCGCCGATCTGAAATTAAACTTTACCCCAGGCACTGAAAAAGTGCGAATGTATATGGAACGTAAAAGTCGAAAGATAAATATTTAAAATACCTAAAAACTGCGTTTGATCAATATTCGTATAAAGAGGTCCCTCACAAAAATCAGTTATTCCGTATTTGAAAATCTTTTTTAACATAAAACTGTAAAGAACTTGCAGCTTTGGACGATTAATTTTGTTTACGCGAGAGAGCTTCTTATTATTATTAGTATCTTAATATGGCAAGTACCGAGCCTTAAATTCAGTATGTCGAGTTGTCGATGTATTGTGCCAGAATATTTTAAAATAAAAAAAAAGGGTGTCCCTAGAGAAAATTAAGTCCCGATATGTCGCGAAAATATTCATTTCCTGCCACTATATATTACTCAAATCCTTGTTTGCTAACAGAAATTAGGTCTTCATAAGCTTCCACCTCTTCCCTAAGGATTATGTTTGCAGTTCCTAAAAGCTTTGGAGCTTTTATAATACTGAAAAAGGATGAAATTAAATTTTCCAGCATATTTCTCATTGTAATTCTTCGTGAACGATGTCAGCGCAACCAAACCAGTTCACTCGTTTCTTGAGCAACTTACTGTGTTATTAAATTTGCTTGTATAAGGAAACTGTTAAACCTAGTGATATTTAATTGATGAGAAATTGGCGAGCACGTTTCTAAAGCATACGGTACTCCCACACGTCCATGACTATCACTAACGGAAACTTATGCCTAACAGGTAGACGGGCTAGGTTCTGTCTATCAAGCACAAGGCTAAATAAGTCATTCGTGATGAAAAATGTCTATTGAGCTGCTTGGTCGATGTGAATAACAAGTGTATATATTTTCAGCGTTGATACCGACTCACCATGAAACTTGTAAGCCAATAACCAATACGTCGCCCCCTAGCAAAAAAAAGGAAGTGGGGAGTAGCACCACGAAAAACCAAAACCAGAAACATATCCGTACAATTAGCTACATTGAAAATACACGTAAAAAATGTCAATCGGATAAATGCCGATGGTGGATGAGAAGCGTAATCACAGAAGAAATACCTACGGATGCAGAAGCGACACTTACGGCGGTTTCTTTGATGTTTGATACGCTAGATTGCCATCTTAAAAGCAAGTATTTGGGCAGTGCTGTTTATTAAAAATATCCAATATATAAAATAAAATATACCTACACCTTTTTTATAAATAATGTGTTATAATATTTAGTAATTTTTACGCCACATTCGGCGGTTTCTGTGATGTTTGCAACCTCCTTTTAGTTCATTTTAGTGTGACGGCCATCTTAAAAGAAAGTGTTTTCGTATTACAAATTGGTATATGCGAAAACGGGTAAGTGTCGCTTCTGCATCCGTAGGTATTTCTTCTGTGGCGTAATCCTGCCTCACATTCGTGCACTGGCATACTAATGGAATAATTAAAGCAAGCTAAATATAATATTGGATAGCATTCCAACTTTCACAGTTTTTGTCATTTGAAAGAAGGGTAACAGTTTGGTATCCGGGTCCGTACCAATTTCGGGTAAATTTTTTACGAATGATAGAGTTTCTTATAGGAAAAATGAAATAAATTTGTATAGGAAAACGACTCTTATTTTTTAATTTTTTTGTTAAGCACATAATTGTAGAGTTACAGTCTACTGCTCAATAGGTGGCGTTATAGGTATGAATGTCTTAGGACTCTAGAATGTCTTATTAAAAAATGCATATGAAGAGACTAACGTATATCTAGAAAACCGTTCAAAATTCGACAAATATGTATGGAAATAATTTTATAGGAAATTTAATTAGCTTTCATTTTCATCTGGAATATTTTTTCTAGACTCCACCGTTTCCGAGATATAATCTAAAAGCATTAAACTCACCTCCCAGGGATGGGGACTTTTAGTATGTTTACCTATCAACTAATTCTAACGAAGTCCTGAAGTCAAAAATTCTCGCACATTCCATGCACTCTACATTCTACAATGTACCTATTCATTGACTGGACAAATTGTTTGGATTGCTGTTTAGTTTCTGGAAAATGGTGATAAATCACAAATCTTCTCATAAAATCCAATGAATCAATCGCAGATAATTCAAAACGGCTTTCTAGACTTTTTCAACCGCCGATGCTGTTGAGGTAGCACTGTTGCAATTATTCATCTTCTTAAAAGTGGTGCAAGCATCTCCCATGTTCTTGCGACAACTTAAAGGCCGCAACACAAAACGCTGCTATATAGACGTACATTACATACTCGTATAAAGAGCATAGACTCACGTAATATATCGTTTACCTCGGTTTTTATTTCTCGAAGGGATAAACCCTTAATATGAGAATATTTAATCACTACCTACTCATTCTTTATAAACACACCTTCATAAACTTTGACAGGTCGTCAAACAATTATTATTGGAAAGAAACTTGTCTTATTGCACAGCCAGACTGATGAAAAGAATGAAACGACATAAAATACACCACAAATTTGTATCATATCTGGGTTAGGTTGGGGACCTCGTATTTAATTGTCAGGTTGAAATAATATTTAAGTATGTCTATATGTAAATATACTGGGAATGGTAGGTGGTTCATAAGAGAACCTGGTTTTTCACATATCAACGCATTGTTAGAGAAGTGTCACATATTCTCTTATCAGTTGCGATGCCGATGTACAAATTTGCAAGTTAGACCTAATATGTAAGCGACTATATAATTTAGATAAGACGAAGTAGACATTTTCAGTGGAGGAAGAGAAATTTTAACGAAGCCGACGTAGTTGTACATCAGAGTTAATGAGTAAAGAAAATGTCTAGTACCGATTACGAGTTTCTATAAATACCATTATTAAAAAGACGCCGCCTATACCTACGTACACTGCGTTAACTCATTCCAGTTATACGACAAAAGAATTCGGGGAGGAAATTAAATAACTTTAATTAAAATGTAGAAATTGTATGTAAATTACAAAACCCGGAAAGTTTCATTGTTGCGTTTCGAACTGAATTTCAAACAAACTTTAATGCTTTGAGGTAACTTTTCTTTGATCTGTCTGTAATATTTGAACGTAGACGTATGCAGAAACATAATTAATTACGTAAATAAAATAAGTACATATGTAATATGTAATTAAAAAATGGTCTATATGTAAACACCAAGGATAACCTTAACTATCATTAACTAATAAGAAATACTGGAAAAACTAGCATTGACGTAAATCCGATCGACCTGGTTACTGCACGAAAATGATAGGTGATTGAGTTTTATAATTAACCCGTTTCAAAAATGATTAATAGATTATGTTATATTACGCAAATGAATACCATAACTCGACCATAACATAACAAAGTTACAGATATATGAACTCTATACCCCAAAAAAGAATGGGTTGATTCATGTACATTTTACAAAGGAGTTGCCACACTCCCGTATGCTGTCATATCCTGAGTATTTGAGAAGTTCTGATAGGTATGACAGACAGAAGAAATAATAAAGTACAGACCATCCTAAAAATATTATCAAACTAGTGATGTAAGTAAATTATCTATAAAAAAAATAGTAAGTAATGTAGTTGCTTCAGAATTTTAGAAACCAAAAGTGAGACATTAATTCAATCATTTCTCATATTCTGGGATACTCCATGCATATCAGTTTTTCTCGGAAAACGACAGCATAACACAGTGAATTGCTAGTATAGAAAAATTCAATGCTATGTCTTAATTAAGATTTTTACAATTTCCTCAAAAATAAATTACTTACAGCTGTCAATGTTTATTTAGCTAAAGTAAGGACATTAGATCACATCAGAGAATGGCAAACCTCGTACCTTTGGTTATACCACAGCCGAACTTATGAAGAAACAAAGTGGAAAATGTACAATTGGAATATAAAAATTTGTATTAACATGTTTAACAAACATCAAATTAATTGTAAACCCATTATTTTATAAAATGTTGCTCTGATTATTTTCTTTCACAAAGTACAAGGACTGTAGTGCTAGTGATGAAACGCCACAGCAGTATTTTTAATGCTAAATATTTCCCTTTGTAGAACACAAAGACCCATCTCTGCATTAAAATATGAACATTTACTGTCAGTGAAAACAACAATATACAAGGTCTGCCACTTTAACGTACGAATAATTTGGCCTTTCGGCACAGTTGATTTGAAATTTTTCTTTTGGGTGTAGTACCTATCTTTTATACCCATAAAGCAAGCTATAACTTTTAGAGACTTGACGTAAGTACCACAAATTATATTTTAAAGTATAATATCAAATATGAAATTACTTCAATATTGTTAATGGTAATAGATACATTATAAAATGTGATTACGTGTTTTAGCAAAACGAACGACAATATAAAGCCACTAAGAAATTCTTAAATGTACTTATGTACTTTTAGTTCAGTTAAATTGTGTTTTTGCAAAGAAAGTTTTGGGGTAGTTCTGATTTTTTTGTTTTATATGCTTTTTGGGGTGCTGAATCCGAATATGAGGTTTGCTAACAAAATTTCGTGACGCAACATTGAAAAAAAAAGGAAAAAAGTAGAAAAATACATATTTTTTACGATTTTTAGCTTATAACTGAGAAACTGTTGGTTTTTTGTGAATAACCTTCCCATACAAAATAAAAGTACATAAAATTTCCTACAAATTTCATTATTTAGGTTTTTTTCTCTGATGCACCGTTTGGGCTCAATAACATGCGAAAGAGTTCGAAAAAAATATTTTTGCGGATTTTTGCTTATAATTAGAAAACTACAATTTTTCCTAGAAAACGTAAAAAACCGTCCTTTTAAATTTGAAATTTCATAAAAAATATTCACAGATAGGTTTTTACGTTTTTCTCAAGAAAAAAAAACCATTTCAAAACCAAATTTTATTCAAATTCCACGCAAATGTGATTCCGTTTGTACTTTTTATTGCACCGCATCAAATGGTATCATGGCCAGACACATGCAGAAACTTGCAACAGTTAGTTATACATAGATATATCATATTATGTCAAATCAAATTACAAATCAAATGCCGTTGTTATTTTCGATGGCTAATGGCTACCCTACCGAAGCTTGTGAAGGCACCAAGCAAATCGAACGAAGCAGACGAGTGCAACGGAAACAATCTATATATATATCATTTACAGAATCGATGGTGCCCACTGTCTCCCAGGAGACTTTCCTGGCCAACTCCAAAAACAAGACCGGCTGATATTTTTGCTAATGCAAAAATTTGATCAAGCAAAAATTGATTCCCAACAATCTGTAGAGGACGCTGACGTCCTAATTGTCACAAGAGCACTTATGTTGGCCCCGACAAATGAGAACGTGACACTGATGGGAGAAGATATCGACCTTTTGGTGATTTTGATTGATCTGATGTAAAGAATGTCTCCTTCTTGAAACCAGGAAAAGGAAAGGTGTCTCAGAAAATCTACAATCCTCCTCTTGCCGCTGACCAAACCCTATCAGATCGTGTATTATTCCTCCACGCAATGAGTGGCTGCGACACATCTTCTACTTTGTTCAACCAGAGGAAACTTAAATTTCTAAAAGTGTTGCAGAAGAACAATGCCTTGCAGTAAGTTATACGTATTTTCAAAGACCCTCATGCACACCAGGATAAGATTGCCGAAGCAGGAAATGAGTTTCTTATGGCTCTATATGGGAAAGGACATGAGACTAGCCTAAACAATTTAAGGTACAGGGAATACGTGTTTTCATCCTACAAAACCAAATCCAACTTTGCCTCACTACCACCCACAGAAGCTGCTGCTCAACAACATTGCTTGAGAGTTTACCTTCAAGCGCAGCAGTGGTTGTCCGGTCAAACCGTACTCGACGAGCAAGGGACCCGACCGAGTGGAGGTGGAAAAAAACCTATAAGTGGACTCGTGCCAGTGCAAACCACATTAAACCCTGCACCGGACTTGATACTCCGGCACATTTCTTGTGAGTGTAAGAAAGGCTGCCAACGCAATTGCGGATGCAGAAAAGCAGGCCTCCACTGCTCTACAATCTGCACATCGTGCGAAAGGCTGTGTGAAAACGTCGAGCCACCAGACGACAGCGTACTTATTCTGTTCTGAGCACCTATTTCATTTTTCAGATGAACGAGACCCGAAACTGGCGATTCAACAACTCTAACCTATGCCAGGGGCCGCGGCGTTCTAAAAACCTCAGCCAGGGTCCTCCGCCTTCGAAGAATGTCAGACTGGACCCTCTAAACGACAACGGATCATTTAATTTTTTTTCATAATTGATGTACCTACAATTATAGGTAGTACATACATATATTATAACAATAATTTCTCAAGATTTTGCGTTGGAATTTCATTTTTATACTATATAACTACAAATACAATGTTTTAATATCAATCTTAATCAGAATCTTGTCTAAAGTGAAAAATATTTTAAACTGA
Organism: Pyrocoelia pectoralis; assembly: GCA_036250285.1. Lineage (NCBI taxonomy): Eukaryota > Metazoa > Arthropoda > Insecta > Coleoptera > Lampyridae > Pyrocoelia > Pyrocoelia pectoralis. Next base: position 12,948,521 of record CM070075.1, read on the forward strand.
TTTTACTTTTTTTTCTCATTTTATTAAAAAAACAGCAGGGTTTCAACAAATTCATAATATGTATTTTGTTAATTACAAGCCTATCAATATATTTTGAAATATCAAAATGTTAGTATTTCCCACAAAAAACTAAAGATGTTTACATTTCCGCACTAGTGCGGATAGTGCGAAAAAGTGATATTTTCAGCACGCAAATGCGTTCGGAAAAGTAGACTTTTCCGCACTTACGACTTGCCTGAACTCCGCTGGCGCGTCCTTGCAAACGCCACGCCGGTGCGTGCGGAAAAGTATAACTTTCCGCACTTGTTAGGTAAATAAATATAACATTGTGTACTTCTTCAATAAAAAATACCTGTACCTTCATATACACAATGTAAATAAGGTATGCGTTGAAAACTGGAATAATTTTGTGGCGGAAATGTGAGGTTTTGCGAGATAACCTGAATAAGTCAACATTAAAGTCGTACTTGAGCCCAAACGGTTCGTCGGACAACAAAAACTAAAAGACAAAATGTGTAGGAAATTTTATGTACTTTTATTTTGTATGGGAAGGTTATTCACAAAAAACCAACAGTTTCTCAGTTATAAGCTAAAAATCGTAAAAAATATTTATTTTTCTGCTTTTTTCCATTTTTTTTCAATGTTGCGTCACGAAATTTTGTTAGCAAACCTTATATTCGGATTCAGCACCCCGAAAAACATATAAAACAACAAAATCAAAACTACCCCAAAACTTTCCCTCGAGGGGCCCGTTTGAGTACAAATTAACTGCATTATTTACAGTTTTAGTACAGGAGAAAATACGCAACATACAGTGTTGGGAAACTTTTTTATTATTAATTTTACGAAAAAAAGTTATTCTTTATAAAAAGCTCTGCATGTTCTAAAATCTAAAATACAATCATCAGATATCAAATTTTTTCAGTCGTATACGCGGTTTGTCAAAAAATATGAATTTTGCTCAAGAGTAAAGTACCTTTATTTTTGACAATATCGAAAATTGTTATTAAAAAAAGTTAATCAGAACTAAAAACTACGTTCAAATATGCAATTACATCCTGCTAGAAAAAATGTTTTTTTACAACTTTTTCTCAAATTACCTACCTACCGGAGAAAAAGTTGTAAAAAAACATTTTTTACTAGCAGGATGTAATTGCATATTTGAACGTAGTTTTTAGTTCTGATTAACTTTTTTTAATAACAATTTTCGATATTGTCAAAAATAAAGGTACATACTTTACTCTTGAGCAAAATTCATATTTTTTGACAAACCGCGTATACGACTGAAAAAATTTGATATCTGATGATTGTATTTTAGATTTTAGAACATGCAGAGCTTTTTATAAAGAATAACTTTTTTTCGTAAAATTAATAATAAAAAAGTTTCCCATATGTTGCCAACTTAACTAGACACACTGTATAAGGTAAAGGATGCGTAAATCAATAGCCTTTCATCCTTTCTCTTTAAAGTTTGATTGGAAGTTCAATATACATTTTGAATACAGAGTTTAGAATTGATAAAGTTATACAGCTTCGTCCAATAGACATCTTGGGTTGGTTCAAAGTAATAGAGTAGTCAAGATGTTTCCACAGTATAAGGTCGACGTATTCTCATTTAGAAGGGATTAGGTACATTTAATATCTAAATTTGAACATTAGTGATCTGAAAACATTTTTTACTTTTCATAGCTGAACTATGTATAGTCAATGAAGGTTCTATCTGCTTTATAAACACCCAAAGTACCTCCATACTTCCAATTACGAAACTGAACTACCTATCAGTATGCAAGAAGCAGGTCTTTCCTTTTGTTATGAAATTTGTGGAAGGGTATATCGGTGATTTGTCTGGTTGAAAAAGGTATTCGGCCGCATTTTACAATTCTAGGAAAGCGCAAGGAAATATCAGCAAGTATTTGAAAAATTATGAAGAATTAGGCACAAAAGCAGGGTAAGAAGGGTAAATGTGTACAAGTAGGCTTAGGATTTATATGCATTTACCGAGGCATTTACATAGTTTTCTTGATTACCTAAATATACCTATGCAGACTTAAAGCTTCTATGTGTTTCACGAATATACCATGAGCGGCTAAATTATGGAACAAATTCATTATTTTGCAAACAATTTATTTCAGACAAAAATCCTGAAATAGGTCGATTTTTAATTTTAAGGCCCGATTTTTTTAAATAATATGCGAACATGGTGACGTCTCCAGTTTTGACGGGGTGACGTAATTGTTAATTTTTTTAAATTGAAATGTGGGTCTTTAATAATTGACCAACTACGCCATTACCGAATACAGTATTAAAAGACCTTTCAAATGAGGTATTACAAGACCCACATTTCAATTTAAAAAAATTAACAATTACGTCACACGTCAAAACTAGTGACGCCACCATGTTCGCATATTATTTAAAAAATCGGCATTTAAAATTAAAAATCTACCTATTTCAGGATTTTTCTCTGAAATAAATTGTTTGCAAAATAATGAATTTGTATAAATCGTCTGTATGAATTTGGAGTTTGATATAAACCCATTATGTATTTTCGGATATTCGGCTCAAATTTACATTCAAAAATTTAAAAATGTATATACTAAATTATGTAATGGTCAATTATAGAAAAATACATTTTAATTTCCAATTTCTAATTTAATTATTTTAAGTGCGTACAAATCATAAGCCTATGTATAATATAAATAACAATTAGATACCTACTCCCAAATGGAAGATAGAACTATATAGAGTATAGCAGAATTGGTTAAAAATCATACGATAATTTTATCATAGCATAGCATTTAGATTAGAGGTTTATGTACCTCATTGTTAAACAGTCATCACCTTCAGAATGAAGCAGCAACGCTGAACGCATGGATAGGATTCAATAAATTAATTAATTTTAGATTTGGACCAAACCTTTGTTCCCCCGAGGGAAACATTGGAAACGAACAGTCACACAAAATGCAGATTGACATTCAATGTATATTCAACAACTTCAACAGTCGGATGTTCAACAACTAGGAATTCTATGGGGAACGGCATTTGGAAAAGTGGGGTTATCATAAAAAGAGATATTTTTATCAATTTACGCAAATAATAACAAAAAGAAAAATAAATGTATACCCAATACTGGTTCTTCCAGTTCTTCCAAATCTTCCAAATTCCATATTTCTGGACTAAATTCCATCAAATAGGTATGGGATATTTTCATTTTGTGATTCCCTTCCTGAGAGGCTTCTGCATCATGGAAATCGGCAATTCCTAATGTCGGAAGATTTGTTACACTTTATAATTTTCCAATGAAAATACTGGGCACTTTCATTTTAACCTCCACAGACTCTGAATTAATTTTAAAGAAAAGTTTTTAACTGGATTTTTTAACCCAATTTGAATCGATTCAAAATTGGACTGATCTTGTTTGCAACTTTTGAGGTTTGGCTATTTAACGCCTGTGATAATTATGTCAATGTGATATAATTAATATATTACCAATACAATAATGTAGCTATCGAAGTATATAGGTAAACAAATTCCTCACGAAACAAGAAGCAGTACATAAAATTAGATTACGTTGTCTAGCACCCTAAAGCATACCATATCTGAAATATCATTCATATCGGACAAATTTTTCCAATTTTCACCAGGTCTCAAAATTTGTAGAAGTATTAAAATTTTATCATAGATTTTTTTTACAAATAGTTGGGAAGTGAAAAATTCAAAACGCAAGGGAAGTATTAAAAAAGTAAAATACAACCGAAGTAAGTAAATAAGAAAACCGAAAAGAAAACGTAGGAAATACAAGAACATATAGGACAGTATACGGAAGAACGAAAGGTATAACAAAGTACAAGGAAGTACACAAAAGTACGCAAGTACCTATGTACCTACCTACAGTTTACTTCGCATGAAGAAATAGGGACGAGAGAAGTAGTGCATGCGGTTTACTCCTTCGCCTCCTCGTAGGAAAAGTATACCTATACGCGAAGATTGACAATCGCAAAGTTACAAGTGTAAAGTGAGGTCACTTATGAAGGGCTAATGTTATTACGGTTTTGAAAAAAAACTGCTGTGCAATATCCAGTAATGCTATAGCACCGCAGTGCAAAGATTTTATGACATATCAACATTCTACCCTAAACGAGGGTTCAACTAAACGACAAATCCATATTCTTAAATTCATGACGTTCTAATGTTAAAAGCTGCACTGTTAACTACGTAATTAGTAGCACACTCGTACATCCATTAGAAAACAAGTTTCAATGCGATGTAAGAGCGAAAAACTAGGCTCGTAATTAAGGGCATCATTTTTAAATTAGTTCTTCCCCTGTAGTTTTTAGGAAATAATAGCGCTATTTTATGAAAAAATGGTGCAATACAAATAATTTAAGACACGCTAGTTATAATAGATTAGTTTATAAATAAAATCAATGCAAAGTGGGACTACGCTGTAATATATCCTTTAAAATAGGTTTATCGAATTTTATGACGATTAGGAAAGGAAAGGAAAAGGCCAAAAACAAAAGCGTATCTCACTTATGTTCACAATTTCTTAAAAAGTTAGGTCACGCATGTAGATCTACCATACATTTTTTATTAATAAATAAAAGCTTTTGCTTCTGAAACACTTTTTAGAGCGAGTACTGCTATATAGTAAAGTTAGCAGTGCAATGAAGATTTTAAAAAATGACGCTTGGATTTACAGTAAAAGAATAAAATTGGTATTTATGGTAGGTATGTGAAGTTACCATAAACGTCGCCATAAACTTTAAATTAACTTCATAAAATTTTGAATTAATAATAAGGCGTACATGTGCACATATAGCGACGCCAAAATCAATTTTCCTCACGATCAGATTGCTTTTGAAAAGTGAATTAAGGTACTTACATGTGAATTTTTTTGTGAAAATTGATATTTTTCGCAGAGGAACGTATATGTGTACCTCCCTACGTACTTTCCAATATTGAATTACATAATTTGAAATAAAAATGAATTTGTCGCCTATTTAAGTTTATTATTGCTGTGGATTTCAAGTATCAGTCCTTTATGTAAGTCAAATCTTTGAAATCTATGGTAATTGACCTTTAACTAGCTTTACACCATTTTGCCCTAGAATGATCATTTTTTATGTTTTTCATACTGCTGAAACTTTCGGTTTGCAGCTTTCTCACTGATATCTGTAAAACTAACAGAGTATTTAACTTGAAAGTACATAGTACAGTATTTTGTATTTAATTAGCCTTTAATTATTCCTTCAGTGTTAACTACGTAGTTAATTAAGCAATATTGCAATATTTGTTTCGTAATAATCAATAATTTGTATGTTGCATGGGTTCCTTCTCTTTTTAACTATAGCTACCTATGACCCCATGACCCTATGAGTATTACTTCGTTAGTTTTAAGTTCTTAGATTGTAAGTGAAGAGTGTGCTGCATTCGTAGTACAGTAAGTTGTTTTTTTTTAATGCTGGATATTTTGTTGAGGCAGAGGCACTGCAGTGTAGTAAAATTAGGAATATTAATACATATTATAATATTTAGTTTCATAGTAATTACCTAATCATTTAGATATTTACGGATATTTACCTTGAAAACTGAGGGAATTAAAAGGAGAGCATTTAATTCACCTTTAATTTAATTAGTAAGTAGTCCATTTCCCGTGTATTGTAATCGAAAAAAAAATCGAATTCGAGATTTTGATGAAAATGACGTTTTGGGTCTCCCTGAGTTCAAAACTCGGTCCAAAACCACCAATTTTGAAAAATGTTTGCCTACGTGCGTACGTGATGGCTGTAGAGTCTAAGCTACTACGTCGATATTGATGAAATTTAAAACTAAGGCCTATAAAAATACTTCATCGGTAAAACAAGCTTCTCATCAAAATCGGCCCAAAGGGGCCCAAACTAGGGGCGTTATTTTGGGAGCAAAAGTTCAATTGTTAACCCAAACTAATTTCCCTTGGTGAGAAGTTAGTAGACATGGTTACAAGTAAAACGCCGTTTTTCGTTGGTTTCTAAATTCAAAATGGCGGCCAATATAGCAATTTTCCAATTTCAATCAAGAACGGATTAACTTACTTAAAATTTGAAAATCGTTGCCATAGGATGGCCAGAACTCGGCCAGAACTATTATTTATAGGTAATTGTTAAAGAACAAAAATTTAAAGTGGCCAATTTAATTTTAATGATGCTCAAAGTTGGTCAAAAATATAAAATCGATTTTCTCAAAATCTGCTACAAGCATTTTTTTTATTTTTTGAAATGTTGTACACATAGTTCATGAAAAACTGTTGGCACTACATTTATTTCTTTATTTCCCATAGGTGCAGGGGGATCAATTTTTGAAGTTGACAATTTTAAGAATTCATAATATTTTTTTGCTAACAAAGATGAAGAAATAAAATTGTACAGTGAAGTAGAGGACAGACGACTCTTTTAATCGAGTATAATACGTATACTAATTTACTTCCGGCCTGGCCGGAAATGAACAAAATATTTATGACATACCCTATATATTATTTCAGGAGAAAATCAGAAATCGTTTTCTGATTAGGTACAATCATACTACACACTTTTTTTATTTTTTTAAGTTACTAGGTACGCAAAAACTATTTTATTGTGAGTTATTACGCAAAAAACTATTTTACTTAATACGTCATTGTAGTAAACACGGGAAAGTTTTGTGCCAGTTTACTGGTCATTTAATTTGGTTTTTAGTTCGCATTGAAACGATATAACATTTAATTTAAGAATAGCCAGCGTATACACTACGGCATCCTTAAACGTTTATTAATCATTAAAATCTGTGCACTGCTGGTAATTGGTTCCAAACAAGGTGCGTTTATGTATACTGGGCGATCTTGAAGAGTATTGAAAAGTCGATGCCATATTCTAATTCTACATAAAAAAGTGCCTGAAGAATGTCTTAGTTAGAAAAGACAATCTTAATTATTGGTTTTTGATTTAAAACAGAAAAACGAAAATAGTAATTTTTCGTTTTTTTGCGATATGTCGTAAACTGCCAAAGATAAGTCAAATCTGAAAACAGATTATTGTTTCGCATAAAAATGCACAACTTTGCCCTAATTTAACCAACTTCGTATCTCTTAAGATAAGCGAGATCCCCATAGTGGCACTCGAAAAACGGACACGGTGTATAAGTAGTACCTAGTTTGTATACTTAATAGCATCTAACAAAAAGTAAAAATCTGTTAATTTAAAAATTTGGTGTAATCACTATGACGCCACTGGATTTCCTCAACTTGCACTTTTACGTTAATGTCAATTATCTTAAGAAGCATAACAATGAGTAATTAGGATCAAACAGCCAGGTAGTCTCGCCAACCGCTAGTGAACCTAACGTGAATGTGTTTTGTTTTGGTAGATCATCCCAGGCATAAAGAACACTACCGCTAACATTTTATCATCGTAAAACGAGAGAATGAAGAAAATAGCGATGTCTATTTCCAAGAAAAATATTAGTACAAACATTGGATCCACAAAGCGTGGAAGACCTCTGGTACGAACTGAAGAAATCATCAAGTCATAATAATGTCATGGTGGTCAGTGTTAGCACCAGACACTGTCAAATGGATAATGCAACTTATCCGCCGATCGAAGATGTTTGGAACATGACCATGAGGAGTCAACTGCAACAAAAATTACTTTCGCCGATGGCTTATAAGTAACAACCCGAACAGTCAGCGATACCAATTTGTTCAGAAAGAGACAGGTACACTACGAAAACATAGGTCATCTGCCACGATGAGCAAATGTTTATAGGCATTGCTAGCTACACTTGGCGAAGTTCAGACGTTCAGCATCATTATTAATTTTTTCTAGTAATTGTTAATTTTTCTTTGCGAGACTTTAATCGTATTGTAAATAAGGTATTATTTTGAGTGGGCGGTGCACTTCATACGAAAGTGAGTGTAATTACGTTTTGGTGCTTGTAAACATTGAAATATTACAGTGTATATTTACTAAGTACATACTCCCCAATTTGCTTCGGTCGAAATTTGTTGTATCCCGGTTCCGGTTCCAAAGGGAACATAAAGTACCGATAAGCGCTGTTTTGAATGAACAACAAAGCAATTGAGAAGTTAACCGGAAACGTGTGTGTTCACGTTTACTGTTACTAAAGAATAATTTATGTTTCAATTAGCAAAATTGGAGGATTTGTATTGAATTTATGTAAGATTAATAAAATTACGTATGTGTGCCAAAAAGCTAATGAATACAATTTTAGCACAATACGACCTTGGGAATCACAAAAATTGTGTTAGTAAAAACAGGTTTTTGCACACAGGTGTTCAGAGTTTGTATCGGTGAACCCATATGATATTTAAACTAACGGATGCTGTACGATTAAATAACAACTACAACATTCAAAGGACAAAGTTTTACATTACGAAATATCACCCTTACCTTCATGTCTTGAATAATTTGCTGAAATAGACCGCCTAAGGCTCCGTGCTCGCGTTCCATTGGGGCATCCATGATAAAAAATAAATTATCAACGAAAATACAACGTTCCGAAAATGTTCGCACAACTAAGGCATTGAAATTATCAAATATGGTATAGATATGTTTTTACTGCCAAAAACAAAAACGACATGGAGTATACATTGCTTTAAAAACAAACACTCGATATGCTACGTTTGAAATGAATTAAACGTGGCTATTTACACTCGCGATATATATTGATGTCAAAACACACATAACTTTTCCAACTTTAATTCAGAATCACTAGAAATATGTAAGAAGAATAACAGAGGGAACAAACATTACTTCTACGTGAAGTGTTTTCGTACATCTAAAACATTTACCGATTTGGACTCCCCTCTTCGAAAACCGATAGTAGCTTCAGCGACACCTAACCAGGTATAGTAGCAGTTATTCCAAGTTAAGAACCTATACGCATTTTTACAATCAATATAATAAAGATCCAATCACAGATAAAATAATACGTCTACGTCCAGTCAAGCCTTTTGGGTTTTGAAGTTCTGACCAAACTTAAACTACAAGTTAAAATAAAAGCGAGCTAAACATGAAAATAAGCATTGATTATATAAAGTATATAATCAATGACATAAGGATAAGTCTTATATATTCTAAGTAAGTATACTTAAGGTAGGCTACCCAACATGCAGTGTTGCACTGTGGGAAAATAAACTGAAAATGATAAATTCAAAACACAGGCCTACAGATTGTCTGTGGTACGCTGCGAAAACGAATTTCAAACAGTTGAGCAATAAGGTAAGGACCGTTCATGCGACTAATTAATAAAGAACTGAAAATTCATGCAGTGGTATGATACATTATACAATCGGGTAAAACGATGATTCAAACTATAGATTTGTATCAGTGTTGTGACTTAGGTTTAGTCGCAAAGACGCAAAAAGTAGTTGAGACTCTTTTACCACAGCTTAGGCTTTGGTACTCAAGGAGAAGGGGGGGGGGGGGGGGCAATTCGTTCAACAGACCATTGCGTATTGAAGTGAATGGAGTTAGTCGACGAGGCACGCTGTACTATGCTCACAAAATATTGTCAACAACCCTGAATTATTCTCATCCTATGTAAACCCACATTCTCCTTGAAACACTTACATCAGTCAATCAGTGTATTTTGGTTCCTATTGTCAGTTACAGTTGAAGACAGCCCCATCAACTATATGACTATACCAAGGTACATAGTTTAGGGAGGTGACTATATTGCTAGTAATTCATCGTACATTTGGTACAGATAAACTTACCAAAAAAGGAAGAACAGAATATTAAGGGTCTGCTTCCGGTCAGTGATTCTGTTTTTTGGAGGATTTCCAGAGTAAAAGTTACCAGCTATCACTCAAAACAGCGGACGCTCTTTAGTGGTGGATTGATGTGGAAAATGGAAAAGTGAATGTTGCTGTAAAAATTTTACCATTCTGCTCCAACAGACGAGTTCTTGCCAGAATCAATTGAATATATGTAGTTATTATATGCCAGACCAGAATTGTAATTAATTTTGGTATTCCTAACTGTCTTTAGTCCTTTCGCGCCCCCCCCTCTCTGAATGTTTTAGTTATACTCCAGAAGTGTTTAAAATTGTTGCAGAATAGAAGTGTTGAGCATGCTCTTTAGCTTTGCCCTACCGAACAATTGCGGTACAAGTAATATTATTATACATATGTGGATATTTAGCAAATTTTTATATTTTGACCGCCATTTTGACGGTGACTATGAGCTGAAACTTTCAAAAAGCTTTTAGATTTGCATTTGTAAGGGCCATGTGTTCCTCATGTCTAATTGTCTCTAAGAAACCTTACTTTACCTAATTTACCGTCTATAAAATCTTCTTAATTGAAAACTATTTCGACTTGCGTGTTGCTCTATGCACTTTTCTCACCATTTCATGTGCCTATCGTCATAACAAACTATCTGGTTTCTTCATCGCGGTTTGTCTTAAATTTTATTTTCCATCGCTATTACAATATGTAATTGGACCATCCTGTACATTAAATACATATTCATCTTATTTTATGTCCTAATCGATATAAAAATAAATTCCATTATTGAACGGTAACACTTTAGATTATAGTAAAGCCGTTGTTTAATTAAATAAAAAAGAAATAATACTAGATGAGGTAAACACGGAAGATTAAAAGCGTATTTCGACCGAGAATTCCAAAGCGGCAGCAGCGCTAGCTACTGTACATTATTCTATCCTTTCCTATACGTTATATGAATATGACACTGTCTGCAGAAGTGAGAAAAAACCGTCGAATCGAAAACATCGACCTATAGCCCCTTAGGGGCTATACATCGACCGAAAAGGATACAATGTTCAATAGGGTAGCGCCGTTGCCGCTTTGCTTTGCTTTTAAGACGACAGTTCTCGAAAATGGTTGTTACGTCGAAAATACCTACCGAAATGATCCCATAATGAATTGCTCCAACGTAGAATCTTCCGCTCTATAACTTTTATACGGAAAATTTTTCGATATAACTAAACCGTTTTTTAAATAATAGTGAAAGAAGCAAAATACACAGTAATTTCCACACTTCTTTATCAATTTTACACTTTTCCCGGATGTTTTTTTTCCTGCAAATTTGGATTTAGTACCTAGGGTACTACCTAAATCTAAATATCTGGTTTGCAGGGGTAATTAAAAATTTCGGTTTCAGCCGTTCCTTGACTGAACTATTGGATGCGTCGTTCTCGAGATAGTTAAGGGTGTATATTTTGACTTTATTGGCGTCCCGACGGCGAACGGGTGATCCGATCAAAAAATTTACCAGGGATTTGGAATCAGTACCTAAACAATTTCCTATAAGATGACACCACTTCTAACTTTCTGAACCCTGTAACATCGATCAACGCAGAGACACACAGACACAGACATCCGGACGAATTTAGTAACCAACTTTTTGCAGTTGGATGAAAATCGAAAATGTCATATCCATGGTAACGAAATACTATAGTAACCATATAGTAACAATTATAACATTAACCCTCACCTCAATACACAACACTAAATAAATAAAATAACTTCATTTAACATGTCTGAATCTTGCTCCTTGCTGCAACGACGCTCAAATTAGATAAAATCAGATAAAATGCATATGAAAACAACGATTGTTTTTACGTCAAACATTCCATGGCATCACTATTTTTTTGCCAAAGTTAACTTTTAATTTTCAATTTTTCTTCATGTTACCCTACACTTCTATGATGCTAGATGCTAGGTTAGTTGTCTGTGCTATGTTCGCAGACGTTAACGGCTATGGTGCATCGGATAATTCTACACCCTGTTGTCTGCGACCCTGTATATGCGGAAGACACACTCTTTCTTCTGAATGCACCTTGCGGTTATTTTGGCGGTGTAAATGCGTACTTATGACAGCATTTAAACATTGAACATTTAAATTGTAACATAACCTAACAAACATTACATTACAATTACACCAATTTTTATTTGATATATGTACTTTTAAGTTATTAGGTCCTAATAGAAATTATAACAAACTTTTACTGATATTGTTTATATTTTTGTTTAGTTTTAATGCTCTGTCTGCAAGTCTTTCCTCATGTTTAGACTTCACCACTAACACAAACTCAACAGCAAGTACCAAATACAATTCACACACTACAGGTATTTCTCAGGGTCACTAATCGTCAATAATGGAAAAACTACCTCTAGTCTATCAAACTGTTGTTAGTGATGTAATGTCACAATGTTACACAGTGTTTAATAAGGATGGAGATTGTACAAAAGTTCTAAGGAAACTAAAGCAGCTATGGTTAAAAAAATTGTTAACAAATGTAGATGATTACGTAGATCTCGATAAATTTTATAAAGAACCAGGTAATATAATAATGAAATTAACAACATTATAATGGCACAAATTTGTTAGTTCCCCCAAAATTAAAAACCAAGAAAAAAAGTTCACCGACCATCAAAATGAAGAAAAATAATATTATAAAATACAGTTGTAAATCAATGTTGAAACCATGTAATATAAGTATGCCAGATATCGGATTTCATGAGAAAACTTCATCTGTATTTGGGTTTCAAAATGGAATTGGCGAATTGCCTACAAATGGAGTAACCTGTAATGGAACAGATGATGTTAATAAACTGGAAAATGATACAAGCTCATCATCTGTAGCTCCACTTAAAATTGGTGAGTTATTTAGTACAATGTTAGGTAATTTGTTGTAATTAAAAGAAGGCACATTTTATGTATAAGTAATGCAAACTTTGTACTTCTGTTATCATACCAAGTTGCCATGGTATCACTCCTGGGTTTTTTTGTTTAATAATAATAATAATAATATATATATTTCGTTCATATATACAATGTATTTACACTCGTCAATCTATCTAAATACTTTTTTCCACTACTAGCTGTGAAGTTGACAATTATTGCGTATCCTAGACAACTGAGAAGTTTAATTTCTCTACCTAGTGGTAAATAATCTATTATATTATTAACCTAGGTTAATAATGGGAATTTGCATTCCTGTGCTACCTACTTGATTTTTGCAAGAAATTTTTTTATTTTTAATTTGTGTCTTAAATTTGACTAGTAGTGGAAAAAATTGTATATACACCACGGTGGTGAAGCCATTTATAGACCTCGCACCTTATTCCGCTCGGGGCAAAGCCCCTCGCGAAATAATCTTGGTACTCGGTCAATAATAACAGTCTTCACCACCTTGGTGTATAATATACTATTTTCCACTACTAGCTGTGAAGTTGACAATTATTGCGTATCCTAGACAACTGAGAAGTTTAATTTCTCTACCTAGTGGTCAATAATCTATAATATTATTCACCTAGGTTAATAATGGGAATTTGCATTCCTGTACTACGTACTTGATTTTTACAAGAAATTTTTTTATTTTTAATTTGTGTCTTAAATTTGACTAGTAGTGGAAAAAATTGTATATACACCACGGTGGTGAAGCCATTTATAGACCTCGCACCTTATTCCAATAATCTTGGTGCTCGGTCAATAATAACAGTCTTCACCACCTTGGTGTATAATATACTATTATACCCATTAGGGTTTGGAAAAAGCTGTATATACTCTCAGATTAACGACTTTCCTACTATTAGTCCAGTCAGAATAGGAAAAATAGGGGAACTAATTCATGTATTACCAATTCCTTGGGAACTGTGTAGGGGAATTTTCCCTGATAAACATAAAATAAGCGCCCCGACTAGCGGTTGTGCTGGGGGGAGGGGGATTAAAGGTCCCATTTTACAGTTTTTTTACTTATAAATAACTCGAAAACAATGGATCCTAGCAAAAAAATTCTTTACATAAAATTTGAAAGCTCATTAAATTTGCTACAACTTTGATTATATACATAACTGGCTGACCCGGCGAACTTCGTACCACCAATAAAAGTTTTCTGAACTTACAACATTACATTACATATTTTACGTTTGACAGTAACAATAATAACAGTAACATTGTGCTTTTGTTTACAATGTTTACTAATAAAATCAAAACTCCATAACTTCAACCCTTATTTTGACCCACTTCGGGGATGAATTTCGAAAATTCGCTTCTTAGTGGGTGCCTACATCATTAGGGGAAGGTTCACTGAAAATTTCAAGTTTCTAGATTCATTTTTTGGCCTGGGCATTGGTAGATCAGTGAGTGAGTCAGTCAGTCATCACTTTATCCTTTTGTAAAGATAATTATGAAGAAACCCACCGTTTTTGATCCTATTGTGTTGAAGATTTCCACAAAAACCTTTTCCCGCTCTCGCTTTTCATCTAATTTCTTCTTGTAACTCCTCACTCGTTCATTTTACACCAGAATCTTTGATTAGAACATTAAATTTCCTTTAAGAATATATAAGACACGTGTATTTATATATGGTAGGTCAAAAGTTACAGCATTTTTAAGAATTTCGCAAAAAAACGTGATTTTACCAGTAAAGGGTTCATTTCCATTTTTTTGGGGAACTAATTCATGTATTACCAATTCTTTCGACAAGGTCCCCTGATCTACATATAATAAAGGTCTCATTTTACAGTTTTTTTACTTATAACGTTATAACTGGTAAATGGTGGATCCTAGCAAAAAAATTCTTTACATCAAAATGAAAGCTTATTAAATTTGATGAAAACACACCCTTTTTGAGTTTTTGACCCTGCAAAGTTGAAGATTTCCAAAAAACATTACAGTCTCTCGTTTTACATTGAATTTCTTCTTCTAATACCTCACTTGTTCATTTTACACTAGAATCGTTAATTAGAACATTAAATTTCCTTTAAGAATATATAACATACGTGAATTTATATATGGTAGGTCAAAACGGTGATTTTACCAGTAAAGGGATCATTTCTATTTTTCGTTATTGAGGTCTCGTACCACTCATATGTGGTTAGACATATGTATATGACCTACACATGATTTCCTGTGGTTTTTTTTCATCGACGAAACCTCATCTTAGCTGTATAATGGAGAGGTTTATTTATATAAGAAGAATGAAAATGCAAGACATACAGTACGAACAGTAATACTAATTTGGACTGTTCGAAAAAATCAAGGTGTCAATGTCATCATCTTCTTCATCGCCATCCTCGAGGACTGCTGGGTCGTTAAGGCAGGCACAAGTTGGAGAGCAGTGGATGCCTATCTTTCGACACCCACACCTCGAGCCACAACTAGTTACATAATGGCAGAAGATGGAATTTAAAACGTTGGCCGGTGCAAACAAACAAACACGGCCATTCAAACAAACCACTGTCCAGATCAAATCTGGTTATGGTGACAAGTTGCCCAGTTATCGGACTAGCAGTACTTGGTGGCATTGATTTGAGGGTCGCAAGACAAGCACTACTGATGCCACCACATCAAGACGACCTTCAGAATCAGTGTCTGTCAGCGTTGAACAGGGGACTTTCCCCTACACATTTCCTATTTGCCCTTTTTCGTCTATTCTTACTGGACTATATTTTCTTCATTTGTACTCAATTTCAAAGATAATTTGATTTTCTCACAGCATATTATGCGTTATAGTATACCATAAACATATTTTTTCTATCTTTCTTCTAAACTAAATAATATAAATACCTTAAATCTTATATCGTTAAAAATGGGAAAGAAGTAGTGATGGGCACATTCGAATGAAAACTGTGGTATTCGCTAATTGTTAACCATTTGAATTATTAAAATTAGTGCAATAATACCGCAATACATCCTTTCCTTTTTATTACTGTATTATATTTCACATTTGACATTTGTCCATTTATTCCAAGCTTTTAATCTCTAAATTAGATACACTATTATGAATTGTTTTCTAAAATATAAATTACAGATATTGATAGGGGCAAATAAAATTTGTAAAGTATTTCATTTTCAGGCAAAAAAAGGCAAACAAAACAAGCAGGGTTAACAACTGAGAAAGAAATTGCAGGGCCAGTGTCTGAATTCAATGTTCAAGATGAGGTTGTTTCGTTACCTAAAAAATTAAAAATGGATAACAGAGGTGTACTGTGTGATAACTCACAGATGCAAACAAGTTGTATTCAACGAAAATCGGCTCAAAAAATTAGAAGCAAATTTCTAAATCCGCTAAATGTTAAGAAAAAGAACTTCAAAACTCTTGATCGGGGGCATAGCCTTATTCCTAAAAAGAAAAATAGTCAGTATAACAATTTAAAGTTAGGTAGGACACCGCACAAAGCAAATCACATATGTAATGGCAGGCCTATACATAACTCAGGGAAATCTCAAGAACAAAATGCACGTGTGGATAATGTACATACTTTAAAACGTAATGATCACCATGATAACTTTGATAATGCAGACATCATTACAGCAAGTAAACAAGACTTTGTCGAAACAGTTCCTGATAGTGTTACTAATGATAAGAATATCTCAGTATTAAAAACAAATTCATCATTTACAACATGCGACGGCTCTCATGAAAAACGTCCCATTAGACTATATAGAAAAAGGCCGTGTGTTGAACAAAGTAAGAGCATCAAACGCAGTCTTGAACCTGTTACTCAGTCTGATTTGTATCAATTCAAACAAAATATGGAGAATGCTACAACTAATTGTGTTACAAAACCGTGCGAAAAAATGATAGAAACTGGATTTACAGGTGAACGTAAATTGTCACCAAAACGACCAAGTGGCGAACAGTGTGCTGATTTTACGGTTACACAAAACGATATGCCATTAGTGCCTAATCAAGTATCTAATAGGAGGCAAATTCGCCTAAATAGAAATTTTAAAAGTCTTGTTAAAGAAAATAATACGCTTGATACCAATTTAAATTATGAGTGTGATAAAAGGGCTTCAAATGTTAATGTAGTTAAGCACACTGGTGCGCAATTACCTTGTAAAGCTATCGATGTAATGAGAGGTAATATGCCTCAAATGTTTGAACGAACATTAGATCACACAGAAACTGACTTACCTATTAATCATGTCCCAAGCAATTATACAGAAAATCATATTACAGTTCAGTTGCCTGAAACATTACATCATTCACCAGTTGATTTCCAACATGATCTTTGTCACACTTGGAGAAATAAAAATAACATTATGTCCACTATCCAAAGCAACACATTTGGAGTTGAGGAAAATTTGCACCAGCCATCGAGTCACTCAGAAAGTGATATACAAACTATTAATCAAAATAATAAAGTTAAACTGTTTGATAATACAAAGATTAAGCTTCAAGAGAATCACTTAGCGTCTACTGATCTACCTGTAGAAATTTATCGTGAAACTAAAAAGTATAACTACACATTTGAAAATCCTTATTCCCATAGAAAAAATATAGCAAAACGTAAAAAAGTAAAAATTGCACTGCCTGCGCGTATGGGTTTTACAAAAGATGAGCTTACTTGTATAATTAAAGTTCCACCTTGGGCACTTCAGGGATCAAAATTACCTATAATTTTGACACCAATAATAAGAAGAATACATGTTAATAAGTTATCCATATTAGAGGCAACATCATTACTACAGGAACACATCAACAATTACGAGCCCATACTTCAAGTAGACGGATTAGGTAAATAGGCATTAATTGTAGGTATTTTAAAATTTCTACTACTGCTAATTTCAGGGGTAAAATTTATTCTTAAATGTAAAAGAAATAGCTCCACAATAGCGATTAGAAAAGATATAAAGGATAATTCGGTGATCGATTCTGATGATGATGTCACAGATGAAGAAGATATAATTTCAGCGTTTCAAGCTAAAAATGTTATTTTCTGCCAGTTTACCAATGTTAAACACTATAGAAATATATGGCGATTATATCTAAAAAATGGTATCATGCGCTTGAATGGTAAAGATTATTGTTTTAGTACAGCGGAAGGTATTGTTACTTGGTAACTCCAAAAAAAAGTTAGCAATAATTTTGTGTTTTTACATTTAAGTTACCAAATATTTTTCTATTTCCTATGCAATAACATTAGAATAGCAATTAAGAATTTATCGCAATGTTCCTACAAATTTTGTATTGCCATAATAGAATAAGTATTAAGTTTTAACACCAATGCTCGTATTATAGTTATTGTTACTTAATGTATATTTTCGTTTTTTACATTTTCACTTAGGCTCTTTTCATAGTAGGCAGCTTCCAGTCACTACAATCTTTGTTTTGTTTGTTTGTTTAATAATTCGAAGTAATATTCTGCAGTCGAAATTTTCAATAAGTTTTAAAGGTGTAATCATGCAGTGTGAATGCGGCTGTGTACAATTGAAGTTACATGATTTGTAATTTAGGATAAGGCTGTTTTGTTTTCATAAAATTTGAAATTTTATTTTCATTTCATTAATTAAACATATTTTTGTATTGTGGAACGATAATTATTTTGTATCGCCTCATATGGTACTCCCTATATTTCAGTATTTTGGTCTTCTTTTAAAAAATCTTGCTGAAATATTCTCTTTCCTTATTCACTAAAGCATTGTTAACAATGACTTATCTTTTGAGTATGTCATAAACTCATACAGAAACTCACTCTGTTGTGCTTAAAAGTTAAAATAATCTCGCAAACAAATATGGTCATAGTGAGCACAGGTGACTTAGTTCCTCAAATGCTAATTTAATAATAATAAAAATAAAAAATGTAAGCTCTTGCTTGAAAATTTCATTGCATTGACGCAGGGAGTAGACCTAACATGATCAGTAGGTCTGTCATGGTGTGGCAGTAGCATTGCTCATTCCCATAGTATTTGTTGCAGGATCCTTTCTCAAAGGTTGCGTGGTATTGTGGCCTTTCTGACATTTAGTACTTTAAGTTTGGTAAATGTAAATTGATTTTCGCTACTTTGCACAATAGCCTTCAAGGTAAGATAATCTGCAAGTTTGATAGTGTTGATTCCAAATCTTATTTAGGGGCGGTATTTCCATCTCCGTATAAAGTAGCCTATAGTTGTACGTCACAGTTATAGTCCCCAAAAACAACATTTTCAGTATTTCCACCTTCGTGTAACTAATATCTCCCAAATACGTGCCCAACAACTTTATGTGCTTTTTCTGCGTGCAACTATACGTTATCCGACGAATAAGAAAAAGGCATGCGCAATATACCTACTTATGCTTTATGCACGATTATAGAATATAACCTTTCTTCTTTGTTTACAAATAGTGTTTGTGAATTTTTTAAATGAGGATTATGGAAGATTTTTTGGCTTTGTTTGTATCTGACGACGAAGAAATTGTGTGCATAATAGAGCCTTTACGGGATGTATTTTGCTATCGATGAAAAACAAAATTACATACCATTTTCTAGTGAACAGGATAAAGAAAAATAGTTTCTTTGTAACTTACAGTAATTTTTCTTAAGAAAAAGTTCGTCAACGAACTGAAAAAAAATTTCCAATAACTGCAAAATTTCAACATTTGAAAATGGGGAAACTAATCAAATACTGCATGTGTCTAACAGACAACAATGTTATCACTTGGATCTTATAGTAATCCAACTGTCTGTGGAAACAATACAAACATGTTGAAATACAAAGTGTGTGTATAACAATGAACACAATTTATTCGATGATTTGATGCCGCTTTTGTATAATTTAATGTTTTTGGGATGATAGTGATTTCAAATAATAATAATGGCCATGTAACTAATGAAAAACGAGTTCTTCAAAATTTGAGGTAATCACTAAATTTACTTAAAGCTAATCTCGAGTGTATGCTTGTTTATGTAAGAAACTAGTTAGATAACTTCTTAATGGTAGAAAACCTGAGAATGAGACTCCGAGCCATACAAATATTTAGCAACATTCAAGTGGACATAACAACACAAAGAATTATGTGTACCCAAACACAACTTTCTTTACAATAACCAAGCAATACCTCATATATTTCACTCCAAAACCTTTTTGTTATAGCCAACATATGTTGCCAGCTCAGCAGAATTGCACAAATAACTATAATCTCAATTCGTTGGTTGATTGCATCTCGACTGAGCTACTAAATCTTGAAAAAGTGGGGATTACCTGTGGTCTGTTCTTTTAGTTCACTATTTCCAAATATTACATCCCAAGAAGAAGTTTTTCTTGCTTTTAGGGACAATGTTGGCACATTTACTATTTGACAACAATCTGTATTCTAAATGGTATGATTACCCATTCATCCAGCCAAGGGATTGTAGCTTGGCCTCTGTCTCGAGATGCACACTAGCCAATGGTTGGACTGGGGAGCAGACCCCATTCTTCACTTCATAGTCGAGTTGCATATTTTGGGCTTTACTTTAAAAATGAGTATTACTATGTTACTATCTTACACTAACGAATTATTCCTTTTGTTTCATATTAAACTTTGTAACAACTTTTGCAGTGGATTATACTTTAGGGAGGGACATATTCTCCCGTGAGTGTCTTTGTTTATCATGTGCACATTTCACCAACCAAGCTACAATCTTTTGGCTGTACTTAAATTTTAAACAAGGCTTCATCACGCGATCAGTTTTGCCAGTTGTTATAATTAACCACTAGGAAGGAACAGAAAAAGGAATGTTTTAATTTAAGCCTAGAGATATTTGTTGTTTATTGTTGATTGAAGTAATAAAGTAAAACATAATGAATCAACCGTTTACTCTGCACTGTAACGAATACTGTTTGATTAATGATCGTGCAACATCGGCATGTCCTGAAAATATTACAGTAGTAAAGACATTGTTAGAAAACAAATTAAAAACTTACCTAACTGCAATTCAATATATAAAACTAACATAATTATTAGAGCGGGTACTTGGGAATTAGATCCACAACCTTTCCATATTTGTTTCAGTAAAGTAGCAGCTTGATCCAATTGTCCCCTTAATGTTTTACACACAGCTATATTATAATGGATTACGGCACGTGCACTTATCAGGTTAGTGGGAAACCATTCTTTAATAAAATAGCTGAGATTTGAATCAAAAAGCAAAACTTACATACTCGACGGTGGATTAGTTGCAATGTTATCCTTTTCATTAATTATTTCACTAACAGGAAGATGTAATGAAATATCTTTTACATTTTCTGGATTTAAATGTTCTAGCGCATCAGCAATTTTATCTAACAAAACCAGTGCTTCCGCTGCGTACAAATGTCCTAATAACCTATGTCACTATGTATTTTATTAAATGTCACACACTAACGTTTAATTACCTGTGCACACCTAACAATTTTGGTTGAGTTAAAAGGTTACGAGCATATTCTAAAGCTAGCAAGTAGTCTCCTAAACATAGGCAAACGTAAGCACTTGCGGCCAGGATTGAATTTTTGAGTGCCGATATACAATTTGGTGATAAAGGAACAGATGGAGCTGGACCTGGACTGGGTGGGGGTGCTGGAGGTGTTACCCCAGGAATCAATAATAACGGAATTGGAGAAGTTGTATCGGAAGGTAATAAAAGATACGCATTCCGTAAACACAGTGACGCAAACTCTAATGTAGGTACTGGTACTGCATATGGTTCTCCTTCCACACTAAAATATGTTGTTAGACAACAAACTTAACGTAGGTACAATGTACTTACCTATACTTCTTATCATTCGATAAGTTTTTTGTGAGAACTATCTTCTGATGTTTTTTTGTTCCTATTATTTCAACAACCATATCTTTTAATTTCTTTTGTATGTTAAAATCTATTTCGTTTGACTGAAAAAGTAAGCGTTTTAGGTATACAAAACAAATTGTCTAATTTACCTCTTTGTGAACGTGAATGCAACATTCCGCAAGTCTTAGCCACAATCTGGAATTGCGATGGTATCTTCTAACCGCAATAATTAGACAATCAAATGCATCTGTTGAACGGCCAGCATGTAAGAGCGATATTCCTAAATTATAGATTAATTCGTGATACCTCGAACTGCCTAATCTATAAAGGGGTTTATCTTCTAAAATATCATTTATTTAACATATCAACAAACTCCTCCCTATTTATATACCCACCATTTGTTTTATTTTGATTAAATTCTATATCCGCTTTTATTGCTTTTTGATAATGGTGACAAGCTAAATGATGTTTACCCATAGCATGGTATATTGTTCCAAGGTTATTATAGAGTATCACACTATACGATTCATCTGTCGTGCTAAAACGGTCATCCAGTCATCATTATTATTATATAAAACAAAAATCACATCTAACATTACCTAGAATTTAGATCTCCCTCGGGATTAATATTATTTAAAGTTTCCACTGCAGCTTCATAGTTTCCTTCTAAATACAATAAATTTGCTTTCAGAAATACAGTACCAATATACTGAAAGAAAAATAAAAATTAATCTTTTAGACGACAACATTATGTAGTATATTCTAACAGGAATGTTTTATTAGTTATTTTTACATCTCGACAATATAGCATCCTATGCACTTCTTTAAGAGAAATCATCAATAGTCTAAAAAATAGCAGCACCAAGAATATCTATGGGGGTTAAATCCCAAAATAATCAAAGGTCAAAGCCGCACGTGATGTAATGGTAAACCAAATGGTAAGACTCATTGCCTCCTATGGTGCAGGAAGAAAACAATCAGTAGCCTTACAGGGAAACATATCGGAGCCACAGATGTAAGTATCGGGGTTCCTCAAAGATCTACTTCTGGCCCTGTACTTTTCATCATGTATATAAACGGAGTATTTGTTATACCAGGGAGTAGTAAAATTGTATATGCAGACGATTGCACTTTTCTTGTAAAATCAAACGAATATTGTGCACTGCGGAAACTAATAGACAAAGCCCTGAGTCACTCTCATAACTGGTTCTCTAGTCATCGTCTTGCATTAAACAGAAGCAAGACTCAAATCCTACACTTCTCACTTAACAAGCAAACATTTGCAAACGACTCAAAATTTGTTAAATTCCTGGGCATCTGTGTGGACGGTAAGTTAACATGGAATGCACACATTTTGTGGACAGGCTGAGTCGAAACATTTACGCCCTGAAATATCTCTCCAATACTGTATCTTTTGAGGTCTCGAGAGTGCCGTATTTTGCACTCCCACATTTCTTTTGGCATTCTTGTGCAACTCAGCGGAAATGTCCAGAATACAGAGCTTGCAGCGAAGGGGAGTTTTCCCTTATAGGGCAGACTGCAAAACCAAATTCACCAACTTTGGAATCGTCACAGTTCCTGCACTATACATCATGGAGGCAGTGTGCTATGTGAAAAAACATCCGGAACTATTAGAAAGAAAGAACCATGAGTACGACAGCTTAATTAGATTAACTACATCTGAGAGAAGCTTTGTTTTCATGGGTATCCGATTCATTAACAAAATGCCACTACATGTGAGGGATGGGTCCCTCGAATATTTTAGGGTTGCAGTCAAAAATATTCTCCTATCAAAGGCGATATACTTGTATGATGAGTTTCTTAATCTAAAACTGACTTAAGGTCAATCCCAATCAGTCTAACGTCTTTTCTCCTTAAGACACTTGAAAGATTGTGCGACAGACATATAAGGGATACAGCGCTTGTACGACTCCCGCTGCACCCTAATCAACATGCATACTCTCCAGGAAGATCCACAGAATCAGCCCTACATTCTGTTGTGGGGAGGATTGAGAGATCGCTGGACTATAAACAGTCCACCCTGGCAGCATTCATAGACATAGAAGGGGCGTTTGACAAAACAACCTTCGAAACAATTGAAGCTGCACTACGCCACCATGGCGTAACTGAGGTCGTACGAAGCTGGATTGTACAGCTACTGAAATTCAGGGCAGTGCACATCAGCGTAGGCGACATAACGGTGAGGTGCACAGTAGTGAGAGGATGCCCCCAAGGTGGGGTGCTGTCACCACTTCTGTGGAACCTAACTGTAAACAGCCTGCTCTGTCGTCTCAACGACAGCGGCTACTATACGCTGGGCTATGCGGATGATATATCTATCCTAATAACCGGCAAGTTTGAGGCTACTCTGTGCAGTCTTATGCAAGCAGCCCTCAGAGTAACCGAAGAATGGTGTAAAGAACACTCCCTGTCCATAAACCCGACAAAAACGGAGGTAGTTCTATTCACAAGGAAAAGGAAGATTCAGGGCCTTCGGGCTCCTCTACTCTTCCAAAAACACCTCCAGTTTTCAGAGTCAGTGAAGTATCTAGGTATTACACTTGACAACAAACTGAACTGGAGCAAACACATCCAGCTTAAAGCGGAGAAAACAAATAGGGCCTTCTGGCAATGTCGCCGCGCAATGGGAAGACTTTGGGGCCCGTCCCCAAAGGCTGTCCTGTGGCTGTACACCGCTGCGATCAGACCTATGTTTTGTTACGGAGCAATTGTCTGGTGGCCTAGAACCAGACTCTCCACAACCATAGCACTTCTTAACCATGTGCAAAGACTAGCGTGCCTCTCGTGCACGGGCGCAATGCGAACGACTCCCACAGCCGTCATGGAAGCCCTCCTGGGTCTGCGTCCACTGGATCTCCACGTGAGGGAGCAGGCCACGGTGGCAGCCTTGCGTCTGAAAAATAAGGGGTTGTTGAACAGCAGAGGTATTGATGTGGGCCACTCCCGAATTCTGGGCGAGGCATTCAAACGACTGCCTATACTAGAAGGACGGTCTGACTCACTCATCCCTCGATTTATACTAGGGAAAAACTACCGCATCTTCTTTGATGCGGAAGTGGCATCCCAACCAGACATATCCATCTTTACAGACGGATCTAAAACAATGGAAGGAACAGGCACAGGAATTTATTCCAAAGAACTGAGCCTCCATATCAGCCAACCACTAGGCAAAATTTCCACTGTCTTTCAGACAGAATTAGCAGGAATAACGCTTAGTGCAAGTATAATTCTTATGCACAGCATAAAGAATAAAAGTATCAGGATCTCCAGTGACAGCAGAGCCGCTCTGCAGTCACTAGGTCAACACAAAATTACCTCTAGGCTGGTTTCCGAGTGTCACCAAATACTAGAGCAAGTGGCAAACAGCAATACCCTCGAGCTTGTATGGGTCAAAGGGCATGCTGGAACAACAGGCAATGAAAAAGCCGATAAGTTAGCCCGACTGGCCTCAAAACAACAGTTTCATGGTCCAGAGCCGGCTCTCCCACTTACAGTATCAACTGTAAATAACTTAATAACTCAAGACACTCAAGAAGGTTAGGTGGAACTTGATGTCAGAATGCCGTCACGCGAGTGAGGCCTTTAGAGGACCATCTCGTAGTCTGGCGCGCTTTTGCACAGGGCTATCTAGAAAGAACCTGCGGCTACTTGTGGGCATACTTTCTGGGCACTGTAAACTTAACAAGCACATGCACCGCATGGGCTTGGTTGAATCACCATCCTGTAGAGGATGCTACACAGAAGATGAGACGGCGCAACACATACTTTGTGAGTGTCCCGTACTTGTCGAATTAAGACGATCCATGTTGGGGGACTCCTGGCCGGACATGGCTAAGATTAGAGCCGCTTCCCCGTCCAGCATCCTCAGGTTTATCTCACGTGTGGGATGGCTTGAGTGATGATGCGGGGCCGAACGACTCTAATCAGGGAGGCAGCACAAAGGGCCCGAATAGGTGGCCTACGTGCGAGTGGACTTTTGACCACCCTCCCATCGTAATCCAGAATCCAGAATCCAGACTTAAGGTCATCCTGGTGCATAACCACAAGTTATGCGCATAGATTGTAACGCTTGTCTTTTTTAATGTGTTATAATTATATATCTGTTAATCGACGATGTAAAGTCAGTATGTGTTGTGCAAAAATAAAAAATGAATTTAATTGAATTAAATTGATAGAATGTAAATAAACGACACATAATAAGATTAAGTAAGACTTTTACACCTCGCCATGTTCGCTATTCTTTTCTGGACTAAGCGTAGTAAAGACATATCTACTTTAAGACTAAAAGTGCGTGACTCGCATTTATCTTTGTTACATTCATCTGATAAGAAATTATAAAGATTAAGCTGTCATATGGAAATAAATAATATTACATACAATCAATAAAGTTTCTTTCAATTAATTAAAAAAAATTTATGTGAGAAGTTCAACAATAACATTTTAGTTGAACAGTACCATATACTTATATGAACAGTACAATGGTAACATTTTTTAAATCAATAAAACCCCTCTTAATCATATGTAAAATGTTGGGTTTAATTTCATTTAATATTACCCTAAACAAATGTTCTCAATCAAATATATACGTTAATTCTATAAAATATCTGCTATTACTAATTGTTTCTGTACTTTATTCTCATCATGTTGCCACAATTCAGATTGCAGATATCCACACGATACTTTTTAAAGTTCAAGAAGTACTTGCTTTCATTTTTACAATTATTATCTGGTATTGTAGTGTGTACTTTCAAAATTATCACATAAAACTACTTGAGGAATTGGAGGAAGTCACGATCGAACTTCGTAAAATCGGTATATGGATCTACTATGGAAAAAAAAGAAAAGAAATTTATTTGCAAATGGGTTGTCGTGTGATCATCGCTGGAATTAGTATCACTGGCCAAGCACTACGGAAACAGAACAACGTGATGTCTTACTCACAGCCGATTCTTTATTTGGGAATCATCTTAAGTTCTGCATTATTTCAGTTGATAGTTACATTTATATCAATTCTCGAGAAGTATTACAAAATATTAAATGACCATTTGTCTCAATTACATAATTATAAAGACAACCAATTACGAGACAACCTAAAATTAGAAATTACCTCATTTTTAAAAACAAAATTGGAGATATTACGAATTATTATGACACTACATCACAAATTATATATTATTGTGAACACAGTTAACAAAGCATTTGGAATCAGTTTACTTACATTATTTGGAGTAATATTCATCTTAATAATTGTAGATATGTACTACTTAATACTGCTAATGGAGAAAAGAGAAAGAATTAGCAATTTAGCAGTAATTGCAGTTGCCTGTAATTGCTTTCCTAGTGTTGTTGATGCAATAATTATGTGCTATTTATGCAACTCAGTCAAGGAAGAGGTAGAACATGCTCATCACATCAACTAATATTATTCATGATGTTTTTCAGATGAACTTATCTGGAGTTCTAATTCACCAATTACAGATATCGAATAGAAATCTAATTATAGAAATTGACATATTTTCCCTTCAATTAATCCACGAAAAAATAGAGATCAATGCGGCAGGATTATTTCCTATTAATTATGCTTTGATTTTTTCGGTACGTTACATTTTATAAACACGAAGTCTAACAAAAAAATTGCTATTGTAGATTATTGGTGGGGTAACAACAAATTTGGTGATTTTAATTCAATTTTCAAGGGCTTAAATTGCATGAGTGCAATTACTCAAAACTTTAATTGTTTATGTAGGACGTGAATTAGATATTGCAAATAGTGATGGTAACTGATACACCCAAATACACACGGAAAATGGGAGAAGATATACAAATATTGTGTGAAAGGATCTTAGTTAATAATCGTTAATGTATTCCTAAATCGGTAATACCTTCATTATCAAAATCTGAGAAATGACAGAGGCCCCCAAATGTATAAATCCGTTGCTAGTTCAAAATGGACTTGCACTTGCATTATATTCTTTTGCGAATCACATTTACGACTGTCATAGCTTTGAGACTAAAAGAATAAACGTGTAAAACTAAATGTTACTACAAAAATTGCAAAGCAATGATTACTGTCTCATTAAGAAATCTGTCTTTTGGGGGGCGGGGAGGGGGGCATTTAGGTGGCCCCATCACAATGTTGTGCTTGTGAGCTCCGCAATATTAAATCCAGCCCAGATCCACTGCATGGCATCTCTTAATATAGGTGCATTTATTATATAATTGTAAATTAAATGTTATTATTTACAGCTCACCGAAGCAAACAAGATAGTCGGATAATATGTGAACTAAAAGAATTTTATTTCAAGCGGCAAATATTTATTTTAGTACATTCACAAATCAAATTTATACTTGATAGTATTGTTTGGAGTTGTGTGTTAATTTCTTTAGCATCAACAACATCTCTATTGATTCTATCTAGTTATTAGACAAGTAACAAAAAGAAAAAGACAACAGTGCTAGCTCCGCCCTCTCAGCTATCATGTTTGCTTTGGTCAACTGTAGGTAGGTTAAGTTAATCTTCTTTTTCTTTTTTCTCTTATGTGCAAGGTAATGTTTTTTCCTTTATTTTCGGCCCTCTCCCCCATCAGTACCACTACATTCACTCTAAAATTGTAATTATGTTTTTATAAAAACCAATTTACGTTTAATACAATTAATGATGGTAATTTCCAATACCTAAGGAGGTACCTAATTTCCGTAGGTAAAAGTCGTATTGACTGAACTATGAACATGTATTTTGTTATGACGCGGAAATCAAGAAGAAAAGAATTTCTTTTCATAATGTCACAAAGTGAATATGATTTCAACAAAATTGAATTTAGAGCAAGTACATACATCTTAAATCATTATAAAAAATGTACAAGGAGTCTAGCTAGGACTTGTATAAGTAGTGAATTGAAGTTTACTGGATTTACCAACTGTACTTGTCACACTTTGTTTATGATTATACACTTGTATAATTCCGTTATTCACAATCAGATTAGGTGGACAACAGTAAATTTGGATTATCAATATTCATGGCAACGTTTCTTTATATAAAAATTTAATCCACTCTATTTCATTTTATCTACATGCATTAACATATTAGATAAAATGTAATAACCATGAACAAATTTTGCCTGTCAATTATATTTATTGATTAACTGCTAAGTAAAGGCTGACCAAGAAATATTAGTTTTAATCGTCACAATAGAAAAACAGATCAATAATACTTTGTGTTATTAGATGTCGATATTATCATATACACAAACAAGAAAGGTTTCTCTGTTTTAACACATGCAAAGTAAAAATGTCGAAAACTTATTATCAAGCTCTTAAACCCATGTTAATACTCGGAAGAGTTTCGGGATTAATTTCATTCGCATTTAATGAAAAATCATACAAAATATCCAAGCTAAGTGTGTACATCAATATATTTATTAGTGCAGGTTATGCTGCAACATTTGGATATCACTATGTAGCTTATCGCTTATTTAATCAACAATTAATGTTACGCACGATTGGTATTATAAAAATAATCATATCTGTAATATTAATTTCAATGGTATGGATATTTAGTGCACGTTATCAACAAAAAAGCATAATCATTATAACGCGCCTTATGAACATTGATAAAGATATGAAAAAATTAGGAGTATGGACAAGTTATGACAAATTACAGAAAACTATTAATCGTCACATTGGAATGCGAATCCTGATATATGGTTTCATTACTGTAGGGGATATAATAGCCACAGTGATGGTAACTAATCATTCTATTTTAACGATACTAACGCAAAAACTACTAATAAAAATGCCAGTATTAATTAATACCGTATTAAATTTGGAAACTACAACTTATATAAAAATTATAAGAAATAATTTCAAAACACTGAATGACCATTTAACTTCTTTGGAAAACACAACAAATGGATACTTAACGGATGGTATAAAAGTTATTAAGCTACGTACGTTTCAAGGAACAAAACTGAAAATGTTACGAGTAGTATGCGCAATGCACCACGAATTGTGTAAGATAACAGAAATTATAAATGAAAGATATGGGAGGGTGCTATTATCAACGTTTCTATATACATTTGTGACCATAGTTGTTAACTTATATTTATGTAATACTATTTGGCGTAAATTCTTAGTTAATCACAAAGAATTAGTAACAGCTCAGTTAGTAACGGATTGCATTATATGTGCTTTTGAAACAATATACATATGCCATATTTGTCATAGTACAGTTGAGGAGGTATGCAGTCGTTAGATCATTTCAATGTACACTTTTCGAGTTTTGTAGAGTAGCAAATCTGGAACCATTATACATAAGATTGATACTGACGATAACATGGTAAAAGACCAAATTGCAATGTTTACACTTCAAATTGCACATAAAAGAGTGGAATTTAATGCCGGAGGTTTATTTCAAATCAATTACTCTTTGATCTTTTCTGTAAGACATTAATAAAAAAAATGTGCTTTGTAATAAATAATTCATTGTTGCAGATTATGGGTGGCGTCACTGCTAATTTGGTAATATTGATACAATTTTCAGCTGGTTAAAATATATCATGTAATAATGTAAAAAACTAAGCACAATTAGACAAATACGTATGAATTTTACAGATTTGTTCTTTGTATTGCCGTTCTGATTATTGGCAGATATGTAACAATCCACAGTGCACAATATATTACAGCAGTAAAAAATTCCGTCAATTTGAATATCTTTCCTTATAGATATAACCTATTTGATTGTATTGGAAACTGTAATTATCCCCCGTGACAAACTTCTGGTGGTCATTTCAGTAACTGCTGTAAGTAGGTAGAATATTGTTTAAGGGTTTTTAAATAGTTTTAATTAAGTACAAGGTCATTGAATAAAGGAAACTATTCAATCGTAACATGCACAACCACTATCCACTATTTACACTGAGCCACCACATTAGAAGAAGACAGATTCAGGGCACTTAATCTTATTGGGTTACATTCATTTACGTTCTGCTAATTGATTTTTTTTGTAGAATAAAGTGCAAAACATGGTAAATCATTGTATGTACAAATGAAACTAAAGCGCTCATCAATTTGTTAAGAAATTATATGATTATGCCCAAGATTTCCTATAAAGAATCCGCACTGACTAAAGAAATATCCATAAGATACATAGGAGTCTTTGGAAGAGAAATTTGGGAAATTGAAATGTAGCCATTAATGATAATTTTTTTAACCAAAATAACAATATTGTACATCGTTGAAAAGCTCTTTCAATGACAATTTCAAATTCAAAAAAAAAATTTGTTAAAAGTAATTTTTATTTAATTATTATTACAAAATACCGTTTAAATAGTTGGTATCAACGCAAAAGAACAAAACTCAAGTCCTGTGACTATCTTAATTTCTAAATAATTAAAACAAAATTTTTAGTAAACGGTATTTCTAGAATTTTTAATAAACAGGGTATTTCTAGAATTTTTAATAAACAGTGTTTTTCGAAAATTAAAATAGAAAATAAATACAATATCTCTCATTAAAGTAAATGTTCAAAATGTCTTCCACTTTGATCAATGCACTTTTGAAGCCTAACCCTAAATAATCTCACATTGTTTAAAGTCATAGGAGTAATCGGTTGAAACGCCTCTCGAATTCAAATTTTCATGTCATCTCGTGTTGTGGCAGCTGTTGATATATTTGCGATTTAACAGTTCCCCAAAAATAGTAATCGATAAAGGTAAGGTCCGGTGACCTTGGCGGCCAAGGAACAGGGCTTCCTCTACTTTATTAGGGTACAGTAAATCCAATTCAGGCGCGCACCTCTGACTGTTGTTTTGCTTTAATTATTTAGAACTTAAGATAGTCACAGGACTTGAGTTTTGTTCTTTTGCGTTGATATCAACTATTTAACCCTTATCCGGACAACGTGTGTCTGTTGGACACAAGCTCTTAAGAAATGCTCTATTAAAAAACAACAAATTGACTTTGGACATTGATATTTTTTGTATTCCTCAATTACATGAATAACTAAAGATTCGTATAAAGAAAAAAATATCATTTCAAATTATAAGGGAAATAAAAATTATTGTTTTCATTTGTTACACAACCGTATAAGATGTGTCCATTGGACACACACCTACTTGTTTCATCTACTTAGCAGCGGCTACGTTGTTATAACTTATAAGTGAAACAAAATGTCAATCGCATACATAAAATTGTTGTAACTGTTATTAAAAAAAATGTTTATTTCAAAAATAAGGGAAATAAAAAGTATTGTTTTCATTTGTTACACAACCGTATAAGATGCGTCCATTGGACACATACTTGTTTCATCTACTTAGCAAGTGAAACAAAATGTCAATCGTATACATAAAATTGTTGTAACTGTTTTTAAAATAATTCAGTTAATAAACTAATACATAATATACTTTATTTTACGTAAATATGTAAAGAAATTGCAAAAGCGTGTGTCCGGGAGACCCACGTTGTCCGGTTGTGTTACAAAAAGATGTTGCCCGGATAAGGGTTAAACGGTATTTTGTAATAATAATTAAATAAAAATTACTTTTAACAAATTTTTTTTAGGTAAAATTTTATAAATCGTAAATATTAACAAAAGTACAAAATATAATACCAGGAAATAATACACTGTTGAATAGGGTTTTTTGTCGAGAATTTGATGGTAAATAAAAATACAGGGTGTTCCATTTAAAATATTCGTATAAATTCTATTTAAAGTTCACAAAGTTTGAATTCTCATTTTAAACACTCGGTATAAAATTAATCACTTAGTTTTTTTTTGTACAGTAACACGACATTAGGGTAATATTATTCGTTAAATAAATATTTCCTTTTTTGAAGAATAGCTTAGTTATGAGTATTACAGTCAGACCTTGAATTGTACCAAATTTTGACAAAATAATTAATAACTTGGCAACCGCACATCCAATATAAAAAAAAATTTCAGGCGTGATATAAATATGGTTGGTCGATACATTAAGAGAAAAAAAATACAGGGTGTGCCATTTAAAAAAAAGGGACATTTTCCTGCCACGTGAAAATGCAACATACTGTAGATATAAGAATATTTTTAAAAGATGCGCAATTCAAATCAAAGCAACCTTTATTTGAAACTTTTTTCTGTATCTTCAACCCACATTGAGTTATCGACCGATTACGGAGCAGTGGGACACCCTGTATATGTCCCTACCTAAAGTACATTCCATAACAAAAGTAGTTGCAGTTGTAATATAATAACAAAGTAGAATAATTCATTAGCATACAAGAATGTTTTTTTGAAGTATTGTTATGATCTGTAGAATCTTTGCAAAAAAGAACGTCATTAACTGGGACAACCTTGAAATTTTTGTGTAGGTAGGTAGGTAGCCTGATATACAGCGTTCAAAGTGCTTTAAGCCCCATGGGTAAACATAAGGGCGAAAACAAAAAAAATATATAAATATGATACCATTTCATTTTGTTCCTCCATTTTTTTGATTTCTTCACTTGCGCCACTCAACGAATGAGTCATTAGGAAACACCTGGCTTTGTACCTGAGCAATTTTTTCTTAAATTGTTCAATTGTAGCACTTGAAACTGTACAGACCTGATTAAAAATAGTTTAATTAAGTTAAAAACACCTAAGGAACTGTACCTTTTTGTCTTTATCATTAACTTTAGAAACCTTTTCACCTTGCTTCAAAACAACTGGATTACTATTGAATAATTGGTTTTCTAGAAAACTTAACAATCCTGAAGCTTTATCCAATTGTTTTGTACTCATTTGTAGTTCCACTAAAAGCAATCCAACTTGTTGAGCCAAGTTTTCATCTGTATTTATATATTAAGATCCGTTCAAACTGTAACGAGATATACCTACCCATTGGTTCGATGAATTTATACACTCTTTCCATAATTCTTGTAGCCTGTGTGTACTGTTTTTGGTGATAAAGTAAAACAGCTTGGTTATAATGTGCAACACAATGATCAACATCATCAAGTTTTTCCAGTCGTAATTTAAACTACATTATACAGGAATGTTACTTAATTTTAGTATGTGCTTCTCTCACCTGTGAATAAAAGGATACTAGATTCTTCTGAAATGCTTCCGTAGATCTTAAATCACTTTTATAATATTCTGCAACAAGTTTATTGTGTGCGACTTTTAAATCAAATGTTCGACTTTCCAATTTGTTGATACTTTGAAGACAAGCAGCGTAGTTAAACCTAATAAAACAGAAGTTTAATACTGTCACATTATCGAAGAGCGAATGTAATACTTCTGAAATTCTGTTAATGCAGTCTGAGCAATTTCTCTTTCCTGTTCTGAAGCACAATCCATTGATTTTTCTTCCTCTTTTTCAGTCATTTTCAGTGTATTGTTATTTAATTATTAAGTCGAGGTATAAAATTGTTGATTGTTGCTTAAAACGTTAAAAATAAGGCTTAGGTTAAATTTTAACTTTTAACCTAAGAAATAAGGTTAAGCTTAACAATAAACTGACAATAAACAGGACAGGACGCCACCTGCTGGGTGATAACAGTACTATAGCCCATTCCATAGGCGCCACAAGCAACAGGTAAAATAATAGTTATTTATTATACAAGGAGGTAAAGTAAGCGATTTTAGCGCGAGTCAAGTCGGGAGGCAGTTAGAATTATGTGAACGCTAAATTTAACTTTTCCCTCTTGTCAAGACCTGTGCTCATGTATAATTCATTATTGTCGACGGCACCGTTTAAATACGCAAAGATCAAAGCAACTTTGACGTTTGACATTTCATAGAAAAATGAGTAAAATATTAGACCCATTTGGGACATGGATTATGTCAACTCCCTGAGACCCATTTGGCGCCTGCTTCACTGACTATATTTTTGCTAATTAACGTTTAGGTAGGTACTCTACAAGGAAAATGTAGTAAATTTTTAAATAACATTTGCCTGCATATTCGGCAGCGCCTGTAATTGTATGACTTTTACTGATTAATTGTGTCAAACGAAATCTCTTCACCACAACACTCTCACTGTTATCTATCCTGGACTTGTTCTCTCGTTCATTTCAGACTTCGGGAACTTGTGCTGAAGGTGTCGTAAAGCTTGACCGTACCACAACAAAATAACACCCTCCGTTCGATGTCCGATATCAAGTATAGAAAAATAATAAGACATTTTAGTGAAATGATTTGTTATTTATTACAACAGAACTTAGTTAAAGCGTTGATTGAATAATTACATATTCAATCAACGGTTAATGGTAAAACCAAAGAGTATCGATAAGTTGGCGATCGCCGGCTCTTCCTCTGTTTTATGGTGCAGATTAATATGTATCTACTAAAATATTATTTTTGTATGATTTCACAGTAGGTATATATTTGTTATAATAACCATACCTAAGTAATGACGAACAAAATTCATACAAATGATAAAGAAATCTATTTTTCTTGTTCATTAAAGTAAATAAACTGATGAAATACAACATGCGACAACATATACAGTACAGGAAAACTATGATATTGTTATTATTTATAGTTATCGGGATGACACTGTAAATGTTCGAAATGTGCTCCATTGCGGTGTAGACAGTGTTCATAACGATCACGCAGATTTTGAAACATATTCTGGAACATAGGTTGCTTCAGAGGTGGTGGTTTCAGATCGGGGGAATGTGATGGGTAGGGGAACTTAGTCCTACGGGAAATGATTCGTCCTAGAAAGATTTCTTGAAGTATAGCCATAGACTGTCGAGCGGTGTGGCAGGTCGCCCCGTCTTGTTGCAACAATTATCTATTCATCTGAATGTTGTTGGCACGACAAAACCTTCTTAGATCCCGAATAAATGGTTCGCCACCATGTTCCTATAACGTTCTTGGGTAACAGTAAGAGGTATCCATCATCATCTTCAATGAAATACGGACCTAGCACGGTAGCACGCAGTTTCCTGATACTGCACACCAAGTCATCACACGCACATCATGTAGCGGACTCTGGACGATAACGTCTGGCCTATCGAAACCCAGGAAGCGAGTTGTTTGGTGATTGATAAAACCGTCCAAGTGAATGTAACTTTAAGTCGGAGAACCACACGTTGAGTAAGAAATCTGGATTCTCGTACACAATGGCCAAAAACTGTGCACAATATTCAATCCTGAGATACTGTATATTTTGGCGCATACCGTTATAAAAAAAAGGGGTTAATATGTACAGATTTCAATATTTTGGTTGTGAATGAATATTTGACGTTTGACACATCTTGTTTTGGGGCTTAAAGGAATACATTCATAAATAATAAGATACGTACCTACCATATACGTAAATGACTTTATTAAAATGGATTTGTATACGCCACTATTCTAATGTCGTGAAAAGCAACGTTTGATGTTTGTTATGAGCAATAATGTCGAAATTTGTATGAAAATGAATACATATATATTTCATCTTCCATGATATAATACTAATACCGTTGAGTGAAGTTATTTATAATACCTATTTATCATTCGTGCAATCGACAGAGTAAAACTTTTTTGGGAGACAGTTACTAAAAAAATAGATCGGATTCATCGGCAGTACGGCAGAATGTATAGTCACAATCCATGCAAGTATTGACAATTAATCAACATTCTGTGGCTCGATATGTCCGGCAGGGGGTAGTAGAGCCCGAATGAGGTCTACGTACGCGTGGACTTAGGTGTCCCATCCTCCATTCTAATTTACCATTCACTGCGCACCTTCCTCTTCATTTTCTAATAAATTTAAACTTAAGATTCTTCTTCTCTGGTAAAGAACCCGCAGAACACTAAAATAAATCTAGTAATCATCAACATTAATAAGATGAAATGTTTACATTGCCAGTGTCAGTGATAAGGCATATATTATGGCCGTAACAAAATTAAATCCTTGTGGAATAAATGCAATTGTTTGATTGTATATGAAAGTATTCAAAGTGGAACCAAGAAGTAACGATATCGAATCAAAAGAAACCATTGCTGCATACAATCTTCCGATTTCTTCCTTTGGGACCAACTTAGACAACAGTAAATGTGATAAAGGCGCTACACAACTGCCAATGCTTAGTAGACAAGCCGCTGCAACACATTCACATAGGTACCAAATTATAAGATCAACACTAGAAAGTACCTACTCACCTCCATAAATTTGCCAAGTTGCATTCGCAAAGCCTTGCACCAAATAACCCGATGTATTCAAAAGCAGGGCAATTATGATAGTAGTTGTTTCTTTTATCCGCATAATATTTACCAACACTTTAATGCATACTACACATAATATAATCCAAGTAAGTAAACTAAATGCTACGAATAGTGTGTAGTCTTCTAACGACCAAGTGAATTTTTCGCGTAAGTATAGGAAAATAACGCTACTGTTAGAATATTTTCCACCCATAAATATAACGACTACTCCAAAAATACACAATAGAACTGTTCGGTTATTATTTTCTCTTCTTCTAAATATCATCATCATAGTTTCCTTGATGGGGCTAAGTTGAATCAAACTACTCCATTTCCTCTGTAAATTTACAAAAGTTGTAGGTTATTATGGAAGATTGAACAATAAAAGTACATGCTACTCTTTGAGAGATTTTTGATCGAACTATACAAAAGGATGCTAAATGAATAGGCGTGTAATTTTGTAAGTCACATTTACTTCGAAGCCGTAGATTAAAAATATTAAAATACTTAATGTGTGCCTACGGTTTAGACAGATAGAACATGGTGAAATTTTCCGTCGTAATTAGTGACGAGTGCAACAGTCACGATGCGCCGAGTATACATTGACACTGTGATTTATACGAAAATTCGGAGTAAACTGTAAATTTTCTGAGGGTGGGATTAAAGGGAGGGGTGTCTAATCTCTTGAAATGCATTTTTACTAGATTTTCGGCATCTCTGTGATTCTTCTTTTAAAAGATCATCAACGGTGGGGGGCATCAAAGAAAAAATTAAATTCTGTACAACCGCAAAGATATTTAGACTTTATTATTTTTAATTTACGGTTAAGATCCCCACACTGTTCCTTACTTCACTTTCATCCACATTTAATGACTCTTCTATGCAAAACCAAGTAAACATCCAAGCTAAAAACTGGCATGTGGCGCATATTACGTATATTGTATTGTAACCAAACGCAGTAAAAATATAAGAACACGATGTAGTTCCAATCAACATACCAATATTAGATGTGGCTTCGAGAAACCCCAGTCTAGAATATTTGCTAAGATCATTTTGAATTTTATTTATGACAAAATCTCACCTTATTCCTCTATTTTCTTCGGGAACGGTGTCGGCTACATAACTTATACATGCGGCCAATAATGATATTTTAGATCCAAAAATGCAGAATGGTATTTCGTGTAACAAAAAGTACCACGGCGAAATGTAGGGTAATGAACTTACTACTGTCATTACCACGTACGACATCAATAATCCTAAAATAAAATAAATGTCAAAATCCATGATAGATTAAAGGTATTGTTTTAGGATTCCATTGCGTGAGCAAGTGTCCCATTCCCAAATTTCTCTTATAAGTGGAGTAAGTAATATAGATACTTCGTATCGATAACCACATTTATAATAAAAAATTCGTCAAAAACTCGAATTTAGTGATTTAGGTAATCTACACTTGAACACTTAACAAATGAAACAATAAAAATATTAATAAAGGCAACTCAAACTAAACAAGGAAAAGAACTTATTCATGTTAGTAACATTTAAGAAAAGGTAATAATAAATAATAATATAAAATTAATCAAAAACGGATATTTCAGTTAGGTACATAAGGTCGGAGTAGAGCGGGGCGTGCAGCGGAGTGTGCAAAACAAGCTTATCTTAAATACAGAGTACCGGCGGTATCAGCACATCGGTCTCAGTGCAGAGCGTGGACGCAGACAGGGCCGGCGCTACCGGCGGTGCAACATGTGCATTTGCACGGGGCGGCACCGCTTCGGGGGGCGGCAAAATTGGGTACAAACTTTTGTAAATTTATTAATTATTGTAAATTAGAGATGAATTTGATATATTATGCAACACTAGGTCAGATGTCAAGAGCTGAGGTTGGTAATAATAATTTATTTATTTTTGTTTATATTTAAGTTTACATACTTAAGTAAGAGCTTAAGCCATATCGTCAGGCCCGGATTAAACAATTGAGGGGCTCAGGGCTCTTTACGTGAAAGGGGCCCTTTTCAAACTCATCCAAATTATTTTACATGATAAACATTAAAATAAAATCATATGAATATAAAGTAAGTAAATAAATGTATGTAACAGTAGAACCTCGCTAATCCGACCTCGGATGGTCCGATTCCCCGCTTAGTCCGACCATCTCAATGGCAGAATATCGCGGAAAAATCAAGGTTGTCGTCTGCTAAGCAAAAGAACATTGTACACTTTTTTCGTCCTGCTTAAGAACAGAACATTTTTTACCGTGTGATTTATCATGTTTTAAACAGTTGAGAGCAAATTGGCATAAGGTATGTACAGTTGTTAAACTTTCACTTATGTACATACTGTACTGTATTGTGATGTTCGGGTCAATAAAAGCGTTCCTCTGATAATCCGACCTTTTTTGCGTTCCGACCATGCTCCCGGTCCCGTAGTGGACGGATTAGCGAGGTTCTACTACCTACAAGTAAATAATTAGATAAATATTTTAAATGAAGAAATACATTAATTTACTTTTTACTAAAAAAATTTTTTTAATGGGCCCCCACTAATGCCCCCCCCCCCCCCCCCTAACTCCGTTAATCCGGCTCTGCATATCGCCTCTGCCGCTTGCCATCAATTCTATCGGTACGTGAGGTTTTCTTTAAGCAAGTATCATATTACAACTGATAAATAAATTTATCGTTTATGTCTCACATTCTGTTCTGTTTATCATTATAAAATAGTATGGGCATTGAGCATTGACTATCAATGGTATAGGTAATGAAAAATCTTGATGGAAGTGGATTTAACCTCAGTTTTGTGTCGACTTTTAATTGTGACAGAAAGTTTTGCAAGTACGTAGTGGACTTGTTTGTCGCGGAGGGGTGGGGGTCAATTTTGTTTGACAGGGGGCGCCTAAAATATTTTTGCACGGGGTGGCAAAATGCCTAGCGCCGGCCCTGGACGCAGAGACGCACGCAAAGACAAAATCAAGTTGTGTTTTAGGCTTTTCGCGAGATGGGTTTCGAAGAAATCATCACTGAGGCACAAAATAGACCAAAATTATTCATATTCGTGAAATTTCTCTGGTTTTTCCCGTAAATGTTCATACAGGGTGAGTTTTTTTTCATTATTTGTATGGGGATCTCGGAAACCATAAGAGTTACAGATTTGCTTAAATGGGGAAAGATTTGCTTCTTTGGAAGGCTAATCCAGATACGGTTTTGTTGATTTAAGAAAATGCATGGCTTACTAGATATTTGTAAAAAAGTAAAATTCTCCAAAATCGTTTCAGCCCTTTAATTCGTTTATTTCTAAAGATAGATAAAAATTGTACAAATACAATTTGTAGATAATTTTGTGCCGAATAACGTCACGGTACTAGTTTTTTAATTTTGTTTAGCATTTTGAGGTTATGAAGCAAAGTTGAATTTTTTTAAATGGAAACAATAGTTGGCTATGACGTATTTTAATAGTGCATTTTTTTCTGATTGTAATGATTTAAGGGTTGTATCACTTATTTTGATAAATAAAGTCACAATACACGTTTTCCTATTATTAGGTCTACCAAAAATCACATCCTGCCATGGAAAACAAAAGAAATTTACAGTAAGTGTTCGAAATGTACACAATTATTATCGGCACACCGTTAGACTTTTTTGTATTTGGAGGAACAAAAGATGCAGGAGCTGCAGGAAGTTGTAATTAATGCGTTGAGCAGATTAGATGTAAATGGGCGTAAAATTGGGAAAGCTGTTAACTCCGTGTTGAAAAGGTGTCATAATGTGTGTCGATAATAATTTCTTTTGTTTTCCATGGCAGGATATGATTTTTGGTAGACCTAATAATAGGAAAACGTGTATTGTGACTTTATTTATCAAAATAAGTGATACAACCCTTAAATCATTACAATCAGAAAAAAATGCACTATTAAAATACGTCATAACCAACCATGGTTTCCATTTAAAAAAATTCAACTTTGCTTCATAACCTCAAAATGCTAAGGAAAATTAAAAAACTAGTACGGTGACGTTATTCGGCACAAAATTATCTACAAATTGTATTTGAACAATTTTTATCTATCTTTAGAAATAAACGAATTAAAGGGCTGAAACGATTTTGGAGAATTTTACGTTTTTGCAAATATCTAGTAAGCCATGTATTTTCTTAAATCAACAAAAGCGTATCTGGATTAGTCTTCCAAAGAAGCAAATCTTTCCCCATTTAAGCAAATGTGTAACTCTTATGGTTTCCGAGATCCCCATACAAATAATGAAAAAAAACTCACCCTGTATAAATAAAGTATTAAATTCACCAAACTTAAAACAAGATTTCACAGAGATTCATGCGCTACTGGATTAAAATGTTAGTTTGCTTTTTGATAGGGAAAGAAATGAATTTTTAAGAAAAACGAAATATTACCGTTAAAAGAATGTTTTTAGCATCCCAATAATACAAAAAAATTATATCATTCCATTAAAAAAAAGTTGAAAGTCGCCATTTTGAAATAATTCGTTCAATTAAAAATTTGATATCACCATCGTGTAGACTTGTAGAGAATGTCCTGAAACATATTACTGCCAAAAATTGTGAAAGTAGTACCCATAGTGCGGCTAAGAAAAAATAAGGCGCTTACTCTGAAACAGCCTGTATAAGAACCATTCTGTTAAAGATGTAGGTATTCTATTTTTTTTCATTTTTAAAATGGCCAATTATGGCACAAGCAGTAATTATCGCTAATTCAAGTGAATTAAGCCTAGAGACGTCTACAAAATCTGTGCACCAAAAAATCTGTTTGTATTGCGTCTTTGCAAGCCTCCCGCGTAAGACTGGAAGGTAAGAGTTGAATTGGAAAATACAAACTCAACGATTGTTATATAAAAATCGAAAAATCTCCATGTTATTGGGAGAAAACAAAGATAGTGTGCGGTATTTTTTGTATGCTCATCATATATCATATTATACCTATAGTACCTACGTCCTACGTCACAAACTGCAGAAATTCTGCTGAGGCAGTAAGCAGTATCTAGGTACTGTGCAATATCCTGAATTATGTATATTCCAAAAATTGGAAGAAAATTAAGAGAATCTGGTTCAATCGTTCAATAGTCAACGTCCACTACACAATGTAGGTACTTACCTATTTTTTGTTTTAATATTTATAAGTAGGTTTTCACCGCTATTCAATACATTTTTATTAAAAAATAGTGAAAAACAAGATCAAGTAGGCATTATTAAAATTAGCTTCTCGTATGAATGCTTGAGTCTGAGAAGAAATTAAAGGGAATCACGGGGAGGAAATGTGAAAGAGAATTAAAATTATTGTACACTAAAGGTTTCAAGACAACCCAGCAGTAATACGTGGTAGTAGATAAATTTAAAAAATCAATATACCGCGCATGTACGGCTTACAACCAAACTTACAGATGTTTGCCCTTTCCTAAAAAATAAACTATTGTTGATAAGAAAGCAAATGAATTTTTGTCGGGAGACTTGTTTTATTGTTTATTTTATTAACAGTTTGAATTATTAAAAAATGTTCAATAGCAAAGTTGCGGCGCTTAATACCCTGTATAGTAAAGCCTCTTGTCATCTCTTGTATATCAGTACTGGTTTAATATAACAAAATGTGTTCAACAGCAAATTTATTCATCTCAACACTCTTAACAATAAAGCCTTCGGTACCTACCACTTGTCCTATCCTATCTATTACTATACTGTTAACGATATATGCATACATTTATATTTCACCTCAATTACCTCGATATTCGTGATATTAAAAAGTGAATTGCGTATTCGTAATCTGTGGGAAAATTTACATAAAATTCATATTACGTCATTTATATGGTAGCACTACGGGAACCGTGCGACGGACACACAGACAGACTTATTGAATTTAGTAACCCTAACCAAACCTAAAGTTTGGTTGAAATATAATGCACCTACCTGTAAGTCCAAACAGCATTAACGGCCGTCTTCCGTATTTATCCGACCAAGCTGCAAGTAAGAAACAGAACAATGGCGCTATAAATGCTTCAATGAGC
Source organism: Pyrocoelia pectoralis (assembly GCA_036250285.1). NCBI lineage: Eukaryota > Metazoa > Arthropoda > Insecta > Coleoptera > Lampyridae > Pyrocoelia > Pyrocoelia pectoralis. The sequence continues at coordinate 12,991,233 of CM070075.1, forward strand.
GATTTAGACATGATGATATACGTTGTATAAGTTTGCACCTTGGTTTCCAATTCTTTGGTTCTATTATTAGCATATTTTGTTCCTAATAAATAACAGTCATCTATATTGTATCCTAGCGTTACATAACATGTTCTGTATAACAAAAAATTGGTAGTTATAGATCCTACAATAAATTATTTAAAAAATGGTACCTAATTGAAGTCATACGTACCTTCGAACATATAAGAAAATCCGTACAGTAGTAATAATATTTCCACGCGGGTGCTGAGATTCCTTAGGCATTCGATCATTCTGTTCCTGTTGTTTCTTAATCGCACACAATTACTCCATAAATTTGGTTCGGCATTTGGATATCTAAAGTACTGAGAGTATTACTATAAAGCAATGAAAATTGGGTCGATTATTTAAGAGTATTTCTTAATTTATATTTTGTATAATCATAATATCTAATTAACGCAAGTTTAATTCTATAAGTTGACTTAAACTTTGGTTTCCAAGTTTTATTCATCGCTGTCAACAAGAATGCTACTATAGTCTGTAAAATGAAAGTTTGCGATTTTCGGCTTAGCGCTTATATACAGAAAAGCCGCTGCCGCGTGTTAATGTAGTACTGTCAGCTCGGCTTGGCCTTTTTTACTCATTAATTGCAAAAAGTTATTCTTTTTTTTGTTATTGTTGAGTATTTCCAATATTTTGTTATTTTTTTATTATATTACTTAATTTAGAAAACACATGTTTGATTTTGTTCAGTTGTGTTACTTGTACCTAGCTGTACGTGCAGATATTTTCCTATGTTCAATAAAATAAATACGTATGAATATATAACAATTGCTTTTTTGTGTACCTGAAATTCTTACATTAAGATGGTTATCAAATGGGGGGCCCGGCAAAATTTTCGCACACAGGCCCGTGGTACGTTGTTACGCCACTGTTTTAAACGTATAGTGTCTGTCTTAGTTCACCACCTGTGGCGACGATAATGTAGCATTCCATTCTCTCTATTTCCAAATATTGTGTGTTAGAACGAAATAGATACAAACTACGAATGTGTACGCCAAATAAAGTGCTAAGCCGAAAATCGCAAACATTCATTTTACAGACTACAAATACAGTACTGACTGATAGAATTAAACGTTGTGTACCTACACGTTTTGTCAAGGGCAACGAGTTGAATTCAAACTACTAACTAAACCCGACTGATGACCGATGACTAGATACACCCCCAGCAACATTAGGTACCCATTATGTAAGTAAGTAGTACAGGCATTGACTAAAGTCTCAATCAACGTTCATAAAGTTTCAATGGCATATGTAGCGCCAATTAGTGGCAATACTATTTATAAAGCAGGAAGTATCAAAACCCCAAAATAGTAATTTGTATGTCAAAGCCGCGAAAACATGGGCGAAGTTAAGGGGGGGGGGCTTGGGGGTGCTAAGCCCTCCCAAACTTCAATTTAGCCCCCCTAGCTTACCATGACATCTTAAAAAAACTATATATACGTTATACACATATACATACTTCTTCTCATATTATCTGTGGGGCTTGAGCTCCCCCAGATCTGTTTACCTAACTTCGCCCATGCCGGCGAAAACACACTTTAACGTACGATGAGAAAAAAATTGTCACCGAGGCCGCTTGCGGCCGAGGCAGAACAATCTCGAGTAGGTACGTTAAAGATTTTCGCGGACAAGATATACGCAACATTTTTTGGGCAACCGGGCAATGTAGTACGTAACAATCTCCATATAATTTTCATTGGGAGTTACCAAGCGTGTAAAAGTTTGCCCCCCCCTCCAGGATTGTTATCAATGACCCACTGAACAATATTAGAGGGGGGGGGGAAAGTTGAACGGCCTCCATCTTGTCCGCCATCTTGAAAATGCCCGCGAACCTATTTTTGGCTATATCTTAGCAACCGTATGTCCAAATCGAACGTACGTAGACTCTAATTGCACAGTTTTGTATTCCTAAGATAAATTGTTATATAACCGAAATTGATAATCCTAGCGGATTTAATGTTTTTGGGCTTAAAAGCTTAAATTATGGAATATGTAAAAAAACGCTAAAAAACATATCACTTTTGATTTTATTATTATTAATCTTTTAGATCTCGCTTTTATGAATATAATCAATCAACGAAATACGAGCACTGGTTACCAAAATATACAAGATTTAGGAATAGGTACCGCACCTTTGCTCAGCACACAATAATTGGGAGTTACAGGTCAAATTGAAAATTTCATAAGTTTGTTCTCTACAAAATGTGCGAATTAATACTAAATACATACATCAATTTTTGAAGGCTTATGCCCCATTCGCGATTCACTCGCCCTCATAAGAATAACGATCGCCATGACATGAATCAGATCCGAAAAACCGTACCGGTGAATAAATCGAAAATAACCGAATTAATACAAATTTTACAAATGAATCATTTTTTATATATTTTTAAAAAGTTTTATGCGTTTTGCACCTTGTCGTTTTTTTAATTAATTAATTTAATTTAGGCTTTTAGGGAGAAGAGGTGACCATCAAATGACAAGTATTATTATACGGAACACTTTACGCAGACATTTGCAAAGAGCAGTGCAATTTAATGATTTTTTTCTTGAATTGCATCAGTTTCCACAATTCTGCTTGTAACCACATTTAAGAATCTCAATGCAAGCGGGGCTGACTTCCGGAATTGTTATCCACACGGGAAGGAATCTGTGATCGAGTTTCTTCCACCCATGTTGAATTGGATGTGGGGCTTGAAGCTCAGCCTTATGTGCCCTGCTCCAAATGGTAGCTTGGTAAGCTGCTCTCTTGCAGTGTAATAGGAGAACGTCTTGTCACAACCCGTAAGTGTGATAAACAATGGACGTGCAAACTGCACTGCTCTTTGCTAATGCCCTTGTGTAAATTAATCCGTATAATAATTGTCATTTGATGTTCACCTCTTCTTCCTAAAAGCCTAAATTAAATCAATTAATTAAATAAACGAGAAGGTGCGGCACAAAAAAAATTATTAATTTATAAAATTTGTATTAATTCGGGTATTTTCGATTTATTCACCGGTACGGTTTTTCGGATCTGATTCATGTCATGGCGATCATTACTCTTATGGGGGCGAGGGAATCGCGAATGGGGCATAAACCTTCAAAAATTGATTACACTTAATTAATGCATGTATTTAGTAGTAATTCGCATATTTTGTAGAGAGAAAACTTATGAAATTTTTAATTTGACCTGTAACTACCAATTATTAATTGTGCTCAGCAGAGGTGCGCTACCTATTCCTAATTCTTGTATATTTTCGTAACCAGTGCTCGGATTTCGTTGATTGTTTTTGCATTTTGTTCATAAAAGCGAGATCTAAAAGATTAATAATAATAAAATAAAAAGTGATATGTTTTTTAGCGTTTTTTTTACATATTCCATAATTTAAGCTTTTAAGCCCAAAAACATTAAATCCGCTAGGATTATCAATTTCGGTTATATAACAATTTATCTTAGGAATACAAAACTGTGCAATTAGAGTCTACGTACGTTCGATTTGGACATACGGTTGCTAAGATATAGCCAAAAATAGGTTCGCGGGTATTTTCAAGATGGCGGACAAGATGGCGGCCGTTCAACTTTCCCCCCCCTCTAATATTGTTCAATGGGTCATTGATAACAATCTTGGAGGGGGGGCCAAACTTTTACACGCTTGGTAACTCCCAACATTACATTGTTACGTACTAATGTGTTTTATTAGAAAATTCGATGCTTATTGAAATAGGTACCTATATGAAAGAGGCATTTACTTTAACGGCCGCTCGGCGAAATCATATTTGGTTACCCAAAACATATTTTAAAAGTTTCACGCGTTTCGACAGCAAGGTTTGGTTATCATCATTAGCGAACGACTTTTTGAATATCCTTGAAGGGTTTAGAGATTTGTGCTGCGACCATAGTGTACGTTGCATTGGTTGTGATGCAATTTATCATGAGTTCGGACCAAGTAACAACCAGTAATATATGCACCTAGAATTTTTCATGCTGGAAGGTTACGAGACATGTACGGAAATTGCTAGATTAAGCAAAAAAAAATTATTCGGCAATTAGGAAATAAATTAATCGCAGCTGTTTAGACGTTGACCTCAGCAAAATTTGCCAAAAATTGGTCCCGCGATAATTATGCTATCAAAAAAGAATAAAGGAAAAAATATTTGAAAAGAACTTCCTTCCTAACTAGCATCGCAGACGCGAAGGCCCTAGCGGTCGATATGTAAAGAAAATATTAAATGTAGGTACCTAATCATGCAAAAGTGGACAATCTCACCGAATATCTACCGTGTAGTTTCAACATGGCATTTCTGGTTATTCTGAAGTTGAAGAAATAGTAGAAAGGTCAACAATTTTCATCATGCATTGACAACATAGGAAAAATTCTTTATATTTAAAATAATTATTAGCGGGGCATTAAATTCGCTTCATTTTGTGTTTGGTTTTTCAAGATTTTATAGGAACCTTTTTTTATTTCTATGTATAGATATTAAAACACATTTTTATTATCAATTCGAGAAAACGTGTTCGCTCACCAAATGCTTTTTCGTTCTTAGTTGGATCAACCACTATACGCATCTGGATCAGGTGCTTTAATGAATCGTTACCTCGATCCATCTACAAGACGCGCAGTTTTGGGTGACGATTTGCTGAAATATTTTACTGATTTTCCATTTTGCACTAGGTACCTATTATGATCGCGAAGCCTATGCATACTTGGTAATAAGCTTTTCGAATATGATATTGGTGCTCGGTCACGCAAAATTGTAGTATTCCTTTGTTCCAACATCAAATCTATGATAATCCACTACGGGACTTTGTTTCCACTCGCCCATTTCTTTGTCTTACCACTACCATATATGGAAGGTATTTTTTCAGTTGAATGGAACAAACTCAAGATTTGAAATTTTGTGGTGTTGATCGGAGAATTCTCGTGTAGCAAAAGCAAGATCACTTTTCCAGTACTTTAGGACCATTTCGGATGTTTGATTATTATCAATGAATTGTTAAAATTGATCATTTGTTGTCGATTTTCCGTACTGAGCAGCAACGATTCGCCAGTTTTGAGAAGTTCACAATAAATAACACCCCTGGCCTTTGATCCCACCAATGCATAACATTGTCTTCTTGAAGCGATTTGGTCTTGCCATGAAATTGGTGCATGAACAACGATTTTGAGTCAAGTTTTGGTAAAAATGCATCTTATGTATTGGATAAATTTTGCTTCATAACTTTTGACCTAAGCTACTGATGTGAATTAAATTCTATTACTATAGTTGTATGTTACATGTAAGGACCATAATCTATAATTTAGCAAAAGTCATAGGTCGATTGTGAACTAGAATTCTAGAGAATTAATTATAATTACTTAATTCTAACATTTTGTCAGTTTATTTTTTAACGTTTCCTATCCACACAAACACCGTAACTTTTGTTCTTCTTTGTCATTTTTTTAGCTCTCACTTAATTGATTTTAATTGTATCTACATACGTTAAGTTTATTATACAAAACAGCACGAATATGTACATATTTTTTAAATATATTTGAATTATACTGATAAAGGGTATTTTGCCGGTGGAACTATAATTAAAATAAAATAAAATAAAAAAATAATAAAAGAAAATTAAAATAATCTGAGAAAACATTACTAGCGTATGAAATATATATAAGCATAGAACGGTCAGGATAGGTACCGCTAAGTCTACAAAGATATTCACATTCACAGTATCTCCGAAGTCCGAATGGCAGACGTAATTAATTCATATGAGATTTCTAATTGAAAAATCAAGAAGCAGTTCAAGGAGTTTAAAGTGACTTAAATCAAAATGTTTAAATAAGGGCTTGTTAATTGTATTTGTCATAATACAAGGATTCCAACAGTTTTTGCTCCAAAAGAAAACGAGGCATAATTTGACGATCTTTAGCACTTAAAATTCTCTTGCACAAGCGATATCTACGTATTGTGACGAATGTTATATTGAGACAAAAGAAGAACACAAAGAAATATACGTCAGGATTATCGGATACTCATAATGGATACCGATTACAAAATTTCAATTTTAGTGTTTCTGCATAGACCACGACTAATTATATTTATTACTATGGATAAACAATTATATGTAGGTAGCCGATGTTTACAACAAAATTTTATAACTTTTTATAAATGTAACTACTTATTGATTTATTGATTATTATGCGTTGGAACGCGCCACTTACCGTTATACCATAAAACAAGAGATCACTATTTTTTTTTTAAATTTTTACTGTTTATTTATTATTTTTATTTAACTATTTTTAAGATAAATTTATCACAATTTGGTGATGCTGTGGAAATGATTATAATGTATGTAATTGTATAAACGGAATGTAAATAAACTGTGTTAATTGATAAGTAAAGCAAAAAGATTATATCTAATCTGTTTTATATAAAAAATGAAATATAACGCAAAATACCAATGGCGTACATAAGCAATCCGGGGGTTTTTATATACAGTTTAGTGTTTAGAGTATCACTACCCCATTTGTATTTAGATTTATATTATAGACTTACGATGAGGAGAAATATTAATGCCTTGTTACAAAGTTATAAGTATAGAAACTACAATATGTACCTATTATCATTGAATCTTTCACTCAACGCTATTACCATACGGATCTTGAAATGATAATCGAGTGTGAGATAGATGTTGGTTTACAATTTTACATATATGTCTTTTTCTAACCTTCCTCCTCAATTATTTTTCTACTAAAGTCTATTCTATCTTAAATGTCCTCTATTGGATTAAACGCCCGTAAATGTAAGGCAAGGTAAAACCGTAAAACGTATATGGTAACCTATTTCTTCCTTATTACGCATACCTACCATTCATTCATTCATTCATTCATTCATTCATTCATTCATTCATTCATTCATTCCACCTTGAATGAGAAAACGTTACCATATACGTTTTACTTTGTTTTAGCTTTAGGGGACATTTAAGATGGAATAGACTATTGGAAATTATAGTTTCTGGTTTAAATAATTGGTGGAAGTCTTACTATTATCCTTGCCTCGCCTCTTTTAAACCTACCAAATTTCTGGTCCAGGTTCTCTTTTCGTGTACCTACCTAGCTCATTTTAAACACTTCGTTACTACGTTGTAACTTGATTACTGAATAGCGTGGTGTTTCGGTAGAGGTGATGGTGACTGAAATATCTGTAAGGCTTAGTTGTACCCTTTAAACAAGGGTTGTACCATTGAATAAGTGGTAGTAGAACAATCCATTCAATTGATCTAGAGTGACCAAGAAAATGGTCAAGTATTCTATTATAGAGCGAATGCATTTTCATTATTTCAAATTGATTTTCCTATAAGTTTACATTTTATTACATGGGAAATACTTTGTTTTGAAACATTTTACAGTTTAGGTAGGTACTTGACTAGACGTCTACCTACTCAATATTTAGAAAAGTTGCTGTTGAGTGAGATTCGATCGTACTATCGTAGGTGTTTACACGTTAAAGAAATGTTCGTGTTAATTAAGGTTCCACAAATAGGTAGATTGTAGACGTATTTTAAAATAAGTTGCAATATTGCTGAAAGGTTTCGTGTCTTTGAAGGTCGGGAATTGGATGCATGTAAACTGTCCTTGATGCGTAAAAAGAATTCGATTGATACCATTATCAACGTTACTCTCTATCCGGTAGATAGTGTAATTATTATTGTTTGAGCAGAAGGTCAATTGTTGCATTAATCGTTGTTGAACACACTTGAATTCTGGAAAAATAAATGTTACCACTTCAGGCCAAGGTAATGCGCAGGGTCACCGAGAAAATAACGTGGCAGGGTCAAAAATATAATACCTAATTAAGATATTGCCATATATCAATTTAAATTCTAACTTTGTGAATACTTTCAAATGGTTCGGGCTAAAAACTATTGTGAGATTGTTAATTTGTCAATCTTTTTTAAATCACGCCCAAAGAAAATTAGCAGTTTCATTGGGGAAGTTTGTATTAAAAATTATTAGTCCATAAAATTATGTATATAAAATTGTTAAGTATCTAAAAACGGTACAAGTTATATTATCATTCATCTTCTTCATTCACTAATAAGTTGTAATTGTCCCTTCTTTCGGTGTAGATAATACTGACAACTCTAAAAAAATTAATTAGAAAATTATGAAAACTATAATATAGGTAAGTAAGTACTTACATTCCCATTATAAAGGACAATCCATATATCGTAGCCGTAACAAAATTAAACGCTTGCGGAAGAAATAATATCGTTTGATTGTATATGTATGTATTTGAAGCTGTGCTGAGAAGTACCAATATCGTAGTGAAAGATACTAAGGCTGCAAACAATCTTGCTCTCTCTGCCTTTGGAGCAACCTTAGATACCAATGATTGTGTCAAAGGTGCTATATAACTACCCATACTCTTTAGAGTTGAAGCTAGATTATAAATTGATAAATGATTACATCAGGACACGATTTCCTTACCTCCATAAATTTGCCAGTTCTTCGTTGCAAACCCTTGTATCAAGGAGCCAGATATACTAAATAAAAGGGCAACCAATATCGCAACCATTTCTTTTACGCGCAATATTTTTACCAAAACGACAATGCATACTAAACAAAATGTTAGCCACGTAATCATACTAAATGCGAGAAATAGTGTGTATCTTTCCAATGTCCAAGCAAAGTTTTTGCGTAAGTACAAAAAAATGACATTACTATCGGCAAATCTTCCAGCAGTGAATATTGCAACAACGCCAAAAAGGCACCATAAAGTTGCACGATCGTTATTTGCTCTTCTCTTAAACAAAATGACCACGGCTTCTTTCAGTGGAGTCAGATCGAATAAAGCGCACCATCTGTTCTATGGAATTGCAAATGTAATAATAAAATTAATACGCTACATTGTACGTACTTTATTTTCCACGGCAGTTAGCGATTCTTCTATACAGAACCAAGCAAATATCCAGGCGAAAAATTGGCATGTCACGCATATAAGATATATCATCGGATAACCCAGACTAGTAAACATATAAGAACAAGACGTAGTTCCAATAAATATGCCAACATTAACTGAGGCCTCGAGTAATCCTAATCTAAAAAAATTCGATAAAAGTTATTGTTTAATTATGATACCTAATAGTACTTTACCTTAGCCCTCTACTTCCCTCGGGAATGGTATCTGATATATAACTTAAAAAAGCAGTAATTAAGGTCACATTAGATCCACAAAGACAAAGAGGAATCTCGTGCAATAAAAAGTACCACGGCGAAATAAAAGGTAAGGAACTGACTACAGTCATTACTAAGTAAGACATTAATAAACCTAAAAATATGTGTCAGATTGAACGGACAAGCTAAATTGAAATTTACCTAAAATACCAAGCAGTATTAAAGGACGTCGTCCATATTTATCTGACCAAGACGCCAGAAAGAAGGAGCATAAAGGTGACATAGATGCTTCGATTAGAGATCTAGACATCAAAATATGCGTTGCATAAGTTTGCACTTTAGTTTCTAATTCTGTTGTACTATTATCGGCGTATTTTGTTCCTAATAAATAACATTCATCCTTGTTATACCCTAGTGTTGCGTAACATGTCCTATATAATAAAAAATTGGTAGTTATAGATGCTAAAACAATGCAGTTGTTAGATATTGAATGATAATTTTTTTTCATCTACTCACATTCGAGCATAAAGGAGAAACCATAAAGTATGTATGGGATTTCCACTCGAATTTTAGAATCTCGAAACCACTTAATCATCTTGTTTGCACTTTTTTTATGCTGTGTTAAATTTGCCTGTCATCATTTGTCTATCTAAAATAGAGATAATTAGGTTTGAAGTGAATTGATTTGCAAGAAACCGCTACAACGTTGCTCTTTACTATGTCAAAGACATGTTCAATGGTAAAAGTAAGTAAATTACAACAAAATTATAAATTGCAGACCACCAGAAGAGTAGTACCCACGAAATGTTAGGTAAGTACCTACTGTATTGTATAATCAAGGTTCATAATACAAAAATTTCTGAAAAACTGGAAAACAAGAAACTAAATACATTTTTTAAAATAATAAACCGATTTTTCATAATAATTAGCACAGAAACATGCTTTCGAAGCTCTAAAAAGAGGGTTTGTGTATTGGGACAAGATAATATATTTATGTATTTCCATTTAAAAAACTAAGTTTATGACATAACTAAACACACATTTTTGGAATTATTTAGGTCACGGTAAAGTCCCTGTTTGTATGATGCTAATGACGACAACAGTTCGTGCTAATAGGGATAATTTGAAATTGACAGATCCTACACAAAAATACAAAATTAAATAAATTATTTTGTTTTTAAAGAATCTTCCTTAATTAGTTTAGAATTGGCATTTTACAAGCCTTACAAAGGAATTGCGAGTAAAGTTATATTTTTTTGAGTACCTACCTATACAAAGCTAAAGTGATATAGTATGCCATAAGCACAAGTCATGTGGTCCAAATGGTCGTTTGTTGGCGGAATGATTTTGATTTTGTTAAACAAGTACATGGTAATATTATTCAGAACTCAGAAGCATATTTTAGACCAAATCCAAATTAAATCTATCCTTAATCTGTACCTATGTATAGAAGAACGTATTATTTAATTAATTTAATTAAATAGCACTATTGTAATATAATTGTACAAAATTAAAATAATGTAGCATGGGGCCGGAGCCAAACTGGGATTTGAATATTTTGCGACAAATGTGAAATTTAATTTAAATATGTCAGCATTCAAAAATTGGCCATAACTTATTGTAATACATTATTCCTATCTGACTAAAAATTAACAATTAAATTATATTGTCAATCTTTATTTGCTAATGATTTTTATGTCACGTAACTGTTGCCGATAATTGCCAGCAGATTTCTAATTGTATTAAATTGGTACCTAATTTATTCCTGTTTGTAAGTAAACTTCGAGACATTGAAATATCTCGTGGAAAGGACCTATTGGGTATTAGGTGTAGCAGAAATGATATAAAAATATCAGAGTAATAATGTAAGCAATAATTTTCACAAACTTTACACTACTTATACTATACATACCTTTTGTACGAAGTCAAAAAATGAAACTGAACGGGTAAATCGGTTGCGTTCTTGTATATAACTGGAAGAAGGAGATATTTGTGTACTATAATACTGCGCACATAATGAGCTCTTATAAGTATTTGTCCAATCTTTAGAACTGCAAAATGAACTGTGAATAATCTTATCACAACTACGACCAGTTCGTTCCAATCGGACATAGCTGTATAAAAATTATGTAGGTAGGTACATATTTTCAAATATTTATTATTTATTAATCATTAGCGTTTAATTAGAAAACGGTCTCTGTAATTAAGCTTCAGTTAAGTATATATTTATGAGATCTCATCTGTGATATTAGTCATTTGCGTAAACAATGTCTGCTCAAGTTTAGGAACTTTCGTTAATAAAAAAATGCTTACCTATACGTGAAAATAAACTACATTATGGAACATGTTTTCTTCTGACACTTAATTCTCTGTCAATGCGTTTCGAGGCTACGAATAATTATGGTTTAATTTAATTCAAAAGAGGATATTTGCAAATGAAGAGTTAATTGGAATTAGTTGTTATTACTATAATGTATGGCATTCCACAACGTACTTAAGTCTAAATCAAAAAAAGACTGTAACTACATATTTTTTAAACGAAATGGAAGGTGAACCGATGTGACATATTAATAACAATAATAACATTGGATATCAATAGTGAAAGTCCTAAGTATATTGTTGTGCATAAGATACACGAAAGTTTGTGTTAAAGGGTTATAGTCCAGTGATAACTTAATTGTGCTATGAAGTTTTTAAATAAATTCGATATTCTATACATATTGTTAATTAATATTTTTATTTAAACTTCCACGAAGTATATTATAATCAATATTCATTATTTCTGGTAGGTAATTCGTGTATATTTTTATTTATTATTTAACTACGTTTCAGAGAAAACTCTTTCTCCTTTTTCAAGTTGAAAATGACAAATACAAATAATGAAATGTGAAACAAGGCAACTACAATTACAACTAAAATTAACTATTTTTTTTAGATCTACTTCTGGTCACGGGGCCAATGTAAGCAACTGACTGATTTGGATTATTTACATTCGAAACATTAACGGTAATTGTCTTGGGTTGCAATGAATTTGGTTGATCTATAAGACATAAATTTGGAAGGGTTCGAACAGATTCACTTTTTTGCTGAATGGCACTCTTCCATATATCCGGAAGTTTTGAAATATCAATTTGTTTGTTCAATGAATTTGGTCGTTTTTGAATTTCGATAGCTTCTCTAATTAATCTGTGTTGTAAATGTGCTATTGGAGCAAGTAATTTAATTTTGTTTGTATCAATAAAGTGTCCTGTTTCTAAATAATGTTCCGCCAAAGCATAAGATTTATTATGTTGTTTAATTGCCAAATTGTGTTCTTTTGCTCTAACGTGTAATTTTCGATTAGTTTGTCCAACGTAAGATTTTGAGTATCCAGTACAAGAAATCTCGTAGACGCCTATGCTTTCATTTTTAATTTTATCTTTAGGATTTCGTAATAATTGCTGTAGGGTTTGATGTGGTTAAATAATAAATAAAAATATACACGAATTACCTACCAGAAATAATGAATATTGATTGTTAATTAAGTATATATCTGAAATTGTAATATGGTTTCCGAGATGATTTTTTTTATTTAAAATGTACTCAAATGATGAAATAGTCGATATTTTATTTATTTATGCAAAATGTCGAAGCAGATTGTAATTTTAAATTTTGTGAATATGACTTTTTGCACGTTTTTAAATTTTTTGATCAGGAAATCGTAAATTCAGTGGTTTTTAATAGAAACATTCAATTCCGTTGGTGCACCAAAACTCCTCGTAATATGATACAAACAAATTTTCACTATAAATCTGCTTGGGATTCTTAGACGGAAAATTTACTGATCCTCACATAACGGGATGCTAGCTGCAGAAGCTTCTCCATGAAAAAGAAGTTTTAAACATTTGTCGCATAATAATACAGCTAATCATTCAAGGGTTCAAGATTATCTGAATGCCTTGGAACATTTTAAAGAAAGAATGCGAGGTTTTCGTGGCAAAGCCTTGATGATGAGCAAAATTCGTTTTCTGGAAAATTTGGCCCTAATACAAAGAAGCATAATAAACCATCATATCAATGACATAAATGTAATAAAAAATTATAAGTGGGCGTTGTAGCTCCAAAACACTAAATAAAATGGGAATTATTTCTGCACGACAGATTTTCCTTCGTAAAAGTGTAAAAACGTTTATCTTTGACAATTTCTTGTATCTTTCATAATAATAACCAAACCTTTGTCGATATTCAAAGTTATATACGCTTTGCTTGAAAAAGTGGTTTTCAGTTTTTTGTTGATATCTAGTAGACATCGGCTTGTCTAAAGAAAACTTTAAATGAAATCCACACCTGAATTTCGAATTTTCGGTTGAACATATTAAGACGTATATTATATATGTATATTATATGGCACTATCGTTGTCTATTTATATTTTTAACATTTCTTCAAAGATAAAGAAGATAGTTCATTTTGAGCATCACTGCTTTAGAGGTAAATAAAGTTATATTTTTAAAAATCCTTTTTTGAAGCCCAAATGGTTCGTAAAATTATAAGCCCTGAGAAACATCAGACATAGGGCACTACGTACCTGAAATTTTAACTTGGTTAAACAGACCTAGCCATCCACAACTTTCAACATTATTGGATCAAAGTATTATGGCTTTGGAACCTCGAATGTTTATTGTTATACATATATTGATATATATAATAGGTACGTTTACTTTTATATAGAGACACCAATTTTGACCTTATAAGTGCAAAAATTTCCAATTTTTATTGATGGAAAGAGAAACTATGTATTATGAAATATAACCATAAAGTTGTGATGCACCTAATAGTTTTTGTGGAAAATGCAAAGCTCGTAATGAATATTAAGTATTTTGTTAAAGGAACCTCCATAAAAGGGAAAATGTAGTCCTATATCTTTTGCGGATAAAAGAAATGATCAGAACTTTAAAAAGAAAATGGGGAATGTCGTAAGGCGGCTCCCTTTTAATTAATTTAGTATCGGCTGGCTTAAAAAATTACCTACTGAAATTATTCAGATTAAATTTCATGTGACACGTCCAATTCAGGTTTATACAGATTGAGCGAGTCAAAACTTCAGCTCTGCTCAATTAATGGTGCACCAGCATTAACTTTTAATGGGCATTATTCCATGTGTCCAAAAAAGAGATTAGGTGCGCTTTTAATAGGAAATGGTGACTTCTGACCGAAAAGGGCATCATCTTCTGCTTTGCCGATGATACAAATACATGCGGCCATAATTATATCAGAATGTTGTGACCCATAAAACCATTTAATAGGGTAATCTTCATGAACTTCGTCTAAATATGACCTATTTTTCGGTTTTTTGTCTTATTATTGTTCTTGGGGGGTAAATTACGACCAATACCATTTTTTAAAGATCCGAATAATCTTTTGTTCTATAGCAATCACGAAAAATTTTCTATTTGGCTTTATTAATATCCGAATGCTTTAATTTTTCCGTTGCTTTCGACAATGTTACAAACGTATTATACCCGAAGAAGTACACATGTAAACTTATTATAACTTACATTTATGACACAGGGGGAAAATGATTGTACACATCATTGAATAATTCACTCAAGGTACATACAAATTTGAACGTAACTTCCTGTTCAAGCTTCCGGCGCTTCTTCAGTTTTAGATGGCCGTTCCATCTGCCGAAAAAGTTTGAAGTAGGAATCATTCAGTTGCGCGCGCGCAAATGTAGTTAAGCATATTGCTGAATCACTTCCATTAATTTTATAATTATCGCGAAATGTAAATTTGTAAATTAATAAGGTCAAAGCAAAGTCTATATTACTAATGGGTATACAGCTAACGATCTTAAACAAAGACAATGACTTACCGTCACTTGTCACTTCGCACAGACGTTTTCTAGGTCGTGCTCGTGGAATGTCGAACCACATTCATTTGTACTGCGTTTTATGTAATTTATTATTGTCTTAATTATAAGTTGAAACCGTTTGAAACGTAAAAAACATAAATCATGTTTGATAATTTGAAATGGTTTAGTTTATTCGGTTCTGTTCTGATGTAAATTGAAACATACACACTCACCAAATAAATTAAAATAGCAATTTTATTAATTATTATTATCTTGTATTTTACATTATGTATGTAAATAAGTTATTGCAAAACCAATGGCGTAGCATAAGTCCGTGACTAACTCAATGTTGAAATTTATCTTTATTGCACTCATTTGATAAATTTACCACTAGGCTTCCTCCCTCAACATTACTTTCTGCAAACATTCGTAATTTTGCTTCCTTTTTTGGGAGGCCCGATTAACCCACCTACGACGCAACTCATGACCTTGTTAGCTTTTAAACGGAGATCTTTCTTTCAATGTTATGCAGAATGCAGACTCGAACTTTTGATGTTGATTTGCTGTGAACGTTTACGAAATCACATCGGATTTTCATCAACACTAAAAACGATTGTATACGAAATGCGTACAGTATTTGTTGTGTAGTTTCAGCAAGAGGTTTAATTTGGACACCCTTTATTTCAGTTAAAGTTTCAGTAAAAATTTACACTAAACATTACAGAACAAAGGTGATTCTAAAACATGTTTTTGATTCCACCAGACCCCCCCCCCCCCCTGAAATGGGTTTTTAGTACACTCCGGTGTTCAAGTGAATCTTCTTAATATTTTTACAAATCAGTGGTCTGCAGAAAAATGAATGTCTTGAGATGGCGAATTCACAATCTCTGAAAGGTTAATTTATTAACTAATTAAAATAAACGAATACACATGTAGAAAAAGATGCGTGTATCATGCATGAGATCGCTAGGTATAGAACAGTAACAATGGAGTTCGCAAAACAAAGCTAGGGATTTTATCACAGCCATGGATAACCATCGTTTACCACCATGTCAGAGGAATGGAGCCTTAATAGAAGAACAATAACTTTAAATATTTACATAATTTAATTAACGAACCATTTATCAACACAAATTTGTTGTTGGAAATAAATTTCACAATATCGCAATTTCAGTCCAGATTGTCCCTTTATTATTTTTATTATGATAATTATAAAACAATTTGTCGTAAAAATAAGCGCTCTTTGACCAGAATTATTCCACTGACCAAAATTGTAACATTTTTATTGTACAAGGAAGTATTTTAGACAGCAGTTGTTGATTTCATACATCAATGTTATTTAAACACAGAGCATACCAAAATGTCAATATACACCCTTAATACTGTTGCACTTTTTAATAGGAAGATCTATGTTAACCGTAACCATACCCGAAAAATCCAATTTTTGACATTCCAGATTAAGCAATCTACACAAGTTCCAAAAGCTAACTAGTTGTTTTGGAAAAACTGATCCAACCGGTATGTATATGGAGCTGCGAAAATGTAACAACTTGAGGACGTCCTGTATTTCGTCGAAGATTGGCGATCTGGTGTTATTGTTGGGTGAGGGTCGCCCGACGTAACAGTGAAGATTGGGGCGTATTGTGGAGTTGGTTCCTGGAGAGGATGGTATTCATAGAGTCGCCAAAGTTAAAGCCCTTAATTCAACAACAATAAATTGTAGCCTAGTTGTGAAGAAAGTAAGCAGTTTAGATACAACCTACCTGATGTACATAAAATAGTTCTCGAAGATACTCAAGTTGAGGTTTTACAAGATAACGGAAATCCTCATGAAAGCATCGCAAATTTACCTTCCAAAGGCGTTTAATCACCGGGTCAGAGTTATGATGGTGTTGAAAAGTGAGGAGTCAATTGATTTGATGTTACCTGTTAGGTACGTTGCAATTCATATTTTATGCGTTATGTTTTTAATTACCTATTCTTGTAATTTATTGTACTGCAATGGTTTATTGTTAAAATGTTAAAATATTGGTGACCCATATAACTTTTGAAATCATTGCTAAAACTTTCGTATCGCTGATTTTTTTATACGCGTCTGGAGATAAAGTAAGTACATAGTAAAATGGGGCGGACAGTTTGGTGTGATAACCCTGGAAATATCTAATCGAGAGTTTTATAAATAGAGCGAAACCGTGATCAAGTGAGGATATTTCATATTTTGCAATTGTAACGTAAGTTGATTGTAGTAATTCTGTCTTTTATCTTGCGATGCACTGCGCTACATAGAATTACCAAAATAACCCCATGGTGTATTGAGAAATAATTTAAAAGTGTTTGACTGTAAAATTGAATAATGATACCTTTGATTTGACTTTGATTAATATAGTAGATACAAATTGGATAAAGACAAAGAAACATAACCATTTAATATACATATACCTAAGCTAGAACGTGTATGTATCGAGATGCGACAAAATATACAGTCTCATTTTGTAAGCAAGGAAAGCTCAGCTTAATGGAGAAAATGTTTCGGTAAACCATGAATATGTAAGTACACATAAACTTCGTTCACTAACCTTTAGAGTTTAGATTTTCTAACTACACATTTTAATTACATTTTTCATGGTATCACAACTGTTTATTGATTTTTCAAATTTCTTACACCTTCCAAAACTTGAAAAAGAAAAATAAGAACACGTAAAACAAAGAAAGTAGAAGATACACGTTTTATCTCTTTATTATACGATTGTAAGCTTTAAAGTTGAAAATGTTACGTTCGTATATTTTCTAAATGATAAAGCTCATTATGTTTTGTATTTTAGATGCGTCTGTCATTGCACAACGATTTAGAATGCTTGTAAATAAATAGTGTTTCTATAACGAAAAAACGTTTAATTGTAGGTATGTCTATAAGTCATGAAATAATATTATAATTAAAGGTTTTCCTCGCAATCTCTCTGGTTGTGGAATCATATTCATAGAACAGTCCTGTTTTTCCATTGCAAATCAGTGCCCCATCGCTAGTATCACGCGAATTGTAAAATAGGTAGAGAAGTTCGAGTGATAAGCTCGGTTTCTGTGTTGAAAGCATTGTTGAAAGTCAAGAGGCCACGTTATAGACTACAGGCCCGTATCAAAAATTGATGGGTCATGTGAACCAGCAGGAGACCTATGTAGAACGATAGAAGGGCATAAAATAATAAGATTCAGCACTATGCCGTCACTTGTAAGCTGTCCAACTGAGTACAGGTGAGAATTCAAAAGTACAGGTAGACCGGGTATATTTTGGTCATATATTTTTGTACGGCATTCTTACAATCAAAAGATCCATGAAAAATAATGAGAAAACGCTTAGTGCCGTACAAAAATATTGCGCCACAAAGTCGGAAAAATTTTTCATTTTCCGCCGATTTTGAGGGTAAATTTGGTCATTTGATCGTGTACGGCATCGGTTCCATACAGTTTCAGCACCTCTTCTAATTCATTATTCCGCAACGCCGTACAAAAATAATGGTACAAGGGGAAAAGATCGAGGGTTGCAACCTCCTCTGTTCCGTGGTCCGGGGGGATCATTTGACACAGTACGGCATCGGTTCCAAAACATTATCTAGCACTCAAAAGTACTATTAAAAATAATGCCGTCAAAAAATTATTGTTCATTTGAATGTATATCCATAATTATCTTAATTTCATCGTATACTTCATTTATAAAGGTGGAAGGTCATTTGATCCTGTACGGCAACTTTTTTTTCAACATCACATTGCTAAAAACAATTGTTATATAATATTGCCGTTCAAAAGAAACCGTTCTAAAAAAAATTATAGAGAAATATAAAACATGCAATTTTTGAAATTATTTACAAAGTTTAAATAATCATAGATTAATGAAATATAGCAATTTTCTAGATATTATCGTTGTTTTAAATAGTATTTAGGTAAATAAACCAGAAAAAAATAATGCCGTACATTTTAATGCAGACCATATTTTTTGGCTGATGAAAATGACACTACCATTGCAGGGGTAGGTACTTTATGGTCATCTGATACTGTACGGCATTAACATATTTTTCAAGAGAACAATTGATAATATGCATTAATCATTATGCCCTCTATCTGAAGTGAAACGGTATGTATACAGGGTGTTTCAGACCACCCGTACCGCCCAAATATCTCGCGAAATACAAAACGCATTGAAAAAAGAAAAAATACGTCTAAAAATGTTTTAAGACTCTATTGTTTGATAGTAATAGGATGTCCCCACTCCCACCCATGTGGGGAGGAGAGGGGGGTAACTTTGTAATCTTAAATAGCACCCCCCCCCCCCCCCCCCCCCAGTTTATTATGCAGATTTGAATTCTGCGTTAACAAATAGGAACTTTTTGTTTGAAACATTTTTTGAAGTTCGTGACTGTGATCGCCGAAAGAAGTTTTCCGATTACCTAAATGCTAATTTGATGTCAGTTTTGTTAAGTGACAATCAAAAATGTTAATGCTTTGTAAAAGGGAAGAGGAGGAGCTTTATTACCCCCCCCCCCTTTCCCACACCGCCACTTCACCCCTAATTTTAGATTTAAACGTATCTCGAATGTCAATGTGTTCTTTACTCGTGAAATCAAGGTATTTCAATTTTTTTTCTATTTTCCATCAAAGACAAACAAAATTTACAAAATTTAACTTCTTCAATCGTGGTATTGAACAGTTGTTTAAATCTAAAATGGTTGCGTTTTCCCATTCTAGGTTTTGGGCCGTAGGGTCACTGACCTGTATCAGGTCAGTGCGTAGGGTTGAGGTGGCGGTGTGGGGAAGGGGGAGGGGTTAATAAAGCTCCCCCTCTTCCCTTTTACAAAGCATTAACATTCTCAATATATAATGTCTATATTGATAATTATTACAAGTAAATTACAAATTTTTGAGTCAATGTAAACAATTATTTGATGAAGTTTGCTCGATTACATTTTTCTTACTGAGTTCTTAGAGCATCCGAGTCAGCACTGTGTACAAGAGGAAGTCTCAATGCAGGTATATACTATAGATATATGCCTACAAATGCTAAACGTCGGAACAGAACGTCGCTCTGTAAGCGATATACATATACAGACTGTTCAACGAAAAGCGCCCAGGAGTATAGCGACTGCAGTGGTGTTATAACTCTAACAAACCATATATATTATTAAATGGGACTGTCTTTGCTACAATTTGATGAAAAAAAATCTTTTACACGCAGTCATTCGTTTGTTGTGACGTAATCGACCATTTTTTTAAATTGCACGATCTAATTTTTTTTGTCTATTTTTGTAGAGAATTTTACGTACTTTTCATCTATCTAAAACATTTATTACGATTTTTTTTATTTTTTTTATTTACTTTTTTTATTTTTTTTTATTTTCATTTTTTTAATTTGTCAGTTCAACCTTAGAAGTGTTATACATGACACTTTTGGTGTAAAATAATTAGGCTACATAATATTTACATTACTGTGTTGCCATTTTATGACAATTTTGAGAAAAATGCAAGAAACTATTGTGTGTAATAATTTTGTTTCTACAAATGTGTTGATGTAACGGCGTACTAGATCGAATTAGTTTATTACATTTTTTTCAAAAATTTCTTAACATGGCAACAGTAATGTAAATATTATGTAGCCTAATTATTTTACACCAAAAATGTCATGTATAACACTTCTAAGGTTGAACTGACAAATTAAAAAAATAAAAATAAAAAAAATAAAAAATCGTAATAAATGTTTAGATAGATGAAAAGTACGTAAAATTCTCTACAAAAATAGACAAAAAAAATTAGATCGTGCAATTTAAAAAAATAATCGATTACGTCACAACCTCACAACAAACGAATGACTGCGTGTAAAAGATTTTTTTTTCATCAAATTGTAGCAAAGACCGTCCCATTTAATAATATATGTGGTTTGTTAGAGTTATAACACCACTGAAGTCGCTGTACTCCTGGGCGCTTTTCGTTGAACAGTCTGTATATACATCCTACGCTCCTAAGCAATATATGTACGGATGAAACATTTACATTAAAAAACAGAAGTGTTTATTATTATGATTACATACTGTTTTATTAATATGAACTTTCAGATTTGTACGGCCGTATAAAAAAATATCGTACCAACTATCACCCTAAAGTACATTTCGTTACATGGATTTTTCTGCACGTTTTTCCCCCTCTACTGACTGTTGGACTAACAAAAATGTACGGCATGTGAAAAAATGTTATCTATGCATAAAATACTTTCAGAATAAATTAATTTTATGTTGTGTCAAATGATCCCCCCGGACCACGGAAAAGAGGAGGTTGCAACCCTCGATCTTTTCCCCTTGTACCATTATTTTTGTACGGCGTTGCGGAATAATGAATTAGAAGAGGTGCTGAAACTGTATGGAACCGATGCCGTACACGATCAAATGACCAAATTTACCCTCAAAATCGGCGGAAAATGAAAAATTTTTCCGACTTTGTGGCGCAATATTTTTGTACGGCACTAAGCGTTTTCTCATTATTTTTCATGGATCTTTTGATTGTAAGAATGCCGTACAAAAATATATGACCAAAATATACCCGGTCTACCTGTACTTTTGAATTCTCACCTGTACTCAGTTGGACAGCTTACAAGTGACGGCATAGTGCTGAATCTTATTATTTTATGCCCTTCTATCGTTCTACATAGGTCTCCTGGTGGTTCAAATGACCCATCAATTTTTGATACGGGCCTGTAGTCTATTATTAGCGCCGCTCGAGGTCTGTAGCGCGTTGTTCTTCGCATGGATACAAAATCCCTAAAAACTTGGAAAACATTTGCTTGACGTGGGATTAACGAAATTCAACCTACTATTAATTAAGTCAAGATAAGAAACGGAATTGAATAAATTTTAACCGTACTAAATCGATAAATTGAAGGGCGAAGTTTCACGACTTTCGTTGGAATGTAACACTAAATGGCATTTCATACCACCGCTGTATTAGGGGATATACCTACGTCAACATACCTGTGAAGAATGTAAATCCCCTGTCACAGTCGAAGAAACGCATGTAATATGTAGTATCAACTAGTGTCCATAAAGGAAAATAACATTTTTCTGTTATTTTGCAAATTTGGCAGAATCATCCAAGAGCGTTCCGAATTCGATCATCAAATTGGCATCAATTCGAATTGGAAAAGGAATACAGAACATAATACTATGAAATTTTCAGTGTATTTTAGTTCGAATAAACGATAGTGTGCGACTTTGTGAAATAAATAATTATGCCACTTTATAATATTATTACAAATTCATTTACGAAACTTTATTTTATAGGAGTAAATGGTTGAAAGGGAACACTATTTGTCGTTTTACCTACCCTTTTAATGGGGACGAAGACTGACGTAGATAGACTTAGTTATTAATCAGTTATCAGTTCTTTGAACCGCTCAGAAGATTATATTAAATGTGTATGAATAAGACACTGTAAAATTTATTATATTTACTTGGCATGTAATACGTGAAAACGCCCAAATATTTGGATTACACAATTAGGAAGTAATAAGACACAGATTGTGCACATGGTAGGCAAGAACTGAGCATATTTTTTTGGAAAAACACATATGTACTTAATGTGGCACAGTGCTCGAATTGGGGGGGGGGGGGGGTATACCCTCACCTTTTTTAAATTACACAAGCGTACTCCTACTTTTTGGTGACGCTGGACGCCGGGGAACGCTGTTCGAATTGGGGGTATATTGCATACCACCACTTTTTTAATTTACAAACGTGTACCTAATTAAAGATTTAATAGAATTTAAAAAAGGGAAGGAGGGGATGGGTTTCACGGTTGGACCTTTTGCTAAGACAGTGACTAAACTGGTAAAAACACAAAAAAGGGAAAAATGAAAAATGCGTACAATAAAACACAATGAATTATATCTAGTCATATCTAATATCAAGTATTACTTTTGCTTATTAATTTTAATTGGAGAAAAACTTGTCAACCCTAGCGCTAAATCTGCGGAAAATAGCTAATATCGGTAGAATTGACAATTTGGAATGTTGGGTCTTCCCTTTTGGAAAAACTGTGTTGGGGGGGGGGGGTATACGCCTGGAACAACACTGACCCATACCCCCACTATTTATTTCCCAATTCGACCATTGATATAGCATAAGAATAGAAAGATTTAAACTACACGAATAGGTCCTGACGGACAAGATGGAAAGATACGCAAAAATATTATACACATATAAAATTGTTTAATAAACAAAGTTTTCTAATGTTACACACTTTCTCATTCGCGAAAACCTATAGAATGACTCTTAATTCACTAAAAAGGATGAAATACCTAATGGTTAGTGCACTAAAAAGGATAAAACTGTAAAACATTTTTTCCTTATTCAAATAAGTAATATTTTTTAACAATTTTACGAAAGAAAGTGTGTAGCCAATGATAAATTCAGCCCGCGCCGCGGATGTATCTAACTTAATACACCATCACTTTTCTATTATGAGTAGGTATTCAGAATAATAATGATATGTTATCAGTATTATGGTCAACCACTATATTTGCATTAAGGGGCACACACTTTCTTTCGTAAAATTGTTAGAAAATATTATTTATACAATAAGAAAAAAATTATTTTATCCTTTTTAGAGCACTAAACATTATTTCATCCTTTTAGTGTAAAGTATTAAAAATTATTTTATACTTTTTAGCGCATGAGAAAGTGTGTAACATTAGAAACTGTGCCTTTTAAATTTTTTTTATTATTTTATACTTTTTAGTCTTCAACAATACGAATTAATAACTTATGTCAATATTAGCGAAATAACCTAAAAAATCGAAGAAAATAGAAAAACCACGCGCAAATGACAAATAGAAACCGCATAAAACCGAAGAAGCATGACGCAAAACAAAAACTTTTATACAACGCGCAGTGACGATTGCAATCCGCGCAAATTTGGGGTTTGGTCCGCGCGATCGCCACCAAAATTTAATACATTCAAACGTACCTACACCGAGTTGTAATATCTAGCCCGGTTTCGGCTTTCTAGTCCTTATAAGACCGTAGATACAGACATGGGCGAAGTTAGGTGAACAGATCTGGGGGGGCTCAAGCCCCACTGATAATATGAGAAGAAGTATGTATATATGTATAACGTATATAGTTTTTTTCAAAATTCAGATCATAGTACATAGTTATAAATAAAACAACTCTAAACCTCCCCTTAGACCAGCGGTTCTCAACCAATGTGTCGCGACACGGTGGTTGAGAACCGCTGCCTTAGACGATGAAATTTAATGAAGTAAAGTCAAACTTGATGGAATATGAAGGTGGTTATGTTTTTTATGTTTTTTGTTACAAAATGTACTAAACACTAGCCCCAATAAATGACAACACTAGCGGTAATGAGTTTAAATGATTAATTAATCATTTAAACTGATTTTGTTTTATTTATTACAATTTACCCCCTTTGTGGTATCTGACCTTCAATGGATTCATAGTAGTTTCTGAAATATTCTAATGGGTGGTCACCGTGAGACACCCTGTATACGAAGTTCTTTTCAAATGTTTTCTCTAGAAGAAGGCCATTTTGACTGCTTTAGGATACCTATGTGCCAATAAAAAAATACTGATAGTATTGTCAGGTATGAATTACTACGAACGAATAGATGATAGCACTTCATGTTTATGTCCACAATTAAAATGGGATATTAACATTTTACTAGTTTCAGTTATCATTGAAACTTTTGCAGTTGTACGGAACAGAAGCTGTGCGAAATCGAATAATCGAACTTGTGATCGTGCTACAGATAAGTTACCAATATTCTTTTTTTATAATATTATTGTAATTTTTGGGTAGTAATAAATAATTATATATCGCGTACGACCTTTGATAAACTATCTAAATTACACCATATAAAAGTTCATATGAAGCCCCGCGATGGTTTAATAGAAATTGTGCCGGTGTAATAATTATTAATAACAGAAAAATGGTACTAGTCTGTCGTGTTTATCGTAAATAGTTTATTAAATAAGGTACTACATTAGTGTCAAAATCTGTGATAAATAATAAAAGTAAAAATGATGTATTGTACCACAAGGGGGTTTAAAGTATACGTCGAAATACCAGTATTATTACTGTCGTTTGCTGTGATGTTTGAAAGTAAGTAGATACTTTGTATTTAAAGTAATACCGACGAATTTGTTTTAGATACCATTAGTACACACTTAGTCTTATATAAAACGTGCTACGTAACGTTGGGCTTTAATGCTACAGAATGTGCCATGTTGGGTACAGGACAGGACAAAAATGAGACTGCGTTTTTGGAAACTCAAGTCCAACCTTATGCGGCAATTTTATTAATGGGTCAATCCTTCATCCATGCTTTCATACAGCCCGTTTTGTGCTTTTTCCTAGGATCATGGTCTGATAGATACGGCAGAAAACCAATTCTCTTGAGCAGCTTTGGTGGTTAGTACTTTAAAATAAGAAAACTCGGAAATTGCATAAACCTTATTAATTGAAACGGTCTTAAAAACAGCTCACAATATTTATTATGTAGTTCTATTCGACAGCGATAAAACTGAGGTTTATTATTGACCCCGCATTAAAGTAGTGCGTCAAATCGTCATTCATTTTTTAAAATGAATTCCTCTAATCAACATTTTCTCTATCACTAAGTAATTTTTAATACAAGCAATAAATAAACTTGTCTAAAGTAACCTGCAAGTATTTTTGGAAAATTTTAATTTCCATTTTATTAATAACGTCACGAATTTTCAGATAATTTTTTATTTTGTTTTTATTTGACTAAACATGCAAAACTGAGAATTTTCCTTCATCTATATTATGTTTCAAATTCAAACAAATAAGGTACATATATTAAAATTTCTTGCGTTTAGCATAGGAGATCTAAAACGAATTCTACATCTTATCTTTTAAATTAGATACATTTTGGTACGCCTAATCTAATTAACCACTTAAAACGTGATTAATAATAACTTACATGGCACAAAGAAAATGTATTTGAAAGCTTTAGAAACTTTTAGTTAGGTTAACCAAATAAAAAACAAAATTTTCATGTTGGACCAAATTAATACTTGACAACTGTATTTAAACCTTCAAAAGGAAAATTTTACTATTGAACAAAATCAAAAGCCAGAATTAACAATTAAAAAGAAAACCATACAATGAACTTCAATTGGAACACAACAGTAATTAATTATAGCCAATTGCTACGAAGTATACAAAAGTAAATTTCCATCAATTCGTTAACAGATAAAGACAAACATAAGAAGTTCATGGTTTTGAAAGGAATTTCTATCGGAAATGATTAAGTCGTGAATGATAAACAAATGACCAATGTGTGCTGATAACACATTTAATAACCTCCATTGTTTATGGTCAGGGGTTGGTAATCCCAAGATTTTAGCGTTTGGATTACGGATTACGGATTACACATAAATTTGGTTCATGTTGGATTACGGATCACGGATTACACATAAATTTGGTTCATGTTGGATTACGAATTACGGATTACACATAAGTTTGGTTCATGTTGGATTACGGATTACACACATAATTAGGTTCGCGTTGGATTAAGGATTACGGATTACACATACAATTAGCGTCATGTTAAATTAGTTACAGATTATAGACTTGGGTGAAGCAAAAAAGTAAATACTGTGAATAATCAAACAATTGTATACATTATACAACTGTGCACTGTGGCCATTTTATTATATTTAGTTTAACGCACCGCAACGAACCTATAGTATGGAGTATGGTATTACACTAAAAATGCAACTGTTTATTTGTGCTTTGCTCAATCCACTGCACTGCTCTGACTAAGCAGGTCTGGGGGGAAAGTGAGACAAAAACCACGCTCAAATGATTTCCCAATTTAACATCACTTGTTTTATTCGTGTTGGTAGAATGTGTGAATGTAATCCACAAAATCCGCAATTTTAGTAAAAGCTGGATTACGGATTACGTGGTCAATAATTATGATTGCCGGGATTACGGATTACGGATTACGTGGTCAATTATGATTGTAGGGATTGCGGATTATGGATTGCAATCCGTAATCCAAATCCCGGATTTTGGATTAATGTAATCCGGGATTTGTCCAACCCCTGTTTATGGTCTAATAGAAAGATTTAAAGAATGAAAAATATCATTCGCGATATGGATGACAAATAAAAATGAGAAGGCTAGGCGCCTTTTTCGTTGAGTAATTTTACTAGACACACCACCAAATCCTATTTCTTTTGTAATTCTATTAATTTTAATCTGTGATAAAATGCGATTGTCACTTTCTCTGTCGAAGCAACGTTGCTGTTGTTTCGAAATCTGAGTAACATACAAAAGTTGGCGATGGGATGGGAGCATGCCTCCTATATGGGGGAATGTGGGGAATGAATAATTGCTAGACTTCTTGTAGGAGTATGAGAATTGCGAATATTTTTACATATTCATTTCATCCAAAGGGATGAACTTTTACCATGGCATATTGGCATTCTGCGTAATTTGCCATTTATTACAACAAATCTCCAAATTATCTTACTTAGAAATAGTTTCTATTAAAAAATTGTAAAATGGTACGCCATCTAGAGAAAAGATGTATTTTTGTGTCACTTCTGAGATTTTGAATTACCCACATTTTGGCCACTGTACATTGCAATTCGATTACAAGATCTTTTTGCTTATTGTGAATATCATCACATCACGTTTTAAGTATTCTGTATATGAATTGGGTAACTAATTAATCATTGAATAAGAGACGGCGTTGAACCTTTAAATCAACATGGACTTATTTTTTTTAAATTATCTACTTATATGTATTGTGACACATCTTAAATAATAATCCACCATTTGGGATTGTTTATTAATAATAGTTGTTTTGAGTGTCAATGTCACAATTAAACTGGAATTTGACCAAGGTTACGTTTCTTGATGATACATTATCAGATCTATAATAAATAATTTATGTAACACATTTTTATTGTACTTTTGCAAGTGTCGTTTTTTCTGAGTTTATGTTGTTATTTATTAAATGAGAATTTATTTATTTTAAACTATTTACAATGGCTGACTTTCGAATATGATCACTTGACCGAAAGCTACCATCGGCTTACATTCCAAAAAGGATAGATTTGCAATATTAATAATAATAATCTAAGTGCTTCGAGAAGAATAAGAAATGGTTGCCACTTTACGACATTTGACGGTAAAGGATCCATTGTTTAAAAATATGCAAAGATTGGAAATTACGAGGGCAATTAATATGTAAACAGCATTTGCTAGTAAATGTTTACTTCATCTTAGATAATGGTTACATTGAATCTTATGTAAATTGATTAACTACTAATTATGCAATCATAAGTAACAACAATTAGTAAAGGATTATTTATAGTTGTTGCTGTTTTGAGATGTTATCGTACATGCTTGTTTTGATTTTTGGTTATTTTTGAACTTCTGTCTAAAGTCTATGAACGTGTATTGCCGATAATGAAGAAAAATATTAATGACTTAGTAAATTTGTAGTGCAACATACTCTATAAGTAATTTAGAATAATGGTGCCACATTACTGGTTCAGATAAACCTAGAACAATACTAAATGCATTTACACTAATTCTTTAGATATTTGTTGAATTTTTACGTAATATCATCTCATGATAATGAAACGAGACAATTTTCAACTGCCTTTGTACACAAGCATAATAACTTTCAAAAATCAGAAACTTCTTTTCTATGCGAGTATACGACAGTCCTATAAAATGTCTTCCGTAATTCTTTAATATTACAACCCATTGAATATACAGGGTAACATTGAAAAAACTACAATGCATATTACCACGCGATAGAGGGCCATGAAATAATAAAAAAAATTCCTATATACTAATGTCCGATCGCCTTTTGTTTTTAAGATATAGGATCTTAAAGGTTTTTGTTTTTTTTTGTCGCTTTGAAAATTATTTTAACATTTTTTATTCAAAAATTTATTGCTCTTCAACATCTTATAACAAAAAAAATCGCTACTTAGTCGGCAGGAGCTTTAAAAACAGCAACATAACATGACATAAGCAGTGCCGGTTTATACATTACGCACACTACGCACGTGCGTAGGGCCCGGACGTGCGTAGGGCCCGGATAAATCTAAAGTTTTAAGTTTATTAATTATAATAGGTATCAATCAATGCATTTAATATTAAGGAATTAAGGTGTATTTATTTCACTCACGACTTCCCTTCAGAATAAATACTGTAAGATACAACAATCTTAAATAACAGGAAACTTAAAATCTCAAAAGAAGGTATAATAATAAGAAGACACCCTTTAACACGTTTGAGTCTAAAATTTATTGGTCATATATTTTAAGAGTTTATTGTAGATTGAACATTTCCTCGTCCCTTTCTAAGTAAATAACCTTTGTACTTAATTATGCCGACACAAGAGGGGTTTGTGAATCAGGGGCGTAACTATCATGGTAACTATCACCCCCGCGGAACCCGGGCCTGTGATCTATGGGACCCGCACTAATATTTGTATTTTCGTAAACATTCCTCTTAAATTGCTGAAAACGTATTTTTAAAAAAATTGCAAAATGTAAATTTTATTTTCCGCGCGAGTTACCAATAATGTGACACATTCCAATTATGGACCAAAATTTTTATTGCCATAATTTCCGGCCTACACTTCGTTTACGTGCGGTGTTGTTTCTACTCGTACCAACCATAAATAAAGACAGATGCGCCGTATTTATTGTATTGTAAGCCTCTTAAGAATTCAGACTTGCCGTTTTCATCTTATGAAGCTATTTAAAATATATTAGTCTGAATGGTTTTCATTTTTATCGCCTCAAAAGCAACGGAGGTAGAGAAAAAAAGTAGATTGGTTTGTACCAAATTTAAAGCTTTGCTATGCATGCAAATTGTTGTGAGGGTGGGTGGTGATGGTGGGGGGCCCAATGTTACTTAGTGCGTACTACTAAATGGCATGTAAAACCGGCACTGGACATAAGAACAACAATAATTAAATTTAACACATAATCATGTCTCTGTAACCTTCAAACGTGTAGAGAACCATTTTTAAAAGCAATTTTAAAAAACGAGAAGCAAAATAATCAAACAAAAACGTAATCAGGAACACGAGAAACTTGAATAAATTATTACAATATTAATTTGACAGGTGCCATAATGTCGTAGTCAAGATGCTCTATCTTAACAACAAAAGGTGATCGGACATTAGTGTATAGGAATTTTTTTATTACTTCTTGGCCCTCTATCGCGTGGTAATATGCATTGTAGTTTTTTCAATGTCACCCTGTATAACGTACGGCTAAAGAAATAAACCTCAAGAAATTTTACACAAGGTTCATTATTTACTTTTGTTTCAGGTTACATTGGATGCTACCTGATAATGATAGTAATAAGTGCTCTGCCGCAGTCATCACCATGGTTTATACTATCTTCACTCATTCCCATTTGCTTAACCGGTGGATTTCCACTAATCATCGCCACAAGTGTAAGTTATATTACCGACATTACCGAAGAGAAAGATCGTGGTGTTCGGTAAGTTAAACTAATAGCATCATTAAAATGGTTATAATTATTAATTTCAGATTGGGTAGCTGGGAGGCAGCTTTTACGATAGGTGTCTTACTAGGAACCTCTTGCAGTTCATTTGCGTTGAAAGCATTTGGATATTTGGGCGTGTATTTAATATGCATAGGATGTTCGATAGCAGCTTTTCTGTACGTTCTGTTATTAATCAATGAATCGGTCGTAAATGTTGAAACAGAAGTAAAATTTTTCACTTTCCCGGAATGTTGTTTGTCTTATTGTATTTTGTTTCAGAATAAAATAAAAAACGTTTTTAAGTTGTCTTTGGTAAAGAAAACAATGAGTAACACTTTTGAAGGAAGAAATCTCCACGAAAGGATTATGATTATTTCCGTTATGATGCTTACGCTATTTTATACTGTTGCAAAATTTTCCGATCATGGGATTTTGTTTTTATATTTGCGGCAAAGTTTTGGATGGTCTTTACAACGATTTACGTTGTACGCATCTTTCAAAAGTACAGTGTCAGTTATTGGAAGCGTGATTGGCGCTTTTCTTTTAAATAGGGTGCTTCGCGTCAAAGAAACAGTTGTGTTAATAATAGCATTCTTTACTACCACCTGCTGTTATATATTCTTAGGATTGGCTAATGCAAATTGGCAAATATACCTATGTAAGTTACAACCATGCATAAACCCTCTATGTAATAACATATATATTTCAGCTGGTTGCTTTAAATGTCTCGTAGGAGCCATAAACCCAATGGCGAGACTTCTACTTTCGAAACTTATCGAACGAAAAGATATCGGTAAAGTATTGGGATTAATAGTTACATTGGAATCCATTATAGGCCATATCGGAAATTCCATATTTACGTATCTATATAATCTCACGTTGGTAACATATCCGCAAACGTTTTGCTTTGCTACCGCTGGAATTTACTTTTTCGAAGTTATGCTGACTATGTACTATTATTTTTGTTAGACTGCCGAACATACTAATATTTGAATTTTCTAGAGCAATTTTATACATGCAAAACAGACATAAAAGGAGAGGTTACGTCCGCATTGACAGTGAGGATTCGACCAAAGAAGCAACGTGACAATCATGAGTTCCACATGTTTCAAACTTGATTAAGTTAGATACGTAAATCGACTGAAAATATTAAATTATATAAAATTATGTGCCAAAAAGTGGATGTAGGGTACATAAATGCAAATTATACGTTCAACGATTTTTTTTCCAAATTTAATACACTCTCTCGAAGATGTGATTATTTTCGATGAATTTCTGGGGTCATCGCAATGATAAAAATTATGTACTTTCTCATACTCATTATTTTTATCGTAAAATAGCAAACAAGCACGTTTCAGGAACGTGAGAGAGTTGATTAATGGCTTATATATCAACAAATGAGAAAAGTAAGTCACGTTTTTGTAATGTGTAACATCTAAAAACACGTTTTGAAATGTCATATCTGTATGAGTAGTATATGGGAACACAGGAACAAAATACAGGAAAATTAGACAATCACAGTAATACTAATAGTTAATTGCATTATTTGTCTAACAACGTCTAAGCATTAAATACCTATAGGTAATCACTAATCAGATAGCAATTCGATTTTCAACAGATAATACTTTACGAAACAAGAAATAAGCACTAACATCCCAAAGGCCAATATATCTTGTATTCTCCTAATTTGTATCAAACAATTTGGTTTTTTTATTTTGATGAAACGTGGAACTGTTTTACCCAAAATTTGTTAATTTCTCAGGATATTACACGTTGATACCTATGTAAAACATTCCGATTTTAGGATGCGCTTGGGAATATAAGCATTAATCATCCTACTGACAAAATCAAAACATGAAAGTGGGGTCTGGACACAACGGCCACACAGAATTTAGTATGCCCATATCGGCCACACTGGACACATAGGCCAAACGTGATGTGTGGACACAACGGCCACCTTGGACGTAACGGCCACAGCTCTAGCTGGACACGATGGCCACCTTGGACACTGCGGCCACATATCAGATACGTAGATTGACACTAAACCGCCTAGGTTATTTGCAGATTTAGACCCCATGAAAGTTGAAGGTGCATTTCACCAATGAAATAATTACGAAAATTATCATTAAATTCCTCGGTTGAACTTTTAGAGTTAAATTATTAAATCTCTTTATTAGTATCTACTTTTTACATATTAGCACAAATCACAATCTGTAATTCCTATTGTAGTGGGTCTGGTTCAAGAACATTTTCGTTACAGCACGAGATCATTTGGATTAGGGTACTACCATAGAGAATTACATTCACTATTAATATTTATTGAGGAATTATAGTTTGTTCCAAACTTTAGATGCAGTCGACGTTTATGAACTTTTTATCACAATCAAAGTTTTTAGATTATTAAACCGTTTCAATAATAAGTATTTGAAATCTAAAATTTATATTCCGAAACATGACAGCTTCGTTTAAAAAGTTGAGGATGAATGACGAGGATAAGGTTATTTGTGAATCGCTAAAAGTGGCAAGAGAAACATTAGACCATAAAGAGCTCGTGCTTGCCTTTGGTGTTTTTTGGTTAGGGTTTTAACTGTACTAACTGCCAGTAGCTATTGAGAATTATACAACCGCTTGCGACATCAAGAAGTGTTCTACTCCGTATGAGTGATTCTGTAACTGGAAAGTGAAAACAAAGCTCTGCGTATTTGCTTCAATATAGCTATATGTATATGGTATGAAACAGACGTGTAAGAAGCACAGTACCTACCAGGGAACCTAATCGTCTTCTGAAAATTAAAACGTGGTAGAATCTGTCACGAAATTCGGAGTTTTACAACCTCTAAATGAGGAAAAGTACCGAATTGTTCAAAATATTGTGATAGACGACGAGTCATATAAATGTTCTCGCAATCGTAGCAGAAAGATAGCGAAATTAAAAGAAATATATTAAGGCACGTAAGGGTATTGCCCTTAGATTATAAAAAGGTACAGATACGCCTTTCCATATACGAACGTATTAAAACATGAAGCCAACACTGAGAGAGAGTGTACACATTTAACACTCCCACTCGCACGTACATCCCTTAATGTTTCAGTTTATCTTTTTCAATTACTCATATTATAGATTTTAATTACTATCTTAGTTGTGATGTTGACAATTGGACAACATTGCATTGCACACTACAATAAATAAACTGAATTACGATATCCTTGTCCTGGCGCAAACTACCATAAATGAATACATACGACTGAACTGAATTATGCTATCCTTGTCCTGGCTTCACAAACCAATGTAAACAAGCGTTTCTGCAGTTCATTCTAAAATACTGCCTGTTCAACATATACACATTTTATATAACCGAATCCGTTGGAATCTTCAGTTCTATTATTTTGAAGCTTACAAACTTACTTACACCCCCCCCCCCCCCCCCCCCCCCCACTCTGTCGGGCTAAGGATGGTACCTAGGCCATTCCAATTCATCATCTGAAGTAACACAAGTAAATTTACAATATGTTAGTATAATAGTAATAAAATCTTCGATGGTTTCAGAAATTTAAGAAATATAGGTAATTAAAAATGTGATTACTATGGCCTTTTTTGTATGTGACTTGGTGAAATCCGCTGATGGTGTGTGTAGAGCTCCAAAAAAAGGGTTGCAGGAACATTCGAAGAATGATTTCTTTACTTATTCAATTTTCTTAATACTGACCGTAGATGTATGGCGTAAAAATTTGTACAATACAGGGTGTCCCATTTTAATCTCCGTGTGAGACGCGATTACCCAACTCGTGCTACGCGCTCGTGCAATTTTCGCATGCGTACGTTAATAAAGATCATAATATACTTATATCGTAAATAACTATTAAATTGTAGGTATCGCTGTAGGAAATTAAAATGAAATGATGAAGAAGGTTAGTTCACCAGACGTGAATTAATTAATTAATTCGAATTTACAATAAAACATTTTTTACATACATATAGATTTTAAAACTGTTTGGTATAGTTAGGATAATTATGTTACAACAACAATCACTACGATACGAAGGATCAGAAAAGGAGTAAGGATCGGGATCTACAAATTAAATTTATTACTCTGCGTTTCAGCGTTTGTTTGGTTGCAGACAGATTGATTTGAGGCTACTGAAAGTTGCGGGTGTGAAT
Organism: Pyrocoelia pectoralis; assembly: GCA_036250285.1. Classification (NCBI taxonomy): domain Eukaryota; kingdom Metazoa; phylum Arthropoda; class Insecta; order Coleoptera; family Lampyridae; genus Pyrocoelia; species Pyrocoelia pectoralis. Next base: position 13,026,002 of record CM070075.1, read on the forward strand.
ATATAAAAGACATTCTCTTAAATTGATTATAAATGCGTATTTAGAAAGAAACAATAAGTGTATGAGTATATTCTAGAAATATTTTTATGATTCTGTTTTTATTTTCAATTGCAAATTAAAATGATGTTAGCTGGGGCGCTGATACAAAAAAATTACAATAATGTAAAAATATATTCAGTTAGGTTACATTTTATAAAGTCATTAATTCAGATTCATACACATGACATCAACTCATTCGCTCGATAAGGTGTGAAAGTGAAAAAGCCGCAAATACATCCATTGCTATCTTTTAGATCATTATTATTTATCGTTTATGATACAAATTAATAGTGCGGTTAAAGGTAACCTGAACACTGTAAATTCCTTAAACAAGATAATAACTTTATCTCCTTTTATTGCTAACTGTTCATGGGTAAATTAGGAACATATCTCAAACAAGATTTCGCATACTTTCCGAGAGTTTTGATTCGGTATGCGGTTGATGTTTTCTTCATCCTCAATACTAATATTTGCTACCCTCAGGACTGTAGCTCAACTAAATTCGAAATTCTCATCTATCCAATTTACCTATAGCATAATTATATAGCTTAAACATGCATCTTTCAACTTTATGCACACAGATTGATCGATTGTCCTCTTTCGAAACAAAATTATGTCAAAGAATAACGTACAATCAAAGAAATGTTAAATTACCGAATTATCCTTTATATACCTACAAGAGGTCTGTCTAAAATCTTTTCCAAATTAAATTTGTAAAGGTCACAACTTCAAAGGTCGATTACAAAACAAGTCGGGGATATATCAAATTAACTGTAAAGACTGTCACCAAGTGTACATTGGGCATACTAAAGAATCACTCAACATTAGTTTCAAAGAGCACTTGGTTCAGCTCAAATACAATCGTTGCGATAAATCTGCTTGAGAATAATCCCAAATTAGATATTTTTTTTAGTTAAGCAAGTAAATAATAGGTACGAACTGGATTGTATGAAAGTTTAGAAATTCACAAAAACAAACGCTCTTTAATAAATAGATAATAATGATTCAGATCCTTTAAGCTTATCAGAACTTAACAGTTGTCACTTCTACTGTAGGAGTCATTTTTGTAATTTGAGCACAGTATATTATATGCTGTGATTTGAGTTTAGTTTCATTTATAAATAATTAAAAAGTAATGTAGTTTTTTCTGTTTTTAATAAAATTTCGTTGATAAGGTTAAGCAAGCGATATACAGTAACTTTAGCGGGTTGTTAAAGCACATAAGGATTGCATGTACCTATATAGGAAGATTTAGTAACGCTCACATTCTTCCAGCAGTAGATAAAATGAAAAATGTAACTCTCGGCGATATTTATTTACGGTGGCGCTGGGATGGAATTTTCTCTTTCAAGGTATGCAGAAGGGCAAAATTTTGGAAATATTGTTATATTTATCTTAATTGTGACTAGAACATTAGGCCCTCGCATATCCTAAAACTTATGCCTTCAAATTTAATGTAGTCCATAACTCCTAACATATTCTTTCATTTGTACGTGAAGTTATAAATTGCTGTAAAATGTAAATACTTAGTTATTCAAAGGCTCTTTCCCGAGTAGATTATAAGTTGCTTGACTATCATATCTTCTGAGTATAATAATGGCACTGAAACAAACAAAAAACACGTATAGTACACAGTACACAGAGTCGGATTTACCATAAGGCTAGAAAGGGCAGCAAATTTTAGGGGGCGGCAAATGTTGGAGTTAAAAAGATTAAATAATAAAATGACACCTAGACAAATTCAATCATCATAATTCATATGAAAAAATACAATGTTTTAACGAAAATTACTGTAGATGAGGGGCGGCAAAATATTTCTAGTCTAGGGGCGGCGAATTCGTAAATCCGCTTCTGATAGTACATTTTATAATAATTAAACTCACCTTAATATGAGTAAAATGAATACGTAGAAACCAATAGTAACAAAGAAAAATGCGACAGGTAATATATCCAAAGTTGCTTTGTAAATAGCCGTATAAATCGTAGATCCTAATAGGGTCGCAACTGTATCTAAAGCGGTTAACATAGAAAAAACTTTGCCGCTATCCTCAACCGGTATCACTTTGGAAAGAAGACTGCGAGCCATCGGACTAATTACTCCACTCATAAACTTCAAACTTCCACCTAACGACAAAATTTTATAATACTGTATAAACCGATAGGTTTTTGCTTGAACTTGCCGACGTAAATTTGCCAGTTTTTGTACGCTAGACTTAAAAGTGTTGTTCCCATTATGCAAATTAAGAAACTTATAAAGATCACCGTAGTTTCTTTACAGCGCATTACTTTTCGTAATACACCAACGGCAAGGATACCGCCAAGTATCTGTATTAATCCGACAATACTGTTATAGAATGTATACAATTGCATGTTCCATCCAAACGCTTCTCTTAGATATAAAAACATTACCTCCCCTTCGCCCATTACAATTAATAAAGATAAACTAAGTACTAAAAGTATTGCTATCAGTATTCCTCGCGTAAAATTTTCTCGTCTTTTTATAATTGTCTTTATTGTTGCCGTAAAAGTTGATAAGGAAAATAAAGTTCGTAATTTTCCCTAAAATATTATCGTTTTAGGCAAGTATAAAAAATGTGGCAGTTACTTACTTCTGTATGGACTTGTTGCACCGATTCGGGGAGAAAAAAAATAACATAAAGCAAGGCGACAACAACGCAAATAGTGGAGATGCCAAAAACACCGGAATAATTGAATGCAACTAAAGCTTGCGAACATGTCAAACTTCCCACGATACTTCCTAGTCCTATTAAACCTTCGAAGATGTACATTTTAACTACTCTTTCCTGTTCATTTGTTACATCAATTATGTAACATAAAACTACCGCTATAGCGGCTGCCAAACCACCCACTAAACAGGAAGGTAGTAAACCTATTACCAGATACCATGGCGAAATGTTTGGAATGGCAGTAATCACCGTTCTCAGTATACATGAAAACATCACACCTGAAATTAGAATTAAAATTAACGAATTAACAAGAATGTTCAGACGCAACTTTAATATCAAAATTACATTTCCCAATATTACGTTTCCGTCCCGTAAAAATACCGCTTTTCCGCAAATCATTAGTCGCGTAAACACACCGTATGATTTTTTTTAACAATTTATCGTTGCAGGTATATACAAAAAATGGAAGATAAACTAGCAGAATGAGGGAGGTTATTTACAAATATTTATAATGTTTTATGCAACAACTAAATTCTACTAAAAAATTGAAATGATCACTCATGAGTCATGGGTCATGATGTGCTGTACTGTCAAAAAGTTAAATGTTGCAGTTGCAGTATCTAATGGAAGATTAGGTAAATCTTTTATGTTTAAATATGGGAAACTTCCGACAATGAACTAAATCTTAATTTTCTTATTTATTTCTCATTGTAAGACGTCGCGTCGATTCGTATGAGCTGGATTTCTTTGCGAGTGGACGTCTTCGATACCATCAAATTTCGGGGTCTGTGTTTGTAGACTTCCGCTGCAGTGAAAAGTCTTAAATTTGAAATGAGCTCTCCAGACGAAACCTCCATCGAGCGCCGGACCGTATTGGAACCAAACATTGGTAAAGTAATGATCATTGAGGTTTCGTCTCAATCAGTTCTGTAAAATGTTAATGTACCGATGAGATGTGATTGTGGCCGTTATTTCTACTCCTTCAGAGAAATAGGGATCAATGATTCTACAACTGTGTACAGTGTACAGCACACCATGTTGTTGCCCGATGATTAAGGACGTTCCGTGTAGCTCCCTTGAGGTGTGTGTCATCCGAACTTTTGAAGAATTAGAGTGCCGGAGAGATAAAAGTCTCATGGATAGACAATATACACAGGTAGAATTCCTCAAATCGAACTGTTCTTTCCTCTACTCGACGCTATCTCTTCCTCAAATCATAAATGAAGTGTTGCATCAGCTTGCATTTTATATTATTTAATGGCATTATGTTTTCTTTCCCAAATTTGGCTTCAATTGTTTATGATATTACCGTTATTTATAAATTTATTCGGTAGGGGAACATGGCCAAAATCGGACTCCCATTATGTTTTTCACTTTTATCTGCTTTATTTTGTGTTATCTTCATATTATGTCCTATTACAAAATGTGTAATTCAAAATGTTTCCTAATGTTCAACATAACTCATCTTATCTTTTAATGTACCACTTTTTCCAATTGATGCTTTTTATGAAAAGTGGCTTAAGTGGTGTCTCGGGAAAATGTTGCCAATGTCGGACCCCTAGTAACAATGTTTATAAAATGAAAAGAAAACATCATACCAGTGTATTAACTCGCCAATTATTTCTGAGCATAAGAAATTGAAATTTGTTTCTTGTAATGTCAAAATTATGTGCCCAAATATAAATATGCGAAATACAATTAAGCAAGTGCTTACTATCTATATCACGTTTCTGAACGTCCACATTGGACATAATTTTAGTATTATTTTTATGAATAGTCCATCAAAACCTCGATCAAAACTAAGTAGCCTTTTCGGTGCTATTATTACGTATGGTAAAAAAAAGTACCTAATCTTAGCATCATTAAGATTTCCTAACAGCATCCAAAATTGACAACAAACAGAAAACGCTAACAATAGCACCGCCTTTCCTTTATTACAAAATCATTTATCATTAATTCATTACCTATATTATTCAAGCATTACGAGATTAAGTTTTCGGCTTATACCTTTCCTTTTTCCTTGTGAGCTAAAACGAGGATTTTAGGGATGTTTATCCATCCTCTTAGCTCCCGATGGGGGATCAGCTGCTAAGTCTAGGTTTGCCAGGCCTGACTGCTGAATGTTAAACCATAAGTTTTGACTAATCTGGAATTTATACGGTTCTTTTTCGCTAATCTCGCTGGTCGTCTGAATCCCTATTGGTTGTCACTTTCACTAGAAATCGGAGGGAGTGGTTATTCTTGAACTTTCACTTTCTCCCAATTCTTCAGTCTATGAATCACTGGTGTCCCTGCTCTACTAAGTCTGGACCCATTCTCCCTGTTTAGTGGGCATTTCTCGATTTCTATCACCTCTCTAATTTATTTGAGGAAGGTAGTTCGGAACTCGTGCCAGTACTTTCGTGTCCTCAAACGCAAGCCTATACTCCGCGACAACTGACTTTAAAATACGAATGTTCTTACAGAGTCTCTGGTGTTCCTTAACCCTTTGTTCTATGGGGCGTCCTGTTTGTCCTATGTAACTAATTCCACAAGAGCATGGTATTTGATAGATGCCTGATGTTTTTGTCAATGGTATGACCTCTTTTACTGATCGGAATCCTTGCCCAATTCGCGAAAGCCTCAAATTATTTATTACGAGATTATTTGCAATAATTTTGCCTTCAGTTCTCCCAAAATGCTGAAAGAGTAAAACTGCCACTGTAAATATAGAAACTACCGGAATACTTTAAATGCCATTTTATAATGGAGTATTGCATTTTTTGTATACATGGTTGCCCATTCGCCCTCCGTTCTTCGATAGTACCTTTAATATTAATTTTAGGACAAAAGGTCAAGCATTTCTTATTTAGATGTTCCTTGTTTACAACCAAAAAATATTTTGGGGGGCGCACTGCTCTCGGTTACCTCTGTACAGGATCGTACTCTATTATTTTAAATGGAACACCCTATAGATTTTTATGTTTTTGAAATCCATATTCGATTCTAGACCAAGTTTGTTTTGCCTTTCACCTATTTTAGTCAACTCATTTAGGAGAAAATAAATGTTATTTGAAAATTGTCGCCGAAATCAGCATTCAGTAAAAAAATCATAACTATTCAATCATTGACAGCAGAGCAACAAAATTGGAGATTATCATAAACAAAAGAGCATTTTATTTCTCGATATGCTGATTTTGAACGAAATTTGTCGCAAAAGGGCCGTACTGAATCTTTCCTAACGACCACAGAATAAATGCCAAAAGTCGACTATTTTAAATTGAACACCCCGTATATTTTTCATGAATCAACTGCTTTTTAAGTAAGCTTTGATTTTCTTATACAGCCTGTTTCAGAGTAAGCGCCTTATTTTTTTTTAGCCACACTATGGGTACCACTTTCAAAATATTTGGCACTAATATGTTTCAGGACATTCTCTACACGATGGTGATATCAGATTTTTAATTGGACGAACTATTTCAAAATGGCGACTTTCAATTGTTTTTTTTTAAATGGAATGATATAATTTTTTTGTATTATTGGGATCCTAAAAACATTCTTTTTACGATAATATTTCGTTTTTCTTAAAAATTCATTTGTTTCTCTATCAAAAAGCAAACTAACATTTAAATCTAGTAGTGCATGAATGTTTACACTCGGTGTTATTTTGGTCCAAATATCAAGTATGGTAGACACAAAACAAACAATTAAACTTTATTTTGCAATAAATCTACTTTTTGAAACTCAAAATTAAAAATTTACATAAAATAAAAATTAGGTAGGTATTTACAAAAAATGCTCGACATGTTTTCCTTCTTTTTCAATACATAAATTGAAACGTCCGTCGCCCAATGGAGCCCATAGATCGAAGGATGTACTGCTACTTGATATTTGGACAAAAATAACATCGAGTGTAAACATTCATGCGCTACTAGATTAAAATGTTAGTTTGCTTTTTGATAGAGAAACAAATGAATTTTTCAGAAAAACGAAATATTATCGTAAAAGGAATGTTTTTAGGATCCCAATAATACAAAAAAAATTATATCATTCCATTAAAAAAAAAACAATTGAAAGCCGCCATTTTGAAATAATTCGTCCAATTAAAAATCTGATATCACCATCGTGTAGAGAATGTCCTGAAACATATTAGTGCCAAATATTTTGAAAGTGGTACCCATAGTGTGGCTAAAAAAAAATAAGGCGCTTACTCTGAAACAGGCTGTATATGTCCTATATCTAAAGGTAATAGTTTCCGAGAAAATAACCTTAGTTTAAATTATTTTGTTTTTTCGCCCAATTCTGAAAATAAAATTAACGGAACCATCAAACAATAACAATATGTATTTACTTAATTATTATTACCTAAATTGTGTTGTTACTTAAAAAACCAGAAATGTGAAACAAAAAAACGACTAGGTATTAAATGTTATTGAGACAGTACCTATGCTGTTCTTTAATTATAAAAACATTTAACATAGTTGCCATACCAATAACAATAACAATTTCAATACGCAGACATGTCAATTTAATTTCAAATGATAGTATTTGACACATTATCGCCTTCACTTTGTTAAAAAGGCTTAAAATCGGATCGAAACGTTTTCCAAATAATGAATTGGTTGATATGGTTATCATTCTCGGCGAATTTTTACAGAATAGGTGAAGCTTTCAGATCAATCATGCGAATCATGCCTGATATCCTGGAAGGTGTTAACACGAATTTTTCAAATTAAATTAATGTTTAGGTAATGTTTTGTGTTTTGTACCGTCGATTTTATGTGCTTAAGTTTATTTATTAATTAATGTTGGACATCAGCAAATAATAATAAGTAAATATCTGATACAATTAGTGTTATCGTTTGTTGCTTCCATTAATTTTATTTTCAGAATTAGGCGAAAAAATAAAATAATTCAAACTAAGGTTATTATCTCGTTAGAAAAAATTCAATACGACCCTTTTGCAACATATTTCGTTCAAAATCAGCATATCGAGAAGTAAAACGCACTTTTGTTTATGATAATCTCAAATTTTGTTGCTCTGCTGCCAATGATTGAACAGTTATGATTTTTTTACTGATTGTTGATTTCGGTGACAATTTTTAAAAAACATTTATTTTCTCCTAAATGAGTTGACTTAAGTAGGTGAAAGGCCAAACAAACTTGGTCCAGAATTGAATAAGGATTTCAAAAATATAAAAATCTATAGGGTGTTCCATTTAAAATAATCGAGTACGATCCTGTACAGACGAAACCGAGAGCAGTGTGGGCGTCAAAATATTTTTAGGTTGTAAACAAGGAACATCTGAATAAGACATGTCTCTTGACCTTTTGTCCTAAAATTAATATTAAAGGTAGGTACTATCGAAGAACGAAGGGCAAGTGGGCAACCCTGTATGTGCAGATGTCACAGTACAGTATCTAGGAATGATCGAATTGCAATATCTAGATTGACAAAACTAGAGTTTCAACTCACGTGATATCAAATGTCTGCTACTAAAGTGTTCTTAAAGTGCTAGCTAGAACATTGCTAGTACATTTTGCTTGCAATTTATTTAAAGCACTTAAAGGCACTAACGAAGATTCATTCAAAATCTCAAATATTAGGTACTATGAATTTTCTTATAATTTCTGCTAAAATTATAAATAATTTTCTTCTTATTTTGTAAAATTTTTGCTATTGTGTAGTTGTGCAAATATTAAGTACATACTTAAATCCGTGTATGGTAACAAATTTAAATTTTTATACACCTAATAAAATTTTTATATGTAGTAAAAATTAAAGCTGAAGTATGCTACCAACACGCAAGGTCCTATAATAATAATGAAAAGGAGATAGCGTCATTATAAACATGAAGTAGGTAATCCCTGACAGAAGCTATAAAAATTTGTAATAAAATAACGAATCTCATTACTCTCTCAACGCGTGAACAATTAGTTGTGTACAATTGAAGATGCATAATCTAATGATTCACATTGTCGATTTAACCTTGCTATTTCTTTTTAAATGTTTATGGACTAATTTCATGGACGAGGCTATAGTTGGTCTTTTCAATCCAAAAAAATTGTTTGAATGTTTTATTGAATTAAGCTGCAGGTTTATTATTTCATTCATTTTCTACATATCTGTGTCGCCTTGAAACCAATCCATAGAAAAAAGGTCCCTTGTTTTGTTTTAAAACAATTATTGTCCGCCTTAACACAAATTCTTTTTACATAATGAAAAAATCAGTTGAAGCTAAACTAATTGTAGGTACTAATATTTAATTATACACGGGATTTCCTTACCCACAACTAGGAAGCGCATTCCATTGTCATACCACAAAACATTGTCACGTTTATTTACGTCAGGATATACCGTTGACTCGATTCTATAATTGAGTAAGACTACTATTTATCTGTGCAACTATCGTTGATCAATCAACGATACTATTTGGATGTTTTCAGAACTCAGGTGTCATAATGTTCCTTCCAGCTCTTTTTCTTTAATTTTATCAGCTTTAAGTATGACGGTTCGCAAATGTCAATAATGTCATAATGGCACACCATCTCCTTTTTATAGGTAAGAGGTGACCTATACGGGATAATTAAACAGTAAACATATTTTTGGTATTAGCGAATTAAAAAAAAACAAAAGGCTATATAATCGTATAAGACCATGCGTCATCACTGCAAATATTATTTGTTATTATTTTAAGATGAAGTACAATTTTTGCATTTTATATTGCTAAAAAGTAAAAAACTTTCTGCGCATTGTTGCTTTTAGTCGGTAGTAATACATTATTGAATTTAGAAAACTGCTATTTAGACTCAATGATTCACTAATTCAGAATAGATACACACAAAGAATTAATTAAAATGATTAAAATGGGTCATTAAAAATGATAAGAGGCAAAGTATGATTATGTGACCTCATTTTGAAGTTTTTTAATATATTGATGAGTGCTATTTGTCCTGTACATAAACTTTCATTGTCTTTCCAGCGGTATCTATATTGATAGTATTTTTAAATTCGATCATTTAAGTAATTAAAGTTCAAAAATCCACATGATTTTTATCATTCACATAATTATGTACATTGCATATTAAAACGGGTAATTAAATATCGCTATATTATGCCGAGTTTTATGAACGTAAGACTATAATTTTCACTAACCTCCAAGAGTTACAATTAAAACAGGTTTACGTCCATATTTATCACTCCATGGACCAAGTATAAAGCACATCATAGGTGCAAATATCACCTGAATAATGGAAAAAGATGTAAAAATAATGGCTGCATGTGGTTGTACTTTTTGTTCCAACAATGTTGTTGCATTATCGGTGTAATTAATGCCTAATAAGGCGCACTGAGATTCATTATATTTCAGTGTAATGTAGCAGGTACTGTATATAATAAAATTTTTTGTAACTAACTCTAAAAGCAGAAATCTAATTTAGTTAAAAATTATCATAAAAATAAACTTACCTGAAAAATTTAAGGCGAAAAACAATAAAAAGACGGGTAATTCAATATTAAATTTTAAAGTCATATTTTTCGGTTTATTTTTTTTTAACTTTCATATACAATTATAAAGCCTGAAAAAACCAAAGTTAATATAATTTGTTAGATATGTAATTATACGAGTCGATTACTTTTGAAATTATGCCATCAATTACAGGTACCGAATACGGTCGAAATAATTAAGATTGTCAGGTGCAGTCGGTGTAGGTACTTATTTTTGAGTACCTATGTGATAACTGAATAAATACTTCCTCATATAAACTTATTAATTACTCACATTTCTGAAGTTTCATTGCGGTTTCGATAAACGATGTCTTAGAAATAGGTTTTAAACAAAGATTAAATGTTATTCAACGAATATGGAACGCGAAATGCTACTTTTAGAAGAGGCGGGAGTGGACAGCCTTGACTGAAGATTGCGCAGTAGCGCACAATTTTTTTGGTAAATTTGTCGGATGTGCATGAATGGACACAATAAATAATATAACAATTTTTTATGCTAATTGTTGTAAACAATAAGATACTCAACCGGAAAGATTTATCGCACATGGAAGTTTAAAGAACATAATTTACAACAAAACATTAGTAATGTGCAAGGAAACACGAGTCATTCGGCATTACATTTTATAAAACGCGGAAAAAGCAACACAATGACCGTTATATACGCAAGTTACGTACCTACGTATAGTAATAATAACCGTAACCACTTCACCACATTCATTAATTTAAAAAATGAAGGGGAGGAAGATTTGTTTATTATACGTTGTGTTCATTTGAAAAGACATTTCAGAAATGGGCACTGAAATATAACCATTCCATTATATTTCAGTGGAAATGGGACGTGTTTGAAAGAAATGTCATAACACGTCAACTTTTAACTTATATGTCATAAACGTCACATTCATCCCTTCCCTACTGGGGATATTCCTTAAATTTAAGTATCAAATCATACCTCATTTAAAAGGTCTGGTAAATCTCTAGTCAATCATATGTTTTTGCCTTCCATTGTTGTTTAAAATGGAATCTTATAATTATTATAAACTTTTCAGATGCCTCCGTATTATGTTAGGATAGAAAGACGTCTCGAAACAGATTAATTTTTAATTTGAGTGGGTACTTTCTCAGGCCCGGATTAAAGAGTTGGGGGGCCCGGGACTCCTTACGTGAAAGGGGCCCTTTTTAAACTCATCGAAAACGCCGCTACTGTTCTTCTATCAATGCGGCACTGGCACCCGGACAATCTGACTGCTTGAGTGGTTTATTCTATTTTTGAATTTTATTGCAGTTAAAAATTAAATGATCAGTAAACTGTCACACAACTTTCCCGTGTTTACTACAATGACGTATGAAATAAAATAGTTTTTGCCTAATAACTCAAAAAAATAAAAAAATAAATATACAACGTGTCCCAGATAACATTTCCAGTATGGGGATCTCGCTTATTATAAAAGATACAGATTTGGTTAAATTAGATGAATTACTCCTAAGGTTTAGTGAAATTATAGGACACTCTCCAATTTCCAAATTTCCATGTATTTTAAGACTTATGGCAAGATCTTGTAGATAATATCTTTTTTGTTATATTAGACACATAAATTTTATTTGCACTTTCTTAAGATATTTTTTATGCAGAATTTAAATATCAATTTAATTATCTAATTTAACCAAATCTGTATCTTTTATAATAAGCGAGATCCCCATGCTGGAAATGTTATCTGGGGCACGTGGTCTAGTGTGTAGTATAGTTGTAATCACAAAACGATTTCTGATTTTCTCCTGAAAAATACTTACACAGGGTATGTCATAAATATTTTTAAATGTTGTAAATTGCTATATTTAATATACTCGATTAAAAGAGTCGTATGTCCTCAACTTCACTGTACAATTTTACTTCATTATCTTTGTTAACAAAAAAGTTATGGATTTTTAAAATTTTCAACTTCAAACATTCATCCCCCTTCCCCTATGGGTAATAAAGAAATAAATATAGTACCAATCGTTTCTCATTAACTATATGAATAACACTTCAAAAAATAAAAAAATGCTCGGAGCAGATTTTGAGAAAATTGATTTTTAATTTTTGACCAATTTTGGCTACCAATAAATTGGCCACGTTAAATTTTTGTTCTTTACCAATTATAAAAGTAAAAGTTCTGGCGATCCTGTGGCTATAATTTCCAATTTTCAAATTTTAATTAAGTTAAACGGTTCTTGAGCTACACTCTAAAAAGTAAACACTTGGAGAATTGCTATATTGGCCGCCATTTTCAATTTAGAAACAAACGAAAAACGGCATTTTACTTGTAACCATGACTACTAACTTTTCACGGAGGGAAATTAGTTTGGGTTCAAATTTGAATGTTTGTTCCCAAAATAATGCCCATTACTTTCCCTATGTGTGCATATGCAGGGGAAAGTAAAAATGCATTTCGAACATCTAACTACGGCATTTATTTTTTGTAGATTCAAGTGGTATCCTCCTATGAAATGGGAGCCCCCTATCTAATGGGGCCCGGCAGCACGGGGCTGTAGCCCCCCCCCCCCCCCCCCGTTAATCCGGCCCTGTACTTTCTGACACTCATGTTAGTAACTCAGATTCACCTTTTCCCTTCTGTAAACACCTTTAGAGTTTTGTTCACATGACCTGTGGGGATATTTGAAATCTGAAGTCTACAAAACACAACTAACTGCTCTTGTTAATGGTAGTCACTTTGAACACATGATTAAATCACAGTTATTTCTTGTTAACACTTCCCTTTTTAATTTGTTTATAACTTTTTTAGATTCTTTATGTCATAACATAATACGGGAGCATCTGAAAAGTTTAAAAGATTGCACTTTAAACAACGATTAAATAACAATGGAAGGCTGATATCAAAGGCAAAAACATATGATTGAATAGAGATTTACTAGACCTTTTAAATGAAGTAGACTTGATACCTAAAGCCATTTGAAAAAATTGAAGGGGTATCTCCAGTAGGGAGGGGGCGAATCTAACGTTTATGACATTAGCGCCAAAAAGTGTCCCCCTCAACTTAAATGTTTACGTGTTTCGACATTTCCGTCTAACACGGCGCATTTCTGAAATATGAAGGGTGGGTCCTTTTCAAATTAACACAGTGTATACTGTATAATATACTTCTAATACGGTATAATATTCCTAATTGTCTCTATTTTAACAGGCTTATTATTTTCAAAGGTGAGTATCAATTTCAACGGTTCCTAAAAAAGAAGGTTATACGTATACCTACCATTTATATAATTCTAACCGTATCTCAAGGTTGACTTGATTATATTACTTGTTTTACTTAATTACTATTGCCATTGTTTCGTACCACCTACCTACCACCAGCAATTAATTTATCGAAAGAATTTTTTACAACCTTCCTTATTAATCCGTGGTTAATACGCCATATCCTATAACTGCAACTCTTAATTTTTGAATGTTACTTCTTCATGTCTTTGCTTAATGGTAAAGGTAATACCACTCTGTGGTTATATCAAACCAAAAGTCATTTAACATTTGATTTATATTATCGATATACCCAGTATGGGTGAAACTCTGCTTACTGCGTGCTACTTGCTACTAACGTTACATAAAGAGGGAATAATAAAAAAAAAGGTGTTTGTTATTGACCAAAAGCATTCCATTAAAAAATGTTCAATTTTCGTAATGTTCGCAAATTCCAAGGCATGCGTCATAAACTATACAGTGCTTCCCAAAAGTAACGGATATCGATAAAATGATTATTGACAATTTCTCAGTAAAAACGGCTGACACGTCGATTTTTATTTTTAAATTGTCATTTAATTATATAATTTTCAACCCCCCCCCCTCTCTTCAACCCCTAAACGCTAGCATCCCCAACTTCAAAATTTTAAATAGCAAAGTACCCCTTGTGATGCCTCAATTAATAGCATTTTTCATGCAGAAATAAAATTGATAAATAACTGTTTTATTCAATAAAAACTTATTCACTTAAAGTGGCAATTATCGGGTATGCTTTGAGAAACAAAATGTTTGTAAAGTGTCAAATAAGTTTAGTGAGAGTACGTAGCTTTTCTAAAAGGTACGTAGTTAAGTGCGTGTTGCTTGTTTAATAATAAGTCAGCAATAAGCCAATAACGAGACATAACGAAGCCGAAAGGATTGAAACTTTAATGATAATAAAATTGGCTTTGGAGATAGAATTCGAACGCATAAAGAATTTCGAATTACAGTTATTTATCAACCGATTTAGAATTTTTTTTAAATTTTATATCTGCATGAAAAATGCTATTAATTGAGGTATCACAAGGGGTACATTGCTATTTAAAATTTTTAAGTAGGGGATGCTAGCGCTTAGGGGTTGAAGGGGGGGGGGGTTGAAAATTACATAATTAAATGACAATTTAAAAATAAAAATCGACGTGTCAGAGGTTCTTACTGAGAAATTGTCAATAATCTTTTATCGAATAGGTATATCCGTTACTTTTGGGAAGCACTGTATATTACGAGGAACGTTCCGTTCATTATTTTTTCCGTAGCAAAAATGGTGAAAATCTAGGTCCACTGCTTCAATCTCCCCTATCAAAGTCATATTGTTCTAGCAGTTTTGTGGTCAGAGGCCAGATAAGGTCTCGTTTACAGTAAGAGGTGTGAAATCGATTAAAAAGGCAGTAACATTTTTTTGTAAATCAGAAAAACCTTTTCATAGTTTACCATTTTTAGGGTTCATTTCATTTCATCGAATGAAAAATGAATAGAACAGCAAAGTTCTTTGTCATAAATCTCGAAGGGGTGCTCGCAAAGCTTTGAGAAACATTGACTAGCCACCATTGGATGAGCTTGTTCTCCTAAACACATCAAAAGCAATTAGGATGTAGGTAGGTAACCTTTTTGTAAATTTTTGGAACACATCAAAAATATGTGTTTGGAAAGAAAAGTAATAAGCTATTATAAAACGGCGCCATTTTTCCAAATTTAAGCCTTTAGACCATCAAGTTACCTAATGATTCGTATCACGTTTGCGTTTTTCTTTTTTAATTGCTTTATCGGCATTATGTACCTACGTATTCTTATATGTATAATTGTATATGCATATGCATAACAAAGGATAGTATTGAAGTGTACATGTATTGATAAATAGATCAATATTTATCTTAATAATTTTATCATAATTATAAGTAGATGCTATAATGTAATAAATTTTTAAAGGACATTGGAACGAGCAGCATTTGACGTTTTGTAGTTAGTTCTTTGTCTCTATTTAAATTAACATTTTAGACAAGTATAAAACTAAGCAATACCAATAGCACATCCTGCTGCAATTCTTAAAAATATCGCTAATAAAAGCTAATCATAGAAAAACATCAGAGAAGATTTGTAATCAAATATTGTAATATAATTAACCATATTAGGAAAGAAAAGGCATGAAGCGAATTATTAAAAGGATTTTCATCATTCACTTATTTTTATCCACAATGCATTGGGTTGCTTTTTAATAGAAATTAAAATATATAAATAATTTGGAAATCACTGCTCCTTGAATAAGGAGTGGAAGCTGCATTTTGCAGGCAACAATTAATATCCATTTTTTGAAATATTAATGTAAGCAGTTCAAATTTACCAGAGTAATAATACTAATAATGTAACATAACATAACATTAATATAACATTAATAAAGTGTGGATAACTTCTATAAACTCAAACTGAAGGAATCGTCAAGGTTGAAGGGCGTTTCAGTTATTCTTATAAAAAAACGATTTCTGATTACAACTATAGGTACTACACACTACATTTTTCTTTTTTTTTCTATTCGGAAATGAACAAAACATTAAAAATATTTATGAGATACCACGTATATTATTTCAGGAGAAGATTAGAAATCGTTTTCTGATTACAATATATACTACACACTATACATATATTAATTTTTTTATTTTTTTGAGTTATTACGCAAAAACTATTATATGTTGAGTTATTAGGCAAAAAAACTATTTTATTTAATACGTCATTGTAGTAAACACGAGAAAGTTTTGTGACAGTTTACTGGTCATTTAATTTTCAGTTACGAAGGTTAGTTACACGGGTGGCTATGTTGGTAATGTGAAGCACTAACAACAATGAAACGCATCCCATCAGTGTCATTTGGAAACTTAATGGAGAAAACTGGCTAAAATTGGTACATAAAACATTTCATTGTTAAATGATAAAACCGGATGCTAAACTCTGGGGGGGGCCAAATAGTAAAACAAAAATCGATACGGTAAAGTTAAATTTCAATTAATGCTGGTACATGTATTAATGAAATACATAAGACATTACTATTTTATTTATTGTATTATACAATTTTCAAGTCGAATACCTACCAATGACACCTAATCATCTCAGAGGTCGTTGATATTTCCTGATCTTAGGCGAGAAGGTAATAATTTTATTTTCTCGGGATTCGGGAATTCTGGAACGTAAAATCTAAGGGTTTGTCATAAACAGGGTCATTAAATGCAATAAATAAAATACTACCATTGAGTAAACAGATAAACAAGATTGAGTAGAGGCGTTGACTGAAGAAACATTCTTTGATTCTTCAACCAACGGTAAAGGTTAAAGCAAATTAAATCGGAACTCTTCGTTCGTTAAAACGTTAAATCCGATGGGTTGCCGCCCATAATATCACAAAATATTTTGTTTTTGTTACCCAATCGTTTCCTAAGCTGCCCTAGTTGCGGCAGTGCTGCGTAGGTATAAAAATTGCTAATAAAGTTGGGTTGATATCACCACTGAGTTATTGTGAGGTAATCGCCTTTTGAAACATAAGTACAGTAGGTACATCTATGATGCTTCAATTTCAATATTTTTAAATTCAGGAAATTGGTTGCTCCCCCAAGTGTACCACTTTCCAAACTCATGATCATTGAATTTTTTTATTTTTTAAATTTATCAGATCCCGCTTTAGTACGATCATTGTATTTATAACATATTAACATATAAATAGTACGATGAACTGAAGTATTTTTAAATTTTATTATTTTGATAAATTTATTTTTGTGTACTAATTTGTTTACCAAAACATGCATTCATTTCATATTTCGTCTTTATTATATTAGTGCACTTTGTACCTTTGACCTAACATTTCATGCGGATTCAAAACTGCGTGACGAAAAAACACAAAAACAATAGACCTATCAGTGTTATTTCTGTTAATAAAGGCCTTGTTTATAAGGGTAATGGCAAGTACTTTACATTACACTGTAATAGCAAACGTAAAATTAAATTTACTTACAGTGAGTTATATAAATAGAGTACAAAAATAATACTGCGGGGCGTTGTATTTTATCATATCCTAAGGTACCTACCTAATTATTATAAAAAAACGACATTTCTTATCATTGGAATTATTTACTCTGATAGGGAAATGCGTCATTTAAGGATATTAAAATTTAAAAAAAACATCTTCTTGCAAATAAATGTAAAATAGCAATGACCTACTATCACAGATTAAATGTTTTATTCTGTGCTACTATGCATATAACCAGAACACCAGGAAGTGCGCTCACTGCGGCAAAGTGACGAATGAAGATTAATATTTTTTATATCTATTAATTAGAAAGTAACGCTCGGCCATCGGCTTGGTGCTAATGTTCATACCATTCAGTGGTATCATTGTATTATACAATGACAGTATTTATCGTTGCCTTTACAAGTCGATGTAAGTATTCATACATTACCTATGTGTACCTAGTCGACCTTGTGTAATTAGGTACATCAATAGATATTAATTTCAAAAA
The DNA here is from genome assembly GCA_036250285.1 of Pyrocoelia pectoralis. Taxonomy (NCBI): domain Eukaryota; kingdom Metazoa; phylum Arthropoda; class Insecta; order Coleoptera; family Lampyridae; genus Pyrocoelia; species Pyrocoelia pectoralis. The sequence goes on from CM070075.1 coordinate 13,043,981, forward strand.
CACTTTAGGTTTCGATTTTGCTTACTCACACGTTATGCAACAAATCATACTTGTATTATTCCTGTCCTGTAAACTGATTTACTTTAACAATTCAATTAAATTATGCGATGTTTAGAATTTTTTCATGATAACAAACATAATGTTAAGAAATATTTAATTCTAATTATATCGGAAACTGCATGGAGGTTAAAAGAAATATAGATAGTAAAAAAGTCAGCCTTATTAATGCTTTATATCACAAAGTGGCGGGACTATCGTATTGGTGGCGGATACTCGATTCACGATTCAAAAATACAAAGTGAAGTACTCGTCTAGTAGCGCATTCGTCAGCATACCGTCCTATCCAGAAAAGTTCCTAAAAGTGAGCTTAATTAGGATATGGTATATGTTCCAGTTTACTGCTTTATTACTCTCAATAAGCCAACTTACAAAGGGCTAAGAACATGAAAAATTTGCTTCATTTTAGGAATATTTTTGTTCAGTAGAAAAATGAACAAGAAATGTGTTAAATTTAATTTATTCTTTTTATTAAAATTAATAACAGAATTTCAAAGTATTCTGCGAAACAGTGTTACCTTTATCGTCAATTTTTATAGCCTCGGGAATTTTTATCGATATCTTTGTTGTCCGAAGATCGATTTCGGTTATTTTATACTACGCGCCCCGATATATCTACTCTATCGAGACCGCTTAAACTTGCGAAAAACCTAAAAATGCTCAGGGCATGGGCGCCGCTACTAAACGGCAAGGGAAGGCCCGGGCCCCCCCTTGGAATTTCATTAAACGCGTAAATCCATTTTAGAAAATGTTAAAAGCTCACAATATAACCACTTTTGGAATATATAATGTTCTATCCCATCGGTGACTCTGCGTAGCCTATTGAGTTACTAATTTAAAAATAGGTAAAAATTTTCAAGCGTTCTAATTTCTACTTGAAAAAAATGTAAGGCCCCCCCTAACAAATTTTCTTCCGGCGCCCTTGGCTCAGGGTCTCAAAATTTGTTCGCTTATAAAATGATAATAATAGTATATTAAAAAACAAGTTTCATAAGACCAATCTTGAAGCACGAATTCAAGTTTAAAAAACGAGTGGCGTAGCCACGAGTTATTTTGAAGAATGAGTGTTTCAAGGTCTCATTGAAACGTGTTTTTTATACTATTTTTTGTAATTTGCCCTGTTTATACCGCTTTTAAGCAAAATTTTTTACTTTTGTCGATTTAGGGATTTTTGTGGTGGTTGGCAATTTCAAACAGTCATGCATGACCAGATAATTCCGCATCAAAAGCATTGCCAACCTAAAAATTTTCGTGAAATGTTCCGTGAATTAATCGTCATCAGGACATCGCAGATGATGACGTCGCGTTCGATAATAAATCAAAATCGAGGCAAAGTACAAAAACGTTATTAAAACGGTGCAGCCGCATAATTCAATATACACGTTATTCTTGACGAGGTAGGATATACCATTGACTTTCTAGTGTAGAAAGTCAATGGATATACCTACTTTAAATTAAGCAATGCTTACTGTTTATGTACTAATCAAACAGTATAACATGTTAGCATTAGATAAACAATACATAGAGTCCTCCTTACTTATATCGACATTTACATGTAAAACATTCTAATCTGTAGAGAAATTAAAGAAAAAGGATCGGTCGTAAATGTTATTTATACTGTTACAAACACAATAGTGGTGCCATTTGCACAACAGAAGTACTTAGTAACGTAAAATTGAAGAGCGCTAACCGCGTTCAAAATCTCAGTAAATAATCGCAGATCAAAGAGAAGGTGGGATCCAAAGTCTGATTCAGTTGCTAAATTTTGCTACCCTTAAAATTGCGTTATTGTTGCTTTTTTTGGAACTAAATCGCTTTCAACGTAGCTTCATAATTTCCTGGAAGCCTAAAAATGTCAATAATTACGTCAATAAATTAAGGTTTTTTCATACACCATCGATTAGGCGTTGATTGAAATATTCAATCAACGGATTCGGTCGATTTTTACAACGATTTCAATATTACATATTTTTTAAAATTTACAGGTTGCTGACGAGCTTACCAGAGTGGCAAGCGCGAAACAACTCATAGGACACGAACCGGCCTGTGCGATTACATATAACACAACCAAAAAGAAGATTCAGGCAATACTCACGAAAGAGGCACCGGTCGAAAATTACAGGACGGAGTCATACCAACATCTTTATGGAAATCCTCAACGGGGAGTTAAAGTTAAGTAGTACGAAGATAAAACGACAGAAATGGTCACAGGCCACTGTCGCCTGACCAAACACTTTATACAGCATGGGACTGAATGATAGCCCCGTATGCAGGGGTTGTGGTGAGGAAGAAGAAACGCCATACCACGTCATTTGCCAATGTGAAGCATACACAAAGGCAAGAGAATACCTATGGAAATGAAAAGATTACACAAGAGGAAGTAACGAAGATTCGCTTTACCGAAATCCTAGACTTTGCTAAAGACACAGGTATTCTAGAAAGGTAGACAATAGCGGGGAGCACAATAAACCAATAAGTGGCAGTGCGGGAACCAATTGGGACCACCCCTAGAACAAATAACAACAATAGTAATAATTCGCATCGCATGGCAAATAGTTTGAACTGAGAAAGGTTTTCTTCTTACCTCTGGGAACTACTATTATAATTTATTGGGGATGTTTTCTTCACGCACACATTACTTCAGTAAGAAGAATGGATGACGATCAGTGAATGAGTCACCATCTACAACGAACAGGTTGTGCAATTGATATAGTTCGCTAAAGCGTTTCTTGGGATGATGGCCGAAGGAGATATCGATACCAATGTTTACTGGTACACCGTACACCATAAGTATGGTGATGTCAAGCGAAAATTACCTCATATGCGATAATTCTCGATTAACTTAGAATGCATACGCTATCATAGTTCAGTTTATTGTCTACGCAAAATGCATAGTAAAATAGTAGAAGCTTAAGTGATTCCAAAGATGGCAAGGAACTCAAATAAAAACGAACCCGTTTCGTATTTTCAATGAAGGTATGGATTCGATTCATACATTTGTATCGTTGGAGTATACCGGGTGAGTCATTTAACCTGGAATTTGAAATATCTCGAAAAATACGCATTTTATAGAAAAATGTGCCGAATCAAAACTTGAATATCTTCGAGGGGGAAATTCGTTAATACAAAATTACATCTTCACCCCCACCCCCCTGTAGGAGGGGCGGGGGCAAATTTGAAATCTTAAATAGGAACCCCTATTTTTTATCGCAGATTCTGATTTTACGTCGAAAGTTACGTATGATTTGTCCGAAACATTTTTTTCGATTCGCGACAGGGGGCGCTGTAATCGCAAGAAATGGAGCAGAAGTCAAAAAACAGATAAACAGGTATTTAATAAAATTTGACAGGTTATTCAATGATGTTAGGGTTTCCCTCCCCTCTCCTGCAGGTGTGTGTGAGGGGGGGGGGGGTGTTTGGTGAATAAACTGTTTTTAACGTAACCCAGGAACAACGACGAGGACGTAATAGTTTTATGTTGCATTTGGAGTGCTTCATTAACGTGAATCCCCTTGCCCCTCACTAATCAAGTCAATGCTCGAAATGGTGACCTTGAACTTGAACAACCTGGACACAAGCTTCGTCTGTCGAATCTTACTAAATACGTGTTTATATGTTTTTGACTTCTGCTCCATTTCTTGCGATTACAGCGCCCCCTGTCGCGAATCGAAAAAAATGTTTCGGACAAATCGTACGTAACTTTCGACGTAAAATCCGAATCTGCGATAAAAAATAGGGGTTCCCATTTAAGATTTCAAATTTGCCCCCGCCCCTCCTACAGGGGGGAGGGGGTGAAGGTGTAATTTTGTACTAACGAATTTCCCCCTCGAAGATATTCAAGTTTTGATTCGGCACATTTTTCTATAAAATGCGTATTTTTCGAGATATTTCAAATTCCAGGATAAATGACTCACCCGGTATACAGCAAAGCCAAAATGACTTCTCGAACAATGAGAAAACTGGAAAAATTACTGCTTTAATTTCGGTCTGTTTTTTTCTGAAACGAGGTTATTGGCAAATTTGTTTCGCCCTTTGCTGACTTTGAAGTCACGTGTGTTACATGTGTGGATACTGTCATCAACATCGAAACAAATTACAGTTATGTTTGCTAAATCTTTTTTTTTCTGTTAAAACTTCAGCAAGCACTTTCGTCTATTTTTACATAGTGGAAGTCACATCTTTGCGCAAATAGAAAAGAAGGTTATAGTGAACAAAAAGTTGTTTGTTTGTACTTGAGATAACTCTCATCTTTACAGCGGAAAATATAATTTCTCTATCGGTTGCAATGGTAGGGGTATCGTGCATTATAAGGCAATTGTACTAGTACAAAAATGCTCTTTCTTCCATAAGACCAATACAATAAACGAGTGTTTGGTAGTGCCTTTGTGCACAACGTGCTTATAGTTAACAAGTACCTAATGAAAATAATGCATTTTTGCTGTTGAGCATTTATAAATTTGATATTTTAGTACATTGAACAAGTATCCAGTGATTACACAAATATTGATTTCGCTATCAAATGTGGATTAACTGAAACGAACATTTAAATATTAAATATGAACTCAACACTAATTGTATTGGATGGAAGGATATGATATACATATACGTAGTATGAGTACGTTATTGTATCTGAAAACATTTCAGAACAATGACAGGTCAAAATAATTTTATTGTTTTAGAAAAAATGGAAAAAAGAAGAAGTTTAAAAGAAATTTATTACCAGAAATTGTGTAAATCTATTCGACCCGTGATTATATTTTCTCGAATTGTTGGATTCTTACCGAGGGCGACGCCGACGTCTGAAAAGAAAAAGAGCGGCAAACTAATATTGAAAATGATTACTACAGATTGGATTTATTTTACGATATACCTTACTTCGTACTTATTAGTTTTATTGTACAACTTAAAAATTTTGGTAAACAAAGAAATTGTTTTTTACATATCAAAAAACTTGCAAATTGTATTTGTTTCTATTTCTGGATTATACACGTTCGGTTTAATTACTTTTGCGTATAAAGAACGCGACGTTCTTAATGCATGCTTAAATTGTATTTCCGAGGTTGATAATTTGTTGGAAATGATAGAATTGGAGATTTGTTACGGGAATTTACAAAAAAAGATATTGCTGAACTTTTTTATTATATCATTACTGACTGCTATAAGAACACTGTCTTTTCTTCTCGTTAGAGAAATTTACTTTATGCAGCATATCTGTTTATTTTTCACTCTAATCCTAAAACTCGCATTTGTTTCCATCTTTTGCATTTTTGCCGACATCTTATCATACAGATTTGCCTTGATTAACGACACGATTAAATCTTACGCAAGACACCGTAACGACATTCATACCACATCCCTCTACATTGAAAAATTATATATTTTGTGTCGCTCCCACTTTAAATTATGTAATGTGGCTTTAAAGTTAACATCGAGTTACGGATTTCAATTATTATTTATGGCCATTGTGATGATGTTAAACTTCGTGAGTCAATTCTATCTACTGTACGTCTTTTGGAACCTAAACAATGCCAGTGGGGGGATTGTAAAATTGGTTGCAATTTCTTTTTGGTTTCTGACTGAAACTTACGAAATATATGGGTTGGTATTAAAGTGTACTCAAGCCAGTGGTAATGTGAGTAGGATATTATTTATTAAAGCGATATGAAGATTTTTTTTTGCAATTTCAGGCCAATGAGGTACCAATCACATTACACGAACTACAAAATGAAGTGGATAACTACAAAATAGAGGAAGAAGTAAGTAAAATAATAACCTGGTTTTACAATATTTCAATTAAATTGTGTCCACAGATACAGAAGTATTCACTAAAAATGTTGCATCAAAGGCTTGGATTTTCAGCGCTTGAGTTTTTCGAGTTCGATTTTTCGTTACTTTTTACGGTAAGCACTTAGAAATTTCGGAACACCCAGTTAAACAGTTTATTTAGATGATGGGTTCCATTTTGACATTTCTCGTAATCGTTGTACAAATCGAACAAGGAAATATGAAAGATGTGGCCTATACTGTTACTGAGTTAATAAACAGCACTTTAACAACCGTTATGGACGATATTGTTGACGGTGACTACGACGATTATGATTATTAATAATAAAAATATGTTGTGTGAATACATTTTATGTACACCGTATTGTTTATGGTTATTGTAACATTTTCGTAAATTTCGTAAACGTGGCATTTTAGTAGAGCAACATTTCTGCTTTTTTAGACTAGGTAAGGTACCTACACTAAATAGTTTATGCTGGACAACATATCTGTCCGCATGAGTACTATAGAGCTCTTGTGAAATAATGTTCAAGGTTCACTAATTCAAAATGTTGAACATCGCGTAGTTTTAGTGCTTTAGACCAGCGTTTCCCAAGTGTGGGTCGCGACCCGGCACCGGGCCGTAGAAAAATTTTGCCGGGTCACGGAAAAAAATGGTAAAAACACAAAAAAAAATGTTTTAAGTAAGTACCTATTAGTTTTTTTTACATCATACGTTATACACTAGGAATAGTGGAAAAGTGTGCATTTGCACTCTTTCACATATCTTTATCCTCGCGTCTGCGCATTGTGCTGCTAACGTTGATAGTTTACTTCATTTACTAGTTTTAAATGAATATAATTTTTTAATTACTTTTATTTTTCTTATATAATTATTTTGAAATTTTTGTGTATGAAATAAAACAAACAAACAATTAACTAGATTTTTAATTAAAAAATAAAGTTTGTTTTGTAAAGAAATGGGGTTTTTTCATAAGGTGGTCGCCAAAAATTTTAAAACCTCGTACCGTGTCGCGGTCAAAAAAGTTTGGGAAACGCTGCTTTAGACTATTCTTTTCTTTGTTACAATTTCAAGAAATAAATTCAATTCTTATTTTTTTTTGCTTTATTCAATCCTGCAGTATTGTCTATAGCAAGCAAAGCCTGGATTATGTGTTGCTCCGACAATTCCTCCCAATCAAGTAAGGTAACCGTAAGGCGGGTAAGTTTTGTCGATTTCTTCTACGCAACGGTAAGCAAGGTCTGCTCGTAGTAAGGCCCGTAGATCTTTTTGTATCGCATTCAACCGTTGAGTGAATTATTCAATGATTCAACTCGTCTAAGATATTAGCAACTCCCGTAGCCGTAGTTCATCGAGTCCTCTATGGTGAGCAAGTTATAGAACTTTGTTGCCTGACATATTGCATAAAGTTCGGACGACCTTCTTGCAAGTATGACAAAAAGGAAAGAAGGCACCACGGGCGTTATAAACATAACGCCTACGGTCGACGTAATCCCTCGGGCCAGTGGCCCTCGGGCTATACACTGTCGACCTTAGGTGTTATCATTGAATAACTAATAAGTTATTCAATGGTGTTATTTAGTTCATAACGCCCTAGTGTACCTTAATTACTATAAGAGGCAAATGTAATAAAACTTTATACCCGAATGCAATTATTACAGACGAGAATTTACTGAAAAGAGGCCTTGGTATGTTTATCGTGATGCTAGACTATTATTTCGTGTATTTCCAAGATCATCGAGTTAGGGAAGAAAGTGTGAACTGGTCTCATCGTACAAGAACGATAAGTGACAGAATAAAATTAGCGGCTTTAGGTCACAAGGAAATTCTACCACCGATAACTTTTATGGTACAGTACTGGCAGTAGATGAGGGGGAGGGAAGGAGGGGCATTGTAAAAGGTAAATGGGTAATTGAAAATATGTAGTAATAAGAATCTGTCAAAATATATTTTTAAGACAAATAAAGAAGCATACCTACATACTTTAATTAATGACAAAACATAAAGCATTGTAAAACATTGATTTCAAATACCTAGTATCTTTACCCATGCTCTGTACTGCTTTTAGGGATTTGGAGTAAGTGGCATCCCATAAGGTAAAGTAAAGTACGGAGCATTAACTTCATTTTGGATTGATTAGTACTCTTATTTTCATTTCCATTCGATTGCAGGGCACCTGTGACATGCTAGTCTGAGGATTTCTGCTTCATTATGTAATACAGCCATTGCTAAAGTGCGCGAAACGAAGACGGACAGTCTCGATTTTATTAAGTGCTTTCCCAGCACGCCAGCAGAGTCGTATACAAACGTTCGGCACTCTGTAATAGATCGTATGGTTAACAAGGGTCCTCTAACATCCAAAACCTAGCTCAAAAGAGACATCTGAGGACATTGGTGAGTCCATTGCATATTAAAATCGAGATTGACACCCATCAACTTGATCGATACGTGGGTTACTAGCAGGAAATGGGTAATGTGGCGACCACATGATTCCGGTGCACAGTTCCTTACGTACTGAAGAGCGACAGTTGATTCCCATTCGCCTGCCGATGACAACACGTCGACACCGGCCAGAATGCTTTATAAGCGAACGCTGTTACCCACAGAAGTCATAGTCGCCAACGAAAGCAGCCAACACCGACCAGCCCGTCTACATCGATCCGTCAGCCTGCATTCCAGAACCAGTCTACCCTCCAGCGACAGACCAACCTACATACTGCCCGTACCTCCATTATTAACTGCATTCCGCGCTGTTAAAACTTGTACATATTTGTAAATAGAAATGTTAATTGTTTTCACAACTTTCAAAACTTTATTGTTTATTTGGCACGATCACCAAATAGCTGGTGGTCCGATCCAACCGCCAAAGGTAACATAAGTAAATGCAGAGATCTTTGTTTCTCCTTAAATCGCAGGGCGATGAGTTCCTTCCAACGAGGCGCATATCTACTGTTTTCCTATATTCCGAAAGAAAAAGTCTGCTAGTTAAGCAACACCTCATTCGGGAACGAAGAAGCTACCGTCTTTACCAGACGTTTCCTTCCAAGATTCAAACCCCTCTAAAGTTTTAAATGACAGAAAGATGTAAAGTGTTGTGAAATCCAAAGAATCACATTTTCTAGAACAAAATACACCAACTTTCAAGAACTGCCCAGCCTATTTTTTCACACATAATGTTCATTTTTTGTTAATTCCAAATAACAATCAATGGAAATTCGTTTTAAATGTATCTATCATAAAATCATAGGTATAATAAAATATTATATCGAATGGGTACAAAATTGAAGCTCGAATAAATAAAATAATACATAAAACAGTTGATGAAAAAATCGATCATTTTAAGTAATGAAAAATAGACGTGGTCTTTGTTAGACCAAAGAGTATTATACCCCTATTATATACTCTTTGGTTAGACTTATAACGAACATGGAACGTAGAACTCAAGTAAACGAAGAATTAAACGAAAATTTTAAAACGTTAACACCGTACATAATATTGTGTAACGCGTGCGGTATGCAACACACAAGTGGTTGGTGGAAAAAACTTTTGCAGGAAAAAATAAGCTCTTTCGATTACGTTTGCTATTTCTGCTATTTAAGTGCTTACTTATCTCTATTTTTGTATAATATGAAAGTTGCTAAGAGTGGAGATATTCCCTATGCTTATTTTTTGACGTATTTGAGCTGTGGGTTCATTAATATCACTGCTTCCATAACGGCATCTCTATATTATCAAAAGAAAATTGCAATTGTATTAGCGAGTATTTCGGAAGTGCACATGCTTTTAAAGACTGTTGGTATTCAAGTGAATCACAAGGAGTTAAGAAGCCATGTACTTAAGGTGTTTAGCATTTTTTTAACAAATAAATTTCTTCAAGTTACTTCTTTGATGCTATTCAAGAAAATACCATTTTGGGGGAAAATATGCGTATCAGTTATTATAACAGTTAGAGGAATAATTTATATGAATTCGCTTATATTTTATACGATTGGTTATTGTCCATCTGAAATCGAAATTAATGAATCGTGTACAAGACAAGCTGATCAACATTTTGATCACATTTCTCTGAAGAACAAACTGAAAACTTTATCATATTTGCACGACATGATATGCCGTTGTGCAAATACGTTTCACAAGAGTTTGGAAACATCGATCAGTCTTAGTTGTCTGATTTCATTTGTTCATTCATTAATGATCCTAGTTTATTCCTATATCATCGTTAGGGATGAAGCTGTTAATGGGTTTCAAAACCCCTTAGAAATTGTATTATTTCTTGTGCACGGTGTAACTGAAGCAGTCGATGGTTATATCGGAATTAGTGGAATTTCCTATTTAACCAGAAAGGTATTTTTAAAACTTTAACTTGTTGAATTATTGCAAAATTCGATTTTAGGTAAATGGATTTGCAACGTCAATTCATAATACAATGCTTTTACACCCTCATCTTGATTTGAATGTAAGTAATTCGTTCAATATAACATTTTATCACAGAATAAAACACATAGTGTTTTATTCTGTGCTTTTATAAACGTTTATGTTTTGTTTATGAAATAGAAAGAAATCAAATACTTTTTCAAAAACTTTCTTCTAAATCTAAAATTTCGAATTTGTTGCAATTAATAATTTCAATAGTAACAAAGATTTAGATAACCTTGCGCTACGGATGCTTTGGCTTTGGCTAAAAGTATACAGGGTGAGTTTTTTTCCATTATTTGTATGGGGATCTCGGAAACCATAAGAGTTACACATTTGCTTAAATGGGGAAAGATTTGCTTCTTTGGAAGACTAATCCAGATACGCTTTTGTTGATTTAAGAAAATGCATGGCTTACTAGATATTTGTAAAAAAGTAAAATTCTCCAAAATCGTTTTAGCCCTTTAATTTGTTTATTTCTAAAGATAGATAAAAATTGTTCAAATACAATTTGTAGATAATTTTGTGCCGAATAATGTCACCGTGCTAGTTTTTTAATTTTGCTTAGCATTTTGAGGTTTTGAAGCAAAGTTGAATTTTTTTAAATGGAAACAATAGTTGGCTATGAGGTATTTTAATAGTGCATTTTTTTCTGATTGTAATGATGTAAGGGTTGTATCACTTATTTTAATAAATAAAGGCACAATACACGTTTTACTATTATTATAGGTCTACCAAAAATCACATCCTGCCATGGAAAACAAAAGAAATTTACAGTAAGTTTTCCAAATGTACACAATTACTATCGACACACCTTTAGACTTTTTTGTATTTGGAGGAATAAAAGATGCAGGAGCTGCAGGAAGTTGTTATTAATGAGTTTAGCAGATTAGATGTAAATGAGCGTAAAATTGGGAAAGCTGTTAACTCCGTGTTGAAAAGGTGTCACAATGTGTGTCGATAATAATTTCTTGTTTTTCATGGCAGGATATGATTTTTTGTAAACCTAATAATAGAAAAACGTGTATTGTGCCTTTATTTATCAAAATAAGTGATACAACCCTTACATCATGACAATCAGAAAAAAAATACGTCATAGCCAACCACGGTTTCCATTTAAAAAAATTCAACTTTGCTTCATAACCTCAAAATGCTAAGCATCCCCATACAAATAATGAAAAAAAACTCACCCTGTATAGAATAATTGAATCGGTGAGATTAAGAACAGTACAAGTCTAAATATTTGAATTTTGGGAAAATAAAAAAAACTATTTATTTTGTTGTGACTTGTACTGTTCTTACACTCAATGCTGCATGATAGGCTCTCGCAAGAGCCTTAGAGAGGTGGTTATTGTACTGTTCTTTTACTCAGTCGATGCAGCCTGGTATTTCAAACAAAATGGCTATAACAGGTTAAAATTTCCAATGTTGGAGTTGTACTGTTCTTAATCTCATCGAGTTAGCGAGTACAGTCAGTGGAAAATGTTATATGAAAAATTATTTTAACGGAACGATAAAGTGTAAACTTACTATAAGTACATAGTGGATTATTTTAGGAAAAGTTGCCGAAATGTTTTGTATTGTAATAAACAGGTTCATTAATTGAATCGTAGACAATTTTCTGATTAAAGTTATTTCATTTTTAATCTAAAGAGTGATTTTTGTATTCTGCTATTAAAAATGTGCAACTTTCCTAAATCATTTTTAAAATAGAGGCTTCCACGATCAGAGTCAGTAAAATAAAATCGACTTCGGGGGTTGGATCGTGTCAAAGTTGAACGAAAAATCAACGTTTCACTCACTTTAGCAAGCGACTTCATCAGAACAAGAAAAACAAAACTTTTTTGTTGTTGCGAAACGTTGACTTCAACTTTGACACGGTGCGACCCCGGAAGTGGATTTTATTTTAGAGTGGAATTATTTGTTGTATTTTTACCAGAACTAAGTCAAGAGAAAGTTAATTTCATTCAAAGCTGTACTAAGAGGAACTACAAACTGTAGATGTTGCTCAACATATCATTTCAAAACTTGAAGAAATCCATTTCAAACTTAAATTTTGAACTCGAATCATTGAATATTTGTCCCAAATGGATTTTTTTACAGACTGAAGATAGATGAAATAGCATTCACTTTAATATACAAACTGTTTAGGTAAAGGTGACGGTTTTCTTTCTTTACAGGTCCAAACGAATTCTTTGAAGTTTTTGCATCAAAAATTGAACCCGACTTGTTTTGGCGTTGTTCCATTGAATACTACTATAATTTATTCGGTAAATATGTAGCATTAATATATTATTATACAAGGTTGTCGCTGGGAAAAGGCGAAATGTGAAATATAATGCGTTTTTAATTCTACGTAAATGGAAAATCAAGTATCATCTCTTTGCCGAACAGTAAATGCTAACTAGGTAAATAAAAATCCTACACAAATCTGTTTAAAAGTTGGAATTTCGATGCCATATTTTTAATCTTATAACTTCTCCTGTTGTTGTTAAAAGGAGATGAGCAACAACTGATACAGCGAAACGCTCTGCTTTTTACAATTACAGTTCGAGGCAACTTTCATGAAATACCTTAATCCGACAAAATTTTTCGATAGGTATACATAGAATTAAAAAATGTCATTGTAACGTCCTAGCGGCCAATCTTACCCTACTTTTTACTCCTACTTCTATGTTTCTAGATTTTGGGCACATTGATATGGTGTATGTTGATGATAATCCAACGTGATCAACAGTGATATGTACGTAAGTGTAACACTTCATAAAATTATATGTACCTATACAATTGCACCGGTACAACTTAACAGTAGTGTTGTAGCTTCAAATTGTGAGTTGATGTGACAACACGATCTATCTGAGTGGGAACCTACATTCTAGGTATTCAAGTAGCAATAGATTAGATACTTATCATCATAATCAATTGTAAGCAGTTAATTAATGCGTAATAAATTTTCTGTGAAACTTCCAAAAAATAAATGGGCAGGATTTTTATTAAAACACCATATTATTGGATCCTATTTTTGGAATTCCATTAAACAGGGCAACATTTCGTATATCTTTTTCAGGAATAAATTGCTCCAGCTATACTTGGTGAAGGCGTAGATGTTTAGGTGTTCTGGTTCGAGTTTATTTTTAGTTTTTTCATAGGTATAGCTAGGTATCATATAATGAGCTTATTTATACATATTTTTAGAATCAATTACTTTTAACAGTGGCAAAGACACAAAAGCGTTACTTCACGTTTCTTCAACACTAACTTATTGTGACTTGTGAGATGCTGCCTTTTAGGTTAAGAGGGCAGAATAGTCTGCATTTCTTCTTCACTTATAGAGGGATCTTCAGCAGTTATACTCATAAGTACAAGACGATATTTGGCATTAGCCATAACAATAATCGACGCTTCTGGAATAAATGTTATTTGTTGAAAATATTTTTCAAATAGGTACATTGGCGTTCATGTCCTCGTGCTTGTAGCCGGTTTTTCCACAATCAAGGTACACTGACACCAAATACACCATCAGATTGTAGAGGTGCAGAATGTTGGAATTTTATACTAAAAAAAAAGAGTGAACTTTTCTTCCAATGGCTGTTCTTCATCAACTGTCAACTCGTTCCATGCAAAGTTCCATCTTTTTCTTCATTTTTTTCTTGGACCATGTAATTTGCACATATTTTCGTTTCAACGAATTTACTGGACAAAAATCTGCCATGATGCGTTTACAAAAGTCTGCTAAGAAATACTTAACCTTTCCAGAAAATTGAAAATACATATATGTTGAACAAAAAGTATATGGCAATTGTTGACATTGGAGTCTAATAAAATATAACACACAACCTTCCCTTAAATTATTTAATTAAAACATTAACACGACATGTTTCGAGAGACAACCTCTCACCTTTTCATTGTTTTCAAGCGAAAATTAAAACTTAATATTAACTTAAAAATTTGATAATCTAGTGCTAAATCGAGAGCAATTTGTTGTTAGGTATAATACATTGTATTATACCTAACATTGTTTTAATTGTAACAATTAATAAATTCATGGAGAAAAATAACTTAAATCTCAACTGAAACCTTAAGGCATGTCTATGTCGTCACTGTGCGAATTCTTTTACATGCGAACTACGTTGAGTATGTTGCTGGCACTATACATATAAGAAGGTTCATTTATTTTGTTTACCGATATTTCAGGACAGTCACAAAGTGGAGCGCCGTCTAATCGTCTGGATGGGATTCTCTACAATATGGTGATTTAACTAAGCACATATGATACATGTGCTTGTGTAGTTTACAGTGCCCAGAAAGTACATCCAAGGGCAAAAATAGGTTCTTCTTTGATAACCCTGTACATCAGGAGGCAGGAGGAACGCAACAAACTATCAGATGATATAATCTCCCATGATATGTTATGAAGTAAATTATAATTAAAGCTTGTATTCAAATTTAACTCCCACCCATGCTATTAGGTACCAAAAAAAGATTTTTTTGGTAAAAAGGGGACCGCCATATCCTTGGATTTCAATTCTTCACAAGCTCTAATTATAATATGTAAACCACTCTATTAGTAATGCATAGTGTATAATCATGCTGTCGAAATACAATCATAACCTTGTGTCATCCACGAACACAATAAAAAAATACTTTTCAATAACGTTACGCATTACATTACTGTTCCATGCCATACTTCTACATTTTCAAAGTTTCCATACTGAAAAATGTACTACATTACTGCAATGTAAAATGAAATCAACTTTCAATAAAGTGACAGTAGCAGCACCACATGTGACCAAAGTATTATATTAAATGTAACCGTAGATAAAAGCAGTGATCACTCGATACAAGTGGGGAAGGCTAAATTTGAAAATAATGACAATCCCAATAGTCCAGCAAAGTTTACGGCTTTGTAAGCGAAAATTAAAGAAAACCACGGATACGCATACCTACTCTTATTTTTAGGGGGACATATTTACACATTAAATCCATCACTGCAACTTCAACCCCTTAGCGAACCAGGCATCTACTCTTATTTTTTCAAATAGGAAGGGGTATATGTTGTCAGTTGTGATAAATCATTTGAAAGGGCATTAAATTTTTTTTACATTGGCGCTTGGTTTTATAAATTTGTGTTCGTTCCTGAAAAATTTTATTTTATTTTATTGATTACTACTTACGTGTTATCTTATTAAATGTTGAAAATGTTCGCCGTTCACCTCCACACAATAGTACAACAACTATTGTGACGAATATCGTGTGTTATTTGTTGGCATTCGTTAGTGATGCGGTTCCGTAAATCTTCTAAGGATTCAGGCTATAGGCGGCATAAATTTTCGATTTCAGATATCCCCATAAAAAGAAATCAAGGGGAGATAATTCGGGTGATCTGGGAAGCCATTCGACATCAACTACTTATTTACTGAAGATAAAGTCAAATTTCCGACTGATATTTGTTAGTTTAAAACATTTTTTGCTCACAAACCTATTTAGAGATAAGAGATCCAGTGAAATGTTAGAAATTCCATTGCTCATCAGCGACGCGTAGCTTAAATTTGAAAAACGACACCCCCATTTTAAACAAAATTGTAATTCTTTCAAAAGATGTATCACAACATACCCCTTCCCATTTGAAAAAATAAGGGTAGGTGCCGCCCACGGAATTAATGCGTAAATATGCCCCCCTGAAAATAAAAGTAGGTAAGTATACGGGTCACAGGGTTTTTTTCGTTTCACATACCTACAAAGCCGTAAACCTTGCTTGACTGTTTTCGATGGGCCATTATTGATCGATAGTCAAATAAACATAATCGGTACAAACGACATACACTATTGCTATAAAAATTTTGCACTATATTTTGAAAATACAAAATTTTTCCAACTTTCATTAGTATTTCTTATTTTCTTACGGGAGTCTTACCAAGAATACTTTGGCTACTGTATTTAGTCATGATACAAATAATGGTATCATGGTATTTTATTTAGTCATCTTTATAAAGTTGGTGATTAACAAAACCAATATAATCAATACCTAGCCATAAACTCGAACGAGGATAATTCCCGATAAAAATATGATATCACATTCACAGGTAATATTTTCGGATATTAAAAATATGTAGCATGTTTCGTTCTATTACTACTTAATACTTCCGAAATATCTTACTACTTACAAGGTCGATGTGGTTAACAAATTAGTTAGTCGACACCGACTTCACTCATGTACATTTAGGAACAACGAATAAATGAATGCTAATTTATAAATATTTTGTTTGAAGCTTCCTGAGGTTGTGATAACCGCTGCCGTTATTTCGCGATTATTAACTTTAAATAATGATGTCATATATTATGCAATACGTATTTTCACCTATCAGTACAATGCGCTCCTTCGGTAAACAACGACAAAAATAAACTTATTTCGGTTTCCAAGAGGAAATCCCAAGAAGTATCTAAGTTAAGCGTAAATCCCCGACTTTTTTTAATTGTATAGTGACTAAGCTATTGGCGAGTTGCGAACATTCTTAAGTTGGTGTTCTACAACTTAATCTGTGTTTGTTTTAAATCCATCGGTAGTGAATAATGGAATAATTAGTGTACTTATATCTAATCAACCCATCTATAAAAAGCATGTTGTGATATAATTTAAAAAAATTCGCCGTAGGTGTATAACATGAAGTTAAGTGTGGACGTGCCTTTCGCTCTTCTTTTGTTTGCGTTTGCACTATCAGGTATGCAACTTACTTACAGTACCATTCCGAAAACTTAAGAACAATTTTTCAGATTCGGTTACGACCCATTTTATAATATATCGGACCTGCTATGTGACTTTAGGTTTCAACAAAAGCGATTGCGCTTTATTAGGTACCCCAGAAGCAAACAACGAAACGGCCCAACTTGAACAAAAAGTCCAAAAAAACGTCACAGTATTAACTACAACGAAATCTGTAACAGAAATTGTGATTACCTCTATGTGGTGTTTCTTTCTGGGGCCGTGGTCTGACCAATATGGGAGAAGACCTGTTATGATAATGTCCGTGACAGGTTAGTGATTCACCTTTATGACCATTCCTGGCACATTTAAATTAATGACTTTCATTGTGACTATCTAAAATGGTCTAAATTAAAGGGGTTTAAAACTTCTTAAAATTACCTTAATTATTGGTAAATAAGTAAAAAATAGGAAGTATAGGATGAAATGAAGATGCACTATAGATCACTAAATATGTTGCGCTGTTTTTTTTTATGAAAAGAAAGAAATCTATCATTAACTACTTACAAGTTTCAGGTGTTAAAGGTAGGTAGGTATTGGTAGGTATTCACAATTTATCAAAAATTAGTTCTTGCCAGGGGCGGATGGGCCCACCGGGACACCGGGAATTTTCCCGGTGGGCCGTCGTCGATTTGTGGGCCCTGGGCCACCCCTGACCAAAACGCTTGATTTTGCAGACATAATTTTTACATAGCTATGTAAAAATATCGATACGGTGGCGCCGGGCGCGGGTTAAGGGCTCACACACACTAGCGGGTGTTTTTTGACCGGGTACGCCCCGAGCCCGCTTGACCGCAGCAAGCCCGGTGTGCCCTGTGCGTCAATGGACGGGGCCGGATCCGGTTGAAAAACACCCAGTGCCGGTCGTGTGCGTGAACCCTTATGATTGCACCTAACAAACAGACGACTGCTGTCACAAAAGAAATTTGTATGACTACAAATTACAAAATGTATCAATTTTTAGACCGCATTACTGCAAACAGCATTAATCTAGCGCTCTCGTTTCGACGTGGCTTTTTACCTCGACCAGTCGACCATGAACCATAAATTATGTCCAAAAGTAAACAGTACAGATAATATGTACAGTAATTCCAGGAAAATTCAAATCTTTTCATGTTTGGTGTTATATGTTATGCGCATATTCTAAATCTTGTTCTGGCAGACATTTGCAAATCCCAAAATAAGGCATAATTGTTTTCTTCATTACTGAATTGTATAGCAGCATTTTTTAAAGAATCTCATCAACGCATGGGTTACTGGTTGGACATTGACAACAATTCTAGATCAAAGAAACTCCAGTTGATAGGAGAAACTCGCTGGTGGTCAAAGGAAACAGCGCTCAGTAAAATTTGTGGTAATTTTAATGAACCTGATACGATGTAGGTACGTTGACTTAATTGACGTTCTTAACACAATCGCAATTAAACCATAAAGTGTGGTACATGCTTGAATGCAGAATAAAAAGCTCTCCTAATATTATGTATAAAAAAATCAAGACCGTGTTTAAAAAAACAAGGTTGATGATGGTTACTTGAAAACGAAACGTCACGTTCCATTTTGCAGTATGCCATGTTACAGTTCGTTAAAAAGTACCTGTAGAAGCTTCTTTTACTTTTTGTTTAACATCAACAACATAGTAACAATTTGGCAAACACGACATCCTGAAATTCGCTTTTTGTTGCATAACTTCGGAACGGTTCGGAATTTCGTCAGTTTAAAAATGTCATTTTATTAAACTCAAAATTGCCCAACTTTTCTCCTATTTAACCGAAACTCTATCTCTTACCGTTTCCGAAATCCCCACAGTGGTCCTCCTTATCTTGGACACAGTATCCTATCCCTAGCATGTGGCCCATCCCTATAACATTTTTAAAGATAAATAATTGAAATTCGCCACGTACATACGCGACATAAATGTGCATTCTTTGACATATTCAATTGTTCTTCCGGTTTGATCAAAAATGACCTTTACTTTGTTATTTAAAATGGGGCACCCGGTATATTTTTGCTTACTTGAATAGAAAATAGCTACAATGACAACCCATTTGCCAATTTCCGACACCTAACCTCCAAATATTTTTAATTCTTAATTTTCTATCCAGAGTGCCATGAAGGCGATAAAACTGTTAATTTTTGATCAAATAGTCATGGAAAAATAACTGTGATCTTTTTTTGTTTTTGGATTTGGACACCCTATATAATATAATATGTTCATTTTGGGCCGCCGACGTTTATTCTCCCGGTAAAATTTTATTTGCCCATCCGCCCCTGAGTTCTTCGCTCATGTTTCTTCTTCGAAGGTGTAAAGCTCTTTACTTAAATCTTGTTGAAATATAACATTTTGTAAATTTAAAATTTAGTAGGCAGAAAAAAGAAGTACTTGCTAAGTAGCATTAATAATAGTTGTGTGTCTTCATTTTGATAGTTCCTAAAACATTTATATTTTTGTACATTAAAACGTTTTTCTCATAAGATTTGTACGTTCATCCACGTGTAGTAAACTGCGCAAACGGCATTTTACAACAAATCTTTCACACATTTCTTTCACACTTATCTGTATTATTTTCTACAATCTACATAAACAACCTAAGACGTTACAAAAGAAAGCCAGGCGACAGCGATTTGATCTTGTTTTTGTTGTATATTCCGTTACCATCTAATCATTCTAATCCATTTGATGTAGTGCAGCTTTTGCAGAATGATAACAAAGAATATTATTATCTCAGGTTTTTAATTGTATTGTAAATGCTCGAAACAATTTTAGCACATACGAACACTACGAAAAGAAAAAAATTTTACTTTTAGATGGTGGCTTAGTTCCCGAACCAGAATTAATCCATTGTTTTTCAGTTTGTTCGCAAAAGAAAGAAAAGAAAAAAATGGTTCATGGTACTAATATTTGTACCAGAATTTTTATAATGTTGGCATAAATTCATCTGTGCTATTAGCATGCTCCCGTAAGACTTGCCTCCCGTTTTTTTACGTATGTCAACCTTATTAAACATTACGTGTCTTTGTAAATCGTGAAATCGCAGATCACTAAGAACAGTTTTGTAAATTGATAGTGCATCACTTTTCCATAATTCAATGACACGTTGCGAGTTAGAGTGGTGAACTTAAATTTTAAGAAATGCGTAAATGTCTTCAAGGCTTTGTAGCTTCCCAGCATTTGTATTATCGGAGTGGATGTTGTTGTGGTCATTAAAATTGGTCTCTCAGACTATATTTAACTTCATTTATTAATGTAAGATCTTGAACGCTTTTGAGATGTGGGACGTGGGTTAACGATTGCCAGAAAACATGCTTCTCAGGAATGAAATATGCGGTTTTCACTGAAATGCTTCATTTTGGTACAATTTTTGTTTGAATCGATTCAATTTTCTCTTTCGATTTCGATTACGTGGCAACGTAAATGGCGAATTTTTGACAATTTTTTGGTTGATTTTTTTAATGGAACACCCAGTATTTTATTTGGTAGTTTGAAAGAACTGACCTTCACCTATCCAGCGATGCAAAGTTTTTCAAAATTGGTTCGAAAATGACTGAGTAATATTATTAATTAATCTTTAAAATGAGGGATGTAAAGTAAAAATCACAAATATACTCCGCCATTTTTGTTCTGACGTAATCCAAATCGATAGAGAAAATTCAATCCATTCAAACAAAACTTGTACTAAAATGAAATATTTCAGTGAAAATCGCATAGTTCTATCCTGAACCTTTTACAAGTTATAGGCAGCTAAAATAGGGGAAAATATAAGTGGATACCCTGTATAGGTAATATAATAAGTTTTATGTATTCAAATGATGATGTGATGATGCGTTAAAAAAAACTTACTTTTTTAATTGCAAATGAGCAAATATGAAGTATTTGTTGTCAGGATTGCTGTGGTCGAATAAATAAAAAACAATTGCATATCAGGTTGTCAAGATATTCAAAAAAGCCACTTTTTTAATGGAATTAACCTAATGTGCAATCGTTTTTCTGATATACCATTTCAAGCATGTGAGAAATGCTTAATATTTTCTAATTTAACTCTGGTAGCTCCAAATAATGGCAAAGTTGGCAATAGTGCTGAGTGCTGACTTCACTTTGAAGATACTGTATAAACACAATGAACTCTAAATAAACTGGAAGGGCGACCGCCGTAGATTTGTGTGAGGCACGGTCCGGAGATAGGCAGCCCGCCGC
The DNA here is from genome assembly GCA_036250285.1 of Pyrocoelia pectoralis. NCBI lineage: Eukaryota > Metazoa > Arthropoda > Insecta > Coleoptera > Lampyridae > Pyrocoelia > Pyrocoelia pectoralis. The sequence continues at coordinate 13,065,188 of CM070075.1, forward strand.
CTTGTGGAATCTCCATCCTTGTATTCTTTGTCTAGCTCATACTTAGCATGGTTTAAACATGCAGATTCAATTTTTCTTAATTCAATTTGCGGAGCATTTAAAATTGCAATTGGCAACAAAAGCTGTTTAATGCATTTTAACCACCAATGCATTCTGTAGTTACAGACATTTAAACAAAAAAGTAAGCAGGAATTTTATATTTTTGGGTAGAAGTTTTTTATAAATGATACTAGCTACTTTAGGTGTTAGAATATGTTTGTAATTTATCAAGTTAAATTTAGCTAAAAAAATAATTCATATTTACAATGCATATTTTATTAATAATAGATATAATTTATTTAATTTGCGGCTAAACCATGAACATTATTGTATCTACATACACTACAACTTAAAATTAGGTCTTAATATAACATTTCTTAAAATACGATCATTTAACATGTCAAATTTATTACAGCAGTGTACCTAATTGCAAAGTTTTAAAAATTATATTGTATCTACTAATTACGGAGTTTTATATTTTTAATATCGTCCAGCACTCAGTTTCGTGTCTTTTGATTGAAAGTGGAAATCGGTAAATAAATCAAATCGACCAAGTTGGTAGTTTCAGTACAAAAAGATATTTCCGACAAATTATAGTGGTTTTTTCGCTTTCATTTTCTAATCAATTATCGCAGTATCAGTGCCCGCCGTATAAATACATAGTTTGACATTTGCCAATAATTGATTGTATGATGATTGTGTTATTTTAAGAATGAGTCCATTTGGTAAAGTTTTGTTTTGTTTGTTTGGTTACTTTAGTCACAGTATAAATAAACTGTAACTGTGCTTTAGTTTCAATTCCTGGACAACCTTAATAGGTGAGAAAAATTATTTTTTTATATTTTCTTAAATGATTTCGTGCGATTTTCTTATCGAATATCCCTCCGCATCGATTCATATCCTGTAAATTTTATTTTCGTGCCATCGATGCACTCAAAAAAACGTTTATACATTTCTAATCAATAACAAATAACAAAAACAATTAACACAACGAAAGTTAGTCATTTAACCATGCGGTTGTAACAAGGATGCTTATACCACAAAATCTGACTATCTCATTCTACTGCCCCTGACACACGAAGTACCGTATTCAAGGTTTACAGCTTCCCTTCCAGTTTATTTAGAGTTCATTGTATAAACATAAACATAAAAACTTGCCAGACCTCGTATCTTCGTTCGAAACTGTAAAAGGTACCTAAGTAAAATTTCTCGAAAACGTTTCAAGAACATTGACGGGGAACCAATCTGGCTCATATAGAAATCTTCTGCAACTCACCCCTTAGGCTCCAGCCACCTCACCCCTATTTTTTTTAATTGCACTACCCCATTATTGGAAAGCTCTTTCCAAATGCATCGGGTACGGACCGTTTACGTTTACGTTATTGTGATGTTTTCACCCAGTTAGTTTACATTAGGAGTTTCCCCTTGTGGTTTTTTAAATTTAAATTTTTGTGGCCATTTTGCCTTTAATTTGTTTCACTGGCTTTGCTTTGATGGTGATGATTGATGAAGACTTAATTATGTTATAAAACGTCAAGTATGTAAATCAATATTACATTTTACTCGCTTTCCATCTTCATTCGCCTCCATTCATCAACAAAACCAATTGTTTGTCACCCATATCACTATTAGCCTGAAGATGATAATATGAAAATTATCGAAACATGTCGCAATTTTAATTTGTAAAACTAATTTAATATATTATACATGGGGAAGGTTATTTGAGATTCCTCTCATCTAAGATTAGGTACAATATTTTGTGTTTTTTGACTTACAGATCGTCACTTTTTACGACCTTCTTGAAGTAGTGATTTGATTTGTAAATCTCATTAAGTTTGATATCAAGAAATAAGCGAAACAAATTTTGACAGATTAATCTTGTACCTATGGTTAACACTTTTGTTAATTTCTGTTTTGTTTCAGGTTTCGTTTTCGCGTACTCAATAATTACCGCAATTTCTCTTATCGAAACACTGTCACCGTGGTATTTACTGTTAGCTTCAATTCCAATATGTCTATCATCAGGATTCCCTTCTTTATTAGCCGTCAGCATTTGCCATCTAACCGAAACTACCAACATCTACAATAGAGGTTTTAGGTATCTCAAATGCTACGTACGAAGTAAGCATATACTTTTGACTTTGGTTCCAGAATGGGTATATTTGAAGCTGTCATATCGATAGCTGGATTATTAGGAGCTGTGGCTAGCTCATATGTATTCAATACATTTGGATACTTTACATTATACGCTATAACTCTTAGTTGTATATTCGCGGCATGGATAGTTGTCATTTTATGGGTTCCTGAATCAAACCCAAATCCAGAAACAGAAGTGAGATTGAAACGATTTTTTATAATGTTACTTTGTTGTTTTTTTCTAGGGAAGGTGCCGCAATTTATTTAGGTCATCTCTAATTAAAGAAACTGTGGCAACAACTTTCGAAGAAAGACCTGGTCTGGATAGACCATTACTTCTATCGGTTGTTTTAATGACCGTCATTTTTCTATTTGCGGTCACTGCCGATGGAAACATAGTATTTTTGTATTTAAGAAGAAAGCTAGCTTGGACTTTGAGGCATTATACCTTATTTGCAAGTTGCAGAAAAGTTTCATGGATAATCGGAAGTATTTTGGGCGGTTATCTGTTACACACAGTTTTAAAAATTGAAGAATCCGTTGTGATTTTATTAGGTTTTTTATCAGTAATGGCAAATGTTTTTATACAAGGAATTGCATCCGCAGATTGGCACATGTACATCGGTAACAATCACGATGAGCTTGAAATATGTTGCAAACACTGAATTTTAGCTGGAGCTGCGATTTGTTTTGGTGGTAGCATTAGTCCGATGACAAGGTCGCTCATTTCTAAATTAGTGCATTTCAATGAATGTGGAAAAGTATTTGCATTTGTGATTATGATCGAGACTATTGTTGATGCTTTGGGAACGCCTCTTTACGTCTACATTTATCAACAAACTATAGAAACTTTACCGGGCGCATTCAATTTTGTTACGACAGGAATATATGGATTTGAAGTCATTTTGACAATGTAAGCTATTTAACAATTGAAAATTGTTTTTATTTGAAGTTTTTTAATTTTAGTGGAATTATTGTTATGCAGCTAAGAAGATTTCATGACGGATATGAGAGTATTAACGATGTAATCGACGCTGTTAATACATAGCTGTTAAAAACATTTCACTACACATTCACATAGTATAAGTTTAATAAAAACGATAATTTTTTGAGCAATTGCATTTTTCACGTTCGATGAACTGCTTCCTTTTGAAATATGGTATGGAAAAAACCTTGCTCATTCACTCATCTCATCACGTTTGTGATCGCATTATAACAGTTCCTAGAAAGTTCGCCGATGGAATGTTCACCGAAACACAGTGAATTCGCCGTCGGATTTACTTACTTACTTACTTATAAAACGGTCTTTAAGTTAAACAAATGACGCCCACAACTTTATTAATTTCAAGTCCGAGCGCTCTGGCTCCTTAGGGCTCAAACTGACGGGGTCGTGAGAAGTTAATGCCGTTCTTGCCACTTCGTATTACGTGTTTACCACCCCGTGGCGTAAGGGGTTTGATTAACCATAGCTCGGTAGCCTAAGAAGATAGGATTCCATTTCTCAGCCACTTTATCAATCCATCGATAAGGAACAGAAAAGATGATATGCAAAATTGTCATATTTTCGTTCTTAATAAGGTAATTGAAAGACAATCCCATTTTCCAATACTGAGGTAATTTATAAATCATTCGCTGGTATTAAACTTCACCCTCAAATCAAAAAATGGTTCAAGTAAATATTATTAGTTGAAGCTTCGCTTATGTGACGGTAAAGATATTCATTTTCATCATACAGGGTGTCTCACGGTGACCGTCGGTTAGAAGTATATCAAGAACTGTAAAAGCTAGAAATTTGAATTTTTGCACATGCGACATGGAGTGTTTAATCTATTAAATAAAAATATTTTCCAAATGGCAGCACTTCCGGAAATACCGGAAGTGAGCATCAACTTCTTTATTTTAAATACAAACCAGGCAATTTTTTTTCACATTCTGATGTGTCATAAAATGTTTAGTAAGTATGCTTAAAATAATCGGCGCACCAATTTTGGTTGTTGAGAAAACAAATTTTTTTCAACAGTAAGATCATAAGTGCTCAACTCTTGTCGGCAAGATTTTTATTTTGTATGAGCACTGGTTGCTTGGCAATTAAACGAGATCAAATTGACGAAAAGACCCGAGCGCAGAGCGCGAGGGTTCTTTTCCCAAGAATTTGATCGAGTTTAATTACCTTTTAGCAATCAATGCAAATACAAAATAAAAATCTTGCCTGACAAGAGTTGAGAACGAATGATCTTCGGTTGGAGAATTAACTGAATGAAGCGTTAATTTACTTTTGTCAAAATGACATTTGATTTTTTAAAATATTAATCAATACCTACTAAAACAATGAGGTAGCGGCAAGAAAAGTAGCATACATTCTTTTCAGTTAAAGAAATTTGTGATTGGTGCATGTGACACTGTTCTTAATGTCTCATTGGTCTACAATACTATGAAGTTAATTATCAATAAAAAATTTCAAAATCTTGTTTAGGAAATAAAATTGAAAGTCGAAAGTGGTAAAAGTTAGGGAAATGGGATTTTAGGTTCTCAATGTCAAAAGATTGAGACACAATGATCTGTAACGGATAATAAAAAATTGCCCGCGAGTACTGATCTATTTGACGTCATTTCCAGACTTAAGAAAAACTCTAAAAAGTCTCTTTTTTCAAATGGAATGCCTATTTAATTATCAGTCCATTCGATGCAGAAATAAATTTCCTTTAAATTGATATACCATGTTCCTATATCTAAAATCAATGATTACAGAGTTATTTACATTTTTCTATTTAAATTTATAATTACATACTTTATAAAACATGGTTGGCTTTGCAAATTTTCAAAAAATTTTTATTCAATTGTTTCTTATAATTCTTATGCTTTTATGATTATTTAAAATTCTATCTATGGAACTTCTTGAGTATCCAAGCTCTCTTTCCGCCGAACGAACAGAACTTTCAGGGAAAACATTAAAATATCCCAATACAGGTTTCTGCAGCGTAATTGGGGACAATGGGCTTTGCCAAATTTCGTGGCGCATTTACTTCTCCCAAATTTAGAAAATTCTTTTCAATCATCCTGATTTTTTGTTCTGCCATTGTAGGTAAATGCGGATATCTTTCGTTAAAGTGTTGAGTGATTCTTTATTCAATGGTTAAAGGTTCTGCAGGTCCGAAAAGTAATACGAGCAGACGCCATTAATATAAAACAAATTTAGAATATCAGCATTTGTGTATTCCATATTGCCCAATTAAAAACAAATATCAAGCGTAAAAATCAAAATTCAAACAGGTAACACTGATAACAAACGTAAATGTAGCGCAAACTTTCAAACTGATAGCTAACTGACAACTGTCAAATAAAAATGAAAACATAAGAAAGCATAAGAATCATAAGAAACAATTGAATAAACATTTTTTGAAAATTTTCAAAGCCAACCATGTTTTGTAAAGTATGTAATTATAAATTTAACTAGAAAAATGTAAATAACTCTGTAATGATTGATTTTAAGTACCTATAGGAACATGGTATATCAATTTAAAGGAAATTTATTTCTGCATCGAATGGACTGACAATTAAATAGGCATTCTATTTGAAAAAAGAGACTTTTTAAAGTTTTTCTTAAGTCTGGAAATAACGTCAAATAGATACGTAACCGCGGGCAATTTTTTATTATCCCTTAAAGACAATTGTGTCTCAATCTTTTGACATTGAGAACCTAAAATCCCATTTCCCTAACATTTACCACTTTCGACTTTCAATTTTCATTCCTAAACAATATTTTGAAATTTTTTATTGAAAAATTTTTTTTTCTCAACAATCAAAATTACCTGGTTTGTATTTAAAATAAAGATGTTGATGCTCATTTCCGGTATTTCCGGAAGTGCTGCCATTTGGAAAATATTTTTATTTAATAGATTAAACACGGCATGTCGCATGTGCAAAATTTCAAATTTCTAGCTTTTACAGTTCTTGATATACTTCTAACCGACGGTCGCCGTGAGATACCCTGTATGCGTTATGAGCTCTACCATGTGCTTTAAACGACGATGCGAAGCATTTTTGGAAATTTCCCAAACGTAGGTACCTATGTAATATGTTAACTTTAAAGTTCATACTATATTATATAAGTATTAAAAAATAAAGATCCTCAAATAAAAAGAAAAACGATATCTTGAATCTTCATTCGTTTCAGAGTCGCACATATGCGCTAAGGTGGCTAGAAACATTTTTCTATTCATTTTCGTGTGACCTTCAACATCTCGCTAGCTTTAATCATTAACTTCCCACCAGAATCCTTATGCGCTATAATATAATTATTAATAGATTCCCTTATCAATAAAATTACTAAGTACCTACCTACATTATTGATGCTCTGGAATATTTATGAGTAAGGCCGTTGTCCCACCAAAGCGGAGCAACATCAGCGACGCGACAGCTACACGATGTCGCTAGCGTGTATCTTTCATGTTTAACCCATGGTTTCTATGCACCGTACACACACCAACGCTCCAACATACAAGCTGCGTGTCGGCTTCTTGTTGCCGAGCGACTCGACAGGTCAGTTGCGAAGCGACACTGTAGCTGTATGTGCGGTGGTTTAACGAAAAGGAAAATGAATTTCATTGGGAAACATAATGAACAGGAATTTAATGTAGAAAACACGTTGCTTTGGTGGGACAACTCCATGTCGCCTGCTTGTGTCATGTCGAAATCGTATCGCTGTTGCTCCGCTTTGGTGGGACAACGGCCTAAGAAAGTTACTTATACAACGAATTGGTACGCCACTTTATCTACCACCGTCGATAATATAAGTACCCTTACTTTTTATATGATTTCCCGTAAATATGAACGTAAAATAAATGAATTAAAAATAGAGTAGGTAGGTAGGTAGGTACCTATTTTATGGATTACCTACTTATTGAATTCCGTGAGTTTTAACACTGGAACATCACAATTATTTTTTGAGACATGAACTTACACACTCGGGTCTCAGAAATCCAAAGGCCTTTTTTAGCAAAAAAACAGAAAATGAGAATATTTTATGGTTTTGGGAGAATACCTAATCTTAATAGAATGCGTAGACAAAAATTCAATCATGGTGTATTATTTTACAAAGAGATATAATTCTTGAAAGTGAAAAATAACAATAAAACATAAAACATTTTTATCAAAACAAATAAACATACATTTCAAATTATCAACTGTAAATTAATTGCTTGTAACAAAAAATAACCTCTTTTCGCAATATCAATCTTAGTTATTCTTAGCCAAGTCTTCAGTTTCATGGATTTTGATGTTGGCATTCCCAGCACAGTAATACAATGTTTTCTCGTCTTGTACGACCTTGTCTTGCTGGTGGTTGTGTGCTCCAACGATGACCATTTTTCCCCAGTAATCTAGGAATATTTCTAACCGGTTCATCCACTACTTCGTCTTCGTTTTCGCTTTGTTCACTGTCGCTATCTGAGAGTTGTTCTTCAACATAATCTTCATCAGAATCTTCTCCTCCAAAAATATCTTCCACGATGTCGTTTTCAGTCTCATTCTCCCATATATTTTCTGCCTCTCTCTGTAATTCTACCTCAGTTAAGGAACGATGGTTTTCTCTGCTAGTTGAAGCCACTATACTAAAATAATTAATCATAAGTTGAAACCTTCGAACATATAACTATGTTCGAAGGTTGAAACAAAATAATTATCATAAACATCACACTTGGGTCTGACGTACCCATGCTCGTATTTTTGGAAATATCTTACCTCGTTGTTTCACTAAAATGCAGCAAATGACCTATACCTAGTCTAACTGGGCTAACTACAAACTGAATTTACATAAATTGGCGACACAACACAAACAAACCACTCATGCGCATGTTACATTGCAATTAATGACGCTCTGGGTTTCTACTACGTATGAAACAAGGTTATGTTTATGTAAATAAAAACATTAGTTACAGTGTTACCAATAATCACCAACACAACAAACCTAAATTACTAATTGGCACCTTAAAATACCAGTTTTCAATTTGCTTCAAAAATAGTGGAGGGGATCATTAGAATGCTCAGTCCTTTAAGATACAGGTCAGTGGTTGCAGGGTTTATAGGAAAAGCTTAACCGTAACCAAAGATTATAATATAGTCTTTGCCGTAACTGTGTGATCTGGGACATGGTATAGATAGAGATTATAGTGCTTATCTAATATCACAGACAATAATTCTCTGTGCTAATATGAAGCGAACTATTTAACAAAATCAAAAGCGGGAAAAACAAAGGAATGATGGAGACGCGATAGTACAGAAGATTCCATCCAGCCCCCCCCCCGAGAATTTCATAAATCGCGTAAATCCATTTTAGAAAATGTTAAAACCTCACAATAAAACCAGTACACGGCCACTTTTGGAATATAATCGTCGATTGAATAAATTGACTTGTTCTATCCCATCGGTGACTGCGCATATAGTCTGTACCAATTTATAGTGTTCATTCAAATGCTGATAATTATGCTACACAATAGAAAATAACCAGCGAAATTCTACCTGAGGTCCTTCCAAATTTAAAGATAGATAGACTGGATTGTATTATATGTATAACCCAATTTATCTATCTTTAAATTTGGAAGGACCTCGGGTAGAATTTCGCTGGAAATGGAAGCATTTGACACGTACCACAGGTATATTAAAATAATTTTTTTGAAAAAATTATTTAATATGAGCCTGTTAATTTTCGGACTAAGAAGTAGATAGACCATTACAATGGTTTGTATATGTTTATTGCATACTAATGAATTACCACTTCGGCATTTGGATGGTCAAACTGCAGGACTTCACGCATTTTATGGACCTACCTATCGGAAAGAAATTGGAAAACTGTGAGAAATTACCCATTGTATTATTTTCCAGGCCGTATTGATGGTACCGACCTTAACGCCGATCAAAACTATTTATTAGAAATGTGCCATACTATTTCTAATGGATATTGTCCTTCATCAAATTTGACCCAAAGAAATCCGGGGAAAGATTGTATGTTGCTACCGATAAGCTGTCTGACAATCTTCAGGCGCTGGCTGAGTTTGTAATGAAAGTTTACGCACCGAGTTGGTTCAAGTTCAATATCAAGGTAAATTCGTCATCCGCAAATGGGTAGGTAAACATTTTCAAGTATTCTAAGTCATACTTGAAAACATGTAACCCCCCCCCCCCCAAATTTTGTTCCGTCACCCCTGATTCCATCAAACGTAATATGTTGACGGCTTATGAACCAATACGCTATAGGTACAAAGAAAATATCAGCAAAAATGATCAGTTTATGAGTCTTGTGGATCCCGTTTCAATGGGAAAAAATTTTTACGTATTTTTCGAAAGGATCCAAGTTCAGATTATTTAATTTGTCTGAACTAATCAACTTCAATAAATTAGAGAAAAACAAATTTTGTTTCCATTTTTACTATTATATGCAGACTAAGAAATAACAAATTTCTATACACCAAATGATTTCAAATGCAATGTAAATGCATGTCTTAGTGAGACACAATCAGAGGTAAATGTACCAAAGACCTTTATCAAATTCAAATCCTTCTTTACTACAAATAATAAACTGTTTTTGGAGATCCACCTATTGGTAACTGCAACTTGTTCTATTGGTGATTTATGCAAGTAGATAGTGTTTGTTTTTAAATTTAGGGCACTTTTGTTTTAAATAACTAGAACGTCATTCAACAATAATAATACGGACAAACTGAAATGCACTCAACATGTTCTAACTATTCATCATTTGTAACTGTTGTGTATAGTTATTAGTTACCATAGTTAGATATGTTTGTTATGGTTAGTTACCTTAGAGAGAGTTAGTTGAAACTTAGTCATTGTCAAAGTTAGAGTATAATAAAAGAATCTACTATTCTCACATTGATATTTTATTAAAGAATACAACATGGTGTCAGGTGATAAGTGAGGATTAGTAGACAAGAAAAGTGAAGAAGTTGTAAGAAGAAAAAAAGCAACGATGGAAGCTCATTTCAAACCGCCTCGAGGTCTTTGTTTTGAAGGGGAAAACAATTGGAGTAAATTCATCCAGCAATTTGATATTTATATGAAAGCGTCAAGTTTGGTAGATAAGAGGATGATGAGACAAAAATAGCAATATTTTTGAATGTAGCTGGTGAAGATGCGATTGATGTCTTCAATACGCTAACCTTGACTGATGCAGATAAAAAGCAGTACGACAAAGTAGTTAAAGCTTTTGAGAACTATTGTGTTCCTAGAAAAAATATAATTGCCGAAAGTTTCAAGTTTCATCAGCAAACACAGAAACAAGAAGAAAGTTTTGATCACTTTCTAACAGAACTTAGAAAACAAGCGAAATTGTGTGAATTTGGGGACCAAGAGGAAAGAATGATACGAGACAGGATAGTATTTGGTACAAATGATGTAGCATTACAGGAGAGATTATTAAGAGTAAGTGATTTAACATTAATAATGGCAACTAACCAAGCTCGAGCTGCTGAAGCAGGAAAAATACAAATCAAAGCGTTACAAGGGAAAACAGCCGAAGTAAATTTGATAAAGCGCAAAGAGAGCGAAACGACAGTGAAATCGTCAATAGGGAGCAACTCTGGGTCGCTGAGGGAATGTGCATATTGTGGTAATAAGCATGCTAAAAATAAGTGTCCCGCTTGGGGAAAAACATGTTTAATTTGTAAAAAAGTTAATCATTTTGCAAAAAAGTGCTTTGGAAATAAAGGTGAAAGTGCAAGTAGAAACACAGGGAAGTACAAAAAAGTGCACGAGGTAAATGATGCTATGGATGAGGATTTTAAAATAGAGGACTTCAATGTAGACAACGTTACCATAAATGTAAGTTACAATCTAGATGAAGTAGGTTGTGAGAATGAGAATGTGTGGAAAGAAAGTATTAATATCTTAGGTCAGAACATAATGTTCAAACTAGACACAGGCGCCCAGTGTAATTTGATACCTTTAAGGTATTTGAACAAAACCGTAAGCGTACAACCGACCAGAATAACACTTGTCATGTACAGTGGTGAAAAAACCAAGCCTGAAGGAATAGTAGAGTTAGATTGTAAAGTGAGGAATGTATCTAGTAAAATTAGATTCATAGTGGTAAAAGGGAATTGTGTTCCAATCTTAGGATTAAAATCATGTGATGAGTTAGGTTTAGTTAAGCGGGTAGCAGCAGATGTTGATGCAATTTCTACTAGAGATGGGGAAAAAACAAAATTTATTGAGTTAAACAAAGAAGTATTTACTGGCTTAGGTAAAGTTAGTACTTATAAGATGAAACTGAAAGAAAACGCAGTACCAGTAATAAAAGCGCCGCGTAGGATACCAGACGCTATAAAAAATAGGTTACAGAAAAAATTAAGTAACATGGTTCAAGCTAAAATTATAAAGGAAGTTAATGAACCTACAGATTGGTGTCACAATCTTGTGATAGTAGAAAAGCCCAATAAAGATCTTAGATTATGTCTAGATCCTAAAGAACTAAATCAATATATTAAGAGAGAAACATTTTTAATTCCGTCACCTGAAGAACTATGCAACAATTTAACTGACAACAAAATTTTTTCTGTGCTTGATATGAAAGATGGGTTTTTTCAAGTAGAATTGGATAAACTTAGCAGTTACATTTGCACATTTGGCACACCGTTTGGTAGGTACAGATTTTTGAGAATGCCGTTTGGCATTTCATCAGCACCTGAAGTGTTGCAAAAGGTAAATATGAAAATATTTGGTGATATACAGGGGGTACAAGTATACTTCGATGACATAATAGTAGCAGGAAAATCTGAAGATGAACATGATAGAGTTTTGGCTAAGGTAATAAACAGAGCGCAAGAATATAATGTTAGATTTAATGCTGATAAGCTTCAGTACAAAATTAAACAAGTCAAATATGTAGGGTTCATCATTTCAGGAGAGGGCATTAAACCTGATCCAGATCAGGTCAGAGCAATTACCGAACTAAAACCTCCAAAAACAATAAAAGAATTACAAAAGTTCTTAGGAATGACAAACTATTTGTCAAAATTCATAGGGAATTACTCAAAAGTAACGGAAGCATTAAGAATATTGCTTAAAAAAGAATCATTATGGGAATGGAGTCAATCTCAACAAGACGCATTTGATATGATTAAACAAAAACTTAGTACGGCACCTATGTTAAAAATTTTAGATAGCAAGCAGCCAATGATATTACAAACAGATAGCTCAAACAGTGGCATGGGAGCTTGTTTACTACAAGGGGGGCAACCGGTTTCGTTTTACTCTCGTGCTTATACCGAGGTTCAGAAACGTTGGGCTCCCATAGAAAAAGAACTGTACGCCATTAGTGCAGCAGTTGAGAAATACAATCAGTTTATTTATGGTAGGAGAATTATAATAGAAACTGATCATAAACCACTGATTGCAATTGTTAAAAAGACATTAATAAAGTGTCATCCAGGTTACAACGAATGTTACTAAAATTACTGAAATACGATCTAGAAATCACTTATAAGCCAGGTAATAAAATGTATCTAGCTGATTATTTTTCGCGAAACTACATCAAGGACAATGCAAAAGATGATCCATCTCTTGTCGAGGTTGTACATTCTGTAGAAAAAATTTTACCAGTTTCCGAAAATCGATATAAACAATTTGAACAAAATACTATTAGTGATGCAAATTTAAAACAAATAATAAACTGGTATCAAGAAGGATGGCCAGTTAATAAAAATTACATTAAAGATAAGGAATTAGCAACATTTTATAAATTGAAGGACAAAATACATGTAACACGGAATATTGTGTATTATAATGATAGAGTAGTGGTACCAAAAGTGCTACGCCAAGAAATGTTAAACTTAGTTCATGCAGGTCATATGGGAATAATTAAATGTAAACAGAGAGCCAGATCGGTCTTATACTGGCCAGGAATGTCAAGTGACATGGAAGAACTAGTTAAAAAATGCAAGATATGTGATAAATACAAAGCAAGTAACGCCAAAGAGCCTTTGATCTCACACGAGATTCCCAGCCGCCCATTTGAGAAAATTGGGGCAGATATTTGCTATTTTGATGGTAGGGATTATTTAATAGTTGTTGATTATTTTTCAAAGTGGATTGAAGTTAAGCATATTAGAGATAAGACAAGTCAGGAAGTTATCAAAAAACTAAAAGAAATATTTTCAACTTTTGGCATACCATTATGTATTGTATGTGACAATATGCCATTTAATAGTATTAATTTTAAACATTTTACAAATAAATGGGATATAGAAGTAAAACACTCAAGTCCCCACTATCCGAGATCTAATGGCCAAGTGGAAAAAGCAGTGGGTATCATAAAAAATATAATGAAAAAATGCAAAGATAGTAGTACAGATGTATATCTAGGTCTCCTTAATTATAGAACAACACCAGTATGTAATTTGAACTACTCGCCTGCACAAATCTTAATGAGCCGAAATTTACGTACCTTAATACCCTGTTCGGCAAAATCACTCGAACCCAACGTTGCAAGTAATGTAAGCCAGCAGCTCCTGACAAAACAAAAAGTTAGCGAACAAAACTATAACAAGGTGGTAAAAGGTAGAAATTGTTTTAATAAAGGAGATGATATATTAATCCAGAACTTGCCTAACAAAACTTGGTCCCCGGGGAAGATTGTTGAGACTTGTACTTCTCCACGATCTTACCTAGTACAAAATGAAAGAGGTAATATTGTAAGACGGAACAGTTATCATCTTAGAAAGTCTGAAAATAAATGTAACATTAAAATTGATGAGGATCCAGATAACTCTGAGACTGTAACTGTATCGCCACATAATGATAAAAAATCATTATTACCAAATAGTAATATTAATCAAAGTACTATTCCAGTTGAGGTCACGTCTAGATCGGGCCGTGTAATAAAACGACCAGCATATCTTAATGATTACTGTTAATATGGGGGATGTTGTGTATAGTTATTAGTTACCATAGTTAGATATGTTTGTTATGGTTAGTTACCTTAGAGAGAGTTAGTTGAAACTTAGTCATTGTCAAAGTTAGAGTATAATAAAAGAATCTACTATTCTCACATTGATATTTTATTAAAGAATACAACAGTAACGATTTGCAGCACCACCATTTACTTCAGTTTGGATTCGAATATAAGAACATTTTTAATATTTCGGTAACACCTAATGGCTATCATCACTCTAACTACCACTAGGTACCTAGTACCTACTGCATATCTATGATCTTTCAAATTTATTTCATCCCTGCTACCGAAAGAAATTATTTCAATTCTAAGTCTGAAATAAGATGTTAAGAATTATAAACTTTTATTGAATGTGAAAAATATAACTTAAATATGGATCATGTAGAAATAAAGAAACAATTTAAAACGCAAACATCGGTATAAATAATTCGATACCTTGAATATATGAGATAGGGATACATTCCAAACATATTTTCACTTAACACAAAAAACAAGTATTGAGCTAAACATCAGTGCAGTTGCCCAGTAAACAAAGATAACATTACGTAATTGGAAGCAATCTTAAACATTTTAAAACAAACTGAAGATTGATGCGAAACATTATGAAACTTAAATGCGAAAAGTTAAGTAATCAAGTATCTACAGAATTCAATTTGATAGTTTCATATGTTCCCTTATCTACATTATCATATTGATTTTGACACTATTTCAATGAAACTTTTTGAAAAATAAACCTTGCATTACATACTAAAAAATAACTATTAAATAACTACGAACCCTGCTATAATTTTCATTTTGTATATACAAGAATTTGTCAGTAAAAAATGTGAAAAGTATGGCATTATGAAAAAATAACATCAGATTAAGGGAACTTTAAGAATTCCGACAGATGTGGGCCGTGTCTTCCTAATGGATCTTCTGGAAACATCAACATGTCCCCAACCCAAGTTGGCATAAGTAACCTTCTTTCAATAGTTGTTCGCCATTCAATTCTTTCCAGAAATAAATCTCTATAATTGTCACTAGAAACAACGATACCTTCACAAGCGGCTGCGTATTGAATAATATATCTGCAATATATCAAAATCAACTACTAAACTTTATTTTCAGCAGTATATCAAACCTGTCATCGTATGGTGTGATTCTTCTTCCATTTACTTCTCGCGAAGGAGTAAATACAACATAACCTTTACTTGCTAATGATTTTAAAAGAGGTGTGTCTGTCGTTTGATTATATTTCTGCCGATATTGAGGAACAAAGGCGACTACCTTGTGACCTCGTTTAACAAAATAGTCTATAGCTATTTGTAAACCTTTTACTGAGAAACATCTTCCATTAGTGTGTCTAGAAAGCAAAATAAAAACAACCCCTACATCTGTTTGGCATAACAATAAATGCTGATAATTATTGTGATAAATTAAATTGTCATTCTATTTAAGGGGTAAACCACATCTGTTGCACTGTTGGCTCAACTTGGAATTGGGCTGTGTAGGTTGTACGAAAATAAAACTCGAAAGACCATCCATTGCCTTTAGGGCAATTCTGAGTGGTGTAGCCATTAAAAAGTGGAAAAAAACTTTAAAACCATGGGTATTAAAAAGAAATGAAATTTCACGTAAAATCCGTTTAAAATAACGAAGTTACTAGCTATGCCCTGCATTTTACATCGGTTCAGTTTTCAGAGTAGGTAACCCCAAAAGTTCAAATTTTCAAAAACCTATCTATAAAACTTTCCCCGAAATATCTAACTAAAGCTCCCAAAAGAACATCCTGTATAGAGAAACATATTAACATCAAAATAAAGACAAACAACAAGAGAATGAGAAATAATTGTAATAATAGAAACGAGTAATTCCACACAATTTTTTATTTTTGAATGTAACCCAATGCGTTTCGACACTACATGTCATTATCAAAATGAGCCGAAATACGTTGGATTATATTTAAAAATAAAAATTTGAGCGGAATTATTATATTTACTATTAAATCCGTATTTTTAATGAGTTCCCCCATTTGAATCAATTTGTATCTATCACAGTTTGATCACCATGTACGGCCAATTTTGTACTATGGAGAAGGTCTGAGAAAACAGATTGAGAAAATAGGATTATGGTCACCTACCATGATGGCGTTATTCAGATAGAGCAGCAAGTCATCATCTATTACCAATTTCCATGACATGGAAGATCCCTACCAGCATTTTTGTAAGACAAAGGAAAAGGCAAAGAAGAAACTAAAACCTGTATGGGAACAAATTCTCAAGAAGTGTGTGACTTGTACCTGAACTAAACAATATGACTGTTCCAAGCAATCCAAAATTTCGGATTAGTGCCTATCGTTTGAAGAAAATGTAAGGAGAATATGAGGTATACCCGAGGTATACCACATAGATAGTATATGTAGTCTGATGTTGTTTGGATGAAAATTGTATGAAACAAAACTCTGAAGAAGTTTTGAAACTATTCAAATGTTGAATGAGAAAGCACGTATACTTTAGTCTGTGGTTCACCCCTCTAAATTAGATGTTATACAGTGGTGTGTTGGAACCGGGTCGTACTGGCTCGCGCGAGCCAGTTGTTAATTTTTTTTAATTTATAGGGAGCCCGTTGTTAAATTTAGCGAACCGGCCATTAAATCGTTCAAATTTATACTTATTTTTAGAAGTTATATAACTTCTCTGGAGGTTATTCTGGAATTTGGGATTAGATTTGCAACTTTACAGTTCAATGACTTTTTAGTAGTACATGTGGAATTATAGGTATTTTTTATAATCAGGGAAGTTATTATTTGAACATTTTTTGCATTAAAATTAAGTAAAAAAATTTAATTTCAAAAAAGTTATTGACTTTTGATGTCCACTGAAAAAGATATCATTGTAAATATGGACACAGCACAGACAAAAGTGAATCTTTAAAAAAAATGTTAATTCTGTAAGCAATAAATATTTCTTGAAAAGAAGTGTTTGTTTTTTGTTTTTGGATATGTAAACGGTGCCAGTTCGATATGTGGTCTACCACGTATAATACGGTTTACCATAGTGTAGCTGGTTCAATATGTGGTCTACATCATATGGAGACCAAATTAGGTGAAGTATTGCGGTTCAATAAGCGATCTACCGTCAAAAAATTTATTTCAAGATTTTCACTTTGGCGTCTAACCAGGACCTTTCAATTCATTGAGTATGTGTCCTTGTTTGTGGGTCGACGTAATTTTGCTGAAGGTTAACTGTTGAATGCGTGTAACCTAATCGTGCCAAATTGGCATATGTTGCCCATTCATCAGAATGAATCGAAGAACCACCTTCAACTTCCCTTTGTATGATAGGAAGTAAAGTAGCCCTATCTCTTCTTTCGACATAAAAATATGGAACCTCATCTCTTAGCCTTAACCCAAAGACCCACGGACCATCGATTCTCCGACCATGGTTTCGATTATTTTCGATTTCAGCATCACTTTCATTTGACTCTGCTGGATGATCTCCATTTAACATTCTGCCTCACAGAATAGTGAAAAGTAAACATAGATACTAATTACCCGAGTGGGAATTAAGTACTTTTTTGTTTCCCTTAACGATGGGGTTATAGGAAAAGTATGAATAATAATTAACTATAATTAATAAACAATTTAAGGTTTACATCGCTTATTGAATCACATACTTTACCTATATGTGGGCCTGAATATCTTAGTAAACCCATTCATACATAGTAGACCACATATTGGACCATCTACTCAGGTAGAACGGATTATACATGGTAGACTGCATATTGAACCAGATACTCTGTGGTAGACCGCATATCGAACTGGCACCATATAAACACGTAAGCCTATTTTACTTTACTTGTGCCTGTTCTGTGACAAAAAATCGATATAGGTTAAGGGCCGGTTTAGTCATAGCACGGGGCGGAAAATTCTCCCAATCCGGGCCTGCCAACACACCACTGGATGTTAATTCTTACCAGATACTTACCCGAGAGCCAGATTACTACCATCTATAACAATTTCTCTTAAACCCGTTCTATTGATTGCGTTGATATTAAAAACATTACTGGCAACATTTACTGTGCCAACATTTGTCGAAGAAGTTTGTTGTAAAACACCATTCCACACATTCCAAGGATTTACAAAACTTCTCGGTTTGGGATTCTGCGATGTAACGGAACCACTTTTTAAATTGTCAGTTTCAGAAACATTTTTACAGGGACAATTTCTAGCTAACATCGCGTTCACATTGATACACTTCACACATCGTTTTTTTAATTCTGAAATAATATTAACACATAAAAACTTTAAGGTGGCTTCCCTTAATTTTGTCTTCTTACGATTTTTTTTAGCTTTTTTCATACTCGAGATCTTTTTTCTCCTACGTTGTTTCTTATTTAAAATTTCCTCTTTAACAAAAATAATATCCTTGTCTTCGTCCATATCTTCATCCACAATATTTATTATTGGAACATTTGTAGTTAATTTATTTTGATTAGGGTCACACTTATGCGAGTGGGATACAAGTGGTATATAACTGGGCAATGTAAACGATTGTTTAATTTTATGTGGTGATTCAGATACCAGTGGTTTAGCTGAATCAGAACTAGGTTCCGTACAAGCGTCCTCGATAATAATAACACTATCATCGACGGGATTAACAAATATTACGTCATCTTCATCAGATTTGGTTTTTGCAGTAGTATTTGGTTGAGACGAATTATTGTCAATACTACTACGATCTTCAATATCCTTAACAATTGTGACAGGCTCCTTACGTGGACTTTTTTTTCTTTTACGTTTAGCTACCATGCTGCTGTCGAGGGAGTTACTATCGTGTTTACCATTCAATGTTACAGATATAATTGATGACTGTTGACAAACATTATGGTTAGCTAAAAATTTGTTCGAAATATTCATGGCAATAGGATCGTAGATGGTATTACTGTTCGTTAAGTTGGATATCCTATTATTTAATGATATACTGGAAAAATGTTGAAAATCATCATGATCTTTGTCCACACTGGATATGACTCTTTTTATGTTTTGTAAACATCGGGTCTGACTTCTAGTAGTACGTCTTTTTATTGAAAGCGGTTGTTGAATGCCCTCAAATATGGTAGGCATGAGGGTTTATTTCATTAACAAAGTTCCTTATACACAATCTAAAAAAAACCTTCCAATACCACCAAATGTTTAAGTAGTGCTTGCCTTACTTGAGACTATTTAAAAAATTATTACGATTGTTCGTTTAATTTAAGTTATCACATCACTCACATTCCTTAAATGTTTTCCAATCACAGATACAAAAATGTATAACATGTAAATACAAAAATATTCTCTAATGTAAAAAGTAAAACGTTTTATAAAAATGTTGACATTGCAACTTACCAGCTAATTTTAATAATTAATACGTGAAAAAAACCAGTATATTTAATGGTAGCCCTGAAGTCGTAAGGTCGCATTCAACAAGTCTCGACTGCTTCAAGTTCAACGTGTACACCACGTGTACACCACAAACCACTCATAGAAAAAGAACAAAACCACTAAAATAGACTGTTCACTGCTATAATACAGAGTATTAGGTAATAGGTTAAAGCTGCATTTATAGTGTCGGTATCGGTAAGCAATAAGAAATAAGAAATAAGCGGTAAGGAAATGAACTTATGGATAACCTGTATATCATTTATAGTAGAAATAAGAAATAAGCAATAAGCAATAAGCAATAAGAAATAAGGAATTGGTTCAATTTTATTTCTTACCGTTACCGTTACCGAATCGGGAATATTCGTGTACAGCTGTGAGCTTACGAGCTAAGAAAAGACAGATAACATCAATATAAATCAGGTGTTAAAGAAATATTTGAGTGAAATATATCTCTTATTCAAGAATCGATGGGAAAATATTATGTCAAGTTGATTTTAATTTTACAATCGTACATTAGGTAACCTTAGAATCGTACCATAAAAACAGTAATAATTTAAATTAAACCCGCAATGCGCATGCCTACTCTGTTACCGTTTATCGTACGTCATCACATACAATCATATGGTGTAATATAATATGAAAAAAATGAGTCAAAATTGTACTATAATAGTTTAAATGAGAATTAAATTCGTAGGTATGCATTCGCGTTTATAGATTTACTCTTTCTCCTATATTTGCTAAATTCAATGCCGTATGTCGATTTCGTCAAATGCATTAGGCGTGTTCACCGTCCTTATTTAATTCAGTGTTTTATACAGTGAACTCTAATATAACTGGAAGGGAAGCAACAACATTGAACATTGAAGCAGTTTTGTAACTTATGCAACCCGCAGTGTGGTGGAATTGTTGTCCTTGTTTAACTTGTATGAAATAAAATACATATAATTAATTAAAAGGAACTGCAAAATAGTCAACGAACATAATAAATCAGACAAGGTTAGTTGTACTACCAGCATTACCAACTCAATCTATCTTTGTCTTTTACGCCTGCTTCAACGAGTGCATTTGCGCGATACATGAGCGTCCTTTCCAGTTATATTAGAGTTCACTGGTTTTATATGAGAAGGCAGTATAAACAAATTGAATAGCTAGATTCATAAATTAATGAGGTAACGGTAAATAAAACTCCTGGTGAAGACAGTATAGCTCTTTATTTCTGTGTTTAGTA
Source organism: Pyrocoelia pectoralis (assembly GCA_036250285.1). Taxonomy (NCBI): domain Eukaryota; kingdom Metazoa; phylum Arthropoda; class Insecta; order Coleoptera; family Lampyridae; genus Pyrocoelia; species Pyrocoelia pectoralis. The sequence continues at coordinate 13,085,960 of CM070075.1, forward strand.
GCGTAGAAATAAGTTTTGAGTAGGTACATATAAAAAAAACAAATGACATATTATCAAGTTAACAGCTAGTACATATTCCTATTCAAACATGAAATTCAAAGATTAGTCTCTAATCTTTGATGAAATGAAATAGGTACTTTCCATCCTCATAAAATATGAAAGAAATTAGGGAATTCCCTTATACAACTTTATCCGTTGCCGTTGATAAAGGCTACAGTAGAGGAAATACCGAACATAACGTTAAAAACGGTCACTTTTGACAGTATCTTTTCCAGATTAAGCATAATTGACCTATTTTCTCTCCCGAGCATTCGCCAATGCCTTCAAAGGATGTCTATGTCTAGTGACTGTGGCGTATTTAACGAGCGTGCAGAGAACGACGAAGCCCTCGCCAAATGAGACCCTCCAAAAAATAAAATTAATGAAAATAAATTATAAGACTAAATGATATAAAAAATAAGAGATAATAAAATAAATAACACTGTAGCAAATTGATTCAAGAAGGCTATAAACATAACATTTTGTGTATTTTCCATAATAGGTATAATAACTAGACTATAACCACCTAAATAATATGTGCCCCCCTCCTACAAGAAACTACAACTACAACAAACGGTAGTAATCAAGTTGGCCCAAAACAGTTGAATTTGAGTAATTAGTTTGGCATTCAAACTTTTCTAATTCGTTTAATAACATCGATAAGTTATAAGCAAAGTTCCATTTCAGCGACCTTGTATTTTTATACTCAGTACGGTTCTGTAACGGTATGCACCTGACTAGCAGGCAACAAGACAAACTGCTGTGTTAGTATAAAAGTATAATACTCAAGGGTGCGATATCGTCCTTTCTGAACTGAATATGTACAGAACAGCTGCATATGACATTGACTTTATGATATGAATAGCATTTTTTTAATACAAACATATGAAAATGGAATTTTAATTTTTATTTGTTGCTTGTGATTGTGTGACCAGAGACAGGTACACCCCTGAACACCTTAGAAATAGTTAGTACAGTTCAAATTGACTCATAGGTACATCCAGAAACTTTAAAGTAACTTTGAACCCATTACCATTGACTTATAAACATTACCAATCAAATTTCTTGGATCACATGAATGTATAACACCAGAGACAATACATAACACTAATTATCTAATTAATTTGCAATTGTTGTGAATGTTAAACACATAATACATAGGAGGAAGTATTATTAATAACAAAAACATCTCTAAGAAACAAAATGTTTATTATACAATATTTCACATTATTAATGTGACAACAAACTCAATTTTATATCATGTTTTTACAAATTGCTACTGCTTCTATAGACAATTTTCAGAAAAGGAAATAATGCTGCTTAAGCATAAATACAAACTCTCATTTTAAAGTAATTTTTACAAACTAAACACTGTCCAATAATTCTATAAGGTATAATCTCTTACAAATCTTAAATTAACAAATAATCAACAATTATAAAATTGTTTAAACCAACATTTTCATAATGAAAGGTTTATTAACAATATTTTTCTTTTCTTATGGAAAACTTCACCATATTTTACATTTGCTGATTACAATCATGATCTTAATTATAAACCACTGATTAACAATTTTAATCAATAGTATTCCATTATAATGTACACACGCGGTAGTGCAATTTTTTGTCGGAATTCACTCGTATTCTTGGGATAATTTCAACCCTTTTTCTGAAAATTGTTCACGTAGCTTCGAGTGGTGGTAGATGAATAATCGGTCTGGGATATTCTTCTAACGTGCACTCATAGAAATCTGCCAATTTTTGTTCGGACGGTGATAATGGCGGATCTTCGTCGGGATTTAATTCGTTATTTGCGTCCGTCGTAATGATGGCGCAAAAACATTCACTACTTCTTCCTTTTCCTTCAGATAGTCCGCATAAATCGGCTAATCTTTCACTGCTATCAACCTGGAAATTAAAAAAAAAATGTTTTGTTAGTTTTTTTTTGGATTGTTATGAAAATGGGACAAGTTTTGTGACGCGCGTTTATAATTAGTGGAATTCCCGCGGTCCACTTACTGACTTACTTTGTAACGCAAGAGAAAGCAATATTATATTGAAACTTGTTTGTGAATCTGCTTTTATTATAAAAAGTTAAAAAAAAACCTACCTGTATCACAGGGATGTAATTTTCGTAACAGAAGGCTTGTAGTAAAACTGTTTGAATATGTGATGCAGCATCACCAGGTCTTGACTGTGAGAGCATACAAAGTAACGCTTCATCAGGGTTGTTTTCCAGGAACGTAATGGCAGGAAGAAGTCCACATATTAGACGCCTTTCAACCATCGCTCGGGTTAAAACGCCTTTTACTTCACCCCCAATTGTATTTCTGCAAAAAGAAAACATTCTACGTTAGTATTTTTAATCACTTTATATGTTCACTTTTTTTTTTTTAATTTTGAAAGTGAGCTATTAGGAAGAAACATGTACACACCTATTTAACATTTTGCACTTGGGGTGTTCCACTTTGGATATGCACATTTTAACAACTTCAGAATAAAGTAATCCTGTTTTATACACTTTGTTGTTTTCCAAAAATTCACTTTCAATGTTCACTTCACAATATTGTTCAATCACAGTTGAAAATCCAATCACTTAACAAATGTTTTATTATTACGCAAGGTTGTGTAATATAACTACGATAATATAACTTGTAGTATGTATAAGATATATAAGAACTGAAGGTTTGAAATATAGTGAGTCAGAGTCGCGATATTTCGCTTATATACCGTCTGAAAGCAAGAGTGGGAGTCGGTCCACGAGAACGCAAGTAATTCATGGAATACCCGGGTGCTACCAGGGAAACGCTCTTTACGAATTACGATAGCGTTCGAAAAACCGATAATTCTACTTAGTCATTCAAGGCTTAAAAAACATAATCCTATTCAGATTGTTCTCGTTTTTTTTTTTGAGTAATTCCCTATCAAAACAGTTTACTATAACAACAAATTTGTTTCTCAATACTTATTTATTTAAGCAAATTAACGTTGAAATGACAAATACACTTTGTTCATGAACTTGGTTTGATATAACGTGCGTACGTTGTCCTCGTGGAGACATTTAAAGTTATTCAACTCAGAAATGCTTAATATTTTTTTATTCAAGGGAGCAACATTAGTAAACTCCATTTTTTCCAATTTCACCAAGTTTTTATCTCTCAAACGACTCTTATTTTTCATCTACACAAACATCAATTTTTTGTACAGACTCAGACTCTACGGTGATAAAAAAATGGATTTATCTGCGGTTCAATGAACAAAAGCGCTTTATCCTACATTTTTCGTAAAAAAAAACTCCACTAATTTACACCTGTATTAATAGTAATCTAAGAATTATAAAATTAAGTTGTAGGTAAAGTAAATTTAAAAGGTGTAGGAAAATTCTATTGAAATTTACTTCAGGCGAAACGGTTAATTTGTAAACCAATTCTTAGTAATTCTTTGTAAAGTAAAGAGTAGAAAATTAATGGAAAAAAAATCAGATTGGCCTCTTTTACTAAAGAACTGGAACTTATTTGTGATATTAATACAGTGGAATATTTAATTATTTTAGTTAGTGAAAGCTTTCAGTTAGAATAGAATTTCATCGAAAATTTAACTGAAAACGAAATATACCAGAAAGATTGAAAGATGTCGAAATAAGTACACGAAGACTTTAAAAATCGCCGCAACACTCGGATTCTTGTTGCAGCCCTTATTGTGTTAATTTCAAACATAAGGATGTGTTTATCCATCCTCCCCTAATTTGATTACGTACCGAATAAATTTTTTCTGTTCCATTTTTTGAGATAATATAAAACGTTATTTTGTTTATTGCTACATCATGAACTTCCAACATAACATTTTTAAGTGAAAAGTGTTTTTTTTTACAACAAACACAGTTAAATATTTGAATGTAATACATCTTCAAAATGACGTTTGTATGCCAAAGTACAATGTTCAAACCTATAAAAACAGTGTTGTACGGAATGTTGGTTCAGCTGTAGTAAAAACATAATAAATTACAAATTTGTTTATCCGAAATTTAAGCATTATTTAAATTTTGTAATTTGTTGAACCGTTCTATCCAAGGAATTAATTGTTACGCTCATGTGTATTGGTTTCCTATACCAAAATGGAAAATACAAAGGTAAAGGTTTCTGTAGGTGTAGACCGCTGTTCAGTTGGATCAGCGGTATGTATATGGTGCATATTTACTTTAATTTTTAATTTATTTTGTACGGTTTTTTATCGTCCCCCTTTATTAATAATTAAATTTGTGATTCCCCGATTCCTATGAAGAACATCGGACCAACTAAGCCACTTGCATTTGTTTACATGCTTATCCTTGATACCATTTATCTACAACCGCATTTATTAGCTGACTGTATTTGCAATAAAACTATATTAAGTGCTCCTCCAATACCACATCACTTCATTTTCTTGTTATAATAAAATATTCGTCTTTGCTAATGACCGAATTAAGGAAGGTTTTGCAAGCCGAGAACCACTCCCCACAATGAAAAACGTACTCCACAGCTATTTAATGCAACAAGGATTTTCGACCTACATAAGCAGTGCGAGTTCTGCACGTTTGGCCACCTTCGCTCGAATGTTTTTTCGCCGTCCTCTGAAAAACAAGAACCTACTTTTTTTCCATAAGAAAAAAATAGCAAATTATTTCCGATATTTTGTGTTCTATCGAAAATGGAACAAGGCTGCTCAACCGTACATAGGCCAGAATAAACCGTAAATATCCTTGATCTTCAAAGAAGATATCTAATGCAATGAATTATTGCTTAAAATTTAGAAACTTGATAAAATAAAGCCATGCACAACCATGGCATTAATCCTCCCTTCCATCTTAATTTTCGTATAGAAAAATAAGTTTGGTTCAATTTTCGACACATGTAAAGTACCAAATGAATGACTAAAAAGCCAAGTTGTTACAATGTGGTTTGGTGATCGACTGATCGTTGTGTTCAACGACCACAACTGTTTCAGTTCTTCCAACTGTAATTTTGTTTTAAAACGTGCATCATTTGAAACATAGCTAACAGTAAAATAAGCAGCGTCAATTGATCTAACTTTAATGTTAACTTATTGTGTAGTATGTGATGGAGCAGTTAAAGAGCTTCTTAAACTGTACATGGGCAAGCACCAACGGGATGCACACTGAATGTAATTTAATATCTACTACGTTAATATAGTCACAGAAGAAATACCTACAGGTCAACCCCAACCGTCTTAAATTTTAAATCTGTAATCTAAGAGTACTTTCTTTCGCACAGAACTACAGGGCGTAATTAAAAAAGTAGACCCTTCTTATTTAATGCTCTCATAGATTAAATTAATAATTATTACGTGCACCCTGAAAGATTTTTGATTAATGGCAGATATACCCAAACGAGAGGAAAGTTCAAAAAACATCCACGGACGACGATCAAGAAGCATTGAAAATGTAACGTGACTTTACGATTAATATTTCCAAACGTGTTTAATTAATTTGGATGACCACATTTTCCAAGCTCGTCATATTTGTCCTTTAATTACGGGAAAAATTCACATGCTTGGTCTTTCAACTAAAATTGTTTGTCATATTGGACGTTGTTTATTTTATTGCAATTATTAGGATTACTTTGTTTAGAGAAAGTCTGAAGAATTTTAAATTGAGCTGGCTATCATAAAGGCATAGGTGTCTTAATTTGCTCTCTTCGCCCCCATATAATTGCCAACAAGATGAAGAAAAATTTAAATGATACTGATGCCAATTCGAGTTCATACTGGTGGATATCAGAATCAAGCGTTACTCTGAAGAAGTCCACGTGTTAATGAGAAACTCATACCAGCATACCTAGGATAGTCCGTTAGCAACTTCTTGAATTCTGTGTTCTTGTGATTGTGTAGTTTGTGGTAAGTGTAGCACATAAGGACGGAGCGTAACCTCACCGTAACAGAGGTAGGGTAAGATTCTATGAAATTTCGTTTTATAAGTCACCGCGGAATCCATTAACGGCAAAACCAACTGATTTCCTTTCTACGAGGATGATTTGATGATGACGGGACGTTAAACCCGACTGAACCGTATAAATTATACAAAGTTTTTTATTTTTATTTTCCAACAAATTCCCCTTGAACCAACGACGCTGAAGTGACATTATACCAATTTTATAATGGTTAATATTGCTTCGCTGTAGCAATAACTTCTTCGACCCACTTATTTATCTTTCCGGGAAGGAAAAGCTTTGCTTTGGGAACAGGAAAAAGCCACGCGATGGTAGATTTAGGTGGAATCCAATTTTTCTTGAACAATGCGACACATGTGAAAAGGCGTGTTATATCGCGATGAAAGGGCAGCACACTTTTTCCAAGGCATTCTCAATTTTTTACCAATAACTGCTGCCTTGAATTTATCCAAATGAGCAGCTACCGTCGATAGTTTGACCCTTTGTAGGGTGGTCCTCTTCGCATTCCAAAAAATCGTGATCAACGTCTTCTTGTCAACGAAACGAATTGGCCTTCTTTTGGAGGAGGATTGCCACGATGTATCCACTATCCGACTATCGTTTTGATTATTCAATATAATAGTGGAGTCAGGTTTCGTTTACTGTAACAAAATCTCTAGACCTTTGCGCTCCTTCATGCTTTTTGAAAATAACTCAATAACCGCGCCACCCACTTTGCTGGCAACTTGGCCGTCCCTAATTCAACGTGAAGAAAAATGTGATGTACGCATTCTGGTGTAATATCTAACGTTCACCCATTTTTTTTATAAATAAAAATCCCATTTTTTTTATAAATAAAAATGGGATAAGATCGAAAAATGATTAGGAGCGGTTATGGCTAAGAAAACTCATCTCATTAACAGAAAGAGAAATGATCGACTGATTACTAATACAGGCAAATGCCACTTGAAAATCTAAAAAGTACAAAGCAAAACATTTTCTGCACGTACAAAATTCGAGACAAAAGGACAACAGGAAAAAAAGCACGGAGAAGATGAAGATCTCCAAAAATGTAAAAAAACTTTCTTCAAGTAGGTACGACCATTTGTCAGTGAAACTAAACAAATTGATACAACATTATTGCTGAATTGGAGATGAGGGAAGAAATTGTAAAAATCTGTAAGTTCTTGACATTATGGTTTCTTCTTAAAATGCTTGGGAGCAAAAACTAAAACTCGAAATTGTCGTAACTGCTAATCATCACATGAATATGTTTTCAGTTTCTTGAAGTATTTTCTTTCACTAAGTATTTATTTCCTTTGTGCCTCATAACTAAATTTTCTTAAATTTTAATTGTTCGGTTCAGTCAGACCGAAAATCAACACGATACGTTTAATTGTACACGAATTACTCCCCCCCCCCCTTCATAAAAATCGCTATAAAAATCCATATAATGTTAATAACTAAATTAATTTGCAAAACGGTGATAATAGCAAATAGATGTGATTCTTTTAATTAGCTCAAACTTAGACAAGCACAAAGCAACATTCGTAAACTTGGTTTGCACAAAAATCACACTGGGTATTTACAAACCAATTTTACTGAAATATTCTAAATATTTGTAACTTATACGTGTAGATACAAAAATCATTAGAAACTAGAAGGGTTTTGTTGGGTTTTTCCTTTGTTTGTTGTGATCATAAGGCATTCCCTTATTTGTTTCTGAAAAACTTACTTAGGACTAGTTTTATCCTTTAAACGTTGTAATATGAAGAAGAAAATTTACCAATTATTAACGAGATTTTCCACACACGACGTCAGTTAAGGTTCTTTTTTAATTTTGAACAGCTACAATATGTTATTGATTTGAATGAAGTAATTCCAAAAATTGGAAATCCAGAAGAACAGTTGATAGAATTATACCTACGCGTGTCGTTTTTTGTTTGAATAAGATTTAAAAAAAACGGAATTGGTTCAGCCAAATGAGTTGTGAGAAAGACCTTTATTTTAAGAGAATATGTGCACAAAAACTTTATAACCCAAACCTGTACAGTCCTTACTGAAAACTGACTAATTCCCATTGCTTTCAATTGAATTGAATCTGAACTATGCGTATTTCTCATTAAGATTTTAAGAAGTTAACCATATTCATGCTCGTATTCGCACCAGAAATGCAAATTTCTTTAACTTATGAGTACAACGATTACATACATACATAGATTTAATCTTTATTTTTACGTAATGGTAATTAAAGCAATTCGTGTTTTCTTGAGAATTTTGCAATACCTACGTTTGATAATTGCTTCTATAAGCAGTTCAAATATTTATTATAATTCGAAATCACTATAACTGCACTCGAAATATCTTATCTGATCCTGATGTGTGTTTACGTGTAATGTGTTAATTACAAGGATATTTCCGCTCTATATTAGTATTAAAGACCACAATTTTTACGACAAACATTCAATTTTGCATTAACGGAAAATTACGTATAAAAGTTAAAAGTTAATAACCTTGTTACAACCGCAATCAATATTAAATTTAGATAAAATTAAACAACTTTAGGGAATATTTATAACTTTATACTACTATAATTAGCATATAGGCTATACAAATAGGTTACAGTAATTAACTATAATTCGTGCAAATATTGTAATTAAACGACCAAATTAATTATGATTTTGAAAAGCACAGATACTAAGAAAACATAATCGTCCTGACAGAATGGCGTATTTCTCAGATGATAGTTGGAAAATTGAGAAAATCCGATGAAAACGTCAACCCACGTATTCCACGAAAACCCCCCGGTCAAGGTTGTTTTATAGAAACATCGCGCAAGGGTAAAGTCATATATATTGATTTTCTTTTAGAGACCGAACACCGAAGGGAGGTCGTTATATATGAAGGTGAACATACTGAAATTAGGTTGTCGTCCTGTCATTGAAACAATATTTCCAATAAATTTTCCTTTAAGTACCTATACCGATATGAAATAAACTTTTTTATAAAATTTTCCCTGTGAGTATAATTATATAATATTAAGTAGTAATAAAAATATTCCATTACAAACTTGTTTGTAAACAAACATGGAATTTATATATGAAAATCTTCCTTTCGGGCCAATAAATAATATTTCTTTAAATATATGTTTAGTATGGCTATTTACGGACGTTAAATGGTCACTTTCAATGTTTACCGCATGCTTGATATGCAGATAGCATTGTTTAAGTAATGCAATTAAAATGCAGTAATTTGTTTTCCGACATACCGCAAATTTTCCATCGATAAAATTAAAAGTGCAACGTGGTTTGTACAGGTAATGAATTTCATATTACTATAGATATGCTGAACTGGGCAAGATTTACTTACTTGGTAAAAAGACCTTCTTTTACGTTTTATTACGTTTGCCAAAATAAAGACATAGACGAGGTTGAGCTCTCAGAAGAAATTATTTTTCTGTCAGTTCCAGAAACTATTAAAACACCAATTCAAGATTTACTAACGTTAGTCCCAAATTTATAAAAATTTTAACTTTACCGGTATCCGTCGCTTCAGGAGAACGTAGTTTTTCTAAATTGAAGCTGATCAAAAACTATTTAGGTACGTAGTACTATGATTCAAGATCGTCTGTCTAGTTTAGCAATGATATCGATAGAAAAAGAAACATGTATTAGCTGTAAAGATCTCATCAAAAAGTTTTCAGAAAAGAAAGCTAGAAAAATGTTTTATTTAATATTTTTATAAATTATTGGTGTAATATTGTTTTGTAACTATAACTCTTTGCTTTTGTTATTAAATTTTTACGGACATATGTGTTAATGAATTTAAATTCAATGTATCGTGTATTTATTTTGCAATCCAGACAAAAAATTCTAATTTTCATTTTATAATGTAGGGCAATGTGGGCGCCACTTTATAACATTGCCCCAGGAGCCAAAGTTATTCGAGCCGGGTCTGTTACAAAGTAAACAAATTTATGTAAATCGACGTTCACGGAAATACTTAATCCATAAATTGTTCTGCGTTTAATTAATAAAACAAACAGATGATGAAGAAAAAGTTACCCTCACGTATTATAATATTAATTCATTTCCGACTTTATTAAAGTTAAATCAAAAGTTAACTAACAGCTTTATTTACCAATTTCACTACTTAGTGCCAAACCCAGAATGACAGATGAAAATAATTACACCATGGTAATATGCTCCTCCTGTTGTCTGACATAAAATTATTAACACTTTAGCATTGTTAATTGTTTATGTGGTTTTGAACCATCATTAATTGTCACAGTAAGGATTCGTAAAAATCATTGTCCACTTTACAGGTAATACAGACTGTTAAATGAAAATCTTAGTTATTAAAGATTAAATTTTAGATGAGCCAAAATCATGGTACTATATTACTATGAAAATATTTAAAAGTGAACTTTTTTGCCAAAAACTTGTAATTTTCACAAATAATTATATTTTTATGTTAAGAGTGCATTAGGTATTTAATTCATGGTTTTTTTATACAGATATTTAGTACCAAATGTGTCAAAATTGTAAATATTTCTTTGACTTTCAAAATTTTCAGAGATTTTAATTGTTAAGCTTTTGGCTTTGTACATGATTGTGGTTTTTGGTGTTTTTAGTGTTGTGTAATTCATTTTAAATGGTTTTTTTTCAGCAATTTTATTCAAACGTGCAAATTCAGAAAAAACGATTTCTGGGCATGCCACCTAATAATTTATTAAAGTGTAAATTGTTTAAAAAATTGCTTAACATAATGGTATTGATTTTAAGGTGTAAATTATGAACAGGATTCCACCGGATAATAAATAACCCTAATACATAGTAATCTATAATAAATTATTTGCTTGTTAGGTATGCCAACGGATATACACTGTTTTAATAAAAAATACTTGATTGAACGATATTAATTTTAGGGTGCAAATTGAACAGAATTCCATCGAATAGCAGTCTAATAAAGGATTTTCTTCGTGTCAATGCTTATATGTGATTATTGAATGAATAATGTCTTATTTAATTAAAATATGAGGATTACATCATTTGCATACTAGTCGTGGCCTTTATTTTACCATAATAGATCTTCTATTATGATTATACTATATCGTTGGCGCTGCCTGCAAATCGTACCTATATGTACACGAGCGTAAAATAACTGATTCAACTTCCTTAAAATTATCGAAATATGGACAACTTTGAATTTAAACACTTTATATTTTTTTAAATAAATAATATGTAATTTTTGTTTTGAAACTTTTAAGGGGTGCAAATCCGATGGATATTATTTGCGAAAAATTTCCGTTCGTTCGTTCGTTCAACACACGTTAAAATGCTTAGTATAATTGTCTACCCATTTATTGTCCCAGGATATTGGCTGTTTCTTGCAAATTTATGTCGTTTTATTAATTATTATGCACAAAATTTCCATTCGTAATGACAAACTTTTTGACTAGTTTGTAATAATTAAAAAGTAATTTTATACTCATAAAAAGCATTACGTGTATTTGTAATCTTTTTAATTGAACCATCATTAAAAGAGAACAAGCCATAACCTGTAATTAAATATTATTGTCTAGTAAATCAAAATAATATATTTCGGTAGTTATTTGCTTGTAGAATTATACGCACGTGCTGAACCTGAATATGCAAATTAATTTTATAAACATTAAATAATAAAGACAGCCTTCATTATTTTCTTGATTTCATTATCAAATGTTGCAAGCTTATTGTTATTGAAGAATATCCTACGACAGGAAAATCGTGAAGTACAGTTTGTTTCTTTGAAGTAAAGGGCACAATTACAAGATATGAGGTTCTCAAAATTGAATTAGTATTGTATCTAATCATTGATAATCTTCCTTTGGAATTTGTAAAAAGTAAAATACAAAAAGAAATAGAACAGTATCAACAATTTTGTTAAAAATATCCAGTTGCAGATGTTGATTTAAGGGATCCATATCGTTATATTTCTTAAGATAAATTACAAAATCAAAAATTACTTTCGGCTGTAAGAAACCATCGAGTTATATATGAGTAAAAATGATAATTTAGGTTTTTCCAATTGCCGCAAATATTAGTGTTCATTGTTTTGAAATAATGTGCAATACATCAAATGATCAAAGAAGAGTTTCAACTCATAGTGTGATTAGGCTAATTAAATCGGTTTTTGAAAAAATGTATCCAATTTTTGGCGCAAATTTGTTTCAACCGTATTTTTTGAGAAAATTAGCCCTCCAAGAACAAGATAAATAACAGAACGTAAATTAATTCCTTACAAATCGTATTCAGAAAACAATCCTAAATCGTCCTTGAGAAGCAAGTATAGGTAATTAAACTCGCCTTTGAAGTTAGTAAATCAACAGTGGACTTTTCACGATTCATTTCATAAACTAATTGCATGATTATTACATTACAGTAAATCATGCTAAAATGATAAGAAAATACATAGTTCACAAATAAAAAATGTGATCAACCCGTGCTATAGTATCTACGCCACCCTTTTGTCGATTAAAAAAATTACGATCGCACAAGCAAATTTTATAGTTAAAATTAAAAATATAATACACATAAATATTAATATCATTTTCTTGATTTATTCGAATTCGATTATCTTATCTATTTGCTGAAATGTTTAAGTTTGTACGGCTTATCAACAGTTCAGGTAATTAAGGATTAATATAGAGCTCAGATTCCAAATTTGGTCATATCAACAGGTAGGTGGTTTTATACCTAATCACTTAAATCAATAATGAAAATGAATAATCTAAAAATGCAGGTCTCGGGGATTTTTTTAGTGCAAAACCAAAAAAGTCAGTAGGCACAACCTGTATGTTCATAGAATTGAGGTTATTATATGTGTTAATAAATATGTAGGGATTTGTTTGTTCAATGATAAACCCGACAAATTAGTTATTGATTTATGGTTTTTCTTTCGCATAACTGATAAGATAAGGGTTCACAGTTAAAAGAGTTAAAATATACACGTTGAAGGTACAAGTTGGCATTACTTTGTCACTTACATGATCATCCATTACATTACACGTATAAATGTATGCCGCGTGACACATAAAACACATAAACCACATGAATTTTAACAATTTTTACTGGATACAGGCTGTCTCATCCAATGTATGAAATATATATCTACCTATAGTGCCTCACGATTGCTGCTGTCACCAACTTCAAATGAGTTCCTCTCCAGTCAATATTCACTTGAATGAGCAAACGTTACGGTATTCTCATATTCCACAAATTCATGAAATTTTCTGTTTTTCATGCTTCATGTTCAACTGAATAAGTAGGTATAGACCAGAGAAATGTTACGTTAGTAGTAGGGATAACATTTCTCTGGTATAGACAATGATTTATTTCGCGATTAAGCTAAGTATGGGTTCTTTTGTAATTCTATTGGCAATTGCTTCTCTAGTTCTGACAGATTTGCATACTCCAAACCTTTTGTCTTGGCTAATTGCTTTCATTGCAATGATAAATTTCTCCTTTATCCGCCCGTCTTGCACAAATCTTTTAAATCTGTGATTGGATCACCGATGGAATTGAAATAGGTTGTCAAGCCCAATCTAATCAGACTTTTCTGTGAATGGTCATTAATATACGACGTGATTTGTAAAAGTAAAGAAAAACTGCTTTATTCTTAGATATGTATAGCAGATATCAAAATTAGTCTACTAATTCGAAGCCTTTATTTAGTTTTCCGATCCAAATTTACTTAATTTGTCCATCTTAAAACAGGTGTGTGCTTCATCTTAAATATACTGTTCAACCCTTTTACAATAGGCTTGAGTGTATCTTTACGTTACGTGTACTCAATGTTACTTAGTCTTAGTAATATGATAAGTGCTTTCAGAACCATCTAATTGATATATGTACTATTTTTCCGACGCCGACACAGTTCTGACGTTTGGAAAAAAAATTAGGCATAATACTTCTAATCGGGATTCGGAAAAAAAACCGGAAAAAAACCCCCGAAAAAAACCCCCAGGAAAAAAAAACCCCGCAATGCAATTTCAATTGATACAAAATGGCAACATGACACTAAACAAAATTTGCCGGTAAAAAAAATGCTAAACTTAAACGTAGATTGTCACTAAAGCGCCTAGGTTATTTGCAGGTTTAGTATTTTTTTTCCAATTCATACAAAATGGCAACATGACACTAAACAAAGTTTGCAAGTAAAAAAAATGCCAAACTTAAACGTAGATTGCCACTAAAGCGCCTAGGTTATTTGTAGGTTTAGTATTTTTTTCAATTGATACAAAATGGCAACATGACACTAAACAAAGTTTGGAAGTAAAAAAAAATGCCAAACTTAAACGTAGATTGTCACTAAAGCGCCTAGGTTATTTATAGGTTTAGTATATTTTTTTTCAATTGATACAAAATGGCAACATGGCACTAAATAAAGTTTGCCAGTAAAAAAAATGCCAAACTTAAACGTGGATTGCCACTAAAGCGCCTAGGTTATTTGTAGGTTTAGTATTTTTTTTCAATTGATACAAAATGGCAACATGACACTAAACAAAGTTTGGAAGTAAAAAAAAATGCCAAACTTAAACGTAGATTGTCACTAAAGCGCCTAGGTTATTTGTAGGTTTAGTATATTTTTTTTCAATTGATACAAAATGGCAACATGACACTAAATAAAGTTTTCCAGTAAAAAAAATGGCAAACTTAAACGTAGATTGCCACTAAAGCGCCTAGGTTATTTGTAGGTTTAGTATATTTTTTTTCAATTGATACAAAATGGCAACATGACACTAAATAAAGTTTGCCAGTAAAAAAAATGGCAAACTTAAACGTAGATTGCCACTAAAGCGCCTAGGTTATTTGTAGGTTTAGTATATTTTTTTTCAATTGATACAAAATGGCAACATGACACTAAATAAAGTTTGCCAGTAAAAAAATGCCAAACTTAAACGTAGATTGTCACTAAAGCGCCTAGGTTATTTGCAGGTTTAGTATATTTTTTTCAATTGATACAAAATGGCAACATGACACTAAATAAAGTTTGCCAGTAAAAAAAATGCCAAACTTAAACGTAGATTGCCACTAAAGCGCCTAGGTTATTTGTAGGTTTGGTATATTTTTTCAATTGATACAAAATGGCAACATGACACTAAACACAGTTTGGAAGTAAAAAAAATGCCAAACTTAAACGTAGATTGTCACTAAAGCGCCTAGGTTATTTGTAGGTTTGGTATATTTTTTTTCAATTGATACAAAATGGCAACATGACACTAAGTAAAGTTTGCCAGTAAAAAAAATGCCAAACTTAAACGTAGATTGTCACTAAAGCGCCTAGGTTATTTGTAGGTTTAGTATATTTTTTCAATTGATACAAAATGGCAACATAAACGTAGATTGTCACTAAAGCGCCTAGGTTATTTGTAGGTTTAGTATATTTTTTTTCAATTGATACAAAATGGCAACATGACACTAAATAAAGTTTGCCAGTAAAAAAAATGCCAAACTTAAACGTAGATTGCCACTAAAGCGCCTAGGTTATTTGCAGGTTTAGTATTTTTTTTTAATTTTCGGGGGTCTTCTTTCCGGGGTTTTTTCCCGGGGTTTTTTTTCTGGCGGTTTTTTTCCTAAACTCCTTCTAATCAATGGGCAGTCAGAAATTTTCGCATTTGAACCGCAATAATTTGTTATTGAAATGAAATATTATTTTAATTGTCTTTAAACTTTTTCCCAATTCACTCGTATGAAAATTAGGCCTATTTAATTTCGTTTAGGGAAAAGAAAATTTTATAGGGTATGTTAATTTGGTAAGCGTCATTTCAGATGTGAAACTGATTTTCTTTAGGGAAAACCAAATTTTACGGTGCCGTATCAGGTAATATTTGAGATTAGAGGCGCATCAAAAACCTATATATTATCATTTTATATTACAAACAACAGTTTGGATTCAGAAAAGGGATCTCCACCGACCATGCGATCGCAGCACTAGTGAAGGAACTCTACACAGCGTTAGACAACAGTAAACCTGCACTAGCAATTTTCGTGGACCTTGCAAAAGCCTTCGACACCCTGAATCATAAAACCCTATTGAGTAAACTACATTCGTACGGTATTAGAGGAGTGCCACTGGACCTGTTACGTGACTACCTGACAAGCAGAATTCAAAAAGTCAAACTCGACTCGGTCATCAGCACCCCCCTCACAACTAATTGTGGAGTACCACAGGGCTCGATACTAGGGCCACTACTATTCATAGTATATATAAACGACTTATACGACTCTTCCTCAAAAGGCATAATAATAAGTTTTGCAGACGATACAGTGGTAGTTTACACAGGAAAATGTTGGGATGAGTTACTACAGCTGGTGAAAAGTGACTACCCTGAGATAGTACATTGGTTCGAACCTTACAGTGAATAGTGACAAAACAGTTGCGATGATGTTTGGGAGTTATCGTGACAGCATTCCGGACATCAAAAAACTATCCTTCCCCCTACTTAATACTGAAATAACTTGTGCCGGGAAAACTAAGTATCTGGGAATATGGGTAGATAGCCACCTAAGATGGAATCACCACATAGATTGGATAACCAGCAGACTGCGGTATATGTTGTATATACTCAGACGCCTCAGAACGATCCTAACCCGACGACAACTTACAACGATCTATCATGCCCTGTTTGCTTCCGTGATGACCTATGGCATAGTCGGATGGGGCGGAGCATACGACAACATATTCAACAGTATACAAGTGCTACAGAATAGAGTGCTAAAAACAATGTACTTTAAAAGCAACACCTACCCAACGGTGGACCTATACAAGGAGGCACGAATATTAGAGGTCAGGAAAATATTCTACTTAAAAGCAACACTACATTGTGC
Source organism: Pyrocoelia pectoralis (assembly GCA_036250285.1). NCBI lineage: Eukaryota > Metazoa > Arthropoda > Insecta > Coleoptera > Lampyridae > Pyrocoelia > Pyrocoelia pectoralis. Next base: position 13,102,791 of record CM070075.1, read on the forward strand.
AGTAAATGATCCATTCGAACCAAGCAACTTGGAAGGGCCTCACACAAGAGGGAAAAGCTCAGGAACAGTAAAAGTACACAGGTTTATGAAAAGCATCGGAAGGAAATGTTACAACTATATAGCGGCTAAAATATACAACAAATTTATCCAAACATGCCAACAGGTGCCTACAACAAACATAAAGCAAAAGCTGAAAAACTACCTATTACACACACCTTTGAATGACATTACAACCTATACAAAATAAAATAATCAGTATCAGTGATCTGTGTGCAATACTCGAAGACTGCATCTTCTTCTCTTTAAACCACTTATGTTCACTCTTTTACTTATGATAAGTATACAAACCATTACTACAGATAAGGACTAAGGTCCTCGTGTAGATTTAGGACGACTACCTACCCTACATGTGTATATATACCTATTAGATGTACGAACCTACCAACGAATAAATTATTATTATTATATATATTTCTTACGAAACTAGTCCAAAATATCAAGAGAACCCCATAACTGTTGTTTCCTTTTTTTAAGTGACAACATTAGTAATAAATACAAAACTACATATTTGTCATTTCAGTGGTTTGCGGCACCAACAAATTTCTTAAGAGGTGGCTATTGTAATATCCCTTTTTCTGCAGTTTGCTCCGTATGCAACATGTTGTGTTGTGTGTCTATAATATGTGAACGACAAATACTAAGAATTTGGAAAAAACAATTTGAATTATTTAACAAAGAATGGAATTGCAGAAGTTGAAGTTGTAACATTTTCTTATGATGTTTTTTTAAAGGAGATTCAAAATAGAGATGAAAAAATGAGTTACGATTTTTTCAAAATGGCGCGAATACCTTCGTGTCCCAAAAAATGCTAGCAGACAAGATGCTGGAATGACAATTAGACCGTTCTATTATGCCCATTTGGATTTAGAGCAGTAAAAGGGTGTTTTAATAGGGTACGTTTAAACTTTGCTTTGAAAAATTGAAAGGCATTCTTGGTAAAGGCACTCTTGTCACCACTTCGTCTCTCAATCAAATAGAGCTTTTTGAACACGCTGTGATTATAATTACAAGATTCGTACTATTTTCGAAGAACCAATTCATCCTCTATTGTGTTTAAAAAACTCGGTTATAAGATGCTATAAAATGCCTCGTGAAGAGGAGTTGATAAACGTACCTCACTATAGGTGTCAATGCTCTTGCTTAATTCATCATAAATTATGTTTTATAGAACAAGGCCAAAATGTGCAAGGTAAAAGAATTTTTTTTCAAAGTATCTATAATGTACATCAAATTCAAAACTATATTCGCTATTTCAGTGCCTTATTGGCAAATGATTGCGTATGTTAGGTAATTAGTAAAATATAGGTAAATTACTTATTCAACTTGCCTAATGTATTTTTGCCATTTCCCTAGTTGGCGTATTCAAGTTTAGAAAAAAATACTTGACCTTTCGCATGAATAATCCCTTCACGTGCTATAGTGTAAGATTTACCTTGACCGTTGATTTTAACATGTTATTTTTACAGTTAATGGGTTATTTAGCTTATGTAACTTGGAGAGTAAAAATGAAAGTGTTTTTAGTACTACATTCGGGAGAATGTATCTAACTGTGTTTAATATTGAACAAAATCACGCATTACGACTGAAATATAAATTGTAGAAGAATACTCATTGCAATAGTGACAAATTCAATTTGTAACACTCAAGCGGAAGGCTTTAGATAGACGTTGTGTTCAAGTGATTGCATCTAAATATAGCGAGCTCGAAAAATGTGAAATGACAAGTGGGCGTGGAAGCAAGAACAAAATAATTAAAACTGTACGGCCCTTGTGATCGGAAAAAACAATCAGCCAAAACAGGCCTAAACAAAACAGGTCTCTATACAATGAGACTTTAATAAATCGGAAATGAATTGATCTAATTGGCAAACGTTACAAGTGAGTTATAAAGAATAACGTGAATTGTGCCATTTAAGACCACAGAGCAGCTGAATGTCCTGCAATTTTACAAAGTGATAACGATAACGGTCTTGAATTTACCGCATTGAGAATTTCTTCTTTTTGAAGAATGCATGGATGAATAAATGACAATTTTTTGTAAACGGTCAATTGGTTGCTATTTTGTGTAGCAGGCACAAAAAAGTCATACCGAACGGTAGATATAAGACAATTCAACGCCGACAATTTGGCATCTTATTTTCGACTTCGAAGACAACTATGCTTATTCAGTTTATTGGATGCCGCGAAAAAATGTTAATTAAAAAATAATAACTTAAAATCGGCGATCATTAAGCACGATATTAAAGTAAATAAGAGGGAGACGGCGATGAAGTACCCAAATTAAAGCGGATCTACTGGGGAAAGGTGATTAGAGCAATAAATACCATTAAAATTTCATCTGGAGAATGTCCGACAGATATTGTAAATTAAATGGAATGTATTTTAGTACATGTCTATGTAAATGCTGTGTTGAAGATATCCTTAATCTGTTGGAACAGTCGACAGCTCTACAGCACGTATTCAGAGAAGTAACACCTGAGTAATATGTTGTAATGTGACATAATACCTGACGTGTTGCACCAATACACTGGGCAATTCTCTGAAAATTAGTTCAAAACGAATGACATGGGTCAACATTAAATTCTATTGTAATGTAATTATTAAAATTTTCGCTAAAGGTTAATCAAAAACAGTGATTTATAAAATAACGGCAAAGTTTGGACATAAAAACTGCAATTTCATGAAATATGTTGGGAGGCAAAGGGATGAAGCGAATTATTAAAAGAATTCCCAAACTCACTCAAATCATCAAATCTACGGAGTTGTTTTCCCATAGATATTGCTATAAAAATGTAAGTTGCCTAAGAATTTGGACAACAATGAGGGTAAACCAAGACTCATATAATAAAAACATATTTGCGTTTTGCTGATCCGTCCGTCTGTATTTGCGCGCTTCCCCTGTAGTGTAGAAGTGTCCTAGTATTGTCCCACACTTTCCAAAGTTGAAACTTTTTGCAATATATAACCATAACCTACTCCTTGAGATGTGTTAGACAATCTTTAAATGTTTGTGTTTAAAGCCCCCCCCCCCCCCCCCCCAACCAATTTCTATGGGAAATCATCTCAATGCATTATCGCGATGGATAAATAAGTTTGATGGCTTGGCTTCGTTGGGAATCCTTTTAATAATCCACTTAACCGTTTTACCTTTTTGTGGTTTTGAACTAACCTTCAGAAAATTTCTAAAGTGGTGAAACTTTCTGCTTCTATACTGAGTAAATGTTTCTACAAAAAATGCGCTTAGTCTGCAATTTGTGCGTAAACGTCAGTCAATCTCACTGAGTTTGAGAAGGCATGGCTTTTAAAAAATAATAAATAACTGTTACAAATACTGTTTCATTTATATTATATTATAAATTATGCCGATTTATTTCAAAAGATGCAAAATAGATTTATTCGCCATATGTTTTTTCTAAAAAAAATATTATATTGACCTATGAAAACAATTTACATATTGCATGCCAAGTTTAAATCTAACAAAAACAAATATTGTAAAAGTTTTACTCCAACACTTAAAATGATAAAATCAAATATATTTTACATAAATTAAGAAAGATGCCAAAATTGTGTAATGAAAAATGTGTTTTATATGTAAACATTAGAACAGCGTTCCCAAAGTCATTGATTAAAATACAATTTGCTAATGTTATAAACTTATAACTAGTTGGCAGCTATTTTTTATTTTCCTGTTTGGCTGTTTTATTTTTATAATTACGTATAGTGCAGTTCAAAACTTGCAACAAAAACTTTTTTGCATGGCTAACGACCTTGTCAGCAATAATAAAAAAATACTTTTTCCCCCTAGTTCGACACAAATAATACAAAACCGCAATAATAAAGTAAGGTGCACACCATTTTGAATAGGTACCATCGCATGTTAAAAGGTCTCCTTATAAAACTTCAATATTGTATTATTTATTGCATCGTCTGTTAAAAAAGTTTGTGGTCTTTCCTTGTTATACCATTTTATTGTGTCTACTACATATCTCTCATGGAAAATAAATAGAAAGTAGGTAAATAAAGAAATATTCCGTGACTGTCACCTATTACTTTTTATTTGTTTTTAGACAACAAAACAATCACTTTTGTTTTTGGAAATCAAAAGGGTACGTACTGCCGCATGTTCTTATCTTGACAAGCTTGTTTGTCCTAGGTACTTACTCTTTTCCTGTGATAAGTAAAATTGGTCACAACATCACGCGTGTAATATACACACTTATCAATTTTTAAATAAACAATTGGCTTATCAATGTCGCTAATAAATTTATTGTATTGACGCGAGGAATATTCCTCAATTTTTATCTAGAGTGCAGGTCTTTAAGTAAGTCCTCCAGTAAACTAGGCGTATCGTGTCAAAATGTTAAAACGCCAAAAGAAAAATAATAAATTGAACCAAATATGATTTAGTCGAGGAAATAAAGCACTAAAATAAGCCAAACCTACCAAATTTTTGTAGTAAGACGGATTGAGATGGGGTTTTTTGCATTCGCTTCCTAAATTTAATAGGAAACTTTGTACCTACTTTTCATCATGTTTTTTTTCGAAATTGCATTTGTGCAGTCGAAAATGCATCCTGAAAAATGCATTTTCATAGAAAAAATTCATAACTTCGTTATAAGCTTCTAGAATCGACTCAATTTGGGTACAAGGGGGTTTTCGAGGTCGCTGATCCCGAATATGACCTCCAAATTGCCTCACCGTCCACCTGGAGCTCAGGATGGCTGAGCAACGTCATCTCCGAAGCTTTTTCTGAAATTCACTCTCAAATGATTCTAGACATCTCATACGAAGTTTTTTTGGGTTTCTGATTCCAAATCAAGCATCGGAAACCGTCCCCCGCGTACCTGTTGCCCCACATCCGGGCATCAACGTCATCCTCTGAAGTTTCACTGAAGTTTCAAGACTATAGGGAACCGAAAATTGTTCCCGGGGTTTTTTGGGTAGCTTAGGTCGAATGTGGCACCAGATACTTGCTAACGGACACCTGGTGCATCACACCGCGGCGACATCAACGTCATCCTCTGGAGTTTCACAAAAATTTCAAGCCTAGTGAACCGAAAATAATTTGTAATTGCTAGGACGTGGTTCTTCCAGGACCTCTATCCGGACCTGACCAGCCGTGCATGGTACATAGCCCGCCTGCAGAGGGGGATTCCGAAGTTCTCCACGAGATCTGAAAGTACTGTAATTACCAACCTTATATTAGAAGTTCTACATACAAATTTAATCTGTAATAAAAGGAACAAATTAAATTAAATAAATTTAAACTTAATATTTTATAAAATTAACTTCATACATTTAGATGATAATGTTATTAAATGAAAATATCCACATCTATTTAAATGTTCCATTATAAGTTTTACCTCATGATTTCCTGATATGATGAAACAAACATTAGAATGAATTGATTTGAGCGAAAATTTCAAGCGAAACTTCAGAGAATGACGTTGATGCCGCCGCGGTGTGGTGCATCAGGTATCCGTTAGAAAGTATCCGGGACCAGATTCGATCTGAGCGACCCAAAAAACCCGGAAACAATTTTCGGTTCCCTATAAGGCTTGAAACTTCAGTGAAACTCAAGAGGATGACGTTGATGCTCGGATGCGGGGCAGCAGGTACGCGGGGGACGGTTTCCAATGCCTGATTTGGAATCAGCATCCCTAAAAACCCTCGGATGATATGTCTAGAATCAATTGAGCGTGAATTTCAGAAAAAGCTTCGGAGATGACGTTGCTCAGCCATCCTGAGCTCCAGGTGGACGGTGAGGCAATTTGGAGGTCATATTCGGGATCAGCGACCTCGAAAACCCCCTTATACCCAAATTGAGTCGATTCTAGAAGCTTATAACGAAGTTATGAATTTTTTCTATGAAAATGCATTTTTCAGGATGCATTATCGACTGCACAAATGCAATTTCGAAAAAAACATGATGAAATGTAGGTACAAAGTTTCCTATTAAATTTAGGAAGCGAATGCAAAAAACCCCATCTCAATCCGCCTTACTACAAAAATTTGGTAGGTTCAGTGCTTTATTTCCTCGACTAATTGTACTTTCAGGAAAATGAAAAACGTTCCAACCTTATCTCACTTCGTTAAAAACGTTTACGTTTTCTGTTTCTGTTTACCGACTACGCACAAACGTTCAATTAACTCTTCATTAAATTTGAATTATTAGTAAACATGGGCGTCAAGCGAAAATATTGATTCCAAATGAAATATGTACATACACGTGGAATTATTCTGCGTCAATCCACTGACGTTATTTTTCACAAACTTCCATCATATGCAAAGGAAATTGTTATCAGACTCCAACACATGTTATATAGTTAAAAAATCATTCACAACTCTCATGATTACACATATTTCCACTATCGGAACTGATTAACAATTTCATTGCCATCCTCATTTACAGATCCAGAACGCGCATCTTCAAATTTAAGAAAAATTAATGTTTACGGAACCGTAACATTTGGAGATAAATTGTTTTTCTCACAATTGCATTGGTAATTGCGGAAATAAAACTTTAATTAATTGCTTAAAAAAATTGGAATATCGTTATAAACAAGACAATAATTGTGGAGACGTTAAAATTGGACTGTTCATTAATGGTATCCTATGGAAAAATTCGAATGAAAACAGAACAAATTCTCGTGGAGACAAACACAGGAAATAATTATATTGAAAAACTATTTAGCGAAAACAGCGGATGTAAACAAGTTAACAAATAATTAAAATATGCGTCTTCTTCAAATTGAAAATGTACTAACATTATAACGTTACCTTCACATCTAATAGAGAAGGATTTTGAGTTAAATTCAAAAAACTGTCCAAACTGGTATCTCCTTACTTAAAAATGACCCAAAAAAGTTCTAAAACGCCGCAATTTGAATAATATAATAATATAATAATAATATTTGAATAACATTTGACGTCATGTGGCACAAAATGAACTTTTATATCGCCATTAAAAGTCATTGATGCATTAAGACAATAGTTTCTATGCTGTCTAAAGCTTCAACTCAGAACATTATTTATTTATTTATTTATCAAGGCCGTCAAGAACGTCAATACGGCGGCGGTCGCGGTTTGCCGGCTGAGGCGAAGCCGAGGCCGGCTCGCGTGTTAGGCCGTATTGACACTTGACGGGCGAGACAAATATTACATTTTTCTGTCCATATGGATAAAACAATTCTTTATTTCCTGCTAAGTCCTTGACGCCTTTGAAGTGACGTTTGACAACTACGCCGCTTGATTCGACATTGTTGCTAAGTTACTTTGGCGGTTGCCCTTGGCAACGGTTGTATCAGATAACTTTACGGCCCCATTTTCGTACAATGAGGTTCCCTTGGCAGCGGACGTATTGGATCACTTTACGGCCGCATTTTCGTATCATTTGACATTACTTTCACATCATATGGACAGAAAACATTTTTATTTTTCATCTCTACATTTGTGAAGTTAGGTAAATAAGCAAAAGAACTCAAAGTCTTTATATCTCAACTGGAGTACAATTATTATTTTTATTTATATATAAGGTGTTTTCTTTTTGCATCGCCACAGGGTTAGGTAGTCACAATTATCACGTGATTGAAGTGCCTTGCGTCATAAGACATTTCTGCCTCGGGTTAATATGAAACTTAAATAAAGCTTCTAAAACGAATAGGGTTATTGAGAACTGAGCCAAATTATTTTTATAAAACGAATGATGTGTTATTGACAGGGCTGACTTAAGTCGACCACAACGTGCAAAAAAAACACCTATAGATTGTGGCGTCTAGTTTATTTGTGGTTATTGAAAGTGGGCTTATTTGATATTGATCGTCGATCAGAATTAACAATAGCGGCAGTTTCATCTATCGTGTCAACGTACATTTAATTTTCCAGTATGTGTCATATTTTGTTATGTACAGGTAATGATACAGTTAATTATATTTTGATACTTTAATTGTCACTCTTAATGAGTAAAAGTAGAAAAACTCTTATTTGTCCAATTTAACTATACAAACAAACAGTATTATTATTACATAATATAATGAATCATACAATATTTTGTTTGTGATAATAGCTAATTGAATGGGAAGTTTGTAACAATTTTCGTTTTGAACAATATTTCCATTTTTTTAACTGTAGCAACTCTTCCCGGTAGAATTATTCAATGTATTTTTTTTCGATTTTTTCTTTTAGTTAAGTTGAACGTAGGTTTCAGTTCGAAATATTTCATTTAAAGTAAAATAAATAATAATAATAAATATACTTATATACACGTAGGTATATCTACCATTTCGTTCCAAAAAATAGGTACCTAAGTATAATTTTATTGCTTGTTTTTATCCTTGTTTATCTGTTAAAAATGTTTAGCTTGTTGATATTTACGCGATACGCTTTTCAGGAAAAATAAGTGCTTAATGGATTCATAAACAAAGCTAGAAATTACAAGCTTTATATTGTCCTGTTATAATCTACGAAAAAAAAACCAGTTTATTTAAATCAATGTACTTCACTGATTACTTTTATTTTATCTTTTGTTTACCTGGTTATAAAATTTTATTTTTTTTAAATACTTTATGGGGTTTTATCGGAAATTCGATGATAATGTTGCAAAAATATTTGCTTTTAATTAAACAACTTGAACGTTCACCTAAGTTTAAAGTAGGTACACACGTACACATTTTGACTATACCGAATAGTGAATTGTTAATTTTGAAAATTAACCCTTCATAATGGAATTTCATCCTCTTACAATAACCGTAGTAGATAAATATTTAATACAAAGAAAAATATATTGTTTCCAAGAAAGAAAGCATGGTTTTTCCTTCTGTATTGAATACCTCACTATGTAAGTAAAAGCGTTTTCTTCAATTTTCGGAAATTTAAAGTTGTAAATACAAACGTAATAATAAACGATATAAAACAGGAGTGAATATGCGGTATAAAGCAGTCTTAAAAATATCGAAAACCCTTCACAACTCTGTAGTGCAGCTTTCGTAGTTAAGGGTAGTAAATAAGCGACAAAAGGAAGAAAAGGGGAATCGCAATTCACCAATACAGTCCAAAAGAAAGAAAGTATGATTCCACCAAATACATCATAAAGCATCAAAAATATTTAATATATGCAGTCAAAACGATGTAACTTTTTGATGCTTTAGTTTAGACTTATTCTTCAGTTCGACGGTCACACTGTGCATTCCACTGAATCTAGTTGGTAAGTTTACCGGACTGAACAAAATCCTTAGACTCATGATGGACACTAGTCTGGACACTTTTACATACTTGATTGATCGACTATTTTGCTATAATTTTCATATAAATGAAAATTTTTTTTCTACGATGCATGTTAATGGTTTCTTGACTATTTTGCTATAATTTTCATATACTTAAATGACAAATTTTGTTTTAATAAGATAAAACAGGAAGGTTTATATTTACTCAATAGTGGAATACACAAAATCTACAGTATTAACCAAAAATAATAAATAATTAAAAAACACAACAAAATTTATAAAACACTATATTAATGAAAATCAAGATTAAAATACATCACAAGAGAGACCGAAAATACAACGACCAGACCTTAAATACCACAAGAATTCATCAAAAATTTGACCGCTTCATATTTTGTTATCAGTTTCCAGCTTCCAGTTTCTATCCCATTATCATTTATTTCGTTTAATTGGCCAAATGTATCCACATAATCATCGTCACGAGTCGCTTCCCATATTTTCTATTTTATCTATCTTTATATTCGCTGTCGCTCTTCTTTTTTTTCAAACTTTCTCTCAATTAAAGCTTCCTTTTCTAGTGTGGCTGTTGCAATAATTCATTATCGTTTTTGTGCACCACATATGATTGTTTTTATAGGACAAGGTCGAGCTATCTTTGGACTATCAAATTCTGTCTCTATTATTTCTGGAGTACCTGATCACTTATCGCTCTATCTGTAACAGAACACTTAGGAAAAAATACTCATAAATCATATGACTAAATTTCTGTACACCACAACAGAATGGATGAAGATGCCTAACAAAATCGTCAAAAAGTACACCGATTATCCTATGCCGGTCACAAAAAAGATAATGAGAAACCCAAAAATTGTAAAAGGTGGTCACAGATAAAATTGGAAAAAAAGTTTCCAAATATCCAACTTAGAAGTGTTTTTAAGGCGACCAATTCACTTAGGTACTGAAAATCAAAGAATATACAAAGTCCTTTGTGGCGTACACATGAGATCTTATATAGGACAAACATACAGGTGGTTGAATGTTAGGGCACAAGAGTACGATTTAGCTATCAAGTAGCGCAATACCTCTTCTTACTTCGATCAGATACCAGCAAAATTAACTAGGGTAGCTATTGAAAAAAGACCTGACTCCTTAAATAAAAGAAATGATGATTTAAGGATTCCCCCTTTATGGAATATAGTCATTAAAAAAAGCAATCGACCACCTACAACGAATACGAATCTCTATTATAATAATAATGTTAATATTCCAATACGTCAAATAAATGAATGCTGAGGACCGATTTCAGGAAACCGAAAGCGAATGGAGAATTCATAATTTTCAGTTTGTATGCCAAGATATTATGGTCCGTCGTTTATAATTCCCTGGAATAGCCACAAATACCCTTTGGATGTATGGAAAAAATCAGCTACAAATAGATATGAATAGAAATGTAGATATAATTTATTTACCACCGACACGTGAAATCACTTCAGTTACAGCTCTCTTTGGTTCAATTTTACTTTTCAGGCAACGAAGTAAACGCATTACATTTAAATTCAGACAATAGCTATTTGAATTACTATAGGGAGGAAAGTGATGCTTTTCCTCTCGCGTACAAGGTTTGATGCCCGAGTCGCCGACATTATAATAAAATGTTGTGATTAACGCAAACTTCTACGGTCATGGGAAATTCGGTTCATATTATTAAACACAGATAAATAATATCCGGAATGCGTAAGACAGAGAGTATAGACAACACAACAGGATATGATAGTAAATTTAGAAAGTTCTCGTAATCCGGATTCTCTATGAGGTTTTGGTGCGGTAATTCCACATAATACTTACTCTCACTTTTTTCCGCGTCTAGTAACACTTTTTTTGACGTTCCGCGTTGCTACTTGAAGCACGTGTTTAATCAGGAAACCTTCAAACACTTACGAAGATAAATGTACTATCTGGTGTCGGTGTTATCAGAAGATGAATTTAAAAAAAACGTTTTTGAAATGAGGTTACACAGATAACAACTTTTAACATATTTGCTTATGCACGATAAGAGAAAATACGATTTATCTCACGTGTAGTAACAATTCTGTAACTGTACTCTCAAGGATGATTTTTATCTGCTACTGCAATTTTTAATTATAAAATTATCTAGAAAATTACAATTTATTTGGTGAAAAGAAAATTATCTGTAGGCAAATGAAAAGCTTATTAATCAAAATCTGTACTATTCCCCATGTATCGTAACGATAGATAGGGAAGGTTTTGTGAATTAGTATGTTTGTGTAGTGTGTGCTAAGGTAGGAGTAATTAGTTCAAATATTTACTTACATAAAATGAATTACTTTATTATTTACAACCATCTAATCACAATGGATCACTAGTACTGCCCACTGGGTTAGTGAAAAAAAAACCTTCTGCTCGTGCCCGTCATCAATGTTTAACACGTTATGCTTTATTTAATTAGTAAATAGTTGTCCAACAAAAGTGATAATAAAAAAGCTAATAGTTTCCTTCGTAATTTTAGTAATTCGTGTATGTACCATATTTATGGCAATGCATGATTGACACCTGTCAAAATCCAATATTGATCCCCATAGTGGTAATTGGCAAATATTTATAACATTCATTTACTTATTTTAGGTCGCTCTGTCTTATTTTTTTCTGCCACATGTTTTGATATCAGATTATTTAACCTTCGATTCCGCTTGTTTAAATTCATTCTCAGCGTTTGCTACTACGTGTAGAGGTTTTATTGTTTTATGAACTTACACAAAAATAGTAAATAACTGCGAAGAACTGTTGTTATATGTAACTCAATCTAAATGTTATTATTTTTTTCTTATAGTGTAGGTTGTCTAATAAAAATGAAACATAATTTTACCTCAATGAGAAGTGAAATAAAAACCTCACAATCTCCACCTCAATTTAATGGGGAGGTTTTCTCCCATTTATGCAGCCCCAAATTTAAGCTCCTCCTTGCCGTTGATTATAGTGGGCATCTACAACATTGACCCTGCGGTATTAGTCGAGGAAATAAAGCGCTAAAATAAGCCAAACCTACCAAATTTTTGTCGTAAGACGGATTGAGATGGGTTTTTTTGCATTCGCTTCCTAAATTTAATAGGAAACTTTGTACCTACTTTTCATCATGTTTTTTTTTCGAAATTGTATTTGTGCAGTGGAAAATGCATCCTGAAAAATGCAATTTTATAGAAAAAATTCATAACTTCGTTATAAGCTTCTAGAATCGACTCAATTCGGGTTCAAGGGGGTTTTCGAGGTCGCTGATCCCGAATATGACCTCCAAATTGCCTCACCGTCCACTGGGAGCTCAGGATGGCTGAGCAACGTCATCTCCGAAGCTTTTTCTGAAATTCACTCTCAAATGATTCTAGACATCTCATACGAAGTTTATTTGGGTTTCTGATTCCAAATCAGGCACCGGCAACCGTCCCCCACATCCCCACATCCGGGGATCAACGTCATCCTCTGAAGTTCCACTGAAGTTTCAAGACTATAGGGAACCGAAAATTATTTCCGGGGTTTTTTGGGTAGCTTAGGTCGAATGTGGCACCAGATACTTGCTAACGGACACCTGGTGCATCACACCGCGGCGACATCAACGTCATCCTCTGGGGTTTCACTAAAATTTCAAGCCTAGTGAACCGAAATAATTTGTAATTACTAGGACGGGGTTCTTCCAGGACCTCTATCCGGACCTGACCAGCCGTGCATGGTAGGGACATAGCCCGCCTGGAGAGGCGGATTCCGAAGTTCTCCACGAGATTTTGAAACTACTCTAACTACCAACCTTATATTAGGAGTTTTACATACAAATTTAATCTGTAATAAAAGGAACAAATTAAATTAAATTAAATTTAAACTAAATATTTTACAATATTAACTTATACATTTGGATGATAATGTTATTAAACAAAACTTACATTTTTTTATATATAAGTATCTCAATTTTATTTCACAAAATGAAAATGTCCACATCTATTCAAATGTTCCATTATAAGTTTTACCTCATGATTTCCTGATATGATGAAACAAGCATTTGAGCGAAAATTTCAAGTGAAACTCCAGAGGATGACGTTGATGCCGCCGCGGTGTGGTGCACCAGGTATCCGTTAGAAAGTATCCGGGACCAGATTCGATCTGAGCGACCCAAAAAACCCGGAAACAATTTTCGATTCCCTATAGGTTTGAAACTTCAGTGAAACTCAAGAGGATGACGTTGATGCTCGGATGCGGGGTAAAAGGTACGCGGGGGACGGTTTGCAATACCTGATTTGGAATAAGCAACCCTAAAAACCCTCGGATGAGATGTCAAGAATCATTTGAGAGTGAATTTGAGGAAAAGCTTCGGAGATGACGTTGCTCAGCCATCCTGAGCTCCAGGTGGACGGTGAGGCAATTTGGAGGTCATATTCGGGATCAGCGACCTCGAAAACCCCCTTGAACCCGAATTGAGTCGATTCTAGAAGCTTATAACGAAGTTATGAATTTTTTCTATGAAAATGCATTTTTCAGGATGCATTTTCGACTGCACAAATGCAATTTCGAAAAAAACATGATGAAAAGTAGGTACAAAGTTTCCTATTAAATTTAGGAAGCGAATGCAAAAAACCCCATCTCAATCCGTCTTACTACAAACATTTGGTAGGTTCAGTGCTTTATTTCCTCGACTGTACCACGTGTAGGCTTTACTGTTTACTTACACAAAAATAGTAAATAACTGTGAAGAACTGTTTTTAAGTAAGTTCCTTTTTTCGTCAGTTGTTCCCATTTATGTAGCCCCAAATTTATACTCCTCCTTGCCGTTGATTATATTGGGCATTTACGACATTGACCCTGCGGTATGGTTTAAATTTGAATTTGACGTGTTTAAAATTAAATGACTGAAAACTGAAAAAATGTTGACACCTTGTAGCACGCCCCGATACAGAAAGGCGCTAACCAGGTTTGAAAATATAAAAAATTGCTTTTACAATGAATAACCTCGTACCTCTTTACGAGAAATTAAAACTACAAAAAACATTTACAATGTTATTTTGAATCACTTTAAAGTTTTAATACCTACCGTCAAAGTCCTTACCAAAAGCTTCAAAAGTGACGAAATAAGGGGATCAGAATTTTATTACTGTGCCATTCGGACACAAAACGTGATCCCAAACTTTTTCATTAACGTTTTACTCGAACGTCGATTTTGTAATTATTTATTTTTAGAAATTCTGTTTACTGGTCGTTTCAAGTAATAAGACATTAAGTTAGATGGATATTCTGGATAAAGTCTAAATCGAGTGCCACTAAGATGGTTTGTTAAGTTACTAGATTTTACACCTATTGACTTTTTTGAATGTGTGGTTAGGTATTTATATGAAAAATCAGATTTGTTCGCACCAATAGGAACGAGCGAAGGACTTACAAATTCAAACAAAAAGTGTTACCGAACAAAATAAACAAAAAGAGGTTCGAAGTAAAAGTTGTGGTAAAGAAATAATTAGTTTGTTCTAGAAGGTAAATGAAAAAATTTCCTGCTAATGACAAGTTTCATATCTAAGCACAACGAAAATGCCAAAATATAAAATATGTAAGAACGTAAAACACCAAAACCAAGATCCAAGAATATTTTGAAATCTGCACTAAAATTGTAAAAGTATGCATATGTATACATATGTAGACATAATTAAATATGTAGTAAGAATAAAGTGGGAAATCGATAGACAAAATATAAAGTACCTATCACATGTGCGCGTTTCGAAAAAAATAATTAAAAAATAAAAGAACTATTCACAAAAGTATGTTAAAACCGTGGCAAAATAACACTGTTCTACTGTATAGTGTATATTTTAGTGTTTAAAGGGCTGTGAAATATACTTTAAACAGCTAAACAATTTAGTACACTTGAAACGGTATCCAAATATAACGCATACGTGAATAAATGCTAATTAGTGTAATATCATCAATCTAAACAAATCAGTCTTTCACGAGATGAATATGAGTGTGTCTTTATTCATTATGTTGCCAGTATGTTGTAACAACATTTGGCATTTGATACTTCGATCGCATTTTCTAACTTTTTAATTGATCTGTGGTTTCCTAAATCCTAGAGCGAAAAATACAAAATAGGATACACTCGGTCGATTGAATTGTCGCATTTCTGCATCGGCAAATGTTGTTAAATTGTATCTTAAACTAATTAAGCAGAAATTGGTTGGTTCCATCCTTTTCTAGATTGACTAATTTGGTTGTCTCAAGATGGGAAGTGTAAATCAGAATAGAATAATATCGGAAGTACTCAAAACCTTTCCTATAGAATTCTATGGGAAAAGTTTTGAGTACTTCCGATATTATTCAATTTTAATTGAGCAGACTTGATTAAAAGATCGAGTAACATCTACAAATATTATCATCAATATAGACAGGCTTTTGGAGGTTCGAATAGAGCTGGGAACTGCAGCGAATTATTAAGTGTTACGGATAAACCTATTCACACTTCATAAGACGTTGCAATCTAAATTAAATTAATCCATGAAGTACGAACTTCGTGGAATTGTAAAATAAGCTCTCATTCGAACAAAAATATAACAGTTTAACGAAAATGTCAGTTATCTTATATTTAACAAATTTCGAAAATTCTAAGAGGAAAATTGACATAATCACACCTGCCATGAAACAAGCTTCCTCAAACTCTGACACATTATAGTTGGCTACGAGCTGCGTCGAAAGCCCCTTAAATCGTTACCAGTTAATTAAAAATAAATATAACGTACTTGTATTTCACAAATCACAACGATAAATAAACTAGGTATATCAATCTCTGACACGTGTTAAACTAATAGTATAGGATACGTTGCCAAAAATTGTGTCTACCGATAAGTTGCTTAAAAATAAGTACTACAACGTCTTCCCAAAAACATAAAATGGGTTTAACGCACTTTTATTTATTTACGTGATTAATAATAAATTTAAATGACACTTTCATTCACTTATTTTACGGGTTTATTATGAATCTATAATGCTTCTTTCTCTATTTGAAGCTTGATAGGACATTGTTCGATGCATACAATGTAGTTTATTCCGTATTGGGTGCAGGCGAAGATCAATTAGGATTGTGTTTAAAGGATAATGAATGAGTACCTTGTGTCTTTTGACCCGTTAAGATAGAAAAGGTACCCATTTTTAATGTGACAATTCAAGCGAAAAGTGAAAACAATTTTAGGAAAATAATTGTAATTGCAAACAGTTCCATGAAAATTCAAAATAACATTTTGCAAAATGGAATTAATTATGATGAATTACCACCTCATGCGTTATTCATTACTAAATTTAATCCAGTTTATTCTAATTTACTTTTAAGGTAGTCATATTTACATTTTGTGAGAAAGTAGCGTTAATAAAATGTCGGTAATTTACCTAGCATATACTTATTTTATTGTATACTGTACAAAAAGTTCACCTTATTTTACATTGACAAGTTACTTGAAAATTCATGATTTCAGTCGAAAATAAGAGCAGTCTTAAGCCGGTTTTCCACTAAACAGACGGTTGAGTTCATGTTGTGTTTGTGTTTTCTAGAACCTGAAAAACAAAAATAAAACTGAAACAAACCCAAAACTCTTGTTTCCATCAAGCGGGGTACAATTTGTTCGAGTTTTTTTTGTTTTCGGTCTTTTTCCATTGGTTGTTGCGAAAAAGTTAGAACACATTTTTCAATAACTAGCCAACATGTTTAGAGAAGAAGATTTTTTATTCTTAGTTGTGGTTGGTTTACACTGAAGTTCTTGGAAAAAGAGTGAGTGCATATATATATATATCAATGGTTTGGTGCAAAATTCGTGTTCATACTAGCAAAACGAAGCAACACAACATGACCGGTTCCACTAAACAGACTCGAGTTTCAAAACACGTTGAAACCACGTGTAAAAAGTATTGCCGCCATTTCAGATCGTCAGAAACGACGGCGAACTAGGAAAGAAAGGACATAAGGGAAACGAAAATATATAGAGATAGTTGATCAATGGAAGAAGGAGAGCTATATGATTTCTTTGGAAAGTAATCAGTGCCTGTCCACATTAGGGATGGCTAAGTCGAAATTCCCGGATTACAGAACGAACTTTGAATACCGCAGTAACGAAAGTATTAAAAAAATCTGGCCTTATCAAAAAGACAAAGCTTGATAATTTCGAAATTTCGACTGTAACGTCGAATATCTCGAAAAGTATTTTAGATACCGAAAAAGTGGCACCGGATCTTCAGTCAGCATAAAATTTCACATATAAGATCCATATCGGTTGTAGACATACGCATCTCTTGCAACGCACGGACGCACGGACAGAATATTGAATACAGTAACGAACGAAGTTCGTTGATTAGTATCCTAAAAATTACTTAAGCCAAAATTGCTTTTACATCCTCTTAGAATTCAGGGTTTCGTCTAAAGGTAACCCTCCTAAATTCGCTCATCTCATCTGTGACATTTAGTTTCAGTTTTGTGGTAACTAACCATTTTATGCACCACTGGTAACCTTCTATGTTTTAAAGTCATTTTTAATTTGTTGTCAATAAGCTTGTTCCATACTCTTTATGGGTTTGTTTTTACACATTAATGATGTTATTTACATCCAATACAATGTTAGGATAATCTGTGGGAAATAAACTTTTGTTATTATTCTCATACTCGTATAAATATTTTTACGAAAAGGTGTATTCACATACAACTGCGATGACTATAGTAGTGTAGTGAAGGGACTAATAAATAATCATAGTATGATAAATTCAAATGAAATTACCTAAGTAAAAATGGGAATAAATGGCTATATAACCTTAAAGGCTTAAACCACAACTTTTTACTAGGTACCTACTCCTTTAAAACATATAGTTTTAAATTCAACACATTTCTTATCACAAAATCAAAGATACTACATATTTGCTATATACTGTAATCTGCTGTTTGCTATACGCCATAATGGTGTTTTGGAACCCTAACATAAATTTTGCTATAGATATTTCAAAACAACTTGAATAAAATTATACTTTATGACAAACTACCATGTATTGTTTGTGTTTGAATAGTAAATGAAAATGTATACTATTTTTTCTTTTTTTCCCATGGAGATTCCCATAAATTTTAACTAAATCTGACATACAATTACAATAGCTGAACAGCCAGAAGGTTATTGCCATTTAGCACTACAAACATTTCCAATTGGTGATCGCTCATTGAACTCTAATTATATAGCGTTCAGTGGTGATCGCTGTACACTTCTCGCTCATCCAGTGGCGCCGACTTCGTGGGGGCAGCGGGGCGCGAGCCCCCATGTAGGCAGATTGCGTGGGGGCATGGCCCCCATGCACTTCACTGGCACCTGAACTTGATTATATGAACAAAATTGGGAAAGTGAGACATATTAATTTTATACGTAGAAATGTTAGGAATAGGTCTATACATATACTCTATCTATATCTATCTGTTTCACGCCGTGAAAGTGAGAATTTAAAAATTTTCAGAAATATCAGGAGATCAGGACCGATCCCGATACACGATACCACAGTCTGTGACGATACTAACCGGAAAAAATGTTTTGTTTAGTCTTTTCCTAGGATGTCGCTGTTAGCACATCAGTTATTTCGTTAAATCATCATTCACAACATAGAATATGGTAATATTTCGTATGTCGTACTCTATTACAAACGAAGAAATACACTTTATGCAGTTTAGATGTTTTTTCCAAAATTTTGTCATCTATGAATAAAAATGAAACTGCAATAAAGTAGTTTTTTTATCTTGGTATTAAAAAATACCTACACCGTTGCTCCTTATGATTTTAAAAGATGAGCTTTTTCTGTAGTGCTGCTGCTCCTTGCCCCCATGTAGATCTTAAAAACCCGGCGCCACTGCGCTCATCGCATTTAGTTTTTCGTTTTCAATCTACCAAACGCAATCCTTGAGAATGGTTAGTCATGGAAGTCATCGAAAACGAAACGTTTAACATTTAAAAAGGAATATTTTTTCCTATAGGTAATTAGTTTTACAATTTAACGTACCTATACATATTTAAATATATGTATACCTAATTAAATATAGTTTTCGGTTTTCAAAATACATTTGGCTGGATATCAAGGAAATGGAGATCTATAAGCACACGTTTTGATAACTATCAAGTTACGTAAGAAGATACATATTGTATTTAAACGCCAATATTTACCCCTGACACGCAACCATCACCTACTAAAAGTATGTTAATATAGTTCTAAGGTCAAGGATTCCCAGCAATGGAGTATTTTTGTATTAAAACCTAAATACATTAAATTTTACTTTGGAAATACATATATTAACGCTTTCTCAGAAAACTTTAAGGCTTTATAAGCTAATAAATTCGTTAGAAATAGAAAACATAGCCGTTATATTGTTCTTTTTACATACTGTAACGCAATGTAACCGAGTAATCAAAGACGTAGATTATCGAAAAGTAAATTCACAGAAGTAAAAAAATATCAATGAAATAAGTTTATGGGAACCTATCCAACTATAACGAAAGCATCACCCACTTCCTTCCAATAAATGAAACTTTTTCTACGACAAGTTAAATTTAGCGTACGTTATATTTCGGAAATCCACGAAGTCACATCTGCTAATGAAACTTATGACAAACCATTCTCCCAATTATCACAAATAAAATGTGACAAGATGCTAATAATCATCTAATAAGTTCAAGATACTAATTTTCAAGTACTTCATAAAAGTAAATAAATACAGATAGGTACGTACATACAATTCAAATTAAAATGAAAATTTTTGACTATATTATTGCGACTGATTTTTTCATTTCAGACGCGATGTCATTTGCAAAAATTCCCACCTAAGTAATATAAATGTTTCATTGTACAACTAAATATGTTAAATTTTTCAAAACATCGAACAAAATTTTTTTACTAATTCTTCCCACGTTCTCACCCCAGAGAGTAAAAATAGGTACCTGTGGGTTTAATCGATCTTAAATGTATAAAAGTGCAATGCTTTTGCTAAATAATATTTTTTTAAGTTATATATGTATAGGTAGTTAAAAAACTCAAATGTATGGCTCAGGATGAAAGTGTCTTTTTTTCCTCTACCGTTTTTAACAACCCGCAGCAAAAAAAGGCACTTTTTGAAAGGAATTAAATTTTAAATACAGATTTCTAATATGGTGGACAAAGTGTGAAGCCAAAATATAATAGGGAATCACTGTTTGGCGTTGTGATCACGGTCACCGTTGTGATCAAAATTGATAATCATAATCAAAATTTGGTGCTAACTTAAATGTGGAAATGGAGAATAGTGAAGGTGTACCAAAAAGAAAGTTGTAAGTAACCACACGAAGAAAAGGCAAATTAGCAAGATGTAAGTAGGAAACTTCAAATTATTTTTCCGGAAATCGTCTTGGAAACAACATTTTCCTGCTTATTTACGCGCAGGAAAATTGAATTTTCCGGTCTTGTACTGTAAAGACTTTACAAGACGCAAGATATAGTTTGTAACTGTAGTTACCAACAAAATTGACAAACTTGATTTTTGTGGAATTTGTAAAAAAGTTTTCTGCAATAATATTAGTTTATAAGTTAATAATAGTTACTTACATAAACGTCAGGAAAATCTCACATTACTGAAGAGGAGCTAAATTGAAATACGAGGCTTGTGCCGAGTATTTTAAAGCTCCGGGTCAAGTAAGAGATTTTACTGACGTGTTTTGTATTAAATTTTTCCGGAAATCACAAAAAAAGATGAAATTTACAAATTTTAGAGAAAAATTTTGTTGGTAACTATAGTTACAAACTATATTTTGCGCCTTGTAAAGTCTTTACAGTACTAGTGCAGACAATTCAATTTTCCTACCCCTACGCGTAAATAAGCAGGAAAATGTTGTTGCCAAGACGGTTTCCGGAAATAGTTATTTACATAAAAGTCAGATTCACTCTTTTGAGTTCCTGCCTATTAATTGACCCAAGTATGCTCCGCATGTATGGCGTGTGATTTTCTCTTGTCGCATTGGTACTGTTCTACTAGTCCCACACTCACATTACTTAAGAGGAGCTAAATTGAAATACGAGACACTTTGTGCCGAGTATTTTAAAGCTCCGAGTCAAGTAAGAGATTTACTGACGTGTTTTGTATTAAATTTTTCCGGAAATCGCAAAAAAGACGAAATTTACAAGTTTTAGAAAAATTCCACAAAAGTCAAGTTTGTCAATTTTGTTGGTAACTATAGTTACAAACTATATTTTGCGTCTTGTAAAGTCTTTATAGTACTAATCCGGAAAATTCAATTTTCCTGCGCGTAAATAAGCAGAACAATGTTGCTTTCAAGATGATTTCCGGAAAATAACTATTGTAGAAAACATAAATTATTAGATGGCGTTTAACCAAACTACTGACGGCTATGCAAGATAATGTGCTCACTTTTGGAATTTGATATCAATTATGTTTTCATCAGTTGACTTCAAATTACTGAAGTCTAACTACTTACTACACGATTAAATCTACTGTGCTCAGAGATAGATAGCACTCAGTTAAGTTAGTAGATGTAATAACATATGAAATGTGGTAGTGTATTGAATAATATTACTAACACCAAAGAGTTATATACTCTTTGCTAACACAATAACTTTTTTCTTATCTAGATTCATTAGGATTATTATACCCATTTATAGTCCAGTCAACGAATGGCTGAATTACCCCTGCAAACCAGATATTTAGATTTAAGGTAGTACCCCAGATACTAAATCCAAATTTGCAGGGACAAAACGTCCGGGAAACGTGAAAAATTGATTAAAAAGTGTGGAAATTCCTGTGTATTTTGCTTCTTTCACTATTATTTAAACAAGTTGTAGAGCGGAAGATTCTACCACAGATAATTATCTGTGATTCTACGTTGGAATAAATCATTATGTGATAATTTCGGTACGGTATTTCCGACGTACCAACGAATTTCCCGAACTGTCATCTTAAAAGCGTATATGTTTGTGTAGGGGTTCGGAAAAAAAACCCCTGGAAAAAAACCCCGGAAGAAAAACCCCCGAAAAATAATTATAGATGGCTGTGAACAAATGTATATAAATATACAAAGTTTGGAAATAAAAGTAATGCCAAACTTAAACGTAGATTGCCACTAAAGCGCCTAGGTTATTTGCAGGTTTAGTATATTTTTTTTCAATTGATACAAAATGGTAACATGACACTAAACAAAGTTTGGCAGTAAAAAAGATGCTAAACTTAAACGTAGATTGCCACTAAATCGCCTAGGTTATTTGCAGGTTTAGTACCTATATTTTTTTTCAATTTTCGGGGGTTTTTCTTCCGGGGGTTTTTTTCGTGGGGTTTTTTTCCGGGTTTTTTTTCGGGGTTTTTTCCGTGGTTTTTTTTCCCAGGGTTTTTTTCCTACACTCGTTTGTGTGCTACAACCGACGACTCCAAAGCGGCAACGGCGCTACCCTACTGGACATTCTATCCTTTTCGATTCGACGGTTCTTTCTCGCTTTTACAAACAGTGTCGTATAACGTATAGAAAAGGCTAGAAATCTAGAATAATGTTCAGTTGCCGCTTTGGAATTCTCGGTCGAAGTACACTTTTAAGATGACAGTTCGGGAAATTCGTTGTTACGTCGGAAATACCGTACCGAAATTATAACATAATGATTTATTCCAACGTACAATCTTCCGCTCTACAACTTTTATACTGAAATTTTTTTGATATAACATACCGTTTTTTAAATAATAGTGAAAGAAGCAAAATACACAGGAATTTCCACACTTTTTTATCAATTTTTCACCTTTCCCGGAGGTTTTTTTTCCTGCAAATTTGGATTTAACACCTGGAGTACTACCTAAATCTAAATATCAGGTTTGCAGGGGTAATTAAAAATTTCAATTTGAGCCGTTCGTTGACTGGACTAATTAGAATATGAGATAATTATAAA
Source organism: Pyrocoelia pectoralis (assembly GCA_036250285.1). Lineage (NCBI taxonomy): Eukaryota > Metazoa > Arthropoda > Insecta > Coleoptera > Lampyridae > Pyrocoelia > Pyrocoelia pectoralis. Next base: position 13,126,036 of record CM070075.1, read on the forward strand.
GGAGAATGAAACTTGGATCGGAAATATAGATGCGTGAACATCTGGTACCAAGAAAGTGTGTTGTATGCAGCTGATAGGTACTCTTCTAAACTTTCTAAAGTGTTGAAAAATGGTAACTCAGAACCATGTTTGCATAATTTATTTTAAATATCTACATATTTCAATTGTTCTGGTTTTTTAACATCAACGTTGTCGTGCCATAATCCATGAAATCGAATGCGCCAGCTCTACAAATTCATGTCTTCCTGTACGACCAATAACACAAATGTTACAGCCGAACCAATAATCTGAAAACAATAACAATGAAATACGTATCACTAAAAAAGAGAATGTGATTAGCACTAAATTTTTAAACGAGAACATTAACATTGGAAAGTTTGGAGAATGAACGATCTTCAAAAGTAAGCAACCCAAAATTATGTTTACAATAACGAACTTTCATTTGTTGAAATTAATAACCAAAGCAAAAATCATGTTTACTTATGATTAATGCATTGTGTACTTGAAGATGCTCCAATTTAAAGTATAGTTAGCAAAAATATATTTACCGAATAAGCTAATGTGGTGTCGACAGGAAACAACCCGAAGCAAGTGAAATTTAACTTTTGATGTAAAAGCTTTAAAGAGTTACTTTGAATCTGAAAATAATGAACAATCATGCTTTATTCAACTTTTGTCAAAATAACAGTAAAGGGAATATAAAAACGGGTCGTTCTTCAAAGTATATTCCAATATGAGGAAAGAACTTTTTTAACTGAATACATCTGGTACATGGTTAACTACAACAGTGTAGTTTTTGAAAGTATCAAACCTAAATGTAGTTGATATAATATAATAAACAATGATGAATTTTGTATAAACATCTATGTCACACTAACAAATTTTTTTGATAATACATACATATTATGAATACCCGTTTTCCGTATACTTGTAATTTTATTATGTTTAAAAAACAATAAAAACAGGTTTAAAAATGTTTACAAAAATAATAGCTTGGGTGATTTAACAACAGGGCATTTAATTTAATTATAATTGATATGACTCATGAACTCAGAAACTAATAAAAATAACATATATTTTCATTAATTCTCGAAGGTGCCATAACACCTTACGATAAGGTTTTTGTAGTTTCCTGTACACAATTCAAAAATGCCTAGTATAAATTATTTTCTCATCGACTTTCGGGTTTCCGTGTATTAATAAATTGTTCACTGATTGGCCAATTTGAGAAATTGAACTGAAATTTAGCTTACGTTTAATTTACTTTGAGGGTTGCCAGTTGATATCTCCCCAACATGAAGAGAGGTAGCAAAACCGTCAGCCTAAAATATGAGTGTAAATAAAGTAAAAGTACACGAAATTAATCGATTTCTACCTTTTGAGTAACATACGTGTAATGTGTAAGTGCGATAAATCCGTCCACTGTTATCGTAGAGACGCATGATGCATATAACACAACTCCTAGTGGGTTTTGGAAATTATTGGAACTTTCTTCTTTAGCTTTCACGTATGTGTATCGCAAACAGAGAAAGATATAACAAATTATATAAATAATACCATTGGAAATGGGAATTTCTAAATTCTTATGAACTTTGTTGGTAAAATGGCACACCTTTGAGTATAAAACACATAACTCATTAACTTCCTCATTTGATAGATCATCTCCAGCGGTTCTTGCTAGTTTAGCAGTTGTTATTGTAGAGAAGTAAAAACCAAATAAATAATAAAAAAGGGAATTTATTAAAAATACTCCTTTAGTAATAGAACTGGTAACTATACAAATTTTTTTCCAGATTCCGACTTCTTTCACTAACATAAAACATACTGCATCCCATAACTTTATCATTACACCAACCACCATTATTTTAGTAACGGTTTTCTTTAGTTTCGAATGGTTTACAGTGATATTATTACGTTTTAAAGCATCCTCAACTTCAGAAATACCCTTTATGATATTTGCAAAATTATTTTGGCTATAAAGAGTAACGGTTATAGTAACGATGTTATTGAAACATGCAAAGCTTAAGAAAAGTAACCAATAAGAATTTGGTATATCTGTAGGATTCTTTTCCTCCCACATAACCTTTATAGTGTATAAGTATAGTGATAAATGAGCACTTAGCCAAAGCAGATAATAAATATAATCACTCGACTTCCTTTTCCTCATCTTAAGATGTTGAATACCGCAAGCATTTGATAGTAGCATTAGTGGTTTAAGAAATTTCAAATTTTCCGGTAAAAACCCACCATCATCACTCCCGTTCCTGATTACTTGCATATTTAAAACTATATCGGGAAACATTAACGACACTGGTTGCAAGTTCACTTGCAACTCAATCTGTCTATTTAAATCTTTTATTCAACACAGATATGATCAGTTAATCTCAATAAAAGCCAACAATATTCGGTGGTTAAATAATTTATTGACGCTGATTGTACGATATCTATCACGGTATTCTACCCCTAATATTGTACATCATTTGTTTCATTTTACGGTTAAAAGTTAACCCCTTCCACTCCAGCCGTAATTTTAAAAGTATCTTCCCCATACCATTTTTTTGTACCATACCAGACCTAATATGAATTTCCACGTGCCATCCCATCCTTCTTTACGGCTACGATAATTCAAATGCGTTGTATCCATATGTGGATATCATGGTACCCTGATGCACACCTTGAAATATCCACATGTGGATACCTGGAGTGGAAGGGGTTAATTGCAGAAATTATCTCTTAAGCTTAAGGAGGAGCGTCAATTTCAAAACCGATGAAAAAATCGTTAGATTTGCTAACACGCTTTATAAAATTACTAAAATAATTACTTTATTACTAACAACAAATAAGACCTTTTCGGAACATTTTATGGTACCTAATTATTTATTTAATGATGCTTAATACTTTTTGCTCTGTGATATATAAACGTAAGCTTCGTTGTATTCTTGTAGTAGAAGACAGTAACAAAATGTTATTGTCTAAAATGGTTGATTCGAATTACCTACTTTGTTGTTTTTATATACAGGCAATTGCAACTATTTTTGGGAACTTTTCTGAAGATACATATATAAAAATGAAGGAAAAATTTGATTTGAATTTGAAAACATTCACATAATTTGGATCTTAACATCACATGATTCACATGAGATAATTTATTTGTTTTAGGAATTATCTACGTAGATAAGAAAAGTACTATCAAATGATTGTTTTCACAGATTAAACGTGCTCTTCCGCAAGTGTTGTGAAATGTAGATACTTCCATTCTTTTCTTCTAAAATTGGTCGTATCAATGTTTTTAAGATAGCATAATAATGTATTCCACATGTGGATGATAGAGAGATAAGTTGTGTGTTTAAAAATACTCCAAAGTGGTTGCACGTTTTATGTAAACATAGGTACAATGTCAAAGATAAATTGATTATAAACTTAATAATGTTATACGGAAGTACCCAAGGTAAAGGGAACGCCAAACAAACTTGCGTGCACGTCATCAATGACGTATTTCCATGTCTTTTGTGGCAACGCTTCCATCGCTAACTGTATCATAAAATTTATAAAAAAACAACTCCAAAAGCAATGCAATTAATATAAGACTTTTGAGATAAAATAATGTATGTGCACAAGCTTGTTTTTGTTGGGTTTAGACGCCTCTCAATGTAAAATGTGTGATAAAATTTTAATCAACAGGGTAGTAAGTAACGACGTAAACCTAGCCACTGTCAGGGAATGGTGCTGTGTTGCCATCTTTTATTCATCGATGCATCGATATTTTGAGGTTACGGATGACAGTAGTATTCTGACAGGCATATTTAATTTATTTTTGTCGTCAACAATTTTTAATAGTAATTATCTAATTAATTATGTACTTCAGGGTTATTAATGCCAATTTGTAATACATTTATTATACTTCAAATGACGACGTTTCGCCTGTCGCGGCTTTGTCAAGTCTACAAGAGTATAGTTATTTTTGTATCTAGTGCACGAAATGCCACATTGGTGATCGAGAACTGATTTATTTAATGAGGCGCAGCCGAGTTAAAAAAATAGTCGAGATCACCAAAGTATTCCGCGCACGAGATGCAAACAAAATTTTTTCTACAAACGTGAAGAAGTTGACAATTATTTTAACGTTAAAATCCAAAACTCTCATCTAGTTTGCGTGCAGTGTAAGTACTTCGCGCACGGCGTCGTCATTTCACGCACGCTGCCATGGTAACGTAGGAATGTGAAAAAAAGGGTCACTTCGCGTATTGTTATCGATGCGCAAACCTTGTCATTTTTTGACGTTTGTAGAAAATAGTTATTTTTGTATCTAGTGCGCGAAATGCCACTTTGGTGATCGAGAACGGATTTATTTAACGAGGCGCAGCCGAGTTAAAAAAATAGTCGAGATCACGAAAGTATTCCGCGCACGAGATGCAAACAAAATGTTTTCTGTGTTTACCAAATTCGTGTTTACCAAATAAGAAAACCTTATCGTTTAGGTAGATGTTTACACAGTCAAATGAAGTTGTGCTTATTCATGTAAATAGCGCAGAAATTGCTGCGTTAGTAACTTAGGTGTTTGGAAAAATTATTTTTCAATAAAACAATCGACATGTTAGTTCATATTACGTCAATAAATGTATGATTACTACACCTAGTATTTGCTTTGTACCAATATCTATGTGAAATTACACTCCTCAAAACGTACTTACGCGTAGTATAGACATAAATTTGTTCAAAATAGGAAAAAAAACCAAAATCAAAGTACCTATAGTCAAAGGTGGGCAGTCACAAAATACTTGTATTGAAAATACAGTATTTGAAATAGATTTGTATTTTGTATTTTGTATTTGATGATTTTTCTCTAAAGTATTTTGTATTTTGTATTTCAAATACTCTCTTATGAGTATTTTGAATTTTGGCATTTGAAATACATTAATGTATGTATTTTACCCACCGCTATGTAACGATAGGTTCCGAGTGAATTCTAAGTACTTACACATGTTCAAGAACCTACCTATAAAACTTTCCTAGAAACGTCTAAATTTCCCAAAAAAACACCCCGTATGTGTATAGGTATTTTTGTATTTCAAATATTGTATTTGTATTTCATATTTTTAAAAATAATATAAAAGTATCTCATATTTTGTATTTCAAATACATTTCTAGGAATATTTTGTAATTTGTATTTGAAATACGTCAGTGCATGTATTTTGCCCAGCCCTGCCTATAGTCTAACAATAAGTATCACTACATTTACGATGTTAGAAGATATATTATATGTTATGTTTATAGGTATTCATTAACCATTATGGCATTAATTTAAACAAAATAAAATCTAAAAAAATAGAGTTAAAGGAAGAAATAAAGTTGATCATAGGGATTTGATACAATTTATACAATTTAATATTTAAGGGACTGTAAATATACAGAAAAATGACATTTACGTTAGGAATGTAAATGCGATATATCGGATATCGATTCCTTACAGACACATGCAAAAGGTCATTCGTCACGGAAACTGTTTTTTTTTCCGTTCACAAGGGCGCTTGTAATTTAGCGTGCATAAGTTGTACAATTTTGGTCGCGAAATACCCATTACAAAATCGACTTTTATGCTTTAAAACTTCAACTATTATACAATCTAATTTATTGTTCTCTTATTGCTAGAAAACACTAATATCCCAATAAAGGAACTAAATTTCATTTCATTCTATTAATTCTTGTTATGCACACATTAAGGGCTAGTTCCGTGAGTACCCATGCACTTTGGTATCATCAATTTACCTGGTACCTTATCCTTATTTCAAACAAGTTCTCCAAAAACTCTCTTTTTTATCAAATTTTAAGGAAAATCCAACTGTACAACATTTAGTAAAGTCCATTTAAAATAAAATAAAAAATAAAATAGCGAGGGTTTGTCCAGTTCTGAAATCTGGTACCCCCACAAAGATACATAATTATCGACCTATTTCTATCATATCAAATTTTGCCTAAGTATTTGAAATAATAATTTATTCTAAAATATCTTTTCAAATACGACCTTTTATGTGTAATGAGCAACACGGTTTCTTTGAAAAAGCTCCACCATATCTAATCTTGCTACCTTTTCTCAATACTGTGCAGAAATTTTGGATAATCATGGACAAGTTGATGTCGTGTACACTGATTTTCAAAAAGCATTCGACCAGGTTAATCACTACATTATCCTAATCAAATTACATAAGTTGGGTTTTAGCCAGCCATTAGTGAATCTTTTTGAATCTTATTTAATAGGGCGTTCTCATTTTGTATATTATAATGGTTTTCGATCAAAGGCATTTACTCCTAATTCAGGCATACCACAAGGGTGTAACTTAGGTCCTTTGCTTTTTTTGATATCCATCAACGATATCGCCGATGTCTTTTCATGCCACAAGCTCTTATTTGCTGACGACCTAAAAATGTTTAACCAAATATCATCAATGGACGATTGCTTGCAACTTCAAAAGGATTTGGATAATCTTTCTAAATGGTGCCAAATCAATAAGCTTTACCTCAACATCTCAAAATGTAAAGTGGTAACCTATACAAGTAAAACCACAAACACTATTCACTTTAATTATCACATCATGGACGACCTTCTTACTAGGCAAGCGCTATTGGTATTTACTTTGATAATAAATTTCAATTTTCGCACCACATTAACGCTATAATAAAACAATCATTCAAAATTCTTGGTTTTGTTACTCGTATTAGTAAAGATTTTACTAACACCTCTGTATCTATGTCGCTATATGCCTCAATGGTTAGATAGATCTAAACTCAAGTATGGGGCACTCATTTGGTACCCTATGTATAAGCGTGGCACATCACAAGAACTAATGCTTAATCGATTCAATCTTTCATCCTTGCATATTAGAAGAAAGCAGATGAGCATAAAATTTTTATATAACTTATTACATTATAATGTAGATTGTAATTTCCTACTTGGTCGAGTTAAGTTTCATGTTCCTCGTACAAGTAGGTACTAGAACAGTGTCGACTTTTTATTGTTCGACATGTAAAACAAATTTATTAAAGACATGTCCGATATTTGTCATGTGCAATAACTTTAATGCAATTTCAGCACAAACTGATATATTTTTGCATAGCATTACACATATCTTGAGTTTAATAGAGTAACTATTTTTGGTTTATATTATGTATAATATATATTTATGTAAGTTATTATTCAAGACAATTTCTGTTGAGTACAATGTTAACATAGAGTTTATTTTGTTGTTTGTTCTATTGTTTTTTTTTCTTTTGTGCGGCTTACATAATACTCATTACATTATGTACGTTTGTCCGGTTTGGTATTTTACTGTTTGGGCAATAAAGTATTATTATTATTATTATTATATAATAATAATAATAATAATAATAATGTTTAATTGTCCAAACAGTGTACGCCAAAATAGGACAAACTTAAGACTAAACAAAAAATAACTACATTGTCGAGTAAAGCATTTCTACTTAATAATAGATACAAAATAAAATAAAACAAAACAAAATAAACATTTACTCTATGGCACTGACTATTTTTTGTAGTGAGTCACTGAAGATGTCTACATTTCTAGATATAGTGTTGAAACTGCTTGACTACTTGGTGCAAACGGAAAATCAATTATGATCTTAAACCTACGGTAGGTACAAGTTTTCAGATTTCAATTCGAATTATTTCACCATTTATGGCTTAATGGTGTACCAAATAACACACCTTGACCTTGTAGAATTTTTACCGTATTTTTAACGTATTTTGTTGGCATCCAAGTTGTATTTGAATATAGTGCGCATCTAAAGTCCGTTCCCCCTACTAATTTTTTAACCACCTGGTATATTGCAACGAAAGTACAATTGTTGCTACCCTCATAGGTTATCTGTGATTTCTTTTTGCTTGACTTTCATCGCTGAGATAAGGCTACAAAATGTAGAAAATTTTATAAAATAGAATTAATTGTGCATCTGCTGTTACAAAAATGCGAAAAATTTAGCAGCTTATGAGATAAATTTCGAACAATTTCTATCTAACGGAATTTGGTTCGCTTTAGTTTTTTTTGCTTGCAAATTTCTTCATAAAAAGAGAGTTCTAGAGACATTTTAAGAAATCTTGACCTTATCACGATAAAACAATAGAAAAGTAACACATTTGACGTTGTTCACTCATTTTGGCTACCTTACCCAAGGTAATATGGAAATTTTTTAAACAAATATCACAATGTGAATTAACAATACCTACGGTACTTTACCAGACGCATGTAACTTTAATGAAATGTTATTTTTATTATAATTATATACATACATAGACTCATCCGTAAATAACACTTTAAAAAATATGTCAAAAAAAGTTTCGTAAGTATATAAATGTATAGCTATTAAATCTAAATTTCTACCAAGAAACAAGACTGCATAAAACCCATAGTTTATTGCCAAACCTGTTGTGATGGCTGTGAAAATAACCCTCACAAATAATTATTTTTTTTTATTTTTGAGGGACACGCCCTGCGTGTGCAACTAAATTTGAGCGTTATTCAACAATTGGAAAATCATAGCAAGGTAAAAAGTTTCTACTAACTTTCGAAGAAAATAAAAATCTTATCTACGTAATCAAACAAAAATATTCCATTTTAGCGCAGGATAATGCAGTTCATTGTATTATTTAAACATTTTTCAGTATTTATCAAAATTATCTTCTTTTATTTATAAGACAGAGTTTGACGACTTTTCAAACGTTCAACCTTAAAATGTTTTCACAATGGTGCTAATATTCGCCAGACTACAACTACATAAATAAGTCTGGTATGTAGCCAATAAAAATACGCAACGGCGAAAAATTATCTAGATAAACCCAGACCTACGACAAATTATCTGACTTGGAAACGGTCAAATAATGTACTTATCTGACGAAATGTGTAAATATATAAATCGTTCAACTTATTAACAACAAGCTAAACTTCGCCTTTATTTTCCATTCCCTTTGATCTTTCTTTGTGGAGATCGTTTACTCTTTCAGAATTTTGACGCAATTAATCGAGAGTTACTCAAAAATATAACCCCATTTTTCTTTCAACATTTACTACGCGTTTTATGTTCTTATTTGTGATCGGTCAATTAAATAATACTCAGGTAAATTCATAAAAAGACTCGAAGCCTCCCTTTATATCGCTTTAATCTCCAAAATTAAGTTACGTAGTAAAACAGTGTGATGATAGACGATGGGATGAAAAGACGTTGTTATGTTTTTTAATATAAGGCACCGAAGCACCTGACACGTGAGCCAATGCAAAACTCACAAATTGAAATGTTGAGAAAAGGAATACCAGGGTTTATTTAAAAACCATCTGGGACCATTACATCCTTGGGATAGTGGCGATCATCAAACAGATGTTAAAACATGAGCCAATGCAAAACTCACAAATTGAAATTTTTATGAAAAAGGAATACCAGGGTTTATTTAAAAAACCATCTGAGACCATTACATCCTTGGGAAAGTGGCAATCATCAAACAAAAGTTAAACCGTGAAGCGAAATTATGGAAATTGAAAAGTTTTAAAGTTAAAAATTATAGATAATAATAACTAAGCGCTACATGTTTCGAAACCATACTGGTTCCATTTTCAAGCGGGTAAAAAAAATTTTTTTTTTTCGTCTATCATCACACACTGTTTTACTACGTAACTTAATTTTGGAGATTAAAGCGATATAAAGGGAGGCTTCGAGTCTTTTTATGAATCCCATCGAAACATCTCACTCCCAACTTCATCCATAGAAACCTTCACTCACGGATCAACAACTTCAGAGTCAACAAAGCGGTTACCGAAGCCAAATCCACTTGGCTCAGAAGAGAAATCGCACACTGGTACCAAGAAAGGGACAACATCAATCTACCCCTTTACCAGCTTCACCTACATCTCTCTGCCATGCTGATACCGATCGAATGGAGTCTTCTTCAGTTCAAGATTAAATAGTTAAAGTTGCATTTGACTGGTTTTATTTGCAATGTATTATGTTCGAAGAGGACGTAACCAGTTATTATTTTAATTACATCTTATGGGTAGTTAACGAAGAATCCCATGTTATCAGAGGTAATAAAATTCGTTTGTAGTAATTACGTTTCGCAGCACTAGACTGCTTCTTCAGATTTATTATGAATAGTAAAAATTTTTAAACGTAGAAAAGGCATTGTGTTGAGGAAATCGTTGAGATGAGATTGCCAAATATTTACCATAAATTTTCAGAAAGATGTTGATTGATTATTTTAATTTTAGTTCGATAATCTTTAAAAGATCGTCAAGCATGGCGTTCATTTTTATGAAAAAATGAACGCCATGCTTGACGATCTTTTAAAGATTATCGAACTAAAATTAAAATAATCAATCAACATCTTCAAGCATGGCGTTCATTTTTATGAAAAAATGAACGCCATGCTTGACGATCTTTTAAAGATTATCGAACTAAAATTAAAATAATCAATCAACATCTTTCTGAAAATTTATGGTAAATATTTGGCAATCTCATCTCAACGATTTCCTCAACACAATGCCTTTTCTACGTTTAAAAATTTTTACTATTCATAATAAATCTGAAGAAGCAGTCTAGTGCTGCGAAACGTAATTACTACAAACGAATTTTATTACCTCTGATAACATGGGATTCTTCGTTAACTACCCATAAGATGTAATTAAAATAATAACTGGTTACGTCCTCTTCGAACATAATACATTTCAAGATTAAAGATAACGTAGTCGCATTTGGTAATTCTCTTTTTGATAAATTATGTAACAAATTGAATAATCTCTCACTGTTAAAATCTAACCACAACCATCACATTAATAGTTAATTATCATCTCATAAATTTCACCCTAGAGTCATGAACTTGAGTAATCAAACTTTTAATAGGTACGAGTTGGAGTTGTTGAATAAAGGTCTTAAATATAAACCCCCTACCTCATTTAAACGTAATTCTATCGCTATTGATATGGCTACTCAATGCGATGCTATCATATCTTCCACCAACGTTCCTGATTCGAATATTCTTAAAGCCGATATCATTAAATCTATCAAATCAATAAAAAGAAACAGGATACAAAATCAGACTTTAGTCAGGGCCACTTTGGTGAACAAGTCATTTTGAACAAATTGTCTAAACGGTTCAACAACCCTAACTCAAACTTAATGTGTACTAAGGCCGATAAGGGCAATTGCTTGGTGATTCTCAATAGGGATGATTATATTAAGAAGGTCTCTGATTTCATAGTTCCCCCTAATTTTGTCAAGTTAAAATCTAACCCAAATCTCAATTTTGTTAAAACCTACCACCGACAACCTGATCCAATATGATTCTTCTCACCCTATCTCTCATAAAAGCGCGGGTCTTAATTGCCTCCTGAGGAGGATGTTGTCTATTCCCATGCCCCCTCATCTGTTGACTGAAGAATACAATATTATCAAACAGATAGGTATAAATAACGGCTACCCCGTTTCCTTCATTACAAAAATGTGTTATAGAATCAAACGTTCCCTCAACCCCACCCTCCTAACTCCGGCCATCCTAGAACCAAAAAACCCTTGCTATCTTTCTTTAACCTTTTATCTGGACCTTTCGTACAACATCAGAAACATTTTTACCAAATTTAACATTACCATTTCCTTTTCGAATTCCAATACTTTACACACCTCATTGGTCAGGAACAAAGACCCTATTCACAAGCTTGATAAATCAGGCATCTATAAATTAAATTGTCAAACTTGTAATTCCATTTACATAGGCCAAACGGGTCGTTCCTTTTCTACCAGATTCAAAGAGCATTTCCTTTCCATCCGTTCCAATAACCTCGATCATAAATCCACCTTTGCCGATCATATCCTTAAGACGGGCCATAACTTTAATCCAAATTCCGATTACAAAATCCTTCACAATTGCATGAAAGGCCACCTTATGAACACCCTCGAAACTTTCGAGATTGTTAAACACAAAAATCTTCCGGGATTGCTAAATGAAATCACGGATTTTCAAAATGATTATATTAGCTTCAGTTTCATTCAATAGTTTGCCCTTGTCTGCTTTATTATGTAGTTTCTTATAGTTCACTCGGTATATTTATTAGATTTATCACGTGTTACTTAAGGTTATTTTTGCTAAAATTTGTTAACGTTAAGCGCCATCTAGATGTTTTACTTTTGTCTATTTATCCATCATATAATGTGATGGTGGTTGTAATTATGTTTAATATTTAAACTTTTTAATCCGTGTTAATCAGCGGCCCTTCAGGCCCTATATCTTATTCCTGATGTTCAGGGGATGTTCTTAGTTGGTCTTTGACCGTTTAATATCTTCAATTTGTATTATTGTTCAAAATTTCCCCTTAAGGTGAGTGTTAGGTTAAGTACCACATTCCCACTATGCAAAACATCCTCTCATTACAATTAGTATAACGTTGCCAAAGTAAACTGTGACATTGCGTTTTCACAAACCTGACTGTTACAGCAACGTAATTTTAAGCTCTTATGTCAGGGTAAATAACATTGTGGTGTTAACGTTATTACTATCTAGTGATGTGCTGTTATTTTATAACGTTGATATACTGTTGTTCTGTAACATTGATGTGCTGTTGTTTTATAACGTTGACACGCTGTTGTTTTTATAACTTTGACATACTGTAGTTTTATAACGTTGATATACTGTTGATCTGCAACATTGATGTGCTGTTGTTTTATAACGTTGACATGCCGTTGTTTTATAATGTTGATAAGCTGTTGATTTATAATGTTGACATAGTGTTGTTTTATAACGTTGACACACTGTTGTTTTATAATGTTGACACGCTATTGTTTTAGAATGTTGACACCGTATTGTTTTAGAACGTTGAAACGCTGTTGTTTCATAACGTTGACATATCTCAAAACTCAAACCAATTAAAACCTTATTATTTATTTCTACATAAATTGTACATATTTAGCAAAAATTTAATTTTTACATAGGATTGTGTTTGAAAAAATGATGTACTAGTTGGTTTCCTCATCCGTTCTTCCTGAAAATAAAATAAATCTTTGATAACAATAGTAGTTACGGTACATAAAAAATGTTTTTTTTAAATGCTGCCGGGGACGTAAGTAAAGGAGATAATAGAAAATAGATGTTACGCAAATCTGAATGTATTATTTGTGTTTCAATCGCAATTCTCTACAGTAAATGAAGATTTTCAATTTTAAGTAGCAAAAAAATCTCTTATAGTATCTATATGCTTACATATGGTAAACGACAGGTTGTTTATTGTTTTACACATTTAAAGATTTGTCAAACTATGATAGGATATACGAGAATAACATTTATCATACAAACTTACCTTTAATAATTCCCTGCTTAAGCGAAGGCCAGTTTGAAGAACCAGGTACTCACTATTTTTCCAATTGCCTCTTCTGTTGCAGATGCGTAATGATGCCTTACAGCCGTCATGATCACTTGATATAACTATAAGTCCTTCAGGGACCTCTTCTTCTTTTTTTCCACCACTTCCACCTATGCCTTTAAGTGTGTTCATCTATAAAACCAGAAAATAACAATTAAAGTCAATTTAATTGAGGAATAACATAGAATTTGCAATTACATACTTTTTGTTTATAGGTTATTGCAAGGTTAATAACATGCATAGGTACACAATATGTTTACTCAAGTATGTATTAATATTTTATGTGCAAAATGAAATGAAATTAAAGCCCACGTAAGTGTTATTAAAAAATTCAAGACAATACCATTTTTTTTTTAAATAAAGCATCTGTTAATTCTACCTCGCTCTTCAATGGGAAATTAAATGTGTCATCGAGATGGTCCTCATTACTACTGGAAGAGCTACTTTCATCAGTACTTTGTATATGCCACTCTAGACCTAAAGTGTTAACTTTGTATATTAAGTAATTAATTTTTTCAATATTTCCTTACGAAAATCTGAAAATAAGTCTAGTTTACACAGTTAGTAGTATTACTACTGGTAGTTATTAATTTACGTATTTATGTCTCATCAAAGTTTCTTTTTGGTGTGGCTGGTGTTCCGTTAACATCTACAACATTGCATACTGCACCGACGTTAGCATTACTTGATGTAGACTGCACTTTAGCAAGATGTTGCAATTTTCCGGGACTTGTTAATGTGTGCTGCACATTACCAAGACTTCTGGCATGTCTAACATGTAGCGACCTTTTTATGGTTTCCTTGTCCGAAGAGTCAATGTCTGTGTCAATAGTGTACGCCAATCGTAATTTCTCCTTTCCCAAGCGATATGAATCTTAAAGAAAGATATGTTTATATATTCCATAATCTAACAGTGGTTTCATGCTTAAAGATTTACATGCTCAAAGAAGTTATAATAATACTTATTTATGTATAGATTAAAACTAACCTGCAAAACAGAAGCCATTGAAGAAAAATGTAATTTACCTACTTACTTTCTCTGATTCACTCAATTTGTATGATTCACGGCGTGGAATAAACTAGAAAACAGTATTTTTTAAGATGAGCAAAACACATTGTGGATAAAATACACTTGAATACACTTAAAAAGAATTACGTTACAGAATGATGTAAATTAAGGTTATGTACCTATCAACAAGAACAACACCAAATCGCAACGGCAGTCGGCAACGTTCGGCAGGTTCGGCATTCGAAGTGGAACCTTATCCTCATTGGTCCACTTTTAAACATAGACCAATGAGAACAGATTGCGAATCTTCTGGCTTCCGATGTCGAGACTCAAGATTGTAGACTAATTTTTTTTCTAACAATTTCAATTAACACAAATATAAATTTGAAAGTACTGGGTAAATTCACCATCTTATATTTTCAATTTTTTTAATTTAATTATTTCATTTGTTGTGCCATTATTTTTAATGGTATCATTCGAACCTTATTACCACGTAATATCGCGGGGTTGTTTCAGACAGCATACAGTGAAATATATATTTTCTCTACTCTCAGACACCTTTCAGAAACATGTTCATCAAAGGTGAAACATAAATGAAAGGTTGCAAGGTGTCTGCAATATGTCTGAAACATTATGTGCTGTATGGGGGCCAAATTTTAACGATGATAAAATGGTATTAGATTTATGAAAGTCGTCATCTACTTACATAATTATTAAAATCGTCATCTGTTCTTAATGCAGCATCAGTTCTAATAAAAGACATACGATTATTTATAATTATAATTATTTAAGAGAATGTTATAATGTCTTTTTATATTAACGTAACACATAACACAGAATGCAGGGGTTAAATAAACTGTTTAATACAGCCGTTATCGTAATGTATCATCATAAACATTGTAACAACTATACAGATTGATTGTAGTTTCGCTTATGTTAAGACAACGTTATAATACCTTTTTATATTAACGTAACACATAGCACAGAATGCGGGGGTTAAATAAACTGCCTAATACAGCCGTTATCGTAATGTATCCTCATAAACATTGTAACAACTATACAGATTGACTGTAGTTTCGCTTATGTTAAGACAACGTTATAATACCTTTTTATATTAACGTAACACATAGCACAGAATGCAGGGGTTAAATAAACTGTCTAATACAGCTGTTATCGTAATGTATCCCCATAAACATTGTATCAACTGTACGGATTGATTAGAGTGTTGTCAATGTTGATATAATGTTACCAACACTCTGCTAGTGATCGTATTTTTGTTACCTAAATGTATTAGTTATCTTAACAGTCATTAACGTTGCATGTTTAGTGGGTTGTTTAATAGTTGTTTATTGTTGTAGCAAAAAAAAAAAAAAATTTACCCGCTTGAAAATGGAACCAGTATGGTTTCGAAACATGTAGCGCTTAGTTATTATTATCTATAATTTTTAACTTTAAAACTTTTCAATTTCCATAATTTCGCTTCACGGTTTAACTTTTGTTTGATCATTGCCACTTTCCCAAGGATGTAATGGTCCCAGATGGTTTTTTAAATAAACCCTGGTATTCCTTTTTCATAAAAATTTCAATTTGTGAGTTTTGCATTGGTTCATGTTTTAACATCTGTTTGATGATCGCCACTATCCCAAGGATGTAATGGTCCCAGATGGTTTTTAAATAAACCCTGATATTCCTTTTCTCAACATTTCAATTTGTGAGTTTTGCATTGGCTCACGTGTCAGGTGCTTCGGCGCCTTATATTAAAAAACATAACAACGTCTTTTCATCCCATCGTCTATCATCACACTGTTTTACTACGTAACTTAATTTTGGAGATTAAAGCGATATAAAGGGAGGCTTCGAGTCTTTTTATGAATTTACCTGTTCTTGCTCCCTTATTTTGAGTACCGAACCACCCTTTCATGATGTCTAAATAATACTCATTAAAAAACAGAAAAACATTTACACCAACGAAAAATGACAGTTACGCCAATATAATTGTTGTTGTTGATCAACTTTGGTAACCTTTGTCGTTTTACTAACATACTAAGAATGTGATTATTTCCTATCTTTACGGAGTGATGTGTGTCAAATAAGATGTATAAAGTATCAGTAATAATCTAACCGGAGGTATTTTTATTTGGGGTAAGTGAGGTAGATGAAGTCATAGGTTTAATGGCTTTGGTGTTATCAATTATTAGGCTTTTATGATTTACATTCGTTTAATAATGGAGGTTTTTCTAATTGAATGAGAAAAATAGTACTATGACCCTGGTAATCTTGCATGAGTATCACACATGACCGTGGGGTGGTTTATGATCATTGATCCGGTTAAGACCACTTTCCGGTTTTCAAGGGGTCAAAGATGACATGTTAAAACATAGACTTGGAAATATACAAATGGCCTACTTAATAGCCCTCAACGAGTTGAACATTTCTCATACATGTGTCAACTTGCCTCAGTGAATGCTTTGGCCACAATATGACCGAGAAGTAGAAAGATCGCGGGCGAAGCTGTACCTATTTAATATTTCCAACCATGACGTTTTATTCTATTTTACAGAAATTTAACTGTTTGGAAATTTACATTAGGAATCTTGCTAATATAATTATTGATCTAATAAAACGTGGAAACCATTTTCCAAATAATTTACTAATGACCTCCTTAATTGGACCATTAATCAGTAGAAGGAGAGTGCCCACAGCAATAAAATGTGTAATCAGTTCTTAGAAGGCCTTAAAAAATCAAAAATTAAGGACATCAATGAATTTAAGTCAAAAATACCTACGAATCTACTTGCTCTGCAAAACACTTTCGTCTGCTTCCTATACTTCCCAAGAGGACACGGGAAAAAATATCATTCGTTCTTCATATCTTTATAGTAAAAGATACTCAAAATATTTACTTGATATCCGAGGTAATAACAGATCGAAAATTATGATCATGGGTCATAATCATAACGTTTGGTTGCTTCACGATAAGGTAAAGAGCTTATTTCACACGTTTTTGACTACCGCTGTAAATTATTATCACAAGGAGAGTGCATTTGGTCCTTTTTTAGATGATCTGTCAAACATCGAACCCCTTTATCTCAACTCGTGCAACAGCAATTATACTTTATCAAACGCACATGCTTCCGTTATTACAATATTACTAGTTCATAATGCCAAGGTCGTGATTGTCAACTTTAGTGCATTGAATTATCATACGCTTTTAAGGAATTATATAAGAACTTGATATACCTATGTAAATTGAATAATTGAATCTAACGACGATGCTCAACAAGTTTTTTACGAGTAGCAGACATCCTTGGTGAAGACTGTATATTCCAATGTTGTAACCGAAATATTTTTCAAATCACGTACAAAAATTATCATTAAATATTCTTGGTAACGTGAAGCCATTAAACTGATAACAGGAGAAATGTAAATATTAAACAGAAAACTTTGTTAGGGATTTCCGTTGTTATCCTTGACTAACCTTTAATCAATCACATAGCTGTACCGCGTTACTGAAAATTAACATTTAGATTAATACAAAAATCGTCTCAAAACCTCTGTAAGAAAGTATACTCATGGATACTTTCAATTTCTTAACCCAAATATAGTATCAAAGTCAAACTGAATGGGAAACCCCTCGTGTTATGAAACCTTGTGTAAGTAATTAATTTTTGATAGAAGTCCGCGATCCGGTTTGTTTAAGAACATTGAGGTTATTTCATGTAATATCACGGGGGATTAAATATAGTATTTCGTAACTCGCACTATTTGACCCACTTTTCAGAACATCTATACGATTGGGTATTTTCATGCATTTATCGACACACCTATCGTACATTAACTGAGTGGGGACTTTTCTCTGTTTAAATTATGTTTCTGACGCAAATACTGAACATATTTTTGACATATTAGGAAAATTCCGATTCATCTAAAACGTAAATCAAAATTTAATAAGAAAATCATAATCAATTCGCTAATTTTCCGTATTCCGTTTTTCCTATAGATACGATTTCAGTATTTAAAAAAATGACCCGACCTGACACCAAGAAGAAGAAGAAGAAGAAGAAAAAAATCGTGTTTATGTCCGATGTATTGACGTACGATTTGACACTTAATAGTGATAATATTTCCTTCCAAACTGTTTTTGTTTTGATAGAAAATTACAATTATTTGGATTAATCATAATTACGAAAATATGTTTTTACCAATTTATCTATAATTGCAAGGCACTTTATCTCGAAGTTTGTTAAAAATCAATTAGCAATAATGATTTTTCAATTAATCAAGTCAAATACCTATAGAAAATAGTTATTATCGGATCGTTTAATGGACGCTTTTGATAAGATTAATTTATTTATGAACTGTTTTGTGAAGTATATAGTTAATTAAAACAAGGTAATTTTGAATTTTATAAGTTTGAAATGAGAAAAATAACTAAGATTAGGTATGGCGTATGGATTAATGTCGAAAATGGAACGAGTAACACAATATAATAAATACCGCGTCTACTATAATCACTCTTCCTTCCTATACAATCTTATATGAAGAATAGAACATAACTAAAAATAAAATATAATGAAGTGGAAGCGGCTGCATCTCACAACAATAAACATTATCAAAAACAAAGAAATTTCACCTATTTGTGATAAAAACCATTTCAAAGCCTTAACCTATTAAGATTTACATCAACCACTGGTTTCTACGAATATAAAATTGAAGTCTTCAAAGTGCCTCAATATTCAATATTTTTTTGCTTCTGTTATGTTGGCAATATGGCAATTTACCCCTGGCCAAGACTGTTGTTGCTATATTATGAAAAAAATCGAGGACAACTCGAAATTCTTTAAGAATCACACACATCAGGAAAACGAGCGCTAATTTTTCGTAGACAGATGCCATTTTTCGTAACCATGCAGTGATAATTTTTATTTATACACATAAATTGTGTAATAAATGAAATTGTCGGTCATAATATTACCTTATAGTCACGTTTCAAACCAATTGCGGTTAAACTTAACTAAACGGATGGACATTTTGTGGTAAGAGGTTGCCATCAATGCCATCGTCGTCATAATAAATAAATAGTTTATCTATTTTTTGCATACACGTGCAGTGATTCAATTGATAACACTTTGGCGGATCATATAATTATTTATTAAATTTTAAAGGCAAAGCAACTTTAAACTGTGATACCTGCCAACCCAAGATTGAGAAAATGCGGGAAATGTTTGGAACATGTATGGGGCCGGGGGGGGGGGGGCATATTTTTGGCATTAAAATGGAACATTTTTGGCCTATCTATATGAGTACAAAATTAATGTTGTCGATTAATTTTTAATCTAAACAATTGTTGCTAAAAAATACCTAATTCCTGATTATTTTCATGAAATAGTGTAGGTATGAAAACAAGGAAGTTGGCCTGTAAAAAAACGCTCTGTTCGTCAAAAATTCCCTCACGAGTGACAACTTGCCAATTGCGGGAGTTTATCATTGTAATGCGGGTAAGCGGGAGTTTGTACTCAAATGCGGGAGACTCCCGCTTTTTGCGGGAGAGTTGGCAGGTATGACTGTGACCCAAATTCTCATCTTCATGAAACTGATCTCTTCAAATTTCATACAATTTAATTTCGATATTTGCCTACTTTTTTTTGCTTACTTGGTTCACATTGGTATAATTTCCATTTTCGTATAATCGTGAGCAAAAATTACAGTAATTAACTTCACAA
The DNA here is from genome assembly GCA_036250285.1 of Pyrocoelia pectoralis. Taxonomy (NCBI): domain Eukaryota; kingdom Metazoa; phylum Arthropoda; class Insecta; order Coleoptera; family Lampyridae; genus Pyrocoelia; species Pyrocoelia pectoralis. The sequence goes on from CM070075.1 coordinate 13,146,177, forward strand.
ATGGTTGGAATATCAAAACATGCTTTGCCAAAAAAATACAAACAATATTTTATCGAAAACACGACGGCCAAGAGTATCACAAAATGCCAAGCAAGTGGACAATCTACTATACAAACATGTTACAAATTATTATACAAACAACTGAAGACACGCAAAATCAGTCAAGAGGCGCAAAATACATCACACCATTGAAATACTGCCACACATTCATATTTAATAATAATAATAATAATAATAAATTTAATTATTGTACCACTATGTAAGTGTGAATGAATAAATAAAATAATAATAATAATAATAATGTCTTTTTATTAAATTAACAAAAAATTTGTATAAGGAAACTATTTAAAAGAAATAAAAGTAAGATAAACAACTTAAAATAAACAAAGTATACTAGCAAAATAAACAAATTACATGCTAAGGCACTGTTCACATCACATATTTTTTCGCATTCCAATGTGACATAGGTTGTGGAAAAGGAAACAGTATACAAAAGAGGAATTACACCAACATGGAAATTCAGGTAGATTATACCAAAATGGAAACATACCTGAGGGAGGTTTGTTTATTATACAAAAGGATCAAAGTTGTCAATTATACCAGACAAGATTATATCAATGTGTAGGTAATCAGGACAGGATTAAAGAGTTGAGCGGCCCAGGTCTCTTTTCCTGAAACGGGCCCTTTTTAAACTCATCGAAATTATTTTACAGCATAAACATTAAAATAAAATCATATGAATATAAAGTAAGTAAATAATAATATAAATATTTTAAATAAACAAATACATTAACTTATTTATTTTTACTAAAAATTTTTTTAAAATGGGGGCCCCCCGTTAATCCGGCCCTGTTGGTAATCACTGGTAGTCACCATCTATTTAAAAAATGCAAATAGGCAATTTAATCATATTAAAGAATACTTACCATAACTCCACAATTGATTTTACACTTTACAGTTTGATAACCTAAATCTATTCACCCATTTTAATCCTTTTAAAGATAATGTATGTTCTGTGAGAAGATTTATGCACTTTTATTTAACAGCCTGATGATGACGTTGATCGAAACTAGTCGCTCATCTCACTAAGATTCACCTGAAACGCCATGTCAATCAACAATTTTGATAAAACAAGGTGGAGGTTTCGAGCTTAAATTATAATTTACCCTGCACCCTCTTTTGGTGCATGTCGCCGTTACCAATGGATTTCACGAAGTCCATCAGCAATCGGTTATACTTGTACAGGGTCCGGCAGTCAATCCTGCATTTTTGAAATGACTGTGAAAAATAAACGGATGCATTTTTCAAAATTTTATTGATATAACGTTATTGTGCATTAAAAAGCATTGACAAAACATTCTTAATGAACATTTTCCGAATCGTGTGATATCCCGAAATGGAGCGATTCCTTGACCTCTCCGTTCGCCCGACCTCACTCCATGTGATTTTTTCTTGTGGTGATACCTGAAAAGTAAAGTGTACGAAGAACGACCTCGTACAGTTGAAGAACTGAAGGAAAGAATCAGCCTGGAAATCCAGAGAATTCCTGCCTGCAAGAATACAGTAATCGTGAAGGACACCATCTTACCGATGTTATTTTTAAACGTTGATTAATTACGTTCATGTTTTATCAATGCTTTTTAATGCACAATAACGTTATATCAATGAAATTTTGAAAAATGCATCCGTTTATTTTTCACAGCCATTTCAAAAATCCAGGATTCGCTGCCGGATCCTGTATTTCTATTTCAATTACATTGATACACTGCATCTAAGAACGTTAGGTAGTTAGTGGAACTGGATATAAAGTTATGAAACCTTTCCGATGCCTGTTTCATTTTTTAATTAAAAGATTGCTCTATTTTTATTCTATTAAAGTAAAAATAAATAAGCTCTCTTCAAAGCAAACAACTCGACAAAATATATCGAAAAACATTTCTATAAACACATACTACAATATTGGGATATTAGTAAATATTTGTTCGTAACGAATTATGACTTCGAAAGGCAAAAAAAATGCGCAATAAACTTGTGGCTTATTTGATCTGCGTCAAAATTCTTCTTCGTTTGGAAAACACAATTTTCAAGCGCACACTGTCAAAAGAGATTAACGTATTACTTCAATTTTTGTCGGTTTGTTAGAAATCAATACTTAATGTTAAAATAATAATCACATATTGTATTTACATTTAAAAGGAAAACAAAGCAGTCTCACTTGTTCGTTTTCAAAACGGATTTCTTTTAAGAAGTTGCCTCAATTTATTTTGTATTAACTTTGGTCATAATATGCGAAACAAACATAAACACCGACAGAGGTCAAAATGTAAGGAATGAAGAAGCTGAGGGTTTTTTAAGCAATAATTATAATGTCACAAGGTGCTAAGTTTTGTTTTTATTATACAACGTGCCCAAGATAAGGATGAACAGCATGGGAATTTTGAAAACGGTAAGAGATACGAAAGCGGTTAAATTAGAGAAAAGTTGTATAATTTAGGGCGTGTTCACATGTAGTTTGCAAAAGTTCATTATTGTTTATCGTTTCCGAGATTTAAAACAAAATGCGATTTTTGGGTTTTTCTTTTTTCGTAATTTTAAAAGATTTTTAAAAACCAAAGATACTTCTTCATTGTCACTTTTTGAATTCTATTAGATGGCGTTTTCAAATTTTTTATTCGACGTTTCGTCTCCGAGAAACCCTCATCGTCGTGTTAGCGTTGAATGAAAGATATTCTTTATTCAATGATGTTAGGTATTGTTTGCTTCTTTTATTGTTATTGATTGGATCCATCGTAGTGTTAGTCAGGGGTGTAGAATTTGGGAAAATAACTTCACAAAACCTTCCCCATAGACAAAATTGTATTTATAAAGTTGAAAGGTAAAATTTGAAGGTTAATTACTACATGTTTCGACAATGTTACAAATTGTCATCTTCAGGCTAAAATAATGGTGGTAACTAGCATAAAACTAATAAATTAAATAAATACTTACTTAAATTTACGTATAAAATAAAGTTGTTGTGAACGGTGAAATGGAGTGCGAATGAAAATGAAGTCAAAATAAAATATCCCAAAGGGATTTACATTATAATTGAACTATAGAATTCACTGAAAGCCAAAGATTAGACCAAAAGGCGAAAACTCCACTACTACTTACAAAATTAACAAATTTTAATTTATAAAAGACTGAAGGTCAACACAATGTGGAACAAGAAACCATGCTGCAATGAAAGGTTAAATAAGTAAAGGAAGCAAGGCAAGGCCGTAGCCAGAAAAAATATTCGGGGGGGGACCAAATTTTAACAATTACACGCCACCCGATGCAACTACAAACTACGTAATGTAATTTACATTTCGTTTAAGAAATTGTTATTTTCCATTGAGTTTCGGGGGGGGGGGGGGGGGGGGGGGGGGGTCTGACCCCCTTGATCCCCCCCTGGCTACGGCCTTGAAGCAAGGCGCTGGAAAATACTTACGGGAAACATAGACAAAGGACGACTTGAACCCGGAGGTCCGTCAAAAGGCAAACAGCCAAAACATAAAACAAAACACAAACCAGCTAGATCAAATTAAAAGCACAAAATGGCCTCATAACGTATTAGCAGGATGGGCACAATCTGCTCATGCGTGAAAATAAGAAAGGAAACAGGAAACTGTAAAACAGGGAGCGGGGGGGGGGGTTAAAGAATGGGATGAAAGGCAAGTACGAGGTGGGGCGGAAAAAATAGGATACCAGGTGGGAACAAAAGTTAGAAAATGAGTAAATTCTTGTTAATGTTAAGGGTTTCATTCAGGGTTAGAGTAGGATTAAGGTTGAAATTGGTGACGATTTCGTTAGTTTCTAGAAGGTTAAGCTTTGTACCTTTATCACAGACATGGAGTATCTCGAAATCGACTTTAGGATCGAAGGAATGGCCGCGGTCTAGGATATGGTTAACAGGTTATTACGTTTGATACAGGAAAAATGTTCGGAGATTCTGGTGTGAAATCTCCTACACGTTTGGCCGATGTACGTCGCACCACAAGTGGCACAGTTCAACTTATAGACGCCAGATTTGTCCAATAAGTCGATCTTGTCCTTGGTGTGGACTAACATATTACGGAGGTTGAGTTTGGAAGAGAAGGAAATATTGATATCAAAACGTTTAAAAAGTTTTTTGAAAAAATGGGACGCAGGTCCAATGTAGGGTAAAGCGAAAAATTTATGGGAGGAATCCTCAGCAATAGGAAGGAGGGTCGTGTGATTTTTGAAATTAAGTTTGTGGGCAAGCGCATTGTACAATTTGCGGATGATGGGTTCGGGGTAGCCATTCCGAGAGGCAATCAGGAAGATAAGGTTATATTCCTTGGTAAAGTTGGTACGATTGAGGGGAAGGGTAAGAAGTCTGTTGAAGTAAAAACGGAAGGCAGCCAATTTATGGGAGAGGGGGTGGTGAGAGGAAAACGGGATGGTGTGGTCGGTGGTGGTAGGTTTCCTATAAATGTTGATGTCGAGACCTCTAGGTAGTCTAGTGATTTTAAGGTCAAGGAAATTCAAAACACCGTTTTTCTCTCTCTCGAGGGTAAAATTAATTTTGGGGTGAAGACTATTGAGGTGATTAAAGCAATCAATAATATCTTGGTCGTTGCCCTCGAAGACAACCAGAATGTCGTCAACATACGGTTTATAATAAGCAAAATGTTTCGTGATAAGGTTGTTAGTGAAAATTTCATTGACTTCAAGGGAAGTTAAGAAGAGTTCAGCCAATAAAGGGGATAGGTTACTACCCATGGGGAGGCCATTTAATTGAGTATAAGTAGAACCATTAAATTTAAAGAAATTTTGACTATAACACGATTTTAAACTGTCACTTAAGAATGAGCAAGCAATGTCGGGAAGGCTAAAAGAGTGCAGATAATTGTTGACAACGTTAAGGCAGTCCTCGAAGGGAACACTGAGTCACTGAGGAACAAATTGACGATATCAAAAGATAGAAGTTGATGTTGAGCATTAATATTGAGTTGGGAGAGTTCAACCGAAAGGTCGGTGGAATTCTTAATGGAATATGGGAATTGCATGTTTAAGTGTGTTCTAAGAATATGGTTGCGCCATTCAGATAGCTTGGAGACCGGGGTGTTGGTAAAGGAAACAATGGGTCGCACAGGTGTGTTTGGTTTATGTATCTTTGGGAGGGCATACAAACGAGGGAACAAGGGGTTCATCAATAGGAGCTTATGGTAGTTACGATTGAAATGATTTTTGAGGAGATCACAGTTTCTCGTTATAAAGCGTTTAAAATTTTTGACAAAGAGATTAAAATTAACATTGGAGATTTTGTAATCATTGGGGTTCAGGAAGTCTTTTACCTTATTAACGTAGTCCTGTTTATCCAGGATAACAAGAGTGTTGCCTTTATCAGCTCTAGTGCAAACCAGGTCCCGCTTGTTGAGTTTGGAAGTAACCGAGCGTATAACACTGGTATTAAACCGACCAGAAGGGAGTTGAATTTTCCCCAATTTATCAGCACAAATGGCTCTATGGTTATTAATGTTGGGATTGTCAGCATTATATATATGTGTTGACCTACAGTCTTTTATAAATTAAAATTTGTTAATTTTGTAAGTAGTAGTGGAGTTTTCGCCTTTTGGTCTAATCCTTGGCTTTCAGTGCAGGGCCGGCGCTACCGGCGGTGCAACACGTGCATTTGCAAGGGGCGGCACAGCTTTGGGGGGCGGCAAAATTGGCTACAAACTTTTGTAAATTTATTAATTATTATAAATTAGTGATGAATTTGATGTGCAACACTACTATCGGAGTAAAAATGCAAGGCCTCTGACTTTAGAACCTTGTATCTCAGTAATTAGCAATCATAATTTAATGAAATAAAGTGCACTTAAAAGACCATTTATTTCTACAAAAAGGTGTACAGTTTTAGATTTTTACAATACATCGTTAATTTTCTGTATCAGTGTATGTGAGAAAAAGCGCTAATTATGACTCAAATCGCACAAGCGCTCCACTTTAAAAATTAATTACGGCTATATTAGGTATTGAAACTGAGTGGTAGATATTTATATATTTGAAAAATGTATACTTTTTTGTCAATGTGAGATGCTTTTGAGGCTAATTGGTTTATTAGTCTTAAAGCTATAATGAAAAAACGACATCTTGTGTAACTCAGTACCTGAATGTTCGATATTAACAATTTGACAGTAACATAACAAGGTTAAAGCAATTATATTGTGGTCTAAACACGATTCACAAAAATAATGTCATTATACATCGTTTTTTTTTAAAGAAATTTTGAAAAAAGGATGCATGCACCAGTTGGAGGGGAGAAGCGCGGCGCGCGGGGGAGCTGTTGTCGTACACTATTGCTATAAAGCGCATGGTTTTGTACAATGCAAAAGAATAATCACATTGTTGTGGGTTGCCGCTCGCTGCTTACGATGTGGTAGATTACCTCTCGCGGGAATATATGCGTCTTTCTTTCGCGATAAACATAACATTTACTTTGAATTACAAGAAAACAAATTTTATTTTCAATAAGAGAATAATGCAGTTAGATTTAAGTAATATCAAATTTAGCATTTAAAACAAGAATTTTTTCTTTAACTTCCGTAAATTGCAAAATAGCACATTTTCGGTTAGGGCTTATAAAACCAGTTAATCATATAAATAATCAATATTTATTGGCTGTCGACTTTTCAGAAGTATGTGTGCTACAACATTTGTAAATTTGGTAACAATTTATGAAACAATAACAATTTTATGATAAGTTAAAACTGACCGTCAGCCAGGAAAATACTAAATACAGCGTTTTTATTGCTGTTAATTAAAATAGAAGTGAAACAACTGATTCTACCATTTTGGTTTTTACACATGTTAAACATATATAAATGGCTAATGTACTGACCAAAAATGAAGAAATTTCACCCCTCAGTTTTTTTGTTATGATCACTTAAAGTCAGAGGCCTTGCATTTTTACTCCGATAGTAGGTCAGATGTCAACAGCCGAGGTTGGTAATAATAATTTATTTTTGTTTATATAAGTTAAGGGCGCCTGGAGCCATATAGCCTCTACCGCTTGTCATCAATACGTAAGGTTTTCAGCTTAATCTTCCAAAAAATTCTTTAAGAGATTTTCAGTCAACTACTATAAAAGGCAGTTGTGTAATGGAGAAACATTTGAAAGAAACTGGCTCTTGTATTCTCACAGTAACGACATTTTGGCTGTTCCATAAACAAATAAACATCTAAGAATTGTTGGACAACAGAATAAGGTAGGTAGATGTTTTATAATTTTTAATTGTGGCACAGAAAGCTTTGCAAGTAGGTACGTAGTGGCCTTGTTTGTCGCGGAGGGGTGGGGGTCAATTTTTTTGATAAGGGGCGCCTAAAATATTTTTGCACGGAGCGGCAAAATGCCTAGCGCCGGCCCTGTTTCAGTGAATTCTATAGTTCAATTATAATGTAAATCCCTTTGGGATATTTTGACTTCATTTTCATTCGCACTCCATTTCACCGTTCACAACAACTTTATTTTATATGTAAATTTAAGTAAGTAGGTATTTATTTAATTTGTTAGTTTTATGCTAGTTACCACCATTATTTTAGCCTGAAGATGACAATTTGTAACATTGTCGAAACATGTAGTAATTAACCTTCAAATGTTACCTTTCAATTTTACAACTTTAATCAATTTCAACTTTAACTTAAATACAATTTTGTCTATGGGGAAGGTTTTGTGAAGTTATTTTCCCAAATTCTTTTATTGTTCTTTCAGTTCTTTGCACTTTGGTTAGGTACTCAAGTAAAATGAGGCGTTCCAATAAAAAAATTAAAAGCTATTTCACTTAGGTATAATTAAAAATATGCAAATGGCTCGGTAATTTCTTTCGCCAGTGTATTTTTCACAACTTTACACAAGTTGGTTTTTTTATTGCAACATTACGCGACATTAAGATAAAATGCCCGGGAATCTCCCGTAAATTTTAATTTAAGTAAAACAAACATTGAGTAATATTTAACCAACTGTTTAATGCGACTTTTTGTAATTGAACAATTGGCAACTAAAAATTGAAAATAATTGCGTCATTATTTGCATGGTTAAATTGGATACTAGGTATGTACCTACATCCACCGCTCGACTTGTGTTTCCCAGAGTATTTATTATTTGTGCATATACTAAACGGTCAAGTGTACCTAAGATGTTAAACGAAGAAAATGTGGGAAATTCCTATTGACGGTAAAGAATGAATCCCCAATGCAATGGCTTGAAAATACATGTCACAGAGTGAAGGACGCCACCTGTACCTCGGAATATTTCCCAAAGTAAAATGAAAATGGTTCATTTGTGTCAGTTTCTGTACATCTCAAAACCTTTATATACTACCCGATCTAATTACGTAACTTTTCCATCTGTTTGCAGTTTTGCACCATTTGAAATGTTTAATGGCCATGTTCATTGATGAATATAGAATACAAGTCAGTAAGGAGTAAGGAATATGATTTTGGAAACACTAATCATATTGAACAATTTTGTGAAGGTCCATGCTGTGTAATGTCGCAAAATGTTTGATTTTAAAAGTTCAAGGAAGTTTATTTTTAAACGTACTTAGTAACAAAAAAGTATCACAATGAAGAACGTTTAATTATATACCTATGTATGTATACAAGGTAATTTTTCTGCCAAGAATTACAAACGATGCGATGCCAATAGTAATCTTTTCTTGAAACGGATTTTCCTACAAAAATGTTTATAACTGCTTTCCTGCAAGTGCTACTTAATCTAACCCAATTTTATCTAATAATTATACCTATAAAAATAGAAAATTCTACAGAGGTTTATATTGTGAACTGAAACTAAGCGAAAAATAAACAATGTTGTATCCGCTGTTCTGAGAAAATTAGGAAAATCCCTGTTATTTTAAGCGGTTTTTTTTCTAGAGCAATGTAAATATCCGCATGAATCAGTTTGCTAATTAAATAGTAAACATTAGGAATACAACAAATTCAGAGGACAATATCTAGATATGTATTATCAATACATAAATTGTTCAATTTCGATTGAGCTTGAAAAGAAATGCTCTACGTTATTTTTTAAGTGTTTACGTTCTTGGGTTACAGGAAAACACAAACAAAATAATTGCTTATCAAAAAATCGATTAATGTACGTAGGACTGTAGGGAAAATAAGGCGTTGTTTGACGTGTGCGTGTGCGCTTACGTTTGAAATTCAAGCAATCTGATTTCTCATTGTAGGTGTCTATTATCGTTTTAATTGTTAGATAATTGAAATCGATTGAGGTTATCATTTTATACGTATTTCTATTACAGCGTCATTTTATTACTTACACAAAATGAAAGTCGTTGCTGCATTTTAATAAAATACCGACGCAAAATTTATTTTAAGTAATGGAGTAACAAAAAGTAGTTGATTGACCCAATTAAAAGTGTCATGGTTACGTTGTGATTCGCACGTCATTAAGGAAGGACGTGCAAAGTTAATCTATTATTATAGTAATAAAAACATTAACGTATTTTGTAAATTCTTGCAAAACGTGTTTTAGAATAATAATATATGTTTGGTATTTTGTTGTGTTTACATATTATAAGTTTAATACAATAACAGCAACGTCCTTCAAAACGGTAATGGGGCGTTTCATTTTCTTATCTAGTATTTAAACATATCAACAAGGTTTCATAAATGAAATTAAAAAATTATAGTTTTTCCTATCATAATTAGTGGAATCGCATTTACTAGATACGGGCAGAAAAGCTTATCAAGATGGTAACGATTTAACGAAAGTAGAGCAGAAGAAAAACAAAAAAAAACATCAATTAACTAAGTTCTATATGAATTAGGTAATAGCTAACATTCTTATTATAATGAAATATTTTTATACTTCTATCCAAAAAAATTCTTACTATCTACTAGCCTACTCTTTTTTTGTATTCAATTAATCGACATTAAAGTGATAAGAACTAAAAAATTTCCAATGATTGGAAAAGGGACAACTTGTTTACCTGTTACAATAAATAAAAAGTACTTGTGCAATACAAGCGCTTGGCCCAATGAAAACTGAAAAGAGTGCAACACGCTTACTCACCGCAAATAACACCCAAATTGATAAAACTTATCATGTAAATTCATTTAGGAATTGTTTGGATAAATTTCTCCATTATTGTTAGCTTGTAGAGTTATAGATATTAAATAGATAGAGGTAAGCTAAAATACCTTATTGGAATAGTTTCTTTTGGCAATCGATTTCGGTCTACTGGACCATCATCAGGCCGAGTTGGAATTGACTTTATAACTTTATCGCCTAACAAATTATGGATGAAGATGTCATGGAAGTGAATGTCGACGAAAATCTGTAAAAGAAAACGGGTTTTAAATTTTGAAAATTTAGTCAGCAAACTTAAGTCAGTAATGTATTAAAATTTGAATAAACTACCTAGAAGTAGTTATTCTTATTTACCTGTGATGTGAAGAGATGAAGAACATGTGGAGGACGAAGTTTATGAAGTCGGCTTGATGATGGTCCAGTTGACCGAAATCGATTGCCAAAAGAAACTATTCCAATAAAGTATTTTAGCTTACCTCTTGTCTATTTATTATCATTTAGGAATGTTAAGTCACTATATGCATAAACAGTTAAAAAACAATACATAAATAAATTTCTTTCGTGGGAGGGTAACAGTAGTTGTCTCGTTTAAGTGGTTAGAATAGAAAGAAAATGAAACAACCTGTAGGATTTCAGAGCGGAGGCTTCCACGCCCGGAGATTATAAAGACGACTTCTGGGGTAGGACCGTGTCATAGTTGAGAAAGTCAACGTTTTGCCCACTTTCGTAAGGGGTTTCTTCAGGACAAGAAAATAAACAAAATAAACAATAAAAATAAAATAAAATATAGGTAATTGGTAAGAGTTTTTATATTTTATTTTATTTTTGTTGTTTATTTTCTTGTCCTGATTGACTTTCTCAACTATGACATGATCCTACCCCGGAAGTCGTCTTTATCTAACCTGTAGGATTGTTGGTAAAATTATTCTAAAGTATTTTTAACGGCAATGCAAATATTTCCATGAGGGAGCAGGTAAATTTGTTAGTTGAATCTCTAGTAAATAAACTCAGTAAGTAATAAACAAATTAAAAACTCAGTTGGAGAAAATTATAAAAAGGTAAGTATTATTAAAGGCTAACCGTTATCTTCGAACATTTTTACATAATTTATTTGACCATTATGCTTTAGCCGCATGTCCCATCAATAGATCTCAGGAAGAATTTCACCCATTTTAAAGTTCAAATCTATTTGAAATGAACAGAATATTGAATGTTAAGATGACCTAAAATTGTTCCTAAAGGTTTCATGAAAGTGAATTTAAATGGTAGTATAGAGTTAGATAAATTTTTTAATAGTAATTCGCGGAGATTTACCATTTATAGGTAGAAAATGGTGAAATATATAAAAATGTGGTGAAATTATATGTTACTAGCATAACTAGCTGCCCCTTCGCCCGCGTTCTTTCCCGTTTTCTACAACTTTCTGCAAGGTATAATTTTTATGTTCTATTTATTTTTCGCGAATAAAGCTTACATTCGGCATGATTTTTTTCGACATCTTCAACAATCATCATACTACACAAAGCCTTTGTTATGACCGACCGTCTTTGTATTATACCTATCCCGTTATGAATTTATGTCAAACTGTTCGTCAAGTTTAAGTGCTTCTTAAAACTGGATAAATAGATACCTTTTCAGGTAAAATGATTCATTTTTAAATCCTTTAAATACGGAAAAGAGCAAGTTAGCAAGTCTTCAAGAGTTCGTTCTTGTAAGCAGTTTACTGCCTAATATGTAATCAATGTATAATACCTAATCATTATAAGTTCAAATAAATTGATAAGGTGCAGCAGCACAATCCGCGTATTCATTTCACGCGTATAAACAGCCTTAATGAATTATACACATAAACCTTCCTCATGAATCACTCCGTCCATTGAAAACCGTATGAAAATCCCTTCCGTAGTTTTTGACGGAACAAACATACGGAGCAGGGGGGACTTTGTTTTATAATATTATGTAGTGATTTCATAATATGAAATTAGATATAGAGTAGCAACTATTATTTGGTTCCTTAGATTACTTTAAACATGAATTTCATAACGGAGGATCCTATCAACGTTTCATACATTTGAATGTATTATTTGTTAATTTTTATCTAACTAGAATGTTTAAATTAAATATAACACTGCGTTACTAATTTACTACTATCGGAGTAAAAATGCAAGGCCTCTGACTTTAGAAGCTTGTATCTCAGTAATTAGCAATCATAATTTAATGAAATAAAGTGCACTTAAAACACCATTTATTTCTACAAAAAGGTGTACAGTTTTAGATTTTTGCAACACATCGTTAATTTTCTGTATTAATTTATGTGCGAAAAAGCGCTAATTATGACTCAAATCGCACAAGCGCTCGAATTTAAAAATTAATTACGGCTATATTATTGAAACTCAGTGGTAGATACATACTTATATATTTGACAAGTGTATACATACTTTTTTGTCGGTGTGAGATGCTTTTGAGGCCAATTGGTTTATTAATCTTAAAGCTATAATGAAAAAAACGACATCTTGTGTAACTCAATACCTGAACGTTCGATATTAATAATATTAACCCTTAAGTACGGACGTGTCGTCTCTCAGACTACTCGTAATATTTAAATACAGATATTTTCATTACTAATTTTTTTAGAAACTTGTTACTCGGTATACTCTCAATCGAAGACGTCTAAATTACACTGCCGAAGTAAAACTGATTTGGGTCGAATAGTACTCGTGTTACTGTAGTTAGAAAATCGTCCGTCGTCTGCCAGACTACACGTCAGTACGAATGTTTTACTTTTAGCTATTGTAATACCTATTTTACCAAAAATTTTTGTTTTATTTATTTTGTTTTTTGAATTTTATTTTATCTATAAGTGCTTATGTAACCCCCCAGAATTGAAATAATAGCCATATTTTATTTAGTTTTGTTTTAACTTAATAAGTTAAAAAATATGACTTTTTCCTATTTTTTTACTACCGTCGTATAATAAATGGTGTTACTAAAATGGTATTCTGTTATTTTGGGTTTTCTAAATAATTTCGACTATTGCAAGATATGTATTGAGCGTATGTAGCAACATTAGATACAGTATTTTTAAGTTTTTTGAAAAAAAAAACAAACAAATCATCAGGTAGTCCCACAGACGACACGGCCGTGACAACGTACTGAAACTGGTACGACCGTACTTAAGGGTTAATAATAATCACAAAAATAATGCCATGTATACATGTTTTGTTTAAAAGAAATTTGGAAAAAAGGATGGATGCTTGCGTTCGTGCGGCGAGGTGCAGTACGGGGTGGAAGATGGTGCCGTACCCTATTCCTATGAAGCGCATGGTTTTGTACAATGCTAAAGAATAATCACATTGTTGTGGTTTACCGCTCACGATTTACGCTGTGGTAGATTACCTCTCGCGGGAATATGTGCGTCTTTCGTTCGCGATAATTATAACATTTACTTTGAATTACAAGAAAACAAATTTTGTTTTCAATAAAGCAATAATGCAGCTCGATTTGAGTAATACAAATTTAGCATTTAAAACAAGAATTTTTTCTTCAGTTACCGTATATTGCAAAATAACACATTTTCGGTTAGGGCTTATAAAACCAGTTAATTATACAGTGTGTCCTGTGTGTCCACGGATTGAGTCCACTATAATAGGTGTAAATGACCAAAAATTTTGGAATTTCAAAACGATTTTTTCAGATTCTGCCCTGCTTCATTAGAAATGAATTTTCATCATATTTTTAATTTTTTTAATTCAAAGCCGCCTTGATCGTGGAACAAAAACTATTTTCTTACCTTTTTTATGTATCATAGAGCAAAATTTTATTAAGAAAAACTGTTCAGAATCAAAAATAATAATCAGTGCAAAATTTGAAAATAATCGGCACAATTTCGTGAAACCGTTATTTTTATTTGTTAAGACGACTATCATCGATTAAATCGGAATCTATGCATACAGCATTTCAAACATTACATTCTCATTTGTTTACAAACAATACCGATTGTCATTATTTTTATGGTCAGTTTTTCAATTCTGAACAGCTTTTCTTAATAAAATTTTGCTCTATGAACACAAAAAAGGTACTTTACCTGCAAAGAAAATAGTTTTTGCTCCACCACCAAGGCGGCTTTGAATTTAAAAAATTAAAAATGTTATCAAAATTCATTTCCAATGAAGCAGGGCAGAATCTGAAAAAATTGTTTTGAAATTCCAAAATTTTTGGTCATTTACACCTATAGTGAAGTCAATCCGTGGACACACTGTATGAATAATCAATATTTATTGGCTGTCGACTTTTCAGAAGTATGTGTGCTACAACATTTGTAAATTTGGTAACAATTATTTATGAAACAATAACAATTTTATGATAAGTTAAAACTGACCGTCAGCCAGGAAAATACTACATACAGCGTTTTTATTGCTGTTAATTCAAATAAAAGTTAAACAACTGATTTTACCAATTTGATTTTTACACATGTTAAACATATATAAATGACTAATGTACTGCCCAAAAATGACGAAATTTCACCCCCCAATTTTTTCGTTATGACCACTTAAAGTCAGAGGCCTTGCATTTTTACTCCGATAGTAGTTAAGCTTAACGCGCACTAGCCCGTCACGTTCCGTCACGTTGACGGCCGTCGACGGATTGTTCTCACGTAGCTTATGGAAGGCGACGGGACGGACAAGTGCGCGCTGCATGATTTAAAATTTAGTGTATTTAATCTTGAACTTTTTTTGACGGTCCGTGTCGTGACGGAACGTGACGGGCGCGTTAAGCTTTACTCTAACACCATGTGAAAAGAGGGTATGTATTAGGATTAGTTGTGAGGCATTAAAAACATGAAATTATTCAACCAAGCAAAAATTTACGGGTTTTTAGCGGTCAAATTGAGTTCGAATTAAACAAAAAGAAAATAATGTTTATTATCAACCTCAATTAAAATATTAAACTAAATTCACACATAAATTTATGTGTAAATACGTTTTACCATTTTTAACAAGAAATTACAATTTACATCGCGAAGGCTATCGTAATACAAACAAAAACAAATGTAATGTTAGGAAAAATCCATCGAAATGCTTAAATTACTGTAACAGTAATACTAACTGCTAGCACATAATCAGATTACCTTACGATTTATAAGTAAAAATGAACTAGTAAATGGAGGCTATGTACCTACCATAAATCAATTGGGAAGTTCTTTGTACTTAAAAACAATGTTTTCAGTTTTGATTGATTAGCATGGTTTTTAGATGACGTATTAGAAACGTTAACATTGCCAAATAAATATAATATTTATAAATTAGTTATACGAAAATTTCCAAAAAATGGCTTAAATAACTAACATCTCTGGGGTTCCAAAAAAGTTTAACCTAAATTCGTAAAAGTGATACCTTGTCTGCATTGAAGATGATAATAAACGTCTAATCATTTTTCTTATAAAAACGAACAGTAATATGGAACGAAAAACCTCGAAATAAGTACTCTACTATCATTGATCACCGAAATACGGTGCTAACATAATCTCCATTAAGCGGTTTGATAAAAAAAATTAAAATACTAACTTAATCACTTAGTTCCATATGAAGGGGGGTTCGAAAAGTTTAGCAAAGATACGAGGATTGCTCAAACTTGCGGAGGAACCCAATGTATTAGTTCCCATGAAGACCTAAACTTGAACATTTTGATATATCGCTACCAAACCACATGTTCGTTTGCTTATTTACTAGGTTTGGTAGTTTAATACCAGGAATGGCGCTGCTGAGGGTGCAGCAAAAAGTAAGGGATCATTTGATCTGCCATTAAGTTATGAACTTAAATAAATACTTCTATTACAATAATGACTGCTTAAGTGGAATTCTATATTATTATGTAAAAGTAAATTAGCTTAAAAACAGATCATACTGTTATTAAACAGATGACGGTAAAATTATGTGCCAGACGGTGACAAGTAAAAAACAACTTTAGGTTATATTAGGCAATGTTGGAATGGAACTTATGGGAATATTGAAAACTGTTTACTACTAAAGATATACTTTTTGCTACTACTATAGTGTGTTTGATTCGTACAAACGTTCAAGACGATGCTAGGAGTCCTTCAATCTCTTCAAATCTATCAATTGCAAAAGATCGGCGAATGGTGATGATGATGACAAATGAGAAAAATCTCAGAGACCGAACAAAATGAGTTTGCAAAAAAGTTAAAACTGAAAATCAGGATGCAATTAATTGAACATTTGCGACTGAAAGGGAAATAGCTAATACACTGAAGTATTGCAGAAGCTGATGTAGCACATATTACCCAAGTACAATCTTAATGTCGATAAAGGATAGTCGATTCTTTACTACAATACATCGCTATGATTTCTCATGAACACGACGTTATTGAGATTAGTCGCCAATCCTAATTACCCGACTTTTCTGACTAAAGTGAATCTGAAATCAGTTTCTTCGGATGCCCTCACGAACTGTTTTCATCAAATTTTACTGCTAAGACTTATTGAAAACAACTTAATAATTTTTCTATTTGCTTGTAGTGAAGGCTTCTTTCAACCATTGACTAAAGATTTTTCAATCAACGCTTCAACTCAATCTTGTTCGGAGTGAATGTCAGATTTTTCAAGTTGGGTCAATTAGTTTTACATGAAAATTAAATTTAATGTAAAAATTATTCCATATTTATGTATGTATATGTGTCTGTAGTAAGTTCAAGTTATGCGAAAGAACTTAAAAATTGAAGAGCCCAAATAACTGCACTGCGTTTGAGACCCCAATACGTATAGATTATCCAGTCACAAATAAGTTGTGGAAAGATAAAAAACGTTATAACTTATACATGCAAATAAGGCCACAAGTGGCGAAGTGGTCAGCCAAATACATTAAATGTTACGCGCACGCATGTTTAAAGTAATTGAACTTCTATTGCTTGTGGTTCCATTGTTCATTTCGTACTACTCAAGTTCCCGTTGATTTTTATTACTAAGTAATTCAAGCATACCTCGAATGAATAAGTTTTTGTATAGGTATTATGAAATGCCAATCAATAAAAAATACCTACAACACACGTACAAATTCACGGAATGTAAATTCTTCATTTGGAAATACAAAGATCTCTGTAGGGGGAAATCCACAACCAAAAGAAAAGATATGAAATGTTAATACAGCATATCTAGGTAAAAGTTATCAGCAGTTTTGGAAAAGAACCATGTGGTTAATTTTCCAAATAGATTTATTACTTAGATACCTTTATCTTAAAAGAAACCCCAAAATACCCCAAATAAGCTAATATTTTTTACGGTCAAAATAACATTTTTGATTATTGCGGAATATAATTAATTTTTTAAATGTCAAGTACCTACGTAATATATAATCAAATACTAATAGGTACATCCTCTTCCCTGAATCTTCATATAATTGGGGTTTTCATATGCACAATTTCCGCTTATCCCATAATCTATAAATTCTCAAACAATATTTCAAGAAAACATTACTTAAGTAGATATTCAACATTGTCACAAACGGTGCAATGTTCGGGAAATCACCCAGTTATTTATAATTTGTAAAGTCCAAAAAATACAATGCGTGTTTAAAATTAGAAATAATACATTCTATAAATGACTCAACGGAATATTAAGTTAATTGACAAATTCAACTAAAAACAAGGAATGCACCTTAAAAATTTGTATAACGACATATTATGTCAAGGTCCCTATTACACATACGTACTTAAATCATCCAATTTATCCTTGTCTGATAAAGTGCGGTCTTCCTCCACAGAAAACGTAAACTCCACTATCTTACATACGTAAAACCAGGAAAAACCGCGGTAACCAAAGTTATTTTAAGAGGAAGTATTTTTATATTCTAAAAATAGATTCCTCATTACGTAAAATCTATCGATTTGTTTTAATTAATGGATCTCATCTCGTGCTCTGTTTGTAAAGAAGGGAAATAAGGGAATTTGAATTTTTATCTTTTAAAATGGTTTTTAAAACTAGCATTTTAATTTTGAATTTTAAATACATTTCTCGCAGCCATTTCTATTTAAAATAGTTTTTTTGGGTTTGCGTTCTAAGTGCATTGTCGAGTCGCATTTTGTTATAGTACGTACATTCGTACAATCACAGACAAGCAGCAAAAGAAATAAATTAATAAACAGATATTATTTAATGAATATTTAAGTTTAACTTACATATACGTACTTGGTAGTCTCTTGTTATGGGTGATAGTACTAAACAAATTTTATAAAATCAAACAATACCTACCATTCTCATTAGATGGTAATACATATTTTAAATATTAGAACATTAGGTAGAAAATGTCTCGTTTGTTGTAATACAAATAAATAAATACTTTTTTAGAATTTGCGTCATTTGCGTGCTTTAATAGAAATTTGGCTGTTTTAATAGAACCGGTATAATTTAATTTTACTAAGTTGGTATTACCGAATTAATTCATAGCAAATACTGTAGTTAACCTTAAATAAATTTTGAATTGACAATTTGAAAAGTAGTAGTTCCAATCTCTAAAAAATTCCCTAGATTTTGATAACATCAAATATTTATTTTATTAAAATTGCTTGCAAAAGGCGCAAATTCTAAAAAAATAGTATAAAAATTCATTCATAAGGCTTTTGTGGCACTCATCATTAACTTTGATTCGTGCCATAAAACCACGGTGTATAATAACAATAAGTTAAGGTGGACTTACTGCCAGTCGGTGAGTGTCACGCGAGTCTCGTTTGCGCCTTAAACAAGGACAGACAACCCGCTTCACTTACTGCACGAAAAGGATCGGTGTTTAAGTTTGTTTATTTAAACAATGATATGAATATTTAAAGTAGAAGTGAGGTACACAAATTAGCACTTAAAAAAAATAATTTATTTTATTGGATTTAGTTTAAAAAAATATATGTTAAAAAGACTCTGTTAACAAAAATATTTAACATCAATAATAAAAATATGTGAGCAAAATTTATTTTTGTTTGTAAATTCTTATTTATTGCTATCTTTCTCAGCACTGGTTTATATATTACGCACGTGCGTAGAGTCCCGACAAATCTAAAGTTTATTTATTTATTGGAAATTTAAAGATATAGCGTAATGAACGCATTTAATATTAAGGAATTAAGGTGTATTTGATTTGATTCACAACTTCACTTTATATAAGTATGTAGGTATAGTCCGGTTTATTCAATTGATTGGAATTGATTGGACATGGGAATTTTTATAGACAATCGATTTTCCTGAAAATGACAAAATAAAG
Source organism: Pyrocoelia pectoralis (assembly GCA_036250285.1). NCBI lineage: Eukaryota > Metazoa > Arthropoda > Insecta > Coleoptera > Lampyridae > Pyrocoelia > Pyrocoelia pectoralis. Next base: position 13,165,546 of record CM070075.1, read on the forward strand.
AATTTAAGTCGACAATGTAGTGGGTAGTGAGGGTGGGTGGTGATGGTGGAGGGCCCAATGTTTTGATGAGGTTACCCGTTACCGAACGAAATATAAGAGCATGTGGTACTATGTACAGGGTAGGTACTATTAGAAAAAACAGAATAGGTAGGTAACTGTTCATTGATGTCGGATTCAAAACTGAGTAAAAAGCGTGGATCTTACGACCTTAGAGTGACATCATATGAAAATATTGATATAGTGAAGTGGGTTCATAGCTAGTGGTGGCAAATTTAATTTTTTTCCTATTCGAATATTCGTTAAAAATATATTCGAATATAGAATTATTCGAAGTCGAATAATAGTCAGAAAAAATTCGTTTTATTCGTTGTATTCGTTTTATTCGTTTTATTCGTTGTATTCGTTTTATTCGTTTTATTCGTTGTATTCGTTTTATTCGTTGTATTCGTTTTATTCGTTGTATTCGTTTTATTCGTTTTACTCGTTTTATCGTTTTACTCCTTTTATTCGTTGGACTAGTTTTATACTACCTATCTAGTAGAGCATTCTCCAATGGAAGTTTCATTTAAGCATAAACATTTGAATAGTAAATTACTTGTTGTTGCTTCATTAAATTTAAGACACTTATTGCAAATTTTGCAAGTAACTACCGCATCACTCGTATTCTTCACGAAATATTTCCACACTTTACTCATAAATCACAATAATGTAGTGTGAGAAACAATTTGAACTAAATTAAAAATTATTATTTAAATGCTTAGATAATCCTTTAAAGGAATAAATTATCATCAAAGGCGGGTAAAAAGCATAAACTTAAATAAACAAAGTCCAAGCTTCACAATACCATGAAAATAATTTCAGTTAAAATCACCCTGCGTGGTTGAGGATTATTGTAGGTAATGTTTAGAGAAACGTGTTCACTGATTTACCGAAAACCTTTTACACTAACAAACAATAAATTACAGTTCATTACGACTTGTAAAAGGGTGTTATTGAATAGCGAATGACTTTAAGCTGACAAAAAAGAAATGCTGAAATAGCTATTTACAATACGAATATTGTACCTACAACGTTTTATCTACTATTCATAAAATATTGTCGGTCGAAAGAAATTTGTAAATGAGAAATAATTCCATGAAATGAAAAGTAGGTAGTAGGCCTACCTGCCGTCTGTCATCTCTCAATAATAAACCAACGAAGTTCTCTTTTTTCTTAATTTAACAATTTTCTTTGTTCTGGCCATTATTCGTTTTATACGTTTTATTCGTTTCATTCGTTTTTATTCTAATTCGAAAAGTGGTATTGTTAAGTATTCGAATAATTCCCGATTATACATTCGAATATTCGAAAAAAATTGCCACCACTATTCATAACAAACAATTAACAGCATAGTACATATGGCATAATTTTTATAACAGAGCAAACCCTTCAGCCAAGTTTTCAGAATTCAGATATTCTCAGAAAGAGAAAAGGCGTATTACTGTTTATGTTTTACACAGTTAGTTATTAGATATCAATTACAAGCCCAATGTGCAACAATCAACACATGTAAAACCACCACAGCAAACGCAATCAAAGCAATCAATAATTATTACATTACTAAACTTTATACATTAATTCGAACTTACAATTACAATTTAATAGTAGGAAAATTTAATTTCTTAAAGAATGAACCCTTAATTTATATTTGAAGGAAGAATATGTGCAATTAAATAAATCAAACCAATGGAAATTATTCAAAGCATTTGCTTGTACCATCATATAGAACTGTACAGGATTGATATACGAGGGAAGAAATGGTATTTTTCTCTTATCCTTAACCCGATTGATGCCGCAGAACAGAATAATACCTGGCAATTGCATCGCCTTCAGGGTGGAAAAATGGATCATCTCTCCTTTAGAAGAAGCGTCGCGGTATCTCTACTGGAAGCAAATGCTGGCGACAGAAAAAATAATTTAAGCAACCATTACCAAACCCTCGCAGTTAGAGAATCTGTAATCAAGGTATGATAGGGTGGATCACTTTATAACTGAGCAAAATCGGCAGGCGAGGTGCAGGGTGTGTCACAAAGTGCCATAAGTGCGAAGTAGCTCTTCATGTTCGCTGATTTCTAAAATATGATTTAAAAGTGTAAATTTGGTTCCATAAAGTTTTCTATATCATTTAGTGTAGTTTGGTGTAACCTTTCACCACTGCCCTTTTAAAAGGACACCAGATTCTGCAGCTCAGATAAAAAAAATTAATTTTTTTGATACTTTTCTGTTGTTCTTTTAGTCAAAATGAATCTAAATATCGCATTAAAAAAATATTTTTTGATCAAAAATCTGAGTTAAAAAAAACGTTAAGAGTCACTAAATATGCTATTAGCCATAGGGGTCGGGAGAGTAACACTGATATCAATTCTGAGGGTAACATTTTTTCTATTCCTAATAATATTTTTGCTTGTACAGGTCGCGCTCATAGGAGACCTGAGACTTGGATGCGCGCGTAATCCGTAATGGTCATTTAACCCCAAGACCTGAGGTTCCAGAAAAAAAGGAAATTTCCCTCCCACAACAACACTGCTTTAGGCTGTTCTTTTCCACACACTGAAAATATGTACGGGTTTTGTGTGGCCTTTGTTCGTCCTCAGAGCTTTCAAAGTCACGTGATTGTCCATTTGTCCGACCTCTATAAGTCTATAGTCAAAAATATTTTACATTAAAAAATGCAGTGATAGTGAAGTGACAATCACAAGATTAAAACAATTGAACCAAACAGCCTTTCGGTTGGTGGATATCAAGGTTCTGGTAGTCTTCCACTTCCTGTGAGTAATTTTGGTGCTGAAATTATCTTTGACTTTGATTAATAATCGGAAATTATTCGTGTCTCCGAGCCATATTCAATATAATAATATCGCAATTTCAACATTATTATCTACTACTATATTATTCTGTAACGAAGTAGTGTGTGTCTGAGTCTGATAAGAATAAGCGTGGCATAATATCAAAATATAATAAAAATGTCTCGCGTAATGTTTCACAAAATTGCGTATTTGAAGATTAATAACCTACTTATTGCATATTTCAGCCATTTAATTTAATTCTATTATTTAAATGTAAGGTTTCGCCGTAGTAATTAAAAAAAAGGGTAAACCGTAACCATTGAAAAACGATCATTCATATTTATGTAATGAGTCACTGAAATTGTTTCACGTGATATACGCATACTAGAAAAGCATCAACGGTCAAGGAAAAATTTTATCAGCAGGATTTCTGTAGTTTTTGGCTTTCAGTTGCGATTGAACCCTTTCAAATGACACGCTTACTATCGCTACCAACGCGCCATCTACCATCTTAATTTGAAAATTATTGCAGTTTCCTAAAATATACAAGCAACAATGCCTGCCGCTGCCACTGCCGTACACAAAAAGTAAATACAGTGCAACATTGTGTAATAATATGCAACTTGTTGCATTCATTTATAAATATGTATACTATACCTGAGTGGCCAAATAAATCCCTTAATTGGGATAGTAAACTGTTAGAAATTTTAGATGAACCAAAGAATGTGCCTCGAGACGACAATTTAGAAAATTTTTTAAATAAAAGTCAAGCTTTTCCAGTAAAATTCCCAATAGATTCCATGCGATGCAAAACATTAAAAGATACAGTGGATTCGAACATACTCGAAAGAAATATAAATTCGGCCTACCCCATTATACACGAGTATGCCTTGCATTTATGTGCGAAATTCTTACTGCACAAAAAACAAAACGGAACGGTAGACGAAGAAGGTTTATATGCAAATATGAAACTTTTAAGCTTCGTCGATCGATTATTAACAAAACGTGCCGTAATGTTTATGGGACGATTTGATAGTTATCTACTGTTGAATGGAACAAGAGGAGCCGGAAAATGGGATTTAATTGGGAAGGATCCTAGATCGAGACTTTCACTTGAAAACTGTTTAAGTTATGATGAAATCAAATTATCCGCGTTCCTTTCCGTTAGTTCATTTTCGTACTTTATAAATAACGGCACACGCAAAAACATGGGTAAAATTCCGTCGACGAGATTGAATATTGAAAATGAAGGTGTCGTAATTGGTTTAATTGGAGCTCGACTTAAAAAAATTAAAGTGATGGAGTACGAAGAGATGGTTATAACTAAAACGCAAAATACCGAAGATAATGGTTACGGAGAAGAGGATACTTTACATACTGTTTTTGCCCATTTTTACAATGAACCTTGTTTTACGTACAATAAAATGCAAACACAAGCAAATGTGGAAGTGGGTCGCTTTACCTCTCTTGGCGAAGACGCATTTTTCGATAATACAGTCTTCGCCAAAAGGATATCATTGTCAATCGATACTTTATTAGTTGAAGCCAACGAAAGAGCTCAATATAAAAATACGACGGCATTTATTCACGTTGTTGGTATTGGATTAGGTGTTTGGAAATGTTCTCCTCACCAAGAAGAGCTTTTTGTCCAAGTTTTTGGAAAACGACTAGAGTAAGTAACTCTTCATTCTTCGAAATAGTATGAAACCTTCTCATTTCAGATCATTGGGAAAGTCGATACCATTCGTTTCGGACATTTTCTTTTCGTATATCAAAGCAAAGCAATGTAATGGTTGTAAATCTGGCGACGTAATGAAAATTGAAGATCATCCAAAAGGAATTAAAATCCATATCGGAAAGAGGGATCCCCACGTCAAACTTTCTGGTGAAGATACAGGTAAGACAATTCGAGACAATAATAATGTTGCAAATCATTTTAAATTTTTACAGGGAAATTGCTAGTAGTCTCGTATGCCTGGGACGGAAATGCATTGCCAGGTAATGAATTTTGGCAAGGAAAGTTAGGTTCGACGGGTGATTCGGCGGCTGCTGCATCAACACAGATCACAGAACTTCACAATTGTCATATAAATCCGAAAGTTTGTGCTGCAAATCTTAGAGTCGTAACGAGTAATGGATTGAAAACCATCGACGAATATGTGAAATCTGTTCAAAATTCTAAAGAAAACTGGAAGACTGATAGTAATGGTTAAAATATTTTTCTAGTTTCTTTTTTTTTCTTCCAAGTATTAACGTTTTTTGAAAACCAATTTTATTGTAAATTAGTAAGAAAAATCAAACTCAAAATATATTCATTTAAGTTTGTACAACGTGAGTATTTCGATGCCGTAGCGCTGCAGTAAGCCTTCTGTTGTCTTGAAAAGTACTGTGACCGAGTGTGTTCCATTTCTTTCTTTCAATTGTGTTATAATAATATAGTTTATAGCTCTACGAATAATTCCCCTAACTTGAAAGTTTGTAAAGCTACAATCAACTTAAAGCAATTCAACATTAAGATAATGTTTTTTAAATTGTGATAATAGCATTCTAAATAACTCATGATTTTTATTGTAATTTGATAGGTGAATAATAAGGTATTACCATATGCAATTGATCTCAATTATAGAATTTCAATTAATGAGAGTAAATATGAGGAATGAGTGAATGACTATGATTATTAAGCAATTTAAATGAACATATTAAAACTTTATTGTACCTACCTACGAACCTTAGCCTATTGATCAAATGAAGAGTAAGTGTATAAATTTATATCATTCCTAATCTTGTAATATTGTTATTTCAATATGGTTATATGACCATATCTTACTAATGAATAATAAAGAATTTTGGTAAATTTTGAAAGATTGTAATTATCTCAAATCCTAAACTGGAATTTGCACCTTTGATCTTTTTAATATGCATTGGAAAATTAACTTAATCGTTAAACGTCGCTCATAGATTCCAGTGAAAACGATTCACCTTTACACACAGTCTGTACATTATATAAGAAATAAATGTTTTCCTTTTTATTGGAAAATCGCATACTTAGACTTCTGCATATTTAGTATCAATCAATCATTCACTTTATTTGTTTAACAAAAATTCTTACAAATGGATTGAGATTTTCCCTAACCTCCCTCAACCCAGTATGAATACCTACAAATCGAAACAAAAAATTTACACTATCCCTCTTAATACCTACTACGTAATACAACAAAACACCCACATTTCCCTAATCCTTATAACGGCCATAGCTTAACCTAGTTTTCCACTTCTTTTCCTCTCCCCTAATAACCCCCACTTTCTCCAGCCACCCTATTAATTCTTCTTTCTTCAACTTCCTCCATCCACCTTTCTCTCCCCTAAAATCTCCTTCAACTCTTTCGTTTGGCTATGGTGTTATTATGCTCTCCCTCTAATACTAATTCTTTTTTTCCTTATCTCAAGCATATTTCTCCGCCCCTATCCACAACTTCCTGTATCCTACCCCTGTTGTTTTTCCTTCCTCACTATGTTTCGTATCTCAATTTGTACCTTTCTCTCCTCTTGTGTGGATCGTTTTGTATAAATTCATTCGTGTTTCTTAGATTCCACTTCATTTTCATGACCTCCATTTTTTGTTCGAGACTTGTCTTCGCTATGTTGTGCTTTCCTGACTTTATGAGCTTCCTCTTATCTCTAGTATCCCTTCAATGTTATTAATTACCTACTATCAGTATTATACTATACTATACATTATAATAATAATAGTAATAATAATATTTATTGAACATAGAACAAAAGAGTAAAGGAAACTAATACAAAATTCTATAAAACTATAAATTATATTGCAATACTAAAAAGACAAATAAACATAAGTTAAACGAATGAACTATATTTAAAATTATGATTTCATAAATAAGCTGAAGGGAAAAAGGGTAATTACTAAACTATTAACATTATGGACTTGAAAAATTTCTACACAGAAAATTTTTCGGATTATTACATAGATTTAATTGTGTAAAGGGTCCTCGCAATGAGGAATTCAAGTTAGGCCTGAGGGGCGAAGATGAAAACGGATGGATGAAATAAAATTATCGTAAAATTTAACATGACAGCAAGTGAAATTGATGAAGGACGAATAAAGTATAATAGTATCCCTTTTGCGAACATGCTCTCTCCCAATTCAAAGCATGTTGTAAGAACCTGAACAACAGCTCTATTGATTGTAAAGCTAAAGATGTTCAAAAGTACCTGCAATTATAATAAAAAAATGGCTCATGAATACTTGCTGAAACTCAATACCATAACGTCTTTGGAATGAACTCAAAAAACAAAATATTCATTGTAAAACCTATTCCATGGTTTTGACATTAAGAAAAGAAAGTTTCAATTACTATAACTTAGACAAAGATAGCCTGTTAAAAAACATACTTTAAACACAGCCGGCTCTTACAGACACAATTAACTCTTGTATCTTAAACAGCAGGAACCCTGTTCTAACATTTCCAAGACCTGAGCCTGAGACGTAGAATAGGTATGTATTGTTCCCAGTTTTTGAAGAGTGAGAAAAATTGTATTAAATCATTTCGAGAATCATTTCTATTCGACAGTTAAATGCATTTAAAATACAAACAGAATTTTTCCTCAAATTTAATTTGCCTAAAAGACTTTGTCTTTAATATTATTGTCTGTGACGTTGATGACAACTCAAGAGGAATGAACAAAAGGTGTCAAGGTAGGTAAGTACATATATTTACTGGTGCAACCATGATTGCCTTATCATCTAAAGATTTTGATAGTTGAATCGTAACCATTGTTTGTAATCTGTATATAAATAAACATTTCCACTCTTTGACATATTTTCTAATTAATCACACGAATGTGTCATCCTGTTGTATACGCCTTGCTACTGTTCCTTAATACGCTCCTGTTCTGTGTGGTGTGCTAGAGTGAGTGACGTACCCTATAATTTGTTCTTGATATTGATTGTTTGGGTTTGGACACTTTTTTTTTATTATTGTGGTTAATACACAAGGTTAATAACATGTAAATTTTCACACAAACGCGGTCATCCTGACGTTTTCGTCGATTGAAATTTGTATCTATCTGGATAATGCAACTCTAATTAAAATTTGTTTATGGTTTCCTTCATAATTCAAAGCAGCACTGGTAGGTAGGTATGTATTTTTCGCAACACTTTCCTAACTTGTTTAAGCTTAAGCACTGATCAGTTAACTGCTTTGTTCAATAACCAATTTTTATTATTGTGTAATTACCAGAATTTATGCAATGATTTAAACGTGCTTAAAATTGTAGTATAAAAGATGGCGCTACATACATATGAATGAATACATACTTGTTGCTTTTACCATTAGGATTAGTAGAAGTAGGTACCGCACTGTTTTTCATATCTAATTATACTAGAGTACTGTCCTCCTCTTTAACGTTAAAATCATGTTACTGTTGTATATGTTGATGTGTTGTTCCTTCTCAATATTACTTCAAAGGGAATGGTGTGTTATGGGTCAAAATGTTCTAAAAACTGGTCACAAAAAGGTAAGCAAAACCAAAGTATACAGTATACTTTGGCAAAACATACGCACTACCTACCACACATCTCTTCTTTTTTTTTAAGAAATGATTTGCATATTCTACGTTTTGTGTGGGTGGGTTTGTCTTTTATAATATCATATAAGTATAGGTACCTACTATAGTTAATACGCGAATTTTTTACCTTTTAAATTTTAACTGTATGAAAGTGTACCTACAACTACAAATCAAAAAAGGGCAGAGGTCAGAAATGATATATATGGTTTTGTTTGCAGGAAAAAAATGTACGCCATTGCTACCGATGTAAAGAAATACATATTTACCGAATCAGTTTTATTGATCGTCTACTAAACTAAACGGAAAATACAAAGTTTAGAATAATTGCAAATAATTTATAGCATCTACTTACCTACATCAGCTACACTACAATGAAAAAACCAATTTCTTTTTGATAATATTTTTATGTGATTTTTATTGCTATTTTGACGATGTGGTTAGTATTATTTTCCTTTAAATATGTGTGGACAAGAACGATATTATGTTGGTTTTTAGTGGGAAAATACGTAAACCTCATTACATAAAAACAGTGTGCGGCGGTGGGTTCGGCCACTACATGAGAGATATGTTAATAGTTTTTTCTTTTGGGTAATTCTCGGGGTAATTAATATTGCGAATAACTGTAGGTACGTTGTATGAAGAGATACGGAATGAATAATTTACATTTTGGCTTGGTTAGATCATTTTTTTTGCTTACATTCTCGTTATCTTTGGTGACGAGACAATATTAAAGATAAAGGTAAGATATTGTTAAATTAAAGTTGATTGCGTCGTTTACTTTAAAATCCGATAGACATACCAAAACTAAAGTATATAAAAGATGTGCGCAATGTTTGGACGTCCAAAGAAAAAGTCAAAAAGATACATTTTGGGAAAAAAACTTGACAAAGGTATATTAAAATGGAAACAAGCAAGATAAACAAAGCACGGTCTAGCTAGATTTATTGAAGAAAATGAAAGCTATTTACCTACAAGAGCAAAATTTAAAAAATGCTCGGCATAGTTGGCAATATTGCTTTAACTAGGTATGTCGGTGCCACTGAGTTATACCTATACCGTTGACTGAACGAATGTAATAAAGACTCGCAAGAGCATGTTAAAAAGCGTACCTTATTACTATCTCACTTTTGTGGCTCCCTGCTCCCCGCTGCCCACAAACTTTACTCTTGGATAGTGGCGACACGGTTGTTTGCAACGCAAACTAAAGATAAGGCGCGTTAAGATCGGTTAAAAATAATGCTTGGAAAGAATTATTCTAATAAGATTACGTAACAAATTTCTTCAGTCAACAATAACTCTTCAAAATTTTCGTTTAGATATCGTTGACGGATATAACATTTTTTTAGTTGACGGTATGTAATTTGAAACTAGCGAATTAAAAATTGATATTAACTACTTAAACAAATTTTACGCATAGACGTACTGTTCCGAAGGGTAAAAGAATTAGAATTTTTAGTTAAAACGAAATAAACACATTTTTCATTTTATCCTGGTCCTACTCGCATGCATTTCAATATCTCTTTGCTACGCAGATAATAAAGAGAAAGAAAATAAATAATTTAATACAATCCAAATATACAAAATAGGGAACAGCATCTCTTCTTTTGGTTATTTAAAAGCAAAAATATATTTTTTCTGCAATCAAAAATCGTCACCCTGACACTAACCGTTGACTGAACGAATGCATTGTTCAGTAAACGCACTAACAAATAATAACTCACTGGCAAGAAATGTAAATACCTACAAACCTACATACCTCTAAAACCTTTTCTTCTTTTTTTCTTTTTATTATATTGTAATACATACATCTTTTTACTTTTTTGAAAAACTACATGTATTACAGTATTTAATATAGTTTTTACAGAATCTGAGATATCATGTTTATAGTGCAAACACCTACAATTCCGGCTACAACTAATTAAAAAAAAGACTTACTGGTGTAAGTAACTATATTTATTGTTAGGTAAAACATCTTTTTTTATGTGAAAAACTATGTACATATTGAAAAACTATGTTTTGTAATTCTGACAGTCGTAAAAAAATAGTTTTTCCATGCGACCATCACAAAAAACTTAGGTACCTACTTCTGAAAGACTGTAAACTGTAAAAAACACAACAAATAATTCCATAATAATAACCCATAATTATTAATTTGTGATAAATGTATTACAACGCTTGTCAAAGTATAAACTAGTGTCATACTCATAACTACTGTCATATGCCACCTACTTTATGTTAATATGACAGATAACAAGCACTCTTTGAGACTAACAAATCAAACTATTATATTTTAATATCAGTATTTTAATCGCAATCGCAAGAAAAATATTGTGTGCACCTCGGCCAAAGGTTCTTTATTGGCCTCACCTGATTTGTAGCCTCAGTCGCAAAACTTCAGATTCGGCCAAAAGACTACCTTTACGGCCTTGATTGATACACGCACTACTATTGTTCAAATATTGTAATTAATCAATATTCACATTAGAAATAATTGTAATTTAACAGAATTTAATAGTTTTGTATTGTTCAATTCACAACAGAATTTTTTGCATTATTTTTTATATCTGATGTTTTAACATTTTTGCCGTTACGAATTGTTCAGTCGACGATTTTTGCTATTATTAGTTTTGGCGTGATGGCGTTACAAAGATTTCCACTTTCAAGTAAAATTTTTATGAGAACTACTAGTCCGGGAGCCAGCGACCTTTTCTAATGACCAAAACCACAAAAGCTGAAAATTTTTCCTAAGCTTTATTTGGCATCCCTAGTAAGTGAATGGACAGCCAGCTGGCGCACTTACGGGGGGTTTAGCTGCGTCAGCCCCCCAAACACGTAAAATAATAATTTAAAAAAATTAATACCACAAAAGCTGAAACTTTGTTAACATGTTGATTATGTTATAAATAAATGGAAAAACAAAGCCAGCCGAATTTATGGGGGGGATTATGCGCCAGCTGTTCAGGTAAAAATGTGAAAAATATGCGCTGACTAAACTGATACCGCAAAAGATGAAATTTGGTAATACAACAGTTAAGTTAATAACTTTCGGAAACATCCAGCTTCATATTTTGTGGGGGAAAGTGCCCAGCTCCAGCTGATGCAGTGAAAGACCCTGCGCTCGCGCGCCTTATATCGGTAACTGCATCAGCTGGACACTTCTCCCTCACTTAAATGTAAAGCTGGATATTTATTTCGTTTAACTTATTCACTTATCTGTTGTATTACCAAATTTCAGCTCTTGCGGAATCACATATCTATACTTTTCTCATTAAAGTCTCAGTAATTATTCGATGATATATAGTATAATTTTTCAAACATAATAAAAAAAAAAGGTTAAACGGCAGTAATTATTAAAATTAGCATACGTAAGGGTTGAGGTTGCTGAACACATTTGTACTTTTATACTCCATTTGTTTAAAAATTTAATGCTATCAACTTATTAAAAATATTTCACAAACATCAACAATATATTTAAGACTTGAAAAAGTCATATACATGGCAAAACGTTGTCAACAATTATTATTATAAATAAAAACGTCTGGCAGAAATCCCTCACCCCTTACGTACTTATACTAATTTTAATAATAAAAAAAGGTTTACTATCAATGATTTAAACAAATTTTTAATATTTGTTTACAAAAATTCATCGCCATCGAACTCATCGGTTTCGTTAACGCTGTCGATCTGTGATATATCTTCGTCCTCATTTGTAAACATATACAGGGTGATTCACGACTATTCCCTCGGTCTCTTGTGCCTAAAGGGTACAAGATATCAGCTTCATTTTTTGGTGACATATGTAAATTGATAAAGACTATTTTTTAAATTATTTACAATTATACAGGATGGTTCACAAAATTGTAATATATCAAAGTTGGGTTTTTTAAATACAACCCCCTGTATTTTATTACATTTTTAGATTATACGTTAAAAACTAAGGCAACTTTATTCAACGTTCCCTATACCTATCGCTTACCAATTTTGAAGAAATTGTGAGTTTAAGAAAAATATTCAATTTAAACAACGCCTAATAACACAGAAAAAACTTATACTTTCAGTAACGCAAACTTATATCGATTTATTTTGACCTTTAAGGCTTTCATTTGCACTACGTGGGATTTCGATTCTATGCACAGGGTGTTTAGAAAAAGGATTCATATTTTATATTTTTCAAACATCAAAAACTGAATTAACTTAAATGTGAAAACCTTTAAATTCCCAAACTTGTGAGGTAGTGTAATAATAATAACTGCATGGACGCGCTGGCTGTATTTAATGAGAAAACTATAGAACTATAGATATCTGATTCCGCACGAGCTGAAATTTGGTAATACAACAGATAACTGAATAAGTTAAACGAAACAAATATCCAGCTTTACATTTAGTGAGGGAATAGTGTTCAGCTGATGCAGTTAACGACATAAGGCGCCCGAGCGCAGGGTCTTTCACTGCATCAGCTGGGGCCTTTTCCCCCACAAAATATGAAGCTGGATGTTTTTTTAGTTTACGTTATTAACTTAACTGTGGTATTACCAAATTTCATCTTTTGCGGTATCAGTTTAGTCAGCGCATATTTTTCACATCTTTATCTGAAAAGCTGGCGTATAATCCCCCACCGTAAATTCGGCTGCCCACGTTTTTCCAATTATTTATAATTATAACATAATCAACATGTTAACAAAGTTTCAGCTTTTGTGGTATTAATTTTTTTTAATTATTATTTTACGTGTTTTGGGGGCTGCCGCAGCTACACCCCCCCAGAATTGCGTCAGCTGGCGGTTCATTCACTTACTAGTGATACCAAATAAAGCTTAGGAAAAATGTTCAGCTTTTGTGAAATGACCAACTCTAAACGGTCACTGGTTCCCGGACTATACATGACATCATACAATTTTCGATACAAAAATCGTTCAAAACGAGCAAATACTGCAATAATCACAAAAACTTTGTACAATTTTAAAAATGAGATCGTCGAAGGAAGATATTGGTGTCTGCACTTATGATGTAATGTAGTTCTCATAAAAATTTTGTCCACTTAGTGCCTTTCTTATGAAATAACTGCATATTTACAAATACTCTTAAATATGAGCTTTTACCTACAGTCATCTATACGTTTGCGAGACTTTGGCTTTGAATTTTTTCTCAGTTGGGTTAATTTACTTGACAATATTTTACACTTTCTTTTCAATAATGCTTTGGTAGGAGTTTCCATTTCTAAAATTCGATCACTTAATTTTGAAGGTGAACTATCCGTGCTGGAATTAGTAATTGTAACTCTTAGTAGATGTTTAAGTAAACGTAATTTATTTAAATCGGTTGTTAAATCTTCGTCATCTGTACTGCAAAGAGAGCGTTTCCTTACGTATGTTTTAATGGACTGAGGGACGCCACTGCTCGACGCTTTAACAATGTCATCATTTTCCAAAATTAATGCAGATGAAATAATATTTTTCTTAACAACTTTCGTTTATTGTTTTTAATAATATCATCCGGATTAAAGTGTTTTTCAAAAATTAGTTTATTTTTAAGGTCCTTAACCTCCATAAGCGCAATTTTGATATTTCCGCAATTTTTTTTTCCGCTGCTATTTCACAGTTTTTTAAAGGAAATTTGAAGAAACTAATGTTTTTATAAACTCTATTACTTTTAAAACAGTTATTGTACACACAAAGAAATATGGTTCGCCGTAGTATTCATTTTTATCGGCACAAATATACCTGAATATACGATGTAAAGACTACAACTGCCAGCAATGAACTGAAATCTCGGACCCAAATATACGGTGTCGACTCCTATACCTCGGATCCAGCAGTGTGTACGATTTTTAACACGGGTTCTGCGAGTCTTTATTATTCGTTCCGTTCAGTCAACGGTTATACTTACAACTGGAACGACTGCGCCATATTCAAAATACGATCCGCGATGTTAGAACGAAACCGCGTCATAACGTGCATATCCCTATCTCTTTTCCTCTCAAGCCGTTTCTTTTTCTTGAAAACCGTAAGACCTGCCGTACACGAGCTGCATTTTGCAGTCGGACCGACCACACAATTGCGGTCGCCCCATAAGACCCGCCGTACACGAGCCGCATTTTGCAGTCGGACCGACCACACAATTGTGGTCGCCCCATAAGAAACTACAGACGCGCGTTTCGACTGCAGTGAACGCCCGTGTACGGCTGGTGCAGTATTTCTTATGGCTGACTGCAGTTCGCCGGAACGCGACCGCAATTTTGTGGTCGGTCCGACTGCAAAATGCGGCTCGTGTACGGCGGGTCTAAGAAACTACAGACGCGCGTTTCGACTGCAGTGAACGCCCGTGTACGTCTGGTGCAGTATTTCTTATGGGGGACTGCAGTTCGCCGGAACGTGACCGCAATTGTGTGGTCGGTCCAACTGCAAAATGCGGCTCGTGTACGGCGGGTCTAACTTATTCGACTTATAACGTAGCTTGGACATTAGTTGTCCATTAAAACACGCTTACACAAGTGAGAGAGAAATATTTGCTATGCACCCGTGCTATTCTAACAGCGAAGCTCGGTTTTCGTTCGGTAAACTGCGATACGCAGTCGTTCCAGTTTTAGTATAATTCAGTGGTCGGTGCATATGCATAATTACTTAGTTATGACAAATTATTTTTCAATTAGTTTGTTTTATACGGAACACGGAAAGTGTGGTATTTTATTAAAAAGGATATAGGTACTAGAATATTGTCATAAAATTCTTTGTTATGGATAGTTTTGCAGAAATGCACCCAAAGTAGGCAATGGTTTACCATTCTCAACTGTACCTAATGAAATAGGCGGCTGAATTTAAACGCGATCCTATTTCCACGCGAGTGAGTGACGACCAAGAACTGGTACCATTGATAAAAACAAGTGCACAGTAGACAATCAGAGATTAAAGGTGTACGATATATTGTAGGCACATTAGAATAGAATAGAGAATACGGCACATTTTGCATCAATACAACATAATATGACACAGTTTTGTGCAAGA
Source organism: Pyrocoelia pectoralis (assembly GCA_036250285.1). Taxonomy (NCBI): domain Eukaryota; kingdom Metazoa; phylum Arthropoda; class Insecta; order Coleoptera; family Lampyridae; genus Pyrocoelia; species Pyrocoelia pectoralis. Next base: position 13,180,958 of record CM070075.1, read on the forward strand.
CGGATGGGCACAGCTTTTGCCAAATGCTAATAAAATCAAAGGCAAAAAAGATATCTCCACAACGTTTGGCGGTTGGATAGAGTCACCAGCGATTTGGTGATCGTGCCAAATAAACAATAAAGTTTTGGGAGTTGTGAAAACAACTAACATTTTGATTTACAAATATGTGCAAGTGTTAACAACGCGGAATGCGGTTAATGATGGAGGTCGGTCGCCGGAGGGTAAACCGGTTCTGGAATGCAGACAGGCGGGTCGATGTAGATGGACTGGTCGGTGTTGGCGGCTATGACTTCTGACTCTGACTGACTGCTGTGGCAAATGCGTTCGCTTATAAAGGATACTGGCCGGTGTCGACGCGATGTCATTGGTCGGCCAATGAGAATCAATCGTTGCTCAGTACGCAAGCGACTGTGTAGCAGGATCATGTGTGGTCGCCACACAACGTTTGAATCGTTATAACAAAAATTCGACTGATTTTATGTTCCGATTTGTACAATGGGCGAAACGTACCTACATGTATGTATTCCGCCACTTCACACCAGAAACAAAACAACAGTCAATGCAGTGGATGGACGGCTTTGCACCAGAGCAGTTCGTTCAACATGTCGCTACGGTCATAGCTTTATGTTTTCTGGGGCTTCAAAAGGATTATTTTTGTTTAGTATCTCGAGAAAGGCAAACACTGCTTAACGATTTATTACCGAATGGGTGACGAATATCATAATGCGTGTGAAGAATATTGCATGAAATGTACTTTTAATTTAGTATGGACTCGAAAAGTGGCATTGTTATGAATAATAGCCGAAAAAAATTAGCATTTGATGTTCTTTCTTATTTCCGGAAAAAATTGGATGTGAGCAAGCTCCAAATCCATAATTATCGCATCTCGATAAACTGAAATGAGCAAAACCTCTTAAACGTTCAGATTCCATTGTGGTGCCCAATTGACTGCACTCTGTTTTACTTTATTATCCTATTCCAAAATTAAATATCAAATAAAAATTCAATATACAAGATTGAAAAAACCTTAGCAAAACGTTGAATCAAAACTTAATTGAGAAGATATAAAATCTGAAGTCCAATATTAATTCCATATTACTTAATTAAATTAAAGGACCAATTAGAATTCGCAATAGGTACGCATTTCAAAATCTCGATCAAGATAGAAAATTTAAAGTTCAAAACTGAATTTGAAATTGGAAATTCGATTTACCAAATACGATTCCAAAATGACAAATCACACTCAATAACTAAAACTATTTATAGAAATTAAAAATTCAAACTTGAAAATTCAACGTTAAGGTTTTTTTTTAAATTTACGTTGCAAATTTGCAATCTACCTACTCTACAACTTAATATTACCTACACAGAGTAATAAGCAAAGCAAAGTCGTCCCAGTCGATTGTAAAGCTCGTTTATTAGCTGATTACCGTGGTCAGTACTTCTTCTTGCTTTGGATTTATTGGTATGTGGAGTGATTGCATCTTTTATGAAGGGAACTCAAAGATCCGCATGAAGAGTTTGATTTGACACATACCATGGTGTATGAGCTATCATTTGTAATGTTTTAGATTGTTCTATTTTTCTTATTTCAATTTGACTTTCAATTTAAAAACGGAAATTTTGTTTAAGCTCAATGTGTCAAATTTGAAATCGGAAGGCAAAGTTTATAAGTTTATTACATAAACTTTGAAACTTAAATTATTGGTTTGAATAGACGATTTCACTGTAAGATAGTATGAAATAGATATATTCTACCATATTTGGTTTCTTTTTTTAACAGTTATACCATTTTAGACCAGTGCCGAAGCTGCCAAAAATTATGAAAAAGGAAAAAAAATTATAGTAGGATGAAACCTATTAGAAAAGAAAGGGAATACCCTTAAAATGAAAGGAAAAATAAATTACGGGCGATCTGAGGTTGGGAAGTGGTAGGGGGTGAGTTTTTAAGGGTAAAAATCGGTTAATCTCGATTTCCGGCAAAACTACAAGTTCTATGGAAAAAAATTAAATGACAAAGTTGTAGGTAATAAAAAGATCTACAATTTTTGTATTTAAACTTTTTCTCCTTAACCTCAAAATTCATGAGAAAAATTCAAAAAACCACATTTTTGGTTTTTAATTTTTATTTTATCAAAACAAAATTTTTTTTCATGAAACTTGGTGAAAACTTACCTTGTTATGTCCCAAATATACTGGAATTTTTTTGATTTAAAATAATAAATTTTTCATCTTCTTTTAAGTCGATTCCGAAAAAGCACCCTAATTTTTAATCGAAAATTCTCACGTCAAAATAATCTGATATTTCAGAAAAGTCGGTGGGCTTTTTGAAATCTCTACTTTCTGATGGTGTTAAAGAAAATATACATTACTATGAAAAATCTTTTCATAAAATGCAAAAAACCGAAAAATGCTAAAATTCGAATTTTTTTTTAAATCTTCATGTACAATTTTGAGGTATTTATTAAAATTTTTACTTTAATTACTCGGAAAACGTTAACTTCCATGGTAGATTAATAAACCAAAAAATTGAAAGTCGAAATGTACTACTATAACTAACAACTAAATGGGTTAATATTTAATATAATATGTCATCAAAAAAATTTTGAGAAATTAGAATTTTCTTTAAATAATATGCGTACATGCCTATTTATTTCTATTTTGAGTGTGTGTCTGTGTGACCTTCGTAAAATTGTAGCCCATCAAAAGGTATTTCATAGGGAAGTTAGGGTGGAATGGGCTAGAGACGTTAAGTGGGGAATGGGCTAGGAGGGTCTGGGCCTTAAGCGTCAAGTACACGGGGAGAGTTTACAAGCTACAAGCCGGCTTTTTCACAAGCAGCTCGTAAACTAGCCCAGTGTACTCGATGCACTCGCTCCGTTAGCTGCTTGTAAAAACGCTCTGGAAAAAGTTGAACTGCCGGCGACTTTACACGCCGCTCGCCGGATTTTGAGCGAGCTAGCTTGTAAACTAGCTTCGTGTACTCATAGTAGCTTGTGCACAAACGAGTTAATTAGACGACAACACGTGGTTTCCACACGCCAGCTAGTTGGCTATTGAGCAAGTGGGAAATTTTGTGTGTACTCGACTACTAGCGCACGCCCCGACTCGCCGGCTTTTTACAAGCCAGCTTGTTAGCTTGTAAACTCGCCCCGTGTACTTGACGCTTTACTAACTGTTATTTCGTAGCAGCTTGTAAAAACCGGATCCAAACGAGATCTGTGTTCCAATTCCAACGCTTTACTTATCTGAATTTTATGTAGAACTTTCTGCTTGAAAATGACATAAAATTAACTTTTCAAATTAAATTAAGTAAGTTTATTGTAAGCCAAACTTTTTGTGCTGTAATGTTAATCTCTTGGTCATGTAACTTTTATTATGTGTGTGCCCTGCTGTCATTCGATTGTATCTTAAAAATCCTATTCACATTCTTTTATTATATAGTTGATTTCATATTTTGTATTTTGTGTTAACTTTATGAAAATATTTTTGGAGAAATGTATTTTTTTGTAATAAAATGAGTAGTTTATTTGACATTTTTCTATTGTTAACCTTTAATGACCCTGTGATTTATCATTAAATTGGTACCTTATAGCATCAAGCATAAATAATGTGGGGAAAAATGAATCAATTGCACTAATATGCAATGTAAAATTATAATAGTGTAATAGGGTGGGTTCTTTCAAACCAACCGATTTAAATTTCATCATTAAAAAATATTTCTACTCAATAGTACGATTTACGTGTATATTTCTATCTAATGAGATTCTCTATTACATAAATGTAATGAAAATTGAATAAATCAACTTTTTTTACCGGAAAAAATAGCAGTAGTCACATTTTTTTTAATAAAATCTTATTCTTTATATTTACAACTATGTTTTTTTGTGATATTCATGTTCGATGGATTTGTAATTTTTTGGCTTATTAATCTACCATGGAAGTTAACGTTTTCCGAGTAATTAAAGTAAAAATTTTAATAAATACCTCAAAATTGTACATGTAGATTAAAAAAAAATTCGAATTTTAGCATTTTTCGGTTTTTTGCATTTTCTGAAAAGATTTTTCATAGTAATGTATATTTTCTTTAACACCATCAGAAAGTAGAGATTTCAACGAACAAAAAGCCCACCGACTTTTCTGAAATATCAGATATTTTGACGTGAGAATTTTCGATTAAAAATTAGGGTGCTTTTTCGGAATCGAGTTAAAAGAAGATGAAAAATTTATTATTTTAAATCAAAAAAATTCCAGTATATTTGGGACATAACAAGGTAAGTTTTCACCAAATTTCATGAAAAAAAAATTTTTTTGTAAAAAATAAAAATTAAAAACCAAAAATGTGGTTTTTTGAATTTTTCTCATGAATTTTGAGGTTAAGGAGAAAAAGTTTAAATACAAAAATTGTAGATCTTTTTATTGCCTACAACTTTGTCATTTAACTTTTTTCGATAGAACTTGTAGTTTTGCCGGAAATCGAGATTAACCGATTTTTACCCTTAAAAACTCACCCCCTACCACTTCCCAACCTCAGATCGCCCGTAATTTATTTTTCCTTTCATTTTAAGGGTATTCCCTTCCTTTTCTAATAGGTTTCATCCTACTATAATTTTTTTTGGTTTCAAATATTATCTACCCTGGTCTATTTGCTACGAAAAGTTCCTAATAATTTTGTTGTTATGTTTGTCGCCCTGATTACACTACATATATTTTCCCCCTTCTTTTTGCTGCTTTGCTCTTGTTTACATAAACATAACCTCGATTATTTGTTTACAACTTTTAGTTTATACCGTATAATGTGTACAGATAGGTGGGCAAACAAAAATTGAAAAGTAAACAAGAACGAGAAACAATTAAAAAAGCAAAAATTGAAACAAAACAGCTACTAGAATGGAAACGGTTATGAAAAAACCGCAAAAAAATTCAAAAACATGCTTAGGGTTTTTCATTAAATAAGTTAGAAATAGTTATTTTCCTTTCTTATATTGGCGATAATGTTAAAGTAAGCCAACAACATGGTAGAGTTTCTGTCTTCTTCTTTTCAAGGTTGAATATACAGCGAAATCGTCTATTATACCCTGTTCAAGTCACCAGCCGTTGCACGTCATGTCGTCATAGCTTAAAACTTACTAAATCAATTGATACGACAAAGCGACGTAGGCGCACCAAGTGGTAAAATTCTGAACCGTTGAAAGTGAGACATATGTTCATGCTTTATTACTCTTGTAGTTTGATTTTGTGTAAATTGTGTAGTTTTTTACATTATTATTTGAAATTAATTGTGGATGAAAACAAAAAAAGTTTAGCAAAAAGCAATATTTATTGTAGTGTACCTCATGTTCGTCATATTACGCTGAAAATTGTTCTTTTCATATTTTCCAAGCTGATTAAAGATGAGGATTACTTTTTTAATAAGTTTAATTAAAGCTTAAGGAGTACTGGTTGAGTTAGTAGAAGAAAAAGTTCCAGTGTTTTTTTTTTTTTAGTTTCTTAAGATCGTTTATTCTTAATTGTCAATAAATATAACAGTTACTTTTCGCTGTAAACTAGACAGCTTCTTCGGACATGTACATTTAATTTTTATGATTGAATGAAAGTTAAAATTTGTAAGGGTATACGAAAAAGTGTGATGGGTTTTCGTATACCTACCCTTACAAATTTTAACTTTTACTCAATCATAACAATTAAATGTACATGTCCGAAGAAACTGTCTAGTTTACAGCGAAACGTAACTGTTACATTTATTGACAATTAAGAATAAACTATCTTAAGAAACTATAAAAAAACCACTTGAACTTTTTCTTCTACAAACACATTTTTTAATAAGGGTACAAAATTTGAATTGCCAATTAGCAAATGATTCATTCTTAAATTTGTAAGCATAATTCGAACAAATTTTGTTTGAAGAAAAACGTCCAGCCTTTAAAATTTCCTTTTAGCAGTCACGACAAATATGCTCATGTAGAGTTAGCATACAAGCGATCAAGAAGACTAGAACAAAGAAAACCAATGCCAGAAGCAACTTAAGTATTTAAGTAATGAATGAAGATCCCATTGTGGATGACCCACAATAAAATATGTTCCGCATTAAGAACGGCTTTTCCTCCTTGTAATGGTCTTAATCCAACTCCAATGAAGTCATAATATCAGTTAATGATATTAATGGCATTTTAAATAGCAACTGAACACAATTAACTTGCGAAATAAACCAAGGTAAACAAATAACTAAAAAGTCAGCTGTCTCACATTCGACAGCCATCGTGATTTTTTGTGCTGCCATCTATATTTACTTTGTTTCGCGAATGACGTGTAATCAGCGTTGTCAAATGTACGTGTTGTCAGACTGACGTTTTTAGGTTAGGAACAAATAGATACTGTATACCCAGTGATTGGAAGTAGCACGCTACTTTTTGCAGTAGCAGAAGAAATAGCGCGCTATTTTTCCTACAAAGTAGTTTTTTATGTAGCGCGCTACAGTACACTAAAAATAAATATTGCTTCTGCGCCGCTACATTTTCCGCTAATGAAGGCGACCCCCGCGGCCCGGTGGGTCATATGACTCATATGTACCTGTCGATGTTCAAATGGAGCCTTCACTTTTCTTAGTTATTCACATTACTGAATAGTGAATTTAAATCAGTGTGATTGTTGTATGTGTGGAAAAGTAGCTAATAAATGTAGCGAAATACGTTTTTTTGCATATAGTAGTTGTAGCGAACTACTTTTTTGTCAAAGTAGCTGAAAAAGTAACGAACTACTTTTTTTGAAAAATAAAAGTAGCAGTAGCTAACTACTTTTCAAAAGTAGTTTTTCCAATCACTGTGTATACCTATGTAATAATAAAATACAACAACTAATGTAGACATAAACAATATAAGAGTACTGATAAGTACTGTTTTTAGTTAAGGCAATTTAAAAAAAAATAGCTTAAGTGCGTACCGGTGAATTTAACAAAGTAAACAAACTTGACGTGACAACATCGAGATATTTTATGAGTTTATATTCGCACTACGTTTTAAGTTGTAAGTACGAACTGCAAAGTGTGCGACAAGGATAAAATATGGTCGCTAACCCTACACGATTAATGACTTTTAATACCAACTGTACTTACGATGACATTTTGGCTTTAATGCAAATTTTATTAAAGTTGCTTAGTAAATTATAATTATAGAATTGGTACACGAATAATGACGTGCAACGGCTGGTCACTGGAACAGGGTATAGTACCCAAGCTAAAAAATTGAAGACTTAGAACGTAAATCCGAAATGTTATCTGAATTTCGATCACTTGAAACGAAAGATCAAAATGAAGCTCGGAAATTTAAAATCCTAATTCAAAATTCAAAACGTTGAAATCAGAATACGATAACTACACTTACGAAATTCTAAACTGGAAAATACAATATCCAAAAGTCGAAACACTAATTAATTTCGACACATCCTATATCCTGTTGATATCGGGATCATTAGTGTTTTATCGATATTAGACATTCTTGCTTTTGTAAAAGCAATTGACGATTAATCACATCATCATTTGAAATGTTTACTTATATTGTTATTATAGCCAAATCGAATTTCCAAAGATTGCCGTTATATTATAGGTAGGTACTTTTATAAATATGTACGCAATTTTAACTTTCGCCTATATCAGCATCTTTTTCTTCTTTTTTTTTTGAAATTTTTGGCTTTAGAAATATGTTTCTTATTTTATTCGCTCCGCGTACTTGTACTACAGTAGAATTTTTTGCCAGTAAATCGTCATTAACACGTCATTCTTAAATAATCTGTTAAAACATCTATATTATTGCAGTAATAATACTACCTACTTTTACTGAACAATGGGAATGGGTATTACCTTTACGGTACATCTAATTAATACACCAATAATTTTTATTGATGCAGAATTATGTTTTGAGGACTTTACAACTTATTTAAACAGACTTTTGTTAAGTATTTTTTTAAAAATTTAACATATAAGCGGATTAGTGAATAGCTTACTATCTTTATAACATTGAAACACTTGTGGTCATATAGCTATATGGTTAACATTTATGTAATGATACTAATGATGAGTTGCACCAAGCTTTTAAGAATGCTAGTGTTGCACACAACACATGGTTTCTTTGCATTGAATAAACAAAATGTTTCTTTGTTTCTTCTGCGTAACGATTTTGCTTACTGCAAAAAATACATATACTTTTATACATTCCATACTTGTTTCAAAAAAGTACTGCCGTTTTAATTTCTAGATTTCAAGAATGTTTCAAATCCCAGACTGGCCCCATGATAGACCGTTTTGGACCGAAGAAAGTTTAAATTCTCTTTTGGAAAACGCAGAAAATGTGGACGAGGCACCTATTTCACTTGAAAGCATTATAGAATCTAGTAATGAATTTCCAATCGCCTTTCCTATCGACAGTGTACGGTGTAGTACTCTTAACCGAACGATTCCCAAACAAGCGCTGGAAAAATACATAAATTCTGCGTATCCTGTAATTCATGAAAATGCGCTACCGCTACTTACCTCATTATTACATCATAAACGCAGATTTGGAAATGCGCGTGAACGAGAGTTTTACCAAAATATGACTGTGGTAGAATTAGTGGACCGGTTACTCTCAAAACGAGCAGTTACCTTTTTAAACGCCCACGATAATTATTTACTTATTGATGGTACAAAGGGATTTGGTAAATGGGAAAAAATTGGCACCGAAGCAGAAACAGAAAAACTAAATTTGGAAAACTGCATCAGCTATGATGAGATTAAATTATCCGCCCTTCTATCAGTTTCGTCTCGCACCCATTTCATTAATAACGGAAATCGCTATAATGAAGGAGTTACCAAAAGAATTAATATTGAAAATGACGGTGTAATAATAGGACTCATTGGCACACGTTTTGAGAGACCAAAAGTAATGGAATATGCTGAAATTGTTATAACGGAAACCCAAAATACACATGGTAACGGATACGGAAATCCATTCGTTCCAACGTTAAGAACAATTTTTTCGGGATTTTACGGAGAACCCTGTCTAGTTTACGAAGATGCTGTTTCATTAAAAAAAGACAATCCTACTCGTTTTAAAGAATTAGATGATGGCATTTTATTCGACAATAATGTTTATTCTAAACGATTAGCACTTTCTATGGATACTTTACTGTTCGAAGCCAATCAAAGGGCAAAAAACCAAAAAACCACAGCTTTTGTACATGTTGTTGGTCTGGGACTTGGCGTATGGAAAATTTCGCCTCATCAAAATTCTCTTTTCCTGGACACGTTTGCGAAAAGGATTATGTAAGTTAAGAATCAATATTTTCACCCATAATCTTGGTTTCAAATTTCCCACTTGATTGGGTCGCAGGAAAAACAATTTTTTACAAAAATATTTAAAGGGGTAGATGAAATATGTATAAGAAATTAAAGTGAACCCCATAACATAATGTAATATAACAATGTGCTTGTTAAAATTTAACTAGGTATTTAATTCATTTATCTCTTTTCAGTTCATTGGGGAAACATCTTCACGCAATATCCGACATCGTCTTTGCATATTTTGGATCAAATTTAACATGCGGTGGTTATAAGAGTGGTGATACAATTCCCATTCCGGGACATCCAAGATCTGGAATAAAAGTAATTTTATCTAATCGTGAACCTCACACTAAACTTGCGGGCGAAGATGCGGGCAAACTATTAGTTGTGTCATATGCGTGGGATGGGAATGCCTTACCTGGAAATGAATTTTGGCTTGGCTCATTATCAGGTTCCGGAGATCCCGCAGCAGCTTGCTCTACTCAAATAGCAGAACTGCATAATCCTCATATTAACAGTAAAGTAGCGGGGAACAACCTACGAATTGCTGGCACTTTTGGTGTTATACCGTTTTCAAAATATCGGTCCGTCGCACAATTAATTAATTAAGTGGCTCCCGACTTTTTATTTTAATATAATTTTTATATTCGTTATATAAATATCAAATACCTGTTATTCTTGTTAATTCTGTGCAATAAACGTATATGTATGTTACCATAATGTGTAGATATCTGTAAGTGACCAATGATACAGTCTGTGATCAGCGCCGGTTTAACCTACTTCGGACCCTGGGCGCTGGAGATTTAGGGGCCGCCTTCATTGCTATTCGTTGTCAGTTTTTTATAACAAGGAAACACATGCTTTAATTATTGTTTATTGTAAAAATTGTTTAAAAATTTTGAAACAAATAAAGCATATAATTGATGACGGCGAAGAAAAACAACCATAGAAATGACCAATTTGTCAATTAAAAGTTTAATATTTGTGTTCTATCGATCGAACTTAAGGAAATATCGGGGACGCTAGATGAATAGAACATAGGCGTACGCCTGGCCGGACGTGTATATCGTATAAGATTATTCTTTAATATATATTTTTTATCATTATTTTTAATTACAATGAGGTTCGAGCCCTTGGGCAAGCGCCCATAGGATAAACGGCGGCTGTCTGTGACAATTTATTTTCACATACAGACAGATACAGATCTAGGTTTGCTTCTGTGCGTATTTATGTAGAGGTAGGTAGATAAGGTAAGCAGCACTAAATTGGCTAAAAAACTCATTGCAGATTTGCGTTAAAAAATAACTTTAATATTAATAATAATAGAACATTTTTGCTTGATCAATTTGAAATCACAAAATTCATATTTTATGAGTAACATAAAATTATATCAATTAAGTACGTATGTACTTACATACCCAGCTAATGGGAAAACCACCTTTGTCATTCATTTATGATAGCAAATTTTTCACATAAGTTACATACATAAAGATTAAATTTCAGTTTCATATAAGTACCTGTACTGTGCAGGTAAGTACTAAGGGATGATTGATTATTATTTTCATTTATTATTCATTTTTTGTTGGGTGTGGTCAGATATAGTTTTTGCAGTATGTTATATATTTTTCGCAATAATAAATTAGGTTTGCTCGCACCTTGGGGAGATAATTATCTAATCTTAAATTTAAAGCGCGTAGTGCTCGAATGGTCTAAATCTAAATAAATAAATAAGTATATGATTCAAATTTTGTAGTTTGTTGTAGTTTTGTAGTTAATTTTTTTTAAATTAAATTAAGTGTGGGTAATATAAGGTTAGGTGGGTAATTCAAACGTTCTTTGAGGATTATACACTCCGCGTTTTCAGACGGTGGTTCAGAAAAAAAGGTCTTGTATGATTGTTTTTCATAAAAATTCTGACCAGAACAGCATTTTCTGTCTTCTACATGTTCTCCTTGGGAAGGTTTATTAACCTTAAAGGTCGATTAACACTATACGGCACGGACCGTCAGTTTCCGGCAACGACACGACAAATTAATACATGTACGAGTATGTTCAGATTGATTCGGTAACTTCATCAGTTAACGTTTAGTAATTATCATGTCATGGATGGATCATCTAGCAACGATGAATTGGCTCTTACAGCCTTACTTTTAGGCGAAGTGAAAAAAGAAATCGAAAATGGGTACACCCACTGTTAAAAAAGAGAAAAGAGAAAATTGAAAGGAACTTTCATCGTTGATTATATGCCGAGGGAATACCATAACGGAAAATATTTATATTGGCTCACCATTAAAAACTTGAAAGTGGGTGTTCCAAAAAACGACGTTGTTTTCCTGGAGAAACAGCTTCTGCGACGTACATAATGCAATAGCCAATGGATCGAGGTTTGACGAACAAAAACATCCACCTATCAAGACCAAACCTCCCGCCCTGTGACCACTGTCTCTTCAAAACTAGAATTCTTGACGTCAAATAACGACTTGGAAAATGTGGTGGAGTCATTTTATTGCAGAATTACCAAAACAATTTTTATTTGACTTTTAACTAATAATTAGTGTTATCAGAAAAACTTTGGAATAAGTGTTAAATGGTTCATTAACACTCTTCTGACAATTGACAAAATTAATAACAAATTATGTAAGCTATAATTAAAATAGAATTAAAGTAGGTAAATACATTTCAAAAGTAACTGGTAGCTGCAGCTGCCCATTGAAAACAAGGGTACCTACTAAAAGTGCAGAAATACTAAATTTCTGCCCATAATAAAACGGATTTGAAGAGATCTCCTTAACAAAAAATAATTTGTTGAAAATGATCGAGCTTAAAGTTTTCAAAAATGCATAACCTTGCAACAATCGGTTATGGCTGTGAAAATTTAAATTAAGTACCTACTTATTATATTTTCATATTGTTCCAGAATCACGTCTTCTTCGTAGATAGAGGTATCTTCAGCATTTTGTTTTATTTGAAGGTTATAATTAATTGTTCAATCACGATTTTCATTGCGTTGTCTGTTCCATAATTGTTCTATTATGTATTTAGATGTTATTAAGAATGGCATGACAATTACAACTATGTGCATCATTAAGATATCATTACAGGAACCTTGGTGCGTATTAATTTCAGCGAACAGTTTAGGTTTAAAGACTGTGGTTCCGTGTTGGTAAAGTATTTTCATTTACCTATGCTCGTGGTCGTGTTAATTCAAAGTTTACAACAAGAGCGCAAGAGTTATATGGCTGTTAAAGAACCTATTATAGGTAGGTACTATTATGTAGGTATGTTAATTTGTATTATCATTTTACAAAAAATTTCATTGCTGTGTGTCTTTAAGGTTAACATCAGAAGAAGAGCATTTCTCCACTTAGATGACGAAAGGGGTGTTTCTGGTACAAGCAAAGAACCATTCACATAATGGCTGCGTATATTTGGAATGATACACTTTTTCTCAGACAACGAGCCAAGGCTCCTCTGTAGTCAATTTCGATTTCAACTCTTATTGCAATTATTAGGCCACCAACAATACGTCTTCATTGCTCCCCCGCGCCCTTGGGTTTATGTAGAATACATTATTTGCAAATTTTACAAGTAATCCTTGCGTGAGTGTTTAAAACTAGACTTGGTAAAATGTGTAGTTTCCTTTCTACCTGATTTTAAACTCAACAACGTTGTCGATTTTACTTGATCATATTAGAGTACATTTTATTTATAGAATAATACTGCTAATGAAACAAAAATAAGGTATCTATTTCACTGTGTCACCAGTACATGCTTATTCATATGTTCACTTGTGTAAGGTTTAATGATCTCATAACAGAAATTCAATCGTGGAATAATTTTAAACGATTGTTACAAAAATAAATTCCATATTAAGTTCGGAGATGGATAAAAATAAAACAAAGTTGAAGAGAAAGTTTATGTCTTTGGAAGACAAAATAAGAATTTTAGATCGAATTACGACAAAAATATTTTGAATTTAAGGCGATAGTCTTCCTAGATACCGATATAGCTATTTTACAGAAATAATCAAATAATGTTAAATGTTGGAAAAGCGCTTGCGATTGTAAAGGGTTTTCCAATAAGAGGTGTTATTTTGATATTCAAAGAAAAATGGAATTTTTTGAGATAATTGATGGGAGGTTTATTTCATTATAAAGAGGAAGGTATGCCGCTAATAATGGAAAAGAATATCAGCCAAATGGCCACCACGACCACGTTTACAGGACAATATCCTTTCCATGAAAGTTTCGGTAACCAAATCGCAAAGTGGCTGCCCTATGTCCTCGATAGTCTCACGAATTCCATCTTTAAGGTCTTGAATCGACGCTGGGCTGTTGGCGTAGACCTTATCTTCCACGTGTCCCCAAAGGAAGAAGTCGCAAGGTGTTAAATTACAAGATCTCGGTGGCCAATTGTGATCACCTCTTCGAGAGATAACACGGTCCGACAACTTTTCCCGTAAAAGATCAATGGTTTCGTTGCTTGTGTGGCACGTAGCGCCGTCTTGTTGAAAGTAAACGTTGTCCAGATCAATACCATCCAATTCCGGCCATAAAAAACATTAATCATCTCTCGATAGCGCAATCCATTCACCATAACTGTTGCTCCAGCCTCATTTTCGAAAAAGTAAGGTCCAATGACCCCGCCAGACCATAAACCGCACCAAACAGTCACACGTTGAGGATGGAGAGGCTTTTCAACAATAACTCTTGGGTTTTCCGAGCCCCAGATGCGACAATTTTGCCTGTTGACGTACCCACCGAGGTGGAAATGGGCTTCATCAGTCAAGATGATTTTTCGATGGAATTTCGGATCATTTTCATGCATTTGAACGACCCAATCAGCAAAGACACGACGTTGTTGAAGATCGGCCGGCTTGAGTTCTTGTGTTAACTGAACTTTATAAGCCTTAAGACCCAAGTCTTTATGCAAAATACGGTGTAATGACGTTTGTGGAATGCCCAATTCCAAAGAACGACGAGGAATGGACAAACCTATGTTTTCTTCGACACTTTGGGCTACAGCAGCAATATTCTCAGTTGTTCTTGAGCGACGTGCACGGGTTTTATTCTTCACATCATTAACTTGTCCCAACAGCTCAAATTTTTTCACCAATTTCTGTATTGCGGTCCGACAAGGTGCTTCACGACGACCCAAAAATGTTTTAATTTTTCGAACCGTCTCTGCCAAATTTTCACCATTTTTATAGTGAATTTTAATAATTTCAATGCGTTGTTGAAGCGTGTATCGTTCCATTTTTATTAATCGCGTAGTTTTTATTTGTCAAATGTAAAAAATGACAGCTTCAAAAGTGACATCTACCGAAATAGCGGGCTTCGGGCTATTCAAAATAACACCTCTTATTGGAAAACCTTTTATTTCATTCCTGATTATTAATCGTATCAAATTTTAATTATATCCATAAATAAAGAAAATAGGTTTTTACACATTTTCCAGAAAACGAATAATAATTTTGAATCCATTCTTGAATAACTTCATAAATCACACCGTTCTCTAGGTCATTTAACAATATGATCACTTTATCTCAAGTAACTAGATCAATATAACAATTTGAATGAGAGCTCATAACTAAAACAACGACTTTTAATTATGAGCTCTCATTCAAATTGTTATATTGACGTAATTACTTGAGATAAAGTGATCATATTATTAAATGACCTACAGAACGGTGTGTTTTATAAAATTATTCAAGAATGGATTCAAAATTCTTATTCGTTTTCTGGAAAATGTGTAAAAACCTATTTTCTTTATTTATGGATATAATTAAAAATTTTGATACGATTAATAATCAGGAATGAAATACAATCGCAAGCGCTTTTCCAACATTAATATTATTTGATTATTTCTGTAAAATAGCTATAGCGGTAGTTAGGAAGACTATCCCCTTAAGCAATTTTAGGAACATAACTCCGGTTTTTTACTTCCCGAGTACCAAGTAAAAGGGAAGTATTGTATTAGGTAGTGTTCCAAAAAAAAATTGACCAATGCAAATTTTTACATACCTTTACGTTTGTGACTACGCAGATTCAAAAAATTAAAAAACGCCCTATACTCAGAAACTATTAAAGTAATCGAAATGCTGTTTTGGCCATTCGATTGCATTCGGGCCAAGGACGAAAATGCTGATATTACCTTTGATGACGATACTTCCGGTATACCTATCGTGACCATACGTTCCGTTTTCAAAGGGCCGTGCATTTTTCCGGTACACCGTCCCGGTGTCCCCGAGAAAAACCCCGGGACGCAAAATTGTCCCGTTTTCACAAACACCGCGAAAACTGGCGAACTGGATGATAATATTTTTGCCTGAATCTACTAAAAATCTACAAAAATAATTTCAAAAAATACCGGAAATCTACATTATACCCCATAATATAACTTTATATGTAATATTAATAAATAATACACCGGGTCATCCTCTA
Source organism: Pyrocoelia pectoralis (assembly GCA_036250285.1). NCBI lineage: Eukaryota > Metazoa > Arthropoda > Insecta > Coleoptera > Lampyridae > Pyrocoelia > Pyrocoelia pectoralis. Next base: position 13,196,714 of record CM070075.1, read on the forward strand.
ATACTGATAACAGTTTGAATTTCGCGCGTAGTGTCCGGGCAATCAGCTAACTTTGACAGCTCTGAGGGCAAACCAATGAACTGTATACTTGGCACGTATATTAGTATACAGTTCATTGGGGCAAACAAACGCTACACAAAACACGTATTTTCAGTTTACGTGGGCTAAAATCACAATTGTGAATGCAACTCTCACGTTCCCTTAACGCGCGCAACCTGTACACGCAACACTATATAGATAGGCTGTGCTATTACGAATAGAAAAAATTCATACATCGAACGAACCACAGTATATACGAACCAGTATGATATCTCGTGACGTCACGCGCTAAACTTTCTGTGACCTTCAACGCTGCTCGGATGAGAATCTCATCCGACGGCCATAGACGTGCACAGTGAAAAGTAAAATAAATCGTGGAGGGGTGCGTTCAAGGTCCCTAAGAGCTCTGTCCATTTATGAATGAAATGCGTAGGAGTTATTGTACTGGTTCGTTTATATACTGTGGAACGAACTACAAGCAGCAATTACTGCGGAAACTTGAAAGAATTACACCTGCAACTTTGGAAAAAGAGTTCGACAATTGGATTTGGAACAAAGTAGGAATTGTGTCGTGAACATAACGGTGGACATTTCGAGCAATTTATATACAGGGTGGCCCAACGAAAAGGTAACAGATGGGTTTCTGGCTAAAAATTTTTTTTCTTTGAGAAATGCAAAAACACGTCAATTTTTATATCAAAGGGCACAACTTTTGTCATGATTTTCAACCTGAAATGATTTCATCCCTTAGCGTTATAATTATAATTTAAATAGGGATAATGGGGCAAGTGATACGTCATTTGAAAGGTCTTTCTTTTCTGAATTAAGTGCACTAGTTCTTTTTAGTTTTTTTTATTTTTAACAAAAAAATTGAAGTTGCAACCATGGAAAATGAGGAAAGAGTTTTGATGCATTTAAAATCGGAAAAAGCGGGGAGAGGTCAATTGTTTTTCTTTAGAGAAGCCAGGTATTTTTACTGCCATTTGACAACATTGTTTCACTCTTTAGGTCCAGATTTTGATTAAATCGTTCCCGTACATTTTGCAAATGCAATGAGTCAAAAAATAAATGGTCAAGTTACGAATGGGATACATTCTAAAATATTGGTATGTTTTCGGGTTTAGGATAGGAATGTATAATAATACAATACATTTACTGACATAATCTGAAATCTGAAAAACTCAAGTATTTTGAATGGTAACGAATCTAATTTAATTAATTCTTGTTGATTATAAATTAATCTGAGGTGGTTTACAATTTTATTATTTCTATGTGAAATGATTTCTAAGTTTGGCATTTCTGATAGTGCTGGTGTAATGGGTCTTTCTTGATTTATTCACAACTTTACCTTGAACAAGTATCAAAAGGCGCCAATTCTCATAGAATTCTAATTTCAACCAACTTCAAATCTGTACCTAATTATGGCATGTACTATATGCAATATATATGTATAACTACTCCTCCCCCTCAGACACAAGCGCACCGGATTCTGCACAAATGAGCCATTGTTTTTCTTTCCACCCTTAAGGGAGATGGGAGCGGAGAGGGTGACGAACAATTTGTAAATCACGAAAAAAGGTTGGAGGAAAAAAAGTAAAGAAAGATCGTTTTTTCCCCTTTCCGCCCGACAAAAAGGGGTTGCAGTTGGTGGTGAAATTTGCAATTTGAGAATTGTTTTTTATGGAAAATCCAAAAGTGCAATGAAAAATAGGTGTTCCCATTTAAGTTTTCAAACCTCACCCCCGCTCCACCCCACAGGAGGGTGAGGGTGATGTTTACGTGTATATTTTGACTTTAATGGCGTCCCGAGGGCGAACGAGTAATCCGATCAAAAAATTTACCAGAGAAGGCACTGTGAGGACGAGCATTGACACGGATCAGAACAATTCTAGAAGTCAGCATGCCTCTTCTTGTGTTTTGAACAGCTCTTTGTAATGTGCGGTAACTCCACAAGCAACACTCCCAAAAAACAGTTGCCATAACCTTATACGGTTGTTGAACGTTTGTTTAAATGTTTTGAGTTTTGAGAATTTGCGTGCACCCACTGTGGCCACTGTTGTGGTTGTCGGTTCATTTCCCCACATCTCATCACAATGGATTTCAAAAAATCTTCTTCATCAGTAAGTATACCTACTTAAAAAAAAACTGAAATAATTAGGAACGCTGGTTGTATAATCGTCTTGAGACAAATTGTGTAATTTTGAAGCCAAAAATATACAAAATGAGTAGAAAACGAAACAATTTTAGGCGAACTTTCAAGCCACAAGGTAAGTAAACGTACTATCTATTATTTGCAAAAAGTTACACAAGAGTGTGCCCTAGATGCGGGTTTTTAGTTTATAAATATGTACAGTTTTTATATGAAAATAAATATTATTATTGATAGATTTATGGATTTTCTAACAGATTGCGTCTTTTTATATGTTCCTTTACTCGGTGGTATTATTAATAATTTACGAACTTGATACCTGCTATTTAAGCGATTATTAGATAGGTATTTAAGATGTCCATACGAAGTGGGCCCTGCGCGGATGAGGGCCCCACGGTATCCCGCCTGTCCAGCCCGGCCCTGACTTACACCTAACCATCTAAATGTTTATTTTCAATTCTATATTTTTTATAAAGTTTTTAAACGATTACATACTCGTTTGTTTTCAACTCGCGGTAATTCGAAAATCTCATTATAGTAGTCAGATACAAAGTTATATAAAATATTTGTATTAACATTTTCATAAAATTGAAATTTTACATTCAACAAGTACGGAGAATTTGACTGAAAACCCGGAATCTCCGAGTGAAAATAACCACGTTGGCAACCATAAATGTGATCGACAATCGAAATACAAAGAACGACAAGTAATTCATAATTATACAAATTGCAATGCTAGGAAAAATGTTAAGTAAGATAATCCCCTTACAATCTTAATGAGTATTTAAACATATAACATACATATATTGTATGTATTTAAATATACCTCCTGCAAATTTGGCAACATCGTCTGTAGTAATTTAAAGAAATCTGCTTAATAATACCTTCCGGCCCACCCACTAGATGGCCGAGCCTAACTTTACCTTTCTCATTTGATTTTTTTTGTAAATCGCGTAACGCATTTTTAAAAATAATTCTATTATCTTTGAATATGGAAAAAAAAGCTTTAAGTGCCGCCTTAGGAAATAATTCAACGTTTCCATACCACTATTTACTTTTTTTCTATTCACATTACAGCGGATGTCATTTCCTAAAAACGATTTTTCTATTATTGCGATTAACTAAAAAACCAAGACAGATAAAGCCATTTTCTATAAGTACAGTAGTTCTTCCCATCATTGCAAAGAATATACGGTATCGATAATTAGTTAGACTTCAACTGTAAAGACAGCATATCCGAAGAAAGTTTTGTCAATTTTTCAATATGGCCGATTGACTACAGAGGAGCCTAAATGTGATATTGCATTATCGTAACATTTTCTACAATTCGACTATAAACGCTGGAATCCCCATCTCCAATTACGTGTTTATATTTATAAAATTTGCAAAGCCAACAATGTTTTGTAAAGAACATTATGTAATTATAAATTTCAATAGAAAATTGTAAATAACTCTGTAATCATTGATTTTAGGTATAGGAACATGGTATATCAATTTAAAGGAAATTTATTTCTGCATCGAATGGACTGCTACTTAAATAGGCATTCCATTTGAAAAAAGAGAATTTTTAAAATTTTTCGTAAGTGGAAATGTCAGATACGTAACCGCGGCAATTTTCAACCAACTGCAAAAAGTTGGTTACTAAATTCGTCCGAATGTCTGTGCGTTGCGTTGCGTTGGTCGATGTTACAAGGTTTACAAAGCTGGAAGTGGTGTCATGATGTTATAGAAAATTCTTTACTGATTCCAAATCTCTGATAAATTTTTTGATCGGATCACCCGTTCGCAGTCGGGGCGCCATTAAAGTCAAAATATACACCCTTTAATATCTCGAGAACGACACATTCAATTACAAAAGGAAAAAAACACGTTTCCTTTATTTTTTGAAACCTATTGAGTCATGATACGTAAACATCACCCTCACCCCTCTCTGGGGTGGAGCCGGGGTGAGTTGTGAAAACTGAAATGGGAACCCCTATTTTTTATTGCACTTTTGGATTCTCCATAAAAAACTATTCTCAAATTGCAAGTTCCACCCCCAACTGCAACCCCTTTTTGGGAGTATAAAGGGGGAAAATTGTACATGTCCGCAGAAAAACGATCTTTTTTACTTTTTTCCCCCTAAAATTTTCTCGTGATTTACAAATTGTCTGTCACCCTCTCCGTTCCCATCTTACTTAAGGATAGAAAGAAAAACAATAACTCATTTGTGCAGAATCCCGGGGTGGTTGTGTCTGAGGTGGGGAGGGGGGGGGGGGGTTAATTATATACATATGTATTGTATGTATTATACTTATATCAATGTCATAATCAGTTACAGATTTGAAGTTGGTTGACATTAGAATTTTGTAAGAATTCGCGCCTTTTGATATTTGTTTATTATCTATAAACGGGGGTACACGCGATTCTCGCGTTTTGCGTGCTTTGGGGGGAGGGGGTATCTATGATTGTAGGTTGTAATAGCTTTTGTTTTAAAATATCACACTTTGTTGAGCTGGCTTAGTTGCTTGAAAATAGAAAAAAAATTTACATTTTTGTACCTTTTCAGATTTTTGACCCTGTAGGTATCTGTAATTTAGCAAGTTATTGAAGTAACTAAAATAAAGGACTACATTTACTTACATTTGACGTAAAAATCACAAAAATGGGTTGATATTTCGTAAAGATATACGAATTCGTTCCTACCTGCTTATAGTAAATTTTTACCAATTATTAAAAAAATGTAAAATGCAAACTTTTTGGAATAGATTTGAGACCAAAAATACATAATGGCCCTTTCACAATGTTAATTACGTCTTTGCACATAGTCTTTGCCCAAAAATTAACGAAAATATAACAAATTCCGTGTGAACTTCATAAGGATAGTTTAGAATGAATTTTGAATGTAAAAGAACTCAATTTGGATACTGGCAACTTTTTCGGAATACGAATGGCCTTAGAGAGAACGTTTTAACATTCATTTTTAACTATAGTAAAACTAAAAATACCATAAAACATAAAATGTACAAATAGAAGCTGGTCTAACGTTGCATAACATCTGTTTTATAGAAAGACCTTCTCTACCTTAAACAGTTTCAAATTTTTGTTTATTTCACTAACTAAAGGCCACCATTTACACGTATATGTACAGCAGTAAATATGGATTTTACTTCCTCATAATTACAATATAAGTTGTAAATTTAGAAGTATAGTCAAAGTATAGGTATTCTCTTTGGTATAGTGTAACGTAACAATACACTTGCCACCTACTTTCATCAATAGATATTAAGTTAAATATGTAGACAATAGCTATTTATCTACCAAGGGAACAAAGTGATTAATTTTCTCCCGCGGGTGAAGTTTAATGCCCTCGCTTCGCGTCGGGCATTAAACTTCACCCGCGGGAGAAAATTTCACTTTGTTCTCGCGGTAGATATATGATTTTTTCTTATATGTGAATTTATTTTCCGTTCACAACAATTATACGTTTGGTATAGTTTACCATTGGTTATTTTTAAAAAATACATCAGGAAGGCTTTTCCCATGTGTCACAATTTTTAATTAAATATATTTCATCAATATCTCATCATTTGTAGATCGGTATTAACGCTTTTTGAAATGTCTAATGAGAATTCAGACTCTTATGTAGAAAATACATCAGCCGAAATATTAGAATCTGCTTAAATTATTATTCTAACTTAAATTTATATTTTTTATAGGGAGAAAAAGTTTTTAAAAAATCCCAAGGGAGAAAAAGTGTAAAAAATTTCCCAAGGGAGAAAAAGTGGTACTTTGCTCCCTCAAAATAGGGAAAATATATCCACTTTCCACTCACATATAAGAAAAAAACATTTTTCTCGGTGAAAACATTCGACTATTATATATGTTACCTACGACATCGTTCATCGTTCAAAATCTCTAAATTCGAAATAAGCACACAAACATGTAAGTACATTTCGACAGTTACCGAAAGAAGGTATCGGGACACATAAATTAGTCTACGATGAATGCTGTTACTACTTTTTACATCATTTTAACCACGAAAAAGTTAACACGAGGCATAATAGAATCATTTTTCATCATTTAAATAACTTTTCAACTTGAAATAATTAAATTTCCATGTTATCGAGAAAAAGTTTCCGATACTTGTCATTTTGAAAATTTTCGCGAAAATACCTTCTGGCATTGTTTTAATGTTCGAAATGGGTTAAGGACCTCGGACAGACAAACTTTGCATGTTTACACAAAATTTTTACCCAAAAATAAGCACAAATAGCGAATTCTATTTTACACGTAAATCTCCATAAGGAAACTTTGAACGTATTTTCTAAGTAAAGAAAATATATTTAGACACAAATACCGCTTGAATAAGATGACGGACTTTTATACTAAAATGTTTAAAACTTACTTTGAAAAAAATTTGTGCAGATATTTACGTAGTTTGCGGGGTATCTATAATTGTAGCCTGTAGCATTAATTTGTAGGTTATAAATAAGGTTATTTTAAAATATCACATCCGCATTCGTCAGGATTCGGCGACTGTCGGAAAAGTGCACAGCAACACAAACATATACACACGTCTCGGTTATTATATAGTGATTATTACAGACAAAATTGTGTCTCAATCTTTTGACATTGAGAACCTAAAATCCCATTTCCCTAACTTTTATCATTTTCGATTTTCAATTTTTTATTTCCTAAACAAGATCTTGAAATTTTTCAGTGAAAATTTTTTTTTATCAACAATCAAAATTGCTACGCCGGTTATTTTAAAATAAAGATGTTGATGCTCACTTCCGGTATTTCCGGAATTGCTCTCATTTGGAAAATATTTTTATTTAATAGATTTTAAACACGGTATGTCGCACCATTGACTTTATACAAAAATCAATGGTCGCATGTGCAAAATTTCAAATTTCTAGCCTTTACAATTCTAGATATTGATATACAGGGTGGGCCATTGAAAAGGTAACACGAATGTTTTGGGACACTTAGACAAATTTCTTTAAAAAACCCTCGGACACGTCGATTTTTTATTTTTGGGGGACAACTTTTGATGTCAAATTTGACGGTGTCAGGTCAACCCCCTAGCTCCAGCAACCCCTAACTCAAGAATTTAAATAGGGAAAGGGTGTTGAGCGGCCCCTCATTTGAAGCGTATTTTAATTCTCTATTCGACAGTATTATCGAAATTAGTTTTATTCAACTTTTTTCCACCCCCATGAAAAGCACCCTCTAGATTAACTAAGCTGAGGGTGTTGTTTAGGAAAATCCTGAAATGTGCCGTTCAAAAGGTCAAAGGTGGCGTGTTTAAGGATTTTTCCTAAACAATACCCCCACCTTAGTTAATCTAGAGGGTGCTTTTCACGGGGGCGAAAAAAAATTGAATAAAATTAATTTTCATTTACACTGTCGAATAGAGAATTAAAAGACGCTTCAAATGAGAGGTCGGTCGACTCCCTTTCCCTATTTAAATTGTTGAGTTAGGGGTTGCTGGGGCTAGGGGGTTGACCTGACAAAGTCAAATTTGACATCAAATTGTGCCCTTCAAAAGGTCGAAGGTGGCGTGTTTCAGGATTTTTCCTAAACAACACCCCCACCTTAGTTAATCTAGAGGGTACTTTCCATGGGGGAGAAAAAAAATTGAATAAAACTAATTTTGGTACATACTGTCGAATAGAGAATTAAAAGACGCTTCAAATGAGGGGTCGCTCGACACCTTTTCCCTATTTAAATTGTTGAGTTAGGGGTTGCTGGGGCTAGGGGGTTGACCTGACAAAGTCAAATTTGACATCAAATTGTGCCCTTCAAAAGGTCGAAGGTGGCGTGTTTCAGGATTTTTCCTAAACAACACCCCCACCTTAGTTAATCTAGAGGGTACTTTCCATGGGGGAGAAAAAAAATTGAATAAAACTAATTTTGGTACATACTGTCGAATAGAGAATTAAAAGACGCTTCAAATGAGGGGTCGCTCGACACCTTTTCCCTATTTAAATTGTTGAGTTAGGGGTTGCTGGGGCTAGGGGGTTGACCTGACAAAGTCAAATTTGACATCAAATTGTGCCCTTCAAAAGGTCGAAGGTGGCGTGTTTCAGGATTTTTCCTAAACAGCACCCCCACCTTAGTTAATCTAGAGGGTACTTTCCATGGGGGAGAAAAAAAATTGAATAAAACTAATTTTGGTACATACTGTCGAATAGAGAATTAAAAGACGCTTCAAATGAGGGGTCGCTCGACACCTTTTCCCTATTTAAATTGTTGAGTTAGGGGTTGCTGGGGCTAGGGGGTTGGCCTGACAAAGTCAAATTTGACATCAAAAGTTGTCCCCCAAAAGTAGAAAATCGACGTGTCCGAACGTTTTTTTAAGAAACTTGTCTATAAGTACCGACGGTTACCGTGAGACTGAGACACCCTGTGTACAATAATATCACAGATGTATTAGAAGTGATAATATAATAAGCTTCGAACATATAACAAATATTCGAAGATAATAAGGCAAATTTTCCGTTTCTCGGAAACCGGATCTCAGCATTATTGAAAACAATTTACCAGGCATTTTGTCGCGTGGGTTTCAAAGGCGCCTATTGTTTCGAAATTTTGTGTTAATATAGACGTTCTCCATATGACAATTAGACGTTCTCCATACAAAGTCGAGCGGTACCGAAGTCTAAGCCGCGTCCACATTATGTGGAATGGTGTCGATCGACACGGTCGATCGACAATGTTGAACAAATGTGTACGCGTCGCCCGGCTTTGTTGAACCATACTTGTCGAGTCGAACGCAACCCGAATCAAGTCTGTACGGATCAAAGGAAGTCGAATCGACAGCTGTAGTGGGGACGTGTCGAACACGTTGCTCTACATTTCTGCTAATCGTAAACTAAAAGAATTACGAAATATTTACATACTATACTGTTCAGTTCTGTTTGTGCATTTAAATATTGTAGTTCATGATCAATCAAGCAATAAATCTTTCATAAATTCCTCTATACTGTACTTTTTTCTGTCTCGGACAAGACTGGGCCTTATCCAAAACTTCCTTGGACGGCGGCGACGGCGACGGCGACGATCTTCCTGCATTTCGCAACAACTGCAATAATAATTGCAGCAGTCGCCAAGCAGTCTCTTCTGAATCACTCATTTATACTAAACCTTTATATTTAAATTCAATTCATAATTGGGTGTGTCGCTCGACTAGTCCACATATACTGAGATAATGTGGACGTTAACAAAAGTCGACCATGTCGAGCGACAGGGTTGATCGACTTTGTCGATCGGCATAATGTGGACACGGCTATTTTAACGACCTGCTACACGTACAACTTACAACAGAGTGAAACCGTTGAGTGAGAAATCTTTTTAAGAAAGAGAGATGGACAACAAATTAAATTTATAAAATTCTCTTTTACTTTTGCCCGTTCCTATACATTTCTAAAATATGAAATTAGACGTATAAGATCAGAAATTTTATAATTAAGGAGGTGTGCTAATTTTTAATAAAGTATTCAATGTCAATTTCTATAAAAAGTCGTTAATTCTAAAAAAATTTGTTAGTTAGTTCCTAGTTTCCATAAAAACTAAGTTATTAATTAATGAAGGCTTACAAAAATTACCACACCTCCTGCACTGTGCGGTACTGATGAACATTACCAAGTTTGAAATCCGTACGTTAATTGGTTTTTGAGAAAAGTAAAAAAAACCTAATTTCTAAACCAACCAGAAATTAATATTTTTTTTTACATTTTATTATCAATTTAGCTTTTTTAAACAACATCAACAAATTGCATTAATTAAAAATAAAATACAAAGGACCTAGGAGCAGTTTACTATGTTAAATTTTATGGGTATTACTTATCCATAATGTTGTACGGAAAAAACATGCTATATCGTTCACCCGCACATATCTACGAGTATACCGGAGAGCATACGTTACAGGCCTTGGGACAGAGCCGGATATATAGGGGGGCAAAGTGTGCAATGCACACGGCCCCGCGGTTAGGCCAGCCCCGCGCTAGCGTGACTTTTTCACGATAAGGAAATAATTAAATAATAATAAATTAATCTAAGTTTTGAGTAGTAGAACAAATATAACGGCAAAGACAGCTCAGTCACTACAGTAGTAGATGTTTACTGATGCCAAGGCGCGAAACGCCCAAGAACCGCCGGCGAGTATTCGCGCGCGAAGCTTTTTGGTTTAAGCATTGACTAAAGAGTAAGTAATAGTTTCGTTTAGATTTAGTTTTTGTTAAAAAACTTATAGAAAATGACGAGCAGAAATATAGACCAAGGAAGAAGATAGGTATGTTGGCGGAACTGAAAAAGAAAGAAAGAGAAAATATAAGGAAGAATTTATTAGTAGCCTAAGTAGGCTAAGCATTTGAAAAAAATTGCTGTTGCATCCGCAGAGCGTAGTTTTTCTAAATTAAAACATTAAAAATTACCTACGCTCGATTATATCGGAACAGAGACTAGTTGGGCTATCGTTAATTTCAATTGAAAAAGCATTTGTAATGGGATAGATTTTTCCCAATTTATAGCTGATTTTGCTGCGAAAAAAGCAGGCAACATTAAATTATATTAAAATATGAAGGTTTGTTTTTTTTTGTTTCTCTTAACATACATAGTTTCGTTAATTTTGAATTTTCTGTGATTTTATTTTTATAGTTATTTTTTTATTAATTGACGTGTGTATTTTTATGAGTAAATAAAAGTTATTTTTCTTGGGCCCGAATTTATTTTTGCACACAGCCCCGCAAACCCTAAGACCGGCTCTGCCTTGGGATCTTTGAAGCAGTGCTTAAATTGTTAATTAAAAAGGGCCGGCTCGCGGTTTTACCTAAAAAGGCACATTTCTAAAAAGTAGGCACATTTTTTACGAAAAAGGGCACTTTTTATATACAATCCAAAACCACGTTATATCTTTCGTAAGCATTAAAATATGGATTAATTATTACTGCGACCAAGAGATTTATTTTGTATTTTTATAACCACTTTGCAGAGAGCTATACAGGGTGTTTTTTTGGGAGCTTTAGTTAGACGTTTCCAGGAAAGTTTGATAGGTAGATTTTTGAAAATTTGTACTTAGGGGTTACTCAGAAAGCCGAATCGATGTAAAATATTTTCAAAATGGCAGCACCTCCGGAAATACTGGAAGTAGCTACTAACTTCGTTATTTTAAATGGCAATCCCTATTTTTTATTGCATTTTTGGATTCTACGTGAAATTTCAGTTCTTTTGATACCACATATCAATATCTACATGTTATGGTTTTTAAGTTATTTTCACTTATTTAAAAAAAATGACGGATGCAGACGGTACTTTAAGAATTCAATACTTGAAAACCGTTGTAGGTATGACAACCGAGTTTTCACCAGCGCATAGAGGAGGAATAGGCCTTTCTTTTGGTGTACTTAAAAAAAGGCTAAGTTGCGTACGACCTCATCTATGGGGTTCCAAATTTAGGAAAATTCAAAGACTGAAAACTCAGATTTTTTAAATGAAATGACCATTTTCTTACTATTGCATTTGATAGAAAGTCAAAACGGACATATTTTGTTTCATCATCAATCAATTTTATTTGTTATAAATATACAAAATTTTAACAAAGGATTCGCTTCTAAACAAAACTAAATTAAACAGATTATTTAAACAGATTATTTCCCCCATACAATATCCCAGCCACCCAACATAAACCCACTATCCCTATTGTCTAACTATATCCATATACACACAGACTAATACCCTCCCTTTCTTCTTCTGCACTCTAAAACCTCTTCCATCCATTTTTTCCCCATTCCATCCTCCCCTAGCAGCCCTCTCCATCCACCCTCATGCTCCTTTAGTTCCCCACAGTTCTCCGCCAAATGCTCTATATTTTCTCTGTCTTCTCCACACAGTCTACACAGCCTCTTCTCCTCCTCCAGCCAATATTTGTTATCGTTCCCCTCATTTCCCACTCTAAATCGAGCCACTATCCTCTTGCTCTGTATGTTACCCATTCCATTTAGATATCTTGGCAAATCTTCCGTCACTAAGACCTTGTATTTTTCGTTGAACCTTCCCTCTCTTATCTTCATCCTCCTTTCCTGAGTTTGTACATCCTCGTCTCTCCTTACAATTTCCGAGGTTATATCCCGTCCCGCCTCTCTCTTCCACTTTACCTCCTCTCTTGCATATCCCCCTCTTTCATAATATCTCCTTCTTTCCTCCTGCCCCTGCCTTATTTTACCATTCTTCACCTCGTTCCACACACATCTTAAGATCTCTCCTTCATCCCTTCTTTCCATCCTTTCTTCGAAAACCATCGCTCTCCTTCCCGCTTCTATACGTAACTTCGTCATCTTTACCTCCTCCTCCACCACGTAACCCGGTGTTTCCCTGTCTAACCCCAGCACCCATCTCCAATATTTAATTTGTATATTTTCTAGTTGCGCTCTTTCCTCCCACCCCCACACCTCCGCCCCGTACAGCATCACACTTTTCACAAGTCTATCAAATAACCACGTCCTTTTCCGGATATCACCCCCCATCCATCTTTCTCCGAGGCCCCTGACATATTTTGTTATTACATGTTCCTATCCCTATCTTTAATAGTTTCTGACTTATTCTCATTTCAGTGCAATGATGCCATTTTTTTCGGATTTTTTAGTAGTTGGCTGAAAGATATGCTTGTTATGTGGAAGTGGGAAATGGTTTTAAATCGACTTGATCGCAGTTTTAAAATTCGACCTTGAAAAATTGGGCCGTTGGGATCTAAATTAATGCGAGCCGGTGAAAAACAAATAAGGGCACTTAGCCGGTTAGCTAGTAAAAAGGGCCAGCTCGCAAGGGTAAAATCAGGGCCGGCTCGCAGAGCCGTTTCTTCCAGGGCAGGCCGGCTCTTAGGGCCGGTGGGAGCCGGCACAATTTAAGCCCTGCTTTGAAGACCAGATTCTACATCGCATATTCGTGGAACATTACCAACAGGCAGAATCAAAATGCTTTTAAGATACACTAGATTCGATAGCAATGACTTCTCGTATAGAACGTGTCAAAACAGATAAAGCAGCGTCAATTACCGATAGTGCTGAAAAATCTAAAAAAATGGTAAAAACCACACCATTAGATCACAGTTCACGAGCAGCTCTTCGCGTATATGAGGAGGATAACATTTACTCGATATCCTTTTAAATTTGTTATTCATTTTGAAAAACCGCAAGAGAAATTATTGCAAGTGAGCGTAGGTAGTGTATGATGGGTTCGACGTAGGTTTTACCGTCTAATATGCTGCAACTATCTGATTTATTTAACAAACTTTATATTTACAAATGATGCTAATTCTCTTACGTCCCAAAGAAGAAAAAATCGGTTGTATTACTTTTTTCAATGCATAGGTACGAATTCTACTATGGATAAATCACTAAGCAAAGTGACACAACGAAAAAAATATTAGTTGGCCACTTTGCACTTTCAGGCATAGGTACCTAATCGATGTCTTTTCCTCAAAGACCTGACAAAGGAATTATGTCTGCCCTCCATCAAAACTGGAATTGAATGCAAATGAGAAACAGTATCGCCTGTTAGAATAGAAATTGGGCGACCAATTATGGTTGCTTTCGAAACATAAGCTGCTTCCGAACTTCTACTTCCATCAGACCATAACCCTGTTGCTGAAAGTTGTTTTGTTTGCAAGAAAAGAGCCCAAAATGTTGAAACATGTAACGAATATTCTACAAATGCTCCTTCAAAATTATAATCACTTTGAACATTTTTGAAACGATATCTTATGAGTTTGAAATAAATCTTTTTGGTTGCGATTTCTTATTATAATTCCCCAGAAAATAATTGACATTCATAATGTTCGCATGGTATCACTTTCGCCAAGGTAAAAGTGAAATTTGTGACAAAAATAGTTATAGTCCAGTAACCTTATACTTCAGACCTTGCGTCAAATCCGGTAGTTCTGATTTTTTGCTGACTTATTTATGATGTTGGCCCAATGAATAATCCAAGTTTGAGACCTCGAGCACCGAACGCAACCTTGTCATAAATCGAAAAAACCGCAACATTTTCGACTTTATTTCAGTTTTTGGCGATTTTAAGCCTAAAGGACTAGTTTTTCGATAATACCTACGCAGTAAGTTTTTAAAGTAGACTAAATTGTCTACAATATGAGATGAAAACTGTCTCTGTAGACCCAATAGTTTCCGAGATAAAGCTTTTCAAAGTTTATCATTTTTGTCGAACTTCGCCATTTTTAGCAATAATTTGTTGTTCTGAACGAACTTTGACCCTATTTCTTCGGGCCACCACCCTCGATTCTATTCAAGTGTATTCTAAAGAGGTTTGAGGAGTACGCAGACTCCACCTCCCCATCTTTTACATTTTTCATATTTCTGAAATATACCCCTGTTATATTATCAAAGCTCTGTACGTTTTATGGTGGGATGTTAAAATTAAGTTAATTTTGCCTTCTTGGAAGGGCCCGGTTGAGGTTCGTCCGTATGTGGATCATCGTATCTTGATCGCGATGTATCGTCGACGTCTTGTGCCCATAAGACATCCTCCATGTCGACATCGGACAGATCGCCGCCTTCTGGGGAATCGAAGTCTATTTCTACTGCAATATCCGGTACGTTGTCAAGGAGGCCCCGCTGCAGTGCCTGCAAACTGATGTGAATGGGCGAAGTTAGGTGAACAGACCTGGGGGGGGGGGGGGGTCAAGCCCCACAGATAATATAAGAAGAAGTATGTATATGAGTATAACGTCTATAGTTTTTTAAGATGTCATGGTAGCTAGAGGGGCTAAATTGAAGTTTGGAAGCCCCCCCCCCCCCACTTCCCCACTTCGTCCATGCTGATAAGCTTGTCATTCTTGTCTTCCTGCAGCTGCACGCGTTCCTACAACCCCTCTTGCAACCGCAAGAAATCAACAGGTGTTGTGGGGCTGCGCCTCTGGACATCATTTTGGGACAGAGGTCTTGTGACTTCGATATCCACCCCCAGGGAGAGGGTACAGTGTGACTCCCAACCACGCCTGTACCTGTGCAGTTCCAGGAACCTCTGATAGAGCCCGCCTGTGTTGCTTGAGTGGCGTCTAAATTATTGCTAAAAATGGCGAAGTTCGACAAAAATGATAAACTTTGAAAAGCTTTATCTTGGAAACTATTGGGTCTACAGAGACAGTTCTCATCTCATATTGTAGACAATTTAGTCTACTTTAAAAACTTACTGCGTAGGTATTATCGAAAAACTAGTGCTTTACGCTTAAAATCGCCAAAAACTGAAATAAAGTCGAAAATGTTGCGGTTTTTTCGATTTATGACAAGGTTGCGTTCGGCGCTCGAGGTCTCAAACTTGGATTATTCATTGGGGTAACATCATAAATAAGTCAGCAAAAAATCAGAACTACCGGATTTAACGCAAGGTACCACCCCTTTCAGGCGACAAGGTTACTGGACTATTATATAAGGGTGGAAGTAAATAGAACAATAATAATCCTTTATGACACCTTCTACTATATTAAAATTGTTATTACAAAAGTGGGAATTTCACCAAGGTACCTTATCTTACATTCATCGCCAAATAAAGGTTAAAGTGATAAACAGTTAACATTTCGCGGTTTTGAATCACTTCAAAAAATGGGCGCGATCAGACAAATCTCAACAGTTGAGTAGATTGCGTTTAAGTGTTACCTATATCAAAATACGTAATTTGAGGTTTAATCAGCCACCTCCTGCGTGTACATACTCATCAACGCGAAATAGAGAACATTTGAGGAGAGTAGGTAAATTTTTTAACCGCTATTGTCTATATGTAAATAAAACCATTTCAAAAAACCCTCGCGTGATTCACATGCCATTTAAAATTTTAAAATAAGCATAATCGTTGTCTTGTCCATTCGTTAATTTCACTCATTTAAAATTGATAAGGGTCGTTCTTGAACTTTACCACCTTCCTTTTTGTAATACAATATCAAATAAATGATCAATATTTTCGTACGTACTATCATCATAATTTTAATTTCTAGATTTCAAGAATGTTTAAAGTACCAGACTGGCCCCGTGAGAGACCATGGTGGACTGAAGAAAATTTAAATTCGCTATTGAGGAACGTAGAAAATGTACGCGAGGAACATATTACACTTGAAAACATTTTGGAATCTAGTAAAGCATTTCCAATCGCCTTTCCCATTGACAGCGTACGTTGTAGCACTCTTTCCCGTACGATTCCTAAGCCAGTTTTAGAAAAATACATCAATTCTGTGTATCCCATAGTTCACGAAAATGTGCTACCTCTACTTTCGTCATTTTTACATTACAAGCGCCGACTGGGAAATGTGCGTGAACGGGAGTTTTACCAAAATATGACTATAATAGAATTGGTGGATCGATTACTATCAAAACGAGCGGTTATGTTTCTAGACGGAAACGATGATTACTTACTTATTGACGGTACAACGGGATCTGATACATGGGAAACGATTGGCACCGAAACCGAAACAGAAAAATTGAATTTGGTAAATGGCATCAGCTATGACGAAATTAAATTATCCGCCCTTCTATCAGTTTCGTCTTATACCCATTTCATTAATAACGGAAATCGCTATAATGAAGGAGTAACGAGAACGAATAACGTTGAAAATGAGGGTGTAATAATAGGACTCATTGGCGCACGTTTTGAAAAACCCAAAGTAATGGAATATGCCGAAATTGTAATCACCGATACCCAAAATACGCACGGTAACGGATACGGAAGTCAGGCCCTTCCAACTTTGAGAACCATTTTTTCGGGTTTTTATGGTGAACCCTGTTTAGTTTATGAAGATGCTGTTGCATTGAAAAAAGACAATCCTACTCGTTTTATAGAATTAAATGATGGCATTTTATTCGATAATAATGTTTATTCTAAAAGGTTAGCACTTTCGATTGATACTTTATTGTTTGAAGCCAATCATAGGGCAAAGAGCCAAAATACTACGGCATTCGTGCATGTTGTTGGTCTGGGACTTGGTGTGTGGAGAATTTCGTCTCATCAAAATTGTCTTTTCCTCAATACGTTTGCCGAGAGGATTATGTAAGTCGCAAAACATATTTTCTATACCACTTTTAACATTTGCACCTTTAAATTTACAAAGCGTTAAAAGGCTTAATTGTATTACAACAATACCGTCTCATAACGTTACTAACGCCTGTGTGAAACTGTAATACGTATTAGTAGGTATACATATTTAATTGCTAAGTAGTTAATAATTACTGCATACCCTTGGATATATTAAAACTGTAATTAACATAAATGATGGGAATGTAACTTACCTACATTTACATTACCTCCTAAAAGATACAAAGATAAAGTGATTTATATTTGAAATGTTCTTGCGTGTTTAAAATTTAGGTAGGTACCTAAATTAATTGTACAATTTCAGGTCGTCGGGGAAATACCTTCACGCAATATCCGACATTGTTTTTGCATATTTTGGTTCAAATTTAACATGCGGCGGTTACAATAGTGGCGATATTATTCCTATACCTGGACATCCGAGCTCTGGAGTCAAAATTATTTTATCTAATCGAGAACCTCATACTAAACTTGCAGATGAAGATGCAGGTAAACTGTTAGTTGTGTCATATGCGTGGGATGGCAATGCTTTACCTGGGAATGAATTTTGGGTTGGTTCGTTATCTGGTTCTGGAGACCCAGCAGCGGCTTCGTCTACCCAAGTAGCTGAACTGCATAATCCACACATTAATAGGAAAGTATCGGGAAATAACTTACATATTGCTGGAACTTTTGGTGTCGTACAGTTTTCAAAATATCGGTCAGTCGCACAATTAATTAATTAAACTGTTTACTTTTTACATTTTGAATAAGCATTTTTTATTCTAAAAATTATTATTTTTATGCAAAAGGCGTGTATATGAACTAGGTAGATAATAAAAACGATTCATTCTGGTAGCAGATACGCAAACTTGTTGTGGCTTCAATATGAGAGGGGAGGAGGGGGCTGCGTCAAAGAACGAAATGTTTGCTGGGCTTTAGTACAGAAGAATTCATTTGGACAACTCCACTACGGGGAGCTGCTCAACTGAACGGGTTCTTGCTTTGGGTTTTGATCTAGATAAGAGACTGGAATCTCATCACCAGTAACAATTTGTAAAAAAAAACTGCTATCTACTTGCAGAGCAGCTAAATTTCCGTGACAAATTTCTTTTTTCCAAAGCTTTTGTTATGGTGTACGATACCTGGGAATCTAACGTGCACACCTTTTTAGTGACTAAATTGCTATCCCAACATTATACATTAAAATTCGTAACAATGACACACACTTTCATTCACCAATCAGACCACACGAAATCATCAATTATAGCGTCAATAAATGTCACAGATTAACTTTCCCTTTAGAAGTCAAAGCAGATCACAGTTTGCGTTTTCCAATTTTAGGTTAATTAAACCTTTACCAGATGTTATTTCACCGCAAATCCTGAAAACTTCCTTTGGAAACATAATTGCAAAAAGGGATCAGTATCTCTTAGAGATTGATGCCCGCACACTGTCAAAATGTTGTAAGAAGGTAAGTGTCTGATTTAATGTTAGTAACATGAAAGAAGAACTTTAAGAAAGAATTAGGAGTTAAGTAATTACGTGGAAACACAATATTGGTCCTACATTAAGAACTAAGATTGGATCAATCTAGAAAATGTTAGAGCGTGTAATATTGGTACATTATATACAAGCAATATTGGCACTATATAATAAATATTAAATTGCGCCAATATTGGCTGAACATTGAATTCATTACACAATTTTTTTCTAATAAAATTTAGCAATTAAGTGGAAAATCAATATTGGTCCCACATTGAGAACCGAGATTGGGTCAATCTGGGAAATCTTAGAACGGTACAATATTGATGCGTTATATACAACCAATATTGGCACTATGCAATAAATGCCAACTTGCGCCAATATTGGCACAATATTGCTTATATTGTACCTATCAGCATTTACTTGTGAAAAGTAGCAAGTACGTCGAAAAACAATATTGGTTCAATGTTATGAAGTGATATATTGGGTCAATCTACAAAATGCTATAATGGGTCAATATTGGCTCAACATTTTGTATATTGAACCAATATTACCGTGTTTCAACCCTTGATTTGCAACATTGGGCCAATATTGGTGGAATATAAACAATGTTGGCCAATATTCGAATATTGGTGCAATGTGATACCAAGCATTTGCCAATATTCATTGCTACTTGGGTTCTGTTATTACTTACACATATAAAGATAAGTTCTGGAAGAATTTTCAAATTGTGCAGAAGAATGTTGAACGTTTTTGGGAGTACGGGAATAAGCTAAAAAAACGACAGCCTGTGAAGACATAACCCTCCATTGACTTAGACTTTAGACATCAAGATATAAAGACAACGGTTGTCGATTTGAATAATGAAACCATGCACTTGTTGATCACGAAAAGAAATTTGCACCAAACTGATTGATGCTTCTCTAGAGTGACGAGTTCAAATTTATTTGCAATTAGTGTGACGGGGTTAATATACGTGATGGCTGAAATATATAATTCGAAAATATATCAAATTGCCACAGTAAAACATAGGGGAGAGAACGTAATTATTTGAGGTTGTGCAGTAGTGGGTAAATTTAAGAACATCATTATTGAGTTTACAAGGATATACTAGCGAAATATACAGTTCTGTTTGCTTAATCATAATTGCCCAAATAATTAAAGCTTCAACTGCTACTCGGAAATAGTAAGGCAAAGACTTGAAACACAACAGATTAAATTGGTTTACTCAACCCCCAGGCCTCCAGAGTTTGTGGGATGATTGAAAAGCCGAAAATGCAACAAGGTCTTTGAAACATTATAACGTATTATATTTTATGTCCGCATCTCAAGTACCTATGATAATATCATTTTCTTCAAAAAGTAAATTATAGGTAGGTACTATTACTATGTGATTAATTGCATATTTGAAGCATTTCACAACTTTTACAATATCAAATTGTATCAAGAATGAGCAAAGACAGGATACTTAAACTTGTTTTATACTAGGGGAAGGTGGCCATCCTAAAGTGGCGTTCAAGTGGTCCCCCAGAAGGTGCATACAAAGCAACAGACACTGTGGGCATCTACCGTGTCTTAGCACCATAATTATCTATCTATTTTCCAGATCTGTGTTCCGCATTGTGTGTGCACCTTTCATTCACTATTACTTTGCAATCTTTTCCCTTTTTCAATAGATCCCAATTTCTCCATGTCTCAGAAATTTAATGAGGAAGTACACCCTTCCCGTGCTTCTTACGTATCCACTTATGGACATCAGTAATCAATTGCCTTTTACAGGACACTCTACGAAACGTACCCCTTCCGTTTTCGTTTATAATGAGGTCTCGGGGTGCGGACACCATGAACCAGGCCCGTGCGCAAGGGGGGGGGGGGGTTGGGGGTTCAAACCCCTCCCATAACCCCTTGAAATATAAGGAAATATAATAATATATGTGTAGTTATTAACGTACCTACTTTATAAATACATACCTAATTATGTATTTAAAAATAGATAAATATTGAATACATACCCAAATTTCAATGCTTTAAAGAATATGTTAAGGAGGGGATCAATTGTCGTAAGTAACCAGAATTTTATAACCGCACTCCCATATAAAAGCCATGTTAAAATTGGACTTTGGCATGCATTTCTGGACAACTTGCTGATGCTGTGGCCATAGTATTGCTCCGATCATGGAGTTTTATGTCTCAAAATGACCCTAAGAAAATTCTACGGCTCATATGCCTAGTTTTAGCAAAAAGTATAATGTTTCAAGCTGTCTAGGATGTGTCAAAGTGACAGATACTGTTTTCTTGCGATATTTTGCGATTCTTTCAAAATTAAAATAGAAATAGCATACCCCAATGCGATATCGATAGGCATAACTGCCGTGGGGTCATTTTCAGGTATAAAAGTCAACAATCCCACCAATACAGTGGTCACAGCGAGTTGTCCAAAAAATGAAATTCGAGTCTTTTCCAATGGGGAGTGAACATTTGGCGTACTACCAGGAAAAATTGTCGTTCCATCACAACTCTTTACCTCAGGCTAAATTTCCTCGTAAATTGCTCTCAGTTTTCGAAAATTTCGGAATTCATCAATATCATCAAACAATATGTTTTCAGTGCAATGGGCGAACGTAAACCAGGGTCGGTGCGGGCAGGTGAAAGAAAGGTGCCAACAAACTGGGCAGACGTAAGAGAACTTTGGAGGCCTTCAAGGCGAACTAATATTGATAGAAATCAGGGTCAATATTGGATCGAAAAAAGTTCTTGAACCCCCCCTAACCTAATTTTATTATTGGGAGTATCGCAACCTAGTTTATGTTTTATGAATGTTTGGGCCCGTTTGAGGCGTTGATTGAAATCATTCAATCAACGTTTGAGGTCTTCCCTGTTCCCAACCCAACCCCTCCCATGGACAAATCCTACGCACGGGCCTGCCATGAACAAGAACAATTGCGTTCATGCTATAGATAGATGTCATTCCTAGAAACAAATGTGTTTCTGTGGAATGCCTTGTATTAATTTCCGAGAAAGCAGACATCTCTACCGTTCTAGTTAATTACACCTCTTGTAACAACGCAAGACTTGCAGAAAGCTGTCAGCCGTTTCCGCGGCATAGCCCTACATTTTCTTAGGAGTTAGAGACTTCTTGTGAAAATACCTGCTGTCACTTTCCACGAGCGAGAGAAACATTCCTCAATATTGCACTGCTATACCACGATGTTAGGCAGAAAAACATACACCACGTCCACTTCTGATTGAAGACCGTTGTGTAATCAAACTGTTTCTTTTGACATTTTAAAAATGCGCTAACGGTAATTTGAAAAATACTATTCAGAGAGATTTGGAGATCACAGAAAAATCTTTGCTACAGAGAAAAGGTATTATCTTCATAATAATCATCATAATCCCGTTAAATTTGATGTGAATATTTAAGCGGTCATTTTTGGCTTTAAGAATAATATTGAGGTGAGGTATAGAAATCACAACACGATATCAATCAATCTTTTCCAATTAACATATATAATATATAACTAATTATAATTCTTGGTATAATTAACTTTATTTAAAATTGAAAGCACCAGAATAGATTTACCTTTCATTAATTCCTAAACAATTATAAATGCGTATATCTAAGAAAGTTCGATAGAAAGTTTTTTTTATGATCAGGTACATGCATATTGCATATGGGCCTTTATTGCCTATGTAAATTCTTCGTATAGAAGTATTTTTTAAAACTTAACACGTACAATTCAATTAGTAACTGTAAAATAAATATTTTATTTTATGTAATATAATACCGGAGGAAAAATATTGCAAAACTGAAGTCGATGACCCTTTATTTAGCTACTGCAGTAAGTATTTGTATTCGGTTAGGTGGCATCTTAAGACAGGGTGAAAGTGTAAATAGAAACTTGCTAAGATGTGAAAATATTTAAACCGATAATCAAATTATCTTAGGTATCGTTAATTATACGTTCGTTAATATAAGCATGCAAATTATCAGCTTCTGATGCAAGTGTAAATCTCTTTTATTAGTTTTATTATATGAAATTTCTGTAAAAAAGTTCACCTTCATGATGATTTTTTTAATATTTCGTTTTCCTGTGCAATTCTTATTTAATTTGTCGTTTATCATTGTGGTTTGTTCGATTTTTATTTAAATCATAATTTTTCTGAATCATTGTCATTATTGTTCTTGTTTTACTCTTGACGTTTATGCGAACAGGTGGATGTGATCTATATATTTGATCATATTTTTATCTTTAATATTTTACAATCAAATCATTATTACTACCAATATATTTCTCCTCCAAAATCATTTATGGCATTAAAAGATCATAGGCAAAATTTAATATTTAATTGCTTGTTACAGTTACAACTATGCAAAACGTCAAAAAACAGTTTTGGATGTCACAAAATTACTAATTAAAGCAAAACGACTTGGGGAAGAAAAAATATGCACATTTCAATATTGGATAAAACGTTACCACAATTTTGACAGCGATCAACATGAAATTTGTATGTCCAGCATAGAGGAGAGAGGTGCAGGTGAACCTATATAATGATAAATAAATATCTACTGTTCCAAAATTAATAACCTTTAATTCAATTGACCATTTCTAAATAATAATAATTAATTAAATTGGAAGGAGCGCCGTATCATTAAAATGTTGAAATAACTAACTAATTAGCAACAAGGTGTTAAAATATATCCACTTTGACTTAAATTAACATTAAATATGGAAGTGAACAGAAGAGAAGTAGGTAGCATAATCTAAAACTAAAAAGTATGTTATGTATTTAATAGCATCTGATAATATTATAAATTGTCTCGTGTTAGTCTTATCGCAATTTTTTTCTAAATTAAGTAAATGGGTAAAATTATACCTACAATTAAGGATATTTGTCCATCACACAATTGTACCTAGTTGCAAAGATTTCAATTAAGTATGTAAAAATAAAATTTCCAGTTTTCTACATATACATTTCCAAATAAAACTATTTCGCTTGCAAATAACACTTCATAAGTATAATTAATTATCAGAAATTAGCATATCTTTTAGCTTACTAAACTATCCTTTTCAATATTTCAAGTATATGTAAGTATGTATATTTTATTGTGATACACATATGTATTTTGATTTTTTGATTGTCATGTGAAATGAAACTTTTAACATGATCAGCTGCAAATTGCAGGCAAATTACTTGAATATGACAAAGAGTTTGTGAAACAGAAAGGTATTTCTAATTTTGAGAAATGGCGTCTATTAAAAATAAATATCGAGCCACTATGAATGGACACTGATTCAATTTTCCGCCAGTTATTGCGATTGAGAATATTAATAATGTATTTTTAATACCGAATCAACATGATAATCGATACGTCGATTAAATTTCTTCAAATTGTTTTTTCTTGATTCTTGTTCCATTGAAGTTAGGTAGAATACTAGATGGGAACTGTAAAGCCGCGTACAGACCAAGTTCGCGAATAGTTCAGGAACAGTTGGCTAACAAATCTCGAACCACTGAAGAAGTCGCTGTGTACTAAAGATCGCGAGCAGCTCGTGTCGGTTGGCGAGTTCGGCCAAAGTTCGCTACTTCAGTGGTAACTTCAAAGGAGCTGTTAACGAACACGTGTTAAACAGCAGGTTCAGCGTGGACTTTGTTCATGAATGATTGAGCCAAGTGAACTGACCGTTGTTATTCTGGTTTATTGTTATTCAAAAAGAAGCGTGTTAGCTCTGTGTGACAATGAATGAAGTGAAGTATGGAGAAAGGATCAATAAGAAACGTGCACCCATAGCTTTTTTTAGTTTCTATTTTCCATGGAAAAATCAGTGGAAGTTCAATTTCCAAAATGATTGGTACAAGATAAAAGACAAAAGACAAACACAATAAAAGGACTGAATAGGTTTTAATTTCACATCTCCTTTGTTGACACTTACGTACACCCGTTTAAATAAAAGTCAAGCCATTCGGGCACTTTTGCATATTACCATTACCATTGAATAAAGATCTTTCACTTAACGATATTACTGCGTTTGCAAAAAATTCGTGACAATCTCCGTTGCAAGAACAACAAAACAAGCATAATTCAGGACTAATCTTGCAGTCTAAAAATACTCCGAAGCCTTTACAATAAATTGTTCAGTGAAGCAAAGGTCCAAGTAATATTTGCTCCCATAATTGGTACGCACTGTGATGTACATATTAACCAATCCGAATTTTAACTTGCAAACGGCCATATAAGTAAATGTTGTTTGCCGTTAATAGATAATTCAGTTTTAAAACATATTTATAAAGAAAACTAACTTTCAAAAATTTGAATCCGCCGAAATTAATGTTATGTCGATTTCATGCAAATCCAGTTGTTTTTAATATGCTAATCGACACGTTCGGTTCTTTCATTCTTAGAAATCGAGATTGAGGGCACCTCATTTAGTTCTCAGTTTGAGCTATCGCACTACAAAAATCGTCTTCGAACAAACCGAATACTATGCGACTATGCCACAAGAAATTATATTAGGTTTTGTACATGTTTAGGAAATTTGCTATCACATTATGTTTATAATTTTTACTACATAGGTATTTAAGAATCTTATTTTATTTATTGTTAGTGTGAAGTTACGTGTGAACCAATTTGAAGAAAGGGAGGGGAAGATGCAGTTTGTGTCAAAGAAAATCTTGTAGAAATGCTAAATTATTTACAACGCAGTAAAAAAACGAAATGTCAAATAGCGGGGATTGGGATTATTTATATGAGAAGATTAAAGAAACGGCAACACGATAATCAATGAATGGACAATTTTCCGCACATAAATCGAAAATTTAAACAATTTGTCAATATATGTATACCCGTTAATGGCAATTTAAATATTATATTATAATGTGTACACATAGGTAATAATCAAAATCCTCTCACTAATATACTCGTACATTATGTGCATTTTAATGATTACAGAGCGAGTATAAATAAAGTTAATATTAATTGTAATTCTACTTATCCTAAAGCATAAGGCCATTGATTAACATAATGTATTTATAGGTGAAGGAAAAGAACAATATGTACTTAACGTTTATTACTAGATAGAGGCTACTTATTGACCGAAAATTTTCAATAAGATGGAGATTGGGCCCATGACATATCTGCACATAAAAAATGAAAATGCTTCAAATATTGCTTGTTAAAAAATACCTATAAGAAAACAACAAACCATACATCATAAACTACTTTCAACTTTTTAAGAAGTATTCGGCCGATTCTACTATGCAGGGAAGAAAAGCACTCTCTGCTTAACTGAAAGTATTTATGGTAGTATTTATACAGGGTATATCACGGAACCCGTTCATTAGAGGTTTCTGGGGTCCCTTACTACTTATGAATTTGATATTTTCAGGTTAAGGATAACCGATAGCTTTCTTTTGTTCTAAAATATTGTCGATGTTCAATTTTAGTGGCAAAGTTAAAAAACTTCAAACACCAAAAAGTCATTTTTTTCAAATCGAACGCCCCGTATATTTTTACATATTTGGAAGGCGATTTAATTTACGCATGGATAAACTATAGGTATCCTTATACCTATCTTTAGCGGTTTTGTAGTTATTAACGCTTTTTATCTAATATTGATTAAAACTGCACTTAAAACTTATGCACATTTGAAAGTAGGCTGTGAGTATACGAAAATAAAATAAAATACGGTAATGAACGTCTAACAGGGTTGAGTGCAAGAACAGGTCTCTACTTTTGAGAACAAGTGTGCAGTTTTAACGTATTTTGATAATTCTATAAGAAGGAAAACTGCCATTGTTAAAAGTGCCTTTATAATGATTTCATTTCACAACACTCAAAAGACACGGTGTGTATTGGGGTTCACATTTATATTGTGTAGTATGCGTATACTGAAATCTGTAACGAAAACTACAGGGAAAGTTTTCATTTTCGCGATCACGAATAGGTACTTCATGCAAGCCATTATTCAAATTCTGTTACTTTAGCATTAGGTATGCATACTAAACTTGAAAGTTTTCGAATTTCAATTTGAAATTTAATTGCGATGGACGCCAACCTGTCCTTTGGTTAGATTAGAACATACCCAATTGGTTGGTAAATTATACATATAACATAATAGATATGTATATCATGAATATAGCTCGCTGAAAGATTGCTCAACGGTTAACATAAATTTAGAAACTTTAAATAAAATAATTTAGGATGGTGCAACTGTGTTTCATAGTTTCACAGAGGAAAACCGATCAGACGAACCTGGAATCGCTGAGCTAGTCGGGATGCTAATGGAATCAAGAGGGCATACGAGAAAATTAAAATACGAATGAGGAAATTAGTGGGAAAGATACAAACAATCGGAATAAGGGTGGAAGATTTGGACCAGGAAATGAAAAGAGAAAACGAGCATTTATGCGAAAAGGAGAATCTAGCGAAAAACGATACAAGCGTAACGGAGTACAAAATCGAATTAAAATAATGATAATGTACTACATCAAAAGGAGAGAACAACGAAGAATAAAAATGCCATCGATATAATTAAAAACAATTAGACGAAGGAAGAAATGTTGCTCACACGTTTTAATTAAATACTTATGTTATCTTTAACAAAAGAATGAATACACAATTATAGATAAATGGTATAAATAAAAAATGAAGTCGTGCTGTTTAAAATAATGAAGTTATTGATACGTCATGGTAAATTAATGAATGAACGTGAAGAGTTTGCGTAAACGGTCTCTTACATTTTTCCACTGCCCTCTAAAATTGTCACACACATGATATTTAGTTAACTGCGTTGTTTTTTGACAAAGTTTAATTAGAAATACAGTGAAAATGCAGAATATCAGTAAATCGAAAGTGTTGAATTAGAAAACTTTTACACTTTCAGATCTTCGAGAAAGATTACCTTGTAACACGCTAACTCATCTCCCTTTTGTCATTCATGACAATCAATTACTACTATCGGAGTAAAAATGCAAGGCCTCCGACTTTAAGTGATCATAACAAAAAAACTGAGGGGTGAAATTTCTTCATTTTTGGGCAGTACATTAGTCGTTTATATATGTTTAACATGTGTAAAAAGCAAAATGCTAGAATCAGTTGTTTAACTTTTATTTTAATTAACAGCAATAAAAACGCTGTATGTAGTATTTTCTGGCTGACGGTCAGTTTTAACTTATCATAAAATTGTTATTGTTTCATAAATTGTTACCAAATTTACAAATGTTGTAGCACACATACTTCTGAAAAGTCGACAGCCAATAAATATTGATTATTCATATGATTAACTGGTTTTATAAGCCCTAACCGAAAATGTGCTATTTCGCAATTTACGGAAGTTAAAGAAAAATTCTTGTTTTAAATGCTAAATTTGATATTACTTAAATCTAACTGCATTATTCTCTTACTGAAAATAAAATTTGTTTTCTTGTAATTCCAAGTAAAATGTGTTGTTTATCGCGAAAGAAAGAAGCACATATTCCCGCGAGAGGTAATCTACCACATCGTAAGCAGCGAGCGGCAACCCACAACAATGTGATTATTCTTTTGCATTGTACAAAACCATGCGCTTTACAGCAATAGTGTACGACAACAGCTGCCCCGCGCGGCCGCGCTTCTCCCCTCCAACTGGTGCATGCATCCTTTTTTCAAAATTTCTTTTAAAAAAAACGATGTATAATGACATTATTTTTGTGAATCGTGTTAGACCACAGTATAATTGCTTTAACCTTGTTATGTTACTGTCAAATTGTTAATATCGAACGTTCAGGTATTGAGTTACATAAGATGTCGTTTTTTCATTATAGCTTTAAGACTAATAAACCAATTGGCCTCAAAAGCATCTCACATTGACAAAAAAGTATACATTTTTCAAATATATAAGTATCTACCACTCAGTTTCAATAATATAGCCGTAATTAATTTTTAAAGTGGAGCGCTTGTGCGATTTGAGTCATAATTAGCGCTTTTTCTCACATACACTGATACAGAAAATTAACGATGTGTTGTAAAAATCTAAAACTGTACACCTTTTTGTAGGAATAAATGATCTTTTAAATGCACTTTATTTGATTAAATTATGATTGCTAATTACTGAGATACAAGCTTCTAAAGTCAGAGGCCTTGCATTTTTACTCCGATAGTAGGTACATCTTGCCTTGTCATATAAAAATATGAGAACGGGTTAAACAAATAATATAACGAAATGATCAATTACTTTTGCACGATAATAATTTCCAATTTAGCCCAGAGCACGGGACGTAGAATTTAAAGTAGTTCTGTGCATTATCAATGACTTAGTTTGTTAAAAAATTTATTAATAAACGTGTTATGCAATCTATCTTTTTATGCTTCGTAAGCAAAACTAAGAGCGGAATAAAAATAAAATAGCTAAAGACATTTTAGTGAAGATAATTTATTATTTAAAGTAGCATGGATCAATCAACCAGCTGCACGAGTAGATAACCGGCACCTCACCTTTCACTTTTGCCCACGTGGGCGGGGTTATTTGACCTTGGGAATTTCCAAGGCCACGTAGATGGCTCTGTTTTGACCTTGGGTTTTTCCACGACCTAGGGATGATTCTGGATGACCTAATTTATCCTTAGGGATGACGTAATTTATTTTTAGGGATGATGCTGGATGACTTTTCTGGATGCTGGATGGCTTTTCTGTGTGCCCTTTTGGTTTTCTGAATGCCCTTTCGGTTTTCTGGATGACGTCCTGGATGCTCTGGCACGTAGATGGCTCTATTTGACCTTGAGATCTGATTCTGAACTTTGCTAAATTTGGTTCTGAAATTTGCTAGATTTCGTTCTGACCGTTGGTAGATTTGGTTTTGAACTTTGCTAAGGTAGATTTAGTTCTGAACTTCGATATCATTGGACTTTCCAGGACTGATTACGTCATCGGGGAAAAAAGATAATATAAATAAATACGTACAATTGAGACTAGTTAATTAAGTTCTGTTTGAAGATCGTTGTATTTGGACGATTATTATTATTAATTATCGAAAGTTTCTAGTTCTAGTTCTATTTGAAGTGTGTTACGTTTGTTTGTTTTTAGCCGTCATCCATGGAGTCTTTAAGTGCATTTGTCGATTTACAGGGGTTCCGCGGTGAGGATAAAAAATTCATACCAAAAGAGTTTGCTGTTGTTACGGATGATTGTAAGTTAGTTGTTTTACTGATTAAACCGCCTACTACGTATTCGGTATTGTCGGCATCGGCAAAGAAAACTGTAAATTATCTCGAGAAACGTCACCACGGTATTCGTTGGAGTTCGGGATATGTCCCGTTTCAAGATTTTGAACGAGAGACTGCAAAAGTTCTGGAACCTTATCGTAAGATTTACGTAAAGGGCCTTGAAAAGTGTCAAGTGTTGAGATTTCTTAACAAAGCAGTCTTAAATTTGGAAGATGCTGGCTGCACATCGCTTACAAATCTGAAGAACGAAACGCAGACTTATCGGTGCGTCTATCATAATATCGAGGAGCCAGTGTGTGCATTAGAAAACGTTCTACTGCTTCAAGATTGGGAACGTGCAAATTCTCAAGATGTTGTACGTGGATGTGAAAATATATAGAGTTTTTGTAAATAGGTTTTGAAAACTGTATAATGATTGTTGTTGTTTTTATGAAATTGTAGCAAAATAAATTCCTTTTTAAATAATTGTATGAATTTCTAAAACATAATGCAGCAGCGGCTCCTACACATGTAAGGGTATTTCACCATCTCCCTTACACCCATTACTTTAAATTATACAAGATCCGTAATAAACAAAAAGCCTATAATTCTAAGTAAGCATAAGTGGGTACTAAAATGCAAATTTTGAATTTTGCATGGTTGTATATTTGAAATGTGGAGTTCTGATTGGTGGTAGATTCGGACGATTTCGATTTAATAAGGAATTGGTGCTCGTTAATTTCCGTCGATCTATGTATATACAGAGTGATGCATGCTCAATCTTATATAGCAATTTGAGATTTGATTATGAATAAGATGCATTGAGATTTGCTTAAATAAGATGTTGTTAGTGTAATTATGTATGAGGATTTTTAATTACCTACGGAATTAGAAATTTGATTAAATAAATAAGATATTCTGTACTGCCCTTTTAGATACGAATATATTGAGATTAAGTTCTGTAATGTTGTATTAGCAAAAAATGAGTGTTTCATTTCGGAGATTTTATGTAACTTAGGTGTATAATTTAGAGAACAGTATGGAAATGTTCAATTTCGTAATAACGATATAATTTGTTATGCCTAAGGGCAGGAATTGATTACATGCAATAAGGTCTAAGGCTAGAAAAATATTAATTAGATTTGATTAAATAAATAAATCATTTAATGTCTTTTGGTTTCGGATGTATTTACAGACATGTATTTCAGTTTTTCAACTTGTACAATTTAGAGACAAATAGACAAAAAGAATTTATTTTGCTAAAAAAGTCTTCAAAATTGGTATTAGGTACTTCAATACGAAAAATTGATCCAATGATCACAAAAGAAAACAAGGTATCTTTTAAAGAAAGCATAAATTTACTGTATTATCAGAGATGTCATAAAAATACGACTAAACACATCCTTTGATTTTAGCGATTCATTAAACAGTGTACGTGTATGACTCATTTCGGTCTGTATTTGCAAATTTTTGTTTGTCAAATTGTATTGTTCACGTAGGTACCTACGATGCGTTATTTTTATTTATATCTCTCTCTATCATTATCTCTTATATACATTACATATTAATGAGCGTAATGAAAATTACTAAATTTGTATCATTATAAAGGCCTTTTTGGTCTTCCTGGATGACTTCCTCAATGCCCTTTTGACTTTCCTGGATGTCCCCTTTGGATAACGTCCTTTTGGCTTTCTGGATACCTTTTTGGCTTTCCTGGATGTTTTTCTTAATGCCTTTTTGGCTTTTCTGGATAATTTTCTGAATACCTTTTTGGATTTCCCAGATGATTTCCTGAATGTCTTTTTGGCTTTTCTGGATACCCTTCTGTTGCAAAACATTTTATGCTTTTGTATACACTTTGTCATTTTTGAAACAAAACAAAAACATCGTATCTCCTGAATTAGTTTTCTTAGAAGTATGTCCACGAATCAAAACTAAGAAACAAAAATACTTAAGTCGGAATCTATTTCTATTTTGACGTTAAATTGCGAAATGTTTGTAATTCTTTACGTTGTTGCATACTCCCTTTTTTCTGAAAATGTTGTGAGAAAACAATTTTTTAAAGTGTCTTGATCAGCCATTTTTTGTAAACAATGTTCGGTGCGCACGACAATATTTACGTTGCGCACAATATAATTTACGGTGCGCACAACAATATTTTCGGTGCGCACAACAATACTTACGGTGCGCACAACAACATTTACGGTGCGCACGACATAATTTTCGGTGCGCACAATACCATTTACGGTGCGCAACACCAAATTTTCGGTGCGCACGATTAGCCATTTTACTTTTGGTGGGTTTTTTGATTTTTGCAGCCATTTTTGGTTTTGTCGGTCATATTTAATGGGCAAGCAAGCTGCTGCATACGTGAACTTTGGAAAGAAATACAAGATTTAAACTATAAACAATTGTTGTATCAATCAATCAATTGAAGGAGACACATTATGGTAAGCGCGTGTGGCCAATACAAATTTCCGATGATCGTTTTCTAATAGCGGTATTGGTAAAATTTCGTACGAATTTCGTAAAGTTTCGTACGAATTTTGTAAAATTTCGTACGAATTTCGTAAAGTTTGGCTGCTTTTTTGATATGTACAATGTGAAAAATATAAACTAAATCATATGTTTGAAGCATGTTAGGTACATTTTGCCTTTTTGGCTTTATGAATGAATGCCCTTTCGGCTTTTTCGGATAACTTCCATAAAGACTTTTCGGGTTTCCTGGATGACGTAATCCGTTACTAGATTATAGATTAGATTAAATAAATCGTGTAGTACCTTTTTGGGTTTGAGGAAGCCTTCCTCAAACCCAAAAAAAGGTACTACACGATTTATTTAATCTAATCTATCGTGTAGTACCTTTTTGGGTTTGAGGAAGCCTTCCTCAAACCCAAAAAAAGGTACTACACGATTTATTTAATCTAATCTATCGTGTAGTACCTTTTTGGGTTTGAGGAAGGCTTCCTCAAACCCAAAAAGGTACTACACGATTTATTTAATCTAATCTATAATCTAGTAACGGATTACGTCATCCAGGAAACCCGAAAAGTCTTTATGGAAGTTATCCGAAAAAGCCGAAAGGGCATTCATTCATAAAGCCAAAAAGGCAAAATGTACCTAACATGCTTCAAACATATGATTTAGTTTATATTTTTCACATTGTACATATCAAAAAAGCAGCCAAACTTTACGAAATTCGTACGAAATTTTACAAAATTCGTACGAAACTTTACGAAATTCGTACGAAATTTTACCAATACCGCTATTAGAAAACGATCATCGGAAATTTGTATTGGCCACACGCGCTTACCATAATGTGTCTCCTTCAATTGATTGATTGATACAACAATTGTTTATAGTTTAAATCTTGTATTTCTTTCCAAAGTTCACGTATGCAGCAGCTTGCTTGCCCATTAAATATGACCGACAAAACCAAAAATGGCTGCAAAAATCAAAAAACCCACCAAAAGTAAAATGGCTAATCGTGCGCACCGAAAATTTGGTGTTGCGCACCGTAAATGGTATTGTGCGCACCGAAAATTATGTCGTGCGCACCGTAAATGTTGTTGTGCGCACCGTAAGTATTGTTGTGCGCACCGAAAATATTGTTGTGCGCACCGTAAATTATATTGTGCGCAACGTAAATATTGTCGTGCGCACCGAACATTGTTTACAAAAAATGGCTGATCAAGACACTTTAAAAAATTGTTTTCTCACAACATTTTCAGAAAAAAGGGAGTATGCAACAACGTAAAGAATTACAAACATTTCGCAATTTAACGTCAAAATAGAAATAGATTCCGACTTAAGTATTTTTGTTTCTTAGTTTTGATTCGTGGACATACTTCTAAGAAAACTAATTCAGGAGATACGATGTTTTTGTTTTGTTTCAAAAATGACAAAGTGTATACAAAAGCATAAAATGTTTTGCAACAGAAGGGTATCCAGAAAAGCCAAAAAGACATTCAGGAAATCATCTGGGAAATCCAAAAAGGTATTCAGAAAATTATCCAGAAAAGCCAAAAAGGCATTAAGAAAAACATCCAGGAAAGCCAAAAAGGTATCCAGAAAGCCAAAAGGACGTTATCCAAAGGGGACATCCAGGAAAGTCAAAAGGGCATTGAGGAAGTCATCCAGGAAGACCAAAAAGGCCTTTATAATGATACAAATTTAGTAATTTTCATTACGCTCATTAATATGTAATGTATATAAGAGATAATGATAGAGAGAGATATAAATAAAAATAACGCATCGTAGGTACCTACGTGAACAATACAATTTGACAAACAAAAATTTGCAAATACAGACCGAAATGAGTCATACACGTACACTGTTTAATGAATCGCTAAAATCAAAGGATGTGTTTAGTCGTATTTTTATGACATCTCTGATAATACAGTAAATTTATGCTTTCTTTAAAAGATACCTTGTTTTCTTTTGTGATCATTGGATCAATTTTTCGTATTGAAGTACCTAATACCAATTTTGAAGACTTTTTTAGCAAAATAAATTCTTTTTGTCTATTTGTCTCTAAATTGTACAAGTTGAAAAACTGAAATACATGTCTGTAAATACATCCGAAACCAAAAGACATTAAATGATTTATTTATTTAATCAAATCTAATTAATATTTTTCTAGCCTTAGACCTTATTGCATGTAATCAATTCCTGCCCTTAGGCATAACAAATTATATCGTTATTACGAAATTGAACATTTCCATACTGTTCTCTAAATTATACACCTAAGTTACATAAAATCTCCGAAATGAAACACTCATTTTTTGCTAATACAACATTACAGAACTTAATCTCAATATATTCGTATCTAAAAGGGCAGTACAGAATATCTTATTTATTTAATCAAATTTCTAATTCCGTAGGTAATTAAAAATCCTCATACATAATTACACTAACAACATCTTATTTAAGCAAATCTCAATGCATCTTATTCATAATCAAATCTCAAATTGCTATATAAGATTGAGCATGCATC
Organism: Pyrocoelia pectoralis; assembly: GCA_036250285.1. Lineage (NCBI taxonomy): Eukaryota > Metazoa > Arthropoda > Insecta > Coleoptera > Lampyridae > Pyrocoelia > Pyrocoelia pectoralis. The sequence continues at coordinate 13,231,618 of CM070075.1, forward strand.
ACTCTGTATATACATAGATCGACGGAAATTAACGAGCACCAATTCCTTATTAAATCGAAATCGTCCGAATCTACCACCAATCAGAACTCCACATTTCAAATATACAACCATGCAAAATTCAAAATTTGCATTTTAGTACCCACTTATGCTTACTTAGAATTATAGGCTTTTTGTTTATTACGGATCTTGTATAATTTAAAGTAATGGGTGTAAGGGAGATGGTGAAATACCCTTACATGTGTAGGAGCCGCTGCTGCATTATGTTTTAGAAATTCATACAATTATTTAAAAAGGAATTTATTTTGCTACAATTTCATAAAAACAACAACAATCATTATACAGTTTTCAAAACCTATTTACAAAAACTCTATATATTTTCACATCCACGTACAACATCTTGAGAATTTGCACGTTCCCAATCTTGAAGCAGTAGAACGTTTTCTAATGCACACACTGGCTCCTCGATATTATGATAGACGCACCGATAAGTCTGCGTTTCGTTCTTCAGATTTGTAAGCGATGTGCAGCCAGCATCTTCCAAATTTAAGACTGCTTTGTTAAGAAATCTCAACACTTGACACTTTTCAAGGCCCTTTACGTAAATCTTACGATAAGGTTCCAGAACTTTTGCAGTCTCTCGTTCAAAATCTTGAAACGGGACATATCCCGAACTCCAACGAATACCGTGGTGACGTTTCTCGAGATAATTTACAGTTTTCTTTGCCGATGCCGACAATACCGAATACGTAGTAGGCGGTTTAATCAGTAAAACAACTAACTTACAATCATCCGTAACAACAGCAAACTCTTTTGGTATGAATTTTTTATCCTCACCGCGGAACCCCTGTAAATCGACAAATGCACTTAAAGACTCCATGGATGACGGCTAAAAACAAACAAACGTAACACACTTCAAATAGAACTAGAACTAGAAACTTTCGATAATTAATAATAATAATCGTCCAAATACAACGATCTTCAAACAGAACTTAATTAACTAGTCTCAATTGTACGTATTTATTTATATTATCTTTTTTCCCCGATGACGTAATCAGTCCTGGAAAGTCCAATGATATCGAAGTTCAGAACTAAATCTACCTTAGCAAAGTTCAAAACCAAATCTACCAACGGTCAGAACGAAATCTAGCAAATTTCAGAACCAAATTTAGCAAAGTTCAGAATCAGATCTCAAGGTCAAATAGAGCCATCTACGTGCCAGAGCATCCAGGACGTCATCCAGAAAACCGAAAGGGCATTCAGAAAACCAAAAGGGCACACAGAAAAGCCATCCAGCATCCAGAAAAGTCATCCAGCATCATCCCTAAAAATAAATTACGTCATCCCTAAGGATAAATTAGGTCATCCAGAATCATCCCTAGGTCGTGGAAAAACCCAAGGTCAAAACAGAGCCATCTACGTGGCCTTGGAAATTCCCAAGGTCAAATAACCCCGCCCACGTGGGCAAAAGTGAAAGGTGAGGTGCCGGTTACCTACTTGCACGTTTTAAATGGTTTTGCCAAAGGTAACCCATTAAAAAATTTAATATAGCAGTAATTTCTACTAGCAATGTGTTTTTATATCTATACTATAGTTTGTCCAGTTTACAATAATTCAAAAGCATGTTCGAGTTTTAGGCATTTAGCAAAAAGAAGGAAGGAAACGAATTGAGTGGGAATATCATTTAGAAATATTATTCATTTAGATTTAGCCGTTTGTATCGGGTACACTCAAAGAAAATATTCTCTAATGATTGGGTTAAATTGGTGTACTTAGTAGTGCTGTATTCCAGCCTTTTACTAACGCGAATTAAATTATGAAGTAGGTACATACTCTATTCTAGGAATTTCTACAGGGTGTTACAAAAAGGTGTATAGCGAGCTATGCATATCCGGATTCTACATATGAAAATAAGTCTAAAATGTTCAGTAACATTTTTATGATTTCGGTTTAGTGTAGCCGTACCGTAATCAGCGATTTTGTATTTTCTTGAAAATAATTATTATTTCAAAAACCCTTCAACATATTTTTATGAAATTTGACATTTGTCTTCATTTCTCAGAAGTCTACGATTTCCGAAATTATTTTGTTTTTCAAAATTATCAATTATCCAAATGGCAGACATGCAACCATTTTACAGCAAAATTCAATGAAAACTACTAAATAAAATAAAAAGTTCCGAATAATAATGAATTATTAATTATTATTACTACATATTTCCCAACTCTCCATGTGTCTTATTTGAATTATTTAAATTTTATGTCAAAATTTAAAATACGATCACTTGAACTTTTGAAGCAAAATTTCAGCTAAATAAATAAAATCATAAATAATAAAATATATCTGAAGCAGTTATTATAGTTTGCAAACTTCATTGTTCTGGTTTTCTTAACCGCTTCCAGACGGTTTTCCTAACCGAAAAAAGAACGGGTTAGTAGTATTCAAGAACAGAAACCGTAACCAATAAAAATATAAAGAACGAAACCGAAATGAAAACCGAAACCGTTATACTCAGCTAACCGAAAACCGTAACCGAAACGTTATTTTTTTCGGTTAGATCAGAGGTTCCCAATCTTTTTTGGTTTGCGGCTCCCTAAATAATCGGATTTTTTTCCGTGGCACCCTTAATACATCAGATTTTTTTCTAAATTTTTGACTTTCTTGAAAAATTGGAAACTATCCTTTTTAGAAAAGATTACTAAAGCATGTGTGGAGAAGCTGTGCTAGCGCACTAGCCGTTTCAAGAGATGTGGATTGGAAACAAAACAATGGATGACTCGAAAGTTGCTAAATTCTTGGAATTTTGTCAGCATACATGATCGTTGGCGCAAAAATTCGAGAATTGGAAATTCCAAGAAAATTACCAAATTGTTTAATAATTGAATATTTTGCGGCGCCCACTTTGGGAATCACTGGGTTAGATGCCCTGATGAAAAGTAACGACTTTCTGATTGTGTCAAAAAACGTCTCAAATGTTGGATCTAATAATACAATCCTTCAAGAATCCTGAAAGCTTGGACGTTGTAATTTTTAAGATTAAGTGATAAAACTGCATGATACACATTTTCGGCTAAAAGATTACAATTCTATAGATAGTCTTTTAATTTAATGTTAAAAGCAGGGGCGGTTGCTGCTAAAGTGCTCCGGTGCTCGCGCACCACCTGAATAAATTAAAATATAAAATATATTCCTGCAGACTGTCTTGAGTTAAGCTGAGTAACAAATTAAGAATATTAATTTACAGATATTTATTTTTTACGTAGGTATTATATTACTAATTGCTTTATTATAGCGCACAGCAAGCAAATCCTTTAAATATGAACAGATAAGTATTGAAGTATCGCGCAACGTGCTCTAGCAGTCGGAGCACGGGATTCTTTCGCTATCGGCTGCAAATTACGTACTCGGACAGATTCGGGCTAGCCGTTAAATGCGTTTTTAACCCGGCGACGGTGCTCTAACTTACATCGCACCTTCGCAACTATAACTTGTTCATTTTTGATTGTAACGAAGTCATTCCAACGTAAGGGCAATACTGTGTGAATATTAAAATGAATTCGGTGCAATTTATTTTGAAAAATCCTTTTTCTACAATGACAAATATTAAAAAAATTTAAACAAAAATTCAATACCTAGAGCCATAGACTAAGTATATTTGGTCTATGCTAGAGCACCACCTAGTTTTTCAGCAAGCACCGCCACTGGTTAAAAGTGGGAGATTTTGGAGCCGAATCCAGTATTATTTGCGATGTAGTATGTAGTTACTATGGAATGAAAAATTATTATTATAGGTAGGTACCCGTGATTAGTGGTAATTATTCTGTGGGATAAAGTCGCAGTTTCTTGGATTCCAAAAGAGAAGCAGTGGTTTGCTTCTGATCATTCCTTAATAATTATCGATCACACATTGCATTGGTTAAACTTCACGAGATAAAAGTACCTTACAACTTGTCTTGGTTTTAAATAAAAAGTTCTATTTTATAAATCTTCTTACACCCATTCAAAAATGTTAAATTAGAATTTAGGACCTTAAACAAAGAGATGACAATAAAAAATTACAATTTCGTTTATCTAATGCTGAACAACATGCGCTTGAGCGGAGCGTTTAGCGTACGTTTACTTTAAATATTCAGAATGTTATTCTAGTACCTGAGGATCACCTTTGTAAATCGTAAGAAGCAGGTGGTCGGAAGCCCTCCTCCGTAGTCCCCCTTGATCATACTTACCTACACCAACTATCGTTGCAGAATGTTGTAGAACCATTTAGTTTTTCAGTAACCTTCATAGAAAGTGTATTGTTTTTTACACCGGTACGATCTGTGATCATTTTCGGCACACGAATCAGTGATTTTTACTTGTTTATATTAGAACTTGATTGTGTAACACAACGGATTGATTTCTTTTTTGCAAAATGTAAGTAACCATGTAGTACCTACAGTGTACATTTAAACTTACCTAACTGTTTTGGATAATACGTGAAAAGGTAATAGAAAGTGAAATTACGATAAGGTATTTAAAGAATTTCAGTTTAATTACATCATTTTTCATTTGAAAATCTTTTTAAAAATGATCACAGCCGATAAACGAATAAAAATTGCTCTACTTAAAAATCTCGATTTTCCATGGAAAGTGGTTCCCACATTGCAATGTGAGGTTAATTATATGTATATTATAATAAATTATTAAGTGGTTTTTTAAAAGTTGTTTCACTGTTCTATGAAGCATTACTTATTTCAATCTACGCATGCATTAAAGTAAAGTTATTACCTCATCAAACTTTTTTCTTTGGATAGAATGTTCCAACTTTCCTTGCGTGATTGATCTTCAACAGGCTACAGATGATTATGGCCATTATGGGCATTAAAATCTTTCGCATTGCATTGAATGTGTATAATATTGTAATTTCATGCACATTTTCACGAAAATTACAGACGTTTATTGAAACAAACGAAAAATCGAAATTGCCGTGTCTTATTTTTGATTAAATTTTGTTTACGTGCATGCATTTCAAAGATTATAAAACAATAGTGGAGGTAACAATACATGATGTTATTTACGAAGCAGAACAATAAGCAAGATATCGTAATGTTTTAATTATTATTGTACTTTATTAAGTTACCTTTCTGCGGATGAAATAATTATTTTTATAGCTTTTATTTGCAATTGTACTAGATTTCTAAATTTCTGTACGTGTTTATTGCAATTATAATCTATTTTAAGAAATCAGAAATCTTTTTTAACGTTAAAAGTACATAGGTGAGTGAGAGGAGGATGCAAGTTATACATATCTATATGTGAATTTAAGTAGCACTTAAATGGCTCAAAGTATGATAGATGAATATGCAGCAAGAATGAAATTACAATTTCTTTATTCAACATGTTTTCAATTTTTTAAATGAAAAAGGTTTTTTTGAAAGTTATGCAAGTACATAGGTACATTTAAAATAACAACGAAAGGAAAGTGGCAGGTTCTCGATCCATAACGAAATTTAAAATTCTCTCTCCCAAAATGTTTTCAAATTTTTATGATTATACCTTAGGCCTTTTTGGAAATTCAACTGGGTTAACCCGATCAATTTTGAATTGGCATAAAAACAATTATTGTAACAGTAGTAGACATAACAATTTGTACCAATCCGGTCAATGTTGCCAAAAAACTACATGTAAAATGACGTTAAATACCTATATTGATAAAGTGAACAATAGTGACTTTATGACAACACAGCACAATTATAAATTTGTGTTAAAAAGAAATTTGTTCTTAAAGAAAATACTTTCATAATTCAAAAAAAGCATAATTTGCATACCTACTTAATAACCTATATTAACTTACTAAGTTATTATGTACTTTCAACTTGCGAATATACAATCACTGATGCATAATAGAACTAAATGGGGATAAATAATGCAAATAATACAAACAGGAAGAACAGAGAAATAAAAATAGAAGTTGGTTTTGTCAAAAGATACTACTTTTATTCATATTTTCCGGTTTAACAAAGTCCCAGCATAAAATTATACATACGCACCTACTACCTACAAGACAAATGTAACAAATATTACAACCTTATTGGCTACACAACATAAAATTTCGCTCTTATCAACAATTTTCATAGCTTTAATATACTTTTCGAGATTCTCAACATAGTAGTTTACGTAACAAGTCCCGAAAGTGATCTTTTACTGGACAAGTAGGCAAGCCTACGAGTCCAGTAAAAGCACTTTTGGGACGTATTACGTACAATATTTTTTTTTAAATCGTCCAGAAACGGGAAGAACAATTGATCATTCTAGGCCGGAAAGTAAAAATGAGTCCGGTAAAGTAAAAATGAGTCCGGTAAAACTTTTACCGGACTATCACAATAACTTTCCGGCTCAGTCCGTCAAAATGACATTTTCTGGCCTAAAAATAATCCGGAAAGTACTACTTTCTGGCCGATTTTTAAAAAAATTTTTTACGCAATTATATGATCTAATTATTCTTAAATAGAACGTTAACACTTATAGGATATAGAAGTAATTGTTCCATATACGTTTCCTACCTTCTTAGTGTATCAGTTTTTCAAAAGATGCATTTTTATTAGGTAGTGTCATCAACGAACGGTATACCTACCGTTTTCGTACTTGCTTGAATCACGGCTCAGATGTTCAAATGAACGGCTAAGGCTATGTCGCATATATGCAAAAGTTATGTGCCCACGTCCGTACCTGTAATAGTGTCAAAACTTCAAAATTAAGTCCGGTTGCATTTCCAAAATGTATTTATCTTTCTTTTTTAAGTGGACCTTCCGTGTAACTTTCTTTTGCATTTGCACTCAAATAGTCGTGATCAAATAAACGCATGTGTCGTTTGTTCACATAAAAGCGATACCTACCTACACTGCATTAAGTAGCTTAGGTAAATAAGGTAAATACCACGAAATGCATAAAAATCGCGTTTGTAATTACTTACATGCATGTACAGGCTACGGACTATTTTTAATAATTAACTTTTGCCCCTAAAAGTTCATTGTTAAACACAATAAAAATGTTCAACTTATTTTGACAACTAATTACATTGAAAACAGATACGATCACCATTTGTTTCTAATGATGAATTACTATCTGATGATTGGAAACTATGAACAGTATATATTAGAACAAATGATATATATAAAAGGTACATAATTTAAAAAATATAAAGATGGGAACTAAAATCGGTTGACGGTTGGTATTTAAAAAACTTGACCTTTGGGAGTATAAAAATTTGTTAATCAGCTCTAGTATAACATTTATGAAAATTTATACTGCCAATACATATTAAAATGAATGTTTTTCAAGTTTGTTCTAAAAAATGAATAAATTAACATAATTGTATAGTTTTGAAATAGAAATGAAACGGTTAAAAAATCAAAATCAAAAATTTCGAAACATTAAAGTTCCTATTATTATCTAAACTTCTTATCAGTAATTTGTTAGACTTATGTTCCCACTAGTGTTACCATTACCACTTATTTTATTATGCAACACAACGCACAAATTGCGGTATTTTTCTTGAAAAATAAGATCTTAACTACATTCAGTAACATTTACATTTATAGAAAGAACTGTTTGTGGGATATGTCTATCTTTCAGTGACCCAATCTGTCGTAACTGTTCTTGCAATAGCGGCCTTATTATATGGATTCCAATAGCTTCTATATTGAAAGCTTTGCCAGGCACCCTTAATATTTTGTATATGCTTCGTTGCCAATATTCCGAATTGCTGTTATTGCAAGCAAAACCTGTTTGGTAATAGTAAATAATTCACAATCACATTTTTTTTCCAAAACTACCTTGGAAAATATTAATTTCATGGATATTTTTTACTATATGCAGTTTTAGGAAAGAATGTGCAAAATGCTAGAGGAAAGTGTTCTCTCCCAACTCAAACATAACTTTCTTCTGTAGTTGTACCTAAATAGTTATGGTTGTCTAATTCATTAGCATGTTTGGTAGGTAGGTAAATGTATAAGTTCTTGTATACCTCTATTGTAAATGATTTGTTATTGACTTGTCCTATATCATGCACTTTGATCGCCGGATTAATAAAAATATTATTATTATTATTATAATGAAATTTTTGGTGAGAAAAATTGAAGTTGTAGCAAACTAGGTTCCATTAGTACTGCATATTATGCCAAAGCAAGCACGCCCTTCTGCAAGGTGCAATTGCCGAATTTAAAAGCCTTGAGTCATTTAACTTATAGATTGTCAATTTAATTCTAGATTTGCGACTAAAGGTGTATACTGGATTCACGGCATTGCTATTTTCTCATAGATCGTGTGAGAAATTTAAGATGACCGACCAACAATCGCTTGACTACACAGACTTATAAATATCGTCTTACAACTCTTACATATTTATGTATATTATTATCATTTTAAGGTTGTAAACAAACCCCTCACATTTCATGTTGTCATCCAATTATAAAAAAAAGATTCTGGTAATCTGGTGTGGATGACACCAAATCTGTACCATTTTTTACAGGGAATCTGTAGAATTGGAACGTCGTAAATGATAGCTTTCTATTTACTTTCAGTTTTTTTTTCGATGTTATATTTAATCCCAATTAAATAAAAGTATCACACACGTATAATTACGTACAAAACATAAAAGTGAACGTTCTCATTAAACGCATTGAACAAGCGTATTAGAACGCATAAAGAGTAGAAAATGCTCTTATATTTCGCATAATGGCATATCTACCCAAGCTATTATGTACTTAAAATTGGGATTGATTCAATTCAACACTTGTATTTAAAAGGTGTAAATTACACATACCTACAACTGAGATGAGAGTCAACGTTAAGTATAGATTAAAGTCTTAGCAATTAGATAAACGAGGTCTTTTGAAGGTAAACATAATTGTGGATGGTTGAGGAAGGTCAACTGGTTTAACATAACTCATTCACATTCCATTTTGTTGCATTGTTTTTATCCTTCGTCATACTAAAGCGTTTCTATCATTCCCATTCACCGTCATGCTATAGGTATGGAAAGAAAAAAAAACAAGATACCGTAACAGAGGGCAAAAGAACACACCAATCATGCGAAAATAAAATACTTCAACTAAGTATTTTGTTTCAGTCAAATTGAATACTGTATTGCATGTTCTCTAACGTTTTGATTACTTACTGTTTTATAACCGTTAAATTTTTTAATTCTTATTTCGTTTTAATATTCTCCTCTAACCATAACCGAATTTTTATAGTTTTATTTTCGCTTGTTGATCTTTGCTCTGTATCAGTTTTTAAACACAAATTATAGCATAATACTCAATTTCTATTTTATTTATTTTCTTAATAATCTCATTAACGGTACTACTCCTCGCAGTGTGTTATTATTACTATTATTAATAAAGAGGCACACTTCTTGACAATTTACTGTGTACTTAAACTTTTTTTAACGACTTCTTTCAATTTGTGTTTTAAAGATACCTACTTACAGTCTGAGATTTGTCTTATTCCAATGACATCCTTGAAAATCAGTATTGTTGAAATATAATTACGGCATTATTCAAATGCAATTATTACTTGAATGTTGTGTTGTCGCATGGAGGCGGTTACGTACCTATTTACAAATCGATTCACAACGGCTCCGCTTCATTATTTTAATAGGTATTTCATTTCATATTCACCCACACTGGCCTCTCAGCGATAGAAGGTGTTTTCTGTTTGATAATTTTTGTTGTATTATTTCTAATAGGTAAGGTTACTTAACAATGATAGGTAGTTTACCTATCATATCTAATTCATCTCTATAGCCTACGGATTTGTTTTTATTAAAAGTTTTCGAGGTCGTTTACATAATGGTCCGTCATTATTTTACCAAGTTATGCGTGCGAGTGCAATTCATTCGTTAATTTACTTTTAAATCACTCAGTTACTGAAACCTTGCATCTGTTCATTAAGTGGGTTATTGATGGTGATCAATTGAATGATAATACATCTTGCATGCTTCACAAAGTTGAAATTTGTGCTATTATTCAGCAATATGGATGATTGTATGTATAAGATAAGGGTTGATAAGTTGTTGATCAAGATCAAATTGCTGACACAATGGTCAATTTTATGCTAAGTTACGTTGAAATTATTCGTTATCTTAAATTTTAAAGCAATTACCTTCACTCGTTTTCATCAAAAATTAAGCTATAAACAGCTGCGCAATAGTAGATCGTTTCTAGTTCACTTATTGATACTTTGGATTGGATCTACCTTTCAAAGCAAACGACTGCCTATCTTTTGGGTGGTTTAATACAAAAGGATACGATTCCCTAATTAAATTCCATGTGAGGTTCCATGCTTTCAAAGGGGGTGACAGGTAGGTAATTGAATGAAAATTCTCACAGGTTAAAGGGGAAGTTGTCTTCCCCCAACAAACCTGCAATTTACTCCTCTAGCAGAGCAGTTCAAGTCAATTTTTTAACTCCTCATTTTCATCTCGCAACACTTTTAGTTCCCTCCTTTTGCTCTGAATATCATCCCTGGTAGCAACATTATCAAGCTTCATATTGATGGTATCCGATTTACTACTATGAGATTCTTACAATATGCGCTTTAGATCTTCTCGACTAACTGTAATGGTAGGTACCCATATTCTTTTGTGGGGAGGGAGTAGCTTCACTTCTTGTTCTCTTGTGACTTTGCCGAGTACAAAAATTCGTTACTTTACGATTCATAGGTCTCACAATCTTACAATAAATACGTGTAAATGTTCAATAATACGTGGATATCTGATTTGTGTAGAATTATCTTATCATACAGTTTACTATAGTAAGTATAGTTCAATATAAATAATAGGCGTACTCACGATTTGTAGACTACCTTAGTCACTGTTTTGCTATTGCGCACTAGTAACAAAACAACTATTTACCAAGTTTTCCACTCGAAAAATTCATAGAACGGAAAATATATATGCACGTCCTTTCACAACACAACCGGTCACCAAAAATATCATTATCGAATGTTTTCATGAAATTTTTGCCAACAATTCCATGTTCCATTTACTCCTAAGAATAGATCTTGTGGCAACCATGGAATGCAATTGCAGTTAATCCACGATCCCTCAAGATGGGGTGGAAAAATCTCAGGCAATACCTGAGGCCTTACCAATGGAAGATTCTTTAAATCTTTTTAATAATACCACAGACAAACCAGTAACCAAATACAAGTAATATATCAGTAAACATCCCCGCCGCTTTGGCTACACTGAGAAAAATGAAGTGCTTGGACCAATAAATATTACTACATTGAGTATAAAATGTTGAAACAAAGCATATATGTATTGAAGAAATGTTGCAATCTGTACTATTACATTATGGACCACTATCCATCTAATCAATTTTATTTGTTAACTTTATTTCGTTAAATGGAACCCCACATTCACTTTGAATATAAAACTACATGGAATGTGTTCTACTCAACCTTTTTGTGTTTTAAGTCAAGTACTGGAAAGTCTTTTAAGGGAACCTAAAGGGACGTGTGATTTGTCGTGTTGTCATATTTGTCTTAACGCAAATGCAGTATTAATCAAACGCTTCGTTACATTACAACTCTACATTATTTGATATTCTGTTCAAGTATAAACAAATGTAGATTCAAAGTTGTTCGAATTTGGTATGGAAGTACATACCTACTTTAATGGCTCATTCGACCAACGAACAGTGTGCTTTAAAAAACAAACGCAATTCATTTTTTTGTGAACTGAATTTTACTGCTAATACAATAAACTGAAATATTCAATTAACAATTCAAACTTTTTAATCCAAACATAAGGTTTGTTAACTGAAATATTTGAGCATATTGAATAAATGTTGCAATGATGTCTAGTCAAAATTCCGAATAATCGGCACAAATTGAACAATGGATTGTCCAATGTTTATAAATGTTGAACTAAACGCGAAGATGTATTCTTTTGAAACATATATTTTTAGTTTCAAACGCATTATAATACTAAGGCAAAATGTGAAAACATGTTGAATTACACAATTGCAGTTATTAAATTAATTCATAATGCGGGATTTGTTGAATGAACTTTATTTAACAATATTTTCATTTTGATGTAATGTACAAGTTACATTCGCCATATGTAACATCAAAAAATATTTGAGTGAAATATTTTCTTGTTGTTTCAACCATTTATTTTTCTCAGTGTACATACCGGTGCGACTTAATCGTTTTATAAGAATATACTTTACTTACAGTTTTGAATGCAAAAGAAATGACAAATGAGTCCCTTTTACAAGAAAAAGTAAAAAATTATAAAAAAGACTCAGTGTTAATGTTATTTTTCAAGTTTCAAAAACCTTTTGGTTTTCATTTGTGCTAAATATAATTGACTTAGTCTGTAGTCAAAAATGAGTAGATACAAAATATAATAGGAGGTGTGGTTGGTGCTCAACCAAAGAGCAGGAGTTGTATATCGCAACATGTTTCTGAGACACCATTTTCAGCGTATTGTGCATTTATGTCGTTTTAAGAAACGAAAAATATGCTAATGATAAATATTTTATTACTTTCCATATCATTAATTTCATATTTGAATAAACCGAGTGCTTCCAAAGTAAGTGACCCAAAAAACATTTCTTCCTGCAATTAATAAACTCATCATCTGCATAATATTAAACACTTTCATTCAAAACAAACAAAACGGAAATAGATTAAGCAATTGTATGCGTTATAAAACCGCAGCTTGTTTTCACTATAATTCCCACATGTATAGATGTAGGTATAGGTATAGACTTTAATCTTGCGATGATGCTCATCTTCCATTACATTTAATCGGAAAGGTAACAATGTAAAATAATTACGGGCAAATATTCACATGATCGCGTTTATTTTAATTACATTTAACTGTATAATCGTTAATTAAAAAAATATAGTAAAGTTATCTTATATTTTTCTACCCACATACACTGCAGGTGTCGTGTAGGAATTCACTCATCTGGAATGCGAAAGGTGTGATTTCACAATCCGTGAGCTTACAAGAGATTATTATGCGCAAGACGGTGTGGATCCCGTTAAAATGTCTTTATATAAGTAATTATATTATACAGCAACCTAATTTGGTTTGCCTCATATTAATAATTCATTTTTCATATATTAAATTTTTCAAAATTGATACATTTTTTACATGCGTAACCTCAATTTTTGTTAAGCACTTATAATAGTGCAAGCGATTGCTTAACTTGAATGGAAATAATGTGTAGTTTTACCAAATCTATCTTACATGAAATGTTTCTGTAATAGGTAAATCTTGTATTATAATAAATTATAACTTTTAGAAGTTTCCCTTTCTGTGAAAGATTAATGTTTTTACTGAGTTTTTTGATGTTTTAAAATTAAAATTATAAGAAATACACAAGATACAAATTCTATATGTAAATAATGTAAATATGTAGCTCGAAAAAACTAATAAAATATTCGTTATCGATATTTATAAACATAATCTATACCACAGAATAAAGACGATTTGTGTCTATACTATGCTATAACATTTAGTTTAACAGGTGTAAAATCTAGAGTAGTGAATATTAGTGAAGTAGGATAGGGAAAGTAGAAGTTGTAGGTACAAAGAGGCGTTATTCTGAACGTATAACATCAATATTACGTAACTCTAGACGTATATGAAAATGTATTTGATAATTAAGTCACGTAAAATGAAGTCTTTTTACTATTATTGAAGATGCACACAGCATGTATTAGACATCAAGTCATCCCATTCGTATACACTCACTAAATTTGGTTATAGGACTTATCTTTTTATTCTAGGCATAGCATTTGACCAAAAATAATTATATTCCTGGAACGTAAAAAGTAAAAATATCGAATTCATAAGGATACACAAATCACAACCGTGAGGGCTCGAAATGCATACTAACATGAATCTCTTGTACAACAAAATACTTACATAAATAAAATAATTTACCGGCAAAATTCACACGTCACGAGAATGTACGTAACTACTTAATTTCTTTATCCCATCATAGAAAATGAACTATCTTACGTTTAATAGGTTGTGTAATATTTAGCATTCATAGTTTTACCATAAAAGAAATGGGAGCGAGTTAAAGAGTGTCGCACTGAGAAATTTTCGCAATATTTCCTATCCTCTTGGTAATTGTAATTAATTATTACGGAAATATCTAAAAACTACCACACAAGAAATTGCGAAACGTAATTATATTTCGTATTCATATAAAGCACCAAACGCATACTAAATTAACCATTATGGTATATTAAACTTATAATTAAGTTATAAATGAAATAAATTTATGTGAAAAATCATGAAATACTAAATTACACATAAACTATAATTTATTTTCTTTGTTGTGGTATATGAATAATCTTTTTCAAAACTTACATAACCTACAACCAAGTTTTAAGTACCTATTAATACACTTTTAATTATAAATTGAAACACTTGCATCGATAATCAAAATTAAGCAAAAGAATTTCAACTAATTTCGAATATTTTTTTTGAAGTCTCGCTCCCGTAGTCCCGTCTTATTTTGCTTAAGTCTCTTTTAGAAAACTTCTCAAATTATGATCGCGTATTGTGTTTTGTTGTTTTCAACCAACTTGAAAAAGTTGGTTACTAAATCTGTCCGGATGTCTGTGTGTCTGTGCGTCTGTATGTCTGTGCGTTGTTGATTCCAAATCTCTGGTAAATTTTTTGATCGGATCACCCGTTCGCCGTCGGGACGCCATTAAAGTCAAAATATACCCCCTTCAATATCTCGAGAACGACACATCCAATTACAAAGAGGAAAAAACACGTTTCCTTTATTTTTTGAAACCTATTAACCACGTAAACATCACCCTCACCCCCCCTGTGGGGTGGAGCGGGGGTGAGTTTTGAAAACTTAAATGGGAACACCTACTTTTTATTGCGGTTTTTGATTCTTCATAAAAAACTATTCTCAAATTCCAAATTTCACCCCTAACTGCAACTCCTTTTTTGGGGGTGGAAAAGGGGGGGGAACGATCTTTTTTTACTTTAACACAAGAACATGTTTGGGTAAGTTGAGCGTAATTTCAGCATCTATAATTATTGATTAGGTAAGTACAAGAATCTCCTCCCTTCAGTCTCATTTAAGCCTGGAATAAAGCAAAATTATACTACAGCTAGTGCAGTCAACTACGCCACATTACATTGTTCAATTTTGGAGGAAGTTACTCAGGTTCTTATTATCATAAAGAGTTATATAACTTCCGACTATGACTAGAACTCTTTCTGAACGTTAGAGTGGCTTATTCAAAATTTAACATTTATTGACTTCCTATAGCGCGATGGCTTTCAATGATGGTCTTCTGTACAACTCTATAATATTATTTATAACTTTTTTCTGTTCCTTCGAAACACTTATCAGGTAACACACATTTTGGAATCTTATTTTCATAATACTACCATAAAAAATGCACCACCGCTGCTCCTTTGCTCTACATTACTGGAGTACCTGCATATTTTGGTATGGATCTGACTCTTTCAATACAGTTGAAGCTAATTCTATAACATTTTTGAAATTGTTATTTAATTGCGAGAGTGAATTTTACAAACCTTATAGGGGAAATGTTCTCAATCCTATTGATGTGGAGACCTTTATTTATTGGTCAATATTGGCAAACAATCCAATAAATGAATCCTTCCATAGTGAGTACCAATAGCACAAATATTTGATTGGGTGAAGGGTGTTTCACACTGAATTATTAAAGGTATATATGCTACTGTGGAGTGTAAAGTCATGTGCTTCGTAAATTTTTTGCTATTTTTAGACTCATCAGTGAGGGCACATAGTGTCACACATTTAGTCAGTCTTATCTTATGAAACCTATGACATGATAAACAATTGAAAGTAAAATCATTTAACGATATGCTAAACAATTTTCTGTGAACATTTCGACCACTACATGCAATTTTCCATATACAGGGTGGGCCAATAGTGGATGGAAGATTGTGGGTTTATTAACGAACATTTGTAAATCGTTGCTGGGATTTGGTGGTGAACCTTTAAGGCTACAAACCTAAAATATTTTCACTTGAATCGCAAAGTTTATACAGGGTGATATTATTGCATATTTGGATTCCATGGTCAATTCTAGTGCGACTTTATGTATCATACATAATACCTAAAACGAATCGTTTAGCCACAATTTGTCATTTTTATAAAAATTGGATGTCTAAAAAAAATTGAATATCGCAGGGATCGCAAAACTTAGAAGGCCGTGAGCCGTGACTATGCGATGTTACTAAGCATGACGGTCAAATCCGAATTCTTCTTATGTTCGGAGAAATTACTACGTGAATTTAAAAAATTTCTATCAAAGGTAAGTTGAGTTTTTCAAATAGCACGGCTAATGTTTCTTTATCGCACCAAATATAAAATTTTATTACCTTTCCAACAATATAAGTTTGTCGCATCTATCTCCGGTAGATTTCTTATAATTACACATTTTCTGGTTAATTGCTGTATTTTTCAATTTTCAGTTTCTATTTGTATGTAGTAGACCGTGAAAAATAAAACAATTCTTACACTTTAACTTCACTTTGACATTACCTATTATAATATTTATAATAATAATAATAATAATACGTATTGATATTTCATTATAAAACATTATTTATTAAGTAGGAAAACATAAACACAAGAACCAAAATTATGAGATAAAATAAAATCAATAAAATTATTATTTTAATGAATAATTAAAATGTCTACCACCTTGTTCTATGTAAATTTGAATTCTTCGACGAAGAGAATTTTTAACCCTATGTAGCATGTCTGGCTTGATAGTTGCAGAAATGTTTCTGATCCTATTGTTCACATCTTCCGCTGTGGTACCCCCACAAAAAGGAATCAAGCGGAGTAAAATTGAGTTATCTCGCTAGCCATCGTGTTGATCTATCCCTTTCTATCCACTTTTCACCAAATGTATTATTAAGCCATCCACTTACAACACGTGCGCGCTGTGGAGGTGCTCCATCTTGCTAGAAATACATGTCTCTAATTTAAGCGAACGGTACATCTTCAAGGAGTCCGAATAATTCATTATCGAGGAATTTAGAATACCGTTGCTTAGTAAATGAATTTATTGTTGATTTTCGTAACACCGAAATTATCCGTATTATCTCAACTTACTTTTATATTGGTCTAAACAAATATCAACTTTCACCTTTCATAACTTTAAAAAAAATGTTAATATTTGTCGAAAATAATTTTTTTTGTGAAGAACTAATCGATATTTAACGAGATTTTATTCAATTCTGATCTGTATCCTCCACGATGGATCAAGTTTGGTATCAATTAGATATAATTTTAAGTAGGTACCTAGAACTTTTTTAATTCCTGTTTTAAATTAGTTATGAATCCAATTAAAGGTTGTTAGAAATGATCTTTTTTTGTAGATATTAATTTTCAATTTATGATTACTGTAATGTGTCTTAAACAAATTATATACCTAGTTTTTTTTTGGAAACATCACTAATTTCCTATATCAAATGTTGTCTTGTCTATCTCTTCGAATGAGAGTAGGCAAATAACGAAAATGGACTTGAGCTATTAATGTCTATTATTTATAGCTGCCATTAAAGTTCATTTTTGACACGAAATAAATTACTTACCTAATTGTAAAGTTGTTTGCTATATAGAGTGATATATAAATGAAAATTGTTAAATGTCAAAGCGAAAATGCTAAATTCAAGAAACTTTGCCTTTTAATATTCTCTTACTAATAATGTTAGATAATTTTTTATCCTGTTGGTAGATAATTTTGAAATTAAATTTACCAATAAGAATATATTACTCACTTGATCTTCAAAATTGCTTCTTTTCTTCGAATTCCTCTAAGCGTTACAATCAAAATTATTTAGACGTCTTCTTTTCGAGTGTATTCATCAATTTTCTTGTCGCCTCTTTATAGGGAGATTCTGTGAAAACTGCAGTTTTCTCTTCACTTTTGCAATATCTCCGTCTGAAATGATTGCGCTTTGTGAGCTGGAATAATGCCTACAGACTGCAGTATGCTTTAAATTTGTTGCTCGTTATCGATCATCAAGTTAGGCCTAGGCTCAAAACGTGGCGTGATGCAGAATTGTCAGAATCTGCAGGTGTAGATTTCGAGGAACTTACCTATAGACTTTTGATTATTGACAAATTGCGAAAAACTTGGAAAAGAACACTGAATTGTGAATATATTATGGTGATGCTTTCTGGGTATATAGTATCGCCATATAATAAAAGGAGAACTGGGAATTCTTTTGTAGCGTTAGAACATGAAATAATCTTCTGAAACTCGTTTTGGCTATCATCCATCCGGATTCGTTGCCTTCGGTGGGCAAGCAACTTCCAATTTTTGCCTGGTACCTTACTGTCGAATATATTAACATTGAAGGAGGAAACTGAACAGCAAATTTCATTAATTATCGCGTTTTCTCGTATTTTTGAAGTCAAGACCTTTGAAAACATTCTTCACAACAGTTGTGGCTGCTTCGCATATTTGATATTTTTCTGAGGTATCGTAACTATTGTGGTGGTGTGGAGTGATCATATACTCATAACTCATAACCATAATCTTCTATTATGTCATAACGTTCGTCGTGATGAAAGCTTGGTTTTGAAAGTGTCCGTAAAGGTTCTACATGTTTCCGTAACAAGCAATCAATTTTATTGACTAATTGTCACCAGGTTTACTATAGGTACCTAAAAAGTGGCTCCACTAGACATTTGTCGCAGTGATAAGTTAATTGAATACACATCGTCTACCCACAATATTATTGCTATATGTATCATTATATTAATTTATGAACCTACTTGAAAATCGCTCAAGTCGTGAATTGTCGACCTGAAAGACAAAAAGCTTTTAATGAAAGCACTACTCTCTCGCAAATTGTTATTTGTATTGAAAAAGTCAATAAAAAATTTGGATGGGATTGTTATAAAGATAGTCACCGTTTAATGACGCGCTTGATTAAAAAAATAAACAGCCATGCATTTTTTGTTTAAACACCTTTACGTGAGTAACATCTCTATTTTCAATACACAAACAGCTTTAACGAAATAAAAGCCATAAACTTCAAAATTTGACATTCAATTATTAGCACTTAACTATGCACGATTGAAAAAAAGCAAATTTAATTGGAGGGAGTGCCAAGGTATAAGTTATAAAGTAAATAAACGTTAAGCATTTATTACAAAACAAACGAATAACATAGTTAAATTGAGCATACGTCTGATTCAATAAATTTGTGTAGCTTTATAATTAGGAAACTTCGATTTACGAGTTGGAAATCTAAAGCTAAAAACAAAGATAATTTAAAATTACCTCGAAAATTACTAATAGTCTCCATCGACCACCTCGAATATTGTCTCATCAACCAAGTAATTAAAGGCGAATGTTAATGATATTGTTATAATTGCATTTTTACTAATGTAATAGGAAAAAAATCGAACTCGAGATTTTGATGAATCTCGACGTTTTGAGTCCCCCTGAGTTCAAAACCACCATCTTTCAAAAATGTTTGTGGGTGCGTGCGTACGTTATGGCTGTGGAGCCCAAATTACTAAAGCAATTTTGATGAAATTTAAAACTAAGGCCTATAAATAAACTTCATCGATAAAACAAGCTTCTCATCAAAATTCCAAACAAAGAAGAAGTCTTTATACAGAGTAAGATGGAAGAATTCAGGCGTCGTTACATTCAAACGTAGAAAAGATGTCCTATTGCCTGCAGCCTTGGCAGTCACTCGTCCTTTTTGAAAATGGACAAGAAGGATGGAGGTTCATTTTCGCACGTGATCATTTTTCCAACTACAAGACGTTTTTATCCAATGGGACATTCAAGAACTGTTGCCCGCAATTCGTCCAACTGCCTTCGATCCATGCAGATGTTGGAAGCACTTGGACCGAAACAGGGGCGTCGCCAGAAACTTTTCCAGGAGAGGGCCAAACAATTTTCAGTTATTTTTTAATTACATTTATTTCTATATAGGTGTATATAAAAAAGATTAACACATTTGTAGTCCAAAAACAGAACGAGTCGCGAGTTCATTAGAGTTCGCCAGGGAGGGGCCATGCCCCCCCTTCCCATCCCTGCCGACGCCCTTGGACCGAAATAATCATCCTACCATACCATTCCTTTATGCTCCGCTGCCGGATAAGAAAGAAGGGATGTATTGTACGAATTTCTCAAAAAAACGCTTCCCAACATATATGAAAGTTGATTTCGAACAATAAAAGCCATCAGAAAATCCTTTCCGATAGCAAAACTGAATGAATGCAACTTCCACATTAACCAATGCTTATGGTGAAAAGTTCAAGAATTGGTCCTGGTGCGAAAATATTCCGAAAAAGAAAAGATGCGTGCCCACATAAAGGTGTTCGCGGCATTGGCATACATCCGAACCGAAGAAATCGAAAATGATTGCGTCATAATTATACAGATGTACGAGCCTCACTCTCAGTTGGACAAATTCAACGACTATATCGTTAAAGCCTGACTCGATAATGGTGCATTTGGACTTTTGGCCGCCTTGAGGAAAGATGCTCAAAATGGGTCCAGGACACAACGGCCACTGGACACAACGGCCACACAGAATTTAGTATGCCCATATCGGCCACACTGGACACTACGGCCATACAGAATTGTAAGGTAATGTTTGCGATAAACATTTCACAAATAATAGGAGTTTTCTATTTATAGGAAAAAAAAATACTAAATCTGCAAATAACCTAGGCGCTTATGTGTCAATCTACGTTTAAGTTTAGCATTATGTTTTGTATCAATTGAAAAAAAAATACTAAATCTGCAAATAACCTAGGCGCTTTAGTGTCAATCTACGTATCTGATATGTGGCCGTAGTGTCCAAGGTGGCCATCGTGTCCAGCTAGAGCTGTGGCCGTTACGTCCAAGGTGACCGTTGTGTCCACACATCACGTTTGGGCGATGTGTCCAGTGTGGCCGATATGGGCATACTAAATTCTGTGTGGCCGTTGTGTCCAGTGGCCGTTGTGTCCAGACCCCGAGACTATTGGTAACTTTAAATTATTCGCAAAATGTCTAAGTGTGAAACGCCGCGTTTTTGCAATTAAGACCTGAATGGCGAATGGGGAATGAATCATAAAAAGTTCAACAGGATAAGGATTGAACATTACAAGCGTAGGTTGTACCTACCAATGATTCATACATCAAAAATGTTTATAAAATGTTAGCAAGTAGGACGAGAGATAATTTCAAGCTATCATCAGAAGAAATTTGATAAAAGTGCACGCAGTTATGTTACGCAATGTGATTTTCAAAGTCATAATAGTTATTAACATTTGGCATAATTCAGGCTCTGTATAAGATTCTATAACTAATTTACTTGGAGCCTAGCGTTTCTTGCACGAAGTTGTTAATGCCAACAGACTCAAAGATGTCTGTCAAAATTAATGGATTTTGTTAATCTGTGGTAGGTAATACGTATTCAGATAATATCTTAAACGTGTCCCTCCCATCTAGAGGTCAGTTGTTTTATTAGAAAAATTAATATCAATGGGTGACAACGCAAAATGTGTGACAATTGTGTAGACAAAAGGTTCGTGAAATAGACATTAATAATAATAATAATAGAATCATTTATATGAATATTATTTTTTAGAGCAGACGATATAAATAGACTTACAAGCATTGTTTAAATAAATTAAGTTTTTATATATTTGGTTGTGAAAATTATACTAAGCACGATCTGCATGGAAATCTTTTAAAATTATGCGATTTTGTGATATCACTACCTTTTTTGAAACTTTTTGACATTTCAGTACATGACAACTTTAACAATTACTTTTTAGTAATTTCTTGGTGCCATAATCAAAACAGTCTTATCTTAACAGTTAAGTAGCATCTGTGACACCCGTCTATGTGTTTTAATCATATATTTTGAAGAGAAGTGCATGTAAGAAAAGTGAGGTGCAGTAGTAAAAATCTTTGGAAGGGCCAGCGCATCTTGATAATGTCTTATCAAGACATTATAAAGCGATACCTTATTTGTACATTTCTGCAGCATCTGCATCTTTTTAGATACTCTTTCCAAATACCGTATGAACACAACTATATAATAACTATAGGTAATAACTATATAATATGTTAATATAAACTGTTTTCTTATTCACACTGCCCAAATAATATAATGATGTATAATAGTTTAGCTTGCAATAGTATAAAGTTCATGTAAGATGTTGACTGATGAGAAAGTAAATCTAAAATAAAGTATTCGTCACATTTTCCTTATAGGAGAATATTATTACCTTAGCATCCTACCAAATACAGCAGCAAAAAGACATAGAGAACCTTATATGAACATGTATTGTATTCTATAAATCACAATATGGAAGCAGAAGGATGACCGCGCGGGACAGTTTCGGCAGGCAAACAAAGGTGTACCTACAGATCGTGAAACATTATTCAATAAAATCGCTTCTAAATAAGTCTTTTGGTTTATAAAGTAGTTCACTTTGAAGGTAAAATAAATACACGTACCGTAACGGTAATAATTTAAATAAAGAAATTAACCCAATTGAAACTATTATACCTACTATAAATAGGGTAGCAATTAGAAGAAATATGTGTGCTACCACGTCTCGTTATGTATAATATAATGCTTTTAACCAATTTCATCGCTTAAATACCGTTGCATCGACTTGCAACTGGTCGTACTCAATTTAAACAAAATGTATATAATTAATTTCAACACATTACTGTATAATTAATATAATTGCATATTTCAGACGAAATAATTAATAAATCGTTTGTTGTACGCGAAATTTATTACGAAATTAATAATAATAATTGTATTCAATGACAAATATATATTATACAATCATAGGTATGGTTTTTATACATCAAAGAAACTTCTTCAACGTATAATTACCTAACTACCTACCAATAATTGAAAAACTAAAATAGAAATTGCTTACAGCTAAACGTTACTGTATTACCTGATTACTATTAAATGTCCAATTCACATAATGAAATAATAAAACCTTCAAATTTTGACGCCTACAGAAAAAGATTAATAATGGTGATTCATTTTAAACCATTCAGTTACATCAATAGTTAACGTTAAATTTGGATAATGATTACTTGTTATTAACGTAATTAGTTGTAGATCTGAAGGCGATGGTTAATGACTCTGCAGTACACCATTTGTAGCATTTTTCCCGTTTTAACAATCCTTTCCATAATTAAAACAGCTGAATAACACACTGAAACAAAAGTAGCTGCAGTGAATGATCTTTTTTTGCTCTAGTCTAATCTCTCCCATTTTGATTTTCAACTTGATATTAAAACAGGTGTATAATAAGGTTAGGTAGGTACCTACCTACTTGAGACCTTACAAATTTTACCAGTGTAATTGATCTTAACTGCAATCTAAACCCATTCATTTAACTTATGAACAGAAGACAGTAACGTGTACTTTTTGAAATGACACCTATTCTATAGTAATATGAAAGTGGACCTTGCTTGATTAGAACATCTTAAATCTCTACTTGTTAAGGCGGGTCCACACTTGCTATATAGCAAAGTTATATAACATGTTATAGAAATATATGCTAAATGTAGCAGATTTCCTTGCTATATAGCTTGCTAGATGTTATCCGTCTCGAGTCGGTAAGTTCAAAAGAAGTTATATAACACTGCTATTGTTACATGTGTAGGATCCGGAGGTGAGGGGGTATCGTACGCGCGAGATATAGTGCGGAGTAAAACCACAGCTTAAATACACACAGCTAGCCAACTCTCGGCGGCACCTTTGATGTGGCGGTCTACGAGTAAGCGAGACAGAAGCCTTGCTGTCTCTGTCGCACAGAGGGGAAAAGTCAGGGCCGGATTAAAATGATTATTTATTCAATCTTCCTGACAGTACCGTAGTAGTAGGTAATTTTAAAATTTATTGGATTATGATATTTTTTGAATCTACAGTCCTCGCCAGGAGTGTTTACCGCTACGTCATTAATGCCTGAACTAGCTATCCAATTTGTTTATACTGCCTTCAGTGCCTTCTCATATTAATCAGTGAATTAAATAAAAGATGGTGAACATTCGCAGTGCATTTGACGAAATCGACATACGGTATTGAATAAGCAAATGTAATAGAAAGAGTAAACCTATAAACACGAAATCAATTTGTGCTTGGGTATATCTGAGAAGACGGTGAGAAATATCAAGTTTCGAGCTGCAGCTAACCCTGTTTTAATTTTAACAAGTACGGGTAAAAACGACCACGCAAGAAACTAAAATCAGACGATCTACCTGCAACATATCCAAAATGGGCATAAGGAATACGTTATCCAACATGTATGCACAAAGTGAGTAATATTACATCACAGTTTCACAGTGTTTTACAGATGTTTGACGTAGGTACTACATTTTGTTTACAGAAAAGCATGCCACAGTTGCAAGTTTAAATACAGAAATTCGTAATAGCCACATATTTAGTAAGCGACAGAAGTCTTCACCGTGCAATCCAGTCGCTAGGATTCAAATTAAAAAAAGACTCCAACCGTAGAGCTTTATTGGAAAAAAGTTACATTGCAGAAATGCGAATTAAATTTCTTAAGCAATACATTAAAGAGATCAATTCACCGAATCGTCTGCAAGTTGTATTATTATGGATGAAACTCAATGAAAGGTGGATCTAGTCGAAAGGAAATCCGGGACAATCATGGCAGAATGAAGACATTAGGAGTGTATGAAAACCTGAAGGCTACGATGGCAAGAGATTCATTGTTGTTCACGCTGGATCTGCCAGAGGATTTGTACAAGGTGCTGCTCTATTATTTCCACACTATTCAAAACCGAGCTGTATGGTCTAATTAAGTAACTTTAAATACAAAAAGGTATGAAGTAAGTACATACATGAAATAATTAGAAGCTATGGACACGAAGTATTAAGTTTACCACCACATCACTGCAAGTTTAATGCCATAGAATTAGTATGGGCGGCATGGGCACACACAAAGGGATATTATGACAGGCATATTGGACGAGATGGCTATAAAGATGAAAACGTAATTGCTATGTGGAACAAAGCTTTACAGCAGTGTGATGAGACTGTATGGGCTAATAGTGTGCGACATACTAAAGAAACCATAAAAGAGTGGTATAAACAGGAAGAAATGTTGGACGTCGCAGTTGACGAACTAACTATTAACGTGGGAAACTGTTCTGAAAGCTGAGATGTAGAAAGTGACTCCGATTAGAAGTCTTAGAACACTTTGACAAGCAAGTTTCTACAACTTACAATTTGTAATAAAAGTGTATTTCATATTTAATACAATTTCTATTAGTAATGTATTTCAATCATGTAAGTACAATATATTTTGTCGTAAAATGCTGTTAATTCACACATTTCCTATGTAATGTTCAACATTAAAAATGTCATCTTCGTACGAATAAATATGTACTTCCATTTTATTTATTCATGTAACTTAATATGCATTTTGTGTAATTACAGTATAATAATGTTACCATCATATTGTTGCCCAATATTACTCAATTGGTAACAATAAGAAATTATGATTATGAAACGTAGTAGCCTTGCGAGGTGTAAATAATGCGCTCGACAGTTGAGTTCTTCGATGCAAATTGTTTAACCTATAAATTGAATTCTATAATTATCAATTGTTTAATTGTTTATCAGTAACTTACCACACAACCATTCTCCTACTTTTATAGTTCCTCTGCAATTACCTATTAAATGTTTTCATTTTGTTGAAAATTGCTGTTTGGATTAGAACCTACATAACCTGCAGACTACAAAAATAACGTACCGAGCACCTGTTCAATTTCAAGGATACTGTTTTGGTAATAAAATAGAGTTGTGCAGCTTACATTTTTAATAAGTCTTATATTATGATATATGATATTATATGATGATGTCCTGTTGGTTTTTTGTCACCCATTTTATTAGAGTTTACAAAACAAAACTTAAAACAAAGTTCTACAAATCGTAAGTACGCCTATGATTGCTAAGGCAATTCCCGACTGCACGTCAAAGACATCTTTTCCCCTAAGAGGCGGAGCATAAAGCCTGCGCGAAGGGATCGACGCAAACCGTTCCCGCCAAGAGAGTGTTATAGCTGTGTGTATTTAAGCTGTGGTAAAACGGGAACGAAGGGTCGAAGTCGAATATAAGCCGCGACGGGTGTGAGTTGTTAAGACGATTACGCAAGACGTACTTTTTTTTTGTTCTCTAAGTGTTACTTTTAAGTTTATTTTAATATAATCTTTATGCTTTTTTTTGATTTCATTTAACCGCCTGTATTCCCACACATGTTAACAAAGGCGCCCACACTTGCTATATTGCAATTTCAACAACTGTGTCATCAGTGTCGCGCATAATTGTTTAGCCCAGTAAATTACACCGTATAAAGTGAAGTATAGGTGATTCCGCAATCGATTGAACCAATATCATCTCGTTTGAGATCTTCTAAATAGACCAGTCCCACTATACTGACTTCTTGACCTTAGTGTAGGCCGAATCCAAAACCTCTTTTTTCGCGGTTTTTTCTTATTCTTGTTAAATAAAATTACGCACGCCGCTGCTGCAAGCAGTTGGTCTTCTTGCATTGAAAAGTCCATCTTGACTAACATTTAAGTGTGGACGAAAGCAGTATTTCTAGCAAAAGCTATATAGCAAAGTTATATAGCAATGTTATTAATCAGTCTGGACCCAGCTTTAAAGACAAACGTTACTAAATAATGTTACGGATTCAGAAATTATGCTGTGCTAGAATCGCAGAAGTTTTGCAAACACATACACAGATCAATTTTGCTGCAAGGAAGAGATGATTGCGAGGAATTCATAAACTACTATTGTTTATTTGAATAAATTTACGTATAATTAGCATATACTATACTCTATGGTCTATGCTATAGTACGTTAAAAAATATGTAATTAACGACAGTAACGAACAGTCAACAGGTAACACGTAAAGGCAAATCACAAGCCCCGTCAAGCTTAAGCAATATAATTACTTAAAAGAAATGGAAATGCTGCAAAAAACATAGTGAAAGTTTAGTCACATCACTTTAAACGTTTATAAAAAAAATATTGGACCGATTTTTATCAAACAAACTTTATCTGAATCACCATTTATTTATGTGTAACTAAACTTAATTTCATCATTTTTGTAGCATTTAGCGAAATATGTTCGAGAAAACACGATTATTAACGTTAAAATGAGAAACGTCAATCTTTTAGAATTATTTAATACACAGTTTAACCCAAAATAAATCATTTTCAATTATAATGAACAACTGTGGAAGTTTTCATTATTATATAATAAAAAACTATTTACATGCGATAATTGCAAGTTCTTGGCATGGTCGTCACAAATATTCCAAACGCGTTTTGATACATTTTACAATGTTGACTTGCAGTGTTCTAAAAAGTCCTTAATTGTATTGTGTTTTCCTTTGCAACTTTATTTTTGACATAGGCCCATACCAATTCAGTTGGATTATAGTCACAGTGTATCGAGTTGTTCCTGCTTGATTCCCCCTATGTATCTGTTTATTTTTGATCAAAAGTGGCACTGTTTTCGGGGGCAATAAATTCGACACAGCCAAATTTACTGTTGGCTGGTTTTCGCCGCACCATGTTTTGTCGGTAATCCTGTTTTCCTATATCTTTTGATCGAGTATAAATATTTTGCTCTTTTAGCAGCTATTGTGCTAGCTTCCATCAAGATAGGCCTGTGCTCCAATTTCCAATCCATAGGCAACATTCATTCCTTTAACTCACGTTTTAATGTGGTACTACACACTCTTTCAGTCTGTGATATACCTCGAATGTGGTTGGAAATCTTATTTCCATATAAAAATTTATTATTTGTTTTCTTATAACGCCCTTCAGAAAATCTTGGGTATAGCACTCATTGGCTTTGTCTGCGACGCTGTCCCAGTAGTACTTGCCCTTTCTTTATTAGACACCCTTCTCTTTCGCTAATTCCAATACGATGTACTACCTACAATATGCTTTATAACTTGATTAAGCACAATTTCGTCTACACCATTTCTTTTCCCGCTCGAAGTACGTTTTACCCTTATCTTTAAACTCGGCAGACATGTTTAGGTATTTTCAATTTCTTAAATAACTGCTACTCTACGTTCATACAACCAAGATACTATAATGATACAGCTCCGGTAGTAGAGTTTGGACATAATATTTTGAACATCGGTCCACTATGAAAGCTACAGTGGTTTTTTTGAAATATTCACCAAAGAATAACATTATTTATTTAAAAGAGAAAATGCAAAAATAATGCACCACACAAGATATTTTAAATCACAAAAAACACTACTTATATCTCACATGTATTTTTACAAAATATGTACCTATATGTTGTATATCTAAATTTCCCTACTTTCTTAACATTATTACAAAGTTGTTACGTTCCACTTTTTGAACTAATTTACCTACAAACAATTGGAAAAAAATTAATTGCTGTTTTTATATCGTAATATATTGTAATTTTCAAATTTTATTTATTTCAGACTGCAAAAAAAAGGTTTATAGAGGCCTAAAGTCTCGCTTGTTGAAAAATTATACGATTTATAGTACCTACTTTTTGTAAAGGAAATTCAATAGCGTCAAAAGTATAATATCTACTAATCATTTGAAATTTACATATTACAGTAACAAATCATCGATTGCAGAGTGTAAAAATTATCCCTAACAATTTTGTAAAATAAACCAACGTCAGCTGACTTAACTTTCTTACTTTGATGGTAATCACTCGATCTTGAGTTGTTTGCAATAAAATAAACAAGTGAAAGCTACTTGTAATTTCTTTACAGTTTATTGTCGCCGAAATCAGTTAAAAATGGAATTCTGTGATTTACCCATAAATGGATATTAATTTGGAAATCTTTCACAATCATCAACAATAACCAAGTTTTGTACTTCTCACGCTTTTAATTAATTAATTAATTAACGGAATATTACATTTAGACATGATGTGCGCTCTTCGCCCTTTACTAAGAGAAGAAACTACTGTGTCCGAGGACGAGAAGTGGATACCTTGTTTGAATACGTAAACAAAAAATTATTCTAAATGATAGAAGCAAGGTTTAGTCTCTCGGCCCAGAAAATGCTAGCAAGGCAAGGGATCATCCCAATTAATTACCTACTTAGTAAACTTTGGAACTATTACTAAAGCTGTATAGCAATCCCCTCGTGAAATTGGTGAAAGAAATTGAGAAAACGAAAAAGAGTTTACTTGTCCTGCCACTTCGAGTTTTTCTAAGCCTTCTACAATAATTAAAAATTCGGCATTCTGTAGTAGGTATAGAATAGCGGAAACGTTTTTGAGAAGGAATATTCGGATTCGAACAACTAATACGAACTAGCTTTCATTTTGTAATAGCTTAATATTATGTATGAAAGTATAAAAATTACATAAAATCTAAGAACACCAAACTGGGTAGACGTAAGAGAGCTTTGGAGGCCTTCAACGCGATAGAAATCAGGGTCAATATTGGATCGAAAAAAGTTCTTGAACCCCCCCCCCCCCCCCCTTAATAAATTTTTAGACTGCTTTCTAATGCGATTGTTATGGTTCAGATGATGTTTGTACCAATAATATCTTAGTTTACATTTTACAGCTACCTAAAACTATAGAATGAAAGAAGAAAAAAGTGAGTTTATTTGGCCCCGACCTATATGATAAAAACCCAAACCCATCTCTTCGAAATTTCGAATTCATTCTCAGTTTATATCATCTGAACAAATTCGCTAAATTATTTTATCAATAGGTACAGCTTTAAATACTGCACCCATGAATCAAATAACGATGTCGACT
The DNA here is from genome assembly GCA_036250285.1 of Pyrocoelia pectoralis. Classification (NCBI taxonomy): domain Eukaryota; kingdom Metazoa; phylum Arthropoda; class Insecta; order Coleoptera; family Lampyridae; genus Pyrocoelia; species Pyrocoelia pectoralis. Next base: position 13,261,473 of record CM070075.1, read on the forward strand.
TGAAAACTAATTAAACTGCTCTTACAAGTTGTTCATAAAATGGCGACATTTTTCGCATTTCTTACCTTTGTTCTACTGATGTGCATTTTCCAAAATATAATGTGTTAACTTTTTGAAAGTAGGCAGATACGAATATTTTTCTAGTGGGTTGTCGTTTATACATAAGCAATTCGACATCTGCAACATGTGAGTCATCCTATTTCTTATTCTGTTCCGACTAAAAGGTTATAGGTTATAGTATAAATTTTAAGTTCAAGTTTACAAATTGTTGATATAATAGTACATTTATATGAATAAAACCTAGAAAAATCAAGTTTCTGTTCGTATACAATTTCTCCTAATAATCATTAAATATTGTTATTGTTTACCCATGATCATTAAAATCCATTTTCAAGAAATGTATTAGAAGAAATTTCTCTAATCTAATTAAGCAATCTTGATGTTATATATTTAAATTTGTGGTTTTATCACTTAGGGACTCTAACGAAATGGTAAAATTTGCAAAACATGAACGACCCCTTTAACTACATACATTCATAATGTGCACATTTCGACATTCAAATTTTTATTATTGAGGATTATTGAGGATTATTGAGGATGCGGTCACTTTTGTGTAAATTAAAAATCCGTTTTATTGAGAAAGTTTATTTTTACTATCAAGACCAGAATAGAAAATTTGTATTTAAGGAAACTGCTTTCTAAAATTACACTTTGATTGTAATATGAACAAATTGTCTCGAAGGAAAAAGAAATTAAAATTAAATTATTTCTTTTACAAAGAATTTTCACTTAAAATCATTTGCGTCATAACCATAGCACCACAGCCCCCACAGCCGTCATTGAAACCCTCCTGGGTCTGCCTCCACTGGATCTCCACGTGAGACAGAGAGCGTTGGCAGCCTTGCGTCTGAAAAATAAAGGGTTGTTGAACAGCAGAGGTATTGAGGTGGGGCTTGACTGCCTATACTAGAAGGACGATCTGACTCACTCATCCCTCGATTTATACTAGGGAAAAACTACCACATCTTCTTTGATGTGGAAGTGGCATCCCATCCAGACATATCCATCTTCAGGGATGGATCTAAAACAATGGAAGGAACAGGCACCGGAATTTATTCCAAAGAACTCCATATCAGCCAACCACTAGGCAAAATTTCGCCTGTCTTTCAGGCAGAACGTCAAGAATAACGCTTAGTGCAAGAATAATTCTTATACACAGCATAAAGAATAAAAGTATCAGAATTTCCAGTGACAGCAGAGGCGTTCTGCAAGCACTAGGTCAATACAAAATCACCTCTAGGATGGTTTCCGAGTGTCACCAAATACTAGAACAGGTGACTAACAGCAATACCCTCGAGCTCGTACCTATGGGTTAAAGGGCATGCTGAAACAAAAAGTAGTGAAAAAGCCGATAAGTTAGCCCGACTGGCCTCAAAACAATTGTTTTTTGGTCCAGAGCCGCCTCTTCCACTTACAGTATCAACTGTAAACAACTTAATAACTCAAGACACCCAAGCCCAGCATAAGGCTAATTTGATGTCAGACTCCCGTCACGCGAATGAGGCCTTCAGAGAACCATCTCGTAGCCGTTTTGCACAGGGCTATCCAGAAAGAACCTACTTTTCAAACCAGATACCAATTTTCACTGAAGCGAAAGCTCTCATTCTGTTTGCCTGACGTATTTGCAGATTGATTAGAACGTTTCATTGAGTGCATATTGTGGAGGACACTTTTAATCCTTACAGAAAAAATGTTCCACATGGCCTACCGAGAAATAAGGAAACTGGTGTGCGTATTTAAAATACCATAAGTAACTGAAATTTTACATTCAATTTCACCGGAAATTGTTATTTTCACATTACCGTGTCAATTTGTAGAGTAATCAAATTTCGTCTATTTAAATAATTAGTTTTTCGAAAACTAAATTTGCCATAAGTTTGAGGCCATAACAAATAATTTATGCAAAACTTTCTTTCACGGTCATGAAACGCCAAAAGTGATTCATCCGAAATATTCATTTCACCCAATGGTTAGTGTTAATTTGCTTAAACTGCCATGTTAAATACACATAGTAAATCAAAATATTCAGTTTGCTTTCTCTCATGTAAAAAGAACGAAAGATAAAATTAAAATAAATGTATATGCTAAAAAAAATTAGTGGGTTAATTCTGACACTTATCGCAAGACAGTTTAAACGGGTCGCATAAGTACCTAAATGAAATTAAACAATGCGTGAATACTATATGTATTACTTCTTTTACTCTCAAAAATTATCAGCACTTTCACCTAAAGAAACACCTCCCATTTTAAGGTTACGCACTTTCATTATACGTACATATGCAATTTGAATAAAATTATAGATGGGAAGTAGTATTACGTAAATTTTTTTAGTATGGGCCAAATAGAACAAGATTTATTACTTAGGTATGTCTCACTCAATGTTATTTAACTTTTATCATATATGTATACTAAATGTATATGAGCCGTCTACTTTTTATGTTAATTTAATAATTGACACAGAAAAAATCCACTTTTTTGTTTAATTCAATGGAATAAGTACTTTTCTTTTCTTTTCCTACTTGCATATTAAGTTTGTGCTCAATTTAAAGATAAACTTCAGTAGGTTAAATTTTAAAGAATATGATTTTCGCAGTGTCTGTAAGGAGACGTACTCAGTCTACCAAAATTATACGTTACAGTTGATTTACTCGAAATCTGACTGTAACTTGTGATTCTTCCATTTCAATGTAGTCGAAAAAGTGTTGATATTATTGAAGGTGATATGTTATTTTACGAACACTGGGTCTTGATTCTTTCCTTGCTTGCAAGAGGAAGAGGCGATACATATATCCCAGTGCTCTAAAGTAGCAACCGTCGCGTCGTCTGTAATCTCAATCTGTAATCATATTGGGATATTTTCCGGGCATTTTTTTTATTTTCTCTGTATAACGGAAAGAATAGTTTCCTTCATACATATCATCAGAAACAAATCTAGAAAGTAAGATAAATTGCCATAACTCTCGGGAATCGTCTGAATATAATAAAATGTTTTAAATTGACACGGATCTCTGATCTATTTTCCAAGATAATATGAAACGAATTTGATTTTTTCTGTAAAGGGAACATTTAGATATATAACGCTAGGACAAATTGTATGAGCTCATCAAACTAAATTTATTGCCGAACTATAGCGATCTTGTAAATTGGCTTTTTAAGAATAAAGTATGCAGCGTGAAATGCAAGAAAAATGAATTGCATCGAGTCCAGAGAAGCTCAGTATCGAGTAAGGGCCAAGGAAGTGGTAATAATGCACTAGAGGTTGACTTCTTCTGGCAACCAGTACCGCGGTATTCATATGAGTAGGTATACAAGGGACACTTCGCCGAATTTTTATTTTAATTGCAGAATGCAAAATGCAAAACTTAAACGTTGATTGCCACTAAAGCGCCTAGGTTATTTGCAGGTTTAGTATATTTTTTGATATATACTTTTTCATAGTCAAGTGCAACATTTAATTACGCAAATAAGTTTAAAAATAATGATATTAGATAATTGCAATTAAAATTGCCGGCGTTGTGTCCACAGAGAAAAATTCGGCGACGTGTCCCTTGTACTTGTACACTTGTCGACGATGTGGGCACTGTCGGCGTAGTGTCCGTCGGCGATGTGGGCATGGTCCGGCATGGTCGGCGTTGTGTCCATTGTACATTTGTCGACGATGTGGGCACTATCGGCGTAGTGTCCGTCGGCGTAGTGTCCCTTAGTCGGCGATATGGACCATCAAAAAAGCGTGTCGGTGTTGTGGGCATTCGACGTAGTGTCATATGCCCTTTCTCAGCGTAATTCGTGTGAATTTAAACCGGCAGCAGCACGATTTTTCTAAACTAGCATTATCTTCCTTTCGAATCGATTTAGTTTCTTTTTATCCACATTTTTCTTAGTATAGATAACACTATTCTTCAAGAAACTTCCTTCTTTGGATAAAACTTTTTGCAATTTCTCGTACTTGTGGTTGCCGTTGCCACGACAACTTAAAAAGAAATGTACTTCTATCCTCCATTCGAAAATTCCGATATTTCTTTTTTTCATTTTGACTACTTTGAAATGGTACTTTTCCTTATGGGATCAGCTGCAAAACCTTGTATGAGACAATGTCGGAATTGACATTTTTTCCAAATATCCTTCACTTTCACTGCAACTGCAACCTATTTATAGGTATCCGACGTAATTGAGTGTTTATAATGCTTTAGAAGCCTTTAAAATGAGAAAGAAATAATATTTTCAATATCTTCATATTATTCCTTCTAGTCAAGAGGTCCGCCACTTATATTTCGAGCTTCAAAATATAAATGCATGTTTTCGATATTTATTATTAAAATTCTATTTTACATGAAAATTGACTAAATTGGACGATATCTGGCACTAAAGTTAGATAAAATATTGTCATAAAGAACATACAATGTAAGTGGTCAACAGGCAAGAGTAAGTTGACGTTATCTATGAAAATCGAGTAAGTAGGACCTTACTCAATCATCTTATATAAACCAAACCTTCATTAATTTAAATGACACCCGTTGTAGATCGTCACGTCACAGAAATATACTATATAAATCTCACTTTTTAACAATCCGTTATTTGTAATTTCATTGGATTTGGACATGGCTCATCATCATTTATGATGACAGATTCATTTGTAACCATCCAATCGTTATAAAAAGTTTCTCATCATTATGCTTGTACACTATCATGTTGCTTAGCCAATAGCCACACTATTTAACTTAGCAATATCTTTAATGACAAAACATGATACATGCTTTTCATTTTCGTTTGATTGCAATTAGCAATTTGACAGAATTTTGTTTGAATCAAATTGTAGGATTGATATTCTGCACAAAATAGCAAATGACGTCTAGTAAGAAAGCTATTTCTACTGTTTCCTATGGCATCATAACTACAAAAGATAGTACAGGAACACGAAAACTGATCTTCTATTCTAAATTATTCATTATTGTACAGAGATACGATACAAAAATGTATTTTTGCAATGTAAAGACAATTAAAAATGACGGTTTCAAAGCATGCGGAATTACTACATGCAACCGACCGTGGACACATACCTACATACCTACCCATAATGAATATTCTTCAGCCCTATACACTGACAGTAACATTTAGAAAAGCTTCATAAATATGAAAGTGAGCAGTGGCGGATTTAACGATGGGCGTAGTAGGCGTTTGCCTACGGGGCCCCGGCCATAGGTCGGATGCGCTCGAGGCCCCTTAACTAAAAAATGTTTTTTTCTGCGAAAAAAATGGATGCCTCTATGTGTAGTAGCAATTTCGCTGTTTGGTTCATATCGAGCCGGAACTCGGAAGTCATAACAATAACACTATTGGAATACCTACTACCGATATCCCACTATTGCTAATCGCCACAGTAGTTCAGGAGCCGAGGTCCAAAAGAGTGGTTAATACCTAGAGAAGTTTAACATATTGGTATAAGTCATAGCCATCAAGATTCAAGGCGATTCTAAAATTACCCACCTGCCATTCGAAACGAAAAGCCGGTGGAATAAGGAATTTCGGCCATTGAACATTGAAGGGTTGATGAGTCAATAATTATTATCAATCATCACCAATTAAGTCTATAATATTACCCATATCAACATGATTTTAAAAATTGCAGGGTGAAAGTTGTAGGGGCGGGGGTAGTTTGGGGGCCCTACCGCTACTCAAGGTTCCCATTTGCCCATGAGGCCTATTTCCTTAGATCCGCCACTGAAAATGAGTGTAAATGACAATTGTCGCTTTGTAATAAACTAAATGAATCGTAAAAGGTATCAGAAAATTGGGAATTTACAGACATACAATCGGGCCCAAAACTTTCATGCTTCTACACCTGATATTTTTATAACTTTCTCTTAATTTTAAAAGTATTATAAATATGTGAAATACCTAATTACCATTTAAGTGCAGTTTCTTCAGAAAAATTACAATACACACATCATGCTTTCATCGCAACCTTTTGTTGTGTCAAGAAATGCGTTTTATTACTGTTTTTTAGTAATTTAACAAGTTGCTTTTTAACCTACCTTTCACGATTTCTTTGTGTTTTTAATTTTTTATTTAATATGGGAATTGGTAGCAGTAAAGGTAAGATTAGTGCTATTACCTATTGTGAAGATAATCTGAAGAAAGGTACTTTTCCCATATCGTTTTGCTTGCATAATTTTAATTAGACTCCACCGCAAACATTACAATTTTTAATTTGTTTGCGTTCAGCGTATAGGTACTACACAAAAATTCCTAATCTGCAATTTTAATTCGTTATGCGTTGTGCAAAGAAATTGCGGCCACTAGAAAATTTAGGTGCGGCCTTATGACAAATTTCATAAACGTTCATAAATAAGGTTACCGAATTAACAAAACATAATTATAGCACGTGGAATAATAATTACGTTACTGTTACTTTTACAAACGGTAGTAGTTGCGACTTTTTTAATACTTGAGCGATTTTACGGTTAAAATTAATAGTGGTGTTGGTAACTTCCGTTTATTTTTGTTGTTATGGCCTGCAATAAAGTGGAACTTTTATAATTCATTGACTGGAAGCTTTGCAGATTAAAACAAGTCTGAAACCCGAAGCAAAACTTTCGGAAGAGAAATCGTATTATGCTTCCGGCGGTTGTTTCCTTGTTATTTTTAATCATCAGTCTGGAACTAACCGATCAAAAATTGTAGATGTTATAATTTATAGTGCTTTATTGCAAATCGGCAAGCTAAACACTTAAAATAAAAGCGAGAATGCTCTTAAATTACTCATCAGTATCATTTGGTTTATATGGAATACTATAAACTAATTGCCAAAATACTCAGTTTCGATACTGATAAGCTACAGCAGAAAAACAAACATGGAAATAAACTCTCATTGCAGCATTATAAATTGTTTTTTAACACAGGTGGGTGGTTTGAAACGAAATATCCATGAACCTGTTACTGTAGAGATTGCAGTTTATTACAACATTCTTCCATATTCTGTTAGATCGAATAGATACGACCGGATTGGTGTTAGCGAAAGTTTCGTCTTATAATAGAGAGACGCACATTCCAATGCGCTGTTATATACACAAAATGGGCGCGTAACGATCAGCGAGCGTTTTTCTTATTTAATTTATTCGATTCGTATATATTTATTATACAAATTTCCTATAAAATATTTATTAAGCTGTTCGTAAATTAGTCTAAATGTCAATTTGTGTAAGTTTAAACAAGTTTATGTGATATTTTACTTTTATTTTCTATTGCAGATTGTTAAAGAAACCTGGAAAAAGTTATGGTGTAAAGTGATGAGAGTGTTAAGTAATTGTGATAGATAGTGAATATTAAACAATGAGGCTCTTACGCGCCTCTTGCGCGATTTTCGCAATTTTATTTAATGTGTTTCTGGTTCCCACGAGCAGTCATGTAGCATTGACTTACCCACCTGCTAGGAAATACGATTTAGATTTTTTGGATAATTCAAGAACCAAAGCGCCATGTGGAATGCCTAAAGGTGAGTTTCTTGCCGTCATTAATTTTTATGTTATAGTTGTAAATAATTCTTTGTTGTCATTATTCGGTTAGGTACATTCGAGACATTCAGCCAATTTTTATATTGTTTTGATTTGTCTCAACGCTTTTGCCTTGCTATTTAAAAATGCCGCTTTAAATGAGAAAATATCTTCCAATCCTTCCAGCATAACAATTATAGATTCATTTGTTAGAAAAATGAAATGTTACACTATCATTATATCGAGGATTATATTATTTATATTTTATGTTGTGTTTTAACATTCTTCCTCTTAAACTATACACATAGTTCTGATTTCTCCATTTAGAACTATAAAGTTCTCTTACAGATTTCAAAGTCTGTAAGTGTTTCTTGAACTATACCACAAATCGCATCGTATATGGATTTACTAATTCTCGAGTAATTCTGTTTTAGTACTTTTTAATGATCTAAATGGCACTACGTATTTAGCCGAAAGTACAAATTCCATTTTTCTATTAATCAGTCGGCTGTTTTATGAAAAATACTTATGCAATCAACAATAGAGCTCTGGTTCAATTAATATCTTTGTGGGTCTTATTGCCCAGCACTGTTTACTCATACCTCCTACCTAATGCTGGCTGTCGACATTTTATGCTTGAGACACCCAGTGGACCTAATATGGCGATCCTCACAAATTTAAAAGAAGTGTAGGTAAACATTTCGAGAACTAAAATATTATATACCTAGATATTTTTTCTTTCCGTTATACTTGGATTCTACCGTTTCTTATTTTATGTATAAGTATACAGATTTCGGATTATTTCTAATTAACTTATTGATTAAAAAAACTGACACTGCTCTAAGAACATTATTAAAATGTAACCTCGTGTTTGATAATTCTCCACCAAATTCTAAAACAGTTTATGCCATACCTTCAACCAACATACATAGTGTGATTGAACGGTATTATAAGAATAATAATAATAGTCTATTGAACCCATTCAATCATACACAAATATTGTTTGGTTATGTCAAAAAATGAAATTTAGTATTACATTGTATACTACAAACTATAGTACAGACTACATTACACTTATACACATTTAGATTAGTGATGTAAGTATTCGTCGATGCTATAGAAACAGTATTGAAAAAGAAATTGTTTTAAGATATTTTTGAATCGTACAAATGGTAGGCTTTTTGTGTACTTGTATAGTTTATTATAGAGTTTGATTTCACATAAAGCAACAATATGTTTCGATATTTAGGAATCTCTTTCGGCCTTTAATTACCGAAAAGACCTAAAACTGAAGCAATAAAACAACTAAAACAGGGTAAAAATATTGATATTTAATATAATAGTCATTATTGGACATGTTTTATAAATTCTTTTTTAATGAAATATTGAAACTGAATAATTCATATTTTTTGCACTTCATTCTCGTCTACACTTTAAAAAATACCGTGTTTTTCTATTGCTAATACCATTATCTGTTTACACTCATTTAGAATTATTAAGTAGAATGAAATTTGGTTATACGTTGTGAAATGATGCTGCTAATTTTTTATATCTTTTGTCCACCTTATTTTCAAAATGATTGAGATTTTCACTAATGATTTCATCAAATTTATTATTTACATTGCAACAGTGAAATTCGATTCCAACTGTTACAAAAACCTCTTTAAAATTGCGTTTTAAATTTGAATTTCGTAACACGTAACAAAGATTTTGAATAACAGGGTGTCTTTTTAGTTAAAATCGAATTTTTAAAAAAGCGTAGGTACATTTACGTACGATCCAGTCAAATTTTTTAACTGGGAAATGACGTTGATTGTATTTAAGAACCGTAGGTTATGTTGTAAAAAAATGTGGTCCTGGGGGTTCTGGTATTCCATTGGTCAAAATTGAATTTGTTTACTCTTCATAGACATTGGAAAAGTTATCTTGTCAGGAAACGAAAAATATTTAGATGCAAAGCATCTGTCACAGTATGTACTATAGATATTGGCAATTATCGTGAATATCATCCATGATTCACATTACCAAAAACAGTGCGAGATCTAAACCATAAATATACAAATTTGCATATGTAGGTAGTTTGTCTAATGTTATCCTTATGTTTTAGCAAAGCCCTGATTTAATTTCCGAAGTGAGATCAAGAACACATTGTTGAAATATTTCATATGAGAATAAATATGACAATTATTCATTATAAAAAAGTGGTTTAATCACTCCTAATAGGGCTGGGAAATGGTGCAATTTCCATTCAATATTTTATTTAAAAATACCAACTTAATGTGAACAACCTTGTGAATATTATTAATTTGAAAGTTTACAAATAAATTTCACGTTTTTTTGTCATATGAAAGCACCTGTCCGATATTCCTAAAACTGTGCAATTATGTATCTAACATAAAAAATCTACATTGAAATGTGTTTCACTATTAAATTATTTATAAATAAAGTACTTTTTTTAATCAATGCATTAGCAAGGAATGCATGAATTAATACACTTGCTTAACCTTCAATGCAACGACTTTTTTTCAATTCCCAATTCTTTTCACATGATCTCAAGTTATGCCCATAATCTATTGCATTAGACGTGAACAGCGTTCTGTTTACCAAATGAATCAAACAAGGTAAAAATCTAAAAAAGAAATTGTAACGCTGATGCAATCTAGAGATTGATGACAATGACATCCTTTTTTTTGTAAATTATAGTGTAGATATTAATTACACGTTGTCTTCATTGCCATTATCTAGCAGAGTTTTTCCAAATGTAGGTTTCTGAACGAAACATGTGATTTATTTACAATAACATTCAATACTCAACGGAACCTTATTTTTTGAAGGTGTTCGTGATGGCCAAAACATTTGTGTTTAGAATAATTTCATATACATACTTAAAACGTGCTTACTCACAGAGTATGTTGTATCTGACCAGGAAGGGGGGGTTCAGGGGGCGCCCCCCCTGGAGTTAGAAAAATAATGAATATTTCAGTGCAGGTGTAATAGACCTTTTATTTTTAATAGTAATTATGTTAAATAGGGTTCATTAATGAGCCACAGATCCGCCCTCCCCCCCCCCCCTGGAAAAATCCTGGATCCGCCCTTACTTAGTAATCAGTTGTTATTGCTTGACAATATATTAATCCTTAAACGATAATAATAATTTGGAAATTAAATACAGGGCGAGCCAATAATAGTGGCAATAAATTTGGTAATACTCAATACGAATATGTGAGATGAAATAAACAATTTCATTAACCTTGGATGAATAACTATTTTTATTGTTACAATCATTGTTACTTCAACAACTACAATATTTCTTAACTCACGCCTGTATATTTAAATTTCGACTACCTACTTACAATAATTAATTAACTAAAATCACAATCGCGGATTATTAACAATCATGCTTGCATATACGCCCACCTAACTTTATTTTTCAATTGTATGTCGTTTTTCCGGTTTCTTCGTTATTTCTAAACCAGCTTCCATGGTAGGTATAATCCCACTAATAAAATTAACAGTGCTTTAATCGACATTCCAATTTGCCTTTTTCGCAGTTATATCTACAAATACACAAACCAGTCGAAATGAATGTGGTTAACATTTCTTAAAATTAATATTGCCAATAATTAGCTTTTTAAAAATTACCACCTGATGTCGAAAATCGTTTGCATTTTATTTCAAAATTTGCATAACCAATTACCATCAATGTTTTATAGTATACATATATACTTTCATTATGTTTAATGGTGTTGTTTGAATGTTATTTTACTTTGTAAAATATTTTATACTGCGTGTAATGACCCGTCTATTTGAATTTGAAAGCAACTGTATTTTAAGCGAAAAATAAATCAGAGGGCACTCCAGTTGATATTTTGACAAACACTGTTACGAAATAACATATTGTCAGTAAATTTACTTCTACGCAATTTAAATCTTGCGGAGTACGACATTTCAAATTAAATCGGTTGTGAACCAACGTGACATTTTGTAAAAGGAAAAGTCATTTTCGTCGCTCTCATTTCGACCCAGTTTCACTACTATTTTCCCACACACGGTGACTGTACAAAAACATGCAATCAAATATGTACATAGCTTCATAAGTTGTAATGGTAATTTTACGGAATCTTTTGCTGAAGATAACCATCGGTGTTCGTTCAAGAAGTCTAATGCATGAATGTTGATTACATACATGTTTTACTGGTATTTTTTTTAAATAGTAATGGCAAAAAACAAGTTTAATGATCAGAACCAAACGATCTTTACTGCAAGTAAAAGTATAAATAGAATGATAAAGGGTATGTGGAGAAATAAAAATCGTTACCGTAGTTTATGTAACAAATGTAATTTTTGTCATATTATGAAAGCTGACATTTGAACAACACGATTTTGGTGTGATAAGAAATTGTTAACATTTTGAATATGAAACGGTTCATGAATCCCCGCAAAAGGATCGTAAGGATTAAGATCCTTAAGGTTAAGCTCAGTGGCCACGGAATTAATTTGTCCCGACTATAATTAGCAGGTGCTCCATCTTGTAACTTTTTGTGCTTATTGTTGTATTACAAAAAGTTTGAGAAAAATCGGTTTCTGTAAAACTATAGCTAATCCTTCCACTCTTACAAAAAATTAGGAACTGCAATAAGCAAAGTATTTTTATATGCCTATATAGGTACACTCTTTACTTGCCCTACCTAAATTCTGCATTACGGTGAATTTATATTAATATTGTTTTTGTTAAACCACTATAAATGTAGTAAAATTAAAACTCATTTTATTGACAACAAAAACCAATACAGAAATATTAGTAAAACGGTGCATAATGTAAAGATTATATTATAAAATACAACGATATGAGACCAATTGTTACGAAATACAATAAAACACCAAAGTCTGGTAAACAAAAATTACAAAACAATAAACAACTTATATTTGCAGTAAATACGATATAGATTACAAGTAAATCTTTATTTAAACTTTCGGTTAGCCTTCACGCAAATAATTTCTGTGCCATTAACGTAATTGTGGTCACACTTAAATCGACACTTGAATTCTTGTCATGATCAATTTTCAATGAAACCAACACATTATTATTTAATGAACATACATATATACATAATAGATTTCTAATGCGTTATAGGTAATTTTATTTTAAAATTGGAATTATGTGGAAATCATTCGAAATGGAGTGCTGCGCAAAAAGTTCCACAATATCATGTTTTTATAACAACGGGAAATTTATATATTCAATATGAACGTCCATGTAATTTTGCATTTAGGAGTAATAAATGGCAATTCGACCACCAAAAATTAGATCTTAAAAATTAGTAATTATGTGAGTTACAATCTGGAGCTGTTCCAGACGCAGTAGTTGAAGTTTAGAAAATACACATAAACTTATTAGTTTCCAAATGAGGAATGGACAAAAAAGAAGGGAGGTGTGTTCGGTAGCTTGCTCAATGCTCATGTTGGGTCGAGGTTACTAATTTTGCAATTATACGCATAAAATATTTGGTCATGAATAAATAATAAAAAACAAAACCTACCATAACAATTAGGGTGTCTAGTCTAGATCCGACTATACAGGGTGGGCCAACGAAATGGTAACAGACTTTTTTTTGAGAAACGCAAAAACGCGTCAATTTTTATATCAAGGGGGACAACTTTTGCCATGATTTTCAATCTGAAGTGATTTCATCCCTTAACGCTGTTAACCCCTAAAATTTAAATAGGGATAATGGGGCAAATGATACGTAATTTGGAAGGTCTTTCTTTCCTGAATTCAGTGCACTAGTTTTTTTTAACAAAACAATTGAAGTTGGAAAAATGGAAAATGAGGAAAAGAGTTTGAGGCATTTAAAAACTCAAAAAAAATCGGACAGGTCAATTGTTTTTTTTTTAGAGAAGGTACTTTTACTGCCATTTGACTACCCCTTAGTTACAGGGTAAACAACAATTAAATTTTTAAATAAAAATTCTTGTGCTAAGTAATAAAACCAGTTTATGCAAATTCAACCTTAGTTTAATAAATGTTCGAAGTGCCTCCGTTCAGCTTCCATGCATATAAAGTTTGTGTTGTTTTTACCTTTATTGATAAATTTTGTTGATAAACGTCTACAGAATTGTCACTGCATTATCGTTTGTTTTCATAGTGAAAAGCAATGGTGTACACAATACCTGAAAAGGTTGACATTATTTCTCTTTATTTTGAAGTTGTTTTATTAATTAGCACAAGAGAAAATTAACCCCTGATTTTATTTAAAAATGTAATCTACCCTGTACCTAAGGGGTGAAACAATGTTGTCAAATGGCAGTAAACGTATCATACCTAGCTTCTCTAACAAACAAACAATTGACATGTTCGCGCTTTTTTTAATTTTTAAATGCCTCAAATTCTTCCCTCATTTTCCATTTTTGCAACTTCAATTTTTTTGTTAAAAATAAAAAAAAACTAGTGTACGGAATTCAGAAAAGAAAGACCTATCAAATTACGTATCGCTTGCCCCATCATTAAATTTTAGGGGTGTTCTCACAGCGCTTAGGGATGAAATCATTTCAGGTTTAAAATCATGGCAAAAGTTGTGCGCCTTGATATAAAAATAGAGGTTGAAATGTCCGGTTTTGGAAATAAAGCGAAAGAAGACTTTGGTATGAGTGGAGACACCGCAACAGAGAAAAGGATAGAAAAAAAGAGGGGGTGATAGTTAGGGGGAGAAAGGGGGTGGGTTTATCTGATCCGGCGTTTTTGAAGAAGTAACAGGTGTTTTGTGATTTCTATTTTTTTTAAATCATAAAAATACTGCACCTTCAACCCCGTCTGCAGGGTTATTGCACCTCCGAAACCGTCTGCAAATAGCTTTTTGACGACGTTTTTCATTTGTCCTTTCGATTCCCACAAGAATTATACGCTCTCAAATCACTTTAAAACAGTGATTTTTTATGCCCAGTTTGAACATGTTATCCCCAGCTTCAGAACTTGCGACCATTTTTATGCTCTTATATTTACATCTTCAACGTAGTATGATTTGCAGACACGCTTTTATCACTACCTAAAATGACGCTGGGCTGCCGCCCTAAATCATTCTCTGTTATTTTTAAAATTATTACATAAATAAATAATGGCAAATAGAAACCAGTTGATAAAAGACGCGATGGAAAAGGATTTGAATATATATTTGTATAATATTAACAGTAAAGCACACGTTAATGGCACCAATATCTTTGTAATTCAGCAGGTAACTGGACGGCATAATAGCTGTTATTCGTATTATTATTATTATAATCGCATACCTAGCTATATTTATATAACGTACTTAAGCATACAAATTATAATGATACCATTGCTAACATTCTTATATCCACTAGATATTAATTAATATGACATGGAAATAAATTTATATATTTGTTCATATAGCAGAGCAAATTTAGTTAATTTAGTATCAATAAATCTATACGTAAGTAGGTACTAGAAATGAAATAAATGCACAGCATCTGAAACTAAAGACTGCATCTTAGAATCAATCGGTCCGAAATAAAAAAAGATGGGCGAGAAAATGGTAGATTCCAGTATTTTAGCTATTGTACGAAATATAAAACCTTTAATATCCAAAAATTATGATCCGCATCATAGACTAATCCGCATACACGTGTATAAAGGCAGAGGCGGGGCAAGACCTAAATTTTATGTGGGCAGGATACATTTTGCGAGGCCCTCTGATGGCGCAAGAGGACGGATTTTATGGAGATAAAAAATTTTTGAAACAGTCAATTTTTTATTCAGAAAAATGCAAGCATCTTCACTTTAACTGACATTATTAAGTAATAACTACGAGTAAATAATTAAAGAAACATAAATTTCCTGCTTTTAGCTTACTGTATCGTGTATCGTAATCCAGTTTAGATGCTCTATCTGCTTCAATAGATAAAACTGCCAAAGCTGAAAGTCTTTGCTGACCCATTGTAGGTACTTCTTAAATAATTTTTTATTCGTTTTAATTTTGAATAGCTCCTTTCAGCGGAGCCTGTACTTACTGGTACTGTTAACAAAATTCGAATGACAATATATTTGGGTAAATTTCTTTTAAGTTATTTTCTGTTACATATTGGAGCAGCTGTTTCCCATCTTTAATAAAGTCATGGCTGCTCATGGCTTTTAATGGTCCTAGCTAAATATTTTTCATGAGCTAGAGAAAGAAAGGTGCATAAACCTTCAAGACGCGAGGCCGTAGGCGGTGGCCCACGTCGCCCACGCCTTACGCCGCTTCTGTATAAAGGTATAAACCAATGAACCAATGAGTAAAAAGAAAGAGGAGGTAATGTATATTAAATAATTTTTTAGACGGAAATGGTGAAATGGCTTGTGCAAATGGCGCAATCAGTATACCTTTCGTTGTCATGGAAATGAGAAAAACGGAAGTTAATTTGCAATCTGTCATTTTATTTGACGTAACGTTGCGTATAGCGTATAGTTCAATGGACGTAACAAAGTACTCCTGTCAGATCAATAACCAATAGAATTCACGTTTTTCAAATTGGTGATGTTAGCATGGCAACTTTAAAACACGCGCGTTTTAGAAAACGCGATTTAAACACACTGGGCCGTGGTTCAATAGGCTAAAATAGGACACCAATAAAAAAAATAAATGTGTGCACACCTCAGAGGAAAATAACATTCTCATACTCCTGTGATAATCTCTTCCATTATCATTATAGCCCTAATAGTTGCAACTACGTGCAAGAATTAATCAAACACTTACCGATGAAATGTTACTCATCTCTGCCTTGCTTTATGGGACACACCACATACACTACAACTAACCATAATAACTAACGTAATAACACAGTATACGTCAAGACGAATATACTGTGGACTGTGGTAAAAAGTTGTTCAAAATGTCATAACATAAGACACAATACGTAACCTCAACAAAAAATGTTACAACTTCACACACAACAAAACGACAACTTCATGTCATTGAAAAGTGGCTTCTGCAAATGGCCGTTTCCGCCGAACAATTTGTGTTCCCCCACCATGCATACCTTACCTCCTGTTTCTTTTTACTCATTGGTATAAACATAGACTGCATCGTATGGATTTCAACACCAAATTCTTAATATACGATTATTGGGCTCTCCAAATTATTTCAATTATAAATGAATTTTTTATACTATTTTTTAGAATTTACGCCTTTTGCAAATAATTTTGAATAAATATTTGACATTCTAGAAATTTAGGGATTTTTTTTGAAATTGGAACTACTACTTTTCAAACTGTCAGTTCAAAATTTATTTAAGGTTAACTACAGAATTTGCTATGAATTAACTCTGTAATACCAACTTAGTAAAATTAAATTATACCAGTTCTTTCTATTAAAACATTTTTATTAAAGCACCCAAATGACGTCATTTGAGTGCTTTAATAGGATCTATTAAAGCACTCAGATGATGCGAATTCTAAAAAAAGTACATTTACATACGTTAATTATTAACGGTTAATATATTCACAAGTTGCTTTACGTTTTTCTTCATTTCCTTCATTATTATTGCAAAATCTATGTTATTTTTCATATAAATTGTGAGAAATAGAGCGAATACTTCTGTACGTCTAATTTTACACTTACGCAAAATAAATTACTATCCGCCTTACGCATAATTACGACAATAAGGGATTGAAAAACATGGGAAAACTTATTTTTATTATCATTTAACAATTATATTGAAATAACGGTATACATTATATTTAATGTATAATTATTACGCAAGCTAATTATTTTTCAATTTGTACGCATGCAATCGCGAGCCTAATAAATTTTACCGTACTAATTTACTAAATTTATGAAGCATAATGTACCTTGGAGCAGTCTTGGTGATCGAAGTTCTGTGTTTGTTATTCACCTTTCCACCTCATGGTTCTGATATTTTCCATTTCGCTCTTACGTGGATTTCTGAAAAAAAATCATAAAGGAAATTACTATCTCTTCTTCAGTTATTAGTAGCACTGGGAAACACGAATCATAAATTATTTTTTAAAAATCTTAAAATTGGTATGTATTGTATTAGGAAATGGTTATATTCTCATATATTACACACATTTTGCCCCTATCGTATTGTGTATACCAAATAAGCGTAGGTACCTAATCATGATATCCTCATCAATGTTTTCTAAAATTGCAAGTTTTATAGAAATATTAATATGTTAATTATGCTATTAGACATTAATAAATTTATTGTGAAGAGATCTAAGATCGTACATATTTCCTTTCTTTCTTAAAGAATTAGAAGAAGTATAGAAGATAACAAACTCACGTCCTGTATTCAACAAAAAAAGCACGTGTATGTTGCTAAATTTAAGAATGAAAACAGCGTGCTTTCACGGTATTTAATTTATATAAATGTATACAAAAATAATTTAAACTATTTAGTTTATAAAGTGTTGTTTAATCCAGGTGGGAATTTATTTCTTTTTTCATTTGCTTGGTGTGTAATGGAGCCAATTATCGTGTTAGTCTTTTTATAAACGTTCCTAATCCTCTTATGGAATAGTTTTAGCGGATAATTAGCACTAATGATACTGAATTTTTGCATAACCTCTTCTCACATTAATGAGCGATCTTTTACTTTCTAATTAAATTTACTGCCCAATTAACTTCCGTCGTCGATGTAATTATTTTCTCTAAGAATCTTTTTTTTAAGCAAGCAATAGAGTTGTAATTAAATATGTACAGAACAGAGTACAGTAATTGACAGCTCTTTCCTAGTGCCCCTGTTTGTGATCCAAATTAGTGAGCATTCTTATACATTGGTATAAAAAAACTTAAAATCGAACACTTCTTGTACGCCCCATGAAGGGAGGGTGTCAACTGCTATGGTTATTTTATTAGCCCTACACGCTTACAAACTTTGGAAATATTAATTTTCTCCAAATTTACTTTATGGACCTCCATAAAAACAAGTAATTTCACTAATTTTATAAAGCTTCAGTTGTTCTTCTAACGACAAATCTAAGAATAAATTTATTATTTATACTGATAAGGTGCCATGCATAAATTATGTCATGCAAAATTTACGATTTTTTGGACCCCCCTTGTAACGCAGATGTCACCAATATTAAGCAGCCCTCCCCCCCCCCACGTCACGTACCACAAACAATTTTAATTTAATTGATCATTTTATTGAAAATAAAGGACGAGTTATAAAACTCGAATTATTTAACAAAACCAATGCGCAAATCCAAAAGAGTGTTAATATGCGACTAATACACTTCAACAACAGCTCAGCGACGTGGAATACGAAAAAATTTTCTTACGTGACGTCACGTTGGATGCCCCCCTCCGGGTCACACATTGTCACGGTTAATGCCCCCCCCCCGGGGTGGGGGCACCATGACATGATTTATGCATGGCCCCTAATTGTTCGAAGCTTTCTTCCGTTTTCGATACTGTGGTCTCAATACTCCAAATAAAAAATCAGATGAGAGGACAAATCCTATTTTTTCAAAATCATTCCTAAATTTTGTTACTGCTTTATTCCACTTTCCTACCTAGTATCCGTAAGAATTTCGGTCTTAAAGAAAGAATATTTCATCATTTACACAAGTGTACAAGTATGAAAAGCGTATTCATTTTCCAAAAATACGCCTTAAATTCGGAAGAATAATAAAAGGTAATTTATTCAAAGTGTGCTAAATACATTTTTCCCCATTTTCAGGTAATTTGAGAATAGCACGCCAGTAAAAATTTTCCCCTTTTGCCGCGAGCCATTTTTTCAAATGGTAATCGAAAGGAGGCAAGTCTGGTGAGTAAGCCGCAGCTGAGTCTTCCAATGTGCCGCAAACCGGTTTTACCGTTGGAGCATTGTCATGGAGAAAAATGATCTTGTATTGCCTTTTTCGATATTATGGTCGTTTTTCTAGTATTGAACCGTCTAACAACTGTTGTTGGTAGCGTTTCACCAGGTTTTAACAGCTCATAATAGACCACACCAAATAGTCCCACCAAACACAGGCCATCGTCTTCCTGCCAAAACGATTGGGTCTTGCGGTTGATGTGTATGGTAACGATAACGATCCAAAAACGACTTTCTTTTGTATCGTTTGAGCAAAATTTCACTTGTGTTTCTGCGCTTCTCCATCCGCCTCTCGTTCAAACTCATGTTGTACCCATCTGCCGACCTTCTGAATCATTCCCATCTCTCGTAGGTGATTGGAAATGCTCAAATGCTCTGCGAGTTGTTATTGTATTTGTGAATCGTCTTCGTCCAACAATGCTTGCAATTCTACATTTCGTAGCTTTTTCGTAGGTTTTCCGTGTTCCTTGTCTGTAACATCGAAATCACCACTTTTGAAACACCGAAATCCGAGGGGCGACTAACTCGGATAAATCGGTGTACAGATGGATTTAGATCAGTTTAAATCTTGAATAAATCAGTTTAAATCAGCTTAAATCAGTTCAGATCAACTTAAATCACTTAAAAATCAGCTTAAATCACTTTAAATCAGCTTAAATCACTTTAAATCAGATTAATTCACTTTAAATCTCCTTAAATGACTTTAAATCAGCTTAAATCAGTATAAATTTGAATAAATGTAACCAAATTTCCCGCACAATTTTGCATATACTACCTCCACCTCGACACACGCGCATCACTCTTTCATGCGTCTTGCGGGTTTTCGTGTTTATATTATTGCATTTGTGTGTAACATTGTTTGTGAATTTTTCTACTCTGTTTTTAAGAAGGTAAGTTAGAAAATAATAATTAGATCCCTAACTAATACATTTGCTACGGTGGTAAACTTCTCCCTCTTTGAAGTCTTACACCGTCTTGCCAGAGCTGAACTGATTGGAAAAATTGCACAAGAAACAGGTACATTTTTTAATAACTAAATATCTAAATATGTCCAATCAGCTATATCTATATTATTAAACCCGATTAAACCCATAATGTAAAACCAAGCATACGTCGACTGGCTGTTTTTTTACTTTAAATGTAACATCATCAAGCCTCCTTTGGCGTTCTTATTTAATTTAAAAACAATTTATTAAAATGAAAAAGTAGAAAAACCACAAAAAATAATTATAAAAGGATACTGAAGTATGTAGTTGGTGCTGATGATGATAGTTTACCCTCGAGTTTACCTGTCGAAACGAGTTTACTTTTATAATTATTTTTTGTGGTTTTTGAGTTTTTTTAACTTTTTTTACAGATATTCCCCACAATTGTTCCGCTCCTGTTTAATTTATTGAGAAACTGCTGAACTGGAGCTCGCTAAAACGGCGTCTTAGGCTGCTTCTCTATGGATCCGTAAATATGGATACGTACTCAATCCTCGACTCAATCATTAACCAACGGGATGCTGTATAATTTGAACCGCCTTTTTTTCAAAATTATACACCATCGCATTGGTAAATTATTAGTACGTATCCGTATATACGGATCCATGGCGAAGCAGCCTGAGATGAAAAATAAACGTTTTCGGGTACTAATAATATGTTTAGCTGGAATACTTACCTATACATACACGTACATTTATTATAGGATATTTTAAATTCAACAAATTCTCAATTTCTTGTAGAAGGATACGCATTCGCAAGGGAGAATAATAGACTTGGGGATAATACTAACCCAACTGAACAGGATTTACCATCAGAAGCCGATATCGAAAATACGATTGGTGAAGCCATAGAATATGTGACATCGATATTTTTGGAAATGGAAATTAAGGTGGACAGTGACATATTTTACAGGGTCATTTTGAAACTCAATAAAGAGTCAGAACCCGATAAAGACATGGAAATTGAAAGTGACGAAGAGCAAGGTAATAGTCTGAAATAACTGTAATAAGCCTAGTAATAAGCCATACTAGTAAAAAACGTGTTTCTTTATAGGTATTATTAAAAACGTACCTATTTGTATTGTATAATTTGTAGGAGTATAATTTTGTATAATATTGTTTAATATTACTGGTCTTCGAATTTTGCAGTACCTAGTTAATGTGATTTTTTTAGAACTACCGGACGTAACTAACGATCAAGAATCTCTAAACGAGTTTCCAAATAATAACGATAACCATTCAGACTCGCATTCAGACCATGAAGAAATAAGTATTTTAAAAGAACAGTATTCATCACATGGAGCTTTGGAATTAAAAGATTTCACTTCCCATGATAAACCTGATGATACAGAACAAGCTCAAAAACAATCCTTCTTAAAAATTGTTTTAAGTTCAGGAAAAGTTATGACAGTGAAAAAAACCTCTTTATGTTGGCTCTTTCAAAACTCAACTACTAAGTTAAGCAATGATCGTTTGCTAAGGGTAAGGGCAACAAAGCTGTGTGTCGATCAAACGACCAAAATGAACTAAGTTTCTTATTGGTCTTCTGTCACGAGACATTTGAATTAAGTCACTTTGGTAATTTTCATATTTGTAGATTTTTTAAAATAATTATTTATCTGTTGCTTTGATTTTAAACCTATTTTGGGTTAAAAATACTCAAGATTGAGATTCAAGGATTCTCATTGTCTTATTTATCTTATCTTATTGAAATTTATTTTATATCCTTTCAGTCCTAATAAAGAAGAATTGTAATAATTTAACTTTCCATTCAAGAGGAAGAGAATTATATCCTATAACACTAAAATGATGAAAATTACCAACTTGATGTTATATTCCAAAATTTATCAGCATTTCAAATTACTGTTGTAGGTAAGGGGAACCCCCCTAACGCAAAAAATCGGGAAGTATAAAAGAAAACCCACAAGAAGAAAGGAGCACAGCAAACTTCTGCTTAAAACTAAACGTTCCAAAGTAGCTTCAAAAGCTGAAATTGAAAATTCTTCAACAGAAGATACTTCATCAGATATATCAGTACACGATAGTTCAAATGATCCTGATGATTTCAGCGACTTGGAAGCTGAAAATGGAGATACAACGACCAAAGGATTATTAAAAATTGAATTGGAAAAATACTATGCCGTGTTTTATGATGAAGGATGGTTTTTAGGAAAGGTTATTAGCAAGGCAGGCGGAAATGAAGAGAAAACGGAAATAAACTTTCTTAAGAAAAATCAAGAAAACTACATTTGGCCCAAAAAGAAGGACATACAACTCGTTAACAAACAGTTTGTTTTTTATGGTCCAATTGATTTATCTGGAAATGATCCATTCACTTTAAAACGGACCGATAAACTTAAAATAGACATAAATTATAAGCGTTTAAAATTATGATAAGTACTTTTAACTTGACTTTTAATAAACTAAATGCTTGCAATAACTAAATGAAGTACTACATAATTTTATTTAATTCCTTTCTTACAAATTTCAGTTTAAATCACATAAAATCTTCATAAATCTTTTAAATCAGGTTAAATGATAAGTGATTTAAAATCGGTGTACACATTTCCAGCAAGATAGTCGCCCCTCGCCGAAATCATCGTTCACACGTATCTCGCTATGGAGCATGTTCACCATAAGCTCCTCGAAGTAATCGGTATAATTCAGCAGCAGTTTTCTTCAAATAAAAACAAAAAATGAACACTGTCCGCGAATACTCTTTATTTGGCACAAATTTTGACATATTGAACACAACAAAACAATAGAATGCAAACACTTTTTCAGTTTTTCACTTGTGTGCGTTGACTTTTGTTGATGGCATAACAAAATGGCATATTCGTCTACTCTTTATACTAATACACACTGCATTGGTACCCGTCTGTTGTCTCAAATCAAATCCGCATTCCATATTTGTACGCCTGGTAAGCTCCACCGACTGTTAGTCAACGGGTAGATGAGAACGTGAAGCAGATAAATTTTAAATATGCCAATTATAATTTTTTGATTTTTTTGTAATTAAGCTGCTACCTCGCATCCAATTAACTTACCGTGATTGTGTCCCTGCTAGTTTGTAAACTATTAAGAAATAGAGCTAATTAAGTGTGAAAATTCGTCTTATGCCAATCCAATATTTAAATTATTCATCATTTTGGCCGAGTAATTAGAGAATACCTACCTAAATAGGTAATCCCCGTTGTTAAAAAAACCCAAATTCAAACCTTCCTTTTGCAAGAATATTTTCCCAGTTTTTCTAATTAAAATACACTTTTTAACAACTTCACTTCTTTGTTCTATGAAATGATACGCAAGTCTTATCGCAAAAAAATTATAAGGAGCATTTAGAATATTTATGTTATTAGTCGCATGATATAATTAATTGCGAACACATTTGCAACATATTGAGCATTTCATTTATTTAATCAGAAATGGAGATGAAGTGTTTCTATTTAACATTTCAGCATGTCAAAAATTCAAAATTGCTAGCATTTTATCTTAAAAGTTGGCTGTTTTCTGATTTTAAAAAATCTAACCATTTTATTTTTTAGTTATAATGCCTTCATAGTTTATCTTACCTTCCTCTTTATTGCTTTGTATTGTGGAATTAAATTTGATGCTTGAAAAGAACCTTCTAACCATTTTTGCAGTGTTTCATTCATGTAGCAAATAAGTGTTCTTTACCAAGTCGAAAGAGTTTAAGATTGACATGTATCTACCTGGTACTACAATACTTTGATTTTCAAAAATTCCCAATTAGGAAAAATAAAGGGTGGTATTATAGGTATAATAAGGTTTTTCAATATTTGCATCTGTTCAAAACAAATACTTGAGGCTCGTATAGGAACTTTTTGATGTCTCAGAGACTAAAAATTCAATTTTTTTTTTCAAATTTTTCCCCCGTGTTTACGCCTCTGACATTGGCTGAGAAGCGCTCCTGTCCTGGTAACTTCTAGTGAACAAGGCATGCGAATTTTCCTCGTCCCACACATTAATTTACATAAATTACAAATAAAATGAGGAATTTCCTCAATACACACACAATAGCATTTAGTTATTATAATTGCAAATTTCAATGGCAAACGTTTATTACGAAAGTAATTAGAAAATGCAAAGAAATAATTAAAATTAATGAAATATTTGTTTACAGTTGCATAGATGAAGTAGAAGTAGGATGAATTATAATCACATATGAGTACTTATAGATCGTTCAATAGTATTACTACCTCTTTCATTTTGTCTATTTAACTTAAGCTGAATTTCTTGGAAAGTTTTTCGTTTCGTTTCAGGTTGTATAAAGTAACCAAATAAAGCACCAAGGACACAAGCACCGGCAAACAATCCAAAAACTGTATGTAATCCGAACTTCGCAGCAATTGGTTCAAACAATTTTGTTACCAAAAAACCTAGTAACGCACCAAACAGTGTAGATGCAGATAACGCAACTGATTTTATGTTTATCGCAAATAGTTCACCAAGTAAAACGTATGGAAGCGTAAATATTCCAATAGGGTTCATTATTAAATATAACATTAGCCCTGTTGTTGGTAACCATGATATGCTGTCGACATTTTGTTTAGCAACGTCTTGTAGGTAGAAATAGACTACTTCTCCAACAAGTGCAATTCCACATCCGCTACACGAGATGATCATCAATGGTTTCCGTCCCACCTTATCCACTAAAACCGCAGCGAGAAGTGCTAAAATGTCAGTTGATAAGCTTTACCAAGGATTTCTGTGCAGCTACCTGCCGGTAATTGAACTACTCCACAAATTATGCTAGATATTTCGGGACTAATGCTACTTCCACTACTTTGTACAATAGTTTGCATGTAAGCCTCTATTCCAAAGTATCCAGTAAGTTGTTGAATCATTTTTACACCTTAAACAACTGTCTGGGATGAAATAAGAATGAGCGACACTTTACCTGTAATGATAATAACCGATTTTCGATATTCTTTCTTCGATAGCAACTCCCACAATGTAGATTTATTCTGCATGGCATAATTGACGGTTAACTCAATATCGTTGAGCTGTTCGTCGATATCACTTTGACTCCTATTAGTGAAAGATAAACGAGTAAGGTTTCGGACAGCATCTTCGCGTCTCCCCATTTTAACACAGTAATATGGCGATTCTGGCATAAAATAAAATACTAACACAAATATCACAGAAATTACACTAGAACTAATGGCTAAAATGGTATATGATACGAATGGTCCAATGCTTAAAACAAATAAACTTCCGGTTAACTTCATTATATTGAATGCCGTGCATAGCTTCCCACGAATGTCTTTCTCCGATATTTCACCAACGTAAATCGAACCACACTGTAAATATTGTCTCGTTACTCTAATTAAATTCGTTGCCGGAAACTTACCGTTGTGATGATCGAGAAGCTGGTACCGGCTACGAATCTTGCAATACACAGTGAAATGGCCGATTTCGCAAAGATGATCACGAGCCATGGTATAAATAACGGAAAGAAGGTAAATAGGAGTGATAGACGGGGTCCAAACTTTTCAACCGCCCAATTCGAAAAAATGCAGCCTGGAATTCCACCCAGTAAGAAACTGGACACCACCCATGATGCTTCCTCCTAAAAAGAGACTGGTTAGGTAAATTTTGTTAACTATATAGCTGGTCTACCTACTTTTGTTAGTGTTACACCAATTGGAGAGTGATCTGATGTAATTTGCGGAAGTGTAGGAGATGACCAAGCTAAATGAGATGACGAACTTGCAAAAGACAGGGTTGCTGAAATGTAGATAATTTTAGGGGCATTGTTTATCTATGATTATAGTTCCTTTTCTCTATATTTTTTCAATTTCAATTAAAAATGGACTTTTATTTCAAGATTCTTGTCATATACAGCCAACTTGATAAAATTAATTGCACTGACAATTTAAATAACTATTTTTTTATATTATTCGTATATTTTTAAATAATAACCAGGCTAATTAAACTAATTAGGAAAATTTAGTACCAAAAATCCGTAATTTTGAAAAATTTTTAATTAATTTAAAATGAGGAAGGACTACGTTATCGTATATAGATTTATAAAATTTACCATTTACCCGCAATTGTGGCACAGTACTGCATATATCGGATGTTGTTCAACACAGGAGCAATTTTCATCTCGTTTGTTTCTCTTCACAATTATAACTAAAAATGGGAAGTGAAACAAACGAGAAGAAAATTCCCCGATTTTAGTTAATTTCCATAATTTCTTTGTCTGGCGTTTGTATAATTGTATGTTAAATACGGCAAAGTTTGAAATGTTGTGGATAAGAAGGCGGAAAACGGCAAAATTTTATGCGGAACGATTTACGTTTAGCCATTAATAATAATGTATTCAATTGTTGACTTTAGGTTTTGTATAAATAAGTAACCTTGCGACTTTATCCAAATATCAACAATGATTATTTTTTACAAAACTGTAATTGGGATTCACGTAACAATTGTTAAGCTAATAATAACGTTAAATAAAACTAGTTGAAATCCCTGGATTACAAAACGAACTTCGAATACCGCAGTAACGAAAGTATAAAAAAATCTGGCCTTATCAAAAAGACAAAATTTGATAATTTCGAAATTTCGACTTTAAAGTCGAATATTTCGAAAAGTATTTGAGATATCGAAAAATTGGGACCGGATCTTGAATCAGCATAAAATTTCACATAAGATCCATATCTTAACTCGGTTGTAGACAATATGCATCTCTTGCAACGCACGGACGCACGGACGGAATATTGATTCCAGTAACGAACCAAGTTCGTTGATAAATAACCAGTAAACTGGCACAAAACTTTCCCGTGGTTTCGCGTAAAATATTTACTTATTCAGTTATTCACATTAATTTCACTCATAAGCTTTTTTTTTCTCTTGCAGCACACTGTTTCAGATTACGATGCTTCTGTAGTAGCCAAACAAAATTTATTTGAAACGTTTTTCTTTATTTTTTTTATACCGTCAGTAGAACCATTTAACAAAGGCTACATTGATAAATTATACTACAATGACGTATGAAATAAAATAGTTTTTGCGTAATAACTCAAAAAAATAAAAATATATATATATATATACTGCGTAGTGTCGTAATCAAAAAATTTTCTGTAATCTGTAATCTGATTTTTTCCTGAAATAATATACAGGGTAGGTATGTTGTAAATATTTTTAATATTTTGTTAATTTTCGGCTAGACCGAAAGTAAATTGGTATAGGTACTTATTATAAATACTCGATTAAAAGAGCTGTATGTCCTCTACTTCACTGTAAAATTTTATTTCTTCATCTTTGTTTCTTTTTTAATTTTGAATTTAGCAACAAACGAAAAAACGAAAAACGGCATTTTACTTGGAACCATATATCTACATACTAACTTTTCACCAAGGGAAATTAGTTTGGATAAAAATTTGAATTTTTGCGCCCAAAATAACGCCCCTTTAAGCCGATTTTGATAAGAAGCTTGTTTTACCTATGAAAATCTTGTATAGGCCTTAGTTTTAAATTTCATCAAAGTCGGTCTAGTAGTTGGGCCCCACGCATGCACTCGCAGACAAACATTTCTAAAAAATGGTGCTTTTGGAACCCAATGTATCGAGATTCTTCAAAATGTCGAGTTCGAATTTTTTTCAATTACAATACTTTTCCTATGTACGAACACGTGTGTTGTGTGTACTTATATGCACGGGAAAGTAAAAATTGATTACCTATACATACATTTTTCGGCGAGAATACCTTCTAGGACAATTGTTCCCTTTTAGCTGACGTACCAAGAAAATAAAATAATTCGAATGTAATTAAAATAATGTGTAATTAAGTCGGCAACTTGCCAGATGCATAGTACACTGTAAATAATGAAATATGACCTTAATAACTTAACGGATTGTCATTCTACAGTACTTTGTGTATACCACTAGACGTATTAATAATTAGAAGGACTACAAGAAAATAATTGTACTTACATATATATGGATATATGATTCATATCAAGGTCTAGTAATTATCGTTTCGGTACACTGCAAATTAATATAAATTCCGTTAAACTCTACAATTTCTTACATGTAGGTAAGGTATACACTATACACTATGAAGTCATTGCTCTATGATTACCTTCGCGTGCATATATTTTAAGTGATTGATTTTCGAAAAGTTGCCTTGACGATCTCTTATATTTAATTACACGCTGCTGTAAGGTTTCGAATTAACACACAATAGATATTTCAAAAAAATACTCAAATATAACTAATTAACTTGTCGACTATTGTCAATCGTGAAGAAAATAAATAGCTATTTGGGTTCCGGGGAACCTTTACTCTATGAGCACTATTATTAAATGTGACAATCTTAATATTAGCATTGATTATATAACGAAGTATATAATCAATGATATTAGCCAGATTAGCCTAAAACGGTGATGTTCGTCCTAGACCTACTCATATCTGTAATGTACGAGTTTATGTTTATAATATTTTTGAAAATAAAATTTAAAAAAAGAATTCATTTTAGAAAAAAAACTGAAATTACTTTCTTAAATTATTCGTATAAAACAGTTATCGTAGTGAACTACAGGGAAAATGTATAGCAATTACAATGAGTATCCTAGAAGGATGGTTATTCTTGATAACCTGACGTAAAAAGAAACGGTTGGATAAACATGTGAAAAAACAAATTGTTTTACATGAAGGCTGTATGGAATCTATAAAAACCAGGTATCTCGTACGTTATCTATGAGGCGCCGTTTGTACCATAACTCTTTTTTACATATATATATTAAATAAAGTCGATATATTAAAAACTAAAAAAAAATAATATACCTATATCAACCAAATATAAAAATATATCAGCAATGATGAGAGTACTGATATATAAAACTTGAACTTCCAACGTTGACCACTGATGGCGCTCTTCGGGAAATTATGTTTGGCAAACGAGTAACGACAAATTCAAATACTTGCAAAAGCGACACGACCTACGTAAGGTTACATTTTCTACATTGTAAAGCTGTTTGATTTGATTTACACTACAATGCAGCGCATTACATATAACTTTCTGCCTTGTATGATTGATTATATTGATCACGGATTTAAATTCGTGTCATACATGCTTAGGAGGGTTGCTAAAGATCATTACATGCATTTCATATTAGGATTATTAAGGTATGACAGTTACTTTCCAATTTATAAGCATATTCGGATAGGTAATACACAAGGTTGTTCATATCGATAACTATATGGCACTTCATAACATCGAACCAATTCCAAAACAAACTCTTCTAATTAAAAGGTAAATAATTAGTGACAGATGTATCAGCATCTATGCTGTTGCAAATTTTGTCTAGCTACAGCGTCAAGTGGTTGATATTCGAAGCTGAAGTTTTATATATTTCGTCCTCAAATTTTCTATATATCTGTACTCTAACTTCCAGATATATTTTTACATTTGGATGATATATATAAATATTTTTAATTTTTAATATATTGACTCTTTTTAATATATATATCTAAAAAATAGTTATGGTACAAACGGCGCCTCATAGTTATCAATCACATTTTAAGAAACATAAAATGTTTCCTCCAAACGAATTTACGAATGATCCAACATTTTTTCGTGATTTACAAATTGTCCGTCACCCTCTCTCCTCCCATCTCCCTTAAGGGTGGAAAGAAAAACAATAACTCATTTGTGCAGAATCCGGGGTGCTTGTCTCTGAGGGGGAGGGGATAGTTTATATATTAATAGGGACTACATATAGCTAGTGACGTTTGTCTGTGTTCAATTTATGTGAATCTTATTGGCAATAAATACAAATAATAATAATAATAATAATAATATACATACCTATACCGGGTGAGTCATTTAACCTAGAATTTGAAATATCTCGAAATTCGACGTAGAATCTGAATCTGTGATAAAAAATAGAAGTTCCTATTTAAGATTTGCCGCCCGCCCTGTCTATAGGGGGTGGGGGTGTAGTATTTAGTACTGACGAATTTCTCCCTCAAAGATATTTTGATTCGGCAAATTTTTCTATATAATGCGTATTTTTCAAGATATTTCAAATTCCAGGTTAAATGACTCACCCGGTATATTGTATAGATAGAGTATATCCCATAATTGGTTACAAATTTGAAGTTGTTTGAAATTAGAATTCTATGAGAATTCGCCCCTTTTGATATTTATAAAGTTGCCGAGCGCTATAAGTCATTTAATAACTACATTTTTGTTGTACTTATTGTTAAATAACAGAATTATTACATACAAGTATAAAATAAACTCACCGTAAGGATAGAATTCCGCAAGTACCTTTTTTTTATTTGACTTCAAATCAAATTATACAATTAGTCCAGCGAGCACTACCTATAAGTAGGTATCTAAAATATTATGTAGGCCTTAAACTATATCCTTAAAGCTAATACCTATTTAATATAATACTTGTTATGGATAGTAGCAATCTATCGAGTGCCCTCTTCATTTATTATTGAATCTGTCAGTTCATTATTTTTAGGCAAAGCGGGTAGGAAAATCAGAGGGTTTAAATCTCTTCAGTCGCCTGGTGTCTTCGTCTTTGTCGACTAGCGAAGATGCACCATCGTTTGGACGAATGGAGATTCTATTCCTGTATTTACCTAATGGTGTGTCTTGTTATTTCTTCCTTGAAAACGTTGCAATATGTCTAAGTTTGAGTTACTGGATGTGATCCAGCATCCTCAGGTTTATCTCACGTGTGGGATAGCTTCAGTGACGCTGCGAGGTCGGACGACTCTAATCAGGGAGGTAGCACAAAGGGCCCGAATGGGTGGCCTATGTGCGCGTGGACTTCTGACCACTCTCCCATCGTAATCCAGAATCAAGTGCTCTTGACTCTTTGACAAAATTCTTGATCACTTGTTGATCACAGAGATAATCAATGAGATAGAACAAATTGAGAGCATAATATATTTGCTGTTGTCTTTCAAAAAGAGATAAAGGAACTATTAGCGGTTTAGAAAATTGAAAACGGAACGTCTAATTTTAGGGAATTTTGTTATCGAGTTGCTTAAATCACTGTAAATATCTTCTGGACAACTAAAACGATTATTTTTCAACTGAGAACTCATTCACACATAGACTATCTTTCAAACGCTTGGAAATATAAATGTAATCGATGTCGACGTTTTTAAATAGAAATAAATGTCAGGTTACGAAAGGGTACTGCCACATACTCATAGTACCTCAAACGCGTTTGGTTGTTTCATATTTAAAATAAATATTTGCGTGGAACTAATACGCTTATGAGCTCCACAACGTAAGCTTAGATAAAACTGATTATATAGGTATTCAGAATTACTTCCAATTTTTCGTAATAGCTTTTGGAAATTGACAATTGTTTTCGAGATTGTTATTTACGTGTAGGTAGCTAATATTATAGCAGAATCTGTTCGATCCCCATGTTGTAAATTGGTTTGAAATTATGATGTAACTTTATTTGTGTTTCAATTTTTGGCCATTATCTCTTAATATAGGTAGGCAGTTTAGTAGTAGGTTCAGTCCATCAAAATCGTTCTAAAAGGTGTTAATTTCCTCAATTTTAGCAACCTGTGCTAATTTAGCCTCAAGAAGCTAAGAGCTATCCATGTTTCCTGGACACTGTTATTAATTACTATTATCAATATAAGGCTAATAATTAATTGAACGTTTGCCTAATTGAGCTTTAATATGTTGATTGATTTGGTATAATAATAATATGCAAGGTTAATAGACCTTACTTCCTTCTATTTAACGGCATCATGATTTAACATCCACATCACACCTGAGGCACGTGCCAATGTTGAATAAGGATAATGATAAAAAACTAACCGAGCCTACCTAATTATAATATTTCGAAATCTACCCGCATCACTAATTTTTTTGTCTTCAATTTCAGGTAACATAAAAACCTCCATCTTAGCTGGCTCAAAATTTAACGTCTCGTGGCATTTAGGATATCCACATAAAGTAAGTCTATAATACGGCAACTAAGATGTATGGCTATTAGATAACTTTTTAGGGCGGTTTCAAGATACAGCTTTTAGACCACCTAGAAAGACCAGTATTAGATTTAACTCCTAGCATTCAAGGATCAGAATTCGTTTCGAGTGACGCAACGTACATATCTAGTAAAAGCGTCTGTTAAGTAATTTCATAAAATAATTTTAGGGCGCAATCATACCAAGTGCAACTACCAGCTGATTACAACTGCAATGATTGTACGTTACGACTTATACGTCAAGCACTAGAGTGGTCAAACAATTACAAATTCTGGTCGTGCGCTGATGTGGATATTAAACCAAGTACGTATGAATAACTTCAACATTATTCATTATTAATTATCTAATCTTTAAAGGAAAGGAGTATAGGGAAACATGTAGTGGCCACGGAAGATACTTACTAGGTCGATGTAAATGTGATAGACTGTATTACGGAGATCGATGCCAGTTTAGGGATGAGTGTTGGGAAAATAGCGACTGTGGAGAACACGGAAAGTGTATCGATATTAAAGCTACAACTGCGCCACGTCAACAATGTTATTGTGAATTGGGGTGGTTTGGACCAGGATGTAATAAACGTAATTAACATCATAAATACTGAAAAAATCGGTATCACGATCAAGC
This sequence comes from Pyrocoelia pectoralis, assembly GCA_036250285.1. Lineage (NCBI taxonomy): Eukaryota > Metazoa > Arthropoda > Insecta > Coleoptera > Lampyridae > Pyrocoelia > Pyrocoelia pectoralis. The sequence goes on from CM070075.1 coordinate 13,294,475, forward strand.
TTTTTCAGGATCAGCAGTGAAAACCACCGACATCGATTTTGGTTTATATACGGAACGAAAACTTAGTGACACATTCCGTTTGTATTGGCGAATATTAAAAGAACACAAAGAAATCGAGGTTGTTATGGTCGTCAATGGTACTGGATATGCAGCCGTAGGTTGGCGCCCTCGTTCTTTGAGTAGTAGCTGTAAAAATTTCCCACTAATTGGGCCGACGGCACAAGAAGCAGAGAGCAATAAATTGGAACCTACGGCTGAACCCGAACCTAAAAGCGAACCAGAACCAAGTCCACAACCGGAACCTACGGCGGAACCTAAAAGTAAGCCAGAGCCATCCAGCAAACCCGAACCAACGCCTGAGCCAAAAAGTGAACCAGAGCCTACGTCTGAACCTGAGCCGTTGGCAACCGCAGAGCCGGAACCTACAACTACATTGAAACCGAAATATCGCAAATCATTGTACTCGCGACGATCTGCGTCACCATCACCGAGAGTTCTTACAACTTACGATAGCGGAGATGTTGTTGAGACAAGTGTTTCTTACAAAGTCAGTGCTATTCAAGGTATGAATCCACGGAATTTTAGAACTACAACATTATAACAAGAAATTTATTTTAGGGCGCAGAAAACGCAGTGATGACAGTAAGTTAAATTTCTTAGACAGCTTGAGTAGCCTTTTGTGCTAAAAATTAATAATTTTTTGTTTACTATTGAAAATTTGTGTACATGAATACATACTTTTGAATATTGCTTTGCACATATTTTACTGTATACTAGATTACTAACGGTGGCTGGTCTTTTCCTTATTTAGAAAAACTAGAGGACTCTACTTCTGCACAAGAATCGCATGGTGGGCACGATAGCGAATCAATTAATTCATACACCTCGCCTATCGCAGAACCCGAACCCACTTCTAAACCAGAACCTACACCCGAACCTGAACCTAAACCCGAACCTGAACCTAAACCCGAACCAAAACACATTCATTCAGAACCTAAATCTGAACCTGAACCCAAATCCGAACCGGAACCCAAGTCTGAACCGGAACCGGAACCTAAAGCAAAACTCACAAAAACACATTCCAATTTATTGAATGCACCCGCTACAGATGAAGGTACGGTAGAATTTTTTTTAGTATTTTAGGTCGGTAGATTATTTGCGTTTCTTACTAAAGTTAATTAGAGTGCTCGCTATAATATTGTAAACTACAGTGATTAAAATTTAACACAGCCAAGCTGCAAGAGCCATTAAATCCATATACACCGAGGCATGATTTCAATCCAATGGACTGCACTGATATAATAATTGGTTCGGCACGAAATACTTCAAACCGCATTGCAGATTACTACACTAGGGATAGGTCTACGCCAAGAATGGATAACTTTTGGGGTGGAAAAAATGACCTAACAGCAGCTATGGCATTTGAAAAAGATGGTATCACAACCGTTCTATTTAGAAAAAAGTTGGACGCTCAAGAACCATCAGATCACTCCATTGTAAACGATCTCATGCACGTAATATGGGCCCAAGGTCAGGAAAAGGGAAAATATGTACATGTACCTAAATCTGGGATTGAAACATCGAATGTGACAGTAAAAGAATTTTACAAGGAAGATGAATTGAAGTATCACGGACATGGCACACAAAGAGGATTTACCACAATCAATTTCTTTGGTAATCTATTTATACTTGTATCATAAATTATAAGGTTGTTTTAGATGAAAAGAAGCAAACGGATGGAGGGGAGGTAATCTCATCAAAAACGGAAGTGACATCATTTTGTGGCGGTGAATGGAGGATACCTCGCACTTGTAATTTGGATAATAATACTTGTGACTATGTAGCCAAATGGGAATATTTCCCAAGAGGAGATGAGATACGGTTCACTATAACTACAAAACACACTGATGCATGGACAGGTATTGGATTTTCAAATAATGAGAAAATGGTAATTTTTTTAAATAAGGAACCACATAAAGAATCAATGTATCACAAACTTTTAGTCCCAAACCGATGCTATACTGGGCTGGGTTGACAAAACAGGTCGTCCATTTTTAATGGATACGTGGATAGTAGGATATACACAACCACAGTTGGATAGTTCGCAAGAAATTTATAACACTAGTGGTAAAATTGTGGACGGTGTTACTGTATTATCTTTTGTCAGAAAACGTATTTCAAAAGATCCGAAGGTATGATCCAATAAAATACCAACTTGGCTTATTTGTGTTTACTTTTAGGACTTATCATTTACCGACGATCATTGTCTGTTTATGATGTACCCTGTTCGTGGCGGTGACTTCAATAGTGTTAATAAAAAAATTCGCAAACATGAAGTGGTACCTATAATATCTCTAGAAAAGATCTGCATTAGATCATGTGGAAATGGTACATAATTATGTATATTATTACAATTTGAGTGCATGATTTAATTCAACAGTAATTAATTTTCTCCAAAGTTCAATTAATTGTACCTAATAATAAAACATAAGTAATTTCACCAAATTATTATAATTAGGTACATAGTGGAATTCCTGTTACATATTTATTTATTATAATTGATTTAATCAACACTACATTTGCAAAAAAATGTAGGTAATGTATCACACAACCTTCCCCATGATTCTTTATTAGATTTGATGTTAAACCTAATTCAACTCTAATAAAGAATCATGGGGAAGGTTGTGTGATATATTATCTACATTTATTACTTGACCCCATTTTGAGGATTTCCATCGTATTATGGACACAATTAATTTCACTATCTTTGCAGATTATTTAGACGAAGACATAAACACCACACCTGAACCACCATTGTTAGGTTACAATATACAGGTGAAAGTTGTAAACTTGGGAGAAAATTTCCACGCCCCTGAAGCGGGTAGTATTGAGTATGAAGAACTATCAAATACAATTTCCGAGAATATTAAACCATTATTTAGTAATCTCCCAAGTTACAAACGACTGATTATTGAAAATTTACAAGGGTGAGGATTATTTAAGTGAATAAACTAATAATACTTAGATGTTACTTTATCGCACAGGGATGATGAAAAAATTATAGCAGTAATAAATCTACATTTAGATAAAGCGATAGCGGAAAAAGGAAGATCTTTGTCACAAAGTTATGAGCAAGATAATTCAGTTAAAGTATTATTACATGACAGTGTAAAAACTGGACGAATAGGTGCTCTAATGGTAGATCCTGAATTTTTTGTTTTTTCTTCAGACAGTTGTAAGTACCTGAAGACATTGTGGTTGGTTCTGACTCTCAAAGGGGGTAGTAGGAATAGTAAATAAAACTCTCAACCTCCCCTTACCGATGATTTAATGCAGACGATGATGAAATTGTTATGTTTTTTTTGATTAAGTACTAAAGTACTGAAACTGCTCCGATGCAAAAAAGCAGGTGTAAAATATTGAAATTTAGTGGGTTCCGTTACAGCTTATCCATTGATAGCCTACTGTGACGGATGACCTCAATAACAGTAGGCTATCAATGGATAAGCTGTGACGGAACCCACCAAATTTCAACATTTTACACCTGCTTTTTTGCATCGGAGCAGTTTCAGTACTTTAGTACTTAATCAAAAAACATAACAGTTTCATCATCGTCTTCTTTAAATCATCGGTAAGGGGAGGTTGAGAGTTTTATTTACTATGTAAGTACCTTACGAAATTTGAAATTAGGTGCCAAATCATTATATATAATAATCTCAAATCTTCATTTCAGTAACTTCAAATACTATTCCCAGAGCTTCAGAAGAACAAAACCACTTCTTTACTTTATCAGGAACCAAATTATATATTGTACTTGGATGTTTAGCCGCATTAATATTATTGGCACTTGTACAAGCCAGTTGTACAATTTATAAAACAACAAGAAAGTCGAAGTCAAGTCATAAGGTAACAATGAACTTTATGGGTAACATCAATGAGAGGTTTTAATTTCATTACTAATTCTATGCAAACAATTAACAAACAAGACAATTTTTAACTCTGTACCTAATCATTGATTGATTCAAAAAATGCTCATTTTTGTATACATTTGCACGATACTACTCTCTATTGAAAATTCAACCAAATAAGAACACTTTTTACACCACATAGGAAAATCATACAAAAGGAGTTGAATTAGTGAAACGTTAAAAAACAAATGTTGCTCAAATGTGTGTCAACTACAAAAAAACAGGATTGCTGTATTTGACCCCATTAATACTTAAAATGTTCATAATATAGTGATACTATCAGGAATTAGAGTCATTAACAAAGTAATTGTTATACAATGTTCATGCTTTTTAAATTACTTCCCAACAGATCATGCACAGTGAACAAAGTAAATTTTAAATGTGTTAAGGTAAACCTGGGTAAGTGTAACCGGATTTTTAAATAGTGCAACTTAGCTTATTATATTTTTTGAGGAAATTATGCCAAGTAGTTCATGTTTTAAATATATCAAGTATGAACACTACTTGATGATTAATTCAAATTTGGTTTAAAATAGAAGATATTTTTTAATTTAATGACTGGTGTTCACACTTTCCATGTTAATGGCTTCATCTTTTTTATTACTATTGATGACCATGTTTTCAATCCCCAAATCATCTTCTGACTCAAAACGTTCTGAATTCAGGTCATCTTCTGAATCAATCAGAGGTATTTCCTTACTTTCTTTTAGGATTTTACGCTTCGTGTTCATCCTTTTGGAAGCTTTCTTCTTGGGAACTTTTACTTCCAATTACCTAGCTAATACTTGAGGTGATGTGATAACTTCCACACCTGAGGCTACCTTCTTTTTTTTTTAATGTGTCGTGGAACAGAATGTCTACCAGTCTTTAACAGAAGTTCTTCAAATGATACCTTTGCTGTTGACTGGTGATGATGATGTAGATCGAACATTTACCTACAGGACCTGTGTTGGGGTTCTCCTCTGTATTAGAGTTTTCTTCATTTTCAGTTCTCGGGCTTTCTTGCGGTCTCTCATTATCTGTTCTTAGATTTACTTCCTGGCTCTCCTCAACGTTAGGAGAACGAGGTGGCTCTCGTATAGCGTTTTTTGAAAATAATTAAGAAATATGTCCGATTCCATCCACCCTTTCTTGCTGGCGGCAAAAACCACCCCAGGGAGAGTTTTCTTCATCTGGAACCCAAGTATTCCATGTGTTTTTCTCTTTATACACTATAAGCGGTGTGGCCTTTAATCCTGAAGCAAATACAGCGGACAAAACAGTGGTGTTTTTCGGACCTGGTCCTGATACAGTTCTGGAACAAGGTCCCCCTTGCACCAATGATTCTAGTTTTATATGGGTCCCAGGCCATTTCTCCATTGACCGAATGACGTTTGCCAATTGGGTTTCATCTTCTTTGGGAACTTAATCAGATGTAAAAGTGTTCACACTGTCTCACAAAATAATACGTTCGCACTTGACCCAAAAAAAACGTTCAGACTTACCTTCGGTTAAAAAACGTTAGGGGTAAGTGTGAACATGGTTTCTTCAAATTCACGGAAAATGTGTGTGTAGTAGGTATGCTAAACTACAACAAATGACGAATACATAACAAATAAATAAAAATTATTTACCTTAATATTTGTTATAAATACCAATTTTCAATGAAAACACGTTGCACTCACTGATAGCGGCGCAGCAGCATAGTGAATTCAATTAGAATTAACTCGTCAATACATGATCATGAGAGGTTTCTATCTATTGAGAAACTTTACTATGACAGTACATAATACAAACAGATTATCCCACTGTTAAGTCTTTTGGTGGCAATTTTAAATGCTACGTTCACACTTAAGTACCCCACAATCACACTTAACCAGGTTTACCTTATCATTTTTTACCTTCTTATGTGTTCAACTTTCTCTCTTTATAAAATTGTATTGCCTTTGTCCTTTGTAGTAAAATAGGATAGGTATTTGTGAACATCAACTAGTCTTACAGTACATACTACTTACAGTTAGTTATTTAATGACAAACATACACAGATGGTTCTATAAATAGTTCCCAAACCAATGTTACCATATGCAGAGTATACAGACCATTTCAAAAATGCATATGGATATACCTATCGACAATGTTGAAGCTTGACAACTTAAAAACTTTTTTATATGTTCGTCAAGACAGTTCTATTACATGATGACGACAAAATATTTCATGCAGTACAATTAATCAGTTACTTTGCAATTTCACACAACAAATGCAAGAATCCAAAATAAACAAAATAAAAGGTGAGATTAGTGGAGCAAAGAGTATCTACAAAATACTCTTTGTTAGTAGCAAGCAATTTTCCTTGTAATAGATAGAAATTTTCTCAACTGCACATTGGACAGAAAGGTAGCCAAATCACAGTTCTGAATCAATAAAACAAAAAATAAAAAATTAAAAAATGTTAAAACATAAATAAATAATATGAATCTATTACGTTGCGGATCCTGTATGAAATAATGACATTTTCAAGTATTAATTCTATGTTTACATCTCATACAACACTGTTTGACATTTTCTGCAATTTACATAAAAGTTGGTACAATTGTAACAATATCACAATCAAGATAACATTTTTGTTGATACACATTAATACATTTTAACAATTGCTTTGTGTACCTATATATGTATTGCCTATTAATTGCTTGTATACACTTTCCTAGAGAGTATACAATGTTCAGCTTGATCCAATTCATTATCTGCAAAATTACCAAGGATCTGATATGCTTCCCCACTGGGCCGTCCCACCTCTTGAACGTTCTAGACAATGGTAACCTCATGGTGTTCATCACCACTGTAGGCCTGGTGGGGTAAGTGTCCTACATACTTAACTGCTAATTTGGGAGTGGTAATATATGGAACACTTACTTCTTTTTAATACGTAAATGTAAAATGCACAATTTTCAATACATACGCACAGAAGCAATGCAGTAATGAAAAAGCAAATGTCTACATATCGGTTATTATAGGACCATCTACTACAAAATTCTGCTTGGAAGGATTATTCAACAGCTAATACAAATTACGCTTTTGATACATTTGAAACTCAAGAGAAACCAATAAATGGCCACAACCGTAGTGAAACTCTACCCACCAAGAACCATGCACGTGGAGGGAGACCCCACACCCGTCCACCCAGTGTACCGCTTTATGGCCAAACACATATGGGAGACACAAGATCTTTACAAAGACCTCGTGGCAGTTATCCGCCTGGTCACTTGGAACGCAATACACTTTCCTTACCAAGGACGACATACGATCGACACAGAGCACCGCCAGATATGCAACCAGATTTTTATTTTATGCCTTCCCAAAGAAAATATTCAGGAGAGGTAGTTAGAGTTTATGTGGACTACAATAACAAATCCAAGTGAGAATGTACTTGAAATAATTTCAGTGACTGTTTTGTGCTGTGTAGAAACTTAATAAATCTTTAGTCGTTTCATTCAACTGAAATTCATGAACCTTAGGCGTTATCTTAGTTCATTACCATCAGATAACAAACTGTATTAAATACTAATATTAATTAAGAGACTGAATATGTTCTTGAGGGTAAGTCAACAGTTTAATTTCATCATCACCGAGCACAAAATAATATCTCACGGTTTGTCGAAAGCGAGTTTCATTAATTATATAACTGTATATAAGAAAACTCTGCATGGCGATGAAAATCCGTTACGCTTTAAAAATAAATAAGCACTAGCTTTGGGGAATCTTTCAAACTACTCCAAGTCATAATTTTGAAGTTGTTGTATATAATACTTTTTAATGTGTATAATATGTACCTTGATAAAATTAACATAACTTTAAGGCTACTTGAAATTATTTTCTAATGTTAGTATCTATGCTCCATTCCATATATTATTGTACCAAAGTATTAAACAATACCCTAAGTCAATCGCAATAGAGCTTATAACACTAATGTGTATTGGTAAATAGGTACCGGATGAACAGTGTTATTTAATATATTTAGAAACCAAATAAATGCTTTATTTATTTTTACACCATAGAAACCTTTTAATAGACGAAACCATACAAGTATCTCTGTAAATATTCTTAAATTCCCTTAGATAGAAAAACTTGTATTACTTTGTACATTTAGTTTTTAAATAAATTATACATAATGCTAATTTTATAACAGCCTGATTTTTTAACTAATAAGACAAATTGTAAATATTCATTGAAAATATTGTATTTCTGAATGTTTTTCATTCATTCATGAACAGAAATTTTACCTTCATGGTAATTTTTGTTCAAGTATTTACCTTTTATTATCCACATTTACTTCCTAATTTTCTCTGAATTTTTTCTCCCACGCCCTGTACCCGCCAAAAACAATAGAGCTGCAGTCTTGTTGGCATAACAAGAGAACAAAAAAAAATAAAGGATAAAATTCGGGGAATAAAAATTAGCAAACAATGTTAAGTACATAAATTTATGTAAAAAAATATATTTTGCATAATCTACATAACATAATACAATATTTGGTTAATAACTGTTTTGTCTTTAAGCATGTCTTATACCGCTTAATACACTTAGCTTTTAATCTAGAGATCAAGTTTATTGTCGATCAAAATTACGCATTCATTTATTTATCAAAAACATTTTAAAAATCTCCGAAAATTCATTAAATCTTTGGCCAAGTTTTCTTATACATAATCGTGAATTCGATTCCAAATGCAGTCTTTTGAAGGTTTTATAAATGAAAGAAAATGGTGTTGATCGCTTAAAAATGTATTTATGCCCAAATAGGAACTAAAATGTAAGTACATGGTATAATACGAACTAAAGACATACATTACATGATCCAATACACTTCTAATATAAAAAAGACTAAATTGAATATTATCACTTCTGTACTTATGCATTAGATAAATAATAAATTAGGTAACTTTGTCATCATCTTCAATCTAAGCTCACATGTCATGAAAATAGTTCGTCTTATTAAGACAGTTAACATCATTCCTCTCATTTTCCATACTTATATTCTACATATTTTTCTTAAGTTAAAAGAGGCAGTGCATTATGGATAAAATCAGATTGCAATAAATTAAAGCTGAATGATATATCACAAAATAAGCACATAGTTGGATGACGACGTTCCATAATTTCACTACCTACAGTTAAAATCACATCAATTAAATTACATTTTTATGCAGGCGAATGAGGTATATCCTCGGAATCAAGTAACTCATCGTCCATCAAAAGGCCTTCAGTCTCTGAACAGCTGACTCTTCTATAATTTTCTACCGTTCTATATTGTAAGCCACCTTTGCGTGAATGGTTCTGATCTATGTGAGTACGAACGGTTGTTGCATTAGAACTTCTATGCATTAAGAAATTATCCGTCACCCAAAACATCAATATCTAAAATGTTAGTACTCGAAGATTTCGAAAAGAATCCAAAATTCTTTACTTACATTTACAAAAAATGGAATAATGAGCATCACAAAAGCAAGTTCTATTTTCGGATTATCGATTGGAGGTAAAATTAAATCTCTTACACTTTCCCAAAAATTAAATTGCATTAATAATGTTATACAAGTTTTAACGATAACCATTAAACCTATGTATAAACAACACTGCGCTAACCAAGCATTTACTGACGGAGGATTACCTAAACATCAGAGTACTTTTAGCACATAATAATTAGTAATGTTCATAATTACCATATTCGCCAAAATTAATTGCCTCCCATCCATTTCTTTTTGAAAGATGTTGGCTCAGTCGAATTCCAATGAATATTATTAAAAGGCCCACGGAAGAATCAAGCAGAAAGTTAATAATATACCTACAATAAAGAAAATTCTAAAAGCGAAAAGTGATAAAACAGTGAGACATGCAAAGATTTCAATCAAATTCTAAGTTTCGTCTTTATAAAACCCTCAGTATAAGGTCTTGGATGATCTCGTGAACGACACGTGACCACGTCGCAGGTAACTATAATTCGTCAAACTTTTATGTAGGCAACTTTCCTAAAAATATGGTCCGTCATTATGAAACAATAAGCACGCGTAATTATGACTGAACAGTAAGTAAATAAAATAAATTACATGATAAATATAAAATTTGTTGATATATGAGAATGAGAACACATTATTTACATTTTGGCGCCTTTTCCAAAGTAAGTCGATGTTTTTATACTTCACTTACTACCAAATTTCATAATTATGGCTCCTCCTACTCGCAGCTACGCGGTGACGTGTCGTTGACGAGATAATCCAAGACCTATACCATACAATATGATAATTTTGAAATTATTTTTGTATGAACGTAAAATCAACAAACCTGATTTGTAAAAAAGGGTATACAGGATAAGTTTTTCCAAAGAGTAATATACTCTTTGGTTTTTCCAATGTTTAGTATGAGGATCTTGAAAAGTAGCAGAGATAGAGAGACAATTAAATGGGGAAAGAATTGCAGTTATACCAGCTCATTTTTTGAAAAAAAAATGTAGACATCAAAAAAAATTTGTGGTTTTTTTGTTTAGTGTCTAGAGCTCTGTTATTATTGATTTCTGAAAAAATGTGTAAAGGAAAAAGTTGTAGATAATTATGGGCAATTTTAACAAATTTTTTATTTACACTCTAATTTTTGAGTTATGACACAAACTTGTGTTTTTTCTCATGCAAATCATAGTTGGCCAAGACTTTATAAAAAAGGCCCTTTTTCAACGATTCTAACAAGATATTGCTTTACATAAACATTGAAATTATGGCCATTTTTTGTTTTTAATGTCACATCGTTTAAGTAGTAGGCTATGGAAACAATAATTGATCAATGCGCATCATGCTTAATAACATAATTGAAGTGAGTTATAAAAAAAATTGTTAATCTTAAAACTATACATTTTTTTTATTTGCATATACTGCTCTAAATTGAGCTAGTAAAACTGCTTCTTTCCTCATTTAATCGTCTATCTCTGTTAGATTCCAAGATCTCCATACTAAACATAGGAAAAAACTCACCTTGTATATACGAGATTTTAGTTGCAGTACACTCCATATAAACAAATAAATGCTAATGTTAATGTTAATCTGTTTTATAAAAGTCGATAGTTGGTGGTATTTTAATACTAGTAATGGGCTTATGTATGAAAACCAAAGCAACATTCGTGGAAATCATTTAAAATTTGTCAATACTTTTATGAGAAGCTCTGTAAGTCATAACACATGTTGTCATTTATGAAAACTTAGTCGGTCACACCATAGCAATAATAAATTCAAATCAAAGTAGGTAGATACTAAAATTATATTGTTCAAGTAGGTATCTAATTTATCAAGGTTCACAAATGATAAAGGATTGTTACAAAATCATTTTCAAGTAGAAGATATAACTAATGATTAATTCTAATTGTGATACATCAACTGATCAAGATTTGCTCGATTTCAGTAAATGCACAAGAATTATTGGGAGAATTATTATATTATCACATTGTCTTTGTAAACATACGAAAACTGGATAAATCTCGCATGCTCTCCGTAAATTCTAATACAGAATCATGTAAAATGTACATAATGACAACCAAATAAAACATTGCCATTTTTAGTTGAAATAATGTAACTTCCCATGTCGAGTCCCATGTTTTTTAATTGAACGAATAAGGAAATATTGTACCACACGCTCAATCGACGCTCAATTCATCTCTATTTTACTTAGTATAGAAAATTATGCCCTATTAGTTTGAAAAACAAAATATTTTTAGAGGCATTTACAATTGGCAGTATAAAAATCAGTTAATACGTTAATAGTAACTGTTACTTTTATACATCTACAGTCATTTTAGACTTTATACAATGAATAAAAAAAGAATTTAATATGTAGGTATAATTTAATAATATCGACTTCAATAGTTATTGACAAATGAGAGTAAAAATATACTATTTTATATTATTTATGGTTTTCCAAAACATAAAGATTGATGTAAAACTATAGCCATTAATTTTCTTGTTTTTCAGTGCACTTTTTAATGGCTTTGATAAAAGTGAATTTTTTAAAGGGAATATCCCAGAAGTTCATTTCTGAATCCAATTATTAAAGGAGATATACACATACTGTGTGGTAGAAAATGAAAACTACTAAATACTTCTAACATTTGATGAAATTTTTTATAAAATGGTCTCCATATTTAAAATGTCTGCCTTTGTACGTAAGTCTCGTCGGCCATATATAAATAGGACAACACATAGTAGATAGTTGATACGTTTGGCAACAGTCTACTTTAAGGATTCAATATTGTAATGTTTCAGTATGGATAAAATCGATTAAATTATGTAGATTGCATCCAGTTGTATGGATTTGGCCATAATCTTGGCTTTGGATTAACATGTTATTGGGAGACTCCACCATAACTTCCAGTTCCAACGCGGTTTGCTGTCAGACTTCACAATAATCTACTTCTGAACAGGAGTTCTTTGAACCCACCCTGGCTATAAAAATAAGCTGTTAAAAATCTATTCATATAATAAAACTCTAACTGGGCTTAATTCTGCACATTGAATATTTTTTTAAATAATTAGTGCTGTCTACTATACCCTGTTCAAGTGACCAGCCGTTGCACGTCATTATTCGTGTACCAATACTATAATTATAATTTACTAAGCAACTTTAATAAAATTTGCATTAAAGGCAAAATGTCATCGTAAGTACAGTTGGTATTAAAAGTCATTACTCGTGTAGGGTTAGCGACCATATTTTATCCTTGTCGCACACTTTGCAGTTCGTACTTACAACTTAAAACGTAGTGCGAATATAAACTCATAAAATTTCTCGATGTTGTCACGTCAAGTTTTGTTTACTTTGTTAAATTCACCGGTACGCACTTAAGCTATTTTTTTTAAATTGCCTTACTAAAAACAGTACTTATCAGTACTCTTATTTTGTTTATGTCTACATTAGTTGTTGTATTTTATTATTACATAGGTATACAGTATCTATTTGTTCCTAACCTAAAAATGTCAGTCTGACAACACGTACATTTGACAACGCTGATTACACGTCATTGATTTAGTGAGTTTTAAGCTATGACGTGCAACGGCTGGTGACTTGAACAGGGTATACATAAGCGATATACAGTGTGACTCATTTAGAATGGAAACACACATGTAAAATCTGAAGTTATTTACCGATTTTAACCAATTTTTTTTAAAATGTCAAATAATCAAAAATCTACCTTGGGACAAAATTTTAAATGTTTATTCCAATTTTCAGGGCATACTACGATAACTTTTTCGTACTCGGAATGGAGAATTATTATTAGCGATTTGTTTATAAAAAAAATATCTACGCCACTGGATTCAGAATGCTATCACCAAAATTTTACAAAAATATATTTATTAATAACAAAGTTATAACAACTTAAAGTTCTAAGCTAACAGTTACAAAACAACACCCTGTATCAATAGATTGCCATGGAAAATATGTTAATAAGTCTTAAATTAAACTATCAGTGGAGAAAAAATATTTAAAGTAACGTAATATTTAATAAAAGTGACGGAATCGCACAATTGAGTAAATACATAATAAGACCTAACATTTCCATTTAAATCTTAGTTACCATGGATATTATGTTACTGTTTAACAGTTATAATAGATTTTTATTAAATATTACGTTACTTTAAATATTTTTTTCTCCAATGATGGTTTAAATAGTTTAATTTAAGAATATTAACATAATTTCCATGGCCATCTATTGATACAGGGTGTTGTTTTGTAACTGTTAGCTTTGAAACTTTTCGAACTTTAAGTTGTTATAACTTTGTTATTAATAAATATATTTTTGTAAAATTTTGGATAGCTATTTGGAAGCATTCTGAATCCAGTGGCGTAGATATTTTTTTTATAAACAAATCGCTAATAATAATTCTCCATTCCGAGTACGAAAAAGTTATCGTAGTATGCCCTGAAAATTGGAATAAACATTTAAAATTTTGTCCCAAAGTAGATTTTTGATTATTTGACATTTTAAAAAAAATTGGTTAAAATCGGTAAATAACTTCAGATTTTACATGTGTGTTTAGTGTTTCCATTCTAAATGAGTCACACTGTAGATAACAAAAATACATTTTTTGGAATTTTTATGTTTGTTTGTCTGAACCGATTTTGATGAGGTTTTCACTATTGCATCCCTTGAGGTCCTGGGAAGGACATAGGCTTTATTTCACGAGAAGACAAGTTAAGATCATTCAAATTTTAAGAAATACGTTTGCAAGCGTATAGGTATAAAAGTTTCTCAAAAAAATCTTTAAATAAAATAATTTTAAAAAAGTAATGAAAGACCCAGGGAACTGAACACGGGTTCCTCGCGTGACAAGAAAAGACGCTAGCCTCTGTCCCACGGCAACTTATTAATAAGTAATTCCACCTATTGATACATTTATTCTCATTAAAAACATAAAAAAAAACCACGTAGTCTACTTTCTGTCCACAAAGGCTGATATCAAAAGGGTATCCGAAATTAATTGAAACTGGGCCATTACGCTGATAAAATTATGTAGATAAACCCTATAAAAATTTAAAAAAACAGGAAATTATTATAAATTTCAATTTTGTCTAACAAACTTTATTCTATAGGTAGGTATATCTATTAAGCATATTTTAATGATGTTCAAGGCATTAATTAGAATACATATATTCCAACAAAGTGAAAGTTTTTAGTCCATTAAAATTGTAAAGTACAGTAGAACGCCGATTTATCCGAACGCCGATTAACCGAATTGGTCCTAAGCGTAATATACCAAGTACGTACATATGTAATTTTTGTTTTGTTTTGTTGTAACAAGTTGGAACTCGTTGGAGTCCAGATATATTTCAATTGTTATGGTTGAAAGCTAGAGGCAAGACACTAGATATGCACATGTTTTGCGTCGCGCGGCTTTTCACAGTTCGTTTTTCTTTATTACCAGTCTATGTCCGATTATCCGAATTTTCGATTATCCGAATCGACCCCGGTCCCAATTAATTCGGATAATCGGCGTTCTACTGTAATCTCAAAAAGCCTTGCATTTGTGTCTTACATTATATCCATGTAAGTCTCTCGAAAGTCAACTACAGTTCACTAAAATTTTTGTAAAGTCGTTTGGAGTTACTATTTAGTTAAAGTGTTATTTGCCAATGTGGGGCATTCATAAAGGCAAGGGAACACCTACTTGGAAATGAAAAGATTACACAAGAGGAAGTAACGAAGATTCGCCCTACTAAAATCCTGGACTTTGTGAAAGATACAGGTATTCTTCAAAGGTAGACAACACCGGGGAGCACAATAGACCAAACGGTTGCAGTGCAGGAACCTATTGGGACCACCCTAATCAATAATAATAAATAATAAAGTGCTTGAAAATATCCAGAAATGTTTCCAAAACATCTTAAGGATCACTAAGACTTCATAATTTTGTATGTTATTCTGAGCTGTGACAGTTACCTTTCCCCACAAACTTATGTATACTTAGCACTGTTATCCCTCATGATCCTTTACAAGGTTCAGCTATATTACTATTTCCTGAAGTTCCATGTTTAGCATCTTTATTTAAAAGTGGAGCTTATTGCTTCCCTCCCTTTCATTTGCGCGGCGCCAATCGTTTTCTGAGCAGTTGTCACATAAATAAACGTTTCAACTTAAGACTTTCTGTGCCTTACTCAAAATTTGTAATTGTATATTAAATTTTTGAAAAAAAAAAAAGCCAATTGTATTGCCTTGGCGAGAAAGAACTACAATTTGAGATTTTATATTCACTTTCAATCGGTAACAAAAATCATTCAAACATTTTTTGGCACACCCAGTTTTGTCGTACCAAATGTTATTATAACGGATTCTTTCCCTAAAAAGACTGAAAGAGCTGCCTCAGCCCCATAGCAAATTATGAAGGGAGCAAAAACCAAATTTAACTATTAATACTTATTGGTCTGACAGGAAATTAGAACTGAAGCGGGTAAGTCCCTCTCAGCAACAATTACTGCATTATGTGTAAATACAGTAGAACCTCTCATATCCGACCATGACGGGACCGGGGCCATGGTCGGATATCGGGAGGAGGAAAAAAACCCCTTTCCCAGGTAGAAAAACAGGTATACAGTACTGTAATACCTACAACATTATTGTACATACTTGTAAAAATGTTGCTGTATACATTCCAAACATTTACTGTTTTTAAATTAAATGAGAACATGTAACGGAGTTGGATATCGGGAGGAGTCGGTTGTGGGAAGGTCGGATATGAGAGGTTCTACTGTAGTACTATAACACTATACTAAGGAATAGTCATGTAGGGTGTAACTTGAATGTGTTCCCTACATTGGTGCTTAACAATTTCATAAAATTTATGTCTTTGGAGAAATAAATTCCTAATAAAAAAAAATGTGTTGACATTAAATCAATAGGGGATAAACCACATCCTCATATTGCAGGAAACTATTTTATCTGGCATATAATTTATTTAAAATATATAATTAAATTATGACTACTAATACTGAATACAGCATGTACAATGCGTAATAGTAATGGACCATAAATAAAAATGATTTGGTAATGTTGTTACTGTGATAAGAAGGGTATATTTACAAACATTGTAAATAACAAACTAATTAAATTCAGAGTATAGTAAATAACAAATAATTCCCATACTTTCATTCCATACGAAGTCTAAAGTACTGCACTATATGTACACTACGTAGACACACACATTAAGCTAATAAGTACTATACTTTCTCTTTAAATACACTTACCATGTACAAGGATCACCTGTGTATTGTCCAGCAAGAAAAACATTCGCTAAATGAATTGCTATGGACCCCATGCCTTGTTTCGATGTATCGTAAAACCATATGAGCCATGATCTACGTTCAGTTTTTGGTTCACAAAATCGTTTAGCTATAATAAATATGTATTAAGTGATATACTAACAGATAGTGCAGCTTACCAATAAGACAAGTGAATGCGAGGCATGCTAATAACACTTGCAAGAACCAACCAAAATCATCAATTAATGCAGTTTTATTGCAATGAAACCCTCCTATAGGTTTGTGTTCATTAATTGTAGAATTCATACCAAAATTCAAACTAAACTTTTATGTCGCACCATACAGAAAAATGTGCTACGAATTTTTTTCTAAATAGGTACACTATACATCACAAGCTTTTATGTTTTTTCACACTTTTTTTATGACCTTACATCACTATAATTGTATTTTTAGATGATTTTACAGCACTTTTATTTAAAAAATGAAAAAGTGGACGATAATTAAATTGAAATGAGGTTTTGTTAATTAAGTAACACGAACGGTAGGGATGACTTGATGAAGAGATGTGAAAGGAAATAAATAAATAAATTTATGAGAACAGCCAGCAACACAGATAATCAGGAACAGGAATAACCATTAAGATACAGGTCAGTGCCAATAAATGAATAAATCCTCTTGTGAGTGTGCGCTCCAAATTGACGAATGTGGTACCACAGCATGAATAATAATCAGTGATCCTAAACCGTGAAATGACGTTAGGGAAATTTTGCTAAAAGTTTTTACTTTCACAACCTTCTAATAAAACGCAGTAATTTCTGCTTAGTTACTGTAATAAATATTAGCATACCAATAATATCAAAATCATTAAACTATTTAACCTCGCCAACGGAGAAAGCGGTCTTTTTCTCCACAAGTTTTTACTGCCTCGATGTTTGGTAAATGATTATACCAAGGCACTGACCTGTATCATAACAGGTCAGTGTATCAAGGCCTCCGGTGGGCTTGATTATACCCCTATTATACTCGTTGATTATACTGTACCAAAATTTAAGGCGTGAGATAACTTTGTGGCGTAGGAAAATGTTGCACACATGTTATTTTCTACCTCCCTAACTGTTCTTTGCGTCTTTTCTCCTGCCTTTTATGTTTTTCTATTTCGTCGTAGTCTGCTTTTTCCTCCTTTTTCCCATTTTCCCATCTTGCATTCTTTCATTTTTTATTACGTGTCCAAACCAATATGTACCTAAAGTGTTTTAGATTATCTTTTGTACCTATCGCTCCCACTCGTTTTTATTGCCTTAATCTTTACTATGTCGATCGGTATTAGTTGCTCTTTCATTCTCATTTCTAGTAGTTCTTTATTCTATCATTCCATATTCCGATAATGTATAGTCCCTATAGGCATTTATATTTTGAGGCTTGTTCGATCTCTTCATATATCTTTATTATTCGTTATCATATCATCATCATTTTGGTTTTTTTGCTTCGATATATCATTTTTTTCATTTAGCCCTTCGTTCCTTATCTTCAAGTTCCACTCGAAATTTTGTTTGTTGTTTGGCATTAACACAATAGCGGTTCGTTATTATATATCTCCTGTAAGTTTTCCTGGTTTCCCGTTGCGGGTTTGCGGTATACCATTCATAATTAATATGAACGTGTATGCTAATAAGATTAGTGCACCCCCCTCTTCTAGTATGACTCCTGACTTGATATCGACCGTCTGTGATCTGGGTGCTTCCGGCGTTTCTTTGCCCATTATGAAACCATTCTGTTCTTGCATTAGTTCACTTTTCATGTCCTTTTTAGTTTTTCCGTTAGGTATATATTTTATTTTCCATGCTGTGTTTAGTTGCGAAACATCTCTGTAATGATTGCATCCCTTAGTATCGCTCTTCTAGTATTCCCGTAAGTTCCCTGATGTTATCTCGTGATATATTGTTCAATAGTTCTAAGAATATTTCTTTTCCTTTATCACCCATGTATATTTCCACGGTTATTTCTTCACATGTTCCGGTTTTGTATCCACTTTGAGTTTTTGCAAATTTTTCATTAATTCTTCCATTGTTGTTGCCTTGTCATCTACCCGATTCACAATGTCTTAGTTCTGTGAGGTATCTTCTGCTTATCACCGAACAAAAATTCGGTGTATGAATTAGTTATAGGTCTGTGTGTCGGCGGTTGTGTCCATGTATGACTTTTTTGTGTTAAGGAATTTTAAAATTCTGACTTCAGATTCTGGAAGAGCATCAAAAAGTGAGTGTGCTTCGCTGTAACTAATCGGGAACACCGTCAAAATGGCGGTCAAAATATAAAAGTTTGCTAAATATCATTTCTATGTGATTTTAAACGCTTAAATTTGTTGCTACAATTTTGTTCGGTCTAGCAATGCTAGAAAAGCATTGCCAACTTGTTTTTCTTCTGCCTCCGCCGCTAAGTAGTTCTTGGGAGTACTCTCTGTAAGTATTTAATTGTCTTTGTCATTAATATTCGCTACTCAATTCCTGTTTTCTTATTTATTTATTTATTTCTATTATAGTTTTGTCCATTATATCGAATTTCTATCGTTCTTCTCATCCTTTTACCGCACTTACTTTATCTTTCGCTTTTCTTCTTGCACTACCGTTGTAATTATCGTAATACTATGCCTTTTGTTTGTTTAAACGACTTTAGTCTTTTTTGTGTTGTTGTGGTTTCTAACCGCCGTACTGTTTACATTTTGTTTATTTCCGTTTTCCCCCCGCAGCTTGGCATATTTTGTAAGTATTTCCTATTCAAGTCTTTTTTAAGTATCCATGTCTGTCCTACTCCTGCAATTTGACATCTAGTTCTAATCCATTTTATTTGTTCTGCACCATTCTGCACTCTTCCTGCAATTCTTTCAGTTATAGTCTGGTCTATAGGTACGTTTTACTTTTTGAATTACACCACTTTTCCATCTCATCTATCTTCATTTTGCTGCTCTTTTAGCTTTTACTAAATAGTGACCAGTTGCTATGTAGTTCGTAGAAGAATAACCACAATAAAATTTTCTATTATGGTAAAATATAAACAAGGGTATAAGCAAGTGGAAATTTATAGTTTTTATACCTATTCATTGACCCATTGAACTGCACGCTATAGCGTACAGTTCAATGATTGACACACCGTGTAGGTAATCACTGTAATCAATGCACACCAAAAAAAAAAAAACCAAAGATCAAACCAAAAATACATTCTTCTCCGAATTATATTTAAATAAGTCATTTAATAAAAATATTAAAAATTAAAAAACGAAAACGAAAATGAAATTTTACTTGTAAAATTTGAACACCGCGCCACAATTCGCAGGATGGCAGTTTGTAACACTGTTTTTAGTTCCTTATGAAGAGACGTCGAATCCTTAATCCGCTATTAGCGAAGGACGTGAAAGAATTTTAATTTTCTTTAATCATCCATCCAATTTGACACTATTTTGAAAAATTGGTTAAAGAAAATAAAGTAAAAGATGCCACCAAAATTTGATCCTACCGAAATTAAATACGGTAAGTCAATATTCGTCTATAACATCTATCTAACCTTATTTTTACACATATTTATTTTTTCTCATATTACTTTATTTTACAGTTTACCTACGATGTGTTGGTGGTGAAGTTGGTGCAACTTCTTCTCTTGCACCAAAAATTGGTCCTTTAGGTCTCGTAAGTACTCTTTCTTTACTTTACTTTTTTAGGTTATAAAATGTGTTGCTTTTTTTTTAGAGCCCTAAGAAAGTGGGTGATGATATTGCGAAAGCTACAGCAGATTGGAAAGGATTAAAAATTACGGTCCAATTAAAAATCCAAAATAGACAAGCTTCAATTGCTGTTGTACCATCAGCTGCTTCCCTTATAATTAAGGCATTGAAGGAACCACCAAGAGACAGAAAGAAGCAAAAAAACAGTAAGAATTTATCGTTATTTCTCTGTTGCACAAACACTCGGTTATTATGTAAAACTTACAAATGGCTTTACATTCGTTGTGTTGTGCTAGAGTAGCATATTCCTTCTTGCAACTCATGTTTACGAAATACTAAATGTGTTACTAATGGGAATGCACAAATTTTAGTAGTATATCGTATCCTTAAGTCAGGTTTGCTTCTTTCACTTAACAATAGTAAAACTTTTTGAATGATTCTCTAGAGCTGTTCGGTTAACCGAAAAAAACCGATAAACCGAAAATGTAACGGTTAACCGAACCGAAAACCGATGTAGTAAATTATAAATTTCGGTTTAATAAATTATAAATAATTATTAAATAAATTAAAACAATGTGCGTAATGCGTTTGTAACTTTACTTTTGTAAAAAACAAACCAACCAACATATTTAGAAAAATTAACTAAAACAGTAATTATATTTATATTAATTGAAAGTTGTAGTGATCCAGTCAGGCGGCCGAGCCCACCTTGGCATCAGCGAGTGCGAGACAGTACTTGATTCCGTCGTCTCAGAACATGCAGTCTGCATGCGGTTGCCTTCCTTAAAAAATAAAAAGAATAAAAGATAAAAACCGAACCGAAAAACCAAAATTTTTTGGAAAAACCGAACAGCTCTGGAAAGAATGAACAGTTGCTGTATTTGAATCTATGACTTGAAACTTAGTGATTTCTAGTAACTGCAATTATGTCATTGTTTCAGTAATTCATGCTTAAACACATATCAATGAAAATATAATAAAACTACTACACAGTGAATCAAAAAAGCTATTCATGTAATTCTTGTTCAAATACAACAAATTTATAACTCAAAATACATAAAAGTTTGTAGTGATCAATTATTAGGTATTTTCTTTTTACATCGCCACAGCGTTAGGTAAAGTTACCATCATCACGAGATTGAAGTGCCTTGCGTCATGTAGACATTTGTGCCTCAGGTTAATATCAAACTTAAATAAAGCTTTTAAAACGAATAGGGTTATTGAGAACTGAGTCAAATTATTTTATAAAACGAAAGGTGTGTTATTGACAGAGCTGACTTAGGTCTACCGCAACGTGCAAAAAGAAAACGCCTATTATATTAAAAGAAATATTTCATTTGTACACTTCACGCGTTAATTCTGTTACTGAATGCTTTCAGTTCTGTTTTCTGTTGAGTTTTATATCACCATGGATATTAATTTGTGGCTTCAATCATATTCAATACCTAACCTTAGTACAAGCCTTAAATGTGGTGTTAATTTTATTGCCCATTTTGTGACTTCATTTTTGGCGATATTTTTTAAAGCGATAAATCGCCCAATTCAAACTCGACTGCATAGCCGTGAAATTTGAAAAATGAGAAAAGAAGCTTTGAAAGCCCAACAAAAAAAATATGTAGGCATTTATTTTGACGTATCGTCCCATTTAATATTTTGAAGTGACCACTTTTGCTTCGCCGACCTAGAGGTAGAGTCCCAATTTTCAATACCGAACTTCGTTCTGAGCGTGTGTTCATGTCTAGGCTTTTATTCCACACTGTGTAATGAACTGGCAATGCAAAGAAACGTCATAATTATTCCCATTGCAATAACAATAACCAACAAATAGTACATATATTTCACTCCTGTGCACAGCAATTTATTTTTGTTTAAAACCAGCAACTTATTAACAATTTGTCATATTTATCCTTGGTACAAATAAGTTTTGTCCGGTTTTTTTTTCAAAAGTTTTACATGTACGGTTAAAGAACGGAACCTTATGCTTTATTTGCAGTATTGTCCATCGCTTGCCACTACTTTTTTCCATCTTTGTGGCAAGAGACAGATACCGCATCGGAAGAATGCTTCATCATTGAGACTATCCACGAATCGACGCAATTTTTGGTATCTTCATATGATGTGAAGTGCTGCTCAGAGAGGCAGTGCGTCATTGATCATAACAAGAGGAAATCAGAAGCAGCAATGTCTAGTGAATACGGCGGGTGCGGCAGAACATCCTATTTTAGCGTTTCCAAGTAGGTTTTCACCGGCGCCGCAACATGTGGACACGAGCATTATCAATTATC
Source organism: Pyrocoelia pectoralis (assembly GCA_036250285.1). Classification (NCBI taxonomy): domain Eukaryota; kingdom Metazoa; phylum Arthropoda; class Insecta; order Coleoptera; family Lampyridae; genus Pyrocoelia; species Pyrocoelia pectoralis. Next base: position 13,317,202 of record CM070075.1, read on the forward strand.
ATGCAGCAGAATTTAACTTTGTTGTGTCTGGAGTAGTAGTGGATGCAGTTTTTCTTCGACTCAATCTCATCAATTGTGTTCCGTAGACAGCCCCAGTGATGGTTTCCTTTGGTTTAAGCAACTCATAATACACGACACCAAGCTGATCCCACCAAATACACTAGAACAGTTTTTTCCATGAATATACTTAGCTGTAGATTATTGAAGAATAGCCCAGTGATCTCCATGATTTCTTCCTTTTTGAATTTTCATAGTGGATTCATTTTTCATCACCAGTGACTATACTGTGCAGAAAAGCTTTCTGTTTATGCGTGGCAAGCAGCATTTCACATTGTGGAAAATCTGTGTTCAACGTTTCTTGGTGTGAGTTCGTATGGAACCCAACTTCCTTGTTTTTTAATCATTCCCAATGTTTTAACCGATGTGAATTTGATTTTTGAGTCATTCCTAATGTCAGTGCAAGTTCTTCTTGCGTTTAGCTCAAATCTGATCCAATAATGCTTTCAAATCCCGTCTTGGTACTCTTTCGGCCTTCCGCTACGTTATTTTTCTTCGATGGTAAATTCATTGTTCTTTTAAACTTTTGAAACTGCTCGCGTCAATTTCTCTCACTTAAGGCAACCTCACCTTGAAATTATTCGCCTCAAAACTTAACATTTTCGCACACAAAAGTATTATGGAAAGTATTTAATTACGTTTTCAGCGACGCTCCCTAGCAACATGTTTTTAAAAGATATAAAATAAAAATAGTAATAGTAGTAACTTATCTGTGGTAGTAGTGTGTCAAGAAAGAAAAAATTATAACGCAACACGCAATAAATTTGAGTTGCTTCTGTAAGGTCTCCACTGATCTGCTTGATTAATAAATCTTCTTTAATTCGCAACGGGTTTCTCTTATATTATACTGATAAAAATTCACTAAATTTCAAGTTTATATTGTTGACATATATGTGCATATATGTCCATCCTTATGATAATGCCGTTTTACATCACAATTTTAACTATAACTTGGTGGCGCCAACTTTTGTCAAACGGCGGACACTCTGTACGCCATATATTTTATTACTAATATAAATTCTCCTTATTTTTAGTTAAGCACAATGGAAATATCACCTTTGATGACATTTTATCCATTGCAAGACAAATGAGGCCCAGGTCAATGGCAAAGAAGCTTGAAGGTACAGTTAAAGAAATGTTGGGAACTGCACAATCCGTTGGTTGCACAATCGATAGCAAGTTACCACATGATGTTATTGATGAAATTAATAACGGTACCATAGAGGTACCTGAAGAATAATATCTTTTGATAAATAAACTACTTAAGTAATAATGCACTTTATTTTTGTTAATGCCGTTTTAATCAGTCCAAGTTACAAGTACATTAATTCCTAAATCTTCGACTTCCTTCTTTCCATTTGTAGTTATAATTGTACCGTCGTTTCTTAAAACAACTATAAATGGTACGTATGTAACTCCATATCTCACCTTTAATTCTCTAAAAGAAATAATTTTTTAATAAATTAATTTTAAATTTGCGCAATAGGTACTGTATTGTAGAACTTCCAAATGGTATTGCCAACCAGTCACCGTGATTATCTTTAAAACATTGCATCATCTCCTCTTTATTATTGTCAAATGAAACGTAAATAATCTCGAGTGGAATTTGTCGTTTACGAGATTCCTGCATAAATGTTTAAAAAAAATTAAATTTAATGTGTCTGATACTTGCTGCATATATTTCTGTAATTTTTGGTAATATAAATTTACATCCGAGACACCATACTGCAGAAAAATAATACATTATATATCTGTTATTTTGTATAACAGTATTTGCTTGTCTTACACCGCCATCAGCTTTTATTAATTCCACTCCTTGAATGGAATCCATAAACCTCTAAAAACATTCTATTTTTATAATGGAATTATACATTCAAACTTACTTTACATTGCTTAAATATTGAAAATCTTAATCGAAATAATTTAAAATAAAGCATCTGTCACTTTAGACAAATTACAAGTTAACTATTAACAAGTAAGCTTCTACTTCACTTATTATTTACGCCTAAAAAATTATAAGTTACTATATATACTCTTGCCTTTTTTCTATGGTTACTATCATAGAAAAAGAACAAGAGTTAGTTACCATCAAAGAACCTGTGTTTGTTTGAGAAGGGCCCACACTTAATATTTCAATTACCTAATATTAACAATTGTATTAAAATATCAATAATACTTTTGTGTGTAGCAATATGAATTGCAGATCACAAGATGCGTGATGCACATAGTTAGAACGTGTTCATAAACATAGCTAAGCATTAAACTGCGGCAATGTGCATCCCTCAACACCAACATATAGTTATAATTTGTGAAAAATTAAATCCCTGCAGAGATTTTCGCTATGCATTTAAAAATGCACTAATAATAGGAGTTGGTGCATGAAAAAATGCAGCAAGTGCAAGGTGATGCCGCATCTAAAAATGCACAAGTGTGAATATACCTTTTAACGTCTGTAAACAATTTTTGATGGAAATAAACTTCAGTGGCATAAATTAAAAAAAAAAACAATTCAGAATCCCTGCTACATTTTCGATTATTGTGAAATATCAGAAATATGTACAGAAAAAACCAAGTTTGTGTTTTATGCGCTTGACTTTATCTCATCATGACTCAATACATTGTATTTGTATTATTCAATGACAAAACTAACAAAAAGGTTTCACGTAATTAATTTTATGCCGCTTCTATACAGTAAGCACATATTTTACTGGTGCTGTTTGAATTAATATATACGTACAATATGTACCTATATGGAATTCCTAGTAAACAAAAATAATTACATTGACCTAGCAAAAATTTGCATTCTGGAACAAACAGATTTCCAAGCATTTCTCCCCCAAAGCCTTTTAGCAAAAGATCGCATTTGCTTTTACATTTCGGACAGAAGAGGTAGAGTTTTTGTTTTTATAACCCATGGTTTAGAGGATGGGCTAAATAAAGCTTCTGTCGTTAAAACAACGAATTTATTTACAAAATATACAAGTTGAAATACTGAATGTGGCAAACGGTTGCCGGAGCAGGAAACTGCCGAGTGCCGTGTGTTCTGTTGAACCAGTATTCGGCTGGTTCTGTAGGTAACAGACATTCTCATCGGACATTGTGCACTGTAAATTAGGTGTCGGTACTGACGAGCAGCTCTACTGTTCTCTATTCTCTTTCCTTAGCAACGCGTATGTTAGAGCCGACCCTCTAGGCAGTGTATAAAGTGTTTCACGGTAGTATAAGCTGGCAACAATTCTCTGTCGAATTGGCTGTACCTCAAAGACTAGCGTTTATTTATTTACGTTAGCTTAATATCGCTTGAAGATTTAACTAAAACAGTAGTGGCGGATCAACTGTTAAGAGATCGCTGTACTGCACGTAAACGTTAATACAAGTTTCGTAATCCATGATAAAAGCAGCGCGAATCGTGATAGCCTTTGTCTCTGGTTGAATCATATTATATAAAACAAGTATCAAAAGGCGCAAATTCTTATAGACTTTTAATTTCAACCAACTTCAAATCTGTAACTAATTATGGAATATACTATATACAATATATATGTAGGTATATAACTACCTCCCTCCCCACCTCAGACACAACCACGTCGGATTCTGCACAAATGAGTCGCATTGTTTTTCTAGGGAGATGGGAGTGGAGAGGGTGACGGACAATTTGTAAATCACGAAAAAATGTTAGAGGAAAAAAAAGTATAAAAAGATCGTTTTTCTGCGGACGTTGTAACGTTGGTTACCATTTATTCGTTATCCAGTTGGAGATTCTTGATCTTCGATCCCCCGGTAGTACGCATGAACCTACCTCTCGTACTACTAATTTGTTGCTTTTGTTTCTTTTTTTTTTAGGGCATGATTCTTAAAGTTACCAATTACATCAGCCGCATAAATTCGGACAGGTTTTGGTGTATAAAAGATTTACATTTGTTTGTAAATTTATAATGCAAAATAACGTACGGTAAATCAAAATCAATCAAACTAACTAAAGTTGTTACATTTAACTGGAAAACTTATCATGCAGGTAATATAATATGCAATGCACATTTCTGCGATTTTTGCTCTCCTAATATAACTAAATTGGTCCATTAAATAATTCTGTAATTTATTCGAAACTGTCCGTTAAAAAAAATCGCGGTTACTTTTATACTGTTTATATCGAATATGGTGCAAAAATATAACTTGTTTAAACGTTCAAAAGAGGTATTACAGTACCTGACCTTAATTGTTTTTTTTTCTCACTCCGGCCGCGTACAACAGAAGTACCTTCAAGTAGCCGCGTTTCTTCAGGTCGGTGGAAATCGCTCTCCTTTAAACTCGTGCCGGCTTCCTTCACTTAATTCACTTTCACACGCGAACTTTTTTTTCACGGTCAATCCACACGTTTTCTTTAACGTTTTTCCTTCAACTACCAACTACTGACCCCTTGTCCTTTTTCACAAGTCACTTGACCTCATTTTTTTAACGCTAACGCATCATTCACCGACGCCGTAAGTCTATCCCCTGAATCGTGTTTTGCTTATCTTTTTACCACTCTGCACTTTTAAACAGAACCTCTATTCATATAACTAAAAGTTACGATATCCGGCCTATTATATACAAAGTAACTATTTTATACTTCAAAATCAACAATACAATTTTTTTTGAGATTTCTGAAAATAGCGTCCGTTACAACGTGCAATTTTCCCCCTTTCCACCCCCAAAAAAGGGGTTTGCGTATGGGGGTGAAATTTGCAATTTGAGTATCGTTTTTTATGGAGAATCCAAAAGGAATAAAAAATAGGTGTTCCCATTTAAGTTTTGAAAACTTACCCCCGCTCCACCCCACAGGAGGGGTGAGGGTGATGTTTACGTATCATGACTCAATAGGTTTCAACAAATAAACGAAACGTATTTTTTTCTTTTTGTAATTGGATGTGTCGTTCTCGAGATATTCAAGGGGGTATATTTTGACTTTAATGGCGTCCCGACGGCGAACGGGTGATCCGATCAAAAAATTTACCAGCGATTTGGAATCAGTGAAAAATTTCCTATAAGATGACACCACTTCCAGCTTTCTAAACCCTGTAACATCGACGAACGCACAGACACACAGACATCCGAACGAATTTAGTAACCAACTTTTTGAAGTTGGTTGAAAAATACCTAGGTATGTAATATAAGCAACGTACAGTTCAATGTATGTAATACATTGGGTTCGAATGTATATATTTTCTGGCAGTATCTTTGTTTCACAGAACACCAAAACCTTATAGAAGACCATATAATAATGGACTGCTAATGCAACGTTTAAAAACGCACCATGTAAAAATACAAGTGAAAATGTAATCGTGTTCCTTTACCGTCTCGCAGTAGCCTTATGGGTAACGGTTAAGGATGCGCAATACTGCTCTCTCGCTTGCAGGTTTGTGACTTTGGTGAGCTTCTTACACATTTGGTGCATAGGGAATTATCAGTCCATTATTATATGGTCTAAGCGTCTAAGGCCAAAACGCAGGAAATTCTCATTGTTCGTTTTAAGCACGCGCATGCGCATGTAGTACGCGTACGCCGGTACCACTGACCTGTATCATAAAGGACTGAGCATTCTTCAATACAACATTGAAGCAAACAAGCCCCACCTAAATATTAGTTACTTCAGGTGCCAACTAGTGCGTTAGTTATATAATGATGGTAGCTCGCGTGTTTATAATGTGTTGGTAGTACTGGTATCAGCTGTTACAGTTTAGCTTGTTCTAACCTATATGCTTAATATCTGGTGAAAAGTAGTATAATTACAGGCTCATAATTATTTAAAAACGTAAATTATTAAAAATTGTATTTTATTGCAATGCATAAACGTAGTTTATACTACGTATGAAACAAGGTTATGTTTATGTAAATAAAAACATTAGTTACAGGTTACAGTGTTACCAATAATCACCAACACAACAAACCTAAATTACTAATTGGCACCTTAAAATACCGATTTTCAATTTGCTTCAAAAATAGTGGAGGGGATCATTAGAATGCTCAGTCCTTTAAGATACAGGTCAGTGGCCGGTACGCGTCAATTACACTGAACCACAGACAACTCTATTTGCGGATCAACTTGAATGCAACTTTAGTTATACGCACACCGGTTGTGAATCACTCAGAAGCTGGAGTTTCCTGGCTATATTCGCATCAATACCTCAACCTCATTGGTTTTGTCTAAAAGCAGAGATCTTAAGATCTCTGTCTAAAAGTCATAAATTTGTTACTTCTGTGGTTGCATGTTTTTTCTATGCTTTCCTTTTCCTCATATTTTGGTGGTAATTTGTTATAGAAATCGGATATTCAATAATAGTTCATAGAAATCATAATGGATGATGAAGCAGAAACATATAAACTTTGGAGAATAAGAAAAACAGTGATGCAAGTACGTTTTTAAAAAATTTACTTAACCTAACTTTCAATATTATTGTGTTTTCTTAATTTCTTATAGCTTTGCCATGATCGAGGTTATTTGGTAACACAAGATGAATTGGATCAAACTTTAGAACAATTCAAAGAACAATTTGGCGATAAGCCTAGGTAATCATTAATTACATTCATTTATTTGTATTACATCTTTTGTTTCAGTGAAAAACGTCCCTCTCGAAGCGATCTAATTGTTTTAGTTGCCCACAACGATGATCCTACTGACCAAATGTTCGTTTTCTTCCCTGATGAACCTAAAATTGGTATCAAAACGATAAAAACTTATTGTCAACGTATGCAAGATGAAAATATTCACAGAGCAATTATTGTTGTTCAACAGGGAATGACACCATCGGCAAAACAATCTTTAGTTGATATGGCACCCAAATATATTTTGGAACAGTTTTTAGAATCCGAATTATTGATTAATATTACGGAACACGAATTAGTCCCTGAGCATGTTGTAATGACACCTGAAGAGAAACAAGAATTATTGGCAAGATAGTATCCTTTTATGTTAATTATACATTGCATGCAAAACTTATTCCAACTACGTAATGATGTTTAAAATGTTCCAAAATGTGAAAAATTCTTCGTCTTGGGTCCGCTTCACGGGCTTTTCTGAGAAGGTATCTTTTCATTTGACAATAATAATTATCATGTTAGTTGTCTTCCTAGCTAAATTTTAGCAGATTTTCCGTTCTGTGATTAGACAGCTCCCTTAGTAGTACATTGGCTTGAATTTGACCAAGGGTGTTGTTCTTCCAGTATTCCTTTGGGTAGATGCTATAAAAGACATTTTTTGACCTTCATCTCGCCTCACCTTTTAATTCTAATTATTATTTAAAAGTAAAAACACATTTTAGTGATTTAATAATTATTGTAAAAAGAAAATGTGTGTATATTACACCCTTAATAATTATTGTATAGTAAATTAAAAGAAAACATGTTGATGAGAATACAAGCTGGAGATCCAGTAGCAAGATATTTTGGTTTAAAACGTGGACAAGTGAGGCAGGAACTATTATTTATATAATTTATTAATGCATATTTTGCAGGTGGTGAAGATTATAAGACCCTCGGAAACAGCAGGGCGCTATATTTCATATAGACTAGTGTGTTGATTTCAATGTTAAAATTTATGTAATTATCACCTTTCTATTAAATATGTATTATTTGTCTACTTTTATTATTTTAATGTTACTACATATGTGTGTGCAGTAATTTCCGTCATGTATTCTAATTCTAATAGAATCCCTTTAGTTTTTCCTTCATGTATGTTATTATTATTGGAAGTAATGTTAGCATGTTTACTCTATCTAATCTTGAGGATTGAATAGTGTGTAGTATATGTTGTACTAAATATTTGTGTGAAGTTGTACAAATAATAGCAACTCGGAACGTTCTATTGTTAATACAGCTATTGGTGATCTTCGTTATGAGATTTTTATTTGTTTAGCATTATTTTAATTTGTATTTTTGCTAGGGAGTTAAAAAATAGCAGTTTATAGCTAGAATCTTTGGGGTTGATTTTTTACATGGATATTATCCAAAGTTTAAATAGTGTCTGAAGATGTAGAACAGTTGGACAAGTAAGACGTCTTGGCCTCATGCTTTCTTTTTCTTTTTTCCCCTTTTCAATCTTAATTATATTTTTCTATGAACATATCGATATACTCTATTAATGACTGTAATAGTCATGTTAAGTTTAAGAAACATTCAATATATAAATGTCTACATGTTCTACATATTTTCATCATAATTGTTTGGTAAAAGTGCTATTGTAGAATTTAACAACAATAACAGTCTTCAAACCATTAAAATTGGATGTGATGGAGGAAAACTTATTTTTATCAAGCGCAAGCTCTTAATATGAATTCCTTGACTGTTGGAATTATTATTAAAGTGATACCTATAGAGTAATTGTTAAATTTAATCAAATGAGACCAAAATGTAAGGAATGTCGATATTTGTTCCATTTAGGATTTTCAGCAAATTTAAACAGCTCTGATGTTATCCATTATTGCTATTATATCCATACATATATTCACCTTTTCTTCTGGCAAAAGTGTTACTTCATTTTATCAGGTAACTAAATTAAAATGAAAATTTTATACTTACTAGATGTTGAACCGTTGGTTTGAAGTTGACGTATTAATATAGCGATATGCAGTAATTTCATGCCTTCGAATATCTCGCCAATACTATTTACCTTAATAAGTCTACAAGTATCATTCCTTGTTCCTCTCCATTCGCCTGTTTTTCCCCAACACCGTAAAACTTGCACTTAGTATTGTTTCATATCAAAGCTGAAGCTGACTAATCCGAGACATTGTAAATGTAGTCTTAGAAGAGCATCCTTGTGTACAAGAAATAGGTATCTAGTTATAAAGAAAAGAGCTTGCAAGTCTTCAACATTATGTAGTATAATATTTTGAATTTCCCGCCATAAAGTTAAGTTGTTACCATTTAGTTTGGTTTTAAGAATAATTAAGTTAAGTTGGTAATGGTGTATAATTATGTTATGTACAGGTTGTATTAAAAAGCACCACTATTTTATGTATTTCTCAAGTTTTTGGTAAACAAACTTATTTTAAGCTTCGGCCACCCTCTACAATTTGAACCTTTTTGCTGTATCTTCAGCCCACATTGAGTTATCGACCGATTACGGAGCTGTGAGACACCCTGTATAACGTCACACTTTACAAACTATAATGTGAACGCAACAGATGTAAAATAACTATTTCTTTAAATAAATAAACAATTGTGGACAAACTAATTCTTTTATCGGTTTTACTCTTCACCGTTTAGCTTAGTATGTTGAACTTGTGACAGAGGCCGTTTGTACAGGGTATCCCAGGTTTAATGATCAGGAGTGTGTAAAATATTCAAACCAAAATTGGCACACAAGATACATGGACAGCATAAGATGCATGGCAGCCATCATTTTTGTACACAGCTTAAGATACATTTTTCGTAAAAAAAATGAAAAAAATCTAGTTTGCGGCAGGACGGTAACAGAAAGGAAAAAGGTCAAGAGACATTTTTTGTTCAGAATTGAATGCTCTATGGAAAGAAATATTGAGAATTTTTAATTCAGGGCGGTACTCTTTTTATTTATTAAATTAGTAGAACGGATTACCTACTCATATCTCCGCCACTAGTTGATTAAAAAAATTCATAGTATTCAGTCTTATGACCCTCTGTCCATGTATCTTGTGTGCTAATTTTGGTTTGAATGTTTTCCAGAGTTCGAAAATAAATAAACAAAAACTTTAATTTTTAGGAAATTTCAATGCCCCGTATCTCAGAAACGAAGAATTTTATGACCTATGTTTATAGGTGTAATGTACTAGGTAAGAGGAACGTATTTTCATTAAACAGAATAATAATTTTATATATATTGAAATAAGAATATAAGATACATACAAAAATAGACATTACATTATCATGTCATCTTACGAACCACTGTACATTGTTGCCACGTTTATACAATACATCACAATAGTCAATAGGAGCAATCCACCTCACAACGTGTTTTTCTACAAAATGTCAAAGTCCTGATCATTAAACCTGAGGCACCCTGTATAAACGGCTTCTGTAACAAGTTGAAAATACTAACATTCACTTTCTACACTATAGACAAACGGTGAGATAGGGAAAAGTGAAAACTACTATTTAGTGAATTTTTGCGTTAAATAGGCAACTTGTTATACACACTGGAATGCAAATCTTATTGATTTTTTCAGTATGGAACGTCATTACATAAAAGGCACCATCAGCTTAATGACGTTTCATTCACACTTGTTATACGATGTCACATACCTATTCCCACCCACATAGTTTATTCGAAAAATGTGTTTATAAATTCATCGCAATGCGTTCATTTTTTTAACACCAACAAATCAATTTTTAAAATTTGTTTTTTGAAAAAAACCTTACCTCATCGGCGTCGAATCACGAAAAGATTAAGTATTTGTTTTTTGGAATCCGTGGAAATGTTTAATTTTAAGTTAAAAATGAGATGTTCATTTTATTTTGTTGCAGCTTAACATTCGTTAAGAATACATAGCTATCCCTTTCCGGGAATTACAAATCCGTTTGCCGGGGTGGTTAAGTCCCCACATAATACATTTCACATGTCAGTTCGTCTTTCCTACTCATTTCTCCTCTTCTTTCTTATCCTGTTTTCTCATCAGTCATCACCCTTTCCCGTTGCTGTCCTTCATTCCTCTTTGAGTTATATTACCTTGTGTTTTTGTTTTTTTATGAGTCTATACAGTATATTTTTGATTCATTTTTCCTGTTACATGTTCCTCCTGCATTTTTTCGTCATCCATTTGTTCTTTATGCTCTTGTACATCTTATCACCTTCTCTAAAGCATTTTTTGTACTCTTCCAAATCTTCTTTCCGCCCCGTCTTTAGCCTAAATCCCCCCTCCCACTCCTTCCTTCCTTACTCTCAAATTGAGAGCGTGATAGACAATTTTTAGAACCAACATCACTCCGTTTTTCATGAATCCTGGGCGCAAATCTCAACAAAAACTCTCCGAAAATATCTGGAAAAATCTGGGACGAAATACTCTAGCGGGAAATGTCCGCGAAACATGTTATTTTCTTCTTCTTTTTTTAAATCAAAATCTCGATAATAAAAAATACTTTAAAAACACTCTGACTTAGAGGACTTGGCTTATTCAAGAGGTGCAAAACGCAAAGGAGGAATTTTCTCATGGACTTTCCCCAATAGAGCATTTCCTCCCGGATTTTTCGAGACATTTCGGGAGAATTTTTATTGAGATTTGCGCCCACGATTCAAAAACAACGGAGGAGTATTTTTACATGTTGAAAAGTCCTCTAAAAAATCTAAGGTTATCCTTAAGTAAATACGGTAGTGAAATTTATGCGGTTTGAAATGGAAATATGTACAAAAATATCGGACAGGACACCAACAAATAAAACTACAGCAGAAAATGTTTCAAAGCAAATTCATCGTAAATAAAGAGATTGAATTGCACGTGTTGTTTTGTAACAGCACTGCAATTTCCATTGATGTTATCATAGTACGCAAAGAACGTTCTGTGATCGTAGTAAGTAACTGTATTTCTTGTAACGTTATCAGAATATAGGACGGGCGCTAACGTAAACATGACGTACATTTATGACGTATATTTATATAACGAGAGTGGCGCTGTGAAGATTTGGTGGCACAGCTCCAAACTAACACTTTCACAGCTCCAATATTTGTCGGGAATTTATAACATTGCACCGTTTGTCTATAGTGTAGAAAGTCAATGATACTAATATAAGCTCGATGGCCATTTCCTCAATATCTCCCGCCAATGTGCAAAAACAATTTTGAGACTACTTTCATGTTTAATCAATATCTCTAATTATTTGAAATACAACGCAAAAATAATAAAAACAAAATTCATTTAGTAGCCCGTTCTTCAAGTACGGCTTTATTGTTAAATTTACTAAAAAATAAATATACGGGATGGCAATTAGGTTGGATGAAGCACATTTGCAAATTAGTTAGACACATACAGGGTGTCTCCAAAAAGTAGGGTGCATAAAACGTATATTTTTTTAAATGGAATGACCCACTTTTTTTAAGCGCAAATGTAGGGGCCTTGGGTGAACTTTTTAGTCGTACATTATTTTTGTATTAATACACGGCGTTGTCAAGTTATTAATTAATACATATTTTTTTGCTAAAAATCATCCCTTCCATTATACGCTTGTATTTTTTTAACGTCTTGTTTTTGTTTTTATGTAAGTTTGGTGGTGGACTTGGGTTGAATGAGAGTATTCAACCGTGACGAAACATTAAATTATTTCATACAGGATGTTCACTTTTTTTTGCTCCAAACATCGACATTTTCAAACTCATTTTTCTTCATTTTTTCAAATAGCACACCCTATTTATTATTGGATATTTGGAATCCCCGGTAAATTTTAGTGCAACTTTATTAAGCTTACCCTATACCTAAGTGCGATAGTTTTTTCGTAAATTGAGATTTTCTATTCCTTACGGCAGTAGATAGTGGCGCGATGGTTAAGGCGCGTGGACGAGGCGACGCATAGGCTGGACACTCGAATCGAGGATGCGATGAAATAAGGTTTTATTTATTTTTTTAAATATGTGCTGTTTACGGAGGAATGGACGTTCCATAGAAATGATTATGTAAACAGACACAACTTACACTTTTATGACACGCAAAACCCACACATTATCCGCGTCAACCATTTCCAACATAACTGGAGTCTCAACGTGTGGGGAGGAATCGTACATAACTATGAACTTGGTCCTTATTTTTTTGAAAATCCACTAATAGGACAAATCTTTTTAAATCTCTTGATAGAAGAGTTTCAAAATTTAACTCAGCATCTTTCTAACTGCATTACAGAGATAATGTGGTTGCAGCTGGACGGAACTCCGCCTCACTTTTCCATACAAGCCAGGCAACAAATTAGTGAATACATTTATCGTAATGGTGCCACTACTAGATAGAACATGATGGAGAGGATTCAACAGTCTTTTCACCACATTACTCCATCTATGTTGAATGAAGTGATGAAATCTTTCACCAAAAGAGTAGACTCGTACTTAATACAAGACGGTAAACATTTTGAACGGTATCCTCGATTCGAGTGTCCGGCCTATGCGTTTCCTCGTCCATCGCGCCACTATCTACTGCCGTAAGCGTAAGGAATAGAAAATCTGAATTTACGAAAAAACTATCGCACTTAAGTATAGGGTAAGCTTAATAAAGTTGCACTAAAATTTACCGGGGATTCCAAATATCCAATAATAAATAGGGTGTGCTATTTAAAAAAATGAAGAAAAATGAGTTTGAAAATGTCGATGTTTGGAGCAAAAAAAAGTGAACATTCTGTATGAAATAATTTAATGTTTCATCACGGTTGAATACTCCCATTCAACCCAAGTCCACCACCAAACTTACATAAAAACAAAAACAAGACGTGAAAAAAATACAAGCGTATAATGGAAGGGTTGATTTTTAGCAAAAAAATATGTATTAATTAATAACTTGGCAACGCCGTGTATTAATACAAAAATAATGTACGACTAAAAAGTTCACCCAAGGCCCCTACATTTGCGCTTAAAAAAAGTGGGTCATTCCATTTAAAAAAATATACGTTTTATGCACCCTACTTTTTGGAGACACCCTGTATGTGTCTAACTAATTTGCAAATGTGCTTCATCCAACCTAATTGCCATCCCGTATATTTATTTTTTAGTAAATTTAACACTAAAGCCGTACTTGAAGAACGGGCTACTAAATGGACACCCTGTATATGAATTCACAAATTAATGCTTTCGTTCGTTTTGAATATAGAAAAATTTTCCATAAAATAATTTCGACAAATGCCTTTGGTGGCACAGCAACTGGCAGGGGTAATGTTAAAAAATTCGTATGGCAATCACTAAATTTGGAAACAGAAGGTTAAGATTACTTAAGGTTACTTAAGGCCATAGTAGCCTTCTTTTGACGATTGTAAGTAAAGTTTTCTTTGTATTTACAACACATGAAATAAAATTAAATAAAAAATAAGGTGAGCAGTTGGGACAATTTAAATTGCGCAAATAAAGTTATTGGTAGGTGGATTCAATTTCGAATATATGTAGGCTTTAAATATCTTTTAATGAATGTTTATAATTATAAACATTCGGTTTTCATATTTACCGAAAATAGAAATAAATAAACACACAACACACACGTAAATAAATTAGTTACTCCAATACCTGTATCATCCATAAAATTCAAACCAATCGGACGGTAGGCATTAAAGTCCGGCAACTCGTTCTTCACAAGTTTCTTGAATTCGTCGTTCCCTAAAATTCCCTTGAAGGGGCGCGACATGCGTTGTAATATCTTCTGTGGAATTCCTTTCACAGCTGAAGAACTTTTCCATCAACCTATCGACACGCTGGCGCTGGCCCGAACCGTCAGAAGCATCGTTCATGCTGCTTACTAACATTAGTTGAGCTAGGGCTATTTTATACATTTAACTTCTTCAGCAGGTGGTTCCGGAAACGTCCTATCGCCCACCACGAGCTCCAAGACTTGCTGATGTCGAAGTAACAACTCGACTTGTCTTTACCATCGACTCCAACTGCTTGTGCCTTCCAGTTCTTCGATCTTTCCCTTGAAATCCATTATTTCGATTCTTCAGATCACCGAACACAAAAAACGCAAAAGAGAGTCTACGTGCAGTAACATTAATCTAACCTCGTTTTTTAAACATGATATCTTACGCCTACGCGTAATGGAAGCGTGGGGGGCACATGATTCAAACTAAGTTTGATTAATAAAAAAGTTAGAATAGGAATAGCAACAGGTAAAACGGTATAAAAAACGTAAGAACGGAACTGACTGAACTAAAAACTACTACTACTGTACCAACATGTTTAACTGGACTCCAGATGTTTAGCTGTTTAGAACAGATAGCTGAAGATGGTCCTGAAAGATAGTGGAAACTTGCGTTTATTTTTTGTTAGCAAAAAGCAGGATTGTCTTTTTCAGCAGTGATTTAAGGGAAATGGATGGAAGTGATATCAAAAGAGGGTTATAGTCATGTGACAACGGATCACGCATGTCTAGCTGCCAGGCGGCATAAAGAAGTCAAGCTCAATTCAAGAAATAAATATTTTGGCGAATTTTGTGACATGTTCAGTACACTCACCCAACTTGGTACTTTATGGTTTAGCATCCTAGGAAGAGTTACATTTTGGCCCATTCACTTGTCTTTACTTTTTACTACTTACAGCCAAAATTTTCAGAACAGCTTTCACCACCAGGATATCATTCAGATTTAGAAACAAACAAACATTAAGAATGGTGTGTTGAACTTGATGTTTAACGCAATCGAATATTCTTTATTTTTTGTAAATGAAATTGAAAATTTACAGGTTCAATTAAATAATAAAATTCAACAGAAAGGTATAGACTTTCTAAAAGAGTCACTTTTTTTAAATTTCTTTTATTAATGATGAATTAATGGAAAACTACTACCTACCCTAAAACATAAAACATAGTATCAATTTCAAAGTTTCGCGTAAACTCTCCTGTAACTTTTTTAGTTGATACCCGAAAATGCGCTTTGTATGTAAAAATAATTTGGTATAATCGCTTAATAGAATACTGTGGCGTGTTGAATTGACGATGCTCTACTATCTTTGTATTAAAGTATTTCGAATGAAACACTAATACACTAAATTATTAAATTTTAAAGCAAAACCTTCGTATCTTAGAAAGTTATTGATTATCGATAAAGGTATTAAGCATTCCTACTTAAAGTTTGCATAATTCACAATGCGCGTCCAAGATGTTGCTGGAGATTATTGATCTTGCCAATGTTATTCTCATGCGAGTATTGCCAATCAATGAGGGCGGAGGCAATTACGTGTGTTCCTCTATTGGTTCTCGGCATCTGAACCAGGCGCCTTTAAAGATCTTAAGCAGTTAACCACAATAGAACTTTGACAATTTCGAGGTACAGTTTGTTACATAAGAATATAATTTTACATTCCCTTTACGATCATATTTTGTAATATGCTTGTGTTCATTATGAAACACCTTCGCTAGAAAAAGCTCGATATTGAATTATCACTCACGTGAACTAATCTTATTTGTAGAGGTATTTCATTACTAAAATAAGAAATTCCGAAAAGTTTAAACGATATCGACAAAATTGAAACTTCCTAAAAGCTTACCCTTCTAAAGGTTCGCACGTAAAAACTTCAAAGTAGAAAAAATTACTTACTGGAAATTTTACGGTGAATAAGAAAAAAATTAAGAATTCAAACGTATGGTAGGGGTAGTAGAAAAAGTCTGACTGAAAAAATGGAAGATTGTGATGACTTTTAGGAATAATAAAAATGACGCATATGTATAGGGTTGCCAACCGTCCTTTATTTCAAAGGACAATCCTTTATTTTAAAAGTATGGCCTTTGCCCTTTTGAAAGGTGTCAAAGGACAGAAAATGTCCTTTAAAATCCGAAATTATAAATAAAGGCATTTAGGTAACAAGTAAATTGAAAAAAAGTGCTATACCTACACCACATGAATATTTTATTTTTAAGCTAAGACTGAAATGTAATCGTTTTACCCTGTATAATGAATAATGGTTTATTGGCCAATTTCATTAGTTACTGCCTTACTGCTGACTGATAATGTGATAATACTGTTCAAGGGCGAGTGTGGCGTAGCTTTTTGTCACCATTTTCCTTTCCTTCCTTGTTTAGTCTTTACTTTTGATTTACATACTTTTTATTTGAACATTACAATTACTTTAATAGTAGTGTACGTAACAAGTCCCGAAAGTGATCTTACTGGACAAGTAGGCAAATTACAGGACGAGCCGCAGGCGAGTCCTGCAAGCCTATGAGTCCAGTAAAAGCACTTTTGGGACGTATTACGTACAATATTTTTTTTAAAATCGGCCAGAAACGGGAAGAACAATTGACCATTCTAGGCCGGAAAGTAAAAATGAGGCCGGTAAAACTTTTACCGGACTATCACAATAACTTTCCGGCTCAGTCCGTCAAAATGACATTTTCTAGCCTAAAAATAATCCGGAAAGTACTACTTTCTGGCCGATTTTAAAAAAAAATATTTTAAAAGGATTGTGTAGGTAGAGTTTTCCAAAATCTTTTTCAAGTGATAAATGGCAATTTATTTTTCAGAAACTTGACTCTGATTTTACCAATCTATTTGAAATAATTTCATTTTTTATGAGTATTCCTGTGGTAGAAATTATTTTTATTAATTTATAAACGAACAGTTAGTAAATGAACTTAAGATAAAATGTAATATGTAGCTCAAAATCAAAAATGTTATTCGGGGGAAGAAAATGGATGTTTTTTAGAAGTGGTATTGTGGCACCCAAAAAATTTTTCTAAGGTGTCCTTTATTTCAATAACAGAAAGTTGGCAACCCTACATATGTAATACCTTAATATACGTTGAACAACTGGAAGTGGCATAATTACAGAGCTTTTAAGAACTTCAAATACATCTACACAATAAAAAGTTTTCGGGGTCGATCCGATGAGCCTCTTGACTAATAAACGAGGTTTGAAAGCACAATAAGTGTAGTGTGGGTGCTTTTATTCTTGAATATTCCTTAGTTGTGTTTTCTTATTAAATTAACCGTTCAGAGAACACGTTTCTGAAACTGCCATTAATCTTCATTTTATTTATGCTTGAAAGGCGATTTAACCGATCGAAGTAAAATAAGCCTAAACATGATCCCCAGAACGCGAATTACCTATTCTTATAATGTACTACTGCAGTATAGAGTTAGTACCAAAACTAAAGCAGTTAATACGCAGATCTATGAATTTAATTACTTACCTAACCGATTGCTGAGTTGATTGATTTCTGTAATATGTGCGTAGTATTATGATTATCAAAAGCGAACGATTCGAAGTAATTTCAAGGAAATCTCAATTACTTCAACAAAAAAATTCGTAAGGAAACGGAAAACTGGAGTAAAATTATAATTTAACCTCTAGTTTTGAAGGAGGGAGGCGTTATTTTAGACAAAACCAATAGATATATAATTGAAATCCACCATTACACAGCAATTGAACATAAATTATTGATAACTCATAATTATTGATAACCTTCCAACAGTAAAATCATATTAGATGAAATCGACCTGCCGTACCTGTCGAGTCACAATGACGACGATCATCCCGACAATTTCGCGCAGAAAGTGCAGACAATTAGGCTTATTCCCTAACTTCAAATCGAATAGAAATGAAGCAAATCGAATAGAGGTTGTATCAGGGGCGGACTAAGGCTAAAGCGGGCCCTAGGCAACATTGTAATTCCGGGCCTATTTTTCAGTCATGGCACATACTTTGCGTTTGGTAGTTTGGTTTTAAAGCGTATAGTATGTAGTTCTATTTAATTATCGGATTCCAAGAAAAAAAGAAAAAAAATAATATACATGTACAAAAATTAAATAAACATTTATTAAAACAAACAAACATAAACATAATTTATTAAAACAAAACAATAATACTTAAACAACAATACCCAGATTGAGTTATATTGCCTTTTTTCTCTCTTTTAATTCTGCAAACTCGTCAATTAGTTTCTCATAATTAATAGAATTATTTAATAACTCTTTTTCTATATAAAGTAATGATAAACTATTTAATTTTTGTTGGCCCAATGTGGATCTTAAAAAAATGTTTATTCTGGCCATTACTGAGAATGATCGTTCACCGCTTGCATTGCTTATTGGAAGGGTTAAATAAATTCTCAGAATTATGTTTAAATTAAGGAATGTTGCAATAATATTATTTTCCTGAACAATAACCACGTGGATATAGGCGAAATAATATTTTTTTCATTCATTCTCTAAAATGAATGTTTTGCGGACTCTAAATAGTCCGCAAATACATCTTTAGAGTACTAGTACGCTAAAACGTATTTATCTGTCAACTATGTCAAACCTAAATATTATGACGTTTACAACTGTTCTGTACGCGTCAAAATAAATGTTTATGAAATTAATTTGATAGTTTAGAGAATTCCTGCAAAAAAATATTGTATGCATCACGTACGCAAAATGCTCTAGCGGATTCGTCGAAGTTTTCACAAACACGACTCATCCGCTAAAACATCATTTTGCGTACTTGATACATAAATAGCTATTTCACTTTATCTCGATCTGCTTTTCGTTTTCTTTTTTCACTTCCACTTAAATGTTTATAGAAACTCATTTTAAAGACCACGTACTAAATAAAAAGAAGAAAATGATCTTCAATTAAAATCATTTTTACTCAATATCACAATCACAAACAAAATCAAAATCACAATTTGTGGTATTTTATATTATATGTATATTATTTTAATTAAATAATGTAATACTTTTATAAAAACTTACATTATTATTTTAGGAAATCCAGAAAGTATTAACTATGAATCCAAAACAATCTATTTGCAATCAATTCTTAAGTCTTAATTGCACAATTTTCAATCCCAACTCACATAAGATGGAATACGTTCAGGAGACACTGATTTTAAATAGCTACGTTTGACTTCTTAAACACGTGCATAGTAAGGGCTCGAAAGGCGCGAGGCTCGATCGTATTTACACACATCGACACTCGAGGGCGTCAGGCGTGGATGCAAAAGCACGGGAACGCTCGTCCACACTTGTCGACTTTATCAATCAACGATCAGCCATAATTTGGATACGTTTCAGCAATAATTATGAATATCACGTTTTTCTATTAAATAAAAATAAAAATTAATTATAAAAATTAAAAAATTAAAAACCCAATTTTCGGGCCCCAAAAATTACGGGCCCTAGGCACGTGCCTATGTTGCCTAGGCCTTAGTCCGCCCCTCGTTGTATGATCGAAAAGAAGTTATTTCTGTTTCATATTCCGTAACTGTCAACCTCAACAATTTCAATTGTATAAATGGACCAAACAAACGCGATAGAAGTTTGTCATTACGATTTAGTGAAATTCTGATTCGATTTGTCAACTTCTATTCGATTTGTGAAATCGAATAGAAGTTAAGGAATAAGCCTAAATGAGCAACATCGTTCTCACCTTATTAACAGCATCAGCCTAAGAGTGGCATTTTTCAGTATACATAATTTCACATCTAAGCAGACTATCGTAAAGGAACACTAGGTACTTGCAACAAAATTTGCTATTTGGCACATTTTGGAAAGCGTTTAGGCATAAAGTCCACAGCATCTTATCTTCTTAAACATACTACACTAAAACTTATCTACCTAAATATATGAGCCATTAAACAACCACTTTCTGGTTTGGAATGTACTGCACTACTGCTAGTTCTTAAATTGTAAGTAGCTTTAATTTTCTAACCCCCTAAAAATGCCTCGCCACTGGTTGGATTTTGCTCATTAACGATCTTGACCTAGATTTTATGGCAAAGAATTTTTATACCAAATTCGTATCGATAGCTTTAATGGTTGAAAAGGTATCGAGCGCACACGCAGACAGACACGAGATTTTTTTCTAAAAAAACGTTAATCAGGTCACAAAAAGCCGAGAAATACAAAAAATTTTTGAAAATTCAAACCAATTACATAGCTTTGTCTTTAAATAATAATAATAATAATAATATTTATTTGTGGTAACTATACAATTGTATTTACACTCGTCAACAGGATTAAAAATATCACATATTAAAAATTGTGTCTCAAAATTAAATATTGACGGGTTCATAAAAAACAAGTGAACACTTATAATACTCGTCATAGTTATAAAAGGCCTGAGAAAGCAAAAACTTTTTGATGGTTCTCCTAAATTCGTTTAACGGCAATAGCCTTATCGCTAATGGTAAACAATTAAACAGTTGCTGCGATTGATACTGAGGTCCATTTCTTGATTTTGTTAACCTACAATAATCTACACGAATATTATTGCAACTTCTTGTACTGTAAGGATGTAGGTCAGACTGACATGTAAATTTTGAAATATTTTTCCTAGCGCTACACAAACTTTCCAAAATAAAAATACTGGGTAACGTTAGAATGCTATATTCTATAAACGCTGCTTTGCAGTCTTCTTTGTATCCAAGTCTCGCAATTACACGAACTGCTCTTCTCTGGATCTTAAATACGTCCCGCCAGTGTGACGAATGACCCCAAATTGTAATAGCATAGGATATAGCACTGTGTATTAAAGAGAAATAGGCACTTTTTACTGTACTTACAGTAGTATTATCGGAGAGACGTCTTAGAAGAAAAATATATTTATTTATTTTCTGAGACAGCATAGCACAATGGTTGATAAAAGTTAATCGTGAATCTAAGATACACCCCAGAAACTTTATGCAATTTTTGCCAATAGTTGATTCAGTTCGTCTTAATGTCAAATGCATCGTTTCGGTCTTGTCACAGTTTAATTGCAGTTTATTGCTAATGCACCAGTTTTTAACTATATTAGTAGCATTTTCGGTATTCTGGAGAGCGATAATTAAATCTTCGTCTTTGGAGAACAGAGTAGCATCGTCAGCATAGAGTATGCAATCAACTTCATCTTTCAGCAAGGCAGGTAGATCATTTATGTATACCAGGAAAAGCAGCGGCCCAAGGATGGACCCTTGCGGCACACCATATTTTATTGGACGATTTTCAGAAAGTTGATTGTTGAAGTGAACACATTGGAATCGATTCGCTAGGTAGGACTTTATAAGTGAGGCGCTGAGATCATCAAAGTGGTAGAATTGCTTCAACTTCCTTATCAAAATATCATGCGGAACACAATCGAAAGCTTTGGATAGATCGATGAAAGTGGCTATCGAGTGCATTCCCCGCTCAAAACATTGCAAAGTTTTAGTAACAAAGGATGATATAGCACCTGCCGTATTACGGTTTTTGTACGTAAGTATAATGATAATGAGAAAGTAATTATTCTAGAGAGGCTATATCTTGAATGTGTGCCAGACGATGATTAAATGTTGGTGCCTAAACAGGGATCTCCCCCACAAGTTATTTTCTAGAGAGTATTATAGTCTGAAACGTTAATATAACATTTACATGAATTGATCAATATATGCCTGTGGTTGTACCCGTTGAGTGAAAGATATAGGTACCTATGTCTTTATTCAATGGTTGTACCCAGTAATTTTCTGTCATATTTTGGCTTGAAATGTTATCCGCCATATTCAAAATATGTATTTATAGGTATGGTGCCAAAGTGCCAAACGTTTTGACAGGCAAGACCTACTTTTAAGGTTTTACTATGTTAATCATGGATTTCCCTCGGTGATATCCAAAATCTAGGGCAGTGATATTCAAAATCTTTTTTTAATATATCAATTTCTTTTCTTTGGGGAAACAACCTAATGCATTTTAACGATAATAAATAAGTAAATTCAATAATTATGTGGGGTTGGGATTTCTAAGCGAATTTTGTTCGAAACAAATTAGAAATAAAATATGTACTATCATTCCATCGGCGAATGTGTCACTCTCTCCCTACGGAATAGGTTCCGGAAATCGATTTACTGAATCTGGTCGTGGAAGCCTTCATTCTAATCTAGACATAATCCAAAAAGTAGATCTTTTTTAAAATTACAAAAAATTGAGGTTTTAATAATGAAATTATAAAAATTAGAGGCGTGTTTTGGAAGATATATCTATGTATTTGGAATTAACAAGCGTGACGATTATATAGCCGTAATAGTATCTACAGATGAAATAACATTTTAAGTGTGCTAATAGTATATGTATGTTAATTACGTTTGAGCGCTTTATATTTCAAAAAATTTTCCCATGATGCACCAAATTCGACTTTATATAAAATGATTTTCATTAAAATCAATACATAATACCTAAAGAATCTTGTGAATCTACTTTTGTTATACGTAAGTACATATGATTTATTACCAATTACCTACTTTATTAAAATTAATGTGGAATTTGTTTGCCACAACTCATTGCAAAATTCTGGCATTGCCTTACAAGGTTTTTAAAAGTTTCTTTTATCGTAGTTTTTGAATTTTCAATCACTTAGTTTCAAATTTCCAAACACTTAGCTGTTTACTATTTCTACTGTTGCCGTTGTTGGATATTGAAATTTCCCTTGTAATCCATATTTTTCCACTAGAACCAGGAATGCGTATACCTAATCTAACGAACTTTGAGATCAAAGAAATACTGTTTCTATTGTCGAAAATTGTAATAAGAATATATGAAAATCTATACACTAAGAAATGATGAATCGAAAAATAATGTAACGGAAAATGTCTCCCTTGTTTATTTTGCGGAAAACCTGAAAATGTTCAAGTTGCCATCATGGAGTATAAATTCCTTGCTAAAAGCAAGTTTTTCTATAAAGAGAAACATTAATATTTTGCACTTCCGCTAATTTTCATATACCTACCTATTCGAAAATGATGACTGTGACTCCATTTATACATTGTCTTAAATTTTTCTCGTATTCTCTATTGAAGATGATACTTTTTTAGTTATCAGATGAAAAGAAGGATATTTTGAATACACGAAATACTTTGTCTACTATTTTTAAATTACATTTATAAACATTTTATTTCGAAGAAGCCAACCTTGTTGAGTAACTAAATATGGAGAACTGGATTTAACAATATGAACTCACAAACTGAAATAATAAAACGCTACTGTCAAAATAATAATGAATAAAAAATAATAGTAATGAATTGATAAGTTAGACGCCTTGGTTCATCGTGCTCGTGCATTGAAACTTAAATTATTTGATGTCAAAATATCAGTCGAATGCACCAACGCAATGTTTTTTCTACATTTGTCCTAGAAATGATATAAAATGGTTAATATCTACCTATTGCTCTAATTTACGTCTGAATGAATGTTTAATTAAACTTGAGATGAATGTTTAATTAAATTTGAAATGAATGTTGCCATATGAACGAGCTCAGACCCATAACAATTAGCCACTGTTACCTTCAGCTTCTTTCTATTTTATACAAATTCAACGGTTAGCACGTTGTTATTAGAACGGCCAAAATATGATTTACCGATACATTTGGTACTCTACTTTTTCAAGGTAAGGAATAAAGAACGATTAGGATATTAACACTGTGTAACACTCCTATTTCTGCAGTTTTTTTTTGCAGAAAGAGATCCAGATCAAAATCGATCTTAAGCTTTCCTTAATACGACCGGATTTTTTTATAATGTAAGACTCCAATGCAAGGCAGTAGGTACTGCTAAACAATATCAAGATTAAGATACATCTCGCACGGACAATTACTTTCATAAAAATTTTACTTTTCTGGACCGCCTTTTCCTTTGTTTCTTATGACCTCACTACCTCACAACGAGCCTCATCTATTTAAATAATTTCATTACAGCCCAGGAAAATTTATGTAGTTTTTTTGATCCGATCCACCTAAGATGTTTCCGTTTTTGACCAGTTAATGGTTTCTTTAACCTAAAATTAACTGAAAAAAGTAGAATATACCATACGCTGAATACTTACGTTGTAAAAACTAAAACCTAGAAACATTGAAACAATAAAAACCCTACCTTTGACACTATTCAACATTCACATTTTGAGGATGGATTACTAGAAATGTTATTTATCAAACATTGTTTTTCAGCGCAATGCCTTTAATAATATTCTTCGAAAGCCTGTGAATTGTGAAATAATATACACATCGAGCTACCAAATATGAAATACTTATTGAAATAAAATTTTCCAGATTCAGTTATGTACTTGAAAGGTGAACACATTGTTAAATGTATCCCAGGTATAAGCGCATTTTATGACCGTTCTCATCATATACCTTTCTGCTTGCCGCATGAGTTAGATCCATAACTAATTATAGACTAATTATGATGGATCATTGCCCGTCCGTCGATTGTAAAAAATAAAAAAATTTGTGCATACAAACCTGTAATTTAACATTCCTATTAACAAAATGTACAAATTTTAAAAATTAAACGCTACTTCATAGGAAATTTGATGTTGTTTCCAAAATTGTATTACGATCTATTCCACCTAGTCAGAATGGTTTAAGATTAATAATTGTCCTTAAATAATTGACGATGAGGACTTAAAAATGTTATTTCTTTTTCTGAAAAATCCTGAATTTTTTACGCTTGTTTTTAAGGGCATGTGATACCCTGTTGAAATGCATAACATCTGAAGTATCTAAAGTAGGCAACACATCATGCTGAATGCATCCATATAATTTTAGTACACAACAAAAATACGTAGTTGCAAAATAAGACTAAAATTTATTTAATCACTGAAAGAACTATTTGTACGTATGTACTTAGGTATGCATATTTATAGAATACGAATTTCTTATCATATTTATTTTACAGGTCAGTTTTATATTTCATGTGATGAGCTATTATATCAAATTTATTGTAATTTGTAGATAAACTGCAATTTTTCTTTCTATCTGCTAAAATTCGTACGTTCTAATAGTCGTAGCGGTACATCGAGAAAATCGCAAATGTCTGTCAAATTGTGCGGGAAGTGTGAAATTAGGTACACTTATTAATTAGATCAAAATAAAAGATTTGACCCGCAGCACCCCTATTTTCAACCCTTAGTTTTCAAAGTGCCCCGTATTTAGTTTTTTCCATCCCCTAACGATAACTCCTTTGTTTACAACTTTTCGAAAAAAATACAGTGCTCGCCAAAAAGTCGGCACCAAATGGATTTTTTTTTTATTTTTGATTTTTTAAAAAACTTTTTACGGCAATAATTTGTGCTTGTCTGAAAACCTATTTAGCCCCTATCAGATATACCGAGTCATTTTCACTTAGCTAGAAAATGGCGTTTTTCGAAATTGTTTAAATTCAAAGTGTGCTATTTTTCGTAAATTAAGCAAGATTTCAATGAAATTTTTTCCTCGTCTGTCAGTTTTAGCTTTCCAAACAATCTCAAGACCAGAAAAAAAAATTTTTTTCTTTAACTTCCGCTAAAACTAAATTTTTAATTTTTTGGACTATTTTCAGATTTTCACATGCCAAGAAAAGATTTCAAAATTCAATTTGACTTCGTTAAAATCGTTGAAGATTTATAATTGGAAAAAACATTAGAAATTGCTAATTATTCCTTTAGGTTTGTTATTTATTTACAGAAAAGTAATGTTGTTGCATAATCTTTACGTTTTTGGTGCAACATACTTTATGGGAGAAATATGTTTCAATGAAAATTAATATCTATTTACGTGGCTTCTAAAAACTCTAATTTATCCATGCTGATGAATTACTTTCACAAAAATCCTTTAAATGTTCTTTTACAGTTGCCTAAACGAGGAGGTTTTTCTTTATTCAGTTTACATGTCAATTAAGTAGGCAGAATATGAGACGGCTGTGGATTGTTTTACTTTAATTGACTGAAAAACTGAATAAAGAAAAATCTCCTCGTTTAGGCAACTGTAAAAGAACATTTAGAGGATTTTTGTGAGAGTAATTAATCGGCAAGGGTAAATTAGGGTTTTTAGAAGCCACGTAAATAGATATTCATTATCATTGAAAAACATTTCTCCCATAAAGTATGTTGCACCAAAAACGTAAAGATTATGCAACAATATTACTTTTCTGTAAATAAATAACAAACCTAAAGGAATAATGAGCAATTTCTATTCTTTTTCCCAATTATAAACCTTTAACTTTTTAACGAAATCAAATTGAATTTTGAAATCATATCTTGGGATGAGAAAATTTGAAAATGTTGCAAAAAAATTGAAACTTTAGTTTTAGCGGAAGTTAATGAAAAAAAAATGTTTTCTGGTCTTGAGATTGTTCGGCAAGCTAAAACTGACAGATGATAAAAAAATCTAATTGAAATCTTGCTTAATTTACGAAAAATAGCACACTTTGAATTTAGACAATTTCGAAAAACGCCATTTTCTAGCTAAGTGAAAATGACTCGGTATATCTGATAGGGGCTAAATAGGTTTTCAGACAAGCACAAATTATTGCCGTAAAAAGTTTTTTAAAAAAATCAAAAATTAAAAAAAAATCCATTTGGTGCCGACTTTTTGGCGAGCACTGTATATTAATAAAAGTTTTAGGAATTCTTATACGAAACATTTTATATAAGAATAAAATTTTCACAAATATCAACCCTTATCGAGATATGTGGAAGAAACTGATTTGTGCAGTTTCATTACAAAATCGGTCATAGTTTTCTTGTTTATCGTTTCTCAGAAAAATTATTCAAGTAAAAGATGTAGATATTAATATGATCAATATTTTAGATATAAGTATATATAATATTTTCACCACAGAAAGCAACCCTTAACAAGTCATTTCGATATTTTTGAAAGTAAGCAACCCTTAAGTATTAAATCGCTCAAATCTTTTTTATTTGTAACTTATGAGGAAAAACATGTAAATAAATATTATAGAAAATTATCTTTTGGGCATTTTATGTCGGTATGAAAATTTTTCAAAAATCAACCCTTAACGAGATATATCGAAAAAACCAGAAACTGTCAACTTTCACATAAAATCGAGCATAACTTTTCTATATTTCAGTGACATTATTGTTATATAATTCGGTAGCTATATGGATGTAGAAAATATAAGTAAGGGGTAATTTTTTTACAAAAACTCACCCTTAGCGAGATATTTTGAAAAAAACAAACTTTCAGCCCTTTTTAGAAAAGTTTTCGTAACTTTTCCAATTACGATTGTTAATATTATTTCTTCATGGTTAATAATAGGCAATTACAGTGAATTTCATGAAATCATAGTGATTTTGACCCATATCACACTGGTGCGGGAATTTTCAACGTACAAAGTAAGGTTTATTCGCGGTAATCTAATTAAAAAGAAACAATCTAATTTATTGTACCCAAAATGCAAACATAGGTCGATTTTATATCAAGGAAGACATATTTTGATGTTGTTTTCTTTGGGGGTGGTTCTCACCTCCAGCGCTTCACAAGGGGTGACATTTAGATGAAGGTACCGCTACGACTATAACAATTTTGACGCAATAAAAAATATAAACTTCTATATCTATGGAAAAAGCGGTACAAAACTAAAATGAAAAACGATCAAAAGTAATGTAATAGAATTCTAAAGATCAATCAATACCTAGATGTTTCAGGAAACGCAATTATGTACTGTATATTACTGTATTATGTATGTATTGCATAATTATACAGGGTGTCTCACGGTGACCGTCGGTTAGAAGTATATGAAGAACAGTAAAAGCTACAAATTTGAAATTTGGCACATGCGACATGGAGTGTTTAATCTATTAAATAAAAATATTTTCCAAATGGCAGTACTTCCGGAAATACCGGAAGTGAGCATCAACTTCTTTATTTTAAATACAAACCAGGCAATTTTTTTCACATTCTGATGTGTCATAAAATGTTTAGTAAGTATGCTCAAAATAATCGGCGTATCAATTTTGATTGTTGAGAAAAAAATTTTTTTTCACTGAAAAATGTCAAAATCTTGTTTAGGAAATAAAATTGAAAGTCGAAAGTGGTAAAAGTTAGGGAAATGGGATTTTAGGTTCTCAATGTCAACAGATTGAGACACAATTGTCTGTCATGGATAATAAAAAATTGCACGCGGTTAAGTATCTATTTGACGTTATTTCCAGACTTAAGAAAAACTTTAAAAAATCTCTTTTTTTAAATGGAATGCCTGTTTAATTATCAGCCTATTCGATCCAGAAATAAATTTCCTTTAAATTGATATACCATGTTCCTATACCTAAAATCAATGATTACAGAGTTATTTACATTTTTCTAATTAAAATTTTAATTACATACTTTACAAAACATGGTTGGCTTTGAAAATTTTCAAAAAATTTTTATTCAAATGTTTCTTATGCAACTTCTTGACTATCCAAGGTCTCTTTCCGCCGAACGAACAGAACTTTCAGGGAAAACATTAAAATATCCCAATACATTGGTTTCTGCTGCGTCATTGGGGACAATTGGCTTTGCCAAATTTCGTGGCGCATTTACTTCGCCCAAATTTAGAAAATTCTTTTCAATCATCCTGATTTTTCGTTCTGTCATTGTAGGTAAATGCGGATATCTTTCGTTAAAGTGTTGAGTGATTCTTTATTCAATAGTTCTGCAGGTCGGAAAAGTAATACGAGCAGACTCGCCATGAATGTAAAACAAATTTAGAATATCAGCGTTTGTGTATTCCATATTTCCCAATTAAAAACAAATATCACGCGCAAAAATCAAAATTCAAACAGATAACACTGATAACAAACGTAAACGTAGCGTAAACTTTCAAACTGATTGCTAACTGACAACTGTCATCATAAGAAACAATTGAATAAAAATTTTTTGAAAATTTTCAAAGCCAACCATGTTTTGTAAAGTATGTATGTAATTATAAATTTAATTAGAAAAATGTAAATAACTCTGTAATAATTGATTTTAGGTATAGGAACATGGTATATCAATTTAAAGGAAGTTTATTTCTGCATCGAATAGGCTGATAATTAAATAGGCATTACATTTAAAAAAAGAGACTTTTTAAAGTTTTTCTTAAGTCTGGAAATAACGTCAAATAGATACTTAACCGCGTGCAATTTTTTATTATCCATGACAGACAATTGTGTCTCAATCTTTTGACATTGAGAACCTAAAATCCCATTTCCCTAACTTTGACCACTTTCGACTTTCAATTTTATTTCCTAAACAAGATTTTGACATTTATCAGTAAAAAAATTTTTTTTTCCAACAATCCAAATTGGTACGCCGGTTATTTTAAGCATACTTCTAAACATTTTATGACACATCAGAATGTGAAAAAAAATTTCCTGGTTTGTATTTAAAATAAAGAAGTTGATGCTCACTTCCGGTATTTCCGGAAGTACTGCCATTTGGAAAATATTTTTATTTAATAGATTAAACACTCCATGTCGCATGTGCAAAATTTCAAATTTCTAGGTTTTACAGTTCTTGATATACTTCTAACCGACGGTCACCGTGAGACACCCTGTAGAAGGAAAATTATTTGCAGTGGGGCACTTTTTTTAAGCACACTTTTATCTCTCTTATGAAAATATATTCAATATCAGCAATAAATCAGAAGAAGATTTTTTAAATAAACACCGTAATTCATTTAAATTTAGGTATTCATATGTATATCAAAAGAAAATGCTGATATAGTATTTAAGATATAAAAGACATCACAAGGAGCATATCGTCGGTGACGGTGACCTGGCAATACCTCCTATCTGCCATTTTTGGCAAATTATTTGATATTGTGAAATTTTTTGTATCTCTAAAAAAAAAATAAAGTCGGTACAGAGCTACAGACGAAAAACACATCAAGTGAGTATTCCGCAAACGAAATTCACTTTTTGAGTGACGTCATGCGAACGGTCTGATGAAATCTGATCGTCAGAGAATCCGGCCTTGCCCCTTACCTACCTTTGCCTTTGCCTACAGCGTTCAGTCTCAACGCCTACAGTTTCTTTAGTTTCCGTCTTCTTTTTCCTTTTTTGTTTCTTTCTAAATTTGTAAGATTCATTTACACATTAATATTTCAGAGATTTTTAAGGACAATTTTGATCGCTGCAACTTTTTCAATGTATTTACGTATTCCTATTTCCACATAGCAGGGTATGACAAAATTTGAATTATATTGATACACAGGGAAAAAAGTTATAGTGATATTTCTCTATTAATTAGTGATTTTAAAAATTGAATTCATTAAAAATCATACTTAAATACCAGCAATCATTTTGAAAATTTGTCATACCCTAGCATACATACGTGTGCACATATATTCAGAAATTCAGCGTTCTACATCCATAATTGTGCTTAAAAATATACGAAAACGTAACTCCGCAACGATTAATCAGATCACTTTTTTTTAGCATTCGTAACAAAGTAAT
Source organism: Pyrocoelia pectoralis (assembly GCA_036250285.1). Taxonomy (NCBI): domain Eukaryota; kingdom Metazoa; phylum Arthropoda; class Insecta; order Coleoptera; family Lampyridae; genus Pyrocoelia; species Pyrocoelia pectoralis. Next base: position 13,348,070 of record CM070075.1, read on the forward strand.
AGAGTTAATCTATTCAATTAGTAGTCGGGAAACTCTCCAAATAGTATAGAAAACCAAAAAAATGCGTTTTTAAGGTAATACAAAACTGGGTATACCCCGCCCTTAACTATTTTCGTTATTAAGATTTATGGACTAATGTTGAAAACGAAGCTCACCATTTTCAAAATTAAAAATCAAAGCAACTTTAATTTATGCGTATTATAAAAAAAGAATCTTGCATCAGTAACTAAAACAACACTACAATCACCTCCTACTTCTTCTTCAAAGGATCCTGTATCTTCACCATCACTATTTCCAGTTACATCTTTAAAATATGTGTGTATAATGGAAGAATAAATGAAAAGTTCCTCTCTATTTTTTTCTTTTTATTATTAATCGCAAATGAGCACTCATGGTGGTAGGTCAATGCTTTTGCTAGCTTTAGGAGCACCCTTTAGGTTTGGAAGTATGTAACATAATAACAAACAAGATAGTCCACTGTAAGCATTTCTTTATAGAAAAGTTTATTAGGGTCGGTATTTTCTCCTAATGAAAAGTTCGGATTTCAGATATTTTTCCTGTTGAGATTGTATTTTTTATTATAACGAGATTGATAGGCGGAAAAGTCTGATAATGGATATTTTGGATTTTTTCCTCTACAGTCTTCCCAAATGTTTTGACTTAGAGCTCTCATGTTTCGTTGAATTCCTTTTGACATCGATAACAAGTTAATTTAAAGTGACAAAACGAAAAAAATTATAACTTCATTCGCCAAGGAACATGGGAGTTACTTTCGATGAAATTATAACTAATACTAATGTTTAAAAAGAATTAAACCCAACCGGATAATTAATAGCTGTGACTGGATGTTCTTAATAGATTTGGTAACTGTGATGGGATGAGATTAAGTACGTTATTTTTTAATCTTTTTTATTGGTTTTACTCGGCGATGTTTCTGATCAAGAATTGGAATCCTTCGGCTTGTATGTATTGACATTAAATGGCACAGTTTCTTGTCTCTCACGAGTTAAGACGGGTTTCCAAAGCAGATATGGAATGACATCGGTTTCCAAATACCTTATTACTGAATGTTTCTGAAAGTATACACAGATAGTTTCGAGAATTGAACTTACACCATTATCTTTTCGAGAAATTAATAAATATTCCAACAAAGTGCTAGATGCTGATACTAAGGATTCAATTACTAGTATTATATGTTTTCTATTTTATTTTTTTTTTACTCTAAAAAGGTCTCGTCTAAATTTTTAAATCTTTAGAACAGATAGACAGACATCGTTCATTAGATGAGATATCATAAATCTGAAAAATCTGTATTTCAGTACCTACTGATCTGATACTTGGTCCTTACATTACTTACATAAGATTGATTGAAGATAATACCGAAGAATTTGATTTTTAGATGCTTCCCTAATCAGATTCGAAATTGCCCTTTGTAATTATCCACAATTCATTGATTGTGGTGATCTTATTACATGGCCACTTGCATCTCCTGAATATAACTTTTTCGATTTTCATGTTTCTTCGTCTATCAGAATACGACCACAAGCCATAAGCATTGTCTGTTTGTACTATCCGTCTGCTGTCGGTGATCGACATTGTAGGAAAGAATGTTTTAACGTATCGGTGCCTCTTGGTGACGGAACGTGATCGTAAATGAAAATACACACATTTCGTCGGAAAATGGGCATTATAGGTGATGAAAAAGTAATCATTTTAGTGCAAAATTATGAATGTTTGTTTAATTTGATACATACAGTGACAATAATATTAAAGGTAAAATATGGAATTGGGATTCTTCCTCAGTTTTTCTTTCAACAAACTTTTATGCACCCATTTCTTTGCTTGTTTGCCTTCCTTGCTTTTATTTTAGACTTTTCCTTCTCCTCACCTTCATCTTCAAGTAACATACCCAGTGTCCCGTTTAGCTTTTGGGAGGTCCAAGGCACAATGCCAACCTGAGGCGGTTAATAGGATATGATATCACATACGAAAGTCAAAATCATGCATGGTGAATCTATAATCAATTTTAAATAAATGAACAATTTTATTTAGAGTTACGTTGCACTTTCACATACATACATTACAATACAATATATACAGGGTGAGTTTTTTCCGATGTTTAGTATAGGGATCTTGGAAACTAGCAGAGATAGAGAAACGATTAAATGAAGAATGAATTGCAGTTTTACCAGCTCAATTTATAGAGCTTCTCATTTTTTGAAAAAATTGTATGGCTAACTAGATATAGCAAAAAAATCATTTTTTCGTTTTTTTGCTCTGTTATTATTGACTTTAAACAAATGTGTAAAGGAAAAAGTTGCAGATAATTATGTGTTCAATAATACAATTCATTATAGCCTATAGATTTTTAAAAATTATTATGAAAATAAATGTTAAAAGTGGGACTAGAGACCCCTCAGAAAGCGAGGTCCCGAGCGCCCGACCTATCGCCTCAAGTGCCTAGTGGCAAATGCAACACTGAACATACCCATACCCGCTGCTAACTCAGCAAAGCAAATGAATAATTTTACACATCGTGAAGAAAATGTGCTACGCGTCTAAGATTTGTGGATACATTGACTGTCAGATATAAAGTGTGAAAACAACATAACAACATAATGACGGTCATCTGATTTACGGTTGCCTATCGCCGTAATGATGGATTGGATAGGCATAGTGACCTGCCCCGAACTCATACAGATCGACCTATTAGGCGAGGAAATGAAGCACTGAACCTACCAAATTTTTGTAGTAAGACGGATTGAGATGGGGTTTTTTGCATTCGCTTCCTAAATTCAATAGAAAACTTTTTTTGATCATGCTTTTCTTCGAAATTGCATTTGTGCAGTGGAAAAAGCATCATGAAAAATGAATTTTCATAAAAAAAATTCTAGACTGCGTTATAAACTTCTAGAATCGACTCAATTCGGTTCACGGGGGTTTTCGAGGTCGCTGATTCCGAATATGACCTCCAAATTGGCTCATCGCCTACCTAGAGCTCAGGATGGCTGAGCAACGTCACTCCGAAGCTTTTTTTGAAATTCACTCTCAAATGATCCTAGACATCTCATCCGGGTTTTTTTGGGTTGCTCATTCCAAATCAGGCATCGGTAATCGCCTACCTGGTGCACCACACCGGGGCATCAACGTCATCGTCTAGAGTTTCGCTTAAATTTTCGTCGGAAAACAATTTTCGGTCCCCTATAGGCTTGAAACGTCTGAGTATGACGTTGGTTTCCGGATGCGGGACACCAGGTACGAGGGGGGGGGGGGGAGGTGACGATGCCTGATTTGGAATCAGCAACTCAAAAAACCCCCGGATGAGATGTCTAGGATCATTTGAGAGTGAATTTCAGAAAAAGCTTCGGAGATGACGTTGCTCAGCCATCCTGAGCTCCAGGTGGACGATGAGTCAATTTGGAGGTCATATTCGGAATCAGCGACCTCGAAAACCCTCGTGGACCCGAATTGAGTCGATTCTAGAGGTTTATAACGACGTTATACATTTTTTCTATGAAAATGCATTTTTCAGTATACATTTTCCGCTGCACAAATGCAATTTCGAAAAAAAACATGATCAAAAGTAGGTACAAAGTTTCCTATTGAATTTAGGAAGCGAATGCAAAAAACCCCATCTCAATCCGTCTTACTACAAAAATTTGGTAGGTTTGGCTTATTTTAGTGCTTTATTTCCTCGCCTATGTCCTATCCTTGTGTGTTTTTCAGTTTGGAATGACCTAAGTATGTTTTACGCTTCTAAAATATGAAACTATTGTCTTATATGTATATTATACGTTCCTGCATGTAAATTATCAATCAAAATAATCAATTCCACGGAAATTTGATTTGTTATTTTATTGCCACAATTGTATTTAAATTTTCAAGGTAATTTTTGAAAAATTAATAAATACTTCTACGTTAAAAACACTTTTTTACTGTATTAAAATGCTAGAGAATAATTTTATCGCGTTTATATCTTATTGAATTCGTAAATAAAATTTTTGTATCTACGATTTCTTATTGATTATTTTGGAAAAATTTTGATATGAAAGGAATGTTATCAATTTCATGTACGTAGTTGTTAAATGAAATTGTCTAAATTTTTTATGAAATAAGAATTCGCGCGATCATATTAAGTTTCGGCGGAATGTGTTCAATATTATTATTTAAGGAACGGGCGAGAGCTCTACGTTTTTTTATAAGTCAATGGAGATGTCCCATGTGGATGGTCTCCGGCTGGCGCCCCTCTGCACCTTGCGCCATGTGGTGAATATAAACAAACGACATTACGCACGCGGGGGCCTCATCAGCTGTGTTCAGTGGGGAGCGTCTGCGCTAGATCGTCGTTCGCAAGGAGGCAGCCCTTCAGTCAGTTAGTGAGAGTGTGTCGTCGATGGCAGTGGCCAGGCGGTTGTGTTGCTCGCGGGCCAGCGGGGGGCCTCTTCTTAGAGACCCGGGGGTGCGTTCCCCGGACACGCTGCTCGACATAACAGCTAAAGTTGTGGCCGAAAATATTCCCTTTCAGCGCATCGAAGAGCGCTACGATCGTATTCCTGAACCAGTGCAACGAAGGATCATCTACTGGTCCTTCCCCCGGAACGAGCGAGATATATGCATGTACTCTTCTTTGTCGCGGGTGCCTCCAGTGAATTCGAGTGGTGAACCCCAGAACTTGTCTTTTTGCAAAGGATTAAAATTACTCGAAACCGGCTGCGTCGATAACGTCCTTCAAGTTGGTAAGTAATTGACGATCTTACTTTAGTAAACTTTATTATCGTTTTATTACCTCTTTTTTAACATTGAAGTACGTATGTAATAAAATCTTAAAACGCAAACCACATTCTCCGCAGCCCCAAATTAAAACCTTGGAACTTGCGGGTCTATCTATAAAGGCAATGTTTGTTTGTAAACTTAACGTTATCAAAACGTTCATTAAGTAAACTTGATACGAGTGTCGTATTTACATATTTCCAAATAAACAATCGTTACTTTTCTGCAAACAATTAGAAATTAAGAAAAGATTCTTCACTTTTAACATTGTTTATCTGTGTCAATGTCTCGTGTGAAGGTCGCTGCTCTAATACAGGAAGTTAGATAAAACATTGAAATCTTCTTTCATATTTTCACTCATTTCGATTAAGTTAACAGAAATGCAAATTAATTACCACCAACCTACCCCTTACATCCTTAAATCCTACATTCTCAATGTCTCCTTCCTTCATTTCTAGGAAAGGATCTACTTTTCAAAATCAGGTATTAGCAACTTTATCAATACCTTTTGACCTCTTAAAAATGACGTCGGTGCTTATTGCAACACAAGTTCATCCAAATGTTAAACACAAAAGTTATTTACACAACTTGCGGCTTATTAATAATAAAGAGGGATTTTCTTGCGTATAGGTAAGCTTTCAAACTGAACTGTTCATAACGATTTTGTAATTTACTTATCATACAGAAGAAAATAACATGAGTAAAGATAACACTGTAGCTAAAAAATTTACACGAATTAAGACACGTTTCCTAATGAAACAAAATATTTCAAAGTACAATTAAATTGAGCAGTAGGTATATGAATGAAACGAACAATTTAATTGCAAATTTACTTACTTTTGAAGATTAGATTATGAAAAAGATTAAAAAAAGTAAATATTTGTTTTTAACTTTTACGCCTTACTTTTAATTTATTTATAGAATTTAGGTATCGAACTAAATCTTCAAAATTTCGCAATAAATAATTCAAATAGTCCATACAGCTCATACTATACATATGTATTTTGAAAAAATCGCTATAATTACTGATCAATCTTCTGTGTTTTTTATTCTTCCCAAAGTCAAAATTAGTTATTTCCAAATAGTTATTAAGGAAAAAGTTATAGATAATCTTAATTTCTGCAAGACTAAAAAAGATTAACCTTATCTATATCGTTGACAAGGAGAAAACCGGAGAAAACATATTAACCATATTATGAGCCATATTACATCAAATGCGCCTTTCATTTAAACAAATACAACTTTATGTCATATCTGGAAAATAATGCTAAATAAAAAATATTTTTATGTCATACTAGCGTATTATTTCACCATAACAACTACTAAAACGAGAGACATCAATGACTAAATAACGCCCCTTTGCATGACAACGGGATTTTACATAGCAACGGGCGTTATTTTTTATAAAGCTAGCTTATATACAGGGTGTCCCAATATTCCGTGGACATAGAGCTACAGTAGGTTTGTGGGAACAAAAAAAGTCGAATGGACTAAACTTACCTATATACTAAAGTACATCGTTAAGCCGTGAGAGGCCGTCAAAGTTGGAAGAATATTTTTGTTTTATTTTAATAAATCGGAAATTCTTTGATCGATTTTTTTAAAATTTGGTTTGGGCACATATCATTGAAGGAACTATGTTTTTAAGTGGATATCAATTTAACTGAATTCCGGGAAGGGTGAAAACTACCCCTACCGTTCGATACATTTAATGGTAACTTTTTTGTGGGTCATAGGAGTGCTTTAACTTTTTGTAAAAAGGAAGATACATTAATTTTCTGTATTTTTCGTCTCTTACAAAAATGGTGTATCTCTTTTAGTTTTTGAGCGAATCACACAATAGTCACAATAAATGTTCAATACGACCACCGCCTCTTCGACCCTGCATAAATTAATTCTACGCAGGAAACTGAAATTGACTCTTCTCAAGATGCTGCGAACTCTTTGCAAGACCAACGCCTGTTGAGAAGAGTCAAATTCAGTTTCCTGCGTACAATTAATTTATGCAGGGTAGAAGAGGTGGTGGTCGTATTGAACATTTATTGTGACTATTGTGTGATTCGCTCAAAAACTAAAAGAGATACACCATTTTTGTAAGAGACGAAAAATACAGAAAATTAATGTATCTTCCTTTTTACAAAAAGTTAAAGCACTCCTACGACCCACAAAAAAGTTACCATTAAATGTATCGAACGGTAGGGGTAGTTTTCACCCTTCCCGGAATTCAGTTAAATTGATATCCACTTAAAAACGTAGTTCCTTCATTGATATGTGCCCACACCAAATTTTAAAAAAATCGATAAAAGAATTTCCGATTTATTAAAATAAAACAAAAATATTCTTCCAACTTTGACGCCCTCTCACGGCTTACCGAAGTACTTTAGTATATAGGTAAGTTTAGCCCATTCGACTTTTTTTGTTCCCATAAACCTACTGTAGCTCTATGTCCACGGAATATTGGGACACCCTGTATAAGTTACAATGCCCGCAAATGTAAAATATTATACATCATCACCATAGATACGGTCAAGGATGTTAAATGTCAGCCTGACAGTCTATACCTACTGATTTTATTGTTATCATCTGTTTTAATCATCTTAATCAACTTCTTGCAAGTATGACATAAAGTTAAGAAGGCACCACGGGCGTTATGAACACAACGCCTACGGTCGACGTATAGCCCTCGGGCTATACACTGTCGACCTTAGGCGTTATTTAGTTCATCTTCATAACGCCCTGGATACCTTAATTACTATTATAAAACTCGTTTTTCCTTAATAACTTTTGATACGACGAATAGTAGGAAAAATATTTAGGTTTAAAGAAAATAACGATTTTCAGTTTTTTCATTGAAAGTATTATCATATCAGTTTTTACCGAAAAACAAGAGAAGGTCTGGACAGATGAGACAGGGGCCTCTATATTCTTCTATATTCAACCTCTTCGTATCTCTTATAGTTTCCAAAATGCCAATGCAATGGTAAGAATCGAAATGCACATTGTATACCTATGCCGGGTAGGGGTTGATGTTTCCAACTCCTGTTTATTTGTGGAATAATTTATTAGGAAGATGTACGATGTACCAAAATTTTTATGAAATCGGCGATAAAAATAATTAAAAAAATAAAAATAAAAGGCGGCACAGTTGCACCCTACGTTTCACATTGCCGAGGATGTGTGCAGAACTTTTGAGTAAGTACTTAATCGTTGATAAACATTTTTAACAGTGGAAGTAGAAAAAAATCGAATGAAGTTAAATCCGCAGGACGAGAAGATCGCACAGTCTCTACTAATTGGTCAATTGTTGTTTTTGAAACTGTTCTATATATCGGTTGTGACGTGACGTGCTCCTGTTCAAAGGATTGAAAAAAATAGGTCCTATGATCGCTTCCAAGACCGATGTGAAGATTGTGAAGAAGCACCCTCATGTTGGAATTAAGAAACGAAAACTATTGCACTCCGTTGGAATTTGCCAACTTCACGTACCTTCTTCCTAAACATCCCATTCCAAATGTCGATTTTTAAAATAACGCAAAGTAGTGATATTAAAATTATATAGATTTTCAGTTTCCATGTTAATAAACTACATATGTACGTAACCCGATAATTCAACCCATGCATAATATAAAGAATAAACTTAGATTGGTATCGTTATGTATATTGTTCTAAACCAATCACAATCCGTATGTCCACTATGAAGAGGTAAGTTTGTAGGATAACATACATTTTTGGTTAGCAAGTTCTTTGTGTAAAATTCATAAAACAGTTCTGTAATTTTAAAATATCGTTTGCTAATTTATAACTTATTAACCCAAAAAATTTTCCCAGGGGGGGGGGGCAAGTACTATTGGGGGTTCGTGGCTGTGGGATGGGGTATAAATTATTTATTTTTTCAAGATTTCGTACAACATTTATTTTTATTTTTAATAACTGTTGCCTTTTTTATTTTTCCCGGATCCTGGCCAATCTTTGGCGGCGCCCTTGTTCGTTACGTGTACCACTTCGAGAATATGGCAAAATTGAACACGGCGTCTTTATTTACTTATCGAGTGATAATAATTGTAGGTAACTACCATTCGGTGGTAGACGTGCTCATTGCGCTCATGTTGTTTAAACGCTCACGTTCCATGTTCGTCCACAATTTCGTCTATAATTCGCTTGCGTCCATCTCTCGTGAACATTTTATTTACTTCTTTCACTTCCACAAAGAATCAAATAACACGGTTGTAATTTTTAACATTTTTACTTTCGCGTGCATATACACATGTTGGGAAAGTAATGTAATCGAAAAAAAATCGAACTCGAGATTTTCAGTCCCCCTGAGTCCATTGGTATACAAGCTTATCATCAAAATCTACCCAAAGAGACTCATACTAGGGGCGTTATTTTGGGAGCAAACATTCAAATTTTAACCCAAACTAATTTCTCTTGGTAAAAAGTTAGTAGATATGGTTACAAGTAAAACGCCGTTTTGCGTTTGTTTCTAAATTCAAAATGTACGGCCAATATAGCAATTCTCCAAGTTTCTACTTTTTAGGGTGTAGTTCAAGAACCGTTTAACTTAATTAAAATTTGAAAATTGGAAATTATAGCCCAAGGATGGCTAGAACTTTTACTTATAATTGGTAAAGAACAAAAATTAAACGTACCCAATTTATTGGTGCACAAAATTGGTCAAAAATTAAAAATCGATTTTCTCAAAATCTGCTCCGAGCTTTTTTTTATTTGTTGAAATGTTATACATATAGTTCATGAAAAACTATTGACACTACATTATTTCTTTATTTCCCATAGGGGAAGGGGGATGAATGTTTGAAGTTGAAAATTTTAAATCTTCATAACTTTTTGCTAACAAAGATGAAGAAATAAAATTGTACAGTGGAGTAGAGGACATACGACTCTTTTAATTGAGTATAATAAGTACGGCAATTGACTTCCGGCCTAGCAGGAAATTAAAAAAATATGAAAAATATTTATGATATAGATATACCCTGTGCCCTGTGTATTATTTCAGGGGGAAATCAGAAGTCGTTTTCTGATTACTACACACTAAGTATATATTTCTTTCTTTTTCTATCCAGAAATTAACAAAATATTAAAAATATGTATGACATGCCCTGTATATTATTTCAGGAGAAAATCAGAAATCGTTTTCTGATTACAACTATAATACTACACATTATATATTAATTTTTTTATTTTTTTAAGTTATTACGCAAAAACGATTTTATTTTAAGTTACTTACATATCGGTTACATATTACGCAGAAACTATTTCATTTAATAAGTCATAGTAGTAAACACGGGAAAGTTGTGTGCCAGTTTACAGGGCATTTAATTTCATCATTTCATCATAGATTAGAAGTGGCGCAAATAGTGATATATGTACTTTGAAAGTGGGGATTATGAACAGTGGTCGTTGTGGACAGAGTTTACATTATGAACACATCAAATAATTTTTGTAATTAAAGACGAAATAATCGCCATCTGGAAACAGCGAGAGTGAAACAAATCAAAATGAAAAAAAAAATATCAGATTAGATTCATCCATTATGGCCTTAAAATATTTATGATTATATTTCAGATTTTAGTAGTTTCGTTAAAGTTGGCCGAAATTGTATAATATCGAGCGAATTGGCGCAATGCACTAAAAGTTAGACAAAAAAATTTCTGATTTTAATTCAGGTTCGCGCACGTAAAGTTTGTAAGTTTATAGCCGGAAGGTGTTTTTGTGTCTGTTATGTGTATTTGCGTAAATATTTGTCTTATTTTATTTATACTTAGTATTTTATACTATAAGAATCTTTATGAAGTGACAGATCTACTTCCCTTATCAGGTGAGGTTGATAGCTACTGATAAATAATTGGATGTGTATAATTAAGATGTAAAAAAAGATTTTGAACGAAAGGTTTTGTAAAAATTAAATTCTTAGATGTGCCAGAGGTAAATTTTACCCTTATCAGATGACGTTGATTGCTACTGATAAGGGAATCGGTACCTAATAATACCTATGCGTAATTAAAATGTAAGAAAAGATTTTCAATTAAGGGCGACCTTTTTGTAAAATCAAAATTTTCACCAGGGACACGTTTATAATTTATGTAAGTAAGGTGTCACTTAATTGTTTTCTTTGTCACAGTATTGAATTAATTTTATGTGAAAACGATAATCAGAGTAAAAACCTTTTCCGTTCATTCACTGCTCAAAAATGTTTTCATGACAGAAAAGTTATTTCAATTTTTTCTTTTGCTTTTCTTTTATTCCTAGTTTTTGTTGTTAAAATAACATTAATATTTTATATTGAGGCTACCCTGTATAGTGGCATGCACTATACGTTTTCATGGCGTTTAATAATTTCTATAATATGTCAGGACCTAATTTGTTCTAAATATTTTTACAACTGAACTCTGCTACTCAATTTACATCTCTTCGTCTAATTACCAATTGGAAAAATTGGAATCGCTATCATTTACACACAACAAATTCGATTTTCATTAAAGTTTTCTACATAGGTACTATTTTCTTACTCTTTTTATTTCATTAATATTTATATTTTGATATGTACCTACTCATAATCAACGTTTCTTATGAGCGTTCCTGTCTATGGCGGTATCGACTTCAATTTTTCTGGTAATTAATCGAATCTTGCATGTGGATGAGCAGAAAGTAGGTTTACGGTTACGTTTCCGGATTTTTCGATAGTAAACTTAAATGTCGAAACTTAACGAGCTTGATGTAATAGGATAAATAAGAACATAAATGACGTAAATAAGTTTATAAATTTAAATTTCTTGCCAAGCATTTCAAATCCTCACAAATATGTCAACAAATAGGTTCACCAAGATAGTACGTTACATACATTTGGATTGTAGCACTCCTTCCATACCTTTCTAATTCGTTGATTTATCGGGAATGTGAATTTCTCCCATTTCTTTTCTTTTAAATATGTTTTTCAATCACGTTTTTCGTTATAATTTGACCTCTTTTATGAACATACAATTTCTTGTGAACCAGTCTCTATCTGTAGTAACTATCTATACCTCTATTTGCGTCTGTTTTTTAGGCAAATTGAAGAGGTTTTGTCTTTTTTCATGCTGAAATTAATCACAAGGTCTACAAAGTCACAAATAATTTTAAAAGCATAAGGAACAATAATGAAATAAAAAATATGGAAAAAACATTGTTATGGTTATATAGCAGTTGATTTCAATATGAAAAAGGAAGGTTAGAATTTTTATGATGAGAACTTTATCAATATTAATTATGGTCTTTCAAAGTGACTTACTCAGAACGTTTGTGTAAAATGTACATTAGGTGTTAGTTGGTCTTGCTTACGTTATTTACTTCAATCAAATTTGTTTTAATCGATTCATTGACAAGAGCACAATTACAGTTTAATGAGTTCCAGAGAGTTGTGGATAGGAATCTTGCATTACCATTCCCAATTTTACTTGTAAAGTCAATTGCTTAATTTAATATCATTACCTTGCTTTTATGGCAAATTATATTAAGATTAATCGCTGACGTGTGCCTACGGATATTAAACGTTGTATGTTGCGCAAACAACAAATATGTACCTACTGAATAGCGATAGGTACGCTCAACAGACGTTGTGTAATCAGCGAAATTAAGTCTATGCCTTGCATTTGTTTCAAATTAGGTTACATATTTCGGAAAATAAATCAATGTTAGTTAGACCAAATTGTAATAATCGAAACATTCACGATTAATTTTATATCCTCGTTTCACAACAAGGCAAATCGTGTAAATATTTTATTAAAGCCGATTCTCATTATACTGCAACTGCAAGGCACGTGCAAGGCTTTGTGCAAGGCCCGGACTCTGCAATATTTGTATGACAATGTAATTGAATGTGATTCATTGCGCCACATTCACACTGTAGTACAGTCAATTTAAACACAAAAATATACAAACATTGCAAAAAATCCTATGTTAGGTTTGACTTTTTTATGTTGTTAGGTTCAGTCCCAGTAGTAAATACTCAATTTTGCAACTTCGAAAAACTTGTGGAAACTGGGGGGGGCGCCAAAAACCGCGATTTTTTCGGACTTTTTTCAGTTTTAGCCTCGTAGCTCAAAAACTACGAGTTATAGTGCAAAGAATACGATTATCTTTTTTAAACTATACTGAATTTGCTACAATTTGAGCCTAACCGGAAGTCTGTAAGTATAATAGTTTCCGAGATACAGCTCTTCAAAAATATGCATTTTCCCTAAATCTGTTTTTAACGTATCATCCATGATTCGAGCCAGATATTGCCACAACGACGTGCCCTACGACCGTTATCATGGAGGAAAAAATTGTAGGACATTTTATCACCTTTTATTTAAGCATAGATGCATTCCTGTAGGCCTAACAGTTCTCAAGAAAAAGACGGAAAACCGGAAAACAGTGAAATCGCTACGACTCCACATATATGTAATAGCATTAATATGATTAGAAGACATTTTCTGATTATTCTTATTTAGCCTAGCGAACGAACGCTCAAAAAGGGCTTGTAGACAGACATTTTGATCCTAAAGATTTTATTTCTGGGATGTGTTTGGTGATGATTATATGAAAAGTAGCGTAACAAAATGTGCGGATTTGTTTGGTTTTCCGTTTACATCTCTTGAACAGGCCATCGTAGTGGGAAATGGCCAATTATAAAAAAAAGCTGATTAAATTTTCTACAAGTTTGCTTCTATGTGTTTTTTCTCTATCTCTATCCGTTGAAGAGATATTCGCTGTCAAGAATTGACATTTTTTTTGAAAATCGCTTTTACACGACGTTTTTCGGCAAATATTGTGTCCTAGCTCCTAAAGTATTGGGTTTATAGCAAAAACTGCTGAAATAAAAGTTGTAGATCATAAAATTTCCTATAAAATACATATACCGTTTAATATTCTATCTCAAATCGATTAGATGTTATAGTTATTTAAAAAAAAGTTGAGTTCAAGATGGAATAGAGGGCACTAGAGAACAACTAATTTTGTGGGAGGTTTGGAGCTAAATCTGATATGTGAGTATTAAATACAGATTACCTGCATCCTTAGCTAAACAATTTCAGTCTTATGCGCCACCATGTTTAATGGTCTCTAGTCTTTTCTAAATACATTTATGATAGGGTTATTGTTTGACGAAAAGAACAAAAGTATTTTCTCAAGGCAGCTTTTATTTTATAATTGGCCATTTCCTACTTCGATCGTCTATTCAAGAGATACAAAGGGAAAACTTAACAAATCCGCAAATTTTGTTACGCTACGGAGTTAGCTCATACGGTAGGGCCGGGGACTTTACGTATAATTATCACCAAACACCTCCAAACACATCTTAGAAATAAAATCATTAGGATCAAAAAGTCTGTCTACAAGCCCTTTTTGAGCGTTCGTTCGCTAGGCTAAATAAGAATAATCAGAAAATGTCTTCTAATCATACTAATGCTATTACGTATATGTGGAGGATTTCACTGTTTTCCGGTTTTCCGTCTTTTTCTCGAGAACTGTTAGGCCCACATGAATGCATCTATGCTTAAATAAAAGGTGATAAAATGTCCTACAATTTTTTTCTCAGTGACAAGAGTCGCAGGGCACGTCGTTATGGCAATATCTGGCTCGAAACATGGATGATACGTTGAAAAAAGATTTTGGGAAAAATCGCCTATTTTTGAAGAGCTGTATCTCGGAAACTATTATACTTACAGACTTCCGGTTAGGCTCAAATTGTAGCAAATTTAGTCTAGTTTAAAAAAGATAATCATATTCTTCGCACTATAACTCGTAGTTTTTGAGCTACGAGGCCAAAACTGAAAAAAGTCCGAAAAAATCGCGGTTTTTGGCGCCCCCCCCAGTTTCCACAAGTTTTTCGAAGTTGCAAAATTGAGTATTTACTACTGGGACTGAACCTAACAACATAAAAAAGTCAAACCTAATATAGGATTTTTTGCAATGTTCATGTTTAAAATGACTGGACTACTGCGCAGGCACCGGCTCGGCATAGCACGTCGCTCGCCCGTAGGTATTCTTCGAAACATTATTTGCCGGTTAGGTACCCTGCCGATTCCGATTATTGAATTTTTAATCGACATTCTATAATCTTTAAAAAATTTGATTTCGTCATCCATCAGTTCAGTATGCAGTGTAGCGAATTCTTCTTCATTTCGTTTCTTTAACATGTCATGCACCCAAAAATTTCTTTTCCGTTTACGACCTCGCCTTAGTATTTGTTGTTCTTCATCTTCATCTAACAACACAGCAATTTTTAAAAGTGTCACTATTGAAATGGTCGCAGTATATAAATTTAGATCCACTGAAAACCGTAGCATGCTCGTCACAGTGTGTATGATTGTACATTTTCTTGCCCTTGCCGAACCCGTGCATTTTCCGTGCCTTGGCATGCCTTTCCCATTCCTTGCACATGCCTTGCAATATAATGAGTAGACTGCGGATTTACAAGCAAATGCATATTTCCCTGGGATTAATATTCCTTGATAATAATTGAAAGATACATGTTTCATGCAATATTAAAGCGATTGAGCCACATTTATAAATGCTTATTGTGCTTATTTTAGCGTTTTTGTGCTTATATCTTTGTATTTGATTATTATTGCTTATTTTGCTTTTTTAATGCTTATATTTGGTACTTTTTGGGGTTAATTTTTAAACAGACAAAATCTACAACGACAAGTTTCTTATGAAACCAAAGAAGATTAACAATAGGCGCAAGTATTGTTAACGTTCATTGGTAAAACCAGTAAAACCAAAGATAAGCAATGAAACTAAAATATTTTCCTAGTAAATTCAATTGACTTGTTTTGTACGAGGATTAACAAAAGTAGTTATGTGTAGGTATACCCTAAATCCTTGAATAGATTCTTGCTAAAGAAGGCTGCTTACTGACAAGTCTGGAATTTTCCATCCCTTTGAAATTATTGTTTTTGGATGTTTGTGGAGGATTAAATTTTTAACAAGTATTTTCGGCATGGGATTCTTTACAATTGTACAGTGGGTTCACAACCGAATTTATCAAATTGCAGTTGAAGCAGAGAGTTGTGCCCCGTGTATTTCCATATTAAAACATAGTGTTGTGTTAATTTAGTTATGGGAAAAGTCAAAAGTGCAAAAAATGTTCTAATAAAACAATGGATAAAGGACCACCCGTGCTTTTCATCCGATGGTGAGGTGGTGTTTTGTAATCCGTGCAATAAGGAGGTAAGTTAACTTTTAAATATAATACTAATTTGGATTTTATGTGGTGAGAAATATTCCTTAATTTAAAGTAATTAAAAATTTGTAAATTAATAAAGCATTAACGTATTATAATTTAAGTATTTAGATCTGTAATTCTAAGAAAAACATTTAACTATGTAGTTTATTTTTTAAGTCCCTATATAACTGGATATGTAATTCTGTTAAATAGGACAATAAAAGTTGAAAACGTTCACAGTAATTTTTTTAACTAACAGTAGTGGTTTTAACAGATTATTTCTGCTTGAAAGTGTTTTTCGAGCTTATAAATGCTTATTTATGCACATTTATACATATTTGTGCTTATTTATACATTATTTTGGTGCTTATTTGAAAATTTATACTGCTTATTTTAATTGTTATATGTGCTTATAAATCCGCAGTCTAATAATGAGAATCGGCCTTTAAACAGCAAGACTCCGCAACATAGCGATTGGTAACTCATTGTTATGAAAAAATTACACAAGAGGTCTTTTTGTTGTTGTGTTATTAAGTTTCATTTGTTTTACTTCGAAATGCAGAGTTCATAAAAACTCTGTATCACATTTGATCAAAAAGCATGGGGTAGTGTATTGTATACTTAGTATTTATTAAGAACTTGGACGTAAGTTTACTGACTATATTTTACTTATCAATGTTATACATCTGATTTTTCTTTTACAGAATTTTATCGTACTTCACGTACCATTACTTCGTTTATTATTTTATAAACGGGGGTACACGCGATTCTCGCGTTTTGCGTGCTTTGGGGGGAGGGGGTATTTGTGATTGTAGGTTGTAATAGCTTTTGTTTTAAAATATCACACCTTGTTGAGCTGGCTTAGTTGCTTGAAAAAAGAAAAAAATTTACATTTTTGTACCTTTTCAGATTTTTGACCCTGTAGGTATCTGTAATTTAGCAAGTTATTAAAGTAACTAAAATAAAGGATTACATTTACTTACATTTGACGTAAAAATCACAAAAATGGGTTGATATTTGGTAAAGATATACGAATTCGTTCCTACCTACTTAAAGTAAATTTTTACCAATTATTTAAAAAAATGTAAAATGCAAACTTTTTGGAGTAGATTTGAGACCAAAAATACATAATGGCCCTTTCACAATATTAATTACGTCTTTGCACATAGTCTTTGCCCAAAAATTAACGAAAATATAACAAATTCCGTGTGAACTTCATAAGGATAGTTTAGACTGAATTTTGAATGTAAAAGAACTCAATTTGGACACTGGCAACTTTTTGGGAATACGAATGGCCTTAGGGAGAACGTTTTAACATTCATCTTTAACTATAGTAAAACTAAAAATACCATAAAACATAAAATGTACAAATAGAAGCTGGTCTAACGTTGCATAACATCTGTTTTATAGAAAGACCTTCTCTACCTTAAACAGTTTCAAATTTTTGTTTATTTCACTAACTAAAGGCCACCATTTACACGTATATGTACAGCAGTAAATATGGATTTTACTTCCTCTTAATTACAATATAAGTTGTATATTTAGAAGTACAGTCAAAGTATAGGTATTCTCTTTGGTATAGTGTAACGTAACAATACACTTGCCACCTACTTTCATCAATAGATATTAAGTTAAATATGTAGACAAAAACATTTTTCTCTGTGAAAACATTCGACTATATATGTTACCTACGACATCGTTCATCATTCAAAATCTCTAAATTCGAAATAAGCACACAAACATGTACATTTCAAAAGTTATCGAAAGAAGGTATCGGGACACATAAATTAGTCTACGATGAATGCTGTTACTACTTTTTACATCATTTTAACCATGATAATGTTAACGCGAGGCATAATAGAATCATTTTTCATCATTTAAATAACTTTTCAACTTGAAATAATTAAATTTCCATGTTACCGAGAAAAAGTTTCCGATACTTCTCATTTTGAAAATTTTCGCGAAAATACTTTCTGGCATTGTTTTAATGTTCGAAATGGGTTAAGGACCTCGGACAGACAAACTTTGCTGTTTACACAAAATTTTCACCCAAAAATAAGCACAAATAGCGAATTCTATTTTACAACGTAATCTCCATAAGGAAACTGAACGTATTTTCTAAGTAAAGAAAATATATTTAGACACAAATACCGCTTGAATAAGATGACGGACTTTTATACTAAAATGTTTAAAACTTACTTTGAAAAAAATTAGTGCAGATATTTACGTAGTTTGCGGGGTATCTATAATTGTAGTATTAATTTGTAGGTTATAAATTTATAATAGCTTTGGTTTTAAAATATCACATCCGCATTCGTCAGGATTCGGCGACTGTCGGAAAAGTGCACAGCAACACAAACATATACACACGTCTCGGTTATTATATAGTGATTGTATTGACGGTAATAACCATTATTTTACTCATTTATTACTTGTACGCATATCATTTTGTTCTTATAGCCGAGCCTGATGATGGTCATAGACCGAAATCGATTGCGCTAATAGAAAAATTAAAAATACTTAGCTTAATAATTTACCATTTCCATATATTACATAAGCTAAAATGGAGTAAGTAGGTACTTCATAAACTCTATAATAGGCTTCATATCATTTGGGCGTTGTCTTACGGGAAATTTTTGAACATGTTCAATTTATTTTGATGGTACAAATTAGTACAAATTCAGATCTTTGCGTATCTGCCTTTTTTTTGTTTGTTTTATTTATTTTTGTCTTTTGGTCCTGCTAGCTTAATATGAGGCTAGCAGCGCCACTGTTTTTTTCAAAACGGCAAGGAGTACAAAATTTTTATTAGTGATACAAATTAGTACAAATTGAGATCTTTGTGTTTCTGCCTTGATCTTTCCTGTTATGTCTTTTTTTCTTGTGGTCCTGCCAGCTTAATATGAAGCTAGCAGCGCCACTGTTTTTTTCAAAACGGCAAGGAGTACAAAATTTTTATTAGTGGTACAAATTAGTACAAAAGAAGTACTAAATAATTAAATAGGTCCGACTTGATTCTGCCGATTTGGTCCTGCCAGCTTATGAGAGGTAATTGCGATATAATAACATTTTCAGCCGATGGTTATATCCGTGTTCCTTTTCATACAAATGGATTAGGATAAAACCTGAGTAAGGTTATCCTTTTTTACGCCAAAGGGAAAACTATACTGGCTTTACAAAAAAGCGAAATTAAATTTTAAAAAGCGTGTTTCTTATTTTATGCCAATTTAATGATTCGAATTCAATAGATTTGCTAAACTAATGTTTTGTTTGATTACTCATAATCTTCAATACATTAGTTGTGGAAACTTTTTCCTTGAAAATAATTATTATCATTTATATTCATTTTATACTACGAGTATAAAATGAAAATGTAGGTTTAGCTCCAGTGTTATCAGGATTGATTGCTACCTTTTTGTCTCTTTTAGGTTAATCCGTCAAAGGACATTTTACCGAGTAAAAACACATCTCGCCTTTTTATTATAGGTATATATTTTTTTCTAACCGTGTAGTACCAATTAATTTTTCTAATTTTAAAAATTATCGGATATAAAAATCTTGAGGTTTATAATTCGATATTAGTTGTCTAGCCAAATTGGTTTTGGGTGTAATCATACTAATAATCATTTTTACACCATTCTTTAATTATCTGTCCTTCTCGAACACATTGAAATTTAAAAGGAGCTAGTTTTCTATAGATAGAATTCGTTTATACGAGCAGCGTCTGTCTCGTACCCTAAGTATAAAGTCTTTGGGTTTGGACCCCCTGCTCAATAAACAAGTGGTCGGGTCGGATATTTTTTGCCTGAACTAACATAAATCATGTAGAAGCCGATATTTACGACGAACGCCGCTATGCAATTATATAAATGAGAATGCCAACAATTTATTCATTTTGATGCTTTTGTCTTAGTTCTTTTGTAATTCATATTGAAAGGATATCAAATGATACGTTACGGATTCTTGTAGAAAATAACTACAGTAAATTACGATTTTATAGATGTTCTGTTTTTTTTAATGGCAGTCGTTTATAATATCTCAAGTGACACCTTAACAGAAATCAAATACGGATTTAGATAATCATTCTAATCCGGAACGTAACAAGCTCACCACATCCTTTATTATCAACCACGAGTTTACGTCTTACCGTGTTTTCGATTTCGTGGGAACCGCCGAAGATCACAATTTCTAAAGTTTTTTTTGCCGAAATTATAAAGCAATTACCTACGTACAAATAAATGAAGATATTATTTTTGGTATTCGCAAGGTGCATTATGAAATGCCCAGCATGTTGAATTTTCATACGTAATCGTTACCGTAATAATTATACCTATTAGAGGTATAGTTCTAGATAACAGTATCCTTGTTGTTCTGTACGGCATTTTTTATCAAAATGTAACTCTGTTTTGATCGCATGCTGTATCACTTGTATACTGGGTGGTCCATTATTTATGATTACAACCTTTCATTGTTCATAAATGTTACGGAGGTAGTTATTTAACTAAATATTTACCGTCAATTTGTGTGTTTTATAATGACGAAAGACTTTTAACTTTGTTTTTACGCGTTCGTAATGTGATCAATTAGTTGTACTTACATTTGTGCTGTTACAAAAATAAAACAAATTTGTTCGAGGCGGCCTGTTTAGCCGTAGAACTAAATATAAGTAGTCATTTGTCCGTGGCCCGGTATAGTCGAGGTAGTCTTTGTTCGCAAGTCATTCAGGCAAACTCAAGAATGCAGGCTGCTGCACTTGGGTTGCTTGCATTCAACTGCTTGCCAAATTAGAGGTTCTTGGTCGAAGTACCTTATCCACTTTTCAATGTGTTCAAGTGTGAGAATGACGAAGTATGTACTTTTGTACGTAACTACACATTTGAAATATTTAAAGGCCCTGTATCCATGTTCGAAATGCGTTCACGAACATAATTTTCTAGCATTACCATTTAAGTCAATTTTTGAACAAAATTTGTTTTCGAGCTTCAATCAAATTATGCGGAATCGATCGGTAACAAATCTTTCTGTCGGCTAATTGTTGATGTAAAATGTATTGTATTGCAATTTGCAGTTGGTGATATGCCATGGGATGTCTTTATATCACAGTAGGTACGTCATACGCCGAACGTTTGTATGGTCTACACTACACTCTACATAATCGACCTACGCATTATTCGAAAATTTGAAATTGGATGTTAACACAAACATTTTGGAGGTGTATAATGGCATAAATAAAATGAATAGGTAAAATAGGTGAGTACCTACTAAAAAATAAGAAATTAAAATGCTTTCAACATTTATTAAGAATGCCCGAAAACAAACAGGAAGAAAAGATATGGAAAGCAACACCAGTGGGAGTGCGAGTTACCTTTTTAACCACAACATCAAACGAACGTATACGAAAAGCAAGAGTAGATAAACAAAAAAAATTATAGATACGTTTTAAATTAATTTCTATTAAATGTAGATTTTGTGCTTGTGAAGTTACATTTATTAATGCGCGACCCGCATAAGTTTGCCAACAAACTACACCTTCTTATTAAAAAACAAAACAAAAATTATTACAACTTTTTATTCATGATTTCGATTTAATTACAACTGGGAACGGTTTGATTATGCAAAATTGTAGGAACCTTCATTGGAAAGAGTAAACTTCGAGTAAACACCGTATTTTAAGTCTTCCCTGTGTTTATACACTAAATTGCGTATTTCATGTTACAACTACCTACCAGTCCTTTCATGATGTACATCAACAAGAGACAAGATATGTATAATTGTATATAAGGGTAACATCAATATTACATATAAACGCGTATTACAAGCTTCAAGAAGGATAGCTTATTTTACAATAAGTTACCTTTAATTACCCACTAATGAATTTAAAAGTAGTGTGACTAAGTTACAACTTGAAATCAAAAGCATTTTATTCCGCGAATTTCCTTTCTGATTCACACTTTAGTGACATATAATTTTGGCTATTAATGTGTGTTATACATACTTATGTTTATATAAGTAAATCTACTTGAGTCCGTATTAAGTATTGTGTTAATTAATCGGGTACGAAAAATATGTCGTCCTATTGTTTCTCAGAGTTCTCTTTCATACGTTAATTATATTGACGTCGCTTTTAACTAAAGGCGACTGTTATAGTCAGCTACAGGACAGCACTTTTGCAGCAAACGTTTAGTTGAATTACAAATTATTGATTATAAAGATTTCTTACGTGATGTTTCACCGGTAGACTCGTTGATAAAGGTAATATAGGTCTTTTATTTTGAAGGAAAATCTACGATTTTCTTTCCCATTTCCATTGAAACTTTCGTAGTACTTCTTCCAATCGTAGGTATTTTTTTAAGAAGTTATAAGAAAGTCTTTAATAATAATTAGAGCAATGTTCACATACGATTTTTTTACACAAGTAGGTATACTTTGAGTTAACAAATATAATGCTTGGGTTGAAAAATGAATGTGAAATGCTCCTACTCCCGTAAATTCTTCCTTCATTCACATTCATTTAAACTTGGGCTAATAGTAATCGTATAGCTTTCGCCTCGGTAATACGCTTTTGGGTAGGAATAGGAAGTACTATGGTCTCATGTTTAGGGCACGTTAATGACTGTTTGGTGATGAGGGAATTCCCTTAGTTATGATTAAGCAACTAATTCGAATTGAAATCCCTGAAAATCTGCTCTTGATAGATCTACTTTCGACACAAAAGTATATAGGTATGTATACTCAAGCTTAAAGCTGAATAAAAAAATAACCATTGGGCCGATTCGAATGGACTTGCTGTTTAATTAAAGCCTGTTTATTTCTACGTTGTTTAGGTGTAACAACTTTTTTAAAATGCACTTTAAAAACCATTTGTACGGCCGAACTATGCAAAACGCCACCATAGTCGGTATTATAATCGCGTCTAGAGTTGCACGAAAAAATCTTCCTGTAGCTTTTCTTATAAGGACTTTGGACCTCCAAAGTTAGCTTTAACTAACTTAACTTTTACTGTGTAGGCATCTGAATACTTTTTGGTAACTGGTAGAACAGCTAAAAACGTTTGACATAATCTACAAGACTCGTTCATATCTAACTCACTTTCTTGTGACTCAGAATCCCCGAGACTGATGATAAGGGGTTGTACATCAATTATATGATTATTCAATTTTTTGGACGTCCTTTATACAGCTTTTCCCATTTAGGAGTGTGTCTCTACACGGATTTAACAGTGCTCCTATGCTATTTTCGTTTTTGGACGCATTTTCTTTATTAACTTTTGCCACTTTGTTTTTCACATAAGACCATATCAACCGGTAACCAAATTAACTGTACATCTGGTCGTATTTCCTTGAGAATAACATTTAACCATTTTTGCAGAGTTGTAAAGAAAGGTTTTTGGAGAGTACAGCTTTTGTTGAATCTTGAAACTGAGTTGCGTATGGTGGAAGTTGAAACTTGTTTTCTTATTAGCCAAGCAATAATGTCACCTTTTTTCCACGCCTTGTTTAGGTTTTTGTAGAAGGTGATATGGTGCTTGATCTATAACAATTGCTGATTTCTGTGGTAGAGCCGCTAACACTTTTCCATACTATTGTTCAAAATGCTGTACGTTCATTTCATTGTGGTTGTCCGACATCTCCTTCTGACCAATGCCGTTTTTTTAGTAGCATTTTCACTATTCACATTGAGCACTGCAACCCAGCTTTTTTACGGATGCTAGTGAAGTCCAAGGTATTCAGAAACCTTTTGGTAAATTGCATTATCCTGGCACCTTTCTCCTTCAATCTTGAAAAATATAATTGTACTCAATTGCAATTTCACCTTCTGTAAAACGTCGTTTAAGAAGCATTTTTTAAACAGCTCTGATCACAATTGTAATTAAAGTGTAACTAACTATAAATTGTAGGTACCTACCATCATTTAAATTTCATAAATAATTGCATATCTATTATCACAGTGATTCATTACATGTTCGATATATCATATTAGTGAAAATACCTTTGCATTGCCTAAATTATTATCAGAGTAATTAATTATCTTATCTTCAGAATGCTATAAACATTACTAAAATTCACTGTTTTGTTTTCAAGGACGACCTTGTCTGGTAGTTGCAAATTTTTGTAATTGTGATTAGTAAAATATTAGCAAAGACAATTATAAAATCAGAGATACATGCATAGAGCGTGAAGGTAACATTTTAATGGACTCGGAACACACGCGTATTAACAAAGGTTGAATTTACAACATATTCAAATTTGGTGCTATTTGAGCCAGTAGTTTTCGTTTTATGTCAACTTAGCTATGGCGTCGCAAACCCCAAAAAAGGGCACTTTGCATCCTTTGGCCATAGAAATGGTCCAAAAATAGTAGTTTACGTAACAAGTCCCGAAAGTGACCTTTTACTGGACAAGTAGGCAAATTACAGGACGAGCCGCAGGCGAGTCCTGCAAGCCTGCGAGTCCAGTAAAAGCACTTTTGGGACGTATTACGTACAATATTTTTTTTAAAATCGTCCAGAAACGGGAAGAACAATTGACCATTCTAGGCCGGAAAGTAAAAAATGAGTCCGGTAAAGTAAAAATGAGTCCGGTAAAACTTTTACCGGACTATCACAATGACTTTCCGGCTCAGTCCGTCAAAATGACATTTTCTAGCCTAAAAATAATCCGGAAACTACTACTTTCTGGCCGATTTTTAAAAAAAGTTATTACACCTAAACAACGTAGAAATAATCGCACGCTTTAATTTGTTTGACACCAAGCCCATTCAAAGCGGCCCAATGTTTATTTTTTTTTCAGCTTTAAACCTTAGTAGCTTTTCCGCCGACAGTAGACTCACGCATTACAAGTAAAAATGCGAATACTACCACTCCTGGCGTGGCCTCTATATTTTATTATACAGTGCGGTCCAAAGGTATGGAATAAATTCATTTTTAGCGTTATTATGTACTTTTGGGAAAAAACCTGAAACACGTCGATTTCTATTTATAATTTACCATTTTCTCGTATGAAAGTCTTACCACCCTCTTGCACCCCCTCGGAGGTATGAGCAACCCTTAAAAAAATTTAAATACGAACGGGTGGCTTGTGGCACCTTGTTTGAAAGGGATTTTAAATCTCTATTCAGCAATATAAAAATTTTTAAATTTGGTACGCTCGTAACTCAGAAATTGAATTTTGAAAAAGAAATAGTGTATTTTTAGATTAAGTGTTCAAAGTGACCACCAGTCACTTCTTGAAAAATAACTAAAGGCGATCATAAAATTATCTGTTTAATTTGAAATAATAATCAGGTATTTTCTTATTTGTTCTGATTCTGCTGAGGAAAAAAGCGTTTAACAAAAAATAACAAAAAATTTAACTACATGGTAGACTACTTTATATTTGTAGTTATTTTTGACAGACGCTTGTGTATTGCCAAATTTTGTTTGTGTGTGCATTTCAGTAAATAAATCATGGCTCAGTTAACAGAAACACAGAGAATAGACATTTTAATTATGATTGGATGTGGTAATAGAACAAGAACTCAAACGAAGGTTTGTGAACTATTTCTTTTTCAAAATTCAATTTCTGAGTTACGAGTGTACCAAATTTAAAAATTTTTATATTTCTGAATAGAGAGTTAAAATCCCTTTCAAACAAGGTGCCACAAGCCACCCGTTCGTATTTAAATTTTTTTAAGGGTTGCTCATACCTCCGAGGGGGTGCAAGAGGGTGGTAAGACTTTCATACGAGAAAATGGTAAATTATAAATAGAAATCGACGTGTTTCAGGTTTTTTCCCAAAATTACATAATAACGCTAAAAATGAATTTATTCCATACCTTTGGACCGCACTGTATAAACTATTACTTATAAAGTGTGCCATTGCACAATTAAAATAGATCATTCAATTTGTTGTAATATGGAATCAAAGTCTCAAGAGCATTCAACTAAAATTTATTACGCCCTGTCTTCAATGTATTGGAAAAGTGACCTCAAATTCCTTGTCTTTAGGTCAATTGACATTTTCACAAAATTTTTTCAAACATTTTCGTTATTTAGGTGCTTGGCAAGATCCTCGTTCAGTAAGTAGCCCAGATTATTTTGAAGTCAATACGTCGCGTTGGGTCATTCAACGATATCATCAGATGTAATTGTGCTAAACTTCCGGAGAGTTGAAGAACTGGAAGGTAAAGACAAAGAATGTGAACATACCTAAGCGACCGTATAAGATAGGGCCGATACCGAAGACGATTCGGTCAGGAAACACTCTTCAGTAAGATTCGCTTTATCCTGTATTCGGTTGTCCGTTCCTGGCACAATTTGCCTCTACACTGCGTTTTCGCATCACTTCACTTTTCGCCATTTACTCGAAAACCATCTAAATAAATGTAAAATGATGCAACGAATTTCGGTTATTCACCTTGTTTAAATCATAGGAATTGATTATTTTCTCGAATTACTGGACGATTTAGTCGTCTTGTATTCAGTGGATGTAACTCGGTATTAGAAAACATTTTAATGAAAACCTCAAAATAAGTACCTATCGCACAAGTATGAAGATGATTAATTACTGAACATGTATGCATCGTAATAAGCTCCAAAATTCGTAAAAGAGCAAAGTTTTAAAGTTTTTCTTGTGCAGCATTTTTACTTAATTACTCCAATGCAAGATTCATTCAAATATATTCAAGTACAGCGGACATTTTCTTCTGATGTGTTGGTAATAAAAATGTGATAGAATTGGAATGAACTATGCTACCGTATATAAATGTACGATATTAAATCGTTAATCAAGTAATTGTTGTTACTCGACCTCGTACATACGTATAAACTAAACATAAATCGGAATGCAAGTAAAGAAAAACACATTCCTGTTTTCGCCCATTTACATAAATTCAATTTTTAAATGGAATCTCTACATTGTAGGTACAAAGTGGCAGATTTACATTGATGTGGAAATATAGCGTTAACTATCGCCGTTGGCTTCATCCACTCATAAACATGAAAACGTTACCTCGGGTATTACGTTGTAAAACATTTAAACATAAATAAATAACAATTATTGCAAAATTATGTTTTGTTTATTACATGCCGACGTAGGTATTTTAGAAAAGTTGTTACTCCAATATTTATTGACTTTTCTCTTTTTGATGCACCTTACCTTTTTTTCTACTTGCCATTGTTGAAATGAAACTCGAAGTAACCCAAGATCTACAGTGGCTAATTTCGAGATTTTTGTGTACCTTTAGAAAGTTAGTTGTCCTAAAATAAAAAGTTCGTAATGTAATTATTGGCGTATAATAGCAAAACAGGAACCCGGTGTGTGTTGGCCGCATTAATTAAAAGCTTTATTATAGGTGTGGGTACATTTTTATGAATTATTGGCGCGCTTTATGTAATAAAAAATTAAGCTTACGTAATAGAAGTTGCGGTTTTTTCAAATTTTTCTTTTGGATCTTGTTATTAGCAATAATTAAAATTTACTGTAGGTTTTAAATGTTTATTATATCTTTTTTTGAACGCCCTTATTACTTCCAGAGAAATTTAATAGCGTTCCTTAACCGTTATAATATGTATATAAATAGATTCATATAGTTTTGTGAATAACTGCGGCATTTTTACCTTAAAGTAGTAAGTACAACATGAAAATCGTTGAATTTATGTAAATAACGAAATAACTCGACCATCGGTCTGCTGGTACAAAATGCTTTAGAAATGGTCACTTCTATCTTTCGCCCAACGTTTCGATTAACATTTGGAAAACAATTTACGTACTATGTAGTATGTAGTTCAAGCCTTACATAAAAATTCTATATTACCCTTATAAGGAATAACTTTTAGGTTTTTTGATTTATTTGTTTTATTTGACTGAAATTATGTAATATACAGGGTATACCACGGAACCCGTTCATTAGAAGTTTCTGGGGTCTCTTACTACTTATGAATTTGAAACTTTCAGGTTAAGGATAACCCATAGCCTTCTTTTATTCTAAAATATTGTCGATGTTGTACAACTTCCGGAAAGACCGGAAATCGCCATTCATATTCTTATTTTAAATGGAACACCCTGTATATTGTTGCATTTTTGGATTATACAATCGATTCTGCGTTAATCTGTATTAGATTATCCTATAGCCCCTAGAAACACATAGTACCGACACGCTGGAGCAAACCTGACATCAACATTGACATACGAAAAATCCCTAAGGCCATTGACGCTAATTTCAAATGTTATGATTTATTAGTTGAGGTTAATTTTTCATAACTAATGTGATTAATTGAACCATTCATTGAATATTATTCAATAATTAAACTGTGAATTAAACCTAGAAAATTAATGAAAAATGTTGAACGGCCGTTTTCAGACTAATCGGGCCCTCTCATTAACTTTCGTTAAAGCCTCAATAGTTCAGCGTCATAAATTGCAAATTATACAATTTGAATGCGAGCAATTCACATTACTTTAAAGGATGCATTTAATTTAATTACTTAAATTACGGTAAGTATATTCTTGCTAATGAGGGGAAAGTGAGGTTAACCATGTTTTTGTCCTACTAAGGTTCGCAGGGATTCTAAATAAACTTTGTCCTTTTTTGCCACTGCTGGTGCAACTCTTGTAAAGCAACCTGGCACTTACAATAATTTACACTTTACATGTTATTTACGGAAATTTTCAGATGGAAAGATTGCAATGTAAACAAATAGAGAAAACAGCAAAAGCGAAAAAACACAAGTGGCGCTTGCGCTGTTGCGCTTTCTATTCACGCACTTCATCCGCTTAGGGAATTTTTTAGTGTTACAATTGTTACCAACCCATTTTGCTCCAGTCGGCAAGATCAAACGTTGTCGGTACTATGTGTTTCAAGGGGCTATAGATTATCCTATACCTATCTTCAACTGTTTTTGAGATATTATGATTTTTTTGAAAAATTTGCGCTTTGCGGAGGGATGTTTAATAGCCCACCTTTTGCTCTTCTTTGAACGCAAAACATTCATACTTTACAAACACGAAGTAAAACCATAAGGGTTCACAAAATGCATTTGCAAACCTATCACAGATTATACAGGGCGTTCAAAATTAGTGACAAAGTTAAAAAACTTCAAACACCAAAAAGTCATTTTTTTTAAATCGAACACCCCGTATATTTTTACATATTTGGAAGGCGATTTAATTTACGTATCGATAAACTATAGGTATCCCTATACCTATCTTTAGCGGTTTTGTAGTTATTAACACTTTTTATCTAACATTGATTAAAACTGCACTTAAAACTTATCCGCATTTGAAAGTAGGCTATGAGTATGCGAAAATAAAATATGGTAATGAGGGTTGAGTGGAAGAACAGGTCTCTACTTTTTTTGTAGACACCTGAACCCACTCCTTTTGAGAACAAGTGTGCAGTTTTAACGTATTTTGAACAATCTTATGTAATTTAATAGTTTGCTCTCAATAAAAGGTATTATTATTATACTTCGGTTTTTATCGATACTTAGGCCAAGCCTGGTTAACTAACTGCACGGATCGGAATCAAGTAAGTATTATTATTATTATTATTATTATTATTAGTATGATTAGACAAACGAATGTTTATCTGGATGTCATGCTCATTAAAGCAAACAGGTGGTAAACAGTAAACAATTTTATAAAATGGAAGCAGTTAACGCATATTCCAATACTGATATTTTGAATTTATTCTATTCCATTTTATAGTGCTTTTTATTTGTTTGTTGTATAAATAAGATCATTAAATTCGTTTTGTAAAAGTAATTGTTTTTCCTGTTGTCATACTCACAGCCTACTTTCAAATGTGCATAGGTTTTAAGTGCAGTTTTAATCAATATTAGATAAAAAGTGTTAATAACTACAAAACCGCTAAAGATAGGTATAGGGATACCTATAGCTTATCGAAGCCTAAATTAAATCGTCTTCCAAATATGTAAAAATATACAGGGTGTTCGATTTGAAAAAACTGACTTTTTGGTGTTTGAAGTTTCTTAATTTTGCTACTAATTTTGAACGCCCTGTATAATCTATGATAGGTTTGCAAATACATTTTGTGAACCCTTATGGTTTTACTTCGTGTTTGTAAAGTATGAATGTTTTGCGTTCAAAGAAGAGCAAAAGGTGGGCTATTAAACATCCCTCCGCAAAGCGCAAATTTTTCAAAAAAATCATAATATCTCAAAAACAGTTGAAGATAGGTATAGGATAATCTAATACAGATTAACGCAGAATCGATTGTATAATCCAAAAATGCAACAATATACAGGGTGTTCCATTTAAAATAAGAATATGAATGGCGATTTCCGGTCTTTCCGGAAGTTGTACAACATCGACAATATTTTAGAATAAAAGAAGGCTATGGGTTATCCTTAACCTGAAAGTTTCAAATTCATGAGTTGTAAGGGACCCCAGAAACTTCTAATGAACGCGTTCCGTGGTATACCCTGTATTGTTTTTTGTTGCCGTTTGTCTAATCTTCGTGAAGTGAGTAGCTTTAACGTTACTTGTTATCCGGATCACTTCGTGAGCCTTAAGGTAAAAAATGACATAGACATTATGATACTTCGGTTTTCTTGCTGATCGAAACACATCTCTTCCACGATTATTAATTTTTTACAAATAAAACATTTAAATTAATTCCTGCTTTATGAATGCATCTTTATTTTTGAAAATTTTTGAAAACTGCAGTATTAAGCACGAACTAGTCTGACCATAATAACGATGTTAGAAGTAAAGGTTCTTCATTTTATTTTTCTTAATCAATTTTCAATCCATAAGACCTACTGGCTCCACTTGTATTCTTATTAGATTATAGAAGACAATATTTGTAGTACGGTACAGTATGATACCAAGTAGTGTATTTTTCCAGGTTATTCCGCCAAGAAATATAGCCAAAAAGGAATTTCACTAATTTCTGGAGGTCCAATCTGAGAAAAAGGCGCTTTACGGAACGTTAACTCTTATGCACAATGTGTTCGACACTAATCTCAAGAGATCTTGCCATTTTTCGTATAGAAATTCTTCGATTATTGCAGATCAATTCGTTGAATGTTATAAGAAGTTATGGATATTCACTTAAGAATTTCTCTTCAATTCACATCTTCTTTTGCTAGAAATTTGATTATAATGCGTTGCACAACTTGGATATGAACTGTTGTTTCGCACATGGTAAAAATTATTGAACAAATATTATGACAACGGTATTGACAGATTGCAAGGCTTCTACGTAGCCTATTATATAACATCGGTTATTTATTTCATCACCTCGGGAGCAATATTCCGGTTTAAATTTGAACCCTCTTCGTTTAATCCACCAGTTTCATCTACAAGAACCGACAAGAACGGTAATAATGTCTATCGAAAGCCTGTTAATTCACCGCTTTTTCAATTAGGATAAAATAATTTTCAAAAATTAAAAAATATTAGCATCAAATTCGAATAATTTTTAATATTATCTTTTTGACCTGTTGCCTATTTATTTTAATAACCAAATCTTACTAAACTCATTGAAATAATTGTGTTATGGTTACTTATTATTAGGCATTCTGATTGCAAAATTGCGAAAATCCTCGTTTGACACTCTTTTAATAAGGTTTTGGAACGTAAGGTTCCTAGTCTTAGTGTGCCTGCTATTCCAATACAATAATAATAACTATTAACATGTAACAATAATTGAGCTAAAAAAATTACAACAAATATTCAAATAGTCCCCCCATTTTGATGTAAACAATATCCCACTCTATTATAAAAGGCCCTTGGAACTTGTGCGAGTTGTTAGTTAAACGAGTGCACATTCGGCAAAGATTGCCTCCCTCAAAGAATTAATATTTAGGTGACGATTTTTGTAAATTTTGTATTTAAGGCAGGGTATGGAAAAAATCGATGTTTTTAAAAAAAAATCAAAACACTTGATTTTTTTGATTTAAATCGATTTTTTTGATTTAAATCGATTTTTTCATGTACATTGATTTTTACAATTACAATTGGAAATAATCTATTGGTAATATCCCTTTTATTTTGAGGGTTTATTGCGTTTATTGGTTACCTGCTTAAATAACAAAGGAAAGGAAGGCTTAAAATTCCAAAGGTGAAGTAAAATTAAAAATTGCAATCTCATTAATGTGCCATTATCATTGTACCATCAACAATAGCACTAATTATCCTGACTAATTAATAATTATATAGATCCATTCTACAGCTACCTAATACCTATGTAATTTTAGTATATAGGTATTCTTCAAGCATTTATTTAAATTTTGTAAATGTTACTAAAATAGCTTAATGTATTTGTTCTGTTTATCATTTTGATTTAAATCAGATTTTTTTAAAAATAAATCACTTGATTTTAATCGCGATTTAAATCAATGATTTAAATCAAGCGATTTAAATCAAACATACCCTGATTTAAGGTGACCCCACAAGAAGTCACAAGGTGCTAAATCGGGTGATCTGACCGACCAGTTAAACCTCGACCAATTCAATGATTAGAGAAAACTTCTCTAATCAGGTTTTTCTTTTTACGCCTATACCAAAATGAGCTGGACAGCCACCTTGCTTAAAGCAGACCTCCCGATTTTTATTTGCAACTTTGTTTAATGCAGGACCTACCTCCTTGGTAAGAGTTCCCTATAATTTTCTGAATTTAAATTTCCAATTATTTCAAACGGTCCAATGATACGATTATTAACAATGTCTGCCCAAATATTAATTGTTTGAGGTTACTGGGATCTCGTCGAAGGTTGTAATCTCGGCTTTTGTTGCGCCCAATATTTGGTATTTTGTACGTTTGGTTCATTATTTAAAGTCGAGGTGCACTCGTCAGTAAAGGGAATCGATGAAAGAAAGTGGCGACCTCGATAAGATAAGTTCCATAACGTTTTCACAAAATAAACGCCTGCTTTCTTCATCTATTGCCAACAAACAACTCTTGACGGCACTGCTGCTGGTACGGGTGAATAAAAGTGTTTCTTCAGGAAATTCCGCACACGCTCCCGAGAAACATCACATTCTTCTGCTACAACTCTCGTACTTGTTGGATTTTCATTGACTAAAATGACTTGCTCCTCTACTTCTGCATTCCCTTGCCTCGGAGCTCCTGTTTCATTATAAAAATACATAAATATCGAAAGAATACAAAGTAAGCTCACCACCCGCCCCTCTGTCGTACTGCTACACTTGCGGTTTCTTCAAATTGTCTTATAAATCGTTGTGCTTACAGACGATATGGGTCGATCATCGTACTTAACTGAGAACAAATCTCGAACTCTTCGCACACTGGCAGCGCAGCTCTTAATACGTGTTTACAGTAATCACTCGTTCCTCGTTACAATAACTATTATTATTATCATTATTCACGGTTAAACTTTTCAGGAAAATAACGTATTACATAAACATAATAAAAATGTTTGATTTGATAATATTACAAATTATTCGAAAGCTTCTGTTTTTCCGTTAGTATAACCTATCTCTAGAAGTAAATTCTATTTACCTTCTATAATTTTAGCACTATTCAATATATCTCGCATATTATTCTTTGCTTACTTTGTGATTTTTTCGAACAAGAACGGAAACTTTAAAAGTAAAAACATCGTAAAATGATAAATATGACACTTTCTATATTCTATTAACCTTTCAAACAGTGACTTACGACATTCACATCAAATTGTATATATCATTGAATAAATTTATTCAATGATAATTAGTAGGTATACATAATAAAATGATATTTGACTTATTAGTCGAAATGTTTATAAAATGTAAAAAATTGGAATATTTTTTACTTTTCAATATATCTTCTTCAACAATTCCACCAACGATTTAGATTTTCATTTTATTGTGTTTACTTCAACAAGTTCCTTATTTTATATTAATAATAAGTGTTTTACAGGATTACGTTTAACTTTCACTGCCTTTTGCCATACAGTATAAGTTAATTAGGTACTTCCGTCCAAAATATAAGTTTTTCGCATTTATGCCAAATTACGACGTTGGAATAAGATACCTTTTGTATTATGATTTTTACCTATTTTACTTAAGTATCTTTATATTATATTATTGAAGGCATTTAAAAACTATAGTTTAAATAATAGAACTGTTATACCTTTTCAACATTACGTTTCCATAATTTAGTCATTTAATAAACTAAAATACAACACGTGCCTATATCAAGGAATGTTGTAATATTTGGGAGTGCCTTTATAGAGTTACCTTTCAGGTCTTCCGGTCATGTACTGTTAAATTGCCATTACCTTCTACCCACTATTTTGAATTGACAATCCTTTATATTTTGCAATTTTAATCGTGCGATTAATATAGAAATACTTGTTTGGGTTATGTTTATTTATAAACATATGTACGAACAGCGTGTACCTACGAATACATTCTTATAATTATTTTAATGGTTGAACTCACAAGGTTAATAGTATTTATTTTATCTTAAATTATTTAGAACAATGACCTATTTGACAACGAGTTGCTCTTTCTCTGTCCAATATAACGTGTGTAGAAACCAAATTGATATTTTCTCTAAATTATTAATATTACAAATGATAGTAAAAGTGGTTCGGCTTATTTTGTTTAGTAAGCTGACCATCAAATAGTATAATTAAACTAATAATACTACATTAGTATAATTGCGTGAAAGAGATTTTTGTTCTCTTTCTCCAGACGATGGGTGGCTAAAACTCTACAATAAATGTTGACCTGTACTATGTAAAACTGCTATGTGTGTTTCACAGAGCAACGACAAGTTGAATAACGTCTAGTGTATTTGTGTTGCTCAATGGAACAAATAGTATGAAGTTTTATTACATGTTCATTGTTTGTTAATGGGTGTGTGACCGTGTGAGTGTACGTGCGGCTCGGCTCCATGGGTGGGAACTAGACGGAAGTGTAAGTATGTGATTGCACTTTAGTGACGTCAATCATATGCAATCAGCTGATGCTGTAATAGAATACAAATATTGTCTATTAATTGATACGGATCGAAATTTATCATTTTAGTGAGCAATTGTCTCCTCTGCGTAATTATTTCCGCTACTTTGTCAAAAGGATTATTGATTACGGAATACGTTTCAAGTAAATCTTATGGTCGTACCATCGGACATTGACTTTCTCATATTATTTCGGATATAATTATTAAACAGCCTTCATTAAGCTAACCATAGGTGAATGCTATCAAAGGACACGGTCGTATATGCAATAGGTAAAATGCGAATGCTCTACAAGAGGACCTTGATAGTGTACAAACTAAACAGTTTTAGTATTGTTTACTGTGTACCTTAACATTCGTTTTATGTGCTAATCATTAATGAGAATATTAAATTATGTGATCAAAAACTTCCCCGTTAAATAAAAAAATCGCTCTTTGTGTCCATCTTTTGTGTATCTGTCTGTCTTCCTGTCGGATCATTTCCACCTACTTCCTTCACAGTTTCTTCACTCAGATGCTACAAAGTTCACACATCTAATTATGTGAAAAGTGGAAATTTAAATATTCTGTTTCCTTCTAAAAGTATGTAAGTACTAAATTTATATTATTTGTAGGTAAGTATGTGTACTAAATTGTGCGCGTATATATTTTATTTTAATGCCGCGCCGCCGTGCAAAAATAAATATGTTCGCCTCGTAGGATTGTAATTTTTGTATATTATCAACTTCTTCAATTTTAACAGTTTTGAATCACGAACACATAAGAGTGGAATGTGGAAATGCTTTAAGAGAGTAGGTTCATAACGATATGGATGGAGATATCTTTCCATAATTCCGACTTTGTGATGAATTGTAAAACAACGTGATTATAAGATCTTCGGGCGAAAAGACATCGCACTACGATGCTAACGACAAGAGCAGCTTTTACTTATACAGACAAAATATGCCTGATACGTTGTCTACATACCATCTATTTTAAATATTAGAATGGGTGTATGTTTATATGTACATATTATAAATCTAAAATCGCAAGCATTTGGAATATTTAATTAGATAGTACTTATTACTTTTGATAGTGAAAGTAACGTAAACACTACATTATTTGACATTTGACGTATCCAATCATTTGATTGGGATGATATTCAAAAGTAGATGTATAATTGAAGGGTGAATTTTTTGTGTTTAGTATGAAGATCTCGTAAACTAATGGTGATAGAGAAACGATTAAATGGGGTACGAATTTACACAACACTATATTTATCTATGCTTTACACGAGCACAATTTAATGGGGTTGTTTTTTTGAGAAAATACATGGCTATTTTTTCCACGCAAAATTAATTTTTTAGTGTCTATGGCTCTGTTATTATTGACTTTAGAAAAAATACGTAAAGGAAAACAAAAATTCATCAGTTTATATTTATATATTATATATTATTATATTTATAATATTGAAGTATTTCATCTAATATTTTGTATTTCTCATTCATAATTTGTGTATGTCCTCGGTTTGTCCTGAGAGTCGAATACTCCATATATTTACATTCACGTGTGAAGCATGTAAGACAATTGGGGCATTTCACGTTTCTTTTACTTAGTAGTTTATATAGTTATGTAAATTACGCACAACCGTTGAGTGAAATAGTATATTACATAACAAGTATGGAAAGTGATAAATAACGCACAAGCGGGAAAGTTGTGCACGAGGCGTCAGCCGAGTGCCGGCAATCCCGCGAGTGAGCTAGACACTTTCCTACGAGTTTTGTACACTATTTTTCCCACGACCATAAAAAAAATATTTTTTAAAACGAATTAAACCATTAAACTACTTGCTAACAAAATTAGTGACAGCGCGAATAAATTCAAACTGTCATTTTAGTTGTTTGATCCAGCCGCCTATTCGAGTGTGAACTGTGCGTTATATTTCTAACGCACAGCGCGAAACCAAATCGCACAGGTTTTTTACATCGGACGTTATCGTCAATTTTCGGACATACGTAATTGTGCGTTAGGAGTTGGTTTCGTATATGGTCGTGGGAAAATTATATTTTCACTCAACGGCACAACCTTCCCCTTATAATAGTTTTAATGAAGTTGAAGACGAAAGTCGATTACTTAAAACGATGAAAATGATGTTCTATGAGCGACATATTGCCATTATCAAGCAATTAGTTAATTCCGAAACTTCTGGCTCATAGAGCATCATTTTCATCGTTTTAAGTAATCGACGAGGTAATCGACTTTCGTCTTCAACTTCATTAAAACTATTATAAGGGGAAGGTTGTGCGTAATTTACATACCTATATTCCCCCCCCCCCCCCCCCCCCGTGAAGAATGGACTCTCCAAAGATAGTTTATATAGCGGGAACCAAACTATGGAATGGACTTCATTCAATTACGCCATTTCAAACTCTAATTAAGGAACAGTGAAATTCATAAAGGTTGTTCTCCATATATTTTCATTGCTGTATGTATTTGCTATACGAAATATCTTTGTCTATACTATATCTATAGGTACAATTTTTTTGGCTTTTGATCTTTGATCCACACATTTACATCAATCAATCTTTCCATCAACCATTACAACGCGTACGTAGATATCTAGTCGCACGGTCGTAAGTCGGGTGAGTACGGTGTGTGAGATACAAGTAGAATTTGGTGATTGGCCAAAAATTGCCCGGTCGAAACGGCAATGCTGGCGTTTTGAACCATTAAACTGTTTTTGATTTACTTAAAGCTTGTTTACCTAAACGTTTGAACCAACATTTGATATATTTCAGTCGCTGTTTCGTTCAGTTTATAACCACATTTAATGGAAACTCTTTGCTCCTCGACTAGCTCCATTAGGTACAGAAATTGCAAAATGTTTAAGACTTTCTACTTTGATTGCTTGGTACGTCTTATTCAAATTCTTAGAATTTTTCTGCATCATGTTTGCTTTCTTTACCCATTTTATGGAGAACTTTTCTTCCATTTTGCCAGTTTTTACCTCGTCTACGGCCAATTTCCGGATCCATCGTATTTATTTTTCATCATCTACAATTGGAAAATGCAATTAAATCACACAGTTCCAAATTTGGTTATCGTGTTGATTTATTGAAATTTTCACATATCCAAAGATGTGTATTTAAAGCCAGGAACGTTTTCCGCCTAAATGTAAATTAGGGCAAAACTCAAGTGGAATTTAATTCTTTTCTTCTTTGCCTTTTCTCGAGCAACCCATTTAAAAGTTTGTAACATGTCGTTGTTCCCTTATCATCGTCCTTGTCTAGAAAGTTTCTAATATTTCGGGTCGCATCAGCTATATTCACCTAAAACTGTACGCATTTCT
Source organism: Pyrocoelia pectoralis (assembly GCA_036250285.1). NCBI lineage: Eukaryota > Metazoa > Arthropoda > Insecta > Coleoptera > Lampyridae > Pyrocoelia > Pyrocoelia pectoralis. Next base: position 13,386,283 of record CM070075.1, read on the forward strand.
TCTTCTAAAGAATTTATTTAGTTAGTTTTAAAACATTTTACTTCCCTTATTCTTTCAATCATAGAAAGCTTCGAAACCTTTTGTTGAATTATATACCATATTGTAAATTCAACTGAAGTACATGTATAATTTATCACAGTTACTTTTTGAAATCGCTACAACACAAATTCTGAGGAAGCTGAGGAATTTTTGATATTGTGTTGTGTCTTGAACTTGAAGAAGTCCGTTTACTTTTGAGGACCGTTTCTTTACATTCAATTCCAGGTATTAGGGTTGCATTCAGTATTATACTTTTGTCTATGCATTAAATTATGTGTGTTATAACAACGTAACTTGCACTCGTTACTTTATTGCAATTTTGTTCATATTTCACCGTCTTGTATATTTTAATAATTCAAGTAGTTCATAATAAGTATCTTTGGTAATTTTCTCCAACTGTACACCTACATTTTTATGTATCACAGGCCTTCGGGATTTCTCGAAGAAATTTTTCCATGAAATAATTGCAAATGGGCAAGGTTATGAGAAATAAACTGATGCTTTCGTTTATGGTATCTGCTCGTTTTAACCTTATAGAAACTTTTTTCCTGCATACCTCGAACCGATCGTCATCAAATATAGCCTTTTCGGCTAGGTTTGTCCATGACACAGTTATATAATGGAATTCTCTTTTTAATACAGAGCTGCTTATTGTACATCTTTTTGTTCTTTCAAACAAGGCAGTTGAATCTTTTCACACAATTGACTTAATATAGTCGTAGCGGTACATCTAAATGTCTGTCAAATTGTGCGGGAAGTGTGAAATTAGGTACACTTATTAATTAGATCAAAATAAACGATTTGACCCGCAGCACCCCTATTTTCAACCCTTAGTTTTCAAAAGTGCCCCGTATTTAGTTTTTTCCATCCCCTAACGATAACTCCTTTGTTTACAATTTTTAGAAAAAAATATATTAATAAAAGTTTTAGGAATTCTTATAAGGAACAATTTATATTAGCATAGAATTTTCACAAATATCAACCCTTATCGAGATATGTGGGAAAAACTGATTTTTGCAGTTTCATTACAAAATCGGTCATAGTTTTCTTGTTTATCGTTTCTCAGAAAAATTATTCAAATAAAAGATGTAGATATTAATATAATCAATATTTTAGATATATATAATACTTTTACAGAAAGCAACCCTTAACAAGTTATTTCGATATTTCTGAAAGTAAGCAACCCTTAAGTATGAAATCGCTCATATCTTTTTATTTGTAACTTATGAGGAAAAACATGTGAATAAATATTATAGAAAATTATCTTTTGGGTATTTTATGAAGGTATGAAAATTTCTCAAAAGTCAACCCTTAACGAGATATATCGAAAAAACCAGAAACTGTCAATTTTCACATAAAATCGAGCATAACTTTTCTATATTTCACTACAACGACATTATTGTTATATAATTCGGTAGGTATACGGATGTAGAAAATATAAGTAAGGGGTAATTTTTTTACAAAAACTCACCCTTAGCGAGATATTTTGACAAAAACAAACTTTCGGCACTTTTTAGAAAAGTTTTCGTAACTTTTTCAATTACGATGGTTAATATTATTTCTTCGCGGTTAATAATAGCCAATTACAGTGCGTTTCATGAAATCATAGTGATTTTGCACCATATCACACTGGTGCGGGAATTTTCAACGTACAAAGTGTAGGGTTTATTCGCGGTAATCTAATTAAAAAGAAACAATCTAATTGTACCCAAAATGCAAACATAGGTCGATTTTGATATCAAGGAAGACATATTTTGATGTTATTTTCTTGGGGGTGATTCTCACCTCCAGCGCTTCACAGGGGGTGACATTGAAATTTCAAATAGGGGTCATGTGATACATCATTGGAAAGCTAATTCCTTGGCCTTTTCATTTTTGCATTTTTTTTCACTTTATTTCTATCAGTAGCTAAGTAAAATACTGAAATATTTATTTAAACACATTTACGTAGCGGCCGTCGCGGCGTATGGTTTCGCTCGGGTGTCGCATCTCCTTTAGACATTTTACATGCGAAAATAAAAGGTAAGCAAGTTAGTATTATCTCACCGACTCGTATTTCAGTGAGAACAACCAAATAGAAGACTAAAAAGGAGATGCGACACCCGAGCGAAACCATACGCCGCGACGAAATTTCAATGTCACCCCCTGAGAAGCGCTGGAGGTGAGAACCACCCCCAAAAAAATAACATCAAAATATGTCTTCCTTGATATCAAAATCGACCTATGTTTGCATTTTGGGTACAATTAGATTGTTTCTTTTTAATTATATTACCGCGAATAAACCCTACACTTTGTACGTTGAAAATTCCCGCACCAGTGTGATATGGTGCAAAATCACTATGATTTCATGAAACGCACTGTAATTGGCTATTATTAACCGCGAAGAAATAATATTAACCATCGTAATTGAAAAAGTTACGAAAACTTTTCTAAAAAGTGCCGAAAGTTTGTTTTTGTTAAAATATCTCGCTAAGGGTGAGTTTTTGTAAAAAAATTACCCCTTACTTATATTTTCTACATCCATATACCTACCGAATTATATAACAATAATGTCGCTGTGGTGAAATATAGAAAAGTTATGCTCGATTTTATGTGAAAATTGACAGTTTCTGGTTTTTTCGATATATCTCGTTAAGGGTTGACTTTTGAGAAATTTTCATACCTACATAAAATACCCAAAAGATAATTTTCTATAATATTTATTCACATGTTTTTCCTCATAAGTTACAAATAAAAAAGATATGAGCGATTTCATACTTAAGGGTTGCTTACTTTCAGAAATATCGAAATAACTTGTTAAGGGTTGCTTTCTGTAAAAGTATTATATATATCTAAAATATTGATCATATTAATATCTACATCTTTTATTTGAATAATTTTTCTGAGAAACGATAACAAGAAAACTATGACCGATTTTGTAATGAAACTGCAAAAATCAGTTTTTCCCACATATCTCGATAAGGGTTGATATTTGTGAAAATTCTATCCTTATATAAAATGTTCCTTATAAGAATTCCTAAATCTTTTATTAATATAATTTTTTCTAAAAGTTGTAAACAAAGGAGTTATCGTTAGGGGATGGAAAAAACTAAATACGGGGCACTTTTGAAAACTAAGGGTTGAAAATAGGGGTGCTGCGGGTCAAATCGTTTATTTTGATCTAATTAATAAGTGTACCTAATTTCACACTTCCCGCACAATTTGACAGACATTTGCGATTTTCTCGATGTACCGCTACGACTAATAGCAAAATCGTAGCTTTTAGTCCAGATTCCTTTTTAACCTTGGGTATACTATCAATGAGATGTTTTGCTAACCTTACAATGGTTGTATCGAATCTTTTGTAGTCAATAAGGTATAAAAATTGATTAGTCACACATATTTTATGAAGACTTTTTTAGCTTAATAAATCTAAAGAAGCAATTAAATACTGAAATGAATAGAATCCGCTTTCCTAAAATTAACAATTTTAACTCCTCCATTGACTATTAAAACTCATTAAATTCCATTGGCCGCTTTAGTTACCGCTCGGTTTAACCCCTTCTGAAAATGTTCACGTGGTTTAAAAAGAAAATTAATTTTAAATTAACGTTATTATCAGACCTGGTTTTCCAAGAAGCTCCACTGCAAGATTAATGTTTATGCAGATCAAAGCTAATTCACGTATTCATGTGAATCATCACACCTTTTTTGTAGTATTTATATCTGAAGACCATCCTGTTGGCTTGCTTACACCAAGGAAACCACCGATGGTCAGGAGTTAATTTATAAGATGCATCTCATTTTAAAAATTAAATGACCAGTAAACTGCCACACAACTTTTCTGTGTTTTAAATAAAATAGTTTTTTCCATAATAACTCAAAATAAAATAGTTTTTGCGTAATAACTCAAAAAAATAAAAAAATAAATACATAAGTATAGTTGTAATAAGAAAACGATTTCTGATTTTCTCCTAAAATAATATACGGGATATGTCATAAATATTTTTAATATTTTGGTCATTTCCGGCTAGGCCGGAAGTAAATTGGTATACTTATTATACTCGATTAAAAGAGTCGTATGTCCTCTACTTCACTGTACAATTTTATTTCTTCATCTTTGTTAGCAAAAAAGTTATGAATTTTTAAAATTTTCAACTTCAAACATTCAACCTCCTTCCCCTATGGGAAATAAGGAAATAAATGTAGTGCCAGTAGTTTTTCATGAACTATATGTATAACATTTCAAAAAATAAAAAAAAATGCTCGGAGTTGATTTTGAGAAAATCAATTTTTAATTTTTCACCAATTTTGGGCACCAATTATAAGTAAATGTTCTAGACATCCTTTGGCTACAGTTTTCAATTTTCAAATTTGAATTAAGTTAAACGGTTCTTAAATACACCCTAAAAAGTAAAAACTTGGAGAATTGCTATATTGGCCGCCATTTTGAATTTAGAAACAAACCAAAAATGACGTTTTACTTGTAACCATGTCTACTAACTTTTCATCAAGGGAAATTAGATTCGTGTTAAAATTTGAATGTTTGCTCCCAAAATAACGCTCCTAATTTTTTGAAGAGAAGTTAGCTTTACCGATGAAGTTTTTTTATAAGCCTTAGTTTTAAATTTCATCAAAATCGGTTTAGTAGTTTAGGCTCCACAGCCATAACGTACGCGATCACCCACGCACCCACAAACTAACATTTTCGCCGTCGGGGCGCCATTAAAGTCAAAATATACACCCTTGAACATCTCGAGAACGACACATCCAATTACAAAAGGAAAAAACGTTTCCTTTATTTTTTGAAACCTATTGAGTCATGATATGTAAACATCACCCTCACTCTCCTGTGGGATGGAGCGGGGGTGAGTTTTAAAAACTTAAATGGGAACACCTATATTGCACTTTTGGATTCTCCATAAAAAACTATTCGCAAACCCCTTTTTTTAGGGTGCCAAGGGGGAAAATTGCACATATCCGTAAAAAATGATCTTTTTTTACTTTTTTTTCCTCTAACATTTCTTCGTGATTTACAAATTGTTCGTCACTCTCTTCGCACAATGACTCATTTGTGCAAAATCCGGGGTGCTTGCTTGTGTCTGAGGGGGGGGGGGGGTTGTAGAATTCGCGCCTTTTGATACTTGTTACAATTTAATTCGTAAAATATTGAATAGAGCACATAACATGTATAATTTAATAAATACCTATTTATATTTTAGGGGGAATATAGCAATACAACTAACTGGTAACTGGGTGATTGGATCCATCGTTGGTTGTTGATAAACTCGAAATGGGGGATCGTACAAGTTAAAGGTGAAACAGAAACTCTAAACCTTCCCCATAAAATTATTTATTCATTAAATGTTGAATCGACGTGAAGCGAGGATTAATGTTTAAGAGTTAAAAGGGCGTTAAATGTTGAATCGACGTGAAGCGAAGATTAATGTTTAAGAGTTAAAAGGGACGTAACATGTTTCGGCCGTAGCCATCTTCAGACGTTAAATATAGGGTTAATGGTTCTCCACAGTCGGAGGTTACATGGTGAATTATTAAATTATTAAAACATTAAACCATTATAGCTGCATGATAGCTACATGTGGGATTACAAAAAATTTCTTTTATGTCTTAAGATTAATTAACACAAATAACGTAATTACAATACAATCAAGACAAGGTCTTGTTACATTTTAAAAATTTTTTCTTGGAAAGCGTGTTAGCGGCGACATTTTGTTTGCAAGAATGCTTTACACATGTCATTCTTGCAAACAAATTGTCGCCGCTAATAATTTAATAATTCACCATGTAACCTCCGACTGGGGAGAACCATTAACCCTATATTTAACGTCTGAAGATGGCTACGACCGAAACATGTTACGTCCCTTTTAACTCTTAAACATTAATCTTCGCTTCACGTCGATTCAAGATTTAATGAATAAATAATTTTATGGGGAAGGTTTGGAGTTTCTGTTTCACCTTTAACTAACTGGTAACTAATAGATCAACTGTTGGACACGAATTGCATTTGCAATTCTTGAGAATTTGGTGCATGAATAAGGTAGTCATAAAATTGCGAGCTAATCGACAACCGAGCTGTCCTTCCGAGTTATACCTATTGTTTTTTTGAGTTGGATGGAGCATTACGAATTTGGGTTAAGAACATCCAAAAAACTCAATTTTAAAGCAACATATTATGAGTATGAGTAATGTATCGTTCTCGAATACGTAAACTATGACAACGCCGGGAGCCCATGTCATAATTGAGCAATCTTGAGCCTGACATCATTGCACTATTTCTTCCAGTATCCAATCCACTTTCATTATTGCTCATGTATTGTTCAATAATCGATTCATTCATTCATTCAACGTCTTACCACCGAAAATTTATTGCAACATGTCGTCATCTTACTGAAACTTATAGCGTTTTATCGTTCGTGCATTGTGTTTTGCCAAGCGTTTTATTTGTTTTTAATCTTACAATCCGTGGTACATCACGCATAGTGGTTTTAAATACGTTTGCGGAAATGCGTAAATAGACTGAGAATTTTCTGGAAATGATTACTCAGAGTAGCGGACATTATTGACTTATAGTGGTTTACACTTTGTTACACAAAACAATGAAAGACTAACGCACAAATGAGAGAAAAAAAAAACAAAAATGACTTGTTGAAATTGTAAGGTTAACGATCTAATTATATGACCAACTAAAACTTTCGTAAACTCAAAATGAGTTCGTGCACCCACTTATTTGAACAATATAATTTCGTTTAAATAAAATTATTCAAATATTTTTCCTCAAACTTTATATTACTCATTCTTACTATCGTTCTAACGTTTATTTTGGAAGTAAAAACGATATCGCCCTGATCCTCTATATTTTCTTTCTAAATATTGTCACAAATTGAAATTTATAATTGGTTATTACGGTTGTGTTTATCTAAAAATATTACAAGCTGCGGGGTTTCGTATAACGAGAATAGACGTAAATATTTGTTGGTTAAGGTTTAAACAATATTTGCGGTTTAATTAAAAGGACTTTGACGATAGAGCAAGTTCAGTAAAAATAAGCAATTTTATTTGCGAAATTGATTTTCTTAGCGCTTCTAGTGTGCTTTATTTTGATAAGTAATAAGAAAAAATAATTAAAGAACAGATAGGATATAAATAATGATATGTTTGGATTTTTAATGCATTTACATATCATTTACAGTCATTAAGTAGGTATAATGAACTCTCATTTAGTTTATTTTATTTGGTTGTATTTAAATAAATCTGTAAACTAAAGAGCAAAAAGGGCGAGGAAATGTTAAGTTATGGTTTTGGTGTCAAAAACAAGTAATGGGCTAAGTATAAGGACACAAAAAAAATGTGGATTGATTTATCAGAAAGCCTTTAAAAGCATAGCGCAATCGTGCCATAAAGGAATGGGTTCAAACACGTTGAAACGTGCCGTTTTACTAAATATTGAATTTATTCTACAATTAAGTCAGTAGCGTTTCAAGTAATTTTACATGTATCTTTGCCAACAATAAAGGTTTACTTTTATAAGTGAGAACATTATTGTAACACAGAGGTACAACAATTTCGCAACGAATATGGGATATAAAAAAACGTAAAGGCGCTTCTGTTAAAAGTTAAATGAATATAGAAGTAAAATAATATTGCCGCCACCTTTATGCTTATTATCAGTGGCGGATTTAGGGGGGGGGGGGGCTTTAAGGGCTGGTGCCCATGGCGGCAAAAATTAGGGGGCGGAAAAATTACGGGGCACCAAAATTAATTGAAGGAATCTTTTTGAAAAAAATTACTAAACATTGGAAAATAAAATTGAAGTAGAAATACGTCAATACGAGCTGCAATTTAGATAAAAATCCCAAACATCGTTTACGCTGCACTTTCAGTTTATTCAGTCGGACTTATTTAAATATGGTCCTAATCAGATGGATTATCCTATTTGGCCACTGGCCATAGGCTTTCTAAGAATTTGCATGAACATTTGCCGATTCTCGTCGTCCAGATGTAGTATGTTTTATTGTTTTATTAATGAAATAAATTCTATTTATTTTTAATAAAAAATGTTTTCTGGACTTCAGACTTGCATAAATACCTAAGGTCTATTCCTGTGGTGAGGGATGTGATGGGGCGGCACTTTTCTTGTGCCCCTAGGTGGCAGAAGCATAAATACGCCTCTGCTTATTATTATTATTATTATTACTATACATATAAGGTACCTCTCTCCATGTATATTATTACCAGTAAAGTATAGTGAAATGTTAGCCATCTTTTATAGCGTCTAAATGTACTTTCAAAAATTGCTCAGAGATATAAACTTAGGGATTACAATAACATCAATAACTTTGAAGAATTTGAAGAATTAGCGGTGAAGATTAGGGCTGAAATGATTAATGAGAATATATTGAAGGATTGTATTTGTACATGTGTAGTTGGAACCAAATTAACTTGGGTACGGCTCATGACGTAAGTACCACCTACGGCAGTATAGGGGACGGAGCCAAACCCTTATTGTGAAATTAAGGCCGCTTTTAGCTAAAATTTATGGGAACAAATTAGTTTGATGCTAACTGTAGTAGCGAGGACTGCAACTTTACATTAAGAATATGTAGTTTAGTTGGATTACCTACCAAACAAGACATTGATGTTCAATTAACGCACCAATATGAAAATTTATATATGTTTTACAGCTTCGTTGTCAGTGACGACTACTTGCTACATGTATTTGAATGATCGGGTTTTAGGCGATCCTCTACAATTCACTGGATAATCTTTCCAGTGGTCATAGCTTCAGTTAGTAGACAACCCTGTAATGCTTTGGGGCACTTTCCCGACAAAATTGGTGTATACATAGGAAACATTCTTTTGGTAAAATTCACGTGGTAGCTTAAAATGTATGATGACATCGATGCAACGTATGGACGTTTTTCTCACGAAATAACTGCATAAATTGGGTAAATTTTGTTCAAAAACTTTGGATCTGGCCCATATATCGGAATGATATTGAATAGTTGCACATCTAAGGCCTATAAGCTATAATCTAATAAAAATCCAAAGTCGATATGGGATGTAGATAATTCTAAAATTTTGTCAGTCAGTTTTTTACTTCCGATCGACACAAAGCCTTGTAAACTTTGTGACCTTTGATTATAAAGTATAAAGATTGACGGTGTATATGAACAACTGAAAGTAGTTGCGTTTAGTTGGTTGACATCAACATCAGATGGCGATAACCTTTAACTAAATTTTATTATTTGTAATAATTTGTAATTAGATGCAAGTTTCTCCTTAGCATCTTGCTATGATTATAATAGAAGTTATTAACGAGGTTCTAAAACGTAAATCTAGATAAAATTAGCTAAAAGATATTGATATTAATTAATTGACATCAACACCATGACCAATGACCAGGCGGCCATACCATTTCACTGACTATAGATGGGCAACTCATCAAACGATGTCATTGTGATCCACAGAAACGGTACTTCTTTATTATTTGATATTCAAAGCTGTTTACCTAGGGATCTGAAAATAAAAAAATGGCGTTCTTTCTCCATTTATAAAGATCGATTGACTGAAAAGAGTTACCCGTGCACACGGTCGGGTGGGTGGACGAACAAGTACACAACACTATAAAAGATTTGAGGAGATCTTTATGTTTGTTTTAAATTATTATTATTAACTTATTCTAAACTGAATTCTATTGTCGTTGTAGCATTGTTTTGGAGCTGAAATTGATCGCAAACTGCCTTCGACAGTTTTTGTAGTCCAACGATTATGAACGTTTTGCCTAATATTGTTTTGTTTGTTCAACGGCGACCAAATTCATTTAAAGATCTATAATAGCTGAATGTCACCTCAGTCGTTTGTCTAAAATATATTCGTGTTACGGTTTCCGTTACTTATATTTACAGTGACGTTGTTGTGTGCCATAGCATCTAATACTTATACTCCCAATTTTCAGTAAAAAAATTTGCGAACAAGCGTGAGAAGAATGAACAAAAAAACATTCAACAACAAAGATTGCTAGATTAAAAGGGTCATTTTTACATGTGGAGATAGTACGCAGACTTAGCCATTCCATATTGATTATGCTTTATGTCAATATAAATTTTATCTTGTTGTTACCCCAAACGCAAGACTTATCCTTGTGTATTTATTTTCTATATAGGTAGATACTAACTAATAATGATTTGGCACTTCTTCGAAAATTTTGGTAAGGGTGTGAAGCAAATTTTGGCGAGGTGTGTTAATAATTATACAGAGTGTCCTAGGTTTAATGATCACATTTTAAGGTGGGTTGCTCCTATAAACATAGGTCCTAAAATTCTTTGTTTCTGAGATACAGGGCGTTACGATTTTCTAAAATGTAAAGGTTACTTCCGAACTGTGAAAAATATTCAAACCAAAATTGGTACACAAGATACATGGACAGAGCATAAGATGTATGGCAACCATCATTTTTGTACACAGCCAAGGTAGGTACATCTTTTGTGAAAAAAATGACAAAAGCAGCCGGACGGTATAACAGAAACGAAAAAAGCCAAGAGACATTTTTTGTTCAGAATTGAATGCTCTATCGAAAGAGGTATTGAGAACTTTTAATTCAGAGCCGTACTCTTTTTATTTATCAGATTAGTAGAACGGATTATGGTTGATTTCAAAAAATCATAGCATTCAGTCGTATGACCCTTTGTCCATGTATCATGTGTGCCAATTCTGGTTTAAATATTTTGCACAGTTCGAAAATAAATAAATAAAAACTTTAATTTTTAGGAAATTTGAATGCCCTGTATCTCAGAAACGAAGAATTTTAGGACCTATATTTATAGGAGCGATCCACCTCACAATGTGTTTTCCTACAAAATGTCAAAGTCCTGATCATTAAGCCTGGGACACCCTGTATATTGGCATTGGCACCCTTTGTTTTCATTCTTATTTACAAGATGAATTAAATGCGTTAGGGCACCTCAAGTATAATGTTGCAATTTTTGCGGGTGTAGATTGTTAGTTGCTTTTTCGGAGAATTCACAATATCACTGAAGTTCCTTCTTAACAAGTAGTTAAATGTGGGTGGACGTGATATTTCAGTCTGTACAGGTTCGTAGTGAACCTTGTTAATTAAGTGAATAGTTTACATGTAGGTATAAGATTTTCATAACTCATTTCTGCCTCCAATAAACCCTTTAGCGCACTTTCTAAAATGATAGGTACTATTGAAAATTATTAGCTCAATGTGGTTCAATTCTAAAAGACCTTATTATATTTTGCCTTATCATATACAAAGACCTATCTTTGGGATTCGAATGGAACACACGTGTCGTCGTTACTCTTAAAAGCCGTAGGGGAAGTTACCCAAGTTTATCATGTAAGTCAAAGAGAAATAGTTTAATTGGGTTTGTGTCTCAAGAGGGCATCACATAATGGAAAATTGAAATAAAATGCAATATCGTGAACAGGAATTAAAGATATTGAGAACTATGATTTTATTCGCTACAGCTCTATAATAAATATTTCCATGAATTGCACTTGACTTGATAAAACATGTCAAACAATCAAATGTTAAAAAACTCTAAACATGAGCATTGGTCTTAGTCTTTATTTCCCTCACCGTAATTTCCTTTATTCTCAAAATCTCAAGTGATACAAAAAACACTCGCCGAGAATATCTCGTAATAAATTGATTTTCTAGAGTTAATATGACTTGCATATTGAAGTAATAACTTCCCTAAAGCCGTTAAATTTTTACAGTATCATGCAAAGTTTTTAAATTAAATCAAACAGGTATGCATTTAAAAGTATGTACTTCTTACCTATTTCATGCTTGGTTTAGTAAAGGAAGTACATTTACAGTGTTTATAGAAGACGTTAAAGTGTAGATGACCTCCACCAACTCTAAAGTAAAAACGATTTTAAATCAAGGTGTGTATTGATTAAGTAGAGCAAAAAGGACAAAATTAAGGATGCGGTTTTCTATTAATGAACTTTATCGTCCAGTCTTCGCCAAAGGCATATTCCGGAAATGCCGAGAGACTGACGCGTCTTCATAATCTCTTAAGCCGCCTTATACAACGGTTTTATATTATCTAATTATCTCTTATACATCAATAAACTTTAACATTCTACTGTATATTAATTTCTTTAAATATTCATTTAAATTACTTATTGACGGGAAACTAACGGATTAAAGGAAACTGAACTAGAAAAATAACTTTAACTAGGATAGGTTTAGTTTCTAAAGGTGTGGAAAAAGGATAGATCTAGAATTCATAGTATCGAAATGTCGGAAACTAAACTTTTAGTTATACTGTTGTAAAGAAATCGGTCTCACAAGGGACGCATCTGCTCTCGGTTCTTGCTGAATTGTTGGGGAATCGAAACTTGGAGTAAGGATAATTGTGTGCTAACAGCAGGGGTGGTTAACCACTGTATTTACTGCACTCTGCAGCTATTTTACTTTGTTCTACTTTTGATGTTCTCTTATATACATTAGAAATCGTAAACAAAATCGATTTAGTTTCATATTCATGTACAATGATATGGATTACCTTTTTATTAATGTGTACACAAGAAATATCTACAAGTTTTCAATAAATGTGAACGCAATTACCTCAACGACTGTAAAACAGTTATGGTAGACGCCTGGCGCCTTATTCTTCAAATAGGATTGCTTTAATTAGCAAACTATTAGTTCACCTGTAAATGGGTCACAAACTTCAGTGATTTTAAGAAGTTTCTACATCGTACCGTTGAGTGAAAAGTATAATTTCACACTCAATGATCGTACGTTAAAAATCTTCAAGATTCGTTTCAACCGGACAATAGGTACAAGTTATAACAGTTAGTTTTAAGATAGGTAGTATTGGCTGCTTATGATCATATGTGGTTAAAGCCAAATTTATATACTTTTTTCGTAGAAGCTGGACGACAAACACAAAACTCCAAAGTCAACAAATAAGTTTTAATTATTACGAAAGCATTGGTATACCTATAATGTTTGGTATGTTGTGGGAAAGGGTTTCTTACTCAGACAGAAAGCAGTGGAATATTAAACTTATTGATGGCACAAGTTATTTGCATAGGGTACATTTTTAAATAACTCGCGATATCGACTGGTACCAATAGCTTTACTTTTATTACAAAATAATGATTCACTTTGCTTGTTTTTTTACTATTTTTAAGAACAAATGAATGTTTTCACTTATTCTTCACGTACATTAACCACTTCTGTAAAAGTTAAAATGCGGAAATTCATTGTAAAGAGGTTGAAAGTTTTAGAGCCATTTCCATAACCCCTTTTGCCACTAGTGTTGGATTAATGCCGCAGTTTGGATCAATTACGCCAGATCGTATCCATTTTGAAACGGTAATGTTTGTAATTTTCTTTTTTAAGCGCACCGCTTCCTTTTCATTTGATTCCTGCGTTTTACACTATTCTCGCTTTTCAAGTATGTATTCTATTTCATAAAAGATAAAATTAAAATTGACTGTAGTTAGAATATGTTGTGTTTAATCATAGGTACACGTACTCTCTCTCTTCAAGTCAAATTGGTAAATAAAGTAGGTAATACTGCATTTGAAATAGAATCTATGGGTTCCTAATTTTATTAGTAATGCTCTCTTATTGTTACCGTTTCAAGCTCTCTATAATCATGATATTCCAATTGTCTAAAGGTATTCCTTATGTGTTTTGTATTAAAAAGTTTTAGGTAATTAAGTACAACCACAGAATAAAACACAAGTGAACCAGAAGCGACACTCTACTAAATACGTGTTGCACATTTTCTTATCACTTGAACTAACAACTCCGCCTTCTGTGGTGTAGAATATAGCAAGCGCATTGATACATTATACATTTCAGCGTATGTGTACTTAGCGGTGCCCGGTGCGTTGAACTCTTATTGCGAGAATTGTATCGGAATTAGTTTTATGGTGAACGGCTTATCACATGCGAAAATGTGTGGCAAATATTTTCCGTTTATGACATTTTTTCATACGATTTCAAATTTAGAAAATAATGAGAAAAACTACAAACCACTCCTCTTTTTACTAGCCCTGCTAATGCAACAGACAAAGAGCATCACACGACAACGGGCGTGGTTGCGCCGGCAACATAACTTCAAAGGCGCCGACGGAGAGTGTCGCTTCTGTATCACTTGTGTTTTATTCTGTGGTACAACTGTTGACTATCTCTATGGTATTATTTCAATCTGAAAGGACCCCAGAAGATGAAGGAAACCGTTTCAAAATGTTTGTTTTTATTTTTATTTTATAATTTATATTTTTTCACCCCTTTGAAGCACAATCAAAGTACTTTCTTATATCGCCCTTAAATGCTCTTATCTATAAACCGAGTTCGTTAGGTCAATAATAACGGTCTATTTTCGTTTCCTAATAACTGTTTCAGCGGTAAATTCATGACTTTCTGACTGTAAACAAAGTCTATTGTATTTCCTTTTCAACTTTCTCTTCCGCCATGCTTTGTTCATCTTCATCTTATAATCATCCCATCACTGAGGTGACGCTTATTCCTTGATAGTTTTCGTAATTTTACGTAGATTACAGACTGGTAGATTCTCTGGAACATGCTCCTCGTATGTGGTGCAATTTAAATGAATCGTTTTTTATCAAATCGGGTTCTTATCGATTCGGGTCTGTTGGTTGTAGTTTTTATATCTTTCTTAACCTCTGTCTAAGTCATTTCCATTTCCTGTTCAGCTCTTTTCTCTTTCTCCATCTTCTCTGTTTCTATAAGGATTTCTCATAATGCTCTATCCCTACCTTTTCTTGTATGTGCTTACTGTATTTCTATAGGTATGTTTCAATCCTTTAAACGCTTTTCGTTACTTAGAGCTATGTCGAAGCACTTTTTGCCATTCTATTTTTCTCTTCCTTCATGATCCTATTCACTTCTGTGTTTCTTCTTTGTAATTCGCCTATTCGCAGAATTTAAAATATTCGCTCTAATGGTTGGCTATATTAACGTTTATTAAATTATAGGTACCATATTTTCTGGGCATCCTTATTATCCTTGTTTAGAGTACTTTACGGGCGTAGAGCTTCTTCAATAATCGGGTTAGCGAATTCTCTGCGATGTTTGGATTGGGGAATGAAAGGATGCTTAAGCTACAAAAATTCCATGTTAGTACAGCTTCTTTTTAAAGTGTAGGTCTTTTCTTTTGACAAAATACGTATAAATCAAAGTAAAAGTTGTTAGATTCTTATTTACTTTTAACGGTTCCGTCTTTACCTTCAGGGCCAGACTCATGATGAGCTTTGTAAATTATGTTAAACAACATATTATTATCTGCAAGATAACATTTACGTTTATTTTATCAGCGGAATGATTCGCCTTTTTTACATTACACGCACTTAAAATTTGTGATAACGTTTTAAAAGGCACTTGTTTTTTTGAGATAATTGCAGATTCAAGTTCAGAAGTCAGATGTTAATGAAGTGATCTATTAAAACTTTCATTAAATCGTTCTATTTTGGAACCACACGAACCTTCATACTCGATTTTTTGTAAATTAATTGAATGTTCAACTGATTACTGTGATGCATAATTTTGAAATAAAACGTGATCAGGATTCGACCGATACAAACCGTTTATTTTTGCATAACAAATTTAAGTATGAATATTAGTAACATTATCCTTTGCTTCCTAAACAGCTACGGATTATAGCAACAACATAATTCTTAACTGTATAATGTTTGGTTCGCGGTTTTTCCTTATTATCGTAGATATATTTAAGAAAATAATTTTTTAAGAGAAAGATTATAAATGTACCTACTGAAGTAAGTATGAGAATGATCGTAGGGGAAACTTCAGCCCCTTTCTGTGTATGCTCACAGGCATTGTGAATTCAATTTTCCACTTATTTACCCGTAGGAAAATCTTTACCAGAGTACAAAAACTTGCATAATGTGTAACAAAACGTTCACTTACCTACTGCAATTTGTTATACAATTTTTGATGAGAAACAGTTCATAGGTTGACAGGAGAAATTTTTATATCCCAGTTTTCTTATGTAAAAGTTATCAGATACGTAATAAATATTTCTAGATTTTAATTTCTATCTACGATTACGAGATACGAACAAGTTTTGATAAACTATGAGAAACGTGATACAGGGTGGATCTAGATTATAAATTAGCCTTAACGTGTAATTATACGAATTATTAATTTTATTTTATATCCCTTTCTCTGTTTTACCGATTAATATTCTATAAGATAAAAAGCAACGTCTAGTAATTTCCCAATATTAATAATGCTAATGGCGGACATGATTCCAACTCCCAACGCCCCAACACGTCCAATAAGTAATATATTGCTAATGCGTTTATAAATAAGTATGGTATTGATTATTAGATTTAAATGCAGCTGCTGTTGGTAACATTTGGTATTACGTCCATTTTAATTAAGAAACGAGCTCTGAGTATTAATCAAAGTCTTTTGCAAATCTAATTAAAAATTGCGCGCCGCAATTTAGGTTCGTTCGTATCTTTCGACGAAATCACTTTAAACAATATTTATTTACTTTTTGTTAATTAACTGATAAGTTTAAAGCATTATAACCTTGTTTTTTATTTTCTAATATGATATAATCTTTCGTATAAATAATTTGAAATATATGCGCAGAAACCACTTCCTTATAATGCAATTTTTTACTCTTCCTCGCTCTCTCCTTCTCTCTTAATTATATTTCATAAATACCAATAAATTGCAATTAGAAAACGTGAAGGGGTTGCTTTCCAGTATATCATACTTACAGATTTAATGAGAATATCTGTACTTTCAAACGATGCGTGCCCTTTATCATTAAGCGACAGGTGTATTCATATGAATAGATTCTGCTCTTTGCATATAAATACCATTCAAGGGAAGCCCAAAGGCAACTGAGGTAAGTTTTCAATTTGCGGTAAATTTTTGTCTTCTATGCATAAAATAAAGAATCTGCGAATATAACATCACATAAAGTTAGGAGATTAATGGAAGTCACACTGTGTGGATGATTCTTTTGCTACAACGTAAGAGTTCGAAAGCATTAAACGTTGTACTTGGTAGCTACTGAATTGGTACAAATGATGTCCGTATAATGGTACAAGGGAGTATCGAACTTATGACAGAAGAGCTTTTCGAATAAAATAGCATGTAGTCGGGTTTCCTTCGTTTTCAAAGCAACGTCCTTAGTTTGAAAGAGGCGGCGATTAACGTGGTGTTGTTAATAAAATCAAAAACACCAACTCGTCATCACTATGGATCACAACAACTCCGTGGTGTTGTTTGTTGAGAACTAAAGAGAAGAAAATAATAATTGATGATGCAAGTGCTTTATGGTGGTCATGCGTTGTACATTTTTGTACATAAAATAATAGGATTTGACGACCAAGTTGCAGAAACGCATTCAGTATCTCATGGAGGATATTCAGTTGCAACAAACTTTTGCCTCACCAACCGCAAGCATTGACAATTTAACATTTAAGGAAAGTTGACAAGAAATGCCCATGGTTTGTCGATTTAGTGAGATGCATTCTATTTCAATTGGAACGTACTCATCGATGTAATAATGGCATGGGAAAGGTCTTTGCGAACAACAGTGCATTATTTGAATTGCGCCAACTAAAAAATTTTTTTCCATAAGTACAAATTCATTAGGAAACTCAATTTCTTAAGCGAAATTGTTAATTTGACGTCGATCATTTACGCCACCGAGTCGAAATCGAAATAAAATTTTGCAATACCTAAAGACATTAACACAATTTTGAACGCGTTGATTTAAAAAAAGCACGGTTTTTGATGAACGATTTGGTATTTTATTAAACTGTAATTAAGCGTTTCGTTTATTTTTTAATTGCGTATACAACAAAATATTTTGTAAATTAATCAAACTTTCCCCTGGTATACCTATAGATACATATTTTCACGTTTAAAAATATATACGTAATTGTATTATTTTACGATTACTTTATATAACCGTTAATTAATCGCCTTTTCTCCGTAATTTTATAAATGGAAATGTAGGTGTAAAAACGATAAAAAATTATGTAGGAATTTATTGACTCATTATTAAAAATTAGTTGGAAAGTCTAAAATACCACTATCTAACCTTAATAGTTTAAAAAATAAATTTTTCTACTCCCATACTTTAATCGACTTATTAAGTGTAATTAGATTGTATCGAAATGATATTCATTTCGATACAGATTTTCATTATAAAACGAGTCAATTAGCCAATAGCTGTCAAGCATTTTACTTGATTGCCATAGTTACAGGAGTTTTTGATATTTGTCAAAAATTTTGTTCGTTCTTTTATAATAATTTTTGTTTAATTAACACAGGTCGTAGAAAAAATAGTGTATGCAACTCTCATGTAATGGCTATTAATACACTCGCACAAGATTTATGACACTCGCCAAGGCTCGTGTCATAACTTACCTCGTGCTCGTGTATTAATAGCTATCATTACATGCTCGTTGCATAATATACTATTGTATTCTATTATAGATGTTCTACGTACGCACTTTACAAATAGCTTCCTGTTACAAACGTATAGTATTTTAAATAGGACAATTAGGTAATGTTTTATAGACGTCAAAGGCAATACGAATTCAATTGCTTGAATTGAATTAAATTTTGAAATTTTTGAAAAGTACCTTTGTTTCTGTCAAAACTTTTATAATAAAGCTCGTGTCTAGGGATTCTTTTGTTATCTGATAGTATTTTGTGAAAAATAACCTACATTGTTGGTGAACATGGCGTATTATTCTATGTGGGATCGCAGTTTTGCAGCATAAGTCACGTTCCAAGCACTACAGCAGTAATATTTTACTTTTATGTAAGTTTTCTTTCCAGTTAAAAGATGTAGTTGGCTTTATTTGTACTATAAACAGTGCATGATGTGTTTTTTAAACTACCGATTATTGTCACTAGGGTATTCTTAAAATGTCAAAAAGCAGAAAAACTTATCTAATCGTTTCTTAGAAAGCTAACTGGAGTTGTAGAAAATGGAGAGAACAAAAAAATAAAACCTCTTTTCATAAATAGAATTATATTCGTCGTCTTGTCGTTTCAGTTTCTGCCCTTTATTCATTCCAGTAGTGTCCCTAATCACGCTCTAGCGCCGAAGTATAACATCCCGGTGATATGTGAGCATGAGTCAGAGGGGTAGACCACCCCCGTTGGTGTTAGAGAGGATTACGCAGTCACCCCGGCAATAAAGCTGGCAGGCGTGCCTCATTTTGCATCCTTCTAACTCTCCCTTGTGCCTTTTGTACGTTCTCTGGATTTAGATTTGGCCCGAAACTACGACTTCCTTGAGCTAACATTTAAACAATTTAGCGCTCTTTTATGCGAGTAAGTTACGAAAACTGTTTTTAATATGTAAACCGAATTTACGATCACGAATTTCGAGGGAAACATTTTAGTGGAAGGTGCTTTTGCTTCTGCTGTATTAATTTTACCGTGATGTAATGTGTATGAAGAGAAGCTTCTCTATAAAATATTTTGAGTTTTTTTAATGTTTCAAATGAAAATTGTGTTGATTTCGTTGTATTTGATTTTTACAATGTGCGTTATAACTGTTACGGTCTTGGTTAGATTCCAATGCGGATAATCCGAACGATTATATTTACATTTTGAGCCATTCAAATGTAACTCTGCTATTCTGGGTAATTACGAGCCATATGAATTTTAAGCCGTAACTGTAAGTGCTTTTAGTGAAATTGCATTCACTATTGACTACGGCCTATAATAACGATTCGTACTTGAATCTGCTATAGCAGAGCGAATTTCATTCAAGCGATACCATAATTTCGACGGCATTTTACAAATTATATGTGTATGGATTCTCACCATTCTAAAACTTGAAATTATTTTAATTGACAAAATTAGCTGCGTTTTTTTTGGAAAAGTTTCAAGACATTAATACAGTTACAATACATTGCCTATTCTATTATTGTTAATATTATTTAAAATGTGCGAAAGTGAAATCAACAAACCAGTATATAATCAGAGCTTTCTTGTTAGATCGAATTTGCAGACAATGATTTGTGCTTATTTCACATTATGAAAACATTTCATTGTTAGTCACTATGGTATTGAAGCAGCACAACGCCCAGTATAAATTTTGTCACAGCTGGAAAATTCTTTTTCTATTCTTTCCGTAATGTGCGCAATACGTAATACCAGTTTCGGTGTTTCATATTATTTTAGAACATAAATTATACAACTTAAAAATTAAATTTTAACCTATTTTTTACACATTTACAAATTAGTAATGTAATAAACGGTCATTTGTCGCATTTGGGCATTAAAAATATTATCCGTCTATAAGCAATTTTCGAACTTTTATTTTCGAAATTTTATTTAAACCTATAAAAACAGGTGCTATGAATTTTTAGTTGAATAGTTCAAATAAACAATGGCCAAAGCAAAATATTAGTTGTTCGCATTTTTTGGTGAACAGTTTCTATTGCATGGGTTATTAACTTTAACTTTACTAATTTGTTCAAACTTTTACTGCCACACATTTCATCCACATCCATCCTAACGTATGTGCAATAGGGATGTTTAAAATTACCTTAATTGACAGAAATAATAAACAGTAGAGTAGATCCCGAAGTTTACAAAAGAATTACCTAATGAAAATGGTATCGTTAATCCTTTTTACTAAATGTTCCTTGTTATCGATTATTATACTAATAACTTTGCTCTATGTTTTATAAGCATTAAAGCATTATGGTTACGAGTTTATTGTTAACAGAACATAAGAACTATTTTTACGCAGGTAATCCATTAAGTATTCTATAAGCGAATATGACCATAATCGTTTCATTTGGTAAATGGTAATTACCTGTACAGTGTCATTGTCAATTGGATAATAGACCAAATTACGTACCTACTTTTATTTAATGCAACTCTGCTTCTCATTTCTACGAGTATTAATAATATGCGAATTATTCTACAGTAATTAGCTTCTCAGTGACTTGGCGAAATTAATAAAGAATAATATATCTAATATCAACATCCTGTAACTATGTATTTGATTATTGCTAAGCATTTTATTGGTCATGTTATAACTTCTGAAACAATTCTTTGCGTGGATACCTTTTGTCGCTCTCTCAAAGAGATGTTGACAAACTCTTGCACTTTCTGTCTGACTCTAGCTTCGAATTTCTCTACCTCTGTTTTGAGGAATATAGTAGATATTTGTTTCTAAAACAATTACATTGTTAATAATGGAGCATATTTGGGCGGATTTTGAAGTTGAGCGTGTGTTTCCATCTGGAACGTTCATGATTAGAGCAAAATAAACAAATCCCTCATAGATTCTTAATTAAAATGACATACAGGTACAGCAACCGCCATTTGGTAAATTATAATGAAGATTCTAAACCAAAGATACTTCTCTGATGATATGACACACACAACCTTTTCGAGTGTAGGACCAAAAACATTGATTTGTGGCATTTAGACCTTTTAGAAGTTACACTTTCCAAATATGAATGATTCAAAATGTCCAATTGTCCAGTATTTCAAAATTCAGTTATTTCTCCTCATTATGCATGCAGAAATTTGAAAATATCGCTTTAGAAATTTGCAATCGTTTGTTGGTTATTTTTTAACGTTTGTCGGTTCTTAATAGGTAAGGACTACAGTTAAAATGTGAATGTAGGACACTAACTTTTAAAAACTAACAATTTTTTCTTATATTCAATCGATTTTGGTCGTTTAAGGATGTTTGTTGACCACGTTATGTAAACTTAACACTTTCTGTTATGTTAAGAGCTTAATGAGATTGATGTTATTATTAGTATTAATATTATAGAAACGATGAAAAATTGAAAACTGACCTGATCATTTGTTATTAATTTGATTTTGATAGCTAATATTAAAAACCGACAATCATAATAAATATAAATAACAGACACCTACAAACAAAAATTGTAAATTTTGAAAGTCGGGAGATTAACTCGAGGGATTACTTCACTTTTATGACAATCTTGAATCATTATAAATACTAAAGACCGACAAACGTTCAAAAATAGGCAACAAACACCAAACAAACGATTGCAAATAAATAAATGGTAAATTTCACCAAAATCATTGCATATGACACAATCCTGAAATCTGCATAACACATTATAAGTAAGTTGTACAATGTAGGTACGTGTGTGTAGGTATGTATTTTCTGACAAATTTAGTGTTGTTTATTTGCTCGTCGGTGGTACTAATAAATCTTTCTGTTAAATTATTTTAAAGTTGAGAATTTTCCAAATACTCTATACTTAATAATTGTATTTAAAAGGTTTATTTAGTAGGGTTGTATTTGAAATGATAACTGTAGGTATATTTAATCCTCGGTTTACTATGTATTGCACGTTTTTCAATTTACAATGTCATATCTCTGTTTCTTACCTACTAAATTGTCGCTTTTCAAACATTTTCCGAATCCTTATTTAACGTATTCATTCAAACGATGCCGCCTTCTTTATCTTCGCAAAATCTTTAAACGGTCAATCTGGTGACAGCATGACAATATTGTAAGTCGGTGTATTTAATATGACCAAAATTACTACTTTAAGGTACATTTTGCCATTTACTTTTATGACTTATACCTGCCAGCAAGCTTATTACTTTTTGACAGCTCTTTTCGTTATTGTAAAAATGTCACGAATCACATATATTTTCTTTCGAATATCTGTTTGTTTTCAATATTTAAGGAAGATTTGAAATACCTACCCATATTACTATAGGGCGGATTGATTTTAAAACTGTTTTTAACGTAGCAGTAAAATATTTTCAAAATAGTAACACCGTCGTAAATGAGCAGTTAGATTAAATGAGATTCTAATGTTAACACAAAACTGTCGAGTTCATTTTGAATTTGAACATATTTAAGCGGTAGAGTTGATTAGTAAATCTTTTTACTGAGTAGCAATCGATTGCGGAAATTTCTATTCCATCATCACCTAATACGTAAATTGTTAAAATCGGTATGACTGTGCCCTTCATGTGGGGCCGAGATGATTTGAATTTAGACTTGTATTGTAATAAAATAACAGTCTAAGAAGTATGCTTAAAGTAACTTAACATACACTCATCAAACCACATACCACGCAACTCACACTTTCATCATTTTATTTAATTACAACACATTCCTGAATTTAAATCATCTTGTCATTATATTACCATCACAATTATGTAACTACTGACACATTAGTCTGATGATGGTATAAAAATGTCCGAAATTGATTGCCATACAGAAAATGAGAAGTGATTTACTAGTTTGTTAATTCAATATCAACACCCATTTAAGCGATAAATGGAGAAATATATAAAGACAATAATTATAATAGTAGCTTTCGAGGTATAATGATTTTTATTTAAATGCAGTTGACCATATCGTCAAAAAACTGATAAACAGTGAAAAAGCGTTATTATTTGTACTGCGTCATTAACAAGGTATTATAATAAATATTGTTATCATATTTGGTTTAATGAACGTATAATCGCACACCTAATTTATCTAGATTCTAGAAGGAGCGCCAAAGAGTATTATTTCAATCAAATTAGTTACCAACCAATGCGAATTTGGAAAACTAAAACGATGACCCAAAATCGAGAAGACGATGAAATTCCGATTCGAGTAATTTTACTTTTTATTTATTTTAATTTAATAAACAAATCGTGTCAAATTCCATTTGACTTTTTGGCATTTAAACGTTTTCATATTCAAAAGTCATTATTTATTAAACATTTACGTGCGTCAACTATAGATTATGTAAAATCTTGTTTAATTTATCGATTTCTATTTTATATCAAACCCATAACCTGTATTATTGAAAGCATTTGATAGCGGGCGATATTAATGTCGCTTGTTTGTATAACTTGCGTGTGAGTGAGTAGGTAAGTATATGTGAGTATCATATTTTGTATTATCGATACACAATTGGGTAAATTTTGCACAATTCCGAACATCTTTCTACCCACTTATTATTATTACTATAATTTATTAATGATTTTATTAATGATTTGACGTCATTAAAACGTTTATAAATAAACAAGAAATTCCTCAATAATATGTGGCAAACGAACGATAATTGAACTTGAATTTCGCAAATAAACAAGCTTTATCTTTGTTAACTAAAACATTTAACAAAGATAAAGCGAACTCTCCCCAATTCCAAAATTACTATTTGAACATTTTTTATTGTATTCCATTTCGAATTATATCAGCTCAGAATATTTTTGAGTGAAACCGAGAGTGAAACACACAACACTGCTCGTTTGATAGTTAATAATACATACACACAAAAACTTATATAAGGTTACGCTTAAAAACGTCGGAAGCGGGACATAATTACTGGGGTCCTATTTGCTACAATCGTTTACCTTCTTGTACAGACCTTTTCAAGAAAACTGAAACTTTTCTATGAGATAACTCTATGGAGTTGCAGTCGTGGGACTTGCGGCCGATTTTATTTTCGCAGTGGAACTTGCGGTCGGCTCATAGTTGCACGTATAATTACATATAATAATAATATACAATTTAGCCAATACACACGTAGAGAAACATATCGCAAATACACCGATATAGCTCAGGGGAATTATAGGAACTGCTCTTACAGTACCCATTGTTCTTAGTGCAACAGGGGGGTATTCCATACCACCAGTTTTTTTACAAACCTGTACCTATCTCGTACTTTTCACACTCGTGAAAAATTTTTATTGATTGGCACCTGTGCAGAAAAGAGAATGCAAATGGAATTTTTAGTTTAGTTAAAGACCATAAACTGATTGGCAACACCAATTTACTTTAGCCCTTCGCAACAAAGAACGCACCATCGCACACAGTATTGCCAGAATGCCAGATCGTGTGAATATCTAATATCAAGTACTTATTGCTTATTAATTTTAATTGGCAAATAACTTACCAACCCTGGTTGAGGTGAATGTATATCACATAAAGAAAGGAATATATGCAGTGATTTATCCGTAAAATATGCGCATAATTATATGCGCGCAATTTGTTAAATATATGCAATATTTTTTTTAAATATGCAGACTAATAGACAAGTTTTCAAACATTTATGTTGCTCAATTGCGAACACATACCTACAAATACTATAAACTAAAAAATATTAAACATAATCAAACTTATTAAAACGTATTTACTAATTAATTATCTATTTATATTATTATAAAATGAACTTAACTAAATACTTTTCAAAATGTTCTACTATGCTTTCTGTCTGAAAGTATATACATATTTATATATCGAAAATGCCCTTTCTACATCCATTTTACTAATTTTGCAATATTATATTTGAGCTTAGCTCTAAATCTTCCACATTCTCACCATTTAAAACACTGTTAACTTTATTTAACAATTCGTCACCAGGATATTTTTTTTCAGTACGCTATAAAAATGTTGTAAATCTGATTTGCCCATTTCACCCCTTACTTTGTTACACAAGTGTTCAAATTGTTTTAGTAATGTCATTCATTCGCTCGATTTTCAAATTGTATTCTTTTTTTAAAAAAAATATTGATTTTATGCCAATAAATAGACTAAAAGTTGAAATATGCAAACATGGGCCAAATATGCAACATATGCAAAAAAATTGGTTTAAGTAATTTACATTTAATAATAACAATTATTTACTTATACATATTTGCGTATATCAACCGTTTTATGTGCATTTTGCATATAATCCTAAAATAGCTAAACATAGCTAGAATTGACAATTTGGAATGTTGGGTCCAGCCTTTTGAAAAAACTATGTTGGGGGGGGGGGGGGTATACGCATCGCCCTGGATCGAAAACCTGGAACAACACTGAGCCATACCCCTACTATTTATTTCCCAATTCGACCACTGATGTATAATTATGTCATATGCATGTAGTATGTATCTACTTCGGACGCGTGTAAGCATTTATCAATGCACTAACACAATAAATACTGTTATCTACTATTCATATCTGGGGCCACACTGTAATAGTGATAGATAGTATAGATATATTTCATTATTTCCTCTCAATTAATCAGGCGCGTACCGAAGGGGGGGGTTCTTGGGTTAAAACCTCCCCTGAAATATTCATTCAAAGGCTCAATCACTGTTCTAAACACAAAGAATAAGAATAATAATGTTAATTTTGAGATTACAGCTGTCATCCCGAAGAAATAATCAATCGTCTTGCGCGTTCATCTAGAGGTCTTAACTTTGTTATTTAGATTATTATTATTTAAAAAAAATGCTTCTTTTTATGTTGTTTTTAACCCCCCCCCCCCCCCCCCCCCGAACGAAAATCCTGCGTACGCCCCTGCAATTAATCCATTGCACTTTCTGAAATACCTCAAAAGAAATCCTGAGTGAAATTTCATAAACAGCCCTTTATGGTTCGTTTCACCAGAACTTTGGAATATCATTTCGAAAACACTTGCACATTCGCCAACCTTTTATCTTCATAACCTCAAATTTAAATTAATACTATTCAAATCGGGAAATACATTCCGTAATAGGGAAATACCATCTCAAGTTATTTTTGCCTCCCTTTCAATTGCGGTTACGTGTGCGGTGCCCAATTAAGAAATGTTTTGGAAACATTCATTAATATTAATGATGTGGTCATGTATTTCTTCAGAAGCGTATAAAGTATTCATTAAATTATGTTTTTGTTTCCGAGTTTGTCTTGCCATATAGGTGTTTTCATTTGTGAAAACGTATAAAATGAACTTTATTCCTTCTTTTGTATTAGTCACGGCTTTTCAACCAGTTTTTATACATATTTTGTCGCTCCGTCTTCATATATACCCTGTTCAAGTGACCAGCCGTTGCACGTCATTATTCGTGTACCAATACTATAATTATAATTTACTAAGCAACCTTAATAAAATTTGCATTAAAGCCAAAATGTCATCGTAAGTACAGTTGGTATTAAAAGTCATTAATCGTGTAGGGTTAGCGACCATATTTTATCCTTGTCGCACACTTTGCAGTTCGTACTTACAACTTAAAACGTAGTGCGAATATAAACTCATAAAATATCTCGATGTTGTCACGTCAAGTTTTGTTTACTTTGTTAAATTCACCGGTACGCACTTAACCTATTTTTTTTTAAATTGCCTTACTAAAAACAGTACTTATCAGTACTCTTATTTTGTTTATGTCTACATTAGTTGTTGTATTTTATTATTACATAGGTATACAGTATCTATTTGTTCCTAACCTAAAAATGTCAGTCTGACAACACGTACATTTGACAACGCTGATTACACGTCATTGATTTAGTAACTTTTAAGCTATGACGTGCAACGGCTGGTGACTTGAACAGGGTATAGTTTTGGTTTTGTTTATATATTTCTTTGGAACTCGAAAATTATATTGGTACCTTCCTAGTAGGTATTTTTGTTAACTATTTTTATATTTCTCAATTTCTTGCCGTTTTTCACACATAAAGTTTATAAAATCATTCTTTTCTTGTTAATCACGTTTTGACATATATTGTCCAACCGTCTTCAGGTCGTTTTGATTACATATTTTCTTCTAACTCGGAAGTTTATTGCCTGGTACTATTTTCCCCAATAACAATAACAACTTAACTGAAACGTTTCGAAACTCACCTAATTACATTTGAAATTTCTTCCATTGCAATATAATTTCACAATTTCCGATTCCTCCACACCTACAAATTTTCTACTGCTTTCAGTTCAACGTTAAACATAGTATAGGATAATACTATTTAGATTTCTTAAACTTTATCTTCAAAAGTCTACCTCCAAAGAGAGGTCATTTAACTCTGGCAAACTTTTTAAACAAACAAATTTTATCTTCTACATTTTATATGAGGATAACGAAACAAGATGCTGGTTCTAAAAATAAGAAGTTTCTAATAAGCTGATAGATCGGATACAATTGCTTAGACAGTTTGCATGCTTCTCAGTGGCATTATTTAATAACGTACAATAAAATTGGCCATTGAACAAAAAAATCATACAATACTTTTATGAATGACTCCAAACAAAGAGTTTAATTGATTCCATTTAATTAAAGAGCGTACCATTAACACAGAACGGGCTGACTGAAAAAATAGGTTAACTGAAATATAAATACAAAATATCGAACTATTCATTTTGGATTCCGAAGAGAACTAAGCAAATCTTATCAATTAAAGTTTTACCGTTTTATCTTTTTCTGTCGTACTTCAAGCGGATTAAATAATAAAATCAATAGACGCGCAGTCGTTCACAAATCAAATAACAGAACGAAATTTGCGCGCGTGTTGTCGACATGTAAAAATGGATTTACTTTCAAAATACGACAGCATCAGCGGTAGTAGTACAACATCCGTTTTTAATACGCGACCTAACCGTAATTTTCTCATTTTCTTCTTTTACACCGCTTGATACAGAAACTCTTAATTTTTCTTTTTACGCTAACTAAACCTTATTGTTTCTAAATTTTTGAAATTATTGAACATTTGAAGCTTTCTATTTTCACATAATGTTCCTTTATTCAAACACCATAGATAAAATTAATGGATATTGTGTCCAGTTTCGTTGTACTTAAAAACTTGATTATAACTGTGTTAATTAAATACGTTACCAGGATGATAGGTAAAGTTGAGTTAAAATCTCACCATGTGAAACATGCCGCTAATAGTACGTTTCCACTTATCTACACATACTATTATACATGGGCTCATTTAATAGAATCACTATAAACAACATATAATTATACAACGATCAGTTTATTAAATTACGAGATTAATTTATTCAAGTAATTTTATCTACATTATCCAACGTTCACTGCGGTCCTCCCCTTTCGTTTTCTCAGTTTTTACTGTTGAACAAGCCGCTGTTCTCTTACTAACAAATTATAAAATATATCTCTATTTTCTATTTATTTACACCTGCGTTTTTAAAGATTTTTAAAATTAGAGAACATTTACATATTTGAAATTTCTACGTGAAATTTAATTGGTTGTTTCACATTGTTAACTGTTACGTACTGTACGTTGTTTTTACTTTGTGTATTAAACATTTCACATAAAACCAGAAATGTTTCATTACTTTAGTTCGTTTATTTATTATTACATATGAAGTTTTTTGGTGAGGATGTCCCGTTATTCCCATATATTTTAAATGGATAAGTAGATTTGATAGTAAAGCCCATGTAAGCGATGTTACATAGCATCTTTCCATGTTCAGTATCAGCTGTACATATTGCATCCGTTCATTAATTTCATCCCGGCCCTCCTTTTTTATCTCCATATCTTCTAGGACTGCCATCAGCAGCGAGATATTGCGCCTTATAATATTTATGAATTATGACTGTTAAACATGGGGTGTTTACGTAATTTAAGCAACTCATTTAAGAACTTTCACCGATTTATTGGCTCAAATAGTAATCATTCGACCTTCAATTAATTAAATCACTAAGTATCTGTTAAGTATGTAATTACTTGTATTTCATATCAGTCGTGTTTTAATATTGCAATTTTTTAGATCACATGTTTTTTTAAGTGTAAAAATCTTTCACTCGCCCGTCATTTTAATTAATTTTTCATCAAAGCCAAAATCAAGATTAAGTATACATATCGATTTTAATAGGTATGTAAGTAAGGTAAATAAGTAAATAGATAGTAATTTATAATGATGAAGTAGGTTCGCGCACATAACTAAGCTATTCAATTAAAATTCAGTAAACATTGACAATAGTAATAGTGATAAACAAATATACACGGAATACTTCAGGTTATAAAAAAAAAGAAATACATAGCATGATAAAGCAATATAAAAGAGGAAATGATACAGAAATTTGAAACTTAACGGCTTATTCTGTTTCTTCGAATTTTTAGCTTGCCCCATTTTCCCCAATGCACACACACCACAAAAAAAATTAAAAAAAGCTAGAGTAAAATTTTCGTATGACAGTGCATGTCATTTTTCTCTTCATTTTCATGAACAATAGTTGCATAGATTGTGACTATACATTCTGTCGTCCTGCCGGCCATTTTCATGAACATAAGGATAAGCGTGTGCCACTAACAATTTCAGGAAGTTGATAAAATATTCACATTGTGTGTAATTTTGAAGGCAAAAATATAAAAAAATGAGTAGAA
This sequence comes from Pyrocoelia pectoralis, assembly GCA_036250285.1. Classification (NCBI taxonomy): domain Eukaryota; kingdom Metazoa; phylum Arthropoda; class Insecta; order Coleoptera; family Lampyridae; genus Pyrocoelia; species Pyrocoelia pectoralis. Next base: position 13,416,444 of record CM070075.1, read on the forward strand.
AACTGTTTAGTGGCAAATTTGACCTTTTTCTCGCCGTGTTACCTTTCTTGTCTTGCCATAAATTTTTCAATAATAATAATGATTTTCATGTAAAGACTACCCTGTCTATCTATGTATTTATAAACTAAAGACACGTACCTAAGGACACATTTGCGCCACTTTTTACAAATAATTGATACTACGTTTACCTTGTGCCTTCAAAGTTCGCCTAAACTGTGTTCGTTTCCTACTCATTTTGTATATTTTTACCTTCAGCAAATGGGCAGTATGAGAGGTCGCGTTGTTTCTGGCAGTATGACAAGGCGAAGTTTGTATAAACATAGTTTCTAGTTATACTTATCTTAAATTGCCGAATGAATAATTTATCGTAATTTCTCAACACATAACCTGTCACTGAATTTATCTTACTGTTCCATAATAAAGAAATGTGTAATTTCTGGTATTATGTTTAAGAAAAGAAAATGCTTTAGACAAACAAATTATAATAAATTGAAATATGGAGAGAATTTATGTATTTAAGATTTTTTTAACACCTTTGTATAAAACAATTATCGTACATTCTATTTCCCACATATTAGTGATGTTTTAGTCAAATGACCTTGCAGTCGCTCAACCGTTTCCTTAAAATGTGAATAATTCATTAAGATGTTGTTTAGTGTGAAAATACAGATTAAAAGCTTTATATTTAAAGATAGCAATTTGTAAAAAAATGTAGTATCAATTTTTAAATAAATTGCTTAAATGACACAAATATACCATGTTCGTCAACAGAAAGGAACAGTAGTTCCGCTTAATGGAGTAGCAAGTAAAACATTTCCATAACCATTTGGGTCTTTTCCAGTTGCACAGAATACTCTCTACAGATGAATGACAAAACAAAGAAACGTTTGTTTAATTACTACACACTTTACAATAATTAAAGTATTACTGATTATAATGAAATAGATGTATTGAAAACCGCTACCTCTGAACTGAAAATAAATGAAATGCAAAGTGATGAAAAAGGTATTTAGAACCTTTAAAATCATCGACCTTATAATAAATATATACTATTAACTATACAGTGTATCACGCAAATAAAATTGGGGATTACGGAAAAGGTAATACGTAAATACAAACTATCATGGTTGAAAAGCTCTTTTAATGACGATTTCAAACATGTGAAAATCCATTATGGCGCCGATAAGAAAAACATAAGTTTGATACGGTTGCGTAAAACTTTGTAGGCCGTGAATGTTTTCAAGATCATTTTTTGAAGTCCGCAATACCCATTATCCTTCCCCGGAAAATGCGATGAGTGCATCTATAACAGCAAATAAAATAGAGATAGAAAGGTTTTTAGAAAACACGTATTTTTCGTTGTCATCCTGTATCTCAGTAACGGGATTAATTTTTGAAAATATAAAAGCGGATTATTAATGAGTTCGTAAATATGCAACCATTTGACGGAGGTTGTACCTATTACCCCTTTCGATATCCCCATGTATGCCCATTTTTTCAAGTAAAAACCTCAAAATACACAGGGTGATCCGTATGAAAAATTCTAGTATAGGGTCGCACACAAAAAAGCAAACAGCCTGTATAAAAACTGTCTATCTAAGAAAGGTTTTGCCTGCAGAGATAAGTGAATTCTGTTTGCGTCAGTCTCTTAAAATAAAGGGTGTTTTCATAAGAAAGTGTCCAATTTGGACCACCCGGTACATGTAACACTTCTCTTTCAAAAAATCCCCGAATTATTGGGATGTTATGATGCATCCTCCCGATTATACCGACCAATCATTTGTGAGTACTTTTGCTACTTTTTTGTTGACATAGAAGAGGTATTAGGCTTGGGTTGTTAGCAGCTAAGTAAAATGGAATTTGCAAAAAAATCTACGTGATGATAATACGGCTTTCTTTGTAGTTTTCTGATGATAGTTACATATGACATGTGTATGCTGAAGAATCTTCTATTCCATTTTCCATAAATAATTGTAACAATTCTACTTCAAATTTTAATATGTAGGTATTTTTATATGAAATTTACTTTCTACATTTAGATTTTATTTCCAGTAAATCTTTGGTACCTTCTCTCTTCCGTTCACCTAGTTTCTAAACGACACCTAACCTGACGTTACCTGTTGTAAAAATAGGGAAGCCACGAGTTTCGATGATAAAATGATTCCAAATTAGCAAATCCGATTTACCTTATGCCAATGGTTTTTTTTTTGCAAGTAAAAGATTGGGCTTCACGTTAAAATACTGTCATGAAGATCCAAGCAACACAATAAATTATTATGGAAATGAAAATTTATATAGTAAGTGGGCATACTTGCTCTCAGGTTGCATTTAACTATACTTAATATGTGTTTTTGAAAAAAACGTTTACCTTGTGCAGTTTTTGTACAGTTATAAACGTCTCCATTTCTTTCGGATGAAACATTACGTGACAGACCTTATTTATTTTGTGATTGACAACTCTAATTGAAAAAGATTAGGTACAAGTTTTATTTAAAGGAAAAACAACAATTTTGAATCGAAAATCATCCGTGACCTATGTAATAAGTGGCTATATTTACATACCGAAAATTCTAATCACTGACTACCATTTAAAATAAAGGATTAGAAAAATCGTATAAAGGAAATATTTTGTCGACTGTAAATAATTTGCGTTTCGAAACCTACTTCTTGTAATATGTAAACATTTTTTTCCACCTTATTTCTAAATTAAGATTAAATTGAAGGGTTTCAAAGGGCGAGTGTAAAACGTTTAAACATTTTTCGGATATAAATATTTTCTTTTAAATCATCAACGTTCTGTTTTAACTCTATTTCGTTTATTGGAAAATTTTTTCTACAGTCATGATATAGTCGAGATATTTTACATATACAAGAAAGATACCTTTCATAGCATAATCAAGAGTTTTATATCCGGTACGAGATTTTGTATAGAAAATCGAATTTTTTTAGATAGTTACAATATAAGCAATAGTGCTAACTGCTAATATACTATAAAACTAATGAACAACGTATAACATGCTGCAAATTAAACCCATAAACTTCCTACTAATCTGGTTCGGCGCCTCTAATCACACATATAATTTCCGACTGCAATTTAGTAATTTTGCTTAATTTTCTGTATGCGACACATATGATTTCACAAAACCTCGTAGCATAATTTTTTTCAATCCTCCTTCCTTTAGATCGTGTTTTTTTTTGGCGCACATTATAAATAATAAAACTATTTCGACTTAATGTTATCTCATCGCTAGGTAAAATTCCATTCAAAAAAACTGGAATAGCTAAAAAGAAGATTTTTATTGATCAAAACACCATCACACAATTGTAAATTTACTTATTAAATTGGACATAATCCATTCTAACGCTTTTTTTGAAATGTACTATTGATTTTATATTGTATTACTTCGCACCCTCCCATTCATTTTATATGCAAACAATCTTCAGGGAGTAATCAATCTGATAACTTAATCAGTGCTTGTCCAATTGCATTTTACCCTTCTAAGAAGATATAATGCCAAGCATAATTATTGCCGTAGGATAAAGGATGAATTAACAATGCGACCGATATATAGTGTACTTTACTTTGATTTATGTACACCAAGCCGATATTAGCCACAAGTAAATATAGAAGTTTAAATTTATCTAAGGAATTGAAATTAAATATGCATAACGTTAAAGGATTAAACTTAGAACTGAAGCGTTAATGCGGAGATGATCGCGAAGAACAGAGCAGTTTACGATTGTGAAAATTTACTTATTATCCTTAATTATTCGTGTTGTAACACTTACGCGAAAATAAAGTTCAGAAAGGGTTGATATCGAAATCAAATTTAGCTCTTTTATGTTCATTTATTACGCACAATAACAACGATATTGTAATGTGTAGTAAGGCTACAATTTGCTTGTTATATTATCGTGTTGTATCTTCAAATTTTATTTTTCATCGTAAGTATCTCTGAAAATGTGGGGAAGAAGCTTAATGTAAAATGTAATATAAATTTTATCTTCCTATTTGTAGAAATTTAATAACATGAAATCGTGTGGCCAATTTGTATCAGATTATCTTTATTATTAAACTAAATTGGAAATTTAAGTTCTCCGATTGACAATTAGGTAAGTAAAATAAAAAAAATAATTGAAGTCGCTCAACTTGTAGCATAATTATATTGTAGTTGTAACATCTTAAACTTAAAGGGTTTATAATGTTCGCTATGTTGTAATGGAACTTCACACCAGAAAAAAGTAAATTGTAAATTTTATATTGATATTTATTTATTTGACCATAATTTTACATGTTAGTTTATGGAAGGTTTCGAATAATCATACTACCTTAAAACTATGGTAACAATACAAGTAAAATAACAAAAGAAAACAGCTTTCTTAATGAAATTAAGAAAATTATAGACATTACAATGTTTCATTGAAGGTAAAATGCGCTTTGTCTGTATTAGAAATATTTGTATTTTGTGTGACCCCATAAGTTTTGAAAACAAATGTAGGTAATCTATATCTGTCAAGTTTATATACCTAAGTTCTTCTTGCCGTGTGCACTGTAGTTTTAATATAAACTTTTATTGCTACTCTTTTATTGTACTTTCATTTAGAAGATATATATTGATTCTATCAACTTCAATGGGCACGGTAATAAAAAGAAAAACACAATCAAAGTAATTTGTATTTAAAAAAAGCCAGATTCGTATAAAGTTTTCAATGATTAAATGATTAAAGACCAAAGGTGCTTCTTCATTGTCACTTTTTGAATTGTTTTAGATGACGTTTTCCAATTTTTTATTCGACGTTTCGTCTCCGAGAAACCATCATCCAAGTCTTTTAAAAATAAATGAAGGAATTACGAAAAAAGAAAAACGCAGAAATCGCATTTTGTTTTAAATCTCGGAAACGATAACAATAACGAACTTTTGCTACATGTGAACATGCCCTAGATTATATAACTTTTCTCTAATTTAACCGCCTTCGTATCTCCTACTGTTTTCAAGATCCCCATGCCATTCATCCTTGTTTTGGGCACGTTGTATACATGGCGAAACAATTTGTAGAGAATGAGGAATTGACGGCAGTGCACAAAGTTTTATACACAGAAAAAGAGTAAAATATTATTGGTAGTTCTCAAGAAACTCAATTTTTTGTCTCTTCCCATGTTAAGGCGACACTACGGCAGTAGGTCAAATTTCGAAACTTCAATAGTAATCCCAAATTATGGAAAAAGGAAAACTTTCTTCCACTTGATTTGAGCTAAAACGTTTATAGTGACAATTGTAGATCTTCAAAAGCTCCAAAAGCTTTTGTACGAAAACCTGTTCGTATATCCTGTAGGCTGTAGTCACCAACATATTCGACAGTTCTCTACCATTATCAGTTATTTTTGTTTGTAATTTAATTTAATTTTAATTACCTGAAAGTAACCCAGATGTTAGAGAGAGATATATAGGTACATTATTATTGACGAAAAAACCAATTAACTTGAATACTTATTTATTATTATATAAGCCGGTAAACAGCTTTTAGTTCACATTTGTATATCAAAATATCATATATCGGTTCAGAAATATTTTAAAATTTACGGATTAACTTATACATAGTTACTCCTTAATTAGAGGAATCATATTTCTAAACGAATATAAGCCACTGGCATAAATAACCTTTAATATGCATAAGGCCGTTTTTGACATTGTCTAGATCTGGTTTCAGTCCGCAAAGACCTGATCACGATGTAAATTCCATGTAACTCTGGACGGAAGTATAATTTAGTTGATTAATTTGTACGAAATTAAAATAACATTGAGCATTTTGTTTTAAGTCTGTTCCCCCTTCTATTTAGCGAATTCCTCAATCAATTGAAATGATGATTAAAATTTTCTATTTTGAACATTATACAGAGAAACCTGACACCCGTCATATTAAATTTTGACGTCTTTTGATGTAACGATGCTCTTTATTTAAGAAGAGTTCAAAGCCTGTAAATACAACTAAGCTTTGCTAAACACTAAACGTAATTGATTCCAGAAAAATGCTTTCGCTTACATTTTCTAATTCACGTTTTTGTTTTAGGTAAGTTGCAGTTCTTCCATTAATATGATAGGATTAGTGAAAAACTGGTAAGATTATTAATACAAATATATTGCATTTCATTGCGCTAACATAGCGGTGAGAAATTATTTAGTGTACTGTTTTTAAACAAAAGAATGTTGGTGGTAAACAACTAAAGGTCTATTTCAATTTAGGAAACGCTGTATGTGGCGTTTTTCTTGTTTTAAAACGGAAAAACATGAGAAACCATGATTTCAGTTGACAATAGATGTCTTTTTATAGATCCATCAGTTATGCCAAGGAATGTTTATTGCGTCCACGCAATTACCTTGGTTTTTATTCTGCGAAACTACTACATTGCACACTCTACATAGTGTAATTATAATAATTAAAATTGTATATCGTATCGTGACGGGGTGGACATTCGATGCGAAACGAATTAAGAGAAGGATAAAGGTTCTTTTTGTAGATTTAGAAAATGTCCAGTCGAGATTTAATAAAAATTCATTCCAAAAGTAATTAATCCTTTCACAATCGGATTACAAAAAGTTTTTCGACCTTTCTCATTGATATTCCAATGTATTTGAGTGTTGGATACATTTGCAAGTCAGGTTATTTTTTACACGAAACGGTAATTCTATTACAAGAGTGAACAATGGCGTGTAATGATCCTTTGTTTTAGTGTGCAAAGAATATTATGAATTTACTTGGAAAGATGTACGTGCTTAAAATGCGATTTAAAAAATAAATGAATGTTTAAAACCTCAGTAATTATGGGTACCTATCGATAATTTATCTTTTGATAAATTAACGATGCCTTTTCTCGCAAAATTCGGAATAAAATTCGAGGCGGATGAAAATGGATTTTTTATGCCATTCAGCTCGGCGCCAAATTCGGGCTAGTCAAATCGTTTTATCCACAACGTTCTTCAGTTTTATAAGTTAATAACAGTAATCGGAGTATTTTCAGTCTGCAGTAGAACAATTAAATACTTTTTTTGGTAACCCTCTAGTTATTGAACTAATTCCCTGTTTTTGTTTAATACTGCTGGAGGGGTTTTCGAGGAAAGGCTTCTGAATTATAGACTTCGGTATATACAGCGAGTTATACGTGTTAAGCAGCCCGCACATAGAGAGCGGAACGGAACGGAACGGACAGACACTGCAATGCTGGTCGAGTTGCTTTACATTGAATCAAATGGGGAAGCGCACATAGAGAACAGCACGTAGCGTAACAGCAACGACCTGCAGCGAACGGCAACGGCAAATATTCTCGAGAGGGCAACTTTGCCGGTGTCGGATCGATTACAGATGATTCACAAACACTCACTTTCATTTCAATACTAGTAAAACGTGCTGAATGTGCTAAATAGACGAAAATATCATTGAATTAGTTCGGCAATATCCCATAATTTACGATCCCTCTAATAAATAGTATCATGATAATCAGCGTAAAGGAAATTCATGTGAAGACATTTCCGAAAAAGTAAAATTATCAGGTATTTTACATTACATTGCAAATTTAAAAACAACCAGTCCTTGCAACTTTAAAAAATTGTAATGTAGCAATTTATTTTATGTATTAATTGAAGTTTAAAATTAATTATCCATTGTTATTATTTATTAAGAAGTACACTGCTGAATGCCGTTGCCGTTCTCAGTGTGCGGGTGTTGTTATGACGTTCCGTGCTGTGCTGGTACGCTCCGTTCTCTATGTGCTCGCTGCTTTATTCCCATGACGTTATCGTTGAACGACGCATTCTTTCCTATAAATCTTTGATTCCGGCTGGAAGGTATCAATAAAATATTAGGAAAGCAATTATTAATTTTCCGTTATAGATTTAGCGATTCTTTGTGTGAAATGCGAGCTCGCTTCTTATAACTTTAAACAGTTTTTTCGTCCCATTTCTATATCAAATTTTTTTGTTCGTATGTTTTGTTGTAAATATGAAGAAAATTTCGGTTGTTCTTTTATTAAAATTTAGAACGTATATGCCTTAGGCTTATGGGCGGCGGAGCGTAAAACAGCTACTGCGTTCATTACCGCTTCCGGTGAATTAAAATATAAGGCCAATTACATACGTAAGGATATTATAGAACTTACGTCAAGTAACATACCACATTATTTGCCAGATTTACTTATTAAGCTTGATTGAAAGATAGCTATTGAATGACACAAATGCCTTTATAAGTCTATTCATGGTGAGTTTCTTTTTACATTTTTCTTACTGATCTATTGCATTACGGTTGTTGTCGATTAGAAAATCCAACAATTACGTTTCCTTTTGTTAATTAAATTTTAATAAGCTAAACTGCACCTTTTCATTTGCAATGGTCCGATATTCATACAATAAGCTTTGTGAAAATGCATAAAATATGGAACAATTTTTACTTGGTTCGTAGTTTCTTTGGGTTCAAAATTTTGATGCACAAAACTAAATTATGCCACAAGCAAAAGGCAAAGAAAATGAAGAGCTTTCACTTCACTCTAATAGAAGATTTTTCATAGCTCAGAACTTTTTAATCTTATCACAAAAATTCACATAAACTGTTTCAATTCTTTCTGCAACGGGACAGAAGGTTCTTTTGTGAAAGCTTGATTTATAGCAAATGCTCTTTACCTTAACAGACCATGATTATTGTTTAAATAAAATAAACTAATGTACCTTTGCGCTGCCTTAATATTAAAGTGGCAATATAATAGTCGAAGAGCGCAGACAGGCATACACAGAATTTCAATTTCATTTGAGATTAAGGTCTCTTTATTACAAAATGGACTCAGTTTTTAATACTTCTTATACGCAAACCTCTATAAATTTACCGGAATTTATAGTACAAACGAGGGATGTCATTTGGATCTCTTGGCATTAGGATATAAAATTCGAAATGGGAAAAAATGTTTGTGATTTGACTAAAAGAACCTTCGATTCAATGCAAAGGGGATTGTTTCGAATTTTTATTCAAAAATGCTTGAGAAAATAGCTATAGTCTGACTTTGTTCTACATAAATCGATGTAGACTGTTCACTTGAATTGTACAAACACGTTAACATTTTTTGTATTATAGCTTTAATTGGTAAAGTAGACGTGCCTAATTTATCAAAAAAAAAAAGAACCGAAGACATTGTAATCGCCATATTGGTAAACCTACTTTCCGGGACACGATTTCAGTTACAATGGTCGTCGTATTTGCTGGCAATTTGTTGAGGCAACGTCTCCCATTTACCAAATTCGATCAATTTTTACGTCGCATAGCACATACATCGCAATTTTATTACTCATACTTACGTCCTTCAATAGTTTTAGTTTTAATCTTTTGCCACAGCTAAATAACAAGAATCGCCTTTCGAATTTTTTAAATTTCAATATACGTTTACGTTTCTCTATTTTAGTAAGACATTTGCTTCTCATTTATATCAATTTAAGTGCGTTAACAAAACAGATACTGCATATACGTAATTATAATTAGTAAGAAGGAGTTCTTAATAATTTGGCTTTAGATCAATTTTTTTCTTAATGTTGTCTAGTAATCAAACTGACATCTACTAGTCTAGTAAATGGTGCAAAATCATCAGTGTTTACTATGGCCGAATTTGCATTTTTCGATTACAGAAAGTGTTGTTTAGTGCTCACTTTAATAGCCTTAACCGAATTTCATAAATAACTTTGAATAATTGCCAACGAAAGTTGTCAAAACTGTGCCACTAATTTTAAAAGAAATATCAATTGCACGCATTTCAAGTATGACAGAAGCGAAAACGTGTCCTATACGACATTATGTTGAGTTATTTGTGTAAGTTTAAGGCATGTGACACCAGTGAATGGCGATTTTCTTTAAATATAGGAGCAGATAATTATTTCTAGGTAACAGAATGGGGCCTTTCTACTTCTTGTATCATTACGAATAGTTTTTACTTTTGTTAAAAATTAATTTGTAATTTTTTGTAAGCCGTTTTTAGGTTCTGCACATTAAAAAAACGGACTAACCCATATCTGCAGTTCAGTCCAATTAAGTGAAAAAATAATAATAACAATAGGTACAATTTCTCATTGTCATTACATTAATAATAAAATTAAAAAATGCCTAAAGATACACGCGGAGGCTTAATCTCTAACAATTTTGTACTTCGATAGTTGCTTCAAGCATTATTAACATTAAGAATAATTGTTAATCGATTGCGATTTTCTTCCCAGCATTCATTAAATGAATCATTCATAGAAAAAAACCGCAGCGTTTGATCATAATCACAGTTAGTTACTCCATCATTATTACTAGATTTTTCCTCTAGAAGACCTCCTGTGTTGACATCCTTAAAGGTGTCCTTCTGTAAATATGGTCATAAACTACTAGAAACATTTCATAAACACAAGACATATTCATCGAAACTATTAGAACTGAAAAAAGTTGAAATGGACTAAGTGATGAAACATTACACCAACATCCCTTTTAAGGAATATTTATCGCATCATTTTTAATTAAATAATATGTATTGGTGATGTTTCAACAGGTAACAGTTTATTTTAGTACTACAATAATAACTCAACCGGAATGCCGATTGCGCTTTTTTTTTATTTATATGGACTTTAATAGTGATTCAGGTGCTTTATAATGTTTATTGTTGACGGAAGTCCTTAATGGAATATCTTACCGAAAGTCTATTCAGTGTGAACGGGATGTATGAATAGTATCGTGCTAGAAAGCATACACTCTTAAACTTTAAATGCATGGCTATACAGTCATTACGAACAATAAACAATCTGCTGATCGTTTTTTGCAAGCAATAACATTAAAACACTAAGTTAGATGTTAAAAACTGTTAAATTAAAAATCAATTACCTCATAAGAGAAGTTTATTAGTATGCCGGTTACCGTTTTAATGTGAAAATTAATACATAAGCAATAGTTCATGAAACCTAACCGTTTCGTGACCGAAAATTTTTAAAGGTGCGGTATATTAGCAAACATGGGGAAATCGGAAGTTCCTAGAATAGATTTTAATGTTCGATGATTCATCCCTTTATATACTCTTATTATAATTTCAGATTGACATATCGGTAAAATATAAGTGAATCTTTATACAAAGAGATTGTAAATTTTATTCAGATTCAGTAAATAATATTAAAAAAAGTTGCTGATCTTTCGACCCACTGAAATATATGCTTATATTTCAGTGTTTCGACCTTAACTCATCACACTTTATGTTGTTGTCTCGGTTGTTGTTCTTGAATAAAACTAAAGAATGCGAGGATATTTGTATTATTTATATAATATTAATATTCAGGAATGCATTCTCACTAAAAAATTATACATATTGTGTGCTTTGTTCTACTTCCAAGTCTTTTGTTCAAACTTGTGTCGTTTACATATCATACTTATACTAACCACACAGAAACATGAAGTATGAACGAAAATAGGCAAAAGTTTCAAAAGGTGTACTGCGTTTTATACATTTAAAACCAACATTTTCTGCTTATACTTCAAATGTATGTTTAATTGTTTTAATTTTTTTAGTGTTGTATCCTATTGTTTTATTACAGAAGCACCTTGACACTCTAGCGATCTTGTACCTACCACTCAAAACGTTTTTATTTTTTTTATAATAATCGCTCATAGTGACAAAATATTTTGAAAAACTTATATTCTCCTCTCTTAACTATCGGTTGTATGAAATTTCTAATCTTAAAAAAAACCACTCTCCCCCAAAAAGTAAATGAAGCATGCTTTTGTTGGTTTAGGAAAATTAAAGTGTATTATTTTTTTATTTCTGAAATAAATAGAAAAGCGCTGATACTGGTTCTAGTCCTGTGTTTCTGTACAATTAATTTTCTCCAATCTTAGTTTGTGGAATTCCATAATTAATTGTAATAATAAATACAAGTGATTCCACTAATTCTTTATTTTAAATAAGTAGATAAACTTGTATTTATTATTACAATAAATTACTAGTTCCATTCCATTCACCAAGTGGAAACTTTCCCCTTTTTTGCATATTTTATTTCCCGCCACATACATTAACAGGTCTTTTGTCGCCGTTCAATGTTTACTAAACAAATTTTCTTGTTGAAGCACACCATATCATTTTTCTAAGTGCTCCATAGCATTTTTTCCATTTCTAAGTCTCTTTGATAATTTCACATGTGTCTATATGTTACGCCTAATCAGGTTCTGTAAGTGTTCAATTTTGTTTTCCATACACTTCTTATTTGAGATTTCGACCTTTTTTTTGTAGTCTTATTGATAGCTGCACAATTCTGTAAGACGTATTGGATTTTATTATAACTTTATCTATGAATCAGTTCTTTCCGTTAGATTTGTGTTTAAGGGAAGAATGGTAGATATTAATTTGTTAATGTCGCAGACAGACTGCCACCATTGAAAACAAAATTTACCATAAGGATGGTTTTCAGATGCATCTCCAGAAATGTTTTGACACAGCTTTCTTTTTAGGTTTTAAGCTTTAAGTACCTGCAAAGTTTAGACAAATTAGTTTTTAAATTTATTAAACAGTATGTATAAGTTAAAAATCCATTATCTTAACATTTTCAAAGTAGATAGGTATACATATAAGTAGAACACGGGCACCTCAACTTTCTCTTTTTCCCACGTGGGCGGGGTTATTTGACCTTGGGAAGTTCCAAAGCCACGTAGATGGCGCTATTTGCCCTTGAGATCTGATTCTGAACTTTGCTAATTTTGGTTCTGAACTTTGCTAACTCGATTCAGTTCTGACCGTTGGTAGATTTAGTTCTGAACTTTGCTCACGTAGATGGCGCTATTTTGACCTTGAGACTGGATACCCTTTTGGTTTTTCTTAATGCCCTTTTGGTTTTTCTGGATGCCTTTTTGGCTTTTGGTTTCTTAATACCCTTTTGCCTTTCTGTTTTCTTAATGTCCTTTTGCTTTTTCTGTTTTCTTAATGCCTTTTTGCCCTTCCAGGTTCCTGACCTTTTTGCCTTTTCGGGTTTCTTAACGCCTTTTTGCCTTTCCAGGATGCTGAATGCCTTTTTGGCTTTTGGTTTCTTAATACCCTTTTGGCTTTCTGGTTTCTTAATGTCCTTTTGCTGTTTCTTAATGCCTTTTTGGTCTTCCAGGTTCCTGACCTTTTTGCCTTTTCGGGTTTCTTAACGCCTTTTTGCCTTTCCCGGATGCTGAATGCCTTTTTGGCTTTTGGTTTCTTAATACCCTTTTGGCTTTCTGGTTTCTTAATACCCTTTTGGTTTTTCTTAATGCCTTTTTGCCCTTCCAGGTTCCTGACCTTTTTGCCTTTTCGGGTTTCTTAACGCCTTTTTGCCTTTTTGCCTTTCTCGGATGCTGAATGCCTTTTTGGCTTTTGGTTTCTTAATCCCCTTTTGGCTTTCTGGTTTCTTAATACCCTTTTGGTTTTTCTTAATGCCTTTTTGGCCTTCCAGGTTCCTGACCTTTTTGCCTTTTCGGGTTTCTTAATGCCTTTTTGCCTTTCCAGAATGCTGAATGCCTTTTTGGCTTTTGGTTTCTTAATACCCTTTTGGCTTTCTGGATGACTTTCTGAATATGTGTTTTACTTTTTTAATTATGTTTATTGCATAAAGTTCCGCTCAAGTAAGCACACAGAGGAGGAGGTGTTGGAAACTTCTACAGTGGAGGATTTCCGTATGGTAACGGTATACATTAGAAAAGCGCATTTACTAAAATTCATTTATTTTTATGATTGTGAAAACATATATTATACAGAAGCTTAATTATATTATCATTTTCAATTAGATTTACAGTAAACAAATTTTCAAAAAAATCTAAGTCGCTAAGTTTAAAATACAGAAACATTAAACAAGAATGTCCGCAAACGTTTGAATGGTAATCTTGAAGTACTTTGTCGTTGTCGAATTCTTTTCCAAAAATCTCAGGTGATATCCCTCCGGTGGTCGACCAAAGGAATCAAAATATTCTCCTCGTCCATTCCCATCAATGTAGATTGTAGCTCAATGTTCTCCAGGCCTGTATGACGGATCGGTGTTTACAGTAATGGCACAAGGTCTTGGTGCGTGTTTCGGCAATTGATTACAAGCACATACAAGTCGAAATACATTTTTCTGACCCGGAATCAGATGCAGCAACTTGAGAATTTGACCCGTATTCATCCTTGGAATTTGCACATTCCCAATCTTGAAGTAGTAAAACGTTTTCTAAGGCACACATAGGCTCCTCAATAGTATGACGCATGCAGCGAGCCCTTCTGTTGTAAAACATTTTATGCTTTTGTATACACTTTGTCATTTCTGAAACAAAAACATCGTATCTCCTGAATTAGTTTTCTTAGAAGTATGTCCACGAATCAAAACTAAGAAACAAAAATACTTAAGTCGGAATCTATTTCTATTTTCACCTTAAATTGCGAAATGTTTGGAATTCTTTATGTTGTTGCATACTCCCTTTTTCTGAAAATGTTGTGAGAAAACAATTTTTTAAAGTGTTTTGATCAGCCATTTTTTGTAAACAATGTTCGGTGCGCACGACAATATTTACGTTGCGCACAACATAATTTACGGTGCGCACAACATAATTTATGGTGCGCACAACATAATTTACGGTGCGCGCAACAATATTTTCGGTGCGCACAACAATATTTACGGTGCGCACAACATAATTTATGGTGCGCACGACAATATTTTCGGTGCGCACAACACCATTTACGGGTGCGCAACACCAAATTTTCGGTGCGCACGATTAGCCATTTTACTTTTGGTGGGAATTTTGATTTTTGCAGCCATTTTGGTTTTGTCGGTCATATTTAATGGGCAAGCAAGCTGCATACGTGAACTTTGGAAAGAAATACAAGATTTAAACTATAAACAATTGTATCAATCAATCAATTGAAGGAGGCACATTATGGTAAGCGCGTGTGGCCAATACAAATTTCCGATGATCGTTTTCTAATAGCGGTATTGGTAAAATTTCGTACGAATTTCGTAAAGTTTCGTACGAATTTTGTAAAATTTCGTACGAATTTCGTAAAGTTTGGCTGCTTTTTTGATATGTACAATGTGAAAAATATAAACTAAATCATATGTTTGAAGCATGTTAGGTACATTTTGCCTTTTTGGCTTTATGAATTCCCTTTCGGCTTTTTCGGATAACTTCCATAAAGACTTTTTGGGTTTCCTGGATGACTCTTTCTCAAACCCAAAAAAGGTACTACGCGATTTATTTAATCTAATCTAGTAACGGATTACGTCATCCAGGAAACCCAAAAAGTCTTTATGGAAGTTATCCGAAAAAGCCGAAAGGGCATTCATAAAGCCAAAAAGGCAAAATGTACCTAACATGCTTCAAACATATGATTTAGTTTATATTTTTCACATTGTACATATCAAAAAAGCAGCCAAACTTTACGAAATTCGTACGAAATTTTACAAAATTCGTACGAAACTTTACGAAATTCGTACGAAATTTTACCAATACCGCTATTAGAAAACGATCATCGGAAATTTGTATTGGCCACACGCGCTTACCATAATGTGCCTCCTTCAATTGATTGATTGATACAACAATTGTTTATAGTTTAAATCTTGTATTTCTTTCCAAAGTTCACGTATGCAGCTTGCTTGCCCATTAAATATGACCGACAAAACCAAAATGGCTGCAAAAATCAAAATTCCCACCAAAAGTAAAATGGCTAATCGTGCGCACCGAAAATTTGGTGTTGCGCACCCGTAAATGGTGTTGTGCGCACCGAAAATATTGTCGTGCGCACCATAAATTATGTTGTGCGCACCGTAAATATTGTTGTGCGCACCGAAAATATTGTTGCGCGCACCGTAAATTATGTTGTGCGCACCATAAATTATGTTGTGCGCACCGTAAATTATGTTGTGCGCAACGTAAATATTGTCGTGCGCACCGAACATTGTTTACAAAAAATGGCTGATCAAAACACTTTAAAAAATTGTTTTCTCACAACATTTTCAGAAAAAGGGGGTATGCAACAACATAAAGAATTCCAAACATTTCGCAATTTAAGGTGAAAATAGAAATAGATTCCGACTTAAGTATTTTTGTTTATTAGTTTTGATTCGTGGACATACTTCTAAGAAAACTAATTCAGGAGATACGATGTTTTTGTTTCAGAAATGACAAAGTGTATACAAAAGCATAAAATGTTTTACAACAGAAGGGCTCGCTGCATGCGTCATACTATTGAGGAGCCTATGTGTGCCTTAGAAAACGTTTTACTACTTCAAGATTGGGAATGTGCAAATTCCAAGGATGAATACGGGTCAAATTCTCAAGTTGCTGCATCTGATTCCGGGTCAGAAAAATGTATTTCGACTTGTATGTGCTTGTAATCAATTGCCGAAACACGCACCAAGACCTTGTGCCATTACTGTAAACACCGATCCGTCATACAGGCCTGGAGAACATTGAGCTACAATCTACATTGATGGGAATGGACGAGGAGAATATTTTGATTCCTTTGGTCGACCACCGGAGGGATATCACCTGAGATTTTTGGAAAAGAATTCGACAACGACAAAGTACTTCAAGATTACCATTCAAACGTTTGCGGACATTGTTGTTTAATGTTTCTGTATTTTAAACTTAGCGACTTAGATTTTTTTGAAAATTTGTTTACTGTAAATCTAATTGAAAATGATAATATAATTAAGCTTCTGTATAATATATGTTTTCACAATCATAAAAATAAATGAATTTTAGTAAATGCGCTTTTCTAATGTATACCGTTACCATACGGAAATCCTCCACTGTAGAAGTTTCCAACACCTCCTCCTCTGTGTGCTTACTTGAGCGGAACTTTATGCAATAAACATAATTAAAAAAGTAAAACACATATTCAGAAAGTCATCCAGAAAGCCAAAAGGGTATTAAGAAACCAAAAGCCAAAAAGGCATTCAGCATTCTGGAAAGGCAAAAAGGCATTAAGAAACCCGAAAAGGCAAAAAGGTCAGGAACCTGGAAGGGCAAAAAGGCATTAAGAAAAACCAAAAGGGTATTAAGAAACCAGAAAGCCAAAAGGGTATTAAGAAACCAAAAGCCAAAAAGGCATTCAGCATCCGGGAAAGGCAAAAAGGCGTTAAGAAACCCGAAAAGGCAAAAAGGTCAGGAACCTGGAAGACCAAAAAGGCATTAAGAAACAGCAAAAGGACATTAAGAAACCAGAAAGCCAAAAGGGTATTAAGAAACCAAAAGCCAAAAAGGCATTCAGCATCCTGGAAAGGCAAAAAGGCGTTAAGAAACCCGAAAAGGCAAAAAGGTCAGGAACCTGGAAGGGCAAAAAGGCATTAAGAAAACAGAAAAAGCAAAAGGAGATTAAGAAAACAGAAAGGCAAAAGGGTATTAAGAAACCAAAAGCCAAAAAGGCATCCAGAAAAACCAAAAGGGCATTAAGAAAAACCAAAAGGGTATCCAGTCTCAAGGTCAAAATAGCGCCATCTACGTGAGCAAAGTTCAGAACTAAATCTACCAACGGTCAGAACTGAATCGAGTTAGCAAAGTTCAGAACCAAAATTAGCAAAGTTCAGAATCAGATCTCAAGGCCAAATAGCGCCATCTACGTGGCTTTGGAACTTCCCAAGGTCAAATAACCCCGCCCACGTGGGAAAAAGAGAAAGTTGAGGTGCCCGTGTTCTACTCATATATTTTGAAGTGAACACAATCTTTAAAAGACATTTAATTTCAACTTGCATTCCACGGAATCAATTTGATTCAATCTCCGTTTATGTACAATGTTGATTGTAATTTAATTATTACGTGGGTTTTTTTTAATTATTGTTCCGCTCCAAAAAGTAAGATGGTTCATCCCATTCCAATGATACCATTGACTATGAAACAAACATCATAAAAATATGCTATAAATGCACGTATAGTGGACGCAATATCTTTAACAGTTCAATTAACGGCAACTGATAAGTATTGCGCGAGCATGGTTATTTTCAAATAGAACATTATTGATGGTTTAACTGCAAGGAAGCAAGTCATTTGTAGTTGTTTGGAAAGTCATTTCCCTTCGCGTCATCAGAAAAAAATCATAATTTTATGTATGCAAACAACTCTCAAAGGATTTACAAATGTGAGTGTTACTGGACAGTTTGTCGCGCCGGTTGCTAAGGTTAACAACTGCAAAACTATTGATAGTATAGCGTTTGCTTTCTTCTTTATTGTGTTGTTTGATTACAATCAATTAGTTTTGATTGATTGTCACTTATTATGTTTATATCATAAAATTGCTGATATACTGAAGAAAATTGAAAATAATAACAAAGCATTTTATTCTCATGGCCGCATTAATTTAGTAATTAATTTGCATTGCGATAATTAATGAAATGAAAATTCGTACGGGATGGTAGAGGGCACAAACATATTATGAAGAATAGCGTGGAAAAAATACATATTCGGAAATAAAATTAGCAACAAACCGGCACTTAATTATGCATTATTCGTAATATACAAGTTTAATGATGTGGGTGTAAAGTTCATGCACACGCCAACCGATGTATTTAGGAAGGTTTTAAGACATCAAATGTTCCCATGCGATGGCAGTCCACCTGTGCCCTTTTATCCAAAAGTGCTAGAATTTTATGGGCACAACTCACTAATTTTTGTATACACCGTGTCCAAAGTTAAACGTTCACCATTGCTATCTCCGTTATTATTGGAGCTACAAGGTCGGTTAAATGGGCAAACTAATGCCATTTTTTCCGCTGGTTACAATGGTGATAGCAGAACAACAATTGAACGTCCCGTTGTCGAGATATTCACAAAAACAACATTTCTTTAAATGGAATACCGTGTATATTTTTAGACATTTCGAAAGGAAATTTAATTTTGAACAAAAAATTGTTAATACATAACCACCCTAAACTTAAACATAAACAAATAATAAGCACTTAAACTTTTAATGTTAAACACAACATTTAGGAAAATCTTGACATACTTGATGTGTGCAGAAAATATCTGCAGAAGCACTACAACATTAGCAGATTAGATTCCCGAATGTGACATTTTTGTAAATGAGTGAAAGGCATTTTAAAGCTGTCACAAACGAAATATTGTGAAACAACTATTGACAGACTTCATTTATCTGACGTCATTACTTGAATTTTGCAACATTTAACATTAAAAGTTTAAGTGGTTATTATTTGTTTATTTTTAAGTTTAGGGTGGTTATGTATTAACAATTGTGAATATCTCGACAACAGGACGATCAGTTGTTGTTCTGTTGTCACCATTGTAACCAGCGGAAAAAATGGCATTAGTTAGCCCATTTAACCGACCTTGTAGCTCCAATAATAACGGAGATAGCAATGGTGAACGTTTAACTTTGAACACCTTGTATAGGTACATATAATGTTGTAACTACAGAAAGTCAGAATTTCGTGTCTCCTAATTTACATTTTTGCATCTGAGCAGTGAAAAATTACCAATCTAAGAGAGATATTTTTATTGCGTTTTTGTACTTACACTTTCTTTAAAGTTGAAAGAAGTGGATAAAAAGGTAACTGGTTCTTTTTTATAGTTATGAAACAATGGGTGGTATATTGTATGAGAAATTGAAAATATTAAAGTAAAGTAGAACAAGACTCTTACATCACGAAACTGTGCGGATCATTAATAATACTGTCATAATTGGATTTTTATTTTCTCCGTGTCATTCATTAGAAGATTACTTTTGCCAATGTTGAATTTTATTCTTTAAGGTGTTGCTTATGGCGGCCAATCCTACCTTATTTAAGAGTTTATATGCAATATACTCCTATTTCGTCGAGTAACAACAACAAATTTGAAAATTTATAAACGCACCTCTTAGTTGCAAAATTAATTTTAATGTTGCAGTAAGTATCTAAATTTATCAATAATATTGTCTATTAATGACATGTTAAATGTAACGAACCCCAATTAACCTTAACAATAATAAAAAATATTTAGTGATATTGTAGGTGGTGGAGGTTTATAAAACCCACGTGCAGATGAGAGCCATTGTATGCTCTTTCATCTTTGTATACAATAGTTACAAATCAGATATCAGTAGGGCATTTATCCATGTACATTTGTAATTGTGTATCAGTAGGTTGCTATTTCCACTTTTAAGTATTCTTATACATATTACAAAAATAGAACGCTAATTATCAATTCTGATGATATTTTTCTAACCACATTTTTGAAAGTCCTTACACATTCACATTTATTATTGTTTATTTACTATCTAACTTGTTTAAACATACTAAATAAAACAAGACACTACCAAAAACAGAGTTATTTTGTAACATTTAGTAATATTAATTACGCTTAGGATTGTAGTTTAGATGTCTTGTTTTATTTAGTATAAATAATTAGTTTCTCTACTTTAAATCATATCAGTATTTATTATTTATGATTTTTTGTTAAATTCAACGCTTGCTTTAACGTAATTGGTTAATAATTATAGTTTATAATAAATATTACAAAATAACTGTGTTTTTATAAACTTTGGGTATAGGGAATGCTTAACAAAAATTAAAGCTACATAATCAAAAATTCTATTTATGCAATTAAATAGAGGGCGTTCCATTTAAAAGAAGAAAGAAAATGAAAGGTCCGAGTTTCGATCCACCCTGTACACAAATAGAGAAAATAATTCAAATGTAATCGAATGAGGAGATATTACATCATATTACGAAACTCGATTAGCCAAAAAATTGTCTTTTTCTGTAACGTACAGTAAGCTAAGGGCGTTGATTTAGCTACGATCTTAACATAAACGTATCCATAACTTTTAAAGGACTCTGTATAACGTAGCAAAACCTTATATCAAAAGATTCCGAAAAATGTGGGCAATTCGAATTTGGCATAATATGCAGGGGCTCTCATTAAAAAATCATATGTTTGGTTTGTAACGGAGTTATGCAATACCCTGTATAGTTCAACATAATTTAGAAATATGGTCCTTAAAGACATCTATTATTTTTCTTAACAACATTTTTTGATATCTCGTGAAATAAGCCATATACCGAACTTTGTCCTAAGATTGGTACACCCTGTATGTATAGTAATTTTTAATTTATTATTACCTATACCATGGAGTTGATTGGGGGAAATATTCGAATAAAAATTGCCCTTAATGAGGCATACTGCACATCAGGCGAAATTCAAAATAAACTTTTATTGTAACGTTTGTTCTACTTTAGCTTATATGTATGATAACTAAAGTGCGGATTTCTAGCAATAATGCTATATGTAAAAAATGGTAGCAACAGGGAAATATCTACATATGAGCACGAATTTTAGTAAAAGCAATGGTATTTTTTAAATTATATTATGCTTTTTTTGCTTATTTTCATGTTTTATGCTTATAAATTATGTATATGCATATTCTCTGCTTATTTTTCAATTCTTAAATTTTCTTTGAATTTCTTTGTCCTTATTTAAAGGATTTGTTATTTTAGGTGTCTTTTTTGAACACAAGCAATAATAAATTCTTGGTAGGTACTTTTGAGTGTTGACAAAACATTCTAAAAGTTCATGAATCATTCAATTGCCTCCAACCAAGCATAAAATCCCTCGTTTCTACCTGCCTATTTAATCGTATACCTGAGAAAATGTTAACAGAAAATACCTATTTATTGCAATTTTATGATTTTTTGAAGAGTAGGAGTCCACAAATATTCCAGATGCTTAACTGAATCTGTAGAAATAGTTGTAAATTTTGCTACACAATTATCTAAAGTTAAAGGAAAAATAGGAAAAACAGTAAATACGAAACTACAAGAAACTTTATTAAAAAATGAAGGATATCGAGTTTTAGAAAAAATATCAAACGTTTTTCAAGGGAAAGTAGACGACAGTTTAAACATTAGTGCATCACTGCAACCTAAGTTTAAATGTGCGCCAATCACTAGTGTGGACGTTGAAAGAAGCTTTTCGCGTTTTAAAAATATATTAACTGACAGAAGGAGAAATTTTACTGTTGAGAATTTAGAAAAACATTTAATTATTAATTGTAACTATGTAGATTAATATTTTGATTTCTGAAATGAGTTTAAAATAATTAAATATTTAGTTAAAAACCAATTTTTGTTGAATTTTTTTGTAATAAACAGCATTTTTACTCAATCTTTTTATGCTTAGAATAAGGTGTTTGTATTGTTTTAATGCTTATTTCCTTCATTTTAAAAGCTTATTTAAGCGCTTTTTTTTTAATTTTTTATGCTTAAAAATCCGCACTCTAATGATAACGTATAACAATATAAATTAAAGGAGCAGAAGTTGATATTCTAGGTTTCTCATAGTTTGTGTAAACGTGTTATGTGCATTCTTTCAAAACTACTCGTATTTTGTAATCACGTGGTCAAAATAACACTTTTCAAAACATGTAACGTACGTAATATTGAAGATTTGAAATTTTATATAAAATACATACTTACAGAACTGTGTCTGTGTGGCATTTAGTTGCAGGTGCCGGTCCTTCGAAGGACTCTTACGCAGTAGATTTCCTGCAGAATAAGATGAAGCGGAGTGTATTGGAAAAGCTAACTGTGATGAAAATAAAATTTATTCGAAACAGTGATACGAATTTTTATAATTAGTTAAAATAAAAACGTCTATAAAGACGAATAATTGATTATATTATTCGAGTACACGAATAATCAGGAAATTGCTTGATCAATTTATTTAGCTATTGATTGATAATGATTTAAAACAAGTTGATTACTTCGTATCAACTGGCAGGCTCATTGAAAATAATATGGCAGCAGCAATTTACACATATTATAACCAAGAAACACGTTAGAAATAATGGTAACCTGTAATTGACTCTTATGGCATACATCTATTGTAGACGGTATGAACAATTATTGAAATCTATTATATTTGTCGATTAAACTAATTGATTAATCATAAAACCAAGATAAATATCGCTTATTATTGCCAAGGCTACAGCATATTGCATTGAAATACCGAGACAGCGATTGTCTCCTTCAATAACAAATACCTGTACATCAACTGGTATTTTCGTTGAAATGTAACAGAAATGAAAACAAATCGATCAAAATTGCGACGCACTCGTATAACCTACACATAGTTCTTTTTATCGTTGTTTACTAAAAGTTTTGTTTCTTAATTTTTACAATTTTTACTATGATTGCACAAATGAATGTTTCTTTATTGTTATTATAAGCGTATGTCAAAACTAACATATTTCCGTTTTTGTGTTACAGACAATTAAAATCCTCGCATAATAGAAGTTGTATAAGGAAGCATTCTATAAACGCATTAGCCGAAAAAAATTCCGATAAAAGATACTTTTATTTGGTATCATTATTCGGGACGGTTTTTGTTTTGATTGCCTTTTTCGCTTCACCCTCTCGTGCACTACCCTAGACCTTGCTACACTTGTGGATTCCCTACGCATCACTGCCGACAACCCGACAGCAGGCTTATTCTCTCCCCTATTTCAATTCGTTCCCCTTTCAAAGTTACCTTGTTTCCTTATTCTTCGTAAATGTCCACAATATAAAACTATCATATGCGTGCGTAGATATGTATAGGATCAGGTGTTATTTTTTTTACAAATGAAGATGGTTGCGATTTAACTGCAATAATCAATCGATTTTTCGTGCATACTTGTAGTTTACCTGAACGTTACGAAAGCTATTTTCATCTATTAATTGTTATAAAATCCTTTCGAAGTTATGTTGTAAAGATTGCGAATTATTGCGTTTATTGCCAGATTTAAAATGAAACTTCTAGGAATTACACACCCTATAATTTACTGACAGGATCTTGATAGGAAATTGGTTACATTAATAAACTGTTCCATGTCTAACTATATCAGTTGTGACGCGGAGACTTATTTTTCAATCGATACGTAACGTTTTTCACATACCCGGAATGTAAGAAAAATGTAAAGTTTCATATCCATTTGTAGAGAATTTATTTTATTATACTTTTTGTTTCTAATGTCCAAAATTATTCTCTTTAAGCCATTCGTAAGGAAAATGGCTAAAGTTTCAACGATATTTATTTTAATGAAATATCGTTTTTTAATGAAATTTACATAATGCTGTTGCTGCTGTTTCAACAATTTCTATATTCTTAATATGATTGAATGGAGATATACCGTTGGTTCGTGACTAAATCCCTCGAGGAATTTTCTGTCCGACGTTAATATAGGATTATTTGCACTAACAAAACTCTTAAGAACAGTAACTTGCTTTCAGTTACCTCGGTGGTCCCAAAATAAGTTTTTTTCGTTTTCACACAAGTGCACACAAGTTGAAACAAAGTTTCAGTGACAGTCCACACAAATACATAGAATAATATCTAACTGACGTGATAATTTTGTTATAACTGAATCACCGTACCCTGAAAAGCAGCATGACTGATAGTATTAACCATAATAACTGTAGAGCTCACTTTATTGCTTCGCACCGTTTATTTATTATACCTATAGTATTTTCATTGAATACATACTTACTGGACATTAAAAACTTCTCACTAGAGTGGTATCATGATAAAATCAACATTAGGTACATCTTTATTAAAATGTATTTATTTGGCTTACATTAATGCTTAAGCTTCGTAGGCTAACGTACACTCAGAATAATAATAATAATAACCAGTGGAAGAACACACATCAATAGCAAACTTGGCCACAACTTCAATCAGTTTGATGTTCCTTATGATTAACCGTGTTCTTCAAAACTAGTCTAAAGAACTAAGATCCACACTATACGAATATGTCCAAAATGTATGTCGCGAAATGATTCAAGCAGAACGAAAGATCATACGTCAGAAATATACCGTTCGCTATAATCGTACCAGTAAGGGACAAGTGGATAAACAATGAAAGAGTGGCAAAACCCGTCTATTGTAGAGACGGATCTGGTACAGAAGAGTAGGCTTCGGAGCTTGGGGCCATAAGCGCTGAGCTCTAGTCTCGTAGTGGAGGGCGCCAAGAACCTTTGGTAGTTAGCAAAACATAATAAAGTATAGCTAATACCAAAAACTATCCTTCCCCCGAAGTCTTTGCTAATACCTACTCGTAATTTAAGCAAGCATATAGCAAACTCTCTTCTCTTATTTTTCGTAAGGATTAACGTCGTCCAACTCCTTCTTGATGGTGAAACTTCGCTCATTTCACATAATGTTTTATTTCTGAACCGAATACTTTTCATCATGGTGTTTTTTAAAACTGCTATTTTGTTTATCGGTACACTCTATACTTACAACAATAAAAAATCAGTAACCTTTTTTTTGTAAATGAAGGTCCATGTACCATCAATCGTCAGTGAAACACTAGATTATAGTACGTATTGTTAGACCTTTTACAGCTATTCTTGAACATCTTTTTAATTAGGATTTATAACACTTACTATGATTAAGTATAATACTATTTTTAAAACAATAAAAATAAGCTGCTGTAATTGTTGTAGTGGTGTCTCCTTAGTTCGTATAGAAGCCTTCTAGAGGAGTTTGGGTGTACTGGTTTAATAAGCTACTGCGTACTTCGTAAACGCCGACGTTTCGGCTAGATTGGTCTAACCTTCTTCGGGGCAACTTTACTCTACCCGAAACGTCGGCCTTTACGAAGTACGCAGTGGGTTATTAAACCATTACACCCAAACTCCTCTAGAAGGCTCCTATACTAGGGAGACACCACTACAATAATTGTAGATGAAAGGAGATTACTTTACGAGATAAACTGCTTTAGTTACATCACCTAACAATACCATCAAAAATGTCCATGTCATATGCAAAATCTTCCCGAAGATGACAACCGCCAAATTCGGAGAAAATGTTGGAGGAGAAATAAAAAAATAAAATCTGCCCAGGTTTTTGTTTATTACGAAGTCAGTATTTTCTGCCACACGCTGCTCAAGGAGAAGATAATTGTGCTAATGTTTTGCTGTCGATACAGGCTCTACAAGGTTCTCCTTAACAAAGAGAAACTTACTTTCAGGTAACAAACATTATTTTCTTCTTAAGAAGCAACACTTTCAGGTCACAATATTCTCTCCTTCGTTAAGAAACACACTTTCAGGATAGAATAGTTTTTAATGAGGGAACACATCGTAGCAAAAAAATCCAAAATAGAGTGACACCAATTTTGATCAAGAAGTTTCCCAATGTGAAGAAACAAACTTTTTATCATTCTATAATAACAATTTTTCTCTCAAATATGAAACAACTTAATTTAGAAATCGTCTTCAACATAAAAGACTGACTTAAAATATGAAATTGTTTCTCCTACACATGAAAAACTCACTGTAGCTGTAATGTTATCAGTTATCAGTGAAATGCAGTGACCACATATGATAAACAATGGTCAGTTTTTTTGAATATTAAGAAAAATCAAACAATTGGTACTCATACTTGATAGGCCTTTATGTATAAGGTACCGACAATCTGTTCCGACCGTTCGGTAGTCCGTATGTTTGCAACAATAATCCAAATAGGTTGGATATGGTTTATAGCTGTATCATAGTATCCGAAATTTATGGTTTTATGTATTTCGATAGATTCAGAAAAAACAACAATCTTACTTATTTTTTGCACCACACTATAATTATGTATTTGCCAAGAACGGTAATTATATTAATCGACGATAGGCCGTTAGGAGGAAATTTTTGATCTGCTTTGAAGGACGTCATGATTTTGATGGAAGATCCATGTGCTTTATAGGTATCTTATTTTTTAATTAGAATACTTAAAGAATACTAACAATTCGTAATTGAATATGAGCAAATTCCCAATTCATACCAATTTCCGTGTCGTCTTAAAGAGTCGAACTGGTGTCATTTTTGTCCGCCTATGTAATGTAATTTTTCTGTGCACATTTTTTGCATCGTGTTCTCATTTTCTTACTGATCATAGCGATTTCTCTAATAAAGTCTTTACAGCGACATGTTAACATCGCGAATATACGTTTGAGAGGATTTAGTCCAAACAGCTTTAAACTTTACCGAAAGAAGATACTAACTGTACCGTAGTGTTCATAATGATAGAGTTTCAATTAAAAAAAGATGCTTATACTAAGCCGGATGATCCAAGTTTTAACATCAGAGACAATGACGATGAAATTATGTTACGTTGGAAAGGTACTTTCGAATTTCATTTTATTAAACAAAGTTTTGAAAATTCCAAGAAAAGTGCATCTTTATGGGATCCCGAGCATCGTGAGTTGCCCGTATTCAATTTTTTAATTTAATTGTAATTCACTAGTGATGGTTAGTGTGAGTACGTGTGTGTTAGATGGCATTGTTGTTGATGATGATTTATATTCACTTTCATCTTATTAACATAAACACTAATGCAACTAGCCATCTAATATATAAATTATGCCACTTAAAAGTTATAAAATAGATTCCTTTTAATTGGCGGTCCACCCCTGCACACCACTGAACAACATATTTTGTTCAGATTTTGGCATCCTAAAAGCAGTATTATCATCACTCATCAGTAACGAGCACCAAGTTTAAAAAAAATCCTAATTGTTGATGATAATGCCACCAACAGTAATTCCCAGACCCAATCTCGTTAATGTATTGTAAATAATATTTCATAGTTTCATTTTGAAAGTGTTCATATTAACGTAAAATAATGAACGAACCACAATTGAGTATTTGAATTTTTCTTTTATTATCGTATGGCATTGGTCGCACGACATGAAGCGTGCCACAAACGTGTGTTACTGCTTCAAGTTCGAACTTCCGGTGTTATGCTTTGTAACTTCTGATGGAAATGTTCACCTTACTGGGACTAGAATGTAGTTCGAGTGTATTTTGAGATTTAATCTTCCAGTTCTGATCGAGTGTATTACCATTAATATGCAATGTAAATATCACTCATTGTAAACAATGTTACGTTGTAACAGTTTCTTTATAATAAAAGGCCGTAGGAAATTTATTAGAAAGACGCGTTTGTGCGTCCAGGTCAAATAATGGCCACATCCATCTATAAATTTTATTAATCAACTACAGTTTAATAGTGTCTGAGACCCGATCTTTTATGGTACTATTAGTCTGGTACCGGTTCGTTCCGAAATTTGTGAAATTAAAGGCTGGTTGGTTCTGTCTTGACGTTTAAATTGGCCCACGTAACGTAAACACTCTAATCAATCCCATCGTGATCTTTCAAATCTTCAAGGAGTATACACATAATGGCGCCGTAGGCGAAAATAATGTACCCCGATGTTATTAAACGTACAAAAAAAATATCCCCTACGAGGAGGGGGGTCATTGAACCGATAATTTAATTCCTTCATAAAGCGAGGGACCTACTACCGGCTGTTAAATACGCCAAGTGCACTTTTATTGTGTAATGAAATTCAAAATTCAATGAGATTATGAAGCAATTCCTAATTAGCATCACAATTTATATTTGGAAATAATTTAAATTTCAATAAAAATCTGAAATGTATGTAAGTAATAAGAAGGGGTGCACGTGTATGTACTCTTGGGCATTATAAAGTGAAGCCCTACATTATGGAAATAATGAAATTTGCATAGGAAGCTGCTCGTATTCAAGCCTGCGTCTAACCCAGAAAGGTTACTAACAACGATATTAAAATTATCTCCGATTTCTATTCTTTTCCTTGCATACTTTTTTGTTAATATTTATTTTAAATTTTGCGGGTTTTTAATTAATTTTTTCTGCGATTGGCTGTTATGAAATATAATACTCGGGATTTCACGCAGAAACACAAAAATAAATTAATACCAGCAACTTTTTTGTTTTTTAATTATATTTGAGAGTGTAGCAATTATCCAATATTCATAATTCCTACATAGATGTAATTTGCCTAAGGGTCTAGAGCAGCCTTTCGGGTCTTTGAAAAAATAATTATCCTACACATTATTCTCTCACACGAATTTGTTTTCTCATTGTAAAACTGGAATATAATCTACCCCTATATTTAATTATTTATAAATGCAGAATTTTAAGAACTCTCCCTTTGTGCTCAACGTGGGCTACGTACTTATTCCAATAAATTATAATTTTGTACCCTTCCTTTCCTTTTGATATGGACCTTGTGCACTCATAATTTAGAGCGTTCAATTCAGAAAGGGGTAGTTTCACAATGAATTGTCATACTCAGGCTTGCCATAAATATCTTACTATTATCTAAAGTTTAGTATTAATTAAAATAATTGAAAAGTATTAGATTAGTCTTATTATTCGATTTCTTTGTATACCTACTCACTTTCATGTTCTGAATGCTGTCTTTGACAATGTTAAGCACATAAGCATATACCACGGCAGGGCTTAGCTTAAAGGGTAGGTTTTTGTCTACATAACGAACGTCTAAAATGCAATAGCCCCGTGAACAAACAGTTCATTTGAATTGCAAGCAGTCGCGCTAACATTATTCTGAAAACGCCGTCGTCAAGAGAATTAGCATTAAACAGACCGCTTTCGAACGCAAGCGCATTTTTAAAAGTTTTCACAAGAACTTAGCTGCTCAATTCGTATGTATAAAGGAGTTCGTAGAGTAATTTAAATTGAAGTGAAAAATTTATTAATGCTCAACAGTTTTCTATCTTCTTTTACAATTCTGTCTTTAAATAGGAAAGTACATAGTAATGGAAAATGAAACCGTATATAAATATAATACATGGCGAGCAACAGCATTGTTAAGATATGGCATCTATTTTGGAAACTGGAGCGCAACCCGACAAACATCAAAAACTAGTAACACCTGTATATTTTATTGTTATGGTTTTTTATGATCCTGTTGTATGTCGCGATTCAGCGGCCGCGGGCGTTTCGATTTTTCCAAAATTTTTGAAAATACTCAAAAGCAGAACGTGAACTTTGCAAATATTGCAACTTTATATTTAATTATTTTTTTACAAATTTTGAGTGTATTTTTTTAAATAATTTCAATTGAATTTCAAGCAGAACAAATTGATTCATCAACAAATATTGCGAATAAGAAATTCCTACCATTTCACTATTTTTCGTCCATGAAGGTGAATAGATTATACTACAGCTAACATTAAAAAAAAACATGAAATGGTTCCGTGCCCAAATTATTAGTTACACTTCCAAATATTACATTATGATCAGTTTGTTGTTGTATAACATTTTAAAATAGTGAGGATTGTAGTTATTTATAATACAATTCAAAATAAATTCATATATTTTAAAAAATATATATTTGAGAACAAAATATTTATAGAAAAATCTGAATATTTAGTAGCGTTAATTACAGATTACAAATTCTACCCTTGTTGGCATGCTCTGAATGCATTTTTTAACATTTTCTTTCAATTCTTCATCATGATGCCAAACTTTAATCATTGCTTCTATAAGATTTTGTTTATTTGTGGTGTTTGCTTTGGAGATTTTTCGTTTGAGAGGCTCTCAGGAATTTTCTATTGGGTTCAAGTCTGGCGAATTGCTTGGCTAAGGCAAAACTTTTCATCTCTAAGAAAGTTGTTAGTGGTTTAGCTTTGTGGCAAGCAGCGGAATCATGCATAAAAGTGCATTCAGAAGCATCACCAAATCATTCATTGATCTGAGGAATCAGTCGTGTTTCCAAAACTTTTTTGTATTGATCCTGCGTCATCATACCGTCGACTAAGTAGAAGCGTCCCATGTCCCTATCATTGATGATAACTGACCACACCATTACTTTCTGAAGGCGTTTAACAGTGTTCAGGGTGATATTTTTCGTCCCGTCTTCACCGAACGAATGAAGATTTATCCATCATTAGTTCGATGTGAGACTCATCTGAAAAACAAACTTTGAGGAAAACTGGAACACAAGCATATCAAATATTACTGAAACACTTTTCCCAGTCTGTAACCGTCATGTATCGATGCTTTTTAGCCCATACCAAACGTTTTAACTTCATGACTGGACTCAGTTTTGGTTTCTTCGTTGGCCCATTTGTACAAGACGACGCCTGGTTGTTCTAGCAGAAGTGGTAACGCCGCTTTCATTTATGATTCTCGTCAATTCTTTCGTACATTTTCTCCTGTTTTTCAAACAAATATAGGAATTTTCGTTCATGTCGAGGTGTAGTGATTGTTTTTCGTCCACATTTTCCGATTTGCTTATTTCCTAAAGGTATTTTCTTTCTTAAAAGATAGCCCAAGAAATAAATTTATATGTGCATTAAGAGCGATTGAATCTTAAATAATACGCAAATCTTTAGTGTAACTAATAATTTCGGCGCCCACTGGTAGTAGTGGCTTACTACAGCACGAACATGGCGATTCTGCAATACGCTTTCTTTTTATCTTTTACTTTTTAGATATAACTTTTAAAAAATTTAAAAGATTTTTGTTCGTCCTGACTGTTTATACTTTATTCTTACCGATATTTTTGAAATGTAATTGTAATAAACTTGAAACTTAACTTCCAGAATCCAGATTAATTTCTATGTTTTCATACCAGTTATGTAAATTGTACATTTCAAAATCACCTGTGAAGTAATTGATACCGGCACTGATCGAAAATTACGCTTAAGAACTTCAGAAACTTAATACGAGAAGTTATAGCCTGTTTAAATGGAGGTACATTAAATTCTGTATATTATTAATAATGTTGGCAAAGCTTTACGAAGGCTGCAGATGTTACCTATACTAACAACACGAACCAGTTTTTTGAAAAGATCATTTGCTGTATTCTATTCTTAATCCGGTATACAGAGTGCACAGTTATTTTGTTAATTTATTTCGCAACTGTACAAATAAAATCCGGCTGTGATGCACTTTTTCTAACGTATTGATAAAAATCGTGTACGTTACATTTCAAGCTTATAGACATACTCAGACTCAGACGTTCATGCCTTATGTAATTTAAAAGATAGGGTAGAAATAGTCGCCATTGGTTGCTGCGAACTTGCACGAACCCTAAGGGTGTTTAGTGCGATCGATGCGTTTCTGCTCTTTACTATTCGCCGTCGAGCGATTACCCATCCTCCAAGTTATCATATCACACTTCCAATTTTTCCCCAAGGAATACCTTGGACGAGTTTCAATTGTCTTTAAACTGCGCTGACTAAGATTTTTTAATTTAATTTTATACGAGTCTTGTTTTTGTCTCTTTCGGACTTACAAATTGTACAACGTTGTTATTAATTTATTATACATCACATCAGTAAAAGAAGGTGTTGGGAAATTGATATTTCGTTTTCTATTAAAAAAGGAAGAATAATTCCAATATCAATACATTCAGAACCGTAAAGTAAATTAACGTGCAGCTGTGTACACTTTCAAGGGCTGGAAATGTAAACTGAAGCGAATATTCAGGAGGTGCGTTTTGGGTCTTGTCAATAAAGAAAATGGAATTCGATACATGGTATAAACTTGAAACTTCACTAAAAGGCATAACTGTAAAATCCATATAATTCCGTGTCGGTTCAAGTAAAAAATGACAGGTTAACAATACCTACATACAAGTTCAAACTTGACTACTATCGGAGTAAAAATGCAAGGCCTCTGACTTTAAGTGATAATAACAAAAAAACTGAGGGGTGAAATTTCTTCATTTTTGGGCAGTACATTAGTCATTTATATATGTTTAACATGTGTAAAAAGCAAAATGCTAGAATCAGTTGTTTAACTTTTATTTTAATTAACAGCAATAAAAACGCTGTATTTAGTATTTTCCTGGCTGACGGTCAGTTTTAACTTATCATAAAATTGTTATTGTTTCATAAATTGTTACCAAATTTACAAATGTTGTAGCACACATACTTCTGAAAAGTCGACAGCCAATAAATATTGATTATTCATATGATTAACTGGTTTTATAAGCCCTAACCGAAAATGTGCTATTTTGCAATTTACGGAAGTTAAAGAAAAAATTCTTGTTTTAAATGCTAAATTTGATATTACTTAAATCTAACTGCATTATTCTCTTATTGAAAATAAAATTTGTTTTCTTGTAATTCCAAGTAAAATGTGTTGTTTATCGCGAAAGAAAGACGCATATATTCCCGCGAGAGGTAATCTACCACATCGTAAGCAGCGAGCGGCAACCCACAACAATGTGGTTATTCTTTTGCATTGTACAAAACCATGCGCTTTACAGCAATAGTATACGACAACAGCTGCCCCGCGCGGCCGCGCTTCTCCCCTCCAACTGGTGCATGCATCCTTTTTTCAAAATTTCTTTTAAAAAAAACGATGTATAATGACATTATTTTTGTGAATCGTGTTAGACCACAGTATAATTGCTTTAACCTTGTTATGTTACTGTCAAATTGTTAATATCGAACGTTCAGGTATTGAGTTACATAAGATGTCGTTTTTTCATTATAGCTTTAAGACTAATAAACCAATTGGCCTCAAAAGCATCTCACATTGACAAAAAAGTATACATTTTTCAAATATATAAGTATCTACCACTCAGTTTCAATAATATAGCCGTAATTAATTTTTAAAGTGGAGCGCTTGTGCGATTTGAGTCATAATTAGCGCTTTTTCTCACATACACTGATACAGAAAATTAACGATGTGTTGTAAAAATCTAAAACTGTACACCTTTTTGTAGGAATAAATGATCTTTTAAATGCACTTTATTTCATTAAATTATGATTGCTAACTACTGAGATACAAGCTTCTAAAGTCAGAGGCCTTGCATTTTTACTCCGATAGGTGTACGTAGTAAAAAATAGTGTAGGTACTAACACGTAAATGAAATTTATACCCGTATTTCGCATGCTTGTAGATTTGATTACGCATCTGCCTTTTATCTGTGTATCTCCACGAACTTAAGCAAGGGACCCATAAATAAACAGAGCCGCACTTAAACTGCCCTCCCGTATGTGCCATTTCACATTTTAAATTACGTTTTTATCTCGGAAGCCATCATTGACTTAGCCATTTGTGATATAAATTATTAAACTTTTGTCGTTATGTACATCTGCGTTAATTTACTTTAGTACTCGGCAACGTTCTTACTTCTTTGAATTCGTATTTCGTCTGCCATAAAATTTTAGTTCATGACTTCATATGAACCGAAAAAAATCATCGACCATTTGCATTTTTAATGTTACAAAAATGTTTTTTTTTCCTTTCAATTCGTTTAATTAAATTCAATTTGTGTATTAATAAATTAAAAGGTGTAGGTACCTAATCATGATTTTCAAAATGCTTATCGTTATCAAAACTTGCGATTTTACTATAGGTAGGTACTTCCCGAAAGAATTTGGTTTTGATCCTTGCTCAGAGACTTCGAATTTACGGGAGAAAGACCTGTTATTCAGTTCAAATTCCACCTTTTTTAAAAAATAGTATTAGGTAATACAATACCATTCTGTAAATTATGCAACTATCAAAACCACTAATAAAACCGAGAATAAAACCTTCAGGTTTCAAAGACAGTGGAAGCAATTTCCAAAATTATTTAATCATTTAAATTTTTCCATTGTTGTGTTTTTGAATTTTTTGCTTTCAAATTCCTCATTTTATGTGATTTGCCATTCCTGAAATGGTTGGGGATAATATAGCGATTATATACAGGGTGTTCCTGTTGAAACGGGCACATTTTAAACGTGATTATTGATTAAACGAAATAAGATATAAATGTGCGGTTTCAACCAATTAGTTTCAAATTTCGAAAAGTTTTTTAATCTTATCCATGCGGATGAATGAAACCCATCCACGACTTAAGCAAAATTTAATTAGTGGAGGCTTTTCAATTTCATGTAGGTATTATAGAACAAAATTTTATGAGGTCTCCAATTGATCTGACTTTTGAACAGACCATTAACCTCGGTATTCATAATAAAGTGACAGATATAATGTCTATAATTAATTCGATTTCTGTTAAAAAAAGATGGATACTGAGTCATTCTTTACGAACATCAATAATACTTATAATATTTCTGACAAAATCAATAATTCTAAGGTGTATGACAGAAATGACCAATTACGACGTCACACGTTACCATAGAACTTGATAGAACTATATTCGACTGAACCAAAAAAATTTGAATTCATTTCATCGTACAACAAAATGTAAACGTTGATTCTAAATCTATAAAGAAGCACTAAATTTGTTTATCACAAAGTGCAACAACGATCTCAATAATAGAGCTGGACCTTATTATTAAATCATATTGATTTTCGACCAGTTTTTCTCTTCATCCACAAGAACATTGAACGTTAGTAACGTGTATTGTATAAAGTACCAAACGATTAAGATTTTCGAAGAAATGTGTGTAATATTATTGTCAACATTGTTTGAATCAATATACCAATATCAACCGTTTACATAAACAAATGTATTTTAAGAATAATGGCAGTAAAAGATCTTTTATTTGGAAATCTTCGTAACTTCGCCAATAATGTACAGATGTAGATGAAATGTGGATTGTTATTAAAAATACTCTTCGCTTCGCCGATTCTTTGGATTTAAACAATTCTAAAGCATTAGCGACGTTTAATGCATTTATTCTGAATTTGACCGCACTACTACATTATGTACAAGTAAGGTTGAGGTAAGTACATTTAAGTCGCTCCAAAAAATATTAAGATCATAAGATTTTGTTAATTTCTCTGCCCACTCAAACTTTTAAACAAATTGTTTATTATACTAATTTATTAGTTTTAAACAAAAAATTCAAAACTATGAATCAGGCTTCTCAAATAACGTTGTCAATGTGGATCAACAGAAGAATTGTTTTAGTCTTTGGTAACTTTTCATTAGTTTTCTTTTTGTTGCAGCTTGCTGTTGGACTTATAAGATCCCTAGTAATAGTAATCATACGGGATGATGTATGTGTAGATTCTTGCAAAACATAAATTTCGCGTAAAATAACAAAGAAATAAATGTAATAATAAAAAAGCGTTCATTAAACTTAATAATAATAATTTATATCATCCATTAAAACGAAATGTTTTCGCATATTTCACTATCGGATAGAATTGTGTTCTTAGATGTCTACCTAAACTCTAATTCCATTAATTCACTATGCAACACTCAAAATTTCCCACAAAAAATTCATTGCCTATTTGGCACCAATACCAGGAGAAAAAAAAGACTTTTATTTATCACTTTTTTGATGATTTTATACTGTTATTTTTGTATCACTAATGTCAAAGGTTTTTCAACAAAATCTAAGCACGCGATAAAATATGTGGAGGTGTCTTCTATCACTAAACCAATACATTCGAGAGATCTTCCAGTACCTAAACCTCCGGGCATGTTGAACATGCAAGTTCTAGTTCTGATTTTTATAACGAAAGTGAAGACTTTCAAGCTGCTATTCCATCTCAATCGCCACATCTGATTAACCAAGCTGAGCTCGACGACCTTCTTAGAACTGTAGGCTTGCCCAAAGAAAAATCAGAATGATTGAGTGGAAGATTAAGGCTGTGAAACCTTCTTCAAGCCAACGTTCGTGTTACTGCATATCGTAAACGACATAGTTCATACATGGATTTCTACTCTAAGGAGGATGATTTGGTTTATTCTAACAATATTGCCGATTTGTTGGCTAAATTTGGTCACCAGCATGTAGCGGATGAATTGATTCGTCTAAAACTAGCTTAAAAGCCGTGCTTCTTCACAACGGAAACCAATTCCCTTCTATTCCTTTGGCGTATGGTGCTCAGTTTAAAGAAACTTACGATACCTTGAAGTAAGTGCTGAATAAAATTGAATATAATAAACATCAATGGCCAATATGTGCGGACTTAAAAGTGGTAGGTTTACTTGTAGGATTACAAACTAGATGCACAAAATTTTGTTGTTTTCTATGTGAATACTGAAGAAAAAAATGCATGGTTGTCGTTTGTTCAAGTCACAGAAAATTTTCTTGAAAATCATCGATTACTTCAAAATGAATTGTTAAATACTTATTGAGAACTGGGCTGTAATATGTCGTTAAACAGAACAGAAAAGATATTGTGTTCTTATCTATACTGCATTCCAACGTGTTTTGGGCTTCTCTATTCCTCCATGAAGAACACGCACACCAATATACTACACTTACTGATTCTTGAATATTTATTTTAATAAACAATTGTTCCTTTTCTTAATTGTGTTGTTTAATTACGCACCAAGTCGTGAAAATAGTTATTACGGACATGATTCTAGAACGCCAATACGGAACTGCTGCGTCAGATGAATATTTCTTATGTACCTACTCTATTGTTTCATTTTTATTATCTTTTATAATAATCGAGTAACAAAACTATAATTGTATGTAATGTAATAAAAGTTGCTCATTTGTAACGTAATGCACACTTAATGTATCGAGGTATGGAAATTATGCTAAGCAATTATTGCACAGTAACAGGTGCATAAATATTCGCATCATCATCATCCCAATCATAAAATCTACCCTTAATAAACACATAGGGACTGAAATTGTACTAAGGTGCTTTTGTTAGTACCGGATATGATATTGCAGGTGGTTGTAAGGAAACGGTGCATTGATGACTGTTTGAAATAAGAGTTGAGTACGAAGTCTCATCTAATAGTTTCAATGTAATAGGGATTATATTACTAAGATTTTGTAATTAGAAATTCCTTAGAAAAAATGTACCAAAGTTTGAAACAAGGGGGAATTCTTGTGCCACGAGTAAAAATTTTAATTGTAGAAATTCAATAAAATCGAAGAATGCTAGGAATTTTAATGCCCTGTTAAAAACTTGAGGCAGAATTGTAGTAGAAAATACACACTTAAAAAACTCATCCCTGTTTTTATTAATGTCGGCAGTTAGATAATTTCACTACTATCTCACATTTTAAAAATTTGTCTAAGTGGGCTTAAAGTGGTCGTAGAACACAACTCAGTCAATCTGCAGAAACCTTAGGTTTTATTAGGGGATGAGAAAAAGACAGTTTTTCCAGTTTTTTATCTACGTTATACATTTTAATTGTGGAAGACATAAATGTCACTTGTTACATTAAAATAAATGTGTAACACCGAACTAAGCCATTAAAAATACAGGATTCGTGTGCCGAAATTCATTTTATGTACCTACGGATAACTCACTTTCAGCATGTCAACAATTTTAAATTTTTGTGCGCAATATAAAATACCATTTTTAATAACTACCCAGTTGTAACCGTGTTTAAATAAATAATTTCCGTATCGGATGATGAGAATATATGCGATAAAATCAAATTTTTCGGGTAATTAAATGAAACATTGTATTTGTAATTTTACGTTATTTTTAGCATCGTTTATCACTGCCAAATTAAGGATAATAATACATTCCATTTTGTTGAAATTTGTTCCGCTCAACAAATTCTAATTAATGAAAATGCAGTTAATTACGTATTAATTTTAACGTCGTAAATTCGTGCAGATTTTGGAGTTAAAATAACCCTTGCCTTTATTTTCATTCACTGCTATTCTAAATATTATATTCAGTATAACACAAAGATAACTATAATAAATCTACTGTTTGAAAAATAAATCTGCCACAAAATGTAAACGGAACTTTTTTTATTGAAGTTATTTTGTAGAGTTAATCTGGGTTTCACGGGTTTGGCTTGAATTTTTAAAGTTTGACATAAAATCAAGTCAACTGTCAAGTCTACAAAAAACCAAGCCAAGCTTAAGTATTATACAAGCCAAGCTTATCTGTGGAAAAGCTTGAGTTATCAAGCCCTTCAGTGAGAGTCTCATCAAAAGCTAACATAAAATCATCATTATTGAAGTTAAATGAAGGAAATATCACTTTCTTCAACAGTTTGTATTTAAAAAACTGGATTTGTTCTATTTCTCAAATTGTATTTTGTTTTAGATGGTGTACCCTCAGGTTGAAATGGTGTCTGACTTAATTCTTGAAGTAATTGTATAACCTGGGATTGCTGATCCACTTGACACGTTTCCTCAACAGCTGAAGTTTGAAAATCTTCTTCATTATACTTCACATAATCAATATTTTCTTCTGATGTTTTTGTGCAAGTTTATCAGTTATTTTGCTTTTTAGGTACAAAGTCACAAAGACCACATTTCTTGCACTCTCTACACTTTTCGTCTCTGGAAAATAAATTCTGTATGACTTTGGAGTTTGATCATTATCCAACAAATATTCCTTTTTTACTCTTATTATCCCACTTTTTCCTTTTTTATTTTGGGATATGAACAAATACTACTATGCCATAATTCATAAGGGGTTTTACCCGCAATACCACTTTTTCCTAAACAATTTATTGTTAAAACTGGCATGGTTACGGCCTCGGCTCAATACTTCTTTTCTAAATTTTTAGCACTGATCATTGTTTGTTCTGGCTGCTGGCGGCTTATATAGTCCTCATGCCCCTTTTTATTTTCCTATTTTGTTGGGGTGTATAGGGTACTGTCGTTTGATGAATTATCCCCTCCGAGGTCAGTAGGAGTAGAGAATCTACGTCTTTATTTTTAATTTTTGAACCGTTATCACTTCTTCAAATTTTCATTGCATTACCAGTACAATTTTCCACCATTTCCACCTTACATGAGACTTACTTTGAACTTTCTGGCTAGCGGAGATTGTATTGTACTTTTCATCTCATTTCACTTGTTGCGATGAAAAACACTTGTTTCTCATTTCACTTGTTGAAATTAATATTGATATTATACACATTTTACCACGTGCCATATCGATTACGCTTAAAAAGATAGTGAGATGGAATAGCAGTTTTGGCGACTCCTACTTCTAAGCTTCAAAATCTGTTTGGTTTTACAAGTAAGATAACTAGAACCTTTAGTAGGAAATAAATGTGGTATCTATAATATAATTGTTTTAAGTTTTGGTACACAATTTGTGTTGTGACAACTTTCAAAGCCTTTCTATCTCAAAAGCAGCTTGTGATACATACAAGTAGCTATACATTTGTGAGGGAATATTCAATTATGTATGTATTTGCATTTTGTTTTACTCTTCCCGTACTTCCATAAGTATTTCATTAAAAACGTG
This sequence comes from Pyrocoelia pectoralis, assembly GCA_036250285.1. Taxonomy (NCBI): domain Eukaryota; kingdom Metazoa; phylum Arthropoda; class Insecta; order Coleoptera; family Lampyridae; genus Pyrocoelia; species Pyrocoelia pectoralis. The sequence continues at coordinate 13,456,338 of CM070075.1, forward strand.
CTTTTTGTTTTCTAGAGTTGTGGCGAACGAAGCAATTTTTTTTTGCTCAAAATGATTCCGTTTGATACGTAATTTCACTGATTAGGATCATACATATCCAGAATCCAGTATTAATTTCAAGGTTAGTTTGATGCGCTACAAATGTAATAACGTTTTATTACCTAAATTGCACTCCCCCAAAGTATTCGTGAAAATTTATGAAAGTTTGCGTAAACAAAAACAAATATTTATCATTCAAAATACATTTACTGTTTCTCAGACTATACTCTGCGGCGATCAATACATTGTTGCACCCGTTTGGATCAATTTTTCATTTTTCGCATTCTTACTGAGGCATTTTGAACCCAAAAATTACTTCTACAATCCTCTATTGGCATTGTTGTCACATGTCTATTTATATAAAAAACAGGCGACTATTTTTTTAAAGGGCTTCTTGCACAAATGATTTTTGTTGGTAAACCATGACGGTTGATTGCCTTTTATTTTCAGGCTCATATGTATAGATCCAAAATTCGTTACGCGTTAAGATGTGATACACAGACATGAGTCTGTTTTGTCAAAATATGCGAATACAACCGGAACAAATTATTTTTTAGCTAAATCTACTTGTAAAATCTTGTGCATGCTTGTCATATTTATGTCCAATCTCATGGTACCTACATCCCATGATGATCTTGCGTTATCAGTTCCTGCACCGCATCGATTGTTTCTGGGCAACCTTGGCGAAATTCATACTTGAGCGAATGAGGGCTAAGATTGTATTCACTAAACCAGTAATGGTGCATTTACATGGGACGACTTATGTCGAACTACTAGGTAGTTCTACTGCAAAGCGAACATGTAAACCTTGTTTCGACCAAGTCGTTCGACAGAAGTCGAATTGCGGTCTACTTTTGAGGTTCTACCTGTGACGTTTTAGTCGAACGACTCCAAGTCGCACGTGTATACAATTATTTTTAAAAGCGCTTCGACAAAAATTATATTACCAAGGACTCAATGAGTACCTATTGTAATAGGTATACTGCTGTTCAGACGTTCGAATATGGTTTTGGTAAGACCACGCATCCTCTGTAGCAAATTTTTTTAATAAAATGTTAGATGCACCTAACATATTACGTCGTAAAATCCATGAACGTGTCCATAATCGTCTTTTCTTTCTTTTATTTATAGCAACATCTCTTAATTCGGCTATTAGCGCTTCACCAACAACAACTCCTGCTTGAATTAAATTATACGGTTCCGTCATCATATTGAAAACAGACTTTCGATTAAATCTTAGTAGAACCGTGAAAACGAATTATTTTGTTCGACTTATGTCGAAATACTAGGTAGTTCGACCTAAGTCGCCCCATGTAAATGCACCTTAATATTCATTCGCTTTATCGCCAAACGTCGAAGTGAGTTGATCGATGAACTGCTGTTGAATTATCCACGTTGATTCAAATGTTCTCAAGTACTAATATGAAATTTTCAAGTCGGTAAACTACACAAATGGCATTTATACAGCAAAACACGCTGACTATGTGTATACTATTAAAAGTGGCAAACTTTACGATAGAAAAGTCACCCATTTTTGATTACTCGATCCGCCGCCGATAAATATTAAGTTGTTATTAGAAAACCATGTAGACAATGTTATTTTTCTATGTGTAGACATCACACTAATGATTCACCTTGTGTCACAACTGAAAACAGTTATAAACAACAGGTGTAATATGTTTCGTAGGTACTCAAATGGATGCATTCATTAAAACAATCAAATATGTCGTTTCCCTAAAGATATTTACAATTTTTTGTAATGACTAACGCAATTGTTATTATTATTACATAGTTGTAACACCGCAATGACGTACAGAGCTATGTGTATATTTATACATATTATTACTAAAAAATTTAACGTAGCAAATTGCGTTTTCAAAAATGGCAATACCAAAGAACTCTTTGGCAATACATTATAAGTGTTTTTTTGATTTTAAATAACTTCCAAAGTATCAATTTTGGAAATAGATAGATCTTTTGTAATGTGGTGGCTCTCATTTCCTTGCATAATTCAAATGTGGTGGGTTTTATTCCATTCTGAGAACTTTATTTACATTCTTGAACACGAGAAAAATATGCAGCATTTAAATTCGTTTAAAATTGACCAATTGCACAAACCATTTTTTGACTGTAATTGTTTTATTTTACTACAGTGTTAAAAGTTTCAACAGTATTTGGGGCATTTCTTTCCTATAATGCTTTGTCATCATTCCACTTGTAGATATATTGTAATCCGCAGTAAATTGTATTTTGTCTTACTTAAATTTTAATGTCAAAATCACGTTTTATTTTGAAAATTACCGCTACTGCCAAATGATTGCTTACGAAAAGAGTTCTTACTTTGCTATGTTGCCTACTCGACCGTTTGAGTTCATTTTCCTACACAGTAAATTGTTGGTTTCCTCTATACTTTTCCTTTTAAGTTTTATATACACTCTTAAAGATAAGGAATTACAATTAGATATTACACAAGTTGTTTCATGACTCAAAACGACTGATTAAGGTAATTGTGAGTAAAAAATGTCTGATGAACATACTCCACAGTGTAGTACAGCCATTGCAAGTTAAACTTGAAATTTATTCCGAGTTACGTACAACACATAATTATTCTAAAGTAGTTTTACTCCTGAGAAGTACTACCAGCTATTTGATGCATATTCAGGACGTTTCGAGTCAAAAAGGTGGTAAAAAATTTTCCAGTTCGATAAAACACCTTTCATTAGTTCGGACCCTTAATGTAGGTAAGGTTACTAAGGTACCTATGCAAACTAAACTTGTTCTGCTTCAAAGCACCTCTAGTTCTACAATAAAGTACATACGTCTCATCAATTTGAATGAAATTAATTAACATGTAATGGTAAAAACGAAACTTGTACGCTCATGTCATGAGACAATTTCGCGTACATATTGCTTAGAGTTTTCGGTTTAAACTCAAACTTTCAAAATGGCCACAAAAATGGTAGTATAAGAAACGAATTAAGTCATATATTATTTCGAGGTTATTCATATTACGTAGAAACTGTAGTTTTTAGAATCGCTAACTAATTTAAAATTTTATTTTTACATTCCTAGTATTTGATTAGACTAAAAAAATAACTTACAGGACGTCATTACTTCAGGTCATTATATAATTAACATTTGTTTTTAAAGATAATGTCAATTATGTATTGTCATAGGAATAAGAGGACGTCTCTAAATACAGAATTGACCTGCTATTAGCACCCTGGTTTATAATTAGAGGGGTTAAAGAGGAGCAGCAGGTCGTTTAAGGTAGTTCAGTATGTCAGCATATCCCCTTTAAACAACCCCTGCACTCACTGTCTGCTCTAATCGTTTCAGGCACCCCCTTTTGCTTTGCTTTACGCCCGTTGAAACAATTCGTATTTTGTTGTCATAATTTAAATCAACTTAAAATCGAACTAGAAATTGAAATGCTCTAATTAAAAGTTGGCAACATTTCTCCAGGAAAATGCGAAATTGCTATATAGTATGTATGTAGTTTGACATTTGAAGAGGATGTCACACTTTAAAAGACTTTAATGGATACTCTATAATACACGATGTTTTAGTTTTCTTGTATTCGTTTAAGTGGATGTTGTTTTTTAAGTACTCACTGTTAGTATTGCTTAAATTCTGTGCAGTGGAAGTGCATAAATTATGAAAGGGGTTGAAGGGTCAAATACGGTCACCTAGCAACGTCTTTCTTTCATGCTAAATACTTTAAATGCTTCTTCCTTATTAATTTTAACGTGATGCTTTCACTGCTATCGTTTTCTCGACGATACAAAACCTTTTTCATATATAACTTTAGGCTAAATATTATCCTCGGAGATTGTTAAAGAAAACGGACCAATGTGAAAAAAATCTTTAAATGAGAAAGTTGTTCTACAGCTTTCATTTCATTACATTGGTGTTTCTGTCCTGATAAAAATGAAAATTTGTAGACTGTAAATCTGTCTAAAGCTATTTGTTACAGCCTATGTATAACAATACTATATGGATGGAGTACTTTCCCCTACGAATTTGGTTCAAAGCTTATAATCGATTTGATTGGGTTTTATACAGTAGTTTTCGAACCAAAATCAGCAATAAGAAATTTTGTGGATCACCGTGTAGATTAAATGCATCTTTCATAATAATTAATGTACTTGGCTTACTCAAGCAAAACGTGGTAATTATATTTGTGAATGTTTTTAAGACATCATCGATACAGTCTTGCTGGGAGACATTTCAGTAAATAACGCAGACAAAGTACAATATGAGGATCAGATACGATAACCATTAATTAATAAGAATGCCATTAACGAGACGAGTTTTGATCAATCCATCTAACTCTAAAAATAGAGGACGAAATTGAGTAAAATACAAATTACTATATGACAATTGTAAGTGTAAACTCAAAACAGGCACTACCTTACGCATTGCCGGTAGTTTCGACCATAATGGTCACAATCGGGCTAAAGTTTCTAGCATTTAAAATTTTTTACGACATGGTCGATGAAATATGTATGGAAGAAATCACAATATAAATATGTAGAATAAGACAGGTCACAGCTTTAAATAATTTTAGATGTCCATGATCTTAATCATCTTCAATCTTCTTTTTACGCCTGATGTCGCAACCTGTAAGCATCATATCATGTATAATATTAGTTATTTGGTTATTTCATTTACAATTGCTTCATGGTAATAAAATGGTGAATTTGAAACATGATGAGATGATGACCATTAGGTATATACGCTGCCAACTGCTTGCTTTACAATTCCCAGATCCAGCAATGTCTTAATATCATTAACAAAATCGTTATATGTAGTTATACTGGATCTAGAATTGGTTGTTATCTATTTCTATGGCATATCAATTTTTCTGCTTAAGTTTCTGTTAATTAGATTCCAGGCTGACTTAGATTTATTTCTAGAACACCTTATTTTTTACTCTACATCCATTTGTTTATATATTATGACGATTTTTATTTAGAGTAATAAATTTAAAAAGTTGTTAAAGTGCGTACCGGTATCATAACAACGACCGTAGAACACAAATTGACAACATTATTGTCACTCCATTAAACAACGACCACTAACTTGTTTTTTTGAAACCTTTGTCCTTCGCTTAGTTTTCTTTGCTTCATATTTACAGTACATAACGCTTTATTTATTTTTGTGTCTTGACTTTTGCACCTTTCTCTGTTGAGTGCGTGGTAGCATGTAATAAGGTTCGCGTATCCTAACATTACGTCCACAGCTTAAAGCCCCATGTTTTTCGGACATATTACTTACAACCGGAGACGACCAATATAAGGCACTATGGTTTATCAATACTCTGGTTGAATAAATTCTAAAAATGTTGTGTCGAGTAGAACATAGCTAAAAGCCCACAACAATCATTAGAACTTATTACATATTGTTTAAAATAAGTTTAAAATCACAAAATTGGAAGGGGCTGCGATTTAAAATAACCCTTTATTCCGTTAAGGAGTATGAGAATCGCCCTGTATAAATAACATTAAATCTAATCATAGCTTATAATTAATAGTAATAGTATGATATTAACATTATGCACTGTTAAATTTCGATACCTGGTCCCTGTATAATTGATAGATAATAGATTAAATAGTATTTAACTCGCTCATCATTTTTGTAATAATCGTCTAGTATTATCATTCTACTTCTTTCTTCTGGTATTGATTGTTTTTGTTTATAAATGCTCTAAAACGAAATAATGTCATTCTTACACCGCAGTACAATAAGAAAAATTGTTTCAGTAGTTGTTCGTAACTTACACCAAAAATGAAGTAGATTTTTTGGAAAAATGGGTAGATATCACCACTTCTACTTTTCTTACAGTTGTACCTTTTTTTCTCGGTAATATTTAGCTAAAATGGCAATCTTAGTCATTCAAATTTTACTTTTAAATTTTGAAAACAGCTGCTGCTTTATAATAGTAACTATTTGCAATTCTCTTTACAAATTACAGGTTCTTATGTAACATTTTTAACAGGTATGGCCAATGCAAATACGCATTCTGTTATATGACAAATTCCCGCTTTTCCAGTTCATTATGTTTTTGCGTATTGTAGTGTTCTTCGTGTAAAATTGTGTCAAGGTTTACTTACTTGCCATTTATTACTTTATGAATTTAGCCTAATACTCAAACTGGTATAACGTAAATTTTGGACAGTTTTCTAGCGTAACTGATCATTGGAACAAGTTTTATACTTGACCATCGTGTTCCAAACTACAGTATTAAAGTAACGGGTTGCATGAAAATGTTAAATGTAAATTCTACACTCTTTTATATCACGATAAGAACCTCCCTTCAATTACTCTTATATTCCAGCAAGTTTTTATTTGTATATCGCACATAAATAATTCATCGACTACTGGTTTCAATGATACATTTCGGTAAACACATTATAAAAACTAAGAAAACCGTTGGCAAAGTCCATCATCTACCACCTGCTTTTTCATCCACCTGCACATTTGATAATAATTAACCGCCAGCAGTTGTTTCTTACCTTTCTTACAGAAAAAAGATATTCGCTTTCATAATTCACATCCTTTTCCTTTGAAGAAAGAATTTTTTGATCAAATCACCTGATTGTTTATGATTAAGATGCAAATATGACTTTTACATTCCGTTAAAATGCAAATAACAGAAAACCAGTATGAAGAATCATCTGAAAAGATAATTTCGTTACGGACTCTGCCTTTTTAGGAAATATTGTAAATTGTTCCAAGTATAATCTTGAAAATACATTTACATTTAATCACAAATAATGTGATATTTTTAATGACGTATTTTTATTGCATTATATGAAACGTAAAATTTGGTTTATTTCCCTTTACGTTACGTTATTATCCGTTGCAGAATATTTTTAATGGTGAGTAATTTAGGAGAAAGCTAAACTTCGCGAAAATGTTGAATATTTATAGGTATTTTAGAATAAACACAATTTTTCATTATTCATTGGAAGTACCAAGGGTAAGAGACTTAATCCCGCCAAGTCTACTTTTTGATGCGATTATAGGTGAATACATTCCTTAAAAATACCATTTTTATTGAAATTGGAATAATCTGAAGCAAAACACTTTTTTCTTTGAAACGAATCTTGGAAGTGGGGGAAACGTTGAACCCTGAAAGTCCTCTTCGTCCAGAAATAAGTGTACCAGGGGGATCATAGGAGACTAGGATAAAGGATTAAAAAATAAGCAACGAGAAGTGACAGCTTATCGCTATAGACTGTTGAAATAACGATGCCACGCCTGATCTATACACTTCACGGTGGGACTGCTTTTGAATGAGGGGAGCTGCATTAATGCTGTCGAGCTGGAATATATACGCAAGCAACTTCTTATTCTTCACGTTTGTTTGTTATTGTACTTGAAAAGTTATTATATAAACCAGTACTATCTGAACTTTTAAAACGAGGCCAACTTTTCTATGTTAATATAATTCTTGATTGATACCATAAACCAAGAGCCACCACATCTAATTTATTGGATATTCAAGATTTATAGTGTTACCAATAATGGAATATTTTGTGTCTATAACGATATTGGCTCTTTCATTCTCAGAGGGTAGATCGATTAAATCTGACGAAGATATATAAAAAGGAACAAATTTTATTGTATAAAAAAGTTGTAGTAAGAATTAAAGAGTTTCGTTGTATGTTTAAAGGATGGTAAAACTATCGACAACGTATAGGGTTTAGGAGTGGAGCAAATGGAGAAGATGATAGTTAATATTCGTTAAGTGTGTAATGTGTTTAATAAAGTATGCCTTTAAACGAATCATTTGACTTGAACACAATGGCACTTGCTGCCATGGTCCCCATGATTGATGATTTAGGAGAAAACTGAGGTGAATAATTTAAAAATACATAGTGATTTTTTTGAAAATGGAATGTGTGGCCGCATGATTTTGAAAAAATCGTCAAACACTCTTTTGAAATTTCCAACTCAAAACAAAAGAAATTCTGCGTAACGAATGATGGGAGTTCCCCCACCTCGGTGTTTTTAACTTCATATTTGTAGGCCTGAGAATTACCATTACGGTCGAAACTAGCATTAATAAAATTAAATATGGGAGTGGTTCTGTAATTTCACTAATTTTTTGTTCAACCCCATTTTGAGCCTTCATTAACACTGAATTGATTCGTACAATCGTACTGTTTCATCGGGATGCTGCTAGACTGGTTTTCATTGCTTTTGGTATAACACATTATACAAATCTGCAAAACTTAAATATGTTTGCTCCAGGTGTAGTTTCTATAGTTGTGGATGGATAATATGGGGCATTGTGTCTGGGTCTACAAGTGACACAGTTACTCCTTTCCAAGGCAATGAAATGAACGACGTGATGTGCTTTTCGGATTGAAATGCTCGGTATATACCTCTTGAACACCAACTGTACCTACAGTTCAAATATGGTTTGTATTTGATGACTCTTATATCTTGCAAGGCCTGCTGTTTGTAGATGGTTCTTTCTTTATCCAAATTGGTTCTACTCTTGTGTTCTTGCAAAGTCATTGTATGAGATTTTTACCTTCTGCTTTAAAACATTCAATAGTTATAATAGGCTTCTCCGTAAAACATATTCCAATGTTTCTGAAACGTACATTTAAATGATTTTTACCACATCTAACAAAGTAAGGTTCTCTCAATGTCTCTGATCAACCCTTAGATTTGTTATCCACTTTAAAATGTTTTTATAAGATATTTACTTAAACAACAATTATTGAACGTGTGAAATTTATTAATATGCTGTAAAATTCGTTCGAGAGAGATGAAAGACGTAAATTCCTATTTAAATACTTATTCGCCCAACATACATTTTCTTCTATTTTTTATTTGCTTCTGCTCCTATTAACAACCTAATGAACTACTGCAGCGAAATTCCAATTCCATTACTTGAACATTCGCTTCTATGCCAAATATTTGTAGATTGCAAGACTTACGAAGATTTAGATACATCAAATAATGGTTACTGTCCAATAATGTAAACAGTAGCCCCATGAAGGATCCACAATAACATGCAATATATCATTATAAAATTTTTCCAGAAAATGTTAGTTTACGTGTTATTAAATCAATAGCACAAATTACTGGATAAATTCGCCAATTTTCTAGAAAAATAAATTTCAAGTTTTATTTATACCGTAATTAGACGGAAACAGATCATAGCTTTAATGTAAGTAAAGAAAAATAAAATGGTGGGAATAATGAGCTAATTTGCGGAATTTCTGAAATACACCTAACAATTATAATTTAATGTATTTAAATGCCGTGAGTTACTTCTAAATTACGTTTGCTTTTAATTAAATCTTCATTGAAATAGAAACGCAAATTGAAATTTCGTAATCTTTAAGACAATATTATGCACAATTAAATATTATTCAAAGTTGTAAGAGTTTCCTGTAAATGAATGAAACTAAAGGTAAGGCTCACAACTGAAAACAGTCGTCTAGAGTCTAGACGATTCGATTTCCTTGATGGTTAAGAAAACTTCAATTTTGTAATTTAATTTTTTGAATTATTTTACTCTCCTTACAAAGAGAGATTATATTACGTCTCGTCGCATATATGAGTAGGTATATTATATCATTATTCAGCTAACTGTAGTATAATTCCGCTTTATATAAGGTTTCGTGTACATCCATCAAAAGATATTCCACTATTGATGCATTTCTATTCATGGCATAGTACATAGATAAAGTATTCACATTTTGTATGGCTTCCTATCATGCATCTGCAGTAAAACGGAATTCTCTATTACGTACATTGTAGTTAGTACTATAATTTCCTAGTACGTGTTGAATACGTAAATTGTAAGACCATTAAAGTTTCATGATGTCTCAAGATCTTTCGATCAGGTAGTATCTATTTTATGGACTCGCATCAATTAACGTAAACGACACATTAATCCAATTTTTATGTATTAAAAATTTATTGTTACTCGTGTTTCTAGTATATTTTATATTCAAAATAATACAATCATGTATAAGTACAAATAAGTATTACAACACAATTAAAAAATTGGCGTTCTTAGCTGCCTATACACATTATATACATATATCATCAAATATAATTTTAAACTGGTACTTCCACATTTATAATGTTATGTTGCATTGATGTCTGATGACCTTATTGTGGATAAACAAGTCAAATTATTACAAAATATGGATTATTAAATTGATCTGAAAGGTAAAGGCGGTATGCGTATCATTTTTCTTTCAAATTGCTGCAAGGAAAGTGACATAAACCTATATTATGTATTTGGTTCCATATTTTCGTTAGGTGCTTTCACACAGTAAATATAACCATATTGATAGGCATATTTGTATCGAATACAACAGAAAAATGAAGGTTATTATAATGTCATTTCACACACGATAACTTTTAAAATGCCTATCAATTTTTAACATCGGCCCTTTGAAACGCGGTAAATTTGGTTAATTGCACCATTAAATTCTCCTAGAATGCCATACTCTAGAAGGTAAAAGTACACGGCTGCAATAAGTTTTCTTCCCTCTACAACTCAACAATACCGAATTGCTTTTCAATACACTTTATGTACTGGATTGAATAAATAAGGCAAAGGCTACCGAATAAAAGGCAATAAGCTCAAATATTTGTTTTGACATTCTGTTGTTTTTGTGAATGTCGATCGATCCACACCGCAATCATAACCTATAATGAGCATTTTTTATCATGTGTATTCCTTATCCAAAAAGATTTTATGTATCATAAAGAAATTCACAAATTTAGTGCTTAAATTGCCTTTTTTTAAATTTGGGACCGCTTCACAATAATTTACAGTTGTATAACAATTAAATATTTTTTTCTGGATTTATCTAATTTATCTAAAGTGTTTGATATACAAAGAGGTGGTGTTTTTTCCCGTTGTACGATAAGCTACCATTTCTGACAAAAATCGTTTATACGGCAGACGGGAGAGAGGAAAGTTTGAATGTGTTATACAGTTGTGATATAACAAACCCGCTCAAGTAACGTAAATCTCATTTACCATGATGCGAAATAGAATAAACTAGTAGTAAGGAGCAGTCAGTAAAATGATCTTTGTTTTGACTGTAACAAAATTTTCCAAGTTTTTTTCAGTTTGTCTCGGCCAAAAAAATGTTAAATATCAATATGCTTTGGAGATGTATTGAGCGTTTAATTTTTAAGTATTTTTTTAATTAAACAAGTGTCCACAGCTAACACAAAAAACTACAATAATATTATAATTCCAAGTATTACAAATGGTCATTTGATCTTATCTATTCTATTCATGTGTATGCTGCTGTGCACAATTTGCATTTGGTGTAGAGTATTCCCAATTTGAGAAAATTCATAACTAGTAGCCTAACGTGGTAAAACTTATTTTTGACTCTGCCCCGAAAAATATTCATAAATAAAATTGAAAGAAAGATGACACATTGGAAACGAAACAGCATTCCCAAATAAGAAGAATACACTTTCAAGATGGTAAGGTGGGCTGTCAGAGTTTCAGATAGAAAGGACATTTGTACTTTTCAATACACTTATCCTGAGAAGAAAAATATACATGTTAACCCTACTTGAACATACGAATCAAAAATTCACCTAATTACCTAAGAAAATCCATAACGTCCCTCCATTGTGTTTTAAGGATTTTATTACATGAAGACATAACAAAATACCTTAATAGGATTTTAAGGAGTCTTACTACCGTTTATTTGAAAAGGATTCTGGTTAAAAAGACGAGGTTAGAGTTTACGACGCCAGTGACGCAAAGTCGATCACGGTCTCGGCAAAAAATTATTGGCACTGTTCCGCCTCTTGGTCAAGGGGCAAGGAGCGCAGTCGAAGACATATTGAGTCCCTGGAAATATTACAGCGATGGCCGAGCTGAAGTGGCTCTTAATACACTTAGATCCATATAACGTATGATGTTCCAAAAAATGCGGAATTATTATTATATTGTGCTTAAAAAAATTTAATTGATCTTTGCATCATTGTTATGAAGCAATTAATATGAAAGAGCAATTTTAAACGGTAATGTGATTAATTTAACTGATTCACTGGGCTGAAAGTTCCATACTTTTCGCCTTATTAGGAATATTTCTTATTTTTCTTAAAAAAAACTAATACACCATTTAAAAAAACTGCCGTAACCGCTTCAAAAAACGTTTTAACAGCTCTTATGGCTTCATTATCTTCATATCGTATCGCAGCAATGGAAGTATTAGTATATAATTCAACCACAGCAGACTTTTAAATTAGCGCATTATCCCGTACCAATGGGTACCTACATATTTGCTTGTTCATTATTGAAAGCTTTGATGTGAAATTAATTATTCTTGTCAAATTACTTTCATAATAATTTGTGCAGATGCCGTATACATAAAATTAAATGAAATCGTAATTTTATTTTGAAAAATTTATTCAGTTTTTGTTAATATTCCCCCATAAATCATAATTAAGTTTGTATAATAATAAGCATAATGAAATGTACATAGCTAGAAAAGCTTTTTAATAGAGCAAAAAAACATAATTTTAATGGAGATAATTATGTTAAATTAAATAATATATATTACGTAGTTAGTTAATAAAGGAAAATAATACTGAAAGAAAAATCCCACCGAATCTATTTTGTCCTCATTTCCTTTTCTGTTAAAAACACTATTTTTCTAAGGAATTAGTGGAGAGGGAAAGAGTTTTTTAACTACTTTAGGCTACTTAAGAACTTAAAAATTGTTTACCTACTTATATGGCTTTAACGTGTTGATTGCGAATGAGAAATGCGAAAAAATGGTTACCTTTTTCCCTTTTATAAAATATATAATTAAACAACTCATTGGTATATCCTGAAAGCAGCTTCCAGCCAATTTAATTTTTATGTGAATCACAATCATCCCTAATCTGCACATGTGACGGTCGTAACGAAATGCGGCTGCGCAATGTACCTAAAAGGCCTTCCCGTGTAGTATTGATCAGCGCCGTGACGTCACAGCTACTTATGAATGATCCACTACACAAACTGCTACTAATTCTATTGTACGGTCCTGGTATTCGCGATTCTCGTCCAAATTCTCCTTAGACATAAGGATTAACGTTAATAAATGAAATAATTTTATTAATACTTCCTAGTGCAGTTCGAAAATGTTATTTCGTTTACATATCAATTTATAAAGTTTAGCATTGTAATCATTTGGTTTTTGCTACTAAACAGGCTTAATGACAATAGTATAAATTGTAATTAAAGTCTTAATCGTGAACTGTATCTTATTTTAAATCCTAGGGAAGTGTAGTAGGTGCAGCGAGTATTTTTATTATTTTCATGTACAGGAATTGATATATAAATAGCTCTTCACTTAAACCAAATTTTCCAATTTTCTCATAAATGTCTTATACTATTTTCATTTTTGATCTAAAATATTAAATATGTCAACAATTTCGTTTATTACCTACCTTCTCTCTATATTCACTACCGGATTTAGACATTTTATGAAATAATATTTGAATGTATCGTTTTAAACGAAAGTTCGTCCTGTTACAGTTAAACGGGCCCTGCCTTGTATTATCTCGTTTTTATATACCTACATATTATTTGACCTTCTTCAATATTGCTTTACTTCGTGATGTAGCTTATTTATTGCTTAAATCATCATATTTTAAGAAAACACTTCCTTGATATACATTTTCTTTAAAACACTTGTTTTTACTTTTATTAGATTTATTGCAAGGTTAAAAATGATTTGGAAATCGAGTTGATTATGGTAAGCATTTAATGTCAAAAACTTATATCAAATATCTATCTTTAGGGTTTGAAATAAACAAAAGCATTAACGATGTATAATTTCTAAAATGTAACCAATTATTGCTTTTATATTTTTCGGTTTTTAACAACTAAGGACAGTGCGTCAAGGTTAATGTGCAGTGCAGGCTAAGAATTTCGAAAAATCCCCGTTTGGAACACAATTTTAAATTGGCTAACGCTAGTATGGAAAGTGGTATAGCGACTCTAGAGAATTCAGTTTAAAAGGCTCAAAACTTATTTGTAATTAAAACATTGTTGAACCTTTCAACAATGAACATGAAATCTTTATTATTGTTTAGTTACTTCAGAAATGTCTTTTTCCACATTAATACATCACATAGTAGGTTTAACAAAGATTTGAATAAGTAAAAAATTATTCATCATTTTTATACAGCTTCCGCATTAAATGCTAAACTGCCAAGTAGAATTGGAAACCACCATTGAAAGGGTTAGTGGGATTTGCATGTTTTTCTATTGAATCGCTTGTGTGAAATGGAAAGTGCATAGAAACGAATGTTGCGTTATTTTATAAATGCATGCATAATCTTATTACTTATTTCCGTGAAATTTCTTTATTCATTTCGCATCTCAACACTTAAGAAATCAGATTTCCATAGTCTCTCTTCAGAAAATAACACCTTAGCAGAGTTAAACCGGATAGGTATTATGCATTCATATTTTCGGACACTTAAATTAAAAGCTCTGTTACATATTTCACTAGTGTTGAGGCACTACTGTTCTTCTCAAGTTTATGCTTCCTACATTACACAAATCCAAAAAACACTCCTACATTACAAGGGACGTGTCTGCTACAATACAACGCATTCAGCATGTCAAATTCAGACACATATTCAGCATGCAAAAAATGCTGAAACACTAGTAACCACAGCTTTTGACACTATGCCTAAGTCTGTAATGTAAATATGCATAATGTAGTAGTAATGTTAATAATTATTTTTAATGATTCGTTGACGTATGAAGGAAGTCAAAATACAAAGGTCTTGGCAGAAAAGTATAGTTTAGTATGGAAGTAATGGATGCAGTATTACGCATTACCGATGACATTTTATCTATTGCAGCAATTTCCAAAACTTCTTCCACTACGAAGGTACTTTTGACGCAAAAGTTTATCTTGAAGGCCCAACAAGTACTTGGTATTTAATTTCAGATGAAGATGGATCTTCTGCGCCTGATATTTATTTTTTGTAACCGTTTAACTCGAAAAGGCCGTTTCGTAATTACTTACTTAAACACTCTCTCTTAACTGAGCCCAAAATTCGGGAAGTGTTTCTGCTTTTAAATGACAGTCACTCGCCAAAACTGCATATTCAGCCGCAGCAAGAACTGCTTGTTTTAATGAAACTGAAAATTAATCTACAATCCATTTGAAATATTTTCAAATTCATTGTGTCATTTATTTTTAAAAACGTTTGTTTCTTCAACACCGCAATTCGATCATCAGTATCAAATATTATCTCTCGGTTTCGTGACTTAATTTGCACAAAGATTTCTGATTAATTAAATAGTCTACCAATAAACTGTTTTGTTCAAAATTGAGGAAACTTACGTTCTAAGTTCAGGAGACCTCGTGTAAATACAATCTTATAAACATCTTCATTTTGAACAGCAAACACTACAGTTGTCGTACTTTAACTGTTAAGAAAATAGACGCTGTACTTGAAACGATGGAGTTTAAGTCATTTTCAAGATTAAAAAATTCGTACATATACAATATAATTAAGGAAGATTTAAATATATGGAATTTCCTACAGTTTTAGTTTCCAAAACTCAGGTGTTCCAAGATCCACTGAAACCAACAAAGATGTTCTCGAAAATGTGCTTACTCTATCGCCTTCCTTACTGTGGCGCTTCTGTTGCTTAGTTTAGAGGATCTACAGGTATTGAATGCATAACTGTATGAAATAATTTGAATTATCGCTATACTTAAAATAAAATGACCTGAAAAGGAGAATCTTCTTCACCACGACAGCGCAAGCTTCCACTCAGTTGATCATTTAAACGTGATAAACAGCATATTAATGTCTAATTGCCCATGTGGTCATGACTTTTTTTATTTCTTCAAATCAAAAATAAAACGCGTCTTATAGGTTTTTATACACCTAAAAGGCTTTTGAAGCATATAAAGAACAAGTAGAAATATTTTCAAATTTGAAATTTTGCAACTCAATTAAGTACTAGCGTTGATTGAGGTAAACTCTTTAGTCAATGGTACTAGGTACATATTTCAGTAGTGACTTCTCCCTTCTCCCTATTATATTCTCGTGGATTAAAAGTTAACTTTATTTTATAGAATATAAATGATTAGATAATTATAATTACCATTCCAAAAACGAGAATGATTTGGTCATCAATATGTAGTAAGTGGATCTACATTCAGAATTCAAGGATGCGCTTCTTAGCATAGCACGTGTAAAAGTTTATGCAATTTCTATTATATATATTGAATATGTTGTTGTTTAATGCTGATTACTAATTTTTGATGACCATAATGACAGTAGCTATTGTAAGTCATCATGTTAATAGCACTTGGTAATCTTCGAAGGTTGTTGACCACTTGTACACATTTACATAGTGTGGATAAATTATACTGTCATTATTTAAACTTGGTAAAGTTTTAAATCAATAGCAATAAAATATACAATATGTGTTTGTGAAGAGCTATTTGTAGGTTGTAAGTTATTAAGACGACAAAAAATTAACATAATCATTAGTATACTGTGAAAGATTTACATATTATTTAATATAAATCTTGACGAAGTGTGCATTAAAGTGTAACGCGGAACCTGCACATTTTCTCCAATAAATAATTAATTTAATATTTCATTTCCATATAGATATAGTACAACCGCAGTGCATTTCTCCTAAAATTGCTGCAATACGCGTTCTCATCAATTTTTATGCAATTATGAGAACTTTGGCTACTATTGAATTTGTTGCAAATTGTGTAGTGAAGTGTGCATTGTTGTATTTGTTGGAAACTGAACGTAGTGCAGATACATAAATTATCAATCTCAAAATAGGTCATCAGACAATTCAATTACTTTAGCGTTTTCTGTTTGGCGAGACGCCATTGCAATTTTCATACAATGCAATCTTGTTCATAAATTTTTGTCATAAGTGCATGCATTTCTCTTCTGTGACACTTCCACAAGTTTAAATTCATGTTGAAATACACGGGCAATACCTATACACAAAATTCCCATTTTTATTAACGTCTCTATCTATTCTGAATTTAATTGCCCTTATTCGTTCAAGTTGGTATAGTTCTTTGGAATAATAATTGGAAATTCATGTTTTAAGAAAAATGATCTTCCGGCAACGAAGAAATACAATAAAGTTCAGGAGATTAATAAGTAATAAATAGTAATGAAATTTTAATAGGACCGGCACCATTTGCTAACATTTAAAATTTGTTATATACCAAGGTTATAAAAGGCACAAAAAGGTTTACCATCGATTTAAATTGTGTAAGTTTAATGTGTCTTATGGCTTTGTTAATGGTTTTGTACATTGTATCTGTAAGTACCAACCTTGGCTAAACAATGGCATTCGTGAATCGTGATAAATATCAAAACTATTCTACTATTTCC
Organism: Pyrocoelia pectoralis; assembly: GCA_036250285.1. Taxonomy (NCBI): domain Eukaryota; kingdom Metazoa; phylum Arthropoda; class Insecta; order Coleoptera; family Lampyridae; genus Pyrocoelia; species Pyrocoelia pectoralis. The sequence goes on from CM070075.1 coordinate 13,473,792, forward strand.
AACGCACGTTGTTCTTACAATATATTACACATTGCTACTACACCGATTAACTACGATTTAACCTATTTACCACTATACTGAGTAGAGCAATATGCTAAAAGGTTGTATGCTATCAACAAATTTGATTATCTTTGGTTAAATTTCAATTCATTTTCCATAATATGTAGATATAATCTACGATTTACGTCTGCGCAAATAATACAATGAAAAAATATAAATTTTAATGTAATTATTGCTCAGTAAAATTTACCTTACAGCGTTGAGTGAATTTTTATTCAATGCTTACAGTAAGTTCCTCAAAAAGTCAATGAGTTTACTCTTAGCACAGGATGAAAAGTATGATAGATTTCTTTTGAACTTCTGGAAAAGCAGCAATTATTTTTTATTTTTCAAAATGTAATATCCTTTCCACTTTCTGTGGGGTTTTTTAATAAAACACATTCTTCATATTTTCTGTGCGCGATGATCTGTTCTGTATGTACTATTTTTTCCGCAAGTTGAATTTTTTTTTTTTTTAACATTAACTATTGCAATTTTGATTGTTTTCCTTATTCTGTTATCTGCGTTTCCTTCGCATATTGCGATTCTTATTTATTATTATGACATTTATTTGAAGTAATATACAGGGTGGCCCAACGAAAAGGTAACAGACGGGTTTCTGGCCAGAGGGAATTTTTTTTTGGGAAACGCAAAAACACGTCAATTTTTATATCAAGGGGGACAACTTTCGCCATGATTTTCAACCTGAAGTGATTTCATCCCTTAGCGCTGTGAGAACAACCCCTAAAATTTAAATAGGGATGATGGGGCAAGTGATACGTCATTTGAAAGGTCTTCCTTTTCTGATTTCAGCGCACTAGTTTTTTTATATTTTTTTTATTTTTAACCAAAAAAATTGGAGTTCCAAAATGGAAAATGAGGAAAGAGATTGAGGCATTTAAAAACTCAAAAAAGCTCGGACAGGTCAATTGTTTTTTTCTTAGAGAAGCTAGGTACTTTTACGGATATTTGACAACATTGTTTAACCCCTTGGGTACAGGGTAAACAACCCTTAAATTTTTAAATAAAAACGGGTTAATTTTTTCTTGTGCTAATTAATAAAACCAGTTTATGCAAATTCAATCCTTATTTTAATAAATTTTCGAAATGTCTGTCTTCAGCATCCATGTAATAATACAGATTTTGATTAACTCGTTACCTCCTGATCTCACCCCATTAGATTTTTTTTATGGGGTCATGTAAAGAGTAAAGTTTGTTCCACTGGTCCGGAATCTTTGGAGGAGTTACGTGACCGTATAGTACATGAATGCCGCCTGATCACTCCTCAAATGTTGCAAAATGTACGGGAACGATTTAATGAAAATTTGTACTATTGCATGGAGCTGAAGGCGGGCACTTCGAACATTTATTAAAATAAGGATTGAATTTGCATAAACTGGTTTTATTAATTAGCACAAGAAAAAATTAACCCTTGTTTTTATTTAAAAATTTAAGGGTTGTTTACCCTGTACCCAAGGGGTGAAACAATGTTTTCAAATAGCAGTAAAAGTACCTAGCTTCTCTAAGAAAAAAACAATTAACCTGTCCCCGAGCTTTTTGAGTTTTTAAATGCCTCAATCTCTTTCCTCATTTTCCATTTTGGAACTTCAATTTTTTGGTTAAAAATAAAAAAAAATATTAAAAAAACTAGTGCACTGAAATCAGAAAAGAAAGACCTTTCAAATGACGTATCACTTGTCCCATCATCCCTATTTAAATTTTAGGGGTTGTTCTCACACCGCTAAGGGATGAAATCACTTCAGGTTGAAAATCATGGCGAAAGTTGTCCCCCTTGATATAAAAATTGACGTGTTTTTGCGTTTCCCAAAAAAAAATTCCCTCTGGCCAGAAACCTGTCTGTTACCTTTTTGTTGGGCCACTCTGTATAATATTTTTTATGATATAACAATAATAACACCGCAATAGGTGATCTGAATCATATATTTTCGAATGCGATAAATACACGAATGAAAGAGTGATTTTATTGGATGGACTTGCTGGGTTTCCCTTTTCCAGTAAATCTATCAACCCTTATAGAGTCTTTCGAAAGGAAAGTATATGACCTAATAGTAAAATTTGTAATCGTGAGAAATTATAGGTTTTAATTTTATTTCAAACCCTTTTATGATAATTTCATTATTTCTGTGGCAAATAAGCTTAGCCTGATGTCAAAAGAAAAAGAAAAAACTACGTAACTGAGAAATAAAATGTGCTCGGTAATATTTAGTAGCTTCACAAACTCCTTACATAAATAATTATAATAATAATAACAAATAATTCCAGTTCATTAATTACTTACTTAAAATTTAATTATTGTTATAGTTTACCAAATTCCATACAAAAGGAAATGAAAAATGAAAATGACATGGGCTGACTTTCTGACATCAAAACTACAAAAATTCCACAGTTTTTTCAAATTCATCCCGATTTCCGTTTCAACGACAAATTGTTACTGCCGAGGATTGCCAATCTTTTCCAACGGGAAACCTCTCGACTTGATACAGAAAAATGCTTAGAGATTCATTACAAAACATTTTGTTGAGCAAGTAACACCTTTGTTCCACATTCAACATGATTCCCCTCATTCAGTGCACTCGGATCACACGGATATTAATCGCATGTTGAAATTATTTAAATAACATCCCATAAATGGTGAAAATCTTTCAAGAAAGTCTTCGATAGTAGCTTTTTGACACGAGTGCTTTCAATTAGTGTTAGTGATACTACTATAAAGATCACTGTAAGGGGGAGCGGTGAAAATTCAGATCAGAATTCAAATGTCCTCTTATATTATATTAAATTTGTTTGTTTAAGATTGCCGAAATATGATTTCATGTGTGTTGTACACCGTCTCTTAAAAAATTCGGTATACCTGTGTTTATTTATTAGGGCAAAAATATGTGCAGTACTGAGCACCACAGTTATTAAACTCTGTCTATACCCTTCCCACCATCTTCGCTGCTCAGGTTCTTTTAGATTTTGTGATGATGGTGTTTTGTGTACCCGAATATAAGAAAAAGGACACAAGTAATCATTATACGTAAAATCTTTTGCACCTGTTAGATGTTTCTTTGCCGTACTTTTTAGTAATGCCTCGCGCCCTTTTAACATTCATCTAATCTAATGAATATGACAACAAAAAAATGTTAGGTTCAACTACTGCTTGTACGGGCCGAACATAAGTCGTTATAATTATTCAAAATGGATTTAAATTCTTTCCTCTTTACATATATTCTATTACCTTTCCTTTCTATATTCATTACCACATCCACGCAGAAACCACACAAGCTGTAAGCTTCAGCTGCAGCTCTGTGTATTCTTCTAACTATGTAATTAATTTGTAAATTAATTATAAGTTAAAAGAGAAGCTTAATGCAGATTTCGTTAGGCAATATTAATTGATCGTATGATAACGCACCAATCATCGAGATTATCGTTACTTTTAAAGAACAACACAAGAACTTGTTACAAGATAAGTGTGCTTTCATTAAACGAACAAATTACATCATCACTGTACCTATCCTTTGTGACGATTCTTCAGTCAGGGCTTTCCGATGTGAAATTAATTTAACTTATGTAATTCAAGGTAAGATTCTTCACAAGCATTGATTACATTTCATGATGATATTTCAACTGACCAATGAGAATAGAACCTAAAACGTATAAAAAGGCAATGTGAGAATGTCAGGAAATACCTTACATATGAGTATTATAACTGTGTGAAAACAGCTTTCTTATGAATTCGTTCGTAGTATCCGAAGCCAGAAAACGTTTTATTTAAGATAGATTGTATATAAAAACGTAGAAGAATATAAATTTCTCGCTTATCTTCTTTTAAATATTAAGTATGATAAAACACATTGATAAATTTAATGGTAAACGAAGGTGTAGGTGTACCCCAAGTTGTGGATTTCTGTAACCGAGAATGAAATATAAACAGCCCTTCCGGAGTGCGTGCGGTAATTGCTACTCCTGCGGGTTTGCAGGAACTTATTCGCTTTCATCCGTTGTTCCCGTTGAAGTATTTTACTTTCACTGCTCTTGTTTGTTTCACTGTTTACGTTCATTTTATTTTCCTTGTATTAACCATTTCTATTTCTAAATAAGTGCAAATTAAATACGTACATACACTCCAATAAGAAACGACAAACATTAATTGACAACACTAAATTATAATCTGACGTTTCCAATAAGGCAAAATTAGTACCTATTTAAATACGCGGAACTGAACTATAGCAATAAATTTTAATGAATTTATGGCATCTGCATGAAACATTTAACGTGGAAAATATTCACAGTAATTCATAATTTTATTTGTTTTCGCGTGTATATGATCACCATTTACTCTCATCTCCACTGCTCTGCTTTCAGTGTAGAGAATACTATTTTCAAAAGCGCTTTTATAAAAACAGCATTTTCGATTCTTTCAATTCAAAATGGCTTTAATTATGTGTATAGTAAGTAAATGTGATATAGCAAAGAAGTCGTGCAGGGTTGAACAAATCGCGCGGTTTTCTTTTCTTCCTAAGATTTTACATTAAAATGTAGAAGGATACACATAACCGACGTAACCGCATAAAAACTGTCCTCAAATTAATTTACTTTTTCGAAACTTACTTTTGAGGCAGTTCACTGGCTGGAAGCTGAAGTATATAATAGCCAATTCAAAATATAAAAAGACACACATCTTCTGGGGATATCGCCTAACTATTGAAAGACTGTAGTGTAGAACATCTGGCATCCACACGTTGCTGCGTTTCTGTGGTTAGATTGGTGTATTATTACAGAAATGATGACATAGGTCTAGAGTATCGGCAGCAATAAAGCCTGTCGTTCGCATGTAAAGAATGATGTCGCGAGAGAAATGCCCACAACTTTTACACCAATACGAAGCCTTTCTGAACCTATTTCCATCTACGTAGCAAATACTTCTTAATATTGTGCGCGGATCCAAAGGGCTTTACTTTAACTTTAACACCGTCCTAGTTAGCAATAGGTCGTTAGATTTGTTTCGGATATTATTGAATTGCATAAATGTGATCGTAAAGTATATTGAGAATAAAAATCGGCTACCTCCCCTTAACAAATCATTTAATGTGAAGGAAGTATTGATGAAGGTCGATTGAAGTGATTACATTGAATTGAATATAACGTTTGCGACATGTTTCGGGTTTCAACTAAACCCATTTTCAAGCAAAGAAATTGAAATTACATAATAGCATGTAAATTAAATAGCTAAAACGAAAAAACCACTGTACTAGCAACAAGTAGGTATATTAGGTACTCTTTGGTACTAGTAGACAATGATAAAACTAACATTTAAGTTAGTTTTATCAATTTTATCATTTTCAGCTAGCACAATGGTTGGAGAAGGTGGAGAGTGTGTAGAAGATGAATGGAAATATCTGGGTTATGTAGGTATTAAAATTAAGGTATGATAATAAGAACGAGGTCCATATAAAAGAACTGGCAAGTAAGGGGAATAGATTAGTGGGGAATGGGGGAAAGAGTTTTTGGGAAGGATATGGAAAAGAGAAGGTGGATTTTTGACAAGCTAGTAAGGAGCAGAGATATGGGGGTGGAAGGAGTGGGAAAAATTGGAGAGAGTTCAGGAAAAATACTGGAGATGGACTTTGGGATTGGATAGAGAGACGCCTGGGTATATAGTGGAGCAAGACATAAAATTTGAGAAAATAAGAGTTCAGGCAGGAAAGAGAGCGGTGAAGTATGAGATAGATAGATAGATATTTATTCCTGCTCAAATACAATGTGTACTTACAATCGTCAATAACTACTTATTACAACTTCTATTTTAAATGCTTATTTTTTAAAAAATCTTCCCACTTATAGTAGGCATTATTTCTTAGATGTTCCTTAACTAACATTTTAAATTGATTTATATTTTTTTCTCTCCACGACTGAGGAACATGATTAAAAAGTTTATAACATATATAATTACATCCGAATTGCGTTTTTTTAATACGTTTGTATGGAAGATGCAAGTTGCATTTCTGCCTAGTTTCATATTTATGTATATCTGCAATTTCGGGAAGGTTACGATTTTTATAAACATATACCACTGCTTCTAAAATAAATACACAAGGCAGCGTCAAGATTTTTAGCTTTATAAATGAGTTCTTACAATTTTCTCTGTAACCCAGATTGTCAATTATTCTGACAGCTCTTCTTTGGATGGCAAATAACCTTGAGGCAGCAGGAGCATAACCCCAGAGGATAATCGAATACGATGCAATACTCAAGAAGTTACCATAATATATAGTCATTATTGTTTTCGTGTTTACCAGATCCTTCAGTCTTTTTAGTAAGAATACTACCCTGCTCAACTTTCCGGCAATATTATTTACGTGAGCATTCCAATTTAGTAAAGAATCTAGGTGCACCCCTAACAATTTAACTTCCGGATTCCCATTTGTACTTCGCAAGTCACGAAGGCTATGCCACAATTTTTTTGTTTTTTCATAATTAATTGTCAGTTTATTAGCATGGAACCAATCCGTAATGGTTTTTTCGGTGATTTTAAAATTTTCCTTTACTTCCTCTATTGAGTTTCCAACATTGATTGTAGTTGAGTCATCCGCGAACAGTATTAACTTGTTTGTGGGTATGCTACTAAACAAATCGTTTATGAATAATATAAATAAAGTCGGGCCTAACACCGATCCCTGTGGTAATCCGCAGTTTATACTACACTCCTTGGAGTAAGCATCGTTATATTTAACTATCTGCCGCCTCTTTTCAAAGTATGAGGCTATCAACCCCCGAGATTTTCCCTCGAAATTATAGAATTGAAGTTTATCTATTAAAAGGTGGTGGTCCACGCAGTCAAAAGCCTTCTTAAGATCCCAAAAGGTACCTTGCGCGTAGGAATTTGTTTCAAATACCTCAGCAATAGCATTGTTATACTCTATAAGTGCTAAAGAAGTCGATTTTTTGGATCTAAAACCAAATTGATTCTCATTTAGGATATCATTTGAGTCAATAAATTCCATCATTTGTTTTTTAATAACTTTGAGGAAGAGATCAGGAAGAGGAATGAAATTGTAATGGTGAATGAGAGAGATGAGGAAAAAACGGATAAGGTATGGACAAGAGGAGAGGGGAATGTTTTATGAGAGAGTGGGCTATGCAAGGGAGGAGATAGAAAGACGAAGGGAGGAAGGAAGTGATATGGTGAAAGAGTTGGTAAGAAGAGATAACGATGTGCAAGGCTAAGAAAGGAGAGCGGGGATAGGTGGGGGGGGGGTATAATGAGAGATATCGGGAGATTATGGTAGAAGGCAAGGCCGAGTACCTGTTGGAGGATATGGGACTGAAGGAAAAAGAATAGTGGCGAGATTTAGGTGCGGAAATAAGGAGAATGAAAATAGATATTGGTGGGAGGACGAGAATAGGGTTTGTAGAATGTGCAGGGAAGGGTGGGAAAGTGTGTGTCATATGATGAGGGAATGTAAGGAGCTAAGAGAAGAGAGCGAGAGAAAGGTGATTTTGGGAGAGAAGGGGGTAGGAGTGGGGTGGATGAAGGAGGTGTTAGAGAGGAGGGAAAGCTTGAAACGTAGGGGGTAGGAGTAAAGAAAGTTTTGGAGTAGTCATTTTTAGTCGTAGGTTTGGGCGTTTTTTGGAGTTTTTATGTTATTATTTTTTTATTATTTTTTTATTATGTTAGGTTATTATGTTTAGTGTGTGGTTATGGAGCACGAATAAGAATCCTTTGTATATTTTTATTATGAATGCAATAAATAAATATTGAATTGAATTGAATACTAGTACAATGGTTTTTTCCCTTTAGCTATTTAATTAACTTGCTTTTATGTAATTTCAATTCCTTCGCTTGAAAATGGGTTTAGTTTAAACCCGAAACATGTCGCAAACCTTATATTAAATGTACCTAATCACTTCAATCAACCTTCATCAATGCTTCACATTAAATGATTTGGTAAGGAGAGGTAGCGATTTCTATTCTCAACTAGATGTCCCGGTGAACTTCGTAGCACCAAAATTGATTTGATCGGAAGTTCATAAATAACTCCATGATTTTTGTTCAAACGAATATATGTCAGTCGCTCAGTCATGAAATACATGTCAACCGCGAATTGTTTCCACAAATCCACACTCACTCAAATCTGTCAAAATGACAGTAATAAAGTTGCGCTTTTGTTTACAATGTTTAATGATAAAATCAAAACTCCATAAGAATGACATGGTAATGTTGAAAGGCAAAAGGGCGCAGCCCTAAAAACTTTAAGTTAATTTAATTATGCCTATTATAACCTTTCCGCAAGTGTAAACATTACGTTGACAAAGTTTCATCGCAATCGGACTAGGGTACGGCGGCGCATAAGATACGAACAAGCAAACAAACAAACAAACAAACATTGATTTGTATACAGGGTGATTCGGGAGGAAATGGAAATATTTTAAAGACATGTCCAGGAAGCTAAAATAAGCAAAATAAGCTCATATGTTCAAATCCGATTTTCATTTGTTTCAGAGATATAAGGTTTTTCAGGGTTTTTCTTTTTAAAAAGTTAATCAAGTTTAATTTGACAACGTTGTCCTAAATGTCAATTTGAAACAAAATATTAATTAGGTAAATGTCATAAAAAGTGTCAGTTGTACCTAGTTGTTTTACGAGATTATAAAAATGCCTCATATTTTCAGTCATAGAGAATATTATGCAGATATGATATGATATTTCTTTATGGATTTTGTAATGATAATTCTGTTCGTTCAGTAGAAGAGTAACGACGTCGTTTTCCGAATCGAAGAATTCCTAATGCTCCCAAGTGCACGTATTGCTTCTGAAAAACTTGATTAACTTTTTAAAAAGGAAAACCTAATTAACTCTGAAACAAATGAAAATCGTATTTGAACATATGAGCTTATTTTGCTTATTTTAGCTTCCTGTACATGTCTTTAAAATATTTCCATTTTCTCCCGAATCACCCTGTATATAAGATATTCATTACACCCACTTTGTGAGAATCGAACCTCTCTACAATGTTTTGTGATCATAAAGTTTGTTTCCGTATAAATATTGCATGACAGTGTTCATTGCTATCAGAAAGTGAAAAGAAGTTGTCGCATATGGTTTTTTAAATTATAGGTATAGTGACTGAACAAAGATTCAAAATAAGTGGAACCGCTTGGTTAAAAGCTGTTGCTTTTTCAGTTTAATTGAATCATTTGGGGAAAAGTCAATGTTATGGGCCAGTAATCCATCAGTTTTTTGTAACACGGTAACTCATACAGTACCAGTCGGAGAAATAGAGAGAAGAACCTTCGCAATAGGTTTAACGAAGGAGATTTTTCAATCATCTAGAAAAATTCCTTGAAAAAACCATTTAGATATGTAAATGTTTGTCAGTGCGTCAGTTTATAATTCCTATAAGTGTTTTTTTGAGAGATCAATCCAATTTGAACGAACTAGTCACAATCGTAGTCTTAACAGGTTTGTAAAATTTTAAATTTTATAGAAAAGTTGTCCAACTTATTATTGTCATCGGTATCCATGGGTGTTACCTAATTTTTTTAAATTTATGTAATCGCTAAGTCTAATTATTTGTTTCTTTTTCAGGTAAGTTCGATAAACGCCATTTAATTATGCGGGATAGTGATGGAATTTCAACAGCCGTCTGCAGGTTGTTCGCGGATCCACCATTAAATAATCAGGTTTGGTTTCAACAACTTATCTTTATGTTTTAATATTAAAGGTTTCGCCCATAAAGCTAAGAAAATTTGCTTTTAAATTACTATTAATAATTAACAAAAAAAAGTAAAATAACTATCCGGCCATACGTTGTAGAAAAAATGCTTTTTCGAAGAATTACGGTATCACACAAAAATTGAATCAATCAATAGTGTTAAAAGCCAAATGTTACAGATTTTTTTCCACAAATGAAATACATACATATATGCATTACCTTCAAAACACAAGAACATCTTAATTTATACTGTAGGTGCTTGAAATCTAATGAAGAAATTTCTAAGTTTGTAAAACATGCTCCGATTAATCAATTTGTACTTTAATTCATTAAATTGGAAATTGATTTAATAGATCACACGATACGAGGACCGATATTAAACGTGTTGGACATATATCACACCGAATTGCGTTTTCATTGGCAATTTTTCATTAGGTTTTGATCTGAAATTGTTCAAAAGGAAATTCAATAAATTTGCATTTCGTGCTATCTTAGAATACCATTTTATTAATAAATGAACCATCTTATGTACAAAGTGTAAGAGTATTTGTCTGATTAAAAAGCTATCATTCTTCTATGATACATATTTCATATTGCATATTTTTATTATTACTGACACCATTCATAAAAATGCTCCATTTCTTTTGTTATTCAAAAACGTGGAGCGCGAATGTAAAAATCATGTTGAAAAGAAATTTAATAAACGTGTATAACAATTTCGTATAAATAAAAATTTTCAATTTTGCATTTTAACCCTTAAGGCGCATAGTACTTTTTATCTCACTGTAAAATTCAATAACGTCTTTGAGAATGTTAATTTACAGATGTTCAAAGACTTCTAAAAGTGTTGTCCTGAAATTTAATTTTAAGTCAAAGATTGAAATTAAAAATATTTTAGATTGTTCCGGAAATGCATTTAGTGTAGCTGCATAACTGCTACACTTACACATTGTGAATCGTACCGTTTACTTGAAGTAAAATGCCTTTGTAAAGTTTTTTCTTCGCTCTTTCAATTTAAAAGCTCTTAAAATTCACAAGAAAATATTAATAACCTCGCGTCTCGTCTCCTGAGAAGGAAGTTTTTTATGCTAGAAGTCGATTGTATAACTTTTCCACAATTTACACATACTTTGTTTAATTTTATTCAAAATTGTATAAATTAGTCTCTATTGTAAAATTCTTTTTGATTGTTGTGAAACTCTCCATATAAATTTATTCGGAATCATTTCTTGTTATATAGTTTGCACGTTCATTGTTAGAGCTTCCACAAGTGTGTCCAAGTCCATGTACAATAAGTTTCTAGGAATTGTATACTATTTTAAATAGCACAGTCGACTCGAAGGTCAGGCGAGTTTTAAATACATTATGAGTCTCCCTTTCAAAAAAGCATACTTTATGTAGTATAAATTGAGTATTTTATAAAGGTCTTTTTAAATACCTATCATTAATCTTGCAAATCAAAAATGGTAACATCCCATGAAGCCGTAACCCTAGAATTTTTAACTTGTTCTCTAATTTTATTTATATTTATATTTCAAGATCTACAAAATACATATAGTCCAGTCAAAATAGACAAAAAAAAGTTATAACTTAGCCAAAATTCGCATAGAGCTGAAAATTGGTATACACGCTAAATATACCATTACAAATGAAATGTCAAAAATCCCCTTCGATCCTACATCTGCAAAAAATTTTATCGAAGGTCAAAGGTCAAAAATTCAGGTTTTTTCCATTTTTCTCTTAAACAGTAAGTGTTATCATAAAAATAGGTCAGACAAAAGTTGTAGATCATGCAATTGTCTACAAAAATTGTTCAGATGCTTTTTTTTGTACGAATCAGCATTCGTGAGATATCGCGATTTCAAAAGTTGAAAAATTCATATTCGACATAATATGCACACATTTCCGCACCACTGATGAGGTAATGTACTTGGCGCATTTTTTTAACGTGGTTTCCCCAGTAGGCATACTCCACGATTTATTGTGATAAAGAAAGTTTGATCAGATCGTATCCTATTGATTGAAAGAATGGTACTATTGCTAATGATCAATGTTCTATCTATTTCTTCTATTCTTCTAATTTCTTCTAAATTTTATTATGATAGATAATTTTATAATTCTGCTTCAACAGTTATTTCTTCATCTTCACTTTCTTCTTCTTCTCCTTGCAGTATTTCTGTTCGTTGTTCTAAGAAAAGTGATGCATCAGTTGTCTCTTCATTGATATCATAAATATTGTCATCTGTTGTATTTGATTCAATATTGGAGCAAGTCTGACCCTGACAATTGATACATACTGGCGAACAAAATAATCCCACTTTTTGACAGCCACAATTCTTACTACAATCCGTCTTGCAGTTACAAAAAATAGTATTAAGCAACTTTTCTGGAGCAGGCGGGAGTAGGGTTTGAATTGGCTCCAAACAATTAGGTATCTATTAATTTCCAACCCCATTCTTCTGGGTCCAGCTCATTGCCTAGCCACACTTTAACTTGATAATACACACGATATAGGTGTTGAAAGGCAGAAGCAGATGTTGGAGGCAGACAAGACAACTGTACTGTTTTATTGTTCCATACCGATTTTACAAACCTTAAATATCTATACTTGTCTATAGAATCAATTTATTTAGGAGCACCATACATTGCAAGAAGAAAACGAATTCCATTTGTGACGATGTCGTGTGGGGAAGAGTCAATCTTGGTAAATACTTCTGCGCAATCAATTAAATCATTACGTTTTTCGAACAATTTAAATATTGATTTGCTGGATGGACTGTCACAGATTGCTTGTCTTTCAAGTATTCAAAAAAATTATCATTTCTTTCAACACTTGCATCAATCAATGTATTCATTCCACGATCAACAACAACAACTTCACTTTCATACAAAGGTTTATTACAAATGAAACAAACTTCTGACATTGTGTTAACATTATTTTATGTCATACTAGCTTATTATTTCACCATAACAACTACTAAAACAAGAGACATTAATGACTAAATCACGCCCCCTTACATGACAACCGGATTTTACATAGCAACGGGCGTTATTTTTTGTAAAGCTATAGCTTATAACGCCCGCAAATGTCAAATATTATACCTCATTTTAAATGTCAGTCTATACTGATTTTATTGTTATCATCTGTTTTAACTATCTTAATCAATATGTTGGTTTCTCCCAAATGGGAGACCTTCTTGGGGAGTTGGTTATGTGGGACAGGTTAATGAAAACACATGTGCTTCATTCTAAACCGACGTTTCGACTGAGAAGTGTCCAGTCATCTTCAGGGCTCTAAAGACTTAGTATTTCCAAAAACCAACAAGTACCGTCTCGGTGGATCCAATTAATGTCCAAATCATAAACAACATGTGGTAATTACACACGACGAATTAAAACAACAGAATAATTAAATATATAAAATGGTAAGGCACAGACAATTTGGTTCGACGAACAAACAAGGAATGATGAATGGGAGAAACCAACATATTTCAATTAAAAGGAGTACACCCACGCATCTTAATCAACTTCTTTCAAGTATGACATAAAGTTATGAAGGCACCTAGGTATCTAGGGCGTTATGTTCATAACGCCCTAGTTACCTTAATTACTATAACGGCACAAATTGAAATTGAAAATATTGCGAACGGAATATATGTATTATTATACGGACGAATTGAATTAGGGACTGACAATATAGTCTGTTACTTTAGAATATTCATTCAATTTGTACAGGCTTTAGTGTGTGAGTAACACAAACCAATAGTTTCTTATTTTTATTTATTAATATTGAACGTCCGATGAAGTATACAGGCTGCATGTGTGCATATTAAGTCGAATATGAATTTTTTAGCTTTTGAAATCGCGATATCTCACGAATGCTGATTCGTACAAAAAAAAGTATCTGAACAATTTTTGTAGATAATTGCATGATCTACAACTTTTGTCTGACCTATTTTTATGATAACACTTACTGTTTAAGAGAAAAATGAAAAAAACCTGAATTTTTGACCTTTGGCCTTCGATAAAATTTTTTGCAGAGGTAGGATCGAAGGGGATTTTTGACATTTCATTTGTAACGGTATATTTAATGTGTATACCAATTTTCAGCTCTATGCGAATTTTGGCTAAGTTAAATGTCTATTTTGACTGGACTAATATTCATTAATTTTAAATATCAAAGGAATTGTCACTTTAAATAATATTTTACCATAATATTTTTGTATTTAAGGAATTTTTAGAGTACTTTAAACACCGTAAAAGTATCCTTTTGTTTGTGGAGTTATAATGAAACTAATCCACTTTATAGCCTATTGCTACGTGAGAATTATTAATTTATTATCGGTTTAACTACCTTTATCAGTTATGTTCGGTTTGCGACCATGGCACGTTTTTCGCTCCATTGTTTTTCTAACTCCCTTCTTATAATAATAATAATAATTTTATTTTCGTATTTTCTTCGTTCTATTGCAGAATTCAAACTTGGTTAACAGGTTTATTTTTTAATGCCCATTTGACTTCTTTATACTCGCCCAACTGACAACAAATTCTATGGCCATTTAGGTTTGGTTCTTAAAAATAAAATAGGTCTCTAATGGTATTGTTTATATCAGTTTATTGTGACTTCGATTTGGTTGTTTTTCTTCCTATATGAGACATTCACGTATGGATACAGTAATCCAGCTTTCACTTATGTTCAACTTGGTTTGGCAGGTACTATAAATTTAAAGAAGACATATTGAATGGCGACACGACGCGACGATGGCTCTTGCAAGTCAAAAAGACATCTGAAAAAAGTGTGTGTTCGTCGAGTTCTCTTCTTTATCGTTGTCATGTACGAGTATAACATACAGTATTGGTACAGGATGATAGCCTTCGGTTGACTTTCTGTCATTTTAATACTCAAACAATTCTGTATACTAATAATATTTTTTTGGGAGACGACGGTGAACATTATTTGACATAATCCTCCTTCCAACTAAATTATTCTCTGATTATGTAATAATAGTTAAATTGGTAATATTCTAATATAATAAGAGTAAAGACAATGATGCGCCGTTGCCGTTAATTCATGGTCACGGAACTTAAATCTTAAATTCTATTTGCTGAGTTTCCGTATTAGCAGAAATTCTTAACTGAGATTAAAATGTTTAATACTTTAAATACTTTCAGCACAGACTTATCTGTGTTTTTAGCATACATTTTAACTTTTAAGCTGAATTATTTTTTATACTTGGATTACGCAATTTCTCATTTATTGAAATCGTATTATATCATCATCAACTTTAAAGTCACACAGGACTTATTATGCTAATGATTGTTATTTATGTGACTTTTTGTAATTGACAACTAGAATATAGAATAGTTTGTTTCTGCACAATAATGCTGATAAATATTTTAGTTTAGCAACTTAGAATTAATTTCTCTGACACTGATGATAGCTTCGCTGCCGAAACGCGTTCGAGTTGATAAACGGTTATTGTGTTTTTCAATGTTGTGTAATTCAATATATAGTTTAATTCAAATAAAGTTGGGTATGACTCATCGATGTAAAACTATAGTAAAATTGCATATTTTTATTTCTCCTTCAACTACGTCTCATATATTAGAGAAGGATGGTAAACATAAATCTGCTGTACAATTTATATTATAGTTAATAGTAGGTACTAAAGCGTGTGTCGTGATTAAAAGGCAGCACCTGTCAATCCTGTCATTTTTTGAAATGATTGTTTATGCGCTTTTGCTTTACTTTTTATAAAAAGCAGTGTTTCTATCTATCTACAACTTGCACAGTGAATTATCGGTAATTTGGTAATATTAACTAAAAGATACTTGACGGATTTAATCAAGACTTACGTCCCCTAAATCTTAGTTGGTGTAATTTTAAGAATCAGTCATACCCAACTTTATTTAAATCAAAGTATAACAGATACAGTGGGAAAAACCTTTTAGACAATGGTGTACCGAAAGATATACGCTTAGTGAAGGAAGAGAGAGTGAAGGAAGAGAGGGTTTGAATAAACAACATCGTAAAGGAAATAAATTGCAAAATTTCAGTATATGTCGCGAGTTAATAGTGTAATATGTGCTGACAATTGCGAATCCTAAGATGCATAAATGAAATGTAGGAAAAGACGTCAAAGTGGGCACGCCAATACAGCCCGCTTTAAAATATTCATGAAAGTATAGTTCTTTTTAAAATAACTTATACATATGAGTTTTTTGTAAAATGTGAAATATTTTTGGTATGACGTTGTTGGAACGTCAACAGGGAAGACATGAAGCGATTTTTTCGCGAAATTGAAGAAAAAAATCAAGACGAACTTTGAATAAATAAAAGAAACGCGTAGTGATACCATAAACAGCATGGCGGATCTCAAGAAAGAAATGGTGAGGTTGGATGAACGATGGAGAAAAGAGAAAAAAGAGTTAGTGCAAGAAGTGAAAATATTAAATAAAAGAATAGGTGAACTAGAAAACAAAATTGAAAATCAGGAAAAACAACGTAACTATTCAAGGCCTAAACGTAGAACCTAACAGAAAGCATCGGTAACCTTTTGGAAAAAAAGCTGGAAGTCAAAAAAGCATACAAAATAGGAAAGACCAACATCATTGTGGTCGAACTGCCAGATTTTGAAACTAAAATCATTGTCATGAAGAATAAACACGAGCTAAAGGAGAAGAACATATTCATTGACAGCGATCTTACAAAGAAAGAGAGAGAAATTCAGGCTAAAATACGAAAAATCGCGAGAGAAGAAAAAGAGAAAGGAAACGAAGCCAATGTGGGATACCGACCTAAGGGAAATTCCCGTCAAAGAAGTCACGGAAGAACTGCTTGTCATCAGATCACAACACCACTTGGATTACATTTATATTTTTATATTGTCGGAGCTCTTAAGATTAGATTATTTATGATGAGTGAAGGAACCATTATGTAATTACTTTAATAAGAAATTATAAAACTACATAATAGGAAAGCCACCTTCTGTATGTGTAGAACCTTTTGTAAATAACATTATTATATTATTGTTGGAAATGATGTACTGAGTCTAAATAAAGTGGTTTCAGACACTAAACAAAGTTTGGAAATAAAATAAACGCTAAACGTAAATGTAGATTGCCGCCGCTAAAGTGCCTAGGTTATTTACAAGTTTAGTTTGGTTTTTTTCAATTGATACAAAAACAGGAACATGACACTAAACAAAGTTTGCAGGTAACCAAAAAAAAAGCTAAACTTAAAGGTAGATTGCCACTAAAGCGCCTGGTTATTTGAAGGTTTAGTTTATTTTTTTTTTTTCATTTGATACTAAAACAGTGACATGACACAGAATAGTTTAGAGAACTGAAGTTATTTTTAAAAGAACTATATTTTCATGAATTTCGACGGGAGCTGTTTTGTCATGGGCTTCTTTGTCGGTGCATCGAAGCCCAAACATGGGAAATGGCAAAGAGAGACATAGGAGGAGACTTATGACGAAAATGAATCGCTTAGGAGAAGTTTTTGAATGCCCATATTTCAAAAGTTTTGTTTTATGCGTTTTCTATTTAAAATGTGTCTTTTTTAACCTCCTTTAGACTGTTTTAATTTTTCATATGAATCAAAACTATGTGCATTAGTTGTGCTTGCAAGGATCACCAAATTGTGAATGTGAATTTGATTAAGTTCATTTCGTGCAATAATAAGTTCAGGGTAATTTGTGGAAAAACACACAAGAACGCATTTAAAATATTCCGTGTAAGGGCGTTAAGCGATAATCAAAAAGTACTATAGGCTGAAAATGAAAATAATTGTGGTTCCGAGGCACTTCTTCATGGCAATCCTATCTAAAATGTCATTATTTAAAGTTTTTTTCTTTTTTTCTTAAATTGCACAGTTACCGTTGCGTTTATTTCTTCCAAATTTCATTTTGTATTACGGTTCACACGTAGTAATTGTGGAAGTACTACTTTCCTAATGAAATCTAGTAAGTACTGTTCCTTTATGATCTATTCCTAAATCCTATTGTATACTTTCTGAACTGCTCAAAAATACACTACAGTTATTGCAATTTTAACATTAAGTAAGTTGAGTTTTTAAAATATTTCATATTGCCTGCATCTCGCACTTAATTGACTTAATCTATAATTGCATGAAGTGTGCCTGGGCAACATAACCAATATTACACTTTACATGATCACTGGAGCACATCCTTCGTAAGACGTAGGACGTAGGAAAAATTCAACAGCATGAAGTGTTTGGTGAATGAATGGGGACGACAAAGAATAAATAGGGCAATGAATGAAAAGCGCGCATATCTCACTTAGAAATAGCTATTGCCTTTATAGTTGCCGAAATTTACCTTCACGTATTGCCATTGCCATCATAAGTCTTTAAAAAAATAAACAAAAAGTGTGATGACATAATTTACAAAACATTCTTTCATCTGTACAATTACATATTCATCCTACTCCTTGTATGAAGGAATGGGATGCTAAAAACAAACTATCTATGCAATGAAATGAGCTGAGAACAGCTGTGTTAGATAATTCAACAGGATGACGTGAAGGTACTATTTTACGGATAGAGCACTTGAATGAATACGGTCGCCCAGCTGTAATAATACATGTCAGGTGGTTGGAAAAAGGATCATTGAATGTAGTCCTCTCTTCTACAGCATCGTTTTGGCAAAAATAATGTTAGTTGTACATAAAATAAATATATTTTGTGAAATTTCAAATCTAAAGGTGTTACATTTAAAAGGTTATGTTAATTTAAATTTTGTTTATAATCAGAGAACTGTAAATAATGATGTTAAAAAAAAGGCAGGTAATCTACTAACATATTGAAAAGCGAACTTTATAAATATCCATTCTGCATTCACATGAGAGATTTTAAAAGCAAATAATAACTTAATTATATTAAAAGCGTAAAAAATAAATATGTACATATTTAATTTCGGCGTTTCTTTTTATACGTGAATAATCAAAAATTTAATAATCCGATTTATTTAAATTATATTATAAATAGCGTTACGCTTTATAATCTAGTAAATACACAAAAAAACAACACACACACACACACAGAAATATATTAATATACCTAAATAACAAAATTTGACGTTGCCTTAATTGGATTATAATGCAATTATTCATGCCAAAAGCATCGAATTATTCACAATTTATCTGAACCAAATACATTTTATATCGACTTATTGAAAATCATTATACCGTATACCGTTTAATTATTACGACAGGTTTTTTGTCCAAAAAGAAATCTTTCCATTTTTGTGTAGATGTCTTCTTTATAAAGGATTCGGCATTAACATTTATAGAATATTCAAGTCTGTTAGCATGTCATCTGGGAATTTCTCGAATTTTTCTTCCGCGCGCCTTAGGGCAATTGTACAATGGTGCTTCAAATTTGTACTCAAGTGTGTAAAGAAAAAAAAGCTCACACAATATAAATAGTTATAATACAATAAAATCAATTATTTTCTCTAAACTAATTTCGTTAGCGTCTAGAAGGTAAGTAAAAACAGAGAAAATACCTTCAACTAGAAAAGTGTCTCTGTATACATAAAATTTAAATAAAACATTGTTGTATAAACACAAAAAAGGTGTCAATGGATAGAGGAAGGTTTATTGTAGGGCTCTCCTGATAGGGATTTTTAAATTTTTCACAAAGTTTTTTGTAAAATTTGTTTGAAGTTGCTTAATATTCATTCAATTTCACGAATATTTTACAAGAAATACGAACAAATACGAAAACTTCTAATACACGAGAGCCCTACAAGAACCTTTCCTCTTTGCAATTACATATTTTGTATTTCGATAAAACTATTTATTATCCAAATTTTATGTATATTTCTAAACCCATGCAAGCGCTAAAATTTGCATAGTGCGTTGATAAACTTTGTAAAAAATTAAAAAATCCCTATCAGAAGCAAAGTTTATCAGAAGGGCCCTACAAATTGTTGTGCTTATACAACAATGTATTATTTCAATTTTATGTATACATAAAAACCCATTCAATCAGTGTCAATTCCAACTGGTGATAGACCCTTAAGGATTAATGTAAACGGTCAAGGACGAACTTGTGAACACAGAACTTCTAGGGGGCGGTAGCTAGCCTAGGATGAAAGAACCCCTACCATCTTTTCCGGATGTAAAATTTTTGATTTTGGACAATTTTCCCACATAGCAGATTAAGGCGACACTATGAGGCGCCGTTTGTACCATAACTATTCTTTAGATATATATATTAAAAAGAGTCAATATATTAAAAATTAAAAATATTTATATATATCATCCAAATATAAAAATATATCTGGTAGTTAAAGTACAGATATATAGAAAATTTGAGGGCGAAATATATAAAACTTCAGCTTCGAATATCCACCACTAGTGACGCTGTAGCTAGAGACAAAATTTGCAACGTGTAGATGCTGCTACATCTGTCACTTAATTATTTACCTTTTAGGGCTTTTAATTAGAAGAGTTTATGTTGGAATTGGTTCGATGTTATGAAGTGCCATATAGTTATCGATATGGACAACCTTAGCCGGACGTGTGTTATCCGAATAATATGCTTAAGCTTATACATTAGAAAGTAACTGCCATACTTTAATAATCCTAATATGAAATGCATGTAATGATCTTTAGCAACTACAATTACTCCTAAAAACATGTATGACACCAACTTAAATCTGTATGGATTAATATAATCAATCATACAAGGTGGAAAGTTATATGTAATGCGCTGCATTGTAGTGTAAATCAAATCAAACAGCTTTACAATGTAGAAAATGTAACATTACGTAGGTCGCGTCGCCTTTGCAAGTATTTGAATTTGTCGTTGCTCGTTTGCCAAACATAATTTCCCGAAGAGCGCCATCAGTGGTCAACGTTGGAAGTTCAAGTTTTATATATCAGTACTCTCATCATTGCTGATATATTTTTATATTTGGATGATATATATTATTTTTTTTAGTTTTTAATATATCGACTTTATTTAATATATATATGTAAAAAAGAGTTATAGTACAAACGGCGCCTCATACGACACTTTCAAAAAGGTTCCAGATTCCAAGAATGTTATCCTAGCTTTCAGTTTACATAAATAGGTAGAAGAATCTACAAATTGCTTAATATTATATTTATAATAGGCTGTTTACTTTGTGCTATGATTTTCGAAAATTGGTGAATCTAATTTTAAGTTAATGAATTCTTGTGATGAATGTGATTGTAGCTATTTAAAATAGTGCTGTTTCCCCCAAAAGTTTCAAGTTGTAATTAATACCGTATTGGGCCATTGGGCGTCAAATCATCAATTGCACTTTTAAAGTTTACCAGAAGATCTGAAATAGATTTTCAATTCATAAAAATATACGGGATTTCCGTTCAGCTGCCATTGATTTTCATTGTGGAAGAAGAATTTTACAAATTTCCCCTTATTTCCTTAAAAAGAACAATTCAATTTAATAAAAAAATACAGTCAGATTTTGTTCTTTCCGATAAACCTTGTAGTACAGTCAATTTAAACACAAAAATATACAAACATTGCAAAAAATCCTATGTTAAGTTTGCTTTTTTCATGGGGTTAGGTTCGGTCCCAGTACTAAATACTCAATTTTGCAACTTCGAAAAACTTGTGGAAACTGGGGGGGGGGGGCACCAAAAACCGCGATTTTTTCGGACTTTTTTCAGTTTTAGCCTCGTAGATCAAAAACTATGAGTTGTAGTGCAAAGAATATGATTATCTTTTTTAAACTGGACTAAATTTTCTACCATTTGAGCCTAACCGGAAGTCTGTAAGTATAATAGTTTCCGAGATACAGCTCTTCAAAAATAGGCATTTTCCCTAAATCTGTTTTTAACGTATCATCCATGATTCGAGCCAGATATTGCCACAACGACGTGCCCTACGACCGTTGTCATAGTGGAAAAAATTGTAGGAAGTTTTATCACCTTTTATTTAAGCATAGATGCATTCCTGTAGGCCTAACAGTTCTCGAGAAAAAGACGGAAAACCGGAAAACAGTGAAATCGCTACGACTCCACATATATGTAATAGCCTTAATATGATTAGAAGACATTTTCTGATTATTCTTATTTAGCCTAGCGAACGAACGCTCAAAAAGGGCTTGTAGACAGACATTTTGATCCTAAAGATTTTATTTCTGGGATGTGTTTGGTGATGATTATACGAAAAGTAGCGTAACAAAATGTGCGGATTTGTTTGGTTTTCCGTTTACATCTCTTGAACAGGCCATCGTAGTGGGAAATGGCTAATTATAAAAAAAAGCTGATTAAATTTTCTACAAGTTTGCCTGTATGCGTTTTTTCTCTATCTCTATCCGTTGAAGAGATATTCGCTGTCAAGAATTGACATTTTTTTTGAAAATCGCTTTTACACGACGTTTTTCGGTAAATGTTGTGTCCTAGCTCCTAAAGTATTGGGTTTATAGCAAAAACTGCTGAAATAAAAGTTGTAGAGTATAAAATTTCCTATAAAATACATAGACCGTTTAATATTTTATCTCAAATCGATTAGATGTTATAGTTATTTAAAAAAAACGTTGAGTTCAAGATGGAATAGAGGGCACTAGAGAACAACTAATTTTGTGGGAGGTTTGGAGCTAAATCTGATATGTGAGTATTAAATACAGATTACCTGCATCCTTAGCCAAACAATTTCAGTCTTATGCGCCACCATGTTTAATGGTCTCTAGTCTTTTCTTAATACATTTATGATAGGGTTAATGTTTGACGAAAAGAACAAAAGTATTTTCTCAAGGCAGCTTTTATTTTATAATTGGCCATTTCCCACTACGATCGTCTATTCAAGAGATACAAAGGGAAAACTTAACAAATTCGCAAATTTTGTTGCGCTACCGAGTTAGCTCATACGGTAGGGCCGGGGACTTTACGTATAATTATCACCAAACACCTCCAAACACATCTTAGAAATAAAATCATTAGGATCAAAAAGTCTGTCTACAAGCCCTTTTTGAGCGTTCGTTCGCTAGGCTAAATAAGAATAATCAGAAAATGTCTTCTAATCATACCAATGCTATTACATATATGTGGAGGATTTCACTGTTTTCCGGTTTTCCGTCTTTTTCTCGAGAACTGTTAGGCCCACAGGAATGCATCTATGCTTAAATAAAAGGTGATAAAACGTCCTACAATTTTTTTCTCCATGACAAGAGTCGTAGGGCACGTCGTTATGGCAATATCTGGCTCGAAACATGGATGATACGTTGAAAAAAGATTTTGGGAAAAATTGCCTATTTTTGAAGAGTTGTATCTCGGAAACTATTATACTTACAGACTTCCGGTTAGGCTCAAATTGTAGCAAATTTAGTCTAGTTTAAAAAAGATAATCATATGCTTCGCACTATAACTCGTAGTTTTTGAGCTACGAGGCCAAAACTGAAAAAAGTCCGAAAAAATCGCGGTTTTTGGCGCCCCCCCCCCCCAGTTTCCACAAGTTTTTCGAAGTTGCAAAATTGAGTATTTACTACTGGGACTGAACCTAACAACATAAAAAAGTCAAACCTAATATAGGAATTTTTGCAATGTTCATGTTTAAAATGACTGGACTATTGAGGCGTGTTTCAATTTAATCGTTATTTGAAAATTAATAGATTCTACACAAGTGTGAAAGTGCAAAATATGGTGATAATCCTATTTTCAATAGAATTTGAAATTGTATGCCCTTGTCCAATGGTTCTGACAGCACTAAAAGCCTGCCTCTCAGATAATGTAAGACTTTTGAGTTCATCTATTAAAATAGTGATACGTATGAAATAATATCTTGGTTTTGTTGGACATCTTTGGGTAGATGACGCTCCAATCGATTTGGTCCCATGGTATTGTTGTTTAAAAACCGTATGTATGTATGGTACCAGTCGAAAACGAAATTCAAATTTTGATGTATTTCCGAGCTTATCGTCACTACCAGAGATTACTAACGTGTATCGAAGTCTTGCTACTGAAATGATTGTTTTGAACACTTCGTGCCATAGATATTGAAAAATTAAGAAGAAAAGAAAAGAAAAGTTAATTTATCGTGTAGCAATTTATATGAATAGTCCCTATTTAAAGCTTAATGAACTATCCGACAAATAAAGTCAAATAATTAACTTTTATATCTCAAGCAAGTCTTGTTTTCTTCTTTTCTTCTCGCCAGTTCCTAGTTTTATTTATATTTTAAAGGCCTGGGGCCTGTTCCCGTTAACCTGTTTTAGTTGTAATCACAATATATTTACATGTTTTCAGATTATTTTCAAAATCAAATTCAATCTGTAATTGTAAAAATCATGAGCTTTTGGCCCTTAATTGTACGGAATTGTGTGCTGTAAGATTCCAATTCTTGGTTCGTTACTAGTGATTTTATATACTCGATACTCCGAACTACGATGAATGCCTTCAGTTTTGTACATATTATTATTAAATGGATAAGAACTCTTTCGACTCCCAAGAAACTAACATCAATTAAAATAGTAAAGTACGTTCTTTCCATTGTATCAATATGGTTTTGCGAAACTGTTTGCTTTTAAATATAATGAAAGCTACTTGAATTTTATTTAATACAGGCCAGCCCTTGTATGAGAACCTAACTTTCACATCATAAATTAGTTGAAACTGCGTATGTCCGCTTACAAATTCAAGAATATTTTATATGTTGTACAGATTAAACTAATTTTGATCGAAGCTTTTTTACTATCAACTCGTCTTTTTAGAGAAATGAAGTACATGGTAAAAATCAATTGCTCACATAAGCACTTTATGTACAAATTCTTCTTTGGGAAGCATTTCGCGGGCAAACTGCTCTGGCGTTTTGAATTCCCAACACTTATAGCGATGAGCTTTTAGGAAACACTGTACATAACGTCTGTGAACTTAGCACCTCATTTTGTAAGACATCAAATTTTTACTAGAGTTCTTATCGCAATCCTAAAATTTTAGAGTTCTTCGATTATGTCCAAAATAGTTCTTAAAAACACAACCAGAAAATGTAAGCAGTAGTGTGGGGTGGAATCTTAAAATTCGTAGCAACTCTTTAACTATAGGAATTAAAATGTGTTTTCATTTACATAATCGACAGAACTCCAGTGGTGGTATTCAAAACTCAAAAGAAAAATAGAATTTGTAAAAAAACAAATGTTTGATTGAGCTCTCATAATACATTCGCAAAACATTCATAGACTGATCTAATTTTATACAGTGTGTCCCCGGATTAAGTTCACAATAGGTGAGATGGACAAAAAATTTTCGAATTGGAATTTCATGTTTTGGGATTCCGCCCTGTTTGGTCTGAAACTTACTTTTAGTTTACTTTCGATTTGTTAAAATCAAGTAGGCCTTTACAGTTGAGCAAAAATCCTTTAATTTCGTTTCAGGTAAAGTACCTTTTCCGTTCATAGTACACCAAAGTGCCACTAAGAAAAGTTGTTCAGAATCAAAAGTTATGGCGTTATACAAATTTTTAGAATGATTCTGGCTTTAAAGGAAATAAGGTTGCATCATTGCAGAAACTGAGGTAGTACTATTAGAATAAAACAAATAATCTATTGCTTGATTTTCGTCTGTAACAGGATTTTAAAAGTTGCACTGTTTTTATCCGGAAAGAGCTTTCGACCTGAATCTATTTGCGCCTTACTTAGCTTTGCCTTAAAGGACGTTGTTTGGGCAATTTGGAGTTGTTCTTTCATGACTTTCAGGATCAATGATAAAATGGTTTTTTTAATGTGCACTTTGTACATGTTTTTCGTTACCTACGTCAGTAAATTAGTTTAAAAGATCTAATAGAAACTTTCTCGAGGGGTAGTGTAATTGCAGATGTAACCAGAGATTAATAAGGAAATGGTACAGTAACTGCAAATAGTGTGCGAAAGTGAAATTGGAGAATGTCAATTTCAGATCGCAGTAATTAATAACGACGGTATAACACGCGCCAGTTATATCTTTATGTCATTAGTAAAGCACCACTTTTACGTGTCTGTTTCAAGAAGCTACCCTTATTTCAACGTTTTATACTTAGATTAATTGAGATTATTAACGCATTTAAGCAATTATCATTATCCATTTCAAATGTTTTCTTTATTTGAGAATAGGCGGTTGTAGTATACGAAGTTACTTAAACAAACTTTAGGATTAATAACAAATTATTGCCGTTTTCTGTGTTCGTAAACTACTTTCGATCATTGCGTCACTTTATATAAGCGCGTTCAGTTCTTTGACTTTAATAAGATTTACGTGAAAGTTTTCACTTGGAAAGCACTAGCGTAACATCTTCCGAAATGTTGTTTTAGTTGCTGCTAAAGCAATGCAGATTTTTTTATTGAAGTCCTTCGACACGTAAGGATTCGTATACATCACACATCCCTTTCCTTGACACAGAACCCTTTTTTTCCAGATTTTTAACTCAGGAGAAATATTCATAATTTAATTTCAAATATGAAAAAGAGGTATCGAACGCTAAAAATTCTTACCGTAAAGTGCAAGTAAATCTGTTAATGGATTTTCATTTAAATAAGCCTCAACACGTGCCTTCTTCATCTCGCCGTTTATTTCTATCAAACAGTTGAAAGTGAAAACGACTTGTTTGTTTAATTTTTCCTTTGTAAGAACTTCCAAGTTACTGTATTTATTTTATTCTAAAGTCTGCTTTATATTTCGTGAAAAAATATTTACCGATCTTCGAAATTCAAGAAAGTACTTGAATGTTAATTGAATTTTTTTGTATTGCTAAAATGTTGAAGGCACCTGTGAGAAAATCAAAAGTAAATTTAATCCATACAAGACTTTTCTCGAATGCAATAAAAAAATGTACTATCGAACGCTCGTCTATTAATAGAAGAAAAAAAAAAGAGTTTTAAATCGGTACATTGTTTAATATTCAAGTCAATGTTTACGGAAACAGTTATTTTCTGTCGATCCGATCCTGGGGATTGGGCGGGCGTGTGGCTCGAGTCGTGGATCAATTTAAAGTAGCACTGCTATTTTCAGTTACTACACGTATATCCTTCAATGTAATTATGGTCTATGCTCTTTAATCGTTTAATAGCTCGTATGGTGTTTGTCACTTTCTGACGATAAGTGTTTACTTTTAACATACCGAGGAATTCTGAATAAATATGACCTCCCAGGTTTAGATTAATTTCCTTTTTACCTTTCGCGGTCGTATTGTGTTGGCTTTAATTGTACCACCATTTGTTGAATTGTTTATTCAATGTATACAATTTAAATTTGTTACATTTTAATTGATAATCGCATCTTAATTTAAGAGCTTCCATCTCATAAGAGTCGATGATCTTTGGTTGAGGTATTATGCTGTTCGTGTTTAACACCTACAACAATAGAAACTGTACATTTTTCTTTATGAGCGTTAATAACCTACAAATCATTAAAAAATTCGAAGGAACGAAACAAGTGTATTCTTAATAACAATTTGATCAAGGAGTGAATCACAAGACACATTTTTCTTATTTTAGTGAAAATTTTAGATGTGTCATAGATAGGTAGGTATATAAATTAAAGATCTGCATATGTCTTCAAGTAGTATCTCCGTTCACCATTATGTACCTATATGGGCAGGGTCGTATTACGTATTTAGGCTGACTAGGCTTATAGCCAAAGCGCAAGTTCAAAATTCGCTCCTCGCTAAACGCTCACTACAAATTGCAATATAAACGCTGTATTTATAATACTCCGAACTCCTCAAGAAGGCTCCACCAGTACTGTAGGAGACACTCGCTCAACATTTGGCGATCGAACGTGGAAGAATCAAGAAGTACAGTTAATCACCAGGCGCAAGCTTTCCCATTACCGCTGTGACTGAGGAAAACATTGCTGCTGTGAAGAAGATTATGGAAGATAACAGAACTAGTTACGCCGTAATAAGATAACTGGGAGACGTCAGAGCAGCGGCGTAACTACATAAGTACAAGCCCGTGCAGTGCACGAGGGCCCTTAAGCTCAGGGGCCCCTTAGCTGAACTTAGATGACTAAAAAGTAAAAACCTCTCCAAAATTTCTCAAAGAAACTGTTTGCATCATAATCATTCTGATTGTAAATTCTTTCAGTTCAGATTTCTAGTATTGAATAAACTATCTTCTTACACATATGAATTTGTGAGACAATTGTCTGGATCATGAAAACGAAAATGCTGCAGAGCATGTCTGTTGGATTCACGAATGGATGATTTTGAGTTCTCACAAAGTTCAAATAACTTTTTTCCTCTCTGGAGTTTTAAACGATAAAATATTTTCCCAAACCTTATCCTGGTGTAGGAACAGGGGCCCCATTTTCGACTTGCACGGGGCCCCTTGATGCCCTAGTTACGCTACTGCGTCAGAGGTCGTTATTTAGATTAAACTCGGTGAATGAAACGGGATTTTCTGCATTATTTTTACGGGTTGCTTTAACAAGGGTATCTTTTATGAGTTGGACCTACCTGTTGGTAGTTAGGGTGGTTTCGCACGCCGCATATAAAAGGAGGTAAATAGGGGATCGGTAGGTATATGAGTGGCAGAGTAGGAGGTGGGAGCACAAATAGTATAGGGTCGATTGAAGATTTTCTAAATAGGAAGAGAGAAGCGGTAGATATACAGAGGGAGACGGGGGAGGCCAATATCTGTAAGAGAAGCAAGGTTACAAGGAGGTCCCCGGGAAATACGGAAGATAAAAAGGAGGGAAAGGACATGGAGGTGATATTAAGCAAACTGGATTGTATAGTAGAGGAGATGGCTAATATAAGGGGAGAGGTGGAGTGCATACAAAGTGAGCTGAAGGAGAATAAGGACGAGTTGAAACAAGTGAGGGAGGAGGTGATAGGATTGAAAGAGGAGATGACAAGGGGGAAAAGAAATGGGAGGGTGAAAGGAATGGAATAAGTGAGCAGTTGGGCAGGGTGAAAGGATGGATAGAAAAGCAGGAGAGACAAAGGAGAAGAAAGAACATTGTAGTGAGAGGTAGCAATTTAGAGAACCCTGAGCACGACCTGGGGAGGTTCCCGGAGGAAAAAGTGGGGGTGAGGGCAGAATTAAACGAGGTTTGGAAAATGGGAAAGGGTGCGGGCAACCAGATCATCGTAGCGAACTGGGGAGATAAGAGGGAGGTCAAGGCGGCGAAGGGCAAGTTGAACAACTCTAACGTTTACATAGATGATGACCTCACTAGAGAGGAAAGGCGGATTCAGGAAGGGCTACGAATAATAGCTAGGGAGGAAAGGGATAAAGTGAGGAGAGCAAAGGTGGGATATAAGAAAATATAGACTCCAAACTTTGTCGAATATTGTAACAGGCGATGAAACTTAGATACCATTTTTCGAGATACCAACTCGACAAGAGAGCAGCGTATGGATCCATGAGAACGAGGCCACACCAACAATAATCAGAAAGCAGCGAGAAATGAAGAAAGTAATGTACCCTGTGTTCTTTAGAAGTACCGGACTAGTTAGCGCTATTAAACTAGAGGATCAGAAGACCGTCACATCTAAATGGTATGCCGAACACTGCTTGCCGGAAGTGTTTAATAAAGTGTCCCAAAGAAGGAAATGCTACATACGATAATACTTCTTCCCACACTACGGAGCTTACTCACCAGTATTTGGCTGCAAACAAGATTAATGTAATTGAATACCCCTCCTACTCACCGTATCTGGTAATGTGTTTCGTTTTTCTCTGACCTTTACCCATCCAGAAGGATGTTTCCGAAAAGTGTTCCTTTGCATTTCTCTCTTTCGCTCTTGCATCACGCAACAAATGGCCACAACGTAGACTAATGATTGACGCGACGTGATATTCGTGTTTCGCATAGTCTCTTTTTGCACATCATCGCAAGAAAGTTTTTTAGCTTATAAAATAAATAGTAGCTGTATGGGTGTTGCACATCATCGCAAGAAAGTTTTTTAGCTTATAAAATAAATAGTAGCTGTATGGGTGCTGAAGAAAGCTTGTACGGCGTATGTGTCATCTGGACAAAATCGCAATAACTGACTACTTTCTGGGCTTTGTGTACACTACTATTTTCGTTAAACAGTATAATGTGCAGATGACTGGGTTTTTTAATTATATAGTAGTTTTTCAATTTATTAAAAGTGTTTTTTTATGTGTGCCTGAGCACACTACACGCATTCTAAAATTATTATACAAGATTATTAAGGGTGGTGCTTCGAACATCCTTATTTCATGGTCTATTTGGGAAACCTTTAATTCCCGACCTTATTCGGCAAAATTGAATGGTGACAGCCATAATTCTTCCAAGAATTTGTTTGGTTCACTGTCCACTACAATTTTGTCCATAAGAGGTTTGCTAAATTGAAATATATCTCTTCTTACTTATGGTTTACCTATTGTATATTTCCATAAAAATTTCATTGACTTGTATAATCTTATGCCCCCTCCTCCCCCTTTCGCATACGGTTACCGAAGATTGTCTTAAGCTTGGTGAATGATAAGATAATAGACAAAATTAACCGTAAGCACTGTACTAAGTAATTACTATGTATAGGACAAAATTCATGCGCATGGCTCACCTTAAATACTGAATCGTATTTGAGTGGTTAGGCATAAAAACTAATGACGAGATGTGCAATACACTTTTATCGTTTATTGTAGAATTTCGCATCATAATAATAATTTACCGTTATCGTGAAATATGGAAGTAATGAGTTTGGAACTTGTAAGTTGTACTACGGATGGCATTAAACAAAATCATGGAAATCGAAAAACTTTCTACCCCAAAATCGATAAAATGATTGACCACATTCTAAATTGTGTTTTACAAAAAATAGATTGTACAATATTTCAATATTTGTGTGTTAAAGCAATTGTTTCCACGGTTGTTGTGGACAAAGATGAACTATTTAATAATAAATGAAACAATGCTTTAATGAGTGGAATATAACTTCTGGGAATATTTTTAATTAAAACATTAATATTCTAATACTAATAACAAGTATTAATGAGTATCGTGGCATATAAAATAGATAGGAGTTTCTTCTTTTTTCACAATATATTCGAGAGTATTACGATCATTCCAAACATGTTTATAGAATATTTCTGCGCTACTTTTATATGCTGCATCATCGTTTAAAATAATGTTAAGATTCTGGATTGGTTATTGCTAGTACTTACTTACAATATTATTATGTTATCCATATTCTGAAATTTACACATTCATTGGCAAAATAGCAATCTTCTAGCAGTGTCCTGAGTATATGTAATTTATATGTTTGGTGTATTTTATACTGCACTTTTAACTAGATAATACAAACGTCATTAAATGCAACAGTATTTTTTTGTGGTATGAGGCTTCTATCTGTTACTATCTATACTAGAAAAGAAGAAGAAACTGATAGTGGCAGCAGGTTTCCTCTCCGATCGTGGTGTCAATCTTGGGAATTTAAGAAGCAACAGCAACTTTTTCAAAAAAGTCATTTTCTTTCAATTAATGACGAAATTAATTTATAGTGATAAGCGTTAAATTACCAGTAGTCCTTTGTCTTTTTTATTTAAAGAATAACACTTTCTTCTTTTCCATAAATAGTACTTTCATCTTTTCTTTGTTTTAACTTTTTCTATTGATGCACCTGGTTGTTCCTTGCCAAACTCATGTTCACAATGCAATTAAATGCAATTGGTGTAACTAATTACTACCATTGTACAACACTGAAATTTCGTTTAGTATCATCTTGAGTTATTGAATGTCTTAAGTGCGAAAAGTATCGAAGCATTGAAACTAACAAAAATAAAGTAAACATGAACGTATCTCACCCTACCTGCATTTATAGTTCTTCGTATTTTTTTAAGGAATTTTAATTATGAAGAAAATACTCGAATCTTCAAGCACGAAAAAACTTTCATAATAACAATACAATAGATAAGTTATTTATGGAACTCATATAGAAATTTGAAACCATTTCTTAATTTACTATTGACATTGAATATAAATCGCTAATAATAATTGTAACTAGATTTATTACTTAGTTTAGAATCTACTCTTGATTTACCGTTTCTTTATTCAAATGAGATTCAAGTTCAATAAATCTCAAGTTTTGGCAGAGATTCATTTATATTTCGAGTTGCTTAATATATTTTTTTCTATAACCATCACTAAAAACCAGCGGTTTTTTAACCTTATCGGTGTGCCACATTTTTTTAAGTGTATTTCATGATGAATTTAATACTTTTTTTCTATATCTTTTAGAAAGCGCATACATTACACGCCTTGCGTTCTTTTTACAAAATTTATATTGAGAGTGATGGAAGTACAGATGGAATGTTCAGATGCCTTCCAGTCGTAAACGAAATACGTACCCAAATTACATACGATTTAGATCTTACCGTTTAAATACTTTTAAGTTGAACCATTTTGTTTATATAACAGTAGTATAACGCTATGGCCTAGCAATAATTTAAAATTGTTTTATTTCAGTGGCCACAGTCTGTTGTTATGTTAACAAGCTTTCTGATAGACGCTTTCAAGTGAAATTTAGTAGAATGTTGGATTTTATTTTATTTTATCCAGCAGTACAAAATAACTAATGTTAATTATTGGCCCGTGGTAAGAGGAAATTTGTTATTTACTCCATAAGTGTGAACTAACTATAATAGTTATGTAGATCAACTACAAAATAAATTGCACCATTTTCAATTTTTTCAAATTAAAAAAACTAAGTTTCATATTTTACTGTCTGAAAAAAGGGGATTTTCTAATTTAGAGGCACTTAATAACAAAATTAATAAAAATCTATACTTTTACTAACTGAAAGACATTTTACTTGAATGGCACTATCGTCATATGCAGCTACGCCCATGATGAGAATTGGGTACTATACTAAGTGATGGTTTTAATTACGACTCATATTTTTTTGGGTGGCACTTGAAAAATTTAAAACATTTATGGAATGAAGATGAACATAAGTAAAACGAAAGTAATGGTAGCCATTGGAAAAGACCACTAGAAGATAAATATACAAGTAAATAATAATAATAATTTTTTTGGATGATAGAATTCTCCATGTTTCTGTATGTATACCTATAATACTTTTTTTGTGAAAGAAGAACTTGGAGGAATTAATAAATCATTCTATTAGCCGAATTATATTTTATTTATTTTTATTTTGTTTGTCACTGTACCCATTTATGCATTTAGTTATCCTCGCCATACGCTACAGTGTCATTAAACCGCGCATTAATTTGCAATAATGGCTAAATTCGTCATTCATGCTTTCTACATTAATTGTAA
This sequence comes from Pyrocoelia pectoralis, assembly GCA_036250285.1. Classification (NCBI taxonomy): domain Eukaryota; kingdom Metazoa; phylum Arthropoda; class Insecta; order Coleoptera; family Lampyridae; genus Pyrocoelia; species Pyrocoelia pectoralis. The sequence continues at coordinate 13,506,794 of CM070075.1, forward strand.
GATCCCCCTAAGTATAATTACCACGAGCCGCCATTGGAAAATACACCAACTCTCTTTACACGTTTTCCGAGCTTTTATGGAGATATTGCCAAAAATTACATTAACACATTTTGGTTCAGCAGAAAACAAGAAATTTTTGATCAGACATCAACAGTTAATTCCCCTTAAAAATGTAATTATGTCTTCTCGCGTGCCTTAACTTTTAAATTCAAATCAGTTTCGAAAATATATAACCATTACATTCTTAAATCAGTTGAGAATTTGGAAAGTAATTTATTGTGGAATTTGCTATCTCTCGTTCTTGACGTTTTATAGCTTAAATTACGGCTTAAATGAATGATACGCTATAATAATCAAGGGGCATTTCCACATAATATAGTTTACAAACCAAATTACACATCTAGAATGTTAAGGACACATTGTGTAAATTGAATCAGATTCTGCAATTACACCTAATCAAATTTATAGAACGTATCACACCACCATTCTGTGCTTTTGCGAAATAATGTATTGTTCATTGTCATTTTAATGTACAACACTGAAAGGTGCTAATTATTCGCAATTTTCTTAAAAGGGTAAAAAAGTTAATCCTGTTAACGTTTAATAAAGGAAAATTTTTAGTAGCTATTAATTTGGCTTTTGACCCAAAATCCTTTTAAAGAAATTTGCATTTACGTAGAGGTATATTTTTTTGGCGCAAAAAAATCACTTTCAACTTCTGATTTATTAATTATATTGTATGTAGTTCTTTGAAATACTGTGAAAAAGAAAAATCTAATTATTGACGTTTTTACATCCCAATTTTAAAAACATCTACCTGTTATTTCCTTTTTGAACAGTTTAGCCAACTAAATCTAAAATCTATGAATATATAAACAAGGGCAACACTACAACAAATTAAACCTTTAAAAGTTAAAACCGAAGGGTTTATTTTATAAATTAAATTCTTTGCTAATGCAGATCAACCGATCTGTTTACAAGGAAATAGAGGTTTTCATATGCGGTTATTTTATATACGAAGAGTATCCCACGTTAATTGAACTTATTCAGTCGGAGAGGGGGAATAATCTAATTTACGAATAACCTCCACCCAAAACAATTTCTGATCGATACGTACTAAATTATTTACAAAATGATTTCCAAATACCTTCCGACAGCTTTTAACTTTGAATATTACAAAAACAAACACGTGCTGATTTTTACGGAATGTGAAATATTAAAATATACATATAAATACTTGTATATTATGTTGTCATTTAAATTTAGAAAATATCAGATACTTCACATTTTTTAAAGTGTTTTTCAACATTGTGGTATAGAAAACACAATCTATTGCCTTACGTTAACAATGCACATTAATTAAATAGGATTTAATATAATCATTTAACAAAAGTTTCGATTGTATTAACACGAATAGGAATACCTTATGTTGAGTTTGATTTTTCGCTGTTTCAAAATTATGTAATTCTCAAAGATTAAAATTTAATAATTGCAGTTGGAATTTAAAAAGAAATCATTGTTCTGAATATGACCTCAAAATTCTATTCCCATTTGTGTTTGTAGTGAGGAGTGAGTGAGTGAGTGCCTTTAGAGAAGAATACTTTTAATTAACACTGTGATCTTTCTTTACCATAATTCCCAATCATACTATTACTATACTGGAAGGTAAAGTATGTATTCTATTAAACATTCAACTTTATTATTTAATTAAAAGGAATGATTTCTCACATACAGTAGGGCATTATAGTAAAATAATTTATTTATTAATATTACTAAATATGTAGGATATTTCTCAAATTATTAAACCATTTTTCGTGTTTTCTTTATTACATTTTATAAATTCTTCAGATGTTCTTATTTATGTGTCGAGCAAGCCTCTGCGTATTTTTACGCGTATGTATTTACTTACAGATGGGAGCGAATTGATTGTATGGGGATATTATTTGTTTTTCTTTATTCCCACTTGAACGCTTGCACTGTTAATTAAGCAATATCTACAAAACCATTTCTCTGAATCAACAAAAGGTTATGCAAAGAATTATGCTAAATACTTAAATCTATTCGAGATGGACTATTAGTTAGCTGCTTTTTAAATACTCCAAAGGATATTATGGATTCTACCTTTTGTTACTCCAGTTCTTATACTTCTACCTGCACCTTTGTTACAGACAATCGCTGCACTAACTTGAACCCGATAACATTACTTCATGTTATTTCACCTTGATAATGAGTCAAATCGATGTTCAATGTTGATAACTCTATAAGGATCAGGAATGGAAGTACATGGTGTTCATTTTGACGTAAATAACATATTGACGCCTTGAAGTTTTGCAGGATCAAATTATAGATTGTTTTTGTTTAAAAAACATTCTTTCCTCGAGAATTCTTTAATTTGTCCTTAGCTGAAGAATGCCCCCTTACTTTAGAGTTGAACACGAAAATAAGTTTGCAATTATTTTCTTTAGAATATAATTCGCAATGATTAACTTCAATCGCATATGAATAAATTGCAATGTAAACTTTGGGTAATATGTGAATGTTGGCATCCTTGACTTTAGAATATAAGACAGAAATAAGTACAAATGGGGCACAAAAGTATATAACAAGTAATTTTACTTTATTCACCTTTTAGTCAATTTGTGAATGTAACAACCACTCTAATTTAGACCGACCTTGCATAATTAGTATGTAAATGTTGAGGTGAGAATGTAAAGACTAAAGCATATAGGAATAACTGCACCGTGAATTTAATTACTAGCTAATTTGGTGTGTTCTACATTGATCTTACCTCCGTCGTGAAAAACAAACGTTAAATTCAATTGCACTTTGAGGACAACGATTAGTTCTAGGTTCTAATCCAATAAATTTTTTGTGGACTGTAAGAGCTATAAGAACTGCAAGTATAAAAAAGAAACAAGGCACAAATAGAAAGGGTTGCCCGTATTGTGCTTTTGTTGAGTGCACTACAGCATTAGTTAAATTAATTTTCCCATTCTATCCAATCTTCATATATTTTTCAAGCGACATTTCTAGTGAGGTACTACTTGGTAATCTACATTTGGGCCAAATCGATCATGTTTCGATTATTTTTTACCTACCAGCAACCAGTATATCCTGCCCAAAAGGCTAACTCATCTTTGTATTTTTGTTGTGTAACAAAAGTGATATAATGTTATGTAAGTCGGATTTACCATAAGGCTAGAAAGGTTATAGCCTAGGGCGGCAATTTTAGGGGGCGGCAAATGTTGGAGTTAAAAAGCTTACATAATAAAATGACATCTAGACAAATTCAAATCATATGAAAAAATACAATATTTTAGCGAAAATCACTGTAGATGAGAGGCGGCAAAATATTTCCGCCTCTGATTTGACCTTATGAGCACAGTGTGGAACAGCTAAATTGAATAAATTCGTTTGTTGGACACCCCTGCAAATATTTAAATGTTTGCGTACTTTGTACAATTAGAAGTAAGTAAAAGAATGTCGTTTCATTATTAGAAACTTGTTTTTAGCATTAGGGCAGGTAGGTAACCAGTACCTTCCTGCGAAACGGGAATTGAGTTTTAGTCATTATGTTTTTGTTCGTCATCATGTATAAACCATTTTATTAAAGCACGTTTTGAGACAATATAGGCGGTTTTCAATAATCAATAAAACCCCACAACACGTTATTTCAATCATTGTGCATATTTATAATTTTACATTTAAAATTAAATTCTATGCGTAAATTAGAAAAAAATAAAATCATGTGATTGACGAAATTAACAACAGCGCATAGGTAGTACCGTTTAGAGGTAGACAATGTAAATAAACAAAATAATATTATTATTAATGTAGTGGATGTTCGAAATGCTCGTCACGGCCGTCTTGGCAACATCCTAATTTTAAATAAAACTGTCTTCTAACATTATTCAACATATGTGGCGTGGCTGACCTAATGACAAGCGTCATTCTTCTTCTTAAATCAGCTAATTCTAGTGGTTTAGTTTTATATACCACACTTTTCACATATCCTATCCCCATAAGAAGAAGTGTAATAGCGTAAGATGAGGTGATCGTGCTGGCCATTCTATCGCTCATCACGTCCTGATCCACCGATTTGGAAATATTAGGTCGAGGAACTGCCGTATATTGATAAGGTGATGTTGTAGAACCATATCGTATTCGCTGGAATTGTGGGTTTGTTGGATCAGGATATAAATTTACCAAAGCTGGCACGACATTATTTTGGAGCATTGCTAAATAATTATTTCCATTCAAAATGTCATCAATGAAGAAGGAACCAATGACATGATATCCAACAATCCCTGCCCAAACGTTAACTTTTTAAGGGTTTCATGTCTTTTTTTCGTTTTTTACATCGTCTAGAACGAAACGGATATACGCTGTAGCGAATTTCGTTAATCAGATGATTTTATTTGTTTTAATGTTAATTTTTGCAGCATATTTGACAATAATAAAAATTTTTAATAGACAATGAAGAGACCTTTTAAATGATGTACCACAAGCCCCTACTTGCCGTTTAAAAATTTAGGGATGAATTATGTTACATTTTTGCTGGCAGTCTCCTATAAATGCATTGCTATTTTATGGAGGATGCATTCATACATGAGAATTACTGCTTATGTCCTTTATAAATCTTTAATAAATAATGCAGATAAAATGAAAATTAAATAATGTAATTTATTGTTCCATTGTATTTTACATTTGTGTTGGGTATGTCCTGAGTCACGGTGCTTCATAGTATGTTTGATCGCCATGTTAAACTTTGGTCGGAACCGAAAATCGTTTGATTTGTAATTAGTGTATTAAATCTCCTTAACATCGGTGCTAATTAAAACAAGTGCATGGATACTATACGAATGCTAGAAGCTAAGTCAACTGCAAAATGGCATCCTTTGTATTAAAAAATTCCAAACTTAGTGTAGTCTAACTGTTTAATATCGAAATATATAAGAAAAATTCCTATTGTACTTCAATATTCAAAACTGACAGGTTTTTTTTCTATAACTGCTTTGGAAAATAGTATCAACATCGCTTATGAACATGACACTTTCATCGCTCAGTGTAGTGAGGAAAATAGGCGTTTGCATCACTAGTGAGGAAAGTTCATTTCCATAGCAACGTTAGAATACAAAATCAGCACCTACAGTAGATTCTTGAAAAAATAGGAGAGTAAAATAATTGTAAAGAAATTTAAAATTGAGACTCATTTTTGCGATTATAGTATAAACAATTCGTGTTTTACGGCAATAATTTGTGCTAGTCTGGAAACCCATTTAGCCCATATTAGATATACCGAGTGATTTTCACTTAGCTAGAAAATGGCGTTTTTCGAAATTGTCTACATTCAAAAAGTGCTATTTTTCGTAAATTAAGCAAGATTTCAATGAGATTTTTTCACAGTATTGCCAACACCACTAAGAAACCAAAGTAAAACATTTACACTTATAATGTTATAAAAGTAAATTTTATGGATATTTTTATAAGTTATAATTATGCAGTTGTAGAAAAAATTTTGTGCAAAACACGAGAAGAAGTGTTTTCAACTTTCGTCCAATATTTTTTCCTATTTTCACTGAATGGAAAAAGAAATTTTTTTTACCTTTTATGGGTATGGGAAACTAATATTGGTGGCATAGATTAAAGATAAATAGAATGAGGTGGGGTGACGGATATAATAAATCCATTGTGATCCTGATCGTCTTCATAAGCACATAAAGAGATAATAGCTTTACAATTGAAAAGCAAATACAAGCTTATAGTAGCTGTTCTCTTTCTCTCTAATAGTTGAATGTTGGTATTAGATAGGCGTTAAAAATTTACCTGCTTAACTTCTTCCTGCAATAACTCTGTTAATATAAACCAGTTTGCAATACAAATGATGTTTTTCGTCCTTTTTTATAAGTACGTTATACGTACTAGGTTTGCGTGACAAACTGTACTATTATGCAGACTTTCCCTAATATTAGTGTCTACTATAATAGATTCGATTAATAACTCTAATACTCTACTGCATTATAGTCTTATTGTATGTCACGCGTTTATTATTATTTATCACAACATTAATCCTGTACATATATCACGTATTTTATTTAAAATATTGGGACTTTTGAGATTACAGATGGGCATTTTCCATTGAATAATTTCAAATTATATTTAGTAACAAATTTCGTAAAAATCTTATAAATCATAAATTTGACTCATTCCTTATGCTTATGAATCGCAAAAAATAAATAAAATTTTATTCAATTGCAGAATTACCAATGGTTTAAAAGTACATACGTGCGCTTAAAGCCATAGCTCCCATTATTATCATCGATTAATGGAATCCATCGATTATCGTTAAAAATTCCAAATGGGGGCGAATAATTTTAATCAAAACGACAAACCTTCCCCCACATTTATTTATTATAAACTTTCAATATCGTTGTAACGTTGTAACTGGGTTCCAACTTTCTTGGTAATCTTCAGGTTTAATTATGATAAAATAATGAGTGATGAAGTTCACAGATTAAAAACAACATGATATTGGAATGCTACAGTTAATGAGGTTACAATTAAGAAAATGGTAAAACATACGTAAGTGGAAAAATTAAAATGTTAACTTAAAAAAAAACTTAATCTTAGCGAACCAACTAATTAATGTAATTGTGGTCAGTGATCTAAACGCAAGGATCGTGAAAGTTAAGAAATTATACTTGGAAACTGAATTGGAGAAGGAAAGGAGTTTCTTGTGTGATTCTAAATAATATGAGTACATTTACATTGTTTAATTCTGTGGCAGCCCAAATGCTGAAAGGGATTTAAAAAAAAGTAAAATCGAAATTCCTTTATACTATGTAATACGAAATAGTGTATGGTTACACAACAGAAACATGCTACGTTTACAATTAGCTATACCTTCTAATTTTCAATAACAAATTATGTACTGCTTAATTGATTGCAAATAAATATAATTTATTTTCAAATACGCCTATAAATATTAAGTAAATGTAAATAGTCAGTTTAACATATGAAAAAATATTTAAACATAACAAATTTTGTATTATAATAACGTACTTGTTTAAGGTTATATAAGTATGCCATACTTATGCCAACTATTGCTTTAAATTTTACTAAACGAATAACTTGGTAGAGTTAAAGTGAGCTAAAATATCAAGGAAAACTAAACCTGTTTTGTTTTCTATACAGGTATTAACATACCTTAAGCTGATGACGAATTTAGTTCGCAACACATCATTGGAAGAATACTTAAAATACAAATCATGATATTTAACTATCTTGCCCGAATTGACTTAAAATAGTTAAATTCAGGAAGAAACGGTTCGGCGTCATCCTATATTTTTCTGTCTAATCCCGAATTGTACTAATACGTGCAATAATCGGATAGCATGTATGATGAAACCACGGATGATGGTAAACCTTGAAAAGCCTATTTTTTTCTCTAAAGAGGATGCTTATACATATATTTTTTTATGTATAATAAAAGGTACTGGGATCTAATTGCAAAAATATCATTTGGGCATTTGGGATATTGTTTCTATTCAAATTATTTAAAATAAGGTTTAGTCTAGGGAATTGCTGCAGTGGTAATGTGTAAGTAGTATTCCCTAGAATCTATATTGATAGAATCGTTGTTGTAGAGTTGTATCAATTTGAGCCTATATTATTTAGTATTTCTCGGGAATAAATATGGCAAATTTATAGAATAATAGAACGTTTTAGCTAAGCCTGATGATGGTCTGAATCGAAATTGATCACTGAAAGAAAATGTTTAATAAAAAAAATTTTATCTTACATTCGCATATTCTAATAATTTAACAAGCTAAACAATGGAGCAATTTATTCAAACTATATAGCAAAAGTTTTGTTTGAGTTTCTTTCGTTACATTTCGTTACAAATATGTATCAACATTGCCATAAAATATGGGAAAATAAAGCCGTTTACCAAACATTCTCTGCAAGAAAAATACGGAAAGTCAATTGATTTTTAAAACCCCGTATCTTACAGTTGGGAATTACTCGTTATAATCGGATATCCTTTTTCGTGCTTTTTAGGTTTCATTTACCGTATTCATTAAAATCGATCTCATCGATTGTAGCAAACGATGTTTGATGAATCTGTAATTACACGGTTTTCTAATTTAATGGATTACAAGAAGCATGATTTCAGGTATAAAATCGTCCCTAATATTATTAACAATACAAAGGAATTAGAAATAAAAAATATGAACGCGTTACGCATTACTCGTTTTATAAGTGTTATTGAATTATTGTACTGTTTTAAGAGCGTTGCTTTATCCCAACCGCCAACTTTTCAACTCAAATGCTCTCAATCTCTTGCCTTTTTTGAAGTCAGTCCTCCACCTTTAGGCAGTGCTACTGCTAAAAATACTAAAAATCGTACGTCGGATTACGCTGGAGATAGTTCTCGCTTTTGATTTTATGGAATATATTTCCGAGCATTTTGGGAAATAATGTATAGCAGTGTCAAGAAATGCTTCGATAGAAGGTTCTGTAAGAAGTGCGGACAATCATTTACATGGTTACTGTTAATAATCTTTCATTTGCAACTGTTAATTGTTATGTGCCTGTTTGCTGGTAGAGCTTGTTCATTTCCTTGTGGCGAAAACGTTGTATGCGCAGTAGACTAAGTGGGCTGTCCTAAGATACTTACGGGCAACTGAACCCGTTTTTCTTACATTTGTATCTAATAGTTTCAAATCTTTTATTGTGTAATTGATAATAATTTGTACATAATTAAAAATTAAAAACATTTCACTTTACTTATTATTACTAAGTAGAAGAAATTACCTACGCTAATGACCAGATTAGAAATGAAGGGCGGAGTTATTAGGTAAACTAACCGTCATATCTGACATTGGTTTCGCCACAAGGAAATGAACAAGCTCTATAAACGTAATGTTGACCTGTGGAGACTGGCTATGTTGGCGACAACTTTTGGCGTTTGTACAGTTTGTTAGTTATGTTATTACACTCTCTTCGCAATGGCAAGAGAACCTATTATTCTTCTTTATCGCTAAATTTTGAATAATTACCTTTGTAGTACTTTCTAACCTTTATAGCACAAACCCGAAGACAATGGAACATTAATGGAGAATTTAGATAACAGAACAGTTTTTTGACATTTTATTGCAATAAAATCGTTCTCATCACACTCTTTAGAAAAAATATTTCCATACGGTTTTCAGTTACATCCATGTTGCATAAAATAACACAATTGGGTAATTTCATAAGACAACATAATTAAAAATTACAACATAATATTTAAGTAAGTTTAGAGATATGTTATAGGTACACATAGCAATAAAACTATGTACCTACTAACAATTTTTAACTAGACTGCATAAATACTGATTACGGTGTCTTAATATAATAATAATCATAATATCATATTATATTCAGTTACAACACTAAATTTCGTACAGTAACAAAGAAAAAGATTATGTTAGTGGCTGTGAAACAACTAATAGGTAAATAAAAAATATATAAAATAAGATCAAATACTGTAAATAACACCAACTACCTATACCATTGAATCATATATCTTTCACTCAACCCCTATACCAGTGATTTCCAAAGTGCGCCCCGCGGCTCCCCAGGGAGCCGCGCTGCCGTCATAAGGGCGGCGCGAAATATTCAATTAAACAATTCCGCAATTTTCTTGGAATTTCCAATTCTCGAATTTTTGCTTCAACAATCATGTATGTTGACAAAATTCCAAGAATTTAGCAACTTTCGAGTCTTTCATTGTTTTGTTTCCAATCCACATCCTTTGGAACGGCTAGTGCGCAAGCACGGCTTCCCCACACATGCTTTAGTAATCGTTTTTAAAAAGGAAAGTTTGCCAATTTTTCAAGAAAGTCAAAAATGTAGAAAAAAATCTGATGTATTAAGGGCAACCGCGGAGAAAATTCGATTATTTAGGGAGCTGCAAATCGAAAAAGATTGGGAACCTCTGCCCTATCGTTGAATGATAATCATTCAACGGCCCTATACTAAGACAGGAAAGTTAGAGACTCTTCGTATTTCTCGTTATATCTCTCCTCTCTTATCTTTTCCCTTCTTTTGTACATCCCATTTATACAAGCTTTGGTTCAGGAAGAACTTTTTTAATATGACTTTGGTCATTAGTGAGCTTGGATAAATCGCCGTTTTGCAATTCACAGTTTTAGAAAGGGAGCACATGTCCAGCTTCATTATGGTCTAAGTCGCTCTCTTAAGTTCGCCGATTTGCCACAATTGAAAACATTTAGAAAATGTACTAGTTCGATTATTCTTGCACAGACTCGCTTAAAATTTGCTTGATGATGGATAATGTTGCAGTAGCTTCTAAGTTTCCTTTCAACCTCTATATAAACAGTAATTTTCTACCCTCTTTTTTCGATACCTACCTTTTTTCCTAAATATTACATGGACATGAACGTTATTGCCAATAAACTCAATGGACTCGCATTGAACTTTATTTGAAGGTTCGTTATTTATTACAATCTTGTTGTTTTGATTCCGAGTCTCTAGAATTTATCCACTTAAGCAATTTTAAGTGCGCAAATGCTCACTTCAATTACAAATAAATCATCTGCTAAGCAACAATAAACACATACCTGAAAGATTTCTAGCGATATAGGCTGCCGATCGTTCTCGCACAGACAGACAGAATCAGAAAAAACACGTTAAATGCTTTCAGGTACGTAATATAGTAATAGATACCAATGTAGCAAGACATTTTCTAATGTGAATATCAATATTGAACAATTAATGTATACTGACTACAGAAATACCTATCTATGCAGTTATACAATTCATGGATCATGGTCCCGTTTCATAGTTTACAGAAATTCCTCGCAAATACTTACCTACACATGTAACGTCTCTGTTGGGATATTCAGAACGATCCTTCTAATACGGGCATCTGCATAACGATATTTTGTTTAATTTTTAGTAGATTTCTCTCTTATAGACGTTTTACATTAGGCAATTTCTTGAACAAGAAATTGAACAATTTTTGGAACAATCTAAATTGTGTAATTTCAAACAGCAAATTGAGTGTAATATTGTCTTGCTTTTAGATTGTGTCGTAAAAATTAAAACCTGTTCTATTTGTGAGACAATTTTTAACACAATTTGCCTATGAGTATGTGTGCAACATATTTAATACTCCACATTCCTCCTGTCTTCTTTGCAGCCACTTTGCCTGCCACTTACGACTTACTTAGTATCTTTCTTTTTTTTTAATTTTGTACTCGCCGTTTCAACAATTTTTTAACTAAAATACTTGATACAACAATGTTTGCTGAATTAACTATTTGGCTAAATTTAAATCCATTCTAGTTTTAGTAGAAAAATTGAGAAGATTAACCACGGCAAAACTAACCTCGAAGACGAATAATAAATACCACCATATGTCAGATTATGTACTTATAAACACGTAAATGGGCAGAATCCCACACCAATTATTGTCCCAAAAATAGTGCGAGTATAAAACACAAATATTTTGAGCAATTCTTCACAATTTAGATTGTTCAAAAAATTGTTCAATTTCTTGTTCAAGAAATTGCCTAATAATAATAATAATAATAATGATGATGTTTATTTAGTTAATTTAACTAATACATTCATCATACAGTTTATAATTACTTAAATTACTTAAATTAGAAGTTTTCCTTCACATACTTGCTTAACATCCTTTTAAACGCATAATTGTTTTTTTCTTGCTTTAACTCATTAGGGAGATTATTATATAATTTTAGCCCTTTATACATAAAGGAATTTTGGGTTTTTGTAATGTAAGACGTCTATTAGAACACCCGTTCATACACCATATCGTGCCCCTTTTAGTTTTAATACTTCTTTAGGGCAATCATGTCAAAGATGTAATGGTAGAAGCATGGCTTCTCTTATCTCTTATTTCCCCTGCGATTTGAATGCCTTATATAGTGATCCTCGAAGACAATTACATACTACATTCAAATGTCCATTAGGGACTGACAGTTAAAACAGTTTAGGTAATAGGGCTCCGTTACCAGTGTTTCGAATAGAAATATGGCAAATTTTGGACGGCGGCAAATTTTAGACGATGACAAATTTATTTCGTAAGAAAATAATTTATAGTAAAAAACTATTGTTTATATTATGTATCGCGAAATTGCTTTTAAGCTAATTTGTAAGAATTCTCTGGTTTAAACAGAATTAACAGAAAGAATTTTATCTATTTTTACAAGTATGTGGTTTATTAAGTACAGTGTGTTCTAGGCGGCATACGAAGTTCGCCTACAGGCGGCAAAACCTTAAATCCGTCTCTGCTGGCCGTCACGTGCGCCTCATCTAATTTAAAAGCTAGATACTTCATTGGTCTTCTTTGTATTGATTCGTATACCTGACATACGAAGATTTACGTATTACTGTGCTTTCTTATTATTGAAAGCAATACTTTAACAATAAGAGCCTACCTGTGGTCAAACCAGATGTAGAGGATGTGTATTGCGAGAACGTTACCATCTATGTATTTCAATTTTGAGCGTAGGTATAATATTGTCAGAATAATACAATCATATGCGGTATAGTATATAAAGTAGAAAGTACATGTATGTACATATCAAATATTATTCTGAAGTAACTTTATTTTTAAAACGGGGATTCTTTAAGAGAAATTACATCCTTCCACCTGGAAGGTTCCTTTGAACTACATACTGCCGCCGATAAGGACGCCGCACTTCGTGCCTTAATGATACAAATGTGTAGGTACATAATTAAAATGGATAAGCTATTGAGTATTGAAACATTTTAGTTAATCACTTTCATATAAGCTGGGACTGTTGCAAGCATAAGGTTTTTGAATTTTGGAAGAAAAGAACGACAAAATTCCTTATTGTGTAATAAAAAAGTGGGGTATTGCCATAATCGTGGAGAAAACAAAAAGCGCTGGAGGAACTAAACGGTATTCTGAAAGTTTATACGTACATCGACCGATAAGTGGAAACTATTAGTCATACCTTGCAGATCGTTAAAAAACTCATTATTTTTCAAATTTGATTTGTCGTCTTGTGCTCGACTTTCCTAAATGTGATCTTGTTTTTTGGTGCAAGTAATAGCATTCAATCTCGAGAATGTTAATTTAGAGTTCAAGGTTTGTACCTACAAAAACTAGTTCCTCCCGTATTATTGAACTGGATGAACTGGATCATCAAACTGCCCAGAAGCGAAAATCCCTCCAATTTTCGTACAAATGCCTCTATGGACAAAGTACCTAGTATAAGTGAGTTGGTGCGAGTCCCACGACACGACGGCAGAAACATAAACAATACAAACTGTGAAATGTAATTTAGTTTCCTTTAATTAAAAAAAAATCGGATAATACCATGAAAACTGATTAGATTACTGTTGACAACCAGTCTTTGAAGTAGCTGCATTAAGAGGTCTCTCATATTCCATTGTTCTGCATATTGCAACGGAAACGCTTAAATAGCAAGCCTACATTATGGCTTTAAACGATTTTCTTTATTTACTAATTTTTGTATTACGCCCACTACCATAAATGAGGAAGATTTTCTCTCTCTTCTCTCATTGAATGTTCCGTGCATTAACGCGATGCTTCATTCTAGCGCTTATTCATACTTTCTGATCACATATCCTAGAAGTGTCATTAACCTTGTGCATAATATTTATTTGTAAATATAGTAAACAGTAATGTTACGTAATGAAAAATCCCATTAAAATACGTACAGAGAAAATAAAAAAAAGTAAATATGCCCTATATAACGAGTGGTAATATAAATTCGTTTGAAGTTTTGATTTTTATTTACTCTCGAACGTATTTTATTGGGGGTAAATCTAAACTAATAAAGTTAAATAAGTTTACGTTTATACGATTTGAGAAGTAAAGTAGAAATTTTATAGGGGTGTGGTGCCTGCAAAAAGCATAAAAGGTAGCCGTACTTCCCCTTTAATTCGCGTCGCGACTGTGGCGGCCTCGCAGGCTCTGCCGGTCTGTCTGGGTCTAGGTCACCTCACCCCACTTCACCAACCTCACCAGGTCGGAATCTCAAGGCTAAATTTGTTTATACCTGCAATCGCATATGCAGCTTCCAGTTATACAGGAAATTCAATAATTCTATTGTGTGCGTTTTTATATAGATTTTCTTGTTGCTCTTTAAATTCATTTTATTTTAGTAACGCCGAGTTACTCTATCCGCGTATTCCTCTCCATGCTCGAGGATAACAAATAAACTAAAACAAAAGAACGGATCAAGGCTATCGTTATTCTTTAATGATAATGTCCATTTTTTACTTTATGATGGATAATCTACGAATAGTAATTAGGGGTAGAAAATCCACAATTTGAGCTTTCAGTACCTATTGTATTTACACCTTATTCCATCATTATTATAATCGATACCATTACCTTGTTTTTATATTTCTGTTCGATCATAATGGTCACATCCTATCAATATTTTTTATTGCTGATCACCGAGCGAACACTCCCATTAAAATGTAAATTTATGTTCATTGAAAAGTCGTAGGCGCCCATTCGTACAGGAAAGCATCGTGATGGTACTTTAGAAAACCTTACGTTGACACTTTTCCCATTTCTATAGCTTCATAATACTAAATTAATTTTTGAGAGCACAGATGGATTTCTACCTATTCTATTAGACTAAGCGGTAGCGACAGAAAAAGTGGCGTCATTTACTCCCTTCTGCCAATTTTGGCTTAAATAATTTATAATTTTTAGAACTAATTAAAGCTATTTCCAAGTATTACTCGTGGATACCTCGGGCCGTAATCGGTTTTGAAATTGTAACAGATTTAGCTATCTTTGAATGATTTCTTACCGTCTGCCACCTACATAAAATAAAAATTAAAAAAAAAATAGTTGGCGGACGTTTATCGGCAGAGTAATTCCATAGATATCAAGTTTGATACACCCCACGATAAAATGTAAATAAAATACGACTCACCGAACAATTTCTTCCCGTCTGCCAGTGCGTCGATATTGTTATTCATGTCTCAGAAGTTGAGAAAAAGCAAGCGGCGGACACTTAGTCCGTCTAGAAGCGTCGAGGCGCTTTATTAAGATTGCATTATATTACATATTTGTTGAACAATTTGTTACTATCTGCCATTGAAGAATTGAATAATTTTATACTAAAATATTGTAAAATAATAGGTGGCAGAAGAATTATCACATTACAACATAGTGGCAGAAACGAAAATGCGCGTTAAAAAAATTGGTATATTTTAACAACTAGTTCCCTTCTGCCAATTTCCAAATAGAAAGTTTACATAACAATAATCTTAAATATTAAGTGGCGGATATGAATCTTGTATAGTATGGCGGCAATGGGGTTTCAAAGCCTTAAAAGTGCACTTATTCGGATATCGACCATTTTAAAATGAAAAGGGTTAGCAATAAATCAATTACTTCCCGTCCGCCAATTTCCTAATGGATAGCTTACATAACAATAAGCGTAAATATTAATTGGCGGAAATTAATCTTGTATAGTATGGCGGCAATGGGGTTTCAAAGCCTTAAAAGGGCACTTATTCGGATATCGACCATTTTAAAATGAAAAGGGTTAGCAAACCAATTCATATAGTAGTATATTATTCAACAAGCTTGTAATGATAGCTATTACCTACTTACGAAGATGTAGTTTGCCACATGAGCCGCCGTGTGAGTGAGTAATACCTATTACATGCGAGTAGAATACTATACTTTTTGTACGACTAGCTTTTTAAACAAATACATTCATCAATCGCTTGAAAATTATTACGTTTCATTGGGGATTTTAGGGTTTCTTATTATATTTAGACACTTTTTAACTTACCTTTTTTGATCATAACGATATATGAATCGTTTTAAAAATATGTTTTTTATAAGAATACGAATAAATTAAGATAACTTTAGTGTTTATAATAATATAATGTCACTAGGCATGAGTCATATGATTCATTGAACCCGTGAGTATGGCCCGTGAGTAATGAATTCATTACTCACTTTCTTTAAAGGTCAGCCCTTGGTCTAGCGTTATGCCCAGGTGTTTGTCTTGTCCCACTACCTGTACCTTGGTGCCATACATTGGTATGTCCTTTAGCGGCTTTAGGTTTGTCGGTCGTTTTCTTCGCGAGAATTGCCGCCATACTATACAAGATTCATATCTGCCAGTTAATATTTAAGATTATTGTTATGTAAACTATCCATTTGGAAATTGGCAGAAGGGAAGTAATTGATTTATTGCTAACCCTTTTCATTTTAAAATGGTCGATATCCGAATAAGTGCACTTTTAAGGCTTTGAAACCCAATTGCCGCCATACTATACAAGATTAATATCCGCCAATTAATATTTAAGCTTATTGTTATGTAAACTATCCATTTGTAAATTGGCGGACGGGAAGTAATTGATTTATTGCTAACCCTTTTCATTTTAAAATGGTCGATATCCGAATAAGTGCACTTTTAAGGCTTTGAAACCCAATTGCCGCCATACTATACAACATTAATTTCCGCCAATTAATATTTAAGCTTATTGTTGTGTAAACTATCCATTAGGAAATTGGCGGACGGGAAGTAATTGATTTGCTAACCCTTTTCATTTTAAAATGGTCGATATCCGAATAAGTACACTTTTAAGGCTTTGAAACCCAATTGCCGCCATACTATACAACATTAATTTCCGCCAATTAATATTTAAGCTTATTGTTATGTAAACTATCCATTAGGAAATTGGCGGACGGGAAGTAATTGATTTGCTAACCCTTTTCATTTTAAAATGGTCGATATCCGAATAAGTGCACTTTTAAGGCTTTGAAACCCAATTACCGCCATACTATACAACATTAATTTCCGCCAATTAATATTTAAGCTTATTGTTATGTAAACTATCCATTAGGAAATTGGCGGACGGGAAGTAATTGATTTATTGCTAACCCTTTTCATTTTAAAATGGTCGATATCCGAATAAGTGCACTTTTAAGGCTTTGAAACCCAATTGCCGCCATACTATACAAGATTAATTTCCGCCAATTAATATTTAAGCTTATTGTTATGTAAACTATCCATTAGGAAATTGGCGGACGGGAAGTAATTGATTTATTGCTAACCCTTTTCATTTTAAAATGGTCGATATCCGAATAAGTGCACTTTTAAGGCTTTGAAACCCAATTGCCGCCATACTATACAAGATTAATTTCCGCCAATTAATATTTAAGCTTATTGTTATGTAAACTATCCATTAGGAAATTGGCGGACGGGAAGTAATTGATTTATTGCTAACCCTTTTCATTTTAAAATGGTCGATATCCGAATAAGTGCACTTTTAAGGCTTTGAAACCCAATTGCCGCCATACTATACAAGATTAATTTCCGCCAATTAATATTTAAGCTTATTGTTATGTAAACTATCCATTAGGAAATTGGCGGACGGGAAGTAATTGATTTATTGCTAACCCTTTTCATTTTAAAATGGTCGATATCCGAATAAGTGCACTTTTAAGGCTTTGAAACCCAATTGCCGCCATACTATACAAGATTAATTTCCGCCAATTAATATTTAAGCTTATTGTTATGTAAACTATCCATTAGGAAATTGGCGGACGGGAAGTAATTGATTTATTGCTAACCCTTTTCATTTTAAAATGGTCGATATCCGAATAAGTGCACTTTTAAGGCTTTGAAACCCAATTGCCGCCATACTATACAAGATTAATTTCCGCCAATTAATATTTAAGCTTATTGTTATGTAAACTATCCATTTGGAAATGGGCAGACGGGAACTAGTTGTTCCAAAATATTGTTTTTTTTTACATAAGTTTTATAGTGTAATTCAGGTACGTACCTGTTTGTTATGTCTGCCAATGAATAGACATTCGTAATACGTGTTAAAATCTTGAAAAATATTAATTTTTTTGGGTAAGAAATTGTTCAAAAAATATGTAATATAATGCAATCTTAATAAAGCGCCTCGACGCTTCTACACGGACTAAGTGTCCGCCGCTTGTTTTTTCTCAACTTCTGAGACGTGAATAACAATATCGATGCACTGGCAGACGGGAAGAAATTGTTCGGTGAGTCGTATTTTATTTACATTTTATCGTGGGGTGTATCAAACTTGATATCTATGGAATTACTCTGCCGATAAACGTCCGCCAACTATTTTTTTTTAAATTTTTATTTTATGTAGGTGGCAGACGGTAAGAAATCATTCAAAGATAGCTAAATCTATTACAATTTCAAAACCGATTACGGCCCGAGGTATCCACGAGTAATACTTGGAAATAGCTTTAATTAGTTCTAAAAATTATAAATTATTTAAGCCAAAATTGGCAGAAGGGAGTAAATGACGCCACTTTTTCTGTCGCTGCCGCTTAGTCTATATTCTCGTATGTTAGAAGTAGTTTCAAAATCTCGCGGCACTCGAGATGTGTGGCGGGATTTATTTATAATAATAATAATAATAATAGGACTTTATTGCTGAATATGTGATAAACAAAGGTAATGGGAAAACAACGAGAAAAAAAAAAAACAATATAAGTATATCAACATATTCGCAAAAGGCGAAGTTCAGTTCCAAATTGAACTGTTTTTCAACTTAACCTAAATTTAAATGTAAACTAGATGATTAGCGAATGCGACATGGAGCGATTGGGAAATGGAAACTTAAAATTATACACATACGTAGGTGAACTATGATAGCAAAGGAAGATCATTAAAGGAGTTGGCACAATCAATGTAGGTCCTGGCACGCAGTAAGGAAAAAATACTCAGGCTGTTTGTGTATTCAATAGATGTTTATACATTTGATATTTAAAAGTGCGATTACTAGAGTGACTTAGATGGGCAGGTAAAGCATTCAATACCTTAACAATATTGTAAGAAAACGATCTTTCATAGAGGCTGGTTTTATGAGAGGGCATGCATATTTAAACGCGATACTACGATACTAATATGAAGTTCTATAAATAATTACACCTATATTTATTTACTCTACATATTTAGGATGGCATTTTACCTATCAATGTTTTTGGACGTATAATGTCGTGCCTACTTTTCGAAATTGTTGTAAATCCCGCCGCGCATTCCGAGTGCCACGAGATTTTGAACCTACTCTAACAATCCATTTACGTATTCCACGTTTGATAGGATGTATAAACATTTTCATTTCAGTTTAACATTAAAAGACTTCGATTTCCACTGAATGTCCTGGATTGTGAATTCTGTATTACGATGGGAGGGTGGTCAGAAGGGGGTCTGGACACAACGGCCACTGGACACAACGGCCACACAGAATTTAGTATAGTATGCCCATATCGGCCACACTGCACACATCGGCCAAACGTGATGTGTGGACACAACGGCCACCTTGGACGTAACGGCCACAGCTCTAGCTGGAGATGATGGCCACGTTGGACACTACGGCCACATATCAGATACGTAGATTGACACTAAAGCGCCTAGGTTATTTGCAGATTTAGTATTTTTTTTTCAATTGATACAAAACATAATGCTAAACTTAAACGTAGATTGACACTTAAAGCGCCTAGGTTATTTGCAGATTTAGTATTTTTTTTTCCTATAAAGAGAAAACTCCTATTATTTGTGAAATCTTTATCGCAAACATTACCTTACAATTCTGTGTGGCCGTAGTGTCCAGTGGCCGTTGTGTCCAGCTAAAGCTGTGGCCGTTACGTCCAAGGTGGCCATTGTGTCCACACATCACGTTTGGCCGATGTGTCCAGTGTGGCCGTTGTGTCCTAGACCCGTCAGAAGCCCACGCGCACATAGGCCACCCATTCGGGCCCTTTGTGCTACCTCCTTAATTAGATTCGTCCGACTCCGCAACGTCACTCAAGCCATAAAACGATAAAACGTTTGTTTTGAGGGCAGTCGGGCTAACTTATCGGCTTTTTCATTGCCTAATGCCTATTGTTCCAGCATGCCCTTTAACTTATACGAGAAGGGTATTGCTGTTTGTCACTTGCCCTAGTACTTGGTGACACTCGGAAACCAGTGTAGAGGTGATTTTGTATTGACCTAGTGCCTGCAGAGCGGCTCTACTGTGACTGAAGATTCTGATAACTTTATTCTTTATGCTGTGCATAAGAATTGTTTTTGCACCTGCTAGTTCTGCCTGAAAGACAGTCGAAATTTTGCCCAGTGGTTGGCTGATATGGAAGTTCAGTTCTTTGGAATAAATTCCCGTGCTTGTTCCTCTTCCATTGTTTTAGACCCATCCGTGAAGATGGATATGTCTGGTTGGGATTCCACTTCCGCGCCAAAGAAGATGTGGTAGTTTTCCCTAATATAAATTGAGGAATAAGTGAGTCAGATCGTCCTTCTAGGATAGGCAGTCGCTTAATTGCCTCGTCCAGAATTCAAGAACGGCCCACCTCAATACCTCTGCTGTTCAACAACCCTTTATTTTTCAGACGCAAGGCTGCCAGCATGGCCTGCTCTCTCACGTGGAGATCCAGTGGAGGTCGACCCAGGAGGGCTTCCATGACGGCTGTGGGGGTTGTTCGGATTGCGCTCGTGCACGCAAGGCATGTTAGTCTGCACGTGGTTAAAAATATAGATCTGATCACAGCGGTGTACAGCCACAGGACAGCCTTTGGGGACGGACCCCAAAGTCTTCCAATTACGCGGCGACATTGCCAGAAAGCCCTATTTGCTTTTTCCGTTTTAAGCTGGATGTGCTTACTCCAGTTGAGTTTGTTGTCAAGTGTAATACCTAGATACTTCACTGGCTCTGAAAACTGGAGGTGTTTATGGAAGAGTAGAAGAGCTCGAAGGCCCTCAATTTTCCTTTTCCTTGTGAAGAGAACTACCTCCGTTTTGTCGGGTTTATGGACAGGGAGTGTTCCTTACACCATTCTTCGGCTACCCTGAGAGCTGATTGCATAAGACTGCACAGAGTAGGCTCAAACTTGCCGGTTATTAGGATGGATAGATCATTCGCATAGCCCAGCGTTTAGTAGTCGCTGTGGTTGAGACGGCAGAGCAGGCTGTTTTCAGACTTCAGTTATGTTCCACAGAAGTGGCGACAGCTTGGGGGCATCCTCACACTACCGTGCACGTCACCGTTTTGTCGTCTACGCCGATGTGCACTTCACAAATGTTCTGTGGTATGTTGTATTTTAATATTAGCTCTATTCTTGTAATTTTAGTGATTTCTGATCATTTTTTGAGGGTGATGGTAGCTGATTGTAAAATAACGCAAAATCTAATCAGAAATAGTGGTTTAAGGACTAAGGTAGATGCTTTGAATAAAAATTTGACAAAGTCACAACCGAGGATCATGATTTTTGGTCATTTTCGTGAATGCGATCATTTTACTAGATCGAAGAAATGGATTTTTTTGAAAGATTGCAATTGCAATGCTGTTACATTAGTGAACATTTTTTTCCTTGGTTTTAATTTTATGTTATCTTCACCGTATAAATTTTTAAAGAATAAAGCTCTATAAATTCAGAAATGATAGTCCTACTACCTAACAAAGTATACAATCATACACATGGAATAGATACATAATTATCCAATGATGAGTAAATAAATAACGTTTGACAGTGCTTTTTCAGTAATTAAAAAATGCGTTGGCTTTTGAATTGTACCTATGCGAGTATTCAATCTTCTACTAGTGCAGAACCAAAAAACGCTATTTTTGTATTAATATAAAATAAATGGGGATATTATCTCTAGCTAGATGATCAGGGCCTGCTCATGATGTAAACATATTCAAGCTCCGTTTGAAAATGTAGAATCACAAATTGAAAATATTGTTTTATTTATTAACGATCCTTTATAGTTTTGTATAGTTGTCCGTCCGTGTGCACGATAATACTTTTTAGAGACGTCCATTTGTATTGTTATGGCATACGGGTTCTTTATAAATCAAGAAAGCTATTAATTTTCTGGTGTCTAGCTTAACAGGGTCAAAAGTTACAAGAGTTCGGGAACGGTAAAAAGTGGACTGACAACATTTTTTAGCAGTCCGTATCGACTTCGAACTTTAATTAGTCTTTAGCTTGTGGTTTTTAGATTTCCATTCGTGGTCCACGTCAAAAGTAATGGAACAAAAACGTTTTCCAAAATCGTTTTTTTCTCACGGAATTTCTGCATAAATAAATAACCACATAGTTTTCCAAAATTGATCAAAATAAGTGATCGTTTGATATTTCGTTGTGTCGCTTTCTTTATTTAAAGTTTTCCTTTCACCACTGAAATATTTCAGTGCCTTTCACAAACATAGTGTATTGTATTAGTGCGCAATATTAACAGATTTACGACTTAATTGATTTAACTAATTGCTTAATTAAGTAATTATATCATATATGACTTTCTTAAAACTATTTAAACACTAGATGAATGTTTATTAATTGCATTTTTTCCGTCTACTTTCCGATCTCTTAGACTCTTATACATGTAGGTAGCTATTATTTTAATTGATTGGTGGAAATTATTCTAGCATTGGTGATTTTCTCCGTTAACTCATTATATATGCAGGGTGGCCCATCGAAAATAGTCCAGCAAGGTTTACGGCTTTATATGTGAAAATTAAAAAAATCCTCGGACCCTTATACTTTTATTTTCACATATTTACACATTAATTCCATTACTGTAACTTTAACCCCTTAGTGGGGGCAGCATCTAGCCTTATTTTTTCAAATGGGAAGGGGTATTTCTATGTTGTGATACATCTTTTATAACGGCATTACATTTTCTGTAAAATGGTGCTTCGTTTTTCAAATTCGTGTTGCGGGTTTCCGAGAAATCTACATACTTTTAATTATGTTGATTAGTACTTACGCGTTGTCTTAGTAACCCAGAGAAGATTTTGGGAGACTGAGCTGACTTTGAGAAATTGAAGCTTTTTTTTTTTGAAAATTTGCAGATACTTGTCCTTTTTGACTCTACTTTGACCGAAAGCGTGTTCAAAAACTCTCAAACATTGATATTATAGTAAAAAGCGGTAATTCTCTACGAACGATGCAACGCGACGCACGTTGGGAAGCAACTGTATTGAAAATTCTGTCTTGGTTCAAATTGAGCACTGTTTCTAGGTAGATGGCATCCAAAGTGGAGAACGGTAAGAGCTATCGACTTCGGTTTTTTTTTGCATAATGATTCGTGAAAACCTGGAGGCGTCTATGCCCATCTGTTTGTCGATACACGCCATAACTCGGCGTCTATAACACGTATCGATTATAGACTTTCACTTATGTGCTCCACTTTATTCAATACTGATCGATATCGGAAAGAATTCGTTCTGTAGTTCGCTTTGTATTTTGTGCTTATAGGTAAATGAGCTTGGGGTGCAGGAAAACCTTCGAGGTCACTTTCCATCAACAATTCTGGTCCTTTTAAGTTTACCGAATTTGTGTTTGAACTGGTTTCTTGAATTTTCATGTAAAGTATTTCTTTTTGTGTTCATACGGCGACCACACAGATGAGCTCTTCACACTTCTATGACTACATTTTTGCAGACCATTTGTATAATTTTAGCTATGTATGATCTTGATATAAAAACACTTCTCTCCCTTCAACCCAAAGGGAGCCAACAACAATATCAAAATAACCAAGCTATTTAGGAGCTTTTCTTGATATCACAAGCTTTAGATGTTTGAGTTTTTTGACGTAAGTAGAAGGTGAAAGATTGTTAATTGGTTAATTTAGCATTATTCAACGAATAAGATGAAAATACAGAGGATCGTCGCGGTCTTTCTTCTTTTCTATACAATTAATCATTTTTATGTTCTATTTATTTTCCGCCAATGAAGCTCCCAGTTGGCATGATTTTTTCCCACATCCTCAACAGTTATCTCAGCCAATTAAACGCCCACTTTGTCCAACAAATTAATTGGGCCGTTGTCCCATGATATTCATCAATTTTTTGTAATTACCACATCAACGTGTTTTACCCATGTGCATCTCCGTAGGACCCAATTGCGAAAATTTTCGCAGAGGAAAAAGTTTGGCGTCTCGTTAAAATAAACTAATAAAGCCGCTCACGAAGTATAAAAAGTATACTAATTGATTGTAAACAAGTATCAAAAGGCGCAAATTCTTATAGAATTTTAATTTCAACCAACTTCAAATCTGTAACTAATTATGGCATATATCTTCTATATACAATATATATGTATATAACTACCTCCCTCCCCACCTCAGACACAACCACGCCGGATTCTGCACAAATGAGTCATTGTTTTTCTTTGCACCCTTAAGGGAGATGGGAGTGGAGAGGGTGACGGACAATTTGTAAATCACGAAAAAATGTTAGAGGAAAAAATAGTAAAAAAAGATTGTTTTTCTGCGGACGTGCAATTTTCCCCCTTTCCACCCCCAAAAAAGGGGTTGCAGTTGGGGGTGAAATTTGCAATTTGAGTATCGTTTTTTATGGAGAATCCAAAAGTAATAAAAAATAGGTGTTCCCATTTAAGTTTTGAAAACTCACCCCCGCTCCACCCCACAGGAGGGGTGAGGGTGATGTTTACGTATCATGACTCAATAGGTTTCAACAAATAAAGGAAACATATTTTTTTCTTTTTGTAATTGGACGTGTCGTTCTCGAGATATTAAAGGGTGTATATTTTGACTTTAATGGCGTCCCGACGGCGAACGGGCGATCCGATCCAAAAATTTACCAGCGATTTGGAATCAGTGAAGAATTTCCTATAAGATGACACCACTTCCAGCTTTCTAAACCCTGTAACATCGACCAACGCACAGACACACAGACACACAGACATCCGGACTAATTTAGTAACCAACTTTTTGAAGTTGGTTGAAAAGGTGGCCGGTTCCCGGACTATTAGCTCGGTATTCATGAAATACGATTTTAATACAGTAAAGTCAGATCAGCGGTAGTTACTAGTTACACTAACGTGAAGGAGTGCAAACATTCTAATCATTATCAGAAGTTTGTCAATAGCTTCAGCTTGTAATAATTCTTACATTTTTGCATTGTTTTGAAATTGCGGGTGAACTAAATGTAACTGAGTAAATACTAACGTTTCTTTGATGAAAAGTTAGATATTTTAAAAAATAATGGAAGATTTTTTTATTTTTCCTACTTCTAGATTACACAACGTTAAATTTAATAATAAAGTAAAATTGTGCTACATGTTCGATTTTTAGTTTGTATTTATATATTACCTACTTATATCCATTCGTTTCATTGATTCCTCGAGTTGGGTCTAGGACACAACGTCCACTGGTCACAACGCCCACCGCCTTCGGAACCGCCATCTTGGTCACAACGTCCACTTTTAAATTTGGTCATAACCTCCACTTTGGTCATAACGCCCACCGCATATTCTGTCACTCTGGTCACAACGTCCACTTTTAAATTTGGTCACAACCTCCACTCTGGTCACAACCTCCACCGACGCCTTCTGGTCATATCGCCCACCGACGTTGGTCTTAACGTCCACTTTTCTTTTTCCGGTCACAACGCCCACCTTTCAATTTGGTCACAACGTCCACTCTGGTCACAACCCCCACCGCCGTACGTCGTAACGTTCACTTTACTTTTTCTGGTCACAACGCCCACTTCTAGTATTGATTATAAGATCTATTTGGTCACTACCAATGCACTCGGGCCACATCGGCCGCCGTACAATATACAATGCAATTTTTGTGTTCTGATAGAGAGTTTAACTTGTGCATACATAACAAAGGATTGCTATGCTATGCGGAAAATGTACCTACTTTTTAACAAATCTGTTCCCGAAACAAATCCTCTTACACAGTTATTAATATATGCACTTAATCGTAATAGAATCGTAAATGGAATGGTGGAAGAAAGAGATATAGTAGCCAAACTTTTTGGAACAACGAACAACCTAACAGCTTTGAACGAGAAAAGCGTGTACGTTTCAAATGTGGTTATTAAGAAAACCATCGAGATAAAAGAGCATTTCCCAAACACTTACTTTTCTGTAATTTAGCCATTAAACATTCCAATTTGCAAGCGTCTATTATTTTTTGCCAAGAAATGATTTACAAAATGGTTATTGGCATTTTTTACTGCAAGTAACAACAATAAGAGTATTATTGACCTACAGATACTTGAGTTGTCAAGTTACTATATTTATACCTACCTATTACTACTACTATACAGGGTGTTACACGTTACAGGTTACAGAATGGTGTGAGGAAAATTTAAGGATAGATTCTACATCTCAAAATACGAAAAAAGTTCATATAAACATGGGTCCGGAAATGCTCCGTTTTCATATTACGGGGTGTTTAAGCTTAATTTATTTTACATTTATCGAAAACCCGTTGTAGATACAATAGTGAGATGAGTTTTGGTACACGCAAATGTTTCAATAAAGGTCACGTTCACGGTTCACATGTACAATACCTGCTCAATATAAATCAAAAATAAAACAATAAATCCGTTTACGAAAGGGTGGTGTACCTAGAGGTATAATATAAAATTTCGCGCGTTTGTCGGGATACCCTACAAGTGATTTAGAAATGTGCAGAATTGGCGCCAGCTTCTAGTGAACGTGATTTTCACAATAACAAATTTTCGTAAGCTGTCTAGGAATTACCTGTCTAAGACGCCCTATAGTATACAGTGACAGCCGACAGGGTGTAGAATTCGTCGATGCACCATACAGATTTCAATGTAAAAATCATTATATTCAATTATTTGCTTCCCTAATTATTTTAGACAAAAAAACTATTTAACTTTTTTGAAGATTCAGCAAATCTACATCCGTACATGTTGTTTGTTTTTATTTTACTTAATATAGTATCAAGAAAAATTGAAAAGTAAAAGTGATGCTTTGGCAAAAAATAGTGGTGCCATGGAATCGTTGACATACTTAACTTTGTCTGTCGACAAGCATCATTGCAGTGCATTTTATCTAATTTGAGCGTTGTTGCAGCAAGATTCAATCATAAAGCTATTGTACAAACAAAAAAGTCGAAATGATAAAATGGGTTTATTCTGGTTACCTACCATTAAGATTCGTTAAATGAAGTTATTTTATTTATTTCGTATTATTACAGACATGTGGTATTATTAATTAAACGAAAGTGTAAATTTTTATTTGCCTAAATACCTATTTGCTTTCTGAAAAATTGAAAGTAAAAGTAAGTAACATTAGTCGATTCAGAATTTTTGACTACAAAAAAGTTAAATAGACGTTTTGTATGAAATAATTAGGGAAGCAAATAATCGAATAGTAAGATTTTTACATTGTAATCCCTATGGTGGATCGGTCACTTCTACACCCTGTATATCCCTGATCGCAAAAAATCTGAAAAATTTTTCCGAATGAAACCAGAAACCAGAAATTTTAATATCTGCGATATGCAACAACGCACGGAGATGCGGTTTACCGAAAGAAATTAATTGCGTTACCTTTTATAGAAGCCCAAAGAATTTCGAGTGAAAACTCATCAGTAAGCACACATTTCAATTATGAATAATTTGTTTTTTTTACTGGAATGGTACCTGTACCTATAGTAACTTTGCCATCATGTGATGTAAATTTTCATTCTCTTTCAATTTTATTAATGTGTCCTTATGTGGCTATAGTTTAGGAGATATTTGCGATTGTACAGTTTTCTGAGTTGCTGGTTCCGATTTAATGTATATTTTGGACGAAATTCCACTGCCACACTATGTGGTATATGTACCAAGACGAACGACGCGACGTACTGTGTCGAGTGGAAAGTCGTCGAAACCAGGGTCGGACTGGACAGTCGAACTTAAATTAAAGATGTCAATGTCGTGGTATCGGATGTTACCAAGCGAATATCATTGCGTTAGAAGAAATTAAAATGTCAAGCAAATTTCATTCCAAAACCATTTCAGAGGCAAAGCTGTAATATATGAGGTGTTTTAATGAAAATATATCAAATCATATAACCTACTATTTTACTAACAATCACTTTAGAAATTTTTTTAAATCGTATTTAGAAACATGAATCTGAATTTGCAAGAAGAAAAAAAGCAACTGCGAATATTTTGAGTGCTGCTAATGGCCTGTTGCCCTGTTCCAGTTTGCTTCCCGTGGAATCAAAAGGAAGGTAGGACAAAACCGTTGCTATGCAGTAAAATGCCTTTTTTGAAAATTATGAAATAGCACCAAAACGGTGAAATAAGTAAATTCAAATTATGAACAATTTGGTTCGGCGAATCTTTCATTTGAATCATTTTTAGCTTTTTTGAGATAAGAGAGCTACAGAGTAATTCGTCTTAAGGTGCGCACTCTGTATGAGTATCTACGCCAAATCTAGAACCTCTTCAATTGTTCATCGGTCGATGTGGCCCGAGAGCATTGGTGTACGTTTATTTGTATGACCTCTTGATTTGCTCAAATCTTTCAACCGAACTTTATTATTATAGCACATTTAACATGTGATACATAATGCTACAAGTCAGCTTCGAATTTTTTCGTGAGACTTTTACCTTTCCCATTTAACTGACTCAAACAGAAAAGATTCGTCGGAACTGAAAGCAACGCTGTGTGTTCCGGTTATCTTTCCTCACCTGGTAATTTGACTTAAACGTTAATTGGTAATTTAACAATAACTTGATAACTCAAGTATCTGTAGCACAATAAGAGATTTATCTTATTGTTATGTCAGTAAAATATGGCAATGAAGGACGCTAACTTATCTCTTTTGTTTTTTTTTAGTCTTATGAATGTAGTATAAACAGGACATAGATTACAAAAAAAAAAAAAAATTTTTTTTGTTGAAAACCATATTAAGCAAAATGTTATGAGAAATATATTCAGGAACTGAAACAAATGCAAAAAAAAACAAATGAATCCCATCTTTGCGGTTTTTTTGGTTTTATTGGAAGATCTATACTGGCACTTCATAAATCATTTCTTAGCAAAAAAAAACCCTTAAAAGTAAGACAAAGTAGACGCTTGCAAATTGGAATGTTTAATGGCTAAATTACAGAAAAGTAAGTGTTTGGGAAATGCTCTTTTTATCTCGATGGTTTTCTTAATAACCACATTTGAAACGTACACATTTTTCTCGTTCCAAGCTGTTAGGTTGTTCCAAAAAGTTTGGCTACTATATATCTTTTTCTTTCACCATTCCATTATTCCACTATTACGATTAAGTGCATAGGTATATTAATAACTGTGTAAGAGGATTTTTTTCGGGAACAGATTTGTTAAAAGGTAGGTATATTTTCCGCATAGCATAGCAATCCTTTGTTATGTATATACAAGTTAAACGTCTCTATCGGAACACAAAAGTTGCATTGTATATTGTACGGCGGCCGATGTGGCCCGAGTGCATTGGTAGTGACCAAATAGATCTTATAATCAATACTAGAAGTGGGCGTTGTGACCAGAAAAAGTAAAGTGAACGTTACGACGTACGTCGGTGGGGGTTGTGACCAGAGTGGACGTTGTGACCAAATTGAAAGGTGGGCGTTGTGACCGGAAAAAGAAAAGTGGACGTTACGACCAACGTCGGTGGGCGATATGACCAGAAGGCGTCGGTGGAGGTTGTGACCAGAGTGGAGGTTATGACCAAATTTAAAAGT
This sequence comes from Pyrocoelia pectoralis, assembly GCA_036250285.1. Taxonomy (NCBI): domain Eukaryota; kingdom Metazoa; phylum Arthropoda; class Insecta; order Coleoptera; family Lampyridae; genus Pyrocoelia; species Pyrocoelia pectoralis. Next base: position 13,536,347 of record CM070075.1, read on the forward strand.
GGACGTTGTGACCAGAGTGACAGAATATGCGGTGGGCGTTATGACCAAGGTGGACGTTATGACCAAATTTAAAAGTGGACGTTGTGACCAAGATGGCGGTTCAGATGGCGGTGGGCGTTGTGACCAGTGGACGTTGTGTCCAGGACCCCTCGAGTTTACGTTTACCGTACCATATTTACTAAAGTAAAAGAAAGGTGGATACTGTTATTTGCATATTTTTTATGAAAATACTTATTTGATAGCGAACGGATTATTTAATAATCAACATCGTTTTAATGTTATACAAAGTGGTTTTTGAAAATGTGAATTACTAAGCGAAGCTGCGTTACGCACCGTAATTTTAAGCGAGAATGAGAACGAGTTCGGTTTAATTAAAAGGAAAGTGATTCATTGTTGTAGATCGTAAACATTACATGAGTGTTCTTTTGTTCTAATGAGATCTTATTCAAACTCATAATACATATGAACAATAGTATTTGTAAGGCTAAAATAAAGCTAATATAGCATTTTTATTCAAAAAATATGTACATACACTCATTGTATAAATATGCTAGTGCCTGGGTAGGTTAAGTACATTATTATGTTTTTCGTTATACTGCTCTAAAATAATAAAAATAGCTACCTACCTATAGGTGAGATGGGACGTATAATGTATATGTAGCATTAGTTAACGCTGGAAGATCGATCTTTTCTCCATATTTTATGTTCGTACAGCCGTTCTATGATAAAAGCAAATTATTCATTTTCATGTGCATTGCCTGTAATTTATATGTAATATGAATCACTGTCTGATTTGGCAGGAAGCTTTATGGCTATTTTTAGTGTAATAATTTATATCTATCTTTTCTTTCTAAAAAGATATGAATGAATGTATAATTCTAACAATATTCTGTAGACAAAATGTGGTAAATCATTTGTGGCTGCTATTGTGTAATTAAATTGGAAAATGTTTTATTATACAGTTTATTGACATTGTTATATTCTATAGTGAAAAGTTACACAACGACACTATTATAAACGATGATTTTTCAAGAAAATCAATCACGTATTGTTTCAGTATGTATTATTATTTATTATGAAATAGACTAAAGAGGTTTGCTTTTTCATTTTTCAATGTAATTTTTTACTATTCTGCATTCTGCAAATCTATAGTGCTAATAATCAAAATAGATGCGATGCTCGTGGAAATCTCCAATACAAATGTAGAAAGTCAATAAAATTATTATACATTATCATTATGTGATAATATTTTCCACATATATTCGCAATGAATGAACTGGTATGGATGTCGGAAGGCGAAGGTGGTGGAACGTTATACGTCTTTTAGGTGTAAATTGACCTGGCTGCGATATATTCGCCTTCAATAAGGAATAATCATAAATAAATCTTGTTTGTTTACTTCTTTCTCACTAAATATGCTAATAGTCTTTTTTTAACATATTAGTGAGAGCGTAGTCTAAATTTGGTAAAAACCCAAGCATAAGTGCCTTTATACAGTGTGTCTAGTTAAGTTGGCAACATATGGGAAACTTTTTTATTATTAATTTTACGAAAAAAAGTTATTCTTTATAAAAAGCTCTGCATGTTCTAAAATCTAAAATACAATCATCAGATATTAAATTTTTTCAGTCGTGTACGCGACATGTCAAAAAATATGAATTTTGCTCAAGAGTAAAGTACCTTTATTTTTGACAATATCGAAAATTGTTATTAAAAAAAGTTAATCAGAACTAAAAACTACGTTCAAATATGCAATTACATCCTGCTAGTTAAAAATTTTTTTTTATAACTTTTTCGCAAATTACTACCTACCGATACTGATACGATTTCCGTTCCGTTCAGAAACCTCACTGTCAAACATTTCTTGATATAATGCAAATCATTTGTTTATCAGTGCATCCTAGACTTCACGTAACTACACTTACATTTGCATCGTTATTGTAGATAAAAATAGGAAAACAAAATTAAAAAAAGTATCAGTATCGGTAGGTAGTAATTTGAGAAAAAGTTGTAAAAAGAAATTTTTAACTAGCAGGATGTAATTGCATATTTGAACGTAGTTTTTAGTTCTGATTAACTTTTTTTAATAACAATTTTCGATATTGTCAAAAATAAAGGTACTTTACTCTTGAGCAAAATTCATATTTTTTGACATGTCGCGTACACGACTGAAAAAATTTAATATCTGATGATTGTATTTTAGATTTTAGAACATGCAGAGCTTTTTATAAAGAATAACTTTTTTTCGTAAAATTAATAATAAAAAAGTTTCCCATATGTTGCCAACTTAACTAGACACACTGTATAAATGGAACAACTCTTTTTTGTAGCGTACACATTCTTTTAAGCTTATATACCTAGTTTTCCGAACGATAAGCTTTTGGCGTCGTAGTAACTAATGAAACTCCATTTGACCATTTATGAGATCGATAATCATCTGATGCAACTACATGCATCATACATCCTTTCCTGTAGTTCTAAAGTACTTAACAATTTTAGTGCATAAGTTAGTTTAAATTGTTTTTTTTTTCGAATAAAAGAAATCGCCTTTCGTAAAAATAATACCAATATTTACTTCACCGGTAAATTTCAAAATCCTCAAAAGAACAGGTATTTTCAATTCTGATTTTGCAATGGTATGGGTATTACCAAACTGCCTTAGGCGTTTTTGTGGTATCTACTTTAAGAGCATTACATTACGTATTTTCCTTTAACGGCCTGTCTTCACATTTATGCCTTTTTTTATTTACTTCTTTTGCAACACCTTCTGCCATTAACACTAAATTTGTCTTACTAAAGTAAACTAAACTAAAACTATTACAAAGAAAATGGAATTGAATATGTGGAAGAACAGTATCTAATAAATTAGGTATAAAGCTACCCTGATGGTGTAAATGTAAGTGTATTTTGCATTTTGCTCGAGTGACACGTGTTCGAATTTGGCCAAGGCAAATATTTATCTAAAGCGGTTTCAAATAGAAAGTAAAACAGAAGATTGCATATCGATGCGATGTTCGATACGTTAAAGATCTCTTGGTGTAGATGGAATTGGCTGGGCTAAGGCAAAATTCTAGTGAAATTGGTGCGTATAATCGAAGTAGTTGATGCACATAGTTATGCCTGCAAATGTTCTGTTCCTATATCTCGGGGAAAGTAGAAAACTATTTTTCTATTATTACACTTAACAAGGTTCATTGCGAAGATTTGAATATTTCTTCTTCTTCTTCCGTCTTCTTGTCTCGTGCAATCTTTACAATTCTATCGTTGGGCATTCTGTTTATATGTTGATTCCATTTTATTCTTCGTTTTTGTACCCATTCATTGATTGGTTCTATCTTGCATGTTTTTCTTATGTTTTCGCTTCTCTCACTATGTATTATAGTGCAGCGTTTTGTCAGTTCATCTCTGTTGTTTCCAGAAGGTTTTTTTTCCTGTCTTTGGCCTTTTCTCTGCTGTATAGATAAGTAATAGTCGTACTGTTGCTTTATATATTTTCGATATAGTTTCTACTTTTAGGTGTTTGTTTCTCCATATCGTGTCATTTTATTTTATTTTATTTTTATTTACTTTATTGCACTGCTAGTAGTGCTAGTGCATAAAATTATTTAGTTGTGCTACCGTGCTACGGTATTTGTTTTCTTAACTAGATTATTACTAAATTATGCTTTACATAATTATACGTACCTATCTATATTCAAAATAAATAAGTTCTTGAAATTTTAGGATAAATTATCTTTTAGTTATAATGTCTGTTCCATTTGTAAACCAAATAACATTGAACCTTCCGATTGCCTCCTTGATTGAATTTTGACTTACCTCCCGTTTGTTTCTTTTTTGGTTTAGTACGTCCACGTTATATTCACAATCAGCTCTACCTTGAATACCTATTCAATTAACCGTTTGAAGTGTTCATGTAACCTTGGTTTTCAGAAATTATTACTGCTTCCCCTGCAAATTCAATAACGACTTTTAACACCAATGTAATTTAGAAACTTCAGTGTAATGAGTTAACGCTAATATTCCAGAAGATTTTCAAAATACTGACTTAACAATAAAAAAGTGAAGTGAAGTCATCTCCTTGAGAGACAATCCTTCAAACCTTCTGCAAATTGCAATGTTGTAAAAATCGTGTTACAGTGTCTTCACAAGAATAGTTTTCTAATTTATTTAACGCATAATACGGCACGCTGGTGCTGGTGGTGTATTTTAATTTTACAGTTTGTGGAAATGAAATTATGCTAAAATATCCTCTACATTCATTAGGAGATCGGTAAATACAAAATTACATGCAAAAATAAATAAACGATCTTTCAATTAATCCCTTCCGTAATACATATTACATGTTTACGTTATGTAATTTAATTAATTTAATTACTTTGAATTATACTTAACACAGAATAGTTTTGGCATTGAAACAGTATTTAATATTAATGTTTTTTTTGTGAGTAACTTAATGATGATGCTATGTTTTTCGACACATCCTAATTAAAAATTTTAATACTTCGGGCAGCTGTACGCATATAAACGTGCGAGAATATAAGGTACATACTACGTGTTAAATTTTAACAGCCGCACATATATATGTAAATAAGGTATTCAGCATACCTTTTCAACTTGCAAAAGTAACCCACACAGTTTGAATGCGGCTTAACAAACTATTTCTTTATATATGCATATTCGTTAATGAAGAGTTATTACTTCTCGTATAGTCAGGTACCAAAAAGCAAGTGCTGCATCTAACATTATAAAAACCATAATTGTTTCATGTAACAATCCATCACATAAAAGATCTCTAACCCCAGTTATACAGGTTGCTCCTGTTTAGACGTGAAAGATCGTGAGAAAGGAGAACGGGTGACAGCTTCAGTTTCAAGTAATTCCGGTTGATGAAGAAATTTTGCAAAATTTGTGTTGTTATACATGTTTATATACAAAGTACAGCAGTAGATATATGCAGGTTTTAATAATAATGTATCTCATATTGTACAACTTTTTTAATGAGGACTTTTGCAAATGACTATAATATTTTTGCAAGGTTAATATTAAATTGGCTAAAATAGGTTTAATTATGTCTAAAGTACATGATCACTGGAGAGCGATAGGGCAAATCATTTTAATTAGGTACCTAATTACCCTTTCAAAAATGTATCTGTATTGAAATAATTATTTCTAAAGGTTTGGTCGCCTACATTACCCTTCAAAGTTAATCAGTCCTATGATGCAATCCAGTTTAGTTTATTACGAATAAAGGATACGGTGCGGTGGCTAAGTAAACTAATGGAAGTCTTAACTAACGTATTATGTATCAATATATTCGTCGTTGCAGAAGGAATAAAGTTATTGTAATTCGGAATATCGTTGAACCAACGTTAATATACAAACTCTTACTGAATAATTATTGGTGGAGGTGCATTATATTATTCAATTTTGAGTTGCTAGAATTATATCAGCGCAATGGAATATCATATTTCACTGGGACATGGGAAGTCAAATTATTTCATAGTAATAAAGGTAGAGAGGTGATTTTTAATTTCAGCTGTGCATTCCGTTCACAAAAATAAGCAACTTTTCGAGTTTTTGGGGAAGACTTCACGAAATAGTGTGATAATCGTAACGGGCGAGTTCCCTGTCTACTGGTCAACTGATTGGAACCACTCATCTGAATGTTCTTGGCACAACAAAACCTTCTTAGATCCTGAATAAATGGCCTGACCGCCATGTTTATATAGCGTTCCTGGGTAACAGTAAGAGGTATCTATCATCATCCTCAATGAAATACGGACTCACCGTTTCATGACACTGCCATCAAATCGTCACACGCACACTATGTAGCGGTTTCTGGACGTTAACCTCTGGCCTCTCGGAACCAAGAAAGCCAGTTGTTTGGCGATTGATAAAACCGTCCAAGTGAATGTGACTTTCGTCGGAGACCCACACGTTGAGTAATAAATCTGGATTCTCGCACACCATGACAAAAAATCGTGCACAACATTCAATCCTGAGGTGCCCACCTTGCTCCGTCAATCGTTATCCAACATGTATTCGGTACGTAAATCCACCTAAGTCTTTAATCAATCGTTGAAGTGACGTATTGCTGATGTTTAATTTCAGGGCTGTTCATTGAAGACTTCGCTTTGGTGACTGCAACACTTGATTGAGGACACGTCCATGATTTTCGTTTTTGGTCACAGTTACTGTGTTGCCTGGTGCCGGGTTATTAAAGTGTTCTAGTGTTCACGATATTGTTCCGCCACTAACTTTAAACTCGGCCCCCCTTGATAACCATTTCCGTACGAGCGAAAATGATATTTCGCTATGAACACTTTTTCCTCCATTGTCGCTTCTAATCACAGAGCACAACGTTCGTTACACAACTAGCAATACATAATGGTGATGCAACACCACGCACAGGCAATCAAACATATCCTTATGAGTAACGCTATCGGTACCACCGACCATTTTTTGCTTCTCTACTTGATACTTTGTAAGGTTATCTAAATTTTAAAGTCCATGTCTATTCACGGTGTGCAAAATTCTATAATCACCAATCACCATTGGTATCTTAGAAACGATAAAAGAGATAGGTATCTACGAAGTCGGTTGAATGCAAGACTATTGAGGAAAAATTGAAAATCATTATTTTTTTCAATCTTTATTATTTCCCATACTTGCGTTGTCTCAAAAAATTATTTTCAACAATTTTACTTTCTGCAAGACAATTTCTGAAAATATTTTTTACCTAGCACAATTTGTCAGACATGACCTAACGTTGTATTTTCTAAAATGGAAACCATTTTTGACTTTAATATGACTAAATTGCTTTGTTTCCCCTTTTTAAATATATAGCGTTTAATTTATTATTTTTAGTTTTAGAAGAAAAGTGCAATAAAACGTGTTTGTGGTAGGTATGCTTTAACGCGTAATTTAACTTTACGGAATTGGATATTTAATAGAATTGCTCATTAGCTCATTGAAACAATCTCGCCCGAAAATCATTCATGTTTAGACATAGAAAATACACATTTGCATAGATAGATTCTTTATATAAATGAAAATGTTTTTGTGTTACGCCCAAACTATCTAAATAGATCATTTTACATGGAATACGTACCTAGAGTGTTGAGATACACCATGGCAGGTAACAGTTTGTAACAATTTTTTTTTATTATAAAGATTATGCCGTTGTAATAAAAAAAATTTACTATCCAATAGTAAAAAAAAACATATACCGTTCCATTTAATTAAAAAAAACCACCCACTTTCGATTAAACCGGACGCAGATTATTATTTTTAATTTGTATCTTAGTTTTATAGAGTAAACAAAAATGTACAAATTATGGTAGTTACTGAGATGCATTTTGCTTTGAAAACTGAAAACTAAAAAATGTACAGCAGTTCATTTAAGTAATAACTAATAAGCAAATGGATTTTACACCAACGACGTCATAAATGTCAATGGCTGCAAAGAATCTTCAATATTACAAGCTACTTCCACTACCCAAAATCGTAAACTAATGAATCCGTACAATTCAAAATTATGCGAGTAAAATCTATAGGCGGCCATTCTCCTTCAATTAGAAAATACTTTGTGTAAATAATTGAATAGAAAATGGAAATTTGTTTATAAATTATACTTTTTAAGGGAAATAAACTTCGCGTAATTAGTCTAATTTAAAAATAAACGATATACATTGCTAATGAAATGTAATTGATTGATCATTCGATATAAAAATTGTATGTATAATTAATTACCACCCTTTCGTTCGCGAACTGTTTTTATATATTTTTTATTATTATTTATCACTTATGTATTATAATTGAGAATGTAATATAGGATTCCCCATATTTATAAAGCAAAAAGATGAAATATTATTTTTTAAAGTAATTTAACCCCACAATCTATAATTGATTTTTAAAGTTGACCTCTTCATGCACAATTTCATTGAAAATTATTCGAGTAACTGATATAATTTTTGGTGTGTAACCAATTAATATTAACTGGAACAAGTAATTATTCAATTGGTTTTCTTTTACTGTTAACAGCAATATTAATAAATTCTACCCATTTGTTACACGCTATTTCTGATTTTATTAATTAAGATTAATATAGAGGAAAGATCTGATATTCGTTGCAACATTTAAGCCATAAATAACTTTTTGAAGTGTTAATTCCAAAAACGTGTATACCTAGTTTTCGTTGTGTAATATATGCATGTTATGATACAAATCATTTCGCCATTAGTTTCTTTACGACGGACTGATGGCAATTTGCGTATAGTTATTTACTTTTTGATAAATTACACCACTCAAACATGATGCTAATGCACTACTTTTATTACAGGCTTTCATCTTAGCGGAGTGGTAACCGCTTGTCGTATTTCGCCTCCTCCAACTTTACCCTGTGGAGCACCGGAGCCTCCTCAAAGGTTTAAAGTTTCAGTTAGTTTTGACAGGTGAGTTAAATAAATGTATTTGCGCTTGTTTCTTTCAGTTTAATATACCTACTGCTTAGATTTTCAGATTTCAGTATACATACGTCATTGTAGAAACAATGTGCATTCCGAAATTTAGCAATTCTATTCATATTTACGCACCATAAAGCAAATGGTGGTTTCGCAAAATACAATTTAACTTTTATTTCTGAAGATAGATTCTATCAGTTTTAAAGCCATTGATGTTCTGAAAATTTATGTTCCGACACTTTTATGTAGTGGAATTTAGAGTAGAAGATCTGAGATATGTCGCTGTAAGGTATTTTAACTTCCTTTACTCAATCTTAACTTTTTTCGGTATTACGAGTTCTGCAAGGATCAATAAGAGATGTAATTTTATGTATTTTCGATTAATTATGCGCAACATTGAACATTTTATAAACACTTTAAAAGGTTGTAATGTTTTTATATAAATTCAATACGAAATTCAATACATAGTTGATTGAACATCCCGAAAAATATTTGCGTTTATCCCCCTGCCCCATACCGATTACTGTTAATAAACGTTAGTGACTGAAAATGTGCTGGAGAAAATTTTTTTTTTTTGCAATTAATGGAACTCGTGCGAATTCAGCTAAAAGCTTGCGTGTTGGGATGTTCGTTTGCTTTCCCACATTTCTATATTACGTGGAAAGTCAGAAGACACAGAGTCAGGGCCACATAAAGACAATAGTTATCCAATGTCTGTTATAATTAATATTATCAATATGATAAGTGAAATAAATGCCTAGATGTAGAAACTTTTTCTGCAACCATTTGTAAAAATGTCTATCATATCGATTTCTAAAATTAAATATTTCACAACTGTTCTCATTCTTCCAGTTTCTTTTGACATTTACTTTTTTCAAGCGGTTTTGCCCAAAGACAGGTATCCTCTTCTTGGACATTTGGAGGTCGCGTTTATATAATATACGGGCATTGGTGAACAACTACTAGCTCTCTTGATAGTTTACTGCTTCCCAATTGGTATTGAATTATTGATTTTTAATTTGGCATGTATTTTCCTGCAAATCTCTTTTATCCATCGCTTTTACCATTCCATCATTTCACAGAGTTCTTCGTCTGCCTTTTTTCTTCATTGTTTTTGGTATCTATTCATAGCATTTTTTGAGTAACGCTTGGTCGTCCATTCTTTTCATGTGCCGGTGCTACCCTAATTTACTTTCGACAATATCTTCTCTACCTTTAACCTTCTTCTGCTGGTCCCTGTTTTTGTGCGATCGAAAAGGGTCACACCGTAAGGAGGGGTTCAATTGTCCTAAGTAATAAAAATTTGATAATCGCACTCCCATATAAAAGCCATGTTAAAATTGGACTTTGGCATGCATTTCTGGACAACTCGCTCTGATCATAGTTTTGCTCCGATCATGGAATTTTATGTCTCAAAATGACCCTAAGAACATGCCACGGCTCATATGCCTAGTTTTAGCAAAAAGTATAATGTGCCAAGCTGTCTAGGATGTGTCACAGTGAGACAGATACTGTTTTCTTGCGATATTTTGCGATTCTTTCAAAGTTACAATAGAAATAGCATACCCCAATGCAATATCGATAGGCATAACTGCCGTGAGGGTTCATTTTGGTTATTTTCAGATATAAAAGTCAACAATCCGACCAATACAGTGGTCAGAGCGAGTTTTCCAAGAAATGAAGTCCGAGTATTTTCCAATGGCGAGTGAACTTTTGGCGTACTAGCAGGAAAAATTGTCGTTCCACCACAACTCTTTACCTCAGGCTAAATTTCCTCGTAAATTGCTCTCATTATTCGAAAATTTCGGAATTCATCAAACAAATTCGTAGAGATTTCTTCAGTGGAATGGGCCAACGTAAACCAAGATCGGTGCGTGCAGGTGAAAGAAAGGTGGCTAAAAAGAACACCAAACTGGGCAGACGTAAGAGAGCTTTGGAGGCCTTCAACGCGATAGAAATCAGGGTCAATATTGGATCGAAAAAAGTTCTTGAACCCCCCCTTTCTAAACTTTCGTACTATATGTTACTGTACGTTTTGCCATTGTCCCAAACATATATATTTTGGTTTTGTTTCTTACATTTTTATTTCACGACATTGAGTTTAGTTTGCTTGTTGTTTTTCTTCCTCAACCTATTTTTCGCAAAGTGTCTTTATTATCGTTCCTGTCTTCAGTTAATAGCACTACTAAGTAATCGTATTATTTGATATCTCTATCACCAATAGTATATTTCGTGTTGTTCTTGTTTATTTAAAAACCCCATTTGTCGAAACACGCTGATAACTTTCTTATCATGTAAGCCGTAAGGGATTTCGTCCATATTCTCAGTAAGATCATCTGTGAATAACATACTGTGTGCACCTAGTTTCTTCGTCTAGTTGAACTACCATTTTGCGTACTGCCGTGAGCATCTTGTTTGTACCGTACTCAATGGTCGAATCGAGGGAGATGCGTGGAGATGTCATCCCTCTTAGTTAGACGAAGCGATTGAAAGCATCCGTCTTCTTACGCCCATGTAATATAGGTATATTTATTTCTTGTTTTAGTTACTTGTAAACATTTTTTCAAATACAAAATACAAAAAAGTTGCATTTTTAGAATTATTTTATAATAGGCGCGTAAGCGTAATCGAAAGTACTTTTTTTAATTCAGAATGTATCGCACTATTCATGCTCGGCAAAGATCACTCACTCCTAGGCTCAAAAAGCCAAAAGGAGTGAGATCCTCTACTGTTTGTCTAGCGTTAATCCGGTACCCATTCATTCAAGGGTATGATGAAACGACTAAAGCTACGCACAACACCAGCAGTACTCACTTCATAAAGGACCTTCCTTCTGCTGGATGGTACTCCCCCCCCCCCCCCCCCCCCGTGTTATTATTCAGCACACAAAAAGTGGGGACGCCATCTATCTCCCTCTTGTTACTGCTTTCCATTCGACCACTGGACAGTACTTATTCGTTGGATGTGAGATTCGTTATTGTAGGATAAATGTTTTTATTGTGTTCCCTGCCACCTTTTCAGATATGAAGGGAATGAATTTGCAGAAGGTTTTTCCGAGCAGAAACATGCAGAATAAAGGTGTAACGTCTTGAAAATTCAGCAAGTTATTAAAAAAAATTGAAGAGTGGAAACTATCTGGACATTTTTCAAAATTAGGTAAGTTAGAAGCAGAGGAAAAATTCCGGACGAATGCTTTCATGAGTTTAGTTAGTGTTGTAAAAAAGTTATATAGTCGTGCTTTGGCCTTTCGGGGCTGCGAAGAAAAGTTTGGATCGCCGTTTAATGAAAATATTATGATGTCTTTGAAACTGAACGCAGAGTTTGATACTTTCTGAATAGAATATATCTTTAGGTATGGATGCCGCTCTGAACAATATATTATTCCCGATGTTCGGTTTCTTCTTTTTGTTTCTGTAATACCTTTTGTATTAACATTTGTTTTTTTTACTTTTTGCATCATTCAGTTGTACGTTAACTTCTCATAGTAAGTTCTATTATAATCGTGGATTGTACTCCTTCTACTGTGATTCAAAATATTCTTTTTTTTTCTTTCTTGGCATGTTCTAACAGTGTCTGTTTATGTTTCTTATAGATCGATCTTAATTCCATGCAATTATATTCATACCTTTTTAAAGCTCTCTTAGTTAAATCACAAAATTCATGAAAGTATTCACTTCCCTCTTAGATATGAATATGTAATGTAATGATATAACTTGGGGGTTGCTGAATCGAGACGAGTTGGGGACAATTATGTGAAATGTATCACACAAGTCGCAAATATTGTTAAAACCAAAGCTTTGTTTTTTGTAAACTGTATTGAAATTAAATCGAAGCAACTTATTTTGCAACTTAATGGATTGTTTCCGTGAAACATCTTCTTTGATGAACTCTCTTGGTTAGTCAGTTTAAGTTCGTTAACATGCTTCTCTACTTTACATATGGTGCAACATATCGTGTATCCAGCATTTGTAATTAAGCGAATTTATTTTTGTCCTGGATTCAGTCTCGCTCGTTCCAGACCTTTGATTTTGCTTTATGTTTACTAAATATTTATTTTTTTGTATTACTACAGACTTTACTGTATACAGTGTGTCCCCGGATTGAGTTCACAATACTTAGGTGAGATGGACCAAAAATGTTCGAATTAGAATTTCATATTTTGGAATTCCGCTCTGCTTGGTTTGATACTTATTTTTAGTTTATTTTCGATTTGTTAAAATCAAGTAGGCCTTTACAGTTGAGCAAAAATCCGTTATTTGTCAATTTCGGTTCAGGTAAAGTACCTTTTCCGTTCATAGTACGCCAAAGTATCACCAAAGAGAATATTACTCTTTGGTATCACTAAGAAAAGTTGTTCAGAATGAAAAGTTATGGCGTTATGCAAATTTTCAGAATGATGGGCCTACTTTGATAAAATCCGCTTTTGTTTTGTATTTTATGAACGAACAATCGCGCCGTAGTAAAACAAAACAATTTACTGTTATTATCTTAGATACACGTCAAAACTTTGAAGTATTTGTTCTAAATTGATTACTTATCTCGGTAAGTTGCAAATTTTTCTCTGTGGACACAACACCGGCAATTTTAATTGCAATTACCTAACGTAATATCATTATTTTTAAACTTATTTGCGTAATTAAATGTTGCACGTGGCTATGAAAAAGTATCAATTGGAAAAAAATATACTAAACCTGCAAATAACCTAGGCGCTTTAGTGGCAATCAACGTTTAAGTTTTGCATTCTGCAATTAAAATAAAAATTCGGCGAAGTGTCCCTTGTACACTTGTCGACGATGTGGGCACTGTCGGCGTAGTGTCCGTCGGCGATGTGGGCATGGTCGGTGTTGTGTCCTTTGTACACTTGTCGACGATGTGGGCACAGTCGGCGTAGTGTCCCTAATCGGCGATATGGGCCATCAAAAAATCGTGTCGGCGTTGTGGGCATTCGGCGTAGTGTCCCGGCCCCTTAAAAACGATTCTCGTTTTAGGGGTGCTTACAACCAGGACGTTCCCTATTGTCCTATTTGAAGTGCCGTTAGGCGGACTTTCTAGAATCTAGAATCTAATGAGAATTCACATTTTCGTATAGTAACTAACAGTCAACGGTACAAGAAAGTAAATGTATGGTGTGCAATAAGGTACGATAAAATTATCGGCTCATATTTTTTTGACACTAATTTAAACCAACATTCCTATTTGGATGCGCTCGAAAACTTTTCTTTACCTACCACGGAAGACGTGAATTTAGAAGATTTTCATTTTCAACAAGACGGATGTCCAGCTCATTCAACTCGTTTGATTACAAATGTTTTGAATCAGCACTTTCCTGAAAGGTGGATTGGACGACATGGTTCAATACATTGGCCAGCAAGATCGTCGGATGGATTTTTACTTATGGGGTTATTTGAAACAAAAATTTTATTCATATGATCTTCATGATAACATCGACTTTTTAAAGCAAACAATTAGGGATGCTGTAGTTGAAATTAACCAAATGACCATAGCGAAAGTATACAACGATTAGGTTAGAGAAAGGTGGAGATCTTGGAGGAAGCCAAATAGAGTAATTATTGGAGTTTAATTTATTTTTTTGATAAACTGTAAAAATTTTAATTCTAATTTGAAAATTTTTAATCACCCTGTGTTCTCATCTAAGATTTATCATGTAATCGTTGATAATAAAAAATATTTTTCTCCTATTTTCTATTTCAATTATTAAAATAGGCCGATCATTCTGAAACGCCATAACTTTTCATTCTGAACAACTTTTCTTAGTGACACTTTGGCGTTCTATGAACGGAAAAGGTACTTTACCTGAAGCGAAATTGACAAATAACGGATTTTTGCTTAACTGTAAAGGCCTACTTGATTTTAACAAATCGAAACTAAACTAAACATAAGTTTCAGACCAAGCAGGGCGGAATCCCAAAATATGAAATTCCAATTCGAACATTTTTTGGTCCATTTCACCTATTGTGAACTCAATCCGGGTACACACTGTATAATTGATGAAATTTCTACTGATGGTTTCGTTATTTTTTCTGCTCAATGTGCATTTCTTTCTTTTTGAAACGACGTAGTTGTACATTTTGTGATTTTCCACAGTTGCTAGTTTAATTCATACCAATCAAACAATAATTGCTTACCTCGCCTTGCTTCTTAAGGGAAACGTGTATCATTTGTACCCAGTGGTGTATTGGTAAATGAAAAAGCACCGGAACGCTCGAAAGAAAAATTTATTTCCCAAAATAATAAAATAATTGACATTCTCAGTAAAAACAAAATATAAATTTTAAAACATATACATAATATATAAAATATTAGCAAATATAATTTATAGAAACTAGAAACCCCAAAAAAGGGCACAGACATTTTCTTTGTTTGCCTCTGCTTTGTTTGCTGGTCAGTAGCGGCCAGCGGAGTGGATCTATGAGACCGCAACCAGGTTTTTACGTAAAATAATGGGTTCCATATTTCCAAAGGTGGCCCATGAAGTTTTATAAATAATAAATTTGGAACATGATCACTTAGGATGCGTAATGTTCTCCCCGTTATTCTTGTTACTAAAACCACCCTCGCATTCTGAAGAACTAGAAGCTACTATTTTGGAATTTTTTTTAAATAATCCAAATTTTGTGAAATGTTACGTCCATCACAAACCAATTAATAGCTAATTCCATTTATATTTTCCCATAAGGTAAATTAAAGTGCTGGCAGAGAGATTCTATTTCTTTATCGCCAAAAAAGGCACCGGAACGCGTTCCGGCTGTGGAAAAAAGTAACGGAACGCCGTTCCGGTGCGTTCCGGCCCCAATACACCACTGTTTGTACCTATACAAAGCAATTTACTTGAATCCGCCCTTGACTCTCGAAAGATTAACACAGACGCTTGAGAAAATTACAGATTCACACATGACACAATGTTAAATGTTAAATTTATCACAATTTACCTTTATTTATTTATTTATTGTTAGTGAAATAAGTGATCTACGAAAGTATTTCGATAATTTTCTTCATTTTCTGCTCAATGAGCATGAGAAGTGAAAATCAGCAGGAAAGGTGGTAGTGACAGAGTAATGGAATATGGAAATGAATTTTCCATTATGAAGGCACCTACAATTTTTAAGCATACTTTGACGTAATAATTATAATTTTTGTTCATTTTGACTATTTAATTATTGATTTCAACTTTTTGTTTCAGATGTAAAATAACTTCAGTAACATGCAGCTGTGAGACGAAAGATATATTTTGGTGCCAACACGTTGTTGCACTTTCCTTGTATAGGATTCGTAATGCAGAAAGTGTTCGGCTTCGTGTTCCTATATCAGGTAAGGCACCTTTATTTCTCTTGTTAGCAACTTGACATCCTTTAAGAAAAACGTATTTCAAGAATAGTTTATTAGGTCTTTAAATAGTCCGCGTAAATTACCACCAACTTATTCCGAGTTAAGTTGATCACGAGTTTTTAATAATTTATGTTTCATTTTTACCTATGAGATCTTTTAGTGCCACGTTCCACCTTGTCACGAGCCCAACTTGACCTGATTTAGGGACTGTTCGCAAATAAACTTTGAATGTCAATAGTCAAATTTAGATAATTTTAAAAAGCTCGTTGTAGATCTTCAGAAATAATAATTTGAAGTAGAATTTCTTCTATTAGAGTGCTTAGTACCTACTACAGAAATGCGTGCTGAATTAAAAAAATTTGGTGATAAGTAAACCTTAAAAAGAAGACGATACTCATGTGAATAACTAAAACAAACGGGCCACTTGTTTGTAGTCGGTTCGTTAACACTTACCCCTGTTAAATGGTATTTTTAGTTGGGTCGAAGAATAATGTGCAGCAGGTCACCTGTCCCACACGCACATATGCATGTGGGGTAACGTCGGTGTATAGGGGAATGAATATACATTTACACATGCCTTTACTACTTATCACCTGCTAAATAATAAGTAGTCGTTAATATGGCTCAAAGCAGTGTGGGAGGTCTAGTGACCGACAAATAGCTCATTAACCTTAAATTCACGATGAACTCGTACAATTCCAATGCTGCGGTGTTGGTATTTTTTTATATAAATTTTTCAGTGAGTAGAAAATCACCCGATACGGGCAAAATTTATTGATTATAGTATAGATATATGCAAAGCACATCTCTTTGATGTTGCGTTACGGAAAGTCCAAAGCATTCTGGACAACTCAAGCAAATAGGTTGGGGTAGAATTCCGGATTTAGTTTAGAAATAAACCGTTAGTGTATTCAATTTTGGAGGCTTTATGTAAATTTTATTAGCAACGGGATTTAACTGTTATTATTTTATTTTCTTAATTAGTTGCAATTTGAATTTTTAACTGTTTTAAGGATTATTTATGATTGGCTAAATCTGGGAAATTTTTACCAATCAAATTTTCAAATAGGTTAAGTCACTCGCCGATTCTCTTTTAAAAAATGTTGCTTAATTTTACATTTATATGAAGTTGTCACTGTCTACTATACCTATATAACATGAAATTTTGCCCTTTTCAGACTTTTTACAAAATTAAACCAATTTTACTTGACCACCATACAAATAATTATTACACCAATAGTTTGTAATGGCAATTTGTGTTGACCGATTGGTTTGTTTTCTATAATTCTTAAGTCCTAACCACATCATCCAATCATACTCAAAGCACGATTTGCATTATTATTATCATTGACTTAGTGTATAAAGTCAATGTTATTATTAGCCTTAACGTGTGCCTATGCTGCAGTAAACCATGAAATTATGTAGGAAACTTTAATTTCCATTTTAAGACTTCAAACAAATTTTGGTTCTCTAATACTACGGCGTGGTGGAATATTCAAATTGGGGTGAAGTTTGAGAAAATTTTAATGGTAATATTGTCTCTTATTGGTCCAATATCGATTCGTGCGAAACATTTTGTTTGAAATTATTTCTCCACAAGTTCGGGTCCGAAAAACATTGTTTTCGTTTCCGTACATACAGCGGTGGATGGAGTAACCTAAACCGGCCTGGGAAATAGAGGAAGCGGCCCAAAGCAAATATTGATGCAGGCCGAAAATTTTTAAACTAATAGTAATAATGTTGATAATAATAAGTGTTTTTCACCAGTAATAGTTAAAAATATTGTTACTTCGGTAAAAATATCGAAATAGAAAAAAAGAGTTTCATTTTATTTAGGCAAGGACATCCATCATGTAAATTGGTATAAAATTCCGAACGTTGCTAAAAAATTAATAAGAAAAATGGGAATGTTGTAAATCTACCTACTTCATGGTGAACCCTATACGTTTGTGTTTTTTTTATAATTTCTTTTTTGCATAATCAATTATATAGTTATTATAATGATTACTATTATTATTATTATTATTATTATTATTACAGAGGCGTAGCGAGGATAGGGCGCGCCCGGGGACAATTATTAAAATTGCGCCCCCCCCCACCAGCGAAAATGCACAAAAAATCATTTTGATTTACATAATATCGTCATATATACAGTGTGTCTGCTTAAGTTCGCACCATATGAAAAAATTTAATATCTGATGATTGTATTTTAGATTTTAGAACATGCAGAACTTTTTATAAAGAATAACTTTTTTTCGTAAAATTAATAATAAAAAAGTTTTCCATATGGTGCGAACTTAAGCAGACACACTGTATATAGTAAAGGTAAAAAAAATAAAGACTCTCTTTTTCTATACTCAAAAGAGCTAAATTTGACAATCGTTCTTGTTTCATTGATGCTCGCAAGTATGACAATATTAATTTTAATTTACTGAACGACCTCTCACAACTGGCTATCGATACCGACACAGTTAGCAGGATCTGTAAAGAAATTCTCAAATTTGGAAAGACATCATTACTGTACTGAATTACAAAACGGAGCAATTCGATGGGGGTGTTGATCATATTATTATTTTTCTTTAGCAATTGTTACTGCCTGTTACTGCGTACTGTAATGTTGTTACTCTTTTTATTGTTTGATGCAGTCAAATTTCCGAAAATGTTCAAGATTCATATAAAATTTGTTTTGTCATTTCTAAATTTGGCGCCCCCGTGGACGGCGCCCGGGGGCAATTGCCCCCCTCTGCTCCCCCCTCGCTACGCCTCTGTATTATTATGTACTTCGATTGTTATCGATACTCAGGCCAAGCCTGGTTAACTAATCGCACGGATCGAAATCAAGTAACGATTAGTCCTACTAATACATATATCTATACAATATAAATTTGAAGTTGCTGTTAAAAAGTGAACATACTAAATACTATACACATATTATGTTCATTAAATTAAATGACGTTGATAAAACCAACGCTGATCACATTTTAGATAATGTATTTGTTTGAGAAGCCTCGGTGTATTTGATCCCAATTTGTAAAAGCCACGTCCCGTCGACCCTCTTTCCGCGAAGGCATTAACATGAACGCAGCGTCGCGCATCAATAACAAAAAGAGACCCTATATTCCTAGGCTTCTCCGTTGGCGTCACTTATTCGTGACTTAGTGACTTTTTATAGAAAAGAAAAAAAAATGAACATAATATGTATGTTTTGAAAAAGTGTTATGATTATTGTGTAAGCGTTTTTTGTTGTTTAGCTCGACGCATAGGTTGCACTCGAGTGGGTAATGTGTTGTTTGTGTTTTGTGTTAATTGCGAATTCTGATACTGTGAGTATATTGTGTGTTTACGTTTGAGTGCATGAGAACGAGTCAGAGGTGTTACATGAGTGATTGTTGAAGTGTTGTGTGTTGGTAATGGACTTTCTATAATGTTATGTTGTGTATGCAACAGAGCTTCAATTTGTGAAGGGAGGATTGAGTGTTGTGTTTCATTTTGTGTTTGAATGGTATTAGTTGAAAGTGTGTGATGTGGTTCTGAGTGATGTGCGGTATCTTCCGTTATGTTTAGAAATTTTCTAACTATGTGACAAGTGTTGATAATGACTGCCTTTTGTAATTGTATGTATATGTTCTTATCTAACCCTAAAATGTGCAAACTGTGATGTATTGTTTTTGGTATAACTCCGGTTGCACTAAGAACAATGGGTACTGTAAGAGCAGTTCCCATTCTCCATTGCGCTTTAAGTTCCTGAGCTATATCAGTGTATTTCCGATGTTTCTCTGCGTGTGTATTGGCTAAATTGTTTGTGTTGGGAACGGCAATATCTATTATGTATATGATTTTTTGTGTTTTATCTATAAGTGTTATATCTGGCCTATTGTTATATACAGTTTTATCTGTGAGTAGTGTCCTATCCCAATATAGTTTGTGTGTGGTGTTTTCAAGTACAACTTGCGGTGTATATTTGTAATAGGGTGTGTTATCATTAGAAAGGTTATGTTTTGTGGCGAGTTTTTGGTGTATTATCTTAGCTACCTGATCGTGTCTGTGTTTGTATTCTGTTTGTGCTAGACGTGTACATGCTGATATAATGTGTTGTATTGTTTCTGGTCTTTGCGAACATTGTCTACAAAGATCATGTGTAATTGTCCTATCTTTAATTATGTGTTTTCTGTAATTTCGTGTGTAAATGACCTGATCTTGTATGGCAAACATGAAACCCTCTGACTCTGGGAAAATATCACATTTGGTTAACCAAGCATGCGTTGCTATAATATCAACACAGTCTTCGTTAATCTCCTGTGGATATCGTCCATGTAAAGTCTTTTGTGTCCAAGTTTGTATGTTATGTGTGATGTACGTATCTCTACTCATTGGTGGTGTGATGTTTCTATTACTCATATTTAAGGGTGTGTAATATTTGTCTGCAAGTGTGACTGTTTTGTGTAGCGCTGAAATGTGTGATTTGTTATAAAAGTATTCTCGTAGTTTGTGTATTTGTGTTTGGTGTAACAGGGCTATGTCTGTTAAGCCTCTACCTCCTCGTGAACGAGGAAGGTATAGTCTTACTGTTGAGGCGTGTGGATGATGTATTCGGTATTTAGTGAGTAATGTACGTGTGTTTCGCTGTACCTGTTCTAAATCTGTATTGGTCCACTTTATTATTCCAAAGGAATAAGTAAGGGCCGGTGTAACGTATGTGTTAATAGCTTTGACAGTGTTTCTACCGTGTAGTTGTGTTTTAAGTATACTGCGTAATCTGTGTAAATATTGTGTGATTAGATTTCGTTTTATTTGTGTATGTTTTATGTGTGTGTTTTGCTGAAAACCAAGATACTTGTAAGTTTCATTCTCGTCCATGGATCTTATATGGTCACCATGTTCGAGCTCAAAATCCACAAATTCTCTCTTACCAGCAGTGATGTGTTGTGTTTTGCATTTGTCAATACCAAACTCCATGTGTATATCATGTGAAAATGTTTCAGTGATATGTAATAAATGGTTGAGTTTTGTGCTTGTAGAGGCGTATAATTTAAGATCATCCATGTAAAATAGATGTGTAACGTTGTGATGTATTTCGTGATTGTGTTTTAAGTTATAACCAAAATTTGTGTTATTCAGCATGTGTGAAAGGGGATTAAGAGAAAGACAAAACCAAAGTGGGCTCAAGGAGTCACCCTGAAAGATGCCCCTCTTAATTTTTATTGTGTTTGTGATGAGTTGGGTATCATTTAGTGTAAGTGTTAGGGTGGTGTTCCAACATGACATTATGTGAGTGAGAAATTGTGTGATGTTGTTGCTAATTTTGTACAGCGATAGTATTTTTTGTAACCAAGAGTGAGGTACTGAATCAAATGCTTTTTTGTAGTCAATGTAAGCTGTGTGTATGTTTCTTTTATTGAGTCTAGATTGTTCAAGTATTACAGAGTCTATAATGAGCTGTTCTTTACAGCCTCTGGAATACTTGGTACAACCCTTTTGTTCCTCAAATAAAATGTTGTTGTTAGTGCAGTGTGTGTATATTTTATGTGTAATGCATGATGTTAGAATTTTATATATAGTGGGAAGGCATGTAATGGGTCTATATTTAGAGGCATCGTGTGTATTGTTATCTTTTGGAAGCATATAAGTGATTCCCTGTGTGAAGAATGGTGGTGTAGTGTGTGGTGCATCTAATATTGTTGTGAAGTGTTGTGCGAGGTGTATATGTGTACAGGTGAAATATTTCCACCAAAAATTATGAATGTTATCTATGCCTGGACTTTTCCAGTTGTGTAGGTGTTTGATGGAGTTGGTGATATCTTCTAAAGTGATTTGTGTATCATGCATTGGTATTATGTGCTGTGTACGTGTACTTTCCGAAATGATCCAGGGTGCATGTATATTATGTTCAATGTTTTTGGACCACAAATCGGACCAGTAGTGCTCTAGAGATTCTAATGTGGGTAATGAATATTTTTGTTGAGTGTTTTGTTGTGTTAATGATCTATAAAATAATTTTTCGTTGTATTTAAATTGTGTGTTATGACGTTTTCTATTTGCCGCTTCCCTATACCGTCTCAATCTGTTTGTGTATACTGAAAGTTTTTGTGTGAGTGTATCTTTGTGTTCATTGTAATTCGTATTTGGTTCTCGTGAACTGTGAGTGTTTAGTTTTCTAATGATGTTGTGTACCTGGCGTGTTAGTTTGGAAGAGGTTGTGCCTTGTGTGTATTGTGTAATTCGACCTAAGTCACGTCTAATTTCATCTACACGATTCATTAGACGCTTCTCCCAGGCCGGAAGTGTTGTTTTCTTTGTGATGTGGTGTTGTGTTGATATTATGACCTTGAAGCCGTTACACCTTGAAGCTGCAACAGCACCGCAGTACACAATTAGGTGTAATTGATGTAGTGATATGTTGTTTGTAATATAATTGGGTAAAATATCGGTGTTTAATATTTGAGTGATTTTGTGTAACTTGTTAGTGTCTTTTTGTTTCGGTATTCTATATCTTTGTGATGGATCTATGTTTGTGAATTCTGTAAGTGCAGTATCAAATTCTGTTTGAATTTTTAATTTAAGTGTTTCATGTGAGTGTTGGGAGTTATTATCTACATCGTTATCTTGTGTATCTAATGTACTTTGCTGTGTCATAAGTGGATGATGATTGTTATTAGGTGTACCTAATGTGTTTTGTTGGGTGTTGATAGTGTTATTTATGTTTAAAAACCTTTCTACTTCGTGTTTAATTTGTTCTTGTGTTTCTACTGAAAGAAGCGTGTTTTTTATAATTACCCTACGTTGGTCTGCTATGCGTTGTTATTATTATTATTATTATTATTAAACGAAGAAATAAACTACAAAAATTAACTAAACCTTACACAAACAAACCCAAATTATTAGTAATAAAAATAAAAATCTAAAACCAACAACTTTTTCATAGTGGAAACGTCTCAGCGAAATCATTTAACATTTTCGTTTTCAATTGTACTCAAATTCGCTTTTTCTGTGCTCATCAACATAAAGGCTTCTAAATGATCATTGGACAATCTATTTCGCAGTCTCTTTTTTGTAAATTTCAACAAAGAGAAGGAACGCTCACATTCCATTTGTGAAATTGGTAGTCAGAAGAAATTGGTATAATTGATATAAATTATATTTTAAAATAATTTTGTGGCAACATCAGGTCGCACAATTTCGATAATTTTTGCACAAAATATTTTTTTCCGCAGAATCGTCCAAGTACGGCATGAGGTTCTTCTAAGGTCAATTTTAATGTTTCCCAGTTGTTATGGCGAAAGTAAAAATCTCTTCTTATAATTGCTCGTGTGTTGCTAAATTATTGAACGGAATAATTTTTTGCGAAAGTTCTTCCAGAAATCACCGGATTTCAAAACGAACTTGGAATACCGCAGTAACGAAAGTATTAAAAAATCTGACCTTATCAAAAAGACAAAATTTAATAATTGCGAAATTTCGACTTTAAAGTCGAATATCTCGAAAAGTATTTGAGATACCTACCGAAAAATTGGCACCAGATCTTGAATCAGCATAAAAATTGTGCCAAATTTGTAAATCCGCCTCTGAATTTACTGCATGTACTTACAGCAAGAACTCTTAGGAAAGAGACCAAACTGCATTAGGGTTGCAGTTGCATTATATTTCACATAATAACCATTCGGCTGTATTGTAAATGATGACTACCTTTTTTTAAAATAATGCAAAAATTATACAAGTTTCATTAAATAAAAATATATAATTTACAGGAAAGATGCTGTATTGAACTAAACTGAGATATTATGTATTCTATATCATTTATTGATTTATTTACTTACATAGAATGCCGACAATGCGATAAGGTATTACAGGTAATTTCGAATTACCCTTACCCATATCGTAATGTTATCGTCAAAGATGTCTCGACATCAATTTTTCTGTCGTGTAAAATATTAATTCTATTTTAAAATAGGACTGTGGTTTTAGATTCTACCGGCCCAATTTTTAAAAATTTTACCGGCCCAGGGGGAAAATTCCCTTTTTCCCCCTGGGCCCATCCACCGCTGCGTACATAACGCATTCTATCAAACAGAAGATTTGAATACACATTGGATGCTAACTTACCTAGCGAAATTCTCATTTAGCTCTAATTAGTTGTTCAGATATCACTTTACTCGATATATTTATTTCAGTGATACGGTCGAAATTCTCACTATGTGTTGAAGGTGAGATTCGCACTATTAAAATGTGGTGCACGCTTCAGAAACTGATGCATGAGACACAGGACAATATTTACAAAATACTGTTAGCATCTTCAAAATATATTTTTAAGTTGGACAAACGCAGATAAATTTAATCTGTGTCAAAAGCACGGTATAATACCGTGTTCAAAAGTATACGTTGTATTAATAATAATAAAATAGGTATTAATTAAAGTAAATGAATTCACGAAATAAGAACGTTTTGTGCAACATATCATTTCATTGGTTTTGGTGTTAATTTTTAACTACTATTTATGGGCGCTCTATTTAAGGCAACATTTATTTTAAGAACTAGTGAAAATATAGTGTAGATTTTTTTTGTTATACGAATAAGTTTTAAATACGTACTCATGGAAAAAGTGTTTTTAGAATTGATCAAACCTTTCGTAGGATAATTTAGATATTTAAATATTTATTAAACCACACCTTTAAAATGCGACGGGCGCCAAGCCTGCGCTTAGGCTCACTAACGATTTTATATTAACTTTTTCTCTTCGGTGGGAGTACCTAAGGGACTTGAGGGCAAAAACTATAAAGTTTTGCCATAAAACTGTAATATAATGCTATATACTACACAGGAGATTGCAAAAGGGGCACGTATTGATCATCCAGCCTCGGCAGTTTTCGTTGTGTAACAGAAAATAGGATATGAATAATTTTGATCTAAGACTGAAGTATCCCCTTTAAATGCAATTTTGTTACAGCTTGTGTAACAAACCATTAATTTATCTGTTCAATTAATTATATTATTGGTATTAATAACTATAACCATCTCTTTTTTGTTCGGTTGTAGAGGATGGTCAAGCAACTATCGGCGTTTACGTTTTCACACTCTGTAGCCTTATGTGTCCCAAATGTCTCGCGTCTTATTTCCGGAAGTCTTTTATTGCCTGTTCACGTACCTATGACATTTTTGGTGGTCTTGTTAACTCTTTTAAGTTTACATAAAATAAATGCTTTCATATTTGCAATTTAATATTTTATTATTCTTCACGTACAACAGAATTACAAAAGGGTAAATCGTTCAATAGACTACAAAAATAGGTTCAAACTAAATATTTATAAGATTATAAAAGATAGATCTCACCTATTGAATTCACTTCTTTTATGTTCCTTCCATAGGTTTATGTAGGTAATCTACTTGGCATTTTGACCCCCCCCCCCCCCCCCCCCCCCAATTGATTGATTTTTTTACTTTTACGGAAAGAAGAAAATAATTAAAGCAGATCGATGTACTTACTAGAGCTTAATTCCTATTAGGAAACACAGTTTTCGTCTACTTTGAAGCTAACTACATAACTTTAAAAGGTAACCAAATATCAAAGGTATATGATTGATTGTTGTGTGTTTTTTTATGAACTGATTGATGGATTTTCCGTCAAGATATTTTTCGGTACGAGAAATTTTTACCTCCACGTAAAGATTACGACCTTTTCTTTCATCCCATATAATAATAATGACGAGTTTTCCACTTTTAATATCATTATTGTTGTAATTACAATCAAACTTTAATTAAGCAACGTTGATATTCATTTTGTTAATCATCATAAAAAATAATCCACTAAATGCGTGAAAATTCATTCTTGTCTGAACAGTGCCGGATTTACCACTAGGCCGACTAGGCCGTGGCCTAGGGCCGCAAGCAAAAGGGGGCCGCAGCGTTTTGTAAAAAAAATATTTACCAATTTTAAAAAGTAAAATTAAAATAAACGTTACGTATTAAACCTATTAATATGAAATGTGCTTTATGCTTAATCCAACTACTCACTTATTTTAACGTGAGATTGAAATAAGGTACATTTCAATTTTCCACCTAAGGGGCGGGGGCCGCTCGGGTTAATTTGGCCTAGGGCCGCAAGTACCCTAAATCCGGCACTGTGTCTGAACAACAGGGAACAATTTCGAAAATTCACTACCTTCGTCTTCGTCTATTTTTTGAAATAAGGAAAAATGTATTTCATAAGCTAAGGAAAATTACAATTCTATAGTTACGGCCAATGTTTCCTTATTACATTTATTTTAGTTAAATAATTCATATACAGGGTGATTCACGACTATTCCCTCGGTCTCTTGTGCCTAAAGGGTACAACATATCAGCTTCATTTTTTGGTGACATATGTAAATTGAGAACGACTATTTTTTTAAATTATTTTCACTTATACAGGATGCTTCACAAAATTGTAATATATCAAAGTTAAGTTTTTTTAAATGCAACCCCATGTATTTTATTACATTTTTTGATTATACGTTAAAAACTAAGGTAACTTTATTAAACGTTCCCTATACCTATCGCTTACCAATTTTGAGAAAATTGTGATTTTAAGAAAAATATTCAATTTAAACAACCCCTAATAACACGGAAACCACGTACTTTTAGTAACGCAAATTTATATCGATTTATCTTGACCTTTAAGGCTTTTATTTGAACTGCGTAGGATTTCGATATTTTGTACAGGGTGTTTAGAAAAAGGATTCATATTTTATATTTTTCAAACATCAAAAACTCACTTAACTTAAATGGAACACTCTGTATGTTTTTATTCTATGTTGAATAACTTTTCATTTTCTATCAAAAACTATGAGTAATTGATATGTCTAAAATCAACGATTAAAAAGTTATTAAGATTTTTCTCTAAAATTTGTATGGAAATGGTTTTGTTTGCATTCTAGTAGGCCATGATTTTTTTTTATTGTAGTTGATAATTAGATATGGGATCAAAACTTAATTAAAAATGAAATTAAAGCAATGGAAAAGATACTGTTCCTATACGAGCCTCAAGTATTTGTTTTGAACTGATGCAAAGATTGAAAAACCTTATACGGTATGCGTGTGGGCTACACCTTGGAACATGGATGTTTGTAACCGTATAGGACTAATAATGCCAGTTGATGCCTTCAAGGGTTCTGTACATTGTGTCCACATTTCGATGGGATTAAATGGGTAACTCTCTTAGCTTAGCTAACGAAACAATGGTTTCCGCTTTCCTGTGCTCGTTTTTGGAGGCGAAATCGATTGTGTAAACAAATTTTTGCTAACATTTTTAGTTTTAAAGATACAGGGTGAATGAAAATTGTCCAATTTGGCAAGGGTGCCATATGTCAGTTATTATAAAAGATATTTTCATTATGTAAACACTATTTTCAGAGGATCAACGTGCATCGCCAGACTTGCACTTCGACGTTTCGGCTCCTAGATAACATCATCAGGTCAAAAGAGTGAAATACCGACCTGGATTTGTTTTTTATTACTTCGGTTTGCTTTTTAGTTATTATAAAAATAGTAAGACAAAAGCTGCGTTTAAAATCAGAAATTATTGGTTAGAACTTAGACCTGTTTGTACACAAGGAGA
This sequence comes from Pyrocoelia pectoralis, assembly GCA_036250285.1. Taxonomy (NCBI): domain Eukaryota; kingdom Metazoa; phylum Arthropoda; class Insecta; order Coleoptera; family Lampyridae; genus Pyrocoelia; species Pyrocoelia pectoralis. Next base: position 13,563,743 of record CM070075.1, read on the forward strand.
CAAAGAGTTTGCCGTTTATCCACATTTACGCTTTGAAATGAACGTACCTAGCTATTCCTGAGTCTTGATTCCGGAATTAATATTCCACCTATAATATTAAATCAACACCTTGAAATTTGTAACTATATAAAGAAAAACTTGTATTCTTACATAAACTGTGCTATGGTAACATCACAAAATGTTTATGTCCAACACGTATACTATTTTAATTGAATTTTGCGTGTGTAAATTGTGGACCTGAAGCACATCATGATATCAATTTCCTATCGTAAGGAAAAAATATTACTATCTGTTCGGTCTAAAAAACAAAATTACTTAAGTAGTATCTTTAGGTAATTTATGTGCAGTAATAGTAATAATAATCATTTCGTCTTTGATATTTCAGGTAAATATTTCTCATGAAATTATTTTTCGAAAAGATTATTAAATAAATTGTGTAGCATTAAAACCTACTTATGCATCTCCAGTACAGTTTCATATTATATTTGCAAATGGGAAGCAGTCGGTATTTTAAAGCTATTTAACTATGTTAATGAAATTGCCTCTATCTCTAAAGAATGATTGGAGATTTGCATGGCGTTGGCATATATTAATTTCAAAGATGAAATATAATAATTTTATGCTGTAGAAAAACTCATTTAAAATTACATAGAGATATTTAAATTTTGCAAATCGTGTAGTTTACCATTAAGTTATATTCCCGTCCTTAAGAATTGTACAATTTATTAACGTTTCATTTCAGAAACTCTTTTACAAATGGACAGGCAACAACTTCAAAAATTTGTACAGTATTTAATATCGGAACATCATACGGAAGTGTTGCCTACCGCTCAAAAATTAGCGGATGAAATTCTTCAACAAAAATCCGAAATCAATCAAATTCCTGGTGCTCCAGATCCAACTGCTGGTGCTTCTGCAGATGATGATCACTCTTGGCATCTTGATGAAGAACAAGTGTGTGAACAAGTGAAATCATATCTCTCGCAAGGAACTTATTACAATGCAAATAAACAATTAAATTCCCTGTTTTCGAAGGTAACTTAAAATTGTAATAACGCGACGCGTTTTACACTTTTATTACAGGTTAGAGAAATGCTTAGGGCGCAGGATTCTAATGGGGCTAGAATGTTAACGCTTATTACAGAACAGTTCCTCTCCGATCCTCGACTTCAAATGTGGCGCAATCAGGGAACGCCAATGACTGATAAGTGTAGGCAGCTTTGGGATCAACTTGGTATACGAATTTAAAATTAAATTACTGTAGAAAGTCAAATGTTTTATTTTATAGGGGCGTTATGGGTGTGCATTGTTTTAAATCCGAACAGCGCTCTTCACGAAAAACAACACTGGAAAGCATTGTTAGAAAAATGGACGAGGATAGATGTATGTCCACCTGAAGATCCTGACTACAGACTGCAACAGCCAGGTCACCCCTCGCAGAGAGACTCAGTATGTTACTTGCCTCTTTAAACTTACAACATTTCATGTTTAAAAATCATTTTTAGTTCATAAATAGAGATAGGGATCGATATTATTATGATAGAGATAGAGATAGGTATCTCGACAGAGAAAGAAGGGATAGAAGGGAACGTGAACGAGATAGAGATAGAGGAAGGGATAGACCCTTATACGATTCCTCAGATAGTTCCGATGATGATGATGGGGAATCCAGTTCATATAGCCATAGAAGTAGTAAACGTTTGAGGTTATCGGGAGGGCATGCGAAATCAATTCTACCTGCATTACCAAGAACAATATTCCATAGAGCTTTGGACGCCGTCGGCATGTCTTGGGAAAATATGCACTTGAAAAATATTTTATCTAGCGACACATATTGTTCACATGTACCAGACAGTTCCAGTTCTGGTAGTTTTAATTCTCAAGGACAACCTTTGTGGCATGGTATTTATATTGTAGTTTTGCAAACTTGCGTTGTATAATATTTCTTTCAGAAACTTTATCGTTATGTGCTGCACGTGTAGATTCTCTAAGATCACATGGTCACAGAGAAGCTGCATTAAGATTAGCAGTTTCGGTAGTTCGAACAATGAAACAACAACAGTTAATAGCACAGCGCCGTTGGCACGAGAGCCAACAAACTAGCAGCACAACTAATACCCGCACTCAAGGTAGTAGTTTACAACAATCACCCTGTACCTCAAGATGCAATGGACAAGGTTCGTGTTTAACAACATCTGTGAATGCACCTGCAAATTCTGATGGATGGGTTGGACATCCTCTAGATCCTATTGGTACATTGTTTGATACTCTTGCAGATGCTTCAATTATTCCAGAAGATCAACGTCCTAGAACTCCCACTTATTTAGGTACTTTCATTGTTTTTATATAATTACTGTAGACCTGCATTATGCATAAATTCAAAGAAGTAACATTTGATTATTTGATATTATTTATTATTATTAAATTGGAATTGTCATAATTTTATTTTAATAATATTAATGAATGAGCAATTAAAAAAATGCCTATGCATGCTTCCTTTTTTATTTTCATGAATAAAATTGGATTTAATTATTCAAATGTTACTTCAGTGAATTATATTAGTGAAGTATTTTGACTGTGCATGAAGTTTATTACAGCATTTATATATATTGTTTCAGGGAGTTTTGTATTTTTAGATTTGGTAGGATTAGAAGATCAGCACAATAATTTAAGACCTAGGTATCACCATGTACCTGTGGTCGGTTCACGTGATAGATCAGAAACCTATTTAACATTAGCATTTGAAGTTGCCTTAATCGGTCTCGGTCAACAACGTCTTATGCCTGTAGGACTTTATGCTCAGGTACAATCAATATCTTATTAACATTGTTTTTATACTGGCAATTGTATAAAAATAGTTTAAAAAAGAACTTTATTATTTTATTTGCAGGAAAAGGCCTGTAAGCAGGAAGACCGTTTAATTGCAAAATTACAAGAAATTGATTTGGATAACAGTTTAGTCGCAGTATTAAGAAGACAAGCAATAGTGTTGTTAGAGGGTGGACCTACTAGCGGACTAGGGATTGGCATTCACCCTGAAAGTGTTCCTATGCATACATTTGCACGATTTTTATTTTTATCCCTCTTAAATTATTATCCAGATTTGGCGTATGAAGTAGGTTTGAGAGCGATGCGACTGCCTTTATTGGAAGAACATGAAGATTCTGACGACCCAATGGGCGGCAATCCATCAAGTTCATTAATGATGAGTAGATCACCTCGATGGTTTACTTTAGGACATATCGAAACCCAACAATGTGCTTTAAGTTCAACCATGCTAAGTGCTGCAAAAGGTTAGTGCGATGCTTTTAAATGTACATAAACTATGCAATAGATAAATGAATTACCAGGAAATTAATTGTTAATTTTTGAATGTTTAAATATATTATTTTATTACAGTTTCTTTGAAAATGCATCATATAGACTTATTTATAAGATTTGTTGAATTTTATTGACTTGAGAGAATGAAAAACTCACCCTGTATTGAGTACCTACATTAAAGATTAAATGTTTGAAAGAGTTCATTTATTGCTAAAATCATCCGCCGATGGACATACTTTATTTATAATGTATCCCTTTTGTACTTTTAGGTGAAGTAATGCGTTTAAGAACGGTTTTGGAATCGAGTCAAAGGCATATCCACAGCTCTTCACATTTATTTAAGCTTGCACAAGACGCTTTCCGATTTGCGACACCAGAAAATGGTCCACGTCATCCTACGCTTTTGAGTGTTGCGTTCGAACTAGGACTCCAAGTATGTGCTTAATTTTTCTATTATTAAATTTGATGACAATGTAATTGTGTAGGTTATGAGAATGACATTATCTTCATTGAATTGGAGAAGACGTGAAATGGTACGTTGGTTAGTGACATGCGCTACAGAAGTAGGAGTTGACGCGCTAATATCATTAATGCAAAACTGGTATCAGTTCTTCACTGCTACCGAAGCAACTGGTCCAGTAGCGACTACTATAATGTCGCATAGTACTATGATGCGTCTAAATTTATCATTTAGTCAACAAGAAGAACTGTCCGGTTGTGCGAGAACATTGGCACTACAGTGTGCTACCAAGGACCCTCCAAATTGTGCCTTGAATGCGTTAACCTTGTGTGAAAATGAGGCGTTGGCATTTGAAACTGCGTATCAAATTGTAATCGATGCGGCCTCTCATATTATGACATCATCTCAACTTTTCACTATTGCAAGGTATATGGAACATCGTGGTTATCCTACCCGTGCTTATAAATTAGCAATGCTTGCCATGAAGAATGTACATCTTGCTTACAATCAGGTCAGTTATAATACGTTAAGCGGGATATTTCACAGAGAAACTTACTTATTATTTATTTAGGACACCCATCCTGCCATAAATGACATTCATTGGGCCTGTGCATTGAGCCATTCTTTAGGCAAGAGCGAATTAACGAACATGATTCCTTTGTTAGTAAAGAATGTTCAGTGTGCAACTGTATTATCTGACATTCTTCGTCGGTGTAGCATGACGGCACCAGGTATATCATGCCCACATCCACCGGCCATGGATAATGGAAAACATCACACTCATCCACACCGAAGTCGAGGTTGTACTGCGGCCATAAAACCTTTATCTTATGACAGACCTCCACTCCGACAGCTTTTAGAAGCTGCAGTTGCAGCGTACATCAATACTACTCATTCAAGATTAACACATATCTCACCTAGGCACTACGGTGATTTTATAGACTTTTTAACAAAAGCTAGGGACACGTTTATATTAGCACATGATGGTCATGCACAGTTTTCTCAGTTAATTGAAAACATGAAAGTCGCTTATAAAGGAAAGAAAAAGTTAATGTTTCTTGTGAAGGAACGGTTTGGCTGATATAACTCAAAAAAGTGGTTTTTGTAGTTGTACAGAAATAAGTAAAGTGATATATTTATTGTAGTATTTTCGCGTAATTACTTGATAAGAGTGGGAGGAGCATGTATCATTACTAATTAGGTGCAAAACATTGAATACCTAAAAAGAATTATTGCATTCACATAAATCAAATTTATGCAGTGTGTATTTCTCAATTGAAAAAAAAAAGATTATATTAATTTCCTTGGGTTTTTCTGTGTCCCATTCGTAAATAGCAAAATTTTACCGAAAAAAGGGGAAGGGGATGGTTTTTTATGATTACCAAAATAGAAAATTTCCACATTTATTTTATAGTAATGCATTTTTTTTCTTCTAATAATTGTATACCAAATTTCTCTTATTCTATAGTACTTTGGTTTTATACTTACAGGCAGTGAACTGCATGTTTTTTAATTCACTTATAAGCAAAAGTATTTATCTTAAATTTAATAAGCAGTTTGAGTATATATTAGCAACTGATTATAATACATTTTAGTAATAAATAAAAGTTGACTGAATGTATTTACCGTCTAATATGTAAGAAACAAAAACTATATTTATATCTAAAGAACTTGTGGTTCACTTTTGCTTTGTTAACCTTAGAAATGTCATATTTCAAAACACACTGTATAAAAATTTGAATTTTTTTTATAGTTTTCACTTGGAGTAATATTGTACTTGTTACGTAAGTAAAAGCTAGTTATTCCATTTCCAATAATCGAACAGACAATACTGTAAATGAGAAAATTATTGCTTTAGTTTATGACTGCTTTATTAATCTTTTAATAATAGACTGATTTTTTTAATTAGATTTGGCTAATGGAGGTCTAGACTGACATAATTGAGCTATTCGTAATTCGTATATTTTGTATTTGTTGCATGAAATATGTTGGTCTAAGATTTGTGAAATTTTATATACATGTAGGTATGTACTATATGCGATCTCATGCCAATAGGCAGTTATGGTAGTATTATTTTCATGTATGTAGCTAATCATTATAGGTAAGTTACATGAAATATGACGAATATCGTATAATATGAAAAACACCGAGTTTTTCTACAAGGGTTCGGCAAAAATGGGTTGATATCAATGTGTTGTAAATATTATACTAAGTTCGTCTTAGATTCGCAATTAGTTGTTTATGTTTGTTTAACCAAAGATTGTTGTTTGTATATTTGTGTATATAATTATTAAAATTATAGGTGATAATCATAACATCTCGTGAACAAGTGGCAAGAAGCTAACTTTTCTACATCTAAAAATCACTACAAATTTTCTTTATTATCGAGTAAATCAACTTATCATATACATAATTGGATTGTATATTTAATAGAAATTAAAATGTAATTTTCTTTTATTATGAAGAAGCTTGTGTCTTAGTTTTGGTTGTAGAAACTAGTTTCTTTTGCCACAACTACAAGGTAAATGCTTCCTGTTATTTATATAATATACAGTATATATCGATAAGTACAAAATAATATTTAAAAGTAGCAGTCGACCAAGCTATAGTGCGATGTCAGCTGTGTATTCCATTTAAGCTACCTCTGCACCTCATCTATTAGAAATGATCGGCTATCAACCAACACTACAATAAACTTTATATTATACATAAAATATGGTTATTAGAGTAGACGAAACTTGGGTTATTTCAATTGTAGTATTGGTTGACTTTTGGAGCTATTGACTGAATTATTTATTAAGAGTACCGAAGGTCTTGAAAATCAAAAAAATATCGTTTAAAACAGTATATCTTTACTGTTTTCTCAAGACATTATAAGAAGTTATTCGGCCTCTCGATATCAAAGGATGTAAGTAGAATTAATTTGTTTCGTCGCAATTTTTATACAATTATTTATTGAAAAGGAATGGCAATATTGTTAAAATAGGTAACACGAGTAATTAATGTATGCATCGATGTCGCTGCAAGTACTTTGTTTATAACTAATATTTTTTGAATCTGTGATTTAGACATTTTACCATGATTACTGTTATTTTATGAGTTGGTTATCTTTTGTTTTTTATTTGGTTTTATCTCTTCTATTTGGTGACTAAATTTTACTGTTAAAAAGTTGTTTTGAAATACTGAAATAAGTGATAATTTTAAAATGTGTATATATATATAATAGTTCGGCCAAATTGGCACATTCCAGTACAGTAAAATTACTTTTTATTAGTTGTTGTGTTGTGTTTTGTGTAAATTGGTAGAGAAGAATGTTGTATATATTGCCAGAATTACTTCGCTCATTGTTTGTTAAACAACAGATTGCAATCAGTGCATTCAATTTGTCTGCGTGTACGAATGATTTATGATTATTTTTATGATAAATAAAAATATTTGTAATGCGAAATAACATTTTTGTCTTGAATTAGCAACTATTATCTATAATAGTATAATTATCTCATTACTATGGTTTCCTCCTTCGTCCTTGTATACTGATGCATGCTTCATTTTGAGGATAACAAATCACGGAGATTGAAGGGAATTCATCTGTATTTACCGGACTCACAACGTTCGTCCTTCAAACCTAAAAATTCGCCACAAAAAGTGTCACTTTAGCTACTTATAAAATAATATACTATTGTCTGTTGCGCTTGTTTTACAAAAATAAAAAAAAGTAAAAAATGCCATGTTATAATAACTTTTATTCCATAAAATGGATATTTGCTATATTTCATAATTTTCGGACACCCTGCACTTTTGATTTTGAAATCACTCTTCAACTTACAATTACAAATAAATAAACTAACTAACTAAAGCTACTTATAAATTATATGAATTATATTTTTAATCCAGATATCTATCAAGATCGGCTAACTTATCTTCTAGTAGGACAATTTCAACGTTTAGTTCATGAATTTCTGAATGATATTCAGATTGTAAAGCTTGGTATCTGTCACTAGTATCTTTCAATATTTCTGTAAGTGATTTATTCTTTGCTAAAATATGTCGCACCTCTACTTCTTCAACATCCTTCTCCTGTTTTAATGCATCCAACTGACTATGTAATTCTTGTAATGTCTTTTGATTAATTTTTTTGCGTTGTTTCTTTATTGTTGTGGGAGATTCGCTTTCTTCATCTGAAGAGGTATCTATGCATATAACTGAAATTTGTTTACGTTTCCTGGACTTTTCGTGTGTAGTTAACATTTTCATGGATTCCTCAAATAATTTTTTATTGTGTTCCTCTATACACCGTTGCAAGTCTTTACAACTAGTGTCCCAAACTTTCTTCGTATTTTCTATCAAGTTTTTATATGTACTGATAATCTGTTCACGTTCTTCCGTATAATTTAAACTCTCCTGTTCAATTTCTGTGCATAAGAAAGCTAAGTAATTTTGTAACGCTTCCAATTCAACATTTTGCGCCAGTGTAACAGAATCTTCTAATTCAATGGCTTGCATGATATTTGCAAATTTATCATTTTTAATGCGCTTCACTGGTTGCTGCTGCTCTATAATAACATCTTTCGCAATCGCGGAGAAATTTAAAACGTGTTGGGTTTCATCAAACATTTCTTTTACAGGGTTTATACACACGATCATTGAAATCGATTCATTTCCTAATAAAGCATTTTGAAATAATTGGGTAAGTTTCGAATCACGAAATGGGATTAGATTTGAATTTTTACACTTTTGCGAATCCCTTATTGCATGAATACAGCGACCGAGGACCAAAAGTGAGGCATTAATATTATTAGATTCTTTCAATCTATCACCGACGTTGTTAGTATTTTTAAGTCTTTCAGAACCGGCCAAATCACAAAAATTAAAAGCGCTAACACTTACTCCATCTTTGGTATTCGATGCTTGAGCTAATTTAATTGTAAAGATGGAATGTGATCGACTAGAATGGTCATTAACTGAAGTGGCGGCGTAATTTAAATTTTGTAACCCATACTGCAATAAGTAATAAGCTTCCGAGGCAGAAGTTACGTTTATATGCTGTAAGTCCTTGATGTATGCATTATTGTTGAAATATACTAAACGTAACTTTTTCCTCTGATGGGCAGGTTTTGGTTCAGTAGATAATAAATCGTAAACATATTCATTGTAAATTTCGGCAAAGGAAATCCATACACTTAGGTGTATATCACTGATGTCATCATCGATAATTGCAACAGGATTATCCTCCAAATGCTGTTGCATGATACTGAAATACAAATTATTATTATTATTATAACCAAATAATTGATTACTGCTAAACTATTCGTTTAAAAGCTGTAATATTTTAGGAATAAATAAAGGGGCCCAAGGAGGTTCTCAACATGTCAAATTATATAGGGGTTCCATCAAAAAAATTTTTTTGTTTGCGTCAAGTTATTGAAGCATCCTGCATATGTCAAAATATTTTCGTGAAATGCGCCCTTAACAATAATATTAACAACTGCGTTTGAATGAAACTCCTAACTTTTTTGGTCTCGGTACCTACTATAGAAGCCCGATGCACTGTTGAAGGACCGTATATTAGGATAATATCTGTGGGTTATTGATGATTATTGGTACATAATATGCTTATTTATATAAAGCAAGGTATGTACCCTACATATACATGAGATGTTTCATTTAAATAAAAAAAAAAAACAGTTCCATTTCAAGTTAATGTTCTAGTATCTAGAAAGTTCCTATTATACCAATAAATAATAATACAGCCACACCTGGGTTATTGACTCATAATGTTAGCTAGAAGACCCTGTATAATATATACTATGTATTTGTAACAAATGAATATTGGTCAAGTGAATATTTGCGACATAATTTGTCATATTTTATGGATATGCAATATGTTGACCAGAATATTCTGCGATTTATATAACTGCGCATGTAGGATATATCCATCCTGTACATCTTGGGATAACTATAGAAGAAATGAAAAATAGTTACCTGTATGTCTTTAGATGGGAGGGCCGATCACCATATTGGCTCATTATGTAATTCACCCTTGACCTTTCCTGGAGACCTTCTGAAGATGGTAACTTGATGATACCGCCAGAAGGTGTAGGTTTAATGTGTGGTTCACGTGGTAACTTTGGTAAAGTTTGAAAGACATACTCGAGCGCTCTAGGAACAATACCAGGTTGTGTAGGAGTTCCCAAAATAGTAAAAGTTTTGCCAGATCCGGATGCACCATATGTCAACAAAGTACAATTAATACCCTTAATAAAATTGATCACCTTCTTTTCAATAAAGTCTATGTAAACATCACTTTGGGTAGAACAAGAATCAAAGATTTGGGAAAATTTATACATTTTTATTATTTTTCTATCCGGTACTTTACATTGAAGTGTGTTGTTATTAATGGTATACAACTTTTCAAAGTTTTCGGCCTTTTTTATTCTAAGATACACACGTAAGTAGTTGTCCTGCAATTTAAGTAAAATAAATGATGTTTACCTATCACTGATTTATACAAGTACCTACTTCATTAGAATTATCCTTTGTAGTGCCCTCCTCATTATCACTAGGTGTTGGATAATTTTGAGCTAATATACTTAATACACGAGGATTTAAGTACGATATATTACCAGATGTGACTTGGCCATTAGACATTTTTGTAATAATAAACACAAACCATAAGGTTTAGTGATTTGTGATAATAAATTTATCTTTTTTTTTAATTTAAATTTTCAGCGGTCGTGAAGTTTAATTTTGTAGTGTCACGTGTCCCGATTATTTAAAAGCAACGTTGCCAAGCTGCCCATGGATTTTAACGAATAAAAAACTTTTGAACTGAAATACAAAGATTAGGGAGTAATCTTTGCTGAAATAATAACTAAAGCGCAGACAATTTTGAAGGTTTTCTGTGACTAAAGATAAATTTCAAATTTTGATATGGAATTTATTTAAATAAACAATAATTTAATGTCTTAATAGCAATAGAAGAAATATTTGATTTCATTAACATAGGATGCTATGAAAACAAAACCGCATATTATCATCTGTCAACAAATTTTTCATGTTTTAAGTAACAAAAACATAAGTTGATTAATTTTGTCATTACTCGATCACTATGCTATTGAATTTCACAAACAACGAAAAGGCTGATATATGTTATTAAAACATGAAACTATTGTTTATTTAAATAAATTCCATATCAAAATTTGAAATTTATACATTGTTGAATTCAGAAAAATTTTCTCTTTTTGAAATTATAAAAAAATTGTCGGTATTTTAGAAAAAAATTTTTTTTTGTTCACCAAGAATGGCTCAACAAAAAAAATGTTTTTTTGCCCTATAATATAGAATACGTAATGCTCAATAACTTTCAATTTAAATGTTTTTTTCTAAAGTTATTAGTTTAGGAAAAATCGTCTGGACATTGCAAGTCAAACCACCCTGTATAGTCCGAATTAAGTTGGCAATACTCCTGTCATCTGTGTCCTGTCATCTGTGTCCTGTCATCTGTGTCCTGTCATCGGTATCCTGTCATCATTGAACTGTACGCTTAGCATGCGCTTAGCATCATGATACAAGCTTAAAGTTGGGGCAAAGCAAAAAGCGTTGCACGTCACGAGTATTATATACATGTCAACACTGTTGTCATATGGATTAAAACGAAATAGAATAAAATACGAAATGGAAGACAATAAATGACAGATGTCCTTGGTTGCAACATTGTAATTTTATTTATGATGCTGCCAACTTGTCGAATTATTTTACCCTAGAATATTACCTTTAATGACAATCCGAAAAATTAGCATTACATTGGTACTGTTTTTACGTCATATGTCACGTGCAACGCTTTTAGGATTGCCGTGACTATAGCATACAGTTCAATGCCTGTCATCTATATTTCGTCAATCCGTCATGCTATTGAAATGTCATTTTTAGGTTAATGTAATCGAAATAATGAGATGTCTGATGTCGGTATTGTGAATGCATGAATCTAAATGAAAAAACAACTTAAATCGACAGAAAATTTAACAATTAATCTTTCTAACCCTATCGGCTAAACGCTAGCACTTAAACGCGTGCGTTCAACTGAACGTGTCTGAACCTGAAGCAAGCGGCGCGCTCTATGAGTATTGCCAACTTAAATTGGAACTTACTAGAATCTAGTTATTCCACGATTCATCGGGGTCCCAGACTTTTGGGTTGTCACAGCTTACACAACTCTATCTGTAGCTGGGTCACAAACCACTAAAAGTGGACTAGAAAGCCTATCATACCAACATGAGAACTATCTGTACATAAGATGTGAGCACGATCGAAGGAACACTCAAATGTAAAAAGATTCTATTGGATACCTTTACAAACATTACTACAATACAAACAAACATTTGACACTTTAAACTTTAAAGTCAATCATGAATAGTGTGCAATACAAATCCACCCGGCAGTTGTCAATCGATTAACCATGCACGTGACACGTGTTAGAAAATAAGAACACATCTACGCTGCTGTCAATGAGAATTCTCGAATATGGCTGTATGGCATGGGGAAGATATACGGCGTACCTCCAGGTAGCAGAAGGAAGACGAAAAGGTAGCAAAAGAAAAAGAAGGCCCGGTGGGAAAATATTAAAGTGTTGAAAGCTGACACGAATAGGAAAGAACACTTAACTCCCCACCCTTACAAGCTGAGTAGATGGACTTAGGATTACGAGAGTATCCCAGTACTCTAATGTTACTTACATAAGTAGATAAGTTAATTTAGTTTTTAGTTTGTCTAAAAAAACCGGAAACATTTATCACTTTAATGGGAAACTTACTTCTTCCCTCACGCCACCGACCGCAGGCTTTGAACTACAGTGTTGCTTCCATCCCATTTTAATTCGTGGTAGGGAAAAGAATTAGTTCTATATATAATTCGTAGTTCAAATTCATCAGGTCAAATGATCAACCAAAACAAAATTAATTTCATTTTAAATTAACTGTCAAACATTTAAAATTAATTTATTATTAACTTTCGACATTTAACAAAATATTTAATGATGTCTTATAACGATGACGATTTAGTCAAATTAATAGAACTTCATAAACAATATATTTACAATGATAAACGAAGGTTGGGATGTTTACAAGATATAGGTGTGCAGGTGAGAAAATATTGTTATTTTTTACATAAATTAAACTACTTATCACGTAAAACTATTCGATAAAGTGTAAAATTGACTGTAAAAACCTTTACAACGTCTTTAAGCTTGACAGGGTGCTTCTCGCTATTGTTCTTGAAGTATCGTCACTTTGATTTATAAAAGCCCTTGTTCTTTTATTTGTAGAAGAAGAGTCACTTTAATATTGTTTTAAGACTAAACTGTACATTCAGCAATTTGTATAACTATTTTACGAATTCGATGTGTACCCAATTTTTCAACAGTCGTTTCTTTCACATTTTCAATTTAACCGACTTCCTTTGGTCCATTGGTCATTGCTCTCGAAGTTTTGACAAACCACAAAATTTTTAAACACAAAAAAACTCCCAGTGAGGTAATTTTTCATTATCACATAGCTGTACAATTGTAAAATAACCATTAATCACACATTATTTATTATTTTACACAAATGATTATATCACCTAACACACCTCTTTTACTGTGTAATTTAGCGAATAGCAAATTATAGAATTGGCAGGAGTGCCAGTCGTAAAATGTATTAAACTGACCTTGTCAAATATTGATTTTTCTCCCTTATAGTCAACATGAAGGGGTGAAGTTTGATGTATTCTGTTATTTGAACCTAGTATCCCTATAATGTGTTCATCCTCAGCATTATCCAGTTAATTTGAAGTTTAAAATTTTATTAAAGAAAAATTGTAGTTTTCACCATTAGTATTTTACCACAATGTTATAACACCAATTATATTTCAGCACAGTGAATTTGGTAATGAAAATTTGTGTGAAAGCAAGTCAGAAGTACAAAATTTCCAATCAAATACTGAAGAAAATAAGCAATATTCAAACAATATTATAAATAAGGACAATGAAGAAGGCAGTCAGGTATGATTATTTTGTTTTTTAGCTTTGTTTTTTCTTTATGTAGAATCTCAAAACAAAATCTAATTTGAGTAGAGGTAAGCTTATTAATTTAGTCATTCTACGTATATTTTTTTGTTTGGTAATTCCTTATACTTATTACTATTTAATTAATGTTTCGCATTTTATTTTTACCAATAGGTACATTATTTTTTTACTTTACTTTAGCTTAGCATTAAAGCTCGTAGCCTTGTATTTGTTATGCATTTTAAAGAAATTGGTAGCATCGGTTTAATGAATATTATTTATTTAATAATTATGCCATTGTATTTGTTAAGCGAAGCAAAATAGTAATCGTCATTGAATAACACTGACTTGTCTCTTAACAAATTTAGCCGTTTAGTTTTGATCAACTGTGAACATGAAAGTTCTATATATTTAATCGTGTTTTTGTTTTTAGTGGCTATTAATGGTATAGCTCAACCTTGAAGCAACAGTGCATGTGAATTATTTATGAGAGAAATCAAAGTTTCCTTTTATTCAATGAAAGTAGTACTAAGTATTTCTATTAATTACATGGGAAAATGGTATGAGGTTTAACCAGAGTATGCGATGAAACATTAATTCCGTAAAATAAAATTTCCTCTGCTTGATATAAATATGAGTTTAATATTATGAGCTGTTTATTGATTATTGATTATTTCACAATGTTGTTGTTATTTCTAATATTATTGGTGTTTCTTTCTCTATTTCATGGAACCATTTCGAAAAATATTGCTTTCCCCTTTTTTCCAACTACCCATGATAAAATTTAGGTACAAAAAATAGACAAATATAGCATTAAATATATCACAATATTTCGTCAAACAAATATTGTAATTTTTTCTACTTGTAACCCATTGATTTTATAGTTCATTTGTGTGTATAAATACAAATCATATTTATTGCTATCAAAATTGGAGAAATAATTCTGCTAAAATTAATAATTATTAGAAAAATTAGTACATTGAGGTGTACTGATTCTACCCCCTTTGCTCACGGAGGAGTGAACCAATTGAATTGAATCGTTGTAACTTGTAACCACCCTTGTTATATGAAAATCACAATTTGCTAAATACATAATTCAAAACAATTTATGCATAACTAATGCTATACGGCTATAAATTTTATTAGCAATGTTACATACATGAATTAGTACATACCATAGATATCGCGCACATACAATGTATACATACATAATGTATTGTAAAAAGTTTATTTTTGAAAATAGTCCAATTTTTGTTCTTCCATCGCGTGCGTTGATACAGTAATGTTCTTATCTTTACTCGTAGGATTTAAGATAACCTTTGTAAATCCTTAAAGAACGAAAACAGCTTATTATACATTCTAAGAATATGGTTAAAAGTTCCCAAACCTTTATTTAAAATGACGTTAAAACCGAGTATAGTGCGAATATTTTGTTGTTAAATGAAATGTTTTTTTACGTTGTAAAAATGTAAACTATAGGAAGTTCTAGGGACCAGACTATTATGACGTTATACCCGAGTTGACGCTATATCTGATGATGTTATAAACAAGTTCTACTATTATAGATTACTTTGAATATAACAGACACTCCGGACTAAAAAATCCACCAATCACAGACAATGTTTTTCATAAACCATTGAATTGCAGAATTTCATAAATATTTTATTGGATAGATACATCGTTTTTGAAGTTATTAATATCCTCACCCTTGTAATTGATATCCATTACTGCATTAATAAATAATGAACTCACATAAATAATTAGAATACTTGAACACATAGATTTATTTGGGAAAATTTAATTTGTGTCGACAAAAGCCAGTTTCGAATTCTACGAAAGACTACAAACATAGAAAGTTTTTATAAAGTAAAGGAATAGCATTATAAATGTAATTTATATGTACTGCATTGTACCATTAATAGTTCTGAACGAAACTTTAAATAAGACTTAACGTTCATAATTTGTTTTTTTTCCATTCTCTTGAATCATTTTATTTTTTTAGTGTATGCATATAGAAAATATTCATTAAACTTTTATTTTACATTGCCAGCTATACATATATTACTTTTCTAGAATTTTCCATTAGTGGAACAGCTTGATTTAAGTAGTTGCAATGGTTCATTAGCAAAGGATAAACAGGCTTTTATTGATAAAATTGCAAATTCGGAAAATCCATTATCTTTTCAATCGGTAAGCATGATTTTATTTTGGGCCAGAGAGCGGATTGATTTAATTTAATTTATGAAATTACTTTTACTCTTTTTTTTTGAAATGATGAAGCGAAATTTTAATTTGTGTTTAGGATGGTGGTAGTGGCAACACAATGCTTCGTTATGGCGAATTTAGTCCCAATAACCCTCACTTAAGAGTAGCGGCAGTACCTTATCTTGGGCTTGGGGAATACGAACAAAGAAAAGTTCTTATTTCTAAACAACGTCAAGCTGATTATAATGCACATATTTCAAAGGTAGGTACTTCTATAACATAAAAAAGAGATCAATATTTTAAAAACTGATGATCTTATGTTTGTAAATCATTTTTCTTGTATATTTCCATTTGTCATAATTTAATCAAGAAGGAATTTGTTAATAATTCTATAGACTTATGAAATAATGAAAATTAATTTGTTCAGATTCAGAGATTAATTATGTTGAACTTTGAATAATTGAGTTGTAATTACTTTAAATGATAACAAACATGTTTCTTTATTCATTCTGAAGTTTACATAGCTGTATCATCATCATTAACTCAATGATTAATTATGTGGTATATTGATTTGAGCATCATATTCATATCTGTACTTTATAATAATGTTTTTATTCTCTTCAAGTGCTGTGCTATAATTATATACAGTTCTTTTTAGAAAAATGACTTGATAAAGAGTAAAGTCAATAATTTTTTTGTTGAAACACTTCCCTCAAAAAATAAAGGTTATAACAAAGCTGTTCAGACAGACATCCAGAATATACACCATAAGATAGTAAGTTTTCTGAGAGATTATAATAATAATTTTTTTATAAGATAGTGCTCTTAGGTTCAGTATGAATTACGTTCGCATAATCCACCTGAAAAAGAATTAAGTCCACAACCAGTTTTCATTCCAAGTAATAAGATGCACAACAATCGCAGTCCTATTTTGCGTAGATCGGAGCATAGGTTTTCATCTTCACAAAATGTAAGGCCGGAAACGAGTAAACCTAAAAGTATTTTATCATCACGGAGGACAGAGTCGATGAGAGGTATTTTTTGAAATGTATTTTTTTATAAGCTCTAACGCTTTATTAACTCTAGATTACCATTATTCATATGTGCCAAGCATTTTAGATGGATTTAGTTATGAAGACCGTGCAGAACTCATTGAAAAGGTAATTGTACATAGTTAATTTTTTCTTGGGGGGAGAACCAACCCGGGAGTAGCTCCGTCAAATTGAAGTTCTTTTTATTTATGGATATTTGCGCAACCCGTTTTAAGTTTGTACTTCTCATTTCATTTCTTCTTCTAGTGCCATTAGGATTAGCTTTTGGTTTTAGGATTTTATTGCATCTGCTGCTGTTCATTCAGGATAAGTTAATAGGTTGTTGTTTGTGTGTGACCCAGGTATTTAAGCTTGTGTCGTTTTATAGGTATTGGTTGTTCAACGTGCCCCATTTTCAGAAATATCTGTTTATTTGTAATTATAAGTGTCCTTCTTGCTTCTACACATTTGAACATTTGGGTGTTAAGGGTACATGTTTCTCAGCCATATAGCTGCACTGACCAGGAGTGAGATTTTGTAAATTGCTCTCAAGCGTTAGGAGCAAGTTGAGGGTTGCTCAGTAGCACTTGAATTTCATGACGGGTACTGTGGCCTGCCCTATTTGTGTGTATATGCAAATCTGGCCCTAGTTTACTGTAATAATATTTGTTGTGCAATCATGATCATGATCACTTACCTACACTTGACAATTTTAAAATATAGTATAGATATCTGCAAATGTGAATGCATCGCGTTTGAAAGAAAGTGTGAAAAAAAGTTGATCGATTGATGTTAAGGTTTATATTTTCTTATTCAATTAATAAAGAACCTTAAGAGCTAAAGAGCCTTAATGCTCCAGATTGTCTGTTCCACGAATGAAAGGAGCTTCTCAATAGCTGCCAATAACGCAAGCTGACAACCTCATAATTTAAAATACAAACTAGTGATCCGCCATATTGTATCCAATTTATATGGACATATGCATCGTGGTACTCTGTCATATATAGGGACTCCACTGAAAAATACAGTGGCTTTACTACAAACAGTGGTGACAATCGATGTATCGATTTTTATTGGCCTGGTATACGCTATACGACCGCCATTAAGAGGCAAATTTTCTTTGTTCACCTTTGATCAACATGTGATTTTTATTTGGATTTAGCAAGTTGCTAGGATACCACTGTTGAGTTCATTTGTTTAAGGTGTTTTACAACGGATAAGATTGTCGCGAATAATACAACCCCGCCCAAAATTTTGCCCAATGGTGAATGGGTGCAGCTAATTGCTGCTTGTCGTCACTGTTTGTTGTAGAGTCACTGTACTGAAAAACGGTCACCTGTGCAATGCAAACGCATGTATGAGTAAGTTTCAAGTGCTACTGTTCTGAAACTGTAGAAGCTCCTGAAAAATGGCAACCAAGGACCAACTTTTTGTGTTTTGCATGAAACTTGCAGTGCCAAGGTTTAAAAAGTTTAAGTTTTGTGGTTGTTATCTCACAAAGTTGCCCAAATAATCCATGACGTCAATTTGGGGCAGATTTTTGATGACTGATAACTTTGAAACAAACTCTTCTAGAAACATATGTTTTGGTGAGCTAACTAAACCAATTACTTTTCTGCCATTTTCAATTCAAATTCAACTGCAGTCTTACATTTATATGTCAATTAATGAGTATTAAGTCAATAATGACAAATGCATATTACGTAAGCAACTCCATAGCACCCTAATATTCGGTACTGTTCTGGCGGATATCGTATTTAAGTTTTGTGTTTCCAGCACCTGGTTGGGTTTATTGCATCCCTGTTTGATTTTAAAGGCACTGGCAACTCATAGTTGTTATATGATTATTGTCATTCATATGCAATTATACTCAAATATCCTTCGTTGCTTTCTGCTTCGTTATGATGTTGATGATGTAATAGTCTCTCCCTCTTTGGGAATGAATTTCTTGACCCTAGAACAAAAAATTCCCTTGTTCTTATCAGCTCATTAATCTAAAGCGGTTGGTGGATCATTTATTCCAGTAATCATTTGACCCTACCTCCATTCCACAGGATGTCACGAACTTTACGTTGTGAGGAGTGGTGGGTCAGAGTATATCATTTACAAAAATTTAATTTAGTTACTTGTTTATTTACTTGCTGCACATTTTCTATTTCATGTATGTATTAAACTAATTGAATGTAAACTTACGTTATGTATTAAACTAATTGAATGTAAACTTACGTTATGGAACTTTTTGCTGCAATTATAACATAAATTTATAAATGTACATTATGCATATTCATAATTGTAATGCTGTTGCATTGATAGGAACGTTTAAAACGAGAAGCTTATCAGTCTGAATTGCGACAACAAATAGAAGAAAAAAGAAGATTGGCTGCATTGAGGGATGAACAAGATCGGCGCGAACAGGAATTAGAAAATAAAAGATTTGAACAACAGTTGCTGAAAATGCAAGAAGAGCAATATAGGGAGGAGCAGTATCGGGCTCAAAAAAATCAAGTGGTATGTTGTTTTTATGAACTAAACATTTTCTTTTATTTTAAAATTTCTGTTTTTGACCTTTTTTAGAAGAGATAACAAATGATCTTGTATAAATTGAACTAATCTTGCTGTATTCGTACGATTTGGAAGTTATAAAGAATGTTGTGTCCAGTGCTGTTATTGGATTCAAGCTTTTGTTCTATTTTGTTGTTTTGATAATAAATATGCACTTTCTCTACGTAAAATTTTTATTATCGTACGATTAAATACTTCTAAAGTTGTCTCTACAACGACAAATAGAATTAACGATTTTATTTGATTCTAGTTTCGTAGAACAAGCGAAGATTTGAAGTTGTACAGAGATGATCAATTGGACAGATCATTTAGGAAGCATGCCGATTCGGAGAGTAGCGTGACAAGCCTTCGAAATACCAAAGTTGCCTCCAAACAATTATCCCATTATTCTCCCCCAGTGTCACGTAGAGTGCCATACTCCTTTAATATTCCCTCAACTTCCGCATTTGCCAATCCAACAAATAGGTATAATAGTTCATTCTATGATAGTTATAAAAAAGACAGTTTTACACGAAAAAATTTTTGTAGTAGGTCAGAATCGGTAAATCGTGATGAACCTCGAAGCCGTTCAAATTCTTTTAATCGTTACGAAACTGCTCTTAACCGTCATGAATCATTAAGTAGAATAGATTCGTTACAACGACAAGAATGGCTAAATCGTTTGGACTCTTTAAGTATTAAAGATAGTATATGTAGAGTGCCTCGGAGGCACAGTGCAACGCAACAAGACTTAAGTTTAATGAGACGAAGCCCTAAATCTCAAAGAAGTGATAGAAGTAGTTGTAGTAGATTGGACGATCCACTTCCAATTCCTATTCTAAAAGCACATTCGCCAGTTGCCAAAGATCTGAAGAATTCTATTGCAATAGATTCAAGTAAGCGAAGTACCGATACTGTTAGAAAGCTTGAAGACCGTTGGCAGGTTGGTAAATATATACATTGTGTTTTATTTTATACATTAACAATTTTAAGGTACCTGCCGTCCAACGAAACATAATAACTCACAGTGATCCTGGAGATGGACAGGGACGAAGTATTTTAACTCAGTTAGGTGCGATACGCCTTCAGTTGCAAAAAGAACAACTAAGAATGGACGAAACGTTACGGAAACGTGGAATTTCTCAACCTAAGGCTGTTTAAATATTGTAATTTTTT
The DNA here is from genome assembly GCA_036250285.1 of Pyrocoelia pectoralis. Lineage (NCBI taxonomy): Eukaryota > Metazoa > Arthropoda > Insecta > Coleoptera > Lampyridae > Pyrocoelia > Pyrocoelia pectoralis. The sequence continues at coordinate 13,584,516 of CM070075.1, forward strand.
TATTATTATCGCATTTCTTCAAATATAAAGTTTACTAGTTATTTATATTGTTAGACTTTATATTTATATTATAGATTGAACGATAATAATAACATTAATAATGCGAGTTGGTATTAAAATATTTTACCTATGTATATAATAGTTAATAAATTAAAATTTTATCATCCGTTAGCGCAAATCGTTGGATGGATCAAAATGGATGGGTACTTGTTAGTTCTACAATTGTGATAATTAAAAATGTGGTAATTTATAAGTGATAAAAAATGCATTTCAGACAGAGTGAATGACTGTGAAATTGTTATAACAATTATTTTGATAGCGATTGAATTAATTCAGTTAAGTTTCTGATACACCTGTAATCAGTAAGTGTTTTCATTATCGTGGTTCAAATGAACTTTTTGTTGTAAAAGTATTCTTGTTCAACAAGTAATTCATGTTAGACAAGTTTTCAATTTTAATAAATTTTCTAAGGGATACAAAACGGAAAAATGCTTTCTTTTTGGATATAGAGCTTTGAATTTGTAGTTATGAGAAGTACCATTTACCAAGAGTATATTCTGAATTTACGCTTACTCAGGTCAGGTAATCGTTATTTGTTTGATGAGTTGATTAATTAATTAATGGCCACCTTCACTAACTCAAGTTTACTTTCAGTGGTTCATATTTATCATAAATCTTTAGTATGAATGAATGATGTTTGGTATGTTGAAAGATCTATGCTTTGGTAGAACCCCAAAGATTAAGATAACATTATTGTAAGAGCAGTGCTAATAATCATGCAGTGAATGAATGCTAGATAAACATGTAACTCCAATCATCACTAATTGCATTCGTCTTCATATTAAATATGCTGTCCATTAAAACACAGTATGTACATACTTGTCGTGGAAAATTCTCTATTACACTGACTTGATAACAATTTTAGCGAGAAATATACTTAGTGTGGTGTTTTTTTCGTATTTATTTTTGACTGCAGTGTCTAAAGAGGCTTTGAATCCTCGGCTAAACAATATTCGTGGATCTGGATCTGTACTGCATCCTCAGTAGTTCTATTCTTTCTGTTTTCTTTGTTCATCCGCTCATTTCTTCTATCTTTAATCTCTTTTGAATTCTTTTCCCAGTTATTCAAGTTAACCTATATTTTTGACGCGCCTATTAGATCTTCATTAAGTATCAAACGCCTAGTTGTTATACTATAGTCTCATTATTGGCTGTAAAAAAGTCTCGCTATGATCTTCGCCACTTTTTAGAAGCACGGTCGGCATTGTTCAACATTGTGCGGGCAACGATCTATTTCTATTGAAATTGTGCTTCACATTTTCTAAGTGAGATTATGACCTAATTTCTTCTAGAATTTGTCAGTCACTTCTGAGTTAGTTAGCTAGTGTTATTATCACATTTCACTTTACTCAATCAATCATTTTTGGGCAGCTGCTCTAGCACTCATAAAAAATTCACATTTGCCAATCTTGGAGGATTGATTTGCTATTATAAGTTTTTTCTATAGTGGAACTGAATATCTCTCAAAAACATCACCTCCATGGGTGATGGGGATATCTTAAATTAACAAAATTTATATTAATGTTATGATTTATCTAATTAAAGTGTTCATTTGGTTATAGCACTGGTGGCTCTGTGTTCCAAAGTAAGGAAAATGACTCATCGGAGTTATTATTATAAGAGGCTTAAATATTGAAGAGAAAGTCCGTCTTCAGTTTGCACACCAAATTCCATTCCGTTTCAAACAATATGCTTTCTTAGAAATTTCCTAGAAAAATTGTACGAAATACTACTTACATTACAATGAACTAAAAAAATTGACAGAAAAGGTACTAAATAGGCAAAAATAACAAAAAATTATGTAAAGAAAGCAAAAAAACTAAAAAAACCAAAAAAGGTAAAATAAAGCTTCCATTTTTGGAAAGAAAGCCTGTAGGTAAGTTAAGCCACTTTGTAAAGTTTGTTTGGTACAGACAGGGCTGGGCAAAATACTTGCACTAACGTATTTCAAATACAAATTACAAAATATTCCTAGAAATGTATTTGAAATACAAAATACGAGATACTTTTATATTATTTTTAAAAATACAAAATACAAATACAATATTTGAAATACAAAAATACCTATACGCATACGGGTGTTTTTTTAGGAGATTAAGTTCGACGTTTCTAGGAAAGCTTTATAGGTAGGTTCTTGAAAATGTGTACTTAGAATTCACTCTGAACCTATCGTTAACATTGCGGTGGGCAAAACACATACATTTAATGTATTTCAAATGCAAAATTCAAAATACTCATAAGAGAATATTTGAAATACAAAATACAAAATACTTAAGAGAAAAATCAGCAAATACAAAATACAAAATACAAATGTATTTCAAATATTGTATTTTTAATACAAGTAGGTATTTTGTGACTGCCCACCCCTGGGTACAGACTACAAGGGAAATACTTATTTAGTACATATTGTTGAAGTTCATTTATAGGGCTTAGAAAATGAAATAGCTGATTGTAACATGGAGCCCAACTTACAATTTGATGTCATCATTGTAGATCAGAGAAACTTCAATTTTTTGCTTCCACGTTTACCCAGCTGAGACATTTCAAGACTATGCAATTACTATAGCGTGCTATAGCACAGATTATCTGTGCTATGCTACTATAAGTATGTTACTTTGAAACTCTTCTACGAAAGGCCAGACAAAGGATGAGCGTGACAAAGGTGTACGATTGAAGCCTAAAGGTTCGCCTCTTAAGCTTTTTCACTTATGAAACTTTATATTTGGGCATTCCACACCGTGATTTCTACATTTCTATGGAAGAAAATATAAAATACGTTCAATTCGCTAATACACAGTTGTCTGTGGCTGGTTAAAACTACGTGAGAATACTGAATAAGAATAAAATCATGACCGATTGTAATCTTGTGATTGTGACAATTTCCGACCACCCTGTGTAGCAGCGCTTCAAGGACACACTCGTAGACGGTTAGTAACAGAACAACTTCAGACCGTTGGCGCAACAAACGTGTTACGCTAATTTCAGTACATTTGAACAATATGAAGAATTGATCGCAACGTGAAAGTTCTTCCAACTTTTTTAATTGATAAAAAATGGCAGCTACCCCTAGGGCAGAAGGCCCTCCCGAAGAAGTAATAAAAGCAATTGGATGTGCTCATTATAAAAGAAAATCAAAATTTGTGGTAAATATACATGAATTTAACAAATGAAAGTGCCTTTAATTAAAGGTTTCTCTTTCTCATGGTATTTACTAAAATAGCCACAAAAGAGAAATGTCATGCTTTCTATTTTTTATTCTCTTTGTGCTTGATAGAAAACAAGTGAAGGTGGTAATGTAATTATAATTAAAAAAATTGTGTTGCTCCTTTGTTTTATTAATGTTAGTTAATAGACCTTATTAGTGTAATATTTTTAGACACCTTGCTGTAACAAAGTTTATACTTGTCGATTTTGTCACGATGAAAAAGAAGATCATACTGTAAATCGGAAAGAAGTGACCGAATTAATCTGTACACTTTGTGAAACGCGACAACCTGTACAGGCCGAATGTCAAAACTGTGGTATTAGATTTGGAAAGGTATGTCTCGTTTATTTTGTATTATTTAAAAAGTTTTCGTAAGGAGCTAGAATAGAATAGCTACATTAGGATGTTTCATAAACATTCATTATTGAAGAAAATTAATTGAAACAATAGAGGTCAATGTGAGCATGCTATGACATATTTGATCTCTTGATTGGTTTAAATTACAAGTAATTGTATGTGTATACTAAATAGATTAAGATTTTTAGCACCACTGATTAGGACCGCAGATTTATTTACTTAAATTAATTTAAAATGTGGGAATAATTGAACACTATTCCCTAAAAAGCGTGGATAGTTTTTTTAAATTTTATGCATAATAATTTATATCAAAATATAAAAATGTCTAAACAACATTCACTAACATTTAGTAAAGTATGCAAAGTTGTGGGATACACTGCATTCCATTGTTGACTATGCAAATACCAGTGCATTCATTAGTGTTATGTTTTTGCACAAGCATGTAGGATTCTGGGAAAAACAAAGCAGCTATAACCAGGGCCGGATGCTCCGACGTTCAGATTTCGTCAGACCGTGCGCATGACGTCACCCGTAGAGTGAATTACATTTGCGACATGCTCATTTGATGTGTTTTTCGTCTGTACCGAGTTTATTTTTCGAAATACAAAAAATTTCATAAGAACAAATATGCTCCTTATGATGTCTTTTATATGTAAAAAATAATAGGGTAGCTCAATCTCTCTCAGTTAACCTGAAAAATACTTGCATAAAATATCATAATTACATCTGATGGTGTTTGCGCCGCGACGACACAAAAACGGTGCTAGATAGAGGAAAATTGCATATGAACAAATTTGTAGAGCATAAAATTTACTAAAGAAAAGTCCGCGGTAGGATGTCACGATCTTCGATAGTTTAAGAGTTACAGGCGTCCAAAATGATGCAAACCTTATTCGCGCAACTGTCCACACCGCTTTTTCCCAAACTAATGGAGATAATTACACCCTCCCGTGGACTTTTTTTTAGTAAATTTTGTGCTCTACAATTTTGTTCATATGCAATTTTCCTCTATCTAGCGCCGTTTTTGTGTCGTCGCAGCGCAAACACCATCAGATGTAATTATGATACTTTATACAAGTATTTTCGGGTTAACTCAGACAGATTGAGCTACTGGGATTGAGATAATTACACCCTCCCGCGGACTGTTTTGTAGTAAATTTTGTGCATTACAAAATTGATTCAGTTCATTTTTTCTCTGTCTAAAATATATAATGGTTTTCGCAGCGTTCGAGGAGAAAGCGGGTGATTTCATTGATGGATTCAAGACAATTTCGCACTTAACTCTATTTTTTTAACACCTTGTGGTAATTTACATTTAAAAAAAATGGTTACCTGTTGATCTGCACAAACATGAACATCATAACACAAGATGGAAAAATGTACCGTTTATTTATTTATTGAACATAACTTAAATCGAGGCGTAGTTTAAAAACGTGAAATAAAAAAGGTAACGTAGGGCACCAATAAAAAAAGGTAAAGTAGGGAGCCAATAAAAAAAATATGATAAAATTAAGATAAAATTCATTTTGTGTCTTTTATATCTTAAAAATAATAGGGTAGCTCAATCTCTCTGAGTTAACCCGAAAAATACTTGTAGGTACCTATAAAGTATCATAATTACATCTGATGGTGTTTGCGCCGCGACGACACCAAAACGGCGCTAGATAGAGGAAAATTGCATATGAACAAATTTGTAGAGCATAAAATTTACTAAAGAAAAGTCCGCGGGAGGGTGTAATTATCTCCATTAGTTTGGGAAAAAGCGGTGTGGACAGTTGCGCGAATAAGGTTTGCATCATTTTGGACGCCTGTAACTCTTAAACTATCGAAGATCGTGACACCCTACCGCGGACTTTTCTTTAGTAAATTTTGTGCTCTACAAATTTGTTCATATGCAATTTTCCTCTATCTAGCACCGTTTTTGTGTCGTCGCGGCGCAAACACCATCAGATGTAATTATGATATTTTATACAAGTATTTTTCAGGTTAACTGAGAGAGATTGCGCTACCCTATTATTTTTTACATATAAAAGACATCATAAGGAGCATATTTGTTCTTATGGAATTTTTTGTATCTCGAAAAATAAACTCGGTACAGACGAAAAACACATCAAATGAGTATTACTTAAATGTAATTCACTCTACAAGTGACGTCACGCGTCATATTTGCGGACCGCCCACCATGCGCAACATCCTATCTTTAGTATTTATATCTTGGCTATAACTATTAACAATGTTGATCTACTCTGTTTAAAATTCTGTAGTTTTGACCACATCTCTTATGGAACTATAGTGGTAAAAATTATTCAAATATGTTTTACAATTCCTTCTACAACTTCTATACAAAAATAATAAGTTATACCCACATTAATAAATAGTCCATTTCTTTTTCAAAAGTTTCACTTTTAATGTATTACTTACTTGTTTTTATTATTACAATTAAATTCTTCACTGGTAGTAATTAGTACCTAGAGCTAGAGAAGGAAGGTTCTGCTTTTTTCAACTCTGAGCTACACTCCTGTGACAATTGAGTGAGAGTTGAAAAAACATTTTTCAATGCAGTTTTCGAAAAACAATGTTACACCTCTTTTACCTGTTGTATTTTTGCTTTGGAACCATATATTTAGGTAGAGAATATGGGGATTACATCATTTCCCTCAAGTTTGTTAGAGATTTAAATTCATCTGTAAAACGATGTAAGAAATGATTTTATATACCTACTGGTCAGTACTTGGATGGGTTCATTAGAATGGTGGGAGCGAGCGAAGTGTTCTTGTCTATGTATATGGCTCCACTACCTCAGATCCCGTGTACATTACCCACTCTGTGGCTTGATGTGTCTAATAACCCCTTACACCTTCGTGAATGGATAAGTCAGTTTCCTTCTTTTAAACTCTGTTTAAATATTTTAATTAAAATGAGTTACCAGAAAAACCTTTCTCAAATTTAGCAAACATTAGGTCCTTTTTTAATATAGACCAAGAACTTTCCTATACAGGGTGTTTCAGGAGGAATATTAAATATTTGAAGAGGTGGTAGTATAGATGAATTGCAATACAAAATTCTATATAACATGTGTCCACTTTTTATTGAGTACAGAGATACAGAGCTGATAGTGTGTAACCCAAACAAACAAAAGGCAAATGGGACGTTCATAGTTTATTTTCAAACATTCTACCACTGTGTTCAATGCATTCTCGTTTCATGTGTTGGTACACCGGTTGCTATGGTTGTATTTATCGATTGTCAACAGCAGTGTGTTGCTGTTCACGTTGTGTTACCGCGTCGTCTTACAGGACCCTGTTATCTACACTTTCTTGAAAATAATCATCCAGCATTATTGGAAGAGATTCCCTTTGTTACAAGAATGCGTATGTTCTTCCAGCATGACGGGGCTCCTTGCGCATTCTAGTCGTCATGTATACCTAACATTCTCCGGAAGATGGATCAGTAGATATGGTCATGTTTCTTGGCGACCAAGCTCCAGAACCTTACCCCTTGGGTTTACACACCAACAGCTGTATCTCTGTCCTCAATAAAAAATTGGACACATTTTATATGGAATTTTGTATTGCAATTCGTCTATACTACCACCTCCTAAAATATTTAATATTCCTCCTGAAACACCCTGTATGTGTGTCAGGTAATGATGAGGAAGTTACTTTTGAAAGGTAACAGATACAGTTGCAGGTAGTTTGTTGTATAAAATTCCCATAATAATGTTCAAAATAAAAATATAGTAATAATTAGTGGATAACTTTTCCAATTTTGTCCAAATATGCTTAGTTAATGAGATAAAACAAAAAAGATGAAGATACACACAGTTAAAATAAAGTAAAATCTACTGTTTTCAGATCTCATTCTACCATATTAGATACTTAAAATTTCTTCATTGTTTCTAATTGAATAACTCTGTATCTATCTTTGATGGAGTGAAAAGTAGAAATGATTAGCAGTTTCAGTTAATCGAGAAGTGTTAATTATAAATTAGCAAATTAGATTGAATGCATTAATCTTACCTACCATTTAACATTTGTTAATTACGTATGCATAATTAAGAACCATTTTTTTGCAGTATACTTGTTTGGAATGCAATTTATTTGATGACGAAGATAAGAATCAGTATCATTGCAGTGGATGTGGTATTTGTCGAATAGGAGGGGCAGATAGGTTTTTTCATTGTGAGAAATGCAATATGTGTTTACCAGTTCAATTGAAAAATGGCCATAAGGTATTCGGAGTTTTATAGTACTAAATTTTGCATTTAATTTAAAACTGTAGTGTGTAGAGAATGTTTCTCGAGCCAATTGTCCGGTTTGTTTAGAAGATATTCATACCTCAAGAATTCCTTGTCATATACCTGATTGCGGACATCTTTTACACCGCACATGTTTTGAACAGTTACTACAATCTGGGCATTATGCGTGTCCAATTTGCCAAACTTCACTTATGGACATGACACAGTTATGGAAATACTTAGATAATGAAGTTGCACATACACCTATGCCTCCAGAATATAGTAATTATATGGCCGATATATTGTGTAAAGACTGTCATAAGGTAGTTACTGTAATTATTGTTGTTATTACTTTTACATTCATTTTTTAGGAAAGCACAGTAAAATTTCACGTAGTGGGTTTAAAGTGTACTCAATGTGGATCTTACAATACTTGTCGTATAAAAGGCCCTCCATGTCCAATAGCAGCAGGTAGGTCTAATTTTGTATCTATTTGTATAACAAAACAAAAACGTTGGTATTGTGAGCAATTTTTATAAAATTATAGTATGAATTTTAAAACCCTACATCATTTTTTTAAAGACAAATATGTAGTTCATTTCTGAAACACTTAGCAGGTTGTACAATGTTATTTTTTAATTAAATAAATTAGTAACTTTTAGAGATAGATACTATTATGACAGGGTTTCTTTTTAATTTCAAAACTGAGTTTTCTACAATTTGATGAACTCCACTCAGAAACATAATGTTAAAAAAAACGCTAAAACTTTGTGATACTAACCTAAGGGTAACAATATTGCAACACTGAAGACTTTGTGACCAGAGTCATACTCCTACAAAGACAATAGGTGTTTTCTTTTTGCATTTTATGGTACACTTAAATCACCTCTGTCAATACACACCATTCGTTTTATAAAAATAATTTGACTCAGTTCTTAATAACCCTATTCGTTTTAAAAGCTTTATTTAAGTTATATATTAACCTGAGGCAGAAATGTCTACATGACACAAGGCACTTTAATCACGTGATGATTGTAACTTTACCTAACCCTGTGGCGGTGCAAAAAGAAAACACCTAATGTCTAACTATTGAATGTCAAATTCTTAATAGTACTGTCACTATACCACTGATTTCAACATACTTTCACCTGTTGAAATACACCTTAAATTCACAAAAAAATCTGCTTTAAAAAAGAAAATGTGTCCTATCATAAAACTGCGGTTTCACATTTGCTAGTTAATATGGTTATCTATCACAATTAACTCGAACTTAATGTTTTCATTGTTTTAAATTTTGAAATTTTGTCTACAGTAAGTGTTTGATTTGAAATGTTCCCCAAAAGAAGTCATTGAACAAAAGATCTATCAGATTAATTAATTGTAATTGGATTGTTATCTTATTACACATTATGGCTGTTATATGCAGACAGCTGTCTATTTTATCTGTTTTATATCCAAATACCTGCACATATTATTATTATATTATTGTTTCTAGGGGTGGCCCCAATAGGTTCCCGCACTGCGACCTTTTGGTCTATTGTGCTTATGTCTACCCTTCAAGAATACCTGTATCTTTCACAAAGTCCAGGATTTTGGTAGGGCGAATCTTCGTTACTTCCTCTTGTGTAATCTTTTCATTTCCAAGTAGGTGTTCCCTTGCCTTTATGAATGCCTCACATTGGCAAATGACGTGATAGGGCGTTTCATCTGCCTCACCACAACCCCTGCATGTCGGGCTTTTGGTCAGTCCCATGTTGTGCAGGTGTTTGTTCAGGTGACAGTGGCCCGTGACCATTTCTGTCGCAAGTTTTATCTTCGTCCTGCTTAACTTTAAGATGGACGTAGGCTAGGTCTCCAATTGGGGTTTCCAGGAAGATCATGGAATGACTCTGTCCTGGGATTTTCGACCAATGTCTGCAATGCTCTTTCGTGAGTATTGCTTGAATCTCCTTTTTGACTGTGTTATAAGTAATCCGACAAGCCGGTTCGGATCCTATGATTCCCGATTCCCGCGTGCCCAGGTGCCCACACTAGTGTGACTGAGTTGCACTTACCTAGTGCGTTTAGCATTTATGTGCATTCAAGGACTAGCCCTGAATTTACCACATATGAGTGTATTGCTGCAATCGCTGCTTTGCTGTCTGTCACTATAAATATTTTCCTTTTGATAAGGTTCTCTTTTAATAGCTGAGCAGCCGCTGTCAGGATTGCATATACCTCGACTTGGAACACGGTCGCTTGTTGTCCTAGGCTTACAGAAATTCTGCAGCCCGTCCATTGCTCCCGTATACTTACTCCATGGCCAGTGCCCTTTGTGGTTTTCGAGCCGCCTGTGTAACACACGATTCCATTCAGCTTCGCTTTACTGGAATTGTTCTCCCAGTCATGCCGTGCTTGCGGTGCAGTGAATGGTGGCAATTTTGAAAATCTCAAATTTAGTCCCTCCCATGTTTCATTGTTCATTGTTTTATTTTTCTTGTTTGTTTCTTGTTTAATGGCAGCAAGCCCGCTTTGTTTTAAATGATTGTTGCAGTTCAATTTGAATAACAACTTTTTGGACAGATCTTGTAACTGTAAATGTTTTAGAGAACCGAAAACAAATACTCAAAGTTTTTTAAATATTCCTTAAAATAAGGGAGTAGTGATTTTCGATTTTTCGAAAAACAAAAACGCCAATCGCATATGAGGTAGCGACTCCAAATCAAACATTTGAATTAAGAAAAGTTATTTATTTCAATGAGTTCTAACTGCCGTTTTGGAGTGTTATAACTTAGTATTAACACCCTGTATATCCCACTACATACATTAATAATAATCAAGTTGTGTTTAATCTCTGTGTAAAAGGTATCCATTTTTTCACTTGTTTGCTTCAAAATACCAATATAAGTTCCTTTGTACTGACATGGTATATTACATAAAATGAAATTTGTAACGATTATTGTTAGGTACTATTTATTGAGAAAAAATTATTTCACAGGTGAAACCGCATCTAGCAATACTAACAACAGGGTTGCAATATCTCCTAATCCAAACTTCCTTGATGATCATCATGATAACAGCAATAACCATCTAGATAATTCTGAAGGATCTTCGAATAATTAAATAAAAAATTTTTAATGTACTAGTGATAATTTACAGCTACTTGCAGTTGTAATTAGGGGCAAAGTTGTGTTAACTGCAATATTAAGAATGCATAGGTTTAGTAGGTACAAAATTAGTAACGCATGTATGTATGTGAAAATAAATGGCGTAAATCTTTTCTGTTTACAAAAATTGTTATTAAAAACTTAAGATAAATTTTACTGTAGATAAATTTATTTATTTTGATGTTACAAACTAGTCTAATGTGCTGCGCAGAAAATTATTATTATACGAATTTCAATACCTTTGGGGATAATTTTTAAGTACATAAATTATAAACATTAACAGGCTCAAGTATTAACTCAATTTATACTGTTAGAGTGTAAAATGGGATTGTTTCTAAGAGTAACCGCAAGTTAGCATTTGAAATACTGTTAATGTTATGAAGATGTTTACTTATTTTAAAATTGCACTATTTAACTATTCAGTATTGTAGAAATACCTTCCTGACTGCATTATGCCTATATTTTAATTATTTAATTTTGAAGTATTAACAAATGTAGGTTCATGGTTTATTTTTGTCTTTTTAAATACCATTTTATTTGTGATCTGAATAGGTTTTATATTATAAAATTATTTTGCTTTAAATAGATGTTAAGCTATTTTTTAAAATATTTGACTTCGAAGATAGTTCATAAAAAAAATTGCACTATTTTCGTATTAAGTTTTATTTCCTTCATTGTAAATGTATTGATCACAAATGTACTAATTGCTTATACGACGTTTTTATACTATTATTATTCCATTTAAGGAACTGTTGTATATTTGAACAAACCTTGTGTGTTAAGAGATTTGAAGTAGCAATAATATAGTATAACAGTATTTATGTTGCGTGCCAATTATACCATTGTGCTTGCTTTTATAGCAAGTAGCTTTTTTTTCATTTTATGGATTCCGGTACAGTGCAAATCTAAGAGAAACGAAAAACATCCATTTTAGTAATAGGTTTTTGTGCTTTCATGTAATAATTTTCACATTGTTTTATGTTTTTGTTTGTCAATCAAATTTTTATGAAACTCAGTCACTGTATACAAATTGTAATTTTTATATTAAAGTCGAATCACAGTCAAAAAAATTGTAAAGCCATGTCTGTGTTCCCTTTGTGTTTTTTAACAGAATATTTCTATACTTTGTACTTTAATAGTTCATTAGAAGTACAACAGAAAATAATATAAAATTACTTTGGTTGTAAAACATCATTGTTACATTGTGTCCTATTTATTGTTGAAGTAATTACAATATTACACTTTTGTTATGTAAATTTCTCATAACTTAGGTACATTTATTTTAATTTAACATACAGGGCAAATACTAAAACATTTTAGATATGGGAAAGATGAGGATTTTACAAGCATCTAAAGTTTGTCTCACAGTGCGTTTACAGTGAAGGGTCTTTTGGAATGTGGCAATACCATAATTTTTATACTTTGTACGAAATTACTGACAAACATGTTGTATTTAATCGTTTTCAGTAATAGTCAATTTTTATAGGTAGATTACCAAATGAAATGGCTGTTTTTTTTATGTGTTTGTATGTATAGATAATATTTTAAGAAGAAACTAGATAAATATTTTGCGGTGTCGCAAGTGATATTAACGTTATTTCAATTCTATAATATCTAACATTCAATTTTTATATCAATCCCAGCATGTTAACTTAATACATTAATAACTGAAAAGTATAGTTAAAATCAGTTAAGCTTGCGTATGTACGTTATGATAATTATTCTGTTACAATGCTCTGTTTTTTTTATTCGTGTGTGCTAGAATAAAAGTATTCAAGGAATGTAAGTCTGCCGTGTTAATGTATGCGACTATGATAATCCTATGTCGACACGTCTGACATTTCCCATTTTGATGTTTTGTCCTGATTGTTAGTTTAAGAATGACATTTTACGCTTAAAATAAATAGAAAAATGAACTCTATGAGCCCAGAAAATATTGTAAGTGCGAGGTAATAGCAAAAGGTTCAAAAGTGAATAAGAATACCTCGTAAATCCATGTTGATTGGATCTCGTAACTCCACAAGCGTTGCAATGCCGCGATGCTGTTTTGTCTAATGACATGATGATATTTAAAACAGTTTTTTGTCCGCCCTGTAAAATTTACTTATATGGACTTACGAGCTTTTCTGACTAAGCCGACGATATTCGTTTTACTTCATATATTACATAAAAAACAGTTTTTTCAACATGTTGGAGAAATGGGTAAATATAATGTTGCATACAGATAATATATGAATTACATGTTATCAGTAATACAGAAATCTGTATAAAAAGATTATAAAATTCCAACGTGAGTGACATATATTTATAAAAATTAGATTATGCAGTTATTCAGAATGAGTCATATGCAATCTTATTTGATTTTAACTATATTGATATACCTTGTTATATTAGACTATTAGATATTATGTCTTCTGTGCTATTAGAGTATCCAAGTAACAACGTGCTGTATATGTCATAAAATCATTTGCCACTAGTATAGTGTGTACTGTGTGACGTTCACATTGTTAAATTGGTGAGTCACATTTCACCTTCCGTGATATCATTGCAGCTATTTGGCTTTGTCTACGGCGACTAATATTTATCGCTGTAAAAACGTGATGAGCTATATTAGCAGCCAATTTTACAAGCAGTCAAAACAGCAGAAATCTGACTGCTTTTATTTATATCAAATAATTGTCTTATTGAGTAATGTATTTATATATTGGATAAGTAGCACACATCGAAAGGGAAATGAGTAAGTTATTGTAAACTGTCTTCAACACCTTTCCTTTCACAGCGATTGAAACTGCTGCCTGTATTTTATGAATTTTATTGAAAGTCTTCTTGACCACATGACAGTCTACCTGTAGTTTTTTTACAGTTGTATAAGTTTCAATATTTGCTTATTTGTAAATACTTATTCTCTCAATCCTTCACTAGTCCCCAACAATTTTTTTTATTATATATTTCGTATTCTATTGTAATAATATGTTTAAAATTATTCATCAATTTGTTTTGGTCTACACTAATTGATTGTAATTAATACAAATATAGAACAATACTACCTAAATAGCTGTAATTGCCATATATTAGAACATTAGTTGGTTGAAATCTACTCCATAACGACTAAATGACTAACTATGACTGTAATGGACAATGTAACAAGTTCACAATGCTAAAATGAATATACTATCTTTGCCATAAAAGAATGGAACTACAACGTCATAATCGTTTAATATGAAAGAAATGAGTCAAATTAACACATGTTTTCTTCAGCATCTTTCCCATTCTTGTGCTGTTTACTACCATAGGCGCCATAAAATATTTCTCTCATATATTTTTACCTTTGAATTTTTTGTTATCAGTTGTAAGTTAATGTTGGCCAGTAGTTACCTATATTCTGATTTTTGTTTTATGGGGTTTTCGTGTTTTTCACTATAGGCTTTTATCTCACTTTTCACATTTTTTATTTGAACATCGTTGGTAATAGTTCTGTTTGTTATGCACCATAATAGTGCGTTAACGATGGTGTGGAGCACTTTTGTTTGGTATCTTTGGATAATCCCGATATTTGAGTTGCTAGTTCCCAAAGTTGGATACTGCACGTCCATTATATGGATTTTATAATGCACTTGTACAATGAAATTTGGCATTTGGGTCCTAGTAGCCAGTACATTTCTTTAAATTTAATGGCCAGCTGCTTGCGCTATGTCCAAATGTGTTTACCAGCCGTTAGACGTTTGTCCCGGTGATACCTAAGTGTTTCACCTCGTCTGCCCGTGGCAGTATACAGTCATTGAGGGTACCGGTGGACAGACACCTTTCTTCGTAGTAAATATAACATGAACCGACTTCGAGTCATTAGCTCTAATTTACCATTTTTGTATTTGATTTAAATTGTCTTCCCTTTCAAGAAGTACTTATTAAAGCTACTGATAGTGTATCTAGAAGAGCTCAACAGTGCTTAGCAGTAAATAGAAGAGACATTTTGGGCACATATAACATTGGCAACTAGATTTTAAAAGTCGACTTTTCAATGTTCCTTGTTAACAGTGAATTTCAAATTTAATAACTTTAGTCGAATATTACTTAAAAGGGGTGGCAGTAATAAAATAATTTTTCCTATAAAACTTTCTTATTTTTTAACAATCTTTCAAAAAATACCTTTTCCGACTTATGGTGCCATTTAAAATTTTGGAGTTGGAGGCCTTCTGGAGGAATGCTGACTTTTCTGAGAAATAATGATATCACGATTCGATTCTTTATTATGGCTTTTGTAATCACTTTTTTTACCCCACCTCTCTACGACTCACCGTTCTTTAAATAAAAGACTGATAGGGGTGGTCTCATTCACCCTGTATATAGAAATTTTTACACTTTATAATAGTAGGTGTAGTAGCGCCTCCAAGATAATAGTCAACACGTTTTATGGTGTCAATTGCAAATTTAACTTAGCATGGATGGCTATTAATGTCACTAAAAATTGTAATTGAATACAATGGTAAGTAATGTATAGGTGTAGTGTTTATTACTCAAAGTAATTAATAAAACAAGAAAGTTAAACTTCATATTTTAATAAGCATTCAAACCCAATATAATAATTACTTTAAAGTACTTATAATTTTTGAGATGCATTAAAAAGCACATTCTAGATTATAATGAATTGCCTGCACTGAATAAAGAGCATAACTTCGGTGAAAGGTTATGGCCACCTTGTGTTCATGTCCACTTCATTACAGCTGTTTTAGTTGGCAATTCTGCTCAAATAACACTTCTTGATCTATAGCCACCATCACTTTTAATTCAAGTTTTAAACGATACAATACAAGGTGTAAAGATGTTAATAGCCATTTTTCCGATGGGGTTTTATAAATTTGTCTATATTGCCAAGTTTAATGCCGTTTTTGAATGAGGTAAATGATTATGGTAATTGACTTACTATAATGGGAAGGTGGTAGTGTAATGAGAAGTTATGACTAACTTATTAGGAACTATTTATTACACAAATTGCACCATTACTACAAGGTGAAACAAACAAACAAAAACGTACACAAAGTAGGTACCCATTAAGGGATTAACAATTCTGAATCGAATATCCAATTAAAAATCAGTAAATAACCATGTAATAATGGCAGGAGGGTAATACATCATGCAGTTTTCAAAATGGCATTTAAAACAATTGAACTCATGACACGTTAAGTATGTCCATAGAAAAATAAAATACATACACACTAAAACATAATTCCCTAAATTAAGAATATTCTGTAACAATATTCTTAGTATTACACAATCCAAATTGCAGTCGAATTTTTGGATCGATTTAATCTTAGTTTAAAACTACTTAAACCTAAAACGTGTTGAACAAAAATAAATTCTTACATAAGTTCTTTATATTGCAATACTATAAGGGCAAAAATCAAAACAATACTTATACAATATATTGTTAAATCTTTGATTTTCACTGTCACACAATTTCTTCAGTCTAAAACATCTCCTATTTCTAAATGTAAATTACAAACATCAATGCCACATAATTACTTCGTTCTTGGATAGCGTAGTGGTATCGTGTACGGCTTTGGAGTCTACCGCCACATAATTACAACTAATGCACCATTATCATTATTACTACTAAACATATAAACAGTATTCATTTAAATTTATAATATCGAATAATTCACAATTACTCGTAGTTTAACAACCTAATTAGATGCAGCGCAATAATTTTAGTCGATTTTTAAATAATTTTGGACAATGTTGTCAAATTTATGTCTTACAGACAAAAATATAATTGGAAAGTTTGCAACTAGTCACAATTTTCCTAATCATTTTCGGTAGGTATACGTAAAAAGAAAATTACAGTAGATACTACACGATTGCAATATTAATATTTTTTTAATATATAAACGTGTCGTTCTTCAATAGCGTAGCGGTATCGAGTATGGCTTTGGAGTCTAATACATAAACATCCGTAATTTATATAATCATTTTTTGTAGATACTAAGCAATTCCAATTTTAATATTTTTTTAATACATAAACATGTCGGTGTTTAATAGTATAGTGGTATCGAGTACGGCTTTGCAGTCTACCGCCACATAATTACAACTAATGCACCATTATCATTATTACTACTAAACATATAAACAGTATTCATTTAAATTTATAATAGCGAATAATTCACAATTACTCATAGTTTAGCAACCTAATTAGATGCAGCGCAATTAAACAATTTTGGACAAAGTTGTTAAATTTATGTCTTACAGACAAAAATATAATTAGAAAGATTGCAACTAGTCACAATTTCCTAATCATTTTCAGTAGATATATATACGTAAAAAGAAAATTACAGTAGATACTATACGATTGCAATATTAATATTTTTTTAATACATAAACATCCATCCACAAGAAGCACACTGTATATAATCATTATTTAAATAACATGCCTCAAAATAAAACAGGTAAGGCCTCTGCTTTTAGATAAAATTTACATAATGGCACATTTCATGCAGGCAAAACGTTTATTAAATAGAACTACATTGTTTCAAACATTAACTAAATACAGGGTGGTTAAAAAGGATTGCCACAATAATGTCTCACATTCAGTTAAATTTCAAAATGACATTATGACAGATTGAGATTGTGCAACACCACTTGAGGTACTCATTGTTTATTGCTAAATTTCTTCTACAAAGAAAGCAGATAACTTTTAATGCTTTTTTTTCGGCAAATTCATGCGGTTTCACCATTATATCGCTTGAAAAATTAGTATTAAAATATGAAATATGTCTTTCGTTCATTATTAATACTGTTGGGATTAAAAATTTACTGCTTTATTGATCAAAAATATTTTTTACCAACTTTATGTACAATATAAATTTTTGTACATAAATCAGTCAGAAGATATCTTTCAAAATCTTTACATAAAAGTTTTCGGCCCTGATTACCATTTTTCAAAAAAAAAAATTTCCCAGTAATTAAAAGTTCTGTAAAACATACACTATTATTATATACAATTACCTAAAAATTTGTAACATTGGTCACAAGTCTCAAAAAGATTATGACCATGTTGTATATTTCTTAGTGTGAAATAAAATTTTATGATTACGAAAAAAGTTTTCCACATTTGTTTTACAACGACCCTGTATATTATAATGTATATAATTTGTTATTGTGTAAAATTTTAAACTTGAAATTCTTCCAAGAACATTTGGCGCAACACATAATTTATGTCGGTGGACATCTTTGAAGGAAAAGATCGATTTAGACATTAAACTACAAAAATTATGCTAAGTTATCTACTTACGTGACTATAACAAAAAAGTCAAATTGTATATTACGAACACTACATTACATTCAGTCTTACGTTGCATCATATGCCTGAGAGCAATTTTATAAAAATATTTTGTGTAAATAAGTTTAGAAAATTGTAATAGATCAGTCTTATAGATCAGTCTGTAAAATGTCATTCAGTAGACTATACTTGGTAACTCAATAGTTTGGTAAAGGCATTTTTTTAATCGTTACAAAATAATACTTAACTTGATAATACATATACGTAACAAGCAAAACGATTTGAGAATTAATGGATCCTAAGATCCGTACAGTTGGCACATAACCCTAAACCTATAAAAAAAATGTTCCTGAGAAGTAGTAACCCTGAGAATGTGGTAATGATTGAAATTTTTGTAGGTTTAATAAACCTTCTAAATAACAAGAGACCGATATCAAAATATTTGTACTCTATCATTGCCAAAATCAACTACAACAATTCGACCTTCAGGATTTAGACATATACCACTCGGACGATCCAGCTCACCGGCACCTTTTCCTTGGCCTCCAATTTTCCACAAAAAGTTTCCATTACTCTCAAAAACTTGTATTCGATTATTTCGAGAATCCGCCACGATGATACGCCCTTCATCATCGCATACAATACCTTGGGGTCGTAAAAACTGCTTAAAGCCCGATCCTTCACTTCCCAAAAATTGCGCTTGTGCAAAACGGTGATCGATAATTACAATTCTGTGATTGTTAAAATCGGTAACAATTACACTACCTGTTGGCGTAAAACATACACCTCTAGGAGAATCGAAATGTTTCCACATGGGTGTCGTGCCTTCAAACCCGTATTTATTAATGAAAGTACCTTCGTTACTAAATACTTGAATTCGATGATTTCGCGTATCCGACACAACAATGTTACCCAGACAATTAACTGCAACATCCCACGGATAATTAAAGTGACCGTTACGACACCCTTTTTCACCAAACATCAGAACGAAAGTACCGTCAAGTGTCAAAATTTGAATTCTATGATTGTCTTTGTCGGCCACCACTATCCTACCCTGTGGATCGACGGCAACACCGGCCGGACGATCGAATTGTCCCGCACCCGTACCTTGAGTACCAAACTTATGCGAAAAAGATCCATTCGGTCTAAAAACTTGAATTCTATTATTGCTACGATCGGCGACTATTATGTTTCCAATTCGGTCACAGCAAACACCCCAAGGCCGACATAATTGTCCATCTCCCTCGCCTTCTGAACCTATGACGATTGGAATTGCAGTACATTCACGTGCGATTACTAGCCTAGACACTCCAAGAACGGGGCGCCCGCGTGGTGCGCTACCCATTTGCAATTCGGGCTCATCTTTCAGTTCGACTGGAGGTAAAAACGGTAAGCTACTCATTTGCATATCTTTTAAACGAGTATGCATTAATAAATTGCTGTTTGGAACAGTTAAGCTTCCTAACGAAGATATTGCCCTCAATAGATTTATATCGGGCGGTACAAATACTATATTATCATCTTCGCACGGTGCCAAATCAGATCTAATTGTACGGATTTGTTTTAACTCGTTTGATAATTTTTCATTTACTGAGATAATATCGATTCCGGTAGCTCCTTCAATCGATTCGTTCAATAGATCGGACATCCGCGCCAATTTCGCTAAAGCGACTCTTAGAGCTTCCATTTGATTATGTAAAGCTTTACCTTTTAATTGGCGCATATGTTCAATCCTACTCAAAAGCTCTCGTTCTCGTTCCTCAATGACGGCCACATACCTATCGAAATAAATGAACAAAATTTTAGTATAACAAATTTAAGTTAACATAGGAAATTAATTAAACTACGAACTGCAAGGATCTGTTTATCTTTTACATGATATTTTAAGTAACTATCACCGATTAACTTATGGATGATTGTGGATGATGTGAGGTACATTGCGCAAAAGTCATTGATCTACTGCCGGCGCAAAAAGTATAATTATATACTCGAGTTTGAAGCTGATTACAAAAATTACCATTGGACTGATTCGAATGAGCTTGGTGTCAAATTAAAGCCTGTTTATTCCTACGTTGTTTAGGTGTAACAACTTTTTTTTAAAATTCCTTTGAGGACCACATTTCCACGGCAAAGTGCTCGTTTTTTGGGGTTTATGACACTATAGAGACACTTGAGAGGTACATAAAAACAAAACTGCTGGCTCAAATGGTACGAAATTTTAGTATGTTGTAAATTCAACCTTTCAACCCAGCTAAAATTTTATTATCAAAATTTGATTTTTGTAGACGCTAGAGACGTTTTTGCAGCACATCGAATTTTCTGGAATGGTAAATCGCAGGAGCATTAGACTTACACGAACGTCTTCATTGTAATATCAATAATAAAATAAGACTCATTTAAAAACCAAAATGTTTTCCTGTTTTTGGAAAACAAGTTTTAACTAGTTTTTATATCACTGCTTCGGCAACAAACAGCGAACCTGTGACAATTATTATAAATAACCGGAAATGACTCCGCTTTTGAATTTTTAAATGGACCGCCCTGTATATTGTAATCTTTTTGGATTTCTGAGACAAATTAAATATTACTAAGGAAAATACTGGATAATAATTTATTTACTTTTGCCAAGTGTGCCATGGGTAGCCATGATGCGTCATATTTTGCAGTTATTTTTATCAAGTCTCCCTTGGAAAACAAAACACTTACCAACTTTATCACTCAGCTTTATGAGCATACAGTAACAGTTTCGTAATTTTCATTAAAATTTCAGTTTAATTTTTCTTCAGAATAATGTACATACACTCAAAGTGAAAAAGTGAATGTTATTAATATTTGGAGAATGTTATAAAAATTTAAGGAATGCTGCTAAGTTTTATGCTCAGAGATATCCCCACTCGGCAACATCCAGCCCATCAGTATTTTCTGTATGCTAAGAATCATTTTAGGCAAGAAGGAAATCAAGAGGTGGAACAAAGGTTTAGAGGTTTATCATAAATGAAGAGGCTGAGAGTAACGTTCTTGCTATGGTTGAGATTGATAAAATCACATAAAAAAATCCAAAAATGTTACAATATACAGAGTGTTCCATTTAAAAATACAAAGCCGGAAGCAACCGGAAAGTGAAAATATGCAAAAACTCTCCCCGTCACATAGCATTTATCTATACCAAATTTCATTTTGATACATGTAATATTCTAGAAGTTATGACTTGTCTAATAGATTCGTTGACACCCAGTATATCCTTTTTGTGCCGACAGTAGCGCTAAATTTGATTTCAGTGTTGGAGAATGTGGTGCTCGTATACATATAGCAATTGGCTACTAGTATCCCCAAAGAAAACCAGCTCAATCAAATATTTGTAAATTATAGGGAGAAGATACAGAAAATGTTTCACAAAGTTTCTTTGTACATATTGGAATTCTTTTCCAATAGATTATGAAACAACCTTCACATCACATTTATAACCCTCAAATGGCTAGCCTGTGTATGCAGATTATTATCTACCCACTGAAGTATATTCCAACTGGAACAATAATGTTTACTTCTACCATCATACGAAATTGGTTTGGTCCTAATAAATACGAGAAAAAGATGGAAACGTCTCACTTTATCTGAAACTGTCAATTTATTATTTTGAAAAAAGTTCAAAACATCACGAATTATTGTGTTACTATGGATTTACAAACGAATATTAAGAAACCATTAGTTAAAAAGACAAAGAGATGCCCTATCTCCTTCAGTTCTGTAGACAGAGCCAAAAGCGGGACCATTTTTTATAGCACTTAGAATATACTTCAGTGCATTATTTTTTATAGCACTTAGAATATAGTTCAGTGCATCTACCATCAAATTGACACTTTTTTGAAAGTCTTACAACAGTCTAGTCTTTTTGACACTCCCACGATTTTTGAGAAATTATTTAAAATATCCTATTCTCATGATGTGTAAGGACAAAAAAAAGTAGAAAACAGTTGAATTTAAACTTAATTGTGTAAAAAAGGAGGTGATATTGCAATTCTTTTATATTTTACCTCTTCGTAACATTCCGAACTTCAACAGCTGCCTGATGTGTTCTTAATTCGACAGCTTCATTTTTGCGCTGTACATTCTCAATAGCTTCTCGAACAGCAGCAATGGCTGCCCTCGTCTCCGAACTAAGTTTAATAGTATTTGCTCTGGCGGCTTCTATTGCATCTTGAATATACACCAGTTGGTGACCACTATGTTCAATTAGAGTGCATTCAGTACAAACGGCCGAAAGGCATGTTTCACAATAAAGCCTTGCTTCATGTTGAAGATCACAAAAATTAATAGTTGCACCAATACCTGTACTACTTGGACTATTGCTGGCCTAAAATTATTTATTTAATTTTAATAATAAACAAATGTTTTACTCATAAATTTACCTGGGACGAACCAACTGAACTTAACGAATCTGGTATATTATTCACATCTTTTGCAAATTTTACAATTCTGTGATCTTTGGTAATTCTAACACGTTGGTGTGCTCGCACACATGGATCACAGAGTAATTCACTACAATCACGACAACGAGATGACGCCGACGTTCCTTCTTCACAGCTCGAGCATATGGGAACATCATCACCCGTCACAGCCTGAACTAAACGAATTAAAATCTACGCAAAAAAAGCTACACGAAAACTTACCTGTAATAAGTCGGTAATAAAAGTATCCACAGAACTAGGTTCAGGAGAGGTGTGTGGTGGTATTGCTAGAGGTAGAGAACTGGCAGTATTATTCGGAAATCCCGAGGGACCCAGACACGACATTGCGACTTTCAGTTTCCTTTCTGGGGATGATTGTGTTCGATTCGTACTGGAAACTGGAGCCATACTAAAATTGAAACAAATGACCTTACCAATCAAAGATTTTCTTACAAACATAATACGACAATTTTTTTGTTACATTAAATTTTTGGTAAAAACCACAATAAACATTTAGGGTTCTATACAGAATTTTGATGACTCTAAGTTCGTGTCATTTTGACAGACTATTACACCTAGAATATGGTATTTCAAAAATTATAATATATGAGTATATTGCATGTGTTGAAATTTCCAATTTAGGTATGTCGTCCTATTTTGACTATTACAATTATTATTTTTGTAAACGTGTTGTATATTGCTATTTTAATCGGTTTAATCATTCAAAAAACTATGAAAAAAACTAAACTAAGCTAATGATTTTGACTTGCTGAAGCTAATTTTTATTAAGTAAGTAGCTTCTTTCAGTAGTTTTTCAAGATTAGCTTTTGATGCATAGATACGATTAATATTATATTATTGACAAGTATTTTAACTATCTAACACTATATATTAAATAATAAAATAGTGGGCTACTGTATGTCTTAAAAATATACATTGTGGAAGTTATTAATATACTAATAACATGTAATCATTATAATAACACGCAATTCCACTAAAATTTTGTGCGATTTTTTGCGTTATTATCATAACATCTCTACTTAAATTTCATCTTTTCTGCCCAGTTGTGGTTTGATGCACACAATTTGCGTCTTTTTTTGTTTTGAAGATATTTTGAATAACTACCCTTTAAGATATTGAGTATAAGAACAACAGATCAAACGTTTCAAAATCAAAGCCCTCAAGAGATTATTACCTTGATGATACCTAATAATTTTTAACATTTTATCATTGTTGTTTAGTTATAATCTTATAATGATGCTGATATTACCTAATTATGAAGTCACAATTCCTTTGCTAAGGTATGCTGTTAGGGTAAAGAAGAGATTCTTGTCGAGACATCAAAATGAAGAAACAGTGCCGAAAACAGCGAAAACACACATTCAAGTGTTTTACAGAAAGACGACTCAATATTAAGTACCTACCTACCTACATATTAAGAAACGTTTCTTACGTAAATAAATGGTTTATTAACAAATCTTACTTAGGATAATTTAAAATTGGTAACCATGACTTCAATTTATCTAGTGTGTACCTATGTATTTGTGTAATTTGAGATTAGGCCCTTTCTGGAACTAAAAAAATGTTCCTAATTTATTTGCCGAACGTAATAAATTTTTATTACGTCGGTTAAAATTTCGTATAATATGCATTTTTATCAAGTACCTACCTACACAATATTAAAAGCAAGACAAAACTAAAAGGTGGTTGAAGTCCAGTACCCTATATTTATTTCATTAAAAGCCTATTTATTTTAGGAAAAAAGTATTAAAATGTAGTCTTTCTCTGGGTAGAATTATAAAGCAAACGAAACTATCATCATGATCCTTCACAAAATTAAGTTTCAGGATGCATCTTTGGCCTCATTCTCGATCGGTAGATTCTGTATTTAAGTGGATAGGTCACAATCGCTCACTTCCCTAATTTTGTTAAAATAATTAGGGCCATATGTTCGTAGTTCTCAAATTACAGGATGAACAAATAAATTCAAACATTTAGCCTCGATTTAGCCTAAGTACCTACCTACTTATTTGAAAACATGTAATGTCTTTGGAAAAATACTTTTTAGGTGACTCTTTGCACGAAGGTTGATTTCATATTTGTATTATAAAACTAGTCGGTCCAGTCTTTAAGGGGTAACCTTTAGATTTTTTGTATGCTATTATAAAAAATATTCGGATGGTACCGTTATCTTGCCTTTGTAACTGTAATATAAACTGTAGTTCATATAATAAACATTTTACATCGTCATTACTCATTACAAATCTCCACCACCAAAACATATTTAATGTCAACAGTACGCAGAGTTATTTCTAAATTTTACAAAATATTTTTCTACATTTCGCTTGCTAAATTCTTGATAAACAACAATAAAACCTTTAGGAAGAGCAGGTAGTTTTAAGTGTACCTGCTTTACAGTAGATTTTATTGGGGTGGGTTTTGTAAGAGTGCAAAGTATTTAAACTAATCCTCTGTTAGAAAGCAGTTATTTTTCAAGTTGCAGGCCTGGTTTTTTTTTTGTACTGCCTTTGAATAGAATCCCTCTAGTCAGAGGAGCTTTTATCTAAAATTATTGTATACCGTATAATATTACCAAGGACATTTTTTTGTCTTTCGGCATACCTTAAATTAGCCTTTAAATTTACTGATTTTGATGTATTTTCGGGTAATTTTGAAGTTGGTAATTTATGTTAATATTGAATTAATTACCAATCCAATAGTCGTAACTAAAAGTGCTATTCTTTCAACTTGAAACGTTATGTAGAATGATACATTGCGACTAAGTAATACTTGAATTTGAGGATGAATATCGTGAAATTAATTAATATATTTATTATGAGAACTTGAAAACTGTTAGTAGTAGGACAATTTTACCATTCATGAAAAAATAATGGTATTTTTCCAAATAATAAATCTCAGAAAGGGAAATTCCAATTTTCATGAATTATAAATAATTTAGTGGGAATTATTGAAATTGATAATAATAGTCACTGGTTTCGTGAAAGCACGGTGTTACAGCTGTAATTCTTCACGAAGATCGAACAACTTTAATTGTATCACAGGTTGTCTGTGATGGTACTTACGGAAGTACCTACGTTCAAAAAATTGATCGTTGATCTCTTACAGTTTTCAAGAAAATACCTAGGATGTAAATTTGAAAATAAGTGCAAGTTACTGAGTTGGACCGTGAAAAACAGGAGTAAGTTATCCTTTCTAACAAATTTTCACAACAAGCACAATAAGGAGATTTCAAAAATTATCATGAACAAAATTGAACCAAAATGAACCAGTTTTATTTTAGTACCTACCTACATGAACAACTATAATAGTAAATATCTAATACGTGAGACAATGAAGAAAATATATCCAACAGACGTTTTCCTTTTCAATTTTCAGTCGTCGATGGTTATTCAGTGCAACAACTTGTTTTCCGTGATCATTTCTCGCACATTGCAACTGATTCAGAAGAAGAGGTTCAGTCTACTTTTCGACTGCAGTATGGTAAAAATCGAGGTAAAAATAATACAAGTAGGTAGTACACCAACACGCATGAGAGTTATGGTTCTGTGCAGAGCATTAAAAAACCTCACAGGTCTGAAAATCAACCCCTTAATGATTTGAAATTTTATCTTTAAAAAATAGTGCTTTTACAAGATTAACATTTTGTTAAGAACTTTTAAATAGCACCGACAAGTAGGTAATTATATAGAATTAACTAAATAGTGTTCTGTTATTCCAACAAGATGGAGCAATAACGCACACAGATAAAAACACAATAAAGATTCTCTGAGAGCGTATAATTTCTCGATTCTAACAAGCACCGAAGTGGTACGCCGTAGATCGTTACAACCTTAATAATATTTTTTGTAATCAGTATTAAAAGCAGAACTGACAAATATAATATACAGGGCATTTCATTTCAAAAATACAACTTTTATTTGCCGCGTCTTTATCTAACAGTGTATAAACAATAATGCTTGCAAAATATGCGAAAATGACGTTCAATAAATTTTGTTGTATTCTCAATAGTTTAGGAGTCTTGGTTCCATATTTTTTAGCGACCCAGTGATAATATTTTTGAATATTTGTGTCAAAACACAGGTGATCCTATCCATACTTACATGTAACAAAGTAATATGTTTTCAAAAATTAAAGAGTGTAAGAATTATTGGACAAACCTTATTGCATGTGTCAAGAATCGTACCCTCATAGTAAAGTTATTCTAGTACAAGCACAACAGTCTCTACAGAAGGAGGGGATCACTTAACACTAACGCCCATCAAAAAACATTTAAATATTGTACATACATCTATTGTGGTCATTTAGATACATTGGAACATATGATAACGTATTTTGAATTGTGATTTGTTAGTCGTATCTTTTAAAAGTCAACGCATTATTTTGTAATGTTACATACCTAGTGTATAGGTAATGTAGTATTCTAACAATACTTCATTGACTGCTATTGATATAAAATGATGTTTAGGTACTACATAGGTAGGTATTCTACATATTACAGTTTGTTACATATTCATGTAAACAACGGGCACGACTCTTAGATATGTTTTATGGGTATTGCAAAAACGTGCATTGATTAGTTGAAGGAAACATGCAATTTTAGTACAAAGATTTTTGTACAATCAATAATAAAAGTCCTGTAAATGAATGATTGCTAGACAGAGCATTATATACAGGATGGTGACTTGAACAACGCATTATAAGGATTTCAACGAAAAATTCGTAATATGCGGAATATGCTATTATTTTTTCTTTTTAAAATATGTACATAAATTAATAATTAAAATAAAAACCATGGAATTTTATTAGGTATAAATTTATTTACAACAGAATTAACTTTTTCTAAACTTAATTTGTGGAACTACATAATTAATTATAAATAATAATAAAAATTATAATAAAAAGAACAGCGAATTCAATTAAAATAGTAATAAATCATCATTTATTGCAAAACTAGCTGTCCCGGCGAACTTTGTCCGCCATATTTTTTCTCGTGAATATTTTCGAAATTCCTAAAAGACTTGTTTTACTATTTACGCCGACCGATATTTTGACGCCTCACAATAAATAACACCTCGCTCTAAACAGACATCACAACACACTAAACACCGTTTTGTTATTGCGAAAAATGCGGTAATTGTATATGAATTAATTAATTATGACGTATGGTCTGATTAAAGTTAACAAATGCTGGCTGAAATACTGAACATCGATCTCATCTGAGATCTCTCCGGCTTCTGTCTCATTCAATCACTGACATTTTATATTATTAGATTTTAAAAACTTTCTTTTATGCAAACCTTGTGCTTAAAATAACGAACACAAAAAAAGAACTATCCAATTTGGTGCAGTCGTTCGGAAGTTTTGCGCGTACAATTAAGTATATTTCATTGATGGGTTCCATATCGTTGGAAAAAAATTGTTTCTCTAAATGGGGTAAAACGCAACAGTTGAAATGAAACTCACTCAGCCTTCCCCATGATTCATTTAATACGAAAATTGTTGAAAAGTAACGTTGAAAAATTATTTGTTGAAGTTAATTAAATTACATTAAAGTAATGTTAACCAACTTAGTTAGTGATTTAGACTCATAATATGTATTCTAGCCTGAAGATGACGTAATGTCGAAACATGTCGTAATTTTAATGTAATTTAATTAACTTCAACAAATAATTTTTCAACGTTACTTTTCAACAATTTTCGTATTAAATGAATCATGGGGAAGGCTGAGTGAGTTTCATTTCAACTGTTAAGTATATTTCGGCGATTCATTCTTGTGATCGAGCCTTTCGTAAAAAAGACTTCGAACTGCTGCTAATGGATAATTCAATATTCTGCAGCACTCATCTTGAACTTTAATTTTCAATTCTACTATAAATTTTGAAAGGTTTGTCCATAACACCATTATATAGTTGTTGGCGAGAAATGTTCACTTTTGAATAAACGATACTTGTGTTGCTGAACTGTGTCGCCTAATGCTGTCTTACGTTTTGAGAGCAATTGCGTAAAGTCAACGAGTGAAAATAAAATTCTCTTTAATACATTTACTAACATCAGGGATGATATTTCTTCAACTAAACTGCCATTTATGTTCTCTCATCATAACTATGTCCTACTAAAATGTAACTTGAAGCAGACAAATCTAAAACAAAAGTTCTACAAAAATTGGACGCCCTTGAGAGTGAAAGTTGGTCCCTCAAAAGATGCTGTAAGACATTGGATGCAGCTTTCTCGTATCTTTGTTCCACACTTTAACAATAATTGCTTCTCTTAATAATGTATTTTTGGAAATCTGATTCACACCTAGAAGAATAAAAATAAATCCGTTTAGAATATTTCATCTACATTCCAAAACCAAAATAAGTACGTCCCAAACGAATATTCCACTAATTATCAATAATGCTGTTGCTGATAATCCAAGCTCATACCTACTAAAAACTTCGTGAGTGCCACACACAAAATCATAAAAACACTAACTCTAACGCGTGTGATCTTGCAAATTTTGGAATTCAAGGTGTTATTGAAGTGTGCAATAGTATTTGCGGTTGCTTTTCAGCGAACACCAGCTTTTAGATTGCTTTAAGACGTTTCAAAAATACAACATCGTCCCGATCCCGGAAAATCAGGAGACCTTGCGGGCTCAAGGCAAAACTGTGCAGTCGAATCCTTGAGGGCTTGTTTCCTTTAAATGCGGGTGCGCCACACCAAGGACTGAGATCATACGTCAGTTCGTGGCTCGTATATAGCAATGGTATCTACCGAGGATGATGATTTAGCGGTAATTGATTGGTCTATGGTGAAAAAGTGCGCTAAAACTCGTGAAAAAAAGCATATTAAGAGAAGTATCTGGGCGAAGAAATGGCTAATGAAGAGAAGCAAATACTTCCATATAAATCTCCTTTCCGAATTAAAGGTTTTTCCTAAAAATTGGCGCAACTATTTAAGAATAACATAAAACATAACATAAAGAGTAGAATTTTTTTAAAAATAATAATAATCTAAATAACAAAGTTAAGACGTCTAGATGAACGCGCAAGAAGATTGATTATTTCTTCGGGATGAAAGCTGTAATCTCAAAATTAAAATTATTATTCTTTTTCTTTGTGTTTAGAAACAGAGATTGATCCTTTAATGAATATTTCAGGGGGGGGGGGGGGTTAACCCAAGAACCCCCCCCCCCCTTCGGTACGCGCCTGAAATTTATTATCATTGGTCACTCCTTTAATTAAGAAAAAAGATACAGTGGCAGGCAAGGGTCAATTTCGTATATTTCCACAAATTGACGGTTCATATTTTTTTAACAATCATGCACGGTGGACAGCGGAAAACTGATAAATTAACCTATGGTACTACCACACACGCCGAGTTTGGTCTATTGAGGCAGGTCTGCGTAGTTATTCATAATTCTTTTTCGAATAGGATTTTGTGGACTGTAGGACTTGTAGAGTCCACCGGTAATCTCAAAGTCTTCACCACACACATTGAGGAAAATGTGAAGGCTTGGACTGCGCAGTATATTTTACACTTGGCCGAGCACTATTCCCCTCGTCAAATATTTCACCATTTTTACTTTTTCTAATGTGTAATATACAACGTGTCCAAGATAAGGATGAACAGCATGGGGATCTTGAAAACGGTAAGAGATACGAAGGCGGTTAAATTAGAGAAAAGTTGTATAATTTAGGGCATGTTCACATGTAGTTTGCAAAAGTTCATTATTGTTGATCGTTTCCGAGATTTAAAACAAAATGCGATTTTTGGGTTTTTCTTTTTTCATAATTCCTACCTTTATTTTAAAAGATTTTTAAAAACCAAAAACCTTCATTGTCACTTTTTGAATTCTATTAGATGGCGTTGTCAAATTTTTTATTCGACGTTTCGTCTCCGAGGAACCATCATCAACTTTATTTTTTTATATCGCCGCAACCAACAAAACACCCTGTATTCGATAGTATTTTTTATTACGAATTTAACGATGTATTGCACATTACGGTTCTGAAGCTTATTTTTAAGAAAAATTTCAATAAACACAGTAAACCTGTGTCCAGAAAATAACGACAACCTATTTGAACAGTTATTGTAATTATTTAACTTTAATTAAATAGGTTTAAAAGATTGGAGTTGTTAAATTTGTACATAAAAAATTTTTATCAAATATGTACTAAAATTAATCCGAATATTTCTTAAAAAAAATTTGCTTCAAAACAATAATGTGTAATACAATTAAATTCGTAATAAAAAATACTATCGAATACAGGGTGTTTTGTTGGTTGCGGCGATATAAAAAAATAAAGTTGATGATGGTTCCTCGGAGACGAAACGTCGAATAAAAAATTTGACAACGCCATCTAATAGAATTCAAAAAGTGACAATGAAGAAGTATCGTTGGTTTTTAAAAATCTTTTAAAATAAAGGTAGGAATTACGAAAAAAGAAAAACCCAAAAATCGCATTTTGTTTTAAATCTCGGAAACGATCAACAATAATGAACTTTTGCAAACTACATGTGAACATGCCCTAAATTATACAACTTTTCTCTAATTTAACCGCCTTCGTATCTCTTACCGTTTTCAAGATCCCCATGCTGTTCATCCTTATCTTGGACACGTTGTATATTTTTTTAATAATGAGCAAATATCAAATAAGCTACACACACCTTTACAATAACAAGTAACAAATGTAATGCACAAAACAGTGATTTGATGGCAACAGTAGAAAAAGGGTGTAATTTTGTTTTTTTGTGTAATATTCCATGATATTACATATATTTATAAAAGTGCCGATGCGGGGTAGGATTTTAGATTTTTAGAACTCAAGAAATATCTAAATTGATTTAAGTAATTTGGTCTATTAATTCTACAAAAATTTTTCCTCAAAATGACATCCTGTAACATTAATACAACCCGCATAAAGCAAACCCAAACGGATACCCCAATAGCATCGTATTCGATATATTATTTACTGTAATATTATGAAACGTAATCCGGGGATGCAGTATACTTATCCTAAATATAAAACACGTGACTAATAATGCAGGTTTTATGGTTTAATCCATTTAGCTATTTATTTTATGGTGTCTTTAAAATCGTGAAGTGTGAGCCTCCATTTGATATTTATTGGGGTCCTATTGTAGGGGGCAGGAAGCCCTTGGCAATTTTCTCAGTTTTCTCTAATTATGGTGATACCTATACATAACGACGACTGAAATACAATAGGTACGAGTAAAATTAATTAGAGTAATTTAATATTATACCATAAGAAAACAAGTTATAGGTAGTTGGAAAGAGAGTTAAATTAAGCGAAAGATCAATATAATAGAGATTCTTTCCGAGGGTAAATAGAAAGGCAGCCAGAGCTCGGTTTAACTAAAATAAATCAATGAACATTTGTCGAAAATCTGAATTCCATACGGACTTTCGTTTCTTGGAAATCTACACTAAAGGGCGGTGGTAAAGCATGCGCCCTTGAAGTGAAACGGATGTATATGTAAAGCGTATACGACAAACACAAACATAAAATACCCTGCCCGCACATGGCCCTTCTCAATACTAGTTCTGTAGGGTTGGTCAGGGTTCTTTCAATAAGCGAACGCTTATGGACTACCGTTAGCTGATGTTTCAATACACTTTCATATTGACGATTTCGTACAAGTTTTGTTAATTACCTAGATCTATTTTATTTTTAAACAATGTCTGTATTTATTAAATTTTTGTCTACTCTTCTCTCACATGTGTTATGCATTCATCTAAAGTAAAAACAAACCCTCCATTTACGTTATTAATTAACGTTGAGTAGGTAGGTACCATCATAATTGCTGGGTAGTAAGTTTAACGGGTGTAAAGAAAAACAGGGAAAACGGGAATTTAAATATCAGTGTCATGCGCAATATTTCCCTTAATGGAATATTCGCGTAAATTTCTACTTTTGAAGAAAAGCGTTGCTTATAGAAAATGTTTTCGATCTACTTGCACACGTTCTACGCATTTGCAGGCCTTTTGTCATTTCTGATCGATGACTATCCAGGGACCAGCGCCCCTAACCTAGCTCGACTCGTTTCTAAATCTAGTTCAGAAAATACCATTTGTTAAGGAAACTTGAATTTAATTAACTGGAATTATTATTAACTGCGGGTTAGGTGGTTACCCTAATTTCATTTAAAAAAATACGGCAATGTGCAAATCCGTGACATAATTCATAAATACCCACTGACACACATTAATACCTACTAATTGTATATACATTAAACAATAAAAACACGCACTACATAATTGTAAGATTTGTATAAATAATTAAATCAAATTTTACCGGTAAGTTTACAATAAATAATTAGAGATTAAAGGATATAAAGGTAAAATCAAAGAAGTAAACTTATCAAATTACGCAATAAATTACGTATTTTAATAAGTACGAAAACCGTAAACATGGAATTTTGCAAATAAGTACTAAGGACCACAAATGATTACTAATCATAACCTCAAATTCATTCATTACCTAAATAACAAATTATTATCCTTTGTCATTCAAATAAATGAAAATCAAATTTAAATAGAAGGTGTAACTTATCATTGGTTAATATAAAAAACCCCTACCTTAGGCACAATTTGTAAGGTGTGGGTGGAAGGCCATATCCCGGTTGGGTGATGTCACAACATTTCCACCCTTAAACACTGCAGAACAAACTCAATAATATTTTCAGGTTTCGCCGATCAAACTTTACCCCACTCTCACATTCTATAGGTGCACTACCCTTACCCAACCAAGGGCTCCATACCCCTCTTAAAGATTTTCTCCCCCTTTTCCTATGACATTCATAGGTTTTTTACTACATAGCAGTATCGTACAAGTCTACGATTGATAGGCAACCAGTGCAACACATGAGAATGCCGTTCGAATGAATTGATGAAAACACAGCCACATAGCTGTTTATTATAATATTAACAATTAACATCCCCATGACGACTTTCGATTAGCATTATTCGATCATTATAATTATCCCCCCCCCCCCCCCGCCCGGTCGTATGTTTGAAAATGTTAGTGAAATTCCAGAGTCACTGACTTATTTCTTGCAGCGAGTTATTCTAAAAAATAAACGATGTAATTGAGAATATTTGAAATTAGTATTAGTTCGGCCGTGATTTTTCAAATGCAAATTACAATTGGATCTCACCAACGTAATTCGCTTCCTTCTTTCTGCATATATATCTCCAAAGAAAATCTTAGATAAGATTTGATACTAATTTTTTGTAAAAAATACTCGTAACAGTCGTAACAATAAACTAGTGCATTAGTTTGTCTTTTCTCCAACCTCTGCTTCTGCTCATCAACATCTATTTCGGATAAGTTCAAGTGTGGGCTTGGTAATCAATTGGACCCAGAAGATTGATGGGGTTGGAAGTTAATTGACAATACATTGGAGCCAATCCAAAGTTTACTCCCACCTGCACCGGAAAAACTCCTCGTAATACAATTGCAAAAAGGGCTAAAGTGGCCGAAAAAAAGTTGGATTGTTTTGTTCATGAGCATGTACTTACAAGTTGTCAAGGTCAGTCCTGCTGCAATGTTGAATCGCAGTGTGATGCATCGTTGTTAGAACAATTATCTTATATCTAACAGGAAGAAGAATAAGAAGAATTATTTAATTAAACAGGACCACAGTAGATCATGAAATAGGCCTACCGAGGAAACCACATTTAAAAAAGGCAAGAACACTACCTTACAGGTATAACGTGTGCATATTATGGACACAACATTTTGAATCACTATATCTCAGAAATGGTGATTCTTAGGGAAAAAGTGTAAGAACAATTTTAATTGATAATTGTAATTGCATGATCTACATTTTTTGTCTAACCCATCTTTGTAATAAGGGCACATCGGGGCTGTAAGGAGGCTGAGTAACAACGGTGATGCCTGCCTTGTGAAGAGGTAATCGGCCACGAGGAAGCAGGTGTGCGATGTCTGGGCGGACGCGATTCACACTGCGTTTCAGCCGCTTCAGCACCTCGACACGTACAATTTTCCGGTTACGGTTGTGCCCCGCGAAACGAACTGATGATGGACCAATCCCCGGCAATCAATTCTTAATTCTCTTCGAAGGTGCTCAAAAGTTCTTGGCAGGTTTCGACGCGGCGGGCTTTTTGCTCGTCCGTTAGTACTTTTGGAACGAACTTCGCGCACACCATCCTCATTTCTAAACACTCCGACACAATTTCGTGACCAATGGTTTTCGTAATGCCTAATGTTTCGGAAATTAAACGGGACACTTAGACGACCGTCAGTGTTCATCAAGTCCCGCACATGTTTCACATTGTCGTCGGAAGCGGAGGTTGATGGCCGTCCAGTGCGAGGCTCGTGGTTGACGTCTTCCCGACCTTCTGCGAAGGCCTTGTGCCACCTGAATATGTGCTTATCCGAAAAACAAACGACGCCGAAAGCCTTCTTCAACATTGCAATGGTTTTCGCAGCACTCTTCTCCAGTTTCACACAAAACTTGATCGCCATCGGTTGCTCAAGTGACGCTGTATTTTTTCTTGCACCGGGTCACTGTAACGACTCTCAGGGAACGAGTGATGCAACCGCTACAACGACCGGTAGCCAACTAACGCTTGTTGGATCTTGTTGCTGACTTTCGATAGAATAGAAATCAACTGGAGGTCCTAAATTTGGCAACCTATACTAGAAAGCACTGTAAAATTATTATATGTAGATAATATATTGGCCACAATTATAGAGAGGTAATAAGAGTAAGTGGGCGGTGTTAGTCAAACTCTTTCAATTTCTTAAACTAACGAAAGATAGATAAAATGTTTACGATTATGGTTCTATAGTTATTTTTGTAGATACTTTGGCTTTCGAAATAGGATAAATTTTGGTAACTTTCCAGATTTCCAGTAAAGAAGATATGTTAGGAAAACTTAAATGATATAATTATAAAGAGGTTCACTTGTAGAATTTCAAACTCAATAATGTCACTTAATGAAAGGTACGTGTGGCACATTACTGTAGGTTTGATCACAATCTGCATGTGAAGTTTCACTTTAATGCTCTTGGAGGTGCACACTTGACTATGAATCTCGGTTGTGGTTGGACCTCTTGTAGCAAACTATTAGCTACGGAAGACTTAAATTAATTGAACAAATGTTCTGTAAAAATGCATTAGGTATAACTATTTGTTGAGGCATTCTTAATGGTATGTTAGTTCCTTTGCGCTTTTTTACATAATATGTAATAGGCATTTTTGAATTGCATTTTTTAGATACATAAAAGATGTATAAGTTTGTAGTCATTTTACAAGATTTAAAAATTATTTAGATTTCAAATTAATGAGGTGTATAATTTCGCTTGTTGTATTTTCTAAAAGGTGGGACTTAAAGCGATTGTAGTGAATATTTTCCTGTGTAAACCATTTATACACATTTTCTACTGCCAAAAGACGAGATGTGTTCATCAAAGAATGTATAGGTATACTTTATTGTAAAATTCAGTATATTCAGAAAACACCATCCTGTGTTTATTGCCCATCATATACCTAAGTCAAAGAAATTTAGATAGCTTTCTTATATAGTTTCGGGAAGTGTGATTGGCAAAGAAATTTTAAAGTTAACATTTAGATGGGCAAATTCAGGATGATGTGTAAACCTTCCTTACTAAGTAGAACACCATTATGCATAGCATTACAATTAAAATTACGTATAGGTAATTAGATCTATGGTTAACATATTTTAATTCAAAATACTTACATGTTGTATATTAATTGGGTTTCTGTTGATTTAAGCAATCAGAAATAACTAAAAACATAATTTTATGACAATTGTTAAATAAACCCAGCTTGTATATATCATTATCGTGATAGCATGTTGCTTAACATGTTCGCTGCGTTAGTATATTTGGGCGAGTTTGTCTTAGTGACGACGCCAGTAGAATCCGACTGGTATCATCGCTTTTTATTATTAATGTTACCCGTCGTTTTCGTCTGGTACCAGTCACCTCAGTCAAACTCGATTTATTTACATAGGGTTAGACAAATTGGTTTTGTATAATTACTTCTATGCGTTACCAGTCGGAAACATCCGGTATTCGATTATAGTGCTATGTTGTAGGACATTTTCTAACAAATCGATAACGATACCAGTAATGTTTGTAAGAAGTTCAGCATTCAATAGCTGCAACCTTCGCAAGTTGCGTAAAGTTCTTTTACGAGTGACGACGAGAATATGATTTAAAATGTTACCAGTCGATTGCGACTGGTAACGCAGCGAACGTGTTAAATCAATCTGAAGACTATTACAGAGATGAGATTATATTGTATCAGCACTAGGAAAAAATTATTAGATGTTTTTAATGTGAAACAGTTCCTGTCTCTTTCCATTTAATTTTCCCTTTATATAGGAAAGGTTTGGAAGGTGATGTGACTATAGGAGGTTTAAGCTTCCTGAACAAGCTGTTTTCGTTCATGTTACAAGGTAGGATTAAGATGTGGGGAGATCAGGGGTTCACTAAAGTACAAGGCAAGCTATAGGGAAGGTTACTCTCTAGCGGATGAATTGTTCAACTTGACCAGCATAATTAAAATAAGACGAGCAAGTAGGTACAAGAGAACTTGTGGTTTTTTTTGTGCACTTTAGTAAACCTTTCGATACCAGTTTTGGTGCGATGATCCTAAGAAAGGTCATTGCCTTTTACATTATTTGTTAATGACCTACACCATTTTTTAGTTGGAGAATTTGTGATTCAGCCAAAGTTTGTAACATATTATGTCAAAAGAAATTTATTAAAAAAAAGATATTTCATTTTGAAATGAACAGATATATTTAGTACAGTAGATACCGCTAAATTCTTCTCTTTTGTGTACTTATGTATAAAACATTATTTCCACGAATGAAAGCATCGCCAAATTTATTTTTCAACTGACCATTTACGTATTCTTCCGTTTGTTCTAAAGCAATATTCATATAACCATCCAAGCAAGCCAACACACCTATAAAAGTAATTTTTTAATCACTGATAAGAATTCATTAAAATGTTAACCTCGATAATCAACACCACTATTTAGTTTAACTACTACTGGTCTTTGGTGGATTTGTTGAATAAATGAGGATAACGCTTCTTTACGACTCATTTTGTCCTGCAATTCTAAAAATCTAAAAGAGATGATAATAATGTAAGGGAAAATAATTATTTAAGGTTAGTTTTTTAAAAATATTGCTTTAGCGCTGTTGCCAAGGTCTACAGAAGACTCATACGCTGCAGTATTGTTTGCAACCTTGCATTTTATCACGGTAAGTTGGGTTGCCTATAACATTTGTAGCGAGTCGATAAACAATTATTTTTACCTTGGCAGGATTCGAATTCCTGTTTTATAAGGTTTGTCCCTGCGACTTGCTTATAGTCTGTGCTATTTGCAAATGACGTCTTTGGCGTTTCTCAGCCTCTCCATCATTGTCCACCTGACACTACAGTATCGGGGAGATCTTCTGCAACTTTTTCCTTGCACCATTCCTGCACCACCAGGACGTGCATTTAGATCCAGAGGGCCTTCATTCACATTAGTAGAGTAGACTGTGTCATTGCTGTAACTGTACAAGTTTGTGGCGGTTCCAGTGTAAGAGTTTGTGTTTCGTATGGTTTCAGTGAGAGATGGTGAATTTCTCATAGTACTAGAAACAGGCTGGTTTTGTGAACACGTTGAACGTGGATTGGGAATATTTTGATGAACATATTCCTGAGGAGTATTTCTGCTGTTGGGTCGGACTTGGTTTTGTGAAGTATTTGTTGCACCTATGTTTAATTGACGGCCCGAGATTAAAGTCATCTCATAATTTCTATCGTAGGTTTCCTGTTCCGATATTGTATTGGTTGGAGGGGCATCGGTTTGGTTGTATACACGCTTTTTTACGGGGAAACCTGGGAAAACATGTTTATGCGTATAATTTTTTTTTGATTTGTAAATAAATTTTTCATCTCACAATTTGCTTCCATCAGTTATAATTGTGTGCTGGGTTGTCAAATTTACTTGAATAAATTTGGTTCAATTTTTTTATTGAAAGCGTTACAGTATAAAATGTGTTACATAAATTAAGAATCGATAAGAACTATATAAATGAATTATTAAATATGTTGAAGTCATAAGATGCAAAAAAATTCGTATCACATAAATCAGTTTCATTTGTGTCCATTAATGCAGAGTTTTTATACTTCGCTTTATTACTGTCATCATCTTGATGAACATCAATATCACGACTTTCACTACTTTCATTATCCTTCAAATTATCGCCATTACCCGTATCAGTTTTTGTATCATTTGTTGCTTCTTTACTTAACTTATCACTTGATGTATTTTCGTTAACATTATCACTAGGCTCCTCATTTTCTAATTCGTGTTTCCCAAAAAGATCAAACCTAGTAAAACTTCCACTCTGCAAGATGCTACTGGGCACTGCTTCATTTGTTAATTTAGGAGTTTCTTCTGTAGTTCTTTTTTCACCGTGTAACCTTAAAGTAAAGAAAATTAGTTGAGTATTAATTAAGATTTTATGTACCAGTCACTAAATCTTTCATACGTATATGCAGATCCCCGTTCTTCATATTGCTCCTTGGTTATGAATAGCGATTTGACTTTAGGATCTGACGCTAAGGCTTTTCCACCCTTCCATGCAAATGTTATTGGGCTGAAAGACAAATAGTAATATTAAATGTTAATTCGCACGATAAATTACTTTTCCGGTTTGTATACATTAACAGGCCAATGATCGGGTAAGTATGACCGCAAATCGGCATATACACGTTCTTTAAATCCAGGAAATTTGCAATTTCCGCCCATTAAAACTATGTGTTTGGATAGGTGAGGTCTATCTTTTTCGGGACACAAAAAAATAGACTTCACAATGCACTCTGCAATTCCCACACTTTCTATGCCAATATCAGAGGGATGAAACAAAAGTTCGGGTACAGTAAATCTTTCATTGTTTAATCTTAATATTTGACACCCTTCCGCATTATTATCAGCGCCTGTTCCGGATTCTTGAATATATCTAAAAATTATTTTACTATCCATCAGTAGCAGTGTAATAATATTACTTACCCACGTCTAATATTGTTAAAATCTGGCAACACGTAGCTTTTAATGATGGTATTTGCATCCCCATGAGAACTTGCAATTCGCATGTCTTCTTTAAAATTTGATGATACGTAACAGCTATCTTCTTTTACTTGATTTATTACATATGTTTCATCCATTACATGTAACTGCCGATAAGATATAATCTCTTTTAGATAGTTGGTCAGTACCTTAAATAGGAAAATAGTATAAGTAAATGTTAAATTAATAATTTTAACCCTCGTATGACTATATGGGACCCCATGTCACATTTTTCTTAGTTTCAGTAATAATCGCTACTTTATTATACTCCCCTATTTACGTTTTGTCGTTAAGTGAAAGTCTTTATTCAATGGTTTTGTGATTGTTTCACACAATTCCTCAAAAAAACATATTTTTTCGATTGGGGTCAGAACTGACCCCTTCTAGTCTTTGATGTTATAAAATTGCTTTGAAAATATAATCACATTTGTCTCATAGAATTCGTGCGATTATTCCGTTGCTTCGTACATTTGTACATATTACAACGAGTTGAAACATGCAGTTCAAGCTTAGATTTGATAGTCAAAGTGTAGTGCTACTCTGCAAATCTATAATGGCGCGCAAGTATCTGAACCGAATGTGAATTAGAAGAACTTGCATAAAATACATATTAACAATATCGAAGATAAAGTGATTATTTTTGAAATAGGTAGTAATATGTGGAAGTGGCATCCCAACCAGACATATCCATCTTCACGGATGGATCCAAAACAATGGAAGGCACAGGTACAGATGTGTACTCACAAGAACTGAACTTCCATATCAGCCAACCACTAGGCAAAATCTCGACTGTCTTTCAGGCAGAGCTAGCAGGTATTACGCTAAGTGCAAAAACAATTCTTATGCACAGCATAAAGAATAAAACCATCAGGATCTCCAGTGACAGAAGAGCGGCTCTGCAGGCACTGGATCAATACAAACTCACCTCTAGGCTAGTTTCCGAGTGTCACCAGGCACTAGAGCAAGTAACTAATAGCAATACCCTTGAGCTTGTATGGGTTAAAGGGCATGCTGGAATAATAGGCAATGTAAAAGCCGACAAGTTAGCCCGACTGGCCTCAAAACAACCGTTTTATGGTCCAGAGCCGGCTCTTCCACTTACAGTATCAACTGTAAACAACCTAATAACTCAAGACACCCAAGCCCAACACAGGGCTAGGTGGAACTTGATGTTAGACTGCCGCCACGCGAGAGAGGCCTTCAGAGGACCATCTCGCAGTCTGGCGCGCTTTTGTACAGGGCTAACCAGAGGAAACCTGCGGCTACTTGTAGGTATACTTTCTGGACACTGCAAACTTAACAAGCACATGCACCGCATGGGCCTGGTAGACTCACCATCCTGTAGGGGATGCTACACAGAAGACGAGACGGCGCAACACATATTGTGTGAATGTCCCGTACTTGTCGAATTAAGACGATCCATGTTGGGAGAATCCTGGCCGGACATGGCTAAGATTAGAGCCGCTTCCCCGTCCAGCATCCTCAGGTTCATCTCACGTGTGGGATGGCTTGAGTGACGTTGCGGGGTCGGACGACTCTAATCAGGGAGGCAGCACAAAGGGCCAGAATAGATGGCCTAGGTGCGCGTGGGTTCTCCCACCCTCCCATCGAAATCCAGAATCCAGAATAGGTAGTAATATATACATAATATATTCAGTTTGAAAGATTCTGATCAGGGTACTCAAGTAAGTATTCGCTTATGAAATGTAATTACAAAATATTAGGCTACACGATTTGACATTTGATGGTCTAAAAACCACTCCAAAAGTGTGTTGCCTATGCATCTACCACAAAGTAGCCATTAATTTATTCCATTCCATTAATTAGGAAAAATGGCTCAATCTGTTTCCTAAACACTGTGTCTGTATGCTACCTTTCTAGGAACAAGGATAGAAACAATTAAACGATCTGATAAATAAATAAATGGTGGAAGAACATATCATAATTTCGGTTCGGGGTGGGTTTTGACCCCCCAAATCCTCCCCCTTCATTGTGTTTATATAATATATCAATTTCACATAGACTAATCACAAACTAAGAATTCACCATTGAACGCTCTAAGCAGGAAATGAACATTAAAACATTGACAACTTATTATTTCTGCTCAGAATGGTTACATTGGGTACTATCAAATTTAATCAACGTTTAAACTTACTTTACCACCAACATTAATTCGTCTTGCAGCTGGATAATACTTTTTACCACCAATGTATGGTACAATGGTTGTAAAACTAAATCCGGAGTCTACTACTATGCACGAAACATGTTTACCTTGAAGTACAAAAATGCTATTAGCAAATTTAGTATAATGCGTCAAATCTTACCAACAACATTATTAACATACTCATATTTTGCTAAATCACAAGGATTAAGTCTGAACATAGACTTAATTTCGTATTCCTCAAAGAATATTTCGTCAGTAATTTCTTGTATTGTTTTAAAATTAAAAAGGGGCTGTGTCATAATAACTGCTTTGTCTTCGATATGGCAAATGTTATTAAACATATAATCCCATACAGGTTTTTGAACTGTCCATTTAACGGTAAATCCTTTTTCACAGGGAAGTAAATAGTATAAACCGGATAAGTCACGACATTCTTCAATTTGGTTGCCTATAAAAAATCGTTTCCTTTCCGATTTTACTTTCATTATACAATTTGGTATCACTCTATAATGACAAAGTTATTATAATTTAGAGAAGTAATGTTACTATAGTACTTTGGCGATTCTTCTGAAGACACTCCAATTTTAGCTGTATGTGCACCATTGTCCAGGATAAGAATCGGTGGACCACTATGTTTTTCTAAAATTTAAATGTATGGAGGAGGTTTGTATGTTACTCTTATTACCTTTGCCTTTACCAGATTTTGAGCTAGTTGGAGAAAGTTCTTCGTTGGTGGATCTTCGATTACGAGTTTTATCGCTTTTAAAACGATTACCGTAAGTTCGTTCGCGATGTTCCGTTTTTAAACGTTTTTCTGCACTTTCCTCTCCTTTAGAAAGCGACATAATCGCTTTCGTTGTAAAGTATTGACTACTAAATACAACGTTTTAAATATTTATAAAAATTAAGTGTTTATTTAAATTTTGAGGTTATGGTCTCGTAGGATATATGAACTATCTTTATAGACGTATAAGTTCGGAAGTTCATATGGACTGCTAACCATAGATGTAAGGAACTCTACGAGTTCTACGACGTTCAAAAGAATATATACCGTGTGTTGTTTGATATGTCGTACAATGCATATTATAAAATGTGGATAAGGGGTTTGCCATGAAAGACGTATAGGGGGGAAAAGCACAGGGATGTACACTTAAATTTAAATATTGTTTTCGTTTTATTAACTAAATTGTAAAACGCTTTTTGGGAATAGTTTATATTTATTCATATAACATGTTATGAAAAACAACTACCTATACAGCAGTGTTGTAACAGATACATTTTTTTCAGCATCTAGATACAGATACAGATACTTTAAATAAAATATATCTAGATACTTCTTCAGATACATTTTCTTATATGTATCTAGATATAAATACAGATACTAACAAAATGTATCTAGATACAACGAAGATACTTATTTACCCACATGAAAATAAAAAAAGTTATAAAGCGGTATTCACACTTGTGCATTTCCATGCTGCATTTTTAGATGCGGCGTCACCTTGAACTTGCTGCAATCTTTCATGTAGCAACTCCCATGCATTGACATTAGTGCATTTTTAAATGCACAGGGAAAATCTCTGCAGAGATTTAATTTTCCACAAATTATAACTGTATGTTGGTGTTGAGAAGTGCACATTCCCACAGACAACTAACACATTGCACAAGTTCCAGAGCGGAAGTACCAACTTAAAACAAACATCAACTGACTATTGGCAAGGAATTAAAATCGCTGTAAAATCCTAGAAATGCACGATTAAACTGCTTGAAAATAGAACAAGTTCTAACTACGAGTATGATGCATGTTGTGATGCTGCAACTTTTCCAGTGTGAATCAAGAGATAGATAGCTACCACTGATCGTTTTTACAATTTGTTTATATATTTATAATTTATAGTTTGTAAAAAATATTTGCAGTGCGAATGTATCTTGTTTCAGATACTCCAAAAAAAATATCTAGATACAGATACAGATACAAAATTTTTCAAGTATCTCAATTGTATCTCGATACTCAAAAAAGCATCTAGATACTGTATCTAGATACTTGTATCTCGATACATTACAACACTGCTATACAGTAATATCATATACGTATAAACAAGTACATATATACCGCTGATGCTTGGCTTGACCTCGTAACAAACATTAGAGTGCATCCGTCATGTATTTCACTAACTATGCGCATACGCGAACGTTTGGTTTACATCGTATTTATGATTTATCACTTTGGTATTTATAACATTGACCTCTAATGGGAAAATAAAGGTTATTAATTTTACGTTTTTCTTATTAAGTTTTCAAATTGACTTGTTTATTATTGGATTGTTATTATTAAATTTGTGGTTTGGTAAATATTTAATTAAATTATTCAATTAAAATTTTGTTTAAATTCATTAAATTTTTAATCAACCACCCATTAAATTTAAATGCGCGATGTAAAA
Source organism: Pyrocoelia pectoralis (assembly GCA_036250285.1). Classification (NCBI taxonomy): domain Eukaryota; kingdom Metazoa; phylum Arthropoda; class Insecta; order Coleoptera; family Lampyridae; genus Pyrocoelia; species Pyrocoelia pectoralis. Next base: position 13,628,998 of record CM070075.1, read on the forward strand.
GTGGCGCGAAGATGTTCGAAGATTAACGAAGTAGTGGTGCGCCTGCGTATTAATGCCTAAAATATTACGGTGCAGTCAAACCTCTCACTTTGTTGTCTACGGTTTCCGCTCATTAGGAAGATAGGTAGTCAGCGGTATATTTCTTTATACGTATATGACTAATATAACTTACAGACAACTTATTAGCATAACTTTATAACAAATATATCCATTACCAACAATTTCATGTTCAGCAGCTGTATTAGCATCTATTTTATTTATTTATTTGTTCAAACTAGCTTAAAGCTAATTAACAAATTTGTTATTATTAGTCTTACATAAATTTAAGTAGGTAATAAATGATAATACATGGGCACCCATAGAGTAATTTCTAGGGGTAGTAGGTACTGGAAGTTGCCATGACGGTGGTCATGGCAATGCAAATATGTATAGTGGGCTGAGAGATTCCCAATTCCTGTAAACGACCTGGAATCATTTTAAACTGAAGCACTTACGGCTACGATATTTTCGGTACTTCGAATCTTCCGAAGAAGCTAAATCAAAAAAAATTGTGCACAATTTATAATACCTGCCTTTGTACTTTGTATTGCGTTTAAAAGATCTAATTTATACCCCCATATTATTAAATATAGAGTTAAGGATAAAAATGGAAAAGTGAACCAAGGAATTATATGGTTTGTAAACGACGTAAATAAAGAATCCAATAGCACCAAAGTTCTAGTTTTTATTTATATCAATCAACTTATACGTTATTATATATTACGTTCTTTGGTTATATCATTGATTATACATATAATCAATGGTTCAATGGTTATACCATGGGAAAGCATTGCCTATCCTCTCCACTCTGTTTTGCCACCCTGAGACGCTCTTTAGGTTTAAAGTTAAATGATGAATAAATCATGTAGAATTTCATTTTACAAAGGTATTGGATCTATCATTGGTCTCATAACATCTCTCAGTTGGGGTCTAGCTCCAAGATTTTATGTGGGGAATAGATCTTGGCTCCAAACTGTCTTGCTTCTGCCCTAGCCACACTTCTGTGCCCTAGCGCCGAATGTGCCGCACTCACTCCGCTAGAGATTCTCCCGGAATAGTGGTCATTTGGCTTAATTCTTCAGTCCATAAATACTGTGGAATTACTTGTTATTATAACAACATAACTTAAATAATCACAAAACATGCACTTGTTTAATACAGTGATATTTATTTTCGTTGTTTTCATATTTCCGAGCAACATTGTAATACCTACCCTGTAGAACATTTAGAACTATTAGAACTATTCTATGTTACTGTGGTTACGCATGCTTACGAAATTGAATTTAAACATTCTGATGTAACAATTTGTAATTTATTTGCAATTTAAGTTCATGCCAGTGTAATTGAATTTTCGCGTATGTAAAAAATGAGTGAACTTTCAATCGAATTTTCTCGTGTTCCCGAAATAATAAATTTTGCGGAAGAAGAATTAAAAATATTAAATTATTGGAATAATATTGACGCGTTTAAGACGTCATTGAAACAATCAAAAGGTAAAAGTAAATATTCTTTTTATGATGGTCCCCCTTTTGCAACGGGTTTACCTCATTATGGCCATATTTTAACTGGCACGGTTAAAGATATTGTTACAAGGTACGCTCATCAGCAAGGATATTATGTCGAACGTAGATTTGGATGGGATTGTCACGGTTTACCTATAGAAATGGAAATTGATAAACTGTTAGATATTAAGGGCCCTGAAGATATAGCGAAAATAGGCATAAAGTCATACAATCACGAATGCAGGAAAATCGTAACAAGGTATGCTAATGAGTGGAAAATAATAATGGGTCGTGTTGGAAGGTGGATAGATTTCGACAATGATTACAAAACAATGTATCCGTGGTATATGGAGTCCGTTTGGTGGGTATTTAAACAATTGTATTTGAAAGGGTTGGTGTATCATGGAATCAAAATAATGCCTTACTCAACGGCGTGTAGCACGCCAATATCGAATTTCGAAGCGGGCCAAAATTATAAAAATGTTACCGATCCCGCCATTACCGTTTCATTACCAATTATTGGCGACAAAGACAGTGCCGCATTTTTAATTTGGACCACGACACCTTGGACCCTACCATCGAATCTTGCGATTTGTGTCAATTCTCAATTACTGTACGCCCGAGTAAGAGAAATGAGTACCAATGCAGTTTATGTACTCTTAAAAGCGAGAATCGAAACTGTTTTCAAAATTGAAGATTATGAGATTTTGGATGTATTTTATGGCTGCGAACTGAAAGGTGCGGAATACGAACCTGTTTTTTCATACTACAAGTATCTAAAGCCAAAAGGTGCATTTAGAGTTTTAGTTGATGATTACGTAAAGGAACAATCAGGAACAGGAATTGTTCACCAAGCACCTTATTTTGGAGAAGACGATTATCGTATTTGTGTGGAAGAGGGAATAATCAACGTCGGCGATGATCCTATTTGCCCTATTGACGAAAAGGGATGCTTCACGAATCCCGTTATGGAATTTCAAGGGCAGTATTTTAAAGATGCAGATGCGGGTATTATAGAGTTATTAAGAAAGAAAAAACGACTTGTACGACTTTCACATATTCAACATTCTTACCCCTTTTGTTGGCGATCAGATACACCGTTAATGTATAAGGCTGTTCCATCTTGGTTCATTCGAGTTGAATATTTATCAAAGTTACTTCAAGAACGTAATTCTAAAACGTATTGGGTACCCGATTTTGTTAAAGAAAAGCGATTTGGTAATTGGTTAAAGGAAGCAAGAGATTGGGCTGTAAGCCGTAAGCGTTGTTGGGGCACGCCAATTCCCATTTGGATGTCGAATAGTGGCGATGAGGTACTTTGTGTTGGAAGTATTTCCGAATTGGAAAGGTTAACAGGTACGTCAATTGTATATATTTTAATTCTGATAGGTTAGATGTATTAGTAATCGAATTATCGGTGGAATTTTTTGATTTTTGAACTTTCGTGAAGATAAACTGGCCCGTACGGGCCTTACGCCTCAATTTTTTTTATACAGATACCCCATAAACAAGCTCCTATCTATTTTATTATTCGCGGCAAATAGGGACGCTCGTCTTTATGAGACTATTCCAATTTCGTTTAGTTTTATGGGTTATTTCGCGCAACGATGCGGACTTTACAGAAAGATACGTTGTTAGCGTTATACCGGGTGAGTCATTTAACCGGGAATTTGAAATATCTCGAAAAATACGCATTGTATAGAAAAATGTGCCGAATCAAAACTTGAATATCTTCGAGGGGGAAATTCGTTAGTACTAAATTACACCCTAACCCCCACCCCCTGTAGGCGGGGCGGGGGGCAAATTTGAAATCTTAAATAGAAACCCCTATTTTTTATCGCAGATTCGGATTTTACGTCGAAAGTTACGTACGATTTGTCCGAAACATTTTTTTCGATTTGCGACAGAGGGCGCTGTAATCGCAAGAAATGGAGCAGAAGTCAAAAAACAAAACACGTATTTAGCAAGATTCGACAGGTTATTCAATGATGTTAGGGTTGCCCTCCCCTCTCCTGCAGGTGTGTATGGGGGGGGGGGGGGGGTGTTTGGTGAATACACTGTTTTTAACGTAACCCAGGAACAACGACGAGGACGTAATAGTTTTATGTTGCATTTGGAGTGCTTGATTATTGATTAACGTGAATCTCCTTGCCCCTCACTGTCACTAATCAAGTCAATGCTCGAAATGGTGACCTTGAACTTGAACAATCTGGACACAAGCGTTCGTCGAATCTTACTAAATACGTGTTTATATGTTTTTGACTTCTGCTCCATTTCTTGCGATTACAGCGCCCTCTGTCGCGAATCGAAAAAAATGTTTCGGACAAATCGTACGTAACTTTCGACGTAAAATCCGAATCTGCGATAAAAAATAGGGGTTCCTATTTAAGATTTCAAATTTGCCCCCTGCCCCGCCTAAAGGGGTGGGGGTGAGAGTGTAATTTAGTACTAACGAATTTCCCCCTCGAAGATATTCAAGTTTTGACTCGGCACATTTTTCTATACAATGCATATTTTTCGAGATATTTCAAATTCCAGGTTAAATGACTCACCCGGTATATCAAATTTTAAAGAGTTAGCTATACAGGGTGTCTAGTTAATCACCTACATGGATAATGGAGGAAAGGGGTCTGAGAAGACCACCCTGTATGTGATCTTTAAAGAGGGATATCTCCGAAATGGTGTGACTTTGAATGGAAATGTTTGTAATTATTTAATTGTCGTCTAATGATTAATAAGAAATGACATTTGTTTGGACGAATTTCGAGAGTTGGATTTTCACCGAGAAAAAAAACCAAGTGGTTAACCTTGCTTTTTTGGCGAAATAAATGAAAAAAATTTTTGTTGGAAAAATGTGTAGAATACGTTAGTTTACTTCATAAAAGATAGTTTAAATAAGTAGAAAAAGTGTACGAGATCCAACTGTAAGTGTCCCATTTGTACGAAAGTGGAGGAAAGGGGTCTGAGAATGAGAAGACCACCCTGTATGTGATCTTTAAAGAGGGATATCTCCGAAACGGTGCGACTTTGAATGGAAATGTTTGTCATTATTTAATTGTCGTCTAATGATTAATAAGAAACGACATTTGTTTGGACGAATTTCGAGAGTTGGATTTTCATCGAGAAAAAAGACCAAGTGGTTAACCTTGCTTTTTTCGCGAAAAAATGAAAAAAATTTTTGTTGGAAAAATGTGTAGAATATGTTAGTTTACTTCATAAAAGATAGTTTAAAGTAGAAAAAGTGTACGAGATCCACCTGTAAGTGTCCCATTTGTACCATGATGGAGGAAAGAGGTCTACGAAGACCACCCTCTATTGTGATCTTTAAAGAGGGATATCTCCGAAACGGTGTGACTTTGAATGGAAATCTTTGCCATTATTTAATTGTCGTCTAATGATTAATAAGAAACGACATTTGTTTGGACGAATTTCGAGAGTTGGATTTTCATCGAGAAAAAAGACCAAGTGGTTAACCTTGCTTTTTTCGCGAAAAAATGAAAAAAATTTTTGTTGGAAAAATGTGTAGAATATGTTAGTTTACTTCATAAAAGATAGTTTAAAGTAGAAAAAGTGTACGAGATCCACCTGTAAGTGTCCCATTTGTACCATGATGGAGGAAAGAGGTCTACGAAGACCACCCTCTATTGTGATCTTTAAAGAGGGATATCTCCGAAACGGTGTGACTTTGAATGGAAATCTTTGCCATTATTTAATTGTCGTCTAATGATTAATAAGAAACGACATTTGTTTGGACGAATTTCGAGAGTTGGATTTTCATCGAGAAAAAAGACCAAGTGGTTAACCTTGCTTTTTTTGCGAAAAAATGAAAAAAATTTTTGTTGGAAAAAAGTGTAGACGCTGAGAGCTACAAGGATGATTAGAGACAAAGATACTTTCTTTATATTTTCAAAAATTTGCTTCGTTTGCAAGATATAGAGTTACAATTGAAACAGCAAATTTCTTGTAAAATTGTAATTATTCATTTGTTATTAGAAGTAAATAAAGAAAATTTTGGATTCAGCGGAAATAACCAACGAGGACTTTCTTTATAAATGAAAAATTAGTATGTACCTACTATTGACGTTTTCGACATTTTGTAACTCATATAACATATTTTAGCTTCTTTCTTTGTCCAAAAATCTATATCTGACAATAATATTAAGGAAGAGCTACCGCCGGAGAAAAGCGGAGAAGATTAACCAACCGAAGACCTAGGGAAGATCGGGTATCGTTAATTACAGTATTTTTGAATAAATAAATGCTGGTCAGGTAGATGTCAAGGAGGTGTTTATTTTCAATATTACCAAAATACGGCACAACGTTCTGCGAGACAGATTCCCCGGTCGCATAATCTCTGCAAGAGACGATTTGAACTGGCCGACACGTTCTCTTGATTTGGTCCTTGCGATTTTTCTTGTGGGGATACCTAAAATCCCCGGGAACAACAACTTTCCCAGGACCCTGGAACTTCTCAAAAACAACATTCGAGCTTAAATCTTCCTGTCGCACTGCTTCAAAGAGTGCACGAACACTTCAGAAAAAGGCTTACTCAGTGCTGGGGTGTGAGCGGCGCCATTTGGGCGGCACTTTGTTCAAAACCCTGCAAACTTAAATCTCGCATGTTAATGAGTCAGGAGAAATAAAAAAATTACAAATCCATGTGTCTACCACACGCCACCCTGTATTATGATTAAATCTTGATTTAGCTACAGTGACTTTAGATTTAGCATTCTTTAGCGACTTTTTTTGAGAATTAATTTTTTTAAATGTGCTCTTTGCGTTTGATCCGCTCACCCCCATTCACTTCTGGGGCTTTCAATAGTACTGCGGGAAATTGTCCAAAAAGCTGCAACCTTTTGCTTGAACGTGTGTCTTTCAAAATATTGTTGTGTCTTTTCCGTTTTATTACAATTTTTGAGAATTAAAACAGAATGTTGCTATTGCTTGGACTTCCATTCTCTACTGTCTGGGACTCATCTCTCATAAATTTTCTAACTAACTTTCATCATATACATATTTGTTGAACTTGTTTAAGAGGAAAGGCCGGTTAATTTATCATCTAAATTTATTGTAGGAATAACGCACTTATCAAATTTCTAATAAAATATTTGTTATAGGAACAAAAGTTAAAGACTTACATCGGGAAAGTATCGACCACTTAACAATCCCATCAAGAATACCCGGAAATCCAACTCTTCAGCGCATACCTGAAGTATTTGACTGCTGGTTTGAATCAGGATCAATGCCTTACTCTCAAAAACACTTCCCCTTCGAGCATGTAAACGAATTTTTTGAGAACTTTCCTGTCGATATAATTGCGGAAGGTATCGACCAAACTAGAGGATGGTTTTACACGTTGTTAGTACTTTCGACGAATTTGTTTGGAGTGGAGCCCTTTAAAAATGTTATAGCAACTGGATTAGTGTTAGCTAGTGATGGTCAAAAAATGTCGAAAAGAAAAAAGAATTATCCCGATCCAATTCAGGTCATTTCAAAGTATGGGGCGGACGCGCTCCGTTTATATCTCATTAATTCACCTGTAGTGAGAGCCGAAAATTTGTTCTTCAAAGAGGATGGGGTACGCGATACGGTTAAATATGTACTTTTACCGTGGTTTAATGCGTACAGATTTCTGATGCAAAATATCGAAATGTACGTGGAGAAGCGAAGGGTACATTTTGAGTTTCTAGATAGTGTGAATGAAGCACAAAACGTAATGGACGCATGGATTCTGTCTTTAACCCAAACTTTATTGCTGCAAGTGGAAGAAGAAATGACGTCTTACCGATTATATAATATAATTCCTCGATTTATTAAATATTTTGATAATTTAACAAATTGGTATTTACGAATGAATCGTTCACGTTTAAAGGGCGAAACTGATAAGCACGATCACCTTTTGGCGTTGCTAACATTATTCAGTGTCACCTTGACTATTACAAAATCTATGGCACCTTTCGCCCCTTTTTTCTCTGAACATGTCTACCAGAACATGAAAAAATTGTGCTCTTTGAAGGACGAGAGCGTACATTTTCTAATGTATCCAAAGCCAATGAGTAACTACATAAAGGACGATACCGAAAGAGCTGTTTTGCGTATGCAAGAAGTTGTGGAAATGGGACGAACACTTCGTGATAAGAAATCGATACCTACAAAATATCCTTTACCGGAATTGATCGTAATACCCCAGAGTGTACAATATGCGGACGATATTCGATCGTTACAGCAGTACATCTCTTCCGAAATGAACTTGAGAACTATCACCGTTTCTTGTGACAAGACGAAATACGGTATTTCGTTACAGGCAAAGCCGGATTATAAGACACTAGGAACTAAATTTAAATCCGATTACAAGCCCATTGCGAAGGTTATCGAATCATTGGTGGACGACGAAATTAACAAATTAATTGCAAATGGCTGTTTCAGTAAAGATGGTGAACATATTGATGCCACATTCGTTCGAGTTGCCTATAAAACTGAAGTGTCGGTATCTAAGAAGTATGTCTTGGAAGTTCATGATGATGTAATTGTATTACTTGACGTGCATCCCACTCCCGACATGATTGAAGAAGGTACGGCCAGAGAAATTATTAATCGCATTCAGCGCTTGAGGAAGAAATCACATTTATCGCCCATGGATAAAGTTGAAGTTTTTTATAAAGCTTCCCCACAATATCAAACAATTGCTGAAAAATATAAAGAGTTTATCGAAAACGGAATTAAAACTACATTTTTACCAAAAACAACGCATTATGTTAGTAACAATCAAATAGTTGTACTTGACCATCAATCTTTCAAAAACGGTATTCTTCAGATAATTTTAGTTAGTCCTCGAGATAAAATTCTTCCATTTGTTAAATGGGCTAACGTCTTATATAATGATAGAGAAGGATTAATATTATTAGAGACCACACGTAAATTACTTACGCTAAATGAAGTAATGTTAAACGTACAATGTTTATTCGATATTTACGAAAATATTTCCTTGTGGTGTGCTAATGGACAATTACTTAACGATGAGCAGATCTCTTCATTGGATGGTGAAACAATTTACGTTCTACCATCCAATCGAGAATGTCAAATTTCGTTAGAAAGAAAGCAACCATATTGCCAGTTTCTCAATTTTGTTGAACGAGGTATATCGGGAACCATTGTGTTGGAAAATCCTGTTGGAGTAAAAACTGTCACAGAGAAAGATTATGCTGGTATAATCAAGAAATGGCTAAAACCAGACCCATAGTTAATTGTTTAATGTTTTTAAGTTCAAATAAATAATTTTAGTAGGTATTATTTGACCTTTATTGTTTTTGAGACAAGTGTCTCGATTCCTGGTAATATTAAGACGACTTCCGGGTTCCGGAGTAGAACCGTGTCCTACCCTAGAAGTCGTCTTAATTTTACTGACTCTGGCCGTGGATGTCTGACATCCCGATTCTCGTTTCGTTAAGGCACAGTCGGTGGTTAAGGTTAAAAAAACCTTCGCTTTTTCTTATCAGAAATAAATTATTGTTCTTCGAATGGAAGAAAAAGAATTATGTGAATAAAAAAAATTAAGGAAACCTTAGAAATAATTAATGAATAAAATATCAAACACAAGTTCATAAAACAAAATACTGTTATGAGGCAGAGTATAAGTGCAGAAGCACGATATCTGGCTACAAGACGTTCATTTGAAGATTTAATACCTACTGGTATATCAGTTCCAACACTTTCTAAAAATAATACCAGAGACGTGTCGAGCTATTTATATGTATAAGCACAAAGACTTCAACCAGAATATGTAAGGTATGTAGTATAGTGGTAATAATCTATGTGGACGTTACGACCAATGTCGGTGGGCGATATGGACCAGAAGGAGTCGGTGGAGGTTATGACCAAATTTAAAAGTAGACGTTGTGGCGGTTTAGAAGGCGGTGGGCGCTGTGAGCAGTGGACGTTGTGTAAGCAGTAGGTATATTTACTTCCGGTACATTTATATGCATCGATACCACATATTTTTACATGTTTATAGTTCGGTAGAAAATGTAATTGGCAAAGGATGTTATTAGGATAATTTTATTAAACCTTCTTTTCCTTGATCTGGACTCATCTTTGTTTCATTAGAAGGTAGGTACATTCTTGAACGAAAAAATACCTAATTTCTTAACTTGGCCGTCCAAGGGCACATCTTCTGCTAATACCAAGTCGTTTATTAATTTTTGAAAATTAAAATTGCATCCGAATTGACTGCTACAAGGATGGTTTCCAGTTGTTCAACTTGTTGCTCATTTCTTCCGATTTAAACAACGATTAAATAACAATGGAAGTCTGGTATCAAAGGCTAAAACATATGATTGAAGAGAGATGTACCAGACCTTAAAATGAGGTATGACTTGATACCCAAAGCCAGATTAAAAAGATTAAGGGGTATCTCTAGTAGGAAGGGGCGAATCTGACATTTAAGACATTAGTGCCACAAAGTGTCACCTTCAAGTTAAAAGTTGACGTGAATTAGTAATTTCTTTCTAACACGATGCATTTCTGAAATATTAAGGGTGGGTCCTCATCAAATGAACATAGCATGTGTATATAAACAAATGCCAAAATGGTAAATTCAGTACGGGCATCGCGTTCTTTTTAAGTTGTCGACCATTTTTGTCTTCATAGCCTAATAACTCAAATTCAAACGGGTAGTATTTGCATTAAATATCGTAACGTACGGAACTATTTTGATTTCCATTGTTGACGTACTTTAACATCGCGAGGAAAACAAAAATAACGAATGTATCTTATGTCTTTCGAAATAGTTTTGCACTGGTTATCGCTATTCCACCTTATGAGTACCTGTGGTTTTGTGTAAGTATAAAGACAAATATAAAAGTCATACATATAGTATATAAAAAAAGCACACAAAACAATGAAAAACCTAGCAAAGTGTACGATGTTAATACTCGCGCGCCTTTACTCTCGCTGTGACGTCAGTCGGTAAGCGTTAGGTGCGCAATATCTACTGAACTCAATAATATATGCAAAGAACGTAATTATTACGTTCTTTGATATATGGAAGAGCAAAGCCGTGGTACAGGCCGTGGAGATGCGCGTGAAAGTGTGCAAATTTGAAGAAAATAATAAGGTCGAAAACCGTTTAACCAGGGGGACTACGCATTTGCGCAGTGAAAAATACCACGAAAGTACATCATGTGTTGAAGTCACTGAACTCTACCTAATAAATTGAAGTTGGATTAGAAAATTTTGCGTGGTTTGTATTCGTGAACACGTGGATTAATTTGATTTATAAACGTTAAAGGGAGAAGGGTTTACGTGGGTGTTATGGGGTTCATGATTAAAATACAGTTTTAGATAATATATAACAGCTCTTTTATTTGTATGAACCATTGAATAAAGAAAGCTATTCAATGGTATGAACTCTAATTTATTACGACACTCGACGTATGATCGGGAACCCCGTACCCCGTGCGCATATTAAATTTGTATCACTTAAATTTACAACATTGCTCTTCCATATATATAATAGAGTTCAGTGGCAATATCATATCTCTTATTTATTGTATCATGGTATAAATATAAAGTAAGTAGGTAAATAAATGTAAAAGTAAATAATTAGATAAATATTTTAAATAAACCAATACATTAATTTATTCCTTTTTACTAAAAATTTTTTAAATGGGTGGCCCCTTAATCCGGCCGTGGTAGTTACATAATACCTACATAATATTACCAAAACCACAGGGTACCTCTACAGAGGGGAAAGGTAGTCTCCCCGCTAAAACATCAGTCGCCATCTTATTAGTAGTTCTACAAGCAAGCTTCGAGCCATTGAATAAAGAATAGAGAGGAAGGAGAGTATCGTATCATTGCTGCATAAAAATTGGTTACGGAAGTTCAGCCATTTGTACACCACTGATGTTGAGTCATCTTTGTTTACATTTTGGTCGTGTTGACAGTTGACCATAACCTGCAAAATTTGAAATATTTATTTGTTGATTGTTACAGTCACTGAACTCCAAAAGAGTTATAAATATGGCAATATTGGCAATTGTTTTGTCAATTTCTATGTAACAGGAAACATGTTAGTAGCCATTTTTCCACCACTTTGATTTCAACGTCGAGGGCATATACCATATACTCCTTCCTCTCTATTCTTTATTCAATGCTTCGTGCTTTGTGTGGAATATCATAATGACCGAATGGTACTAAAATAATATACAACGTTTTACATTTGAATTGGAACTACTTAAAAGATGGCGGAAGGTCATTGATTCTTGACACTAAAAGATTGTGGCAACACTGCTACCTCATTAAAATGAAGTTAGCGTTTAGCGTCGATCTGAAGCGGAAGCTCGTCGCTTCACACTGACCTGTATCTTAAAGGACTGAGCATTCTAATGATCCCCTCCACTATTTTTGAAGCAAATTGAAAACCGGTGTTTTAAGGCATTGAACCGTTGATATGCATTGAACTATACGCTATACGCAACTGGAAGGGATACGGCCTATTCAAATGCATTGTAGGCGTTGAAGCCATGCTTGCCTGACAAGCACAGATGTCGACTGGGCATTTCTGTCGCTTTCTAACTTGTTGCGTTAGTAGGGCAGATATCTTTTAACCGCGTATTTTCCATAGTTTGAAAGGTGTAAAATAATATTTGAAAGTGATTGTGAAATTTATTAAATCAAAACACGATGGTGAATTGTTGTGTTGCATACGGATGTCCTAATTTAGCCGATAAACGCAGTATTAAACAATTTCATGGGTGAATATAAGTCTTGTTAATACAAATTTTATCTAACGTTATTTGCTATCGTTGTCAACGCAACTTATACGATTTTTTTTTAATAAATAACGTAACGTGTAATTTCTCCGTGCCCAATAAAAGGTCCAGGAATGAAATGAAGAGAAATATAAGTGCGCGTGTTTTTAGTTCTGTTCAGAATAGGCGGATTTTCGGAATAGTGGGGTTCTACTGCATTTTCAAAGACACGCAATGTAGAAATTGCATAATTTTTGTCTGGTGAACTCTTAGATCATATATACTCCAATGATCTAAGGGTGAATAAGTCAATTTAACAATTTAATAGTCATAACAATTAGTAGAAAATAACACCAAATTTTATATAACTTTTTTACTACAAACGAAATAACTGAATTAATTTGTTCTGTAAACGCGTTTGTATTCTCAATATGTTTGTGCAGCGTCACAATAATTGTAGGTATTATCTCATAATAAAACATTGATTTATTTAATTGTAAACGTTTTGTTGACTTGGATCACAATGGATGTATGACTGGTGAAAGAGATAACCATCAACGTATTTTTACCTGATTTACTTACATTTTATTCCCCGTGTTATCGTTTATAGATATGACGTTGCGTGCGAAAGAAAGAGACAGAAATGCCCAGTCGTTGAGGGTTGCCTAACTTTGCTGTGGCTTCAGTGCCGCTTATGGACGTTTCCTTTCCAGTTGCGTATAGCGTACAGTTCAATGTTTTAAGGTGCCAATTAGTAATTTAGGTTTGTTGTGTTGGTGATTATTGGTAACACTGTAACTAATGTTTTTATTTACATAAACATAACCTTGTTTCATACGTAGTATAAACTACGTTTATGCATTGCAATAAAATACAATTTTTAATAATTTACGTTTTTAAATAATTATGAGCCTGTAATTATACTACTTTTCACCAGATATTAAGCATATAGATTAGAACAAGCTAAACTGTAACAGCTGATACCAGTACTACCAACACATTATAAACACCGAGCTACCATCATTATATAACTAACGCACTAGTTGGCACCTGAAGTAACTAATATTTAGGTGGGGCTTGTTTGCTTCAATGTTGTATTGAAGAATGCTCAGTCCTTTATGATACAGGTCAGTGTCGCTTCATCATCATTCTGTTTTCGTATGTAGTTGAGAGAACATCACTTGTGTAAACTGCATAATAGTTTTGTACATTTGCTTTGTAACAATAATTAAATATAGTTTGATTGTTATGCGTTAAGACTGAATTTTACTTCAACCTTCAACAACGTGAGTAGCGCACACCCCATAAACGCTACAAGATCAAAGGTACCGCCACAGACGTGGTAGCTTTCCCCTCTGTAGGGTACTTTGTGCCGTCTGTACCAAAACCATTGCCACAGACAACCAGTGCCCCAATAAAAATTTTTCAATTCCCCGAAATGAAATTTTTGAAATTACAAAACTTATAAAATATCTATTATACCTCATAACAAAATTAACTCTTACATCTACAAAGGTACGCACCGATTTCTTTGAATTAATGAATGATGTAGAAATGAATGCGTTCAAAAATACAAAATCTTGTTCAAATGACAGTTGAGCAGTCATTTGAGTGATTTTACCATTCAAAATTATGTTAGTAGTGTCGGGCTGTATTTGCCAAGTCCGAACGTGATTTTTCAGTTGTAAAGTATTACTCGAATCCGACATAAAATAGTTTTAGCCCAACGATTGGTCTGAATTCCCCGCGCTCTCCCCGGTCTGACCCACAATTCCCCGCAAATCGGGGATTTCCCCCGCGATTGGCAGCGCTGCAGACAACTAACTATTGCAATATTATAGGAGGGATAATAGGTGTTTTCTTTTTGCATTTTGTGGTAGCTTTAAGTCGGCTCTGTCAATACACACCATTCGTTTTATAAAAATAATTTGAGTCAGTTCTCAATAACCCTATTCGTTTTAAAAGCTTTATTTTAAGTTTTATATTAACCTGAGGCAGAAATGTCTTATGACGCAAGGTACTTTAATCACTGTGATAATTGTGCATGTGCCCAACCCTGGGGCGATGCAAAAAGAAAACACCTAATGCCAAGAAGTTGGTTACATTTGAAAAGAGAGTAGCAATAGACTAGAACTCAGCGTGTATTCTATGGTATTACAAGCGTGGTAAATTTAAAAAGTTATAAAATCCATATAAACTATTATGATATTGAATTAGCCGAATAAGAAATTGAATTATTTATACAAATAAGGCAGCATACGTGTAGCTACATCCTAGGCTTGTATAATATATTTACTTTTACAATAATTCTCTTAATATGCTATACTTAACCACTGTGTAGATTAGGCTGTTCCATAACTACACTTGATTTGGATTACAATTCGAAAACAATCCCATTTTGCAAAATACGTAGTTAACGGTCATTTTAATTGCTATATTGTAAGAATGAAAATTTACAATTGCAACATATTCATATTAGATATATAACTATATGTGTATCATTTATATTTCAACGAATTAGCATGTCTCTGAGACTCTTGATGGAAGAATTAACACATTTTAACTATATTCTTCAATCACTTTTGAGTTTATTGTACAAAAATTGCTTTAATAAGACGCAGCAATGTAACATACAAGGATACAACTGATACAAGCATGTATAAAAAAGTAAGGTTATGATTTCAAATCTGACTTCTTAAAAACAATACACTTTTAGAGGGGTATGCGATATACCAAAACGCTTTAGCGAGCAATACGCTTCACGTAAGGTATTTTTTCGCTCTATGTATCTCCATTAATTCATCTCGTATTACATTCTTACAAGAAAATTACCAAGATTTCAATTATTTTCAGTGATTTTAAGATATTTCTGTTGCCCAATTTAGGTAAGCATTTCCTACAAATGAAATCATATTTTACAAAAACTGTGTAGGTACTCTAGATCCAACATTTAACTGCGTTTTTGCTATTGAAAGCTGCAACAAAAAGTGCCTATAACTTTGAAACAAAATATGGCCGTAGCGAGTCTCGCTCGAATTTACGCAGACGTAAATTCGCACAAACCTCGTGAATATTGGGACTACGAAAATTATGTCGTCGATTGGGGACAGCAAGATAACTACCAATTGATACGGAAATTGGGAAGAGGAAAATACAGCGAGGTGTTCGAGGAAATTAATGTGACAAATAACGAAAAGGGTGTAGTCAAAATATTGAAGGTGAGACAATTGGAACGTTTTTTTTTTTAAATAATATTACAATATATTTTTTAGCCTGTTAAAAAGAAAAAAATTAAACGCGAAATTAAGATATTAGAAAATTTACGAGGTGGTACAAATATTATAACATTACAGGCTGTTGTTAAAGATCCGGTTTCTAGAACACCGGCTTTAGTTTTTGAACATGTAAATAATACCGATTTTAAAGAACTATATCAAAGACTTACAGATTTTGATATTCGTTATTATTTATATGAACTACTTAAAGCTTTGGATTACTGTCACAGTATGGGAATAATGCATAGGTAATATATTTATTGTTGTCGTCACATAATACGTAAATTGCCAACATTTTTAGAGATGTTAAACCGCATAATGTTATGATAGATCATGAAAACAGAAAATTACGTTTAATAGATTGGGGTTTAGCAGAATTTTATCATCCGGGACAGGAGTACAATGTACGTGTAGCTTCGAGATACTTTAAAGCACCCGAACTATTAGTTGATTATCAAATGTATGATTATTCGTTAGATATGTGGTCTCTAGGTTGTATGTTGGCTTCTATGATATTTAGAAAAGAGCCATTCTTTCACGGTCACGATAATTATGATCAATTGGTTCGTATTGCCAAAGTTCTCGGTACGGAGGAATTATTCGAGTATCTCGATAAATATCACATAGATCTTGATCCTAGATTTAATGACATTCTTGGAAGGTAATTCTCTGTTACACTAAACAGAATAAATGATTAATTTTGTAATTGCGTAGGCATTCGCGTAAACGATGGGAACGATTTGTACATAGTGAAAATCAACAATTAATTTCACCGGAAGCGTTGGATTTTTTAGATAAATTATTACGTTATGATCACATGGAAAGAGTAACTGCTCGAGATGCTATGACACACCCTTATTTCTGTAAGGAAATTTATCGATTTAATTTAATAAGTTATTATAATTCTAATTTTTAGATCCTGTGGTGAAAGAACAAAGTCGAATGACAACCATTACATCACCTCCTCTCACTCCTATGATGGGAAATGTTCCCATTGGAGTGGTGGAGTAGAAAATAAATCAGATTGACACACTGCCATTTATTTGCCTCCAAAGTCACAATGTTACAATAAGACTTCTGTCATATTTTACTGAATATTACTTTCTGAAGAGAATAGTGATAGTTCCAATTTGTTGTTATTTATTTCAATGTGATTTGTATTTTAGAATATTAATAAAATGATGACGTTGAGACATAAAATTCTTTCTTTTTAACATTACTAGATGTTGCTATCCCTCCATGTTCACAGATCCCCAGTTAGTGATCAACACATTCAAATGAATGCATTTTACTGTAATGTTCATTACAGCATTTCGTTTCTATTTTAAATGAATTATTAAAAATTGAGATTGACGGTTAGGGGAGGGGGGTTCAGACATGTTGGGTGTATGCAGAGAAATGTTATAACATAACATTTCTCTGGGTGTATGGCAGTCCCTCGGCCAGTGTAGAAGGAAGAAAATGAAGTACATTTGGTTGATGTCCACAAAGGAAGTTATAGAGCCTTAAATTTGCTTCAATTTGGTATCCTATGTATAGTAAGTTATAGAATTTGTAACATTTCGATGTTCCTCTAGAAATGAGTATGTTGACACCTACCATGATGAATAACGACATTTTAACAATAGAATTTATATCACGTTATTTTAAATCATAAATTTCGTGAAAGGGAATAATTTGTTTTGGAAATTAAATTACTTAAATTAACCCCAACGAACGTGACATTCTGCTGGTAAAACCTATTAGAAGGGTAAAGGTGAAGACTATTGCATATTCCTCACAACAGCTACCCCAGAAGTTGAAATTAAGGACAATGCAATGACCATCACTCAACATCCACAGTGTATCGCAAGAGTAAAGCGGGTTTTGTCAAAATATACCCAAAGTCCAAAATCATACAGCTGAGATATTTGCTAGCGGTTCTTCTTTCCTTCGACTTCATTGTGATACAGCTGAAACCATGAGTACTCTCTCAAGCCTAATTTAATTTCTCAACTCTCCCTCCAACTAAAGATGCTGTTAAGCAGTGTGCATTCCAGACGCGCCACCAAGTGGAACTGTGGTTAGGGGAGGAACGGGAACCTAATGGTGGGACGCCGAATTGGGGTTGGGACTTGGGAGAGGATCACAAACTAGTTCGGAAACTTTCAGCGTTGGATGCTGCTCCCTGCTCCTGACGAAATCTTGAAAATGATTTTCTCCCGCATGAAAAGATATGTGATAGGTACTGGCAGGTGTGGTTGTAGAAAAGCATCGTTATAGACTGCAGTGTCGCATGTTTTCGAATTGCAATGGAAGTTGCAACAACGTAGTCGGTATATTCATTCAGGAACGACGACGACGCGATGACATCGAATACTATATCAATCCATGTAAATAGGTACTTTTCATTATATGATTCGTGTAATAATATAATAAAAGTTATAATTATAAAAATGTGTTGTGTGTCCATTGCAACTACCTTATTTCTGATTGGTTGAAGATATAAGCTGGCCAAGACATATCAAATTAAAGGACATTTAATTTTCTAATAACTTCCTTTCTGAAAATTTTTCTGAGAAACGATCGTGGAAGTCATTAAAAGTAAATGTTTCACAAAAAGTGCACTAAGGCAGTCTAATAAGCCTACTTATAAGTAGGTAACCTACATTTTTTTGAAACATAAGTACAGCCGTAGTCGCCTAAAGCTTCGTACGCATATGAGCACAAACACGAATGAGGCAGCCCGAGGACGAACCATTTGCCTCGGATACAGGAAATTCGGGTTCCTGAATATTGGACGCACGAGGCGTTATACGGCATCGATCCATAGAATGTGGTCAGCATTCTTGTTTTGTCAGTCGCTCTTAAAATATGGACGATTCAGATTCTGATTTCTGATTCCTATTTAATCACAAATTCAAAAGTATACTAACAAACCTTTTCCTGTACCAGTTCCTTTTTTAATTCTACTTTTCTCTCGGCAGAAAGAGCCGTTCAGACTCTCTTTTTAATTTCTTGTACTTCCATGTTTACAATTTCAGCCACTTCTTGTCAAGCGTCTTCCTTTTTAATAGTATCTATTGTAAAACAACGGGTGCCTTGGTTTCCATAATATCTCCCTGTTTTGATATTCTTCAAGGAGCAGTAACACTAAATTCTGAGACCATTCCATTATTATTATTATGATTTTCAAGTTTAATCGACAATAAAAAGACCGCCTCGACGTGAATTTTTTGTTTCCGTCCAGACTGTGCACGCACCGAGCATGTGCCTCACTTTGATGTACCGCTAATAAACGGATCGGATCGAAGCCGAATGCATATGGATTCAAACAAAATAGCACGCCTCGTTCAGACGTACACATCACGTACCTACTTATGCTGAATTGATGCGTCCTCGGGTTGCCTCATTCGCGCGTACCATAATTACCTACAGGATAATTACATGTGATAAGTATATAATCAAATTCGAATTAACTTATTGAAAAAAATGCACTTGTGTGAATGCATTTATTATGATATACGCAACTGACTTGTATTTTTACAGTAGGTACTCGGCTTTCGGAGTCATGTATCGGGTTGCACCGGTTGCTCGCCTTCTTCTTAGGTGTCTCGTCCTCTTTCAACGTATTTTCAGATTCGGGTTGGATGGCTTGCGTTGAGACATGATTGACCATGATAGTATCCACAGACAACTGAGGGTGGCAATTCAAGCTTTCTGCAACCCCGGTTTGTTCCACAACCTTTTGCACAATTACAGAAAATCATAGGAAGGAGTTCATTAGGCGCTGATGGTAATTTTGATTGAAAGTATTTACCTACTGGTTCTAACACATTTTGTTTCATTACCCAACCCCCACTGTTCAGGATCTAATTCTTCATTGCCCAACGAAATTTGAATTTGATAAGTTGTTTGAGGAAGGGCTGGTAATTTAACAGAGTTATTCAACCTTGTTGGTTCCCCAAAAACAAGGTAACGGAAGTTATCAAGTGTGCTCTTTAAGATGAGCTGCTCCATATAGCCAATAAAAGCTTTGTTGCACTTTGTATGGTAAGTTCAGGAGATCAATTCTTTTGTAGAAACACTTACGCTGAGCGCTGTAAATCTTGATGATTTTGGATAAACTCCAAACCTTTTTTGTACCGCGATTGAAAAGCGAAACTCGTTATAGCGTGTGCAAATAAAATGTGTTGTTTGAACATTGCCTTTGCCGGGTTTTAAAAAAAGAATCCACTGATCTGTAGCAGCACATGTAATAAAGATAACAAGCAAATCTACATCTCCTACAATAACAGTTGTATTTGTATGTGATAATTCAAGTGCAGTCTCTATTATGAGGGCGTCGGCATCGTCCTGACCTTACTTTGTAGCAATGTTCGAAGCAGCAAATTTTTTGATCAAAATCGAATAAATCTATGCTTATTTCCACGATTTGCTAGAAACTTTTCTTGACTCATAATTGGTACTGGCATCATTTCATCAAAGAAAACATTAGAAGATCGGGAAAATGTATTTCAGCGTCGAAAACACACACACTTAGCTTTTTTGCTAATCGCCTTATAAGGCCTTTTTTATAGAAGGGACTCTAGCAGGAGAGAGGTATTTGAGACTCCTTCGTGAAAATTACCTTCGCTCAATAATGGCTTCATTTCCAAATGAAGATTGTTACTTTACGCAAGATGGTGCACCGTCTCACTATTCGCATGAAGTAAGAGTAAGACGATTTTTAAATAAAACGTTTTTCAAGGAAGGTGGATAGGAAGAAGATTGGTGTCCTAAGCCCCCAAATTTGTCTCCACTTAATTTTTTCTGTGGAGTTATAGTTAATAAGTTAACAGAGTATTCGAGGCGAAATGCAGGCAATTTCACATGAGTAGGTACCTACATTCAAAACTCAATGACAAGTTTTGAAACCCGCATAGGTTATACTGCCAAGAAGTTAATGGTCAACATTAGGTAGGTACAACCAAAGAGCATAATTATTATTTGGTCTTTGGTATAACATTATGAATAATAACGATTTTGTGACTAATAAAAGTAAAAGTACCTACCTACACCTCATTTTTCATAATATTTCTGGTAATGTTCGCGTCGACCGTCGTACGTTCAAGCAGGTAATGAATATAATCTGTTTGTTTACATGCTTTGGTTACATTATAGGTACAGGACTACAGGTACATATTGCCTGAAAATTGATGTTCGTGACCGAAACACTTTCACTTTATTGAGTTAATAGCATATAAATTTGTATGCATCGAAAGCACCTGCATTTAACAGTTGATTAAATTCTTAATGTCTTCATTTCACTAAGCATATAGAACATAAGACAGGATGAAAAGATAAAATACATAAAATTAATTATTATTAATTAAATTAATTCGACAGAATTCGCTAAACTTAGAGAAAAATAAAATATGTATTTGTCAAATTAATTATTGGAAAGGTGAAATAGATACCTCTTAATTTTTATTTCATCCGAAACCATGACATTCTGCTAAGGAGCAATAAACTCTTGTACTCTACTCTTCTAGACTTGACTTTTATTTATACCTTTAATTCAAGTTTTTTTTTGCAGACAGACGAATTAATTTGAATTGTTTAAAGTTAAAGGTTCGTTGCACGGTTACGTAGGTACGTAACATTAGTTTCGTAAGAAATTGGTGAGCTATATAGCACACACATACTACCATTGAGTGTATAATGTCAATGATACTACCTACCGACACGTAAAAAAGCCAAAAAAGGTAAGTAATAGAAACGATGTTAAAAGTGTGCAACAAAAAATAAATAAACTGACCTGAGCGGGCATCCGATTTTCATCCATCAAATTTGCGTAAAAGTGAACATTTTCTCTTTTCAATTTCGTTTTTAAAGTTGATTATCTTAAATGAAAGTGTCAGTATTGGTTTCTTGTGTCATTTTTTTTTGCGTATTTAAAAATATCTTGTCGTATCTTGTATAACAATTTTGTGAAACCTTAATTTATGGGTACTTTGGTTGGTCAATGGTTTCAAATTTTGAAATCGAATTTGTTAATTTTATATTAATCGGTGCATTTCTTGTTTTGCTTACTCGCATTACCTATTTGTTGCCAAAAAATTTTGAATATAAGTAATAGAAATACGCATAATCTCTCCGAATATATCTCGAGTAGGTAGGTACTTTTTTAATTTCATTACGGTTCGTAATATGCTCAGTTGTACCTTCATATTTTTAATTGAGGCCTGAGGGTTACAATTTTTTGTACGCACTAAGTTCTCTGCTTGGAACATTATTTAAAGAGAAAGGTGTTCGTAATATTACCTAATTACTATAAAAATTGAGTCAGAGAGCAGAGAGAGAGAAATTATATTGTCAAGTTATCCTGTGTAAAAATATATAGATTACTTTCTCAATAGATATAGGTAATTTGCATTCATATAGCGGTAGTCTTCCGGATACTAAGAAACCAAACAAAGAAAAAGACAATAATTTTCCCAATGCTATCATTATTAATTTGTTACTCTTGTTAAAGACATAGACATATTGTTTGGTTCTGTTTAAAATAAACATTTAATTGGAATTACTTGTTATTATTATCATTATTTATGGAGTACCACAACATAAGTGTACAGACATTTAATTATATTTTAGACTCTTCGAAAATCGAAGATTAACACGCTGTTGTCTCGCAGAATATTTAGTTTAATAATAATCTGTTACTCTTGATGACATATAGTGTCGAAACGTGGAATTACTTGATAATTATTATACTTAATTAACATACTTATGAGGAAATTAATTACTAAGTAAAATGAAACATGCCGAAGAGATTTTTTAGCTGCACCCTTCTTTGGTTTATCTTTCTTTCTTTACGTTTATGCTACTATGACCGACATAATTATGTCAATAAATTGAATATTATCTCCTTTAAGTAGATCACCTTAGCTTGCTCTCCTTAGTACAGGAGCCTTCAGGAGGAGTTATGTGCGGTACGGGTTAATAATCCACTGGTGTTTCGTGAAAGGCCGACGTTTCGGTTACGAAAGTGCATCTCCTCGGGGCAACTTTATTGAAGAGATTACATAATTAGTTGGCAGGTTTTTACATGTGGTTCTTACATCTTACGAATACATTTGAGTCAATTATTTAAAACAAGGGTAAAACAACACACGTAGGCCACTGCTCGTTACCGCACCTGTACCTTCCAAGTATCTTCCGTTATATCTTCCCTCCTTTATTTTCCCACGTCTCTCTTGTATCATCGAGTCCCTGTCTCTCATCACAATCGCTTCCCTCGTCCTAGCTTCTAGGCCCCTCTCTTTTTGTAAATTATGCCCTTTTCATACTTTGGGAAATGACAGTTAATTTAGGTTAGGGTCTGACTACAACACCCAACTTATGGCTTCGATGCAGACCACAACGATCAACTTGATCGCAACCGCCACTAACTCTCCATTTTAACTCGACTAAACTCAACTTCATTGAAGGAATTCCAAAAAGTGATAAGACTGCTCTCTGTTCTAGAAAAGGAAAATAAAATTAGTAGCTATCAGGCCGGCTTTGCCATCTAATTTACTTTTGGGGGATAACCTGTATAAATAATGACATAATTTTTTGAATTCCCCCCCCCCCCCCTCCCGGGAAAAAGAAAAAAGGTAAAAGTTATTAAAAATAAAAATAAATTTTGTACGAAATCTTGAAAAAACGCCAGAGCCACGAACCCCTCAATACTATTTGCCCCCTTGGGAAAATTTTCTGGCGACGCCCTTGATGTAATCCATTTAAGATAGTTCACTATATTGTAGTGACAGGTAAGTTTAAAGCACCACGATATAGTAGCGACGTTATATAAAACAACGATTGTCCAAGATAAATCCACGAGTCTTCCAAGCCATAAAGAACTTTCTTTTTATAAGGTATGGTGGAAGAGGCTTGAGGTGGGCACAATTTTACCGAGAGTGGCCTCAAGATCAATGAAACTGTGTGCAATTCAGAGTAATGAAACGGTTTCAGGGTTGAGTTCGCGTCAGGGTCAGAAGCTTCAGCGATGATGAACATAAAATTGATAGGAACGATTGTTAACACTACAAGTTCTGGATCAACGTCCTCTGCCATGGATGGGTGCAAAAAAATCGGTAAGCCAGATTTATACCTTGACTTTACAATTTTATGGAAAAACAATTACGGGATCGTTCAGATCGAAAAATCCAGGATTATAGACATTTGGAACTAATTAACTCCAGACAACTACCTACCAAAAGTTTGTCAGAACTATGTTAAATCGCATTTCAGGTATATTGAAGAGAAATGGTAACTTTATGCAGTGGGCTGGATAAAAACCCATACTACAAATAACGTAGCCATCCCATTTTGGAATAAGTACAGTTTCTTTCTTCTTACGAGCTTGGAATTGGAACAATGGGAAGTATTGTTGATTTTGGTCTTCTCTCTTATCAACTATGAGCTTAACGAGTCTTACCTTCTAAGATGCAAAGTGCACTTGAATTTAACTTCGCTTTAATTAATTATTATAAACAAAAAGTTAAAAATTCTAATATTTGGACCAGCGATAATTGGCTGTCAATCCTCCCATTTAAATCGCTGTAGTGGAAGAATGTATTGCCATTTCGAACCGACATTGTTATTTGACAACCTTTCCTTGGACATTGCAATATTGGTCTGAATTTGCCACCACGGTCCCTTCTTCGTTTCTCTTGCATCACCGATGTAATCGAAGGCAATCTGCAGCATCTTTTGGAGAGTCCAATAGAATATGTTCTCTCCAACAATTAACCGAAGACACCACGTTCAAGTAACATGTTGACTGACAGTAATATGAACAACAAACAATGAACTTATTGGGAGGTTTTTGACCATATTATATGTACCTACACATTACATACTTTACTTAGAGATAGGGAAAGCGGAGTGCACCGAAAGGTTATTTCAAAAATGCAATTATTGGTCATTATTGCGATGGTGTGTCATTAGAGGGAGAGACTTTAACGAGCAAGCGATTTCAAAAATGAAATCAATGATCAACCACAATTATGTTCACAAACTCCACAATTATTCTTTAAAAATAAATCTGAGAATATTACTTCCTCTACTGCCCTTCAGTGCAGGAATGTAACAGAATTCGTTATAATGGATATTTCATAAAACGGTTTTGTAATAATGTAATTTTATGTATTCCTGCACTACCGTTCTATTTATATTAGTGTACATTGTTTTGTGTTACGTTAATCACATAACGTTTCTCAAGGAAAACATAATCCGCAATTGGGTACTTAGGTATTTTAAGTTAAGTTGACATCATTTGTGCGCTCTTGCACAAATATCACTGAAAGTGAAGATATAAAATTAATTAGACATTATTCAATATTATGGGTAGGTAATTGTGTTGTAGTTGACCTTATTTCCTTTACCAGAATCTCAAATAACCTAGTTGGAGTGTTTGTTATATCTGCTTTAAAAAATGTAAGAACGTTTATTTATTAAAATTAGTGTAAAGTTATACTTTCTTAAGGATAGTTTTCACTAAACAATCGACGAATGTGGCCTAATTGACCACTGAGCAAGATGATAATCAATAAATTAAGAAAGATAGAGGTATAAGTATAATTCTATTAATTAGTGTAAAATTAACATCTATACATAATTAACAAAAAAATTATTTGAATCGTCTTATGCAAACTCCAAACGCTACTCTGATTTCTTATAAATTAAATATAAATAACTATAACCTAATTTGCAACTAGCGGTTGAATAACTTATTATTTCCAAATTCTATATTAATTAGATTTATTGGAACTGGTAAATAAAATGGAATGTTTTATGTACTCTCCCACTTTAATATGAGAAAGAAATTATACTTACTGAGGTAGGGGTTTTAGAATTCAATAAAAGGCTTTCATTTTTAAGATAAGAAATTTAGTTTGGTTTTAAGTGATTGCACTACAGTGATTTTTTTACCTACATTAAGTAAGTATGATTTTACCGATTAATTGATTTATATTTACAAATACAAACAAATGAATAGGTACCGCTTTAGAAAAATTCTTGAAACGAATTTCACTTTCAGCAGGTATTCATTACCACGCTTGACTACTTTTGATTGTTTGCAACTGCAATTAGAAATTATAGTCTCCCGCAGGATAATTCTTATATATGGAGAAACACATTATAGCTTACTAATATTTGATGCTTACACGCGCATTTTTTAAAACTTTCGCTTTACCGTGAAACTTATATTATTATAATATACCAAATGGTACAACATCATTAAAATTATTTGTCAATAAAACTAACAATTGCGATTGTTGATATTTTGACAATTTGGCATACATGTACTAAAGTAAATACAATGAGAAAACTTGATTGCTTGCAACCTGATGCTAAAAGTGAAAGTAGTTGAAACACATTTTTCGCTTAATTGAAAGTGCCGACAATATTTTTAAAATAAATTGTATTTTTCTTAAGTTGAATTGCCGGTTTGACATGTTACACATTATTAATTTATATAAGTTCATATTGAACATAAGGGCGTTGGCTTAAGTTGCGTAAATACGCGATTTGTAATAATATTAATAAGTGTGATATAATAGTGCCCACCTGTGCAGGACTTACCCTACCTACCTATGCAATCTATAGTTATCCAAAATGAAAATAACGCAAGCAATTTTTACGTAATTGATTTATTGAAATGTTACAATTATTATGTATCAGTACCTTGTTAAAATTAGTACATCGGTACTATTTAATAGACAAGTTCAAATGAACTATGTGACATACTTACATTTATTTACAGTTTTTGAGTAACAATAAATCATTTATGTATGTAAGTATTTTTATTTTCGTTCTAGTTCATTTTAAGTTAGATTAATATGTTTTTATGGCTCTAGCCCTCTACTGTGAGAGATTATTTGTGTAAAGGAGAGAGAGAAATAGAAACATACAGGAGAAACTCCAGGAGAAGATACAAACAAAATACAGGAAAAAGTATACACTGTGACCAGAACTCGTACCTGGGGCCTTCGCCTTCGCGAAGGCCCCAGGTTCGAGTCCTGGTCGCAGTGTATACTTTTTCCTGTATGTTTTTACTTTTCGCTCTCCTTCAGCATGACGATAGTAGTCTTTACGACAGTAACGCACTTTACTTATTTTCTGTAGGTAAATATAGTATGAAAGGCATTCAAATCTTAATTTCTTCTATTTTTATTCGAAAGTCCATTGCCTTATCACTATTGTTGAGAAAATACGTTAAGGAGAATTATGAAATGAGATTTCCATCTACCTTACATGCGTAACTGCATTTTAGATTACAATAAGACCGAATAACGAATGCAGTGTTTACCAGAAATGCAAATATCACGATATACAGAAGCCAATTTGATGGATTACTGCAATGTTACCAAACGTTACATTGATTTTTTACAAACAATGAGTAGCAGAACTTATACAGTGTATCCACGAATTGAGTTCACTATAGGTGTAAATGACCAAAAATTTTGGAATTTCAAAACGATTTTTTCAGATTCTGCCCTGCTTCATTGGAAATGAATTTTCATCATATTTTTAATTTTTTTAATTCAAAGCCTCCTTGATCGTGGAACAAAAACTATTTTCTTTGCAGGTAAAGTAGGTACCTTTTTTGTGTATAATAGAGCAAAATTTTATTAAGAAAAGCTGTTCAGAATCGAAAAACTGACTATAAAAATATCCAATGAAGCAGGGCAGAATCTGAAAAAATCGTTTTGAAATTCCAAAATTGTTGGTCATTTACACCTATATTGAACTCAATCCGTGGACACACTGTATAAGTACTATATCATTTTTTAAAATATCATGAAAACTATCCATTTTAGTTATTAGAGATAGTATTTAAACTAATACATATGGGATGGTATTTAAGAAAATTGGATGTAAGTTTAAAATGGGCAGTCATTGTAAAATATTTTTGAAAATTTTAAACTGTTAATATTCAAATGATTGTTATTCAAATTTTCTCTATAAAATTAATGAATTATGTACTTTTGTAAATATTATAAATTTGTGATAGATTTAGTTCAGTTTAGACACATACTTAATTTTTTTAACGTAGAATTCGAAAATAAAGGGATTTAGGGTGGTATCACTTAAAGTAAACTTGAGCAACTTTTGATGATTTAAGGATTGTGAGCGACCTCTGTATATTTGTTACTAATTACATAGTTTCTGGTTATATCTTTTTTTTTGTTTGAAACTGATATTGGGGAAGAACACCCTGTAGAAAAAAACTGTAATAATGGAAACTAAACCAAGTGTATCATCTAAAAGTAATAATCACATCATTGTCAAAGCTAAAGGTATAAGAAAATATACAGGGTGTTTAAAAAAGATGCGGCAATATTAAAGGGGGTGATTGCCCAGGTCATTTTATACAAAAAAGTTCCTATAAACGCTTTCCGAAAACGCTTCGTTACCGATCTACAGCGTGTTGAAGTTTAATTAAAAAAAAGAGTAAAAATTAGATTTTTCCAAAACGGCTTGAGATATAATAAAATGTTAGGCGTGTTAATAGCTGTGGGAGACATACTTTGCAATACAACAACAGGCTATTTTTCAAGAAAAAAACAGGACTGTTTAAAAATATTTTTGTATTTTTGTATTTTGTATTTCAAATACATTTCTAGGAATATTTTATAATTTGTATTTGAAATACGTTACTGCATGTATTTTGCCCAGCCCTGCCTACAGTCAATTTAGAATTAAACACCTTATGAATCTAGAATCTAACTTTTGCACAAATTTCATTACATTAGCCGTTTGGATCAAATATAGTTATTAGAAGTGCAAGTGAGAAAATTGTCTAACCCTAACATAAATAATGTTTCGAACCTATACGCATACGGGGTGTTATTTTGGGAGATTTAGTTAGACGTTTCTAGGAAAGTTTTATAGGTAGGTTCTTGAAAATGTGTACTTAGAATTCACTCTGAACCTATCGTTAACATTGCGGTGGGCAAAATGCATACATTAATGTATTTCAAATGCAAAATTCAAAATACTCATAAGAGAGTATTTGAAATACAAAATACAAAATACTTTAGAGAAAAATCATTAAATACAAAATACAAATGTATTTCAAATACTGTATTTTCAATACAAGTATTTTGTGACTGCCCACCCCTGACTGTAGGTAGTACACTGCGAGAGTGTTTAAATACGTAAAAAGTTCATCACCTTTGGTACCATCGGTTAACCAAAATTATAAAAACTTGCGAAGATTACCAATCTAAGATTGTTACAAATTTTAATCATTTTGTATGTGGGATTATTAAATATGAATTTTTTGCCCAGCGACAAAAACAGTTAATTATTATTTATGTATAGTCAAAGATCTGACCTTTAACAACACAAACTTAATGTCAAAAATGGTAATACTTAATCTTCATTTCGATAAATAATTTATTAATTATTCAATCTGACCTGACATTTAATTCTGCCAAAAAATATGTCGATCGTTAAAGTTTGCTCTTTTAATTTTAAAGTTCACGAACTGATCAAACGTAGGTTACACATGAATTCTATTAATTGCGTAAAATAACAGGATTTTATAAAAACTAGGTGTACAAACATCACAAAAGTACCTATACACAATGTAATATCTAAAACGTAAAGATTAAAGCATTAAAGCGTAAATGAATTTCTTTTAGCATTTTTCCTTATGTAAATCAAATAATACAAAATAGAACAAATTGATTTGAATTAACATCAGATTATAACTAAACGGAAAGACAAGGTTACGTGATTTTCTCGGTCAAGTTTCTACTTTTATTTTTCTAAGTCAGGTGCAAGGTTGATTTTTACTCTTTCATAATGAAAGAAAAAGCTTGTAAACGACCTACAAATTGTATAGTACCGATAATTAATGAAGAAAAAATTACTTTTACTGTCATTTCCAATTCATTGACCTAAGAATTGATTCGAACACAGTATTGTAGTAATGTTTTGTGGTGGATTTTGAGCGGAGTAAGGTGCCTATTTAAAAAAACTATAGTCTTTACATAGACGGCTATTTAAATTATGCAAGTGAAGTAAGAGGCATCATAATCACATAGCTTTTACAATTATTACTGTACTGGAACCTCGTTTAAATGACATTTTCATGCTCTTGTGGTTTTACAGTTATACAGCCGCTATATAACTACCCATTAATTAAGTGGAAAGATTTCGTAAACTTTACCAAATGCAGTGTAACCAGTAAGCAAATCGAAAATATTTATAGTAAGCATATGAAACTGAATTAATTTAATTTTAAATATTAAATCACATTACGCTCTCCCCAAATCAGCCTCATCAATTTCTCCCTGAAACTACACACAAGTAGGTAATAAGCTATTTATTGGTGATAGGGACTGACTGTCTGATCTGAACAACCGAAACGTGAATAAATTAACATTACTTTCTAATGATCTGTATCGCTATGCAAAAAAGGCAAAATTAGTATTTAAACCGGATGTGATTATTCTCACTTCAAATGACAACTGAATTGACCTTTCTCTAACTAATTTCCATAATACGCGTCATCTTACATAATCACTAATAGTTTATCAACATGAACATGAATATTTCCTTTTCTTGAAGATACGTTTGTACATAATTTGTCAATTAAATGGCACAAGCCTGTTATTTACCATTTAGTTAACAGAAGGTAATAGCGAAGACGGAAAGTGGTTTTGCATATTAATGACTTGTAAATTAGATCGAAATGACAGTTGTGGTGAAGAAGCAAAATAATAAAATAGGCAAGAGAAATTTGTTTTAGTACCATTCGTAGCGCTTAATAACGCATAATTGCAAACTATAATATATGCGTAACTAAAGATATCGCTCAAACAATGAAAAATTCAAAAAAGTAAAAGTTTCAATCGTTTTGTAGAAGGAAGGAAAAGAGTAATTGAACGTTTAAATTAATGTTCGATTATAATCGGCTGTATCCTTTGAAGAAATCTAATTGCTAATTATTGGACACACATTTTGAGTTTTAACTACCATAGAGCTTAATAGGTGCGTGTTAACGATTATGTCCGTGTTACTTTTAACAGATTGTTATTTAAGTACTACATACCTATGTAATTTTTACTTACTATAAATAGAAGAAATTGTAAAATCTTAATGCAGAATGACAAAGGATACCTCACGGCCGATAGTTTAATTAGTAATGAGATTTTTTTTTGAAATTTGGACGAAGAGGACGAAGAGTTGATTAAAAGGTTCAAAAATTCTACATAAATCCTTAGGGATTATACAGTGTGACAATAGAGTAAATAAGAATGTATGGGATTTAAAATATCCATATTACGTTACTTCGTCGACCAAAATACATAATTGCAGAATAAAGCAAAGTTTATACAAAGGATAACCGACATTCAGGTGAATATTGCAATATCTATCCATAGAATCAAGATTAGGTGACATCTGACATGTGTGTTACCCAGATATGCAATGTTATATTAGTGATAACGATAAGCGTGTCAAGTGGGTATACAGGGTGTCCCAGGTTTAATGATCAGGACTTTGACATTTTGTAGAGAAACACATTTTAAGGTGGGTTGCTCCTATATACATAGGTCCTAAAATTTTTTGTTTCTGAGATACGGAGTGCGTCACAATTTTCTAAAAAATAAAGATTTTTTTACTTATTTCCGAACTGTTGAAAATATTCAAACCAAAATTGGTACACAAGATACATGGACAGAGCATAAGATCCATGGCAACCATAATTTTTGTACACAGCCAAAATACATTTTTCGCGAAATAAATGACAAAAATCTAGTTTGCGGCCGCACGGTAACAGAAACGAAAAAAAGTCTAGAGACATTTTTTGTTCAGAATTGAATGCTCCATCGAAAAGTATATTTCGAATATTTAATTCAGGGCCGTACTCTTTTTATTTATCAAATTAGTAAAACCGATTACCCATATCTCCGCCACTGGTTGATTAAAAAAATTGATATTCTTCAATCTTGTGGCCTTCTGTCCTTGTATCTTGTGTGCCAATTTTGGTTTGAATTATTGCCACAGTTTGGAAATAAATAAATGAAAACTTTATTTCTTAGAAAACTTTAACACCCTGTATCTCAGAAACAAAGAATTTTAGGAACTACGTTTATAGGAGCAACCCGCCTTAAAATGTGTTTTTCTACAAAATGTCAAAGTCCTGATCATTAAACCTGGGACACCCTGTATATTATGTTAAAACAGAAAGTTTAAACTAATTGAAAGTTTGCTGGTACATAGATATGTCACTGACCAATAATAATCCTATTCATAACTTCTCTTGAAGGTATTCTATATAAAAGAGAAGAACTCGTTGACTACATTAATAGCCTCTTCATTTTCCATGCTTAGCACCGCGAGAGACGTAAACCTCGTTTGCGACATGCACTTTAAAGTAGGTATATTTTGCCCAGGTATCACTATTGCACCGGTAGGGTGTAGGATAATTGTACAATTTCTTTCTTCATTATGTAATATATAGGTAAGTAAGCGCTTCAGGCCCTCTAGGCCCATGGTTTCTTTGCCCTAATAGGCTTGTTTCTATGTGCAGCACTACCTTCCTACCTTTACTATCTTGCGCTTTTTGTTTCCATCTTTCTACTCTCGCCTCTTTTAAATCTTCTATTACTGCTTCTAACCATTTCTTCTTTACTCTACCTCTTCCCTCCTTGTGTTAATAGAAACTTTTTTGGAACTCTTTCGGAGTGCATTTTTTCTATGTGCCCATCTGACTCTTTATGCTCTAACTTTGTGTCTTTGTGTTATTATTGGTTTTTCATAGATTTCAATATTTCTTTATTGGTTCGTCGTTTCCAGTTTCCTTCGTTATCCTAGATGCCTTCATAGATACTCCTTAACATTTTCCTCTCTCACGCTTTCAATTTCTTTGCTCCCTGTTTGTTCATTATCCACAATTCAGTACCATACAGACGGCGGCGCATATTACTGATCTATACAACCGTATACCTGTTAAGATTTTAAGCAGTTTTTTCAATGCTACAACTGCTTTACTTCCTTTTCCTATTCTCTTCTCTATTTCTACTTTTTCTTCGCTTTTATTGGTCACTGTCACTCCTAGGTACCTATTCAATTTGCATGGTTTCTTCGAAATAGTACGTCTCCCCTCCGCTGCGATTGATAAACCGAACCAATTAGACATTAACTCCTAAACAGAATTACTGTATCCTAAACTCCCACGTATTTTAACACCAACAGAGGTAAGATGGTGTAGCATGAAACAGCTGGACATTCTGTATTGGTTACTAGCAATTAGCATCATGCGAAACATATGATTTATAAACAACAAACGTTCTTTTTTTTAAAAGCACGTGCGAGTTTATCTGTGGTGATACGTGATACTAACTAATCTGTGACTACGAGATTGCGCACATGGTAAGCGAGGTCCTAAAGGAACTTCACGTAATCTTATAGCCCCTGTAGGGATAGGGGCTATACGCAAAATATTTAAACATACATACAGGGTGAGCCATTGAAAAGGTAACACGCCTGTTTTGGGACACTTAGACAAGTTTCTTAAAAAAACGCTCGGACACGTCGATTTTCTATTTTTGGGCGACAACTTTTGATGTCAAATTTGACTTCATCAGGTCAACCCCCTAGCCCCAGCAACCCCTCATTTGAAACGTCTTTTAATTCTCTATTCGACAGTATGAATGAAAATTAGTTTTATTCAATTTTTTTTTCACTCCCATGAAAAGCACCCTCTAGGTTAACTAAGGCGGGGGTGTTGTTTAGGAAAAATCCTGAAACACGCCACCTTTGACTTTTTGAACGGCACATTTTGATGTCAAATTTGATTGTCAGGTCAACCCCCTAGCCCCAACAACCCCCAACAAAAACAAAAATTACGGTAAGGTGGTCGAGCGACCCCTCATTTGAAGCGTCTTTTAATTATCTGTTCGACAGTATGAATGAAAATTAGTTTTATTCAATTTTTTTTCACTCCCATGAAAAGCACCCTCTTTATTAACTAAGGCGGGGGTGTTGTTTAGGAAAAATCCTGAAACACGCCACCTTTGACTTTTTGAACGGCACATTTCAGGATTTTTCCTAAACAACACCCTCACCTTAGTTAATCTAGAGGATGCTTTTCATGGGGGTGGAAAAAAATTGAATAAAATTAATTTCGGTCATACTGTCGAATAGAGAATTAAAAGATGCTTCAAATGAAGGGTCGCTCGACACTCTTTCCCTATTTAAATTCTTGAGTTAGAGGTTGCTGGGGCTAGGGGGTTGCGCTGACAAAGTCAAATTTAACATCAAAAGTTGCCCCCCAAAAATAGAAAATCGACGTGTCCGAGCGTTTTTTAAGAAACTGGTCTAAGTGTCCCAAAACAGGCGTGTTACCTTTTCAATGGCCCACCCTGTATATAAATTCTTAAGCGTACTCCCCTATACAGGGTGGTTTGGCTTGCAATGTCCAGACGATATTTCCGAAACTAATAACATTAGGAACATTTAAATTGAAAGCTATTGAGCTCGTGGATGTACTGCACCCATATCATATTTCCCCCATCGACGCAAGTATGGCTTGTCTCAATTTATATCCTCCCGAAACCCACCCCATAAAAGGATTTATTTTCAAATCCGCATTGTTAGTAGATAAACACGTTGTAAATGCCTACCTGTCCACTCAGGGTTGGGTTAGGTATGCGTCACCCAGTGCTATAACAATTCAAATTAATAATTATTAATTAGTATCAGTCGTTAAGAATCCTTGTTGTTGTAAGTACAATACGAGTAATTTGTATATCGTATAATTTAGTTTAAAACTCGTAATTTATTAAAAAAAAACGGATGCCTTGAAAAGAAATTGCTATATTAATATTTTTACCTTAGTCTGCCTCTGATGCCCTGTCATAAAATACCGAGAGGTCTCCTTTGTTATGCCAATCAGGTATGCATTTACAACGTGTTTATCTACTAACAATGCAGACCCGAAAATAAATCCTTTTATGAGACAAGCTTCAAGACGATATAAATTGAGACAAGCCATACCTAGGTTATCTTTTCCTACAGATTTATTGGTCCACTATCTAGAAAAGTTGCTGTAAAGGTTAAAAAGAGATATTCCTTTTTAACTTGCTCAAAAGGAATGTCGAAGACTAGCTTTGTCAAAAATGAAACAAACACATGAGTAGTACGTAGTAGTACATAGTTAATAGTTTGACAAGACCTTGTCTTTTTCATCAAAAACAATGTACTTTAAAACAAGGTTCTAAGCGCAAGGATACAATAAAACAATTATTTTGTGTACAAAGCATTTTAAAAGAGATAGTGATACCTGTTCGTAATTGAATGGGGAAAAAATTATAATACGGAAATGTATTTAATCTAATTATAGATTATTTGATGCAAGTCAACAGCGTAAATAACTTTATCATAATTTCACTCCACATATTTTAAATAAAGAAATACGATACCTACTTACCTCGAAAATTTGGAAATGATTTTGCAAGTTCAATGTACCGACTTTCTTAACTTTTTTAAGCAACTCTCATTTTGTTAGGTAGGTACCTATATCTGTTTAACTGGAAACGCGGTCGTCATATCACATTTATTAATTTGCCTTTTGAATGAACTATCATTTCTGTAAAGGAGGAAGTGGTCATAGATGTTGCATTTATATAATTGTTATATTTCACATTTTCAAGCCCTCGGGGGGTTTGCACCTGTTTAATGGTGAAAGTACCTATTTCTTTAAATAAACTTATGTAATTTTCACTTTATGTTGCACTTGTTACAGAATGCGACCCACGCCAGTACTTTTTTTATTGGTGCTCATAAAGGCGACGTTAAGTTTACCGCCATTTACCGGATATGAAAAATCACAAACTTCTCCCTTTCGACCAACTACTGTAGCGTATCAATATGATAACGAACCGTCGCCTTCTCAAGCCGTTCCAACGAGAAGTTCCGCATACAATGACGATTTCTATCAATTCCGCAACGTTTTGCCTTTAGTACAACAGCGAGCCCATCAACGTACCGAAGCTCCACAACAAGTTAGAAGACCTCAAGAATTTAGACGGCCGGGACCGAACGAAATTGAAGAGGTAAGCGTTCCAGGTCACCGATAGATACCTATAATAGGCTTTGTATTTGTAGGATTCAAAAGAGAAAGAATTAGAAGAACCTGATCGATTAACACTTCTCCTTCCACAATCAAAGTTTGATTGTGTTGGTAAAAATACGGGATATTATGCCGATGAGGGATTGGGATGTGAAGTTTTCCATTACTGTCAAGAGAACTCTAAACACTCATGGGTATGTCCCGAAGGATTTACTTTTCACCAGGTAATCGGCATTAGCCACAAATTGATTTAAAACCTAATCGAAAATTTGCTTATTAGGTGCATTTGATCTGCATGCCATCGGGACACGATAACATTTGCCAGCAATCCACAAAGTACCACTTTGTCAATGATTACTTGTATAAACCCATAAACTTGGAGGAACACCAAACGAAACCCAATATAACCCTGAGATACTCAGACCGTTACTATCCAGACGGTTACAGTTATCTTACTGATTATAGTGAAGAATCTGAAGAACCGCGACCACAATATAAACAACCAGTAAGTAGCGATTTGCTATGTTAATTATTTCAATGTGATATCTTTTCAAGGTACGTCCCACAGCCGTAGCTCCAACACCAACTCCATATCGTACTGTTGCTGTACATAGGCGACCTGTATCAACACAATTTGTCCCTACATTTAGACCGGAAACCTCTCTTCAACAAGTATTTAGGTCACCCGAAGAAGTCAATATTTCCTTACAACAAAGACGGCCACCATATATTGCTCAAAGATACACTACATCAGAAGAAGATTATTAAGTACAAATAAGTTTTAGTTTATATCTTTTGTAAATTTATGTAGTTATTTATTGTATATTCGTTTTTATAATACATATGTGTGTACCTTAAACCGTTTAGTCTAAATCGTAGAAGGTCTGTGCGTTTCTTATTAGAATGTGCAAAAACAGCTTTTCAGACAATATATGACTTAATTGTAATTATTTGTAAAAAGGAAGAATTGGTGACAAAAGTAGTGTAATAGTAATGAATCTCAGTATTATTGCAAAAACAGTACCTACATGAATATAATAGGGCGTATGGATCCATGAAGACAAGATCACACCAACAATAATCAGAAAGCAGCGAGCAATGAAGAATGTAATGTACTTACCTATGTACGTTGTGTTGCATAGAAGTACCTACCGGTCTAGTGAGTGCTATTAAGCTAGAGGAGCAGAAGACTGTCACAGCTCAATGGTGAGTATGTACGTCAAACACTGTTTGCCGGTTGTGTCCAATGAAGTGCCAAAGAGAGGTATTATCCCAAAAATGTTTCTTCACAGTTCACATGCTGTAGATTTAGCTCGGCAGTATTTGGCTGCAAACAAGATTAATGTAAACGAAGACCCTTCCCACTCATCGGATCTGACAATGTGCGACTTTTGGCTGGTTTTGGGCTAAAAAAGAATTTACGATGAAGAAGGTTTTTCTCAGAGGACAAGATCCATGCTACTGTTCGGTGTTATTTTAGTAGTATTCCTAAATCTGCTTGGCTTGGAGCATTTAAGCAGTGGAACGAAAGAATGGCTAAGTGCATTATAGCAGAAGGCAACTACTTTGAATATATATGTACCTATCTACATCTAAAATAAAATTTTGAAAAAGTTACACTGGTTCTTTTTATTCTCAATAAGGCTTTTGTACAAACTTGATTCGAATAGTTTCTATCTGCCTCTAATTGTGTGACTGTGAGCACAATCTTGTTGAAACCATATTTTACTTTCGTGGGTAAATCTACATGTGTTCATAATATATTTTATTTCTGACAGTGATATTATAAGCTTATATTGTCATAGTTACGATACCAATAAAGAGTGTCATAACTCCCTTGGGATATAAAGACGCTATAATTCCCTCTACGGCTCTTTTATGAACCAGTAACCTAGCAACAACCAAAACTGCAATCGACGATACCTGAATCAAATATACCGGAAATGAACAAATTTTATTAAACTCGGTCAGAAATAAAATTATCTATGTATCACGGGAATTAATAGGTCCCAATTACCTCGGGTAATTGCTGTCCCTCGGGCGCAAGGCCCTCGGGACGCAAACTTTACCCTCGGTAATTATGACCCTTATAATTCCCTTGATACATAAATAACTATAAATTCTCGTATTTCGATTAACGTGCCGTCATAAGTAGAAGGAGCTATAATATTGTGACCCAAAATACCACAATTCCTAGCAACTTTAAATTGGGATCTTCTCCAACAAATGAGGATCTTTTCACCAGTAATGTTAACAATTTGTAAAAAAGAACCCGTCGCTTAGGATACTTACTTTAATAGTAAACTTGACATCCTAGAATCGCTGGGATCAATATCAGTTGACCAGTAGTAAGTAGTATACAAAATGGGGTAACGCGAAACTTAGAAATAGTAATCGAAACATGTCGTTGTTTTACAACATATTATTAATTAATTACTTTCTTTGCTATCTTTGCTTTCAACTTTTCATTATCTACTTTAAACTTAACGTAAATCTTTAAATTGTTAAAAATCTTAATAAATTTCATATGGGGAAGGTTTTGTGATTACTATTTCTAAGTTGACGTCCTAGCATGGTTAAAGATTATGTTGTGCGTAGTGACCTTGGGTTCGAATCACAAACCACTAAAAATAGACTGTCCACTGCTATAGGAAAATAGTTGGTAGAGAAATGCGGGTGTTGACTTCACAAGAGGAAAGGGGAATTGTCAGTTGGTTAACCTGTTCACAAAATTAGTTGGTAGGTACTGAGAATTATAAAATTAAATTGACATTTGCTGATTTAAACGAAGCGATAAGTGTTTGATTTTATGGCCGTATTTTTCGTTTAAAATATGTGAAGTAGTGTACATCAGCGTCACATAATCGTTTATTATTGGGTTTTGCGTTTATATTTTGTTGTTTATTACTTATTGACTTATTGTGTATTACAGTTTATAGTTTTCTGGTAAGTTTTTAAACATGCGTACCTACCTATATTTACTTTCGCTATTTGTTAGAATTAAGAACATAACATGGTCACCGCATGTGTAATATGTAAGAATAGGAATAGAAAAGTCCGTGGATTTAAAGTTTTCGAACCCACAACATTTATGTTTAAAGCCCATTTTTAACAAATGGGTTGAATTTATTAATGGAGAATTTAACAATTGGACATGGGTTTCCCTTTATAAAGTGACATTATTAAAGACTTCGGCACAATTTTATTACGTAATGATGCATTTCCAATATATAAAGTAAGCTTGATACAATATTATTTTTTTAATTGATTATATTTATGAGTTTATATGAGTCTTCATATCCACATTTGTTTCAGGATTATGAAGAAAAAACTATTGCTGAACGTTCCAAAAGTGTTGTTATGCCAGCATCGCAATGTACAATTTCACCGGCAGATGTATTACTTTGTAGAATAGGTACTGTTTTCACTGTTACATATCATGTAAATTGTAACTAAATGTAAACATAACCATAAATATGATTTTATTAAAACAATAACCTTACTTTATTTCAATTCAAATTTTCCCACAATAAAGCATTAACCAATAAGGTGCTGTGGGCGTCACTCAACCTACCCTTTTCCTCTTGTGAAGTCGCCGTCCCGCATTTCTCTACCAACTATTTTTCTATAGAAATGGACAGTCTATTTTTAGTGGTTTGTGGTTCGAATCCCCACCCGATAATGTACAATACCTCCGTACATAGATGTTTTTTTATTGGTGTCCTATTTTAGCCTTTTAAACCACGCCTCAGCGTGTTTAAATCGCTCTTTCAAAAACGCGCGTGTTTTAAAGTTGCCATGGCATCATCATCAATTTGAAATGACAGATTGCAAATTAATTTCCGTTTTTCTCATTTCTATGACAACGAAAGGTATAATGAATTCACATTAGGAATTCAACCATTTCACATTATTTCCATTTTAATACCAGATTTCAAAGTGAACCAATAAAAAAAATAGCGTAAAGTATTCGTGGATAACTGGTCTTTAAAAAACTTGCTCTATTTCGTGTTTTAAAGACCTGTTTATCCACTTATACTTTAATATACTATTATATTGTTTATGTCAATTTTCTTTTTTCCTTTTCATAGTTGAACAAAATGGTTGTTATAAACGTTAACGTACAGTAGATAGTCTTCATAACACTCCATGATTTTCAATCTCCAAAATAGGGCAATTTTCGTTTTGGTGTTATATACATATTATATGGTTTTACACTAGGATGCAATGCTTATTCTTTGAATTGATTGTTGATAACTGTTATTTGTATTAATTTTAATAATTTTGTTATCTTTGTTTTCAACCATTCCTTCAAAACACATATTCTTATCGTAATTACGGCCAAACTATCCTTCTAATAATATGTAATATTTTAATGTGACTTTGAAAAACGGAAGTGTCAATAAAAGCTACAGCAGTGCATGATTAGTACTTAGTTGGAATAAGGGCATAGAGTATAAGTTACGTAAGTAAATTTTGGCCGAAACTTCTCGTATTAAACACAAAAGCAATTACAATAACATTTGCTTGTAGTTTTTGCTTTTTTGAAATTGTCTAATGTGATAAGTTAACAGTTCGTAAAGTGACGCAGGGGATTCCAGTTCACTTTATTCATAATGGTCGGCATCTTCTGATATACACTGCGTCCAAGATAAGGAGGGCCACTATGGGGATTTCGGAAACGGTAAGAGATAGAGTTTCGGTTTAATGGGAGAAAAGTTGAGCAATTTTGAGTTTAGTAAAATGAAATTTTTAAACTGACGAAATTCCGAACCGTTCCGAAGTTATGCGACAAAAAGCGAATTTTCAGGATTTCGTTTTTGACAAATTGTTACCTTGTCGTTGATGTTAACAAAAAATTAAAAGAACCTTTTACAGGTACTTTTTAACGTTCTTTAACATGGCATACAGCAAATTGGAATCCGACGTTTCGTTTTCGAGCAACCATCATCAACTTTGTTTTTTTAAATACGGTCCTGATTTTTTGATTCATAATATTAGAAGAGCTTTTTATTCTGCATTCAAGCACGTATCACACTTTATGATTTAATTGCGAGTTCATACTTATTTTACTATTGTACTTAAATTTACTAGATTCTACTTTGGAAGATGCTCTTGATATTTTACCCGAAGCCGTAGTACGCAATTGTTGGTTTCAGCAGGATGGTGCACTTACGCACAATTCACGGGTGGTTAAGGATTACCTTTCAAATTGGTTTTCCGAAAGAGTTTTAAGCACCAATTCTGAAACACCCTGGCCAGCTCGTTCTTCCGATGTAACCCCGCTGGATTTTTTTCTTTGAGGGTACATAATAAATTATGTTTACAAAGATATCTTTGGAATAGAAGAAGAACTCCGAAGGTTTGTAGGTACTTAACGCATTCCAAACTGTAACACCTGCAATGTTAAAGAATGCTTTGGATTCTACAGTTAGAAGATGCTATTTACGATTGGAGAACGAAGGAGGGCTTCTTTTCGAGCATTTATTATAATTTTTTTTTTATTATTGGTATGTGTCATGTTTAAATTTTCGTTTCATCAAATGTTTTCTGTTCATTTATGACGTGTTGTTGATTGTTTATAATTATGCACTTGGTTATAAAATTTGTGTTCAAAATTGGAAATTCTGTGTCATTTCATTAATTTGATGAGAAAAGCACAGTTAGCAAAAGTCCATTTATAAATCAAATTCAGTTTGAATGTTATTGAGGGGGGATACAGGTTCGTACTTAGGATTTTTTCCGCTAATCGTAAAGTAAGTATAAAATCGCAATTAAACCATAAAGTGTGATACATGCTTGAATGCCGAATAAAAAGCTCTTCTAATATTATGCATAAAAAAATCAGGACCGTATTTAAAAAAACAAAGTTGATGATGGTTGCTCGAAAACGAAACGTCGGATTCCAATTTGCTGTATGCAATGTTAAAGAACGTTAAAAAGTACCTGTAGAAGGTTCTTTTACTTTTTAGTTAACATCAACGACAAAGTAACAATTTGTCAAAAACGAAATCCTGAAAATTCGCTTTTTGTCGCATAACTTCGGAATGGTTCGGAATTTCGTCAGTTTAAAAATTTCATTTTACTAAACTCAAAATTGCTCAACTTTTCTCCCATTTAACCGAAACTCTATCTCTTACCGTTTCCGAAATCCCCATAGTGGCCCTCCTTATCTTGGACACAGTGTATACGTAATTAACTGTTGTAAAGAGTCTTAGGAAAAGGTGAGAAAATAACTGTCAACGTCAACGTACTACATAGGTAGCCTTCATAGTAAAAATAATATTACCCAAGTAGTAGGTAATTGCTTGTAATTAGACGGATTTCCATTTTCTTTTTAAATTTTGAAGAAAGATAGAGGAGATTGTCTGAAATTAATTAAGTACATGAGGTTTTTGAATTTGATAATACTCTGTTTCGTCGAATTGATTATTAATAAATAATAATAGTTATAGCCTATAGGTAGGTAGGTACTACAACACCTAGAAAGGAAAGTGACTCATTTTCAACTCAGAGTGACATACATTTATTTATATTATTTTAATTGATGTTAGCAAATTTGTGAACGTATTTTCATAAATATCAGTTTAATTAAAAAGTTTGATACTATTAGAAGAACTACGTTTTCCTATTTATGGGTGGGTAATAAAAAGAATACATACCCTTTATTAGGCTTCTGAAACAAATGTAGATACAATACCTAGAGATACCTAGTCTTTATTTCTAAACATTCTTTAAGAACACACCTATATGCACAATTGTGCAAGGATAACGATGTTCATATATTTGACCCGAATAAAACCATACTAAGGATAATGTTCATGCTCATTCCAATAACAAACCATATTTTTGTGTTTCCTAAAAAAGTGCTATTTCTTTGTGTTTTATTTAGAATTTTCATTAAACAAAGCGTATCATTTAGATTGACGCAAAGTGTGTAAATTGGGGAAATTATAATAGAACTTCATACACTTGTTTTCCTTCACCCGCTTTATAAATAATAATTGCAATACTTACATGACCACATTTAACGCACGGTAATATCGCTACAAATAAAATAACAAGTATAGCAGAAGGTTTTGTTAATTTTAAATTACATCACAATGTGGTTTCTAAAAATAATTATTTTTTTGAGTGCCTTTCTTTTCTGTGCATGTGTTACAGGTTTGTGAAATTACTATATTTGTGCAACGATTATTATAAACAATGTAACTTACAGATGAAGAATATGTATTAATGCCAGAACTTTTTCATTTGGATGATTTTGATCGGTGTCTAATGTTGGGGAAAAATGCTCTGTATTGCACAGTACAGATGCAGATAGCACCTATTAGAAATGCTTCAAATTCGCGTGTATGGAAAATTATACAGGTACAAAATTCAACTGACTATCTTCGTTAATATTCATTGGCTTCAGTTTGACTGACAATAATAGATAATTTATTTGACTGTATTTCTATTTTCATTTTACTTCGTAGAAGTTCATGTTTAAATCTATGTTTCTTATAGATACTTAATTGTTATTTCCAACTAAACTAAGTAATATACTTCCTCATGTTCCATGGATGATATATGTTTCCTCTACAGTACATCTCTTACACAAAAATATTCTCTAATCTCTATAGTATGCATGAACTCTTAGACGGTACCTACACCTTGCCATAATTTGAAATTTAGGCTTAAGGGAGGTTTTCGAATATGTAAGATATAGGCAAATTCATGTAATTAGAACAATGTAAGAAATTATCCGATGATTCAACTTAATGAAGCACTAAAAAAATGACACACATACTTGGTAC
This sequence comes from Pyrocoelia pectoralis, assembly GCA_036250285.1. Taxonomy (NCBI): domain Eukaryota; kingdom Metazoa; phylum Arthropoda; class Insecta; order Coleoptera; family Lampyridae; genus Pyrocoelia; species Pyrocoelia pectoralis. The sequence continues at coordinate 13,672,465 of CM070075.1, forward strand.
TTGTTTTGGACAAAATACATTATATTCTCATTAAAGGGTGTGCTATACTTAACGATCAATTGTGTTCTACAGAAGCTATAAGAAGTAAGAGATTTTGTAGGTTTTGGTTATAACTTAAAAACGAAAGAACTCATGCAAAACTAGCGAGTCATGCTAATTCATCTCAAAAAATTAGCCGTGTTTGCGAAAATCGCATCCCTCTATTATAAAAAATAATTGAGATAGGTACCTTGAAAGACAACGAAAATGGGACACACTTTACAATTACAGGATAGAGACGTGAGCACCTTTGTCGTCAATTTTTAAATAATCTTCAAATGTGGAGAACTCTATTGCTCCACTGTTTAGCCGTTATTGAACAAAAAGAAATAATTTAGAGTTTTCAATCTACAAAGGGTTTGAACCTATCGAAAGTTTATTATTAACACAATATCATCTTTTGATGCACGTTTTATACATTATCGTAATTAATTTTGCATTTTTAGGAAACAATTTCAAACGTCAAAAATTACCGCCACGATTGGCTAAGATATGGAATTTGCATACCGCAATCATGCCCAAATATGGGTACCAATATATCAAATTACATTAATAACGAAACAAGCTTGCGAAATGGAATCGATCAATGTTACTCATCCAAGCTGCAGAAATTGGGCTTGACGAGCTCTGTGATGGAACTCCATTGCGAAACGGAAAAGCCTTTTTATGAAATTGATTGTTACGACACTGCTGTGGCGTAAGTTGTGATTTCGTATATTTATTGCAAACATTCCATGATAATAATAATAATAATAATAATAATAATAATATAATGTTTATTGACCTTAACAAATACATTTTTGTGCAGTCAATAATAAGCAATCAGCAAAGCTGGTTTTCATTGCATCCCATTTAACATAACTCCAACTTTCTTTTCGCCACAATAATTTATTTTTAACGTTTAACTTAAAAATATGTAATGAACCAGAAACGCGCCTAAGTATTGAAAAGAACCTTTGAATTTTTCACAGTGGTGCCTAGGGATACGCGCGGTTAGTTTTCTTTGCCCGTGTTAGCGTTTTATAAAATCGATGGTACAATATAAATAGGCTGGTGTTTTTGGCATAAGAATTTTATATAAAAGTGTTAGAAATAAGAAAATATATCTATCAAGTATTTTGAATTCATTATAATATGGGGTAGGTAATTGGAAAACAATTCACTTTGTATGCGTATCTTGAATACCATTAAAGTATAATAGAGTTCGACGCATAGTATGTTAAAGCTTTGTAAAAGCGAATTATTAGAAGTACATTTGCATATTGATGGCCACATTCCAAAAACCAAAAACAAACGTTTGAACTATTTTTGAAATTTGAATCGCACATCAATTTTTTCCTTGACAAAGAGCTTTCCCCAAAACTTTTTAAATAAGGGTTTTGCAGGTAAATTAGAATTCACATTTAACGATTTTAAGCTATTCTAGAAATTTTCATTTTCGTAACTGCACCACCGCAATGTACAGGGTATTTCAAAAAGTTGTAGCGGGTTGGCGTAACGGGATTCTACATATAAAATTAAGTCTAAAATGTTCAGTAACATTTTTATGATTTCGGCTTAGTTTAGCCGTAATCAGACATTTTGTATTTTCTTGAAAATAATTATTATTTCAAAAACCCTTCAAGATGTTTGTATTGCATGGAATTTGGGATATGTCATTTCTCAGAATTCTAAAATATCCAAAAATACTTTTTTTCAAAATCAATGCGGACATTCAAACATTTTAAAGTAAAATTCCAATCGAATATTTGGGATTTATATCATCTCGGACGTTGCTAAGCGACTCGACTGTCGCCTCGTCTCCTAGGAATGTCCTCGATTATTATAAATCGCATAATATTCTCGTTATATTAATAATAGCTAAAATGTAATTAACTCAATTCGTGTGGATTGAATAAATTGTGTAAGGTGTGTGCCATATGGTTCTTCCCGAGCATCAAATTACATAACCTTTGAAAAAAAAAAAAAGGTCTACGATAAATGTATAATATTATAGTTATTACACTAACGAGGGTTGAACTCCTCCTTTTCTTCAATCACAGAACATCCTGTTCTGTGTCTTCAATCGTTTGGTCGAGAAAACATTGTTTTGTGTGCAATAACAAAATGATTACAGAAGAAATGTTTACCGAATGAAGATATTTATTCGGATATGAAAAATGTGTTAGTAAAAACTGGTGTGGAGTGTTCCGCGGTGGTGTAATAATATGCGCCAATATGCGAAAGATGATAACAGACCACAATCAGTATGCACGCAGGGAAATACCAATTACAGGCTTTCCGGTGGTACTATCGGAACCATTCTAAAGGATTATGTAAACCTTCACATAGCATTCTCGAGATGAGTGCTCCGAACGCTGACACTTGAATAAGTGTGCAGTGTTAGTGTCTCCGTGATTGCATCAAAGACAAAAGAAAATGTAATTTATCTTATGGTCTCAGAACATTGATACCTACTATCCATAAAAGGTAGGTACAGTTTGTCCAGCGAATCTTTGCAGATATGGCCGCCGTCCAAAGTGTATGAATCAAGATAAAATATTAAATCAGCAACTACTTTCATGACCTGTCACAAAATATATTAGTTTGTCAACAACAAATTTAAGACAACAAATCAAGGAACAAATATAAACAAATCAAACGTCAAAGAATGATAATGACAAATGTCAATTTATTCGGCGAAAGTGGTGTGGTAACACTACTGAAGTCAAAATAGAAATGGTATACATACAGTTACAGCGTAAGCTCAGACAAACTCAAGGGCGTACGCAGCTTTTTGGCTAGGGGGGGGGGGCCAAAAAAAAATTGTTTGGAAACGTGTGTAATATTTATTGCCTATGTTGTTACCCCACAATCCTTTTCAATACATTTAAGCATCATACTTGGGTACAAATACTATTTATTTAGAAGAAAGGCTAGGAAATGCTTAATTTCACCTGAAATTATATGACCAGTAATAAATTTTAATATTTAGTACAATTCGATTTGCGGCCAGGGGGGGGGGCATTAGCCCCCCCTTGCCCCACCTTGCGTACGCCCTTGGACAAACTAATTAACTTATGCTTCTACACACAAACTAAACTGGTATCAACGTATTTTGAGGTTTCAACACACGCATATAACAAATACTGTAGCATCTATCTTTGTTTTTGGTGCGTAATAAGAACCTAAATTGTGAGGACGTATATTGTTGTATATTTCATACATCGGCAAACATTCGCTGGACAAACTGTAGCAATGAACGCCATTTATGACGCCGTGTTTGAAGTTAATACATACTATTCCTAGACTTAGTTCCCCAAATTGAAAGAGTCCCTTTCGAGAAACAAAACTTGATGAGATGATGCTATTATGGAGGTAGCCACGAATTTTTTGGAGATTAATGTTCTAAATTTGAAGGATGGTGGGAGAAATGTTTTTCAGTTCATGTTGATTACGTTGAAAAATAATGTGCATGTTATGGACAATAAATACTGTTCACCCCTCAAATTGTATTAGTTACAGCGACATGTTATGAAGAGTCGATGCACGTAAAGTTTGCGGATAACAATATTCCACTTAATTTTAAACATTTTTGTTACCAAAGAAGATACAAACTTATAGTTTTTAAATTTTAGTTTATGATAAAACTCATTCCATCATTTTCACTCATCACCATCGGGAGTTAAGGGGATGGATAATCATCCCAAAAATCCTTGTTTTTCACAAGGAAAAAGGCAAGCCAAGCGTTTCAACGCATGTTGAGGAACGGCGCGATATAAGCCGAAAAGTAGTTATCTTGACATTATAATATGTTAGAGCTGATGATTATTTTGTACCCACAGTTTTATTTTATTATAATTTTTGTTATTATTATTCATCAGTCTATAGAAAAAATGTATTAACTTTCGGTTTCGCTTTTCTTAATGTTTTCAGTTTCGTTGTTTACCCATCACTAAATAAATAAATTAGTGATGGTACATTTCACAACTAGGTGAAGGTAGAACATGATGCTAATGTGCGATACGTATGAACTGTAGTGTAATAAAATAATCTGTAACAATGTTCTAAATATGAGGAGAAATGTGTATTAAATTACGCGCCATGTTAAACTCAAATTACAACGCTTCTTCTTGGTTGAAATGGGAATATCTAGATCATTTATAAAATGCTTTTAAAGTACCTAGTTAAACAATGTTGTCGGTAATTATTTTGTTGTAGTAATTGTAGGATAGAAACATAATATTATCAAATTTTGGCAACGATAGCAATAAAAAAAAGGGTCACTTCTCGTATTGTTATCAATGTGCAAACCTTGTCGTTTTTTTGACGTTTGTAGAAAATAGTTATTTTTGTATCTAGTGCGCGAAATACCACTTTGGTGATCGAGAACTGATTTTTTTAACGACGCGTATCGATCACCAAAGTATTTCACCCACGAGTTGCAAACAACATTTTTTCTACAAACGTGAAAAATTGACAATTATTTTAACGTTAAAATACAAAACTCTCATAGCAGTGCGCGAAGTAAGTATTTCGCGCACGGCGTCGTCATTTCGCGCACGGTGTCATGGTAACGTAAAAAAGTGAAAAAAGGGTCACTTCGCGTATTGTTATCAATGCGCAAACCTTGTCATTTTTTAAAATCAAGGCAATCAAAAGAGCTGACAATTAATACAATATTATTAACACAATAAGAAAGACGCTCTATACGACCTGTCTTAATACTTATTTCAAATAAAATGTTACCTTTTGTATTAAAACAAAGACAAAGAGTCTTTGATTAAACTTTGTGCGTAGTAGCTACGGTAATAAAAATTATACAATTACTACTGAAAAGTAGCTTAAATAGGAGCAAATTGGAGATAAACATTGACAACATTGTTGATGCATAATGTTACCATAGGAAAGCACCACAAATGCAAAATCATAACAAAGCGACGCATGGCGTAACTAAGTTGAATTTTCGTGGTTTGCATCCTCATCGTCAATTCGACATTAAAAGAATTGTGGGTGTTTAACATTGCAATGTTATTATAACACACAAATAAGAGCTTCGTGGTTACCATTTCAAGACCCCTTGCCACTTATTTCGTTATAACAACTTCACAAATATGACGCAAACGTAGACCTTTTTATTATAAACTTTAACAACGTGGCGATAAGGGTCAATTTCTCGACGTCAAAATACGAGTTGTCCAAAATTTTAAATTTCCCAAACAATTTTGACGTTATCACTAATGGAGTCTATTTGAAAAGCAGTAGAAAATCTCTAAACAATTCCCTAGATTTTTATAATGTCAAATATTTATTTAAAATTGTTTGCAAAAGGTGCAAATTCTAAAAAATAGTATAAAAAACTCATTCATAAGACTTTTATAATAATAGCACTCGTTTTCTAAACTTTGATTCATGCCATAAAATAAAACCTACCTTATGTAACTTGTTTTTTAATACACTATTATCTACGCCCGTAAGATAAGAACTTCTTATCTCACTCATTTTGCATGAGATAAGGAGTTTATTAACGCGCACTAAAAACTTCTTATAATATAATTTTAAATGACAATCGTTTATTTTCAATTATTATGGGCGCAGATAAAAATTTGTACAATGTACTTGTACGTGTCATAACCTCATAACCCTTTACTAACGGACTTATGCGATTTTTGCATGCGTACGTTAATAATAGTATTTTATCTAATTCCGTTAATAAAAGTGATAGTTTACGTTGTTGTTTAAAATTAGGTAACGTGATCTTTTTCAAAACTGTCTCATCACAGTTATGTAAAGTAGTTATGTAATAATATTACACAACTGACAATTTGAAACTATAAGTAATTGCAGGGCCGTCCCGAGGGCTAGCGGGGCCTGGCGCGATAAAATGCGCGGGGCCCTATTAGTTATAACTTGCGGGGTGGGAGGGGGCAATCTATTTGTCAAGGAAGAAAATGCTATAAAGCAAATTTGGAACGGAAAAGGATTTTTTTTGAAAAAAATACAAATCAAAGCTCATTTTATTTAATTTTTGGTTTTCGAACAACTTAAAATAAGCTTAAAATAAACTCACAGGAGGCATGAAGCACGTATCTGATCAATCAAAAGGAACAATTGGACAATCAAATAAAATAAAATATGGGAACAGATAATTTAATCATTTGGCATAAACTTAGGTACCTATAATACATAGAAAACATAGGGCATGTGCTTGCCCGGCTTGACGTGTTTTCTCATTCAAACGCCCATACACAATTCTCGTTTACATATTTACAGTACCGTACTCTACAACTCAGTTTTTCATAGACTATAGTAGTCGACTACAAATAATGACAGCCAAAGCACACTAACTATAATAGTTCCATCGGTAAAAATGATCTGAAAAGACACTTTGTAGGAGAAATAAGAAGTAAAAACAGGCTTTTAAGCAAGTGATTTCTTTTGACAAAAATATAATCCTTTCGGTTTCTTAAAGAGCTCCCTATTTATTTAAAAGGTACTTTTCGAGCTTTTGCAAAGGCAAAAGCGCTGATTAAATTATCCATATCTAACTTTTTCGCTGTTTCACATTCTATTGATAACGTAGCCAAACCGTTAAGACGCCCCTGCGCCATAGTTGACCGAAGATAATTTTTTATTAATTTCAAAGTCGAAAAGGTCCTAATTAAATAGCGGAGCGCGGGGCCTGGTACAGCGCGGGGCCTGGCGCGATTGCACCACTCGCGCCACCCTCGGGACGGCCCTGAGTAATTGGTTAATTATTGTCAAAATTCGATGTTTGTTTCCATAGTAACCATGAACTTAAAACTACTTCATTTCAGATTAATGTTCTCATTAAAAAATCAAAAGGTAGATAAAATTACGGAATTAGATAAAGTTTTGTACTTAACACGTTATGAAAAAGTCTAATTTTATTTGACTCATGTAATTTGCAAAACTCGCTCGCTTCGCTCGCTCGATTTGGCAAATATTACATTTCGTCAAATAAAGTTAGTCTTTTCATAACTGGTTACGTAAATAACTATTACATAACAAGTATGGAAAGTGATAAATAACGCACAAGCGGGAAAGTTGCGCACGAGGCGTTAGCCGAGTGCCGGCAATCCCGCGAGTGAGTTAGACACTTTCCTGCGAGTTTTGTACACTATTTTTCCCACGACCATAAAAAAATACCAATAAACTGCTTGCTAACAAAATTAGTGACAGCGCGAATAAATTCAAACTGTCATTTTAGTTGTTTGACCCAGCCGCCTATTCGAGTGTGAATTGTGCGTTATATTTCTAACACACAGCGCGAAAACAAATCGCACAGGTTTTTTACCTCGGACGATATTGCCAATTTTCGCACATACGTAATTGTGCGTTAGGAGTTGGTTTCGTATATGGTCGTGGGAAACATCCTTATCTCACTTATATCGTAAATAATTATAATATTTAAAATGGTTTGTTGTGACGTGCACTAAACGTATTCAGACAAACCGCTACCTTAAAGAGGTTCAACCCCTCGTCACTCAAGCGAAACTTGTGGTCCTTTGAACCATTGAGGTATCTACCCAGTTCATGATTATTATTATTAAAAGATCGCTCTCTGCACCAAAAGAGTATCTTCATACAGATCATCATCAATTGTATTGTCGCAACATGCATAGAATAGTACCATGGCGCTGGTACAAATAAGGTACCTTCAATAGGCGGTGAAAAAGGTTGAATTTAATGACAAGGAAATGTCCTGAGCCACAAGCTCACAATCAGCTGTAAAATACTAAAACCATGTTAAATTGTGATGAAACGGGAATGTCTGTTGTTTTGATAATGGTATCAAAGATATCTCTCAGAAAGGAAAATAACATTGGGAAAAAGAAGAAGAATCGTAATTGTACAAGTACATCTCTTCATTAACGTTGCAAAGGATAATTTCATGTAACCTCTCTTGGCGTTCCCCTAACAACAGAAATATCTTTGTTGTTGAGGAAGATCGTTTGATAATAGCTGAATTATTTTTGAACGCACTCAATCGCACACGAAGTATAAGCAGTGGCGTAGCTACCGGTGCGCAATGGTGTGCAACGCGAACGGGCCCAAGGTCCCAAGGGGCCCAACCGCCCAACGCACCAAGTATCACGTTGTTCCAATCGTAGAGACGTAAGACGTCTACTAAGAAGTAAAAAGTATAGTATACTTGTACAATATCATGGCACCATCAGCAGTCCTGCAGTCGTCACCTCTTCCGGCCTTTCGCGCGTATTATAGCTCAATCCTCAATAGCGGACGATTAATTACGAGTCTTACTGCGCATTTTATTCGTGCATCTTATCCCTCTTTCTCTGGTGCGAAAGAAATTGGCATTCAACGATTCAACTGATTCAACTGGTCATTGCGTTTGCGTTTAGCCTTAGTGACGCTAGTGTAGTGTGTTGTACGTTGTATTGGAGGCACTTCGAATCCCGGTCGAGGTGTAAATTTTCTATATGTATCATGTTGAATTATAATTAAAAACATATGACATTGACAATTCTGTTATTAGTCTGTTGAAAATGACAACTAACCTTATCACCTTATAAGGTTTATTTTATATTATTATTTATTAGTATTATTAATGTTTTTCATTATTTGTGCAATTACTTCTTTTAACATTTAATTTTTACATTATTTATTCCATGAATATTTTTTTATTATACTTTGTGTTAAATGTTTTTAATGTTTTACAAATGTATGTTTATATTTTTTGAACATGTTATTTAAATGACCTACTCGTTTCCATTTTTGTGAAGCGTCGAGGGGGCCTTAATACGCATTTTGCGCACGGGCCCGGAGGGCTCTTGCTACGCCACTGAGTATAAGGCGCAACCCTTAAAGAGGGTTCCGTTTCGACATCTGCAAGGGTAAGGCGAATTTGATAAACCGTCCCTCAAGCTGCAAAGACATCTACGATCAAGAAAGCTAAGAAACGTAGAATTGGTGAAATGGGAAACAACAAGAAGCTTTCACGAAGAATGGAAGCAGTGTCTGATGTGTAAGGGAATGGCACGCGCTAAGGCAAAGTGCTGTCCGGTGCTGCTTTGTGGATTATGAGATAATTTTGACCTTCTCAAGGCTATGGTGACGACTTTCTTCCTCTACAGTGGAATTAATTTCATCGTTATCATTTGATCTTCGATTTTAGGTGTGACTTAATTACTTTGTTTGTCACTTTTCTCTTATCGGTACCTTACTATCAAATCTTATTTAATTGTCTATTATTTACAAAAATGAAAGATAAAACCTTCACTGTCATAATTGAAAATAAATCATTAGGTAATCCTTCAATGCCATCAGATAAGTCTATTTTTATAGAATCATTGACGTCGCGATTAAGTAACGATTTCAAAATGGGCCCTTGTTTCGGGGTTCAGTGATATACTCAGGTCACATCATCAGTGGTCTTCAACTTGGTAGTATAAAGCAGTCAAATTCTCCTCGCAAATTTGTCGCCTACACAGTACTTGCGGCTGAACTGCTTGGTATTCTTGATATTTCATCGTGACGACACTTTACTCATTTCCAAATCCTCGCAAAGAATTAAAAAATTTAAAAAGCATTAAAAACACATATTTTTGGTATTTGTATTTCTCTAACAATAACTTAAACTTTTACTCGGCAATCAATCAACACCAATCAATGATCTTTGGTGTTATTGTCTGATAGTCGTTTTTCAATTTTGATACCCTCAAAATGATGCAACGTATTGTATTTTGTAATGTTCATTATAATATTGGTATTTTCGAAATACACTGATACGGTTCTATGTATATTTGTGTGCAGTTTTTGCGCGATATCTCGTAAAACCCTTGGTCTTCAATTTTGCAGCATATTTGATATCTTCTTGTTGGTAGTGTTCTAATAGTATATTAAAGGACTAGTTTCATAAGGGACAATTTTAGCGCACGAGACCAAAGTTTAGAAAACGACCCGCGAAGCGGGGAGTTTTCTAATGGTCGAGTGCGCCAAAATGTTTTATGAAACTTAAGTAATATAAGCCAAACTTAAACTTACCTCAGCAAAATTGTACAACTGAAATCTCCTGAACTCGGTTCACGTCTTGAGCTGCCCTTAAACCGTGAATGTACAATCGGCCCTATTAGTAGGTATTACATAAGATAATCATAACCATGATCGTTATGCAATATTCCATCAAGGACACACATGGAAAAACAATAAGATATATTATCATGGATTACCTATGAATACTTATCTTGTATTACTTATCTAGTTAATCAACAGCTATAAATTGACGAGGAATTTCTGATATCTCATTATTTACAATGAAATTGTTTGTGCTTTGTACGTTAGTTGCGGCAGCTTACACACTGCCACTTGAGGGTGAAGGTGTGGCCACCAAAAACGTATCAGGTATATGACTGAACTCTTTTAAACATTCTTTATTAATTACGTATTATTATTTAGCCCTCGATTTGCGTATATTTAACGGGCATGAGGCAAAAATAGGGCAATTCCCTTGGCATGGGTTTCTCGCCGCATATTTTAATGCCACTTTCGCCAGACACTGTGGCAGTTCCCTTATCCATAGTCAGTGGATGCTAACTGCTGCAAATTGTCTTAAGTACAATGGGCTTTTGTAAGTAGATAACTGACTTTTTAACTAATTAACGTCGATAGCATACTGTTCGTATACTAACAGTCAGAGATTCCAGAGCCAAAAAAATCATTATATCGCTTGGAATCATTAATAGAGCGGATCCAATTGACGAAGTTTCTAGGAGCTCGTCAGAGTATTACATACACGAGGACTATACCGAAACCACATACCAGAATGACATTGCATTAGTTAGACTTAACAAAGCAGTTCAGGATACGGGTAAGAAGGAAAAGAAGGTTATTTGAAAGAGAATTTAAGTTATAATTGTAGCAAACGTTCGTACCATAATTCTAGGAGCGCAACTTTCTCCTCAATCTCATGTACATGTAGCCGGATTTGGTCTAATACAAAATAGTCCAGTAGGAGCATATAAAAAACTTTATTATGCAGACTTAATAACTATGACAGACCATGAATGTCTAAAAGAAACTGATTATGTTGTACCGAATAGTGAAGTATGCGCTAAGCCAGTAAATGGATCACCGTGTCCTGTAAATAAGACGTTATAAAGTATAGCTGATTCGCGAATAATAATTAATAACCTTTCAGGGCGACGGCGGTGGTGCACTAGTTATGCAAGAGAATGGTGTATGGAAACAGTTTGGTGTAATGTCTAGCATGTTTTACCAAAGTTGCGACTTGGGTACTTCTTTATATACAAGAACAAGTCATTATACCAATTGGATCTTAGAAAAAATACGCTCTAACAAATAGTACGCTATTTTTGTATCAATGTTACTTGGTAAAATACAATACTTACGAGAACATTTGGAGTAGGTTTATTATATGTATTTTCTGTTACTCTGTCATCCCCTCAAATTCTATGGCTTTGAACTGAGTAATCATTTCTATTGTCTCTCTGACTCCTCTCCAATCTATTCCTCCTGTTAAGCGAAAAAATCTAAAAAGGTTCAAAGTTGTGCTTTAGTTGTTGCGTGACCGTCCTCTTCGATCCACCGTCGAAAATGTCGCCGTTTTTTCTTACTAAATTCCTCAATTTTCCGAGTTTACCGACGATTTTGGTATCGAAAGAAAGCCCAGGATTGCCTCTTTCATTGTTTGCAAAAAAATGACAGTCGTCTCTTTGGATTTCGAGATATATTTGATATTTCTTTGAATGTATTGAAAATATCTTTTATGGAATTAAAAAAAGAAATATATTTAATAAACGTATACATATTTGAATATATTTGGAATGCATTAAACTATGTGTTAAGAATTATCTACCATCTCGAATCAAAGCTCTGCCCATTTCTCAATTTAAAAATGAAATAAAATCAATATTAATAGAAAATGCTTTTTTTCTATTTCGCGACGGTTATAGACTGAAAACGATACGGAAAGAAGCTCTGTTTCCGTACTGTTATAGGGATTTAATTTTTTTGTAAGTTTTCAACACTAACTGTCAACCAAACGATTATTATACAACTTGGAATTTTAAATTTGAATTGTCAATTGAACTGTACGCTATAATAGCGTATAGTTCAATGGAATTGTCAAATGTCAGAATTGCCAACAGAATTAAAAAAAATCACTAAAACAATTTTATTATGTATTATATCTTTCTTTATTAAAAATTTTAGAATAAATTCATGCGAAATAGAAAAAATAGTATGAAAAACACATGTCAGAATTCCTTTTTGCCGCACCTGGTCTTCGTGCGGCAAAAAGTCTCGTTGTGACACTTGTTTTTCAATATACTATTACAACATTGATGATTATTTTTCATATTATACGTTTCAATTATACCTATATAGGTACTGTGATTTAGTTGTTTACTGCTTATATGTAACATATTCATGTGTAAGGTCTTTAGGTCTTATGTAAACTTGTTATCTTTTGACGTGTGAGATCAATATTTGTATTGTAATACGCAAAATAAATAAACTAAACTAAACTAAACTAAGAACGAATATGGAAAAAGCATAAAACTAATAAACAAGAAAAACGATCACGTGGAATGTAGGTATTCACTATATTTTACACATATTTAATAACTATTAAATTTACCTATCTTTACTTATGCTACTTGGGTCATTATGGAATAAGAGCTACAATTCTGTGTACTTGAAAGAGGTTGAATGTCACGATTTTCTTAGAAAAGTATACGAGGAGAAAACATAAGAGACATAGGTAAATATAATTAATTTTCTCTAAATTGGAATTCCATAAATAATTATAACAATTAGAGTGATTCCAATCAACTTTTTTATTTCACATACAACCCAACCCCAAGTGTCATTATCAAGGATAAATAAATTGCAACGGATTAAAATTAAACAAGATACACAGTTAAAGAAATCGTTTGTGTAGGTATTTATTCTGATTAACAATGCACCAAGATAGAAAATGAATGAAAATAAGATTCAGCTAGCAGGGATAATAAGAGTAAATTGTACGGATATCAGTGCAGTACTGTGCTCTTCTTTTACCTATGGTACTGTGACAAATATTACACGTGGTAAAGTATTTACTTACTTCAATGGAAACACAGCAAAAAAACCATACTTTAATAGTTTCTGAGTTTAGAGCGTTGCAAGGAATGTGTACGGACAGACCACAGACGACAGACAGAAATTTTTTTTTCATTTTTTGAATCTACTTATTCAGAAACGCAAAGATATGTAAAAATTTGCATAGGTCAATTTTTTTTCCTTGGAACAATACAATACTTCCCTTTTACTTCGTACTCGGGAAGTAATAAATATTAATATAATAACAATAGTTTGCAGTCGAACTTGAAAGGATTACTCGTTGTTGGTGAATTCTTCTCGAAATGGGGTGAAATTGATAAAGGTAGTCAAAATCACAAAACCTCCCCCATGAATAACATTTAATTATAGAATTGTTATCAATAGGATGATAAGATAAACGTGTCGAAACATGTCGTTTATCTTATCATCCTATTGATAACAATTCTATAATTAAATGTTATTCATGGGGGAGGTTTTGTGATTTTGACTACCTTTATAGTTTGCAGTATCGGGTTTTAAAATTCCATATTTAACAGATTTGCCCACCAAAACGATATCATTACAAAGTTGGTTTACGCATTTTCAGTTTTGCTGGGTCTCAGACGCTGACTTTGCGAAGTTGTATTTAGAGAAATTATAAAGTGAGAAGATATGTGGGAAGAAAACAAGCTTCGATATACGAAGAGCTGTACAAGTTTCCGTATGGCAGCAAACTTTGCCATGGAAGCCAAGAAGTTTTCACTTAGAAGTTACATTTAATGAAATGTACGGACATAAATGAATTTCTTCTGATAATCAAATGCTCCATTTCACATTCTTGCAGTTATCAGTTTTGGTTTGCCTGCGCCGTAGTCAAAAACTTGTTAAAACTCTGATGATGGGGATAGACAATAGTATAAACTTTATGTTTTCATGAAATACCTTCTTCCTGAAAAGTTCTATAATCGATTCGAATCACTAAGGCTAAAATACGGCGCTATCAAAATGAATAAAATTCCTCTTGAGTCCTATTATCCTGTTGGGGTCGAAACTAAGTATGTACACTGGCGTATTAAATAACTATATGAAACTGCATCAAGGTATAAAGGTTTGGGAAGATTTCACCACAAAGATCTGGCGCCACTGACACTCGAGGATTTTTTAGATTACGATTATATTCAGAGCGAAAGAAAAGTCTGGATACATTTTCGTTACTTTTGAACAAATCTAAATAGTAAGTTGAAAGTTGGGAGAATTTCTATAGGATCATAGAAGGTATTTTTTGTGTTGCCTGGCACCCCCTCGCTCCCTTCTAACAGAACGAGGGGGTAACTTCAAAATATTAATTGGGATGATAGGTCAACTCTAAATACTTAACTTTTAAAAACGAAAATAATGTTTTCTAAGAAAGTAAATTAGATAGAGCTTGACACACGAGAACTTGCGGCTGAGTTAGTCCCGCCCACAGTTGCGCAGTAAACAGCAGTTAGATTAAGAATAGGAATTTCAGTTTAACGACCCCGCTGTCGCGCATCTTCTTCAATTCTCAGCCGCAAGTTCTCGTGTGTCAAGCTGTACACGATTTCACTACTAAATAGTGTTGATTTATTTATTTTGTACTTCGCATAAATCATTGTTGGAGCATGTTGCACGCAATTACTTGGCAAATAACCCGTAAATTATTCTGAACATGCAACAGGAACAATTTTCAGCCAAGATGTTTTTTATGAAAAGCTGTATTGAACATCATATTCCAAAATGCAAATTGCACAAATTGATACTTTAAATATAATTTTATATACAAAGATGGATGGCAAAAGAAGTTTTTATCCCATTTTCGACAAAGAATACATAATATATAACCCCTACTTTTTTAAAAGATGATTACAAAAACTATGTATTTAATAGCATAGAGAGACACATTACGCGTATTTGTCCCCATGTATCATTTCATTTAAACATCTTTTAACCTAAGTTTAATGTTTAAAATGAAAATATCAATCCCAGGTGGCAATAATGAATTTTCAAAAACGAGACATTTTTTAACTTAAACTGTAAATATTTGATCTATATGAACTAATTTTCCATCTGCAATTCTAAAATACAGCAATAGACTGTTTATTTATTTATTTTGTTTCGAAGATTTAAAACAAATTTTTCATTTCAGGATATGCTTTATAGTTCTGGTACTGGTAGTGTTAAGTTCGTCATTTTACGAGGGGCTTGCGAGATATAAGTCTAAAGATTATTACCATCAAATAACTTCAACTAAATGTAAGTATGTACAATAACAACAATATAACTCTTGGAATCTAATTGTTGCGAATCGGTGTCGTAGCCAAATTGTTCAAGTTCAAAAGCTCTAATATAGTATTTGACCTCCCATAAAGAAAGATATTAGAGAAAACAAACGTAGGTTCTTCACGCACCAATTTACAAAAACAATTGATGAATTTAGAATAGGTAATTATTTGATTTGTCTTATTGTTATTGCATCAAATTGAAAAATCGACTCATTTCGCATGTGTGCATATTATTACCCCTTTATAGTTCCACCACTGGTTCTGAGTGTTGAATTTCTGGTGCATGATGTGCTGCCTATCCTCTACTTTAATGCAAAGTGAACTGGGAACAAGCAAACGTATTGCAAAAGACCGCATTCGGTTTTCAGTTCTGAAATGTTTAATGTAGGTGTTAGGTGTATTATCATATCATTGATCTATTCCAAGTCTGGTTCAAGAATAAAAAAGTCCCAAAATTTCCTATATATTTTGGGATCTTGAATTTTAATTTCGTGTTTGTCTACTTCGTCTTGATATCAGAAGTATTTTAGTTCAGTAGTTCAGTATATTGAAAGAACCCTTGCAGGCAAAATGTATGTCTAAACTTTAGAGATAAGGAACCTTCCACTATCTTCTTAGAACTGCAATGGAGAAGACTTACTAGTACCTACCCATATCTTTTTCCTCCATTTAAAAAGTGGTAAAGGACATGACAATGTACGGCGCCAAGCTACCAAGCTACAGGTAGTGGGAGAAGGTAAATACTTGGGCATAACACTGACCTCCAAACCACACCTAGAGGAGACAGCAAATAAAGCCACAAGGTCCGTCTGGACTTGTATTCGAGCGTTCGGAAGCAAGTGTGGCCTATCTCCAAAGATGACCCACTGGATATACACGAGAATGATTAGACCGCTCATTACGTATACTGCACTGCCCACTGGTGTGGTGGCTTAACCCAGAAGAACATTACTAACTTAGCAAGGTGCAGCGCAGAGCTTGCCTTGGTGTGGCGACCACATGATCCCGGTACACAGTCGCTTACGTATTGAAGATCAACGATTGATTCCCATTGGCCGACCAATGACAACGCGTCAACACCGGCCATAATCCTTTATAAGCGAACGCTGTTACTCACAGAAGTCATAGCCATACATAAACGAAAGCAGCCAACACCGACCAGTCCGCCTACATCGACCCGTTAGCCTGCATTCCTGAACTAGTCTACCCTCCGGCGACCGACCAACCTACCTACTGCCTGTACCTCCATTATTAACCGCTTTCCGCCCTGTTAAAACTTCTATATAATTTGTATGGAAATGTTAGTTGTTTTCACAACTTCCAAAACTTTATTGTTTATTTGGCACAATCACCAAATAGCTGGTGACCCGATTCAACCGCCAAACTTGGAATTGCGGAGGCATAACGACTCCTACTTGAAAATGCTATGGAGACTTTCTTGAATTTGCCGCTACTGAACGTAGTAATTAGGGCAGAGGCGCTGAAGGGGCATACCGGCTGATAGTCAAGGGTGAGGAGGGATCTTCAAGGACGCGGCATTTGCTTATCTTTGACGGAATCTCCAGAGATAAAAACCTCCAGTATGATCTGGGAAGATAACCAAAATAGTTTGTCCTATCAAATTGCAGCAGTAGATTTATATGTGGTAAATTAAGGAGTACTCCTTCAATGCGCAGTCACACTGGTGTTGGCACCTGGACACGCGGGAATCGCAGGTAACCAGGTTGCTCATGGGCTTGCGAGAATTGCAATCCGCATGAAACCACTGATTTTAGGACCCGAACCGGTCTGTGGGATTACATAGTAACACAGCCAAAAAGGAAATTCAGGCAATACTCACAAGAGCACTGCAGACACCAGAATTGGTTAAAAATTAAATATCGATTTTTTCAAAATCATAGTTCATGAAAAGCTATTGGCACTACATTTACCTATGTCTTTATTTCTAATAGAGAAAGGGGGAAGTTGACAATTTTAAAAATTCATCTTTGTTTGCTAACAAAGATGAAGAAATAAAATTGTACAGTGAAGTAGAGGACATACAACTTTTTTAATTTAGTAGAATATAAGTATGTATACCAATTTTCTACTTACAGATGGAAAAATAGTGGCCTGTTTTTCTATACCAAAAAATTGGGAACGACTCAAGGGAGAAAATATTGATCCCAATGCAAAAGGACTTAAATGTATAAATGGAATTCGTTTCTATACCATGTTACTGGTAGTTATGGCTCATGCCTGTATGGTGGGATTCATAGCATTTGCATCAAACCCGAAATTTGGCGAAACAGTAAGTGAAAGTGACAAAAATAAACATACTAAACGCTTACGCTTACAGATGACTTTAGATCCACTGTACATGTTATTTCTTAATGGTAATTATTCGATGCAAATATTCCTGATAATATCGGGCTGGTTATTATCGTACAATTTTTTCATAGTCTTTGAAAAACAAGCAAAATTTAAACCTCTATACATATTGTATGCGTTTATTCATCGATATATTAGGTGATTAATATAATACAAAATTGGTCCAGATTTTTTTACATTAATCAATTTAGATTAACCGTCCCTTTAATTGTCGTCATTGCCATAAATGCAACATGGTTACAACATATTAACAGAGGTCCGCTATGGGATAAACTTGTCGGTACAGAATATTACAATTGTAGAAAAAATTGGTGGGTAAACTTACTATACATAAACAATTACTACGACATCGAACATATGGTAAGTATTTTCTATTTAAGTATTACATTCACGAATTTTATTTTTTAACATCATTTCTGAGTTTCTCCAACATTTTTACCGATTTCGAATAGACATCATTCGTGCCTTCGAAACTAGATTCGAGTTTCTTGTTTAAAGCGGAAAACCTTTTAATTTCCTTTTCCAAACTTTCTTTATTTGTCGGCTTAACCTCTAAACATTTCTGCTCTAAAAGCAAGTTAAAACTTTCGAGCAAATTTGGCAGATTCAAGGTATTGTTTTCTATGCGTATTTTTCGCATTGGATCAACTACGCACGATAGTTCCCCGTTATAAGTCAATTCCGGTCGATTTTCTAAGTACGAATTTAATACCGTTGCTCTTTCTACTTTTTCTTTTAATAACCGTAAGGTGTTTAATGTACCAAAAATGTCTACGCTAATTTCTGTTGACGAATCTTTGCTTTTCGACACATTCTTTAACAATTTGAGTTTTCCTTCATAAGACTCATTTAAATCGGAAGCAATCCATATTTCGTTTCTAATATTGTGGGAAATTACTTTAATAGAGGCGAATTTTTGATTAAAATTTTTGATCACACTGTTTACAGATTTGTTAATTGTTGATGCCACTTTTTCCACTCTTTCGATGGCTTCCATTGTCACGTCATCTAAATTACTTGGCTGTAATGGTAACAACATAGTAGGACAAATGTTACGTTGCAGATGTTGATATAAGACAAACTGTGACAGCTTGAATATAAACTTGATGAACCTAAAACCTCCGGGCGTAATTAAATGAGAGGTTGCTATGTTTGGAATATTTGCATCTTCGTATATTGTATTTAATTCGTTCACATATTTCATTACTTCGTTGCGATACTCATTTTCACTGCGGATATCGTATAACGGCCATGTAGATATTTTTTGCTTTAAAACGTCCTTATCTAAAATTTCCAATAGATAATAAACCACCTGTTGAAAACCCACTTTGTTATTTTTTACAAACATATCCTTTTTAAACACTGAATTGAAAGTCTCTTGAGGAGGATAGTTTAACGTGCATAAATAGACGTTGGTATAGAAGTTGTCGTGAAATCGCATCTCGTATTCTTTTTGTATTTTTAATGCCATTTTTAAATTAATAACTTGAACTTAAAAATTCGTTAAAAATAAGGTTATGGTTTTAAAAATTTAAAAGCGTTTTGGTGCCATCTATTAGTAAGTTATATATTAAGCAATACGTTCCAGAGGCGTAACATGTTATAATAATAATGCCAAATTAAAATACCTAAAAACTTGATATAAAAATGTATTTGACTCCTTAGCGTTATTGAAGTTGGTATTCTAACCATTAGGCTCTCTTTCGTGTTTAATCAAAGAATTTTTTGTTCCACCACATTTAATTTAAAATATGTAACCCTTTATACACAGTGAGTATTTTTATGATTTGTATGGGATCTCGGAAACCATAAGGCGGCAGTCGCACAGACTTTGGTCGCCGACCAAAGACGACCGACCAAAATTTCAATACCACGTTGTTAGATAGAGCACGTCTTACAAGAACGACCGTCCACGATCGTCCACAAGCAACCACGACCGTACGGTTTGAAATTTCAACCCGGCTTTAAACTTTTGGTCGACGATGAACGGTCGGTGACTCATAACATTTGAAATTTTTTTACTAACCTAATATAATTATTTATTTTAAAGTATTTTATTATTGTTAAGTATGGATGGGTGGACAGTCGAGGAAGTGGATGAATGAAGTTGTTTAATTTGCTTAATTTGTTTAATTTACTGTGGGTAACATAAATATCGATTTTATTTATGGTGGGTATGTAGAAACCTGCAGAATTATTATCGACTTGAGCGCGACATTTAAAAATCGGTTGGTCTTGCAGGGTCTTCCCTGTGCGACGGTTGTTTAATTTTTGGTCGGTCGAAGTTGGACGGTTGCGGATGGCCATGGTTGGTCGTCTCTCTGTGCGACTGCCGCCTAAGAGTTACACATTTGCTTAAATAGGGAAAAATTTGCTTCTTTAGAAGACTAATCCAGATGCGCTTTTGTTGATTTATGAAAATACATGGCTTACTAGATATTTGTAACTAAAAAAGTAAAATTCTCCAAAATCGTTTAAACGCTTTAATTCGTTCCTTTCTACGTCTAAAGGTAGATAAAAATAGTTTAAATACAATTTGTAGATCATTTTGTGCCGAATAACGTACTAGTTTTTTGATTTTGCTTAGCATTTTGAAGTTATGAAGCAAAGCTGATTTTTTAAATGGAAACCATAGCTGTCTATGACATATTTTAATAGTGCATTTTTTCTGATTGTAATGAATAGGTATGATGTAAGGAGCAAGCAGTGACGAAAGCGGTTCATCGTCGGATGATGATGTGCTTGTATTTGCCATGATATGCCATGATCAAGAAAATAAAAAGAAGAAACGAAAACGAAAAGAATACTGGATGCATGATATACACTATTCAGACGTCTTCAAGACGAGGAAAGAAAATTTTATAAATATAACGGAATGCACATTCCTCTATGCTGCGTATTGATCAGCAGCAAAGCAGCGAAAGAATGCTCACCCGACGATTTGAGTTTTTCTGCCTTCTGAAGTGACGTGAAGCACTGCGCTGTGCTGGGCTGATTAGTGAGAACGGTTGGACTAAATAACCAGCTAACAATTATGAGTAGCAGTTTGCTACTAAGTGTTGCTCTAAAGAAAATCGGCCTTTAGTCTAATTCTTATCGGTTTGGTCAGCGTGGAGTTTGAGAAACTTGATATGATCGAATGTTACATCATTTGTAACACAAACAGACAACTAGCGACCGAACGCTATTTTCTATTATATTTTGATCGCCCTCAACCATTTTTAGACACCTTCAAGAATTTATGAAACAATTTAAAAGAGTTTGTGAGTTTTGTGAAGCTCATAAATAGAGATAATATTCATGAAAACGCGCAGAACATGTTCTAGCTGTTGTTTATCAAAACCCATCTACATCAACACGGCAAATTCAACCTTGGTGATGATGAAAGAAGATGAAATTTTTGTACTTGGTTCATAAATATGTGCCATTATGAAAACTAACAACTCTTATGGACCGACGAAGCACGTTTTACAAACTGTAGTATGTTCAATCGCCATAATGAACACCTGTGAACTCAAGCAAATTCTCGCCGTTTACAAGAAAGACGACCTCAGATTAAGTTTGGCTTCAATGTGTTATTGCTTCGCAGCTTGTTGGGACATTTATTTTTAATGGAACTTTAACTGGAAACCGATATTTGCAATTTCTTAGGGAAGATTTAAACAATTTTAATAATAATTTTTGCAAACTCGTGGATAGGCAGAAATGGTCCTGATTTATGGGCTGTAAGTCTCCCTGATCTTTCACGTTTAGACTTTTTTGTATTTGGAGTAGGTAATAAAAGGTCTCGTATATGTGTGATCATATGCAACCCAGAAGGAGCTACCAAAAGCTGTTATTAATGCGTTTAACAGATTAGATGGGTGTAAAATTAGGAATCCTCTTAAGTCCGTGCTGAAAAGGTGTATCGTTTGTGTGTCCATAATATAATGGTGGACATTTCGAACACTTACTGTAAATTTCGTTTGTTTTCCATGGCAAGATATGAGTTTTGTTAAACCTAATAACAGAAAAACGTGTATTGTGCTTTTATTTATTAAAATAAGTGATGCAACCTTTACATTATTGATTATTACAATCGGAAAAAATGTACTATTAAAATATGCATAGCCAACAATGGTTTCCCATACAATAATGAAAAAAACTCACCCTGTATAAACCTGGGTTTAACTATCTACGCAATTGTTTGAAAGAAATCCATCTTTCACATGACGACGAATAGTATAGAAAATATTTAAGTTTGAAGAAAATAACGATTTCCAATTTATCCATTATATCTAGTTAAAAACGCATTTTAATGAATAAAACCATTGCCTTGTTGGGTGTATAATCAATGGAAAAAAGAAAAGAAGGTCTGAGTAGATGGGATAAAGGCCTCCATATTCTTCAGTTTAACCAAATTGGGATCTCTTACCGTTTCTAAGATACCAATGGGGAACATCTTTGGGACACAGTGTATACTTATATGTCGGCGTAATATAAAAAACGGTGGGCAGACAAAGCTGTATTAAACTTATTTGTATGAAAACAATATTGGTTATGTAAGAAAAGACAACAGACAGTTAAGAACGTTTGATATACGAGGTGGATGAGCCCAACACTCTTTATTATAACAATTGATGGCATAATTAAAGAAACTAACACTAATACGCACAAAGGTACGCATAGGATCCCATCAATTAAAACCAGTGTATACAAGTGAAATAATGCAGATAGGACAAGAACATAAAAAAATGAACAAAAGTGAAACCGAAAAGTGGATTCACAAATATTTAGGAGTGGCGTGGAAGAAGAAATAAATGAAAACCAGATGTTCTTGGGAATGCATTCATAGGAAAAAAACAGGAATAAAGCAGAAAGAGAAAAATTACAAAACATAAGACAATTTTTAGACCTAGGTATATTTACAAATATACATACAGAAGCAAAAGCTGGATTTTACAACAGATTAACCATAGTGGTCTGAATTGCAGTGGCGCCTATAACTTTATTGCGTCCAACAATAGGTACCTCGCGCTTGGCAAAGACCTTCTTATTGTTAACTAGCGCGGACCTGTTCTTGGGTCCATTTAGCACCTCGCGGAAACTTGTGCGAGCAGGAAGTATTTATTATAAGCGCTCGACCGTACCCTAAACAGATTACAAGCCTGAAAAGGTGTTATCACTACTTGCTCACTGTTTTATTATGAACAGAGTTTATGCCACTTGCCACATCTCCGGAATACCTATTAGTTAACACGTTTATTCAATCTATCACCATGTTATTCTAATTACAAAATACCTATTACGTCCGCCGGGTGGAAATAAAGCTGTAGGTAGGTACCTATCCTAAAATTTACAAAATGTAAAACGGTTTTTAACAACCAAATGCAGTAGGTATTTAATCATATAGCATTTTATAATAAAAGTTGCTGTAATTTCACGTCTTCTTATCCATAAAAAAACGAAGAATCATTGTTTAAAATCTCAGCAAACAGTATACCTATAAATAGACAGTATGAACATTAATGTGTTAAGATTATTTTAAAAAATAATTATTTATTATAATATGTTAACAAATATACGTGTTTTTAGTGCCTGTTACATACATGGTACTTAGCGGCAGATACTCAGTTATTTCTTCTTTCCTTAATTATTCTCGCAATTGTATGGATCTACAAAAAGTACGCCTCTATTATATTTGCTACCTTTTTGGTAATAGGAATGGCAGTACCGCCAATTGTAAATTATGTAAACGAGTATGATATAATACTGCGGCAATATCCAGAGTAAGTAGGTACCTACTGTGTTGGGAGCTGATGGAAATATATATCAATTAATACTCACTGCAATGTTCTATTTGTAGGAATGTTTACAACATACTAATTAATCTTCCAGAATGGAAATATATGGTGATACCGGGTCATACCAACATTAGTGGTTATGCAATAGGATTAATCTGTGGTTACCTTTTTCACAAATATAAAAATAAGAAAGTTTTCACAAAGAAGGTGAGTATTGGTATCACAAGTAAACGGCCGTAAACATTATGTTAAAGTATCACCATGTTTTATGGTGGATCATAATTTGGACGTTACCACTTTCCGTAATATTTGTGGGTGTACCTTTGTACGACGATAATTATGTGGCCACACGATTAGGAGCTGCCATTTTCGCAGCACTTGGTAATACCTTATATGCATTTGGAATAGCTGTCGCAATTTTTGGACTTACCAAAAACATCGGATGTGAGTTTAAATAAATGGTACCTATTTAATAATGTTCCGCAACATTTGTTAGGGTTACTTAGAGATGCAATTCTGATACCTCCATTACAAGTACTTGGAAGACTCACTTATTGTGTATATTTGATACACGTTGCGTTAGTTCGTGTGCGTTCGGGTCAAGCTAGAACTAAAACGTATATGACCGTTTACACTTTTGTAGGTTTTTATCATGATACTTATAGTATCATGGGTTTTTATCAGTATGTCTTTATATCTATTTATTATTTATGTTGAATTGTAGATATACCAAGCGTGTGGAGATTTAGTGTTGAGTTACACAATGGCCCTGCTGCTATGCTTATTTGTAGAAATGCCCACGTCAGCTTTACAGAAATTAATGATTCCAAAACTAAAAAGGGAGGCGAACGATACCAAAAATCATCAGTTTCAGATTGCCGGCGATAGAAAAAATGTAGAAACGGAAATATCAAAGGTTTAAAATAGAAAAATTTGTCGTTTTTAATCACAAAATATTTTACCTAGTAGGTAAAGCAATATTGACATTTTATTTTAAATAAAAAAATCTTCATAGTTCTTTCAATTTTTAATATTACCAAGTATGTATGTACTTTCTATTAATTGACAATAACCTCATTTCAAAGAAATACGTACCTACGTTAAGTACATGGAATAGATTGAGGGATCTAAGTTGCAATCGTTCCAATTATTTTGTACAGAAGATATAATGGAACAATAAAAAAATTATTGAATATTAAGCTACCCCACCGCAATTAATTATGCACTCATATATTGTAAACCACACCATGAACTATTACTAGAGTAAAGGTAGTGCAGTTCCAAATTTCTGCGTTCTCCACGTAGACGTCAGACTATATAGTCTTCGCTCGCTATGAGCACATCAAGAAAAACTGTTCTTTGACGATTTCGATAATTTGACATATACTGGGGCAGATATACCTATAATATTTTGTAAGGAAGGTTCAGCAGTACTATTTGAAAATGGAGTAAAGAGTTTATGTGTCACGATAAAAGGTCGTAGAGTAGGTTCAGAATCTCGTGGCACTCGGAATGCGCGGCGGGATTTACAACAATTTCGAAAAATAGGCACGACATTATACGTCCAAAAACATTGGTAGGTAAAATGCCATCCTAAATATGTAGAGTAAATAAATATAAGTGTAATTATTTATAGAACTTCATATTAGTATCGTAGTATCGCGTTTAAATAAATCCCGCAACACATCTCGAGTGCCACGAGATTTTGAAACTACTCTACATTTGTAGCCTGTTCCAGGTTAATGTGAATTACGACTGAAACTGTTAATGACACCAAAGAAGGAAGGTTTAAACCCGCGGCTTGAAACTGACGAATTTGTTATCTTTTTGGATAAAGCTTGTTTCTGCCGATTAAATAATTTTGTTAATTTAAGCAATATTGTCATTTTTGGTATGAAAACGGGAGATTAATGAGGAGAAGCCTTTTGAACTAGTCGAACTCGCCTTGGTAGACACTCAATTTGACTCCTGTTCAAAACATATACATACAATAACAAAATAAACAAGTATCAAAAGGCACGAATTCTTATAGAATTCTAATTTGTGGAAAGATGTTAAATCTGTAAAAAAATCGCTGTTCACGACACTTTTCGCATACCGCAAAATATGCTTTTGCCTTTCCAGCTGGAGAAACAGCTTGCCTTTTTGGGAGCAGAAAATGTACCTTAATTCGTTTGTTTTCCGAGACAAATAGGTAGTTACCAGTAGTATTTCTTCTTATTCTTATTCTTGTTCAAAGCAACTTGAACTGTTTTCCATTCTTCTCCAAGGAGGCTTGTTTATACTGCAATTCTTTATAAGTAACTCATTTATTTATTTTTTTTACTTCAATTTCAATAAAATATGCACAAAAATTCGTCTATTATTTTATTCTCAAATTGTCGATGAAGTTAATTAGGATTTACTATACCTGGTTTCACAAATCCAATCTAAAAAAACACAATGGATTAATAATAAAAATATCAGTTTCAATTTCAAGAAATTAATTAAATCAAATCGTAAATCATACATAATTGTCTTAACAAGTGTTTAATCATTCACATTTAATGATCTACAACTTGTTACTTAAATAAATTATCTAAACAACTATTAAGTCAATTCATATAGCATTATCAGATCGTTCTTTATCATAATGAAGCTACTTAATCGTAAACTATATTTTATCACTTTCTAATTAACTGAAAGGATGGGAGCAGTAAGTAGTTTTAGATACATACCTATCTTTTCATATTTAATATGTGACAAAGTAATAAATGATTTGTCGATAGCAAATTTTGTTACTAAAATATGATATTTCAAGTTTTTAGTCTGGAAGAACTGAATTCTTCCAGTTAAGGTGAATGATGACAGTTTCATCGTCGCTTACCAACCCCTTTCAGAAACAACACAGTTTTTTATTTTTAAATTACACCTATATACTACTTTTCCAATGTCAAATCATCTACTGGAACCTACAATCCCTGTAACACTCTAAATTATTCCAATGCCTATCTAATATTTAATAAAAGTTCTTATAGGCCTATTAAAGGACCATTAATTCGTTACTGTATGTCTCTCATATCGAGTTTATGAGTCAATAAGATCAGATGTGCGGGGTATGAACAGCGATAAATAAATTTGTCGAGACGAGCATTTTCATGTTATGATTTCTCTAACTATAAGTAATCGATGAAGGAGAGAAAAATACATATAACAATAATTTGACACCTAAAAGTTGAGTAGGAAATGAAAATAAAGATGTAGATGAATACATGGAAGGAAGAGAGAAGAAAATGTCTATAATTGATTATTTTCTGATCAAGAAATGGAAAAATAGGCAGGAAAATGAACTGTAAGAAACTTAAAAATACTAAGAAATATTGTATAACAAATTGATACAATCATAAAGACTTGAACTACAAGAGAAACGAGACAAATTCAAAAACACCTGTTGCAGCTGTGGAAACACAAAAGTGACAAACAGAAAACATAATAGGTGTCAATAATGTAATTAGGTACATAAAGAGACGGAATATAAAAATACATAAAGTTTCAAAGATTACGACGGATACAAAAGACAATGCGGATAAATAAAGAGGCAAAACAAAAATTATGGATAAAATCTGGTGAGATGATGACGAGAAACTATAGACAGAACCAAAAATTATTGTGTGATATTCTAAAACAGTTAAGACAAAAGAAAGGGTATAATATGATTAATATAAAAGGACAAGGGCGGAAGTATAATCACTGAGAAAGATTGGCAATGGACAAATAGCGACCAAAGGATATACGACCAATACATCAAAACGAATATGGAGGTAATAGGAAAAATAATATTGGAAAAGACACCAGGAAGCTAAGAAAAGGGATACTGGATGAGATTATGCAAAATCTATAAGGGAATTTGAAACATAGAGATAACAAAAATAAATGTAAATATATAAATACAGAAAAGACCGACTCAACAATAATTTTAGGAGACTGAAAGGAAAAGCAACTGAACAAGCGAAGATTTATAAATGTTTAGGAACAATAATACAATACAAAAATACAAGAATAGATCAAGAAATCAATGAAAGAATTAGAGAAGCAGGGCACATTTCAAAAAAAATTAAAGTCCCTAAATAGATCGAAACAAGTCTAAACATCGGCGGCAATGTGGCGGCAGACAAGCAAAGGAACAAGTACAGTACCGTTATTTCAATTACTTGAAAATAACAAATCTCGACATAGCTCTTCTAAATCCGGTTCGAGGGCCATGTTGTTTCTTAATTGATTGAAAATGTTATATTTGAACATTTTTATTGATGTACAGATTAAGTTCACTTCACAACAGTCAAAAATGGAATGGCATGTGTAGCATCCAGTGAACCGAGTTCACTGGTAGCATCCCACAGAGCTTAAAATTTAAAAAACCGAATAGCAACGAAGATTGAGCGGTAAATACAAGATGCTCACTTTAAAATGTAGAATGAATTGCCTAACCAACAGGCAAAGTAATAGCTTAGTGACAAAGAAATGAAAATAAGAATCTTAAGAAGAATAGAAAATAACATCAGAGGAAACAAAATAAGGAACAAGACGGATACATAAAGAAATTACGGTTTAAACCAATATATAAAAGAATAGTGAAAAGAAAATTAAGGTAGTTCGCATGAGTAACGATAGGCTAACGAAAAGAGTGCATGAGAGCTACGTTGTTTGAGATAGGAGTGGTATGGAACGATATGGAATTAAAAACCAGAGCCAAGATAGAAGGCGTTGGAAGGAGAGCTCAACTCCATTCAGGTATTACACCGCAAGGTAAAAACGTATAGGATTAAGATACTGTAAGATTTCTTACCAAATTCACTTAATCCCATTCCATTCCATATCATGAGGATGAAGCCGCGGTAAAAATAACGATAGAGTTCATAAAATAAAGCAGCTTTCCGAAAATCATGAATCGAGTAAAACCTTTTTAAAGTAGCTCAAGGAATTACCTACTCCTTAAATATTCGCTGTATAATCATCCGAAGACAATCCACTGAATAGTATTAGTAAGTGTGTTAAAAGCATTAAATATTAATGGAAATAAATAGTATAATTTGTAAAAGATTCATAACGACTCATTTTAAATTTTATTAAAATGTTCGTCTCCTTTTGAATTATTTATTTATTGTAATACCTATTAATTAGCAAATACATTAAAATATTAAATCACACGAACATCTTCTAATAATTACTACGGAAGGAATATTAAAGAAACGCCCCAAAATAACATATTATTGTGTTTACGGATATTTAATACTAGCGGGGCAATGTATTATTAACAAATACACCTGCATTATAAATGATGGCGTGAAGGTGAAGAACATTCCAATTCAATTATAAAGATTGTTATTTTGTAAGATACTCCAAAATGGAAGCTCTTCTAGCGCTTTCATAAAATTTTCAGTGAATATTTAAATAAACCGGGAAGGAGTTAAGTGAATGTTAATTATATTGAAATTGTTAGATGCGCAAATGTGAAGGCGCTGTATAATTTATGAACTGTTCAAGAAGGACTCGTATATTTCCTTGTTAAATTTTTCCAAAGTGCTTGTTACATTTTTGTTAAAATTTTCAAGGATTTTGTATAGTTGCACAACCACAACAAATTTGGATATATAAGCAATTCACTTTCAAGAACATTTAAATATATGTAATATTTCCAACTAGGTAATATTATTAAATTAACCCATAACTGATAACTATACGATTTTGGAAGTTTACATGAAGGTGAATATAACAAAAATCTGGCATCCGGAATATTTATGAAGAATGTATCAATTTCCTTCACCTACTAATTTCAATAGATTTCAATTATGACTAAGTTATTGATTTTTAAAAAAGTGATTAATGTCAAGGCGATGAATTGATGACGAGAATATTTTTATATTTGTTATCTCAGATGGATGGAATTCAATCCAATGAATTAGATATTATAGGAGAATGTTGAACACATATTTAGACTTAGTGATGTGATGACTATTATGATTATATTATCTTTGAGTATTAGTTTATAATTGGTTGACATTAGTCGGGTGATAAAAATCAAATGAGGATTTCCTAAACCATAAAATTATCGATAAAACACTGATGTTAAATAATGAAGGAATTAGGAAAGTTTCCAATAATATATATAAAATAAAACTGAATACTTTAAAAGATCTTTTACATATAACATAGTTAAAACGTATAACAGTCTCCCCGACAGTTTAAAATCTCTCTCCCCGATCAATTTCAAAACAAAACTGCGTAACATGATGAAGGGTGGCCAAGCATTTCAATGACATTTCAATAACATTTCAATTTTAACATTCTTATCTCAACATAATAATATTACACAAGCTAACTGACCAAGTATAATGTTTCCCCTCGCCACACAGCTTTGCACACAGGGTTAAGTGGAAGAGCAGACGGAAAAATTCTTTTTTGCTGAACTGAACTTCGCCCTGTAATTTCGTTTAATTAAATTGTTTATTTTTGGTATATTTAAATAAAGACAATATTATTATTATTATTATTATTATATATTTTGCGTCTTTGTGTTAAACTATTTAACTGTACATTTTCAAACTTCTAACGGTAATTGAAGCGGTGTTATTTATTGCTATTATTTCAATGAACAAAAACCTTGAAAACCAAGACAAATGAAGAACATTACTAATCTTTCGAAAATAAAAACCTAGAAATGAATCATGTACCTATTTGTTTCCACAAATATACGGTAAACATTAGGTGATGTGTGAACGAACTGCGTATGAATTTTGTTTTGCATATTTGTATACCTACGTCGAAATCTAAATTAAGATAATAGAAACAACTAATTAAAATAGACGCTTGTTTACGTGAACAATTTAGTTTATATGCAAGATGACGAACTATAACCAACATTTAAACGGATGCCCAATTTCCGTGGGAATTTTATACAAAAGTATGTAATTTAAATCAAAATTAAGTTAATTGTTTTATTAATCATTTGTAGAAATTTAGTTCAATACATTTAGAAATATCAAAATTTAGTTGCAGTAGCTGACTCAGAGAGGAAGCGATATGAAGAGAAAAGGTAGAACGGGCTTAGTAAACAAAATTTACATACATAGTTGGCAGTATTGCAGATCACAGCTAGTATAGTAGGTGTGGTTCGACTTTGGTCAGAGTGCGTTATTATACATTAAGATTGTATATACCGGGTGTCCAGAAATGAAGGTGCCAAACGAAAATCCCAGTTAGTAGACATTATTTTATGTCGATTTAACCCAAATTACCTTAGTCCAAAAATGCTTCTTAAGTGAGCTGGAGCTCCTTATAGATGGTGTCATGAAGTACTTTTTTTTGTAATATGTATTGAAACAGGGGGCCGTCATATAGAGCACTTACTGTAAAATTTGTTGTTTTTGATATAACTTGATATAAGAGTAATTTAGTTAAATAAATTAATAAATTAGTAATTTATTTAAATTTATTTTTTTCAAGAAGGGTGCATCCTAACGATTTGAAACAAGAGCACATTATTTTTAGAAAAGACCCTAGAGAATTCAAATTTGACACAAAAAATGTCAAAAAAATAAATGTAAAAAAAATACAATCCAAAATGTCTGCGGCCCCTCCCACATAGGATGCTAATGGACGCAGCAAGGAAGTATTATTTACAGCGACCGATGTGTGATCAGAAGGTAAGTCATTGTGCAAAGTTTGGACATTTTCGATCGAAACGTTTTTGAGATATTACAAAAAAAAATACTTCATGGCACCATCTATAAGGAGCTCCAGCTCACTTAAGAAGCATTTTTGGACTAAGGTAATTTGGGTTAAATCGACATAAAATAATGTCTACTAACTGGGATTTTCGTTTGGCACCTTCATTTCTGGACACCCTGTATGTATAAAGAAATCTAATCTTGTCCTTTACAACAATAGGTAAAAACATCCTGTTTGTATTTAAAATGATCATCTTTTGGAATTAATTTCTGGACTAAATGTAGACTGAATGGTTCTGCAGAGTTCTACGGTGGGTTCACTATGTTTGCATAAATATCTGGTTCAGTTTAAATTTCTGATACCTTAGGTAATACATGTAAATCTAGACAAAATTACGACTTAATTATCCAATTCCTTGGCAATGAAATTTACAAAGATGAAGCTGCAATTAATGTATATCCAAAACCTAGTGGCTTGTTGGTTAATTTGGATCATGGATTTCTTGCTGCACCAGTGAGTCCTCTAAGCAGATGTACACGCTAAATTTAGAATCTAGGGTGAAAGTTACGAGAAAGGGGTTGTAAACTCTTTCATTTAGGGGAAGTGAATGGATACACTGAACTAAAAAATAAATTATTATGAAGAGTGTAGATCAGTTGAGTAGATATGTAAACCAAAGGTCATATGGTGTTTATAGTGTACTTTCTTTAAGATATATTGCCTACCTTGACAAGCAATTATTCATCCGGCAAGTTACCGACTAAAATGAAATTGACAAATTATCTTGTAAACGTCTTAATTATGTATTTGTAGGTAGTAAGTAAAAAATTGACAGTACTTCTACTTATATTGCATATTTACATAGTGTAATTTATAATAAGGAAGTCCAGAAATCTCTAAGGGGATCGAATCAATTCTTCAACGATAGTTTAATTAAATGAAGTAATGTAGTTGATTAATTAAAGACTAGGGCGATATGTTTCGGGATAATCCAATCACATTTTCAAGCCAAAGGTACAAAAATTATCTTAGATAAGCCGAGGGAGAAACCATTCCTATAAAAATTACATAAAATTCGTAGTTAAATTTTTGTCAGCACTGGACACAACATTTTTGTAAATCACCACTTAAATTAGTAAAGTTGAAAGGGTTCTCTAAATGAAAAACCTGGGTTGTGCTTGAAGAGCCATAATTAGGGGGATGAAAGTGAATAAAATATGGTAAGTGTACAAATGGCCATTCGTTGAAGGGGAAGATTTGGTGTATTTTTACCAATAATTAATTGTTTAGTGTAATTTAGAAATAATTTAGATATAGCCCCAAAATTTTGGAAGAGATTAACACGCTAGCCTATAACAGATTACTGGTAAATTAATTAAAATGACATGCACATTACCTACTTGAATAATAATGAGAATATCCTCGCATAGTATGAATGAATACTACTTGTATTACCTACGTTGGAGGGGATTATGTTGCTACAGACAAATTATTATTAATTGCTATTGAGTGTTTCAATTAGAACCTGTAATCGTAAAGAAATTAAGGAGAATAATATACTATAAAAAGAAGTTAAAAAAATTCGTAAGGTTAATAAACTATAAATTTATGGGTTCAATAACAGACGTACACAATTAATCAAAATGATACACACGTTTCGTTACATAGTCGAGGAAATAAAGCACTGAACCTTTCAAATTTTTGTAGTAAGACGGATTGAGTTGCATTCCCTTCCTAAATTTAATAGGAAACTTTGTACCTACTTTTGATCATGTTTTTTTTCGAAATTGCATTTGTGCAGTCGAAAATGCATCCTGAAAAATGCATTTTCATAGAAAAAATTCATAACTTCGTTATAAGCTTCTAGAATCGACTCAATTCGGGTACAAGGGGGTTTTCGAGGTCGCTGATCCCGAATATGACCTCCAAATTGCCTCACCACCCACCTGGAGCTCAGGATGGCTGAGCAACGTCATCTCCGAAGCTTTTTCTGAAATTCACGCTCAAATGATTCTAGACATCTCATCCGAGGGTTTTTAGGGTTGCTGATTCCAAATCAGGGCTTGGAAACCGCCCCCCGCGTACCTGGTGCCCCGCATCCGAGCATCAACGTCATCCTCTTGAGTTTCACTGAAGTTTCAAGCCTATAGAGAACCGAAAATTGTTTCTGGGTTTTTTTGGGTCGCTCAGATCGAATCTGGTCCCGGATACTTTCTAACGGATACCTGGTGCACCACACCGCGGCGGCATCAACGTCATCCTCTCGAGTTCTGCTTGAAATTTTCGCTCAAATGCTTTCATACTAATGCTTGTTTCATCATATCAGGAAATCATGAGGTAAAACTTATAATGGAACATTTGAATAGATGTGGACGTCTTCATTTTGTGAAATAAAATTGAGATATACATATTATATAAAAAAATGTAAGTTTTGTTTAATAACATTATCATCCAAATGTATGAAGTTAATATTATAAAATATTTAGTTTAAATTTAATTTAATTTAATTTGTTTCTTTTATTACAGATTAAATTTGTATGTAAAACTCCTAATATAAGGTTGGTAGTTGGTAGAGTAGTTTCAAAATCTCGTGAAGAACTTCGGAATCCGCCTCTGCAGGCGGGCTATGTACCATGCACGGCTGGTCAGGTCCGGATAGAGGTCCTGGAAGAACCCCGTCCTAGCAATTACAAATTATTTTCGGTTCTCTAGGCTTGAAATTTTAGTGAAACTCCAGAGGATGACGTTGATGTCGCCGCGGTGTGATGCACCAGGTGGCGGTTAGCAAGTATCTGGTGCCACATTCGACCTAAGCTACCTAAAAAACCCCGAAAACAATTTTCGGTTCCCTATTATAGTCTTGAAACTTCAGTGAAAATTCAGAGGATGACGTTGATGCCCGGATGTGGGGCAACAGGTACGCGGGGGACGGTTGCCGATGCCTGATTTGGAATCAGAAACCCAAACAAACTTCGTATGAGATGTCTAGAATCATTTGAGAGTGAATTTCAGAAAAAGCTTCGAAGATGACGTTGCTCAGCCATCCTGAGCTCCAGGTGGGCGGTGAGGCAATTTGAAGGTCATATTCGGGATCAGCGACCTCGAAAACCCCCTTGAACCCGAATTGAGTCGATTCTAGAAGTTTATAACGAAATTATGAATTTTTTCTTTGAAAATGCATTTTTCAGGATGCATTTTCGACTGTACAAATGCAATTTCGAAAAAAAACATGATGAAAAGTAGGTACAAAGTTTCCTATTGAATTTAGGAAGCGAATGCAAAAAACCCCATCTCAATCCGTCTAACTACAAAAATTGGGTAGGTTTGGCTTATTTTAGTACTTTATTTCCACCACTAACATGTCCATATACGAATAGGTACACGCTATTGCCTTCTTATTATCATTGCATTGTAATTCATCATACAGTGTGTCCACGGATTGAGTTCACTATAGGTGTAAATGACCAAAAATTTTGGAATTTCAAAACGATTTTTTCAGATTCTGCCCTGCTTCATTGAAAATGAATTTTCATCATACTTTTAATTTTTTTAATTCAAAGCCGCCTTGATCGTGGAACAAAAACTATTTTTTTTCCAGGTAAAATACCTTTTTTGTGTATCACAGAGCAAAATTTTATTAACAAAAGCTGTTCAGAATTGAAAAACTGATCATAAAATAACAATCAGTATTGTTTGAAACAAACGAGAATGTAATGTTTGAAATTTTATATGCATAGATTCCGATTTAATCGATGATAGTCGTCTTAATAAATAAAAATAACGGTTTCATGAAATTGTGCCGATTATTTTCAAATTTTGCACTGATTATTATTTTTTGATTCTGAACAGTTTTTCTTAATAAAATTTTGCTCTATGATACACAAAAAAGGTACTTTACCTGCAATGGAAATAGTTTTTGTTCCACGATCAAGGCGGCTTTGAATTAAAAAAATTAAAATATGATGAAAATTCATTTCCAATGAAGCAGAGCAGAATCTGAAAAAATCGTTTTGAAATTCCAAAATTTTTGGTCATTTAGACCTATAGTGAACTCAATCCGTGGACACACTGTATAATGTGAATGATGTTAATTTTGAAATTTTGAAAATATGCTAGGTAATAATTTTTAGACGCGCTATACAATGTACCTAGCTGTGTAGATTAGTTTACTGCACGAAGGAAATTTATAGTGGAAAATTTAAAATTGAAGCACGCACTTAGCACACTGAGTACTAGATGTCATGATGTATTTTGGAATTTTGTCGTTTATTAGTAACAATAATTCGCAAGATCTAAACTTGATCAAGGGAAACATGCTTCCTTACATTTTTGCCGAAAAAGTAGACGCTGGAAGGAAGCAATCCATTATCTACTTATTATAACTAACTAGGATATTTTCATCACTATAAATAGTAATGATTGTTAAGGTAGCTGGTACCAATGAATGTGAAGTTAAACAGATATAACTAACCTTTACAACTTCAAATAAAATAATCCAAAGCATCGAGATGAATGAGGTTTCTAGAAAATATTTCTGTAAAACAGATGCGATCCTTGACATTTGCAACCTGTGTTTGTGTGAAATAAATGCTTAAAATTAGCTGACATATTGGCGATCCTTTTTCCTAATTATTTAATGCAAAAACACACGTATATAAAATCAGAAATATTCATACGGGGAAGGGCAAGATTTTTATTTTAATACCCTTACGTTGATACAAGATGTAAATAAAATGCACTCACACACAAACCATTGATTACTTATTTAAACATCTAGCTTGAACTTCCATCATCATCTCATAGAAACTGTCAACTTGTTTATATAGTTCTTCTGTGGGGCGCACACCTACTTATTATATTATGTGTTGTGTTTTCACTTATAATTGCACAAGAGGTTTGTATTTTACCGAGTTGGGGTTGTTTAATAAGAATCTGTTGCCTGGCAATTAGACGAGAAAAACTGTCAACCAATAAAAATGCGACACCGAAGGTGGAGTATTTTTAGGTTGACAGTTTTTCGAGTCAAATTGCTAAAGGAAACAGATTAGAATTTAAACAACACAAATTTACTCGAATACTCTGTATAAATGGAAACCTCATATACAATTACATATAGGTAGGGTAGGTATTTCGGATAATGTTCATGGCCACGTTTTTCAAAAGCGAAAAGATATTTAAACTATTTGAAGCCTAAAATCCACTACTCTTGTATTCACACTATAGTAGATATGCGTGAAAATTTGTTGTTCTATCAACACCACTCACCAAAATTGAAAAATGTTAATGTTTGATTATAGAATGTAACCTCTGTCGTTTTAACAAAAAAGGGTACCGTGCCCATTAATCCTTCGGTTAAAAGTAGATATTTTTTAAGTATACTTAAAACCAGAAATACCCGGACTTTTATTTTAATTATCTCTTGTAATTAAAATTGTTTTAATTTATAGCGCTGTTAACGATCATATAAATATATTTAATAAGATTTGCGGTAGAATGTTGACAGATTATGGTTTATACAAAACTAGTTTGTGCAAAAATGATCTTTTTTTCACCGACAATCCCTATACTATATTATGTACTTAAGACACTTAGGTACATCATGAGTTTACGTGTTGGTACTATAACTGGAATGAATTGCATAATAAATGGGAAAAAATATTAATGTGATGAGATAGAGAATAATAAAAAATGGTTGAATTCTTAAGGAATATAGGCGGAGCGGTAAAACTAAAACGAGCAAAAGACATGCCCTATGTGGTATTTGAATAACTTTTGCAGAACAGATAGAATCAAATATGGCACCTGTTTTGCCGAAACTACTTAATAAGTTGCGCTGTAAACCTGTAATTTGCATTTTGAATTTACTCTTTCGAAGGAATAAAAATGAATAATGAGATAATCCAGTACAGCGTAATTCAATGCGTGGGGCTAAAATTGTTTTTCTTTATTTGCTGTGGACAACATAATTTGAGCGGTTTCAACTACAACCACCACCAATTCATAAATTCTAAACTATCATTTAACCTTTTTACCATCTTCTAATTTTTCTCGAATGAAATATACCTACTTTTACGTGTAATTACGTTGAGAAACTCAATTCATGACTGTACACAAAAACTGACCAAAAACTATACCAAAATAGTTTAGGATTCTGGAAGAAAATAGTTTAGGATTCTGGATCATAAAGTAAATATTTCTTCACATTTACATCGCTCAGCTAATATTATAGTTATTTATGTATCAAGGGAATTATAAGGGTCTTAATTACCGAGGGTAAAGTTTGCGTCCCGAGGGCCTTGCGCCCGAGGGACAGCAATTACCCGAGGTAATTGAGACCTATTAATTCCCGTGATACATAGATAATTTTATTTCTGACCGAGTTTAATAAAATTTGTTCATTTCCGGTATATTTGATTCAGGTATCGTCGATTGCAGTTTTGGTTGTTGCTAGGTTACTGGTTCATAAAAGAGTCGTAGAGGGAATTATAGCGTCTTTATATCCCAAGGGAGTTATGACACTCTTTATTGGTATCGTAACTATGACAATATAAGCTTATAATGTCACTGTCAGAAATAAAATAATTTATTTTTATCAATTTTGCTATTTGAACTTCATTATCATGTTGAACCTTCGTGGACTTGGCGACTCTTGTTTAATTTTTATTCAACCACCTCTTAGATAATAGCACATTAAGATTTAAATACATACATACTTATTTTAAATACAACCCCACGCATTTCGACAGTATGTCTCATTATCAAGGATAATAATAATAATAAATAAACGCGTTAGGTTATATATAAAATAAATATTTGAGTGGATTGAAAGAATCCCATTGATATTGAATCTAATTAATACATTTTTCACATTGAATTGCACTAGAAACTTTTAGAAACCAATTTTCCAAAAGTAATTGAACATTGAGTTCTGGATAAATGTGGAAAAGACTTTTTCTTTTTCGTTTTTAATTTTTGGCGCACCAACATTTTGCAAAACTAGTTTTTAATTTGTATAGTGATAAAACTGCACGCTTTTTACGTCTATCGATGTTATCAACCTCAACTTTTTATAGTGTTTTAAATGGTTATAAATTTCAATGCCAACATTCGTAGAACATATTGGAAACGATCTTCTTCACGTTAAAGAACGTCCTGGTTTCAATTGGACGGTGCCAGTGCATAGTTTCATTGGATGTTGCCAGCGACGTCATTTCAGTATTTTACAGGGGGGGGGGGGGGGCAACTATAGTAAAAAGGAAAAAGGAAACAATTTTTTTTGAAAAAGGGGTGTGATTGTGTTTTATAAGTTTAACGTACTTTTCTTTTGTAGTAGTAATTCCAGCCCTACGCTGCCCCCCTAAATGACGTCCCTGGATGTTGCACAGTTTGCTAAATACACGTTTTCGAAATAAATGGATAGGTCGATAGGATGAAGAGGACACTGGAACTGGCTATGTAGACTATGCCAAGTTCAAAATTGATTTCTTTTTATGATTCGCATTGCATTTTACAGCGTTAAATTACATTTAATTGTATTGTATAATTTTAATTAAAATTATTTTAAGATGAATTACTTACGTATTTTTAAGTGTACTTTTTGAGCCCTTTAAGCGCTAGCTTGTACTGCCACTACTTTTATTGTTAATGTCGAGGGGGAATTCCTGATCTTCAGGACACTGAGAATACTGGAGAACCAAACGGATTACTGTAGTTGGTCAACACATTTTTTTGTTACGTTAAGATATAGGAACTGTATTCAGAGGATACTACTGGTCTCATAGTGTAACCAACAATTTTCTCAAACAACATTCATTTTTTGTTTTTATTTATTTATTTAAAAATTCCTCCAACGACAAAAATATAGGATACGTTAACAGTTTACATTAATAACAGCACTACTCCATGTAATTGAAATATTCGTTTATATCATAAAAGCACCCATTGACTAGAAATGTACATAAACTAGATTTAAATTTCGAACATTTGTCCGAATGTTTAATATTTTTTGTCCACGACTACGGTATAATATAGTCTCGGCAGACAATACTAATAGTATTCATTACACACTCATTTTCATTACACACTGTTATTGTCAATAAAAACGGGAGTAATCAATATTACACAACACACTACACACTGTTATTTTATATATTGTCATGGTAACCGTCCAATACAGTCAATCAAGAGTGTCGGTTTGTGGAGGAGAATTTTCACATATTTGACAGATCAAAATGTCCGTGTTAATTTTAAATGATATAAGTATTTGAATTAAATTAAAAATATTTGTAGTCGTGGACAAAGCGTAGTATACAACTCGCATATAAGGGCCATTAATCACTCGAACGATTTCCTTCACTCACCTGCGGCTCGTTTCGTAAAAATTCATTCTCGTGATTAATTAATTTATTTATTTTATTTTTTTTTCATTTCTTGCTCAAAACAACAGAGAAATGACTCCATTTATAGTTTTGAGGACAATTTCCAACTTAAAATTAGATACCTATTTAATGATTTATCTGTATATCTACTAAGTAACATAAAGATAAGGATTTTTTAAATAGTGATAGCGACAGGCCAAATAACTCCAGATCAATGCATTGCAATAATTGGTGTAATTTATTATAAGTTGACAGCATACGAATGATAGGGGAATTACTATGTGCAACCAGTGGCGTACGCAGACTATAGAATTGGAGGGGGGGGGGAGGATATAAAAGTGCGGTGTGATCTACAAATTTTAATAAACAATTGTTTTACAGAAAGTTATAAAATAAATATTATTACAATACAAAATCCAATCGCCTTGACTGTCGTGCAAGTTCCTCTATTATTTCGTCTGGTAGTTCCCAATGAATTGACATCATTGCCAGTCCATTAAGTCTATCCTGTGAGGTTGAATTTCTAAGATCGGTCTTTTTTTAAGGATTAATAAGAATAAGCGTAAAATAGAATGGAAGGGTTGAGGGCTTGGGGGGGAGGGTGATATATCCCCCCCCCCCCTGGGTACGTCACTGTGTGCAACCGTTCTCGTTTGTGGAACCTTAAACAATATAAATTTTGCCCTATCGTTCTGTGATCAGGGACGTTAATACCAATTAATGAGAGTAAGTATGAAGAATTGATGTAATTATTAAGTAATTTAAAATTGATGTAATAAATAAACATAATAAGGCGTCATCGTGTCTACGGTCGCTTAATTTCCTAAAGTTATATAAATTCACTAGATCGTCATAATGATCAAATAGCCTCTCTTCTCTTTAGCGGCGTCCACACTATGCCCCGGTTGGCTGTTGGCAATGCCGGGTTGGCAAAGCCAACGCGGCAAAGCCGATTTTGGCTTGCCGCCTACACCTAGGCATTCGTTCGCATTCAGTCGCAAAATGTCTGCTGAGGAGGATGTATTAGTTGCTTTAGGTGCGTTTATAATTATCGTTGAAAACAGCGAAAAAGTGCGTAAACGGCGCAAACGACGGTTTTGGGTGCGTCCAAGCCTTCAAAGTAGAAGAAAATACGGAACTAGTGAGTTAATGAAGGATTTGTTATTGGATGATGCAGACGAATTAAATCTCGAGTACAGATCTGGATGTGGTTTCAAAAACTTTTTTCGAATGAAAAGTGGTGACTTTGAAGGTCTTCTAAATAAGATAGCTCATATCATCCAGAAACAAGACACACCCTTCAGAAGTGCTATTCCTCCACATGAACGCCTTGCAGTTACTCTGCGGTTTTTAGCAACGGGAGACTCTTACCACTCATTAAGTTACACATTTAAGATTTCAAAGCAAATAATATCAGTCATCATCCCGATTGTTTGTGAAGCAATTGTCAGCGTTTTACAGGATTACATCAAGGTAAGAAAAAATAGTCTATTACAAATAAAACAATTATTGGTCGACATGTGTCTCAAGTTTATTAGAACAAAACATTCTCTATTACAAATGAAACATTTACTCGATTAAAATGTGTCTTAAGTTTATTACAACAAAAAATGAACAAAAGTCTAACTCAAATTTAAATTTTGAAGAGATGAGGTGGGAACTACAGGTGCATCAATATATTGTCAATAGAGTCATTGTCCGTTACCGTTACCGTATGGTTTGAAGACGTGGGACTCATGCCTGATTGTGGAGAGGGTGTTGGTGTTTGTCCATGAAAAGACGGCTGCTCAAAATATGGGTTTGGATTTGGTGGCATCGGGGCAGGAATCGGTTGTTGTACGTAGTTCGGTATTGGGTAGAAAGGCTGTGAGTAATTTCCGCTCAATGGGTTGCCATAGTCGTACTTGCCCGTTTCAGCTTCAAACAGAATATTGCTAATAAGGTGTTTTACAATTTTCTGAGTATTTGACGATGGGAGGTCTTTAATACGCAGTCCTACTAGCTCTCCAAAAGTCTTGAACTGATCCAAACCTGATGTATGGCGTCCTTGGATACCTCTCATAATTGACAGAGCTTCTTCTGTAGCTGATGTCTTTTGTATCTTTTGTGGGCCTCCGCCTGGCAGTTTCTTTGGCAACCTTTTATTTTCATTGTCACCTCTTTTAGGTGTGTCTTTACTTGTTCCAGCAACTTGGTCCTGGTCGACAAACTGGGTTTCTTTTGCAGAATCTTCATCATCATTTGTATGCTCGTCCTAAAACAAAAGAAAAAATTAATGATTGAATATATAATTTCGTTTCAGATGCCACAAAATGAAGCAGAGTGGAAAGTTATTTCAAAAGAGTTCAATGATAAGTGGAATTTCCCAAATTGTGTGGGGGCCTTTGATGGGAATCATATTATGTTGCAAGCACCTATCCACACTGGCACAGAATATTTCAACTACAAGGAGTTTTTCAGTATAGTTCTATTTGCGGTGGTAGATGCGCACTACAACTTTATCTACGCAAATGTTGGCTGTCAAGGAAGAATATCAGACGGAGGTGTGTTTAGTCACACAACATTCAAAGATTGCCTTAAGAACAACACAATGCATCTTCCTCCTCCTACTGCTCTTCCTGGAAGAATAGATCAAACACCGTATGTTTTTGTGGCCGATGATGCTTTTCCTTTGTCAAAAAACATTATGAAACCATTTCCAGGTGCTCAAAAAAAGAATTCCAAGGAAAGAGTGTTTAACTATCGGTTAAGTAGAGCACGTACAGTGTCTGAAAATGCGTTTGGCATAATATCCTCTGTGTACCGCATACTACGGAGACCTATGCTATTACAACCAGAGCGGGCTAAGATGGTGGTGTTGGCAGTACTTTATCTGCACAACTACTTGAGGAAAAGTAACTCCAAATCAGTGTACAATCCCCCCGGAACATTCGACTCTGAGTGCTCAACCACAGGTGAGATCAATCCAGGAACTTGGCGACAATGCCCTTCAAATCAAGCTTTGGTCAACATTCCTCGAACTTCAAGAAGAAGCACTGATGAAGCACAAGCCGTTAGAAATGAATTTGCAGACTTCTTTACTTCCCCGGCTGGAATAGTATCCTTTCAACACGACAAATAATAAGCCCTAAACTATGTCATGTGTGTTTTATATTAATGTAAAATATAATTACTAATTATTCTATGAATTTACTGTGTTAATATATATTTTTTTAAAATCGGCCAGAAAGTAGTAGTTTCTGGATTATTTTTAGGCTAGAAAATGTCAGTTTGACGGACTGAGCCGGAAAGTCATTGTGATAGTCCGGTAAAAGTTTTACCGGACTCATTTTTACTTTACCGGACTCATTTTTTACTTTCCGGCCTAGAATGGTCAATTGTTCTTCCCGTTTCTGGACGATTTTAAAAAAAATATTGTACGTAATACGTCCCAAAAGTGCTTTTACTGGACTCGCAGGCTTGCAGGACTCGCCTGCGGCTCGTCCTGTAATTTGCCTACTTGTCCAGTAAAAGGTCACTTTCGGGACTTGTTACGTAAACTACTATTACCTGCGTGATTGTGTCCGTCGTTTCTTTAGGTGTATTTCTATCCTTGAGAAATAGCAAGTTGTTGAAGCAGAACCATTTACTCTTGTACACATCACAATTTCCCGCACCAGACTTACTTGAGTCTCTCTCCCTCTTTATTTCACGTAAAAAATGACACACTACGTTCTTAATTTTCTTTTCTACAACTTGTTTATCAACACCAAAAGTATCTGCGATTTCTTGTAGAGCATCTTGTTTCTTATTTCTGTCTTTGTACTCTTTCAAACGACAGTCCCGCAGAGTAGGACGATCATGGTAAAGCTCAATAAGTTCACACACTTTCGCGTTGGTCCACTCCATGACTAAATACTGCGCTTCAGCCACAACTGAACCACGTGCGTGCCGCGTGAAGACAACGGTTGGCTCGTCCCCACTACCGGCTTTCACCGGCTTCCTTTGATGGAGACCGACACTAGAGCGATTTTCGTTGGCAAATCATTGGCTCAGCGGCACATGCCAACGGCCACGTCTACATTGTATTGGCTTTGCCAAATTGGCATTGCCAACAGCCAACCGCGGCATAGTGTGGACGCCGCTTATATGCTCGTTGTATAATATACTTACTATTAGCAAAGCGTTAAAAACTTCCTAGTAGGTACTGTAGGCGACTTTTCTGCTTTCGTTAGTTTGTTTATTGAAAGGCAACCTATAAAGGTTTTTTTCTACAAACGTCAAAAAATGACAAGGTTTGCGCATTGATAACGATACGCGAAGTGACCCTTTTTTCACTTTTCTACGTTACCATGACACCGTGCGCGAAATGACGACGCCGTGCGCGAAATACTTAGTTCGCGCACTGCTATGAGAGTTTTGTATTTTAACGTTAAAATAATTGTCAACTTTTTCACGTTTGTAGAAAAAAATTTGTTTGCAACTCGTGCGCGAAATACTTTGGTGATCTCGACTATTTCAGTTCTCGGTCACCAAAGTGGCATTTCGCGCACTACATACAAAAATAACTATTGTTTCTCAAATCATGGTGATGAACATTAAGATTTTTAATAAACCCCGAC
Source organism: Pyrocoelia pectoralis (assembly GCA_036250285.1). Lineage (NCBI taxonomy): Eukaryota > Metazoa > Arthropoda > Insecta > Coleoptera > Lampyridae > Pyrocoelia > Pyrocoelia pectoralis. The sequence goes on from CM070075.1 coordinate 13,716,711, forward strand.
GAATTCGAAAATGAGCATACATGATCGTATGTGTTTTAAAAAATCTCTGCATGATTCTGTTTCCAATTATTCTAATAATTCATTTTTGACTTATGAATAGGTACATTTTATGTGACATACCTAATAGTTATTTTTGTATCTAGTGCGCGAAATGCCACTTTGGTGTGGCATTTCGCGCACGAAAAATTTTTTCTACAAACGTGAAAAAGTTATAACAATTATTTTAACGTTAAAATACAAAACTCTCATCTAGTTTGCGTGCAGTGCGCGAAGTAATTACTTCGCGCACGGCTTCGTCATTTCGCGCACGCTGTCATGGCAACGTAGGAAAGTGAAAAAAAGGGTCACTTCGCGTATTGTTATCGATGCGCAAATTTTGTCATTTTTTGACGTTTGTAGGAAAAATAAATATGTTAACGAATTTAGCTTTTTAATTAAATTTTCACAGTGTACTTTCCAATTTACCGTCTCATCAATGTGTAGCCCTAAATAAATTTTAATAAGTATTTCATTTATGGTTAATTTTGCTTTGATAATTATGAAACCTTATGTAACTAGTTTTATCACTATTTACTGCACGCGGCGCGTAAGAAGACGAGGAGCCGGCGCATCGCGAAGAACTCCGGCGAGTACCGATTATAATAAAAATATCAAGCAGTGGGGTATCACATTTGTATGTTTAATTTTATTTATATTGGAAGAATGCGTATTAAGATGAATAATTCCAATACTTCCATTGGTGACGAGTTTTTTTAACATTTATTTTTTCACGTTTGTATAATACGCCTGAAAGTATGTACTTATAGATATCTCTCCAATTTGTCTAATAGGTAATTCGCACGATGCGACGCTACTGAAGTAAACGAACGCGTGAATTTGAAAAACATCATAAACTCGTGGTTTGCGCATTGGCGGGCTCGTCTTCTTAAGGTAGACACATACATACAGTTTTTCCTCAAGGCAAAACTGCGCAGTCCGCGCCTTGAGGATTTTCTTTAAATGAGGCCGCCCCACACACGGACTGAGATTTACGTCAGTTCGTGACCCGTAGAACAATGGCATCTACTGACGATGTTGCTTTGGCTGTAATAGGTTTGCTTATAAATAATAAATACTCAATTGAATGTCGTAATGTTGAACTTTAATAATATACAGGGTGGGCCATTGAAAAGGTAACACGCCTGTTTTGGGATACTTAGATCAGTTTCTTAAAAAAACGCTCGGACACGTCGATTTTCTATTTTTGGGGGACAACTTTTGATGACAAATTTGACTTTGTCAGGTCAACCACCCAGCCCCAGCAACCCCTAACTCAAGAATTTAAATAGGGAAAGGGAGTCGAGCGACCCCTCATTTGAAGCGTCTTTTAATTCTCTATTCGACAGTACAAATGAAAATTAGTTTTATTCAACTTTTTTTTCGCCTTGATGAAAAGCACCCTCCAGATTAACTAAGGTGGAGGTGTTGTTTAGGAAAAATCCTGAAACACGCCACCTTTGACTTTTTGAACGGCACATTTTGATGTCAAATTTGACCTTATCAGGTCAACCCCCTAGCCCCATCAACCCCTAACTCAAGAATTTAAATAGGGAAAGGGTGTCGAGCGACCCCTCATTTGAAGCGTCTTTTAATTCTCTATTCGACAGTATGACCGAAATTAGTTTTATTCAATTTTTTTCACCCCCATGAAAAGCACCCTCTAGTTTAACTACGGTGAGGGTGTTGTTTAGGAAAAATGCCTATATTACATACATTTAAGTATGCACTCTGCGTTAAACCTTACGATACCACCACACACGCCGAGTTTGGCCTGTACAGGCAGGCCTGCGCAGTTATTCACAATGGTTTTTCGAATAGGATTTTGTGGACTGTACAGTCCACCGGCGGCCTCAAGGTTTTCACCACACACGTTGAGGAAAATCTCAAGGCGCGGACTGCGCAGTCCGCGCCTTGAGGAAAAACTGTATGTGTGTGTCTACCTTTACACGCCGCGTGCTGTAGCACCAACGACTTGTCGAAAAACCACGAGTGTAACAAAGTTAGAGTAGGTATTAATTATTGCAGATTTCTTGTAGCTTGGTTTCATCCCTATTATATATTAAACAGGGATGTGATTTTCCTTCAATTAACGATATGACAATGATAAAGTCTCATGGTCGTGAGATTTTATGGTAATATGTGATTATTATTACGTATTTATAATGCTGCAAATCCAGTTCGATGCCGTCTGTAAATGTCACTGCTTGATCCTACATCTCTATAACTGCAGCTAACTGAAAATCTTAGTGATTGAAATCTGGTTTTTCAATGAAATGTTTCGTTAGGATCATGAACTGGATGCGATAGGTATGTTGTATAAACAACTCGCTACACGGGAGAAGGTTTAACGTACGTTCAATTTTATGTCATTATACTTTCATATTGTGCATCTGATAATTTCTAGATATTGGAATTGGACATGGATCGGTACCTAACAATAATACTGTGTATATTATGTATCTGTTTACCTTGATCCGTTGCGTTACCTTGTAATAACTAACTGGTAATGCTGATGATAAGATATAGGTACCTACGAGAAAAAATTGTGCTATGACGAAGAGATCTGAATTACGAATAATTTTATTACATTAAAGTCGCCATTTTGAAAATAAAAGCATATTTCAATGAAAATTGTGCTAGACTGCTTGAGGAGACCGCATAACAGTACAATGTGTACGTATTACGTGGTATTACCTAAGTTGGCATCCAAATTTAGCAATGGTAGACAGTATAATATCCGGGCTCAATGGCAGACTTAATGTAACCCATTCAATTCTCTTATATAAATACATGATAAACGTATTATATTGTAAGAGTGGAGTCAATACATATTATTGTAATACTCGCCCGATATCCCTGGTAAAGATTAAACCAGTGTTTTATGTAATTCCTCAGACGGAAGTTATTGTAGATACAAGGTAATCAAACAGTACATATTTGGATGTTATTTATAAAATTTGAACAGTCTTTTTTAAATATAGTATTAGCACAATTACTTATCTGTGGTATAGCATTAATTATTCAATGGTGTTAGGTTACCTTTAACTTAGAATAATAGCAAATTGTAGTTAAAAACTGAATGTAAACAATACTTCATACAACACGAAATACTAACGTTACCGTGCATTATATCCTTGAATGTTTACTAGGTATTTGCCAAAAAACACCTTGAAAACTTTTCGAAACAATGTATCATACATAATCATCTCACCAGAACTTGTAATCATCTCCGTCCTGATTTTCATAGATTACAAAAATCGCAAATTGGACCAAATTACTGGTCGATAAAATTTTTCAACAAATTACCACATAAAACCAAACAATTGGAATTAAGGCAATTTAAAATAGGAATAAAAAAATATTTAATAAATATATAAAGCCTTTTATAGTTTTAATGAATATCTTAATTATCAGCATATAATTTAGTACCTACATAGATTGACGAGTGTAGATACATTGTATGTTAGCACGAAATATATTATTATTTATTATTATTATTATTGCCTTATTATTAGTAAGAATAATGAGACGTGTGGTGCTGGGCATTTAAAAATTTTCAATTTTTAGATGTGTGGTCTAATTTCCCCACTTCAATTCACAAATGAGTAATAGATGACACTTTTTTGGAATAACTAACTACAATCATTGATTGGTGGGAATTCGATCGGAAGATAAAGTTCTAATTAGTATCTAATAATATTGTCGGTAAATCAACCTCCAAAATTCAGGAAACTAAAAACTTCCTTACTTTGGTTAGTTTTCACTAATTTATGATAATTTAATAAATTAGATTTTATAATGAACAAAGGTACCTGATTAGATTATATTCAGTTAATCGTAACATCGCATAAATTATTTCATTATAAAAGTGTGTAAAACAATGTTTACAAAAAACTACAAAGGAAGAACTTGAACTTGTTCTAAAGGAAAAGGAGTTCTGCAATCAAATTAAAAAAATAGTATTCGCAACCTTCAGACTTAATCTGACCCTCAGTAGATACGTTTGGCTCTTATTGTTGGTCACTAATTTTTATAGAAGTCAAAATTTATAACTCCCGATTTTCGAGGTCAAAATCTTATTTGCTTCAACATAAAGGCCTGTGGTTAAGATCCAAAGTGTAATATCAAGAGTGTAGCATAATTTGTTATCTAGTTTAGTTGCACACTGCGATTTTACTTGCAAGATGGGATTTTCACTGTGCTTTGAAACAGCTTTGCTTGTGTTGTTATGCTTGTTTAGTGCATCGACACAAAAAATAATTGGTACGTATTTCGGTAATTATTTCAATTAAGTACGTATTTTTTAAAAGTTAAAGATTAAGGGTGGAAAGCTTTTTTTTTTAATTTGTTACCCAAGGGTTCTTATAAATGAGTTATAATTTATAAATAAACAAAGGTGGAAACAAAAAAAAAACCGGTTGCATCAAATAATTTAGTAGTATAATTAGTTAATAAAGCCGGGATTTTTCTGCATCTTTAACTAATTACAATTAAATTAATTATTCCTATTATTAGAAAACGTACGTAAATTAAGTCATAAATGTTTAAAAATGGGACAATTTGTAGACAAAAATCATTCCAAAGTTGCAGACATTTAACCCCAAAGTTTTCTTATTAACTATGAAATATAATTTTTAGAGTTCCATGTAAGAAAAGTAGCAGAAAATAAGTTTTTAATGGTGACAATATTTCTTAATTATGTGTACCGTGTGGAAAATCTGATCTTCACCATCCGCACCAAAAAATTTAGATGAGGGAGCAATACATTTTACTATACTGAAAACATCCCCTTGACGATCTGTTTCACGATCAATTTTTAAAAAATTGATAAAAATGACCAGTAAAGGTTTGTGTAGATGCGTATCGTTACATTCATGCCTTATTTGAATTCTCGTATTCAGTATCAAGGTTGTTTTTACATATTACTCACAATAACGTTATTATAATTGAAAGCTTAAAAAAAAAGAAATCATTAATTGCCTAAATAGAAATTAAAAGATTAGTGTTTTGTTTGGTAACCGAGCATAACATAGGTACGTGTTTTCAGCTTAACAGTTTTAATAAATAGTAATTCCAGCAAATGAATCAATAAAAGCTTTAACAAATCTGGCTTAGGTAGATCCTTAAACAGGTAAATGATGCTCCCACGAGAAACCACAAATTAATTATTAATGAAATGAAACAACGTGTATAGTTGAGTTATATTAATTTGTTACTCAAATTTGCGTCATTTTCAGTACTTACCTACAATATTTAATTTCCTGTAGGTTTACAAAGAAATTAATTAAAACACTACGTTAGTGAAAATAACTAACGTAGGTGAATGCTCGAGAATGCTCTTCGAATTTTTCTGTCAGAAATGAAAAGACAGCTGGCAATTATTATTAACCTTGTAAATTTACACAAAAAGAGACATTTTTTTAAAAAGATTACTCACGTTTACCTTCTGAATTTCTGTAAATTTCATACAGTCAGTGAATGGAAATTTTGTGAATGCTTAATCGAGATTCAATCACAATTTATTAAAGTAAAACCGTGACAATGTCTATCAGATTTTGAAAAATTTCCAAGGTTACACTGGCAATCAAATACTGCGAAAAGGTAAACGAACTGTTCGCGACCGTTGAATTACATCTTACGGTGGGGGATGTTTTTTCTTAGCGTTTATTTATATTAGCAAATTTTTATCTTGACGCAAGTCAAGAGACATTTAAAATTGCAAGCATTTTATAAATTTGTTTATAATCCTGTAATGTTTCTTAGACTCTTATGGTATTTTAAATTTTATGCTTTATGTGTTAAAGAACTAAAAATTCCTGATTTGTTCTTATTTATTTAATAGTCTTTGACTAATTCGTTGATTAAGAGTGTTGTAGTTAATTACAATATAATTAAATTTAGGAAACTGTCTGCGTGATATTTCACAACGACACGTCATTTCAAAATGTGGAAAATTTGTCCTATAAACGTTAATGGTTAATCAACTTTTAGGTAGATGGTCATTTTGCAACCACAAAAAAACTATTAGTAGACTAACAAATTAATTGTATATAATTATATACTCATGTTCATGTTGCAACTGCATATTTCCACTTGGCGCTATTAAATGCTATTAAAATATTTATTTCCTTTTCTTTAAAGATACTTATAGGTTTTCGCTTTTCTACCATTTTCCTACTCCACCCCCTAACATCTATCCCGTGCCTTATATTCCTTAAATATCTTTCCAATTGCATCTTCTGCTTTAATTTTAGCCTCCCTTTATTTATTTTCCTCAGTCGGGTCACTCTTCTCTCTGTGGTCACATTTATCTACTCTTTGGGATTTTACCGTATTACAACCATTCTCGAACATCCATTTTTATTACCTTGGTTAAATACGTTACTACTATTTTCTTTTGTGTAGTAAATCTATACAGTACAGTTTAACTTCGTTTCTGTTAGGAATATTCTAGACTCTATATTATATAAATATGTATAGTTAGTAGTTGCCTATGAAAGGTAGTTGCTAGGATATAATACTTGTTATTAATCAATAATAAATAAAAATATATTAGTGTTCCATCATCGTTTTCTAATAAGCATTTTATTCCGATCCATAGTACCTTTTAACAGGTTACGGGCCCAGAATACGTTTAAAGGGAATAAAAATAATCGAATTAATCGTGTGTGAGTGTGTGTCCTACACGAAGTATCGACGGTTGGAAAACGAGTAGATTGTTCATTAAGAAGAAGTAGTATTGCAAGTAGCTGATGTAATGGCTGATAATACTAATCTGGCAATACACAAATTCGATGGGAAGAATTACAATCAGTGGAAATTTCAGGTAAAATGTGCGCTGAAGGCGAAAGGTGTTTTTGAGATTGCGACAGGCACCATTGATAAACCAACCTCAACGGAAGAATTAATTACCTGGAATAAAAAGGACACCATAGGAATGTGCATTATCACTTCCGCTATGGAAGTATTACAAATTTCTTTAATAGAAAACTGTGAGACGGCGGCAGAAATATTAAATAAACTTGACGGTATTTATGCATTAAAAACAGAAACAAACAAAATGATTGCTCATGAAAGATTTCACAATTACAAGATGGCAGTAAACGATACAGTTGTGCAACATATCTCTAAAGTGGAAAACCTGGCAATACAAATTAAACAGTCTGGCGAACAGATAAGTGATACTGCTATAATTACAAAAATCATTGGGACACTTCCCTCAAAGTTCAGAAATTTCAGACAGGCATGGCTTTCCTTAGAAGAACCAAAACAAAACCTACATAATCTAACTGCACGTCTACTTGATGAGGAAGTCAGTCTAAGTAGTGAGGAGACGACCGATACCGCACTAGTTGCAACTGTTGGTAATCGAAAAGAACCAAACAGAAAGAAGAATGTTGTTTGTTATAATTGTAGAAAAAGAGGACATTATTCAAAAGATTGTCGCGCTCCCAGGAAGAAAAAGAATAGTGATCCTGAAAGAGGTGGATCGAGCCCATCGAGCAGCAATTATTCAGCATTCAGTATAGAAAATGACACGATAATTGAGGAACTCAACATTAACGAACTTGGATGGACATTGGACAGTGGTGCATCGGCACACATGAGCCCATTTAAAGAGTTATTTTCTACTATCGAACCGACAAACGAATTCAATGTGAAGTTAGGTAATGACGAAGAACTACCTGTTAAAGGAATAGGTTCAATTTCAGTTGAATGTCTGTTAGATGACAAATGGGTAGAAAGCGTAATAACTAACGTGTGGTATGTCCCAGGTTTAAGGAAAAACTTGTTTTCTGAAGGTGTAGTGACTAAAAAAGGTATGGTAATTGTCAAAGAGAAGAATGAGGCAAAGATTGTTGAAAATAGGAAAATAAAGGCACGAGCGATTCGAGGTTCAAATAATCTTTACAAACTATTATTTCGACCAGTTTCTCGTGAACTAAACGTTGCTAGCAGTGACAGTTTAAAAGTGTGGCATGAACGATTAGGACATGTAAATGTAAAAACGATAAAAAATATGTTTCAGGAAGGTACCATTGTAGGTGCAAATTTAAGTGACACTGACATTAATTTCATATGTGAAGGCTGTCAATATGGCAAGCAGCATAAACTACCATTTAAACAAGCGCAAAGCAAACAGAGTAAACCGGGTATGTACTTTCATAGTGATCTGTGTGGCCCGATGTCAGTATCGTCGCTCGGAGGGGCTCTATACTTCGTGCTATTTAAAGATAACTGTACAGGGTATAGATTTGTGTACTTCATCAAACACAAGTCAGATACATTGAATTGTTTCAAACAATTAGTGCAGTTATGCAAAAATAAATTTGGTAATTACTTGCAAACCTTACGTGTGGATAATGGAACTGAATATAAAAATGAGGAGTTTAAAAGGTTTTTAGTGAACAAAGGAATTGAACTTGAAACATGTGCTCCATACTGTCCTGAACAAAACGGTAAATCAGAGCGAGAAATACGTACAATTGTTGAATCAGCAAGGTCAATGTTGTACACAAAAGATATTCCACTGTATTTATGGGCAGAAGCTGTGAATACTGCAGTGTACATTTTAAATCGAAGCACAAACAGTCGTACCCCAAACTCAACACCATACGAATTATGGACAAAGAAAAAGCCCTCGATTAAACATGTAAGAATATTTGGTTGTGAAGCCTTTATGCATGTTCCTGATACACAAAGAACTAAATGGGAACCAAAAAGCAAGAAATTAATGTTGGTGGGTTACGAAAATGAGTCGACCAATTACAGGCTCTTTGATCCAGTATCAAGGAAGATAAAGGTAGCACGTAATGTTTCGTTTAATGAAGACAATACAGTTAAGTTTCCAAGGACAAACACTGTGTTGATTCCGATAACTAACAAAGAGGAAATTGATGACAACCTGGAAAATCAACCTACAAATGAAGTAGGTAATACAGCTGTTGAAGTGAGTGACGAAGATGCAGTCCATCTACCACAAACACCTGTATATCAACTAAGAAATCGTACTATTTTGAGAAAACCTATTCGATTGGATGATCTTGAACCAGAAATCAATCTTATTGAAGGCGTACCGGAAACATACAATGAAGCGATAAGTGGTAATGATGCAGATAAATGGATGAGTGCAATAAACGAAGAATTAGAAGCACTGGATAAAAATCAAACGTGGAATGTTGTTCCTTTACCAATGAACAAGCAAATAATTGACTCTAAGTGGGTATTTAATATAAAACGCCCAACAAATGATGGACCTATTCGGTATAAAGCAAGGTTGTGTGCAAAAGGATTTGAACAGGTTAAAGGAGTTGACTACAACGAAACTTTCTCTCCAACTACAAGGTACGACACAATTAGAACTTTATTTGCTGTAGCTGTACGAGAAAACTATAACATAAAACAATTTGATGTGAAAACTGCCTTCTTACATGGTAAGTTGGACGAAGAAATATACATGAAACCTCCACTTGGTATAAATGTAAAAAATAATCATGTATTGAAGCTTAACAAGTCACTTTACGGGTTAAAGCAAGCACCTAGGTGTTGGAATCAAAGATTCACATCATTTATGCGGTCAATTGGCTTTAAACAATGTAAAGCTGATCAGTGTGTGTATGTGCGTAAGCTCGAAGAGCAGTGTACAATTGTGGTGTTATATGTTGATGATGGTTTAATTATGGGAAAAGACGAAAATGTGATTAACTCAATTTTAAAACAGTTACAACAACCATTCGAATTAACTATTAGTGAACCGAACTTCTTTATCGGGTTAGAAATTGTGAAAGGTGACAAATCAATATTTATACACATCAGTAACTTCATAGATCGTATGTTGACTCGTTTCAATCTAAACGATGCAAAGACTAGCAATGTTCCAGCTGATCCGCATGTAGTGCTTGAACAAGCCACAACGGTGAACAACATAGATGTTCCTTTTCGTGAGGCAATTGGCTCCTTAATGTTTGCGGCAATAACAGCTCGTCCTGACATAGCTTATGCAGTAAATTTCGTAAGTAGATTTCAAAATAATCCAAATCAGTCACACTGGAATGCAGTCATACGAATCATGAGGTACTTGAAGAAAACTAAAAAGTTAGGTATACTTTACACACCTGAAAATGGTTCATTATTACATGGCTATTCAGACTCAGATTATGCAAATGACCTAGAAACAAGACGTTCAACAACAGGTTACTTATTCAAAATAAGTAATGCTGCTGTTACATGGTGTAGTCGTCGTCAACAATCAACAGCTCTTTCCACAACTGAAGCAGAATACATCGCAGCTGCTGAGGCTGTTACGGAAGCAATATGGTTGAAGCAGTTACTAAATGAAGTAAATGTTAATTCAGTTACCAAAGTGATTATACATGTGGACAATCAAAGTGCGATAAAGTTAATTAGCAATCCGGTATTTCATCGTAGAACTAAACATACATGTTCGTTTTCATTTTATTAGGGAAAAATGTTTAAACGGTGACATATCGATCGAATATATACAATCGGAAGATCAACCAGCCGATATCTTTACAAAACCTCTTGGAAATGTGAAACTAGAAAAATTTAAACATGACCTAGGTTTAAAATTGTTATAGATGTAAATTTTAATTTTTAGTTATAGGTCTTCATTTCCATTTGTTCATAGATAATACGAGTTTAGAATACAGGGGAGTGTTAGGAATATTCTAGACTCTATATTATATAAATATGTATATGTAGATTGTTACGTCTCCTCTTTGCCTTAACTTTATATTCAATTTCGTTGCGTACAAAGTGGACAATACGAGGAACTGTGCTACAAAATGTAGAATGGAGTACCAGCAGTAGCATTTGAGACATTTAAAATTTTTAATGTTAAAAAACAAAGTAGCATCGCAAATTGCGGGTGGTATAACGCCCGCATTTGAAATTATCAATCAAGAAGATTAATGCTTATTTTGAATATAATTTTCATGTTACGCATGTTACAAAGATCACTGAACATTGTTGCAATGGGGTAATAAATTATATGATATTGTTGTATGTATATCTAGTAAGTACATAATTGCTTGCTATTAATATTTTTATTACCGTCAGTAAAAACCAAAATAAAGTTCAGTCAATGATTATATACTTAATTGTCATAATGATGTCGTTAAATTGATAGTTATTGTTAGAATGACATCAATTTATTAATAAAAATATGTAAACAGAAGGATTCCATCTAATTATCTTATTATATTGTATGCTTCGAACATATAACAAAAGGAAGGAACATGTATATGGCAAAATGAGTAACATTAATGGTTTACCAATATGGCTACCTACTGTGACGTATTCCGTCGAGTCATTGGTGTACTGTTAAGCAGGGTCGTAAATCCAACATTTGTATGTTTACGCGCCTGCTGTAAACAAAATAAAATGCATAAATTTTTTTTTTTAATTTTATTGCCCTTTAAACATAATTAATTTGGTATGCATATTTCTAATTTTTTGCACATTCTCTATGTTCTTAACCGTATAATGAATTCTACGCTACTGGTAATTTTGTTATTTTAAATCGACAAACTGCACGCTACACCCGTTTGACCAATCACAAATGGTTTACTGTTACGTCACTGTGACGTAAAGCCTGCGTAACTTCCGTTACATTGTACCATCTACTAAACTATAGGGATATTCCTTCCTTTTGTTATATGTTCGAAGATTGTATGTGACAACCCAATCCTATAGTGTGTAAGAGAAACAAGTTAATAAACACCTACACGGTTTGTACTTTGTAGCCGATATTAGTAGAATTTGATGAATCCAAATAACAATCACAGCAATAATACCTATCCTTTATACTTAGTTTTATTACCCAATTTAATACCTACTTTCTTTAGCATGTATTGCGTTTAGTACCTACATGTTTCTTTGAAGTTCATTAAATTGTATTTGTCTAATAAACCCACGTACCTACGTCAGAACCAGTAATTATACAAATTGTCCATCATCATCTAGTTTTGCTTTGGGACTTCAACAATTGTTGATTCAGCAAAGCTGTCGCACTAAATTTAAGGTAGTATTCTTACGGTCCATACTCCATGTTAACACTATTATGCTACGATTGGACCATACATATTTTTGTAGATAACACTCATCTTCTATAATGTCATAAGTGAGACCTTCACCTGTTTTGTTGCACACTATAAACAAGTCGATGCAGTTTCCGGAAAATTCTGATCTATTTGCCTTAATACTACAGTTATCTGTTCTTTGAATAGTTCTAAAACGTTTTTTATCTCTTACCATGTTGACAATCAGAAACTTCTTTATTCCCTCTAAGCCCTAAAAGGGATACAATGCTTTACGAAAAGCAGAATGTCGTCAATAATACAAAACAAAACCGATTTTTGATAAGGTTCTTCGTTTGGCATTTGATCTAGCACTTCCTTATTTTTCCAAAACCTTCCACAAGGTTATCTTTTTTATTTTATTTTTTTTTATTTTTATGTTTTTCATAATATCTTCAGAAATTCCCATTTCGCATTGTATCACAGTCTATTGTCCTATCATATTATAGTCTGAACTGGAGGAAAGGCTTGTCATATGGTGTCCCTTTTAGGCAAAAGTCAAGGCAATTTCAAGTTTTGATTATATTAAAGACTTCATCTGTTATCCAAACCGTAAGGAATATATAATGCAGATAAAAGGGCGCAAGCTAAAGATAACTGTAACCCAAGAGAAGTTATCCAAGTACAGAGACTTGTTGATCACATTTTTATTCAATACAGAGATGAACAAAGTAAAGAACGTTAAAGATTAAACAGGAACAAAATGGACGATACGGAGGTTAAGATTCTCTGTTACGCCAACGACATATTTGTTTCCGAGAATTACCACCAGATATTACAAGGTCAGTTATTTAAAATTAAAACGTAGCCCAAAAGTATAATATCTAGGATACGTAAGAATATTTTTCCTTCTCTAATTATTTTAGACAAAAAGGTTATTTAACTTTCATGTTTGTAAAACGATTACTTGAAACGACAGAGATGAGGACGTTTCGAGGAATTGCTGTGAAACAAGTGTTTGATAGTAAAAGAAGCGAAGATTCGTGTAAAGTAAAAAACATAAATAAATAGTATTTCATAATAGATTACGGCATTTGTTGTAGTCCACAAATAAATAAATAAATAAATTACCAGTCGGCTACGGTAGGAAGGTAAAGCAGGGAGATTTTCATCTCTTTTCCTTGTGTCCACTGACGATGGTTACCAGTTCTTGGTCTTCCTCTGCCTTTATTTCCTTGTGGTATTTTATCTCTTGCTATTCTTCGTAATCTGTTGCCTTCCATTCCTTCTGTCTTGGTTGAAATTTCTTCATTACGTCTTTTGTAAATTTTCTTGTCTTGTATTTTATATTTTCTTTTTTTTTGTCTTGAAGGATGTGAGCTGCAATTGGTCTTGTTAACTGTTCAATTTTAATTATTTCAGACGCATAATACGCATATGATCGGGCGTATTTCGCTCTTACATATTCTTAGAAAATTGTTGAGTATTCATATGTTTGTTTCCCTATAGAATGTGTCTTAGATATATGTCTTTTTCTTGAACTCCACGTAACTACCGCGGAATATCATTGCTGAAAACAATACAAGTAGATAAAGTAGTACAATGCATTAAATGTGATCTAATTAATATCAAATAAGTGAGATGATATACACTCATAGTATATATAGTATATATGTTTGTTATTTACGTATTTACAAAATAATTAAATTTAATAAAACAATAAGCAGTATAAAAATAATTTTAACGGAACAATAAAATGAAGATTTTAACCAAAACCCACCATCAAATCAGTTTTTTTCCATTGCTGAATATTCGTGAGAAAATAATCTGCTATTGCGGAACATCGACAAGATGATCTCTGATATTATTAATTCACTTACACTTTTCGTGGGAAATAAATGCAATTACCAAATTTTACGCCAAAATTGAAAGAAAAGAGTGGCATCAGTTAAAGACATCTATTTTGTTTAGTTAATTAGCAATAAATAAGTCGAAATTGCCTAAAATGGTCTGACATAACATAAAAAAAGATTTACTTCAAATTTTTGCTAATTTTAACCTTCGATCACCGGAAGTAGTGTGAAATAGTGGGCACAGTTATGGTTGCCAAATTTGTAAGAGGTCCTTCGAAATAACCCGCAATTCCAATCAATAACACATATAAGCAACCGAAAGTAAGTACAAGAAAGTATTTTCACTATTAAAAAACACTAAAAAACACCTCAACTCCTTGTTTAGAATTACCGTACGTAATGTCATAATTAGGTATGGACCTGTAGCGAAGTAGTTAGAAATACCAATAATAATATCGAAATTACCCGATATTAAATCCATTGTTTATATTTACATAAAAAGTTTGAAAATTTGATCACCTTTCTTTAATGGCTTACAACTAATTATATAGTAATATTTCTTAATCACATAATCATATGGATATGCATATGTAAATGTGGTCAATATAAAGCTGTTGCGTAGACATTTTTCTTTGCGAGTAGGAAAAGTTATTGGGAAAATGCTTAACCTTCCGCAACAACTTTTTTAGAAACCTGATTACAGATCACGATTTTTCCAAATTTATTGTTTATAATATATGGGATTTTGTTAATTGCATTCAGTCTTCACAGCAACGTGCTTGATATATTATCTACCGTTTAAAAGATTAACGTGGTTTTAAAATTTTTTTAAGTGACTTTTAGTGCCATTTTAATTTATTACGATACAATGGGCAGGTATACCTGCATAATAATTTTGTGGATGTTTGTGTTAGTGCCATCTGAAGCTGTTTTAAATTCAGGTTTGTGCTTACTACTTCATAGTATTTTTTTGTTTCCTTCTAATAATATTAAAGATTCCTACAAATTTCCCCAAAAAATATAACCGAGACAATATTGTTCAATTTTTCAAAATTTTCCTATTGAGAGCGGGAAATTGTCTCATTTAATAAATCTGTTAAATTCTCTCCGCACTTAAAACTCCATTAAGCTAATGGGTAAACTTAATTGGTTAACGCAATGTTTCTTTAATTACCTGTTTTTGATAGGTATATCTCATTAAATTAATTTTTTTAATGATTTTATCAAATGATCCACATTATATTAATTATAATTAATTAATTATAATACAATGCTAGATTGAAAAGGTGTTTTATTGCATTGTCTGAAAAACTCAAAAACATCTCAAGGAAGATCACCATAATTTGTGTTATTTTACTAAGAAATGGAAGTTTTTGTTCAACTTATTGAGTGACCGGCTGGTAGTTTGATATTTAGTTAACTCAGTTAACTTGTGAGGTTAAAGAAAATATTCCACATAAAATTAAAGGGTTCGTTCATTTAGAAATGTGACTTTTGGTATAAAGATTTGTCTAACCGTCTAAGTAGGTTCCAGTGACACATCTACGTAAATAATGTTGTTAATGACACGTTAATGGATCGTAGAAAATGAATAAACTGCTAAAACTAATATTTCTCTTAAAAAGAAAAAAATGAGTTCGTTAGACTGAATTTTGGAAAATGTTACTGAAAGAAGTTGTTTCATTTGATCTTACACCACGTAACCAAATCCATTTCTTGATTATTGTCAGAAATATTAATTATAGGTAACATTTAATTCGTAAAAAATAATAATTAAAGCGGAGAAAATATTTCCAAATCATTTTCTATTCAAATAAAAATTGCCTTTTAAGACGTAATTGAGAATAGTCCAAGATAGAGATAGCTGCCGAATTTGATTAATAAAACTGTTTTTTAAATAAGATTAATTATGTCTAAATTCTACAGGTTTTCGGCAGCAACTTTATTCGCTTGCATAAGAAAGAATGGAAACAAAATACAAAACACTAGGTAATAAGAGAAAAAAATTAGTTTGCAGCAGACCAGCAAAATTTAGTTATTAGGTGTAAAAATAAAAAAATGCCTTTTACAACTTCCCAAAATTTCATGGTTTTAACAGTTGTCAAATACTTAAATTAGATAATAGGTACGACATTTCCCATGACGTTTTTTGAAACAATGGTATTTTCTGTGAACATCGATTTACAACTTTTTTAAAAAAATAAATAAAATCGTAGTTTTTCAAACAACACCACTACATTAGGTCAACGTCCTTAAAAATGATAAAAACGGCAAATTTATTGCGATTGTCTTTATAACAATTTAAATCTCTCATTAAAAGCAAATACCGTTTTTAGCTATCAAAATTTCCTTCATAAACAATACTTTTGTGCAAAACAACAAAGTTCACTGCACCAAGCAGTAATAAAAGCAAACAATCAAATGAGATATAAAGAACCGCAGCTTTAAACAATACACAACAACACAACGATTTCGCTCCAAATAATATAGACATTCGAAATTCGAAATAAAAGGCATACAGTATCAAACAAAAATATCAAGTAGATTTGGAAAGTTTCATGAATCGGTGTTAAGAATTGTTCTTTGAGACCTAATGGGATAAAAAATACAAGCAATTTCCAAAAAAACCGTAACTAATCTATTCGTATAAATTTCGTGAAGATCCTTAAGCATAATTATGCAAAATGTGTCTATTTATTGGGCAGGATCACAATGGTTACCAATTCTTCATTGGTAACACAGTGCATTACACTTAAAACAAGGCACCGAAATTTGCAGTGTTCTCCACCATCATCCCACCCCGACTCTTTATCAAAAACTTTGGAATCACGTATTACTTTCTTTTCAATCTATCGATTTATGTAAGTCTTTTAATATAAAACCAATATTCAATCGTAGAAAAATTAAATCATTTTTTAATTAAAAATTGTCTATACCTACTTTTTGTTATGAACTTAGTTGCGGTTCTATTTTACTTTAATCTTATCGTGTATAAAATCATTAATAACGAGAAAAGCACAAATATCGACTGTAAACTTGCGCAGAAAGTAAATAGGTGTTCATTTATTGTATTCTTAATTAAAAATATACAATAATCCTTATTCATAACAATAACAAAAATGTCAATTTCCATCCACTCTTCCTTTCTGTTATCCAAAACCTCCTCCATCCACTTTAACCCCTCTCCACCCTCATTCAACACCCCTCTCCAACTTCCCTCAAACTCTTTCACCTCCCCACATTCCTCCGCCATATGTTCCATGCTTTGTCTTCCTTCCGCCCGGCCACTGTCCACTCCACTTATCCCTGGTCTTCTCTTCCATCTCTACTAATCCCCCCAGATCAAAATTTCTTATATAATTCGAAAATTTATCCCCCTTGGGCAGAAAGTATTCGAAATGATGTTTCGTTGACGACATATTGTTAATGGTGGAGAGTGAAAATAATCTACAACGAATGCAGTGCAAAATTATGAAACAAAGATAATTGTTATTAGCAGAAAACTAGTAGATTTTAAGACGTACTGTAAAGGATCAAGGGGAGATGCAGGAGAAATGAAACAACGGAGCACCAAGAGAATGAGAACGCTGATAACGATAGCAGTCGTCAGCTTAAGATAAAGTAAAAACTGACCAACGCAATGACAGAAGACGAATAATAATCAACCAGACTGCAAAGACCGCCAGCTAGATCTTAACTTATACCTAATAAAAATGTCATTCCTTTACAATAAAATTTATGAATTGAAGGAAAAACGAACAATAGAATATTGTGAAACTCTTTTTGCAACATTTCATTTTTGGAGGAATATACGTTTCATCTCTAATTCCTAAAAATTAAACATTTGAACAAGGATCAATGTTTCAGTTCTTTTAGCTCTAGCAGGGTGCCTCGCTTTAATTCACAGTAAACTTTTTTCCTTTCCACTAAGAAATTAATCGGCAACTGTACGTTGAAATTACAGATCAAGAACGTATTGGAGCACCATTTTTTAAGTCTAAGTTTTTTAAGACATTATATTAAAAGAGTAGGAGCAATAAACACCATTTTCTGTCCCACCTAACCAGTAACTTAAAATGAAGAGAGTAACATTGAATAAAGAAAAAAAAAACAAAAGAAAAGAATAACACATCTTTTAGAATTTTAGATGGACTAAGAGAGTTTGACGCAAGTTAAACTTAAAATAATTCCATTATACAATTTCCCAATATTGTAAGGCAATGTCAATTTTGTAATGGGATTGTAGTTAAATCTCTGTGCCTTGTATTTAAATTATTGACGTCATTCCAAAATGGAATTGTACTGTACAAACATCATCGTTATATTATAATTATAACATATAATTTCACTTCAATTCTTTCTGTTAAGATGTACCAATGTATTTTGATACATGTGTTAATTTCAAGGATTATACAGTTATGGCCCTAATATAATCTTGTTTACGTTTAGGAGCTGGTCAAAGTGTAATTTTTTAGCTATGTTTTCGCTAGGCCATGAAGGAAATAGTCTAATATGTGCAACATACGCTAATATTGGCAAAATTTATTCTTAGATTATTTTATGTGGCGGAGAAGTACAACTTTTCATGGCGCGCCTGTGTTTAGAAGCCAGGCCATGAAAAGTTACTTCTTCTCCAAATAAAATATGCTATTTTTTCTTCAAACTTCAACAGGAAGTGATTAATACAAATCACTTCCTGTTGATTTTTGGTTTGTCTCGCTTGCTCCCAGTGATGATCAGCATCACTCTTTACGATGTTTAAGTCTTTGATTTTGCTTTGATTCAAATTTTTCATTTTCATATTCATGTTTCAACGTTTAAATGAACCGTCCCTACAATTTTAATTATACCTGATGACATTCTAATTAGTGTCCAAACATGTCGTATTAACGAATTTAATCTACAAATTTTATTATACAGGGTGTCCCGCGAAAAAGTTTGAGCCAAAATAATGTTAGTACTTCATATAAACTCCAAAGTTTGAATTTTGAATTTGTTTTTATTTTTAATTTTTGTACTGGTTATTTGATCTTTATAAAATTTTCCGCATAACTGTAACGTACGTGTATGTTTTTGTTAAATTACTTTTTTATTTAATTAAATTTTATAGAGATCAAATAACCAGTACAAAAATTAAAAATAAAAAACAAATTCAAAATTCAAACTTTGGAGGCCTATAACTCGAAAACGAGCGCCTGCATAGAAAAAGTTTATATGAAGTACTAACATTATTTTGGCTCAGATTACACGCTCCTGACTTTTTTCCCATTAGTCCCGGGACACCCTGTATATCGTATTCCTTAATTGGATCAATTATTCTGTGCATGGGAAAGGTATTCTAATTACTCATCCTTTGGAATTATATTCGTCCCCATTTGGAGAAATAACCCTTAGAACAAGATGGATTCCAATTTACGCTATTCTTAATGTGGCTAAAGATAATCGGATAATCGTAAATTAACGTTAACCTTTTCTGCGATGTAGAAATGTGGCCAAAACACATGAAATGATAATCAATGATGTTAGGTATGCAAGTCCCAAAATGAACGACAACATTGTAGAAGATGATAGGGATAATGATGCAAAAGTTACATTACGATTACGCCAAGTTGTAAATTTCAGCATTACAATCAATATAATTGTGCATAGCAATCACTGATTGACAAACACTGTTAATTAACCAAGAGGCGGATGTTTGAAAGTAACGGTACTAATGAAGAATTATTATAAAAGACAAAGGGCAATGTACGTAAGCAGCAGTACTAAGAAAAAGTAAAATGTACATGAGAAGTTAAAAACTACGCAAAAATAGATATACACATGGTAAGTGGGAAACTTTGATAATTTGACGACTGGGACAGTTGCGCAGTCAAAAGTGGCCTCCAATTATAAATAAGGAGGAAAGAAACAACTAAACATATTGTAAATATAATAACAAAAAAATTAAGTTAGAGGCAAATCAAGAACTCGACTTGCAGTGAATAACAACAATCGTAGAATACTAATAAAAAATGGGAAGCTACATAAATTCATGCAGAAATTTTTTTACGATTCATCAAAACCAACACCAACACTTATCAATATCATTCAATGTTTATTACTATTATTGTTCGTATCATATAAATATATAATGTGACGCTTTCGCGGTTCCTCAAACTGTCAAGATAACTACTATACATATGTGGTTTTCGGCTTATACCGCGTTGTCATATTTGTTCCACAGTCTGCGTTTTACCTTATGAGCCAAAACAAGGATTTTTGGGATGATTATCCATCCTCTTACCTCCGGATGGTGGTGAGCTGTTAAGTCTAGGTTTGCCAGGTCTGACTGCTGAATGTGAAACCAAAAGTTCTAACTTTAACATTCCTATCACTCTGAAGATGCAAGCTGCAATGTCCTGCGTAACGTCATATGACATTATAAATACACTAATAAATAAACATTTGGACGAATATCAAGCACTTGTTTGGGTTTGTTATTGGGATTTTGTGTGTAAAATGTCTATAAACTTTAGTTAATGGTTTTCCTTAATTTGGTGCTTTAAATTTTTCCTTCGTGTATGTCAAATAGGTACGCCTTTTGAAAGTAAAATGGTTAAAGATTCTAAGTCTAAATGACGAAGGAATGTAGTTTGCCTTACTCTCAAGTACGTATGCGTCTAAAATTGTTTTTTCCAAATATTTAAGCTTCAGGTGTCAAAGGAGTATCATCTGGAAAAAAAAAGTTTTTTAAACATTGCTACTCGAACCTAGTTCGAAAAGAAGTAGGTTTAGTCCAAAACAACCTTTTGGGTATATCCAGGCCTAACAAAGCCGTATAATTTATTACCTATATAATCCGCGTGTAAAAATTAGGAGATTAATTAAGGGTCTGAGAGTTGGATACATGTCGATTACAAAAACCTGTTGGTGCCCGCCGGTCACAGTGATAAATTCCGTGCAAAACAATTCACAAGTCCACCATTATGATTCACTATTATATTATTCTACATTTTGGTATAAAAATATACTGAGAAATTCAAATTATTAAAATGTCAAACATATAGGTAGATTACCTTGCAACTTCGACCAAATTGGTGTTTATTTTTGTATTAATCGTTTATTTATTATAATTAATATATTATTATGTACCCATATTAAATTATTCTACTATTGAAATATTTAATAAAATTAACTTTCCGGGGATTATATTCTAACTCTACCTATTATTATTTAGTTGTTATTTATGGAAATTATGCCATTAACCAAACCCCCAACTGGATAAATTAACCTTCAATTTTTTCCTCTAACCCTAACCTCTCATAATAAATCAGTTTAATTATACTTCCTGTCTGTTAAGAAATAGTACAATAATAATAATACATAAATTTTCACACATTTCATTGAAGGTGCATTTCTTAGTTTCAGAAGAAGACTACAATGATATGCCCCTCTTATTTCACGTGGATGACTATGATCGCTGCATGGCATTGAAACAGAAAGCTCTATATTGTTCAATTACCGTTCAACTTAGTCCACTGCACGGAAATCATTCGAAAGTTTGGAAAACGATAGAAGTAAGTAAACCTTCACTAAATTGTAACTCATTTCCAATTCATTTATCTGGCGATCAACCTTTTCCTGAACGTTCATAGTTGTGACATAAGACAGATGTTGTGCAAAAAAATTACATCACGAGCATACACAACTGTATCATCATTCCTCTGATCTTCCTTAATATTTTTCTAGTATTTCCTGACAGAAAGCACATTATTTTTCAAAACTAGAATATTTAAAAGTGTGCTTCTGTGAAACTATCAAGATTATCCAAATGTATAGGTATAGATATAGAACGAATTACAATACAGAATGCTTCTACTCAAAGTGGAAAACATAATAGAGGTTGTAGAACTCGCCAAAACGAACACTTTTTTTAAGCATTTTTTTCAATTTTGGCTTTTGTTTTCGATTTATCGACCTTTCTTTGTTTTTTTACAAATCTCTATATCAACAGTTTAATAGGTATATATGTACAACAAAATTCGGCTTTTTGTCTTTTGAGGCTTAACCACGACTCACTTAGTTGTTTTTGTACCTACTGTAAATACATATATGCATATAAACTGAAAAAGTTCTGCTTACGTCCTGATGATCCTGATATATTTATATTTAAAAATTACAAGGTAAATAAGGTACCCAACTACATAAACATTTGGTTTTACCTATTAATAGAGGTAATAAATTGCCGTACCTACATTTTTTGTGCAAAGCTGTGTTTTGTTATAATAACGGCGATTAAATAAAATAAATGAAAATGTTCTTTTGCAATTGTTAAAATTGAAGCTACAGACTTGAATAGTTTTAATAATAATTACGACATGAATCGCTATGATTAGGAAAATGGTAGACTAAGATGCAGGAGTGGTACCACCAATCCGGTAAATTATATATGTATGGTAGTGGTATGTGGTTAATAAATATGGTATGTCGTTAAGCAAGGCAATAATATCAATAAATCAAGTGGGCCAATACTTTTTTGGCACAATTCGCGGTCAAGTGAATCGAACTATGCTAGATTTCGAAAAAATAGACAAGGTTGTTTTGCTTCGTAATAATAAGAATTTATGTAAATGAAAGTTTACAACACACACATCTGATAATATCAAATAGAATGAAGTATTTAAATATGTAGTGCAAATAAACAAATCGCGTGTTTCAAAAATTATTTTTAAAAAACCAGTCAATTGTAATTAATTTCATTAGCTTTGGTAACCTATATAACAATTATACCGCGCCATTTATAACGTTTTAAGGTAAACAATTTGCATTATATCGAGTCGAGCATAGGTTACTAATTAAATTATTAATTAGAGATTTTACCTTGATTTGTTGTTCTTTTTCTTCTTTGGGAATATTGTTAGATACTATATAAAAAAGGTAACTTTCGTTATTTAGATGATTCCAACATTTTTTTGCATTTAAATAGTAGTAAGTAGTATAAATTGTCATTAAATTTCGATTTAAATAGACACGGTACTTAAATCGAAATTTATATTTCGCACGGTTCTCATTAGCATTTATTAGGATTTTTATGGAACTGAATGCTGTATACAACCCAGGATAAAGACACAAGGGAAACTTTTTATATCAAAAGATCCCCTTCCTTTATTCAAGAGTGAAGGGAAGTATTTTCAAGAATGTTTCTTCGCAATACTCGGAGAATGTTATTTTTTTACGTGGACACGCTGTGCCATACATAAAGACCAAGCTCTAGCCTTGACACTATCTCTAACCTCTCTGTTTATTCCAATTCAGTTCCAATAACTACTAAAATTTCGATTTTCAGTCGGTTGCTTGGATTATTTTTCTGTCTACAGTTGGAAAACAATGATGTAAACACGCTCATGAATATTTGTAATTAAAATCACAAATTATACATAAATAAATATACCTATAAATAACTATTAATAGTGTCATTGCAGTGCTTTAATTAGTGCCTAAACCATTTAAACTATTCATAAACAGATCGCTAGATTGCGACTGAAATCACGATAGCATTGAGGTCATTAGAGTCATTACCATCTTCATGCATGCTACACCTATATTTTTCGGTACCAAGACTTAATTCCAAACATGAATCATATTGTCTATTTTTTCGGAGAAACTAACAATTCGTGAACTACACGAGGTTTTTCTAAAACCCGTGCGTCATTCTCTTCAATTGCAAGAATTTAAAATTTATTGCCTTCTTACTACCATTTTCAAGTGATGGCTTTTTTATTTTCTTTATTGCTGCCGTGCTGGTTTTCGAGTTTCATTAATCGTTTGATCCTTATCTTCGAATTTATTTTCATCTCTCTTAATTTGTATAAACCGAATTGCTTGGAACCACCCCGTAATCATTCTTGCACTTTACAACTACCGAATGTGGCCATCCAACCATCCATATGGAACCAAATTTCTTTGTTGCCCCTAGCAACAGCAACGGCTGGAGTAATTCCAAAATCGAATGCAATAGTCAGAGAATCCTGTTTGAACCCTTTTATATGTGTTTTGAACATTTCGCTCGTCATTAAGAGTAAACTTAAACAGACGTTAGATGCTATTTGTAGGAAACTTGAATTTGGATTTTCAGTTGTTGAACACACAACTTTGAAGGTGTTTTCGTTTTTATCGTTATTCTGAACGTCGTTGTTACACATTGTTTGTTATTAATCAGTGTAATCAGTACCTCTAGTTTGGTTTAGAATTACGATCTTTATGACACCTTCTCGTCACTTACAAACAGTTTCTTTGGCTCAGTTCCGTACTGGAATTCTTTAAAACGTGACTATCACGGACGTTTTAGATTTTCAGCTGTTGAAGCCAAAACATGGACGCTGAACCTTTATACATACAGTGTGACTCATTTAGAATGGAAACACACATGTAAAATCTGAAGTTATTTACCGATTTTAACCAATTTTTTTTAAATGTCAAATAATCAAAAATCTACTTTGGGACAAAATTTTAAATGTTTATTCCAATTTTCAGGGCATACTACGATAACTTTTTCGTACTCGGAATGGAGAATTATTATTAGCGATTTGTTTATAAAAAAAATATCTACGCCACTGGATTCAGAATGCTTCCAAATAGCTATCACCAAAATTTTACAAAAATATATTTATTAATAACAAAGTTATAACAACTTAAAGTTCTAAGCTAACAGTTACAAAACAACACCCTGTATCAATAGATTGCCATGGAAAATATGTTAATAAGTCTTAAATTAAACTATCAGTGGAGAAAAAAATATTTAAAGTAACGTAATATTTAATAAAAGTGACGGAATCGCACAATTGAGTAAATACATAATAAGACCTAACATTTCCATTTAAATCTTAGTTACCATGGAAATTATGTTACTGTTTAACAGTTATAATAGATTTTTATTAAATATTACGTTACCTTAAATATTTTTTTCTCCACTGATGGTTTAAATAGTTTAATTTAAGAATTATTAACATAATTTCCATGGCCATCTATTGATACAGGGTGTTGTTTTGTGAGTGTAGAGTGTAACAAAGGCAATGTGCAACATTTTGATATCAGGTATGAACCTATAAAGTTAGCACTGGAGCGAAGACCTAGCGCTTTCTCAAGGATTCAGTGGTTAATGTGAGAAGAAAAGGTTAGTGTTCTGTCTAAAGTAAGCCCAACCTTTAACTAGATTATTTCTATATAAAAGAGAATGGACTGTAAAATAGTCAAATACAATTCAGTAGATGCTTATACTTTTTTGTTTTCCCAAAATTGTCATTAATTTGCATTCAGAACTGTTCAAATGGATTTTATTAGTGTAGCACCAAATCCTTTCCTTCTCTGAATAAATTTGCGAAAGAAGGACGTTTGTAAATAACGAAAGGGAAATGAGTCTAAATGTGGAAATCCAAACGAGTATACAAAGGGTTTGGACTCATGGAAATTAATGTGTTCATCCCATTAAATTATATTAAGAAAAGGCTTGCAATACTAGCGATCTATAATTGATTGCTTACATTTATTGCTAAAGCAGCTCTAGATCTGAGACATATTTATACAGCATGTTTACCAAATGGTTGGAAAACTACTTTGTTATTAACATATTCTCACACTACATCTGACGTATGGGCAGAGCTTTCACATAAGATTTCAATACAAAAAACATAATAGTATTTGTTTGTGGATTTGTGGTAAGTAATAATTCTTTCTTTTAAACAAATGTTATTTTTACGATGTGATAAATGTAAATGCTTTAGCATACTTACTGTACATTCCGTATCATTGTATTTCATAAAATCTCTCATTCATTCGTTTCCGGTAGTCATCAAAATATTTTGAAACCTTGACCGCCAACGTTGTAATAAACATGGGAAACAAGTTAAAATCAAGTGTTCTATACTTACACTAAAAATAAATATTCCCCTATTACCATTGAATTGGTACGTTGAAAGAAAAGCATTACCATATATTTAAAAAAAAATCGTAATTCATTATTTTAATTATATGTAATAATTTATAATATTGCAGTAAAGAGCAAATTAATATCTTTAATAATGACTTAAATGCATAAAAAAACTGGTTGTGATACGATCTATGCAAATTTATTTACTTACCTACCTATATAATTCTGATTAATTGTGAATTATAATGGAATTTTTGGCAAAGTAATAACATTAGTGTCACAAATGTCAAATGATACTGAAAAGATTTTTACCAATTAAAGATATTATGCAAAATCAGCAACAATAATTTTAAATGAACAAATTTCAGTTATAAACAAATAAAACTAAGATATTTACATTCGAGAACACAAAATTCATTAAAATTAACACAAGTACACCAGTTTAATAGTAAGACAAACAGCTCCAGAATGAATTTATGACAATTTCGAGACTTGCTGAAACAAATTTTCTAACGCCCTGTTGGCTTTCAGTATGTGGACCAGAAGAAGTTATGGGTATTTGCACACCTTTACCTTCAATTATTTTAATTAAGGATATCTTTAGCACATTGTTCACCTATATATTAATGCATTTAAATCCACTTCGGAATTTGATACTGGAACTGCAACTGGCCAAATAATTATTATAGTATGAGCTCTTCATTATTGTATGAAAATATGAAATACCCTTTTTGCATGTGATCTTCGCTGGAGTACATTCAGCAAAATAATAAACGACCTCAATATATATTTTAATTAATATAATTTTGCTGATCACTCGTATTATCAATATCAATACGTACAGTTGTCCTTCTTAGATTCAACTCTACAGTCAACGTTAAATTAAATGCAGATATAGTTTATACGCAGCAGTATTTGCTGTTCGGTCGAAATTCTAGTTAAAGTAGGCCTAATTTTGGTACTGATTCGTTAAATTTTACAAAACAAATAATCATAGTTTTCAAGTTTTCACCGTACTCTCCAGGTTATTTTGAATTTCGACCTTAGCAATATCAATAATTAATGTCATCTCTTTTTAAAGTTGTAATTCTTCTCACAAAAATTAGATCGAAGTCCTTTATAACAAAGAAAAAGAATGAGGCTAATTAAAAACACTGTGGAAGAAAAGTCTAGGAACACATAATTTTGTTGAACATGAGATCTCAAAATTTGGGATGTGGTTTTTAAGGACATGTCGATTTTCATTTTGTTTCTACTCTGTTGCTAGAGCAAAGCGGGCAATTTTTCTGATAATATTGATCACGTTGGTTGCAACGACTTAAATATTGTTTTATTTTTTGTTTTTACCCTTCAACTTCAATCTTAGTTCAATGATATGTCACACTTAAGACTACACTAATTTTATACTTTTATACAAAAATATAATACATAGTTAAATCATTATTTCCGGTGTTATACATTTTACTACCCTTATAGCTGGAGGGTATAATAATACTTAATTGGAGTAGGAGATTTTAGTTGAACAAATATGATATTACCACAGCATCTTACAACATTGTCTAAACCTAAAGTACCCCGTGCGTACTCTACACAACAAAAACAACGTCATAATGACCATAAGATAATACTGTAAAAAACTGTTGATGACTTACAGGGAAAGGTAATCGTGATATTAAATTTCCAGCCATTGTAGCTTTTTCAGTAAAGCCTAAACAGTAACTAGGCAATACTATTCCACAACTTTTAAACATGAAACTGTGCGCATTAGGCGAGTTTACCTACTCAAGGACTACAGTTTGTGACAATTCGAACTAGCTTAAATATCCCTTTTTGCTGGACGGAGCAAAGGAACTGGTGAATTTTCAATCACAAATGAAATAATTGCGAAGAATTTATCAAAGATTTTCATAAATACACCCTCGTGCGTTTTCGTAAATAAAGCTGTTTGAAAAAATTCATCTGGTTCTCAATTAATACCCAAAAACACTCAAAATATTATTTACACGTTAGTACCAAACATTACAAGAAACAGAGTGGTTAACAATAAAACATTTTCCTGCATGCTTCCCCCATATTTATCAATACATATAACATCATTATGAATTAACATATAGATAATAATATATTTTTATATTTTTAATAAACATTTTTCCGTTCCAGAAAGTATTCAGCAATGAGAGAAATTATCGCCACGATAGGCTTAGGCACATGATTTGTGTCCCGCAGTTTTGTCGTTCGACATCGAAGAACATTTCCATTTTAAAACACGATGAACCCTCATTAATAAGGGATATTTCCCAATGTTACAGTGATAAATACAAACATTTGGACTTAAAGGGATCGGTCACAAAAATTCAATGCCAAACTGATCAACCTCGGTACAGTCTCGATCTGCTAGACGTTTGTGTGGCGTAAGTACATTTTTTATTTTAGTGTTTTTTTTTTGTTTCGAGCGCTTTAAGAGTACTAAACTAATGGATGAGTGATATAGCTGAATAATACAGATACAGAACACATATTACTTATATTCCGCCATCATGTGTAGATTTGTTGTTACTTTTAAATAAATGTATTAACAATTTGCGCGTCTGTCCATTCGCCCATCCTTTTTTTTAATTTTTCCGTCATCGCTTAAGATTTCCAAATTCGGTTTCATGTATTGCATCTTTTATGCATTCATACGTTTTTGGGATTTATAAGCACATTTCCAACAAAATGTAATTTTCATCGGGTGCCAAGAGACTACCATCAGGCATCACTTCGTTCATAAATTATCCCTCTTCCATTTCTGATTTCATATATCAACAAAATTCTGACATGGAACTAAGAAACTCGTCCCTAAGAATTCTACTTATTATTGCACAAATAGACGTATTGTTTTTTCACACGCTAGTATGAGACTAGCGTGTTGTTCTGGATGTTTTGGCGAATAGTAAACATTTAAGAGTGACAGAAAAGTAAGGATTTGAGGTTCATAAAAATATTTCTTGCGTCCTCTCTATAAGGTCTTTTAGCCATTATTCTGATGGTCCTCCTCTGGAGGTCAAATATCCTATCGGTGTGTGCTGAATACCAACCCCCAGGCCGTCAGGGCATACGAGAGGTGCGACTGAATCAGGGAAAAATAAACCGACCTAATAGCATCGTCCGGTAGCAGCTTGACCATGTTTCTAATCAGGAAAATACTTTTAGAGATTTTTGAGGAGAGAAGTTCGATGTGTCCCTCCCAGCTCAGGGTACTATCGAATATAACCCCCAAACACTTGACTGCTTTATCATTGTAGGTTTGTATGTGTGAAGGCCAGTCTGTCTACACATAGTACACGGTATACCAGTTGAAACTGACACATTTTAAATGTGATTATTGATTAAACCAAATAAGATAGAAATGTGCGGTTCCCACCAATGGGGTTCTATTTTCGAAAAGTTTTTTCCCACGCATGCACTCACAAAAATTCGCGTATCTTCTTAATTAGTAAAAATTAATTACACACGTTGACATTTTTAAAAAGCTAAAGAACTCAGCTTTCGAATCGTGTAAAAATATACAAGTGAAGTCAAGTAATTTTTAGTTGAAGATAGACAATTTTTCCACTTTCCATTACTATCGTGTTTTTCTCAAAGTAACGTTGATTTACTAAGGTGGTAGTGAGAAAAAGAATTTGGGGTTCAGAAACCTTTCATTTCATGTTATAGCTATTAGACTTTAAGAAGTGGAATGTTTGTAGTGATTGAACTAAAGGAGAAGGTAGCAGCCCCAAAAACTCCAAAGACAACTTAATCAACCGCACGTGTTTCGACAGAGAAGCGGCCATCTACCTACAACATACACAAAATTTCTGTATATAAATGCCAAAACATCTTGCAATGCACGCCCACTCTTACATCACTAACTTGATCTAAACAAAGGGCGTATTCATTCTGAAAGAATTTGTGTAAAGAACCAATTGCTAATCAATCCCAAATACACGGATTCATCTGAATCGGTGCAAACATTCAGAGAACATACATATGTAACATAACGACAAATTGTCGAAATAACAAGGAAACCTTGAATCAATAATTAAGCTTTCATTAATTTATTGGTGACATTTAAATAATAATTTAAATTAATTTTCGTAATCTCTTGTTAGCATTCCTAACGAAATGGACAATAAATTGGCAAGAGCTCGGCTAGCTTAAAACCTAGTTACAACAAAACTATTTTTGAACTCAAAAACCACTAAAACACTTATTCTAACGTTCTCCTCATAGCTTCCCCTATTACAAAAAATCTTTTGGTAATTCTGTAAAACATGACTCCATACATAGGGCATTATGTTCCATGCTCCATACCGCTTTCCAAGTCTTCTTTCGGTGGAAAGTATTCCTTGTGTTTTGAAAAGAGACGAAATGGTCGATAGTCTGAAGTGGATCAAGACAGAATTGCTGCTTAAACAATTCGTGCTTATTGTACCCTTTTAAATTATGTCCTTATTATTATAGTCCTTTTCGAGATCGCGTCTCCAGTTACAATTCAATAGAAAAATGGTTAAGTTGGCAAATCATCTACACAGTTTTTGTTGGTAACTGGTATAGACACTGTGCTCTCTCCCATGTCTTCGTGTAGAATTTTAATAACACCAAAATCAAATCTTGAACCTTGATTTCTTCACCTCGAGTTTAAAAAGTTTTTTCACATCTTGGACACTCCTAGACACGGCTACTGCCTTCTTTTGATAGAAATTTTGTGACGCTTCCATATTCTAAGTTTCAAATCACTTCTGATTCTTTAAAACTAATATATCCATGACAAAATGCATAAGAAAATTAGCGCGGTTACACCTTGTTTTCACAGCCAGGTAGATGACATAAAACCTCTCCTCGAATTTAAGTACACTATTTATTGTTGTTTAGTCCAATTAATAACTAGAAGTAGATAATGCAAAGTAGTAATTGTTGTCAATTTTTAGAGTTCTTTATGGAATGATTTTATTGCTGATAATAATTGGAACGGTATATGAAGGAACTGCCAGGTTAAAGACCAAAGAAGAATACGAAGTACTGACAACTTCACCTTGTAAGTACCTACCTATCTTGTTTTATTCTTGAATATTATATAGTCTTGATAGTCACTCACAAACCCCGAAAAGTCATCCCTTAATCCTTTATTTACGTCAACGTTTTTACAAATCGTCCTGATTTACGTCTTTTGCATTACAAAAACGATTTTGTTTAAAATGACAAAAAACCTTTTTATATAGGTGGATCAATCATTTCCTGCTTTTCAATAATTAAAAATTGGAAACGACTTTCTGGTAAATCAACAAATGTTGATGTAAAACCATTAAAGTGTATGAATGGAATGAGAAGTTGCAACATTATAGCAGTTATATTATCGCACACTTTCATCTTATCACTTGCAGTTCCAACTGTTAACCCAACGTTTATAGAAGAGGTAGGTAAAACATGGATTTGTTTCAATAATAAAACGTTTAACTTTAGGCCTCTGGGAAGCCAGTTTATATGTTTGTAATGAACGGAACTGTTATTATACAAAGTTACTTCGTAATGGCTGGATGGCTTTTATCTTACCATTTTTTCAAAATTTTTGAAAAAGAAAAGAAGGTGAAGATCTCCTATATCATACTAGCATTTGTGCACAGATATATTAGGTACGGCACGAGCTTCAAATTTTCTGACATTAATAAAATACGCATTGCAGATTAACTCCGTGTCTGGCGTTGGTGCTAGCTTTCAATACAACGTGGTTATATCACATTGGCAGCGGGCCTTTTTGGGATAAGATAGTTGGTGACGAATATCGAAATTGCCGAAATAATTGGTGGCTAAACCTGTTATATATTAACAATTACGTCGACTTTCAGCATACGGTAGGTCTTGTGATAATGCTTTTTTTCGTTTTTTATTTATGTGGGAGTTACAGTGCATGTTACATACGTGGTATTTAGGAGCGGATACCCAACTATTTGCGCTAGCTTTACTTGTAATGGCTCTAGTATGGAAATTTCAAAAATACCTAAAGGCAATCTTTGGAACTTGCTTAGCTATTGGAATCATTATACCAGCTCTACATAATTATATTTATGATTACGACATTATCGTTCGTTATTATCCAGAGTAAGTACTAATTCATATTTTTGTTCTTAAAAATAATTATGAAAAATGATTAAGTTTACGTCAATGTGAAAAAAAACTAACGAAACGAAAAAATTGGTTTTTGATTATTTTGGAGGGTGGAGGGTGTATGAAAATGTAGATATTGTTACTTTCGTACCTTCATCTATTAGTACTTTCAGTTATTAAAAGAATTAAATTTTTTACACCTAAAGGCCGCCAACTTACCCTAGATTTTAAGTTCACTTTGCCTGATTAAAGCATTGTCATCGTTCACTCTCGTGAATGCTTCTTCATCTCAAGCTATGATACAGCATACAGGCTATAGTATAGAGCATATTTAGCAGCTCTGGAAATATTCTTCTGTAATACGTTGACCTTCTCGTTCTCTCATCTTGTGAAATCAGAAGCCAAAGTTTGAGGTTTTTTCTCTTTGTGGGCTCTTTTACTGGAACATCGAAACAGCAAAAATTATTATAAGTAGCACTCAGAATTTGTGTTAAAATGTGTGGTATCAATATCAAGTACGAGTTTCTGAAATCGCATGTAACTACTAATGAGTCACTCCTCCGTACGTCTCGTATCACTCTAGATTATATTTTAAAAATTATTTAACATATTGATTTGAACTCATACATAAAGCATAAAGCTCATGTAAATGATAGCTGTGTCCACTTTTCAGAATTTTTGCCTATGTGTGAGTTTGTTATTTGCCAATAGCTTAAACGATATACATATGCATGTAGTATTTTTTTGAAAGGGATTGGAAAAGATTAATATTATTTAAAAAAAAGGTATCTTTGTACCTATCTTGCATTTTAATTGTAGAAAGTCGTCGATATTGAGAGTTGGTTAGATTTTTAAATTGCCAATAAAGTAAATTCCTATATACTTAATTAATTTCCGGTTTTTAAGTAATTGTAGGCACCTATATATAATTAACGTGTACCAAAATAAAAGGTAAGGTTAACGACACCAAACACCGACCGTCAAATAATAACGAACAGTTATTGCCCACTAATTACTATGGGAACACCCAAATTTACACACATTAATGTATTAAGTACCTCACCATTCATGAATCATTTAATCCAAGTAGGTAGTCATTAAAATACCACATAAGTACAATCTCAAGGATCACTAAACATTAATTTCACGTTATAGGAAATTTGAATGTTTTTCTTGATGAAAAAATTGAAAATTATATAATTGGGTGTACAAATAAGTTTTCGCCGGGTGGGGTAGAACATCCCATTTCAACGTTTCCAAGTAGGTTTTGACCGGCGCGGCGCCGCAACATGTGGACGACCATTATCATGCAGGAGAATAACTTTGTCGTGTCTGGAATAATAGTGGATGCGTTTTTCCTTTAGTGCTCGACTCAATCTCATCAATTGTGTGCGGTAGACAGCCCCAGTGATGGTTTCGTTCAGTTTGAGCAACACATAATACACGGCACCAAGCTGATACCACTAAATACACAATAAGAGGTTTTTTCCATGAATATACTGAGCTGTAGATGTTGAAGCATGGCCAGGTGGTCTCCATAATTGCTTCCTTTTTGAATTATCATAGTGGATAAATTTTTCATGACCAGTGATTACGGTGCAGTAAACCCTTCCGTTTATGCCTGGCAAGTAGCATTTCACATGTGGAAAATCGTCGTTTAAAGTTTCCAGAAAAAAATTAAAACCATTTTCAAACATATCGGTTTATTAAATATATCCGAAGGTAGTTGGAATCTACGAAATTTCTAAAATATGCAACTCTTCGGTTTCTTTGCCTTGAGCTAAGCGTGTATTATAAAGATAAACAATCTTAAACGATCTTCTCTACGACAAGAATAGCTAGTGTCATTTACCCTTTTCCAAGTACCATAATTGAAAGAGATGACTGATGTAATAAATCACATTTGGAACCACTTTGAAGAAAATATCTACCTACATTTTGTTAATCTCCATCAAATTTGAATAGGTACTACTCATTCAACAAGCTTCTTCCAAAAGATAAAAACTTGAAGAATGTGGAGACAATTTTCTCCCTCCTTGGATGACTTATTTTCCCAGTTTGCCATTCATTGCTTAAAAAAGCTGTGTAGTAATATACTAGACGACCAAGAAGTGCAAAACTAACCGTTCTTATGGGCGGGCTGAAATAAGTAGTGGCTCAAATACACTTAGAACCCGTCTAACATCGTTAAATGTTCTAAAAACTAAATTAGTATAATAAATCGAGGAAAAAATCACTAGACATCCCCACTGAGTGTGTGTAGCTCTCCATGGTTATTAGACTCCGTCTCATGTAAAAACACGACTGCCAATCAGCCGAATGTTACATCATGTGCACTTTTAACGTAACGAAAAGAAATAGAAATATGAAAATGCCGCAAGGGACGTCCTCAATGGTTATAGGTACTTCCAGAGGGCGTTCTAAAGATTTCTATTCTTGTTCTTGGAATGGAAAAAAAAGAAATAGATAATGAGAAAAAATAATTAAGGAAAATGCCAGTACAGTACGTAGATTTATGTATTTTAAATATTAGCAACAGTGAGTGCTATATGGGTTATTACATGATATAAGTCACCGTACGCCACTGACAACCTGACCGAATGGGCTAATTTGCATTTGATTTGTAATCATTATCAAAATAAAATACCTTTGAAAATATTTACCTATGCAATAATAAATAATATAAAAAGGTTTATTGCGTCTTAGTGTGCTGTAAATCAAAACTCAATCTACTGTGATTGATAGAATGCTCGTACAGATCAGTTGAAAAATTTGAGGATATCCATCCCCAGAAAGATATCTTTAATGTGCCGAATATCTCATTGATCCGGAACCTGCAATGAGACGTGTTTTAGTTTTTCTACGCCTTAGAAAAACGGCAAGCTTGGCTGGGTTCTAATTCGCGTCATCTGGACGAAAGATAAACTATTTCTACTACCGAGGTAGCAAAATTGATGATATTATGATGATATTTGAAATACTCTTGTAGTTTTTCTCCTTGGATACGAACTTCCCGGCAACTGTTTCGCCTATGCGGACGATATTGTTTTCCCTGCCTCTGCAAAAACAGGCGTGATTTAGAGGTTTCCTTTGTCTCAACAGGGTGATAACGTGGGCGGGCAATAGTAAACTGCCCGTCTCAGTTGATATGGTTTTTGGTCGCAAGGTATCCCAAAAGCCAACCTTACATTTATGCAATCCAGCCAGCAGAGCTTAGATGGCAAGCTATCCTTCGTCTAGCACTGTTCCAGTATAGTCAAGAAAGGTAAAACTCTGCTTCATTTTTTTTTCAAATACTTACTCATACATGGAATCTACCTAAAACGTCACTACAGATGATCTTTAACTCTGCAGTGTTTCCAAAACTTACCCATTTTTTTGACACTTGATGCGACCGACTTCGACATTTACACGTGGTCAGCAAACTGGAAACGCTTCGATCCCCATTCCTTAAGACCTACCTCGGCGCATACAGAACGGTACCCGTAGGTAGTCGGTACGCAATTGGCAAACATCCTCCGCTTGATCTTATTCTGCAGGATATTGACTGATGCGTAAGACTTCTACACGGGATCCGGTCTCTTCACTGTACTACACAGACGTATATCCACCGAAGACTTCCCTTTGTTGAGGATAATTTCTATTTCCGCTCCTTTAAGTATGTTGGAAGCGGAACCGAGCAGCGGTTCAGTACAGCGTGCTTAAAGAGCCGTTCCTAAGCTCCTGTGAGGGCGTAAAGGTACTTTATATTTTTATTTGATATGAATACATTTTAGAAAACTAATAAAAGCATAGAAATATGATGAACTCGCTGCGCCGCCCGCCGCCCGGGCGAAATTTATTTATACCTAAATACGTTCTACTTATTTTCCGGGACTAAAACTCCCAGTCGGCACCCTTTTTTCCGACATCTTCGTCATACTTCAACCAGTGGTGTGCTGGAAAAATGTTAACAATGGGCTCGCTGCCCGGGGCCTGCGCCGGGGGGGGGGTCATGGTTATTTAAAAAAAAACTAAAAATTATTTTTATAAAATAATTAACAAAAACAAACGCGATGCATGTTATGTTGCACATGTGTAAATTTCAGTAATCGCGCAGCCGTGTTATTACCTAGACGCCTCTAGCGGCTCTACGCCGTTTTCATGAACATCTAATAGAAGACAATTTGGGTTGCCTAACACCTACTAGTTGCGCACAAGTCATAAATAGCCCGGTGGACGATTGGGATTGTGAAAACTCTGAAAACCTACTTCTTACAATGGGCTCGCAAAGTTTCAAAAAA
This sequence comes from Pyrocoelia pectoralis, assembly GCA_036250285.1. Classification (NCBI taxonomy): domain Eukaryota; kingdom Metazoa; phylum Arthropoda; class Insecta; order Coleoptera; family Lampyridae; genus Pyrocoelia; species Pyrocoelia pectoralis. The sequence goes on from CM070075.1 coordinate 13,752,955, forward strand.
TTTAACAATGGGTTCGCGCGAGCCCGCTCCAGTACACCACTGACTTCAACCAATTTACACCAAACCATAATGAATTATACACTTCCTCATGAATTATACACTTCCTCATGAATGACTCCGTCCATTGGTGAAAACCGCATGACAATCCGTTCGGTAGTTTTTTGAGTTTATCGCGTTCAGACAGACAGACAGACAACTGTTTTTTTCATTTAAGAAAACACAACTTTGCTCTTTAAATGGAAAATGGCACCCTCTACTTAAAAAACGATTACGCCATTCAATTCTACAAAAAATACATATTATATTGTGCTTTGAAAATTTCTCAAAACCTTATATTGCACTAATTTAAACCTATTAATATATTAATGTTAATCATTTTTGTAGGCCACTTTACCGACTAATGTTGCACGTTAACGAATTTCGACTCATGTACATTACTGGACATAATAATATTGGTGCTTACGTTATAGGAATGATATTTGGATACATATTCTACAAATACAATAACACAAATGTGTTTAATAGAAAGGTACAGTCTACAATAATAATGTTGCAAATACATATGTAATTGTTTTTTTTTGCAGATTTATGTAACGCTGTGGTGGATATTTGTATTCTTAGTGCCATTAACAGTCATTTTTCTCGCGTATCCGTTTTATCAAGAAAGTTATGTGCCCTCCAGAATAGGTGCTGCTATGTACACGGCACTAGGAAGAAATTTTTTCGCATTGGCGATGGCAGCTGGAATTTTTGGGGCTACTCAAAAAATTGGATGTGCGTATTTAAATATATCGTTGTTCTTCGGTTTCTATGGCAATATTTTTAGGGTTTCTACGCAGTTGTATTATATGGACACCATTCCAAATACTTGGAAGAATAACATACTGCGTTTATTTAATACATTTAACTTTGATACGCATACGAATTGGACAAACTAGAACTCCAGTGCATTCATCTGTTTACGTATTGGTAAGAAGATACAGTAGGTATAAAGTTCAAATCTAATCTTAATTTCTCATTTCAGTTGACTACCACGTTAACGGACATATTTATATCATTCATAATTGGTTTGTTTTTGTGCCTCTTTGTAGAATTGCCTACGTCAGCACTTCAAAAATTGATGTTGCCTGAAATGAAAAACAAAGTTAAGCCAATTACGCAAAAACAACGAAATATAAGCATAGCCATTGTTAGTAATAATGATAATCTAATTTCAAAAATCTAAATTATTGTATGATACTAAATTTCATATAAATACGGAATATCGCGTAACGGAATTACGCATAAAATAAGTAGGTATATTACGAAAGGTACCTACGCATAGCCATAGGATAGATAATAAGTTATGTAATCTCGAATTTGTCGTAATATATTTTTCCTTTTGGTGTTCGTCCTTTTATTGACAGACAGCCTTTTTAAAGCTCAACGCGCACATTCCTAATGATCGATCTTGACATTTTTTATGACAAACTTTTCACACTATCGCGATGAGAATAGGTAAATAAAAATTTTGTTTAGGTACAACAAACATATACAAACTTACGAATATTAACTGTACTGTTACTGTGGGTAAAATAACTTGTCTATAGTATTAAAGAATACAGAAGTCGTTTCTTAAGCACAAGATATCTCACAAAAACGATAAGAGCTTGGTGAATACCGATTCTTATGGGAATTGACTTTTTGTTCTTATGCAAATCAAAATTACAAAACCCCAATAATCACAAGATTTACTGCAAAAACTGTATTTAAGGATTGGGCCTGTTAAAAGTATTTACGGAACATGTACCTATATACCTTAATTAAAATAAAACGTAAACATACATACACATAGAGTGATAACAATGCTCTAAAGATGCAAGCTGCAATTTCTTGCGAAACGTCAGACCTTTTTGGTTTCACATTCAACAGTCGGGCCTGGCAAACCTAGGCTTAACAACTCGCCACCACCAGGAGGTAAGAAGATGGAAAATCCTTGTTTTCGCTCACAACGTAAAAGGTAAGACAATCCTTTCAACGCCCTCCGGCACGGCGGCAGGAAAAGGAAAAGTAAAATCTGCTCTAGCGATAATGTCGAATTTACTTTTTATTTTTCAGCTAATGGACACTACGTAGATGTGAATCGAATTGTGGTTGATTTCATTTTTGTAATCGCTTTGTCGTTGAACTCTGTCCCTCTAATGACCCCCATCGCAATAATGACCTACAATTGCATTTTTGAAATAGCTCTTCGGTGCACTACGCTTTCCCATTAATGGCTCATTATCTCTAAGTGTTTCACTAAAACTATACGTATGTAATGTATACATATAATCTGGTCAAAAACTTTCCATAACATAAGTTCATTGTTTGTTGTTCGTATCGCTGTCGGTCCGCATGATACTTCGTGAATGTAATTTTTTGAGAGCACATATTCTATTGGACTCTCCCGAAGATGTTGCAGATTACCTTCGATGTAGATCGGTGATGGAAGTGAAAAAGTCAATGGTGAAACTAAGAATAAGGGACCGTGGTGGCGAATTCAGGCCAATATTGCGATTACCAAGGAAAGGTTGTCAAATGTTGGTTCGAAATGACTGCATTTCTCCACCACAGCGATTTAAATGGGAGAATTGACAGCCAATTATCGCTGGTCTAAATATTAGAATTGATCTTTCAAAAAAGTTAAATGGCCTTTTTCTCTAAAATAATTAAGGAAGCAAATAATTCGAATATTAAGATTTTTAAATTTAAATTCCAATACACCCTGTATGAAACTTGACAATGCTTATTGTACATATATGTTAATTATTTTTGTTAAGTAAATAAATTTTTTTGATTTTCGTTTCAATTATTGCAATATATGTAGCTTTAATATTCGTCAGCAATACGGTAGATCGCATACTACCTTCATTTTCTCAACATGGTAGACCTAAGACCGGGTAGACCGCAATGGTCTGTGGAATACACTGTGTCCCAATTTCGATGCTCACCATTGGTATCTCGGTTATTAGAAGACGCATAGGGCAACGGTTAAATGGGGAAAGTTTTGCAGAATTTAATACTCACGACAAATATCATTTCAAATTTGACCTACTTGTTTAATTTTTAAAATATTTTGAAAAAACCATAATTTGCCGATTTTAATTTTCCTCAATAACTCTTTAATGCTTAATGTGACCTTTTTTAAAGTTTTACATTATTCAGACACTTTTTTAAGACAAATTATTTGATATAAACAGAAGCCTCCGATTGTCATTTGTTTGCTATCTTTTGTTTTTCATATGGCGGCCATATTGAATTTTTCGTTGGTTAGATAGTCTTTAAAAAGAGCTTTTCAACGATGTATAACATGTCTGAAAAATATTTAGTTATAGTTTGTCCCACGAGAGCTCGGGTGTGACTCATTAGTTATATTACTGTGTGAATATATTTTTAATATTCGCTCTCTTTTCCGTTAGGTACTTTTGTAAGTATGACAAAGACAAACTAATAATTTGCGTTAATTCACACACCAATAACTAATGAGTCACACCCGTCATGAGTCAAAAAAGTTAGGTCAAATTTGAAATGATATTTGTCGTGAGTATAAAATTCTGTAAAACTTTCACCATTTAACCGTTGCCCTATGCCTATGTTTTCTAATAACCGAGATACCAATGGTGAGCATCGAAATTGGGACACAGTGTATATTAAATTCGAGATGGCCGGTTGACCGCATACCTACTAAAAACCGCTACCCACAACGAATTGAGTGCTCATTTAATCGAATTCTATTTATCTGACACAATTTTACACCTAACTTTCTGAGAAATGTTACAAGCGATTAGAACAATGCCTGGATTCGAAAAAAATAGACCACGCGATAAGGGTAATCGCATTCAGTCGGAAAATTTTAATACAAATATGGTAAGAATCAAATGAAATAATCCACGGGAGCAAAATAACAAACAATATTCTGTGATATTATGAACAATGCTTGGGGTTACGGTTTGCAAAAAGAGAACATAGCAGATTTTCTGTAAATTATACAAATACAATACTTACACTATTTAAGCGTACCGGTACCTACCTAGTGGGCAAGACTATATTATATTAAGGAAAACTCCCGGCAGAATTTCCGTCATGCTCTTTCGTGGTGGACGTGAGAACAACGAACAACTGTTTACAGAAAAAATATATTTACCAACCTTTTATTCTTCCAAATAAATTTAGTCGATTAGATGTCCACATTTTTACATTACCTTTGCAAATTGCAATCTATTGCCATACCTGCAATTTGTTCATTGTCCTTTTTATTATAGTGACAACCATTATTACAAATCATCATATTACAGAGAATCCCAAATAACTAAATTATTACATTTTCTGTCAGGACACTGAAATATAATTAAGTAAATGATCGATCGTAATTACAGCTGAAATTCCATCATAATCATAATATACCTACACCTCTCCACCTCCCAAATCGAGGCACTCATAAGATATGACTTCACTCTCCCAAATCCAGATCACAAATAAACTCTTTCTTTAAACGTACTTCATTGTAATAACGTAAGACCTGTTTGATAATCGAACCGGTATAAAGTGGGCGGAAACATAAGCATGAAAAGGACAGACTATACTTACAGTCATAAGAATTATGGTTCAACCTCGTGATAATGTCTCTAATAGATAGTTATAAAGTATAAAGACTGTGACGTACAGCACCGCTGGCATGATACCGAACCACCCGGTAGCCAGAAGAAGGAATTTGGAGAGTGCTTGAGGTGGTGGAGCATTTACTGTTAAAGAGAAGCCGTATGTTAATTTACTGAGCGTCAAGAGGTTTTATAAAGTCCATAAATCACAAAAAAATTAAGAAAGTTGAAAACTGGGATGACTGTTCGTATAATAACAATGTATAAATTAGGGAGAAGATAACAATAAAACAAAGTAAGTACCTACAAAATTGAAGATTAATAATAAAAAAAAACAGTATAATAAATACAAAAAAGACACATCAATTAAGCAAGACCTTAAACAAGTTATACAAGGGTGCGAAATAAACCAACTATTTGACCATAGATAAAAAAGAGAAATATGTACTTGATTGGACATGCTAACGCGCGTTTATTTTAAACGCGCGTTAGACGCTGCACTAGCGCCCGACGCATTAGCGCGCGCTTTGAGATCATTGGTTTTCCGTACAGTTGTTCAGTTGAACGCGCGCTGTCGATGCGTTTAAGTCAGTAAGTCGACAAATGATTTGATGGACATTCTAAAGTAGTTCAATAATTTGGGTTCATATCGTCTGAGTTTAGGATATAAAGTGATAAATTGACTTTGACATATGAACATTTCACACAAATCTAACACGCGTTCAACGCCCGCTTAACGCCTTTCATCTGAACGAGCCCTAATATTACTTGTTAACGCGCGTTACCAAAAACGTGCGTTTAACGCCTTTCATCTGAACGAGCCCTTACTCCAACAGCAGACAAGAAACTTCCAAAATTCCAAAACAACTGATTGGGCGTTCCTAAGCTAGATTGTTAAACCGCCAAATAATCTAATCTATACAGTGGGTTACGTCACTTTATGGTTTATTACATAAACATTAATCTTCATACTTCAGAGAGTAGATGAATTAATTTCCAATTCTAGACTAATAATAATTATCTTTAGTGTAGCAGTGTATATAGTAGTTCAAAGCGCTTAGAATAGTCCAAACGACTGAAGCCATCGCTCATCAATAAAAAAGAGCGGTTCAAAAAGAAATACCACAGCAGAGGTATTTCTTCCATATATTCTGTGACCACACGTAGCTATTTAGATTAAAGGTCTATTTACACATGTCAGTCACGTCTCAGTTCCGTCACCGTTCCGTCTCAGTCTCATTCGGTAAAGATTTGTGATGGCTATTCACACATATCAGTCAATAATTCATATTTTTATGTAAAAACCCCAAACTGTTTACGGAAAGACGTCAGTCAAAACAAGAAAATATCGTTGACGACGAATTAAAATTATGACTGAACGGATACTGAAACGTGACTGACTGTAAAATCGGTGACGTGCCGGACGTGTTTGAATATGTCCGTTAAAATTAAAGGCAACGATATATTTTTTTATCGTGACTGAGACTGTTTGACGGAACGGAACTGAGACGTGACTGACATGTGTGAATAGACCTTTACTCTGTAATAACGTTGAAGAACGGTTTCTAGTGTAAAGTGTAACCATTTGTAATGATTTGATCCATAGCCTTCTTTATTTACAGAAGGCTATGTTTGATCACAAAACATATGAAAAGTGAAAGAAAAATTCAAAATTCACGCAAGAAAATAAAATTTTGATGGTGCGTAGGTATAAGGAAACAAATTTTTACTTTTAATAATTAATAATTAAAATTTAATTCTATTAAAAGTAGTAAAAATTCCCAATAAGAAATGGCAGATCCGTCAAGCAACCAAGCAACCGTTGACCAACGTGCAGATATCCTCGTCTCTCTACTGCTCCTCTACACTTCCTACATCCTTTATAACCATGAACATCAGTCATGTCCTGACTCTTGAGTTCCTGGGCTCATTTGAGAACCTTTTCTGGAGTTGTTCACATTTACATTCATAGAAGGCGCAAACAGTGGATACCTACTCTTCCCTACAGTGACTCTATTACAAACAGTGGCGACAAGCGATATGTATCGATTTTTATTCGCCGTGGTATATTTTGCCTCTTAATGGCGGCCTGACTGTGTTTACCTTTGATCAGCGTGTGATTTTTATTTGGATTTAGCACGTTGCTAGGATACCACCGTTGAGTTCATAGAAACCCGCCCAAAATTTTGCCTCCTAATGGCGGATGGGTGGAGCTAATCGCTGCTTGTCGTCACTGTTTCTAATAACGTCACTGTACTCTTCCCATTTCTCCATCAAATCAATCAATCAATCTCATTCATACTGCCATTCATTAATACTAGTGATTCATAAATTATTCGCATATTTATGGAATAGTACACAGTATATTGGGTAAATCGGCTCCCCCTCTTTGCTAGCACAAACGTACTCTTGTCGATATTTTCAATAAATGCGACCACATTTTCTAGATACGGCGCTGAATTTCCTCTTTCTAGGCGTGTGTGGTCATAATGATGACATAAACCTTATAGCATGTGCTTATAATAGGTACTTATACTCCAAAAAGCTCCATAGAAAAAGTAGAACGGCGTTGAATCGGATAATATGTGGATGGTCAATAGTAACCTAGTGACCATCAAAACGGAAAAACAAGACTAACTCCTAACGTACCGACGGTTTTTTAAATTCAGTACTTTGGTTTCATAAATCATTTTTTTTATTGAAAATAATGAAAAATGTTCAAATTATTGTATTATATTAAATAGATGCTTGCACAATTTGTGAATAAAAAAATAACATAGAACATTTCACAGTCGATTTTCAATTACACTCAAAGTTCTATCAGAATAATAAATGTATTACTATTTTTATTTTTTCTTATGACGCAATTGCTCCCCCGTGGATCCACCCTTGTCATGAAATGACGCATGCAGTCATAGAATTTATTCTCCAGGTACCTATATGGCATGTCACACTGTTTTATGGAAATCGCGTGTCGTTAGGAGAAAAATGGTACGGATGAGGCCTCCAGCACAAAATTCGTATCAACCAGTGACACTTTCTCAACAATCACTAGTGAATTTTCTGAACCCTAAATGGGAACCCATCACGGGGAAAAATAGGCATACACTTGATGTTTCCAAAATCCATACAATACACCCCTTCGTGTATCTCTCCTTGTTTAATAGTTTAGCTGTCATCATGTTTTTTTTTCGTTGGGAACACCTTACCTCACAAATGGTATCAAACTTAAATATTGAATTTTGGGACACCTGTTGATGGGTTTAATATGTGGCATTTCCAGTTTCCAATACCAATGACATATTCAGGATTGAAAGTTGTATAACCAACAGTTTTCGGTGTTTTAAAGATTATGAATGTTAGATTGTGTAAAGAGAAGTTTCTTGCTGTATATCAAAAACCCCCCTTTACTGGGTGTGAGGCCGCTCAATCCAAGAGAAAAGCAAATGCACTTACTTTTAGATCACCCATTACTATTTACTATATCATTCTTTATTGCAGATAGTCATTAACCAGCTAAGTAAATGAAGAGAACTAAAACATAACAATTAGTTTTTACTGCCTCTTTGTTGTCATTTAGCGACATAAACACACCTACGCTAAAAACAACAGTGTGTGGTGTATTATATTGCATCACTGTACTCACTATGCATAAAAATCATTTTAATAATAAATAACTTAATTAAATAAATAATATGTGTGGATTATTGAACTAAATATTAATTACATGGGGGGACCTGATCACAACGGCCACTGATCATAACGGCCACCCCGGTTTTTGCTATTTCATAACGGCCACCTTGATCACAACGGCCACTAATATTATTTGATCATAACGGCCACCTTGTTCACAACGGCCACTCTTTCAGTTGATCACAACGGCCACCTTGATCACAACGGCCAACTTAACAAATTGATCATAACGGCCACCGTGATCATAACGTCCACTCGTACTCAGTATCATAACGGCCACCTTGATCACAACGCCCACCGACGCCAGTAGTGGAAAATGTCGTACAACGATGATCATAACGGCCACCTTGTTCACAACGGCCACTCTTTCAGTTCATCACAACGGCCACCTTGATCACAACGGCCAACTTAACAAGTTGATCATAACGGCCACCGTGATCATAACGTCCACTCGTACTTAGTATCATAACGGCCACCTTGATCACAACGCCCACCGACGCCAATAGTGGAAAACGTCGTACGACGATGATCATAACGGCCACCTTGTTCACAACGCCCACTCTTTCAGTTGATCACAACGGCCACCTTGAACACAACGGCCAACTTAACAAGTTGATCATACGGCCACTGTTGGTCATAACGGCCAATCGGGCCTATCTTAGCAATGATCATAACGGCCACCGTGATGATAACGGCCACCGACGCCAGTTGACAAAATTACTCAACAACGATGAGTACAATGACATCGAATCCCTGAATAGGCGTATATCTGGACGATCTGACTTTCTATCAGTACATACACATACAAAAGTACACCTGTACGTATTTACCGGCAATTTCAAATCTATATTTAAATCGTACTACGCATTTACGCAATGAGAAATGTCAAAATGTTACCTTAGGTTTAAATGATACAGTAAATAGAGCGTGCCTCACGGTGACCACCCATTAGAATATTTCAGAAACTATTACGATTTGAATTTTGAAAATTTGGATGATGGGGTTTTCGGGCGTGGCCTCCTCAAATAAAATAATGGCGCCTACGTAACACTTCCGGTTTTTCCGGAAATGACACCAACTTTGTTATTTTAAATGTAACACCCTATATATTATTCCAATTTTGGATTCTACCTAAAATTTTAGGTGGATTTTCATCAAGTTTTCTTTTTCCTAAAATTAACCGTTTCCGAGATATTTAATTTTCTTAATAAAAATTAAAATAAACACTATCTAGCTTAAAACCGTGTGAATTCTACAGCGAGAAAGATGAAGGAACCATATTGATACGAGAGATAGCTGGACCCCTAAGCTTCCCATCCCTACTTTCAAAGTGGCTTAATTGCATACAGGGTGGTGGAAATTTAATGCCGAGTTTAGTTAACTTCAAATCATCATAAGTTCGTTTTTTCAAATAGAACACCCTGTATGTTTCGTCGTAGTCTGATGCAAAATTTCATTCTCTTTCGAACGGTACTATGGTTCCCTATACCTATCTCTTCCAGTTTTTGAGATATCTACTGTTTTTTGTGCGGTCAACTAAGGTCATTCAATTCCTTGCGTTTGTTGTTTTCAATTTTTTTAATAAATAGTATTCAATTTAACTATCACTAGTGGTGTTAGACTGACAACTAATAACTGGTGGTTTGTTTTGAAGTCCTCCTAAGCCATTTTCGCAAGAAATTGAATGATCCTAGTTGACTATTCTTGTTTATGCATACATATAAGATATGTATAAGGTTTTCAAAAGTCCGTGGTCATTAGTGGTCATTGTCATTACTTCAAATTTTCACATTCTGACTTCCAGTTTACTTTACCCTAAACTAAAAAGAGTACAGTAACACAAAACATACATTCTGTAATAATTTTTTTATTAATTTATTAATTTTCTTATTAGGTGCTTACAACACGCAAAAATTCTATAATGGGGGTTCTGTCTAGAGGACAAACAGAGTAGTCTACGACGTAACCCAATTCTTCGTCCGGTCTCTGATCTTCCATGTTCCTGACTTTGTATTGTTCTGTGCAGTCATCGCATAACCCAAAGTGCTTACATGGGAGCAACACTGTTGTTGGCACGTTTTCCTTGCAGATAATGCAAGTAGCGTGATCAGATGTTTGAGAGGCTTCAGGTAGTACGCTTTCTGTCGAATTTTCCTCTTCGTGCTCATCATCAGGTATATCATCTGCTTCTTCGTTTTCATCTGAAATGTGATGTACGCATGAGTAACTTAAATTGCTTTCGTTTACGACATAGGTGACTTATATAGGAATTTGTATAATAAAATTGATATGAAGCGAAAGCATTCTGAAGGAAGAAATAACAAGTGGCAAAAAACAATTAATAAAAAGATGTGATGAAAAAACCTTACCTACTACTTCATATTCTGGCGGAACAGACCCCAAAAGAGAACCAAGGAGATATTCCTCGGTCTCTTCTTCGACATCTTCTTCAGCTAAGTTCTGCTGAATAATGGTTTCTACGCAATAGGAGACCATATTTAAGAAAGGTCCAACACTCTCGTTTGCTAAAAAATCCATCGTCGCGTCCTGGATCCTTTTATTGTTTGCTCGAAATTTTCTCTTCGCCAAACATTTTATTTGCAACCCCTCATCTATAAAACTTCTTCTCTCTCTTATAGTAACCGCAGAAATGTTACGAAGCCCATCTTTTAAAAAAATAAGCACATTAGAAGGCCTTACAAATCAAAAATTTTATTGCAAAATTCTACCTGCAGCATACTGCAAAGTAGAATATCTGACATGAATTTCAATTATACTTCGATTTAAAGTCTGCAGTTAACTTTTTCACAGATACATGTAATATAAGCAGAATTTGTTCATTGCTTACCAGTAAATTCCCATACATTAGGTCCTCGTACTCTTAAAATGCGTTGGAGTGCTGCATGAAATGATTCGGAATCGTTATTTGTTCTCCTTGATCGCTTAAAGACCGAGAAAGAATCTACACCTACTCGCCTTATCCATTGATTCTGATGGTATCTATAATTACATATTATAGTTAATTTTATATACAATAGAACGTAAACCATTACTATAGTCCATACGCTCGGCAATGTCACTTTTCTCATTAAGCCGTAAATCAAATCTCATTTATAACGAGATCGATAGTTTCATTCAATATGTACCTCTAATGCAAAGTAAAAACCAGTTCCATACGGGCGAAAATTGTTCAAAACAAATCTTATGGAAACTTGAATACAATAGGACAATAGCTTTCAACTACCTGCCTAGTCAGCGGTTGTTAATAGTTTCATTACAAAGTAATATATCAATTACTAATACAAACATCACAATTTCACAATGAAACTAGTGTATCTTCTATTGAGAACCGCTGCCAGTTAGGTAGTTCAAATCTATTGTTCTATTGTATTCCAGTTTCCATAAGATTTGTTTTGAGCAACTTTCGCCCGTATGGGACTGGTTTTTACTTTGCATTAGAGGTGCATATTGAATGAAACTATCGATCGCGTTATAAATGAGATTTGATTTACGACTTAATGAGAAAAGGGACACTGCCGAGCGTATGGAGTATATAATTGCAGCCAAAGTAACTTGGAAATGACTCATCTTACATAATGATGCATATTACATACGTTTTGATTTTTGAATAACATACACTTTGCTTGTATAAATTAAATTCCTATTGATCTATATCATTCTAATACGACCTCTTGGGTGCTATTCAATTTTAATTTTAAAAAATTAATAATATTATTTTAATTATTACAAAAAAACTCACTGAAACTGCATATTGAGCCTAGAAGTTGGAAAGTAGGTAAGTATGTGTAGGTACTTACTGTATGAGAACTTTAAACTCCTCCTGTAGATGATTTTCTGTTAAAAATATCTTTATGTGCTGGACACCGTCTGCTATTCTTTGTGCTGGCAACAATGGCAAACACAACATAAGTTTCAGGGCCTTCTTAGCTGACGAATTTTGTTTTAATAAGCGCTTCATACCAATATTTCCAGCTTTTCTCATAATAGCCTAAAATTCAATACGATGAGTTTACCCTACTATAATTTGTTTTGTTTTGTTTTTGATAAGATTAAATGAGATGATACCGAAACAATGAGTAATTAAAAAACTACTCACTTGACAGTAATGAAAAAAGCATCCAGACTTTGAAGAGTTTGGGAAATTTTCGTCCAATGACTTTTTAAGCGCAACTTCGTAATCAGTCATTATGAGTTTCGGATCAAATTCCGGCACAATTTCTTTAATTATAGAGAAAACTCCGTTGTAAGCTTCCGCCTTTCTATTTGCCATCAGGGCAAAGGCACAAGGAAATGCCTGTAAACAATAGGTAGACTTAATTAAAAAACGAATCTGTAAACTGCAGATTGCTCAGCTTACAATTCCATATTGAACAGCCATGATTGTTAATAATTGGCTACTTTGTGGATTTCGTGGCCTCGTTTTGAATGTACCGTCTATGTGAATTTCTCTGGCCTCCGACAGTAAACTCTTCATATCGTCTGCTAGAAAAACTACTGAAGTATTTTCACCTTCCCCAGTGCAACCTCGACAGAATGGTTTGCCATCTATAACTCCAAATCTTAAATTATTTTGGCATGCGATTCCATACTCTTCCAAAGTAGCTGGGGTTCCCGGTTGAGTTTTTTGACGTTGGCGCCTCATAGATTGAGATATTGCTGGAAATGCTATTTTTGCTGCTGCTTCGACATTCGTACTGAAATCGACAAAAAGGTGATATTTTTATCAATGACAGAAATTTTAAATTGGAAGGAATTTTTGTTTTAGTATCTAATAAAAATCAAAAAGAATTTAAGCTATCCTTTTATTTATATAATGAATTTGATCTTTACTTTGTGAAACTGTTTCATTTTTCTAAAATCAAAGTATTAATAAACAACGATTATTCTTATTCTGTGCCTCTATCTATTTTGTATACGTTTTATTTATAATGGTTCAACGACTGGTTTTGCTAACTGCTTTAGCACCGAAGGGTTGACGTAATTAGTGTAAATAATAGTATGATGTCAAAGTAACAAGTGTACCTAACAACAAAGTATAGAAACACAAGATCTAAAAAAATTAGTTTAGTACTTATTAAGTACCTATACGAGGCAGGTAAAGATTGTAAATGAATCATTTAAAATAAGACAGTTTTTTTCGGCCCATATGTTTTCAATTTCTAAAGATTCTAAAAAATTAGTTTTTTATTAATATTATACGTAAAACATTAGTGTTGTTATTTTTAATTAAATTGTACGTATTTCGGTCTAAAAAGGTAGGTATTTAGCAATTTAGTAGTGTTCTTTTAATGAGTGTCAAGGATCAAAGGTTTCTACTGCAATGCATTCACTACATTTGACAAAAAATATTAAAATAAAATCAAAACTTACTCAGCACTATTTTCAACGAAAATTGATTTAAGTTGATTACTGCTAGAAACGGCTTGATCAATTAGCTTTTCCTTTAAATGGAGAGCTTCTTTCTTCCAAATATCAGGAAGATGAATGTGATTATCACCCAATTTTAGGAAGTCTGAGACATTGCACGATGCTCTTGCAGGACAGTTTTTTTCAATGCATACAAGATAAGTAACACCGTTTTTATAACTTTTCTTTCTATAAAAAAATCCTGCATCGACGTCACAGGTAAAGTAAGTAGAGCCTTGTCTATATCCTGCAACTTTCTGCACTTCCATTCTCAGCATCTAAAATCGCAATTTCACAAAAACAACATTTATTTGGAAAATCAAATTCAAGAACTTACCAAAACGTCGATGTAAATGAAGACCGCAGAGATTAAAAAAAGAAACACTATAACTGCAAACTCAAAGCGCGAGTAGGTAGGTACCTATAATAATGCAAACAGCAACTAGCAAATGAACTGGCAGATAGTTAAAACTAAATTAAGAATTTTTTGGACCATCACAACTTATATTGATGTTACCCTAGACGTTGGCGTCGGGTGTTCGAGCAAATAATAAAAGCAAGAAGAAATCCTTAATTTATGGCGGATTTGTTTGTGTAAATAGTATTTGCAGTGAGTGGTAAAAGTAAAACCTTTACCTATAATCTCCTACTACTATACAAAATAAGCGTAGATACTGTTAGAGTAATATTCATGTTAAACCAAATTTTCCAATTATGCATCTTTTAGTATTCTATTTACAACTTCCGGACCCCTTTTTAAAATTTAAGGATTAGTTGGGTTACAAGCAATATAACCCCCTTTGGTTGTTGTCACCATGTTTTCATAACTTATGGTTTTACTTGACCGTGCAAAAGAGCCGCCTTTACGGTGCATTACCGGCAATTTGATGATATACCTTCTGATTATACTTTCTAATCCGTACTTTGTAACAAAGATAACCTTTAAAGAATTTAGTGTGAAATTACCAATCAAGGAAAAAACAGTCCCAATCCCTCATTTAAGAGCTTCGTGCGTTATCAAGACAAATCGGTTTTGATTATATTTTTTATTGTGTATTCTTTTTATTAAGGGTCAATAATACAATTTTTATTAAACTATGAATTGTTTAAAAAATCATTCTAAGTAAACGGTTCGTTTATATATGAAATCTCGAAAAATCTGGGAATATGCCAAATTGAATGAAAAGTTAGGCGATAGTTAAACGAAAAGCATTAGGTATACTGTACCTACTTGCATGAGACTTGCAAATTTATTTCAATCAGCTTTTCAGTACACTATCAACCACTAAAAGATCAGAGTGGTAGTGAGTTTATTAATATTAACTTAATTCGCAGTCATAAAAAAATGACGATATACGGATGCAATTGGTATTCATTTTCCATGCAGGTAGGTACTCAATGAATGTTGCTAGAGCTAGAAGTAATTGGGACAGAGCTGGCACTTTTGTTACACATAGGTAGTAAAAATTATTGTTAACATTTTCTTCAGAAATAATTTTTGTAATAATTCGCTTTTATTTACCACATGCTAAATATATAGGGAATGGACCCGTTTTACATTTTACATTTTATGGCAATAAAAAAAACGTTGAACTTAAGAGTTGTATTCCATAATTGCATTGTAGTATCCTTTATCTAGTATGGTATATTTGAACGAAGTACTAAACACAAATTGTTAGTTAAAATAAGAATATTTACAGCCAAGCTTGATAAATCAGAAAAGATAAAAAAGGCCGAAAGCCGGAAGACTGTATGAGAAACAAGTTTTCTGCAAATTTCGACATAATGCGCCCCTTAATCCTTTCCCCATGTATATTTGTAATAAACAGTTTTAAATACTATACCTGCTTTTGTACATTTCTGGGAAGTTCTGCCTTAAGAATTTTAACAGTTGCCGACAAATATGTTTAGAAATAAAAATATTCAATGTCTTTCCCAACAATAATTAATTGTTAGATACCTATATTTAGTTAATCTGAACAATTTATTGCTTCCATTGATGGAATGCGGAATCATCTTCAGAATATTTAGTGTGGTGATGTCAATTTGAAAAGATGACGTAAATGAAAATATCAGTGACTAAATACAGGGTGGCCCATTGAAAAGGTAACACGCCTGTTTTGGGACACTTAGACCAGTTTCTTAAAAAAACGCTCGAACACTTCGATTTTCTATTTTTGGGGGACAACTTTTGATGTCAAATTTGACTTTGTCAGGTCAACCCCCTAGCCCCAGCAACCCCTAACTCAATTTAAATAGGGAAAAGGAGTCGAGCGACTCCTCATTTGAAACGTCTTTTAATTCTCTATGTGACAGTATGAATGAAAATTAGTTTTATTCAATTTTTTTTTCGCCCCCTTGAAAAGCACCCTCCAGATTAACGAAGGTGGGGGTGTTGTTTAGGAATAGAGAATTAAAAGACGCTTCAAATGAGGGGTCTCTCGACACCCTTTCCCTATTTAAATTCTTGAGTTAGGGGTTGCTGGGGTTAGGAGGTTGAACTGATAAGGTCAAATTTGACATCAAAATGTGCTGTTCAAAAGGTCAAAAGTGACGTGTTTCAGGATTTTTCCTAAACAACACCCCCACCTTAGTTAATCTGGAGGGTGCTTTTCATCGGGGCGAAAAAAAATTGAATAAAACTAATTTTCATTTGTACTGTCGAATACAGAATTAAAAGACGATTCTAATGAGGGGTCGCTCGACTCCTTTTCCCTATTTAAATTATTGAGTTAGGGGTTGCTGGGGCTAGGGGGTTGATCTGACAAAGTCCAATTTGACATCAAAAGTTGTCCCCCAAAAATAGAAAATCGACGGGTCCGAGCGTTTTTTTAAGAAACTGGTCTAAGTGTCCCAAAACAGGCGTGTTACCTTTTCAATGGGCCACCTGTATACAGGGTATTCCTTATTGATACCTATGCGAATATTTAAGGGTGTGAAAAATTAATGGTAGTTTGCTTTATAAACTATGGTCTGAAAATATTCCGTTGCCAAAATACGGGGTTGGGAAGAAATAAAAAATCATTAATATTTTTGAAACCATTTGAGATATTTCAGTGATATTTAGTATATACAGTGACAGTTAATAAAGGTGCATATGTTCAATGCAAAAATAATTCAACAGGGCAACTAGATCATTGGGTAATTTACTTGTGAAACTTTGCATTGTGTTATGTTATATTAACTTATTATACCTACCTATAGATATAAAAACCCAATATCCAAGATGAATGAATTTTTTTGTATTCACCCGTTTTCCGTTATAGCCAATCGTAGGTTGAAAAAAAATAGACCTCGTATTACATAAAACATTCTAATTATGTAGACGAGAGTTTGAAAGCTTATATCTCGATAACCCCTTACCCGATCTTATTCATAATTACATCAAATGGTATCTTAATGTCAACTCAACTGGCGTCGGTGGCCGTTGTGATCACGGTGGCCGTTATGATCAGCTTCTACAGTGGCCGTTGTGATCAGGGTGGCCGTTGTGATCATCGTCGTATAACGTTTTACACTACTGGCGTCGGTGGGCGTTGTGATCAAGGTGGCCATTATGATAATAAGTACGGGTGGATGTTATGATCACGGTGGCCGTTATGATCAACTTGTTAAGTTGGCCGTTGTGATCAAGGTGGCCGTTGTGATCACCTGAAAGAGTGGCCGTTGTGAACAAGGTGGCCGTTATGATCATCGTCGTACGACGTTTTCCACTACTGGCGTCGGTGGGCGTTGTGATCAAGGTGGCCGTTATGATACTGAGTACGAGTGGACGTTATGATCACGGTGGCCGTTATGATCAATTTGTTAAGTTGGCCGTTGTGATGAAGGTGGCCGTTGTGATCACCTGAAAGAGTGGCCGTTGTGAACAAGGTGGCCGTTATGATCAAATAATATTAGTGGCCGTTGTGATCAAGGTGGCCGTTATGAAATAGCAAAAACCGGGGTGGCCGTTATGATCAGTGGCCGTTGTGATATAGACCCATTACATGTGTTATTCGACGCCATGTGCAAGTTGAATATTATGTATATTAGTTCATGTAACTATCACAATTTTTTGAAGATGTTCACTTAGATTTTGTTCCAAGGAAAAAAAAAGTAATTTATTTTCGAGTTTAAATATTTGGCCATTTGTCCTAGCGACTTGTTATCAAACCCTCTTTAGTATTTTTTCAGGTAAGGTAGGGATGTTGTTTAACGTTAAGCAAATCACTGTTATGTCAAATCTATGCTAAAACATATAGAAGAGATCAAGAATAAGCACCACCATGAAAATGATTAATGGAATTTGCTCATATCATAATTGAGAAACAATGACCCTGGAAGAAAATTATTTCTAGGCTGCTGTAATAGACTGCATCAAACGATTAAAAATATTGCTTAGGTAATACAATGTAGGTAGTTTATGGCCCGTGAATGTATACCAATATTTAAAAAATAAAGATACAACTAGTAGCATTTATAACTGTATTAGATGAAAATATGAACTCAGTGACAGTGCAAATACTTACATTATGAGTCAATGACATCTTTAAAAATACAATGAAGCTACACATTCAACAATTAGCCACTATATCTACTCTGGATATTACAATATATATTACATAATGTATGACGGTATGAGTGCTATATACTTAATTATTTCAGGATGAAAAAATATTTTCAGTCGGTTAAAATGACAACTAAGTCATATAGGTAAAAATATAAATATTCTAATACCTCGGAATAAAGAAATAAGGGAAAATAGTGCATATATATTTACAAGTGCAACATTTATCTTAATAAATCTATACAAACATAACACTTGAAATTGTCAGCAATAACACTATACACAATGTGAAACACACATACATATTGTAAGATTGCAGAGATTCACTTCTTTAAGGATTTACAAAATATAAATTTGATATATGGAATCAAATTATTATGTACAAGTAGGTATACATTATTTTCATATATAAGTACATTACGTAAATGAAGTAAATACACAATATTTTTAACAAATCTACGAAGTACGCCATTAAAATGAGAAAACATTAATAAACCTAAGAATATAATATTATGTACTGTGGCAAAGAATACTGCTAATTACATTACAAAGATTAAGTACCTTTATCTCGTTGCTGTGCTTTCTTTTGGAACATCGACTTTTAACATTTATATTACACGTATGAAAAATAATAATGTTTAACCAACTAGCAAAGTACAGTAGGCACATATATATGTTTGGTTTTCTATAGTGATAAATGTGATTACGAATAGGACATTTTTGTAAAATTGTCATCAAACAAGACCATTAAACAACTGTTATTAGAAGACAAGCCATTTCTATACACTACGCATATAATAAGCACATGGCGTTGTAATTAGCTAATATTATAATTCAATATGAAATACAGGCATATTAAACAACTTCTACCGCACATAATAAGTTTCAATAACAAGTTGCTCAACCAATTCTACTATAACACGCTACACCATTAAATACAATTACACAAGTAATATTGTCAGGAATTAATGTTTATTACGTTGACGAAATAAATATCTAAAAAACTTGGTATCTATGTCATTGTTAACAACTTTTTACATGTTTACAGTTTTGGAAGATTTGATTTACATTAACCTTTAAATGCTAGTTTTTTATTTAGTATTACATTTAAAGTACTTTGAATAGTTGATAAAGTATCTCAATTGGTCAATACCATAATTCTGTTACTTCTAATATATTGTAAACAACAGTGTTGATCTATAAAACATAACTACATAACAAGTGAATACATCCGATATGTCCATAAGTAAATTTTTCAAATGCTTTTATGTAAATACATTAAAAGATCCACAAAACACATTAAATTTCGATATATAATATATATATTTAAAAGCTTGATTTGAGTGAGATCTATCAACAAAAAATGTATAGAAAAACGAGTGATCAATGTTGAAACAATTAAATTAAAAAACAAGGGGAAGACTACGTAATAGTTATGATTTCGGTGAATGATGTTTATAAAAGTGTGACGGTAACAGAATGCAAGTTATAATGACACTAAACTCCACTTCGTCCTAAAATATTGGAAAAAAAGAACAAATTTATGTAAACTCGCAAAAACATGGTATTTCAGACTTCACAATTAACACAGGTTAATACACTAATGTCAATTATTGATGGAAAGTTATAATAATAAAAATCGTACATGGCTCCTCTATATTATCTACCAACAACCTCAGTACATTATTATAATCAATGTAAATTATTGGAAAAGATTATGTAAGCTCTGTAATAGAAAACTTTTGCTAGGAAAAAACCTTGTTGAGGATATCAGCACTAAAATGAGGAGGTTAATGATAGTGTCTTAAGTTTTCTGAAACAATGTGTTCAATTTTATTCATTTTTGCTGTCGATTATTTTGCAATAGTATCACTTACATAAATTAAAAACATTAAAATGAGTTGAGGACCTCAACTAACGCAGATTACACACAGTTTCCTTAGAATTATAATAGACCAGTACAAAAATAAATATAAAAATAAATAAATGCGAAGGAAATAAAATTGCAACACAAATAAGAACAAAACATAAAAAAGATATATTCAAATAAATACATAACTTTACAACTTAACATTAATATATGTACATTTCCTATGTACATTAAAAAAGGTAAACATTATATAACTGTGATAACTAATCACTTGAAACTTAACAGAAAACCTATCTAAATACTGACAAGGCATTTGTAGATTATTTGCTTAGTTATTTTGTTTACACTTCTCTTTTACACCGAAATGATTCGCAAACATTATGGCTATCACATATCCACAATATGAAATACTACAGTTAACTTAAATACAAAGCTAGTTTTAAAAAACATGTTTCACATACTTTCCAGGTACAAAACAAATTGTGAAATTATTACTTAAAATGGAATATTCGTTAATTTCAACTTTTTCCACCATTCAACACAAAACCTACAGAAATACCCTACATATCTACAGATAACGTTACGTATTTATAACACACATAATAAAAAAACGCTGATATGTAACAGCCCTAACAAATAGTGTTTATTGAAATAGATTACCTATAATAATAAACCAATCGCTCTTGTAATGGTAAAAGTGAAAATTGTTCGATTAAAAAAATTTCAAACTAATGTTCATTTCAATTCATTTTGATTCAATTCAATAAACGTTTATTATCCTTTCATCTTTGGTAAAGTAAGTCTTAAATTCTCAATGTAAAAAACATAAGTTAATAACTTAAAATACAATAACCGCTTTTGGAGAATTACATTATAATACCATATTTGCTTATGAAAAAGTTATAATTTTTCCAAAAATGTAACATCAATACTTAAGACCTTTTTATATTTAGAATAAGATATGACAATAAAAGCTACCCATGCAACATATTTAAGAAATGGGGAATTTTAATACCATTGTGTTCGATCAAGCATTACGATTACAGTTGGGACTATTCGGAAAAATTCATTCAACTCCATACAGATGGATAATAATCAATTGAGGAAGTGGTTAGCATCATAGTTCAGTAGAATGCCTTAAATACCTTTCATAGAGCCATTCTCCGAAATGACCAAAATGTGAGAGTTTAATACATGGTGCAATATTAATGTATGTAGTTAATAAATGACTAATGAACTGCAATTAAAAGTTTACTTGACAAATGTAAGAAGTCAGCAATAAAAGATATGTGTTATTTACATAACAACTGCGGGATAAGCCGTAATTTACGTTAAGTTCATGAAGAAATAAGACTAAATTTGAGTCCTTATATATAAATATAATCATACACCACTCACCAAAAACTAATTTTTCTGTTGTTCAGCCTTACTCAACGCTATAGCTAATTCTAAATCGGCTTGTTCCTGTATTAGTCTTTGTTTACGTAACTCCTCATTCTTTTTACTCTCTTTAGTGGCCCATGTAACTTGTTCCTTTTCTGAAAATCGATTTAAAGGAGCTGAAGCACGACCACTAGAATTTAAAAATGGATCGGAAGTAACCAAAGGAGCGGATTGACGCCCACTTAAGCTGGGTGGTCCTCCTTTACTACTTTTACTACTTTCTAGTTGTTCAATTCCAAATAGGTCAAATTTTGATTTACTTTCTAAAGGTTTAAATATACTTGAGGCTGATACACTAAAAGCGTCGAGACTGCTAGTGCTTTTACCAATATCAGAAGGCTCGTCATCAAAGGCAATATTACGTGGATCTTCATATCGATAGTCTCGAAAAGGATCATCGGTAAAGTCCAGGCTCTTGTTTGTTGAACTTGTATTTGAGGTTGTCGTTGGTTTATCAGAAAACTGAAGAGGAGATGAAATTATTAAGGCTGTAAAATTATGGTTTTAATGTTAGTAAATATCCTTGGTCACCGCTCCTATAAGTGTTAAGTCATTTATATACTTGCAGTGAAATTTGCTACCAAGTAGATAATGCAGTGCCTTGGATGTAAATAATAAATTCATGCAGCTAGAACATAATATGTAACATAAAGAAACACACTAGGTATGTTGAAATGTAGCGGGAAAATAGTTTGTCTGGAATAATGATAGAAAAGCAATTTTAAATTAGATTGCAAACTCTCGAAATAATTCTAATTATGTTGTCCTCACAATTTTTTTTATATAACTAATTGATTTCAGCTAACAACCATACATTAAATACGAATTCAGTCACACAATATAATTTCTGCTCAAATTACTCAAACTTCACCTAATTATTTAGATGATCCAGCCACTATCATACAAATAAACACGGCACCAACTGATTGAAAAAATTATATTACAAAAATTGATGGTTATCAATAAAATGAATAATTATAAATTGTATATATTCCTTCCCGTTACTATAAACGTTAAGAAACTTTCGTTATTATAAAATATTTGGTTGTGAGAAATGTTGTTCTATAGTTCCTTTTGTAAGGCTGATAGTGCGACAAGAACCACCATAAACTGCTCCATAGAATGAAAGAAACTGTCATTTTTGACAAGATGATAATATGATGATATCTGAATAATTTATTCAGAGAAAAAGAATGTAGTTTTTGTATTTGTTGCAAGTTTTTTCACCAGTTCCTGTTGTAGCAACATGTGAGTAGTGTAACAACAATTGGTAACATGCTGGATGCTGAACATGTATGAAACTAACAAAAATGATTTAATTTCATAGAAAAATTATATAAATTTAGGGAGCAGACTTATACACCTACAGTAACAAAAGAGTACAAGACATCATAAGTACGAATTATTTCATGTAATATTTCAATTAGTGATATCCAGATAAATCAGTTTCCACAAGCACCAACTCATGTTTCCACAAAAGGGAATAAAGATATACATGTTATAATTTTATAATGTGAACAGTTTGCTTTAAGATTGTTTCAAATACAAATATAGAAAAGAACTTTCACCATTGAGCACAACACCAAAGACAAAAATATTTTATTTAAACAACCCAAATCGACTGTAATGCTGAAGTGACGTCATCAAAGGTAATATCAGTATTTTGTCCTTGGCCCTAATGCAATGGATTGGCGAAAACCGCATTTCGATAACTTTAATAGTTTCTGAGTATAGAGCGTTGCAGTCATTTTCTAAAAATTATTTTTTTTTAACACTTTTTTCAAAAAATAAGTATAACACAATATATGTACATATATTGCTGAATTCAGAAAAAAATACTCTTTTAAACTACATACAAAAATACATTGCTGTTAATTAAAATAATAGTTAAACAATATTGATTCTACCATTTTGATTTTTAAACATGTTAAACATATATAAATCACTAATATACTGTCCAAAAATGAAAAAATTTTACCCCCCAGTTTTTTTAGTATGACCCAGGGTTCGCCGATATATATCAGCGGATATATATCATGATATAATATCACGCTATATATCAATTGATTTTTTCCTGTCTTCTGAACTAAAAATTTTGGAGATTAATGTTTACCCTCGCAACACGTAGCGAAAAACTACAATTCGAAATAATTTAGATTGTTTCCCAAAATGGCAACGTCATTTAAAGTTGGGGAAATCCCCTTTAACTTACCAGTACGGCTAGCTTGTTTATTGAAGTGTTCATTAAAACATTCTTTCTCAAATAAACACTAATTCTTTTGGTACTTTTTTAAAATAAAAAATGTGGTAATTTGACACTCCCCTTACATTATGAAATTCGCTTCTTTTTCTTAGCCTGGATATATATCGAATATATATCCAAAAATGATATTTATTATAAAAATCGGATATTTTCGAACCCTGGTATGATCACTCAAAGTCAGGGGTCTTGCATTTTTACTGCAATAGTAGTCTGAAAACGGCCGTTTTATGGTCCAGAAACAGAACAAAAAAGTGAAAAAGTTAAGCATTATAAAATAGGAACAATGAAATTTTATTTACTTTATTTTTATTTTTAAAATACTTCCATAGGATATGCTAAGAAAAAATATTCAATGTGATTTTTATAATATAATATTCTACAACCTTTTGTGGAAACAAGGTGCTTTCTCAATTTATACCTACTTAACAATGAAATAATAACAAAAGATGCACCTAACATACATTAAGGTAGGAAAGGGTAATCTTACCAAATAATAAATGGGACAACTTTTGCAGTTTGTGTTTTTTTTTAATGTGGAAATGGGTAGGATAAGGTAATGTGGTTATCATATAGCACACTAACATGACAACACTAAAAATATTGGATATATGAATGAAGAACAAAAATAAAGACTTACCTTAGCATCGAAATCTGCAAAATTTGCAAAACTTCCACCGCTCGAAGACGAAAACGGATCAGAAGAACCAAAATCGTCCATCTGTTTTACGCTAGGTGGAGCTGGACGTGGTGGTGCCGGTCTAGGAGGCGGTTGTTTACCTTTTTTGGGTGGTAATGCAGGACTAGGACTAGTAGGTCTTGGGGGAAGAGGTGCACTATCCCTCGTAGGCGCATGAAGTATGGCAAATGGATCACAACCAAAAGGATCCTTTGAGTCCTAAAATAATAGACGTAGTATGAGCACCTAATGGAAAATATACATACTTCAACATTATTTTGAGTACTACTTTCTTGTTCGTCTTCAAATGCAGTAAATGGATCAGTTTTCGTATTAGTTGGAGCGGTAAATGAATTAAATGGGTCTGATGAAAATCCATCCTACATTACAATATAACAATGTTAGCGCTTTACTTACATGAAACATATTTACTTACAGTCTTCGTAAAGGCAGCATTGAAGGAATCGTTTATACTAAAGGCATCTTGATTTTTAAATGGATCTAAATTACAAAAAAAAATGTATTTAAATCGAAATAAAATCCAACTATGTACCTGATTTAAAGGGATCATCTTGAAAAGCAGAAAATGTTGTGGAATTATTTTGCTCACTAAATGGATCATGTTTATCGGCAAAGCCATTCTTACGAAAAATAAATATTAAAAACTGTAAAACCAATTAAATATGATATTTACTTGTAATGTCTCCCCATTAATAAAACCCATTTTATGATATTTCATATCCCTAAATTCTGGCTCAAGTCGAAGTGCAGTATCGGGTACAGCAATCATATCAGAAGCTTCTATTGCGGAATCACAAGTGGCAATGGCATCATTCATTTGTCTAGTTTGTTCTTCGAGTTGGGTTATCATTGCTTTAGCCTGAAATATTATGTAAATTTTATATGACTATCTCAAAGAGTCAATTTGTAACGTACTTGACTAATATTAAGTTGTGTATCACTTAGTTTGGTCGAAAGTAGATCTAATTTTTTTACATCTTCATTTTTCTGTTCTTCTAATCTTTGTTCCTCTTGTCGAAGACCTTCTAATTGCTGTTTTTTGCTTGTTAGTTCCGATTCTTGTGTTGCTACAGCTTCTGCTTGTTCAGTTGCTTGTATCCTTAGTTTATCAACCTAAAATTGAGAATACTAAATATACACAAATCATTCGACAGTTAGGAGAAAAAAAAAAACTATGTACAGAAAATGAAAATGTTTTTTTAATGTGAAAGTTTACACCTCCACCATATGCAACAGCAATGCAGCACACATTGAAAATTTAAAGTACTTATAAAATGAACATATAAACAACATACCTTTACTTGTTGATGGATTAATTCAGTATTTACCTCCTCCATTTCTTTATTGACTTCTGATCTCTAGTGATGGCAAAAATAAATGCAACATGCCAATTCTAAACTAATTCTACAAACTCAACTTCGGAAAATTAAGTACAGTAAAACAAACAAAAACATAGTAATGAAAAAAAAAAGTAATATTTGTGCACCTTGAAATCCTAGATTTTTTAATGTCACTGAACCTCATTGCATAATATTTTATCACATTTAAGTGAAAAGGCAATTTAACTGAAGGCGATCTGACTACACTAGTGTAAAGCTGCATTAATACTGAAGGTAGATGCATGCAATTAATTAATGGAAGAATTAAGTATTATACTAAAGGGAGTTGCACCATTCAGTCGAGAGTACACAATAAATTTTAATTGCATGGGTCACTGCCACAGCCAACAATGGTGGTGCTTAACCTTGATGATGAAGTACTAATGCCACAATGTTCATTTTATTATTAAACAAAAATGTGTAAAAGTCTTGTTTTCGTTACAAATAGTAATAAATTAATTAAACCTCGATCCACATTGTTTCGAATACTTATCGGATTCTGAAAGTAACTATTATTATATCCACAGAACGGTTCATTTGCAATAACTCTCCACTTATGACACTATCTTCATGGCGAAACCCCCTATAGTATATAATATCTAATGAGACCAACTTTAAAAATACGTCACAGATATAGCTGATGTTAGATCTACAAAAATCAAGCACTAAGTGACCAATGTCCCTATAAAAATGATTTGCTAATGCACACCTCTCGGCTATAATTAATTAAATTTCTGTTCAATAGTACATTATAACTGTTGTTACTTTTAGAAGAAATTAGGTCCTAGCTCTATAAAAAAACGAGCAGATTTTTAATCATCATAAACAATCAAGATTAACACTGGATTAATTAATTAGGAGTTGTAGTGTACCTAATGATCTATTCGCTATTGAAAAAAAAACTGGTGAATGCTGGAGTGAAAAATACAAGTGTACAAACAAAAACAAAACCTACACGCCCACTGCTATCACATGTATAGTTGGGAACATTGAAAAAATTGTTTAAACTTCTGATACATTTGCTTTCGATATTATTGATAGTCGAATTTTCAAATAGAGAAATAATGAAATGAACTTACATTCCATATTTTATTTTAAAATTTAATAAGCTACTTTACAACCAGTGGTGGCACCTGATGAGACATTATGATCGAAAAGTGACGCTTCTCTTTAATTTTAAGGTCGCACATTTTATGAGCAAGTTAGACATACACTGACAATATTAATAATTATTCTCACAAAATTCAGTTTCTTAAAGGAAATTTTTAAGTTCGACTTAACAGGTGTCACTATGTGCTAAATAAATACGTACATAAGGTATGCTAAACACACTTGAACTGTCACTGCTCCCCAACAAGAAACTCTGAGGAGGTGTAGGGACCTTTTACCAGAAAAAGAATGACGTTTAAAATCAAAACATAGCAAAACATGGTGCAAAGTGAAAGTTTCAAATTTCCATGACAATAAAAAACTGACATGCAGTATTCTTATAGGTAAGTCAATTTTGTTACCTGTCTCATCTGACTAGCCTCCACTGTTTACATACAACATACAACAAAACACCTTCCTAAAAAGGTTAGTAATATTTTTGTCATCAATATTCAAATTCTGAATGCAATTACTCATGTCGGTTTTGTATTTGAATGTACAATGTATATGGTTGCTAAAATACACTGCAAACGGAGGTGTAACAATGTAAGTGCACATATATACTAATCACATGCAATGAAAGTTAAATTGTAAATGTCGAATGTTGCAAATATATGTTGCTCAAATTTACATCATGTAAAATGACTATTTACAATTTATTTAAAGAACAACGAAGAATAAAATTAATAATTAAATTTTAGATACCATTAATAGCATTAATATATTAGTTGCACAAGTGGAAATAATAAAAGCCCTGCAAAGCCATAGTAATCTTATAAATTATTTTCACTATACCTGTAACTTCAAATCGTTTAACCTTTTTTGAGCTTCTCCCTTCTGGTTCTCTAATTGTTTTAGAGTTGCAGCTAATGTATCTAATTCACTCTGAAACAACAAAAAAAACAATAAAATTGAACTAACAAAGTATTAACTTACTTGCAAACTTTTTATCTCGCCATTTTTTATTTTAATATCAGCTTCTTTTTGGGTAATATCCGCTTCTAGGGAAAGTTTCTCTCTCGACAATTCCTCAATATCTTTACTAATCATATCCAGTTCGGGATTTGAATACGGAGTATTATTATTTTCCTGCAATAAGAAAAAATATATATATTCCAAATACAAACAAATGCATGTTCACTTTTGCCTACAAAAATTGACAAATGTGTCACAACAGTTTAAAACTAAATATGAAAGTTTACAAATTAGTTATTATTTATATTATATTCTCTCAATGTTCAGCATTGTTCAAATCGAATTCGAATTACAAAGAAATGCTAAACAAAGCCAAAGATTATTACAAAACAAAATTTAAACATAAAACATGGAATATTATGGGCTACGATAGTTCAGAATATCCTGGAACAATTCAAAAATATCGACAAATAAACAAACAAAAGTGGGACGAATATTATGAGTGCTTAAAGATACAGAACTTTAATTTAGGGAAATCAAATTCTATGAATCCTACAGCTGTTGTAGGTTTTGAGGGCGGAGTTGTCAGGTAGGCATAGGCTTACCAATTATTGCCGTGCCGTCAGGATTCTCATTTACAGATTCGATTGTAAAGTTTGTCTAAGCCCAAATGAGAGAGATAACATTGAATCAGTAGAATGGTATTGGGCACCTATAGGAAGTAAATCAATATCGCCAGTTGAATACACGGAACATATTATCTTAGCACCAGAAGATAAAACATTAACTTTGTATAACTTAGAAGAGAGTCAAAGTGGTCAATATATATGTAAGTTAGGAGCTGCATTAACCGCACCTTGCTTTTTGACTGTAATAAAAAGTACTTCTAAGGTCGTGGAGGTTGGTGGAGCAACCGAATGGGAACTAAACCATTTAGAACTAGCTGTATTTATAGGTACACACGAAAGTTGCGAGAACAGGGCCATATCCAAGCCCACAATATTACATTTCACAATTTAATTTAATATTGGATACAGTTTGGGGTTCTTGGTCACATTGCAATACATGTGGAAAGGTAGGAAGAAGGCATAAGCTAGGATACTGCGTTATTTATATGAAAGACAATCAGTTTCTTACTCGATCCAAAAAAGATACTAAGGTAAAATCCTCCAATACACATTTTTGAACAATTGTATGCTTTAGTTTTCATTAAATGTTTTAGTGCGATATATATTTTAGGACAACATAGTTACTATTAACAACACAGACACATCTACAGAAAACTTGAAAATTAATGGCAGTATAGATGAACATAACATCTCTAAACACGATTTAGGAATACTCACTGTTTTTGAAGGAGGTATTCCTTGTTTATCACATATTCTACCAAAATCGCTCAAACAATTACCTCCGGTAGAAAGCCGTGCTAGTGAAATCATGATTGGCTATTGCAAAGTGAGTAAATAGTAAAATATTATTTCAAGAACTGTTTATAATTATGGTGGAATCACGATGAACTAATTATTGTTTAATGTTCACGTAAATATGAGAAGTCAGTAAATAGGGTATCAGAAAATACAAGTTGGTACATTCCTCGTGGACTGATGATGTTGTATTTACTGAATCACTCGCATTTTCTAAATTAATATAGTTTCTATTAGGTACCTTGTATTGAAGATAGTATTTTTCAAGTAAAGAATAAAAATGGTGAAGTAATTGAAACTGCTAATAATTCTGCCGGAATATACTCTATGCTGCAAGGTATTCCACCAGTTGAACCTGCTGTTAGTCGTCAACTGCAATATGAAAAAACAGACACAAATATAATTCTTACGTGTCCAGGGTACGATAAAACTTCTGTCTTCTTTTGTGCAAAAATACCGACCATTAAATTTAATTATCCTCAATAATTTAGGCAAGTTATCGAGAGAAACCTAAAAAGGTATGTTCAATATTATTTTGAGGACACATCATTCACAAATAAAATTTTGATCACATATTCAATTACAGCCTTGAATTTCATAATGAGGATATAATTAGTTTGTGGAAGGAATTTATACAATGGCAAATTACCGCCATTAACATAACATTATATTTTTATAGCAATTTGAATACCGATACTCCTATGCAATGGCAACTAGGTTCAAAAAAATTAATACCGGAATTCATTGTTAAGCAATCAAATGGGCGCATTTATATAAGTGTAATGGAAAAAATTTACATAAAACATGCTAAAGTTGTGGACAGCAACATTTACAGGTACAAAATTAATGGATGATTACACTTTTCGTAACTGTAGTGGCGTAACCAATGAAATTTAGATCATTTGCAATTCTAAAAGAACTGTAATGTGCACTGGCAGACTTGATTGCTTTTACAATCTATTATTTTTAATGCTAATAAACAATGAAATGGAGACTCGTGACATTAAAAAAAAGGTTAGAGAAGACACACATGCCAACAAGATTCCAATGGCAGTGTACATTTCAGTTATTTCAAACTTTGTAATTCCAAGTTTAGTTTCCAACTGGGTCTGTTAATTACACTGCTCTTATTACCTAAAATTAGAAAAGGTGAGTCCTGTGTCATGAACAACAGGTGAATTAAGATTTAAAATCGCGTTCGAATGAGAAAGAATATTCATATTATTTATTTGATAAAAAAAGGATCAAGTATTAAAATCAACCTAATAATAAAAACAAGTATCAAAAGGCGCAAATTCTTATAGAATTTTAATTTCAACCAACTTCAAATCTGTAACTAATTATGGCATATACCTACTATATACAATATATATGTATATAACTACCCCCCTCCCCACCTCAGACATAACCACGCCGGATTCTGCACAAATGTGAGTCATTGTTTTTCTTTCCACCCTTAAGGGAGATGGGAGTGGAGAGGGTGACGGACAATTTGTAAATCACGAAAAAATGTTAGAGGAAAAAAAAGTAAAAAAGATTGTTTTTCTGCGGACATGCAATTTTCCCCCTTTCCGCCCCCAAAAAAGGGGTTGCAGTTGGGGGTGAAATTTGCAATTTGAGTATCGTTTTTTATGGAGAATCCAAAAGTAATAAAAAATAGGTGTTCCCATTGAAGTTTTGAAAACTCACCCCCGCTCCACCCCACAGGAGGGGTGAGGGTGATGTTTACGTATCATGACTCAATAGGTTTCAACAAATAAAGGAAACGTATTTTTTTCTTTTTGTAGTTGGACGTGTCGTTCTCGAGATATTAAAGGGTGTGTATTTTGACTTTAATGGCGTCCCGACGGCGAACGGGTCATCCGATCAAAAAATTTACCAGCGATTTGGAATCAGTGAAGAATTTCCTATAAGATGACACCACTTCCAGCTTTCTAAACCCTGTAACATCGACCAACGCACAGACACACAGACATCCGGACGAATTTAGTAACCAACTTTTTGAAGTTGGTTGATTAACCATAAGACTGCAAGTTATTTACATGTACTATTTACCAGAAATCAAATTACTTTTCACTTTTCCTATTTAACTGATTCTCTCACTATAACTTAGCTTATTTCGTCTCCCTTGAACTTAGTTAAAACAAGTTTAAACACGAAGAAGTAAGCGAAGACAAAATGGAAAAAGTTAAGACTTTTTGTTGTACTGCTTGTATTGTGGCATAATTCTCAGTTAAAACTAGTTGAAATCCCTGGATTACAAAACGAACTTCGAATACCGCAGTAACGAAAGTATAAAAAAAATCTGGCCTTATCAAAAAGACAAAATTTGATAATTTCGAAATTTCGACTTTAAAGTCGAATATTTCGAAAAGTATTTGAGATATCGAAAAATTGGGACCGGATCTTGAATCAGCATAAAATTTCACATAAGGGTCCTATGTAGTGAAAGACTAACTCGTTTTCTTGAGTATGCAACTCACAATACACAAATTCATTAAAAGATTGTGGACACCCTTTTCTCCACGGGTGGTACTGCAGTAACCAGATAAAGTCAAAGTATAATGTTTACCTGCCCAAAAATAATACTTTTATTTCAACCTGTTAAAATTACAGGTAAAGAAAAAATAAACACGTTTGTAACATTCGGATGCACACATTTTAATAATACCTGGATATTATACCCTTACTTACAAATAATTTTCAATTGAAGATTATGAAAAATTGTGTAATTATGTTTTTCTATGACTGTATAATATAATATGCTTATTATTTGCTAGTTTTGAATAGATAATAACACCTACTACCTACCCGTGAGTAATTAATTCATTACTCACGGCTATTACTCACGGGTTGAAAGGTTGCTAGGCGATTTTAAAAAGGCGTGGTTTATCTGACAGAACAATTACCGGTTGACGTTTTTTGACAACTAACGCTATTTTAATTACTATATATTTAGATCTATAAAAAGCAAGTCTTAGAAAAAGTATAGTATTCTACTCGCATGTATCTAATAACTATTACTCACTCAGATGTTTTATCACACTCGCCTAACGGCTCGTGTGACAAATTACATCTTCGTGAGTAATAGCTATCATTACATGCTCGATGAATAATATACTAATAACAATAACCGATATAGAGAATGTAGAATAAATTACATACATATACAGCCTGTTTCAGAGTAAGCGCCTTATTTTTTTACCCACACTATAGGTACTACTTTCAACATTTTTGGCAGCAACTTGTATCAGGACATTCTTTACACGATGGTAATATCAGATTTTTAATTGAACGAATTATTTCAAAATGGTGACTTTCAATTGTTTTTTTTTAAATGGAATGATATAATTTTTTTGTATTATTGGGATCCTAAAAACATTCTTTTACGATATTTCGTTTTCTTAAAAATTCATCTGTTTCGCTATCAAAAAGCAAATTAGCATTTTAATGTAGTAGTGCATGAATGTTTTACACACTATGTTATTTTTGTCCAAATATCAAGTAGCGGTAGATCCTTCGATCTATTGCCACCATTCGACGACCGACGCGACGTTTCAATTTATGTATTAAAAAAGAAGGAAAACATTTCGTGCATTTTTTGTAAATACCTACCTAATTTTTATTTTATGTACATTTTTAATTTTGAGTTTCAAAAAGTTGCAAAATAAATTTTAATTGTTTGTTTTGTGTCTACCGTTACTTGATATTTGGACAAAATAACATCGAGTGTAAACATTCAGCGCTACTAGATTAAAGTGTTAGTTTGCTTTTTGATAGGGAAACAAATGAATTTTTAAGAAAAACGAAATATTATCGTGAAAAGAATGTTTTTAGGATCCTAATACATAATACAAAAAAATTATATCATTCCATTTAAAAAAAGACAATTGAAAGTCGCCATTTTGAAATAATTCTTTCAATTAAAAATCGGATATCACCAGAATGTCCTGAAACATATTCCTGCCAAATATTTTGAAAGTAGTACCCATAGTGTGGGTAAAAAAATAAGGCGCTTACTCTGAAACCGACTGTATACAACACTATTTTTAATTAGTCTATTGAAATAAAAAACAATTCACAGCTGATGGGATACCTTACTGAACTTCAACCGAGTGTGGTTCTGTACTAAACTACTAAATGAAATTAATGTATTTGAAATAATTAAAAGTACCACGTAAAGTACGTAATTATTATAAGCAAAGAGTATACAGGTTGCCCTCCTACAACACGGTAGATAGGTTCCTACAAAACGGCGTGTTGTAAGAAACCGTGTTATACGAGACCCAAAGGTGAGTTAAGTTCCTAAAATTGCTTAAATTCAATACATACGTACATAATTGTAAAAATCACAATGAGCATTTATGTAAATATGTATTTACCTGATAATATACGTAACTGTCAACAGTTCTAATTATTCCACATAGAATGTCTGTTATGAGATACGTATGTACTATGTATAGACTGCACAAAAGTAAACACAAGAATAAGCAAAACGTTGATGAATAAGGCGTAGGGTTAGTGTCCGCGTGACACATGAAATATTATGTTACATATGTACATACAATGTATGTATTTATGCTGCTGTTCGTCTTACAGCGGTACCGTGTTATAGACGAGTTTAGCGCAAATTTCTAATTGTGTTAGAACGAATCCGTGCTAGCAGATACCGTGTTGTAGGAGGGCAACCTGTATAATATTATTATATACTCTTTGTTATAAGTATACAAAAAATAAAACTTCAGGTAGGATCTCATTGTTTCGTTTAGAGTGGAAGGTCCTACTATGCAAAAGCGAGATTATGGATTAACACAGCAGGTACACCTGTCAACATTTTCTTATTTCTAGACATCATGCCAAGTGGCAAATATGCCCACACACTGAAATTACATTGTGAGGTTAGTTGCCTAAAAATGATATCGTTTTCATTAGATTATTTGTTTCTGAATTTATTTATTTATATTTAAAAAAATCAGCGCGCTACAAAATGAAATTCTACATCGAGGGAACATCATCTATTACCTATATTCCGTTGCGTTTGAACATAAAATGGATTTTATGATTTACACTAATTATCAAATAATCCAAGTATTATAAAAAAATTTATAAAACAAATGTATCTCCGACCTAGAATTATTTGAGGTGCATAGTTTCAGATATCAACCTTTACTTAGAGTTAATTAGTATAGTCACAAAAAGGTTTTTAGATTTACATTGATATCCCTATATCTAAGCTTTTGGTACATAGGACCCATAAGATCCATATCTTAACTCGGTTGTAGACAATACACATCTCTTGCAACGCACGGACGCACGGACGGAATATTGATTCCAGTAACGAACGAAGTTCGTTGAATATGAAAAGGAATACTCCTTACATACCACACAAACCATAATATAACTACAAACTTAATATCAAATTTGTGTGTAACTATCAAACTTTAAAAAATTGCAATATGATGTTTCCGTGATGTAATAATTACTTTAGTTAATACAGAAATGGTATGGATACTCAATCTCTCTTCTATCAATGTATTAAATTGAGTACAAAAATAGTACTTACACTTGTCATCTGGTTGTAACGCAGAGCTCATCCTTACTATGAATGCCTATATGTACAGGTGAGACGCGATAAGGAAAACTTAACTGACGTATGCTGATGTCAAATCGGGTTGCTAATGAGTAAATGTGCAGTATACAGTGCCATAGTAAAATATCGCTTCCAACGTATAATGTAGTATATGCAACCAAATTATCACACAGCTTCATGTCAATAACATAAATGTGAAATACAAAATCTCAAAGAAGCATGGTTGATTTTATTATTTACTGGATTTATTAATGTTATATATTCTTGTAGTACGTAACAATCTCCATATAATTTTCATTGGGAGTTACCAAGCGTGTAAAAGTTTGGCCCCCCCTCCAGGATTGTTATCAATGACTCATTGAACAATATTAGAGGGGGGGGGGGGAAAGTTGAACGGCCGCCATCTTGTCCGCCATCTTGAAAATGCCCGCGAACCTATTTTTGGCTATATCTTAGCAACCGTATGTCCAAATCTAACGTACGTAGACTCTAATTGCACAGTTTTGTATTCCTAAGATAAATTGTTATATAACCGAAATTGATAATCCTAGCGGATTTAATGTTTTTGGGCTTAAAAGCTTAAATTATGGAATATGTAAAAAAAACGCTAAACAACATATCACTTTTTATTTTATTATTATTAATCTTTTAGATCTCGGTTTTATGAATAAAATGCAAAAACA
Source organism: Pyrocoelia pectoralis (assembly GCA_036250285.1). NCBI lineage: Eukaryota > Metazoa > Arthropoda > Insecta > Coleoptera > Lampyridae > Pyrocoelia > Pyrocoelia pectoralis. Next base: position 13,788,656 of record CM070075.1, read on the forward strand.
ATCAACGAAATCCGAGCACTGGTTACGAAAATATACAGGATTTAGGAATAGGTAGCGCACCTTTGCTGGCACAATAATTGGTAGTTACAGGTCAAATTGAAAATTTCATAAGTTTGTTCTCTACAAAATATGCGAATTACTACTAAATACATACATTAATTAAGTGTAACCAATTTTTGAAGGCTTATGCCCCATTCGCGATTCCCTCAGTAATGATCGCCATGACATGAATCACATCGGAAAAACCGTACCGGTGAATAAATCGAAAATACCCGAATTAATACAAATTTTATAAATTAATCATTTTTTATATCTTTTTAAAAAGTTTTTTTAAAAATCGGCCAGAAAGTAGTACTTTCCGGATTATTTTTAGGCCAGAAAATGTCATTTTGTCGGACCGAGCCGGAAAGTTATTGTGATAGTCCGGTAAAAGTTTTACCGGACTCATTTTTACTTTACCGGACTCATTTTTACTTTCCGGCCTAGAACGGTCAATTGTTCTGCCCGTTTCTGGCCGATTTTTAAAAAAATATTGTACGTAATACGTCCCAAAAGTGCTTTTACTGGACTCGCAGGCTTGCAGGACTCGCCTGCGGCTCGTCCTGTAATTTGCCCACTTGTCCAGTAAAAGATCACTTTCGGGACTTGTTACGTAAACTACTATTATGCGTTTCGCACCTTCTCGTTTTTTTAATTAATTAATTTAATTTAGGCTTTTAGGAAGAAGAGGTGACCATCAAATGACAGTTATTATTATACGGACCACTTTACGCAGACATTTGCAAAGAACAGTACAATTTAATGATTTTTTCCAGCATCGGTTTCCACAATTCTGCTTGCAACCACATTTAAGAATCTCAATGCAAGTGGGGCTGACTTCCGGAATTGTTATCCACACGGGAAGGAATCTGTGATCGAGTTTCTTCCACCCATGTTGCATTGGATGTGGGGCTTGAAGCTCAGCCTTATGTGCCCTGCTCCAAATGGTAGCTTGGTAAGTTGCTCTCTTGCAGTGTAATAGGAAAGCGTCTTGTGTCGGGTGCATCATTTCTAAACTTTTGTTTCGGTGACAGAATATAAACTTTCGTTGTTGATTAATGGATTCTGCACCGCCTGCATAAACTTGAATAAAGAAAGACTTGAAAGCTTTGAACTTTTTAGACTCCAAATTTCATCACTGCGAATGGATTTTCCATCATTTGGACGATGACCTGAATTATTGGGTTCCTTTTCCAGGCACTGAATTCCGTCCTTTTAAACTTTCAGAGCGTCCTCTCAGTGAGGAAGTGGAGTCACAACCCGTAAGTGTGACAAACAATGGACGTGCAAACTATACTGCTCTTTGCAAATGTCCTTGTGTAAATTAATCCGTATAATAATAATTTTCATTTGATGTTCACCTCTTTTTCCTAAAAGCCTAAATTAAATTAATTAATTAAATAAACGAGAAGGTGCGGCACAAAAAATTATTAATTTATAAAATTTGTATTAATTCGGGTATTTTCGATTTCTTCACCGGTACGGTTTTTCCGATGTGATTCATGTCATGGCGATCATTACTGAGGGAATCGCGAATGGGGCATAAGCCTTCAAAAATTGATTACACTTAATTAATGTGTGTATTTAGTAGTAATTCGCATATTTTGTAGAGAACAAACTTATGAAATTTTCAATTTGACCTGTAACTACCAATTATTGTGCCAGCAAAGGTGCGCTACCTATTCCTAAATCCTGTATATTTTCGTAACCAGTGCTCGGATTTCGTTGATTGTTTTTGCATTTTATTCATAAAAGCGAGATCTAAAAGATTAATAATAATAAAATAAAAAGTGATATGTTGTTTAGCGTTTTTTTTACATATTCCATAATTTAAGCTTTTAAGCCCAAAAACATTAAATCCGCTAGGATTATCAATTTCGGTTATATAACAATTTATCTTAGGAATACAAAACTGTGCAATTAGAGTCTACGTACGTTAGATTTGGACATACGGTTGCTAAGATATAGCCAAAAATAGGTTCGCGGGCATTTTCAAGATGGCGGACAAGATGGCGGCCGTTCAACTTCCCCCCCCTCTATTATTGTTCAATGGGTCATTGATAACAATCCTGGAGGGGGGGCCAAACTTTTACACGCTTGGTAACTCCCAACATTACATTGTTACGTACTATTGCATATTTTAAACTTTAATCATACTCCGCCACTGCGTATTTTCAAATTTCCCACGCTAATATCCCCTCCATAGGACCATTCCGAATACAACTGCCGTTTTCTTTATCGCATCCGACCTGAGGTATTAAGGATTTATGATGATTCTTTTACAAAAGTTTTAATTAAGATAATATATGTAATTTAGCTGTTGGCAGAATAATGAGTTAGCAGGCACAATTCGACTGGTAGTTGAAAAACAAATTAAAATGACGTTTAATCACCACATAATGCTACTTGGAATGGTTATAATATTGTCCGTATTTATTTATGTCTTTGGAAAAGCTTTTTTGGGAAGAAAATATGCTGAATAATAAATTATAACTGTCAATACAATAAGTGTAAATAATTATTTAAATAAACTCTAAATTAAGAAACCGTACGTTGTATAAGCAAAAATGATATTACACTAAAATACTTCAAAAGTGTTATATTGCAACCTAACATGGTTGTTATGCTCTATTATAGTTAGTTACCCCTAATATAATAATAATAATAATAATAATAATATTGTCTTTATTCATCGACATATAGAAATGGATTGCGCGGTGGTTATGCTAAGCCGGGATAGTGCAGGTGAGAGAGAGGGTAAACGTGGAGGCCTAGTTCTAGCTTTATCTGTCACGTATCTATTGGTCGCTGCATTCCCCTGGCTTTATCTGTCGCGTATTTATTGGTCGCTGCATTCCCATGAAAATGCAGCAACCAATAGATACGCGACAGATAAAGCTAGAACTAGGCCTCCACGTTTATCCTCTCTCTCACCTGCAGTATCCCAGCTTAGTATAACCATACGCGGTCCATTTCTATATGTCGATGTCTTTATTTAAGTACAATGAAAAATGAACAATTAAATAATTGATCTAAGTTTACAGGGTGAAGTTCAGTACAGCAAAACAGTATTTTGCCGTCTGCTCTGTCATTTAACCCTGTATGCAACGCTGTGCGGCGAGGGGAAACATTGTACATGGATTTGTTGGCTTAGTTGTATAATATTGTTATTTTAGGGTTGAAATAATGATAAAAGATAATTAATACCTTCCAGAATAATATAGTAAATGAACAATTTATGCCAAATAGCAGTCATTTGGCCTATAAAAAAATGTGGAAGACGTCAAGTTATGAGTAATGCTACTCTTACTGGCATTTCAAGGATTCCACCACAACAATGAAGTGTGCTGTGTTGTTATGTTATGAGCAGTACTCGACATCAATTTTTTTCAATTAAGGACTCACAGTGCCCTAAAATCCAGCTGCAGAAATGTTTATATAACAATTATTTAAACTACTGCATGGCATACACTACAGAATCACGATATTATTTACTTACTAGTACATCACATTGCTTAGATGACCTAAAACTAGGTGGAACCATTTCTGCAGTAAGTGCTATGGGTGGATCCAGCCCTTTAAGACAACGTGCCACAAACCACATTGCCAAAGCGAACTGTTCATTATTCAATTTACCACTTTGTTTAATATCACATAGAGCCCTAAAAGGAGGGAATTATTTTATTAAAAAAGGTATGTACTCGTTACCAAATGTGTGCTAAAATTGCTTGGGGTACACCTGATTGTAAAAACACATCTTTTATTTCTTGTCCTGACACGAAACCGTCTCTGTCGATGTCACTTTTAATAAATAGTGCGTCAGATTTTGCTTTTTCATCCGGAGTAACTACCCAGGGTGTAATAGGTGGTGGTGGTGGTGGGGCAGTTGTTGACTGTACAGGAGATGGTCTACTAGGAGGTACAACAGGTTCCATATTTGGTGGCTGTGGAGGTAGTTCCGGTTTAATCCCATCAATTCCTCTAGGTATAATAGGCATGGTCATAGATAAAGAATCTTTCCTTTTGAGAGGTGGCATTAATTCGGTTGGAAGAATATTGGGAATTGCATACTTTTCAAGTGCTTTATATACTAAATGCATTGCCTAAAACAATGAATAAAAAAAACGGATGTACATACACAAACATTTAACATACCACAACAAATTCATGCCTATCAAGCATACCATCTTTGTCTTGATCTGCAAGATCCCATATTTTGCCTAATGTTTCCATTGGTAGTTTAGAATCCATTAAAACGCCCTTAACCTAAATCGTAGAATTGGTTATAAAAAGGATCCCATAACATAGAGTTTTCATTTTAACACAGTGCTGAACACAGTATTATCCAATTGATTTGCTGAACAGTGCGATTAACTAACATTCAGATACATAAATAACATAAAAGATTACAGAGAAGGCACAGCTGAGGTGGTGGGGACATACGAAAAGATTGAGCGTAGAAAGGCGAAGTTAGGAAAGTGTGGGAAGCGAAAGCTATTGGAAGGAGAAAGAAAGGTAGACCAAGTATGACTTGGGATGGAGAGGTGGCAAAGAAAATGAGGACAAAGGGAATCAAGCAGAGATTATTGTGAGAGATAGGATCAGATGGAAAGCAGTGATAAAAGGGACAAAACACAGTTAGTTATGAAATTACCTTATTGCCTGGAATTAAACCATTCAAAGGCCGTAAAGAATCAAATAACTTATCATATTTTTCTCTTTCTGTTGGTTTTATTGTCCAATCAACTCCAGCAGTTGGTGGAACAGAACTAATTAAAGGAGTATTACTTGGAGGTGGAGGTTTTACAGGTTTTGGAAGAGGGATATCACCCTGTAAAAGAATTTTTAAGAACAAATAATACCTCCAAGTCATCTTACCATTTTTGGTGGAGGCATATCGAGCATTATATTAGACAAATTAATATCGCGACCTGATTGAGCTAAAGCAACCAATTTTAAAGCTACAAACATGCCCGCTTTATCTAGACATCCTCGTCCGCCTGGATCGGATAGATCCCAGACGCGAGATAGAACTACGTCACTAAGTCCTGATCTTTTAAGAAAACGTGCTGCTTCCATGGCACCCACGGTACCGAATCCATTTGGATCAACCTACAAATTTAAAATATGTAACCTATTATGTTGATATTGATATTTTAGAAATATTCAGATGAAAATACGTTGATAATTTTTAATAAGCTTTTTGACATCATTACATTTTTTTAGAACACCAAAGTTTCAAATCTTCAAATCTATCTATAATAGTTAGTAAAGATTAATAATCATCATTGACATATTTTAAATTTAGAACTAATTTGTTCTTAATCCTTAAAAGTTAATTTGCATTTAAGGGTGGGGTTTCCATCAGTTGTAACGTTTCATGACCGCAATAAGCGCTCGCATCAGTTCTGTGCATTAGGCAACACACAAATCAGCCAATCAGGTGTTATTCTTTACCTACATATGCACCAAAATATTGTGAATGAATAATATGAAACAGAGTATGTAGCCTTAAGTATTACTGTGAGTGAAGCACACTGATTGAGACATTTACTCATCGATTTTAAAATGATGGAAATTGATTAAGTGGATGTAATATATCACTGTGTAAGAGAGATGGTAGCAAATCTAAAAATGAGATAGCAGATAACATTACAAAGCTTTAGAAAAATGCATGTTGAAGAATAGATAGCCTAGGAAGTCAGTAGGTTAAGTCAAGTCAACTCACGTTTCAACAGTGAAGCCTGTCATCATCAACGAATAACTAAAACTAAATTATACCTGTAATTAAGCTATTTATATTTTAAACTACTACTACTAAGCGAAAGTGGCAAAACTAGTTATCTCAAGTGTGGTTCGAGGATCCACACTCACCACCTTCAATTTTGCTGAAACTTGATGTGGGCATAGAACCACCCTAGAAATGAGCATCTGCAAAATTTCATGTCATAACATCAAGTATTTTGGATACTCTGACCTTCCATTTGGAGGGCTTCTAAATGCATCTGCGAGATAATGGAACAAAACCCAATTTTTGACTCATTATTACTGCAAGGCAAAAGCACGTAGAACTCTCTTACTACCACGCCTGGTACAACTTTTGGTGCTGAACCTGAAAAACGTGACCTAGCGAGATAAAATTTACTTCAGACGCCAGCAGCAGAGCTCAAAGTGCCTTGCAGAGGATATGGAGTAAATTTTAGGGTCCCTACTTTAGGGACAGATATCTCATAATGAGTAAAGGAAAACTGCCGCTTCACAAATTTGTTAACTGTGATTGAGACAGTACCATGCCATATTTTCTTCATACAGAGCCAGTTATCTTGATATTGGAGATTATTGGAGAATAAACATGGTGCCAAACATAAAGTTGCCAAAATGAGCAATGTCCAGAGTGAAATAAAGCGACTCTTACATCATTTCATAGATTATTTTTTCCGCTACCACTGGAAAGAGCACATTTTTTCTACTAGAATCATGTTCGTTCATCTTAGATTCGATTCAGCAAAGGGATGAAAAATAAGGCTCAGCTTAATGAAAAATTGTTCGCAATCCACTGCGGTAGTCAAAGTGATACCTTTATAATTATCATAATTAATATATTATTATTATATAATTTCATGCGCCCTTTTGGTCCAGCTAGCTTATTTTACTGGCCTAAAAGAGAAGGCAAACGCTGGGTTCCAGCACAGCATGAATATTACAGCTCCTTCAGCAACTACAACAGGATGATAGTACCATTGTCCTGAAGCCATATCACAAAGCATTGAAGGGTAATTTAGTCTCATGAAGCAGTGACTATGAATATAACACGCTTGGAATGCAAGATGAAGAAACCACTTTGAGGCTTTGGAACCTAGATGAAAACACCAACAATATGGCTTGGGAACCAAGATTAAGAAACCCACTTGAGGCTTTGGAACCTAGATGAATAAAACAACAATATGGCTTGGGAACCAAGATGAAGAAACCCATTTGAGGCTTTGGAAGCTAGATGAAGACACCGTCAACAATAGGGCTAGGGAACCAAGATGAAGAAACCCACTTGAGGCTTTGGAATCTAGATGAAGACAGCGTCAATAATAGGGCTTGGAAACCCAAAGGAGGCTTTGCAACCTAGATCAAAAAGTTGGGAACCTATGAAAAAAGTGAACCGACTTGTGGCTGGATATGCCCTGGCATCGGGCGTGGCCCCTTGGAGATGGAGATGCTAATTCTAGAGGATAATTTCAAACAAAATTGGTAGTGGCATAGCCATCATGGACCAACGCATTCCTGAGATATGATCGGTTCCCAGAAATATGTGTTATCTTGTACAGAGCTTGAATGCAAGTGTCCATTTCCATTTTATCATAAATTTGAATTGTGGCCCATCAGTCTCAATCTCAGGGGACGATTGTAGCTGATAGAATCATTGTACAGTTCAATGTTAACGAGGAACATAAACAAACTGCTGATTGTTGGTCTTATCCATCTTGATAGTTGAGTTAACACATCACACCACTTTATTACCACAGTGCATTATGAACTATTTTTTACGAAGTTCAGCCTTATTTTTCATCTCTTTACTGAATGGAATCTAAGATGAACCAAGATGGTTCAAGTAGAAGAAAATATGCTCTTTCCAATGGTGGTGGAAAAAATAATCTCTGAAATGACGTAAGTCACTTTATTTGAATCTGGACATTGCTCCCTTTTGGCAATTTTGTGTTTGCCACCATGTTTATGCTCCAATAGAAACCAAGATAAGTGGGACTGAATGAAGATAATATGGCAGGATACTGTCTCAGACAATTTGTGAAGTGGCAGCTTTCCTTTATTTATTATTCATGAGATATCTGATCCTTAAGTCAGGGACTAAAATTTACTCCGCAGATGTTATAAGGCACTTTGACTCCTGCTGCTGGCTGCTGAGGTAAATTTTATCTTTCCAGACATTTTTCAGGTTCAGCACCAAAAGTTGTACCAGACATGCCTTGTAATAATAAGTCAAAAAATTGGGTGTTGGTCCATTCTGTCGCGGATGCATTGAGAAGCGCTTCAAATGGAAGGCCAAAATATTCCAAAATACTTGATGTTCGTTTTTAGGGTGGATCTGCATCCACATAGTTTCAGGAAAATTGATAATGATCAGTGTGGGCGACTTCAAGAATTAGACCACTTGTTCATAAGTTCTGATAAGCATACAGGACCTGAATCATCATTATTCATCAGAAACAGAAAGCATTTGAATTTCTAAACAATAGTGTCCTAGGTAAGTAGATGGAACCAAAAGCAGTGAAATCTAGTAAATCTACAGATATAAAGTACACAGAAATGTAAAAAGTGTAAGCGAGTCAAGCTTATAAAATTACTGTGTTGGAATTGTAAGAGATAAATCACAAAATCTAATTGGTTCACATATTATCCAAGCTCGGTGGTACTATAACTCATGATGGCAAACAAATACCTACTATTGGTTATCGTTTTCCAAATTTTTTACCTAAAATAGTACGATTACTCGAAATAAACCTGCACAGCATCACTGATGTCACAGAAAACACCAAAATTTATACAAGCACAGATAAGTTTATTGACAACTGAATTAAGGAATGACAAATTAGAAATACTTACGAAGTTATAGTAAGCTTCATATATGGCACTATTATTTCCGGCAACCTAAAAATAAGTCTTACGTAAATATTCAGCTTCGACATGAGGCCACTGTAAGAATTATATACACAAATGCCCAGATTTGAAAGGTAAAATTAAAATATTGCTTATAGTAAAGATATTTTGTAAAGGTTACAGATAGAAATGTCAGTGGTTGTCATTTCTGAGCTCACATCAATAACCCATGTTTATATTCCTAAAGGATAATAACTCTTTATTATTAACTAATTACTGATATTTAATGTAATTTCCTTCGCAATCTATGTTATGAATTATTGATGAAATTTAAGGCATTAAAACGCCGCCCACTGAACTGTCAAGAAAATAACGTTAAAAAATTATATAGTACTCGGTAATTCGCGTAATTATTTACACATGCATTTATAAATCATAGTATTACGAGTACATTTATGTAAAATTTAATAGTAAAAACCACGTATTTATGAAATTATGTCAACATTTTTATGTAAGTACCTGCGTTGGAGACGGCAAAGCAGCCATCTTTTCGAATACTGTTGAAAATCGTCGATTGGCTAAAGCTCTTGATATTCTCCAATGACAGGACCAATCGATAAGAAGGATTCGAATGGCTATCGGCGTCGAAGCAACTCAAAAGTAAAACGCGGGAATTTTACAAAAATTCTTTAATCGACATTTGAATTATTTATTTTTAATAGGATTAGTAACAAACGTATGAATGGTGTCCATCAACTGTTTTTTATCTTGCGCATTAATCTGATTAACCATACAACACCGTCCTTGCAATAATATTTCACTTTTCCCATAGTGATCCATAAGTTCTTCACCAGATATGTACCCGAGATCAATTAAACGCAGCCAATTTCTTTTTTTGTTGATATCTTTTATAGTACTATAGCACATTTTCTGATCTTCGAAATTGTAACAATTGCCATTAAGTTTACTCCACGCTATATCGTTTTTTGTTTCATAAAATTGAGTTAAACTGTCTATGTTTGACATTATGTATTCGGCACATATGTCTAATAGCCTCTTACAGGATTTTTCACATGCATTATCTACAACATAAGTTGCTGCTATATACAAACCCTTCTTACGTAATAAATGTACCTACTATACAATTACATATCAACACATACGAAGTACGCATTTACTAGTTCAAGAGATACTATGAAAGGGGAGGGTATGCAAGGGAGGAGGTGCAGAGGAGAAGGGAAGCAGGATTGGGGTGAGCACAAGAGTGGACATTGTAGAACCCTTGTGCAAAGGTAAGACAGGAGGATACTAGGATCAGGGAAGGAAGGTACAATCTATTAGAGGTATGGAGAGATCATTACAGAAGGGGTACCGAAGTACCAAGGGGAGTAGGAAGAGGAAGAGAATGGTAGCAAGATATAGGATGCGGGAACGAGGAAATGTAGGTTGTGTGGAATTTGGGGGGGGGGGGGGGGGGTTATAATGCACCATATACGTATACGTATATGTAATGCACATGTTAGATGAGTATGAGGAGCTGACGGAAGAGAGGATGGAGAGACATTTTAACGGGGAGATGGGAAAGTAATGACCTATAATAGTTCAATACACTTACACGTGATCTTAATACTTAGTAAGAAAAAGATATTTTGTATAAGTAGATTACCTATATCATTTTGGAAGATTACTTTTTTATGGTTGGATGCAGAGGTGAAATAAAAGAATCAAGAAATGAAGCTAAGAGAATTCGATAAAGGAAAAAAAGAAATTAATTTGAAAAATAAATTAAAAAAAAAAGCATGTATAATTTTATACAAAGAAATTGGAGGGTTGAGATCAAACCTTCAAAAGGAAAATCGTCAACGATTATTACCGAAAGAGAACTGGGGTTTCCAATGTTTCCATTTGAGATTTTAAATAATAATAATATTGGTGGGTATCGGTGGGTGAAATTTGTTACAGAATCGGATATGTTCTCCTCCAAACCGTCACACTTTTATTCTGCAACTTTTTTTGTCAGACTCATTTCGAGAAATTCCCCTGGTAAGATTAAAATGGGACACCCAGTATATCGTGAAAAAAGCTCAATGGTTAATGGAAAAGAAGAATCAACTAATCCCTTTGGAAAGGATATCATATAGTGAAAGATATTGCAATGAATGGGTCATGTCAACAGCTTATTGAGAGATAATAGAGCGAAAAAAGTAGGTACTAACAATAGTCAATAAGTGATGTGAAAATATATGTGCAATATAATGGTGGGGTTCGTAAAAGTAGTAGAAAGAGACACAAAAACAATAACTGATCGGAAAGATCTAGGATCTCTAGAAGTCTAGACCTAGAGCATTTGAAATCATAACCAATAAACTTACGCATATTATTGCATGATTCACCATCTATCTTTAAAGTAGCTCTCTCCAAATCGAGATTTAAACCTTTTCTAAATGGACTACAGTGTACCTTAGCAATATGGTCTTGGTCTCCCAATGTCGATTTTGAATCGTCTTGTTTAATTGTGATCAATGGGGGGACTGCTTTACTTATATAATCATTTAACTCACATTTAATACTGCAATAAACAATTGATGTTTGGTAGTATAATTAATAAATGTAAATAAGAATCGACACCTTTCTTTCTGTCGCAATCGCATTTGTTTCATAAGATCAATTAATGGTGGAGGAGTGGTACAAACATCCAACTTTGGATCTGGTACAGTTGTCAAAAAATATGATAAAATTGTTTGGGGTAAATCGTCCATTAAATCACGCAATTTTTGAAGCACCTGTGGAAGACCAATTGAATTTTTTGCCTAAAATTGTCTAAATTGGATTTACCTCAGAATATTTATTATAGTTTTGTTCGGCATTGGAGTATTCCTCAATAATTTCTAATGCTTTGGGTACAACATACGGTCGATTATAATAATGTATATCAAATACGGTTTTTAATAACCGTTCAATTTCATCCATTTTGATTAGATGGATACTATATAACAATTAGATTTTCACTGATTTTATTTATAATTGAACCAGTAAACGATTGGAAACTTTGACATATATACCCATACAACTTTCAGGAAGTAGGCTTTGGTAGGAAAATGCAAAAGAACTGTTTAAATTAATTTAAATTAAAATCATGTTACCCAATCATGAAATGGCCATTTTTCCACATAGAATATTGGACAGAATAAATATACCCAGAGAATCAAAAGAAAGAATAATACGAGAAAGTAATAATAGAGTGACTCCATGCCTTGAGAATTTTTGCTTCTTCATTACAAAACACATTCAGAGAAAATATCATTATAATAACCATGAATAAGAACATTGAACATCTGCAACGTATCGCAAGAGTAAAGTGAGTTTTATCAAAATATAAGTAAATATAAGTCCAAAATCATACAATGTGCAGGAAATATTTGCCAGCGGTTCTTCTTCCTCCGACTCCATTGCGACATCTACTACTCTTTCATGGTATGGCGCTCCAGCCACAACAAATTTCACAACAAGTTCCGTTACAAATCATGCATCAAAGCAGCTGCAAACATGAAGCCTCATCTCTCAACTCTCCCTCTAATTGAAGGAGGCGGTGACGACGACGACGATATCGAATACTATCAATCCATAATTATAAATACTTTAATTATGATTCATATTAATATTATAAAAGCTGTAACTATAAAAAAGTGTTACGTGCTCTGAAACTACCTTATTTCTATTGTTTAAATGTTGTTATTCATCAGGGGTAGTGTCAACATGCTCATACTCAACTTAGAAATTGAGCGCACATGTTAGAAATTCTATAACTTTTGATTCGTTGAAGATAGAGGCATAAGTTACATCAAATTAAAAGAAATTTAATGCTCTATCTTCCTTTCTGAAGATTTTTCTGAGAAACGATCATGGGAGGCATTAGAAGCAAATGTTTGACAAAAAGAGTTAGGTATAAAAAATGATTTTTCCGAAAATGATATATTCAATATCTCGAAAATTTTATAGGAAATTTAATTAGCTTTCATTTTGATTTAGATCAATTTCTCTAGAGTCAACCGAGATATAATAGAAAAACCCAAAAATGACCTCTTCCTCCCCCTTCTTTCCTTAAGCCCCCCCCCCCTCGGAGTGGGTACTTTTAGTAGCTATGTTTACCTACTAACTACTCCTAACAAAGTACTGAAGTCAAAAATTCTCGAATATTCCATGCACTCTACACCCCTCTTTTGAGCATTCGAGTATATTAACGGAATGGAGCTATAGGAAATTACGTTTTTTGATTTTGTATAAGAAAATGTAAACAAAAATTAAATCATCTGAATGATCAGCACCATGTACCTACCTACTGTGCCACATTATATAATGATAGTAGCAGGTATGTTTGTTAAAAAACCATCACAATAAAAGTGTATGAAATTGTGGCAAGTGTCTGTATTGCATTAGCAATCAAGAATATGTACTACCTATTTTAGCAAAAAATTGTGATACAATTTTTAAACAAAAATCAAAATAAAAACTATAATGAAACTGTACTTTTGAAGGACTTTACGCATCCTACTTTTATCTGATAATTAGTAAACAATTGAGTACAAGGCCATATTACTTATCAATTGCTGATTTAGCAACAATATGTGATTGTGAACATTTATTACTACATTTTTAGTAGAAGGCACTAGGAAGTGAAACAATTACGTTTTATTATTACAGATTTAAGACTTCATTAAATTTAATTTCTAATATTTTAAATTATACGGAAACCTACATACAAATTGAAAATGTGTTTATCGATAACAATTGTTACACAAACTTGCAAACCAGAGAATGAGCAAATCCCAAGTATACAATTAGTGAAGAACACAATAGATCTTATACAAGGAGAAAAACTCAGCAACCATTAATAGTTAATGAATTGTTAGATTGTCTTTTTAGTATGGTTGGTCATACAACCATTTTACAAAATGTTCAGAGTATAGGAACACTTCCTTTACTCAGCCCCTCCCCCCTCCCCCCGGACAAACTACACTAATAATCCCATCTTTATGAGCTGTTTTAATCTGAGATGCCCTCCAAACCCTTCAATTACTTACTATAATTAGCGGTAACGAGTTTTAAATTATTCTGAATTCATCAATGGACATTAAAGCATCACTTTATCAATTTTGACAATTATTCTTTTCGGCCACCTTTCCCGATGACCTTAAACATTTACATATCAAACCAGCATTATTATTAATGATGACAACACCATGAATGTTAATACCATTTTAGTAAATGTGTGAAATACAAAATAAACGGAATTTTTAGATTTTTATTAAACAAACCATGTAAAAACAAAGATATATAATAATAAATACTTACAGGTAGTCAGTGAATACACTACTACTATCGGAGTAAAAATGCAAGGCCTCTGACTTTAAGTGATCATAACAAAAAAACTGAGGGGTGAAATTTCTTCATTTTTGGGCAGTACATTAGTCATTTATATATGTTTAACATGTGTAAAAAGCAAAATGCTAGAATCAGTTGTTTAACTTTTATTTTAATTAACAGCAATAAAAACGCTGTATGTAGTATTTTCCTGGCTGACGGTCAGTTTTAACTTATCATAAAATTGTTATTGTTTCGTAAATTGTTACCAAATTTACAAATGTTGTAGCACACATACTTCTGAAAAGTCGACAGCCAATAAATATTGATTATTCATATGATTAACTGGTTTTATAAGCCCTAACCGAAAATGTGCTATTTCGCAATTTACGGAAGTTAATGAAAAAATTCTTGTTTTAAATACTAAATTTGATATTACTTAAATCTAACTGCATTATTCTCTTATTGAAAATAAAATTTGTTTTCTTGTAATTCCAAGTAAAATGTGTTGTTTATCGCGAAAAAAGACGCACATATTTCCGCGAGAGGTAATCTACCACATCGTAAGCAGCGAGCGGCAACCCACAACAATGTGATTATTCTTTTGCATTGTACAAAACCATGCGCTTTACAGCAATAGTGTACGACAACAGCTGCCCCGCGCGGCCGCTCTTCTCCCCTCCAACTGGTGCATGCATCCTTTTTTCAAAATTTCTTTAAAAAAAAACGATGTATAATGACATTATTTTTGTGAATCGTGTTAGACCACAGTATAATTGCTTTAACCTTGTTATGTTACTGTCAAATTGTTAATATCGAACGTTCAGGTATTGAGTTACATAAGATGTCGTTTTTTCATTATAGCTTTAAGACTAATAAACCAATTGGCCTCAAAAGCCTCTCACATTGACAAAAAAGTATACATTTTTCAAATATATAAGTATCTACCACTCAGTTTCAATAATATAGCCGTAATTAATTTTTAAAGTGGAGCGCTTGTGCGATTTGAGTCATAATTAGCGCTTTTTCTCACATACACTGATACAGAAAATTAACGATGTGTTGCAAAAATCTAAAACTGTACACCTTTTTGTAGGAATAAATGATCTTTTAAATGCACTTTATTTCATTAAATTATGATTGCTAATTACTGAGATACAAGCTTCTAAAATCAGAGGCCTTGCATTTTTACTCCGATAGTAATACAGTATTGCAACCACAATTAACTATATATATTTAACAACTGATGTGGAATGAAAAGGACAATAATGACAAATGTCTAAATGAATTCTTCTTACTTTTCATTTTTTTTATCCATATCACCTTTTTTTATTGAGATTTGTTAGTAATTTATCAACTTTAAAGTTAATACACATTAAAAGCAAAAAACCGCACAAAACAGAGATTAAGGTTACTATAAGCCCAATTGCTTCAAAAATTAATTTCGGAGCAAAAATCTTCCACACCATAAGATGTCTGCAATGAATTGTGGCAGCCAACATTGACACAAAAATCTAAAGATCCCACATTGTAAAAGAATTACAGTGAGACATCATACTTACTCTAACTGCATGAAATAATATATACCGACAGCTAATTGTAAATACAGATGTAAATAACATTCCACTTCTTTCGTACAGCAGAATTTCGCCATGAGATATATCGCTTTGATACCTTGGATCTTCTTGTTTCTTACCACACATTGAGGGAAACATTACATAAAATGTAAAAGGTACAATGCATAACAATGGTAACGTAATTCCCATGAAGATGTAAGATCCAAACGTATTCATTATCACTAATAGAGCTGCTATATAATTATTTGTAAAATCACCACCGGTCCCAATAAATGCAGCTTCCCATGGAATATTTGGGAATGTTGCTTGATGTCCGGATCCGTAAAAGAAATATAGAGACATAAGCATCCACATCATGATATAAGCACTAGGTACATCAAACACTTTTACTAAAATATGAACTACTGTCAGTGATATGAAAATAAATTTCACTCTTACTTATATTTGCGCCTCCGTCAATTCTCGATATTGCAGCTAGGACCAAAATAAGTGCTGCCGAAAAATATAACAAAACAAACGACGGAGCTGCTACATCTCCGAGTAATAATACAATTAGTAAAGTAACGTATACTCCAATAATAATAAAAGCTCCACTGTATACTGTACCTAAACCGCACACTATTGGAACATTTAAATTATCACTCTCAACTTTGTTCTTATTAAATAATCCTTTAACTTGATTGAAAATATGTGGAATAGTTTGATCTTGCTTATGTAAGGGTGTCTCTTTGCTTGGTATAATTTGTATACACAACGGTTTAAGAATTATACTTCCAATTCCAACAATTACAAACCCGTATACAACTAATGCTAGAGAGTCCGATTGAATTCCCGATGTAATCTTACTTTTTGCTTCCTGTGGCAATCCATGCAACACCCAAAATCCCCCAGTGGCAACAACGATTACTGTTGGTGCATATTTGGCCAATAAAACTTGCAACGAATAACCTGACAGGTTTCCACATGCTCGTAACCAATTGCGTGTGGCCGTTACAAATACCGCAACCGTGACGAGGGATATTAGATACTCCGCCTTTTCAGATTGGAAAGCTCGTTTCGCTCCTTCCACATATGAAGATTGCAGACACCACCTTTGTTCTTCTCTGCATTTCCCATATAAAGTTGATAAACGTATTAAACACGCAATAAGTGAAAATATAGCCAGTGATTTTAGTTTTGTCCAGTTGATCTTCAATTTTGAATTAAAACATATTGACTTTCTCTGCAAAAATATATTCAACTTATTTATGAATTAGTGAACATGGGTTGCATAATAAAGGCTTTTTGCCAGAAACACTATTATTAATTGTTGGTGCAGAATCGACGATTAACTAATAGAAAGCGAAAATTATACAGTGTGTCCAGAATAAAATAGTATACATGAGGATATCAGAAACAGTAATGAATGCATAACACAGCCTACAATGTTTTCCCCCTTTTGTTACAAACCCAACAAAACAATGTTTTCGTCTTGATGACGGAAAAATAAAAACTGATTTTGAATATTTGTGATGTGCTGATTCCAAAAATACCTGGCGTTTTTTCGTAGATCCGGTTTTTGAGATACGGCCTAATTGATCTTAGTTCTGATAAAATGCAAAAATAATGATATCTTTACACCAAAAGTGAAAATATAAGCTACTCTGTTTACCCACCAAAAATAGTTAAATCCTCCGACTAAATATTGGCTAATGTAAGCAGTGACCAGTTTTACATCCATGAAATTATAAAAAATAATATGTAAATGAGATTAACTGCAAATTGAAGCAAGTAAACGCGATGTAAATAGACACTAACAAAACAAACAGAAATTATCTGTAGTATTCGAATCTCCAATAAAATCAAATGGCTGCCATTTGAAAATTTTGAAAAAAATGTATGGTTGAAGTTGGCCATTTTGGCTGAGACTATACTAACGCACTCTACTATTTATTACAAAACCAATCTTATCAGTGTATTATAATCTACTTTTTATGTTTTTTTGCAAACAGAAATTTACCCAAAAAAATATTAACAACATTAATTTTACTTTAATTTTTTCCTTTCTGAAATTAGTTTTGACCGGGCTAGTATTAGGAACTCCTGAGAGAAAGTTCTAAAAGGAACCTACTAAGCTGGGAAGAAATGTAAAGTGCGTTCCACTTATTCGGTCAATCCCTTTTGTTTATTTTTTGATTTGCCAATTTTTGATTTTTAAAGAAATTTTTGTTTAAATTATTGTATTTTTTTATGTAATCAAATATTTCCACATAAAACATTTGTATTGTAACAACTTCGCATCCACTTACAAAGCCACTTAGTTGATCAAATGTCTAACCAAGTACTGTTTCATTTCAGTGTCAATTGAAATGTTACCAAATAAATAAAACTGTACTTACTTGTGTGCTATTACAGACGGTAAGACAAATAACGGTAATCAACAGAAACATAGACAAACTTCCTTCTTCAACTATGTAACTATTTGAGACCAATCCACACCATGTCATCAAAAATATTAATCGATAAAACAAATCAACAATCGATCGGTGTTTAGCGAGGCTATACCAATGTATTGAAATTGTTTCCCAATTTTGAATCACCAATACAGCCAACATAAATATAGATACTAATCCTGTAGTAAAATATATAGTTGGCATTAAATTATCGGTCAAATTACAATAAAAGCATCCACCGGCTGTTAATGTGGCAATAATTATTACAATATAGGAACACGGTATGAATGAGCTTGTAAATATTTCCGGCAACTGGCTATTAGGAATTCCGCTCACGATCAAGTATATAAGAAAAATTGACATAAATGTTAGTACTAATCCTCTCGACATCGAGAACGAGTCAAATTGTATCCAAACTTCCTCGCACATTTGCCTTATTAATACTTTATAATCTTTCGCGTGCTTCATAAAAACTTTATACGCATCTTCATTGGTAATTGTGCGTACTCGTGCATTGAGTAAAGCAAATTTTTCATAAAGTTTCTGTAGCGTCTCTTGACTAAAAGTTTCGGTTGTTGTTGCGTATTGCTTAATGTACGTTGTCATTTGTTGAATATTAGACCATGCTGAAAATAATTCGATTTGCCATTGCAAAAATGGTAAAGTTGTGTTCGAGACTGGCAGTGCATCAACTATTAATGAACCCAAATTTGAATACGGTATTGGTATACCTAATATTGTACACAATGTCGGAACTAAGTCTATTTGTTTTATTGTATCGTTATCAAAGCTAAGTTCTGTTGATATTAATTTCAGTTTTGAATACACAAACATTGCTGATGTAACTTCATCATCACTTTCACCTCCATGATCACCTAAAAAATTCCATGTATTGACTCCAAAGGGAGCTCCAAAAAAAGTTTAGGTACATTACCTGTCGACGTCATCCCATGATCTCCAATTACTATTAGGATAGTGTTATTATCTAAAGATTCCGTAATATTTCTATAAAATACAATATGCATGTATACCTATGTATTATGTGATACACTTACTCAATCACTTGATTCATATCGTTCAATTTTCTTGTCATCTCAGAATGCATTGGTCCGTAACGATGTCCACAGTGATCGACCCCCAGAAAATGAGCAATTAGTAAATTCCAGTCTTTTTTCTCTATTTCTGTATATAAATTATGTACAATTCCATTATCCACAGTGTCTAAATCAAAGACATTAAATGATGGAAAGGGATACATTCGTTTAAATCTTCCGGGATACAAAGAACTCCAAGTATCATCCCCCAAAAAAATTATTTCGCCTAACTGATTTCGAAGCTACAACACAATTCAAATTAATTTAATAACAATTTATTGTCAAAATACCTGATCAATTATATTGTCTTCGTTAATTTCGGAGGTAGCAAAATTAGAGCCTGCATCAATAAAAGTGGGAAGACCACCGGTTGTTAGAGCCTTTAATCGCTGCATTGTCGTTGTAGGTGGATCGGCGATAAATTTATACAATCTTGTAGACGAGGGATTGCTTTGTAGTAATTTATGAATAATGGGTAATTTATTTTGAAACTGTAACGGTTTTGAAAGACTCGGATCGTATTTAGCAAAGTCGTATCGTAAAGCGTCGATTATAAGAAGAATAACTTTAGCCTTTGGTGGAAGGCACATGTGAGAAGCGTCGTGAAGGTAATTCATTAAATGTTCGTGACAATATTCATCCTGCACTTTATTACTTAAATGTTGATCTTGATTTGTGGAACAACTTGGTGAGTAACGAAAACACGACGCGTTTAGCGGTTGAGTAATTCTAGTCAACAGAAAACCATGAGTGAACAATAATATTGAAGATATTAATAAATACGCAAACCATAAAAGGAATAAGAAATATCGCCAAGGAAGTTCCATTTTTTTTTTAATTATAATCATTAACTAAAATCCATCATTTTCAAAACACCATAGTTATTAGCAGATAAATAAATAATTAAAGAAAACACTTTTTGAGGTACACCAGAACTACGTACTACCATGGTTAACAACCCCTTAACTATTAATAGATAAATGAACTACCTACCGACCAGTGGCGTACCTACATTAAATTGGATTGAGAATCATGAATGTTTGTTGGTAGCTGCCGGTAGTTGCCTTCTTTTCATTTTTTGAGCACCTTTATCCTTTATATCACTCAATTTTAAGTCAGATTCCCAATTTTTTGAAATACATACGTACGCTGTGTTTAGCTTTCCGGGATGATACATTAGCGGCGATGAGCATCGTTTACGTTTATGATCCAGGAAGCATTCTTCGCCCATAATCGGACTACATCTATCATCATAGACCTCCTCCGTCTCCTTTGACGTCAATTTTGCATCAGATCTACTTTCGCAAAATAATACTGTTTCCTGTTTCCAACATTCGTTGTGTGTTGTTTGCGCCTGACGTACTAATGTTCGTAAGGTAAGTGCAAACTTATGGGAGTTCGAGAACGATTTTGGCTTCCATTCGTACCATTTCTTTGCAAGGTCACAAAAAGCCGATATCTTATACGCAATGTATTATTTGTGTATGTAGTATTTATCAACCCAAATGGTTGATAAAATAGAATTGAAACGATCGAGACTAAAATCGGAGGTTTCAGGCGCATCACAATGTTGCTCTGCACGAAAGACAGGGTGGTTTACTATGTTCCTTTTCTTTCAGAACACATCCAGCATCCTTTATTCACTTGTCTGTAATTCCTTGAATCACTCATACTCGTTATATTCTCCGTCGAGGAATATGAGGAAGTCAATTTCGTTTCACATTTCCCCGTAATACAAATTATAAAAAGGAAATCATCAAACCTACTCTTCAGCACATCAGAGTCTTTACAAAATACACTTGAGTTCTTTTTCCTTGTTTGTCTATGCCCAAGGTGAATCTGCCTGTTAATTCTGTACGTGAAATGCGCTTTTTAAGATTTGCAAATGCTATATACAATACAATACAGAGATTCGACAGATTCACATTTAATCGACGTTCAAGTCCACCTCTTTATAATAACAGATAGCAACGTTGATGTGTCCTATCTGAGACACTGTATTATTCAGCATCAGCATTTACGTATAGCGTCACAGAAATATGCAGTGAAGCACAAAGTACAGCTCACAGACTGTAATAGCTGTCGGTGGGATGCACAGACGATAAACAAGGATACAACACAAAGGTATAAAGACACACGTACATATGTTTCTCCTTAAAGTACAATTTGCTGGAAAACGTAGTTTCAAGCTTCGATGTGAAAACAATGTGAAATGAAAATTTCATACTTGCTCTAAATGCACTTAACTTAAATAATATGCTGTAAAAGACGAAACCGAAAGTAAACATTAATAAATGAAGACTTACTTTATAGAGAAGTTTGTCAAAGTAGGTAAATGAGTTGACTATATGAAATGAAAAGTGCCATCCGTGTTCCTCACTCAAAACATTTCCTAGTGCGTATCCCGAGGTCACAGACTGTAATGCAGTATCTACGTTGATTTTAGTCACAAATAAAGACGGAATAAAATGGCGAAGAAATGTTTCTACTGTCGAACCAATCATTCGTATACAAATTCACACGTAGAACACTGATCAGATGCAATCGAAGCGGTTACAATTCCGCAAAAATGCAGTTTAAAAACTCTCGATACTACTACAACGATGTTCATTTCATTATTATATTATGTTTTATTTCGGTAACAAAAAGCGTACCCACAACTTATTTTAGTCTCTGTTAGCATTAGTGTTTGTACGAGATAAGATAAGTTCAAATTAAACATGACAAAATTGTACAAATTATGACTTGAATTTGTGTTGTTGTTAAAACATATTCAGATACGTCCTCACAATAGAAACATTTCGAATGTTGATCATCGAATGTAACGATTGTCATAGTATAATTGTGTGCATCACCAGTTTATTGAGAAATCTTCCTTCTCTCTGTATGTAATAAATCTTTTACTAGGATCATTTTGTTAATTATATTATATATCAGTGCATGATTGGTGGTTTATATACAAACCTAAGAAAAGATAAATAAAATTGTACCATACAATCCAAACATTGCTAAAAAATAGTAGGTATGATGTGAAAGAATTTGACTAATGATCTTGCAAAAGTAAGTCCGTATTGGGATCATATTTTTGAAAATTTCCCCACAAACCGTAAAGATACACCTTTACAAACAGCCAAGTGGCATTATTTAGAATACAGATTTTTTTTTTAGAAATTTGCTTTCTCTGTATACCAGTCACAGATTCACATGTACCTACAATACGATGCGATTACCTTAAAGGAGAGGCACAAAATTTGTTACGTAATAGCAAACAAGCTTTCACCATTGGCGTACAAGGCAGTTTTTACTTCTATTAAAAGCTTTGGCGGTTGAATCGGATCACCAGCTATTTGGTGATCGTGCCAAATAAAGAATAAAGTTTTGGAAGTTGTGAAAACAACTAACATTTCTATTTACAAATATGTACAAGTTTTAACAGCGCGGAATGCGGTTAATAATGGAGGTACAGGCAGTAGGTAGGTTGGTCGGTCGCAGGAGGGTAGACTGGTTCTGGAATGCAGGCCGACGGGTCAATGTAGACGGACTGGTCGGTGTTGGCTGCTTTCGTTGGCAGCTATGACTTCTGTGGGTAACAGTGTTCGCTTATAAAGGATTCTGACCGATGTCAACGCGTTGTCATTGGTTGGCAAATGGGAATCAATCGTTGCTTTTCAGTATGTAAGCGACTGTGCACCGGAATCATGTGGTCGCCACAAAAGCCATTATAATTCAACTTGCAGTTTACTCAAAAATACTGACAAACATGACTATTTATATGACTAAGGACCTTTTAAAGAACCACCAACAAGTCGACAGCAACTCACAACCACCAAGGTTTATTTCCTCTCAAAATCTAATTAAAACCCCTATGACCAAAGAAAGTGCCATAATAAGCAAGCTAGAAAAACACAATTTGGGAAGCAAAAAAAACTGAAAGTAAACAGGAAATCTTTCTTAGTCGAGGTGAAGAAGAAAGTGTTTTGAGATGATGAGAACGACAATATTGCTTATATAATTTCTCAGATTCGTCCTAAGAAGAGAAAGTGAGAAGTTGATTCATGGGTTATAGAGCACATTCTAATTCTTACTATAATTATAGTGTACTGAAGAGTATACCTAATTGACAGCTTATCTGTTTGATATGCCCCTGAAGAAAATAATGACTGCATTATTGAGATCAGCTTTCAGAAATGTTGTACGTACTAGTTTATATGCCTTCCCTTTCACGACTTTACAGTGGAAAAATTTAGAGTTAAGAAAGTTTTGAATGTACCAAATGTGCAATAACATTCCCCAATGTTTAAATAAAAATCCAGCAATATGTTGTTTTTGAAATTGATTCATTGTATACAGAGACTTGGTCTGGTTGTATACCTATAAAGTATAGATGCGTGAATCATAATGGACCAAAGACAAGCTGTTACGGTTTAAACAAGAGTAGAAAAAATACACTTTTCATATGAATGTGAAAAGAAGAGTGATCTAAGAAATTTGAAGTGTTCTTTAATTTGGAAGAGTATAAAACTATTCACAAATGTTGCTTTAGTAATTCGCGGCAAATAAAATAAATGCACTCACACGCTAACGAACACAGAATCACTAAAAAGTAAAAACTTGATTGTTCCTTTGAAATAAGTGTTTCATTGCTAGAAATGTGCTTTTTGGAAATCAAGATTGTGGTTTTAGAACATCATTTCTGAAGTAAATTCCAAGCATGGATGATGGAATCTCTTAAAACAATTCTTGCACAAAGACAATTTCATATTACAAATAAAACAGACTACATGAAATCTACAAGAATGTATCTTATGCGACAATTTCATTTGCTTATGTTGAAAGATATGTTTAATAAAATTATGAACTTAAATATTATCGTTTAATTGAACAGGAATAAAGAATATTAACACCTTATTTTTTAATTTATAATTATATAGATTAATTTCTGATTATGAAATGAAAATAATTATGCAATACGTAATTAAATTAATTTGTTTTTTTCTTTTCATTCTTTTTGAAATAAGGAAATTGATGTTTAGTAGCTATTGGTATTATGTATTTTGATTATTGAATTATATTATGAATTTAAAAACGAGTAATTCCGGAAGTGACAAGATAACAATTTCAATTAAATGCCGGTTGATAACCGCATTTATCATTTCCGACAAGAAGAAATAACATTGTTTTTCAATAAAGATTAATATTTAGTGATACAGTTAATGTATATTAGTTTGACCTTAAATGCTAGTACGATGTGTGTGATGTATCTATCATAGATTGTAGAAAGGGTATTAATCCCTAAAGAGTAACGAGATAAGCCGTATATACATGTCAAAGTTCATGAAGGAAACAAATCATTAATATTCATAATAACACTTCCATTGCAATAGTAGCTTTTCCCAATGACAAAGGGAAACTAATGTGCTAAAAATAATGAAAGATTTGATAAAACTTTTAGTGTTACTTACTGTTATTCAATATGCAGCTTCTGATGAAAGGTAAATTATTGCAAGTTAAAATTTAATGTACAAAAGCGTACACTTTCAGTGACTATATGAAAAAGGGTAAATCGCGATTTATATTTACATCTCCGAAAATGTTAATAGCAGGGCAAAATGAAACAGTTTGTCTTTCGCTACATGACACAAATTTTCCATCAGAAGTTACAGTCCAACTAAAGATAAGAGAAAAACATCACTCAACGACACATTTGATGTCTTCAGGTAAGTACCTCACGTAAAATGGCTTCACCGAATAATTTATTTATCCATCCATGACCTCCGCATACTTTCATTAATTGCCCCAGTAACTTAAAAAAATGGTTTATCACAATTTAGTATTTTGCCGATAACATATGATAACTACATACGTATTTATAGATACAATCCATACTTAATTTACAAATTACAGATCACGAATGTTTCCATATCGCAGTTCCCAAACTTCGAACTCATGTCAAAGTTGCACAGTTTGCAAGTTTACACATACAGTTCAATGTAAATGGAAAGTTGCATTCTGGTCATACACAAGAACCAGTACTAATTTATCCAAACTACAACGTCATCTTTATTGAAACAGATAAAAATGTCTATAAGGCAAACGATAAAGTTAAAATAAGAATTTTGGTTTTGACACACGATTTGAAAGCACCACATAAACATGCTGTAGGTAAATTAGTTATATCAAAAATGCACTTCAAAATGATTACTTAGTACCTATATAAAATATTCGCCTAATTTTTAAAAATTGTTCAATTAAATTCAAATAACAGACATCTTTATCTTTATTCTTGATAAAAACGTACAATTGTTTTGTAATGAATTCATAGCACATAATGTTAACATTTTATGGACTTGTTCAGACAATATTTCTTTCAACAAAGTGAACTAACTAACTAACTGGGACAATAGCTTTGTCAATTTCTCCGTTAAAGAATTCAAAATTTTACTGGACTACCTGGGCATATAATCACAAATCGCAGTGCATTATAGTACATCCTTTAATTTGCTACAGTTTAAAATATGGAACAACTGTGTAGATCAGCATCTGATGTTCTCAAATTCAAAGACATATGATACATATAATCAATTCTGTAGATTATAGAGAGGAGTTCCTTTTGACATTTAATAGTACAAACATACGGAAAGAAAATACGGAAGAAGTCAAAATGTGATTACAAAAGGTAGTAATCAACGGAAGAGAGTAGAAATGAAACAGAAGAGGGGAAAATCCAAAACGAGAAGAAACAGTTAGTGACTATAAACCTGGATAATGACAGAAGAGGGAATATAATGACTCGGGTATGAATAGGGCTTAGGGCTAGGAGGATAAATACTTCCTGATGGTGGACAGCTGCTAATCTTCGGAGCAGTAGGAAAAAAAGGAAAATGCATCAGCTGAAGTTGCTTGTGTAAGACAGAAACAGTGGCGTGTTTAAGGTACAGGGCCTCGACGTGCGAAAGTAGGGAGGGCCACTTTATTTCTGTGGTAAAACGTCAAGTTATGGAAAAAAACACAACATGTAATGTATAGCCTTCTTGAATCAATTTGTTACAGTGTTATTTATTTTATTGCCTCTTATTTTTTGTCTCATTTGCTTATTTATAATTTATTATCATTAATTTTATTTTTTTGGGGGCCTCATTTGGTGAGAGTCTCATCATGCCCAGCACGCCCGTTAAATACGCCACTGGTCACAGAAAGAGATCGAAGACAAGATAATAACGGCAAGAGACTCCTTGAGTTTTCATCAGGAAGAAACGAACATGTAACTATAATAGACCAAGGGGGAAATACTGACAGATGAAGAAAAAATAATTGGTAGATGGATGGAATACCTTCAAAAATTTGTAAGTGCTGGTAAAAACGCAACAATACAGAAAAAGAGATGAATCAAGACCAGAAGCCACTGGAAGACAAAATAGACAGGACAGTTATGAAAAGCAAGAAAGATAATCAAAGTCCCATAGGAGTTGATGAAGTATCTAAGTGAAGAAGTCGAAGAGAGGTTGCTAAAACAGAGAATTCTTTAAAAAAGTGTGCTACAGAGTATATAGTACTCTTTGGTTAAACATTGAAAAAAGTTATACATACAAAACTAACCTGTGAAACTCCACAATTAATTGAACAATCACTGACTATCCCTTGAAGTGCATTTAAAAAGTTAATCCTGTTCGTAGTCATATGTTTAATAAAAATTCAATTTCTTATTTATTCTCTTTATGTAGATACCTGTAATTAAAATTTTAAATCCTAATGGAATAACAGTCACAATTTGGGAAAATATGCCAACAGAATTAGGTTTCGTACAGCTCGAACATCAACTTGCACAAGACGTAACGAAAGTAAGCTATTACATATTTACATAACTTAATAAAAGTACCGACTGACCAAACTTTTAGGGAAAATGGGTAATCGATTTGATTGAAACATCAAAAACGTTTGAAGTAACTAATTATATCCTACCACGATTCTCAATAAGCTTAAAAACTCCACAAAACATTTATTCCGGAGCAAAAGTTGTTAAATTTACGTTATGTGGAAAGTATACACCTAAATTGGGTCTCAATTTATTTATTAAATGTTATTATTTTAAGGTACTTCTATGGACAGAATGTAAAAGGAATAGCAATGATTCGAATAACGTTAAATCAAAATCGTCAGGCAATTAACAAAGCTAAACAAGTATGTACTCGTATATTAATTCCAGTCTAAATGCAATACAATATTTGAACTTATAGTTGCATAATGGCTGTTCACGAATGGAATTTTCAAATGAAGAACTAAATCTGAATCAGTACATAAATCAAGATTTATATATAACAGCAACTATTACAGAAAAGAATTCGGATCGAACAGAAACTACAACCTCTACGGTTACAATAACTAATCAACCGTATAAGCTAAAATTTGTTGATAACCATAAACACTTTCAACCCGGATTACCATATTATGGACAAATTAAAGTAATTGAAAACTTAATTCCATTAAATGGTGAAGCAATTGAGGTTTGTTATAATGTTGCTGTTGAAAAAATATGGAACATTGTCGAAATAAAACAATGCTCAAATTTTACCTTCGGAAGAGACAACACGGTGATTTTTCATGTCCTTCCTGTGAAAGAAAGTGTTATTCAGATAAGGTTATATGTAAGTAGCGCAGTTTATAAATAATGTTTAATAATAATTTTCATGTATTAGTTTGCGGTTAACTAGATTATTCCTGTACATGTAGGATTCAGTAAATAATTAGAAGTGGTATTTCATTACAGGCTAAATCATTAAACCACACCCTTCAACCAGAATGGAATAGGGAAAAAAAATATACCGAAGCTTTACGCAAAGAAATTAACGCATACTTTACACTTAATCGATGGCACTCTCCTAGTGGCAGTTACATTCGAATAGATCATACACATAAAGGACTTGCGAAATGCAAAGAATCGCAACAATTTACAATTCACTATGCAATACCTAAACTACGCAATAATGAAATTATTAACTTCCATTACATGGTAAGAAATCCTCCATACACTGCAAATGAAAATTAAATTCGATTTGAATTGTAGATAAAATCGCGTAACAACATTCATAAAATAGGAACCATAACTGGTATTACGCATAAACAGCGCTTGATAAATTATGCCGAGTTACCAAATGTTGTTGGAACAACTCATCGGTACACCAAAAAGGATGCTTCCTCTAACAAATTTATTTTAAAATTTAAACTCGATGTAAATATTATTGCGATGTATGAAATTATCATTTATCATGCATTAAAAAATGGCGAAGTTGTTGCTGCAAACTTAGAAGTGCCAATTGAAAGTTGTTTAATAAATAAGGTGCCTTATTTCTCATTAAAATGAAATACATATAATATTATTTTAGGTAGAAACCTCCTTTTCAAACCGTCAGTATTATCCGGGTGATAAAGCATCGCTAATTATAAGAACTACTCCCCATTCATTATGTGCGGTATCCGCAATTGATAAAGCTGCTATATCGGTCACTGACAGTACATCACTGGGTATTAAAACACTTCTAGAACCATTTTTAATCGAAAGCCCACAAAAGCATTCAAATAAATTAAACTGCCTATCTCGTTCTCAAAGAAAATCTTCAGGTAAGAATCTTACTTTAACTGTTATATCACGTAAATTTCGAAAATTCTTTATCTATCAGCTTAGTGCAAGACATTTTGGTTCAACAAGAATAATCTATTTACGTTTTTAGTGACTGCAACAGAAGAAGGTACAAGAAAGAGGGGTAAAAGGCATTATGGAATGAGTTCTTCAATTCAATTTGACACATTTGAAGCATTTAATGTAATAATAATTACCTTATATTTTATAATTAGATATCTTCAAGAGTTGCATTGAAAAATAACACTTTGGATTATAATCGATTAATCGGAGATTTGATAGCAGTTTGAAATTAATCAATTTTTTGATTGATGATTTCTTAAAAATAGAAAAATATTTATTTTTTGGATACGAGCCCCTTGACATTTTTATCGCGAACATGATTTCCAAAATGTATAAACCAATAAGACAAATGGTTGGGAACAGTGCATTTATAGTCCAGTCAATGAATTGTAGTGTATGGGGTATGTGAGAATTTTTAACTCTAGGACATTGTTAGGGGTAGTTAGTAGGTAAACATACTAAAAGTCTCCACCCCTGGGAGGTGAGCTTAAGGTGGACATGGAGAGGGGGAGGCCATTTTTGGGTTTTTAGATTATATCTCGGAAACAGTGAACTCTAGAACAAAATATTCCAAATGAAAATGAAGCCTAATTAAATTTTCTATAAAATTGTTTCCATATACTAATTAAATTTCTTATACAATAAAAAAACCAGACACAAATATTTCATAAAAAGAGTTAGGTAAAACTGATTTTTTGAAAATTATTGATTTGTCAATAACATATATTTCGAAAACAGTTGGAAATTCGACAAATATGTATAGAAATAATTTTATAGGAACTTTAATTAGCTTTCATTTTCATTTAGATCAATTTTTCTAGAGTCTACCGTTTCCGAGACATAATAGAAAAACCCAAAAATGGCTTTTAGTATGTTTACCTACTAACTACACCTAACAAAGTCCTGAAGTCAAACATTCTGGCATAATCCATGCACTTTACACTCCTCTTTTGACTGGAATATTAAGCAACATCCTTTTTCTTACTTGGTCAGTTGCTAATTGTAATGTTTCATATTCATATTTATATAGATGTAATAAGGTTTTGATCTCAGACTTAAAATTACCTACTCACAGTGCTAAATAATGGGGAAGATTCCTTATCCACACTTTTATGAAAATAGTTTTAATTTTAAAGAACTTATACAGTGTGTCCACGGATTGACTTCACTATAGGTGTAAATGACCAAAAATTTTGGAATTTCAAAACAATTTTTTCAGATTCTGCCCTGCTTCATTGGAAATGAATTTTGATAACATTTTTAATTTTTTAAATTCAAAGCCGCCTTGGTGGTGGAGCAAAAACTATTTTCTTTGCAGGTAAAGTACCTTTTTGTGTATCATAGAGCAAAATTTTATTAAGAAAAGCTGTTCAGAATTGAAAAACTGACCATAAAATGACAATCGGTATTGTTTGTAAACAAATGAGAATGTAATGTTTGAAATGTTGTATGCATAGATTCCGATTTAATCGATGATAGTCGTCTTAATAAATAAAAATAACGGTTTCATGAAATTGTGCCGATTATTTTCAAATTTTGCACTGATTATTATTTTTTGATTCTGAACAGTTTTTCTTAATAAAATTTTGCTCTATGATACATAAAAAAGGTACTTTACCTGCAAAGAAAATAGTTTTTGTTCCACGATAAAGGCGCCTTTGAATTAAAAAAATTAAAAATATGATGAAAATTCATTTCCAATGAAGCAGGGCAGAATCTGAAAAAATCGTTTTGAAATTCCAAAATTTTTGGTCATTTACACCTATAGTGAAGTCAATCCGTGGACACACTGTATACTAACTGCAATTAAATATCACTTCGAAAATGTTAAAAGGCCTGAATGTAAAAGTTGATATACATCAAACATCAATATCTAAATTTCTTTTAGAATTTTGGAGTAGCTGTAATAAGTAATTTAAAACTTATAATGAAACCATGTTCGCAAGATGGTAAGTAAGTGAACAAAAAAAATCCAAGATTTTTTGCTATTAATGTTATTTATTGTAGGACCGCTAATGATTCACGAACCAGCAGAAACAAGTAATGTAGCCGATTCTAAAGGTAAGCTAATATATCACAATTAAAACAGATGACAATGGTTTGTTGTTTCAGATCAGTTTATGACCAATACCATGCCTGAGTTATACTATGATATCAATGCAGACAACTATGGGAGTTATATAAGGTCATTCTTTCCTGAAACATGGTTGTGGGAACTGATACCTGTTGGGTAAGCTTAATCAATGCATTATTAAATACAATAACTACTTTTTTTAATTGTTCTCAGAGGATATGAAACCAAAATTTCAAGAGATTTGCCACATACCATAACAACTTGGGTAACTAACACATTGTGCATTTCATCAAGTTTGGGAGTTGGAATAAGTGATCCAAAAGAGATAACTGTATTTTTACCATTCTTCTTAGAGGTGGTATCACCACCTTCAATTAAACGTTACGAATATTTACATTTAGAAGTGATACTATTTAATTACTTAAATTTTAGTTTACCGGTGAGTACAATCTTCTATTCAATAAAACTTTACAAAAGTATGTTTAACAATAGGTGCGGGTTATGTTAGGATTCTCAGATGGTTTAATTTTGCCTAACAATTCTGAGGAGTGGAGCCAAGTTCATTGTATTTCTGCTCAAGAAAGCAAAACAATACGGTTTACATTACAAGGACTTACATTTGGAAAGGCTAGTATTAATGTCTTGGCAGAAGTAGAATCATCCTACCCTGGAGAATGTGGACCGGAAGTCATTATAAATAGAAGGTACAGGTACAGTGCAATACGTACAAAGATCTACAAATATTATTCACTTAGGGACATGATTGTAAAAGAAGTATTTGTTGAACCAGAAGGATATCCAGTAACGACTACGAAATCAGTAATTTTATGTACTAATGGTACGTATCAAACTGAACAATGCTACCAGAGAATCAGGACAATCTTTTTAGATACTGTACAAATGAACAATGTAACCTGGCTTTTGGAATTACCGGGAGATATGATTGAAAATTCGGCAAAAGCAAAGGTAATCATCAATGGTGATCTATTGGGCCCAACAATTCATGTAAAATAATCACAATACTTATTATCGCCAATAACAGAAAACAATTTTAGAATTTAGAAAAACTTTTAATCGTACCAACAGGTTGTGGTGAACAAATTATGGCAACTTTGGCACCCAACCTTTTTATTTTGCAATATTTAAAAGCGACAGGTGGTTTAACTCCTTCTTTACAACAGCGTGCCAGACGTAATCTTAAAATTGGTAAATATTCCAAATGCTCTTATGAGATTGTTTATACAAATTTTTAGGGTATCAACGAATTCTGGATTATGTCCATAATGACGGATCCTTTTCGGCGTTTGGTTACCATGACCAAACAGGATCGATGTTTTTAACTGCATTTGTCGTTAAAGTACTGCAACAATCAAAAGATTATATCTACATCGATCAAAATGTTATTAATAACGCAGTACGCTGGATTATCAATAACCAGCTTGAGAATGGATGTTTTGCAACAATCTCACATGTTTTCCACGATATGGTTAAACTAAAATAAAAGTTTTTCCTTGTTTTACATAATGTTTCCAGGGTGGTACACTCACTGAAAATAGTACTGCGGCATTAACCTCATATGTTATAATTAGCTTATTGGAATCTGGAATAGAAGTAAATGAGAAAGTAAAAACTAATGCAAAATACTGCATAAGAGGTCACTTTTCACCCGACAAATATACTCTCGCAATAAGTACATATGCACTATCTCTAATTGGATGGGAAACAGAAGCCAAGCGTTGTTTAAACAAGCTTTTGCAAGTAGCTACTGAAAAAGACAATTTATTATGGTGGAGTACATCAGGTAAAGAATTGAATTTTTGATCGAAAACACATATTTTCCTTATTTGTTCAAAATTTGAATCAGATCCATATGAACATTATTGAGGAATAAATAAAACAACGACAACCTCCCCTTTACCAATGAAATTTAATGGATGAAAATTGTTATGTTTTTTGTGTAAAGTACCCTAAGGTACTGAAAATCCCAGCATTGCAAGACTGGAAGGCGGTAAAATTTTGACGGGTAATAATAATTAATGTCAACACCTGGTAACTGTCGTTGTTTTATTTATTTAATCAACCCCTTTGTGATTGTGACCTCAAATCATGGATTATTGAGGATATGTAATCATCCTTTACTATGACCTCCCAACTAAAGGTGAGCAATTGAGTATTTTTTACTCTTTTCATTGATGTAAGGATTTATAGTACGTTTGTTTTTTTATGCCAACTAAAGGTGAGCAATTGAGTATTTTTTACTCTTTTCATTGATGTAAGGATTTATAGTACGTTTGTTTTTTTATGCCAAAAATTATACAGCTGCCGAAAAAAGTTTATGACACCTTGGTCTCAAGGCCATAGTTATTTTCTGCATCATGGTATACAAATAATTATTTTAGACCGGTAAAAATCTTTTTTCTTGTATTTTTCTTAAACTCTTAAAACATGCTTATCTATCACCATAGTGACTGTCTCAATAGAATCTACGATAAATTTCGCATGCATACATAATGGCTACGTTGAATAAATAAATAAATAAATAATAAAATATGAATACAGTGTCAAATTTTCTCTATAGATCTTTCGTAAACCACCCCCTTTTACATGGCTAACATTTAATACCATACTTTGGTCAATATAACAATTTCCAAATGAAATGTACCCCATTTTCTTATTCGACAATAATAAAAGGTTCTATACAGGTGCTGCTTCAACAAACATAGAAATGACGGCTTATGTTTTAATGTCTTTGGTTTACCAAAATAGTAGTAACAACCTAATTTATGCTAATGCAGTTG
Source organism: Pyrocoelia pectoralis (assembly GCA_036250285.1). Classification (NCBI taxonomy): domain Eukaryota; kingdom Metazoa; phylum Arthropoda; class Insecta; order Coleoptera; family Lampyridae; genus Pyrocoelia; species Pyrocoelia pectoralis. The sequence continues at coordinate 13,822,335 of CM070075.1, forward strand.
TGCGTTGGTTAACATCTCAACGTGGTGCAAACGGAGGCTTCATTTCGACACAGGTACAATATGCACTAATAGTTCTTCTAAAATTTATATTAACATGCAGGACACAGTAGTGGCACTAGACGCAATTACAAAGTATGCATTACTTGTGCACAGCTCTAAAACGGACTTACATGTAAATCTTACTCTTGGACAAAAAGAATATGAAATCATTATAAATTCGAAAGATCGTTTAAAGACAAAGGAACAAGTTGTTAAGGAGTTACCTAATAAAGTCAACATTGCAATTGAAGGAAAAGGATGTGTTTTAATACAGGTAATCATTTTTCTACACTTAAAAGAAAAATGGACTCCAATAATAAAATTGCAACTTTCAGTCTCACTTAGAATACAATTTGGATAGTGTGGCAAATAGCGAGGCATTTAAGTTAGCAGTTGATGTAGATTCTGTATCTAGCACTGATCAATGTTCAGTTGCAGTTGTATCCACATGTGTATCTTACGTAGGTAATGGGTTACACTCTAACATGGCAATATTAGAGATTACAATGCCATCAGGTTATGAACCTGACAGAGCATCCCTATTTCAGTTAGTCGAAGAGAATCAATTAAGTAAGATGCTTGTGATATTGAAGTGATTTTAGCTTCTAATTCGCAGAGGTAAAAAAGTTTGAAGAAAGTATCAACCAGGTCGTTTTATATTTCACCGAAATCAATAATGAACCTATTTGTGTACCATTTACTATAATTGAACATTCAAAAATAGGTTCTAGAATGGATGCTAATATAAAGTTATATGATTACTATAATCCTGATATACAAGTGACAATGGTAAGGTGTTTGTTAATTTTAACTACTTCACAGTTCAAAATCAAATCTGACCTAATGTAAATATGTAAAATAAGAACCTTAATTTGAATCGTGTTATTTATTGTAAAAACATATCATTTTAACATTGAAATTTTGGGATGCAACTATTTTTATGCAAGGATTCAATATAAGTATCTATATTGCAATATATATGACATGCATTAATACTCTACAGATAATATCCTTATGAACATTGCAAATCTTCCTGAAGGTCCAAAAAAGACAATGAAAATCATCAAAGCATATATAAATTTTGTCAAAATCTGTCCAAATATTTTTAAAACAAAAGCGTAATAAGTGATGTGCCTGCATAATAATACTTATTATATTACGGTTAATACTAATTTTTGTCTATTCAACAACACACTTGAGATAAAATCAATCAACACAGACTTTTATTATTTTTGTATTCATATTTTCAGAAATACAATGTGAGCAAGTGTATTCCCAAAGAAGTCGCATCAATCCCAACATTGTCAGGTAATGGTGATAACTGATAACATATTTATTTTTATCAATACCAAATCAATTATAGATACAAGGATATCTATTGATGAAACTAAAGAAGACAGTAGCGAAGTGTTAGAAAACATAGTACAGACGAATACTCAAAATGGTATGCATGATAGAAGTCATTCAGAGATAAATGCAGACTTTGTTGATCTGGATATTGATTTAGCGACACCAGATGGTACTTTTATAATAAAACAAAATTCAATGTTACACATTATTTTATAGGATTGGAGGGAAATATTCCAGTATATGTCAAACCTCAAGAAGAGGTAGATGATGGAAAGTAAAATTTTCAACTTTATGTTGCCTATTATTTATTAAATATTTATGTATCTATTAAAAGCACAAGTAAATACACAATAGCTATGTTATTCCATATTAGAAATATATGTTGATTACCCTTTTTGACTCTCATAGCAGTAGTAAATTCAGATTTATGATGTGTGCGATATACTACATAGTAGATACAAAACAAAATAAGCTTTATAGTTTTTGATTGTAAAATTTCTATGCATTTAAACTACATACTTAAGGCTGCACAGTTCGATAGCACTATAAAATGCTTTGTTACAAGAAGTCTGGATTTTGGTTGAAGATGAAGGAGGGGTCGAACATTCCCTTTAGGAAGACAATAATGGCGGCTTTTTTATAAATCTTTGGCAACTTTAAATACTTCGTTCTGAAATAAAATGTATGTACTGTTTCACCTTAATATGTAGTTTCTTTATATTCACTGACTCAAAAAATAGCATTAATAAACATATTACAACTAATAAAATGGTCAATTGCTAGAACTGTAATAATCATTACAGTACATCAACTATTTATTAAAATGTAATAATCAAATCCACTAAGATATATTTATTAACCATTCCAACACGAATGCCATATCAATAATTGCTTTGATGATTTGTAGTGATCAGATTGATTAGAATTAATTCCCTGTTTATCATGTACAGAGGTTTCATAGTTAGCATTAAAATGTAAACACCAGTCATTCTACAAAATGTAATTTTGGTATGTATTTTGGGTTGTATAGAACGAATTAATAGGATTTACATTGATTGATATGGAAATAATTGCTTCAGTTTTTGTCAATTCTTTTTGGATGGATTATCAATGAAAACCGAGATATTACTGTACTTCTGTTTTGAACAATAAAAATCCCTAGAAAAAAAAAGAATAGAGCTTCTCTGAAATGCAATACCCTAACTTCACATTTTCGCTTTTTTGGAGGATAATGGATGGTGTCACTACAAGTTATAGCTGTGCCAGGCTAAAAGGCTATTGGATATTTTTCGAAATAACACCTATGAAAATATACACATGCTGTACTGTGTCGAAAGCACTTTTACTGAATAATATCCGGGCTGACAACAGACTTAATAGACTAGTTTATCCAACAACATTTTTACCAGGTAATTTCAAATTTTTTGGAGCAATTGTAATACGTCAGATGTATATATAATATATATGTAAACAAATCAACATTCCTTATAATCTACTATAACATTTTGCTTTAACAATTAAAAAAAAAGCAGTTTTTATGATCCATGTGGAGCATAAAACTGTCCTAATTTATTAACCTTGAAATAATTTTGTTCCTCAATTAAATCCATTTAAATTGGGGAATAAATTTATTTAATGCCATTCGCCATATTTTAAATGACGTCATTAATTTCAGTGCATTTCCCCCCATGCCGAACCTTATTTACCTGTAAATTATAGCTCCATCAATTTCAAGAGAATGTTGTTAAACAATATAAAAATTAAAAAATCATTCCTCTAGCTAGGGTAAAAATCCTTTGCCTACTAAGAGAGTAAAGAAACACATTATTGACTTACCGATACTATTATTCTCAAATCCGGCCAAATTATTCCATTAAGACACCAATGTTTTAAAAGGAATTATGATTAGGAATAAGGAAACGTTTTTAAATTATTACTATTCTATAATTGTCCTTGTATTTATTATGTTCATCCTCCTGTTCTCGGACACCTCCATTAACGTACATTCTTAATTTTTGGTACAATTATTTGATCTAACCATTTCGTTAGTAATTTTGTACTTTCTAAATTTTGCTTAAAATGTTTGACACTTTTTTGTACCCATTCCTTACATGAAAATGAGGAATTTTTGTCATGCAAAACCATAACACTCTGAATAAGAACTGCCCAACATTCGGCGACATCTGGATAACAATGTACAGCTTTTTGTGCAGATTTTAAAGCTTGGTGATAGTCACCGGCAATAAAAGATGCCAATGAGACAACACAGAGAACCTTAAAAATATTACAAGAAATGAATGAGAATGACAAAATAGTAAATACCTTTGCTACATCCACATGAGTGCGTCCTATCTTTACGGCAACTTGAGCACATTTGGCAGCGGCAGATATTGATTGGGGACGTTTGTTATATGAACGTATTAATAAAATTGAGAGCGTCAACCATAAAGATGCTTGGTTTGGATGTCTATGAATTAATTTGGATATTTCTCTAACTGCTAATTGGTGATGACCCTAAAATAACACATTTTACATCTTTTATCTTAAGGTTCAAAACAAAACCTGTAATAAATATGTATGGCAAATGAGAGATACATAATGCGGAAGACATTGTGGCGCGTCACGCATTTTATGTAATTCTTTAAGAACTAAATTGGCCAAATTTGGATCACCGTGCAATAAACCTAATGACAAGGTGGCATAAAACCCATACGGAGATGGAGGATTCAATTCAGTGCTAGAAGAAGTTAAAAATGAAGAGAGCATTTGTGGAATGTTTAATAATACCTTTGAAATAAAAGAGTCTTCGCTGGATCAGGACCTTGAAACATATAAACAATAGAAGCTAAAGCTACCAATAAATCTGACTGGTGTCCTTCTTCCTCGGTTAACCAATGCAAAGCTTGTTCATATTTTTCATAAGAATCCTCATACTGTTCATCTATTAAATACTTGCTATAATTACAGAAATAGAAAAATTAACAAACCTTTAAACAAAGAAAGAGCAAGTCCACTTCCACTATTAAATGTAGCTTCTTCAACGTTATTAAACATTTTTATTGCTTCCTTATATTTATGGGACTTAAAGAGTATACGCCCATAATTAATGGCAACTTTATCTCTTGTGTGGGTAGTGTTCAGAGATAGAGCACTTCGAAAAGCCATTGTTGCTTCTGATTTTAAGCCCATACGTTCCTTTAATATCCCTAGCATATTCCAACCGCACGCATCGTCCGCAAATCTCTCTGAGAACAGGAAAAGCAACTAAAGAGGACAGATAAACAATTAAATTAATTTAACATCAATTAGCTCCCAAACAATAGCACTAGACAAATAGAACATTTTGTGATAAAGTAAAAAAGTAATTTCTCTCAGAATTGTTATAAAGAAAGTAATGTTGCGCTAATCAAATTTGACCTACAAAATAGGTGTTAGTCAAAAATAAAAGTGTTGCACTTCTAATTAATAAATAAATATTGAAGAAAAAGAAATTTTTACAAACATATATAAGTGGTAATTTTATTCAAACTTCCTGAATGAACATGTTTCAATTTATAATTTTGGCGATTGTGATTATTAGTAGCTGTACAGCATCACAAGGGGATGAATATGGTTTGAGTAGAAAATATCCTTTCAAGCATCCGCATCATAGTAAGTATAAAATAAAGTTAAGATAATAATTAAAATTAATTTCTCAGATGGTATTATCCATTATTGGGCCTTTTTGGCAATAAAAGCAAAAATTATATTCTTAATCGGTACTTTCATAAGTTTCTGGGTGTTCGCTGGAAAAGCTTTTGCCTTTTTGTATTACGTAAGTCGTAAAGGTAAGATATTATTAAAAAAAATTAGTTAATTAATTGTCTCAAAATAATTTCACAGATAAATGTGACTGCCATGGCTCAAAAATAATTTATGATAGTCATTTTGACCACAACTATGCCGGACCACCCGCAGATTACTTTCAAAAAAAATTATTTCTAAATACTCCTAACTTTCAACAAAAATACTCAACAATTCGGAATCCTACACCCAACATTAGGAGGACTTCCAGCTTTGCCAGAAGTATTGAGAATTCAATATTTGGCAATATGGATTTCTTTAAAAAGATGATTAATAAGTAAGTGTGTCCTGCAAGAACGACCAAAATATACCTATAGATTATTTTTCAGGGCCGATTTAACTGAAATTGCTTTTGAAACAATGCATCTCAACGAAAAATCTTGTAAAATGAGATTTGTATGTGAGGCGGATCAATCTGCTGAAAATAACTCAATGCTAGCCTTTAGCATGCATCTTTTTAGGTAAGGGTTTATCTTCTCAATCCTAATATAACGTGATTTGTTTTAGTGACATGGATTTTATGAAATACCGCACAAATGTAACAGACTGTAAAGCATTAGGTCCTCACTGCCTTTATTTTTAATTACTTCATTTTTGATAATAGTTATTTATTTTTGATCATCCATTCATTAATCCTGCAGATAAATACTTAATTATACAATGATACAAAAATGTAATAAAATAATTACAAGTAAAAGAAAAATAATTTTTATACCTTCAACTGTATACTTAAGAAAGTATTATGTAGCAAAACACTAATTTTATACAACTGTAGAAAAATTGGAAAACAACCAGTGCTATATTTTGAAAATCCGCAAATATTTTACATAATTTTCAAGCATTAACTGCTTCGGTTATTAGCTTTGCCCTTACTAGAACTTTGAATTCGCTGATGGAGAAATTGATATATTAATAATTAAAACAATTTTGTTTAACACATTGAAAACACTTTGAATCATATACATACAAGGCAGTTGTTATTGATAAATATAGTAACTTGTGACCAGCCTCTACCTTATAAAGTCCAATTATTTTAATAGATATATAAATTATCTATTGAGATTACAATTTATTATAGCCGTTGAGTGAAAGTCTTTATTCAACGTTATAGCTTACAGGTGAGACGCGATAAAGAAAACGTAACCGACGTATGCCGAAGTCGAATCGGGTTGCTAATGACTCCTAATGAGTAAATGTGCAGTATACAGTGCCGTAGTAAAATATCGGTAACGTGTAATGTAGTATAGGCGACCAAACTATCACACGCTTTCATGTCAATAACGTAAATGTGAAATACAAAATCTCAAAGAAGCATCGTTTACTTTATTATTTACTGGATTTATTAATATTATATATATTCTTGCATATTTTAAACTTTAAGCATACTCCGCCACTGCGTATTTTCAAATTACCCGCGCTAATATCCCCTCCATAGGACCGTTCCGAATGCAACTCCCGTTTTCTTTATCGCGTCCGACCTGTACCTTTTTGCTTAATTAAAACCTATAATAGTAGTATATCAAATGAAATGAGATAGATATAATAAAAACATACTATGTTGTTATAAGCAGCAATGCATAAATGTGACGTTAACCCATATTAATTTTCAAAAGACAATAAAAATGACATTTTAATCATAACTCCACTTGTTTGCAACTAATAGATTTTTAGTTTTGTTCGTTAAATGAAACTTGATATGATTTATTTACCTACCTGTATACCAAGTCATAGTGTCACATGCAATTGGAATGGCATGCATATTATGAATAGAGTACAGTTCGGTATGTGGTAGTATATTCTGTAGTGTTTGACAAACCCAGTTTGCATATCCAATGGCGCCTTCGTCATGATATCCCAATTGTGTACTGTGTCTAAATAAATCCATAGCATCATCCATGGCCATAGTCTCTGCTATCATGGCCTATTCGAAAGAAATGTAATTTAATTTTTTATTTCTAATTTTAACCAGAAGACAAATGATTTCAAGGGCATTTGGTTGTAGTCCAATAGGAGAGCAAAGATCGGGCTATGGAAAGAAGAAACCTTGGGAAACAAATTTGGAACAAGGAAGAATAGAGAAACTTGTTAAGAGAAGGTAGACAACCCTATAATCGAAATTAAATTCTAATCTATATTTAATTAACCTTTTATGGAATTAATTAATCATCTTTAAAACGGCACTGACCTATAAATGTATTCATAAAATATCAGTGGGAATTTTTTCATTCACAATTTGTAAGAATTAACATTTTAATATAAGGTCTATTCAAATTCGACTTAGGGCTTTTCAACTTTTCAAAGAGCAAGTAATTTTATGTATATTGAAAATACACTGTGGATTTTTAACCAATGGGTATATTACTACTAATATATCAACAGAACCTAACCTGTCCAATCCAGCTATTGACGTAATTAGGGTCTGCTCGTTGAGCTTGGGAAAAAGCTTCATTGGCAAGTTTTAGTTCCTCTAGAATTAAATACAACACACCTAAGTTGCACCATGCAACAGCACTGCTATCATCCGCCATAACCGCCTTTATAAATGCATGTTGAGCCAGTGCATAGTTTTTTTTGTCTACCGAACAAAGTCAATGAATGTCAATAAAAATATTCATTACCTCTTTCAAAGGCAACAACTCCCATCAAATTCCAAAATTGCCAATATGTAGTTTCTAAGGAAACACAACTTTCTAGGATATCTGCAGCTTTGGAATAGTACATTTCCACCTTTTGTTTGTCTTCACAATTATGTGCATGTAGTACAAAGCATGCTGCCAAATCGAACCACAGCATGGTTTTATTTTCCACTATAGATAAAGCTTTATGATAACAACTAAAATAAAGTTTCATAAATGCAATGACTATGTGACGTTCACATACCGTTCTGCTAATAAAAGTAATTCCTCTCTTTCTAAAACAACGTTTTCTTCAGACGAGCATCCTTCTGCAAATGCTTTCAATGCTAGCACACAACAGTATCTATCTGGTAGTTTTGCAATCAGTACACAGCTGTCACCAGCTAACTTCCAAAGACAAGATAGATCATTCTGTTGACGAATAGCACTAAAAAAATAGTATTGAAACATATTACCCTCATGGCTGTTTATACATAGTGATCATATCCAATGCCTTTTCTGCATAGTCACGTGCCATCCCCAGCCTTTGATCTCTTTTAAATTGTTTTGCTTGTAATATGCAGGTTTCAGCCAACCCTTTCAATGCGGGCACATATTGCTTATTTGTTTGAAGGATTAACTGGTAATCATAATGAGCTTCAACATAATTACCCAAATTCTACAAAGCAACATACTTTTATAATATTATAAATGGCATGTAAAAGTACCTTTTTGATGTTAGCGACTTGCAATAACGGATATAGTGAGTTTGGTCTAATTTCAGTAGCTTTTTGATAAGATTTCAATGCTGAAGTATATGCACCTCTTGCCATATAGGCATCGGCTAAACTTTCCCAACAAGAACTAGTAAAATAAATTATTGCAAATCATATTACGATAACTATAAATGTACGTAAATCAACTTTACATTAATTACCTGTCATTAGGGTTGGAACGTACAACAAATCTTAATGTATCTGTAGCATTTGCGTAATCTTCTAGTTCTAAATAATTTAAACCCAACTGTAACCAAGCCCATCTATTTTCAGTATTAAGAACACTTCCAGTTAAGTTTTGTAATAATGTGGCATTTGCATCCTATAGTGCATAAAAATAAAAAATAAAATAAGAAGAAACTTCATTTTGTTCGTAGGAAAACTATCTACCTTCCCACTAAACTTTTTTTGAAGATAGTTTAGTTGGGATGTAAACAGCATCATCTAAAATTTTAAAAAACCATACTGTACCCAATTCTTTTGAGATCTGTAAATCTTAGTAAGCTCCACAACTGCCTCAATACATTTATCATTTAATCCACAGGCCTTTTCATAACAACGTCTAGCTTTGTCTATGTCGTTAAATTTTTGATAGTAATGACCTAGTTGTACAAAATAGGTATAACAGTTGGAATCTAGTTTTGCTGCCTAAAATCGCGTATTTATACGACATGATGATGGTCATTTGAAAACTTACTTTCAAAAACGGAATTAAACTTTTCTGATACAACTCCATATCCCAATAAAGAGTACCAATTTCGTACCACCATTCTGAAGTATCATCATTACCACCTTGAGCTTCTAATAATTCCAAAGCTTCACGTAGATGCGATTGCTTATGTAACAATTGGGCATTAAGCAAAGACAATGTTGCGTCTTCATTTGAAACATCTTTCATTTTAGAAAGGTATGAATGTGCTTGAGTGAAATTTTCTAAATGTATGTAACACCTTATTAAAGGTATGTAAACAGTAGTATCTTCCACATTGTTTTTCAATTTCTGAAATTTTAATAAAGTAGTAGTAGGAAGAACAGATACGGTAACATACCTCAAGACAAAAATTAACACCATTCTGTAAATATTCATCTTCGGTACTTCTCGATAAAGCTTTTGGTAGGATATGATCCAATAGTTTCGTTAACTCTATGCTTGAGATGTTATCCCCCTGTAGAAGTTTTTGTGCTTTAAGACCTGCATTGCTAGCACTATTGTAATTGTGCAATTCTAAGTAGCATAAGCTGAAAAGGACCCAGGTGTGTGCCCAATCTGGTCTTGAGGAAGTGACTAAAACTAGACACTAAAAAAGAATTCTCCCAGTCTACTAACATACCTTGTTTAAGTAATTCAACTGCTCCTAAGAAATTCTTATTTTGATACAAAAATAAGGCTTTAGTTCCCAATCCAACTGAAGAGCTTGGTTCTAGATTTAAGAGAATATCGCAATATTTTTCAATTTCATCCCGTTCCTTACAAACAATTTCATTTTGTTCCACTGCTAGCTCGGTGTAAGACTGACACATCCATTTGATTGAACTTAAATCTGTATTATACAAGTCAAACATTCGCTTACCGACTTTAAAAAGTGTCTCATAATGTTTATTTTTATATAAAGTTTGTACATACTCTGAATAGTAATGTCTTGTTATCAAATTCTCGTTGTTCAATATTACCTTTAATGCTGTTTCATACTATGAATGAACAAAGTTAAGATAAAAAAATCAGCAAAAAGAACAATAATATTACCGCATCTAACACACATTGAGAACGGTTGCTCTTTTTAGAAATAACATTTGCAAGAGACACAGATGCCGTTATCATGGTACCATTTGAAACATTTTCATTGTTCACAACTTTCTGCAATGCTTCAAAAACATTTGTAAAATTACTGTCACAAACTGAAAGTGTGCCCAGTTTTTCACAAACATCATTGATTTTTTTATCATCACTGTAATAAAAGAGTGCATAACTGGTTTTATGTGTACTAACTTACCTTTCCAAGTCTAAAATGGTAACGTAAATTGAAATCAACTCTGTTTGGGCAACATCGGTTTGTAATTTTTCAAAATAATTTGCTAAACCGTTCCATGCCAGTATATTTTTGGGACAAATTTGAATAGCCTTTTTAAAAGTGGGTGCAACTTTATCATTTAGACCGAGTTCTTGCAATGATAATCCCACAAAGACAAGAGCCATATAGTTCTCACGGTCCAAGCTCAATATTTTCTAAAAATAAAACAGAACAGAACATTAATGAAGTGCATTCAAAAATACATAATTCTACCTATGTGATCACCACATAACATTAGTAAATAATTATGATTACAGTTGTAACCTATTTTAATTAGCTGTTTATTAGTGCATAATTGTATGTGGGGTTAACATTAAACAATATGACAACAAAAATTGCCCTTAAAAGTATGTGGAGTAAGGTGGAGTAAAAATCAAATTGATTTGGCGCCCCTTGGTCCACACTTTTTGATTCAAATGTAGCTTGATTTTCTGAAAAAACATGATCTTATTAAAAATGCTTAGGCTCGTTCAGTTTTAAAATTTTGAGACAATTTTTGGTAGGTACACAAATTAGTAAAGGTTGTTCCTTAGTGAATGTACAAATATTTATCGATTTAATTATACAGGGTGTTTGCAATAAATCGTAAAGTTTTGTAAATTTCGAATAGGAAAAGGTTTGTTATTTTAAATGGAACACCAGTAAAAACTACTAGTTTTAGAAGACACATAGTACAGACATAAATTGGAGAGATTGAAAAGCTTTATCGACCTACGTAATAGTATACAGGGCGTTCCATTTAAAATAACAAAGTTTTTCCTATTCGAAATTTACAAAACTTTACGAATTATAGTAGAACACCCTGTATAATTAAATCGACAAATATTTGTATATTCACTAAGGAACGACCTTTACTAAAAACAAAACAAAAAATATGGACATACCCTGTATGTTTATAAATATTTTACCAAATATGCAATGGTTCGTATGCTACAACTTTTATTTGAAACATTTTTTAATCCGTATGATAATACTTGTAGAATGAAATATTGGACTCCTCGCACAAATGGGCTACTCTGTATGTAGTAGAGGGTCTACAATTTATAAATGATATCTCCCAAACCTCGTGTACGTTTACAGATGTCGATTCTTTTGGTAACATTTTCGGTGACATTTCGACATAATTCCGGCTCTATCTCGACAATTTCACGCCAAATGTTGTCTTTCAAGGCTTCAAATTGTTTCTGGTTTATTTGAATAAACTCTATCTTTAAGACGGCCCCACAGAAAATAGTCCAAAGGCGTTAAGTCGGGCGATCTTGGTGGCCAAATTACTTCAGAATTTCGTGAGATTATTCTTCCCGGGAATTTTTTTGCAATAAATTCATAGTTTCGTTGGCTGTGTGGCATGTCGCAACGTCTTGTTGAAACCACATATCGCATCAACAATAGGCCAAAAAAATATTGTTAACATGTCACGATATCGCAATCCGTTAATGGTAGGCGCATTTCCAGCTGCATTTTCCAAGAAAATGGCCTAATGACACCACTGGACCATAATGTGCATCAAACAGTAATGCGAGAGAATGTGAAGGCTTCTCAACATATTGCCGTGAATTTTCCAATGCCCAAATACGGCAATTTTATATCCATTCAAATGGAAATAAGCTTCGTCTGAGAAAATGATTTTTTTAGCAAAGCCATCCTATTGTTGGATGAAATTAACGAATTGTTGACGTTGCCTGTGGTCGTTTGGCTTCAATCCTTGCACCAACTGAACTTTGTAAGGCTTAAGAGTCAAATCCTTACGCAAAATTCGCCATATATGGTGGTTGCAGATAGGCCCAATTGCTGTGAACGCCGATCAATTGACAAATTTTGATCTTCTTCAATGCTTTCCTTTAAAGCAGCGATATCTTCAGTTGAACGGCCAGCACGAGCGTGCTCTGGTGTATTTATGTCTTGTACAAAGCCAGTGGAATTTTTCAATTAACTCTCATTCCGGCCTCAGGTGAACGATTATAACGACCGAAAATATCCCCAATTTTGCGAAGTGTAGTTCCATTTTCGTAGTGGATTTTAATTATTTTTATACAGTTTTCGAGAGAAATTGAACTCATTTTAGTAAATTGTAAACCGTCTACTTTGCATCTGTCAGAAGAGGCGCATCGAACTGTGATCGCTAGCAGAACGAAACATTACTGAAAAAGAAACTCAAACTTGAAAGATCAGTTAGGTATATCCATTTTGTTGCAATCTTAGTGAACTACACAGAGATTTTCAAATTATTTAATAGTTCCATAATTCAAACCTTCAAAATAGCTACACTAATGAATAGATAAAGAGACATGTTTATATGACGAAATTAACCGCATTGATCATTTCAGATCAAAAAAATGTGATAAACCATTTGTATTGGTTGTTGTAGCAGACATTTACATGTTTTATGCAATGTTAACAACATTAATTCTATCAAAGCATTTCGAAGGTTTTGGGGGTTTGTATTTTTCAATACAGATTACCACGAATTATTAAACCAAAGTGATGATAATAAATTATCGGACATGACAGCGTCTACGTTTCTGATGACCTTTGAAACAGGGAATCCTGCAATCCATACATTTAATAAGAAATGAAGCGTGCAATTTTATATATACCTATATAACACAGTAACGTGAAACTAAAAATCTTAGTCAGTTGAAAGCAGCAGAAGTAGTCATGTTGTTTCAAGTAACCCTAACAGTTCTCTTGGCTAGTTATACGACCGCATTCCAATGCACATGTTTAAAAAGTGGGAACCGTGTAACTTGCACGAATGGACTTTCAAATAAATGGGAACAAGTAAGTGAAATTTTATAAATGTAGAGATGCTTTCACAATTAATTTCATGTAGTTATACAATTCTGTACGTATGGATACATCTAAAGGACTTTTAAAAAACGCTGTATCCTTCCCAGAAACGAAGAGCTTATACATGCATTGTGATATTGAATATTTGCAACTAGAATCATTTAAAAATCAAGAAATTTTGGAAACATTAGATTTATCTCGAAACTTAATCGACGAACTGCCCCATAACTTCTTTCACTTCACTCCAAGAATATCAAACCTTAATTTATCACGCAATAAATTTAAAAAACTCAGCATGGACACATTTTCCGATTTAAAAAGTTTAAAAATTCTAAATCTATCTAACAATCAGAGTTAACAAAAATCGATGTGGGAGTATTAGATGATATGACGCTTTTAACAGAGCTATATTTAAATGATAACAAGATAGCAATTTTACCCTCTGGAGTGTTGGATAAAGTGATTCACTTACAAAAACTGGATTTATCCAAAAACAAACTCACTCATATCGAGACCAATTTATTTGATTACACAAAATTATTGCACGATGTGAACTTATCAGGCAATGAATTAAATGATGAGATTGCCTTATCTGGATTATCGAGATTATCATCAATAGTTAACTTAAGCTTATCAAACTGTAATATAAACACACTAAAAGGTAGCACATTTAGTAAGCTTACCAATCTGGAAACGATCGATATATCTTTTAACTCAATCACACTCTGGCCAAAAATGTTCGAAAATTCAAAAGATTTAACAAATGTGTATATGTCACACTCTAACATAAGATCGGTACCTGTACATTTCTTCGATAACAACCTTCAATTAGAGAAGGTGGATTTATCCCATAACCACTTGACGACATTACCTAAAAGTTTATTTAATAAAACGCTGAATTTTAAATATCTCAACATATCACACAATTCTTTTAAAGATTTACCTACAGAAATATTTCAGTGGACCAGTTTAACACAAATTGATCTTAGCTACAACGAATTTACAACCATACTACCTGAATTATTAAATATGGAAACACTGGAGACAATTTATGCTCAACATAACAAAATATCATATTTCGAAGATATGGCATTTTCTTCCTGCACATTTCCCATACGTTACATCGACCTGAGATACAACCGATTAGTTTATCTACAAGAATATTTCTTTGATTGGCTCGCAAATTTGGAAGAGTTACAAATATTTGGAAACCCATGGGATTGTAAATGTCTGAATGACCTTATTGCCTTACTGAGTAAAAGGTTTATTCGGTACGATGAAGAAGACTATCAGAGCACTTCGGCAATTTGTGTAGCAGGTGATCCTAACGTGTGTCCCTATTATACAACTAATTTAACTTATTATTATAACGTGTTTAAGACAGTATTATAAAAATGAAGTATTTAACGAGTATTTAAACAAATTGCGCATTTTGTGATGAACACAGTGTACCTTACAGTGCGTGTAAATGGAATGAGAACGTTGTTTGCTGTTAGCTTATGGCATTCCTGTTTTACTAAAGAATATATATAACGTTTGAATTATTAAATTTATTACATTATTAAAATTCCCTTAAATGTTTTGTTTTATATAATTTTGTATAATAAACCAGCTACAATATCATTAGCATAATTAAACCAAAATATAATATTTACTTAACAGTATAAAGATTTGTTCTTCTAAATTATCCATAATGATATTAGCTAAAAGATTACTAATTACAGAATGTTGACTATCTACCTTTTGTTAAATACCTACCTAATTCATACAGTATTAGTAATTAGTACAAAATATGAACAATGTCTAAAGGCAACAAAAATAAATATAATTTTTAAATGAGGATAGATTAAATACTTGAAAATTAGTGGCACTGGGTAATACTTAGTATAGAAAAAATTGCATTGAAACAGAAGGACATTTCCGTTACATATTTAGGAAAATGGAAATCATATGTACTCCCCCTTTCATCCTACATCACAGAAATTTACTGTAATTAAATATTAACAATAACTGATGTAGTCACAGGAAAATCCTAATAGGATAAGGTATTCCCCCAAAGGAAAGATAAAACATTTATGACGTACTAAAGGAAGTGGAAGGTCATCTCATCAAGACATTTAAAGTTAACAAACATATGTGGGACCAGATCAATGAACAAACGACCTTGACCTATAGTTGGCACGTTGTATAAAAATCATAACTAGCTCGTACCATTGACTTTATAAAGTCAATGCTCGTACGCAAATACAATATAACAATGCAGTCATATTGGTGTCTTACGTTAATACTTTTTTTTATAAATGCATTAAATGAAGGTAATTCAGATTCAACATGTTTTTGTAAAGAAAATCTTGAGAAAGAAGTGATATGCAACAGTAACCAAAATGAGGTAATTTAAAGTGTGTTTTTATTTCCTTAAATATATTAAGTCTCTGTATAGTAATATTTTGAGGAAAAATCTACATTTGCAATGAGTACATACAAAATATATTTAGATTTATTTATAAATAACATCTGATGACTATCAATCATGCATTCAACACAAATATAGATGTTAATTATTGAAAAGTTCAGAAATTATCTTAAGAGTCCATTACCGGTTGAAATTGAAACTGATTGCATGGGTTTTCGATGTATGTACACATAAAATTCAAATAAAATATTGTTGTATAAAAACAAAAAAGGTGTCAATGGATAGAGGAAGATTTATTGAAGGGCCCTCCAGGGAGGGATTTTTTAATTTTTGAAAGTTCGCATTTCTTGTAAAATATTCGTGAAATGGAATGAATATTAACCAACTTCAAACAAACTTTACTTTGAATTTCTAAAATTACTCACATGTTGTCTAAGTATTCAAGATCAATATTACAATGCATGATTGTTCTGTTACGCGTTGCAATTTTTTTAACATATTTGTATCAAGTGAAATACTATTTGTTTTAAAATACAATTTTTAAAGAGAGTATGATAAAATAGCATCACACTGGTTGAACACACATACAATAAGTAAAGTGGTTTGTCTAAAGTTCAAGAATGAAAAGATTGTGAAAATGTTGCTAATTTTGACATATTTTTAGGGGACTACAGCAGTTGATATAAATACCATACTACCATTCAAAAGAATGTTAGGCCTACAGTTACAGTGCAATGTTGATGTGTTATCACCAACTTTGTTTAGTAATCCACAGACACTTGTACAACTTGATGTATCACAAAATAAAATTTCAAGAATTAAGAATGACATTTTCCAATCTTTTACGCAATTGGAAATGTTAAACATGTCTCACAATATACTACGAAATCCTGCAAAGGACACATTTGAACCACTATTAAATCTAAAAGTGCTGGATCTATCATTTAACAAAATTTCTAATATACAAAGAACACTACTGGATAGAATGACAAAATTAGAAAAGCTATATGTGAATAACAATGGATTGTTTGAGCTGGCACCTGAAATTTTTGAAGAACTCACAAACATTAAAGAGATTAATTTATCAAATAATCATATACGTTCAATTGATCACGAGTTATTTAAACATTTAACTTTATTGGAAATTTTAAACCTGTCAAACAATGAGCTATATGATGATGACATACTCATCGACACATTCAACACTTTAGCAAAATTAAAACGATTACGTTTATCAAACATTAACCTAAAACTCCTAGATGGACTATTTGACAACAATATCAATCTTATAGAATTAGATTTAAGTAAAAATAAAATACTGAAATTGCCTCAAGGAATTTTTCATAGGTTGAAACATTTAGAATTGCTCAACTTGTCGTTTTGTGAATTATTGACATTACCTGAAGTCCTTTTATTACAACAAACGGAATTGCAAGATCTTGATCTATCTCACAATAACCTAAGGATTATACCAGTTAATTTATTTCAAACAGCACAAACTCTACAGATCTTAAACCTCTCCCACAACTTACTTAGGAATTTATCCGGATCTATTCTTGGAAATACAAAAGTGAATCTACTAGACTTAAGCTTCAATCAACTAACAGAAGTTTCGCCAGAATTATTGAATGTACCAACTTTACTGAACGTGTACCTACAGAACAATAAACTAACATCAATAAATGAGCTATCACAATTTTCATTTACTTTGAATGCCAAATATCTAAATCTCCAATTCAATCAGTTAGTGTTCATAAAAACCGATATATTTAAGGTAATGCCACATTTAAATAAATTGGAAATTTTTGGAAATCCATGGAACTGTAAATGTCTTGACGAATTTCTTACAGTGCTATTCAGTAAAGGAATTAATTATACCACTAAACATTATTATCACGGAACATCACCTGTATGTGTGACATCCTACAGTTGTAATTACGAAGAAACTAACTTAACTTATTACTATGATATTTTTATGAGAAATTAAAACGCTGTTTTAAACTTTTGTTACACTATGTAAAACCCATGTTTACCCTATTCCTTTTTAATTTCATCATTGACATTTTATCCATAATATGGTGCTCGGCAAGGCACTTGCACCATTTCATCTAATATACTTAGGAGGTGCTGAAATATGTGTTCTACTATGTAGACTATTAAGACGATCATACAGTTTGAAAGGGTCATTGGTCACCTCATAGATTGGGTTAGACAAGTTTAGTGTTGTATATTTGTTTTAGATAGATTTTAAATAATGTTGGTGACCCCGAACATACAGCAACATAATATGGTGTATGCATGCATGATCTTCTTGCTGTAAATCAAGATTGATCTCAAATTATACTTTTTATTGGTTGTTTGTTGTTGTACACTGTCTTTGGTCATCTTTTTTAAATACCTATACCTAAAGAGCGAGCCCATTCAGACCGCTCAGTTTATAACTTTTTCAAAAATATATTTCAGCATCAGAGTCTATTTACTCTTTAATTTAAGTATTTAGAGTGCATTACGTCAAAGGACATTAGGACAAACGAAGTGGGTATTAAACAAATGAATTCTACTCCATGAGACAGCACTATGGATAAGCGTGGGTACTGAATAAAATAAATAAAAATAAGATAAACGTAATAGAAATGGAAGGTACTGCCGAACAGTGAAAACAGATAGGATTTCTAACAAAGAAATACAACGTCAAATAGAAATAAAAGGAGATGCTGCAAGATAGGAGGAGGTTGAAACAGTAAAAACATGTAAGAGAGGGGATGATAAATGTATAAAGCAACTTACAGACTGCAGTTCCAGGAGATGGGGAAAGAAAGATCGGTCTATAAAATCTTGGAGAGATAGTGTAGGTGAAGATAGTTTCAGAAAATAAAAAAATTAGAAATGTGGTTGAGAAACGACAACCGGTGTCAACTGTATCAATCTTTAAATAAATTACTTATTATTCTAGAATGCATTTACATTTCAGAGGAGGAAAGCGGCATTAAACTGTAGTGTATGAATTAGACAACACCGCAGATCTGGGGGTGAGAGCAGCAACACCATCGCCTAATAAGGAGGAATGTAGAGTAAGTTCCTTTGTAAAGTAGAAAAAAAGTAGGGGTGAAGCTAAATGGTGTTTGTTCTACAACTAAATTGGACCCACCGTAATACGTATTTTAGTTGTGAAGAATAAATTTAAAAAAAAACTTATTGGGAAAAATTAAAAAAAATGAAGGATAACATTTATTTTGGTTTAAATAAACTTCATTGTATGTACTAATAAATTGTTCACTTACTTTTGAATTGTAAGAAATAAATTTTTAATTTCACATATTATTTTTCATAAAAGTGTGCTGACAGTGTGGAAGTGAAATTTATAATACTTTAACGCACTACCAGAACAAAATTTTACAGCCAAATATAAGATATACAACTGAAATTCTAAAAATTGATAATATCCTATCTATTCAGTTTTGAAGAGGATAATTTTAACGGAAAAATGTGGTAGATTCATGTGACACACTATGTACAGAATTGTTTTAATCTTTATTTAAACGGATCTTCCTCTTTCCTTTGAGCATCTATAAAAGACCGTTTTGCAGTTTATTATCAAACTGTGAAACAATCATTATGGACATGTTTAAAACAACAATTTTAACTGTCTTTTGTTTCAGTTTAATTAATGTTGTAGTATGTAAATGTGTTTGTAATAGTATTTCTACAAATGTAATATGTGGTGAACAAAAGTTACTACCTGATTCGGTAAGTGGAGTCTATAAATTTGCACAAAAAGAATTGCATCTCTAACATAGAAGACATTTTCAAAAAGTTGATTGCTTGAAATAATCATAGAAAGAACTTTCATACAGTGTGTCTGTTTAATTAAGTTCGCACTACTTATATGGAAAACTTTTTTATTATTAATTTTGCGAAAAAAAGTTATTCTTTATAGAAAGTTCTGCATGTTCTAAAATTTAAAATACAATCATCAGATATTCAATTTTTTCAGTCGTGTACGCGGCTTGTCAAAAAATATTAATTTTGCTCAAGAGTAAAGTAGCTTTATTTTTGACAATATCGAAAATTGTTATTAAAAGAAGTTGATCAGAACTAAAAACTACCTACGTTCAAATATGCAATTACATCCTGCTAGTTAAAAATTTTTTTTTACAACTTTTTCTCAAATTACTACCTACCGATACTGATACAATTTCCTACTTTTGTCTATTATAATAATGCAAATGTAAGTGTAGTTACGTGAAATCTTGGATGCACTGATAAACAAATGATTTGTATTATATCAAGAAATGTTTGGCAGTGAGGTTTCTGAACGGAACGGAAATCGTATCAGTATCGGTAGGTAGTAAATTGAGAAAAAGTTGTAAAAAAAATTTTTAACTAGCAGGATGTAATTGCATATTTGAAAGTAGTTTTTAGTTCTGATTAACTTTTTTTAATAACAATTTTCGATATTGTCAAAAATAAAGGTACTTTACTCTTGAGCAAAATTCATATTTTTTGATAAACCGCGTACACGGCTGAAAAAATTGAATCTCTGATGATTGTATTTTAAATTTTAGAACATGCAGAACTTTTTATAAAGAATAACTTTTTTTCGTAAAATTAATAATAAAAAAGTTTTCCATATGGTGCGAACTTAAGCAGACACACTGTATATGTAGTACAATAAAATCATGAATCAGCAATTAAACTTTATTCTAATGAAGTATTTGTTACAGAATGAGCTTCATCTGAAAATGGATCCTTTATACATACTCAAACCAATTGGAATACCATTCAAAAACATGTCATCAATTAAAATACAATGTGGCATTCAACAATTACAATTCAACTCAATGGAAATGCAAACGTCTGCAAAATGTCTCGATCTAAGTCAAAACAGAATACCAGATATACCCCATAACTTCTTTTCAACGATGCCCATACTCGAAAGAATTGATCTTTCGAGAAATAAATTAAAAAGTCTGAAAATCGACACATTTACATCTTTGTCACAATTAAAAATACTAAATTTGTCATTTAACACAATGTCTAGGACCGAATTAGGAGTATTTGATAATTTAAGAAACTTAGAGCAATTGAACTTAAGTAATAACCATATCTTACATTTGCCTGTAGGTATTTTTGATGAAATTTCTAACATTAAATTGATCGATGTATCTCACAATAAACTTTCAAATATAGGTTTGTTTCTCTTTGAGAAAACAAAAGTGCTGGAAACAATCAACTTAAGCGGAAATGAGATGCATGAAAAAGATTCACTAATAGGTCTCACTGATCTACCTCAAGTACTACACTTAAAATTAGGAAACTGTGGCTTACAAAGTACAGAGTTTCAGTATATTAGGAAATGTAATAATTTGAAGGAATTGGATTTAAGCAGCAATGATATACATCAACTGCCACAAGACACCTTCAGTTCTATGAAGGAGTTAGAAACATTAAATTTGAAAAATTGTCAGCTTTCTGATTTGGCAGTTGATACATTTGAACAAACTACTAAACTACAAACACTAGATTTATCTTTCAACAAATTTAAAACATTTAAAGAGAGACTTCTGAATGCGACATCCCTTTTACAACGTCTGAACATTTCACACAACCAGATAAGTGTGTTACCTACAGAGTTAATTACTAAAACTGTGTTACACGAAATAGATTTGAGTCACAACGAACTGGAGAATATTCAACCCGACTTATTAAATATAGAAACATTAACGCACATACATATACAAAATAACAAAATATCTCGTTTGAATGACATTCTCACCTGTTCATTTCCTATAGTTTATATAAATGTAATGTACAATCGCCTCGTTTACCTTAGTGAAAATTTTTTTGATTGGTTGGCTAACTTAGAAGGAATTAAACTTTTTGGAAACCCTTGGGATTGTAAGTGTTTAGAAGAAATGATAATTTTACTTAATAACCGTTTCATCGACCACGACTACAGTGAACATTCTGACGGTACAATACCAATCTGCGTCAGGGAAAATACAGGGACATGTAATTATGAAAATACAAATTTAACGTACTATTACGAAATATATAAGAAAAATAAGCTATGATATTAAAATATAATATGTAATAACATGAAATAATTTCTTAGTTTTCTCACATTAACTTATCCTATTCCCATATTTTACGTGAGTACCAGGTAAAGATATGCAACTTCTTAATTTACATAAAAATTCCTTAGTTTTGAATCATATTGCTCCCTTTTGTCGAAATTTGAACCAACCGGGACCATCCCCCTAGAACTGTAACTTGTGGAAAAATCAAAAACCATTAATTGGTAACAGAATAATAAGAGAATAAAAAATAATGACAAAAGCTTTAGGTGCCAAGTCTAAAACACTATTGCAAAAGTAGAAGTAATACAATATATTAGAATAACAATGAATTGTAACAACAAACATAACCCATCATATATGTAGTATACAGGGTATATCACGGAACCCGTTCATTAGAAGTTTCTGGGGTTACTGCTTATGAATTTGAAACTTTCAGGTTAAGGATAACCCATAGCCTTCTTTTGTTCTAAAATATTGTCGATGTAGTACAACTTCCGGAAAGACCGGAAATCGCCATTCATCTTCTTATTTTAAATGGAACGCCCTGTATATTATTGCATTTTTAGATTATACAATCGATTCTGCGTTACACTGTATTAGATTATCCTATACCTATCTTCAACTGTTTTTTACAAAAATTGCGTATTGCAGAGGGATGTTTAATAGCCCACCTTTTGCTCTTCTTTGAATGCAAAACATTCATACTTTACATTTTACAAACACCAAGTAAAACCATAAGGGTTCACAAAATACATTTGCAAACCTATTACAGATTATACAGGGCGTTCAAAATTAGTGGCAAAGTTAAAAAACTTCAAACCCCAAAGTCATTTTTTTCAAATCGAACACCCCGTATATTTTTACATATTTGGAAGGCGATTAAATTTACGTATCGATAAACTATAGGTATCCTTATACCCAGGTCTTTTTTTGTCACTTCTTTTTTGGGGGCACGCTAATTCTTGAAAGTTGTCCATGAATTTTTTGTACCCCCCCCCCCCCTTGCCACTGTTATTTTTGTATTGTTTAAAAACATAATCTCTTTGGAAATAAAACGTGAACTTTTATTTAAGTGAGTAACAATATAAAAAAGTAACTTTCGTTGTCAATATACTTAGCCTAAGGTAAGTACATAAATTTTAAAGCAGTTTCTCTTCATCATAAATCTGTTCGTGCTTACGAACTTTACCAATAGCGATGAAACTGTTTCCACTAAAAGAGAAGCTCTTTGTGGAGTCATTATCAAGTTCATCTGCCAAAATCCTCTCTCGCATTCACTCGTTGAAACTGCTATGGTATGGACAGTATTGATGAGCGGAGTTAAATTTTTGGCACCTTTTTATCTACTAAATTTTTTTCGTTCATTCAAATGGAACGTTCGAATCTCTATTTCCCCAAACGTAATATTTTTTTCAACTTCATTTGGCCATTTTTCGGATATGAGAACATCACAAGCTTGAACGATATCTTTATCATTCGATTTTAGTACACGATCTTTCATAGAAGCTGCCAATTGAGAATAAATCGTCTCTGGATCTACGGGGGTTGCTGTGTATTTCTTCCGCTTTCATTGTGTAGCTTTTGTAAAGGTTACCAAAATTGATTTTTTCTTCATTTTTTTTCAAATTCTTTCATTTTTTCAGTTTTTATGGCAATTTTTCGATATTTTCAAAATTTCCTTTGGGGGCACTGCGTGCCCCCGCGTGCCCCCACAAAAAAAGGCCTGCTTATACCTATCTTTAGCGGTTTTGTAGTTATTAACGCTTTTATCTAATATTGATTAAAACTGCACTCAAAACCTATGCACATTTGAAAGTAGGCGTCAATGCACCCAGATATGTTCCAAACTGGGTGATACAACAAGACATCGCGGTGCCATCAGTGAAAGAAGTAAGTAATAGTGTTACACAATGCCAAATATTGTAATAAACTCAGAGCTGATACACTTTAGCAGTTGATCTCCTCGACAGCCCATATGCTAAAAGACTTAAAAGATAAGTACCACTCGATTTACCAAATAGGTTCAAATAGATACTTATACGAAATTAAGCTAATTAACTAATTAATAGAGTGTTTTCATTTGAAAACCCTCTCAGATGTTCCACCTTTAATCATATAACTTACTAAACGTCACTTAAATGACAGATTGTAATGATAAATACAAAAAAAATCACATCTCACAAAGATCTGCACAATATAATCTCACCACGAGACTAGTTAGCAGAGAAATGAAAACTCGTGAAAACCATTCTAAAGAAATGGCAGGAGGAACACCCTGATTAAGAGCAAGCCAACGGGCATCATCCAACAAATGGACGGAAAATCTGCTGAAATTCAACATGAACAGACAACTTCACAGAAAGGCCTTGAAGCAGACCCGATTATAGGTAGTTTGTGGTCTAAATAAAACAATTCATAAATATTCCGCACACATTTTTTAGGAGTTTAGGAAAAAAACCCCTGGAAAAAAACCCCCGGAAAAAAACCCGGAAAAAAACCTGGAAAAACCCCCAGGAAAAAAACCCGCAATGCAATTTCAATTGATACAAAATGGCAACATGACACTAAACAAAGTTTACCAGTAAAAAAATGCTAAACTTAGATTGTAGATTGTCATTAAAGCGCCTAGGTTATTTGTAGGTTTAGTATTTTTTTTTTCAATTGATACAAAATGGCAACATGACACTAAACAAAGTTTGGAAGTAAAAAAATGCCAAACTTAAACGTAGATTGTCACTAAAGCGCCTAGGTTATTTGTAGGTTTAGTATATTTTTTTTCAATTGATACAAAATGGCAACATGACACTAAATAAAGTTTACCAGTAAAAAAAATGCCACACTTAAACGTAGACTGCCACTAAAGCGCTTAGGTTATTTGCAGGTTTAGTATTTTTTTTTTCAATTCATACAAAATGGCAACATGACACTAAACAAAGTTTGCAAGTAAAAAAAATGCCAAACTTAAACGTAGATTGTCACTAAAGCGCCTAGGTTATTTGTAGGTTTAGTATATTTTTTTCAATTGATACAAAATGGCAACATGACACTAAACAAAGTTTGGAAGTAAAAAAATGCCAAACTTAAATGTAGATTGTCACTAAAGGGCCTAGGTTATTTGTAGGTTTAGTATTTTTTTTTCAATTGATACAAAATGGCAACATGACACTAAACAAAGTTTGGAAGTAAAAAAATGCCAAACTTAAACGTAGATTGTCACTAAAGCGCCTAGGTTATTTGCAGGTTTAGTATTTTTTTTTTAATTTTCGGGGGTTTTTTCCTGGGGGTTTTTTTCCGGGGTTTTTTTTCCGGGGTTTTTTTTCCAGGGGTTTTTTTCTTAAACTCCTAAAAAATGTATTCATTTATGTAAGGTAAAAGTATCGTTAAAAAATATCTATTTTACAAAGAAGATACGAATTTTATAAACTAGGCTTCACGGTTTCACTCTAAAAAATGTAACAGATATCTCAAATTGAATAAGATAGTGCCACACCGAATAGTCATTCATTAGGTGTTTTCTTTTTGCATCGCTACAGGCTTGGGCACATGCACAATCATCACGTGATTAAAGTGCCTTGCGTCATAAGACATTTCTGCCTCAGGTTAATATAAAACTTAAATAAAGCTTTTAAAACGAATAGGGTTATTTTTATAAAACGAATGGTGTATATTGACAGAGCTGACTTAAAGCTACCACAGGCTACCACAAAATGCAAAAAGAAAACACCTAATTTGACAATAATTATCGTCACAATAACTCATTAGGGTTGACAGGTCTTCGGGTTTCACCCGGAGTTTCTGGGTTTCCATTACATTCTACGGGGTACGGGTTTACACTCCATTCCTCCGGGGCTCACTATTACACACGTCAATTGTCATTTTTTCCTATAATACTCTTTAGCGTCTACAGTCTACACGATATCGAAAATTTGCGGCGTTTGTCGGTTTAGCTTTAGCCGCATTATAACAACGAACGGTAATTGCACTTCTTGTCGGCGTCTCTGATGCCGTATCGAATATTTTCTCAAAATCTACTGCGCAGCTTGCCAATATTTACACCGAAAATTACGGCAAATGTAGGTACTCGATTTAACTTACCGTATTTGGCCACAATTATTATGGACGACCGACGAAGGGCTAAAAGTAAAAAATGGCATAATCAACCACTAAATTTTGGCACCTGGAGAGAAAAACTCATAATTTTGTGTAAAATTTTTCGAAATGTCCCGAACCTCTTCACCGATGCCAAAGAAAAGTATATAGGTAATAGGGGCTGATACGACTCTCCTCGTTTCTTTCCCGCGTGCACCTCTACTCCGGGTTAAGCCTTATTTCAATCTGGCAACCCTATAACTCATTTATAGGTACTTATATCTATAGTAATTTTTATAGAAACATATTTTTAGAAATTGTGTTTCTACTGACTATAATTTGTACAAATTAAAAATAGGCAGTAAATGTAGAAACATCTAAAAATGGATAAAAAGCAAAGCCTTACCTTGCACAGTTCTAGGCATAGTTTGAAATCCTTTTTATTAATAGCTTCACGTGCTTCTTTTAACAGGCCTTTAACCTCCTTCGACGACATTTCACAAAACTCCGGCCGCCCTTACAATTTATTATTTACTGAATTTACTCGAAATCGAAAAATTTAACACAAATGACAAAAACAACAAAAAATATTAGGTTATAATCCAAAATAAACATTTGTAGGTTATCATATCATCATCTGTCAAGTAGAAGTGACAAAATTATGTCATAATTTCCGTATTCGTTACATTTATCAAGAAAAAAATTATTTGGGTAACTTTAAATTATAAATTAACTGTAACACAATTATTGCAATGTCTGCTCCCCATAGAGAAGCTATCCAGAAACAAATTCAACAAGATTGGGCCAACCGTGAATATATCGAAGTAATTACTGTTAGCATTAAAAAGATTACAGACTTCCTTAATTCTTTTGGTAATTACAATTGTAATAAACCCTATAATTGTTGCATATTGGTGTTGTTTTTTTTAGATATGTCATGTCGATCTAAACTTGCAGTGTTAAACGAGAAACTAACAACTCTTGAGCGCAAAATTGACTACTTAGAAGCTTGTGTAAGACATAACACGATTAACGATCTTTAAATATTTACAGTTGTTTAAATTTTAGGTAACAAAAGGTGAAACTCTTACATAAATTAATTTATCTTCATTTTTTATTAAATACTCAAATATTTTATGTTTAAATATTTAAAATTACGAAAAACTAAACATGCTGTGCATCTTTAAAAAAAGAAATTTTATTACTCTTAATAATTATCAACCGGTAAGAAACCTCTGGGAATGGTTAAATAAAGTATTTAATAGCATCGATGAAGATCGTCGCAAGTTATTAGGATCTGATCGTACTTGCGCAGAATGGTTACTACGAAATGGGGCCTCTGTGAAATGGACCACGGAGACTGAATTTTTAAGTGATTATAATGCCTTGCCTCCTGAAGGTACTCATTTGCTTATCAAAGAAGTCGAAGCCACCAATTCAAGTATCAGTCATTACGGATTTCCACATTTTGTCGGATGCAAACATATTGATAAAATTACTTTACATAAATGTTCGTATTTGGAAAATCCCGCCTTACCTCTACTGAAAACTTTGAATAATACACTGAAATTTTTGCAAATTACCAGTTGCGGAAATATTACCGAGGATGGATTAACTTCATTATCTACTTTAAATAATTTGGATATTTTAATTATTGGAGATTTTCCGTATCTTAAAGATAAAGAAAAGATTTTAATGCATTTGAGTAAGGAATTGCCAAAATGTCAAATAACTTTTAAATAACATATTATTACGTTCAAATTTGTAATAAATAAATCAAGTCAGTGCTGCACCACATGAATTTGCCTGTCCATTTATCCCATATGCACAAGAGAGGTAGTAGACCGATGGTACACTGTAATTTATGCTATAGTTGTCGCTCTTGTGGATTCTGTATTAAGGTAAGAGAGTGGACATAATAATGCTATTAAGCTATACTTGAAAGAGCAGGCTTTGTATAACGAAACACTTGTGCTAATGCATAAATCATCTCATCTCATTGCCTATTGTTCTAACATGGTCTTTAACCCATACAAGTTTTTAAATATGGCTGTTTGCTACTTACTGTAGTGGAATTTGGAAATCAGCCTCGAGTTCAAGACAGCCTTGTTATGCGAATTTTGATTATTTTCTTATCTATGAGAACTTTTTTTTCCTAAGCATCATTCCTACGAGTTCTGCTTTGAATACAATAATTGGAAGTTAGCCAAGTGGTTGGATGATATCACAGTGATATGGAAGTTTTTTGGAGTAAATCCCAAGATTTATATCTTCCATACGGTTTTAGATCCACCAGTGATGATGGATATGTTGTTGTGGGAGGCCACTTGGCAAAGTACTAATATTACGAGCTTCATCAATAAATACAAAATGTACAATTGATACTCAACCCTTAGAGGTGTTAACGTGTTTATCTATCTTACACTAGGAAAGGCCATGTATAAAGGTAGTAGAAATATACCGCTCAACATACATATACACCTCATCTACTTCTACCTTGTAATGCACATTTATTCCATTTTGAAAGCGTCGTTATCGCGGCCAATTTTTAACAGATTGTAGTGTTCCAATCTCCAGGTCCTACCCCAGCTTCACACTACATTTACAAAATTCAAATCGGAGGTAATATTTAAAAATGGACGTTAAAACTATACTTTCTCTTCCAAAACTTCAAAGCAAACCCACCCATATTTTAAACACAACCTTGGCACGTAGTTCCGATGTCCCCCTACTGGCCCTACTGTTTAAAAGACATGAATACAACTGTAATTGGAAGGGAGAATTAAAATAAAGTATCAAAAATGCATTTATTTAAAACCTTGTTTGGCGATTGAATCGGATGCCACATAAACAATAAAGGTTTACTGGAAGTTGTGAAAAACAACTAACATTTCTATTTACAAATTATGTACAAGTTTTAACAGCGCGGGAAGCGGTTAATAATACAGGTACAGGTAGTAGATAGGTTAGTCGGTCCCCGGAGGGTAGACTGGCTCTGGAATATGCAGGCTGACGGATCGGTGTTGGCAGCTATGACAGAGAATATATATTGTTAATATTCTCTTGCTATGACTTCGGACTGATTTCTCTGGCTAACAGCGCTTAAGGATTCTGGCTGGTGTTGACGCGTTGTCATTGGTCGGCCAATGGGAGTCAATCGTTGCTCTTCAGTACGTAACCGACTGTGTACCGGGATCATGTGGTCACCACACCTTCCCTCAAATTTGTTTGATTAGTAAAACGAACCGAAAGGAGAGTGCGCAGTTCAATGACGATTATCGAGAAGAATGAACTGGCAAGAAAACTTAATTGCTTCATCTGAATGAAACTCTGCACTAAAGAAATAATTATAGTACAAACATTCCAGACATTCTTGATAATTGGTGGAAATGTCAAGGAATTCAACACAAATACATATTTAAAATTAAGCAACAGGTGTCGTTAACAGCGACCTACCTCAAGCAAGTGACAAGTAAATTACACGACTAATGCAAGTACAATTTCAATCACACAATAAATACGAAGTTCAACAGTAAAACAAATATTAAGTATTAAATTAAAATCGGTACTACCCTAAAATGAATACTAAAGTTATAATAATGCAGTTACACAAAAGAATACAAAGCGACGCTTACTAGAAGGAGTTAAACGGTCAGTACGCAAAGGATGCCGTTTTAAGCGTAGAAATGTTTTATAGGTAGGTTCTTGAACATATGTACTTAGAATTCACTCTGAATCTATCGTTAACATTGTGGTGGGCAAAATACATTATGCATTTTAATGTATTTCAAATGCAAAATTCAAAATACTCATAAGAGAGTATTTGAAACACAAAATACAAAATACTTTAGGGAAAAATCATCAAATACAAAATACAAATGTATTTCAAATACTGTATTTTCAATACAAGTATTTTGTGACTGCCCACCCCTATAAAAACTCTTTCTTGCGCACGTAAAGTGATACTCAACGCCATAACACGAGAAATAAAATAAAATAAGTTGGTAGTCACATCTAGCTGCGGTAGCGGCACTACTACAACAAGCTAGAAAGCGACAGAAGTACCCACTCCGCATCTGTCTTCTGGCTTCAACGCTTGTGTTAAAATTCTTTGTTAAACTTGGGCATCGTTAACAGAAATTGAAATAATTTACGTTTTAAATCAACTTGTTTTAATGGCAACCTAAACACCAACACCAGCTGATCCACTGACCTTTAGGTCAGTGCAGCTGATCACCGTTTGGTAGGTTTATGTACACGCCACCAGGGGGCGACTCTTTTAATTGAAAACGCGAATTGCTCAATTATTTTCCTAATTTAAAGACATAGATAGTATTGCAGATACCAAATCTATCTACAACTTTAACGTATAAGAGTATTTACTAAAAAATCCAAAGAAAGTATGAACAATGCCCTGTATATACTTATTCTCTTCCTCATGATGCCACAGCACAATAGGGCCACAGCCACAGTTAGATCATAAAAACAAATAACAAACACTTAAGTCAACAAAGTACCATGCAAAGTACCAGGTTACTCATAAATAAATCAGAAATAATTTGTTGTCTGTGATTATGCTCAGTTCACGAGTACTATAAAAGATTATGTATTAATGCAATTATATCTGCTGATTATAGCATGAATCACATCTGTAGTTGACACATAAAGTGATATTACCTTTATTAAACCCTTGTTTAAAATATACCTTATAAACAAGTATTATACTAAGGATTTTTATAGGCAAGTCAAAAAATAAATATTTATTGTATCTATTAATTTTGTCGAAAGTCAAGGTAAGTGAAATGTAAACTATTTCATTGATAATTATTATATTTTTTTTATAGATGTGGCAAGAAATAATGAGCGAATGTGCACCTTTTGACTGGTATACTAATAATAATGTACCTTTCGATTACAACTGTTATAATTTTACGACTGTACCCCATGGTAGTGAAGAGTTTCGAACCTGGGAACGTAAGATTTACGGAGATTTTAATAGGGGCGTAACAAAAATTTATAAGCTAGAAAACCCATTTTTGTATGCTCGATACCTTTTAAAAAAAGAGGAGTACACCGCAATGGGTAGGAGATCTCCGTGTGTAATGGAACTGTACCACGACACTTCAGAAGACAAAGTGCATTCTATTGCAAGCCGGAATTTAGACTGGAGATTAGCGAAACGTGTCAAATTTGGAAAAGGTGTTAGTTTTTCACCATCCCCAAAATATGCTAATAGCAAATCTTCACGAAAAAATGGGACACAAAGAGTAATGATCATCGCTGATGTACTAGTGAATAAAGAACAATATGTCCAATACGAAAATGATCCCTTAGACATACCAAATAAAGGCTTTGATACCGTTGTTGGCAATCGGAAGAAAGTTTATGTTAAATTTGAAGATGACGAGTTTTACCCCAAAGTTTTTATTTTTTATAATAGCTTTTAATTAATTAACTGTATTTTATTTGAAATACTATTATTTTACAGTACTGAATGTGTCCTGTTATTAGTAATAAGATATTTTTAAAATGTTTATATACGTGAATTTTTCAGTAAAATTGAATAGCATTCTGAGTAGTTTGTGATATCTAGAGTGCATATAAGATTTTACAAATCGATAGCGTAGTTGTAAGTACATATTTTTTGAAAATAAAGTTTTTCGTGTTAGTATGTTCTAAGTCACTTCCACGTCCTAGCAATAGCTCTTAACTGTCAAATGCTCAAATCGATAGAAATACTTCAATTTGTTATGTGCCAATGGGCACATGATGACTGATGCAATAACTTGTAGGTGCCAAATTTATAATGACCGATGTGTTTTCTTCTAAATTAGGTAAGTAGTACGCCAACTAATTGTACCTCGACTGTTGTTACCTTGGAATGTTTGTTGTGTAAAGATAGTGATAGTGATTTACTCGTAAGTTAGTATTGGTTTAGTGAATCATTTGAGTAAGTACTTACACAGTATAAGCAATAATTTATTATGTTAGGTCTTATATTTTGTCATCGTATTTTAGTTAAAATGTATCCAAATATTAGACCAACTACTAAATCAATTAATATATTTTGTGGAAAGCTAAAAAGGACCTTTTGATGTGTGTATCTCATTTCAAATATTGTTTATTATTACTGTACCTAACTAAAGCGAAGTGAAAACTGAAAATTGCTCGAACAATTTGTTAACTTACTAATCATATTGTGGTAGTTGCCATAAATATGATTTGTTTCTATTATTATTACAAAATGAACAACCCGCGCAAGACAGATGGTCATGGCTCTCGATTTAAAAAAAAATTCACCCCCCATCGAGATATTACAAAGATTCCAGTCGAAAACGCTTTGAACCATCGCGAATGCTCCTTAGTATATACCAAATGATGTCATACATACAGATCTGAAGGTGAAAACGGTTAAAGAAGAAATTAAAAGCTACAGTGAAAAATACCAAAAGAAACTACACCTTCTTCCCATCAAATTAGCCATCCACCTTCTCGAGAACTCAATGGCACCTCACAAACTGAAGAAATACCACTCCCTAAGTTCTCAAAATAAAATAAAAACGCGAACACACAAGGACAACGTATGGGAAAACAATACACAGAGATAGAGGCAAGGACTCTGGGCGGAAGATGCAAAGGAAAGCACGCCAAGATTGATGAATACAGCAAGTTTACCGAAGACATCAGAAGCTTAATATTTTCAAAATTTTGGCGTGAAATGACCTGAGTAGATATTTTGAAACCAACTTGACGACGCACGGAAAATCATAGCTACTCAGAAGAGCTCAATATATTTAAATATTTTTTGAAAGATGGACACAACAAAGGGAGGGTGCGTATGAGTATGTTTCTTAGTACTCTGAGTCTAAGCGAATGGTCAGTGCGGTCGTGGTGCCAAAATAGTAGGTACTTTTGGTACTTACCATCAGTTCAGTTTGAGAATATGCGTAGATCTTCTAATGGAGAAGTTTCCCATTTTTTGCTGTAAATTAATTATGAAAATATAAGTAAAATAAAACAAAAATGTGAAAGAATCATTAAAATATCTCTACAAATGAAAAAGTTACGAGCCTTTAAAGTGAAGAATAATTTTGTATCTTGATCCAGCGTGTGACGTCACTTTACCTGTTCGTATTCGCTTAGTTAGCTTAGTACATACGTGTACGGTTATTGGGGTGCACTCAGTTGCGCCTATCATGCGTGTTTTGTTTATTACAAGATGACTGATGCTAAAAAATCCTCCTACAATACAAATAATGTATTGCCTCTAATTAACTCGATTAGGTAAAATGACGTCACACTACTGTCGTTCCGCGCTAAATACGTAAACTTTAATAACTTATTTCTCAGTCATTTATTGACGGATTTTAAAAATTTTTGTACTGGTATATTAGTTATGATCTATATTTTAATGTTAATTGGTTAAATATAGTATTATTAACATCAGGAAACTTGTGAAGCTTCTGACAGAATATTAACAAACATGGTACAGCGGAACTACCGTCTCATTACGCAAGGCTCATTAAACAATATATTGAAGACAGTTTTATCACAGCTGTACAAAAGGTACAGTTTTTAACAGAAAAATCTTGGCGATTTTCTAGCCTAAGGAAGACCAGTGCGACGTGAGCTAGTTCCTATACAGGGTATACCACGGAACCCGTTCATTAGAAGTTTCTCGGGTCTCTTATTAGTTATGAATTTGAAACTTTCAGGTTAAGGATAACCCATAGCCTTTTTTTGTTCTAAAATATTGTCGATGTTGTACAACTTTCGGAAGGACCGGAAGTCGCCATTCATCTTCTTATTTTAAATGGAACCCCCTGTATATTATTGCATTTTTGGATTATACAATCGATTCTGCGTAACATTGTATTAGATTATTCTATACCTATCTTCAACTGTTTTTGAGATATGTATTATGATTTTTTTGAAAAATTTGCGCTTTGCGGAGGGATGTTTAATAGCCCACCTTTTGCTCTTCTTTGAACGCAAAACATTCATACTTTACAAACACGAAGTAAAACCATAAGGGTTCACAAAATGCATTTGCAAACCTATCACAGATTATACAGGGCGTTCAAAATTAGTGGCAAAGTTAAAAAACTTCAAACACCAAAAAGTCATTTTTTTCAAATGGAACACCCCGTATATTTTTACATATTTGGAAGGCTATTTAATTTACGCATCGATAAACTATAGGTATCCCTATACCTATCTTTAGCGGTTTTGTAGTTATTAACACTTTTTATCTAATATTGATTAAAACTGCACTTAAAACCTATGCACATTTGAAAGCAGGCTGTGAGTATGACAACAGGAAAAACAATTACTTTTACAAAACGAATTTAATGATCTTATTTATACAACAAACAAATAAAAATGACTTTAATGGATATAAAATAAATTCAAAATATCAGTATTGGGATAAGTATATGCGTTAACTGCTTCCATTTTATAAAATTGTTTACTGTTTACCACCTGTTTGCTTTAATGAGCATGACATCCAGATAAACATTCGTTTGTCTAATCATACCTACTAATAATAATAATAATAATAATAATACTTACTTGATTTCGATCCGTGCGGTTAGTTAACCAGGCTTGGCCTAAGTATCGATAAAAACCGAAGTATAATAATAATAATACCTTTTATTGAGAGCAAACTATTAAATTACATAAGATTGTTCAAAATACGTTAAAACTGCACACTTGTTCTCAAAAGAAGGGAGTTCAGGTGTTTACAAAGAAAGTAGAGACCTGTTCTTGCACACAACCCTGTTAGACGTTCATTACCGTATTTTATTTTCGCATACTCACAGCAAAGAGTATCTTTGCTCACAGCCTACTTTCAAATGTGCATAGGTTTTGAGTGCAGTTTTAATCAATATTAGATAAAAAGTGTTAATAACTACAAAACCGCTAAAGATAGGTATAGGGATACCTATAGTTTATCGATGCGTAAATTAAATCGCTTTCCAAATATGTAAAAATATACGGGGTGTTCCATTTGAAAAAAATGACTTTTTGGTGTTTGAAGTTTTTTAACTTTGCCACTAATTTTGAACGCCCTGTATAATCTGTGATAGGTTTGCAAATGCATTTTGTGAACCCTTATGGTTTTACTTCGTGTTTGTAAAGTATGAATGTTTTGCGTTCAAAGAAGAGCAAAAGGTGGGCTATTAAACATCCCTCCGCAAAGCGCAAATTTTTCAAAAAAATCATAATATCTCAAAAACAGTTGAAGATAGGTATAGGATAATCTAATACAATGTTACGCAGAATCGATTGTATAATCCAAAAATGCAATAATATACAGGGTGTTCCATTTAAAATAAGAAGATGAATGGCGATTTCCGGTCCTTCCGGAAGTTGTACAACATCGACAATATTTTAGAACAAAAGAAGGCTATGGGTTATCCTTAACCTGAAAGTTTCAAATTCATAACTAATAAGGGACCCCAGAAACTTCTAATGAACGGGTTACGTGGTATACCCTGTATATAGCAGGGAATTTTGAAACTATTATTTATTATTATTGCTAGGGGTGATCCCAATTGGTTCCTGCACTGTGAGCTTTTGGTCTATTGTGCTCTCCGCTGTTGTCTACCCTTCCCGAATTCCTGTATCTTTAACAAAGTCCAGGTTTTTAGTAAGGCGACTCTTCGTTACTTTCTCTTGTGTAATCTTTCCATTTCCAAGTAGGTTCCCTTGCCTTTTTGAATGTTTTACATTGGCAAATTTCAAACTATTACTGCAACGGCTTATCAATGCTGCACTGCAAAAAAAAGATCCAGCCATAATCGAAAAAGAAGCAGATGAAAAAGACAGCATTTTAGGTAATTGCAACATGGTAACCACGGACCTACAGTAGGCCTGTTTACAATGTTGCTACGCATCAGAGCACTAATTTCTGGCATGAAGAGAAGGTAGCATGATTGCTACACATTTTCCAAACTGCATTATTGATTATTTATCCACACATTTTCAAAATACTGATAAGACTATATTATTCTGTACTCAGATGGATGCAAGCAATAGGGACACACACAGATGGAGTCTGACACGGTACACAGCCTGAGAGACATATTCAAATCAGTTATGAAACAAGCAAGAGACAATAGCCATTTCCTCTAGGCACTAAGTATGTACTTATTTAACATGTGACTTCTTCTAAAACTATGTCTCTTCAGAGTTCCAATGGTACATATAGCTCCTATACGTACCAAACCCCAAATTTCTTTAGAAAAATATCAACATTTAATGGACATAACCCAGATAATGGTACCGGAGTACCTACACTAATTTTTACAAGAACTTCCTAGACAGCAATACCTCGCTTTATACCTGTCAAACACTATAAGTGAAATACCTATCGTGAGTATTCTTTTAAGGGTAAATAAAAAAATAAATAAATTTAAGGGTAAATAAAAATGGTCAGGTGCCATTTTGAAGGTGTTCCTTACATGAAAATTTTATTCCCCCTGCATGATATCCTTGTTTATATACCATAAACAAGGATGATACCTATATAATATCAATTTTATGTGTTTTTTAACACTGAGTAGTTACGAATATCCAAATTAAATTTTGATCTCTTTTTGATTTTTTTGGTAAATATTCATAAGTAATTAATAAAAAGGAGCCCAAAAAAATCAAAATATTTATTCTTTCATTACAATTTGTTCCATCTATAGCAATGCTAGAAAGAGCATTCTCAACTGGTTTATTTTTGTAAATCCCCTTTACAGTTGATATCATCATCATAAGGTCAAGGTTTAAATAATTATCCAGTCAATCATGTTTACTTGAATGATTCCTTTTGTACAGAATGGTACTTACAACGATTCTTAAGTGTAGCATTTGCATATTCATATTTAGTGTTCAATTCAAGTCATACAGTACTGCATTATGCAGAACGACAAATGATCACAAAAATCATACCTGCGAGGGTTTTCGTTTTCGGGAAATCGTCCTATCTCGCTCAACAAGGGTGAGTACATTAAACAAGTTCAGTAATTACAAATATGTGGGAAGTGTGAACTTCTTAACAGAACGTGTAACCACCAGATTTAATGACAAAAGTATTCTAACATGTAAACATTTTTAGTTGCAATTACTTCGAACTAGAATTTTCAATTGTAAAGAAACAGATGTAAAAGAAGGAGCACTTGTTTTTCCAAACTTAGAAAATCTAACAGTGTCTTGTGGAAGCATTCAAAATTTAGATGAGAAGGCGTTTCTGAATTTCAATAACTTACAAGAATTGGACTTAAGTTATAATCAATTATCTAAAATTTCTAACCAAGTATTTCGTCCACTAGGAAATTTAAGAACTCTCAATTTAACGGGAAATAGTTTTGAAGATTTGCCACAGACGATCTTCGATGGATTGAACGGTTTAAAAGAATTATTTCTCTCGCATAACAAAATTAATAATTTTCACGTCAAAGTTTTTGATGCAATCAGAGCAGTAGAAAAAGTGTCTCTAGATAACAATCTTATAAATTTTTTACCGGGCAGACTCTTGACTAAACTACGAAAGTTACAGTACTTAGATTTGTCTAACAATTACATCGAAAATGTGGGTGAGGTATTTGTTCTTGCATACAATCTACAGTATTTAAATTTATCACATAATGTAATCGAAGATCTACCTTTAAGACTATTTCAAACAACTCGATTAGAAATTTTAGATTTGTCAAATAATAAATTAAGTATAATATATGAAGACGCTTTACCGTTTAAAACACTGAAAAAACTATACTTGCAAAATAATCAAATTAGTTTATTTGATGTTGGTGGAATGAATATGGAATACATGCCACTGCGGCTACTAAATATTGAAAATAATCGATTAGTGTTTTTAGAAAACGATTTTATAAAAACTGCCAGCAGTTTAACAGAATTATACATATTTAAGAACCCGTGGGATTGTACGTGTTTTCAAGAAATTGAAAAAATACACGACGAACTAATTGTGCAACCAGAAGACACCGATGGCCCTGTATGCGTGTACGGGTTGTCAAATGATTGTAATATTAATAAGAGTAATTTAACTGCTTATTATAGAGCTTTTGTCAAACAATTAGAACTCTAAGTACCTACACATTTAAGCAACAATAAAAAAGATATATGTTACATAATTAGAATTATAATTTTATAATTATAATATATAATATTAAAACTTAATATATACGTATAATATAGGAAGAGTTGAATACCTGGTGATAACAAATTTTTTTAGAGAATTATTATTTATACTAGGAGTGTTCAGAATTGGTTCCTGCTCCCCTGCTATTGTCTACCCTTCCAGAATACCTGTATCTTTAACAAAGTCCAGGATTATAGTACGGCGAATCTTCGACACTTCCTTCACAAGCACTTTGTGGCTTTGTTCGCTTTCTTCTCTAGATACGTGTGGTTTGAAGATCAGTCCTTGGTCTAACGTTATGCCCAAGTATTTGTTTCTTCCACTACCTGTATAGCTTGGTGCCATATACATTGCTATGCCCTTTTCTTCGTGAGTAGAGAATGACGTTCGTTTTTGTTGGATTAACAGACAAGCCCTCTTCACTGCATCTGCTTCCGGTAGATTTTAAGTTCCCTGCATCACAACTGATACTGTCTCTTCAAATCGCCCACCTACCACAATCACTATGTCATCGGCATAGCCGACAGTGGTGTAAGGTGCTTCAATTAATCGCCACCAGACACCACAGTAGAGGGGAGAGAAATCCCCCCTGTGGACATCCTCGTGCAGTTCTGACCACTGCAGAGTCGTTATTCAGCGAGGCTGTAACGTTCCTATGTAGATACTGTCATGGTGTGTATCCATCTACGTAGGGTGGTGTGTACCTACTCTCTTGTTTTCCATAGTTGTAATTGATTCTAAGAGGTATTGATGTCAAACGCCCTCTCTATATCTAAAAACACCTCTAGAGCCACAGGAGATCGCCCTTTCAGCTATGTCCTACTCTGTATTGTACGTTCACAGAATCTACCTGGTTGATAGGCACATTGATATTTACTGATGGGTTCAAGTCCTACCACTTTTTCTCCAATAGTTTTAGGAGAAACGACGTTAGATTGATGGGGCTAAATGGTTGGGCGTATGAATTTTGCCCAGGTTTTGGTATGAATTTTACGTCGCTGCAGGAAGAAAGGTGAACTAGTGATCATATTCATTTTGGCATATGTTTACTTGTAGTTTAGGCCATGCGGTACCCATTAGGGGACGCCCCGTCACTTTATACCTATCACTAGGTTATCACAGATTTTTACTTTCTTTGCGCAGGTGTTCCAAAATGAAAGTTCATATCTTCTGTCGATTAATTATTAAAATTAGCAATGAATGTCAGTTATGTTATGAATCCTACAGTTACAACTGAAGTATTGGTAATTGAATTTAAAATGACCTTGTGTTCATAGATTCAAAGTTGTAGTGTCCGACCGAAGGTCGATTTCTGGCCGAAGCCGATTAATCGGCTTTTGCAACAACCTTCGGCCGAAGCCGAAGCCGAAGGTTTAATAACCCCAAGAAATTTAGTTCAAGATTGACTAGAAGTAAAGAATTAATGATGAAGTTCATAGTTTTTAAGTTTTTAATGCTAAACAATGCTGAATAACTAATGTGGACTGTAAATAATAATTAATATCACATAAAAAAAATTAATATTAATAATAATTAGTAATCAAAGTTAAATAGTCGTACGTACCAAAGTACTTAACCAAATGCGTGTGCTAACTGCTCATTTGTTTTGTTTTGACCGGCGATGCAGGGTGATCCCGGTCAATCCCCGCCCTCCGCGCGACCACTTTTTCATCGCAATCCCGCGCATTTCGATATATTTCGTTGATTTTCGGTATTTGCTAGAAACCTTCGGCTTCGGCCAAAACTTCGGCCTATTTTAGCCGAAGCCGAAGGTGGTATTTTTGGCCGAAGCCGAAGCCGAAGCTTCGGTCGGACACTACAAAGTTGTCATTAGTGTTACCCTCGTTATATGCATTTTTGACGCAGCACTAAATAAACTCTTCTTCACGTTCTTTATCTACTAGATACCTACCTAATTTATCCATTTTAATTTATCCAAATATCCCTGTGCAACATACTTCACAGTGTTGTGTTGTATGTGTATCACACTTAAATAATATGTACGAATTTTGATTATACACCCTAAGTGACCCGTAAAGTTTAAAGGTCAGCATCCAGCTGATTTATACTAAATTAGAGCATAACATATAACTATTTTTTATTAAAAGAACCTAACCATGCAACTGTTAATAATAGCAGCTTCTATTATAATTATTTGTATAAATCCAACTGTATATGCTCTGTGTAGGAGAACAAATGATCAAAAGAATTACACATGTTCTGGTGCTAAGTTTTATCAACTAAGAACTTCGCCAAATCAGAAGGTAGGTACGTAAATATAGTAGTGATTTTACTCTCCTATTGTTGATAGGAAAACAACATATCTTCATTCAAGTTTTCTTTATCAATGAAATTTGCGATTAATGCGATTATAATTTATTCCTGCATTCCAACTTTTATAGAATTTACCTTCCAAATAGGAAGTTCAAATAGGATCAACTCAGATCAATAAAAAATAAAGACAATTTCTGAAAACAATTCTTGAATACAAAATGTAAAAAGGCTAATGGGAATTCACACATATTTAAGCAATATTTTGGTAATGTTATATTTCGGTTGTATTTTCTTCTAGAATTTATTGATAACAACTAATGTTACAAAAATCAACAGACCTTACATCTTTATATTTTCGGAATTTCAAATGTAGGCAATCACTACAAAAAATAACACAAGGACAAACTCCAGAAGAAAATACAAAGTAAATCTCAGAATAATGTGCTTTCTTACACTACAAGCTACATAAGGTACTATAATTCTACTGTGACCACTATAGTGAAGTATTCTTTAATAATCATGAATTAATATTAACATTTTGTTACAGCAAAATATACTACGGTCAACAATTGAAAATTGTAAAGAAAAAGAAATTCCAGAAACTGTTTTACCATTTCCAAATTTAGAACAATTAACAATTTCGTGTGGTTCAATAGAAGTGGTACATAAAAATGCGTTTACAAACTTACAAAAGTTGCAAGAACTCAATCTAGAAGAGAATGCAATTTCGGGATTTCCAAATGGTGTTTTTGAATCCCTACAGCAATTACAAAAACTACATTTATCTCAAAATAATTTCATGAAAATATCCCAGCATTTATTTACAGGATTGCAAGGTTTAACATTTCTTTCGTTATCTAATAATAAATTATCAGACTTTGATCTACATTCCTTTCAAGAAATCAAACAAATCGAAGAACTATTTCTTAATAATAACGAAATTAGTTTCATTCCATCGAAAACTTTTCAAACACTAAAACAGTTGATTATACTTAATCTATCGTACAACAAAATTGAATCGGTCAACGAAATATTTACATTTATGTACGAACTTAGGCATTTAAATTTGTCTCACAACGTTATTCAAAGTCTACCGGCAAACGATTTTGTCAATACTCGATTACAGATATTAGATTTGTCGTTTAACGAATTAACAGTTATTTATGAGGGCTCCTTGCCACTACAAACACTGCAAGAGTTATATTTGCAAAATAATAAAATTTCACTCATAGAATTAAGGGAAGTTAATTATTTTCCATTGAAAAAATTAGATTTGCGAAATAACAGGTTGGTATTCTTAGAAGATGAGTTCCTTACAAAGGCAACTTCTTTAGAAGCACTAAAAGTTGAGAATAATCCGTGGGATTGTAAATGTTTTGAAAAAATGGCATTCCTACGTGGTAATTTGTCTCTAGAATTAAGTTCTTCGTATCGTGACGGAGAAGAACCAATATGTGTAGTAGAAAATGTGACAGAATGCAATGTAGACAAAAATGATTTAATTAACTATTATAACGTACTTGCACGGTATTGGACGTTACGATGAAAATTTAATGTAATTAAACAACATTATTTATTATTATTATAGTTAGTTTTTAATTTTAAATTTTCACAAAATTATTTTCTAGTCATTAATGATTGTGACTCGGACTATTATAGTTTGTTTTAAAATACATATATTAAATTGTTTATAGTTAACACTAGATTAGTTAATATAGTTTTAATTGAGCTGTTTTTATTCTGTAGTAAATACGTAATTTAATTTAAATGATTTAAGAACCAAATACACAGCGCCCATAACAAAAATAGGGTATGGTTTCCTTTGCAAAATATACATCATGGTTTTTCCTTTTGTAGCAGGGTTCATGAAGAAAGTTTGATTTACTTTTAGAAACTTCATTACTGATTTTGATATTGCTACATCAAATGAAGTGGTAGGTAAATTTTCCGAAAATATTTACGTTGTACACTTTGAGTAGAAACACCCTGTATACAAACCCAATATCCAAATACATTAATACAGATTTTCCGCTCTGTTTCTGTTGACATTTGCATGTAATTAACCATTACTTTTCTGAAATTAACAAGTGTTATTATTATTGCAATAAAAATATAAAAAAGGAAATTGAAACACATAATAGAAAAGATAATTTTTTATTATGTCAAATTGTGTACAGTGAAGTTGCTCATTGAGCAAAAGATCAATCACTGCCAAAGATATCAAATCCCGTGTAATACATATGTTATGTATTTTGCTTCATGTGAAAAAACATATTAAGTTTCCAATTTTCCTTTTATACTAGACGGTGGAGACATACTCAAACCCAATTCCCCTGATTCCAACTGCTTTAATAGTCTAAATAATGCAGCAGCTTCTCGAATTCTACTAAATTCAATACAAAATGCTTGAACTTCAATAAATAATTCCTAAAAGTGTTAATATAATATGCTAGTTTACAAACTTGTACGGCTTACCTGAACATTAATGATTTTATTTCGTATTAATGACTGCAAAAAAACACAAACTAATCTTACCAACCTGTTTTGCATATAACGATCTTTAATCGTTTCACAAGTTGATATACAGTTTGAAATATATAAATGTACAAATTCCGTTGGCAAATCGACAGTTGTTGTAAGTCTGTTTACAACTTCCATAGAATGCAAGGACATCTCCATGTTAACTAACACACTAAAATATTCTGTAATTTGCTTCGATTGCATCAATTTTAGTAGCACCTCTATTGCTATTAACGGATTGTTTTCTACCAATTCTGGAAGCTGCAATTATTAGTTAGATGAATATTAAATATTACTTTACTTTTGTAAATAACCAAAAGGTATAACAATTTCTGTTGTTAAATAAAAGGTTTGTAATTGTTGTTAAATCTTGTAAAGACGCAGTAAACAAATATTCATGAGATGACTGTTCTTTTTTTGGTGAAGTTTTCAAAGCAGTACTTTGTTAAGGTCGGTAATGATAGACAATCCAAGGGTCAGGTCAGCAAAATTAATTACTCCAGTGTTTTGATTGGTAGAGAAATTTGTCATTAGCCAATTGCAGTATATGTACACCCATCACATAGCCAATCATATTTGTTATTAACAGGATCAAACATAAAACTGGATTAATATGGGATTGAAACACTAATGTAACAGCAATTACAACACGATGTAAGACAAAAACTAGTTATTGAGCAACATTTCAAAGATAATAATTAAAATTCATTATTATGCGCTAACATGATAAAAAACTAAATGTTAGTCAATAGCTTTTGGTTACTTATAAAAAAAATATTAATATGTACACCTTAGAAGGAGTTAAGCCAATGTGGTAAACTAATTTGGAATCGTTGTCCAGTTCATTTAAGAGTTGTTGCTGTTGTTGTAGTGAAAGAGCTGCTTTGTATGCTTTAGTCATTAATTGTCTAGCTTCTTGTCCTGCCATATTTGGTACACACATTGTAATATCATATGCTACTGTATGTTCCTTGGGAGAGGTTACATTAATCCACACAGGCTACAATACAAAATACGAATATTTCTTTGAAATAAAGGTTTTATAAAAATCAATGTTTCTGATATATGTGAAAGTGAGTTTTTGAGAATTTTTGAACCCTACTAAGAAGTTTCTATTATGTATGTAAAAAGTTGTGCTCTATAAGATTGTATAGGTACCTATACTATTGTTATCATTATCACATAACTTCAGAAGTAGACAGGATAGTGAGAATATTAATAAAAATTGATATCACGTTGCACAAAAATTATAAACTTTTTAGTAGATTAGTATATGTTTAAACAATGCCATTTTGAGATAATATTGTAATACAAATTTCAGCAAAATTTTGTAATTTGTTAAATAACAGGGTGAAAACTAAGTATATGAACAAAATATCACAAACTTACCTCATCCTTCGAATTCAGCAACGGTGGCGCTAAGGTGACAAACTCTGGTTTATAAATTCTGTACAGATTGTCAGAGGTTAATAGTTTTTGGACGAATTCTTCTTTCTTGTCAGGTGCGTTTTCATAACTAAAATGAAATGTTTTAAAGTTAAGTGGTTACTATTAATTTTAATTTCAATTTTCAGTGAGGGAGAAAGTGCCTAAGGAGAGCTACTTCTTTTATGGAATTTTTGACCAACATTGTAACTTAAATATTTAATTTGAAACCAGAAGGTTTCCATTAATTAATCACTATACTAGATAGAATTTGTCCTATGTATAGTTTATTTTAATTACTTAGCTTAGATGGTTAAGTCGAAAATGGT
Source organism: Pyrocoelia pectoralis (assembly GCA_036250285.1). Lineage (NCBI taxonomy): Eukaryota > Metazoa > Arthropoda > Insecta > Coleoptera > Lampyridae > Pyrocoelia > Pyrocoelia pectoralis. The sequence goes on from CM070075.1 coordinate 13,867,101, forward strand.
CATTTTATGGTCATTTTAGCAATATGAATTACAGAGCTCTCCTTAAGAGCCTTAACCATGGATTGTCAGTACATCCAATATCGTTATAATGCAGTTGCCATTTTAATCTCTTAATGTAACAATATTGTAAAAAATAAGATGTTGATCAAGTACAATTTGCCTGTTAAAACATCTTCCATCAATATATCAATGTCTATTAATTTAGAATACGTAAATTCTATAAATATACATTAATTCGTAACTGAACCCATAGGAGATATTTTTACTACATTTTTGTGTTAATATCATTAACTTGATGTGCTACAGAATTGTTGTTGAAAGATTATTAATTAATAATTTATCAAATTTTTAATATTGCTTTTAGTTTTGCCAATATATTGCAACCTTCTATATTTTTTTTATTTTTTTTTATTTGAATTTCAAAACCAATTCATTTAATTATTTTGACTACTGTCACAAATTAGTTCAACCCACAAGAATTATTAATTAGAAGCTAACAAGCAGCTAATTGAGGACATATGAAAGTCTTTTGTTTTCCTAAACAGCCTAGATGGATTATGTTAGGTTTTTCCTTATATCTTCTTCAAATATGTTATTGGCATCCATGAAATTTAAAAAAAGTTTGCATTATATCAGGAAAACTAAAATGGATATAAAAAATTTGATAAATTAATAATAAGGTCAAATTATTTCCAAATTATCTCATCATCAAATCAAAAGGTTATAAGGCGAAAACTGCAAAATTCAGTTTTCCCGCTATAGCTTTGGGAACAGTAAAATTATTAAAAACGTATACTTAACGTGATTCTTGGTTGATCTCAATATACTTCATATTTGGTCCCATTTAACCAAATTGTCAGAATTTCTGAGGCTACAACTTAACAATGAAACTCAACAAATTCAGGGTTTTCGCAAAGCATATTAAAACGAGACATTTCTTTGTTCGAGAACTGAAGGGGAAATTCTCCTCCTGATGAACATTATGGCCAAAATTGAAGTTTTTCTTTTTCATTCTGTTTGTTGTACAATACCATAATTGTAGTTTATAGATTGTACAGGGTACAAGTATGGATACATCTTTATAACTTTTGAATGAATCTATACAGAAAGGTGAAATTTAGTGATTGTATAAGAGCATGAAAACTACATTTTGAGCAGCCGGCTGCCAACATTTTCTCTTTCAAATGAGCTCACAGTTGAGCTATCATAAATTATTTTAATGTTTTAAAGTTATTCCCTCCAGGTGCATTTAACTTGAAATACAATTCATGTCCAACAAATTTCAAACAAGCCATGAGAGTTGTAGAATATTGTTAGTTAGTATTAACAAATTCTCAAGTTCATATGAACATAATAGTCTTAAGCGTAATAGATCCCATTTTAATAAAAGAACTACACCCTAAATGAAATATTCACTTGAGTTACCTATTAGTGACTTTATCAGGAAAAGCGATAACAGCTGGTATTCCAGATCGACACACATGGGATAACTCGGATTGCTTCTCAGCCAAAGCTAATTGAACAGCAGATAAATCGATATTTATTGGGCCAACAATGTCAGAATTAATTATTTGTGTTGCGGTCTTCTTCAAAATCTAAAACTACCATTTAAGACGAATATTGCTAATAAAAACAACAATAACCTACAACATCCTTTGGAACATCCGATATTAATTGTGCTATAAAATTTTTCTCCGGTGCTGAGAATTTTGGCAATTGTCCCGGATACTCTAACTTTGGTGCACCAACATTACTTTGTTGTTCTGGAGGATGCTAAAAATTAAACAATTAGATACAAACAATACTAATATTTTTACTACCAAAATATGTATAAAAACATTTGCAAAAGGAGTATTTTCTACGGATTCACCACGATATAATTCATGCAATAATGTAACTGCTGCAAGTCTTTGTTCCGGTTCCTCTAACAAGTCCTGTTGTAATAACATTATCAAACAGGATCCCACTGCAATACAACTTTTACAAGTTGCCTATTACTAACAAACTTACCTTTAAAACAGTCGCTTGCATCAAATTTTTTGTGTAAATCATTCGCTAGTGCTTCCAATGTTTGGGTTTTAACATTATTCTCATTAAGTAAACTGCATAAAAATTGTCTAACAATTTAAGCAATAATAAAACATACTTACGTCAACAAAATATCACATTGAGTTATAGTTAAAGCCATTTTATTGCAAATTTAAGAAAATTATTTAATAATAATGTAATAAAGGCATTTTGTAATTTGTTTTATTTTATTGTTGTGCAAAGGTGAAAGCACAGTATAGTATACTGTGGTGAAAGGAACTAACCGATCGGACAAATTTTATTGTGGCTATTGTACCTATTTTTCATTTAAATTGACATGTGTCAGTTAGCTTCCAGCACAGTTCCAGAAACACGGCGTTAGTGACAACGTCACCATAACCAGTATGCGTATAACTAAATTGACATGGGTAAATAACATCCTCAAGAACATATTCATGGAATATTTCCTTAAATTTCATCAAAAAATAGGGGACAATATCTTAAAAAACTTGCGCTGCATTTTTCAGATTGCGGTGGCGTGGAATATATAACAAATGGAACTTTAGTTTACCTCGTAGTATATTACGAAAGTGTAATGTCGATGTGTTTACCGACTTCTTTTACTATTCTCTTCTAATCGATTCTCACGGACAAAGCCTCACAGACCAGGAGAAAGCAAACATCTTGAGGCAGCATCTACAGAGCACCTGATCGTCTCCCCCAATTTTGGTTTTGCTTTGAAAACTGAGTTTGAGAATAATCTACACAGTTTCACCTAGATATACTCCAAGAAGACGACCACTATTACCACAGATGGCCCCACTATGTCAAAAATAAGGCCCCTAGCCTTAACGAACTTAATAGAATCGTTTTACGTCATCTACACGTATTCTCCACTTGCCCTGCCCTCGCAAGCCACAAATCTAGAAATTATACATCGTTGTAGTATTCCCATACATTAAACAAGTATTCTGTTTTGTTTGGCATGCCGGCGCTGGTTTCATAGATTTTCTTCCTGTGGTTTTTCCCGTTCGTTCCACTATTAACGGTCGTTCAGTCAGAGTTTCAGACCCTCTCTCATATGGGCGGAAGTAGGCAAATGCTTCCTTCTTGTTCTCACCTACAAGGATCCATACTTTTGCACTCATCCTCTATCTAATTTACGCACACTACTCCTCTCCTCAATACGTACTTCGGCGTTTCAATCGATCAGTTTGCAGACGACAGGATCAACAACTAGTTGTTTACAGTTTATAGTATGTCCTCGTAAAACTTTTCGCCACACTATAATCGATATTACGTGTCGCATAATTAAATTCCGTCTCGTTCTGTGAAAAAATAATTCTTGCCGCCTTTCTCTTACCCGCCAACTAATAACAATCCGTCTCAAAAAGACTAACTATGCACCCTAAACAGCTTTCATCATACACTCCAACATTCCTGATATACGACACCCCTGCACCATCCCCCACAACAACAGATCTCGTGAATGCGTTACTCTTGAGCTTTTCTCCCAACTGACCGAGACCCATATATATCCTAGCTAGACAACATCGCCTACAACTTCCGCTAATAAAATATACAATCAATTATATAACGAATTTAAATTTCAGTTCTCACCAGAAGGAACGCATACACTTCTCAAGAACTGAACCAACAGCGGGGAAAAGCAGTGCTTTGCAAAATCTAACAAAGAGAACCTATGATGATACCTACCTATGTTTATAAAAAAAATATTAAAGACGTTTTACATTAGACAATTTCTTGAACAAGAAATTGAACAATTTTTGGAACAATCTAAATTGTGTAGTTTAAAACAGCAAATTGAGTGTAATATTGTCTTGCTTTTAGATTGTGTCGTAAAAATTAAAACCTGCTTTATTTTTGAGACAATTTTTAACACAATTTGCCTATGAGTATGTGTGTAACATATTTAATACTTCACATTCCTCCTGTCTTCTTTGCAGCCACTTTGCCTGCCACTTACGACTTACTTAGTATCTTTCTTTTTTTTTAAATTTTGTACTCGCCGTTTCAATAATTTTTTAACTAAAATACTTGATACAACAATATTTGCTGAATTAACTATTTGGCTAAATTTAAATCAATTCTAGTTTTAGTAGAAAAATTGAGAAGATTAACCACGGCAAAACTAACCTCGAAGACGAATAATAAATGCCACTATCTGTCAGATTACTTATAAACACGTAAATGCGCAGAATCCCACACCAATTATTGTCCCAAAAATTGTGCGAGTATAAAACACAAATATTTTGAGCAATTCAATATTCTTCACAATTTAGATTGTTCAAAAAATTGTTCAATTTCTTGTTCAAGAAATTGCCTAATGTAAAACGGCTTTTAGGAAAAAATTCCACACGAGAATTAATTACACCTCATTTATTTATACAGTGTAAATCATACAAAACTAAGAGTTGTTAATTAACTACACCCCCGTTGTGAGGTATAACTACCTCACCAGTCGAGATATAGCGTATAATTAAATTTTGAGGCATTTAACGAGTAACAATGATTGCATCCTTGGTGTATCATTTTCGAGGACACACTTGGGCTATGTTGAATAAAAATATCGAATTACGACCACAAAACCTACTAGTACTAATTCTGACACATATCTATATATGTATAAAGAGAAAACCAGTCCCGTTAGTTTGATATCTCGCCTTCTTTTTCCAAATAAATTCATTATTTGGTGCTTATTAGATTCGTGACTACATCCACTTGTGATATAAAACTCAGATTGAACGTGTTTTAAATCTACACAAATAGTTCGAGTAAAATCTGTTCGAACATCTAGAAATTTACTCGAACTACTTTAGTTTAAAAACGGGCAGATTTATCATATATGTAATATGAGATTTATTTCAGAGAAATGTTATACCTTAGTAGTAGGGATAACATTTCTCTGATTTATTTATGAATTGCATTGAACTGTAACATAAACATAACCTATAATATTAATCATAACATTCATTGCTTGTTTATTAAAATAGTGCAATGAACAATACTTTTTGAATGTTGTTAAGAATATTCGTTTAGCATCAAAGAAGAACTCCACCCTTTAACTGTTAAAAACAACGCCGTAAAAGCAATCACAAATTTGAATTTGAGGTTATGTTTTGTGTTCGACTTTGGTACACCTACCTTGGATTAGGTGCGCGAAACTCGAGTTCGAACGTAGGTTCCAATAAAACGGAGTCATTTAAAAACGACGTGAACAAAAGTTCGAGTTATTATAAAACGACGATATAATAGATATATAGGTATAATAGATCGCTATTGGAGTCGTGGTTCTAGCATTTAAAAAACACGCCCCTTATGGCCTTATATTATTTAGATAACGCGTCCAAAAAAACAGTCCAATTCTTAATATTGGATTGAACCACTGCAGGGTTGGGCAAAATACATGCACTAACGTATTTCAAATACAAATTACAAAATACTCCTAGAAATGTATTTGAAATACAAAATACGAAATACTTTTATATTATTTTTAAAAATACAAAATACAAATATAATATTTGAAATACAAAAATACCTATACGCATACGGGGTGTTTTTTTAGGAGGTTTAGTTAGACGTTTCTAAGAAAATTTTATAGGTAGATTCTTGAAAATGTGTTCTTAGAATTCACTCTGAACCTATCGTTAACATTTCGGTGGGCAAAATACATACATTAATGTATTTCAAATGCAAAATTCAAAATACTAAGAGAGTATTTGAAATACAAAATACAAAATACTTTAGGGAAAAATCATCAAATACAAAATACAAAATACAAATGTATTTCAAATACTGTATTTTCAATGCAAGTATTTTGTGACTGCCCACCCCTGAATTGTCCACTAGACCACCATTAGACCACTGACAACTAAGTTTGTTATACAGGGTGTCTCCAAAAACACCTTACAACGCTTTAGGGTAGACTTATGGGGTAATATTAGACCGATATAACCCAATTTACCTCTATGCAAAAGTGCATCATTTCGGAGTTACAGCCCTTCAAAGTTGGTGTTTGAAAAACGTTTATTTATCATAAATGATAAACCGTTTAACATAGGAATTTGAATTTTGGAATAATAATTACCCTTATCAAAAGCTATAATTGTACAAATTTTGGGGAAAAAAGACATGCAAGAAATAGACCATCCGCATTATCGTTACTGTTAACAGTAGAATAACTTTTTAGTACTTTACTAAAATGTAAAATTCGCTATACCAGATGAAAGGAAATTTCAAAATTAATAACTTTCGCCTCTTCACATTTTATCGTAAATTATTTGGTTTTCCAGATAAAAGGAAAAATTAACGCTTGGTTTTTCTAATAAAAGTGTTTAATTGCATATTATCTAGTAGGCGTATACATAATAACAAATAAAAGTTCGACCGATTGATTCTGAATTACTTTGAATAACAATAAATTGGGTTTTTTGCCGGAAGTTTTTTTCCCGTAAAGTGCGTTTTATTTCGCCCTTATCGCTTTCCTCATACGAAATCACAAAAATCTTTCGAATCCGAAAGTTTTAGACGATTGGTTCTGAGTCTACGGCTACTAGATAATATGCAATTAAACACATTTATTAGAAAAACCTAGCGTTAATTTTTCCTTTTATCTGGAAAACCAAATAATTTACGATAAAATGTGAAGAGGCGAAAGTTCTTCATTTTGAAATTTCCTTTCATCTGGTGCAGCGAATTTTATATTTTCGTAAAGAACTAAAAAATTATTCTACTGTTAACAGTAACGATAATGCGGATGGTCTATTTCTTGTATGTCTTTTTTCCCCAAAATTTGTACAATTATAGCTTTTGATAAGGGTAATTATTATTCCAAAATTCAAATTCCTATCTCAAACGGTTTATCATTTATGATAAATAAACGTTTTTCAAACACCAACTTTGAAGGGCTGTAACTCCGAAATGGTGCACTTTTGCATAGAGGTAAATTGGGTTATATCGGTCTAATATTACCCCATAAGTCTACCCTAAAGCGTTGTAAGGTGTTTTTGGAGACACCCTGTATGTTCGAAGGCTATAAGTGCATATAAACAAGGGTTATACGCATACCGATCATGTGATTGTGATGCTGAAAATTTCGACGCTACCTTCACATCGTTTAGGTTATGGCGGTTATTTTTTTTGGAATTATGACTCATTTTATTATATATTATTTTACAACATAAATATAAAGCATAATAAAAATGATATCTATTGAAATATTTAAATTAGATTCTGATGATAATCCGATATCCACATTAAAATTAGGGGAGCACATTTTGGGTCGAGGAGCTTTGCTTGAGGTATCTACCTTTTCTCCTAGCATTTAGTAGTTTCAAAAATAAATATTTTTGTAGTGTGATGATCGTAGAGTTTCAAGGAACCATGGTGTTATAACAATAGCAGATAATAAAGCATCCATAACATCGGTATATTACAACTTTTGTAACTAGGTACATTCGCCTACTTCTGAATTTTATTTACAGACACACCAAAATCCCTGCTTTTATATTTTTGCAAATAGTAAAGCAATAACAATCTTACCAAAAGATTCTCCAGTAGATATTAGCGATGGAGATAAGTTTGCACTTTTAGCGGATCAATTTTGGTTCAAAATAAAATTAAAAAGGGATGATACTGAATTACCTTGTACCAATCTACCTGAAAATAATGATACTGGTAAGCATTTCCATAGGTCTTAACGCTTCATTGCAGCTGAGGTTTGGTAGTAATTCTGTTCATTAAATTAGTAGTGATATGTTTTACTTTTTTCAGAGGCAGAAATCACTAATGAAGATAAGAGCAAAGCGGAAACATTAAAACGGCATTGTGAAGATGAATCAAGTAATGAAAATAAAAAATTTAAGACTTTCAATAATACAGAGATATTACCTAACTTAAATGTGGATGAACAATTGCACGGTTGTACACATGAAGAGGTTCGTTCGGAATCTGACACAAAAGATAAATTAGTTAATGGTGAAAGAAATGAGTTAAAAGAGGAATCTGCACAAATTGAAAAATCTGAAGAGAAGGTTGTAGATGAGACCACGAACAATGCAATTGAACCAGAGGGCACTGCTAGTACCAGTTCCAAGAAAAGGCCGTTTAGGGATTACTGTGTTTATGGTATGCAATGTTATAGGTAACATGCTATTTTAATATTAATAAATTTGCTAAATGAAAAAGTTTTAATTTAGAAAAAGTGCCGCACATTTAGCCGACTTCAGCCATCCTGGTGATTCGGATTATGAATCTGATCCTAATGATCAGAGACCGGTATGTGACTACGGCCCTGCTTGCTACAGAAAAAATAAGCAACATCGTCAAGCATACAAACACCCAAGAGACATGGATGTGGATAATTTAAAAAAACCAGTGGGAATGCGTAAGAAATTACAAGCTCGTAATTGTTGCAATTGTTGTAATTGTAATCCATCAAAAAAACCTGATTACGAAAGCGACTATGGTGGTACATAATAATACCTTTCTTATTCGTGATATTTCTTAAGGCAAATGTTTTCAATTCACCCGTAGCTTTAATAGTTACCTTACTTCCCAATTTTATACTTGTCATTCCTTCATTTCAGAAATCATTTTTGTCATTCTTATTATATAATGTTGAAGAAGATTCCAGTCCGAACTGAAATACGCTATTGTAATTCTTTGACGAAAACCACATAATAACAGATTTATATATGAAAAATGTCAACAAAGGCTCCATCATATTAAATATCTTTATATTATAATGAATAATGAAATATGGGAACATAAGGTGTTTTCTTTTTGCATCGCCACAGGGTTGGGCACATGCACAATTATCACGTGATTAAAGTGCCTTGCGTCATAAGACATTTCTGCCTCAGGTTAATGTAAAACTTAAAATAAAGGTTTTAAAACGAATAGGGGTATTGAGAACTGAGTCAAATAATTTTTATAAAACGAATGGTGTGTATTGACAGAGCTGACTTAAAGCTACCACAAAATGCAAAAAGAAAACACCTATAGAAAATATAAAAAGAAGTAAACAAACAATAGAAGATTTTTTATAACTCAGTTGCTCAAACAACTATTCATTTTAATTGGTCATCTGTTTTCATTGCATTCCAATAGTTGATAACATATGTCAGTTATTCAAAATGCACACGAAATTGTTTCCATACTTCTTTGCTGTATGTTTTAATATGTGAGCAAATAAACAATTGATTTAGCCAGGTCATATACAAAATTAATTAATTAAGATTATAATTGAAAGTCAAATCAAGATGAATATTCATAAAATATTTGAATAACAGATATGATCCAGAATTTAAAATCTATAAAAGATTGTGGAAATCAATCAATTTGTATCTTTCGTAGTGTAAATCCGTAAAATAAAATCCACTTCCAGGGTCGTACTGTGTCAAAGTTGAAATAAAAGTCAACACTTTTGTAAGGGGCTCATCAGTACAAGAAAACCATACAAAAGCAAAAAACAACAATAAGAATAATAAAACACTTAGCAAAATGAACCAACACTACTCACTAAATTGCACATGCTGGAACACTGACAAAAGGAAAGATGAACCTGGCTATTTAAACCTATTCCGTTGGGAAAAGTGACACACCAGCCAATTGAATAACAATAGTGGCGAAAGTGACCACCCTTCGTCACAGTTGAAATTTTCGGAGTGTTTGAAGATATTAATTCTCTCGTTTGATAGAACGGGAAATGAGTAGACATTTGGCTTCTTGAAACGGAATATTGTGACTATTCAGGTTTATCTTTCACTTGTCATTGTTCCAGCGTGTGGTCCAAATTGGACACTTTTTTAAGGAAATACCCTTTATTTTAAGAAACAGAAAAAAGTGGACCTAGGTGTCTGGAGCTCAATTTTAATGAGGAAATCACAGAATTCGGCTATCTCTAATCGTTTGGCCGCTAGGGGGCCTTTCTCGAATTTAGTCGATTTCTTTAATGCTCTATAACTTTCTTGTTATTAAAGATAAGTGACTTTGGCAGAACCTTTCTTAGAGCACCTTTTCACGTGGAATCCATCACGATGGACAGGGTATTTGGTTTTTGTGAACAACTCTACACTACATTTTTTCACGCGGACCACCCTGTATATTTTTTTTCAAAAGAGTAGAATTTCCTAAATTTTGAATCACCCGATGCAGTGTAGTGTTGTTCCTCTTGGTTCATTTTGGTATGAGTTTTATGTTTTTTACTATTTTTCTTCATGGTGCCGCTTACAAAAATGGGCATAACGTCGACTTTTAGTTAAACTTTAACACAGCCGGCCACAGGAAGTAGGTTTCATTTTAAGTTGTTTATTTATTTAATAATTATAAGAAAATGAATGACTCAAACAAAGCAAGATCATACGATGCACACATAAACTGAATTTGTAGCAGTTGTAAAACATCAAAGAATATGATAGAATTATACATTACAATATGTTGTTTCAGTGATCTAATAATTATGTCATTGAAGAAAGTGTGTACAGATGATATATCTCATCTCTCTTCAATGAATATATTAATTGGGAGTACAAGAATAGTACATTTGTCATTTATAGAAACATTTAGTGGCTCTTCTTCGTTGAAAATGCCTGTAAATACCTTTTCCAAATCTTCTTTGCCAATTTTGTCTGTTTTTGCATCTTGCTTAATTTCATTGTGGCGAATACTGGCTTGCTATATTAGTAGTTTTTTTCTTCAATTAGCTGCCATATCTCGACCACATTTTTCCTGGTCAAATTGTTTGTTTTCATAATGTACGGTCAAGTACTCACAAAGGGGTTAAGTATAATAATCGTATTTTGTTTTATTTGTTTGTTTTGTCGATTAAAACCTTACCCTCTTCATTCATCTTCACACTATCATTAAATCAACACTTTATGTTTGTTATTTTTGAGTGCCCTATTTTTATATTTAAATTACCGTATTTCCTAAACCCTTTAATGTTACCATTTTGAATATATCGACATTTGTTTATTACATTTGTTATAATTGTAGCTAATTTATTTCACTACTAATTTCATCATGTCACTTGTATAGTAAGATCAAATCATGTAGTATTCATGTGGTTCATTGGAACCCCATAATTTTGATACAACATTATACATTTATTAGGGCACGTTATAGTTTAATGTACAGTATTTTAATACAAGCCTATACTTTGTTTATCTTAGTGATTTTCTTTCATACAACTTTGTTTGCCACACCTTATTTTAAAACGGTATTTTAAATTACAGTGTAATGGTTCATAAAATAAAAAAGTCTGCTTGGTAAGGATTGTTTGATGTAGTGTCTTAATAACTGTAAATTTAGAAGTTCATTACAAAAATATGACTTCAATTGTAACATTGTTGTATTTATTAGGGCCAAGGAAAAAAAACGCCAAAAAAACCTACATGGATGAGTCAAGTGAAGATGACTATGACATGGATGATCCTTTTATGGCAGATAGTAGTAGTGAATTTGAATTTGATGGTGATTCGAATGAATCAGATTCAGAATCAAGTGATGAAGGGGGCGAAGAAGAGTTTAATCGCTTACTCAAAGAGGCAAAAAGATTTACACGAAAGAAGAAAGATTGATTGTTTTAAGATTGTTAAAGTATTTTTGTATATATTGAAATGTTGATTTTATTGTACCTACAGTTGTCATTAGATAAGATTAATTTTGACATTGTAAATTTTTTTCAATGATTGTGTCATGATTCAATTGACTGCAAAACAGATTATAGAACCATTAGATTGGTTAATAGGAAAGTGGAAGTCAATAACTGCAAAAGGGTTTTATCCAACTATACAACCTTTTAATTATTGCGAAGAAATGGAATTTCAATACATCGGTCAACCAATTTTAAATTATTCTGCCGTAACGTGGAATTCTCTCGATGGGCTTCCAATGCATTTAGAAAGAGGTTTCCTTCGAATAAACCCCGGTACCTGCAATATTGCATTTATGGTTAGTCATAATCGTGGCTTAGTTTCACTTGAGGAGGGGACTTTGGATTTAAATCAGTTGAATTTGAGGAGTAAATTTATAGCTTCAATGCCATTTGTAAGGCAGCCACCTGCTATGGAAATATCTCGCTCATATACATTTTGTCCAAACACTAAGAAAATGAAATTTACTATGTGTTTGGGAACTACAAACACACCTTTGACTGAACATTTAAATGTAGAGTATCAAAAGATTACAACTGAATCTCCGGTAATGGAAGGCACGAAACCACAAAACACATATTTTAGCAGCTTCTAGTATAAATCAAAATATATGAAATTGAATCCTCGTAATTTGCAGCTACAAACATTTATATAAACGAAATCAATCACAACTAAAATAAATGCTTGTTTAGTTTTTAGTATCTAAGTATGTGTCATAATGACATAATTTTCTCATCAGCAAGTAAAGAAATTTATAGAGAAAAGTGCTGACTGATTTTTTAGTTTGCTTTCATTGTGTATTTGCTACACTGTATGAAGATAGAAGATGGCCTATGCTGAAGTGGGTAATTTGTAATTGTTCTATACAAAGCTTTATATTTTATGGTCAAGCTGTGTTTGGCTCCTCTGTGTTTGTTGCGAGACAAAAACTGCCTAGGTAAATGAACATTAAGGCACTTACGTATAAAGCAGTAACTGAAAGCACCCACAGGCAACATTGTAGACCAACTGCAGAGGTGTTCGGTGCATAAGGTCTCGTCTTAATTGGCCACCTTAAGAGGAGAAACTTCAACAAAAACCCAGTTTTTAAGGTTGTAGGCAGATTCAGGCTGAAGAGAATTACAGGGAGACTGGGAAAGATAGTATGAAGTTTCTGGGTCAGACACGCTTTCCATGATCCGTAACTCAGACCATTGATTATAAAGTATATAATCAATGCTCAGACCTAAAGAAACGAGGGGCAATTCATAGCTGACCATTCCCAAATGGAAAATGGACAGGGAGAATTCTAAATACAATTATACTCAAATCAAACAAAAATTAAATAAGGCATTGAAAATCATTAAAATTTTTGAAAATATGGAATTCTCCCTCTATTTGCCTATCCCCATGATGAATCAAGTAAGTAAAGTTCTTAGGGGTAACCAGAGACAATACTTCAACCACAGATTTCAAAGCCCATTTGGAGACAACAACGCACAGAGTCATCAGTACCCTCTATCGACTCATAGGGGAATATTCAGGAAGAAGTGCGCTTTGTCGCCAAAGATGACCCACACCACAGGAATAGGATACACAGCGATGATAAAACCCATCATTATTCATTTAGTGTAGAAGAAAAAAACCGAAACATGAGTAGGTATATCAGATAAAGCTGAACAACGTAGAATGTTTAGCCTATGCAGGTATGACGAGGGAGATGGCCACAACCCACAGCTGCCCTAGAAACTCATTTGATGGGTGTCGGGGCGGCGATGAAGAGAGTATGGAAGTTAAAAATACACTATATAGAGAAGGCTTTGTACCACACCGAAGAGTCGTCCATTACACTTTACACATGAACATGATGACTTTGCTACAAGTGAGGGCGATTAGGAACACATGAGTTTTGGAAGGATGCAGTCAGGGTCATCATAACGCAACAAAATTCCAAAGTAGAACAAGGAGGAAACAGCACTTCATCTCTTCATCATATACTCAATACTGTCGTCCATTCAGAGAGATCTACTGGTCAAATTCAAAATTGTAAGGTGTAGGTACTACACCAATAGACATAAATTAGTTGTCTGTGACATAAATCGTTGAGTGAATTTATTCAATGCATAAATAAAACACTGGGTATAGAGCACATACAAATGTATGCTGTGGTAAGGTAGGTACTTGAACTGTGCACCATGAGCATTTTCTAACCTCAATAAACCATTAATCTAAATCTAAAATGCAATCACAAAAATTTCATCCCGCTTTAGAGCCTTTAAAGTGGTTAGTGGGAAAGTGGAAGTCTATTAAGGCAGAGGGTCAGTTCCCTACTATTAAACCATTTACATATATCGAAGAACTTGAATTTGAATCGGTAGGACAACCGCTGTTAAATTACCAATCTAGGACATGGCACCCTGTTACAAAGAACCCTATGCACTTCGAGTCGGGTTTTTTACGAATTGATCCTGGTACTTCTAATGTAGCATTTATGGTTAGCCATAACTTCGGTTTGGTTTCGCTCGAGGAGGGAAATGTAATTGGTAACACTTTAAATCTAAAAAGTAAAAGTATTAATCGTATGATATTTGCCAAAGAACCTGCTGTAACTGAAATAACGCGTTCATATGTTTTTTGTCCTGATAGTAAAAGAATAAGTGTTGTTGTTTCAATGGCCACGTCTAATACAGAGTTACATGAACACTTAATTGTTGAATATGAGAAAGTGTAACACCTTGATCTTTACATACCTAACTATGCAGATGCAATAAGGTCATGTTAAATGTAAATTTGAATAAATAAATATCTATGTAAACAATAAGCTGTAAATATCACCAAAAAAATTGTAAATAACCACTATACAGGTCAGTGTAAATAACTGTAGTAAGAAATAGAAAGTTATAAATTTGTGTATTCGACTTTTCCTCCAAAATGTGTGCAGGAACCATTTAAATATGAATAATGCTTTAGAAATGTAAACACTTACATCCATAACAGAGACAATTCAATACCTACCATACCATTGATGATTGCAGTTAGTATATAAGCAGAAATTGACTAGGAACTTTAAGCGGCTTGATATAATCAATCTACTGGGCCGTTTTACTAATAAAACCCAAAAAGTAATTTATTCTGATAAGGGTTTCACCAAATAATCTATTTTAATTATAGCACATCTGTCTTCAATGTTTTATAAGAGATCATGAGCTTCTCAAGAACTGTAATTATAACGTCCACTTTTTAAAAATTGGAACACAATTTGAAAAATAATCTTCATTCTTTGATTATAACTATATTTCTAAATTTTCTGTATCCTATACCCTTTCATCTTAGATTTGGTTACTAATTCATCCATGTTTATAATAAATTAATAAGTGGACTTTTAAGACACTTCCTTACCTAACCACCTTCCTTGTTACAAATCTTTATGAAATCTGCTTTTATTACTTCTGTATGCCTATATCAATTGTTTCTCTTCTCCTTTGTAACACACGCGTTGCTTGTGTCCACGGCATTAAAGGCTTTTACTATGGATATGTCCATAGATGATAATTTATTCATCTATGCTATATGACACACATTTTTCTCTCCTCTTTGAATTATTTTTTGGCCACCAGTTTTTAGTATTTTGCTTCTGCAATTTTCACATACCATTTTATCTCTGTATTTATGCAGTGTCTGCCACTTATTTGGAACTTTTGTTGTGTTCACTAAAAAGAATTGTAATGTCTGGAATTAACTTTAACACTACTGTTCAAAATTTAAGTGCGACAAATTCCAACTGAAAATTTAGATTTGTGCAAATTTTAAAGAAATAACGTGCTGATGTAATATTTATATCTAAATATATATTATGTTATATGCATGCTAATGATCGGAATAGTGTGAAGTCTAAATTGTCAGAGAATGCCCTTACCCTCTTGGATTCGATAGCATTCTAGCCACTTTTCAAAGAAAAGTTACTACCGCCCATGAAAAATGTAGTAAAGTTTGATTAGAAAGCTAAAATACACATCGCAGATGGAAAAATTAATACCTACATCTTCATTAAAAGGCACACTCGCATTGTAACTTGGTCAAGCTAAAAGGTTGACAATAGAAAGGCTAATGGTAACAAATTTACTACAGAAATGGAATTATAATCGAATAAAATGTCAGTTATTTATGGGGATGAGATGCCCTTAAGTCGATGAAATAACTACATCTCTAACATCGGCCTTGATCACGGGGAAACTCCTTTTGAGATATGGAATGGGAGGAATGACTTGACAAGTACATTAAATCGTAGAACAATTCGCAGTGTGATATAGTTGGATACTGTGGAGGGGAATATAAACTTCGGCTTCATAAAGAACGCGAAGTAAATAATTGAAGAAATAAATGAAAATGGAAGGGGAAGATATAGGGAGTAAGAGCACAATGGCACATTTTAGGGTTGGTAATGAGAATGATAATAAATATTAGTGGGAAGAGAGGATGTGCAGCCTGTGTGAAGAGGGAAGGGAAAATATTGGGAATATGGTGGAGGAATGTGGAGAGGTAAGAGAGCAGGAGGGTGGTTGAGAGGAGGGGAGGGGATAAAATGGATAGAAGTACTAGAGAGTAGTAAGACGTATACTGTGGTAGAAGGAAAAGGGTGACAATGTTGTAGGGTAATTTTTGGTTGTTTGTTGAATGTTTTCGTTTATTTTGTTTATTGTACTAGTGGTAAAAGAATAAGATTGCTTGTATATAGTTCACACATTTGCTGATCGCTAGTAAGTGAAGGAAAAAAAGCAGCAAAATAGTTTTTTTCCTGGATCAAACAAAAAATAAACCAAACTGTTTGTATTTATTTTGAAGATCGTAGGTCAATACCATAATAAAAAGTACCACTCCGGATAATTGTTTAATAAAATGTAAGTAACTGCACAAAAAATCAATAGGTAACCTATCCTAGTACAGTAAATTAACTAAACATACCACTTACACACTCATATTGTAGATCTGACGAAGCAAAGAAGTTTGCGTTAATAATAAATTATACCCATTGACCTACGATCTTCAAAATAGATACAAACAGTTTGGTTTATTTTTTGTTTGATCCCGGAAAAAAAACTATTTTGCTGCTTTTTTTCCATGTAATAACAGAGTTATACAATGAGGTTTATTCCGAGTGTAAGAGCTGAAATGAGAAAATTACATTACCCTACTATGTATTTATGTGTTGTAAATTATAATTAAAATAGTTTATAAATTAAGGTGGAAGATGATATGCAGCTAGGATCAAAGGCACCCTCTAACAGAAGAAGATGTTCTTGCAAAAAAGTCGAAATTTTAACACTAAACTGACCGGTTTAATTAAATAAGAATAACAAAAGCAACACTTATCTGAAAACTTTAATTTGTGATAGTATTATTAAAATAGTGCCTTCATAATTGTCATAGACAACAAATATACAAGATAAACAGAAAAATACTAGGAAAATTACATCAAATATCTACAATTTCTAACACCGAAAGTTTAAAATAACATTAAATGGTGTAAACTTCTAAGTATGACATTTAAACAGTGCAATATTGTAAATACGAGATTAACAGTCCTACATTACTAAATCAAACGCTTACATCGAACTTGAATATATTGTACAATTTGCATAAAAAAACCATTCCTCATAACCAAAAGACACATGAAAGACACTTGTAAATAGAGCATCAGGCATCAACATTCACATACATATATACAAAATCTATTTAGAAAATAGGAATTCATTGAATAAATTAACAATTAGGTACTTAACTATAATCAAATGCGTCCTATCAAATAATGGGCTGTCGAACACGATTGTAATGTGTAGAGCCGAAACACTTAAGTGTACAAAAATAGCAATCCACAGGAATATAAATAACATCCGATGACACACAAAAACTTTGTGCAACCGAAGTAAGCAACAACATTTGAAATTGTCTGATGAATGTATCAAAACATGCTTGACCACAAACACAATATTTCGAATAATCGAGATAATCAACAAGAGTACGTGGTATCATTTCAAACGAATATAATAATTGAGAGTGTAAAACGCGACGAGCTGCATATTCCTTTAGCGTTCGTACAGGTAATGGCTTTGGAAAAATTGCGGCCGGATTACTCTGTTCGTTTGAATCGAAGCAATTATTTGATAAATCTAAATTTTGTAGTCGCCACGTTTTTGTACTTCCCGGTAGGACAGATATTAGGTTATTCGATGCGGTAAACAATTTCAAATGTCGTAAACTACCAATTCCCGATGGAAGGTTTTTAATTTGATTATTATCGACATGTAGAGATACTAACGAATACAATTTGACAAGTTGGTCAGGTAAAAAGTTTAGGTTATTATAACTAATATTTAACAATTTTAAAGATTTACATAACTTTCCACCTATCCATGACCATTGTTTTAATGAACTTTTACCAAATTCGTTATGAGAAAGATTTAATTCGTTGAGATTCGGTAACTTATTAATATCCGTCGGTAAATATTCTATACAATTGTGACTAAGATCTAACAAACGTAGTTGGATTAACTGTAAGATGCCACGATCTAAAGAGCATCTTCCAATATCGTTTATATGTAAAACCTCTAGCGTTCTAGGAAATCCTTTGGTTGGATAATCAGACCGTTTTACTACAACCAGTTTTTTAACAGGAGGTTTTACTGCAGTTTGTGTTACAGACATGGTGGAACACATTCGTTCTTTATCGGATAACTTATTTTCTAATGCACGTCTTAGGAGATGAAGGAAACTTTTTAACAAGATTGTATCTGCATGAATGCATAAGTCATGTGGAGGTGCCTTAAATTGAATTGTCGCTTTACCTTCATTTATAAAGCGAGTTAATACTTTGTTGATATTCTTGAGATCGTACTTGTTTCCGTTCTTATTCTGCGATGAAAATAGTAAAATGAAGTAGTCCGAAGATTTTGGATGTTTGCATAAAGCTAAAGTGGAGATCACATATTTTTTGTTGTTGTGTATAACTGGCGTTACAGATTGTAATCTGTTCACTATCAAAACACTACATGATAACTTCATTTTTAATAAAATAACGAAATCGTTTACCGCCCTGTAGAAAATTATAAATAAACATTTCAACAGCTGACAACGTTGTGAATTTTGGCGCCATTTGCAGATTTTACGCATGCCATGCGTAAGTTGTTCGAGACGCAATGTACTCAAAATCCATAAGCGTGCAGTTAAATTTAAACGAACTAATTAGGGAAATATAGTAGCGTTTTCCTACACTTTCGCCGGTCGCCGACGACTGCGACTGAGTAGCCGCGACCAATTCGTTAAAGGTGTGGTTTCGCTGGAGCTACAGTGACTCTATTACAAACAGTGGCGACAAGGGATGTATCGATTTTTATTGGCCGTGGTATATTTTGCATCTTAATGGCGGGCCGGACTGTGTTTACCTTTGATCAGCATGTGATTTTTATTTGGATTTAGAACGTTGCTAGGATACCACCATTGATTTCATAGAAACCCGCCCAAAATTTTGCCTCCTAATGGCGGATGGGTGGAGCTAATCGCTGCTTGTCGTCACTGTTTGTAATAGAGTCACTGTAGCTGGAGCGTCTGGCGGCGGCGACTCGCGACTGCATCCCCAACGTTTTAGGTGCGGACGTTTTCGAACAAGTCGCAGCATTTGCGTCTCGACTGCCCCATATACCAGTCTAGGCGCGCAGCTGTGCGACTTATCACTTTCAACCTTATATCGGGCAGTCGAGACGCAGATGCTGCGACTTGTTCGAAAACGTCCGCACAACCGCACCTAAAACGTTGGGAACGCAGTCGCGAGTCGCCGCCGCCAGACGCTCCAGCGAAACCACACCTTAAGACATCTCCAATGCATTTTAAACCTGCCTGTTTTCCTACCTGCTACCTAGTCGTTACGACCA
The DNA here is from genome assembly GCA_036250285.1 of Pyrocoelia pectoralis. Lineage (NCBI taxonomy): Eukaryota > Metazoa > Arthropoda > Insecta > Coleoptera > Lampyridae > Pyrocoelia > Pyrocoelia pectoralis. The sequence goes on from CM070075.1 coordinate 13,886,710, forward strand.
GCGACTGCTCGCTGTTCGTCGGGTAGCGAGTCGTCGGACCCGTCCGAGAGCGGTGCCGTCGACGAAAGTTTTTTGCATTTTGCTCGCCATTGCTGTAAATTATAAGAAGTTAAAAGGAGAAGGAGATTTTTTTCATGCACCTGATAACTTAATAACATTCAATTAAAGTAAAGATTTTTACAGAAATATTCCTTATTTATTGTGGCTAGAACAGATCACCTTGAGCGACGACCGCTTGAATGGGGCGGGCTAGTAAAACGGATTTGACGAATTAGGTCGCGGCGACTACCAGTCGCGGCGACTCAGTCGCAGTCGTCGGCGACCGGCGAAAGTGTAGGAAAACGCTACTTATGAGATAAGGAAACGGAAAATTAGAAAAAAACCGCTTTTCAAGTTGTACAGACCGAATAACTCTTGTTTTCAAAGAAATCCAAAAGTAGGGATTTTAAGATTTTATCAGCAAGGGCATGCGAACCCTTACGTACGAGATGGTACATTACTAGAATGACCCACAAAGTGGTTTGTGAATGACCTTACGGTCCTATCTACGTTTAAATTTTTAACTTCAATCGATTTCATTGACAAACAATTAGCATATATCATACAGTGCGTTCGTGAAAGATTGAAGCGCGTTTGAATTTCCCGCTAGTTCATTGAATAAAATTCCATATGAGCAGGGCTGGGCAAAATACATGCACTAACGTATTTCAAATACAAATTACAAAATACTCCTAGAAATGTATTTGAAATACAAAATACGAAATACATACTTTTATATTATTTTTAAAAATACAAAATACAAATACAATATTTGAAATACAAAAATACCTATACGCATACGGGGTGTTTTTTAGGAGGTTTAGCTAGACGTTTAATTTTATAGGTAGATTCTTGAAAATGTGTTCTTAGAATGCACTCTGAACCTATCGTTAACATTTCGGTGGGCAAAATACATACATTAATGTATTTCAAATGCAAAATTCAAAATACTCATAAGAGAGTATTTGAAATACAAAATACTTTAGGGAAAAATCATCAAATACAAAATACAAATGTATTTCAAATACTGTATTTTCAATACAAGTATTTTGTGACTGCCCACCCCTGCGATATGTGTAGGTACGGTATTGTACGGTAGTAACTGTCAATTCAAATACGTAATCTTTACATTAAACTGTAAAGAATTATTCGTACAAAACGTTTCAATAATTCGGAATATCCTTTAAAAAGAATGATTTATAAAATAAACGAGATTACCAAAGACAACAAAGTGAAAACAATACGACGCTACTGACCCAACTGTCAACTCCACTGAACTCTAATTATACTGGAACGCGCAATCCATTCACCAATTTATTCATTGATTCACCACCCCGATTCGAGAGAGAGGGCCCGCAAGGGTCATCCCTGTCCTTCTCTCGAGTACATTTTGGTTAGTGTGCGTTAGTTTAACGCTGTCTGCTCTCTTACTCACGGTGCATGTGTAAAGCGTTACGAAATGGACAGGAATGACCCTTGCGCGATATCTCTCTCGGCTCGCGACGTTTCTATGGCAGAGACCGCCAGTGAGCGTTCCAGTCCAGTATAATTAGAGTTCAGTGGTCAACTCACTTCGTTCTAAAATAGATAATAGAGCCCAGTGTGACGTCAAAGCCCGTATAACCACAATGTACAGGTTTAAAATAAATATATCTATTCGATATAGACAGCTCATTTTGTACTATATCGAATTAAAATATATAGTATATATGATAGATCTATACATAAACTTACTGATGCAGTTCGGACTATTTTCTTATAAAGATTCTATATAGGTACTATAGTTACAACCTGTACATACCGCGCGTGCTCGCCGTCTCTATTGTACCTTTAGCATCACTTTACACACGGCTTTACGCTTTACGCATGTCGTATATAGATCTTTCACAGAAATCTTTATACTTTCTCGTCTTCATCGTTTTATTTCCATGTTATTTTGCTTGTTTGAATATTTTATAATAAAATGTCCCAGCATTATAAAATTTATCAATTTGAGAATAGTACATCAATTACCGTACTGCCAATTAAATGGGTGTCAAATAACACAGTAAGTATCAGTATAAACATGTGAACACGTTTTCCAATTTTTTTTTATAGGTTAAGTATGATAGCAAAAAAGCCAGCGATTATATTAAAAACGACAAATTCCCGTACAAAAAATGGCCCTCCTATAAAGTAAAACCAATTTGTAATGAAGTATTTGGTAAGAAAAAAATGTGGTGTGTTATATAAATAATGAAAGTACTTTAAATCTTAGAATCGTTGGACGAAGCTTATAATGCTGAACGAATGCTCCTAGACAAAAGTGAATTAGATTCCAGTGATCTAGAAAATATTCATAACCCAACAATATTACAAAGGCATAAAAGAATACCAAAAATTCCGTCTTTAAAAGGATTTGTAACGTCGAATAAACCCCAATCCGAAACGAGCGATGAAGAGATTCAAGCAATCCCACCTGCATATTCTTCTAATTCTGAAATTGATCAAGTATTAAGTGTCAATTTACACTGCAACACTGATGCATTGTCTACGATTTCCGATGAAAATGTTACAACTTTAATTGGAAATGACCCACTTGAAGTTATAGAAACTAAATCGATGAATATAGCTAGTTCTGATGACATTATAACTTTGCAAAATACAGTAGAATTACAATCGGACAAAATTGATCGCCTAACTGCAAAGGTAGAAGAGCAGAACGAAAAATTAGAAGCGCTAACGAAATCCATCGCAGAATTGTTAAAGAGAAAAAATAACAATGTAGGAGTGGTACTATCAAAGGAACTTTTAACATTTACGCATTGTGAGCTTCCAATTAGTACAATTGATGGGCTTCAAACATTAGAAGTGAAGCTACGTGAGGAAAAAATAGTGCGAGATTTCGTAAGTAATTGGTATAGTAGCAAATTTTTGAATTAAATTAATGACTTATAGAAACAATATTTACTACAATTAGGGGGAAATAGTTTAAAAAACTCTGTCAAAATTATTATAAAACAATTATACACATTAGACTTACAAGGGAGAATGAATTATACTGGGAGAGAAGGAAAATTCAGTACCAACAATTTACTGCAAACAAAAATTATACTGGGTAAGTTCAATATCGTTTTATTTAGTACAAGTACATGTTTTTTAATTTTTGAATTTAATTATGTATATTGTTATAGAAATAATGCAAATGAACAGTGGGAAAACTACAGCTCTAGCCATCGACGAATACATGTACCACATGCAGCATGTGAGCGATAGAGTTCGAAGTAGTAAAAGAGCAGAAAAAAAAAGGGCAGCAAGAAATGAAACGAATTAAGTGCATAATACATTAATTTATTTGGTTAATCGTCGATTATATTTTATCGATTTGAATATAATAGTTTTAATGTATGATTTAAAGGAACAACAAAAAACTCATTGTCAGTAGTTGGAAAGCAACACATTTTACATAAAATATCAGTAACATTTACTGTTACTTCATTCTCAAAATTTCCTATAAAGAAATAAAAATTTTCTAATTGTAAGTATTTTGTATCAATTATATGTTTAGTTTTTTTAAATGTTTTACCAACGACTATTTGTACATTATTTATAGTATATGTAAAATATTTAATACAAATTATTTGCATACTTTTCAGCATGACACAGTTGTTTCCTTTTAAATTTGCATGTAGTTTAAAATTAGAAAATTTTGCTGTATAAAATTTATTGCTGTTTGGTATAGGCCGTAGAAAAATTACTTCATCTGTATTGTTCTCGTTAATAGATGCATTTATTCGACTCATTTCATAAATTCTGTTGCTGCATTGTTGTAATGGGCGGTTAAACGAATGTAACATCTGTTTGATTACTTTAATAAATGCTTCAAACATGTAACAGCTATTTTCATCTAAGGGTCCAAGATATCGGGCATCTTCTGCAATATGCAAAAGACCATGAATATTGTAAGAAGCATATTTTTGACCATACAGTTTTATAAAATGTTTAACAAAATATGTCAACAAGTCATTTGCATATTGGTTATTAGAAGAATAATATACATGGGATGTTAAAATTCGTACAGCCAAACTTAGAGTCATAAAATGTACATATGCTGAATTTTTTAAGATACCTTTAAGAATAATTGGCCCAGTATATAATAAAAATACTCGACATTCGTTAGCCTTAAAAAAATGTGCATACTTTAACGTCCGTGGTTTTCTCTGAAATTCTTTAGGCGTATAATTATAGCACATTTTTATACGATCATTAATTTGACTTATTTCGCAGGAACTTAATTTTTGAGGGTTGGGTTTACCTAACCAAAGTTTTATTAATTTTTTAACAACTCCTTCGTCAATAAGATGCATTTTATCCAATGGAAAACACTTAATCATATCTATTGGAAGGCGTTCTAATACACTTTTGTCTTGGTTTGTGTGATGGCCAATATCGTCGGAACCAGATATCATTTTTCGGTTTCTGAATAACACGTCTGTTCGTTGAGGTGAAATTAAATCTATATATACAATGGTACTCGAATTTTCTACATTTACGCCTTTTATGAAGCATTTTGTGCAACAATAATAGCCTCCGTGCGATTTTACACCTTTAAGACAAGCCAGTGCTGGAGCGTCACAAATAAATGCTTTAATTTCGACAGGATACATCTTATCTTTCCAAATATACGAATTTGTTATCAAATTTTCAATTTCTTCAACAAATTCCATTAGGAAGTTGTTAAAAGATTGTGGTTTGCTAGGACCAGCAAATATACCTATTGCAAATACATGTGATTTATCAAAAGCATTGGAAATATTGCCTAAAATAGGCCAAAAAGTACAACCACCACTTAAAGTAATAGGTGTACCATCAACATTAAAAGAAAATTGCAACTTTTCCAACTTTACCATCCTTTGCTCGTTATTTGTAAACAATATATTTAAATAGTTTTTTATACCCAAATGTACATAATGTCCATTATCTAATTCTCGCACATTTGCACTTCTCGGAGTCTTTAATAAAGCTCTTGCATCAGTAGGTAATTCTACGTGATTGCCATCATGCACTAATATTTTTAATAGGTTTGAGACTTCGGTTAGCTTGATATTCCCTTTTATTGCCCACTCTCGTAATTTATCTATAAAGGTGTATTTTTTGAAATCTAATATTACAGTATCCTGATTACTTTCAACTGCAGAAAAGACACTTGCGTCACTATTATTACCATCTGATGATTCTGTACATGTATCTTCTACATTGGTATTTTCAAAAATTGTATTGTTCAACTCAATATTTGTACTTTGAGTATAAACAATAAGGCTTTTGGTTATTATTTGTTGCCGTTCTTGTGGTTCTCCTATATGGAGTTGTTTATCTGCAATTTATTTACTTTTAGGTAGTATAGAAAACACAAATAAAATTTTACCCTCAATTTTTGAGCAATGCTGATGCCGTCGTCGTTTAAATCGTTTGTACTCATCATTAATCTTACCGGAATTTCTTTTTGAGGACATCGTTTAATTTTTTCTTGAAAACAGAATATTCCGCAATAGATTTAAGGAGCTCGGTGGTCAAGTGGTTCTAAGCGTTGTTTCCTCTTCAGCAGCCAATACACTAATGAAATGGTCCGATGTTCGATTCCCGTCGTAGGATAAAATATATTTGGTACGTATAAGCTTAGGAAGCTTAGGTTAGATAATGACCTAAAAATTCTATGTAAACAACTGTAATAAATACTGTACAAATACCACAATGTGACACAATACATATGCGCGCCTTCCAATTTTACAAAACCTTTTAATTTGCGAATTATTTATTACAAATTAATCCAATTTATTTTTATAGTGGGGGTATATAGATAACGGTCGTTAATCTGTACTAAATCTTTATTTATTTCTTTAGAATTCGTAACTGCACTTTACAGATTGAATACAGGGATCTATATTCCAACTGTATGTAGATACTATCTAGTCTTTATCGATATATTAAAGATGGCCTATACAGAAATAAAGATATTTGATACAGAAATTATATAGAGTCTATATAGCTGTGTTATACGGGAGCTGACTGGGAAATTTAAAATTTTGCACAACCCGTATTTTTATGTCGAGAAATGGACCCTTAATGCCACGTTGTTAAAGTTAACCTAATAAGTTAGTATTGTTGTTGTATAGTAGTTGTTGTAAAAAGCAACCAACCAACCAATCAACCAAAAGACATTAAAAAAAGAAACAGCCACGTTCACAAATTAAAGAGAAGTATAATTTATATGGTGCCTCTACCACCTTCATTAGAAGATTTACGCTAATTTATTGCCAACAAAAGCGGGCATATGTAAAGTATTGCCTCTTAGGAGCGGTGATAAAGGCACGATAAAAGATAAAGCATCCAACTGCTTTATTTTTTGTTCTAAATGTTAACTATGGATGTGTACAATTTGTGCTGTATATTCAGCACTTCCAACAGCTCATATTTCCTTTTTTAAAAGTTCATTCCATATAATTCAGTGGTCTGAATTATATATGTATGTATTGAATGTTGTGGTGGACTGGACTAAATAATAGCCACTAGGCGGCGCGACAAACAAAAGTGACATATTTTATGACATCCCTTCATATCCGCTTCAGCCACCGCCACTGCTTTCCAATTTTTTTTATAGTAGAACTAAAAATTATACATCCGTTTGTTTCTGTTTTTATGAAAGAAATAAGATGATGGATGTGAATGAATTTAACACAAAAGAAGCATATTGTGATAGAAACTAACTATTATTACGAAAATAAGTAATTTAACATTGGTATTTTAGCCATATATATGATTTTAGCATTCATGCATATGCGTAGCCTAGCCACCATTGATGCGTGACGTCACGTAAAATAAAATGTCGGGTAAGACATTAAAATGTAATTGTTACGAATTTATTAATGATTTATTCTTGTTGTAGATTTATTTGCTAAAATTAATTGCACATATTGTCAAGAAGAAATAAACGGATTGAGAGTACAATGTTGCATTTGTGTGGATTTTGATATATGTTTGCAGGTAAGTTGCAAATTATTGCCGAAAGAGGACGCTTTGATAAAAATGAGGCAAATTTAAATTGCAGTGTTTCGCTAATGGAGCCGAAATAGGACCACATCGCAATGATCATTCCTATAAATTTGTGGTAAGTGTGTAAGGTTATTGTATTTTTGCTTATAAATGCAACGCAGGACCATGGAGCTGTTAGTATATTCGGTGGCAGAGGTAATTGGACTGGACGGGAGGAGTTACAGCTATTAGATGCTATGGAGTTATATGGATTTGAAAATTGGGATTTAGTCAGTAAGCATATTGAAACACGTACTCCGGAAGGTAAGCACAAAGTAATTGGTTGACTATCATGAAAGGGTATCGTAAAACTAATTCACTATGGTACATTCAGATTATAGATGTTAAAATTGTCACTATTCACTTTTTTGACTTCATACATTAAATGTAAATTTCTTAAAAAAAATATTTTCATTCATTTTATCTTGATGCACAGTTTTTTAAAGGTACGTAATACGTATCTATTCTGTGTATATTCCTGGTTGAAGGTATTAAGTATATAATTTAAATAAATACTGCTCAAAGATTATTGAACATCACTGGTCCCAAAAATATAGTTATTCCCCCACTGAGGCTACATGAAAATGATATTGAGCTTCAGAAAACCATAAAATTTATGATGTGTGATAAATGTCTCAGTGAAACTAAAAAATATTGTCCACAAGTGATGGTAAAATCTCCCAATGTACTTCTATTGTTCACCATTTTCCCCAGCTAACTTGATCCATAAACTAAAGGCTTTTTACACCACTGGTCCCAAATGATGACCTATATTGTAAATCTCAGTTTTTCCACTTCTTGTATAAGTTAGGATAATACCACAGATCCCAAATGATGATCTAGCTAGATCATACAACCTCAAAATTTAGCTATTGCCCATTAAGGAGTTCATTTTACACAAGCATTTGAAGGTGTGTCAGCTTTGTTCCAGTTGCATTACAAATACAAAGAAAGTTGAAGAAAATCTTTTGCAGACTGGTTTTTGCGCATGCAAAAATGCATTAATTGCAGAGGAGAATACGTTGAAAAATTGTAAATCATTGTTTTTCATCTACTTTTTAAAACTCAAAATTCAAAATTTACATCATATAAAAATTAGATATTTACAAAAAATGCTCGAAATGTTTTCCTTCTTTTTCAATACGTAAACTGAAACGGCGTCCAATGGAACCAATAGATCTACCGCTACTTGATATTTGGACAAAAATAACATCGAGTGTGAACATTTATGCGCTACTAGATTAAAATGTTAGTTTGCCTTTTGATAGGGAAACAAAAATATTTAAGAAAAACGAAATACTATCGTCAAAAGAATGTTTTTAGGATCCCAATAATAAAAAAAAATGATGGCATTCCATTTAAAAAAAAAAGTTGAGTCGCCATTTTGAAATAATTCGTTCAATTAAAAATCTGATATCACCATAGTGTAGACTGTGTAGAGAATGTCCTGAACCATATTACTGCCAAATATTTTGAAAGTAGCACCCATAGTGTGGCTAAAAAAAAATAAGGCGCTTACTCGGAAACAGGCTGTATACAAAGGGTTCCCAAAGGAAATACTTACAATGGAATGGTAAACCAATACAAAAACCAGAACGCCTCATCGAAAGCAATTAGACACAAATGGGGAGAGGTAAAAAATTAAATATGCCCAATACAGCAACGTGACTCAACATTTTTTGTTTTTTTGGGTTCTTCACCAGCATTTTATGTTTTGTGTTTTTGTTACACTTTTTTTGTATTCGATAGTATTTTTTATTACGAATTTAAAAATGTATTATTACACATTATGGTTTTAAAGCTAATTTTTAATAAATATACGGATTAATTTTAGTATTTGATACTATTTTTTTTATGTACAAATTTAACAACTCCAATCTTTTAAACCTTAAATAATTATAATAACTGTTCAAATAGGTTGCCTGTTATTTTCTGGACATAGGTTTACTGAAACTTTTCTTAAAAATTAGCTTCAAATCCATAATATGTAATACATCGTTAAATTCGTAATAAAAAATATTATCGAATACAGGGTGTTTGGTTGTTTGCGGCGATATATGTATAAAAAAATAAAGTTGATGATGGTTTCTCGGAGACGAAACGTCGAACAAAAAATTTAAAAACACCATCTAATAGAATTCAAAAAGTGACAATGAAGAAGTATCTTTGGTTTTTAAAAATCTTTTAAAATAAACAAAGGAACTACGAAAAAAGAAAAACCCAAAAATCACATTTTGTTTTAAATCTCGGAAACGATAAACAATAATGAACTTTTGCAAACTACATGTGAACATGCCCTAAATTATGCAACTTTTCTCTAATTTAACTCCCTTCGTATCTCTTGCCGTTTTCAAGATCCTATTGTATATTTATTGCCATTCCATTTCATTATTTGTTTCTTTAATTTAATGAATTAAGTACTTAATTTCATTTCAGAAGCGAAAGATGAATATATCTCAAGATACCTAGAGGGTAATATAGGTAAAGCAACATGGGCTGAAGTAGCAAATCGTAGGCCAATTATAACTGACCAGACGCCTGAGGATAGAGGGCCACTTTCACCGTTAGTAACAGCAAGATTGCCTCCTTTGGATGTAACACCTGAAGAAGCCAGACAATTAGGGTATATGATGCATAGAGACGATTATGACAGAGTACTAAACATTTTGAATTCATTTGCTATGACTTTAATTTTGCTTTTTAAGGAATTTGATATGGCAGCAGAACAATTAGTAACCTCTCTACAACTAAATGTACACGAAGATAGTAATACAGAAATTGCCTTAAAATTAGCACAGGTGGATATGTATACAAGGAGACTAAGAGAGAGGGCGCGACGTAAACGGGTAGTAAGAGATTATCAATTAGTTGCAAAGTTTTTTAGTACTCAAAGAAAGGAACTTAAAAAACCCCTAACCAAAGAACAAAGGTAATTATTATTAACACTTTCTTACAAATAGCATATCCTTTTAAATCTCTTTAGGGAACTACGAGATAGAATGAGAGTATTCAGTCAGTTTTTAACAGCCGGTGAACACGATCGTCTTATAGCAAGTATAGAAAGGGAACGAGAGTTGAGATTTCGAATTTCGGAATTGCTTAGGTATCGTAGTCTTGGCCTTACTACACAAGAAGAAGCTATACATTACGAACAGCACGCTACTTTCCAACGCCAACAGCAACTCAGACAAAATAAGGCTGTAAGTTTTGCTTTAAGTTTTGTGTGAATTGTGCATTCTATACTTCAAACTTCGATCCTGTTGAATCCTTCATAACTTTCACTAACGACCATTCATTAACCAATTAACATTAAGGACTTGTGACAATTTCTGCACAAAACTAACAGTGATGCACGTTGGTATGGTTATTACATTGATGTATCGTAAAATTAATTTTTCCTACCATCATGGTTTGGTTTGTGTGCAGGCTAGAGTTAACAGAAAAACTCATGTGAACAGATCACACAGATTGTATCAGTTTGCATTTCACTTAGGGCAGCAGTGGCTATGCAGTATCAATTCAGGAAAACCAATTCAAAAACGGGTAAGCTATTTTCATGTGATTATTTCAATGAGTTTGTTGATATTTTATCATTTCATTTGAAAGAAAAGTCATAATTCCTCTTTTGGTATGATAACTTAATTTAAAGAATTTGTGAGATATCTGATGTTAAATAACATGCCATTTGCCATTCTATGATAAAATAATTTGCCGAACTTTAATAAAACTTGAAAATTTATAAATCTATAAAAAATGAGTGTTTACAAATTTTACTTAAAAATTCAACTTTATGTATTGACAGAAAAAACGAAAAAGAATTAGGTTTCATAGACAAAAGATTCACGTGGCTTCACGACACCGACTTAGAGATCAACTCCTACAGCAGCAACAACGGCAGCAACAGCAGCCTGGATAATGTAGTACAACCATCTGTTAATTCTCTACCGCATGGTATTTTGTTGTCTCAGTATGAAATACAAGTACGAATAGTATTTTTTAATTTTGTCTGGGACGGTCTAGTTTTTTGTGTGGCATAACTATAATATCTAAAATTGTTTCTACAATTGATGTGAAAATTTCTCCGCTATAAAATTAGATCCTCCCCATAAAATAATTGTTAAAATTTTATTGTAATTGTGGGTTGTTTCAGCTTTGTTCTTCATTAAATTTAGAACCTGTACAATACACGACGTTGAAAACTCTCATTATTCAGGTAAGAACTGTATATTTGTGATACGCATTTGTACTCAAAAATGTGTTTATGTATGATTGTGCACATTTCGTGCAAATCTAATTGGTTGTGATGTCTTTTCATAGACGTTGGGTTATCGTTGTCATTTAATAAGTCGTTGAAATGCCAAACCATTTATTTATGTATTTTGGCACTAAGAACATAACAGGTCATTCCAATAACAATTTTCATGTAAATAATACAATACAATAGTGCAGAAATTAAAAGGACCAAAAAAAAATGAAAAAAAATTGATAAGAAATATTTTGTGGTGGTTTACATATACAAAAATTATCAAACTGATTTGAGTCATCACAGAAAATATTTGCTCATAGAGTAAACACACAAACAAAAGTATACGAATGAAGTGAAAGAGAATGTGCCGTTTCTAAGGTTCCAGCAGCACACGAGGGCTCTTCATTCAATCAAAACTTTCTTTGTTTTAGGATCATTTGGTGTCTAACAGGACAAAACCTACCGACTCTGAACCTAGCTCAAGTGATGTCAGCATTCGTGAAGCAGTAACTCAATATTTAAGTATGAGTGGTTGGCTTCCGGGAGTAGTCGTTTGATCTCATTTGTTAAATCAATTTTATTATAGTTTCATAATAACATTTTGTTACTTTTCATGATACATTATTTATACTTTTACCTTTTATTGCATGTAAGTAGTTATCATTTTTGATATTTTACAAGAAATGCGGGTCCTTACCTTTTATGTTTTTAATGAATATTTATCCCCCTAGTAGGGACACTTTTCTGAATTAATCATTAAGTTTGTATTGTATATAGATAAATAATTTGTGATAAATAGATAAAATAGCATTTATATTCATAGCAAAATTTAGTATATAGTACGTCTTGTTTTTATACTTGCACACTTCTATAGGTAGAGGTTAGTGTGGTTTCCTTTTACCGTTGTATTTCATATCTTGAGAAAAAATTTTATATTTTACTGTACTGTACATTTTTTTGAATCCAGCAATGTTAAAGCATTTTTGTTTGTATTAGTTTCTAGTATAAGTACATCAATATTATAAAGAACTTTGAGAGCTGACTTGTTATGCTTTTATATGTTCCAATAGAGCATGTTTGAGATATTAAACTAAAATCAATTTATTTTAAACGAGTAAATGTTTAGTTATGCCATTCAATGTTAAATTGAGATTAAAGATTGAAAACAGTTAATAATTTGTCGTTTTTTATCGAGTATTACATGTATGTATCTATAGTATTTTTGTGTACGGTACTGCATGTATTTCACTTACACTTACAATAAGTATGCGGGCATTAAAACGATAGTGTCTTAATATGCAGGGCAATGAGTTACATTTCAATTAATCAATGTAGGTGTTTCTTGCAGCTGTCATTGTTCAACTTTCTTAACTGCCATTACCTCCTTCTGTTCCCAAAACTTCTTTCCTAACCTGTTCTATTTCATCTCTCACTCTCCCTCATCCTTTTAATTTAATTTGTTCTTTACACTTTTTTCAGTACTCCACCTCTGTAGCTACTATTTTATAATGGTCCTGATTTGTATTACCCACTTCACAGGGCTAGTTTAATTCAACCGATAGTTTGTGTCAAATTGAGTCTTACAAACTAGAGTTGACTTCTAGCCTAGGGTTGATCTGACAATTTTACCAACCCCAATGGTGTTTTTGGCTTGATAATGGGATCAGGTTATCCCGAAATATGTTGCCATCTTAATCGTATCACAATTTAACTTTATTAAATTAAAAAGTTGAAGGGGAAGGTTGTGCGTTATTTTTCAATTGATTCATCTATCCCCCTTTGAGAGTTCCTGAACTTCATGATGACCCATATTGGTTGGTTGTTAAATGAGTGAATTGTAAAACTGTCAGTTGAGCCCTAGCCCCACATCAATCCTAGTTTGTGTGACTATTAACCGCCAGTTGAACTCAACTGGCTGTCAGTAGTGTATTAAAATGTAATTGTCGCATAACTTCTTTTTTGTCAGAGCTGGGAAAGATACTTTTAAAAAGTATTTAAATATTAAATACAAAATACTTTTACTATCAATAAAGTATTTAAATATTAAATACTTTTTTGAGGGAAAAGTATTTAAATAAAAGATCCAAAAGTATTTAAATACTGTTTGAAAAATAAATACTTTCTGAAAGTATTTAAATACTAAAAATATTTAAATACTTAGTTAAAGTATTTAAATACTAAAAGTATTTAAATATGACAAGTATTTAAATATCAAAAGTATTAAATACCATTATTGAAATATTTTTAATATATTTTTTGGCCTTGGATGAGATGAGGTCATGTAAGGTCATTAAAGTATTTAAATATTTTAAAAGTATTTAAATACTTCTAAAAGTATTTAAATATTTTAAAAGTATTTAAATGCTTCCAAAAGTATTTAAATATTTTAGAAGTACTTAAATACCTTTTTAAATACAAGATACTAAATACTTTTCAAAAGTATTTAAAATTTCAAATATAAATCCTATTTTCAAAAAGTATCTTAAATATAAGTATTTAAATACCTTTTAGTATTTAAATACTTGAAAGTATTTAAATTTTGAAATACTTCCCAGCTCTGTTTTTTGTTACTTACATCTATCTCCCACAGTAGGTGTTTCATTAAATTCTGAGATGGAAGTTTATTTGAAGTTCTCTCCGTTTTTATGATAGTAAAACCACAAACTTATCTGTTGTAAAACCCAAGAATTTAAACTTTTGGGTTTCTCTTATAACTGCTGCAAGATATTTTATTTTATTGAATTTCATGTCTAATGAATATGTAATGTATTCTTTATTTACATTTTCCTCACCATAGTTTCTTTGTGACTTTTACAATTATCTTTAAAAGGACGATATGGAAAATCCTTGTAATAAACTCTTGTATGTTTTAAAACTGTCAAATTATACAAAAGTATAGCAGACAGCTTTTATCATTATAATCTTAGTGAAATAATGAAAAGCTATCCCATAGTATCGTCACAAATAGTGCTCAAACAATCTGGAATCCTATCTATGTAAACCAATAGAATCTAAAATCTTTATAGTCATTTTGGCCGTTCCATTTTTCTGCAATAAAAATGGCAATGTGTCTTCTGAAAGCATTTAATTTAGAATCTTGAATGTTTCCATAAAAAACATCACACTTGTGTACTCTGTAGTATCGAAGAGGCTTAAAGGCTTTCGGATCGAGTATCGGTAAGAGGTTTTACACTCATAGGGGATACCGGTGCTTCTCCATAAAATCCGCCGCATCGATAGGCAGAGGAAAAATTGAAAAGTTCGCGCCGATAAATTTTGGTTGTATGGAAGTTGATGTGCTTTTCTTTTACAATAAAATACATGGGACGGTTCTTTTTTGCTTTTCCAACACATTGACCACTGTTTTTAAAAATAGCTTTGAATGTCCAAAATGCGTACGTATTACTTCGATATTGATGGATCACTTCAATGGTTTCGTGACAGCGTTGACAAATGGATAGAGGGAAGGGTTAGTGAAGGAGTTGTGAATGTGGGCGAAAGGCGACCGGCGAGAAAACGTACTTTGAACGCAATTATTTTGTATACAGAAATAGATTCTTCACTTTGTCGCCGTACTCATGCTTTGACGATGGACTCCGGTGTATCATCACCTTGGCACCTAAATATGCGTATCAGCTTTTATGACGTTGGGCCTGACTTATGTAATTTTTTAAACACCAAGACAAACCATCCAGAACAAAAGGGTAAGAAGGGTAAGGGTTCGTGAGGTTGTGAGCATAATATGGAGTTTGATATGTAACGTGCAAAAGTACTCCATCTTCTATACTTTCATTTCTGTAGCTTACTTTTGAAATGACAGCAAACATCCACTTACGAAATATGTACCTACGGTAATTGGTACAGTAACGCGCATCAACTATAGGTACTTTGGTTTAACACTAGACTAGACCAAGAAATATGAACCGCAGTGATGACAGTACCCATCTTTTTACAGTTTGATGTTGTCAAATAGGTCATTAAAGTTTTGCTTAAGCATTTATTTAGTAAATTACAAATGCCGGTGGATACTGACTGAGCTTAGACTATAATTTAACGATGTATTATTTATTATAAAAATAGTGGCCAAGGGAGGTTTTTTTTTATATTTTCCATTATAAGAATACCTATGTCAGTAATTATATTTATAGTATTTAATGTTAACCAATATGTTAATCTGATTGCTAAAATATGACAAATACTTATACGTAGTGAAACTCCCATCTAAGAAATTTTGATCTATTAGTAGGTAATTTGTCAAACTGATTGGATGGTGGTAAAATATTACAGCAAATCTAATATAATAGTAAATAGCTTTAACTACGTTTGAAAGTAAACGGGTAGCACCATCAAGTAAGTACATAACATTTTTAAATTTTGATTCACGTTAAGTAGGTAAGTTAAGTATTAACATAAGTTGGCCCCAAAAGTTCATTCAAATTGGTATTAATTTATTTATTTGCGGCCTCCTCCTTTTCGCTTATTGAATTCGTAAGTCGCACATTTAGGTATATGCCTTTCGGCTGCGCTTTGATTGAATTTTCTTCCGCAATGTGGACATTGTACATAATCTGGGTTTTCTGATGGAGGAGGAGGTGGTAAATCAGATAGTTTTCCGCCCTTAGCAACGTGAGCTTGTGCCATTTTTGCTGCTCGAATTGCGCCTATAAATTCTTCATGTTTCTTACGCCAGTTAGTTTTCTTTACAGGTGCAGGTTGTGGCTGTGATAAGAAAAAAATGATTAATTATTAGTAGGTACTATACTAATTCCTAATAATAACTATGTACTATAGTATCACTACAGCTAATCGCTAAGTTCTAACATAGCGGTTCGACTACTTTCCAATGGGAAGATACCACAGCTGTGAGGTTTCTATTATTAGAGAGTGCAAGTGCACAATGAAAGGGAGAATTCCTTATTTTGTAGTCAGTAATTGTAAAAATTCAATTTGAGGTTTTTCGTTGAGCAAAAAACTACTTGTAGTCATGTATTAGTAATTACCATGCCTATTATTTCGTTATGTTTACCTGATTTTGCTGCTTTGATTTAGAATTGGATAGATTCAGTTTCTAACAAAATTAAAATAAAAATTAACAAACGACGAAACGTGTTACATGTACTTTCAAAACGTAAAAATTATATCAAATTAACGTGAGTAAAGAAATTTGCATAAGTACCTTTTGTTGTAAAGATTTATTTGGCTTTCTTGTATATGCTTCAAGTTCTGTCCCTACAACACGATGTTTAGTGGCGTCATAAACTTTCCTCTTTTTCTTTCCCGTTTTTGCACAAATATCTTCATGAGTTGCTAAACGGTCTTCGGCAAATCTTCGGTTACAGTACTGACAGGCCTGCAAATCATCTCTAGCAACATTTGATGCCGCTCTAGGGTTTTGCTTGGATGGTGGTCTGCTTGATGTCTGAGCACGTGCAGAATCGACTTGATTCTAAAATATTTTAAAATTTAACTCTTTCCATACAAATTAACTTAAGTACTGACCTTAGCTGGAGACTTGGAAGACATAGCCACTGGAGAACTTCTATTAATTTGACGACTTGGAGAGGGAGGCGTGAAGGTTTTTGGTGACGGAGAAGTTTCTTTTGTTACTGAACTTTTAGAAGTAGTTTTGACAATCTTTTTGGGAAAAGGCTGAAATAAGAAAAAGATCTTTAACTTGCATACACATAGTTTAATTCAACGTTTTCGTCCCAAGATACAGGAGGGAGGGGTTTCGTTAGGACACGCCTTGGTACAGGTGTATTTACTGTATTATTGCGTTCTACACATTTCTGCAAAAATACACTGTGTATTAAGGTATTAATAAGCATAATATATCCCACATTTTTAATGCAATGCTTATTTTTTATTGATCCTTTAGTCAAGCTTGGTTCTTTACAGGTTGAAGTTTTAATACTTGTACCACTCGATGTTAATACTGTTTGCTGTAACAGATCGTTGATAATTAGATAAACCTAGTAGATTATACAAATCAAACGTTTCTATTCCAAGTAGTATGAAGTGAAGATATTTGACGGAGTTCTTTAGTTGGGTTTTTTGTCTGGTTTTTATCGGACCTCTGAAAATAACTTTAAAGTGTTACTGTTACCTATCTTATACAGTTCAGTACGAACATTTTTACCGAGCGAGGATGAAAGATTATTTATTTTATTTTGGTCTGTTGGGCGTTGCTGGAAAAATATAATTGTACGTACAAGCTACACGTATGGTGGAAACTAATGAATTAGGAGGGCATGGAAGGAGCATTACAGTTTCAATATATATGTAGGTACTAAATATATATGCAACAGAAATTGTTATCTTGGCGAACCTAGAACCTACTTTTGTGAGGTTCAATTTAAATTATATGTATATTAAGGTCTTTACATATTAATCGTAGTTATCGCACGTATTTTGTATTTTCTGTCTCATAGTTTCAATTACAGTGCTCCTTCCATCCCATCCTCATTACTTGGTGCGGTAACAAACTTTTTGATTTGAATGGGAGGGTTGTGGAAGCTTCGATCTAAGAGTGTTTCGTTTAATAGGCGAAGGCAAATGAGAATCTGACTTTTCTGTAACAGGCTGGAATAAAAGGGGGTATTAACGTTATTTCACTATTAAATTCTAACATCTGGGGTTAAAGTGTTGTTGGTACTTTATGTGTTTGTTTGATGAAAGATCTAAGCACACAAATCTTTAACACGGGCCGCTAAAATATTAAAATTTACACATTGTTTTAAAAAAGTTAAAGAGTCGTAAATACCGATGTAAAAAATTCCAAAGTTTCAAATTTTAAAAGGCCAAATAAAGAAATTGTCAATTCGTCATTTATAATTTAGTAAGAAATATGAAATATATCGTCTAACTGACAATTTAAGTGATCACCTTGGTTACATTATGATTAATATAGGTAGTAGTTCATTATATTACTCAATGGTAGTAGGTACCTATACCAAGGGGTTACTTACTATTCTTAAGTTCTCACCAATAGGTTTTTTATTTTTATCAATTTTAATTGAGTTGTATGACATAGGTAATAACACATAGGTAATACAACAAATTATCTCCTCTTTTCATTTTTCTTGTTTAACCGATTTACTCACTTCATCTTAAGTTATTCAGTTAAACAGATAAAAAGAATATACTATCTACAAAATGTATCATAAATTCATAACTAAGAGCACCCGCGCACTAGGCAGCCTGGCTATAGCGGCCAGGCTGCGGCACGCATTCAACGGCTGCTGCAGCCAAGAATTCTTGGCCGCTTCGTGTACGAGCTCCACTAGCAATCATTATGAAGGTTGGCTGCCGCAGCCTGGCTGCTACAGCCAGGCTGCCTAGTGCGCGGCAGGCCTAGTATCTACCATAGAAAAAGAACAAGAGTTAGTATCTACCTCACAAGTTGTAGCAATAGATAGTAAATAGGAGAGTTTTGAACAATTTTGCGTAATATTTTGCTATGGCCAGAAATCTAGGAGATCTAAACAAAATACCTTGGTTTTTGGGGGATAAAGAATACGTAAATTATCTTCCTTTCGTTTCCCTTTATCACCATCTCCATATTCATAAACAATACTTTTCTGCATATTCTAATATGTACCTGGTTAATATGAGTTAAACTGACTGTTTGACAGATAGGTAAAGTAAATAAATGAGTTTGTTCATACAGTTACTACTTAATTTGTTTAAACTCACATCGGTAGGTATGCGGTATCATTTTTAATTGTTTACTTAAATTTTTAATTGTTTAATTAAATTTGAACACTATAGTACAACGCGCTACTTACAACAGGGAAAAACAATTTTCCATGTAAGACTATATTTGATTAACAGAATAGATTACCTATCACTTTTTGTTATTTTAACCAAGTCGCCAACAACGAAAAAAGAATGAAGAAGAAATTTTCTGACAATTACTGATGCCGTGTCCGTGTGACAACTTTCAAAGCGGGACATAGCCGAATATCTAGCATGGGAAATCACATATTTGCAGTTTGCTGCTCACCAATTTCTTCTACAAGAACAGTAATGATGTCTATCGAAAGAGCATTATTTTTTGAGCTTGTGTATACCAAATTCACTGCTTTTTTAATTAGGAAAAAATAATTTTCAAAAGTTAAAGAATACGAACAGCCATGACATGTCAAATTCGAATAATGTTTAATATTATCAAACATTTTAAATTATGCAATAGTACGGTATTTTCGTGAAAGATTAACCATGGATAATGATAATACATAATGGCTATTGTATAACGAGGAACGCGTGCTTATTGTAAAAATGTATTACAGTGCTGGCAGTTTGCGAAGAGTTCGAGATTTGTTCTCAGTTAAGTACGATGATCGATCCATACCTTCTGTAAGCACAATCCAACGATTTAAAAGACAATTTGAAGAAGTCGCAAGTACCTATAGCAGAAGGAAAGATGAGTGGTGAGCTTACCAATTGAGTTTGTATTCTTTCGATATTTATGTATTTTTATTTTTAACAGGAGTTCGAAGGCAGGGTAATACAGAATTAGAGGAACGAGAGGAATCAGTCAATGAAAATTCTACAAGTATGAAAGTTGTAACAGAAGAATCTGATATTTTTCGGGAGCGTGTGCGGAATATCCTGAAGAAACACAATTTTTACCTGTACAAACCGGCGCAGTACCACCAAGCAGGCGTTTATTCTGTGAAGACGTTATATGGGATCGGTTTTCTTTACTGACGAGTGCACGTTTACTCTAAATAATAATGAACGAAACGTACAGAATACAAGATATTGGGCGTAACAAAACCCGAGATTACAACTTTCGACGAGATCCCAGTACCCTCAAGAAATTAATATTTGGGCAGGCATTTTTAATAATCGTATCATTGAACCGCTTGAATGTCATAATGCTGACATAGATACTGAATGATCAGATAATCAGAGAGCTTTGAACTGTTATGTCATTGTCATTTGTCAATATTGTCTTGTAGTATTTTGTTGAATAAAACCTATTAAACTAGGTTTTGTCTCGATACATATCATTGAAATAATTGGCAAGTTAAATTCAAAAAATTATAGAGAACTCTTGGTAAATGAGGTAGGTCTTGCATTAGACGAAGCTGCAAATGAAAATTGGGAGGTCTAGTTTCAACAAGATGGCTATCCAGCTCATTTTGGTATAGGCGTAAGTACCTACCTGTTTAAGACGAAGTTTTTCTAGTCTTATCATTGGATTGGTCAAGGTGGCACTACTATAACTGCCCGGCCAGACCATCCGATTTGGTACATTGTGACTTCTTCTTGTAAAACTGGTCACCGAATTTGACGTCATTGTACCTATTGCATTTCTGTATGTTTCATTTAATAGGTAATAATCTTTATTCATAAGTTGACACATACCTATTTTAGGTTTGGAAGCGGCAATATTTATGGGAAAGTTGTTCATGGTTTTAAAATATGCAAAAAAGTAAAGTACCTAATAATAATTAAAACAATATGTTATTAATACTAATTTTTCATTTCAAATGTAACCCAACGGTTTTCACACTCATCCTTATGACATATAGTATCGAGATATGTAATGAGCAAAGTAACGCTGTTAGAAAATGAAGCGCAACTGGCATAAATTTGTTATTTTTTATTGGTAAATGTAGGTGTAAAAAATCATAATAAAAACACCGTCCTAACTTTACAAAAACAATGTGTTTGGAGGACGCAGGTTTGAATTCGATCATGAATTAAGGAGAAAAACTGAAACACGTTTAGGTACTTTTCGGATAGAAAAAAAAATTAAGACACGCATTTTTGGGATGGAAAGGAAAACCCTGGATCCCTTGCGCTGGATGCCACTCCCTTTATACAGGGTGATTCGCGAGGAAGTGGCAATATTTTAAGGACATGTCGAGGAAGCCAAAATAAGCAAAATAAACTCATATGTTCAAGTCCGATTTTCATTTGTTTCGGAGATATTTAGATCGCATTCTTAATGCAGCAGCTATCATTAGAGCGAACAATCGTTCATTGAAACTCGCTACTAGTGCAGTTTATAAACGCGCAAATAAGTGTATCGAAGTGGGCGGTGGTGTTTTCGAAAATTTGTCGTAAATTAATGCTATTTTTTTAATTTTTGTAATTCATTTTGTAATAAATTTTTGTTTGCTTTTTAAATTACAATTAATCAAAATATCTCCGAAACAAATGAAAATCGGACTTTAACATATGAGTTTATTTTGCTTATTTTGGCTTCCTCGACATGTCCTTAAAATATTGCCACTTCCTCGCGAATCACCCTGTATAATACGACAAAATTCTAGTGAGAGCAGTGCTAATAACCAATGTAGCACAGAGATCCTCAGAAATCCGTAATTCCAAGGCCTCGGACCAGAACAAATGCAAATACAAAAACAATATTAGGTACACATCAAAATCATACATTTTGGGACCGAAAAAATTTGGCGGCATAAATCAATGCTTAAATTTTATTAATTTCATTATGTTATCATTAAATAATACTTATTCAATGATATCAACGAACTTCGTTCGTTACTGGAATCAATATTCCGTACGTGCGTTGCAAGAGATGCGTATTGTCTTATGTGAAATTTTATGCTGATTCAATATCCGGTCCCAATTTTTCGATATCTCAAATACTTTTCGAAATATTCGACTTTGAAGTCGAAATTTCGAAATGATCAAATTTTGTCTTTTTGATACTTTCGTTAGTGCGGTATTCGAAGTTCGTTTTGTAATCTAAGGATTTCAACTAGTTTAATAATAATTAATAAACTACTACTAAATTTATCACGCAGCTGCAGCACCAAATGGTGAATGAGCTATGTTTTCAGAAATTCAATCACTAGTATCCTTGTATTCCTTTTTAGTTTTATTAACTGATGTTATTATTGTTATATGTTTATAGTTATATTAGAAAGTATCCAACGCACCACTTAATTTCCTTGTCATCTAATCATCTTCCTAATTACGTTTTACAAATGGGCTTTTAAAATTAAGTAGGTAGGTAGGTACTTGACAGAATACGGGCATAATGTCAGGATCTGAAAGAGGGTTTTTTGGAGTAATATTTTAAAAACGTATGCAAGTTGCGCTTTATTCCTTTGCATATCCCAGTCTGCTTGCTGTACGGGTGCTGGGTTCAGATTCATGATGGGGCTAAATTTCATGTTGCCAATGTTTAATATTCATCTTTTACTAAAGGTATTTATATTTATTACTCGTTAATTCAAATATGGAGTACCTAGTTAATAATAGCAAACACTTTTACACTTCTAACCGTTTGTTTAACGGTGGCCCTTTTTTATTTACAGTTTATTCACATGCATTCTTTACAGAATCATCATCATCAACCCTTGGTGGTTTCCTCTTAAATATTCTGTCTGTAGAATCTCACTTTTTTATCGATGGAAGACCAATTCCCAATATAGCCCCCCATTCAGTTAAATGAAATAAAGAGACTGAAAGTACATTAAAAAAACAATAGGTAATGGACATATACAACTTGAAACTAAAAATCGTTTTAATTCATGTCAAAACACGATTATCCTGTAGATGATGTAGCAAACAAAATGTAAAAACACTCGGGGGAAATTAAGATAAACGAAAATCGTTATGGCATGCAAAACAAAGTTAATTTTATTAATGCTGCTATAACTGATACGGTGACAATCGTTGTTTTTTGAACGCGCCCTGCACTTTTTTTTTTTGATAAATTAGTAACGTGACAATCAATAGAAACTTGAACTTGGTAGGTGTATACTTGTATAGTTTTTGGTAAGGGGATCGCATGATGCGAGTTTCACAAATAAGAATGACCTTATCTAACTTCGATTCGATACGTCATTATCCTTTTTATATCCAATTAACATGAACATTCCATAAACCAAACATTGCTTTAAACATGCGATCGTGTTTCAGAGGGAACCGTAACGAGATTAGGGGAACTACCTACATATTACTTTAAACATCCGAAAAAAACTATATATGTATAGATAACGGTAAATACATAATTGTAGGTACTGGTAACTATTTGGACCAATCGCAATGCAAATGTTCATTATTTATCGGTACCTATACCTATTTCGTATAGTTTGTTACGGCACGGTCAAGATTTACGTCACATCCTCGATCCAGCCATTTTAGAATCACGAGAAGAGAGAACAGACCTAGATTAATTAACAGTGAGAGGATCGTGGTCAAGGAAGGTATTGTTGGACACGAATCAGCAAAAGACAAAATTATGAGCGCCACTGCATTTGAAAACCAGGGGTTATTTAAAAACTTACTAATTTTCCCTTGTAGAGTGATCGTTAATTAGAAAAAGAGAAAATAAAAAAATTTGTGATGTTACTTGTTTATATTACTTATTACAATTAATTAATGCGTTCCACAAAGTAAGTTTGGAGAAAATGAATTCTATTGACTATTATCTATTATAAGTTGAGAAAAAATGAATTGGACCATCTTTGTGGATCAAAAGTGTCAAGGGAAGTTGACATGCCATTGCCTCAGTCAACGCAAAATTTTACTAAGAGTATGCGGGCGGAAATGCTTTTAAATCATAGTTTCTTCAAAAGAAGGTGTTGAAGATACAATAATTTTTAGGGTATTTTAAGGATTTAATAAGTTGTGCTTTTCTTTAGATCGCCAAGACCAAACGGAACATTCTATACGATTGAAGATATTTTTTAATAATAGGTACATCGTGTGAACTTGTCCCATTTTTATACATTGGATTTACCATTAAAATCGCCTATAAAGAATCATCAAAGAAGAAGAAAGATTCATTAACTACTACTTATCTTAAAATTAATAAACCGGGAAAGAAATGTATTGTACAAACCTTAACTTCTCTATGGGAACTTGGTGGTTTTTCCGCGGTTTCGCTTCTTACAACAGTTTTCGTTTTCCCAATATCTTTATTAAGTACAACAGGGCCCATAGGTGACACGCGATTGGTATTGCTTAATTGCGGTTTAGGTAAAGGATCTTCAAACTGTTCAATATTAACATCGGGAAATTCCTCATCATCTATATTTTCATTTCTGCTATGCTCCCTCATCATCATTTCCAAATCTCTTCTTTTATATGTTCTATTTAAAATAGGACGATTAAGATTATTATCCTTAACTACGTGCTCTTCATAATTTTCATCTCCGTCATTATTATTATAAACACTGTGAACGATTTCCCTTTTGTTTACTATGGGCTTTCCGTTCTTAATTTGTGTAACTTGTTTCTTGACGGTTGTTGTTTTTATCACCGTTTTTGAACTGTCGTAGTTATTAATGCCATTGTATCCATTACTTTTGGTAACGCGTAAAGGTTCTAATGGATAACTGCGATCAATACCCGCCTTTTGTCGTCTTTCATCAAACATTTGTCGAACTTTCCCTACCGTAATACTGTTGTTAGATGTTGGACTGTTAGAGCTTTCCGCGCTTCCCCTATTTACTCGTTCAATTGCGCGTTGCTGCTGATTTTCGTACATTCGAAGTAACTTTTCTTCTTTTTCTTGCATTTGTTTTTGTTGGAAACGAGCCTGAAATTAAAAAGAGTATTTATTTATGGGTGACGAGGTAATAGAAATAAGGTTTAACATTTAGGCGTTGAATTTCAAGAAGTAATTATAATTATTTTGAATTGTTTACTAGTGCCGAATGTTAATGATAAACACTAATCTCTAAAGTTTTGAAAAGTAGCAAACCAAAGTTTGGAAATGAAATAGTAAGGGTGACGGAGTGAACAATTTATCATGTAGGTAATAAATAGTAGCTTTATACAAGAAATACTTAATGGAATATTTAAACGTTGGCTTAATGAATTTTTCACAGAGAAATGAACAACCTTCGAAAAATGAGAGTGGTAATAATTTATGCTTTAGTAACGAATACAATTTCGAATTTGTTTCAAATAAAAGTTCTACGAAATGCCATTATGAATATTTTAGGGAGAGAACCATTGGACCTAATAATTACGAGGTAATAAATAACCCCCTTGAACCTTTCACTTCATTTCATAGTCTTGCATCTTGGTTAAAAGTATGTTCTTGACCGAGACCCAAATATGGAGAAATATTCAATAAATAAATAATAGAATATAAAATGTGCTCGTGGGACGAAAAACTGTGTTGCATTGTATACGGCTGACTCAGCGCATCCAAATTTGTGGAAACCTATTCGGGGCATTCGGTAATTCTATAATTTATACCCACGATACAACATTCAGTGTTTTTAATTATTAAACTACCCTTAAGTAACCCGTGTATGTAATGAATCGAATGAATTAGGTCATACAAAATAATTATACCACTTACTAAGCTTGGAAGGCTACGATATTCTCTTTGTTTGCAACCACCTCTGAAAAAAGTTGATGCAATCATTTTCCTTTATAGAACTTACGATGAAGTTATACCAAAGAACGTAAATATATTATGTTCTTTGGTTATACTGTTCAAAATTTGCATAAGGCTGCGCTATTTCTACAAATGATTGCTGATAGTTCAATTTCGTAAAAAGCTACTAGGCCAGTCAAATTAGACTTTTGGCGAAAAAATGATGCTAACTTTACGGGACTTTTTCAGGGTTGTTTGGGAAGTTAAGGAGAGCTTAAATACAAGTTTGCGTATACCCAGACCCCGTGGGATTTTTTAAGGGGGGAGGAAAGGTAAAAATTTTGATTTCGCTATAACTCGGCAGAAATTGATCGTACAGAAAAAATAAAAAAAGGGTTTTGCAGGTTTGTTGAAGCTCTACAAGTTTCCTTTGGACGACGTTTCCCAAAAATTAATATTTAACGATTTATCGTAAAAAAACAGTAAAAAAACTTTTTTGGTCAACAAATAGAATTTGTTCATGTATGAGAAAGTTGTAGAACAAAATCACCGTGTCAGATTTTTCGATCGGTTGAAAAATAAGGTCGAGGCTAGTCGTCCATTGAAACCGTATTCGTCCGAGTTATTAGTCGGCCGAATAACGGATTTTAGACGTCCGATCTGTGCTCGTCTACTGCAGCCGAACTACATCCGAGTTGTTATGACGAATTTAATAAAATATCATTAAAAAATGGATAGTGATTTATATTTCTTAGAAAATGGAAATTTCATGAGACGCCGGTTGAATAGGAAGGCAAAGAGAAAGTGTTGGGTCAACCGTATTTTAAGAAGAAGAACAACTCTAGGTGAATTTCATCATTTACACGATGAATAAAAAGAGAAGCAGTGAAAACTTTTCAAAGTACACAAATAACAGCATCAAGAAATCAATTTCTTGACAGCCGAACGGTAAAAAACGTCCGACTAATCCGATCAAAATGGGATCAGGCCGTTAGTCGGCCGTGTTCGGTCGCATTCGACCGACCAGGTCGTGTGTAATAGACGCACGTGAATACCTACGTTTGTCTTAGGATTAGTCGGCCGTGGTCTGGCATAGGTCGGCCGACTAACTACTCGTACGAATACGGTTTCAATGGACGACTAGCCCGAAGGGAGCGTCTGAATGTGCGCTATCTATTCGCGCCGCTCCGGCACCGGCGCGCCGGCTCGACGCTGCGGCACGCGCTCGGATCTCGGCGCGTTTGTCGTTTATATCTCTCTGCCAATGAATCGAATTGAAAAATATTTTCGTTTTTGTTCGTTTTTTCAAGCTCTACAACTTTCTCATTCAAAAAAACAAATTCTATTTGTTGACCAAAAAAGTTTACTTTTTTTTACTGTTTTTTTACGATAAATCGTTAAATATTAATTTTCGGGAAAAGTCGTCCAAAGGAAACTTGTAGAGCTTCAACAAACCTACAAAACTCTTTTTTTATTTTTTCTGTACGATCAATTTCTGCCGAGTTATAGCGAAATCAAAATTTTTACCTTTCCTCCCCCCTTAAAAAAATCCCACGGGGTCTGGGTATACTTGGATTTAAGCTCTCCTTAACTTAACTTAACTTGTTGATCGGTATACAAATTATTTACTACATGGATTAATAAAGTTCCCAAACAACCCTGAAAAAGTCCCGTAAAGTTAGCATCACTTTTTCATAAACCCTCTTTTTTGTCTAATTTGACTGGCCTATACCTCATAATTGAAATTTTGCGAGAAGTGACTAAATTTGTCAATTTAAGGAGTTGAATAATTGTGGAACGTCATGTATTTTATTATACATTTATATTCCACATATTGATGTCAATCCACCTACTTTCCTATTCTGAAATATTACAATTTTTGAGTTATTTTGACTTTTCTGAAAATTTCAAATTCATGCCATCGAATTCATTACATACAAAAAATGATCCTTCCCTTACACATAGTTATTGTGCAGAGGATTGAAAATTGGTCGCTGGTCATTTTACCAAAGGTCTTCAAATAGAACAACCGTTTATGATTACATGCACGATTGTAAACTTGACGCTATATGTCCAAATGAACCTGACCATTGGCGAATTTAGCTAGACAAGTGGTTACCCGAAACAGTTACTTAAGCGATGTTATTAATTGTCGAAACGACACTGTCCATCGATAATTTTTCGACTAGTTAACCTGTTGATGGATCTGCGAGAAAGAGGATTTCCGTCAACCAGGATATTACGAAATAATAACATTTTAAACGCTTCAAATCTGATTGGGAAACGGAGTAGAAGTGAAGTGAATGCGACTTTGTTTTCGATTTGGTTAATGTTGATGTTATCAAACCATTGGCTTCTGTTCATATGTGAAACCGAATCGCGCAGTTGAGGTTATCAGTTCCGCATTAATAAATACAGCGAGTTTATAGACGTTGTTGGTCATTGGCATCATACCTGTATGAGGAAAGAAATTCTATTGGTGTCTACTTATAAGAGTTTATCCATATGGTAGTCGTTAACGTGTGTGATTTTTAAAATGATGACAAAAGGCATTATCCATTGGCAGTAATTCATCAGTTCTATGATGTTTTGTCCTGTTAATTCACCTATTATAAGAAGTAAAAGGTCGGTTAAATGATGGAAGTTTCATATATTCTTATGACAATCCCAAATAATTTTTGTATTTTGTTCTGCTTTGGTTTTTGAGAAATTTTCAAAAAAACAAGAACTCATACTGCTTTAAATATTTTTGTTTTATTTTTCCGCTAGCAGATAAAAAGTATCTAGAATTTTCATTCTTTAAACTTATAAGTAAGTAGAGGAAATAGGTTTTTCAGGTTGAAGTTCGTGAAGCAATACTCAATTAAATGAGTAGTAGTCGTAAAATAATAGCAGATTGGCAAAACCATTGTTAATGTTATTGAGTTTTCTCCGATTGTCGCAAGTTATTCCATTATTCCAAAAAGGTAATGCTATAAATGTCTAGTTGGACAGTTACAAATCTATTTCCAAACTTCTGGCGTTTACCAAAATTAAATATTAAAAATTGAAAATATTGATTTTTTATTCTTTTCTAGAGGCAAATGTACCGCCATTCAATTGCAGCTTTTATTCACTTTTCAAGAGTATGTGAATGTGTTTAAGACGAAATATAAGTAGTTGCAACAGAATCGTAAGTAGTAACAAACGAAGCTTGAAAATTCAGAACAGGAGAGGGAAAAATAGAAAAATTGGCAAATAAAGAGAATAATCAGGTAACTTGAAGAACGGAAAAGCAGCTAATTAAGTTGATATTTTTTTGGCATTTAATTAGACGCCAAAGTAAGATTTTATTTCAAAGTTATGATGTAAATTGGTATAACGTTTCGTTCATTAACATGAACTTAATCATTAGTAAAATTTTAATCTGTGAACAAGAATGAGGGTTTAAAAGATGCTAGAGTTAATATAAATGGTACATTAAAAAAAAAAATATGAAAATTTTTTTTAATAACATGAATAAAAGGTGTCTGCCAGCTGATATAAATGAACATAAAATTAAAAATGCTTACCAAGATTTAATTCTAAGCGTAAATCGTGTGGTTTAACTAAAAGTTGGGGGGAAAAGGTCCCCTCCGATCGTAATACACTCATTTTGGAGCATGAGTAATATTAGAATTATTTGACAACCATATTAACAGTCATTTTAACATTTAATATTTATCCTTAATTTAATTCTAATATTACTCATGCTCCAAAATGAGTGTATTACGATCGGAGGGGACCTTTTCCCCCCAACTTTTAGTTAAACCACACGATTTACGCTTAGAATTAAATCTTGGTAAGCATTTTTAATTTTATGTTCATTTATATCAGCTGGCAGACACCTTTTATTCATGTTATTAAAAAAAATTTTCATATTTTTTTTTTTTAATGTACCATTTATATTAACTCTTGCATCTTTTAAACCCTCATTCTTGTTCACAGATTAAAATTTTACCCACCTGTATATGATTAAGTTCATGTTAATGAACGAAACGTTATACCAATTTACATCATAACTTTGAAATAAAATCTTACTTTGGCGTCTAATTAAATGCCAAAAAAATATCAACTTAATTAGCTGCTTTTCCGTTCTTCAAGTTACCTGCTTACTTAACCAACAACAGCTAAAAAAAAAAAAGAATATATAATTTTGAAAGAGAATAATAGATTGAAAAAATAAAATAGCATTACGTACTATTGCAAAAGTTAAAAGGTACAAACGCTCATATAGCAATACGTCATTTTTTAAATGAATGCATTGCTGCAGTCCTACAGACTTTGCAAGCGCTACGTTACAAAAGTGGAAGTCATGGCCATGGGTATAATAGACCGCCGGAAAAAATTCATTTTACGATTTCCGCTCATGAAATACAAAAAACGTGTTTGATTGAATTTTGGAAAATGTTCGAGGAAACTTTGTTTACTTTTCATCTATTTATCACGATTTAAAAGTCTACAATTATTTATAATTTGTTGTATTTTTTACAAAATTATTAGTTTTACGAACTTAATAATAATTTTGTAATATGACTAATAATTATTATAGTGTGTTCAAATTTATAGTCACCGTTGTCCTTATGGCGCTGTGTTCGTTAACTTAAGTAATTTTTTTCCTGATGAAGCCATTAACCAAGTGGCGACATATCGAATTAAAAAATATTATAAGTTAATTCACTGCAAGGTCTATTTTTCCAACAACCTGTTTTTCTTAACAATAATTATGTTTGAAAAAGCATTTTTATTTAATAGCGAACTTTGGAAGTATTTAATGTGCTCTAAATAGTATATTTGATGGATTACAAGAATTGAGTTTGTTAAAAAAAAAGTTACAAAAATGTAACACAGGAATAATTTTCGAAAAATGCGGAAAAATTAAAAAACCGTAGAAAGTCATTATAACGGAAACAATTTTTCCTTCTAATATTTTCCAAAATTCAATCAAGTAAATCAGATATGCGTATTATTATCGTAAGTAACACAGAATAGTATCCCCTTCCATTACTAATTGACAAATGTTTCCGAGTAATAATATTAAATACAATAGCCAATCGTATTTAGAGTAGGAGATTTTCAAAATGTCATCCTGTATATTTATTTCGTTACTAGGAAAAACTTTGGAAAGCAATGGTCGCATTACAGACTAAGAAAAATGGCTCAAGTCGCCCGAAAGCTATTTAGAAATAATTTGATAGCCGTTAAGATGAAAAAGCAACTGAGAACGCAATAGAAAAAGGTGAATCTAGACATTTCCGTAAAAGATAACATGATACGTAAGCGCGAATATGAATTATGTTATGTATTAGAAAAGCTTGGCGAAACAATTTTTTTATCAAAGTTACAAAAGTATTTCACAAAATGGAAAAACCTGCACTAAACTTTTCGTAACTTCAAATATACTTTGCCTGATGAATAAACATCAAAATGGAAAAAGAGAAAAATTCAATGGAAATGAGTATTTTACTAACCCTCGAATTTATATGGATAAAATCGATAAGTGAGTTTTGAAGGTCCTTTGATGGAATGCTAGGATCGATAAGGGAATTTGCATACCCATAATGTTACAGGGAAAACTAAATGGTTTTTTGATACATTCAGCAAAAAATATTAAGTGGAAAACTTATTCAATAGCCAATGTATATTTTGTTGTGTTTCATGTAGCGAATCAAATAATAAATAAGCACGGACGTTATTTTAGGCGCCAAAATTTCTCTGTTGACTTACAATTAATGGTCGTAATGTATAATTTAGCCCAAATTACAGTTCGAAGAACATCTAATAAGTAAACAAGTTGGTATATTTGTAACTTAATATTACTTTAATCAAAGAGAACCCTGCTTTAATAATATTATATCTTGATAAGTACAATATTGCAGCTCACACAATTTTATTGCGGATTATAATCCCTGAATTTTCTAACAGACGCTTTTATTTATTAATTGATGTAACCAATATTTTAAGTTTTGTTACTCTGAATTGACACAAAATGCAGGGAACGGTATCACAGAAAACGAGCAAATTTGTTTCTGATCTCCATGATGAAACAAATTTAATGGTAATACCGTGTGTCCACGGATTGAGTTCGCTATAGGTGTAAATAAACTTTATATAAACTTTAAATTTGGAAAAATCGAAATACATGACTTTCTCTTTAACAAAAAAAATATGCCCACATTGCCCACTGAGTCAAAAATAATCATTCAGGAAGAAATGTGTACACTTGCTACTTGTGCTTGCACTGCTTTAGAAAGAGTCAATCAGATGCGATATCTACGGGGTAATTCTGGATGACAGACTTAGATGGGAACATCAAATTAAAAACGTAACAGTAAAAATTAGACAAATGTTGCAAGCTTTTTTATTTTTGAAAAATACGATAAGCATTAAAATCTTGAGGATAATATATTTTGCTATGGTGCAGTCCCACCTGCAGTACTGTATTGTTGGGTGGAGAGGCACCAATCTTCCTTAAACCCCATTAGGTCTGTACAAAATACCATTTTAAAAATCATCCGCAAGGAAATCAAATTTGACTCTCCTGAAGTTCTGAAGTTCTGAAGGAAAGATACTACATTTACTCAACTTTCAAAATTGTAACTAAAATATTTAATATTTGAAACCAGAAGGTTTACATTAATTGATCACTATCACTATTCACTATGTTACATAGAATTTGACCTATGCATAGTTTTTTATTTTTTGTTAGATGATTATGTCCAAAATGGCTGTTTTATGACCATTTTAGCACCTCCTTAGGAGCCTTTTGATTTCTACCACATTAATTTCTAATAACGAGCGTAATTCTGAAATTAAATACGATTTGTTCTCATGTTTGACTTAACTTTTTTTAACTTTTGGCTTTCCGCCCTGGGTAATTGCCCA
This sequence comes from Pyrocoelia pectoralis, assembly GCA_036250285.1. Lineage (NCBI taxonomy): Eukaryota > Metazoa > Arthropoda > Insecta > Coleoptera > Lampyridae > Pyrocoelia > Pyrocoelia pectoralis. Next base: position 13,919,289 of record CM070075.1, read on the forward strand.
GTGAGCCCATTTATAGACCGGGGCCTGAGTTTGTGTGTATACAATTAATATTTGAATCTTTTTTAAATTTTCTTTCATTTTTATACCTATATAGGTATATACATATATTTTGTTAGTAACAATATTCATTTTTAGATTATTCGTGTTTGTTTTATTTTCAACGTACAACGTTTCGGAGAACCTCTTTCTCCTTTTTCAAGTACCTAAACAATAAAATAAAAATAACTACGTATAAATGAAATAAGATAACAATAATAACAAATAAAAATTTACTATTTTTAAAAGATCGACTTCTGGTTGTAGGTTCAAAAAATAAATATTGTTACTAATAAAATACTTCGTCGAAGCCTAAATGAAAATATATTTCGTTTTATATAAACTTTTTGTTTTATTTGTAATTCTGATATTGATATAGGGACATAGGGTTTAACTAGGTTTAAATAGGTTGAACTGGTTTCAATTAGGTAGGTACTATCTAATTTTTAACTTTAGCTAGAATTAGTACTGACCACTCCCTGCCCACACCCCAGGTATTTTATGCCTCAAGTGGGTAGTAATTTCCGGTATGTATATACATATAATATTATAAATAATATAATAAATGGAAAAAAATTTGTTTTGGTACAAAATCCATAGAATTTTACAAGAGCGGCATACAGAAATTGGTGCTACGTTAACAACAGGTCATTAATTGATGGTGGCTACTTCGATGAGTAATAATGTATTCTTGTTAATAAATATTTTTATTTTACCATAAAAATCGCACAAAGTTATTTGGTTACCTGATATTTGTCGATTAGTATATTAGCAATCTCTCATTATATGTATATTAGGTGGAATGCCCCAAAGTTTTAATAAAATTATATTAATCTGTGCTTAAATTGTTATTTGCTTTGTAACACACGCAACAACGATTAACATGACACGTGTTAAATTGCCAATATCGCTTACGCAAATTTACTCAGAATTGGTATCTAGGTACTGCGTTTACACGATTCTTCTATTAAAATTTGGTGTTAACATCATAACTTTCAAACAAAAAGGTTTCTACCTATATTTAGAAATTGATTTTCACACAAGCTTACCTATCAAAAGTATTTAGACATAAAAGCAATAAGAACTATTACACTTAGCATTGTTGCGCAATTACATTTTGACTAAAGGATGAATTGAAAATCATGCACTAAATGTATAAAATATAATAATTCAAATTCTTACTTCTGTTTGGTTATATCTCAAAGCTTCTTGTAAGCTTTTAGCTGCCCAGGAGGAGTCTAAATCCAGGGAGACAACATTACTTATACTCGATCCCAAATATTTACTCATCCCTCATAAAACACAATTAAACATGCACAAGTTTGGTTAACGCAATGCATTTTAGAAGGCGGTTAGAATTTATTTAAAGTAAGTACGTGTGTGGTTTGAGCAAAAGAGTTTGTAAACAAACTTCGTAAGTAAATTAATCAAGCGTACTGAAGTGGAGCATTGTCAGGGTAAATGTTTTTAATGACATGCGCTCGTTTGGAAAGGGTTGGTCACTAGGTTACCGGGGTACTAATACACTACTACAATCATTCATTCTATTCTAAGAAATAGACACGCAATAAATTACGACTGTTCGCCAAATCATTGAATGTAGTGTTTTTGCATTGCGAATTAAGTCAGTAAGATCTTATCATTAACTTATCGGAATTGGAAAATTATTAAACGTTTCAGTGAAAAGCAGTTATGTAAATCGGCGGCATAGTGATTCTCATGGTCTATTCTAATACCTATTATTTATATAATAGAATAATCATTCAACGATTTTATCACGATATTTTCAGGGATGGTTTTCCTACCAGAAGAATATATATGATTTTTTCTAAGACTGCTTTAGAAAATAGTATTTTCCTTTGTAAAATGAGCGAGGAAAGTTGCATTTTTTTATTTTCCTCACTTGGGATGAAAGTGAGCAATATTGCCAACACCATTTATTTATTGCAGGGAAACAAACGACTTCAATAAACTGTCAATATTGACAACTTAATGTTATAAATGCAAAATTAATGAATATTTTTTTAATTATGTGCAGTTTTAGGAAAAATGTTGTGTAAAATACGAGAAGAAATATAATAGAGAAGTAGAGAAGAAAATTATGCTTCTTTCAACTCGAGCTCAAAGTTCCGCACGAGCGTAGCGAGTCTTTAATTTATTTGAAACTTTTTTATCATATCCTTAAAAGACTCTTTATAGTGCGGCGGATCGGTACTGTGCATTTTGTGATACAAGTGTGGGATTTGGTACAGTTGCTTTCAAGACTCCATCTAATAATTCTAGATGTGGGGCACGGTTTCCACTCCTTGCGGACACCCCTTATAGGGGGTTTCAACCCCCTAAAATTAGGTTTTCTGGAAATATCTCCCGATAGTGGAACTTTAGAGGAAAAAGTTTCAAATAAAAGTTGTTCTCCATCAAATTCTCTACAAAAATGATATACTTAGGTATACACATGCCGCTATAAGCCAGACAGGAGATCCAAAAACGTAATTTGAAAATGAGTGTTTTTTTTTTAATTTCAAATTTACGTATTTTCTAAGCTCTATACTTTATGAAACTCATTTCTTGTGCAATTTTTAGTAAAATGATAAACAGAGGCTTTTTTACATCATTATAAATGACTGCATGTGCTTCGTGGACAGTGCGTTCATCCAATAGACAACTCATATCTTTATGCAGAATGTAGATGTACCTATACTTGATATAATATTATGCATATCTTCTTCCAATTATTGCGAGTACTCTGAATGAGTGAAAAAATTAATGAGAATAAGACCTGCCATGAAAAAACATAATATGTTAGTGAGCTAAAATCAATCACCCAAATGGCATTTATTTCACGATGCAGAATTATCAGCAAACAGTGATTGATTTTAGCTCACTAACATATGTTTTTTCATGGCAGGTCAAATAAAAAAGAAAGAGTTTCAATTTAGAAATATGTGGCCACTGCAATACCTACACATTAAAAGTTACTCTTTCGTTGTTTTATCAGTTTCTGATTAGTTGTGTGTACTGTTCGGATATTTCGTGTTATTTTTACTTATTACCCAAAATGTTACAGCGTGATTTTAAAATTTTCAATTTTGCCGATCAGCCGCTTCGAAAAAGTAATTCGGTAATTAAATCCACAAATTGGGCCGCGTGTCTCCTATTAAAACGAGAAAGGTCAATCCGCCACTAGTCCAGGACAAGTGCTTGTTCTGCGACATTGGTGCAACTGGAGGAAATCCACTGAGGAATAAATTCACCAAAAGTTTGAAGATTGGAGAAACGGCAGCTTATTTACAAAACTCGAAAATTTTGTCGAAAATTGGTGGCCCTGAAGCTGATTTGATAGCCTTAGAACTTAAATATCATGCCCGATGTCTTGTATCGTTTTACAATCGCAAAAGAGCAGCGATGACGGCTAGTGATACAACAAAATCTTACAAACAATTAGCGGGTTTCACTCTTGCCAGTATTGTATCACACATGAAAGAAGTGAAAGAAAATAGCTCCAATAAAGTTTTGTATTGTAAAGTATTGCCGGATATCCAGAAGATGTACGCTGACCAGATGGAGAAGTTGGGTTACGCAGCTGACATCCACAAAACTCGTCTGAAAGAACGACTACTAATGATGTGTCCTGAAATCGAATTAGGGATTCACGGGCTTGGCTTGGCTTGAATTTTTAAAGCCTGACATAAAATCAAGTCAAGCTTACAAAAAACCAAGTCAAGCTTAAGTATTATCCAAGCCAAGCTTATTTGTGGAGCTTTTCCAAATCAAGCTTTCTAGCTTTTCCCAAGCTTTCAAGCTTATACTTCTAAGCATTTTTTTTACTATTCCATGGAACATAATTCTTAGAAGATCCAGCTGATGATTATCATTGTACCGTAAAATATATTCATTCGGTATAAAAGAAGTACCTACTTGTAATTCAGGGTATATTTGATATTGATATTCAATCTCAAAATCGCAATGGGCGCAACGGCACCTTGTACAAAATCTGTGATGTCCGGTTTTTGATTTGTACGAACTCAGAAGTGATAAAAATGATAAATTAGAAAATGTGAATGCGTAGATATTCTGGAAAATGTACGGTCTAAATAACGGTTCTTCGGAATTGTCAGATATTTTGTTAGAACTCATAGTTAACAATCGCTTACTTAAGCACTCAAAGGTGTCTAAAACCAAAGACCAATTATATGGTCGTTGCTAAAACTAACCACTAACCAGCAGTTGGATAGTACTGACAGTCCGACAATGAGCTATACATGTATGACGTAATGCGCAATGTGTTCCAACCTCACTACTCTTACGGGAGGAACAAGTTTGAATAAGCTTGATAAAGCTTGGGAAAGCTTGATAACCAAGCCAAGCTTGCATTCGCAAACATCAAGCCAAACCAAGCTTTTCTTCTTAAAAAGGTTGCCTTCCAAGCCCAAGCCAAGCTATTATATTTCAAGTCAAGCTACTTGGCTTGGCGAATCCCTGAATCGAATGTTCTGGAGGCCCCGGTCAAACATGTTTATTTTCTATCAAGACAGACATTGATAAAACAGTGTGGTCAAGCATCAGCAGAGATTATCACGAAGAGTACAATCAGCTATTCAATTGTGCTCACTCTGTTAGATGAGACATATTTGATCACGCAGCATGCGACTGGGAGGATGTGTCTGACCATAGTCAATCTTCTAGCGTTCCGAATTCATTGAAAACAGTCGTCAAAGCCCTCCTTTCGAGTCCTTCTTCCATGAAAGAGGCTGAAGATGAAGATCAAGTCATATTGACAATTTCTCAGCTGATAAATGAAATATCGTCAATAATTTTTACTTTGCTCTTTCATTTTCACGTATCTACAAAAATCAAAATGTAGGCCTCTGTTCACCATTTCACTAAAAATTGCATAAGACACGAATTTCGTAAAGTATAGTGGTAAGAAAATACGTATAATTGAAATTAAAAAAAAAAACACTCGTTTTCAAATTACGTTTTTGGATCTCCTGTCTGACCTATAGCGGCATGTGTATATATCATTTTTGTAGAGAACTTGATGGAGAACAACTTTTATTTGAAACTTTTTCCTCTAAAGTTCCACTATCGAGAGATATTTCCAGAAAACCGAATTTTAGGGGGTTGAAACCCCTATAAGGGGTCTCCGCAAGGAGTGGAAACCGTGCCCCACATCTAGAATTATTAGATGGAGTCTTGAAAACAACTCTACCAAATCTCATACTTGTATGACAAAATGCACGGTTCACCTGCAATATGGTTGTTAACTGCTGCACTATTATGTCAAAATCACAACAGAATACGGGGGCATCTGAAAAGTTTAAGAGATTCCATTTTAAACAACGATTAAATAACAATGGAAGTCAAAAACATATGATTAAATAGAGATTTACCAGATCTTTATCAAAAGCCATTTGAAAAAATTTAAGTGGTGTCTCCAGTAGGTAGGGAGTGAATCTGACGTCTATGACAGTAGCGCCAAAAAGTGTTCCCCAGAAGATAAAAATTGAGGTATTTCGACATTTCTTTGTAACACGGTGCATTTCTGCAATATTAAGGGTGGGTTCATTTCAAACGAACACAGCATACCTTTATTAAGTAATGTGTTGACTGACTAAATGGAGTCATCAACATTTTTACTATCAGAAAGGTGTTTTTTTTGAATATACAAAAATATTTTTGTAAATAATAATTTTCTTGTTATATTTCATCATTGAGCGTTACTTCCATTAAAGTGGTGAGAATAAGTTTGAATAACGTTAAAACTATCGACATGATTGTTAAATCGATCTGTTCTCGACATGGCATTCCTTCGGTCTAATAATGGCCCATTTCTCAATTCAGAGATTTATAAACCATCCCTTAGCGAATGAAATATTAATTATATTATTATTTGAACGTACTCAGCAAAATTTAAAGCAGCTCAGTATCTTATTTTTGTAACTCAGTAACACAATAATTCATTGAACAATTTTTCTCGGCTTTGACGAAGTATTTGGCAAACAAAAGTAGTGCTTCAAAGAACCTTTTTCTCACGATTAAACTACTTTTCTAATTGAATCTTTTTTAACACAGAATTCCATCTGCGTTTCTAAAGAACAGAACTGGCTAAGACTCCTGGAAGCAGTTTTACAAATTGTTGAAGTCCGAACTGAACCACAACAAAATCAAACTGTTTTTAGCCACAGAATTTGACTATGCTTATCACTTACTCATAACACTCCACAAGCTCGAAACGTTTAGCATAATCTACGCTGAAGATTGGCGTTATTCAGGAGCTGCAGTACTTCGAAGTACACGTGATTGTGAAGTTATTCCTCGTACCTAGTTGCAAGTCTCTTCACTCTACACTGACAGTCAAAATTTTTAAGTGTCTACTATTTTCATAATGTGCTATTTGCTTGCAAATCCATATATTATGTAATTAGATCCCATACGTCCAAATGGGGTTTTCACTTGTTTGTATGTTAGTACTTTATTATGCATTACAAAACGGAATTTTCTTCCCATTAGCCAATGTTTATGTTGCACTGATTTACTCTTATTGAATTCTACACTTTCAGATCCAATTTTCGACTGTTGTTACTTCATTGCCATCCCGACAGCTAGTATTGTTGTGTTACCAGCTAAAGTTGGTATATCTTCTGTTTGCAGAATGTCTGCTGTTGTGCTCCTGCTTGGCTTCTCTCATACTAGATTAAGCTTTCGTGTTTGAATGAAACAACTTGTTTGTAATATACCTAGAATTTCTGTGAAATTTTTGGGCAATAAATTTTCAAGTTTTTTAATAAGTTCTTTGTGCCATACTTGATCGATGGAGCAATTTTTTTTTCTTTTTCCGTAGGCTTTCGGAATTATGTTGCTTATTCTATGTACTTGATCAATTATCAAATGTTTGTTTATTTCTAAATCAAATTAGTGTACGTGTATCGAGTTCTTGCTTAAAATGATTGGTTTTAATCTTTCTAAAAGAATCTTCTCAAATGAATGAAGTTTGTTCATTAATAAATTTGTTATTTTAAATTCGATTTGATTAATTTTTTTTCATATTGTAGGTAAATTTATATGAAAGCCAGCACGTTTTGAATTTTAAGAAAATTGGGCGTATGTCATTTTATACAGGGTGATACAAAGTGTGTTTTTTTACTCTTAACTTTAAAACCACGTGTGGAGTGTCAGAGTTGTTCCACCTTGTAATTTCTTATTTTGTTATCAAGACACATAGTTTCTTTACAATTTCTTTTTTTATTTATTACAATAGCTTAATTTTTGTAAAAGAGACATGGGTTTTAGAAAAACGTTACATTTTTACAGTTTTCCTATGGTAATAACTGGAAAAGGAGGAAATGGAAGCAATTTTCAAGAGAAGTGAGGTGACGGGGAGATTTCCGGGAAAGAGTGGACGCGGGAGTAGTAGTGGAGAATTAGATATAGAGGAGGTTACAAAGAGTTTGAAATGTATTGTGGAAGAGATGAAGAGATTACAAAACATGGGGAAGGAGGTAAAGGAGAATAATGAAGAAATAAAGGCCCTAAGGGAGGAGATGAGATCTATGAAGGAAGAGCATGGTAGGAAGGAAATAAGATGGGAAGAGGAAAGATAAGATTTGAATGATAAGTTGCGTGCTATTGGGGTACGGGTGGAGCAGCAGGGGAAGAATAGGAGGAAAAGGAACATAGTGGTGAGGAGATTAAAGACGGACGAACCGATGAGAGGCTTAAGAGATTTTCTAACGGAGAAAGTGAGGGTAAATATGTAGATTAGGGAGGCGTGAGTAATGGGAAAAGGGACGGGAAAGGAGATAGTGGTAGCGGAGCTGGGAACTTGGAGGGGAAAGAGGCAGGTCATGGAGAATAAGGGTAGATTGAAAAATACCAACATTTATATTGACGACGATCTGACCTTGGAGGAAAGACGGATACAGGAAGAAATAAGGAAGATAGCGAAGGAGGAAAGGGATGAGGACGAGGGTTGGGTATAGGAAAATATGGATAGGGGATAGGAGGTATGACTGGGATGGTGAAATAGGAGGGGTAAAGCTAGCGCAGGTGGAGGACAGGAGAACGGAGCCAAAAAGATGTGTATAGGACACATGTTAGGGGAGAGTGGGGAGCTCAGAGAGGAATGATGGAGTTGGAAGGGTGTGCTGGGGGATGGTGGGGAGGGACTAGGGTGAATGGAAGACGTATGGGAAAGAAGAAGAAGGCTGTTAGAAGAAAATGAGAGGAATTTGTAAATATGTATTGGTATAACTTTGTGGTTAAGTTTTAATTTGTTAGGATTAGGAATCTTTGTTAAAAATTTAATTAATATTTAGGACAAATAAATGTACATACATACAAGTAGACGAGTTTCACTGTTTTGATATCACCCTCCTCATTTGCCACTTCCAGAATTTTTCCTTTCCTTCAGTTTTATATTTAGAAAATTCAGATAATTAGCAAATATTTTTTTTTATTTCCATTTGTATCAAACCTAATCAAATAAAAGGTATACACATGCTGTGTTAGGTTTTAGGGGTGAAAAGTCAGAGAGATCTCAGGAATATTACCGCTCTGTACTGATGTTAGTACGTCATTCTACATTATGAATGATTAAAGGGAAATTTGAACAAAACTATAATATAAGACGGCTTTCAATCATTTCACCACTTTTTCAAATAAAAATGTTCAATTTCGTATTACAACTCGGAAGCGGGAGCACATGTTCAATTTCTGTTTTCGGCATTTTTATTGCTTCAAAAAGTGAACCCCTGAGCGTTTAATTGGTTTTTTCCTATCTCCCATAATTGCAGAGTTTTTCAATTTAAAACAATCCAAAATACTAGTGCATTCTAAAATAGGGCAATCTGCACGTCTGAAATCACATCATCATATATGAATCTAATACTTCACAAGAGTTGCAGGGGAGACACGTTTATATGTTTAAAATTGAATAAATCCTCAATCATTCCACTTTTTAATCGGATATTCAAGTCGCTAAAAGCAATTTCAATGCAAATGTGAATATTTACACTTCGGTTTTTTTACTCCATACATGTTTATATCCAACAACCAACAGAAGCGAAGGCCAATATTATAACAGTACTTTCGCAAATTCGTACGAAATATCGTGGGTGTATATAAAAAAACAAATAAATTCAGGGCAGTGATGGGTGTTGTTCGTGTAGAGGCTTGTAATAAATTCTCTTCCCACACTTATTATCCTGTTTTCTAAAAAGTATGTTAAGGTTTTGTAGCTGATAAAAGATTAAAATTTTTTTAAAATATGGGTTTGCACATCCAATCTTTTATTATATTACTTGAGCATGACATGTCGAACGAGTAGATAATAAAAAATGTCCCAAATACAACTAATTACCTCTTAATGCCCGTTAAATTACTAAACTCATTATTTTGATTACACGCGACCTATTTAACAAACTAATTCATTATAGATCTTTTAATATCCGTAGTTACTTGATACTTAACTCTGTTAATAATGCAGTAGGTTATTTACGCACGCCGAAATTTAATTCATTCCATAGCCAAAGAAATCGATAATTTTACATTGAATAAAGCCAGTCACAATTTATCTTTAATTTCAATATAGAAATGGCATTGAGGTACATAGTTGAAACAATTGGAGGTCGCTGTTCACCTACGTGGTAGTGACTCACAAGATTGTCTGCGTCTGATATGGATTTACTGTATAATTAATCAATTTTTTAATCTTCTTTAATTATTAGAAATAATAACGATCTAATTTTCTCTCCATCACTTTGTTGAATTGATTAGGTATTAATTTATGTGACAAAAAGTGTGGAGGAGTTCTATTTAGTGATACAACTTTTTAGATTCAGTTAAATTCATCCCACGCTCCATAGTTCAAAAGTCGAATTAGTCTTTAAATAATAAGAACGCAACCCAATTGGAAAAACTGTTTAAAACTCAAAGTATAAATTTTTAAAGGATGCAAAACGCTGACCGTGTCCAAAACGGCAATAACTATTTCACTGAATTTGATGCCATTTTATTAATCATCATTCCCGTCTCCTACACCCGAAACACCATTTACGTTCTTCCATATTTTGGCTCGATTGTGTTCCTCCTTCCTATGCAGGTTCGGTATTATTTGCTTTACATGTCCAATTGTCCATACCGTAGTAATTACTTTTGATGGTTGTGTCCTCCCTCTCCATTTTGCTTCATATTTCTATATCTTAGTTCCAGTATTGTCAGCGTAGGAAACCCATTTCTGCTGCGTTTATTTTTTGTTGACCTCCCACGTCCGCGAGGAATACTATACCTTGATATACCAGGATAAAAATGGCATTCGTGTTATTTAAGTATGTATAACATAACAGCCACCCTACCTTCGACATTAGATCTTGTTCATAAGATCACCGTAAACGTGTTATTAGTTAGGTACCGATAATAACAAAAGTTCCATTGTAAAACAGTCAAATGTCATTCAAACTACTCTCAACGAGGAAAAATTTTTGAAGACAACATTGATCAAATTCAATGGCAAGTCAGCGGTAATGTTATTCACGTTGCTATCTGTCGGGCCCATTACTTTATTTGGAAGTAAAGAAAAGAAAACAATTATTGAAGTATTAAAATCATCTTTACAATGTAGCTATGAAGATAATCATTTGCACTTGGGTTCATGTCTATTTATATAATACTTTTCGTGAGTTAGGGTGCTCCAATTCTGGAACTCTTGTTTCACACTTGAAGACCAGAGTACCTATGGGTCGTCGAGCAAATTTTCATTGGGTACAAATCTCACACAAATTTAGAGCAAAGTAGCATATTTCTTGCGTGAAAATGTGATTTTCTTACCGTTATATTAATATGTGGCAAATGATAAAAAAGATATCAAAAAACCATCAGGATGATACTTTGCAATAAATGGTGAAAATCCCATCGCATGGGAGTGGTTCAAAGTGTGCACTTTGGTAATAATGGCGCAAGGAATAACGTTGCGTTGATGAGGAATTATGGGAAATATTCCCATCATATAATGACCATCAATAAAACTTTCGATATAGGGCATTAGAAACCTAACAAGTAATGGCCTCTCCATAATACCTACTGTTTGCAAAACGATTGACATTAGGCGAACCTTATTTTTTGAAAGATAGCAATAATGACTACATAGGGTGATGCACACATTGATTTTTGATTTTGATCTAAGCCAGGTGCAATTCGTCTATAGCAAGAGAAGACACAATATTCCACATAAAATGGTATTTATTACGGATTGTTTTGGTATGAACCTTTTTCATCATCATATATAATAATTGCGAATGAACGGGTGACCTGTCCGTCCGTCACAAATTCGTATTAAAGTAGATATACTTTAACCTCATGCATTAAAGTAGACATCAGATTAAAATAGATATACATGTATATCTACTTTACTGACTTTAATGCATGCGCTTCGAAATGGTGAAGACAAAGACAGCTCAGTCACTACAGTAGCAGATGTTTACTGATACCAAGGCGCGAAACGCCGAAGAACCGCCGACGCGCATTCGCGCGCGAAACCTTCTGATGGTATTTAAAATCAATAAAAGTACTTACGCGTGAAGCATGTATTCGCCCTGGCTATGTGAATATACCTTAAAGGTATATTCACACTTGTGCATTTGCATGCTGCATTTTTAGATGCGGCATCACCTTGCAGTTGCTGCATTTTTTCATGCACCAACTCCTATACGTTCACATTCATTAGTGCATTTTTAAATGCATAGGGAAAATCTCTGTAGGGATTTAATTTTTCACAAATTATAACTACATGTTGGTGTTGAGGGATGCACATTGCCACAGTTTAATGCTTAGCTTATCTTTATGAACACGTTCTAACTATGTGCATCACGCATCACGAATTTTGTGATGCTGCAACTTTTGCAGTGTGAACCAAGAAATGCATGCATTTTGATGGTGTAACTAAAAATGCAGCATGGAAATGCACAAGTGTGAATATAACTATCTTGACATTTTGTTTTATATGTATTATTATAAAAATGTAAAGGACATTTTGATGACATTATGTGTGTGATTGATTTGCTATTATTGGTCTATGCTATTACCAACGAGTATATGTATAATAGAAATAAAAGTTGCTATGAATACATAATTAGTAAATATTCCGAAATATGAAACGAGATCGTTTTTCCAAAATTTTCTATAATATAATAACATGCTTAGACCATATATACTAATGGGCTGATAATTCCCTATGTACCAAATGTGTAAAAAGCGAGAGAGCGGTATTGCGTATCCTTCATGGTTATCCATAAGGCTAGTGCAGCCTAAGCGAGAGAACAGTATTGCGAGCCTTCACCCATAAGGCTAGGTGCGTCGTTTTTAAACGTTGAATTAGCAGTCCATTAGATTAGTATAATGGTCTAAGATAATAATGTATAATATATAATCTTAAACAATTTTTATCTATCTCTAGAAATAAACGAATTAAAGGGCTGAAACGATTTTGGAGAATTTTACTTTTTTACAAATATCTAGTAAGCCATGCATTTTCTTAAATCAACAAAAGCGCATCTGGATTAGTCTTCCAAAGAAGCAAATCTTTCCCCATTTAAGCAAATGTGTAACTCTTATGGTTTCCGAGATGCCCATACAAATAATGAAAAAAAACTCACCCTGTATAGTTACATTATTTTCAGCGAACATTTTTTTAAATGGAGATTGGCGAGCGTAATTTTGAACCTTTGCTTAAACTCCTTCCCTTATATAGGATACGGAAATACAGCCAACTTCTTCTGAATTTTGATTTGTAAGTTGTTTCCAGAATCATTTTGATTCAGAGATTTCAATTCCCTTTAAATTTCGTGAATAAAGGATTTAGGGTAATTGCTAATGTTTTTTTTAAATTCAGGTTTGATATCATTTGTTAAGGCATTTATTTTTCCTAATTAGTATAGTAAAGCACTGAAATTTATAAATATAGCCCTTATGAATGAGCAAATAGACTTTATTAATTCGCCATTACTACATAACAAAAAAAAATTCTTAAACCTTTAAAGTTTATTAAAATTCCAAACTAACTATAGGCCGAAACTGACTCAACGCCTTTTGCGATAGAGACAGTGAATAATAATTGCATTATTTTATGTAAATGGAAACCTTCCAAAATATCGTATAATTTCTCTTGCACGAAAAGAAAAAGGAATCCGATATTTCTAGAACAGCTTACGAATTGCTAGCATATCTATAATCCGATGAAAGAAGTTGTAGAGTGAATGAAGTTTAAATATAAAAGGGACGTAAAAGAACGGAAGATTGAATATAGAAAATTATAAGATGTGCCAAGGTTTTAAAAATCAGTCACGCAACGTTTCAATACACTGCCTACAACAAATTCGATGAATACAAATAGATAAAGAACAAGAGTTTCAATTCCGATAGAATGACAAGCCAAATAAAGTTAAAACTTTGATTCGATTTACGGATAATGAACACATTCTTACGCACTCACTGAATTGTAATACCGTAAAATTTATTTCTTCGTGCATTCATCCATTCATCTTAATTTCCTTCCATTTAAAAAAAGGAAATTTATTGGAACCTAATATAACTTTAGGTACTGTGCCGGGCAATTTGACGCATTGTACAACATTTCGAGCTTTTAAGGAAAAGGAAAGGAAGTCGTTTTTTATACTTGTCAAGATAAATTCTATGTACCTAACTTGAAAGTTCTCAAATCTAACTTTATTCGGTTATAAATTCCTCAAAAAGTTTATCCTATTTATTAGTTACTTTTTTACTACAAATTCATAAGTTTAAAATGTATAGTTCTTATGATAGAACTATAACAAGTGAGGAATAGACTATATTATACCTAAATTGTTACATAAATAAGAAAGTATATTATGTGTAAAAACGAAGACATCAGAAAGAGATCTCCATTTGTATACAAAAAATGCAAGCTTCAAGTGGAAACCAAAACAGATCATGATCTGCCTCGAGCTTTACGTTTTCTGTAAATTTAGTTTTTACGTCGGTTTCTTTTTAGAGTTGATATGCACGCGATACATGGGTAATTATGTTGTATCAATGTATCTTATTTCAAATAACTTCCTTCATGAAGAAATAATGAATATAATTAAGTGCTTAAGTGCTTCATCGAATGTGAAAAGGGCAGGACAGATTAAAGATATAATTATAATAATTCAGAGTTTTATTGTGTATTTGTCTGAAAGACTTCCTATTTAATCGAATCGTCACAAGGCTTTTCAAAACGGTGCAATGATTCCTTAGGTATTTTTTACTTTTCAACTCGATCGGTTGATTTGTGTTAGTGTAATATTACGAGAACAAGCTTATGTTCTTGAGTTTAAGTAAATATACCTCCTTAACAAGGGATATCAATGACAAATGGTAAAACGTATACCATGAACCATGTGGACATTCCTCAGATGCTGCAACATCAAATATAAGAAGAATTAAATGGAAGTTGATTTATGTCCATTTACATTTAAACTCATCCACCACAAATTTCGATCCGCTTGTTAAACAGAATATCCACAATGAACCTGAAACACTTGTATACTACATACAAAGTACTCAGATCCATGATGTGTTCGCATTCTTTCAAGTTTATTGTTAGTTTGTTACCGGTAAACTCTCGAAGAACCACAATCTTTTGCAAATATTTCTCTTAACACAACTACAATTTTTGCTGCAAAAGGCAAATAGGTAAGTAAAGCAAGTGGATGATTTCGAATGAATCCTTGATGAATAAATTTCATTTTAAAGCTTATCAATCCATTATTTACTTTGATAACGTAACAAGTACCACCTAATAATAGTAATAAAATTTAAAATAAGTATACGATTTTTGAAGAATGGGTTTCCTGCCCCTGGAAAATAACCTCCTCACTTGTAGTTAGATACATTCACAATTTATATCGCCGATGCTTCCATTAATAATACGAAATATTGGTATTATTAATTAATTTTCCTTCGAAACAAATTATTAGAAGTAATACAAGTACAAAAACCTTTCAAAAAGTATTTTCTTATTGAAAATTCTTTCCGAATGGAAACTTTCTCTACAATGTTTAAAATAAAAAAGATTTACTTCAAGAAAGTGGGGGTTAAATTGTAAAAGCTTAATAGGTAGGTACCCTTTCAAATCAGAAGATAAAGAATTTATCATTTTGTAAAAATAACAAAAAGAGCAAAAGCGAACACTGTTACCAAGAGATTGCGACTTCTTGACAGTTTTACTTGGATTAAAATCTGCGACCTGACAATTATCGTCAGTGTTCGAATCTTCGACAAAAATATAAACTACCCGAAATGAAAATCGATTGTTAAAAAAATATCGTCAATGTTAACGACAAAAGTTGGACGTTATTAGCACGTAAGTAGTTTATTAAATAATTGCGGGTAAAATTAGAAATAATACGTTTCTATAAATGAGCGTGAGAAGAGATTCAATTATTGATGCCAATAAAATATATAATGCTTTGTCTAATGATCATGCGGGTAATTGGCATCATTCTCGTGAAAGTGCATCATACATCTTCTTAGCATCGGAAGAGAACAGTTTAGATAACTGTATATAACATTTAATAGTTTAAATAGCAATTTTTTTATGTTCTGCCTTTGCAACTGAGATCATGTGAGTCATTTATAATTGTTACAGAGGAATATAAACTTGACTTAACTTTACATTCCAGTAAAAGAATCAAGGCTAAGTGTAATGTTTCTTTGCAAGTTTCATTTTCAAACAAGGAAGACAGAAAAACTAGAATTACAAAACAATTATGTTTACGCACACATGCACCCTACCTATTAAATTGCAATGAACTACTTACCTGTAGTTGTGACAGTTTAGATGCCATTGTCCTTCTTTGTAAGTATCACAGCATATCCTTTTGACTCTGAAAGAATAAGACATCGTTAATATTCTAAATTAAAGAGATGATGATGATGATATTTATAATGCACGGTTTATTGTTAGGCGATACTTTCCAAACTGGTTTACTTACCAAAAATTGATCCGATAGACACAATTGATAAATGAATAAATTGGCACATTTATGAAAATTTTTACCTGCTTATGTAAAGATATAATCTAAACGATTTTGTTGAGCAAATTAGAAAAGAACTCTTAAAATTTATTTATTTTCCGCTTCTAGCGGAAAAACATAGTAATTGTCATGAAATTTACCGATCACTAAAAAGGTAGGGTTAGTAGTTTGTTATATGGGACAGTAGGGTGAGTTTTGTAGGACAGGGTGAACGACATCGACGATGGCACGAATTGTCACGATATAGGGTAATAATAATAAACATTGTAACTATCGAAGGCTGTTTAATCCATGTTATTTTCAATTGTAGCGAATACGTAGGGTAGGTAATTAATTCTGTTGTTGTAATGGCTGGCCCTAGAGATACTTTGAAAAACATGCATTAACGCCGCCTTTTGATCAACCATTAACTCTATTCAACGTCAGTTCCTTTCATGTGTGTGTATGTAAAGGTATTAAATTGGTGTATGATGAATTATCCTTAATTTTAGACAAAATACATGGGGCATATTACAGATATTTCGATTGGACAAAATAATGATTTACGAAAATGAAATGAATAGAACAGTACGTATGTGTCAAGTTTAAATATTTAATAATTAGGAGCTTGTAAAGAATATGACTGGCCCCAAAATAGCGCAGCATTTATTACAAGCACCAAAGCCGACACGTTCAGATCGACATGTCTGAGTTTACTAGAGAGTTTCATACAATTTGTAACTTAATATTTTGATCCTGGGCGAGTACAATTGTGTGGTATTAGTGGGAATTAATTAATTACTTCCTCTCATCAACGCATTTCAATACCATCAAGTCTTATGGATTTTGATTGATTAAAAATTACGTAACAGTTGCTAAGATACAACATTAGGGAAATCTTTATCTTTGGTGTGTTTATCCTCATCAAAAATGCTATTTTATTTTTATTTTATTGGGCCAAGATCCTAGGAACGGCAGATTTCCAATGATCTCTACGTGCATCAACTGCTTTGGTTATTAGCACTACCCTTACTAGAATTTTGCCTGATAGGGAATTCCGCCCTCAACCAGGGACTTTTATCATGCCGATACGATATCTACGATTTTACTTCCTATCCGAGAAGAAAACGTGTATCAGTTTTTTTTCGTTTTAGAAAAACTGAAAAATTAATAAAAATAATTTGTGCAAATATCAGTGCAATGCTGTGAACTATCCTGTACGTGGTGAATTATAAACTTTGTAGTCTAAGGAAAACTCTTAGAAACCTAGACATATAGTAGATATTTTGTGAAGGCTTTGAAATTTTTAATTTTAGCCATACAAAGAGAACATGGCTGTTATGATCCTTTTTGAAATAACAATGGACGTAAGATTTATTTACAATTTTGGCGTAGATTGAATTTTATATGAAGACTTTGTGACACTTTCACAACTGTATTTGGGATAAAATCTATAAATCGTATCCGTTTTTTATCGATACATCTTTAGTTATGTGGATCACAATCGTTTTTAAGTTGATAAAAATATTATTTAGTAGCAAACATTTTATAAATAAATTATACATAATTATGTATGTATTTAAGATATATTTTTTAAATTGGAGATGGAGGACAATTAGAGAACTCCAGAACAACTACAATGGCGTTGTAAATGATGGAGAAACCGGCTTTCGAATACCTTGATCCAAAGATGACACTTAAAGTACGTAGATTAAAAAACACGACCGACCTGCAATGAGCTACTCTATACGAACACAAGTGAACAAGAAAAATGCCTTAAAAATTGTATCTTCTTAATACGTTTTTTATATTTTACGGTCTTATTCAAAAAATGCCACTCTTTCTTGCCTACGACTGTATTGTGAAGTTTAATTTAACGCGTCCTGATCCTCGCAGGACTAATAAAATAGCCGGTAAGGACTGTCGGAACAATATTTCATTCTATCAATCTATCATTAATCGTTGTCTCAATCTATAGGGCTCCTAATGGTAATTGGACTAATTTCTGCGAGTGCTTCGAACAGACCCTAGATGCTTGTTTCAACACTCATACCAACGTCGTAGTTACGGGTGACTTCAATATCCATTTCGGTGAAAATAGTAACCACGAAATTGATCTCAAGAACATTTGCAACATGTATGGTATGAAAATATTAAACCATTCGCCCTCAAGAATAACGTCTACAAGCTCCACGTGCCTCGACAACATTCTAGTTAGCGACTCTGTAAGTTATAACGACTTTGTTAATTTTAACCCTTGTTTATCGGATCATAACGCGCTACTGCTAAGATATAACAGTGCGACTAACGCGGTAGTTAACACACCAAATACTAATGTACAATATGTAAGACATGTCACAGAAGAAAAACTTAAGGTTTTCGTTGAAGTAATTCATGGCCGGAACTGGAAGGTTTCCCCAAATAACGGTGATGTCAATACAGTTCTTGAAACTTTCATTAATAAATTTCACGAATGCTTTATTCAATCTTTTCCACTGCTAAAAATTAAAACCAATCAATCGACTAATCTAACAGATATTCAATGGTTCAATCAGAAAGTAAGACGTATGCGGAACACACTTCATTTGATAACTGAACTTCAGGATAATTGGAAAACCCCTGCCTTGGAAAGATTGAAATTGTCTTACAAAAAATCTTACAGGCTTGAAATTATCAATGCAAAGCGCAAGGCTTTCTCCAATTATATCTCAAATGCCACGAATAAATCCAGGGCTTCGTGGCAAGTTATAAAACGACAGTTTAACGTACGTACACTTCAATCAGAACCACCCAGAGACTTCACCGCGCATGAAATAAATGAATACTTTTCAGCGGCCATGAAAAATATAATTGCCAACATATCTCCTAGTACGGTCACCGCTGAGGACTTACTCAAACGTACACGCTGGAACAATTCCAAGAGTTTTTATCTGTACCCAGTGACGGCCTCGGAAATTTTCAATATCATGAATAAAATGTCGTCTAGTAGATGTACTGATGTGTATGGAATTAGCCCATACCTCCTCAAACAGGTAGCGGGGTATATATGCTCGCCACTAGCGGATATTATAAATCGGTGCTTTGCTAGCGGAAGTTTTCCGGATTACCTAAAGGTTTCTAAAGTTATTCCCATTCCAAAAAAGCCAAATATACGTGAACTTAAAAACTTTCGACCTATTTGTATAATTCCCACTTTTTCAAGAGTATTTGAAATTGCACTCAATACTCGGTTACTTCAATTCCTGGATGCGAATGCTATAATTAATCCTCAACAATACGGTTTTCGGGAAAATAAATCAACGGTTGACGCTTTAACAGAATTTGTGGAACGCTTATTAAACTGCTTTGAAGATAAAACTAATATTAGTGCAACGTTATGCGACCTATCAAAAGCTTTTGATTCTGTGAACCATGAGATTCTACTAAATAAAATGGATTTCTATGGCATTCGTGGGTTATCCTTGGAAATCTTTCGATCATATTTAAACAATAGACAACATAAAGTCGTGTATAACTACCTTGAATCAGAGAGTACGAGCATCACCAGCGGTGTGCCTCAGGGTAGTCATCTAGGCCCCACGCTGTTTCTAATCTACATCAATGATTTACCATGTAATCTCCATAACTGTCAAACTATCATGTACGCGGACGACACCTCTATTTTAATCTCAGACCCAAACATCCAATGTCTGATAGACAAACGGAACTCGGCTGTAAGTGTCGCTAATGAATGGTTCAGAGCAAACAAACTGCAATTAAATAATGATAAAAATCAAAATATTATATTCAGTTTAAAACAAAAATTTGACTGTAGTCATGTTAAACTGTTGGGCCTTACCATAGATGCTAAACTACAGTGGCATGTATATGTATCGCACCTATATGCTAAATTATGTAATGTGATATATGTAATAAGAAATTTAACGTTTGTAACAGAAAAGGACACTTTACGCCAGGTTTACTTTGGTATGTTTCATTCCAAAATGAGCTACTCAATTATTCTCTGGGGTAACTGCTCAGCGGCTCACCAAGTTTTTTTGCTGCAAAAGAGAGCCATTAGGATCATGCACAAAGTTAATAGTCGTGCTCATTGTAAACCGCTATTTACCTATAGTGGGATATTAACCCTTCCGTCTTGCTATATTTTTAATAGCCTGCTGTACATTAAACGAAACATGCAATGTTATAAAACGCACACAAGTGTCCATAACCACCACACTAGATCACGGGAGGATGTAATACTACCGCATAAACGTCTGCAAATGTCCCATTCAAGTTTTTATATGCAAGGTATCAAATTTTATAACAAAATCCCGTTGGATATCAGGGCTCTAGCCTATGAACCCTTTAAAAGAAGAATTAAGTCGATGCTAATGAAACACGCTTTCTACAGTACAAAGGAATATATGGACATCAGTGTGGAGTTACTACTATTTTAGTTCAGTGTAGTTCTAGTATGTGATTTGTTAATTGTGAATATGTTGTATCTACTTACCTTTTCTTGACTTGGCAAAAGAGGCTGTACCTTTATGTCGTAATAAACTTATACTTATACTTATACTTATTTCTGTAGGAAAATATTGAGCTATCATTAGGAAATCAGAAGCCACATGTCTTATAAGAGCTACATTTTTTAATAAAATTACGTCGCAATTTTTTTTTAAAAACTATCTGCAGTCATAGACAAATGCAAATTTACAACTGAAAGGAGGATGAGGTAGGAATATGCGCAGTTTGTAAATCTGATTCAATTGTTCCGGTAAAAAGTAGGCTCTTTAACATTTGTGGAGCGTGATACAAATGTAACTATAGTTATAGCTGTTTCAGTAATTGGAAATGCAATTCCAGTCCCGTAAGAAATACAAAGACTATTTTGTTGCTTCTCCTCCATCCTAATTACAGCCAAGCCGCAACCCTTGGATCTGTCGGTACTTGTGCTATTTAACTTCAGCCCAAAATTGATGGACCCGAACAATGACTGTAAATAATATTTCAAAAATTGTACCACAATCTCCTTCTCTCAGTTCTTGAACCAATATAATTAAAGAATTTTGAAAACAGGCGTTCCCCTGACAGAATTCACAGCAGTCTACAGGGTTTTACAGAATGTTGAAGAAAATTTAAGGACATAGTTATATCTCAGAATAAGAAAAAAAGTTCATATAAACATGGGTCAGAAATGCTCCGTTTTAATGATACGGGTGTTTAAACTTTTCCGTGTATAATAGTATATTTTATATGTATTGAAAAGCCGTTGAGATATTAAGATGAGTTTTGGTAGACGCAATGTATCATTATAGGTCACATTCACACGTAGAAAATTGTTTTCCAAAGCACATACATCAGTGGCGTTTATGCCGATAAGTCTTTATGTTTAGCGAAAAGACTATACGCCACTGGTTTTTGCAAAAGTTGATGTCGATTTCTTAAAGCCAGATTAATTCTGCTTAAAAAGTGCCTCTTGGACTTTCTCGAAATAAAAATTATTTTATTAATCCTCGTAATGATTTATTTTAATTTTATTTCTTCGTACTAATTTTTCAGGAAGCAGTGTAATAAATTAAATAAAAAACAGTGTATTAAATTAAACCAAATGCTGGAAATGGCTTCAATACAATACAAATCACTTTCCCACATTTCATATCACACTTCGTAATATTTCACAACCATTAGTAACGCGTTCCAAAACACCCCGTATCAGACCCATGTTTATATGAACTTTTTTTGAGAATCTGTCCTTAAATTTTCCTCGCACCATTCTGTAACATCCTGTATATTACGGATTACCAATGGCTTAATTTGCGGTAAATTTTGAGGTGTAGCATTCATTAAAGTCTCTAAGTAAGAAATTTTCTTTTCTTTATATTCTTTGTACTCACATCTTAAAACATTTCTTCCTTTTTTAATTCCGATTTGAAAGGACAGTTTGATCTTTTAGTCTTATTGCATACGCATTTTTTAAAAGTGCGGTGCTATTTTCTAGAAAAATAGAGCAGGAACTTACATGCATAACCGATTCGTTATTTATTGATTGGATATCAATACATATCATATCCATTTTTCAATGTATTCATCGCACTACTTGCAACACACTGCTCGAAACAATTAAGAGGGCACTTTTTACATCTGAATTGCTTATCAATTTCAACTGTACAGAAATCTAATGATCGACTTCTTAAATTGAACATAAATTGGGGAAAACAATAAAATTTTCTGAAAAATCTTTGAGGTATATTCTTCTCTACTCTGTGAAGGCAGTTCTTATCTGTTAGAGAGTCAGGGAGTGGATTTGTGTGTATCCAAACACATCTGTCTAGCAAATTGCAAAGATCTATGCAAATTTTTACATATCTTTGCGTTTCTGAATACGTAGATTCAAAAAATGAAAAAAAAATGTTCCGTCTGTCGTCTGTAGTCTGTCCGTACACATTCCTTGCAACACTCTATACTCAGAAACTATTAAAGTTATCGAAATGCGGTTTTCGTCAATCGATTGCATTCGGGCCAAGGACGAAAATGCTGATATTACCTTTGATAACGTCACTTCCGGTATAAGCTAAAATGGCGGCACTCATTTTTTTTTAAGAAAAAGTTTCAGTTTTTTGGTACTAGAGAAGAAGTCTCGTGGCAATACATACCAGAATTTTTTTCCATTGTTTTAGGAAACAATACTTGATATATATGTTCGAATATTTCTTCTAAACCGACTTGCTATCATGTCAATGCTTGTAAGTTGTCAATTAGGAACAAATTACATTTTAAGCTGAAACATTAATGACTAAGGCAAGCAGAATACTAAAGAATGTAAATTCATTTCGTTGCCAGTATATTATTCAACAAAAATTGTACTGTTTGAGTTAGTATTAAACTGTTACTAATGGTCGAATGTTATGGATAATTAAACGGGATTTGTTCTTATTTGAAGACTTAATATAATTTTAATTTAGTTTCAATGGTTTGAATCGATAAATCTCCGTATTTTCAATCGTACATCTAACTGACTAGCAAATTTTTTTAATTAAATTTATCTTTCATAGATGATTTTCGCATACGCGCAATTCTATTTTGATTGCTCCAGTTTTGATCACACAGGTTAGGGGGCAAAGCCAAACATATCAGAATTACGAGATAATCCTAAAACGGGATTACGCACCGTTCAATTATTACATTTGGTTAATTTATTTGATGTTCACTTTAACATTATCGAAATGAATTCTAATCAGTTTGAAATTAATTGTTGAGTATGTGATGTACATTATATTATTTTTATAAATCGCGTTTCAGTCCAATACATTAATTAACATACGCTGAAGGGCTGAAGCCATAATTGACGATTTAATTTAATAGCCGTTCATTTTATGTGTAGGTAAACATTAAACATTAAGGCCAATTGGGGATGCTATTTCCATTTCAATTTCAACTTTAATCGAACAAAAGGGAAATTTCAAAATTATTGTGCAGTTCCACAGATTTCATAACAATTTTAAGTATGGTCTGTCCCAAATTATATCGTCTTGAAATTTATCTCATGAAAGGATTTATTTTCAAATCTGCATTGTTAGTAGATAAACACGTTGTAAATGCCTACCTGCCCACTCAGGGTTGGGTTAGGTATGCGTCACTCAGTGCTATAACAATTCAAATTAATAATTACTAATTAGTATCAGTCGTTAAGAATCCTCGTTGTTGTAAGTATAATACGAGTAATTTGTATACCGCATAATTTAGTTTAAAACTCGTAATTTATTTAAAATAAAACGGATGCTTTGAAAAGAAATTGCTGTATTAATATTTTTACCTTAGCCCGCTTCTGATGCCCTGCCATAAAATACCTTAGGTGCCCTTTGTTATGTCAATCAGGTAGGCATTTACAACGTGTTATCTACTAACAATGCAGATTTGAAAATAAATCATTTTATGAGATAAATTTCAAGACGACATAATTTGAGACAGACCATACCGATTTTTATAAATTATTTTGCTCAGGTATAAGAAATGTTTGTTATATTCATTAGTACCTACTGGTTTATGGTTCAATATAACTTTCTATGCTTTAATAAACCGGCATTATTAGTGGATACATTTAAGTAAACTGGGAGATAAAAATAAATTTCCTATCTTGTCGATTGTAAATCTTGAAAGAATGTTTCCCACATGCACATATATGGAAGGTTAAAACGCAATGACATGTAATAAAGTATACTATTAAGTCCATTATATGCACCAGAAGTTGCTATTTATAGTATTGTGCACGATTTACGAAGTTATTAACGATATGCATCTTATTCCTAATTTAGAATTTCAACTAACCAATTGTGTAGATTAATAGGAACACATGTGTAATGCTTATAATAATTTTGAAATAAAAAATAGATTACAATTAAGAGTATATACGAAATCTTGTTGGAGTTACGTAAGCTACGAAGAGTGAGCGATAATAGATAGCCAAAGAGTGGTAATAAATCAGCAAACAGAGGGGAGAACATACGAATATATAATTGTGTAAAACTTACCAGTTGTAGGAGTGTAGAAAAAAAAGCAAATATGTCTAAGGTATTATACAAGATACCAGATGTAAGTGAGTGCACTAACTAACAACTGAATAATAAATTGAAGTCACGCTTGCCGGTACGGAAAAATGTGGCAAAATGTAGTAGCCCAGTATGCAGGGATTTTTGCCCTACAAAATGTAGCGTACCCCCATGGGGACCCCCCAGGTGCAACGTCTAAAGACTGTCGCGCAATTCGAAAACCAAACAAACTTTTCCCGCCAACTAATTGAAACCCCAAGGCACGTGATCGTCAATAACAAAACCGTCAAATGGTAGGACTCTACGTTGTGAAACGAATTGCTCGAGATGTGTGTGTGCTAGTCTTATAAGGATCGATTAGGCAAACATAAATAAAACACAAGAATTGAGGAGGACGAATTAACTTTAATAACCTCAAGGGTTGCCCTCTCAAACTCGGGGTTTGAGATTAGCTCTGGGTCTTCGCTGATTACAAGGAGGGAAAAGAGCTACAGAAAAACCCTCCAGGATAATTACCTCACCTTCAACCTTCAAATCTAATTATAAATTTACCTTCAATTTTACTATTGGTTGCGTTCAGCTTGTGCGATTTTCGTCAGGAATTTCATCCCCTCTTTGAATATTAAATAAATAATAAATTGGTAACTTCTGCCATCACCTTTCAAGGTAAAGTCTTACTAAGGCTGTTATGTAACGGATCCTAACATTCACACCAGGGTTCACGGGCGAAGCATGTCTTTGACATGTTAAAAGTGAGGATTTAATATAATTAGACCCAGGGCGCCAGCCATTAACTGAACTTAAAACCCTGCCACGGTACTTAGAGTTTATATTGGTATCTGTTGTACCTTGTTTTTAGGACCCATCATATCAACAGTATTTAAATGCATAAAATTCAAGGGAGGTAAACTGTAATCGCCTTCGATGTTTCAAAATCAGATGGTAGCAGAACACCACCAACTCACCTTGTATAACCACAAAGCCACCAAAAGGATATGCCACGCACACAGAATCGTAACATGATTTGGTTCTCCAAACAGCCGAACACGCTTACCGCCGGATGAGGGAGCCAAAAGAGACTCACGAGCACAAACCGTCATTGTAATCGTTTCAGCAGTATTTATGCGAAAACCAAATATGGAACATCCCAACAACAATGGCATAATCAATTAATAATCAATCATTAGGCTATCTAGTCAGACAAGTCAAATGACAAGTCAATAAATGTATTACGCCCCCACAAAACCAAAATTCCATGACTTAAATCACCACCAGCCGCACCAAAGTCACGTACAAAATGAATTATCGTTAAACAAACAAATACAATGCATTAACACGAAACAAATACGCGAAATGATCATGCATGCACTACAATATTCAATTAATTCTACTAAACACGCTAAACCAACCCTAATAATATTTAGGAAGTAAAAGAAAGTTATCCCTAAATAACAAATGTAAAGCTCAATTTCATATTACACACTTAAGCTAAGCAATTCAAGCTTGCGCAACCGGAATAAATACTGTACAGTCAAAATGTGTAACATAAAAGACCTACAAAAATAACACAGAAACACCTACACATGCTAAATTAAAATTCACCCTACCTAATTAACAGTTACTTATTAAAAATAGCAAACAAAATACTTAAATTTTCTGATGAAGGCGATGCACTCATTTACACCGTGACTTACTTCTTCTACGATACCCCGAGAACTGTTAGCGTCTGTTACTTAACTCTCCCCTTATTTTTTTTACTTCTCGCCTTAATTCCCTTTTCACCCCTGCTATCCAGCCACCCCGGCCAGTATTTAGACATTCTATCACGTACGTGCTTTTTTTTAATTAACAAGATCAGTGGCGTAACTTTTGGTCAATACCATCCACCAACGGACTAATCTTTTAGCGGAATCATTTAAAATCGAGCGGCCAAAGTCGGGTACATCACAAAAAGGTGGTGTAGAAAATGTTTTAATTTGTATTGCTTAATTATAGGCTAGTCATGAAAAATGTAAGTTTTCGACCTCGAGGAGTCACAGCGTTAGCCGCCATCTTGAATTGAAGGTGCCAAAATTTGTTTTTTTTACATAATGCTTCAACAGTTTACTTTATGACAAAAATGTCTATGAGAAGTATAAAGACAATAGAATTTCGAAAGTTTTCAACCAACTTCAAAAAGTTGGTTACTACATTTGTCTGCATGTCTGTGTGTCTGTGTGTCTGTGTGTCTGCCTGTCTGTGTCTGTGCGTTCGTCGATGTTACAGGGTTTAGAAAGCTGGAAGTGGTGTCATCTTATAGGAAACTGTTTACTGATTCCAAATCTCTGGTAAATTTTTTGATCGGATTACCCGTTCGCCGTCGGGACGCCATTAAAGTCAAAATATACACCCTTGAATATCTCGAGAACGACACATCCAATTACAAAAAGAAAAAAACACTTTCCTTTATTTTTTGAAACCTATTGAGTCATGATACGTAAACATCACCCTCACCCCCCTGTGGGGTGGAAAGGGGGTGAGTTTTGAAAACTTAAATGGGAAAACCTATTTTTTATTGCACTTTTGGATTCTCCATAAAAACTATTCTCAATTTGCAAATTTCACCCCTAAACATCAACCCCTTTTTTGGGGGTGGAAAGGGGGAGAAAAACGATCTTTATTACTTTTTTTTCCTCCAACATTTTTTCGTGATTACAAATTTGTATTTGTATTTATTCTGTACGTCGCGCGTCGTGTAAATAAAAAGTTATAAGCGGTAGAAAAATTAAATTGACAAAAAAATATACCTACACCTCGAATATTCTAATTTCAACCAACTTCAAATCTGTAACTAATTATGGCATATACTATTATACAATATATATGTATATATTATATAACTACCCCCCCCCCCCCCCCCCAACCTCAGACACAAGCATCCCGGATTCTGCACAAATAATAATAATAATAATAATCGCTTTTATTGATTATTGGTTTGGTACCTACACCATAATCAATGAGTACAAGGTCAGATAAACCTATTGGATCACTGTTCTTCCCCCTGAACCCCCTTTACAAATACATACATCATTTTCTGCAAATTACACTATTTACAATGATACTATTTTACTAGCGGTAACACTATTGAGCACAACTAAAACTATCATAATTACACCTTAAATAAATGAAATTAACTTCAATCAAGTGCACTGCAACGTTTAGGTACATTTGACATTTATATTCAAGAATTAGCACAATAATAATGACACCCACACTCACATTCGCGCCCCAATTATTTGATGTTTCATCCTTCTTTTGAAGGCAGTGGTAGACAAAGGCAGTAACTTTGTGTTATTGTAGTTGTTACAAAATTTGCAAAAACTGTAAGAGAACGAACGTTTAAAGGAGGATAAGTTAAACATTGGTATAGACAATAGGCCTCTGTGTCTCAAGTTAAGGTGATGTACATCAGTACGGAAAGTGATCTTTCCATACAAGTACGGAGGCATCTTTTTGGTTAAGATATTTATGGAAAAACGAGCATGAGTGAATGAGACATTGTTTTCCTTTCCACCCTTAAGGGAGATGGGAGCGGAGAGGGTTACGGACAATTTGTAAATCACGAAAAAATATTGGAGGAAAAAAAAGTAAAAAAGATCGTTTTTCTCCCCCTTTCCACCCCTAGAAAAGGGGTTGACGTTTAGGGGTGAAATTTGCAAATTGAGAATAGTTTTTATGGAGAATCCAAAAGTGCAATAAAAAATAGGTTTTCCCATTTAAGTTTTCAAAACTCACCCCCTTTCCACCCCACAGGGGGGTGAGGGTGATGTTTACGTATCATGACTCAATAGGTTTCAAAAAATAAAGGAAAGTGTTTTTTTCTTTTTGTAATTGGATGTGTCGTTCTCGAGATATTCAAGGGTGTATATTTTGATTTTAATGGCGTCCCGACGGCGAACGGGTAATCCGATCAAAAAATTTACCAGAGATTTGGAATCAGTAAACAATTTCCTATAAGATGACACCACTTCCAGCTTTCTAAACCCTGTAACATCGACGAACGCACAGACACAGACAGGCAGACACACAGACACACAGACACACAGACATGCAGACAAATGTAGTAACCAACTTTTTGAAGTTGGTTGAAAACTTTCGAAATTCTATTGTCTTTATACTCCTCATAGACATTTTTGTCATAAAGTAAACTGTTGAAGCATTATGTAAAAAAAACAAATTTTGGCACCTTCAATTCAAGATGGCGGCTAACGCTGTGACCCCTCGAGGTCGAAAACTTACATTTTTCATGACTAGCCTATAATTAAACAATACAAATTAAAAAAATTTCTACACCACCTTTTGTAGGGCAAAGCCTCTTTTTTGTCTCCACTGACTGCACTATAGGGTCCATGCAAACTATCTAACAATGCCCGGCGCCCGCCCTCAGATCCACACAAAATCTCCTGTTTTACAGGACAACGAGTTGAAATTGCATACAATTCCATTTTCAGAGATCTCCATTCTTACAGTATCGAATTCCTCCAATTTTTCTTCTAACAAACTAATTACTACATTTTAATTCATTTTCCCGTTTTAAAAATATTTTAGATTACGTTTAATAATATGATCATAGAATATGATTAACCCCTCGTATTACCTACACACTCCTTGACTCGCTGTGGTGGTTTTACGTCTTCTCGGGCAATTTTTCAAATTGAAAAATCACCTTCCAGCAGACAAAACAATTCGACCTGCTTCAAATTTACTTAATAATGGTAATTTCTTTGCTGCCGTATTGTAGATATGATAGTTGACCGAAAAAGTTAGCACACATTACAAAAAACTGTCAAATAATGACGTTTGCACGTTAGGTACATCTTGATCTCAAAAAGTTAATCAGGTAGTTCAACAAATCTACCAGTTTGATTAAAAAGTTCAATTTCTTCTTGATGTATAAAATTTCTGTTTCACTGTGTATCGAAGTTATGGATCTAAATAACGTATGTATGTAAATTTTACGTTGTCGATTTCAAATGTAATCCATTTACATTTAAAATTAAAAATCAGCGGAATTACTTGTTTTTCTAATTTTTACAATTACTTATACTTAAAGTACCACAAAGTAAGTGTGGAGAAAATTAATTCTATTTGCTTTGCTTTTACTGGAAGAATACGAGCTCAAACTCTCAAACATCCTCCTTTTTATAAATATGTTTAGTGATGTACGTAATCGATATGAAGCTTGCTTGAGTCGTAATGGTGAACAAAGAAATATATATAGCTGAATTCAGAAAAAAACTCTTAAATTACATAAAAAAACTGCAACTTTATCTTATAAAAAAAATGAGTGCCGCCATTTTAGCTTATACCGGAAGTGACCTCATTTCAACAAAGGTAATATTAGCATTTTCGCCCTTGGCCCGAATATAATCGATTGGCGAAAACCGCACTTCAATAACTTTAATAGTTTCTGAGTTTAGAGTGTTGCAAGAAAATGTGTACGGACAGACTACAGACAACAGACGACAAACGGAATTTTTTTTTCATTTTTTGAATCCACGTATTCAGACACGCAAAGATATGTAAATTTTGCATAGGTGAATTTGTTTTTTGGAACACTAATACAATACTTCGTACTCGGGAAGTAAAAACAAAAAAATTACCTAAATTTCGGTACTGTTTATTCTGGTGGATACTGTATTATGTACAGACTGAACTTTTTTTTGAAAAACATACTTAATGTGGTATAGAAATAGAAAGGTGCATACCTGTCCGAATTCGCTGAAAATTAGTTCACCATCACAAAAATTGAACTTGACTGACAGACAGGTGTATATGTAAGCAATATCGTACTGTAATTTTTTTAAATTTTGCTGATAGTTCGCCGCACAAAGGAAGTTTCAAAGCAACAGAGAAATGTTGGAAACAACAGTTGTAATTTTCTTAATCCAGTCAGGATTGCCAAAAATAGACTTTGAACATCCTTGGGGGAAAATTATGACTAACGTAGTAAATCCTTAAAAGAGTTCGTTCTCACCCATTAAGGCAATAGGTTTGGCAGTTTCCCAAACCTATAAATATAAAACGTTCAATATAGCTACAAAGTGAAAATATGACTTGGAATTACAAAGGCACATTTGTACTAACTTCGACTCAGATTGATAGGCTCGTGTAAACGTTATTAACTCCTCTTTAGCGTTTAGACACATTTATAAAGCGCCTGGTAAATATTTAAGATACCTATAATCTCTAAGGTATAGCATCAGCTCTCTAGGATAATTCTCCTGAAGTAATTCAAAGCAGTAGAAGTGGACCCAGACGGACGAACAAAAGGCAAAGACAGGGCACCCTTTTTTAGTGTTTAATAGAATGCGTTGAAAATGATTCTTGATAAATTTTATAAACAAAAATTGACACAAGTATTGGGTTGTTTTCCCACAGAAATTGGTGCACAAATAAAGGTTCTGGACGTCATTCCAAGAGTATGAACATCCGTAAGTAAAAAATATGGCTAAAGTTCCTTTTTCCCTTTTCCAAAGAAATAGCCCTATGAATACACGTTTCCAACATGACAGACAAACTAAAATAGAGTTAATGAGTACCTACAACCAAAGATGCTTTGAAAGAGGTTTCTGTTACAATTTTCTTACAAAATAACAAATATTGCTTGCGATCGGATCGTTTATAGTACTTTATAATACTTCCGTTTTGTTTTTATGTTCCGAAGCTAATTTTTAATACCCAAGGTGTGTTGTGTAATATCGTTTGATTACCAAATTCAATTGATAAAATGCACATTCTCTAATAAGTAATCCCATATCGCATTAAATAGCATGAAATAATTTTTTATAACCGTTTTGAGATACATATACAGTGCTCGCCAAAAAGTCGGCACCAAATGTATTTAGCCCCTATCAGTATCAGATATACCGAGTGATTTTCACTTAGCTAGGAAATGGCGTTTTTGGAAATTTTCTAAATTCTAAAAGTGCTATTTTTCGTAAATTAAGCAAGATTTCAATGAGATTTTTTCATCGTCTGTCAATTTTAGCTTACCGAACAATCTCAAGACGAGATAATATTTTTTTCTTTAACTTCCGCTAAAACTAATGTTTTAATTTTTTGCAACATTTTCAAATTTTCACATACCAAGACATGATTTCAAAATTCAATTTGATTTCGTAAAAAACGTTAAAGATTTATAATTTGAAAAAACAATAGATATTGCTAATTATTCCTTTAGGTTCGTTATTATTTACAGAAAAGTAATATTGTTGCATAATCTTTACCTCTTTGGTGCAAGATACGTTATGGGAGAAATGTTTTTCAATGATAATGAATGTCTATTTACGTGGCTTCTAAAAACTATAATTTACCCTTGCTAATTAATTACTCTCACAAAATTCAGTCAATTAAATAGTAAAACAATCCACAGCCGTCTCATATTCTGCCTACATTCACTGAAACATGTAAACTGAATAAAGAAAAATCTCCTCATTTAGGCAACTGTAAAAGAACATTTACAGGATTTTTGTGAAAGTAATTAATCAGCAAGGGTAAATTAGAGTTTTTAGAAGCCACGTAAATAGATATTCATTATCATTGAAGAACATTTCTCCCATAAAGTATGTTGCACCAAAAACGTAAAGATTATGCAACAATATTACTTTTCTGTAAATAATAACAAACCTAAAGGAATAATTAGCAATTTCTATTGTTTTTTCAAATTATAAATCTTTAACGTTTTTAACGAAATCAAATTGAATTTTGAAATCATGTCTTGGTATGTGAAAATTCCAAGATATTCCAAAAAATTAAAACTTAAGTTGTAGCAGAAGTTAATGAAAAAAATGTTTTCTGGTCTTGAGATTGTTCGGTAAGCTAAAATTGACAGGCGATGAAAAAATTTCATTGAAATCTTGCTTAATTTACGAAAAATAGGACTTTTAGAATTTAGACAATTTCGAAAAACGCTATTTCCTAGCTAAGTGAAAATCACTCGGTATATTTAATAGGGGCTAAATAGGTTTTCAGACTAGCACAAATTATTGCCGTAAAAAGATTTTTAAAAAAATCAAAAATTAAAAAAAAATTCATTTGGTGCCGAGTTTTGGTGAAGCAGAATATTTTAGTTAAATTTGCAAATGCATATTGCTCCTACCTACACAGACTTTAAAAAAATGTAAGCGACACTTAAAACAAAATATATAATTGAAAATGATGTAGATAATAATTCAGACCATTAACCCTAATGATTACGTTGTAATAATAGAAATTAATTATGAACCAAGAGGTAGATATTGTTATGGATGCGTGAATTACCGAAATATAGTTTTCAGTTGTTAACTTCCTGTGATACGTTGTCAATTTGGCCAAGTAATTACGTAGATAATTACAGTAGATGCATCCTTTAAATTCGATAAAACAATGAAGGGAACTAAGGTTCATATGAAATTATGTATAATCTGTACAATTACATCATCAAATCCATCAAGTTCCCGTCGTCGGTTACGTTTCGTAACTTTGTACTTGAAAACGTTTACTGTCGTCTCGAGTGGATGCAACAAAAAAGGAAATGGTCTCAACAGAATACAAAATTGCATGATGAAAAAGGGATCTGATTTCCGCAAAAAAGGGCACGTAGAGTGTGGTTCATATTCAAGTCAATCAATCACTCTAAAATCCAACTTTTAAAACACTTACGCCTTGTTTAAAGAATGCTTTTTGTTCGTCTACGTTTTTTACTAATAGCACTTCAATATAAAAAGCAGCGGAATTTTTAAACTATATTTGGTGCTAATTTTAAATTATAAAGCAAAATCAAATAGATGGTTAGCCTTGTGTGTATTTCATAAACATTGCAAAGAATCAGATGTTTGATTACTAATTAAATACATACTAAGAGTGTATTCGAATGACGGAATACAAGGTGATTCACGTAACTAGTTAAATACAAATATCCCAAAAGGATAAATAAGTAACCACAATTGAGGAACAGGTGTATGTTCTGTTTATAGTCTTTATCTAATAGGTGTGTAGTTTTAACCGGAAATCGTATAGTTCACATAAACCACATTTACATTGTTGTATAAAAATCATAAAGAAAGTGGCAATTTTAAGAAAAGATTGTTGGTTACACTACTTTTTACAACTTTTAAGTTTGAAAATTTTAAGCTGCTTTTTCTGTAACAAACGTTACGACAGACATCACAAAATACCAGGAGGATCAATTGTAACAACGCTAAATTCCGTGGATACAGTCAATGGTGGGTATTTGGATTTGGTGTAAGTGATTTGCTGAGTAGGTCGAGAAGGTTAACTAGTCACTAATGACAAAATAAAAAAAACGGAGAATTTTAAACACGTAGAAAGAGGAAAAGAAAGTTTGTAAATTCATTTTCCAAAAAAAAAACAACTTTGTAATTCAGTGAATATGAGGGAAAGTAAAGTATGTACAGACATTCGTAGAACTGGGAAAGCCACAGCACTTATAGTTCTTGCAAGCTAGTAGGTATGCTTTACAATAATTGGTTTATCAAAATATGTAGCAAGCAAAATACGAGTTATAATGAGACTAATAATAACAGAACCAAAATCATTATTGCATACCTACATACCTACAGATCAAAAGAATCCAATAGTTGAATTTATTGGAATATTAGATGACTTGAGAAATTGCATACAAAAAATAAAAAGATATGAAACTAAATCCCTACAGGCATCACAAACTGGGTAAAATAAATAATTAGAAAAATGATAAAACTTTTGGTATAACAAACGAACAACAATAATAATGATCATAATTGCAGTTCCAATAAATATAATTAAAGACGTCTTTCCCAAATTGATTTTAATAAATAAGCGGTCTGCATAGGAATCAATGAAGTGCGCAAAGCAACCCATATTATAATAATAGCTATTATTATACATATAATAATAGCGCCGTTACTATAATTTTATTTTAAAAACAAAAATTCTTTACCAAGTGCAATATCACCCATATTAATTTGATAAGATGTTGAAACATGACTACAATAACGCTAGTAAATATTAACTTAATTATAAAGCAAACACAAAACATAAACAAAAATGCGAAAATTACAATTTAATACCTATATTCATTTATTCACGGATTAAAATTTATTATTTAGTAAGTAAATAATTATTCAGGGACATTTTGAGGAAAACAACTATTGGCCCACAAAAAAATTCGGCATCGCGTGCTTATTTATAACGTTGATTTAAGTATATTAATAAAGTTACTAACATATTATAAAATGTTAAATAGGTACTTCTACAAATCAATTTTCATTAATTATTTATAATACACAACCAATGCACATATCACACAATCATGTTGATATTATAGGGAGACATTTGGAAAACATGCACTGTTTATATTTTTGAAATGGAAGGAAGGAACAAAAACGATAAAAACCTTTTTATAATATTTACAAACGCAGATAATTAGCCTATATCCGCTGAGACTTATACTTTGGCTCTCGGCTACCCCCACCCCCAAACGTTAAATATCAACGTCACATTTGACTCACATCATTTAGAGGACTTGAAAAAGGGTTTATAGCGGTATCACAACTGCAATTTATTTAAAAACAAGAAAACTCAAAGATCAAAATAAGTCCATATTCAGGGTTTCTTAAATATTAATAAAACCTAGTTACAAACTCTTTCCCAAATAATTTCATTACTTGGCAACAAATTAAACCACAAAAGGTAACGTTAGTTACAAATTTATTAGTGCGAGTGCGATAACTTTTTTTATCGAAGTTTGGTAAAACCTTTTATAGGTTCCCCCGCTTGGCTCTATAGGGGGTGTGTGGGATTTCCTTTAATCTAGGTAAGGTTTACCCACCAAAACCCTGTCCTCTCTTTAAATGACTAGTTTCTCGGCCGGGTATCGCCCGAAGGCATTTTCGCAACAGAGTCTGACCAGGAACTGATGTTCGCTCCCTAGGTGATAGCCCTCACTTGATGTCTCCCTTCCTTCTCACGAGTCGCTATAATTTTGGTCACCCATTTGGGGATCACTTCCCATTTGTCAGTAGTCATCAGGTCGATGATGTTGCCATCGTCGATTTGTGTCTCCACTTGTCGTTTCTCGCCCGTGTCCATCTAGTACATTCGAAGATAGCGTGGCCTACTACGTCTATCTCTCCATAGTAAACGCACCCATCACTCACTCGTTTTTTAAACCTTTGAAGGTAGACTCCGTTTTCCTCGTGTTCAGTCAGGAACTGGGTAAAATGGTAGTCTACCTCTCCGTGATCTCTGCATACCCAATCAACTATTGAAGGTATTAATCGGCGAGTCCATGAAGTTCTTCTTTCCCATTTCTTCTAGCAATTAACTCTCTTTCCCACTTTTCTGTCCTCGCGATAATCAGTATTTGAGCTATCACCATGACGTCCTCAGTATTTGTGGTTCCGGTATGGGCTGCATATTTGCACCGCCAGTTAGTCTCGTCACCTGTTCTACCTTCTCTTTGTAATGTAAATGTCAACAATTAGAAATGTCGGTATTGGAGTGATAAAAAGTCTGATCTATTCAGAGAAGGTCGGATTACCCAGAAAATATAAATATTTGGGCGGGTATATTAGGGACTATGGTCCTCTCTTTATAAAGGGAAATATAAATGGGCACATCTACGCCGATATACAAAATTTCTAAACAAACGTTTGAAACCAAGACCTTCTAAAGTCTTAATGTCAAAGGTCTGTTGTTTATAATAAGACCTATCAAGAAATACCTGTTTCATATTTAAGTTTCCCATATTTCTAATTGCTATATTAATTTACAAAAACATCATAATCTGCAGTCAATAAATATTTTTAATTTGATGTGATTTCACTCTTTTCTGTATTACTTAAAATTCATCTTTGTTTAAATTATCAATAACCACGTAAGAACACTTCGAAAAGAATATATATCTGAATAGTACAATATAGTACAAAGATTCCGTTTTTGCTTTTATTATAATATATAATACATATATATCTTCCAATTTTCAATGCGTTGATAAATTGCGTACTCCTTGAAAAGAAATGGCAAAACCTCAGGTTATTTTGCTGTAACTATAATATTTACGGAACCTACAGAAACATCCAAAATAGTCCACCAATATAGCTATAGGACAAGATTAGAATTGTGCAAAAACGAAGATTTAACAATGCGACTGAATATAATTACCCTTTTGAGTAGAAATAACCTCAATATTTAATTTGCTTTTCTTGGCACATATCACAGCGTGGAAGAACTGGAATCCTTGTGGCCGTGGAACAAATACCAAAATCTGCGATCAACGGTTGTTCGCTGATGACAGGTTTGATGTGGAAACGTTTAATAAAAAAATTTTACTTAAAAAGGTATAGCGAGCGACCCTAAATTAATTTATACATTTAAGCCGACCAGAAAATGTCGAATTACTTATTTTTAGTTGATTTTTGAATTTTAACTTTCACAGGAGATTTATAGAATTAATTTTCTGTAAAATTACTTTGTGGAATTAATTCGAATAATATTTTATATTTATAGACAAATTAGAAGTGTTTATTACACTAGCCAGTCGTTAAAAAACTAATAGCCCAAGCCCAAGAGCAATAACAAACACTTAAAATCTTTTTATGGAAATAACATGGAACAGTAATTTTACTATAATTTAATCAACGCAAAAACATCCATGACTAGTGATGGAAGTGACACTGCCAGTGTAATAACTTGTACATGTTGATGACAGCTATCATATTGTTTCCGTTTGAAACGTAACGTGATGTATAATATTAAAAAAATTATCTTCCCTAGTGAGTAATAACTAATAAGCCTTGTTACAGGTGACTAACGTGTCATATGTCGTTAACCTACTACTTACATCTGAAAAATTGTTGCTTTAATCTCCTTTTATGGATAATTAATATGTCAATGGATTATATGTACAACCCACATACGTACCTACACATATTATGAGAAATGTCGCCTGTCCCTATCTGCATAATATAGAGCATCGTATCATAACACACACAACAAATCTTTTAGGTAAAATATTAAAAAAGATACATGTTGAGTTTATAATAGTGTTTTATAAACATTCATTAGTTATAGTTAACATTTGCATAAATAAAAGTGGTGACTCACGTTAAATTAAAAAGTAAACGTTTGATTATACCATAATTGGATATTAGTCTTAGACATTTAGAGGCAGGCAATTAAAAAGGTACTTACAAAAAATATCCTCCCGGCACTACACAGTATTTTAAAAAAACGCGTGAGTAATATGCAACGTTCTTGACAGTACTAGACGCGATCGCCAATTTCCATCTGTTTCTGAATAGGTTTATAATACTGGTACTGGTTCATAATACCTCTAGGCCACAGGTAACGGAGATTGCCGGTAAACTTGTTGTACCACCTTCGTTATGACAACCTCTATATTCTATTACGTAAAAAAATTATAATCACAAATGTGGCACAGATTATTTCCTTTTACATCGCGATTTCCGCCCAACCAAAAATCAACCCACAAAGGAGTTTTTATACACAAAAAGAGAAAGATGAAATTTTCTCATAATTAATTCCGGTTATTAATAGATATAGATATATATGCATATTAATTGCGCTTTGCAGTTACTAATGAAAAGATTAGAAATGAAGGTGATTCATCATTATGTTTAGATTAAATTATTATAATACGTATTCTCACGCTTTTCATTTATCATTAAAACTTATTTTACGTTCACGTTTTAGTAAACTTTTAGTTTTAATATCAATCTGGTTCGTATCGCTAAGTAGGTCCAGTAGGAAATGTCAAAAGAATTTGTACGAGACTAATGCTACTACGGACGTTCGAGACAGTTCTGACTTATCGGTTATCGCTAGGGCTGACAAAAATATGGACGAAAAACCTACAAAATATATATGGACTTATGGACGAAAAACAGTCGAAATATGGATGAAAATATCGATTTTTATTCACATTTAGTTGAATTTATTGCAATGAATAACGACATGCTTCTGCAAATTTTCAAACACAAATAAACGACGACAGTCTTCACTCTTCGAGCATCCTTTTGTACGCAGAAAAGGATCTTTCAACGTCGTACGACGTGATTGGAGCGTACTTATAAAAGCTACCAATTCGACTATTCATTGATTCGGTTTTCTTGCTCTACGCCTTGTGGTGTACCGCCAGCCAGAATTTCCCTAATAATTTGCAACGTTTTTAAACAATGATTCTTATTGTGAACGAAATCGAATTTCTGCAGGAATTCTGTACGTTTCCGAATAGCTAAGATATTAGCTCGGATGTGCTTAAAGTTCTGGATTGCATCAATGAGCAGCATATAGCTTTGGCTTCCAGCTTTGCGATTGGAATCCAAATGCAAGCGTAGTGGGGAATTACAACAAATTTAAGACGATCAAAGTTTGTTTTATTTGTCATCAGTTCCTCTCTCATCAGTCAGTAGGTATAACTTATAAATTGTTATAATTTACAAGTTAAATTTTATAAGGAATAAACAAGAGAAAAATATTGATAATAAGAATACAAATTGAAAAATATGGATGAAACCCTAAATCTGCTAGAAATATTTAAATAAATATTTTATATGTAAATCAATATTTTTGTTAGCCCTAGTTATCACGGTTGGTTACTAAACCCGTATCAATTAAGAAGTTCATTAAGCCCTATCTCTTGCACAAAATATCTGCTATCCTTCCGATCAATGTTGTAAGCATCATCTCTAAACTGTGCAGCATTGAGTGTGATAGTATGAAAACATTCCGATTAGGTCGCGTAAGAGTTGATAGAAAACCTCGACCAATCAAAGCCATATTGCAATCGTCAAGTGATGCCATTGAAGTTCTCAAAAACAAACGAAAACTCAAGGACGGGAACGGAAATATTTCAATTAGCCCAGATCAAACTCCTGCTCAGAGAGAGCATATAAAGTCTTTACGAACAGATCTCGCAAACCGCATATCCGGAGGTGAAACTAATTTAACCATACGTTATGTAAATGGTACACCAAGAATTATAGCGCAGCAAAAAAACTAATTACACATATCAACCCAAAGCACCCCAAAGAACTCAACTGTCTGTACCAAAATGTGCGTGGACTACGGTCGAAGATATTAGGATTCTATACGTACCTTTTGGATTGTGAGTTGGACATTATTGGTATCACTGAGACTGCTCTATCGAACGATATACTCAATTCCGAACTGGTTTCGTGCTCCTACTCTATATTTAGGTGTGACCGCAGTTTTGACATCATTAACAAGACCTGGGGTGGCGGTACAATGCTTATTGTGAATAACAGTATTAGTGCTTCGTTAATAAACTTAATTGAATTAAAAACGGCGATGCCCCATATTGACATAGTGGGTTGTAAATGTTACCTTGCCCAACTAACATTAATTGTATTTGTAATATATATACCGCCGGATACTACTGTTGGGGATTATCAATTATTTTTTGAGATGTTTGAACAATTTTGTTATAATTATGATAATGTGTTGATTTTAGGGGATTTTAATATTCCTAAATATGTAAATTTAGATGATAATGATACCAAATATAGCCTATTGAATAACTTCTTGTGTTCGCTGAATCTCGTGCAATTTAATGGCGTTGTAAACGAGAACGGTCGAATATTAGACTTAGTTGTAAGCAATCTTACATGCGATATCATACATGAAGATTGTCCAATTGTAACGGAAGATTCGCATCATCCTGCCTTATCAATCACCCTACACGTACACTCCAACGATACAGTATTTCCTGTAAATGTAAATGCAACTGAGAAATCGTATAATTTTCGTAAAGCTAACTTTTTTGGTTTATATGAATCGTTATCACAAGTAGACTGGTCGTGCCTGGAGACATACTCCAATGTTAATGATGCATGTGATCAATTTTACAAAATCTTGTATGCAATCTTCGATTTATACGTTCCATTACACAGAAAATGCAAACGACAATATCCAAAATGGTTCACAAACGATGTTATAGCTTGGATTCGTCAGAAAGCAAAGCATTTGCGTAACTTCCGCAAGTATAAAAACATACAAGACATAATTGAATTTAAACGATTGAGAAAAATGATCAAAGTTGAGTGTCGGTTAGCCTATAAAGTATACAGGGTGTCCCAAAATTGCTGGGACACAGAGCTACTACATGTAGTAGAGATCAAAATAAGTTGATTGGACCCAATTTATGTATATACCAAAATGTACCGTTTGCCCGTGAGAAGAGTTCAAAGTTTACATAAAAAAACAAATTTTTGTAAACTGTTCAGACATGAGTGAAACAAATTGAATGAAATTTGACAAAAGTGCATTTTAGAGGATTACTCTCCTTTGGGTAATTAAATAAATCCAAAAGAAATTGTAGAAGGGTTAAAACCACCCTCACCCCCTTACATTTTTTTTCAGAACTTTCTTAGGGCTGGTAATACGATTCTCAAATTATTTTATCAAGAAAACTGATTAATTATCTTCATTTTGTTACTCTTGATAACATTTCGTATTCCGCATAGTTCCGAAGGAAAAAAATGTTTTCTTAAATAATGCTAACAGATATTCCTAGTACAAGTTTAATAAAATTGTAATACAAAATTTAGTTGGGAGTGGAAACAAAGGCAGAACGTTTTTTCATAATAAATGTTCAATATGACGGCCACCTTCATCAATACAAAGGTCAATTCGACGTAAAAAATTGAAACTAAATTTTGTATTACAATTTTATTAAACTTGTACTAGGAATATCTGTTAGCATTATTTAAGAAAACATTTTTTCCTTCGGAACTATGCGGAATACGAAATGTTATCAAGAGTAACAAAATGAAGATAATTAATCAGTCTTCTTGATAAAATAATTTGAGAATTGTATTACCACCCCTAAGAAAGTTCTGAAAAAAAATGTAAGGGAGTGAGGGTGGTTTTAACCCTTCTACAATTTCAATTGGATTTATTTAATTACCGAGAGGAGAGTAATCCTCTAAAATGCACATTTGTCAAATTTCATTCAATTTGTTTCACTGCTGTCTGAACAGCGTACAAAAATGTGTTTTTTTATGTACACTTTGAACTCTTCTCACGGGCAAACGGTACATTTTGGTATATAGATAAATTGGGTCCAATCAACTTATTTTGATCTCTATTACACGTAGTAGCTCTGTGTCCCAGCAATTTTGGGACACCCTGTATATCAATCAGCTTGAGAATACACTGACAATGGACCCAAAGCAATTTTGGTCTTTTATCAGATCAAAAAGAGGTGTTAGCCGAATACCAGGTGTAATGAAATTCGAAGGAGGAACTATTACTAACCCACAGGAGATAGTCAACGCATTTAAAACTTATTTCTCTCAAGTATATCGTAGACCCTCCCATACGTACGTTCATAATCTGGAGTCAAACAATCTTCCTTGCGTTCACCTACCCGTGCTCACAAAAGAAATGATTAAGAACGCCCTAGAACGACTTAAAAGTAAGGAAACTGCTGGGATCGACGAAATTCCATCATTTCTTGTGAAGGACTGCAGTAACATTTTTACTCAACCATTACATACTATATTCAACCTTGCATTGCAAACGCATTCCTACCCGTATACTTGGAAGGTGGCGAAAGTTTGCCCTGTTTTCAAATCTGGGGACCCCGCCGAGATCAAAAACTACAGACCAATAAGTATACTTTGCACGTTTTCTAAGGTGTTTGAGATCTCTCTGTTTAGCTTCATTTACCCCTTAGTCAAGAATTATATTTCCACCAACCAACACGGATTCATGAGGAACAGATCAACACAAACCAACTTAGCATGCTTCACTGAATACACTTCGCGTGTCTTAGATAATCAAGGCCAGGTAGACACGGTGTACACGGATTTTCAGAAGGCGTTTGATACAATACAACATCATACTATAATTGACAAACTACGAAACTTTGGGTTCAGCGAATCGCTAACGATGCTGTTAACATCATATCTACGCAGTCGTACTCAGTATGTGTACCACGGTAGTTTTAAGTCAGATCACTTCCTTGCGTCCTCGGGGGTTCCTCAAGGATCAAACCTAGGCCCCCTTTTATTTTTGATATTTATCAATGACATCTGTGATATAATTTCATGTCAGCACCTACTATTCGCGGACGACTTAAAAATATACTGCCAGATCTCTTCGATAAAAGACTGCGAGGCATTACAAGAACAATTAAATGCAATAAATGACTGGTGCCTTACCAATGACCTATTGCTCAACATCGACAAATGTAAAGTTATTTCCTACACTAGGAAATGTAATGCACTCAACTATACATACTTAATAAATGCAGCTCCTCTGAGTCGTGTTAATGTAGTTAAAGATTTAGGTGTTGTATTCGATCATTACCTGACCTTCTCAGAACACATAAATGCCCTTCGGTCCTCCACAAATAAGACTCTCGGCTTTCTTATTCGTAACAGCAAGCATTTTAACAATATGTCAACCCTCTTTTCTCTGTACTCCACGTTGATTAGACCAAGGCTAGAGTACTGCGACCTTATCTGGTATCCCATATACAATAATCAAATCAACTCCATCGAAGCAATACAAAGGAAATTCCTAAAATACATTGCCTACAGATTGGATGGAGCATATCCCAAAAGGGGACATCCGCAAGATCAACTCGTTCAGAGGTTTAACATACAAACTCTGAAGAAAAGGCGTATTATTAATAGCATGAAATTTCTATATGGGATCTTACACAATAATATAGACTGCCCACTCATTCTGTCGATGCTTAGCTTCCACGTCCCACAGCGTTCTTCCAGATCCAGAACTATGTTTTATGTCCCGACGCCCAAAACAAATATGCTAACCAGAACACCTACATTTAATATCTCACGTAATTTTAACGCTCACTGCACACAAAACGACGATATAGACATAAATAACTCAACGTTATTGGAAGTCGTAAATTTAGCTGTCTTTAGTTTTAATTAATTCAGTTACAGTCTATGTGGTATAGCATAGTTTTCTTTATTTTTTTCTTTTATAATATTTTTGTGTTACATTATTATTATTACTACAATATATTACAGTTAGTTTAGTTATAAGCGAATACGTTATGTATTTATTCTATAAATGGAATCTCTTTTTCTGTTGAATATAAAACGTTATTATTATTATTATTATTATTATTATTATCAATACAAAACAGATGCTCATCTACATAAGCCGTAAGTGAACACAATTGTTTGTTTGTTAGAATTAAATAAATAAATAAAATGTTTCGTTGGGTCACTGTAGAGCCAATAGGAGAATTACAAGAAGAAGAATGTAATACAAGATCTATGGAAGAGGTGCTGCTTCAGTTGTCGAAACAGCTGACCTTCAGAGATAATTCGTCACTTTAAAAACAAACTTTTTAGGGTGGCCTGGCACACATTGAATGTATTGGACATCTGCTGCGGGTAGTTTCATCTCTGAAAGAAAATTCCTCGTTGTGTGGGAACTGGGAAAGCAGCACTTTTTCTCAAAATGTTTAAAGAAATTAGAGAAAAGCGAATACACTTCTTTTCGGACAGGAAATAAACTTGTAGATCTCGATCTTCGGAACCTCCTATGCTGGGGGTGGAGCTCTCTTAGTTAAGACAAAGTTCTAGCGGGGTGGAGCTGTTCCTGGCTTCCGAGTAACAATAAAGGAATGAAAGAAAAAAATATAGTGGCAGAACTGTAAAAATTTATAGAATATTTGAAAACTGTGAGAAACACACAAAAAGTCCTGGAGATTTCTTGTTGGTAGAAATAAGTGACGTAGATGTGATGTATAATTTTAAAGTACTTAATTAATGGAAAATTCTTCATTCACTGTAGAAAAGTTTTTTTCTTGTAAAATGACCGAAGATTCGTTAAACAGCGATTAGTTTCTCACAATTTGAGAATTGAAGAAAATTAGATATTGTACGTCGCTTACTAAAAGTAAATTTAAAAGATGCGCACTAATTAGCAATAAAGGAAAGACAGTACACGACAAAATGAAGTAAATAGAAAGTAACCACCATTACCATTTGATCTCAAATTTGAATGAACAAAGAATGACGTAACACACTACATTCAACGTAGAAAACTATAAACTGGACACTCTGTATCCCTTTCAATACACCCATAATATTATGATTCATTCACTTGCACTCAACATAACAAGCAAATAAGAAATATAGAAGGAATAATATCAAAATGACTTACCTTGCGCCACTGTTTCCTCGTTAATGTAAAACGACAAAAATGAGCGAATTTAGAAATATT
Source organism: Pyrocoelia pectoralis (assembly GCA_036250285.1). Taxonomy (NCBI): domain Eukaryota; kingdom Metazoa; phylum Arthropoda; class Insecta; order Coleoptera; family Lampyridae; genus Pyrocoelia; species Pyrocoelia pectoralis. The sequence continues at coordinate 13,964,161 of CM070075.1, forward strand.
TTTGTAGAACTAATTGACGTGACGCCATTATTTGTTTTTCTTAGGTCCACCACTATAATTAAACAACGTTTACGTTTTAATTATCAATTGCACAGATTTTTAAACTTAAAAACAAGAACGCGATACCGAAAAGAAATTTCAAAATTAATTTAACTACACAAATTTCAACAAGAATGTCGACTTGAAGTGACCTGACGGCAGTGATTCACGTAATATTAAAGAATTTTGAATCAGTTGTTCACTTAAGATAATTACACGAGATAAAAACATTTTCCCATTATTTTACAAATTGAAGAATATCATCCTTGGTGTTACTGTACTGAAATTAAATATTTCTAGAATCATCTTCCGTGATTTCGTGTCTTCAAGTTAAAAAACCTTTGCAGTTAGTAATTAACTCTTAAGTCCTTGTTTAATTAAAGCCGTTACATACAAAAATTTTTTTAAATTCAGCCGCAGGCGCATAGATATTTTTATTCTGCTTGCTAAGCAAAGCATAGGTTTATTAAAAAATCTATTGAGAATGTTAATGTAGGGTATATTTGAAATGATACCATACACTGCGATGACTTTATAACAGATTTTTGTTTTCGTTTTGCGGTGATGTAATGGCGGTTTCGTTCACACGTTCGCCAGTCATGGCTTATAAATTTAAATTGTTAATGTAAAATAACGTTGGCCCTTCTGGCCAGGTTGTTGAAAATAATGTGTTTTTTAATAATAGTTTTTATATAACTTTTTAAGCATTTGTTAATTATACTTAGTTCCCCTTAAGACTTCATCACTTTCGTTTATAGTTTTTCGTCACGAAATTATATTGCTTGATAATGAGACCAGTGGGTCTCGAAACATGTCGTAGTATTTAAAATAATTCAATATTTTCATCAATTTAATCGTTAAACTTAAGTATTTTGGTTTTCACCTACGTAAAAGGTTAAGGAACGGGGGTGGTTTTATCCAATTGTTTACCCTCCTGATTAAACCGGTGTGCACCTACCTTACTATGGGAAGAAAAACCAGGTAGCCAAACCTCTTAGTCACTTTAGTCATTTACCCACTAGTTTTTGACAATTGGGTAGTGTTTCAGTACGAATTGTCTTACTTTAAAAACATAACAATCCATCTCATTTTCATCTAAGTTTGCACCATTAAATTTCATGTCTAAGGGGAGGTTGTGAGTTGTTTTATTTATTATTTTAGTCTGCAATGTTGCTCATAACTCTGTTGATTTTTGGGTCATAAAGGCGATTATACAGGGTGTTTGTAAATAAGTGCTACAAACATTAAGGGGTGATTCTGCATGAAAAAATAATGACAGTTTGCTATATAAACGTATGTCTTCAAATATTTAGTTTCCGAGATACGCGCGTACGGGTAATGATCTCAATTTTTTTAAAGAAAAAAATGGTACGCCACAGATATTTCAAATTGAAAATTATTTTTGAATTCCTCGTTCAATTTGTGACAAAAAATCTCTCTTGCCTTTTTTTGTACGGGGCGCCATTTTTATGCAAAAAAATAAAACATCTTAACGCGTATTTTAATTTCTTTGATACATTATCAAAAACTATACACTATAAAGATGTTTTATTTTTTTTGCATATAAATGGCGCCCCATACAAAAAAAGGCAAGAGAGATTTTTTGTCACAAATTGAACGAGGAATTCAAAAATAATTTTCAATTTGAAATATCTCAGTGACGTACCATTTTTTTCTTTAAAAAAATTGAGATCATTATCCGTATGCGCGCCAATGATGAACATAAAATTCTTAATTGCATGTCAAAAAATGCGCAATAACTACCTCTCAAAACCCACCAAATTTTATTTGCATATCTCGACAGGTTTTAGAGCAAGAAATAAAACGTCAGTTTTTTAAAAAAACTTTAACACCCCGTATCTCGGAAACTAAACATTTGAAGACATACGTTTATTTAGCAAACTGTCATTATTTTTTTATACAGAATCACCCCTTAATGTTTGTCGCACTTATTTAGAAACACCCTGTATAAAGTGGAGGTACAAAATATCAATAACCATAATTTCGTTTGTAGGAAATGAATTTTTGAATGTTACATTTTTCGTTAAAAATTTCTCTAATAAAATTTTTGCAATGTTATAAAATGAGCCCAATTGGAACAAAACCGACAGTGTGTAGAAATCATAGTTGGATTAAGTTTAGAAAAATGTGATGACAATAAGTACGCGTTATCTAAACAAACACCGAATACTGTCAGTGCAGCGTCGCGGCGGCATCTAGTCCATTGTTCACCCACAGACGCCATACCGGATGCATTTGCCCGTAATTACGTTCGTTTGTGCTAATTTAAAATGCCACAATGTTGAAGATCCTGTCTATAGTGCAAAATGCGGGTAGTTATTCGTTTGCCGGTTGTAAATAGGGGTTGAAGTTCATTGGCAGATTGGTGTAGTTTACGGAGAAAGCAGTACGAATATGGAATGCTATAGCGTTTAAAGATGGTCTTACTAATGTTTAGCATATGTTATATATACAGGGTGTAGAACTGGACGATGCACCATATTGATTTCTATGTAAAAATCTTAATATTCGATTACTTGCTTCCCTAATTATTTTAGACAAAAAGTCTATTGCATCCCTATCCCTATGGTGCATCGGCTAATTCTACACCCTGTAGATGGTATTAACAGGAGTTTATTTATTTTAAAAGTCCTTTGTTTTGTTAAAATAAAGACTGGTTTTATGGAGAAAACAATACAGTGACAATTACCAAAATTATCATTTATCACAAAATTTTATTTACATACATCGTGTGCTGACCTCACATTAAGCACAATTCTTAACAGGCACAAAGGGGTAAAAGATAGCAAGAGATCCGTTCACTGTAATTAGGATAACTGTAAAAACTAAGATTAGGATCAGGTGAATTATTTTGCACTGATGGCGCGAACTACCGATTAGGAAGTAGTAAATAATTAAATCGTAAACATTTACGTGTTGACAAACCCAACTGAACTGTAGATTCACAAATCCCGAACAAATGCCTTCTAAACATAACCAGAAACCGTTATTTACTTACCTTTACGTTACGAGTTAGTAATAATTGTTGGGACATACTTTATTGCTCCTTGAAGTAATTGAAAAGATATACAAAAGGTACGTTTAGAGTAGGAAAATTAATACAACCGGTTTTTTCTTGTAGAGATCTATTGGGCTATTTGTGATTTTAACAATGAAATGTTGCACACGTTGGCACACCGTTTATATATACGACTACATACACACAATTTATTATCCTATATTTAATACAAACACGTTTAGTTTAGAGCCACTTATTTCTTTTTAAATATTGTTGAAATGACTAAAGATACATTTTTTCTTACAATGTTTGGACGATTGTCGTTTCAGTTTTCAATTAATGTGTAAAATTTCGCATATATCAATTACAATAATAAATATAATGTATTATAAAAATAATAACCAAGATTAAATACGTTTTTTATGATGTATAAAAAGATCTAAATCTACATTATATATATAAAAGCGATTTTACAAAAATTAAACGGACCTCGGGTCCTCGATTCAAATTTCATTGTAAAGAAAGTAATAATAATCTATCATAATAAGTGTATAATCTCGGTAAGGCAAAATTACTCTACCAAAAATAAGTTTTAAACTATTAAAGCGGTTCAATCCAAATTATGTTGATGCCTTCTATTCTATCTACCGTAAAAATTATGCTATGAGCCTAAAATGACGTAGGTAGGCAGTTATGAAAACACCACAAGATGAGCAGAAATGAAAATGTCAGAATATTGCTAAAATGTTTTTTTGAATGATCTATTACCTACTCTAGTGCCCAGATTCATGAAGGATTGTTAAGTTCGTCATTAGTTAAGCAAACAATTCCAACAACAACAATCATAATCAATCGATTAACTTAATCACAGATTCAATAAAGCTTATGAAAATGGACATAAATGTTACACAGAGATATCCGAGGGTGAGAAAAATCATATTTGATAGCATGTAATGGTGTTAATGTGAACCTTATACAGGGCGTTTCAAAATTGCACGGCACTATTTCAGGGATGTGTTCTCCAGCACAAAATAAACAGAAAAGTTCATATAAACATATTATGTCTTAAATTAATTTATTGACGAGATATTGAAAGTCAAAGAGAATTATTTAAAAGCTCGAAGTTGGCGTTTAATTTAATTATTAAACATCTGCCAAACATCTGTCATCTGGTCAATTTGTACCATTTTCGGTTTTACTATTTAGTTTATGCTCGTTTTGGTGTGATTCTTTGAAGACTGTTTAAGTTGTTATTGCCATGGGAGACACTACAAATTTGTAGCTTGTGCTGAACAAACAGACAAAATATTTCTCTTTGACTTTCAATATCTCGTCAATAAATTAATTTAAGACATTATGTTTATATGAACTTTTCTGTTGATTTTGTGCTGGAGAACACATCCCTGAAATAGTGCCATGCAATTTTGAAACACTCTGTATATAAAGCGTGTTTTGATTCAATACAATTTTTAGACGACGTTTTTTTAGTACACATATTGTAAAACTCTTAAAGTCGTATAAAGAGTACAGTGCGAAAAAAACGGATCGTTAAATTTGGAACTCGTTACTGACCCTTTGTAATGATTTTCCTCGGTTTTTTACGAAAACTATGTACAAGGTACGTTTAGTCTTGAAAGACGTGAGAGACGTAACACCCGATATATGTCTTATAATTAAAGCAATATTCCGACTAAGAATTAACGTGTAATGTAATATCTACGTAACATTAAATACATACTATTGCTAAGTAGGGTTGGAGTTTGGCTTACATTTTTATAATTGTAATTTAATTTAGAAACATTTAGAGAACATATCGTACATACCTATATGAAGTTCGATCAATATTGTGATTTGGTGCTATTTGGAAACTTGATTTGTAAACGCATAGAGTCGAGTGAAAATTGAAAGAAAATGTTCCTTTTACCCGTGGAAAACGAATTACTTCACTGTAGTTCCCGTATCTCAATATTCTTTGATAGAACTTCAAAGGGTAAGAATAATTTTCTGCACACACCAAATAACAAAATTGAAACAGTTTACAATTTTATATAACAGTATTTTTAATACTTAACTATACACTTACATATATCCTATCTAATTTTAACATAAAGGTGTAAGTACATATATCTAAGATGCATATGACATTATTTCTTACTCTAAATCATTGATTTAAAATCAATCGCTAATTAAGCAAAAGCTTTGTTAAACTAGCGATTGTAATTAAATGGGTACGAGGTGGGGGGAGTTATATATCTAGTTGGCAGTGGAAGTTTAGTACTCTATACACTTATAAGTAGATCTCTATATTACATCAGTCTACTTTCTGTTTTTTGGGCTAAATATTACTGACGAATTAATTTATCAAGTACAAATATTGCACACTGAGGGTTGTATGTAAAGAAACCATCGAAAATCGACGATGGAAGGGTTGTCGGTCCTTAAATTGTTCCGATTTAATCACGACATTAATTTCAACGTTTTAAATTAATTAACGTGAGTAAATCTAATTTGATTTCCGTAATTAACGTTACAATCATTTACATGTAATTAAACTTCTCTTTATTCCTCACATCTTTTCGTGTACACCTAATAAAATTTTAGAAGAGAAATTTTGCTTTGCTTTATAGTATATTGATAATAATAAAAACGGGCCTCTCAGAAGATGGACTTGAATTGCAAATTAATCGCTTTTCTTCGGGATTCAGCTTACTCATACAATTTGAAGATGATTTGATTTTAGAGCGGCATCAAGAGCCTATAGACAGGGATAATGTGTTTAATCAATTATTTTCAATATTCGTATTATACCGTTTTTATTCAGTTAATAAAAGGAATTTAATACATAATATTAAGGCGAAAAAAAGGATTATTTAAAATTGATTTGTTGTCAAGTTGCCAAATAAGCAGAATTCGCGATTTAATGTGATATAGTGATATCTTAGTTTGTGTATAAAGCTTAATGACCAATTTACGATAGAGTGAATAGCGTAGAATAAATTTTAGGTATTTTGTTCTTGGACAAACGCTTATAAATAGGTCAACTTGGAAACGGATAACTAATTAGTATAGCTACAAAAAATTATTAGACAGTAGTTTTATAAAGGAAATAGTTCTAGTGCGCTAGGATTAAAATTGAAAGGCTTGAAAGCAAATTTTTCGTAGAAAGGTATAAAATAAGTTTCAAGATACAAGGATTACCTATAGAAAAAAGGAAAACGAGAATTCACGTCTGGAGGGAAAACGCTAGAAAATGTATCGGCATACAATTATCTGAGAACAACAATCAGTAATGACGGAAGAATCGAATTGGAAATAGGAAACAAGATAAGAAAAACAAATAATATATACTATTCCATAAACAAGACCTTACTAAATAAAAGAGAGCTAAACACAAAAACGAAACAAGAGATATATAATAAAATAGTAACGCCTGCAATATACAATGGAGGTACTACCAACCCTTTCAAAACATAAACAGAAGCTAACCGCTATAGAAATGAAATTTCTACGAAAAATATACAATGCAATCATACAAAAACTAGAGAAGAAATAATTAAACTGGTTTGCTCACGTGGACAACAACAGGATTACGAAACAGGTTCAACAAACAATTATACACGAGAATAGAAAAACAGGAAGCCCAAGGAAAGCGATGGAATATATCATAGAGGAAATGGGAAGTGGAGAAAATAGCGGAAAGTAGACAACAATGGAGGAAATCGATTAAAGCTGTTTATCCGACCCGTAAGGTATAAGGGATCAAGTAGAAGAAGAAAACGGAATTTCTTTACAATTATAGTGCAAGCTCCAGATTTTAAAATGAAAATTTCCCAATGATTTCAAAGAACGGTTAATTAAGGAATAGCGGACCAAATTTCCCTTTGATATTACTTGTTTTTTTCAGAAAACGCTGTTATATAAGGGTAGGAGTAAGGAAGATCGAATATCTCGGATACTTTGTTTCTCATATTCAGACATGTTCTGGAATGAAATGCTAATATTCCCAGCATGTTCCTTGTAGATTGTTCTAAATATAAAAACCGTGCTTTTATATTTTATGTAGTTACTAAAAGGAGTAACTTAAAGATGGATTAAATTATCCAGAGACCTGTTTGTCTGGTGAAATTCACCAGGAACGCGTGAAGCTTTAAACATCCTCAAAAAGACATTCTATTTTTCAAAATATAAATAGGAAAAAGAGAAATGTGAAATTAGAGATAATAGTGGGCAGAATGAATATGTAATGATAATGAAGTGACATTTTCTTGTTTTTTGTTACATAATCAGCTTAGATTCAATTCAAGTCAGGTCAAGATTAAAGGTAAATCTAATCTACTTACCTATTTGCTGTATCATCAGAGGGTTAAATAATTACTATCTTGATGTTGGAGGAATTATGAATGTGGTATGTAGTTGAAAAAAAAAAAGGTCAAAAGAGCCGCTTTATGTAAAAATATGCAACACTGAAGAGACTTATTAATAGTTGTTAGTGTGTTGCGGTATTTTAAATGGCACATGATCTACTCTTAATAACGATAAAACTTTATTGTTACAGTCCTCACAATGGCGTTAGCAAGTTTTATGTATAAGCTCCGTACACTTGGCAGCAGAGGCCATGAAACTGACTGTTACGTACTTAAGCACTAATAAAATAAAATCCTCAACGTCAATTAGTGAGAAATAATTAATCGTTTAGCTGAAGATTTACTGTAACGTCTAGTATAACACTTCGGCTGAGACGAGAATTAAAATTGAAATTTTTCAGTGTTTTGTTTCCCTCTTAAACGTTTCTAATTTTATTAATGTTCAGGAGATATCGATTTTCTTCACGATTTAGTTACGCTTCGAAATTTAACTGCTATTTCCCTTTTTATTAAAGCTTTAACCCTTTGAAAGTCTCTAAGTAGTCGAGGTGCACTGAACCGCTCTTACAAGAAATGGGATTTTAAAATTGAAACTTTGTGTAGCATCGGTAGCCTCAATGTACAATATTATAAAGGAATATGAACTCTATCTATACATTTATAAAAATAGCAAAAGTATAAAAAATTCTAAAAAAAAAACTTCTTTTATATAGTCTCATCGAGAAAAGGATCTCACTTGACGACTAGAATTTAGTTTATGGACACACATCTGTCGCGAGAATACATATTTCTTCAAATTTGGTATAAAGGGAACCGCGTGTAACATTTTCAGTCCGTGCATGGATCTCGTTTTTCCATTGACTTTGACGATCAAACGTGGCACGAAAATTATTTGCACGTTCATTTTTTCGCCAGCGATTTTTTAATCTAATCGTAGTAATCAGTAGGTATAAATATTTAAAACTACGTAGCCCATTGTGTTAACATAATCTTGGTTCATTCCATGGGCAATTAATTACTTGGACGAATTGAATGTTTATTATTGGTGCTGTTAACTTAGAAGCTTGTATAAATATAATTTACTCCGTGGGTACCGATGATAATATCAAACAAAGACAATCACATGAAATGTCGCATTGCATCTAAAAAACGAGAACTACTTATACAGAAATACTCTACCATGACACATTAGCGAGTGTAAATTTGTTTTACTTTACACACGATTTACGATTTCATTTTAGTAATAGTTTACAACGGTAATTTAAATGAAGTGGATGAAACCAAATAGAGCAAAAAAATATTTTAAGTGTTATCCATTTTTGTACAAGCTTCTATTACAAATTGCGGTATAAAAAGATCACAAACAGTTGCTTTATGGTCGCAATACCGTTGCCTATTCATCATTTTCTTTTAAATCTTAATACTTATTGACAGCTAATGGCAAAAAGGATTTGTCTGCGGAAAAATCGTGTTTCAAGACATCTTAAGAGAATGGCATAAAAATGCGAAAAGTTTGTGAACATGAATTTCAGCCAGTGCCTTGGAGACGTGTTTTCTGCATAAGACAAATAAACACTTTTTAAAAACAAAAATCCCCAAATGCGCTCCAATCCACTTCATCATAACCGCTAACACCATAATCTTCAGCCGAATGACAATAAAATGCTGAACTAATAGATGAATCGTGAGTACACGCCGATTGGGCGGCCCAAGCCGTTTGTCCCCAACCCCATCCATGACCCCAATCGATTACCACACCAGACAAAACAGTATGATCATCATCATGTTTCTTCTTAGTACTCATTGCGGTAGTGCTGCATTCGTGGCTATTATTACAAGATTTGTTACTTTGTAGTTGAGCTGAAACAAATATAGAATAAGTAACGTAAATTAAATGTACAGTCATACGCTGTAAATAATAGAAAAGGCAACCAAGTTTGTTCGTACATTTATTAATAATAATAATAGGTCAAGCTTTCAATAGTCATTGCATTATTTTCTGTAGCGCTGTAGGCCTAAATTATAACATTGCAACGATAATGTAAAAAATTGTGATTTTAGATATTTTAAAAAAGATGACTACCAAGCCCGATTAGATAGATTTGTAGTAATGTGTAATATCGTTATGGGGAGACATTCAGTTACAGTTGCAGGACCACAAAATTGAATATAACAAAAAACCACCTTCTTAGTAGTAAGATTGTTCAAAATTGGGTAGTTAATCTGTTAAATAAAGTGGTACGGCGGTTAATAAAATTCTTATTGCACCCTAATCAGGATGTGTACTCACCAGAAACATTTATAGAATCAACCCTGCGCTTTATGTAGGGTGGATTGGGAAATCACTAGACTGTAAAAAGCTCATTCTGGTAGATAAGATTTTTAGCAAAATAATCTTCGAAACTACTTTACGCCACACCGTGTCGTAACAGCTGTCATAGAGAAGAAACTAATTAAATCTCCAGTGACAGCAGGGTTAAACTACAGTCACGTGGTCAGTGTCATCAAATCTTCTAGTAGGTAGCAAATGGTAATACTCTCAAGGATATCTTTGAAATAAAAAGCAATGAGAAAGCTGATGGGGTCCAGGGGGAACTAATAACTCAATACACTCAAGCCCTGTAGAAGGATATTTGGAACTTGATCTTACACTGTCGTCATATGGGGAGGCACCGTCCTGCAGTCTGATACGTGTCTACACTCTACACAGAGTTACCAAGAAAACTTCGTGCTTACTCGTGGGCATACTGTCAGGGAATTGCTAAACAATTACCGTATACGGTTGGTACGCAGAACACAAAAAGCCCGGAAAAGAAACCTACGTGTACATGGACTATTAATCGAAGGTCGACCAAGATTAAGTGCACATGTGCTGTAGTAATAGATAATGCATTGTACCGTTTAGTGCAATTGAACAAACAAATTTGTTCAAAAAATTGACAAATGGGAAACTATCAATTTGATAACATTTTTGGGAAATGAGGGACAACGACAAATTTCTGATATACATATATGCCTTCTGAGCTCCAATTTTATGTTCTAGCGTGACACTGTTGCAAAACAATATAGCTGTATTAAAATTGGATGGTTTCTCTAAAAAAACTGGTCATTCAAATCAAGGCTGTCAAAAAACTTCCTCTATTTAATGTCTGTTGCGATAGAGGTCGAGAAGCATCCACAGAACATTAACAGGGAGGAAGGGTTCAGACTTAGTAGAGCATGGACGCCAGTTATCCATAGATTGAAAAATTGGAAGAAAGTGAAAGTTCAACAACAACCGCTCCCCCTGATTTACAGTGAAAATGACAACCAACCAGGATTGAGAAGGCGGGCGAGATTAGCGAAAAAGAAGTATATAAATTCCGGAACGTAACCAAACATTCACTCCTATCACTCTGAAAGTGCAAGCTGCAATGTCTTGGGAATCATTTCACATTCAGTAGTCAGGTCTGGAAAGCCTCGACTTAACAGTTCACCACCACCGGGAGCTAAGAGAATGGAGAATCATACCAAAAATCCTTGATTTTGCTCACAAGTTAAAAGGCAAAGCAAGTCTTTTAACGCAGGCTGTGAAACAATCAAAAAAATGCACAATTCCACTTTCAGCGACACATTTTCCACTGGTTTTCTACTCTTGGGAGCAGATTAAAGCTCTCTATTGTGTTTCAAAGTGTGTTCTACTAAGATCGATAAACTTACGCATTCGTTGAAACCAATAGATAAAGCGCGTATTCCAGCCTTTAGTTGGAACAGGTATTTATTATTTACTTGTCGCTAACGACTAACGATAATCCAGAATGGTACATTCACTAGTATTTCTTAAACCTACCGAGATTCGATTGACTTAGAATAAGTTTGAATTAAACTTTTCGTTAACAACACACCATTTTCTATTCATGGAGCACTAAAAGAAGCCCTACTATAAAGGATACCTTGCAAGCTGCAATTTTTTTTTATTATATTAACAGATTTTTTATTTTTAAATTATAATACATCTTATACTGTCTATAAATGCACTACCGTCCCTATAAGAGCTTTTATAGGACACGCAGATATATACCCTTTTATTGGATATAAGATATAGACGGAGATGAATGAGCTTTATAGTCTCTAAAAATGACAGGCAAGCAATATTTACAGTAAGTTGGAAAGCTTTAGGCTTCTCTAAAAATTATAAAAAGAGATCGTATTTTATGAAAGCAATTTTATAAATTGAGAAGTTATATCGAATTTTACTCTGCTCTAGTAGGTAACGAAAAGCTTTTTTTTTTTGATAAAGCAAAAATAATTTTCACACAGTCAGCAATACTTACAGTGATGGGTGTGTGGAAGAGTATCTCGGAGAGGCGTCAGAGAACAGCGCTTGTTCTCTAGGGGTAGATGCGGGGGTGGTGGTAACTGAAACAATCGCAATCAATAATACCACATACTTTACCATCTACATGAATTTTTACATTTAGAAATATAACCGCTTGTATTAGTATAAATACAAAGAAATAGAGACAAGGGTTAATGTAAAAAAAACGATATGAATTTTAGCAGCATTAAAATTTGTATAAACGTTATAATTAATATACTGCGCTTGTGGCGTTTAACAGGTTTTTGATTACGGAAGTTCGATACATTCAAATCAGGGGCGCCGGAAGAAAATTTGTTAGGAGGGGGCCCTTACATTTTTTCAAGTAGAAATTAGAATACTTGAAAATTTTTACCTATTTTTAAATTAGTATAAATCAATAGGCTATGCAGAGTCACCGATGGAATAGAACATTATACTCCAAACGTGATTATATTGTGAGCTTTTATCATTTTCTAAAATGGATTTACACGATTTATGAAATTCCAGGGAGGGGCCCGGGCCCCCCCTTGCCCTTTAGTAGCGGCGCCCATGATTCAAATCTATATTCATTGTTATACTTACGCATTGGGAAAAGGACAAATTATGTAATACTAAATGTATGATGAAACGAAACGTTACTCGCAAGGATTATCTCGTAAATGGAACGAATGTAATCTAATTAGGTATTGAATATTGATTGAATATTGTCGAATTTTTATTAAAAATAACTTAAAACGAACCGATACCAGGTTTCGAATGCCTACGATGAAAAATATTGATACATTGTTACAACTGTTTTATTTTATTGTTGTTGTTCCCTTGTTAAGGAACTATCGCCACATTGTTTTGTAATAATTAAGACATTTATAGCCAAGGGCTTTTCCTTTACCGGCATAAATAGTGATAGTTGTGTTAATGAAGGGCGTTGGTTTGTTAATATACTTACTTAGTCAACTACAAGCTAAATTTCGATAAAATCATTGAGTAAATAATAAAATGCACTTTTGCATGCTCAGCCAAGCCATTTTATTTGATTGCCAAGCGCTTCCCGTAAATGATGGGCAATTTAAATATCTCTTAGTTAGGCAACTTTCAAACTTTCTCCGTATGTAAGTTTGATTGCAAGAATTGTCGATGTAATTTTGGAAATACGCTATATATTATGCTGATACAGAAAAAAAGTACAATAGTTATTTTTGTATCTAGTGCGCGAAATGTCACTTTGGTGATCGAGAACTGATTTATTTAACGAGGCGCAGCCGAGTTAAAAAAATAGTCGAGATCAGATCACCAAAAGTATTTCGCGCACGAAAATTTTTTTCTACAAACGCAAACGAAACGTGAAGAATTTGACAATTATTTTAACGTTAAAATACAAAACTCTCATCTAGTTTGCGTGCAGTGCGTACTTCACGCCTGGCGTCGTCATTTCGGGCACGCTGTCATGGTAACGTAGGTAAGTGAAAAAAAGGTTCACTTCGCGTATTGTTATCGATGCGCAAACCTTGTCATTTTTTGATGTCTGTCTTACCAGACGTTGCCACCCTCTACGTTATCTTCTACTGAAACTACTCCAGATATTACACACCGACATTGCATGCATTAGTGAAACACATCTAATTCCAAATGAACGGTTTAATATACCGGGATATCTAATCTTTAGACGAGACCGAACTGCACCCATAGCCTCGGGTGGGGTAATGATCATTGCAAAAAAGAACCTAGCGATATGCCCCTTACCTATAAAAAATCTAGAAAGTGTAGAAGCTATAGAAGCAGTTCTCCAACTAGCAGATAACAGAATCATACGACTGACAAGCATATATAAACAACCAAATAAGACCCTATCAGAAACTGACATACAAAACCTGTTCGATTACCAAGAACCAACATATGTTATAGGCGATATAAACTGTAAAAACAAAATGTGGGGCTGCCGAGTCGACAACCCAAATGGAATCCGCCTCTATAACTACGCCACTGCAAATGCAATTCAAATATCTGCTCCAAACGAACCAACGCACTACCCCTACCGCACTGATCATCAGCCAGATATACTAAGCATTATACTTCACAAAAACGATGCCATACCCATAACGCAAATAGTAACAACCGATCTCGACTCGGATCATAGACCGGTCATTATTACATACGCTGAACCACCTCATCTTATAAAGAAAATCCCAAGACTCATCAACGGTCGAGTGAACTGGAAACTCTTCAAGCAAAAACTGGACAACACAACGCAATGCCCAATACTGCACACGCCGGCAAACGTAGACCAATCCATCATTAATCTACAAAACGCCATTAAATTATCACTTGACGAAGCAACGGTAACTCAACATCACCAAACTAAACCAGATTATTTCCAACCACCGAAAGAAGTTCTCAAATTAATTCAAGTGAAAAATAGAGTCAGAAGGTACTGGCAAAGAAGCAGAGACCCACACTTAAAGCAACAACTCAACCAATTAATCCGACAAACAAAACTTGCACTGGAAACCCACAGAATCAAATCATACCAAACCTATATAAATGAATTACAACCTGGCGACCCCTCGATGTGGCAGGCCACCAAACGAATACTTAGAGCACCTCCCACTCCATCAGCTCTAAAAACCGACGACGCTTTCATAACCACAGACAAAGACAAATGCGAAGTCTTTGCAACCTACCTCGAAGGAGTGTTCGCTACACCAATCACACAAAATAATGTCAATGAAACGCAACTATTTCATGAACACATCACATCAATTTCTAATAACCTCCCGGAAGCCATTAACCCAATTACCCCAACAGAGATAGCAAACCATATTAAAAACTTAAAGAATAAAAAATCACCAGGCCACGATGGTATAACTAACATTATACTTAAGAACTTCACAAAAAAAGCAGTCACCTATCTAACAGCAATATACAATTGCTGTCTCAGAATAGGGTACTTCCCAGACACATGGAAGATCGCACACATCATTATGTTCAACAAGCCAGGAAAAAATGCACAGTACCCAGAAAATTACCGGCCGATAAGCCTGCTAACAACCTTCTCCAAACTGCTAGAAAAGTGTATACTAACCAGATTAAATAGAGAACTAAATTGTTACGACACTATTCCAGATTTTCAGTTCGGGTTTAAATCAAATCACTCAACAACTCACCAACTAACAAGACTAACAGAAATAATCGAAAGAGGATATGAATCCAAACAGCACACTTTAATCGCTTTCATCGACATAGCCAAAGCTTTCGACACGGTCTGGACTCTTGGACTGTCATTCAAACTAGCAACCCTAAACCTACCACACTATTTGTTCCTAATACTAAAGTCCTTCCTCAACAACAGAAAATTCCAAGTTCGGATTAATAATACCTTGTCCAAAATGAAAAACATTTCAGCGGGGATTCCACAAGGTTCAATCCTGGGTCCTGTCTTATACAATGTATTTATGCACGACATCCCGAGTTTAAATAACACCAGTATTGCCATGTATGCCGACGACACGGCTATCATCGCTCAACATGAAAATATTGACACAGCAGCGCTTCAACTACAGACCTCCATAGACGAGCTTAACATTTGGCTCAAAGCTTGGAATATCACCATCAACACCAACAAATGCCAAACAAAGATATTCACCCTCCGACGACCCACAACTCCACAGGAAATAGTGATTAATAACAAACCCATCACATGGAATCCGGCTGACCAAGCAGTTAAATACCTAGGAGTTTATATGGACAAGAAACTATCGTGGAACTTTCATGTTAATAAAAAATTAAACGAAAGCTACGCTAAACTATCTCAACTGTACCCTATCATAAATCGAAAATCGCCCTTAAAACATGAGTGCGGTATACTCATCTATAAATCAATTTTAAGATCTACCTTGACATACGCCTGTACCATCTGGGGTGCCACTTCTAATACAACAATTAAAAAAGTGCAAGTGTTTCAAAACAAACTTTTACGAATCATTACAAACGCTCCATGGTTCGTTCGTAATGAACAATTACATAACGAATTCGGGATCCCCACCATACAAAGTTATATTAAAAAGTGCACCAAAAAATATATAAATAAAATTAATATGTGTTCCGGCGCGGTATTATACGAACTGGGGAAAAAATCCATTCATAAACGATTAAAGCGCAAGTTGCCTCAAGACCTGTTAACGGATGATGAAGAAAGTAGTGAGTGAGGACTAGTTTTTAAACTGCCCACGTTCCGTTAATATAGTCAAAAGTATTATCAAATACCAATTCTGTGTATAGCTATTTAGCTGAGCCGGAAATCATATAATAAAAAAAAAAAAAACACTTCTTCCGTTATTACGACAGTTGTCGCATCTCTGTTTTGAACTACATTCAAGGTAAATTTCCCAGTAGTAGTCCATTGAAATTTACAGATCAGCCAGTTATAGATTGTTCAAAACAATGGTAGAAGATTCACAGATGGCATTTGTCCCCTTCCTGAAAGAATTGGATATTCTGAAATATAAGATGTTGTCCGTGCCAACACCTTAACGTATATTAGCGTTGTCGGTCCAGGTGGAACAACCGGAGGTTGGCCTTTTGTAGACAAGGGATGCAGGAAGTGTGGAATAATAATGTTTCTGCACTTATGAAACAGAATGAATTGGGCGAAAGAAATAAGGTACACATAATATCTTAGGCGAAATTTAAGCGTCGATGTTTCAACCATTCGACAGCATCACATTTATTGGACTCTAAACGCTCAGCAAATGTCAGAACCCTACTGAAAGCTAGCGCCAATGGAGTAATCCTGGTCATACACGAATTAGAGCCGCCCTTGTCAATATTCTCGGGCATCACACGTCTGGAGTGGATTGAGTGATATTGTAGCATAAAGAATGTGATGCCTACGTCTGCATGGATTTTTGTCACACTTCAATTCGAATCCAGAATCTGTTGTCTGCGACCATTTTGGACGTAAAAATCACATGTTTGTGGTATGAAAATTATATGTTCCAGATGAGTACCTACCAGTAATTATTTGATGTAAACTTTGTATTGCGAACTCATAATGTATTCCAGTATAGTAAGTAAGGGACACTTTCCTTAATCTGTTAAAGTACTTTATGAGGTAGGTATTCAATATCATATACATAGCACTGGATTAGCTTCAATAAATCTTCGTATTGATTTCTAGAATGCGAACGCAACGAAATGCCAATAACATCGCGACAAAAAGTCAGCAACAAGGCAATTTTTGCAGTGACAATTTTTATTTAACTAACATAGTAGGTTAGCATATTACACCATGTTAAGGACCAAAAATACAAGGGTCGGCGCAGTACATAATATTGGTGTTGTCACAAAATAGTGTATACGAGGACGAGCTCTGTAGATTCGTTACAGAGGAGTAGAAACGCTAGAGGTAGTAGATTAAACAAGGTTATGGGGTCAATTTAGAAGAAATGATTGAAGTAAACAGAGGGAATGTTGGAAAAAGCTCAGCAGCGAACTAAACATGGTTGTGTAGGAAATGGGCTATAATGTAGTAGTAGGTAAAATGGGTAAGAATGTTCTTAGTCGAAGTCGTGGAATAGATAAAGACATCATAGAGAAAGTCAATCCAGTAATTCCCTCCGAAAGCAAAAAAACCTAATATAGACTACCTACAAACAGGGAGACAGGGAAACTGGAATGATTACGCTTAAGCCCCATAGATCGCTGTAAGGCAAAGTAGAATTGCGGGCCGTAGTATGCCAGAGCCAAAGCTAAATCAGTCACTTAGTACAAGACCCACTATTATTTTGATAGATATCAACGGAAGATTGTAATAAAATTTTGTCGAACTCTTGAATACCATGACTGATGGCGATCCTAAATTTAAGGGAAAACTAAATCGTTGTTGTAGAAATTGGTACTTACCGAGGTACCAAAAATATCTGAGTTGTATGTCCAGACAGACTGCTAAAGAGCATTATTTCGAAAGCGTGATAGAGGTGACATTTTACTCTGTAACTACTTTACTATCGATCATAGGTGTCATCTAAAAGACTGAACTGTTCTTAAATCAAGGACCCAATGACCAGATCTTAAAATACTGTCTTGGGCAATGCTACATCTTTGAATGTCACTCTGATTGAATTGAATTCGTAAAACTTATATAGCGATTGTAACTGTACTAGAAGAAGGAAATATCACAAATAATCCAAGAAACATTTGTCTTTCGTTTGTGTGTCACGAAGAAGATACTGGAGGTACCTATCGCAACAGTTACAATCGAAGGAGGTCTGTATGACTGGCGAAGGAAGACTTAAACACATCGTGAAATCGTGAATTGATGTTGGGTACATTGAAATATAAGAAAAAGTATAATCTCTGGCAAATAGTAGTGACAACATAGGGGGGTCAGAAGAGAATTCGAAGATGATGTGTAATAGGATTGATCATGCTATAGTAATGTGGACCACGAGACACGAAGAAAACCAAACCGAAGGTCTGAAATCCATTAATTTGACAATATACTTGCAGACCATCATTATGGAATGTGGGAAATGAAAGCCTATTTTTTGCAACGAAGGCCTGTAAGAAGTTTGTTTACAAGACACAAGTTTGTATAAAATAAAGGCCATAAAAACAACTGACCTCCATTGTAACTGTTCACATCAAAACGGACGTTTGACACTCTCCATTTGTCGCAAAGAGACATGAATTTGGGAGTCTTTGACCCCCCCCCCCCCCCTGTTGTCTAAGTCACACGTCACATTAAATATTTGAAATTAGCCAGTTCTAAAAACTAGCTACCAAATGCGTGACGAGTGAAATGATTGTGGGAAGACATTTGTTTATCAACATCTTTTAGCTTAAATACGTTAGGGGAAAATGCGTTGAAAAATAAAAATGTTGTAATCTGTTCAGTTTTTTTATAATATTAAATTATGAAGGTTTAGAAAGTTACATTAAAACCAATATCATGTTAAAGAAAATTTATGGAACGTTGGATGATCTCTTTTGTAACTTTCTAGTATAAAAAGTTGATTTACAACCCAAAAGAAGAAAATGGAACAGATAAACTAAATGTGAACATCGGGAATGTTACTTAGGGCAAAGTTGTTATCAGTAGTATAAAAATGGTAGCATTAAAAATATCGAACGCTTACAAGTTTGCAAAGTTTTGTAAGATTTAAGATTATTGCAACTTGACGACGGTTTAGGTAATTTTTTATGAAATAAAAGTATTATTTAATCGAATATACGTAAGAATCGCAGGAAGGTGGAAATCATATGACTACAGATTACAATGAAAAGTTTAATAGTTCATTTTAGAGATATTTTGTAGACTATCTAATTACCGAGAAGGTGTCACATTGCTTGTTAGAAGTGTTACAAAAATTAAATTGAATTTTGAGGTGAAAATTTCCATGTTTACCCAACTTGATACGCACGCTCTACCCACATGAGAGAAAATTCCGATGCTAGTGCGGGTCGATATAGCAAATTTATTTGTTGTTAATCGATCTCTTTCAATCATTACCTTCACTTTTTGTACGAAAATTGAAAATTGCTGTTCCGAATAGTAATTTTTTGCATTTTTCAGTCCTATTTTCAGTTAGTTTTTATCGTCACATCTCACATCTAAATTAATAAATACCTACATTAAATTACCTAAATATAGCAAAAGTGTCACAGAGGGGTTTTGGAAAACGTAAGGGTATTAAGGGTATAAATCTATATCACTTTGTGAGTAAATGAATTAATATTTATTTAAACAAAGCAATGAATGGAATAAATCAAATAAAAATACCTTTCTAAAAGGGCGGTTTCAATGAGTTTCTGTATTTATTATAGAACATGGAAATTACTTCTATATAATATGTATTATTTGCAGCAGAACATCAGTAACTTTAATCTAAAATTTTAAAAACCAAATAATACTTTTTTTGTGAAAAGTTATGTAATGATGCAAAAAAGCTTAATTTTTTCTTCCGCTATGAATTTTTTAGATTTTAGTGGAATTACTTGTTATTATTATAATATAAGTAACTTTATGTCTAACATTAAATCATTCAAATGGTCCAGCAGACTGGTGGTATACCTAAGGCACGTAGAGTATGAGAATTTTATGGACTGCACTAAATACTGAAATTTATTTGCCACAGAGATCTGCCTATCTTCATCTATATGACGAAATTGAAAAACCCAACCATTCTTTTACATCTCCGTCAAATTTACATAAGTGGATTTTCGGATACTTATTGTAGTGGTTGTAACGCCAGCATTATCAAAATGACGCAAAGAACTTCCGCTCATTGCATCATCGTGTGACGATAAAAACTCTAAATTTTGCGGTTCTGTATTTCGTCTTATACTCCTCAATGCTAAGAAACTCCGCATCTGTTGCTTCTTCTCCAAAATCTTCATCAAACATTAAATCTAAAATCTTCTGATCTAACTCATCTACTTTTCCAAAGTTTTCTGTCAAACCCTCAAATTTTACTTGAACAGTAGTTTCATCAGAGTTTTCTCATTCAAGTATTCGCATAATTCGTTGTAATATTTTGATATCAAATCTTGTAAAGGACGACGGGCGTTTCTTAATCTGTCCATCACGTCGGGGTCACCAAAACTTATGTGGGAACAATCGTCTAGCCGAACTAGATGTCCCACTTGACTATTTTCTGTTTACCAGAAATAAAACTCATTTAGGAAGTTTTATTACAAAACTTAATGAAAACATATACAACATCTTTTTTTTACAAAAGCTGAAAAACTGTCATATTTTCTCTTAACAAAAAACTCTCATGCCTACCTATATGATAAATTCTGGTCACAATTCTGTCTTTTCACTACAAAAAACATTTAATGTAAATTGCAATGCAAGGCCAAATATAAAATGTAAAAGCAGCAGTATATAAAATGGTTGGTCAAATAATTTCCGTAGATAGTAGTAAGCGCAATGCAATTTTACTTAGAAATAAAACGACATAAAATTATTTCAATCCCTCTATATTGAATGCGAAGATCAATTTAATATTACTTTTCTTGAAAAATTGTCTTTTCAGAGGTTACTTTGACTTGTGCCATCTTGGTTCACCAACTTTTTGGATAATCATATTCCTATAAAAGATTTCGTTGAATATTACTCTCTGGAAAAGAATATTGACAACTGATTAAATTTCTATTTTTCTTTATTACATTGTCGACAAGCGGAAATGAAATTCGTACTCTCATCAGTGAGGAAAAAAATGTGTATAGTCATACAGATTCAATTTTATTAAAACTATTGGAGTTAGGGACTGGAGTAAGGTTAAAAAACATTAATCAAACGCCAATCGATTTATTTCATTAAAACCCTTATAACTAAACCGTATTTAATATGAGTTATTTTCCAATTTCCATTCACTATCCAATTTCCTTTTGTATGCAATTTAAACTTTTCGTGCAACTGTGTGTTCCCGTAAAATTAAAACTGCATTAAAGGCACGTGAGTCGGCATATTGCAGAATTAAAATTTGAGAGATCAAATGGTCAGGATAACGACGACATCAAGCACAAGTTTAAAACACGGTAAAATCTCGGTAGATGCTTGAGTGTTAATTTTAAAACTTTCCTTTTTCCTATACTATCAAATGTAATTTTTGCGTTGGTGAATATCAAAGCGTATCAAGATTGCCACACTTTCTTTTGACAGCGTTTATGAATTCTACTATAAAAGAAACGTGTAATATTTTACAAATTCAGCATATTTTTTTAACAGCGTATCATCATGAAACGTTAGGTTCGTTTGAAAATAATTCAAAACGTTTAAATATACATATATTTGAAAATACATACATACCATTGTGGAGCTTTTCGTATAATAACAGTGTTCATTCATCTTATGAGTTAGTTTTTCGTAAAACATGTAGCTTAAAGGCTAATGTTGATAAACAGCTAGAGCCAGTTTATAATTTGGAAGATTATCCGTACGAGTTAAAATATAGGCTTTAGATGGCTTACATGGATTCTAAAAATAATTTAATGAAATCAAAAATATAAAAACCTACTTCATATAAAAAAGGGGCGGGTATTCATTAGGGTTAAATGTACATTCTAGAATGCGGGAGTTACCAAAGGAAATTACTACGAATGACAAGAAAATTCAGTGTTTAAAAAGTGTTTATCAATACAATTCTTTTCTAAAGTAACCTATTCTTTTGTGAGTTAGCTCATTGTTGCGTAATACTTTGTAGGTTAGGCACATTTATGCGGTAAACCTGGAAAACCTCATGTAATGCAAAGAACAGTGACACAATAAACAAGAACATTTTTTTTTTCGATTTTTTCGATTGGAAAATCACGGCGAGCTTTCTCAAAAAAACATTCCATTTAATATTTTGAAGTAACCCCCTCTCGCAGCAGTCGGAAGGTGGGTAACGACCAGCACAAAATATAGCTTTCGTGATCCTATTATATGTTCCCCAAATTTCAACTTTCTATTTAGATTCGTTCAAAAGATATGAGGGTGTATTCAAACCTTTCGTACTACGAAATGTGATTATCGAATATTGTAACGCGACAGGTATTTAAATAAATATTTCAAAATAAAATTATTATTTTTACGGTTTAATAACTATAAAGTTGGACAGTCTACATATATATGTATAGTCAAAGTGAAAATTATTTTTACTACTCTACGCTTTTAACATTTGTCTATAATTGAACAACTCGTATATTTTATCTTCTTTGATCTTACTACCATTACAACGGAATTGTTAATAATTAGCTATAAAACAAGAGTTCCCAAGCAAAAGAAAAACATTATTCTGTTCCCCTACACGAGAATAAATTTACTTAAATTGAATTACCAGTACATTAAGTATATATTGTGGAAGAAGTTCAATTAATGCATGGTTTGTTTTACTTTGAAAATATGAACTTTTTTACTGGATTCATAAATGATTGTATTACATTTTTACCGAAATGTTCGGTATACTAATTCGTTAAGTCTGTGTGTGGCTTTTTTTTGTTAAGAAAATTTTAATTCTGACTTCAAATTCTGAAAGAGCATCAGAAAGTAAGCATAGATCTTGATGTGCTTCGCTGTAACTTATCGGGAATACCGTCAAAATGGCGGTCAAAATATTAAAGTTTACTAAATATAGACATTTCTATGTGATTTTTAACGCTGAAAACGAACATTTGGATAATATTTTCGAACTTCTTCTACTACTCTATGTAAAACATGAGCGAGACAAGTAACATGCACCATCTTGGAATACAACGCTTTAATGGAGTTGGTTGCCTTAAACATATATGGAGCGGCACGTTATCATGTTGCACACCTTTAAAAACATATCTAGATTTGTCAAAAAGTTTGAAAATTGTGAAATAGCTCGCTTTCTCAAAAATTTCAGTGGTTTTTCCACCGTTGGCGGTTCCAAGAGTTCCTATCACTACATTAGCCACAAAACGACCTTCTACGTCAGTCGTCTCATCAATCGATACCTAAATTTTTTTCCCTGCACGTAGTTCCGTATTTTATCTATTATTGCGTCAGGATAACATCGACAGAGATAATTCTTTCGAAAAGTTGATTCATCCGGAATAGACCGATTCATATGTTTTTCTAAAAATTCACGAAATATCGGAATATTCAGTTTTCCTAGTGGTATATTCGCGGCAATCAAAACCTTACAGATATCCTTATTGAAGACAGAGGATGTTTTATTTTGATTAGGATTACTTTCACTCTGCAAAAATGCAAAATAAAAATGGTGTTTTTGGTATAAGGATAGATATACTAAAACACATTTCTATGTACCTACCGGGTGATCCAAATTGGACACTTTCTTATGGAAACACCTTTTATTTTAAGAGATAGGTGTCTGGAGCTCATAGCCCAGTCAATGAATGTAAAAAATTAAGCTTTGTCGCAACTAATTAGGGGAAAGCTGAATTTTTGCAGGGTGTTAGTACCTAAAGTATACACTAAAAAAACACAAAGTCCCGAGCTCTCCCCCTCTTGCTTTCACCCCCACCCCTGTAGCAACCTTACAAGAACAGTACTCTGGTTATATGCTTACAGCTCGAAAACTAATGATGCTACCGGGGTGTTCTTTTTTTTATTTTACTCCTAATAATATTATAAACAAATTATGTTATATACACTTTTTATGTAGATAGCTCAGTTTCACCGTAATACTTAATCATATACAGAAAACTGTCACTACGAAAAGCAAAAAGTAACTTCAACAAATTACAGCTTGATATCCGTACCTGTTGGGAAGAAATATTTTCAACAAAACTTATAGATAATATCATTGGCTTTAAAACGATATGTCTAATAACGCATAACGTTAAAACTATGGCTTCATAGAGAGCGATGAAACAGTAGTGCACACCGCGCCGCCGTTCCTACCAGGGCCAGTAACGCTCGTTTCGTGTCGGAACTAATTAGGGGAAAGCTGATTTTTTTCAAGATGTTAGTATACAAAGTATACACTAAAAAAACACAAAATCCCGACCTCTCCCCTTCTTGATTTTCCCCCCACCCCTGCAGCAACCTTACAAGAACACTACTCTGGTTATATGCTTACAGCTCGAAAACTAATGATGCTACCAGGGTGTTCTCTTTTTTATTTTACTCCTAACAATATTATAAACAAATTATGTTATATAGACTTTTTATGTAGATCGCTTAGTTTTGCCGTAATACTTAATCATATACAGAAAACTGTCACTACAAAAAACAAAAAGTAACTTCAACAAAATAATAAAATTATAGCTTGATATCCGTACGTCTTGGGAAGAAATGTTTTGAACAAACGAGTTCGAATTAGCATCGCACCCACCTTCATTATTTGACGATACATTACTACGAAAAGGTACAAAAGCATCGTTCATGAAACTATTTGGAGGTGGGATTGTCCAAGAAACCTTTGAGGCAAGTGAAGCTGTTTTTGTGATAGATGGGGGATATTTGTTACATGCAGTGGTTTGGAGAACAAAAAGCACTTTCAAGGAAATAATAGAATTGTATTTTAAATATATACTTAGTAATTATGGAAATAAAGTGACAGTGGTTTTCGACGGGTATCCCAACGTTCCGACCACAAAACTACAAGAACACGAAAGAAGAGCGTCAAAGAAATCTTCTCACACAATTTTTTTTTGTACAACACAACAAGCAGACTTTCTAGCAAACCCTCAAAACAAGAGGAAATTAATAGAAGCAGTTACAACAAGGTTTGTTGCTGAAGCTATTAGCGTGGTTTCTGCGGAAGATGACGCCGACACTGTCATTGTCGACCAGGCAATTAAGTATGCACAAAGTAATAACACTACTGTGGTTGTGGGAACTGATACAGATCTCTTGGTTTTACTTGTAGCCTTAGCTTCTCAGCATGACGCCAAGCTTCTTAAAGCCTTCACCTTCAGTGCCCAAAGTATACTCTGTCGATTTTATTATAAATAAACATGTCGACCAGCAAACTGCACTGATTTTTGCTCATGAAATGACTGGTTGCGACTAAGAAAGTTAAAAGCAGCCGACTTGATACGGAATTCGACTGAAGCTAAAGCTCAGGCTGAGCTTTGCACAAAACAACACGTCAAAAAAGAAATCCTTGTAGAAAGTGGAGAACAGTTTATTCTTAGTATGTACAACTTATCACAGTTCAAAACCCTAAATGAAGCCAGATATTTTAAGTATAAGCAAATAATCTCAAAAATGTCTCTAAAGTCAAATTTTGATTTAGCAAAACTTCCACCAACTTCAGATGCCGCTCATCAACGTATTTTTAGGGTTTACCACCAGATTCAAACTTGGTTAGGTTTTAAACTTCCACCAGATGAGTGGGGTTGGCAATATGCTGCACATAACAGACTGATACCTAAGCCCATGACGATTACCCCTGCTCCAAGTGAACTTCTCCTACTAATATCTAGCAATTGCAAAACATTGTGTGTTACAAACTGTAGCTGTCATAAAGCTGGGTTCGATTGCACGTCTATGTGTGGACACTGTTGTGGAATGCATTGTAACAATATTTCGGACCAAACCAACGGAATGTTAGAAGATGACCCCTTATAAAAGATTAAAAAACAATGAAAAGTAATATTAAACATTAATAGTATCAGTAGTGGAGGAAATAATCAGTGAAAATATACTATTCCTGATTTATTTACTGCAAGACTTAATTAGTTAGCCAAACATATGTTGTAGAAGTAGACTATATCAGTGACAGAAGTGAATTAAAAACTTTTATAGCAAAAAATTGCACTTTGGTAGTAAAAACTTAAAGTGAACGTTGTTGCTCCATTGCAAGATCATGAATACCAGTTACTATAGGTATATGCAGCGGTGCACCTCAGCGGTGAGGGTTAACAGCCCTGATGAGACCGGTGGCGCGGTGTCCACTACTGTTTCGCCACTCTCTATGAAGCCCATGGTTTTATCGGTAAGCCTTATTAGATTCGTCATTTTAAAGCCAATGATATTATCTATAAGTTTTGTTCAAAACATTTTTTCCCAAGACGTACGGATATCAAGCTATTATTTTGTTGAAGTTACTTTTTGTTTTTTGTAGTGACAGTTTTCTGTATATGATTAAGTATTACGGTGAAACTGAGCTATCTACATAAAAAGTGTATATAACATAATTTGTTTATAATATTATTAGGAGTAAAATAAAAAAAAGAACACCCCGGTAGCATCATTAGTTTTCGAGCTGTAAGCATATAACCAGAGTAGTGTTCTTGTAAGGTTGCTGCAGGGGTGGGGGGAAAATCAAGAAGGGGAGAGGTCGGGATTTTGTGTTTTTTTAGTGTATACTTTGTATACTAACATCTTGAAAAAAATCAGCTTTCCCCTAATTAGTTCCGACACGAAACGAGCGTTACTGGCCCTGGTAGGAACGGCGGCGCGGTGTGCACTACTGTTTCATCGCTCTCTATGAAGCCATAGTTTTAACGTTATGCGTTATTAGACATATCGTTTTAAAGCCAATGATATTATCTATAAGTTTTGTTGAAAACATTTCTTCCCAACAGGTACGGATATCAAGCTGTAATTTGTTGAAGTTACTTTTTGCTTTTCGTAGTGACAGTTTTCTGTATATGATTAAGTATTACGGCGAAACTGAGCTATCTACATAAAAAGTGTATATAACATAATTTGTTTATAATATTATTAGGAGTAAAATAAAAAAAAGAACACCCCGGTAGCATCATTAGTTTTCGAGCTGTAAGCATATAACCAGAGTACTGTTCTTGTAAGGTTGCTACAGGGGTGGGGGTGAAAGCAAGAGGGGGAGAGCTCGGGACTTTGTGTTTTTTTAGTGTATACTTTATGTACTAACACCCTGCAAAAATTCAGCTTTCCCCTAATTAGTTGCGACACGAAACCTTTATTGACTGGGCTATCAAGCGATTTTGGCAAATCCATCGCGATAGACGGTTTTGATACAGGGTGTGTGGTTTTTTGTGTACGACCCTAAACTACATTTTTTCATACGGACCACCCTATAGGTACCTACCTATATTTTGGGGTTTTTGAAAAGAGAGTAAAATTTCCTAAATTTTGATGTATCACTTTATATATTACCTATATATTTTATATTTATGTATTCAATTTCCACAGCGTGCATTATTAGTCGATGAAAAATGTGTCAAATGTTAAGATTTGTTACGTTTCAGCGAGCTTTAGTAAGTTCTCACTTTAGTTAACCAAGCGATTAAGCAGCACTACTATAAATTCGTATTTTAAAAACTTAGGAAGTTCATTCAATAACATCATTTAATCACTGGATTAACGTAGACTATTATGTGTACCCTAAAAGAATTTGTATTACACTGCACGACGGACGTTTAATACACAATAGACGCTAATGGTCATAACATAACAGATGTAGTTAAATTAGTAGCACTGATATTACCATTCATCATGCATAAATGATTTAGTATCAGTGATAAAAATTTCTTTTTATACGCAATAATATCCGCTAGTTTTGTTTAATGACCAATAAAGTCACAAAAAAGCATTTCTCCAGTTTTCTTTTTATTAGCTATTAGCCTTCTATTCTATTCACCCAAAAACCTGGACAACTGCCAATAAGAAATCAAAGGGTAACATTTTACATGGCCATCGCGTAAAAACGCATTAAAAAAATTCTATACATCTATATTATATTTCTGAATAAGTCGCTAAGATGGAAACAGCTACAATTTCTTATTAAATTAGCGTATACTGAGCAAGTTCTTTATTTATCCTCATTTAAATGCACAATGAACACCAATTAATTTTCTTCTTATTATGTTTTTTTCTGCATATAATAAATTGGGAATACAAATGGAGCTGAGGAGGTTTCCTATGGAGTTCGGCAATCAAATAATCACGGCGCTTCTTTAATTTTAAAAAACCTTTCGAATAAATGATGTAGAACTGAAGTTTATAGATAATAATCTATGTAGACGAATTACAAACGAAAAGTCTTCAAATTGATTCTCATGATTATATGGTGCACATTAACGAAATCACTGTGCATTATAATAATGCACACATTTTATATTTAAAGTGGTCGTCACTTTTTCCTATATGTATTGACATGTTCATGTAACCTGTTTTCATGTTTCTGGGAGACTAGAAAGCAGACTCAAGAGGACAAAACCATTTGAGTTAGTGTGATCGTTGGAAGTGACAGTGTAAAGCAGAGAAAAAGTGTCAACGTGTGAAAACGTGAATGTGTGTTCGAACTGGGAGAGCAACCGGTGTGAAAAATCTCATCTGACCAAGTAGACAATTTAAGTTAGAACAAAATTGCTGAAAAAAACTTTTTCCTATTTATCCGTTTCTCTATGCTGTAAGAGATAAACTTAGGTGTTAATACTAGCACGATAATCACTAAGGATGATGATCGAAATTGAATTAAAAAATTCTCATCCAACTTTCCTCATAAATATTTAATTCTTGAAAGTTAATAGTTAGATAAAGTATCGTTACATGTTTCGGCTACAAAGCCATCATCAGACGATAAATCTACAAGTTGTTAACATAGAGATTGCGTCGAACCAAAGATGAATACTTACTATAATAATTGATTAGATAAAATTAGGTGTAGGTATGACAAATTTCATTACAGGTACTAATTGGACAGGCTTAATTATGCATTTGAGGTTGACATGTTGAAATCCGTATAATGTGATAGCTATCATGCATCTGCTCAAGCCACTAATGGAATGTCTCCGTACGGCAAATCGTCCGTACGGACGAATCCGTAGCGTGTGAAACTAGCGTTACGGGAAGAAAACTGTTATACTATTCGGTTAAGAAACTACTTGAGAAAAATCATAAGGAACGAACATATGGGTTGACTATTAGGTTTGGAACACAAACCAGGAATGCTCTGACGCCTAACATTTGCAAATTTTACCTTGAAAGAAAATTTTAAAAGTGGGCCATATGATGATATTATAATAATAGAAAACATTAGGTTTATTCAATAATTATCCTTTCAATTGAATACATTCATTTCAACCGTCCTGTAACTTCTCTAAATTTGTTAGACAAAAATGTTCTTGCAGTGCAAACCACCACCCCACTTCTTTGCTTCGCAGAGTTGAAGAAAATATAGTTATTATTTTTTTGGTTTTTTGGTTGTGTGTATTATTACCACTACATTAACATCACATCGTCCGCAAGTTATGCTTCCTTTGACTGCGAAACAATGTCAGCAACGGTTATCATGGTGCAATGAAAGATCTCATTGGAATCTTTTATTGCGTCGTGTTGTCTTAGTGACGAATCGTTTGAGAATCAGGCTTGTACACACATCGCACTATGGAACACATCTTGTGCCATACTTACAAGAGCTCGAAGATTCATTATTCCGGCCAGATTATGCACCTCCTTATGCAAGGTTTTCCTTGAACTTACTTGAACAGGCTCATATCTATTTTTTGTCCTGACGTCCAAAATCTGCAGATCTTTCTCCCATCTATGGGACAAAATTGGCAGAAGGTTGCGAAATTTGCAGTGTTCTTCTTTGACTGTGAATGCAATTGGCATGGTAGGCAATACCTACCCAATCAATGCCAGGGCGTGTAAATGAATGTGTAAATCAGGGAGGGCGCACGACATATTATTAACAATTATTACAAAATTCGCTCAACTAATAAAGATTTTCCTCAGAAATTTGGATTTTTTATTACTGTAACATAGGTGAATATTCCTACCAAATTTCATCGCGAAAGTATATGCCGAAAGCATCTTATGTTATACACGCGGGGTTTAAAAACAACGCCATTTATCTTTCTAACAGCGTTGTAAAGCCTTGTACAGTGTATAAGCTCATACGACGACACTACACCTTTAAATATATAGTACGTTACACGAGTTGTAAGCCCATTACGCACCCGTGAAATTTATGCACTCGCCGCTGTCAAAAAAAGTTGTGAAAAAGTGATTGTAAATTCGTAATTGTGCAGTTATGGAGCTAGAAAACCTTGCTGAATTAGCTGCTACAGTGTTGACAAGTACAAACAATGCAGCAGGTATCAAAACATCAAAACGTAAAATCACAAAAGAAACAAAAGAATTCATTAATATCGAAATTAATAAACGGTTAATGAAAAACGTAATTAATTATTATTGATCATTTAAACGTAAAAGATAATGTAAAACGGTGTACTACACCCTATTATTTTTTTGGTCTTCGTGTGTAATACCATTAGAGAAATAAGTATTCCTGATATTATACTGTTGCTGAGGTAAAATAAAAGTTGCTTATAGATAATATTGAAAATATTGAGCACCCTTACGGTTAATAATGGCAGTTTTATTGATATTAACTTTACCAATATCGGTATATTACACACGACATGGAAATAAGCAGCAGTTTACTTATATCGGAGCGAATGGAAGAATATATATTAGAATTGTAAGCCTAGAACGTGCAGTGTTGAATTTTATACCCTACAATAATAAAGTTATTTCGTTTTGAAATTGCTACTAGTCTTCTAAAATAAACCTAATCAATAACTAATTTATCTTTAGTGCTGTGCTTAGCTAAGCTCTTTAGATTAATGATTTCTATTCGAGGAATTGATTGTCAATATCTTTCGTTACGAACGATAGGGGTTTTCAATTGTTCCATCGGCAAGGAAATTACGCTCATTTTATCTATAGGAATGACAACTGAATAATTGACTTCACATGACTGCGATGTTACTATACTCTCAAGCTCATGAGTTAATCTCCAATATTAGATCACCTTCCTACCAAAATATTGGAGGTATCTAGGGCCTATGCAAGCACCCGAAGGGAAATATTTTGTTAAACCAAGATAATAGTTACCAACATGTACATAGTACTTAGTTTGCAACAATAATAACTGTCTATATAGTAAATAAAGTAAAAATGTTTTGTTAATGGACCCGTGGGAATTGTAGGACATGGAAAATGGACAATCGACTATTACCACATAATCGACTATTACCAATCGATTATAGCAAATGGAAAAATAATGCAAACTAGTCTTACACAAAATAGTGAACAGAGTGAAAGAAATATTCAGATTCACTGGGTACTTTTTTAGACGTAGATGGGACACTTCATAACAGCTCGGCCCTATAAATTACCAATAATGTGAAAAACAAGGAAAATTCATCCTGTATGTTACATAACTGGATCAGCTACACTGTTATTAATGCGAATACTGCGGGAAGATCGGCTCTTCCTCCTGTTGTGGTGATTCGTTGTGGGCGGCCTACTACAGGAAACCCTCAAATAGAAGCGGGGACTATAGGCAAATCTCACAACAACTCCCTCATATCATTCACAAGCAAAAGGATCTCATGGGAAAAAGAGGCGACTTCTGCTCTTCTGCTCGATGGAACGATATGCTTATGGTGAATTGACTACAGTACCTTGACATTTGGAGAAAACAGCTAAATTTGCTCAATATAAAATTTGAAAACACAGAAATTCAGGCGAAAGAATTTCTAGAAACTTCGAAGAAATCCATAATAATGTGAAACTGACAAGATCGCCTTAGAATACCTATTAAAGTAATATAGGGCTTGTGAAAAAAAGGGAAATGAAAATACTGAATATAACCGAAGATTACCATAAAGCAGTTGGAGTTGGAACGTATCTTTCAATTGGTTAAGTCACAAGACCAATTTATTGTTGCTTAGATATGGCAAATGGCATGCAGATGAATAATGTAAATTCAATCGTTGTTAAAGGGTGAGCCATAACAAATTAAAATGTTGATTAAACAACGAGGGAAATATAACTAATGAGAATCTTTCAACTTTCAGTTTAAGATGATTACATTAATTGTATAAATTCTTTGAATGTTAACGATTCTAGAAATGATCAAATTACAGCGGACATAGAAATAGACAAAGAACATTTTATAGTGGAATGAGACAGTAGGTCTGTAATATCATCAGTAAATTTAATGTTTATTATGTCACACAAGTACGTACGCAATGAAATGTACATTAACGATATTTGAAGGTTAAACAGTAGATAGGAGAGACACTCTAGTTTATGTTGTCGTTAATGTAAAATGTAAAGGTGACAAATAATTATGTTTTAGGTAACGACATTAGGATTTGTATTTAGTAGGTGGAAATTTCATCAACAAACTGGATATATCTAATTTTGATGAAACAGGACAGTTCAATTAGAATATGGAAAGTTTCAGAGCTTTGAAGAGGTGCAATATTGGAGTTGTGGTGATCCATAAGGTTGGACGTTAGTTCTCCAAATAGGGGTAAAGTGATGAGACAATATGGTCAAAAACACAAAACCTCCCCCATAAGTTTTTATTTGGTTAAAATTTAAAGTTGGTTGAAAAAACTAAAATCAAGCCTCATTGAGGATGTAGAACTTGATTGATCAAGTTCTACATCCTCAATGAGGCTTGATTTTAGTTTTTTCAACCAACTTTAAATTTTAACCAAATAAAAACTTATGGGGGAGGTTTTGTGTTTTTGACCATATTGTCTCTGCAATATTGGCGTTTCATTGTAAATATATTGGTAGAATATTAATGTACAATATTGTCACAACATTGAAATGTGAACAATTTTACATACTGGCTAAATATTACTAACCGATATTATTTCAATATTGAGGAAAATTTTGATACAATTTGGCCCATTATTGTTTTGTATTGTGTCCCAAAATAGTAGGAAAGGGGGTGACCTGCGCCACCCCACAGCCCTAACTGTTCCGAGCATTGAACTGTACGCTATGCGTATAGTTCAATGGTTCCGAGGGACTATTTCCCAGTGCGCAGGGCTCCCTCAATGTGTTCCGTTGGTTCCTTCCCCAGGACGTGTAGATTCGGAGGAGATCGGTGATGCTGAAAAAGGCTTCTGCTTCAAGTAGGACTCGAACCATCGATTATCCGGCTAAGAAGTCAGCCCCGAAACAACTGAGCTACGGAAACTTATATAATTTTGGAATTTAAAGTTGAACACTATAAAATATTGAGGAGGGCGTGCATATTATATTTTGATATCCCTAACTCGGCGAAAATTAAAGGTGCGTATGGACTTGCGAGTCGAGCGGCTCACGTGGCGCTCATGATCAGCTCTCCAAAAAAATGTTAACGCGAGCCGCTCGCGAGCACTACGTGATCCGCCAAAAACGCGTGCAAATCTTGAGCACTTCAGTAAAGATGGTTTTCCCTCCGGTTTGAGCCCAACACAGTAATCGTTTTCTTTCTGCACTCCTCGGCTGGCCGCGCCATTGCTATACCACTTTCTCTCCACGCATCCTCTTTTACGTTTTTTTTTGAAATGGTCCCCGCATGTTTTGGATTCCATATAGCAGGATACGACCGATATGCGTCGATAAGAGCGAGTACATCTTCGTTGCACCAGGCTACCATTTCTTTCTTCTCAATTAAATACGTTAAAAGTCGTTAAAACATTGCAACCACCTTTTTCGCCGTACAGACTGATACTGAGAATCCCTTTGTGCTCGCAAAAAAACCGACAAAAGTTGGCTCGCAATGAGCGGCTCAAACTACATTCAACACACCGTCCACACTAGCGAGATTGTTGAAATGAGCGACTCATGAGCCGCTCGGCTCGCAAATGTATACGCACCTTAACATTCGGCGGATTTTGAGAAAGTATCATAGCGTTATTATTTATGAATATTTTCCCATGTAGCCTTTAAATATCCAGTAATATTGAAAACACAGTATTGTTATGTTATTGATAAATAAATATTGACTTTATATTGTATAGCAACATTTGCTAAATATTGTAAATATGTATTGTACCTATTGCTTGAATATCGATTTTCAATATTTACTAATATTGTACATGCAATATTGGTACACTATTGTGTGTATAATATTTGAATATACTGTCGCGTGTTAGACGCGGCTTTGATATTTTTTATGAACGGTATATATTTACCAACGGGGTACATAAACATAAAAGTAAATACTTGAACATAAATGTAAACATTAAATACATGAACATAAATAACATATTATTAACGGAAATGAACAATTATAAACAAGAACTTGAACGTAGTGTTAGGGATCGGATGTACATAACACATTGCCTTCTGGGATCAAGCTGATGCAGTGGTTGACTTGGAGGATCCGCGTAGCGGAGCCTGCTGTCGAGTTCTATCGTTGCCAATCTCCACGGCGACCTCTTGGTCGACGTTGGCGGCAGCGGTGAGACGACGGATGGTAACGGCGATCGATGCGGTGTACTGTAGCGTGACTGCATATCCTAGCCGTGCTTTTATCAACGTCGGCGTAGGATAGCTGATCCTTTGCCCGTGCTTTTATCAACGTCGGACAGGGGTACTTGATTCTTTCGTGCTTTTATCAACGTCGAAAGAATAAGTCCTCTTCTTAACGGTGCGCGGTACGCTCTTATACCCATTTGAGCGGGCGTGTCTACCGCACTTGAGTGTTAGGTGAAATCTCATTGGCGCTTGTATTTGGCGTGGGGAAACAATGCCAGCCAACCGCGCTTCGGGTGTCCGATGCGACTTCGTGCACGCTCGTGGATGCACGTTATCCCTACAATACATTAAATAGCAATATTGACTAAATATTGCAAATATTGTTCTTATGTTCACTAAATATTGTATTTCCAATCTTTTTATATTCACCCAATATTGGCGGCAGTTCGACAATATTATCCCAATCTCTCTATATTGCGCTAATATTCCGCCAAGCTAACGCCAATAAACGGTGCTATCTGGGAATTAGGGTTTTCAAAAATTAAATTGTGCATTTCGGTAATTTTAGTACTTTCTTTAGTAGAGTCAAAGATATAAAGATAAATAGTAATACTCTTTGGTAGAGTTCAATTGTCTAGATATATCGTTTTTCCCATAGATCTATCATCTAGCACTTAGCGTCTTGAATTTTAAATGAAATATGACAATGCACTTTTTTTTATTTGCATCTCTTGTCCCAGAGGTTGCTCAATCAGGAATTGAATTATGGCGAATAGGATCCTATCTTTCTATGAAATAAGTATGACTAAATAAGGTCTCTTTCCTTTGGTCAAACGGGCGAAACAGATTCTGTTAACAAATAAATTAAGTCAATTTACCATTTTTTAAAATAATAACTTTTCACTACTTTGAGCACCATGGTTGCAATGTTGCATTTGTATTATAACTAAAGAGTGTTTCAAATTGCGCGGTTTTTTTAAAGAATAAATAAAACACATAATTTGCTTTCATTTTCAAAAACTTTTTATTGGTAATTTAAGTATCAGTTATGACATTTATATGCGAAAAATAATATCTGCCAAATGGCTTCCTCTTGCAGCTTCACAGACGTCCACTCTTTTGTTAAAATTTTCAATGACATATTAACATAATTGAGGCTCTATCTCACCAATGACACGAATAATTTCATTGAGTTTAGGATGCATAGGTTTCTCATGAATAATTCGTGGATTTTCCTCACCCCAGATACCGCAATTATGTTCATTAACATAGCCATCAAGTTCAAAATGTGCCTCATCGGAAAACATGATTTTTGAGAAAAATCAGCTGGTTGTTCATTGATGAAATGATCTTCAGCAACACTTTCACAAACCAAATCAATATTTTCTTGTGAACGACTGCTACGACTGTATTTTTTTTGATCTTGCACCGAAGTGGTCTCCTGAAATTTTTTAAAAATTCGACCAATAGTGCTTTCAGTTGGACGATTATGTAAACGATAAAATGTACGTAATTTTCTAAAAACATTTTTCACAGAACGCTGATTTTCATAAAATAATTCAATTTGAACGCGTTGTTGTATCGTGTACGAAGGCATTTTTGTAAATGCCATACATAACACTTCTTAAATGTCAAAATACTCAGACGAACTCACTGCGCAATTTGAAACACCCTTTATAAGCTGAAGCGTAAATACGACTACGATATGGATAAGCTGCAAGATGTCATGCATATTGACGAAATATAATGTTCTGTTTGAATATTTCATATAATTTTACGAGCTCAAGGGAAAAGAAATATTTAAACATTTTTATAAATATGTAGTTAAATACTCTGTAAGTTTTAAGTATTACTTCAAAAGTGTATAAATACCTACAGTTAAATTCTACCGAAAGGTATTTTATGATAACTATCTAATACTTCTACAAGTGCTTATACAAACACAAATACCAATACCGCGCCAATGTTTGAGAAGGTATGTAAACAATTTCCATATATGTACTTGGGGACGGTATGATGTAGTAGGTACTGCATTGGAAAGCTAAAGTGAATGGTATGAAACGTGCATAAAGTGCATTGTAGTAAAATTACACATTTGTCGTGTTACGAAAACGTAAAACATGAACCACGATTACTTCCGTGTAAATTGAAAACTCGAAAGTTAATTTAGAAACTAATTAAACTGTTCTCAAACTATCTGAAACGTTAGTGATTTTAAAAGCTTCGTGTTTGAAGTTGAACGACGTATACAACAGCGTAACCGTCAATTTCTAACACTGCGCCATTTGTTGCAATTTCACAAAGACTTTATTTCGTAGTTCAAATAAAGCGTAGTTTTATGAATTTATATTGTTAAAATCAATTTATCACCTCATATACTATTATTAATAATGGAATTTTTCATATAATCCTTTTAGGTAAAGCTTCTATCTATATAGCTACCGCGATAATTAAAATTTCTATTTGTGCAGTGGGATTTGTTTGTGTAGAAGATTGTAAAAAGATCCATTTAAAAATTCCTTCAAGAGTAATAAAAATTTCATCATTGCATATTTTAATTGGATTTTTCTAATTAGGTTCATACTTCATAGTACTCGCATTTTGAACGGCACTTAAAAATAAGGAGAATCTATTATGAAAAAAGTATTACACTTCCTTTATTAAATCCAAAATTAATGTTAGTTTAAATAGTACATTGGAACTGAAGAATTCCAAGCCAATTTTGCACCTCCATTATTGCAAAGAGAGTTCTTTCGTAATTTGTGGAGTATTGGGACGATCATCTTGTGTTAAAGTTACACGATGAAGTCTTTCTGATCGATTCTCTTGACTTGTGGCTTCAAAATGGCCAAGATGTTAGCAATAAATATAAAAAATGATTATTACATTCCTTGAGAGCAATTCCTAGCAGAAGACTTTTGTATTGGTGCTCAGCCACCTTTTCTCTTCTTGATGGTCACAAAAAGGCACTAATTTTCGTCACCTGAGGCACTGCACAAGCGAAATGGTGGGTGATGTAAAATAGCAAGAATAAATATACAAAATAGTGCTTACACAATCATAGATTCAAGACGTTGAAGGTATTGTTAACAATTCTATTAAAGATAGTATTCAATCTGCATTTATTTATGAACATTAAGTAAAGAAGAATCTTTTATTCGTGTAATTGTTGATAGTGTTACTATTATGGACTATTATGGTGCAAACGGACTTATAATCTGTCTTTGAAAAGCATCATATTTTTCTGTGTGAAAAGCCCAAAAGATTTCTTCGCGACAACCTTGTATATCTGATCATTTTTATATCATAGCCTGTGTGCAGTTTCAATGTAATTTACAAACTTTGTAAAACTTTATCGCAAACTACAATTTTAGAAAATAAAAATTGAAACTATGTGAAGGTCTGAATTAGGGAATAAAGCAAACTAATTATTTTTTTTCTTTAATCGATTTCGTTTTTATTTAAAGCATCTTCAGGCCTTAGCTAAAATATATGCAGGATCGGGGTCCTTCAACAGTGCGCCGGGGCGAGACCAAAAAAGTTATGTTTCATTCGCAGCTGTTAATTATTGTTAAGGGTGCATTTCAGGAAAATATTTGACATGTACGGGCGCTTCAAAAATTTTTGTTTATTAGAACACTCGTATAATTGTACAGTTGACAACCTCCTTGAACTCTCAAATTTGAATTCAATTCTTGTTTCTACAATGTCAGATGTTCTGATTTCGTTTATGATGTTCATCTTACACAGGGATGTTCAAATTAAAATTACAATTTTTAGAAAACTCAAACAACTTTTCTAAACTTTTTTAATTGGAACACCCTGTATGTCTTCTGCTTAATCGATAAAGAATAAAGCTAAAATATGAACATTTTTTGTAATCGGGTTCAAATGTCTATTCCTAAGGGTTCCCAAATGAATTTATAATATTGTTTCATACATAGGAGAACCGAAGTTTTACTGAACATCAATCAGTAGGCTTTGGAGCAAAATATTATTAATTGTTACTACAATTACATAACAATACAATATTAACAAATAATTAGAAATGTTTTACAAACTATAGCAAATATTGAAAATATCTTCCATCCTGTCCTAAGCATCAATTAATGCGATCTTCAAACGCTATTTCCATTCTCCTTAAAGTCACATGAAAAATACTTTCTTTCATATTATCCGGTGTTGTTGGTGGCTCCATAAAGGTAATATCTCTAACAAAGCCCCACAGGAAGAAATCTAGTTTTGTTAAGTCCGGTGACCTTGCAGGCCAACTAATGGGTTCATTTCGTCCAATCCAACGGTTTGTGAATGTCGTGTATTAAGATATTCCCTAACATCTCGTGAAAAATGGGCAGAAGCTCCGTCTTGTAGCCACGGTGTCCAGTTTGTAGAGTGACATTTTCTATTAATTGAGGCAACTCATTTGTCAGAAATTCTAGATAATAATTGTCCGGTCAGATGATTGTCGGAAAAATATGGACCCACTACATATCCCCCAATTATTCCTCTTCAAACATCCAGTGACCGTTGAGCGGACTTTCTTGTGAATAATAATAAAAATTGTGACCATTTACACATCCACTGCTGTGGAATGTGAAACGGAACTTTCGCTGCCATATGTAGCTTCCCCGATGCTTTTTTGGGCTAAATAAGGATTCACAGTAACTGCTAACAAAACTTCCCAGTTTTTTTTCTACATTGTTTACATGTTTTGTTCTTTTTTGCTTTCGATACACTACACTACAAATCTCAATAAATATGTTCAGCAATCGTCTGAAACACTTTTCATCACGATGTCTTCTATCGAGATATCGCACAACGTTAATCTTGCTAACCAAATGGCAATTTTGCTCCGTTTCCCCCAGTACAAATATCATACAACAAACTCACTTTTTTCAAAATTTATTGTTAAAATAATAAAAATACTAAATGGATTTTCAAGCTACCAAAAAAAATGAAGCGAAATAAGTATAGAAAAAAGGATGTAGGAGGAAGATCACACCCTCTGCACTTTGTTGTGGCTTGTATCGATACAGTCTAGCATTATGCTGGTATGAGCAACTTTAATATGTTTATTGCACAAGTCTTGTGTGGCAACAACAAAATTATGTAGTGAAACGAGAATTTATTAAAATTGTAGAGGATAAAGGGAGCATGTAGTGTTACTAAGGGAAATTCTCCATTTGCACGTATAAAGGGAAAAGACTCTCATTCAATAATAATAAAACCAAACGGAAAAATTGGGTGATAAAGGAGGTAGTTAACTGTGTTGAAAATACTAAACGACTGAAGGTCGCTAATCGAATGACATACTCTATTAGGCATAAGAGGTAGCACTTTTCTCCCTCGACCACTTAAGAAGTTTTAAAAGGTTGTGCTGTGCAACGTTAATTTGTCGAACATATTTGAAGTAAATTTATTATTTAAAAAGTCTTACAACAAACAGAGCGAATTCAATAATATTAACAACGGTTTAGTAGATAATATCATTTTTGATCTTTGGATCCGAATAAAAAGTAATGGGGGGTGTGTAGGTGTTAATATTATCTTGTTTTTCGTGTTTTTAGTCTAGTTTTAGTAAAACTTATATGTAGACTTATATAATATAGCTTATATGAAAAATAAAAATACATTCCCTTAACTACTGATACGTTTTGAGTGGTTTAGAGATATGTTTTTTCATGAATCCATTTTTGCATACAATTTGATTAATAATACAGATATAATACGCAATGAAGGAAAAATATTAGAAAATTAAAATCAAAGTAAAGGCAGGCAATCCTTTCATCCATCAATATGTAGAAATATTTCATGAATTCTGCACTATATCTTACAGAGAGGATAATCCCAATAAAATACTGTCTAAAAAAGAAAAGATGCGGAGTCACTAAAAAAATAGAAAAGAAAAGATATGGAAACAAGGAATGAAGCGATAACTGTAAGAGAAAAGTGAGATAAATCACAAAGGAAATGATATTGTGAACAATGTATACTAACACCTGTAAAAAATGTATGCAAATGAAGTCAATTAAGAATCTTGCATTTGAATAAATTCGTATAAGTATGTAACTTAGTGTTTGCAATTTCCATGAACGTAGAATGAATTACATAAACTTTTAATGACGGTAACACAAAGACTACATCAACCTCAAGCTCCATTTTGTTATTAGCAGTACAAGTTAATTGAATTGGAGCACGCACCTTTCCTGAACCCTTGTAAGTGTTAAACCCATTAAAAATGCAAACGAAACTATTTAATTCAATCATTTGCTTTTATTCTCAACAGAACATTTTATTTCATGCGTTCAGTTTTCCTTTACAAATTAACGAATCGGTTCAACTGTAAATACCGAAAAGTTTTAATTACTGGTTCACTTTTATTTATGCTTCTCCTACTCTTCAACGTATAGTATTTATTTAACGAAATTAACACCCCTTGTAATGTACCTAAATCAAATTTTATTTAAATATTTGTTTCTGTCAATAAAAAAATGAAGGACCAAAGTAATTGGAAATGAAAAAAATTGCATCTCTCCATATGTTTATTATCTAAGCAAATAAATCATATTTAAAATAGTGAGATAGTGGAAAACTTTGCACCATCAAAACGAACTGCTTGAAAAATTCTAATAATGTTCATGAATTGAAAGGAAGTGTTATTAACTCGATCTCAAATATTAAGAGGGAAAAATTCGCATGGTAACTTATGCAAGAAATGCATGACCTGTAATCAGGACCCCTAAATAGGTATGTTTATTTTGTCTTGTTTACTTCAGTTTCTATTTTAACGTCTATTTCCTTTTTCTTTGTCAATTTGTTGGTAGTTCGGCAACTCGTAATTTATAACACATTTAAATGTCGTCTTTCGCTTTAATTTGACCCAAAATTTATAAAGAACTCATTTAATGTACATAAATCTAGTAGATCACGGAAGCATGAATTCTATTGTATGATACTTCTCTTAGTCATACAAATCGAGACAGCAATGATATCTAAACAGCGATATTGTTTCGAAGAGTTAATGTTTCAGAGAGTTATTCAGAAGTTTATCCTACAGCCTACGGCCTAAAGTTTTGATGACCGGAATGTAAATTCTCACATGAGAAGAAGCTGGAATGAATGAAGGATACAATCTGATTATATATAATGATGTCGCCGATGGTTAGCTCTAAAATGTCAGGAAGATGAAAATCTTCCTTCAAATGTAATAGTAGCAGAATAGTATACCTATCATACTCATATAAACTTTCTCATTTTTAATTGAAAACTGCAAACACAATCACAAAGTAAGGCAACTAATTTTTGCAACCTATCTCTCCTCATTCGTCTTTAACAAAATATCTTCTTTCATTTTATTGGGCATCACGCATAATGAAGCTTATCTCGTCTGCCATATCAATATAGAATAATTGCGTGAAGTAAGTAACAATAGATCTGTTATTAAAAATTTTAATTTAAAGAAACCCAGTATTTTTGCTTTTCAAAAGAACACAGCAATGATGATGTCCTTTACCCAGCTAATATGGAATAAAAATGTATTAAGTATTTCGACATGTCAAGATAACTAGTTTTCGGCTTATACCGCGTCCTTATATTTGTTCCACAATCTTCTGCGTTGAAAGGCTTGCCTTGCCTTTTCCCTTCTGAAAGAAAACAAGGATTTTTGGGATGATTATCCATCCTCTTATCTCACACACATTCAGCAGTTTTTGGCTCACAAGGGAAACGCCAAGACAAGGTTTTCAACGCAGACTGTGGAACAAACATAACGACGCAGTATAAGCCGAAAACTAGTTATGTTGACAGTTGGAGCAACCGCGAAAGCTTCAAATTATTTATTTCGACATTACATCATGTGTAAACTTTTCGGCGATGCAGACGTTTAATTTAATTTAATTGTGCGATTTTATAAACTATAAGTAACGATTACAATGAAATATTTTGCGCAGATAGTTCTTGCTTGATACTGGAGTTGTGGTTATAGGACCACAAGCGTCGATACGCATACGGCGATAATTATTTATGTAGATGTGAGAATAAGAAGAAGCGCAGTATAACCAGAAATAGTTCCTATTCACACAGAGTTCAAGGATCGTAATAGGTGTGTGATCGTCAGAAGGTCAATAAGACCACAAATTGTCGCGTAAGGTGCTAAAAACCCATGTGTAGAAACCACATGGAAACATTTTGCCAATTATGGTACCAGATCAGACAGAGACGTATTTATGCTTCTGCCTCCTAGGGGCACAAGAAAAGTGCCGCCCCACCACATCCCTCACACAGGAATAGAACTTATTTATGCAAGTCGAGAAAATATTTTTTATTAAAAATAAATAGAATTTATTTATTTTATTATTGCAAAGGCAATTTATGGTTATTGGTCATGCAAATTCTTGGAAAGCCTGTGGCTAAATAGGATAATCCATCTGGTTAGGACCATTTTAAATGAGCCCGACTGAATAAACTGAAAGTGCAGCGTAAACGATGTTTGGGATTTTTATCACGTAAAATAATAGCTGATATTGACGTATTTTCCATTGTTTTCCAACTTTTTTCAAAAAAATTCCTTCAACTAATTTTGGTGCCCCGTAATTTTGCCGCTCTCTAATTTT
The DNA here is from genome assembly GCA_036250285.1 of Pyrocoelia pectoralis. Classification (NCBI taxonomy): domain Eukaryota; kingdom Metazoa; phylum Arthropoda; class Insecta; order Coleoptera; family Lampyridae; genus Pyrocoelia; species Pyrocoelia pectoralis. Next base: position 14,007,218 of record CM070075.1, read on the forward strand.
TGCCGCCCTGGCACCAGCCCCTAAAGCCCCCCCCTAAATCCGCTACTGAGATCAGGAAAGGTATTACAATCAAGTTACCCAGCTTATTTAACCGCTTCAACAATATGATGAATATGTGTGCAAAGTTCTCAAGTGTTGTTTAAATTCAACCACGTAAAGTATCTGAACACAACCTAACATAATCTTACTGTGTCTTAACACAACCTAATTTAACGATATTGTGTCTTAACACAAACAAAAGAAAAAATGTTAAGAATTACATACGAAAGAATCAGTCCAACCAAACTTCTTTAGACAATAAGTGGGGAAACATAGAAGATGACTAAATGGATTTTTAAAAGTATTTGCTAAACCGTTCCCTAATATTTTCAGCTAGAATATAAAGTAGTGTGTTTTTGTCGGCTCCATAGTAGATTTGTCAAATTTTCTTATTATAATAGTATTGAAGTCGCCAGACTATAAAAATTACTCCTTTTATTTATTATATTTATAAGTCTACAAATAATTGGTTTATCCCTGGAATTAAATGAGTTTTAAATCAATATTCAGTGCTTGAACTAGTATCTACTTAAAAGCTTATTTCTAGTACGTCTACGTTTATTCCATTTAGTCGCGTCAACCGTTGCGGAAATGGGGATGATGCTGGGAAAGTGGTGCCACAGGTCGGATCGGGATGCGGTTTTCTGCATTCTCTTCCAAAACGATTATCACGAAATGTACCTCGGTAGAATTTTCCCTCCCACCGAAAATTGCATCGCTGCAGGCCAAAGTGCACGCGAAAAAAAAAAAATGGAAGGGGAAATTCTACCGAGGTACATTTCGTGATAATCGTTTTGGAAGAGAATGCAGAAAACCGCATCCCGATCCGACCTTTGGCACCACTTTCCCAGGGGTTCGCAAGGGTTGACGCGACTAATTGCAAATTGTCGGAATACACGTACAATCTACTACTTCTCTTTTTAAATAGTAAACAAAAGAATTTGGATTTACAATGAATAAACTTTTTCAAGTTTACTTGTTACTTGGTGCAACATAGAATGGAAGAGTTTTATGTTACAGAACGAATATAACAGAACGAAATTATTATTAAAATTGTCCTTTTCTCCAAGCGGAACCATCACAGCTGTAGTTGACGTGTTCATTTTTCACTAAAATACGTATCATTATCAAACTGGATACTTTCTCTAAATATTTCCTGTTTACTAATGTGGAATTAATCAAGGGTAGGTACTTCTATTACATTAGTGTAAGTGCTCCATTTGTTTACAACGACCCAATTTACAAGCAAGAAAGTCTAAAGTTGGTGTAACTGCGCAATGAAAGTTCCCATTACCATTTTCTCAATGTTTATGTGTAACGACATACTCATGTTTAGTGTTTGAATTTCCTTGACCTTAATTATAGCATGAAAGTGACACGGACACGAGAAGAAGGATTTATGTAGCTCATCTGCATGTAAGTTGGAAGGTAATGGGATGACATAAACTACTTGGAATGGTTACGTATTTGTCAATATCTTGTTCGCTTGAAAATTAAATATTGATTTCTGACGTAACGGCTTCGGATATGTACGCTGTACCATATCGATGGTTTCAAGTTTTTACAGTTTAAATATTGAAATCGTAAAAAATTTAGTGTTTTGTTGACTGTATTTTGTAATTAAGACGAACGTAGGAACATGAAAGGGGTTTTATAAGCATCAACTCTCAAAGGAGTTCGTTGTATATATGACTGCGTATTATACATACATCAAGCTTTAGACTGAGCATTTTCACTACACACTGCATGTCTAATTAAAAGTATTGTGCTTGTATCTGCTGAAAGGCTAAACAGTTTATGCGTGATACGCTGGTGGAGTAAACGAATACGAATGAATATGAAGGAATGAAATTTTTATCAGCTGTATTGCTTGAAAACTTTTAACTGTCAAAATGAAGATATAATCGACTTTTTCTATAGTTAATGGAAATGAACAGTCGAGCAAATTGTTGCAGTGCAAGTAATACAAAAAAATATTCAATATTTCTCCTGCATCTTTTGGACAGGTCATATTCAACTAATTAACCTATTGATTGGCGAAATAAATTATTTAATTACGCCTAATTATTTCATCACACTGTAAGTCATCGACTTTCAGACCTATTCTGAAATCAAGCCTGAAAGCTTTGGTTAAATTCATGTTTCAATGGATGACATTTTCAGTGCTCGGTCTGTGGCTTCGAACAACGAACAAGACTTCAATCTGTCACTTTTATGTAGAAAACGATCCCTGTTTTATGATGAATGAAGAATTTGATTTTCGCATTAAATATTTTTGTTCAATTTATTTAAGTGAATCCGCAAAAAAGTCCGATGTCACTCCGCGTTTCAACAAGTGTTATCTACTCGCAGAATGTAGGAATCCCCATAGATATGGGGAAGGTTTATTAGTGACATTTTATTCCTACAATCTGCGTTCCACCCCATTTAGAGATTCGAGTTAACACCTTCGATGGATTCAATCAAGTGTTATCTAGTTTACTAGTTTAGTACTCAGAATCAGCGGAAGCCAGCTAAACATTACTGAAAAGTCCTTAGGTTTTTCTTATCAGGTATATAACGTACATAGTTATATTCTAATATGTATATTCGACAACCTTTACATCGACCGATTCAATTTATTCATAGATTGGTTGATCTTCCCAAATTTGTCGGTAACATATTCTTTCATAGATCTTACGCTAGAGGACTTTAGAGAGTATTCTACCCCTTTGTTGCTCATTCCTTTTACAATCCATCCTATGACTGCCATGAGGCACGTGGGCATCCAGAATAGACAGATACAGAAGGGCTGCCACAATTGAAGCATGCTCTTCAAATAGACTGAACTGCTAGAAAAATTTGGGTTACTCGACGTTGTAGTTTGACTTCCACTTCCACTGATTCAGTTAGTAAAAACAAATTAGATGTTTAAGAATCTCATAAGCCTATGTGTTCAGAATGAGCTTATTTATGCACCATTACCTTGTATTCTTCAATATAACAGAACAAAGACCACAAAGAATTCGTTAGTAACATTAGCAACCCTTGCTTAATCTTTAATGATAATGTATATCTGTTGATATCGACGATCTAAAAAAGCGTTGAGATAATAATGAATTGAATTACTTCGTATTGACGGACTGCTACAGCGTCTTTCTCTTCTTCTCCCTTTAGTTAGGAGTTTCTTCCTGTTTGCCTGGCCTTTATATTCGGTTGACGATCAAAACCAACTCTGTACCCACCTCTTGGGCGGCCGTCCTGATGGTCTCCTTCCTTCTGGTCGTTCTGTTTTACAAACTGGAGCCAGTCTTCCTCGGTCTGTATGGTCGTTCTATTCCTTCTTTCTTTTCTTTGTACATTTCATCACGCCTTGTATATTGCATCTCTCTCTCTCTCTCTAATACTGTTGTTTGTTTGTCTGTCTGGTAGCTTTAGGTATAATATTTGAACGCAGCACTCTCATTTCTGTGGATCTCATTGTTTGTTTTGTTCTTTTTGTTTCGGCTTTGTCTCTGTTGCATATTTTAACAGCGGTCTAATAGACAAGGCGAAGATTCAAAAAATTTTACTTCTAGAGGCGTTTTCGAGGAATTCGAGGATTTTGTTGTATGCCAGGCTGAATTCGTCCTCGGTGACTTTTAATAAGACATACAAACAAAATGGCGCTTCATTTTCTTAAACTAAATTTTCAAAACTTACATTAAAAATTTCAGGTTTGTATCGAGTTCATTTGTAGGTTATTTTAGTTATTTAAGTCAAGGAATTCGATAAAACCACCAGAATTTAAATGAAATAACATTATTTATTACATAATGCAATGGCATAGGAAATCAGAACTTTGTTACTGTATACATATATTATATCCAGTTCTAAAAAAATATAAAAAATAACAAGATTTAAAACACAAAAATGAACTTATATTATATATGACTGTGAACCTAATTTCAAAACTCAACATCGGCGTCATTGTTTTATTGTTCATTGTCTTCTTGTTGACTTCCATTAAAGCAGACGTCATGCTCTTTTCGAGATGCGCAGTTGGGCAAACAAGGTAAGTTTAGCCTCTTACAACCACATCGGTTATGCGCGCATCGAGATGTGCAGTGACAGAAGGTAATGTCCAGGCAGTTTTCTGGCACGGGAGGCAGAGTCATGAGACGAGGAAACAGATCTTCACCTTGTAGTACCCATCCCATTGTTGCTGGACTTGGTAGAACTGAGTAGTTAACATGTGCTTGTCTCCAGACCAAGGCCTGATAGTGCGCTCTCTGTAAGTGCAAATTGAGTGCATCTCTCGTGGGGGGAAGATGTTCTGGAATAGTACCTTTCTTAAACAGGAGCGAACGAGCTTCATTAATATTCCTGATTTGTGGGACTTTGTAAAGATGACAAATGAAAAATTCGGCGTCATTCATTATTTCTTGGGTTAGGTCTCCAGTTCCAAAATTACGAAGAAGGCCATAGTTATTTATGAAGATATTCCAAGAACTCTTCTTTCCGTGACCACAAAGGAACGAAGTAGTGTCACAGTGATCTTGGTGTCACAGCCTGTTATTGCGTGAAAAGCAAGTAGTGTTTCAAAGTGTTCTTCTTGAAGCTGTGGATGACTTCCTTCAGTTTTCAGTTTCTCAACAATGCTGTGAATCGGAACATATTTCCTGGATTTCGAAGTGCCCATCATCAGCCAAAGCTCCTCGCATTTCGTGCGATGAAAGTGAGCAGTTAGTAGTACGAGGACATCCGTGTCCATAGAACAAGCCACGATGATCTTAGATGAGCTGTTCATGCAGTGGAGAACAAACCTCGTATCTGCCTCCTCATGTTTTGCCTCAAGATACGAAGTATCGAAATCAGAAGGAGAGCACTGAACCGTCTCTTCGTTCAGAAATCCCCCGGAAACAACAATGGTCTTGTTTGTCGGAGCTTTATGCAGTAAAAGCTCTGAAAGAAATATAGCCAAATCAGCCTTGTTGTCAGGATTTGTTAAGAAATCCTTAAAGTTTGATGGAAGGGGGACTGCCGCGTTCTCGATAACTCTTCTGATCCCTTTCGAACCTCCCGCCCTCTTAGTCCGAGTGCCTGCCTTTATCGACTGAGGATAATATCGATCGAAAAGGACATCTATCCTGCTATAATGTTCGCCGGCACGCAGCATAGTAGATACGAATGCTATTCCAATATTATATGCCCAAATTCAGTTGCACCGGGTGGTTTCCAATTGCATTTACTATTGCCATGGCGTCCAAAATTAATGTGGCATTAGATACTAAGTCAACCTCAGAGATTGAGGTTTTCACCGATATATCATTGAACATGATTTGTGCAAGAAGTGCTTTGTTACCAGTTCTAAGGCAACCATTCATTTCCGCCAAAGCAATGGGGACGGGTAACAGTTCATGCTGTAGAATTGCATCAAGATCAACAGTTCTCCCTGCTGATGTAGCAGCAAGTAATCTCTGCAGAATAGATCTATCAGCTTTAAGGATCTTGTCCTTTCTGCTTGAAGTCGTTTTTCGTACATCATATAGGGCCGCTAAAGTTGCTGGATTATTCTTCTTCAATTTGTCCCTAAATTTCACTTGGCTCTCTGTCGGGCTAACTAGACGCTGTTGAACAAAAGCAGTGAGCTGTTTCTTGCCTTCCACAATTATATTAATTAATTAATTATTACATTATTATATTCATTTTCAAAAGAAATTAATACATAGCCGTGGCGGCAATGATCTAACTTGGATATAATTTCAATCTTAGTGCTATGAGATTTTAACTCAACAATTCCGTCAAGTTCCGATTTTGGCGGTCATCTTGTTTTTTTGCGTTATGGAAGAGAATTTCAGCCTGGCATACAGCAAATTCGGTTTCAGCACCCTTGAATATATATAAAAAGAGTGGTTACCAACTTTTCCGCGGAAATGCCTCTAGAACATTTCTTTGTAATAATTTGACATTTTTCGCCCTGTCTATAATCATTGTTTTCTAACTTTGCCTTCCGCTCTCATGTATTTCTTGTCCCATATGATGTTTCTCAAGCATCCTGCTATCTGCGTTACTTTTATTGATTGTCGTTGGACTACGGTGATCCCTCTGTTACCGCGTACATCAACTCCTAAATATTTGAAGGTCATAACCCGTTCCATCATTTTCCTTCCAACTTCCAGCTTACAACGAACGGAGTCATTTGATATAACCATTGGCTTAGTTTTTGCTATTGAAATTTCCATGTTGTATTGTTTTCTTGTTAGATTGAATTGATGCAATACTCATTGGAGATTGTCCTCGATATTAGATATTAACACCGTATCGTCAGCATAACATTGATATTCTTATTTACCATTGACGGACTGCCACAACGTTTAAATAAAATTAACAGCAATCATCGACTTTTTAGATTTGAATGTTGAAACGATCTTTTAAAATAGGTGAATCAATTTTTATTTTCACCAAAAGTCAGGACGCTGCAAAATGTGGTTAAGTCATGAAACGTATAGGGATCGAAAGTTTGCTCCCGCAAGGTTTGCGGCCTCGACGGGCTATACAGAATTCGGTGAGATGGCTATTTCCACGACGCGACCGACGTAGAGATTTCCACATAAATCAAACAATTCTGTATTGTATAAGTATAAAAACGTTACTTTTTAATTCACAATTAAATGTAGCGATAAAATTTCTTACACTGGGTTATTCTAGTACTTTAGCCAATTCGTATGACTATGTCCCTCTGAAAAATCTCTATAATCAAATTACAATATTTCACTTCGCAAATCGCAAACACAACGCGTGGAACATTTTTTGGGAGTCCCGTTATCTGATTGTCATCTCGACGATTGTCAATGTCATCAAGGAAACAAAGAACAATCTGCTTTGCTTCAAAATGACTACAAATGACCAATGACAGTGAATTAGTAACGGTTGTCTTAGTTGGAGCCAAATTAATTAATCGTATCGCCAAGGAAATACCGAGCATCACGTTACTCTTGTACCAAGCGGAAGTTGTGTGAATTATTTATCATTTCGTCGTAATTTGGCATCCCATTTTGAGGGTGTAATCGTCGATAAAACAGAGAGGAAAATAATAACAAGATGCAATATTTTAAAAATTTAAATATTTAAGATAAATTTTCATAAAAAGTTATATACATCCCCCATAAAGCATTAATTATTAACCAGAATAATTAATCATTTTATCAATATGTAGGTAACGAATATAGCTAGACATCGTAAAGTAAAAATCTTATTTAGAACGTTATTCTTTTGCAAAGAAAGAAAGATTTCTTCAGAGAATTGAATCAGTAAACAGGTATTTTTTAAATAAGTGAAAGAAATCGGTTTACAGGGGTATCATAAAAGTTAACGTTTATAAGTGTGTAACTGTTGAATTTTTAAAGAAACGGAAAGGAAACAGCAAGTGTGACATAGATATTTGAACAAAACAAAATGTAATTGTACGGGACTGTGCACGATGTTTATTGACATAAAATCTAACTTAATTTTGAATGAAGTTTTGTAGAACTCAATTTGAAAATAAACTCCTTGGAAACTGTCAAACATAAGTTCTGTGGACATATTATACAAATATTACAGCTATAAATAATGATTTGGTAAATGAAACAAAATCCATGGTTTCCCATTCCATTTAGTGCAACGTATTTTCGTTGCTTTCTGTCACATACCTTTTTGCGATATCATAGATCGTAATTATTCTTCGACTTCAAAGACATGGCTGTTTGTTTTTAATGGTTGATGTTAGACGTGTAAACACCATAAAATACCTCTAGAACGTTTCGCACACAGACACAATTCATAAATTGAGTTTCGATATCATAAAAAGATTTTGTGTTACGAATAACAAATCGAGGGATGCGAGGTGATTGAGTGTATGCCGGAAGAGACTGCAATAACAGGAGATAAGACACAATATTAAGAAAACGATTATACGTGAAGAACCACGCCCAGTTACGTTGAGAAAACTGCGCTTTTACACAACTACTGCAAGGTGCATAAAGCACGAATTGTTCAAGTAGCTGTCAATGAATGCGAATTTGAGGAACTACAACATCCACAGTCCCGATCTTGTTCCTGTGACTTCTAGCTCCTTTCAAAATCCAAAAACCTCACTTTTATCAGATGACACGTTGTTCTAGCTGGACGCATAACATTAAAAAACTTCCTTTGTATAACATGGTATAACATATTTTGTATCCTATTACTTGCACCTGTAATTCAGTCATCTTATACTTACACAATCTGAGCTAACAAACCTCGTATTTTAGAGTATATTGTGTAGTTTGCGGCTATTTAAATGGAATTAATCAGCTAAATATAGATCACTACATCGCTTGGCAATTATGTTTTGGCGTGCGTTAATTTGATAAAAGCTACATGAAATATGTACGTCTAATATCGGTTTTCTCGTATTTTCGGATTTCAATACTTTACGTTTGAATGGAGATTAACAAAGGTCATTATAATTTGCATTTAAATTGACGAAAAATGCAAATGACCAAGAGGAGATTACTTTAGATAATGTGCAACTTTCCAATTTGGATGTAATCTCGGGCGTATTGTTTATGTTTAGTCCTAAATGAAATCTACTTATTACTTAACCAACTTTGTTAAAGCAATTTATTTGCACGAAATAAAACAACAAAAACAACATGAATGAGATGAACATTTGAATAAATTACAATCTGAGTGCAAAAGGAAATGTTTAGCGTGAATCGCCTTTGCTTGATGTGGTTTATTATAGATGATTGGAAAACTAAATAATTGGTTATGATACTGATTCCGTTGGTGTATCGAAATAGATATTATGAGCATCGAAGGATGTGCATCATAGTACAAGAATAGGGGCGGCATTTAGGGGGGGATGAGGGGGGCGGCCGACCCCCAAAAGAATTTGGGCTGGACTGTGAGGGCCATACATTAAACCTCAATAAAATAAAATTGGACGGTCTCTTTAAACACAAAAGAAAAAAAATTAAGCTAAACTTTCCATAATAAAATAATAATATATGTATAGGTACTTATAGGTAGGTACCAATTTTATTGAAATAAAAAAAAAATAGAGAAAAAACTATTGCTACTATTAAGAAACAATGCCTTGACCATTTTACAAATTCTTGAAAGGCTTCACACACACTGTTTATAAATTTGTGTTACATAATTATATAATTATTGCTTGAAAATGTACCCAGTACTGGTTTCGAAACATGTCGCATCATTTTTATAACAATTTGTAGAAGCATCAACATCAACTTTTTAACAATTTATAATAAGCATCATTTTATTAACTACTGGTTAAGTTAAGCCGTTAAGGGGAGGTTGTGTGTTTTTGAATATCCATTTTACACCTTTGTGAGCACACAACCCTTCAAAATGTATTAATTATAAAGTAACTAAACATTGCTACATAGTAGTCGCACACAAAGCTTTCCTTTTCCTTGACATCAGTACAAGATTCATGTATCCATCTCTGGCGTACCAGATTTGGGTATTTTGGTACTTAGTAAAAAATTTAGGGTAAGGTTGAATGGATTGTAAACCAACATAGGCTGATGGTTCTACATGATTTTCTCTGGTAGATGTCGAAGAAGGCGGTGATTTTCTAGTTCTTGGACTACTAAGGCGCTCAGCGCCGATCCAGGGGTATCTGCCGCCCGAGTGCAATGTATTATTTACCGCCTCTCAAGGGCGGATCCAGAAATTGTGTGTTGGGCGCAATAACTTTTTTTTTGGTTCAACAAAACTTGAACCCCTCACGGTACCGACGATTTCTTTTAATTCTGTATCGTTTGGTTTCATACACACCTTTTTTGAAAAATATTGCAAAATGTTCAAATTATTGTTTATTGAATTGAATAGGGTCAGTGTCCAATACCGACGATGCCGATTAATGGGTATAGGTACTCAGTACCTACCGACCTGGGAAAAGAAGAGGGTTAAAAGAATCAGATTTTCAGATATATTTATAAATACTTAGAATACTTAAGTAATTATGTAACAACATTGATTTGTTCACTTCGTGAATCTATCTATAGTAGAATTGCCGAACAGATGGAAACAGGCTCCGCCCACAAATGCGTTTGTAATAGGTTAATTCAAAATACGCGGGAAAATTACATTGAAAGTCTGATGCACTTCCCCAAATTTAGTTCCTGTCACAAAACAAGTTTTGTGGTTTCTGTTAAAATACTTAACAACTAACAAAATAAAATTATAGGTTAAGTAATAGCGTTGAGTGAAAGATATATGAAGAGGCGACACTATCATATAAAATTGCGTACCCTATAGCTTTCTCACTCTTTTCTCACTTTTTTTATTTTTCCTTTCCCCACCGTCCACAAACTCGTATCGGTATAATGCTGCCCCCGGTATGAATTTTTTCTAAGCATATAATAAGCCGGTCAAGGTTGATGTAGGTAAGGTACATCGTATTGTTGTGATAGGTACACTGAAATATAAGCAACCTGGAACGCTTACGCTTAACTTACAGCCGAGCCGACAGAAAGGGAATTAATGTAGGGTCATTCGGTCTCTGTCTTGCTGATTATGTTATTGTATCGTATAAGTAATTTTCCGACAAACGCGAAACTAAATATGTAGGGAGTCAATGAACCCTCCTATGTACGAATTGCATACAAGGCTTTATGTCAATTTTTAATGAACTCCATCGTCACTATGAAAGGCGGCAATTTTACTTTGTTTTTATTGTTAATTGATTGTAAATAGCGGAATAATAAAGTCTATCATGCGGTCGGATATAAAACAAGTTATATATATAACACGATTGTTTTTCAAAGTGTAGGACAAAAACTAATTTGATTAATCGTAAAACAATCAAAATGCTTCAACAGCTTAACTGTGAATGAGTGCAACAAGGACAAAATGACCCTTCGTTATTGCTATCGCACGCTCGGTTTATTTCCTACAGGTTAAATGCACCGTGCGCATTCCAGGTTGCTTATATTTCAGTGGATAGGTAAGTACATACGCCAACGCACACTTATGAATTAAAACGCATTGCATAGCGAAAGTTCAAATGAATAAACTAAATTTGTCGAATTAACAATTAATGAAACGTAGGTAATAAAGTTTACACTTTACACAATGACTTATTTGAAACATGAAGGAAATTTCTACAAATGGAGACGTATACTGTTGATTCTCACAAATTTGTGGAATAAGTAAGTTAAAGGATAAACTATTTCTGCCAAAAGCGACGACTGCGGAATTGCCCAAATTATTAACACGATAATATGAACATGTTAAACTAAACAAGCTAAAAGATAATTGCAAATGATAATAATCGATACACAAAATTCTTAACTCGGATATATCCATTAAAACTACGTTCGAATTTCCACAATTTTTTGCCATTCGGCAGCCCTTTGAACATCTTTCACAGGAAATTTAAAAAGTGACGTCCTTTTGACCTGTTATTAAAACAACCAACATAAAGACAATGATGAGATTTGATATTCATTACCAAACAAATAAATGAAAACAATAACAAAACCGACATCTGAAAAGAAGTAGCTGATTGTAAAACGCGGTAGAATTTTTAGTTATCTCCCTTGGGCTTTAACTAGATACTAAAGTGAAGACGAACTGTGTTTCAACGGTGCAGATATGGGGTGGTGTTGATTTGTTGAAGGTGAAGTAAAGGGGGTTATTACTCACATAGGACCATAATAATAAACAATAAAACTCAAACTATTATAAAACGTATGAAGGTCATTTATAACTTTTAGGGTATCAAGAAATTAATATTTTAAATGTACATACAGCGTGTCTCACGGTGACCACCCATTAGAATATTTCAGAAACTATTACGATTTGAATTTTGAAAATTTGGGTGATGGGGTTTTCGGGCGTGGCCTCCTCAAATAAAATAATGGCGTCTACGTAACACTTCCGGTTTTTCCGGAAATGACACCAACTTTGTTATTTTAAATGTAACACCCTATATATTATTCCGATTTTGGATTCTACGTAAAATTTTAGGTGGACTTTCATCAAATTTTCTTATTCCTAAAATTAACCGTTTCCCAGATATTTAATTTTTTTAATAAAAATTAAAATAAACACTATCTAGCTTAAAACAGTGTGAATTCTACAGCAAGAAAGATGAAGGAACCATATTGATACGAGAGATAGCTGGACCCCTAAGCTTCCCATCCGTACTTTCAAAGTGGCTTAATTGCATACAGGGTGGTGGAAATTTAATGCCGAGTTTAGTTAACTTCAAATCATCATAAGTTGGTTTTTTCAAATGGAACACCCTGTATGTTTCGTCGTAGTCTGATGCAAAATTTCATTCTCTTTCGAACGGTACTATGGTTCCCTATACCTATCTCTTCTAGTTTTTGAGATATCTACTGTTTTTTGTGCAGTCAAATAAGGTCATTCAATTTCTTGCGAAAATGGCTTAGCAAGACTTCAAAACAAACCACCAGTTATTAGTTGTCAGTCTAACACCACTAGTGACAGTTAAATTGAATACTATTTATTAAAAAATTGAAAACAACAAACGCAAGAAATTGAATGACCTTAGTTGACCGCACAAAAAAACAGTAGATATCTCAAAAACTAGAAGAGATAGGTATGGTATAGGGAACCATAGTACCGTTCGAAAGAGAATGAAATTTTGCATCAGACTACGATGAAACATACAGGATGTTCCATTTGAAAAAACCAACTTATGATGATTTGAAGTTAACTAAACTCGGCATTAAATTTCCACCACCCTGTATGCAATTAAGCCACTTTGAAAGTACGGATGGGAAGCTTAGGGGTCCAGCTATCTCTCGTATCAATATGGTTCCATCATCTTTCTTGCTGTAGAATTCACACGGTTTTAAGCTAGATAAGGTAAATTCACCCATTACCACCCCACTTAAGGAAAGTTTGACTTTCTAGTTCAAAATTAAGCCCATTTTGAAGTTTTTCGTATATTGGATGTTTTTTTTCTGTAAATGAAGATTTCTCATGCAATAAATGTTTAATTTTTTCTTACACGACAAAGCCTTTAATTAAATTTTATTTTATTTAGTAAAGATTACGTTTTTCCCTATTACCGCTCTACCTTAAGAACCGCTTTCCTGTTTTCGCCCTAGAGACTTCCTATTACCGCCCTATTTTTTAAAATGACATTAACAAAATATGTTAATATTTTAACCTTTTTTTTCTGAATTCCACAGGTGTCACGTTCATATTTTTTATTAATTTTATCTTATATTGTAGTTTTTAGAATGCCATAGCTCTGAGATGCTCGGTAAAAAGACATTCCGTTTTTGTGGACACCTTCTAGGGCCTTTTGAAGAGCTTCAGAGGTATGATTTTTTTTTCTTTTGGCATATTAAGTTTTAGTGGTGCCATTTTGCTGAACAACGTTAAATTTAAGAAATAAACAGACAAATGGGAACAAAAACCAACAGAAAAAAGTATGCCTATAGTAGTCATTTACATGAAATAGAGCGGTAATAGGAATATAAGCGCACAAATTTTTCGCCTATTACCGCCTACATTAAAAATAAATATTCATTAGTTTTTTTTACCTAAAATAAAAGGAAAAACATAAAAAAGTGTCCTAAATATAAATTTTTCATGTATATTGGGTATAAATATTAAAAATTGATTTTTTGAAATATTCCTTATTTTAATATATTGAATATTGGGTCCTAATTTAATCCGTAAAATAAGGTATTTCTGAAAGCAAAATCATGGGGCGGAAATTGATTCTAGTCTATATCAAGGATTATTTAAAAAATGTAGTATAAGAAAAAAAATGTATTTCTTTAATTAAATTAAATAACTGGGATTTAAAAAAACATTAGATTTCCCTTATTCCGCCCTAATAGAGCGGTAATAGGAAAATGACTAAAATCGTTTCCTATCGCCGCTCTATTTTTATTTATTACTTTTCTACTTTAGCGTAGTATTTATTTCAAAGAAAACCTATACAGTGTGTCCAAAATTCGATGCTCACCATTGGTATTTTGGAAACGGTAAGAGTTACAGGATCGGTTAAATGGAACAATATGGTTTTATGGCGCATATTATTCAATATTTAAATATCTACAACTTTTGTATTTACATATTTTTGATAGGATAAATAGTGTGGATTCTACGCAAGTTTGAAGAAAATGCCGATTTTCACTTTTTTTGCAATATCTAGTAGGCAACGCATTTCTTTGGAAAAACAAGAGAAGGTCTGAAGAGGTAAGATAAATACCTCCATATTGTTCCATTTAACCGACCCTGTAACTCTTACCGTTTCCAAAATACCAATGGTGAGCATCGAATTTTGGACACACTGTATACCTATTGCTGAATATCTATTCTGTTTACTTCTGTATAAGACTAACAAAGATAAAGATTATTTAAAGCTTTTTTTGTGAAAATACCTTAACAAAGCACAAATGATTGCTTACCAAAATAGTTAGACTATTCACTTCCTTCACCACGTGCACCGACCTTTGACTAAATGATTTAGGTCTGCTCTCCAGACGCTAATATATTCCTCTCGCCATAATGTTTTTTGGGTCGCCTAATAACTCTCGCATCACATAAAACAATGGCAGATACAATTTTGCAAAGAATTTTAAGAAAATACTCTACAAGAAAAGACAAACTCTTACAGGGCGGTAATAGGTAAAGATTTTGCATAGGGCGGTAATGGGCGAATTTACCTTAGTGTTTATTTTAATTTTTATTAAAAACATTAAATATCTCGGAAACGGTTAATTTTAGGAATAAGAAAACTTGATGAAAGTCCACCTAAAATTTTACGTAGAATCCAAAATCGGAATAATATATAGGGTGTTACATTTAAAATAACAAAGTTGGTGTCATTTCCGGAAAAACCGGAAGTGTTTCGTAGACGCCATTATTTTAATTGAGGAGGCCACGCCCGAAAACCCCATCACCCAAATTTTCAAAATTCAAATCGTAATATTTTCTGAAATATTCTAATGGGTGGTCACCGTGAGACACGCTGTATATTGTAAAAAGTATTCGGTATCTATGTGTGCTGCACTTGCACTTTATAACAACTTGTAGGTATTTCTATTAGTGGATGATTCGCACGCCCAACCCCTTGTGTCGGCATAAGTAAATACAAAGATTATTTACCTACAAAGGGACGAAGTAATGAACTCTTAAATTATATGACCAGTAATAAATTTTAATATTTTGGACATTGAATGGAAAAATTCCTGAAACGTGATTATCCTTAATAAATTTCGTAGATCTTAAAAGTGCATTATTTAACCATAAATAAAGTTCAAGTAGTATAATAGTCTGTAATTGTTGATGTATGCAGTATGCAATTAATTACGTTATGTAAGCTACAACGCAAAATCAAGGCTTCAATGACTGCTGTCGCATCATAACAAACGGTGAAGCTAGTATAGAGTTTGTATCAAGGTCGGAACGCGACTTGAGAAATATCTCCATCTCGGAACACGCGCCATCTCAATCTCGGAATGATCGTAAGCTACGCAAACGAGTATAGGTATTGCGCTTCTTTCCTACTTCTTTATTCAATGGTAATAGGTATATTATGATGGATCTTTCGCCACCAAAAAAACGTATATCAAAACATTTATCAGTGTCTGATAAAGGGTATGTAAATCTTACTTAACATAATTCAGCCCCTTTTTGTAGCAGGAGGAGCCTGTTTCCATCTGTTCGGCAATTCTATTATAATATCATTTTGGGTGTCATTGGAATGTCTTGGTACAAATGCATTAACGCGAGTCCCACGAGGCGATCTTAGGTCAGTGGTTGCTAATTCAGCCGACGCAGGGCTGAAAAACATCTTTCTGAAGAAACCAAGCTAATTGGAAAACTCTATAAAATGTGTAACAGTAGTTTACAATTCGGATAAATGTCTGGCTCGCACATTCTAAACATTTGCGCAACAGATAGATCGCCGCTATGTTTCAAATCGCGATCACAACAGGCCTTCCACCACACATAATTTTTTTCCCCTAAAGTCGAATGAAATCATGAAACAAAAATGACCCAAGCCCCCTTGGATCCGCCCTTGCCGTCCCTATACTATATATGTAGACTATAGACATAAATAATGCCAATATTGTAAAATTCTGTATTTCATTGGTAACTGTTAACTTGTATGAAAAATCATCAGGTGATATAGTTTCGTATTTTATAATTTCGCCCCATACCGATAACGGCAAAACGGTAATGGTACGCACGCAAAGAAAGTACGTTGCCTGCTTGCTGGTAACAAGCGCTCAAGAAATACTACTTTGAAATGCACCCGCACACAGATAAAGAAGGTCGGTCTTTTTGCCAACGCAGATCGGCACCCACTTTTTACCAGAATTAATTTTTAATTCTTGGTCGCTGGTTGTCGGTGGCGGACGTGTATCGGTCGCATGGATTATGGATGTCTAGTCATTAATTTCAGCGATTTGCCTAAGAAACGCACTGTGGGACACACGAGTCAAGCCCACAGTAACCGAAATATCACCCAGAATTCTCATAAACTTTGATTTTTTTGAATAAAAAAAAAACTAATTGACCGCAAGTTATTACGCTGCCCAATAGTGGAATTAATGGGAAATCAGCGATAATTTAACTTCTTTTCATAATTTATTACACGTTATTACCCCAATTTACATTGAAAAATCTAAAAACAATGATAATTAATATTTTTAGTTAAACGTTTGTTGACCTCTCATAAGCTGGCAGGACCAAATCGGCAGAATCAAGTCGGACCTATTTAATCATTTAGTACTTATTTTGTACTAATTTGTACCACTAATAAAAATTTTGTACTTCTTGCCGTTTTGAAAAAAAACAGTGGCGCTGCTGGCTTCATATTAAGCTAGCAGGACCACAAGAAAAAAAGACAAAACAGGAAAGATCGAGGCAGAAACACAAAGATCTGAATTTGTACTAATTTGTACCACTAATAAAAATTTTGTACTCCTTGCCGTTTTGAAAAAAAACAGTGGCGCTGCTAGGTTCATATTAAGCTAGCAGGACCAAAAAGCAGAAATAAATAAAATAAACAAAACAAAGGCAGATATGC
Source organism: Pyrocoelia pectoralis (assembly GCA_036250285.1). Lineage (NCBI taxonomy): Eukaryota > Metazoa > Arthropoda > Insecta > Coleoptera > Lampyridae > Pyrocoelia > Pyrocoelia pectoralis. The sequence continues at coordinate 14,024,301 of CM070075.1, forward strand.
AAAGATCTGAATTTGTACTAATTTGTACCATCAAAATAAATTGAACATGTTCAAAAATTTCCTGTAAGACAACACCCAAATGATATGAAGCCTATTAGGGTCAAGAGTAAACTACCCTTTGCCGTAAGCAGAATCAGTTGAGACTCGAACAGTCGAAGCAGGATCATTTGTACCTCTAAAATATGAAATTTCCAATTTCGTACCCGCGTCCTTCCTTTGGAATCTACCCCCGATCACTTTTCGGCTCAAGAGTAAAGTACCTTTTGCCATGAGCAGAATCAGTTGATACTCGTACAACAAAAGTTGGAGATGGACGTTTAAAAGTTTCTTCATGGAATGGAATAAAATTCATTCTATAGTATGTATAAGATTTTGGTCAAAACGGTAGAAGGCACCGCAATACAAATTGTAACTATACAACTCTCCTTAAACAATTGAATCCACTTGTAATTTGACAAACTTAGGGAGACCTATTGTGCACGAATATTACTAGAACGAATAAATTTGAAACACGAATGTATATCTCGTTTATAACATTTGCACAAATAACCTAAAATATTGTTCATGATCCGTTAACAAGTAGTTCATTGTTTGTTGACATGTTCAACAATGTAATGTTCTGACACTACAACATGATCTAGTACGCTTATACGGCGCGTCTAAATAATACTTTTGTATACGAAACCTTTGTCAGACACTTCCTTTTCGCCCTTCATTACTGTAGAATATTATAATAAACAAAGCATTATTATAACAAGTTTGTATTCTACATAGAAAAAGACTGATGAATAAGAAAATAAATACCATGTTTACAGCTTTACCAAGATAAGATAATTAATAGAAGCGTTCCTAATACTATTTTAAATTATTCAAAAGGGTTTCACGCAGTAGCCATAGAAAATTAATGACCATTTTCTTTGGGTAATAGCTAACAGCTTTGTGGTTTTCAAATTGTGTGAGGTACATTTGCTAATTATAATTTGTTCTCACTAAATTTAAATTTGTGGTTCGGTAAGTTCAGAAACAGGGGAATAATATAAATTGTGCATTACCAACTTCACCACAAACCTATAAATTTATACTAAACAAATACACGCATAAGCAATTTCCTGTGTTATATTATAAAATGTTATTTTCCTCACAGAAAATAATTAAAGTCGGACTCTACTGATTGTGTATACAAAAGAATGCAAAATCTTAATAGTTCTTTCGGGAAATATTTGTACTTCCCTAACAATAAATAAATAAATAAGAAATAAAGAGTGGGTTGAATCAAAGTTGTCGTTTTATAAGGTTAAACTGTTATGTATTGGAACGTTTCAATTAAATTGAAGTGTTCCAGGATTACAGTAAGGTTTCACCTTAATTAATTCTACTTTCTTAACACACGAAAACGCAATTTACCCAAATAAAGCTGTCGTGGTTCAAAGATTTCCTATTATTACAACTGATTTTAAAAATTCCCTTTAAACTTAACTGACTATGTAAGCGCACTGTTTTTTCCATTATATCTTCTTTATTTATAGTATATACATGAGGTTTCTGGCAACTATTTATTTTCTTTAAGATTAAACAATACTCTCAACCTTCCCCTTTAGCTTTTTAATTATAATCCTCCCCAGGAGTGTTTACCGCTACGTCATCACATACAATCATATGGTGTAATATGAAAAACATGAATCAAAATTGTACTATGTTAGTCAAATTAGAATTAAATTCATATGCATATAAAAGAAATTAAATTCGCGTTTATAGGTTTACTCTTTCTATAACATTTGCTTATTCAATACCGTATGTCAATTTCGTCAAATGCACTACGAATGTTCACTATCCTTATTGAATTCACTGTTTTATATGAGAAGACAGTATTAATAAATTGGATAGCTAGATTCATACATTAATGACGTAGCGGTAAACACTCCTGGCGAGGATAGTAAGTAATAAGCGATTATAGTGATTAAAGTTGCGTCATGTTTCGGGATCAGCTGATCCCATTATCAAGCAGTAAAATTCGAACAATGAAAAAATTACATCAAACTGGTTAAAAGCTAAAAGTTAAACATCATTAGACTATATAAAAGCAGTACAAAAAACCTCACCTGAAGGCAAACACTTAAATGTAAATTACAAACGACATAACTTGAAAAACGTTTTCACAGAACCACAATATATATTTATTAAACTAAAGTGGTACTCGAAAGAGCCAAAAGGATTGCCTGAAGGGCCATGATGTAAAAGGATGAATTAAAATTATGGAAAACTAAAGTGCGACGATTTTTGATCGGAATTATTGTTTTTATTGGCGTTAACATGTTCTTTAAAACGCGCAATAAACGATCTTCCTGTTTGTCCTATGTAAAAAGAGTTACAAGAATTACAGATAAGCTGATACACCTCGGAGGCGTCAAGAGGGTTGGGACGGTCTTTGTTCCTCACGATGGAGGAGCGTAACGTTTGTTGATTGGAGAAGGAAATATTATGGGATTTAAAAATGTTCTTGATCGAATAGGAAATTTTTGGATAAAATGGGAGCGAAACTATGTTGCATACACAACATAGCATTACAGAAAGTCTGTTACCAACACATAACACATCAACAACCACTCATGTGACACCTCTAACTCGTTCACATACACCCAAACCCAAACACACAATACACTCACAATTAGCACAAAACACAAACAACACATTATCCACTCGAGTGCAACCTATGCGCCGAGTTAAACAACAAACATTTACACAATAAACATAATACTATTTCAAAACACATATTTTTTTTACAACTACTTCAAATTTATTTTATACAGGGTGACCCAGGGCTGTGTGATTGATTGATCTGACAGAGTAACAAGTATGGGGCCATGGTCCCAAACGATGTTGTACAATTCTTAGCAACAGTTTCGCTCCACGTTTTGATTCGTTTTGGTTTCAACAGGACGGGGCTTCTCAATATTGTCCACCACCAGGAAAGTTATTTCTGCATCGAATGGACTGATAATTAAGTAGGCATTCCATTTGAAAAAAGAGACTTTTTAAAGTTTTTCTTAAGTCTGGAAATAACGTCAAACAGATACTTAACCGCGGGCAATTTTTTATAATCCATGACAGACAATTGTGTTTCAATCTTTTGACATTGAGAATCTAAAATCCCATTTCCCTCACTTTTACCACTTTCGACTTTCAATTTTATTTCCTAAACAAGATTTTGACATTTTTCACGAAAAATTTTTTTTTCCTCAATAATCAAAATTGATACGCCGATTATTTTAAGCATACTTACTAAACATTTTATGACACATCAGAATGTGAAAAAAATTGTCTGGTTTGTATTTAAAATAAAGAAGTTGATGATCACTTCCGGTATTTCCGGAAGTGCTGCCATTTGGAAAATATTTTTATTTAATAGATTAAACACTCCATGTCGCATGTGCAAAATTTCAAATTTCTAGCTTTTACAGTTCTTGATATACTTCTAACCGACGGTCACCGTGAGACACCCTGTATGATAACCAAAAAGAAACATTACGAAACTTTCATGTTAAATTGGCATATTTTATTTTACTTTTATCCATTTTCTGCTACAAAATGGCAATAACTTTTAGTAATCAGTTATATGTGTTCGTATAATGCATATGTTACCGTCCTTTAGTTATTGATTCAAGCTATTTATTGTTTTGTTTACAAGGAATTTCTTGTGGTAATACATCCTTTAGTCAAAATTAAATTATTACACGGGCATAGATGATTAGAAATGACATTAAAAAAGAATTTACATACAACACAATTCAAAATATTGTCAGTATATCTTGATGTAATATTTATTACGAGACTGCTTTGTTAACAGGAAATAAGGGCAAGGAAAAAAAACAACCGAATTGATGTTCTCGGAAGTTTTTGCGTTGTATATTGCGTTAAAGTAGCTTTCCGTAAGTGCCAAGTTATTTTAGAGGAATGGAAAACTGTTAAAATTGAAATCCGCAATAAATCCAGTGGAAGTATAGTAACAAAAAATGATGAATAAATAATGTAATCGCGAACAAGTTTTGTAAGTTGTACCTACCAAAAAAAAAACAATGTAATAAAATGTTGCAATTTACACTGAAAATTTAATTTCGATTGCAACTATACCTTCCGATAAATGTTTTACTGTAAATAACATAATTTGAAAGACAATTCTGTCGCTATAGGATTTGTGCTTCAAAATAAAATTGAATCAATAATTTTTATGTTCTTTATGAAAATGAGTTAACGATAAAAAAAAGGCATTCGCTTTTTACGACGCACTTACCTATCTTTGTTTCAGCATCATTAATTTTCGATTTTTCTTTTGAAAAGTGTTTGAAGTTCGTATTTATCGAGTTTGCGAATTTTGGTCCAATGCCTGAATGTGTACAAGATTTCATATTATTAGGGTGCGAAGCAGGTATAAAAGCAACTTGCTAAAGAGTTAGGCTGCCGTGACTTGATGTATAATATAGTTATAAAATTGTTGGCATACCAAAAAGTTTTCGTTTTGTTTGCTTTATGATGTAATTCAAAAACTTTTAAACGATAAAGTACCTACTCTTAAATATTCAATGAAAATTTAATAATAAAATTGAATTTCTTTCCAAAATGATTTGCTCTTGCGTCTTATCGTGATGTGCTCGTAGTATTACATTAATATTCAAAGTGACGGATAAAAGAGTTAGAGTTAATGTATAATTAAATAACGAGAATATTATGCGATTTATAATAATCGAGGACATTACTAGACGACGCGACGAGGCGATAGCCGAGACGCTTAGCAATGTCCGAGATGGTATAAATCGCAAATATTCGAGTTACATTCAAAGCTTTATCGTATCATCGTTGCTGTCGCTTAGGAACGTCCGAGATGGTATAAATCGTATCATTGAAGCGAGCAATTTGAAAACAAAACACTGATTTAGTTTACATTGAATTACGAAAATTTGTCAAAAGTTTTGCCACGTTTGGTCGGTCCTGGTAAAACTAATGGAAGATTTTGGTGTCCTCAATTATTATAAATCGCATAATATTCTTGTTATATTAATAGCTATCAATTCTAATAAATGATTACAATAAATCATATCTGGCTATAGGTAACTAATGTATTATGTGTAACTAACGTGTTATGGGATTTCTGTGATATTATGACCCATATAATTGTACAGAAATGTTTGCAATTATATAATAAACGACGATACGATAAAATCATTTATTTCTGAAAGTGGGGAAAATAGCGTGTGCTACAGTTACTTATCAGTTAGAATTGGTCAATCGTATATAAAATTTCAATGTTGATAGGATAAATGTCTAAATATTTCGTCAATTTAGATTAAAACCATTAACGGTAATTGCAAAAGCGAGAGTTTGTACCTAATACATTTTCACGTTAGCAAAAATTTAAGGTTTTGCGTGTAATTGCTTTAAAAGCTGTCGAGTTGACTAAAAAAATACACCTTTTAAATACACAAAACCACTCCATTTCCGGTGGGATAAATTTAGTCAAAATAAATAATCAAAATTAACAATACATAGATTCTTCGGACGGATTTTCATCTCAATACATCAAACTTAGTGTCAGATTGAGTATTGTCTATTGTATTGAAATAGTTATTTTTGTATCTACTGCGCGAAATGCCACTTTGGTGATCGAGAACTGATTTTTTTAACGAGGCGCAGCCGAGTTAAAAAAATAGTCGAGATCAACAAAAGTATTTCGCGCACGAGTTGCAAACAAAATTTTTTCTACAAACGTGAAGAAGTTGACAATTATTTTAACGTTAAAATACAAAACTCTCATCTAGTTTGCGTGCAATGCATACTTCGCGCATGGCGTCGTCATTTCGGGCACGCTGTCATGGTAACGTAGGTAAGTGAAAAAAAGGGTCACTTCGCGTATTGTTATCGATGCGCAAACCTTGTCATTTTTTGACGTTTGTAGAAAATACTTATTTACATATGAGTACGGTAAATCACGGTTTACGTTAAAGAGTGAGATGTTTAAGAATTTCGAAACGAGTAACGTAATCTGATTTAACGTACAAATAATGTAAAACATTTTATTTCATACTGGCCATAGATTCATTTCTTAAGAGTTTTTCTATTAACTTTATCTAAAATTTGACGTTTCCAAAGTCATGTCACTTTATGTTGCTATGGCAACCTTTGTATTCGGGTACAAAATTTCTAGTACGGTAAAGTTTCATTTTCCGGACTGAAATGAGTCCGGAAAATCAAAGAATGTGACAGGATGAAATAAAATATATTTAGGTACATGTTGAAAGGTTCTGTTGAACACCTTGTGACTGATTTTGTTCAAGAAAAATGGACCATGTGAGAAGGATTATTAACATCTAAAAAGTTGGGGAGAGATATCCTAATATGCTTATTAGTAGGTATGTAACAAATACCATTTTTTTAAAAATTAAGTTACTATATTCATCTAAAAAATCGACCCCCAATTGTTATTGTTGATCCAAAGATTTTAAAAATAATTATTTATTCAAAATATTGGCGGCGTGTACAGTCGTGATTATTAATGACATTCCTATACACGCTTAATTGAGAGTTTTACCATGAGGTGACTAAGGCATTATCCTTATTGTGAAATTTGTGAAATATTTGTGGCATGGAAAGAATATATAATTTATTCCAATTAAAACCAGTTGAAATCCATGGGATTACGGAACGAATTTGGAATACCGCGAAAAGTTAACAAACAACAGAAAACAATACAATTTCTATTATTTATACATATTTTTGGGCATGATGTCGATTATATCAAACTGTATTAGAAATCTTGAAAAGCTGATTGCAGATCACCGTAAAGTTTCACATAAAATCCATTGTTTCACTTTGCTCTATCACACTGGGAACGAGCTACGGACGGAATAATGAATTCAGTTAACGAACAAAGTTCGTTGAAGAGGCACCGTGAGTAACTTCTTTATTATTAGACCTAAAAGGAAATTCTGAAAACGTAAGTGTTCTTCTTTGGGAAAAAACTGTTCCTTCCCAAACATTTAGTTATTCGGAATGGCGAAAGTTTATAATTGTGTGTTATAGATGAGGATTTGTAGGTACTACACCAGTTTCCAAAATTCTGACGATTGACTCCTCAATTAAGAAAAAAAAGTGCATTCAAGAAACAATTAATATCGTACAAATAATTTCAAAAGTGACTTACAATATTTGATCCTTTTGGGGAAGTTATCCTTGTTCAATTTATGAATCATTTTAATGTTATGGGGATGAACATGAAATGTGTGTGAATGAAGAACACTGGACTATCAAACTTAAAAAAAAGCACTTTCTTCGTGTTCGGAATACAAACTCACTATTTCAAATTGTTGTTCGAGTGCACAAACGATTTATAAGAGAGAACAATGAAATAAGTAGTTAACTGCAGCCCAACTAAGACAAAAGGTAGGTAATATCCAACCAATAAAATTCAAACGATAATAAGTTAAGAATTGCCCATAATAGCCATAGTCTAAATGTTTAGGACTATTACAATAGAAAATTCTTAAATAAGAAACTATTTTATTTCAGTCTTCCATTGATATTGTTTTTTGCCAAATGAATTATACAGTTGGATAGAAAATTGTAAAAACATTTCAGATAAAGGGTCACTCGATTATGACTGGAAGTGACGCTCTTAAAGAGTTTCAGCTTAAAAACGAGTTGTACAGAGTTTTAACTATAGAACTTTTAAGCAATACAATGCTTATAATATTCGTATAGCAAGATAATCGGTATCCAAGTCGTTGACATGATAATGTCGAATCTGAAATTGGTTTTTGGTAATTTGTCTCCATTTTGATTCTTTAATAGACATATTAACGAACGCGGCGACATCATCTGTGATGTCCTTATGCACGGAAATCTTACGAAAATTTTTAAGTTGGTAATGTGTTTGATGCGAAATTATCTGTCACGCATGACAGTTTAAATTACAAAATGTTTCAAGAATATTCTGCAGAGGATTCATTAGGAAGTAAATTTGCGACCGTATTTTTGACAAGTTGACGCATTTCAGGGGGCGTACATACAAGATTATCTTAATTATTCTCCATATTCGTGTTTTGTGACAGAATTTGGATATATGTATAACAAAAGGCGATTAGATCAAATTTTCAATTTTAAAATTAAGAAGTTATCAACCACCACAAAATCCCTCAATCGACTCAAGTAAAAAATTTTTTGTTTAATATCGCTTATGAAAATGACACTTTCATCACTCAATGTAGTGAGGAAAATAAGCGTTTGCATCACTAGCGAGGAAAGTTCATTTCCATAGCAACGTTAGAATACAAAATCAGCAAAAATTGGAGAGGAAAATAATTATAAAGAAATTTAAAATTGAGACTCATTTTTGCGATGGAAATAGTATACACAATTCGTGATGAAAGTGCGGCAATACTATCTTTATATTTAATATACAGTGTGTCCCCGGATTGTTTGGACGACTCTTGTAAATTTTCTAGTTGAAATTTGAGCTTCTGGGGTCCAGCCCTGCTTGGTTTGAAACTAATTTGTGACATAATTGTAGTTTCCAAAAATCAACTACCTATGCCTTGGAAATTTTGAAAAAAATGATTTTTCACACCAGTAAAGTGCTTTTTCTGTTAAAGTTACGACAAAATGTTATTAAGAAAAGTTGTTCAGAATCAAAAACTGAGTAACTGTACAAAATTTTAAAATCCTAAGCCTACTTTAATTTTTGGCCCTTTTTTTATTGGAAAAGTACAAAAGTGCTCTTTAAGAAAAAGGAATTACAAAATGTTATTAGGAAAAGTTGTTCAGAATCAAAAACTGAGTGATATCTCTTTTAATAGGTAGTAATAATAACAGAATTATAAAAAATACCAAAAATTAAAGTAGGCTTAGGATTTTAAAATTTTGTACAGTTACTCAGTTTTTGATTCTGAACAACTTTTCTTAATAACATTTTGTCGTAACTTTAACAGAAAAAGCACTTTACTGGTGTGAAAAATCATTTTTTTCAAAATTTCCAAGGCATAGTTGATTTTTCGAAACTAAAATTATGTCACAAATTAGTTTCAAACCAAGCAGGGCTGGACCCCAGAAGCTCAAATTTCGACTAGAAAATTTTTTGTCATTTACAAGAGTCGTCCAAACAATCCGGGGACACACTGTATAATGTATTGCTCGTTGAAAAATCAGTCACTTTCATCACCAGTATTGTAATGTACTATTAAAAGCTGCACAAAATGGGCAAATTACAGAAAATAGTATAAAAAACACTCATTCTTTAAAAAAACTCGTTTTTTCAACTTGAATTCGTGCTTCAAGATTGGTCTTATGAAACTTGTTATTTAACATACTATTAATATCTATTGGTAAATTCTTGGTCGAGCAAGAAAAATTGCACGAAGTTTAAGTTTTAAGTCAAATAACACGTAATTGAAAATAGATTTTGAACACATTAAAAACCCCGATTGTGCAAGTCATAGCATCGGTGTGTCATGTTATTTTAGTGTTACGTAAACACTTTCATTAGAATGTTTCGGTTACTACTGTACAATTTCCAACATTTGTTCTGCTGGAAAAGTTGTACGATCAATATTAATAGGTTAAGTATGTAAATTAAAAATGGTATCAAAAGAAAACGTGGTTTTACAAAAGCGAATTCGAAATTAAACTATAGGGGCTGTTAATTAAAATAAAGCGATTCTTCTTTATGTAGCAGAAAATAATTAATTCTATAACATTCATAAGAATTTAATTAAAGCGGTTTAAGGGTGAAATTGTTAGTTGGCGATCTTTGCTTTTTATTAAAATTTCTTCAGTAACATTTACAAATTTTTATGAAAGCAAAACAACGTTTCCGCCTTTCTTGACGGTTTTTTCAAGTCATTCATTGCTACTAAGTAGTTTCAGTGTATTTGTGATTTGTATAGGTACTTTAGATTGGAAAAATTCGCTTTCAGTTTTGAAATGTTTAAGAAACCTCATAAAAACGGTTTACCTATACATCTCCGGTTCTACTGCAAGTCGTTCCTATTTTACACACACCTTACTGAACAATACTCTCGTAAATTGACAATAAAACCCGCAGTTGTATTTGAAAATAGGCAAGAATGATGACATTCACATCCTAACAATTTTCAAATTTATCTGCGATTCTAAACAATGAAGTTTCTATCGTATTCGATTTAAAAAAATACTCACCGTATTACTTATCGCTGTTACCCAGTCACTAAAACAAAACGAAATATGAGTTACATAAATAATAATAAATAACAGTTTTAACGCTAACCGAGGGAAATTCTTGGAATTATATAATATCTTAAAATTTGTGGAAGATTGTGGAAAAGTGAATGAGAAGAAAATAACGACGGTTTAGTAGCTAAGTTCTCTCAACCTTAAAAGACTCCCACAAACTAATTCTTTAGTGCTATAGAATATAATTAATTAGGGTTACATACGAATTAAACGCTTGGGTGAAATTCGCACAATAAAGCGAAGCGTTTTTATAAATTACAAAGCTATTTTTGCGCAATGTTCGTGCACGATTCGAGATTGCTTTATTACTCGATTTTAATTTCAAATGCTAATTGCTTTCCGTTATTGTGAAACTTTTATCATACATCTCCTTTGATTTAGTCTCTCCGAGGATTTATTTAAAGCATTTATTTGCAAAAATGCTTTAAAACAAAAGGTCTTTAAAATGCAACCGCCGTTAATAATTTTAATGTGATATTGTTTCAGTTTCATAACTTTTTCATTATACATTTACTATAGTGAGTAATAATTTCAGAAATTTTATTTTTTAGTAAAATGAACCTCCAAATGAGAAGTTCTCTTTCTAAATTAAAAACTACAGTACTTAAATAAAGATTTTCTAACTGATGCATTATACTTGTGCACATTTTAACGTAAAATATATCGTGTCTAATAGAATTTAAAAACATAAATACAATAAAAAATGAGCCATTCTGAATAAATCGTTGCAGCAAAACTGAAAGGTTTAACACTATATTCCAATTTTCAAGGGGCAATGCTGTTGCAAAAATTACACACCTCATCAACTCAAGGGATGAATACTATTTTTAAGTCAACAACAATTGCATAATAATACAGTGTGTCTGCTTAAGTTCGCACCATATGGAAAACTTTTTTATTATTAATTTTACGAAAAAAAGTTATTCTTTATAAAAAGTTCTGCATGTTCTAAAATTTAAAATACAATCATCAGATATTAAATTTTTTCAGTCGTGTACGCGGTTTGTCAAAAAATATGAATTTTGCTCAAGAGTAAAGTACCTTTATTTTTGACAAAATCGAAAATTGTTATTAAAAGAAGTTGATCTGAACTAAAAACTACGTTCAAATATGCAATTACATCCTGTTAGTTAAAAATTTTTTTTTGCAACTTTTTCTCAAATTACTACTACCTACCGATACTGATACGATTTCCTATTTTTGACTACAATAACAATGCAAATGTAAGTGTAGTTACGTGAAATCTTGGATGTACTGATAAACAAATGATTTGTATTATATCAAGAAATGTTTGGCAGTGAGGTTCCTGAACGGAACGGAAATCGTATCAGTATCGGTAGGTAGTAAATTGAGAAAAAGTTGTAAAAAAAAATTTTTAACTAACAGGATGTAATTCCATATTTGAACGTAGTTTTTAGTTCTGATTAACTTTTTTTAATAACAATTTTCGATATTGTCAAAAATAAAGGTACTTTACTCTTGGGCAAAATTCATATTTTTTGACAAACCGCGTACACGACTGAAAAAATTTAATATCTGATGATTGTATTTTAAATTTTAGAACATGCAGAACTTTTTATAAAGAATAACTTTTTTTCGTAAAATTAATAATAAAAAAGTTTCCCATATGGTGCGAACTTAAGCAGACACACTGTATAATAATAATAATAATAATATAATGTTTATTATTACTATTACAAAGTTCAAAGTTTAAAGTTTAACATTTAACATTTTTCACTAAATAATTTAGGTTACAATAATTACAAGTATAAAACTGAAATAATAACAAACATAAAAGAAGAACAACCCACAAAGGTGGGACCTGTGCGTGGGATATGTACTAGATACTTTGTTGACAATTTTACATATCATTATATAGGAGGCAAATTAAATTGTGAACTGAAACATGAAAGCGTGCGCAAAAATTTCATTTTATTACGGAAAAAGGCTGATCTATTTGAATTTAGTAAAAAAGTTTTACATTATATTTGAATTGATAAAAGTTTTTACAAGACTTGATACCAGGAGGCAAAAAATTGAAAAATCTAGGAGCAAGGTAAAAAAAAGCTTCGTTGAGAGGCAGTTAATGAAGAAAAATCCGTACGGTAATTTAGAAAGCTATGGTGTCTGGTATGGTAAGTACAGCTACTGTTACTAAAACAACTCTTATTTTTAAAAAAATAACATAGAGATACGAGAAAATACAGTTGTCTGGGATCAAGAATTTTGGAATCAGAATAGAGAAGGTCAGAAGGATAGGTTGGTTTTTTAAAAATATGATTTTAATGATTTTTTTTGTAAAATTTTAGTTCTTTTTATGTTAACATTATTTGTACAATTATCCCATATCTTAATCTTGACTCAATTAGGGCATAATATATTTTTTTAAATATTCCATCGGTAATATATTCCTAAGAATCTTAAATTTGTACAAATAGCATCTTAATGACTGAATAGTATTTTGTATACGTTTTTTCCATTTTAAATGTGAGTCAATATACACACCCAGATATCTCATTTCAGATTCCTGATTAATCAATGTACTATCATCAAACTGAAGTGTACTAAAGGGAGGAAGTTTATTAAAATAACAGCAGAAGGGAACAAATTTAGTTTTGTCAAAATTAATAGCGAGTAATTCTTTATAATACATATTGAAGTCCTTTATGACCATATATATCCTTTAAAGTTTTCCAATTCTGACTTTCATAATATATAACTGTATCATCCGCAAATGTAATAGTTTTTCCTAAACAGTTTAATTTAAAAATGTCATTTATATATAAAATGAAAAGAATAGGTCCTAAGACTGTGCCTTGCGGGACGCCATAAGTAATTGTAAGTTCTAATGATGACGGCCACATACTGACTTTGCCCAATAAGACTTTCCGATGAAGAGTTATAGAATATGCTAGCATGCATCATCCACATTAAGGTATCGTAACACCCTACCTTAGCTTACCTTAAGAATCTCTTCCACTTAACCAATTAACATGGTCGAGGTTCACGTTACAATGGAGTATGTATTTAATTATTAGAATGATCTTGAACGTTTCTAATAGTTTCAATGTGTTCACATGGAATATTGTATTCCTTTGCTATACACGGTGTCTCACGGAAAATTTGTACACCCGTAAAATTCACCAAAATAAACGTTTCGACAAAAATCAAAATAAACGTCGATTTTTATATCGTTACCGATAATAAAAGGCTCTTTAAACTTAAGAGCCATTTAACCACTCATTCTATTTCAAAATTTGGGGGGTTGCTATCCCCCACATAGAGTTAAAGTTGCAAAAATGATTTTTGCATAAAAATTCGTCTCCTTCGATATAAAAATCGATGGGTTATTAAATTTTTGTGGTGGTATAAATTTTCCTTGAGATACCCTGTATCACAAGAAAAAGATGCTATGAAGGTTGTTTCTCCTTTCAGTGTTGATGAAAAACAATGATTTATAATTTTTCAAAATATCTTCTGTATAAACAGTGCATTTTTGCATCCCCGAAAACCAGTCAAAATATTGCATGCATCGTTCTCCACATTATTCATAAATGCTCCTAACTGCAATTGCATCAATTTTTCTTGGGTTTATTTTAAAATATAGCTGACTGTCATCCGCATACATGTAAACGTTACATAATCTTAAAGGAACCCAAAGACTTAAATTAGAGCAATGTCCGCTCAAATCTTCTTCTCTTGCGGAACTTCACATGTAAATGCTTCATCTACCACTACGTTCTTTGATAATGTCATTTGTCATTTTCAAGAAGGCTGTATTGCAAGGTTTCGGTACTGAAAAGGTTATATTCATTTAAAATGTTACGAATGCGGATACATATGAAGGTAACATTGTCATGTTAATTCCGTCTCATTCTGCTTCGAATCTACGCAATTCCATTATTCTTGACACACAGATAACTTATCGCGTCTCGTCTGTAGCGTCTTTCACTTAACCAACTCACAAAGATCCCCAACTGTCTGTCTTTTGTCACAATTGATAACAGGGATTTCTTACGTAACATTTTATTTTATTTATTCCGAATAAAATTAGTCTCGACAATTACATTACGTGAAATACGTGAGGGGTGAAGTAAATCCGATAGATATCCGATCTATCAATCAAACAGTAACAGTTGCGTTGCTATCCACAGAAGGTTTCGTCGTTTTGTTGTTCCTAATCAATATTTTCAATCACACTGGGTCAGATAATGAAGTAGTAAGCGATAAGAAGACTACTAAGTGGTAAAGAAGAATTTGAGTTGTATTAACCATCTTATATTCCTCGACAAGGGTATCTAATGTAATATCCTTTTTACATTTGTGCTCACCTTTTTTAATATACTGTGGTTGACTGGAGTGAAGGACAAGGATCCAAGCAACTTTAATAAAAATTATATTGCGTAAATATTGTGACATGATCTTCTCGTTTGTTTGAATTTTGTCTAACCAAAAATGGAAATACGTACACATTTATTCGCGTATTGACAAAGATGAGCACTTAAGCCAAAAACCGTACGTATTTAAAATTGGAGAGTAGGTACGTACTTCTCTCAAGAAAACAATTCTTCCAACTCCTTTTTAAAGGTAACGTACACATTAATGATATGTAAATCAAGGGTTTGGTTGACTTTACAATAGGCCATATTTTAATATAATATTAAGCTCTTTAAGCTATACATTTGCATGCAGTTTACTGTTACTCTTTATTAGCAGAAGGTACTTACTTTACTTCAGCAGGTGACTGAGCCATTAACCAATGAACTTCATGGGGGCATCTACATCCTACAACAAGAAGCTGTCCTACATGACATGAACGTGGAATTCTAGGTGATCTAGGCACTTGTCTAGTCCATTCCCCAACTGCTAAAAGGTCAGGCGCTTCTCTAATTCGTACACGACCTCTGGGCCTGCTTAAACCTTTGTCGGCATAGAAGGCTATAGTGGAGTCTTCATATAAAACTACCCATTCTTCACTCCATCCCTTACAAAATAAACCCCCTGGAAAGATGTACACTTTTAATTACACTCATATTTCAATTAAAACATAATTATATTAGATGAAAAGTTTGAATATATTGAAAAATTAGTTACAGTTTTGAGAAGTTAAAATAGATGCATAAATTAGGTACACCAATAAACAGCGATTGAACGGTATCAATTTATTTTTAAACTACAGTCATCAGTTGTATTAGATCAGTTGCAAGATCATAGTGATAATAATTCAACAATATCACATTTACGTTAGCGTCGACAGCTATTAACAACTGTAAAGGTTCGTCACGTATTGATTACGTAGAAACGCGTTTGTCTGTTTATGACATTTTTCATATTACGAAACTCTCTTTCAATTTAACATTTTTTTAATAATAGGAAGCTTGACATATTTCGTTCATTAAGGGACAACAAATCTTTGATAATTGCTAATATCATTGGAAAATCTAGAAGAATTTTATTTTGTTAAATTATTATCAAAAATCTCTGAAACAAGTCAATTTTTTCTATTTCACAAGCCGTTTACGAACATATGGAATCTTCAGCTCGCACAAAAAAGTGTTACCGTTTCTTTATCACCTTCAAATAAAAACAAACGAGCTAATATCAGGTTAGCTGGGTTTATGAGCTTTTGTTTTATTTATAGTATCTACTGTGAAATTTAAAAATGTTTTCTTGTAATTTCATATTATTGTGGTTGTGACAGTTTTAATGTTACCTACCTAGCTGTGAAAGCAATATGCTATTTTACGCGAATTTTATTCTATAGTGTCATTTACAAGCTTCATTGTAATTAATTGCATTTGGAATTTTTAAACAAATTTAACGAAGCGAAAACCAGCGATTTGAAATGTGAACATAGAGTGCCCTATAATTTCTATCAAAAGAAGGCAGTTGCCCAAAGAATATCCTTGACAGAATGATGTGAATGGAGAAAATAGAAATAGGAAATTCATTAATGATGACCCAAAGGGTGGAAAGTTAGAGATTTGGTGACTAGAAGTTACAGTAATAACAGTAATAAAAATTCTGCACGAAGATTCGCAAACGAGCAAGGTATCGTTTCTATGGATTTGGTAGCTTCCCACTCTCGAACAAAACTGTGCTGACGAAAGCTCTGCGGGAATAATTTAAATGTATAAGATTTAATAGGAAGATGAAAGTGGGGGTTGGGATTTACGAAGAAAGAGTGCATGCAATATGTTCACAAGGGCTCTCCATCTCTGAATAAGGCGAAGGTGTAGGTAACTTTCTGCGTGGAAAGTGAATGCAAAAAGGTCTACAATCAGAGACTGACTATATCCGAAAAACGACTCCTCAATTATGCCCGAAAAGTTCTGCCTCTAGTTGCTCATTGCATAAAGAACGAATCTGCCAAGCAGTCCATGAATCCGGCTTTGAAGAATAAGAGTATCCACCTTCCAGTTCTGATCTCGCTCCCTTTGAGTGTGTTTCTAAAGCTCAAAAAGCTCTTGAGAAGGTGCCTCTTTTTATCGACTGTATCTGCAGAATTTCCACAAGAATTTATTCGAATGCAAGTGTGGTTCTTACGTAGGAAAATAAAATTTTGCCGCCGTACTAATAATTACCTAACTAATAACTTTCTTTTCTCATACCGTAGACCACTTTCGAAGTTCTTCTCAAACAAAATTAGATTTGTTTCTAATGCATAATTGGCATAAACTCAATTTCGCCAAAATTGATATAAGTACTTTTACTCCAAAGTCACAGAAATAATAATTTGTGTCATGCTGCAAAACGGAGTCACTGATTGAATATGAAACTGCAGTGTAGTATTCCTAATAATCCGTGCTTGAAAATGTCTTAAAAATACCATATTTTTATTCCTAATAAATCTTAACGGTTTCACTCTTTGTATGTTAATTTCACATTGCTAAGTAGTATAGTGACGAAGAGCGGTTTCCAGCATAGTTTACACAAACTATTATATTTTGTAGAAAGTTGGCCAAATATTTAGCAACGGACACGTCTTAGTTGAAAGCTTTACAAAATGTTAAAATATTTCCATCAATGTCCCTCCTTTACGTATTCACATTCGTTTTGGTTCCTTCAATTCTATGATTTCCTGACTTTTTAGTTCCCCAGTGGTTTTTCCTCTGAATTCCAGTTCAATCAATCTCTACAATATGTACGTCTTGATATTTTATAAGGTTCCGATTTTTCTAATGCTAATGGTTAAGCGTCTTGAGTTGATTAGTTAAAAAAAAGGAGAAATCATTGTATTTCCAGGAGAAGGGACAAAATATACGTCCACTATAGTAGTGTACACATACTAAACTGAGGACCGTGACACCGTGAGTCAGTAGGTATCTTGAGAACATCATCAGCCACTGACTCAAATACAGCTCGGCACCAATGAGTTTTCACCTTAGATTATGGCGAAAAGACGAAAATAAAACTGTCTAATTTTCTTCCCTTATGGCGACCACCTTAGACTATTTACGAGTATAGCAGCCCTTTTCATCTTAATTTGCATAACAAATTTTCGTTATGAAGTTATTCTATAAAAACTATTAAGTTACGATTGAGGAAAGATAGTAGACCATGAAGTTTAAATAAATTTAATTGCAAATTCATATTGCCTGATTAATATTGCATATCCTTCTCTGTTACTATGATGAATATTATAATAGATTGCCTACTTTTACTTTTACGTCTACCAAGATAACGTTCCTTCTGACGTAAATGTCACCATCCACTAATAATAACTTGCCAGCAGGAACGTGACAGCAATTTGCTATTCCTTTTGTATATTCTAGACAACAAAGAAATAGTAGCTTAATCCCACATGATTTATTCTCATAACGGTCACCTACCGAAATTATACTTAGGGACCAGTGGACATTTAAGGAGTTCTTATTTTACTCGTGCAATTAAAGTACAGTTACTGACGAGAAGTGACAACAATCTACACTGAGACACGATCTACTTCTAATTTGAAAAAGGTCTATTTTACAACAAAGTTTCGCATACATTTTCAATTTAACTTGCGTGGTGCGATCTTTGCCGGAATCCTATGTAATGATCTTATTCATGGCCTTTAACGTAGAGACTATAATATGTTGTTTGTAGCTCTCTCGAGTGAACCACTTTCGACAATAAACTGTTTTAAGAAACTATATTGTGGTGAAAGAAATACATTGAAACCAGACTTTTGTACTAGCAAATTCGTCCTTAAAATACCTATGTTTCTGTTTTATGCATAACTGTTTGGAAAAACTTTACATTTAAGGAAAAATTAAAATTAAGATTTATTTAAGGGTAATTTTAAGTTTCAATCGAGTAAGAATGTTTTAAACAAAAATGTTTTAAGCAATCTACTATATACACTAAATATTCCATTTG
Source organism: Pyrocoelia pectoralis (assembly GCA_036250285.1). Lineage (NCBI taxonomy): Eukaryota > Metazoa > Arthropoda > Insecta > Coleoptera > Lampyridae > Pyrocoelia > Pyrocoelia pectoralis. The sequence goes on from CM070075.1 coordinate 14,042,916, forward strand.
TTTTAAATACACAACTACATCATCCAAGTTTCATGTATGTACTTCATTTAAAGCTGAACTGAGATTAGTTAAGTTCACTTCGAGCATTTTCTTGATTAATTTAAAAGCAAACCAGCTTTTACGGAGAACTGTTACTCTCAACGTTATTATTCTTATTATTAGAAAGTATTTTGGGTAACAGTTTACAATCCAGGGCCATCCCAATTTCGGGTAAAAACTTTAGGAATGATAGGAAAGGGGACCCTTAAACAGGAAAAATGAAAAAAGTTTGACCCTATTTACAAAATTTTTTTCGTGAAGCACTTAATTGTAGACGAGGGGTAAACCGCAAAAAAAATGTGTACACTAATTCCCAGGATTGTTACTAATTCCTCTAATTTCCCACTAATTCCTTTAATTTCCCACTAATTCCTCTAATTTCACACAAATTCCTCACTAATTCCCCTTATAATTCCATATCAACTGAAAAAATATCTAGTAATTCCCCCAATTTTACTATTCCCCAGCTAATTCTCTAATAATTCACCAAATTTTATATTTATTGACAAAATTCTGTAGAATAAATTAAGCATATCTAGATCTTTGCAGTAGGTACTAAAATAAGAAATCTAATTAAAAAGTTGGGAAAAAGAAAATATTTATTTTTACATGAAAAAACTTATTGTAAAAGAAAGTAAAAGTGCCGATCGAGTGCCGGTTCTTTATATTATAAAAAACCTAGTATGTATAAAACTAAACATATTTGTTCTCATATAACACGAGGTATAACAACAAAATTATTGTTTCTTAAAAGCTTTATAATTATATGCTCTTAATATTAAGTTGATCCGTCCGTTTTAATTGAAATAGCCCGCCACCATTTAAATAGGTCCATAAGAAATAAAATCTTTATGAACGGTATCAATGTCTTCTTTTCGAGGGCAAATAAATGTATCCTGCTCTGCTTTCAGAAACTTTATTTTATAATATGCGTTTCCTCGATGTTCAATGATCCGACCAATAAACCAGGATTGGTCATAGAAAACCGCGTAATACTTTTCTAGGTGTATTCCGATTCCGGCAGTTTCCGATAAATTTTCTGATTTATACTGAAACATCTTATCTGAAAACTCTTCCAAATCATCGTCGAGTTCCATCACGTCCGAGGTATGGAAGAATCAGTGCTTGTGTCATCAGCTTGATCCATGGGTAGCTTCTGTTTAGTTTTTTTCATAGTCAAGGGTGGCTGGGAATTTCTGGAAGGTGTTTTCTTCAATGTTTTCCTTGTGCTGCTTATAAATCTTTTTAAGCGGCCAGTTCTTACTGTACCGTTAGACTGATCCAAAAGCCAGCAGTACGATGACTTTTTAATAAGTGAAGATTTTTTACCGACAATGATTTTTATATGCGGTGATTTTTCTGATCTTTTTCATAAAAGTCTTTTAAACTTATACAATTCGTTTCAAAAGTATCACATTCGGGATACTCATTAGAAATCTCGTTCGAAATTAATTCCATAACTGTATCGTCCTCATAACTAATATTATTTGTTTTTGCCACATCATGGTCAATTTCATTTTATTCTGGGTTTCCGTCAACCCGCGTCAACGTCGTCTTCGTCGATATCTTCGTTCCCTTGTGTAACTTCGATAATTTGTTTCCGCCTTATTAACGGCACCTGCATATATTTCTGATCGTTTTCATTTTAATAATATATGTCCTTATCCTGATAATTCTCTCTTCAATTTTTCATATTACCATTTCCGGTAAAAAAACACATTTTTTTATCTATATATTAATAAAAGGCGTTTTTAGTGTGTTTTAAAAAATCTTAACTGTGACAACATTGTACACAGATTTAATTTGATGCCTTTTTCAACCTTATTCTATTTTTGAGGTTATAACATTTATTCATTTTCGTGCAACATCATAAAAAATATTTACTGGTACTGTATAATGAATATACAAATCGATAAATCACGACACTGGCACTAGTCACTTGTGAAATTTACACGCACTGAGGGTATTATTATTTGTTCTCGATTTATTTATGCAAACAGCAAAATAACTACACCAAGTATTTCAGGAAACAAAATCAAAGACGGCGATAGGTACGTGACAGCGATCACGTTTTGTCAGTTTTATGTGACACGACGTTGCGCAATCTACAAATTTGCTTTTTTAAATTTCTTTGTAATTCCCCACTAATTCCACTATTCTCCTAGAATTTCCCAAGTAATTCCTCACTAATTCCTTTAATTCCCCACCAATTCCTCTAATTCCCTATCAATTCCTCTAATTCCCTACTAATTTCTCTAATTCCTTACTAATTCCTTAAGATTGTACACCAAAATTCCCCTGCGAAATACCCCTCGATTGTAGAGCTACAGTCCAATGTTTAATAGGTGGCGTTATAGTTATGAATTTGTAATTAAGAAATAAATATGAAACAAATAGTAAAACATTACTCAACACATAATGGATAAGTGAAGAAACTGTAGAATAATCAAAGGAGAGTGGATATACCCTAATCACTGTTGTGTGTGCATGAATTGAAAGAACGTATAAATAACATGTGGGTTGTCTAATGTAAACGCACCTGGGTATTGCAAACCCAGTCAGTAATTAATTTAAAATAGTAAAGGAGTAAGATAAAAACTATTTGTGGTGTTGAACCGTGACAAAGTTGAAAAAAATCTTGCTGCCTTTGGCGGCGGTGGAGTCCTCGCTGTAAAAGTAAAGTAGTACGCAATACCTAAAGGCACGTGTCTAATATGCGTGCAGAACTAAATGGAAAACATTTTAGCGAAGTGGATCGTCTTTTCAACCTGAGACACATCAATGTGTACAATTTATTATCGTTAGCTTAATATAGCTCTGTATAAGAAAAACAGTGGCATTGAAATGGCCTTACTAGCCGATAACCTGTAAGACACGCTGTAATAATCGATAACTCAATAAATTGAAGAATAATCAAAATGGAGTGAATAACCTATAAAAGAGGAATAAAAGGTAACACAAGTTGAACAATTCATAATTGCTTTGAAAAAAGCGGAATACAAACTAGATCAAAAAGCAAGATGATTTTACGACGGTGCAGGAAAATATGTCAGCTAATAATATGGAACGGTATTCATAAAGCAGAGATGCGCATAAATATGTGTTAGAAGTATTGATCCATTCGCGAGGACGCGCGTGCGCAATATCGATCGCCACCTATGGACAATTCCGCCAAATTTTGACATTTTGCTATTATTTATTTATTGAATTTTTAAACAATTTGGCCACTTGCGCTTATTATGTTATAGCTTTTCTTAGTTGTCTGCTAATACTCTCTTATAGGGAAAAAGTTGAAACGGGTTGGTGTATACCACCGGATACTAAATAAGTAATTACCAAAATTTGTTATTGTGATCGTTGAATTTCAGGCTACCATGTAAACCAATGAAATTGATAAAACCGAGTTCATGCAAATACTCAACTCATTAAGCCAATGATTTTCAAGCTCGTGCACTATTTGACTCCATGAAAAACGCCTCAACACATTGATAGAGATAATGAACCACGCTGTGTACCGAAAAGTTGTTAAATACGTATGTAAATAGTGATAATGTTGTCAAAATGATAAATATTGTTTTCTGACCGAAGTAAACAAATTTTCTAGCAACTCAGATTAGTTTAATTGGAATTAAATTATCTTTAATGGAATTCGCGACGTTGACGTGATCACATAATTATTTTATTATTTGCAAATCATTGACTTTTTTAAACAAAAAGCTAACGTGGTGATTATTATTTACCACATTCTGTACTTACTAGTTAGTGCTCCTAAACTATGTGCGAATATTGAATGCTGTTAAATACCAAGAAAGTTAAAATAGTTTAAATTAAATTGTGTTCCACAATATTACGATGTTTTAAGAAGTGGTTTAGAGGTGAAATATACGTCACTATCATTTGTCACATGCACAGTAGCCCTTGATAAAACATTGTTTATATGCATTAAGTAGAAGATAATTAAAAGTCATAATTACACTTATAATGTTTTTCACATATTTATCGGGTGCACTTGTGATTGTTACGTGTCTAATTTATTCATATTATAAGTGGGCATTTTCTTATTGGAAAAGAAAAGGTGTGCCATTTGTAGAACCATTCATACCACTGGGTAACCTTGGCCCCGTCATTACTACGCAACTGTACGTTGGATTGCATCTAAAAAGAGCTTACAGTTATTATAAAAGTGAAGGACAAATGCATGGTGGATCTTACTTACTATCTTGCCCGCGATATATTCCGATTGATGTGAAAGTAATTAAGCAGATCCTACAACAGGATTTTAATTATTTTACAGAACGAGGTTTCTATTACAACGAAAAGAGTGATCCTCTAAGCGCTAATTTATTCTCTCTCGGTGGTGAAAGATGGAGAAGTTTACGTTCAAAGTTATCACCGGTGTTTTCTACTTCGAAGTTAAAAATAATGTTCGACTCCTTGATAGTATGTGCTGGAAAGCTCAATGATGCAATCGTCGAAATAGCAAATACAAGCGGTATACTAGACGTAACAACATTGGCAACAAGTAATAGTATAAACGTTATTGCTTTATGCGCATTTGGAGTTGATTGTGACTGTTTTAAACAGCCAAATTCAGAGTTCGTCATATTTGGTCGAAAAACATTCGATTATTCATCTTGGTTACGTAGAATGAAAATGTGTTTTGCGTTTGCGATGCCAAGTCTAGCGTTGAGCTTAGACGTGGAAGTGTTTGGTAAGGAATACACGAAATTTTTCACAAATATTGTCAAGGAAACGATTGATTTTCGAGAAAAGACGGGAACTACACGGAAGGATTTAATACAGTTATTAATAAATTTAAAAAATAACGTGGCACACGACACAAATGAAGAAGAAAGTAAGCAGTGGCGGAAGGGCGCAACATTAGAGGAATTAGCTGCACAAGTATTTATATTCTTTGCCGCGGGTTTTGAAACAACATCAATAACTTTTTCTTTTTGTTTGTATGAATTGGCGCAAAACTTACAAGTACAAAAGTATGTACGAGAAGAAATCAACAATGTATTAAGTGAATATAACGGTTGTATTACATACGAAGCAGTTTCTAAGATGAAATACGCAAATCAAGTGTTGGAAGGTAAGTTAAAAGAGTTAGAATAATCTTTAGACTAACACCAATTTCAGAAACATTACGAAAATATCCACCTGTAGCATATATTGGTAGAAAATGCGAAAAGCCTTATAGAATACCGGACACAAGCGTAACTCTAGATCAAGGTACATACGTCGATATCTCTATCCTGGGAATCCACCACGATCCAGAATATTATCCCGATCCCGACAATTTTGATCCCGAAAGATTTTCGGATGAAGCAAAAAAGTTAAGAAAGCCATTTACTTATTTACCATTCGGAGAAGGTCCTAGAATTTGCATTGGTAAATGTTATATAACATTGTCGCTTCAATGTAATAAAAGTAATTTAAACAGGTCAACGTTTTGCTATGGTGCAGTTGAAGGTCGGATTGGCGGTACTTCTACGAAATTACGAAATTAGTTTAAATGAAAGAACGAAAACGCCCATTGAATACGAACCGTACAGCTTTACCTTATCGCCAAAACAAAATATTATCTTAAATATAACTAGAAAAAGATAATTTCGCCGTTTTGATCACGCCCTTTTTCTTAGTTTCGTAACATTTGTTTCAAAACCAGTATGATGATCAGTTGGAAGATAAGCGCTTAATCAAACAGTAACACCCTACATAACAACAATACAGAAATGGCATATCTATTTCAATTATTTGAGTGAAGAATATATGGATAAGTAGTACTTTTTAATTTAAAGTTAAGTATAGGGATATATTCTCTGGATAAATATGTTAGACATCACACATCACCATACCGCGAGGATCAAAATTTTCGAATTGGATTTCTTTCGTTTCCTGTCAGAAATATCAAAAAAACTATTGGACAGGTCAAATTGATTTTGGTAATGGAAAACATTTTGCGATACTTTTCAAGGTTACTACCCCCCACTCTTTCTGCACAGTGACGCCGTCTATTTTTTTTAATGAGACCATTCCACTTTATTAACTGTTTCCAATAGGTCATAAAACGATGATTTGAGCAAATATACACATTGTATCTTTTAAGTGCAGATTTCAAGAGATATGATTTTTTTAAAATAAAAAACTATTATTCAATGGCCGGCTTGGTCTCCAGATTTGACTCCACTGGATTTCTTTTTATGAGGATATATTACTTCAAACGACCAAATTAATGATATCGAAGAGTTGAAAGAAAGAATAAGACAGGAAATGGCTGCAATACGACCGGAAACTTCTCAAAATGTTTGCACCGAGTTTCAAGCGCGTGTCAAGAAGAAAATTTGCACATTTTACTCTAATTATTGTTTAATAAATGTAATTTTATGTAAAATAATTGACTTGAAAAGTACAAAGATGTTTTTGATGATGAATTAAGGAGATTGCGAGACTATATCGTCTGAAACTTCCGCTACATCCTGATCTTCAAGTTAAATCAATTTTTGTACAGTCCAATTATTCCTATTATAAAAAAAGATTCATCAGTACGAAATTGTGCAATTTACAAAGCTCTTGTAAATACATTAGAAGCTCGCTAACACGAACATTCGAATACGTGAGGAATATCTCGGTTCCGCGAACAACAGGATTTTACCTTAAACTACTCGATAATGTGAACCGCGATGCATTCGATAACATGAACCTTGTAAATCATAACTTGCAAGTTAGCATTTTGGTTTGTGTATGCTCCATATTACATCATCCTGCAGTTTATATTGTGCAGTTGAGTTAGTAAATGTTTGTATTGTGTAATAATAAGTGTTAAAATTAAAATCAAATGGCAAAAGTAAAACAAAAGGGTACTACTAATAAATGCCTTTCACTTTATGATAAGGCAAAAATGATTGAAGAACATAACAAAGGTGTGACTGTAACAGCCCTTGCACAAAAATATGGAAGCGCAAAGTTCGCAGGTTGTGCTATCAAAAACAAACAAGATAAAATTATTAGTACACTAAGTCATACCTTAAAACCTTCTAAGAAGCATACTTTAAAAGCTTCTGCTTTTCCGAAAATGGAAAAACAATTGTATAAATGGTTTTTAAAATAACGAGAGAGATACATTTCGATCACCGGCGAAATTTTAATGCAAAAGCATTGAATTTGTATGAAAGCATAAATTCAAATAGCCATACAAAATTTATTGCCAGTGATGGGTGGTTACAACGATTTAAGACTCGTTATGGTGTAAAATTCAACAAAATTACGGGTGAAAAATTGTCCGTCCAACCAGAATTGGTTAATCCTTTTAAAATAAAATTGTTAGGCTTAATTACGGAGTTTGAGCTTTCTAAAAGTTCACTGTATAATGCCGATGAAACAGGTTTATACTGGAAATTATTATCCGATAAGACATACTAAGTATCTCTTAACGAAAAAACAGCTACCGGTTTAAAAATTGCCAAACAGTGCGCAGCGTTTAACATTTTTGGGACGCGCAAATGCAACAGGTTTGCATAAATTAAATCCACTCGTAACTGGTAAATCAAAGAATCCATGTTGTTTTCGAAATTTTAAAAATCCCTTGATCTACAAAAATATAAAAAATGCTTGGATGACTGGACACATTTTTAAAAATTGGTTTTTTCAAAATTTCGTTCGTGACGTTAAACAATTTTTGCGACAACGGCAACCTTCCTCAGAGAGCAATTCTTCTTCTAGACAATGCACCTTAGTCCTTACTACCTTACTCATCCTCCTGAAGAAGAGGATGGGATGATTTTTACTGTATTTATTATTTATGCCTCCGAATGTGACGGCTTTAAGCCAACCGCTTGATCAAAACGTCATAAGACTTACAAAATTGTATTACCGAAAAAGTTTATTAAGTTCTATTGTTGGAACCAACCGAAACGTAGGGGGAAAATTAAAGAAACTTAACCTGAAAGATGCAATGTTGCATTTACAAGGTGCTTGGCAAAAGTTAACGCCAAACATAATTTCAAAATGTTGGAGCAACATACTACAAACGAAAGATAATGAATTTACTGATGAAGAAAATTTACCACTCAGTCAACTTAATGAGGTTTGGAAAAACGGCGAAACTGAAGTCGTTATAAACAAAACTATAACGCTACTACAAGAGATTCAACTCGATCACTGTAACAGATGTGGCAGAATGGAATATGGACCCTCAAAGTCTCAACGAAGAAGAATTAAACGATAACGAAGATGGAGATGATGAAAACGATCAAATTGTAGATGTCGTTAGAAACATACCACATCAGGAAGCTATTGATGCTTTAAAACTGTCGTTAGAGTGGGCCGCTGAAAACGAGGCTAGCATGAATGATATCTTAAAGCATACAAAAGGTTTACGAAAGTGCTGTGGTGAAGAGTTCCATTGAGAAACAAAAGCAAACTAAAATAATTGATTTATTTCATAATATGTAACTCTGTGTTCTATGAAACTTCTCTAATAATAATTAATATTCTTTAAAAAATTAAATAAAATTAAAATTTATAGGTTAAAATATCTATGTATTGTATTCATAGTATTATTGTAGTAAAAATATGCACATGTGTTTTTAGATATTATAATGTCAATTTTTGTAACCCCCTTCGCTAATTTGAACATGCTTGGGATTTTTGAGTTCACGTTATCGAGCTTCTACTGCAATTACTTGCTTATTGATAAATATCCGCTTCCGAAAATTAAGGATTTATTTTGGTCTTAAAGGTAGTTATTTTATTTTAGTTACAGATACCTAACTGAACATTTAATCAACCTAGAAGTTTCGAAGAGATGGGAAAATTTTGGTTTAAAAGTAAAACAGGTAAACGTACATTTTTGCAAGTCCTTAGCACTATTTTAAATCCGTTGTGTGAAATTGGAATGAGAATATTCAATTTCAATGTGTTCTTGCTTTTATCAAAATTAAATAAATTTTCATTTTCAAAAACTATAATAAAGTTTCACCTTAATCATATGATAGTTATATGTACTTAGTTCCTACAGTTTGGATGCAGTCAACGATGAAGATAACGTTATTGCACATGCATCCCGAACTTTATTTTATTTTACGAGTAACTTTCTTTTTATTAAGAAAGCAAATCTCTAGTTAACTTAAAATACTAACACACACACAAAAAACAAAATTATCCACCTCAAAGTAACCAATCAATTTACTGGATCCTTTTTTTAAATATCAGAATTCTTTTAATTTTTAATTTACAAAGCAACACCAAAATTTGTCTCATAAACACTTACAAAAATCACCAGCTAACGATCGGACTTTTTGGCTCTTAAAATTTATCACTAGTTTATCTTCCTTTTCGCTAGCTTTAATACAGAAATACAACGAAATTATATGTTATTACTGTAAGAGCAGTTTCCATTCTCCATTGCGCTTTAAGATCCTGAGCTATATCAGTGTATTTGCGGTGTTTCTCTGCGTTATTATTTAGGGTTCCTCTGTGGCGGAGGGATACATAGAGAAAAATGATATATTGTCACAGAATTTTATCCATTCACAATTCAAACAAAAATACTGTTGTGAATGGAACTTCATCAGCTCAGGCCGCTGACCTAAAATTCCAACATCTCACAAATTGCAGCATTACTGTTAATAATTATTATAATAAAGAAAATTAAATAATTTATTTTAATTGTTTTTTGTCTTTTAAATTTGTTTTTTTCGTACGGTCGTAGAAAAGGTATAGTGTGTAACACGTGCGGTAAGACTTTTTTACACTCGCGTGGTTGCTTCACTCGCAAATTCCACGCTTGTGTAAAAAAATCTACTTCACGCACTTGTGCCTACTATTTACGTCTAATCCCGATATCGTTACATAATCTTCATTACGGTTACCATGAAAATATATAAAATAACAGTGAATAATATCCATTATTCCCGTTCCTATGCCGTGATTAATGTGTATTATTATGGTCGATAAAACAGACGTAGAATGGATACATTATACAATAGTCGTGGATAAACTTATTTCTTAAGGAAACTAAAACTGAACTTAAATAATTTCATTTTTAGGGTCTACCACCACCAGCTCTTACAAAGTTCAATTTTTTTATAGGGACCTAATGGCTACCGTGTTACTTTCTGATTGACGACCCCCTTCTTTATTTTAACCTTTCTAACAATTTTCCACTAACGTAAAAATTTTTCACGTAAGTTAATCTCAAAACAAAAAAATTGTTCATTATATGTATAAGTATTATAAAGAAAAATTAGAAAAGGATATTAACAATTTGTGTGTTTTTTAATTAGGTACTTAAAAGTAACGGGGAGAGTATGTAGCAGTAAGCAGGTGGCAGGGATTACATCCAAATAACATTTGGCGCAGAAAACGGAAGCAGTTTTAAGTTAATGTTAAAATAGTAGCCGTTATAAAGGAGAGTTGTGTATACCATAATGGGGTTTATTCAGTAAAATAATGAAATTAAATTACTAATATATGAGAATGTATTTTTTTCATAATAAGCGGCGTTACTGTTATAAATAATGATAGAAATATGCGCATTGAGTATCAAAGATTGTTATTTTATCAATTTGTATTACTTATGAACACTAAATATAAGCGTACAAAAGAAAAGGTTAATTTAATATCTAATATAGAAGCTGGCCGACATAGTAATTTAACCTTTACAATACAAGTTTATGGTTTACTGAAGAAAAAGAGAATGTGCGTTAATATTCGCTATCAGTAGCCACAGCCTACATCCGTTTACTTGACTTTGGAAATAAATCATGGGATGGGTAAGGAAGGGTATGGATCGTAACACTGAGGCTTAATAATAATTGTTATTCAAAAAACACTTGATCTACATCAATAGAAATGGTTTTTTCTACTGGAACTTGTTTTTGCAAATAACGTTAGTCCTGAAACTGGCAATGTGGTTACAAAATGGCATAGAGGATTAATTTTCTTTTTATAAATTCAAACGTATTATAATACATTTTTTGTTTCACCCACAATTTACAACCTTATTGGTTTGATTCATTAAAACAGTCAATCCTGAACAATGAAAAATTTTTCAGTTTTTGATTTACGGCATTAAACATTTTTACGGATTAGTCGAAATTTATGTACCTATAACTGAATTACCTACTTACGTAACTGTTAAAATTAAATTAAAACTTTGACCGGCCGACGTGTATAGTAAAAAGTTAATTTCAAAGGGAGAAAATAATAACTGCCATTCAATACGTTGTCGATTTATACTCACACTTAATTAGTTTATACTCAATATCACTTTAATTCACAGCAATTAAGCTTGTTGAAGCAGGATCGACTAAAAGACTTGTAAGTTGTTTATAAGGAAAAGCATAGCAGGAGTTGTTTAATTAAGACCCATTTTACAACGTAGATTAAATTTTAATCTGGATTATCGAACGCGATAGAAAAAAATTTCTTCTTAGTACAAAGTTGAAATCCTTTGCAAACGTAATAGAATTTTAATTTATTTTCGTGCTAAGTTATACATATAAATGCATCCATCTCTTAGAAACATACTAAATGCGTACACAAACAACGTTAATAATAATCATGGAGGAATTATTTAGCTGAAAGGCTTTAATATCCAATAAATATAACCTTGAACAAAATTTAAATATCCTCAAAATCAGGAAGTTTCGTGGAGACAATACAAGATTAGCTCACCATACAGAAAACACGGAATAAGGAATGGCAAATTCACGTACCTATGACATTTTGTAACCAAAATTGATGTCAAGGGACCATTACTGATTCCATTGCGGATAAAGCAGATTATTACGATTACACAAACTACCTATATTGGTATGGGACATGCAAGTATCCGCATTGTTCACAGTGGAACAATTATTGTTGTGTATACAGGGTTGGGATGGAACCAAGTAAATATCTTTAAAACGAGAAGGACGATATTTATAAAATTTTGCAGGCAAGTTCAATGACGCATAACGCATCGATGCCACATTTTTGTTACTACTGGACTTCCAGTTTCACCGGAAATACCTACAAATTTTTTAATTTAAATGGGACACCCTGTATATTCTTGCACATTTTAATAGATCTTGTTTTCCGAATCCGTACATACTAAGTTTAGTGGAAATAATTTGTAAGAACGAGAAATAAATCACTATTTGTCGAAATATCGTCTACTAATTAGTTTCCATGGTTACGCGACGTAATTGTCTAACAAGGCTAATGTGACAAATAACATGTTTTTATAGAACTCATACAAACAATTTATGGATTGGCGGAAGACCCAAAATATTAAGAATTCATTCTCTGAAAACGTCTTGCTGGCTTACTTCTCCGAAATAAGCAAAAACATGAAACCAAATTCGTTATGGACCCATTATTCTATGTTGCGTAGTACCCTTAGCATCCATAATGACGTGGAGATTGCAAAATATCAAAAATTAAAGGCACTACTAAAACGCAAATCGGACGGCTATAAGCCAAAAAAATCTAAAACCTTAACGCAACAAGAAATTAATCGTTTCCTTAACGAAGCTCCAGATGAGAAATACCTATTCATAAAGGTTAGTCTATCCTTTTTGGTATTAAGTTCTATGGGTAATATTTTATCATTGTTATAGGTGGCACTAATTATTGGGTTAAATGGTGCATGCCGGAAGCATGAATTGCCAGCCCTGAAAATCGACGACATAGAAGATCTAGGACGAGCTGTTCTGATGAAAATAAATGATACAAAAAACAATCACGCTCCTTTACAGTAACTGGTGATTTTTATACTATTTATAAAAATACGCTGAACTCAGGCCATCAAATGTGCCGGTCAACCGTTTTTTTTTGAACTACCAAAACCAAAAATGCACACGGCAACCAGTAGGTATCAACAAATTCGGAAACATTCCAAAACAAATAGCTACTTTTTTGTACCTTAAAGAGCCCCATTTATACACTGGCCACTGTTTCCCGCGGTCATCTGCCACAATAATTGTAGTTGATGCAGGAGCGGATATAACAGCTCTAAAGCGTCACGGGGGGTGGAAATCCACCTCCGTCGCTGAATCTTATATTGATGACTCATTATTAAATAAAATAGCTATTAGTAATAAAATTTTAGAGGCAGTTAATCCCACTCCTTCAAGTACAATAACAGAAAATGAGAAAAATATCAACGTTCAATACCATCTCATTCCTCTCATGATGAACAACAATCACTTGAACCACATTGTACAAGAAATGAGAATAAGATTAGCAACATGCAACAACAAAATCTCTCACAGAGTCTTAATACAAAAATGTTGACTCATACTCATCCGTTTAATTTCACAAATTGTAATAACAATTCAATTAATATCAACATTTACACCCAAAAATCATAATTACATTGTATTATTTTATTTCAATTAAGTATTTTTGTAGTCATTATAAAAAATAAATCGTTACAAAAAAATATTTTTTTTTATGGTCGTGGGAAAAATAGTGTACAAAACTCGCAGGAACGTATCTAACTCACTCGCGGGATTGCCGGCACTCGGCTAACGCCTCGTGCGCAACTTTCCCGCTTGTACGTTATTTATCACTTTCCATACTTGTTATGTAATATACTATTTATTACGTGCTAGTGATTACGTATTAGTATCTGTTATGATCTATTTACTTAGCAACCAAATAGTGGGTAATATACAATAGAAAATACATTACATACCGGGAAAGGATATGAAAATTGCGCACGTCTTTGCCTACTACTTTTATAATGTACTCTTGTAGAGGATGTTGAGGAAACAAACTATGTTGTACATAGTATCTCAAAGAATTTGCGTATTTGCCTAAACAGTACAAGCACAACCATATTTTAATTAAATCTCTGTGATAAAGTTATAATAGAATTAGAGTAGAAATGAAGGAAATAAAGGCTTTACCGAATAGATTATGTGTGGTAGAAGATATACACAAAATAGGAGGTGTTGATTTTTATGATTCCGCGGGTGTTGTAGATATATGACGTTAACATTCCTCCGGGTTTGTTCCCGCGTTGGTTTTTCTTAGGATTCGTTACTAATGGAACCACCCTTGAAACGGCCAAAGAAAACCAATGCGGGAACAAACCCGAAAGAATATTAACTTCAAAATAGGAGATATTTCAATAAAACTATAATTGACAACAATTCATGGTATGTGGTTATAGGTAATTCTATCGCAGTCTTATGTTATGTAAACAGAAGAGTTTTCAGCAATAGGGCAATAAAGCAATAAAGGAATAAAGCTAAAATGTTGTGACTGCGATGTCATTTCTATCATTACACTACACACGTAATAATTCTTACATTACTAATTAGAACGCTTCGAATTACATAAATTACGTACAAAGAGGAACGTACACATCGGAAAAACTAAATTTATTGCCTACCTAAGTATATTCTGAATGAGAAAGTTAACGAATGCTTTCATAGGGAATTATAATGAACGAAAGCTTGCGTATATCTTTAAATTTACGTTGCGGCACCGAAAAGCGGTCGCGAGAGTCCAATTAGATGAAGCTACACACAGATTTTCACATTAGAGTAAGACACAACCCACACCTATGTTTACCTCTTTGACACACTTTTAAATTATTGTAGTTAATCCTGCCCAAGTCCATCCTTTTCTCGCCTTCTTGTATTTTAGCCACCGTTATGGGCATAAACCGAAAACCATGCAAACTGTTAACCCAAGAGTCGTCTGCACTCTAACTGCCATCGTTTGTATTGCATCGATCGAGTATCCGTCTAAAATGAAATTGAACCAAGACTGATCTGACGCTTAATGTACGCAATAATTTCAGTGTACAAAATTGATTGATTGTGCATTACGTGCACTAACTTATAATTATAACTAAATCTTGCAGCATGTGACTATATTTTATTGGCAAGCACGGCAAAGGCGTTTTTAACACTATAATCTGTTCACCCAACAGATATAGTGAAGCTCCTCCCCAAAAATTACCGCCACATTTAAATGCAACTTTTTTATTTGTCGAATGTTCGAAACCCGTAACATCAGCAATCACTTGATTTAAATTGTTGTAGTTGGCGTAAATGAATTTGGGATCTGTAACGTAGTTATAATTTTGCTGGTGTAAAACTGGTCGCTGCTTATATTGGTCAAAATATATTGGGAGGAGCTTTACTATATCTGTTGGGTGAACAGATAATAAACCTTAATCTTCAATACTATACAGATCAAAAATGCAAACTGAATTATAAAGTAAATCATTAAACTTTGTCCCTGGTGACAAAAGCGGTGAGCCCCTCACATACACGCAAGGCTGGTACCAGGTACCTATGTAAAAAAGTTCATTGAGCAATAATACGCTATTGCGTTATATAGTGTGATTTAGTTCTAGTATGTTGAAGGAAAACAACAAAGGGAGTTTGTGAGATTTTACCCATATTTAGGGACTAATGCGACTTTTAAACTTTGAGTAAATGAGCTCAAGCATAGAATATAAGCGCATGGAATTTACCACGCCTTGGAGCCCCGAAATCAGCCGTGAAGCTACAAATCATTGTAATATTGTTGTTTAGGTTTCCACGAGCTACTGCTTATACATTAAATGAACGTATCATACGGGAAGCTATTGAAATAGAGAAGAGACCATTAGCGCTTAACAAGAGAGATGATACTTCGAGAATTTCGCCAATTTGGAAAATCATCATTAACAAACAAGATACACCTGCACAAAGAATTACCACTAACACAAATTCGAACGACCATCCAACTACAAGTAGTGTCCAAAATATTCAAACACCAACATTTAAGGGACCCATGACACGAAGTAAAACACGCATCGATACATCAATTATTAAAAATTAGATGGCATGTTTCATTACTGACATTTATCTTGAAAAAAAGAACGAAGTAGTTCCCGAAACGTAGAAGAATTTAAAAATATACACGAGAAGATCCAGAAATGAATAATATTTTTAAATCATTGTAAAAGTCCACATAGTATAAGCCATATAGATTTCGGGGGAGTTGGTTCACTTCATTTTGTTTTGTATAATGACTTGTACCACATATACAAATATGAAATGCGGATTTGAGGTAACAGATGGTGCACCAATGCAGTGTGAAGCAGAGTCAGTAGATTAATAGAGTACCACAAGCCTTTGAAGCGACAAATGCCGCCCTGGCGGCCATTTTCAGTCCATATACATAAAATATACTTACGAAGTGCGTAATTTTTAATAAAATGCCGACTCTGGTGTGTAGAACAGTGACTCCACTACAAATAAGTGACTACAAGCAGATATTAAGAGTTGAAATTTTGGGCGGGCTTGTAATTTTTTTCCGTGAACTCAGCGATGATATTCTAGCAACTTGCTAAATCCAAATAAAAATAAAAATTTACCTCTTAATGGCGGCCGTATATCGGGCCAATAAAAATTGATAGATCGATTGTCGTCACTGTTTGTAGTAGAGTCACTGTAGTGTGTAGTATAAAGATATGACGTATACGCCATTTTGTTATGCCATCAACAAGAGTCAACGTGCATTGGAAAAGTGTTTGTATTGTATTGTTTTGCTGTGTTCAATATGTCCAAATTTGTGCCAAATAAAGAGCATTTGCAAGCAGTGTTACTTTTTTGGTTTCATTTGAAAAAACCGCTGCTGAATCATACCGATTACTTCGAGAAGATTATGGTGAACATGCACCATCGCAAGATACGTGTGAACGATGGTTTCGGCGTTTCAATGTTGTAATGAAGGAACACGGAAAACCACCAAAAAGATACAAAGATCTAGAATTGTTGGACGAAGACGATTCACAAACACAAAAACAACACGTATAGCAATTGAGCGTTAGTCAACAAGCTGTTTCCAATCGCCTAGGTAAGATGGGCAGATTCAGAAGATCGACATTTGGGTACAGCATGAGTTGAACGAGAGGTAGATGGAGATGCGAACGATACAAAAGAAAGTCGTTTTGCATCGTATCGTTACTGGGGATGAAAAGTGGATAGCCTAAGTGCAAAAAACATGGGGAGACCCAAGAACACCATCCACATCAACCGTTAGACCGAATCGTTTATTACGTTAAAATCCAAATTCACATTTGCGGCAAATTGCATGTAACGTCGCTCACATTCTATTTCCATTTCTTTACGCAACCATAAATTTCAATTATAGAAATTCCCGTTGATGAGCGCATGTTTTTATCTACAGTAAAATAATTTGCAAGCCAATAACTGCATAATTAAGATTTTTTCAGTGAATGAAATCCCTGTCTCGTTATCTAAGGCACCACTCTGTATATTTTCCCCTATACTTTATAGTTTTTTAGCCTTTTACAGAAAAGTAAAAATTAAAAAAAATATAAGTCTGAAAGTCTCTTAACTTCGAGGAAAAATTTCTTATCACATTCGCTTTGGTTTATAGGTGCATAAATTCAAGTATGTTAACGAACTTTGGGTACGACGATATAATTGAACATATAACGACAGACGTGGGACTTAAATGCGGTCCAGCTTAATGACAAAGAATATTGACAAAGAAAGTAAATAATGAGGTACTTTCCTGAAAAACGTCAGCTTTAATGCCATCTTTGCTAGGTCTAGAAAAAATAATATACTTACGAACCTATTCTCAAAGGAATATTACGTCAAGTTCTACAGTTTTAAAGCACGTGTGTGTGTGTACAACACACATAAATTGTTAGTTAAGTAGGCTGGTTTTTGAAAATCCTACATTGGCGTGGAGATAAAGTTTTGCAAAGTTTATAATGTTGACTGCATGTTTCATTTGTCGACATCTATTTTAATAATTTAAGCTGCCGGAAACTTTCGACTTATCTGGCACCGTCGTAGACGTTAAGGACTTGAAATTGAGCTAACGAAACGGATATTTTAGAATATATCTCCATTATTTATTACGTGTAGAATTAGGGCAGACAATTTTATGTCCCCTCGTGCCTATTGAACTAAATAATGTATCTCGCGTCACCGCTCTTGGAAATGGATGGTTTAAAACAAATCTACACACCTATGTGTGAAAAAACCTTTAGAATTTTTCTTCTAAGTTCATCTAAGTTTCTTTATTGATGCTAATTATATTTGTTTTTGCTCGTGAGAAGTTATTAAATATTTCATCTTTAGGATCGTACGCAAAAAACCGAAGTTTAACTTCAAAACTGGATACATCGTTTCCGACAAATCAATAATATTTGTTTATCTCTCTCTTTGTCCTTGTAAGGCCAGATTATCTGTTGGTAAATGCTCTAGCAATTGGTAAAGGGGAGATTGAGAGTGTTTTAGTGTCCGACCGAAACTGGTTTTTACGACCGAAACCGAAACCGAAACCGAATTTCGGCAACGGTCTCAGTTTCGACCGAAACCGAAACCGAAACTTTCTTACAAAGATCATGTTTTGAGGGAAAAATAAAGGAAACGTTATTATAATCAGTCAGACTCAGTTTTAATTTTTTTCTTTAAATCTCACAGCTTTAAAAATGCTTAATAATAACTTAAATACTTCACAAACAAGTCACGTCATGATTAGGCACGTGGACGCGGCAAAATGTCTTCGTCGTTTGGATGGAATTTACCGCGCCGAACATGAACGAGCACAGCGCGGGAACTATAGAATGCAGTTTCGGTTTCGGTCGTAGTTTCGGCAGGTTTGCCGCCGAAACCGAAACTAAACCGAAACTCTTTTTTTTGCCGAAACTCGACCGAAACCGAAACCGAAACCGAACATTCGGTCGGACACTAGAGTGTTTTATTAATTATGCTCTAGCATAATATCTGGAAAGAATATTGAATCACGAAGACAATTTTCATTTTCTAATCCTAAAAATTCCCTTCTAAATGATACGATAGGATTTAGGGTTCCACATTGCCAGCTTACACGCAATACAGTTATACACTTTTGGGAAATAGTTATTTAGGTGCCTTCATGTAAAGTGACTAGTGAGACACACTGTATGTATTATATGTACCTATGTATTTTGAATAAGGAGTGGATATTGTTAATCAATCGAACCACAGCGTACATTAAAGTAACCTTAGCGGAAGGAGAAATTACATTAACTCGTGTCGGGGCACAGATCATACGTACGAGTAGCATTCAAAACATTTTTTCATTAAGTATAGTTTAAAACTTTGTCGTAGATGATGTATAATTTTTGTTTATTTAAAAATGTTTCAATAATACGAATATTGGTTTATTAAAACCACCACCTCCCTTTATCTACAAAATATAAATACATGGTCAGCTATATTACTTCGTTTTTTAAATCTATTTAAAAGTTATTTATCTATCAATAAGCCAAAAAAATGTATTAACCAGTAGATAAACGGAAAATAAAACTGAATTAAGTTTGGGAAAAGCAAAAATATTAAAGAGAATGCGTTAAAGCGCTCTAAAAAAGTTTTATGAAATTATTAGGTACATAAACTAGAACTACAAATTGCAAAAACTGCTACAAACATGAGACGAAGTGTATTAATTCGTGATAAATTAATGACTATCCAACGTTTTTGGCTACCGGCCAATCCTGCAAAAATCCATTCTATTGGATAAGGATACAATACTTTTGTTCCCCTTAAAAGTGTATGAATCTATTTATTTTATGTTTACAAGTATTTTATTTAAACAGCACTAAAACATTGTTACACTTATCGATTAGGTACGTAAAATGAGGAGGTGACAGAGAACGTAGCTATTTTTAGGTTAATTGTTAATTGAATTGGTCATATGGACGATGTATGAAAAAGTTCTACAATGCAATACAATATAAAACAATGGTTTAGGCTGGCTATGTTATTTATATGTATATTTAGAAAAGGCAGAAAGCCATTTTGAAAATATTTTACATCGATTCAGATTTCAGAGCAACCCCTAAGTACAAATTCTTAAAAACCTATAGCTCCCAAAAAACACCCTGTATACAAACAATAGAAAATAGATTGACAAAATTTGTGAATCAGCAAAAATTAGAAAAACTAGATTTAGGTGAAGTAGAAGAGCTTCATAATTATATACTTGCAACGATACCAGTAAGCATGAAGCAGTTACTCAAATATCGTAGGTACTCGTATTTAGAAAAGTCAGACAATGAAATCACTATTGTAAAATTGAGATCAGGTTTCATATCATAAACATCGATGGTTCTCGTAAATCTTGGTACACGTCAGTTTAATTTGTTCTACACGTACGTATATCCAATGTTTATAAGTTGGTCTTTCTTAGAACATTGTGAGACTCACCAACACTTCGGATTTTCCTTTTGGGAGAACCCTCTTAAGTGCGGATCAATTTCATAAGGAGCGGATTGTATGTAGTTTTTGTAAAAAGGTTATTTGTAATACCGCTATTTCAGTATGCACGATGCTACTAAACATTTTTTAATAATTAACAATAATTATTCTACGGAACACTGATAATTGTGGAATTTCCTTTTGAACAATTGCATGATACCTTCATTTTGTCACCAATTTCTAAAAGGACTTTTTATTTGAGGTAAATATAAACGAAATTTGTCTCTTACATTTTCTATTAGTCTTTAAACTATATTTTTGTACTCGCGCCTGTTATATACCGTAGCTAATTGCAATGTAAGTGGTAGTCCGATGTTTCCCGGAAAAACTAAGTTTAGCCTAAGGCACGAATGTCGTGTGTTAGATAAACCAACGACACATGGTAGCAGTGGTTTACACAAAGCCCCTTATAGGGGCTTAAAAAACCAATACACTCCATGTCCATGAAGAGTGTGTTCACCTCTCGAAGCTACCGTGGAAACGACTATGGCTACCCTTTTTGTTTCCTCTAGTAAATTCTTTTTTATGTCACTTTCAATTTAGTTACCACTACAAAAACTGCTATTTATCCAATCAATTTTTAAATACAATACCATAAGACGTCATTCTAAACATAGCACTTTCATTTAAGCTGACCAAGGAAAGAAAATTTGGGCATTCACTTACTATCGGAGTAAAAATGCAAGGCCTCTGACTTTAGAAGCTTCTATCTCAGTAATTAGCAATCATAATTTAATGAAATAAAGTGCATTTAAAAGATCATTTATTCCTACAAAAAGGTGTACAGTTTTAGATTTTTGCAACACATCGTTAATTTTCTGTATTAATTTATGCGCGAAAAAGCGCTAATTATCACTCAAATCGCACAAGCGCTCGATTTTAAAAATTAATTACGGCTATATTATTGAAACTGAGTGGTAGATACTTATTTATTTGACAAGTGTATACTTTTTTGTTGGTGTGAGATGCTTTTGAAGCCAATTGGTTTATTAGTCTTAAAGCTATAATGAAAAAACGACATCTTGTATAACTCAGTACCTGAACGTTCGATATTAATAATATTGACAGTAACATAACAAGGTTAAAGCAATTATATTGTGGTCTAACACGATTCACAAAAATAATGCCATGTATACATATTTTGTTTAAAAGAAATTTGGAAAAAAGGATGGATGCTTGGGTTCATGCGGGAGGTGCAGCACGGGTTGGAAGATGGTGTCGTACACTATTGCTATGAAGCGCATGGTTTTGTACAATGCTAAAGAATAATCACATTGTTGTGGTTTGCCGCTCACGATTTACGATGTGGTAGATTACCTCTCGCGGGAATATGTGCGTCTTTCTTTCGCGATAATTATAACATTTACTTTGAATTACAAGAAAACAAATTTTGTTTTCAATAAAGCAATAGTGCAGCTCGATTTGAGTAACACAAATTTAGCATTTAAAACAAGAATTTTTTCTTTAGTTACCGTATATTGCAAAATAATCAAATTTTCGGTTAGGGCTTATAAAACCAGTTAATTATATGAATAATCAATATTTATTGACTGTCGACTTTTCAGAAGTATGTGTGCTACAACATTTGTAAATTTGGTAACAATTTAGGAAACAATAACAATTTTATGATAAGTTAAAACTGACCGTCAGCCAGGAAAATACTAAATACAGCGTTTTTATTGCTGTTAATTAAAATAAAAGTTAAACAACTGATTCTACCAATTTGATTTTTACACATGTTAAACATACCGTGTGACAAGTTTCAAAGCGGGACATAGACGAATAGCATGGGAAATCACATATTTGCAGTTTGCTGCTCACCAATAATTATATCTACAAGAATGGTAATGATGTCTATCGAAAGAGCATTATTTTCTGAGCCTGTTTATACCAAATATTTGGTACTTATACCTATTCACTACTTTTTTAATTAGGAAAATATAATTTTCAAAAGTTATAAATATGAGTAGCCATGACATGTCAAATTCGAATAATTTTGAATATTATCAAATCAAACATTTTCAATTATGTAATATGGCATTTTCCTAAAAAATTTAACCATGAATAATGATAGATAATAATACTTATTATAACAAGGAACGAGTGTTTAAATAGGCAACAGGTCTAAAAATTAATATTAAACATTATTTGAATTTGACATGTCATGGCTGCTCATACTTTTTAACTTTTGAAAATTATTTTTTAATTAAAAAAGCAGTGAATTAGTAAGTATACCAAACAATTTGGTATAAACAGGCTCAGAAAATAATGCTCTTTCGGTAGACATCATTACCGTTCTTGTAGATGAAACTGATGAGCAGCAAACTGCAAATATGTGATTTCCCATGCTATTCGGCTATGTCCCGCTTTGAAACTTGTCACACGGTATATAAATGACTCATGTACTGCCCAAAAATGAAGAAATTTCACCCCTCAGTTTTTTCGTTATGACCACTTAGTCAGAGGCCTTGCATTTTTACTCCGATAGTAGGTAAATTTACACAAATTCTTTATAAGCAAATTTAAGTCTTCGAATATAAAAAAGCTTAAGTTGTTCAGCATAGTAGACAACACATTACAGCTACATTGAGAGAGGGGGAAGACGCATATTATACCTTACTGTTCATGAGTTAATACTTCACATTAAAAACTACTATTTTTACAAAATAAATATTCAATTCTGTACCATGGAAGAAAAAATCTCCAAAATTGTGTTCTTGAGTTTTTTAATACAATTAAACTTTCCTATTTTTCTACAATGTGTGTTATGTGTAAAAGAGTCGAGTCTCCTAGATGACATAATCACTAAAATAAGTATTAGGTAGGTACATCCAGTGTTGTAACAGATACATTTTTTTCAGCATCTAGATACAGATACAGATACTTTAAATAAAATATATCTAGATACTTCTTCAGATACATTTTCTGATATGTATCTAGGTATAAATACAGATACTAACAAAATGTATCTAGATACAACGAAGATACTTTACCCACATGAAAATAAAAAAAAGTTATAAAGCGGTATTCACACTTGTGCATTTCCATGCTGCATTTTTAGATGCGGCGTCACCTTGCACTTGCTGCAATCTTTGATGTAGCAACTCCCATGCATTCACATTAGTGCATTTTTAAATGCACAGGGAAAATCTCTGCAGGGATTTAATTTTCCACAAATTATAACTGTATGTGCGTTGTGGGTGTTGAGAAGTCACATTCCCACAGACAACTAACACATTGCACAAGTTGCAGAGCCCAAGTACCAACTTAAAACAAACATCAACTGACTATTGGCATAATACTGGCAAGGAATAAATCGCTGTAAAATCCTAGAAATGCACGATTAAACTGCTCGAAAATAGAACAAGTTCTAACTACGAGTATCATGCATGTTGTGCTTGTGGTGCTGCAACTTTTCCAGTGTGAATCAAGAGATACCACTGATCGTTTTTACAATTTGTTTATAGGTATGTTTATACCTAATTTTATAGTTTGTAAAATATATTTGCAGTGCGAATGTATCTTGTTTCAGATACTCCAAAAAAAATATCTAGATGCAGATACAGATACAAAATTTTTCAAGTATCTCAATTGTATCTCGATACTCAAAAAAGCATCTAGATACTGTATCTAGATACTTGTATCTCGATACATTACAACACTGGGTACATCTGCTTCAATTTTAAAACGACCATTTTCTCCCTTTGGCCCTAAACCAGTTGTGCCAATCAAATGAAAGGGATAATCAAATGGAAATAATAACGTGTATTAGTACACATTTCAACGTTCACGTGTAAGTACATGGTTCAAGAACAGAACTAAAAAAATTCTTAATTTGTCTACAAAGTGCAAAGTAGCAACCATAATCTGGGCAAGTGAAAATTATTTTCTTAAATAAGTATTATGTACCTCCTACTAATTTATTATACTTTCAGGTAGGGGTCGAGTGTTCAGCCTATTGATGATCGAATTTAATTAATTAATTCAGTTCTATGTATTAGAATATTGCTCTCATTTTTGCTCTTCTATTTCTAGGTAAGCCATTCATTCGTTAGTGCTTCGTTTGTGCCTGTTTGTGGTCCGACAAAATCAATTGCGACCAGTGGCGTAACTACCGAGGAGGCAGAGGAGGCAATCGCCCCCGGGCCCGTTTTGCCTAAGGGCCCGACGATTGCAAAATTCCGACGTACGAGACCTGTACTGTTGCTGTATTTTCCATATGTGCAAAATACCATACTTTCGCATTAAAACTACTGTATTTCGTATTTGTATACGGAAAAAAATATTAAAAGTAAATGTATATTCTTTTTTTCAGAATAGGGATAAAAAATGAGTAATGCAACAGTGTCAATAACCGAGTAATCTGACCCTTACTGTTGTATTTGTTAGGAAAGTTTCTCTCTTTTATACCTGACATAACAATAACGGAAAAATACAGTAAAATTTGTTTTATTTTTAGTACCTACTTAATCTCTTTCTTTGTTATATCTATGTTTCTTTGTATTCGTACTGCCTGCCAAGTACAAGTAGACCAACAATAAATATTACCAGTTACGAGTAATACAAACAAAAACAATACTGACGTTATTTATTATTTTACAACCACAGCACTATTTTGCGATTTCGTGTTTTTTTTTTCTAAGAAGAAATAATTAACCCGTAACTAATGCCATTATCCAACTTTCGGGACAAGTAGGTATGAAATAAAATCGTAAATTTCTTTGAAGATTTAAAAATGAACGTTAAAATTTTTAACGTTGGTTATTTTATTATCATGCTACCCTTTATTCTACTATTTAATTGCCAAAAAGGGGCCTTTAAAAAATTCTTGCCTCCGGGCCCAAATTTTGAAGTTACGCCACTGATTGCGACCCCATACGTTTTCAAGAAAACGGCATTTTCCAGGAGGCCGCTAACTTCACGCCTCGTTGGAAGCACAAACGATAAGTTTGGTGTCATTCGTTAGTCCTTTGTTTGTGCCTATTCGTGCTCCGACAAAATCGATTGCGACACTTGGGACTTCTGCTCCAATCACACTTTCCAGGCTCAGAGACCCTCACTAAAAAT
The DNA here is from genome assembly GCA_036250285.1 of Pyrocoelia pectoralis. Lineage (NCBI taxonomy): Eukaryota > Metazoa > Arthropoda > Insecta > Coleoptera > Lampyridae > Pyrocoelia > Pyrocoelia pectoralis. The sequence continues at coordinate 14,068,301 of CM070075.1, forward strand.
GACGCAGGCGAACCAATAACTCTGGAACCCCTTTTAAAGGGGAACCGAGGGGATTGGGTCCTGGCCCGTCAGATAGTGAACCTATCCAAAATTAGGGGGCCAGTGAAAACCTGGACGAGACTGATACGCCCAAACAAAGTCGTTTAGACCAATCAGTCTAACGTCGTTTCTCCTAAAACTATTGGAGAAAGTCATTGTGAACATTCGGGTCCAAGTGCTGGGGTTTGAGTCCATCAGTAAATACAAATGTTAGGGGCGTTAGATATAGAGGGGGTGTATGACAATCCCACTAAGCAAGAGATGTTACATTAACGTTAGCCAACGTTAATTTAGTGTGTAAAAAAACAACGTTGTAACCAAACATAGCATTAACGTCTCATTGATGTCAACACACTAGGTAAGCGACGTTATTTTGACCAAGTCACAAAGATGTCTCAAAGACGTTACAAGTGAAATGTTTGTGAACATCAACGTTAGCCAACGTTAATTTTATGTATAAGAAAACAACGTTGTAATCAAACAAAGCATTTAACGTTTCATCGATGTTAACATACTTTCGTTCAAGCGATGTTACTTTGACGAAGTCACAATGATGTCTCAAAGACGTTACAAGTGAAATGTTTGTGAACATCAACGTTAGCCAACGTTAATTTTATGTATAAGAAAACAACGTTGTAATCAAACAAAGCATTTAACATTTCATCGATGTCAACATACTTTCGTTCAAGCGACGTTACTTTGACGAAGTCACAAAGATGTCTCAATGACGTTATAAGTGAAATGTTTGTGAACATTAACGTTAGCCAACGTTGATGTAATGTATAGGAAAACAACGTTGTACTCTAACAAAGCATATAACGTTTCATCGATGTCAACATACTTTCGCTCAAGCGACGTTATTTTGAACAAATCACAGTGATGTCTCAAGTACGTTGTAGGTGAAATGTTTTTTGATTGATATTTATATAAAGTCTATTTGATAACGTTCTGGGAAGTTTAAGTTATCAACTTCCAAGAAAAATTAAAAAAATTTAAACTGTTAACACGAATACCTACAAAGTAAAGCACGAAAAGCCAACCAGTAGGTATGTTTCAGATAGCTCAGTGGTAATGTCGTATTTAGGAATTTTGAAGACCCTGCTTACATAGGTTCGAATCTGGTTAAGGGACACTTTCCAACAAAACAAGAGTAGGTAAGGTAACATAATAAAGTGGTCGCCTTTTCAAGTTTAGGTAAAAATACGGATTGTGTAATGAACGTAAAAATGTAGTTTTTTACCCTTTTTTTGGTGTTCAATGAATATTTGACAGAATATGGTCAGGTCAGGACGTTCACAATTGAACATCGTATTAACGTCGACAATTCGAAATGTAGACGTTTACGTAACATCGCGTGAATGTAGCGTTTGCGATGTTACAGTGCGACGTTATTGGCGCGAACTTGTAATGTTGCTGCGACGTTAACGCGATGTTAATAGTACTTCAATGCTAACGTCGCAGTGTAACTGGGTGACGTTACTGAGCTGTTACTGCGATGAATTTTTGCATAGTGGGATACCTCTACAGAATTAATTAAAACTACTATGGAAAACAGGAAAGTATACACTCTACCGTGCGTAGATGGATATACACCATTCAAAAATAGGAACATTACAAACGACTCTGTAGTGGTCCGGACCGCACGAGGATGTCCGCAGTGCACAGGGGGAGTTGCTTTGTATATAGAACAATTTAATTTATCGAATAAAGGAAATCATAATACAACGCGAGACGACAAAATTGCACATCTAATATATATTTGTAGCCTTACTATATCCCATGAACGAAATATTCGTTAATAAACCCACACTTTTCCATCAACACACTATTGGTCCACCGTGTATACATACAATATTTTGCACTATAAATAAATATCATTAATCCAAAATATTTCCTACTAAAATAAAACTAAATTAACACCGAAATACCGGTATTTACGTACTCGGAAACTTTATCGAATCTCAATTTGTCGAATGCTATTGGCCGGACTCAATTGATCGAAAATCAATTTATCAAGAACGCAATTAATCGCATGACAATTTATCGAATCGTAAATCTAAAATGGTAAAATAAATACTACTGTAAAGCCTGTTAGCGTTACCATAGTTATTCAATGGCGTTACCTAGGAGCAGGAAATGTCGAGGCGAGCTACTTGTCTCCCTTTCTTTTGGTATATTTTTAATTTTTTTTGTATCTAAATTTTTAAGGTTATTTGTATTTTAACTTGCCTGTCTCAAAAAACTATAAATTCATTCTTAAAAACACGTTGTAATAAGGTTTCTACATACAGAGTGGGCCAACGAAAAGGTAACAGACAGGTTTCTGGCTAGGGAATATTTTTTTTTGAGAAACGCAAAAAACACGTCAGTTTTTATATCAACGGGGACAACTTTTGCCATGATTTTCAACTTGAAGTGATTTCATTCCTTAGCGCTGTGAAAACAACCACTAAAATTTACAAATAACCTTTGTTTTTATTTTAAAATGTAAGTGTTGATTACCCCGTACCTAAGGGGTGAAACAATGTTGTCAAATGGGAGTAAAAGTACCTCGCTGCTCTAAAAAAAAACAATTGACCTATCCGAGCATTTTTGAATTTTTAAATGCCTCAAACTCTTTCCTCATTTTCCATTTTTGCAACTTCAATTGTTTTGTTAAAAATAAAAAAAACTAAAAAAAAACTAATGCACTGAATTCAGGAAATAAAAACGTTTCAAATGACGTATCACTTGCCCCATCTCATCCCTATTTAAGTTTTAGGGGTTGTTCTCACAGCGGTAAGGGATGAAATCACTTCAGGTTGCAAATCATGGTAAAAGTTGTCCGCCTTGATATAAAAATTGACTTGTTTTTGCGTGTCTTAAAAAATATTATTTCTAGCCAGAAACCTGTCATTACTTTTGGCCCACCCTGTATATAGAAAGCTATAAGTAAATAAAAAATTCAGGATGCTATTTTGTAATTTACAATTTTACTTTACAATCACTTTTAAGTGGGGATCAATTTCATACGAAGCGGACTATGTGTAGGTAGTTGCCTATAGAAAAGTTGTTTGTATACCGCTACTTAAGCATGTGCGATGCTACTAAAACGTTTTAATAATTAAAAATAATTATTCTACGTAACACTGATAATTATTATGGAATTTCCTTTTGAACTATTGCATGATACGTTCATTTTGTCACCAATTTCTAAAAGGGCTTTTTATTTGAGGTAAATACAAACGAAATTCGTCTCTTACAGTTTCGATTAGTTTTAATACTATATATATAACATCGCGCTGGTTATATACCGTAGGGAATCGTTAATCTAATAGGTAGTCCGATGTTTCCCGGAAAAACCACGTGCGAAAGCGCTCCATTGAAATTGCACCAATGGTGCATTTGAAAATGGTAGAGACCTCCTCAACGAAGGTCGTTTGGTCAGACAGGGTCAGTAGGATTACACGCGAACTTCTCCCACAGGGCGCCTGCCCCCTAAAGTATCGTGGGTTGTGTTGGTTTAGAATAGTGTATACATCCCCGACCTGTCGACATTGCAACTTCTCAAGGAGGCGCTCAATATTACACAAGGATTTGGTTAAATCCGACCTTGTCAACGCAAGCCTATAAGGCCATAGAAGAGTGTTTAACTCTCAAAGCTACCGTGGAAACGACTATGGCTACCCTTTTTGTTTTTTTTTAGTTTTGGCACCTTAGTCCACTTCTAATAATTTTTTTAATAGGCAATTGGTCAAATAGTATTTTTAAATGTCACTTTGAATTGTTACCACTACAAAACTGCTATAAATACCCAGCACACTTTTTAAAGATGAGTTAAGGCGAGGAGGTGAGGGGAAGGACAATTTAGGTTTTTCGATTATCTTGGAAACGGTGGACTCTACATAAAAATCCTTTTAAATGAAAATGAAAGCTAATTTCCTATAAAATTGTTTCCATATATTATTTATGGAATTTTTAACGGTTTTCGAGATATACGTTATTGAATATCCGAAAAATCATTTTTTTGTAATTCAGTTATGAAATGTCATAATTTTGACATTTTAATGACAAAATGTTGGCCATTTTGTAACTAGTTTTTTATTTTGACAAATATTTATGTCTATAGTCCATACGCTCGGCAATGTCCCTCTTCTCATTAAGTCGTAAATCAAATCTCATTTATAACGAGATCGATAGTTTCATTCAATATGCACCTCTAATGCAAAGTAAAAGCCAGTTCCATACGGGCGAAAGTTGTTCAAAACAAACAAGTAATTAAAACCAGTCAAATGCAACTTTAACTTTTTTTATAAGTATAGCTCTTACTATATTCGACGAATCATAGAACGAAAGTATTTACATGAAGTATTCGATGTTGTCGTCGTCATCGTCTACTTGGAGGGTCGAGTATGCTGCAGAGCAGTTTAACGGTGCTTTTCTACAACCACACCGGCCACTATCACATCATTTCGTGTATCGACAAAAAATCATCATCAAGATTTCGCCAGGAGCAGCATTCAATCTGAGACTTTCGGAAGATGAACCGTTGCGTTGCACGTTGTATGATTTTGGACTTCAGGTATATTTTGACAAAACCTATTTTACTCTTGCGATTATCTGCAGCTGTTGTGAGGAATATACAATAGTCTTCACCTTCCTTCTTCCAGGTGTTACCACCATAATGTCACGATAAGTTGGAGTTTTGGCTACCAAGAACCAAGTCAACGTCCTCTCCTATAACAGCTACCGACGAATTTTGTGATATGTTGATACTTAGCTGTTTTCTCAATATCAACGTCAGCATCACCTGAAGCTTGCAGCGTATCCCATTTTTGTGCAGCTGCGTCATCAGAAAGCTTTATCAACTCTTAAAATGAAAGTTTCCAAACTGATATTGTAACGGTTATTTTCTGGTTTATAAATTATAATTTATAATTAATTAGTTGAAATTTTATGCATGTGAGTCGACTAAAAGTTCTCGTAGTTGTATTGTGGGTTGTCTATATTTATCTTCGGTGTTGGTTGTATGTTTTTAAACCTTCTTGACTTTCATAATCCTTATCATATATTTTTCCGCATTCCTTCAATAGGAAAATCTATCATCTAAGATCCGGGCTTGTTGGTTGAATGTTGTGCGTGAAGAATTGAAGATTGTTCTCCCTTTGAAATTTTATTTTGAGTTAATTTGGGGATAATTCAGCGATATTTTAATACCAGTTATTTATTATTATTATTTATTATTCTGGGGGTGGTCCCAATAGGTTCCCGCACTGCGACCTTTGCGGTCTATTGTGCTCCCCGGTGTTGTCTACCCTTCAAGAATGCCTGTATCTTTCACAAAGTCCAGGATTTTAGTAGGGCGAATCTTCGTTACTTCCTCTTGTGTAATTTTTTCATTTCCAAGTAGGAGTTCCCTTGCCTTTATGAATGCCTCACATTGGCAAATGACGCGATAGGGCGTTTCATCTGCCTCACCACAACCCCTGCATGTCGGGCTTTCAGTCAGTCCCATGTTGTGCAGGTGTTTGTTCATGCGACAGTGGCCAGTGACCATTTCTGTCGCAAGTTTTATCTTCGTCCTGCTTAACTTTAAGATGGACGTAGTTAGGTCCCCGTTTGGGGTTTCCAGGAAGATCTTGGAATGACTCTGTCCTGGGATTTTCGACCAATGTCTGCAATGCTCTTTCGTGAGTATTGCTTGAATCTCCTTTTTGACTGTGTTATAAGTAATCCCACAAGCCGGTTTGGGTCCTATGAATGGTTTTGCGCTTGCCATTCTCGCAAGCTCGTCAGCTACCTGGTTACCTGCGAGCAAAAGTAACATCACGTTAAAAGAAATTTAATGATTAAAGCTTCGTTTCTGGAAATGTATCTGAGAAACGATCGCGAGAGGTGTTAGAAGGAAATGTTTGATAAAAAGAGTTCGGTAAAATGATTTTTTCGAAAATTATTCATATTCAATAATACCTAGTACATATGTCGAAAACCGTTGAAAATTCGACAAATATGTTTGAATACAGTTGTATAGCACTTAGCTTTCATTTTTATTTAGAAGAATTTTTTCTAGAGTCCACTGTTTCCGATATATAATCGAAAAATCCAAAAATGGCCTCCCCGCCCCCGTACTCACATTGAGCTTATCTTTCATTTCATCGAATTTATGTAATTAATTAATTCAGTGCTATGTATTGGAATATTATTACGCAAAAACTACTTTATTTTAAGTTATTATGCAAAAAACAGGTCCGTTAAGCTGGCAAAACCCTTATAGCACAATCAGTTGAAACGTACCAGATAATTTAGTACTCATTTATTACTAATTAATTACCCAAAAGCCAAATTTATTACTGTTGATTTAAAAAAAAAGTGGTTGTGCCAGCTTAACCGTTAAGCTAGAACAACCCAAAAAAAAACTATTAAAATAGCTAGCACCACACTAATAATTGATTACTAATTGATTACTAATTAATTACTCACTATTTACCAAGGACTTAACCATATTTAAGCTCTCAAGCCCCGCGCAGTAGCAGTACAAAATTAGACCCGCACAGTAATGTGGGGTAACCCACCTCCGCCAAATCGTTATTCGTTATTTTAAACATTTTTCCAATGATATGTGAACGTACCGTAAGACAACTACTATCGGAGTAAAAATGCAAGGCCTCTGACTTTAAATGATCATAACAAAAAAACTGAGGGGTGAAATTTCTTCATTTTTGGGCAGTACATTAGTCATTTATATATGTTTAACATGTGTAAAAAGCAAAATGCTAGAATCAGTTGTTTAACTTTTATTTTAATTAACAGCAATAAAAACGCTGTATGTAGTATTTTCCTGGCTGACGGTCAGTTTTAACTTATCATAAAATTGTTATTGTTTCATAAATTGTTACCAAATTTACAAATGTTGTATTGTAGCACACATACTTCTGAAAAGTCGACAGCCAATAAATATTGATTATTCATATGATTAACTGGTTTAATAAGCCCTAACCGAAAATGTGCTATTTTGCAATTTACGGAAGTTAAAGAAAAAACTCTTGTTTTAAATGCTAAATTTGATATTACTTAAATCTAACTGCATTATTCTCTTATTGAAAATAAAATTTGTTTTCTTGTAATTCAAAGTAAAATGTTATGTTTATCGCGAAAGAAAGACGCACATATTCCCGCGAGAGGTAATCTACCACATCGTAAGCAGCGAGCGGCAACCCACAACAATGTGATTATTCTTTTGCATTGTACAAAACCATGCGCTTTATAGCAATAGTGTACGACAACAGCTGCCCCGCGCGGCCGCGCTTCTCCCCTCCAACTGGTGCATGCATCCTTTTTTCAAAATTTCTTTTAAAAAAAACGATGTATAATGACATTATTTTTGTGAATCGTGTTAGACCACAGTATAATTGCTTTAACCTTGTTATGTTACTGTCAAATTGTTAATATCGAACGTTCAGGTACTGAGTTACACAAGATGTCGTTTTTTCATTATAGCTTTAAGACTAATAAACCAATTGGCCTCAAAAGCATCTCACATTGACAAAAAGTATACATTTTTCAAATATATAAGTATCTACCACTCAGTTTCAATAATATAGCCGTAATTAATTTTTAAAGTGGAGCGCTTGTGCGATTTGAGTCATAATTAGCGCTTTTTCTCACATACACTGATACAGAAACTTAACGATGTATTGTAAAAATCTAAAACTGTACACCTTTTTGTAGAAATAAGTGGTCTTTTAAGTGCACTTTATTTCATTAAATTATGATTGCTAATTACTGAGATACAAGCTTCTAAAGTCAGAGGCCTTGCATTTTTACTCCGATAGTAAGTGTTTGTAATTTGTAAATTAATGAAGGTGCAGCCGGATATCGGATATTGTTTTTTATGCTATGAATGAATTATACCAGCCCCACCAGATAAAAGGCAGCTTGCGAAGCACCAATCAAAATACATCGACATTAATTGAAAATCAATCGTAACATAATGTTTGAACATAGGTTAGAAATTGATTACTCCAGCACAATCAGTTCAAATTAATTTTTACATGAATTAATCGATATATCAATGTTTTAACGTAAGTTAGGTAGGAATTGATTACTCCAGCTCAATCGATTTTATCTGGTAGGGCTGATATAATCATTCATAGCATAAAAAACAATATCCGATATCCGGCTGCACCTTCATTAATTTACAAATTACAAACACTTAGTTGACTTACGGTACGTTCACATATCATTGGAAAAATGTTTAAAATAACGAATAACGATTTGGCGGAGGTGGGTTACCCCACATTACTGTGCGGGTCTAATTTTGTACTGCGCGGGGCTTGAGAGCTTAAATATGGTTAAGTCCTTGGTAAATAGTGAGTAATTAATTAGTAATCAATTATTAGTGTGGTGCTAGCTATTTTAATAGTTTTTTTTTGGGTTGTTCTAGCTTAACGGTTAAGCTGGCACAATCACTTTTTTTTTTAAATCAACAGTAATAAATTTGGCTTTTGGGTAATTAATTAGTAATAAATGAGTACTAAATTATCTGGTACGTTTCAACTGATTGTGCTATAAGGGTTGTGCCAGCTTAACGGACCTGCAAAAACTATTTTAATTAATACGTCATTGTAGTAAAGACGAGTAAGTTATGTGCCAGTTTACTAGTCATTTAATTTAATTTACTACAGTTAGAACTGAATAGAAACAGGATAATTATGTAGTGGTCAAACGTAAAATAATGGCAAAGTTAATTACATAATGTCGCCGCCAGCATTAAACACTGATCTTCTTAAAACCGATAATTCCATAAATGATGGAAACCTTCACATAATCGCAAATTTCAACAAAAATACTACAAACTTGACGTAGGTTAGCGCTACGCATAAATTGGTTTTTAGGAAAATGAAATTCCGCTTGTCGTAATCAATTATTTCTCCGAAACCTGGCCATTATATGAATAGAATATTTTATTCGTTTCCATTACATTAACGCGCTCCATCAAATACATTTTACTACGCTGGCATTTGAATCAATCAAACCGTTCAAATATTTTAATTACTTCAACTTTATCCAGAGAATGCTATTAACAAGAGAGTTTTATTATGATACTTTTTTTAATTAAATTATTTTCAAAGAACTACGTTGCGGTAGAATAGAGAGTTAGTTAATAGGAATTACATAATTAACGTTATAATACGGATTAAATAACACCTACGCTCCTGTAAATGTGGAATACATAAAATTTGATTAACTAGAAACTCTTGTTTGAAATAATAATTTTTCAGGAAAAAAAGAACATATTTACCACTCTAACCTATATGAATGCGTACTTATTGTGCACCGTTGTGAGACAATTGGACAATTGTTGGTAAGTAATGAAATTTCAAATAGTTTTCCGGATCGATTTAAAATTAACGCATTGAGACATTGAAAGGGTACGGTAGATATAGGGATAGACCTAAGAAATTTATTTGTGAGGGTCAAACGTTATGTGTGCGAGAATCTTTATAATCCAGCAGCATTTTTGGAAGAATCAAAGATATAACCCGATTAAATGTGACAAATACATTGTTACATTACCGATGAAGCATTCTGTACAAATTTTCGACGAACTAGCAAGTTTTATGTACCTATGGAATTGCAAAGAAAATGGTGGTTCTGCACTAAATGTTACGTCGAAGGTGATTTGTGCAGAAATGGAATGATTTGAAATGAAAACCTCAATTTTTCTCATTACAGAGATGTTGTGAAATTAAAAAGGGAAAAATCGTTGAACAATGAAAAAATTTATAACTTTTTATTGGCGTTAGTTGAATTTTATGTGCGAGGGAATAGATTAGAAAGCTTTGTTATGTATTCTTACTAAAGCCATTTGATTATACGGGGTGGGCCATTGAAAAGGAAACACGCCTGTTTTGGGACACTTTTAGACTAGTTTCTTAAAAAAACGCTCGGACAGGTCAAGAACTCAAAAGGGTTGACAAGTTAGTGAAAACGGAAACTCGACAACCACAAATAATTAAATGCGTCAGTTCGGCGAATTTAATATGTAAAACCAAATATATAATAGGGGGGAATTTTTGGAAAGCAAGAATTTTTCCAGCGGGGCACTGGAATGGGGATTGTGTTACCTAAATTTGTCATCGGCGAGGCGGTCATCGCCGTATAAAGTGAAAGCTGGCAACCATTGAGATAATTAACAAAGGAAGAAAATTCGTGTGATGTGTTGAGCAGAGAAGCAATGCAATTTATGTTTGTTAAAAAATGTTAACGCTAAGTGTTTATATTAAGCACACATGCTTTGTGAGACACATTAATTCCAACTGAAATATTCAATAGAATAACACGCTAACATAAGGGTTAGGATATTAAATCTATGCGTAAGTAAAGAGGTTGTTATCGAAGTGATTATTTTCCTCTATAAATAATTTATGAATATTCTAATACCAACCCTTAGCTCAGAATATGGTAATAAAATCTAATACGTAAATTCTATCTAGATCGGTTAATATGAAAATCTAAATCCAATTGCTTTAATATACTCGAACTACCGAATGTATACGTTTAATTTACTGCATCAATCAAGGCCTACCAGGATTACAATCTAACCAGGTTCCGGAATTGACTACACTTAATTAATAATTTTAAACTAACAAGTACAACCACACCGATACTCAATATCACTATCAAATAATATCTACCGATAGAATATTTGCAAATAGTAAAGTTCGCAATTTCAGTGCAATAGCAATTGAAGTATTTTGTAATATTTTGATTTTCCATAAAGGCCGATGGGAGTATACTTTGTCGCGTATTTTTTTCTGTAAACAGCGACGAGAAACTGACGATTGAAAATGCAGGTATGTAATGTTTAATTTTTACAGAAATTGTAGCTACTTAACTTTTGAGACGAAGAAAAGGTAGTATAAAAAATTGTTTTGACTTTTCCAAGTATCAGAAGTTATTCTCTGATCATTTCTGAGTAAATTCATCATAGGATCACAATATTTTGTGGTACATCCTAAAGTAGCTACAATTTCTGTAAAAATTAAACATTACCTGCATTTTCAATCGTCAGTTTCTCGTCGCTGTTTACAGGAAAACATACGCGACAAAGTGTTTTTTATAGGAAATTTTGTAAGTTTTCAATTAGTTTATATAAAATTTTGTCGTAAAATAAATGGAAACGAAGATATTTAAGAAAAACTGAATACAAATATACATTTTAGTTAAATTCTGTGAAAATATATAGTTTTCAAAGATGTACTTTTACAATAAAGTGCAACTTGCGAACGATTTATTGTATTTTATTACCTTTGTTTACGAAAACCTGTTTTTTGACACTTTTTCGCCCTCCATATTTCTCGGAGGGAGGGGGGGGGGTACGAATGGGGACTTTTGAACACTTCAAAGGGATCACAAAACAAGCCTGTTCCCAAATTTTCAAAGCTGTAACCATTATTTCATCCAAATCGTTAAATTTCGTCTCATTTTACTGGGCTAAAGTAAATTTACTAAATAAAAATCTTTAAAATCAAAATATTCGGTTTAACACGTTATATGTATGTGGAAGGGATAGTGTTATAGAGAATAAAATTGAAAACTGTTATACAGGAGTAATCAATGCAACCGAAAAAATTTAAGTGACGACAAACCAACCCCAAGGTCTACTATTAAACAACGCACGGGTATATTATGAGAAAACATTTAAAGAATGATCATAATCAATAATATGAACAAAAAAGTCTACAATAATTTAAATAAGTGTTATTGCCTAATTAAATTTGATTATCAACACGTAATGGATATACTGCGATTATATAAAATCTAATAAAACTCAATGTCGTTATCTGTCAGTATTTTTAGTAATATTATACAAATACAATATAGATCGGGGTCGTCCTGTTCATTGTGTAACATACTTGTTTAAAATGGACCCATTATTGTGCCATTTTAACCTAGTTGCACAATTGAATTAAGTTAGATTTAGGGCCAGGTTACCCTTTTACGTCAATAAAATTAAGCGTTCTATAACGACATTGAGTTTTATTAGATTTGCACTCGAGCAATTCTTTAAACTAATTAAATTCCTATTGTGATACCTTATGATAAGTGTGCAGCAATACTTACATACATAGTCCTGTTGGGGTAAATTAATAGAATGGAAGTAAAGCATGTGAAAAACGTATTCAATTTCACGTTAGTGTGGATTTTAGGTGCTCATTGTTTTTAAAACTTAAAATCTTTATACCATGCAAATGTACGTGGAGATAAATAATATTATGTTGCGTTTAACCCTTTAAATTGGTCTTCTGCTGTTGACATTAATTATCCCCCACCAATTAGTTAGCTGTTCCCAATTGACAATTCGTATTTGTTCCCCCTGAACGTCGTCGTAAGTTAACACTAAACCCAATTAGTAAACATTTTACCACTTTTGTCTGAATACCTACTTGTTTAACTTCTGAAAACTGTAGGACTTTGCTATAGGTATATCTAGTAATTACTAGCTAAACGTCAGCTAAAACAAACTTAAACAATTGAAGTAATGTAATATAAGGACCTCGTCTTCAACAAATTTATGACGTTTATTAAAATAATGATATTACACAGAAGAGGTAAAATAAAAACAAAAATTAATTTACCACAATTAAAACGTAATGAATAAATTAAATGATTCTTAAAAAAACACACTACCGTCAAAATTCGAGTCGTGGTCATTAAGATCTAGTCATGTTTTGCTGAACTGAAACACATTTTGTACCGATTGCTTGTCTATGATCGAAATGCCGATGCCTGTGAATACTAATTGTTAACAAAATATCTACACCCTAAAGATATTAATACATTCTACAGATCTAGATCTGTGTTTTGCGTTGTGTGTTGATGTTTTCCTACCATTAATTTAATATTTTCAAGCATATTTTACATGCTATGTATCCTACTACTACTAAGTACTGTATAATAAATGGAAAATTATTGGTTTGACAATGTAACCACCTGATAACGTTCTATGGCACGTAATAAGTGAGAATGTGTTTTATAACTCGCGGAGTTGGTAAATGTGTGCGGTTTCTTATATCCTTTAGAATAATATTGATGAAACATATTAAATTCCTAACTTGCATCAATTAATTAAAAATATTCTTTTTATTTATTAGTAATCGCTAATAATAGCTACGGAAAATTCATTCTGGTTGGATTTTTTGAAAGGTTCGGAAAAGAAAATTGCGTACCGCACTAGAAGAAGATAAAGTTTGACATCTAGGCATTGTGTTAGAATGTTTATAGATATATGTACCTACAATTGTAAAAAATGCTAAATTTATCTTCCTACCCCGAAATACATGTAGAAGAATATATAATTCTGTATATCAGTAAAAAACTATGAAAATTTGACCACTTTCCGTGTTTTCTAACGTTTTTGTACCATTCTCTTGAACCAGATCTTTTTGCTTCAAACGTTAAAAATTCACATACTACATTTTTGCAATATCTATGCCCGATTTCGACGCCCTTACATGTTGTTTCTGTCTTTATTAATCATGCGCAAAGTTAAACTTCTGGATTATTTACCAGCTTATGAGACACACAAGTAGGTATATGAATTTGAAGGTGCGTATATGAAAATACAATAAAAGGAAATTTACGTCTTAAAAGAGGTTTTATTATTATCACTCAAAGACGTCAGACATTTTGACCAATATTCTAGAGTGATAAAATACTCGGATACACCCTAAAAGCGTGGTTTACGTAGGTGGCCACGATTTTTTTGTAGTAAGCACGTAGTATAAACACAAGTTGGATCCAACAAATTTTGAACTAAGGTGAGATTATTGGTAATAATTTAATAGCCGTGTAGAATGTGGGGTAAGGGGCGAGAGAGTGTGTGGCATTTAATGAGGGATGTGAAGAGCTGAGAGAAGAGGGGAGAGGAATAAAGGTGATCTTAGGTGGGAACGGGCTGGGAGTGGGGTGGATGAAGGGAGTGATGGAGCGAAGGGACAAGCTGATGCAAAGGAGCCAGAAATAGATTTAGTTGAGTGGAGGAGAAGGTCATGTATTATTTAATTAAATGAGGTTGTTTACTTAATTAGTGAAATAACAATCTTTTGTTTCGTTTAATATAATACACCAAAATAAAGGGCAATAATAGTAGCCGTTTCAACTTTTCCCCTATAAGAGAGTATTACCAGACTACTAAGAAAAGCTATAACATATTGACCGCATGTCAATAAATTGTTTGAAAATTCGCATAAATAAATAATAGCAAATAATAGGAATCTTCTATTACAGGCATACGTAGACGGGATACCAAGATATCTGAAGGGAGGGATGGGAATGAAAGAAAAAAAATAGTAGCGAGGTTTAGGTGCGGAAATGAAGAGAGAGTAAATAGGTATTGGAGGGAGGACGAAAGTAGAATGTGTAAACTGTGTGGGGTCGGGTAGGAGAGCCTGGAACATATGATGAGGGAATGTGGGGAGTTGAGAGAGGAGGAAGAATGGAGATATTAGGCGATGGATGAGAAGGGGTGGTGTGGATGAAGGAAGTGTTTGAGAGAAGGAAGAAGTTAGAGTATACAAGGTTTTTCAACGAAAAGGAGCCACCCTTTATAACTTCTAACAGAATCAAAATTTGAAAAATCGGCGATACCCGTCTATAATAATATCGAGGGGGACACTTTTTGACATAAGTTTGAGATTTCATACCTTAACCCCCTGGGTCCCACAAACATACCCTTAATTTTTTTAAATAGCAACATGGGTCATGTGATACGTCATTTGAAAGGTCTTTTGATATCTTGCATTACTGCGTTTAAAATTTTAAAATCGTTCAATTCGTTTGTGAGATATTTTAATTTAAAGTTTTAGAGAACTGATATAATTTTCTTCAAAATGGTTGTTTTTTATTTATTTTTTTGCTTTTATAGTCAAGATAAATTGATACGAAATTCATTGTATTAAACTTTTTTTTAATTACATGGAAATAAAACTTAAAATAAATTAAAAAGTCAGTAATATTTTTATATTGCATTATTATAACGACAAATTATATCAGTTCTCTAAAACTTTAAATTAAAATATCTCACAAACGAATTGAACGATTTTAAAATTTTAAACGCAGTAATGCAAGATATCAAAAGACCTTTCAAATGACGTATCACATGACCCATGTTGCCATTTAAAAAAATTAAGGGTATGTTTGTGGGACCCAGGGGGTTAAGGTATGAAATCTCAAACTTATGTCAAAAAGTGTCCCCCTCGATATTATTATAGACGGGTATCGCCGATTTTTCAAATTTTGATTCTGTTAGAAGTTATAAAGGGTGGCTCCTTTTCGTTGAAAAACCCTGTATGTATAATTTATTATGTTATGTAGAATCGAATTCTTTGCTTTAAACTTTTGTAAAAAACAAATAAATATTATTATTATTTTAAAAAAGGCTAAATCAGCTATTTACGCATTGACATGCAGTTATAACAGTATATGCAGTCAGAACTGTTACTTGCACAGTATGTGAAGCTCTTTACGCAGTTAGAGCAGTTTGTGTGTATGTATTGATGCAGTTAATAGCACATGTTGGCGGTTGAGTTACCTGAAACGGTTATAAACCAGGTAGGCATCTGAGTAAACTTTTACGTGAAGAGTATTTAAAACGCAGATACGCAGTTACGGAGGTATTCCGGTGGTATAGAGTTTAAGCTCCCTTTATACATTATTAGCTGCTAGAAATACGTAGTATTGCTACATAATTTTCTAACATAATTATTTATTACGTAGGAGAATGGATAAGATATTGAATCAATTACGTACGTTAAGGGCACAGTATGAGACTCTTCAACGAAATCGAACAGAAAAGATGGAAAAGCATTGAAAAGAAATTAAACTTTCTCGGCCAGCAAATCCACCTTTTGTTTTAGAAAAGGATTACCGATTATGATGTAGGGTTAAAGGTAGTCAAAAATGAACTCTGTAACTTTAATTTAGAATATATAATTGATAAAAAGAGGGATGGCTAGGCACGAGGAGGAAGTAACAGATAAAGATAAGATAGAAAACTTCATAATGGCTGTTGAATTAGGGTATCCTGAAACTCGTACATATTAGGTCGTGGTAGAGGCAGTAATATTTACAAAATAGACAACAGACCATGCAACAAAATTATATAAACGAATCAAGATGGATGGGGGAGAGAAACCCAAAATACTTATGGCAGTCGATAATTACGAAGCTCATTATGCTGTGAGCTCAGTGAAGGAAAACGTTGTAGACGATGACACATGATTAATGATGCTGTCTCACGTAGAAATTTTGGAAAAAGACATAGAAATCAGGTGCGCAAATAAAAACGAACTTGCAAAATTAAAGGTAATCAAACGAGGGACTTTAACTTCAAAGTTACATAATGGTAAAATTCTTAAAATCAAAAATATTTTATATTCTAACTAAGAATCTACCAAAGTACCAAAGAACCTACTTTCAATTCGTAGACTAGTTAAAAATAATGTTGAAGTACAGTTCAATAACAAATTAGTAAGAGTTATTGATCAAAAAAGTAAACGTGGTTGCTTTTGGAAACCTAATTTTGAAATTATTAAAACATTAAAAATGAAGGGAGAAAAACAGTGCTTCAAACTGAAGGGAGTGGTTATGACAAAATAACTGATCATACTTACGCTAAAATAAATGCAGATAATACAGTCAAATCTAACAATAATAATTTTGATATAGAGTTCGATCACAATTATGCAAAGTTAATGCAGATGAATCGGCGTCGTTTAATAGTTATTCATATATCAAGGGAATTATAAGGGTCTTAATTACCAAGGGCAATTGCCCGAAGTAATTGAAATTAATTCCCGTGGTACATAGATAATTTTATTTCTGACCGATTTTAATAAAATTTTGTTCATTTTTAAAATGGAATAAATGTTTCAATTTATTACCTTTGCGATAACTTTGAATCAGGTAGTTCAGGTACCGTCGATTATAGTTTTGGATGTTGCCATATTGTTGCTATGTTACTTGTTTATAAACAGGGGTTTGTTATCAATCTCTGTTTTTGCATTAAAAACGTGCTTGTTTCCCCCCAAATCGGTTATTGTTTTTCGGTATAATGGAGGATATTCTGAACAAAGCTGAAAACGAAAAATGTAAAAAGGTAAAGGGAATTCAAGAATGTTTAATATCCCAAGGAAGTTATAACCCTCTTTATTGATAGCAAAACCATAACAATATAAGCTTATAATATCCCGGTCACAAATAAAGGCATTAATTCTGATGATGTGCTCAATGATTATCTAAAAACAGTGAGTAAAATGAAACGGGGCGATTTAGAAAACGTAAATGCAAGGAAAATTAAAAATTTAAGGGATAATATTGGTCTTTTATGACGTTTGCGTTTGGGACATCCTTCTAATAATGTTCAAAACCTTATTCAGGTTTACCGACTCAACATTAATTGTAAAAAAAACTGACATTAGTTTGGGATCTGTGTTAATATATTCTAGAAGGTTGTAGGGCAAATCGCCCCATGACATATCGCCCCCGGACTTTTCGCCCCGTCACTTCGCCCCACGGCCCGTTCGCCCCCGGACATTTCGCTCCCCGGACAGTTCGCCCCCGGACATTTCGCCACTTGACACTTCGCCTCCAAGATATATCGCCCCCATACACTTCGCCTCCCAGGACATATCGCCCCCGACAATTTCGCCTCCAAAACATATCGCCCTCACATCGCCTTCATCGGTTATACATATACAGTGTGTCCACATTTCGATGCTCACCATTTGTAGAGCTATTATAGAAGAAGTAGAGCAGCGGTTAAATACTTAGGGAATGTTTTTCAGGGTTTAATACCCGTGACATTCAAATTCTCCACAATTTTCGTAGATTTTCAAAACCACAGTTCTGGTTTTTGTATTTTACAGTGTTACTTAGCACTTTCATACCTTTAAGCCTACATTTCTCATGTGCTATTAAAGATAAATACATGTTTTTGTTAATATCTCTCCCATAAATAAATATTTTTCAGGCATGTTATACATTTTTGAAAATCTCTTCTCAAAGGCAATTAACTAATAAAAATTCTATAACATCTGTCGTATGAAAATCATTGCTGGCACACATTACTTAAAAAATTAAAAATAGAACGGTGTTACATCAAAAAGTTTGTGTTGAAAATGTTTTCGAACATTGTAAAAATTTAGAAGAGGTCAGATTAGAATCTGCGGAGTTATTGAAGGAAATTTTGTTTCTTTAAAAATTATTTGAAAGTCTAAAAACATTGAAGAGAATTAGAAACGAGATTTATCGCGAGAATTGAATTCTAAAAAAACATTCCCTATTTAACCGCTGCTCTACCTCCTCTAATAACCGAGATACCGATGGTGAGCGTCGAAATTTGGACCACTGTATAAGCTAATAGACAATGGATAATGGAATATTGGGGCGATGTTTCGGGGGCGAAATATATAAAGGCGAAATGTCTTGGGGGCGATATGTTTCGGGGGCGAAATGTTCGGAGGCGAAATGTCTTGGGGGCGATATGTTTCGGGGGCGAAATGTTTTTAGGCGAAATATCTTGGGGGCGATATATCAGGGGGCGAAATGTCTTGGGGGCGATATGTCCGAGGGCGAAATGTCCGGGGCGAAGTGTCCGAGGGCGAAGTGCCGGGGCGAATTGACCGCACACCATTCTGGAAGTGTCTCCTTGATCTCGGAAAAGTTTCGTTTTATTAAAGCTTTCCTAATTCCTACTAACCTTCACGCACGGATGGGGATTGGTATCTTCTGGCATCAATTGTTTCTACTTTCTAGTTTGCCACCACTTTTGAGCACAGTTTACGATAAATAGCGTACAAATACGTCAATAAGTTTAAATCAGATGTTCACATTTTCAGTACCTATCACAAATTCTGCTCCGGAGTGTGTTATGTGTGTTATGTCTACAACCTGTTCAACTTATAAATGTTGAATTAAAATTAACTAATGAAACTATAAGGCCATAAGACAATTTCAAAATACATTATAATCAATGACTAAGGGTACTTTGACGTATTAATATAATACTTAAGTTGCAAGCTGTGCTCTATGGTCTATCAATTTCTAAGTCCACTTTCAAGGATTAGCAGTTTAATTAATTATGTTTTCACAGCCTACTGATTACTTGCTAAATTAATCAACAAATTCAATTACTGGTAAAATCAATACTGTATAACTTAGAATGTTTAACACGAATTGAGTTGCAAAATTATTTTGACATCTTCAAAGTTTACATGATGTTTTTGAACAAACTTTGTTTTAACTTTAACTTATGTTGGCACATCCACATATCAAATTAGCAAGTCATAAAAGATTACTTACTAGAATAGCGAGAAATAATATGCTTATTTATCTCTTCACGTTAAGTTTCATGTACTTAGTTGTTGGGAGTTGCAGTTGTACGAGACTAATTAATGGTAACTTGTTATATAAATAAGGAATGCACTACAGTTTGGGGCGGCTACATACATTAGTGTCAGCAAAGCACTTAACATGTATATGGCGAAGGATCTATGTGTATCATGAATGAAAGTTCATATTTTACAATCATCTTCTTTCAAACGTAATTGGTAATTAGTGTAAGAGAAGCATTGGAAGCTGTACGTAAGAGTTCTCCACACATGAATGAGCCTTTTTACGAGTAATATTTACTTCCAATTAATTGTAGGTATATTCAACTAAAACCTTCTTTCCCACTCTCAAATAGGGTTTCGTATTGAATGGAAAAATAATACAAATTCATGGTGTACCGTAAAATACAACTCTTTACAATATTACAAACTGGAAAGATTAAAAACTATAAGTTCTATATGACGCAGGTTAAAAGGAAATATAACTATTGATTTGTGACTACTTAGGAGTCGGGAGAAAAGATGTTCCGGGAACCTATTACAATAAATTTTAGGGAAACCATCTGGAAACAGTGTAATACAACGTGCTTTCGTAAATTGATGTTAGAACGTTATACAAATCGAAAACACGTGTAAGCTTGTGTACCTGTTTTTTATAACCGCACCGTAAAGCCAAATTACTTCATTTTACTTTTATATAATTTTATGAATGCTTGTGCTCTCTAGAATTTAATTAAGCTCATTTTATTAATTGGGAACAACATTCTATTACGACCTCGACCACATCTAACAAAAGTTCGTAATTTGAAAGGTAACCGAATCTACCATTACGCACATGTTTCACTTAATCAATTTTTATGCGAACACTTTCAGAATTTGCAAATTAAATGCCTAGAATTTGCATTTCATTACCTTGCAGGGCACATCTTTGTGACATATTTATATTTACAACGCAATTAAAGCACTGTGTTACACTTCGTTAATTGAAAAAGTATGTGTTATGCATAAGTAGTATCTACTTTATATTATGCAAAATTTATTCAATTTTTAGCATGAAAACACTTTCCTTTAGGAAAGTGCTTATTTGCATTTTTCGTATCAGAAATACTATTAACATTTTATTGGTTTAAATATGAACGAATTTGTACGTGAATGTAACGAAAAGTTTCATGCACTTTAACGATCATTTTCCCTTACCACTACATTGTCCATTTTCCTAAACACTTGCTTTTTAATGCATGTTCCATGAGAACACGTTTTACGTACTAGTAAAAGAGAGAAATAAGTTACCTATACAATGGAGAAATCCAAAGGGATAACACGGTGTATACCTATTGTTATTTTGGCATTAGATGAATAAAGAAATCTGATTGTGAATTGCATACGTACTACACATGAACCTTTAATGTTAAGAATAATCTAATGGTAGGCATAGGTACTTTATTTTAATGGACTTGCTAAGAGAAACACCAAATTCGGTGTGCTCTAGAATCAAATCTTGTTAGATGGTGTAAAGCGATAATGGACGTCATTTTTTAAATCATAAATTGAATACAATGGAACATAAAAAGTTCATGTTATCCTATGGTATGGTATAGAGACATACAAAAACATCAGAGATTTTGAGAAACTAATGTTAAATACTATCTAATATTAATTATGATCCAGAGGGCCGGCGCTAAGGTCTTTGGCGCCTGCCAGCCATTTGTACTGACCCCCCCCCCCCCCCGAAACTATGTGCACATAAAAACATCAAAAAATTATCAACAATTTCAGCGAATTCTCACTGATCCACATCTGGTACCAAAGTAATCATCTACAATTCAAATTCTCTTTTAGTAAAATAAAAATTTTAGATAAGGGAAAAATTTGAAAATAACTAGAAATTGTAATTATAATTATTATAAGAATAGACATTGCTAATACATTTTCAAAAGTTTCAAAATTTTTACTTACTTACTTTACTCTGAACGCCGAATCGATGTAAAATATTTTCAAATGGTAGTATTCCAGGAAATGCTGGAAGTGGCTAGTAATTTCATTATTTTAAACGTCAACCCCTATTTTTTATTCCACTTTTGTATTCTACGTGAAATTTTAGTCCTTTTGATACCCACATGCCAATATCTACAATTTATGGTTTTTCAGTTATTTTCACTTTTTACAAAAAAAAGGCGGATGGAGACGGTACGTTGAGAGTTCTATACTTGAAAACCATTGTAGTTATGGCAACCGAGTTTTCAATAGCGTATAGAGGAAGAATAGGGATAGGTATGCTGCCATTATGAAATTTTTTACATCGATTCGGCTTTCAGAGTAACACCTAATTTCAATGAATATCAATATTTTTTAGTAAACGGGCGGAACGAAGTATTCGTTGAGGGTTAATAAAGGTAAACATTACTGCCAAACAGTAAATCTATAGGTACTGTTTTAATCATTTTTCATTAACCTTAAGATTTAATCATCATTACCACATGCATCCTACACAAATTCTTTCTTCTTACAGACTTGCAAAAGCCATTTGATGGCGAAACGTAAAATTGTATACTGATTTTAAGACGATTATACTTTTTATGAAAATAGTATAGAATTACTTTTTAGCAGTAATCTTTACCTTTATTAACCCTCAACCTAAGATCAAATTTTCAAAAGGTTACGTATAAAACTTTCCTAGAAATGAACTAGAGCTAGAGCTCCCAAAAAACACCCTGTATAACCCTGTTAACGAATACATTGCAACGTCTCTAGAAGTGTATAAAACACGTTCACCCTAAACTTATCCTTTGGAGACTCTGCCTTTTCACAAATTGGTTAGTTTTTCAATTTTAATTTTTGAGATGTGTTTTTTTTTACTGAAATTATGAACAAAGCACTGGTGGCGGCGCCGGCGCCCGCCCGTGTCCCGTCCTCTGCCAAACCACCCTGTATACAATAAACAAGGGTAATATTCATAATATGACTACAGCCTACAGCTAAGGTTGAAGAAAGTAATTATAAACTAAAACTTTACTGACACAACCTAGAGTTTTGAAAATACGTAATTTATATTTTAATTCTCGTTCTTATCCTAGTTACTCATGAAAATAATAACATTCAGGTTACAAGATCTGGTCGCGTTTCAACAATATTCTATTACCTTAATGATTGTAATAAATTTTCAGTTATGTTAGATAATTCTCTGTCGGAAGTACGTATTACATAATAATATAGCAGGCAAGGTAGAGTTAGTTTCGTATTAAAAGTATATAATTAGAACTGTTAATTTGCTTCAAGTATTTTTAATGAATCATCAACATTGTTAATGAAGTTTAACGTAATATACATATGACATAGACATATATTATGTCGCAGGTCTCCTTCCTTGGTGCAGAGACGGATTTAAGGCTTTGCCGCCTGCAGGCGAACTTCGTATGCCGCCTAGAACACACTGTACCGGGTGGGCCAAATTGGACACTTTTAGAGTATATATCATTTATCTTAAGAGATAGAAAAAAATGGACCTAGGTATCTTGAGCTCAATTTTAATGAGAAAATCACTGGTGTAAACAGAAATCAGTTATCTCTAATCGTTTGGCCACTAGGCTAGGGGGCGCTTATCGAATTTAGTCTATTTCTTTAATCCTCCGTAACGTTCTTATTATTAAAGATATTTGATTTTAGCCAATATTTCTTAGAGCACTTTTTACGTAGAATCCATTACGATGAACAATTTTTATACAGGGTGTTTGGTTTTTTGTGTACGACCCTAAACTACATTTTTCATACGGACCACGGAAAAAATTTGAAACCGCCATGTAATAGAATTCAAAAAGTGACAATAAAGAAGTATCTTTGGTTTTTAAAAATCTTTTAAAATAAAGGAAGGAATTACGAAAAAAGAAAAATCCAAAAATAGCATTTTGTTTTAAATCTTTAATGAACTTTTTCAAACTACAATGCCCTAAATTATACAACTTTTCTCTAATTTAACCGCCTTCGTATCTCTTACCGTTTTCAAGATCCCCATGATGTTCATCCTTATCTTGGGCACGTTGTATTGTAGGACCATTAGAAAGAACGCTCTTTAGTGATAACATTTACTGCAGTTCTTTGTGTTTCTGTAAACATGAAGATTGTGTTCTTGTTCAAATACTTATCAATGTTCGCATAGAGTAATTCCGACCACAGCGGTCGCAATTACCTTGCACGAATGCACGTGGTCGGTATTTGAGAATATCTGAATTGATGAAGTTACCTGTTATAAAAGTTCAACAAAGGGGTACCAAAGCAAATAAGGGCCATTCTCAAATATTCACTTCAACGCCGAACAAGACAGTTTTAGAAAAAAGTGAACAAAAGAAGAAGATGAAGGAAACGCAAGCAGATGTTTTAAAAACTAGAAAAGCAACACGTACAATTACAAAAAATTCACTAACAACAAAAGGAAATATAAAAAATAGGAAAGTAATGAAAGAACAACAAGAAAACAAAGCAGTGGATGGACAAGAAGAGGTGAAAAAAGGGTGTAGTGCAAGAACCAGAGAAAAAGGAAAAAAAGAAGGCAGTGGACAAACATGATCATCTGAATGCTTCTGAATTTTAAATAATTTGCGACGATATAGGAAAAGATAAGGAATGTTGGAAGCAATGCTCAAGCCGTGCTGAGTGAGCTCACATGGCATGTACGGGTCTTTCCAAAAAAGATATTTATGTTTCTCACATTTGGACATCTAGAGTGACAATTATTTTTTTATTGGTGTCCTATTTTAGCTATTTAAACCACGTCCCAGCGTGTTTAAATCGCGCTTTCTAAAACGCGCGTGATTTAAAGTTGCCATGGCATCATCATCAAATTTAAAAAACGTGAACTCTAATTGGTTATTGATCTGACAAGAGTACTTTGTTACGTCAAATAAAATGACAGACTGCAAATTAATTTCCGTCGTGCTTGAAAACTCGCGCGTGTTTTAAAGACCTGTTTATTCACTTATACTTTAATATACTATTTTAGTGAGAAGGGTTATCTACCTTATTTCCTGTTTTTGTTTCTGAATTTATATGTATTTATTTTAATTGTTATTTTTTTATATTCATGATTTATAAATATATTTTTTTTAAAATCGGCCAGAAAGTAGTACTTTCCGGATTATTTTTAGGCCAGAAAATGTATCTTTTTGTCAATAAATAAAAATTAAACATAACTATTCGCTATATTTACATTATATTTCGCTTTCTATAAACGTTGGTCGGCATTATATCAATGTGTCGGGTAATTTCGACTTTGTTGATCTTCAAATTTATGCCCAGATTCCCAGATTTAAAACATTACTTAAATTTTAGGTACTTCGGTAGAATATTTTGATAGGTAACATGTCTAGGGTTGACATGAATCATAGAGTTCTTAATTTAAGACTGATTTCTCTTAGGTGGTCGGTATTACCCAACTCTCCCCTACACTTGAATCGTAATACCTGTTTTTGTAATTTGCCTCCATTTTGATACTTTAATAGACATACCTATTAAACAATGAACTGTATACTATACGTATAGTATACAGTTCATTGCTATTAAAGAACGCTACGTCATCATTTGCGATGTCCTTATTGCCATCAATTCTCGGAACATTTTACAAAAATTTTTAGGTTGGCTATGATTTTGATGCGGAATTTTCGAATACTTTCATTGTAATAACTATGGTTCATACATCAAACAGCTTTGTTTCTGTCGTCTGAGGAAAGGGAACAATTAGTAGATATGTAGAATCTACTATAAACTAGATAGCATATCAAAAACGTCCATCAAGGCTTAAGGAGCAATGTAGGTAAATTACTAGCATGCATATGAATAGGGAAAATTAGATTTTTAGTTACTCTATTAATAGAACTTGGAATTGTGGTTTATGCAGTATAAGAACTTTCAATTTCATATTGGCCTTATCTTAATTAACTTAAAACGAATTTGCTGACATTTCGCTTCTAAATTGGTTAATTCTCTCAATTTAAGCACTGGCATCCCGTTTACACAGCGTCACTGCCGTGAAGTGGTAGTAAAATACTATGAAAATATCCGGATAGTACGAACGGTGGCTGAAAAGTACAAGGATTTGTATAGGTAATAGATAACAATAATACCCGTATACTTTATTATTCACCTCACATAAAACAGAGGGTAGCCTGTCGTAAACGAAAGAGATTGTATATAACTCACATAAAAATGACTATTGAACACGTTCATTTTTATTCTTTTTACGTAAAATTCCTTCGTTTAAGGGGTAATCAAATTTTCTCGTTTCCATAATCGAATTCTTACTGCAAAAATGTCGTCTTGGCAGTTTTGTACTACTTTAAAACGTCAATGGGCTTTGGTAAGACTTTTTCGACTTTTTATGAGATTCATTGTACTATTATGGCTAAAGTTGATGTGGCCTAGGCCCATGTAAGTACACATTACAAAATATAACCTATTAAAGTTATTTCCTACCATAATTTAACTTGCCGTTCAATTTGGGTTTTAAATAAAAAAATAATGTAGAAAGTATTCCAAAGTAAACTGCCGTTATTAAAAATGTCTTTACCAACACCGTAACAAGCACCTTTTAACAAATAGAGAGACATTCTCGTTTCACAGTTTTTTAGGCATCGCTATATTTGATGCCGTTTATCTAATCTGGAAGGAAACAAGAAATGTTTCATTGGAAAATATAATTTTCGTAATATTTAGGCTAATATCGTTACTATTATGAAATAGTACATAATAACCACATTTGGTTACGATCTCTTTTCAATGAAAGTGTACGGCTAATTCCTACTATTTTCAAGGAGACAAGAAATACTGCTGATGCGAATTGATGTTTGTACCCGACTCAGAAAAAAGTGGAATAATGGAATTATGAAAAGGTTTTCAATTTATTTCAGCTTCCATCAATTTCAATCTATAGTAGTGTAAAGACAAAATCAAAATGCATTCTCCAAAGTCTTAATAAATAGGTATTAAGCTGCTCCTTCAGATTTAGAAAAGGTATGTCAACTTGCGATATTAGTTATAACCCCTTATTGGTATTGAGCAATATATTTAGTTCAACCACAATAAATATTGAGAACGTAAATACCACGTCAATATTAGATTTATGATTGAATTTCTGACTATTCACACTCGAGCCGACTAAACGCATTTAAATAAAATGAAAATTTGGGTTCACTGTCGGCGATTTTATATACATATATAACGAATATTCCGATATTTCCGATATTCGGGTATTTACGAAAATAAATTTATTAGTAATATGACCTATTAACTAAGAGTTGCGTAGTTCCTTGATTATTGTAAAAAGGAAATGGTTTCTTTGTAAATTTGCCGCTCTTTCTAAAAAATTAGTGCACATTCCTAGTAGACAAACATTTTTCTCTAAAATACATTAAGCAAACTATAGAGGATATTTGGTGTAAATTGAAGTGAAGATGTTATATGTACTATGTAAATGTAAATGTAAATTACGGATAGGAGGGTGGTCTTAGTTCACGAGTACGTAGAATTTTCATTCGAGCCCTTTGCACTACCTCCCTGCAGAACATAACGAGCCACAGAATGAACGGGTCACCCATCCAAGTACTAACCAGAGCACAAGTTGTTTAACTATCATTACTTGTATAAGTAAAGTAGTTATTGTCGTAAAGACTAAAGTATATGACTAATCGTCATGTAGAAGGAGAGAGAAATATAAACATACAGGAAAAAGTTTACACTGCGACCAGGACTCGAACCTGGGGCCTCGAAGGCAAAGGCCCCAGGTTCGAGTCGTGGTCGCAGTGTAAACTTTTTCCTGTATGTTTATATTTCTCTCTCCTTCTACATGACGATTGCTTGTATAGATAATAATTCGTTACCTACAAGAGTATCTAGCAAAAATACGCAAAGGTGTTAAATATTTAACTATGACTATGGAGCCGGGTTTCCATAGCCATTATTAAATTTTGATGCTATTTCAAATGATCCAATGCATTATTTACATTTGACCTCTTTTTTAGTCTGTGGACATCGTGAAAACCTCATTCACTCCTATGGCAAAACCACAAATTTTGCATTTTTGAGTTACGTCAGTTTTTCATTTCCTAATGGTCTGTCCATTGTTCTGAAATACGAACTTCCATCAAAACATGACTATAGGGGAAAATACTAAAATAGCAGCCTCATATTATGTTATTAAATTTTAACTTATTTAGAGGGAAGGAGTCATAAGTTGACAACAACAATACCCTCGAGCTCGTAAGGGTTAAAGGGAATGCTGGAATAACAGGCAACGAAAAAGTCGATAAGTTAGCCCCACTGGCCTCAAAACAACAGTTTTATGGTCCAGAAGCGGCCCTTCCACTGACAGTATCAATTGTAAACAATTTAAGACACCCAAGTGGGGGAATCTCGGCCGGACATGGCTACGGTTAGATTCGTGTCCCATTCCAGCGTCCTCAGATTCACCTCACCTGTGGGATGGCTTGAGTTACGTTTCTGGGTGGGACGACTCTAATCAGGGAGGGAGCAGCACAAAGGGCCCGAATAGGTGGCCTATGTACGCGTAGACTACCCTCTCATCGAAATCCAGAATACGTTTATATTGTTGTTACAATTATACTGATTGGATCCATATTCTTGGTGTAAAGTGATTGTTTCTCCAAATGTGGTGAATAGGTAATGATAATAACCAAATAATCACACAACCTCCTCCACGAATAACTTTTATTTTGATTAAACATCGAAGTGGATAAAATTGATTAAAGTGATAAAGGATACGACATGTTTTGATAACCTTTTGGTGTCATCATCAGGTCTAAGTGTAATGGTTGAGTTAGGTTTAAGTTGATATTAAAATGAAGTAATGTGCGTGAGTGAGGTGAAGTAAAATTCCAAAATCATGCATGGTCATTAAAAATTTAAATTAAAAACAACAATTGCAAAATTTGGAAAGAACAACCGCAGGCCATCATGTGGAAATAATTACTAAATAAGAAATTTAAACGAAGCGCAAGGCTCCCAATGAGTGGTAGAATCGCATAGTTTAATAGGAGACGCGAATTTATAAAATTAGCAAAATTGTTTGACGTGCGTAAAATGGAGTCACGAAGCTCTATCTATTCACCCCATTTGGAGAAACAAACACTTTACACCAATCAGTATAATTGTACGAGTAAGAACAATATAAACGTATTATGAAGTCACGAAGCTCCAAATTATGTATGAACGGTGTAATAAAAGCGATGTACAGTCGGAAAATAGTGGGGGTGGTGGTAGACTGGATGATATAGACACGATTGGTTTCAGAGTATATCTGCACAGACGTTAACGTGTAAATTTAGACTTTAGTTGTCAGGAAGTGAAAATTTCTTAGCTTTTTTCTACACACATAATTTTCCACGAAGCTCCAAAGTAAAAAAATGTTTAGTAAGGTTTTTCATAAGTAATATAATTTATTTTTCAAATAGGAGTGTAATATATTCATTGAACTTCTCTCCTTAATCTAAATTACGGCCCTTCGGGGCGTACGTATATAATACTGGCTAATGTAGGCAAGATCTAATAACAATTGATTTGTAATTAGACATGAGTAAATAACTGTCAGATACTAGAGGAACATACTAAATTGTTACGTATATGGAATATATCCAGCCATTCTCCATCGTACAATAGATGTAATTAAGGCATGTATGCTGTTCGACGTAACGATCTTGTTTGTATCGCTTGTTCGTGTATCTATTCGTTTTCGTTGTAATTCAATTCGTTAGGCGTTACTATCCTTTTTGGTGAGATCGTAACCAAAGACTACTATAGTCACTGAAACTATTACCTTTTGCCAAGTAACGCTGGAATTTACTTAAGTTTCAACAGTTCTTAACTTTTAACAGTTGACTACGACGTAATATTTTCACTATTTCTTTTGTTTTATTGATGAGATGGCGTTTTGTTATTAAAAATACTGGAAAATATAACTTATTTTAACAATCCGAGAGCGCCTTTGCTTTTTAAAGTATATACAAAATTATATTATGTTCTAATGTGCCAGTTGTTCTAATTGAGTATTATACATTAACGCGTTATGCTTTTATAGTTCAATCAATTTGTCATTTTGCCTTACAAATGAAATAAAAAGCGATTTTTTTTCTGGAGTGTAGGGGTGGTTTGAAAAGCGTAAATCCAATTTTGCGAATTGATTAAGGTTGCGCTAATTTCTCTGCCCTTAAACAACCAAAATAATTTTGTTTTTGCAATAACTCGGATTCTTTTCATCGGATTTTAAGTTTTCACGGCTCATTTTGCCGTTTTCAAGCCATACAACTTTCTCTTGAGCGACCATAACCTCAAATTAACACATCTCAAGTTATTGAAACTTTTAAAATGCAAGAAAATGCAGTTACATACTGTCAGAAACTGTACTTGTTAAGTTAAAATGACTATTTCAAGCGATTATATGACTTAAGAAGTAAGCTCATTACTGTGTTCAATTTTCAATTAATTTTAATATAATTTACGGCAAAAGGTAGGTATTTTTACCCTGTACATGTTTCATATTAGTCATTATTCGATAGCATTTATCAGAAAAGAGACAGAAGCAAAACAGTTTTCAGAACGCTTGCTGCCGTGCCCCGTCGCGCTCGATGCGCGACAAAATCGAGTGCGCAACTTCGGACGCTGCCTTGTACCTTAATTTTTAACGAATCTAAAATTTGAAGACGGTGATTTTGTTCATTTGTTCAAGCTTTACAACTTTCTCATGAAGCAAACATTTCTATTTTGTGACTGAAAAGAGTTTTAGAAGAAAAACCGAAGTGTCAATTTTCTTTCGCCTTTTTTCGCCAATAACTCGAGATGTATTAATTTGAGGTTATGGTCGCTCAAGAGAAAGTTATAAGGCTTGAAAAGACCTACAAAATGAGCCGTGAAAATTTAAAATTCGATGAAAAGAATTACAAAATTATTTTGGTTTTTTAAGGACAGAGAAATTAGCGCAACCTTAATCAATTCGCAAAATTGTATTTAAGCTTTTTAACCCCCCCCCCCCCCCCCAGAATAAAAACATAGCTTTTTATTTCATTTGTAAGGCGATATATGGAAAAGCTGACATATTTATTGTTATTCACGTTATTCCACACGAAATGTTACTGCTAAATTTTCTGGTTTATGAATAAGGGGTACATATTTTAAAATTATCTTGATTATATGCAGGGTGTCCCAAAAAAGAAGAACGTATCAAACCTGTATTTTTTTAATGGAAAGCCTCCGTATATTATTTACTCCGAACAAAATAAACAGGAATCTCACTAACTTTTGATATATTTTGTATTTTGTGAAAATGGTAATGTTTGAATGCTCAACATGTATTTTTTTTAAAAGACACTCACGTGGGATGTGAAGAATAAGAATATATTAACTTACACAAAGTGTACAAAAATTCACACCGAATTATTGTATATTTTAAGTAATAGGTCAGTTAACTTAAAAAGAACACTTTGAATTTGTCAACTGTAGATATAAAAATTGATTATTATCTGTTTTCCTATTACCAAACCATCCAGCAATTTTTAAAGTTGGTATAGTCTTTCAGAAACTCACGATTTGGCTTTCGATAACATAGGTTAGAATTTTTGTGAAAATCAGGTACCAAACAAAGAACAAAACAGAAAAAACCTCAAGTCTGACTTGCCACTTCCTAATAAAACAAACGTTTAAGTTTACAGAGAAATAAATATCAGCAGTCGGTGGACGTAGACAATCAGTTATAAAATTATATCGCATTTAATTGCAAAATGAGCTTGATTGTTTTAAATTTCAGGTCCTTACAAAGTTTTTATGATCAATTTGAACATTCCAAAACAAATTCTTGAATGGAATTTACATGAATCCTTTAGAAATACTGCAATTTTATTATAGATTTCTTCTACGCTTCCCGCAAAAATTGTTATGATGAAAGAAGTTTCAACAACAAATTTTCGACAAAGTCAAAAATAAATCAAATAAGGTTTACTAGTTTCGTATTTTGTAAAGTGGATGAATTTCTGTTACTTCTCGAGTTACAATATTCTAACATTCATTGCTCACGCTTGTGCTTATAAAAGGGGTGGTGATTTAGTGCCATCAAAATGTTATTTAATAATAATTAATAAGTTAGTATACTTACTTCTATAACGCAAAAGATATCCTCCTTTCACTTGCTTGTTGTTGAGATCTGAAACAAAGTTTCTTAAATTAAAATATTATCACAATTACTTTGCTAACTAATCATAGTAAGAAGCTAAATAACGTCTATCTATACTGAAAATGGAACACGAAGGAAAAAAAAGCAGAATGATCGAAATACGCAAATCCTTGGGAAATTGTTATAAACAAGAAAAAAAAAACGATACTTTCGTCTTTCGTATACTTCTACTTCACTAGAAGTACGGATGCGGTCAAAATGACCGATTTCAATTTTAATTCGCTTTAAACTTTTTTTCTATCTTTCCAATTTTAACAAAATTTTGTTACTTTTCCTAAAAGTGGCTAATGATATAGTTTCTTAGGA
Organism: Pyrocoelia pectoralis; assembly: GCA_036250285.1. Classification (NCBI taxonomy): domain Eukaryota; kingdom Metazoa; phylum Arthropoda; class Insecta; order Coleoptera; family Lampyridae; genus Pyrocoelia; species Pyrocoelia pectoralis. Next base: position 14,100,242 of record CM070075.1, read on the forward strand.
ATTTTTATTTGCATTGTGCATATAATTGCTTTTCTTATCATAATTACCTTTAAGTACGGTTCCGGTCATTATGACCGCTCAATTATTTCCTAATCTTCATGCATTAGACAAATTTCTAAACATTCATATTAACTGCTAATTAAAATTCCAAGAAGTGAAATAGCTTCCAATAATGATGTTTTTCAATAACTGCCCACTTTCTATAAGTTTTGAAAAATTAGTAACTATAAATACCTACTGGTACACATTGAGTCAACAACTTTAGTTACGTACATTACGTTCAACATGTCGAAATATCTTACGGAAGCCGAACTGGAATATGAAATTGATAATTTCAGTTTGTACGATTCCGACGGTGGTAAGCGTAGTGATAATAGTGCATTGTCATCAGAGGACGGCACATCCTACGTTTTGGAAGATGCATCGTCGAGCAGCAGTAGTGATGATTACGAAGAAGGGGATTCATCCAGTTTTCCAGGAACATCAAAGAGTGTAGAATATGATGCAGCTGATGGTACTAAATGGAGAATTCTGAGTACTTTGAATAACGATTCTGGACGTATATCTCGTCATAACGTACTTAGAGAAGAAGCTGGACCAACCGGATATGCTAAACGAAACGTTGATAATACTTGTACAAGTTCTTGGAGACTTTTTATTGACAATTCCATGATGCGTAATATTAGGAAGTGTACTGAAACTGAAGCAAGTAGACAATTGGGTGACAGTTCATGGACAACTTCTTTGGAAGAATTAGACGCGTTTATATCTTGTTTGTACGCTCGTGGGATCTATGGTGCAAAAAACTTTCCAGTAGATCAATTGTGGAACAGAACATGGGGGCCTAATTTCTTTTGTGATACAATGTCCAGAGATAAATTCAACCAAATAAAGCGATTTATTCGATTCGACTTAAAATCAACTCGTCGAGATCGTCAAAAATCTGATAAGTTTGCTGCAGTATCTGAAGTATGGAATAAATTTGCGAGTAACTGTATCACGTGCTATAAACCAGGAGCAAACATTACAATTGATGAACAACTATTTCCTACAAAAGCCAGATGTCCATTCACCCAATATATGAACAATAAGCCCGATAAATTTGGAATAAAGTTTTGGATTGCAGCTGACGTTGAAACAAAATATATGTTGAATGGATATCCTTACTTGGGCAAAGACGATTCAAGACCAACCAATATGTTATTATCTGAACATATTGTGATAAAATTAATGGAGCCCTTTCTAAAAAAGGGGAGGAATGTAACTGTAGATAACTTTTTTACTCTCTCAATTTGGCCAAAAGTTTGAAAAAGGAGTCGACATCACTAGTTGGAACTGTAAACCGAAGTAGAAGATTTTTACCAGCTATTATAAAAAAATCAAGAAGTGACTTGTATTCTACTAAGGTTTTTGTATGTGACGATGTTTCTCTAACAAGCTATCAAGCGAAAAGGTCAAAAAATGTGTGCATTCTGAGTAGTGTACATAAATTTCCAACGATTGATGAGGGACAGAAAAAACTACCAGAAACGATAAAATTCTATAACAACACCAAATATGGGGTAGACGTTTTGGACCAAATGGCAAGGAATTATACAACCAAATCGTCTTCCAGGAGGTGGCCTCTACAAGTATTTTTCAATATACTTGATTTAGCAGCAATAAATTCGTGGATAATTTACAATTTATGTACTAACGAAAACATAAGTCGGCGAAAATATATATTGAAACTCGCGGAAGAACTCCGGAGTAAGTACATTAGTACAAGACAATCCACTACATATCAACAAGATGGGTCACAATCATCAAACAAGCGAAGGCAATGCCAAACTAAAAAATGTGCCAATAAATCCAAAGACAATTGTAAAATTTGTAAAAAAGTAGTATGTGGCAAATGCGTTGCCATTATAACAAAAGAAATTATATGTTCAGGGTGTATTTAATTATTCACTATGTATTAGTATCTCTTAAAATAAAAAATTTTCAGAATTTGGGTATTATTATTGAGCCTTTACAATGTAATTCTAACCTCCGGTCATTTTGACGGGTATCGTATTTGTAGGTAAATAAATTATGCCGTATTTCTAGTGTTAATAATTGATTTAAGTAGAACTGCGAGTAGGACCAAAAATTTTTTCTTCCTTTATCAACTACGATGGACGTCAACGAATATTGTAAAATGACGTTCACTCATTGTTATAAATACAACAGTACGGCCCGAATAGTTGGTCTATGTGTGCGTGGACGTCTGTCTACCCTCCCATCGTAATCCAGAAAAGTACGGATCGAGTGTTTTGTGTATCAAAAAGAATTTTTTTGCAATTCTATTCCTCATTCCTCTGCTTTTACAGTTTCTAAATGATCAAATGGTTGAAATACTTTTCATAATAGCGCTTTGCAAGGACATGCAGAGAAAATTTTCTTCCATCTCATAGTAGAACTATCAATAGTACCCATATTTCAGAATGTAAGGATCACATGGAGGTATGTATTGTAATGCCTAGGTATTTGCTTTGAATCAAACCCTTTTGTCGAGATTTGAAAGGTTGTCTGAAAGGTGTGCATTAGTAAAACATTTTAATACTGAAAGAATGGTAAAAAAAACCTTATCATTAAGTCACAAAAAAGTGATAACATGAACTGTAATTTATAATATTTATAATAGTGTCATAGAGAAGAAATAAGAGACAGGATCGTAACTATATATCACATTTTCCGATCCACGTCAGCACTCGAGAAGATCAATAAAGAAATAGTTTGGGAAGAACTAACAGTACAACATAAATTAATAAAGGAACTAAGTGAGTATAGAAATATCCTGAAGTGAGCTGAATAGAAGCAAACTATCAATTTTCGAAAGGAAAAAAGAGATAACAAGTAGGGAGACGTCTTAGTTCGCCATTAACTAACTATTTATATTACTACGGGTTCAAATAATCAAAAACATATTAACATAAACAGAACACACCACCTGCAAACAAATATCAGCTATAAAAACCTACATGTGAAAATCGATAAGTTGCGACACGGCGACTATATTGTGCTAATTGCAGATTTTCGAATAAATCTAACCTAATTTGAGGGTGAATAGAGAGAACAGACTTATGTTGCATATTTTCAACTGATATTTTTACGCAAACTCCTAATAGTTAAAATACTTTCAAAATAAATTAACCTGTTAGTAGTGAGCATAGCATTTCTTATAATTACTCATCCCTCTCGCGAAGAAATATCATAGTGATCACTTTTAAGAATCGCATTTTCATTACTGGAAGACGTCTATGCAATTTATTCCTCCGTCATTTTAACTATGAAAAGGTAACACTGTTGTTATCAAAAACTCGATCTCTACCATTCTTCAATTTCCTTTTTTTTTTTGAAAAGTCGCATAAATAAACTCATCTCAGCACTTCCGCTTAAACGTTAAATTTTTGTCAACCCATCGCAACGTGAAAATATCAATGAAACATATTATTTATTCCATCACATAGAGATCCCTTAGCGAGAATGTCAAAATTTTTTCCGAATCTTTTTGCAGAAGGAGTTCTACTTACGTAATGATAATTATTTGCTTTGTTTAAATGAAAACAGATTAAAAATCAACACGACTTTGTTGCAAATTGTGAAATCTTTCCTGTTTTAGGGTTTCTATTTCCATAATTTTAATTTAAATTTATATTAGGTTTTTATATCTCCCTCTTAATTTTGCCACAGAGACTACTTATCCGTCATTAATAAGAAAAAAGATAAGCCGCTAGAATTGAGATAAGATGTATATTTTGACTGTACTATTTTCGCGAGAAAGGCCATCTTCAGTAGGTGAAAAGCTTTATTTTCATTTCAAAATATGTACGGTAGTCAAAATTCAAGGACATAGTCTCGTAAGGGTGAATCGGAAACCTGTGATCAAGCTCAATTTGAAATAAATTATCGTTTCCATTGGAAGAAATGGAAATGGCATTTAAATTATTATCTGAAATGACCAGCATCCCCGTGATCAATAGGGGCAGATATTGTGCATTTAATTGGGTACACCTTGTTTAAATTTGATTTGATTCCTTGTTAGTTTACATTTCTCCTTACAACGAAACTATACTATACATCATTGGGTTTAGCTTTTCAAAAGAAAATAATTTTATTGAATAAAATTAAATTTTTTGTAGTAGCAACTTGCGAAGTTAAAACAATCGCTATTAGATACAGAGCTGGGCAAAATACATGCACTAACGTATTTCAAATACAAATTACAAAATATTCCTAGAAAGGTATTTGAAATACAAAATACAAGATACTTTTATGTATTTTTTAAAAATACAAAATACAAATACAATATTTGAAATATAAAAATACATATACAGGATCCTTCGATTTCAATTTCGTCAGGCTTCTATAGTACCGAGACTAAAAAAGTTAGAAGTTTCAATCAAACACAGTTGTTAATTATTGTTAAGGACGCATTTCAGGAAAATATTTTGATATAATATACAAAGTGCTTCAATAACCTGTGATAAACATACAAAATTTTTTTTAATGGAACCCTCTATAATTTTATATGTTGAGAACCTCCTTGGACCCCTTTATTTATTTCTAAAATATTACGGCTTTTAAACGGATAGTTTAGCAGCAAATAATTATTTCTTAAAAGAAATGTAATTTTCATTACTTTCTCTAAAGGCACGGCATAACCATAAATTCAAATTCCATGTCAAACTTGGATTCAATTCTTGTTGTAGATGGTTGGCAGATGTTCTGATTAAATTTATGATGTTTCATCTTATACAGGATGTTCAAATGTATCTTACAATTTTTAGAAAATTCCAATACAAACTCAATTTTTTAAATGAAACACCATGTAATTCATCTGCTTGATCGATAAAGAATTAAAATACGAACATTTTTTCCAATCACGTTCAAAGATCTATTCCTAAGGGTTTCGAATTAATTTATAAAATTGTTTCATACATATGAAACTGAAAAACCGTAATTTTTAGGAGGTTCTCAACATGTAAAATTATAGAAAGGGTTCCATTATTAAAAAAATTGTTGTTTGTTTGTCACAAGTTATTGAAGCACCCTGTGTGTCAAAATATGTTTCTGAAATTCGCCCTTAACAATAATTAACAACTGCGTTTGAATGAAGCTTCTGTAGATACATATATCTACACAAAATCTTTATTATGCTGTATGCATAAAATTCCGAACGAAATTTTAAAACCTGTCGGAACATTGCGGTGGGCAAAATACATACATCAATGTACTTTAAATACAAAATTCAAAATACTCATAAAAAAGTATTTGAAATACAAAATACAAAATACTTTAGGGGAAAATCATTAAATACAAAATACAAATGTATTTCAAATACTGTATTTTCAATACAAGTATTTTGTGACTGCCCACCCCTGATTAGATACATATATGAGAACTACATAAATGAATAAATAATACCTAGGTATTATTTACACGGGAATAAAATATCTTTTTCTATAACCATTTATCCATAATTGAGAATATACTCACCTTATGCACACCTCAACAATTTTCTCAATTCTTATAAAACCTTCTATAGGTACCTAGTGTCCCATTTTAATCCGCCACCTGCAATAATTCTACAACACTAGGTCGGATCAAAAAATGTCCCGAATAAAAAGTTAGCGGTTTTGAGGGGGACCTCTGATGCTGTTAACCTTGCTTCGCCCGGACCCCAGGGAGGCAACTATAAAATTTTAAATGGAAACCCCTGTTGCAAATAAAAAAAAAGTTCCCAAATAAAACCTTCATTGTATTTTATGTTCTTTCTCAATCTGCAATAAAAAATAGGGGTTTCCATTTACAATTTTAAAGTTGCCCCCCGTTTCCGTCCCACTGGGGGTCCGGGGGAGGCAAAGTTAACAGCATCAGATGTCCACCTCAAAACCGTTAACTTTCTATTCGGGACATTTTTGTTGTAGAATTATTGCAGGTGATGGATTAAAATGGGACCTCCCGTATGTATGTATGTCACTGCTATAAGCATAGAAAACACCACTTAGTAAACGAAGCTTTTGGCAAGTACAACACGTAATTAAAATTCTTAAGGGTAGAAGAAGACGGGGTGGCGTAGAAATCGATTATACAGCTCAGCCTCTAAAGCTTCTAAACAATGACATTAAAATTTACCTCCACATTTAAGTGGTCGCGAAAAGCTTCTACTCAAGTTTATTTTCGTTGTTGATGTATTTGTGCTTTCTTCTAAATGATCACGTTATACGCTTTGGTTTTCCAAGCTTACTTTTTTGTGGTGTAAGCTAGCGAGAATTACCGATAGCGATATTTGCATGCCAATTTTATTTCTTTCGTTTTCACGTTGTTTGTAAAAGAAATGTGTACATGTGCGTATTCCTTATAAGTGCTCCTCCTATCTCCGGAAAGAATAAATTACACTTTATCTATGTTTTCCATAACAAAGAATTCTTTTTCGGAATTTGCTTATAAATGGATCTTCTTTCCCTTTCATGCTATTTTCTTATTGTATGTAGGTATTTCAATTTGATTCACTTCAATTTAGGTAAGATGCGAAATCATTATTAGGTAATGTAATATGACGGAATATATCACTAGAAACAAATTTCTCCTTCAATAACAACTTACTTTTATTGTTTTTTCGCTGTTTTATTGATTTTGGAATAGGAATATAGGACGGTGCTTTAGACAATGTCTCGTATCATATTCTTAAAAAAAAACTTAAAAACATTTATAATCAAAACATCATTAGTTTAACAACAATAAACTCCCTTCTTTCTGATAGCAAATAAGCTATACTCACCAAGTGTGTAAATTCCTTACAGTACAACGAGGAGTACCATATGAATCTATGTTCTTGGTGTTCATTTTAGGTACCTCGACTGCTCAGAGATAAATTACAGCAAATGAGAAATCCAGTTTCCCAAAAAGATAGTGCCCGCCCACTCGTCGACACTTTTTAAAAACCTAATGCATTACCCAGCTACATTTTCTGACTTGTCGACAATGCAGCATGTGTTTGAAAAAGATTAAGCAAGATAGCTGACCGTCAAACGGTGGAAACTTTCGACAATGCTTGCGATATAATACCTTAAAAAAACTTAAGCCTTCTGCTGGAATAAATAACATATTATTAACTAAATTACTATTAATTGAATTCATGCCTTTCAAAGACGAATTGACTTTAACTTAATCGCTTCTTCAAAAATTTACCCGGTTTGATAAAAAATGATAAGAAATTGATCAAGTTTATTTTGGGAAGAATAGCGGTCTGTTGTGACAGATGAACTTTTACTTAATGTGAATGGCAAAATCAGAGGAAATTTCCTTATTCCGCACAGTGTTGTACTGAATTGTGACCAACAAGCTCGTCTATCACAAAATGTGTGTTCAATGGATTTCAAAGGTCTGACTGATGTCCACAAAACGAAGGGGGAGGAATGAGAATTAAGATGCAGACGAATTTAATTGTAACACGGATTTCATACGTCAAAGTGGAGAAAAAAACTAATGGAATTCACATTAGCTTACCACTTGACCTTTTTAAATGGTTCCGCACATTTCTACACGAAAACTGATAACTACTCTTTTTTGGGACAGAAAAGGACTCAGTTTGGTAGAAGGAGGTACTATAATAAACTCCAACGTTTGCCCTGAAAAAAATAGTTGAAAGTTGTAGATTTAATGAAATGTAATAATAGTAGTTTACGTAACAAGTCCCGAAAGTGATCTTTTACTGGACAAGTAGGTAAATTACAGGACGAGCCGCAGGCGAGTCCTGCAAGCCTGCGAGTCCAGTAAAAGCACTTTTGGGACGTATTACGTACAATATTTTTTTAAAAATCGGCCAGAAACGGGCAGAACAATTGACCGTTCTAGGCCGGAAAGTAAAAATGAGTCCGGTAAAGTAAAAATGAGTCCGGTAAAACCTTTTACCGGACTATCACAATAACTTTCTCGCTCGGTCCGACAAAATGACATTTTCTGGCCTAAAAATAAACCGGAAAGTACTACTTTCTGGCCGATTTAAAAAAAAACTTATAAGTGTATTGGCATTATTTATAAGTATAACCAAACGGAACTTTCCGAACAGAAATAGTACAATAACAAAGCCTTCTAGTATGGTTATAGAGTTGTCTAGTATTTTGATCGCGAATAAAAATCTTACATATTAAAAATTACACGTATTAAAAAATGTATAGAAAATAATCTGAAAGGGTGGAAAATACCTTCAATTTGAAATAAGATCCACAAGTTAAATTGCTTACATCTATGATAGATATACCATAATAAGTTTAGAAAATCCACATTTTGGTATCTATAAAATAATTTATAAATAAATTCAACGTAAATAAGGGGAAATGACGGAACACTTGATAAGTATAGCAACCTTGACAGTGACAATGAAAAATTGATAATGTTCCGTTTCCGAAAATACTTCGTTTATCTTACGTTACTTTTTACGCATTTTTATAAATGTGCCTACATCACGTAATCACAGTTAAGTAAAGGTTTAATAAAATTCCATTTATAGATGACTTCAAAATCTAATTAATCCTTTAATTAACAACGTTCATGAAGTATAGGATTGTTCACTACCTTATTACTTATACCGGGCGTCTCACATAGAACCGGTACGCCTCACTGCATTCATTACATTACATTATACAGGGTATACCACGGAACCGGTTCATTAGAAGTTTCTGGGGTCCCTTATTAGTTATGAATTTGAAACTTTCAGGTTAAGGATAACCCATAGCCTTCTTTTGTTCTAAAATATTGTCGATGTTGTACAACTTCCGGAAGGACCGGAAGTCGCCATTCATCTTCTTATTTTAAATAATGGAACCCCCTGTATATTATTGCATTTTTCGATTATACAATCGATTCTGTGTTAATCTGTATTAGATTATCCTATGCCTATCTTCAACTGTTTTTGAGATATTATGATTTTTTTGAAAAATTTGCGCTTTGCGGAGGGATGTTTAATAGCCCACCTTTTGCTCTTCTTTGAACGCAAAACATTCATACTTTACAAACACGAAGTAAAACCATAAGGGTTCACAAAATGCATTTGCAAACCTATCACAGATTATACAGGGCGTTCAAAATTAGTGGCAAAGTTAAAAAACTTCAAACACCAAAAAGTCATTTTTTTCAAATGGAACACCCCGTATATTTTTACATATTTGGAAAGCGATTTAATTTACGCATCGATAAACTATAGGTATCCCTATACCTATCTTTAGCGGTTTTGTAGTTATTAACACTTTTTATCTAATATTGATTAAAACTGCACTCAAAACCTATGCACATTTGAAAGTAGGCTGTGAGTATGCGAAAATAAAATACGGTAATGAACGTCTAACAGGGTTGAGTGCAAGAACAGGTCTCTACTTTTTTTGTAGACACCTGAACTCCCTTCTTTTGAGAACAAGTGTGCAGTTTTAACGTATTTTGAACAATCTTATGTAATTTAATAGTTTGCTCTCAATAAAAGGTATTATTATTATTATATGTAGGTACTTCAGTTTTTATCGATACTTAGGCCAAGCCTGGTTAACTAACCGCACGGATCGAAATCAAGTAAGTATTATTATTATTATTATTAGTATGATTAGACAAACGAATGTTTATCTGGATGTCATGCTCATTAAAGCAAACAGGTGGTAAACAGTAAACAATTTTATAAAATGGAAGCAGTTAACGCATATTCCAATACTGATATTTTGAATTTATTTTATATCCATTAAAGTCATTCTTATTTATTTGTTGTATAAATAAGATCATTAAATTCGTTTTGTAAAAGTAATTGTTTTTCCTGTTGTCATACTCACAGCCTGCTTTCAAATGTGCATAGGTTTTAAGTGCAGTTTTAATCAATATTAGATAAAAAGTGTTAATAACTACAAAACCGCTAAAGATAGGTATAGGGATACCTATAGTTTATCGATGCGTAAATTAAATAGCCTTCCAAATATGTAAAAATATACGGGGTGTTCCATTTGAAAAAAATGACTTTTTGCTGTTTGAAGTTTTTTAACTTTGCCACTAATTTTGAACGCCCTGTATAATCTGTGATAGGTTTGCAAATGCATTTTGTGAACCCTTATGGTTTTACTTCGTGTTTGTAAAGTATGAATGTTTTGCGTTCAAAGAAGAGCAAAAGGTGGGCTATTAAACATCCCTCCGCAAAGCGCAAATTTTTCAAAAAAATCATAATATCTCAAAAACAGTTGAAGATAGGTATAGGATAATCTAATACAGATTAACACAGAATCGATTGTATAATCGAAAAATGCAATAATATACAGGGGGTTCCATTTAAAATAAGAAGATGAATGGCGACTTCCGGTCCTTCCGGAAGTTGTACAACATCGACAATATTTTAGAACAAAAGAAGGCTATGGGTTATCCTTAACCTGAAAGTTTCAAATTCATAACTAATAAGGGACCCCAGAAACTTCTAATGAACCGGTTCCGTGGTATACCCTGTATTATGTTAATTCCTCAACCAAACAACTTCCTATGTAAATATGGGATTAATATGGCATAGGCCAGACTTACCCGTTACAACAAGTGCTGAAAGTGGTCTCCACCGGATTCCAGGCATCCCTCCGCTCTTACGAGAATGTTCTGGTTGACACGTTGTATTTCTTGAAGCGGGATGTTACTTATCTCATTACTAATGTTCTCTTTAATCTATCGTCCGAGGGTTGTTTGCATAAACTTTGTTTTTTCAGAGCTCCACATAAATAAAAATCGCAGCGGCGATCGCGGAGGCCACAGGTTTTTGCTGACAAGCCTGTTTTCAGGAATCACTATGCTGATGGGCCATAGCCTGGTGGGATGTGGCACCATCTTGTTGGAAGACGCCACACTCCTTTTTATTTTCTGTTAATTGTGCAAAGAAAGTGTCAAAGATCTCCAGATATCTTGCAGTGTTAATCGTATCATTGCAAAAAATCGGATAAGCGATAACGCGCATTCCTGACACTGTACACCATACGTAGGTGAAGAGGTTCTTCATGCACAATATGTGTGTTATTCTGCGGCCAATATCTGCAATTCTGTGAGTTAACATAACCAGACAGATGAAACCAGGCTTCATCTGTCATAAAGAAGAGCAATGGGTCCAAGAAACCGTCAACGATTGAAGATAAGAGCCAGTTGTTTAAATGTTAACCTACAATTTATGGTCAATATTGGACCCCCTTTAGGTAAGCTATTTGTCGGTGTTAGTACGATTCTCTAATGTTAATAATTTGTATTGTAGATAACCACATGCTACTATATGTAAAGTTCACATTTGTATTTGGCTTGAAAATGAGAATTTAACATTCTCGAAACATGTCACCACCACACATGTCAATTAATCACCCTTAATTGATTAAATTCATTTGAGGGGGAAGGTAGTGTATTTATTTCACCTTTATATATCCACCCCTTAGAGATTATCGGATCTTACAAGATGATTCAAATACATACCTAGCAAAAGAACATTCAATAAATTACCTAGACAAGCATATAAGCTTAAGGCTATATTTCACTTTGCCACTATTTATGAAAGGACGCAGTTTGAAAAATTAGGTTTTTACTGGATTACAAAAAAGTAATTTTGTGAATTGTAAAATACTTAATAATGTGCAGAATTCGCTATCTGAAAAAGAGACAAAGGAAAGTGCTTACATTCAGTATTTATCATTACCTATTTGTTCGTTCATAGATGCCGCCTATATTTTTAGAGCCAAACGTACGTGATTAGTACAAACGAAATTTTATGAGAAAACTATAATAATGAAATATGTGGGTTGCAACTCTCACAAAGGCGAGAAGGTGTTCCTTCGCTGTCGCTTCTGTATGTGTTTGTGTAGGAATAAGTAATAAAACTGTAACGTATTATCGATCGTAGACATGTTTATATGTTTTGACCAAAAGGAGAACTACTCTGCTTAGGTGACGAAGTAGACCATTTTATGGAGTATGTAGAAAATCAAGTTTAAATTTCGTTTGTATACGTGTTGGAAGAGCTTAAGGATTTGTAAAAGCTATAAATACTAATAAAAGTTGTTTGGAATTGGTTGCTATGTTGTTGAAGAGTATTTGAATATTTTGCGAAAAACGCAATTTATACAAGCTCATATGGTGAAAAAGGCGTGAAGGTATGTATCGGTGATACATAATATCTTCAATAGGTCAGTAAACATGTAAAGTAACCAAAAATTAAGTAAAATCGTCTTTCACGTTACCTACACAAAAGGGTAGATGCTGATAAAAGCTGAAAAAGAAATTCAAACTCCGTTTTGCCAAATAAAACTTCTCTACTAAAGCTTTTGTATTAAATAAATGTGCAGAACACGACTCTGATTAAATCGGGAATTGTGTTAGCTTTTTAAGCTCGAAAAATCGGAATAATGCTTCGCTAAACAATGTTGTCCTAGTTACTGTTGAAAATATTATCAGATATACCTTCAAATTGCAAAATAATATAACCTTCGGGGAATTATATCTCGGAATAATAAACAAACAGAAATATATAAAGTTTCATTAAAAAGTTAAATCCTCAAGAAAATTTATTTATGAATTGCCGTAGGGTAAGTGACCTATGAAACTTATTTGCGCATGTACAGTCAGCTAGTTACCTGACGACCCAATTTTCTGAATGGAGCATCGATATATTCTCCCGTTTCTCGGAAGGGGCGAAATTCATTTATTGTAGGTCATAGGAGGTGTAAATTAAAGGAATGAGTTGTTTATGGTTTTCTTATTGTCTCCTATTTACACGAAAACAACAGTTTCATTTCAAAGAGCTTTTACGTAACAGCGTTAATTAACTGTTGTATAATTAAAAACGTCGTCCTTGTTGGCGAAAGACATTTTTTATTGTTTAAAAGACACGTATAATGCTTATAATAAGTTTTCTGAAAGAAAGGAGGCGTAGTTCGGGAAGTTACATAATGAAGTTGAGAAAATGATAAAGGCTTTACGTTTATTGCTTATCTCGACAATAACAAACCTGTGTAAGGGACTATTTTTTTAACACAAAGGAAAAGAATGGCTTACCAAAAAAAGTAATGGTGGTGTAAAAATCATCATATTATGTTACCGAGCGAATTAATGGCGAAAGACGAAAGAAAAAAGTTTTCACATTTCAAGTTATTTACTTACACCTATTTACGTAGAAAGAAAATGTATTAATACTAAACCAAAAGGACGCTAATAATTACATTATTATTATTATTATTATTATTATTTGATCATAACGTCCATAACTTAAACGTAATCACAAAAAATATGAAGAGATACGGTAAAATAGTGACAGATGAAAACATTGTTGGTGTGAAGAAGATTATGGAAGCAGATAACAGAACTAGTTACGTCGTATAGAGGGTCAACCCTCATCTGTGAAAACAATAATACACGAACACTTTCATCTGCAAAAAGTCGTAAGTCGTTTTGTACATCCTACTCACCGAATTTGGCTATGTGCGACTTTTAGCTGGTTTCTTTTGGGCTAAAAATGGACCCACGAGGAAGAACTGCTAACGCCGCTTGGCTTGGAGTATTTAAGCAATGGAAGGAAAGAATGACTAACTGCATTATAGCAGAAGGCTATAGCTTTAAAAGTTTTAAAGGCGCCCGATGGAAACAACACTCTCTCACTAAAGCTTATGATTTGTGTTTCGCACCGGATTTTAGTCAATAAATTGAGACAATATAATTTTGATCGAAATAGGTGTGAGCTCATTAATTCATTCTTATCAAATAGAGTGCAACATGTGACCGTAAATAATTAGAAATCCGAGGTGAAACGTCTGACAGTGGGTGTTCCTCAAGGATCCATTCTGGGACCTTTATTGTTCCTCCTATATATATACATTACTTGCCTTTCCAAACAAACACTACAGGCAGGACAATTCTATTTGCTGATAATACGCCTTTTATAAATATATCAGAGTCACCCAGTGATTTAGCCCTTAAAGAGCAAAAGACTCTAACTGCAGTTAGAAATTGATTTTCAACTAATGAATTAACCTTAAATGTATCCAAAACGCAAAGCTTACGAATATCCTCGAAGCACACACAACTCATGGATATTAGTATTAAATTCTTAGGTGTGCAAATAGATTGTAACCTAAAATGGGACATACATATAAACCATGTGTTTACTAAACTTTGTAAAATGATGAATGATCTATTGCTTACGCAATCTAAGAACGTCTGTTTCTCACGAAGTATTAAAAATGCCATACCTATTACTCACTCGTTCAGTCTCATTTGTCTTATGTAATCTTAGCATAGGGTCAGTCATCTCACACAAAACGACTCTTTGCATTACAGACACGAGCTCTTCTTTAGAAATTATAATCCTACCTTGTTTATATACAGGTGGGCCATTGAAAAGGTAACACGCCTGTTTTGGGACACAGGTTTCTTAAAAAAATGCTCGAACACGTCGATTTTTTATTTTTCGGGGACAACTTTTGATGTCAAATTTGACTTTGTCAGGTCAGCCCCCTAGCCCCAGCAACCCCTAACTCAAGAATTTAAATAGGGAAAGGGAATCGAGCGACCCCTCATTTGAAGCGTCTTTTAATTCTATATTCAACAGTACAAATGAAAACTAGTTTTATTCAATTTTTTTTCGACCCGATGAATAGCACCCTCCAGATTAACTAAGGTGGGGGTGTTGTTTAGGAAAAATCCTGAAACACGCCACCTTAGACCTTTTGAACGGCACATTTTGATGTCAAATTTGACCTTATCAGGTCAACCCCCTAACCCCAGCAACCCCTAACTCAAGAATTTAAATAGGGAAAGGGTGTCGAGCGACCCCTCATTTGAAGCGTCTTTTAATTCTCTATTCGACAGTATGACCGAAATTAGTTTTATTCAATTTTTTTCCACCCTCATGAAAAGCACCCTCTAGATTAACTAAGGTGAGAGTGTTGTTTAGGAAAAATCCTGAAGTGTGCCGTTCAAAATATCAAAGGTGGCGTGTTTCAGGATTTTTCCTAAACAGCACCTCCACCTTACTTAATCTAGAGGGTGTTTTTCATGGGGGTGAAAAAAAATTGAATAAAACTAATTTTCATTTGTACTGTCGAATAGAGAATTAAAAAGACGCTTCAAAGGAGGGGTCGCTCGACTCCTTTTCCCTATTTAAATTCTTGAGTTAGGGGTTGCTGGGGTTAGGGGGTTGATCTGACAAAGTCAAATTTGAGATCAAAAGTTGTCCCCCAAAAATAAAAAATCGACGTGTCCGAGCGTTTTTTTAAGAAACTTGTCTAAATGTCCCAAAACAGGCGTGTTACCTTTCCAATGGCCGACCCTGTATATTTCATTGCCTAAATCACATTCATTCAAAGTAAGAGCAATACAAGTGCCATGATCAAATTCATACGCACAATACGAGAAACAAAACTAATGTATACCAAAATAATTTCAAAATCTCTAAATGCAGGTTTTCGTTGAACTATTATTGTATCAAATTATTCAATGTTCTACCTTGTGACCTCAGAATACTCCCACAAACTCAATTTAAAAGAGCCATCAAACAGATTTTAATTAAGAATGCATTCTATTCAGTGGATGTATTCTGGGAGCACAAATTCAAATTTTTTTTTAATATTTACACTTAGAATGATAGGATTAATTAAAAAAAAATGTATCTTAAACTTAATTTTAATTTTTATTTTACTTTAATTTTAAACTTAATTTTAATTTTAATTTTTATTTTACTTTAATTTTAATTTTAATTTTAATTTTAATTTTAATTTTAATTTTAATTTTAATTTTAATTTTAATTTTAATTTTAATTTTAATTTTAATTTTAATTTTAATTTTAATTTTAATTTTAATTTTAATTTTAATTTTAATTTTAATTTTAATTTTAAATTCTTTGACCTCTACAACAGATTGCTTCAAGTAAGCTAGTCACTAACGCATATTATACATGTATGACAAGTGTAAAGTACTTTGTATTGTTTAACACAATAAAGTTATCTTATCTTATCTTATCTTATTAATAAGGAATACGTTTGATTAATTAGATGCTATTCTATACCTTCTTTTAAGTAATAAGGCAGGTAGGTAATTTAAAATTTGTATTGGATTTATTAAAGTGTATAAGAAATTCAAAAAATTTCGAATAATTGTAATTATTCCTTAGTGATCCCCTGAGTTAGTTAACTTTACAGATTTGAATTATTTATTGGAAAAATATTATTATCAATGAGATTCACGTTTAATGTTGCAAGATGTTTGATAGCTTGTAGTATCATTAGTCCCTCTGGGGAATTATGGCCTACTAACTGGGATTAATTCCCAAGAAGCACATAATTCTCATTGGATTTTAGTTACCAGCAGGAAGTAAAGTACGTTCCTAAGACAAACTAGAACAAGTATCGTAAATTATTGATTAATGTAGCCATTCCGCTATAATTATAAATGAGTTAAGTAAATATTTGCTCAAAAATAGAAGATCAAGACGCATAGAAAGGCATAACATGAATTTTTTAGAAACAAAAAGGAATTAGTCATGATTTAAACGTGATCAATATACAAACGTTAACTGTACGGGAAGTTAATAAACATCACCCAGATTCCACGTAACATTCTTTTACAGTTTGGAAATTATAATCTACGTGTTGTTTCACAAATATGCTACTGGCCTTTAGTCCTCGATTTTCGATTCCACAGAAATTTCCACGATTTGCAAATTCTCTCATTACAAAGTATCAGTGCTATTCATCAAGTGAAAGGGGTAAAAGCACGCGGTAAAGCTACAACTATTCATTCTACCCTGTCTCTCAGGGATTAAATGTCGAGGTCTCCTAATATAACGATGAGTTCAATAATTATAAATCGTCATTTATTTCTAACCGCATTTAGAATCTATTCCTTCCCTTTTCCTTGATGCTTCCTTTTTCATTAATAAATTAACTTGCTAAATCAGTAGGTATTTGTTAAGCTTTAGATTCTTTTTTCTTTCACGCAATTACGATCCATTTACGCTTTCCAACTCATTTGCCTTAACTACTTTTAATACTTTAATCTGTTTTCATTTTACCATTCTTTCCGACATTTAATAATTTAATAACTCTCTCGTTAACCCATAACGTTGATATTACTGTGTCCACTGTATTTGATTGAGTATTACAGCGACAACTACCCTCGTATGAGTCTATATTATTTTTTTCAAGACGTTCAGATATGATTAATCAAAAGTAGCTTAAATTCCTATATGTCTTATCTGTTAATGCGTGTCAATGGTTTATGATGTTCGTGCGGTTAAAAGAAAATCCCTCTAATAATAATAGATAGATAAACCACAGAAAAATACGCTATATAAATTCAATTAAAGGCTAATTTATTCTGAAAGTGTAAAAGTAGGGCTGCTGAGTTTTATTATTAATGCGATCTTTAGATTTGTCGAATAAACAAGATTTGAAAAAGAAAAGAAATAAAAGAAAAGTAATTGAATATTTCTCCCTTATAAAATTAGATGCTAGTTAATCGCGTTATTCTTTTCCATTTATAACTTCTATACTGTTTACTTTCACAAAAATAGTTCCGCTTCTAACTTTTTTTTTGAAAAGAAAACCGAAATGTAATTGTGTTTAGTATTTTCGTGATTTTGGTTTACGAGTGATGCTTTAAGTGCCTGAAATACTAATTGTATACAGATCAAATATGTAAAGTATAAATTTTTGTATTATTCAGCACCAATCTTTTCAATAGCTTGAGGAAGACCGAAGTTTCAAATGTACGAAAATGGTGTCATTACTGAAGTAGGTAGTTACCTCTCCGTTCGCTTATGTTTTGTTCCCAAAAACCATTGATTTATGCATAGTTTTGGAATTATGACTATAAATCCTATTACTCATAGTATAAAAAGTTGTAGATGTAGGTATATGCTATGTGGTAAAAAATTATGAAGCAATGCCACCAAAACGTACGCAATGTTGAAGCAATTTTATGGCGATGGCTTTGTTTATCAAAATGATTTCATTGCCTAAAAGTGAAATCTACTGTTGGAATGCCAATATCGTTGGTATTGCTATTTAACTCTTACAAAGAGTATGTTCAAAAAAAGTGTAAGTATCAGGATATTTGTTCTTCATCAATTGAGAGATTATAAAACATTGACTTGTATAGCAGAACATGATCTTACCTTCTCGAAATCGATTGTGACTGCAGCCGAGACCCACACGCCCGTGTCAATAGTGAATACAATTGACATTTTGTTCTCAAGCAATTAGCCAATCTTCCACAGACACTAGAAGCTTTCAGGAATGAATTACAGATTGCCTGGGAGGCAATAACTCACGAAGAAATCGACCACTTGATGGAATCCATGCCAAGAAGGGTGCGGGAGTGTGAAACTAATTCATTTAATTCATAAAAAATGCCTTTATCTTTTGTTTACTTTCTTTGAAACTTTTATCGATTAGGTACTACCTTTGACTAGTTAAACATTTCTGCCAAGTTAAGTCCAAAAATTCTAACACCTTCTTGGTCACAGAGTATATTTATGTTTCCGCGGGTGTTACGAGGGTCGATCCAGAAGGTTTCCATCAATTTTACAAATAGACAAAATTGTTTATTCTCAAAGACATTTAGATCGTTGGAAAGAAGAAAGTTTTCTCTATTTCTCTACATAATCGCCATCCTTGTCTGCCCATTTTTGCAGACGGTACTCCAATTTCTGTATCCAATGTCGTAGAACTGCGACGCCAACCCGTTGAGGAAGCGTTCCCCTCTTCTTTGATGTCATCGTCGCTCCGAAAGCGTTGGCCTCTGAAGTGTTCCTTTAACGTGAGGAACAAGTGATCATAACTAGGCGCGAGGTGGGTGGAGCATAACAGTCCGCCGAAAGTGTGTAAAAAGTTCCTGGGTTTGACGGGAGACGTGAGGTCGGGCGTTGCCGTGAAGCAGATTTACACCGGCTGCCAGTCGTCCTCGCCGGCAGATCTGGATAGCTCGCCTGATTTTTCTTAATGTTGCACAATAACTGTCTGATTTGATCCCACATTCCATGAAATCGATAAGCAGTGTCCCCTTTCGATCCCAAAAAACAGTGGCCATGACTTTGCCAGCAGTAGGAGTGACCTTGAATGACGTCACTGTTTGGCTTTTTATCTCGTTTCAGGGGTGAAATGAAACACAAACGTTTCGTCTCTCGGAACAATGGAATCCAACAATCCTTCCTTATCTTCTTGACACTTTTGTAGGGACTGGCGAGCACAGTCAAGGCGTTTTTCCTTGTGTTCTGATGTCAATAACCAGCAAGCACAACACTTGTGATACCCCAATTTTTAAAGCTTTTTCCACTGTTCTTTAAGAACTCCCAGGAGGGGACGGTGATCCTCCTGTTTTGAAGCACTTCGCGTTGGACCATCTCGATAACCGCTTCCGAAACGGATGATCTTCCATTCCGTCCTTCATCGTGAACTTCTTTCCGACCGGCACTTAACTCCCTGCATAACTCTCGGACGTGTTGAACGGACATACACTTCTCGTCATACACCTCTGTCAACCTGACGATGAATATCTAGGGGTGGAGTCCCTTTGGCGTGCAAAAAACAATTTACGGAACGAATCTCGCACTTGGCGTGATCAACAATGGGAACCTCCATCTCGGATGGCTGCTGAGCCAAGATTGAGCGCCACAGCGCAACGCGGCCGGGGGAATCGCGAGTGCGGGAACAGACGCGCACAGCTCTGTTGTTGGATTTCGCGTCGCACCTTCCCGTGCGGCTGGAGCTCTTATGGGAACGTTATTTCTGGATCGACCGTCGTATATATGTAGTAAAAATTCGTTCGGGTTTCGTCACGTATTGATTTTTATTTAGTATGGTTCCTAATCGAACGACCGTTAAATCTACGACGTGTCGACCGAATCTCGTCTACCATTCTGAAGTCTTACTCTGTTGCTCGTAATTGGAACTCGGTTACATTTGGGTTTGAAAGTGTTTCAACTGCGGTGACTGAATACTCATCTGAGACTACACTAACATATTCGTGACTACAGAACATACCGATTCTTAAGTTGATTGGCAAGATATCATACGTTTAATTATGATGACGAAAATCAGGGGTTATAAAAAACTAGCATACTGATATTGTTTTTGAAGAATTAGAAATTAATTGCATTTGCAAAGAGCTCAAAACGTCTTTAATATATTCACGGATGGGTTGAGTCCTTCAGTGTAATAAGTAACAATATTACCGTTTTAAATTATTTTCGTTTAAAGCGACAAATGAAATTGCGAGCAGTTAATATGAAGTAAGAAAGAACCATGTCTGGCTGTTTAACGGACAATAAGGATGAGACCCTTAAAGCGCCTTTTTTTGTTTTATGTTATATTAATGCTTGAAGAAGAGTTTATGAGGAAGCACCTTTAAATGAATTAAATTCTACCTAATTTTGTAGATATTGGTCTGTTTCGACGTGAACGGAACAGGCGTATTGTAAATTATCAACGCAATAACATCTCATCTCATATGCACACCCACACACTATACACTGTGGCCCGAAATAAAGGAGTACATTTTTTAATCTGAAATAACTTTTTTGTTTTTAGGGCGATTTATTTTCTTTTTACAGGGTTAATACCTCAGCATGTCCCCAATATGAGTGCAAATTTTGGTATAAATAAAATGTACAGGGTCGGACTTACAAATTTTTTTCTTTAATGGTGCATTTGTGATCGTTGCAAATGAAACATGTTTTAGCTAAATTTGAACTGATATGCTCTTTTGGTACGGTAAGTACCCAGAACACTTCCGTACAAACGAAATTCTCCGAAATTGTAGGATTTGCGAAATATCATTTTTTTATTGAAATAAGGAAATAATACATTTTATTAAATAACACAAATTATAACTAAGAAAATTAGCTACATAATTTATAACTTAAAGTAAAATATTATGAATGTGGCCACCATGATTGTTCACCACTTCTTGTAGCCTTCTGCGCCATAAATTGATGGCCCCATTTATTGTACGCTGTTCAAAGTTGTTCCATACAAACTGCATTTGTTCGAAGAAATGGCAGGAAAGATGTAATTTAGTGCTAAGGAGCTTCCGTTTTAGTGAAGATATTAGAAAAACATTTAAATTTACATAAATATTAAAATTCGATATTTTTCTTTAGTTTATGGCTAATGCGCGTACTTAGTACCATTTAAATAAAAAAATGATATTTCGCAAATCCAACAATTTCGGAGAATTTCGTTTGTACGGAAGTGTTCTGGGTACTTACCGTACCAAAAGAGCATATCAGTTCAAATTTAGCTAAAACATGTTTCATTTGCAACGATCACAAATTCACCATTAAAGAAAAAAATTTGTAAGTCCGACCCTGTACATTTTATTTATACCAAAATTTGCACTCATATTGGGGACATGCTGAGGTATTAACCCTGTAAAAAGAAAATAAATCGCCCTAAAAACAAAAAAGTTATTTCAGATTTAAAAATGTACTCCTTTATTTCGGGCCACAGTGTACAGTGTGGAACAGTCAAATGGAATAAATTCAATATTTCAAGCATTGTGCATATTTATAAAAAATTCCGAAACACGTCAATTTTGGATTTTAAAATTGCTTCCGACTTCGTAAAAATGTTAACCCCAAATTTAATATCCTTAGAGTGAGGATTATAACCCTTACATGTTTAAATAGGAAGGAGGGACTTGTCATACATTATTTAAAAGGTCGCTCTTCATTGTCTATTCAAAAATTTAATTGTTAATGCATCAATTAATATCTATGAAAAAAAATGAAATCATTTGATTGACGTAGGTAATCCGCTACAGAGCTTGGGAGCTTTTAATAGGTAGAGCCGTTTATTAGTTCTAGATAATGTAACAAAACAAAAAAGAACCAGAAACTGAATGTAGTACATGTTCAAATGCTCGTCTCGGACATGTTGGCAACATCCTAATCGGTGGTGTGACTAACATAATCGCAAACATTATTCTTCTCCTTAAATCAGCTAAATCTAGTACTTTAGTTTTGTATACCACACTTTTCACATATCCCCATAAGAAGAAGTGCCATACACTGATTAGGTAATGTGGCTGTGCTGCATCTTGCTGGACCCATCGTAGGTGTTGGATCTTTTTGGTTTACCGGATCAGTATTTGCCAAAGTTGGTACATATACGACATTATTTTGGGGCATTTGTAAATAATTCTTTCCATTTCTCCAGCAATCCCTAAGGTTAGAAACTTTACACAATAACGAATTTATTTCATTTGGCTGTTCCATATTGTATACATATAAAAGTCAAAAAATTGTAAAGCAGACCTTTTCGAATCAAAACTAAAACCGTTGGTCTCGTGGTGATCTGAAATATGGAGTAGAACTATGGGGCTGCGCCAGCAAGTCTAATCTTGGCATCATTCAAAGATGTCAGTCTAAAATTTAAAGAATAATAACCAACGCGCCATGGTACACGAAGACCTTAAAATTCCACTAATAGCAATTAAATTATTTAAAAGTCCACATCATAACAACCCATTAATATATCAACTCCCTCATCAACAGGTCGTCAGGAGACTCAAAAGATGTTGGGCCACTGATCTCTAATCAAGAGGACCCATCATTGGAAGGGCTCTCATCACGTCATTTAGAGGTCATCAATTTAGCTTATAGAATATTATATGTGTGTATATTGTCGATCCTATCTCAAATAAAAAAAAAGCATTATATGTATGTATATTAGATGCAATGTGTTCAAATAAGTCACTAAATACATTGTGCAATGATTGAAGTTTTAAATAATTATAGCAGGTAATGTAACAATTTTGTAAAATTTGCTTTTCAATAAAGGTACGTAACTGTTCAACTATTCAACATCATTTTCTTCATTCACATTAAGAATATAAATTTATTTAAGCAAAGGATACAATGAGGCTTCGAGCATAGTAATAGAGTTCGCCTGAACGAACTTTAAAATTCATTAAACAGGACAAAATCAACAAGGATGCAAATTTCTATTAAGTAGATATAATAAGGACGAAGGAAACCTTGACTATAAATGCCAAGCTTAACATAATCGACTCGATTTATCTGTACGGTGAATTCTAAATCAGTATGTTAATTTTAAAGCAGTTTATCATTAAATAAAGTTTTCAACAGAGTTGTTAATCACGAACGAGATACAATTAACAATCTACCAACCGCTACGTTTATTGAATAATAACAAGGAAACAATATTTGATTAATGCTAAGTGTTTCTTAGTGTTAGCACTCTAATATTTCTATTCCAAAATACAACAACAAGCATCTTATACCTATATTTTACTAAACTCATAAAATCAGGAAACTCATAAAAAAGAAAAATTGGAAAATTAATGCTATGAATTTAATGTTTCTGAGTTTTCTGGATTCTTTATGAATTTAAAGTTGGTTTTACATCGTGTTTTTGCATAAATGTTTTATTATGAAACGTTTTGTGTGGTAATGTAGTTGTGTACTTCATAAAACACAAAAATGTTCATGCTTTATGTGTACAAATTGTAACGTTAGGTATTACTGTTTTTCCCTATACCACAAGAAGGTAAATTATTTCATTGCGATTACAACAAAGAAAAGGTAATGCACCTTTATATTAATTGCGTTAATTAATTTGCACGTTAAATTAACCGGTATTAGGTTCCGCTTAATTAATATCGCTGTTAGGTAACTTTATCAATGTTGAGAATAAATAATTTCCTTTTTGCTTTCGTCTCCCGACTTTCTTGTCTTTCATTTTAATGAAAAGGCCTATACGTCCAACTCGAACAAACTTAATTTTACATTATATTCACGAGGCGTTATTGACACACAATAAAAACATTTTCCATTTTGTCTATGACGTAAGAGTAATAATCAAGGGAGAATAATTGCAAAAAAGGGTTGTATCAAAGAGTATTTTACCGAGTAAATTTGGGTTGTTTAATAAAAATCTGATGCCTTGCAATTGCTAAAGGAAACATAAGAGTTTAAACAACACAAAATTACTCGGTATAAATACAAACCTCGAGTGTTATTCCGCAGGATAATTTAACGAAGTACAGAAACATCAATGTAGTTCAATATGTGGGTAGTTTGTATTTAAACACTAACAAATAAAACACATTTTTATTTGAACGTACAGTTGTTAAACACACAGGGAACACTAATGTTATTACAGGTGCTACAGTTAACTGTTTCTGTAATAGAAGTTGAATTTTGTTATTTTTCCAAACGAATCGATTGAATAGGTAATGACGCATGATGGTCTTTGTCAACTTGTAATTATGGTTTTATTGATGATGAATTGCTGTGTCCTGTAATTTCTGTTAGAGCTTCTTCTTCAATTCCACTTTTACTTAATTTGCTAAGTGATACCGCTCGATTTGAGTGATTTGTCACTTTAACACGTTTAATATCTATTCTAATGCGTTGCGCTGAGCCTTTAGTTTAGTCCATTTGGAAGTTTCATTGATTCCAAATCTTATACCTACCAACCTTTAGAATTTTTCTTATTCCAAAATGTATTTGGTGTAAGAAGTAATCTGTACAGTGTTATAAAAGCGGCTCGTTCCTCCATTAACTTTTTTTAATTAAGCGTTACTGGGCAAATATCTTGTTCTAAAATATTAGATGTAATCCATTTGCTGTCACATAATTTGTTGTCACCACCTTGCCTCCTTTTCGAAAATAGACGATTATATTCGATACGTCCAGTTTCTTTTCCATTAATTTCAATTTCGGATTCGAAATAAATGGTGAGTTGCTTCTCCTCAGCGCCAAGGAAATTCATACGCCAAAATGTGATATAATTTCTTTTGAAGACCGCCCGGTTCATTTTCGTCATATAATCTGGTCATTCCAAATACTTCAGATTTATTAAGAGCTGATGCACTGAATTTTCTCTTTTCGGGGTGTGCTTGTAGAAGTGCAGCTCGTGAGGTATTAAACTGAACGTCGGCGAAATACAATATTTAACTCGTTATAAGTCATGTTCCACTTTATTGTTTTAACTATCACTTCTTTGTAGTCTTCTCCGTTACCTTCTCGCATATTGCAATATAGCATTCAATTTACCGAAGGAAGGATCTCGCTCTAAATTTATAGCCACCAGATGAATGATTGGCTCGCAACTGTGTTAGCAGACACACCTTGAATTATCGTTCGTAAAGTCACCAAATCGACTCATTCTTAAAATAACACAATGATACAATAAATTATTGACAAATGTCAAAATTGTCAAATTATTTATATGGGAAGGGCGATAATTAATTATAAAATCAATAAGTGGAAAAACAACCACTATTAGAATGCATTTGTCGCTGTAAAAGCGACAATCTCACTGCGGTTCGTGCGATTTTTTATACATGAGTACAGTAAAACCTCGATATAACGGACCTCTATTTAACGGACTTCGGATATAACGGACAAAAAATCCGGTAAAAAAAATTTAAAAAGTCCTGTTGATATACATAAAAGAACAAATTTTACTACAAAAACACAAATTTATTTCAAGAAAATATAAAAATAAAAATACGTAATGTAATTAAGCGTGCGTTTCATTCAGTTCAAACGGATCACCTTCCTTTTACTGTACATTGACCTATATTTCTGCGATTTCAGCGTTTTCAGTACGGCCGGCTGATAACGCGGAAGAATAATGCTTACTTACTTGCTTGGCGTAGGTTTTTTGATTTACTTTAAACTTATTTTTATATAACGGACTTTCGGCTTTAACGGACACCCCCTCCCCCCAATTAGTCCGTTATATCGAGGTTTTACTGTACTGAGTAGGTATTAAAAACATTGGTCATCTCATTTTATTCTTTAGTCGCATTAAATATAAAAACCATTACGGTTTTCCATTAAACTGTCAAATTAAATTATGGGTACCTGTAACAGTAAAAAGAGAAGGTTTATCTAGTGCAATAAACCTAAATTTAGATGCGAATAAAAATTGTATGGAAACTCTAGATTAAGTATCTTCTCATTTATCCCCTACGTACATAGCGAGGTAGAAAAAGCAAACCATTTTTAGTTGAAAAGTTTTCAATGGCGAAAAATGTTTCCCAAATTTCTTTTGCCTATAAGAAAAGTTGAACACACAGCATGACAGCATGTACACAAACCATTATAACGTTGATCAGCTCATCAAATATCGTTCAAAAAGAGCAGTTAAAATGCTTGCGAATGAACAAAAAAAGGATTAGGTTTACGCGAAAACCGAATGTAGAGAATTAAATTATAACCTTCATGTAACCTTATTTCTGCAACAGAAGCCCTTTATCTTTTACTTTCTGCCGCAATATTAAAAGATCGGTGTCACACTTTAAAAGAACTTCGAGAGAATTAGGAAATTTTATAAGAGAAGGTTTCTTATTCGGACAAACAAACTGTAACATAATTATTCGTTTTAAAATGTTTAAATGTAAGAATAAATATTACAGCTACTGCTGAGAATAATCAACTAGCATGAAGTAAATGAACATAAATTATGGTTTACCACTTACGATTATGATTTGATTCCTGCAAATGCGAATTACCACGTGACATACAAAGCGTAAACATGACGGATGCCGGGGCAGTACTGAAAGTTTGTTGGGGATGGCGGGCAGCGCCTCGACGTTTTGTCGATTCATATAGTCTTGCGTCGACGTCCTTAGTTGCCACCATAACCAAAGGATTAAGCGCACTTTGTTAATCTCGCAATATACCTTTATTATATTATGTTTCTAATATGTTTATACCCATACTTTTATTTCCTAAAATTCTTTACTACAGTTCTAATATTGTGTAACATGTAAAATGAAACTCAAATTATGGTGAAATAAAAACATTTTAAAATTTTATCTCCAGCTTGGAAGAAGTAATAGGAATGCGTTACAGTTTGAGGCAATTATGTCTTCATTTGAAATTCCGTAGCAACAAAATCATGATATAATAATTTAGAATAAATGTCACGATTGTACGAGAAACGTGGCAAAATCCGCAAACTGAGTAGGTACAATATTGCTCATACGAACCGAAATAATAAACCTACGTTTAAATCACGTGATAGGAAAACGAAAACTCCTTTGTAGTATTTATACTTCACAATGAAAAATTTACCTTCCACGTCATATTACAGATCCACACTGACAGAATGTTAAAATAAAAACAAGTAATACCTATAAAATTTTTTTTAAAGTCAATTCCTACTTAGGTCAAATTTTTTTGAAAAAACTATTAACATCAAGTGTCATCCACTACAAGTGTAAAAAAATGTATTTGAACTTGAGTGGATGAATAACAAGTATTTTATTAACGATTGAAAATTTGAACAAGATAAATATGAGAGTGTGAACTAATAGTAGGAATTGAATGAATGAATAAGAGGTATGTGAACAAACATTTAACCGTATATTAGGCACACGAAAGATTGACAAGCAACTATTTGAGTGAGTGGCTACTCATTAAATTTGATTATTTATATTCTCAAAACCGTTATAACAATTTAAAAATATCTAAGTAAGTTTTTGAAGTTATTGTAACAATCATAAAAGAGGGAAAAAGAGCATTCGAAGAAAAAACCTCCCCCTTGATTCGTTTATACAGGGTGATTCGGGAGGAAATGGAAGTATTTCAAAGACATGTTCAGGAAGCTAAAATAAGCAAAATAAGCTCATATGTTCAAATCCGATTTTCATTTGTTTCAGAGATAATTAGGTTTTTCTTTTTATAAAGTTAATCAAATTTTTCAGGAGCAATACGTGCACTTGGGAACATTCCAGTTTCGCTAGCACGTCTAAAAACATTTTGAAACACTTCCCCATTAGGAATTCTTCTATTCGGAAAACGACGTCGATACTCTTCTACTGAATGAACAGAATTGCTATTACAAAATCCATAGACAAGCATCATATCAGCATATTCTCTATGACTGAAAATATGAGGCATTTTTGAAATCTTGTAAAACAACTACAACTGCCACTTTTTATGACATTAACTTAATTAATATTTTGTTTCAAATTGGCAAATAGGACAACGTTGTCATATTTAACTTTATTAACTTTTTAAAAAGAAAAACCTAATTATCTCTCAAACAAATGAAAATCGGATTTGAACATATGAGCTTATTTTAGCTGCCTGGACATGTCTTTGAAATACTTCCATTTCCTCCCGAATCACCCTGTATATTAGTTAATAATGAGACTAGATGTACGGCATGAAATTTTAAATGATCGAAATAAATTAATTGTAGGTTAGCGACATGTTTCGACTTAAAGGCATCTTCAGGCTAATAAAAGTCCTTATTGTCCCCTTTCGGAGAAATTACGTAGATACCTTTAAATGATGATAATGATAATTAATAGGAAAATTACAGATGACAATTTTACATTACCAAAAAGCGTGGTAAGCTAATATTGTTTGGTTAGGTACCTAGTATGTATATCATATACTCTTTGCTAATCAAAAAGTATACCGAGTATACGTTATACACTCTACGCTAATAGCATTAAAAAGCAACGCATTTTAAACAAGTATCAAAAGGCGCAAATTCTTTAGAATTTTAATTTCAACCAACTTCAAATCTCTAACTAATTATGGCATATACTATATACAATATATATGTATATAACTACCCCCCTCCCCACCTCAGACACAACCACGCCGGATTCTGCACAAATGAGTCATTGTTTTTCTTTCCACCCTTAAGGGAGATGGGAGTGGAGAGGGTGACGGACAATTTGTAAATCACGAAAAAATGTTAGAGGAAAAAAAAGTAAAAAAATATCGTTTTTCTGCGGACGTGCAATTTTCCCCCTTTCCACCCCCAAAAAAGGGGTTGCAGTTGGGGGTGAAATTTGCAATCTGAGTATCGTTTTTATGGAGAATCCAAAAGTAATAAAAAATAGGTGTTCCCATTTAAGTTTTTAAAACTCACCCCCGCTCGACCCCACAGGAGGGGTGAGGGTGATGTTTACGTATCATAACTCAATAGGTTTCAACAAATAAAGGAAACGAATTTTTTTCTTTTTGTAATTGGACGTGTCGTTCTCGAGATATTAAAGGGTGTATATTTTGACTTTAATGGCGTCCCGACGGCGAACGGGTGATCCGATCAAAAAATTTACCAGCGATTTGGAATCAGTGAAGAATTTCCTATAAGATGACACCACTTCCAGCTTTCTAAACCCTGTAACATCGACCAACCCACAGACACACAGTCAGTATCCAACTTTTTGAAGTTGGTTGAAAACGTCACATCTTGAAGTTGTGGTAATAAGGAGACATGACCGTATAAATGAAAAAGTACATAATGCTGGCAACTAAATATGCGAGGGGATTTAAAAATAATTATCGAAAGGGGAATCAAATGGGATTTATGGGGTTGAAATAAAATTATGGGAACGTTAAGGTGAAACAAGTGAAATGAAATAGGAATAAAGAAAGTTAGAAAATGATACATGATGAGGGTGAAAATGACTCAAAACTCTTTAAAATTGAGATGTGTAATATAGCATACACGGGCTAATGTTTTTTGTGGTACTTAAATTTGATGTTCAGCACCATCGACTCACTGCGGAAGACAGTCCAGTCAGAAACGAGGAAAGTATGGGTGAAATAAAATTATGGTGGAAAGTGGAAAAATGGGGGTGAAAACCGTAGAAAATGGGGGACGCATAGCCGCGTCAGATGAGGGTAAAAAATGGGAGAAACCTCTCTAAGAATGAGTAGTGTAATATAGCATACAAGGACTATTGTTTTTAGGTTTCTTTGATTAATTGTAAATGAATGATGAAGCTTTACCCACAGCAACTGACAAATATGGCATTGCACGGTATCTAGAGCGTACCTTCTAATTATATAGGGTAATTTTTTTAATTAATGCTTCAAAGATAAATGATGCGAGAAGATCATCACAGCTCGCCACTTAAAACTGCAGGTCTAATGTCCGTTGGATTTTTATGGAATTAAGTACATACCTATATGAAAAACTATTTTTACGATTATTTCTTCACATACTATAATAATAATAATAATAATTAATAATAATTAAACAACAAACATTTACACAATAAACGTAATACATAATTATGATGTTTTTTTACAGTAACTTCAAATTTATATTTTGTATAGGTATATGTATTACTAGGACTAATCGTCACTTGATTCCGATCCGTGCGGTTAGTTAACGAGGCTTGGTCTGAGTATCGATAAGAACCGAAGTACAATAATAATAACAATAATAACTTTTATTAGCTTACTCTCGTGTACAATAATAATAATTAAACTATAAGTATCACTTCTACAAAAGAACTTAACCAAATTAAAAAGTATAATAAAAAGGAGAAATGAAGCAAAAAGTATAAGTACACCAGTGCGCATCCTAACTGGGCGAAGTTCAGATCCTAACAGAAAAATCCATTAGCGATCTGCTCTTCCATTTAACCCTATATCCAGGTTGCGAATAGTATATTGTCTCCATGCGGTTATGTAACTAACTGAACTATTATTTTACCTTCATCATTTTTTTTAAATTGTTAAGTGTGAATTTCCATAAACTGGTTTTATTAACTAGCACAAGAAAAAATTAACCCTTGTTTTTATTTAAAAATTTAAGGGTTGTTTACCCTGTACCTAAGGAGTGAAACTGTCAAATGACAGTAAACGTACCTAGCTTCTCTAAAAAACAAACAATTGTTTTGTTAAAAATAAAAAAAATAAAAAAAACTAGTGCACTGAATTCAGGAAGAAAGACCTTTCAAATGACGTGTCACTTGCCCCATCATCCCTATTTAAATTTTAGGGGTTGTTCTCACAGCGCTAAGGGATGACATCACTTCAGGTTGAAAATTATGGCGAAATTTGATATAAAAATTGACGTGTTTTTGCGTGTCTTAAAAAAATTTTTTTCTAGTCAGAAACCCATCTGTTACCTTTTCGTTGGCCCACCCTGTATATAGAAAGCTATAAGTAAATAAAACATTCAGAATGCCATTTTGTAATTTACAAATAATTCGAACATACATTACTATTCCTTAATTCGCTATTTTACAATCACATTTAAGTGGGGATCAATTTCATACGAAGCGGACTATATGTAGTTTCTATAGAAAAGTTGTTTGTATACCGCTATTTGAGCATGCGCGATGCTACTAACACGTTTTAAAAATTAAAAACAATTATTCTACGCAACACTGATAATTATGGAATTTCCTTTTGAACTATTGCATGATACGTTCATTTTGTCACCAATTTTTAAAAGGACTTTTTATTTGAGGTAAATACAAACGAAATTCGTCTCTTACAATTTCGATTAGTTTTAACACTATATATTTAACATCACGCTGGTTATATACCGTAGGTAATCGTGAATCTAATGGGTAGTCCGATGTTTCCCGGAAAAACACGTGCGAAAGCGCTAGAGACCTCTCTAAACGAAAGTCGTTTGTCAGTAAAGGTCAGTAGGATTACACCCGAACTTCTCCCACAGGGCCTGACCCCTAAAGGTATCGTGGAGAATAGTGTATACATCCCCGACCTGTCGACATTGCTAACTTCTGAAGGAGGCGCTCTCAATTACACAAGGTTTGGTTAAATCCGACCTTGTCCAACAAGGCCATTTCCGGCCATAGAAGAGTGTTTAAACTCTCAAAGCTACCGTGGAAACGACTATGGCTACCCTTTTTGTTTTGGCACCTTTTAATAGTTATTAAATAATTAATTCCACTTCTAATTTTTTTAACATACGAATTAGATGATTTCCTCCCAAATGTGGCTGAGTCACAAATATCACTTTGATTTGTTACCACTACAAGACTGCTATAAAGTACCCAACTGAAAATGAAAGCTAATTAAATTTGCTACAAAATTAATTCTGTGGTGGGTAGGAAAAAGAGTATAAGTCAGGAATCCGCTCAAAACAGTTCAAGTCAGTTTTAAAATACGCTCGTGTAGCACTAAAAGTTAACACTAAGAGTATAAGTCAAGTGTATCTCTATGACTGCACACATAGTGTAATTTCTACCGATCAACTCTCTGGCGAGAAAAAACGTATAAGTACACTTATACTATTGTACTCTCTTCAAACTTGACTTATACTCTTTTTCCTACCCACCACAGAATTGTTTCCATACATTATTTGTCGAACTTTTAACGGTTTTCGAGATATGGGTGTAAGGTTGTATGGTTTGACTACAACCTTGATAAGGGTTTTTTCTTTTTGTTTTTGTATGACAGTGTTTCTAGGAAACGTGTCTATAATTTATAAACATCACTTATTTGTAAATGTACGTGAAATTTAATTCCTTTTAAATTTGAATAAAATCACGTTTTATAAGCAACCATTTTACAAATTAAATTTCAAAATGCCAACAAATAAGGAGACAAGTTTACTTTATGTGCGAATAATAAAGAAAACTGAAAAAGATTTTGTGATCCCTTACATTTCTATTGATAAGGAGTTATGGTATTTATTACCCGAAGATTCAAGAGATTTACAATTTCATCCGAAGTTATCAAGTAAGAAACCTATTCAAAATTGTATATCTGCTATAAAAAACTTAAACGGCTATAGAACAATAGCTATTAGGATTGATAATGATATTATATTAGAATATTTTGATGAAGAGGGAAATGTTTGTTTTAACCAATTACCCTTAGAGGAATATGTTCCTTCGGTTGGTTCTCAACCCGGAAGTTCGGTACAATTGGAATTGGAAGATCGCATTAAACGATTGGAGTGTCAATTACAATCAGATTTTTCTAAAGAGGAAATCAAATTACATAACATAGAAAAAAAATTTATTTTAGATAATTTTGAGAAGAAACAGCACGATCCGATAAAATGGTTGCGTCATTTTGAAGACGAATGTAATCGATTTCAAATAACAAGAAATAGTTTAAAAATTCAAGCTTTGCGGTTTTTTGTTTCGGGATCGTCTAAAGATTGGTATGAGACAAATCTTACAAAGATTGGTCTAAATGCTCCTTGGGATTTGTGGAAAACTTCTTTCTGTAATGTTTTTGTCGATAAAGGATGGTCGATTGTTCGTAAAGCTTTTAGTTTTAGATATTTGGGAGGATCCCTAATTGATTATGCCCTTTCAAAAGTAAAACTATGTTAGAAGCGGAATCAAAATGTACTGAATTATCTCTTATAAATCAAGTTGTTTTTGGGTTGCCAAGTGAAGCACAAGAAGAACTCGATAGAGAGGATATAACAAACCTAGATGTGATGTACGCAGAACTGAGAAAGTTAGAAGATTTGTTTTCCAGAAAAAGGAAAGAAAAGCCATTGAGTCCTAAGTTATTAAACAAACAAAATTTTTCACAATCGATTAAGAAAAACGAACCTTTAAAAAAAATAGAACCTCAACAGTGTCCGATTTGTGAATCGCAGGGTTTCCCAAATCGTTTTCATTTACCAGCTGACTGTCGTTTTAAAAATTGGAGAGGAGAAAGACCAAAATCAAATGGTCCTAGTCACTCTACAAATCTAACCGACGTGGAAATATTGAATGTTGACCTTGATAAACAAGATTTAAACTAATAGGCCGGGCGAAATCAAATCCGTTGATAAAATTAAATATCGTACTTAACGAACATTTTAAAACCAAAGCTGTTTATGATAGTGGCTCTAATGTTACATTAATAAATCAACGAATTGCTGATTTGCTTCAGTTGAAATTAATTGAAAAAAAAAGTTTACTAAAAACAATCAGCGGACAAGGTTTCACCTCAGCCCGGGCCAATATTATGCTCCGTATTGGAAATATAACAGACTACATAACAACCTATGTAGTCAAGAACAACAATTTTTCTTATGATTTTCTTCTAGGTTTAGACGCTATTCAGAAGTTCAAACTAATTCAGGATGAAAATTTAAAAATTTTCCAACGCCTGAATAATGAGACCATGTTAGATCTGGAAAAACTTGAGTCAATCAATAATCAAACATCAAATTCTGAAGATTTGAACGAAGGAATAGTAGTAAATTTTAATAAACTTGAAGTGGAATTAAAACAAAATGTCTTACATCTCATTACAAAATATAGACACTTGTTTGCCAAGGATAAGTTTGATATTGGTATTGTGCGATCGCAAGAAGCCGAAATCAAGCTTATCAGGGACGAATACGTCACTTCACGTGCTTATAAATGTTCTATTCCTGACGAAATAGAAATCCGAACTCAAATCAAAATGCTACTTAAAGCTGGAATAATTGAAGAATCTTATTCTCCATTTGCGTCTCCGGTGACATTAGCATACAAAAAGGACGAAGGAAGAAAATCTCGATTATGCATTGATTTCCGAAAGCTGAATAAGTTGATTATTCCAGAATGTTTTCCTTTTCCAACAATTCAGGACATTATCGAGAAAGTTGGGAATTGTGAATATTTTTCGGTTTTTGATATTAATTCTGCTTTTTGGTGCGTACCATTAAAATTACAGGACCGAGAAAAAACTTCATTCATAACTAAATACGGAAAGTTCATGTTCAAAGTTATGCCGTTTGGCCTAAAACAGGCCCCAGCTACTTTCCAACGTATATTGTCAAATATAATCAGAAGAAATGATTTGGATAATTTTACTGTAAACTATATTGATGATGTGTTAATTTTTTCTCGAACCTGGAAGGATCATATCAAACACATAGAGAAATTTTTACAAGTTATCCAAGCTGAAGGTATCAAATTAAAGTTAAGCAAATGTTTGATTGCGGCAAAATCTGTCAAATACCTAGGACATACGATTTCAAAGAATAAAGTATCTCCGGCTACAGACAATTTGGTTTCTATTCAAAACCTTCAAAGACCTACGGACAAAAGTAGTGTAAGGAGTATACTAGGATCTATAAATTTTTTTTTGAGATATATTGAAAACAGCGCATCAAAATTAGAACCATTACATCGATTACTTAGAAAAGATGTCAAATTTGAGTGGTCAGAGGATTGTGAACACGCTTTTAACATGGTGAAGAAGTATTTATGCTCCGTGCCTGTCCTAGCTATATACGATACCGAAAAGTCTATTTACATAGAAACTGATGCTAGTTATAAAGGTATTGGTGCAACTCTCAAACAACCTCAGGAAGATGGTATACTACATCCTGTGGCCTATTTTTCTCGAAAACTGTCAAATAGGGAAAGTCACTTGGACATTATTCATTTAGAATGCAAAGCAATTAAAGAAGCCATTAAGTATTGGCAATTTTACCTAATTGGACGTCAGTTCACGGTGTGCAGTGATCATAAGCCATTAGAAAATTTGAAGACAAAAGCCCGAACTGATGAAGTTGCGTGTGGAAGGAAAAAAAGAATTTCAAATTTCTTCCATTCCGGCAAGTTGATTCCTGCTCCCATGCAGCATCCGACCTAAGGAGGGGAGGTGTAAGGTTGTATGGTTTGACTACAACCTTGATAAGGGTTTTTTCTTTTTGTTTTTGTATGACAGTGTTTCTAGGAAACGTGTCTATAATTTATAAACATCACTTATTTGTAAATGTACGTGAAATTTAATTCCTTTTAAATTTGAATAAAATCACGTTTTATAAGCAACCATTTTACATGGGTACGTTATTGAATATCCCAAAAACCATTTTTTTGTAATTCAGTTACGAAATGTCATAATTTCAGGAGTGGAATAAACTTTACTCTTTACATGCCGTCTAATTACTCCTGAAATTCTGCAAAATGTACGGGACTGGTTCTATTACTTAGGACAAGAAAAAATTAACCCTTGCTTTAATTTAAAAATGTAAGGGTTGTTTACTCTTTACCTAAGGGGTGAAACAATGTTGTCAAATGGCAGTTAAACTACCTAGCTCCTCTAAAATAAAACAATTGACCTGTCTGAACTTTTTGAGTTTTTAAATGCCTCAAGTTCTTTCCTCATTTTGCATTTTTGCAACTTCAATTTTTTTTTGTTAAAAATAAATAAACTAATAAAAAACTAGTGCATTGAATTCAGAAAAGAGAGACCTTTCAAATGACGTATCACTTGCCCCATCATCCCTATTTATATTTTAGAGGTTGTTCTCACAGCGCTAAGGGATGAAATCATTTTAGGTTGAAAATCATAACAAA
Source organism: Pyrocoelia pectoralis (assembly GCA_036250285.1). Classification (NCBI taxonomy): domain Eukaryota; kingdom Metazoa; phylum Arthropoda; class Insecta; order Coleoptera; family Lampyridae; genus Pyrocoelia; species Pyrocoelia pectoralis. The sequence goes on from CM070075.1 coordinate 14,136,320, forward strand.
AGTTGTCCCCCTTGATATAAAAATTGACGTGTTTTTTGGATTTCTCAAAAGAAAAAATGTTCTAGCCAGAAACCCGTCTGTTACCTTTTCGTTGGCCCGCCCTGTGTAAAATAATAATTATACAAAATAAAATAAATATAATATTATCCTTACACTACTACTACTAATTCTTTGTTATTTTAATGTGGTGTAACTTTATAATTTCTGTTATTTTATTGCATAAGTAATTATATTAAGTATATTCAAACTAAAAGTTCTGTTTTGACAAATTATTGCATATACATAATAACATTAATAATAAATGCGAAGCGTAGAAGTATATTATTTTTCCTAAGCACTGAATCTTTTCCTAATCCTAATTTAGGTAGACCATTGCTAGAAATTGTATTAAATCCTTATCCAGTATTATGCTGACAAGTGACAACTCGCATAGAGCTAAAATGTTATAAAAAAATCTTTTTAAATTACTGATACGGATAATTTCGCTTCACCTTGTAGATATCACTTCAATATTACTCCCTTCACAGTAGGTAGTCACTCACTATTATTAGTCCCATTACTTTTATAGTTATTAAAGTACGCTAACATTTATTGTAGACCTACAAAATGTACGTGACGAGCATTCCGTTTTTAGTAAATAATTGTTCCATTTAAAATGCGCTCATCCTTCTAAATCGTTATTTACCGTTCCCATTGTAGAGAACAGCGAAAATGCATCACGCTTTTAAGCAAACTTTTCTAAATTTAAATCCTTTTAGCATTAATTAAAATTCAAATTAGTGAAACAAAGTCAATACGCAAATCTAATGCCTGCCGTAGATGGCGGTAACTCGCGATGTTTTGTCGGAATCCTTAAGGATATCTGTATGTTTCGCAACGTGTTCAATGATAGGTGGCGGTGAGAGGCGGCTGAGGAAAACTACAATTATTTAAAATTACACTTAAGAGTAGTTTAAAAGCCCCTTAACAACAATAAGGTTGTTTAGTAAGTAAGATATTAAGTTCAGATCACGTTCGTACGTCGGGGTCAACGATGGCTCAAAGGAGTGTGTTTTTAATTGTGTTGTTAATGCTTACAAAGGTATTTTTCGTTTTAAACCAATATGTAGAAATTAGAATGTGTTTTAGATTAATTCGTTGGTGGCAGATGAGGATTGTCAGCAAACTTTGAATAAAGCGAAGAATTTAATGATCGAACTTTTAAAATCGTCGCCGCCCTCCTCAGAAAATAAAGCCGAACATGAAGCAATTATGGGGTGTCTATTTAAAAATAGAGGTATTTTGGATGAACACGGTGAAATAATTGAAGAAAATTTTATTCACGCCATTGTAAAGGAGCTTCGTCAGAAACATCCTGCCGACGTCGCTGAACAAAAAGCGAATGAAGCTTTGGCGTATTGCAAAAAGGCAAAGGGAACTTCAGTTGGCCAAACTAGTTTAGAAATGATTAAGTGTTTAGGAATTTGGAAAAATCAGGCGTTTATCGAAAATGAAGCTGTAAAAGAATAAATGCATAACATTTTTCCACGTCCACATCTACAACTATGTCATAGCGGATGCGCTAGAATTGTTAAAATTACATCCACTTAAGCTGTTTTATTCATCATAACATTTTCACTTAAATCAAAGCTATAGCATTTTTTTGTCATATTTGCAATTATATGTATAACAGTTAAGGTATACTTTCAGTTTTCAATTTCAGTTACGTATAAGGTTGTCATTATATTTGTTCTGGAACTGAAGTTAATATTACCTATACCAAAAGAGTAGGTATAAGGTAGGTATTACATTGTGACAATAGATCAGAATTTCTTGTTTTTTTAATGAAACCTTCGTCTATAGTATTGCGGGAAGAGAGGGAAAGCAATCAGAGAGTAGCGATTCGAGCCGTTTAGATAAATACCATTAACATTGCTTTTTGGTTTTGTTCTTCTATAGGAAAATGTATGTGGTTTGCAATTAACATAAATTATATAAAAGTGATCAACAGCCAGATTTTCCAGCGTCTCTGTGCGTTTCAACTACTTCCATTATTAACTGAGGGAGTTCACCCACGACAAGGGATGTTCATTGCATCACATCAACACAAATAATTTACCGTTTTACTTCCTATCCGAAGGGCCACGTATTTCAGTTTTTCTCTACTTTAGAAAAACGGCTACTATGGCTGGATGCAAGCTATATTTTTAATGACCCAGCAAAATATTTTCGTCTCCATAGAATGATTGCGGGCTATTCAAGTAGATAATTCCTCTTAAATCCTAATTTGAGTATTATTTACAACCTCCAACACTTCGCTATATTTGATCTTTTTAAGCCATCGTGGTAATCTTTATAACCTTCAACGTCTTTAATAATTTTCCACATGTTTTGTCCAATACCGACTTCAATAGTAGAAGTTTTGTAACTGTTACTAAATACATAAGTTACAACCTAACAATCATTCGACCTTGCAACGTTTACATCTATATATATAAAAGAAAGTCGTGTTAGTTACTCCACTTATAACTCAAGAACGGCTGAACCGATTTAGCTGAAAATTGGCAGGGAGGTAGTTTAGAACCCGGAGAAGGACATAGGATACTTTTTATCCCGTTCGACAGCATTCACGTGTGACTTGACATGAAACGTCAGTCACTATAAAACGTGGTATAACAAAAAAAAATCAGACTTGGAATAACAAAACGCACATGACAGCTATGTAATTGACGTATAATGACAGATATGTAATGACGTATGGATGACAATTTGATATTTGTAAGAAATCTAATATATAAAGTAGAAAGTTTGTGTGTGTGTTTGTCCTTTATACAAATCCACACCGTTTCACCAATCTCCACGAAATTTGGCACACATACCTTACTTGATCAGGAGAAGGTCATAGAATGGGTCCAGTTCCAGAATTTCACCGGGAAACCCGAAAAATACCCGATTTTCAGTTTTTTAACAGGAAATTGAGCTAGAAAGCTGAAAATTTGTATATAAGGTCTTCAATAGCTATAAAATTTTTTACTTTACCCTGGGCAAAATCGAGTATTCACACCGGGAAATAAGAAATGTACGAATTTCCCAAGACCGCGGGCAAAGCTGCGGGTTAGCAGCTAGTTTTATTTATAAATATACAGCCTGTTTCAGAGTAAGCGCCTTATTTTTTTTTAGCCACACTATGGGTACCACTTTCAAAATATTTGGCACTAATATGTTTCAGGACATTCTCTACACGATGGTGATATCAGATTTTTAATTGGACGAATTATTTCAAAATGGCGACTTTCAATTGTTTTTTTTTTAATGGAATGATATAATTTTTTTTGTATTATTGGGATCCTAAAAACATTCTTTTTACGATAATATTTCGTTTTTCTTAAAAATTCATTTGTTTCCCTATCAAAAAGCAAACTAACATTTGAATCTAGTAGCGCATGAATGTTTACACTCGATGTTATTTTTGTCCAAATATCAAGTAGCAGTACATCATTCGATCTATTGGCTCCATTGGACGACCGACGTTTCAATTTATGTATTGAAAAAGAAGGAAAACATGTCGAGCATTGTTTGTAAATACCTACTTAATTTTTATTTTATGTAAATTTTTAATTTTGAGTTTCAAAAAGTAGATGTTTATTGTAAAATAAAGTTTAATTGTTTGTTTTGTGTCTACCTTACTTGATATTTGGACAAAAATAACATCGAGTGTAAACATTCATGCGCTACTAGATTCAAATGTTAGTTTGATTTTTGATAGGGAAACAAATGAATTTTTAAGAAAAACGAAATATTATCGTAAAAAGAATGTTTTTAGGATCCCAATAATACAAAAAAAATTATATCATTCCATTTAAAAAAAACAATTGAAAGTCGCCATTTTGAAATAATTCGTCCAATTAAAAATCTGATATCACCATCGTGTAGAGAATGTCCTGAAACATATTAGTGCCAAATATTTTGAAAGTGGTACCCATAGTGTGGCTAAAAAAAATAAGGCGCTTACTCTGAAACAGGCTGTATATCGTGGAATTTGTATGAAGTTTTACAATTCGATTTATATTTTGACCAATTTTATGAAAACTAATTCAACCAAGTCCACCTATAAGTGTCTCATTGGTACTATAATGGAGGAAAGGGCTCTGCGAAGGGACCCTCTATTTGGATCTTTAAAGAGCGATATCTCCGAGACGGTTCGACTTAGAATGGAACGGATTGGAATTATTTAATTGGCGTGTAATGATCTAAAAGAAACGATCTTTACTTGGTCGAATTTCGAGAGTTCGTTTTTTAGCCAGAAAAAATACCAAGTGTTTAACCTTACTTTTTTGGCCAAAAAGTGAAGAAATTTTTTATTCGAAAAAAGTGCAGAATATGTTAGTTTACTTCATAAAAGATAGTTTAAAGTACAAAAAGTGTACGAGGTCCACCTGTAAGTGACGCATTTGGGCGATAATGGAGGAAAGGGGTCTGCGAAGAGGCCCTCTATTTTGATCTTTAAAGAGGGATTTCTCCGAAACGGTGCAACTCTGAATGGAAATGTTTGCAATTATTTAATTGTCGTCTAATGATTAATAAGAAACGAATTTTGTTCCAGCGAATTTCGAGAGTTGAAAAATTCTATACCGCAATGTATTATAAATTAATTATGATAATTATAAACTTGTGAGTACTTACGACGCGACGTCTGCTTGTATTCATCCTGGATTCTGAGAAATTCGATAATTAGCGAGTTGCGAGTGTTTGTGATCAGCCCATTTTCTTGCCTCCAAAATCTTCCAAAAACACAATCAGAGCAGCCCTCCGTGAATTCTTCGTGTAGATGTACGACTTAAACTATATAAATCATTTTAATTCCTTCTTGGTAAGTACCTATTCAAGGAGTTAGAAAACATGTGGAAGAAAGAGTAAGAAAGAGTACACGTGAAGTTCCACATTGTTGAACCGTTGAGCGCTTCGAAATGGTTTCGTTTGCAAATTAGAAAACGTGTAACCTTGAAACCGTATTTAGGGCATCAATTTAGACAGTTTTAAAGCTGGATGGCGCGGCGGCTGGGCTAAGATTTTTTCAAAATGTTTCAAAATTGATTGTCGAGATGTGTTACGGTTGCTTTGCAAGAGGTTTCAGCAGCGTCTTACATTCTGTTTTTGATATTTGTATTAGCTCTTTATTTTCTAAACAATAAAAGAATAACGAAACAAACATAATTCTTCTTCCTCAAAGGGCCCTCCCCGCCCCGCTGGAAATTACTATATGGACGCCCATGCCTATCGTACTCCCTAGACCTTGCGCCAACCGACTACCACCTTTTCAAGCACTTTGATAACTTTCTCACCGGTAGAACTTTCGCTAATCATGATCAGGTAAAAACGGCCTTCGTGAACTTCGTCGTATCCCGAACACCCAATATCTTCGCTGATAAAATAAATCGACTAGTGCCCTGATTCAAATTGTGCTTATTTCGACTAAATCCGATAAGTATTGAGAATGTTATGGTTGCTGAAAGTTTACCAATTAAAACCCTGAGAACTTTCCTTAAAGAAGGTACTTACTTATTGCACACATTAACCTTTATTTATTTAAATAACAATTTCATATACATAGGTAGTACCTATTCTATGGTGTAACACATTAATGTTATATGAATATGAAACTACAATATAATATAATATGATTAGTTAAAATTTATCCACTGTGCGATACAGAAACTTTGTGCAATTAAATATCACTCAAGTACATATACAATTTATGAAGAGATGTAGAGAAAAATACATTAAAACAGTCAAACAACACCACATTCTTAATCTCCTTACATAGTAGGTACCCCAGACCATTAAAGTGGTCTGTGGTAGGTACAGAAAATAATAAGGTCCGTGAAGTTAGCGGCCTCATCAGTCATCAGAAGCACAACGATAAATTCGTTAGTTGCTTCGTTTGTGTGCCTACAATAGGTGTTTTCTTTTTGCATCGCCACAGGGTTAGGTAAAGTTACAATCATCACGTGATTAAAGTGCCTTGCGTCATGTAGACATTTCTGCCTCAGGTTAATATAAAACTTAAATAAAGCTTTTAAAACGAATAGGGTTATTGAGAACTGAGTCAAATTATTTTTATAAAACGAATAGTGTGTTATTGACAGAGCTGACTTAGGTCTACCACAACGTGCAAAAAGAAAACACCTAATGAAATGCAACTACCATGTGCCCTTAAATAATTTTTTGTTTTGATGGAAATAAATAAACTTGTTGTTGTTGAAGTTTAATTATGTAATCTTTGAATATCTGCTGGTTTTCTGTAGGTACATATAATATTATGTCGTTACTGCAAAATAAACCTATCCCATGATTCGGAAATTGTCCTAAAAAACATGACGGAATTTAGTAAAAATGTTGAAAAATGAATAAAGTTACGTCCAACAATAATGTTTCTACAAATCTAACGAACGCGATAAATTCGTTATTGAAGTCACATAGGTACCTATCTGCTTTTCACATTCCCAACGTTCTACAGATACAACGTTGCAGAAGCAATTAGGTAGGTAGTGTTTTTTTTAAATTGGAGTTTCTTTCCTAAAGGGTTGTAAAACTAATTTTGTAATATGTATGGTACTGTAAACTTATACCCAAAAGTTAGTAATAATGTATTATACAATTTATTGAAATTGTAACACAGGTGCTTTGTGTTTTCAATAAGAATTGAAGGTGACGATTTCCTAGAAAACGCCATTTTCTCGAAAACGTATGTAGGGTCGGAATATATTTTGTCGGAGCACAAACAGACACAAACGAATGATACCAAAATTTTCGTTTGTCCTTCTGATGAGGCTGCTAACTTCACGCACCTAGAATAATAACTCTTTTAAATAATTTCACATTAAATGACAATATACATAGAATAATTTACAGATACTTATTCAAAACAAGTTCAAAGCAAAACACCAAACATGCGGTACACAAACCAAATCCAAAAAATATGAATATAAAAGTCAGATGTTTTAAGGTTAGTAAATCATCTTCTGGCGTCGTATTAACGTTCTCTGTACCAAATCCTTCAAGATAGAAATCATTTTTACGCTTTTCATATATTCCACTTTCTATCATTCTACTTATAAATGTATTTAAGGTAGTTGAAAAATAATGATCCATGCGTAAGCGAAGATGCATTTTATAAGCGGTAGTGATCGAACTATCCGTTATTTCGTAAGCTACAACTGTCTTATTTGATACAATTTTTGCTTGTTGGATGTGTTCTCGTCTTCCAATAACCGCATAATTCCCGTGAAGATGTAAGGCGAGCAAATAGCTTATATAATCGTCAAAGATAAGAGCATGTATTGAATTTTTCAGTTTGGTATAAAGTTTCTGATTGGGGTAATCATTCTTGAAGTAAATCCTTGTCATACTCTCAAAAGTATATATGGGTAGCTGGGAATCTGCCAAATCTTTCAAGTTCCGTATTTGAAAACCATACCGTGGTGCTGTAAGAACAGTTGACATATCGGAGGTGAAAGCAAACTGCATCTGCATAGCGTAAAATAAATAAAACAATAATAAAATGTGTAAAGCGAGTGATCTGTGAACTCGTGCCACGTTACCAAAAATAGTGAGTGACCATACATTTAAGAAAGACAGACATAACTTATCGAATGTAAATCCTCCATTACGAGATATAATTAAAAACCACGTTAAGGCCACACAAATAAATACGACAATTGTGGCTATCCAAACATCATAAGTGAAGATTAGCAAGAAGACATCCATGTTAGAAATTGGTTTGGCTTTGGGTACCAACCACAGAACATCTGATCTTATCAATTGTTCCGTAAGTTCCTCCATACCAAATCTTTGGGTTGCCCCCCACGTTATTATAATCATTTCTTTCTCGCTTAACAAATCGTTATATTCCTTCGTTTCATTCATTATGGTACGTTGAAAGGTGGCATTGATATGATGTGATAGTTCTTTGATGATGTATTGCAAAGAACGAGTAATTGGATAGTCTTCATTTACAAATAGAGTGTCTGCCATAAACACGAAATTAACTGGACATTTATTCATTTGATGTATCACATTTGTAAATGAAAGAGACAATTGTTCTTCGCAATCTTGATCAATAATTAAATTGGCAGTTTTCGCACACGCATTCTCTGGAGCAAAGCGATTACACGTAAACAATTTCGACCTTCCTTGCCCATAAACCAAAATAATTACATTATTCATTTCGTAATGCCAAAACATCTCAAAGATCCATGGGGTATATGTAGCGGCAGTAGTAATAACCAAAATTTTAGCATTACCCATACTTCTCATATTCCTGAATGCAATAGCATGTAGACGATGCGTTGCGTCAATTAGAGAATCTAGATCCTTTGGGCATATTATAAACTGCCCATGATACTGTAATTTAACATCATCGTCCGTAATATTTAAAAAAATATACGGACGCATGGTGTTCATTTCAAAAATCGCATCTTCACAAAAGTTATTATTATTTAAGATCGAGCTCAACGTGTCATTAGGTGAAAATAAGTGGTTTATAGTCTTTTGAATACACATTTTTATTGGCGCGTCCGATCCATTCAAGTTATTATTGAAAATATTGCACTGAACTAACAATATTTGAAAATAGAGCCACATTACGAATATTAAATCTTTCATTTTGATTAATAGTGATAACGCAGTTTGCACTAAAAAGGAAGAATTATAACAAATAATGTACTCACTTGAATAAACTCACCAACGCAACGTTCTAATACGGCAGAGGCAAGGAAATGAATACAACAACGTAGCATATACGAACAACCAATAAAGTATTGATGTATCGCGTGTTTACCATATTTTCCCTAAACTAAACTTATAATTTACTATAAAGTAAATGTTACAAACAAACTTGTGTTGCGTCGTAAAAAAATATTGGAAAAGTAGGTTTGTATAGTTTAGTAGTTTTGAATAGTAAATTAAGTTTAATGTATAAGTAAAGATACAAGTTTCTGACAATTGTAAATAAATCCTACAGGGTGAGAAAAAATTCTGATCACGAAATCCGGTTTCTGGGAAGTTTTGAACATGAAAATGGCGCAAAATTATTATAGGAAAATGCCTCCGCATTGCGGAATTAGTGATCGAGATGCAGCGATTTGTTGGTAGATTTTTGAACTTATTTTGTTGATTATCTTGCTCGTTGTTCACAGTAGCCGTACTTTCCTACAGGAAGTTCAATATGGCGAATGGCGACGCTTTGCTAAGCTTATTTGGTGGGTGGTTTGTCGTGCTATTGTCGGGCGTGCAATGTGGGTTGGGGAGAATGTAACTGTCCACCCTCTTATTGTACAGTTATGTATGAGCGTGCTCTCTTTTGTGTTAGGTAAAGATGGTAATTTATTTACGGTATTTACAGTTATATACATTTAATTAATTTTAATAACTAATAAGAAACGACGAGGATTTTGAATCGAGACGTCGCGTCGGAAGCGGACACGTCGATGCTTCCTAACCTTGTGCGGTGTGGCCGCCATCCGGGCATGGTCAGGCACCGTGCTATGCGTACAGCTTCGATGTGGTGGTTCGGGCGAGTCAGGGGGTGAGATGACTTACGTATCAAAGTGGAACGAAATTAATTCGTGTCTAAGTTACAGGTGTCGCCAGAGTGACGCCCTTCGAAACTTTCAAGCGGGTCTAGTTTTGGCGCGTATTCCTTGCTTAGGTTAGGATGCATTGTTGCTGTTTATAGGTTAGTTTGCATTGTGCGTTTCTGATCAATTTCTGTTTTGTTATGTTATGATGTTTATAAAATAGAAATAGGGATGAAAAGTCTGACGTCACAGAAACTGTTGGTACCTACTGCTTGCTTCCAAACAGTATTTTCAACGAGTTTTCCAATGCACGTCACAAAATTTATGACGTTTTTTACTACAGTGTTGACAGACATTCTTTGTACTATTGGAACGATCCACTGACAGTATAATTTAGGACAGAAAAGTAAGAAATATCGAAAAATCGGAATATATAAATGTACGTGAACAACGAAAGCCCAACAATAATATAACCTTACATTTACCACGCAAATATTAAACAAAGAGTAAAGCAGGTTTGGCATCGTTGGTTTTCAGTACCAACATTAACATTGAAAATTTACTGTTTTTAACCGTGAATAGCGCATTGAACTGTACGCTATACGCAACTGGAAAGGAAACGTCCATAAGCGGCACTGAAGCCACAGCAAAGTTAGGCAACCCTCAACGATTGGGCATTTCTGTCTCTTTCTTTCGCACGCAACGTCATATCTATAAACGATAACACGGGGAATAAAATGTAAGTAAATCAGGTAAAAATACGTTGATGGTTATCTCTTTCACCAGTCATACATCCATTGTGATCCAGGTCAATAAAACGTTTACGATAAAATAAATCAATGTTTTATTATGAGAATACTTACAATTTTTGTGACGCTATACTTGTACATACATCATGCATATTGAGAATACAAACGCGTTTACAGAACAAATTAATTCAGTTATTTCGTTTGTAGTAAAAAAGTTATATAAAATTTGGTGCTATTTTCTACTAATTGTTATGAACTATTAAATTGTTAAATTGACTTATTCACCCTTAGATCATTGGAGTATATATGATCTAAGAGTTCACCAGACAAAAATTATGCAATTTCTACATTGCTTGTCTTTGAAAATACAGTAGAACCCCACTATTCCGAAAATCCGCCTATTCTGAACATAACTAAAAACACGCGCACTTATATTTCTCTTCATTTCATTCCTGGACCTTTTATTGGGCACGGAGAAATTACACGTTACGTTATTTATTAAAAACAAATCGTATAAGTTGCGTTGACAACGATAGCAAATAACGTTAGATAAAATTTGTATTAACAAGACTTATTCACCCATGAAATTGTTTAATACTGCGTTTATCGGCTAAATTAGGACATCCGTATGCAACACAACAATTCACCATCGTGTTTTGATTTAATAAATCTCACAATCACTTTCAAATATTATTTTACACCTTTCAAACTATAGAAAATACGCGCTTAAAAGACGTCTGCCCTACTAACGCAACAAGTTAGAAAGCGACAGAAATACCCAGTCGTCATCTGTGCTTGTCAGGCAAGCATGGCTTCAACGCCTACAATGCATTAGAATAGGCCGTATCCCTTCCAGTTGCGTATAGCGTATAGTTCAATGGAATAGCGTACCTGATCAAGATTTTTATTTTGGTAAGTATGTCATTTTATTGGCGAACTCGTTCAATTTAAAAAATTTCCAATTTAATATGTAAGTGATTAATAGTATAATTTCAAAAGTGTGTTAATGATACAAATTTGACCAAAATGGCGTTTTAAAAGCTTAAAAGTCTTTATTACATAGTAACGTTTTAGTTTGTATACATCCTCTCGTTCATGTGTTCCTGATACAAATTTGACCAAAATGGCGTTTTAAAAGCTTTAATATGTTTTTAGGCGCCTATTACATAAATAGGTCTGTTTTACGTATCTTTTGAAAGCCGTAAAGTATAATTTTTTTTAAACATCGGTCATAATTTACTCATAAACAACTTTACGGGTGCATTTACTTTACAACCTCTTTTTGTTGTCCAGGTGATGGAGCAAAGCACTCTGTAAGTGACATGAATAATCAAATATATGATTGTATTTGTCAGGTAACTGTAACTGTCAAAATTATGAACTGATTTTTAAATTAAAGTTTATATCTTTTTGTGATAGTCGCCTAAAAAATGTTGTGTGCACCTCGGTTAAAAGATCTTTTTTAGCCTCATCTGATTTGTTAGCCTCCGCTTTCGCCTCGGCTGCAATCATCAGATTTGGCCAAAATACCTTGATACACAAATAACTATTAACACTAAATATTTTTAACACTGGCCAATAATAGAGCTGTATTAACCAATATTGTTTGTTGGTAACTAAGGTAATACGGAGTCATCTAACACGCCCACTTCACAGCAAATTGTCAGTTTATAGAAATATGTATTAAATTTTTCTATTTCATTATCAAAATAGAACAGTTATACAATAGTATATTATACACTAAGGTAGAGAAGACTATGATTATTATTGACCGACCGCCAAATTATTTCGCGATATTTAACAAAAATATCAAAGCTAACTTAAAAATCAGTTCATTCATGAAAAAATATACAAGGTGTTCTATTTAAAATAGTCGACTTTTGGCAGATCTTCTGTGGTCGTTAAAATAAAATTCAGTACGTCCCTTTTGCAACAAATTTCCTTCAAAATCAGCATATCGAGAAATAAAACGCTCTTTTGTTTATGATAATCTCAAATTTTGTTGCTCTGTTGCCAATGATTGAATAGTTATGATTTTTTTACTGATTGTTCGTTTCGGCGACCATTTTTAAAAAACCTTTATTTTCTCCTAAATAAGTTGACTTAAGTAGGTGAAAGGCTAAACAAACTTGGTGTAGAATCGAATATGGATTTAAAAAATATAAAAATCTACAGGGCGTTCCATTTAAAATAATCGAGTACGATCTTGTACAGACGAAACCAAGAGCAGTGCGGGCCTGAAAATATTTTTAGGTTGTAAACAAGGAACATCTGAATAAGAAATGTCTCTTGACCTTTTGTCCTAAAATTAATATTAAAGGTACTATCGAAGAACCAAGGGCAAGTGGGCAACCCTGTATATGGATTTGGAATTAAGTATTCAAATTAAAGAACAAACACTAATGCTACATGCAAATTACAATAAAGGCGTTGCTTAAACATGTTAATATCTTAATTTCCAAATCGTTATTGCTGAGGACGTGTAACTAACTCAGTAACTCAAATATGGAGGAATGAGAGTATGTAATCTTTGAATGTGGCCTAAACAATGTTATACGAAACTTCATGTAAATATGGATTAATCCATATGCGATTTATGTAACTTTGACCCTTTTCATATGCATATGCACGCAATATATTCAAATGCAAATTCTGACACACACTTACCTATAATAGGTAGTGAAAGGTGCACCTCACAGAAATGCGCACTGTCAGCTTATCCTTTTACTTGTTTCTATTTTATGGCATTTACGCCCAAGTAATAATATCCTAGTGTTTCAACAAAATAACCTACGGTTCTGTTTTAGGATGACATACAGTTCGAATATTTAGGAGAGAGCGAAAAAACGTGTATAAAAGAATTAAACATAGATGAATTCACGATTGATTATAATTTTAATCAACTTTATTTACCAGAAAGTAACGTTGAATTTAGTAGATTTATTGAATGCGTTTGGAAGAAAAAAGGACTTATGAGTGATAAAAATAATTTACAGTATGATTCCCTTCAAGAATATATTGCAACAAAATTTTTGGACGTTATTGGTAATACGAAAAATGCAAATGCGTTTGCAAAGGATTCGGTTAATGGATGTAAGGTTGTAAGAGGTGAAACGCCAGGAAAAACTGCGATCACGTTTATGAATTGTGTCACAAGACTTTTTCACAATTAAATCAGTTTAAAGTCGCATAAATAAATTTCTTGCGAAAATTCCTTTTATTGTTTGTTCAAGAAGTAGAACGATAATTTTGCCTGAATTAGTAATTGATTTACCCTGCTCTTGCTACGGTTTCGACAACCTCTTAGAATGCTTCGGGAATCCCCAAGATGCAAGAAAGTAATTTCAGTTTAAAAAGCTAAAACGGCACTGCATTGTTTTTGTTGGGCCACTCTGTATAACATGATGACGAGTAATTGAAATTCCCTTATTTAGTATTTTTATATCAAAAAACTCATTAATATAGAATAAATGAACAGATTTGTTGCGTGATATGTACGTATGTATACTGACTTCCATAAAAATTGCAACACCTGGGGCTTGTTGAACGATTTTATTGAAATTTTTTTGAGGTGTACGTCCATTTTCATGAAACAAAGTAATGGTAATGATTAAAATATGAAAACAAAAGAATAAAAAGTTTAAAAGTTTTTTCAAAAAGTAGTTGCTCCGCAACGATTTGTAATGCACTCATTTAGACGGCGCGGCGTGGCATGCTATCAATTAAGTAATCTATAGTTAGCTGTGGTATATCATTTCAAACTTCTTGCATTCGTAGCTGGAGATCGTGTAAGTCATCCGGAGGGTGTGGTAAATTACCTAGTCGCCTACCCATCGCATCCCACACATGTCTAATGGGCGACAAATCAGGCGACCGAGCACTCGAGCAGGCCACCCAAAAAACGTGTTGTAGCCCTTTCCGTATGAGGGCGCGCGTTATTCTGTTGGAAAATAGGATTTTCTAGCTCCTGAACATATGGAAGCGCAACGGGTTCTAGCACATTGGCAATGTAACCAGCTGCGTTTAGGTTGCCGTCAATGAAGACCAAGAGTGATCTGCTACCATAACATCACTTCTTATGTGAGGGCTGTGTTGCGTTCTACAAAAAATGTTGGACTTTTACGTTCTCCACGCATCCGTCTGACCCTTCTACGACCATCGTGGACCCACAAGCAAAATCAGGACTCGTAATTAAACACAATTTGATGCCATTCTTGCGCCCAATTCGTTCTTTCGTTGCTCCATTCTAGCCTGTGTAGACGGTGAATTGGTTAAGAGGAAAACAGAAATGGACGATATGAATGCAGACCTTATCCGGCGATAAACAGATGACATGGACATTCTGGGTTCTACACCTCTTATCCAATCATTTGCAATTGATCGAGTAGTTGAAAATCTGTCTCTTGTGGCCAAAAGTCTTAATCGACGTTCTTCGCGATCTGTAGTCCTCCGAGGACGTCCAGATCCAAGGCGACGTTGGTGAACCCCTTCCTCGGATCATTTGGTCCAACATCTCAATACCGTTGTAACATTTCGGTTTACACGACGAGCAATTGCTCTTAGCGATAGTCCAGCCTCTCTCATACCAATAATACGACCACGTTTAAAAGCAACTAATTGGGAAAAATGCTGATGTTGACGTATTCTTGGTATTGTTCTCAAGTTCAGAAGGAAATTGTGAACCAACAATTTTCAAAATTGACAGTTAATGACACATTGACTGGTTTATTTGTTAAAAAATAGTATATTATGCAACGAGCATGTAATGATGGCTATTAATACACGAGCACGAGGTAAGTTAAATCTTGTGCGAGTGTATTAATAGCCATTACATGAGAGTTGCATACACTATTTTTTCTACGACCTGTGTTAATTAAACAAAAATTATTATAAAATTTAATTGAACATTGTACATTTATTTATTTGAACAAAATGTAACTTATAGGTACTACTGTTTCTTATCAATATTTATATTATGTATGGTACAATTATTGAAATGAAGTTGCGGAATTGCCTCCGTGGAAAAATTATTACTAGTACTTGCAAAATTTATATTAATTGTATTCAACGTTTGATTAGTTTGTATAGAATTTAATATTTTTTCTGACACGTTTATTTTATTTTGAATGGAGTCATCTATGTAGCTCTCAGCGACGGTTGTCGACTTCCAACCCCCATGCCGTTTGAGTGTAGTAATATCGCCTCCAGCATCTACCAATATTGTTGCAGAGCTCCTTCTAAAGCAGTGACCTGTGTAGAGATGCGGATATGGGAGGTTCAGATAGGTAGCTATTGTTTTGCCCATACTGCCAAATTTATTGATGCCCACGTTTTGAACTGTGCACTTTCCACGGAAATAATTATTAAAAAAATTTTGAGTGGTACAGATTTTTGGCCGGAGATCCATGTACTTTTTACATACATCATAATATTTGCCTGTTATGGTAAACTTCCTTGTTGTTTTTGTTTTTGTGTCCCGGCCGTATCGTAACCAAAATGAGTGTTTTTAAATCACTTACATCATTAAATTTCAACGAATGCATTTCATGTCTTCGACACGCTCCCATAATACCAAAAATTAATACTACCTACTGACAGTAAATCAAAAAAATTATGATCAGTAACAAATTTCAATTCACTTACTTACTTTTGTCAGAAGGTAATTACTGTCCGGTGCCTCATTAATAAAGGTTTTTATTTCATTTGGTGAAAACGTTTTAGATTTCTTTCCGTTATACCCTTCTGATTTACGTTTTAATAACGCGTGCAATTTTGGATATTGTGCTATATTAATTTGGTTTTTAATATTCAGAGTAGACTTAAGTATTGAGTAGCGTGTCCATAAGCTTGGCGATTTTATTTTATTTGATAGTTCTTCAAAGTAAACAATTAACACATTCTCAGAATACGAAGCAATATTGTTTTTAGTTCTCCATTCCATAAATTGATTGTAAAATTTTTCATAAATTTTTCTCGATTTTTCCGGTAACAAATTATTTGTTGCCACCATAGCTTTTTCCGTAATGTCGGGTGGTGTTGACGTTATTTCATCATCACTATTACTTTTATCACTCATTATTACAAGTTATTATTAATATATGCAATGCAAATAAAATTTTTCAACTTCTTGCAATGAACGAACAAAATTTTTGACAAATATCAACAACTCCTGTAACTATGGCGATCAAGTAAAATGCTTGACAGCTATTGGCTAATTTGACTCGTTTTATAATGAAAATCTGTATCGAAATGAATATCATTTAGATACAAGCTAAGCACACTTAATAAGTCGATTAAAGTATGGGAGTAGAAAAATAATTTTTTGTTACTAAGTGCAAACAATGAACTATGTTTCTTTGTTGATTGAGTACAAAGGAAAAAAAAACAAAAAACTACTGGCTAGATTTTATTCAAATTTTAATCATCACTTTGTTTCATGAAGATGGACGTTGTTATATGACAATTTCAATAAAATCGTTCAACAAATTACGGGTGTTGCGATGTTTATGGAAGTCAGAATAAGATGCTATAGATGAAATTGTCACTGTTCTTCTACTTTTTTTAGTTGATTTTGATTCCATATTTGAACTGCTAAGAATGCGGATAACGTAAATATAGCCGAAAGTTTATTGACTTGTTTTGTTTCATATTGTGCCATTTAATTGTTTACATTTGACTCTTATTGTTTGGTCTTACTACATAGTTCGAGAGGATTTCAGTTCATATAAAGATGTGTGTAATGTAGGATATATTAATACAGTTCGATGACTTACGGAATTAATACAACATTTTTATCGAAAGATAACATTTGTCAAGTTGCTTTGACAAACAATGTTGTTTGTATTTTAAGCGTTGGTGGTAATTATGCTTAATTTTACCGATAAGTTTTTAAGCAAGTGATTATTACAACATTCGTTATTATCTCAATCCAATTTTTTAGTATAACACCTCGGGGAATAAATACGTTTTAACATACTCACTGTGCTACATATAACGTAAAGCACATAATTTTTATAAGTTGTTACGTTTTTCACCACGTACTTCCGTATTGATATGAATTATCTGTATTAAATGAATGCTTATATTAAGCTGCAATCCATACCACATTTATAGTTGAAAATATTTACAAATAGCCGTGTGTCTACATAATTTTCACGAGTGCATCCACGATGAATAGCTACATTATCTTAAAAAAGGTGTTAATATTAACAGGCATTGCAGCACTTGCTTATTCACAGGTAACCAATTTGATCTTTTACCTTATAATGCAAATAATGACGGATTACTTTGCAGAAACAATTAGGGGCCGAGGATTTGGGCGATTTCAGTGCAAATGAAATGAAGTGCATCAAAGATCATAATATAAATGTGAGTAAAGTGACACTTTTACTGAAACAACCGTATATACCAGAAAATGATTTCGAAATGAATGATTTTATGGAGTGCACTTGGAAATTAGATGGTCTATTACACAACAATGGTTCAGTTGCGTGGCAACCTTTTTATTTTTACGTGAAAGGTGCGTATATTGATGCGGTTGGTATGACGGAATTAGCAGACTTTTTCGCTAACGATACCATTAATCATTGTAAGGATAACCAAGGTAAAACACCGGGACAGGTCGCCGTTTTGCTCTTAAATTGTGTTATACGTAAACTATATGTATAAACTAATTTTTGTGGATCTGATGTATTTATATTTCTTTATAATTATTATTATTAAAGCTTTAAAATGTACATCTCTATGATTATACAAATATACAGCATGACACTTTGTAAAGTTTACACCTTGAATGATAAATATTAAAATTCGAAAAGAACCGTTTACCGATCGGAGTCTACCGTCTTGTAGGATTTACCCTCAGGCGATTATGAGGTACACAGAAGGTTAAAAAAATGAAAGATGAATGATGGATTATAGTTGATTTTGTTTTTCTATGGTGATAGTGGTTGAACCACAAATTTCGTAGTAGATTGAAAGGCGTAAAACAAATGGCAAAATCTGTTGCTTATTGCAGAACAGAACTAAAGTTTGATTTTCGAGAAGGTGCGTGTACGTCATAGACATTTTACATAGTTACAATTGTTGTCAACAATATAATAACAATGGTAACTAAGAAAAGTGCCTATGACCTACACGCACCTTCTCAAAAATCAAACTTTATTATGTTTTTTTTTCATTATTATTTTGAACAGATGATATTTTCTATCAACCCGTTACTGGTCTGATTTCACTGAAATCTAAATATTTTTGCGTAAAGTCTAATTGACCACATTAAACAGAACATTTACAGAGAAATTGCAATACTCGTACTCCTAAATTGTTAATAAATGTCAATAAAGAGTCTATAAGAACAAGGAATAAGTAAAGGTGAAGAATACATAGGGATTTCGCAGTAAGGATTGAGGATGCTGAGACTTGAGTAGCATCTGTGAGTGAAATTAGATTCGTTGCTCATTAAAACCCTAACCTTTTATGTTCAGTAAGCAGTTAACACTGTATTGTGGTGTAACCATTAAAATAAGAACTGCAGACGTCATTATGTTAAATAAGTGCGACAAGAACACTGTCCCCCCTTAAGGGGTCATATGAAAAGGTAACAGCAAAACAGAGGAAAAGTACAATGTAATAGCACAATCATAAAAAGCAGGGTAAATAAGTTACCATTTTCAGAGCAAATTCTCAATATCTGTTCCCCTAAAGGCTGAACCTGATGCAGAAACACCACCATTGTGAATTCTTAAACGTATATTAAGATAAAGGGTAGTTATCCTTGCATAAAACTAAATAGATTACAAGTACAAGCATTGCTGATGTCACACATGCTAAAAGGTTAAAATCGATTAAATGAACTGTAAATTAGATCGGGTAAATCACAGAGTATGGTAAGTGAACCATGGATTAATGTGGAGTTGTTTTGTTTTATTAGATTACAATTCAATTAATGTAAATGATTTAATTAACTTGAGTATTGATATGATATCGCTTTATTATTGTTGCTCAAGTCCAAATAAATTCTTTAATCTATTCATGTGACCTGAAATTTCGCAAACATTACACTTAGAGTACTAACACTTTCATCACGTGCAAGTGAACAGCAGTAACACAAAAATCTGTTAATTAAAAAGAATTCAGCTCGGAATTGAGTATTCAATCAACAAGGCATCTTGGAATTATGTTTATGTTGTGGGCCGAGATCTAGGAACAACGGATTTCCAAGCATCTCTACGCGCATTAACAGTTGCTTTGGTTATTAGCACTGCACTTACTACAATATTCCCTGACTCAGAGAATTCGATCCTCTGGATTCTGGATTACAATAGGAAGGTGGGACATAGGCCTCACATTCGGGGCCTTTGCACTACCTCCCTGACTAGAATCGTCGGACCCCACAAAGCGACTCACGCCATCCCGCACGTGAGATGAACCTGAAGATGCTAGAAGAGGAAGCGGCTGTAATCGTAGCCATGTCTGGGTGGGATAACGTCAACATGGATCGTCTCAGCGCGGGACACTCACAGTCTTGTCGTCTATGTAACATTATCTACAAGATGGTGATTCTACGAAGCCCCTGCGATGCATGTGCTTGTTTAGCTTACAGTGCCCAGAAAGTATGCCCACAAGTAGCCGCAGATTCTTTCTTGGTAGCGCTGTGCAGAAACGCGCCAGGCCAAGAGATGGTCCTCTGAAGACCTCTCTCGCGTGACGCTCATCTTACATCAAGTTCCACCTAGCCTTGTGCTGCGCTTGGGTGTCTTGAGTTATTAAGTTGTTTACAGTTCATACTATAAGTAGGAGAGCCGGCTGTGGACCATAGAACACCTGTTTTGAGGCCAGTCGGGCTAATTCGTTGCCTTTCGTTCCAGCATGCCCCTTAAGCCATACGAACTCGAGAGTATTACTGCTAGTTGCTTGCTCTAGTATGTATGTGATTTTCGGAAACCAACCTAGAGGTGAATTCCACCCACAAACAGTGATCTTTATCGTGCTGAACATCGTATCGACTTGTTTTATAAATATAAACATCTCAGTATTCTACTGAAAAATTAGAGTTATAGGTATGCATAACTACTGAAATTAACCCAGATGTATATTTAGAAACAAATGTAACCACAAAATAGTCTCTCGACATCCAACAAGAAAATAATGTAAAAATATTAAATGTATAAAAAATTGACCCTTAACTCTA
Organism: Pyrocoelia pectoralis; assembly: GCA_036250285.1. NCBI lineage: Eukaryota > Metazoa > Arthropoda > Insecta > Coleoptera > Lampyridae > Pyrocoelia > Pyrocoelia pectoralis. Next base: position 14,156,815 of record CM070075.1, read on the forward strand.
CGCGCCTGTTAATTGAACAATGTAGGTATATGAAATTCACGGTCACGCCGCCTTCATTTGCAAAGAAACCAACTAGGCGGTGGACTTCCCAAATAACCTTTTGAGTCCCAAACTTCTATACTTCTCAGAATATAAAAGGGCATCCATTGGTTGAGTTAAGGTGCTGCATTCTTTTCTAAACGGTTCCCAGAGGACGCTCAATTTACAAGATTATTCCATGCCAAGTTGGATGTTTAGCGTAAGGGAAAAGGTCTCATTAACCTACGGCTCCAAAATTGATCAATTTTCATTCCACGTCAAGTTGAATTTTCCAAAGGTTTACATGGCATGTCGCGGGTTGGTTTTACGTCGGCAAAAGAGATTAAAAAACTGTTTATATAATTTCGGCATATTTGATCTTTTGATACGACAGATGTGGTAATTTTATACAAACACAGACATTGCCCTTGTACGTTTATTCCAATTAGATAACAATGACATAGAGTTTCCGTGAACTTGACATAAATTCGCGAAAACCATTAGAAAAACCACAGATAAGGAAGTGATATAATATGTGAAATTTTCAACGCTGTAACGTAAGGAAAAGGGGTAGTAATACCTTGTGGTTTTCGATATCTACCATTGTATCTCAAATATATCAAAACGAGGTACCAATGAAACAAAAACTTTTCATAACGCGCGATTATGTCCTCTATCTAAAATGCATAATATAGTAAAACTGTTTAGATAGTGTTGGAGGATTTGCATTATATGAGAGGTTGATCACGCATAATATGTGTATATAAAAATTAAGATACATAAATTGTTGATACTTTCTTCATGTCAAAAACGAAATGACTACTACCATTGATAACAAATTCTGTATATAAGATCAAGTTGATTAAATGGTAAAAAAAGGAAGTGGGTGTCAGAATCTTGAGACGAGTGGCCGCAGTGAGATTATGTTCATCCGGTATATCGTGGGAAAAGTCTGAAAAGTTTATTAGGAGTTGGAAACAAGCGAAGAAGGAGTGCTTTTGAATTGAAGTTATTAATAAAAATTTCAGCAAGTAAAGATGACAGACCGGTGAATTGTGAATATGTTTAGTTATTGTTGGTAACAAAATTTCCGTAACATAATTTCGGGGAATTAATCAAAAGAGAACATGTTTGGACATGGGTGGAGTATAAACCAGTAAAGTTTTAAGGGTATCCTGTTTTGTTCGTGGGTACTAAAAGAACGTACCTATAGTTCTACCTAGGTCTACAACAAATTTTCTAACTCCTTTAACATCAATAATTGTAGGAAAATCTACGAGCATTAAAATAAAATTTATGTCTGTATATTATATTGGATTATCCAAGATTATGATACTTTGTCCCAAAACAGATTTATTGTAGAAAAATGTGAAGCTTACATGTTCCGAATACCTACAATAATGACGCCAATCAAAGGAGCTGCTACCAATGATAATAAATTTATCTAATATTAATGCTATTATTTTAGTTATTTAGCAGTTCGATGTGGTCAATGGAAAATAAATTTCGGCACTGTTGTTACTGTATACGTTCCACTCAGAGTATGATGCTAAGATAATAAGGTGTGAATATTTTTAGACAAGTTATTTATTTATTTAATTTATTTATTTAGTTATTTACGGTTTCCGATTTTTACAAATATACAGTGCTATTTAGCGTTTACCCTATTTAGCCCCTATCAGACATACCTACCGAGTGATTTTCACTTAGCCAGCAAATGGCGTTTTTCGAAATTGTTTAAATTCTAAAAGCGCTATTTTTCGTAAATTAAGCAAGATTTCAATGAAATTTTTTCATCGTCTGTCAATTTTACCTTACCGAACAATCTCAAGACCAGAAAATATTTTTTTTTCATTAACTTCTCCTAAAACTAAAGTTTTCATTTTTTGGAATATCTTCAAATTTTCACATAAGTACTAAGACATGATTTCAAAATTCAATTTGAGTTCGTTAAAAACGTTGAAGATTTATAATTGGAAAAAACAATAGAAATTGCTAATTATTCCTTTAGGTTTTTTATTATTTACAGAAAAGTAATATTGTTGCATAATCTTTACGTTTTTGGTGCAAAATACTTTATGGGAGAAATGTTCTTCAATGATAATGAATATCTATTTACGTGTCTTCTAAAAACTCTAATTTACCCTTGATGATTAATTACTTACTTTCACAAAAATCCTGTAAATGTTCTTTTACAGTTGCCTAATCGAGGAGATTTTTCTTTATTCAGTTTACATGGTTCAGTCAATGAAATAGTAAAACAAGTTAAAAAGTGATACATGTTGATCCCATTAGGTAAATTATAATCTCCCGCTATAATTGCTTTACTAGTATTATTTCCAGCAAATAATGATTCAACAATTTGATAATGTTTTTTTAAATTATCGATAGACGAATTTGGGGGGAAATAGACAGCACCTATGATGTATTTTACAATTTTAAGCAGAACAAATAAATGCTCAATAGATTGATCGCAAGTTGTAAGGTTTGTTATATAACATTTCTTTAAAGCAATTATATTAGTAATCCGCCACCCATCAGATTACCAGTAACAGGGAGATTTCATCGATAAACATTATAATTATCTGAAGTTGCCTATTAATAAGATCATCATAAAGCCACGTTTCGGAAATTATTATGATATCATAATCACAGTTGGTATCTGAAATACAGAAATTAGTTAATTTAGTGCGCATATTCCCGCAATTATGATAGTAGTAGATAGTACAGTGTTCAACCTAACCATCTTATTAAAGTTCTGTGTTTCATATGTTCCACTCCATATTTCGTAGCGAAATGATTTATCCAATCGTGCTGTGTGCTTTAATAACTTTGAGCCACCAAACAAAGGTAATTTTATAGTGTTTTATAAATTACGTTAATAACTGCGTGTTTTACATGTTGACCTCATATTGATAATATTGTTACACTGTAGATTAAATAATGTGATTGAACGTTGAATAATATTAACACTATCACGTATTTTCGTTTGTGCCTTGTGAAACTTGTGATATAGGTCCAATAGGTCACATATAATAATAAATTTGTTTTGCGCGTTTTACAAAACGGTAGTTACCAGGTATGCTATTTAAACATACCAGGTAGGTACCTACATTATGCATCTACTGAGCGTTTTACATTGATAAAACTGCAAAAAAAAATTTCCAGGAGTTACAAGAGAAAGAAAAATATTACATACAAGTAGGATTTTCCATTTAGATTTTATATCAATGATTTACTTATATACTCTTACATTACATAGCGGGGTTAGTTCATTCATGTACTGAACATCATTTAGACATTAGACTTTGACCTCTTTTGTGCGCTGCAATTTTTGATTCTCATTGAGGTGACCATGACACATTTTTTATTGGTTCATTTCATGTTTTTGTTCACGACAATAATTAGTTTACAGCTCTTTAGATCATTTTTACTGCGCTATCAAGAGTTATGGCGTAAACGAAGCATTGTGTCAGATAACTTTATGCATGAATTTTTTTATCAAAAGGCGCTCTACCTACACGGAACGGAGAGCCTCTAACGTAGAGACTTGTAGACTTTTACCCTACTACCGCAACGTCCTAGGCGTACCTACTTCTATGTAACCAAAGGAAACAAGTTTCATATTGAGCTTCGATAAGGTCACGTAATTTCTATATTTCCCATGCATGGGATGCTCTTCATGGTTCCTCTTTGGGTCTTTGGTTATACAGTGAAATATTTACATCTTTCAAATGCTCCTTTCGACACGGTACATCCCAAACCAAACTATTGTTTCAAAGTTATTGTAAAAGTTTCTTTACGCAAGCTAAAGGAATCTAAATAGCTCTCTCAACCTAATTTCTCAAATTTTTACAACGGTCTCACTATTTGCTTATTCTTCATACAATCAAGATGTTCATCGAGATATACACATCGAACATTTTGCAAAGTAAATACTATTGTTAATTATTTTCAGGATATAATCAATTTTAACCCGTACGAAGAGGAATGTGTAAACGAATTATACGGTGACAAAAACCATTTGCTACAACAACTGTTTCTACGACAGCTATTTGTTGAGAATAATGACGTTGTTAAAAAAGTCGTGTCTTGCTCCTGGAAAAAAGAAGGATTAATTAACGACGACGGGGAAATAATCTTCGATCATTTAAAAAAATTCCTTTTCGATAGCGTTCGAAAATTAAACGGTTGTACCGATTATTTGGCTCTACTAGTTGCAGGGGATGTTCTAAACCACTGCAAGGATGTAAAAGGAGATTCGTCTCCAGATACCGCGATTAAAATTAGTAATTGTATAACTAGAAAAATTAATTCTTATTATACAAGATCATTATAGTAATGTAATAACTTAAGATGGCTGCCTGTTGTGCCTTTTGTAGCGCTTTAAGTAACGAGTTTTATTTTTATTATAGGATATCGAAAATATTGTCAAGCTTTCGACAAAAGAAGAAGAATGCATTACTGAGACACGAATTGATAGAAATGTAGTACTAGCAGATAAGTTAAATAGGGACACAAGTAAAGATACACTGTTAAATACATATCTTGGTTGTTACGCCCACAAATTGGCGGATGCTGGCGAATTGTATTTTACTAAGAATATACATGTGCAATTGCCAGGATACAATACACCTTATGAAATTACTTCGTTGTACTGCGATGAGAATGATTATTCTCCAGGAAATCCAATACGACCCTGTGTTCAACGCATCTGAATTACGTATATTTCTAAAAATTTTCATAAATAATAAACAGTAATTAATTATTGTAATGTTTTCCTTATGCTGATAAATAAACCATTTTTAAATAAACCTTTTTTTTAAAATACACATCCTGTGTTTTCGCAATTGTTATAAATGGTAAATGGAACATAATGAAGTGTCGAACCTGCCCTATTTTCCAAATGCTATAGACACGATAACATTTATAAAATTCAAACTGTATAAAAAAGTTATCAAATTACCATAAAATGGTCCCCTTACGTCAGTGATCAACTGCAAAGGGATGGTCAACGAACCTGATTTACCTTTTGTTGAAGTATATTTGCGCCTTTACACTTCTACACTGTTACGCCTGGAAACGATCAGGAATGAAATTGACAAAGGGAAGTATAGCAACAATGCTCTCTTAGAGCAAGTATTTATGTATGTATCTTGGTATGTAGTTCCAATTGTGAAGCAACTATTTCAGTAAATGGTATAGCTCTTATATCGGATGCTCTCCTACCGAGTTTTGAATATAAGTCCTGTTATTGTTTGATATTTCTTGCAGAGATTTTATTTTTTAAAAACATATTTTACATATATTTTATATATTTATATTTATTTATATATATTTTATATTTTATATTTCCTTGACAAGCTGCAACTACTTATCATTTATTTACATGTTGCTAGGAAGCATCACGGAAAACGTGATTAAATAATTTCCATAATACTCCCCTTTATTTAATGGAGTTTTCAAATCCTACCTTACGTTCACAAAGACTAAAAACAAAATTTTAAATATAAGACACACAGCAATTTGGTGGAACGAACAAACAAGAATGGCTAAGTGCATGTGCGTAGGAAATGTACGATTGTTAATAGAGATAACAGATATACCTAACAATCTCATATCAATGATCAAAACAAAATCATAATTATTTAACAAATCAATTTTCAATTAGTTTTACCCTACTTATCATATATCAACCCCCCCCCCCCCCCCCATTTTTGCTACGTAACACCCCCTATCCATTGCTTCTGTACCTATCCATCCCCAATTTCGACGTGGTAAAATACTCCTACACGTCCTGTATATTGAACAATTGCGTCACCTTTGATCTCCTAGACATGATAAGCTTATTTACTCCCTGTTATCTTTATTAACAGTCGTACATTTCCTACGCACATGCACTTAGCCATTCTTGTTTGTTCGTTCCACCAAATTGCTGTGTGTCTTATATTTTAAATTTCATTAAATTAATTACTGTATACCATCAACCATTACGTACCAACAATTGTTTTTTGACTCATTCAACAACTTTACATCGTAAAAAAAAAATAAAATAAAAAAAAAAACTGGATCAAAGAAGTACCACGTATGTTTTTGATACACAAACTCTTCAGGTGAGTGTTCCGTCCACCTTCAATAAAAAATTTTAGTATCATAAAAATCACTCATTACAATATTGTATTTCTCGCTGTCCCATACTAATTTTTAATATGTTTTTAAGGTGGAGATAAAGAGCCCTGATAAAGACCATCCTCGTATGGTCGAAACTTCGCCAGTCAAATTGAAGTACATGTCGTTTCAATAACACCTACCACCCACCAACTTCACGAGAAGGCCTCCATTTCAAAGGGGGAAAAATATCCTACAACGTGTCATAATTGGAGTGTACATAATAATTGATAACCAGGTTGGTTTATGACAATTGAACCATCCATTTCTTGTTTGATGTTCATACCTAGGTAGCTTGATGCATCACTAACAGTAATTTGAATCTCCTTTTTCAGATCTTGCAGAAATAGTTTCACAATTTCTTCAGAAGATGACATCACCAGTCCATCATCAACGTAAAAGACCAACATTAATTTATGACCCTTAAATTCACCGATATACAGGCACGGATCTGCATCACTTTGTGTCAGTCCATAATTCTTTAACATTCGAACGAACTTTGTGTTTCAGCATCTGGGAGCCTGTTTTAAACCATAGAGGCTTTTCTGGAGTAGACAGACACGGTTACTACCGTCTTCAAATCCTTCGGGTTGTTCCATATAAATTTCTTCTTCTAAATCGCCATACAAAAAAGCAGTCTTAACATCAAATGGTTTAATTTTATATCGTTTAAAAGCAGCAACACTTAACATGGAACGAATGGTATCAAATCTGGCAACTGGACTAAACGTATCATGGTAATCGATACCTGGCTTCTGGGAATATCACTTGGCAACTAATCTTGCTTTGTAGCGATTTTCAGAACCATCAGCATTGGTCTTGATTCGAAACACCCACTTGCATTTAACGATTTTTCTGTTTGCAGGTGGAGTTACTAATTTTCAGGTTTTATTCTCCATCAACGAATCATACTCTTCTTTCACAGCAATTTTCCAATTTGCAGATTTTACAGCTTCAGAATAATCAGCAGGTTCAGTCGTTATGACGAAGGCTTCCTCAACAAAATTAAAGTCTCCATAATCTTGAACATAATATGTTGGTTTCTCCCAAGTGGGAGACCTTCTTAGGGAGTTGGTTATGTAGGCCAGGTTAATGAAAACACATGTACTTCATGTTGTTTATGATTTGGACATTAATTGGATCCACCGAGACGGTACTTGTTGGTTTTTGGAAATACTAAGTCTTTAGAGCCCTGAAGATGACTGGACGCTTCCCAGTCGAAACGTCGGTTTAGAATGAAGTACATGTGTTTTCATTAACCTGGCCTACATAACCAACTCCCTAAGAAGGTCTCCCACTTGGGAGAAACCAACATATTTCAATTAAAAGGAGTACACCCACTTGAACATAATCTTCATGACGTTTCAGAGTTTTCATTTTCGATCGATCACGTAGGCCATATTGACCTTTCATAGGCGTTTTATTGGTTTCAGATTGAACGAGTTCTTCATGTTCTTCTTCTTGATCATTGTGATCATTCTCAGGTTCCATTTCAGATTCAGTTTCAGGTATTTCATTATAGGACAGCTTTAAGTCCTTCGAAATTTTCTGGGTTGTCTCCCCTTGAAATTCAACGTCTTTGCTAATCTTTACTCCAACATTGTCATTAATCCCTTTGTTGCCTTTCAAAGGCATTATTATTTCACACATTAGCTTGTAGATATTTCCGGAGCGTTTTGGTTCAGCCAATATTTGACGATTTTTGTTCATAATTATGCACTTGTCCTTTAGCACAGTAACCTTGTTTCCTCTGTCGGTTATCATTGCACCAGACAGTAAATTTCTTGAGATTCCAGGAACATACCAAACATTATGAATTGGTATCTTTTGTACTTTTCCACGTGTTCGAATCTTGATTTCAACATTTCCAGTCATTGTGACATTTATGCATTGTCCATTACCAAAACGAACGCTGGTAGGAATGTCCAACTTTTTTGGTGAGTCAAGCCATTCCAAATTACCACACATGTGATGAGTAGCACCGGTATCGTATATCCACTCGTTCTCACATTTCTTCTGATGAAACAAATGGCTACTCATTGCTTCGCTTATAAAGCCATTTTTCGAGGCCTTTTCGTACAAATTCAGCAAATTACAAAATCAGCGTTGTGCGATTTTTGAGCAGGGTATTTCTGCTTACTTTTGCAATCCCTTGAATAGTGTCCAGGTCTTTGACAGGTAAAACATATCAATTCACGCTTACTAGCATTTCCTTGTCGATTTACTGAAGAGTTGTTCTTCAATGACTCGTTTTTCGGACGATAATTTCCAGCAGAACTTGGTTTTTCACTTTGATTACTTCTGGACCTTGTAAAGAATGTTTTACTGGACGAATCAGGACAATTTCTTCTTAGTGAAATTTCTTTGAGTCTCAATCGCTCAACCGAACTCAAAGTAGTCAGATGGCAGTGTGTTTAGAATTCGATTTACCACCATTGTACTCACAATTTCGTCTGTTTTGATTTCACCAAGCTCATCACGAATTTCTTTGCCGAGAGTTTCGATCGCACTGCAATGTGCAGCAATGTCATTTTCCAGCACCTTTTCATAGTTGAAAAACTTTGTGTATAACAAGTCCAATCGTTGTCCACTGCGTTGCTCATACAGTCCCAGTAGCTTGTGCCACATTTGATGAGCAGTTTCACAGACACCCAGCATCGTTCGAATACTCTCACTAACACTTTCGGAAATCAAAATTTGTGCTCCCATGTCCTTTTTGTTGAAACTTTTCAGAGCTTTCTCGTAGGCAGCATCAGCGCCTGCTTGAGGTACTGTTGGAGCTGTGCCTGCATATGTCGGCAGCACACACTCAAAACAGTCTTTATACTTGAGTAGACGAGTCATTCTAATCTTCCAATCATTCCAATTTGCAGGACCTTGAAGTGGGTCGATTTTCAAAAGTTTGTCGTTATCCATTTTTACTTTTCTTATACAAGTCTCACAAGTTTAAATCACTTTACGCCATGGTAGCGTCTCTGGGCCCATAACCTGTTATTGTTTGATATTTCTTGCAGAGATTTTTATTTTCTTAAAACATAATTTTACACACATTTTTTTCTTTACACACTTCAACTATTTATTTTATTTACCTGTTGCTAGGGAGCATCGCGGAAAACCTGATTAAATACTTTCCATAATATTGTCATTAATCCAAACACGATATCCATCACGGGCACCATGATAGCCTACCAAAATTCCTTTCTGGCTTTTCTTGTCGAGCTTTTGTCGATTTTGCTTTGGTATGTGGACATAACATTTAGTACCAAAAATTCGAAAGTGATTTAACGAAGCCTTTCGACCGGTCCACAATTCGTAAGGAGTTTTGTTCTCCAGTGGTGTTGGTGCACTTCGGTTAAATACATACGCAGCAGTATTGACCGCCTCAGCCCACAATTTGTACGGAAGGTCTTTCGAGTGCATCATAGAACGAGCTGCTTCCATCAATGTCCGATTTTCACGTTCGGCTGATACCGCACATCACCCAGAACCACATCACACACTTTCAACTAATACCATTCAAACACAAAATGAAACACAACGCTCAATCCTCCCTTCACAAATTGAAACTCTGTTGTATACAACACAATATAACATTACAGAAAGTCCATTACCAACACACAACACTTCAACAATCATTCATGTCACACCTTTAATTCGTTCACATACACCCAAACGCAAACACACAATAAATTCACAATTAGCACAAAACACAAACAATACATTACCCACTCGAGTGCAACCTATGCGCCGAGCTAAACAACTAACATTTACACAATAAACATAATACTATTTCAAAACACATATGTTTTTTTTACAGCTACTTCAAATTTATTTTATATAGGTATATGTATTACTAGAACTAATCGTTACTTGATTCCGATCCGTGCGATTAGTTAACCAGGCTCAGCCTGAGTATCGATAAGAACCAAAGTACAATAATAATAATTTATTGATGCTTTGTTATGAAAAGAAAACATTCGCATACGTCACATTCTGATTCTTATATATCTATGGTTCTAACACTAATTTCAAATTCTTGCAAATTGTAGAATGCATTTTTCAATAAAAACGCTTTGATCTTCAATTTTATTGTTGTTAAGTCTAGTTTTCTTACTTTTATTGGCAATAAATTAAAATATTTGGTGGATAAAGATACAAAACTCTTATGTGTTTTCTCTAAACGGTAAAAATTTACAGAAACGTCGTTGCAATTACGAGTATTATAATTATATGTGTCACATCTTAATATATAGTCAGTGGACACCGACTTAGCATATAATATACAATTTAAAATAAATACACTAGGAAGTGTTAATATTCTATGTTTTATAAAGAGATGTCGGCATTCATCTCTATACCCAATTCCTCCTAAAATTCTCACAGCTCGTCGCTGTATTGCAAAGATTCTTGCCGAGCTCGAGCAATTCCCCCAGATAATATTGCAGTAGCACAGATGGCTTTGTATAAGCGAAAAATACACTAATTTTAGTGTGAAAGAGGAGACATTATCAGCGAGTCGCCGTAAAATGTATATATTTCTATTGAGTAATTTAGCAAGAGAATCGCAATGTTCTCCAAAGTTTAGTTTGGGATCTATTTTAATTTATGGGAGAAATGTTGTTCAATGATAATGAATATCTATTTACGTGGCTTCTAAAAACTCTAATTTACCTTTGCTGATTAATTACTTTCACAAAAATCCTGTAAATGTTCTTTTACAGTTGCCTAAACGAGGAGATTTTTCTTTATTCAGTTTACATGGTTCAATCAATGAAATAGTAAAACAAGTTAAAAAGTGCTCCATGTTGATTCCATTTAATATTAGGTAAATTATAATCTCCCGCTATAATTGCTTTATTAGTATTATTTCCAGCAAATAATGATTCAACAATTTGATAATGTTTTTTTAAATTATCGATAGACGAATTTGGGGGGAAATAGACAGCACCTATGATGTATTTAACTGAATTAATTTTAAGCAGAACAAACAAATGCTCAATAGATTGATCGCAAGTTGTAAGGTTTGTTATATAACATTTCTTTATAGCAATTATATTAGTAATCCACCACCCATCAGATTACCAGTAACAGGGCGATTTCAACGATAAACATTATAATTGGTTATCTGAAGTTGGCTTTTAATAAGATCATCATAAAGCCACGTTTCGGAAACTATTATGAGCTCATAATCACAGTTGGTATCTGAAATACAAAAATTAGTTAATTTAGTGCGCATATCCCCGCAATTATGATAGTAGTAGATAGTACAGTTAGTACTTATCTGTGGTACAGTGTTCAACCTAACCATCTTATTAAAGTTCTGTGTTTCATATGTTCCACTCCATATTTCGTAGCGAAATGATTTATCCAATCGTGCTGTGTGCTTTAATAACTTTGAGCCACCAAACAAAGGTAATTTTATAGTGTTTTATAAATTACGTTAATAACTGCGTGTTTTACATGTTGGCATCATATTGATAATCGTTATAGACTAGGACACATTTCCAAAAAGTTTAAAAATAAGAATGTCAGAAGCATTTCGTATAACAATTGCGGAAACAACTTTGTTAGACTAATTGGACCCCGCTGAATCCGAAAATGCCTGTTTCCACCTCGATATTTTCACCGGAAGTCCGGAATTCAAGATGGCCGCCAAGACATCGATCGGCCCACGTTTGAACAAATCTCTGGTGTCTTTTGGATTAGAATCGTGTTCCAAAGTCAATATCGGGTTTGTTAATGATGGGGAATACAATAGAATGATAAAAAAGCGTACATCTCACGTTTAAATAGCAGATATGAGATACATATTATGCGTCAAAAAAACTGCCCTCGTCATGGTCAAACAGTTGTAAACGCTGTACCAGCAACAGTAAGCACGATAATGCAGTTCAAAAAAGCAAATAGAACTAAAGAATATCACATTTTTTTAACACGCCGGCCGTCAACAATGAGCGCCGTGCTGTGAGACCAAGCAGCGCCGACCGGATCGGCGCGGAGAGCCGAGCCGAGCCCGGGTCGGCAAGCGAGCGAAGCGCGTGCTGGCTGTGCGACCGACAAGCTGGTGCATGTCTTGCGTAGAATTGCGGTTGGATATACCTTAACGTTTTAAATGACAGTGTCAGTGTATTTATGTAATAGCACAGATGTGGTAAAAGCTTGAACAGTGTTTTGTGTAGTTGATGTAAGTGGTACGTACAGTGAAAGAACAACCACGGTAAGTGGAATCGACTCTCTTCCCTCCTTCATTGTTCCGTTTAAGATTTTTTTTCTAAAATACGGTGTGATATTTCCTGCAGGTTACTTTCCAATGAATCCCTTATTTCAACTGACTACCACCTGTAATCTTAACCTGTGCGTTGCATGGCAGAAAAGAAGGGGAAGTGAAGACAAGTTGTCAGTGCTGACGAACTTAGGCTGTTAGAATTCTCAAAACTAAAACAAGATCTGCATGATTCTGAAAATAGTCTCGCAATTAATCGGATACAAGAAACACTGAACAGCGATAGCGATAGAGATTATAAGTACCATCGTTCTTGCTACTATAACTTCACCAATACCGAACATGTGGAACGCCTTAAAAAGAAAAATGATCCCGAGAAAATTACCCCTCCTGTTGCACCTAAAACGCCGCCGTATCAAACAAGAGCAAGAACTGATCCTGTGCTCAAGGAAAAGTGCATATTTTGTCAGAAAGACACAAAAGAACAACCCAGGCTTGTTCAGACTGACAACATGAAGAATACTATAAAGCTTTAAGTGAATTTGATTACCAGCTTCACCTTCGCATTAACTGTATGCTGTGTTTGATAGCGGGAGATGTAAGATATCACAGCGTATGCTTGCTCAAAGCTCAGACCGTCCAAAAACTTCATAAAGGGCAGGTCGTCGAAAAAAGCCATTTGCAATTTATGGAAATTATGCAAAGAACTAAAAGTATCAGCCTCATTGGGCTATGTAAGTCGTATTATTTATTTATTTCAAAATAACCCGTATAAAAAAACATCCGTGTTTAGTCCGAAAAATTGCCATATTCGGACTTTTGGAAAAAAGTTCCGTTTTGTCTCATATTCGTAAAAAATTGGACAGTCCGCTTCGGACTTTTTCTGACAGTCCACCCGCGATCATTTATGGAGAAATGATCTAAAGTGCAAGTCTCCGAACATGGCAATTTTCGGACTAAAAAAGGATGTTTCATTTTTATAACGGTGAGAGCAAACATACGTAAGGCAGTAAGAGTGTTCATTTTTTATCTGCAGGTTTTACGGCTTTCGGATGTCTTTCAGAGGCATTTCGACTTGGCAAATGTCATAAACGTACCAGTACCAGCGTCGTTCCTGTAGAGGTGGTCTACATTTAAGGAAAAACTTCAAGATGTCTTCAAAGATGCGTTTATTTTTTAGCAGCCGTTAGATAGGAAAAAGACTGAACGGCACCTCCTTTTGATTCCTTCGAAGATATCCGCAAAAGTTGCAGCAGATGTAGTGGCTGGTGATACACTCCCCGACTCAAACCTGCCAGAGCATCGTCCCGACGATGATTTCCTTATAAGAAATTTAAGAAATGAACACCGTTTATGTGTACCTAATATAAGAATCTGTCGTTTGTACAGATACTTCCATTTTCTTAAAAGAACGGATCTCATAAGCAACTTTTAAAAGCAGTATTTATAGATTAATATTAAACTAAGTATTTAAAACCATTAGATATCTTATTTTTTATTATTCTGTTGTATTCCCCACCATTTAAAACCCCGATATAGACGTTTGGATTACGATTCTAACGCAAAAGATACCAGAGATATGGTCAAACGTGGCCCGATCGCCATCTTGGCCGCCATCTTTAATCCCGGACTTCCGGTCAAAATCTCGAGGTGGAAACAGGCATTTTCGGATTCAGCGGGGTCGAATTAGTCTAAAAAAGTTGTTTCCACAATTGTTATATGAAATGCTTCTGACAATTCACTTTTCCGAATGTATGCCTAGACTATTACACTGTAGATTAAATAATGTGACTGAACGTTGAATAATATTAACACTATCACGTATTTTCGTTTGTGCCTTGTGAAACTTGTGATATAGGTCCAATAGGTCACATATAATAATAAATTTGCTTTGGGCGTTTTACAGAACGGTATAGTTACCAGGTATGCTATTTAAACATACCAGGTAGGTACCTACATTATGCATCTACTGAGCGTTTTACATTGATAAAACTGCAAAAAAAAATTCCAGGAGTTACAAGAGAAAGAAAAATATTACGTACAAGTAGGATTTTCCATTTAGATTTTATATCAATGATTTACTTATATACTCTTACATTACATAGCGGGGTTAGTTCATTCATGTACTGAACATCATTTAGACATTAGACTTTGACCTCTTTTGTGCGCTGCAATTTTTGATTCTCATTGAGGTGACCATGACACATTTTTTATTGGTTCATTTCATGTTTTTGTTCACGACAACAATTAGTTTACAGCTCTTTAGATCATTTTTACTGCGCTATGAAGAGTTATGGCGTAAACGAAGCATTGTGTCAGATAACTTTAAGCATGAATTTTTTTATCAAAAGGCGCTCTACCTACATGGAACGGAGAGCCTCTAACGTAGAGACTTGTAGACTTTTACCCTACTACCGCAACGTCCTAGGCGTACCTACTTCTATGTAACCAAAGGAAACAAGTTTCATATTGAGCTTCGATAAGGTCACGTAATTTCTACATTTCCCATGCATGGGATGCGCTTCATGGGTCCTCTTTGGGTCTTTGGTTATACAGTGAAATATTTACATCTTTCAAATGCTCCTTTCGACACGGTACATCCCAAACCAAACTATTGTTTCAAAGTTATTGTAAAAGTTTCTTTACGCAAGCTAAAGAAATCTAAATAGCTCTCTCAACCTAATTTCTCAAATTTTTACAACGGTCTCACTATTTGCTTATTCTTCATACAATCAAAATGTTCATCGAGATATATACATCGAACATTTTGCAAAGTAAATACTATTGTTAATTATTTTCAGGATATAATCAATTTTAATCCGTACGAAGAGGAATGTATAAACGAATTATACGGTGACAAAAACCATTTGCTACAACAACTGTTTCTACGACACCTATTTCTTGAGAACAATGACGTTGTTAAAAAAGTCGTGTCTTGCTCCTGGAAAAAAGAAGGATTAATTAACGACGACGGGGAAATAATCTTCGATCATTTAAAAAAATTCCTTTTCGATAGCGTTCGAAAATTAAACGGTTGTAGCGATTATTTGGCTGTACTAGTTGCAGGGGATGTTCTAGACCATTGCAAGGATGTAAAAGGAGATTCGTCTCCAGATACCGCGATTAAAATTAGTAATTGTATAACTAGAAAAATTAATTCTTACTATACAAGATCATTATAGTAATGTAACACTTAAGATAGCTGCCTGTTGTGTACTTTATAGCGATTTAAGTAACGAGTTTTATTTTTATTATAGGATATCGAAAATATTGTCAAGCTTTCGACAAAAGAAGAAGAATGCATTACTGAGACACGAATTGATAGAAATTTAGTACTAGCAGCTAAGTTAAATAGGGATACTAGTAAAGATACACTATTAAATACATATCTTGGTTGTTACGCCCACAAATTGGCGGATGCTGGCGAATTGTATTTTACTAAGAATATATATGTGCAATTGCCAGGATACAATACACCTTATGAAATTACTTCGTTGTACTGCGATGAGAATTATTATTCTCCAGCAAATCGAATACGACCCTGTGTTCAACGCATCTGAATTACGTATATTTCTAAAAATTTTCATAAATAATAAACAGTAATTAATTATTGTAATGTTTTCCTTATGCTGATAAATAAACCATGTTTAAATAAACCTTTTTTTAAAATACACATCCTGTGTTTTCGCAATTGTTATAAATGGTAAATGGAACATAATGAAGTGTCGAACCTGCCCTATTTTCCAAATGCTATAGACACGATAACATTTATAAAATTCAAACTGTAAAAAAAAGTTATCAAATTGCCATAAAATGGTCCCCTTACGTCAGTGATCAACTGCAAAGGGATGGTCAACGAACATGATTTACCTTTTGTTGAAGTATATTTGCGTCTTTACACTTCTACACTGTGCTCCTGGAAACGATCAGGAATGAAATTGACAAAGGGAAGTATAGCAACAATGCTCTCTTAGAGAAAGTATTTATGTATGTATTTTGGTATGTAGTTCCAATTGTGAAGCAACAATTTCAGTAAATGGTATAGCTCTTATATCCGATGCTCTCCTACCGAGTTTTGAATATAAGTCCTTTATACCATATTATACATGACATTTTATAGGTGTATGAATAACCATCACGGTATGTGCTAACCAACTATATGAAGCAAAACACATGAACTTCAGGCATAAATTGCAACTAAAAATAATTCCTCAGTGTACCATCAACAACAAACGTTTTTAGCAAAACCCAGAACGCTATTCGCGGGAAATGTTATGCGGGTTCTGGTTTGGGATGGAAAAGGGGTAGTTATGAAGGACTGCATATCTATAGGGATACCTCGTAACTAATGGTCTCTTCTACGGAAATGTTAGCACTTGCAAAACGGTGGATGTCGTGCACATAATTAAGATTACCTCAAAAAATGGCAAGTTGATTTTTGATCATTAAATTTTGTTTTAATGGTTTTAAGTTGACAAAGAGTCGTAGACAACTTTATTAATGCCGTTCGTGTCAATGTAAGCAAATAAATTACGGTTTTTACAGAAAAACATTTTACTTCAATAGATGTTCTGGAGTAATCTTCTCTAAATGCAAGAGAGTTTATTGTGTAGCTAGCTTGTTCGTTATTTAAAAATTCAGGCTTACTTTACATGCACTAAATATTTTTGTATAATACAGTACAGCAGAATTTGAAAGCTTTCATGGCTGAAAAATTATGACGAGAGTAATCCCAACTCAGAAAAATGCAAATTAATGCAATTATAAATCTTAACTGCTTTTTGACCGCAAGTACCGCCGTGAAAATGTTTACATTTATTTATAGCTTCCTCTCTACTTTCTTTTGGTATTTTAATCCCTCTCCAATCTTCAAAGTATCTATCAACTTTGGCGACGTCTATATTACCAAATTTATCGAGTAGTCCGATTGACTTCCAGTAACAGCCAAAAAATTTATTATATTCGTCGTCGTCCGACGGTACCATCGGATGTTGTAGATATTGATATATTTTAAGAGTATCGTTAACTAATTCCTCTTTTTGTATGCACTCCTCTACTGTAGCAGAGAAGTCGGATGGATATCCCTAAAACGAAACTGTTTAATGACACTCACTTTACGCACATTCTAGGAAAACTTAATAAATTTTGAAGGACACACACCATGGTTATAACAAACAAAGCAAAAATAACAATCGAGTTGTTCATTATAGGTTAGATGGAAACGTACTGTTACTTAATGTGAATTTACACCCACGCCAATTTATTAATTCTAATCCGGAGGTCAGAGAACCGATAAATTAATTAATTTAATTTTTAGTGGGAACTACATGATTTATCATTTAGATGTAGGAACTGCATTATGCAACATGTAATACTGTAATCAGTGAATGTAATTCATATGTTCTATTGCTTCAATTTGTTAAGTGTAGTTTCTATTGTTATGAACTCAGGCAGACATCTCTGCTATTTACTAATAGATTATTCCAATTTAGCATTTCCTGTACAAGTGAAAATAGTACCAGTTCTGGGAAGAAATTAAAATTATGTAAAGGATGAAAAATTCACCTACACAAGAGAGGTATATACTCAAATTTAATTGAACTTTTTCGTTAGAATGGCAAATTGTAATATTTATAAACATGAACTATTAATTTTTGCATAATTAGCATAATCTTTGTGCTCTTAGGAACCCCCGTTTCAAATTACATGAACCCTTCGAAAGTTATCACATCGCCCCAAACGTGGAATCTACCTCAACTTCGTAATACGATCTGTGCCCTCTTCCCATGACTAATGTGCGTCAAAAACATTTATTTTAGGTATAACTTAGGTAAGTAAAACATTGGGATGGAATGAAGAATCTCATCAGCTTTAAAAATGTCACCACTATAATATTTAGTTAAATCATGCGCGTCCATACAGTAATTTCCAAGGGGGGGAGAGACAAGTAGTTTTATTTTTATTAAAAGTTTCTTATTTAAGAAATTATTACTGCTTAGAGTCTGAGTCCAGTTTAACTATAACTGCCCCCTTTTGCCCCTCCTTATGGGCGCCCGTGAGTTAAATCTGGTTCTGATCGAAATGACGAACTCATAAGACAATCAAATTAATCTTTCATATATGTATTACCCAGATCGGTATGGATGGTTTGGTTTGAACAAACCATGGAGCATTGGGTATCATTTCTAGTGTTTTAGACTGAAAGGTATTTCGGTGTTCGAAGGTGTGCCGCATCTACATTATAGTTCCATATGTGCAGTTCTGACGTTTCGCAAGACATTGCAGAAGGAATCGTTCCTATCACTCTGAAGATGCAAGCTGCAATGTCATGCGAAATCTCAGAACCTTTGGTTTCACATTCAGCAGTCCGGCCTCACAAACCCAAACTTAAGAGCTCACCACCACGGGAAGCTAAGAGGATGGATAATCGACCCAAAACTCTTGTTTTGGCTCACAAGGGAAAAGACAAGGTAAGCCTTTCAACGCAGACTGTGGTACAAACATAACGAAGCGGTATAAGCCCAAAACTAGTTATCTTGACAGTTCGAGGACCGCGAAAGCCTCACATTATTTATCCTTCAGTTCCTATACATTTAAATATGTCGCCTAGATTTCCTGATAAACCGTAAGGTACACGGGATTCATGATATCCTGTATTTATTCTGAAAATGTTTATATTTTTTGATAACAAATCATTGTTAATGCGTTTGCCGACTATTTTGCAAGTGTGTACAAAAACTCCGATATTTCCCCAAATCAACATCAACCCTATCGGACGAATGCAAATATTACAGTAGATACTATTACTGATAAAGACATCATTAATGCTATAAAAAAACTAAAACACAAAAACACTGCTGGAACTGACCAAGTCATCATCAAAGATTGCGCTAATATTTTTGTTGTACCCCTACAAATAATATATAATTTAATACTAAAAACCTCACATTTTCCAACCTTATGGAAGCAGGCTCGAGTGTGTCCAGTTTTAAAATCTGGTAAACCTGCTGATATCAGCAACTATAGACCAATTTCTATTCTTTCTAATTTTGCTAAGATATTGGAAATCGCAATTTATTCTAAAGTATCGTTCCAAATCCGACTTCTTATATGTTCGGAGCAACACCGCTTCATAGAAAAACGTTCGACTATTTCCAATCTAGTTACCTTTTCGCAATATTGCTCAGAAATATTGGACAACCAAGATCAAGTTGATGTAGTGTATACGGATTTTCAGAAAGCATTCGATCAAATAGACCACTATATCATACTAAACAAATTACATAACTTTGGGTTCAGTCAGGCACTGATAAATTTGTTCGAATCTTATCTAATAGAACGTACACACTATATATATTACAATGGATTTCGATCAAAACCATTCACTCCAACGTCAGGTATACCTCAAGGATCCAACTTAGGTCCATTGCTTTTTTCAATCTTTATAAACGACGTTACCAATGTAATCATGTGCCAAAAATTAATGTTTGCAGATGATTTAAAAATATTTAACTGTATATCCTCTATAAGGGATTGCAAACAACTCCAAGATGATCTCTTAAATCTATCCAAGTGGTGTGCAAACAACAAACTTTATCTAAACCTCTCTAAATGCAAAGTCATGACATATTCGAGAAAAACGAACAACGTGTTGCGTTATGATTATACAATTAATAACAATAAACTAGCAAGAATAATACTATTCAAAGATCTTGGTGTATATTTTGACGATAAGCTGTACTTCTCATTTCATATAAACGAGATAGCTAAGCGACGGTTATTATCCCGAACGTGGCTTGTGTCAAGAAATCATGCTCACGAGATTTCAACTGGTACCTAAATCTAAATACCAGACGAGAGCAAATAAGTATTAAGTTCTTGTATAATTTAATACATTACCTTGTAGATTGTAGTTCGTTACTTGCTAAAATCAACTTTTCTGTTCCTAGTATAATCCTTAGAACGTCATCTACTTTGTATTGTACAGGGTGGGCCAAATTCGATGTTTTCAAGGGGTATAGCAATAACCATAAGAGTTAGCAAAAAACTAATAAGGTACTTATGAGCTCTTTTTAAAAGAAAAAATCGGTGGAATAATCAGATTACCCATATCACGATTATTTACGTAGATACAGGGTGAAAACCAAAAGGTAGCATTTTCGAAAAACCGCAATATTTTCTTTATTATAGAAGTTAAGGTCATGAAATTCTCAGGATATAGGTAAGAGGGTACGGCAATTTTAAAAATGGCATCAACAAATTTCTAGGCCTACTAAGTTGCGCACGGCCAAAGTCAACTTTCATTTTTCTTATGGGCGCCATATTGAATTTTTACTTTATCAAAATCCTCATTTGAAATGCTCTTCAACGATGTATAACATGTTTATGTTTGGTCAACATAAATAATAAAAAACAACAAAATTAAGATCTCGTGGTAGTAGGCTTTGATATTTCTATTCAATTTTTCCATAGTGGGCTTTGCCGTCTCTTTTTTAATCATCTAACGCTCAAAGTAGAGTTTATTTTCAGCGACAGAGAATAAAACACTGGAACACTGCAACATATACAGAGTGGCCCAACGAAAAGGTAACAGACGGGTTTCTGGCCAGAGGGAATTTTTTTTGGGAAACGCAAAAACACGTCAATTTTTATATCAAGGGGGACAACTTTCGCCATGATTTTCAACTTGAAGTGATTTCATCCCTTAGCGCTGTGAGAACAACCCCTAAAATTTAAATAGAGATGATGGGGCAAGTGATACGTCATTTGAAAGGTCTTTCTTTTCTGATTTCAGTGCACTAGTTTTTTTAATATTTTTTTTATTTTTAACCAAAAAAATTGAAGTTCTAAAATGGAAAATGAGGAAAGAGATTGAGGCATTTAAAAACTCAAAAAAGCTCGGACAGATCAATTGTTTTTTTCTTGGAGAAGCTAGGTACTTTTACTGATATTTGACAACATTGTTTCACCCCTTGGGTACAGGGTAAACAACCCTTAAATTTTTAAATAAAAACAAGGGTTAATTTTTTCTTGTGCTAATTAATAAAACCAGTTTATGCAAATTCAACCCTTATTTTAATACATTTTCGAAGTGTCTGCCTTCAGCTTCCATGTAATAATACAGATTTTGATTAACTCGGAGACAAGAATATTATTTGTCACATTTATTAGAATTAAGCGTGCATTCGACTCAATTGTTAGATTATTGACAGTTCTCATTTTTTTGCAAAGAGTAGTTCACTCAATTAATTTTGTTAATACACAAAATAATTATTTTTCTACAAACGTCAAAAAATGACAAGGTTTGCCCATATCTAGTGCACGAAATGCCACTTTGGTGATCGAGAACTGATTTTTTTATCTTGGCTACGCCTCTTTAAAAAAATCAGTTCTCGATCACCAAAGTGGCATTTCGCGCACGAGTTGCAAACAAATTTTTTTCTACAAACGTGAAAAAGTTGACAATTATTTTCACGTTAAAATACAAAACTCTCATATAGTTTACATGCAGTGCGCGAAGTCGTTACTTCGCGCACGGTGTCATGATAACGTAGGAAAGTGAAAAAAAGGGTCACCTCGCGTAGTGTTATCAATGCGCAAACCTTGTCATTTTTTGACGTTTGTAGAAAAATAATTTTTACATATGTTTATGTACAAAAACTTGCTGTACAATTCAATAGTTGCATGAAATGAAAACTATTAACGAAAAAAATACATAGCATGGCATATTTTATACTAGGCATAGAAATACAAAATAACGACTAAAGGGTAAGACCTTTCACATAATCTAATTAATTTCCATTTGGAGTTGCCTAAACAAATTCTAATCTAATTTTTCCTTTTCTTCAATAACATAGATAGTATGTAGTTCGTATAATTATCATGTCGCAATACGAGATTGAGCATACGAAACTCCGCAATTACGGATCTTAATAATATGTATTTGTGATGGTAACGTTTGCAGGAATGTGAAGCAATCTTCAGCGATACCATTTGTTATCTTTTCATAATCCATAATTTCAGTAAAAGTTATTTTAAGAAAACTCGGGACGTTATATCTCAAATTATCGTAATTAATTAGATTCCGCTCGTCAAAGATGTGCAATTTTCTAAAACTACACAAGAAGAAGGTAATGATATCATCATCATTTTCTGGAATTGTGCCAGGTACCCAAACACTGTTTACCTTGGTCGCGTTTAAATTGTTTTCGTTCACACACATTTCGGTAATTCGGATTATTTTATTTATATTATCGTCCTCACTTCCAAAGGAAACCTTAAAATGAACGTGTATTAATGTTAAAAGCGTATTTCCTCTTACCTGCACATAGGTTGCAATTAAAAACAGAATTATAACGTTATTCATGATGCGAAATATACCTAGCTTCATATTACAACTTGTGTACAGTACCTACTGATGTTCAACAAATCACTTACGCAAATTTATATTTTATTTAGATTAAAATGAGTAAAAAAAACTGAAATTGCGTCATAATAAAAGATTCATAATAATATGAAAGGGGTTCTTATCTCCACTTTATTTATATGAACTTTTTCTCAATCATTTTGATATGATTCCAGAAATTCTTAAATTGTTAAATAATTGCAGAAAACTTTATAATAGATCAACAATTTTTACCAACTTCTGTAAAATCATTTATTGATAGCGAAAATATTTATGTTGAGGGAAGGGTGATATACGAACGCATCTGTCTTTATGTATTATTATTTGAACCTTTTTTAATGTTTAATCGAAATTGACAGTGTAATTGGTGTAATAGAAAATGCAGATGAATGCAAGTTAAACAAAGTAATAGTCTAAAGGTCATTATATAATGACTTGATGTATTTTCTTCCTTCCTACTTTCATTCTGGCTTGTAATATTTTTCCTTGTTCAATCAAGGAACGTATTGAGGAAATTGTGACCGTTGTCCCGGCATGTCTAGAAACCCATGTAAGAAAACGTAACCAAACGAACTTATAAGTAATTTTACAAGATTTCACATTGAACAAAAAGGTTTTTACTTACCTAGGATGCACTGTTTTCGAGATATCAACTAAAAACCTAAAATTAGGACTTTCTACCCCCAACCCCACTCTCAGCTTATCCTATTACCATAACGAATTAATTTCGAAAAGTATTAAATCTGAACATGTCACTGAAAAATAAAACCCTGTTACTCGTGTACGTTTAGATCGAATATAGAAGCAGCATTTACAATACAAAGTTACAGCATTAGACAAAGAACCAACGTATGGATTGATTCAATCAAACTTGTGGAATA
Organism: Pyrocoelia pectoralis; assembly: GCA_036250285.1. NCBI lineage: Eukaryota > Metazoa > Arthropoda > Insecta > Coleoptera > Lampyridae > Pyrocoelia > Pyrocoelia pectoralis. The sequence goes on from CM070075.1 coordinate 14,180,510, forward strand.
ATTGTCGACGAAAAATGGTAATCTAGAGCAATGAATATGTTTTAAAATTTATGCACAAGCAACAAATGAATGGATTATTAGGATAATTGCGCAAAATGACTGCAAACGGAAAAATAACAAGTCATAAAACAAAATTAAGCCAACATCTGAGGAATTAGTCCCACATGAGTCCAAACGACACTTGTTATGAAACTACAAGTCAACGAATCGAAAGTCTCAAAAACTTTCGCCAAATATCGAAGAGAGCATCTACTGAAAAGATATTTCGAATGGCTAATTACACTGCCAATCCTCTTAAACAATTTTTTGGACTGTAAAACATCCAGAAAATATCCGGAGTTCAGAAGTGAATTCATTAAAATTTCTCAAAATTTATATGGGGTTGTCTTAGTCATAAAGTCGTTGCTGATGATACTGTAACATAGACAAAATTAAAGTTCATAAACAGACTTATATTAAAGTTCATAAACAGACTTATATAGCAAATTCTCAAAATATGTGTATGCTTTACAATATGCTGATTGAATCGGATACATCTATACAAAATATACCAATTTTATGTATGCAATTTCATATTCGTTAATGCAAATCGGTTTCATTTTTACAGATTTGCAATAGAATATTTTGTGTTTTGTAACTGAAAATCATCACTCATCAGTTAAGTATACGAAAAATGCTTCGTTCAAAATATGAAATTGTTCAACGTTTAAAATGAAGCACATTTTTGAGTAATGGTGCTTCACTACAGTTGCTGTTTTAAAACTATTATGATTTTTATGTATTATTGGAACACCTTGTGCTTTGTTATTCCATATACTGTTCTGTGCGCGAACTTTTTCTTGTTCAAAAGTTACCGAAATTTGTAGTTTATTGTTCCACACGTTGCGATAGTAGAGCTCCTGATCAACCTTAGGTAAGTGGCCGCTAGACTACTGAGAAAGTTAATCGTACACGTAAAGTAATTACGACTACTAATATGACTATTATAATATCACTAAGCAAATTTTAAAATACTGTTAATGCTAATTAAAGTTATAAATAAAAGAGCGTGATTAGCGCCCATTTCATAGCTTTAAATTTTAAATAATAAAAGAGCTAAAAACAATGATTTACCTAATGATTCTTTATAAATGACATAATGCGGGAATGTATAAGGTATGTAAAGTATAAGTCATTCTCACAAAAGAATATTTTTAGGCGGCTATTACATAAATAGTTGTTTTACGTATCTTTTGAAAGCCGTAAAGTATAACTTTTTTTTGACATCTGTCGTAATAGTAGTTTTTTTAAAATTGGCCAGAAAGTAGTACTTTCCGGATTATTTTCCGGTAAAAGTTTTACCGGACTCATTTTTACTTTACGGGACTCATTTTTACTTTCCGGCCTAGAATGGTCAATTGTTCTGCCCGTTTCTGGACGATTTAAAAAAAATATTGTACGTAATACGTCCCAAAAGTGCTTTTACTGGACTCGCAGGCTTGCAGGACTCGCCTGTGGCTCGTCCTGTAATTTGCCTACTTGTCCAGTAAAAGGTCACTGTCGGGACTTGTTACGTGAACTACTATTACGTAACAAGTCCCGAAAGTGATCTTTTAATGGACAAGTAGGCAAATTACAGTGCGAGCCGCAGGCGAGTCCTGCAAGCCTGCGAGTCCAGTAAAAGCACTTTTGGGACGTATTACGTACAATATTTTTTTTAAAACGGGCAGAACAATTGACCGTTCTAGGCTGGAAAGTAAAAATGAGTCCGGTAAAAGATTCGGCCAAAAAAGATCACTTTTACAACCTTGATACACAAATAACTATTTTTGTGCCATGCTGTATGATAGTAAATAAAACAACTCTATGACAACTGTATGGTAGGGTGAATGGGTCCTTCTTTATTTATGAAACATACTATGACTGTGATATATGTGTTAATGTTACCAGATTCTCAAGATACATTTTCAGCGAAAGGGGAGTACCATCAGTGTTCCATTTTCATGTCTATCTTAACGATCAAGTACCACAGTGATGGATTGGGTGCGCTTATAGTGAATGGTGGTGATCATCTTCAATAGCGCACCCCAAATCTATATTTCGTACCTTTCAGAAACTAACGAACAGTATACAACTACTCTGCTCACCACTGAACCCCATCGGGTTTGACATAAGTTCGATTGCCATCTCAACATATGCGGTGTGCGAGGGGAGACAAACATCGAATATTTATGATTATGACTATGCGCACAAAAACTTGTTGAATTATCCATATTTATTCTCCAAAAATTAGTTAAATAATAAGTTTATTTTTTTTTCTCTCATTTGATATGTACTATAAATAGTTTCTATAAATATTAGTACATAAATAAATAAACAAATTCCCACAAAAGCGTAGCTTGTGTGTGGGAAATTGCTTGTTACATATTCTATTGTATTGATAAATGTATAAGAGAAAAGTTATTCAACTAAAGAATGCCTATATACGCGATTTAATAGGTTCATGAACTATGTAAATATTAGGTACCTACATTTAAATTAAATTTTGAAATAAATCAAATCTAGTATGTCGTTTCTTGACTTACCAAAAATAAAAAGTTTTAATTGCTTTTTGAATACAGTTAGTGACTTACAATTCCTTAATTCGTTTGATAAAAGGTTGAATACCCTCGGTGCTGTAAAACTTAATGAATTTTGGCCTATTGATTTAATAGAAGTTGTTGTTTTTAAGGCCCGATTACTTTTGTTTCTCGTGAAGTATTCATGATCTACTACTAGAGCATTTTCTCTAAGCTTAAATTGATAAATAAATACCTTATAAAAATATAATTGTTTGACATCCATTATTTTGGACTCATGATAAAGTTTATCTGATGGATATGTCGGTTCTTTATGAAATACAATTTTTAGAAATTTTTTTTGTAGTACATTCAATTTTTTAGTAAGTGAAGCGTTAATGGATCCATATGCAAGAAGTCCGTAACAAAATCTACTTTCAACAACCGCAAAGTATAAGATCTTCATTTCTCGTTCAGACAAGAATTTATTAATTATTTTAAATTTATATACCAACGGTCTTAAGTTTACTATCAAGTTCGTAACATGGAAGTTCCATTTTAAGTTAGGGTCGATTGTAATGCCTAAGTATTTTATTTTATCAGTAGTATAAATAGCAAAGTGATTATTTTCCGTTTTTATAATTAAAGTATCATATTTAGGTAGATTGTTCCTAGTACAGGCAAACGGCATGAACTTTGTTTTTGTATAATTAATTGTGAATAATTTGTTTTTCAAGTTATTCGCAATGATAGCGATATCATTTTCTACAACTTTTTTAATTCGTCCCATGTGTTTCCTCTATAAAATATTGCAGTGTCATCAGCAAAACTTATAATTTTTCCCTGACCATTATGCATTAACAAGTTGTTTATGTACATTGTGAACATAATAGGACCTAATACCGTGCCCTGGGGAACTCCGTATTTCACCACTCTTTCATTACTAACAACATCATGAATTTTTACAACCTGCGTCCTATTTGACAAATAATTGGAAAGCAATTTAAATGAAACTCCTCTGAAGCCGTAATCATACAACACTTCCAATAGTTGTTCGTGGGATATAGTGTCAAAGGCCTTAGCCAGATCAATAAATACACAAATGCATGGAGAGCTTTCATCAAGGGCTGCATAGATTTTAGTTGTTAATGCACAAATTGCATCTTCCGTTTAGACCCTTACGAAAGCCGTACTGATTATTTGATAACAAATTATACTTAGACAGGTAAGCATTTATTCTCACGCTCAACATTTTTTCAAAAATCTTTCCTAAATTTGATATGATGGAGATCGGTCTATAGTTTGACATCTTCGTAGGATCACCACTTTTAAAAAGTGGTTTGATAATTGCACTCTTAAAAGCCATGGGAAATTCACCTGATTTTAGTATGTCATTATAGAGATGCGTTAAAGGCGGAGAAATTTCTTCGCTTACGTTTTTTAATGTGCTAGCTTTAATTGCATCTCGACCTGGGGCTTTATTAGTTTTAAGCGATTTGATTATGTCACTAACTTCAAAGATTGTAGTTGGTTTTAAATAAAAAGAATAAATACAGTAAATGTTTAAATAACCCCAAAAAAGATCAGTGTATCCAATCCGGAAGTAACACATAAGTTACCCCTGATCGAGCGTCTTCGTAGTGGGTATGCGGATTCAAGTACCTTTAGCATCTTATTAACGACCCGGGTAAAACAGAATTAGACTTCAAACTGACTTCAATAAACTTGGAACACACATTTACCACTACAGTTTTCACACTTTCACCACGTCATAGTTCGATAGAGATAAACATAAACACAAACCATTTTGAAGGTATTAATCAAGATAAAATGGAAGAATCATTTCCTATCTCTATCTCCCTTAAAAGGTTGATAAGGCGAAGTTGGTGATCTTCCGGCCAGCAGACATTATAAAGTGATAAATAGTAGTTAAACAGCGTTAAATCATACTTCACCTCATTTTGATTATTTTTTCTTTACATTCACTAAATTTAAGTGAAAAATGCGTTAATTTAACATAAAACGAATCGCAATTGCCAATTTATTGTTTTCCGACTGGAAGCATGCACGAAGATATGCAATAAACAATTCCATTTTCAGATAAACATAATCTGTTATTGGATTGGATAGATTGGATTCATCATTTACACTTTTGATAAGAGTAAATACACCAAAGCTTTTCAACGTTAAATAACAATTTAGTAGGTAATCCTTATTTAACGTTTAATTAGTTACAGTCTGTCAATAAAAATACATAGTATAGCTCATTAGGCTATTTTAAATAAACATTTACAATCGGATATGCTTGTTCTAGTAATATAGCTTACATCGCACTTTAGAGAAACAGTTCCCCCCACGTTCTTCGCCAGAAATACGTAGTCATTATTTACTCATAAATAAATGAGTACCGTAACTATAAACTGTTAGTAATTACTTGAAAGCGCCTTAAATTGTAACTACAAAAGCAAATGTACGATTTATAAACTTATCACACGAGGAATGAAAATATTTCACCAAGTTTTCAAACTATAGAAATGCCTAAGTTCGGAACGGATATGACAAATGGACTTGCAGAGATTTTGAAAAACAAATGATTTCTACTAGTTTTCTTTCACTGTTAGAAAAATCATAGTTTAGAATATGTATCTCTAAAGTCTCACAAGCTTATTTTAATTTCAAAATTTCCTTCAATGAAAGAGTTTTTAAAAATGTTTAACCGATAAGGTAAACATTTATATAATTTTAATCAGAAACACTACACCAACGTCTCGCCACAAACTTGGATTATACTTTTTTAAAATTACTTACTAATCATTACATGTTTCAGAGATTAGTACATCTTTGCAGAAAACATTTTTTCCAGAAGTACGTATGTATGTAGACGGTATTGTATGCAGTTATGCATTTTAATTGCCATTTGTCCATAGTCCTTAGCTTTTACATGTTTACACTGCTGTACAATAAAGTTCATTGTAGAGTGATCGATGGTGGACGTCGGATTAATCGCTTTAATTGACTCTATATAATAGTTTTCTACATTTTGTTCATTCAAAATTGACTCTTTGGAAATTAGATTCATTCTTGTCCAGATACAACCCCACAGTTCGTTTGTTATCTCATGATTCTCTTCGAATATATCAAATTGCGTTGGTAACCGTAAACTTAATACTTTTGGTCCCAATTCCTTTCCGCATTCAAATGATTCTTGAGTAACCCTTACCTCTACTTCTGAAATTTGCTTTGGAGCATCGCGGCGATTCAATGTATAACAGCTTATCTGCAATATCATTTTTAAGCAAGAAAGATGATAATATTAATCGAAGTTTTATAAAGGTCAATGTGTAACCTAAATTTTGTTTGAATGATTATAACTATAAGGTTATCAGTAATAATTTTTGTAAGGAGAAGATAGAAGGTTTTGTGTATAACGAAAACAGTTTTTTTTAAATAAAACAATATCCTTATTAGAACGATGTGTTTCCTTAAGCTTCTTAACACAACTGTATGACTTACTGTATTGAACATCAAACTGAAATCGGAGGAAGTAACCATCAAACATTTGCTGCGTTCAAAGATAATTGATTCAGTCATGTTATCCTATCACACGTTTGTTGAAGGTTTCAGTCAGGTTTCATAACCTACTGATTACATTTCAATATCAATAAATGTTAGGTTAAATGTATTGGCCCTGGGTGATCAAGAAAATGTGTCGACAGAGGAAAGCAATTAGGATAACTAGCAGTTAATATTAAAAGTCAATAAACTTTTTCACATTTTTGGTGTTAGATAATAATTCTACAAGTAGTATAGGTAAATATAAATTATTATTATTACAAATAGTTACAAATAGCTTTCCTCAAAATCTATCACATTGCAGCTGTGATTGGTCCATAGTTGTGATAATAATGGGTTCACTCGAAATGGGGCATCAAGTACTTATACGATGATTGAATTAGATTAAAAATCTCACACAACCTTCCCCATAAAGTTTTATTCTTTAAATTTTAAATTTCCATGAATTAGTAATATCGTTCATGAAAAGAAGAAAGGGATGAAATAAGTAATATCGTTACATGTCTCGGCTTAGCAAGCCATCTTCAGGCGCTTTAAATCTAAAATTTGTTAACATAGAGGTTATGTCGTACCACATACGACATAACCTCTAAATCGTCTGAAGATGGCTTGCTAAGCCAAAACATGTAACGAGATTACTTTTTCCATGCTTTTTTTTCATGATTTTTAATCTAATTATCTAATCTTAATGGGCTTTTATTTGCTTCAAATGGATTAATAATAAATTACAGCAGCAGCTTTTCTTTCTTTGATCTACTTTACCAAAAAAATTGTTATTTAATACTTAATTATATTAAACAAGAACTTACAAAATAATTATAAATTAACAATCATTTTACGTACATTTTAGCTCTGGAAAGAAGGAGAAACATCAACTCCTCCACGACCTAATAAGAAATAACTTCTCCAAAGACGCGTATACTAATAGATGTCTTTGTATGCAGTTGTGCATGTTTACTGCAGTAGCGCCATAATTTTTACCTATTAAAGATTTGCACTCTTGGACGATGAATATTATTGCCGAATTAGTAATAACAGTATCATGAACTGCTGCTTTCATGACTTGCAAGAAATGGTTTACTAAATTCTCTTCATTCACAGTTGAATCTTTATTAATCAGTTTCAATCGAGACCAAACACAACCCATTAACTCATTTGTTACGTCATTTGGTTCTTCGAACAGTCCTAGATGGTTTGCTGGTTTTAAACTCAGCACTTTAAATCCCATTTGCTTTCCACACTCAAATGATTCTTGAGCAATCTTTACTTCGACTTCTGAAAAGTTTTTTGGAGTACCATGCTGATTCATTGGATGGGAGTTCACCTGTAAAATAATATTTATTTGAGGTAAGAAGATAAATGAAAACTTTAAGGGTCTTTTGTCTTAGCCAAAATATTCATAGTTTAAGCAAAATTTTCCTTATTATAACTTAAAAAGTTTAAATAATTTAATAGTAATAAATCTATACTTAAGTTAGAGTAAATAAAAGCTCAAAGGGCACAATACAATATATTTCAACATCTATATTATTCCTTTATAAACTAGCAATTTATAGAAGCTAAGTTTATACCATGGATAAGGATAGTAATGCTATGGCTAATAGTGCCAATAAAGGATGAAGTGAGAGTAGGATTAACTGAATGAAGTTGTTTATCGTAAATATAAATATTGATGCTGGATATCCTCCTTATAGTAATTATGAAGAACAATCTTCCATGGAAACATCAAAACACCGTAAGCGATAAAAGGTTTGAACGCGTTATTGAAAAGGTGGAAAAATTTTACGAAGTAATAATAATCGAAAGAGAGATTCTTATCAGCGCTATATTGCTGCAAGCACAATGCCCAAATAATGGCAAATTGGTGGTGTATTTAGACTAAACGAAGCAAATAAATGCTTATTAGTACCTAATCGTATTTTTCCCAAATAAGCATGTTCTTTCAGAATTTTATATTCAAAATTTACACAACAATTACAAAAAATAGTTAAGGTGCAATTTCCCATTAACATCGTGATGAAAAACATCAAATCTTCCAAGAATGAACAATTTTTTCCAGAAATAGGTATGCGCTCATACGCCTTTGTATGCAGTTGTGCATTTTAACTGCAGTTGCTCTATAATTTTCACCTTTTAAATGTTTGCACTCTTGAACAATAAAATTCATTGACGGATTAGTAATAGTAGTATCATGAGCTGCTGCTCGCATAACTTCCACGAAATGGTTCACTAAATTCTCTTCATTCACAGTTGAATCTTTATTAATTAACTTCAATCTGGACCAAATACAACCCCATAATTCATTAAAATTTGTAACGTCATTTGTCTCTTCAAATATTCCATAATGATTTGGTGTTTTTATAGAGAGTGCTCTGAGGCCCATTTGCTTTCCACATTCATATGATTCTTGAACGGTCTTTACTTCGACCTCTGTAAATTGTTTTGGAACATCACGACGATTCAAGGGATACGACTTCGCCTATAAAATAAATACATATATCAGCTAGTATAGAGTTTGTGTAGAATAATTTCCTTAGAGCTTTCGGTAACAAAGGGTAAATACGGTGACAGATTCATTGCATACAATCACCACCAAATTTACATTTTTTAATTTCGCCGTATTAATAATTTAGACTTTATTTGTGTGGTAATATGTTAGATATTAAGGATCAATAATGTTAATTATTTCACACGGTGTAAATCATATTAAATTTTCAATTTGAAAACAATTGCGCTCTGAAATACAGTGTGTCTCACTTTACAATGAAGACACCTAAATAACTCTTTTATTAATAGTACCTACAATTAGTATAAAAATTTTACCAGTGATAAAGGCCATTAGGATGAGTCTTTGTAGGAATGATATTTTTTGAATACTTAAATGTTGTACCTACATCCATCACTAATCAAACAACACAAAATTCAATGCCACTTAAGTAAATTCTTTTGATATGACGTTTGAAACAATGTTTAATTGTTTTGATTGTGCGTTGCACACTTGATATTTGAGATAAGAATTGTTTCAATGAGTTTACCAAAAAATGCAGAAAAAATAAAAAATAAAAATTTTTCAGCGAAACTTCGTATTTGGATTATTTTATTGATTAGCAACAACTTTGTTTAATACTTTTTTGCTCTATCTTCATCGCTACTATGACTTTAATTGAAACGCTAGTTTTTATTTTCATCATAGTTGGCTAGATTTGGACGCTTGGACTCATCTTAATGGCCTTTATCGCTGGTAAAATTTTTATATTAATTGCACTATTCATAAAAGAGTTACTTAGGTGTCTTCGTGTAAAGTGATACACACTATATATTCCAAATCAAAATTTTATGCAAATGCCTTTAATAACAGTAAATCTATGCTTAGGTTTCTTATAACAACAAAATTCAAAAGTGCCGAGTAAAATACTGTCGAAGCTTCGAGCTTTAAGTTTAACAAAGAAAATAAATATAAACTTCCTGAAACGATATCGCACTTATGTGAATTCATAAAAAATTTTATTATATTTCGATGTTGCCTATCAATATTAGTATTAATTGAATTTACAGGACATAAATTCTAGCACTCCATAAATTTCTTCTTCATCAAAAGTTTGTCTACTGCATACTTATAATTCCACTTTAGTTTAGATTGTTAATGTGAATTATAGGAAATCGTTATATACACATTATTATTAGAGGATATTTTTGAACTTTGTCAATTAGTAATTGCCATTAATATTGAACTTTTACGTAAATTAAGCTTATAAAGATAATGTTTATTAATATTCAAGTTGTGGTACAATTCACTTTGTCCTGGAACAACTTCTGTTATGTGTATTAAGATAGTATGTACGTTGTCAATCAATAAACTTTAGTTTATTACGCGTAATATATTGATCGGCTACAGAAGAATACGACAGTACAATAAGTGCAAAAAAAGGTTTCCCTACAATTAGAGCTCAATTTGAACTATTACAAAGGGGATATAGCTATAATACTAATAAGAAAACAACTTACACGGGTCCATAAACCTTGATCAACACGTTTCGTGTGAAAAAATCGTTGTTTTCGATTAATAACCCTCCTTGCCTTTTATAGTATTAAAATAAATAAATAAAGTTCGTGTTAGCATATTTTTCGGGAAATAGCAGCTTATTAGTACCTAATCGGATTTTACCAAATAAACATGTTCTTTCAGAATTTTATATTCAAAATTTACACAACAATTAAAAAAAACAATTAAAGAGCACTTTCGCTTTAACACCGTTATGGTAAAAACGAAAAACATCAACTCTTGTTCCAAGAATGAACAATAAGATAATTTTTTTCCAGGAATAGGTATGTATTTAAAAACCTTTGTATGCAGTTGTGCATTTTGATTGCAGTTGCTCCATAATTTTCACCTTTTAAGTGTTTACACTCTTGAACAATGAACTTCATTGACGAATTAGTCATAGTAGTATTATGAGCTGTTGCTCTCATATTTTCCAAGAAATAGTTCTCTAAATTCTCTTCATTCAGAGTTGAATCTTCATTAATTAAGTTTAATCTGGACCAAACACAACCCCATAATTCATTTGTGGCGCCATTTGTTTCTTCGAATATTCCATGAGTATTTGGTGTTTTTAAAGAGAGTACCCTTTGTCCCATTTGCTTTCCACATTCATATGATTCTTGTACAGTCTTTATTTCAACCTCTGCAAACTGTTTTGGAACTTCACGACGATTCAGCGGATACGACGTCGCCTGTAAAATAATTATATCAACTAGTATTGAGTTTGTTTATGCATTCCATACAATTAGCACAAAGTTGCATTTTTTAGTTTCGCCTTATTATTAATAATTTCAACTTTATTTGTGCTTCACGTTAGATATTAATGCGTTGTTAATAATTTTAAATATATCACACAATGTAAATTATATTAAATTTTCAATTTGCAAACAATTGCATTCTGAAAAATGTTTTCATATTTCAAACAAAATTTTATGCAAGTACCTTTAATAAAAGTAAATGTTTCTTAAGCTGGGAATACATCTGACAAACGTTGTCATTCGTTCGCGTTGCCATCCTTCGCAGTTGTGTGCAAGTATACCGGGAACAAGAACGAACGTTTGCTGGGGAGCATGATACATATGCACGCACGAGTGAGAATTTTGTCGTTCTCTGCCGTTCCACGTATTCCACTCCTATCCTGTAAGTTTTGTCAGTGTGCCTGCCCACTTCGTAGTTCAAAAATGAAGATGTCAAGCGAGAAGGTACCTTTATTAATATCAGTGTTTAGAAAAATGTATTAAATTTTCTGAAGATGTTTAGGGACGTTCCGATACTATTGATATGATTCTGGTATCGATGCTTTTCTTTCAATACCAGTCAATTTGGTATCGATACTATCCTTTTGATATGTTACTAATATCAGTACTTTTTACTAAGAATCAAATCGTATTAATGTATTGCCTAAACTTTTTAAATCCGTCCACATCTAAACGTTCGCAAGCATTCTTCACTTCAGATTTTCTTTGATCTATTAGATTTTACCGACAACCGATGGGAAACGTTCGTTTGCATTGGCAGCCGTTCGCACCAAAAAGAAATATCATTGATTCGTCGCGAATTCTAGTATACACTTGACAAATGCATAGAAATGAATCTTAGGCAACGCGAACGAATGACAACGTTTGTCAGATGTATTCCCGGCTTTACATTAACAAAAAAATTCAAGTGTCGAGTAAAATACCGTCGAAGCTTCAAACAAAATAAATATAAACTTCACCAAACAGCATTGAATTCATAAAAATGTTTATTGCAGGATAGTCAACATTATAGTGCTTGATATTTTCATAGGTAATTGAAGTATAAGTTTAAAATTTGAATACGACGTCTAGAACCACGTATCACGTAAATTTATTTTGGATATCTTGAACTGCTCCTTCTACGACTTCCAAGAAATGGTTTATTAAATTCTCTTCATTCACAGCTAAATCTTTATTGAATATTTTCAATTAAAATAATCAAGGACAATCCCGTAATTCATTCGATTCATCATTCTTCGGATATGTTGTAACTGTTTCATGGTTTTGAATCAAGTAGTTTCTCTTCCGCATGTTTCTTGTACTCAGACTTGCGAAAAGCATTAAAAGAGCACAATTTCTCAGTTCAAAGTTTTCTATTTCATGCAATATCACTTTTTTTACAAGAGAATGCGTGCATATTCACCAACTATATGGCTCACTCTTCTACTCATCAGTTTCAAGGGCGTTTTCAATTGCGCAAAGAACGAGTCACATTAACGTTTAGAATATATTAAGTTCAAATGATTTACCGAGCATCTACTTTATCTTATGATGCTAAAACCTAGAAATTGCAATCGGAGAATCTATTTAAAAACAATTTTCTTCATTAACACATTGAGCCTGATAAATGTTTAAAGAATTGTAGAATTTAAAAATCCATACATGATAATGAAATTTTATTATACAGAATTAGGAACATTAGGTTATATTCGGCAAAAAAGATGCCACCTCGTAATATAAAACTAAAAAGACCATTGAAGGGAATTAGAAAACCTAGATTGTTTAGTATCCGAAACCATTCACCAAACCATGTCAACTTTTTCCCTATAAGAAAGAATAGCCGAACAAGTAAGAAAAACTATAAAATAATGGGCACAAGATGATACGCAGTTGTGCTGTTCATTTTTTCAACTGACTACGTCAATGGTACTGGCATAATTAACAAATATATCTCTTCAATTATTGACGGCACACAAGGACATTAACTTAGCCAACTCTTTGTTAATAATTTTTGGATCCAAAAAGTCTTGACAAGCACTCGCGTCTCCATTAGGGTAGGTGCTATATGTCAAATCGAGTCCCGTTGAAGATGTGCGCAACTTTAGTACGTATTATACTGAATTCCATAGTAGAGTGCATTCAACGAACGTATAGACATCTTAATGTTTTATTCTTATTGACTCATAGCATTATTTAAAAGGTCCAAACGACTGCTTTCAGAAACTCTTGTAATGTTTCTACCCTATACACAAATTAATTCAAATTTTACCGAAAACACAATAAATTAACTTTAAGAAAAAGTCTCAGGTACAGTTCTGTTGCGTAATGTGGAGTTGGTGGAACTTCACAAAGAGGATTATTTAACAGAAGGTCATCATACAGGACATATTATGAAATAAAAATGTCACAAGAAGAGTTTTGGAATTAAAAAAAAAAACAAGAATGAGTAAATAGACAATGACATGCTCCACATAAGTACGAACTACGTTCAGATCCTATAACTTGTGATCTAACACAAGCACGAAAGGATCAATTTTCCCCCACATTACAGTAGATTCTTATCAATACATAATGAAAAATAAACTAGAATTACATAAATTCCGAAGAAAAAGAGAGCATTTCAGGGGACGAAGCGAAATACTGAAGTGTCGTTATATTAATGTTTGGTGTGAACAAACATTATAAAAAATAAAGTTTTTTGAAAAAATACACATATTGTTGATTTTTGGTTCTAATTCAATAAATAAACTACTTACATTTTTGACGTTAATTGAAAGGACCTCCTCCAAGTAACCTAACTCTGTACCTCAGCTATGGAAAATGGGTTAGTACAATATCGTTCAACAACTTGAATTGATTTAAGCGACGAGTCAGTGCCAAAATAAGTGTTAACAATAAACTAATATTTTGCTAATAGCAGTAACATTAGTTATTGTTGTGGAAGTGTTAGAGTCATCAGATTGGTACTTGTTCGAAGCAAATAGATTAATTTTTATTAAAAAAAATAACATTGGAATAATAAATAAATTATAAAAGTACCTACAAATTCCTTGTTAAATTTCTCCTAAATGTTGCAGAAATTATGAAATCAAGTTCGCGAATTTATACAGTTACAGAGCACACTGTGTACACCAAATGTGTTTATTGTTGAGAAAACCCCACAATTATAAGAATTGCAAATTCCTGATATTATTACATAACCGGTTTAAACAAGCAGCACCAAAAAAACGGTAACCGCTTCAGAATGAGGAGAAATGAACATGTAGGCCAGCATTATTGAATAGATTTTTATTGAACGATTCATACAGTCTAATGAAGAAATCCCTAATAAAGAAAGCAAAATTAACCTACGAATTCCTTGATTTTTTCAGAATAAATATCACATGAAAGGGTTTTCTAACTGTTTTAAGGAAACTATCGCGTAATTTTTCATGGGTTAATGGATCAACTTATGTTAAAGGTCAAGCCTTCATGATTAATGTAAGTACGAGAAGATCAAAAAGCGCAGAAAAATTTTTTGTTATTTCAAGGTAGCTAAAGTCCAAGTTACTGCATGGAAGAAATGATTATCACTATTACAAATTTAACTTCAAGGACAGAGAACCTGCAGTCTTATTTTATCTTAATTGTAAATTGTACTTACATTCATTAAACAAAGCAAAAACAATATGATAGTGACTGTATCCATCTTTACAGAAAAATATAGATAAACTAAGTTCCAGATTGAAAATGTTTAATGATATATTAACATCGACGGATAAACCCACATTCGTCATCGCTGCCTCAAGGTTGTCACCTCCAAATAATTCCTATAGACTAGGATGGGTAACATCTTACGTACCATAAAAAATTACGATGAAATTTTACATCGAATCTAGTGAAATTGGTAAACAACACTCCCTGCAATTATTCATTTGTCTAAACGAATATGATTAACATATTTTATTTCATTGAATCTATTTAAATAATTGAGAATGTTGCGTGTATTATTGGTTGTATAAATAACATAAAATTAAGTAAATGTAGGGCAAGGAAACTATTCAGTGGGGTAAAAATACATCTTAATTCCTCACAAAGAGAAACAGCAAGTTTAAGTGGGGCTCCACAGCTGTCTGCGGTTCCCTTCTTCATTAAAGATTCGGGAAATGCGATAATGCGAAGTCTAAACCTTAATCTCATGTATGTATACTTCAGAATAAATAAATTTTATTATTTATTATTACTATTATATTCCCTAAGTTATGTAAAAAATGATCGCGATAGATGAAATGAATTTAAAATAATTAGTTGGACATCATCTGAGAACGAAGTTAAGAAGACAAAGTAGAACAGCAAGGAAATGCCATCTTACAGGAGGAGTCATAAAGATAACATAGCCAGTTAGGATACAAGTGTGAGGGGCATTTATGGCAATATAATGGAAGTATAGTTTATTGCTGAAAATATTATTAAACATTATATTGGTTTAGTATTGAAATTGAAAAAACCGCCAACGTTCCCCGATTGGTGGGGATTCCCACATTTCATTTATTCTGGATTCTGGATTACGATGGGAGGGTTGTCATAAGTCCACGCGCACTTGGGCCACCTATTCGGGTCCTTTGTGCTGCCCCCCTGATTAGAGTCGTTCGACCCCGCAGCGTCGCACAATCCATCCCACACGTGAGATAAACCTGAGGATGCTGGACGGGGAAGCGGCTTTAACCTTAGCCATGTCCGGCCAGGAGTCCCCCAAATGGATCGTCTTAATTCGACAAGTACGGGACACTCACAAAGTATGTGTTGAGCCGTCTCATCTTCTGTGTGGCATCCTCTACACTCACTACAGGATGGTGATTTTATCTATTGTGCCAACTTCCCCCTTTACTTACATTGTAATAAAAAATCATTATTTAGGTTTTGCTGCCAATGCATGAAACGTAATGTGGTCTGAAAATATTTTATTAAATTTGATTGAAAGATGATCGATAGAATGAGGTGTTTATATAATTATTTTCTAAGGACCTGATGATTACTCGTGACGGATCTTTGTGCGATGGTTTTGTTGCGGTAAGGTTTGTCGACAGGACGCTATTATAGAGAACAGCAACTAATGAGAAAAGCGTAACTCTGTGAGCTTTCCGTGCGAAAGTAGCTTTAAAGGTGTTACTGATTTTTTGCGACTTCAGCATGCTGCGTAAATTGCGTCTTCGCTTTGCAGTGACGTATGTAGTTATTAGCGTCCTTCAGTATGTCAGTAAACTTGTTGCACACTCTTGCACAACTGTTTTAATGTAACTGACGTTGTGTGAGGTCAGTTTAACAAAAAAATTTATTTTTTGAAATCAAGTGTATTACAACGAAAATTCTCAATGTTATACAGGGTGTCCCGAAAAGATTGGTCATAAATTATACCACATATTCTGGAGTCAAAAATAGGTTGATTGAAAGTTACTGGGTGATTTAGCTAAACATTTAAATAATTTTTTTTAACATTGCTCTAAAACCGTTTAACGTTAATTTATGAAAATTTATACGAAATACTGGTAGATGATAACCAATAAATTGGATCCGAGTTGTTCATCTTCAAAATGGGATGTACGTATATTGAATACAGAGCTAAAACTTCTAGCCTTATAATCTTTAATATACCATCGAAAACTATTATAAATATGCTTAAGTATACTTAAGTTTTCGATGGCATATTAAAGATTATAAGTTTTACCTCTGACGATTTAGTAAGTAATATGTAGTAGAATTGGGAGCTTCTAATTTTACTTCTTGCATGAAATAGTTTACTAAATTCTCTTCATTTACTATTACCAACCAAATACAACATCACAAATCATTTATTATTTCATTCATCTCTTCGAATATGCCGTAATGATTTGGTGGATTTAACTTATTTCCACATATTAAAATGTGTTTTTGGAACATCGCGTCGATTCAGTAGATAGGAGTTCACCTATAAAATAATTGTTATATGAGCTAGTATGCAATTGCAGTAGAATTTTTTGCAAAATTTTGAGTTTCGCTTCTTGTGTAATGTTTCGGATTATGAAAAATTCGCCGTATAACTTAAAAAGTAAAACTTAAAGGCATTTTACCGGTACAGAACATAATTTTCCTAATTCCTACGTGAAATTTGTGTACTATACACTTAATTAAGATACTCTAATTTACTGTAGATTGTTAATGTAAATATACCCAATAGATAGATATAGGAAATCGTTATTACTAGACTATTTGGACTTTGGCAATTAGTAATTAACAGTAGTAAATACAACAGTACATACAATAAGTGCAACAAAAGGTTTGCCTGCAATTAGAGCTCAATTTGAATTATTATAAAGGGGATACAGCTATAATACTAATGAGAAAGTATATCTTCCTGAAAAAAACTTACACGGGCTGACGGGTCCATAAACTTGATGGACACCTTTCGTGTGAAAAACTTGTTGTTTTCCATTCATACCCCTCCTTGTCTTTTACAGTATTGAAATAAATAAATAAATAAAGTTCGTTGCAGCATATTTTTGGGGACATAGTACCTAATCGTATTTTACCAAATAAAAATGTTCTTTCAGAATTTTATATTTAAAATTGACACAACAATTATAAAAAAAATAGTTAACAAGCACTTTCGCATTAACACCGTGATGGTAAAAACGAAAAACATCAACTCTTCAAAGAATTAAAAATAAGATTACTTTTATCCAGGAATTGGTATGTATTTATACGCCTTTGTAAGCAGTTTTGAATTTTGACTGCGGTTGCTCAATAATTTTCACCTTTTAAGTGTTTACACTCTTGAACAATGAACTTCATTGACGAATTAGTCATAGTAGTATCTTGAGCTGCTGCTCTGACAACTTCCACGAAATGGTTCATTAAATTCTCTTCATTCACAGTTGAATCTTCATTGATTAACTTCAATCTGAACCAAATACAACCCCATAATTCATTTGTGACGTCATTTGTTTCTTCGACTATTCCATAATGATTTCGTATTTGTAAAGAGAGTATTCTTAGTCCTATTTGTTTTCCACATTCAGATGATTCTTTAACAGTCCTTACTTCGACTTCTGCAAACTGTTTTGGAACTTCACGACGATTCAGCGGATACGACTTCACCTATAAAATAATTATATCAGCTAGTATAGAGTTTGTGTAGAATAATTTGCTTAGAGTTTTGGGAAGCAAAGGGTAAATAGGGTGGCAGATTCATTACATACAATTACCCCCAAATTTCCATTTTTTAGTTTCAACGTAGTTTGGTTATTAATAATTTAGACTTTATTTGTTGTGACTGCATGTGAGATATTAAAGATCAATAATAGGTGTTTTCTTTTTGCACGTTGTGGTAGACCTAAGTCAGCTCTGTCAATAACACACCATTCGTTTTATAAAAATAATTTGACTCAGTTCTTAATAACCCTATTCGTTTTAAAAGCTTCATTTAAGTTTTATATTAACCTTAGGCAGAAATGTCTACATGACGCAAGGCACTTTAATCACGTGATGATTGTAACTTTACCGTCTTTACCTAACCCTGTGGCGATGCAAAAAGAAAACACCCAATGTATTGTTAATAATTTTAATTATTTCACACAATGGAAATATGTAATAAAATAAGGATAATTAAATTAACCATAAATGCTTAAATAAGATCATCTATTTATAGTCACACGTCGGTGGCAACTAAAATATCGTGATAAAGTACATGAGTCTGCAAATTTAGTAAACTTTCTGTTTCGTCCACCATAGTTATCTTTATTTTTGCATCTCGAAAAACCCACAAACGCTGTTAGCAATTTAATTCGAACCTCAAGTGAATTTTTTCATGCATACATGAAAGTAACCATAGATGAATAATATTATTTATGTATGCAGTTAAGATATACTATTATTATTATTATGAAATAAAAATTTCACAAGAAGACTTTTGCAATTTAAAAAAGACAAAAATTAGTCAATAGATAATGATAATGACAATAGAATAGCCAATTTTTAAGTACCTATGACCTACGTTCTGATTCTAAAACTTGTGATCTAACAGACGGTCTATTAGAATTATATAAATTCTAAAGAAAAAGGGAACATTTCAGGAGAAGGAAAAGCGAGATGCTGAAGTATGCGCACAATAATTGTTAAATAAACTATGTATGTACTTACATCATTGAAAGGACCTCTTCAAAAAAACCTACCTCAAAGCTATGGAAGATGAGTTAGTACCATATCCTTCAACAACTTGAATTGATTTAAACGACGAATCCACAAAATTAAATTGCCCAAAGATGTGTTAACCTTATCAATAAACTTTGCTAATAGAAGTAACATTAGATATTGTTGTGGGACTGATGCTAGAGTAGTACTTAATTGTTACGTAGTTCGAAGTTCGCACAAATAAAGATTAATTTTTATTAAAATAATAACCAATACCAATGGGATAATAAATAAATTATAAAGTACAAACAAATTCCATGTTAAATTTCTATACTGTTAATCGATTTTTCAGAAATTATGAAATCAAAATTTGGATGATACTGAATTTATAAAGTTACACAGTACACTATGTACACCAAACACGATTCATACAGTCTAATCTTTCTGTCAAGTAATCTGACAAAGGTAGAAAAATTAAACTGCGAATTCCTTGATTTCTTTCATTCAAAATGAATATCACACGAAATGGTTTTCTTCACACTTTCACACTTGAGGACGCGACAGCGGTATTTTAAGGAGACTAAGGACAACTGATTTAAATAACGTGCGATCTTATTTTTATCTTAATTATTGTAAATTACACTTACATTTATTAAACAAATTAAAAACAATATGGTAGTAGCTGTATCCATCTTTACAGAAAACTATAGATAAACTACGTTTCAAGTTGAAATTTTTAATGATATAAGTACCTATTAACATCGTCGGATAAACCCATATTCGTCATTGCTGCTGCAAGGTTACCTGCAAATAATTCCAACAGAGGATAGGTAATATATTACGTATCATAAAGAATTAAGATGAGATGTTACATTGAACCCAGTGAAATTGGTAAACAACATTCCCAGTAAATTATTACTATTCAGTTATTTATTATTATTCACTTTATCTAAACGAATCTGAATAACATAATAGTTTGTTTTCTATTTCATTGAATCTATTTATGTAATTGAGAATGTTTCGTGTATTAAACATAAAATTACGTAAATGTAGAGCAAGGAAACTATTCAGTGTAGTAAAAATACATCATAAACCCCCATAAAGAGAAACGGCAAGTTTAAAGTCCACAGCTGTCTGCGATTCCCTTCATCATTAAAGACGCATGAAATGGTGGCACATTCGTAAAAAATGATTGCGATGTATGAAATGAATTTAACAAAATTAGGTAAACATCATGCGCTAACGAAGATAAGAAGAAAAAGTAGAACGGCAGATTATCAACGAAAAGTCATCCTACAGGCAGTGGTGTGTGTAGTCGTAAATTTTGCAGTGTGGGAACGCTCACCATCTTCTGAGAATTGGCTAACATCGGGCGATCCAGAATGCCAGAAACACGAAACTTAGAAAAACCAGAATGGAAACGCCGTTCTCACGCGTTCCCACTCCACCACACCTCTGCTTACAGTGGGATCATAAGGATAGCATAGCCAGTCAGGATGCAAGTGTGAGGGGAGTAGTCCAGGAGCATTTATGGCAATATAATGAAAGTATAGTTTATTGCTGGGTAGATGTTTAAACACTATATTGGTTGTAGATATTTTATTATGTGGGAACAGGTGTACCTTTCTAGTACGTGAATCACCAATCCCAATAGAAGTGAGTTGCTCCATTCTACAAACCGAAATCTATAGGTAGATCCAAATTTAAAGCTAAAGTCTTTTAATATCAAACGGCGCGCGTTTCAACGTTACATAAGGCGCTGCTAGAAATCCTTGAGTTATTAAATAGGTTCGCACTGAAGTGGGCCAGAAGCTTTATATCATTGTTGGAAGACAAGGCGAGCTTGTTTCCTACTAAAATGTAGCTTCATATAGAATGGTTAAATTTTGAAAATTGTGTAGGCTCTGTCAACGTATGTCTTTTACATCGAATCAGCCAAAAAAGTTTTCATTTGTAATAATAACCATTAAAATATTCCGTGTTAAATGAAAGCATTATTGAATGAGATGGAACGTGAGATTCTGAATGTACAAAGTATACCAGAGAATTTTCACGTACAAGCATGTCCATATGCGTTATGAGATGTGTATGAAAATGCGTGTAATTCGAAATTGGATATTTTCCAGAAATACAGTTTTTAAAGATTTAGTTTCCATCGTCTCGCTGTTATGAATTTCGTTAAAGTTGAGTTTAAATCTCCTGAAACTGACTCATCTCAATTTAAGGTTGAGTATTCGCAATTCCACTTTAATTTCGAATCCGCGTATGAGATGAATAATTTGGCGTCCGCTTATTTAAAATAAAGCAACCCCATTTCAAAATTGATGAAATGCGGGGTCTTCGAAGGTGTTATTGCTTATTAACATGGTCATCGGGGTAAAAATTTCGACTTATGATGGGCGGGTAGACGAGGTTCCTTACCAAGTTATTTTGAAATTCGCATTTCCAGGAAAAAGGTACATCCTGTGTCGTCTGAAACACCTGAATAAGATGTACAAGATTACTGTACGCTATAAATTGTATTGTATGTAAATCTATTTCTACCACTCAATACATTTTTGCGTCAACTAAAACTGCAGAATACTCCAGCATTGTTTCTAGTTATAGAGAAATATGTCTTGTATAGTGTTTAAACACCGTATGAGGGATATATTTCGTACCACAACGTACTGGTACCTCATCATATGCAAACAAACAAAAATATTAAAAAAATTTGTTAGTGGATTGACAATGTTAAACTAGAAGGACAGTTATTAGGGACGACCTTTGACAGATACGAGTACGTATTTGATTTGAAGAGAAAGTTCATTATTCATTTTTACCAAGCATTACGAACCAAAAAGCACATGTGAAAGTGTTTCGGGAAACGTAATTAACGCTAACAGGATTTAGGAGTGAATATGAATAAAATAAAGTGATAGAAATACTTGATCAATCTATCAGGATACTGAGGTAATAATATAACTGTTGTTGAAGTTATTCATTTTATTCCTTTACAACACTTTGTAATTTTCTCATTACGCAATTAATAAGCTTCACCGACTTTTGATCAAAATTTTTAACTTCAATATTTCGACATTTCTTAATCGAATCTTCTACTAATCTTTTTTGTGATGGCGTTATTGCCTGATTTAGTGTAAACAAATTTGATAAATATATACGTAAATTTCCGTCGTCAATTTTTCCATCGTTATCCATAATTCCCTTTCTTTTGAAAATACATCCGTAAAACGAATTTAGTAAATCGTTGTTCTCTGGTAATAACCCATCCTTGTCTTCGATAGTTTTGAAATCGCTATCAGAGATACCTACTTCGCGGGAACACATTTTTCCGTCAAGAATGTTTTCCAAAATTACATCAGGAGTGTCAATCGAAATACTTTCGAAATTTCGAGCTTTGATCTGAAGAAACAATTTCAAATAAATTGCCAAACTATTGTCACCAACCTGAAGTGTTCCCAGAAGAATTCCAACAATCACAATAATCTTCATTTTAATTAAAACAAACCTACAAACTTACGAGTTTAATGTTGAATCTACTTGATGTTGTTTGATATAATAATAATATGTCATAAGAATATTATTTTATACATACGGCATGTATTCATCGATTGCAATCAATTCTAAAAACAATTACGTCATTAATCTTCATATTTGAACTTATCAACTCTGTACATGGAAAGTATTGAGCAATCAGTTTGAAGTTTTGTAATTTTATTAATATAAACATACATGTTTACAATAATAACTATCAAGAATTAATAATTTTATGTTCTTTATAAAAATGTAGAAAAATATTTAAATTTATACTTATTGTTATTAACTAAATCATGTTCCTTCCCCTTTACCTCAAATTCTAATAGGAAGGGCTCAAATCCACTAATTTTTTATTATAAATGCACGTTTCGACACTATTATATGTTATCAAGGGTAACAGATTGTAATAGATTAAAATTAAACCAGAGTTGCTAAGACAAAACGTCCAGGAAATCTTGGATGAAAAAAGAGTTACATCAAATCAACCTTCCTTCCGCGAAGTCTAGAATGAAAATGAGGTTCAATTAGCAAGATTAATGAGAATAAATTGTGCGTGTATCGATGCAGTGCTGTGAAAGATGTACGTGATAAAGTATTACTTCATGGTCTAGGAAAAACAGGTTAAGAATTTTTGTTATGATCAAGAATGTGAAGTAATGATAAATTAATAAGGTAATTTTATGAATTAAATGAGACAAACGATGTTCACACGAGTAAAATAAATATAAACACTAATAATGTGCTAAGATTCTGAAAGAACGATTCATATGAAGAGGAAATAGAAAATGTACGTGCAGAATTAAAATACTTTAGGAACTAGAAAATAAATAAATTTTGTAAAAAGAAAAATAGGACATACGAAGATATTAACCCAAAGGATACAGAAAATAGAAATGGTTATAATAAATTTAGGGATCTAAGGTACAAAGGAAGAAAATATTCAAAGAAAATGTCCTTCAAACAATGGATATATTAATAGAGAAAATAATGAATCTTCCAAACATAGAACTGCAAAAGTATTATAGAAAAATTCGGTGAATTAGGTTCAGTGATAATTATAAAGAAAGGTAAAGAATTTACGAAGAAAATAGCAAACTAGACATATAGCAAAGCAAGTATAAAAATATAAAAGAAAATTTTAGAAAATGCTTGATAGAGATACAGAACAATGCAAATACCTATAAATAAAAACTGATTAAGGAAGATTTTAATTTTGGAGATTTAGAGGAAAACACAGTTCAACTTTTGTATATAGGTACATACTAATACAAAAAAGTAGTGATATTTCTAAAACGAAACTAATCAAACTACTGTAAAACATAAAATTAAGCTGTCAATTGACGTTACCTCCTTTGATTCAATTATTTTAGATTGTTCTCCTTAATAAAGGAGTCTTCTAGAGGAGTTTCTAGTTATGATAGATAGTCTTTCACCTATGAACGTCAACAAGGATAAAGACGAGATCAAATGTGAACTGATTCTTAAATGCTTTTCGTTTAAGGTCCACAAAATAAATCGTTATTCAGTGGTCACATATTTGAGAAAACTGTTAAATTTTCCTTTTTAAATAAGAATTTATCGATAAAACATTCACTGAATGTAATAATGAATATAAATCCGTTGAAAATAAAGTTCTAACTAAACAAAATTGGAGAAACCACTAAACCTGTAAATAATATTGAAAATATTGAGGGTGGCGAAGTTTTAGTTATGGTTCGGCGCAGTTGATGATAGTGAGAACCTTTCCCCCTTTCATAAAACTGTACAACAAAAATTGGTATCGCCACGATCTTAAAAAAATAAACTTTTATGTTGCTATGTTACTTAACAAACGTTTGTTCTGGTTGACATCAGCGTCGGTATTACATAAATAATCTTTCTTTATAATAGTTTAAAAACACTTCCAAAAATATATCGCAATTGTTTTCCATTGTTATCGCATCTGAAATATCGTTACTGTTATAACCTCTAACCCAATTTACCATCTGAGTAAGATAACAAGAGTATATAAAATTGGTAAATTGGTCAAAAAACGGGTGAACAAACATGAAAGTAGCGTTCTTTATTGTTTTCATTGCCTATGTTCAGGTACGTAAGTCTAATACTTTTATAACCAAGAAAGTATTTGATATGAATGTTCTTGAGTGTGCTAAGGAACACGGACCCAATAGGGATGACACTTTAAAAATATGGATTTAGAACACCTTCCCTGAAGATAATAAAAACTTTTCTAATTTTTTGGATTGTGTAGCATATACAGTGTGACTCATTTAGAATGGAAACACCCATGTAAAATCTGAAGTTATTTACCGATTTTAACCATTTTTTTTTTAAAATGTCAATTAACGAAACGTCTACCTCGGGACAAAATTTTAAATGTTTATTCCAATTTTCAGGGCATACTACGATAACTTTTTCGTGCTCAAAATGGAGAATTCTTATTAGCGATTTGTTTATAAAAAAAATATCTACGCCACTGGATTCAGAATGCTTCCAAATAGCTGTCACCAAAATTTTACAAAAATATATTTATTAATAACAAAGTTATGACAACTTAAAGTTCGAAAACTTTCTACGCTAACAGTTACAAAACAACACCCTGTATCAATAGATGGCCATTGAAATTATGTTAATAATTCTTAAATTAAACTATTTAAACCATCAGTGGAGAAAAAAATATTGAAAGTAACGTAATATTTAATAAAAGTAACGGAATCGCGCGATTGAGTAAATAAAGACCTAACATTTCCATTTAAATCTTAGTTACCATGGAAATTATGTTACTGTTTAACTTAACAGTTATGATAGATTTTTATTAAATATTACGTTACTTTAAATATTTTTTCTCCACTGATGGTTTAAATAGTTTAATTTAAGAATTATTAACATAATTTCAATGGCCATCTATTGATACAGGGTGTTGTTTTGTAACTGTTAGCGTAGAAAGTTTTCGAACTTTAAGTTGTCATAACTTTGTTATTAATAAATATATTTTTGTAAAATTTTGGTGACAGCTATTTGGAAGCATTCTGAATCCAGTGGCGTAAATATTTTTTTTATAAACAAATCGCTAATAAGAATTCTCCATTTTGAGCACGAAAAAGTTATCGTAGTATGCCCTGAAAATTGGAATAAACATTTAAAATTTTGTCCCGAGGTAGACGTTTCGTTAATTGACATTTTAAAAAAAAAATGGTTAAAATCGGTAAATAACTTCAGATTTTACATGGGTGTTTCCATTCTAAATGAGTCACACTGTAGGTTAATAAATGTCTATGGACCAGATGGTGAAGTTAATTTCAAAAACCCTCACCTTGAACCGTTTATAAGAGTAAAACTCAAATTGTATGGCAACGTTGATGTAAAGACACTTATTAAAAAGTCTGAGGAGCACTGCACAAAATCCCCAAAAGTTGAACCAAAAGTTGTTAATGCGATAAGACGCCATAATTGTGAAGTTCAACATATTGCAAAAGATATCCACTAAAACACGTGCCATCTTGGATTTATAGTTGTAAATGGGGATGTATTTATATTAATTGTATAATTAAATTGTGTAATTCTTTCAGTACGTTTACACACACACTAATGTAGTTTGTTCCCTACATAATGTAAAAGGAAGTAAAACCTTAAATGTAGCAAAATATTATTTTATTAATAAATAGCTTCTTTTAGTCCAGTCTCCATAAATTGAAAAGGGGGATTGCCTTAAAAAAATGCCAAGTTAATGAAACTTAGGGTGGTGGTACAGGGGTTCAAAAAAGTGCACAATTTTCCAAATTGGTTAAAAATCGCAAAAAAAGTGATTCTGAATCTGATTTTTTACACATCGTGATCTACAGATGTAAAAAAAATGTAAGCACTAACTCGGTTCATCTTTCATTTGGCTGGTTGGCAACATTTAATTACAAATACACATCATTAGTTTACATTTTTTCTTTACTTTTTAAAATGGCAATTTCTTATGAGTGAATAAAAACTATAGGTGCAATAAATATGTTATTGATTGTAACAAACGTCCTTTCTTTCCTCTCGATGAACAAAGAAAGAAGGGGAGCCCCAGCCAAACTAGATCCTGCCCATTTATACCTCATCCCTTCCATTTTTGTTTCAGCTACGTCCATAGAGAAAGAAATAAAAGGGAGCGCAATACCATACAATTATTTTACACCAAGTTGGAGCGCCCTCGTTGAGGCCCTACCAACTCATCTTTGGTAGTTCTTGCATTTTTTAATCTGTAGATCACGACCACCACACTGGGTCAAATTAGTCACAATTAGGTGGAGGGGTATTACTGCATGTAAGAAATCAGATTCGGGTACCGTAATACCTTTCAATATCACTTACATATCACTTTTTTGCGATTTTTAGCCAATTTGGAAAATTGTGCACTTTTTTGAACCCCTGCAGCTCGATAAATATGGGCCCAAAAATATGTTTGACTAGTGCAAATTATAGGAAATTTAACGCTCTACAAAAGCGAATAGAGTGGTCTATCTCGTGGAATGCAAGCGAAAAAGTTATATAGGAGAATTATACTGTACCATTAAAGTCATCAACACTCAAAGATCAAGTTACACACACTGTATACAAAATTCCTTATAACGATTGCAAAATTATATACATACATACGAACATTGGAAAATCAAAGCTGACTTAAAAAGCAGTTCATTCATGAAAAAGTATACAGGGTGTTCTATTTAAAATAGTCGACTTTTGGCATTTCTTCTGTGGTCGTTAAAAAAAATTCAGTACGGCCCTTTTGCAACAATTTTCGTTCAAAATCAACATATCGAGAAATAAAACGCTCTTTTGTTTAGGATAATCTCCAATTTTGTTGCTCTGCTGCCAATGATTGAATAGTTGTGATTTTTTTACTGATTGTTGATTTCGGCGACCATTTTTAAAAAAACATTTATTTTCTCCTAAACGAGTTGACTTAAGTAGGTGAAAGGCCAAACAAACTTGGTCTAGAATCGAATATGGATTTCAAAAATATAAAAATCCATAGGATGTTCCATTTAAAATAATCGAGTACGATCCTGTACAGACGAAACCGAGAGCAGTGCGGGCCTCAAAATATTATTAGGTTGTAAACAAGGAACATCGGAATAAGAAATGTCTCTTGACCTTATATCTTAAAATTAATATTAAAGGTACTATCGAAGAACGAAAGCAAGTGGGCAACCCTGTATAGGAACTGATTGCTAAAAACTGTCACTGTATGACAATTTTAGTCTCGTAGCACTACCATTAAGTTGGTGAAATATATTTTGTTACGTAAACTAGTATAAAAGTCATTTTTTACAATAATTGTATAACATTTGCCTAAATAGAACGAAACATTGTAATTTATGTTAAGCACAAGAATATAAATAATCAAACTAAATGTTACTCTACAACTTATATTTGGAAATGTTTTATTATACCAAAGTGATAAAAAACATTAAACTAAACTCTCTTTAAGTTTCATTATTTCTTTAGTAGCACAGGTATAAACTCGGATCATATTAGCACCAGGATCCGTCGTAGTTAAAGTTATTTCTTCACACGGTCTTAATGCTTCTGAAATAATATGTTTGTAAATGTTGAATGTAATTTTAGAAAGTTGTTTAGCTTCGGGCACTTCTAAAAGCATTTTTTTTATTTCTGGAAATAGTATTTCGCCCTTGGGTGACATAAGACCTTTTTTCTTCGAATCGCATTCCACAAATTTATTATAATTCGAATTACTATCAGGCGGGAAGTCTAAGTTGTCTAACTCGATTATCTCATCACGCTTTAAGCCTAATTCTACTATGCACTTCTCTTTATCATTATCCAATGGATTTTCAGTGGTTTCCTAAACAAAGTATCTATTAACTTATTTCTAGGACTATCATTTCAATAACTTACTTCGCAAGTGGTAAGTCCCACAAAGAGCACCAGAAATATTACAAACTTCATGGTTACTTTAAATTTAATTTTTTGTGCACGTATAATTTTATACAGTTGTCAACAGCGTACTTATAACGTATTATATCGACTAATTTTATCATACTTTCTCCATATTACTGATCTTTGCCCTTGTCTTATAAATAATTCGATAATTTACAATAAATAATATTAATGATTTAATATATCTTCAAAGGGAATTACTGTTATTTCATTCTTCCAGCCTTATTTAAGTCGAAACTTTTATTCATTTTCAGAATTCTGTCAACATTAAAAATGTACAGAATTGCTCTAAAAACTTTTGTTTTTCATACGTAACGACACAATACTAGTACATATTATCATGAGTTATAGTGGGCTCTTATTAAAAATTGAGGTTATCATTAAGGAAATTTTGGTGTAAATATTTATTCTTAAAAAATAATACAAAGGACAACACGAATTTCCCCTCTTTCCACGAACTCTTATATGATGATGAGGTTCAAGAAGTAACTATCAGTGCAATGCTATAAGTAAAGTGCTTATACTTACGCATTTTACATTTCAGTGCACGAATTTGATGTTATTATGTTAAGTTAATGGAGGCTCGTTAAACTAACTAGTTTTTCTGAACCGTGCAAAGTGGCACAAAAGGAACTTACGAGAAGAAAATACTTGTACAATGTCTACTGAAACGTTATTACTCTAGAGGACGTCTAGTGGATATAGGACGACCTGATTCTGGTGGCTGACACAAAGAGGGATTTACGGGTAATGTTAAATAACCTGAAAAACTTTTGTAGCACTTGGATCCTGAGAGTTAATCTTGCAAAGTCAAAAGTAATGGTGTTCAGGAAGAGTGGTAGGTTGGAATCTGGTGACAAGTGGTACTATGGAGGGGAGACTGTAGGAGTGGTTAATTCCTACACATACCTGGGGGTTAAGCTCACTCCCACTCTATCCTATGCGAAGCACTTCAAATATAAGGCAGCAGCGGCTAAGTCTGCTCTGAATATGGGGTTGGGGGTTGTTATGAGAAATTCGGGGATAAATTTTGAATCAAAAGCAGTATAGTTCTTAACGCGGTGTGCAGATCAATGCTATGCTACGCAGGTCAAATTTGGGGCTATAAAAAGTATGAGGAAAGTATTGCGTACTTTTATCAAAAAGGTTTTTGCGCTCCCATACAATACTCCAAACTACGTAATTGGGTTTGAAACTGGTCTTGGCTCAATATTTTCCTTCACCTTGAGATTTCAGTTGGTGTATATAAAGAGTAGTGGCTATGGATGAGGACAGCTATCCTAATATACTTGCTAGGCGGGTGGTTAGAGAGAACACTTCATGATATAGGGGAATGAGGCAAATAACGGAAAGTGTGGGTCTTGATTTACCGACAGAGTGGGAAAGAATGG
Source organism: Pyrocoelia pectoralis (assembly GCA_036250285.1). NCBI lineage: Eukaryota > Metazoa > Arthropoda > Insecta > Coleoptera > Lampyridae > Pyrocoelia > Pyrocoelia pectoralis. The sequence goes on from CM070075.1 coordinate 14,210,409, forward strand.
GAGAATGGTAGGGAGGTGGAGGGATAGAGGAGGACGGCATCGTCAGCCAGGTATCACTTGTTGTATAAACAACTGAACCTCGACCTGAGGGACGGTGTCAGTCTGAGGGATCAGAGGCGGGCCATCAAACTGCGTGGAGAGGCTATGGATTTGAATAGCAAGCCGTGGGTTGAGGGGCGCGTGTTCCCTCTGTGCATCCGTATGTAATGATAATAATGCATATAAGTGTTGATACGAAGTATTTAATGTCAGTCCTGTATTAATTACAAGAATACTTTAAAATGAATACATTTATCAAGAAATAGTAGCACCAAAACGATCTTCAAGTATGGTGGTTACTTAGGTACTTCCGATAAAATCATGCTATTACTGCGAGAATTAAGTTAGTAATTAACATTCCAGTTTATGTAATAAATCTGCGCGTCATTAGGGAAGTCATATCTTATGTTTAGCAGCACGCAAGGGATAATTTTCAATTTCTAATTACTATGTTCATTGGGAAATACCTATCACGTATTATTAGAATGCGACCTCTCATAAATTACCTACTTTAAATTGTAGCATTACAAGAACACGCGTATCTGCACATAAATGCTTTCCTAAACCTACCCCTAGAAAAAAGCGCATGAGTGAAAGTCAAAATATCGGAAGCAATATCATCGCTTTACAACGGGAAGTACATGCTCTAACTAATATTGCAACAGGAGGCTGTTGATCAATCTAACCGCCGTAATACGATTGAAAATACTTGGAGTTCGCATTTTATGAGTGATCTCATTGTGGGAAATATCCTTGAATTTGCCATTGTACGTATTAGCAATTTCCCATACTTTAGGAATGGAAACACTTATAGTGTTTATAATGGTATTGAAATGATCTTGGCGAGTATTTTTCTTCGTTATTTAACAGTAGCTGGTAAATTCAAAAAGAAATGTTACATTTGGACTGTTTTGGCAATGATTCGAAAAAAAAGCATTCAATATTCAATGCAGTCGTACTAACTTATTTAAGTCAAATACATATAGCTACTGAAACACTTACTGATGTCAATACGGTGTAAAAATTAGCTCATAGACTCCGACAGGTTGAAACTAATAATTGCTATAAAGATGGAAAATTCCAGTTCGTTTCCTGAGCAAATAATCGAAATTTATTAGAATTTGATAATGTAACCCATGGTTCAATTCTCAACCTCTACTTTATATCAATTACACAACCAGCAATAAATTGTATTTTGGTTGAAATGAATTGAATAAAATAAATTTGGGAATCTGGATCTGGAAGTGATAATATCAGGTTTTAAGACCAAGTGGTAGGGGTAGGTTCCACTACTATTTATTCAATTCATTTCAACCAAAATACAATTTATTGCTGCAAGTACAACAAACATTAATTGAAGTAATTCTTCGGTTATTTTTTCTCCAAAGCTTTGACGGCAAAAAGTTAATGTTCATATTATGTATTATATTGACAATTGTTAATAAAGTTAAGAAACCTGAAAATGGCACACAGTTTTAACTACAAATCAAAATGGAAAATCGCTGAAATTGATTTAAAATTATTTTCGATTGGGTGCATAATTGATGTGTATAAGCTCCAAATGGGGTGAACTGGTTCATCCACAGTCCTACGACCCACATATGGATCATAAAAGCATGTACCAGCACGTCCACATATGGTTCACACAGATTCGGATAGAAATAGCTCGATTAGTAGGACGTGGCAGTTTGAATTATTGTTTCTTAATAGGACGTTAGAGGAAAGAAAAACCTATATTTTGATATAAATTTATATACAATTCTATTGAAATTATGTATATGTTTACGACCTATATGTGCGGCAAAAAATTTTAAACGCGGACGTCACTACTAGGTACTACCTATTTTAAAATTTACAGTCGACTGTGAACGCGTGAAGGAATGGTAAATAATCACTCAACCTTCCCCATCGCTTTTTATAATTACATTTAAAAGTGCAATAAAGTTGCAAAACGTTGACAAGTTTTCATGAGAAAAATTAAGATTAAAGTTAAATTACGGCATGTTTCGACTCAACAGGAGTCATCATCGGGCTAAAAGAGATTATATAAGTGTAAAACTAAAACTAGAATTAAGTGATATTTACTATCATAACATGTAATATAAGTGGATAAAGTAATGGAGTGCGGGTGAAATGGAAATCGAAGTTAAATAATAAGCTAATAAATCATTGAAAAAACAAGCAATAATCTCAGATAATTAACAGAAGTACCCAATTTACAAGCCTCATAAAATTATTTGTACGATTAGGTAATTCTCTTTCAAGATTACGTTGCGTGGTTTTGTCGGTCACCATTTCGTATACGTTATTAATTTTCTTTTATCCTTACATTTGGTTTCAGATTTGTAATCAGAAATGTATTTTTCTTGAACAGGATACTTTGATGCAAATGGTTATGTTTAGTTAATGCTCTGCTAAAAAGTCAAAGAAGAAGAGAAGACGTGAAAAAATTGTTGTCTGAAAATGATGAGGATACCTATTTCACGAAAAGGAAAAAAAAAGTGTAAACGTTTGAATATCACAGGTTCTTTGTTGTGCAAAATTGGGAAGTTTCGAAGATTTCATTAAGTTGGAGAGGTTATACTTCAATTAAGTGAATTGACTATAGTAAGCACATCGAAATTTGTTTGTAGAAAAAAGCTAAATTTAAAATAATGAACACTAAAATTGCAGCTACGGTGGTCAGTTTCAAATGGAATTAAATGACAATTACATTTACAATTCAAAATTGATGCAACATTATAATTAATTTTTAAAGTAACGTCTCCAAATCGTCGCATCATAATGAAAATTTCCTCGGGGATTTTAGAAATTATAACATACCTGGAAAGTATTCCTGTCCTTATTTTGTGACTATCTATCTATATGAGGTCCAGGCATACACTTTACAAGAATGAGAAGCAATCAAACAAAGAAACATCTACGTCGCTGAATAAACTAAATAATGATGATTTGCAAATTCCACGATGCCAAAAAAGTAACTTAAAACTACCATGAGCTTTTATGTGGAGTTTATCACAAAATTATACGATTTAAGTCATAAAATAAATTTTAATTAAATAATAAATATCTACTTTACAATTTTGTTTAGTGTCTTTGCAATATACATCATCCCACAATTCCTTCTTTTAATGGCATTTAGTGCTCGTGGTGTAATCCGAGGAGAGGTGTAACAAGTAAGAAAGTATCCTTCTAGAATACTTTCTATTTTTTCTACGCTCACATCAAACCTATAACTGAGGTACGTAGCATAAGATGTCCTTAACAAATCTTGATTGACGTCACCCTCCACATCGAAAAGATTCTGATTCGCAACAACGCAATCGAAAAAAAGTATAAACTTTTCGTTATCTTCGGGAAGAATAAATTTATTTTCTATGTAATCTATAAATGTTTCTGCATCAGAATCATCAACGTCGATGCATTTTCTTGCCGTCTGTGGAGCTTCTTTAACAAAATCGACATTATTCGAATTGACCTAAACATGATACGCTTAATGTTAGTCAGAGGTAATGTAGCAACGGATAATCAAGCTTATAACTACAGACCGTTCATATTAATAAGTGAAAACATGCAAATACACATATTTACCTCCGTTAATATAAGACACAGTATGGAAACTACGAGACTACGCATTTTTAAACGTATAAAACTATTGATTGCCTGTTTAAATATGATATTTACACTCGATTACATTGGTATAAGCCTCAAGGCCGTAGCCAGAAAAAATATTCGGGGGGGGGGACCAAATTTTAACAATTACACGCCACCTGATGTAACTACAAACTACGTAATGTAATTTACATTTCGTTTAAGAAATTGTTATTTTCCACTGAGTTTCGGGGGGGGGGGGGGTGGTTCTGACCCCTTGACCCCCCCCCCCCCGCCCCCTGGCTACGACCTTGCTTGTTTATATACCTTATAGTTAGTCAATGAGATAGTTTTAATTGGAAACAAATTTTTTAAGCGTAATACATGGCGATAGTAAAAAACAAATACAAATTAAATGCAAAGTCGCAAACCTATTGGGATTATAACAAAATTACACACGATGGCGATAATTACGCACGCTGTTAGTCACGACATACGTACAAAACAATTTCTTGACGGATATCAGTATCAGCTTTTATTTTTATTCTTGGAGTACATGTGCGATCGATCGATACATTCCTTGTTAATACATAAACAAAATGTATACAATCAGTGTTTATACACTAATGGATAAAATTTCAATAATATTTTTTATAAAGAGTGGTTTAATAAAAAACAACGAGAAATTTCTCGATCAGTACCTAATTTATTGAAACATTTTATTTAGGTATTTTATTAGCTGGAAATTAATCTAAATATGAAATTTGGCAGTGGTTGCACAATTACTTTTAAAAAATAATTCATCACCATTCCTCATTATACTACACACACACTACACTATATCTACTACTTAACAATAAAAGTAATTCATTACAATTTACTTAATTGCAAAAATCTTGAATCATAAATTCTTTATCACAGTTGGCACATCTATAAGTATCAAATAATATTTTCCCTAAATAAAAATAACCAGCAAAATATTATGTAGGTAAGTGCTTAAATGAACAATCTTCTAAATTGAGATAGGTAGGTATAGTTATTTCAATAACTTCTTAATAGTGAGAAGAGTTGAAAGTTTACATAAAAAAACACATTTTTGTACGCTGTTCAGACATGAGTGAAACAAATTGAATGAAATTTGACAAAAGTGCATTTTAGAGGATTACTCTCCTTGAACATTTATTATGACAATTTAACTCATGTATAAAAAATCCCATTAGCCGCAGTGCAATTGTCACTTTTACAGCGACAAATGCACTAGGGGTTTTTTCACTTTCAAATTCTATAATCAACTATCGCAGTATCCGTACCCGCCGTATAAATACATAATTTGACATTTGCGAATAATTTATTGCATGATGTTTGTGTTACTTTAAGAATGAGTCCATTTAGTAAAGTTACGAACGGATTTCTAAATTTCTTGTTCGTTAAATTGTCCTGCCGAATTACACTCGAGATTTGTATTTATACCTAGTAAATTTGTGTTGTTTAAATTCTAATCTGTTTGCTTTAGCAATTTGACTCGAAAAACTGTCAACCTAAAAATGCTCCACCTTCGGTGTCGCATTTTTATTGGTTGACAGTTTTTCTCGTCTAATTGCTAGGCAACAGATTCTTATTAAACAACCCAAATTTACTCGGTAAAATACAAACCTCTTGTGCAATTATAAGTGAAAAAATGTTCCGCCTTTGTATCCACTGCCAACTAAATTTTGTATTACAATTTTAATAAACTTGTACTAGGAATATCTGTTAGCATTATTTAAGAAAACATTTTTTCTTCGGAACTATGCGGAATATGAAATTTTATAAAGAGTAACAAAACGAAGATAATCAATCAGTCTTCTCGCTAAAAAAATTTGAGAACCGTATTACCACCCCTAAGAAAGTTCTGAAAAAAATGTAAGGGAGTGGGGGTGGTTTTAACCCTTCTACAATTTCTTTTGGATTTATTTAATTACCGAAAGGGGAGTAATCTTCTAAAATGCATTTTTCTCAAATTTCATTCAATTTGTTTCACTCATGTCTGAACAGCGTACAAAATGTGTTTTTTTTAATGTAAACTTTCAACTCGTCTCGCGGGGAAACGGTACATTTTGGTATATAAATAAATTGGGTCCAATCAACTATTTTGATCTCTATTATTACACGTAGTAGCTCTGTATCTCAGGAATTTTGGGACATCCTGTATATAGTTCAATAATTCAGTCCAAAATGAATGATTATTATCCATTTTCAATATTTTTAATAGGAGTAATATGATACAGCAACCACCGAATATTAAATACCAACTACACAACGTATCACTTGTTTCTGAAATCGTTTCAACGTGTCGACACGAGTCAAGCAGGTCCACACACTATGTAATCTGTCGTATTATATCAGACGTGGTTGTACAACAAATTTTTAAACCGGCCAAACTTCCGTACGATCCAACCGTGTCGTTGGATGTGTTGAACGACAACCACACACACTATGCAATTATCGTTTCGACGGTCGAAACCAAGGATTATAAACTATAATCCTTGGGTTGTACAACTTGTTGGACGACAGATTGCATACTGTGTGGGCCGAATAGAGAAGACATTTTCAATTACATCTTGATTAAAACGGCCCACACACTATGCAAATCTGTCGTCCGAGAAGTGATACAATCCAAGTAGTTTCGACCGTCGATACGACAATTGCATAGTGTGTGGTGTGTGGTTGTCGTTCAATACATCGAACGACAAACGACATGGTTGGATCGTACGGAAGTTTGGCGGGTTAAAAATTTGTTGTACAACCACGTCTGATATACGACAGATTGCATAGTGTGTGGACCTGTCTCGACTCGTGTCGACACGTTGAAAGGATTTCAGAAACACGTAATACATACTTTGGTACTTAATATTCGGTGGTTGCTGTATCATATTACTCCTATTAAAAATATTGCCTAAGCGTGTAATACGTAATACCACTACGATTATTAGTTCCTTGGTCACACACTAAAGCTTTTAATACAAGTCAACAAGTCCTATTTCCTTCATTGTTCCAATTACAAATATTATTAAGTCTTTAAGTGACTTGAGATTGGTCGCGCTAGTAGATAAAAAATACCACAAGGGAATTTTCCAAGGTGCATATAATTAGAAAGTCAATGATATAATCCACGAGCTACAATAACAAACGCCTCTTTCGCAAGTTGACTTGTTCTACCCAATGTGCCTAAATCCTGAAATCCTGCTATTACATCCATCGCTTTTGAATACTCCAAAAACTTTTTGATCGACATTTCATCAAAGCACAAAGTGACATAAAAAACGGCTATTCTCTCCCCTTCCCTCGGAAATGTATCACCCGGTAGATATTGTGTATTACTAATTTTTGTTTGTTCTTGAGTTTTCGGAGGAACATGCTTATCCACTTTCCGAAATAAAAAATAAAAACCAATTTTATGCTAGTATTTAAGTATCTTCACAAGAAAAACATATTTAGGTAAATATTTGCAAGAATGACCAGTGTTTTGTTTCCAAACATTGCAAAAATTGTTCAAAGTGACCACCTTCAGCTCAAATGCAGGAGTCTCAGTCTAATCTTCGTCTCATCGATTGCCGAACTCTCTCAAAAATACCAGATCGTTCGTATTGTTGAAGTTATTTAAGAAAAACTTGAAAAATAATAAAACTTCAACATCGTGTATCTTCGAAATGAAATGGTTTCTGGACCGATATTTATAGGAAATTTATTTCTTAACATGACCTCAGGAATCACCCCCTTGAATATTGATATGTCTTTTTTAAACACCCCGTATACATAAACGTTCATTTGTATACGATTTATAATTTGCTTCAAAATAGTTTACTACGTTTACAAAATATACCTATCAAAACCTTCATGTCAAACTATAAAAAAATACCTATGTAGAAATTAGAACTGTTCATTTAATTAAATTGATTGTTTTATAGGAGAATTAATTCTCTCGGAAGATCAGTTGTTTACGTATACGGAATTCCTAAAAAAATAGTGCTTTGTTTCTTTGCATGTAATGTATATATAAACAAGGATATACTGCATACTACTCCTTCAACGTTATAAAAAGAACGCATGTCGTTTACAAATATTTGCAACTTTATTGTTCTAGCCAACTGTAAGAAAAACTACAGATTTCCACGTTAGAAATCTGTAATATTGATAGAAACAGCGCCAGATATGTCGATTTAGTGTTTGCATTCAAAAGTACTACCGTTTTGCATCCAAATAAATGTTTCCAAAGTTAACACAGGCATTGACTAACTATAAGGTATATAAACAAGGGTATAAGGAACCTTTCTTAGACTGCGACCTTGGTATAGTCACGTATGACAAATAAAATTGAAATTAATCGATTGAATTCATTGCTATCAGTAGCAACAGGTGAATATTACCTACAATCTAATCATTATGTTAACGAAACAGCACTAAATAGCATCTTACTTAATTAAGATGAAGATGAAAGTTTCCATGTTACTGTCGCATCACACGCTTTGTAAAATAATAAATGTAATTCTGCTATTATGGAATTTTTAGAAGCCATTCAATCTTTTGCGATATGTTAATTATATATCATTGGGAACAAATAAAAGGAGGATACCAGATCCCCTTGTTTTCTGTCTCATATTGATTTGCTAAACATACTGACCTTAGTGGAGGTTTTGGGAACTGCAGAAATAAATTGAAATTGTAATTATAATAGACATTGGTAAAGTTATTAAGGAACTAATACAAAAAATTCAACATAACCTGGGAAACCCTCGTGTATCAGAAGCTCAAGTCAAGCCCGAAAATTGGCTTGGAATTTAATGAAAAATCTCAAGAAAAACGGAAGATTAGAAACCAACTAACATAAACCGAAGGAGGTAAATCAAAATTATATAGGAGGAGGAGGAGCTAAAAACACTGTTCCACAAACTTAGTAATGAACAGTTCCAAAATTACCTCAAAAGTTTAAACAATACCAGACCATATTTATGTCTCTTACATTTGAAGCACAGCGTAGATAATCACAATACCTAATGGGGAGAATTAACTGAAGATATAAAATCCTACAGACACATAAGTCTACTAGTAGTTTCATCTAAAGTTTTCCAAAAAATACAATTAAGTACAGAAAATTCTACCCATATAAACATCAAGTCAAAGTAATACTGGTATCTGGTATCAGTAAAGAAGTAATAATGTATCTACCTTTCCTGGACATAAAGAAAAAGTTATTGACACTCAACATTAATCAACTTCAGCAAAAAAAGGTACCAAATTAGGTTTGCAGATATATCATGGGCAAAAATACATGGAAATGTTATATTGGCTCATCGACAGTAAATTATACAATTTTATACAATGCTGCTAAAATGGGCTTTGGAACAAAGCCAGTCATTTCCATATTAAAATTATGCATAGGTTTCATAGCAAAGTGATTCAAACAATAGTGGACAGTCTAGTGGTCATGCTGTTTCAGTTATAATAAAAGACAATATTATCCTAATAAACTATCGAATGAACTTAATGAACCAAGGTCACTAAAACATTTTAAACCTAGTGAACTATAAATTTAACGAATTAATTCTCTATTGCCAAGTAAATTGTGACTATTTTTTTGTCAATTGTAAACCTACCTTAAGGACACCTTTCACTGAAACTGCAGACATAAATTACTACGCTTGCTAACGTTTGCAGGTTTGTATGTGCATTGGAATAACAAAAACATTTTAATTAAGTGCTTACGACACAGTTTGATAGCGCAAAGTGCAAAGTTGCAAAGTACAAAATGGTCAACAACATAATAATGATCGATTTTATTGAACCTTCCAATAGGGCTAATAATTTATCTTCAAATCAGCAGTAGCTAAACCACAAATTTGTCTGAACCAAAATCGGTTAAGTGAGAAAATGTACCTATCTTCAAAATTTTGATAATGTTAGAGCAAAGCAAAGTAATTAAGATGGTCCTCTCACCTAAGAGGCCAGAGCCTGCTACTCCACTTAAATATCAACTGTAAACAACTTAATAATTCAAGACACCCAAGCACAGCATAAGGCTAAGCGAAACTTGATGTTAAATTGCCGTCATGCGAGAGAGAGAGCCCTTTGCAACGATCCAAGTTCTGTTTAACTTCCTTTTGAAATTTAGCGGTGACAGTTTTCTTTGCTATTTTCAGAATTGGGTGATAAAACAAAATAATTCAAACTAAGGTTGTTATCTCGAAAACTATTACCTTTAGATATAGGACATATTTAAGAAAAATCAAAGCTAACTTAAGAAGTAGTTCATTCATGAAAAAATATACAGGGTGTTCTATTTAAAATAGTCGACTTTTGGCCGTTCTTCTTCGGTCGTTAGAAAAAATGCAGTACGTCCCTTTTGCAACAAATTTCGTTCAAAATCAGCATGTAGAGAAATAAAACGCTCTTTTGTTTATGATAATCTCCAATTTTGTTGCTCTGCTGCCAATGATTGAATAGTTATGCTTTTTTTAATGATTGTTGATTTCGGCGACAATTTTTAAAAAACATTTATTTTCTCCTAAATGAGTTGACTTAAGTAGGTGAAAGGTCAAAAAAACTTGGTCTAGAATCGAATATAGATTTCAAAAATATAAAAATTTATAGGGTGTTTCATTTAAAATAATGGAGTACGATCCTGTAGAGACGAAACCGAGAGCAGTGCGGGCCTGAAAATATTTTTAGATTGTAAACAAGGATCTGAATAAGGAATGTCTCTTGACCTATTGTCCTAAAATTAATATTAAAGGTAGGTACTATTGCAAGGGCAAGTGGGCAACCCTGTATAAATTCAAGTGAATTTTCTTGAAAATATCATTTTGACGTTTTTAATGGTAATTCAGTTTTCCCTTTCTCCAAACTTGGAGATGTTAGAATTATCTTCCGCCAGAAATAGTAAATCTCTTCTGAATTGCTTCTATCGGTTACAGTATCACAATGCTGTTTAGGTGAAGATTTTAAGACTATCGAGAATTTCTCCATATTCATCGCATTTCAAAGAATTAATAACATTCACTAAACGCATTTCGCAAGATTTTCAAAGAAAAGCAATAACCTTTATAAAAGTTTAATTATATCTCCAAGAATATAATGCAATTGTTTTCCATCTGAAATATCTCTAAGATTATAACCCCTAACCCAATTTCCGCCTCAACAAGATAATAAGCGTATATAAAGTTTGTAAGAATGAACAAACGCATAGTGTCAAGAAACGTTGCAACAAACATGAAAGTGGTGTTCTTTATTGTTTTCATTGCCTATGTTCAGGTAAGCCTAGTACTTTTATAATACAACATGTCTTCTGTAATACAACCGTCTTCCGAAATTTATATTTACTTAATTATCTTTAGGCAACTTCAGAGCCTTTCGATCCCAAGAAAGTATTTGATCAAAATGTTCATCATTGTGTTGAGGAACACGGACTCAATAAGGATTACGTTGTAAAAATATTGAATCAGAACACCTATCCTGAAGATGATAAGGACTTTTCCATTTTTTATGATTGTGTAGCAGATAGATTAAGTATGTATGAACCAAATGGTGACATTAATTTCAAACACCCTTATCTGGAGCCGTTTATAAGAGAAAGACTAAAATTGGATGACACCGTTGATGTGAAGACACTTATCGAAAAGGCTGTAGAGCACTGCGCAAAATCCCCAAAAGTTGAACCAAGAGTCGTTAATGCGATAAGACGGCGCAATTGTGGAGCTGAACATATTGCAAAACACATACACTAAAATACGTACCTACCTTCGAACGTTGTAAATGAGGAGCGATTTATTGTACCTAATTGCAATTCTTTCAGTAAATTTACACGCACGCTAATGTAGTTTGTTCCCAAAGATTTGTTCCCTGCTCATGTAACACAAAAAAAATGAAGGAAAATAATTTTATTTATTAATCATTTTTACAGCTGTTTCTTTTAACCAAAAAGTGTTCCTTTGCGAAAATGAGTTTAAACACTTCCTTGTTTGGTGGGTATCATTCAATAATTTATTCTTTATTTTGCGAATTAACGCCTAATTTAGGGGTTATCAGTCTCTATGTGGTTAAGACAAAGTTGATTCTTCAAATATGGGAGGAGAAATCGATCTCAATAAATTTATAATGAAGTACCTATTTATTAAAAATTTGTTTGTACAAATCATTTTACTGAAATGCCAAACTAATATTGTCACTATAAGGGCTGCATATGATTTACTACAGGGTTTTCGTCAATGTCCCACCCCAGGCCCGGACTGGCTCCTTTGGCGGCCCTCGGCTAGATATTCAAAAGGGGCTCCTTACCGGGGAATTTAGAGGGAATAGAATATTAGAATATGTAATTTTTTTAAATTAGGCTTACATGCCTAAAAACCACATTTAACTATTTTGCCACTCGGAAAGTAGAGTTGAGTAAAAAAGTAAGCTTTTTCTGTTGTATTTCACTTACTTTCACAATAAATATTTATATACCGTAGCTAAACTAGTTCCATGCTAGAAAAAATAAGTACCTATACTAATTAATTAAGAGTGGTTTATTACTTAAAAATGAGATTGAGTAATATTTTTAGTTTTAGGCAACCAAATCACACGGTTGAAGCCATAAAAATCTAAATCCTACTATAATACCTTGTAGATATTAAAAAGGGACACAAAGGTAATAAAAACCAAGCATATTGAAAAAAACAAGAAAAAGAAAAATGGCTCTACAATACCGTGGTGCAGACACAGCAAACTAAAAAAGAAAAAACTAAGACTGAGCGAGTGAGCGTCGCAGCAAAGAAGTTAGTTATATTACTTGACCTGCGCGCGCATTCTAGATGTGAACAATCAAGAAAGACCAGGTTTTTCATAGCAAAGCATAGCAAAGAACTTAAATGCAAACAAGTATAAAACACTTGTTTGCATTTAAGTTCTTTGGCCGCAACGCGCTCTTTATCTGCGTCTATGAGCACTGCACAAAACGCGATGAGTTAACCAGCACCCCTCTTCCGTCGCCACTACGTAGGCTACCATAAACAAAAACCAACTGGCAATTACTTAGTGCTGAAAATGGATTGTTAACGCGTAAGATTACTAATTAATAATCAAATTACTCTGATGTAACTAATCATAAAATAGTATATCCATTTTTTGAGGACCTCTCCGGGGCCCTCGGCAATCGCCGACCAACCGACCTTACCAGTCCGGGCCTGTCCCACCCCCACGTGATTGCCGGTGCATAGACAACTAAAGATGTACAATAGGGTGCATCGAAAAAACACTTTTTTCGATTTCACTATTCCAATAGTGATTTTTTTTTGTGGTTTGGTGTCAAAGTAACTTAAAAAAAAATTGAGGTTGATAGGTCAAGTCCTTCAGGTGCCGACTTGACCCTAAAGTTTTAAAAAATCACGTTTTTTGAAGATTTTCAAAAATGATCTCCGAGCTGATTCATACTTGCCAATAGGGGTTTTCTGTTTCCAAATGACACTGACATAGCGACAAAAAAAATTGACGGTGATCGGATGTGCCCTTCAGGTGCCGACTTCACACTAATTTTTTCGTCAAAATTGCGAAAATTGAGATTTTTTCGTATTTTTGCAATAAATTGCTAAACACCACTCCTGGGTTGTTTTGACAGTGCAGGCCTTTTAAAATAACTCAAACCTAAGTCTAAAACACTCTGATGTAGTTATTTCGTCTGTATTACTCCTGGTTACATGTCAAGAGCCTTCAAACACAAGCAAAGCATTCATATAAGGAACCGAAGTGCAACGAACGAAGGTGGGAGCTAAAAATAGGCAGCGTCGCTTCGCTCGGACTCAGAATGCGTAAAGAACATTGGGAAACTGCCTAACAAAACAATGTTGAGTCACCTATAAATCCGTTCTCTACAGTCTAAAAAACGTTGCACTTCGGTTCCTTATATGAATGCTTTGCTTGTGTTTGAAGGCTCTTGACATGTAACCAGGAGTAATACAGACGAAATAACTACATCAGAGTGTTTTAGACTTAGGTTTGAGTTATTTTAAAAGGCCTGCACTGTCAAAACAACCCAGGGGTGGTGTTTAGCAATTTATTGCAAAAATACGAAAAAATCTCAATTTTCGCAATTTTGACGAAAAAATTAGTGTGAAGTCGGCACCTGAAGGGCACATCCGATCACCGTCAATTTTTTTTGTCGCTATGTCAGTGTCATTTGGAAACAGAAAACCCCTATTGGCAAGTGTGAATCAGCTCGGAGATGATTTTTTAAAAATCTTCAAAAAACGTGATTTTTTAAAACTTTAGGGTCAAGTCGGCACCTGAAGGACTTGACCTATCAACCTCAATTTTTTTTACGTTACTTTGACACCAAACCACAAAAAAAAATCACTATTGGAATAGTGAAATCGAAAAAAGTGTTTTTTCGATGCACCCTAATGTACAATGGCAAACCTGATTAATTTCCCCTAGACAGTTTACTAATGTGTATTCAAATCCAAGGCGAACTAAAACAACAACCGACAGACGCGTGATGAATCTTTTGCAGGTGGACAGTACGGTTCTTATTGGTCGATTCTGTTGTGATATGTGGCGTATATCAAGCGAGATTCTTGTCAGGGGCGCATTATGTTTTCCATCGCGGTAACTTATTTCACCTTGAATTTGAATATACTTTAGGGTGTCTAAAATGACATCCGCTTTAAAAAGTATTGCTGTTTACTTTACAATTGCTTCGTAACGTTAAGAGCTCTGAAAAGAACATTTTTAAATGTTTATCTAAGATAATTTGAAGACTGTAACGCAAATATGAGGTTATAAAAATAAATATTTCATTTATTTAATCTAAGCTACTAACCTAAAGAAAGCATATTTAAAGCGCGAAATTTAAAATTGATCAAGTGGGGGTCAGACATTGATAAAAATCCTGTATTATTCGAAAGCAACGTGTCCGAAAACAAAAACGAGACAACATTTTCTAATGTGAAAGTTCATGAAATCGTAAAAAATAACTGCATGTTCAGCACCGCAACATACCTACATCCATGGCAATTTTACCGTAACGTAAAGCAAAAAATCTCTCATAAGAGAATGCACTCAAAATATTCTATTTTTTACATTGTGAAATATTAAAATTAAACAAAAATCTGTATATAAGTTAAACAGCCCTTGAACTTTGCCCACTGTTACAGTTAACACCTAGTATATCGGTCGAAGTAATCATTTTCTATACATAGTATAATAGCACTATGTACTGCTAAGTGGTTACACTTTTTTATCATTCGCCGATTAACCTTAGGATAGTATACTGTGATTTAGTACTTATGTCAAAGAATATTATCTCTACGTTAATATTCTTTGCTTATGTGTGGTATAATCGATGTGACAAAGGTTTCAAAAGAACTTATCACAAATAACCTTTGGTTGCACTTCAATTTTGAGCTAAGCAATAATGTGCAGTTGTTTATTAGAGATAACTAATCACTACATGTGAATAATAACAACTTAATTAGTTGATTACTTTAATTTTATTTTTGATATACTTTAAACCACAGTTACGACGTTTAATTGCATCAAGAGCACGTGGCAACACCTTTGGTTGATTGTTACAGTAATCAAATGCTTCTAGAATCAATTTCGTGTTGATATCATCGCCGAGACGTTCAATTATATATTCTGGTTTATTATTTGGTACACTTTCGAAGTGGACTTCGCCGTTTTCATCGTACATACCAATACCTGACATAAGACATTCGTAAAATTGAGTAAACTCGGTATTGTTTTCCGGAAGCTCATCTTTTGACATATACTCATTCATTCGATTTGATAAAACACCATTTTCCTCTGCACATGAATCCGTTATGCGAGCAATCATTACTGCAACATCGGGATCTGTTACCACCTGTAAAAAATACTGTGAAATGTCCCTCTTCCCATTGTTGAACACTAACTTACTTGATTGAAAAAAAATAGCGCACAGAGAATATGTGGTAACGTCATGTCGTTTTCTAAATGCTACGAGTCGCCTCGTATTCCGATTAAATAGGGGACCGTCGATAAAAACTTTATCGTACAACGCTAAAGATTTATTATAATCAACAGTAATATGCCTAGTGTGCGTAAAATAGTCGATAAAATTTTGACGTTGCTACAAAAATGTTTTGCTAGGAAATATTTTGAGTGAATTTGCCATACTTAGTTCGTCTCGACATTTTGGAACAAATGCACCAAAAGTGTACAGGGTATTTCAATTGTAAAGGATATTCTAATGTGTTCAATCTTTTAGCTATGTATCTGGTGTAATTTTTAAATAGTATATTAAAGTATAAGTGGATAAACAGGTCTTTAAAACACGCGCGGGTTTTCAAGCACGACGGCGCAGCCGGAGTGCATGAAATAGAGGAAGTGTTTTAAAGACCAGTTATCCACGAATACTTTACGCTATTTTTTGTTGTTGTTTCAGTTTAAAATCTGGTATTAAAAAGTAAATAAGAACTAATAATGTGAAATGGTTGACTTCCTAATGTGAAATCAGTATACCTTTTGTTGTCATGGAAATGAGAGAAACGGAAATTAATTTGCAATCTGTCATTTTTTTTGACGTAACAAAGTACTCCTGTCAGATCAATAACCAAAAAGAATTCACGTTTTTCAAATTGATGATGATGCCATGGCAACTTTAAAACACGCGCGTTTTTGAAAGCGCGATTTAAACACGCTGAGGCGTGGTTTCAAAGGCTAAAATAGGACACCAATAAAAAAATAGTATATTATATATCAAGGGTCCAAAGTGCAGCATTTAATCTCGCGAGTGGAGTTTGTTGCCTCGAGGCCGAAGCCCGAGGGTAACAACCACTCAAGGGATTTAGGCACTTTGGTCCCGAGGTATACACGCTATTTTTTGCACTTCCAAAGTATTTATTTTTTATGTACAATAATTCCAAATTTGTTCGTGTCAATGTAACAAATTTGTATAAAATTATTTATCTAGATATCTTGCTATCCGAAAAAATTGTGCCAAACTTCCAGATGAGGCTCCCTTTGTACATTCTCACTTGCACTCTCTCCCCTACTCGTAATGAGCGCACTCTCGACTTTGGCACTGTGCCGGTACCGAATTCAACATTGCGGGGTCGGATTGTATCTAGTTTAATTCGGATTGGTCGATTGAGGTATAACTCTGCAGGCGATTTTCCACAGGCGAGGGGTGTGGCTCTACATTTCAGCAGGATTTCTTGAATTTTTGTTTGAATACTCTTAGGATCATCTTCCATGGCTTTAAGCATATGCTTCAGCGTTTGTACGTTCCGTTCGGCTAAGCCATTTTTAGCTGGGTGCCCCGGTGCTATAAGTTTTTGGAATATTCCATGCTGTTTACAATACGCCACAAAAACCTCACTTACAAAAATAGATGCATTGTCTGAAACCATTGCCGCTGGGAACCCATGAAATGAAAAAATGTTGTTTAATAAGTCAATTGTTTTTTCGGATGTTGGAGAGTGTTTTATGAGACTTTGATCTCAGCCCATCGAGATTTTGCGTCGATAACCAGTAGAAAATAGTGGCCCTGAAATGGACCTGCGTAATCGATATGGACTCTGTCCCAGTTTGAGTCCGGCATCTCCCAATGGTGCAGTGGGGTCTTGGCGAGAGAAGAACGAACATTTGCACACGACTGGCAGGATCTTACAACTCGCTCTATATCTTTATCAATGTTTGCCCGAGCTAGTTGTTTCATCTTGGTTATTCCAATATGGGTGGAGTGTAGCTCTGTTAAGACCACTTGTTGGAGCTTTGCGGGAATCACTACTCGTTGTCCCTTAAATAAAATGCCATCTTCAAGTGTGAATTGGTTTGATTTAGGATCGCTAGATGACATCATTTCTGTTTTGATTCTTACTAAGACTGCGTATCTTTTACTGTTTCAGTTCTTATCGTTTCTGCATTCATTTCTAAGCTAGCAATGTTCGAGATAGAATAAAAGCACAGTTCTCTTACCTCTTTGTTGATTAAGGTATCAGTTGAAAAATGAGGTTCTATGACTGATGCCCTTGATAAGGAACCTACGTTCGCATGATCTGACCCTTTCTTGAATACTACCTCATAATCAAAACCAGAGAGAAATGTGGCGTATCGTAGGAGTCTTGCTGTTGTCATGGATGGCAATTTAGAGTTTTGATGAAAAATCCTTGTTAAGGCGTTATTGTCCATTACTAACTTGAATTTTCGCCCGAAAATGTACATAAAAAACTGAAAACATGACAGCAAGAGCTTCACGGTCTAGTTGGCTATAATTTTGTTCACTTGCTGTCAGAGATCGCGATCCGTAAGCAATAGGTTTTTCACTCCCATTTATGACGTGTGATAAGATTCCGGTTACTCCAGTGGGGCTTGCGTCACAGGCGAGTACTAACAGGAGCTTTGGGTCGTAAGGTGTTAACACTCGATCACTTGACAATTCTTGTTTTAATTTGATAAATGACGATTCACATGCTCTAGTCCATCTAAATTTCATGTTCTTCTTTAACAGATTTCTCATTGGATAAGATAAACTAGAGATGTTTGGAATGAACTTAGAATAATATGTAATCATACCAAGAAAACGTCGAACGGCTTCAACATTATCTGGGCAAGGCATTTCCATAATTGCTTTGATTTTTACAGGGGACTTAGAAATAGTGTTTTGTTTATTAACGTGGCCCTAATATTCAATTTTAGTTTCAAAAAATGCACATTTAGATTTATTAAGATGAAGATCGAATTTTTTCAGACGCCGTAGGCATGCTATTAAGTTCTGCTGGCCTTCGTTTCCTCGTGGCAAATAATATCATCGAAGTATGAGTGTGTTTTTATTCTATCTCGAACATTGCTAAATTAAAAATTAAATTAAAATTTAATTTTAAATCTGCATTGGGCTACTAAAATGTTGTTCTTGGGGCAAAGATGTTTTTCTAAAATTTCGATTAGCTTGTCATAATCAAACTCTTTAGGTGCTTTAGGCGCAAGCAGACTCTCAAGTACTTCGTAGCTGGTTGACCCAATTGAATTCAAGAACAGCTGAGCACAGTACTTCTTATCTGCTAAAATGTTTTTCAGCTCTAAATAGTTTTCAAATCTTTGTTTGTATGAACGGAAACTGTCTTGTAAGTTATAATTTTCGAAAGGTGGAATAAAGTAGTTTGATGGTACTGCCTGAACTAGCGGTTGATTAGCATTTTGGTTGGCGCACGCCTGGATTAGCTCTTGATGGTTAGATTTTATGACTGACAAAAATGTCGCAAACTGTGACTCATTCATGCTTGATATTGATTGACATTGGATGATATTTATTTAATTACTTACAAGTTTTGTTGTTATTTATTTGATTGATAGTCGATGACGTCAGCTTTGATGTTGACCCAATTTTAACGAAAAAAAAGGATTCGTTGTTTGATTATTTTACACTTAATTTTAGCCTCGTCGCCAATTTATTGTTTTGGCGGAATAATTAACACAGTTAGTATCACATTATTTCATATTACTTAATTTAAAAACGAAAAAATACAGAACACTCTAACATTAACATTTGTAAACACACATATGACATGACATTAGTTAAAGCAGGTTTTACACACTTTTCCGTTACCTAGCCAAGGTCATAACAGTTTCATATTCAGCAAACCACCTTCCCCAAAAAATTTCAAATCCGACATATATGATATAATAAAAGTTTGTTCACGTAAAAATATAAAAATATAAAGATGCTAATATCATAGATTATCAGTAAGAGGTCCATTGCTCGCAAAGGGGTTATAATGAGAAGCGAAATAAAAGCCTCACAACTTCCCCTTTAAATTTGTAATTGTTGGCAATTTATTTATGACGAGTCAAACGTCAAGGCGCGACATGTTCCGGGATCACAAATCCCATTCTCAAGCATCATTACATGTCAAAATTTTAAATTATGATTTCATAAATAAGCTAAAAATAACTATAATTAATATAACGTACAGCTTGAACGAAAATTATACCACTCACCTGAAGGGAAGAACGGTAATCACTACACAATTAACATTATGGATGTGAAAAATTTCTCTTTTTTTTTCTTTTTCTTCACACAATTAAATACTTGTAATTATTCGGAAAAAATGTTCTGTGGGAAATTTTCAAATCCATAATGTTTATAATGGTCTAGCTAGTGATTACCTTTTCTCCCTTCAGGTGAGTGGTATAATTTTCATTCAAAATGTACGTTATACTAATTATAGTTATTTTTAGCTATTTATGAAATCATAATTTGAAATGTTGACATTTAATGATGCTTGAGAATGGGATTTGTGATCCCGAAACATGTCGCGCCTTGACGTTTGACTCGTCATAAATAAATTGTCAACAATTAGAAATTTCCCTATAAAGATGCTATAATTCCCTCTACGGCTGTTTAAAAACAAGTAACCTAGCAAAAACCAAAACTCTAATCGACGATATCTGATTCAAATATACCGGAAATGAACAAAATTTTATTAAAATCGGTCAGGAATAAAATTACCTATGTACCACGGGAATGAATAGGTCTCAATTACCTCGGGCAATTAATTAACGCAAACTTTGCCCTCGATAATTAAGATCCTTATAATTCCCTTGTTACATAAATAACTATTGTTATTGCTGTCATGAATTACTGTCCACCCATTGTACTTCTAGGAATGAATAATAGTATATTATACAACAAGTTTATAATCTTGGTGTTTATTGCACGAGAGATGTTTAACGTACGAGGGAGCGCAGCGAGCGAGTCACGCTAAATTTCCCGAGTGCAATTAACACCAAGATTATAACGAGTTGTATACGCTTTTTTTTATGCTAGCATCATAAATTTGAAAAATGTTATTTTTAAACAGACTACTTGCATGAATGTTGTATGTGATGACGATATCATATCGTTGGATACGATTATTGCTATGTGTCGTGTGTAAATAATGTCAGATGAGGTAAAGATGACGTCGTTGTTTCTATGGTAGTTTTATTGCACGGGTGCAATAAAACTGGAAATTATGAACCATTTCTAATAGTTATCAAAAGAGCCGTTTTTTTATTGGTGTCCAATTTTAGCCTTTTAAACCACGCCCCAGCGTGTTTAAGTCGCACTTTTTGAAACGCGCGTGTTTTAAAGTTGCCATGCCAACTTCAACAAATTTGAAAAACGGGAATTCTATTGGTTATTGATCTGACAGGAGTAATTTGGTACGTCAAATAAAATGACAGATTGCATCACCAATTTGAAAAACGTGAATTCTATTGGTTATTGATCTGACAGGAGTACATTGTTACGTCAAATAAAACGACAGATTGCAAATTAATTTCCATTTTTTTCATTTCCATGACAACGAAATGTATACTGATTTCACATACGAATTCAACCATTTCACATTATTAGTTCTTATTTCCATTTTAATACCAGATTTCAAAGTGAACCAATAATTGCTCTATTTCAAGCATTCACTTGCTCTATTTCAAGCACTCGGCTGCGCCGTCGTGCTTGAAAACTCGCGCGTGTTTTAAAGACCTGTTTATCCACTTATAACTTTAATATACTATTATGATGCTAGCATAAAAAATATAGATACTATGTTTACAGAAGAAAATAATGTTTTTTATAAAAGTTTAAAAATACTTCTAATAATATACCGCAATTGTTTTCCATTGTTATCGCATCTGCAATAACCTCTAACCCAATTTACCGTCTGAGTGCGATAGTAAGGGTATATAAAATTGGTAAGAATTAACAAACGCATAGTGTCAAAAGACTTTTCAACAAACATGAATGTGGTGTTCTTTATTGTTTTCATTGCCTATGTGCAGGTAAGGCTAATACTTTTATAATATAACCGTCTTCCGAAATTTATATTTACTTAATTACCATTAGGCAACTTCAGAACCTTTCTTTCCCCTGAAAGTATTGGAGCGAAATATTAATCATTGTGTGGAAGAACACGAGCTCAATAAGGACCACGTTTTGAAGATATGGGAGCAGGACACCTACCCTGAGGATGATAAAGACTTCTCTACTTTATTCGATTGTGTAGCAGATGGGTTAAATATGTATGAACCAGATGGTGAAGTTAAATTCAAAAGCGTGTATATTGAACCGATTTTAAGAGAAAAACTAAAATTGGATGACGCCGTTGATGTAAAGACAGCTATCGAGAAGGCCGAGGAGCACTGTAGAAAGTCAGCAAAAGTTGAACCGAGAGTTCTTAATGCAATAAGACGGCGTAATTGTGGATTCGAATATATTAAAAAACATATCCACTAAAATCTTAGGAATTATAGTTGTAAACGGGGATGGATTAATATTAGTTTTTGGAATTGATTGAACGGCATAATTACGGTAGTAAAGTGGCAATTAATAACCCTGAAACCTGTATGAACAATAAAGTGGCAATTAATAACCCTGAAACCTGTATTAATATTAGTTGTAGTTGTTTTAGTACATTTACACGACACGCTAATGTAGTTTGTTCCCTACATATGTAAAAACAAATAAAAACCTTAAATGTAGGAAAATTATTTTACTTATGAATAGTTTCTATAGATGTTTCTTTGGAATAAATTGTGTTTCATTGCGAGAACTACTTTCTCATTGTTCAGCATATGAAAAAATGTTTCACAAAGATGGATTGAACACGCTTCTGAAATATTTTTGTTGAAAATATTCTTTCAACTGTTGGTTCTTGGTTGGTTGCTTATTTTTAAAAGAGTTAAGTTGTATGAATACGTCGAAAGCCAAGTCCAAACCCTACGAGTAAATATAAACAGGAGAGAAGCTTATAGTGGTGTGGGATAGCAGCAAACGCGACGGAAGTCGCCATTATATTACCTCCTTTGCTCGGTCAGTTATGTGTAAAAATATGAAATCTGCATACCTTTGTACCTTATTCTGCGACGGTTAGATGTTAATTTTGGATAAAGTTACAAGTTTCCCCCACTCTTTTAAGCTCCATTTGCAAATGACTTCCGTCGCGTGCGTTGATAATAATGCAATGTTCTCTCCTGTTTATCTACACTCGTAGTCCAAACCAGTCTCGACTCTTGTTACGCAACCAGTACTCCTAAAAGCACTGTCATATGATCTATACTTACATAAAATGTTTAAAAGCACTGTAACATCGGTATCTGTTACCGCCTGAAAAATGCTGTGAAATGTCCCTCTTCACATTGTAGAACACTAGCTTACTTGATGAAAGACAAATAGCGCACAGAGAATATGTGGTAGGTAATGTCGTTTTCTAAATGCTACGAGTCGCCTCGTATCCCATTTAGATAGTGTTGAATCTACAGATCCTATGTAAATATACGTCAATCAATATAGCTTTGTGAAGAATATGAAGATTTATTATCTATAAGTATAAATATTTAAGTTTGTTAACGTAAAAATATTTGTTATTGCATGTTCGGTTCAATTTTCAATATGTTGCAATTTTTAATTTTTATAATGTAGTAAGGTAGTAAACACATATATTTTTCAGCGGACTGTATTATTAATTAGGTACATCTTACACAGGATTACAACTTAAAAAATCAACACATCTTCGTTCAAAACTTAACAACGCTACCTTTCTTTTCATCTCTCTTCTCGATTACATTAAAAATACGCATGCTCCACTGTTGGATAATTTTATGTCCCCAACATGCTGGGAGCCTAAAGAACAAGGTTAATCTACAATCTAATATAAAACACAACACAAAAATTGTTAACTTTCAGATAAACTATAAGATAAAACGTTATAATAATTCTAGTTACAATTTTGCAAAAAAAACTACACACTAAAACACTATGACACAATACATATTTATGTTTCTTATTCTAAAAACTTCACTATACCGTCTATACCAATACAAACAAAATATTTCATGAACAAACTATAAAAAATTCATACCTAAAGGAACCTTAATTCTTTAATCTTAGCTGCCATTTATGGGCAGGAGCAGTCAGTCAATAGGGAGTGCTGCTATTTTTGTAACTGACCTTAAAAAGTTACCTGTTTTTGTCTTTACCTCTACAACTCTTACCTTTAAGTCTTTCCCTGGTATTGTTCTGATAAGTCTGGCTAATGGCCATTTTAGGGGGGGAACATTATCCTCTTTCAGTAGGACCAGCATTCCTTGCTGCAAATTAGGAATATTTGCTTGCCATTTTGGCCTACTTTGCAATTGTGCCAAGTAGTCTCTGTACCACTTTTGCCAAAAATTTTGTTTTATTTTGGTGCATTGTTGCCAAAAATTCAACCTGCTTTCGGGAACAGTTGAAACATCAGTTTCTGGTAAACTTGTAATCGGTTCACCAATCATGAAATGCCCCGGTGTCAAGTATGTCAGATCTGATGGATCATTTGACAATTTTGTGATTGGCCTCGAATTTAAGATTCCCTCAATTTCCACTATAACACTATTGAACTGTTCATAGGTCAGCAACGCATTTCCTGCAGTTCTTTTCAGGTAATATTTTGCACATTTTACGCCAGCTTCCCACAACCCACCGAAGACTGGGGAGTAGCTAGGGATAAATTTGAATTCTATGCCTTCATTTGCAGAATAGTCAATTATTTCATTTTTAACTGCAACATTATTCAAGTGTTTATATAATTCTTTTAATTCGTTTTTTGCCCCAATGAAGGTACCTCCATTGTCACAATATATTTTCGAGGGCTTGCCTCTACGTGCAGAGAACCTTTTTAGAGCTGCTAAAAATGTGGGGGTTGTCAAATCTGATAACAATTCCAAATGACTTGCCATAACTGCGAAACATATATAAACCGCTATGTACCCCTTTGTAACTATTGCTTTTCTGATTCGAGACTGTTTAATGTTGAAGGGCCCACAAAAATCGATTCCCACATGTTTAAATATTCTCGCCGAGGTTACCCGATCAACTGGTAACGACCCCATTAACTGTTGGGAACATTTTGCCTTTAATCTAAAACATATCACGCAGGTGTGTATATTTTTCTTTATTTCTCTAATGCTGTTAATTAACCAAAATCTCAAATTTAAACTGCTTAGTATCTGCTTTGGCCCAGCATGATTTAATTTTATGTGTTCCCGTTTAATTATCAAACTTGTAATATGACTGGTCTTTGGCAATATTATAGGGTGTTTGTGATCATAAGAAATGTTTGCATTCTGCAACCTACCCCGTACCCGTAAAAGGCCATCTCTATCTATGAAAGGGTGTAAATTCTTTAAATTGGTTTTTATTTCTAACTTGGACTTTAGTGTTTTTAGTTCGCTCGCAAAATGTTGACCCTGCTCTGCCTTGATTATTATTTTTAAACTGTTATCTAATTCTACTGGCGTTAAATTATCAATTTTTTTTGTTAGTTTATTTTTTGTATTATAACAAAATCTAATAATATATGCCACGACTCTTTGTAACTTAGTCATACAAGAAAACTTCTCGAAAAATAACTTTTGTTTGTTTATCGTGCTTATTAATACTTGCGTTTTTTGTTCTGGCAAGGGGGGATTGATTGCAGGGCAGTTATTCACATCGTGAATGAAATCCACACTTTGCAGTGACTCTGGTCCACACCACCAAAGCTTGTGTGAACTTAATATTTCAGGATCTACACCTCTGCTTAAACAATCGGCAGGATTGTGTTTTGAAATTATGTAACCCCAGTTAAAGTTGCATGTTAATCTTTGAATTTTGACTACTCGATTCGCTACATATGGATTTAATTTTATTGGGTCAGTTTTTAACCAAGCCAACGCAATGGTTGAGTCCGAATGCAAGTACACACCCTGAATGTGTTGCTTGAACAAACTGTAAATTTTGTCGGTCAATATAGACAACAATAAAGCACTATTTAGTTCTAGTTTTGGAATGGTTAGTTTTTTGTTGATTGGAGCGATTCTCGATTTTGAACAGAGCAATTTCACCGTTACCTTATCTCCAACCATTGAACGGATGTATAAAGCAGCCCCATAAGCATAATTTGAAGAATCACAGTATCCAATCAACTCGGTCACGTTACCCCCACACATTTCAAAATCCCTGGGCAATAGAATCATTTTCATTGCGAACTCCTTACTTACACTTAACAATTCATCTGGGATTATGTCGTCCCATTTCAACTTTTGATCCCACAATTTTTGCATAATTACCTTGGCACGAACCAAAATTGGCCCTACTAGTCCTAGAGGATCATAAAACTTACAAATGCAGCTAAGAATTTGACGTTTTGTCACACATGCACCAAGATCACAATCTGGAATAGAAATTTCAAAATTGTCCGATGATACATTGTAAGCCAAACCCAATGTTTTCACTACACTGTTTTTATTCATGTCAATTTTGTTCAACTGGAGAAGTTCTGTTGGAATATCATCTAATAGTATTTTAGAATTAGAACTCCATTTGTGAAGTTCAAATGAACCTAATTTTAGAAGGTGAATTAATTGATCTTTTATTTTTTGCAATTCTTTGACTGTATTACTTCCTGTGATAATGTCATCCACGTAGGTATCTTCAAGTAACACCCTTGCCGCTAGTGGAAATCGCTCTTTTTCAGTGTTAGCCAATTCCACCAGACAACGTGTGGCTAGAAATGGAGCACTGCGTGTGCCATAAGTTACTATTAATAATCTAATGCATTGAACTTGTACATCTGGGCTTTCTCTCCACAGAATGTTTTGAAATTGTTGATGTTCTGGGTCAACTAATATTTGCCTGTACATTTGCCTAATATCTGTTAATAATACAAATTTATGTCTCCTAAAACAAATTAGAACATCAAAAAGCTCTGGTTGAACTACTGCTCCATTGTACATGAGTTCATTTAGTGAAATATGATTTTTTGTTTTCATGGATGCATCAAATACGCATCTTAATTTTGTAGTTTTCTTGTCATTTCGTATGACCGGGTGATGAGGCATAAAATACATAGAATCGTTGTTTAAATTATATTCATTAGGCCTTAAAATTTTTGCGTGCCCTAATTGCACATACTCATCAATAAATTCTTTATATTGTTTAAATAAATTTTTATTTGCGTGAAGACGCTTTTCTAAATTTAAAAATCTGTTGTAGGCTATTGAAAATGAATCGCCTAAATTAAGTTGCGAAATGTCTTTCTTGAAAGGTAAGCTAACTTGAAACCGTCCCTCAACCCTTTTTACTGTGTTTTTAAAAATGTACTCACAAGCATTTTACTCATTATCAAATTCCTGGAACACTTCTGGAACCTTTTCTGCTTCCCAAAATTGATTTATTAAGCTCTCAAATCTGTTGATTACCATTAACGAAACCGATAGGTTACATAAATTAACATTTTTCTTACATGGAATTTCTCCACTTACAACGTATCCAAATAGTGTGTTTTGTAAAATTAAGTCGTGTAACCCTAATTTTATTGTTCCATTAAGCAAAATTTGGAAAAATATATTTGCACCCAACAGAATATGAATCTCGTCACTAATATTAAAATTGGGATCTGCTAGCTGAACATTTTTAGGTATTCTGTGATCCTCTATCTCAAAATTTTTATGTGGTAAATTGCAAGTAATGCCCATTACTATGGAAAGTTCTACATCTATTGCATAGTTGTGAACCTTGGAATATACCTTTAAATTTGTTGCTTTATTTAATTTAACTGATGCATCTGTTACGCCTAAAATGGTTAAATTTTGATTAAAGGTGGGCGCCTGTAACTGTTCTACTAATTTTTCTGTAATTAACCCTACACTGCGCGATTTTTCAAATTTTTATGAAAAAAATTTTTTTAATAGTAAATTAGTGTATATATTAAGGGAAAAATATTGAAAAAAATCTAAATTAAAAAATAAATTTATTTTTCGAAAAAAATCGGTTGTATCAGATATGATACATAGTGTAAAATAGTATGATTATTTATTCAGTATGAAATTTATAGAAACAATTGTTGTTTTTGTTCAAACAGAAATGTAGTGAACATTTTGAACATTTTATGAATGAAAATGAATTGCATGACGGTAATTTACATCTCTGTCTGATGGTTTCATACATTGGCCAATGGCTACTTCCATCTAATCGAACCTCTTTTGGTGGAACATATGCTGTGGTTGCGGATCTCTTTTTTTTTCTTCTAATCTAGATTCCATTTCCGAAGGCCTGCCTCTTCTTTTCAGTCCTCCGATGTTGTAATTGCATAAGCAATATGCAATTTCTGAGCGAAAATCTGCTAAATTTAATATATTCTTCTCGTTTCTACTCCCCATAGTCTTCCTGTATGTTAGCCAACTGTTAACAAGTGTTACATCAAGTAAATGGTAGAACAATCGCATGTACCATTTTTTTGTCCTAATTTTTATTTTATAACGTCCGATAAGACCATCGAGAAGGTCCACCCCACCCATATGTTGGTTGTAGCTTTGAACTATATTCGGACAACTAATTGTTACGTATTTCTTTTGTTTCCTATCATACCTTTTGATTTCACCTACAGGTTCTTGACCAGTAAAAGTTGATAACAAATTTACTAATTTGTTGTCTTTCCACGATACACAGGAAATGTCTACGCCTTCTGCAGTAGTAACAAATTCTTCACAAGTACCTCGTGGTTTTGATTTCATTTCAGCCTCTGTAGGAATTTTAGAGTTTGGAATTCTAGTTCTCCTGATCGTACCCAATGAAAAAATTCCTCTTTTTGCTAAATATACCATAAGGGGTAGTGTAGTATAATAATTATCAAAGTACACCTTGAAATTCTTCCCAGGTGGTACTATCCTACAGAGGCGAACAACAACGTTTGCACAGGAACCCAAATCGGGTTCATCCGGTTTTGGTGTACTCTCATGGCCTGCTCCACAGTAGATTTCAAAATGATATGCAAAACCATCTGAACCACACAAAACGAATAATTTATATCCCCATTTGTGTGGTTTTGCTGGCAAGTATTGTTTTAGATAATTTCGCGCTTTTGTGGCGCACATCTGTTCATCTACGGATAAGCATTCTTGCAATGGAGTGGTCCTAAATCTTTCGTTTAGGTAATCTATAATAGGACGTATTTTGTGCAATCGGTCATGATTTGGATCTTCTTTCGGTACCATTTTTTTATTATCATTGAAATGAATTGATGTTCTAATTTTTTCGAATTGTTTTTGGCTCATTACATTTTTTATTTGAGGAAGACCTAGTGAAGTGGCCCAGTAGCTCCTCACATTTGGCATATGAACAACGGACATATATATACAAACTCCCAAATATTTTGTGAGGTCTTCCATTGTCAGAGTAAATGTATTATTTATGTTTTTCTGTGACATAAACAAATTAGATTCGTTTACTATTTTTTCAAGTATATCATTTCCAAAAAAATTTTTAAAAAATTGCAAAGGAGTTTTGAGGTTTTGAAAGCAGTTATTACCTATGTAGTCAAATTTTTTTACGTCATCACTCAAAGTCAATTTCTTTTTCCTCCATAAAATCTTTGAATACATATGTTTCAAATCAAGTGCCTCTTTCTTAAAATCTCTTTCATTTTCGATTTCTTCGTTTGCTTCATCACTTTCTAGTTCCTCGTTGTTTGCAATTACAACCCCATCTTCAAATTCGATAGGAAGAGAATCAATATCTATATTTACTAAATCTGTAGTTTCATCTTCTTCGTCATCATCTTCATCGTCTAAATTATCGTCACTATCCGATAAATGTGCGAGAATCTCTTCTAATTCCAACTCCGTGTAGGTTTTTCCTTTTGGTTTGGGCAACGGCATGATTCCTAAAATTTTAAACATAATGTGATATGTATCAGATCTGCTACAACATAATTTTCTTTCAAAATTATAACTTTACAATATGCTTTCTTACTAAGTGATCGTAATAATTACTAGTACTCACCTTTAGCAACAACTATAACAATTTTCAGATTTATATTTCGCCAAAATAAACGATAAACAAAATTAAAGCGTAGACACTACATACACATGTTCGGCATAAACTGTAACAGGTGACTGTGATTCACCAAAATAAATTCCGTTGACGGATCAATCCAAAATGAACCTTATTGCCAAGTTTAATAGGGTTGTAGCAGAGTATATACATATCTGTTTAAGGCAAAAGTTTATCTCCAATGGTTAATATTAACGGATATAATGGGTCGTAGCATATTTGATACATGTCGCAGTGTAGGGTTAAACAACTTTCAGAACATGAGTCTACAAGAGCTCTAACGTCTACAAATTTTCCCGATTTTGTTTTAATTTGAATAATTACGGTCGGCAATAAAACAGACACTTGCCTTTCAATCTTTCTACTTATGGAAACTACACTAGTGGTAGAACCCATTTCAGCATTGGAACTGTCATCACCACGAGGATTATCATAACCGTCATGCAATACTGTATTATGCCCTCCTTGACAAGTTTGACACTTGAATGTGAATCTACATCTACCTTGATGATTGTTTAAACAAATCCTACAATGTTTGTTTTTATTAATAAATGCAATTTTGTCCTTTACTGTGATTAATTTAAATTTATTACAATAACTAGTAGACCCGGCGAACTTCGTACCGCCAAAAAAGTTGTCTGAACTTCCAAAGGTATTGCTACATTACAGCTTTTAAGTTTGACAGTAATAAATAACATTGCGCTTTTGTTTACAATGTTTACTAATAAAATCAAAACACCATAACAAAAACACGGTAACTTTGAAATCCATAGGGGCGAAGCCCTAAACTCCGAGGACTTATGTCTCACCTTTTAAACCTTCCTTGTACTTCTACAAATATTTGAAAACCAAAATTAGTCAAATCGATTCAGCCGTTCTCGAGTTTTTATGAGACACACAAACGTCAATTCATTTTTATACAGTGTGTCCCAGGATTGATGTTACAAGAGATGTAATGTACTAAAGTTTTTTGAATTTCAATTTAAGATTCTGGAATTAAGCCCTGTTTGGCGTGAAACGAATTTTAAGCATTTTTTCTTTTTTTAAAAAACAAAAGGGCCGTGACGGTGAAGCAAGAACTATTTTCTTTTCAGGTAAAGTGCCCTTTTGGTTTGCGATATGGAAAAATTTTACTAAGAAAAGTTGTTCATAATGACAAACCATGGCCGTATACCAAACTTCAAGACGATCAACCTACTTTCATTAAACTGTCTGTTTTAGATTGAACAAAATAAATTTTGCTTTGAATAGATAATTTATTGCAGTACAATCTTGTGTTACGTTTTGTAAGTTAATTTTGTTGTAAATACTATTTGTTTCGTTGAATGGTCTATAAATAAAAATTTTAATAAATGAATACAAGATACCTACAATTTATTTTGTTCAATCTAAAATAGACAGTTTAATGAAAGGAGGTAGATCGTCCTGAAGTTTGGTATACGACCATGATTTGTCATTATGAACAACTTTTCTTAGTAAAATTTTTCCATATCGCAAACCAAAAGGGCACTTTACCTGAAAAGAAAATAGTTCTTGCTTCACCGTCACGGCCATTTTGTTTTTCAAAAAACGAAAAAATGCTTAAAATTCGTTTCACGCCAAGCAGGGCTTAATTCCAGAATCTTAAATTGAAATTCAAAAAATTTTAGTCCATTACACCTCTTGTAACATCAATCCTGGGACACACTGTATATAAAGATGTAAAATGTCATCCCTTAATTTGGAACCCTTAGAGGGTAACTTTTGAAAAAAGGTGAAATACGTGTCTCATGAATTTCAATACAGGTGCATTTGAGCAATTTTTAGATTTCCATTTGCCCCCGTTACATAGATCGCTTCAACCATTTTAAAATTTCAACCCTTATTTTGACCCACTTAGGAGATGAATTTCGAAATTCGCTTCTTAGTGGGTGCCTCATCATCAGGGGAAGGTTCACTGAAAATTTCAAGTTTCTAGGTTAATTGGTTTGGCCTGGGCGTTGATAGATCAGTGAGTGAGTCAGTCAGTCATCACTTTATCCTTTTAAATATGTAGAGATGACGGCTAAAAGTTACAAAATGGCGGCTTAGCGCCATCTTGAATCGTTTTTTTTAAATACAACACCGCGTATATTGTCACATTTTCGAAATCTGTTCATGATTATTAACACTGTTCTCTAATACACCACTCCTAAATTTTATTGTTTTCGAAATATTAACGTTTAAAAAGGTAACTCTTCATAAGCGATTATAAACCTTAATAAACCTTCCAACTTCATACTTTTGGTTCAACTCAATTTTGACATACCTACATGTCAACCGCGAATTGTTTCCACAGTCACTTAATAGGTGTTTTCTTTTTGCATTTTGTGGTAGCCTGTGGTAGCTTTAAGTCAGCTCTGTCAATACACACCATTCGTTTTATAAAAATAACCCTATTCGTTTTAAAAGCTTTATTTAAGTTTTATATTAACCTGAGGCAGAAATGTCTTATGACGCAAGGCACTTTAATCACGTGATGATTGTGCATGTGCCCAAGCCTGTAGCGATGCAAAAAGAAAACACCTATTCTGTCCAATTTAGAGTACAAACGTTACGATTCTGTTTACAATATTTTAAATTAGTCATCTTCAATTAGTGGCTTTAAACCCTTGTATGTACCTGAACCACTATGCAAAATTGCATGACTACTTTTCGAGTTTTTGCGTGACTATGTAACGCACAGTAATTGATTTTGAATTGATTAGCTTACGTTCATTTCCCGTCGCTCTCGAACGTAATTCGGACATGCTAACGCTACTTTCATTATCCTCCGCTCGATTTTTAATTTTAATACTAAGCGGGATTGCGGTGAACTAACTGCAATAAACAAACACTTATCAAAAAAAATCACTCAACAAACTCAAAACTGGATAAACGTTCAAATCGAATGGACTGTACACCAAGAAATGAATACTTAAAGGAATTTTTTGATCGATAGACGCCGACCGATGCAGATGTTAAACGACATTTGCGACGCGTGAACTGTCAAACGCGCGAACTGTCAAATGGGCGAACTGTCAAACGCGTTAAGTTTTCTGAAATTTTCCAATTTTCTGGGCAATTTTCTTAATTTTTCTTTCCGTAAGAACCTTCTACAAAGTATTAGAAACATTTAAAAAAAAAGATGACTGAAATCGGTAAAGTCGTTCTCAAGTTATGGCGTGACCAAGGAAATAGCGATTCATTTTTATATATATAAGATTATAAATCTTGTTTCTAAATAATTCAAGAAATGTGCTAATGTAGGCAATTGAGAGTTGTTTCTGTCAATTTGATAGGCCTTGTTTGTGTACAGGTCTAATTTTCTGGACAAAATGCACACCAAAACAATTATCTACAGGTTGATTGAGGTTTTTTAAAGCAGTAACCCAACTAACGCACATATATTTGATACATAAATAAAAGAGCACACAGAGATTACAAAGTAATATTACAGTGTTACATTATATATACATTTTAACTATATTACATATTCCAAGTTGCGATAATATTATTTTTGTAATATATCGTTTATATTATCTTACATAACATTTTGTTATATACATGTAACATAGTTATATTTATATTATGTGTTAAATAAGGTTCTTTAAATATTGTAATTGTAGATAATTTACTATTAGTTATTTTGAAGTGTAAAAGTTACACAAGAAGTTTTGTGGTGGTGAATCGTATTGGCAATGGCAACCCTGATAAATAAAAATAGTGCTGTGAGTGCTTTTTCTTTGTTTACAAAAACGTTACCTTATCATTTTTAATGTTTTTAGTGTTTAGAAATTTAGTAAATGTTTGAAATAACGGAATTTTGTGTACATTGTTTTTAGCGTTTTATAAATTTGTGTCAAAAATTCCATATAATAGGTAAGTGTATTAAAAATTGAAGGTTAGATGTTAGATTATTCCCGCCACATTAGCATAGTACCGTTATTGTACTTGTATGTTAGTTAACAATTTAACAATGAAAAAGATTGATTTCTGTTATCTGTCCAACCGTCAAAAAAGGCGACGAGTAATTTCATGTTGTAATACATCTGTAGTAATAACTAACCCAAATTGTAAAACAGACAATGCAATTTACGATGAAACTTTAGAAACTTCTTTCAATCAAAATTCAATACCGGAACGTTCTGATCGTGTAAGTGCACATTCTCCAAATGTTTCTGAACAATTGAATGATACGGCTGAATCACGAACGGCTGAATCTATTTTCGATTGTAGTTCTAAAAATTCAAATCGGAAACAAGATGAAGTAAGTGATGAAAGTTTATTGGTTCAGTTGAGACAGTGGGTTTTAAAATATAATATAGCACATAGTGCGGTTGATGATCTGTTGCGTGTATTAAATAGTTCTAAGAATAATTTTCTAACGAATACTACAAACACTATTAATCTTCCGACAAATGTAAGAACCCTCATGAAAACACCACGATGTGTTAAAAATAGTATTGTTTCTATTAGTGGAGGAAATTATGTTCATTTTGGTTTGGAAATGGGTGTTATTAGCATTTTAAAAAAGCTTTGGAATTCACAAAAATCAAATTTTTTACATAATGAAAGAAAACTCGAAATTAACTTTAACATTGACGGCCTTCCAATATCTCAAAGTTCTAGCAGTTGTTTCTGGCCAATTCTAGGTTCGCTTGTATTAAAATGTTTATACACAACCATTTGCGGTAGGAATTTTCCATGGATTATCTAAACCGAGTGATGTAAATGAATTTCTAAATTTATTTACTCAAGAAATTAAACACATTGAGGACACTGGTGGAATTTATTTTAATGGATATTTGTTTCCAATAAAAATAAACGCAATTATATGTGATGCTCCTGCAAGGTCATTTGTTACTGGAACAAAAAACCACAATGGCTATTTTGGATGTTCTAAGTGTATTGTTGAAGGAGATTATATAGAAAGACGAGTGGTTTTTTTAGAATCAACTTGCCCTTTAAGAACTAATGAATCATTTACACAACGACGTCAACCTGAATATCATCGCTACACCTCCATATTAGAAACATTAAGCGGAATGGGTATGGTTTCTAAGTTCCCTTTAGACTATATGCATGTGGTGTGTCTGGGTGTAATGAAACGTTTATTGCAGATGTGGACTCGTGGCAATCAGAGTGTACGAATAAATTCCACAAAATTAAAAACTGCTACAGAATTGTTAGTTTCTTTGAAAATGTATATAACTCCTGAATTCGCAAGACGTCTCCGATCTTTAGATTTCATTGATAAGTGGAAGGCAACAGAGTTAAGGCAATTTCTGTTATATACTGGACAAATTGTTTTAAAGGATGCATTACCACAACAGAAGTATGAACATTTTATGTGTTTAAGTGTTGGAATTAGAATACTGTGTGATGAAAAATTTGCTGAATTAAGAAAGTACGCCAACGAGCTATTGATCTTCTTTGTTAGAAAATATGAGCAGATTTATGGTTCTGAATATATTTCATATAATGTGCATAGTTTAATACATCTTACTAATGATGTAGAGAATTTGGGACCATTAGATAAATATAGTGCCTTTAAATATGAAAACTTTCTCTACAAACTAAAACAGAAAGTAAAAAAATGTGGAAAACCATTGGAACAAATTACAAATCGTTTGATGGAAGAGTATAATTTAAACGAACATTCTGAAGTGGTGCAATATCCATCAATAGAATTCAAAGATGAACTTCCATATTGTATAAAGTTTAGTACATTTTCTATTACAACAAAAACTTATGATAACTGCTGTGTACTGAAAAATGAAAAGGTTATCTTTATTGAAGAAATGTTTTTTAAAGACGAGGAACTTAATTTAAAAGTAAAATTATTTTCAGAATCGAAACCCTTTTTCAGTTCACCATGTGATTCACATGAAGTTGGCATTTGTGTGATACATATTAATAAAAGTACTGATTGTGTACTACAAATAAAAGACATAGAGAGAAAGTGTTTGGCTATTGAATTAAATTTGATGGAATATTTAATTGTTTCTCTTCTTCATTGCGAAAAATAGTTGTACATATTAGAATATTTTTTATAAAAATTGTTGTTTATTCATTATATTATGTAGGATTGTAAATATTAGAACACTGTAGTGCTATAATAGGTATGTATTTTTTGTTGTCACGTGAAGGTATGGCATTTGCAGTAGTGTACTTTCATGCAGATGAAACTTATTCCGAAATACCAACAAGTTGGTTAACGGAAGATAGAAGAACTTGCTGGTGGCCCAAGTCAAAAAACCCCAATTTAATGATGACAAAAGGTATTTTACCGAATGAATCATGGGACAAATTCGAAGTGTCTATACAATCTTACTGTAGTAAGTATTTTTAATTTGAGATCATTAACATTTAACTCGTGTAAATTGTTTCAGACACTTTAGGATCAGCTCGTAAGAAGGCAGAAGACAGCGATTATTCTACTTCAAGCATGGAAGATAGAGGTCGAGGTAAACGAAAGAAGAGCAAAATCTGCAATAAAAACTCCGACTCTGACGAATCCAGTAAAGGCATAGTACTACAATATGTTAATCAAATTAAGTATGAATATTTTCAGGAACTTCAACTCCTCCACCAAGAATAAGGAAATTGGTACACAGTCAAATTAAGGAGAACCTCACACCTATTTCCAACATTGAACACGCACCAATTATATGTGAAGATGGTGTAAATTGTAAGTAATTAGCTATACATTAACTTTTGATGTCTGATTCTTATATCTTCAGTATCTGAAGTAAATTATCTTGAAGAAGATGTGGTGGTACCTCTATCAGTAGTAACCGATGGTAAAAAATGAATTTTTAAAAAAGTAGTTTTTATTTTCAATTTAATGTTTTAGTAAATCTACCAGTTACTGAGACAGTCAACAATTCTAGGACTGTTACTCCCACATATTCCCTTGGTTCAGCATCACATACAGTAACTCCAGTTTCATCTTACTTAACAAATTCAATTGGGAACAAATTGAGTAAGTTTTAGAGTTTTTTTAAAGTATAATAATAAATTAATGTTTTTTAATTAGATAAATTAGTCAATACATGTGCTGCAATACATCAGTATGTCAAAAGTATTGACAACAGATTAAAATTATTGGAAAACGGTGCTCAAAAAGCAACAGACATATCTCCAATATTTTTAGAAAGACTTCCAATTCAAACTTTGGAGGAATTGGAAGAATTTGAAAATCTTCTTACAGACAATAATGAAACCAAGTTACAGTTTGTAAGTTAAATCTCTTTCGTTAAAATAACCAAATTCTAAATAATGTTTATATATATTTCTTTACGCAGGCAAATTTTATCAAAACTATTGGTGGACGTCATGCTAAAGATTGCGTGCATAGAATACTGAAACGTATTTATTCCAATAATTTAGGTGTACACTGTTCCTGGCTCGGACAAAGGAATAATTTTAGGGTTTGCGATTTGAGAAGCATGATATTGATTAAAGGTTTGTATTGTTCTATTAAAAATTATTTATATTACATTGGATACATTTATAGAAACAACGATTGCAGCATATCATTTTAAAGAAAATGATTTTGAATCGTACGCAAGCGAATGGTTTCGCCTTAGTAAATTAAGGTTAACAAGGGACCAACAAAAAAATTAGCATTTATTAGTTTTATGTTTCTTTCCATTATAAAACTATACTTTTTAAATTAAGTATTAATAATGCAATATTTGGTAATAGGTAATGGTTCTTTTTTGTTTTTTGTATGTTCGTAATCAAATGTTTATTATATGTGCAATATAAAAAAAATTATAACAGAATCTATCATTTAGGTATCTACCTTACTTTTTTGTAAATAAGTTGTTACATTTGAATTATCTGGATATTAGTTTGGAGTAACAGTCACATTGCATTTCAAGCACATTTATATTGCATCATAATATTAATGATACATTACTTAGATGTTGCATTGTGGCTGACATTTCACCTAATTGAGAAAGCACAATGTACCCTGCCTGTTACATTACATTTCAACTTAAGATAACCAAGTAGTCCAGTCATTTTAAACATGAACATTGCAAAAAATCCTATATTAGGTTTGACTTCTTTATGTTGTTAGGTTCAGTCCCAGTAGTAAATACTCAATTTTGCATCTTCGAAAAACTTGTGGAAACTGGGGGGGGGGGGGCAAAAACCGCGATTTTTTCGGACTTTTTTCAGTTTCAGCCTCGTAGCTCAAAAACTACGAGTTATAGTGCAAAGAATGCGATTATCTTTTTTAAACTAGACTAAATTTGCTACAATTTGAGCCTAACCGGAAGTCTGCAAGTATAATAGTTTCCGAGATACAGCTCTTCAAAAATAGGCAATTTTTCCCAAAATCTTTTTTCAACGTATCATCCGTGTTTCGAGCCAGATATTGCCATAACGACGTGCCCTACGACTCTTATCATGGAGAAAAAAATTGTAGGACATTTTATCACCTTTTATTTAAGCATAGATGCATTCCCGTGGGCCTAACAGTTCTCGAGAAAAAGACGGAAAACTGAAAACAGTGAAATCCTCCACATACAGTGTGACTCATTTAGAATGGAAACACCCATGTAAAATCTGAAGTTATTTACCGATTTTAACCATTTTTTTTTTAAATGTCAATTAACGAAACGTCTACCTCGGGACAAAATTTTAAATGTTTATTCCAATTTTCAGGGCATACTACGATAACTTTTTCGTACTCAAAATGGAGAATTCTTATTAGCGATTTGTTTATAAAAAAAATATCTACGCCACTGGATTCAGAATGCTTCCAAATAGCTTTCACCAAAATTTTACAAAAATATATTTATTAATAACAAAGTTATGGCAACTTAAAGTTCGAAAACTTTCTACGCTAACAGTTACAAAACAACACCCTGTATCAATAGATGGCCATTGAAATTATGTTAATAATTCTTAAATTAAACTATTTAAACCATCAGTGGAGAAAAAAATATTGAAAGTAACGTAATATTTAATAAAAGTAACGGAATCGCGCGACTGAATAAATAAAGACCTAACATTTCCATTTAAATCTTAGTTACCATGGAAATTATGTTACTGTTTAACTTAACAGTTATGATAGATTTTTATTAAATATTACGTTACTTTAAATATTTTTTTCTCCACTGATGGTTTAAATAGTTTAATTTAAGAATTATTAACATAATTTCAATGGCCATCTATTGATA
Organism: Pyrocoelia pectoralis; assembly: GCA_036250285.1. Taxonomy (NCBI): domain Eukaryota; kingdom Metazoa; phylum Arthropoda; class Insecta; order Coleoptera; family Lampyridae; genus Pyrocoelia; species Pyrocoelia pectoralis. Next base: position 14,249,115 of record CM070075.1, read on the forward strand.
CAGGGTGTTGTTTTGTAACTGTTAGCGTAGAAAGTTTTCGAACTTTAAGTTGTCATAACTTTGTTATTAATAAATATATTTTTGTAAAATTTTGGTGATAGCTATTTGGAAGCATTCTGAATCCAGTGGCGTAGATATTTTTTTTATAAACAAATCGCTAATAAGAATTCTCCATTTTGAGCACGAAAAAGTTATCGTAGTATGCCCTGAAAATTGGAATAAACATTTAAAATATTGTCCCGAGGTAGACGTTTCGTTAATTGACATTTTAAAAAAAAAATGGTTAAAATCGGTAAATAACTTCAGATTTTACATGGGTGTTTCCATTCTAAATGAGTCACACTGTATATGTAATAGCATTAGTATGATTAGAAGACATTTTCTGATTATTCTTATTTAGCCTAGCGAACGAACGCTCAAAAAGGGCTTGTAGACAGACTTTTTGATCCTAATGATTTTATTTCTAAGATGTGTTTGGAGGTGTTTGGTGATAATTATACGAAAAGTCCCCGGCCCTACCGTATGAGCTAACTCCGTAGCGTAACAAAATTTGCGGATTTGTTAAGTTTTCCCTTTGTATCTCTTGAATAGGCGATCGTAGTGGGAAATGGCCAATTATAAAATAAAAGCTGCCTTAAGAAAATACTTTTGTTCTTTTCGTCAAACATTAACCCCATCATAAATGTATTTAGAAAAGACTAGAGACCATTAAACATGGTGGCGCATAAGAGTGAAATTGTTTGGCTAAGGATGTAGGTAATCTGTATTTAATACTCACATATCAGATTTAGCTCCAAACCTCCCACAAAATTAGTTGTTCTCTAGTGCCCTCTATTCCATCTTGAACTCAACGTTTTTTTTAAATAACTATAACATCTAATCTATTTGAGATAAAATATTAAACGGTATATGTATTTTATAGGAAATTTTATGGTCTACAACTTTTATTTCGGCAGTTTTTGCTATAAACCCAATACTTTAGGAGCTAGGACACAATATTTGCCGAAAAACGTCGTGTAAAAGCGATTTTAAAAAAAATGTCAATTCTTGACAGCGAATATCTCTTCAACGGATAGAGATAGAGAAAAAACGCATAGAAGAAAACTTGTAGAAAATTTAATCAGCTTTTTTTTATAATTGGCCATTTCCCACTACGATGGCCTGTTCAAGAGATGTAAACGGAAAACCTAACAAATCCGCACATTTTGTTACGCTACTTTTCGTATAATCATCACCAAACACATCCCAGAAATAAAATCTTTAGGATCAAAAAGTCTGTCTACAAGCCCTTTTTGAGCGTTCGTTCGCTAGGCTAAATAAGAATAATCAGAAAATGTCTTCTAATCATATTAATGCTATTACATATATGTGGAGTCGTAGCGATTTCACCGTTTTCCGGTTTTCCGTCTTTTTCTCGAGAACTGTTAGGGCTACAGGAATACATCTATGCTTAAATAAAAGGTGATAAAATGTCCCACAATTTTTTCCTCCATGACAACGGTCGTAGGGCACGTTGTTGTGGCAATATCTGGCTCGAATCATGGATGATACGTTAAAAACAGATTTAGGGAAAATGCCTATTTTTGAAGAGCTGTATCTCGGAAACTATTATACTTACAGACTTCCGGTTAGGCTCAAATGGTAGAAACTTTAGTCCAGTTTAAAAAAGATAATCATATTCTTTGCACTACAACTCATAGTTTTTGATGTACGAGGCTAAAACTGAAAAAAGTCCGAAAAAATCGCGGTTTTAGGTGCCCCCCCCCCCCCCAGTTTCCACAAGATTTTCGAAGTTGCAAAATTGAGTATTTACTACTGGGACCGAACCTAACACCATGAAAAAAGCAAACCTAACATAGGATTTTTTGCAATGTTTGTATATTTTTGTGTTTAAATTGACTGTACTAAAGGTTATATAATATTTATATGAACTATATATATTTGTGTTTGTTGGGAAACATGTCGAAAAATGGCTTAAATTCGCTCAAATTTGACCCGTCAAAATTTGGAATATTTACTAAAGGTAAGCGTGTATTGGAATTATTGGTAGGTAAACTTGAAACAATGTTCTGAGATTCAGCCCTACCGCTATTGACTGACGTCCTGCGCTTTGACAATATAGCATTAATATGAGAACGCACTTCAAAGTATCTGTCTTCAAAATCACTAATATTTTCTTGATCATTAGGATCAAACACTTTAATTTCTGCATCTAAATTTTGAAATTTTTCAAAAATAGATTCTAATCTTTCTTTTCTAGACATTAATTGTTCATACACAACATCTGTAACTTCTACATTTAACCTTTCTAGAATATAGGTTTCAGTTCTCAACATAAAATCTTTGCACTGATCTCTTTTACTGACTAATATTTTCTTTTCATGTTTGGTACTCATCTTTATTGAGTAAATATTGCAAACAATATTTTGAAATTTAAGTTTAAAATTTAATTTAATCTGTCAAAAAAACCTTTTTCTACTCCCATACTTTAATCGACTTATTAAGTGTCATTAGATTGTATCGAAATGATATTCATTTCGATACAGATTTTCATTATAAAACGAGTCAATTAGCCAATAGCTGTCAAGCATTTTACTTGATTGCCATAGTTACAGGAGTTTTTGATATTTGTCAAAAATTTTGTTCGTTCTTTTATAATAATTTTTGTTTAATTAACACAGGTCGTAGAAAAAATAGTGTATGCAACTCTCATGTAATGGCTATTAATACACTCGCACATGATTTATGACACTCGCCAAGGCTCGTGTCATAACTTACCTCGTGCTCGTGTATTAATAGCTATCATTACATGCTCGTTGCATAATATACTATTTTGTTATTACTCACAGTTTCACATCCACATTGCAGATTTCTAACTCGAATTTTGATGCTTGAAGATTTCTATAATTTGATACGAGCTTGACTTTCTTCCGTACAGATGGCGCTAATCTCACAACGAAAAATTTCCATCCACCACGTGTTTCGTGATTGAAAATGCGGAATTTAATAATAATTTTTCTTTGCACTCACCAATTTTTTGACTTTTCTTGTTTTTACTGACAGCGACAGATAGTCCTCATGGTCTTGTAAATTGTTCGCCTTTTGTTTGGTGATTTTAATGGCGCCTCTTCACGTAATTTATTCTCCGTTCGAAACTGCGTTAACTCCACTCAACTCATCCGGTTCGATCGACCATTTTAATGTTCGGTTCAATTTTCAATATGTTGCAATTTTTAATTTTTGTAATATAATGTAGTAAAGTAGTAAACACTTATATATTTTTCAGCGGACTGTATTATTAATTAGGTACATCTTACACAGGATTACAACTTAAAAAATCAACACACCTTCGTTCAAAACTTAACAACGCTACCTTTCTTTTCATCTCTCTTCTCGATTACATTAAAAATACGCATGCTCCACTGTTGGATAATTTTATGTCCCCAACAGTTATCGCATCTGAGATATCATTACTGTAATAACCTCTAACCCAATTTACCACTTGAGTAAGATAATAAGAGTTTATAAAATTCGTAAGAATTCAAAAACGAATAGTCTCAAAAAACGTTTTAACAAACATGAATGTGGTGTTCTTTATTGTTTTCATTGCCTATGTTCAGGTAAGCCTAGTACTTTATAATATAACGGTCTACCGAAATTTATATTTACTTAATTATCCTTAGGCAACTTCACAACCTTTCTTTCCCATGAAAGTATTGGAAGGAACTATTCATCATTGTGTTAAGGAACACGGACTTAATAAGGACCACATTTTGAAGATATGGGATCAGGACACGTATCCCGAAGATGATAAAGATTTTTCTATTTTGTTTGAATGTGCAGCAGTTAGATTATACACGTATGAACCAGATGGTGAAGTTAATTTCAACAACCCCTATATTGAACCGATGATAAGAGAAAAATTAAAATTGGATGACAGCGTTGATGTAAAGACAGTTATCGAGAAGGCCGAGGAGCACTGTAGAAAGTCACCAAAAGTTGAACCGAGAGTTCTTAATGCAATAAGACGGCGTAATTGTGGATTCGAATATATTAAAAAACATATCCACTAAATTATGTACCATTTTAGGAATCATAGTTGTAAATGGGAATGGATTTATATGAATTGTATTTTTTTTAGTATATTTACACACACGCTAATGTAGTTTGTTCCCTACACATGCGAAAACTGAAAACAAATAAAACCTTATGTGTATTATAGGAAAATTATTTTCTCTACTCGCATACTAGTAAATTGCATATTACCCACCATTTGGTTGCTAAGTATATACAGTGTTTTCATCAATGTCAGTCTCCCACGTGATCAATTTAAAATTTCGCGCTGTATAAGTTGGTCGTTGATAGAATAATAAGCATAGTCGTAGAAAATTAGTATATTATTGCACGCACAGGGTCAAATTCTTACTGTGTATTCCAAGCATAAATATTTTAGTAAACCCAAACTGGAGGGTGCTAGTATTTTGCTACGCCGCGCCGCGCTGGCCGAAAATAGTAAATCTATTATAAATAAATTATTATATTGGTCATAACATTCAGCCCTATTCTGGTGACCATTGGAAAAATGTCCAACATTGGATTTATTTCAATGTTATTTTCATATTACATTTCTTTTGATTAGTTTACTTCAGTTTTTGTTTTTCAACCTTGGAAAACGAAAACAGGTACCTACTACTTTGATACCCTTCAAATTGTTCAACCTTTACTCAAGTATTGAGTCAATTTTCAATTTCAATGTGGTCACCAGAATTGCAAATCGCTTCCAATATTGGAATATATGGCAATACCCAATATTGAGTCAATTTCAATGGTCACCAGAATAAGGGTGATTATCTTGTTGTTTAGGTATCGATTTTAACACTATCATGTACCTATTACCACAGCATACATACGAACCAGTATGATATCCCAGGTAACAATTCTTAACGAAATCTTGACAGAAACGTTGACGATCGTGATCAAACTTTACGTTATCGTGATTTAGAATCGATATAGATTTCGTGACTGAGGCAGTGGCCAAACCGCGCTAAATTTAATCATTGAATTTGTGACGAACACGATACAGAAACTCTTGACGAAAACGATACGGAAGAAACGTGACGAATACGATACAGAAAATCTTGACGAAAACGATACGGAAGAAACGTGACGAATACGATATACATAAAAGTGACGAATGCGATACAGAAAAAACGTCACGAAAACGATGTGTCTTATACTTTCTCTTATTACAAGGGTAAACTGTTTTCGTTTTCCAAAACCGAACTTGCGATTTTGATAACCAAATCTCAATTTCGGTGTAAAAGTTCGATTCCAATACTTTTCTCACTTGCTATTTAAGGGAAATCCATGGTGAAAGTCAGAGGCTCACAATTCATAATTCAAGGGAAAGTACAGTTTTAGGTAAACTTTGTAAGTCCCTTATGGTTTTATAATCATAAATATGTGATTTCGTGATATCTCACACCACCTTAAAGACGACATACAGTAATAAGCTTTATTAACAAAAAAATTTATTACACAAAACATTTTTGTAATACAACACTAAACTAACACCTATATAAGAAATTAGAACATAACATTAATACATGGAGTGAATATAAGTAATGAGCAATATCGAGTAGTTTGATCTTAAATATTATATTTATGCTTTAATTATTAATTATTTCATTATAAATACTCACGTCACAATAAATCTTATTTTAAAATAATCCCAAAAGCTTGCACAAATATTAAAACAAACGTAAAAAAACGTGGTAAACACATCAAAAACGAACGCTTTGGTCTTATACCACGGACGCGCAGACATGGATGACTGGAATGAATGAAGATGTTTTTAAACTTCATTTTCTCGTAGTAAACCTAACGACAATATAACGCCCTTTTCGTCACTTTTTCGTAACGTACTAATACGTTTTTTTCAATATGTGAAGTGTCGTCACTATTTCGTGACAGAATTTTCGAAAAAAATCTTCACGAGAATGTATCGTAATAACGTAACGTATTCGTTACAGACATTCAAAGTAAAGAATTATGCACACGATTTTGTAACGAATTAGTGACAAATATACCTTTAAACGACTGTTTTGTCACGAATTCGTCAAGTCTTAAATATTATCGTCACGTTGTGTTACCTGGGATCTCGTGACGTCACGCGCTAAACTTTCTGTGACCTTCAACGCTATTCGGATGAGAAAAACATCTGACGGCCAGTGCTGTGCATAGTTAATAAAAGTAAAATAAATCGTGGAGGGGTGCGTTCAAGGTCCCTAAGAGCTCTGTCGCTTTATGAATGAAATTAGTAGGAGTTATTGTACTGGTTCGTTTATATACTGTGCTATTACTCTCTAATCACTGCACTTCTAGGAATGAATTAAATCTACTAAACGCATCTTAAATTCAGAATAATGTTTACAGAAGAAAACAATATTTTTTAATAAAAGTTTAAAAACACTTCCAATAATATATCGCAATTGTTTTCCATTGTTATCGCATATGAAATATCTGTTATAACCTCTAACCCAATTTACCATCTGAGTAAGATAATAAGAGTATATAAAATTGGTATGAATTCAAAAACGAATAGTGTCAAGAAAAGTTTCAACAAAAATGAAAGTGGTGTTCTTTATTGTTTTCATTGCCTCTGTTCAGGTAAGCCTAGTACTTTCATAATAACCGCATTGAACTGTATGCTAAAGCAACAGCAAACAGTTCAATGAATAACCGTCGGCGTCGGCTGAAATGTATAATTACGTAATTATCCTTAGGCAACTTCACCGCCTTTCTTTCCCATGAAAGTATTGGAACAAGCTATTAATAATTGTGTTGAGGAAAACGGACTTAATAAGGACCGCATTTTGAAGATATGGGATCAGGACACGTATCCTGAAGATGATAAAGACTTTTCTATTTTTTTTGGTTGTCTAGCAGATAGGGTAAGTGCGTATAAACCAGATGGTGAAGCAAATTTCGACAACCCTCATATTGAACCGTTTATAAGAGAAAAATACAAATTGGATGACACCGTTGATGTAAAGACAATTATCGAGAAGGCCGAGGCGCACTGTACAAAGTCACCAAAAGTTGAACCGAGAGTTCTTAATGCAATAAGACGGCGTAATTGTGGAATGGAATATATTGCAAAACATATCCACTAAAATACGTACCTGCTTAGGAGTTATGTAAGTTATGTAAATGGGGATGGATTTATATTAATTGTATTTCTTTTCAGTACATTTACACACACGCTAATGTAGTTTGTTCCTTATTACGTTATGCAAAAACAAATAAAAACCTTAAATGTAGGAAAATTATTTTACTTATGAATAGTTTCTGTAGTCGTTTCTTTGGAAGAAATTATATTTCATTGCGAGAACGACGAAATCCAGCGTTTAATAATTTCCAATAAATAGACTTATTACCTAATAGGTTTGAGATGTTATATTATATTTGTCGATCAAACTGGTTATAACCAGCTGTATACACTGGTAAATTAGCTATCACAATCAAAGCAATCGCCTTGAAATTAGACAATAAATGAATAATGAGAAGAACAGTTAATAAAATTCCGCGAACAGGGGAACGTCATCGATAAAAGAATTTGTATGAAAGTGGAAACCATAAATTCAATACAAACAATCGAACCACATTAAAAAAATTGCCGTCATATTATTAAATTTGCTGTATCACTATGACACAGTACCTAATCTTTAGTCTACTTATTTACTTTCATCAAAAGCAATACATTTATTAATTTTGGAACTTAAAGCGAATATACGTTAGTTTTGACAAAAAGCAATGCATCGTATATACCACGTGTCAATTTGAGAACTTGTCAGACCTCATATCATCGAAACTGTAACAGGTAAGTAAAATTCCTCGAAAGCGTTTCTAGAACAACAAATTTGGACAAGAAGTAGACATATTTGAACAGAGTCTAAACCTGTACAAAAGTAGGACCTTACTTGCGTTACAAAAGGATTACGAAGTGCAAAACACCTAGGCACGACTGTGGCAGTGATAGGGATAGTTAAGTTCTTTCTTTTCTGTTTTCTACATTCTATTTCATTTTATCTTATGTTAATTTTATATAGGTATTAAGTATAAATTGTATTTTCTTTTTTCTTTTACTTCCCGAGTACGAAGTAAAAGGGAAGTATTGTATTAGTTTTCCAAAAAAAAAAATTTGACCTATGGAAATTTTTACATATCTTTGCGTTTCCGAATACGTAGATTCAAAATATGCAAAAAAAAATTTTCCGTCTGTCGTCTGTAGTCTGTAGTCTGTAGTCTGTTGTCTGTAGTCTGTAGTCTGTAGTCTGTAGTCTGTACGTACACATTCCTTGCAACGCTCTAAACTCAGAAACTATTAAAGTTATCGAAATGCGGTTTTCGCCAATCGATTACATTCGGGCCAAGGACGAAAATGCTGTTATTACCTTTGATGACGTCACTTCCGGTATAAGCTAAAATGGCGGCACTCATTTTTTTTATAAGATAAAGTTGCAGTTTTTTTTATGTAGTTTAAAAGAGAATTTTTTTTTGAATTCAGCAATATATATTGTGTTATACTTATTTTTTGAAAAAAGTGTTAAAAAAAATAATTATTAAAAAATGACTGCAACGCTCGATACTCAGAAACTATTAAAGTTATCGAAATGCGGTTTTCGCTAATGAATTACATTTGGGTCAAGGACGAAAATGCTGATATTACCTTTGATGACGTCACTTCCGGTGTAAGCTAAAATGGCGGCACTCATTTTTTTTATAAGATAAAGTTGCAGTTTTTTTATGCAGTTTAAAAGAGTATTTTTTTCTGAATTCAGCAATATATGTTGTGCTATACTTATTTTTTGAAAAATGTGTTAAAAAAATCATGTTTAAAAAATGACTGCAACGCTCTATACTCAGAAACTATTAAAGTTATCGAAATGCGGTTTTCGCCAATCGATTGCATTCTGGCCAAGAACGAAAATGCTGATATTACCTTTGATTCGTCACTTCCGGTGTAAGCTAAAATGGCGGCACTCATTTTTTTATAAGATAAAATTGCAGTTTTTTATGTAGTTTAAGAGTATTTTTTTCTGAATTCAGTAGTATTTATTTTTTGAAAAAAGTGTTAATACGAGGGAAGTCTCGTGGCAACTTGCCAGAATTTTTTTTTTTGTGTTATATATTAATAGTTATTCTATAGTGTTGGTTGTAAATCTAGTGAGGGTAAGGTAATGATATTAATGTATTCATGTATCCTGTGGGCTATAATTGGATGGCTATCTGTTGTCTGCAGGTAAAACACCGAATAAATAAATAAATAAATAAATAAACATTGAGGGGAAACGTATCCACGCCACCCCTATTTTTAAAAATTGCACTACAGAATCATTGGACAGCTCTTTAAAAATGCTTTTCATCAGTACCAAACAAAATGTTAGTTAATCGATGTTTTTTTAAATCATACGAAAAATAATATTTAAATAAATTTAATCAAATTTATTGTTTTAAATGTCAACTTAGGTATTATCTTCCAAAAAGGGCTTATCTTTACAAATAGATAGTCAAAATGAACAGAAAAACTCTAACCCATAGAGAATTATACATTCATACAAAAAAAAGTAATAAAATCTATTAATTGGATAAATCTCTCCATTATTTTAGCTTGTTTATGATTATAAATTAAAATTCTATATAAGCTAAAAATTATTTATTGTTAATGTTTTCTTTAGGCTATCAATTTCGGTTATTTAAACCATCACCAGGTCGAGTTGAAATGAAGTGATTTTAATACATGTGAATGAGTGGGTGTAATTATTACCGTCTGGTGAGGTATGGTTACTTTACAACTATCTTTGAAAATTTCAATGTGTAATGATTCACACCCAACTTCAGAGCCCTTAAACCCCAAAAAAGTGTTTGAACAAGCTCTTATTAATTACTGTGGAATCAGGACTCTATCCTGAAGATGATAAGACTTCTCCAGTTTTTATGATTGTCTAGCAGACAGCCTAAATTTATATGAACCAGATGGTGAAGTTAATTACGAAAATCATCATCTCGGAGCGTATGTAAGAGAAATACTAAAATCGAGTGACACTGTTGATGCAGGAACAACAAAAAGTCGAACCTAGAATTCTTAATGCCATAAGACGTAATTGTATTTATTGCAAAACACGTTTCTTATTGTAACAACAAAGTGTGAGCAAATGATTTGTTTATTTCAAAATTAAATAAGATTGTGTGACGTTTCATCCATTCCATTTCGTCCACTGGCCGCTACGTCCACTAATTCTTTCGTCCACCGCCTTCAAATTCCATTAATTCTTTTGTCCACGTCCCTTAAAATCCACTAATTAATTGATTATTATTAGGTCAAAAAAAACCTGCGTCTTAATATTAAAAGTATTTTTAGGTGGCAGGTTCGCTACGCGAACCTGTTTTCAAAAAAAAACCTTAAGAGGTCCTAACAACGATTCAATATGCTTCGCCCCCATGTACACAGAGGTCCGCCCTCACACGAAGGTTTTTACAATGGTCTTCTTACAACATCTATGCTTAGCTTGGAATTTCTTTTAAATTTCAAACGCCGTTTTGTGTCATCCTATTGTTGTTGCTTCAATTTAAACAAAATATACTTGTGTAATGACCTTTAACCTTTAACCTATTCAATAATCGACGCGGGGGCAAAACGGCTTGGGGTCAAACCGACTAGGGATAAAGCGTATCTGGGGTCAAACCGACGGAGGCAAAACGCCCGGGTCGAAATGGCGGCGTCAAAAAGTATTTTTAGACAGTTTGCTACTTATGATGAGGATGACCGAATTTTAGATTATGTAAGAATCATCGGCCACAATATTAATCTTTAATTTTCTAAATATATAAATACACAAACTTTTAAATATCCTTTGTAATAAATGTTTATTATAAAACGTGTATTTATTTTGAGTGGACAAAAAATTGGTAGAGTTTAAAATCAGTGAAAGAAAAAGCCGGTGGAAGTAATATTCAGTGGACGAGAAGACCGGTGGAATTAATAATCAGTGGAGGAGAAGACCGGTGGACGAAACTGAGTGGACGAAACGGAATGGACAAAGTGGAGTGGACAACGTGACCCACAACCATTAAAGAAGTATATTTGTAAGTAGTCTCGTGATGCATGAATAAGAATGTTTACACTTTATTGAATATTCAACAATAATCAATTTTACTATAACAAAATGCCATTCAAAGAAAATATGTTAAAATGTTTTTTGTGTGATCGAATACCTAGGTCACCCTCAGGGTGACGATTAATTTTTCTTGAGAACGACAGAGAATCATCTTCCAATGCAAATGCTTTACTCAATACAATTAAACAATTTACGTTTATTACTTCTTTGCTATCTGCTGAACAGCAAAAACTTCAGTCAAGGGATCTCGATTATCAAACAGCGAAAAAATGCATCTCCAACAGTAATTCTGGTATTTTAGATAATAAAGAAAAATACGGATGAGTTTGTACAACTTCCCTTAACATCAAACTGCAAGTTTTCAGCATCATAAATATTGAATACAAAGTTTCTGTGCAATAATTCCCACCCGCAATGAAATTAATGAGAAACAGTTCCTCAGGTTATGGAACGTCTGCAATTCGATTCAGACAATTAATAAATTACATTATGTTACCGGCATAAATGTAAATAATAATAATAATAATAATAATAATAGTGTCTTTATTATTTGCTTCAGCAGGTATACATCCATAGAATTAATATTAAGAACAAGGCAGGTGAAACAAATAACCTCAAGGCGCAGTTCAAAAGAAAAGATCTTTTGCTCTTCCACTGAACCTTGGAGAAGAAAAAAAAAAGCATACACATAATTATTGTGTGACGTAATGCAATAGAGCTGACACAAAGGAAGTACACAAAACATTTAGAAAAAAGATTATAGACATTCGTTAAATTAATTAATAAGTACATTGTTGGGACAGTAACATTCGGTACAATTTGTATTTAAATGTAGTGACTGAGACTGTGACTGAGAAGCATTTCCATATACATATATTTTCCTTTTATTATGAATGTTTTGCACACGAATTTGAATATTCATAGACAAGAAAGAAAACACATGTTTAATATGGCACAATATAATTATTATCATCGCGGTAGGAAAATTCCTAAAGGTTATTTCTAAACCACACAAATGGATCTAACGGGCAGACCGATGAACATTTATATTCTCTAGCACATTCTGTATTACTTCTTAAACACTTATCGCCATAAGTTATTCACCAGATCTGATTTTTGAAACAACAGAACAATTTTGGAAACAAGATTATTCATGTTAGGAGGCAAAGGGGAGAGGCAGGTTATCAAAAGAATTCCCAACCATGCAAAATCATCAAGTTATTATTTTAATAACGTCCCTCTTACAGCATCATCGTATTTTCTAAATTAGTGCTTGAGGTAAAACGTTTTTCTATGTAGGCCTTCGTGTAAGACACAGACAAAAAGACTGCAATAGATTTTCTAGTAAGTTTGATTTTTACTTTCAAAAGAATTATTCATATTGCCGAAGCGTTAATATTTCAGTTTTTGTACGACATTTTTTAAATGCATATTTATCGAATGGGTATTCTACAAACGCGAACCTGCTCATTATAACCTGAAAGCATTGATTACTTTAATCAATGATTAAAATAAAATCAGTGTTTGTTAAAAAATTATCCTTAAACACATTATGGCTTGTGCACTGAAATTATGCACATGGTTTTATTTTCACACAATATCATAATTATAAGGAATCCATCTTGTCTCACTTAATAAACAAACTGTTTAATTTTAAGTAAATGTATCACAATTTGGTGTAGGTTTCTTCATATCAAATTGGATTCAACAATAACTTATTTAAGATGTTTATTATTTATCTACATTTAAAAACTATTTTGTTGACCTCCGCATAATGATTAAACAGTAAAAACCAGTTGTATGAAAAATCGCAGTACAATCTATTTATGCCTTGTATACATAATAGATGGTAACAGCATTTAAATCCCGGTGCTTTTTTTAGATTCTCCCAAACATTTATGAGCCAATACAACGGTATCAGAAAGTGTTTCTCCTTTTAAATTTAGTTTCTCACAATACGCAACCTTATCTAAGAAAATGAATTTAGACACTAAACCGATTAAAGATGGGTCAGGTTTTTCTCCCTCTGGTGTTGCTGAGATAATTAGATCCCTCAAAGTATGAAAATTCACCTTTTCCTCTTGCACATTTACCAATCCAAATTTTTTCCAGTTGCAAAATATAATCGATTTATCAAATTCACCACTTTTTAGATTAATAACATCATTGTTGACGGACGGAATTGAATCACAAGAAAAAGATTCTTCGCAGTAGCATGTCTGTAACGTAAATACTTTATATTTTTGATCTTTATATAAAGAAAAGACTTACCATAACAACTACCGCGAATGATGCTACTAAAAATGTTGTTTTAAACATCATTATAAGTATGTATTAAGTTATTTCTGATTTCCTTCGGTTTATATTGACTTGCATATCTTAATGGCGAGTAACAGGTTTTACAAATTGATCATAGTTCGTTAAACCTTGCTTTTTCGGTCTTTGACATTTTTTCATTACAAACTTTAATGGGGCCTCTGGATTTACTTTTGTATGTACAGCGTTACAATTAAGAATTAATATCTTTAATTAAAACAAAATTACGGAATCACGTAGACCCCTATAACCAATATATTCTTAAGCACAAAATATCCCCTCAACTAACGGTTTTATTATTATTGGCCATTTTAATTCTCTCATGTTATATTTTGCCATGGTACCAGATTATGGTTTCATTATCGAAGTGGAACGAAATCAGGGGACACCGTAGTTTTGTTACAAAGATATCCAATTGAGTTAAAAGAATAACAAATATATGTATATTTCACTAAACAATGGATTTTTACCACTCCTGTATATAGTATACAAAACCTCCTAATGATGTATAAAGCAAACCATTTTAATAGATTTATCAATTAGTTTACTTCCGCGTGAGACAACGGGAGAAAAAAACAATTAGACTCCTAAGATGTCATTGCCTTAACCATAATGATAATTACCTACCATTCGTGATATTTGTCACATATCTAACTATAATTTGTTATAAGTAATATTTTAGGAATGACATAGCAATATGTACAAGTGACTCCCTGAGTGAGAATATTTATAATATTTCGTACGACTAAAAGATTGATACTATACGAGGGTGGGTGACAGAACAACTTATAAATAGTTTTATGATAACCAAGACTATACCAAATCGAATAACACTTAACTGAACCGTTACCATAAACACTATCCAGCCTTGGTTTTGATACCAAATACACACATTTGTGTACCTACCATCTACTTCTTGAACTTCAAAGCTGTATTCCTCTTTATTTAGCGCTTCATAGTCTTCGGTGAACTTTTTCCGTTTTGTTGCATCATCAGTTAATTTTTGTTAAGGGGAATGAAGTTCACCTTAAAAACATTAATATTGCTAACAACTTTATATTATAGCTATAGCGTTAGGGAATTAATAAAAATCACCTATGATTTGGTAAAAAAGGGTAGCAGCTAATTATGTGGAACAGATTATGTGACAGAGGATTAACGAAAAATATGTTCAAACGAAAGTCAAGAGTAAAGCGTAATATTGGACATGAATACATGAACTATTACCACATAAGGATGAACAAAAACAGAACAAAGTAAAATAAGAATGGAAAAGACAACGAAATGGTATCCAAGTCGAAAAAACCGAAATCGTAACGTTTTAAAATAATTAATGCAACCTCATTCTGAAAGTGAAATTTTAAGGAGCCTCGTGGGATGGAATGAAAATGAGCTTGTGGAAGTTAGGCTATAAAAAAAATGGAAAGTCGCTGTAAAATAAAAGCAAAGAATATGTAAAACATAAATGAATGAAATGGATCGTAGGGTTAACAAATCACAAAACCTTCCCCATAAATTATTTAATTAAGTTCGGTGGGAACCGATTGAAATTGAAGTTTAAATTAATTATGTTTCGACATTATAGGTATCATCATCAGGCTAAAAAGTACAAAGTTAAGCACTACTTTTTAGCCTGATCATGACATCTATGATGTCGAAACATGTAGTTCATAATTAATTTAATCTTTCTACTGGGAAGAGAAATCTACTATTCAAGTGAGTGGATTGCGATTTAATCTTTACTATGTAATTTATCATTAGGTGTTCCCTCCGGATGTCTAATGGGGGTAAGCCTGATTCACAGTAGAGCCTATAGACGGGGCTGATAGTGAAAGCACCTAAGCAATACCTTATTCCCATATTATGAATCCTATTAGTTTCAGTAACCGCGATTTGCTAGCTGACGAGTAAACAATAGTTCCATAATCCATTTGCAACATAATCAAGACACGATATTATGTTTAGAAGCGTTTGAACTTCTGTTTAGTACGGGATAGTACTTTTATTAAGTTCATGGTTTTCATACATTTCACTTTTAGATGTTGAATATGCACTTCCCATGTAATCTTGTTGTCAAAAATGAACCCTAGGAATGCTGTTGATGGCATGCATGCAATCGGTCTATCCTGGGTTGCCATTTCGCATGATATTATTATTAATCGAAACTTGTAGTTTAGGACTTATCTGTCCGACAGTAGCTCCAGTGAAATTTATAGCCAGGTCGTCTACATAGAGTGTCCGGAAAACACCCGAGTCAACTCCGTAAGCTATTTCGTTTATTGCAATCATAAACAGGGTGCAACTAAGCGTTGAACTCTTTGGTACACCATTTTCTAAGATTTTAACATCTGACAGTGTGTTTCCTATTCGTACTTGGAAATAACGATTGGACAAATTTAGGTAAGTTACCCCTTAAACCGTACTTATATAATTTTTCTAACATACCCTGTCTCCAAGTCATATCATAGGCCCCTTTTATGTCAAAAAAGACCGTTATTAGATGTTGTCTTTTTCTATAAGCTTCCTGTATTGAGTTTTCTAGTTTAACTAGATGGTCCACTGTCGATCGGCCTTTTCTAAAACCCGATTGATACGGTACTATTTTATTGTTTTTTCAAGGTAGTATTGCAGCCTTTTATTTACCATTTTTTTCATTAGTTTATCTATACAACATGTAAGACTTATTGGTCGATAGCTTGCTGAGTATAATGGAAACAATGCTTTCTCCAGTTCGTAAATTGCTTTATTAAGATTATCTGCTACATTTTTGAGACTTTGAAGTCGTTCTGGTAATTGTATATTCAGCCTTCTTTAATTTTATCGTTTAGATAAACACTATGTAATACTGTGATCAAAAAATAAGGTGAAATTGTGTATAACTTTTAAAAATTTTATTTATTCTTCCAAATCTATTTCATCGCCTTCAAAGTACTCCCCTACCGATACAATACACTTACGCTAACATTTTTGCCAATCTTCGAAACAATTGTTGAAGTGGATTTTCGGAATGACCTTCAAAGCGCGCAGCGATTCGGTTCTTATCTCCTCAGTCGTGTCGAAACGGTTCCCCCGGACCGGTCTCTTGAGCTTAGCGAATAGCCAGAACTCACACGGTGCTAAATCAGGTGAATACGGTGGTAGCGGAACGATATGAGTTGAATTTTTGACGAAATAGTCTCGAAGAACTAATGCAGTGTGAAATGGCGCATTATCCTGGTGCAAAAACCAAGAATTGTCTGCCCATAATTCTGGTCTCTTTATGCGAATAGCTTCACGTAAACGTTGCATAACGCTCAAATAATATTCCTTGTTAACAATTTCGCCCGGCACCGGCGGAAGAAATTCATAATACACCACACCACGACAATCGATGAAAACTGTTAGTCAGAGAGCATTGTTTCACGGGCTTCAACGCGACGCTGTCTTTACAAAAAATTGAGTATTTTTAGCACCAAACGAGATTACACTTTTCTCAGGCACAAAACATCTTTCAAAATGGTCTGGACTGATCCAAATGAAATGTTAACAGTATCAGCGAGGTCTCTAATTGTGAATCCACGATTCTTGAGCACCAAATCTTTGATTTTCTTGACGTGTTGTTCATCGGTTGACGTTGATGGTCGTTCAGGACGATTATTGTCTTCAACACTGCCATCTTTACAAGTGGTAAAAACAATTCAAACATTTTTTTGTGACATACCCTGGTCAGCGAAGGCCTTCTGCAACAATCTCAAGCAGCAGAAATTTCATTCCGCAAACAAAATTTAATGCAACTTCTTTGCTCAAAAAAATCAGACATTGTAAAAATAGCTAAATTAACTTTTTGCTGTTCACAAAACACGTGCGCAATTATTGACAAATGGAGATATTGGCATGATATTTGACACACAGATGTCAGTGACAGTACTACCAGCTTAGAGTCCCTATATAGAGAGAGTACCGCGAAGGTCGGCCATATTGTATCCAAAATGAGGCGCCAAATTCAAATTTATAAAAAAGATTCTGACAAAATTATCAATCTTAAAGGTGGCGCCCTAAAACGTCAAAATATGCAATCATTGCTCTTGTACCTTGTTTCCCATAGTTAGGAAGGCCAAAAAAAAACTTTGTGGGAATCAAACGAAAACATTTATTTACAACACAAATATATATGACACTAATCGATTACAAAAGTAGTAATAATCAATTAACTATTTACAATGGCTACATTATAATAATTGTTAATAAAAAATGGAAAAGTTACTTCAGAAATCCAGGCGCTTTCTTGTATACAATCTCGATTAATCAATTGCAGCATTTAAGCTTGTCTTCGAGCTTCATTCCGTTGGTCTGTGGGTATACGTAATAAACGATAACCATTTTCGGCATTTTCACTGCGTTTTTTGTAATCGGGAACACAACAGGAATTTTTTTCGATTTCTCTCACAACAACAGGTCAATATAACAGACGCGAAACACGTTGAAACACAAATAATTCACTTTTACTTATGCGTTGAAACTGAACCACGACCATAAAATAATATCCTTTATTTTATGACCAGGAACAACGAAACACAAATGACATTTTAACACTGACCTGTATCTTAAAGGACTGAGCATTCTAATGATCCCCTCCACTATTTTTGAAGCAAATTGAAAACCGGTATTTTAAGGTGCCAATTAGTAATTTAGGTTTGTTGTGTTGGTGATTATTGGTAACACTGTAACTAATGTTTTTATTTACATAAACATAACCTTGTTTCATACGTAGTATAAACTACGTTTATGCATTGCTATAAAATACAATTTTTAATAATTTACGTTTTTAAATAATTATGAGCCTGTAATTATACTACTTTTCACCAGATATTAAGCATATAGGTTAGAACAAGCTAAACTGTAACAGCTGATACCAGTACTACCAACACATTATAAACACCGAGCTACCATCATTATATAACTAACGCACTAGTTGGCACCTGAAGTAACTAATATTTAGGTGGGGCTTGTTTGCTTCAATGTTGTATTGAAGAATGCTCAGTCCTTTATGATACAGGTCAGTGCATTTTAACCCGTGACCCGTCAGCTGATCAGCTCAACTGTCAATTATAATGCAAGCTGACAACTCATAATTTAAAATACAAAATGTAACTAGTGATCCGCCATATTGTATCCAATTTATATGGACATACCAATCGCGGTACTCTGTTATATAGGGACTCTATACCAGCTCAGAGTCAGTAGATTAACAGAGTCAGTAGATTATGACTCTGTACCAGCTGACAGAGGACTCTGTACCAGCTGACAGAGTACCGCAATTGACGCCATTTTGACTGCAGAAAAGAGTGGAAAATTTGAATTTAAAAAAAGGTATTGGTGTTAGATAATACCGTAATACTTAGCATTGTTTACATACATAATATTATTCATACATAAACGATAGGATTATACTGACAACTGTCAGGCAAAGAAATCTTTACCCATGCTAGTTCAATATAAAGTCTGTTTTTTCTGACTTTCAAAACGAGTTGTACAAATAATTTTGTAATTCCGTTACGAAATGTCATAATTTTGACAATCATTTTAGTTTAATTTTAGTGACAAAATATTGGCCATTTTGTAACTAGTTTTAACCGCAGTTTTTTTCTCTAGTCATCATTTTGGCTATAGATACACCAAATAATCGATAGCCGCCTTCACTACAATTCCTGCATTCAGAAACACAACAATCCGGCATTTTTTTTGATAACTGTTGAAATAAATCTTCAATTTGTTCGAACAGAAAAATTATCGCAACTGGCAACTAAGAGGTTATGACGTCAATAGCCGCCATTTTAACTCTAAAGTAACGCCCAAACCAATTGCGGTACTCTCTCTATATAGGGACTCTTTACCAGCTTAAAAAAAGATTAGTCAGAATCAAAGAACCCGCGTATTTTAAATTAAAAGTTTCACTTTATATTTTGATCACAGTAGTACCTACGTCTATCTGACATCTTGGTAACTTCAATTCATTAGCAAAAATCACGAAAACACCAAAAACTTGGATTTGCTACTGGTGCATATAACTAACAGATTTACATCAGTATGTCCAGGCGATCCATGCTGGGAGAATCCTGGCCGGACGTGGCTAAGATTAGAGCCGCTTCGCCGTCCAGCAACCTCACTTCCTCAGGTTTATCTCACGTATGGCATGGCTTGAGTGACGTTGCGGGGTCGAACGACTCTAATCAGGGAGGTAGCACAATAAAGGGCCCGAATAGATGGCCTAGGTGCGCGTGGGCTTTCCCACCCTCCCATCGAAATCCAGAATCCAGATCAGTATGTCCACTAAACGTTCTTTATTCTGTTTTTCGCCGTCTCTTCCATCCACGATTTTAAAACTCATTTGGAATTAAATGCTCTCTCACCATCCAGTAGTTTCATTTCTGTCCATGTATTACTTTCTATTAACTCATCGAGCACTTGTACCTATCATTTTTATCATTCCTTCACTGCATGTAAAGGTTCGTCTTTAATAACTGAGGAACTTATTTCATAATCAACCAAGTGGTTGAATAACTCTTCTGTATTGGTTTCGCTCTTCTTGTTCTTCCTCGTCTCTTCTTCTATTTTCTTCCAAAAATAAAAACAGATTCGTTACTTTTAGTTTGGATTTCTTCACCTTATTCTCATTAGTATCATTTTCTTTCAAATTTCCATGCCAAATTTCCCTTTTCTCCTATTCTTCTTGGTTTTCATATTTACCGTTTATTCCCCTTGTAAAGTTCTCCTCTTTATCTAAAAAATGTGGCATTTCACTACTATCTATGAAAGTTACATCTCTCTTCACATTGTTTTCCTTTCAGGAAAATAGATCATGTAACCTTTTGTATTTTCAACAAATCTAACGAAATTTCCTCGTTAGCGTAGGTATATTATATTATATTCGAAAATGATTAATATTATATCCTTTTCCAAACGGCGTTATTCCTTAAATTATCCTAAAGTTAACCTTCTGACAACAATGTTACTACATATAATAATCTGGGTCTTGGCATTCTATCCAATTCTGTTTACCTTCGATACCTTCAAGATTTAATGCTGTCCCATCAACCAATAAGCCTTGTTCATTGAGTAGGGTACTTTCACCTGGAATTTCCATACATTTCTAATTTAATTATCCCCGTCCACGCTCTCTCTTTATCCTAGGCCAAAAAGGACACTACTACATTACTCGCAGATTTCTACGCACAACTGTGAATGCCTATAACCATTGTGTAAAACAAGCCGATGGTCTACGAATGGGGTCTATTTAATTACATATATTGTATATACCTACTAAGCACAAACTTGCAGCGTATCCCTATTACCAAAAATGAAACTATTGTTCACTACCAAAATGAACAATGCGATTGTCAACTTAACATCACAAATTAATTTTCTCCATAATTAATTGTAATAATAAAAACAAGTAATTCCACAAATTTTAAATTAGGTATTTTAAATTTAAACTTACAACCAACATAACTGTAACAAGTGCAAGTGAAGGTTTTCATAAAGCTCCTCATCTGTTTTAATACACTCCTCTGTTTATTATTCCAATTTTGAGATTCGTTTGGATGAGCCCAATGTAATGTTTTCAACTAAAATTATTCAGGTTGGAAAAGTTACTAGAAACATTATGGAGGTTACAAAAAAATACACACATGCACATAATTTCATGCACAACATGAATCATAATCTTTCTATTTATCTTAGAATTTGAGTGGGCGTGAGCGAGTGTGATAATGATGTTGACAGGATGGACTTAGATCTTTTAGGTCATTAATTAATTCATTTCAGCCATGAAGGGCGAATTTAAAATAACTATTTCACTCCAATACTAACACTTGTCGGGCAATTTACACCCTCTTAAAGGCGGAGTTTTTGGTAATTATGTTGTGTTAGATCGACTTCCGCATAAATTTAATGTTCCGTCGAAATTTCGTGCAACCACAAAAAACAAAATGATAAATTGAGATTCTACTATATAGTAGGTATAATATAAATCCGAGTTGTTTGAGTGTCAATGGCTTGTAATAGTTCAAGAAGGATGTTGTTTAACTTAATTAATAATGTGATGCTACGAAGCGTATTATCTGTAATAAAATCAAAATCACCAGATTCAAGTCACAAGGCACCATGTGTTTGTTTACATTGTGATTCATTTTACTAAGTTTTTACGACGGTATCACTCTTGAAACACGCTTTTATTTTTAATTTTTAATCTGAATCACAAAGCGTGTAAAAGCGGCGTACACGAACGTGTCTGCTGATTGTTTCGATTTGTAAACATTTATTCCATTTATAAATAGATAGTTCAATAAAGTAGAGATAAGTATAGAAATAGCAGCTCTGCAAAATGAGAGGATTTTAAGTTTTCGTATTGGTATGTATTGAGTTTCTCTTAAATACATCAGGTATCAGCTAATAATTTCAGAATCTGCCTGTAATATTGAAACTATGTCGGCAATTTTAACGAGGATTGCACTTCTTCTTATTACTCATGTAAGTAATGTACCTATACCTAACTTGCTATTCTCTGGTAAATATATGTATGAATAATAATGGATGGATAAAACAAACCTCAACCTTTTCAACATTGAAATCGTGTATTAACAATATGATTCCAGTATATTTTCAAAATCTTGAAAGAAAATCCAAAGTTTTCCATTTTCCAGCTTTTCACACTGATCTAATACTTATAATTCTATATTTCAGGCTTCCATTTACGGTTTCCCTTTAAACGAAAAAGAACAAGACTGTGTGAACAAACATAATTTAAATAGAACAATTATAGAAATGTGGAACATCGAACCTCTTATTCCAGAAGACAATATCGAAATGCTTAAATATATGAATTGTTATTGGAAACAGTTGGGTTATCTAACAGAAACTGGAGAAATTGATTTTTTTAAATTAAGTCAAGTCGTTCACGATGATTTAAAAAGTAGATTTCGTGCAGACTGTTTGCACATTGTAGCGTTCATTATGGACAATTGTAAACAAACGGTTCATGCTGATACCGATGGTTTACGTGCAGTGAGAATGTGGAACTGTTTAAATATTTACACCGAAAATTTATTTTAGTTAATATTTAATATTAATATTTAAGTGGAAGCTATGAGCTTATTAATTTATTTATATGCTATGCATACTTTATTTGCGAATTTATATTATTTTTATTTAAAGAACGATGTTATAATTATGCTTTGATTTTACCAATTGCAATTATACACAATAATAGTAAGACAATGTGATGGTTTATTAGATATTTTTTTGACTGTTTTTAGAAATATCCACCCTTTTATATACTGTTGGAAATAATACATTTATATAGGTAGGTACCAGAAATTTACTGTTGAGTGGTCCTCCAACTTCTCCGGATAGTGAAAAATGGATTCTCTTTTTGGAGTGATTCGCCCTGTATTATATGAATTCTTTTATTTGATACGACTGCCCTTTAAATTTTAGTACATGGGCAGTTGTCAGTTTGGTAGTATACTAGTACTAGTACAAACTTCTTTTAAATTGCAGTAAGGGGCTACTAGCGGTAACTGTATTCATTTTTGACTAAATAGAAGACAGTATTACTGATACAAAAGTATGTCATGTTGCATATCAAAAGATGCGTATTTTTTATTCTATACACGTATAATTTTTTATTCCAAATCAATCGTATATTTCTTTAATTAAATTAAAAAACTCGATTTTAATATTGTTTTTGACGAATTTTCTGCACAAACCGTTGTAAAAATATATATAAATGTATGTTTTCCTATTAACAACAATTCAATCTACTTATGCATGTATAATTTTAGTTTTTTTTTTAATTTTAACGTTTTTAATTATTTCAACCCCTTGCGTTTATCTTCATAATAAAGTATTTGCTTGGCATATGATAATAATATTTTCAGTATAGTGTGATGTACCCGACTTTGGCCGCTCGATTTTAAATGATTCCCGCTAAAACTTTAGTCCGTTTGGTGGATGGTATTGAACAAAAGTTACGCCACTGATTTTTGTTAATTAAAAGAAATCATGTACGTGATGGAATGTATAAACACGGGCCGGCGTTTTTGGATAGCGGGGGTGAAAAGGGAATTAAGGCGAGAAGAAAGAAAAATAAGGGTACAGTTAAGGAACAGTTCTCGGGGTATCGGCATGAAAAGTGGTAGTTTTCTTGTGTTGCGAAGTTCCCGATACTTTTCCCGATTACTTTAGGTAATTGTTCGAGTTAATATTTAGGGGTTGTTTCAATTTGCCAATGTGATCTGTTTTAGTCAGTAGTTTTGGTGTTTGTGACGCACGAACTCAGGTATATTTTCGTTCATTGTTTCCTATGAATTATTCTATTAAGGGTGTATTTGAAGGGTAGCATTGTGTGACTTTCAGCCTTATTTAATATGTAACTACCATCATAAAGTTTAAAATTGGTAAAGTTAAGTAACGTTGCGCAATGCAATGGAAAGTTACTGAGTTACGTTTTAGGTATCACGGCTTAATTTGGGGATGCTTTATTATTTGTTGAATGTGTTGTTAGAGGATGCTTTAGTAGAATTTGAGTATGCATTTGGGCATCACATGATATTTAAGGCGTTGGCAAAATTTTACACAATTATGCAGTTTCATAAATTTAACAGATGTATAATTATTATCATGTAGTTACATTTTAAAACATGCGATTACCGTTAGGGTTTATTTTATGTGGGGGCGTAATATGACCTTTTATGTGAGTTGGTGATATTCTGCCACCATCTTATTTTGAAGTGTCGAAGGCGACTAAATTTTACATCCCCTAATTTTATGCAATGAAATACTGTTTATGTGACGGATCCTAAAATCAATATTTTACTGATCTAACGTCTAAATATAAGTCAGACACCCAACAAACACCCCCCCCCCCCCTCAGGCAAAGTCCTCTCTCACCAAACCACATATCGACGATGCCGCAGTCAGACAAGGTACCAGTACCGCCGCACTCAGGCGAGTACACGACGATGCCGCAGTCAGGCAAGGTACCAGTACTATGGCACCCTAAGCCAAGTACAGTACAATGGCACCCTACGCCAGCGTACACGCTTCGCCCGTGAAACCGTGAGACCGTGAGGCGTGACTATCCAAATACCAAACTAAACTCCAATTACCGTGGCAGGGTTTTGAGTTCAGCTAATGGCTGGCGCCCTGAGTCTAATACTACAATTACCTATAAACTCCAATCGCCGTGAGGTACCAGTACCGCCGCACTCAGGCGAGTACATGACGAAGCCGCACTCAGGCAAGGTACCAGTACTATGGCACCCTAAGCCAAGTACAGTACAATGGCACCCTACGCCAGCGTACACGCTTCGCCCGTGAGACCGTGAGTCCGTGAGCCCCTAGGGTGACTATCCAAATAACAAAATATAAACTCCAATTACCGTGGCAGGGTTTTAAGATCAGCTACTGGCTGGCGCCCTGAGTCTAATAGTAAACCACCCCTTAACAACCCTAGTGTGAAGGTTGGGATCTGTTACATAACAGTCTTAGTGAGACTTTACCTTGAAAGGTGATGGCAGAAGCCACCAATTTATTATTTATTTAATATTCAAAGAGGGGATGAAATCCGGATGAAAATCGCACAAGCTGAAAGCAACCAATAGTAAAATTGAATGTAAGTTTATAATTAGATTTGAAGGTTGAAGGTGAGGTAATTATCCTGGAGGGTTTTTCTGTAGCTCTTTTCCCTCCTTGTAATCAGCGAAGACCCAGAGCTAATCTCAACTTGTTTGAGAGGGCACCCATTTTAAGTTATTAAAATTATTTGTTCTTCCCATTTATTGTGTTTTTATTTTTGTTTACCGATTCGATCCTTATAAGACTAGCACACACACATCACGAGCAATTCGTTCACAACGTAGAGTCCTACCATTTGACAGTTTTGTTATTGACGATCACGTGCCATGGGGTTTCAGTTAGTTGGCGGGAGATTTAGTTTTTATTTGGTTTTCGAATTGCGCGACAGTCTTTCGACGTTGCACCTGGGGGTACGCTACAATAGTAGGTAAGTCTGTAATGTTATTTAACGGGTTTTAAAATCTAAACAATTTAGTTTATTAAAAGAAACAGTATTTTTTAATCATCATATACGACGCGTTACATTTTTATAATAGCTGTTTTCTTTTTGCATTTTGTGGTAGCCTGTGGTAGCTTTAAGTCAGCTCTGTCAATACACACCATTCGTTTTATAAAAATAACCCTATTCGTTTTAAAAGCTTTATTTATGTTTTATATTAACCTGAGGCAGAAATGTCTTATGACGCAAGGCACTTTAATCATGTGATGATTGTGCATGTGCCCAAGCCTGTAGCGATGCAAAAAGAAAACACCTATTGAAATTCATTAAGTGACTGACAAAGTTATACAAAAGCGAATTGTCCAACTGTTAATGATCTATGGTGATTGCAGGGAATTACGCTGACGCTGTGAAAGAAAAATGATTTCTTAATTGGTTTCTAAAATAAGAAATATATCTGTAAGTAGTAAATAGTTTATCTTAGAAGTACCTATAATAAATACAATAAAAAAAGGATTAAAAAACACTAAATTATACATAAATATAAGGAATATTTAAATTTCGTGTTACCCTGGAATCTATTATTTCCGGTAAAAATGCTTCCATATAAAATTTTTCCAACTTAGGAAGCATGTGACTTTCCCAAAACTCTTTGTCTCTGTTTATTTCTTCAATAATTAATTCGTTTGGACACCATATAACCAAATAACACACATCACATTCCAATATATTTAGTTGGCCTTGAATTTGGTAATAGTATTCGTGATTTTTTTTAAACGTATATCCATCCTCATTTCGTACTAGGTATTTGATTTTATCTAAATTTGATCGCTTCTTCAATCATCAAATTCTGGCATACGTATGGACATTTGATTTCAATTCTTATTGCCGATTCCTCCGTCAGGGGTGGCCGCTAAAAACTGGTACTTATCACAAATCTGTAGACCACAGTTCTGAATTTGGCCGGAATATGTTTTTCCGAATTTAGCTTTATTTGCTGTGTTCTCGTTTTCTTTTCTATATTTGGTTGCTTTATTTCCTAAAAATGATTTGTAATCCAAGCGTTTTATAAGAGCTTTTGTAAATGTAGTTTGTCTCAGTTTACAAATTCGTCCAAAATTTGATGCCGTCAAACGAATTTTTATTATAATTGCGAATCAGCTTTATTTCTTTCAATCGTTGCTATTTTAACTTCTTTTAACTGTTTAGAAATCTGTTCTTTTCTAAATCAAAATCCTCTAAAGAGATATATCATGTTTAATTTCGTTATCCTGCAGTCCATAGTATAAATCAGCTGGTGAAGTAATTCGGGTTAAATTGCTATATAATGTTCTAATGAATCGTGTGTCATTCATTTTAGAAATCCTTTCTTACCGAGATATCCTAAGGGTATGTATATATGTTATTACGGGTTAGTACAGTGGTCCGTATAATTACAGGCATTTATTCTTTACAAATTTGATGAACTGCAAATAGGATAATTGTAGCCCCCCACCTGGGAATACGTATGAGACAGAGAATTAGAAAACTAAGCACCCATGTTAATGTCTAAAAATAAAACCTATTTTTTTTGTTATGACACAATCATCTTGTGATGTAAAACACTTCTAAAGTAGCAAGGCATTTATAATCGAGTTCAAAGTTCTGTTATTTTCTCAAAAAAGCTCTAAAATAGTTGCATTCAATTAAGGAGTTCATAAACATGATCATTGAGAGCGATTGCCAATGCCGCCAACATACCTATATTCCAAGACAATTATATGGATGAAAACTGTATCGAACCGTTTTTCTACAAATTTGAATTTTCTTATCAGACACAACCCCGTAAAGAATGCTTTTGGAATTCAACTATGCATGCATTTATATAGTGCTTCGTTCGAGATTCCAAATTTTCAACTGCTTGATGCAAGTTTCTATGTATTTTTTAAAATACGTCTAATTGATAACGCAACATAGTTATCTAATGGTAATTGGTCCATATTGTAGTTACATACATTTTAATAAATAGGTATGTTCAAATAGGTCTTGTGCTTGAATTCAGAGGCGATTTGTTATGTTATAACACATAATTTTACTTTTAGAAGCTTTAACAAAACGTAAAATAAAGCCAAAAAATTGTTGGAATTCTACAAGATACAATGACAAAAAATGTTATTGATTGACACGGTTGCCTACCCGCCAGTTTTGGCTTCACTTTTAGTACACTTTGCTTCCTCCATATTATTTCTTACCTCCATGGGTATCTTCGTACAGGATGAAGCATATTATTGACTACGTTTACACGCACTTGATTTACGCCGGAGTTATAACTTCGGAGTTATAACTTCGGAGTAAGATGCCGTGTAAACGCTCTTTAACACCGGAACTACTAAACCGGAGTTATAACTCTACACCTGTTGGAAAAGAGGAGTGCACTTATTTAACACCGGAATTTCTGTCAACTCCGGTGTTAACCCTCTTCTTGGTAATGTATCTTGTTAGATACGTATTCTATAAGAATTAATTTAGCCTACAGATTTCATAATTAGTCACTTCTTTGGCGATGTATCTTCTAAGACACGTTATTTGAAGGTATTTGTGTAGTTCTTATTTGATTAAATGGGAATTTGCTGAATTAGGAACGCAAAGTCTGCGTCTGTGTGGGGTAAATGGCGCGCAAGTGACGTTTGACGAGCACGCCAAGGTAAGAAATGTTGTATTTTTGTCAGTAAAAACCTGTATTTTCTAAAATTTTTTCGATATTTTACAATTTCAGATATGTAAGATTACTATTTGCATAACATTTGCCGTATACCGTGTTTCATTATAATTCAGCACGTCCTATAATAGTTTGTATCTCGGAAGAGACGTTGCCCGTTTACTAGAAATTCGTAGTTGTATCCTACACCATACACTGCAAGTTAAGCAATAAACTGTAATTGTATATTACGATGCACATTGCCGGATTTTGCAGACGTCTTGATACGGTAAATGTTAATTTCTTATGTTTCTTTTCCAGTTACTAAATATGAGCAAGAGAACTAAATTGATCTATGGGCTTGCTAGAAATGCATATTCTCATATTCTGTAAAGAAATATTACAACAATTACCAAGGGCGCCGCCAGAAAATTTTCCCGCGGGGGGGGGGGCAAGCACTATTGGGGGTTCGTAGCTCTGGCGTTTTTTCAAGATTTGGTACAAAATTTATTTTTATTTTTAATAACTTTTGCCTTTTTTCTTTTTCCCAGGGGGGGCAATGGTCCCCCTGGCCCCCCCCTTGACAATTACAGTTGTTACTTACAGAAATGAATCTTAACAAATCTTCATTAGAATTATTACTCTATTC
Source organism: Pyrocoelia pectoralis (assembly GCA_036250285.1). Lineage (NCBI taxonomy): Eukaryota > Metazoa > Arthropoda > Insecta > Coleoptera > Lampyridae > Pyrocoelia > Pyrocoelia pectoralis. The sequence goes on from CM070075.1 coordinate 14,277,992, forward strand.
TGTCAGTATAATGTATCACTCTACATGCATTTCCACATATAATTGATAGAAAATATAACAGCCCACGAACATAGCAACGTGTACTGTAACATACAAACAGAAATCTGTCTCTACTGGGTAGTGTATCTCCATAGATACAGGTCAAAATATCATACAAGCTTCTGAAAAAAATTTTTTTTTTTTGAAAATTTTTTAAAAGGACCACTGCAGCAGACAGAAAAGATGGAAAAATATTTTTTTCCTGCGCCACAAGACACCTTGCCAAGGAGAGGGTTAAAGTACGTGTAAACAGGCGACTACGATTGTTGCCAACCCAAATAAAATCGCACATGATACTGCGTAAGGTGTATGTCTGTATGTTCATATTGGTTCATATTCAATACGATTACAATTCAATTAAAATGAAAGGCACCTTATAACCTCACAATAAGAAAAAATCTATTTTTTCATTTCATTTCATTTATATATTGGTAAGATTGGTACTACTGCAAATTTATTTCTAAATCGGAGTTATAATTCCTGCTAAACCTCAACGTGTAAACGGTACTGCCTAACAGGAGTTATAACTACCGATGTTATAACTCCGGCGTAAATCAGTGCGTGTAAACGTAGTCATTGTTAAGTTAGGTACGGTAAGTGTATTACGAAACAAACGCGCTTAACCTGCCCATCCTATGTACGCAATTTATACGTGTTTTACCTTATTTGCCTTGTGCACGTTATTGTCAATCGGTCTATTTTCTAATAATCCTTAGAGCGTTCTTTCATCAATCTTAGACACTATAAAAGTTTTACAGATGTAAATATTTTGTGGACCTTCATCAAGAGTAGGTACATTTTTTAAATTAATTTTTCTAAGTTACTCTTATATTAAACTTCACTATACAGGGTGACCCAGAGGGCTGTGTGATTGGTCCATAACTTTTTTGCTATTCAAGATATCGACATGCGGTTTTCACCGCTAAGTAAGCACACTTATACTGCACATTATAAAAATATTTTGATTATATACAGAATGTTGCTATACAGGGTGGAAAACCAAAGTTATGTTTTTTTAAATGGGACACCCTGTATATTTCTACATTATTAGTTTTTACATGAAAAAATAATGGCACTTTGTATAGGTCACTATGGGTCTAGGTCTCTCCGTTTCGGCGTTATTCAACGTTTTGTTCGAAAAAAGACTCATATTTGATGGATCACTGCCCAGTAGGCCACGGATGTTTTTCGAAAAACTTGTCACAGAAAATTTTAGAATAACTTGGAATTTTAATAAATAGTTGACTTTTGGTCCATGCTTGCACACACTATACAGAGTGTGCTGAAGCGCAAAAAGTCGAATAACTCTTTTTTTATAAATGGAACACCCTGTATTTCTGTGCACGAGTCGATTAAGTTTTTTATAAGCTTTCCACTGATATGCAATATGTATGGTCAATTCTGAATAGTTACTGAGATTTTCCGGAAAAACTATTGTAATTATGAAGAAGTTGTTGATTTTTGCAAGTAGGCTGGTGTCAGCGAATATCGCAAGTGACTTGACACTTAAATTTAGATGCTAGTGTGATAATCTACATTGTTACTGTTGCACATTTTTGCTCGACACTAAAATTAATTTCACACATCAAGAATTAATCAATATGGTTTACTGTACAAGGGCGTCTTCAGAAAATTGTCCCAGGGGGCGCTTTTTCAAGATTTCGTACAACATTTATTTTTATTTTTAATAACTTGCCTTTTTTATTTTTCCCAGGGGGTGATGCCCCCCTGACCCCCCCTTAGCGGCGCCCTTGTTACTGTATTGGTGAAGCCGATCGAAATGTTTTGTTAGCCAGTAGAATATACCATTAAGAATCTCCCGATGCGAGAGTACCACGAGTCATTTCTTTTCAAAACTTAGAAACCGATTTGAAGAATCTGGCAGCATTAAATATATATGGAAAGAAGGAGATATTGGGAGGGAGGATTGAAGAAGAAACTCAAATGGATGTTTTACTCGTGTTGCTTTAATTTGCTAAACACTCTTCACCCTCAAATCAAATTTACTCTAGAAAAGGAGGAACACAGCGCCCTTAACTTTTTGGACTTACATATTTCTAGAATAGGTAATGGTCTTGATATCGATATTTTTAGGAAACCTACCACCACGAATCACCTTATTCCCTATTGCTCGCATCACCCCCTTTCTCATAAGCTCGCCTCCTTTAGTTTCTTCTTCAATAGACTCAACAACCTACCCCTTACCCGTATTAATTACATTAAAGAATATAACCTTATATTGGAACTAGCTGCTCAGAACGGTTACCCTTATTCTTTGATCATCAAACTTTATAAAAACATGATGCGGAAATTCAACATCAAATATCACACTACCCTGCAATCCAACAAGTCGGATAGTTCCCAGTTTTACTACGCCTTACCCTACATTGGCTCCGCCTCATATAGCTTTAAAAAACTTTTCAAACAAGCAGGTATCAATACTTCATTTGTTTCCAAACATACCCTCAAAAGTATCCTAGTTCACAATAAAGACAAAATTGATAGCCTTGACCAGTCAGGTGTCTACCAATTAACTTGCAGCACTTGTGGCTCGTTCTACATCGGACAGACGGGTAGGAAGTTCAAAAAGAGATTTGCTGAACACTTTACTTCCATAAAGAACAATAACATGTTCTCCACTTCCTCCTTTGCCAATCACATACTAGATCGGGGTCATACTTGGGACCGTGGTACTGATTATTATATCCTTCATTTTTGTGATAAAGGCACAAAACTAGACCTGTTAGAGACGAAAGAAATCGTTACGAGATTTAAAGAAACCCCCTCCTCAGTTCTGAACGAAACCCTAAACTTGAACAAAAACTTGTTAATTCTATAACTTTTTAGGTTGCCCCCGTACCTTTTTTGGTTACAGATTTCTTCTTTCCTTCCCACAATGCACTTGTTTGTTGCGAACAGGTGGTTCAATTTCTCATTTTGCAAATTTAATAATTTTCACCTTAATTTGGGGTTGCTTCACAATCCTCATTAGTTTTATTAGAATGTTGTGTAATTCCTTTTAACGTTCGGTTTTTGTGAAGACCGTATCCCGTAAGTATCCCCTAGCTTTATCCTAAATTCTTAACCTCAATTTTTCAGCATGGCCGTTTTGCCTGTTCTATTAATGTTTATTAATTTTCAATGTTCCCATTGGGAATTGTAAGTACTCCCTTGCATTTTGTGGTTTTAACCTTTGCTTTTCAGCGATTTGACCTGTCTGTTTTAATCATGACAATTTAAATTTCATCATGCACCCTCCATCTCACCTCGACACCATTTAATTTCAACAAATGTAACTTCTTACACATTAGTAAGTATTCACTTATCTTTAGTTATATAGCTTAGTGTACAATTTTTAGCCTGATGATGACAACTGCGCTTGTCGAAACATGTAGTAATTAATTAATAATTTTACTGTGGTACTTGCACCACTTTACATTTAACTTCGTCTTCGTTTTACAACTTCAATAACTTCAATTTTACATTAAAATTTACATGGGGAAGGTTGTGTGATTTATTACTTAATCTAAATTAAATGTCATATTACTTGCGATATTCGCTGACAGCAGCCTACTTACAAAAATCAACAACTTCTTCATAGTTACAATAGTTTTTCCGGAAAATCTCAGTAACTATTCAGAATTGACCATACAAATTGCATATCAGTGGAAAGCTTATAAAAAACTTAATCGACTCGTGAGCGGAAATACAGGGTGTTCCATTTATAAAAAAAGAGTTATTCGACTTTTTGCGCTTCAGCACACTCTGTATAGTGTGTGCAAGCATGGACCAAAAGTCAACTATTTATTAAAATTCCAAGTTATTCTAAAATTTTCTGTGGCAAGTTTTTCGAAAAACATCAATGGCCTACTGGGCAGTGATCCATCAAATATGAGTCTTTTTTCGAACAAAACATTGAATAACGCCGAAACGGAGAGACCTAGACCCATAGTGACCTATACAAAGTGCCATTATTTTTTCATGTAAAAACTAATAATGTAGAAATATACAGGGTGTCCCATTTAAAAAAACATAACTTTGGTTTTCCACCCTGTATAGGAACATTCTGTATATAATCAAAATATTTTTATAATGTGCAGTATAAGTGTGCTTACTTGGCGGTGAAAACCGCATATCGATATCTTGAATAGCAAAAAAGTTATGGACCAATCACACAGCCCTGGGTCACCCTGTATAAAAGATTTGCACTTCGCCTATGATATCACCTGAGTCAGACCTAGAAAAGCTTGAACCTGCTAATTATTTACGGAATTTCAATACCTCTATCCTGAACAGGAAGTAAAAGGAGCTTTCAGTAATTTATAATGAATTTTTAAGAACACTCTGTATATAACCGCTTGTTACTTTTATGTTTCTCTAAAAGTTGGTATTCTTAACGTTGTCAATTTTCACTTGTCAATCACCATTCATCGATACTTTAACCTGATCCTGTGAGATTATTGTTTAGGTCTAATTTATACTAATCTATCTAAATAATCGATGGCTTCTCCATCGTTTTTGGACACCCCATTTGGGGGCTCTTGGTGTGTTTTAAAATTTAAAAATGTAAATCAATTTATATGTATCTATATTATTTTTTATAATGTAACCCCTTTATACATATAGAGTAAATTGGGGGAATATGGCAACATAAATTTCAAACGCTCACATTCTAACTAACAACCGACCCTGTCGCAAGGAATAAGTGGCATCTTAGAGCGTGTATATATGGTTATGTGACGTGATATGCTCGTTGCCATATTCCCACTATAAAGATGGTTAGAAACAAAAATGTCGAATGATACACTATTGCCATATTGCCCGTACTCAGGGGTAATATGGCATCATGCGCTGGGGAATATGGCAACATGCTATTCTCGTAAGAAATGAAAAAAATTTTGGAACACGCCGCCTCTCGGGGCAATATGCCGCACGAAGGGCCGTCTCAAGCACAAATGGCGCCGGGGTGCCAAAATCAGCCTGCGCCCCCTGGTCAAGAAAGAAAGTAATGCTAATGTACTGTTTTATTTGATTTACTCATACGGAAGATTCAATATTTTTCGCATTAGACCCGGAACACCCTGTATAGTGGTCACCTTGCGCCCCCAAAGGTCCTGCGCCCGGGTGCCCAGCACCCCTTGCACCCCCTGGTAAAGACGGCCCTGTAAAAGCCGCAGGTAGAAATCATGAGCCATATTACCTCACATTGTACCTTATGAATTCAAAAAGTGGCAACACCTATACTAAATACGTTTAACCGATTGTTCCGCCAAAAAGAGTTAGGTTAGGAATCGTATTTTGGTATTCTCTTAATAAAATTGTATTAAAAACACTTAGAATTTCTTTTACCCCTTCCTATAATTTGACATAATAATATTTTTTAAACGGTCCTTACCTTTACACTGACGATATTCACTAAAAAACTAATTAATTTGGTTTCTGAAATATTCACAAATGCCTGGTGCGTTACACTATCATGTTTAAATGAACACTGTTGCCAAATGTTGGCTCACAAGGGAGAAAACAAACTGTGGGGTATTACCCAACGTGCCATATTCCCCCACTTTACTCTAAGGTGAGTGCTTTACGGAACATTTATTTATTTATTTATTGTCGCATATTAGCTCTTCTCTTTTAATGTACGTCAGTTTTAAGTAAATTTTTGGTTGATAATGAGAGGAGTACCCTCTCGAATCATGTCGCACTATCGTTAACTTCTTCATTTCAATTAATTCTTCGTCAACATTTAATAAATTGAATATTAAGGGGAGGCTGCGAGTTTCTTTTACAAAGGGAATAAACGGTGAATATGAAAACCAAGAAGACTAGCAGGAAAGGGGAATTTGGCAAGGAAAATTGAATGAAAATGATACTGATGTGAACAAGCTGAAGAACTCCTAACTAAGTAATGAATCTGACATATTTTTGGAAGAAAATAGAAGAACAGAGGAAGAAGAACAAGAAGAGCGAAACCGGTACAGAAGAGTTATTGAACCACTTGGTTGATTGTAAAACAAATGACAAATGAGAATGGCTGATCAATATCTGAGAGAACAACCGTTTGCTATGATAAATGTAGTGACAGAAACATCACCCAAAATAAAAGGACATAGAGAACGGTGCGGGTGCATTAAAAATCAATCGAGTGACGCTTATGTATTTGTGATTATGGAGAGGGAATGCTTATATTTTGGATTGACTGCTTTGATCGCAGCTTACTTTTCCCATGCGATCATAGGTACTTTAATAACAGCAAAATTATCAACCTATAAAATAGAATAAGAACCCTGCAAAATCTGCAATAAAAAAATCAAAGTTTGTAACGCCCTTGCGTTAATTTCCTAATTTATATTTGAAATATTCCTAATTTTCCTTCTTTACATGACTAGTTTGTATTCTTTTAAAATTGCTACAATGTAGAGAGCATCTGCTCTCATGACACATCATCTTAGCCCTATGTAATCTGAACCTTTGGAATTCTCTTTGTTCGCTAGAAAGTAAGTATGACTAAATTCTTTTGTCCGCTACTATGTTGCACTGCAGATCTATTAATTTCTTTGTCCCTTTGTACTAATTTGCTGACGTAGAACCTGCTGATTTATTGCCTTTAGGGTCAAGAGCCCATTTTTCTCTATTCATCTCTTATCTCTTCAGTTAGCTACTCGCTTCTTTTCAAGTCACATCGCTTCATTTTCTGTACCGAGAAGATTTGCATTTACTGAAACTCGATTAATTCGGATCTTGTGCTAATGTTTCTCAAAATTTAGTGAACGTTCTTACTGATGCTTTAAGAAATCACTGAAATCGTACTTTTTACGTCTTATTTGTACAGTAAACAAAAGTGTACGTGAGTTCTTCTTAAACGCTGGATTAAAAACTATTTTCCAGGTTGGTACTGATTTTTTCTTGCTTAATGTAGTTACCTAATTTCGCTTTCCCTTTTTATAGCGGTTTTACACCCGTAAAAGCTACCTTCAATTTGCCTACCATTTTCCTGCATCTTTCTCCGAAATCTACTTCATCGTGACCGACGCTCCGGGGGAAACCAACTGTTTCTTCAATCCCTCGATCGCCGCTACGAAAACTCATCTAATTCCATCTTTACAATATCTACCGTCGCTAAGTGAAAAACCAATTCTAGTTTTTCTCCTTTGTTACTGATTTTGCTCATGATTTGAGTAATAACTTTCACTTTATACTACGTGAACTTTTTGTACTTTAATTTTACTTACTCAGTTATTTTTCTACTATTTTATTTAAAAGACATTAACCATTTTACCATTTAAAATTTGCTATATTTGCTATTGCTGTAACGTAACTTTACCTTATTATTTCGTTTGAACTTTATAAAGTAATATAGTTTATTTGCTAATTTAATTTTCTACTTGCTAAATATTAATTTGTTATCGAATTACCTTTAAATTCTCTTGAATTAACTCGCTCCGAAAATTCAGTGAATTCCATCTTTACTATATCTACCGAGTACCGTCGCTAAGTGGAAAACCAATTTCAGTTTTTCCCGTGTTACTTATTTCGCTCATAATTTGAGTAATAACTTTCAATTTATAAAACGTGAACCTTTTTGTACATTAATTTTACTTACGTTATTTTTCTACCATTTTATTTAAAAGATCCTGTTTAAACATTAACGATTTTATCACTTAAAATGTGCTATATTTGCTCTTGCTGTAACGTAACTTTACCTTATTATTTCGTTTTAACTTCCTAAATTGATATAGTTTATTTGCTAATTTAATTTTCTACTTGCTAAATATTAATTTGTTATCGAATTACCTTTAAATTCTTTTGACTTAACGTAACTATTTAAATTTGAACCTAATCTATATTTGGTATCCGATTTTTTGAATCACAGGATAGTACTCGTGTAATTATTCATTTCGGCTCGCTGCCAGCGACCCTTGTTTTTTTACTTTGTTTTAGGACTTGGAAAAACTGTGCACAGGAGTTCCAACATCCGACTCAACTGTAAAAAGAAAGGTAGGATTATCAATTTAACCACCGATTACTGTCTATTGCATTTTTAAAGTCGCATCCCTATATCTCAATTTGTTTGTTAATTTAACGTCATTTTACTTACAATTTTTGATTGACTTAAAGGTAGTTTAGACCCACGTATTTTGTGCTACAAAATTGAATATTTAATTTATCAAAGTCATATAATTATCATTTTTGTATTTATAAAAACTGTTCCTTTTTGTAACATATTTTTATTATTTATTTACTTCTCTTTTTTATTGCTGAAACTACCCCGTTCTCTTTCAGAATTGACATCGTTACTATTCTAACTGTTAATACCTTCGTAATTCGGTTTAGCAGCCCTATTTTTCTCGAAGAATTACGTGGCGCCCTTTTCTTTACTTATTTTTCCCTAGTTTACTACCCCTATTCTAATCCTTTTCGCTCATTATCTCTAACCTGCGACCACCTGTTTACTAGCACTGAGCTATTGCGGCCATCGCTCCATTTAATTTCGTTGCGACCCAATTCTTGTCGTAACAAGTTGTATTTAAGTCAAGTGTTTTTATTTTTTATAATGAAACTAATTTTATAAGCGAAATTGTACGGTTTTTCTAAGGTAGCAATAGTCCCATCCTCTATAGTCCATTGTCCATACCAAACCCTTGCATTTTAAAGTTTCGTATTTATTCATTTCGACACCGATGCGCACTCGGATTTTTGTACGAAATCAAAAGAAATTTGATGTGATGCAACCACGTTTTGAACATCGCAGCGAACGACGTTATCGGTTTTTTTACCGTATACTGTAGACATCTTAGGATGGTGAACACATGTGAACACAAATCGATTTCAAAACTTGACAAAATAAATTACATCTTTGTACATTGGTACCAGGGTGAGTTTTTAGCAAACATAAATCCTCCCTCTTAGATGAATCTCACAGTTTAGACATTATACGATTATGCTATTTGACGTTATTAATAATTTCGTATTTTGCATTGTAGATCATGAACAAGTTGCGGTAACAAAAGCCATAAGGTAAGCGGTTTAACTATTTGTTGTTAGTATTTCATCTGTTTTTGACGTTTCTGTATCAGCACATGTTAAAAACTGGAGCAGCTAAAAAGCTGGCATGTGAAATGTTCGAATTTTAAAACGTTTATGCGCCTGTTGTATCCAGTGTGGCAACCTGGTATATTGCCATTCGACTAAATCATATTTTTCGTTGTTGTTTAGCCGTATGTAATCTATATGACAATGCTTTTTACAAGAATGGCCTTTCGTGTTATTGCACATTGCGCCAAACTTTGTATTTTAGTGGAGTAAAGTTTTAATGACGTCATACAATTTTCGATACAAAAATCGTTCAAAACAAGCAAATACAACAATAATCACAAAAACTTTGTACACGCGAAAACAAACTAAATTTGTCAAAGTATTGCACTTCCCTACAGTGGTGTACTAAGGGGCGGGGGGGGGGGGGGGGGGGGCGATCGCCCCGGGCTCCCTAAAGGTGGGAGGCGCCAAAATTGAAAAACATCTTTTTTACTTTAAGGAAAAATATTTTTTTAGGCAAAATATAAAATGTATAACATACGGTGTTGGTCAAATGTTTATTACTTTGTTAAATACTGCAGTAATATTATTTAGAAATGAAACGTTTCATTGTAAACTATTTATTGCCAATACGAAACAGATCGTAATCCCCTACACTTCTGTGTGAAACAGAGCGATGATTCGGTCTGGATCGTGTTCTTATTTGATTCATGATTCATCATCATTGCCAATGATGATGAATGGTTCATTGGTCATATACCTAAGATTAAATTTTGTAGCTCGTTGACTTGTAACACTGCTGAAAAAGTCTTTTCTCTTTATTTTTTATTCCAAACCTAACTTTATAATGCTTAAGTTTCATTTATATTTTTTCTCGTTATAATGTGTTAAAGTAACATACTACTTATTAACAATAAATAAAATTTTATTCTATGCATTAAACTGTGTTTAAATTAAACTAATTAAATCTTGAACTTTCTTGTCCTAGGGGGCGGCTACCATTTAGTTAGCCCCGGGCGTCAAGTAGCCTTGGTACGCCACTGCTTCCCTACAATTTTAAAAATGAGATCGTCGAACGAAGATAATGGTGTCTGCACATTATGACGTCATGTAGTTCTCATAAAAACTTTACTCTACGTAGTGGTTGTTAGGTCTGGTGCGTTAGCTCTTTTAGTACCCACTTGCAATAATTTTATTGTAAATTAGGCGTCCATTACCATTTTTTTTACAACATTTTATCGAATATTTACACCAGTAGTTCAACAACCAAGAGATCCCACATGTACTTGGCAACAAAAATCTAATAACTTATACAGGGTGACCCAGGGCTGTGTGATCGGTCCATAACTTTTTTGCTATTCAAGATATCGACATGCGGTTTTCACCGCCAAGTAAGCACACTTATACTGCACATGATAAAAATATTTTGATTATATACAGAATGTTCCTATACAGGGTGGTAAACCAAAGTTATGTTTTGTTAAATGGGACACCCTGTATATTTGTGTATTATTAGTTTTTACATGAAAAAATAATGGCACTTTGTATAGGTCATTATGGGTCTAGCTCTCTCCGTTTCGGCGTTATTCAACGTTTTGTTCGAAAAAAGGCTCATATTATTGATGGATCACTGCCCAGTAGACCATGGATGTTTTTCGAAAAACTTGCCACAGAAAATTTTAGAATAACTTGGAATTTTAATAAATAGTCGACTTTTGGTCCATGTATGCACACACTACACAGAGTGTGCTGAAACGCAAAAAGTCGAATAACTCTTTTTTTATAAATGGAACACCCTGTATTTCTGTTCACGAGTCGATTAAGTTTTTTATAAGCTTTCCACAGATATGAAATTTGTATGGTCAATTCTGAATAGTTACTGAGATTTTTCGGAAAAACTATTGTAATTATGAAGAAGTTGTTGATTTTTGCAAGTAGGCTGCTGTTAACGAATATCGCAAGTGATATGAAAGTTAATTTAGATGCTAGTGTGATAATCTACATAGTTACTGTTGCACATTTTTGCTCGACACTAAAATGAATTAATCAATATGGATTACTGTACAAGGGCGTCGCCAGAAAATTTTCCCAGGGGGGTGGGGGCAAGCACTATTGGGAGTTCGTGGCTCTGGCGTTTTTTCAAAATTTCGCACAAAATTTATTTTTATTTTTAATAACTTGCCTTTTTCTTTTTCCCAGGGGGGCGATGGCCCCCTTGGCGGCGCCCTTGTGACTGTATTGGTGAAGCCGACCGAAATGTTTTGTTAGCCAGTAGAATATACCATCAAAAATCTCCCGATGCGAGAGTACCACGAGTCATTTCTTTTCAAAACTTAGAAACCGATTTGAAGAATCTGGCAGCATTAAATATGGAAAGAAGGAGGTATTGGGAGGGAGGATTGATGAAGAAACTCAAGTGGATGTTTTACTCGTCTTGCAAGAAACCTGCCATATCACTTGCGATATTCACTAACAGCAGCCTACTTGCAAAAATCAACAACTTCATAATTACAATAGTTTTTCCGAAAAATCTCAGTAACTATTCAGAATTGACCATACAAATTTCATATCTGTGGAAAGCTTATAAAAAACTTAATCGACTCGTGAACAGAAATACAGGGTGTTCCATTTATAAAAAAGAGTTATTCGACTTTTTGCGTTTCATCGCACCCTGTGTAGTGTGTGCATACATGGACCAAAAGTCAACTATTTATTAAAATTCCAAGTTATTCTAAAATTTTCTGTGGCAAGTTTTTCGAAAAACATCCATGGCCTACTGGGCAGTGATCCATCAAATATGAGCCTTTTTTCGAACAAAACGTTGAATAACGCCGAAACGGAGAGAGCTAGACCCATAATGACCTATACAAAGTGCCATTATTTTTTCATGTAAAAACTAATAATACACAAATATACAGGGTGTCCCATTTAAAAAAACATAACTTTGGTTTCCCACCCTGTATAGGAACATTCTGTAGGTATATAATCAAAATATTTTTATAATGTGCAGTATAAGTGTGCTTACTTGCCGGTGAAAACCGCATGTCGATATCTTGAATAGCAAAAAAGTGATGGACCGATCACACAGCCCTGGGTCACCCTGTAGTTTCTGAACTGATAGATCAGAAATTGTTATCAAAAGAACAATTTATAATTCAATTTCACCCAACTATGCTTTTCCAAAAATAAGTACATAAAATAGCATTAGCTTTATATCTTCAATCAACGCACCTAACGGTAAATTGACACATTACATCACTACTGTCTTAACTAACCCTTATGGCAAAATTAACAAATACTATGTTTCCGATTCCTTCGAGTTTACTACTTTAATGAATGATTTTCAACTGATGATGATCTTATTAATAAATCAATTGAATCGAAATAAATTTCCGCAATTTCTATCTTTACTTTTCTCATTTCAATTGAAGTATTTTTTAAAGAATCGTATAAAAAAATGAACGAGGTTCTGGTGAAAATAATCCTAGATTATAGGCTTCGAGCATTGAAGAAACACATTGGTGGACTGAACATGCTTCTTTACCTCGAATTTTTGGAAAACCTTCAATGTCACTATTGAAGAAACACACGATTTTAATGCTTCGTGTTAAAAAATGATTGAAGGAACTTCCAGCGACGATACTGTCGTAATTGAAGAAGGAGCAGATTAATGACTAAGTAGTGCAGCACATTATTGCCGATTGTGATTTCTAAGGGTTGCGACATCTACCTTATAGACTTGAACTAAAAACCTGACCTAAGAAAAGATATCAGAGGGAGAAGATTTCCTTGCGATGATGATGTAAAAAAAGCTGTTGAAGAATAATTTGAAGGGCCGATGGAAGAAATTTTTTCACAAGGAATGAATCAGTTGGCGAAACTTTGAAATAAACACATATAATAGCTATGGAAGATTTTTATGTAGAATATTAATCTACCTACTTGCTTTTCCTTAAGTCCAAGTAGATTACATATAAAATTTTCCTTCGTAAATGAGAATAAAATAAGACAGATATTTCAGTTACAGAAACCATTTCGGGCTCCAACATTAACTTCCAAATTTTCCTGTCCTTTAATTACAAGTTGGTTTACAAATATTTAGAAATATTCTTGATTTGACTACAAAAATATATTACGTGTAACTACAAAATGACAAGCTGATATCTCTCCCTGCTACGACAATTACTCAGAGAAACAACATCCTATTTACGAGTTTACTTTATTATTTGTAACTATAAAATAGATTAGATAATATATTGTGATATTACTAAAAATTGCCTCACTGAAATTGATTGTTAGTTTTACTTGTTGCTCGTTCGAGTTATGATTTAAGATATTTCTCAATAAGTCCTACTTCGCAATTATGTGCTCTGATTGCATTATATGGTTTATCTGCCTTTGATGTAGCGAAGCAATTTTCTTTCACTTCATTTGCAATTTCTCCCGAATTAACTTGTTTTTGGAACTTAATTGCAAATGATTGCTCAATTTTTTTGTGAATAAGCGGTAGATTCAGCTCGCCACTCTTCAGAAAGTACTTCCTTTCATCTCCAACGCATCCGTAAAATTTAGCAAATTCGTCATCATCTTCCGGAAATTTTTGGTTCGCTAACATAACCTTTTCGTATTTTTCCTTATTCAGATTCAGCTTTTCGATACAATGCGTTGTGGTACGTTTCCGGTCTGATTCAATGTGTTCAATTGTGTGCTTTTCTACATGTCCTACTGCGCAATTATGTCCTCTGACTGCATTATTTGGTTTATCTGCCTTTGATGTAGCGAAGCAATTTTCTTTCACTTCCTTTGCAATTTCTCCCGAATTAACTTGTTGTGGGAACTTAATTGCAATTAATTGCTCAATTTGTTTGTGAATAAGCGGTAGATTCAACTCGCCACTCTCCAGAAAGAACTTCCTTTCATCTCCAACGCATTCGTAAAGTTTAGCAAATTCGTCATCATCTTCCGGATATTTTTCGCCCGCTAAGATAACCTTTTCGTATTTTTCCTTATTCAGATTCAGCTTTTCGGTACAATGCGTTATGGCACTTTTCAGTTCTGATTCAATGTGTTCAGTTGTGTGTTTTTCTATATGTCCTACTGCGCAATTATGTGCTCTGATTGCATTATTTGGTTTATCTGCCTTTGATGTAGCGAAGCAATTTTCTTTCACTTCCTTTGCAATTTCTCCCGAATTAACTTGTTGTGGGAACTTAATTACAATTAATTGCTCAATTTGTTTGTGAATAAGCGGTAGATTCAGCTCGCCACTCTCCAGAAAGTGCTTCCTTTCATCTCCAACGCATCCGTAAAGTTTAGCAAATTCGTCATCATCTTCCGGATATTTTTCGTCCGCTAAGATAACCTTTTCGTATTTTTCCTTACTCAGATTCAGCTTTTCGGCACAATGCGTTATGGCACTTTTCAGTTCTGATTCAATGTGTTCAGTTGTGTGTTTTTCTATATGTCCTACTGCGCAATTATGTGCTCTGATTGCATTATTTGGTTTATCTGCCTTTGATGTAGCGAAGCAATTTTCTTTCACTTCCTTTGCAATTTCTCCCGAATTAACTTGTTGTGGGAACTTAATTGCAATTAATTGCTCAATTTGTTTGTGAATAAGCGGTAGATTCAGCTCGCCACTCTCCAGAAAGTGCTTCCTTTCATCTCCAACGCATCCGTAAAGTTTAGCAAATTCGTCATCATCTTCCGGATATTTTTCGCCCGCTAACATAACCTTTGCGTATTTTTCCTTATTCAGATTCAGCTTTTCGGTACAATGCGTTATGGCACTTTTCAGTTCTGATTCAATGTGTTCAATTGTGTGTTTTTCTGCAATTCCTATTCCGCAATTATGTGCTTGGATTGCATTGTTTGGTTTGTCTGCTTTTGATGTGGCAAAGCAACTTTCTTTTATTTCGTGTGCGATTTCTTTCGAGTTAACGCCGTGACCAAACTTAGTTCGTATTAACTCCTCGAGTTGAACATGAATAAGAGGAAGATTTAGCTCACCATTCTCAAGAAAGTAATTTCTTTCATTTCCAACGCAACTGTAAAATTTTCCAAACTCTTCGTCATCCTCTGGAAATTTCTCATTCTTAAACAAAACTTTTTCGTACTTTTCCCTATTGAGATTAAGTTCTGTGATACAATGTTCGGTCGCACGTGCTAGTAAACTTTTTAAGTCCACTGGTACTGATCTTGCCTAAAAATTTACAGCCCTTATAAATATATCAATACACTCCCAACTATAATAGAAGCCTTTTACATGTAAGTACCATACCTTAACGTAGGCCAATAATATACACAGCAGTAACACCTTCATCTTCAATAAAATAATAAAAACTGCACTTTCCTTATTTAAATGATTATCCTTTATAAACTTTTTTGTTATCATGTAATGGTTAAAGGTTAAAGTGACAAACAATCGAGAGGGTCGCAGTGTTATCATAGTTCAAATTAAATATTCTCAAATTATAACTATTTATATCAAACGATTTAAGTAATTTATAATAAAAAAAAAATCAAAATTTGGTGAAATCAATTTACGTCTATATACTTAGTAGCTAAATTTCTATAGTGTATGCATTTCGTATTTATAATTCCAATTTAGATTTGTTATATTTTATTATCGCCTTACCTATCCTTCTGTACTCTACTAAATTAGACATTATTACTATTTTTTCATGCAATTTATGATTATTACCCTTAGAACTTAGAACCCTTATAATTGGGTAATATAGTTTGTTTTTTAATGAATGTTACAAAAACCGCAGATAATTTTTTATGTGCCAATATTTTTGGTGGAAACATTTTTAAGTCATTGCGCTTGTAAAAGTTTTAATAAAGGTCGATGTTTATCTAAAAACTGTCAAATTCTTTCAAACGAAAATAATATAGGGTCATACTATTAAATGGAATGTATTTTTTAAATTCACCTTTAAGTGTTTTATTTTGAGATCAATATTATATTACTATAACCTTGAAGTACTGGGGGAATTTTTTACACTCTTACACATTTCTCAATTCATTCGATGTTTGTTACTTATGTGTTATAATATCAATTAATTATTTAACATTACTATCATTCGTTTCAGTTCATCTCCTATCACATACTCCCAAGAAGCAGATCATTTTTATTCAAAATACGTAGACGGAAATTAACCCAACCGACAAAAACGTACTGTGCCCGTGTAAAATCCATTCCCCTTCTACTAATTTTTGAACCACCTAGTATATCGCAACGAAATTTGAAGGGCTTATGTGGCGGGCTGAGGGCCATCTTGAATTATTTTTTTTTATATACAACACCCCGTATGTTCCATTTTCGAAATCTGCTCATACCTAATTCTTAAGAGCTGTCTCTGATACACTTTAGGTACTCCTAAATTTAATTGTTTTCGAAATATTAACGTCTGAAAAGTGACATTTTTGTCATTTCAAGCCCAACCAAAACACGAATGTTGCTTTCAATCAAGTTTGCAATGAAAAAAATCGTTGTTTAGTTTGACAGTATAAGTACAAGATTTACAATGTAATAAACTTCAAATTAATTTTAATGCATTGAAGTTTGTTATCAGTTTGTCACAATTTTTATTTATAACATTAAAATAGCTTATCCTTGGGCTTATCAACGGTATAAGAAGCTTAATAACATTTGACCTAGAATGACAAACATTTAATTTTTGAGTAATACACCCCCTATGTTTCCATAGCAACATTCCAACTGTAACGGATAACTACCGCGTAATTATGATAACCAGTTGAACAGCCTTTTCATCGTATTATCCTTGTATTTACGTTGTGGAGAGAGATCTAACACCGGATTTCCAAGCGTCCTTACACGTATCAACTGCTTATTACCATTACGTAGAAATTTAAAGTTTCTATTGCAAATGAGAGAATTAGAAAGATGGACGCTCTACAACAAAAATAATATAATTTAGATTTTACTACCTACCTTCCTTTATTTGTTTCTTATTATTTTGGAAACTTAATAAAAGTTCAAAAAATTGTATTGGTTCGAGTTTGGCATTGCGATAGTTTACAAAAAAGTAAAAAACCAATGCATTATCACTTTTCGACGTTTGTCAAAAAGTCACACATGCAGTAATACATTTTATGCAGTTCTGGACTTTGCATGTGTAGTGCAAGTTCTTCAAGATAGTACAAGTAATATATAACTAGGGACTTCAGAACAAAAGAACTTCCAATACAAAAGTGTACCTATACCTATACTTAGTAGATAATCAAGGCTTAGTCAAAATTGTTTCGCTAAATTTTGGGCATCATTTAGGTATGTCAGAGCGGAGACTTCCACGGCCAGATTCAGTAAGATAAAGACGACTTCCGGGGTAGGACCGTATCATCGTTCAGAAAGTCAGCGTTTCGCTCACTGTCGTAAGGGGCTTCATCAGGACAAGAAAATAAATTTTTATTTTTTATTATTGGGTATTGTGTTCGAATTAGTGAGACTTACAGTGCTGCCAATAGTCCAGTCATTTTAAACATGAACATTGCAAAAAATCCTATATTAGGTTTGACTTTTTTATGTTGTTAGGTTCAGTCCCAGTAGTAAATACTCAATTTTGCAACTTCGAAAAACTTGTGGAAACTGGGGGGGGGCGCCAAAAACCGCGATTTTTTCGGACTTTTTTCAGTTTTAGCCTCGTAGCTCAAAAATTACGAGTTATAGTGCCAAGAATATGATTATCTTCTTTAAACTAGACTAAATTTGCTACAATTTGAGCCTAACCGGAAGTCTGTAAGTATAATAGTTTCCGAGATACAGCTCTTCAAAAATAGGCAATTTTTCCCAAAATCGTTTTTCAACGTATCATCCACCTTTCGAGCCAGATATTGCCATAACGACGTGCCCTACGACTCTTGTCACGGAGAAAAAAATTGTAGGACATTTTATCACCTTTTATTTAAGCATAGATGCATTCCTGTGGGCCTAGCAGTTCTCGAGAAAAAGACGGAAAACCGGAAAACAGTGAAATCCTCCACATATATGTAATAGCATTAGTATGATTAGAAGACATTTTCTGATTATTCTTATTTAGCCTAGCGAACGAACGCTCAAAAAGGGCTTGTAGACAGACTTTTTGATCCTAATGATTTGATTTCTAAGATGTGTTTGGAGGTGTTTGGTGATAATTATACGAACAGTCCCCGGCCCTACCGTATGAGCTAACTCCGTAGCGTAACAAAATTTGCGGATTTGTTAAGTTTTCCCTTTGTATCTCTTGAATAGGCGATCGTAGTGGGAAATGGCCAATTATAAAATACAAGCTGCCTTGAGAAAATACTTTTGTTCTTTTCGTCAAACATTAACCCTATCATAAATGTATTTAGAAAAGACTAGAGACCATTAAACATGGTGGCGGATAAGACTGAAATTGTTTGGCTAAGGATGCAGGTAATCTGTATTTAATACTCACATATCAGATTTAGCTCCAAACCTCCCACAAAATTACTTGTTCTCTAGTGCCCTCTATTCAATCATGAACTCAACGTATTTTTTAAATAACTATAACATCTAATCTATTTGAGATAAAATATTAAACCGTATATGTATTTTATAGGAAATTTTATGGTCTACAACTTTTATTTCAGCAGTTTTTGCTATAAACCCAATACTTTAGGAGCTAGGACACAATATTTGCCGAAAAACGTCATGTAAAAGCGATTTTCAAAAAAAATGTCAATTCTTGACAGCGAATAACTCTTCAACGGATAGAGATAGAGAAAAAACGCATAGAAGCAAACTTGTAGAAAATTTAATCAGCTTTTTTTTATAATTAGCCATTTCCCACTACGATGGCCTGTTCAAGAGATGTAAACGGAAAACCAAACAAATCCGCACATTTTGTTACGCTACTTTTCGTATAATCATCACCAAACACATCCCAGAAATAAAATCTTTAGGATCAAAAAGTCTGTCTACTAGCCCTTTTTGAGCGTTCGTTCGCTAGGCTAAATAAGAATAATCAGAAAATGTCTTCTAATCATATTAATGCTATTACATACCGGGTGCTGATCCGGCCGCTCGGTAATAGCATTTTACATGTAAAATCTTGTCTATGCAATTTCCTGCTCCCCTAATTGTTTTGGGGTCAAAACATAAGAGTACAAAAATTTTCCAAACTAAAAGTGCTACCTGAATGGTATGTTTTCTCCGACCAAAGTTCTACTGTAAGAAAGAAAATGAAGAATTAAATGTTGAATTAGAATTTGCAAAAATCGCATTGCCATGACGGTGGTCATGGCAACTTCCAGTACTAATGAAAACGTCAAGATTCTACACTTGTTCATAACGCAATTAGGGCCATTCTATACGGACCGTTTAAACGCGGCAGTTTGTACGCCGTTACCGCGCCGTATTTTTTGTCAACTATACGAACCGTTAAAAAGCTAGCGGTTTACTAGCCGTAGAACTGCTTGTAAAACGCGTGCCATTCTATACGGGCAGTCTGGGCGCTGCCAGACGGCTCGTTGACATCTCATGTGTTCAGTTTGTTGTCAATATGGGTGCTGGAATTAGTGTGTGCGGTTACAGGGAGGCCAGGATTAAAGAGTTAAGGGGCCCAGGGCTCTTTACGTGGAAGGGTCCCTTTTTAAACTCATCGAAATTATTTTACACGATAAACATTAAAATATGATCATATGAATAATATGAATATAAAGTAAGTAAATAAATGTACAAGTAAATTGTAATTAGATAAATATATTAATTTATTTTTTTTACTAAAATTTATTTTTAAATGGGGGTCCATAGGCTGTAGGCCCCCCGTTAATCCGGCCCTGGTTACAGGTAGTTTGTTGGAAAGTTATTATGCTTAATCGCACCAATAAACTTTTCCGTATGGAATATTTTGCACTACCCTCCTTCTCGATCGGTACTCGCCGTAGAACTGCCCGAAAACCGCCCGTATAGACAGACAAGCAGTTCCACGGCGCGCCGTTTTTACGCGTCTGGTCGCGTTGAAACTGCCCACCGCTCTGTTAACGCGTCCAAGCAGGCAGTGAAAACGCTCGTATAGACACTCTATATGTACCACGTATCCCCAGTCACCTGGCGTTTTTAAGGCGTTCAAACTGCCGCGTTTAAACGGTCCGTATAGAATGGGCCTTATTTTAAAAAAGCATGGCAATGTGATTTTTGCAAATTCTAATTCAACATTTAATTCTTCATTTTCTTTCTTACAGTACAATTTTGGTCGGAAAGAATATACCATTCAGGTAGTATTTTTAGTTTTGAAAATTTTTGTACTCTTATGTTTTGGCCCCAAAACAATTAGGGGAGCAGGAAATTGCATAGACAAGATTTTACATGTAAAATGCTATTACCGAGCGGCCGGATCAGCACCCGGTATATATGGAGTCGTAGCGATTTCACTGTTTTCCGGTTTTCCGTCTTTTTCTCGAGAACTGTTAGGCCTACAGGAATGCATCTATGCTTAAATAAAAGGTGATAAAATGTCCTACAATTTTTTCCTCCATGACAACGATCGTAGGGCACGTCGTTGTGGCAATATCTGGCTCGAATCATGGATGATACGTTAAAAACAGATTTAGGGAAAATGCCTATTTTTGAAGAGCTGTATCTCGGAAACTATTATACTTACAGACTTCCGGTTAGGCTCAAATGGTTGAAAATTTAGTCCAGTTTAAAAAAGATAATCATATTCTTTGCACTACAACTCATAGTTTTTGATCTACGAGGCTAAAACTGAAAAAAGTCCGAAAAAATCGCGGTTTTTAGTGCCCCCCCCCCCAGTTTCCACAAGTTTTTCGAAGTTGCAAAATTGAGTATTTACTACTGGGACCGAACCTAACACCATGAAAAAAGCAAACCTAACATAGGATTTTTTGCAATGTTTGTATATTTTTGTGTTTAAATTGACTGTACTACAAGCCAATTAACATTATATACTTAGGTATCTTGTATCAGTTTTGAAAATTTGTTAAAAGTGATTACTGATTATTTTCCTACCAGTGAAAGGTCCGAACAGAGGCACTTTCAGCTTAATTAACAAAATTTCCAGATAACTTATGTTTTTCTCATGTCATTCATAACATACACACAAAAAGTTGCGGAAGCTTGTTTAGGTACCTACCTACAAGAAAATATGTACGCAACTAACCAGAAAACAGGTTTTGTGCAATGTAATCAAACAAGTGTATTACTCAGACCTATCCCTCGTTTATTCCAAAATTCAATCAGGACATTTACAGAAATCAATTGAATGTGAACTGTTACAGTCACAGAGTACGTACTCTGTGATACAGTCACTAAAATAGATACGGCTATGTTAAAAGGCATTCTATTGTGTCAAAATGGCGGCATTGGGTTAAACGAAGCATTATTTTCGTTATAATTATAATTAAAGTGATTTAAAGTGTGTCATGAATTTTTGTGGTAAGCTTTATTTAATTATAAATTAGTTAAATTTAAAAAAGGGTTTAATTTCGTCAAAGAAATTTTGTCACGGTAGTCGAATGATGCTTGGATACAAATTACGGTGCTCTTGTGCACCTAATATAAATTTGTTAAATATTTTTAATTGTTACAAAAGGATAGCTCACACAACAATTCCTATGGTAAGGAATTATCATTCGGATATATAAAAAAAAATCACACGAATCCGGATGAGTAGGTAATTCTTTTTAAAACCAAAATAATATAATAAATTTTTATCCAAATTTTGCTGGTTCCACATTTTTAAAAAGCTAAAGAACTCACCTTTTGAACAGTGTAAAAATATACAGGGGGTCCTATTTAAATAAGTCAAGTAATTTATAGTTGAAGATAGGAAATTTTTTTCCTTCGCCGTGTATAACTGCGAATTTTTTTTAATGTGATTAGTAAAAAACTGTTCGAAATTTGAAACTAATTGGTTGAAACCACACATTTCTATCTTATTTCGTTTAGTCAATAATCATGTTTAAAATGTGCCAGTTTGAATTGGGACACCCTGTATTATAAATAAAAAACAATTAGGTAGGTATCTACATTTATTCATGATCACCACAATATACTATGTTGTCTGTACTAGTACTAAGCATTAATTCATTGACCATGTAACATTTTCAGGTAGAATAGTGAGGTGACATATTTAGTCGAACTATTTCCCCCAATAATCTATTATCTTAGATACGTAATAAATACTGCCTAAAATAAAGGTAAACGGGAATATTTTTGTCCATTCTTCTGATGAATAAATTTCTTAAGCTCTTGAAGGATGCAATTTCTAACTAATACAACTCTCTGCCCGTGGCTATATCCACCTAAATCCTTACATATTGTGACAATTCGAGATCCTTCCATTTTACTTAACAGTATTCCCGGTCCTGTGTCACCTACATCTCTGGCCATTGACGCACTTAATGATTTCTCTATTGCCTCATAGTTAATGACCCCATTATAACTTTGGAATCGTTTATTTTTCCACGTACAACTTAAGAAGTCGTTGTAACGTGAATTGTCAATTGGAATTATATGTAAGTGACTAAGTTCTTCTATGGATTTAATTTCCAAGTAAGGAATTACAAGTAAATGGACAAATTCTTGTTCCTCGTAATCGTAATTGAAACCGGTCGGAAAACATTTCGCATCCTCAAACGTTAGATGTGTTACGTCTACTTGTACCTTTGTGAATTGTTCCTATAACAAAGAATATAACTTCATATAGATATTTTCATGTTTCAGTTAAACACATTTCGAATATAGGTATAATACAAAGTAAGAATTACGTATATGTAATAATAAATAAAACACTGCATCTGCATTTATTTTGTCATAGTTAAATAAGTTAATACATCTTAGAAATGAAATAAGATACCCTGCATATCTTCCAGCAGTAAAACAAAAAGTGCCAAACACCCTGTAAAAATACAAAAAAAGAGTCCTTGATAGGATGGTTACAACAAGAAGAAAAAACTGTAATTATGTAACCTTATTTATAAAGATTGCATAGTAAAAGCTGCAACATAAATGCGAGGTTCAGCTTACATAGAAATTAAATTAAAATTAAAATGATCATTCTAACCATATGTCTTCATTCGTACTTAACAATAATTTTATAAATTTTAATTTTTAACAATGAAGTATATCCCTCAAATTTTAAATTAATATTTAAAGTTCATTACATTCCTCCTCCATTTCAACATAAATCTTGATTCCCACGAAAATATTATGATTAAACATACTACTTAATGTTAGTGCGAAACGTTAAAAAAAATATTTCAACCACCATACAAGAAAAACCTTTTTTTAGCTGTTTACCCCTTCTTCCATAACTATCTAGTATCATTGATTAATTTCTCGAAAGTTCCTAATTATACGAGGGATGGGCAATTATCATTGAGAATGAAGAAATTAGGTAGACCATGGAAAACGAATAATGTAGCTTCAGTAAGAGCAACTCTTTACTTGACGTTTGCCGCTTCATTTTCTAATTTATCTTAAATAGCAGAATTTTTCGACATGCCAACTCGACAAGAGAGCCGCGTAAGGGTCTATGCAGACGAGGCCAGACCAAACATAATCAGCAAGCAGCCAGTAATGAAAAAAGTAATGTACGCTGTGTTCTTTAGATGTACCGATCTAGCGAGCGTTATTAAGCTAGAGGAGCAGAAGATTGACACAGCTAAATGGTACGTCGAAGACGGTTTGCCGGAAGTGATTATAAAATGCCAAAGAAGGCATCACGATAATGCTTCTTCCCACAATGCAGAGCTAACTTGACAGTTTGGCTGCAAACAAAGTTAATGTAATCGAACACCCTCCCGAATCACCAGATCTGGCAATGTGCGACTTTTGGCTGTTTTTTGGGCTATAAAGAACTTAACCCTCATGTGCACAGTAGAATTTTATACCGATTGTGCACAGTTAAGGTACCCGGGTACCTACATAAGTTTGAGATGGGAATAACAATATTTCTTCAACTGTTTTGCAAAATTGTGGTTACAGGTGCATGCAGCATATATATTTACTATATCTTACATTATAAAATATGTTTCTAAATCGATAATTACCCATTAAGCTCATAATTACCGATTGTCCGCGCAAAATGCTTAGAATGCGGCTAATAGTACTCTATTTTCCAAGTTATTTTAATTGTTTCTTTCTAAGTTCTAAATAAATATGTCCAATAATTAGTGTTGTATACGTTTATGTAAGTATCCAGAGTCAGTAGTTTGGTCAAAGTGAAATATGTGTGTGTGATGCGCAAACTTTGTATCTAATTACCGAACAAATATATACCTACTGGTAAAGGACTGCATGGTACAGAGAAAGATCAAAGGCAGCGAGTTGTAAGGGACTTATGCCGCAGGTCAAAGGATCAGGACGAACGGTCACTATGGACAATTTTTCCACGGCATTACTCTTGGTGTCTCTATCGCTCAGGCGGAGACTTTCAATGGTTGGAACACTAAAGCAAAACAAGCCCTACATCCCAAAGGAGATGAAGAAGAGTAATGATAAAAAGGAGCAGTCCTCCATATTTGGATTCAGTGAAGATGGCAAAGTTACCATTTGGCATTAGCTCCTATGTCCCAAAGAGGGAACGCATAGTCGTTGTACTGTCAACAATGTATATTGACTTCTCCGGAACTAAACAAAATCGGAAGTTATCATACACTACTATGCAACTAAAGGAGATGTAGACAATATGGACAAATTGGTCACTTCGTTGGACATAAGCAAATGTTTTTCAATACCTATGTTAGATAGAGCTGCCCTAGCAGCCTATATAATTTACTCAGAAAACAACCCTACAACACGGCCGACGCATTTTCCTTGGGGATCTAGGAAAACAATTATCAATCTCTGAAATTGAAATGCGCTCAAACACGAATAAGTTATTGAAAAATTTTGCAACAAAATGGAACAGAGGCTATACTAGGGTATGCGGTTCTCCACAGTCCTCCACACAGCCACCACCAAAGGACGCTTCTAGACGCTCGAAACACGTCGATAGCTTTTTTGTTTGTAGAACAACATCCTCATTTCAAAGGAAGGCTCGAAAATGTTGCGAATTCTGTAAACGACCGATCTATAACGAGTATCCCGTAAAACAAATTGTTGTCATTGCAATTGCACTTTGTAAGTCACCCTGTATGTAAAAAAAACTACTCTTTTCTAAAGCAATGCATGTTTTATATTACTCTTTTTCTTGTTTTACTTCTTGTTATCTTATTTATAACTATCCATGCATACCACTATGGAAAATATAATATAGGTACCGCGGTACCTTGACTATGCGCTTAAGGTATAAACTCCTGCTTTAGGCCAAAACTCATCTTTTAATTGGCTTGTTGGATTGTAACATTATGTAATCAACTTAAGATGAATCGATTTAGGCTAAATAGAAGTTTCGACAATGTAACTCAAAGTAAAGTAATAAAAAAACAAACATAAAGATGCAAAAGGTACCCGGGTACCTTACTGTGCACATAAGGGTTAAGAGGAAGAAGGTTTTCTTCAGAGGAAGAGATCGATGCTGCTGTTCGGTATTATTTTAATAGTATGTATTCCTAAACGTGCTTGGCTTGGAGCATGTAAGCAGTGCAAGGAAAGAATGACTAAGTTGAAGACTGGCAACTACTTTGAACATATCAAAATTAAAATTTTGAAAAAGATGCACTGCCTCTTTTATTTTCAATAATAATGACTGCTCCCTTGAATGCGCATCTTACATTACTGAAAAAGACACGGTTTTTCGTCCTGGGTCTCTGCAACTGTATACAGGGAGTTACGACTCTCAAAAAACCACAGAACTTAATTGTAAAACACTGCTCCAAACCGATTAAATTTCGAAATACAGACACCCAGAAGCTTTAAGGAAAATGTTTTGTTAATGTTACTACCCTAGATATTTAGGAGAATATTTTTACTGTTTATAATGGGGAAAACTAACGTCACAAAAGCTGAAAGCATTCATTTCGTGATGTAAACGTACAAATTTGAAACAGTTGCACTATTTTTCATATGTGACTTGTTATTATTAAGCAAGTCATTCGTACCTTAATCTTAAAATTTATAATACCGAACACATTAAAAAGATCGATTGTAAATACACTTGTTATTGAGTTTATTTGATATTATTCTACGTACTGTGTGCTGCCTATAATATGGACTTTCCAAAATACTCTTGTTTATATTAAGGTTTATAAACCTTGCAGTTTTTCAATTTTGGAAACACTCACCTAACAATATCCTCGGCACAGTATTAATATTAAGTTTTTTATATTTTGTTACTTACATTCAAAAATATCGTAAACAATAGAAACGAACACACTGATGTATACATCTTACGTTATATCTGTATAGACTTTGTCCATTATTCAAAAAATTTAGAGCAACCACATATGTAAACATAGTATAGGTCAATATCACGATAAGTTATCGTTCATTTTGCAGCTTTCTTTAAATTTGTATGAGAGCGTGATTGAACTGTTCCGTTTTTTGGCCCAAAGAATTTATGTTACTCGCAAAAACTTTTCAAATAAATTATCATTCTCAACGTTGCTAAAATTAAATTATTATTATTATTACACTTTCGGCTCTTTCAACCTCACATTTCTTTTTTTTCATGAACTGCTTTTCTAATGGGAGACATATGTTATTTCTCTCAATTCAAGTTGAAAAAAATACTACAGAATAAGTAATTGATTTTCTCTCCATTTTACAAAGTAATATTTCCTACAATTACTATGCTTAGGCTTAGAGTTTAAATGAATGATAGTACTAAAATTCATTCTGCAACTTCCTTGCAAGTTACTCTGTCTCTACGTGCTCATGTGCCGAGTTTCATTAGCAATTATCATAAGGATATTTTACCTACAATTTGTATTTTAATTTGCTCCTTCTATCTGAAAACTTAAAAATAACTCTGATTCTTAAAGCAGAGCTCTCCTTACGTTGAAAATGGCAAATAATATTCCAAAATCACCAGCAAGAGTTAAAATTTGAAATTTAAACAATATATGAACACTTTTTCGTCTGTTTACGACCTTCAAGCAATTAATGGAATTAATTCATGTTATTGCTCACACCTCATCCATTAATTAGAATAATTCATTAAATATCAAATTTCCTTCAGACGTTTTGTAGCACCAAGACAAATCTTCAAGTAATATCTGACAATCGAGGATTTTTTATTATCTTTCAATAAATTTAGAACAGCGTTTGCTGAAAAATTCCCCGAGCTTGTTCATATAATCGAAGATTCTTCGTTATTTATTGATACTTAAATAAAAAACACGAATTTGTGTTTGTAATATCTAAATTACGTCACTTTTGTATCTTGTTATTCGATGCGATTGAAAATATGAATTTGGGCCAACAAATCCAACAATTATGTTGCTTTTTAAAATAATTAGGACAACATATTTATCTAAATCGCCTTATATTTACAACCAATTAAAGTATTTAATCAAATTAAATGATGGAATTCATGTACGACGTTCGCATCTTATCAATTAACTATTCCGATATGGTGTCTAAAATAGAAACATACTTCTCTTTTGAAAGAGAATGTATAGGTTGCAACAATACATTGAAATATGTTTCGGTATCAATGTGAAAAGATTTTCCAATTTGATCATGAAGATAGTGATTTTAGGCTTGCTGTTAATTATGTTACAAGTATGTTAACTTCTACTTTACTCTCTGTTTCAATCTATAATGGCACATCTAATTCCACATTCCACCACTTTGGCCAGCAATTTCCTAGGTACCAACACTCGTTATTCGTTGTTCCTATCTTCTTTTCTCTTCCATTGCACGATTTATAGCTTGAGTATATCCTCTAATAAATTTTCTTTGCATAATCCTTATTTATTCCTCCCAAATATGTGAAGAATCTTAAACGCGCAAGCTTGATGTATTTGCGGGTAGTCGACTACCTTTCAAATTTTCGGTTCATGACCACTCTTCCACCTTTTACACACCTGTCTAATTGTTGCACTTCTTATTTGGTCTCTTAGTACTACTTTCAGTGTCCTCATTTCCTATATTCTCATTACCGATGCTTTTAGTTTTTCTAGTATGTTCAGGGGGACCCAATTAACCAAAAACAAGACTATCTGCGAACATCCCTTTTTAATTTTTGTCTCAATTTTAACGTACATAACTAGAAATATTAAATATAACTGACGGTCAACATTTCTTTGAGAGGAAGGTAAATAATTTCATCAAAATCGAATTGTAACGTGATGTTATAAATTGCATGATTACGTGGGCAGTTTGTAAATAATTTTGTCGACTCCACGGTTTTATTAGTCTCGTTGTTGACACGCACATTTCTCATTTTTTTCTCCATATCAAATATGTATTAAGCTTTACCTCCATCAGATGTACTAAATTCAATTTGACATTTAAACATTTGTTTAAAGGTATTATAAGTAGTAACACCAATCGATGACCTATTTCTTCACTTATCTACATGTATCAGTAATCTACTCCCACTATATTTTAATTATCCTTGAAATTAGTGGATTACTTTAATCAAATTTCGAGTTACTAACGCAGTACTATTACCGGCTTATTTTGCCCATCTGAGTATTCCTGGTAACAACTGGAACTTTCTTATCCAAAATACTGACAAAGAGTTTTCACGTATTCCGTCGCCTTGTCGACCATTTCTATTTATTCCCATTAGCTGTGTTCATTTATTTATTACCGCCGCATACCTATGTACCTCTTTAATGAATGTAGATCAGTACTTCAGCTACATTGTGTTTTTCAGGTTTCGGCTGTCCTACTCACTCATTTTCATTTCACAGTGATGTATTTACTTATCAATTTTTATTGCTAAAAGACTATTTGAAGAATCTGCTGGTGCATGAAGCAGTTCACACTGTTTCGAATGTATTGCTGTATTGACTACGAATACGTGCAACTTGCTATGTTAGCTTGTTAGCAAAAATCCTACCATCCTTCCTTTTCCTACAATCCTTCCATTTTCCGCCACTCCAATGTAAAGGCCAAGTAAATATTTTTTGCTTCAGGGAAAGTCTCTTCAAATGAGAATAATAATGTCTCTTTATTTTGTTATAATACTTATAATTTTAACAAATGATTCTTATTCTATACATTTTCTAATTTACAAAAACTGTTTCCCTTGGTCCATTATACTTCCCTCCCTATAATCCTTCTTCTTATTTCCCCTACTTCTTCCATCCATTTTACTCCTCCTCCCTCCCTTAATATCTCTGCTACTTCCTCCCTCTTCCCTTAACTCCTCACATTCCCTGAGTAAGTCCTCAATGTTCCCCCAATCCTTGCCACATGGTCTGCATTTCCTCCTCTCGTCCTCCCACAAGTACTTGTTTTCATTCTGTTCATTTCCGTATCTGTACCTTGTCACCATTTTTTCCTTATACTAAATCCTCCTCTTAAGAAGGGTAGCACTCCATCCGTCATTTTTTCCCCGTACTTTCCGCTATATTTCCCGTCCCTAATCTTATTCCTTCTTTCTTGCATCTGTGTGTCTTTGTTCTCTTCTTAAAATCTCTTCTCTTATGTTTCATCCCATCCTCTTTCCCTTATCTTTTGTATCCTCTCCTTTGCATGTCCACCCCTTTCATAATACCCTCTTCTATCCTCCTGTACGTATTTTATTTTCCCTTCTTTCATCTCTCTCCAACAACTTTGAAGGAGGCTCTCCCCCCTCTCTATTCCTTCCTCATATCTCATCACCAATGACTTATGTCCTTACCTTCTCCAATTGCACCTCCTCTTGTACTGTTCTGTCAAAACCTATTCCCCATTTCCAATATCTTTCTTGCATCCTTTCCAAAACTTCCTATTCGTTCCACCTCAAGAATAGATGGTATAGGATGTCGAAACGTCCTACTTTAGACCACATCATCATCAGGATATTATTATTCTAGATTTTTTTTACTATATGTAGCACCTTGCCAAAAGCTACATTTTATTTTTATTTTCGAGTTTAATTTATCTAATTTCATTTTTTTCCATCATCCAAAGTCTTCTGAACATAAAATCTATTCCTCAAAGTACTAGCTGATGCTAATTCTACGCATGATTATTGCGCTGTTATTCTGACCCTATGAATAGGACGCAAATGTAATGAAACATCAGTTTGTGATTCCTTCTCCCATCTTTATAAGAACATAGTTTTCCCTGTAGTCATGAATCAACCTTCTAAATTCTTTACATATCATAATTACGGGGAACAGTCTAAATGGTTTTTGTTGTAGAAGTACCTTCCATCACTACTGTATGATGAAATCGGGCTTGATCCCAGAACTGAGTATTGTATTCAAGAAAATAAAGATACTGCAAGTCTATTACCGAATTACTTTCCGTTACAATTGATGACAGGCCTACACCTATACGACCTTAACAGTTTGGCCAATTTGGAACTACTCTCATCCACTAATTTATTACAAGATACATTTCTTGAATGTTCTTGGATGGAGTACAATTACATAACTAAAAGGGGCAAAATCAAATTTGACAATATACAAAAGGCGTTACAAGAAGCTTTGGCTAACAAAATTGGAAGATCAAAATTAGAAATAAATATGAGCAAAGTTACAGCCAGAAACATAGTAGATCAATGTAAGAATCTTACAGGACAACTATTGAGCACAAAAATTGTGTACATTCAAAATTGTATTCATAAACAAATACGTAACTTTATAATATCTTAATTGCATATCAAATAAATTGTTTCTACTGTTATGTATACCTCACTGATTAAACACCATTATAATGAAGAGGTAGCAATTGTAAATATGTAAACAAACACCAAAACCCACGGTACGTTTCAACAGTAAAATTGTCATCATCAACGAACAACTGAACAGTCGGTCGATTTTCATCTTTAAAATTCTGTTGTAGATGTTTGTGTTTTGACATCGTTCCAGTTCTTTTACCTTCTTCTTATTACCATAAAATAATCTTGAGCACTTTGACGTTAAAAACTGGTTCAAAAATTGTTTCTTGGTGAGATACCGTACGTATTATTAATCAATTGAAAAGAGTTTTGAACTGCAGCAACCTCACCTATGGTGGTCTAATGTAGCCCTTCGTGTACCATAGCACTGCATTTTATATAACTTCTCCTCTTCTAGAAAAATAACCTAGTCTTCTGTCTATTAGCCTGTTACGTGTAACCACCTCCTTATTCTCGGTACGTGCAATCGATATCCGTTACTCTTCTCTTTCATGCTTTCTTAAAACCTAAACGATTCTTTCTGTTTTTCGTTAAACCAGAAATAAAGTCACTATATTTTGGATTAATTACGAAAATTACTTTACCATTTTACTTTCCGTAAAAGAGAAAATCATTGACTATTATTGCGACTATAATTTTGAGAAGATATTCAATGGTACCTATGAGAAGTTGCTTAGGCAAGCATTCGATACACGATTTAGGAACCTCATCTTCGATCAAATTCCACTTCTTTCAGTTTCACTTGTCGCAATAATGGTTTCCTCTATAATCTCAAAAGTATCAGACCTCCTGAGTACCCTCATATTTAGATTGAGGACCATCTGTATATGTATAACAGCCATGGGATGGGTTTCGTTTGCAAATACCGATTTCTCTTCAAACGTGGTACTCGTTCCATACGTTAGCTTGAATATCGTTTGTGCTATTGATCTATGATCTTTAATTACAATTACCTATATGTTTATGAAAGTTGGAAAGCTAACTTCAGAAAGTTTTTACTATCTTAGGTACATTATAGATAGGTCTAAGTCTAAGATGTCATAATGTACGGTTTCCTTCGCTACATTTGTAAATAAATGGACATTAACTACCTTATTACTGCAAATTTAAATTGAATTAAAGGCCTTGATCTAATTCTAGTGAAATTTTTCATCGAATAAGTCGATTTATATGTCGTAACTATTGACGCTATTGCCGACTATAATTTAAGTAAAAATTTATTATTTATACAGTGTTATCAGCAATGACCTTAATATTCATTAACCTTGCTAATAAGTTAGCCTAGATGTGAATATTAAACACTCAAATTATTATTTGTAAATTACCAATTTATCACTAAATATGAAGAGCGTGATACTTATTTTGTTGTTACTAAAAATACATGTAAGTTACCGTCATAATTACTTTGAATATTATATCGTTTAAGTTTAAAATGATTTCATCACCATAACCCTAGATAACTATGGTCAAAAGTGATGTTTTTTTTTCAGGATGGGATTTGTGGAGTTTCGTTTCAAAAAATGTCGCTCGATCCTCGAACTGAATATTGCATTAAAGAAAGGGATAATATAGAAAACCTTTCATTAAAATATGCCCCTTTACAGATAATAACTGGACTAAGTCAGTATCGTTTAAGTGTTATCGGAAGGTATGAGTTAATGACATTAACAAATGCATATTACAATGATTTCCTGAAATGTGCGTGGATTGAATATGATTATTTAAAAAAATCCGGCGACGTTTTATTTGAAAACATCGAAAAATCGTTGAAATTGGCCTTAATAAAGGAGGTTGGCGAGACAGGACCAGGGATAAATTTAAGTAAAATACAAGCCAAGAAAATTGTAAGTCAATGCACTGACATTTCGGGAATGACTGTCGGTATGAAGGTGGTTGAAATCCAGAATTGTATACATAAGCAAATTCAGTATCTTAATCAGTTATAGGTAGCTTTCGATGCCACAGCTATAAACCTAGATTTAAATGAGTGTTTTAAAATAATCAAGACTTTTTCTTTAGGCGTTACTTGTTTGTCCAGTGAATCAATTTACCTTTAGTTATAGTCCCAATTAAGATAATTTACAATTGTAAAAACTGTGCTATTAAGGGTACCTATGCTTAAGAGTAAGTAATATATTAGTTAAATTATTCTTTTAAAATGTACATATTGTACATATGATGTTGTTTTATAGTTGTTTTAACTGACCATGTTATTTTGTCTTGTAATGTAACAATGTAAAACTTATTTTGTTATAATAACAAATTATCAAAATTTATTTCTTAATCTTAAGTGGTGGTAAATTATTCCTTACGGTATAAGATGTATCTAATGAGAGAAAACGTAATTAAAATATGAAGAAAAGATCGTATCGGAGTAATTGATCAGCCGTGATTTGTTCACAGTAATTACAGTTCATATTAAAGCTCTCTATACTTACAACAGCTCTCATCTTAATTGAACATTATGTTTTCTTAACTTCTGTACAAATATTTATACACAAAATTTCGTCGCACTAAGCACTGTAAAGTAGCATGTATTAAAAGGACAACTTTTTGCGTAAATAAATATTGAATAAAGCTATTATACAGTGCGGTCCAAAGGTATGGAATAAATTCATTTTTAGCGTTATTATGTAATTTTGGGAAAAAACCTGAAACACGTCGATTTCTATTTATAATTTACAATTTTCTCGTATGGAAGTCTTACCACCCTCTTGCATCCCCTCGGAGGTATGAGCAACCCTTTCTTTTTCAAAATTCAATTTCTGAGATACGAGTGTACCAAATTTAAAATTTTTTATAGCTGAATAGAGATTTAAAATCCCTTTCAAACAAGGTGCCACAAGCCACCCGTTCGTATTTAAATTTTTTTAAGGGTTGCTCATACCTCCGAGGGGGTGCAAGAGGGTGGTAAGACTTTCATACGAGAAAATGGTAAATTATAAATAGAAATCGACGTGTTTCAAGTTTTTTCCCAAAAGTTTTGAGAGGCAGTGAATTATAAACTAAATTATGAACGATATATTTACAAGAAGATTACAAAAGAAAACGATAACTCAATAAAATAATTTTGACACACACTAACTAGAATTAGGTACTCTATTCGTCGTAACGACCGTAACGTAGACAACACGTAAATTTCTAACACTCCCTCTCGGGACGACGATCGACTAATCCCATGATTTCCATGCATCTTCGGTGCTTGGGCCGGAACAGTGCCTTCGTAAGCATGTCCGCAGCCATCTTGTCTGTAGGTGTATAATTCAGGATAATCCGCGCTTCTTGTATACACTGCCTGATGAAATGGTAGCGAATGTCTATATGTTTACTCCGGTTATGATGCACAGGATTCTTCGCTAGACATATGGCCCCTTGGTTGTCATTGTGCAACTGTACACGATCTTCTCTTTCTAATCCCAATTCATTCAAAAATTTGCGAAAGTATATGGCTTCTTTGGCGGCTTCGGCGAAACCCATATACTCTGCCTCGTTTGATGACAGCGCTACTGATCTTTGCTTTTTCGCGTCCCACGCGATAGGACTTCCGCTCAGCATGAAGCAGGCGCCGGTATAGGATCTTCTATTGGTTGGGTCTCCACCCCAGTCCGCATCGACGAATCCGGTCAGATGGGAACTTTTGTCCGAGGTATAACGGAGCCCGACGTCCGGTGTTCCCTTCAGGTATCTCAACACCCTTTTGGCTGCGTTCCAGTGAGATCGATTGTAGCGATGATTGAACTGTCCCAGGTAACTACAAGCGAATGATATATCGGGTCTTGTAGCCACCGACAGATAGTTGAGTCCACCTCTCAGTTCTCGGTAAGGTAAGGCTTTCTCCTCGTCGCTGATGCCTCCCTCTGGTTCGCATAACTTCATACTAGGATCTAAAGGAGTAGGTACTTCCTTGCAATCTGTCATACCAAACTTCTTTAAGAGTTCCCTCACGTATCCACGTTGACACAACGTAATGGACCGATCATCTGCATCGAACTGAATGCCTAAACAGTATTTCGCTGGACCGAGATCACGCAGTTCAGAATGTTGACCTAATTTTTCCCCAATGGCGGCGGCATGATTTTCTTTCGGAGATGAAATCAAAATATCGTCCACATACGTCACAATATACGAGGTGGCTCCCTCATGTACCATTGTGTACACGCACGGGTCGGCACTTGTCGGAACTGCTCCCATCTTCATAAGAACATCGTTTAGCTTCGTATGCCAGTATCGACCAGCCTGACGAAGTCCGTACAACGACTTCTTCAGTAGGCATACCATGTCACCTAACTCGAACCTTTTCAACCATGTTCTGGCTTCGACATTGATTTCTTGATCTTGATCTCTTTCGGAGAGTCTTCTTAAGCCTTCTAAAAGATATTTGGGGGCCTCCATGTACGTCTCCTCTTCCAAGATTCCGTTCAAATATGCAGAACTGACGTCGTACTGCCTTAGTTTCATGCCTCGCATAGCCGATACTGCGACCACTGTTCTAATTGAGCTCAGTCTGGCAACTGGCGCAAATGTCTCATTAAAATGAACTCCAGGCTTCTGAAGGAACCCTTGGGCCACAAGACGTGCCTTCCGCCTTTCCACGGATCCATCCGGATTCAGCTTGTTCCGCAAAACGATTCGACTACCGATCACCTTTGCTCCTTTAGGTCTTTTCACAACGTCCCACGTTTTGTTTTTGATTATTGAGGATACCTCCTTAGCGATGGCTTCCAACCATTCTTCAGATTGGCTCCCATTGATGGCTTTATTCAAAGATTCCTCACACACAAAGGCCTCAGCAAATTGAAATTCGTCTTCGTGCTCGTCGTTTTCCTTCGAGGTACCAGAGACAGTCTCGTCTGATGAACGTGTGGTGACGTATTCTTTTCTTGGTCTACCTGGAAGTCCGGTTTTGACAATTCTTGGACGACCACGCCCTCGTTTTGGTGCTAGTTCTTGAGTAGACGTGTCGTTGACTTCCGGTGTGTTGTCACTCGGAGTGATCTCCACATCGGTTATCGGACCAATATCTTCTTCAGGACCGAAATCTTCGTAACATCGTGTTTCTCCGAAATCATTCAAAAATCGGACGTTGCGGCAGATTTCCACCTTCTTTTCAGCTGTGATCCACACCCTGTATGCCTTCGAAACTTCCGAGTAACCCAGGAGCACTCCTTCCTTTGATCTGGGATCGAACTTCCCTTTGTTGGGATTTGTATCGAGGCAGTAGGTCTTGCATCCGATTTCTCTGAGATGACTCACTTTTGGTTTGGTTCCGTGCAACAATTGATATGGAGTTTTACCATCCAGGCTACTTGACGGGCACCTGTTTCGCAAATAATTCGCGGTATTCACGGCTTCCGCCCAAAAACCAGGTGATAGGTTACCCTGAATCATTAGACAACGAGCCATATCGAGCAATGTACGGTTCTTGCGCTCAGATAAGCCGTTTTGCGGAGGAGTTCGGGCGACGGATAATCGCCTTTGTATTCCACATTCTTTCGCCAAGGTGTCTAATTTGTGGTTAACGTATTCACCTCCGTTGTCGCTCTGGATATGTTTTATTTTCTTACCAGTTTTGGTTTCGTACATCGGCTTCACAGACTTGAACGTATCGCACAGCTCGTCTTTAGTTTTCAAGAAACGAACTTCACACCAACGAGTTGCTTCGTCTGTGAATGTAACGAAATATCTTCCCCCGCCCAGTGAGTTAAAGCGCATGGGACCGCACAAATCAGTGTGAATTATCTCGAGGATTTCTAGATCTTTCCTCGGAGTACTGGGATATGGAGAAGCGCACATTTTACCCTTGATGCAGGTTTCGCATTCTAACTTGAGATCGCTCTTCTCCAGTTCCATTCCTGTTACGACTTGCTTCCTGTACGCGGCGGTTAAGTCACTAACGTTGAGATGACCCATTCTGCGGTGCCAAACCTCCAGAGGTAGCTTTGGATATCGGGACGTTATTCCAATGGACGCGCACTCTGAATTCTGCTCGGTTTCACGAACGTAATACAAATCATTCTTACGCAGAGCTACGAGACGCACATTTCCATCGCTGTCCATTACATGGGCTTCATTTTTCTTGAACAGGACGTCATAACCGTTTTGGGTTATTTTGGAAACTGACATCAGATTTGTTCGTAGTTCCGGTACTTACAAAACATTTGTTAGTGTAATAGTTCTCATCTCACCAGATACAATGCAAGATAATTCAGTCTTGCCTCGTGCCTCAATACTAGTCGAGCTTGTATCAGCCATGTGTATTTTCCCTGCACCTTTCTGAATGTCAGTGAGAATCTCAACATCTTTGCACAGGTGAGACGTTGCACCGCTATCCAAGCACCAAAATGTCGTTTGTGACACCGGCGATTGGTGAGCTTCATTGCATTCGTTAGCGTAAAATGTTGTTTGATTTTGATCAGACTCCTTCTTCACTGGACATTGAGAGGCTTTATGTCCTACCTTATGGCATTTGTGACACTTGTACTTGAATGTAGAACAATCATCTTTTGTGTCTGCATTCTTATTATTCGGTTGTTTCTTTTGTGATTGTTGCCGTTTTACGTAGAGCGCATTTTGTTCAGCACTTCTAGTTTCGTTCGTTCGGGCGTCGTGCTCTTCAACTATCTTTATTCTCAAGGTATCCGCGTCAGGGAGCGAGTCCCGTGACTCGATTGCACATCGGAAATTTTCGAAGCTTGCTGGCAGACTATATAATAGCATTATGGAAAGTAAATCTTTATCGATCTTTACGTCCATTTCCTCCAGCTTGTCCACAGCATCGAAGAACTTGTTCAAATGCTCCTTCATATCGCCTTGCACATCCATCTTTTGAAGCATAAGCTGTTTCAGTAGGGTGGCCTTTCTCGCTGCACCCTTGGATTGATAAATTCCTTCCAATTTCAGCCATACGTCAAGCGAGGAAGTGCATCCCTTCACTTGCTTAAGTTCGGAGGGACTGATGGATAATATGATGTCCGACTTGGCTTTACTGTCGGCCGTGCACCAGTCTTCAGAGTTCGTTGTGGGTTTTCTTAAATTCCCGCTCACGTATCCCCATTCGTCGATCTTCACTAACAACGCTTCCATTTGGAGTTTCCACGTGTCATAATTTGAACGATTCAGTAATTCAATACGTGTTGAAATTGACGACATTTTCACTTACTGGTTTTTCACACTTTATAATTATATTGTTCGTTAATTAGTTTACTTTCGGGTTGCCTGGGCCCATAACCTTTTGAGAGGCAGTGAATTATAAACTAAATTATGAACGATATATTTACAACAAGAAGATTACAAAAGAAAACGATAACTCAATAAAATAATTTTGGCACACACTAACTAGAATTAGGTACTCTATTCGTCGTAACGACCGTAACGTAGACAACACGTAAATTTCTAACAAAAAGTACATAATAACGCTAAAAATGAATTTATTCCATACCTTTGGACCGCACTGTATAATTAATTTGCATTTTAATGATAAAGTTGTGAATATTTTTTGGATTTACAACATAATAATCTATACCTATGTGCATCGCATAGGTATGTGTTTTTTGCAATAGAAATTTCGTTTCGGACGACTTCTGGATAACCAAAAACGTCACAAAAGTTATCAATATTTCTAAGTGTTTCACACAAAAAGTTCGAAAACCATGAACCACAAGAGAACCATGGAATAATTTTAGAATAGGTTTACTTAGACATAATTGTAGCATTTGTGTGTCTGACTAGTTTAGCAACTAAGAATTCGCATGATATCTTTTAGACCGTATAATGCATACAACTACCCGTATTTGAACATTCATTGCTTATCAGCTTCAATTTAGGATTGAATCACTCTACTTTATAAGGTTCTAAATAATTTGTAACTAATGAACTAGACCTCATATACATGTTACTTAAAAAGGTGAATCTAAGCAAACAATAAGGGAAATTGCTTTCAGTATTCTCACTAATTTGTTAATATACCTAACCATTCGACCACTTCCTACATATTGAAGCCTAATAGTAATACCACAGAAATAAGTAATAATCAGCATATCACTTAGGGGTGCTTCTTTTATAAATGACAAATTTTAAATTGTAAATGCAATACACAATGGAAATAGAGTCATAAAGTTTTATCAAAGCACTGAAATTCCTAAAGGATTAAATATTTAAATATTTGGTGGTGACGATAACAAGCAACAACGAAGAAGATAACGACAATTTAACGCAAATAAGAAGCAAAATTCTCAGAAAAAACTACAACATAAGAACCTATATGTAATACAACCGATTCTGATGAACGATACGTAGACAATAAGTATTACTAAGAAACAAGATGAAGTAATAAGGGTATTGGTGAGAACAATTTTAGGCGCAGTAAAGATAACACCAAGTATCAACAATTATGAGTATTGAAGAGAGGAAAAATAAGCAGCAGAGGTTTATACGGTTGGGACATGTCCACGACGTGGTGGAATGGGGACAATTACACGAAGGCTACCGAAAAATAGATCAACAGATGGAGGGAGAAGACAGCCGACATATTCTGGATGGATTTAACTCTAGTAGGTAAATGTTATTATCCCAGAGCAATCAGAACTATGGTGACTCTGATTGTGTCCCATAAAATACTATTCAAAATATTTTATTCAGTATCTTCATAAGATTTAGAAGCCTACAAAAGCAAATCAGTAAATTTTCAATTCCAGAACAGAATTTCCAATCAAAAAATGAGTTCGCCCTTACAGGAAAAATAAATATCACTCAAAAGCACTCAAAAACCCCCGAAAAATAATTATAGATGGCTGTGAATAAACATATAAATATACAAAGTTTGGAAATAAAAGTAATGCTAAACTTAAACGTAGATTGCCACTAAGGCGCCTAGTTTGTTTTCAGGCGTAGTATATTTTTTTAAATTGATACAAAATGGCAACATAACACTAAACAAAGCTTGGAAGTAAAAAAATGCTAAACTTAAACGTAGATTGCCACTAAAGCGCCTAGGTTATTTGCAGGTTTAGTATATTTTTTTTCAATTGATACAAAATGGCAACATGACACTAAACAAAGTTTGGCAGTAAAAAAAATGCTAAACTTAAACGTAGATTGGCACTAAAGCGCCTAGGTTGTTTGCAGGTTTAGTATATTTTTTTTCAATTGATACTTCTTCATTCTTTGGTCCCTTGTATATTATGTATGATTTTGTAATATTGATGTAAAATATAATGCAGTATAAATCTAAAGTATATGTTATTATATCATTTATTCAAGGTTTATGTTTCATTCGGCGCAAATGACAATCTTCATCAACAACAAAATTTATTCACAGCCATCCATAATTATTTTTCGGGTGTTTTTCTTCCGAAATTTTGTTAAATGTTTTTAATTTTAAATACAAACTAAAATTTTTCCTGCATTCTGCAGATTTGAATTACCAAGAATGTAATACTTCCCGTTCTGCAACAACAGCTATTTGTCAATGAATGAATATGTAGGTCCAGATAAGGTTTTATTGTTTGTGCCACAGATGCTTGAGGCTGAAACAGAAACGTGGATTTCTAAGAAATGTTGAATGAACGGTTTTAAAAAGCATTTTTGTTTCAGTTAAAATTAAAATGCAAAATTTTACTCTAAAACATGCATTTTTATGCACTCAATGTTCGATATAAACACTTTTTATACATGGGCGCCGCTACTAAAGGGCAAGAGAGGGCCCCCCCCCCCTGGAATTTCATAAAACACGTAAAGCCATTTTAGAAAATGTTAAAAGCTCACAATATAACCACTTTTGGAATATAATGTTCTATTCCATCGGTGACTCTGCGTAGCCTATTAAGTTACTAATTTAAAAATAGGTAAAAATTTTCAATTTTTCTAATTTCTAGTTGAAAAAATGTAAGGCCCCCCCCTAACAAATTTTCTTCCGGCGTCCCTGTTTTTATATGTCATATGCTGTAAACCTTCAATATATGCAAAATAAAATGCGGTTTATTTTAAAGTAAATCAAACATTGCGATACGCGAAAATATCGAAAAATTAGGTGATTATACTTATTAGGTAAAAACACGCAAATATGTATATGCCCTAGCTTAGAAATAAGTAACGGTGGATATTGTTTTAATTGTTGTATACTATGGAGACCATCAGGAATTGTGTGCAGATCCTTGTCACTTATTATTAAAATAGGTATAAGTTAATGTATTCATTCAGTTGTTGAAAACTAGGCGGAATAGAGTCCTTTATTAACATAAACAAAGTCCTTAAACCGCAATACATCTATTACCTAAAATAAAACCATACGATTTGTACTATTGTAAGTAGGTAGAATATTGCCTCTAAATTTAGAAGGGCATTTTTAATAGATTTATTCAGCAAAAACGTTACTGAATATTATGTTAACTTTTGAACATACACAACAAATCTGCATTTAACTATCCGCAATGCTTTACAGTGCTATTATAGTTAATTTCAGTTGCAGGTAGCATAATAGCAAAATGCAAACTTGTTCTGAAAATGTATGCGCACGTTTGTCTATGCTCAGATTTGCAAATCTGATTAATCTAAAATAATTCTTGAAATCAGAATTTTTTACTTTATTATAAGTATTCATGAGCTACGAATACGTGTCATCATCGAATCTTGTGAGCAAACCATCCAGAAATTTCATTAAAAACACTTACTTACCTTCTCTTCATCAATAAATTGGTGGAACAACGACTAACGCTATTAAATGATTATCTACTCTATGTCATAGAGGGGTTCCCAACCGGTGGTACGCGTCACGTGCCTTAATGTTATTGAAAAAAGGTTTATTATTTATTTAATAAAAAACAAAATAAATAATTGACATGTTTCTGATAGGAAATGTGTTTCTAAATAAAATTAGGATCAGGGGAGGCTTTCTTCCAATGTACACTCCCCAGACTCCCTGGTGATGGTGGTACGCCAAAACCTTCAGGTGCTACGCAGTTGCTAGAACGTTGGGAACCGCTTTATTTCTATGACATTAAGTTTACACTAATATATATGTGGTAGTAATAGAGCGCAACTATAGTTTGCGTTTAAGATAATTTTTCTATTTTCAAAGTTTTTAATGTTCTTTTTTAAGTTTAAACACAAAATTGGTGAATATTTCTGAGTAAAGAATAACGTTACTAAAATTAATGAACAACTTTCTAAAAATTCCAAAAACTGTTATGATATAAACATAAGCATCTACTTAATGACACTAAAATTGTACTAAAATAAAAGGTTCCATTGTTCACAGGAGCAATATATAACATTAACATTTAAGATAAAAGGAGACTGAAGCCGGGCAATAAATCAGAATTACTTGTATTAGGCTCATAAAGGTTCTAAACTATGAAAAACGTAGGAAAAAAATTCTTCTTCTGCACTTCAAACTAGCTCTCCACAGCTTGAAGCATTTCAAAGAGATAATAATATTCATTACAATGCGCAAGTCGTATACAGTCGCATTACGCTAAAGAATATCCCTTCTTACCATAATTTATTTCGCATAGTTATTAATAAAGTGGAACAGTATTCCCTAGTTTCTAAATTCTCTTTCCCCAAACTGATAACCATAATTTTTCCAAAAGCTTCCTTGGTCTTAGAAAATCGCGGTGTCTCCATTACCATTGACTCTTGTTTTATCGATCTCATAAGATCAGGTTGTCAAGGGTATCGATATTCCAGGAGTAGGCATATAAATCGATCATCCAGGTTTAACTTAAGTTAAGATTACCTATTCTAACTGGACGTCAATACGACGTCATTTGTATTACTAACAAATGAAATCTTTTCTCAGGTCTGCTTATTTCAGAATAGGGTGGATTTTATAATCGTCTCTTCCTTATAAATTTACTTTAACTGGGTAGCTTACATAAGTGATCCCTTCGTATGCCTTTATTTGTTTTGTATGAAGAGAACAGCGAAAAGTACTATGGTATACAAATACTACTATGAAATCCTACTTTATAAGTTTCTAAAGGTACACTACAAAGATTTAATAAGGTATCCAATATGTCTGTGAATACAATTTTGTACATGAACAATTTTGAAACCAACAAACTGTTGCGAAACATCTCTACATTGCCTTATTATGTTTCTTGCTTGTAACTTGCTTAGTTGTGACCCTGGTCCGGTAGCTCCCACCTCACGAATTAAAGCTTCCTTAAGTGCCATTTCAATACTGTCGTAAATTATTTCATCATTCCTTAAATACCCATAAGTTGACCATGAACAAATTAAAAATGCGTTATATTTAGGATTGTTTAGCGGTGTTAAACCATACTCTCCAAAAATTGTCAAATGGTAATGAATTAGTCCAGTTACTATCTGTAAACGAGCATATTCTTCTCTTATTTGGTTACGAAAAAAACTTTCGTAAGGAGTATTTGCTACTGTTGTATTCCATAGACAATGCTCGAGCCTTCCATCAAGTGTCATTCTTTCGGATATTATGTTTTGAACCTGAAATCAAAATTTATATTATCTAACTTTGCAATTTTGATTAATATTGTTTAACTACTACTTCTAACAGAAATTATTTCGGATACATAGAAAACTTAAATTGGCTTACTTTTAAACATATCTTTCCCCAGAACATTAGAACAATGAAGGATTTGCTGAGATAGCTAATTCCTATTTATGTTAACAATAAAGGAGATAAAATAAGTAACAGGAAGTGAATGAATGCAAATACTTTGAATGGGTTGCAATCATTGGGGTTAGCTATATCAGAACGAAAATTATTTAAAAGAGAGAGGAACATTTTTCTCTACATCATCTTATGTGCAAGACTAACACTTAACATGGTTCTCGTGATAAGCATTTGGAATAAGATTTAGTAATAAAGAGATGTTGGTTCTCCCTCCAACTACAATTTAAGAGCTTTTGTGGCTTCCAAGAGTAGGTAGATGCGTGCGATAAAATTTGGTTGCTCCAAGTTACAACACTTCTGGATTTTGTGATTTTGAATCGTTAGTAGTCGCTCTCATGATTAATCATGATTCAAGTGTGAAATAGACGTCCTTGAATCTGTAGATGTTACATACGTGGCCATATTTTATCAACCTGAAGATGCATGAGAAGTCCGGTTGTAAAACGGTTTCAACGGAAAGAAATCTTCCGATTCTGTTATGGGATTGAGATTTTTGGGAAGAGTAGACAGATAGACTGACATTAATAATGATCAAATAGAACTGAAGTTTTGATAGATGTTGCTGGAAATTGTTAAAAAGTTGTCCAGCTTTCCTCGTGGTTTACAATGGACTCCTCATGAATCATTAATGAAAAGTATCTTTATTATAGCTAAATTTAAGAAGGGTTTATGTATCGTACCAGATTTCAATCCATCCTACTTAGTTGCTATAGATAAAGATTTCTTAAGAAAACATGACCGCGAACTAAGAAGCTAAGGCTACGAAAGTCACAATTTATTTTGAGTTTACAACATTAAAATGGATTTGGGAATCTACGCACACACATGTCATAAAAATTCGGCTATGGATTTGATGTAAATTGCTCAAAATCAGTCTAGTTTTATAGATCTTTGCATGCGTACCTACTTCTCCAAAGTTTGATCAAACGGAAACTGAGATGGAATGAAGATATTAATTATCCTTCCGAAGAATCTGAATAGTAAATGGAGAAGTTTATCTATGTAACTGATAAAAGCAAGGGTAGGACCTGAAAAAATTGACATTCATGGCCTATAACAATTAATTCTAAATTACTTGCCACATTACGAAAAGTAGATATATTTTTTTAGATTCTGTGTGGTTAAGATATGTAAATAAATATTAAATAACACTACTTCTTAAACATAGAGTAAATAAAACATTAGAATACCCTTGAGCAAATGTAGCCTAGAGTAGTGCAAGTCATTGTAGTGAGTGGCTCCTTGAATATTGGAGCCACTATTATGATTGGAACCTTCTACAGGAG
Source organism: Pyrocoelia pectoralis (assembly GCA_036250285.1). NCBI lineage: Eukaryota > Metazoa > Arthropoda > Insecta > Coleoptera > Lampyridae > Pyrocoelia > Pyrocoelia pectoralis. Next base: position 14,322,721 of record CM070075.1, read on the forward strand.
TTGGTGATTGGTTCAATGAAACACACGACGTTTCTACTAGCGAGGGCCTACTCTTTATTGAGGCATGTAAAGCATTAGAGTTTCATCAAAAATTGGCTGGTATAAGTGGGGATCCAAACCCATTAAACAATTAAACAGCTATAAAATATGATACAACCGAAAACAAGAGTCTGTCGTTCAAATTGTTTGTCGCATAAATTATTGAGTCGTTTATCGAAAATCTTAGCAGTTTGTTTGCCTTATGAGGACTTAACCCTTATGTGCACAGTAAGGTACCCGGGTACCTTTTGCATCTTTATGCTCGTTTTTTTATTACTTTACTTTGAGTTACATTGTCGAAACTTCTATTTAGCCTAAATCGATTCATCTTAAGTTGATTACATAATGTTACAATCCAACAAGTCAATTGAAAAATGAGTTTTGGCCTAAGCAGGAGTTTATACCTTAAGCGTATAGTCAAGGTACCGCGGTACCTATATTATATTTTCCTTAGTGGTATGCATGGATAGTTATAAATAAGATAACAAGAAGTACAAAAAGAAAAAGAGTAATATAAAACATGTATTGCTTTAGAAAAGAGTAGTTTTTTTACATATACAGGGTGACTTACAAAATGCAATTGCAATGACAACAATTTGTTTTACGGGATACTCGTTATAGATCGGTCGTTTACATAATTCGCAACATTTTCGAGCCTTCCTTTGAAATGAGGATGTTGTTCTACAAACAAAAAAGCTACCGACGTGTTTCGAGCGTCTAGAAGCGTCCTTTGGTGGTGGCTGTGCGGAGGACTGTGGAGAACCGCATACCCTGATATAACCTCTATTCCATTTTGTTGCAAAATTTTTCAATAACTTATTCGTGTTTGAGCGCATTTCAATTTCAGAGATTGATAATTGTTTTCCTAGATCCCCAAGGAAAATGCGTCGGACGTGTTGTAGGGTTGTTTTCGGAGTAAATTATATAGGCTGCTAGGGCAGCTCTATCTCACATATTGAAAAACATTTGCTTATGTCCATCAAAGTGTCTTTCTTTTTGTTGAATAATGAGTGACCAATTTGTCCATATTGTCTACATCTCCTTTAGTTGCATTGTAGTGTATGATAACTTCCGGTTTTGTTTAGTTCCGGAGAAGTCCATATACATTGTTGACAGTACAATGACTATGCGTTCCCTCTTTGAGACATAGGAGCTAATGCCAAATGGTAGCTTTGCCATCTTCACTGAATCCAAATATGGAGGACTGTTCCTCTTTATCATTACTCTTCTTCATCTCCTTTGGGATGTAGGGCTTGTTTTGCTTTAGTGTTCCAACCATTGAAAGTCTCCGCCTGAGCGATAGAGACGCCAAGAGTAATGCCGTGGAAAAATTGTCCATAGTGACCGTTCGTCCTGATCCTTTGACCTGTGGCATAAGTCCCTTACAACTCGCTGACTTTGTTCTTTCTCTGTACCATGCACTCCTTTACCAGTAGGTAATTAGATACAAAGTTTGCGCATCACACACACATATTTCACTTTGACCAAAACTCATTATCCTAAAATTTGATGACAGATGTCATTAATAGATAGATACTTACATAAACGTATACAAAACTAATTATTGGACATATTTATTTAGAACTTAGAAAGAAACAATTAAAATAACTTGGAAAATCGAGTACTATTAGCCGCATTCTAAGCATTTTGCGCGGACAATCGGTAATTATGGGCTTAATGGGTAATTATCGATTTAGAAACATATTTTATAATGTAAGATATAGTAAATATATATGCTACATGCACCTGTAACCACAATTTTGCAAAACAGTTGAAGAAATATTGGTATTCCTTAGAATATATCTAAGTGGTATTCCCATCTAAAACTTATGTAGGTACCCGGTTACCTTAACTGTGCACAATCGGTATAAAATTCGACCGTGCACATGAGGGTTAAATGTTTTAATAGTACAAACATTCGGTTAACGTCTACATCGATCTAGATGTGTAGGATGTGCCAAGATGCAGGAATGCAGGAATAAATTCAAAAAATAAACTAATATGTTCGAATCTGCAATTATGAACTTTGTACAAAAACGCGTGACCAAACGGGGTAGGGACGTTTCGCGGATCCTGGACACAACGTCCACTGGTCACAACGCCCACCGCCTTCTGAACCGCCATCTTGGTCACAACGTCCACTTTTAAATTTGGTCATAACGTCCACCTTGGTCATAACGCCCACCGCATATTCTGTCACTCTGGTCACAACGTCCACTTTTAAATTTGGTCATAACCTCCACTCTGGTCACAACCTCCACCGACGCCTTCTGGTCATATCGCCCACCGACGTTGGTCGTAACGTCCACTTTTCTTTTTCCGGTCACAACGCCCACATTTCAATTTGGTCATAACCTCCACTCCGGTCACAACCCCCACTGACATAAGTCGTAACGTTCACTTTACTTTTTCTGGTCTCAACGCCCACTTCTAGTATTGATTATAATCACAACGTCCACCAATGCACTCGGGCCACATCGGCCGCCGTACAATATACAATGCAACTTTTGTGTTCTGATAGAGACGTTTAACTTGTACATAAGTACATAACAAAGGATTGCTATGCTATGCGGAAAATATACCTACCTTTTAACAAATCTGTTCCCGAAAAAAATCCTCTTACACAGTTATTAATATATGCACTTAATCGTAATAGTGGAATAATGGAAAGGTGGAAGAAAGAGATATATACATAGTAGCCAAACTTTTTGGAACAACCTAACAACTTGGAATGTGGTTATTAAGAAAACCATCGAGATAAAAACAGCATTTCCCAAACACTTACTTTTCTGCAATTTAGCCATTAAACATTCTAATTTGCAAGCGTCTACTTTCGTCTTACTTTTAAGGGATTTTTTTTTGCTAAGAAATGATTTATGAAGTGCCAGTATAGATCTTCCAATAAAACCAAAAAAAACCGCAAAGATGGGATTCATTTGTTTTTCTTGCATTTGGTTCAGTTCCTGAATATATTTCTCATAACATTTTGCTTAATATGGTTTTCAACAAAAGAGATAAGTTAGCGTCCTTCATTGCCATCTTTTACTGACATAACAATAAGATAAATCTCTTATTGTCCTACAGATACTTGAGTTATCAAGTTACTGTTAAATTACCAATTAACGTTTAAGTTGAATTACCAAGTGAGCAAAGATAACCGGAACACACAGCGTTACCTTCAGTTCTGACGAATCCTTTCTGTTTCGACATTTTCGTTTGTAGAATAGGTATAATTAATATGATTGAATCTTGCTGCAACGACGCTCAAATTAGATAAAATGCACTGCAATGATGCTCGTTGACAGACAAACAACTATTATTGTTAAGTGTCAACGATTCCATGCCACCACTATTTTTTACCAAAGTTCACTTTTAATTTTCAATTTTTCTTCATACCTACTATATTAAGTAAAATAAAAACAAACAACATGTACGGATGTAGATTTGCTTAATCTACAAAAAAGTTAAATAGTCTTTCTGTCTTAGGCGTTGAGTGTTCACTCAACGGTCTAGGGAAGCAAATAATCGAATATAATGATTTTTACATTGAAATCTCTATGGTGCATCGACGAATTCTACACCCTGTCGGCTGTCACTGTATAGAGCAATCCGTCTTAGACAGGTAATTCCTAGACAGCTTACGAAAATTTGTTATTGTGAAAATCACGTTCCCTGAAGCTGGCGCCAATTCTGCACATTTCTAAATCACTTGTTAGGGTATCCCGAGTATCCCGATAAACGCGCGAAATTTTATATTATACCTATAGGTACACCACCCTTTTGCAAACGGATTTATTGTTTTATTTATGATTCATATTGAGCAGGTATTGTACATGTGTGATGTGAACCGTGAACGTGACCTTTATTGAAACATTTGCGTGTACCAAAACTCAAATCACTACCTACAACGGGTTTTCGATAAATGCAAAATAAATTAAGCTTAAACACCTCGTAGCCCCGTACTATGAAAACGGAGCATTTCCGGACCCATGTTTATATGAACTTTTTTTCGTATTTGATGTAGAATCTGTCTTTAAATTTTCCTCACAGCATTCTGTAACACTCTGTATAGATAGTAGCAGTAATACGTAGGTACATACCTATTATAGTAACTTGACAACTCAAGTAGGTATCTGTAGGTCAATAATACTCTTATTATTATTATGTCAGTAAAAAATGGTAATAACCATTTTGTAAATCATTTCTTAGCAAAAAAACTTCTGGCAAGTTGCCACGAGACTTCCCTCGTATTAACACTTTTTTCAAAAATAAATACCAGTGAATTCAGAAAATAATACTCTTAAACTACATAAAAAACTGCAATTTTATCTTATAAAAAAATGAGTGCCGCCATTTTAGCTTACACCGGAAGTGACGTAATCAAAGGTAATATCAGCATTTTCGCCCTTGGCCCGAATGCAATCGATTGGCGAAAACCGCATATCGATAACTTTAATAGTTTCTGAGTTTAGAGCGTTGCAAGGAATGTGTACGTACAGACTACAGATTACAGACGACAGACGGAATTTTTTTTTTCATATTTTGAATCTACGTATTCAGAAACGCAAAGATTTGTAAAAATTTGCAAATTTTTTTTGGAACACTAATACAATACTTCCCTTTTACTTCGTACTCGGGAAGTAAAAATCCCTTAAAAGTAAGACGAAAGTAGACGCTTGCAAATTGGAATGTTTAATGGCTAAATTACAGAAAAGAAAGTGTTTGGGAAATGCTGTTTTTATCTCGATGGTTTTCTTAATAACCACATTTGAAACGTACACCTTTTTCTCGTTCCAAGCTGTTAGGTTGTTCTAAAAAGTTTGGCTACTATATATCTCTTTCTTCCACCATTCCATTATTCCACTATTACGATTAAGTGCATATATTAATAACTGTGTAAGAGGATTTTTTCGGGAACAAATTTGTTAAAAGGTAGGTATATTTTCCGCATAGCGTAGCAATCCTTTGTTATGTACAAGTTAAACGTCTCTATCAGAACACAAAAGTTGCATTGTATATTGTACGGCGGCCGACGTGGCCCAAGTGCATTGGTGGACGTTGTGACCAAGTAGATCTTATAATCAATTCTAGAAGTGGGCGTTGTGACCAGAAAAAGTAAAGTGAACGTTACGACGTATGTCGGTGGGGGTTGTGACCAGAGTGGACGTTGTGACCAAATTGAAAGGTGGGCGTTGTGACCGGAAAAAGAAAAGTGGACGTTACGACCAACGTCGGTGGGCGATATGACCAGAAGGCGTCGGTGGAGGTTGTGACCAGAGTGGAGGGTATGACCAAATTTAAAAGTGGACGTTGTGACCAGAGTGACAGAATATGCGGTGGACGTTATGACCAAATTTAAAAGTAGACGTTGTGACCAAGATGGCGGTTCAGAAGGCGGTGGGCGTTGTGACCAGTGGACGTTGTGTGCTAGACCCCGTTTCGCACCCACCGTTTCGCCTCCGCCGTTTTTCCCCCGACCGTCTCGCCCCCGCCCTTTTCGTTTCCGGTTATACAATCGGTATATTTTTGCATTAGGTAGGAATAGGAATAACAATAATTAATAACACAAGGGGCAAACAATTACCAATTACCAAAGCTATTACAGTGACACCTCTTTAATCTGAACCTACTTTTAATATCTCACTACAAAGCGATTAATGACATGGCTGTCTCTATTATTATTACTATTCTTTTTATTAATGTGATTAATGTAATTAGTGGCATATTATGTATAGACAATGTTCGCTATTTAAGATAATTTATTTTAGTTAGGAATCATTTTAATATTAATTAGTCAGAAATTATTACTTTAATCTGTTATTTCCATAAACCAGACCTTTTAGATTTATTCAAGCGTAATACTCTTTTAACGCGAAAACTAATAGACATCATTTTGCGGTACAAGACAGTTTATTAGTACCATATTGTTATTAAATATTAGGTACCTTAAACCAAAGAGAATATAAATACTCTTTGCTTAAACTACTGCTTTGTGTACACGTCAAACATACTTAGGTTAAGCCGGTAAATTTTAGCTTAGTTTACCTCCTGTAGAGTTAGTACGTGTTACCAGGTAGTTCCGTAATTGCCTGTATCTCCGTAAGTTTCCCACCAATCACAAAATTGTATTTTCCACCCTTTTTTTTTCGAAATACACGAGCGACAGAGAACACTCATCAGTATGGGTATGTGAGAAACGTAATGAGTGCAATGGTAGACTTTTGACTAATGGCAATACGACTAACGTTGCAAAGATTATAACCAACCATACACATGCAGCACATGAAGGAAGGCCAGAGGCAATTCGTGTTTTATTAGAAATTAAAGAACGAGCTGAAAATAATCAAGAGAATCCACTGCCGATAATGGCAACCATTTTAGAAAATGTACATTCCAATGTGTCAACACTACTACCCAGCAAAGATTCACTGAGGAAAGTTATTCAGGGGAAAAGAAGAGATGAAGGCATGCCCCCAGTGCCCAGAGGTTGAATTACTGATTATTTCTCGTGACCTCGTTACTTACGTTACTTATACAGTGTATCAATTTAAAGAGGTGCCACCCTAAATATCTCAGCCCTCGTGCAAAATTTATAAATATTCAAAATGTGTTTAATGCTTGCAGTTTTTTGTTTGATTTTTCGTAAAATAGTAAAAAATAGTCAAGTGTGCGGTGTTTTTGAAAAGTTTTTAAAATGAAATGTCACTCAACCCCACTTCCCTATTAAGATTTTAGGGGTTGATGTTGTGTCATTGAAAACTAGCCTACAAAATGTTCTCCTTGAGAGTAAAGTAAAGAAAGTAAAGAGAGTTTTTGCATATTTTCAAATTTTCTACAGCGGCTGAAATATTCTGGGTGGTACCTTTTCAAATTGACACACTGTATGTAATATACTATTGTTTTGTTTTGCAGGCTTACCGACATATTGAAACGGATGGACACATAGAGCAATTTCTAGTGTATGATTCTGAAAACGAATTACTTGCGCAGAGAATTTTAATATTTTCAACTCAAGAAAATTAAGATTGCTATCTGCTAGCGAAAACTGGTACGTTGATCGTACATTCAGTACGTCATTCAATACTGTGTCACCTGTTGAATATGCTCTAATTTCAAATAAGACAAAAGCATCTTACAAAAAGTTACTACAAGAGATTGAAAATCTTCAGCCAGGACTGGACCAAGGACAGTTCTAATGGATTTTGAGCAGGCTGCAATATCAGCATTTCAAGAAGGGTTTCTTGGGATAGCGGTAGAAGGATGTTCTTCACCTGTGTCAGAGTATTTACCGTCGTGTTCAATGAGAAGGTCTACAGGTTAAAACCTTTTATAATAATAACACTTGTATGACATATTGCTTGGAAAAGTGTAACATTTAATTCCAATTTTACATTTCTTTCTCAGGTACAATATAATAAATCACATGAATTCGCTGTATGGATTCGAAAAATTGCCGTACTCGCTTTTGTCCCAGTGCAATCAGTAGCGGACCAATTTGACATGCTCATAGAAGATGAAAATTTTCCACAAGATGCACTACCAATTGCGGATTGTTTTGGGGACTGTTATACAGGACATAGGAACAGAAGACAAAGGCGAGCTCCTAAATTTTCTATTGAAACGTGGAATGTATATAACAGAACCTTAAATGATCGTCACAGAACGAACAATAACGTAGAAATCTGGCATCGAGGTTTTCAAAGCACTTACGGAAATTTATTTCCAAACATCTTTCATTTTATAAATATAGTTTAAGAAAACAACCATCGCTACACAGATATGTCATTTCACAATTATTGTTAGGTGTTAGACCTAAAAAAAAATAAAAAGCATGGTGTAATTTCAAGAAGAATTAAAAATATTGTAGAAAGTTATTTCATAATGTAGTCCGGAACTTACAAAGGGGGTTGTAGAAGAAAGTTGTAGGAAAATTAAAGACTCGCAACCTACCCCTTAATTGTTTAATCGTAGAAATGTTTAAGTTTGTGGCGACATGTTTCGGGAATCTACTATTCCCATTTTCAAGCCTGTGGCGTAATTCGATGAGTTTAAAGTTTACATTGTCGAGTTAAATACTTATAGGTTAAGATCAACTAGGAACATGAGGTAATTACAATTGATTTTATGTTTTTAACATAATCCAATGATTAACGGATTAGAGGTGAAATATTAAAAATAACAGGGGTTTCTAAGTGAAGCCCCAAGTTGTGGCTATGAGTGCCATAATGAAAAATGGATAAAATATGGAAACTTAAAACGATCTCAAATGAAAAATGAAGTGATATGACAGTGGAAATACGTAATTACCTACCTCATGTTCCTAGTTGATCTTAACCTATAAGTATTTAACTCGACAATGCAAACTTTAAACTCATCTAATTACGCCACAGGCTTGAAAATGGGAATAGTAGATTCCCGAAACATGTCGCCACAAACTTAAACATTTCTACGATTAAACAATTAAGGGGTAAGTTGCGAGTCTTTAATTTTTCTACAACTTCGTAGAAAGTTATGGTAGGATAGATAATATGGACTATTTGCTCGGCATTGCTCATAATTTTGAATTTTAAAATATTTTGTAATGTGTATTAATAAAGATTACCTATTTTGAAAATCATGGCTTTCAATTTTTCCCAATTATTTTCATGATTTCACATCGCGGACGAAACGGCCGGGGGTGAAACGGTTATAGGGGCGAAACATGCCGGGGCGAAACAGCGGGGAGTAAATAGGGGGGGCTAAACGGGGGGGGGGAACGTCATATAACCATATCAAGCGGCGTTTACCAAATAATTATTAATAGATTATGAATTTGTTGAATGGAATCCACATCAGCACACAATTGCAAGACGTTGTTCATTTAGCCACAGATGTACCTACTACATCTGTGATTTTTGATTTAACTAAGACTCTTAACTATAATAGTACTAATGTATAAAGCCCGGAACACTGTATGCAACATAGCCAAATTAAATACGAATGTCATTAACCGAATTTTATAGGTACATTTGAAGACACTAGTTTTACAAAAGTAGAATAAGTAAGAGGTTCCATATCTTTCCGTGTAACTACATGAAGCAACAATGATGTAACACTTACGTTCAGTAGCAAAACGAAAATTATGCACTTTGTCTTCATCTTGTACATAATAGTTTGAAACGTGGAAGAGTAAGTAATTAGTAACTGTAAACTGGCGGAAAGTTACACAAATATTTGTACAACTTAATAATTAACTGCGGAATATGTAGATATTGAAAAGTGATTAAAATTATAAAAGACGTAAAATACGTAAGCGACACAATGTTATGTTAAGATATATTATATTAACCGTTTTTTTTTGCCTAACAACATGTAATCTTAATCTAATATATAATTACAAAATATAGAAAGATATAAAAAAAATAAAATTTGGTGTATAACTTTTCTCTTACGAAATATTGCATACATAGATACTGTCAAAGGTTATCGATACAGTTAAATGGAATATTATCTATACATAGTTTCTTAATTTACTCATGCAGAAGTATAGTGTAAAAATATGGCAATCTTCTGTAAATGTAACTGTACATATTGTAAATTAATTCACTCTCATTTGCTCCCTTAATAGTTTTGCATGCGTTTACAATGGATTTCGTTAAAATATCGGTCAAATAAGTAGCTTTACTTCGTGATAAAAATTCTAGTTCAATATCATCGGTGAGCTTTATTTGTAATAGGGAGATGTTTAACGTTCCATTTTTATCCATATATTCTACATCTTTCCAATAACACTCCAGAAAGTTTTGAAAGTCGACGTTATCTTCAACTACCATGTAATGTCGATTCAAATCTTCAATTCGAATAGGATCTAATTTTAATTGCATAACGCAAGCTTCTTCTGATAACTCCAAGTAAGGTATATCTTCGTAATCGTTTAAAATAAATTCCTTCTACAAATTAACATTAATAAATAATTTATAGCAAAATATAGTGAGAAGTGTTCTTACGCTTCGTTGGTATAGAAGTTTTCCGTACATACAATTCCTCATTTTCACCGCCTTTTGTCCGTGTGTAGTACCGTCTATTCCCTTACATTCTTCCATGATTTCATTTGAAATAATCCAAGCATTTGAAAGTGGCACGTCGGTAATGTCGACTGATACTTTCGCAGCATGATTTATCATTTCTTTCAGTAAAATATAGTTAACTTCTCCATTTGCTCCTACAAGCTTCTTATTTTTCCAGTAACAACTTACGTAATTATAGTGAGATTCGGTTGTATTGGTCTCAGTGACATTTACATCAAAATAATCCACACTTATATTTAGGCCGATTTGACACTTTTCTTTTATAGTTAATGGTCTCGGAGTTGTACTTGTTGTTGTAGTTGTAGTTACTTCTGTAGTATTCTCTCCATTAAGCACGGTGGTGGTTTCATAATCAATAGGGTCCAAATCAACATCCGTCTAAGAACACAATTTGTTAGTACGATAAAAGATTAATGCACATTATTTACCTGGTACGAAATGCAGAAGAGGACGGCAAGTAAACTTACTTTTAAAATCATGCTTGGTCTTGTGAATAGAAAGGACTACATATAATTTTTCTTATGTTCCGATTTATCACATGAAAAATGTCATGATATAAAGGTTATTAGCACTGCCTTATAGATAAGAAATAGATTTTGCGTTAAAGTTATCAATATTTTTTTAAATGAATTAATTATAACTAAGAATTTACGTAAATATTTGTCATTTTATAAATAAAAGCCTTTGTGATAAATGCAGAATTGTAGCGATAATGGTAAGGTTACTTCATCTTTTCTCGAATTAGATAGAGAATAACAATTTCGGTTATGGTGTGATTTTCTCCATGGTCATTTGTAGAACTAATAAGAATGGAGAAAACCACCACACCTGACAAAGAAATGAAGGAAAGGTAAATGTAAGACTAAATAATTAACTTTTTATTTTATGGATTGGAGATGATATCACTAGCATTTAGGAAATCTTTATCTTAGTAATGTATACATTTATAAATAACCTAGGAGTTTTAGATATTTGCTTTAAAACCATTCATTTGATTAATATGAACTTTTTGCAAGAATCGCTTGTTTTTTAGAGTTTTGTGGAATTCGATTGCAATGAAATGAAAAATACGTAACATATAATTAGTAGGTACTCAAAATCGTATTATACCTATATTTCATTAAAGGATCTAAAATAGTCTCAATGGATTAAATTTTCGAATTAGTACCTATCTAATTCTAAACTGTGCATATGTAGGAATATAATAGATACACTTTTCCCTTTTCATTAAAATCAGGTATTTATTCAGTGCATTAATGATCAATTTAATTAGGTACTTTTTTTAATTGCGTTAGGTAGGTACATTAAAGTTGTACGCCATTATAATCGTTCATTATAATAGTATTGTAGTAGTAGTAGGTAAGTATGTGAAACATTATCGAAAATATGATAATTTATAGGTACATTACCCCAAGTTTATCAATATTAGTAATAAAATTATACTTATCAATGAACTCTTCATGTTTTTTTTTCATTGAAACAATGTTGTTCAGTTATACTTTTGGTCAGTAAGAGGATAGCAAATAATAAATTTCAGATTAGTTTAATACAATGCTGTCAATGCATTATATTCGTTCGTGATCACAAAAAGGGGTGTTTCAAAGTAATAGGTACAATGCAACTAATTCCATGAAAAGTTAAATAATCGTTGCGAAATGTCACTCACGAACATTTGTCATTTTGAACCAATAACGTGAAGGTCATCAGCCTTCCATTTGGAACCAAATTTTTTAATTGTCCATAGAAACATCAAGAAGAGCTGGAGCAATTTGTTCCTAAAGAAGTTGCGGGCAACCTTTTCCCATCCATACAATTTCTTGCGATACTTTTTGGCGTCAGAATGAGCTGTTTTCGTTTTTGTGTTATAATTGGGGTTTAGATCCTGCGATTAAACAAACTTATGTACTTACATCAATTTTAAGCATTTGGAGACTCCTTATAAAAAGTATTATCTGTAGGTAAGATATTTTGCTCCGATCTTGAGGATACCTTAATTACTTCGAAAGTTTTAGGTAGCACTGATATTTGTATTACCGAAACGTATTTTTGTGGAAAATTCTTAAAACTTGAATTTGGATTTCCAGCTACTGAAGTTAAAACGTTGAAGATCTTCTCGTCTTTTTTTACTTTTATCGCTATTTTGAATGTTGTCGGTACACTTAGAATTCTTAGTCAGTATAGGTACCTGTCGTTTCAAATTCTTGCACTAAGCAAGTGTAGTTTGTAGTTTGGTTTGAAATTGACCACTTTGGATAATTTACATTAAATAAAGCACTTCCCACATATTACTTATTAGATAAGCTTACTGCAAACTTTATTTTGGCTCTTTTTATACTTGAATGCATAAGGTTGTATTGGCAAGCTTATAATAAGGTTGTTGTATGCCTTCAAGCGCAGCGTTGCATTTATGAAGTTTATATTTATAGGGTTGTGTGCTGTTTCAATTTCAAGCGAATGGTTGCATAAGAAAGGTTTGTTGCAAGGGCTTGACAACTAATATCATTGAATAAAGTCAATGCTAATATCACAGATAATGTGCTAATATGTACCTACCTACCTAAATAAATAAATGTTTTTATTATTTTACCATTGTATTAATTGAATGTTCAGGGTTTTGATATTTTCTCATTCGCAAATGTTTATAACAAGATAAGTATCTTTTGTTATCTTCAAAATAAAATAGTGCAATGTAGCATGGTCGGTTTGTAAAATGATGTTAATTAACGCCAGGCAACTCAAATATTAAGTACCTATAGGCGTTGATTGAAATATTAATAAAGATAGACAACCTTACGGTAATATACGACCCCATTGTCGTACAAGGCATCAGGGGTCGTTGCGGTCGCTCGTACTCAAGTAGTGTGTAACCTGACTTTTATGATAGAATTCTGTAATTATGCTAGTAAATTCGTGTACATTCTTAACAATGTTGCCAGTAAAAGAATATTTGAACCCGGGACTTTTAAATGAATAAAAATAAATACTAGTAGCGCGTTATGCGACTTAAATATTTATGTTAGGATTTTTCTTTATATAAGTAAGTATAACTTTATTTTCTTTTACAGGAGAAATTATATATGATATCCTCACCCGACGCCACAGTTTTAATTCAATTTCAAATTTCAACCTACATAATATAGATTGTTACCACGACCAAATTATCTACATTTTTTAATTTACTATAAAAGTACTTTGAACTAGTTTTGTGTAAATAATTTTTTTTAAAGGCCGTATCATTGATTGAAATATACCGAATATTTGCATCAACGGCAGAATCTAATTGAGTCATAATATTACTTGACCTTAGTATGCAAATTCCGAACAATTATGATGACTTTAGAGTTTTCGTGTCTATTTCACCGTTTCTGTCACTTGAATAATTGTTTTCTCCACGACTATATAAAAATGCACAAATTCTTTTTACATATTTAGCTAAACAAAGACATAAATTCTTCACACCAGCACCAGTGAAGAATGAAAAAGAATTCACTCTCGTTAGGCAATCACATTCTATGATTATCAGAAATCACGGTAATTTTCGTAAATAAATGTGGTAAATAGCTCAGTAGTAGAGATACTTGACGCGGGACATCGACGTTCGATTCCCAATGGAAGAATTTTTTTTATGCATAGTCGTGGAGAAAGTATAGTCTTTTACGAGGTCTTTTACTTGTGTACTAATTGTTAATATTCACTAGGATGATTCCAAAACTCACTCGCTGCGCTTGTTTGTTTAGGGCGGCAGCCCAGCGTAATTTTAGGTATAATAGCCCAGTAAAATAAAGAAATTTGGATGAAAAAATGGTTACAGCTTTGAAAATTTGGAAACAGGCTTGTTTTGTGTTCGCTTTGAAGTGTTCAAAACTCCCCACTCGTACCCCCCCTCCGAGAGAAATTGTGGGCCAAAAAGTGTAAAAAAAAACAGGTTATCGTAAATAACTGAAAAAGTATCAATTTTATCAAAAACAAAAACGTTAAGAAAATTGTAGCCGACAAAATTCCGCACATTTTCATGTTTTATTTTTGTCTCTACGACCAATAGGAGCTGAGATAGATTTTTTTAAAATGTCGACTGTTTTGCGGCGAAACAGTAACACGTGTGCCGCGTGTGCGCATCGCGCGTATTTCGCTTGTATCTCGAGAATGGCCATTTGTATCGCAAAATGCTTCAAATAAAAGTTGTAGAGAATTTAATTACGAACAATTTTCGTTTTTAAACATTTCTATACGATTAATATTGACACAGATATAATCATTTAAACCTTTTTCTAAGACACAATCGCTGCTCGTTTTGCATAATAAAATCAATAATAAGTCGAAAACTATTGATTCTACGTACTTAGTGTATATAATGAAAGTTGTAGAGAATTAAATTTTGAATCTATATGTATGCACGAAATATCATTTTGGTAATCCTTATAAGGCGATGGAGGAAGAAATAATGAAAAATTCTCATTTTCAAGCGTTGCTTTGCAAATAACTATGTTTTGACTACTTGTAGACAGTAGTGTCGTATAGTTTTTTAAAGATAATTAATGTACCTGTAAAATAAGCGTCAGCAGAAGTTCGTATGACAAATAGTTCGGTAGTTACAGCTGTTTGAAGATATACTCAAAAATTGACATTTTATTAAGAATCCCGATTTCAGCTAAGAAATGGCCGTTAACTTTTTGTTAAAAATTGGTTTTATCCTATTTACAGTAGGTGCTTTAGCTTTATATACACTGTGTCCGTAAAGTATGGAACAAATTCATTTTTAGCTAAACAGACCATTTTAAGAAATAATCCTGAAACACGTCGATTTTTGATTTTAATTTACCGTATTTTAAAATAATAATCTAATATATAGGGTGAACTTCTTTCGAGTAATGACGTCACCGCCATTTTTTTTAATGGAACATCCCTATTTTGTTTCAATTTTCGGATTACTCTAGCTGAGCTGATTCCAAAAATGTATCACATGTTGATTCCAATTGGTACAGGGTGGACAAAAATACAATAGTTTTGTGTGTGCTCAAGTAACACATAACATTCTTTATTAGTTAAATTAACAATACATATTATCAAAAATACTTGTTGTCTAGCGGCAATTGGTTTAAAGGTAACACCCTGTAGTTTGTTACATTTTTAGATTAATAAAATTGAGCTGTTTCCAAACATGTTTGGTACACAAAACTATTTATTTTTGTCCACCTTGTACCAATTGGAATCAACATATGATACATTTTTGGAATCAGCTCAGCTAGAGTAATCCGAACAAAATGGGGATGTTCCATTTAAAAAAAATGGCGGTGACGTCATTACTCGAAAGAAATTCACCCTGTATATTAGATTATTATTTTAAAATACGGTAAATTAAAATCAAAAATGGACGTGTTTCAGGATTATTTCTTAAAATGGTCTGTTTAGCTAAAAATGAATTTGTTCCATACTTTACGGACACAGTGTAAAGGTAATACAATACAATAAATCGTTCGCAATCGCAAGTTGCACTTTATTGTAAAAATACATCTTTGAAAACTACCTATATATTTTCACAGAATTTAAGTAAAATGTATATTTGTATTCAGTTTTTCTTAAATATCTTCGTTTCCATTTATTTTAGGACAAACTTTTATATAAACTAATTGAAAGCTTACAACATTTCCTATAAAAAACACTTGGTCGCGTATGTTTTTCTGTAAACAGCGACGAGAAACTGACGATTGAAGATGCAGAGGTAATGTTTAATTTTTACAGAAATTGTAGCTACTTTTGAGACGAAGAAAAGGTAGTATAAAAAATGTGATCCTATGATAAATTTACTCAGAAATGTTCAGAGAATAACTTCCGATACTTGGAAAAGTCAAAACAATTTTTTATTCTACCATTTCTTCGTCTTATGTGCGAATCATACTACGTTGAAGATGATGTAAAATATAAGTAAAAAATGGTCGCAAGTTCTGAACCTGGGGATAACATGTTCAAATTTGTGGATAAAAAATCACTGTTTTAAAGTGATTTGAGCGCGTCTGTAAATCTGTAATTCAGGTTAATGATTTATGTTCTTGCGTATGTAACGAAAAAAAAATTGCAGACAATTCGGATGGGTCGTAGCTCTGGCGTTTTTTCAAGATTTGGTATAAAATTTATTTTTATTTTTAATAACTTTTGCCTTTTTTCTTTTTCCCAGGGGGGCCCCTTGGCGGCGCCCTTGTCGGACAGGTGCACCGGCCTCAAAAACGAAGAGAAGCGAAAAGTGCGTGATAGGCGAAGAAATAATAAAGCACTGAACCTACCAAATTTTTTTAGTAAGACGGATTGAGATTCATTCGCTTCCTAAATTCAATAGGAAACTTTGTACCTACTTTTGATCATGTTTTTTTTCCGAAATTGCATTTGTGCAGTGGAAAAGCCATCCTGAAAAATGCATTTTCATAGAAAAAATTTATACCTTTGTTGTAAACTTCTACAATCGAGTCAATTCGGGTTAAAGGGGGTTTTCGAGGTAGCTGATTCCGAATATGACCTCCAAATTGGCTCACCGCCCTTCTGGAGCTCAGCATAACTGAGCAACGTACCATCTGCACAGCTTTTTCTCAAATTCACTCTCAAATGATTCTAGACATTTCATCCGTAGGTTTTTGGGTTGCTGATTCCAAATCTGGGATTCAAAAGGCGCAGCGACACTGGTGATGCTAACAAAAATATAACCGCTATTCCAATTTCGACATACTTTTTATCGGTGTGTGTGAAAAGCATGTCCGATACCGATACCGTATCGATAACACAACACCGATAATATCTGTGTGTGTGCACTGTGCAGCCGCCCTAACACCCAATACAAGTAATATTATAATAAATTTATACAGGGTGTCTACAGCTGAGTGGGACATAGGGAGAATACACACAAAACCGTTTTTTGGTGAATATTATCTCCGTAGTACTACCTCATCCAAATTCAATCGCCGCATTACACAACTGGGCTAACAATGAACAATTCTACATAAAAAAATTCGTTTTGTAAAGTCAGAAAATGAGGTTTTGTTGTTGGTTTTTAAGGATGATTGTTTACGATTTTATTCTGCCTTTTACAATTTCACTAAAATGATAGTAGGTAAATAACAGAAGAATTAATTCAATTAAATAAACAATTGAAAATTAAGTAACATTATTAAGACCACCTGATCATTTTTGTTATCTTAATTCTCAAAAACCGATTTATTCTCCCTATGTTCCACTCAGCCGTGGACACCCTGTATACGAGATAGGTACGACAGCGACGTAGCGGTGTCTAACTTGAAAAAGCCAAAATTTGCGGTTTTCCTTTTTGTACAATCAGAAACACTTCCGTATCTCATTGACATAATTTCACTTATGTTTTGTTTATTACGTACTTATACTACCTACTTATGAAAGAATGTGCTGTCTAAGTTGATTCGATGTGTAAAAGAGCAAATCCTTGTCAGCAAAATGTGACTGGAAACTGGAAAGTGGAAATCCGCATGAATCTCATAAGCAGTAAGATTAAATGTTATTTCTAATGTAATTTCTAATGTGAAATTCTTGGCGTTATTTATATTTCTTACTGAGGGATTAAAGCACTTGTAAATTATTTTAAAATAAATTATGAAATTGTAAAAGCGATTCGTTCAATAAATAATTTTGGGGGGAATAACTAATGAAAATAAAACGATGTTTATCGTATAGAAATTTTATAATAAAAATTAATTGCTTTTTATAATTCTTTAAGTTCTAGAGTAGAGTAATTTTTATATATTAATTAGTGGTTAAATGTTGCAACATTGCATGACTAACAATAGCTATCACTTGTATTTTCGAAGCGCCAATTCTAATTTGCGGCGAAAATTGAACTATTATTCATAACATTTTGGCGATGGCGCTACTTTACAGTCAAAAGAAAAAAACAAAAACGCAACTACACATACATGGATGAATTGCTCTCTTAATGCATAGGTTGCCCATCTTTATTAATATTTCAATCAACGCTATAGGTACCTCTAAAAATGAGAATGATAACGTCCTATTAAGTAGTTACGATGTCGATTTACAACGCGATAAACCTTCAGATTGATAAACCTATATACGAGGTCTGACCAATAAGTAATGAGACTACGTCCATAAAATACGTACCTATACATTGATGCGATCTGCTTCAAAGTACTCCCCTCCCACAACTGCACACTGGTTCGAACGTTATTCTTCCAGCTTTCGTAACATTTCTGGAAGGATTCGATTGGAATGTCCTGGAGTACCCTCGTCACGGCGGTCTGGATGTCAGCTATGGACTCAAAATTTTGTTTGGGGTAATAGCAAAGAGTATATAATATAGGGAAGAGGGGCAATGTCCATACTAAATATCGTATACTCCAAAGTTAGTCGTCCGCTTTAGCGCGCTAGTATCGGCCCTCTGATGCTGGACTAACCACACTAATTCATTTTAGAATTGAACCATTTTGTACAAATTTCTTCATTGCTTTTGACACAGCGTTGTCACATAATCTCCGCGATTACCTGCTGGAAAGGATACCGTTTTGATTTATAACGTTTGTTTATTTAGGAACCTGTTGCATTTAGAATTCTACAAAGGAAAGGTCATTTTCGTTTGTTATTTAATTTGGTTGTTTCGTATACAATATAATCCCTATTTAAATAGGTAACTTTGGTAGAATCGGTTTGTGTGGATATTTATAAAATTGTTTCTCTTGTAAAAAGCAGCATGGCAATCCATGAATTTGAAGATTTCGTCTGTACTTCCCCATCCCTAACGTAGAATAATTAATATGATGAAAGATCAAAATGACTCTTCATTAGTACCTATTGGTTTTTGTATTTCAAATTTTTTGTAATTTTGTTGTTGAAATTTTCCAATTGTTAAACTGAACAAGGAATTCTTACTATTATATGAAACAACTAAATTCGATTTATTAAGGTGTATAATATGCTCTATTAATAAAATAAGGCGCTTTACTATTTACAGCTATTTTCACGGAAAAATTGTTTTGTTCTCGGATTAACAATACCGTTATCAAAGGGTTGTGGCTTTACCTGGGTACAAATGGTACTTTGAAATAAATGTAGGTAAAACCAAAGACTATCCAGGATAGTCTTTGGTAAAACCCATTAGCGCGTTAACAAAAATAGAAATACTTTCGCTAATTCCATAAACAGAAAAATAAATATGTACGTCAATTTCACATGAATTATATGGATGGTTCTTATACGTTTGGTTTATCGATTTCGTAATTACTGTTGGCCGTTTTTGTTATTGCTTTATTTTATTCAATAATTTTTTTCAGAACGTTTGTTGGTTTATTCGCCGCTTACCTGCGAATTATATGAATAACGCAACCGAAATAATCGCAAATCCTCGTGCACCTGAATCCATAAACAATAGCCGTGCGCTACCGCGCGCGGTACCGTTTGACGCCAAATTTTAAATACTTTAACTCATGTGCCTTTTAGTTTCAGTATTATTAGTTTACCAACATTATTAGGTAATGCAAATCTATTTTATGCCACAAAATCCCAACTTTATTTACCTTAGGTACATACAACTTATGTACAAGTAATTAATTTTGCTATTTGTGCATTTTGAATTTTGTTTCGATGTTGTTTTTTTTAAATAAACTCTTACAACATTTGTTTAACGTTTTTAAGTGCTTAAGATAATTTACTAAATCTGTTAGATTGAGAATAGTGAAGAAATCATAGGGTTCTAAAATTGTAAGTTCTGTAATCGTCCCTTTTCAGGTAGGTAGTAACGAAAAATTCTGCATACAAAATTTAAAGCATTATTCCAATAAAAGGCTTCTTTTAAGTCTGACAACACTGCCTGTTAACAACTTCTACTTAGGACAGGTAAATATTCGGTATGTACTTTTCATCTCTCTCTTACAGTAGGTTGTAAGAAGCTGTTTCTTTTCATACTAACTATCGGTACCTCTAAAATTGTAAATTCTTTGCTAGACAACACACAATACTTGACTACTTTAAATTGCAATACTTTGCCCCTCTTCCCTATATTATATACTCTTTGGTAATAGGAAGGAATCACAGGGTGGCATATTCGGCGAATAGGGAGCTTGCGAGAACACTGCGATGTTTTTAGAGGTCAAAAACTGCGACACACTGAAGGCACGATGTCATGGAGCATTGTCATGATGAAGGATCCACGTTTTGGCAATCTATGAACGGACTCTAATGACTTGTTTTCGTAGCCGATCGAGTACTTTCAGGTGGAAACATTGGTTGATTGCGTTAATCGCGTACCGCTGTTCAATATTACGTTGTTCCATATTCGTGACACGCCTTACAAACACTTGTCGAAAACACAACACAGCTGGAGAACTAACGAACGTACGAAAGTCGCGAGCACATGTATCGATAGAGGAGGGATGGGAGATTAATTGCGACAGAACTGTGAGGTTCGCATTATAAAATAAGTCTCATTACTTATTGGTCATACCTCGTAGTAAGTACCTAGTAGCATTGACTTTATACACTATAAAGTCAATGGTAGTAGTAACAAGCTAAGTAAACTTGAAGCAAAAGAGACAAAATAGTACCTAATTGATTGTGAGAAAAATCCTAAAAAGAAACAGAAACCGCCTGTTTTTTAATTCAAATTCAAAAATTTATAGTTTCTTTATTATTATATGTCTGCGTTTTTATTAAATATGGCTGTTTGAACGTGGTATTTTAACAAAATACGGAATTACCTACTAGATTTTTCGGTCGATCGATTGGATATCGCCGCAGGTGCGGATAGGGATGCAATAAATACTTTGAATTATTAATGAAATATTATCGATTGCCCAATCTGCGTCTACTTCTTCAATAAACCCTCCTATACTTAATTTAAACATACATTGCACATTTCAGGTAGGTTGCCCTACATTGAACCACTTTTCCATGATTGTCTGCCTTCCACTTCGTCCTATTTACCTTAATT
This sequence comes from Pyrocoelia pectoralis, assembly GCA_036250285.1. Lineage (NCBI taxonomy): Eukaryota > Metazoa > Arthropoda > Insecta > Coleoptera > Lampyridae > Pyrocoelia > Pyrocoelia pectoralis. The sequence continues at coordinate 14,343,781 of CM070075.1, forward strand.
CATCGCTTGTCTATACCCTCATCGTCGTTTCTGTGTGTTTTGGTAATCGTGCTAGTATAACCAGATTGATTGACTTGTAGCGGATTACATATTCTTCCACTACTTCTTTGGGGAGAGGAATGAGGAACGAACAAGGCATAATGGAATATATGGCGAAAAAAGCACTGAGCAGATATGGACGACACATTTCCAGAGGCTGCTGAATAGTGGGAAAGAGGAGAGCATCGAGAGCGAGAAAGACAGAGCAACCGACGTAGCCAGCAAAGTAAACCCCCCAACCAGAGCAGAGATTATGGAAACAATAGAAAAAATGAAGAACGGCAAGGCACCGGGAGCAGATGGCACAGAGAACTCACAAAACACGGGGGAGAAGCGGTAAAGGAGAGAGTATGTGACATCATCAGAAGAGTGTGGGACCAAGAGAGAATACCCAATGAATGCAATAAAGGAGAAACAGTCTTAATTAATAAAAAGAAAGGAAGCGATGAAGAATGCGCGAACTATAGAGGGATCACGTTGTTAAGTTCCGTGTATAAGGTATTGACGACAATAATACACATCAAATTGATAGAAATCACAAGAAAGTATACTAATGAGTGACAATACGGTTTTGTCAAAGGAAAGACCACAGTAGACGCGATACACGTGTTAAAACAATGCAAAAGTGCCATGAGCATGACATAGACCTGCACCTACTGTTTGTGGACTACAAGGAGGCATTCGATATATGGTAAGAAGAAAAGAGCTGTACAACATATTAAAAGAAACGATGACACCAAGGAAATCGCGGAGACTTATCAAGATTACGCTGAAAAACTCCAGAGTAAAAGTATGAACACCAACGAGTAGAACACCACAATTCCAAACTAACAGGGCTGTCAGACAGGGGGATGCACTGTTCGCGGCATTGTTCAACCTTGCGATAAATAAGATAATCAGAGTAATAGCATGCGAATGACTAATAACGAAGAAGGAAACGGGAATAATCGTGTACGCTGACGATATGGTAATAGTATCGAGAACGAGCAAGAGGGATGAAAGAGGTATTCAGAGAAATGACAGTAGCCGAAAAACTGGGATTGAAGGTGAATGCCAGCAAAACGAAATACATTAATGGCCAGTTGCACTGTACAAATTAAGGCATGCTTAAGTTAAGTACAGCTTAAATGCCATAGCAATCATGGCATTTAAGTTCTGCTTAACTTTAAGCATTACTTAATTTTTACGGTGCAATTGGCCATAAGTGTAGCAGAAATGAGGCGCACGTGAGGAAAAGGCTACCCTCTCCAATATGTTGTCTGATTAATTTGACACAATTCGTGGAAATATGTAAACCATCAATCTTTATGGAAATTCATATACCACATACCTACACAATATTGTTGATTTGCTGCTAACCATGAAAACTAGGGCTTATTTTGAGCATCTGTCTAGGACAGCAAGACAATTCAAGCTTCATTGTTGGGTGGTAGATGTTCACGTCCTCACAATCATGAAGAAACATAACCAACTATTTTAAAAATTCCTTTATAAAATTTTACAAATAAATTATAATTGACAAAAAAATTAATAAATTGATGATTTTCCACATGCATAAAATTACAATAATCTACATTACTGTGTAAAAGAAATTAAAAAAGTATAAAATGTACAATAAATTACTAAAAAAATCACTATTATATGAGTGTTGATTAATTTAATTACCATGTAAAGGGTGCACGTTCACGTAAAATTCGTACACCATACTTTTCCCATTCATTGGAAGTAATCCAAAGTTCATGCGCAGTTTCTAAACAGGAAATTATAGACGCACCTTTCCATGCAGCCATGGCAGGATCCATATCACGTGGATTGGTAATGATATCCAGTTGTTCTAATTGGAGAAAATTTAAAGCCTTTTATAAGTATTTTTCATAAAAAAATTCACCTGCTCTATATAGGTAAGGTATTTGTAATGAAATTCTGTTTTGCAACCACGTTCCTATACCGGAAAACTTCATGCCTCCACCAACTACAAGAATACAACCATACATCTTCCTTTTAAGATCTTCGTTTGCTTCAAAATAAAGAACATTGCATTCAAGTTAAACCAACATCATCAAACTTACGACATCTATCAATGCTTTGCAGAACAGCTTGATCTAACCCTAAAATTTGGCCAGGGTTAACAATAAAATCTCTATCAGAAGATGCGGGAGTAATATCAATGGCATCAACAACGATATCATCATCATTCACGTTATTTCCTCCTCCACCTTGTTCTAAATAAGCATCATTTAACATATCCGATGATGGCTCTAAATTTTCCTTCATCCCTTTCCTCTTAAAGTCTACAAATTAAGAATGACAATAATTTCCCAATAATTACATACCCTCGTTTCTCTAAGGTAATTCTCATCATGTGGATCTTCCGGATCACCTGTTGAACGTTTCTGAGTACATACCGTTTTACTTCCAGTTATGCCAAATAATTCGGGACTGAACAAGCTTAACGGTGCTACTATACATTCATCGCCAACTTGTATAGTGTATTGTAAAACTGGCTTTTGGGGTTGTTTTAATACAAACGTTTTTTCTAAAGATCCGCAAATGTCCTGTTACAAACTCAAAAGAGTAAAAGTGGAACATTTTTTATTCAAAACATAACTACCAAATTAACGTGGCAAAATTCTTCTTTTAATTTTCGAAGTAACATTGTATCTAACTTATTGGCGTCATTACAAGTTTTATATGGAAAGGCGCATTTTTGAAGTAGCCAATAAAATACTTGTGTAATATCTGCCCCTCCGTAATCTAAACGTACCTGAAACGATAGATTGTTTATTTGTGAACAACCCTTGAGCGTCTATACTCGTGTATTAGGATGACAAATGCCATCTTCAACACAGGAAACTGAAGTCTTTTGATCGCCCACATCGACCACACAGGCATAACTTAAACCAGATCCAAAAGTTGCTGCAACATGATCCTGTACAAAAATGGCTGTTCATATAAATAAATTTCTCAGTTGGTCTTTTTAATTTAGAAAACTATTAAGACAAAGGCTTGAACTTGAATGGCCTAATGCTAGATGTGGCTTTAGGTCTAACTAAGCATATAGTTGGTGTACAGTTTTAATAAGAATCGTTGATTTCAATATGGTTCATGATGGATAAGGACTCATCTAGTTTTACCATGTTTGATACCTTATCTTCACTAAATAATACTTCGTTACCCAAATCAACCTAATAATGTTTGCCATAAGCAAAACTTGTGCTAGTTTATAGCCTTATCATTGAATTGTTCTGAGAACTAGAAATCTGTTTAGCAAAACAGTGGAGGATGCAATATTCTCCAAGAATAACTGGAAAGACAGAGATGAGGTTAATTTAGAACAAGGAGAAAAAATAAACGTTAAAACAAATTGATTTAAAACGTAAATTATTTAAATTTCCAAGTTTAACAAAGAATTTTAACACAAAAAATTGAGCACGTTTGTGCAAAACCCGCGTTGATCACCGTTTGGAGGCATGGGCGCCGGAAGTCCTAAATTTAGGGGGGGGGCGCGATGAAATTATCAACCAATATCTCAATATCTTTAATAAAATTTTAATATCGACATAGATACAAACATTACCTAACTTTAATTTAAACGTGTTCACTTATTTCTGATCAGAAGAAAGCAATGAAATATTCGTTCTTGTTTCTGAAAATCGGTTAATAACCTTTTTAATAAAACATTTTTTATTTTTATTAACAAACAATCTATGTACACTGAGCACACAAAGCCCAGTCAACCTCTCTTCGAACATAGTGGACCGCAAGTCCGCAACCATGTTTTCACTAGTTTAAAAGTAGGTATTAAATGATCTTTCAATATTTGTTGTTGTTGGAGGCAGAACCAGAAAAGTTTCCAGATAATAACTGGCTAACTTTCGCTCCTGTATCTGCGTTTCCTTCCATTGTACATATACGACAAATGTTCCAGGGCACCCCATATTTCTTTAAAATTTTTATGGGAGCGTTTTTTTTTCAATTAAGAATTGGCAACTAATTGTAGAATAAAATCAAAATTAATTTGAACTAATTTTATTTAGTTTAATTTATTTTATATTCCCAATTTGTATCCAGGGAGGGGCAAATGCCCCTCCTTGCCCCCCCTTTCCGGCGCCCATGTGGAGGCCATAATAGCATTCTACAGCGCCCCATACAGTCGCTTGAAAACGCGAATATCATGTGACCCACATAACACTCACTGTTGTTAAAATATGTCAAATATAAGTGACAGCGAAGACAGTGACGACGATGATTAATTTGTTTTTAATTGCATTTCTTTTTAAATTTTAACGTTAACTTTATTTAAAATACATATAAATGTGGGTACGGCACTGGCATTTTCCTTAATTATTTTCTCTTGTATCTATTTCTTTTTTCTTCCATTCGAAGAACAAGAATAGAAACCTTTAAAATGATTTGATTGGCAGGCGTGTTTTTACATGACACGGAGTCTTAATTGTTGTTTTACAGTAGTTTGCAATCATAAAAATAGTATTATGGATTACCACACCACAGGTTTTTAGATTTGAGCACCAAAGATTACTTAAAAGAATAAACTTGCAAAATGTATTATCTTAACAGTTCGAGGAACGCGAAAGCCTCAAATCAAATTATTTATCATTGGTTGCAATCGCAACACGAACACACGATGTTCCCCATTCCACTGCGACTAAAATGGCGTAGCCAGGTGAATTGCTGGTTTCCCCCACTCTTCTAATCGTTGTGTAGTGTGCGTGTCAAAAACCTGCGATTCCCCTAAATGACCCTGTATTACAGTTTTGTATTTTCATGTTTTCAAGAAGTGATGTAGGAGGGGTTCTGGATAAGTCACTAGATTTAGTAATTTTTCTTAGGTTGGTAGTACTGGTCACTAGAAGTCACTAGATTTTCAAGGCCACGGCCCTGGTTTGTAACAGGTATTGAACAGGTAAAACAGGTAAAACAGGTATTGAACAGGTAAAACAGGTATTGAACAGGTAAAAACAGGTATTGAACAGGTAAAAACAGGTATTGAACAGGTAAAAACAGGTATTGAACAGGTAAAAACAGGGCCGTGGCCTTGAAAATGTAGTGACTTTGCTAGTGCCGAGTACTATCAACCTAAGAAAAGTTACTACATCTAGCAACTTTTTGGTCCTGAACCCCCCCTACATCACTACTATTTTATGTTACCGTTTTCTTAAGTGATTTGAGCTGAATGGAATCGTGTATTACACAGACGGCTCGAAAACCACAAAGGGCACTGGCTCTGGAGTATACGGGAGCAATGGACGGGGCTGCAGAATTTCTGTAAGCCTAGGACAACAAGCGACCGTATTCCAAGCCGAGGTATATGCAATCCTGACGGCGGCTGCTCAACTATTAGAAGAGAACCTTATTAAAAGGAAAATGTTTATAGTGACAGACAGCAAAGCAGCGATTGCAGCAATAGACTCATATGTGGTCAATTCGGGGCTAGTCCTTGAATGCACACAAATGATAAACGCACTAGGTAAGTGCAACTCAGTCACACTAGTGTGGGCACCTGGGCATGCGGGAATCGCAGGTAACTAGGTTGCTGACGAGCTTGCGAGAATGGCAAGCGCAAAATCACTCATAGGACCCGAACCGGCTTGTGGGATTACTTATAACACAGTCAAAAAGGAGATTCAAGCAATACTCACGAAAGAGCATTGCAGACATTGGTCGAAAATCCCAGGACAGAGTCATTCCAAGATCTTCCTGGAAACCCCAAACGGGGACCTAGCTACGTCCATCTTAAAGTTAAGCAGGACGAAGATAAAACTTGCGACAGAAATGGTCACTGGCCACTGTCGCATGAACAAACACCTGCACAACATGGGACTGACTGAAAGCCCGACATGCAGGGGTTGTGGTGAGGCAGATGAAACGCCCTATCACGTCATTTGCCAATGTGAGGCATTCATAAAGGCAAGGGAACTCCTACTTGGAAAGAAAAAATTACACAAGAGGAAGTAACGAAGATTCGCCCTACTAAAATCCTGGACTTTGTGAAAGATACAGGTATTCTTGAAGGGTAGACAACACCGGGGAGCACAATAGACCAAAAGGCCGCAGTGCGGGAACCTATCGGGACCACCCCCAGAATAATAATAATAATAAGTGATTTGAGAGATATTTGGCGTCGATACCTTTCACCAACATTATGCAAATTGTTAGATTATGCCACTATCCATAACTTCCATTGATTGTATTTTCTCCATTATGGACTTAAGTTTATTTTTCTGTGCACCGATCTGTCACTGAAGATCGTAGACAGAGAAACGATATTTGATATTTGTTTCGTCTTTAAAGGCGATCTGCACTCTAAACCTGATTTCCAGAACCGACAGGCATTGGCGCAGGTTACGAGCGTGCTTTAATGCGCATGTGCCGAACGCTCTTGATGAAAGCAATATTTGGTTTCTTTGTCATTCAAGCTGGCACAAAATAAAAGGCTAATGCTTTATCTACGGAGTGTGTATGATAGAAGGGTGCAACCAATAATAGACACCAATGTTCATTACTGGATTTCCATACATCTAGTGACGGACAGTCGATGAATATGAGAAGAAATTAATTGATAAGGCCTGATCTAACCTAAGCTAATTTGTGCATCCCAGACAGCGCTTTTATTCCTGCTTCACTCACTCTTCCATCTTTCGTCTGAAACACGCACCTTTACCTACATGCGCGAGTAGATTGTGAATCTAGCCCATTGACCAGCGATGTATTTTGTCTTTATTTTTACTGCAGAAATGGCGCAAAAAAGAACTATACCTTGGATCAGATGGGTATTGCAATGGAAACAGTACATAAGGGCGAAAAGATACTGATTGTTGCAAAAAACATTCGGAGTGCCGAGAATAATTTTATACAGGGTGGTCCACTTTTTAGAGGATTAATTTTAAGAGGTGATAGAAAATTGATAAATATTTAAAATATATTAAATTTTAATACATTTGTATGTATGTTCATTACTGGATGTCCAGCATTGGTCTAAAAAACCATGTTTATATTTTAATCATATCTTTCATATTTATGACGTTATTTGTAGCTTTTTCTGCAATTAAGGATTAAGCTGAACCATAGGTCTGTGGCTGAACATAGATATTAAAGAAAATTCTGATGTTAGATTAGGAGTAATCCTGCAAAAACCTAATTTTTCATCCTTAAAGTATCCATAATTGGTGCAATTACGTCAATGTATCCTGTAGAGTGTCGACTATATTATGACAAAAATGATATTATGATGTGCATGTGTTCTCACAAAAATTCTATTTCTTCTGACGATAATACTGCTTTCGTTTTTTGGGGAAATAAGGGAGACAAGACCTATAATCATATTGAAATCACATTGAATTTGAAAAGGTGAACAACTAGTTGAATTTACATTAATTCATATGGAAATCACTGTCTCAGTTTTCATCTGTTATGACAAGTCAGATGGATTATACATTATACCGTAAAGCCTTTTACAAGAGTTCTATATCAAACTTTTACCTGCACCAAGAAGCAACTTGAAAATCCCATATGTATTAATAGCAGTGTCACCAATTCCCTTAAATGTGTCCTGTTGTAAACATCAGGAATGATCAATACAGCTTTATAATTATTTAATTCCTTTTTCTCTATATTTAAATATGTCTGCAAAGCGTACATCCAAATAGTTTCTAAATCAGCTAGAATAGAAGTGATAGAACCACCAGCTCCTGAATGAATATTAAAATCTCCACGTTTATACGGAAAATGTATGTTAAAATGTTCATCAATATTCATACGTAAAATCTACAAAAATTTCAACTTTATATGTTCCTTATTTAGCAATTAAAACCTACATCATTTCCAATGACTTCATCTCCTTCTGGTTTTATCCATTCTCCACCACTATTGGCCAATACTTCGGCATGCGAGCGTCTATTAAATGCCGCAATTTGTTGGGGTGGTGTCGCATATCTTCGTCTTCCATCTGATTGCAAACAAGATTGTAATGTATGCGAAACAGCTAGCCGTGCCTCCTCAATCTCTTGCGATTGATTCTACAAATTTGCCATTACGCTACAGTAAAGTATGTATTTTAATTTACATCGAGTCGTGGTGGAAGAAACGAATCTTTGTAAAGACCACCACCTGGATATCGTCTACGAGCAATTGCATGAAGAACAGTTATAGGATTCAAATCTGATGCCCTACCAATTCGCAGGTTTAATGAACCCGGATGAATTACTATTATGGATTTTGAATGATAGAACTAAAATATATTTAGAGATTAAGAATAAGTTACGATTACATTACTTCTGGTTGTGGTGTGGAAATCATTTGTAATGGCATAATTTTTCCCTGCAAACATGTAATGAATACTGAAATGGCTCGGATTAGATGACATAAACGTCCTTTAGGAACAAGCCATTTCGACAAACAGTGAGGTGGTCAAGATTATTGTAAATTAGCCATAATGTTTGATTGTTTGAACCTATAACGTTTTTGTATATAAACAATACATTTTTGGAGGTTATGCGTGGTTATGTGCTGGAGTATTCAATGACCTGAAGTTAGTGTCTGTTATCTGTCTCTTGTAGCGTTAAAGTAAGCGTACGCGTATTCTAACTATCCGGAGGTTATTTCATACATTATTGTGCACAAGTCGTGCTTTGTGGTACTGTGTCATAATTAATCCAATTACGTTTTCATACAAATGTAGTTGTCGCTGTAAAACATGCTATGGCCATTCAAACTGTGATAAACTTTATTCGTTATTTCATTTTGCGGATGGGCACTGCTCACGTGGAAATTTTGTTTGTACAGGGTGGCCAAATTGCGATGTTTTAATAGGGAACACAGTGTGCCAGCGTGTGAGTTCAGTGTAGTAGTGTATGTGTGTGTTACCATTGGTTCATTTGGTAAGAGTTTTTATATAAGTATTTCATTGTTATTGTTGTTTTTTAGTTGTGTTTTGATTCTTGACCGAGTCCGGGGGGTATTTCACTAAGGGCGGATTGTACCAGAGTGGTTGAACCACTGACCTGTATCATAAAGGACTGAGCATTCTTCAATACAACATTGAAGCAAACAAGCCCCACCTAAACTTTAGTTACTGCTGGTGCCAACTAGTGCGTTAGTTATATAATGATGGTAGCATTGGTAGCTCGGTATTTATAATAGGTGTTTTCTTTTTGCATTTTGTGGTACACTTAAGGCACCTCTGTCAATACACACCATTCGTTTTATAAAAATAATTTGACTCAGTTCTCAATAACCCTATTCGTTTTAAAAGCTTTATTTAAGTTTTATATTAACCTGAGGCAGAAATGTCTACATGACGCAAGGTACTTCAATCACGTGATAATTGTGCATTTGCCTAACCCTGTGGCACACCTGTGGTGATGCAAAAAGAAAACACCTAATGTGTTGGTAGTACTGGTATCAGCTGGTACAGCTTAACTTGTTCTAACACTTCTAACCTATATGCTTAATCTGGTGAAAAGTAGTACAATTAAAGAATCATAATCATTTAAAAACGTAAAGTATTCAAAATTGTATTTCATTGCAATGCATAAACGTAGTTTATACTACGCATGAAACAAGGTTATGTTTATGTAAACAAAAATATTAGTTACAGTGTTACCAACAATCACCAACACAACAAACCTAAATTACCAATTGGCACCTTAAAGTTGCGGTTTTCGATTTGCTTCAAAAGTAGTGGAGGGGATCATTAGAATGCTCAGTCCTTTAAGATACAGGTCAGTGGGTTGAACTCATAGGCATATTTGAACTTGGTTTAATAAGAACATTTCTTTGTACTTTTCTTATTAAACCAAGTTCAAATATGACTATGAGTTCAACCCACTGACCTGTATCTTAAAGGACTGAGCATTCTAATGATCCCCTCCACTGCTTTTGAAGCAAATTGAAAACTGCCATTTTAAGGTGCCAATTAGTAATTTAGGTTTGGTTGTGTTGGTGATTATTGGTAACACTGTAATTAATGTTTTTGTTTACATAAACATAACAATAGGTGTTTTCTTTTTGCACCGCCACAGGGTTAGGTAAAGTTACAATCATCACGTGATTAAAGTGCCTTGTGTCATGTAGACATTTCTGCCTCAGGTTAATATAAAACTTAAATAAAGCTTTTAAAACGAATAGGGTTATTGAGAACTGAGTCAAATTATTTTTATAAAACGAATGGTGTGTATTGACAGAGGTGATTTAAGTGTACCACAAAATGCAAAAAGAAAACACCTCTTGTTTCATGCGTAGTATAAACTACGTTTATGCATTGCAATAAAATACAATTTTGAATACTTTACGTTTTAAAATAATTATGAGTCTGTAATTATACTACTTGTCACCAGATATTAAGCATATAGGTTAGAACAAGCTAAGCTGTACTAGCCAATGAATAAATAGTGTCATTCATTGGTACTAGCTGATACCAGTACTACCAACACATTATAAATACCGAGTTACCATCATTACATAACTAACGCACTAGTTGGCACCTGCAGTAACTAAAATTTAGGTGGGGCTTGTTTGCTTCAATGTTGTATTGAAGAATGCTCAGTCCTTTATGATACAGGTCAGTGGTTCAACCACTCTGGTACAATCCGCCCTAAGTACATTTAGTACACCTACTGCCGGGTTTAGCTTATACCTACTGTTTGATAATGCCTATGACTGCTCGATACTGCCTATGACTACCTACCTGATACTGCCTATAACTGCTCAGTACTGCGCGGTACTGCTTGCTACTGCCTACAACTATGCTCAATACTGCGCGGTACTGCTTGCTACTGCCTAATAACTAAGAGGTCTCATTTCTTACTCTTTTTATTATTATTATATTATTAAAAGTGAGAAATAGACCGACTAGTACAACTATTTCAGACTGTCGAGCGTATTTCCTGTATTTAACTAAATAAAATTTGTACACCTACTGCCGAGTTTAGTTAATACTGCCTGTAACTGGTTGATATACTGCCTACAACTGCTTGACACTGCCTGCTACTGCTTTTGACTGCTCGTTACTGCCTACGACTACGACTGCTCGATTCTGTCTACGACTGCTCGATACTTCTAGGACTGCTCGATACTGCCCGCGCTACTGCCTTACATTTGTACACCTACTGCTTATAGTGAAATACTCCTCGCCTAAGCGTCTTAGGAATAAGTGGGCAAAACGTTGACTTTTTCAACATTGACACGGCCCTACCTCAGAAGTCGTTTTTATCTTACTGAGTCTGACCGTGGAAGCTTCCGTTCTGATATATCGCTGGAATCAGACAAAAATTAGCCATTTCTTTATGCCATTAGCATTAGGCAACTACGCGTTTCATACAAAACATACAACTTTATGCTATAACTCGCATTTCAAGAATATTTATGAAGAATTGACTACACCACTGCATTCTTATCAAAAGAGTGCCTGAAGAATGTTTTTTTTTGTTTCTATTCGAGAATGCGAGGTTAATGTTTTCATACGAACTATAGTTTACGAGATTCCCTATTAAAACATCGAAATTTGGCCGCTCTGTACATGAAGCTCATAAGTCTCTTATTCCAACACCTCCGATAATTGCTATAAATATTTCTCCCCCCTAAATCACCATAGGGAACCTATAGCCTATACTTACTTACTTCAAAAGTTTAGTTTTCTGCTGTCGCGGCACTTTACGCACGATACTGATGGTATCAAAATTTGCAACTGGTCTAAAAAGTTCCTGAAAGTCTATTCCTAGTTTTTAAAAGTAATCCTTCCCTATCAATTTTTGATTAATACGATGATCTGTCCTGTTTCGTTTTGATCTTAAAAATCCATTTGCTTTCTATTACTTTCTTATTTTCAGAAAGTTTTTAATTGTCCATGTCCCATTTACAATTAGACCTTGAAGTTTCTTTTTCACGAGCTTTCCCGCTTCCTCTTCTGATTTTTTAGAACATTATTTTGAAAAGTGTTGTGTGTTCCCATCAAAAAAAGGGATCGATTTTATTGTAAAGTGTCCTTTATGTAAACTGACAAACTATCATTGTAGTTAGTATAATATTGCTTTAGTTATTGTTATGTTTCGGAAATGACATAAAATTCGCTTAAACATAGTATATTTCAGTCACCAATTGACAATATAACAACATAAGGAAAATTATCGAAAGTATGAATGAAAGTATAACCATAATATTGCAGAGAGTTGAGTTACATTTACTTCTTCTTCTTCTTCAAGTCGGTTTTCTTTGGTTTTTTTGATAACAGTTTCTTTAGAAATCTGTATGTAGCTCGAATAGTGAAGTACAAAATAAGTATAAGTGAAGAAATAATGAATAACATAAAAGCGATTACATCCAAAAGTATACGTTGATACCAAGTGAGTTGATTAGACGCACACTGTAAATGAAATGCTCCATTATGTCTCATTACATATTCGACCCAATACGTAGCCATATCTAATGGTGCCAATGGTTGATCATGGAGAACGTCGGACCTAAGTTTTGCATTATTTCGGTACCTGAGATGTGAATAATATTTAAAATTCATATGAACATTACGTTAAAGTACTTACATAGGATTATTTGTGACTTCCAATAAAGAATTTTTTAAGGATTCTGATGTTAGATCTTCGTAGCCAAGTCTGACGCCATAACCTTTATTCACACTGTCTGCTACATTAGATTCCTGATCAGAGAAAAATGGTATACCAATGATCGGTACTCCGTAATGTAACGCTTCTATTGTGCTTAAGCGACCGCCATGGGTGACAAAAGCTTTCACATTAGGGTGAGCTACAAATTTAGTTAATTACATTAAATAACCATCACGAAACCTTAATTACCTAAAATATCTGTTTGTGGAAACCATTCATTTACCAAGACATTGGGCGGTAATTGTGAGAAGAATTGTTTTTCAAATTTCCATATGACCTTCAGATTCACTTTGGCAAAACACTTTATTATTTCTTCTAACTTCTCCTTCGGCAGATGAGAGCTTTTAACATTGGTACCTAGACTGAAAAGTATCGCACCTTCCGAAGCGTTATCCAAAAATTTTTTTAAATCGTCGGCAAGAGGCTTTGGTTTTTCAACGTGAAAACCTCCTATTTGTATCATATTTGGTACATATGGTCGGGCGCCTTCTATTGCAAAATGCGAATTTAGTAAGATTAAGGATACGTTATCGACTAAAGTCTGAAGGGGGGGCGCTTTCGGAAAATATTTTGTAAGAAGTTCTTGCTGTACATTTTCGTTTATAAAGTGATCGACTAAAGTAAATGAAATACTCCAAAATGCGTTGCTCATACGCTGAATAAAATTCATGTCATCGGGATAGGTTACAAATAAATTTGGAACATAACTGTACGGTGCTGGGTTTCGTGTAATTTTATTTGTAAGCTGGGAAGCTCCAATTGAGCTAAACACAATGACGGGTGCCTGAAAATGATGAGCAATTCCAAGGAAAGCCTCATTCATTGACCAATTCAAGATAATTAAGTCAAAGTGTTCCGATAATAATTGTTTATAATTTGGATGATTCAAAAATAACTCGGCAACTTCTTTGGCGTTTTTTATACTGTACGTCATTTTATCGTACATCGATGCTTTGTGGCCGCTAACAAGTTTTGGTACAATGTATTCTACAATAGGTGTCAGTAAATTTGAAAATATTTTTTAATTAGGTAGGTAACTTACTTTCCTTGTACTCCAACATTCCTGTTATATCAAGGTCTTTATAATTTTTGATCTTTTCCTTGAATGGAAATGGACTAACCATCGTGACCTCATGACCTTTTTTTGCTAGATTCTTTAATAAAGTGCTACCTAATATATGATGACTTTTGCACGGAAAATGAAAGATAGCTAAAATTTTCGCACCGAACGCACCGCATGATAATGATGATAATAATAAAAGAACGGTTAAAATATTCATATTAATATTGTTGTAACGAAAACAAGTTTACGGCTCGCGTGTTTCGTGTAACTGATTAGGTGAGGACACTTGAAATAACCTCGAACACATATCAGCATATCGTCACATAAATTTTCATAGCCAATAAGAGTACAAGTATGGTGTTAATTGGCGGGGAGGTATAAACAGAGACATGGTGTTATCATTTTTGTATGAGTATTAGAATGAACTGATAAGGTATTTATAGAAAAATTCCTTAATGAGGATCAGTGACATGACAGTGACACTTCAAAACGTTTTCCACAGGAGCGTACGCAGGTTTTCGTTGGGGGGGGGGGGGGGGGGGGGGGTAAAAAGAAAATAAATGGAAGCATTTTTTTAAAATAATAATAATCTAAATAACAAAGTTAAGACGTCTAGAAGAACGCGCAGACGATTGATTATTTCTTCGGGATCGATTTTAATTGATCTATTGATTTTAATTTATAAGACAGGGCGTGCTTAACAATTAAGTTGATAAGGTTAAATAAGATTTACCGAAATGCTGACACTATGTAAACGAAATTGTTAGATTTTATTCCCGCTTATTCAAACTATGTACTATAAAACTGTTATCGGTTTATTACGGACGTTCCGAGGGGTGTTTCACTCTTGTAAAAATGTACATGTATTGCAACTAAGTATAAAAAAGCGAAAATCAATTCCTTTTGACTGCTTTTATTTATTTTTTTAATAGTTTGAAACAGTTTTCAATATTCAGTTTATCTTCTCGCCTTAGGCGAAATGGTGCGCTCCCATTCAGTTGAATTGGGCCATAAAAAATGAACGTTTGTTCTACTATTTGGATGTCGTCATCTTTCGGCCAAAGGCATTCATCTAGAATTTCATTCTGATAGTTTTCTGGTCGACAATGTTCACGACATTCCCAATGTACCATATGTCATATTGTACGGCATAGTATTCGTCCAAAGTTATTTGAATTTGTCTTGAAATTTCTTTCTCTCAAAAAGAATAATACAAAAGGCTGGAGTACCATTAACAAGCGGTTGCGCCATATAGATATAAGCATTATTAGCAATATTTCTGGTTTTTATAACATTTGATATGTCTTGCACAGAATTTACAGGGTACTGATTTAGAATTGGAAAACCTGTTTCCTTTGACGTAAGTGGGATACAGCCCACGAGTTGATTGGTAGCCGTTTGGTCCTATGATACAAACACATGAGGAGGGTAATTTCTTTTGTTTAAAAATTCTTTCAGTTTTCCAAATTGTATATCGCATTCGGAAAGTTACCAAACAA
Organism: Pyrocoelia pectoralis; assembly: GCA_036250285.1. NCBI lineage: Eukaryota > Metazoa > Arthropoda > Insecta > Coleoptera > Lampyridae > Pyrocoelia > Pyrocoelia pectoralis. Next base: position 14,359,017 of record CM070075.1, read on the forward strand.
TGACAGAGTTCTATTCAAAGTTGCTAATGATGGTAACGCATTGGAGGTGGTCGCACACTCGTATGCTATGTGCCCAGCAGTGAGAAAAATATACAAACAAAATTGTTTATACTCATCGTCATCACTATATCTGTTACCACATTTCAATTTCTATCTTTTAATACCTACCATTCTTTATGGCTGCATCCTTTAAGAATCCTTTAACAATTTCTGTAAAAATTAAACATTACCTGCATTTTCAATCGTCAGTTTCTCGTTGCTGTTTACAGAAAAACATACGCGACAAAGTGTTTTTTATAGTAAATTTTGTAAGCTATCAATTAGTTTATAGTTATATTAGTTTTCAAAGATGTATTTTTACAATAAAGTGCAACTTGCCAACGATTTATTGTATTGTATTACCTTTGTATATATCTATATAATTATAAAGTATGTACTGAAAATAGGATAATAGCTATTTATGATATGAGTGTTAAAAGTACTGTTTTATTTTGTGTACCTACCTATGTAAAAAACATGAGACCCTGAAAAAGTTAATTTTTTGGCGGGGATTATTGGAGACGGCAATTTGAATGGAAATAATTATTCAGAAATGCTCGTGCAAACTTTGACAAATTTATATCCTGATCCAGCAGACCCACAAGATCCAGCGAACATCATATGGTTTCAGCAAGATGGAGCACCGCCACATTATCTAATGATTGTCCGGCAGTTCCTCGACCTAACATTTCCAAACTGGTGGATAGGGAGATCAGGAACAATAGAATGAGCAGCACAATCATCTGGTCTTACGCTATTAGACTTCTTTTTATGGGGATATGCAGGGCCTATTTTGTAGCCAGGGGCGCAGAGGTTTTGGGCCGCACGAGGTTAAGCCCAACAAAATTTTTTCCCAAACATAATAATAAAAGCCTGAGCAACGTTTTTATACTTAACAAAACTTATAATGTGTAACCTTTAAAGTTCTATATAGTATACGGTACCTATGGTTAATGGATGTGTTTTGTACGTTTTGACAAAATAATCGACTGATTTCGTAGTTGTACTTGTATGAGAGTTTGTATGAGAGACGTATAAGGCGACAATTTTGAACATCCACAACATTAAGGTTCCATGTTCTTTTTTTTGTTTTTTACATTATCTCTAGACTTAAATTCAGATGAGTTTTTTTAAATCCTAATTATTGCATTATATTTGAAAGCAATAACATTAGCAATGAAGCGATCTTTTAAATGATGTAAACTTCCTATTTAAACATTTAGGGGTTGCAACCCACACTATTTATAAGGGTGTTAAATTTATGGATTATTATTCCTATAAAACCCATTTATTAGCAGATACGTTATTTTATTATGATTTGGTAGGTATATAGAGTTGATTTAATAGTTCAAGTAACTTACATTATACAACGATAATGCGGTTGTGAAACTTTTTTAAACAAACAAAAGTTCATTATGTTTCAAAGGCCCCTTTAAGCCGTTCCAAAACTTGAGCTATAAAGTTCAGTAAACCGACAGCGCACGTGGAATTTATGCAAATAGAAGGTAATGAAGAGCGGTAATACTATAATATTGTGGGTGTTCGTATTATTAAACCGAACCAAACCAAATCGGATGCAATCAAGTTTGGAATTCAATCGAAAGCGCCCACATCAACCACGAATTTCCATCATCTTTGTCTTTGTTGGTTCACACGTCGGTTTATTCGTATTGCTCAGTAGGATACCGACTACTATACTTAAAATTATTATATTTTGTACGATTCAGCAACCTCAAAAGTTTCAAGCCTCGGTTGGTTAACTTTAAGTAGTAAATCAATATTGTACTTTGTTAAAAGCAATTCAAACTCGTTTTTGTTTATTTTGAAGATTATTATAGTGTTATCGACAATGAAAAGCTGTTTACGTGTATGAAACATCAAAATGTGTTTAGATTTTTGTTTATAAAACGCTTCGATTTATAACCACGATTATATTTTCATTTGAAATTGAAAAACACATCATTCTCTGGTATTTTTTCTAGTTTACTTTTAATTTAGTAGTAGACTCTTTGAACACAGAAACTTATTACAAGAACGCGTGCAATTTTGGCTCTAGGTACCTACCTTTTATTTTTTTGAGCATGAGTTTCAATTTTGTGCCAGTAACGATAATGATATCGCCCATTTATCTTCTCCACCATTGTAGATGTACGTAAATATTCATTGATGTTGTTTATGTCATAGGACGAGGTAGTTATGAAAGAATTGACCGAAGCGAGTTTTCGTCTAATACTATATCGTGCACCTCGAGCTCTCCGGTTCAAGGATTTTAAGAAAACACAACTCGAAATTATTCAAAATACATTGACACCGGGTGTTTAGCAAGTTCTTTTAATTACAGGTAACAGGTTACAATTGGTAGTACTTCTGTTACATCGAAGGTATAAGACGATGGTGGTTCTAAAACACGTCGTACAGATATGCAATTTTGCCCACTCCAAGAAAAGAACATAATCATAAGAACCTACTTAGTACTTAGTTGCTCTTTACAGGGAATAGTATTTGTTAATTGCTTTTCTGCACTATCGACTTAATTATGTTGTGTTATATCTTGTAAAATTGGCAAACAAGGTACCCTCAATTGTACAAATAAATACTAGTCTAGGCGCTAGCATGTGTCTCGTGTGCAGTTGTATGTCCCCTAAGTTTTGTTGCGTGGTTTTGTTAAACACTTATAGGAGTATTAAAAAGAATTGGTCACGTAAAATGGCCGCCAAATTGCTAGATTATTTGTTTAAGCGTATCTCCGCATCCAGTGGTCCGATTTAATTTTTTTAAAGCTCATTTTACTCCTTGTTTGGAGGCAAACAAATATTGTCATTACCTCATTACACATTTTTTGTTAAATCCATTAGTTATTGAGATACACTAAGGTTTTGAATATTTCCAGTTCGTCAAGGGATTTACACAATACTTACTCATTGTCTTTTTATTGTAGTTACATTATAATGCAACATTAAGCTTCTTTTTTGTTACCTATAGGTAGATAAATGTCAAGTGAAATAAGATGAGTGACACAGCCAAGCTGTCAATTTTTTAGTGGCGGCTCGTCAGATGACGTTGCTTGATATTTGGACATAGAGTCCCTATTTGGACAAAAATAACATCGAATGTAGGTAAACATTCATGCGCTACTAGATTAAAATGTTAGTTTGCTTTTTGATAGGGATGAAAGAACTGAATTTTTAAGAAAAACGAAATATTATCGTAAAAAGAATGTTTTTAGGATCCCAATAATACAAAAAAAGTTCCATTTAAAAAAATTTAAAGTCGCCATTTTGAAATAATTCGTTCAATTACAAATCTGATATCACCATCGTGTAGAGAATGTCCTGAAACATATTACTGCCAAATATTTTGAAAGTAGTATACCCATAGTGTGACTAAAAAAAAATGAGGCGCTTACTCTGAAACAGGCTGTACAATATATATGCATATACCCCCCCCCCCCCTCAGACAAAATGACACAATGATACAAATGAGGCATTGTTTTTCTTTCCACTCTTAAGGGAGACGGGAGCGGAGAGGGTGGAAAAAATGTTGGAGGAGAAAAAGTAAAAAAAGATCGTTTTTCTCCCTCTTTCCACCCCCAAAAAAGGGGTTGCATTTGGGGGTGAAATTTGCAATTTGAGAATAATTTTTTATGGAGAATCCAAAAGGGCAAAAAATAGGTGTTCACATTTAAGTTTTCAAAACTCACCCCCGCTCCACCCACAGGGGCGTGTGAGGGTGATGTTTACGTATCAATAGGTTTCAAAAAATAAAGGAAACGTGTTTTTCCTTTTTGTAATTGGATGTGTCGTTCTCGAGATATTCAAGGGTGTATATTTTGAGTTTAATGGCGTCCCAGGAAACGTATTTTTTATACCATTTTGTTGTTATTTGGCCTTTTTATGTCGCTTTTAAAAAAATGTTTACTTTAGTCGATTTAGGGATTAGTGTGGTGGTTGGTAATTTCTTATTTTTAAAATGGAAAATTTGATCTAGTCGCCTTTTGTTTTATCCAAATTCTGTCACAAAACACGAATATGGAAGATAATCAAGATAATTTTGTATGTACGCCCCCTGAAATACGTGAATATGCCAAAAATACGGTCGCAATTTTCTTCCTGATAAATCCTTTGGAAAATGTTCTTGGCAAATTTTGTAATTTAAATTGTCGTGCATGACAAGATAATTCCACATCAAAAGCAATGCCAACCTAACAATTTTCGTAAAATCTTCCGTAAATTAATGGTCATAACATCGCAGATGATGACGTCGCGTTCGTTAGTATGTCGATTAAAAGGATCAAAATGGAGGCAAATTACAAAAATATATTTAAAATAAAAACATTCGGGTATAAGCGTGTTTTTTTAATTTTCACTTACGCGCTCATGAAACTCACTCATGCAAAAAGAGCGGATTGAACCTGAAATTGAGATTAGGGATTTAAAAGAACGGTAGCCAACATAATAATCCGGTTTTCAAATCTAACTAAATTTGCAAAGTAAAAATAATAATGCACTATTTTCTTGTAAAAGATAATGTAAAGTTGTAAATTTAGAGAAGGATAATGGAACGTCAATCATTTGCAGTAGACTTAGGAGCAGGAACTTCCTCCACAGTCCTTTCTCGTTTTTTATCTTCCATATACCCTTCTCAGTATTTTCCTTTCCCATATTTCTAGTTTTTCCTCCACCTTCTTATTCATTATCCACGTTTCGCTTCCAAACGTATTTTCCAGCCGTTATTTCGATCTTGCCACCAGCACTATATAGGGACATTTAGTGTGACGTCACACATAGGCGGCAATTTAAAACGGAGTCATAACTTTAAAACTGCCAATTAAATTAGTCCTTATTGTATAGTAACGATAAGGGTCACTTTTTTTAGCGAGCACTTTAAAGTGCCTCCATACGCTTACAAAATCAAAATAAGAAAATCGAAGATACATTTGAGAAACTATGATGTTTTTTTTACACCTTTCAGTCCTGAAATTTACTTTTCTTTCTCAAATAATTTTGTAAATCGATTATAGAAAAGTTGTGGTGAATCTTTTAACGTTGCGCATGCCGTTTATGCATTCCCGTCCTCTCGAACTTAACCTAACTTATTACTTATGTGCTTTGTTTATTAACCCTTGCTTGCTGTCTTACTAAATTTCTATTTTAATCATTAATCTAAGTTGTTATAGTATCTTAAGTAGTTTCGTAGTGTTTTATTAGTGCATATTTATTATTATACACAAGCAATAAGTTAGGTTAAGGTCGAGAGGACGGGAAATGCATAAACATAAACGGCATGCGCAACGTTAAAAAATTCACCACAACTTTTCTATAATCGATTTACAAAATTATTTGAGAAAGAAAATTAAATTTCAGGACTGAAAGGTGTAAAAAAAACATGATAGTTTCTCAAATGTATCTTCGATTTTCTTATTTTGATTTTGTAAGCGTATCGTCGCACTTTAAAGTGCTCGCTAAAAAAAGTGACCCTTATCGTTACTATACAATAAGGACTAATATAATTGACAGTTTTAAAGTTATGACTCCGTTTTAAATTGCCGCCTATGTGTGACGTCACGACTAAATGTCCCTATTATCTGCGTATGCGATGCAGTGGCAGCGCGAGTAATAAATAACTCCTATAGTCTCTAGCATAATACAGTTGAAGAGTTCTGTAGAGAGCGCACCCCCCTGTTTCAGTCCCGTTCGAACTCCAAATGGTTTGAAAAGGGTTTCTTGAGTCGCTCAACGTTTCTTTTACCATCACCCTCTTGTCCCTGCTAATCAAGTCGTAGGCTTGTTTAAAGTCTATACACAGCATGGTAAGTCATCATAACTATTTCTCATTATTTGCTTCACAGTGAAGATCTGATCCACCGTTGCTCTACCCCTGGTATTATTCCCCAATAAACGGTGCTACTTGGGTAATGTGTCATTGGTAATCGCCGTTGAAAGTAGGTAGGTAATACCCAAGCCATGTGGAAGGTAAGATTGTGAGTTGACTACAAGATGGCCGTTAACCTTCAGTTAAAATGAATTATGATAATTTAATGAGGTACTTATAAACTTAAATTATGAAATCTTCAGCAATAGCTCGGCCTTACTAAAAGCTAGGTCAACCTAGATTAAAGATTCAGGTTTCTAACTATTCACTATTTGCTGAGGTTTACTGTGTCATAATTTGAAAATAGAATTCCAACACAATTTTATCTAAGAATAAGGTATGATGGAGGATTGAAACAAAGGTTATTGCTATATACTTTCCAAAATTAATTTTAATGCGAAATACTGCTTTTTCATTCTTTTTAACTGTAAATATTTGTAAAACGAAGTTTTGTGTTACTTGAATTTAGATATTAAGGACTGCGACTCAATTTATTTTCACACTCAAACTTTAAAGTTGAAGGGGTCTAAATGAAATTTTATTTAACCAAGACTCGTATAACCTTAATTTCATAAGTGATCCTTTTATTCACATGACGAAAACAACCAATCTGAGTTCACAAATACAACACAATTTACTGATTTCAGTTCAGTACGTACTTTCAAGTTCTGTTACAGAGCAATTCCAAAAAGAAGTTGATTTCGTACTAGCAAACGCCGCCATTTTTATAATTTTTCCTAACTAGTTACACAAGCAATGTGAAAATCCTCAAAAAAGGAATGTATGCTTAAATTTTATTGCCGAGTTGCAATATCGCTAATGTACACACTATAAATGTTAGAAATTCCCGTTGGCAAAAATAACAAAATATAAATTTGAAATATAAAGTTAATATTAAGTTTCATATATTGGTTCATTACTTAAAATTAAATATTTGCCAAATATTTCTTGATTCATACATATTTAATATGTCTGGTATCATCAGATTACAGCTAAGTATACATACACATTTTCATTTTATGAGTTACATGAGCATTCGACCCATATAACCCTAAAACTTTGTAGAATCCGGTTCAGAATCTACGTCGTTGCATAGATTACGAAGCTATAACACGTGTAGTCCCTTAAATTCACTACTACATTTCTAATCAATAAAGATACAGGAAATCCATGTTGATATCCACAAACCGCAGACATTTTGCACGGAATAGTCTTTTGATTTGCATGTCGAATGTATGTAATCCAAAATCCAAATCATATCGCTTCTTGGTAAATGGAAAAATTGACAGCCTATCTTCTGTTCTGTGTTATGAAGATACGGTTGATGTTTGCTTTTATGTATCCGAAAAGCGATAAAAACGTTTTTGTTTCCCGAAATTAGGTTTCTCGTAAAGATACGATTATTCAAGTAGGTAATTGTGTTTAAATTTCTGATATTTACCTTGCACGATTTATAGTATTATTCTGTAATGTTGTTCATTTTAGTGATTAATGTTCAGCTTTATAAAAGGAATATGTGGTACTAATATGGACTCCCACTTTGTTTTTTGCATCTGCGTTTTACATTTCCATCTGAATATTAAAATAGAATGACAATTTGTTAGGGAAAATGACAATATAGCGAATTTTCGAATATACTGACTTATTTGTTTTTTGCAAACTGACTGTAATCAAGCATATGCGCGTGTCTCAGTCTTGTTTTATGGGCTACTAAATGGACTACTTACCGGTTTATGAACAGAAATTGAACGCATATCCTTCCCTTTTACAGTAGGAACTGAATTAAAGTTTCTTCTCTCGTTTCTTCTGAAAATATTGTTTCACGAAAAATGCATATGGAATCAGGATACTGAACCGCAATTTTCTAATAGTTAAGTGCATAAAATTGCGTAAACATACTCTCTTTACCATACGGCAGATTTTGGTATGCGAATGAATTGACCTAACCATCAGGGGTGAATCCTGATGTTTTTCCATGAAAAAATCAGCATTGAAGGTATTGAGCCCCTCTGCTTCTGCCCATAGTCCACATTATCAGCGATTTCTTTTCGACCTATATCGAAGAGGCAATTTGGCATCTTCTTTGCAACTTTGTTCTATACCTACTATATCCAAAACTGGTCTTGTCTATATTACGCATGACGTTTGTAGGGTATAGGTCTTGAATTATCTGGTGAACGACACGTAACGCGTAGCTGTGTGTAGAAGGGGCCATAACCAAGAAGTTTGGTAGTATGCGAAATATAAAAAAAATTGACTTACTTTGGAAAAAGCGCCAAAATGTAAATAATTTGTTCTCGTTCTCATATATCAACAAACTTAATATTTCTCGTGTAATTTATTTTATTTACTTACTGTGCAATCAAAATCAGACGTGCTTATTGTTTCATTATAAACCAAAGTAATTTAAAGACGCTATTAGTCTACAAAAGTTTATTCAACTGTAACTCTGCACTACGTTTGAGGAAACTGGAAAGCCCTTTTTTAAAATTTAATTTCCGCCCCAGGGGTTGAGGGCATCTTAGCCCAATACGCTTACAAACATCCATATTCGGAGGTACTTTTATCACCACTCTGTCGAGATTTGAACCCGAGACTGCCAGGTGTAGTTTATTGGTATATGAATGAGTACATCCACTACACCATGCACGGTCACGGAAAGCCCTCTTAATTGAGAATTAAATAATAAAACAAATTTTACTGAAGTATTTATTTATTAAAATGGGTAATACTTCTTAAACATTTATTCCACAAGTTCACATGGTGATTGTTACATTAGGAACAATGTTCGTTTTTTTATTTACCTACGACATGGTGGTGAAAACACAAAACTATGATCTAAAAGTTTACGATCTAAGTTCATTCGGCTACGCCAACTGCATTAAATTTTTTTTCTGCGAGGGCTTTTACATCTTCTAACTTAACAATTGTATTGCGTGCAGCGACGTGGTTTTTGACTAGCGCCCATACCTTTTCTATCGGGTTCAATTCTGATGCAATATAAACCGTAATTGCATCAGAATTGCATTAATTTTATAAACTTTCTGGGTTGGCTTATTATTTCAGATCTTATTATAAAGCCCCGGTTTAATGTCTTTTAAACAGCCACTTTCACATTTCTACCTTCTTCCATGACGCTGTGGGCATAGGATGAACTGCGATATTGTGATATGCAGGATTATCCAACACCAACATAGAATTGTAGTCCACATTTGGCAGACATTGTTGAGTCAACCACTTGGTGAAGTTCGCGTGGTTCATATCATCGTGATAATCTCCCGTTTTACGTCCTAAAAACAAAATCATGGTTAGGTACTTATTGCCTGGATTTGAATTTTTTCGTTCAATCAACTAATTAACAAGAATAATAGTTATCTGTTTTGAAAATAATGAGGGGATTGGGAACAAAGCCCTTTGCGGCTGCCAGCATGTAAAATTATCAACAAGTGCCTAAAAGCTCCAGTTGCAAAACGTCAACGGTTGTTAATACCATCATCCACCCTTTGGGCCCTGTGTATGAAGTATGAAGGTAAGTCTCGCGTCACGGTAAATAATAGTTCTATCTTCCGGTTCTGTATGTCTTGAGTTGTTTTAAGGTAGTTCCTCCGCGGAACGATTTGCGACAGAATTTGTTCAAACTTGGCGTATACGTTATTAAATGCGTTATCCAAACATCTGTGGAGTTTAAATGAGGTTTACCGTCCCTAAGTCGAGATATTTACACTTAAAATTGGCATAATTGACATATAACCCATATACAAAAAACACCGCCCACGTAGCACATATCTTTCAAAGGCGTCCCAAAGACATTCTAAGGAATTCTATATGTCCACGTAAGTCCCCAGGACATCCGAAAGACATTCTGAGAACTTCTGAATGTCCGCATAAGGCCACAGGAGATCCCTTTCAGATCTCATGTTATGTGGGCACTGACACATTATCAATTGTACTGTCAAAACTAAATGTCAGAATTTAATGAAAAACTAAAGAATGCTAGAGAGGGATTATACGAATATTGTGAAAACATTTGAGAATTTTTTACCGTCTACTTTGAAGATATAGCCTTGAGAAACATGACGTTTTTGGTATTATTACATATGCTTAGGCAAGCGAATGATTGTATACGCAATCTGTTCCATGACAACGCGGACAGTCCGAACAAAAAGTGTACTTCCACTGGCGTGACAAAAATGGTTAATAATGGAAGTTACTATGGTTACATGGGACGAAACTTTTGGTTGAGATTGTCGCGGAGGAACTACCTTAAATACTCCACACGTTTAACTTAAATGTTGCTTTTTTCACATAATGTTTTACGGTTGCTTTGGGTTTTTTCCATTGAAAACCTAATTTTTTGTTGTTCTCGAGTTGTCGAAATGTATGTGTTTATTTTGTACTGCTTTTATTGTTGGGCGTTTTTATGTATGTTGTCATATCGATAAATAATGGTTCGAACAACTTCTTCTTCGAAAGTATCTGAAACACCACATCGCTTTTTTTTCTTTATTTTTTTTCTCCTCTTTAGCTCCATCGGGCTTCCTGGATGCCTCGCGGACTATACGTTGAACGGTGCTCACTTCTGCTGCTGACACTCTCTCATGCAAACTACTAAGGGGTATTAAAACATCGTTTTCATTCTTTTCTCCTTGCATGAATTAATAAACATTATAAAATATTTCTAGGCCTTGACTTATGCACAACCTGCGTTTTCTTCGAATAAGGAATGACGGACGATATTTTTTAGAAAAGTTGCTACATAAAAGTTCAACGAGTTTTGGTTTACTGCGACGGTCGTTCATCAGGTACTCAATCGAAGAAAAATAATGATGTTTATCATAAGTAGGTAGCTTCCAAATGTACAAAGAATTGATCGACACAGAACCATCGAGGAGTTTTCTTCAAACTAGCTCAGCTGATATTCCATCTTCAAATTAATAATAATGGTACAGAACCATTACACCCATTAAAACAACATCTTTTAACTATTTTAATACATTTTTTATAAATTATAATCAGTTGTTTGTTGATGACACGTTTTTGTTTTAATAATATGTGGTAGTTTTTATGGTAGAAAGGGTAGCGTGTTCTTCCGTTAGATGACTGAAAACACATCATTGCACTTTTACCTAAGTGTATAGAAGGAGCAAAACGGTATCGATGATTGTGAAAGATAAATACGGAAAAGTAACTGTGGGATGTTATCTTAAATATCAGTTATTGCATTAGGTATATTATATTATTTCTATACGAGACACAGAGATGGAAGGTGCAGCACTTATCGTGAGAACTAAATAATATTTATGTTTATAGATCTGTTAAATGTTCAATTTGATAACATAATATTAACTACCACAGATATATGTATTAAACGTCGTAACGTATACATTTTGAAAAGTATGACACTATCTTAAAACCACCAAATAAGATGTGCCTTCAGGAAGCGTTAGTAATGCAATGGGAAATGAGCTTTTGTATCGTGAATCGTGTTTGCTTTAGAAATGAGAAGGCACGTCGAACTTTGTGCAAAGGAATTTGACTGGAAAACAGACAATAGAGCGTTGGACTGAAGTTTCTGAATTCTAAACAAAACTTTTATATAAATTTCCATGCGTTCTCTTTTCAAATATAAGTTTGATTGGAAATCAATTCAAACTGATTTGAAAACAACTCTAAAAGTATTACTACAAAAGCTTTTCTCTTAAAGAGAGGGACATTTCTCTTTTGAGTATTTTAATTAATTTTCTTCTACTTATTCCACAACTCTTATAAATTTAAAATTCTGTCGCTTTTATGAATAGAGCTTTGATGAAGAAAGCAGATATTATTTTTACCAATATCCGATATTGACACATGCGCCCCTTTTTAAAGAGTATGCCGCAAACAGAATGCGTAGTGTTGCAATTGGGGTGATTTGACGTGGTTTTTCAACTTTTAAATCTTTTATAAACAATATACCATTTACATTTTCTACATAACATATCGCTTTAGAAGTTACAACCAACCTCCACTTCTGCAATCTGAAAAGTATTATAATTATTATCAAGTCGAGTTCACTTTGATCGCAATAAATAACACTTTTTTGGAGGAAACGATCCTTTTCTCTTCTTTCTTAGGTTTGGTCGGTTAAAGAAATGCGGCATACTTCCAGTGTGAGCTTAATAATCATAAGAATGGTTCTTAAGTCTTTCGTTCTCGTAATACATAAGTAGTAGGTACTTGGATATTTCTATTCGAAATTTAACGAGCTAACTATTACAAGCGCAACATTGATATAAGGTTACTAATAAAACGGACAGGATTCCGAACCTTTTGGATTGATCTTTTCATCTAATTTTGAGCTTTAATAAAATATTTGCAGGCGCAAACACTTGTAAGTTATCATTTTTCACAGGCCATTTTGCAACAAAAATATTTTTAAAACATTCGACGCGGTGGAGCTGTCTGGATACAAAGCTATGAACTATTTGCATTGTAGTAAAACGGGGAAAACTAAACCAAGTTACCTGATACCAGAAAATGTACGAAAATTGGATAAATACATTTGTGTAGGATATTCTCTTTATCTATGATTAATTTGCAGTGAATATGACATCGTTAAAGTATAGAAAGTGTTACTCTGTAGACTAACTAGTAACTAGTGAAAAGTACCTACGAGAATACCTTAAAGTGTAGAACGAAATGGAATTTTCACCATCGCATGATTGAGGAACTAAATCGCCTAAGCAAAAATGTTACTCAGACAACATGTTTTGGGTGTTGGCGAATCATGTGATCAGAAAAAAACGAGTAGAAGAAGGGAACCCTAAACGGTATCTCTATCTGGTAGATCTTATACAATCCTCAAATAAATATGGTAAAATTTCTTGGCGTGCATATCGATGTGTCTCTTTCGTGGGCAGATCCTTACGTTTGCAAAAAGGCAAACAAAGCTTATTTTGCCATACTCACACTAAAACCGAACTTAAACCTAACGGGCTTATTAAATATATATTATGCTATGGTATATCTCCATTTAGCATACAATATTATTTTATGGGGAAACGCTAACTATACAGGGCATACCACGGAACCCGTTCATTAGAAGTTTCTGGGACCCCTTACTACTTATGAATTTGAAACTTTCAGGTTAAGGATAACCCATAGCCTTCTTTTGTTCTAAAATATTGTCGATGTTGTACAACTTCCAGAAAGACCGGAAATCGCCATTCATCTTCTTATTTTAAATGGAACACCCTGTATATTATTGCATTTTTGGATTATACAATCGATTCTGCGTTAATCTGTATTAGATTATCCTATACCTATCTTCAACTGTTTTTGAGATATTATGATTTTTTGAAAAATTTGCGTTTTGCGGAGGGATGTTTAATAGCCCACCTTTTGCTCTTCTTTGAACGCAAAACATTCATACTTTACAAACACGAAGTAAAACCATAAGGGTTCACAAAATGTATTTGCAAACCTATTATAGATTATGCAGGGCGTTCAAAATTAGTGGCAAAGTTAAAAAACTATCGATAAAACCGAAGTATCGATAAAAGTATCGCTCTGCACAGCCAGAACCAAGGTAGTGTTGAACGCACAGATTAAGGTATTATGTCTCCACATGGATATAAGATGCAAGGCGCTTCGTTAAAACACCAAGGTGATATACAGACGATAATATGGAGCACCACATTCTTTACAATTACCCTGCACGTAGAGAGGATACGTCTTGGGGGAACTGTGGCCAACATGGCCTTCCACTTGTGTATCTTACTGTGGGGTGGTTTGAATGAGGTTTCATGGTCGGGCTACTCTAATCACGGAGATAACTTAAGAGTCACATGCACGCCTGTCTGTCTTCTTATCTTAATCCAGAATCCAGAATTTTAGAATTCATGCAGGCTTGGAAGAGCAGTATGTGTATGTAGTACCCACCCTAATGTTACTGCATTTCATGAAAAAAGCATGGACATACGAACACATTATACAAAACTTTATGTTCGCGTAAAAATTACTTACCATTCCCCATTGTATAATAAAAACTATTAATCTGCCCGCACATGAATGTTTCCTATTTCATTACAGCAGTATTAAATTGAAATATATTTTGATTAAGCAGGGTAATTGCGAACTAAAAATTGGTGTCAAACGGAAGAGGTTGCAACGCCCTTGCGTTAATTTTCTAATTTCTATTGGAAACATCCCTAATTTCCTTGCTTTATATTAATAATTAATATTTCTTTTAAAATTGCTACATTGTAGAAATGGTTTCCCATGAATTCTCTTATCAGAAACCTGAAACTGCAAGTGGACAGTTTTAGTGTCTGCTTCTCTATTTCCATTACTTTTTTAAAGAAAATGTCAACCTTTTATGGTATTTATAATTTAATTCCTGTTTTTTAAGATACCCCATACCCGCCACTGTATCTCGGAAACCAGCCATAGGATCGCTTTGGGCCCATGAGACTTTTTGGTCAGAAAGTCGATATCTACAATATACTAAAATTTGATCCAATTCCGTCATTTTTGGAAACCTCATTAAAAGTGTGCCTCCTCCTTTATGTACTTTTCTATTTATTGCTCAAACTACCCCTTCTTTTTCAGCATTGACATCGCTACTACTATAATTGTTAATACCTTCGTAATTCGGATTAGCAGCCCTAATTTCTCGAAGAATTACGTGGCGCCCTTTGGCTTTACTTAACTTTACCTATTTTTCTACCCCAATTTTAACGTTATTCGCTTATTGTAGCTGACCTACGACCACCTGCCTACTAGCACTGAGCTATTGCGGCCATTGCTTCTTTTAAATTTCGTTACGGCCCATTTTTTCCGTAACAAGGTCAGTAGTGAAAGTCGTGCATTTAATTTATTAAGGTGTAAAAGTGCAATAAACTTAATTATTAATTTTGAACTGCACAGCGAAGATTTCTTATGGCAGCTGAAGTGTGGAACACGCATTCCACCATTAAAATGAAACTTTAGATTTCCTTCAATATCAATATTCTCAATCTCAATAGACAACAGCTTTATTGTGCTCAACTGCAAATCTCAAATACAATCATGTTCGACAATTAATCTTTAATAATATAGTGGTTTGGAGGAGATTGGTTGACTAGCAATTTTCGTCCATGCTCTTTAGCGAGTTCTTATGGAAATTAATCAAACATTTCATAATAAACACAACGTATAGCACAATAGTTCAATAAAAGTTTAAACTTCCTACCCGTTATACCAAATTTCGTTAGTTTATGCAAATTATCCAACCTGTAGATATTAATTTAAATTACGTATGTTTAGGATAACTTTCATTCAGTAGCTTATGCACGAGGCGTACATGAAATAATGGATTTCTAACTAATTTTCCATATGTTTACTTTACATCAATCATATTTTAAATATGCACAAAAACACATGGTTCCATGTTCAATCTTCTTAGAAACATATACCTTATATAAAAGGATTAGATACGTACAAGAAAATACGGTTTTTCTACCGTTAAATCTAAATCTAAATTTATACTAGCGTAGCGTATTTAAACCTTAACTTCAGCTGATTTAGATTATTTAAATCCTTACATTTTCCTTAATAAAAAAGAATATTTCAGTTTCCTCATTGAATATTTCAATGAAGTTCGTTCATTAGGAAATATTGCGACATTAAATTTACTGCGTGCACTTTTTAAAGTTTGCATTGTGCAAATTTGCATGCATTTGTTTTAATATCCATTAAAACTGCCACGTCTATACAATACAATATGCAAATCTAAATAGCGCGCATAAATTAAACGTGCTTTAGAATTTTTTACCATTTTTAATAAATATGCAAGATTGTAAAGTTTCATTATTTATTTAGTAATGATAATTCTGAACTCTGAACAAAAGGACAATCCTTTAGCTGTAGTTTCCGTAAAACACTTCCAGTGAATGCTTTAGATATAATCCTAGTACGGTGTTGCAATTAATTTAAGTAATACATTGAAAGGGTGAAACGAAACAAACTTAATCCTTTCCAGTAGTAATTAAATTCAAAATAGGTAATTTATATTTTTTGTTCAATAATATGTTCAGAAAAAAATGTGAACAGTTTTATCGAAAGCACAACATGAGCAGAAACAGTTTGTTTATCTAAACAGTAAAATAGAGAAAGATCCAAGTATTGCAGAAATACATAAATTTACATAATAATCCTGATACAATTTAAAGCCATTTATATCTATAGAATTTCAGATTGATTAATTCAGAAATAATTACGCCGATAAATTTAATTTCTGAACTTTGACAGGTTTAATGTTTTTAAATATAATTATGAAGTTGAATTCAATTATGGCTTATTCATTCATGGCGATTATTTTACAGGGAGGCGTGGTAGTTGTAACGCTAGCTAAAATACAGCTATAAGTACCCAGGGGCGTCGCCAGAAACTTTGCCAGGGGAGGGCCAAAAAATGTTCAGTTATTTTTTAATTACATTTATTTCGATATAGGTGTATATAAAAAAAATGAACATATTTGTAGTCCAAAAACAGAACGAGCCGCGAGTTTATTAGAGTTCGCCAGGGGGGGGGGGATGTCCCACCCTGCCGACGCCCTTGTATGTGTAGACATTTGGTGTTGATTACTTTTTATATAGTGTGGATATAACGACTTAATTTCACAATTTAATTTATGTCTTGTTTACTTACGCTGTATTCTACAATTGAATTTTTGTTGTGTTATTATCTGTGGGTCTGTTCATAGCACCCACTCAGTATTTAACATATTCATAGTATAATGCCCGCTCTACTCACAAAGTGCACCTCGCTCATAACGATTATTTATGATCTACGTGTCTACATTCATTTCATAGCGACCCTTTCCTTCGCGGCAACAATTCTTAATATATCAAGCTTGCAAATACAGTTTCATTGTAGATACATAATGTACTACGTCAATGTCACATTCAATTTACAGCGCGCGCACTCACACACACACACACGCAATATATGCTTTGTTGATAAGCGCTGTATGGTTTTTATTAAGGAATAATGATGTTTGAAAAAAACATGGACATTGCTGTCACAAAAACTACATTAAGGAATTATAATAGTTTGGTTTGTGACCATATGTCAGAAGGGCAGGAAGAGCACAATGGGATGATGAGTAGGTAGGTATACCAAGTACCTACTGTGAACGTTACGAACAAAATGGCCGTTGTCCGTTGTGACTACAACCAAATTTTTCATTGTTTTTTTAATACAATGGATGAGTGGTGGAAACTATGAAAATAATGCAAATAAAAATAGGTATGAACTTAAATCAGCAGAGGTGGCCGTTGTGAATACAGTGAGCGTTACAGACATTGGTCGTTCTGATTACGATCAGTGTTATCTTTATATCTGAGAGGTTACACATTTCTACAGGGCGTTTCTACTCAAAGTGGAGAACGTAATAGCAGTTATAGAACTCGTCAAAACTAACACGTTTTTTAAAATAATTTTTATCATTTTGGATTTTGTTTTCGATTTATGGACCTTTTTTGTTTTTTTACATATCTCTATATCTCCATTGTTTGTAGTCGGATTTCATAAAATCAAAGTTCTTTTGAATCAGCAGTTTAACCTTCCTAACACGGGGTGGGGTCCGTATTTTTGTTATTACATGTGTTTAATTATTTTGAAAACCATGGACTCATTTACATTTGTCTTTATGGTTTCATGTACCAGATAATTAACCCAATAATCTCCTCAAAAACGCGGATGGAGTCCGTTGCTACCCCACCCGGTAATAGGTGTATGCAAAATTCTAAAGTCGTATATTGTTGTAGGTAATTATGTATTCAATGCATTTTCGTTAATATTTTCTTTAAAATATTTTACTCATAATCACAATCATTAGCGTTCATTTATTTATTTATGTACCGCTTTCTAATAATTCTAGGTAATTAGAGTTTAGTATAAAAGTTATAGTTACAAAAAATAATTGCACTTTGAATCCAGAGTATTTTTTTGAGCTAAAAGCCTAGATTCATCTATTTGTGTATTTCAACCAGAGGTTACTATTATAGTCTTAGACCTGAAGAACGCAACAGAAAACGGATCAACGAAAAAAAGGAAGATGCCATTATGTGACCAAAAAGCAAAGACAAAAAAGTTAAAGCACAAATATTCCCAGTGTAAGAAGAATGTGTGTCCATCACATGTCCATTACTGTGTGTAATGATTGCGAATCAAATTAAATGTAAATATGTATACATTACCTACTCCAATTTCCTTACTTTTTCACTAACATCAAACTTTTTACAACCTTTAATTCATGCAAAAAACAATTGATATCAATTCTACTGAATAACAAAACAGACGAGGAAGTATAATTTCGAGGAGAATGTTTGTTTCGAATAAAAACAGCACTGGGATCCGCGCGGACCACACCCAGTATTATTACTGTTTTAAAAATCACCCGGTGTTAGGAAGGTTGATATCTACAACGTCTGTTCAACGCTTTTTTACAAAAAATTTACAACAGCAAGATGGCGGTCATTTTAAATTTTGGAAATTGAATAACACAAAATCTACTCTACTACTATAATTTAAAATGACCACCATTTTGCTGTTCTAAATTTTTTTAAAAAAGTTTTGAGCAAACGTAGATATTAAACAGTTGATTCCAAAAAACTTTTGATTTTTGAAATCGGACTACAAATAAAAGAGATATAGAGATTTGTAAGAAAAACAAAAAAAAGGTCCATAATTCGAAAACAAAAGCCAAAATGCAAAAATTACTTAAAAAAGTGTTGGTTTTGCCGAGTTCTACAACTTCTATCACATTCTCCACTTTGAGTAGAAACACCCTGGTATTTGGAATACTAAAGCGGTACAGATATTTCCCTTTCCAGTGACGAAAGTGCGACATTTCACTATGTTTTTTGCAATGAAATTAACAACTTGAAAAAGGTTTTAATGCAAGTTCACTTTTTGATGTTTTCATCGACACACATTTGTTCGCAAAGGCATAATTTAACACAAACAATTTAATTAATTAGGTACTTCATTTTCAAAGAATTTACAATTCATTTCATCGGTCTTTTGCTAATTGAAATTTTGCTGACGTAAATTATAAATGCGCACATTTATTTATAATAGCTCGTTCGCCGTTCGCCGTTCTTTTTCAAAATGCTTTCGAGAATATTCACAGTACAAGCGGTACAAGTATTTTAATTAGTAATTACCTACGAAAAACATTTTCATTTTAGAACATGTTCCTTTTTGATTTCTTTAATTATTCTTTTGAATGGATAAATACTTTAAGTGATAAGATAAATTTTATTTAAGCGTGGTGTGATTACTTACCTAAGATAAAATGTCACAGAAAAGTTGCTTGGATAAACGCAAAATCATCTGCTTCATAAATAAATAATTTACATTAAATTACATAAAATTAAATATGAATATTTAAAGCATAGAATCCCTTATACGGATGTCCTAGCATGGCAATTATACCTACACAATAAGTAAGGAGTTTTTCTGAATTTCGATTATTCCACGTTATTTTTATTTATTCCGTTTTACAAAGATACTTAAGCAAACAAAAATAACAAATACCAAAAATGCCTTCAAGCTATCTCTCTATTCTATTTCTATCTCTAATGAAGTTTTTTAAATTTCTATTCGTTACTAAGTCTGTTTTGTGTGCAAAGCCTGATTTTGACAATATGCTTTCATCTATATTCTACGGGTCTTTTCTAAATTTTTTTAAATCAGCACCTCGCGTTATTATTATTTATAAATCCTGGTTCGATATTATATGTATATACTTCACTTTCGTTAGATATTTCGCCCAATTTCGATCTGCACCATCACACACATTAAGAATGAAGACATAATGGAGGTTCAGAACTCACAAAGGGGTGAATGGCAATTATAATAAAACACTCTCAACCATCCCCTTAAAAACCGATAAAACTTAATAAATGAAAATGGAGTTATTTTTTATATAAAAATTTTTTTGAAACTGCTCCCAGTGCAAAAGGAACGGGGCGTTAAATTGTGACCATTTTCTCAAAGGGCTGACACTAAATCGTACACTGTATCGACGATTTAGTGTCAGGCCTTTGAGAAAATGGTCACTATTTAACGCCCTGTTCCTTTTGCATTGGGAGCAGTTTCAAAAAAAAAATTATATAAAAAATAATTCCATTTTCATTTGTTAAATTTCATCGGTTTTTAAGGGGATGGTTGAGAGTGTTTTATTATAAATTCACATTAAGAATAATAACTAATGAACTTTTGTGCATAGGTTAACTCCATACCGAGAATAATTAAGTACAGCTTCTAAATCCTAAAAATACAAATGTACGAACATTAAAATCAGTAATTAAGTGTTTATTAATTGAGTATTGTTGAAAAAGTTTGCGTTTTGTTTAAGAGCAACAGTGAATAATTGTTTATAGGAGAAATCTATCGTGTATACAGGTAAACGACAGACGTACAAAATAAATGTAATTTTCATATAAATTTAACATTTGAAGGCAGTTATTTACATCTTGTAACAAAATATTGAATATGGAATGTATAAAATACAATTTCGTAACGCACTTAATTAACTCTTTACTAAATAATTAGGCAATAGTACATTACGCAACAAGTTTAGACAAGTGACATATGTTTATATTTACTGTAAATTGTAAATCATGATTGTAAGATATTACATAGATCTAATACACTAATAGATATTAATTCGTGTATGTCTGATATATTATTAATGTACCTAATCTTAACAGTGATCCAAAAATGTTAAAAGAAAATATTTTCGTATACATAATTATTTAATGTCAAATGACACAAGTATTCGTTTCCTGGACAGATGCATTCTACGCCACTGCCACATGTCGTTTGATGTCAAATTGGTAACACTTTTTTATTCAAGTTATCAGTCCCCTCTCTTTCACAGTTAAAGCGTACAATAATGTGCAATATTACGTGGAAATTATTCTGATTACTTATGTTACACAATATCACTTTAGAGGTTTTATTGACCTTAACATATAATATAATAACATTTTTCATCTTTATAACCATAAACTCACTTTTTTCCACCCATTTTGGAACGTCTTTTTTGAACTATTTTGTATTCTGACCTTCAAAGAAGCTCGTGGCATCCTCCACAACGGCATTTTCTGATCAATTTTTGTTTTTCGGAGGAACTCCAAGCTTTGGGAACAAAAAGCCACTCGGGGCCAAATCTTAGGAGTAAGGTTAATGTTTCATAAGTTAAGTTCAAACCCGGTGACAGAAATGGTGTTTATTGGTACCAATTGGAACCTAGATTTCATCAACTTTAAAATGGTTTCACAGCAAATCGTGCGCTAACAATTTTGTTCGTGTGACAGAATAGGGGGCACGCACCTAGTAGACATTCTACGAGAACCTAAATAATCGTTTAGAATAGTTCCAACGGTACCACAGCAAATACTTATTATCTCTGGAAGTCGTTGTCGATGTGTTCCATGACCACAATGAACTGTATACTATACTATAGTATACAGTTCATTGCATGACCATGATCGTTCGGTTGTGACCAGTGGCGGCGCTAGACGAAACGTGGACGTCGGTCGGCGACATCAGCTTTGCGAGGCCTCTTTCATTTTCCAATTAGAAAGAAAATGCAAATTAAATGAGCTGAATTATACACTAGTAGTCTACTAATTTTATTACTATTAGTATCTATATACTATACAAGTATTAAATTAAATACAAATTAAAATAGACGAACTTTTCGGTTTTTCGCCTTACTGAATTTTTTTAAGATTATGTTATAGTTAATTTCAGTCGCTATTTCAGCTTCAATTGACAGTACTGATAACGCAGGTAAGTCGTTCTTGGCTCATACTGTTTCTCAAGTAGGTCTTAATCAATTTTAACTTTGAGAAGCTTCTCTCAGCAGAAGCTGCGCTGACTGGAACTGCGAGAATGATTCTAATTTGCATCTTTGATACAATCCAGTGAATTGAATTTTTAAAAGCTGGAGTTCCTCATAAAGTCCGAAAGGCTCTATGTCGCTATTTTTGCTTTCCGGAAGTATTGCACTTAAATTGTTACAATGCTTCAGAAGGTCCAAGAAGATTTCAAATAATTAATGTCGTAAATAAAGCAAATCGTTCAAAATATTCGTTGAGCGCTTTGAATCGACATTCAGTGTCTACTATTATAGCATCGATCATCATAGTGTTAAAAAGTTCATCAATATGTCAATAATCGAACATTCGTTTTATTCGTATTCTTTTTTCTTTAAATTATGATTCAATTTCGTACTGACTTTTTTCTACACACAATCGCGCTTCTGCAACGCTTGTTTCAAATCCTGTCTTACGGAATTCTTGAATCGAATCACGACATTTATAAAACTTGAAAATCTTTTTTGCGAGGCCTCCATACCTGCGAGACCTAACGCCGCCACTGGTTGTGACAACATTGACTATGGCTTTTCAGGACTCCTCGCATGTTGGTCTTCAACAGTGAAATTCCCAACCCCAGTTTTTTTATTACTACTTGATATGAAGGGAAGAATTTTGTCCGGGCACGTTTTTCACATCTACATGGATATCTTTAGGCGCACAACTCACTTTCTTCCAGATTTTCGTAACCGAACGTTTGACGCGTAATGCCAAAACTATTACAGAGTAAATTTTGCCATACCTTAGTACAGCACTAGAAGTGAAGACCATTTATTTAATTTTCCTATAATTGTATACCTTCTTCTAAATTGAAATAATTTTTTTAGTTTCTTCATTTGGATACTACTGTTGTACGTATATGGACAAAATTATAGTTGGAAAAAGAAATTGGTGAGAAAATGAGAAAAAACTTTTCTTGCAATCTGCAAAGCGTACATATAGATTTTGGATTTCAATTTTGGAAAATGTGGCCAACTATCGGCGCTATATAGGTACGGTACGGCCATATGTATTTTATAAAAAAAAAACGTTTGCTTTGTCTCCCTAAAACTAAACCTTGACACGTAAGTTAAAATTACGAAAATACTTTGATGGAAAGGGAATAGAAAATTAGAATCAAATGAACCTCGTAAGTAACTGTTTCTAAAAATAACGTGAAAAAGGAATAGGGGTTGTACATTTTTACAATCCTAATCAATTATTTAAATAAACTTCTACATAATAGAACAATCTTAAATAACATATTAATCTCTAAAAAATGTCTCGGTTACTTTGTCAATCAATCGATTTTACATTTTGGCAGTCACTTTGATCGAAAACAATTATATGTATGCTTACACTGGTGCACATCTTATGCACGATTTATTAATGTATCGTGTGAATATTGTCAAACGTGAAGTTATTGTACCTTTAATTTTCTTTCCATATTCACAAAGGAGTTCAAATTTCGGTTATATCTCTCGTGTTTACTTTTGCATTTAATTTAGTGTGTATGACGTTAATTAATTTAGTAAATGAACTGTTGCAACTAAGAAAAGTAAACTAACGCGGAGGAGATACTATTTCAACGATTATATTGCCACATTGTATTGTTTGATTTATTTGAATTCGTACCTAATGGAATGAATTATCTTTCACGCGAATTCCCAATTTTTCACTGTAAAAGAAAACTGAAAGATAAGATTGAATTTGGTAGCGCGTATACTTTTGTAGATAAGAAACACCTTATATTTATAGGTATAGAAAGGTTGTCTCAATAGGAGATTTTGGTGAAATCGCGCTCAACTCTGTAGCCATACTACCCTTATAATTAATTTTATTTATTAAAGAAACACGATACAATCAAATATATTATTGTACTTATGACACAAATGGTGTTTCGCCCCTAACAATATTGAACCTAATTCTCCCAAATAAAATTATTTAAGGGTCCTATGTACCAAAAGCTTAGATATAGGGATATCAATGTAAATCTAAAAACCTTTTTGTGACTATACTAATTAACTCTAAGTAAAGGTTGATATCTGAAACTATGCACCTCAAATAACTCTAGGTCGGAGATACATTTGTTTTATAAAATTTTTTATAATACTTGGATTATTTGATAATTAGTGTAAAT
The DNA here is from genome assembly GCA_036250285.1 of Pyrocoelia pectoralis. Taxonomy (NCBI): domain Eukaryota; kingdom Metazoa; phylum Arthropoda; class Insecta; order Coleoptera; family Lampyridae; genus Pyrocoelia; species Pyrocoelia pectoralis. The sequence continues at coordinate 14,382,960 of CM070075.1, forward strand.
CATAAAATCCATTTTATGTTCAAACGCAACGGAATATAGGTAATAGATGATGTTCCCTCGATGTAGAATTTCATTTTGTAGCGCGCTGATTTTTTTAAATGTCAATAAATAAATTCAGAAACAAATAATCTAATGAAAACGATATCATTTTTAGGCAACTAACCTCACAATGTAATTTCAGTGTGTGGGCATATTTGCCACTTGGCATGATGTCTAGAAATAAGAAAATGTTGACAGGTGTACCTGCTGTGTTAATCCATAATCTCGCTTTTGCATAGTAGGACCTTCCACTCTAAACGAAACAATGAGATCCTACCTGAAGTTTTATTTTTTGTATACTTATAATAATTACGTACTTTACGTGGTACTTTTAATTATTTCAAATACATTAATTTCATCTAGTAGTTTAGTACAGAACCACACTCGGTTGAAGTTCAGTAAGGTATCCCATCAGCTGTGAATTGTTTTTTATTTCAATAGACTAATTAAAAATAGTGTTGTATACAGTCGGTTTCAGAGTAAGCGCCTTATTTTTTTTACCCACACTATGGGTACTACTTTCAAAATATTTGGCAGGAATATGTTTCAGGACATTCTGGTGATATCAGATTTTTAATTGAAAGAATTATTTCAAAATGGCGACTTTCAATTGTCTTTTTTTAAATGGAATGATATAATTTTTTTGTATTATGTATTAGGATCCTAAAAACATTCTTTTCACGATAATATTTCGTTTTTCTTAAAAATTCATTTGTTTCCCTATCAAAAAGCAAACTAACACTTTAATCTAGTAGCGCTGAATGTTTACACTCGATGTTATTTTGTCCAAATATCAAGTAACGGTAGACACAAAACAAACAATTAAACTTTATTTTGCAACTTTTTGAAACTGAAAATTAAAAATGTACATAAAATAAAAATTAGGTAGGTACAAAAAATGCTCGAAATGTTTTCCTTCTTTTTTAATACATAAATTGAAACGTCGCGTCGGTCGTCGAATGGTGGCAATAGATCGAAAGATCTACCGCTACTTGATATTTGGACAAAAATAACATAGTGTGTAAAACATTCATGCACTACTACATTAAAATGCTAGTTTGCTTTTTGATAGCGAAACAGATGAATTTTTAAGAAAACGAAATATCGTAAAAAGAATGTTTTTAGGATCCCAATAATACAAAAAAATTATATCATTCCATTTAAAAAAAACAATTGAAAGTCACCATTTTGAAATAATTCGTTCAATTAAAAATCTGATATTACCATCGTGTAAAGAATGTCCTGATACAAGTTGCTGCCAAAAATGTTGAAAGTAGTACCTATAGTGTGGGTAAAAAAAATAAGGCGCTTACTCTGAAACAGGCTGTATATGTATGTAATTTATTCTACATTCTCTATATCGGTTATTAGTATATTATTCATCGAGCATGTTATGATAGCTATTACTCACGAAGATGTAATTTGTCACACGAGCCGTTAGGCGAGTGTGATAAAACATCTGAGTGAGTAATAGTTATTAGATACATGCGAGTAGAATACTATACTTTTTCTTTTTATAGATCTAAATATATAGTAATTAAAATAGCGTTAGTTGTCAAAAAACGTCAACCGGTAATTGTTCTGTCAGATAAACCACGCCTTTTTAAAATCGCCTAGCAACCTTTCAACCCGTGAGTAATAGCCGTGAGTAATGAATTAATTACTCACGGGTAGGTAGTAGGTGTTATTATCTATTCAAAACTAGCGAATAATAAGCATATTATATTATACAGTCATAGAAAAACATAATTACACAATTTTTCATAATCTTCAATTGAAAATTATTTGTAAGTAAGGGTATAATATCCAGGTATTATTAAAATGTGTGCATCCGAATGTTACAAACGTGTTTATTTTTTCTTTACCTGTAATTTTAACAGGTTGAAATAAAAGTATTATTTTTGGGCAGGTAAACATTATACTTTGACTTTATCCGGTTACTGCAGTACCACCCGTGGAGAAAAGGGTGTCCACAATCTTTTAATGAATTTGTGTATTGTGAGTTGCATACTCAAGAAAACGAGTTAGTCTTTCACTACATAGGACCCTTAAGAGTGTAACACAAACATAATGAGGTGAATTGACACTTTAAATACTTAAAAACCAAATTAGAAAATGTTATTAATTTATCATTGAATTGAAATAAATTATTAATTTAAACTTAGTTTATGAAAATAAAAGCTAAAATTTGATATAATTACTATACAAACGTATCCATTTTTTATTATATTACCAAGTTCTTCCCAAGGGGTCGAGTAGTGATAACTTTCGTGTGTAGCATGTCGTAGAATATTCGAAGGTTGGGTAGGTACGTAAAGTTTTGTAATTTGTGTCATATTCCAGAAAAAGGAAAAAGGGGAAAACACCGTGACGATTACAGGAAATAGGTAAATTGTAACAAGAAGGAGTAACACCACACAATATGTAAATGCAATCAAAATTGTGGTTGCCGCAGAGGTCCTGCAGTATCCTTATTGTCCTGATTTTGTTTTGCACCGTTGTGGACTACTGCAGGCATGCTACCCCGAAGAGATGTACAAATTAGTGCCCCCAAATGCTTACAAATGATGGGAATACGTGATGTAGAACATGAAAATCAGTAAAATACAGCTCATAAGAGATCCTCACAGAACCAGTATGAGGCAAGGAATCTCACTTTCTGAAAAAATCGTATTAACTATTCTGTTATTTTTGCAGATTTCTTTAGCTTTGTAGAAATTAACATATACTCCTAGGACTACTCCAGGGCTAATGGGTGTAGAGAACAGATATGCATCGGATTATTTACATTGTCAATGTCTCGAACTATCCAAGGATGTGTATTGTTTGGACTACCGGAACTCGTGATTGTTCGATGTTAACGTCTGATCAAATACAACTCCAGAATTTGTGAGGTATCCTGAAATACACTATGGTGAAATGGTAATACTCATCTGAATCATTCGATTCAACAATCTCTACCTATATAGTCAATATATAAATGGGCACAATTATAAAAAGACATACAGATCTTATTCTGTGCTAAAATTTAATCTATTAAAAAGAATAAGATTGGCCCTTTTTACAAAAATAGGAAAAGCGGTTGTGAGGTCTAGTTCCCACAAACCAATCACCTAATCTTTTGCAAGCATTCTCTGCTTTTCTGCCAATATTTACTAGAATATCTTTTTAAGGTTTTTAGTAGTGTTAATTTAACAAGGACACTGTTTAAACCGCATAATTTAACATGGGACGCTCAACAGAATCCAAATTTAATAAATGATCATTTCCAATAGTTAAAATCTTTTAGTTTTGCTATGAAGGACATTCAGAAGAGCTTTCTAAATTTGTTACACTTTAAATTAAGTGGAATTTTAGACACGAAATTTTATTATGAAGTTTAACGTAATTTAGACTTTTGCTTTCCGACCATGGGTTAACTGTAGCAACAGTAACTCGCTATACTTAATAAAAGCTTTTGCTGGAAAACCGATCATGGAAATTACCTATATTAATAAGCTTTTTACATTTTTTCGAAACGCGTAATCACGAAGGGAAAAAATATATTTTATTATTGTTACCGAGTTCTGCAATGCCTAATTATCCGAACGTCTGCATGTTTCAACAACCTACTGTTTCAGCGTCGTGATGGCAACGTCCAATTATCAGGACCCGGCTTGAAACAACTGAAATACACAGATTTGTGAGCTCATAAGGTACTTCAGTTCATAAATGAACATCGGTGAGTTTAGCTAAATGTTAATTACAAAGGGCAAAGCATAATAATATACATTTCAGTGCATTTCGCTTTTTTGTATACTTTTAACAGTACATTCGTGCGTGGTATTACACGTACCTACTTGAATGGATTGCATTCATTCAACGCTCAACAAGAACAAAAAAGAGAAACTGTTTTTCTTACTAAAGAAAAACGAAAATTAATTATAAATTTATTTTATATGATGCGGAAACTCAGGAATGCACATTTGGCCATTTCTTCAATCAACTGTATTACCATTTAATGCTTATAAAATAAATCGAGACGAGGTTACATTTTTAAAAATCAAAGCCCAATATATTTTGAAGAATTTCGTAATTGAAGAGGTATAACAGCTAATTTATTTGCAGGACATCTGGCTTTTAATTGGAAAAGTACTTTTTCGTGTTAAAGCCATCGTTAATACATGATTGAAATAACATTTACGTTTCGCCTATTTTTTAGGCTTAATCATAATGGTACAATGACAAATGTAACAATGAAAGCGTAAATGTTACGAAACGTAAATGTTATTTCAATCATGTATGTATTAACTATGGCTCTAACACGAAAAAGTACTTTGCCAATTAAAAGCCAGATGTTCTACAAATTATACCTCTTCAATTACGAAATAAATAACAAAATCAGCTACAAAAATTTTACTTAAATTTTGAAGAATGGAAGATACTGAAAGGACAATTCTACGAGGTCAGCTGGCGTAGTAACGTTTTGGTAATGACGGACAATGATTCAAAGGGCTTGCCTAATCTGTCCTTCCGAGCAAGAACTAAATCTCGATAATGATAACGAGAAAAGTTTGGTTCAGGTTGAGTGTGTGTGTAATTTAGAAAGTGAAGCATCGGTGTCTATGGAAAGACAATTAAAGAAACAACTTTTAATTTTGCACATTCACCTTTGGCATTATTCACATGAGATCACGATACATTAATAAATCGTGCATAAGATGGACACCAGATTATTGTTTCGAGTAAAGTGAAAGGTTACATTTTTCAAAAACAAAGCCCAAAAATGTTTTTAAGAATGGAAGATACTGAAAGAACAATGCTACGAGGTCAGCTGGCGAAGTAGCAATTTGCTAATGACAGACAATGATTCAAATAATAATAATAATAATAATAATATACAGGGTGATTCACCACTATTCCCTCGGTCTCTTATGCCTAAAGGGTACAAGATATCAGCTTCATTTTTTAGTGAAATATGTAAATTGATAACGACTATTTTTTAAAATTATTTTCACTTATACAGGATGCTTCACAAAATTGTAATATATCAAAGTTATGTTTTTTTAAATGAAACCCCCTGTATTTTATTACATTTTTAGATTATACGTTAAAAACTAAGGTAACTTTATTAAACGTTCCCTATACCTATAGCTTACCAATTTTGAGAAAATTGTGATTTTAAGAAAAATATTCAATTTAAGCAACCCCTAATAACACGGAAACCACTTACTTTTAGTAACGCAAATTTATATCGATTTATCTTGACCTTTAAGGCTTTTATTTGCACTACGTAGGATTTCGATATTTTGTACAGGGTGTTTAGAAAAAGGATTCATATTTTATATTTTTCAAACATCAAAAACTCACTTAACTTAAATGGAACACCCTGTATGTTTTTATTCTATGTTGAACAACTTGTCATTTTCTATCAAAAACTATGAGTAATTGATATGTCTAAAATCAACGATTAAAAAGTTATTAAGATTTTTCTCTAAAATTTCTTTGGAAGTGGTTTTGTTTGCATTCTAGTAGGCCATGAGGTTGAATTTTTGTTTATGGAGTCTCGAAAAAGTTGGAGAAGAAGATGAATTCTTTAAATATGTTTTATTTACCGACGAATCCACTTTCCACAACATAATGGCTTGGTAAACCGACATAACTTTCATTACTAAATCGTCACCTGTATCGCACTGTTGATCACCAAAACCGGTGGAGCCTCAATGTATTTGGGAGAATTTTGATTTTTTGATGGAAACTTGAACGGAGTAAAATTTTTACGGATTTTAGAACAACACTTTTTCGAGTCTTCTTGATGAAGTTTGTTTAGATATTATTATTATTATTATTATCATTAAAAATTTAGTTTACAACACTCCACCTACCACCGCTGATGGCATGAAGATTAGAATAAAGGATGCGTTTGCTACTATAACACCATATAACGTTAGAAGATCTCTTGAAAACGAGTGCGGTTATGCATAGGAAAAAATGGCATTTACTACAGTATTTTTTCCATTGCTTTAATTTCATTTTTAATTAAGTTTTGATCACATATCTAATTATCAACTACAATAAAAAAAAATCATGGCCTACTAGAATGCAAACAAAACCATTTCCATACAAATTTTAGAGAAAACTCTTAATAACTTTTTAATCGTTGATTTTAGACATATGAATTACTCATAGTTTTTGATAGAAAATGACAAGTTATTCAACATAGAATAAAAACATACAGGGCGCTCCATTTAAGTTAAGTGAGTTTTTGATGTTTGAAAAATATAAAATATGAATCCTTTTTCTAAACACCCTGTACAAAATATCGAAATCCTACGTAGTGCAAATAAAAGCCTTAAAGGTCAAGATAAATCGATATAAATTTGCGTTACTAAAAGTAAGTGGTTTCCGTGTTATTAGGGGTTGTTTAAATTGAATATTTTTCTTAAAATCACAATTTTCTCAAAATTGGTAAGCGACAGGTATAGGGAACGTTTAATAAAGTTACCTTAGTTTTTAACGTATAATCTAAAAATGTAATAAAATACAGGGGGTTGCATTTAAAAAAACATAACTTTGATATATTACAATTTTGTGAAGCATCCTGTATAAGTGAAAATAAATTTAAAAAATAGTCGTTATCAATTTACATATGTCACCAAAAAATGAAGCTGATATCTTGTACCCTTTAGGCACAAGAGACCGAGGGAATAGTGGTGAATCACCCTGTATATATTTCGTTCTGTTTTACATTAGATAAAAATGTGTAGAACAAGTCAGGTAGGTGATGATGTGTCCTTCTGAGTATAAGATGTGTAGGGAGACACAAGCGAAGCTTCATATGGTTTTTTTTTTAATAAAATACATATGGCCATATATATCGATGGTTGGTCACATTTTCCAAAATTGAAATCCTGAATTTATGTGCCATTTGCAGGTTAGGTACAATAAAAGTTTTAAAGTAAGTGAATTTTTTCTCGTTTTCTCACCAATTTGTCCCTCCAACCATAATTCTGTGCATGCACGTAGGTACCTACAGCCAAAAAGAAAATTCAGGCAATACTCACGAAAAAGAGGACAGAGTCGTTCCAAGATCTTTCTGGAAACCACAAACGGGGACTTAGCAGCGTCCATCTTAAAGTTAAGCAGGACGAAGGTCAAACTTGCGACAGAAATGGTGACAGGCTACTATCACCTGAACAAACACCTGCATAACATGGGACTGACCGATAGCCCGATATTCAGGGGTTGTGGTGAGGTAAAAGAAACGCCCTATCACGTTATTTGCCAATGTGAGACATTCACAAAGGCAACACCTACTTGGAAATGAAAAGATTACACAAGAGGAAGTAACGAAGATTCGCCCTACCAAAATCCTGGATTTTGTTAAAGATACGGGTACTCTCAAAAGGTAAACAGCGGGGAGCACAATAGACCAAAAGGTCGCAGTGCAGGAACCAATTGGTACCAACAAATTGGGATCACCCCTAACACAATAATAATAATATTGCTGAATTATTACTAAAACAGGAATATAAGGATTACTTATTTTGGTAAGGCAAGTTATTTAAAATATTTTATCTAGAAGCGATTGCACCTTATTTAAATAATTATTTATGACCAAAAATAATACATAATTACTACTAAGTATGTAATTGTTATTATTAACAGAGTGTTTTGTTTTAACCTTTGAGTATTTACATTCACAGTTCATAAATTGTGCAGCTATCTATACTGAGGATACTACTGATATATAGACGATAAACCAAAAAGGACACAAAAAGCCCCCTCCGCTCTTCTTCCCCTCCCCCCTACGGTCAAGGACTTTTGGTATGTTATACTACTAGGTACCCAAATCAACCTAACATAGTTGGTCTTTCTTTTTATTCTTCTAGGCGCCCCTTTTGAGCATTCGTAGACTATATTCTTTAATATTCATTTACTTTTTCTATTTTTACTTTACATTTTTTTTTTATTAAAAATCTTTCAATTATTGATTGCATTCAACCTTACATTTGAATTTGAATTTACTGTGTGCAATTTGGTCTCTTTATTGATGATTTTCACCTAGACCATAGGCTCAGAACTGAACGATTTCCAATTTGATTTCCACTTGAACGAATAATATGTGGAAAAGTAACACAGCTTTCCATTAACTGGATCCCAACAACGAATAACTCGGATGTAATGGAGAAGTTACCAAAGTGAGCGTTTTTATTAAAGTGTACGAGTATGTGGAAGGATGGCGTTCATATTCAAAACACTAAACCACTCTTTAATAGTTGGGTCACCAAAGAGCGGCCGGATGCAATCATAATATAATAATCATCAGCCGATAATAGCAATAACTTCATCTCATGTCAACCCTGATTTTAAAATGAATTGAGAAATATTCTTACACTGAATACAGTTCCCAGATACGAGGACCTGTCAGAGAAGAACCTTAAAAGTACTATAAATTTTTTTATTGTATCTAACAATTAAGAAAAAATTATATATCATTTTTCTACATAGTCTCCTTGGCGTGTTATGCAAGTGTTCCACTCGGTGCCACCGCTTTGGAACTGTATCAATATCACGTCTAAAGACTTCTTTCGGTCGTGACTGTAAGCCATTCGTGCCGTTTCACATTATGGACAATATTCTTCGCTGTACCATAGTAATCTTTAAATTTGTGGTAATTTCGTTCAGTTATACCCCTGTTTCCCTTAACAAGCTTTACCACTGACGCAATGTTTGTGTCTGTCGCTACTTGGTGAGCCTGTCCCGGTTGTGAAGCATTCTCCACCGACGTTACGCCACTTTTAAACTTTCTACGCCATTCATACATTTGCTGCAAGGACAAACACGAATCACCATACTGTACTGTCATCCTACGATGGATTTCAATTAGTTGGACACCTTCACTACTTAAAAAACCTTGCTCTAACGCGGTTTGATAATGGGCCAACTTTTCGAAACTTTATAACTCTTTTAACATTTTCATTTGATACGCCCTCGTAAATAATGGTATTGTTGATGTTATGTGAACGTATCAAAATGAAAAAGTGTGTTGTTATATCCATAGTCGTTTATGTTATACTTCCTGATATCGCTTTCTATAGTTATACGAAATATATAGTTGTTGCACTTGTAGGTAGGTAGTAGTTTTTTGTCTTATATGTTTATAACCATTAAGTTCGTGTGTTGGCTATTATAAGTATTATTATACAAAAGTAAACTCTCTAAGCTCACACAATATAATACAAGTAAACAAAAGCTGAAATGCTTATATAAATTTCTAAATCTATAGGTACTAAATAAATATAAAGGGAAAATGTAAGGCGATTTTCTACTTAGTTAATTGCTAAAGAAGAAAAGATAAGTATTGTATGAAATTTGAACGAACATTGTTTGAAGGATTGTTATGATTTCTATTACAGACTTAAAAAGCTGAAAGACAAATTGAGTTAGGTACGTCAAAAGCTTTCCCTTCTTTCCCTATTGAATGTAGTCATTAAGGTACAATACAATGTTTATCTAACTCAAAAGTGGTATTATACATTTTTTTATGTCACTATTTATCAAAAATCCAATTTATACAATGGATGTAGCACAAATAGAAATTGTCCCTTTTACTATTATAGGTCTTTAATGTTGATTCACTTCAAGTCGTAATAGCAATTCGTTTGTTTCACATAAACATTTTCATTTCCTCTAAATTCCGAAAGCCTTTAAGTTTAGATTGTTTTTCGATTTACAACAGAATTCGGTGTGATAAAGTGTCTAGAATATAAAAACTTATACCACTTTGACTTTTCGTCAACAATTACGTATCACAGTAAAATTTCGGTTTAGAATTTGACGTTTACGAAATTTATACTTTTCAACACGAAATGAATGTATTGAGGCGAGAGAAAGGTGTGGCTAAAGAACAATTATTTTAAAGTAAAGTACTGAAGTGAATTTGAAAGAAAATCGTTAAAGTAGAATTGGTGGTTTTCACAATTGGACAACTCATTCGCTTGCGAATACCACACACAAGGATACAGCCTTTCCTGCAATTTACCGTGCGGTTTCTGGTTTCTGTATTTAAAATCAGTCCCGTACTAATTATTTTAATCAATTGCTAGCAACAATAGGTCGTTACTAGTTTTATTAACCAAACGGAAAGTGTAAAACTTTTATAAAATATTTTAAATTTCGTAGTTAGGTTACGTAAAACTAGAAAATTTGCTTACGTGCACTTACATGCGAGTTTACTTGTCTTCTTAATTGATGATGCATGTAGAAGTGTTCATCTTCTTGTTGTTTTACGGTGTCTTTTGCGTCTAGAGATACCTAACCTTCCGGATGTAAGAGAGTAAATAATTAAAGCACGGTAATGGGAGGAATTACGTAACCCGGAACGATACTTACGGAAATATGATTTTTATTAGAATCTCTTATAAGAGTTTTTCGAGTTTTTCAATTAACTGTGTGCTAACTTCAGTTTTGGGGTTATAAATAAAAGTCAGTAAGTACGTAATTGATTGTTTCCATTTTGGAGTTATACTCCAGCAAATAATTGACCAGATGACCAGGTATCTTTAGATCTTTCAGGAAATTGAAGTGAGTTAATCGTATTGGTCAAAATGACTATGGCTACCATTGTAACATTTTTTTCTATGGTAATTTACACGGATCAGGTTAACCAAGTTAAATTACTAAATATTTCTTCATTATAATAAGTATCGTGATAACATACAGGGTTATTCTAAATGATGGACCCAATTTTAAAACTTCGTATTTATTTAAGTACAAATTGAAAACGAACAATCTTTATACCAATGAAAAGAGGAAGTTTCAAAGTTTTCAAAGTTTTGGAACACTAGAATATTCCAATAATTCCACTGAAGATTTGCACGTCAAAATTTAAATTTTATAAAATCTTGTCCTATTTCACCTAATTTTTAGCATTTCTATGTCTTTTCTTTCATTTTCAATATTTAGTAAAACCCATATTTTGACAATGGTATTGTTATTTGATTCCTACTCACGCATTGAAAGAAATTAATCTGTAGGTATATTGTTTTAACAGAATTCTGCATCCAAATTTTCCCAAAAACCTATTCCTCGGTGAACCTTAATCCTACTGGAAAACTAGAAAAGTTAAGTTATATTCACTAAGTTCGAAAGACCTCCGAGAGTACCTACAATAAATATACGTGTTGATTTTGAACTTATCCAAAGGTTCAAAACATATTACCACATTTTGAATATGAATACTCTCCTTAAATATTTTGCTTTTATTCAACTGAATGAATTTACAATATTGTCTTAAATTCATTTCAATATTTTGAATAGAGATTAATACACTATAGTGTCAAGAAAGAAGACGCTTTTTTTTAACACCGAGTCAACTCCTTTTACACTATTTTCAGAATCATTGTAATGACACCGTTTAAAGAAATTGAGATATTCAGAAGAGGAACTTTCACTTTTGGCACGGGCTAAAAAATTAGTGCTGAACAAAACGGTTTTGAAATTAAAACCCAAACCACAGAAGAAATACCAACGGATGCAACTAAGCGATACTTACGGCGGTTTCTTTGATGTTTGAAGCGCTAGATTGCCATCTTAAAAGGAAGTATTTGAGCGGTACTGTTTATTAAAATATTCAATATATAAAAGTAAAATAATACTATTTTTTAATAAATGTATTACCTATATTTAATCATTTTTGCGCTAGATACGGCGGATTTTGTGATGTTTGCAACCAACCTTTTAGTTCATTTTAGTTCGACGACCATCTTAAAAGGAAGTATTTTCGCATTGCAAATTAGTATTTGCTGCGGGTGTGTCGCTTCTCTATCCAAACGCTTGTGAAGAAAAGAATTACATTCGGCTTTACTTCAACAAAAATGAACAGCGCCCTTTGGTATCTTAAAAATTCAATATTTAAGGGCTTGTCGCATATTGGAAAGAATTTCGTATTAACGATCTTCTTTCAAGTCAGTTTGAAGAGGTTCCCATTCTGAAACCAAGGAGAGATCGATCTCCTCGCGATCTTGTATTTTGAAAATCTTGTTCAAACATAAATTAGAACCCCAAACAATCAGTTTTGTGGATTCGGTGCATTAGACTAGACGTAGTGGTCGTTTACAGAGTGTCCGCGATCGGTATTGTCTGGGCAGTGTTTACATCGCTTCTGAACATTTTTTGCAAAAATGGCTAATTTGCGAGCTCGGTCGTATTTAGTTACAGCAAAATGGGCACTGTCAGGAATAATTATTTTTGTGCACATCATTTATTTAGGACTATGGTGAGGTTCGAGTTTTAATTTTTTTAGTACATTTTATTTGAATTTTCTTCTATTATTTTGCCGAATTAGACTAGCTTCTGTCTTTTGTTTGTTTTACCACGTTCTTGACTCTATATCACTGTTGTATTCCTCCTATTTTAATTTTGATTCATTTTGTAGATGATTTTTCATAATTTTTATCCCTTCTTCAATTTTTTTACTCCATCAATCAATTCGTTTCATGTTAAACTCTCCACATTCTTTTCCTGCTGAATCAAGTGTCGCATTCTTAAATAATCCCTACCATTGTCCTTAATGTATTGGTCATTTCTCGTTTTCTAAACTTGATATTTAGAGATTCCAAGTGTTTTTCTTTCCATATTTTTCTTATCTTTCTTTTTAATTTTCGCTAGTACTGAATAATTGTCAGTGTATAGTTCTGCTTCCCGTATCATCATTTACTTCCATATTTTTCTTATCTTTCTTTTTAATTTTCGCTAGTACTGAATAATTGTCAGTGTATAGTTCTGCTTCCCGTATCATCATTTACTTCCAATTTAGTGTGCGATTCTACCAGTACATAAATTTATGACCGATTTCTCTTTATTCGGGTAATCTCTCGTTTTAACATTGTCCACCGCAAACATCTACGCGGTAGCCAAACTCATTACACACACGAGAAAGCTCCGCAGATCCAGAGACGGATTTAAGGTTTTTCCGCCTATAGGCGAACTTTGTATGCCGCCTAGAACACACTGTACCGAGTGGGCCAAATTGGACACTTTTAGGGTATATATCATTTATCTTAAGAGATTAAAAAAAATGGACCTAGGTGTCTTAAGCTCAATTTTAATGAGAAAATCACTGGTGTAAACAGAATTCAGTTATCTCTAATCGTTTGGCCACTAGTTTCTCGAATTTAGTCGATTTCTTTAATCCTCCACAACTTTCTTATTTCTTATTATTAAAGGTAATTGATTTTGGCCAAATATTTCTTAGAGCACTTGTTTACGTAGATTCCATTGCGATGAACAATTTTTATACAGGGTGTTTGGTTTTTTGTGTACCACCCTAAACTACATTTTTTCATACGGACCACCCTATATATTTTGGGGTTTTCGAAAAGAGAGTAAAATTTCCTAAATTTTGATGTAGGTATCATTTGTTATATTTATGTTAAATACATATTATTTTTATGCATTAAAATATTTTGCTTGCAGACATCTAGGTTTCCGTGGTTAACAAAAAACGACATCTGATTTAATTTGATATACATACATAAATAAAATACCTAAATAAAAGGCATTACGTGTTATCGACTTAAAATTCTTAATCCAACCCTGTACCTATATTTAAATTACATATCAATTTATATGTTTTGAGAAGGGGTACGACCTAATAAAAAGAATAGGTACGCGCGATAAAAACTTTGAGGAACAGTGATTTTCAGCCTTTCCATTATGTGCAAATATACCTAACAATGTATGGCAGAATTATTATGAATCTTTACAATGCTTTCAGTTCTTCAATAGTGGAAGGTACCCATGCAATATCCAATAATTTAAAAGTGAAATAATGTTTACGAAAGACGAAACCGAACGGTGAAGTACCAGAACATAGACAAAAGAAAACTAGAGATGATATGAATTTCATGTATTTGCATAATAATATTGCAAATACGACATATTACTTAATATTCAAGTACAGAACATCTGATCTTTTGAAGTTTCTTTATTTAACTTCAGAAATTATTAAGCCACTAACATATAATCGCGTCTAAGTTAAGTGGTTAGAAGTTGTAAGAAGCATGAGGAAATTACTTCTATACAGCATCGACTTTGCCACATTCATATTTATTCTGCTTCCATTCAACTTTTGTTTGCCATTAGCTCTTTACCCTTTCATATTCAATATTATGCTATATTGCGAAAGTTTGTGTCACGTAAATTTCTAACTACATACGCTATTGACGTTTTCTATATTGAATACAATTAAAATTGCAATAGAAGACACTTAATTACAAATGAATTCCTAATTACGAGATACAATTTAAAAATGGTCGTAGTAGAGTAGGCAGCAAATGTACGAATAACGCTTTAATTACCTTTATCCCACATTTTGTAACTAACCATGCGTTTGTCCAAACAAAATTGCTGCCTTGTGTAACATATGCTTCATAGCAATATAATGTTACTGCACAAAATGATAATTGGAAAATTATTGTATAAAAGTTACATACCTAATATTGCTTAAATTGAAAAGATTTGAATTTCGAGTGTTTGTAAAATACAAACATCCCTTTCGGTTAGTAAAAAACACTTATAATCGATCATTTCTATTTACATATACTTACCGTGAAAGTCCATATTTTCAGTTATAGTCAAAAGTATTTTCGTAGTCTCTTGCTGTACATAATGGAAAGTTGTATATGTTCGCTTTACTACAAGTGATCAATTGTGCTAAAATTATTAGTAATGCTGACTTTTTCTATTTCATCTTTTCACTAACGTTCTAGTTCAAACACAGCGATGTAGTTGACTTGTTACTTTTAAGAACTTTTTATCCCCATCCTTGTACATATAGTAGCTTTTTCTCGGACAGATGTTACCTTTTCTGTTAGCAGCTATTGGTTGAATAAAGTTTCTAGAAATAATTCTATTTTAACTTCCGTTGTGCAACTTCATAATTATATTATAAAAATAATAAGTAATTGTACTAAAGCCTTTAGAGTTTGTCCCCCTCCTCATCTTTTTAAATGTTATCTTTTGGCCATTTTGGGCTTCTTCTTAGTATTTCATTTTACAACTTCTTTTTTGCTTCTTGTGGACGATGATTTGATGTAATTGTTAAAATTCTTGAGCCTTTTCTTCTCTTCATTCTTCTCTATTTTTGTTTTTGGTGTTAAATTAAATAGGTCTAAATTTGTTCTGCCTTTAGTTGCTTTTTCTTTTACGGATCTTCTTATTGTCTTGTGGATGTCTTGAAATTATGTTTCTTTTTGTTTTTCTATTGTAGTAAAGCTTATAATCGCTTCCTAAACCACCTCTAATTTTTTTGTATTATTTCTTCTGACTAGCTTATCTAGCTGAATGTAATTGTTTCTTCTCGTTTTGTTACGTTTGTATGATCATTGGTTTTGTTTCTCAAATACGAATTTCTGTCTCTTCTTCTCTGTAGTTTTGAGGTGATTTTGGCTTTGACTACCTATGATCAGTTACTGTTACTGGCAATCGTATCAATGTAGAAACAATAAGGTTGTTGGTACGTACCCCAACAAACTAGTTTATATTGTTATACCTCAACCCCCGCTCCGGCAGGTACAGAGGTAGAATTTTTAGTTTTAGGAATTCATATACTTAATGTACTCTTCTCGTCGGGTTAACACCCAAATTAATCATATCGTCAAGAGAAAACACTCGGTGGTTTCATTTAATATGAACCGCGCAACAAAGGTCTGTTTCAATTTTTCGTCGATCCATCTAAACTGACTGGAAAAGGTGTTCATTGCATATGTATAAATCTTCTTGTTCACATGTAGTCCCAATAGAGCAATTCGTCTTTTCGATTTCTTGCACAGGCTCCCAATTTTCCTATCATATCAAATTATTTGTTCCTGTTTATTTTCAGCACTATGTATGCAACCCTCCTAGATTGTGGTATTTCTTTCAAATTGGGAGATGTCGGCCTTATGCACCATGCTCGCGAAGTTGGTGTTCTTGTGCATCTCCTTTTATTAATACGTATTTATGGATGATGTATAATTATATGTACCTATGCAATAAATAACGATATAAGTACGCTCTTACTCGTCGACGTGTAACAAGAGAAACGGAGGACGCCTTTTGGTTAAAATCTTTGTTCTAATGGCTAAGTTTTAACAGGAATGTAAACATATTAGTTCCCTATATTATGTACAATTATGTTCTTGCAATTTATTATACATTATATTTATATTTATTCAAAAATACAGGATTACCCCAATTAATCAAAATACAAAAAGTGTACAAAAATAAATGAAAAGAATACATATACACTAATAGTTATTTTATTACAGAGTTAGAATTAAATCTAAAATAAAACGTTGTTTTAATATATACACAAAGCTGAGAAAGGTAACTAAATGATTATATTACATTTATAGATAGAACAACGAAAACAAATAACAGCTACAAGGACATTATAGGTACAATATTACCCCATACTCAATCTTTGTAGTAAGTTAGATCAATATTTGGTAGGTAGTTCTTTTTTTAAATTCCTTTTTAATTTAGATTCGCAATCATAGCAATTTACATTATAAAAAGAGTTGGCAGTTTTTATCGTTCTTTTTAAAATTTAATGACATGGATTTGTTATGTTTTTTAATTATAAGTACAAGAGTACTGAAATACTAGCTAATTGGCAAAAACTAGTAGTGGATCGACTAAAATGATTAATTGGAGACACCTCGTTATAACATTTGAACGTAGGTGAAACCAGCATTAATCAGAAAGTGAAAATTGGAAAAAACACCTCGTTTTATACTCTTAAACGAAGGTGAAAAAACCAACAAAATTAAGCTTCACTATTAATTACTAAGTAATTAGTGAGCTGTAAGGAACATCTCATTAAAAATCTTAAAGCTCTAATTGCTTTGTTGTTAATATAATTTATATGAGAATTAAAACTCAAAGACGGGGTAACTTACAAAGGGATCTTAAAGCATTTATTTAAGTTTAGTTCTAACAACGTGTGCTTACTCCAGTTTTTAAAACGATCTAAATCTTGGTGAAGCTGCTGAAATCATCAAAAGATTCGATAACTTTAAAATTTTTTTTTATATCGTCAGCAAATAAAAGAATATTTGAATGTTTGAAGACCTCCTTAATATCGTTTATAGTATATTAAAAATAATAAACCTGCGGAACACCCGAGTGAACAGTAATGGGATAAGAGACAAACCCTTTGTATTGAACTACTTGAACCCGGTTCAAAAGGTAACTTTTTATCCAAGAAAGTAATGATCCATGAATTCCAATGTTGGGTAGCTTAATAATTAAGATGGAGTATTTACTTTTGTTTTTGTGAATGGGAACTACGAAAGAAGTTTTCTAAAGATCTGGATAAATTCCAGATGTTAAAGACGTATCCAAGAGAATATGCAGAGGATAAGCTAATACGTAACAACATTTTTTTAGAAAAATAGGCGGTATATTATCTGGTCCACAATTGACTTTCTCAGATAGCTTAATAAGTTCTTCTAAAATATCAGTAATACTAATATCAAATTTATGAAGATTAATAAAGTTTGATGTAGAATTTGTTCTTAAATAACATAGATTACAATATTATTCAATGAGTCATATACAGAACCAAAATGATTTGCAAAAAGATTTCCCGTTTCTTGCCCTTTACAACTTCTTGACGAATTAAAAATCATTTCAGTTGGGAGGCAGTTATCACCCTTTTGGGTGCTTCCAAAAGTATTTAGGATTACTTTTAATTTTTCGTTGTATAGATTCCATGTAGGACTTAAACATGAGGCGGACAACACATCACAATCACGACGTAATTTACAAAATTCATTATAATGGCGTAAATCATTTGTAGATTTAAACAATCTGTGATATACATTTTTAGTTTGTATCATTTCACGCAGTTGAACCGAATGCCAAATAGGAAACCGTTTTTTAGATTTGAATACACGCTTGATGGGAACAAATATAGGACAACTTTCGTGAAAAATGTTATAAAAACGTTGTACAGCGTCATTTTTATTTTAGGCTACTAAGACCCTCCAATTAATCCTAGTAACATAAAACTAAGTAATTTCCATTTAAAAAGTCATAATAATAATCATAATTGAGCGATGGGTAATAACAATTAAGCTCTAAGCTCATCAACAAGGAAGGATGGTATTTGTGTACCGGAACAACGACATCTAAACTACGTTCTACAATATTATAGAGAAAACCAGATCAAGCTTTCTGAGATCAGAATTTCGTACACAGTTACACTGTAACATATTCCATAAATTGAGACTTTCACAAAGTTTATCAACATAAGCAGAGTTTCTACCGCAGACTATTTAATTTTGTACACAAACACCAACCCCATAATTATTTCTTTCTGTTAATCGAGCGAGTGAACGATGTTTTTAAATGTTTACCGCAACATTTGGGAATTTATTTACAAAACAATGCACTTTTATTAAGGAGTGGACCTCCATTAAGGGTGAAAAATTTGTAGTGTGTTACAAAATATAAAGTTAATATAACCCTGTATGAGTTAATGCAACTAATACGTAAACTGAAGTAACGCTGAAGTGAAGAAGTAAGATCTGTAGAAGGATAAATAGAATAAGTTCTGGAACCAATTAAAATGGCAGATGTACAACAAAATACAGCTTAAGTTACCAGTGATACAATTGTTAAAATCATCACGCATAGTAAATGTTTCAGGAACTTCAATAACAGATATAACTTAAAAATGTGACATAAAGACTTGCAACAATGGAAAGACATCGATCACAAGAGTTTAATTGAAGAAACATAAAAATATATAATTTACCCGCCAGTAAATACTGTAAAAATGGCGTTGGGAACAAGAATACAGCACAAAAATGATACCGTCAAAAAATAGATAGAGCTGGACCAAACTTAAAATACAAAATGATAACCGCGTCCGCTGTATAATGATGAAAGTAAAACGCAAATAAACCAAAGTGAAGTTCTCGTCGTTTTTTTCCTGTCTAATATTAATTTAACGATTCACACCCACAAATTGGGGACGCTTTCTACATTAATGTTTTTAGGGGGATTGTTATAAACTTCAAAATCTACTTTTAAGCACGTATCTCTGATCTTAGGAGGTGAATAATTGCGCAAATCCGATGTATTATCTTTAGAGTTCGTAAATGTAATTGAATGTCATTAAAAACCCTCCAGTAGAAAGGAATGAGTTCTAATTATAAGAATTTATGTAGAGAAATATTATTTTTAAAGTAAATTTTTTTTGGGGTGTAATCTAATTAAAAAAAGGAGCTGTAAGTATTAAAAGGTTCGTAAATATTATTCTTTGGGGAGTATAGCGGTATCCGCTTTTACGTAATTTATCCCAAATTATACTTTCGGAAAATAAATAATTGTTTCCGCGTTCATATGCACCCTTAGGCATATAATATGGAGTAAAGATTCTAAGGGTCTTTTAACAAAGTACTTTTGAACATTTGAATTTCAGTGTCTTCTTTCGCAGTTCACAGTTTGTTTCTGTTTTCAGTAAATATTCAAGAGAATTTCAGTTTACAAGGATATTGCATTCTTTACGCTCGAGAGTAATCCTATACTTGCTATGCGCATATGTGTGTCCGTAGAGCGAATACTTAAATATTCATTCTATTAGAAGGATGAATGTAATTTAGACATGGTTTTATTTTGTTTCTGATCTCTTACTTTTATAATTATTTATTATGGTTGGCAAACCTCACTGTGCTCAACAATATTATTATTAGCACTTTTTTACATTCCTTATGATAAGGGCGAATTGTGTATTCCAAACCAAATGCACTGTCTTCTTTCTATCAATCATTTTAGAAATGGTTTAATATGAATTTCAGTCTCTACGCCCACTTCATTGCGCTCTATGTACGTTCCTGTACAGAAAAAGAAGTGTAATATTAAACCGATCTAATCTGAAGCTTTTCTAGGTTAGAGATTTCCGTAGATTTGGAATTTATACCAAAATACTAATCGGTCGCAGGTAATTTTGGTTTTGGCGTAGGGAACCTTTTGAAGGATGAAAGAAAAATCTTCCTGAAATTGTCTGCGGCCTGCTTGGACATGATTTTTTGTTCCCCCGTCATCTCTTAGTAGAGAGTTATTATTACTACTGTTATCAAAAAATTTTACAGCATATCTTAAAAGTGATTCGAAATATTAATTTTGTATCTGGATTAGTACAGTAATAAAAACAATATTGTTTAAAGGGCTGATAGTATAGCAAGTGGAGTTTAGTTTACAACTTTATTAATGTGGCCATGATAATATCGAAATTTTGACCTATACAGGGTGTTTTTTTTAGGAGCTTTAGTTAGACATTTCTGGGAAAATTTTATAGATATGTTTTTGAAATTTTGAACTCTGAAAACCAAATCGATGTAAATTATTTTTAAAATGGCAGCGCTTCCGGAAATGCCTGAAGTAGCTAGTAACTTCGTTATTTTAAATGGCAACCCCTAATTTTTACTGCGTTTTTGGATTCTACGTGTAATTTCAGTTCTTTTGATACACACATATGTCAATATCTACAAGTTACGGTTTATAAGTTATTTTCTCTTATTTAAAAAAAAATAGTTATTTGTACAGCCAGAGTAGAAAGTTATGCTTTTTCAACTCGAGTTCAAAGTTTATTGAGTCTATTGAGCAAGAGTTGACAAAACATTCCTCACTAATTTTATTAAAGAAAATGCTATTTTCTAAGGCAGTTTTAGAAAAAACAATTAATGTGTCAATATTATTTTGTACCTAATTCATTCAGTGTCTTAGTATTTAAGTAATTAAAATTTTAAATGTGGGACATGTGTTGCATTAGCTCGGTTCAAACAGTAGCTTATTGTAGGCGAATTTTAGGCCTAAAATTAATCATATTTGTTTCCGTAACTTGAACCTATCGCTATACTAGTCATTATTGAAAGTATTTATGGTAACTGTAACCGTTGACTAGGAGAAATAATAATTGAGAGAATAATTTGAGAGTCAATGAGATTTGTGTAACAAATAAAATCGAAAACCTTATATCATTATTATCATTAACGCAGTGGGCCTTGGGCCTAATATATTCAGGAAAAAGAGAGGTGTGCTTCATCGCTACCCATAAACATAAAGTTTAGTAACCATGTTTGTTGTTTACCTAATAGATTCCTCGCATGTGTATTTGTGTATATTTTTGTGTTCAGAAATTTATTTGTAATCATAAGATTCTGTCGTCTACAAAGGTATCTATATTTTCCATTGTGATTTCTAATATTTTCCTACACCTTTCGCATTGTACCCTTTTCCTACTCTACCGTATAAATCTCTAACTATAATTTATTTCTCGTGATCTATTTCCCATGACAATTACTTCTTTAAATATTTTAAAGAATGTTACCTAGCCTTCAACTTTCACCTTACCATTTATACCATACATTACAACCTATTGTTAAAGTTATTCCGTTTATCTTATAGTTTGAGTTTTTTTTTTCTTGGGAGTGTTGGATCAATATATTATCTTGGTGTTCCTAATGAGTGTTGATACGTCGGGTTTTGTTCTTCCGCTCCATATGTAGTAGTAGTTACCTAGTTTTTCTTGTCCAGTTACTATTTCTTTCATTCGCCCAGAAGAGCAACATTCATTTTGAGTCTCTTTTTTTCGTTTTGTGGTCAGGTTTTGTACATGTCAAGTACAAAGCTTAAAGTTCTCTTTTCTATTGTTTATGTTTCTTAAAAGGTTTTCCAAAAACAGAATTTCCCACACTATATCCCCGGGCTTCGTTCTTATTAGTAGGATGGACAGGGAATGGGACGATTCAGCGCCGCCGTTTCAGCGCCGCCGATTCAGCACCGCCGTTTCAGCGCCGGGCCTTTCAGCGCCGGCCGTTTCAGCGCCGGCCCATTTCAGCGCCAAGAAGTTTGTGCTAAATTAAATATTGGTATACATGTATATGATTTAATTTGGAAAACATTTTTATCCGATTCTGTCAAAAAATGTCGTTATATAAATTAGATTTTTGGGCGAAAAGGGAAACTTTTCAATAATAATAAGTGTAGTTTTCCGGTGGTAGTCAATAGTGCGAATGCGAAAAACATTTATCGTCCGTATAATTGTTATACGTTTTGTTTATCCGATTCTGTTTTTGATCCTATATTGTCGGTTATACATATAAAAATAAAATGAACCACCAACAAAATTTGTGAAGGTCGTTATAATTGCCTGCAAGATAATTTAATTTCATTAGTTAAGTAACATTTTAATATTATCCAGAAATTATTATTTTTAATTAGTCATTTCTACGAAACCAGACCTTTTAGATTTAGTTATTTACCATGGTCATAAATTTCATTTAAATCCTTTATATTTAATCAAGCGTATAATACCTTTTCATTTTATGCTTAAAACGTCAATCATACTTTAAGTTAAGCCAGAAACATTTCAGTTGCGTTTACGTCCTGTGGAGTTGGCATGTACCTGGCTACGTGTTGGTACCTATGGTTCCCAGATTTCCTGTAGCTATGTTCCACCAATCCGAATATTGTATTTTCTACCCTTTTTGCTTGTTCCGAACTATTAAATACGGTGTAATATACATTCAGAAGAGAAAGAGAAAGAGTACTTTAAATTATTTCAAAGGTAGTGGTCGTTCTTATTATAACATAATACTGTACAATTTTTTGAATTCAAACATTAAGATGGAAGCTAGAATTATAAGTTCAAGAGGGAAAGCTAAATTTCACTATGATGGCTTTATATATAATTTTGAGAAATGCTCTAAAACTAACGAGAATAGAAAATTTTGGCGCTGCGAGCAAATGGGACGTTGTAAAGCTCGAATTCATACAGAAGCTGGAGAAGTTATTAAACAAATTAATAATCATTCACACTCTTCATCGGCAGCTAGAGTGGAAGTGGCGCAAGTTGTTACTAACATTAAACGTCGGGCCGAAAATACTGTAGAAGGGACAGTAAATGTTATTAATAATTGCTTAACGAATATAGCTCAAGGTTCGGAAGCAGTACTTCCAAATAACACAGCCTTGCGGAAAGTGGTAAGACGTGTTCGGAATGCTATAAACGCAGCTCCTGCAGATCCGACAACTTTAGCAGAATTAGTCTTGCCCGAAACATACAGACAATATGTACCACAGCCAAACATTTCAGAAAATTTCTTACTTTGTGACAGCGGTGAAGGGCCGGCGAGAATTTTAATTTTTGGACGGGCCAGTTGGACCCAATTCTTGCGGACATCTGACACATGGTATGCAGATGGTACATTTACAATTGCCCCCAGATTGTTTGCTCAAGTATATACAGTGATGGTGGAAAAGTTAGGAGGTGCTATACCAATATTTTATGCCCTGTTACCGGATAAGCAGCGCAATACGTATATAAGGATGTTCGAATTAATAAAAGAGGTGGAAGAAAATTTAAATCCAAGTTCCATATATTGTGATTTTGAACAGGCAGCTTTTGGTGCAATGACTCAGTGTTTTCCAGGCGTTTCTATTAAAGGATGCTTCTTCCATCTATCCCAAAATATGCGGAAACATATAGGTCAGTTGGGATTATTAAATCGTTATAATAATGATGCAGATTTTTGTTTACAAGCAAAAATGGTGATTGCATTAGCTTTTGTAAGGATCGAGCACCTAGATAATTATCTTGAGGCACTCAATGATGAGTTACCTGAAGAACTTCATCCTTTGCTGGATTGGTTTGAAGATAACTACGTAGGCCGCATGAATAGACGTGGAAATGGCAGACGTCGACCTTTGTTTCCACCAGAAATGTGGAATTTGTATGATCGAACAATAAACAGAAATAATCGTACAAATAATAACTGTGAAGCTGCTCATCGCCGACTGCAATCTGAATTGGGGATGAACCATCCAACAATATGGAAGTTTTTAGATGGATTGCGCAAAGTCCAAAAGGGACGTGATACCTATCACGAACAATTGGTTGCCGGTAATCAGCCGCAGATGAAATTAAAAAAATATCGGGATGCAGATGAACGCATACTCCGTATTGTTACCGAATACAGAAACAGAACTGAAGTGGAATACTTAAGAGGAATTGCCCACAATTATCAAATGAATGATTAGTTGATTATTATTATACATATTGTACTGTACACATAATACATATGTATAATTATTATTGTTGTATATTTCGCTTTATTATTAATTTGAATTTAATGACTTTAGGGCATGTGATTATTTGTATCTCGCCTTTATATAAATTTGTAGTGTTTTTTCATTATATTCTTATAAATCGATAAACAAATCGTTATAAACAAATGTAAAAAAACCAAATATAAATGAATAAAAACCAAAAAAATTATGAATTTGTGTGGCATGTATAAATTTGTATTCATAAAACTTTTGTTAAAGGTTCTTAATAAGTAAGTAGTAAGAAAATAGAAATCCTGAGAACTTTCTAATACGTCATTCTCCTCGTAATGACGCCTTGCCTTTTCTATCTATAATCCCAGTCACATTAAGGTGCAATTTATTTGAAATATCCCAAGAAAACAATCAAATTATGTAATATCAATAACAAAACCGCAATTACTTCAAATATTTAATGATATTTAAGAATGTCAACTGTTTTCCAAATTAAATCGTATATACCAATATTTAATTTAGAACAAACTTCTTGGCGCTGAAATGGGCCGGCGCTGAAACGGCCGGCGCTGAAACGTCCCGGCGCTGAAACGGCAGCGCTGAATCGGCGGCGCTGAAACGGCGGCGCTGAATCGTCCTAGACGTTTCCACTCGGAGAGCGTCTTTATTTGACCGCTTCTGTATCTATTTGTTTTGTGTGGCTTTACGTGGGATACAATATTAATGTTGTAATGCCATTGGCAGATGTTTCTATTTCTGTTGTGTTTTTCTTCAATATGTAAAAATATCAAACCCATAGTCATTTATTTTTAATACATTGAATTTGCAGTTAAAAAATACTCAGGTATACCTTACATATAAGAAATTTTGTAATGAGCTTCGACTTTTAATGATGAAATTAAATTTTTTTCATTTTTAAGAAAGAAAATGGGTTTGGTAGTTTTTACGTGATGCTGGAACAGACGAAATTGCATTGTTGCTTATGTAGTAGCCAGCGATAATTCGGCGTTACCTGCCTTCCACTTTGATAAAGTAGCTGAAGCGGGTAGTTTTAGTGTCAATTTAACTTTAAATTACACTGTTGTTTAATTTAGTCGCCCACAATATTCATAACGTTTACAGTCTCCGTGTTTACAAAAAGTTATACACCTAATTGAACAAACAGACAGTATATGTATTTGCGTCAACTACCTACTTCTTCCTTCCCAGTCCACGATTAAGCAATTGCTTAGTGAATCAATTTGGACATTTTGGTCACACCACTAACCGAGAGGGTATTATCAAAGCTCAGTGTTGTAAATTCTGTTTCTTTATTATTGAATTTCTGTCATAAGTTAACAAACGTAAGAATTCATTTTTGTGGACTAATTTCTTTTCATTATTATTAACAACACCAGGTTACATTAGAAACTCTGTGATTATCAATCACTTGATGTAGGTATTTGGATGCAGCTACGGATATGGATTTTATCAAAAGATTTGGAATAAGATACATTTCTTCTCGCTATGTTTCTCATTACACATTCATTTTCTGTAAGTAAGTGAAACTAATGTTTTGAACTTTTATAATCGTGAAGAAAAGTTACGTGGTCCTATTACATTTCTGAAATGAATGTTAATTACCGAAAACGAATATATGATCAAAATGAGTTCAACTAAACTCCGTAAATTGGTAACGGATTAAAAACGATAAGGTTTACATCACTAATTAAGAACAGACGCCCTTCAATCTAAGCAGTCGCATCAGTATGGAATTCTTTCTGGTCGTTGCCGCCACCATCGTCATGTCTCGTTCAACGACTACCCCTAAAACGGGCGCAGGCGTCCATGCGCGGCGTCCTATTTCCAAGGCGCAGCGTCAGTGCAGCATCGCGACATCGGGCATACTGTATCCTGACCGCCGCCGCCATTCAATTGCTTATAATATTAAATTCATTTATGCTCGGTGTATGATATATACTAACTTAATTAGCACGTTTTGCTATATCTTCTGTATGAAACCATCATCATAACACTTCTCGGTGGTAAATAAAAATTTCGCATTTACAACTTCTTTTTTGGCGATTTTAAAGCACTTGTGTAACGCAATGACAAAATTTATTATTTCAACCGAACATCTTAAATAATAATAAATGAACGAAGAAGATAAAAACAAATTATTTGGCATTTGGTTGGTTTAATAATGTGTATCAAGTGACAATAAACGTTTTTCAATTCCCATTAGTGTAGAGTGGAAAAATATCGAACGTAAGTTAGGTATATGTACCGCAAATCGATGTAAAAAAGTGATTGTGGTAGACCAAAAAATACAAGTTTAAAATCACGCCCTGTTCGTTTATAATTAACATTTCAAATTCGTTTGCAATCATAACGAGGAAAAAATTGCATAATCAAGTAATCGAGGTGTATTTCGGTAATTCGAAAAAAATACACCCCAAGAGACCGAAGTTAATTAAGAAACATCTATCGGGAAAGGCTGAAAAATCTTTAATTAATTTTTCAAAGCGGTATTATTAAAACTGATGAAAAAAGTAATGTTAAGAAATTGAAAACTAAATAATTAATCGTCGTGGAGATTTTAAATTAACATTTTAATTGAAGGTATAATATCAGTGTATAATGTATCTACGGGTCGAATTAGAAATGAAGGCTTATTTTTTCGGTGACATAATTTAATAAATAACGAATGAAAATGCGGCTTCTTATCTACTCTGCTTTTGCTCTTTTGGGGCTTTGTTCCGGTTTTCTTTTAGACGGATCTACCAATTCATATTCTCAATTTCGCAAATGGGGTGGCGGTACTAACGGAAGTCTCGAATTTGAATTTAAAACCGATCAACCTAATGGACTTCTTTTATACACGGATGATGGAGGAACGTACGATTTCTTCGAAATTAAATTAGTCGAGGGTGCATTGAGATTACGATTTAATCTCGGTGGTGGTGCTCAAATTATAACTGTGGGAAGAGATCTTAATGACGGACATTGGCATAAAGTACACGTGCAAAGACATGACGAGCGGACAGTGCTAACTGTTGATGGTGTTTCTCAAATGAGAACGTCACGAGGAAAGGAATTTAAATTTGGACGATTTTCTACTAATTCTGATGTATTTGTTGGAGGGATGCCTACGTGGTATAACAATAAATTAACCCTTCTTGCACTCCCAAGTGTAATCTTTGAACCGCGTTTTGTCGGAGCTGTGCGGAATCTTATTTATCCGGATACGGAAGGTGGATCACCGAGAAGGCAAGAGACGAGACCAAAGGACCACAGGGTAAGGAAATTTAATATTTACCCTATGTAAATATCCTTTTAATGTATATTATGAATGCATCACCTTTTATCAGTTTTATCTTTTATCGAACATTTATGATTACTAGAAAAGTGTATTATTATTCAGAGGTTTGTTTGTCAGGGTTTGCCGATGTAGTTAACAACATTCCATATTTTTATCGTAATGTTACAGTTACGAGAAATTGAAAATGTTGTAGATTATATGACAATATTCGTTCATGAAATGTCTACTTACTGTGGCATTATTGTAGATCCAAGCAATAATTTTAGACAGGTACCTAACTTACTACAATACAAACCATTCGGGAATTTTATTAGCAAATAGTGGCGTGAAGTTGTATTATGCCAACCGGCCAAAATATAGGATACATAATTTATCGAATTCGGTGTTCGGTGGTGTTGGTTCGATTTTTGTTTTGGTAATGATATGGAATAGAGTTAAATACGACTCTTTGCAAATCATGATATTGATTTTATTAGGTACTTTATAATAAAATTAGCGGTCTTCAGTTTTCTTTGAATTTGAATAGAATAATGAATAGACTCTTTGTATATTTCCAAAGTATAAATAAAAATTTCAACTACATAACGAAATAAATTAGACTGGCTTTGTTATCTTTAAATATGAAAAATCTTTGAAAACTGAGTTTTCAGTATCAACCAACACAAAACTGATCTAAAATAAAAATACAGAAAGTGCATACCACTAGAAGTCATTACCAATGCTTTTACCGTGACACTTCAAGATTCATGGTGCAGGTCAGGGAGATCGGGCATATCGAATGCTGTCACGAAATATAATCGCAACTATAATTACATGTTTGGGTTATTCGAAATAGCGATTCTTCTTTGAGGCGAAAACAACACAAGTCCAAATCCACAGTATCTATTTGTTATTTCCTTTTGAGAACGATGTCCTTTTTATTACTAGGATGTGTTCTCTTCCACAACCAGGTATATTCAAGAGTTTTTATTTGACTCCTTGGTTAGTTTTATCCTTTTCTGTCTTATTTCTCGTTGTGCCCAGTCGGATGATCTGGCTTTCGTGTTTGTACTGGGTGCGGCAGAGAGGACGGACGGGTTTAAAAAAATCATAAAATAGTTCATTTTTACTCAAAAACAAATTTATTGATGGAATCATGTTCGCAAGGAAATAGCATTTGAGACAGTCAAGTGTGGAAAATCACATCAGGCATGTGGTGGCCGAAATCGTTGGTGCAGTGCTGGAGGCGTTCTTGGAAGTTCGCGTAGACTCTCTCCAACATCGCTCTCTCAACTTGGGCGACTTCCACGCGAATTGCGTCCTTCAATTCGTCCAGAGTTCGGGGCTTGTTCTCGTATACTCTAGTCTTGAGGTATCCCCATAAGAAAAAATTGCATATGGATAAATCTGGGGACCGAGGAGGGTAATGAACATCGCCAAACCTGGAAATAAGGCGACCAGGGAAGAGAGGGCGAATAACGTCCATTGATGCTCTGGCTGTGTGGGCGGTCACCCCATCCTGCTGGAACCACACACGTCGGATTGGAACACGTCGCCGTCGTAATTCAGGGATAAAGAAGTTGGTGATCATTTCGACGTAGCGCTCTGAGTTCACGGTAACAGATCCATACGCAAAATTCGCCTTACCGAACGATCACTGAGGCGAAGTGCAGCAGCATGTTTCCGGGCAGATCGACTTGGACTGCGAAGAAAGGCTTGTCGAACGCGTTCAACATTTTCAGGAGTTCGAACTGTTCGCGGAGCTCCTCTTGGTCTTCTGTTGATCAGTTCACCACGCCTGCGAAGTGATTCAACCCAACGAAGGATGGTGTTTCGAGAGGGAACAGCTCTATTCCGATGAATGTTGAAGTGGCGACGAAACTCACGCTGTACGACGGTGACTGACTCATTATTTCGGACGAAACAATCATAGGCGAAAACGCGATGCTCCACCGTCCAAGGCTCCATGCCGACAACTGGTACAACAATGCTAGGAACTCACGAGTAAAACGGCACCCTCCCCACCGCTCTCGTAGATGGAGGGGGAGAGTACTACCCATCTCAAAAACGTCCGTCCTCTCTGCCGCACCTTGTATATCATCGTACGTCAAAAGATCGCAACGACAAGGTCGCGCGACAAAAGATCGCGGTCAAAATGTCGCACGACAAATGATCGCATGCGACAAATGGTCGCATACGACAAAAGATCGCATACGAAAATAATTATGTATATTTACTCATATATTGAGATAAATGTAAGATATGTAAGTACATATATAATCTTGATTGTATTGACCAGGAATGACAAGTTCCCTTAAAGTTAGGAGGAGCAGCTTCTTTTTTTGCCGTACACGTTGAATGGTTCGTTTAAGGCAAGAAAACGATGGCAGTTCCCAATGCAGCACAGGAAACAGCTTGTGTTGTTTCCACATATTCAGCCATTCCCTTTATTTAACTTTGGGCTTCTTTTGCTTGAAGTATTGCAACATCGGCAACATGAACGTGGTCCGAATTCTTCGCAACTTCATTTACAATTGTATGTATTCTTCTTTGACACTTATACCTTATACCGGTTATAATTTGAACATTTCTAAATAATTTTTTCACCAATTGCTCGTTCTTTTTTATGTGTATAACCATTTAACATCAACACATCCTAACCTTCTTGACTTCTAACAAACTTTAAGGGCATCTTTACACACTGACAGTTATTTATCTCAATGTAGGTATGAGTAGTTTCGTATCTATACGATATTTTGTCGTGCGACCTTTTGGCTGCGATCTTTTGACGTGTGACTGTTTTCGATGCCTTTTTCTTTACAATTATCCTTATTGTTTCCTTTCGTTTGTTAGTATAAGAACCGATCATTTCCCATTTTTCGCCCTTTTCTCGACCTTCTTGTATTGAGAGTTGATGATCGCAGCCACGAAATGCTTTTAATAATTTTTACCATTGCCAATTGTTTCTTTTCACATTTTCTTGTACGACTCTCCAATTAATTAAAAGCATATGAACGCTACATGTAATTTACTATGACCCTGCCACACTCTATTCTACCATTAATCTACCTTTGTTCTTCGATATCTCGAAGGTTTTTCATTCGTTTCTTTTTTTTAGACTTAGGCTGTGTTCAAGCCACTTTTACATTAAGATGCATGTTTGTATTACCGTTAATAGGCAATTTTAGTCGTGCAATGCTTTTTTTGCATTTGCATATCGCTTTTTTTGCACGTGAACGTGAACCATTGACAAGTGTTGTTTTCTTCATCTGTTTTTTTATGTGTTTAGGTATTTGCCCTTCAACTGATATTAAATTGTCGCTATAATTCGGTTTTCCGTGTACTAATTTTAAATCCGGCCATAGAGTATGAGTTGTAACAATATTATCGTATTGGTGCACTTCGTGAAATGGTCTAGGTCAGTGGTCGGCAAACTTATTAGCGAAAGAGCCAAATATGAACATTACAACAATGTAAAAAAAAATTGGGAGCCAAATCTGCTTGTTTAGTAAACTTTTATTACACTAAATAACTTAAACAAAAAATTATTCATGTTCTCGATTTATAGAAAAATTTTAATTTATCAAAATAAGATGTAATTTTTTTCTTACCAAGTTTTTTTTTAAATGAAAATATTATTGCGCCTTCCGTGGATATTTGTGCCAGAGCCGCACCTAAGGAGCCAAAGAGCCACATGCGGCTCTGGAGCCGCACTTTGCCCTCCACTGGTCTAGGTGCACCATAAGAAATTTGTCATTTCTCCTAATCAATAAACTTTACTTGTCAAAGGCTTAACTATGAATGAATATTTGGTTTCGATATGGACCTTTTCTCCGATTTTTTCCGTTTCAATGGGATTAAGTTTACCATTGCAATGATTATATTTGGCTATTTCTTAATCATCTCCGCTTTCAAACGGTCTTGGCTACGATAGTGTAGCACATCACAAAATTCATCAACAAATAAATAATAAAGGATGTCGTTATTTTCTGATATTCATGGAGAATGTAACAAAATAATAAATAGAACTTGTAGAGAGTTTAATGAGAGATACCCTCATTTGTCATCTATAAGTAAAGAGAAATTAAGAAGAATAAATTAGAAAATGGTCAGATAGCTGCAGGTAGAGTTTTGGCAAAGCCTATAACTTCAGATGAAGGTAACGTAGTCAATGTTTTGGCATATTTTCTTATCCTGAATTATCAATTCGTGCTGCAGAACAGGATTTGGGAATTTCAAGACCTTCCATTCAAAGGATTTAAAACAATTATGGCCTACGTCCTTTCAAGTTAAATCTCGTTCGTGCACTTCAATCAGGAGATGCTCAACAATTGTACAATTTTTTGAAATTATTATAACTCGAACACAACAGGATCCTGATTTTTGCGTGACAGATGAATCTAAATTTAGCGGATAAGGTGTATTTTTAACAGACGCGGCCGTCACTCTTGGGCTTCTGAAAATACGCATATCATTTGCGAGAAAAGTTTTCAAAATAAATTATGTTTAGTTAAAGACACTCAGGTTTGGTATCTTGTCTATGAGGATAATTTAAATATGCAAAGATATCTCAATATTTTGTGAACTGTCATAACTGATTTCTTGGATGATCTACCCTTCGATAAATTGAGAAGCTGCTGGTACCAATTAGACGGTGCTCCACCTCACTGTGGGAATATAATCGACCAACAACTTAACGAAATGTTTGAGGACCGATGGATAAGATGTTTAGGACCCTAGAATTGTCCAGCAAGATCCCCAGACCTCTCGCCGCTGGATACATTTATTTATTAATTATTCAATGTTTTTATTATTAGGATCATATATGATAGTTCATCTTTACCGATTGTTGTAACATGTGTACCTAATTTCTTAAAAATCTTGTAAATGAGGGTATTTCTAATTGAACGCCCTGCAATGTATATTTATTATCTTGATACATGTTCCATGAATGAATAATAAATTTAGAATTTCTGCGTTTGAATACGTGTTGTGGTTTTCCATATTTAATAAATAGGATTCAATTCAACCGTCACTTAGACTGATAGGTAACAAATAACTGGTGATAGAATAGTCGTTTGTTTTGAAGTTCTGCTAAGAATTTCAGAGGAACCAGGAATCCAAAATCGGAATAATATATAGGGTGTTACATTTAAAATAACAAAGTTCGGAAAAAAACGGCTGTGTTACGTAGACGTCATTATTTTAATTGAGGAGCCCATACCCGAAAACGCTATTGCTCAAATTTTCAAAATTCAGATCTAAAGTATTCTAATAGGTAAATAAATGCTGTTATTTTAAAAATGGATTATAAATTTAAGATATTATAGATTTGCAATTGCTTGAGGACATTTTACGTTTTGTTGGAAATTTTACACTACCCTTCCGTTAAAATGTTTGAAAAATTGATTAAAATGTTTTAAATAAATTTCATTTTTGGAATAATAGAGTCAAAATTGGTTTCGAAAAAATAATGAATTTATTTTAATTTTAAACTCTTATTCCATACATAAAACTCATTTAAAAGTTTGTAATAAATTATAATAAATATTCTTTGTCGCTCAATTAAATTCAGATTTAATATTTTTCAGTGTCCACGTTAGGTGACGTACTCTAAACCTCCCCCATAGTACGTTTATTCAAAATTGTAACAATATAAAGTTTTAAGTAGGTAGTAAAATTATAAAATTTAATGGCGCCGCATGTTTCGATAATATTTCAATACATTATCATCTTGAGCCTAAATTCTAAAAGGCAAATATGAATAATAAGTTAAGAAAAAATTCAAAAACTTACATATAGTGGATGAATTAAATGGTTCACTAGCTCTCATACTATGACTACACCACTGAAATCCAGAAGACTTCAAAAATTGATGATTCATAAAGCACCCTTTGACTGAAACGTCATAGCATACTAGAATCTAAGGTTATTTAAACCAAAAGGCTCTAATATGTTTTGTGTAGAATTTAAAATATGTACCGGGTATTTGTATTTTTCGGATACTTACTCATTTTCTTCCGTTAAAAGTAGTTTCGGCAAATTGAGGAAATTTCGCCAACGAAATTCTTTGATCGTTTAAACCTACCACAATTTTTTGTTAATTCGAGCTAATTTTCTATACACTTTATAGAAGTGAAGACGACAGCACGACAACAAAATATTCCAATTAAAATTTGTTTCTGAAATGTGTAGCAAATCAAAAAATTAATGATGATTACTTAACCCCACTTAATATTAACGACTCATAGTAGTTAATCTGTTAACTTTTCGTCCAATAAAACACTTCCGTTCAACCAACCAACTAACAGATAACATTTAATTGGCTAGTGTAATTGGAATGATGTTAGTATTACATAATTTCCTCCTAGGAGGTGTGCGTGCTTTTCAGAAAACGCCAGCAAATTACGTCACATACGTAATATAAAAAGATAAAGAAGATAAAAAGAATCCGTTTACCTTATGTAATTAATTTTTTTATCAACAGAACCACAATTCAAGTTTTTAGAAATTATTTTTAAAGTTTTACAGAATGAATGTAACTTTCAAAGCAAAAGTACAGACGCTAATCTCCATAAAGTAAACATTTAACATTTTGTGTTATTTGAGTATCATAATAATAATCCGTTTGTTTGAAATTCTAAGCCGCTGTTTAAATTAGGAGCAAAATATTTCATATCGTACATTCTGCTTTCAGAAATGTTCTTTGCGGGTTGATCCCTAAAAAATTTTTTGGTATGTTTTCTCTACGAGTCCATTTCACTTAACTTCTGTAATAAAATTACTGCTAACTTAACAACTGTATAATATTATAATAATTAGTTCTATCACCGTATTCAGATGTTCGAGGTTTTTTTTATTTTCTATGCGCCCACGTTTCTTGTCAATAACGCATTGGGAGCTAAAAATGAAAGCTATAACTCGAACTCAGAATTTGTATCGTCACTTACATGCACTTTTCCTATTTTCAATGTCAGTCTTTGAGAGGAATCGTAACCTTCCCAACAAACCCTTTATTGGAGTTTAAAAGAGTGAGTAAATTATATATTGAGGTAATATTATTATTATTATTATTTGTTCTAGGGGTGCTTTCCGCACTGCGACCTTTTGATCTATTGTGCTCCCCGCTATTGTCTACCCTTCTAGAATACCTGTATCTTTAACAAAGTCCAGGATTTTAGTAGGGAGAACCTTCGTTACTTTCTCTTGTGTAATCTTTTCATTTCCAAGTGGGTGTTCCCCTATGTATGTTTGTAGGGATTCACCGGCTTGGCTTGAATTTTTAAAGCATGACATAAAATCAAGTCAAGCCTACAAAAAACCAAGCCGTGGAAAAGCTTGAGTTATCAAGCTTTTCCAAGTCAAGCTTTCAAGCTTATACTTCTAAGCATTTTTTTACTATTCCATGGAACATAATTCTTAGAAAATCCTACGTGTAATTCAGGGTTTATTTGAGATAGTCTGTGCTCTACTCAAACAAAATATACCATTAGTAGGTATGTTGATTCGATTTAGTAAGAAAATAATATTTTACTTAAAATAATTGTAAAAAAATTACCAGTAGATATATAGAAATCGCAATGGGCGCAACGGTACCTTGTACAAAATCTGTTGCACGTCACGCTGTGGCACTAGTTTTTAATTGTAAAATGATACGGCTATCAGGTGATGTCCTGCAACGGTTTTTGAAATGTACGAAGTCAGAAATGACAAAATTATAAATTAGAAAATGTGAATGTGTAGATAGTCTGGAAAATGTACGTTCTACATAACGGTTCTTCGGAATTTTCAAATAATTTGTTAGAACTCATAGTTTAATAATCGCCCACTAACCAGCAGTTGAGCAATACTGCGAAAGTCCGACAATGAGCTATATATGTATGACGTAATGCGAAATGTGTTCCAACCTCACTACTCTTACCAGGAGCAGGAGGAGCAAGACTAAGTTTGAAAAAGCTTGATAAAGCTTGGGAAAACTTGGTAACCAAGCTAAGCCTGCATTCGCAAACATCAAGCATAGCCAAGCTTTTCTTTTTAAAAGCTTGCCTCTCAAGCTCAAGCCAAGCTATTATATTTCAAGTCAAGCTACTTGGCTTGGTGAATCTCTGTGTGTTTGTGTCTGTCTCACATTGGCAAATGACGTGGTATGGCATTTCTTCGTCCTCACCACAAGCCCTGCATAATGGGCTATCAGTCAGTCGCATGTTATGCAGGTGTTTGTTCAGACGAGAGTGGCAAGCCCGTCAACAACCTGGTTACCTGCGATTCCTGCGTGACCAGGTGCCCACACTAGTGTAACTGTGTTACGCTTGCCTAGTGCCTTTAATTTTTGTGCACGGAGTACACTCCAGCGCCAGTGCCCATATTGAGGTATATACGGGACAATTTTCAACCAACTTCAAAAAGTTACTTACTAAATTCGTCCGGATATCTGTGTGTCTGTGCGTTGCGCGATGTTACAGGGTTTAGAAAACTGGAAATGGTGTGATCTTATAGGAAATTCTTTGCTGATTCCAAATCTCTGGTATATTTTTTGATCGCATTCCCCGTTCGCTGTCGGGAGGTCATTAAAGTCAAAATATACACCCTTGAATATCTCGAGAATGACACATCCACTTACAAAAAGAAAAAAACATATTTCCTTTATTTATAAAAAAATCCCTTCATGTTAAGCAACTTAGCATTCAATAAGGTTGTCATAAGTCCTCATACAAAACTCGTGAACCTTTCCAATGTGTAGTAAAGTTTAGAAAGCGCTAAATGACGAAGTGATACCAGGGCATTCGGCATTATTTTTTTTTGAAATTTCATTATACGTAAAATCGTATAGCGTTTCTTACTAATTAAAGATCAACTAGGCCCAAAAAATCATAATAATACGTACTTTAATATGAAACTTACTATTTGAATACCACAGGGCCTACCTAAGTGTCTTCCTTTTGTTGAGAATAAAAACTTAATTAATATCAATAGAGATATTTGGAGAGTGAAATATGTCACAGTTTAGGAATGGTTTAATTTCATCATGAGAATTGTATGCAACAATTTGCTAATTTATTTTTTAGAATTCGCGTCATTTGAGTGCTTTAATAGATCCTATTAAAGCACTCAAATGACGTCATTTGCGTGCTTTAATAGACATTTGGGTGTTTTAATAAAACCGGTACAATTTAATTTTACTAAGTTGGTATTTACCGAATTAATTCATAGCAAATACTGTAGTTAACCTTTAAATAAATTTTAAATTGACAATTTGAAAAGTAGTAGTTCCAATCTCTAAAAAATTCCCTAGATTTTGATAAGGTCAAATATTTATTTAAAATTGCTTGCAAAAGGCGCAAATTCTAAAAAATAGTATAAAAAACTCATTCATAAGGCTTTTATGGCACTCATCATTAAGAAAACTCGTGGCTGCGCCACTCGTTTTCTAAACTTTGATTCGTGCCATAAAACGTACCTTATGAAACTTGTTTTTTAATATACTATTATGACATTCGTTATATTATGTAGAACCGTGTAGCATAGAATAAAACACTAAAGTGAACTTATTCTGTGCGTGTAGTGTGTGCTGCCTATCAATACAAAGTAATAACATAAGTACAATGGCAAAAACTGGATCATTAGTAAAATATATTAGTAGGTTTGGAAGAGAAATATGCAGCTAAATTACGTTCTTTATTTTTACTACAGTTTGACGTTTCGCCCATAGAGTTTTTGGGTTTTTTCATAAATTTAGATTAGGTCCAAATTTATGAAAAAGCCCAAAAACTCTATGGGCGAAACGTCAAACTGTAATAAAAATAAAGAACGTAATTTAGCTGCATATTTCTCTTCCAAACCTACTAATATAAAAATCACAGCTACAAAACTACACCAATACTAAATTAGTAAAATATATTTGTTTCAGGTTAAATATGTTTTTATTATAAGTATGTAATAGGTAGTCTTTTTGCAGTAAAATTAAAATATGAATATTCTGTTCTTCTTCTTCAGATTTGGCGATGTAGAAAGTGTGTGACATTTTAGGAATATTTCATTTTCCAAGCAAAGGTCGCCAGATCTTAGGTACAAGTCTGTTAACGGAATTAGCATCAAGTGGGCATAATGTAACAAGTCCCTTTGAAAGCAACGAGCAACCGAAGAACTATAACCTTGTACCAATAAAAAAGCGGTAATTTTGAAAACCAGTGGAGAGGGGTAATAACTTCAAACTGGTATGTTTCGGTTTCTGCATGCTCCATTTAAATTAAATTCTCCAGTGTTGCTATCTAGTATCAACATTTTTTTCATGTTATACATATAAGTTTTTCCACTCCCCTTCCCTTCTCGTCTAATATTTCCCCTATCCTCCTTTCCTCCACCTTTAACTTATGTCTTTGTTTTCCTTCGCCACCAGTAGTAGGCGATCTGCATAGGCCAATGACCACACTTTCGGCTTCCCGACCACCACCCCCCTGCCTGCTGTCCTTTTAGTGTTTCTTTCAGATCCCCTATATAAACTGCAAATAGGATGGAGCTCACCCCTGCCTTAGATCTTTCCTTGTTACGAATTCCTCACTCCTCTCTCCCTTCACTTTCACCCTGCTTGACGTTTCCTCATATATTTCCTCCGGCCTTTCTACCAATCTTTTATCTTCTTCCTCCACAGATATTCCCAGAATTTTTTTCTATTTACTTTATGATAGGCGGCACTTAGGTCAACAAATAGCGCCACCATCTTCCCTTGGTAGCAATTCCTTTGCTTCTATTTCCTCCTGCAACTTTCCTTCTAGCCGTGTTTAATAACGTTATTCTCCTGTAGTTCACCATTTATTTCCTTTCCCCTCTTTTATATATGGGGCATTATCAGCCCTCCTCTTCATCTTTCTAGGAATCTTTCCCCCTCCATAATTTGTTAATTACTGTGGTCATCCTTTTTACGACTTCTTCCCCCCTTATATCTATTTCTCCCTTTGTATTCCATCTTCTTCCTCTGCTTTACCTTTTTCGACCTTCTGAATTCCCTCTACTTCTACCTCTCTTTCGTATCCTCTCTTTCTTTGCCTTTCTTCTCCATTTTGTCTCTGTTCCTAGCAGCTTGCTAAAGTATCTCTCCCATTCTATAATTTCATGTTAGATTACAACAAAAATCACATTACTTATTTAACAAGAGGTTATAAGGTAAGAGGTTAAGCAAACATTACATTTTAAGAAATTTTGAATATTATTTGTCATAGTTGCATCGAGGTATCGAGATAAATT
The DNA here is from genome assembly GCA_036250285.1 of Pyrocoelia pectoralis. NCBI lineage: Eukaryota > Metazoa > Arthropoda > Insecta > Coleoptera > Lampyridae > Pyrocoelia > Pyrocoelia pectoralis. The sequence continues at coordinate 14,421,616 of CM070075.1, forward strand.
GCACATTTAGTAATAGAAAAGTATAATATACAAAGTATTTTATTTTATTCACTTTATAAGTACTAAAACTACATATTAATACTTGCATTAAGTATTCTTGTAGGCCAAATCCAATACAGCTACTTAATTATTATTAATTTCACTGACAACAGCGATATTAAATCATTTGCTTTTACATTGTAATAATAATGATAAATACTTGTTTTTATTATTACAATTAACTATGGAGTTTCACAAGGAGAAAATTAATTCAATTTGCTTTTAGTTACCTTGTTGCAACCGACTGCACTTTCTTAAACAAAACAAAATTCATTATTCCGGTATGAAACGTCGTACTAAACAAGAAACCCGCATGTAAGGGATGCACTGCTCAGAATTTCAAGAACAAAGATAGATATGCTGCTATCTATATAAAATCGCTTTTTCGTTGATATCAGGAGGTTCCAAACACATTGATCTGATTAATAAAAATGTCCTGCGTACTTAATCTTGCATCCACTGAATCTGTGACAAGATCCTACACTTACGCATTTTATTATAGGTTGAATTAGTAGTCATTTTATTACTATGAGTTTGTCCAACACATTATACAACCGTAAAAAGAATAATTATTGTTGCTGAAGGTATTTCTGTTGCTTGCTTCCACATTCTGTATTATTTAAGGGAAATATATCGTACCTACAGTTCTATATAATTAGTCAAAATCTGCAGACTATAACATGCGGCATTTAGATTGGATCTTATCATATTAACGTAGTCCGAAACATTTAAATATTAATTTAAACATACACCATACACCTTAGTGCTTAAGAGTGAATGAGGTTATTTAATGAAGTTGACTGCGTGCGGATTGTGTAACAAATAGACTTCTCCCTGTGTTGTAATTACTCATCGGGCAACTATGTGAAATGGCAATTTACATTAAGATATTTCAGTAGATTTTATGGATCCTACTTTAAGTTAATCTATACTTTTATGAAAACTTTTATACCCAAATTATCTCCTAAATGATCCACGAACCTTACGTAACTACTTTCATAAATGTTCCAGTAAATACGTTTAATTCAAGGCTCCCTTGGGATTTGCAATCACTTAAATGCTGAAAACACCTACAAAAATAAAAGCCCTACGTTCAGTGGTGTCATCAATCAGTGTTAGAGGTGTGTTTAAATGTAAGACTTACTAAAATGTGTACACATTGGGGTCATTACATTTTTAGCTACCGAAACAATATATGTATGTGGATTTAATCTTGGTAAATTCTCCAGAATTAGTAATAAGTATATGTATATAATTTACACTACAACACAGAATCTATTTTTTTCAGATGAATTAATGGTGGCGTGTTTTGTAATACCACAGAATTCAAATACAATAGAAGACGTATAAGTGCGTGTTTCGCGTAATTGCTACCGATACCTATGCTATTGTTAACGTATACTATTGTTTAGTTTTTGTCGATTAAGCTGAAACCGGCTTAATTGAATCTAATTCACAATTGGAATAAAACAAAACCCAGAACTTGAATCGTATTCCCATTAGTACAAGCTGTCACTAATTTATTATTACATAAAACACTCTTTGGAAATACGAAAAGCGTCCTCTACTCTAGTTTATTTGCATCTTTATATAATTGTTTCCATTTTACAACGTTATTTTATTACCTTTCCAGCTATACTATGAATTTATACATTAACCTGCTTTAAAAATCGATAGCAGTTTAAACAAAGCTTGATCTGCGACGCAAACGCCAACAATTGCACTTCAACTTATAACATAAATAGTTTCATATTCATATGCATAGATAATTGACGTTACGGGAGGGGAGGGATAGCTATCGGAAAAATATAACGATATAAGGTGTCCCACTGCTCCGTAATCGGTCGATAACTCATTGTGGGTTGAAGATACAGAAAAAAGTTTCAAATAGAGGTTACTTTGATTTGAATTCTGCATCTTTTAAAAATATTTTTATATTTACAGTATGTTGCATTTTCTGGCAGGAAAATGTCACCTGTATTTTTTTCCCTTCATGTATCGACCAACGATATTTATACCACGCCTGACATTTTTTTAATATTGGATGTGCCGTTGCCAAATTATTAATTATTTTGTCAAAATTTTGTACAATTCAAGGCCGGACTATAATATTCATAACTAAGTTATTCTTCAAAAAGGAAAAATTTATTTGACGAATAATATATTACCCTAATGTCATGTTACTCTACAAAAAAAAACTAAGTGATTAATTTTATATCGAATTCAAAATATTATGTGAACTTTAAATAGAGTTTATACGAATATTTTAAATGGGACACCCTGCATTTTTTATTTACCATCAGATTCTCGACAAAAAACCCTATTCAACGGTGTATTATTTCCGGGTATTATTTTTTGTACTTTTGTTAATATTTACGGTTTTTAAAATTTCACGTAGGTACCTAAAAAAAATTTGTTAAAAGTAATTTTAGTTTAATTATTGTTACAAAATAAAGTTTAAATGTAGTTGGTATCAACGTAAACGAACAAAACTCAAGTCCTGGGCCTATCTTAATTTCGAAATAATTAAAACAAAACAACAGGGCACTTCTCGTTAGAGGTACGCGCAAGAATTGGATTTACTGTTAGGCTTCAATTGATCAAAGTGGAAGACATTTTGAACATTTACTTTAATTGTATTTATTTCCTATTTTAATTGTATTTTGTAATAATAATTAAACTAAAATTACTTTTAACACATTTTACGTGAAATTTTAAAAATTGTGAATATTAACAAAAGTACAAAAAATAATACCCGGAAATTCTACACCGTTGAATAGGGATTTTGTCGAGAATCTGATGGTAAATAAAAATGCAGGGTGTCCCATTTAAAATATTCGTATAAACTCTATTTAAAGTTCACATATTTTGAATTCGATATAAAATTAATCACTTAGTTTTTTTTTATAGAGTAACATGACATTAGGGTAATATTATCCATCAAATAAATTTTTCCTTTTTTGATGAATAACATAGTTATGATTATGAATATTATAGTACGGCCTTGAATTGTACAAAATTTTCACAAAATAATTATTAATTTGGCAACCGCACACCCAATATTAAAAAAAATTTCAGGCAGGTTGGTCGATACATGAAGGGTAAAATACAGGGTGTGCCATTTATAAAAAAGTGACATTTTCCTGCCAGGTGAAAATGCAACATCCTGTAGATATAAACATATTTTTAAAAGATGTACAATTTAGATCAAAGCAACCTTTATTTGAAACCTTTTTCAGTATCTTCAACCCACATTGAGTTATCGACCGATTACGGGGCAGTGGAGCACCCTGTATATAAACAGAGATTTCATTAATTTCGAAAAAATCTTGCTTACTTTCTCAGTGCTTATTTGAAACGTTGTGGAAAAATTAAAGCTCTACAAGATGGAGCCATAAGGGTGTTTCTTTTTTGATCCATGCAATAAGTAACACTTCCTCATATCAAAAATTTCTAGAGGCCATCTTGTGGAGCTTAAAAGGTGCTAATAGAAGAGCGGTTCTTATTCTCTAATGCTTTCTAATGATTTGTAGCATTAGGTTTCTCTATCCTTCCCTCTCTTGAGCTGCTCTTTCATTTTGGTGTAGGTCTGACAATTTACGTTTTTTATGTCTGGTTTATGTACTGTAGCCGTCCTCTTGCATCCATCCTCTCTATTTCTCCTTCTGTTATTTGTGTACTATTATGTGTGTCCTATTATACCGCACCTTTTTTAATACTTTCCACACCTCCTTCCGTCCTTCTATTCTATCTAAAACTTCGTCGTTACTAACTCTTTCTGCTAATTTTATTTATGACATAACCCATTGGTTCTAACCGTTTCTTTCTTTGAACTTGCTCAGCGCGTCTTGTATGTACACATTAAATAGCAACGGGTACAATCGCCAGCCTTCTCTCACGCTATTATTTTCACAATTTATTATTGCTTGTTGTTCATTGTCTATAGAATATATGATTTTTCTGTTTTTATTGTTTGTAGTGCAAGTAAGTATATCAAATCTTACATTTCACATTTTCAAACTCGTTTCCCATGTCTATAATAATACTGTATCTGTCTTTTCTTATTCTTTTTCCTATTATTCGAAGTCCCATCAGTACCGCTTCCCTTGTACCTCTCTGTATTTTTCCAAAACTATATTACCCTTGCGCCAGGTATTGTCCTACCTATATTTGTTATTATTTTTAATGAACGTGCTACTAATTTAATGTAGTTTTCACACCTATCCACTTCTTTTTCATGGGAATAAGTATCAGTACATTTCTTCTGAAGTCTATTTGCTACTTTTCTTGTTTCGTATGTGTCACGGATCGGTTTGTGATTGATCCCAGTTCATTTGCTGCTCTATCATTTTCTGATTTTCTTCACCTTTCTGTGTTGATAACAATTTCTTCCATATCTATATAACCAGATCTTGTTGTCTATTATTTTATTGTCGAAAAGATAAAATTTGCATTTTGTTGAATGTCTCCAGAATAATCAATTCAATTTCCGATAACCCTACGATAGGAAAACTACAAACACTTACAAAAAAAATTATGGTAAGTATGATGCCGTTTACTAGTTCACATGTTGCAACCACCAACAAGGAACAGAATTTCCAAATAACGTCATTAGATGGGGAAAAATTAATATAGTATCGCGCATTTGTTTCTTAACTCAGAAAAACACAATTATCTCTGCAACAGATTTATTTTAATAACAAACTACAACTGTGCACATTAGGGGAGGTCTTTACGCAACGTCTAGCTAGGGAACATTTGCCCTACGTGATATACAGCGCCGCCCAAGTGAAATACACTTCTGAAGGCGCGTTGGTATGCTCCTTATTAGTCGGTCAGCGTATTCGTGTGTCACAGAAGTCCATGTTTTCAGTAGAAGTGCGATGCGATGTTCCCCTGTCCTTGGCCTAGTCTGTTCGACCTCCCTTTTCATTAAACCCCAGATCTTCTCGATTGGGTTAAGTTTTCGAGCGACGCCGTAGGCCAAGGTAATGTCTCCAGGCCTTGTCCATTCGACCATTGCTGTGTTATTCGTGACGTATGGGCCCTCGCATTGTCGTGCATTAACCTGTAGTCGTCAGAGTACAAAGTGCTTGCAGTGTCCAACAAATGCCCGTTCAGTATGGAGCAATAGGTCTCAGAGTTGACACTATCTGTGACTAAATTAACTAAAAAACTAAATTAAAGGGAGTTAAAGCTAAAATAATGGACACCTTCTGATTTTCGCAGAGTAAAGGAAGAAAAAACATGTGAAAACATTACTGAGAGAATCCTAATTATAGAAATAATGGGTAGAGAAAGAGGCAAGAGAGAAAGTCAATTATAGGCTATGGACGCAGGGCATTCTGCATATCTGCATGTTTGGAATTCTGCACTGACAACGACATATTAATGCTAATACACTCTTAAAACACAGATAAATACACAAAATAACGAGAGAAAACAAAAATAGAAAAAGTAAAAGAAGTAAAATTTTTTGATAAAATTGAATTTTATATTTATTGGCAAAAAGCCTTTTATTGCTTTTCTGTTTCCCCTTATTTCTATTATGAGACTGCGGAAATATCTCAAAGCGGTTTATACGAGTAATTTAAAACACGATCCGGTATATTATCGTAAGTTGCACAATTTGAAGGCTGTCTACGGTACTCAGTTTGATACTTACGTTGTGCCAGACTGTTGTGTTTTCGTTCAACTCCTCTCAGTAAGTGATTTTCTCGTTTAATTAAAACAAATATTCATCAATCAATCAATTTGACATTTCTAAATTTCCACTTCCTGTATAATTGCTTAAAGCCACAACGTACGCCACTGCTACGGACTACTAATTGTAGAAGAACCGCATTAAAATGTGTTCTTGGTGATATTTATTTCTGTCTCTCGCCCTAATTGTTGTTTATTATTGCTTTTCTTCTGTTCGATCTATGAAACGAAGAAGATTAGATGTAATTATATGGAACTTTTTGTATAATAGTGCGCGCGGTACAAGGAAAATAATAGGAAAAAGTGGCATTTGATGTTACAAGCAAGCGGTTTGGCACACATAGTCTATGTATAAAATAAATACATTTGACCCGAAGTTCTTTCGAATTCATCCCTTAGGGCCCAAGATATATCAATTTCAAGATCACTTCGATACTCACCGATATCTTCCGTTCTAATTATCGTACAGCTATCAAATTGATATCAAAATGTGCATAATTTTATTCTGAATAAATCATCTAAGAATGAAAATCTCTCTAAACCCAACCAATTTCTGGATATAATCGAAATTATCAAAAAATTCGAGTTTTTTCCTTACAAATGGACGTTTATTGCAATATTACAAAAACTATAAAATATATCGATTTTTATGTCCCAAGATAAAATGTAGAGAATTAATTTCTGTACACAACAACATTATAGTAGTGAAAAATATATTAAAGGAGTTGTGACGGTGGACGCAAACCTGACCGTAACGATTTTAATAACTCGGTTATATCGCGATGCAGTTTTGTAGTCGGAAGTGTGTCTCAAACCAATATTATGTTATGTTGATGATATTATATGACTGAATTGTGATTCTGTTAAATTTTAATAATACATATTATATTTTTTGTATACCAATCTGTGAAGGTAAGTTTAAATTTATGATAACACCAATCTGTAAACATAGGTACAATTTCATGTCTATTTCTGCTATCACCAGGCAGTACTATGTCGAAAAAAAGAAAAGCTTGTGTTGGCGGAACTTGACCTACAGAATTTGACAGGTCAGTTGAATTGGGAACTGTGTTGTGTGTGCCAGGCAAGTGGAGGACCTGCCTGCCACCTACCCTAATGCAGTTCGTGGACCTCCCTCCTTGCGTACATCGGATAAAGATGCTAACATTCTTCTATACCTTCCACGTACACTACCAAGCAATTGGGAGGACTCCTTGCGGAACGACAGGAACAAGGAGGAGTTGTTCCATTTTCTATCTAAGGCCTTGCTAGATACTCTCCAAATGCTAGTTGTCATCAACGTTGGTTCGGAGAGTGTGCCCTCCACAGGTGCTACCACCAATCTTCACGGAACGACGTTCAGCGCAATGGAGGAGGCCGATGGTAGAATAATAATGCACATCAATGACATGGTACAGCAAGGATCGTAGCAATGACACAGACGTGCTAGTTCTGGCGATTTCCTTCTACCACTAGCTCCATGCATGTGGACTTCAAGAGCTCTGGTTGCTGTTTGGGTCCGGCAATAAGCGCAGGTACATCAGCGTTCATGCTATCGCCCAAAGCCTCAGGGAGGATCGTTCAATGGCGTTGAGAGGGTTTCATTCATATTCAGGCTGTGACACAATTTCATTTTTCGGATCAAAGGGTAAGCGGAGAGCCTGGGCAGCTTGGAAGGATGAACATACTGCAGCTTTCAAGAAATTAGATAGTCCTCTGACTCTGCAGCTTGACGACACTCTACTGCAATCTCTTGAGTCACACAGTGGGTTTGTATGGTGTGAAAGGCAAAGACATCACCGGTGTCAACGATGCGAGGAAGTACCTGTTTGCTAGTGAAAGCAAACCAGTCGATGCCATTCCTCCAACGCAGGACGCATTTTTACAATATATTAAACGAGCTGCTTATCAGGCCGCTCATGTGTGGGGCACAGCCATCACTCCAGTCCCACTTCCTTCGCCATCTTTGTGGGGGTGGAGATTACGCAATGATTCTTGGGAACCACACTGGACCACCAAGCCAGAAATTTGGACTTCTTGTAGAGCCTTGGATAGGTGTGGTTGTAATTCAGCTTGCGACACCTTTAGATGGTCCTGCCGGAGGTACAAGTTACCTTGTACCATAGTCTGCAAACAATGCAAAGGCGAGTGCAACAACAACAGGTTAGTAGGTACTAAACTAAACTGATATGACGGAAACTGTAACTTCCGTATAATACCTATAGCAATTATTAATAATCAAATATTTTCTGTTTCAGCACAACTTTCATCGAAAGTGCAGAAAACTAATAAAAAACAATAGTGTTTAAAATAAGTGTGCTTAAATATAAATGAAATGTTGTTAGAGTATGTGCGGGTTCAGAACCACGGCAACCCCGCATATCGCATAAAATACCATAGTTATTTTTGTATTCTATTTTTCATAGTACTGTAACTTTCAGGAAAAACGTGCCTATCTATTGATTTACAATAAAAATCATTACCTTTTATAGTTTTTGCAATATACAACGACAACGCTCCATTTTTAAAGAAAAAAATTGAATTTTTGATAGTTTCAATTATATCCAGAAATTGGTTGGGTTTAGAGCGATTTTTATTCTTAGATGTTTTGTTCAGAATAAAATTCTGCACATTTTGATACCAATTTGATAGCTGTACGATAATTAGGACGGAAGATATCGGTGAGTATCAAAGCGATCTTGAAATCGATATATCTTGGGCCCTAAGGGATGAATTCGAAAGAACTTCGAGCCGAATGTATTTATTTTATGCATAGATCAAGTATGCCAAACCGCTTGCTTGTAACATTAAATGCCACAAAGTTTCGTGTACCACAGGCACTATAAGAGTTATGACACGAATACATATAGGTACTATACAGGGTGTCTCACGGTGACCACCCATTAGAATATTTCAGAAACTATTACGATTTGAATTTTGAAAATTTGGGTGATGGGGTTTTCGGGCGTGGCCTCCTCAAATAAAATAATGGCGTCTACGTAACACTTCCGGTTTTTCCGGAAATGACACCAACTTTGTTATTTTAAATGTAACACCCTATATATTATTACGATTTTGGATTCTACGTAAAATTTTAGGTGGACTTTCATCAAGTTTTCTTATTCCTAAAATTAACCGTTTCCGAGATATTTAATTTTTTTAATAAAAATTAAAATAAACACTATCTGGCTTAAAACCGTGTGAATTCTACAGCAAGAAAGGTGAAGGAACCATATTGATACGAGAGATAGCTGGACCCCTAAGCTTCCCATCCGTACTTTCAAAGTGGCTTAATTGCATACAGGGTGGTGGAAATTTAATGCCGAGTTTAGTTAACTTCAAATCATCATAAGTTGGTTTTTTCAAATGGAACACCCTGTATGTTTTGTCGTAGTCTGATGCAAAATTTCATTCTCTTTCGAACGGTACTATGGTTCCCTATACCTATCTCTTCTAGTTTTTGAGATATCTACTGTTTTTTGTGTAGTCAACTAAGGTCATTCAATTTCTTGCGAAAATGGCTTAGCAGGACTTCAAAACAAACAACCAGTTATTAGTTGTCAGTCTAACACCACTAGTGACAGTTAAATTGAATACTATTTATTAAAAAATTGAAAACAACAATCGCAAGAAATTGAATGACCTTAGTTGACTACACAAAAAACAGTAGATATCTCAAAAACTAGAAGAGATAGGTATAGGGAACCATAGTACCGTTCGAAATAGAATGAAATTTTGCATCAGACTACGACGAAACATACAGGGTGTTCCATTTGAAAAAACCAACTTATGATGATTTGAAGTTAACTAAACTCTGCATTAAATTTCCACCACCCTGTATGCAATTAAGCCACTTTGAAAGTACGGATGGGAAGCTTAGGGGTCCAGCTATCTCTCGTATCAATATGGTTCCTTCACCTTTCTTGCTGTAGAATTCACACGGTTTTAAGCCAGATAGTGTTTATTTTAATTTTTATTAAAAAAATTAAATATCTCGGAAACGGTTAATTTTAGGAATAAGAAAACTTGATGAAAGTCCACCTAAAATTTTACGTAGAATCCAAAATCGTAATAATATATAGGGTGTTACATTTAAAATAACAAAGTTTGTGTCATTTCCGGAAAAACCGGAAGTGTTACGTAGACGCCATTATTTTATTTGAGGAGGCCACGCCCGAAAACCCCATCACCCAAATTTTCAAAATTCAAATCGTAATAGTTTCTGAAATATTCTAATGGGTGGTCACCGTGAGACACCCTGTATAGTATAAGCATAGGCTAATAAATGCAATATAAATTAATTAATCTGCAGCATGAAGATATATTTTAAGCATACTGTACTGGCAGCTGATATATGCAACGTAACTGCGGTAGCGTTGTCTTCAGCCTATCTTGAGCTTTTATGTATTTAAGATTTAAATACTTTTTGGGAATACCTATAATTTGTAAAATAAATTGCAGAATTGTGAAGAATTCTTGTTACTTATTTTTTAATAAGTACCTATACGTATTGAAAAAATGATATTTATGTAATGTAACCCATTGACTTGTGTGATGCATTTCTTTAATGATATTTATCAAAATTTAATATCATAAATTCTACGTACTTACTGTAAATTTTAACCACTTACTTCACTTATGCATTGCGTGGAAGGGCGAATCGTGCCCTAAATCTATGTAATTGACAATATTTGAACTGTCCATTCAGTTTAACTTTCATCTCTCTTAATCGATATCTAATCACACTTTTCTCTTCCAAAAGGAAAAAAAACACATATTTTAAATGGTAACTTCTATAATTGATAAAACGTAAAAGAGTCATATTTAATAAGGTAACGTGACTAGGGCTCAAGAAAACGTTTGGAACGCACTAAGCGACAATATGTATTCAACAAACTCGCAAGATTGCCATTAGGGCAATTGGATATTTTCGTAATTGTGTAACGTAATCCAGAATTTATCGATCATAGGGTGTTGTGCGTATGACACTAACACTACACGGATATGCCTTTCATGTGATATTTATACGAATTATATTGTTCAAGTATTTTTTCGCTTACTTTCCCCAATAACATTTGAAACATGGCGAGATCAAGAACAAATTGCAATAAGAGTTACGTGGTATAAGACAGATACCGTCTACTTTATGACATTAATCCACTAAGTAGTACAATATAGTTAATTCAATTGACCAACGATCGTAAAGCAGAAATGCCTAAAACGGCTTTTGAGAAACTCAATTATCTATTTTTATATATAGGTAGAGTCTTAAATAATTAAAATCTTTTTTGTCAATTTCAACAAACACGAAGAATAAAAAGTTTAAAATTAAATTAATCTTGCAGATTATATAAATGTAGAACTGAAATGAAATCAAACTTATTAAATCAAAAAGGAAATGTCATAAAATATGAATTTTAAATGTGTTTGCGTGAATTTTTTGCAAAGTTATAACGACGTCTAATGTGATTTATGTCGACCCCAAAGACTCTTCCAATTATTCATCTTAAATGCATTTAAGTCGAAGAAATTTATTTGTAATTTCTAATTAACCTCATCTTTTTTAAAATATAATAATTATTAAGGGATGGTTCTCTTAGTGTGATTTTTCGTGTAATTAGGTAATGTAATAGTTTTTGATTTGCCAAAATTGAAAATTGTAATGTTACTGTTGTTGAAAAGAATGTGTTACATAAAAGTATGACCTTCTTGAGGGTTATGGAGAGCCACAAACAATACGAATGTGGACATGCTCTATTCATGAGATTTAATATTCATGCACGTCCTGTCAAAGGAAGTTATTGAATTGGGATTATTGGTTTGCATTATTTACGTAATTCAGTCAGCGGGCACATAAATGTAATTTGTTTTATCTCACGAAATTGTATGAATTACTAATAAACCATTTGTATGGACACAATATCGTTTTATGTTCTTCATATTGTTTATATTTCATTTAGTTTCATTTTAGTTACATAATTCTAACCTGAATTTTACAGTCTTGTACCAACAAGGAAACGATAAAATGTAGATTCTGTGTGTTTTTAATTACTGACGTAATTAATTTTTGTAACTAAAATGCACTGATCTTCCCTTGATCGCCCTGGCGTTCATATTTCTTTTTTTGTTTCGAGCTGCCGCGTGATGATGATGTAACCTCTGAGCCTTTACTATTCCTACTACATCTGGATCAACGTGCAATGAGTTTAGCTGTTTATGCCAAATTTCGTGATCTTGTTTTCATTCTTTTTTTGCCCATTATCAATTAGTCAAATTTAGCGTTGTTTATTCTCACCGTCCAAAAAATTATTTGAATTCTTAGCATTCTGTTCGGTGCTTACACACTTTTACCGTTGTTATTTCTTATCCGGTTTCTGCCCAAATCATGTATTTTGTTCCTGTTTTCACTTATCCTTTATTTGTTGTGCCGTTCGTGCTAAATGACTAAGATGTCAGCAAAGGCTACAATCGTGTCTTACGTACGTTTAAAATCAGTGGAAATAACATGTGTTTCTTTATTAAATTCACAGCTTTATGGTCGGATTACTTTCAGTATAGAAAATTCAGTTATACATCTGCTCTTTTTTTAACCCACTCCGCCATGATATAACCTGACGCCTCTCCTTCTACTCCCAACACCCGCCTTGAGTAACGTTCTTGTATCTTTTCCAGCCTCTTCTGTTTCTTCCAGCACCATATCGCCACCCCATACAACATCGCACTCTTCACTAGCTTGTCGAATAACAGTTACCTTTTGTCCATGTCCATCCCAACCCAAATATTCTTTCTCCTAATTAATTCCCATACCTGCTCCATTACCTTGGTTACTTTCCTGCTCTTTCACTTATGTGGGCTTTGTCTGTGTTCCCCTGTGTTAGGGTACACTCTAAGTATGTGAACTCCTTCACCATCTCCCCCCTCCCGCGATTCCTCTTCGCTTTTCTTAAATATCATTAGTTTTGTTTTTTGCACGATGGTTTGTAGTTCCTCCCAAAATTTTAATATTATAAACTGTAAAAAAGGTTTCCTAATAAGTAAAATACAGAAGAAGTCCGTAATGAAAATGATCAATTACATAGTACACAAGAGCATCGTACAGGCATCATAATGGTATTACATAAAAACTTCCAATACATAAGTTAATTACATATTATTACCTTTATTTATTCACTGCAGCATAACATTTGCAACCAATTACAATACCTTTACTGAAAGAATTAAGCGATACGAAAAATAAATATCCAGTAATGGCAGGTACTAAATAACAGAGGTAGCTTCGTTCTCAGATAAAAGTTGTTACAGTCAGAACTAAGCCCATTGAATTATTGATGATTTATCAACGTACACGTATACGCTTTAACATAAAATTAGTTTCAAATTTCAGTACGAAACCTCTGAGCACTTTATAGGGAAATATAGCGGTGGAACAGAGGATATGCTCACATCCATTTCATTTGCATTTATCAAAGGCATTATCGAGAGTGCTTTGTATACAGTAGGTACCTACTGTAAGACTACATTTTTTACTTCCAAATATCCCACAGTTCAATTAGTCATTCAATCCTAATTTTCAAATACATCCATTTAAATGCAAAATTAATATTTGTATTTTTAGCCTTGTTTTTTTGTGGAACACTCAAGTTGTAACATTTGAAATTAATCATCTTTGGGTTTCAAAGTTTATTAAAATGTATGAGAAATTCACACTTTTCACTCCCTGTTGTAACTATGTATTACTATTTTAGGTCCAAATGTAACTTATTAAACCACGCGCGCTTTAATTCATTATGACACCTGAAAAGGGTATAATGTAAGGTCGAATACGGCGGGTGTCAATGTAATTAGAAATAGGTATAAAGGAGGGAAACATAATTACGCAACAGTTGTATTTCTCTAACATATTGAGGTTTAATATGTAAAGTTTCGATTGAATTGTAAAATTTGTGTAAATGCAAAAAATGTAAAAAAATTGAGCTTTTTCTTTTTCCAAATTCGCACTACAATATTTTTATAGTTTGAATATAGGATGAAACAGTGAAAGAGAGGTACGTATTATATGCTTTACACACTTCATTAGGTGATGAACAAAAGTGTAAGACAAATAGGCCTAATAAATTTATTACAATGATGATTAATGTTAACATTTCATACCATGCTAGTTTCTTATCTTGATTATCATATCATCAGGCTGTAAGAAGTATGTATTATCCAAATCTTCACCTTAAAATCAAATCTATAATTCTTTATCAACCCATTTTAGTTCAAAGGTAATAGACGGTTCATATAATATTTTATATAAGTAGGTACATAAGGTTCTTACAGCTTGCTGATGACCATTATGGCCCAAACAAGTATCATTCGAAATTGCATCATTACAATAAATTTTTTATACCTAGGAGAGATTGAGAACCTTGCCTTTATATTCATACTGCCGCACCTCATTGAGACTCGTATCATTGTTTAACAATGGATTCCATTAATGCATAAATAATGTCAACAACAATACTACTATAAGTGAATGTATTGATAGTCCAGTCATTTTAAACATGAACATTGCAAAAAATCCTATATTAGGTTTGACTTTTTTATGTTGTTAGGTTCAGTCCCAGTAGTAAATACTCAATTTTGCAACTTCCAAAAACTTGTGGAAACTGGGGGGGGGCGCCAAAAACCGCGATTTTTTCGGACTTTTTTCAGTTTTAGCCTCGTAGCTCAAAAACTACGAATTATTGTGCAAAGAATACGATTATCTTCTTTAAACTAGATTAAATTTGCTACAATTTGAGCCTAACCGGAAGTCTGTAAGTATAATAGTTTCCGAGATACAGCTCTTCAAAAATAGGCAATTTTTCCCAAAATCTTTTTTCAACGTATCATCCATGTTTCGAGCCAGATATTGCCATAACGACGTGCCCTACGACTCTTGTCACGGAGAAAAAAAATGTAGGACATCTTATCACCTTTTATTTAAGCATAGATGAATTCCTGTGGGCCTAACAGTTCTCGAGAAAAAGACGGAAAACCGGAAAACAGTGAAATCCTCCACATAGATGTAATAGCATTAGTATGATTAGAAGACATTTTCTGATTATTCTTATTTAGCCTAGCGAACGAACGCTCAAAAAGGGCTTGTAGACAGACTTTTTGATCCTAATGATTTGATTTCTAAGATGTGTTTGGAGGTGTTTGGTGATAATTATACGAAAAGTCCCCAGCCCTACCGTATGAGCTAACTCCGTAGCGTAACAAAATTTGCGGATTTGTTAAGTTTTCCCTTTGTATCTCTTGAATAGGCGATCGTAGTGGGAAATGGCCAATTATAAAATAAAAGCTGCCTTGAGAAAATACTTTTGTTCTTTTCGTCAAACATTAACCTTATCATAAATGTATTAAGAAAAGACTATGAGACCATTAAACATGGTGGCGCATAAGACTGAAATTGTTTGGCTAAGGATGCAGGTAATCTGTATTTAATACTCACATATCAGATTTAGCTCCAAACCTTCCACAAAATTAGTTGTTCTCTAGTGCCCTCTATTCCATCTTGAACTCAACGTTTTTTTTAAATAACTATAACATCTAATCTATTTAAGATAAAATATTAAACGGTATATGTATTTTATAGGAAATTTTATGGTCTACAACTTTTATTTCGGCAGTTTTTGCTATAAACCCAATACTTTAGGAGCTAGGACACAATATTTGCCGAAAAACGTCGCGTAAAAGCGATTTTCAAAAAGAATGTCAATTCTTGACAGCGAATATCTCTTCAACGGATAGAGATAGAGCAAAAACGCATAGAAGCAAACTTGTAGAAAATTGAATCGGCTTTTTTTAATAATTGGCCATTTCCCACTACGATGGCCTGTTCAAGAGATGTAAACGGAAAACCAAACAAATCCGCACATTTTGTTACGCTACTTTTCGTATAATCATCACCAAACACATCCCAGAAATAAAATCTTTAGGATCAAAAAGTCTGTCTACAAGCCCTTTTTGAGCGTTAGTTCGCTAGGCTAAATAAGAATAATCAGAAAATGTCTTCTAATCATACTAATGCTATTACATATATGTGGAGTCGTAGCGATTTCACTGTTTTCCGGTTTTCCGTCTTTTTCTCGAGAACTGTTAGACCTACAGGAATGCATCTATGCTTAAATAAAAGGTGATAAAATGTCCTACAATTTTTTCCTCCATGACAATGATCGTAGGGCACGTCGTTGTGGCAATATCTGGCTCGAATCATGGATGATACGCTAAAAACAGATTTAGGGAAAATGCCTATTTTTGAAGAGCTGTATCTCGGAAACTATTATACTTACAGACTTCCGGTTAGGCTCAAATGGTAGAAAATTTAGTCCAGTTTAAAAAAGATAATCATATTCATTGCACTACAACTCATAGTTTTTGATCTACGAGGCTAAAACTGAAAAAAGTCCGAAAAAATCGCGGTTTTTGGTGCCCCCCCCCCCCCAGTTTCCACAAGTTTTTCGAAGTTGCAAAATTGAGTATTTACTACTGGGACCGAACCTAACACCATGAAAAAAGCAAACGTAACATAGGATTTTTTGCAATGTTTGTATATTTTTGTGTTTAAATTGACTGTACTATGAGTGTGTGTATTGATTGCGAATATTCTTTAAGCACAACGTAGGTAGAAATTGATATAATAATGTCAACTAACCATTTCACAAATGTTACGAAAATTACGAAGAATATCACTTTTTTAAAATTCTATTTCGTGTTAAATAAAATATATGTTTTCAATTGTGTGTATTCGCAGCAAAGTTCGAGATTCTAAAATTCATGAACGAGCTTTTCTCTAAACTCGTGATTTACAGATGGCGGCTACACTACTCGTTCATAGTGTTCAAAGTCTTTTGACATATGGCATATTGTTCTGGCATTTATCAACGGATAGCAAAAAGGTTTTTCTTATGCAAAAAAGAATTTTACGACTATCCTACCAAGAAACATGTCGACCTCATTTTCAAAAATTACATTTATTAACGGTTCCATCTTTATAGCAGTTTATGTCAAAACTACTACTTAGTGCCGCATTCCAAAGGAATTCGGACTGAAATAACCACAAGATGAATCATCGCGGGAAAAATAATCTAAGTATATCTAAATACAATTTTTCATAGGTCCAGAGAGGCCCAAAATTCAGAGCGATAAATGCACTACCGCATAAAATAAAAGAAATAAACAATATAAATAAATTTAAATATGATTTTAAAACATTTTTGTTGGAGAAGTGTTATTTTTCCTACAGAGAATTTTGCGATATAGTTTAGAAAGCATCGTAAATTTTCAGATATGTACACATTTATGTAATTTTTTGTCTTTATGTAAAGGCACACTAATTATTAGTATGTGTCTCGATTTGACACTGCCTTTGTCTTCTGTATTAGTTAAATTAACAATATTATCAAAAATACTTGTTGTCTAGCGGCAATTGGTTTAAAGGTAACGCCCTGTAGTTTGTTACATTTTTAGATTAATAAAAATGAGCTGTTTCCAAACATGTTTGGTACACAAAACTATTTATTTTTGTCCACCCTGTACCGGTAAACCATAATAACACACATAAGTAAGTAATGAAAAGTGCACGATAATAGTCGATACTCCTGGATTATGCTATCCAGTGTCTAGTAAACGACTGGCTTGATACTCGCTACCCTAGCCGACCACCAACTCTATAACGCTGAATGAAGGGAGAATCCATTTTTCCTTTCAATCCCCTCCATTGGAAGAAGAATAAATACGATACAGAGTATTTGAACTATTTTGTCAACATTTCTCTGCTGTAAATCAACATTTATCAGCCATTTCATCGTTAAATTAAATTATAGTTATATTCCGCTTAAGTTGACCATAAATTCCACTATGACGAGAATCAATTTTCTATTTTATCACAACATAAAAGCCATTTGGTGACATCCTAAATTATTAAAATAAAATCGACTACCGAGGTCAGATAGTGTCATAGTTAACGCATCGGTTACGTTTCACCCACATTTATAAGTCATGATTAGTTTTACTTTTGGTTTTTGTTTGTTTTGATGAAGCGCATTGCCAAAGTTGGTGAAACATTGACTCTTTGGCTATGCCACGATCCGACTCCGGAAGTCAATTTTATTTTACTGACTAACGCCGTGGAAGCTTCCGTTCTAACATGCTAAATTATTATTTAAAGAATTCGGTTCATTGTGGGTACTCAGAGGCGTCGCGTCCACGATTAGATGAAAATATTTTGGATTTTCCGTGATTTTAGTTTTTCGCGTAACGAGACTATCTCACAAGTTCCAAAAAAAGAGCTCGTGCCTGGCTTGTCACGCGCAGTAGGCACCATTCTTCAAAAAATAAAGTTACGTTTACATCCAAGCCAAAACCTTGCATTTTCGCTTTCGTGGTTACTTGCAAGATTTTTGCAGAGCGGGATTCCTGCCTGCCACACGAGAGGATTTTCACTTGCGTGTTCTTGTATAATGGAGTATCGTATTTTTACATTTTGATCGGGATCCATTCAAATTGTAAAATACGAGTATATTAAGGTTAATTCTATTCGGTAGTTGGCCAATTATGTGGTGAACGTTGTGATGTCCATTAGGCATAGTGCTTAACTCGATTGTTGTCTATAGTCTCATATAAATTTAAAACATTTTTTGGTACTCCCTCAGTACGCCAAAATGGACGATCAAGCACTACCACAAAAAAATTAAAAGAATCTGCGGTTAATTTTATGAAATGGAGGCGGAATTGAACCTTAATAACACTCATGTACCTCAGTAGTGTTGTTACCTTGTTATTAATCTTTGAATGTAAAATAAACCGTTTTCATACAATACGGTCACATCGTTTAAAGAATTATCTAATTACATAAATTTATGTAAGGTCGTGGCCACCTGATGTTCCCCCTATCCACTTAGATACTAAAATCGACAACTTTATAATGAAAGCTCGCACAACTTTAAGGCATTGAATAACCAAACTCAATCGTTACGATGTATATCTCTATTGTGTTCTCGTGCTGCAAAAATGTTCTTCTAACATTTTTAAATTTTAGAATTAATATCCTAACATTATTTCCCATATAAAAGAGATTTGGCTCTAAAATTTATGTGGAAGTAATGATTTCATCAAATTTCAACGGTTTGAATGTAAAATAAAATTGCATGGAAATTACATAAAAAAATACAAAAATTCCGTTGGTTAAAATTAGAATTGAGGTTCTCGAGGGAGAACCGTATTTAAATATTTACGTATATATATTTGATGTATTTATTTACATTCATATTTCACAAATTTTAGCTTGTAAAAATAACTTCTCTTCGTTTTTAATGATATGCGTTTAACTTCCGATCCTTTGCTGGTATGTCATAACAATATGTTATCCGGAAGTATATTCTAAAAAGTAGGTACAGATATAATGTTTAGTTCTAATTTATAATTTGCAATTTAAATTGCTACATACAAAGTTTGTTTACAACACGAATGTGATTTGCGATGTACATTATGATTTTTGTGTACTTTTGACGCCCGAGGAAATGAAAGCTTTGTGAACACGGAATTTAATTTATTGTTCGTTTATTCTTGGTTTGATACATTCCCGTTATTGTGACATAATTGTAAATGTTAGAGTCATTTAATTAACAGATGAAAAAATCCCCGCTGAAGTTACAGCTTATAATGAAAGTTCGTGTATTTACTCGGTTGTATTGACACTGAAAGCTCGCTAATAAAAAAATTGTAGCGCATTTACCGTCAAACTACTTCAGTACTTTGCGAATCGTATCGGCTAAGCAATTATTCAGTGTTAGACAAAATATGTATATTATGTAATATGATTTATACCAGACGTTGTTGTTTTAAGGACCATAGATCAAATTGCTTATTCACGTTAATATAATGAAAAACTGAACGGCGCATGTTACTAAATAAAAATTTAAATTCAATTAATTTCAGAAGGGTCATGAAAGCTTGTTGCTATCAAACTAAAACGTTATCGATTTCAAGAGTATAGCATACAAACCAACAAACTCTTAACATTTATAAACCGATATTAAAAACAGTATGCCGCTGATACAATTATACAAGCTTGAACAATATTTTATTATGCTAATGGATGAATGTTTGCAATAAGTATTCAACAATTACCGTTTCCTTCTAAATTGAAGCCATATTTTCAATAATGAACAATTTGACAACCTTATTTATTATGCATTACTAGTGTTTATTTTACTCTTCTGTCTTGACTAAAACAGTTGGAGAAGTAAACACCTATTTGTGATATTAATATTGTTTCGCACAAGATGTAATTTATAAATTTTAATTAATCTAGTGTTTTGAAAATAGAAATAGAAGTGGTTGAACCTATACATCTATACGATTTATCTATTTAAAATATATTCAATTAATACATACGGATCAAAAACTATAAATTATAAACTTCTTCCATTAAAACCGTACTCAAAAAACACTCATTGCATTTCCCATATGAATTGCCATTGAAATTCTATGCGAAAGGTATTGTTGAGTTTGTAGTTCTCCAGTTACCTTTCTAAGACATAGTCCGATTTCAGAGATAAAGTCTTTCGTTTCTTTACACCAAAGTCCACTCCAAGGTTTCAAAAGAAAGTCCTTTAAAGATGCTAAGATATGTACACATGTCACATCCCACACTAATCGTTATCCTTTAGAGTTTTAGACCAAGGTTAATCCATCTGGACTCTTTCCCTCCTAGGCGTAATCCAATGCATGAATGAAATATTTGATCACCCATCAATGTACCAACTGGACATGATAAAGGCTAAGTAGCGAGCTTTGTGGTTAATAGATGTTTCTAAAACTCTCTTCATGATGAATGATGATATCCAATTTTTTATGAATAGTTAATTTATCAGACATCAGGGTAGTATTTATTGACGACCATTCCTCCAAGCTTTCCCTATGTTGGTGTACATAAACCTTATTGTCCTTAGTAGATAGTAGGTATGATAGACACAAGTTCATGTGCACCAAATACAGAACTTGCCTATTTCACCTAAAGTATTATTGTTTATTATTTAATTTTGTGAAATGGAAAGTTTGAAATACGAACAAAATAAAGACACCTTTAAGAAGCATATGTTCTGCAAACATTTGTAAACTGCATAACTGGCTTAAATGGAAAACTAATCTTAAGAAGCACTGTAGACGGTCACAGTAGAGTTATAAATAAATTACATTTAACACTTGTCTTAAAACTGAAAGACTGATTTGACAAAATGGCAATATAATAGCATGTTGCGGGGGTATTAAACAAATACACGTAAGTGGGGTTTATGGTGAGTTTTACCCCTTTTAGCCCTCTCTTGGGCGTGGGTGTCAGGGTGGTTTCGCCGCCCTGACCTGTATGTCTTGTGTGTTGCCTATCTTCTTGTTACAGACTCCCCCTCTGAACCTGATAGGCGTCCCGACGTAGGGTTCAGGATCTTTTGTTTCTTTGGAGGTCTTCCCCATCCGGGGAAGCGGGTAACGTCGGGGGTAGTTATGCAGTTCAACTTTCTATAGTCTACACACACGAGCAGTTGATTGTCTGATTTCCTGATTGATAAGGTGCCACTTAAATTGGCGTCCTGGTGTCGGGAGGATTCTGTGGAGGGTGTTGCCAGCGGGATGGGGCTAGTGGCCGCGGCCAACCGGCCGCCGACACAACTGGCCGCGAGACAAGTAGCTGCCGGGACAAGTGGTCGTCGCGTCGCTGGCAGTACAGCTTGATTTCAAATAAATAAATGGCTAGTTTCATTTATTGAAAACAAACAAACACAGCATTTGAAACTTAAAAAAATGCCAACCTAAGCGTATATTGCCACTCAGGCGCTTAGGTTAGAGGTAGGTTTAGTACAGTTTTTTTCAATTGATAACAGTCCCTCACAGGGGCGGACTGGCCCGCCGGCCTACGGGCCGATGCGCCTTTTCAATCTTTGCGCCCTCGTCCAAAAAATATTCGAAAATTCAAAGAATGAGCCGAGACACATTTCTAGAAAGCGGGAGGAACACTCCAGAGTAAGAATTTCAGCAGTGAATAGCAAAACATAAAGTCGGGTATAACGCCTGAAGTTGACACTAGGTGTTTTGTTTTTGCACGTTGTGGTAGACTTAAGTCAGCTCTGTCAATAACACACCATTCGTTTTATAAAAGTACTTTGACTCAGTTCTCAATAACCCTATTCCTTTTAAAAGCTTTATTTAAGTTTAATATTAACCTGAGGCAGAAATGTCTTCTGACACAAGGCACTTCAATTACGTGATTATTGTGCCTTTACCTAACCCTGTAGCGGTGCCGACAAGCGAGAGTAATGAACAAAGCAGCTCCTCTCTGTCTCTCTCGTACGTGTACTAACGAGCAGACGGCACATTACTCTGTGGTCTGAGCGACTTAAAACAGGTGGTGTCGCTTCCCGCGCCATTTTACGCCGAATCCGAATAAGAACTTGCGAACTTCACAGTATCGTATCGCTGTCGTCTGTCGTAGATTGTAGTCACGAAAACGTAAAACTTTAAGTGTGTGAAGAGTGTGAGCCTGAGTTGTAAATTATTGTGTTTCTGTTATTTTAAACTGAGTCAAATAATTTTGAGAACCTGAGAACTGCTGGTGTTTTGAGCCATTCCTGATGAGGTTATGCTTTTTCTGATTTGTTGCTTAAAAACATAACATTTTTTTGGATTTATTTTTAAATTTATTTCGGAAAATATTGAGAAGAAACATTAAATTGCATAAATGATTTTTTTTCTGGGATATTTGTTTTTAGCAAACATAGAGGTGTCATCAGCAAAAATTGTTAAAGAGTCCTTAGGAAGAAAGCTTAAAATGTCATTGAAAATCAGAAATAAAATAGCGCCTAAAATGGACCACGGTCTATATTTTTCCAGTCTATTAGTTGTGTTAAAAAATTTAATTGGTTTACTAGCAGTGCACATAAACCAGCCTGCTATTAGCATATATTGTTACAGATGTTAGTTGCATTGAAATGGATGACAAACCAAGAAAAAAGCGGAAGTCTGGCCACGAGTATAAAAAAGAGAAAGAGGCTTCTCAGCGGAAAGAGGCTGCATCATCTTGCACAAAACTTATACAATTTTGGGTTCCGAAATCTCAAAATAATCCTGAAAATTAAGAAAACTCCGACTGTCGTCACCACCAGTGAAGAAACAACATCAGTTGCAACTTCCAACATTTTTCAAAAATAATGAGAATAAAGAAAAATCAAAAACAAATTCAGAAAGAACCTAAGAAAATCATTTGTATTTGCTTAGAAATTTACTGTCAGAATAGCATCAAATCGTGTGTATAGGATGCCATTTTCAATATTTTGCCACGGAAGGACCCCCCCCCCCCCCCCCCCCCCGGCCCGTGACCACCGGTATGCGCCTTCAGGCTAGTCAAGGTTTACGCCCTAATGGAGGACCCACTCCGTCACTGGTCCCTCAAGATTAAAAGTTATTTTCGATTTGAATGGCGAATCGTTCCTACGGCGAATTTGACCAACGGCCAACTGTCCCGACGGCGGAACGGCGACGGCGAAGGCGAAACGGCGACGGCGAATCGGCGAAGGCGAAACGACGACGGCGAATAGGCCTAGACCCTTTTTAGAAGCAGTTGGCCGCGGCCACTTGTCTCGCGGCCAGTTGACCGCGGCCAGTTGTACTAGACCCGTTGCCAGCGATGCTTTGCCGTGTCCCCGTGTCCAGGTAAGCACATCCAACGGCCCCACCGACGTCGTTGTGGACGATTGGGCATTGTCGTCGGCTGGCTTGGGTTTCGTTATAAGACGAAAAACCTTTCACCAATATAAAACTTCAGCGCACCACACTTCTCTTTATAATTTTTACATAAGTATTTAAATTTTACGCAATCACAAAAATTTTAAAAAAACACGTCCGAAGAAGCTGTCCAGCTTACAGCGGAACGTAAGATGTATATTTGACATTTACGGATAAATGTCATCTTAAGAACAAAAACAACTGGAAAATTTTTCTTCTACAGCACATAATCATCACCCATTCAGTACATAAAATGGAATTTATACCTAAATTACTATTTCCTTAGCAAAAGTTAAACCTTCTTGTAATATTAAACGATGTGCTAAATTTGTAATCGTAATTGACATTATCCGTGTAAATAGGAACCGTATTTACAATGTTACCTTTGATACAAGAGATATAATTGATGACTTAATTAGAATTGAGCTTTTAGAACTATATAAGCCGATAACTCGATGACGAATACGCATATTAAAGCATATTTACCTAAAATACAGTTATATGGATTGCAGGCGTAATTAGGTACACTTATACAAACATAATTAATTTTGTTAAATGAAAAGTTTACCAATTGTTTCAGATTAATTGTTTCAATATTTGGTTATATTATGTTGTTTCCATTTTTATCATTCATTTATTCTGTTTGAGAGATTAATAAAGGGTTTTTTATTGTATCGACATTTTATTTTTATAGTATAAGTAGGTACTCTGCTTCTATTTTGTTATTTTTTACTACCGTTTCCGCATTTTCTTCAAAAATTATCCGTTTCTTATAAAAAAACAGACCTAATTCCTAAATCCTAAGACAAGTTACGTCAATACTTGGACATTTACGGCCGTAAATATCTACTAACCCACTGCTACCTATATGTATGTGTACCTATACTAAACGGATTCCCAATTACCATTATATTTATTTGTATATACCTATTTGTATTTCATTCGTACGAATTAACGTTACTGCTGTAACACTTACCGAAATTACTGCTTCATTAACTTCTTTGATACCTGACCTACCAAATTTTGGCAAAACTAAATAAACGAATTCGTGGAAAATGGAAAAAGATGGTACACAGTATCGAGAGATTTTTGCTGATAAAATATTAATCCATTAACGAACCCAATCGTTGTAACTAACTAATTAGTTTAAAGCTTTAAATGTTTTAATAACTGCACTGTATGTACAATTTACAAGTTTTCAATTGAAAAAATAAACTCTAAAATTTAAACTAAATCCGTGGAATTTCTGATTTATATTTTTATGAATATATTTATATGCATGTATGTAAATCAAATTTAGTCGGCCCTTTTTGTAACATGAATACTGTTCCTTCGACAATTGTAGATACTAATTATACCACCTTTAGTATTAATGGACCAATTTGTATTTTGGTGAAATTTTTAAATGGATTGACCAACAAGACGAACATAAATGATAATAAAATCACAAAACTTCCCTCATATTTGTCAAATATGGAGAAGGTTTTGTAATTTTATTATCTTCAGTGCATAAAATGAAAAAATGAAAATCGTTTTACATAAGTATGCAAATTAGTTGAAGCGATCTTTATTATTAATGAAGAACCAGCCTCTTTAAGTAAATGAACTGATACAAGTAAATGAACTGATACACAAAATTTCAGCATACCTATCACCTATCATATTTTCAAATTACACGTCTAAAATTCAGCTCCCCCTAATGTATTAATTCCCATTGCCAATTGTTTAAAAATGACATGTCCAAATAGGTAAGTATTATTCGGTTTTTATCTTTACAAAATACAGATAGATAATCTCTAAAAGGCTGTATGCTTGAACTCGATTCAGTCTGCATAAAATGAGTACCTGGGAATTTTCTGTGAGGTAACATTAGGTAGTAAAAGCGCATTGCTGGCCACACTGATTTCCTCAATACCCCAGATACGGCCGGGATTTAACACACTTATCCGTATAACATTGTCGAAGTTCTAAAAACGGGAAATAATACATTACCATAGTAGAATCAAGTAGAATCGTAACGTTAACTGTGCGTTGTTTATACATTACCTATCGTAAAGTGTATATGAAACAATTATCCGTCCACCAGGACGAAACACTTTTCCCAGTGCGTACTTACAACTACGCATAATATTTGTTCAATATGGTTCAATACGTTAATAACGTTTTTATAAACAATTGGTGTAGAATGAGAAGTAAAAATGTATTGCACACTTTTCAGTATAGATTCTTGCAGTTAAGAAGGAATCCTCTCGTGAAGGAACTCAAGTCAATTTAGATCTACCACAAACATGATTACTAACAATTATGAAACAAAGAACTTAGTAGTTCTTTTACAAATTAACTAAACATTCGTAATTTAACTCACCTGGTTGTATTATTATCTCTACATAAGGGATGGAATTTAAACCTTCTACAGCATCACTTTGATCTGTTGACGTAGTTAATCCTTTCAAGACAAAGGCGTTGGTAAATACCTTAAAGCGATATCTTAATTAAATCTGGTCTTACCTTATGGCGAGGAAGAATTAACAGAATTTCATTTTCAATACGTTATTATAATCATTTTCACATGCGATTTGGCCTGTACATTTTCATTATGTATGAAATTCTCATTCCAGCATTCCCAATCGAGGTATTTTAATTAATGTATAAGTAACATTCTTGCGTGACCAAGGGAATTAATTTTAATATAGATCCAATTTCAAAATGTATAAACTCGAAATAAATAGTGTAGTGCTTTCTACAACACCACGATAGGCTTCACATTTGTACAAACGAATAATTTTTAGTGATATAAATTGTTAACAATAAAGGTAAGTTATATTGTATCTACAAATTCCAAATTTGTCAACGCTCACGTTAGAAAACTATGTTCCATTGCTTATTTTATATGCGGGTACCGGAAGTTTACAGAGAAAGTAAAATAAATGCAATAAATGCAAATTCCATGCCAAAATATTCACCCTTACAGATTTTTACATTCATTGAAACCGATCATCGTAACATTTTGATTGCAGTATCGCTGTCACCTTTTCCTTTTGTAAGGATACAAATAGTGAGTATAAAAATATCAAGAATTATAACACCAGTACTTTTTCAATTAGAGTGAAATCATCATCAGAACTATAATAGACCATTTGTAATTAATCCGGGGAGTTTTCTATTTTATTTTAACGTGACTTAATTCATTTTCATGACGAATTTGAATTCACAAATAAACTCTTCCTAAACACAATCTTTGAAGTCTTGTAACGAATCATTCATTCCATCTGTTCATTCAATTCTCGTTATTCTTCAAACTTCAGTCACAGGTGCTTTGTTGTGTTTGTTTATGTAAAATAGTATCATCTAGCTCTATCTCACCACCTAATTTCCTTTTCCTCTGAGAGGCTATTACTTCATCTCGTTACTCTGATGAGCCAAGTACTTGCTAGTAGTTTTATAATTTTCAATTAAGGAAAATTTATCATTTTGGAGTGAGAGAAAAGTTCTCTCTAGGGGTAGTATTTCTGGGTTCGCAAAGCAGCTTTTACACCAGATGTGCTGATGTAACGATTAAGGCTGGCCCTTTTTCTTCTTTTAATAATGGCTTACCGGAATTTCTTTATTCACAGCTTTCTTGTTTCTTTCTTCGAGTTCCACCGTTCATCTAGTTTGCGTCTTCGTCCTGTTGGCATTTACACGTATACATTAATTGTCACATCACAAACAGGATCATTTTCCCAGACTCTTCATTTGTGCCCATCGTTACCTCCATCGAGAATGCCTCATCTGCTAAACTACGATTTCATATTGTCAACTCACCAAAGCTGGTATATCTACCGTAATCGTAACCAACACTTCCCAGCAAACAGATGTTACGTTATTTGGACGTTAATTTCACATGACGTTAATGGCCCGTAGGACGTCAGATATGTCGTTTTTTTGTGGGCATTATGTCACATGATAGAGACGTCATACACATGACATCGTTTTTACGTCACTTTAAGACCTTTAGGACGTTAGTTGCGACCGTTATGGGTAGTCGACCAAGTACATGCGTAATGTAATTATCAATGCAAAAAATTATTTAAGCGCTTCCATACAAATAAATGTAAAGACTATATTTTTACATGCAACTGCACTTTTAATTATTTAACTTCATTCTTGCACCAACCCGTTTTTATACCTGAACTGAAAGCCGACGCTTTTATTAGGGTATACTTTCTTGAAAGTTTCCCTTAACCGGATTCGAACCTTTGGGGATGGGTGTTGAAAATTCCGATGTCCGACACTGTACCGCTGCGCTGATATGAAAGATACCTACTTCTCATTTCGTTCTACTTAGTAACTTAGCGCTGTGAAAAAAATACATAAAAGAGGTGTTATATAGTCACTGGGAATTCACAATTGATAAGACATCATCATCTATACGATTTCATATTGTCAACTCACCAAAGCCAATTCTATAAGAGAGTACATCTACAATTGAATAACTAGGTACGACTAAAATATATAATATCTAAGTAAGTATACAATTATATATATTTTCATTAAATACAATAACCGATACACATTAAATGGACTATGGAGTCATTTTTCGAATAAACCGTAACCGATAGTTTTTACGCAAAAATCTGTGGAAAAAATCGAAATTTAAGAAATGACAACTGTGAAGTGAACTCTAATCATCTAATCATTGAGTGAACTATAATGTGTAATTGCCAACTTGGTGAAGGAAAATTATCAATATAAATAAAATCTATTACTCACGTCATAATGACATCTCATAAGTGACGTTAAAAAATAATTGTAAGCTTTAAGACGTCATTATCTCCTCAGTAATACGTCCAGTGACGTTAACGACCAATGAGGCCTGTAAAAGACGTCAAAAAGACGTACCATTGTCCCAAGCTCAGGACAGGTGGGTGCCAGTTGGAGTACCTGTGCAGTGTTTGTGTTATAGATTTTCAGAAACCAATTAGTTTCCGACAAACATGATATCTTTACCGTTGTTATAAACTTTTTTTGCTTTTTTAACCAACTCAGCAGATATTTGGCTAATTTAACTCTCGTCATAATTGAAATAAGTTGTAACTACGTGGGTGCATTAGAAATTTAGAACTACCACTAAATATAAATAAATAGGTAACTTACGTCGAGTACCCAGTCACCGAAAGGCCTTTCGTAGGAACTATCAGATGCCCTAGGAAATTAACAGTAGTAGACACAATATCCAGTAAGAATCATTCATTCTTCAAATCTTCACCTCTTCTCACAGAGAGCTCGGCCGGAGCAATAACTTAGGTGTTAAAAGGACAAGCCTATTCACAAGCATTTTTAGTCCTCAGACAAAACACCCTGTGTACAAAACTATGGTATAACCCAGTTTATGTATGATATTATGGGCACTCACTTCAACATTTTCTAAAATTTTTTATATTTTTTATATCAGGTTTTCCAGGCATGCCAAATTGTTGTCTGTTGATGCAATGCACAATGCACCAGATCGCAGTTTGTAATTCGTTCCCTCTTTTCCATTTCGAAATTTTCGGCAGTTGGAGATGCAATACATGCATTTCCATAAACTACTTGAATTAATGTATGAATTTGCAATGGTTGAAATGGAATAACCGCATGCTGATTACACTTGCACGAATTTTTGACAACAAATGCTTAAAATGCTAACCTGACCACAAATACTTTTCAATTAAACAAGCCTCATAATACAATTGTATTTTTTACAAAATTATTCACAATTCTTCACTTTTAAATGGAACAGTCAATTATTGCATTGCCGATCAAAATACTCAACTTTATGTGATTAAAAAGAGATTAAAAAAACAATAGTTGCCATTGAGTTTCTTGTATACCTAACCAAAAAATAATTAGTATTAGTTTGAACTAAAATTTTCTTGACTGTGACTTAGAATAATGGCAACTGAAATTGTATGACACTTATTTTGTGAAACTTTCTGCCATTCATTCAAGCTAACATAATAATATATTAATAATATAATAATATATTAACATAATAATACATATATTCATATTATTTCTCCTGTGATGACCATGTGAGACGATGAAATAAAAAATGGAAACAAAACGTTGCAGGCAATAATGTATTTTACCCTTAGTAGATGCTGGTGGTGGTGATCTTGAAACGATTGTTACTTTGTTTACGTATGCGTTTTTGGTCGAGATGGAATGTAAAACGTAAAACGCACCGCGCATAAACTAAATTTCGCAACATAACGTAGGGTCGTGGGCTTTCATGTAGGTATCATATAAAAACTCTAATTACCTACTACAAAAATTTAATAAAAGAAAAATTTTACAGCACAAAATGAGCAAATAATAACGGCGTGGTAGTGGACGAAGCTATTTAATAATTAGGTAAATATCACGGTAATTGAAGATGTGACGTAAATAATTTATCTCAAAACCACGTTTACTCTACAAAGGGAATTTGGATTTCCCAAATTGAGTAGATGGTAAACATTTTAGTTAGTAGCAGCACTAGCGATTTATTTTTCCGGTAGCCCGCACATTTTGCATTCATGCTTGAAATGACATTACTTGCATTTTGTAACCACATTTCACCAATTCATTTACATGATGTAATGCTTTTGATTTTTATACCTATCTCAAACTATTGCTGAATATTTGTATTCTTTCATTTGTCATTACTCACTTATTAGTTAGCCCTTAATACAGCGTTTCTTCCAAAGTTAATGTCATGTATTGCATAGTAAAAAGGTGAAATAAATTTTCACTTCCATTCTGTCATTTATTTCATGTATCTGCGTTATTAATGAGTCGTTTCAAAGATGAACAAAACTGAAATGTTAACAGTTTGCTAATGGATTTAACGAGTCTCTTAGAAATAAATAACCGATAACGATAACCTAAGCTCTAAGTTGGTTGTAAATGATCGTATAGGGAGCACTACACGGTTAGCTAGCATTGTAAGTAGGTACTTATTATCCGCGTATCCTTTTTTTACACGAAGATTCAAGCTATAAGTAGTCTTTCCATTTTTTTTTTATTTTCTTATTACAGATAAATGAATTTATCTTCATTTTTAATCTTAACGATAATTTTAACCTTTAAAAGTCTAAAAAGGTCACTATGGACATGGAAGTGATCAATATCGCTACCTTCACGAAGGAGTGATTCTCGTCTTTGCCATGCAATCTCAGACTCAGTACTTTCATCTGTTGACTATTAGACAAATGTTACAAATGGAAGCTTCAGCATGCTACATTTAGGTATTTAAAAGTTAATGGCGAACTTAACAACTGTCTATTCAGTAGATCAAATGCTTATGAATCAACCAAATTTTCGTAAGTATTCCGTTGATTATACACGTCCCCTAGATATTTGTTATTTAAAGACAAGGAAAACGGCACACGGCGAGAGAATAAGTATACCTTTTTAAATGCATAACATTTAATTTATCTTAAGTAAAGTTAAATGCTGCATACAATATGCCGCATCAATCGCTTTACCGCAGTTTCTACTACAAATGGGACCATCAAATGTATTTGAACAGTAACATCGAATCGAATTAGACTAAATACGGATTCAGAATTTATTCCATTGTAGATCGGGTTCATGATCACGTCCAAATATGCTAAAGGTTTTAAATCAAGGGAACGAGAGAGCCGGAGAAGCTAAACAAACAAATTCTCTTCCGTATGAATGCTGGCGGTTATACCGGAACTACATAGCTTACTAGAGCAAAGTTTGGCAGGTTTCCAGGTGCCTCACAAACGTTTGTTAAAACATGTTCATTAATATGAAGTAATGCGAAGATCTGAAGGAACTTCATCACCACCATTATCATTGAACCCTACAATTCTTAGAATTATGGCTAATGCGAGGGCGTTTTCAATCTATTTGTTGAGGTTGATCAATCCTCTTGTTGTTGAGTTTTTTCACAGTTCCTTCTTGATTCTGGAGATCTCTGTTATCCTCTTCCATTCTTATCTATTACTGCATTTCGACCTCCAGTCTTCTATTCCCAATGTTTAGTGCGTCTCTCCATCTTTCCTTGGTCTTTTTTGTTTCCTGGATCCAAAAGGTACCCACTGTGTAATCTTCCTTATCATCTCGTTAGGTTTTCTTCTCCATATGTGTCCAGCCCATCTTAATAGCGTTTTTATATATCTACCGATATTTTCTCTCCCAAGTATTTCTTTGTTCTTTTTCACTATTGTTTCTCCTTCTCTTGTTATCTTTGGTCCTAGTATTGTTCTCATGATTTTCCGTTCTATGATTTTTAGGTCTTCTTCTTCTTTTTAATTTATTACTACTGTTTCCATCGCATTTATGTTATAATGGTCTTATATATTTTTATTTTTGTTGGTTTACTTAATGCTTTATGGCTGATTTCCTTTCAGCAGTTTCTCTTTTACCTAGTTTTCCTCGCTTTGTCCTATCATGATTTCCAGAAAATTAAAGCAGTTGACTCTCTCAAAGATGCGTTCTTGTGTTTTTAAGTGGTTTTGTGCGTGCTCATATTCTTGTTCTTTCCCTATCTTCATGTATTTTGTTTTTACTTCGTTTATTTCTATACCAAATTTGTTTGCTTCTTTGTCTAGTTGGTTTACAGCTCTTGTGATACCTTTTTCTTATTCCCTATGATTGCGATGTCATCTGCATACGCTATTATTTGTATTTGGTTCGTCATTATATACTTTTCTTATCTAGGAAGAATTTAATTTTCAGTTACCGTTAGAGAGCGCAAACACGGAGGCTTGTTCCTTGATGAGAAGCAATATTATCATTATTTTTTCGTTTATTCAACCAATTTTCCACAAATCTTATGGTATAGACCGATAGAGAGTATTTCCGTTAAGCGGCATTCCTGTAATTTCTTCTTTTTCATTTCATCAATCTTTCGGGGTTCATAAATGTCGAATTTTCTTGTAACTTTTCATCTAACGGTTTCGGTACAACCAAAGACTATATGCATAATCTTTGGTACAACTATTTCACACTTTTTCCTTCAAACAATATCGCATTTTCTTTGTTTCTTCTATATTTGTTATTTGTTTAGCTGTTGTGTACTTTGTTGTGTTAGTCCCTACCCTGGAAGTAATAGTCCAGTGAGCTGAAATTTATAATTACTCCTACAAACCGAATATTTAAATTTAAGTAGTAGCCTAGGTACTAAACCCAAATTTGCAGGAAAAAAATGTGCGGGAAATGTGAAAAATTGATGAAAAACGGTGGAAATTTCTGTGTATTTTGCTTCTTTCACTATTATTTAAATTTAAACAACTGTAAGATATAGAGAAGTATTTTCAGTATAAAAGTTGTAGAACGGACGTCATGTCCATTTTTTCCTAGGGAGAAAATGAGCCACTTTAGGCCCACAAATGCTGCTGCTTTTTCGTATCATTATTCCACGTAAACTTATGTATTTCTTAGTGCGGGAAAATATCTGTTTAATATCTTTAGCTCGTGTTACTCATTCTGATATTAGTTTTTCTCCATTTCCATTTCCCACGTCTCCTTGGTAAGAAATAACTCTAATTTGGTAGTTTAAATTTTCGCTTTGATACAAAATTTTAAATATTACCGATGAGAAACGGAATAATTTTTCAAAACCTCGTATGTGTCTTAGAATTACACAATTAAAATATTTTCAGCGCAACTTGAAGTAATAGGTAAAACTATTGAATAACTCAAGGGTAAAACTATGTATTTTCAATGTATATCGTGATAATATTTTTTAGATTCCCGTAAGCACTTCAATTCTACTTCATTATAAAGCTCTCCTGTTTGTGACAGCGAGGATTTCTCTAATTATACTTGTAGTGGTATTGTTTCTGGACGTTTACAAGAGATCTAGGTCAATTGTTTGAAAATAATTGACCAAAGGTGAATTAGCTGAACAGGCAATTCATCCAATACCAACCTTATGGAACAAACTACTTAGAGTACACAATTTGTAATGAATTTAACCAATATAATCTTACGAAATATTTAATTGCACGTTTTATTTTTTTAATTTTTTTAATTGCAGTTTTAGTTTTAGATTTTTCTCTAAATTTCAATAACCAACTTTTAGAGATCTTTTGATTTTCTTTTTTTTTCTTTTTCTTGATTTTTGGTATAGCAGAATCTCAAAGTGCGTTTCTGAATTATAACACCAAAGTTCTTATACTTGAGAGCATTGTAAACAATTTAGTTATTGTAAGCTCACTTTATTTTTGTTTCTAATTTTAAATCGTTTTCAACGGTCTAATAAGTAAGCGTTATTACGTAATGGGTAAATCAATGGAAGTAAAACATTGACCTAATTCAAGTTATAATTATCGTGTTTGTTTATACCGATCTAAAATTGAGGGCTTTGGACGAATTAGCTGCATAAAATAAACATAGGAGTTAATGATGGCCTCTAATAACACTTTATAAACTCGTGGCAATCCATCATCAAAATGAAGTTTTAAGTTGATTATAGGATTCGCTATAGAAAAGACATGCATGACGGTATATTATTATGAAAGGAGTCTTAAAGAAAACGTCAACCGTAGTGGCACCAATAAAAGCTCTACACAAAAGGTATTTCTGTCACTAGGGATTGTACCTACGCCATGTAGGAGGAGAAGTTATGCTTATACAGAATCTCAAAAGGGCTAATTTTGTGATAGAATATCATTTTTGAGTGAAAAAAGCCTTGAGCCACGTTTCTTTGATGCATCCTTGTTATCAGCAAAAAAACCAATGCTGTGTTGTTTATACCTACAGCAATACTTTTATTACAGGTTTAATTACATATTCAATCCCGAAGGTGCTCAAAATGTCCACCTTTGGCATTGATGCATTCCTGCAACCTATCCCCGTCACTCTCACACACACACTGCGACATAAATGCAAATTAGAACTAATGTCCTCAAACGCATCATCGATGAAATTCTTCAACTGTCGTACTGTGACGGGTTTTCTGGAATAAACCTTATCCTCACCAGAAAAAGAAATCCATTGGAGTTAAGTCCGGGGAACGTGGTGGCCACTCAATGCGGGAATGCCTGATCCAGGTATTGACGGACCGCCAAAGAGTAAAGCCGTGGGACCCCGTCCTGTTGAAATAACAATTCCGCAAAGTCGGGCCGTGCTTGCAGTTGTGGCACCTCTAGTTGTTCAGTCAGTTGATTGCGCATTATCTCACAGAACTGTAACTGTGTATCTACTTTTGGGCCACTCGGTATATGATTAATCTATATAAATAAAAATGAATCGCGGAAATGTTTGTAGGCGCATAACTTCCCAACGACTGCACCAAATTGTATAATTCTTTTTTTTGTATTTAGAAGTTTGTATCGTGTTATTTATTGTTATTGATAAGAATATGCCACCTATGAGGCGTCAAAATATCGATCGGCGTACGCGTAGCGCAAGTCGAGTACACAATCTTAGAGACAATGTCACTGAAGAACGAGCATAGGCAGCGTTTGGAGGCAAACAGAATGGGAATTTCTCAAGCGAGATGTACCACGACTCAGGAAGAACCCCCCATACCATCCACGTCAAGCGAGCAGGAACAAAACAGACGATCAAACGTAACAATTACCTATGAACGTTTGGCGTTCAGTTATGAAAGAATGTAACACTTCCGGTACTTTTTAATTTGACGGGTTAATCACTTTCAATAAATCAAACGTGTCAATCAATATATGGAATTATGGATCGCAGTGCGCTTTTGATTTAGATAAAAAGTTACATACAAGACTCTACGTTACACAAATTGCCAGCACATTGTGGACTTGGGGTTTGTGAAATGTCGGAATCTCGACTTTGATTGTGTTCGATTTTCAGTAATGTGACCTGCGACAATCTAAACTATTGCGTGACATCCAGCTAGAAATCACAGAAATTCTTTAATAATCGTTTAAACAAGGTCAATTGATGACTTGTACAACCTGGAAGAGCATTCTAGTATCTAAGAGGGATGACAATAACAAGTAAAAACGTTTAACGCTCTTTTACACGAAAAAAATCGAGAAAAACTATGTATCCAAAACGCCCTTTTAAATACCTAATTCAAAATATATGTATGTCATTTAGACGAAGTATATGTATTCTTTCTGACGCGGAAACATTATTGATTTTCTGCTATAAATTTACATTGAGCTCATATGTTATGATGTCTTTCGTTATAAATATTTACAACGTACCTATACTGGTTTTTTATACTTCGACTTTATATTTGTCAATATATCGCTGTCTTCAGTGCATTTCCTTCATTTCTTCCCTTTTATCGCGCGCACAAAGAAATGGAATAGTTACATTACGTTTATTTTCTGTTGTGTGTTATATAAAAGTCTCTACGACTGTGATTTCTGGGTGTTATATAGCGTTTATTTAGAAACATTTTATTATTTTTTTGACGTTTTATTTTCCCAAGATGATAAAAAGAATTTTAAAAATAAACGAAGTTTGTTATTTTTAAGGTGACAGCCGAAGAGCTCACTGTCAAAGTTGATTCATTGCTGTAGCTAAATAGACAACAAATTGTGTACACTTTCCTAAGATGTATTTTCTACTTTTTGTTATATAAGGCAGTTTCACAGAAACTTTTGCACAATATTTACTTTAAATGACATGCTTCCTTAATTTGGTAAATGTTTTTGGATGATATACTTTGAAGTGAAAAGTAAATTGAATTATTTTGTTGTTTTCTGTGGAAACCGGTTAATCAGACTCAGGTAACTATCAGCGGACGGAGGACGATGATTGAACAATATAATTATTATTATTATTATGTTTAGTTTAGTTTAGTTATAAGAAGACAGTATGTTGTATTTCGAACATTTTACCTGTTGTGCGGTTGTGACTATCAGATTATTTATTAAGAAATTGTATTCAGTGATTAATGTTAATTAACGGTTAGTGAAAGTGCGTTGAGTTAAAGTAGACACCTTGTAGATTTATGAGTTCTATGCAATTTGACTGAAGGTTTGGTAAGTTTTACATAAATTTTAAATTGCTCATCTTTATTACGTTGTGTAGAATGGGGCACGAAACGGGCTTAACCACTGTTACTGAACTACCCTCCATTGTTGCTGAACATGGAGCCAAGTAAGGAGGTCGGGTTAACTGGGCTGAACGGAGGCAGCTTGTAAAAATGTTGACATTTGTTGCTGCTTCATGTAACCATGTACCCCCGGTCATCCTATTTCCTCTGCTTTTATGAATGCTTTTACGCCCAAGAATAATTGTGCCGGATTTTCAAAGGTTGGAATTCATCCATTTCATAAAAATATATTGGGAGAACAACAAAGGGACCTCATAGACAACTTAATCGAAGAGGAAGAAAAAAAGGATCTAGTCGCATTATCACTGCCCCTCGAGGGAAAAATGAGATACAGGAAGCCTGCCAATTAAAAAAATGAAACTAAACAAGGAACCACCCCTAGAATAAATAATAATAATAAACGAAATCCACACGCATTTGAAAATAAAAACAATTAAAAAAAGTGTTGCAACGCAGTAGCAGTAAAAGTAGCACCGAAGAGGATGCTCTCTACGCCGAAAGTGACAATTCATTCGATTGGAAAGTCAAGAAGAAACAAAGCTCGCTAAGAGCGATTCTTTTAACATGGATGATTCTGTCGTTGTCAAATTTGTGAAAAAGATTATAATTACTTAGACATTTTATTGGGCAAATAAATCAAGTTAAGGAAAATGAAGAAGTCTATTACGTTTTTAAAAAAAGTGAATGACATTCTGTGAATGCTTTTGAAAATGTTGTACTATTAATATCAGGTGTAAAATGCCTCATCTCCTCTTGGTGTATTAAAAATGTTTACAAGTGTTTTCTACTACATAATTAGTTATAAAAGTACGTGAAATGACATTCTGAACCACAATATTTATACAGGGTGATCTTTCACTAATATTTAAATCGGCCAAAGACTGATTTTGTAAGACGGTCCTGGAATTTGAATAAAATAGTTATTTTTGTATCTAGTGCGCGAAATGCCACTTTGGTGATCGAGAACTGATTTTTTTAACGAGGCGCAGCCGAACTAAAAAATAGTCGAGATCACCAAAATATTTCGCGCACGAGTTGCATATTTAGTTATATTTAGTACTTATTTTGAGTTAATTTTTTAGATTAAATGTTTCTTATTTAAAATTTATAAAATAATTTCACATATGTACATGTATTTTGCCAGACTGTAAAATTTTATTAAATTTGATTTTTTTTATTAAGAACAGAATAATTGTGTGGGGAAAATGTGAACAACATTAGTTCTGTTGCCCATCTCTGTACTTTCAGGCACCATCAAAATTTTTGCAAAATCCATATACAGCGCGCGTAAAATTCTAGAATCCAACTCGGCTAATTTTTAAAGACCGGTCCTAGATTATATAAATTTTGATCACGAATACCATAACTTCGCACCAAAATATGAAATCAATGAAACCAACATTAACAAAGTTATGGCGTAGAGTAGTTTTAGTCGAAACTCGTAAATCACCCTGTAGATTATTAAGCAAGAGGAGTAGACATTTTTAAATACTCATTTTATCTTTCCTTTAGAGGCCTCCATACGTGTATACCATAGGCGTATCTACAGGAGTATCTACAGATCCTCATGACTCACCCTCTACAGTCTGATTATACTCGAAAGTAGCCTCTACTCTTTTCCATTGATAGCTTTTCAACTTTTTCATCCGTAGCATACAAGAGTACGACCGATTTACCGTAAGATTAAAAATTTGTGTAGATAACGAATGGGATAACGACGATTTAAGAGGAAATATAACAACAACATGACAAAATTTAATTAAAATTGTATGAGTTTCTTGTAATGAGAATTTAAATACAAAACTAATTCTTAAATTAAGCTTTTAATTAATTAACTTAGTACACGAATTTTAAAGTCAAAAATACTATTCTCTGTTACCTAACAGAAATAGTTAAGCTCCTCCCCAAAAATTACCGCCACAATTAAATGCAGCTTTTTTATTGGTTGAATTTTCGAAACCTGGAACACAACCAATCACTTGCTTTCAAGTTGGCGTAACTGAATTGACTTTTGTAATTGTCTCATTGCGTTTTGGTGTTTGAATGAGTGTGTATATAGTTCTATTTTCATCGTCGTTACTTGCTTCAGTTTCTTGTTAATCTCATTTCTTAATTTTTATAATTTTGTGGCTGTAAAACCTATCGCTGCTTACATTGGGCACAATTTAGTGGGAGTGGCTTAACTTCATCTGGTCTGTAAATATATTATACTTAAAAAACTTAAAGCCAGCTTACATAAAAAAATAACTAGGCGTGAAAATGGTTTACGACTGTTACTAAGAGCCCCCCCCTAGCGCAAAAAATTCAGTATCTTTAACAAAGATCTCACTACTAGTGGTTAATTGTACATTTTTTGACAACGTGAAAACTATTCTATAACACTGATAGCGAACCATGGCCCTCAATGGTACGCAATTGGGTGAAATCGCCCACCATACTAGAACTTTGTAAGCAAATTTAGCTTTTGCGCTTTCTACCAGTCTAATAATAATAAAACGTAGTCTTTCAATTAATTAATGCAAGATCAATATCTTTTGTTCTATAAATGGTTTCCTGTCTAATTGGCTATCTCTTAAGTTAGAAATTGGGTAACCGTCCAACTAAGCTGTAGATATTCTTGCGAATTTTAAGTTTGTACGAATAATAATAATTCACGATACCTGCTTCCTGGTAACTATATCAGACATGCAGGTCGGGTGGAAAAACAAGCTTTTTAACCTTTTCCTGATGAAATTTTAGCTCCTTGATCGGGATGTTTTTTACATTTCTTATATAATGGTAAGTACTGTCTGTTGCGAACATTTTTTGCATTGCATTCTTTTTTATTCAATTCAATGCTGGCGTTTCACGTACATTTTTTTATTCGAACGTAGATTGTAGTCTGCTTATGAAGCTGAATAATCCAATTTGGATAGTAAAATGGAAGTTTTCTGAAGTAAAGAGCATGATTAAACAAATCCCCATTGTCCATGTAGTCTTCGAGTAAGTGAACCTGTGACAACAGTGAAATAAACTTTACGTTTTAATTGATAACATAATTACATAAATTACGTTGTATTATAAAGTTTTTAGTTTGCTTCCCAATTTCATTTATGGCATAAATGAGCCAGAATTTTCATTACAGAATCTGCAACTACATATTACATTTAATCTAGCTTTGCAACTGTTTTCTTGTGTAGTAGGTATAGGAGTATGTTATGTTTTTCATTTTTTAATAAGAAAGACTATTCAGAAAGTGTAGCAACGAATTTAAACTAAAAAACGATACATTTTATTACTGTTTTGACAAGAATTGTTTACTGCCGTCTTCATATATTCATTTTGAACTTTTAGAAATTGGTATCATAATAAAAGAAAAAGAAGAGAGGATTTAGCCATCAAACGAATGTCTCGAAGACAATGTTATACAGTTTGAAATAAAAAAATAAAATCGACTACAGATTAACATAAAATTGGTGTACGAAAATCCTTGGTTTGTATTAAATTGCGCTGAAGAAAAAGGAAACCTCATTTAATATTGCAGTCTAAATGCAGCTTATTAAAGAAGTTCACGCTTGAAATACTCGTATAAGGCACTTTGTATACAAAATGAAGTTGACTTTTTTTAAAAATAGAACATAATTCTATATTATTAATGTTCCAAACTGAAATTATAATTCATCTCGTTGCCACTTTTAATATTCTTGCGAAGAATTGTTTCCGATATTCTGTTGTTACTTTATGTTAAAGCTGAAAGCGCGATTTCAAAAATAAAACCTCATATTACGACGACATATGACTAATTCCAATTAATTAACTTGTAGACCAGAAGTTTTGGGTAGTATTTGACTACTTACTTGATGGCTAGTGATTCCTTATCACTTTAAGAACTGTTAGAGGACCTTTAGTCCATGGAATTCGTACCAAAAAAGAGGTGTTGCCTTGCATCAAATAAGGTAGTTCTAATTTTTTTATATGTTGTATGTGATGAAGTAGTATTAACAAATCCAATTTTTCCACCTCGAAAGCCCTCCGGAACAATGTTAAATATTTGAAAAACCATTGAATTTTCGTACTTTTTTCAGTTTTTGGCAATTATTACCACCAAGGACCTGTGCTACGGCAAAAGTCACTATGAACACTTTGTAAGTAGACTAAATTTACAACAAAATGAGAACAATTTAGTTTCGGTAGACCAAATATTTTCTATGATACAGCTGTTCAAACCTTTGCAAAATTTCCGAAAAAGACAATTTTAGAGGTTTTTTAAGTTTTCGTCAATGTGGTCAACTATTGACCCATTTTCCGGCAGAAGTCTGTAAACGTTTTTAAAGTACACTAAATTTGCAACAAAGCGAGACCAATTTGCTCTATGTAGACCTGATAGTTCTTTAGGTACAGCTCTTCAAAGTTGTTGAGGCGAGTAAACAAATAGAAGAGTTTGTAAAATAAAGTAGGCTTAAAAAATAAGCGTTATTATATTCATGTTCCCGGTTTTGTAATGTAACACTACACGCAAGCAGGGTTTCCACACCTCTTGGTTTCACCAAAATCATTTCACCTTCAGTCATACTCTTATTGCATATGAAGCAACACGAGGCTGCTGCACTCTCCATCATATTATTATTACTTTACTTTGGAACCGAACGCGATATAAAATTTTAGGAATGTACACAACTAACTCCAATAGAGGTGAATAACTAATACTATAACGCCGCCGCGGAGGACGAGGACTCTCTCTTCACACTCGCGATAAAGCAGCGAAAATAAAATCGTACGCATTTGGTTGCGTTTTTTCCGGTACGATGTTTAAAGGAGACTGTGACGAATGCAGTTCATCGTTGGATAATGATGTGCTTGAATTTGCCATGATATGCCATATTCAAGGAGATAAAGAAAAGAATTGAAAACGAAAAGAATACTGGATGCATGACATATTTCGTGCAATTTCATACACTATTCAGACATCTTTAAGACGACGAGAGAAAATTTTATAATTATTATATGAAGCAGATTCCTCTCTTCTGCGTATTGAGAAGCAGCAAAGAAGCGAAAGAATGCTCACCCGACAATTCCAGTTTTGCTGCCGTCTGAAGTGACGCGAAGAGCTGCGCTGTCTAAGTGAGGTGAGAACGGTTGTACTAGATAACCCGCTAACAATATTATGAGCAGCAGTTTGCTGCGACGCGCAGCGCTGCTAAGTGATGCTCAGACGAGAATGAGAATTGACCTATAAGCAGCACTCGCCTTCTCGCCTTCACTGCCTAAGCGTTAGAACGGCCATGAGGGCCGCAGGCGGCGCGCACTATACATTTGGTCATAACAGAGGAGGGTTGCTGGTCACACAAAAGATATGCTTGCACTATAAGGCTCACGGAAGAACTATAAATCGCTCTTACAATGCTAAGCTTAGAGTGAGCAATTATGGCTACGACAAAGCCGAAATGCATTGCGGTTTTATTATAAAACCGGCGACACAGGTTTTTATTGTTTTACTTTTTCTGTTATTATTAATATTAGATATCTTACACATAATAGTAAAAACAAAACACACCTTCAGTAGAAGAAATGTTCAGCAGACACCTCTAAACTCTAAAATTTTCTTTTTTTGGAAATTTTGCAAAGGTTTGAACAGCTGTATCTCAGAAACTATTTGGTTTACCGAAACCAAATTGATCTCATTTTGTTGCAAATTTAGTCTACTTACAAAATGTTCATCGTGACTTTTGCCGTAACTCAGGTCCTTGGTGGTAATAATTGTCAAAAACTGAAAAAAGTACGAAAATTCAATGGTTTTTCAAATATTTAACATTGATCCGGAGGGCTTTCGAGGTGGAAAAATTGGATTTGTCAATACTACTTCATCACATACAACATATAAAAAAATTAGAACTACCTCATTTGATGCAAGGTAAAATGTACCAATTCCATGGACTACTTTGGTTATTTTAATCTAGTAGTGCCAGTATAATTCGCTTGGTCTCATCAATCATCAAACGTAAAGGTTTGTTAGGGTGACTTTTGTCCACACCATTCCAAGTGGCATCCATGGAAAACTTAAAAGAAAGCATTATTTTTTACTGTCGCTAAATAAGGAATATTTTTTCTTCATTTTAAAGGAGAAAAACGGCAGGGTTGAAAAATATTAGTACTTTTGTGTTAAAAACGGTCGGTTTCTTGGGAATTAGTTACTAAATAAACCAAAAGCAAATGAATGGCACCAAATTAATTACAACAAGCAAAAAACTATGCAAAGGACACCGATTTCTAGGAGCGACATAACTAACTGAGGATCTATTGAAACATAAATGAATGGGAACGTCTCATGTTATTTGAATTCGTCAGATAACATATTTCGAGAAGGGCCCAGGTACGAGTTTGAACTCGCTAAAGTCATTTGGTTGTCCGTAGGAATTTTTTTCGTGAGACTATGTTTTGTCAAGGGTCCAGGTTTCTCGGTAGTTTAAGGCATTTTCAGAAGGAAGAGGGCCGATTCATGGTGAACCACGAAGCGGAATGCCTTCATCTTCAAGAACCGATGAAAATGTCGACAGAATCCGGAATATTGTGCGTTCAGATCGTCGGTTGACAGCATCATATTTTGACCAATGAATTGGGGATGAGAAAAATCTATGCAAAAGTGGTTCCAAAAAACCTTTCGCATCAGGAGGGAAAGGTGTCTTGACTTTTTGGAATCGATTGAAAATGATCCCCATTTGTGAAATATGTCATTACTGGTTACGAGTCTTGCGTGTTTGAGTACGACCCGGAAATCAAGCGCTAGAGCATGTAGTGGCACACTTCAACCTCTCCAAGGCATAAAAAAGCAAGAATGAGCAAGTCGAAGAATGCATGCTGTTTTGTTTTTTTTTTCGACAGCCAGGGAATCGTCCACAACGTGTTTGCGCCTCAAGACCAATCGTTCAATCAACGCTATTACCGAGAGGTTCTTGAAAAACTGCGAAAAGGGTAATTTGTGTGAAACCAAACATCAAAAACAATTGGGTGTTGCATCTCGATAATGCGCCTTGTCACACAGCAATGTCAATAAACGAGTTTTTGGCCAGTAAAAACATTGCTGTGATTCCTCGGCCTCCTCATTCGCCTGACTTGAGCCCTTGTGACTTTTTCCTGTTCTCGAGATTGAAAAATCAGCTTATTTTGGGACACTCGAAAACATTCAAAGAGCTGTAACCGACCAGCTGAAGGCTATTCCAGTAGGTATCCGAGTTCCAGGTACTACTGTGAGGATTGGAAGAATCGTCTCCGGCGCTGTGTGGCTTCCCAACGAAGTTATCTTGAATTGACATTCTATAGGAATAAAAAAATTGAAAAAATTAGTCTCATTACTTAATTTACACACCTCGTACATCATACTGTAGTGCTGGCGTCTCCTTGGGAAATATTGGAGACTTCTTGAAACAACACGATGTACCTACTTTGTTAGGACGACGTTTTCGGCTAGTTTTGACTACCCTTTTTCGAGGTGTCATCATATTAGTAACTTGTCAAGCCTAATTTATTATTTTTCCATCCTTCCATTTAGGCAAAGTACCTACTTTTACGTAGTCAAAGTTCGGCAAAGAAAATAATGTAACCTTCCTTTACGCCAAACAAACTCTTACGTTACGTTATCAAGTTTAATATCGAATCTATCGGAAAGTTTATTATTGACATAAACATATTGGATTTTGTGATTGTTTTGTCGGGAAAATTTCTCAATTTTCTTGCTTCGCGCTTTTAAGTTAATTGAAAAGTAAACACTTACGCTTTTAAATCAAAATAAATTGCTGTTGTATAAAATATAGA
Source organism: Pyrocoelia pectoralis (assembly GCA_036250285.1). Lineage (NCBI taxonomy): Eukaryota > Metazoa > Arthropoda > Insecta > Coleoptera > Lampyridae > Pyrocoelia > Pyrocoelia pectoralis. The sequence goes on from CM070075.1 coordinate 14,465,981, forward strand.
TTACCTTTTCACAGGAGTGCTTGCAAGTTGCAAATTCGCTTTTAAATCATTTATTATAATAATTGTTGTTCGTATTGGTAGTTGTCACATTTAGTACCGTGCAGTACCTATTAATAAATGAAAGGTCGATAATGAAATGACCTCGCGAAACTAACTCGTTCTGGTGTAATTAAGTTTATGTATTAACCTAATGGGATCTTTTGACATGAATATTACATTTTTATTTGCGGATGTTTTACATTTTTGGTTACGAATTTATTTAATAATTACATTACATCGCCAGCTGTATAGCGTTATTTTTCGTGTATAATTATGAAGCATTCATTAGTTGCTGCATATTATGATGCTTCTATTGTCATTTTGAGTATCCTCCATGTGTTTATTGTTGTTTGTTCCTTTTCTACTGACACATTTTTAATTTCGCTATGTTTAGGAGAAATGCTTTTAGACATTTTATTAACAATTTACACTATTGCACTATAAATTACAATCTATTGATATAACACGTAAATTCAAAGTTTGATTAATATGTTCTGTATCATTAGTTACTTATAGTTCCTTTATTGACATCTAGTATTTGCTCTTGATGGCGGCTCTTCTTCGTTCATGTCTCTAGCAAATAACAAAAGAACCGGTAGAACAAGTAGCTTTCAAATCGATGATCACGCAGTAGCAATATTTAGAAAAAATTTACACCCTTATATCACTGTTGACATTAAAACTACTTATAATCAATGCTTAACAAGTACCTACCAACCTAGAGATACTCAATCGGGGCAGTAAACCGATGTTCGTAACTACCCGAAGTCAGACTGTAATTGATCTCAGCCTGGCCTCTATGAGCATCTCTGACTACATAATGAACTGGCGGGTCACTCCAGAAGCGACAATGTCAGATCATAGAATGATTTCGTTTGAAATGAACCACATGGGAGAAGTCCAACGGGGTTATCGCAATCCCAAAATAACGGACATTCCCCTATACAAACATCTCTTTGGAGAGGAACTAAAAGGACACCCTCTTAAGTCCTGCTGACCCGCAGGACGAAATTAACCTTCTGTCCAACTATTATAGAGTCGTTGGAACGGGCATATCCCCTGAGAACTGTCAAGACGGCCCACCACCACCACTGGTGGTGGAAGGAAGGCGCTCGATAAACAGAAAACTCGGCTGGGAAAACTGTTCAACAAGGCAAAGAAGGACAAAATCATAGCCGGCTGCGAAGCCTATAAGGCAAACCTAAGGCAATACAAAAGGGATATTAGGAGGCGTCAGAGAGAGGTGTGGGAGAGCTTTTGCGGCTCTATAGAATCCTCCTCATCTGTATCCCGCCTAAACAAAATCCTGACCAAAGATCCGTGCTATAACCCAGCTGACCTCAGAAGGGAGGATGGCTCTTATACGAACAACCTCCTAGAGACAGCTAAGGTACTGAGAGACGCTCACTTTCCCGGATCCACCTCTACGCCATACTCTATCTGGCCAGACTTCCGCCCCTATGGGGGCTGACTAGGTGGATGCCGAACAGATGGTGTACGTGACGAGGGTCTCTTGGGCAATGAAATCGTTCTCATCATACAAATCACCCGGATTGGACGGAATAATACCAGCTCTCCTGCAATGGGGACTGGATGTTATCGTTGCTCACCTAATGAGAATTTATACGGGCTGTATCGCTTTCAGATACACACCAAAACAATGGAGGGAGGTAACAATTATTTTTATCCCCAAACCTGGTAAAAGTGATTACGCCACACCCAAAGCATATCGTCCAGTCAGTCTGCCTCTTCTTCTAAAGACACTTGAAAGTGCGATAGACACATAAGGGATGCGGCGCTAATACGATTTCCGCTGTACCCTAACCAACACGCATACTCCCCAGGAAAATCTACAGAATCAGCCCTGCACTGTGTTGTAGGGCTGGTTGAAAGATCCTTGGACTCTAAACAGTCTACGGCGTTTGACAAAGCAACCTTCAAATCAATAGAAATTGCCTTACGCTACCATGGCATAATAGATGTCGTACGAGGCTGGATTGTGCAGCTGCTGAAACTCAAAGCGGTGCACATCAGCGTCGGTGACAAAACACTAAGGTGCACAGTAGTGAGAGAATGCCACCAAGGTGGGGTGCTGTCACCACTTCTGTGGAGCATATCTGTAAACAGCCTCCTCTGTCGCCTTAACGATAACGGCTACTATAGCTTAGGTTATGCGGATGATCTATTCATCCTAATACCGGAAAATTTGTGGCTACTCTGTGCACTCTGATGCAATCAGCTCTCAGAGTAACCGAAGAATGGTGTAAGGAACACTCCCTGTCCATAAACCCTACAAAAACGGAGGTAGTTCTCTTCATAAGCAAAAGGAAGATAGAGGAAGATAAGTATTCTTTCTGGGCACTGTAAACTTAACAGGCACATGCACCGCATAGGCTTGGTAGATTCACGATCCTGTAGAGGATGCCACACCGACGAGACGACGAGACGGCGCAACACATACTGTGTGAATGTCGTACTTGTACAATTAAGACGATCTATGTTGTGTTGGGATAATCCTGGCCGGACATGGCTAAGATTATAGCCGCTTTCCCATCCAGCTTCCTCAGGTTTATCTCATGTGTGGGGTGACTTGAGTGACGTTGCGGGGTCGAACGACTCTAATCAAGGAGGTAGCACAAAGGGCCCGAATAAGTGGCCTAGGTGCGCTTGGATTTTCCCACCCTCCCGTCGAAATCCAGAATCTAGAATCCAGAATTAATGCTTAAAATATTCATTTATTCCTTAACGAATCAAATGTTCAAGTGGATTTAGGTACATTAGACTACTCTTTTTTTAAAAAGGGCGGTTTACCGGTTTTTTCATTTTTTCTATACGGGGCCCATTTCCTATCATTCGTAAAAGTTTGTTCGCGAAGTTAGGTGGATCTCGGATTCTAAACTGTTAACCTACCTGTTGTAATTAGATAATTTTTATTTGAATAATTAGAAATAACATATTTTTGTAAAAGTAGAGTTTTGGTTTTTCAATTTCTCGTCTTCAGATTAAAGAAAAATGAAAACTAGTACCGTTCGTAAGCGCAAAAAATGTTTGTCTTCAAAAAACCTTATACATTTTTATTCTAAGATAATTTTGGGGGTCAATGGTCGCATACTAAGAATTTTGTAATGGGATCCATTACTTTTGGCAAGGAACTAATGTTGCCAAATACCCTTGATCTACTGTTGATTTGCACTATGGGAACTCAATTGAATATTTAGTTTAGCTACTATACTTAGATAAGTAATAGTATGTTTTGTTTTGCACAATCGGGTAATTGCTCAAATAGAGCAAATAACCGTAACTTTCAATTTTTTAATTTTAATTTAATTTAATTTAAGGGGATAAGTATTATTTTGACAATGAAGACGACGCGGTATTGCATACATGTTGAATCTCAATTTGAATTTTGAGTTGTGTTTGTTTTGTTCAAATTGGCATAAATTGCAGTTTTAGTTAATAAAAAAAATATTAATAGCTTGGTTTTGCTTAATTTTAATCTTCATATACACTCTTTCGAATTATTCCCTCATTTTCCTATTTTGTTTCCACGTTCTCATTTTCTTTTTCTCTTTCCTGGCCCTGTATCTGTTACCGTCGCTTCTTGCTTTTTCTTCTTTTTTCATTTGTAATACATAAAATAGTGCTATTTTTGTTACCAGTGCACTATTTTCCTCGCATTTTTTTTAAGGATCACTTACATCATTTTCTTCTCTATCGTGTTTACTTGGTACTTTCCCTCTACTTACTTTAAAAATATCTGGTTATTTTCATTTTTTCTTCACTTTTTTTCGTAGATATGAAGCTTACTCCTATTCATCTTATTGGCGAGTCTCAGGAATCTCATTTTTTATTAGAAATGGAAACTCGTTTAAGGGTATCAAACGCCCTAGGATCTGTCGGTGCAAGGTAATGTGGGGAGCCTTCGTTCTACGTCGAAGTGGAAACTACGCACTAAAATCTCTCCTCCTCAGGTGTTTATACATTTTATCTAAATGGCTTGACTGTATTGTTGCACTTTAGGTCATTCTTGTTTGCCTTTTCTTACCTTTTACTATCACATAGTCATAGCTATGTTGTACTGAGCGAAGGTATGTTCTACTGTGTTAATTTCCCCTCAATATGAACATATTTTGTTGGTTATTCTTATCCCTTCATTTTTCGTTGATACGATTTTTGGAGTAGCCTTAAATCTTTTATGACAATCTTGTACCCGTTCCATCATACATCTTTTTTTATTCTAATACATTTTTCTTTCCATGATCTTTCATTGCCGCAGAATATGTCTTCCTGCTTGGTATTCCTTGGTTCACGGTTTTTTCTAACCCTAGTTTTCTCATTCTTTCAGGTAGCATGTCCCTTCCCTTCCACGTCATTTTATGTATCAGATTAAAATCTTCTTCAACTACTGCTTTTTTTGATTGAATTTATCTTCACAACGTTATAAAATAATTTTAGAGCGATATTTATGTCCACGTACATATATTTTACATATCTGTGAATGTGTATCAATCTCTGTTTTCCTCGTCTTTTGTCATTTATATTTTTGTTTAGGTACTATACTTTTATCGCCGCGCCGCGCCGGCCGTGTCGTTTCGAGAAACACATAGGATTCATGTTGCAATTGTTGTATTTTAAAGAAATGTCGACGAAATAGATAAAAACACTCATCCCTATGCTTAATAACAACGGATAAGTATACTGTTCTCTCTACCATTTAGTAATAAAAAGAATGTTGACATTTCTAATAAAGGCACGCAGTTAAATTAAAACCAAACACACTGTTTATACAGTAGGATTTTCTCTTTTTAGAAGAATCAGACACAATTTTCTTTTATTTCGAAATTTATCTGAACATAATGTGCTTATCTATATTGAATTACAAAAAGTACATACAATAATATTCACTGGTTCAACATTTACAAATGATGATACTCAAAATTTTATTAAAAATCAATACGTATTTAATAATGAATAATAAATTTATCATCGATGAGTTTCCTCGTTTATTTTTCCTTAGTGTTTTCGTGCTTATTACAAGTTATATATCAACATTTGGCTTATTTAATTGTGTAATTATCTACAATTGACCTAATTCTATACAATAACTTGACTTAATTGAAATTTCAAATCGTATTACGTTGCTTTATAATTTCAATATTGAAAATTTTAATACGGTTTATGTGGGTTATAAAACGGTTTATTCGAAAACAGTCGTAACTGATAAATTTACGAATCGATGTTAATTTCGAAGTGATTGTAAAGTAATAATTTGCGAGGAATTGACAATAAATTGTGTTCTGTTGTACTTTTAAGGGGGTGATATTTAAACACCTTTCATTTAGCAAAGCAATTGAATGTCAGGTTGTCGTTCTCCGGTCTGTAAACATCTATTCTTGGAAACATCCTACTCTTACTACCGTGGAAGCAAATGATTCGGTGCGTCCCTATTCAACATATTATCCCAATATATGAAACTTCTATGAACTGATAGGTGAGACGTCGTCGCTTTGAAAAAGTAAAACGGACAAACGTTTTCTTTTAAATTGGGAAAGCAGTTAAAGTAACTGTTTTTGGCATTCCAACCCTCGCTTCCACTTGTTCACTGAAAATGTATGGTTTACTATTACTCATCCAAAACATAGCATAAAATACCAAAACCCACAGGAACATGTCGAATATCGGACATATTTCATTGGGGCGAATGAGAACTTAGATTTTTGTCAGAAATAGTACAAACAGCTCCATTTTTTTGATTATAAATAATTTTGTGACTTTTAGAGTTTCCAAGTTTGTGCTTCAGTTCAACGTATATGTTACATCGATTCCAACAAGTGTTTACAGAATTTGCTTCTTTATTATAACGTGTTGTTCATGTTGAAATAAATTGTACCTCAAATTATTCTGTAGTTGTTGAATAAAATTTGTAAGAGAGGCAAGTTCCTCAATATCTTTGAAAGTGTTTGGTGATTTATTTTAATATGCGATTGCTCATAATTGCCAAAATAAAATAGAAAAATACACTTCTACTAAATAGTTAATTGCAGCAATAATTCCAGTTTTGCGAGTAAGTGTGATCGATTGTATTGTTACCAAGAGCAATGATGATGATTACATCTAATATGTTTATAAATGAAATTTTCAAGGATTTTAGTACAACTGAACAAATCATAATAGCAATCATTAAGGCTAGTTGTACCGTGGGAATCTTTTATGTATAATTAATGTTCGCTACTTTACATAATATTCAAAATAATCCAAAATGACCTTTCATTGTAATATGTATCTTTATTCAGCATTAGCTAATTGTAATGCGCCGTCTTCCCTGTAACGTACCTACCTACGTCACAAAACCAAATTTGCAAAATCCTTGATACACTGTTAGTGTTAAGCGACTATGTTACACAATCAAGTTAATTTGTGAATACAACCTTCTTACTCTTAAAAAATAGATCAATGTTCTCTCTCTTCAATTCAATGATATTTACTTGCATTAACATTCAAATTCATCATAGAGTTATGAGATAGCATTCATACATGAACTTTACACACTCTTGTCATGGAGAATACTAAATTTGATAGCTCCCTACAATCTATATCAAGTTTTAAATTCACTAAAAACCATTGTTTATTATAATTTTTTTTCTCATTATTATTACTTATTAATGAAAGTTGTCAACAAGACTAATTTAAAAAAATCAAGAAGACCCTGCACGGGCACGCCTCAAGGACATAACATTATTTCCTTACAGTTATAGAGTAACGGAGAAAATTGGCAAGTTTGGACGAAGCATAACATTAATACATCTTTTCGACAGTGAACACCTTCGGACAACCTGATTCCGATCGGTAAAAGACGTCATGCCATTGACAAAAACCCCAGATGTCTATCAAATACCATGCTCTTGTAGAATTAGTTACATAGGTCTGTAAAGTCAGCTGTCGTGGAGCAGGCATCGGCGGAAAGCAAACTTAGGCTTGCGTTTGAGGCCACGAAAGTAATGACACGAGTTACGAACTACCTCCCTGAGAGGCGATAAAGGAACAGAGAAGCATCCGTTGAACATGAATATGGAGGACGGGTTCAGACGTAGAGCGTGGACGCTAGTCATTCACATACTGAAAAATTGGGAGAAAGTGAAAGAAAAACCCTTGTTTCGGCTCACACGGTAAAAGGCAAGGCAAGCCTTTCAATACAGGCTGTGGAACAAATATAACGACGCGGTATAAGGCGAAAACTAGTTATCTTGACTACCCCGAAATTTCTTATAGACCTATACTTATTTTTATTTAGGGCATCAGCCAAAATAAAATATAAATAGAAATAAACACATATAGAGAATGTAGAATATTATTATTAGAAAATTGTGCTACTTTAGGTGACTGAATGGTAACTGAAAGAGAGGAGATCAAATAAATAAATAAATAAATTTCAGTTACCATTTTCACTTCGTTCACTGGATTCTCAGCTTCATAACCTGACGGTAGTTACAATAATAATTTTAGAACCGTTACTTATAGCATTGTCTTACAGCTGAGCCTGATGATGACACAATTGGTATCGAAATCGTTCGCCTAAGAAATAAATTTTAGCTTACTCAAATTTTAATTGTTTTATTAATATAGAGCTAAATCATGGAGTACTTCGTACAAAAGATATCAATATTGTTTGATGTCATTAAAATCACACATCTTGATTTTGTGCATTTTATCAAATTATATTTATCCGTAGATTATAACGCTATTTCGTTAGGGTTTGGATACCTAAGTTGGAAGATAAAGAGTCTGTCTTCGGAAATTAATTGTCCCACATTGTCTGTAAGCTAATAAAGAAGATGATTAGTGTTTGCAAGGAGAGTCCTACAGATTTGGAAATACCTAATTATGAACAAGTCTTATTGACAGATTTTTACAAGATGTTACCTTGTCAGCAGCGCCGGATTAAGAGGGGGCCTACAGCCGCGGGGTCCATTAGATAGGGGGTCCCATTTTATAGGGCGACCCGCCGGACCCTCTTACCACTTTGAATCTACAAAAAATAAATACCGTAGTGGATTTTCGAAATGCATTTTTTCATATGATTTTATTTTAATGTTATTGTGTGAAATTATTTTTAGAATTCGCGTCATTGGCGGGCTTTAATAGAAATTTGGGTATTTTAATAGAGCTGGCATAATTTAATTTTACTAAGTTGGTAGTACCGAGTTAATTCATAGCAAATACTGTAGTTAACCTTAAATAAATTTTGAATTGACATTTTGAAAAGTAGTAGTTCCAATCCCTAAAAAATTCCCTAGATTTTTATGTCAAATATTTATTTAAAATTGTTTGCAAAAGGCGCAAATTCTAAAAAATAGTATAAAAAACTCATTCATAAGGCTTTTATGGCACTCATCCTTAAGCAACTTGTTTTTTAATATACTATTCTATGAGTTTAAAAAAGGGCCTCTTTCACGTAATGAGCCTTGGGTCCCTCAACTCTTTAATCCGGGCCTGCTGGTCAGAAAATATTCCGCTTATAATCACGCTGTATTGGGGTAGCTCGGTCATTATATGATTGTATTTTCAAATTGATTGTCATACATCTTACACCCTACATTAGGGAGTCTTATGTTGGATAATTTATGCCTTTTGGATAATGACACTACTACTATAATTATTCCTTTCTTAACGAACTTCTTCCTAGACGGATTCTGACGAAAATATAGATTAAGTGCCATACGAGATTGTTTCTGCAGCACTCTTCCATTCAATTTAAAAATGTAACCACTTCAGACATTCGATCCGTACTACTTTTTGCCTAACTTCTTTTGAAATAAACATAAAATAAACGTTTGTCTAACTGAAAATTACGAATTGTCAATGTCTAATTTTCGTGGAGTTTTTACCATTAACTGACATACGCGTCGCAATATCCGCCAAGTATTCACTCTATTTCTCTCAGGAAAAAAATTAAGTTTTCGCTTATTTCCTAATAGTAAATTTTTAATGTTTTTCGTTATTTTTTTGAGGAGGGTTGATGTTCAAATTAAACATGTAACTAAAGTTACTGAAACATTTTTTGCTTTTTTCAACAAAAAAATCGATTAATTAAAATTTGGTTAGTACTAATTAATAGCATTATTAAAGGGCTTTCTAATGATATGTCACACATAGGGTAGTTTAAAAAACCTAAGCGGTGGGTTGCACTAGATTGCCCAGCGGGTCATAGTGGTGCCCCTTTCATGTTCTAGAAACGGTTTCGAGGAATTTTTACATACACCTGTTCTAACAATGGTAGAAGTATGTACACGAAATTGTTTTTCGAATCCACTTTTCGGCGCTTATGGAACAATGGATGCATAACTACTTCTTTTTAAACTATAATCAATTTTATATGAAACCGACATAAAAGTATTGTATTTCAGGAATATTAGAAGCTGAAAGGAAGTAAATTGTGGGTATCTTTGTATTGTGCGAGGGCTGATTTGAGACCTCTGTTGTTACAGTGTGATGGAGGGACTATTGCGGGTGCCGAGGAGCTATGTCTTCCTCAATCTAGGGTGAGTTTTTCAAATAAAAAAAAACGAGTAGTGGCTGATATCGTTTGCTTCTTACTATGTTTGCTTATGGAGAAATGCGTAGGAAGTTTATAATTAAATTTCTCTTTAAATGGCTTTTAAAAAGAGGGAGTATATGCCTGACTATTCTTGATTTATAGAATACATCTAGTGCTTTGTGTGTCTTACCTTTGGAATTTTTTTATTTGTTAGCGCTGTTGTCATTGAATGTGAAAATAGAAGTAGTTCTTCTAGTAAAACGGCTGATACAGACAGCTACTGGCTTTAATTGTAGTCTACTATATAAGTTTTATTAATAGAGATACATTTATCTTCTATTGAAGTAAAATATTGATTTCATTGAATACTATACGAGTGAGTTGAGGAATAAAATGGAATGAGGTTCTGTCTAATATTTCCATGCTGTAAATGATGACTTCTTAAAATTGTACCTGTTTGGTCATGAATTTTCTTGGAATGGTTCTTTAAATGTAAGAACCCGCGGCAAACCTTTTTTTGGCTGCATTTAAAAAGCGAACAATCAAACGTTCCCCAGTACGCGGGTGTTTTCTCTATGTTGTAAACCGGTACTTTATAATCGTTGGTTTACAATACTTTCTTTCATTTTTCTTTTAACAGAAGCACAAACGTCACAATTATTTTTTTTTATGCAACAACTCCCGTAACCTTGGTGACCTCACTTTATAGTGGTTCCAGTTTACCACATTCCTCCCACCTTAAAATGTGACGTAGTCTGAAGTTTTGTTGTCACTCCCCGATTTTGCCTTGTAGTGTGGCGCTGTTCCTCTTCTGGCTGATCATCCTATTCTTGGTTGTTGACTTCGTTATCTACAAAGGATGATTCGTTATCAGAATTGTCGATTGCTTGGTAGTTTTATTCAGGAGCAATTGCGGGTTGGACATTACCTATTGGTCCAATATGCTGATCGTCATGTAAATCTGGCAAATCGAGGAGTTCGATTATCTGTCCGATGTCCAGTTGGTGCTGCGATGTCAAGAACGTAAACGACAGCACCATTTTTTTGCATCCATTATCCAATTAATGAGTGCGTTTTCGTTAAAATCCTCGTCGCCAATGTTGTAAACCGGTACTTTATAATCGTAGGTTTACAATACTTTCTTTAATTTTTCTTTTAACAGGAACACAAACGTCATATAATTATTTATTATTTTTTTTATGCAACTCACGTAACCTTGGTGACCTCACTGTATAGTGGTTACAGTTTACCACAGTCCACAGACGGTTGGTTTCATCAAATCCCATGACGAGTAGTTCAGTGGATACTCTGTACCACGCAAATCATGGAATCAAGAGTAGCACATTTCGTTAAATGTGGGGTGTTTTTTGTTACTACTGTTACTACTGCCATCTATATCCTAAAAACCTTCAAAGCGCAAATACACACTCTCCAAAAGGGAATGCGTGATAGTTCTTATTTGTAAATAATAGATACGGAATGCATTGAAATATGAAAATCTGTTGATACAAATAGCATTTACTACTCAATGCAATATCAATCTGGGTACGAGGATTACAACGACCTGCTGCTTACGACAGTGGGTATTAAAGATGGTGTGTGCATTTGATTTATCCATACTAATAAGAGCATAACTCAGATTACTCTGTGCAATATATGTATAATCTGCTCTTAGAGTAATGGAAGGATGGTGTAAGGAACACTCTGCTTCGCGTTCTTATGCTCTTCCAAAATATTCCTCCAGTTTTCCGAGTCTTTGAAGTGTTTAGGTATTATCTACATTTGCCAACAAACTGGACTGTAGCAAATATCCAAATTGAAGAAAAATAAGTAAATAGGTCTTGGGGTAGTGGGCACCGCGCAATCGGAAGGTTATGCTTATGAGACACATCTCCAAACGATTTACATTGCGGTGATTAAATTTATGTTTTGTTGGGGGACAATTGCCTAGTGTCACAGAATCAGGAACAACTCCTACAGCCGTTATGGGGGCCCTTCTAAGTCTGTGTCCTCGGTAGAACACCACGTGCAAGAGCAGGCTATTATTTCAGCTTTGAGCTCGAAAACAAAGACTAGTATTCTGGACGAGATGAATAAAACGATTGCCTTCCTTTTTGCATAAGGTAACCATTTTAAATGAGACGCTGAAGTGCAAAACGCTTTGAAACAATTTTTAAAGGAACACACAAGAATTCTATGATTGGTTTGTGAAACAACCGAAGATATGCCTCAATAATGTGGTAAATACTTGAAAATATACCCCTATATAAATTTTCTATGGACCAAAGATACGTTTTGAGCAAGAGTTTAATTATATTATCAGTCTCAAAAAGTGTTCATTAATGTTCGTTAATTAAATTAATCGATTACAAATCTTTTATCATTGAATGTCTGTATAATTTCTAAACCATTGTTTTATAGCAAACTTTGCGAATAGTTTCGACTTTATAAGCCATCTTCAGGCTCAATTACGATGTTGTATACTACTGATATCGATCATTCATAGCATTCTATTAATCTAGATCCACAACGTAAGTTTACTGAAAATTAATTATAGTGGGACCTTCTAAACGGATATGCATTTTGCAAATGTTTGTTGAATAATACCGACGCAAAAAAGTTATTACGCCACTATTTCAGTCAGATACTATTCACGTTTCCTTTATTACTTTTTTTAAAATAAGCAAAACCCAATAATTGTGATAATTTTTTCGTAGATAATTTTCGAATGAAGTGTTTAGTATTTTAAATAATTATTTATAAAAAAGTCTGACGTGAAATACTTATACGTTAACGATGTTTGTGAGCAATTTCTATATAAAAAAGTGAATTCTAAGGGAATGATGTCAATTTAAAATTGCTGTATTGATCATACTTTCCTTTGTGTTTATATCTGTAATTCCCATATTTATGATAAAATAATTTGTACCAAAAACAGTTTGTTGACTTTTTTGTTCATCCGTATTGATATAAATAGGGATCTGTTCAACGCGAATGTACATAGTACTTCTGAAGTAAAAGAGTTATGAAGGTCATAATTATACCATTCGTCGTTGCCCTCTTCGGTGTTGCCTTTCTCTTAGACACACAACAGGTATGGCATAGCAATTTTTTATGAAGAGTAGTGTTAAATTGTAGCGTTTTAGGAAGAAAGAGATGAAATTGGAGCCGTAGTTTCGTGTATAACCGAAGACGATCACGTACATATTGCAGCAAACTTTACCGAAGAGATATATTTCAATGATGAAAAGTCAAAATGTTATTATGACTGTGTTATGAGAAACCTATCTGAACTGGTAAACGGTAGTATAAATTTACCAGTTTTAAAACTGCGCGTAGAAAATGCTTCTCAAGAAGTAACCACGGCTTTAAATACTTGTGCGAAGTGCAGCAAGAATACGGGGAAATGTGACCTCGCCTACAATTTCTTGGTATGTTTTAGAAACAATACTGATAACTGTACAACTAACGATGTCACATGCTAATCATTTTAAAAAAATTTCAAAATGTAAAAGCAATGTACTGACTATTACTGTATATTAAATTAGTAAATGTCAAGAAACTACATTTTATTTAATTACGAGTATTTCAAAAAACGAACAATAAAAGAATTATTGTTTTTTAAACGACTTTGCTGTATTTAGTTCATATTGTAACACTAATACAGTACACTACTGTTCATTTCCGGACGTATAAGTCTACGATTCGTGCAACGATGCTCTGATTGACTACCAAAGTACCTACCATGGTACATTTTTGATAGGCCATCCTGAACCGTAACAACCGATTTATATGAATTCCTCGGCCTCTTAAAAGAAAATCAATATCCTGTAAGTAAAGAAGGGTCAAAGTAACATTTCTTGAACTACACTGGAAATGTAAGTAGGATATTAGGTTCTGCAATTCTGTTCTCAGCAGAGTAGAATTTAGTGAATACTCACAATGCATAGAAACGTTTTAGAAACGTATCTCTGAAACATGAAACATCTCCGAAACAGTGACAAAAACATATCATGCACATAACACAGAAGTTATTAAGTTGAGAAGATTAGTCCGCCTTCAGAAACCTAGATTTGAAACAACACAAAAACGTTACATCGAAACGTTTCATACAAGTTTCTTGAAACATATCAGAGAGTATAATATGTACGAGAAATGTATCCTTATAAATGTTTCATATGTCAATATTTCAAATGTCTCATATTATATGTTTTGATATTGTCAAAAATAAAGGTACTTTGCTCTTGAGCAAAATTCATATTTTTTGACAAACCGCATACTCGACTGGAAAAATTTAATATCTGACGATTGTATTTTAGATTTTGAAACATGCAGGGCTTTTTATAAAGAATAACTTTTTTTCGTAAAATTAATAATAAAAAAGTTTCCCATATGTTGCCAACTTAACTAGACACACTGTATATTTTGTACTTTATGTAACATATCAATTGAAACGTTTATTAGACATTACCATTTATTCGCTATCGAAAGGAATGTTCCAGTAATGTGTCTTAGATGTTTCTTAGGAATGCTTCATTTGCAATCCTTACGTAACATTGAGAAATGTTTCATGGATAATGTATGTGGTTTTCAAAAGGTACTTTACAAGGTGAGCTTTTTTCGTATTTGACAAGATATGACTAATTTTGTATGTTACAGTGAACATACCGTTTCGTCATTAGGTTTATTTTAATTTCTGTCAATGTAGTACTGATTTGTTAAGAAAAGTAGGAATCTCACACTATGTCCCTTAACAGTAACGTTAAATATTACTTTTCGCCGATTAACTAACCTGATTTATATTTAGAACATGTCATGTGAAATTGTGCAATTCATCGTTAAATTTGAAATTTGTTGTTTTTCTTTGGTATTACCAAGTAATACACATTGTGCACCTTCATAATCGGATTACTCCAAGACGTCAGTGTTTTGCTCGACTTCTTTGCGAAACGTTTGAAAATCAAACATACTAATCCTTTCTAGACATTATAGGAGCCACGAATGTATTTTTCTAAAGGACTGTCTTAAGAAAAATGCTAATGGCGGTAAGTATAGAAACTTCGGTTTTGTTTAAATCTAAATAGCAATGTTTTATTCAATCTGATTACATTATTGTGCACACAATGAAATACAATTTATTATTTAGTTATAAAGTTTATACACTTCATAGGATAGACATTTAAAAAATTGATAAGCAAGATCACACGAATCAGTTGCATTTTTCTTATTGCACGTACTCATTATTTTCGTTTTATTCCCTTCATCAAACTTAAAGGGAATTTTACTCTTGATGATATCCATTTTCAACTCACCCTTTGCAGTCATTTCATTTAGTTTTATTACCGCACATTTAATAAAACACTTTAATTTAGTATCATTTACAAACACTCCTTCCCTTAATTTATGTAAGTGTACGGGATCGGGATTCTCCTGCTTTGTACATTCTGATACAATTGATGCATTCTGAGTTAATAACTACAATAGTTAAAATTTGGTAAATGAGATAAGAATTATACAGTTGACTTACGTTCTCTTTAATTCCTTCCGAATATTTTCCTAAAATAAACACACAAATAACGTTGAAGAGAAACATGATATTTGTCATTTGACTAAGTGTGACATAATGCGTAAGGTGTAAGTAACAAATTAAGCGAATTTAAGGGTTTTATAATTAGGCGCGAATTACATCACAAATAACCGTTTTTTTGTCACTTTACTATGTTAATGCAACAACCGAATCAGCCTTGCATGCGCAATTAAACATTACCTTCATTGCAGGTTCATGTTAACACTCAGGTGATATCAATAAGAATTTTTTAGAAAAATTGTCATTGTAAATTTTAATATTGTAGATAAGGAAGGGTTTCCCTACCAAAAATGGTAAGAGCCGCAACAAATAACAAATGAAGCTTTTATTGTACTTCTCTGTATTTCTTTGATAATGAAGTTCAAATAACACTTGCTCACTAACATATTGTCTCGAACCACGAGAATGTAGTTTTCTTCTAAATAACACCTTCATTTATATCAGTGTTGAGCTAGTGCTAGCCTATTAATTATAATTAATGTGAGTACTATTTGATTTTTGCCTCAATGTTTACTTTACTTTAAAACCATATTTGACAGGAAATCCTGTTTACTCTCCTTTAGCTAACCCTTTCTGAATTATTTAGGAAGACCACGTTCTCACATAGATGATACTTCAACAAATATTGTTTCTTGGTTTGAATTTATATTAATGAAACCTCAGCTTTTGTTAGTTTCTTCCATTGTAATATTTTTTTTAAAATAATTATAAACTAATTTTATCTTACCATAATTTTTGCTACAATTATGGAAAGAAATGGATATTTAACATTAATACTAAATATTCGACACACAGATGTCACCCTTGCTGCGGTAGAAAACATGAACTAGTTGCCCTCTTATCATTTACTCCTCTGTATCTGTATCCTGTTATAGTACTTATGTTTCAGTATCAGTAGGAATCAGTCTACTACTCTTATATCATTGACAAAGGAACTTCTCAACATTTCGTATTATGCACAACAAAACACAACTTTGCACAACAGATAATAAAACGTAGATAACTTTTTAGTTTCTATTTTTGTCAATTTCTGTAGATGAATGAAAATATTAAATATTAAAGGAAACTTGCTAGAATTAATATACTAACCTGAAACAACGCCGATTTGCACGTACACTTACGTATCCACCATGTTGAGTCTCATTGTTGTCACCAGATTAGTGTATTGCACACGATCCTTTGAATTTAAAATAACCTTTGTATTGCAGAGTATTACAGCAATCCACAAGAGGGAACTACTACGTAACCCGCCTACGAAGTTTGAATGTTGTTAACTTTATTAAAATGTATTATTGTATATATTTCTTGTAGAATTTATTATATGTTTGGTTTTATACATATATTTTATTAATTATATAGTACATACATAAAATCACCGTATCATATTAATTCACCAGTCTGACTATCCCGATCGTCTAAGGACGAGTAGTGCCCTATAACCTGTATAGGTAATAGACAACTTCTCAGTTTCTCTAGTTATCTGTTGTGCTTCATCGGTACTTTGTGGTTATCTGTTGTGCACAAATAAGGCCAAAATGGTTTGTCATTTTGATTTGTTTGAAGCTCTTTTGTAAAAAATTGTATTTATCTGTTTTAATCATTGGCCATTATGGCCTTATTTGTTGTCCCAAATGGATTTCTTATAGTTAATTATGTGTTAACGTCGTTTTCATCTATATTTTCATTCATCAAATTTTTCCTCCTCACCCTTCACTTAAAGTAGTTTAATCTCATCATTATTGCCTGAAGATGAAACCAGTTAGGTTTCGAAACATGTTGCACTAATTTTAATTATTCAAATGTAATTTTTTGTAATTTCTTCAATTTTCTTTTAATTATGGACGTCAAATCGAGGAAATAAGAGTTACCAATGTCTAACTTATACAAACCAGCACAACCGGTTTCTTATCATTCGTCTTTCTTTGAAGGCCATTTACAATATTTCAAATTAATTTTCCATTGATGAATTGGTATTTTTGAACTCGATACATATGGTTGGAGTAATGAATTCCCAAGAACAATTTATTACAAACTGGACCGAGGTTGTGTCTATCTGAAAAAGTCTGTTGAACCACTTATTCTATTTTATGAGTTTGTTGTTTTATTTCACCAGCTTAACTCAGAAAATCATAAGTACTGGCCTCAAAACAACCGTTTTATGGTCCAGTGCCGTCTCTTCCCCTTACAGTATCAACTCTAAACAACTTAACAACTCAAGTCACCTAAGCCCAGCACAAGACTAGGTGGAACTTGATGTTTAGATTGAGAGGCCCTCAGGGGACCATCTCGCAGCTTAGCGCGTCTTGCACAGGGCTATCAAGAAAGAACCTACCTGACTACGCTCCCATCGTAATCTAGAATCGATAACATCAGTTGGAGGGCCAATATATCTGGGGGCCCCAGACCATTGCACCGGCTGGACCGTTATGTCACTGACATTGAGATGCCTGTCCTATATTACAAAATAGGTAGTGAAATCAAAAATTTCAGTACGAACGTAAAGTGACGTTGACTTAACACATTTACTACTGTAATGGCAAGATCCTGACTGCATGTAAATTAAAAAATCATATAATACCTGGTTGAAGATGTGAATATGTATTTTGACCAACTTACTCAATTCAATAAATAAGAATTATTGTAAAACATTTTCTAGGTTCATTAAAATTTTATACTTCACTTCACTCAACGATTAACCTATAAATAAAACGTTTCGAATCAGTAACCCTTTTCCATATTTTTCGCTTGAATTAATAGAAAAATGTTAATTTTTTGAAACGTTCGCTGGAACATTCATAAATTATGTAAATTTATGTTCGTTAAGAGAATGGAAGAACTTTACTGTACTTTTTTACAAACTTTTCTTATTCTGGAATATCGCGAAAAATACTAAATTTTATTATGTGTCGCTCATACCATTGTCGGAAATTAACTAAAGCTTCTTGTTACCACGACTGTCACTGTCGGGAACATAACCATACTGCATTTGGTGCAATTTAGTTGAGATCACTATATTTGAAAAGTAGGCTCTTTACGATGAGTACTTTGGTAATAACAAAATAAATTTTATATGCGGGAACCAAAACAGCAAAACGTTATATATGATTCTATATATTATGATTCCATATACTTTGTCATTACAAAGAAATCTAATACGAAAGTGTAAGTACTACAACACTGAATCACATTAGTACTGTTCACTACCAGTAGGTAATAACAGTGGCGTACGCAGACTACAGCTTTGGGAGGAGATATAAAAAGTGCGGCGTGGTGTACGAATTTTAAAAAAACATTTGTTTTACAGAAAGTTATAAAATAAATATTATTATTATACAAAATCCAATCCCCATGGCTGTTGTGCAAGTTTCTCTATTATTTCGTCTTCTGAAATGGGTAGTTCCCTATTAATTCACATCATTGCCAGTCCATTTAGTGTGTTCTCTGAGCTTGAATTTCTAAGATAGGTCTTTTTTTAAGGATTAATAAGAATAAGCGTAAAATAGAATGGAAGGGTTGGACGCTTATCCCTCCTTGAGTACGCCACTGGGTAATAACAAGATGACCATGGGTTTTGTAATTTCCTAAAGAAAGTACCTCTTGTTATTAAGGAAATAGAGTAAAAAGCTCGATCTTTTACCTGATTAGCTGATTGCAATTCAATTTTAATT
Organism: Pyrocoelia pectoralis; assembly: GCA_036250285.1. Lineage (NCBI taxonomy): Eukaryota > Metazoa > Arthropoda > Insecta > Coleoptera > Lampyridae > Pyrocoelia > Pyrocoelia pectoralis. The sequence continues at coordinate 14,484,810 of CM070075.1, forward strand.
TTAGCCAAAAAGACTCCATATCCTGGTTTATAAGGATGTCAAAATATGCAACTACATTATAGTGTAATCTGTAATATTACTGATTTTTAATTGCAGAACACGTACGTAGAAATTAAATTAAAGCGGATTTTGTATTATGCAATAAGATAAATAGACAGCCGCTCTGCAACATGTATGTGTATTCTCTTCTCTTTACAATTACACGTAACTTAGTCACCGATTTAAGAGCTCTTCACATCTGCTTGACTCTCGAACTTCGGGAAGATATTTTATGTTCTTACAAACTTCCTTTGTTAGGTTTTTGTTACCTTACCGTATCCCTTTGTTAACACTTATGCTTCGATTTTTCTTTCATTTCAAACAAGAATCCCCATCTCTCGGCTTTTTCTTAAAAAACATTTTAACAAGGAGAAAATACCTTTTGTAATTATATCTCCACGAACTTCTTCACAATTTAGGTGACCGCAACTTTTAACGAATAGTGAAAATTTCATTAAACATACACTTGAACGTCAAACTTTAAATCAATACTTTATAATGATGTACTACCTCAATTTTCAGTTGAAGGTCGGGTTAATTCATGAACTTGAAAGGGCAAGCAGCACACGTTTTGACGGCAATAGACCTTTATCGTTCGTTTAATTACAGACCTCTATCGTATAAACATAAAAGTTGATTTAATCTACAACCCTTAGTAACCGTTCCATTGGCTCAACGTCTGCTGAAATTCAAATAATGATAATAACCTTAAATCAAAACACGCAATCATTTTATTATATTATATATCTTTTATATAAAACACGATTAAAGTCGTGATCGCCTTTTTTGTTACTTTATAAAAATTGGCACGAGATTTTTAGTGGAAGCGCTTTGTCTTATGGTGTCGGCGATGAGTTGGGAGTGAGTATAAGGGATGAAAACGGGTAGGGTTAATGTCCTCGCTGAAAACTTAATAACTTAAGCTCAAAGCAAATTATCCGATTATAGCTATAAGAAGCTAAAGTTACAAAAAAGAAATCTGACTTCTGATAGCATGTTCACAAATGCCATTGTGAAGAAGTACCTATAACATTAAATTAAGACGCTGAGTTAAATGAAAATGAAAGGCTAAAGTATAAGTATAGATGGATGTAATTATTAGTTTATATGCAGTATTTTTATGATAGTAATAGATCTCTATTTCGCGCCATATCATGCAATATAATTTTGAAAATGGTTATGAAAATAATATTAATTTTGTCCTATACAACAAAAATACTCCTAATAGGTACCGGTGTGTGTTACTCAATTGTTCTGTACAAACTTAGCGTGATATTAAGTGTCATAATAATATCGGTTTGTATTTAGATTATCTTAATAACAGAGAAATAAATTACTCCTAAATCCGGTTTTATTGATTAACGTTCTTATAAAACGACAAGATAGACATTAAAATTGATAGGAAAGGACAATGAATTTACCGATAGCCCGAACTCTAACATTTTACAAACACGTGAACATTAATAAAAAGTAGGTAAAGGAAATTCGATAAAATGAAAAAGCTTATTTTTGATTTCTCAAAATAGCCAATCTTGTTCTTTCTTCACTTTTTCAAAAAATTCAAAACCTCCCAAAGATTTTGTTAGCATTTATTTCTATATCGTTATTGAATAAAATATTCGCTAAAATTAATGCCCATAGAGGAATTGGAAATCATCATAAATGGTAGTATACTTCAGCGAGTTTATTTTTCTATAAATTTGTTGTTTCGTTCATCATTAATTAAAGTTTTGTCGATGATCTTCATCAATCTATGTTACGTTTTAACAAAGTTAAATTCAAAATAAAACAAATGAAGTCCGCTAGTTTCGACAGATTAGTTAGTTCTGCTAGTGAAACACTAACTGGCAGCGAAGTGTAGAAGATAATTTTCACTAGAGTTAGGTACTTTGTGGAACTCTAGAAGTAATAAGAAAGTAACTCCACTAATTTTCATTATAACGAACATTTGTTAATTCATCTGTTGTGTGTGGATATACATTATACAAGCATGTATGAAATACAGGTATACGAAATACTTGCAAGATGGAAATAAAACATCAAATAAAAAATAATGGTACATAGGTACCTTAAAAAGTCACCTGAATATTTATAGAACCATGAGTATGCATTCCGCAATGCCGATATAAAAACTAAGGAAATTCAATTAGTTGTTGGACACGATTATACATTATATGAAGATAATGTATTATGGTGGAATAGTAGGTCGAAGATATTACCATAAATAAGCAATTTTATGCATAATAAAGTAAATATTACGTTACTAAAGAAATATATGACAGGAAACAATGTGTCCCCTTGATATTTCGATTAATGGAACGTTCTCTCGATATTGAGCTTTTAAAATAAAGTATGAATGAATAAAATATTTCAATAGCAAATGCATATATGTACACGAAATATTAAAAATGTTAAGATTAAACAAATACCGATCGTAAAATTCTTACATCACTTTTTACTTTGTGACAATACGTCAGCAGTAGGTACGCTATGAAGAATACAAGTGGCATGGTTAAATTTCAATAACTTGGCCAATTTTGTTCGTTGAATTTTCAACACCTTTTGCACTATAATCCTTTTACAGTGGCTTATTTAAATCCCTCCGTTTGTACTCCTTCGACGATCTCGTCCTTGAAATAAGCATTTCAGTTTCAGTATTCAAAACGTGCTCTGCCATTTATTCGAGAATGAAATGAGCGAGTTTCGTGTGTTCAAGAGAGAAAAGTGTATCATTTTTCTTCATCGATTATCAAAATTACGATTGTGTTCAAGAAGATTGCAACGATAACAAGAAATGGCAATTTAATTTGTGAAAGAAAACAAAAATTGTTTAAATCAATTTGACAATTTACCAGATCTTGTTCAGGCTTTCTGCACAATGATAAGCACGTCCTTGAATTGCTTTACTGTGCAATTTTAAAGAAATGTTAATGGTAGTGGCCTACTAATGTTCATATTAATTAGAATTTGTTACTTTTAGTATAATTAACTGAACTTAAACCTCCTGATTTCGGATTTCTTGTGCATCTCAAGCATTCCATCGTAGGCCTGATTGAGAGCTGGACTATAAACAGCCCACCCTGGGAGCATTCATAGACAAAACAACCTTCGAAACAAGCTGTATTATGCCACCATAACTGAGGTCGTATGAAGTTGGATTGTGCAGCTGCTGAAACTCTGGACAGTGCACATCAACGTAGGCGACAAAACAGAGTGAGGTACACAGTAGTGAGAGAATCCCGCCAAAGGGGAATGCTGTCACCAATTCTGTGGAACATAACCGTAAACAGCCTGCTTTGTCGTCTCAGTGACAGCGGCTAATGTAATATACGCTGGGGAATGCGGATGATTTATCCATATTAATAACAGGCAAATTTGAGGTTACTCTGTGCAGTCTGAAGAATGACGTGAGGAATACTCCTTGTCTATTAACCCCGCAAAGACGGAGATAGTTCTCTTCACAAGGAAAAGGAGGATTGAGAGCATTCGAGCTCCTCTACTTTTCCAAAAACACCTCCAGTTTTCAGAGTATCTAGGCATTACACTTGACCACAAACTGAACTGGAGTAAGCATATCCACCTAAAAGCGGAAAAAGCAAATAGGACCTTTTGGCAAGGTCGCCGCGCAATTGGGAGGCTTTGGGGTTCATCCCCAAAAGCTGTCCTGGAGATCAGACTCTCCACAACCAATAGCACTTCTTAATCGCGTGCAAAGACTTGCGTGCACGGACGCAATGCGAGCAACCCCCACAGCCGCCTGGAAGCCATCCTGAGCCTACCTCCACGTTAGAAAGCAGGCCATGCTGGCAGCTTTGCGTTTGACAACTAAAGGGTTGTTGAATAGCAGAGGTATTACCGAATTATGAGCGAGGCAATTAGCGACTACCTATCCTAGAAGAGCGATGTGACTCACTCATCCCTCAATTTATACTAGGGAGAAACTACCACACCTTCTTTGAGCCGGAAGTGGCATCCTAACCAGACATATCCATCATCACAAATGGATCTAAAACAATGGAAGGAACAGGCACCGGAATTTACTCTAAAGAACCCACCACTAGGCAAAATTTCGACTGTCTTTCAGGTAGAACTAGCACAAAGAATAAAATTATCAAAACTTGCTGTGACAGCAGAGCCGCTCTGCAGACACCAGGTTAATACAAAATCACCTGTAGGCCGATCTCCGAGTGTCACCAAGTACTAGACCAAGTGACAAACCGCAATACCATCGAGCCCGTATGTGTTAAAGGGCATGCTGGAACAATAGGCAATGAAAAAATCGATAAGTTCGCTCGTAGCCCCAAAACAACCGTTTTATGGTCAAAGGCCGGCTCTTCCACTTAAGTATCAATTGTAAACATCTTAACAACTGCTAGGTGGACTTGATGTTAGATTGTCGCCACGCGAGAGAGGCCCTCATGGGACTATCTTGCAGCCTAGCGCGTTTCTGCACAGTTCTATCAAGAAAGAACCTGCGACTACTTGTGGGTATACTTTCTGGCCACTGTAAATTAAACAAGCACATGCCCTACACAGACAACGAGACGGCGCAGCACATACTTTGTGAGTGTCCCGTATTTATCGAATTGAGACTATCCATGTTGGGGGAACCCAGGCCGGACATGGCTACGATTAGAGCCGTTTCTCCTTCCAGCAAGTTTTAATCTTGTTATTACTTTCATTGAAGGCGCAACAATTTTCTCTTTCCATTGATTTTACCTCTTCTGTAAGGTGACGCGAGCAGGAATCAGCACGAACGTTCATTACCATGTTAAATCCCTTATCCCTATATTCGCTGTTACCGATAGTTGTGAAAGTTGGTGATTAGGAACGGATATGCATAACATTTACTGTAATAGTTACATATTTGACAAAGCTGGAAATTAATGCTTGGTTATTTCATAAAAAAAACCCTATATTTGCGTTTGAGAACGAACAGGCGGATACTATTAACACTTATAAAACGAACCGTTCAATCGTTCTTTCAAAATAGTATAAAACCCCGTGAAACTGTGTTTAGACCAAAACTATGTGTGCTTTAAGCTCGTAATCATGTTTTTGTTTACTAAAACCAGAAATAGTTTTCTTAATTGTCTTTCCACAATATTGTAGTGATAGTAATGTCAATGAGTACCTATACATTCTAAATTTATCCCTAATTACTATATTTTGACGCAATAATAAACCACATGTCATTTCGATCCCAAAATGCGAAATTTTAGGATTATTATTATCCGTACCATAATAGACATGATATGAGCTTCTTCACCTAGGTCCTAAATCTAAATTAAGCCTCTTTTCACGTAAAAAATATCAAAAACTCGATTTTCCGTTGACTGTATTTACTTAAATTCCTTTAAAAGAAAAGCTGAATAGAAAATTTTAATTGAAAGTTAATCATGAAAGATTGTGAAAAGGGACCTTTGAAAAGATTTGGTTTGAATTTGTGCCGTTGGTAATTTGATTTAATCAATGAAACGCTTACATCAACTAAATCTCGGTGTAAAAAGACCCCGTAAAGTGTAACAATTCCTTTTCGTGCAATTTTCGCCTCAAATTTCTACTCGTAATCAAGTGGAACTAAATTCTTTATCGAATCGAACGTCTTTTATCGCTAGTGATTTAATGTAATTAATTTTACTTTCTTATGGAATTACTTAAACAATTTGTAAGGAGTTTTTAACCTAATTACCTTACATTACATCACCTTAAAGTTACCTTCCGAAGGTATCAATTTAAGCAAACTCGGTCAAGGTGATTCTCTAAATTGAAATGTCGATATATTTGAAAATACTTCCTCAAATATACGAGTTTTCCTACGGAATAAGTCGTATAAAGGATTGAAAATGATTTCAAATTTAAATTTCCACGCGTAGATTTCAAAAATCTTTAACTACTTCATACGCATGAATACTTTTAATTTTTCATTTTCTTTCCATTATCCGTCATGGATATGTATTAATATTTTCTCTTTATGTGAACTTTAGAAGCGGAAATTGGAAATGGTTAATAATAGTAATACATAATTTTGCGCGATCTAAATCTGAACAATGAAATGTATTCAGAATCCATAATTGAAAAGTTATTTAAATGTGCTTAAAGTTTTGTAGAAATTCAACTAATTCTGTAACACGTTTCTTCATAATAATGCAAATGTGATTTCTTCACTAAGGAAAATTGTTTTAAGATGGTTTACTAAACATTCACGCTCCAATTAACTATACATATACACGATATGATAAAACTTTTAGGCGCTTGTAATAATAACGCCCGTGCTGCCGAACGTTTATACAGAGAGCGATTTCCGAAGAAAACGGTTAGGCTTTCAGGATTTTACTATTCTTTATTTTTATCTTATTTTTAGTTGTAGAATACATATCCGAGGGCTGGGGAGTGAATATTGAATCACCCTGTATGTTGCTGTGGAAATAGAGAAGGAGATTTTATTTTACCATTCTTTTCCCTTGTAGCGCAATTTCATACCAGCATATACAATATCTTATGGTAAACCATCACCATGCCTCCAAACTCAAAGAAACTAATGCTATGGACAAGTACGTTTTTTCATCGTACGGAGGCTTTGGTTCATCAGCTACACTTCTATTTAATAGCAAATACTGGGTTGATGTGTACAGGTTTTGTTACACGCAAGTACATAAAATAATCAATATATTCCCCTTATTGCCAACCTTTTACCTTATGGTTTCATCATTAAAGGAGAATATTGGAAAAGGGCGCAAAAGAACGTGATCGGGCAACATCAGATGTGCCACGCTTGAGGCTGTTAGATATAATTACTGGTATTCAAATGAATATTAAAGGAAACCTGAGATTTTAGGATTAGGATTAAGGGGTAAGTTCTTCCTAGACGTATTTCACAGTATTTTCTGCAGTAAAGGATAAAGAGACTGTAATGTCCTCGCCACGTGAGAGTAAAAGTCGGTCTATGAACTGTATAAGGCATAATTATGCTAATGTGAAAAGTACCTACTGTAAGTAGAACATCATTTCTAAGGACTTCTTGTTCAGATTCCACGAGGCACGAGGACGTGTAAGATAGGTGGAGTTTTATGTTTTGGAATAATACTGGACTAAGGGTCATCCACAATTCTTGAGTTTGTTTATTGTGGAAATAGTCAAAAATGTTGCTGAACTTAAATGAAGAAATTTCAAACAAAAAGAATTCTGTTTTTACAAAACTTCTTCATTCGAAGAACTTTCATAAGCAGACACACGTGTAATACACTTGAGTATGAAAAACAACAAAAAATAATGATTTTTGAAAGACCATTAAAATTTGGTGAATAGGTTAAGTGCAAATAACAAACAACTGTTTCTTTTAACATTTTCAAAATTTCCGTCAACTACACTTTTTTTGTACTTTCAACTGATGCCTTTCATCGTTTTATTATACTAAGGGGGCGATCCCACGATAAATTTATGGAAAGCTTGAAAATGCTTTGTAGCAAATTTGTTAGATATAAGTTACTTTAAAATGAACAGTTTTAATATGAAATTAATTAGGGAATGGAAGAATTGTGTAACCTTCTGATTGTTATTTGGGGAACTTACTAGAACAAGCTACATTTTCAACTGTTATTATCAAGTTTCGTATTAGTGTAGAATTTCTAAAATGTCACAAAACTAAATATAATCCTCCCTCAAACATAAATTGAATCTAATTTCAGTGCCTAATTATCTTCCATTTTCAACTGACATTGTGATAAACTTCTGAAACAATTCCTTTGTCAATTAACGGTTTCTATTGCATTGTATTCATTTTACAAAGTGTTATTTTTAACCGGGTCGCATTAGTTAATTACTGGTGCTGTAGACTTTACGAAATATATAGGTACCATAAGATTCGCTTATTAAGTTTGGTACGTTTTATTTATAATTCTCCGTATAATGTTAAAAAATTATAACTCATTGTAAGTCATTGAAAACATGTGTGTCCATCCACCTTCATTTTTGTCTTCTCATTTTTTTTTCGTTTTTTATTCTTATTAAAATTACTCTTCCCAGCTACTCAAATTCTTCCACTTCGTCAATCTCTTTACCACAATTTTAATTAATAATAATAACAATAATAATATGCCTTTATTAAGTAAGAGGCGCAGTTCAGCCCAAGGCTGCTCTTCCACTTAACCTACTATACATATTGCAACAAAATAAATTGTTATTTTTTGAAATAAAACATAACGACAATTAAAAATAAAGAAAACAAATTATTGATAAATTTACAATAAAAAGACAAAGTTGAAACAGCTATTGGAGTGATAACAAATGAGTTTTGTATTTAAATTTGAACTTATTTATAGGCAAATGTTTTAAATGGGGCGAGATGGAATTATATAACGTCACAGATGAATAAATGAAAGACTTTTTAAAGAGCGAGGTGGAGTGCTGCGGTATTGACAACACATTCAGCTGCCTGAGATGACGATCATGACATTCTTTGCGGGGAATAAGTAGGTTTTTGATACTCTTGGGAATCGACGATAACATTACTTTGTAATTGTTTGTTGTATGTTCACTGTTTGGTTAGAAGATTCCCAGTGGCGTAGCTACCGAGGGGGCAGAGGAGGCAATCGCCCCCGGGCCAGGTTTGCCTAAGGGCCCGACGATTGCAAAATTCCGACGTACGAGACCTGAACTGTTGCTGTATTTTCCATATATGCAAAATACCATACTTTCGCATTAAAACTTTTAGCATTAAAGTTGCTATACTCAGATGTTATGAAAACATTGGCATACATAACTCTTACGGGACGCATTGCAGTGAAAAGGATGAAGCAAGGGCCCTTCAAAAATACTTTCAGGAATTTGATGTGGTGGTAATTGTAACATTCGAAGCTAAACTCTTAAAATCACTCAACATAGTATCTCAATGTATTACGCCCGATTGTGAGCTTAGCAAGGCTGCGGATTTACTTCGATCAGCTATAAGAGTAGTAGAAGAAATGAGATCCCATTTTGACGAGATATTACAAAACGCAGTTGCCCATGCAGAGCGATCATTTTCAAAATTAAAAATAATAAAAAATTATTTAAGGAGTACCATGTCTATTTGCCATGGCGCTTGCGGTTCACAATATATTTTTTTTATAGTTTGTTATAAATGTCATAATTTATTGTCCTTAGTGTTTTTATTCTGTTTTTCAATATGTCTTATGGTATTGTTATTGTGAACTATGGTTCATTTAGGGTAAATATAATTACATAAATGTACCACTCTTTTTTTGTCTTGTGCAATAAAACTTCAAGAAATGGTTTTTGTTGATTATTTTATTATCATGCTACCCTTTATTCTACTATTTAATTGCCAAAAAGGGCCTTTAAGAAATTCTTGCCTCCGGGCCCAAATTTTGAAGTTACGCCACTGAAGATTCCTGTGTTAATGTATAGGCCAATCTGCAGCTGCTACTGCTGATTTTTATTTGTATGTGTTGTTTGTTATTGGTTGTTACTGTAATCTGCATTCATTTTTGAGAAAATTCCTTAGTTAATTCGTTTCCTTATCTATGGTATCTTGTTATGAATAAAATTGGGGACGGAATCCATCCTTGTTTCACCCAAGATTTGATCTTTTTTGTCTGCGTGTTTCATTGCGTTTATTTCTTACCGTAATGTTTCATCGACTGCTTTTTTCATTCTTTCATACACCTCTGTGGAAATGTTTGTATGCGTTTTCAAGGGTTCATTTTCTATTCTTGCTACTGTAGGTACTGTTTTTTAAGATCAGTGTTGCGGCGCTTTCTGTATAATGTTTAAGGTACATTATCCGCCCCTTAGATACCTATCTTCTCATCATTTTCATTGAAAGTTCGTAAAGCTATTTGACATATTGTCTTTTGGGGGCTGTTTGCCATTAAGGAAGGAACTGTGATGAACTGAGGAGCTGGATAGAGTCCCTATATAGAGAGAGTACCGCAATTGGTTTGGGCGTTACTTTGGAGCTAAAATGGCGGCTGCATATTATGGTTGTCTTGTCAGGAATCAGCTGTTGTCAGTTGTCAGCTGTCAGTTGTAATAATTTTTCTATCACACCAATACCATTTCTTCAATTCAAATTTCCCGCCATTTTCTGGAGTCAAAATGGCGGTCAATTGCGGTACTCTCTCTATATAGGGACTCTAGAGCTGGAACACCGATTCCGCCATCTGTTTCGTAAACAACAAACTATAAAGGAAAACATTGATCTAGGTCACGTAATTTCTATAATAACCACCATAACCTCTATTATGCATAACTTCACAACGAAAATAAAAATTGTATAAACACGAAAAAGGCTTATATTTACCTACCTTTCGTACGAAGACATTTATACATATAAAGCATTTTCCAGAATGTCCGAATATAATAACTGCTAATTTATGAAAGTTATTTATAACACTGTCATAGTTTATAATGGTGACAGTATATGTAAGCGAAAACGATTAATCACAGAAGAATTTATTTAGTTGAAACATTTTCGGATCAATAAATTGTATCGTAGAGAAATGAAATATTGATGAAATGTACATCGAAAAGAGAATTAGTTGCGTTAGGTACAAAGACTAATGACTGAAGTAATCACAACGCTGAACACAATAAAATGTACGGTAAGTATATTCTATCACTTAAAATTAGAAAGGGGGAAACAATGAGTGATAAGCCTTTCACCGATTGACTGAGTGTATAACAGTATACTTAGTCCGTTCACGATGTATAAAAATCTAGGAATTATCAGTGTCTTGTGGTCTCTTGGTTATAAGTGTAGCCCTTGTTTATAATATAAACAAAGGTGTAGCTTTAATTTGGTCTGTCAGTATCACCCTTGTATCACATTTTCACATTACGTTTTAGATGTTGCAACAATTCAGAGATTGTAACACAGCTTTAATGTATCTGTCAGATTATCGACTTTGAAATTTGTACTGTAAACTTAAATAAAATTAAAAAAATTAGGTAGGATGATGTGTGATCGTTGAGTGAGAAATTTGTTGAGCCGTATTTTTAACTTTTGTGCATTTTTAATTGAACAAGTATTCATTTTTCTCGTAAATTTATAAAAAAATCGTAACCTGACATAACGTTAAACACCAATTAATCAAAGGTTGTTGATTAGGGTTGCATTAGCAACAAGGAAACATACAACACAGTATTGTGGATTATTTGGAACCTGTTGATTGATTAACTATCATTTGATATCCAAGACATTGTAACCAAAACTATAATTTATTATTTTAAGTCACTCGTATCTATAGTCCAACTGGATTCGAGAATAATTTGACGGAGAGATTGGTACCCTTTAGATGATTATATGGTCGCAGTTCAAAGACCAGCTGTTTAATAAAAGAGACGAGGAAATGGATAAAATCGCCATTCGTGGCTCAATTCAACGTTAATTCTTAAAGATGACCACAATCACAGTTTTGGATGATGTGTAACGATGTCCCTTCGAAAATAATCTGGGTTGCACGTTTTAAACGCGATGATGAGTCTCAAAGATGATGAACCTCCCTCCAGGGGTTTTGAGTGATCGAAGATGGAGTGTGGGGAATTGGGGAGATCGCTAGGGCCATAGGGCCAATGTTGAATTAGGCATTAGAAAGCACCCATCTTTCGCTTAGTGAATTTTCATCAAAAACGTGAAAAAGCGCGAATATCTAGTGGTAATCTGTTTAACAAAACCCATTTTGTTGCTTGAGTACAACTATCAATGCTACCCTTTTGGATAAATTACAAAGGCATGATAAAAGAGCGGGAATTGGTCCACCATGATAATGTTCCCTTTCCCACGAGTCACATTGCTTACAAGAAATTGAATGAACTGCGGTTATTCGCTATATTTAGCCCTATGTGACTTTCATCGGCTTCCAAATACGAAGTTTTTCCTTCCAGGAATGAAATTTAGTCGAACGTTATTGCTACATCGGTTAATCACCTTGAAACTGATTATTATACAGGGTGAATGAGACCACCCGTATCATGCTTTTATTTAAAGAACGGTGAGTCGTAGAGAGGTGGGGTAAAAAAATGGATTATAAAAGCGATAATAAAGAATCGAATGGTGATATCATTATTTCTCGGACAAGTCAGCATTCCTCCAGAAGGCCCCCAACTCCAAAATTTTAAATGGCACCATAAGTCCAAAAAGGTATTTTTTGAAAGATTGTTAAAAAAGAAGAAAGTTTTATAGGAAAATTATTTTATTACTGCCACCCCTTTTAAGTTATATTCGACTAAAGTTGTTAAATTTGAAATTCATTGTTAACAAGAAACATTGGAAAGTCGACTTTTAAAATCTAGTTACCAATGTTACATGTGTTCAAAATATCTTCCATTTACTGCTAAGCACTGTTGAGCTCTTCTAGGTACACTATCAGTGGCTCTAATAAGTGCTTCTTGAAAGGGAAGAACACATGTAACATTGGTAACTAGATTTTAAAAGTCGACTTTTCAATGTTTCTTGTTAACAATGAATTTCAAATTTAACAACTTTAGTCGAATATAACTTAAAAGGGGTGGCAGTAATAAAATAATTTTTCCTATCAAACTTTCTTCTTTTTTAACTATCTTTCAAAAAATACCTTTTTGGACTTATGGTGCCATTTAAAATTTTGGAGTTGAAGGCCTTCTGGAGGAATGCTGACTTGTCCGAGAAATAATGATATCACCATTCGATTCTTTATTATCGCTTTTATAATCCATTTTTTTACCCCACCTCTCTACGACTCACCGTTCTTTAAATAAAAGACTGATACGGGTGGTCTCATTCACCCTGTATAACAGGTATATCTAATGTGATTTCACCATCGTTGGTTCAAGAGAGTTAACATTCAAATTGAAAAAGAAAAATAAGATACTTAGGATAATTCATATTGTTCATTTCGAGTTTCATGTGCTGTCAAATCGCCCTTATAGGTTTTATTTCTTACTTTTCAAGTACGTTTCCGTGGCTTGCCGGATTGGATAGTACTTTGTTCATAATTACTTTTATATCGATGTCCTACCAAATCAATTTGGCCAAAACTCGAACATCCCACCACTGTAAACTTTAAAGTTATAGGTGCGAGGTGCGTACCTTATCTTGACTTTCATATTGTTTAGCAAATGATTTTTTATACGAGCGGTACCGACGAATGTATGGCGTTCTTGTAAAAATTGTAATAAAATGAAATAGAAGAGATATTTACAAATATGCTGATCGAAAGGGATGCAAAACATACATTGTACTACTAAATTACTCTTAAAAAATTTTGAGAAGGGCTTGCATGCACAAAAATAGAAATAAAAGTAAAATACAAGTGAACACACGTGCATTAAATATCTCTTACGGTTTAATTCGCGTTGCTCATTTTTCAACCCCTTGCGCTTGCCAGTTATTAATATGAAGTGTCAGGTGTTGTCTTGTGAATTATGCTTTTTAATATTAGCCCACATAGTACAAACGCATGTGGCGAAAGCAAAATTTAACTACCTTCATCCAGTAGAATGTAAAGTAGATAATTGCAACCAAATGACTTGTACTTTTTAATAGGTTAAAAGCTTAAACTACTTTACTATTTTTGCTACTTTCAAAACATGAATAACGAATACATAGTACAAATTTGCAAAGTTTTTGAAAATAAGCGTGTAAATGAAAACTTAATAATTACGATCTTAAAACTAAGTAAATACTATCGAAACGTAAATTATTTCTAAGTCCTTTTCGTCCAGTTTCGCCGTTGTGGTGGAGAGATCTTCCTATATCGACACACCCAGCGCCCTCGCTTACGTATATTGATCTATCTCCCCTTTACCCCAAGGCGTCCTGTACCCGACGACGCTCCATAACTGCCGCCGTTGGCGTTGTCACGTTTTCTCGTTCTACCTCAATACTTCACACTAACTATTTTCGTCTGCTTCTTTAATAATCAACATATGCTCTTCGGTTTATCATTCGTGTCCAATCTAATATCATCAAATATTACATCGCACATCTGCCAGTAAATTCGTTTATTAAAACTATTTCAACGTTATGAATATTTGTGTAATATAAGATTTTTCTTGCACTGGCAACGTAGAATCTGAGTTGTCATACACTTTGTCTTTGGAAAGGGTAAATTGAAGTATAATATTAAAACTTGCATGTTAAAACTTTAGATAGTCGTAAAAACATTCGTGAAACTTTTCCTTTACCTTTACCATGTAAATATTTTAAACATAAAAGTAAAGTTTTCGTATAAAATAACTAAAAACAACATTTAGATTTTAGGTAGGATAAAATAGTATAAACATCACGATTCTGGGACGATCAACATTAATAAAAGTTAACTTCCTACTCACTTGATATTGACTGTTAAAAATTATACGATCAAACGAACTTACCTGTGAAGTTCGATCGTAATTATATGAAGCGTCCAGTCCGAATATATTATCTTGAGTATTTACTATGTAGTACGCTTCAGCGTCATCCTACTTGCACCGTTTAAATAAGTAAAGCTAAAAATAAGCTCCCGAGTCTCCCCCGCCCAGTCCCGTCTACTTACGACGGTACTTAGTCATTCCTTTAAAGAGTGTACTGTTCATTATCAGCAACGAACGGGGTTAGGGCGGGAGGGAAGATAATATATTCGGACTGGACGCTTCATATAATTACGATCGAACTTCACAGGTAAGTTCGTTTGATCGTATAATTATATTTGCGTCCAGTCCGAATATATTATCTTGAGTATTTACTATGTAGTTGTTCAAAGAAATCGAATTGCTGATAAGTGAACAGGCAACAATGTATCGATAACCCCAAAAAAGCAACAGGGATAAACTAATGTATTGAATTGGGGATGTATTTTACATCAAACCATTGAATACGTTCACTCAACGATCAAACTAACACAATTGACAATAGTGTTGACTGTTGAATGCGTCATCGTAATCATAAGAGTACGGTAAAACGAAATAAGAAACTCTTTTAAAACTGAAAGAATTCGTCCTTGTAGTAAAATATTGCATTTTGCATTCTATAACCTCGCTATAACGAAGAAAAACAAACTAGAGCCACAGTATATAAACGAACAGAGCCTTGTAATTATACATAAGAGTAATGTATCATCACAAATGTATACAACTCGTAAAATCTGTGGTATCATATTACTTAGCATAATATAGTATTGTTCGTAGTGACTAATATTGGATTTCAAACTGTGGCAAGATTAAAAATATCTTTGCCAAAATCGGTTTCGTTTGAAAGAGGATGGTTATAGAATTTCGCAAAAGTTGAAAATCGTTGCGACCAGCCGGCTGTTTTACATAATGTGTATAAGGGTACACTTTGTCGAAAAACAGCGGAAGTAGATGCGTGTCTCGTGGAATGAGGCAGAAATTTATAGTGTCGATAACAGCTGAGCTGACGATAACAGCTGAGCTGACGATAACAGCTTCCTAACCTATTTACTCAACGCATGCTTATTGGCATACTGTATGTGGCTTTTTTATTTCCGAAAAGGAAAACCTTACTTTGTTTCCCTGAACTCCTTTGTCGCATCGATATATTGGTTTGAGGTCGTTGCCTCGCATAGATTGGGTTTTGTAAGGTTCAATTTTGACGTTCCTTTCATGAAACCTTTTATTATTGGGTCTGCAGCTAAATTGTTGGCAAGAATGAGATTAAGGGCTGGTCGATAGGAATTCATTAGTCCCTATCTGCAACTATGAACTTCATAACTTTTCTGTAAATGTGTTCTGTTTCGTATGAGAAAATCAAAATTCGGTTTTCTTTACAGAAGTCCCACCAAAGACAGGGGGTTGTAAAATACTGCTTAATTGTTGATGTGGTGATAGATGAAAGAATCGTTGAAAGTTGAAATACTTTCTTTAGGAAGGCCTTTTGCTAAAATCGAGTCCCACATGATTTGCTGGACACCAGGATAAGTTGACGAGATAGCGAGTGAATCTTCCTGACGGCGAAATTAACAAATTTGGTAACGGAGAAAACGATGGGTACCAAGGTAGTGTGACCAATAAGGTACCATCATAATTCCTACAGATTTGTCCGTGAGTATTTTTGGAGGACCTGTAAGATGAGATTGAAAGAGGCATAAAAGCTAAAGGCATCCCATCACAAAAGTAGCGCATTAACAGCGCTAGAATCTGGATCCTGTCGCCTCAAGATACATATTGTTGATATTTGTGAGTAAGATAAGAAGCAAAAATAACTACCTCAGGTACGCCAAAATGCTCCGTGATAGTAGATATTGTACCTACTTATACTGCCCATGCGAATAATGCTTTGATAGCAGTGTTGTTGTCGCATTTGATAAGAATATTGCAATTCGAGAGATAGCTGGCGAAACATTATAGACCGTAAGGTATACCTAGTAATTGTAAGAAGTTAATATGTAATTATTTATCTAAGCTCTCTCAGAAGCCAAGAGTTCTTTCCTTGCCACAATACCCACAGCCTGCTAAAGAGGCATCAGTAAACGTTTCAGTTTGAAGGGTATCAGATTTAATGTACTTGAATGATTCAGAAATATTTTGCACCCACCAAAGTAGGTGTTCATGGACAAACCCCGCAATATGTATATTGTGCAGCGTACAGCCACCCCATTTGATGGCTGGGCAAGCTAAAATGCCATGAACTTTGCGGTCTTGTTAATATTCTGAATTTTTCCCCGACGATAATGTTAATCCCATTTCAGATGTGGCAAAAAGAAATCCTAAAAATTTTTATTTCCTAATCGGATTAAGAGCCCTCGTGTCCCTGATTATGGTGACACCTAGTGACTCCAAGAGGGTGATTTTCCGACGTTGTTCAAGGATTTTCCCGATGATATGAAAATCGTCTAAAAAGTTCCAGCCAGAATGCCCTGTTGGTGTAAATTTGAAAGCACTGGCTTCATTAATTTTGTGAGACCAAAATTCCAAAGGGCACGCACGTGAATTCATAGAGACCGCTTTCGAAATGAAATCGTAAGTATTTACGATGGTCAGGATGAATCGGATTCACAAGTATGCGCCCTTTAAGTGGATGGCAATCATGTAGGTACATATTATTCGGGCTTAATAGCCTTAACACAGTCCTGCAGACCTCGATTTTAAAATGTGGTGCAAGCACAAGAGATTATTATTTTAATAAGGTTTAAAAGAAATCTCTTCTGCCATTAGGTTTTTCGGCTAGAAAATTTGGAGAAATGAACTGATTATCTCTCTGCTTGCATTTTACCACGGCTCAAAGGTCGAGGAGTGCTGCCAGAGCTAAATCCATTAACATCTTTTCCCTTTTTACATAGTTTTCGACAAGAACAGTATGCGGGGGGAGGTGATCCACGGAAGGGAATTTGTAACCTTGTATCCAAGACAAAACGTTGTCATCCTGGACCAATGTTTGTCAAGTACTACTAAAGTACGTGAGGCGGCCAGAAACCAAAACGCTTGTATGGATGGCATTTCGGGAAGGAGGGTCGCCCTTGTGCCCTCACATCCCTCCTCGTCCGTGTTGTTGCACAGGACTGGTCTCCCCCCCCCCCCCCCCCCCCCCCGTTTTCCAGCGAAAACATCCGAAGGACTGCGACGATGTCAAACGGGAAGTAGATGGCTCGCTTATAATGGAACTCAAAGCGATACAGACTTTGTCCCGTGTTGTAGCGGCCTATATTTTTTCCCACAAATCAGGACCAAATAGCAATGCGCTCGAGGGTAAATTTTTCCCCAGCACAGGTAAGTGACTTAGTCAGGAAGGGAAATAAGAGTTCCCTGCGCTTTGCGACATTACGTAGAATGTATTGCAAACCATGCGCCCTGAGCCAAAATGTAAGCACGTACTGATATGGATATACCTGAATCGTCGTTCAATAAAACAGTTATTGAAGGTCTCAAAGCTGATAAAACTTTGCTCAACGTAACCCTGGGTTAACTGCCCGGTCGTCTTTGGATAAACCAAAGTCAAAATCTAGGCTACATTGGTTCTACTGCTGCGAGTAAAAAGGAAGCAAATTTTTCCCATTTATTACTCGTAACCCAAAGTAATCAGGGTTGCTACCGAAAAAACGAAGTTCGGCTCCTAAAAACCAGGCGTCTCATATACTAGTAGCATTCCTCCGCGAACATCGAGAGGAACGGTACTCCTTTTGCTAAAGAGCGAGATAGCAACACTATGGTTTGCGACTATGCCGCCAACAACTTCAGCATCAAGCGTGAACTCTCGGTTCACTAGGCAACCGAGTGTGTCGGCAAACGCCCTAGTACTTAGTGCGTTTCCGCGAAATCGAACCACACAGGGACCGACTTTCGCATTAGGAAGATAGAACTCTCTGAGAAGTCATCCCACGTGGAGAATGACCTTCACGGAGACGAGATCTAGCGCAATATTCTCCTCGTTAACTCGAACTACTCGGAGGACGACAGACACGAGAACGAGAATAGCGGGATTGATTGCCGTCTTTCCCCTGCTGCCAGATCCAAATCTACGTCTCCATGGTACAATATGGAAGAGAGAACTCTCCGAGAAGTCATCTCGCGAGGAGAATGACCTTCACGGTGACGAGATCTAGCGCAATATTCTCCTCGTTAACTCGAACTACTCAGAGAACGACAGACACGAGAACGAGAATAGCGGGATTGCTTTTCCTTCTTTCCCCTGCTGCCAGATCCAAATCTACGTCTCCATGGTACAATATGGAAGATAGAACTCTCCGAGAAGTCATCTCACGAGGAGAATGACCTTCACGGTGACGAGATCTAGCGCAATATTCTCCTCGTGAACTCGAACTACTCAGAGAACGACAGACACGAGAACGAGAATAGCGGGATTGCTCTTCGGGAGGATCTCTCCGACAACCCATCTCACGAGGAGAATGACCTTGCCGGTGACGAGATCGAGAGCGGTAGTCTCTATGCCTATTATAAAGGAACGCAAAGTCGTCAAGTTTGGGCAGATGCGTTTGTATCCCAATGTGTTGAGAAGGTTGTAAGAACAACGTGCAAAAAGCTCCATAAACATCCACTATTTTCGTTGTCCAAGATACACTTTTATTAAGTGGTAGGACTACACAAACGCCACTACTTTATTGAAGTGGTAGAGCCCGGAGACCTCAATGACGTCACGAACAGATGCGTATAGGCATAGCTTGTCTGATTGTACCATGCTTTTACCTAAATTGTGCTAAAACTGTCTAGAAAAGTTAGGTATACTTACATCTATGCAGTATTGAACCTAAAACTGCAAAAAAACGCACGTAGTTCGACGAGTGCGATCACAATCGACCGCAACGTAGGATGCACCAAAAACGAATGACTAAGTACCGTCGTAAGTAGACGGGACTGGGCGGGGGAGACTCGGGAGCTTATTTTTAGCTTTACTTATTTAAACGGTGCAAGTAGGATGACGCTGAAGCGTACTACATAGTAAATACTCAAGATAATATATTCGGACTGGACGCAAATATAATTGTTTAGTGATCGCTGAATTATACATCAAACCTAAAGTTAATTTTTTTAAATAAGGAATGTCAATTCTAATGGCTACATTTTTATTAAAACATAGGTGCGTAAATTCTTGGATTGGCATGGCAATACACGTAGTATACAGGGGGTGTCATTATAGTTTACGATGGCAAACGTTATGCCATGTTTCTTGTAATTTTACCATAGGTATCCCGTTTAAAAAAATACGAACAATATTTTTTTCAAAAACTTGTTTTCATTCACCTTTCAAACACCTGATCAATCTTTGGCTTCAAGCTCATACGAATATATCCCAGTTATACATACAGGGTGTTTCAGACCACCCGTACCGCCCAAATATCTCGCGAAATACAAACCGCATTGAAAAAAGAAAAAATACGTCTAAAAAATGGTTTAAGACTCTATTGTTTGACAGTAATAGGATATCCCCACTCCCACCCTCGGGGGGTGGAGAGGGGACGAACTTCGTAATCATAAATAGCACCCCCCCAGTTTATTATGAAGATTTGAATTCTGCGTTAACAAATAGGAACTTTTTGTTTGAAACATTTTTTGAAGTTCGTGACAGATGGCCCTATAATCGCGAAAGAAGTTTTTCCTATTACCCATGCAAAATTTGATGTCAGTTTTGTTAAGTGAAAATCAAAAATGTTAATGCTTTGTAAAAGGGAAGAGGGGGAGGTTTATTAACCCCCCCCCTTTCCACACCGACACTTCACCCCTACGGCCCATAACCTAGGATGGGAAACGCAACCATTTTAGATTTAAACAACTGTTCAATTGTAACACGATTGAAGAAGTTAAATTTTGTAAATTTTTTTTGTCTTTGATGGAAAATAGAAAAAAAAATTTGAAATACTTTGATTTCACGAGTAAAGAACACTCATTGACATTCGAGATACGTTTAAATCTAAAATTAGGGGTGACGTGGCGGTGTGGGGGAGGGGGGAGGTAAATAAAGCTCCTCCTCTTCCCTTTTACAAAGCATTAACATTTTTGATTGTCACTTAACAAAACTGACATCAAATTAGCATAGGTAATCGGAAAAACTTCTTTCGGCGATCATAGCGCCATCTGTCACGAACTTCAAAAAATGTTTCAAACAAAAAGTTCCTATTTGTTAACGCAGAATTCAAATCTGCATAATAAACTGGGGGGGGGGGGGTGCTATTTAAGATTACGAAGTTACTCCTCTCTCCACCCCCCGAGGGTGGGAGTGGGGATATCCTATTACTGTCAAAGCTGCGCGATGGCGTGACTATTTACGACGGAGAGGGATATTGTAAGTGAAATTCCAAAAGATAAAAACATGGACTAAGTTATGTAAATGGTTATACATAAATGTATTTTTAGGTTGGTTAGCAAAATAAGACACATTTGCGACTACTGCGACGGTATGACTCTTGGGCCACAAGAAAGTGCACTACCTCTAATATAGAAGGCGGAAAAAAATCCTAGGAAAAAATCCTCGGAAAAAAATCCTGGAAAAAAAACCCAGCAAAAAATCCAATGGAAAAAATCCTATGGAAAAAAATCCTGTAGAAAAAAAAACCTCGGAAAAAAATCCCGTGGAAAAAAATCCTGCCACATAAAATGTCAACACAAGCGTGCTGTTTTTACTATAATAAAACCATATTTAGGGGACTCCTTTTAGGGGACTATAATATAATCTCGAATATATAATTTTTAAGAGCACAATTAGATTCCGATAGTTACTTGTTAATATTGTATAATTGTATAATAATAATAAAATTTTGTAGTTTCAAGTTTGTTAATATTGTATAATATTTAACAATAGTAATATTTTTTTAGTTTCGATTTTGTTAATACTGTGTAATAAAGAAAAAATTATATACCAATAATTTGTTTCTATTTGGGCAAACCGCTGGTCTCCTAACACAACGATGAGGATTGTTTTCCATAGGATTTTTTCCGAAGATTTTTTTCCATAGGATTTTTTTTCCGAGGATTTTTTTTCCAAGATTTTTTTCCGAAGATTTTTTTGCGTAGGATTTTTTTACCTAGACTCTAATATACAGGGCAATTACAAATGATTGGAGCGATTTCGTGAATTTATTGTAGCTGTATTATTTGACATAACATCGCGAAACTTGACAGATACATAGAGTAACGTACCAGGTTCTGTTTAAGATGTTAGAGGTGCTCCATATGCTCTGGTGATTCTACAGATATCAAGTCTGTAATCAAGTTCGTGTCACATTCGACGTAATATGTATATCCCTATTAATTTGTTCTAATGCATTAATGGATGCGACCTCGCAGTTCTGGTACTACTGGTAAAGGAGACACAAACACTGAATGTTCACGGCACGGCGTCAAGTCAGGGGAACGCGGAAGCCATGTCATGAATTTATGATCATTCTCCTCACCCCGTCCGATCCATCTGTTTGTCACGAACATCATGATGGAAGTATGGTGGAGCACCATCATGCTGATAGATAAAGTTATCACCATGTACCAAATTTCCATGTCCAGATACACGTGTCCTGTAAAATTCTGCTCGCCGAAAAAAATACCTATAAACTTTGAATTGTGAGCCTGCACAGGACACACTAACTTTTGGGGAGTTGCGAATATGTTGACGATAGCGTGGGGATTTTCTGTGGCCCAGATTCACACATTGTGCATGTTTACTTTTCCATTCACAAAGAACGTGACTTCACACTGAAGACGAGTTTCTCAAAAAACCATCCTCTTCCATAAACTGTTGAATTTGTGTACAAAATTTAAAGCGACTCACTTTATCACTGGGCGTAAGGACTTGTAGCCATTGCAACTGTTAAGGCTTCTGCTTCAATCTTTTTCGTAAGATCTTCCAAACAGTCGGTTGTGGAATATTGAGCTTTCTGTTCGCTTTGTGCCTTGACTTCTGTGGGCTCCGAGTGAAACTCACCCGCATGCTCTCAACGTTTTCTTCACTCATTGGAAGACCACCCGTTGATTTCCCTTTACAGAGGCATTCTGTTGCTTTGAATTGAGCGTATCATCGCCAATGACACTCGGCGCTCGGCGCAGCTTTCTCGAACTTCGTTCTGAAGTGTCGTTGCATATTTGCATGACATATTTATGTGAATGAATGTCAAGCACAACAAACGCTTTCTCCTTACCTGTCGCCATCTTTGATAACTGCTCCTGCTGCTCTCTCGGTTAAAAGCTAAAGCACGACTCATAGAAGAAAACAAAACAGAACCTGATAAGTTGCTTATGTAAAGTTGTACAGCTGCAATAAATTTACGAAATCGCCCCAATCATTTGTAAATGCCTTGTATTTATTTCACCTTGGGGGAGGGGAGGGGGGGGGGTAAACCTTGTTAAAGTTGGTCTTTATCCATAAACTCCGCTTCTTTACAAACAAAATGGTATTTTTATGTTTTCGAATCTCAAAAATTAGCACGGCAATGGCCACCATTTCAAACTGGGAACTTACTTTTGAATAACTCTATACGTTAGATTGGTGTGACATCGCGCATTGTCTGTATATACGCATGGAACATTTTGTGCAATTTTTTGTACAAAACAAATCAAACCGGCCGGCCTTAGTAATAAACAGTGAAATTAGTGTAATGTTATGTTGTATAATTGTAAAGTATTTTTGGCTGAATTAGAGAGTAAATCTTGGCTTGCGGCCACAATTTTTAATCCTCTACAGATGATGGTGATTGCGGTAAAAGGATGCTCTCATTCTAAAAAAAACTAGTTACAAGAAAAAATGATGTGTTACTAGTAAGTTTAAATTTGTCAAACTACTGCTCGTTTAGGGACGAAAGGAGATCAATACTTAAGTAGTTATTGTATATTGTCTGTTGCTTGACTTATTTACCTAACCTGAAAGGTCTTGTTACTAGGAGTTCCCTATTAATGAAATAAATTAAGTTTTAGGAATAAATTAAGTGTTAGGATTAACGGGATTATTTCCCGTGGTCGTATAGCTTTACATATTAAACTATTCTGTAAGAACATGCGACTTGAAAGGCTTTAACCTGTGTTACGTTATTTCTATAGTAATTAATTGCTTCTCACTAATAATATGATAATTCAAATAGGTATATGGGTTGACTTATTATGCTTAATATGGCAAAGAATCGTTTGATTAAAAATTCAATTTAAACTGTGCACGAAAATCTGTTACTTTTATTCTGAAACAAATTATGCAAATGAAAATGTCCATTATCACTTTCCGAAGCATAATCCTACCAAATTAGGAACATCGATTTTATATGCGAAATACATCCCACTTAATCGATGTTAATCTAAATCTAAAAGAGAGAAGAAAAATAAAGGGAAACATGTTTCAGATTTCCCTCGGGATTTCAGACAATAAACTCTTTGCTCTGACGACTTCATGCTCGTTTGGAGATAGAAGCGGTGTGGAATAATACTATATCATAAAAATCCATTTTTGATCTATTATATTTGATATTAATACCGATTTTATTACGTTATATGATCACCTCTATAATTACGTAAGACGCATACGACTACATTTGGGATAAAAAATGACGGTTTGTGTTTGTTTAGTATTCGTCATTTTAAAACCGTTAAATGAATTTCAGCTCACGTTTTAATAATAAAAAAATTTAACAATCTTATCTCGAACAAAATATATTAAAAGAGAAAACTTTTATATGAGTTTAAACGACAGAAACTAGTCGAGTTTTATACATAAGAATACAAATTTGAAAACTTTTATTATAGAAGAAAGTTTGAAATTTTAACCAGATAGGTTACCTGTGTTAAAATTCATTTTGTATGTAAATTTCATCCACGTGAAAATTTAATTTGTTATAAGAAAGTTGCAGATGTGTCTAAATTTTATATAGGTAGTATTCAATTCTCAGCTTCATTCAAATCATAATCTAAAAATATGAAAGCTTCCTCTTCCGTTATTATTTTCCCCTTTCTAATTCTAGCAAGTATTGATTTTGCTTATAAATTCTTTTTCTACGGTATGTAAAACAGGCAGTACGATTGGTACTGCTGAAACAATACCAACTTTTTTAGAATATTGCCTCGAAGATACATTTTAAGAGCACCAAGTTTAGTACTGTAGCTTTAACAATATTGAGTTGTAACTTTGTTCATGTTTCCAAGAAATAAACAAGTTTAGGCGTGACAATTTGCTGAAATAAATTTATTTTCTAAGTAAATTCGTCTCGGGAAATTAATAAACAAACAACTTGTTTCAGTGTAGTAGATTGATGAACTGAAGGTTCTTAGAAAATTATCACTTTTAACTTTAGGAGTAGCTAAATTTGTCAAATTCTCTTTGATTAAAATAACGATTAGTTGTCGAAATACTTGCACGAAACTCTAGCCTCATTGTATTTTTTCTCGATGACCTAAATAGCGCCAAGTTTAAACGTAACCGTAGGTATTAAATTAATCGCGAGGAGCTTAATTACCTGAAATTTCTGCAACTGGCATATTCGCGGATATTTGTATTATATCGCCCCTTTGCTTGTAATGTGTAAAGCTCAATATATTCACCAACATAATTCGGTGGTATAAAATTAATATCGTAATACTTTAAAATACTAATGTAGCGTTGTCACATTCACGATATTTCTGACTTTATCACATGGTTTAAATTACAAATAATCTCTCGTGAACCGTTAATAGGCAGCCTTGTTACCACAAAAACTTTTTTTTACATATTTTTACAGATACTTCTATTATATGTAAAACCGTTACCGCAAATTTATGATGGAATTTATAAAATGCGGTTAATTTTTAAAAATACATCAAAATTCGTTTAGTTAAATTCTAGAAACATCCTGGGTAGTTCGAAACACACAAAGGGGTTAATAATACAAACTCGCAACCTCCCCTTCTAATACTTATTTAATTTGAAAGTAAACGATGATGACAGTCAAGATGAAAGGTGCTGGGAGCCGTTTAAATGTAAATACATAGTGTGTGTGACTATTCAGTATTCACATACTGCATTTTAATAAGTAATTATTATGTTAACTCCCTTTTATTCTATTAATGCTTTCATCTTTTCGCGTCAATGTAATTATTCATCCAAACTGTATTGATGTCTCTCCATATTCGAATATGCTTGATAATGGGATTAGTTTTATCCCATTATTTTATCATATTTAATTTAATGACACTTGTTATTCCAAATTACAAGGCCTGGCGATGGGCTCCAACCTTTCTCCTATCATGACCGAAATTTTTATGAACCACATGGAATGTAAATCGATAATCACTTCGAAATTTTTCAAAGATCATGTTATTTTTTGGGCCAGATATGTCGATGACATCTGCATACATTCAGCCAACGACAATTCAATCAATACCAACACCATAGAATAAAATTCACCATTGAAAAAGAACATGAAGATAAACTCCCCTTTTTAAGTATCTATAGAAAACCCACTACCACTGACAACCTCATCCCCTTCTATTCTGACCAGCCCATGTCTCATAAATTAACTCGCATTAATTATTTACTGGGAAGAATGTTCACCATCCCAATGTACCCTCACCATTGTCATAAAGAATTCAATATTACAGACAAGTTGCTTACAACAATGGGTAACCCTGTTCACCTAATCAAAAATCAAACGTTCTCTTAATCCCGCTCATTTAACCCCAATTAGACAAACATAATACTATCTTTAGATCCCTCACTTTCTACCCCCAAATTTCTTACATCGATAAGCAATAGCTTTAAATGTTACAACATTAAAATTTCTTTCTCTAATAAAGATACTTTACATACTTTTTTGGTCAACAACAAAGACAGACGCAATAAATTAGAAAATTCAGGTATTTATCAACTGATGTGCAACTAGTGCCCAGCCCACTACACAGCCAAGCTGGGAGATCCTTCGCCACTACATTCAAAGAACACTTTACTTCCATAAAGAATAACAACCTTGGTGGCAATTCAACATTTTCCGAACATACAAACACTGGTCATTGTTTTAACCCCATCACTGATTTCAAAATTCTTCATTTTGGTAGGAAAGGTCACTTACTTAATGTATTGGAGATTTTAGAGATCAAATGGCCATTTTATGACCATTTTAGCAATATGAATTGCAGAGGTCTCCTTAGGTGCCTTAAGTCATCCAATTTAATAATGGCCCATCAGGCTTTTTCCAAGTCCCCTGTTGGGGTCCTTTTAAAATCTAAACTCGTAGTGCGTGTCAATTTTACATACTTAATTAATATTTAAAAACCTTTGACTCAACTGATGGTGAGTGTGTCGATCCAATTTTCCAACACATTTTCCATTGTGTGGGCTCCTATTTCATCAATGGAAACTTCGATTTCCAGTTTTCGGGCCTCAATCATCTCGGGATGGTTGTGCTTAACATAAAATAGTTCAACGGCGTCAAATCGCAACTCCGAGGCGGCCAATTCACATTAGAATTTCGGCTGATGTTGCAATTTTCGAAGACAGTGCACAAAAGATCCATTGTAACGTTCTTACACTAATTGAACGTCGTCATACCGAGGGCTTTATGCAAAATTCTTCTCAAAGAAGTGCGAGAAATGTCCAATTCCTGTGAACGATGGTGAGTTGATGTTGATAGTTGTTCACGCACACTCTCAGCAATAGCAGCAATGTTTTCGGCCGAGCGCACTGGATGAGAACGGAAACGAGTTGTTTTGTCAAATAACGATCCAGTTTGACGAACTCGCTTTACAAATTCATCCACAAACTGTCTTGAAAGCACTTGATTTTTGTGAGTTTGTTTTGTAAATTTCTTACAGTTTGGGTTGAAGACTCGCCACTTTCGAAGTAAGTTTTCAATATGTCCCAATTTTGTTGAAGCATATAGGGACCCATTTTGTAATCTTCAATTATTAACTTAATTTAATACCTGTTAAACTCAAAGTAACCGGTATGACCAGGCTTGGGCAAGTCCTCTGTACTTTAAGTCCAGATGTATTTAAATACGTACTTAAGTCCTTTTTTGTACTTAAGACTTTATACTTCCAAAAAATTCGGAGAAAAGTATTTAAGTACTTTTGTATTTACGAAAATTTGCAATAAAGTACTTGTAAGTAGGTACCATCAAGTACAACAAAGTACATTTCATGTTTGTTCTAAAAAAGCACACATTTTCGACTGCATTCGTAAGCTGAACAAAGTAAAACACAGATCCATATCAACTTCGTGTCATCCAAACATAAAATTCTTTTTAGTCAGTCATCAGCACTTGTAGACGGAGACCGCCTTTACAGTGCTTACTTAGCAACTAGCGGATACGTAACTTGCAGTGCCCGTACTTTTAATTATATTTAAGACTAATTTGAAGTGTTTTACTGGACAAACGAAATGAAACAGCCGGAAAATGGAGTAAGTACCTACCCATTTATTCTTCGGGGAAAATATTTTAAACCAATATTAATTATTATTTATTAACTACTTCTGAAGGTATAATTACAGCTGAGTTAGCTGAGCTACTATGCCCTGGACCAACCAAAACTATTAGTGGCTCAAAATCAGCTAAAAATTATTAATTTTTCTAAGATTT
This sequence comes from Pyrocoelia pectoralis, assembly GCA_036250285.1. Lineage (NCBI taxonomy): Eukaryota > Metazoa > Arthropoda > Insecta > Coleoptera > Lampyridae > Pyrocoelia > Pyrocoelia pectoralis. The sequence goes on from CM070075.1 coordinate 14,512,799, forward strand.
CTTAAGATTGTGTTGGCTATGTTGATTTATAATAAAAAATAAAACGAGCAGTTATTATAGTACTATCAACTATGTACTTGTGTACTTTCAATTGGACTTAAGTACTGTACTTGTACTTGAGGACTTGACTAATCTATACAAAATGTACTTCAAGTACATTTGGTACTTGAAGAACCTTTGGTACTTAGAACTTTGTACTTAGGACTTCAGGCCACTGTACTTGCCCAAGCCTGCCGGTATCTGAAAAAGAAAGGCTGCATATGGCCCACTCGATGAAAGTATCCAAATAACCATAGCGGATGCAGGAAATAGCAGTAGTATTAGTTGCATATAATGGAAATTAGGCGCAAAAATTAATCAAAATAACAGAATTGATTTCGTTAAAAGGCAAGCAATAGAATAGATATGAGATTCTGTATTTCGACCTTTGAGAAAAGTATCGTTTCTCAAAGATTTCGACAGTGAAAGCCACAATCGCGGTGGTCTCTATAACCACGTGCATAATCTAAAGAAAAGTGCAATTAACTTTAATTTGGCAAAGAATTATGTCGAAAAACAAATGTAATTCCCAGAAATATTTCAAGTCATCCTAAAAGCTTATTTAAATTTGAAACTAATTCCTTTTTCACCCTTGATACTATGACATTGATGTGACAATGATCTTTTCATGACACAGACACGTTTAATGACAGGCATTAGTAGCTTAAAAATGGTATATCAGCACTAAGCGCTTTTCCGTGCATGCAACCATCACGCATGGAAGCACGTATTACCGTATTAAACATGTAAATAGGCAATTACGGTTGTAATCAAAGTATAAATTATTTATTGATATAAATATACGCAACGAACGGTAACTAAAATTACTTGAATTATGTACTGGCAATGCATAACAATTTTCATAATCCATTGGACTTGTGCTAATATGTAACGAGGGTAATATTTCAATAATATTGCCAATTCAAGAATACATTACAAAGAATGTTATACTTTAGAGCTTAATTGTTACGGATTTTATAATGAAGCTTATCAACTGTGTCATTATTGTTACCTAATACAATTTATAATAACCTAAAACATCAGAGCTGCAACCTATCATATAACTTCATTAATACGTAAACATCAATAACTCAATGACTGAACAAAGATATAACCATTTTCTGCTTAACTAAACCTGAAATTTGAAATAAATTTGAATATTACTCTACAAATTGAACTATAGATAGATTATAATGTATAGCGTGCGTATCTATATAGATCCTTATGCCAATAAACAGAAGTAATTATCGTCATTTTCACCACACAATCGTAAATTATTTTTAAATCACACATTTTTCTTTCTAAACCATTTGTTTCCCAACCAGTATTGCAATCTTTTTTAGTTCGTCATGGATTAACTAGTGTAACTCAAGGATTAGGTCTTTATCTACGACATTCCAAACGATTAGCTACGAAACTTTACAGCAACTAGGGTAAAATTCATCTTTCCGAGATAGGTTTGAAAAAGGTTGTAATTTGTGGTCCTCTAGAATTGCTTTTAGTCTCTTACCACCTTTCAATTGAGGCGTGTTTTACAAAAACAGCATAAGTCCAAAATTACCGAAATCGGGTAAATGGGGCCATCTTACTAGAAATCTCATTTTCTAGCAAGATGGCCCCACTAACCCCATTTCGGTAATTTTGGACTTATGCTGTTTTTGTAAAACACGCCTCAATTTCTAACATTCATTTGTAACTATAAAAAGTAATTATTGTTAACGTGTAGTTTTTATAATAAAGAGTACCTTCTAATTGACGTGCCCACCTGACACGAATGATTTCCGAGAGAGAGATTACTGTGGCCTTGTACCGAAAAAATACACACTGCAATTATCCACAGGTTTGTGCAAGTTTTTCTTTGGGTAGGTAATCAACTTTTTTGGCAATCATTTTGGGGTTCAACTACTAGAACAGATTTGAAGTATCGTAAAATATAAACTTCGCTATGTTCACTATTAGTATTTTTATTTATTCTATTTAATATCAATTTCGCAGTTTATTTTATTTATTGCGGCAGAAATCTTTCCAAAATTCGATCATTAATTTTTTTCCTTTGAAACAACCTTCTACGGTAAATATTAACTACGAGCTGACATTAATCCACTTTGTCCACTGTCTCTTTAATAATGATGTATTAAATAGTAGAGAATTGATGTGCACTTTTAAAAGTAGTAAATACCTTGATGAGTGTGGCTATCGTGTAATAACCTACATCAAAGCTATTAGAGAAACTTGTTCTCATGCATATACAACACCTCTTCAAATAAATAATTATTACAGCATCAAACCTTCCGTATCTACATTTTTACGTTAATGAACTCCGACCACAGGGTTAATTATAAAATGAAATTGGTTGGACTGACTTATGAACTGAAAGTGGTTGGAAAGTCACTTTCATGGATCAAATCCTATGTTACGTTGACTATAAATAGTATCTCAATTCTACTTGTTGTTACAAAAGATTCCACTTAAAGTCAGGATTATTTGAAAATCCTAAGTAAGTACGTAATCGTGGATCTACAAACTTCAAATAATTGTGGCTTAACGGACAAGGTGACATATTAGAATTGTGTGCATATTAAATGTTAAATAAAAGAAAAACGCAGACAAATAAGACAACTAAATACGGTTTCCGTGTCATATTACATTATTGGTGAAATTCTGAAAAAGGTAGATATAATTTGTGATTTTGGTGGTTTATTAGATAAATCGTTTTTACCCATGTGTCCGTATTTGTTATACAAACGTGCAGATTCACGAATATACTACCCCATGCTAAATTGTTTTACAATGTAATTTAATTTACTGATCCCAAATGTGTAAAACGTGCATTAAAGAAATTGAAAAATTGCCATTCTTTCGCTACAAACCAAATTTAAACATATATTGTTATGATTATGTCTTAAAAGAATTTATTTTTTCATAAAATGCGTATGAACTATTTCGGAATTTGTTTTGTCTTACTTAACATTGCATTATTGCAAATAGGATTAAATGATATAGGATTAGAACTTACTATTAGGAAGTTGAAGGAGAGCAATTTGTATTATTTATTTTTTAAAGCACTAAATTTTATAACTTTGTGCTCCCAGATCCGATTACATCAACTTAAAATTTGCTGGTCCTGTATACAGGGTAAGACCGTTTTGTAGCTACTAAAGCGTTGGTTGTCGTATTGTTGACCTTGAACCACTTTTGAATTTTTTATTGAACACCTACATTAGGCCGGCCGCACATTGAGCACAGCACAGCACAGCATAGCACAGCGCAGCATAGGATTTTGTAACCCATGGAATTAAATGGAAATAATCCTCTGCCGCTACTACTTCTCGGCTGCGTGCAATATGCGGTGTTCGCTTTAATTCCATGGGTTACAAAATCCTCTGCTGCGCTGTGCTATGCTGTGCTGTGCTATGCTGCGCTCAATGTGCGGCCGGCCTAATTAGTTTTGCGTTAAATAATGGCTGTTGATTTTTAAAAGGAAATACGTATCACAACCTTCTTCAATACAAACATTAGGTTCTGAGAATACACCTCTGAAAATAAAAAGAAAAACTAAATATTTCATTTTTTACCACCCCTCTGCAAATAATAATAAAACCCAAATATTTTATTTTTTTTACTTAACGATTGAACGATGGAGTAAAACGAGTTATTTATAAAACTTCATTGACTATATTCAAATTAATGTACGATTAATCGAAGGAACTTTTTTCAAAATTTAACATCGTGGCACTGAGAGTTCCTCCAGCTCGTTTTTTAATACACTATTTCGCAGCAAATACAAAGAGCACAAAAACTTCTGAGCTTTTCCGGTCGATGATTTTATAAATTGTTTAATTAGGAATAAACGGAGCGCAAAAGAATTTTTTTTTACATAGCAGCACACAATAAACACGTTCATATTCAGTTAATGCATTTCAAAATTTGACAAAAGCTGAGCTTCTATAAAGTCAATGGTAAAATGCAGTTAACTTATGGAAAGTTGTACTTTATACAGGTACATAAAATGTTTTTTTAATCTTGGGGGCACTATTTGCACTGATATTGAAAATAGAATACGTTTAACATACAATCGAGAGCAATGTGTAAGTAAAACTATGTGCCTTTGTTATCAACTGACGCACATGAAATATTATGAATATGAAAGTTGAAAAACACTGGTACCACTACAGATAGATTCCACAAAAGGTGCACCATCCTGTGTATAATTAAAACAAAAATATTAATCAAAACGGCAGTTATTCGTACCTTTAATGAATGTATAATGTTCTAATACGCGATAAAAATACAGGGAGAATAGAGAACCGCCAATTGGGGAATAAAATAATCCTTAGCTTTAAGCTCGAAGGTTATTGCACCACATGGTGAGTTGAATTGTTGAGCACATTATCAGTGTGGCGCTCGATTTACCTACATTAACTATAATTACACTAGCTCTTTCACGTCGCTGAACAAATGAAGTGCATTTAACGATCCAATAACCATGAAAGGAAATAGCAAACACTTAGCATCTTGATAGTACTTCTTTCACTGGAGGATTTACAAATTCACGGAAAAGAGCTTTATATGTTCCGCTTTAGAGAATACGAGATAAAATACTTTGAGCGACCATAACGATTTTAATGAAATGTCGTCACCCTCAATCGATAAACCCTAAATGCAAACACAACAACACAAGAATACTTTAAGCAGGGGGTAAATTAAACTGAATTGATCAAAATTTTATGAGAATCTTATTTTTTAATATTAAATTGTACAGTTTTGCCGATTATGTGCATAAATTATTTACATAGTTTTGCAAACTTACTGCAAGTCACAATGAAAATTCTCAGCCGTCAGACTTCTCTCAAATTCGATTACCCAAAATAGTTGAATTTCGCATACTCGTCTTCTTCTTTTTAAGCGATGTACGATGAAAGCTTTCAAACTTTAGCTAATCTGTGATTAATGATCCCATTTCTAAATTGTCGTGAAACCACAATTTGTGCTCTTGCAAAGACACACAATAATTACATTGTACGTTAGATTTTAATTATAGTAGTAGTACAGAGTGTATTTTATCTGTGGTAGTAGTAAACGAACCTTTGCGCAACATTTTCATTCGAAGGGATTATCTCTGCCAATTATATAAACTCAATTTTGCCACCCATAGGTTGATCATTACTCATTAGTAAATTGGTGACCACTAAAACTAACTCATTTAGTACAACATCCAATTATAAATAAATGTGCGAATATTCGTGTTATAACGCCACATGGATGGACAATAGGACGACTGCGGTTCGATATACGAGAGTTTCAGAATATAATTCTAAAGTGACGTCAAAGGCTCAGACCGTGCACTTTAAAACAGGTAATTACTGAAATGATAAACTTTTAGTCGTATGTTGATTTATTAAAAACTTGTATGACATGAAACGACATGACTCTCACATATAAAACCTACTAAAATAGTGAGTGAGAGTCATGTAAACAGATACATTCAAGGTTTGTCTTTAATACAACAATCCCTGGGTTTATCTACCTTTTGTATCGACTCATGCCGTCCCATGTAGTCTTGTTTAATTCAATAGTAACCGATATTGTTTATCGATTGTTATTTATATAACCTTAACATTTTCCAGAAAATTACAATTACTCGAAACACTCTCATGATATTCCAATTTAGTGAAATGCAAAAGTGGACCATATTAGGGAAAGGATATTACAGAATTTAGATAAAAATGATCTTTCATGCCTAAGCGATACAGTTTTCCAACGAAATAAAGAAGTTTATACACAAGCTTAGCTCGATCGGGTCATAAGAAGGCTTTATACACAAAATTTTCAAATATCGTTGATAGCAAACGTGCGACATTGTCGTCTTGTAATTTTTATGACCCATTGAAGATAAATTATATCAAAGACTATCCTTCCTAGTCTTTAATTATACCACGTGGACGATTTTTTAAAGGAAACGAATCGTAGAGATTATCAACGATTAGATAGATTCTTGAGTGTCTTATGCCTTTTGTACATGAAGATCCCTTTTGGAATTAGTAACACCAAAACATTGTCAATTTGATGCCCCATGTCTACGGACTCCCACTTAGTAATAAATAAATTCGATTAAATGTATTGGATTGTCCTTTGTACTTAAATGTGTCTTACATTTGTTTGTTTGTATCTTAAATGCTAACGACCCTCTAAATGTAAGATGGTAGAGTTGCGGACACACTTCCACTTATTTTTTATATTTATATAAAAAATTACAAGAATAAAAAAGAACTACTATGTGTCTCCAAAATTAAGACAGGTACTTTTGTAAGGGCCGTTAGCTTTGCAATGGCAAACAACAACTTCTGGGCAGGTCTTGGGAATAGCGTCATGAGACGTGGAACAACTTACTCTCCGTCAATGCTCCAGGTGCAGTCTTCAAGCAATGGAAGAGATGGTTTGGGAAGGTGAACATTCTCCCAAACACACAACTACCAATTTAGAAACAAATTAAATAATATATTGACAATCCTCCGTGTTTTTATATGAAGTGTTCCCTGCCAAGTTACCTGGTAATTGAACCTTTTGATGTGAAGCAGAAGTGCATCCGTTGTAGTTGGGAGGGATTCGGACTTTCTGACAGTTCCAAATAAAACACTACGGGCATCATCTACACATGTAATACCAGGATCAACCCGGACCATGTTATTGGTCTATGTTATTAGAGTGAACAATTTGAAAACGTATGACTACCTAACACGTACCTTATACAACTTGATGACAAACGCCTCTACGTTCTGGAGAACGTCCTCTCTAAGTGACCATAGTATCCCAGTCCCCTCAGAAGCTTGCAGTTTTCACCGCAGAAGACCTTCCAAGCGCTGACCTTTGCTATCGATGCAAGTTTGGACGTCGAGTCAGAGTCACAACCAGTGACTGCGTGGAAAGCCATCAAATGAGTGACTTGCTCAGCTGTAAGCTTCTTGCACTGGAGTATATTTGATGTCCCGTGCGGTGCAACTCATAACCCACATATGGGAGCACTTCATTTTGGCAAAGTGGTGAGCAAGGAGAAGTACAACATCAGTGTCTCTGGTCATTACGACGACATAGGCTACTGTACTGTGTACGGCATGAAGCACTAAGTATACGAGTATCTGCTTCTTCGTGTGACGCTCTAAGGCGAGTTGTATCGGTAGAGTAAGCATGTGACTCTTCATTGTACCCATCCGAGGGCACCACTTCCAGATCACCAAAGTCATGTTCTAGGATTCGTTCAGACAAAAACCTGCACATATCAGCATTATTCTCTGAAAGGAATAAAAAGTTACTTCAGTTGTTTGGCAACGGCACGTTGCAGTCATAGTTTTCTCTGCGTACTGGAGCGAAGCCCTTTGCCCTTTTCCAGATTGAGAAAGGTACCGATCAAACACAATGTGAACTTCTTGGTACTTAAATCCATGACTCAATATTCTTTTAATGAAGCAGTCAGCGTAGTCACCAAATGTCTTAGCTTGATGCGAGCGACCTAAAGATAAGACCAACACTCTAATCCCTATGTAATTTCCTTCACCAATGAAGCATTTTCCGCTGATCGGAACTCGCCGTTCACCGAGGTCAACGAAATAGGAACCTCCCAGAGGTTATGCTTCAGAATCTGTTTTAGATCCACATTCCTTCCTTCTTCATGTGCGGCGATCAATACACGCAAAAAGTCTCTGTCAATCTTCATTACTTGCCTTTTATTAGATTCTTGGGAAGCTTTCTCCTTGTAAAGATCGCCTAAAGTGAGTGCCTTGTTTTTGTGTAACGTTGCCTGATGGTAGCTAACTGCAGACGCGTCAGTTTCTTGACTTCTGACAAACCTTTGACGCACAAAGTCTCGAACTAATTCCATCCTGCGTTGTTTTGCTATCAGAAGGGCGTTAGAAATCTTTGGTGTGGCTATACCGCCTATATGCTTAGTGACTACATCTTACTTCCGATCGAGATTTCGCTTGGGCAACCGGTATTTTCGGATTCAGCAGAGTCGAAATAGGGGAAAAAGACCGTTTGCTCAAGTATTCATCAGAACACTGCGGCTGGGGGGAACGTAGTCTAGTACAAATCTTAATTTTCATAATGTTTATATTATACCTACTTAATAATGGTATCCGGTCATTTCCCCGCCGAAAAATTCCCGCCGGTCAATTGCCCGCCGGTAAATTGTTCGCCTGGTAAAAACCCCGCGCGGTGAAATGTTCGCCGGTAAAATGCCCGCCATGACAAAATCCCGTCGGTCATTTGCCCGCCGCTGTAGGCAAAATGATTCCCCTGATATTCCCCTATTTTTGTGATAAAGATCCACTTACATATGTACCTACGTTATGTGCAGCCAGTGGTGGATTATGCGCTCAGGAGGCGTAAGATGAATTTGAGGCCGCTGTTTACTGTAAATTAAAATATGCTAAATTCAAAAAAGAAGACTGTATTAATAAACCAGACATTGCCATGTTTAACAAAAGAACCGTTATATATAAATTTATAAAATATTTTCGACGGCCATTTTAAGCACTTCCCGATGGAATTTTGACATCCTCTACAGACCTACGGCACTATACATGAATACTGGCCTGCTATCTCTTGTTTCAACCTCGTTCTTAACACGTAAATGTTGTACCATTTTCTACGCTTATTCCCCCACTAAAGCGCCTAGGTTATTTGCAGGTTTAGTATATTTTTTTGCAATTGATACTAAAATAGTGGCATGACACACAGGTTTACAAAACTGAAGTTATTTAAAAAAGAACTTTCTTAATTATTTATTTTTTCAAGAATTACGGCGGGAAATTGACCAACGGGATTTTGTCATGGCGGGCATTTTACCGGCGAACATTTCACCGCGCGGGGTTTTTACCAGGCGAACAATTTACCGGTGGGCAATTGACCGGCGGGATTTTTTCGGCGGGGAAATGACCGTGAACCTTAATAATTACTTAAGACTGGTTCGATCACATTTGATAGCTACAATGCGACCTGTTGATCTGTTATGCCCTCTATATTACATACAGTTTTCATCTCAAGCAAACCGGTCATGCAAAGTCCAGCACTCAACTCGGAAATGACAAAAATGGTAGGCATTTTACTTTTCTACATACCTAGTTCTTTTTTCTACTAGCGAATATGGCGGATGTTCTCATAAGTTACGCTCGAACACGGCCGTACTAAATTTGTGATAATTCACGTGCAAAATAAAAATTTCTAGACCAAAACTTAAAATATTAGAGTCTATAAAAGATTATAAAATGATCATTAGAGTTACAATTTTATTGTAAAAACAAGCGGCATATACTTATATTATATTTAAAAAAAACGCCGAAATTTTTCAACTATCTGACACATAATCCGGTTCACGGTCATTTCCCCGCCGGTCAATTGCCCGCCGGTAAATTGTTCGCCTGGTAAAAACCCCGCGCGGTGAAATGTTCGCCGGTAAAATGCCCGCCATGACAAAATCCCGTTGGTCAATTTCCCGCCGTAATTTTTGAAAAAATAAATAATTAAGAAAGTTCTTTTTTAAATAACTTCAGTTTTGTAAACCTGTGTGTCATGCCACTATTTTAGTATCAATTGCAAAAAAATATACTAAACCTGCAAATAACCTAGGCGCTTTAGTGGGGGAATAAGCGTAGAAAATGGTACAACATTTACGTGTTAAGAACGAGGTTGAAACAAGAGATAGTAGCAGGCGAGTATTCATGTGTAGTGCCGTAGGTCTGTAAAGGATGTCAAAATTCCATCGGGAAGTGCTTAAAATGGCCGTCGAAAATATTTTATAAATTTATATATATAACGGTTCTTTTGTTAAACATGGCAATGTCTGGTTTATTAATACAGTCTTCTTTTTTGAATTTAGCATATTTTAATTTACAGTAAACAGCGGCCTCAAATTCATCTTACGCCTCCTGAGCGCATAATCCGCCACTGGCTGCACATAACGTAGGTACATATGTAAGTGGATCTTTATCACAAAAATAGGGGAATATCAGGGGAATCATTTTGCCTACAGCGGCGGGCAAATGACCGACGGGATTTTGTCATGGCGGGCATTTTACCGGCGAACATTTCACCGCGCGGGGTTTTTACCAGGCGAACAATTTACCGGCGGGCAATTGACCGGCGGGATTTTTTCGGCGGGGAAATGACCGGATACCACATAATCCCATTGCACATTTCAAGTAATTACTTTAACTGATCTGTAAGTTTTTCCAGAAATCGCTACTCGCTGCAAGAGTGATTTTTATAAATTCCTCTTGTAGCATTCTATAGATCATTCCGTTACTTAAGTACATAACCTCCAGCATCATAAACTTTGTGTCTGTTTAAATTAATTAACCGATGTTAAATTAAACCTTCAATTTCCACTCATATTGAAAATCTATTCCAACCACATTAATTATTCATTTGAATAACTAACCACTAACTTAACTAAAGTTTGTGAAAGCGGCCATAAGAGACTTTAATACACATGTCTTTAATAGTTCAACTTCTCGAACGGTTAAATTGATTGCTGTAACACAAATATCATTATAAGAAATAATCGTAAAGAAGAAGTTAAAAAACGAGATTTGTGCTACTAATGAACGGTTAATATAGATTTTTACAAACATAATCACCTCCCCTATTCACGTGAGTAACTAATTACTAACTTCACAACCTTTTGTTAAATCGTGGGTAGGTATACTTTTCACATTGTTCAAAGAGAAATAATTTATGTATAATTATCATTCTGTAGCCCTGTCTTATAAGATATAAGTTAAGTACAGATGGCTTTTGGTTCAACATTTCGTATTTGTAGTGCCAATAATTACCCAATTCAATTAACCTGGTTACAGGTAACTTTCTGAAACGTTTGTGAGGTAGATAGAATAGAATTACAGAAGAAGAAAGATTGAATATCTACACAACTGCATTTTGTATTAAAAGCATAATCGATAACACGCTTTTATTAACTTTGACAGGCCTTTGTTTTTTCTGTAAAAAATCGGACTATTCGCTGTTCCATCATTTAAAAGGATACATCTGTCACAATTTAGGAATTTACAATAAGCCTATAAAGGTCGCAGTAACGCATATTTACGTTCCTACGGATATTAGATTTGATACGCATTCTTAATATTAGTATATTTTTCAAATGTTATTCTATGTTAATAAAAATGCTTTACGAAACTTGTTTGCTTATTTTTTCGGAACAATATTTTTTGTTACGTTCGCTGTGGAAATCCCAGTTCAAGCGATGTATTTCAAGTATACAACCAAAAAATTAACCGATCAAAGGTTTCCATACACGCCACCCCTTTAGTGTAATGTTGATTAACAATACACGTTATTAGTATAATCACCAAGAAAAGTTTTCGGTAAAATGAATAAATTTTCCAACATTGAATAGTTAATTAAAATCGAGCAATTTTCCCTTAACGATATTTTCACGCCCACATTTTATTCAAACCGAAATTTCATAAATAAATAATTATTACATTTTCATGTTGACCTTAAAATCCTACTTGTATAGAAACAGATAAATTTAATACGTCGTAGGCAACCGCGTGTATAATTTAATTACACACCCACTCTATGAACTTTCCAAGCTTTGATTTTTTATTTTTCAGAAACGTTTGTATATGGTTACCTATTCACAATTTAAATTTGCTTTCAATTTAGTAACGTTCACAGACGAATTCAATTCGACGTTAAAGCATCTGTTCTAAGTGATATTTTAATTATGACTTGTTACACGTAAAGTCTAAAAATATGTGCTTAATCCTATAAACGACCTATTTCAATTATTCCTTTATGAATTTTTCATTTTTTTCCTTCACTACTTAATCTAATTTCTAGAATGCGGATAGAACTTAATAAATGTCTAGCGCAAGTTGCTTTTTAAATAAAAATAATAAGTAATTATGTTTAACTTAAAATGCTACCTTTTATACCAATCTTAAAATGAAATTTTGTTTGTCTTGCATGAAAACTTTTACAATGACTGGAGAGAGAGAAACATTTATGTGCAATGTTTGAAATGAACTAACCGTTACCATTGTATAATGGCAATTAAAACTTTTGTAATTAAGTATGAAAAGTTTACTTGCAACTTCATTACCAATGGTTGCTGATTTGTAATGATCAAGGTAATTTTACAGTATTAACTTTTAAAAGTTTCCAGCCTTTATTGGATTCTTTCCTTTCATCTACCTACATCTTCAAACAAATATTAAAGAATTTAGTGTATTATATTACAATTAGAAATATTAAAATGATATTTGTAGCTAGAGACTGACATACATTATGGTTATACGCAAAATTGAAATCGTTAGAATAACTAAAAGAATTACTAAAACAAAAGAATCTCAAGATTCCCTGGACGATGTTTTGCCATAATTGATTTTCAAATATCATTTTGTAAAATATCCATATACTTTTTATTTTTGGAATCTGATTAATGGGTGTAGTTACACAAATTAGGATAACTACCCTCGTTTGTCTACGTCTTATTTCACTCGTCTAGCAAACTTAGTTACAACACTAATATTGTCAAAATGTTTAATTTAGAATTTGGAATTCTGCAATATATCCTTGTTACGATTAAGATAATATTTGAAATTCCACAAACGATAACATTGTACGGTTGTAATATTCAGAATGTCCTTTCCGTAGGTGAAATATATCGTTGCTATGTCAGAATTAAATTAATAAAACAACTTAAAACCTCCCCTTAGACAATGAATATTTAATAAAATCAAAATTTTTTAATTTATTAAATATTCATTGTCTAAGGGGAGGTTTTAAGTTGTTTTATTAATTCAATCACTACCCTTTTTTGAGCCTCTGACTCCACCATGGACTTATGTCAGAATTAAATATTATTGGAAGATATATAAAACTACTTTGGCATGGGCCATACACGTATATTCAAAAGTCTAACTCTAATACAGAAAAGAGGACCTTGAACCAGCAGTAATACGGTCAGTTAACAGCGCTGAATTGAAATTACAAAGTCCAAAAAGCAAAAACTGGTAAAGGTTTGTCAAAAGAGAATTGTTTCGGCAAGATGAAGGTCTTATTTGTCTAAGAAGGAGATACTTGAAACTATCGGTCGTTATGTTAATGCCAATAAACCGCAATAGGTAAACTCATAGAACCGCACATTTTATAATATACCTATAGTTATTTTAACCTGATTACGATAATATTCAGAATATACTAACATCACAAATTTACAATAATAGTGTAGATTCAACAAGAAACAGCCAGCTGCCAATAAACTAGAAATTATCCAGGAATAACATACGCATGATCCAAAGATACGTAGATGAACATTTGAAATTGCTACACCAAGAAAGTGTTGGAATTTTTTACTGAAATTTGGTATTTATTGTTGTTGGGCTGACATAACTTTTGAGATCAAGTGGTAATTTTGACAGTACTTATAAATGTCTGCTAATTCTTTCGATATGTGTTTTTCATACGATTTATTGTTCTTTTTCATTGTTAATTAGCATGATTTTGATTGTTGTTCTTTTATTAATGTATTTTGTTTGTTTGATCATGTCAATATTACCGCCAAATTAAGCAAATTCGAGGGAGGTCGAATTATTGGTTTGTGCGAAGCTGGTTCTTCATTTGGGAAAATCGGTACTTCAAAAGAACGAATGAACATCAAGATCGTCGGTTAAGAGAAGACTCGCATTTAGAGACCGATTTTCCTCAAGTTGGGCAATTGGTGACGAAAGGTTTGGTGAAGAAGGTCGCCATGTACCCTTAGAACAGTTTATCGCCCAATTCGAAATGTTGGACTAACATCATATCGTCCGCAATTGTGCTTCCTTTGACTGCCGAACATTGTCAGGATCGGTTACAATGGTGCAATAAAAGATCTCATTTGAATCTTGAATGGCGTCGTGTCGTCTTTAGTGACGAATCTAGACTTTGTTTAGGCATGCACAACGGTCGTATAAGAGGCAGAAGAAGACGGTGTGAACGAAGGAATCTTCAATTTATGGGCGAGAAGCACGTACACGGCACTGTGAGTGTTATGGTTGGGGTGCGATTACTAATGGTTATGGCCCTTGGTGTTCATTCCAAATGTAGACGTGGTTGAAACACCTACTCTGCGATACTTACATGACCTTCACGATCCATTGTTCCAGCAAGGTAGTGCATGTCAGCATGTAGCAAGTAGACAATTTCCCTTCTCCCACCCCGAGTTTCTATCATTCCTTACCTAACATTGGTCCGTCATCGTGTTACTTCAACAATCTGTTCAAACACCGCGATTTGGACATATCTTTCCTTTCGGGACAGAACTTTAAAAAGCACCTTGTTCACAATAAAGATAAGATTGATGTTCTGAAAAGATCGAGAGTGTACAAGCTGTGTTGCGGTACTTATAACTCGTTTTATATTGGTCAGACGGGGAGAAAATTTAAAGTTAGATTCTCAGAACATTTCAACGCGATAAACAAAAACAACCTTGCAAATAATTCTTCCTTCACCATTGTAGAGACCGGACGGCGGACAGGATTTCGACCGCAAAACTAATTGAGATCCTCCATACGTGTGGTAAAAGCATAAAATTGGACCTTCTAGAAACAAAAGAGATCGTCTGTAATTATAAGATTAACCCCACATTTTCCTTTTAAACGAGATCCTCAACATCAATAAGAATTTGCTCATTATTTAGTTTTTTGTTTCTTTTGCCCCTCCCTATCTCGACTTTCCTTTGGTGTTTTAGTTTTTCATCTAACCTTGTAGTTCTAGTCCCCCGTATATGGCCTGTCTTACAGTTCCCTGCGAGTTGTCGTACGTCGTTACTTCCCGTTTTCACTTTGTTTTTTATAATCATTTTCGCTGTTTTCCAGTTTTATCTTGCTCATCCACGTTTTAAGGGTTGTTCCCACAACATTGTTGGGTTTTACTTTGTTTAGTTCACTTAGATTGTTTGTTGACTTTTATTAGCCTTTGGTGAGTATTTTACCTCCTATTTATGATCATAACCTCTTTCTTCCCACAGGAGGTTTGCTGTTCGGTTATTCCTGACTCAATAGATATTTATTGCTTGTTATTGGTTTCCTGTTACCCTCTTCAGTGATGGTCCTGGTGGACACGTTTGATTTTGGCTCATTCTGGCTAATTTTTAATTATTATCTTACGTTAGCTCTGCTGTCATAATTTTTTTGTGTTTTTTCTTGTCTTTGTTCAGTTATTTAATAAGTTAATTTTAGCAGCCCAAGGATGACATTAAATGCGTGTCGAAATTGGTAGCCTTTATATCCAACATTTATGTTTATAAATAAATTCTATGGGAAAGCAAAGGACTGAACCAACCAATTTCAATTATTTATTAGTATCATATAAATTATTCCTACCAAATTTCATCCGGAAATTTCAACCCCTTCTTGGTGTTGAAATTTCTATGTAACTCGGTAGGTACCTTATTACGTAACGTAAGTTGTATTTTGTTTGAATTAAAATAATGGCACATAATGAAAATAAAGTGAAAAGATCAGAACTAATTCGTTGAGCATTTCTTTCAGAATAATTCAAGACTTGCTTTAAAGAAAAAAAAAACACAGATACCCGTACTACAGGTCGTCCCATGAATAATTGGGATGCCGTCCTTTTGTTTCTCAAAGCAAACGTCCGCGTCCCTTGCAATCGTATATGAAAATAGAAATTTAATATTCGTTTTTAAACAAGTTCAAACAAATCAGGTTACTCGCTCTATAAATTTTGTCTTTTACATTCGAAAAACGAAGTTCTATTTTAGTTGGAACGTTGTAAGTAATAAATATTACCTAGGTAACCATTTAAGGCAAGGAACAATACATAACTAAACATTTTAGCTAAACATACTATGAAAATGGCTCGCAAAAATAAAAGCGACAAAGAAAAAATTAAGTAATTTCACTACACTTTAACAATGAAATTCTTTAAGTTCTGCCCTTATAAATGAAATGTTTTTCATTTTACACGCCTTGACATTCTGTTCAGCTCATTTCTTCACTTTAATAGTGTTAATTAAGAACTTTAAGAATAATAAATGGTTTATTTGGCGCTATAATAGAACCTTAATGGCTTGGATATGTTAATTTATTTCGCCATAATTTAGATTTAATGTAAGTATAATAAATTTACTATGAATCAGTGTCTAGGTCTCTAGTATTCATTTAATAATGTCGTTGGTAAATGCGGGAGTATCAAACTTACCCTTAATAATAAAATAACGTTATGCAAAAGTTTTAAGTTTCCGCTACTTTATTTGAATCTGCCTCCGGTTGATAACAAAATCGTTTAACATTTAAATTTAAAATTCTTTCTCGAATTTACTAGCTTTAAATGACAACCTTACATTATTGCGCCACCATAAACTGTGATAGAATAATAAATTTTTCATTATTTTTAAATGGTAATAAGTCGAGTTATGCATTTGTTATACAAAAGATAAGAAAATACGGATTTAGTACGAATTTGGAGATACCACACATGAATATTTCGCTATTCAAATCCCAAATTTTTATTGCCGAGACCCAAAAACGTTAGGTATAATCTCAAAATCCGTAAACGACAGAGTATGTAGTTCAGTATGAACCGTAAAAAAAAGGGCATGAAAATATGGAAAATTGAAAATCTTGATACAAAAAACTAATTTATTATCAACGGATTTTAATAATAGCTCGCACGGGACGTGTGTATCTAAATGCATTAGAAAAGTACACTTCTCCATTATACACTTAGGTTTTTTATGGGATTTCGTTTTTCAGTTAATTGTTGAACATTGTAGTTTTTTCATAATTCTCACTATGGAATAAAAAGCTAGTAAGAGATTGTGACATTTTATGTAAAATCAAAAACACATCATACCAATTTAAAACGTTAACTTTTATGTAATGGGTAGGTTAGGTAGGTACTAATTCAGTATCCACTGCACAGGGCCTATTTTGTAAATGGGCCCGATGGGCCCCCCCCCCAAGGGGCGCAGAGGTTTTGGAGCGCACGAGGGTAAGCCCAACAAAATTTTTTCGCATACTTAATAATAAAAAGCCTGAGCAACGTTTTTATACTAAACAAAACTTATAATGTGTAGCCTTTAAAATTATAGTATACGGTATGGTAAATGGATGTGTTTTGTACGTTTTGACAAAATAATCGACTAATTTCGTAGTTGTACTTGTATGAGCGCTTGAAGCGCTTCCTCCTAAAATATAGCATTCAGGAAACTGGCGGAAGACAGCGGCCACGGCGCCCCGACGTCGCCCGCTTCTGGGACGAATAAGACTTGCTCCGCCAAGGCAACTTACGGGCCATGACTATTTCCAATACCGGAAATTTCGCTCATGGGATGAGTCACGACTGAAATACTCATATGTCAACCACCTCCCTTACCGCGGCCCTGCCACTGCATAACTGTTCATCGTATAACAAATTTAGTATAAGGAGCCGTTATGAGCAAATTACAATACTGCTGGTCTTAATTGAAGTAGGCAAGTAGTTTCGGCTAAGGCCAAGAAATCAAATGGTGCACAAAAAGGACTCGAGGTGGAAAGTTCTGATGTAATTGTTTTTAGTGGCTTACATTATATTTTTTGGGGTGCTGAACACGAATCTGAAGTTGTCAAAAAAATATTTTCCCGGCAAATTTAAGAAATCATCAAAAAAGCACTAAAAATAATGTTTTTTAGTGGTTTTCAGCTTATAATTTGCAAAGTAAGCTATTTACGCGAAAAGACGTTCCGTATAGTAAAATAAAAATGAGAAAATTGCCTACAATTTATGTATCTAACATTTTCCAACGCACAGAGTGTTGAAATATCGGGGAAATCGGTAACTTTTGGAAAATAGTAAAAATATTTCATGTAGGTAGGTTAACATTATTTCTATACAGGGTGTCTCACGGTGACCGTCGGTTAGACGTATATCAAGAACTGTAAAAGCTAGAAATTTGAAATTTTGCACATGCGACATGGAGTGTTTAATCTATTAAATAAAAATATTTTCCAAATGGCAGCACTTCCGGAAATACCGGAAGTGAGCATCAACTTCTTTATTTTAAATACAAACCAGGCAATTTTTTTTCACATTCTGATGTGTCATAAAATGTTTAGTAAGTACCTATGCTTAAAATAATCGGCGTATCAATTTTGATTGTTGAGAAAAAAAATTTTTTTCACTGAAAAATGTCAACATCTTGCTTAGGAAATAAAATTGAAAGTCGAAAGTGGTAAAAGTTAGGGAAATGGGATTTTAGGTGCTCAATGTCAAAAGATTGAGACACAATAATTGTCTGTCATGGATAATAAAAAATTGCCCGCGGTTACCTATCTATTTCACGTTATTTCCAGACTTAAGAAAAACTTTAAAAAGTCTCTTTTTTTAAATGGAATGCCTATTTAATTATCAGCCTATTCGATGCAGAAATAAATTTCCTTTAAATTGATATACCATGTTCCTATACCTAAAATCAATGATTACAGAGTTATTTACATTTTTCTAACAAAATTTATAATTACATACTTTACAAAACATGGTTGGCTTTGAAAATTTTCGAAAAATTTTTATTCAATTGTTTCTTATGATGACAGTTGTCAGTTAGCTATCAGTTTGAAAGTTTACGCTACATTTACGTTTGTTATCAGTGTTATCTGTTTGAATTTTGATTTTTGCGCTTAATATTTGTTTTTAATTGAGAAATATGGAGTACACAAACGCTGATATTCTAAATTCGTTTTACATTCATGGCGAGTCTGCTCGTATTACTTTTCGGACCTGCAGAACCTTTAACTATTGAATAAAGATTCACTTAACACTTTAACGAAAGATATCCGCATTTTCCTACAACGACAGAACGAAAAATCAGGATGATTGAAAGGAATTTTCTAAATTTGGGCGAAGTAAATGCGCCACGAAGTTTGGCAAAGCCAATTGTCCCCAATGACGCTGCAGAAACCAATGTATTGGGATATTTTATTGTTTTCCCTGAAAGTTCTGTTCGTTCGGCGGAAAGAGACTTTGGATAGTCAAGAAGTTGCATAGATAGAATTTTAAATAATCATAAAAGCATAAGAAACATTTGAATAAAAATTTTTTGAAAATTTTCAAAGCCAACCATGTTTTGTAAAGTATGTAATTATAAATTTAATTAGAAAAATGTGAATAACTCTGTAATCATTGATTTTAGGTATAGGAATATGGTATATCAATTTAAAGGAAATTTATTTCTGCATCAAATGGGCCGATAATAAAATAGGCATTCCATTTAAAAAAGAGACTTTTTAAAGTTTTTCTTAAGTCTGGAAATAACGTCAAATAGATACTTAACCGCGGGCAATTTTTTATTATCCATTACAGACAATTGTGTCCCAATCTTTTGACATGGAGCACCTAAAATCTCATTTCCCTAACTTTTACCACTTTCAACTTTCAATTTTATTTCCTAAACAAGATTTTGACATTTTTCAGTGAAAAATTTTTTTTTTCTCAACAATCAAAATTAATACGCCGATTATTTTAAGCATACTTACTAAACATTTTATGACACATCAGAATGTGAAAAAAAATTGCCTGGTTTGTATTTAAAATAAAGAAGTTGATGCTCACTTCCGGTATTTCCGGAAGTGCTGCCATTTGGAAAATATTTTTTTTTAATAGATTAAACACTTCATGTCGCATGTGCAAAATTTCAAATTTCTAGCTTTTACAGTTCTTGATATACTTCTAACCGACAGTCACCGTGAGACACCCTGTATGGTAATAAAAGAGCCGAATTTCTGTACAATTGCTATGTATTTAAGGACTAATACGAGCTCTCTTAGACATGGGTTTCATAATTTCTGCAGAGAAGCCTTGCAGTTCTTCTACGTCTAAAAGAAAATAATAATCAGTGACTTAATTCCAAATACTTGACCGTTTTTTTAATAGATATGAAAGCAGTACCTATTACGAAACATATTTTGAACACAGAATAAATAGCGAGTGCAGAAATACAGGTGAGATAGAATTGCATCTGTGAGTAATTCACGGAACTCCGGGTCATTCTCTGTTTCTTCAATTTCTACAACGGGCAGCTGTTCTCGTAGTTCAGGCGCATATATTGGAATAGTTGAGGTCTGCTTTTTTGCATCCACAGTTGGTCTGACAGGTCTTCATGCATTTGCAAGAAATAAGTTTTTAAATTGCTTCTGGTGCTGGTGGCTGTAGCGTTGGTACTGCCTGCAGACCACCTGTGGTTTTCCTCCAACCCCATTTCTCAGGATCGTTTTCATTTCCAAATCATTGTTGTAGTTGAAAGTACACTCTCAACGAATATTGCTGTGCTCCAGCCTCGGTTCTGTATGCAGACCTAAGGTAGCATTTATATCTTAATTTGTTCCAGGACGTGTCTTCCTTGTCAGTCATTTTGTACAATGCAATGGAAAAGGTAAGGCCAGCATTAATAATAGCGTCAGCATGTGAATTAGGATCTTTAAAATTTTCAATGGTCTTGGTTAGAGCAGGGTTTTTCTTAAGGGTTTGGAGAAATCTCATCTTTCCCACTTTGAAGGAGTATGAAGTTATGCCACATCCTCGCATGGCATGCAAAAACAATATGTTGTCACTGATATCAGGTTGCCAGTCAGGAGAAAAAATTAGTGGTGGAACTGCCCCTTTGCCCGACTTCAGAAAGCATACATTTTAATGTACACCCCGACAACCACCAATCATGATCACCAGCAAATCTACATCTTCGCCCACAATAAATACAGACTTATGCTGTTGTGCGAGATCCATTGCTGTGGTTGCCATAAGTGTAACCGCATCCTCTTTTGCCTGCTTTGTGTGAATGCCAGCTGCTGCAAAGTTGCCCTTCAACATTGAGATAAGACGGTTTTTGTTTTTCATATTGCATAGGAATTTTTCTTGTGGCACTGTCGGGATCATTGTTTCGTTGAACATAACATCTACTAACATCTGTTTGCGTGATCTTCTCGTTCGGTCAGCATGCTTGGTACCTATTTGAGGGCAACCGTCGGAGATGACTACAGCACCGTGAGACTGTTCTTGTGCAAATGAAACATAACTTTCACACATTGATGAAGATGATAGATCCCTGGTCCACGACTCTATGCAGCAAATATCCTCCATTTACGACGTACATGCTTTGTATAAAGCAGGCTTGGTTCTTTTTCTCATACCATGATCGACGACGGATAAGCACACAGTTGGGATTTAAAGAACTCTTCAATATTGACACGACAGCGGCAGTGAACGAACTGCCTTCTTCCATGGTTTGCCTCAGGTAATTTTCTCATCTTTATTTTACTATGGAACGTCTTTTCGCGTAAATAGCTTGCTTTGCAAGTTATTAGCTGAAAATCACTAAAAAACGTGTTTTGATGATTTCTCAAATTTGCGGGAAAAATGTTTGTTGGGCAACTTTCAGCACCCCAAAAAACATAAAGTAAGCCACTAAAAACAATTACCTACACCAGAACTTTCCACTTCAAACTACTATTTGACTGGACTATATAATTCCCCTAGACCTAGACAAATTTTATCATTAGACTTTTTAGGTATCCTCATAAATTATTGTAGTTATGAGAAAAAGATACCCTTAAATTTTAGCGATGGTTGATATTTACAACGTCATCCCTTACTTTAAAGCCAATCGAAAAAATGGAATTTTCCAAAAATCTTGCACTTGGAATAGATTTGTACCTAGTTGATTGCGTAAACTGTAGTTTCACGAATAAAATGAAGACCCGAAATTTTAGAAAGGGGAAGTAAAAAAGCTCAAAACTCTAGGGAGAGTTAAAACGACTTACTGTTTGAAACAGAATTATTTAAGAATACGGAGTACAATTTACTAAATATTGTAATTTCAAACATTTTTCTTGTGCTTTCTCAGACGTGCCGTAAAAGTAATCTCAAGACAACACAAGACATTAAGCGCAGCCAATCTAATCAGTATAAGTAGTCTGTTTCTCATCTCCGCATTCCATATAATTCACATCGTTGTAATTTGGATTGTCACAAAGTACCTGTACAATTTACCTTTATTCCTTAGAAAGAAACGAAAGAATTCTGAAATGTTGGTTTATATTCGTGGTATCTCCAGTAATTCTATCTTTCCCTTAGGTCGTACTAAGAGACTATTCCCTTTAAGTAAATAGTTTTGATGATACTCCTCAGAAAATGAGCTAAATTAGTTCAATTAAGACACGGTCGGCGTTCTTCCGGCACACGCATGTCATCCATTTAATATATCAACTATAAATTGACCCTAACACTGGGAGCGTCATTTTCTCCCAAGGTGGCGCTTTCCTATTAAACGAACGTCTACAAATTTAACGTATTAAATGAAACGTCAATAATTACCCTTATTATGAACGCGCGATTTGAGGTGAAAAACGCCATTCGATGTGCTGCTTGTCTGCACAGTTACACATCATCTTTTCTTTCAAGTTGTACGTTCTTTGATAAACTCCTACATGAACCTGAATGTAAAAAAGAAATGCAGGGTAGAGCTAAATTTGTAGTCCCTTGAAGTCTTTTACTTATTTCAGGACACAAACTCGTGACGTCTAGAGCATGGAATATTATAATGCTCTGATCTTGTCTTTATTTTAGATTATTCCACTATTATCTCGATTAAAATAATGAAAACGTGCAACTTATTAATCTACTGCAGAGTCAATAATCTGTAATCCCTAAAATTCACATAGTTAGTGACTAAACACCCTGACATGTACGTTACGGTGTCAATTGCAACCACTGAAGCTGTAGACAAAACCAACGATCCTACTCTGTGGCCAGCACTAGTGTAATAGTAAATCGTTTTTTTAATGTGTTGACATAAACCAATTCTGAATTCGTGGCAAAGAAACCTTTTTCAACATTTCATCTAAACATACAACAAATATTCGAAGTGTATTTATCGCATCATGATTTTAGTTTTGATGAACTGGGTTAATAAATATTAATGAAATATAAGCTGCTCCTAATTATTGTGATATGTGCTTATATTATTCGTAAAAATGAACAACTCTATTTTTGTTATTATTTTATATTCAAACCACAACTATATACCTATCGTTCTTCAAATGGTCAGTCGACAACCTTATGTGGTTTATTGTTAACACGTTCACTGCGGTACGGGTCATATATGTTCCGTACGAGACTATTGTATTGTGCGGGAGAAATTTTGTGGAATCTTTCATACAATGCGAACATTTTATTTTTGTTATTGGTCGAATTAAGTTTTATTTGCAGCGTTTTTGTTAGTAGGTACATAATGGCGGCAATGGAAGGAATATAAAATATAAAAACGTCCGTCTGGAATTTGGAGTTTTTCACTTTTCTACGCTACGGGTCGTATATGTCTCGTACGACATTCATTGGAAGACTATCGGAAAAGCTACTCTCCAGTGAGGAACCTTTCAATATTCCCTCCAACTGCATAACTCCTCTTAAATTTGGGAAGATGGAAAAGTTGGACGCCTACGACCATACAAGAAATAAAATCTCTTCTTTAGGTTGTTTTGGCAATGGGTCTCCCGTACATTTCGGAAATAAACCATTATTGGTCAAAAGGTTCCGTTGTATCGAAATTAACTTATTTCAAAAATAATGCCAAGTGACCGTTTCTTGCTTTTATTACAATGTATTCATTTCGCAGACAATTCTCTTGATAATCACGAAGGCACATTATTCAAAATAAGACCAATGCTAGAATCTCTTTTAGACAAATTTTACAGTTACTTGATACCAGCAAAAGATTTAGTTGTAGATGAGAAATGTAATATACAATTAAAAAATGAATCATTAATTGATTTACGTGCGAACTATATAGGATGGGAAGGAAGATGCATAATTTCTATGCCGGTTTGCCGATCTTCAAACTGGCCCAGAGCAGTCTACATCGTACATTCATCTTTCGAAATATACTATTTTGCGATAGGTAATCTACAACAAATAAGAAGTGGAAGAAAAATGCCTAAAAGTGGGCAGTGGTTACGGGACAAATGAACCCCGTACCGTCAGACGGAAAATGATGGTACGGGACATATGTGTCCCGTATCGCACTGAAATTAAGGTTAAGGAAATTTAGCGCCGCAGTGAACGTGTTAATTTTTAGTTCTACCAAGCATTAAAATTGTTGCCGTAATATTTTTATCAACACTTTGATGTTCTGAATACTTCAACATTTTCCTAACAGATATATCTGATCATTTTGGGCAAATATAACAGGTAATATTTCAAATAATCATACCAAAATTTGCAACTACCAACTTTAAACCAACTTCTGCTAATTCTTTGCCATATTACTTATATTGCGATTGGATTGTGACTTTCAATTAGAATTATTTTTGATAGAAAATTCTATACGATTCCCTACCTTTGTATGAGAGCATGGGTTTAATGACAATTAAAAATACGTGAGAACATTTAGCCTTTCCGAACGATACTTGTCGTACTACCAAAAAGAGCAAATTTAAAATTCCCCTATAAGTAAGCCATAAGATAAGCCCAATATTAGGTATTTTAAGTTTTAATAAATTAGTTAATGTAGTTTGAAAAATAAATTCATGCAGACCAAATAACAAATACGCTCCCACCATCAACATAAATCATTTCGATAAATTATTTGTTACCTCGCAATGCATTAATAGTTATTTATTTATCAAGGCCGTCAAGGACTTCAATACGGCCGCGGTTTGCCGGCTGAGGCGAAGCCGAGGCCAGCTGGTGGTTTAGGTCGTATTGACACTTGACGACCGAAGCAAATATTACATTTTTCCGTTCATATGGATAAAACAATTCTTTATTTCTTGCTAAGTGTGTGACGTCTTTGAAGTGACGTTTGACTACTGAGCCGCTTTGATTCGAGATTGTTATTGTTATTGTCGTAAGTTACTTTGGCGGTTACCCTTGACAGCTGCCGTATCAGATCACTTTACAGCCGCATTTTCGTACAAGGAGGTTTCCTTGACAGCGGTCGTAAAGTAATGCGATACGGCGGTATAGCTTTAGAGCCAAAAGGCGAAGCCCAGGCCGACAACGGCCGTATCGGATCACTTTACGGTCGCATTGTTGTATCATTGGCATTGCTTTAGAAAAATACTTTTTCTATCCACATGCTAAAGCAATGCCAAAATGATACGAAAATACGACCGTGAAGTGATTCGATACGGCCGCTGCCGGCCTGGGCCTCGCCTTTTGGCTCTAAAGTCTAAAGAAATATGTTTTAATTATTAAAAAAATTTACCATCTTACAATAATTATCTCATTAATTTTCAATTAACGGATTAGCTGACATAATTTCAACCCAAAAGTTTATTTCTGTAAGTAAGAAAGAAAGAATGAAAAACACTGATAGTAATTCATAAAATGGACCAGAATGATGCAACTTATGAACGACAATTTCGATTACTGATAATTTACTAATCATAGCTGCATAAAACAATAGAGCGAACTACAGGGTACAAGCAAAGCACTTCACAGCTAAGCACGGCATTACGCTGTAAAATACGGTACGGCAAATACTTTGGCAGAATGTTGTAGAGACGCGTAGAAGCTGTTCGCTGAACATATGTAAAACAAGGAAGACCGCGATCTTCCTGTGCATGAAAGAAAAAATCTTATTATTATTACCATCACTAAAGCAATGATAAATGTAATTTACACGACCAATTAACATAACTTTTCCAGCCTTCCACTTCCATCTCATACAAAGCTAATTATTGTTATTATTATTTTTCACCATTTAAACGACGCTATATTTTCCTGCAGAGATTTTCATTAAATCAAGTCTGTGGCAAATAGTAAAATCTTTTTAGATTTATACAATTCCTTATTTCTCACGGAAAGAAACAATATAGCAGATCAGGAGCGGTTTCATGGCTACCAAAGTTCATGTGCACTTAGCGTCTTAGATTTTTATTTCTAGAGAGACTTCAAGTTCACCCTTTAGAAAGTATCAATTTCAAACGAATATATCCTTTAGTAATGCCTGATCTCTTCCTAGCAACATTTTTGGGATGTTTGAAAGGGTGCCTACGGTCGGTAATCATTCTTGTTATCGCCTATCAGTTGTATTAAAATGGTGCTTACTTTGAATATTTATAAGATAAGCAAAAATAGATGAATACATAATTCTCACGTGATTTTTCTTTTTTTTTTAACTTTTTCACTTTTAACTTAACACTTAACTTTTCACGGTAGCTTTTGGATAAGATGTTAACGTTGTGTATATACCTACATGATATTATTTTGTTAAAGAAAATTAAAGAAAAATCAACTCGGAACCAAACTAGAAAGAATTCCGCAGAAACCTGAAGACTAACAGACGTCCTTCAAGATTTTAGAAATGATCAATATCGAATCTGATAGGTATAATATATTTGAATGAAAACCTATATTGAAGTGTGTTCAGAAATAGATTTGAAATTACAAAAGAACCAAGCGACGTACGATAAACTTTGATGAACACTTTTATTTCCAAAGAAATTAAACCGATGTAGAACTAATTTGGGACAGCTGCGTTATTAACGTCATAAAACCTTGATTAAGCTACCTTTTCAAATTTTACGTGATCTAACACATTTAATAACTTAAGGGATTTCATTAAATTAGTATGGCCAGATATTCTCTAAATTGTAACTTCGATGAAAAGTTCCATATAAGTAAGTAGATACATATCTACAGGGTGAGTTTTTTTTCATTATTTGTATGGGGATCTCGGAAACCATAAGAGTTACACATTTGCTTAAATGGGGAAAGATTTGCTTGTTTGGGAGACTAATCCAGATACGCTTTTGTTGATTTAAGAAAATGCATGGCTTACTAGATATTTGTAAAAAAGTAAAATTCTCCAAAATCGTTTCAGCCCTTTAATTCGTTTATTTCTAAAGATAGACAAAAATTGTTCAAATACAATTTGTAGATAATTTTGTGCCGAATAACGTCGCCGTACTAGTTTTTTAATTTTGCTAAGCATTTTGAGGTTATGAAGCAAAGTTGAATTTTTTTAAATGGAAACAATAGTTGGCTATGACGTATTTTAATAGTGCATTTTTTTCTGATTGTAATGATGTAAGGGTTGTATCACTTATTTTAATAAATAAAGGCACAATACACGTTTTCCTATTATTAGGTCTACCAAAAATCACATCCTGCCATGGAAAACAAAAGAAATTTACAATAAGTGTTCGAAATGTACACAATAATTATCGACACACCTTTAGACTTTTTTGTATTTGGAGGAATAAAAGACGCAGGAGCTGCAGGAAGTTGTTATTAATGCGTTTAGCAGATTAGATTTAAATGGGCGTAAAATTGGGAAAGCTGTTAACTCCGTCTTGAAAAGGTGTCACAATGTGTGTCGATAATAATTTCTTTTGTTTTTCATGGCAGGATATGATTTTTTGTAAACCTAATAATAGGAAAACGTGTATTGTGCCTTTATTTATCAAAATAAGTGATACAACCCTTACATCATTACAATCAGAAAAAAATGCACTATTAAAATACGTCATAGCCAACTATTGTTTCCATTTAAAAAAATTCAACTTTGCTTCATAACCTCAAAATGCTTAGCAAAATTAAAAAACTACTACGGTGACGTTATTCGGCACAAAATTATCTACAAATTGTATTTGAACAATTTTTGTCTATCTTTAGAAATAAACGAATTAAAGGGCTGAAACGATTTTGGAGAATTTTACTTTTTTACAAATATCTAGTAAGCCATGCATTTTCTTAAATCAACAAAAGCGTATCTGGATTACTCTTCCAAAGAAGCAAATCTTTCCCCATTTAAGCAAATGTGTAACTCTTATGGTTTCCGAGATCCCCATACAAATAATGAAAAAAAACTCACCCTGTATAGTGTGGAAAAGCCAAATGAAATAAATTGATTATTTCGATTACTGTACATATTTATAGAAAATCCCAAAACACAATTTAAATTATAAATTGACATTCTTCAACGTGAAGATGTAATCACTTTCTTCAACCCCTTTCGAGTGGTTGTTACAACCCCCAATTTTTTTCAAAGGGAAGTATGGGCTTGTGATATATCGTTTGAAAGGTTTCTTCATTCTCTATTCAAAAATGGTATCGTTTTCAAATTTAATGCAATAATTAACACAAGAATCATCTGATTACCGAAATTAAAAAGACATAAACCATGGCAATGTTAGATTTGTTTAAAACGCCTTATCAAATTGTGTTGTAATTATAACTGCATGACAGTTGTTATAATATTGTCGTTTGAATTTCGTTAAGTGCAATTCAGAAACATGGTTAGATTAACGGAAATGCATAAAATAACAGTTTTACAAATGATTGGTTACGGAGATAACACCCGAACACAAATGGAAGTTGCTCACTGAGAAATTTCCGGAAAAGCAGCAGTCAACGCACTGAGTGGTGATACCAAGGTGGGTGTGATGCTTGAGTTTGAGGAAAACCCACATACATCAAGTAGACAAGCATCCGCAATATTGAATGTTAGCCATACATCTATTCTAAGCATACCGAAGGGAAATAAAATGCGTCCCTATAAAATGATACCAACTCAGGAGCTCATGGAAGACGATTTTGATAGGAGAACTTATTTTTGTGAGGAAATGATGGATAACAATATTATCCAATTAGAAGGCTGGTCAACGAAAAATCCTCACTGGATGAAAGAAGAACATAAGGTTCATGTTTGGGCAGGGATTGTTGGAAACTTTTCATTGAGCGTAATTCGAATGTCAATAATTATTTAGAATTACTTCAAAATAATGTCCTGCTAACTTTGGCAAATTTATATCCTGATCCAGGAAACCTTCAAGTTCCAGCGAAGACCTCAACCACAACGCAATATTTCCAAATCGGTGGATAGGGAGACGAGCAGCACGATCACCTGATCTTACATTATTAGACTTATTTTTATGGGGGATATGTGAAGAGTATTGTGTACAAAACTAAACCCCTTGATTTAAATGACTTAAGAGGACGAAGAACGTTTGCGATTAGGTCAGTCATGCCTGATATGTTAAATAAAGTTAGAAGACATTTTTATTAGAGATTAGGATGTCGTCAAGACGTTGGCGGTGAGCAATTTGAGCATCTACTTCATTGACATTCATGTTTTTTTTTTGTTTTTTACATTATAATCACATACAATATTAGTTTTTGAATGTGTTGTAGCGAATTTCGGTAATCAGATGATTTTAATTTTTTTTTGTGTTAATTTTTGCAATAAATTTGAAAGCGATAACATTTTTGAATAGAGAATAAAGAGACCTTTCAAACGCTATATCACAATTAAAAAAATTGGGGGTTGCAACTGTCACTCGAAGGGGGTTGAAGGTACGGATCACATTTTCACGTAGAAGAATTTCAATTTGTAATTTAAATTTGACGTGTTTCGGGATTTTTATAAATATGTACAGTAACCGAAATAATGAATTTATTTCATTTGGCTTTTCCACACTGTATAAAGTTATTTCACTGAAGTCGTGAAATGGCAATTACCAAATAAATATAGCAGCCGATCTGGTATTGTTGTAAATGTTGAACTTTAGTATGATGATTAATCGCAAAAAAAGCGTAAAAACGTTTAATTTCGCCACACGTACTGGTTTGCAGAAAGTAGCACTTCTCATTTTCAGCGATGTAACAACTACTCCCATACTGTAGCTGCAATTGATGAAAGGCTTCTTTGTCGAACGGATTATGTCATTTAATTCGTATAATTTTTATGTTGAATATCACATAATGTGATCCAAAGAAGATGTCAGACATCAACCAAATTATTTATCAGACGGCAAAGGTAAGAACAATCTTCACGAACTTCTGATCCAAAGGTGGATCTAGTTTATAAGAATTCTGTATTTGGTTTTCAATTCCAGATACTCAATAGTATAAAATGACAATAATCGGAACTTGTGCCAACAAAACAGACTCGCTTACATGAAAAACATTCATAAAGGTGACGTATATGTATAGATTACCGATAATATGCTGTATGTATACCTGCCAAACAATGCCTTTAATATGTACTTACAAATATATCAGATAGGTATATCCTTAACACGGATAAAATCAAAAGCATTATCCTTCAGTTTTAGTGATTCATATTATAGTTTTATATTGATTATTCGTATTCGGTCAAGCAATAAAGGAATTTGAAATCCAAGGTTTGTTTTCGTGAAACGTTACCTTGGCTAAACACAAATATTTCAAGCGTATACATTTTCTTAAATTATTTTCTACGTCCGATATAAAGTCGAATTCCCAATTTCGTTAAGTACAAAGCTGAAATATCATTGGTTTAATAACTGTTTTGCATTCCTTTATTAAATCGTTTCCGAAATTACTTTATTTCGTAACGCGGTACACGCAAACCTACTTTTTTAGTGCTTTTCCCCATTTTAAATTTTTATTTATTTTAATCATGTTAGTTAGTAAGTTTTTAATTGATAATAAGGATGCTACTGAACATTTAAAAGAACTTGTGCGTAGGGGTTTGTTTATGTTTGTATAGGATAATTAAACTTTTATAAATTGATGTAAAATCTATTTAATTATACCAAATTTGTACCACTATCCTTTACCGCAGTACCATATTCCAAATCTTTGTATTAACCAGACCCTAAATGGTGTAAACATATGAATGCGTTGAGTTTGTACATGGAAACATTCGAAACATTTCAGAGACATTGCAAATGAAGTAGGTAAATCACAAATTATAAATTTTCTCGAATCAGACAAGGATTTTAAATTTTTATTATTTGTGAGCAGAAAATGGTAAAACGTAGCACCTACGTCCAGTCTTATTGTAGAAAAATGTTTATAATTTTTCATTTGCCTGAAATATTTGTTATGAGAAAAAGGGACTATTAGATTTAAGTTTGTTTATTATGAAAAAAAAAAATAGTAGTTGTTGTTGTCACAATTAATAGTTTTTTTTGTTCGTATGTGAATTTTCATAGTTTAATTTCGAATGATTAGTTATTCCTATTAAAAAACGAGTTGTTAGCTATAAAAGAAGAACTTTCGTATTTTTTTCAATAAACATTTTGGTGCCGAAACCCGGGAAGTGTGTGTTTAAATTTTAAAGGTAGTTTTTCATAATGACTGAAGAAATGGATCGCCAGTATCGTTTTTTAAAACGGAATTTTGTCCGTGAAGCAGTTGAAATATTGGAATCATTAAAGATGCCTGCATCACAAATCGACTTTTCGACCATTCAAACGAACTATGATTTTTTTCTAGAAACCGGCAAACAATATAGAGAAGTTTTAAATCGTTTAGGTCAGTCTTGTGGCCCGGAAGATGAGGAGAAAGAAAATGAAATTATTGAGCAGTTGGCAGATCATCGAAAGACATATACGAACGTGGTAACTGCTTTTCGATTGGCAAATAATAATCGTATTCCGCCCGCGACTGCGACTGGATCTCGACCGTCGATCGCGAATTCGACGTTAATTAGCGATGTTTTACCCACGTCAGTGGTAAGTAACGTTGCTAGATTACCCCGTATTGAATTACCTAAGTTCAACGGAGATGTGAGCAAGTTCCTCGATTTTAAAGCTCACTTCGAGGCTACTGTTCATAATGTTGCCGAGTTACTTCCCGTGCAAAAGCTTCATTATTTAAAAACAGCTCTAGTCGGTGATGCTGCTAGTATTATTCAGGATATTCCTTTAGATGCTGAATCGTATGAGACCACATGGGACGCCGTCGTCCGCCGGTACGAAAATAAACGGGCTATGATTCGAAAATTTTTAAACGACTTTTTCGCGATCAAAAAATTGACCTCGGAAAACGGAGTACGTACTTTGCTGGATCGTGTCGACGCTATCCAGCGCGGACTGAGGAATACTGGAGAACCTACAGATTCGTGGTCGACTCTAATTTGTTATTGGGTGTCGTCTCGGTTGGACGATGCTACGAAGAGAAACTGGGAAAATTCTGTTACGAATAACATGAAATTTCCATCTTACCAGTCACTCAAAACATTTCTCGAAAATCGTGCGTTTACGGTGGAGGAGCGTACCACTCCCTCTTCGGAAAAAACGAAGTCGTCGTTTGCGCAATCGGCGCAGCGAAACTCAACGAGCCAGTCAGTGCCTTCGGGGTGTTATGAATGTCCAGAATCGCATAAATTGATTGACTGTTCTGTTTTTAAAGGCAAAGACGCTTTAGCAAGGTACGAGACTATAAGAAAAAATAAGTTGTGTTTAGTTTGTTTCGGTTTGGACCATATCGCGGGCTCGTGTCCGAATCTGGAGCGATCCAAAGGTAAGGTGTGTGGCGATGCGCACTATACTTTTACTTCCCGAGTACGAAGTAAAAGGGAAGTATTGTATTAGTTTTCCAAAAAAAAAAATTTGACCTATAGAAATTTTTACATATCTTTGCGTTTCCGAATACGTAGATTCAAAATATGCAAAAAAAAATTTTCCGTCTGTCGTCTGTAGTCTGTAGTCTGTAGTCAGTAGTCTGTAGTCTGTAGTCTGTAGTCTGTAGTCTGTACGTACACATTCCTTGCAACGCTCTAAACTCAGAAACTATTAAAGTTATCGAAATGCGGTTTTCGCCAATCGATTACATTCGGGCCAAGGACGAAAATGCTGTTATTACCTTTGATGACGTCACTTCCGGTATAAGCTAAAATGGCGGCACTCATTTTTTTTATAAGATAAAGTTGCAGTTTTTTTTATGTAGTTTAAAAGAGAATTTTTTTTTTAATTCAGCAATATATATTGTGCTATACTTATTTTGTGAAAAAAGTGTTAAAAAAATTCTGGCAAGTTGCCACGAGACTTCCCTCGTATTAACACTTTTTTCAAAAAATAAATACTACTGAATTCAGAAAAAAATACTCTTAAACTACATAAAAAACTGCAATTTTATCTTATAAAAAATGAGTGCCGCCATTTTAGCTTACACCGGAAGTGACCTCATCAAAGGTAATATCAGCATTTTCGTTCTTGGCCCGAATGCAATCGATTGGCGAAAACCGCATTTCGATAACTTTAATAGTTTCTGAGTATAGAGCGTTGCAGTCATTTTTAAAAATGATTTTTTTAACACATTTTCAAAAAATAAGTATAGCACAATATATGTATATGGCTGAATTCAGAAAAAAATACTCTTTTAAACTACATAAAAAAACTGCAACTTTATCTTATAAAAAAAATGAGTGCCGCCATTTTAGCTTACACCGGAAGTGACGTCATCAAAGGTAATATCAGCATTTTCGTCCTTGACCCAAATGTAATTCATTAGCGAAAACCGCATTTCGATAACTTTAATAGTTTCTGAGTATCGAGCGTTGCAGTCATTTTTTAATAATTATTTTTTTTAACACTTTTTTCAAAAAATAAGTATAGCACAATATATATTGCTGAATTCAAAAAAAAATTCTCTTTTAAACTACATAAAAAAACTGCAACTTTATCTTATAAAAAAAATGAGTGCCGCCATTTTAGCTTATACCGGAAGTGACGTCATCAAAGGTAATAACAGCATTTTCGTCCTTGGCCCGAATGTAATCGATTGGCGAAAACCGCATTTCGATAACTTTAATAGTTTCTGAGTTTAGAGCGTTGCAAGGAATGTGTACGTACAGACTACAGACTACAGACTACAGACTACAGACTACAGACTACAGACGACAGACGGAAAATTTTTTTTGCATATTTTGAATCTACGTATTCGGAAACGCAAAGATATGTAAAAATTTCCATAGGTCAAATTTTTTTTTTTGGAAAACTAATACAATACTTCCCTTTTACTTCGTACTCGGGAAGTAAAAAATAATTATTAAAAAATGACTGCAACGCTCGATACTCAGAAACTATTAAAGTTATCGAAATGCGGTTTTCGCCAATCGATTGCATTCGGGCCAAGAACGAAAATGCTGATATTACCTTTGATTACGTCACTTCCGGTGTAAGCTAAAATGGCTGCATTCATTTTTTTTATAAGATAAAGTTGCAGAATTTTAATGTAGTTTAAAAGAGAATTTTTTTCTGAATTCAGCAATATATATTGTGCTTACTTATTTTTTGAAAAAAGTGTTAAAAAAAATAATTATTAAAAATCTACTGCAACGCTCGATATCGATACTCAGAAACTATTAAAGTTATCGAAATGCGGTTTTCGCCAATCGATTGCATTCGGGCCAAGAACGAAAATGCTGATATTACCTTTGATTACGTCACTTCCGGTGTAAGCTAAAATGGCGGCACTCATTTTTTTATAAGATAAAATTGCAGTTTTTTATGTAGTTTAAGAGTATTTTTTTCTGAATTCAGTAGTATTTATTTTTTGAAAAAAGTGTTAATACGAGGGAAGTCTCGTGGCAACTTGCCAGAATTTTTTTACATCGTGATCAAAATCGTCGAAGCTATCGTAACGACCGCCCGTCAACAAATCCTGGCGTGCAACCAACAACTCAAGTTCCAGTACCCGATCCTCAATCGCACAATCGGTCGACTTTTTGTAACGCTACGTCATTCGCAGTGTCTTCGAACAGAGTAGTTTTGTTACCAACAGCAGTAGCGATGGTAAAAGTGCGTCAGAAGTTTGTGAAGGCGCGCATCCTATTCGACATGGCTTCTCAGGTTACCCTACTAAGTGAGCGCTTCGTACGTTATTATGGTTTGTCTAGCGAACTAGAGGATGGGGGAGTAAACGTGGTTGGTGTTGGCGATTCTTCTGTTTCTTGCGCAAAAAGCTGTACGCTCTATCTACGATCCCGATTCAATGGAATGGGAAAACATATTGTCGCTAGTGTTGCACCTCAATTTTCATACAAAATCACGTCAGACATGGTGTGCTTTGCACAGGGCAGTTAGGAGAAGATCGTCTTCCGTATGATACAATAGACATTATTTTGGGCGCAGACGACGTCGCAGGATGCTTCATTGGCGCTAGTGAAGTAATCGATGGTTTAGCCTTCCAGAACACGATTTTTGGTTGGGTATTCTATGGAAGCGGTCCTACTGGCATGTCATTTTGTCATCACGTTTGTTTAAACTCGTATGTTACCGTCGCGGAAGTTGATCGAAAGTTAGAAAGATTTTGGAAAATCGAAGAATTATCGTCCAAGAAAATTGACGAAACGAACGAATGCGTTGAGCACTTTAAACGTACTACTGTGCGCTTACACGATGGTCGGTTTTCGGTGCGTTTACCGTTGAAAAGAAGTCGGTTTGAGCTCGGTGAGTCGCGTATTCGTGCTCTCAATGCGCTTCGGCGGATGGAACGCACAACTACAAGCGAAGTTAAGGACGCGTATGTTTCTTTTATGCGAGAATACGAAAAACTTGGACATATGCGGCCCGTATCACATAAAGATGTAGCGTCGATTTCGTACTACATCCCACACCGTGCCGTGTTGCGTCCTACAAGCACCACCACCAAGTTGCGCGTGGTCTTCAACGCATCGGCCAAGACGTTGAATGGTCCTTCACTTAACGACATTTTGAAAGTCGGGCCGAAGGTCCAGAGCGATCTATTCGATATCCTCGTGCGCTTTCGAGCTCACGCAGTTGCGTTTTGTGCCGATATCGAAAAAATGTATCGGCAGGTTGCTGTCTGTGAAGAGGATTTTCCACTTCAGCGCATTCTTTGGCGCGAGAATCCAAATGAAGAAGTACGCGAATACGAATTGACCACCGTAACTTATGGTACCGCACCTGCGTCATTCTTGGCAACGCAATGCTTAGTTGATCTTGCTCGCGAATTGGCCTTATTCGAACCTCATGCTGCGGCTGTAATCGAACGGGATTTTTATATGGACGATTTAATGACCGGATCCGATTCAGTGCTCTCCGCTATGCGCTTACAATTGAAAATACACAAAGCGCTCGAAAAAGCAAAATTTCCATTGCGAAAGTATACAAGTAATTCCGACGAATTTCTTGCATCGTTGCCCCCGAAATAGTTGAGAAAAATCGTACACTAACTTTGAATTCCGACGAAGCTGTAGCGTTACTGGGACTCATATGGTCACCGACGTCCGACGCTTTCGGTGTGAAGATATCGAGTTCCAGTAACGCTACAGCTTCGTCGGAATTCAAAGTTAGTGTACGATTTTTCTCAACAACGTTACTGTACTCCTACCTACTTATCTGAAATTTTAAATGCTTTATTAGACTGCCACATTTCACCAAAAAAAATGAACCAAGAAATTCGGAAAAAAGTAATCTACCTACTGCTAATAATAAAATATTATTAAAATTCTCACTTTGGTAATTATTTAGAATGCGGGGCCATGCACCAAGCCTTTTCAGCTTTTCCCCTATAAGAGAGTATTACTAAACAAGTAAAAAAAAGCTGTACCATAATGACAGCAAGTCACTAAATTGTTTAAAAATTCAATAAATAAATAATAGCAATGAGTAGCGAATTGTCAAAACTTGGCGGATTTGTCCATAAGTGACGCTATCATAAAAAGATCGATATTTACATTTACATTTGTATTATCCGTTTTTTAAATTAATTTTGAACTGTGAACTTGTGTTAACCTTTATTTCCTTATTCTACAATTTGTTTAGTTATCGACTATGTACAACATCTCTTACAGGTTATCCGCTAGTATTAATATAAGACCATTGTTTTACATTTACTTATGTTGAGCGATATTAAGCTAACGATAATAAATTCTACACATCGATCTGTGTTATACCCATGTAGCACCGTTAATTGGCCTTAGCTTGGCGAAATATTGGCACAATATTGAGAGATTGGGGAAATATTGTTGAACTGCACCCAATTATTATTTCACTCATATAATATAATATAATAACCAATAGAATTCGGTTATTATATCGTTCTCATCCAATGACAGACGCTAATAAATATTTTAGAGTGAAAAGACGAATATGTCAAAATTTACCAGCGGGTAAATGAAACGTCAAAATTTAATGTAAACGTTCTTAAATTTTAAATCGTATGTGGCTTTGAAATAATTAAAAACGTTCGTTACTTAGCTACACCAGGATTACACGTAAACAACTTACAGTTTACATAAATCGTAATTTGATTGAAGATGTTTTTAATAATGCAGCGTTTTGGAGATAATTCTACTGTTATTGCTATTCGAAAAATTTCTGTAACAAAGTAATCAGAGGTAATATCATATGATATAAGTCAGCTAATGCGTTCCAGAAAGGAGAAAAGTGACCCATTGGAAAGGTCACCATCCTGTTATACCTTAATGGATTGTTTTCAAATTTGGGGTTTGAATTCCCATTGTTAAGAGCTTTCCAACGATGTGCCACATGACCCCCTTTTTCATTTAATTTTTTTTTACAAAATGGCGCGTGGGACTGTTGGTAAAAAATTGTATGCTAAAATGTGCCCAACAAAAAATAAAAATCGACGTATTTTAGGATTTTTATCTGAATTGTTTGCAAAATAATGAATATGTTCCATAATTTAGCCGCTCACTGTATTATTTACTAATGAGTATCAATAAACAAATAACATTTAACATAAAGCTGCTTGTGAAAAAGGGATATCATTAGCTAGATTCCATTTAATATTGTTGTTTTTCACTCACACTGGGAAGAATTCAATGAAATCGGGCTTTTGCGCGTGTTCGTCGCAACAAAAAACACGAGTAGATAAACGCATTGCAATCACGTCTTTATTTCTAGACGCAATTCATAAATAATGGAAAGTATCTCTATAAAAAGATTGTTGTGATAGAAAATCGAAATCTTTAAATATTCTGATGATGACGTATACGAAATTCTGATGATGACGTGTACGAAAACTATTAATGCATAAATGAATAATATGGCATAGATGGTAAAACCGTAATATTACTTTTGTTGTCCTTGAAAGTTATTCCATTTATGAAAATTTCATATACCTAATCGATTGTTTTAGATTAGAAGCCAACATAAATTTAACAGGTAAACGTGCGTGCAATCCTTGAATGTGTGCCATTCAAGAAACCACCTTTTAGTGTTTTATATTATTAATCCTGACATTTTACCCATAATTCAAGCTATAATTATAAACAAAAATTCTCTACGAATTGTAGGTACATGGAAAATTCGGGTACATCATTTATTTTTTGTCCACTTTTTTTGGGAAACTTACAACACTACAGTAAGATGATATCGAAGTTGAAGCTTTAATAAATCTACGAATATCGATGACCCGATTACACTGGAATGACACTGCCAGAAATATATTTCGATTTATAGTCTACCTACGGAGTGTATTTCTGGTAATGGATTTTAACGAATACAGACAGGATACACATTAAAATTTCATTTGACGAGTTTTGTAAGCTGAGATTTATTTAATAGTAAAATAGGGAAAATATCTATGTTCTAAATCTAAAACGTTTGTTTCGTAATGCTATCCTGAAAAAAACGAATTAATAAAATAGTGGAATGAAACTTCTGAAAATCTATTACCTACTAGAAAAGTAAATGATAAATCGCCGCACCGAAATTGACGATCCGTCAAATATACTACCAAAACAAAAATTTTATCCTGTTTTTTGAAAACAATAATTTATTGCGGTGATTAAAAATTGTTTTCAAAAAACAGGACAAAATTTTGGTTTTTAAATGATTTTCATTTTATTATTGATATTACAATTAAATCAATGAAGGGGGTATAAAAATGAAGAATAGAATGGAATTAACATATAAAAAGAATGCCCACCGATAGAATTGTAAATATTGCACGAGACAAGTCACCTTCAGGAAGACGGGGACCCATAAAACGTTGGAGCGACAACCTAATTTGAACAAGAATAAACGAGGCAAATCCGAAGAAAGAACAGGCAACAGCCTAAACTAGAAGACGGAAAAACAAGACATTTAACCAAATATCAAAATGGCGACCGATCAAAACTGTCAAAATAAGATATTTTGAAAACCACTCAATCAATTTTTGAAAAGAAAACATTTATGAAAAGAAGGTATGTACATGAACAAAAAAAATTCTGGCATATATTTCCACGAGACTTCCCTCGTATTAACACTTTTTTCAAAAAATAAGTATAGCACAATTGCTGAATTCAGAAAAAAATACTCTTAAACTACATAAAAACTGCAACTTTATCTTATAAAAAAATGAGTGCCACCATTTTAGCTTATACTTACCGGAAGTGACGTCATCAAAGATAATATCAGAATTTTCGTCCTTGGCCCGAATGCATTCGATTGGCGAAAACCGCATTTCGATAACTTTAATAGTTTCTGAGTATAGAGCGTTGCAAAGAAATGTGTACGGACAGAGTACAGACTATAGACGGAAATTTTTTTCATTTTTTGAATCTACGAGTCCAGAATCATATCATTTGGCCCAGTCATTGTTTTATTATTAAATTTAGTGTTCTGTGCATATCTCTAGCTTTCTAATATTAGTTTTAATAAAACATGTTTACATGAATGTTTCAATTTACAATAATAATAGTTGCATTCAATAGATTTTTCTTTTCGTGTTCATCAAGTCTTCTAAAATACAATAAAAAAGAAAACAATGACTGGGCCAAATGATATGATTCTGGGCTCGTACGTATTCAGAAACGCAAAGATATGTAAAAATTTGCATAGGTCAATTTTGAATGAAACAACAAAGGAAGGACTAAATTTGATTTTCAAAATGGCCACCATTCGCAGCAACGCAAATCCGACAGCGTGTTTTAATAGAGACACTTGCAAGAGCTGCCTGTTTGTCTTTTATATCTGCAGCTGCAGTTACTATTCTAGCCACCAGTTCCAATTCGATGTTTACTGGTGTCTCACAGAGTCAGTAGATTAATAGAGTACCGCAACCTCCGCCATTTTTAGTCCTTTCCGCGCTTCACTCACTACACGCTCAGTAAAGAGATGATGTTTTGACTAAATTTTTCGGAATATAATAAAAAAAATACACTTAACGGCACAACATCACGGCATTTTATTAAAAATTACGCACTTCGTAAGTATATTTTATGTATATGGACTAAAAATGGCCGACAGGGCGGCATTTGTCGCGTCAAAGGCTTGCGCTACTCTATTAATCTACTGACTCTGGTGTCTCATATAAAGAGGTCTTCATCTGACCCTAGAAAAATAATTCTAGGGGAGTTAGGTCGGGGATCCGGGCTGGTCACGCAACAGGACTTCCTCTCTCAAACCACTTATTCGGATATTCTTTATTTAGTAGTGCTATGACTTCTCGGTGTGTGAGCCGGTGCTCCATCATGTTGAAACCAAGTCTTCGTCTGATGTTTAGCGGTAAGTCATCAAGAAACTCTGGCAGAACGTCATTTAAAAAGTAAAATAATTTTCACCATTCAATCGATGTGGGAGAATAACCTACTACCCTACTATTCCAGCCCATACATTTACTGAAAATCGCTGTTGATGCGTACGAATAAATGTTGCGTGGGGATTATCATCCACCACAGGTGATTATTGCGAAAATTAAATACAGCGTCCCTTGTGAATCAATCTTGGTCTGTAAATAAAATAAATCTTTAAAAACGCCTGTGAAGATTGCAACGTTCAAAAAAAGGCTCATCTTCAATAATATTAAGAATAGCTTCTTTAAATGGAGGAGGCATGGAGAAATGCCCAAGAAGCTCGTAAATTTGTCGGTCAAGATATCGAAATCGTTAGCAACCAAGTTGCCGTATTTTTTACCCCACAATAAATTACATCGGACTCTTCAAAAATTTAAACAGTTAGTATTTATCTTTTAATTCAATTTGAATAAAAACTTTTTTTTGACAGATCGAAAAAAATGTGTCGGACAAATGTTATAGTAGATAGTTTAAGAAATTCATAAATGTTTTATTTTCAAAAATCAATCAAGTGGTTTTCAAAATATCTTATTTTGAAATTATTAATCGGTCGCGATTTTGATATTATTTTGATAAAATAGAAAATAATTGTAACTACAAATGTTTTAGAGAACCGAAAGCAAATGCTGAAAGTTTTTGTATTTTTTAAATATTCCTTAAAATAAGGAAGTAATGACGATTTTTCGAAAAACAAAAAAAAAACGCCAATAACTATGAACTGGGGCTTAAAATCAAAAATTTGAACTAAGAAAAGTTATTTGTTTCAGTAAGTTCGAA
The DNA here is from genome assembly GCA_036250285.1 of Pyrocoelia pectoralis. Classification (NCBI taxonomy): domain Eukaryota; kingdom Metazoa; phylum Arthropoda; class Insecta; order Coleoptera; family Lampyridae; genus Pyrocoelia; species Pyrocoelia pectoralis. Next base: position 14,553,933 of record CM070075.1, read on the forward strand.
CTGCTGTTTTAGGGTGTTACAACTTAGTATTAACACCCTGTATAATCCGTAACTTTACAATTTCTACAGAACTTCTTCGGATATGTAAAATATGAATTATGTAATGCATGTTTCATCCGAGTCTTGCATGAGGTGAAGGCTGAAGTAAAGATCAAAAAACAATTATTATGAAAGGATAAAATAAGTATCAATTGCTTTTAGGTTATTAGGTCTGGAATGTTGAGGTGAAATTAACAAAAATACGTAATCGTGAATTTGATACTAATGATTTTGAAATACAAGAGCGGCCATTAGGCAGTATTCCTACGTGGGATGAGTTTAAGCATTTGATAAATAGAGATCGGAACTATGAACTGAATCTGAATTTGCTGCTTTATAGTTAGAAATCCAACAAAATAATAAGTGGTTGGTGAATTACATTAAAATTTGCATTTATTATGATCAAAACTTTATCAGCGATGAAAGATTATGCAAAGCGAACGTTATGCAATCCGATTCTAACGAATGAATGTTTACGTCATTTTGAAGTCAATAGCACACCATGTACGATAAGAATCCTACTGGCTGCGAGAAGGAATTGTATGCAACTTTTCAAAGGCAAGACAATTTCTCAATTCTCAACATACACGTAATACATCATACAAGGATATATTGATATCAGTAATTGGCCATTCGACTTTCGAGGCAATCACCATTTACCCTTATATATAGCTTCTATTCAGGTGTTAATAGTAATAAATAGTTATTTGCGCATAAAGTAGAATTGTTTCTTGTGTTGATTTATACAAAAGTTATTAAGGCTATTTCGACCATTAAATAAGAAATCTACGCCAGTTTAATCAGTTTACTAGTATCTGATAGATTATTTTCATTTTCTCTCATCTACCTATCCAAAACAAATGGAAGAATGGAAAATGAAATGAAATGAAAATAAGTTCAGTTTTAGAAAATTCGGTTTGCGATTAGCAGTCTTTATGTGTATATGTGAAACAATTTTATTATTTTATTGCAGTTTTGATAGTATACAATATAAACGTTCTAAAAAAGGATAGGGCCTCCCAAATTTTTGCTTCTCATAAAAGCAAAACAATTAACAAAAAATTGTGTAGCAATATTCTACTTTATGGACCGTTACAATAAATTACCAAGCGAGACTATAAAAAAGTATATTGATATTACAAGAGCCGCCACGGGTTCGTAACTCAAAAAAGTAGCCTGTTACTAGCATCTGTGCCACTTTGAATTGTTCCCCCCATTGACCTAATACTTCTAACCCAAGTATTCCACAGATAAAAGTTACAGTGGCTCAGGTGTGCTCGGACGTTAGTTACGAACTGAAATGAGATGGTTATATTTTCTTTCGAGGGTTAGACATAAATTATAAATGGAATGTTTTCCAATATACGCAGCGCTGAAAGGAGGCGCTATAAAAGTTCAAGGATCAAATGTTTTCATCTTAAAGTAAAACGTATATTTTCATACATATGCACAATCCACATTTTATGAAGTAACACAATGATACGAGTAGCGCATGTATATTCCAGCGTTATGAAAGCACATAGAGATGATAACATTAACGAAGTTCTACTAGGGAGCACTAAACAGCCTGAAATTACTTTCAAAAGTAGGTACTTGGAACATAACAGGACGACAACCCTTTATATAATTACAACGTACAAAGCGAAACTTGTACTCAAACAGAAGTTTACAGTTTATTTATTCTTTTCAGACCCTGCGAGGAAACAGTAGCGATGTGTGTGAAACACGAGATCCCTGCCAACATGGTGGTATTTGCATTTCAACTGATAGCGGTCCCATCTGCGAATGCCGCAATCCCGACTACGAAGGCGAATATTGCGAAAAAGGTAAGCGAATTTCCCTTATTTACATCTTGATGACACTAGTAAAATTTCTTTTCCTCCTTAAACATAAATAAATTACCGAAAACGTAGTGATATTTCTGTACTACTGGACCTTTGAATACCTAATTTTTCGTTTGCGTATTTGAAGAAAAACTTTAGAAGTAAGTAGTTTGTGATATGTATAGAAATTACGGTTAAACGGAAATACTTTACTTTTACCAATTTTCCTCGAATACCTTTTCTACTTTTTTTCGAAATGGTTTAAACTTTATTACGCAATTAAGCTCGGTTAATTGAGGATTCTTTCGAATTGAGCACGAAGACCTTTTCGAATTTCATTCGATTTTAGAATTGTATAAAGCTTAACCAAATTGCTTCTTAGAGTATTAGAGCTTTTTAGCTTCAATTAAATGTGTCAGTTTACATGTACGTCCTTTACTGTATTGAATGTAGAGCTCTTAATGCTACAATACAAGGAGAAACGTGCTGAGAATGAACTCAATCTTACGTATCTCTGAGACGCAGTATTTCACCAAATTATATATGTACTATATATTGTGTCTAGACTGTTTACAGATTAGATATACTAACGCAAGTATGTAAATATAAAGTTAATAATACGTGGCAACTAAGGTTTAACGATGTAGATGCTAATCTTATAAATTGAGCGAACATTTTCAAAATTATTCCTGCCTATTCTGTAATCTAAATATTTTAGAACATTAATACTTTTACCAGACGTTCACAAAAGGGTAGCATCATGTGATATACACTTTTAGTTTAAGGAGTACACGATAGCTTTAAAAAATACTGTCCGAGGCAAACGTTACTGAGTGTCAGCACTTCCGTATAAATGCGGAATATCCTTCCGTGTTCGCATATAGAAGTATAGGGATAGGTGGCTAAATCTCGTCCCCCCAAATACGATTTAACACTGTTAAATGAACTGTTAAAGGATTATCGAGGTCATAACATTCTTGGCATCACGAGGTCTGGCGTTCCGCAGGGACAATCAAGTCCTCGGATCGCAACATAACGGAAATTATTTGGGCGTGCTGGAGCTGCCGAGCAAGTTTGATCCATTTCTTGCCGATCATTTGCATAATTATGCAAATAAAGGTAAAGGACACGTTTCCTACTTGTCAGCTTCCATTTGCAATGAGTTCATAGAATCATAACCATATGGGCAAGTATTGAGCAAAATTATTTTGGAACTGAAGGAAGCGAAGTACTATTCGATAAGCGTCGATTCTACCACTGATATCTCTCACGTTGAGTGAGTTTGTGAGTTATATACGAAAAAGTATAACAAGTGGAGGAGGTACAAGAAAAATATCGGAAATCGGTATTGGGACTAGATAAGGAAACTCCAGGGTATATTATAACAGAGGAAGTGCAAGAAGAAAAATAAGAATAGAGGTGGAAAGCAGGGCAATAAAATATGAGGAAGACATGAGAGAAAGAGCGGAATGCAAAATATTACAGGAATGCTGTAAGGAGATAAAAGAGGGAGAGTTAATTACGGACAAGATAGTAGAGAGGAATATTACAAAAGAACGGGTACTCGAAGGAAGAAATAGAGAGATTAAGAGAAGAGAGAGTGGGGGTATGAGAAGAGACAAGGGCATACACAGGCAAAAGAGATGGAAAAAAATAAATACAATGTAAGCTGTAGGATTATTAAGGGAGAAGGGATACCAGAATATCTGAAATGAGAAAGGAAAAAAGGATTTCAGGGCTCAGATGCTGTAATGAAGAGTTAGGTAATAAGTATCTATTAGAGAAAAGAGGAAGAAAGGAATTGCAGACTATGTGGGGAACGGATGGGGAATATGACGCATATGCTAAAAGAATGTAGTGAGTTAAAGGAGGATGACAGGAAGGTGGAACAAATATTAGATGAAAAGGGATGAGGAGCGCAGTGGATAGAATAAACTTGGAAAAGGAGAAAACAGATAATGGGGGATGAGAAAAAAGGGAAGAAGAGTATTAAGAGAGGAAAATGCAGATATGCATAAATAGTGAAAAAGTTGTATAAATCACGAATGCTTTGCAACACCTGGGGAAAAACCTATACCTACACTTGAACTAAATGGATTTTCTAAATGGAGCACTGAACTCTTCAGTGGAATGGAGACATATTTCTGATACACTTTCAAAGTACGAAAATCCGCAAGCCATTTAAAGAATTTTCAAACTTGGGAATGGACTCAGCTTTAAGTTCAAGAGGAGTGCCAAAATAAACTTTGCACGAAGGCGCTTTGACCACTAGAAACGGCCCTGACGGTAATTATATCAAAGAGTATTGATTATATGACGAACTAATAATGCAAACAGTAAACCAATTGCTAATCTTTCATAAGTTATATACCATCCTGTTTCCTTGTTCCCTACTGGATGAGTGACATTATGAGAAATTATTTATAGTTTAAATGAATAAGAAATCAAATTAAATAATTTGTATATAATTAGACCTCCTGTCTCAGCTAGAGAAATTTAAATTTCGATCAATTAATATCATTGTAAAGTTAGAGATAATAGTAAAAAGATAGCAGTCATTGGTATTGTTTAGTTTGACGCCATATTCCTGAAATATATCTCCATGGCCTGACCACAGTGACGATCTTAACTAAGAGTGCCAGAATATGTTAGTCTGGCTATATTGAGGTATTTGCAGTCGAAAAGTTATACATCTGAGCCCAATGATTGCGTGATGACTGCAATGAATTTTTAGGCAAAAATCTTCCTTTCAAGTCGAATTTGGAAAGAACAAGGGCAGCTCAGAAATTAAATACTCTTCGGACGCATTTACTGAAATAATAATTACGTAAGCAGATACGGTAGCAATGAATAATAATTGTTGTCCATTTTAAAATCAGTACACTTGTTGCGGGTCCATTTATACGAGGGCAATCCACAAACTAACAGAATTGTTGCCGGAGACCAGACTTGGGTAATGTATGTCAACGCTGAAACAAAACAGCAGTCAATACTGTTACAGACTGGCTGCAATCACAGGCGGCAGAGTTTTATGAAGAGGGAATTCCCAAGCTAGATAAACGCTATGATAAATGTCTAAATTTGGATGGCGCCTATGTAGAAAAATAGTGCACAGCTGTAGTTTTAAAATGTATAGGTATATTAACATTTCTGTATCTGCATTATATCTGTGTTTTATTCATAACCAACGGAGGTTAGTTTGTGGATAGCCCTCGTATTATATAAGTACCCTCAAAATTAATGAGAACAGTATTGTAGGTACAATAGAACTTATCTAAAATGTACGAAAATGTTTTGAAAAAATTATAGTAGATATATGCCATAATTACTAAATAAATTTGTCATACCAAGGGAGGTTTCACCCAAAACCGAAATATATAGTTTGTAAAGCTATAGTGGTGTTTTTGTTGACTATTACCAATAATCTAAAAAATAATTATATAATGCAAGTCAAATAACACATTCATTATGTAAAAATATACCTACACCTATCTCGACAGTGTATAATTTTATATGTAACGGCTCTAAACTTACAAAATCGAATGTTTATAAATTTTAAATGAAGTATTTAGGAGGTTATTTTTAATTTTTAATTTAGTGGGGGTAGCAACGTTCCGTTTGAATATTCATTCTATTTACATAAATATTCAGAAAAGTTAAATTTTATTTTCCGAACGGCCGATTATTATATTTCGTTTAATAGTAATTAGTGAAATTGTGAGTGCGTCATTATAAGATATAAATATAACCATCCTCCAATCCTTACAAATTGAATTCAATTATAGTTAGGCATGTCATTTTATAGCTCCCATTTTCTATGTAACAGAAATTTGAGGTAGCGTTAAATTTGTTATTTTACAAGTGGCATCCTGTTTCACTTTCACGACTTAGTTAAAGCTTTAAATAAACAATAAAAGAAGATTAGGATTTAGAAAGCAAGGATAAATGAATAGTTTGTCAGCACAAATTTTGTTTAAACCTATAAATGGTTGCAACGCATTTGTGTCCTAGATGTAATTGGGGATAATCTTTCTCCCTTTGTAGATGAGATATTGCGGTTAGTAGAATAATTAAAAGTCGATTTGCATGCGAAACTTTTTTAACGTCGTTTTAGTTTGTAGTGCCCATGCATCATCACTACCAGCAATTGAAATTGAATAAAAGTTTTGGAGCCTGTGGCACAAAAGTCATTTTAAGGTGGTGTCAATTTTTGTCACTTATAATTGCACAATAGGTTTGTATTTTATCGAGTAAATTTGGGTTGTTTAATAAGAATCTATTGCCTAGCAATTAGACGAGAAAAACTGTCAACCAATAAAAATGCGACAAAGGTGGAGCATTTTTAGGTTGACAGTTTTTCGAGTCAAATTGCTAAAGGAAACAGATTAGAATTTAAACAACACAAATTTACTCGGTATAAATACAAACTTCGAGTGTAATTTGGCAGGACAATTTTACGAACAAGAAATTTAGAAATCCGTTCGTAACTTTACCGAATCGACTCATTCTTAATTATTGGCAAATGTCAAACTACGAATATTAACGTTATGTATAGGTAGATGTCTGTGTGGCATTATCCAAGACAACGAACACTAACAGTGCTAAAGCTGTGGCAAAAAACTGTGTTCATGTATGCAACTTCGAAATGGAGCCTTAAATATTTAGAATTTTTTGACACTGGCCAAGTGCAATTTTTTATAATAGACTATACAAAATTAAAATAAAAATGGAAAATAATAACCAATAAGGAGATTCATTCCAAAACAGAGAAAATAACAGACCCAGTGAGAAGGAGAAGAGTGATTTTCTACGTACACATTAAAATAATGAATGAAGAAAGATTGACGAAAAGATTATTCAATTACTTCGACAGAAACCCTAAGACACAAATAACATGAATCAAGGAAGCAAGAAAAGACATGGCAGAAATGAAAATAGAGGGGGGGGGGAAGAAAAGAATTCAGAGAGAAGATCAGAGGGTTCAGGGGTTTCAAGTTCAAGAAAAAGAAAAAAAGAAGACTAACAAAATGGACAGAAGAAAGAAGGAGACGACACAGTGAAAGAATGAAAGGGTACTCGAAGAGAAGGAAGAAGGGAGAAAAATAATCATCAGAAGTTATTTCACGTGGTCCATAGTCGGCCAAAATCGAAAGAAGAAGAAGACTATACAACCGGATGACCAAATGTTTGAAAACACTATTAGAAATGGACAATATATCAGGCTACCAAACATATAGACTTTATTGTTTTAACCAAAACGGCGATGACGGCAAATGAATGGATTTCACACGTTCGGAAGGCTTTTGGTGTTATGGGAGCGGAAAACTCCTGCAAAGTGCTATTGCTGTAAAATAAATTAGAAACCGTATAAAATATTTAAATAATTGAAAGGAAGATGATTTCAACTATAGGTATACCTAAAGCAGAATTGTGTTTATCTATAAACATAGTTTAAGATTATGTTTTGATAACTCTGCATATAGCAGTAACATTAATGAAATACGGAACAATAAAATGTTGCTGACTAACTCATTTGTTAATAAATATCGCATGATAGTTCAATGGGATTGTTACACCAATGATTGTTTATACAGAGTGATCGAATTAGTTTTCAAACCACGTGACCAGTTACATTTATTTTTTGGAAATTTTCACTGTTCAGGAATTGGCAACTATTTTATTTATATGTAAGTAGTGTAATTTTGTCATTGGCGTTCGGAGTCTTTATTATGTATTCTTATTATCGTTTTCGTACTTGTTGTTTTATAAAAAATAGAAGAGATCAATTTATCAATCAATGGTTTCAACACTTGCAATCAGTACGTACCTATTAAGGTTTATAAAATGTTTGAAATGTTAAGTTTCAACCCCAATGCTGCGCTAATGCGTTTTTACATACTTTTAAATAACAGTACCAACTTAAGTAAAATGTGTTGCCTCTTCGATCACTCTGTAGTAACCGTCAAATAAACGTTTGAACGTTTGCTTTTAAATTCAAAATAGTTAAAAAGTGCCTATGTATTTCATAACACTCTTCTCACGATCAGATGTAAGGTTTCGTAGTAGCGGTAGAAGAAGCATTTCCACATTGTATTTTAAAGAAAAAAAATACGGGATACTCATGTTTAATATCTTTACAAATGCAAGCTTTTGTAAATTATTTCCGCTACAAGCCATGTTAGAAAATTATATGGAGCGAAAGCGGACGTATATAAGCGTCGTTTGAGCTTTATTAAAAACAAAGCTTTATTAAAATGAATACCCGAAAGTTCTCATACGTGTAGTTAATTAAAGGTTAATGCGTTAATGATCCGCGAAATTGTTCGAAAAAAGATAATGAAAATAAGTTATACGATCACCTGTAATCCTGCAATTATTGTTTTTTCCACCATTTCCTAGTCCCAAATAATTAAATTTTCGTCGCACGACACGTTTTTATTTCTTTTTAAAAAAGGAAAATGACAGATTGTCATAGCTTGTTGCAATATGCAGTATGATCCAAATATAATTCCAATACAATTTATATACATGAGCAGAAAGAGAAAACTTCTTTTGCAGAATTTAAATTTGTAGTCATTATTTATTGCTCCCAAACGTCGCTTCGAATTTATTTCTTTATGTCGTACATAAAACAATTTTTAAATTACTGAACACATCGTTGTTCAAGATTTAAGCAATTTGTACTCGAAATGAGAAAAAGGCATTTCCATTAAAATTTAGGAACTTTACCTGACATCCATATTTTTTGTTATATACCTAATTTTCTTTCTTTTCAGGGTAATGATACTAATGCTTTATTTGATAGACCGAATATTAGCTTGTAGCAGATGTTATAAGAACAATGAGGAGATTACATAGAGAGTTTTAGAAATGAGGTTGCTCTCAGAATGTTTTTTGTGTATCAATATTTTCGTGCGCATGATTTATTTTTTAAATGCCTATAACACAAAGTATTAGTGGTTACTTTGTGGCCTATATCCACAAAATCCTAAAGATCAATTGGGGAGGGGGGGGGGGTCTAGATTAGGTATGGACAGTCGTTATCCTCTGATTTCTGTCCTTATCCACTTTTTTTGGCTATTCCATACTTGTTATTTCTTTAGTTCAAGATTTTCCTAGGTTTTTAACGTAGTCTGGTATGTGTACTGTTGACATAATCCATTAGTACCATATGTTCTCAACTGTTTTCCTTGTTTTTATTCCTTCTTTTTCCAATCTGTGAAATATTTCGTAATACAAGCGACATACTGATTTTGTTCCGTGTACCTGAAAAAATAATCTTTACACTTTTTGAGTTCATCTTGTTTTAGTGGATTCTGCGCGAATTGCGTTATTTTCTCTTTCTCAGCGATTGTTGTTAGACGAGTTCTGATTTTAGCGTGGCCCCACAAGAAAAGAATGTACACCGACAGGTTAGATGATCTTGAGGAGCCAGCAATGCCAAACCGTGGAATTACATAATCACCAACCGGCTGCTATTGACGGTGGTCGTGGTTCCAGATTGCTCGGAAAGTGCTCAAGTTGTTTTACAACAAGGGTTCCGAGTATATCGACATATGGGGCTGAGCTGTCACCCTCCCCGTCTTTGAAAAACTAAGGCCCAATCCCACGATCCATTATTAATACTGCAATCAAGCAATTTGCGTGTGTTTTCGGGTATCCAATCTCTAAAACTCTTCTGATATCGAAATCAGTTTCATCCTTGAAGTTGCCAATAAGACTGGGACCATCATGACTATTTGTCATTTCTTTTCCCACATAAGTGTTGTCATGCCAAATAATGTGTTGGTTATTTAGTTTCTGTATAGAGTGCTCGATGGAAGTTTGTGCAGTTTAGATTTGCTGCTGCTACGCGTTTACTTGCAGAACGTTGTAAGCTTCCGATCGACGCTCAAACTGATTCAAAGATTTATGAGGTTCCTTGAGAGCAGTGAATCCATGCCAATATCCCAAAGTGTGGAACTCTTCTCGTAGCAAGCACTGGAGAAGTTATCAACATCAAAAGTTTTAGTTATTTCTATAGAAATAAATGCTTTTAAGATGAGTTCTGTCGGTGTCTTTAGCTGTTCAGTACCGATCAAACAGGGTGTAGACGGCAAATTTTCGAACAGAATTTCGCCGTTTTAAATGAAAACTGCGTACACCACATACAATAAGCTTATATGAATTCTCCACCTAAGAAGAAGAATTTTCTGCAGTGAAAGGGGACGCCACAGTTTGCTGGAAGGAAGAGCATCCACCTTACAGTCCTGACTTATCAAATGGTGATTTGGAAAACATTGAAGTTGTAATAAAAGTTTTTTTTTCAAACGTATGGCCTTATTAGAACATTAGTGGAATTAGTGAAAAAATATTGAAAAATGAAATTTTCTTTGTTGGCTAGTGTGTTGTTTTCATAGCTAGATAGACAACAGAAGTGGTTACAACATATTAAAATATGCGCGGACCAAGGATAATGCTATGCTACGGTGAAACGTAGCAGGTAACTCTCGTTTTTCCCTTACTTAATACATTCGCACGACAACGAAAATTGGTTAATTAATTTAACTGCGTTTCATTATATCGTGCCTACACTTTTAAGCACCTGTCACAAACATAACTTAAGAAACGGAGAAATGTAATTAATTTTACTAGCAAGCAGCATTTTCGCCATTACTTTCTGTATGTTGGTGGTGCTGATGGCGAAAGAAAAAAAACATATACACCCTTATGTTAGTTAATTAATTTTATATCACATGCATGTAAGCCTGAAATCCTGTTAATAAATACAATAAATTAACTTTCAGTTTCCGTTTTCAGCCTTTAATAACATTCTCAGTAGGAAAACGTTTTTAGAGGTTTTCAAATTTTGATGTGTGTCTAAACCAAAACCTATAATCAATCACAGTTTGAGAACGATACGAAAAAAATCTTTAAGTGTAAATTATGGGAGGATATTGGGAACCGTACTTAAAATACATATTAAAGGGTCGTTTCATGAAAGCTATCTTCCACTCTACTTTTTATACATTTTGAAAGGGTTGCAGTTTTAATACGACTGCAACTTTAATTTAAATACAACTTTCCTTATAAAATATTAAACGACCTTTTACCTGAAACATATAGAGGGAAGGAATTTTGACTAAAGCGATATTTTTATAGACACAGTTTATATTTTTTGTGATGAACAATGAATGTACCTCGTCTTCGTTGTAGCAAGACGTTAAAAATTTTAGTTCAGAGAATTGGCTCTGGTATGTCATCGAAGTACATGAAAAATGTAGGTTTTATATATAAGTAAACTGGTCTCATTTTTTTGGAACTAAAAGTAGTAAAAATATTCATATTTAAAAAAATCTTTCCATGATTATTCTCGTTTTGTTAGAAAGGAAAGAATTGGAAGTACGTGCCCAATTTACTGGCGGTTAATCTAGCAATCTTTAGAATTCGGTGACCGGTCATATAAGATGATGTTAAGAAACGGCCAGGATAGACCTTGTAGCACAGAATAAGCTTTTAAAGCTCACCAAAATCCTTAACTGTATAAGATTATACCGCACTTGGTATTTGACTCTTGAAATATTCTGTTATTTCTAAAGTCATTTTCAGTAAGTAAATATGATTTTTTTCTTTATATAACATAACTTTACGTTACGATAACTGTAACAGTGGTTTCTTTCGACAATTAAAACGGAATTAAATAATAATATCGCACGGCAATAGGTACATATCAGTAAATAAACATAGTATCTACTGTTGGAAACGCGCTGTATCTAGACGCTACCAATACAAAATGTCTCTTGAGACACATATGTGACTGTGACACTTGTAAATAGTGTTCTTAGTCAATTAAGACGAAGCACTCGGCGCCTGTGCATGACTGTAAGTCCTCATCCTAAATATATAGATCCCTCAAAATTCATTTTATAAAGCATCTAAGTCTCCTTAAGTAATTGTAGGCATACATCTAGTGGTGCTAATATATGATTAAGATTAATTACAAAACATATAACATCGCATTACTCACTTTAAACCACTTACAAAAATTACAAATGAGGTGTGAGTGCAACACCACCAAAAAAATCGCAGATTATAGAACTTCATCCACAAAACCATCATCATCAAACCCATTATGTGTTGAGATCGGGTTCCTTCCAACATCGATCGCCAGAAAACTGGGTTTATTAGCTTTATTCCAAACATATTACAACTACAAAGTTATATACTAATTCTAGATAATACTTTCTTAATTAAACAAGTAAATAATAAGAACGAATTCGATTTTTATGAATAGCGATCCTTTAGCCTTAACAAAACGTTCACTTTGACTGAAAATAGGTTAATTCTTGCAAAGTACATCCTTTTTTTCGATGATGATGATGATGATGATGATGCTGTTCAAACGCGCTTGATTCGATAAACTATATTGCTGTTTACTGCGCTGTATTTTGCAGGCGTTATGTAAAATTTGGAGCGTTATTATTGTATTCGAAATATATACGTGTAATAAATGATTAGCACGTTCAATGCATTATGGTCTTTTACTTTATTTACAATACGTAGTACTAAAATTGACCGTCGTCAAACATGACGTATGGTCAAGCTAATGTGTTAAACAACAAACCTATGTTTGAAGAAGGTATGGCAGTATACTGATCAATAAAACTACCTGTCATGAATTTTAATAAGGTACAAAACGTATAATATTTGAAATACACGTGTAAAGCATTTTTTCACGGTGAATGATGAATGGACCATAAAAAGTTATGAAATTAAATAGGGCTGTAAACTAACTTTTATTAAGGATCTTAACGTTTTTTAATATAACTAATGCGTTTTTCCCCGTCATATAGTAATGTCACGTTTCTCAAATAAGTTAATTGAAATACAAACTTTTTATTTTGCTGTGCAATAAAAACTGTACATGAAAACGCTTCTTCTATTTGATAAACCTATTTTTCCCGTTTATTATCATTTTGGTATTGTTATTCCTGGCGTATAGCCCTACCGGGCGTATCTATTTTAATGATTACGTTTACTCTTTTGTTAAATTTTCTGTTTTTTCGTTCAGCGGATTTTTACAAAATGTTATTTTAAAGATATCGCATTTTTCCTGTTTGAATCTGTGCCAACTCTCTAAAGGTAGTCACAGCCACACACATACAGTTTTTCCTCAAGGCAAAACTGCGCAGTCTAAGCCTTGAGGATTTCCTTTAAAAACTTCGTCTAGTTGCGTATAGCATACAGTTCAATGTTATTGAGTGAGAATTAGGTACATTGTTTTGTTTCCATAACAACACTTTTCCCTCCGCGGCGCCCGCGCCGGGCGGCAACAGGAAACGGAAAAGTAAAATCTGCTCTAGCGATAATGTCAAACTTTGGGCGCCTAAGGTCGAATAATGACCTAATTATCTTGACGTTTGAAGAAAAACACCTTTAGGATACTTTGTTCATAGTTGGGATAGGAAAACCAGAAGATACACAGCACCTATCACTTTTAATTTCCAATTTTTCTTGCCAATTTCTTCCAATTTCAATTGCTATGCTAAGTAAAATTTAAAAAACAACATGTACGGATATGGATTTTTTTAATCTACCAAAAAGTTAAATAGCCTTCTGTCTAAAATTAGGGAAGCAAATAACCGAATATTCAGATTTTTACATTGAAATTCCTATGGTGCAATGGCCAATTCTACACCCTGTATGACGTACGTTTAAGTATGCACTTTGTACGTTAAAACTTACGATAACACACACGCCAAGTTTACCCGGTACAAGCAGGTCTGCGCAGTTATTCACAATGGCTTTTCGAATAGGATTTTGTGGACTGTGCAGTCCACCGACGCGACGGCCTCAAGGTCTTCACCACACACGTTGAGGAAAATCTCAAGACTTGGCCTGTGCAGTCCACGCTTGAGGAAAAACTGTATGTGTGTGTCTACCTTTAACGTTGTTTTTATTGATTATATAATTAGTCAGTTTGTCCACTCATTTTGAATTCTTCTATACACTTTAGACAGTTGTTCTTATTCTTGGGCTATACTACAGTTATATACCTATGGGGTTATTAATAGTAATAACTAATAGGTAAGTATATTATTTAACGGAAGAACTTCCAATTACAGGATACATTGTTAAACTAATCCACTTGACTAAGGGGAATAAATACACAAACTTGTAATGTTCCTACCCCCCTCCCCCCTCCAGGTCCTACCCACCCATACCGGGCACGTGATCGTGTAATCGTCTAGTAGGCTATTGTGGAATAGACAAGAATACACTGGCATTGAACTATAATTGGGAGGACGTATCAAAACACACAATAAACATCAAAAAGGCATTTATTTAACTTTCCTCAAGTTTCGTTGTTTTGTAGAGCGCGCAATTCAATCGACGAACAACGAAAAGAATGAACTGGCGAAGAACACTTTCCGTTTACATATTACATATTACAGTTACAAAACAACAGCAACAAATCATATCAAATACAGTTATACCTATACAAAAATAACATCGGTACATGGAAACAAGTGTTAGGGTTTTAAGACATATAAATACATCAAAAGTTATAAGTGGCAATCACGGTAATCTGCATAAATAAGTATAAGGTGTTGCAGCTCAGGGGTGACTAATTCAGTATGTCGGTTGCAGACACCAGTGCATAACAAGTATAGAATTGTACGTTAAATTGAGATCTGGCATCTCCATCAATTAACACACGTTTACATTTACATAATCAAAAACATAATAGTTCAAAACAAAACAAATTGTGTTAGTTAATGTGACCCCTCGCATAGGTATACTTTTCACGCCTCTGGTTGCGAGGTATTCGTGGGCTAAAGTTGGATTGCGAGAGGCGATACGGACATAATTTAATTAGTTTATTAGTTTTACCGTATCGAGAGTCGTCTACGCGGACGAAAATGTTAGTACACAAGCATTCCAGGTTAAAGTCACACTTTGTTCATTGTTGGAAATGCCACATTCAATTACATATTAACCACCGGAGTGAACGACAGGCACATGTAAAGCTTAATAAATTAAATAAATAATCCAACGCCTCATTTCCGGTTTGTAATTTCAACAAATCTGTAAAGGAAAGTCAGTATGTTAATGTATTTCATAAGAGAACGCCACCAAGAGATAATTTTGAGTTTGAGATTAATGGAGATGCCGTGATAACAATCGAATCAAAAAATAGCAGTACTAAATAATCAGTGCTCTAGTTAGGACAAAACGAACAATGTAATGGAGTATTCAGAATGTAATGAGAAATGGTTTAATTACTTTAATTGGAATTTATAGATACCTGGATGGCTTTGTTTATACCTACAGCGTCCGTGCACCTCAAAAAGTTATAATTACGAAACGTTTAACAAACGTGAAATAACTAGCACATTGTTAAATCTTACAATGCAGTTCTTGATTTTGCTTTAATTTATTATTTAAAATGTATGAACTTTTACTAGCTTATATTGTTAATTTGAATTTAGTATTTTGTGATTTGTCGGTTTATCACGAACGCGCACTGTTACGAAATTCCACTCATGTGTCTATCGTATTAATGCGTCCTGATTAGAATAATCCCAACCAGCACCGTACACATAAGTAAAGAAAATTCTAATTTTAAACAGCGAGAGGCATGTTGCTCTAGATTTTAAATGATATGAGAGCTTTAGTGTTAATTCCAAAAGGCGTGTATAAACTCAAACAATATACTTGTACTATGCAGAAAGGAATATAATTGTAAGAAAGATAAAATTAATCATGCTCTTGAATTTTAGGCAAGTTGAATTTAAACGCTTGAGCTTTAAAAGTGAATTTGTGCCAAATGTGTAAATACTTTAAAAATAAAGAGCAGGAAAAAATTTCGCCTCGATTGTATTTGTAATCTCAAACTTTCATAGGCCACGAAAGTTAATCGTGCTGAAAAATCTAATGGATGACAGTTTCATTCTACGCTGAAGAAATTTACTTTACTACCAGTATTAGGTATAATTAAATTTAATTGTTTACAGTTTCTCTTTGTATGACTTTCATTTTCCAAAACACTATGTTCAACAAAGCGCTCATTTCTAAACTAGCAGTTCATTCACGCACCGTACACTATTAAAAGTAGTATCTTAAGTCTACAACGATTTAGCCTATTACCATTAGAGTGTTTATAGAGATTCCCATTTCAGAAAGTATAGCTACAGTTTTATGAGCACTGAGCGAATAAAGTTGCAATGTACATTCGAGAGCTTTATTTAGAAAGGCGATCAATAACAACTTTCTATTAAAAACAAAATACTTTGCGTGATAATATTATTTATTTATTTATTCATGTTATGGGCGGAACAGCAGATTTTAAGCATCTCTATATTATTATAATTATGTTCTTACTACAGCAGGTACGTTTTTACAATAACAAATATCAAAGATCCCACGCCTTTCATCCATTTTATATTACTTTATCAATTACGTAATTCTCCTCCGATAGAACAGATGTGGCCGTTCTGTAATATTGCTTTATTTGTTAGTAAATGTCACAGTATTGAATTATTAAAGATTACATTTACAAGTAGGTACTATAAGAAACTGTCGGGGTGTCTTTGTGTCATTACTTTTTAACGTTTTAGAAAAGGCGACCACAACATTTGATACTCACATCCGCATGGGGGTTAAAGTTGCAACATTTATTAAACTTGACAAAGAAAATTACTTCATTCGTCAGTTATTCGAAAAAGGCTGTGAAATTCCCATAAATCATAAAAGACGTTCATACAAAAGTTGTAGAACGTAAATTCTTCATCGAATACAAACGTTTGCAAGAACTGAGGATAGTTCGTAGTTAAGCATAATAACATTAAAATAAAAGAAACGTGACAATGTTTGTCCGCAACAATTCCTTTACACAAATCACAGCATCTCACATTTGTATAGAATAAAATCGATACTGGTAGTTCGACAAACTAAAACACAAAAACTGGTGAAGTTTGCGCCTTTGCGGAGGCAGTCCGTCAGTACTGTTTCCTGGTATATTTCTAAATCCAGATCTGGTTAGGGAACAAATGGATCCCCTTAAGTGGCGATGCAAGTCTATTACCAGAGAACTGGTTTCACAAACGGTCCACAAGACAATGCACAAAGAGTGCACAGATAATTGCTCGTCGTCACATAGTCGTCCTTCTGAAAGGTTCGGGAGCAAATCAATCTCCAAGCAAAGAGAACCTGACCTTGTATCTCTGTAGAAATTCCCCGAAGATTATAACAAAAAATGGAGACACAACAATAGCACATTCTGTTTTAACTCTTAAAAGTTAATCACAAAAATAATATTTATAACAAGAAAGAAATTTTGCCAACAAATGTTAGGAGATAGAGTGTTGAAGAGGATTATCAAAAAGATTCCCAACAACGCAAAAGAATCAAATAAATTCATTTTTCATTGGACTGTTTTCCCCGTAGATATACAAATACGACGATATATAAATAAAGATTTTGGGCAGCACTGATCCAAATATTTTTGACATTCCTAAGGGCTACCACGTTAATGAAATAAAAGTTTCAAAGTTCAAGGGGGGACGCGCCCCTGACTGCAAAACGAATTGTGCTAAATATTGTGGATGGTTGTAGGAATTACAACGTAAAAACCAGGAGTACAAACATTCACACATCGATAAAGGCCATACACTTTTATTAAGTGGTAGGACCACACGAGTGTTAGAGCTCGTTTATCCCAATGGCGTCCAGCTTTCCCAATAAAGTAACCAGAAATCGCCAATTTATTACCACTTTAAAAATATACGCAACATTAGTTATCTAGCTAATAAGAAACACCATTATGCTAGTTGATTAGGCACTATGTTAGTTGATTAGGCACTTAATTTTTGTTTATTTTTATTTCTATTATCTAGGGTTTTAGTGGTAGAGCAGGATACAGCTTGCGGGTTTTATCCTGAACTAACACCCTATGATTCTCCAGCATCATTAGTTATAGTTATGTACTTAAGTTTTAAGAATTCTAATTTTGTTTATATCTATAAGTGTTTGGAGAATAAAGGCATTATCATCATCATCATCATCATCATTTAACACCTTTGAGGCACCTATCTTTCCATTTAACACGCAAAAGATTAAACCTTATTACTGGTCATATAATTTAAGGAACTTATTGAAGAAATTAAGCATTTCCTGGCCTTCCTTCTAAATAAATAGTATTTGTACCCAAGGGGAATTATATGATTTTTAAGAAATGCTTAAATGTATTGAAATGAATTGTGGGGTAACAATAAATATTAAACACGTTTCCAAACAATTTTATTTTTTGCCCCCCCCCCCTAGCCAAAAAGCTGCTTACGCCCTTGGTTAATGGAGACACATCCAAGTTTCTCAAAGGTTCATAGAGGCGTGCCGCAAGGTTCCATTCTGGGACCACTATTGTTCTTAATATTCATCAACGATTTTTCGCTCCACCTAAAAGATACCGTCACTTGTCCCCAATATGCGGATGATACAACTCTATTGATATCTAACCAGATCCTAGACATTGCTTATGAAGAGGTGGTAGGACATTACAACTAGCGGAGAAATGGTGCACATCAAATGAATTAAAGTTAAATTCTACCCAACGATTTCGACAATCCGGGTTATGCTACCTTCCTGGGCCTTAACATAGATCCGAAATTGACGTTCAAGGAACATTTGTGTTAAGTAGCGAGGGGCAACATCTTCCTCTTCAGGTGTCTATCGGATAACGTCTCGAATCATATCTTACATATGGTATACCTATCAGTGACTCAGACCCACCTATACTATTGCAATATGGTCTGGGGTAACTGTGCAAGTGCATCGAGACTCTTTGCTCTCCAACGTCGGGCTATCAGAATTATAGCCGATCTGCACTACAGAGAGAACTGTAAAACATGTTTATTAGTTGTAGATTATTGACGCTGCCCTGCATATTTATCCATGAGCCATGTCAATGAACTCAGCCTAAAATCTGATTTGCATAACTACAATACACGGAATTGTAACAATCTTCATCTCAGGCACTACAGTTTGAAAAAGACTCACAGGAGTTTTGTCAACACGTCCTTTGAGCTTTTCAATATGCTGCCGGGTGAGGTCATAGACTTGCCATGCAAGTTACTGAAAACCAGGGTAAAGAAATTCCTTATTGAGGGTGGATTCTATAATATTAGTGAATTGAAAGCTAGTAATTTATATTCAATGTAAACTTATTATGGAAATTTCTTTTTTCTCTTATTTGACTTCTGTAAGTGTCGTTATCTGGCATGTCAACAATAATAAATATATTATTATTATTTAGACATAACAATTTCAATATCTGGCAAACATTTAATATTGTATAGGATGCGTACTGCAAAAAGCGCCAACTCTCTAGGATAATTGTTCAAAAACTACAGGGGTCTGTCCATACAGACATATGACGAACAAAACACAAACAATAGCTCATCAGTTTTTTTTATTTCTAAAAAATGCACTAAAAATAATAAATAAGCTCGCGATAAGTTCATTTCTAAAATTTGAAAAAATGAATTTCACATCTCAACGTATTACCACAGAGTACTTATCTGTGATATAGTACATATATTGAAAAACAAGTGTCACAATAGGTGTTTTCTTTTTGCACCGCCACAGGGTTAGGTAAAGTCACAATTATCACGTGATTGAAGTGCCTTGCGTCATCAGACATTTCTGCCTCAGGTTAATATATAACTTAAATAAAGCTTTTAAAACGAATAGGGTTATTGAGAACTGAGTCAAATTATTTTTATAAAACGAATGGTGTGTTATTGACAGAGCTGACTTAAGTCTACCACAACGTGCGTGCAAAAAGAAAACACCTAATGAGACTTTTTGCCGCACGAAGACCATTATTAAAATTATGTTGGCAATTCTGACATTTGACAATTCAACTTTTAAATTTCAAAATGTAATCATTTGTTGTTAGTTTCTGAATTCAACAGATAACCTATAAAGTTCTTTAACTTTGTTCCAATTTATAAACTAACCTTTAAATATCCGCAATGTAATGTAAAGTAAAATAGTGTTGTCATCAAAAAATTATAATTCGGTTGACAGTTAGTGTTGCAAACTTAAAAAAAATTAAATCCCTGTAACAGTACGGAAACAGAGCTTCTTTCCGTATCGTTTTCAGCACGGGTATAAAGCTACAACCGTCGCGAAATAGAAAAACTATGTTACTAATTAGATGACAACGTTTTAATTTTATGATAACCATCAATATAATGAAACATGCGTTCATTTTTGTACAATCTAATTTTACAAAATCAAAGCTTAATACATTAAAGATTAAAGTGCTTCCTTTTTAGAGAAGGTGTTGAAAGGTGGCAGATCGCAAATGATCGTACTCACTTCAACACACAAAAAAGGGGTGGCTGATGCCATTCGATGCAGTGGCGTGTCGTGAGGTTTAAGTTTGGAGGGGCGCAAATCGAATAAGCGCGCTGCAGGCGCCGGTGCCGCCGCAGCCCGCAGGCTAAAATTTTGGGGGTGCCACGCCGAAAAAAAAAGTCAAAAGTTGCTCATTTTAAATAAAAGTTGGAACAGCGGAATCGGAATGGATTTTACATAATGTCATAAAACACTTCACTTCACAAAATAAAGTCTACGGCACTGTCTAAGTAGAAAAATGAAAGAACAAAATATTTACACAAATTAAGCAAAATAAAATAGGTAGGTACTTAAGTCAACATCGGACAAAATGAAGCTACTTCGTTTAAAACTGTCACTGGGAATTTTTTTGCAAACTCTGAATATTTGTCTTTGTTAAAACCGGAATGACCCCGAAAAGAAAAGCGATCCTTCATCTGAGTTGTAATTGTTCTTTAATTTTAAGTTTATCGACTAACGGCAGCCTATCACAATTTATTTGAATAATATAATTTACCGTATTCATTATCACAGCCCCAACAAACAAAACGAACACAAATATTATTGTCCACAATACGGCAATCGCGCACTCGGCATGAACATACATACACACACAACGGCAAACGATATACTGCCTCCGCCGGGGCCGCTAAAATGACGCGGCCTCATACCACGTTACGATCGTGTATCATCCTGTGTGTTTCGGGCTGTTTCGTATGCTTTTCAAATGCTAAACTGCCGGGCGCTGGTTTCGGGCACCGAGACTTATTCTTATTAGCAAAGTAATAATCCTGGGTGCGCGAAACTATTATTAGATGAATGAGATGATAGAAGTAGACTAGATATTTAGTTTTTTGTTGAAATTTAGAAATTTTATTTGGTTTAGTTAGTATGTATGTATCAATTTAGAAACATTTAAATTGTGGTACGTTATTAACAATCCTTAGGAGGGGCGCGCGCCCAAGCGGCCTTATAGAGCAACCGCCACTGATTCGATGGTAAACTGGTTCGCGAAATCGCGTTGGTGTAAAAACAAAACAATAAGGCCATTAGTCCTAAATTAATGTATTTACACATAAAAATAAATAACACCACTAATATTTACACAGCTTAACACTAAATTGGAGTATAAACAAAAACACTGCCATTACCGCATCGGACGGCATATCATGGCTGAATCTGAACATAACATAATATGAATCAGTTCCTTACACCACGCGCGACATGTGCACATATGTGTGGTGCAAGGTGTGTTGCCTAAACAACAGCAATCATTACAAAATTAATAAAACCTTAAATCTATACACACCCCCCCTTGAAATCCCTTGAGGATTTCAACAAGTACAAACATCCATAAAAATAGTAAATATTTGAAAGAAAGAAATGAAACATGTAAGCCTACGAATAAACAAAACTACAAAGTTACAAAATAATATTAACCTAAATACTGCTTACACTAACTTCCGTGCCAATGGCAACAAAAAAAACACATCCTTAAACGTCAGGCAGCACGCACAAGCGATGCACAGACCGGCGCACTATGGTCCCACCTGGTAACCTTATTGAGGCTGCACGAAGCACATTGTCAGCACCGCGATGTAGCCCAGTTACTACGCCTAGGCGCCATTGAAGAGGTGGAAGGTCGTCGTCCTGCAATAGCACGATGGAATTGATGTGGAGGAGATCAAGGATATTCCTGCTCCATTTTTGCCGTCTTTGGAGTTCTGGCACGACTTCACGTTTCCAGCGCCTCCAAAAATGTTGAGCCAGCAGTTGCGCTCTTTGGAAGATGGAAAGCCTGTTCTCTCGTACCGGCAGGTAATTGTGGTCGGGCACTGCAGCCAATGGTCGGCCCACTAAGAAGTGTCCAGGGGAGAGAAGGACAAGGTCGTCGGGATCAGAAGAAAGGATTGACAGTGGTCTCGAATTTAAGATTGCTTCGATCATGGTCAAAGTAGTATACAAATGTTCAAATGTGAGGTTTGCATTACCCAGAATGCGTTTTAAATGGGTTTTAACAGATTTAACCGCACTCTCCCAAATACCACCTTCATGTGGAGAGCGAGGATTAATAAACTGCCACTTAATCGATTTTGAAGTTAAAAAATTAATTATCGTTTTATTCGACTCTTCCCCGTGTAAGATGGAGTATAAAGAGTCTAACTTTGTTTTAGCGCCACGAAGGTTAGTGGCGTTATCGCTAGACATACAGCTTGGC
Organism: Pyrocoelia pectoralis; assembly: GCA_036250285.1. NCBI lineage: Eukaryota > Metazoa > Arthropoda > Insecta > Coleoptera > Lampyridae > Pyrocoelia > Pyrocoelia pectoralis. The sequence goes on from CM070075.1 coordinate 14,576,394, forward strand.
ATACCTCTGCGCGATGTGAATCGCTTCAAACAATTCAGGAAGGCGTCCGTAGACAAGGAAGTGACTAATTCCAAATGTGTGGCACGAGTGACCATACAAATGAACACGCATATGTATGCCTTTGATATTCGTGCCCCGCGTGTGCTTCTGTCCTTTACACCAATAGGGCCGGCGTAATCTAAGCCAACATTGTAAAATGGATATACCGTTTCCAACCGAGTTTCAGGCAAATTACCCATGAGCGGATGCTTGACTACGGGGCGGGCCTTAAAACAAGGTACACATCTTCGTAGAAGCCTTTTAATGTGGCACAGCCCCCCAATGGGCCAAAAACGTTCTCGGATATGAGCTAGCAGGAGTTGTGCGCCACCGTGCAACAATTCTTTGTGACCATTCAAAATCACAAGTTCAGTGAATCTGTGTTGCTTTGGAAGAATTAGCGGATGTTTCTTGTTAAAGGGAAAATCTGAATTGGTTAGTCTACCACCAACGCGTAGACAACCCGCCTCATCCAGGAAGGGATTGAGGGCCTGAATGCGTGAGTTCTTAATGACTCCGTTATTTTTGAGAGACTTAATCTCGTCAGCAAATGAATTAGCCTGACAAAGCTTGGTAAGCGCTGTCAAAGAGCTCTGGAGTTCGATGACGGATAAATTGCCGATACGTTTTTTTGCACTTCGGCAGTTATGACTGAAACGTAGAACATAAGCGAGAGTTCTTTGTAGTTTTCCGAGAGAGGAAAATTTATCGAAAATGGAGTTGTCAGCCGAATTTGTAGCAGTCAGGACAACGGTACCTTTGAGCTCAGTAGTCCCATGTGAATCAGGACTGAAATCACAAAGACAACCGAGGTTATTTCGAAAGAGAAAGTCAGGACCCTGAAACCAAGTTCGGTTATTCTTCAGGGTCGCAATGCTGGAACCGCGTGACACTAAATCGGCTGGATTGTTAGAGGTTGACACATGGTGCCAGTGTTGAATGTTAGTGCATTCCTGTATGACGGCAATGCGATTAGCAATGAAGATATTGTATTTGTTCGGGGCAGAATTGATCCAATTTAAAACGATTTTGGAATCTGACCACAAGAAAATGTTATGAAAGCGAACATTGAAGATGTTGACGACTTTAGCACACCATTCCGCCAGTAACACGGCAGCGCAAAGCTCTAAACGAGGAATGGAAACTGTGTGCAGAGGTGCAACCTTGCCCTTGGAGAATAACAGAGTGCAAGTCACGTTGCCATTCGCAGAGCAACAACGCAGATAGAAGCAGCAACCATACGCGGTAGCGCTACTGTCACAAAACCCGTGTAGCTCAATCTGATCAGCAGAGGACGGGATAACGCAACGAGGAATCTTGATCACATTCAAATGATGTAGTTGCACCTTAAAATCGGCCCACTTGGACATCAATTCGGACGGGATAGGATCATCCCATGCAATACCAGATTGCCAAAGCTTCTGGATTAGAAGTTTCCCTAGAATGATGAGAGGAGAATAAAAACCCAATGGATCGAAGACCTTGGCGATAATAGATAAAATTTTCCTTTTAGTAGGAAGGGAGCTGTCATTTGGAATATCGACCTTACAAAATAAAAGGTCATTCTCAGAGTCCCAATGGAGCCCTAGAGTTTTAGAGTCGGACCGTTCACCAATCGGAACGGTGAAGAATTCGGCGTCGTCGGAGCTGGACGAAGCTAAAACTTCCTGTTTATTTGATAAAAACTTCCGTATCGTCAGACCAGCAGCAGATAGTATAGAAGACATTTCTTGCCTTATTCGAATGGCGTCTTGAATACAGTCGGTTGAGAATAAGAGGTCGTCCATATAGAAATTCTTTTATATAACTTTAGCAGACTCAGGGAAAGAATCCTTATGTAAATCAGCAATATGATTCAGACAGCGAGTGGCTAGGTAACTAGCAGAAGCAGTCCCGTAAGTGATTGTATTCAATCTATAAATGTTGAGGGGTTTCTCGGGATTGTCTCTCCAGAGGATATGCTGAAATCTACGGGATGCAGGATCTACATTGATCATGCGATACATTTTGGCGATGTCACCACAGAGAGCGACCTCGTGTGCACGAAAACGTAATAGGATATCAAACAAATTGTCTTGAACTTGAGGGCCAACAATCTGAGCGTCGTTAACAGAGATATTCGTGGACGTCGTTGCGATCGCATCGAAAACGGCGCGCAACTTCGTAGTCAAGGAAGACTGCTTAAAAACAGCGTGATGGGGGAGAAACTGCGGAGGTATATCCGTTATGTTCACAGGACCATCAAGCGTTTCTATGACCTGAGCGTCAGCAGAGGAATGGCTCTCAACGTCCGAAATTTTGGTCATGTGACCCAGAGATTCGTATTCCAACATGAATTGTGAATATTGCCTTAGAAGACAGGGATCTCTGTGAAGACGTTTCTCTAAGTGGAGGAACCTTGCTTCGGCGATGTGTTTGGAATCACCGAGAAGCAATAATTTTGAATTGAAGGGGATCGAAACGGTAAGGCGACCAGTTTCGTCCGACTGAATAGTGTTGAGAAAGTGATTCTCACAAAATCTTTCCTGTGTCGAAAGTAAAGATAACCTTGACATAGGCCTGGGATTATCCAAGTCCCAAAACTTGGTCAGTGCTTGATGCAAATCGGTATTGTGTTCATCGTTCTGGGCGGTCGTGTGGTAACAACCTGCCGTAACACCACAACCTAGGGTGTTTGGCAGATCGCCAGCGACAATCCAACCGAGAAGGGTATTTTGTAAAGTAGGCATCGAGGGGCCTAAAGAAACCTTTCGAGGTAAAGTTAGCTTGTGATACATAGCCGACCCGATCAAGATGTCGATGTCGCCTGGCTGATTGTAATACGGATCAGCGAGGCGTAAATTAGGAGGAATGTCCAAAAGGTCTTTGTTGAACATAACTCGCGGAAGCTGCTCCGTAATTTTAGGAACTACTAAACAGTGGATGCCGGACTTGAAACGTCCCGTTGTGGAGTGTAGCTCCACAGAAGTGTACTTAGAACAGGTCGACACTGCTTCGTTAACGCCCTTGAGGGTAACGTTGATTGAATTGCAAGACGAATTCAATCTTCTTTGAAGGTTTTCGGACATTAAATTGTTTTGTGACCCCGAGTCGAGGAGACCCTTAACCATGATAGACTTGTCTCCACTGACGACATTTACTTGCACAGTGGAAAGCAGTACCTCCGAGGCTCTTGAGAAACCACATATTGAAGAACTGGTGGGGGTCTCGGTAGCCTCAGCCGCTGGAGCACCTGACTGAGCAGGCATGGCAGCAGCATTGGAATCAGAAGCGCAACTAGACTCACTTTGGCGCGGAGTAGCCGCTCGACCGGGTTCATGCCCTGCATTATTTGAACTCGCGGCCCTGAAGCAAAGTAAACTGTTGTGCCGTTGGTTGCAATTTTTGCAGTTCATAGTGGAAGTGCATTTGGCCTTGGTGTCATGACGGAGACACACAAGACAAAGCCGCAAAAATTTGGCCTTTTGAAACCGAGCCTTGGCCGATAAGGCCAGAAAGGACGGGCAATGATTTAAGAAGTGAAGCTCCTTGCACAAAGCACAAGAGTGCGTAGTTTGAGCCAAGGTGTAGGAACCTTTTGAACTGACTCTTTTCAAGGAGTTTGAAGCAGAGGCCTTCGTGACATTGGACGTGTCATCGATAATGTTGCATTTGTTAGATAAGAATTTAGCTGTCTGTTCGGCATTGGGAATTCTCCTTGGAAATTGTTTGGCAAAATCCGTAGCGGTGATAGGGTCTACCTTATTTTTGACGATATATGCCAAAACGGCATCCTTGTATTCTTGGGGCGACATATCCTCATTATCTATAGTACGCAAATGTTTAACAAGGTTATTGTAAAATTCCCGCAGTTGCGTATCCTTAGTGATTCTTGGTGCTTCAAATAACGAATCAAAATGACTGAAGATAAGCAATTTTCTATTGTCGTATCTTTCTTTTAAAAGATCGATAGCAATAGAATAGTTTGCTTCGGAAGGTTTGATCTCGCTTAAAGTTTGCAAGGCAGGACCCTTTAAGCAGTTTTTCAAATATAAAAATTTTTCGATTTGAGATAGGTTTTCGTTTGAATCGACTAGAGCCTGAAAGGATTCAAAGAACGCTCTGAAATCTTGATAATCACCTGAGAAAGTCGGAAGGTTAATAGTGGGAAGCTTAACATTTTCCTTAGACTTACTCGCGGTAGTAGAACGAGTACTATTTAAACTTTCGTTTGAAAGCGATCTAGTTTTTTGATCATATTTGTCAATTAAGGACTGAGCAGTCACCGAGGTGGACACGAAATCCTTGTAAAATTGGGAAAGTGTTGGAAAATCGCGCGCTTCACCTCCGCAAAGGGACATTTGCTCTGACACTGATTTGTAATCATTCAACGTTGGCTTGAATAATTCAAATTCAAGCTTTAATTGTTGCAACTCAATTTGGGATATTTCGTCGTCAACCGAGTTAATAAATTCATTGAAATTGCTAATTTGCTCTAAAATATTTTGAGCTCTGACTGACAGTAATCTGAAGTCTTTTGACTTTGGAGCCATCATGAATTGTTTGAAGCTTATCACTACACAAATGGTAAATAAACGTATAAAGCAATAACGTAAAAATATTTTGTAGTAACTCAATAATTCTCCTAAATACACAAGAAATTCTCGAATTTTAGCTGTAATCAAGCGTAACTATTTAAATCAAAGTAACAAAATAAGCAACCTAACGGTTTCTTTCAACTTGACCCTCATTAAGTGTAATATGAAACGCTACAACACGTGTGAGAATGCAGTGAAATAAGCAACCCCGTAAGATAAAATACTTAAGTTACACATTTCCCCTATATATGGAGTATAACACATTTTGTATGTATTTATAAATAGAACTGTCGCTCAAATAGTTTTGAGACCACGTAAAACATAAATGGATATAATATAGGGTGTAGGTTAAATAAGGAAACATATATCTTACTTGGCTGGCGCATGTGGGACGCTTCATGGAGTAGACTTCTTCAGCGTCCGTTGCAATTACCGGAAATTAAAAACTGCGTGTAATAACCATATCCGGCTCGAAGGACCAATTGTTGAAAGGTGGCAGATCGCAAATGATCGTACTCACTTCAACACACAAAAAAGGGGTGGCTGATGCCATTCGATGGTAAACTGGTTCGCGAAATCGCGTTGGTGTAAAAACAAAACAATAAGGCCATTAGTCCTAAATTAATGTATTTACACATAAAAATAAATAACACCACTAATATTTACACAGCTTAACACTAAATTGGAGTATAAACAAAAACACTGCCATTACCGCATCGGACGGCATATCATGGCTGAATCTGAACATAACATAATATGAATCAGTTCCTTACACCACGCGCGACATGTGCACATATGTGTGGTGCAAGGTGTGTTGCCTAAACAACAGCAATCATTACAAAATTAATAAAACCTTAAATCTATACAGAAGGAGAACTGAAATTCTGTCTTTTAAGATATTTTCCTTTTAAATTAGATAAAATTATATCCATTTGTATATTGGTAATGGATTGATAATGGTTCAGTATCTCCTCTGTCAGCAACGGGTCGTAACTAATGATTGCGTATTGATTAGTTAATTTACTCGTTGCTAGTTCGCATTATAATGGACTTGGTTTGAATTTGATCATTTTGATTATATCCGCTGTACAACGGAAATGCGTCATTTTTCAAAACTGTACTAAACATAAAACAAAATCTTGCAGTATTGTTTATTCGATGAAGTTTAATGCCTATTTTGATTACAAAGTTAAACGTACAGTACAACTGACTGCATCTGTTCCCATTATTTCTCGTCTTACATAATCTACGGTTGAGAAATGGGCCTATTTTACGTTTTGGAAGACTACAACAAAGGATAATTGAGTTTTAGTATCCTAAATCAATCTATATTTTGGAAAGTTATACGCGTAACTTGCATCAAATAATTGGTACCTACCTGTGAAACTTTCCTCACATAATTCATAACGGGAAACGGTTTCCTCATAAACTTTAAAACAATTATTATTGACAGTATTGAAGACTTTAAATTATATCAACTTGTCTAAACTTTGAATTGGTAGATATACAAAGATTATTGTTCAAGCATACACAAGTTGTTCACTAAATCGTCTAAATGTTGTGCCACAAATTCAATTTATTTATACATTTTAATAACGCAATCGCATAATCACATAGTTTTCTTTTTATTCCGCACTCATAAATTTTATGAAATATTTTGATTTATTAACGTTGGGTATGTAAACATGTCATAGGAATATCATTCACCACGTAAAATGGAATTCACATCCTCTTTCTGTACGTTGTACTATTTGTTCATAGTATTACTATTGATTCTTTCTCCATTGTAATACTAACAATAGTTGCATGTTCTGTTTCTTTTTTATATACATAGTTTGACGTTCGAAAGGTGTATTATCGAAACAAGGGGGTTTAAAACTTCCATTTACATGTTTGGGATTTACTATACGTAAACATTCTAACAGCTCAATAACTTACAACGTCGCAATTCTGAAACGTTTTTTATACACTCAATCCTTTTTTCATCAGGAAACCCTGCCGGAAGTACGACTATCTAAATTTGTTGTATCAGTCTTCCCTCCGGTACATCTAGTTTGAATCTATATACAGGGTGATTCATGAAGAAATAAATACATGATTCTATTCTATACCAAGGCTTATAATAAACCTTGATTCTATACAACATCGTAAAACTACTCCCGCCTGTCCGTCCCCCTACTTTCCACCTTTTCCGTCCTTTCTAGCACTTCCTTCATCCATCCCGGATTTCAGTTCCCTGTTAACAATGAAACTATACCGAAATTTGTCGGGCGTTAAGTAAGGTGTAAAATTTAGTGTATTTTATGTAAAAATGGAATAAAACAGGTTCCAGAGCTGTAGCTCCAGTAATTTTTAAGATATCTAGAGAAATACGCAAAATTTATCTATACAAGGTGGGCCATTGAAAAGGAAACGCGCCTGTTTTGGGACACTTAGACTACTTCCTTAAAAAAACACTCGAACTGGTCGATTCTTGACTTTTGGTGTAAAACTTGACATTGACACATCAACCCCCTAGCCCCATCAACCCCCTAGCCCCAGCAACCCCTAACTCAAGAATTTAAATAGGGAAATGGGGTCGACCCCTCATTTGAAGCGTTTTTCAATCCTCTATGCGACAGCATGGCCGAATTTAATTTTATTCAATTTTTAGAGAATCAAGAGACCTTTAAAATGTGCGTCACTCGACCAGCTTACCGTAATTGTTGTTTTTGTTGGGGGTTGTTGGGGCTAGGGGGTTGACCTCACAAAGTCAAATTTGACATCAAAATTTCCCATTCAAAAGGTCAAAGGTGGCGTGTTTTAGGATTTTTCCTAAACAACAACCCCATCTTAGTTAATCTAGAGGGTGCTTTTCATGGGGACGAAAAAAAATTGAATAAAAATAATTTCGGCCATGCTGTCGCATGGAGAATTGAAAGACGCTTCAAATGAGGTGTCGCTCGATCCCTTTCCCTATTTAAATTCTTGAGTTAGGGGTTGCTGGGGCTAGGGGCTTGATGGGTCAATGTCCAGTTTGAAATCAAAAGTTGTCCCCCAAAAATCAAAATTCGACCTGTCCGAGCATTTTTTTAAGAAAGTAGTCTAAGTGTCCCAGAACATGCATGTTTCCTTTTCAATGGCCCACCCGGTATATATTATATAAAAAGAAAAGCCTTGACTCACTGACTCATCAACGCTCAGCCCATACCCTTGGACCTAGATAGCTGAAATCTTGCACAGAGGTTCCTTTTATGATGTAGACAAAAGATAAGGCCGGATATTTCGAAATATAACCCCTAAGGGGGTAAAATCAGGGTATGACACTTTGTATGGAAAACCGTCATGTTTTAAGTCAAATCCATAAAAATTGCTATTTGGACTTTCGGTTAGAAGTTAAGAAAGATGTACGGTTAAACCGCTTGACCGATTTGAATCAAAATTGGCAAAGATGTAAATGGAAACCCAAGGACAGACGTAAGGGACGGATGTAGAGTACTTACCGTTGTAATCGAAGTCTACGCCGATGAAGTCACGGGCAACAGCAAGTTTTTTTAAAAATAAACGGAACATATGTTTTAACGAAATTAAGTTTTCCGTATTTCGCTAGATATCTTAAAAATTACTGTAGCTACAGGTCTACAACTTGTTTTATTCCATTTTTACATCACCTACACTAAATTTGACACCTTACGTAACGCCCGACAAATTTCGGTACAGCTTCATTGTAACGGGGGAATTGAAATTCGGGGAAAATCTTTCGCTAGCTGTAACTCGTTAACGAGGCAATGAAGGACCTATGTTGATATGAACTTTTTTTCTTATTTTTAGATGCAGATTCACCTGCAGAAGTTTTTCCGTTTCTTCATGAAGCGCCCTGTATAAAATGGATGATTTATAGATTCTATATACTACATGAATTGCCATAATCATAATTGCAATAACTCGATGACAAATTAAGTTATTTTGTTGCTACACTCAGTGGTAGTTTTTTATAATCAACCAATACCTTTTCTTAAAATTTATCCCCAATGACAAAATCAAGATTTTGCCCAAATTCGTCCCCTTGCATGAAGAAGTTGGAAGTATAAACTTAGAAATGGGTTTATTTGCTTTATCTGGGTATTCACTTTCTACGTACGAAAGGGTTATTAAATAGCGAGCCAAAAAACCGACTTCTAACCTTACAGAAGCAGGACAAAAAGGGTGGCCGTGCCAATAGGGTTTAAAGATTGTGAGTTGCTCACAAATCTAATACGATCACCACAATTAAAGGATAAAGTGCAAGTAGGCTGTTGTGGTTATTCTGGGGGTTGTTGTTTTTGTTTATTGGATGTCATGGAAACCAAAGTTTTGCAATCATTTGACCTTAAACCAAAATATTGGTTTAGATATGTAGATGACGACATCTTTTCGATTTGATCACATGACTCACAAAATTTAAGCAGTTTCCGATCTCATTTGAACAACATTAATATCAACATTGAGATTACAATGGAAACCAATACCTCACAACCATCTCTGGATTTATTAAAGGTACAACAATAGAAATTTTGAAAAATTGAGTGAATAATAGGGATGCAATGAACATTTTAGTTGTTCGAAAGTCACAAAACTGCCAGATTATACACATGTCAAAGAAACTCTAGTTTTGTAACTTACTATGTATGTAAGATGAACGGTATAAAGTGTTTAACAAAGATTAACGTGACAAATACATTTAACTATCCTTTTAAAATTGACCATAATAACCATTGTATAATGTTAGAATGTAGTTATAACCATCGACATATAGAAATGGACTGCGCGTGGTTATGCTAAGCCGGGATACTGTAGGTGAGAGAGAGGGTAAACGTGGAGGCCTAGTTCTAGCTTTATCTGTCGCGTATCTATTGGTTGCAGCATTTGCATGGGAATGCAGCGACCAATAGATACGCGACAGATAATGCTAGGGGAATGCAGCGACCAATAGATACGCGATAGATAAAGCTAGAACCAGGCCTTCACGTTTGCCCTCTCTGTCTCCTGCAGTATCCCGGCTTAGCATAACCACGCGCAGTCCATTTCTATATGTCGATGGTTATAACATTCAAATTTTCTGTGCAAATTTTCTTATTTAAAGTAAAGAATTTTAAGAAAAGTACGTTTACAGGAAACCTATACATAGTAACTGCTAATTACATGCCAACTCTTCATCGAAAATAACTAAAATTCCATAATACAAACGTTTATCGTCAGAGATCATTGCGTTTAACTGAAAACTATAATCAAAATTAGGAGTTCAATAATAATCTAAATACTACTGTACAACAAAATGGGTATAAACTACATCAAATTAACAACGCCGTTATGAAAAAAGTTCATCAAAATACTACCAGCAAAGATAACGAAAACCACTAATGGTAACTTACATTAAAGGCGTTACTGATAAAATTTTCAAAGGATGTGTTTAGTTTAGAGTAATTTTTGAAGAGATCATAATTGCTGCTTCGTTATTCCTAACAGAAGAGTTTCTGAGCATAAGTTAGCTGTTAAGCAATAAAACATATCTTCTTCATGTAGTTGAAACTGATCTCAAAATTGACATTTACAACTTCATCCAGCCGATACATTAGAAACGAGAACCATCCGAAAAGCAACCGAGATCGAAAAGACACCAAATTCTCTCAATAAACGAAATGGTGAACAACCACTACCACCGATTCCGTCGTTCACAAAATTCTTGCACCTCATTTCAAAATTCTCGAAATTCATCAATAGCAAATGTCTTCATCCATCTATCAACGTTCCAAGTAGCATAGGCACGACGACAAGCACGTATGCTAAGGTCTGTTGATAACACTCAATAACTTAAGATCAAGAGACGCTATCTCATGCTGATTAAACGTCAGAATTTGAAAAAGTTTTGTGGACAAAATCCAGAAATTATATATAAAGATATCAAAAATCCCTGGAAATCTAAACCAAAAATAATATATTTAATTATATTCAACAAGAAAGAGTGCCAACTAATTGTCTCCGTAAGTATTTTAACCAACCAAATAATAGTATCTTCATTTACAGTGTTGTAAATACGAAAGAGACATTCAAAAAGGTGTTTACAGAAACAATAGTTTAATCCACACAAACTTTACATAAAGTCTGAAAATAAAACAGTTAATGTACGATTTGCTTACACAACTATCTCAAGCGTTGTGTTAATCGTAGGTTTGATTATTCCCCAACAACAAAATTTGGCATTATGAAAATACGTTCTTCTCCTTAGTTCCCTTCAAGTTTCCTTTGTTTTATAAAGAATAGGAAACGAAATTCACGTGAGACACTTAGTGTTGATTATATTTCCAGGGAAGAGCGACCAGTATTATGTTTCAGATTATGATCACTGACCTCAAGAGTTCAGTGATTAATGATTATGATATTGGTCAATGCAACGCATTAACCTCTCCTTCTTTACAATGTATGCACTTATAGCTTTATTCTTTAGTAAGTTTCACTTTTTAACAGTGAGTATGGACAGTCTCATCATTTACAGTAAATTAGTACCTATACATAAATTGAAAAGCACTAATTACATATCGATAAAGCGACAACAAAAATACTAAAGGTTAGTGAAGTACCTAATTAATAAACAAGTGAATCGATTTTGTTGTTAAATTAGAGCATTATATTATTATTCCGTATCATGCTTTCGCGGGATAAATTAGAAAATTGTTGATGTAACTAATTTATTAACCCCAATCAGGGGTAGAACAGAATTCCCGAAATTTGAAAGTATCTCTTTAACACTTTCCCTACACATAAACCGCATGTTTATATATTTATTAAATATATTACGGTTTACGGAACACTCTCTATTCTATAGAACAAACAAAAAGTATATTTTTTATGTAGGTAGGTATGTGTATTTATATACACCATCATAAATTAAAAACCACCAGTATCTAAATCAATGCTCATAAACTTTTCCTTATAAAAGTCACCCAACTCTTAATTTATGTTCAATTGTAGTTAGGTTCAATAAAACCATTTGCAATAGTATTGTCAGATTTGCATATTATTATTCATATTTTATGGGGCAGTAACACGCAACGAAAGTGTTAAAAATATGTAAATTGATCTTGATAATTTACTTAGAACAAATGTTAACTATTGTTTAGCCGTAATGTGCTTTATTACCTGCAAATTTTTATGTATCCATTAACGCCATGTTTATAAGGAAGAAAATCGTTAAATGGGAAATAGGGAAATATAATGAATGAATATTGCAAATATGCAAAATAATTTTCGCTATTACGACAGGAGCGTAATCGAATTTATTCTGCACTTTTATCGTTTCCTTCACTTGATCCGTAACTGAATTAACACTATTTTGCAAAATTCGTAATTTCAAACTCACGCGGGAGTTTTAGATCCACTGCCATTTTCATAAGCCATTGATGTGAAATATATGAAAAGCAAAACGTAGAAGGTTCCACTAACTTTTATTGACGTGAAAATTGCCTTTTTCCTACCATCATAATCGTCATCCATACGCACAAAAAACCTTGAAATAGTACTAATACACAAAGCAGTTCAATTCTGAACACTACAGCATACATGAATATTTTGTGAGGGTGATCGAAAATAAGTCAATAAAAAAAGTTGAAATGTATGGCTGTCATTCAGAAAGCTGAAACGATTCAAAATTTAAAAACGAAACATTTCTATCAGGAGATAATTTTCCAGTTAACTGACATCTTCATTAACTATGAAGAAGTTTCCTGAAAAATTAAAATATATGAAGGTAAATGTTCAGTTGTTCACACTGCTTTCTGTAACAATTATACTCTTATTCTGAATGTTTATACAGCTTAATTTGTTTACAAATTTACTTAAGATAGTCATGATGTAAATGTATATAGTACAGATACTGGATGTACTTTAATTAATTAATATCCTTAAAAGTATTAGTTAAAAATTTGTAACTGAAGCAAATGATGTAGATATCTTATTTCCAGTTTTCATTTTAAAGCAGTTATTTACGTTCGTTAAATATAAATTTGTATAATTGGAAAGACGCAAATTTAATTAGTTAGTCTATTCAAGATTCAATTAATTCAGTCTTGGCTCAGGTGCTCAATTTACTTTTAATTTGGTTTTCTTGCGATACAAATAATTCTTTCCAATTCTAAAAATCGTTTTATTCTCCTTTTTACATTGACAGTATTTAAAGACGCACTCAATTAATACACATCTCCATTATTATTGTATAGGTATGGGATTAACAGCATAACTATCTTTCAGTCTTAAACACCTGGAGTTTTTGAGCTTACCTTTAACGGAAATTAACTGCGCCGTCTATTTTTATTTCTATACAAAGTGTACAAAGTAACCATTTAACTAATTAAATACTTTAAAGACACCTTTCATGCACACTCGAGGCGCTTAAGCACGTTATGAAAGATTTGTTAATTAATAACAAGTAAGAATACAGTCACAATATGAAAACCAAACGCAAAGACATCTTAACAATAAAAAAACTAAAGAGAATGATTAATCGGTATTCGGTAGTAAGTTTACGGACTTTTCGCCCCCGCCGTTTCGCCCCCGACCGTTTCGCCCCCGCCGTTTGGTTCCCAGCCGTTTCGCCCCCGAAGTTTTACCTCTAGCTTTAGCCAGCTTTAGCTGTTTCCAGTTGAACCGCGGGGAGGTAGCTAGTAGGATTTCTTCAACTGTTTTGTAATTTTTTTTTGTTTTTTGGTGTTTGTATATTAATTTTAGAAATGTTTAGTTATTTAGTAGATGCATATAAAGAATCTCTTACGCGCAACCGGAATAAACTCAAAATTCAAAGTTGTACGCAATGCCACGCAAATAATCAATCACTTGACGATGTTCAAAATCTTCAACGATTCTTTTCACACGAGCTGATATTGCGACGTACTTTTTATTTCTTGGATTTCCTTGATTTCCAGCAATCAGTTGTACTATTTCGTAGTTATGAATACCTTGCTGTTTCTGCAAACATTCAATAAAACGAAAAATATTAGGAAATTGCGAGCCACAAGTTTCTTGAAAAGCGCGGTGCCATCCTTCCAAGTGATTATTCGTGCGATGTTGGCCGTTAAGAGTGCGTTGATAGACATTCCAAAGCTGAGTTGGAAAATTCGGAATTTGACGTCCACGACGTAGTCTTCGACCAATATATGCATCTTCGAAGTAATTAGCTATAGGTACAGCCTCTTCAGGAAATCCTTCGCTTTCAACTAATTCAGCGAATGCATCGCTTACGTTATCTTGAGGAATAAATGCCAAAGCGGGAATCATTCTGATCCAACGAGCGAACTCGTGATCATTTTCGTATCGAGCTTTGAGACCTTCAGTTTGAACTTTTCTCCAGACGGATTGCGATAAAAGAAAAAAACATCCCGTCTTTAAAATACCTGGAAATTCCAATTCAAATGCTTGAATGGCAGCGAGTTCGAAATCCGTCATAAGTAGAGTTGGCTGCAGTCCAGGTTGCAAACGTTTCAATTCTTGCACTAGAGGTACAACGGCATGGTGCGGTACTAAACGTACCATCTGCAAACCACTCTTCACTTTGGCCCAAAAGATGAAGGTTGTCTCTAGTTGAAAAGATCAGCATCCTTCCAGGCGTAAGTTGATCCATACATCAGAAACTGTTGCACTTGACCATCAATCACAATTTCACTAAACACTCCAGGAATCAACAAGTCTTGGATATTTCTTGGAAGCGCAGGTGCTCCTTCAACTCGTCTGATTCTACGGATAGTTTTCTTCAACGAACCCTTTTTTGGCATAATTGCAGCAACATCTGCGTGTGCTTCTGCCATGACGTTTGCAATAATCTGCTGTGGTGTCTCCTGTGTCGTCGTAGCACGCTCTTTTGTAGTACCAACCAAACGAATAGCTGCTGGCCTGGCAGCTTATGCTGCATGATTATGTTGTGTAGCGATTTTCACAACATTACCATCTCTGCCGTCTGTCCATACTCGTCCCTTGCAGCTTGACCGATGTTCGCACACCCATATCCCATGTTCTTCATTTTTTGTTTTTTTGGAGAAAACATAAATATGGTTTTCATGAACAAGTTTTCGCTTGTTTCGGTTTGACAAAACGTACTCCGCCATTTGTAGAAATTGAACTGAATTATATAGTAGTCGTAATAAAACACACACTAGTTTAGTCAACAATATAATGATTAATGACTAATGACATCACTGGCTTTGTACTTATAGCATTTTTGAATGTAATTTACCCCGTCCACCAGTGAAATCCCACTAATGGGAAATTGAGTACAATTTCTTAGAAAGTGATTAGCATAATGGCAGGTAACAGTTTTTTAATTACCTCATTAGTCATTACAAATTTCTGTTGAAGTATAGGTACCTATACCCTCAATACCTATGGAAGAATTTTTCAACTAAAAATAACTATTGTTGTTATGTAGTTAAATAGAGGCAATTTGAAAAGAATCGTTGAAGATATTGAAAATTGCGTGGGATTGCGTACAAGTTGTAATTTTGAATTTATTCCGGTTGCGAGTCAGAATATAGATGTTAAAAGATTTCCGTATATGTATCTACTAAAAAACTAAAATTAAAAAAAAACAAACACCAAACACAAAAAGAATAAAAAATTTTAAAAAAAAACCGGTTGCAGAAATCGTGGTTCAACTGGAAACAGCTAAAGCTGGCTAAAGCTAGAGGTAAAACTTCGTGGGCGAAACGGTTCGGGGGCGAAACGGCTGGGGGCCAAACGGAGGGGGCGAAACGGTCGGGGGCGAAACGGCGGGAGCGAAACGTCCATATGCGGGCGGTGTAAAGGTACCCTTGAATCTAATGTTCAGCGAATAGACGTGGGATCGAAATGTTATTTTATTATATAGGTGGGGGTGGGGGGGGTAGATACAATGGAGTGGTAAAAGCAGACGGCATAATAATGTTCATGACTAAACATATTTAGCCAGTTTAATTCTCGAAGTTGATGAGAAACCTTCTCATATTTTTTAATTCCAAAGATCAGCTTTATACAACTATTTTGTATTTTTTGTATCCTGCGTTTAGTCTCAGCAGGTAAAGGGAGCGTAAATTGAGTCACATAAATTAAACTGTGAAAGCACTAAAGATTCGCAAACAACTGTTTTGGATTTTTTGGATAGGAAGTGGCGCATCCAAAATCAAACCTACGTTCTTTGCCCCTTTTTTGATCTGAATCTTTTCGTTTTCGAGTGCTATACTTGGATAGATATCAAGAAATTGTTCCCTAAGTTTTGGTGGTCCAAAGATCAGCAATTCAGTTTTTGATGGATTTAGTTGTAAGAAATGATTTTCAGCCAATAGCGTTTAGATCCTCTCGAAACTTATTAATGGCTTCAGCGGCTGCCTTTAGATTGAATGATTTATAGACTTGGGTATCATCGGCATAAAAATGGCTGTTGCAGTATTTTGTAATCTGTTGTAATCTATGGATGTAAATACAAAATGGCAAAGGAGTGGAACTCCAGATGGCAAATCTTGCCGTTCTGATATCAAGTCATCGACTTTCACTGCTTGTGATTGGCCAGGAACATGATTCAAATTATCGTAAAGCATTTTCTTTTATCCCGATATATTTCAATATCGCTAGGAGTATGCCGTGATTCGGTGTATCAAACGCCTTGGAAAAGTCCAACAAGCCAAAAAGCGTTAATTGCTACCCGTCAGATGCTTGAAGGATATTGCCGATTATGCAAGTTAAAGCAGTTCCGCAGCTAAATCTTTTTCGAAATCCTGACTAAGTACTAGGGTAACATCTTATTCGTTGTGAGATATTCTCTAATTTGCTCATAAATAACTTTTCCTATTATTTTCGATATTGTTGCTCTTAACGAACTATGGTCCTAAAGCTGGCTTGTTTTTGGAATTGGTATGACTAAGGTATGCTTCCAGAGACTTGGAAAAGTGCCTCCAAGAAAGCAGGAGTTTACAATGTTTGTAATTAATGGTATGATGTAAGGAGAGCACTTTTCAGAACACTTAAATTAATTCCATCAGATCATTTTTCTACGAACTTTTTTGAACTTTAAATGATCATATCTTGGCTTCTTCTGAACTGATTGCGATGAAATAAAGACTCCATTCTTCCCAGGACCTTAAAGAATCAAAATCGGTTCAGTAGTTTTTACGTGATGCTGTAACAGACAAACAGGCAGAAATTCTAAAATAGATATTTATGTATCAAGTACGCAAAATGATGTTTTAGTGGATGAGTCGAGTTTGTCGGACGAGGCGAAGCCGAGTCCGAAAACTTAGACGAATCCACTAAAACGTTTTGCGTACGTGATGCATACAATATTTTTTTGCATGAATTCTCTAAATTATCAAATTAATTTCATAAAAATTTAATTTGGTACGTACAGAACAGTTGTAAAGGTCATATTTAGCTTTGACATAGTTGTTATAGCAACAACAATTAAATTCGTAAAAAGTCAAAATAAAGATATCGTAAATACGTCAAAACGAATGACAATCCAGCATTAAGGTTGTCATAGTGACTTTAGCGTACTTGTCCTTTAAAGATGTATTTTCCGGATTGTTTTCAGTCCTCAAAATGGTTACTTTGGAGACTGAATACAAAAAATTGCATTTTTGTTATCCATAGACTTATTCTACAAAATTCTTACACCTTAATTTAAGGGGAAACGTATATATTTTTTAAAATGCACTTAAAATGCTTACGACCATTTACACGTTCCACATCACGTTCCACTAAAGAAAGTTCAACTTTAGGTTACCTTGATGATTTGGGAAAAAATGGTTTTCCGCTAGGAAAAATGGATTTTTAGAAATTATTTATAAGTGACGATTACACTTTGTCTAATTTGGCCTCTACAACTGCGAGTTCTTATCAAGCCAAATCATTTGTTTTGTTTATTGTGGCGTGAAAAATAGGCCTAAAATATTAGCATGTTTTTGTTTCTTCAGTAGCTTCCATTATTTAATTCACTGAATTTTGTATTGCAGAGGGGAAAAATAATCCGTATTTAATTCATGATAATATAACTAACTTATTACTGTCATCCACAGATCACATGACATTTTTGCGTGTTTGTTTAGCGTTTCTGTTACTTTGTCATTGATTTAATAACGTTTGGTATAATTTTATAAGTATTGTTGTGGGACATTTACCTTGCCCGCACCATATATTATACTATCGAATTTACGAATATAATTAAAAATAACCACAACTTTTTTAGTAACACGAAAGCTGTTTTATTAGTCTTCTACTATTGGCGATTTTGTCGTAACACAGTTCCAAACGATTATAAAGTGGCAACATAAACAATTTTTAGTAAATTAGAACTTCAATATTATGTCCTTGTTTTTGTTGTTGTATAAGGGTAAGTCACGAATACTAATTTCATAAATGTTTTGTCATGTTCATGCTTATATAATCGTTTTGTTTACCAGTAATGGTTAGTCAAGTTAGGCGTAAATAAATAATAATGAGTGACAATCACGCGCTTTTTATGATTATGTGAAGACATTCGTGATACCGCTTTATCGCCATTGAAAATTATTGCAGTAAAATTGACCTTTATTGGTATTGGGGAACAATGCTGTGAAATAATTACGAATATTCTCATTTTTTTATTTCGTTCAGTTTAGTTTACCACAGCGCAATATTTTGTTCTCGTTATTTATCGGAAATTAGTTTGAATATTGGAAACGTTGGGAAATTTATAGTGGGCCCGAGAAGAATTATTTGCGTTAATAATATTCTTCAATTTATTTTTTTCATTAACGAAATTGAATTCAATTGTATCATTCATCGTTTTTTCAATGGATTATGTGGTTTCCAACTTAAATAGTATTTGTTTGGTGTTACTCAGATCCTTAATTATCCAAGAGATAAATTTCTACATAACAATTAATCAAATAACCGATGAAGTTAACGGATTAGTGTAAAAGCAGAAATTTGGAATAATAATAATCTTAATTTCTCAAAAACGTCTCTTTATATAAATTAAAACACAGTTTTAAGTAATAATTCCTTTGAGTCGAACATGAAATATAAAACGTAAAACGTTCTCGTCGTAACCAAACTTATTATCTTTGTATTGATTTTTTCTTCAATATTACCTTCGTTAGTTGAAGGTAATTTCAAAGTATTTGAGAACCGTGGTCTAGCGAGTGGTTGATAACGATGATTTTCTAATGTTCTGAAAATATGCCCCTTTCTGCACCGATAACCGTGAAATCGCCTTCTTCTTTTGATTTACCTTTTTAGTTATCGTTTGTTGTTATTTTATAATCTTTACCGTATCATCGTTTATTATCTCTCTGTAATTGCATAATATTTCTGTACAATTATATGGCTCATAATATCATAGAAATCTCATAACACGTTAGTTACACAATACCTAGATTAGCTGTTATAGCCAGATATTTATTGTAATAATTTATTACAACTGATATAGCTATTGTAATATAATGATGAAGGGGAATACTCATTTTAAAGCTTTATGAAATACGCCAGCAAAACGGTTTCTCCAGCACCTCGAACCTGTTCCTTGTCTCGCCACTCACAAAAATACGATATTCTTTTTCGTATTGAATTTTCGACTTGTTTGGCACAAATCCATTTTCACACTTTCTGCTGACTTTAACGGGGACACCAAACGTGGTAAAACTTTTGACAAATTTTCTTAATTCAATGTACACAAAATCAGTGTTTTGTTTCAAAATTGCTTGCTTTAATGATACGATAAAGCTTTGAATATAACTCGAATATTTGCGATTTATACCATCTCGCATGTTGCTAAGCGACTTATACAGAGTTAGTCACGTTATTTGACACGGAATATTATGCCTAAATTACTTGACTTCGACACGGTTTTGTTTTGAAGATAGATACAGACCGATTCTAGAGGTACATTTACAAAACATTTTCATATTATACAAAGTTTTATTAAAGATGTATTTGTTTAAATTTGTTCCTAAGAACAAAATAAATGCGAGTTTCGTTAGGGTTTGCTTACCTCATTTAAACATTAGAGTTTTTTAATATTCTATATTTTGTAAAAATGCAGAAAAATGTTTAATAATTTAAAACTATTTACCTAAATAAAATAAATTTAAAAATGTTGAAAGTATATACATACATATAAAATCATTTTGAATGCTTTAAACAAAATATGTAGTTGATGTAACCTTTATGTTGAGCCCGATCGTTACATAGACAGCTGTGTCTTCCAACATGTGTCGTAATGTACTTTCAATTCATTAACTAAAATACTGTTTTAAACATCACTTATTTACGAATTTGAACGTAACTTAATTGAAAGTGGATATAGGAACTTCAAACGCAGACTTGTGCTATATCAGGGAGCAAATTAATAGTGAAATTACAGATTATCGATCGTATTCTGTGCTGAGTATGATTAAACTTTAATGATAACTAATCTACCATCGGAATATTAGGTTATTGTATATTATTAATGGCATATGCATTATTTTACGACCTAATGTGGTAACACACCTTTAGATCTATAGTGCATTATTCAACAGCGCATTTTTTGTTAATTATATTACTAGTATTATATTCCTCTTTATCTAAATGAAATAATTGTAATTACTATTTGGAATGTTTCCTTTATACTTGTTAATTATTTGCTTTTAGGTAAGGAAATAAAGCACTGAACCAACAACATTTTTGTAGTAAGACTGATTGACGGTCAAATCACATTAAATTTTGCGGTGCACCAAGTACCCTGAGGAAGGTGGCCGATGACAGATTTGGAATCAATAGCACAAAAAACCTCAAGATGAGAAGTCCCGAATCATATGAAAGTTGAATTTCAAGAAAATCGTCGGAGATGACGTTGCTCAGCCATCCTGAGCTCCAGGTGGGCGGTGGACCAATTTGAAATCAGCGACTTCGAAAACCCCCGCGAACCCGAATTGAGTCGGTTCCAGAAGTGCACCACCAAGTGCAAGTGTGCCTCCTGAAAATGCATTTTTCACTACACAATGCAATTTCGAAAAAAAAACATTATCAAAACTAAGTAGGTACGTACAAAGTTTCCAATTGAATTTAGGAAGCTAATGGAATAAACTCCGTCTCAATCCATCTTACTACTCAAAAAATTGTTGGTTTGGCCTATTTCTCATGTGTGAAGTAGAATGTGAATGGCCGCTTATCTCTCCCTAAACAGTATAGACACAGATACAAATCTGAGGATGCGCCAGTATATCAAGGACAGCTCAAAATACTCAGGATGATAACAGAGGCCCGCTGGTAAATCTCCAATATAACGCAGATCAAAAAATTTCATATATTCATGAGGAAAATCCGAAATGTACCATCAAGAATTGGGTGTAGAGTGTACTACACAGAAACCATTATTTTCAACAACGAATAATGAAACGTACTTGGTCAATAGTAATATTACAAAGTAACTCGTCTCAAATCTCTGGACAAGACTTCACCATATGATGATGAAACGTGCTGCGTAAGTCATAACATTAGATATTCGAGGAGTCCATTCTTCCAATCTTCCAAAGGGATTATGATTTAATAAGATTAAAACAAACTCTCAACCTTCCCCTTAAGCTTTTAATTAATTAATCACCGATTACTTAATTCAAAGCTTAAGGAGAAGGTTGAGAGTTTGTTTTAATCTCATAAAATGAGGTTGTAGGATAAATGTTATTCTGATTACCAACATAAAAATAAAAAACTTGATGTAATACTTCAAAGTGTTGACGAGTAATTTTGATTTAAATCAACTGTAACGGTTGCGTGGCCTGCAAATGTATAGAAATTTGGAACACAATAATGTATTGCGGCATTATTAGTGCGAGACTGGTATCGGTTAAAATAAAAAACGTAAATAAAGTGATTTGTTATACCTTTAAAATTATAAATTTTATTGGACAGTAACACATAATTTTCGATATTTGGCGGCTACGTTTCTAGTTGTGGGGTAAAGTTTTTTCAATTTTCAGACATAACAGGTTTTATAAGACAAGAAAGTATTCATTGAACACTGGTAGCAGCTTTCTTCAAGGGTTTCATATGATTTTTATAAAATCCTGTTCAGCCGTAATAAATGTCAATTATAATTATTGTAACTAGAAATATTAACTGTACAAACCGTTTTATGTACATAAACATCATCTACGAATTCAATTATTAAGCTGGAATACACCAGGATTGAGCTTTATTTCGTTGCGAGTGTATGAATGCTGTGTATAATTGTGGGAATTGTATCATTTCTGTGTTTATAGTTTTCAGAGTGCTGAAAAGCACAATCAATTTAACAAGGCCACAGAAACAATATTTTAAAACGCAATTACTTCCAAATATTGTGCCCTTGAAATAACACCTACCTACACTTACAATTTAGTTAATGGGGCCAATAGATTAATTGCTTGATTATTATAAATAATACCACAGCAGGTCGCATGCAACATACAACTTAACTTTATAATTTCAGAGTGTGATAACAGTTTTAACCATTTCTGCAGACGGTAACAAAAATTAATTCAATCTGAAACATCTATCCTAACGACAAAAGGCATTTCAATGTAAAAATCTTAATATTCGATTATTTTCTTCCCTAATTATTTTATACAAAAAGTCTTTTTAACGTTTTTGTAGTGACAAAAATTCTGAATCGACTGATGTTACTTATTTTTACTTAGCAAATATTCAGGCAAATAAAAATTTCCAATTTCTCAAAAATCCGTGATTCCTTGAAAATTGTTGACAGGTATAATTTAATAAAAAAATAAACTTTTACACAATGCAACTAAAATCGTTTAATTAATAATACTCAATAATAAATAAAATAACTTCATTTAAGGAATGTTAATGGTAGGTAACTAGTTTCCAGAATAAACCCATTTACTCATTTCGACTTTTTCGTTTGTAGAATACATGATTGAATCTTGCTGCAACGACGCTTAAATTAGATAAAATACACTGCAATGATGCTCATTGACAGACAATAGTTATTTCTATTTGTGTCACTAGGCTAGGCTAGAAACTGCACTTTTGCAAGTGCGAGTAATAATAAAATGCGAGCACTTGCAAAACAGTTTCTGGCCGTGTAATGCACAAACATTTTTCGGTCGACAAATTTTTTAAATTAAAACAAATTATTAATTTATGGTTAAAATATCTCCCGCTAGGGAATTTATTTTCTTCTATTGGCGGTCCTCACTACATGGTGTAATTATTTGTCAACCGAAAAAGTTTTGTGCATTACACGGCCAGAAACTGTTTTTGAAGTGCTCGCATCATCTTTATAGCTTATCTACGCCTCAATTACATGATATTATTTACGATTTATTAAACTGATTCCTGAATTTGTAAAAGTTTCGACATTTCAGCAATTAGCGTCAGCGTCGGTGAGTCAGTGGTACCAATCCAAAATCTTTCACAATCCCTGTTTCATTTTCTTGCCTAGACAGGAAAATGCCATTTTCTAAACGATTTAGGAGAATGGAAAATCAGTTTTTTTGAATTCGCGTCATTTGCGTGCTTTAATAGAAATTTGGGTGTTTTGATAGAATTGGAGATTTGTATGTCAAATATTTATTTAAAATTGTTTGCAAAAGGCGCAAATTCTACAAAATACTATAAAAACCTCATTCATAAGGCTTTTATGGCACTCATCCCACTCGTTTTCTAAACTTTGATTCGTGCCATTAAACCTACCTTATGAAATTTGTTTTTTAATATACTATTTCTAGACCATTCCATGGAACCGCTATTTTTTTTACCAAAGTATCACTTTTAATTTTCAATTTTTCTTTATAGATTTATTTAATCTACAAAAAAGTTAAATAGCCTTTTTTGTCTAAATAATTAGCGAAGCAAGATTTTTACATTCTAAATCTTCCAATTCTACACCCTTGTTTCAACGTAAATTTGGTTTTAACAAAAATCGGAAGTAATAATACTATCTACACTTAGAAATTTTTTCTATAAATACAGAGTTTGGAAATAATTACTGATAATAGACCATATAACATTTTTTTGTAATCAATTTTATTTCGTTTACCTACGCATATTCATTGACCAATCTGAATGAATGATGGTTAACGTTTTTGACACTAAAGTTGTAGGTGTGCGTCCTATTTCATACACAATTAATATAATACCTAAACTCTGTTCAGATTACTTTTCGTGAAACAGAACCAAATTAGCTCTTTATACTGCGTATACGTGGGTTGTTATTGTATAATATTGTTTAATTTATGTGGGCGTACTGAATGTATAACGTAGGTTGAAATAAAAGAATATTTCCGTAATATTGAAGAGAGTAAATATTTTCTCTGTTTTATTCGATGTTTTTAATTTTCGATGATACAAAATTGATATGCTTACTTTAGAAAATCCTTTTTACATATATTTCAAATATTTATTCATTCCGCATTATTTGTAGTGTTTACTGCGAAACAACCTCTAAGAATAATTTAAAAAAAAAATTGAGTATCAGTTAAATTCAGGAAATGTCACTTTTTCTCTCGTATGAATATGCACAGTTCTTACTACTGTACGTAGACGGAACAAACTAGTAGGTACACATAGGAAAATAGAATTAATTGCTAATGGTAGGCCATATATTTCGGGAACTAGTTCTGGATTCTGGATTGCGATGGGAGGGTGGTAACGTCCACTCGCACATAGGCCATCTATTCGGGCCCTTTGTGCTGCCTCCCCGATTAGAGTCGATTCGTCCCCGCAACGTCACCCAAGCCATCCCACCCGTGAGATAAACCTGAGGATGCTGGACGGGGAAGCGGCTCTAATCTTAGCCATGTTCGGCCAGGATTCCCCCAACATGGATCGTCTCAATTCGACAAGAATGGGACACTCACGCAGTATGTGTTGCGCCGTCTCGTCGTCTATGTGGCATCCTCTGCAGGATGGTGAATCTACCAAGCCAATGCGGTGCATGTGCTTGTTAAGTTTGCAGTGCCCAGAAAGTATGCCTACAAGTAGCCGTAGGTACCTTCTGGATAGCCGAACGAGATGGTCCTTTGAAGGCCTATCTTGCGTGGTGGCAGTCTAACACCAAGGTTCACCTAGCCTTGTGCTGGGCTTGGGTTATTAAGTTGTTTACAATTGATGCTGTAAGTGGAAGAGCCAGCTTTGGACCATAAAACGATTGTTTTGAGGTAAGTCGGCTAACTTATCGGCTTTTTCATTGCCTATTGTTCCAGCCAGCGTGCCCTTCAACCCATACAAGCTCAAGCGCCAGGAGGGGTGTGGGGGTTGTTCGCAGTGCGCCCGTGCACGCGAGACACGCTAGTTTTTGCACATGGTGGAAAAGTGTTTTGGTTGTGGATAATCTGGCTATAGGCTACCAGACAATTGCTCCATAACAGAACATGGGTATTATCACAGCTATAGAACAGCCTTTGGGGATGGACCCCAAAGCCTTCCGATTGCGCGGCGATATTGGCAGACATCCCTGTTTGCTTTTTCCGCTTTTATTCAGTCTACTGTCAAGTACAGGGTTCCCCATAATAGACTACCCATTTTAATATTTGAATTAAAATTTTGTCAGTTAACAAAACAAACTTTTTATTATACTAAATTACAGCTAACTCTTTGGGATTTATGATAACATAAAATATTTGGCTAATTTAATTCTAACTTTTAAAAATCACGTCTTCTAAATGACCTCCACCAACTTCAACACATTTTTCATATTAAACTGACGCCGGAATGCACGCCTAACTTCTTCTATCGAATTACTTCTTATGTAAGTTTCTACACAAAACACACGTTGTTGGACTGAGTAATCCATGACAGTTCAAATGGATATTGCAATAATGTCTCAAAGCAAAAAAAATAAATAATTATTGATGAATAACAATCTTCTCGTAGAAAAATGACGTTCCACGAAATTATTAACCTAACACTTATTTGTGACAGGCGTCTACTTGATTAATAATTAACTTAAATCCCAAAGACTACAGAAGATAATCCCACAGAGAAAAACTTATTTAGTTATCTCGTAGGGAATTTATTAATAAAATAAAATGGGCAGTCTATTATGGGGAACCCTGTATAATACCTAGTTGTCTTATGTCTTAAATTTTGATGTTCTACAAGAATCCGATGTCAGAATATCACAAATGTGGCAACGGACATTGAGACATCCAGACGTTGTCAATTCATATGATGTCGGCCTAGGTGGTATCTTGCTCTTAGTTTATCGTAACCACAGGTAATCTTCGTTTCACATAAGAGTATTTGGAGCAAATAATAGAGAAAATTATTTAACATAATAAAAAATTTTTATATAAGTTTTAATCTTGTTATTGAATACCCCATTTAAAATATAGGTATCGTCATTTATTTAGCACGTAACTTAGCAAAAGAAGTACGTTGTACATGTAACTACCGTTACATGTTTGTCGCCCGACACGAAAACCTTTAAGTAGAATTGCATACTGCAGCTAGAAAACGCATGCTACTAGAAGCAGAGTTAGCGTGTAAATGTAACTTCCGTTGGAAAGTATAGCAATCAGGTGCCCTTTAATAACTCTAGAACGTATTAATAGTAATTTTTCAAGCTTCGGGTGTTATAATTTTAAGATATCCTTCTAATTAACATTCTTCGGAGAATCTTCAGCAGCTTTATGATTGATAAGATGCCACTACTTCCACCTTTGTGCAAATACAGAGGCAAGTGCAAGAGAAAATCTCATAAAGTTGTAAATCCTGTTTTATTATGTAAAGTGAATTTTTAGAATTTAGAATTTCAAATGTCAATTAGTCATATACAGGGTGAGTGGGGAGAAATGAGCCGAACTTCAAGTACCTACCTACACATAAAAATAAGTAAAAAAAACTCTACTGTATAATACATCATTTGAAAGGTCTTTATACAACCTTACCGTTGATATCAACATGAAGCCAATTTATTCAACAACAGTTTTTCTTATTAAAACCGAATTGGCTAATGTTCAAAAAGTGAAAATAGGAATAATTGCAACATGAATATTCTTGTGTAGTAATACTTTTACCATTACCATTTTTGAGAAGAATATCTTAACTACTTATTTATTTATTCCCACTTCCAAATGATTGCTAATGGCTGTTAAATGTAAGCTGCTTACATAATCTAATTATAATTTTTAAGCTTGATCTTTTACAGAAAATTGCTATTATAAATTTATTATAATATGCAATTATAGAAACATGTTAAGTACAAATAAAGGAATTTTGTTGAAAATAAAGTTTTATAAACAGTGGTTACTTATAAAGCAAAAAGAAAGCTAAGAAAATATTGATTAATGAACTGTCACGCAACTCTATAATTTACGTCGTATACAATTTTCTAGGTTCCTTACATAACTTTTACTTAAATTACATATCAACCAATCATTGGAATAATTATATCATGAATCTACAATATCCGCCCATAACAAGTTTTGACAAGGTACTATATGTTGTTCGCTTGAGGGTATATTTTGGTTTAGACAGAGTTTTTACGCAAACAGTTCGAGTTTTACACAAATACCATTTTACGGTTTACGATAAATCAATATTAATATGTTACATTTTCTGCAGGACTCTACAAACCGCAAAAGATACATCAGAAGTTGTAAAGAAGTGTTTGCATAATTTTTTTAATACGTCATCACAAAGATATATGAATACACTTCAACTTTCAAGTGAAATTCATAAACATTATCGATGTGCATTACGCATTGTGATACGGAATTATCGAAATGCGTTTAAGATGCTAAGGTTAGGCGGTATCGATATACTTAATTGTTGATTTTTCCGGAACCTCTTCACACGTCTAGCTTCCTTCCACTTTTTGCTGCAACTTTTATCCAAAAAATGTCGACAGAAAAGTAAGTGTAGGTACTTCAAATTTGAAACTGAGCGGCAATTATTACCAAAAATGTGGTAACTCGTCGCGGTAGAAACTGTTTTGATTATACAGGGTGCACCGAAAAGATTGGTCATAAACTATACCACATATTCTGGGGTTAAAAATAGGTTGATTGAACCTCACTTACCTATATACAAAAGTGCACACAAAAAAAGTTACTGGGTGATTTAGATAAAAATTTAAATAAGTATTTTTATCATTGCTCTAAAACAGTTTAACTTTAATTTATGAAAATTTGCACGAAATACTAGTTAGTAGACGATAACCAATAAATTGGAAACAGTCGCATTCAATTATTTTTATTTATTATGGATTTTCAGAGGGGATGAACACCCCTTTTACCCTCCAACTTTTTTAGAGTTATACTTTAACAAAATATGGAACGCCACTGGAATCAAACGTCTATTCTTCAACTTTTTTGTCTCTTTGTATTTCTTTGTAAACATTTTAGTTTAGAAGATACAGCCACTCTGTAAAATGTCAATTTCAAAATATTTAATATCTCAACTCTACATTTTCACAAATATTAAACCATCATTATTATTAAATTGCAATTTAGACACAAACAAGGTTTTAAGATTAACTCAACAAGTGTTCAATATGACCTCCTCCTTCCTGTATACAAGTTCTACGTCGTTTCAACAAGGAATACCGAATGTTTTGAAAAATGAAAGGTTTTTGTCGAAACTCGTTAGAAATTTGTAAAATTCGGATCATCAATTGATCCTCATCACTGGTTATTTCCACAGAATATACATTTTCTTTGATATATCCCCAGAAACAAAAATCTAATGGATTCAGACATGGACCACGCGGTGGCCATTCAATTGGTGCATCTGGCCCCGTTCCAATCCAACGTCCTGTATGTTCTCGGAATAAAAAAGTTCTAACGGCGCTACTAAAATGTGGTGGCGCACCATCTTGCATAAACCACATCTGTTGTCTGATAGCTAATGGGACATCTTCCAAGTAAATAGGTAGATCATTTTGCAAAAATGATAAATAATGTTCCCTGTTTAATTTGTTGGGAAGAAACACTTGCGCTACCAAATAGTCATCGATTGTTCCTGCTCAAACGTTTACTCTAAAATTAATCTGACGATGACGCATTTTTTTAACTTTGGGATTTTCATCGGCCCAGATGTGAGTATTATGGTGATTAGTAACTCCATTTCTTGTGAAAGTAGATTCGTCAGTAACTAAAATATTCTTTATAAAATTTACGTTGCGTCTATTTTCTTCTAAAAGCCAATCACAAAATCCCATTCGTTTAGCATAGTCTTCGGGAAGTAATTATTGAACTTCTGTGATATGGAAGGGGTGAAGTAGCTGCTCCTTGACTGTTCTCCATACATTCATATGAAGTACTCCTAATTCAGCGGCCACCTTTCTCATGCTTGTGCCCGGGTGCTCCTCAACAATTTCTAATATATCATCTTCATTCGCACGGTTTTTTGGACGACCACTATTACCGACAACTTGTTTTTTTAAAGTGCCTGTTTCTCTTAAATTTCGGTCAATAGTCAGGAAAATACGCCTATCTGGGAACTTCTCAGCATAGAACCTTAATGGTATTTTTACCTAAAACTAAGTGCATATCTGCCATTTCTGCGAAACTGTAAATATTCATTTTAAGTTATTAACAAGAAAAACTTTTTTACTTATTATATGTCTAATGCCCGTATGCACCGTCGTGTTTTAATCGCGTTTTACGTCTAATCTTGATTAGTCAAATGACTTCTACACTTGTTAGGCAGATAATCGGGATTAAAACATGACGGTGCATACGGGCATAAGTAATAATACAATTTTGTCAAAGAACTGTCAACAAAACAAGCAACAAATACAATGACAGTAATCAATCAGCGCCTACTCAATTTTTACATGTAGATAATAATTAGTAGGTAATGTATTCTACATAGTAGATTAGAAATAATTTGTAAAGAACATTAATTAAGAATATGTATTGCATTAGATTTTTATTATCTTACTGGTAATTTAATAATAAAGAAATTTTTAATATTTGTGAAAATGTAGAGTTGAAATATTAGATATTTTGAAATTGACATTTTACAGAGTGGCTGTATCTTCTAAACTAAAATGTTTACAAAGAAATATGTATAAAGAGACAAAAAAGTTGAAGAATAGACGTTTGATTCCAGTGGCGTTGCATATTTTGTTAAAGTATAACTCTAAAAAAAGTTGGAGGGTAAAAGGGGTGTTCAATGTTCATCCCCTCTGAAAATCCATAATAAATAAAAATAATTGAATACGACTGTTTCCAATTGGTTATCGTCTACTAGTATTTCGTACAAATTTTCATAAATTAAAGTTAAACCGTTTTAGAGCAATGATAAAAGACTTGTTTAAATTTTTATCTAAATCACCCTGTAACTTTTTTTGTGTGCACTTTTGTATATAGGTCAATCAACCTATTTTTGACCGAAGAATATGTGGTATAATTTATGACCAATCTTTTTGGTACACCCTGTATAACGTTTATTTAGTCTCACAGGTTAAAAATGTAGCCTGGAAAAATCCCTCTTTGTGTATGTTTGCCATTCTTTACATAAACAAGATGAATGACAAGTAAATAAAGCCAGAATATGTCATAAATTGTGGGGGATATTCGCAACCTCCCTCAACAATGCTTTAGAGGTACAGAGTGTAAAATAGCAACTATCTCATTCACGCACTTAACCGCGACATAAACGTGGCGTACATATTTCAGTTATTTATCTCACGCAAATACATCCTAATTTAAGGTTATTCATGAATTATGACCATAGTACTGTATAAATCAGCAAAAAGATTGAAATTGAATTGAAGCCAAAGCAAACAGCGATTCTTTATATACGGCTACTGTTTAAAGTCACTCGATGTTGTTTATCTTAATATTTTCAACACATCTGCATACTTTACCAATTTCTTATTATTATTAATATTTAAACATTTTTGGGTAATACATTTTCATTTACTTTTTATGAACACATGGCCTTTATGCGATGATAAGTATTCGTATTGTTAATGCAGAAATGACCGGAACACATTGTTATAAATAAAATTAAAAAAGGGACATTAGTCGCTCATTTTTGACGGATCTTTATCATATTAAACAAACAAAGCAGCCATGCAGTTTTATATATAGTCGAGGAAATAAAGCACTAAAATGAGCCAAACCCACCAAATTTTTGTAGTAAGACCGATTTAGATGCGGTTTTTTGCATTCGCTTCCTAAATTTAATACGAAACTTTGTACCTACTTTTCATCATGTTTTTTTTTCGAAATTGCATTTGTGCAGTCGAAAATGCATCCTAAAAATGCATTTTCATAGAAAAAATTCATAACTTCGTTATAAGCTTATAGAATCGACTCAAATCGGTTTCAAGGGGGTTTTCGAGGTCGCTGATCCCGAATATGACCTCCAAATTGCCTCACCGCCCACCTGGAGCTCAGGATGGCTAAGCGACGTCATCTCCGAAGCTTTTTCTCAAATTCACTCTCAAATTATTCTAGACATCTCACACGAAGTTTCTTTGGGTTTCTGATTCCAAATCAGACATCGGCAACCGTCCCCCGCGTACCTGGTGGCCCGCATCCGAGCATCAACGTCATCCCCTTGAGTTTCACTGAAGTTTCAAGCTTATAGGGAACCGAAAATTGTTTCCGGGTTTTTTTGAGTCGCTCATATCGAATTAGGCAATCAGGTCCCCGATACTTTCTAACCTAACGGATACCTGGTGCACCACACCGCGGCGGCATTAACGTCATCCTCTGCAGTTTCGCTTAAAATGTTCGCTCAAATGCTTTCATTCTAACGCGTGTTTCATCATATCAGGAAATCATGAGGTAAAACTTATAATAGAATTTCAATAGATGTGGACATTTTCATTTTGTGAAATAAAAGTGAGATATATATACACTGTGTCCAAGATAAGGAGGGCCACTATGGGGATTTCGGAAACGGTAAGAGATAGAGTTTCGGTTAAATGGGAGAAAAGTTGGGCAATTTTGAGTTTAGTACAATGAAATTTTTAAACTTACGAAATTCCGAACCGTTCCGAAGTTATGCGACAAAAAGCGAATTTTCAGGATTTCGTTTTTGACAAATTGTTACTTTGTCGTTGATGTTAACTGAAAAGTAAAAGGACCTTCTACAGGTACTTTTTAACGTTCTTTAACATGGCATACAGCAAATTGGAATCCGACGTTTCGTTTTCGAGTAACCATCATCAACTTTATTTTTTTAAATACGGTCCTGATTTTTTTATGCATAATATTAGAAGAGTTTTTTATTCTGCATTCAAGCATGTATCACACTTTATGGTTTTATTGCGATTTTATACTTACTTTACGATTAGCGGAAAAAATCCTAAGTACGAACCTGTATCCTTCCTCAATAACATTCAAACTGAATTTTATTTATAAATGGACTTTTGCTAACTGTGCTTTCCTCATCAAATTAATGAAATGACACAGAATTTTCAATTTTGAACACAAATTTTATAACCAAGTGTACATAATTACAAACAATCAACTAACACGTCATAAATGAACAGAAAACATTTTATGAAACGAAAATTTAAACATGACACATACCAATAATTAGAAAAAAATTATAATAAATGCTCGCAAAGCCCTCCTTAGTTCTCCAATCGTCAATAGCATCTTCTAACTGTAGATTCCAAAGCATTCTTTAACATTGTAGGTGTTACAGTTTGGAATCGGTTAAGTACAAGCTTTCGGAGTTCTTCTTCTATTCCAAAGGTATCTTTGTAAACATAATTTCTTACGTACCCCCAAAGAAAAAAATCCAGCGGGGTTATTTCGGAAGAACGAGTTGGCCAGGGCGTTTCAGAATTGGCGCTTAAAACTCTTTCGGCAAACCTATTTGAAAGGTAATCCTTAACCACCCGTGAATTGTGCGCAAGTGCACCATGCTGCTGAAACCAACAATTGCGTACTACGGCTTAGGGTAAAATATCAAGAGCATCTTCCAAAGTAGAATCTAGTAAATTTAAGTACAATAGTAAAATAAGTATAAAATCGCAATTAAACCATAAAGTGTGATACATGCTTGAATGCAGAATAAAAAGCTCTTCTAATATTATGCATAAAAAAATCAGGACCGTATTTAAAAAAATAAAGTTGATGATGGTTACTCGAAAACGAAACGTCGGATTCCAATTTGCTGTATGCCATGTTAAAGAACGTTAAAAAGTACCTGTAGAAGGTCCTTTTACTTTTCAGTTAACATCAACGACAAAGTAACAATTTGTCAAAAACGAAATCCTGAAAATTCGCTTTTTGTCGCATAACTTCGGAACGGTTCGGAATTTCGTAAGTTTAAAAATTTCATTGTACTAAACTCAAAATTGCCCAACTTTTCTCCCATTTAACCGAAACTCTATCTCTTACCGTTTCCGAAATCCCCATAGTGGCCCTCCTTATCTTGGACACAGTGTATATAAAAAATGTAAGTTTTGTTTAATAACATTATCATCCAAATGTATGAAGTTAATATTATAAAATATTTAGTTTAAATGTAATTTAATTTAATTTAATTTGTTCCTTTTATTACAGATTAAATTTGTATGTAAAACTCTTAATATAAGGTTGGTAGTTAGAGTAGTTTCAAAATCTCGTGGAGAACTTCGGAATCCGCCTCTGCAGGCGGGCTATGTACCATGCACGGCTGGTCAGGTCGGGATAGAGGTCCTGGTAATTACAAATTATTTTCGGTTCACTAGGCTTGAAATTTTAATGAAACTCCAGAGGATGACGTTGATGTCGCCGAGGTGTGATGCACTAGGTGTCCGTTAGCAAGTATCCGGTGCCACATTCCACCTAAGCCACCCAAAAAACCTCGGAAACAATTGTCGGCTCCCTATAGTCTTGAAACTTCAGTGAAACTTCAGAGGATGACGTTGATGCCCGGATGCGGGGCACCAGGTACGCGGGGGACGGTTGCCGATGTCTGATTTGGAATAAGAAACCCAAAGAAACTTCGTATGAGATGTATAGAATCATTTGAGAGTGAATTTCAGAAAAAGCTTCGGAGATGACGTCGCTTAGCCATCCTGAGCTCCAGGTGGGCGGTGAGGCAATTTGGAGGTCATATTCGGGATCAGCGACCTCGAAAACCCCCTTGAAACCGATTTGAGTCGATTCTATAAGCTTATAACGAAGTTATGAATTTTTTCTATGAAAATGCATTTTTAGGATGCATTTTCGACTGCACAAATGCAATTTCGAAAAAAAACATGATGAAAAGTAGGTACAAAGTTTCGTATTAAATTTAGGAAGCGAATGCAAAAAACCGCATCTAAATCGGTCTTACTACAAAAATTTGGTAGGTTCAGTGCTTTATTTCCTCGACTAATAAACGTTTTAACTAAAATCTTACTAGAATTAATTGCAATAATAGAAACAAGTAATTCCGCCAATTTCAATTAATAATTATGTAATAAAAAATTAGCGAAAGTCCTTGTTTTTATTATTACAAACATATTATTCCTGCTAATAGCATATTCCAAAACCGTGGTAACAAAAGAGGATACTCCATCTGACAGTGACACGACATCCAAAATAACGTGTTATTCATTGCAATCATCGTGCCTTCCAAATACTTGGAAATAGACACATTTTCAACGTTGTGAGAATATTGAATGTTGAGTTTCAGCGAAATATTCGTTTAATATCACTGAAATATGTCGTATAGGTAAAATAAGCATTTATTCAACATAGATTTAAGGTTATTTAGGTAAAGATCGCATAAACACTAGATTTTCAAATGGTTGATCGTGCTCTTCTGAAGGAATGGAATGTATTACTTCGATTATCTTCCTTACGACATCGCTCTATAAAAAAGAAATCTTACGGTTCTAAACTGTAGAATTTATAACATTTTTAAAGCTGTCACTGTGTTACCTTCATTTTGAGGAGGCGATATTTTAATTTTAATTTCTTAATGTTGACATATTTCAGTTAAAATTTGATTATAATCCAACTTATACTTTACAGCCTTAAAGAAATTTATTAGCTCGCGTATGCTGCCTCGTATTTGCACGCATGCGAACAACTTCGTTATTTTGCCATTTGAGAAATGATAACCCTTGTATGTAATCATCAAATAAACCCATTTGAATAAAATGGAAATTCCGTGAAGGGGCTGACATGGTAATGAAGCAACGCTTCCAATAAATGGAAAAGCAAGTGATTAAATGACAATATTTTATTAATTTTATTGCACACGCGCATACTTTTTTATATGAATTCTTCTTAAAATGCAATTTGTAGCACTGCGTTTTCATTTGGTGAAAGAACATACTCCATACCTTTATAGATGTTAATGACTTGTATACTTATTTATGGTTCTTTTTGTTACCTATTGTAGCCATGTAAAGAAGCAACTTGGCAATCTGTCGTTCATAGCGACCATCAACAATCTATTAACAAGGAAATTGATGGGCCTACCTTGCAGTTATACGGGCTGTTGTTGAGTGGAGGGATGTTAGTATTAGTATGGGTGGGTCTACGGTAAATTTCAAAGTCAAATATCTCTTATATTATTAATGCTTTACAAGGAATATTTTAAGGATTTTTGAAGAATCCTACGAAGTAACAATCAACGAGGTAATTCGGGTTTTATCCGTTTAACATGGGACCGAATATTTTGCTGGATCGCCAAAAACCGTCCCAATTTTAGCAAACTGTATGATAATACCTACAAATAAAACTAATTCTTCTAAACTACAACATCCCCACCAGGTTAAAAATGAAATAGTGACCCAGCAGAAGGTTCATGCGCTCTCACACCCCGTAGGAGCGAGGGATACTGGAGATTGGGTCACTAATTGCAGATAAATTTTAAGCGCAGTAATTTCTTCTAACGTTTGTTTGATGTATAGGCGATCTCACAAATTAACGCAACCTCAAAGTTTTTTTATTTTTGGTTGAATTTTCTCTTCTTGGCCTCCTGATGTTACCTGATTAAAACTGTAACGTACCTAGGTGCAACATCGAGAGACGGCTGCGCAACGCGAAAACCAAAAGCAAAATCTCCCGTCAACTAACTGAAACCCCAAGGCGCGTGATCGTCAATAACAAACCTGTCAAATGCTAGGACTCTACGTCGTGAACGAATTGCTCGAGATGTGTGTGTGCTAGTCTTATAAGGATCGATTAGGCAAACATAATAAAACACAAAACGAATTAACTTTAATAACTTCAAAGGTTTCCCTCTCAAACTCAGTGTTTGAGATTAGCTCTGTGTCTTCGCTGATTACAATGAGGGAAAAGAGCTACAGAAAAACTCTCCAGGATATTCAATAAATGCACATGCCTTCCAATCTAACTATTAATAATTACACTCAATTTTACTATAGTTTGCTCTCAGCTTGTGCGATTTTCGTCAGGAATTTCATCCCCTCTGCAAATATTAAATAAATAATATATTGGTAGCTTCTGCCGTCACCTTTCTCTTCGAAAACGTAATTTTCTTTAAAGACCTAGATTGTCTGCAAATAATTTTCAGCAGCACAAAACCCAGGAAATTCAAATACGGCTTTTGGATTGTGGCTTTTATGCGATCTTGTAACCCGGAATACATATTCTTCAGACACGTAGAAGTATTATCGTATGCGTGACGAACGATGCTTGCAGTTTTAGGTCGGACGTGTTGTAACGGAAGTTACAAACATGTTGATAAAAGTCTTCAGGTTCGTGATTAAATGGTTCGGTAATTTTTCTATCTTGGTGGTAGTACGTTTGGACCTACCTTTAGTACTTTTTCCTTCCCAGGCTAGCTCAGTGGGGATAAAAAGGTTTAATTCTAAATTTGGTAAAACTTTATTGCTTTACTCAGGTTCGACATTATTAAAGATTGCTTCATCAATTAATTTGGAAAAACAATGATTTCATCTAAATGCAAATGCTTATTTATGACGACTCAAGTAAGTTTGACGAGGTCCTTAACCTTTCATTTAGCGTCGCTTTTAACACAAATTACATTTTACCCTCCTTACAATTCGGTAACAAATCAGTGAAAATTCTATCAATTCAAATCCAATAATTCATTTATTACAAAGTTATTCAAAGTAAACAAAATGTACGCTTCCTAAAAAAATAAACTTAATTTCTACCTAAATAAAACAACTTGAATGGCCAACTTTATCGCTTGCTAGCAAAACGTGACATTAAGATAAAAAACGCTGCGTTACATCCGCTTATATTTTAATTTATTTCAAACGCAATAATAAAATATCCATAAAATTCAGTTTTTTGTTCACTATCAGTTTAAATCAATAATAGTTTAGAAAAGTACCTGATTGTTTCTGTACGATACCTTGGTACGTTCACGTTGTTGTTAACCAAGGTGGGCGGCTGGCCCCAGGACTATGTTGTCGGCAGCTCCTTCAAAGAGGTTGCAACTCGTGCTTTGCTCCAAGTTGAGTTTCTTCAACTTTCTTCTTTTAACAGTGTAAATTTTTTCTATATTACACACTACACCACGAATTTAGGTTTTTCAACGACAAGGCGAATTTATATATAAACGACACAGCCTTTTAAATTAACCTTGGGCTAGGTAAAACAACAAGGCGACCAGCGGATTTCTGTGCCCTCTAATAATGTTCGTTCGTAACCCTTTCTTGGCTAATAATAGATTAGCGTCACTGATTTTAGTTCATTCGCCCTTTAAGCATTAACTGCACATCTGTTAATACACGCAGATACAATATTGTTTATAAACGTATTTACACCGTAGTGACACTCTTAAACTCACTTAATTGGTACCTTTTTAAATACCTAATACCGCTTTGTTTAGCAAATTCGCTTAATAAAATGCAAAATTTTGGTGCGAGTCTATAGCACCTAACGCTATTACGGCCTTACTTCGACTGTCTTTTTCCACTAACACTAACTCCCCGCCTACCTTCATATTCAATTTTATAAATGTTATCTTCCTTTATGCACATTCCAGATAAAACACTTGCGCTTTTATACTATTCATTCTGCTTCACTTTCTTCAACTATTAACATGAAACTTACGTACTTAACTAAAAACATTTTCCGTATATACAAACTTGAAAAGTAAAAAGTAATTACTTTAATTTAACCAAAAATAACGCCCGTTACAGTGTTTACTTTTATTATTTTTCCTCTGATCAATTTTGCCAGTAATTCGACAAATTTGTGGAAAATGGTTCTTACAAGTATGATATAATATACATATGAGAGAAAAAGCTCCTTGTCCCTAATATTTCTGTATGAATTTCCTTTTCCAGTGGACAGTATTGGATTATACCGTTGAGTGATCTTTAATGATTAAACTCAGTTTGCTCAAAATGTAGCTATCCTTTAAGTGTTTGTGTCTTAGGGCCAGTTGTATAAAAGTCTAGTTGAGTTCAACCGGCGGTTAGTGTAAAATTAAATCGCACAAACTAGGATTGGCGTCCGGGGTAGGGTTGAACTGGTGGTTTTACCACCAATTTACCAACCCATAAATCGTTAGATCAACCCTAGACAGGCGAAAATTTTAGTTTGTGCGATTTAATTTTACACTAACCGCCGGTTCAACTCAACTAGACTTTTATACAACTGGCCCTTAGTGGTTTAGAGGTGCAGTTTTAAAATAACGGCCTAATTTCGAAACTTTTTTCAATAACTGTTCATAGTTTTCGTTCGTTGCGCTTACCTTCATTAACGTGGGGATCTACATTGACTTTTAAAGTCAATGGTATCTAGCACAAGTAGCCTATCTATGCAGAAGTAAAATAATGAACGAAATACAGGGCGACATTCCGCATACATACACATAACCATTAAGATGTGTTCATGAAATGCTGCCTTGTATTCACACCACATTAAAATTATAATTTGTTTTGCATTGTCATAAAAGCAGCCCTTCAAGAATGTTAAATGTAAAAAGAAACTGTTTTCAACTATGAAGCACCGGGCGCTGACACCACTGTGTCTAACCCGCCCCTATACCTACTAGAGCAAAAACGTTCTGATTCTGGGAAATGTCGCTCGTTCCTAACCTGCGCTATACATCACAAAAGTAAACAAAACAAGTTTGTTGTGACATACTGTATACCTATTGTGACATACGGTGTACCTATGGGGACACACTTCAGACTGGTTTAGTAGGCATATTAACAAATTGTATTTTGTACTTTACTATTTACTTAGTAATAAACTAAATAAAGTATTGATATTGATTGTCTCTAGTAGTGATAAATATGACATGGCGCAGTCTAATTAAAGGAACCTTGAAATAAATAAAAGAAAAAAAAAATAAAATGTTGTAGGTACTACTGGTGCAACACGTGCTAGCCCGGAAGTGTGGTTAAAATTTTATCTACTAAGTATACGTATCAAGTATGGAGGGATTTAAGCCACCAAAAAGTTTAATATTGGATGGTAATATAGCTGAAAATTGGAGGAAGTTTAAGCAAAGTTTTGAAATATTTTTAAAAGCAACGAGTAAGGATGAACTAAGTGAAGACAAAAGAATTGCAATATTGTTAAATTTAGTGGGAGAAGATGCGTTAGATCTTTACAGCACCTTTACGTTAACTGAAGAGGAGAAAAAGAAATATGATAGTGTGTTGGGAGCTTTTGAACAGTATTGCAATCCACGGAAGAATGTAGTTTACGAGAGGTTTAAGTTTAATAAAAGGGAACAACGCGAAGGTGAAAGTTTTGATCAATTCTTAACAGAGTTGAAGAAGTTGGCTATGACATGTGAATTTAGCACATTAATAGACCAGTTAATTCGTGACCGCATTGTCTTGGGTATAAAAGATGTGTCGGTACAAGAAAGGTTACTTCG
Source organism: Pyrocoelia pectoralis (assembly GCA_036250285.1). Taxonomy (NCBI): domain Eukaryota; kingdom Metazoa; phylum Arthropoda; class Insecta; order Coleoptera; family Lampyridae; genus Pyrocoelia; species Pyrocoelia pectoralis. The sequence continues at coordinate 14,615,738 of CM070075.1, forward strand.
AATAGATGATTTAACTTTGCAAAGAGCTATTGATGTGTGCAAGGCTTCAGAAATTACCAGACAGCAGGTTAGAAGTCTACAAGAAGAAAGTGTTGATCTAATTAGTAAGAAATCTGCTAAACCCAAAGCCATTGAAGAAGATAACAACAAAGCTTCATCAAGTGGAGCTGCTACAAGAGATTTTTCTAAGAAATTCAAGTGTAGAAGATGTGCAACATGGCATGGTCCTCGTGATTGTCCAGCATTTGGTCGTAGGTGTTCCAGTTGTAATATGTTCAATCACTTCGCTGTTGGATGCAAGGTTGGAAGGCAGGTTAGAGAAATTGAAGTAGCAGCCAGTCAAGAGGAATGTGACGAGGTGACTATAAGTTTAATAAATATTAAAAATATAAATCAAGTTATCTGGAAAGAATGTGTACAAGTAGAAAATAGAAATGTTAGTTTTAAGTTGGATACAGGTGCGCAGGTGAATATCTTGCCGAAAAAATTGTTAAATGAGTTGGGTAAAAATATTAACTTGTCTACTACTAATATTGTATTAGAAGCATTTGGGGGATCTAAAATTGTTCCGTGTGGTATGGTCAAACTAAATTGTAAGCACAAGCTTAATGAAATAAGTACTGATTTTGTAGTTACTAATGAAGATGTGGCACCAATTTTGGGCTTAAATACTTGTGTCAAGTTAAATTTGGTTAAGAGAGTTGAAACGATTCTTAATGTTCAGAATGTAGATAGATTCATCACTGAAAATACAGATGTGTTTGAGGGTCAAGGAACATTCAATACAAAATGTGAAATTAAGCTCAAAAGTGGTGCAAAACCTGTTTTTAACCCACCTAGACGTATTCCGTTATATATTAAGAGTAAAGTGAAGGATAAATTAAGTGAATTGAATAGTAGAGGCATAATCTCGAAGGTGGATAATCCTAGCGGTTGGGTGAGTAACCTTGTAGTGGTGGAAAAACAAGATAAATCTATTAGGTTATGTCTTGATCCTAAATATTTAAATGAGGCTATTGAGCGTGCCCCAAACGTTTTGATTCCAACTATAGATGAAATTTGTGAGGCTTTACATGGCAAAAAAGTATTTACAGTATTGGATTTGAAAGAGGGCTTTTGGCAAGTTCCCTTAACAGAAGCATCAAGTGTTTTGTGCACGTTCAGTACTCCTTTTGGGTGTTGGAAGTTTAACCGTTTGCCTTTCGGCTTGAACATTGCTCCTGAATACTTTCAGAATTTAAATCAATCTAGCTTTGGTGATATACCAGGAGTACTTGTGTATTTCGATGATATTTTAATTGCGGGTAAATCTTTGGAAGATCATGATCAAATACTTCGTAATGTTATTCAGAGAGCAAGGCTCGTAGGTGCTAAGTTTAACAAAAATAAAATTCAATTTAGAACAGACCAAGTTAAATATTTGGGTCACATATTTTCTAGCAAAGGAATGAAAATTGATCCTATGCGTATAGAAGCCATTAAATCACTCAAAAACCCGGAAACGAAAAAAGAATTGCAGTCCGTACTGGGAATGATTAACTTTTTAAGATCTTTTATTCCCAATCTTTCAGAACTTACTAAGCCATTAACAGCCTTACTGCAAAAGAATGTAATCTTTAACTGGCTTCCATATCATACTAATATTCTAGACTCAATTAAAGATAAAATTACTAAAGCTCCCTGCCTAAACAATTTTGACGTAAATAAAGAAATCGTAATACAGGCAGACGCGTCACAGAATGGTGTAGGATGTTGCCTATTGCAGGAGGGCAAACCTGTTAGTTTTGCGTCCAGAAGTTTAAGTAATTCAGAAAGAAATTTTGCGCAAATCGAAAAGGAACTACTTAGTATAATTTTTGCAACAACTAAATTTCGAAATTATATTTATGGTCAGGATATAATTGTAATTACTGATCATAAACCACTGGTAGGTCTATTAAATAAACCAATAGCAGATATTGCGTCGTCTAGACTAAAAAGAATGAGACTGAAACTTTTAGATTATAACATAACTCTAAAATACTTACCTGGAAAGTACATGTTTGTTGCTGACCTATTGTCGAGGTCCTATTTAGAAAATGAATCTTTTATTGATGACACATGGATCACAGAAACAATACATTCGATTAGTAGTGGTCTTAATATTTCGAATGAAAAGCGTAAAGAGTTTGAAGAAGCAACTGAAGCTGATGCTGTGTTGTCATGTATAAAAAAATACTATTTTGAGGGTTGGCCGGATTCTTTGAATCTAGTACCAGGAAATGTTAAACACTATTTCAAATTACAAAATGAAATTACTTGTGAACAAAATTTGCTTTTTTTTAATTATAGGTTAATAGTACCTTCAATACTAAGAAATTACATACTAAAATTACTACATGAGTCGCATTTAGGAATTGAAAAGACAAAGGCTCGGGCGAGACATATTGTATATTGGCCTGGAATTGATAGGGAAATAGAGAATGTAATCAATAGTTGTCCTGTTTGTGATAGATATCGGGTATCAAATGTGAAAGAACCCCTGATTCCGCATGACATTCCAGATATTCCTTTCAATAAAATAGCGTGTGATATTTGCGAAATTCAAGGTAATGATTACTTAATAATACAAGATTATTACACTAAGTGGCTTGAAATTTTAAAATTAAAATCGAAAACATCATCGGAAATTATTTCTAAATTAAAGACAGTATTCTCAACTCATGGTGTTCCAAAGATTGTTATATCAGATAACATGCCATTTAATTCCTTTGAATCTAGGGAGTTTGGAACTTTGAATTTGTTACTAGCTCTCCGGGATATCCTAGGAGTAACGGTCAAGCGGAAAGAGCAGTTCAAACTGCAAAGAACTTGCTTAAGAAAGCTAAAGATGATAACATAGATATAGAATTAGCACTACTGGAGTATCGTAATACTCCTATCGTGGGATTAAACGTTTCTCCTGCTCAAATATTATTTAGCAGAAGAACCAGAACCAAACTTCCAATTCACTCACAATTATTAAAACCCAAGGTGTATAATAATGCACATGAAGGTATTAATTATAAACAACTTAGATATAAGCACTACTATGATAGACATGTGAAATCAAGACCTGATTTTAATGTGGGTGAGAATGCTCTCATTCAAAAGGGTAAGGTGTGGGAACCGGCAAAAATTGTTGACAAATGCCCCTCTCCCAGATCTTATTTAGCACAGAACTCTGAAGGCAAAGTGTTGAGAAGAAATTCAATGCATTTACGAAAGAGTCAGAATGAATTTAAATTAACCGATACCACAGTGCCTGAGGAAGGAAGTAGCAATGGTAATCCTATTATTACTGAGAATGGTGGAGAATTGCAGTTAGATAATAGTGTTCAGGAAAATTATGTTAACCCTACTATTGATAATAGTTATAAAACCAAAAGCGGTAGAATCATAAAATTACCTAATAAGTTTGCTAACTTTGAAATGTAACATTAGTTTAGGATATGAAAAAGGGAGATGTGACATACTGTATACCTATTGTGACATACGGTGTACCTATGGGGACACACTTCAGACTGGTTTAGTAGGCATATTAACAAATTGTATTTTGTACTTTACTATTTACTTAGTAATAAACTAAATAAAGTATTGATATTGATTGTCTCTAGTAGTGATAAATATGACATTTGTAATTATTTGTCATTTACCTAAATTACAAAAAGCATCGCAATCATAACTTGCAAACGCCAAAAAAACGTACAAAATAGAGTAGAGAGCAATCAAATACCATGGACGTACTTGAGAGAATTGAGTCCTACTTTCGATCCAACCGGATGTGTTACAAATGTTATAGAATGAACTGAAACGTATTTGATCAGAATTTATGTCGTGAACTTCTATATTACATACCTCGAGCATGTGTTTTCTTTGTTTTATAGAATAGAATGTTAACGTATAATTACATATTGTGTTAAACTCAAGAAGTTTGAGTAACTGTAATTAACCAAATACAAACGTTTATAATTTTGTCAACTATTCCCAGTTTATAAACAATTACTGTTGAAGTTGGACGTACAATGATTACAATAACAGAATGGACGGACTGTAAAGTGTGACATCAAGGGCATTATAACATAAAAGTTTATTGTAACAATAATATAAATGTATTACGGAAATTATTCTGTTCTAGAGCATAAGCGGACTTTAATAGTTGGGCTCATAAATTTGAAAAACCATTCGTAAATTTGCAAACTGTCATATACATATTTTAAAAACTAAAATATAAATTAATTCAGAATTCGTGTTGAGGGATCTGCATTTTAGTCACATAATCGTAATTTAAGACACAATTATATGAAATTAAAAAGTAACGAACCGTTATTCAAATCTAAAACTTTCGAGCTTTTGAAATGATATTTACAGAGTATTCATAAACGACGCTTCGAGCTTTCCCAGTTTATTAGCCGGATACTAATCAATGTTAAATACACAACTAATATTAGCTTAAATGATTCTTTCGGCGCAACTTCTTTTTGCGAATAATAGCAAATTACTTACTTTAGCAATTTAGTTGTTTGAGTTTATGACTTGAAATTGGAAAATTAAAAATTTAGCATCGCAAATGACTAACTGTTTAAATTTTTAGTTCTATTTAGAAAATTACATAAAAATTAAGTAAAGATGATTTCAATTTCGTATGTACAAAAACAAATTGATTTGTGCTCAGTTTTAAATAACGTGAATGTTTTAGTATCTTCCGTCAAGTCCCCCAGGATGCACTCAGCTCTAAAAGAGCTTTAGTAGTGTTTCACATAAAATATGAAAAATATATCTGGAGAACATTTTGTATTGTGCTAACAAAGAGAATTACAATCTTATCATTTTTCCACTCTCAACCATATAATATATAACATTATATTAGGTATATAATACAAAACATTATATTATATAATATATAACATTATAATATTATATAATATAATAATATATAACAGTTAAGGCAATAATAAGTAAAGTCTTCAGATGACAATCAAAACGAAAAAATATTAAACATTACTCTCCATGTGTTTCTATATTCTTATAAGTCAAAGAGAGAAAAGTTTCTGTACATAAATGAAGAAAAGCGGTAAAGACGTGGGTGGATAATTTTAAAATTCTCAAACACCTAAAATAGGTAATATGTAATGCAATTCGTCCGTTTACGATTATGACATAAGGAGTTGTTTCGACATAGTCTAACCTTTGATTTCTTTAGTCGTTGTAAGAAATTTTTATGATTATTTCCTTTAATATGAATAAATAAAAAAACAGTTTTTCAGAATGTCTGGATTCTATAATGAAGGATTGGTAATCACTCGAAATGGGGTGAATTTCTATAGTTAAGTCAATAATTGCCTGCAACAGTGACAATAAGTAATAAAAGCAGAACTGTTTCTATAAAACGCAAAATAAAATTCACATCAAATTTCTCTCATGCGAGTGTCCTTTTACTTCCCGAGTACGAAGTAAAAGGGAAGTATTGTATTAGTGTTCCAAAAAAAAATGGACCTATGCAAATTTTTACATATCTTTGCGTTTCTGAATACGTAGATTCAAAATATGAAAAAAAAAATTTCCGTCTGTCGTCTGTAGTCTGTTCGTACACATTTTCTTGCAACACCCTATACTCAGAAACTATTAAAGTTATCGAAATTCGGTTTTCGCCAAACGATTGCATTCGGGCCAAGGACGAAAATGCTGGTATTACCTTTGATAAGCTAAATATGGCTTCTGGCAAGTTGCCACGAGACTTCCCTCGTATTAACACTTTTTTCAAAAAATAAGTATGGCACAATATATATTGCTGAATTCAGAAAAAAATACTTTTAAACTACATAAAAAACTGCAACTTTATCTTATTAAAAAATGAGTGTCGCCGTTTTCGCTTATACGGGAAGTGGCATCATCAAAGGTAATATCAGCATTTTCGTCCTTGACGCGACAACAATTTTTTTATAATTTCAAAAAGAGAAAATTTTTTTGAATTCAACAATGTATAAATTTCAAAATTTTGATATGGAATTTATTTAAATAAACAATAATTTAATGTCTTAATAGCAATAGAAGAAATATTTGATTTCATTAACAAACTAAACTAACAAATTTTTCATGTTTTAAGTAACAAAAACATAAGTTGATTTATTTTGTCATTATTCGATCACTATGGTTTTATTGAATTTCACCCATAACGAAAATATGTTATTAAAACATTAAACCATTGTTTATTTAAATAAATTCCATATCAAAATTTGAAATTTATACATCGTTGAATTCAGAAAAATTTTCTTTTTTTGAAATCATAAAAAAAAATTGATGTCGCTATTTAAAAACAAAATTTTTTTTGTTCACCAAAATGGTTCAACAAAAAAAATGTTTGTGCCCTATAATATACAGTGTGTCCCCGGATAGGTGAAACGACTCTTGTGAAAGATAAAAAATTTTTGATATAAAATTTCATTGTTTGGGGTTCAGCCCTGCTTAGTTAAAGACTAATTTCTGGCATAATTTTAGTTTTCTAAAATCATGTATGCCTTGGATATTTTCAAAAATCTGATTTTTGGTTCTAGTAAACTACCTTTGTTAGTGAAGATATAACAAAATTTGATTAACAAAAGTTGTTTAGAATCATGAAAGAGTCCTACTTCTAGAATTTCAAGTACCTAGGCCAACGTTGATGTTTTGGCAAAAACGACTCTTGTGAAAAATAAAAAATTTTCGATATAAAATTTCATTGTTTGGTTCAGCCCTGCTTAGTTAAAAACTAATTTCTGGCATAATTTTAGTTTTCTAAAATCATGTATGCCTTGGATATTTTCAAAAATCTGATTTTTTGTTCTAGTAAACTACCTTTGTTAGTGAAGATATAACAAAATTTGATTAACAAAAGTTGTTTAGAATCATGAAAGAGCCCTACTTCTAGAATTTCGAGCGTTGATGTTTTGGCAATTTACATTAATTTAGGTGATATGACTCTTGTAAAAGCGATAAAATTCTAAATAAACAAAATAAATAAAAGAATTTCTTTAACAACAGTCATATCACCTATCCGGGGATAAACAATATTAAACTATCAGATAAAAATTATTGTAAATTGCCAAAACATCAACGTTGGCCTAGGTGCTTGAAATTCTAGAAGTAGGACTCTTTCATGATTCTAAACAACTTTTGTTAATCAAATTTTGTTATATCTTCACTAACAAAGGTAGTTTACTAGAACCAAAAATCAGATTTTTGAAAATATCCAAGGCATACATGATTTTAGAAAACTAAAATTATGCCAGAAATTAGTCTTTAACTAAGCAGGGCTGAACCCCAAACAATGAAATTTTATATCGAAAATTTTTTATCTTTCACAAGAGTCGTTTCACCTATCCGGGGACACACTGTAGAATACGTAATACTCAATAACTTTCAATTTAAATGTTTTTTCCTAATGTTATTAGTTTAAGAAATATCGTCTGAACATTGCAAGCCAAACCACCCTGTATAGCAAGAAAATGTGTACGGACAGACTACAGACTACAGCCGGAATTTTTTTTTCATTTTTTGGATCTACGTATTCAGAAACGCAAAAATATGTCAAAATTCGCATGAAAAACAGTTTGTAAGGTAGATAACGTAAGTAAAAGAGGATTATTGGCAAAATTTAGAAAACAAATAGAATCATACTTCTACGGAAGACAAAAGTAGGTATGTTAGGTAATACGTAACCATACGTTGAAATGAGAGAGTAGAGTACAATTTTTATGAGAACTACATGACGTCACACAAATCTCGATACAAAAATCGTTCAAAACAGCAAATACAACAATAATCACAAAAACTTTGTACGCGCGAAAACAAACTAAATTTGTCAAAGTATTGTACTTCCCTTCAATTTTAAAAATGAGATCGTCGAACGAAGATATTGGTGTCTGCACATTATGACGTCATGTAGTTCTCATAAAAATTTTACTCTACATTGAAACAAAAAGAAAATAAATACTCAATATAATGGATTCCTCAAAACGGTTCAAGATAGTTAGTCAATTTCAACGAAATGAACAACAACCAATAAGAATATCATATTGGTAGAAGCATTAATAGCTAAAGAAGATCTGCAATAACGAATTGTTGAAATATGATGGAGGCTATTTAGAAGACAAACTAACTGAACTATTCCAGAAGATAATTAGAACATATGCAACGAACGAGTAGACGAATACCGGTTTTTAAATACCCCAGAAAACTATGGGAGACTAAAAACTCCGTCAGTGCGATCATATAATAATGCTATCTTTATTTACACCAACTGACATTAAAATATGTCAAAAGATGTAATAATGACCATAGATTAACAGAAATATGAAAGTATCTGTGGTCTGTGGAGAACAAAACAATGATAATAAATAAAGCGCCAACAAGGTAGTTGTGGATAAAAAATAATAGATTAATTAATGAAATTTATTTATCTAGGGATTAACAATCGTAGTGAGGGAATACCATAACGTACTAAATCCGAACGTGTGAGAGGATGCCTGAATAACCTATTCTAACTAAATAAAAGAACAAAAGTAAGACTATACAAAGGAGTATGCATCACAAACAACGAAGACATAAAAATATAAAGTAGTGGAAATGAAAATATTACGGAATAGTAAGGAAGACTGGATGATAATAGGATAGTGAAAATAGCAATAGACCAATGGCCGAGAGGGAAACAAAAGGTAAGCAGACCGTTAAAAAGGTGGAAGGATTGCCGATAGTATTAACTTTCGTAATGAAAGCTTATAAAAAAGAAAAAGAAGAAAATGTTGCCAAAATCTGCAAAGCATGGAAGGAATCCAGTTCAAGGTTTCTTTAAATTAGAAGAAATTCTTTATATCAAAACTTTCCCACAACAGTACCTACAACTGAAACAGAAAGGATATTCCCCTTTCCTGCTCTAAAACGACAAGATGTACAACAATAATCTTGGATCAACTAAACTCCAACTAACGTTATCTACAATTTTACATACATTTCCCATCCTTATGTACTCACATTATATTGGAATATTCATCTAATTCATATGGTTTTTATATCATCATATCGTATGTGTAAAAACGAAAAGTTATACAGTTTTCGATAGAACTGCCCTTGATATTATGCAATAAAATAAGATATTCAATACGAAAGAAAGCAAAAAAAGGCTGGTTTCGCCCATATTTAGGTCAAAACCGATACTTATCTGACCACGCATATACCAAATACACGGTTGCCATTGAATTTCTAATAAACCTTATCATTTATAAAGCATCTCTGCGTTCTTTCCTATTCGAGATTTTTTCTAGTGAATACAAAGAGTTTGCAATCAGATTTTATAATAAATGTAAAAACTTATCGTAAAGTACTATCATCTTGAATCCTTTGTAGGTAGCTGAGAAACACTAAAACTAACGAAGCTTCAACTTGGTTTAATCGACATTCTTGACAATGCCCTTTTGTTCGTTAACGTAAAGATCATTTTCCCTTTTGTTTTCCTTTGTAAACAGAACCCCACTTGCTTCGGGTTATATAAGTCTATCGAATTAAATCAACGAGAGAATTTTCATTATCAAACTATATATATATATAGGTTCTCTTGTAATTTTAAATCAAATAATTCTCGTTATTACAATATTCCATTTGCTTGGAGGGATTCCTTTGATTATAATTTTGTACAGGTAGCTTGAAGCTTGGTTCATATTATACTTTCGTTGTCATCGTTACTTTTTCATTAGCAGTCGAAATTAATGCGTAGGTAGGTATCCAAAAAACTAACCGATCTGAATTAATCTCACGACGCCGACGTTTTAATTTGATCATTCGGAAATACGCACCATAATATTTTTTGCAAACCAAATTCTGTACAATTGTAATTTATGATGAGAATTATTACAACGCAAAGAGTCAAAAGTCTTATATTTTCTCTCAGATAGCACGTTTATTGATTTGTCAAGTTCTTCACAACTTTATGTCTTTATCAATCTTGCTTTGGTTCCCTTTCTACACGTGGTTTAAAGGAGATTTACGAAACAAATTGGTTGAAATTGTGTTCGTCACCACCGACCGCCTCCAACACTAGCACAAGCCTAATGATAAAGTAAATAACTTTAGATGACTTTTGATAAATGTAACAAGGGACGAAATGCTTTTTTCTCACATTTCAGCGTGAATAAATTATATGAGTATTCGGTTACTCAGTCGATGTTAAAACAGAATTCAAGATTTGATAAATTTGTGTTTGTAAATTGCTTTTTATCGTTTATTTCAGTGATATTTTCGTTGTCAGAAATATTGACTATGAACGTGAGTTACGCACCCTATTTTCACATCGTCATTTAATCATTAAATTGGGTTCACTGAAAAGAAAATTCATTCCTGTATTTGTAATACAATGACATATAGCTAGCAATAAAATGAAATTAATTGTGGTGGTGACATTTTGTGAACATATCAGATAATTATTCATCGACGAATAAATGAAGAGAAACATATGAGAAAAGACACAATAGTAACCATTCCAACAAATTATTATTACTCACTTGCATAAAATTTGTTCAAAATTTATTTGATACTTTTGAAAATACAAATGATAATTCAATACCTACTGTTTACAAATTCATGTAACTAACTTTAATTAAAGGTTAAGGGTGCTTTTTGGCAGGTATGTAATTACCTAGCCGATACAGAGTACTTGGGTGTAATCCTTTATTATATAATCGAAAGTTACCGCATAAATTAGGAAATAACGATACAACTTTCTTTTTTAATGAAAGGCAACAAAAACTGAGGTTACTCGTGATTCCAAAAACTGAATCTACCTGAATCTACAATTACAAAGAAAGAATTATCAAAAAATACTTCGCTGGTACAATTAAACCTTTTTTAAAACCGATTCAGAAAACGAGCTATTTATACCGTTTACCGTATACATTATACCGTTTTTTAATTAAAAATTAAGATGAGCTGTTTTTAGTGAATACGTGAGAAAGGTTCTAGTGTGTTAACAACGTTAGTGTCCTAATTTAACGTGATCTTATCATTCACATTGTATGAGGAGAATTTGTTTTGTTATCTACTTAACTGTAAGGTATGAGTTCCGTACTAACGAACCCGATAATTAAGACAATTACAGTTTTGCTGCATAGATTAGACCAAGACGAGTTGATTGACACCTCACTTATGGCGCGGAACCCGATAATTAAGACAATTACAGTTTTGCTGCATAGATTAGACCAAGACGAGTTGATTGACACCTCACTTATGGCGCGCAACCCTTGGAGTCGAAAGTTATGGGGGTCGAAAGTCTAATATGGGAGTATATGGGAAATACATTAAAATCAATATTTTTGGTGTCAAATTGTTGGAAATGATACCCTGAGTGTAAAGTGATTTTAGACCACCCCCATAAATGGACAAACCACGGCTGGTTCCCTGTTTTTGTATAAATCGAAAAAAAATATGCTAAACCTACAAATAACCTAGGCACTTTAGTGTCAAACTACGTTTAAGGTTAGCATTTTGTTTTACATACTTCCAAACTTGGTTTAGTGAAATGTTCCTGTTTTTGTAACAATTGAAAAAAAATATACTAAGCCTGCAAATAACTCATGACCGGCGGACATTGGGCGGGTTTTAGTTAGGTTTGCGGCAAATTTTGCGGCCTGCGAACACTCACTTCCCGCAAACCATCCTAAAACCCGCCCAATTTTCGCCGGCCAGGGAGGTAAACTGTCATCGCATTCGATGTTTCACACTCAGATGGTAGCAGAACACCACCAATTTACCTTGTATAACCACAAAGCCACCAAAAGGATATGCCACGCACACAGAATCGCAACATGATTTGGTTCTCGAAACAACCGAACACGCTTACCGCCGGATGACGCAGTCAAAAGAGACTCACGAGCACAAACCGTCGTCATTGTAATCGTTTCAGCAGCATTTATGCGAAAACCAAATATGCTACATCCCAACATCAATGGCATAATCAATTAATAGTCAATCAATAGGCTATCTAGTGAGACAAGTAAAATAACAAGTCAATAAATGTATTACGCCCCCACAAAACCAAATTCAATGACTCAAATCACCACCAGCCGCGCACCAAAGTCACGTACAAAATGAATTATCGTTAAAGAAACAAATATAATGCATTAAATTACGTAATCACGAAACAAATACGCGAAATAATCATGCATGCACTACAATTCAATTAATTCTACTAAATAGTAGCTAAACCAACCCTAATAATATTTAGGAAGTAAAAGAAAGTTATCCCTAAATGACAAATGTAAAGCTCAATTTCATATTACACACTTAAGCTAAGTAATTCAAGCTTGCGCAACCGGAATAAATGCTGTAAAGTCAAAATTTGTAACATAAAAGACCTACAAAAATAACACAGAAACACCTACACATGCTAAATTAAAATTCAACCTACCTAATTAACAGTTACTTATTAAAAAATAGCAAACAAAATACTTAAATTTTCTGATGAAGGCGATGCACTCATTTACACCGTAACTTACTTCTTCTACGATACCCCGAGAACTGTTACTTAACTGTCCCCTTATTTTTTTACTTCCCGCATTAGTTCCCTTTCCACTCCCGCTGTCCAGCTATCCAAAAAAAAACCGGCCAGTGTTTATACATTCCATCACGTACATGATTTCTTTTAATTAGCAAAATCAGTGGCGTAATTTTTGGTCACAACCATCCACAAACGGACTAAACTTTTAACGGAATCATTTAAAATCGAGCGGCCAAAGTCGGGTACATCACACAATGTAGCTGCCATTCCATGCAGGTATACAATTTTCCCCATTTCTCTGCTCTGGACTTCAGCAGTATGTGGGCAGGTGGAATTCCAGCAACCACCAGCACGTCTTCCATGGCCACCGTCCTGTAGGCGCTGGTAACCCTTATCGCCAGTAGTCTCAGCAATTTTCTCCATACATTAGATGCTACTGACTTCTTCCAATGAAAATTTTATATTGCTTCTGTATCCAAGTTTTGTGCAACTTTCAACCAATGTAAAATTGACAAATGTTAAGCGATCGGAACCATATTTATAGATGACACTATACAATGTAACTAAAAATTAACATAAGAATGACACGATAGCAATGTTTTCATAACTGTAGGTAGATAACACAACGATTAAATAGAGAGCCCTCGCATGGCAACTGCAGGTTTTTTAAACGATCTGCTTTCTGTGCTGATGCTTCCTTTTATTAATAACCTTAAAATTCAAGAATTTACTATCATCTGGAAAGGTCGCTTGTTATAAAATTAGCGTGAATGGTTTTTACTTGAACAGATCAAAAGTTTAAATTGAGATAGAAAAATAAACTTTTGTATGAAAATTAACTTCAAAAATTCTCTCTTTTCATTGGTATAAAAATTAGCATAGGGTTCCATTTGAAAATCGAAAGTTTGATGCATTATTTCAGAAACAGTAAATGGGAAAACATTTTCCCGTTATTTTCAAATTATAAACCAAAAATTAAGGTAATTTCGATTGAACAATTTTTTAATATCTCTTTTAATAAAAAACTTACAGCAATTTAGAGATTTTTCAATTTTTTGGTTTTTCGGCCACACCTATTGGAAAAACTGAACGTCGCATCAAAAATCTGAAAACACAGATGAATTACTCTTGTAAAACTGCACTACTTTCCCCATTTAACCGATCTTGTAACTCTTATAATAAGCGAGATCCCCATACAAAAAATGTTACACCCTGTATTAACAGGTTTTACGTCTGTGATAGTTTTTTTCATTATCAGCTAAGTATTATCTCAGTGTCTCAATTTTTTGAGAATGAAGTTATAGATTATTTACTTTCGAAAGTATCTCTTGCACAGTCTAAAAGACTTACTTAATTTTCATCAAACTTGAAAACTTTCATATATGAATTCGATATGTGTTTATGTGTCTCGCTTTTTTGTGTTAAAGAATTTTGAAATTTTGACTTCAGATTCGGAAAGAGCATCAAGACGTAACTCTAGGATTTTTTGTCGCTTGTCGTAGCTCAACGGCAACACCTTCAAAATCGGAAATTTTAGATGTTGACTTCAGATTCGAATAGATGATGAAAAAGTAGAATAGGAATGTCTGTTAAACAAAGTGTTATCTTTTGAAGAACACCTTGAAAATAACTGACAAAGTTTAAACTACATAGCGTGGGCTTACAAGCAAAAGGCATTAAGTCAATAATGTTTGAAAATGAGATTGTTGGTGTTGCGGAATAAATTTTGACGCTCTATATCCTGGCAGAACGCACTAAGTTGTAACGCCAATAGAGAAGGAGTACGAGGATCGCACGAAAGGCATCAAAGCAGTTTAAGTACGATTCTATACAAGCAAAATGAATTAAGTCCCTTAATGCTTTTTGTGTACTCCAATTTTTTGTACTGCATTCCTCTTGTAATACCAAATTATATACAAGCAAACTGCACTAAGTCGTTTTTCTTATTGTTGTTAAGTGTTTAAAATGCTGCTTTTGAATATAAATACTCGTAAACAAGTCATGCTAACACTAAGAGATGTATTTGCGTTTCAAAGTAGATAAAGCTCAGTATTATAAAGGTTTTTCAATTTTTAAATGCATTCAAACTTTAAATTGCATATATCTCAGAATGTCATTTTTAGACTTAGTGCCTTTTGCTTGTAAGCCCACGATAGTTTTGAAGATCGGTCGGTGCTCATTGGGGTCCTTTATTTTGCTTCATCTTATTATCATTATATCACTAGTACGTGCGAGAATTACTGTACCGAATTTTGGGACTACAGACCTTCGTCAAAAGACTATATTGCGCAACCGCGATTTTTAATTTTTAGAATAATCTCACATAAAGTAATGAAAATCATTTCGATGTAATTGTGGCGAGTCACCAAGGATAAATTCTCCATCAACGTTTCGGGCTCCAGTTATAAATTTCGTATCTTTCCTCCCAAATAGATTGATACCAATACGTTTATTTTATGCATAACAGGGATCCGGCACTCCGGCATATACAAATTGTTAATTGGGAACCTACTCTAGACACGAATCACTGACGGAAGAAAATTGAAGAATGATCTCATAATACTTTCAGTAATGCTGCATTACAACGGCGTCATCAAACTTATCACGTGCATCGGAAATTTTGTTGAATAAGCTGTAGTTACATTACTAATTAGTGAAATCCATTGATTTTTTATTGAATACACCACATCTCCCCCACATTTGTAATAAATAAACAAAACAATAATAAATATAAATATGGGAAAGGTTTGGTGATGGTGAATTCATTAAAAAACTTCTATCAACGTGATTAATATAATATAACTCTCATAATATATGTTATTTGACCGAAGTTTTGTGAAGTGTTATGTCATTGACTAAAGAGTTTTCAACGGTTATATTAAGTAATTAAACACCAAACATGATTAGGTATATTTTGCCAAATTTTAATAAGTATCTCTCCCGGCTTTAGTAGTTAACTTATAGTTTGTCCAATATTATTTTATATCACAAAGTAGGTATCTGAGTTAACTACTTAACACGTTGAAATTATATTAAACATTCAGGCTATAAATTTCTAATCAAATTGAAAAAGTACTACATACATGTACAGCAGAGCGTAATGTATCGTTGAAAACATAATATAAGCAATTTATGTTTTAACGCTAATCCGAAATGGTATTTTAAGTAAATAAGTACAGAAAATGTCCATTATCACAGAGCAGAAATTTAAACAGACATGAATTAGTAATAATCGTATGGAAAGGTTGTGAAGTAAAAATATCCTACATTTTCTAAATTATTCCGGTAGCAGAATAATAGACACATTTCCCCGGATTTACGTTCAAAATGAATATATAATACAACCGGTTGTCCATTACAATAGGATAAAGGATAATAAGATTAGGGATTTTACTATTCCCATCGCAGAATTGTCGTACATTATAATTTTTACATGTCACAAAAAGTTTTGTTATTTATTTTACCGTTGTGTGAAATACAAATTTTAATTACAGACAAAGCTCCATCCGAAGCGGTGTTTAGAGGAAACGAATTTTTATCGTACGACCTGAGTCAAACAGGGGGCGAACCAATCGTTAGTGCTCAAGATTCCGTTACTTTCTACTTTAAAACTAGGGCTCCCAATGGATTACTGTTTTATACAGGTGAGACCTTTCTATAAGTGACATTGAATATCCTCTGGCAATTTCCACTTAAATTGAACATTGGTCAACACCTGAAACAAATCCCATGTGCACATACACACTCTATTTCTATCTAAATTTCATTTAGAGGTAATCGCGCTCGATACATGTTAAAGTAATATTACCATTCTGCGCATTCCCCTTATTCCCCTATTCTCATTATTAATGTACGTAATACATTACAGGTGATGGAACTGACTACCTCAACGTTGCAATTAAGGACGGATGTTTAATTTTAACTATGGGATTATCAAATGGAAAACAAGAGATGCAAATTAAACCCAACAAGGTTCGCTTTGATGATAATCAGTGGCACAAAGTTAGCATACATCGGAGAATTCAAGAAGTAAGTAATTTTTTTCGTTCTTGTTACTCGAAAATTTCATCACGCAATTAACGAAATAAAATTGCGTGCATTCAATCTTTAAATCTGAAAGTCGAATTTGAACTTTTATTATTTTACTGTTAATATCACGCCAAAACGTAGACTTTATCTTCGTGCAATACCTTGAAGAGGAATTTTTGTACAGTACATACAGAGTTATTTGTTCATAAGATTGAATTTCATCCCTATTCTTCTGTTTCCTACCTTAAATTCGCCATGTCGATGTCGTCTTGCCCAAAAAATTTCTATTTCTTTCAAAACTCTTCAGTGGAAATTATATAGCTACAATAAAAATTGCCTCCCGATTTTCTCCCGATCTAACAGTATTAAATTCGTATAAATAGTTTTGTTTAATTTTCATATCTCAAAAACTATGGTTGACACTATATTAGTAATTCAAATATCACTAAAAACATTAAATAAGTAATATTCAATGCTAAAAGTCTACAATACAAATTTATACGGTAATTCAGCCAATGTAAGCCAATACAAAATCCAAATTGCGATGTGTGCGTCTGAGATGTGCAGAACCATATAACATGTACCTAATAATTATTAAAGAACATTTTCATATGTCAGTATAAACAAATGACATTGTGCTGTGCATCCTATTCCTTGCATCCAGTGCGTAATAATTTATCGTATCTTAACGGCGTTCATTATTTATAATCCCTCGGAGGACGTTGTTGAACCCCTTCTTCGGGCCATTTGAACTAGACTCTTACCATCGATGTAACATCACGATTTACACGGACAGCAATATCTCTATGCACAAGTTCTGCCTCTCTGATGACAATAATATGTATACCTATCCACGTTCAAAATCATTTAATTGCCGATCATTTGTAACTCTTGGCCAGGCCGGCGCGACCGCGTGTGCAAAGTGTGCGGGGCACACGGGCGCAAGGGATTAGGGGCACCAAAACGACGATAGAAAAGATATTAGGTAAATACATAGATTAGTAATTTTCATCTTAAATTAGAAGTAAAACTAGAAAAACAAAAAACACATCTTAAATGCAAAATGGATATTAAACTTAAAAAAGTCAATGATATATTGATATATGATAAAAATACAGACGAAATGAACGAAACTATTATTAATTTATAAAAGAAAGGGTGGTTGGCGGTTCTTGAAAGAATTATGTATATACATAATTCAGTATTTAGCAGGACAGAATTTAACATTAAGAGGATCTAATGAGTAATTGTTTCGCTCCAATTTGGGAAACTTTTTAAAACTAGTAGAAGCCATTGTATTATTTGATTATCTATAATATGTATACAGGGTGATTCAATATTCACTCCCCAGCCCTCGGATATGTATTCTACAACTAAAAATAAGATAAAAATAAAGAATAGTAAAATCCCGAAAACCTAACCGTTTTCCGGTAAAATTGAAATAAAGAATAAAACAATTCAAAATTTTAAATCAAATGCAATGCATTTACTTGTCGTTATTTTGTTTGTTTATTTGACTTAATATCATTTATAAAGTATTGAAAGCTGGAAAAGCTTTTAAATTAATAATGGAAAGGTATACTAACAGAGAATACGTCGATATAATAAAAGTTTTAGGCGCTTGTAATGATAACGCCCGTGCTGCCGAACGTTTATACAGAGAGCGATTTCCGAAGAAAACGGTTAGGCTTTCGGGATTTTACTATTCTTTATTTTTATCTTATTTTTAGTTGTAGAATACATATCCGAGGGCTGGGGAGTGAATATTGAATCACCCTGTATAAATAAGAATAAAACCACAGCCTCGCCTTCAAATTTTTCATTTCAATTATGCGAAGATGAAGGTTAAAGATTAAATCATGATTGATTTCCAAATATTATTTAAACGTGCTACATGTTTCGGGAAACAGCTGTTCCCATTAACAATTATGGTATGTGTATGGGGAAAGTTGACAAGAAGTTTACGCTAAATTATAACCATTATTATAGCAAAACTGGAACCAACTTGACATTATCTATATAAAATTGAACAGAAAAGCTTAAAAAAGTTGATCAACGACGACTACCAAATATTTTGAGCACATATTCTGATCAAATGAATAATTACCACTGTTCGTTGTATTATAGCATTTTTCACTAGTTCAGCTTTGTTTTCTTTGGAGACGTACGAAAACAATGTTACGTTATTGCTAAATCAAAAAAGGCTAGTTCCAGCAAATTTTTATTTTGGATGGTAAAAATTCCTAACATTGGCAGTCCTCTGGTTAACAGTAGATTTACACGTTTTGTGAAACTGGACCAATTATAAGTTACTAGGCTTGTAGGCGAGCGTTCGGGAGCAAGTGGAGCCTATCTCCAACGATGACCCACTGGATATACAATAATCCCCCACTCGGTGCGACTGGGAGAATAATTCCAGTAAAGTAAATCTGAATAGAACTAAGGGCACTAACTCTAAAGTGTACAGGAGCAATGAACACTGAAGAGGACTGTAGAATGTCTGTAAGTCTGGGATAAAAAGCGACGGTGTTCGAAGCCGAGGTATACGCAATCCTGACAGTGGCTGACGGGGATTTATCAGCGTCCATCTTAAAGATAAGTAGGACGAATATAAAACTCGCGACAAAGATGGTCACAGGCCACTGTCGTCAGAACAAACACCTGCACAACATGGGACTGGCCAACAGCTCACTATGCAGGGGATGTGGTGAGGAAGAAGAAACGCCATACCACGTCATTTGCCAATGTGAGGCAAAGGAACATCTGCTTGGAAAAGAAAAGATTTCACCAGAGAGAGTAACAAATATTCGCCCTATTAAAATCCTGGACTTTGTTAAATATACAGATATTCTCGAAGGGCACACAATAGCAGGGAACACAGTAGACCAAAAGGTCGCAGTATAGGAACCAATCGCGATCACTCCTAGAACAAATAATACGTTTCTATTCGCCTTTCCGATTGGCTTACAAAGATGAAGTTCTTCCTGTGAAGCTTTTGAGTACCTATTTTCTTCAGGAATTATTACAGAAAATCATAGATGGTATACAGGGTGTTTCAGACCACCCGTGCCGCCCAAATATCTCGCGGAATACAAAACGCATTGAAAAAAGAAAAAATACGTCTAAAATTTTTTTTAAGACTATTGTTTGATAGTAATAGGATGTCCCCACTCCCACCCCCGCGGGGGTGGGAGGGGGGTAACTTCGTAATCTTAAATAGCACCCCCCCCAGTTTATTATACAGATTTGAATTCTGCGTTAACAAATAGGAAGTTTTTGTTTGAAACATTTTTTGAAGTTCGTGACAGATGGCGTTATGATCGCCGAAAGAAGTTTTTCCGATTACCTATGCTAATTTGATGTCAGTTTTGTTAAGTGACAATCAAAAATGTTAATGCTTTACTTCCCCACTCCCCCCCCCTTGCCCACACCACCACTTCACACTTACGGCCCATAACCTAGGATGGGAAAACGCAACTATTTTAGATTTAAACAACTGTTCAATACCACGATTGAAGAAGATAAATTTGGTAATTTTTTTTTTGTCTGTGATGCAAAAATAGAAAAAAATTTGAAATACTTTGATTTCACGAGTAAAGAACACATCGACATTCGAGATACGTTTAAATCTAAAATTAGGGGTGAAGTGGCGGTGTGGGGGAGGGGGGAGGTTAATAAAGCTCCCCCTCTTCCCTTTTATAAAGCATTAACATTTTTGATTGTCACTTAACAAAACTCACATCAAATTAGCATAGGTAATCGGAAAAACTTCTTTCGGCGATCATAGCGCCATCTGTCACGAACTTCAAAAAATGTTTCAAACAAAAAGTTCCTATTTGTTAACGCAGAATTCAAATCTGCATAATAAACTAGGGGATGCTATTTAAGATTACGAAGTTACCCCCCTCCCCACCCCCCGGGGGTGGGAGTGGGGACATCCTATTACTATCAAACAATAGAGTCTTAAATAATTTTTTTGGCGTATTTTCTTTTTTCAATGCGTTTTATATTTCGCGAGATATTTGGGCGGTACGGGTGGTTTGAAACACCCTGTATACTTAGTAAAATATTTGTGTGCTCATTAGCAAGGTGCATAATTTCTTACGTTTGCTTTACGGATTCTGGATATTTTAAACAATACTTTACTTATTGGTTTTAACACCAATTTAAAGGTCTTTTTTATATTTAAAAAAGTATTACAACTTCAGTTGAAGACTCTTTGGTTGAAGTCTTCGTCAATGTGTATATTGTATGGTAGAGGTCTTATGGACAGCGGAACGTGATTGAAAAATGTTATTGATAAAATCTCTGGGCTTTACTTAGACGACAATATGGTATGCAAAAATTATTTTTATTGCGAGTATCGTACGCATGAGGTTTTCACTTCATCACTAAAAACAAGGTTATTACAGAATATACACCTGAAACTCTGCACAAAATTCAAAGCGTTTCTCTTTATCATTCGGAAACAAAGGCTCAAGTTCAGTCTTTTCCTTTTCTTTTCCAGCAGTAGAACGTTGGAATGCTGTAGGTATTTAAATGAATTTTTTTACAGTATTTTACAAACGAAGACAACATATCAGACCTAAATGTTCTCGTATTAACAATTTGTCGAATTGTCGTAGATCACATTTTGCCAGCATGAAGTACATTTATTATTTTTACTAAATGTCGCATTCAAATTTTGTGTAGACAACTCTACATTGTAAACATTATTTGTAAATCTTTCAAATTCATTAACGGTATTATCTCTAGGGTTTTACATCTTCGTGAATTCATTTCCCTTTGCTTATTCTAATCATAATTTGTATTGATAAGAATTACAATTTAGAATTCTAAAAATTAAGTTCAATTGATTAAAATCCCATGCGATTTAATTAAAACAAATTGAAATTTGAAAATGTTGGGTGAAGTATAATGAAACAATTACTTATCTTTAGACGATATGACTTGTATCCAGTACAAAGTTAAAACTGGAATTATTTTATCTGAAAGGGACTCTTTGAATAAGCCTTGTGACTAAATTTTTATTCGTTTTCCATATACTCTTCGGTTGATATCCGTCGTTGGATACCTTTTAAACGCAAATTTAAACAGAAAGCTTTTCGAGGTTAAAATTTCATCAAGTTTTCGATTAATTACTTTTCGATACTACCGTATACTGTTTTGCTGGAAAATAAATGATGCACATTAACTCCATTTAATCCAACAAATACAAATGTTCAATCCGCGAACAAAAATTATATTTATAAATTTTACGAGGAACAAGGTGATTTGCATGAGGCAAATTTTCATAGAAAAGGAAAAATGCAAAAGAACTGGGCGTAAACGCCGTTATACGAGGATAAATTATGTGGGCAGGAGTTACAACACGAGTTTAGAGGAAGAATTTTCTACTATTTAGGGAAATTCAAATTTATTCGAGATAAAGCATAAAGTAATGGTAGGTACCGATACCCTTCCTCGACAATACGTATCAAATTTGAAGATTATAAATACGGTGAATTCCGCCGATTTCGTCTAATTTACCTGTACGAAAATAGCTTTGATTTATAAAACTCCCCAAGTTACTGAAGAGTGCTTTTCTTTCCTTTTCCAATAACATGCAAAATAATTTTATTATAGAAGCATCTTGTAACTCGGCGTCAATCAGGGATATTATTTTTAATATTTATAGTAAGCTTAGAAAAAAGATATGGGCGCTAATGATTGTGCAAAAAACAAATACAAATACAGTTTTACATTAAAAGGATTTCCGAAAGTTTTAATATAATTAATAACGGTGACCTCAATTTGTAATTTCTTTGAATTATAAACGACGAACGTACTTATAAAAAGCTTTTATAAACCTTTCCGTGCTGAAATAATTATTAATGCACACATTTCACTTTAATCAAGTTCGCGGCTTTTAAGTTTGCAACTACATAATGCATACACATTCACAAATGTACCGAAACAAATAAAAAAAGCAATAAGGCAATGCAGAGGCGAGATTGTTTTACAGTTGTTAAATAAAAAATCCTCATTCTTTCATTTTATAAAGTGTAACTTGCGTAATTTAAAATTCCTTCCTAAAATAATAGTTTTCTATCTAGATATACGTCTATTTAAACGACGCTTTAGTCGACAAGCATGCAGTATTGTTGTAATAGAAGGAATTCTTTTGGAAATTTTCACATAATCTCGTATACGTAAAGGAGGAATGTAAAAATAAGAATTCGGCACTATTTCCAAATTATCTTCACCAACAGTTGAAGTCTTATAAAATTAATGCATGACTCAAGTTTGGTAAATGTTAACGACTCTTAAGCTTGCTATTTAGAGATGTGAGTTATCCGTGGATTATTATAAAAAGTATCTGCAAGGTGCAAAAATCATATCAAAAATGGATTTAGGGACGGTAATCAAGCGATTAAAGTGATTGTAATAAAGAATTTTAAGTGAGTTAACTGAAAATGATTAGTTCACTGTGAACTTAATAATTATAATATGTAAAAAGCAGAACCAAGGTCTTATCCACGCTTTATTTTACCCTTCATGTTCGAGTCTGTTCGGCCTGAAATTGTCTGTAACGTTAATCGCATACGATTCAAGAAAATGTGTTGGTGAATTTGATTTATTTTGTAAACCAGCTAACAAAGTTATCCATTTTCAACTTCCCACTTTTGGATAATTCAATTTTCATATGGCACTTTATGATTGTGCGGATGGAAGACTATTTGGCAGATATGTCTTATGGATGACTAGTTTGATTATGTTCAACTCCTTTCAAAGGGAAATTCGCGAATAATTTAAGATTGAACATGACACCATGAGTTTTTATATGAAAGGGGCGAAAGGGCTCTAAAGTACGGTATTAAATTCAAATGTAATCTCGTAAAATTCATGGCACAGAGTTGGTATTAAACAGAGCTAGGAAAGATACTGTTAAAAAGTATTTAAATATTAAAATATTAAATACTTTTTTGAGGGAAAAGTAGTTAAATAAAAGATACCAAAAGTATTTAAATATTGTTTGAGAAATAAATACTTTTAAAAATATTTAAATACTAAAAGTATTTAAATATCAAAAATATTAAATACCACTATTGAAATATTTTTAATACATTTTTTTTGGTCTTGGATGAGATAAGATAACTTTTATTTGTAGTACCCTAAATGATTAAAAATGTGCTAAATAGTAAATACTAATGTATTTCTACCTTACGAATTTTTTTGACGCTAAATTACGCGTCGTATCAAAAAATTACACAGAACATAATTAATCGATATGTTTAAGGTCTATATCTAGATATTTATATATCTTTCAAATATGCAGCTGTTTTAGAAATATTTAATAAAAACAAAAAACTACCACTAATAAACCCCCCTCTCCGCCTCTGGATTTCTCTCAAAATCTAATCAGTTCTAAGCTAAATTAAAACAAGCTTAAATACAAAATTTCAAGTACGTAGGTATTTAAATATTTTAGAAGTACTATTTAAATATCTACTTCCAAAAGTATTTAAATATTTCAGAAATATTTAAATACTTTATTTAAATACAATTAAGATACTAAATACTTTTCAAAAGTATTTAAAACTTTAAGTATAAATACTATTTTCAAAAACTATCTTAAATATAAGTATTAATTTAAATTTTGAAATACTTCCCAGCCTTGAAATTCAATATAACTAAATGGGCTACACTTCATATGTCAACTGCAAAAAAAAACATTTTGAATGATTCATAAACCTGATTATTGAATTTGTTTCTTTTCGACGTTTTTGCATTGAAGGCGTTAGTGTACGAGTTGAAAAGTCGAAACCATGGTTAGCGTGCTACAAATTCATTAACTTGTTGTTTAGATCATAATGGCATTTCTATGCGTAACATAGACAAAAATATGAATTTAATTAAATCTATCCTACAGTGGTAGGTATTACCATTAAATAACTGTGGGTAATAGTGTTATTCAATGGTATTACTGAAACATTTGGTGAAACTGCGTGTGAATGAAAGGTGCCGGCCGTCCAAACGTGTCACTGTTATAGATCTGCCTGAATATTTCCGCGACGAGAATAAAAAAAGTTGACGGAAAGAACGAAAAGGATAGTTTTGTAACATCAATGAGAGGACTGTTGGAAACAAATTTACAAAACTTTTTTTTATTTTGTACCATAGATTACCTTATGGTATTTGAAGGCAACGTCCTTATGAATAGGCGGAATGTGGCAATTTTTATGTTGCTGAGGAATTACGAAAAAAGAAAAACCCAAAAATCGCATTTTGTTTCAAATCTCGGAAACGACAACAATAATGAATTTTTACAAACTACATGTGAACATGCCCTAAATTATACATTTTTTCTCTAATTTAACCGCCTTGCCGTTTTCAAGATCCCCATGCTGTTCGTCCTTATCTTGGGCACGTTGTATATATTGTCAATAGGTGCAAAATTTTGTTTAGAAAGTTTTTTGTCTCGTGGTAAATTTTGATTAGTCCACTCCTTTTCGAAAAAAAAATAAAAACTAAACAAATGTTTTCGGTAAAAAAAATTAAAATCATTAACGACCTGAAATGTCAAATAAATTTAATTGCCCGATCTTGTAGTCTCCGTTGTATTTGAATTTTTTGTGATAAAATAATGCCAATATTATTCAGCAATACTGATTGTGCAGACATACATTTTATTTATGGATTCTGCAATGGGAACGCTGCCGAAGTTGTAAGGAGAAGGTTTTCCAATCGACGACAACCAACTGCTCGCGTTTTCGTCAACATTCACCGCAATTTTCGGGAATTTGGTTTAAGGCACAAGAACAGCTAAGACGGAGAAATAATGTTGATCGTGACGTATTAAGGATATTTGACGAAAATCTGCGCCTAAGTTCCCGAAGAGCAGCTCTGCAATTAGGAACCATATCACTTACAGCCGGTTCAACAGTTATTATGCCCGGTGATAAAAATCGCAGTTTGTCATTTTGTACTTGGGTATTAAATTCCATCCAGGTTAATCCTGAGTTTTTGCACCGAATTTTGTGGACGGATGAAGCGTAGACGGATGAGGCAACTTTCACAAGAACTGGGATATTTAATAACCACAATTGTGACATTTGGAGCTATGAAAATCCAAGAGTAACTCGTGTTCGATCCTTTTAACATGAATTTAGCGTAGGTGTTATAAACAGCTATGTTTGCGGTCTATTTTTCTTGCCGCCTCGACTCAACGCGGCACTATTTTTTGTTTATTTAACAACATGGTTCGAACTGAGCGATGAAACTCCATATCACATACGGATTACTAGTTGGGGCCCCTGCACATTTTGGAAGGCAGGTGAGGAACTGGATGGACCAACAATATCCAGAAATATGGATAGGTGGTATGACCAACAATAATAATGAACAACCAGAATCCACTAGAGGACCGCGCAGCTTGACCTCCTAGGTCACCAGACCTTACACCTTTAGACTTTTTGTATGGGGCTATTTCAAGCACATAGTTTACGAAGTGCCAGTTTGCCACGAGGGAAGACCTTATTACCCGAATTCGGCAAGCATGTCATCAGTTACGAGAAAATCGCCATCAAATTTTAGCGGCTATTAATTCTATTTCGAGAAGATGCCAGATGTGCAGTGAGGCTGAGGGCCTTCACTTTGAAAATTTACTGAAACTTCCTCGACCTGTCGGTTAGTATTTTTTTTGTTTAACTTTGGAATTGTAAATAATAAAATGTTTTAAAATAATTTTCAAGCACTTATTTTAAAAGTGTTTAAGTACAGGATAACTGTTTCACAAACACGTGCATTAATCAAAATTTACCACGAGATAAAAAACTTCCTAAACAAAATTTTGCATCTACAGACAATTTTTAAGCATACATTTTCATAAAAAACAAAAAAGTTCTGAAGTGGATAATTAAGTATGTGAATTTAAAAACACTTCATCTTCAATAAATAAAATATTATTTGCTGGTTCTTTTATATATAAAAAATGGACACAACAAAAATATGACTTTGAATGAATGAATTTTATAATATTATTTCTATAAACAAAAATTACCAAGCGACCACAAAAACCCGCAAAACAAAAGTAAAAAATCGCAAATTCGTACATAACACCCCACCTTGAAATGCCATGAGGATTTCAACAAATATGAACAAAAACATAATGAGAACAGTAGGTAAGGCTTGAACTAATAAAATGATATAAATCTTGTGACAAAAGCAAACAAAAAACAAAACAATTGTTTAATTGTCCGGAAGTACGCACAACCGATGCACGGAACGGCGCAATATTGTTCCACCGGAAAGTCTTACTGAAGCAGCACGAATCACACTATCCGCACCTCGATGTATGGCAGTGATTACACCGAGCCGCCACTGAAGAGGAGGTAAATCGTCGTCCTGCAAAAGCACAACGGAGTTGATGTGGAGGAGGTCAGGAAGATTATTAATCCATTTTTGTCTCTTTTGTAAATCAGGAACAACTTCTTTTTTCCACCGCTTCCAAAAATGTTGAGACAACAGTTGAGCTCGTTGGAATGTAGACAGTCTGTTTTCTTGAATGGGTATATAATCGTGGTCAGGCACTGCTGCCAATGGTCGACCCACCAAAAAATGTCCGGGCGTGAGGGGAACAAGATCGTCAGGATCAGCCGAAAGCATTGACAATGGTCTTGAATTTAATATCGACTCGATCATAGTCAAAGTTGTATATAAATTCTCAAATGTCAGATTTGCGTTACCGAGAATGCATTTTAAATGTTTTTTTACGGATTTAACGGCACTCTCCCAAATACCACCTTCATGAGGAGAGCGAGGATTGATAAAGTGCCATTTAATTGCTTTTGAAGCCAAGAAATTAAATATACGTTCATTTGACTCTTTCCCGTGCAAGATTGAGTATAAGGAATCTAACTTTGTTTTAGCACCACGAAAGTTAGTGGCGTTATCACTAGATATGCAATTTGGCATTCCTCTACGTGCTATAAATCGTTTCAAACAATTCAAGAAGGCATCTGTAGATAAAGATGTGACCAATTCTAAATGTATAGCACGAGTAACCATGCAAACAAACACGCATATGTAGGCCTTTAATAATCTAGCACCACGAGTGTATCTATCTTTCATGTTAATAGGTCCAGCATAGTCCAAACCAACATTGTAAAACGGATACACTTGCTTTAATCGGGTTTCAGGCAAATTACCCATGAGCGGATGTTTGGCAATGGGATTAACTTTAAAACAAGGTACACACTTACGTAGAACTTTCTTAACGTGAGAAAGACTACCAATAGGCCAAAACCGCTCTCGGATATGAGCAAGAAGAAGTTGTGCGCCGCCGTGCAGCAATTCTTTATGACCATTTAAAATAATAAGTTCAGTGAACTTGTGATCTTTTGGAAGAATTAAAGGATGTTTCTTGTCAAAGGAAAATTCTGAATTGGTTAATCTACCACCAACGCGTAGACAACCAGCCTCATCCAGGAAGGGATTGAGAGCTTGAATTCGTGAATTCTTAATAACTTTGTTATTCTTGAGAGACTTAATCTCATCAGCAAAAGAATTAGTTTGACAAAGCTTGGTAAGAGTTATTAAGGAATTCTGGAGTTCTGTGACGTTTAGATTGCCGGTTCGCCTTTTTGCGTTTCGGCAATTATGACTAAATCGTAAAACATAAGCAAAAGTTCTTTGTAGTTTTCCGTAGGAGGAGAATTTATCGAAAATGGAATCATCTACCAGATTGGTAGAAGTTAATACAACGATACCTTTGAGTTCAGTATTCTCCTGTGAGTCTGGAATGAAATCACAAGACCAGTCGGATTTATTGTGAAAAAGAAAGTCGGGACCTTGAAACCAAAATTGATTATTCTTCAAAGTCGAAATGTTCATACCGCGTGATACTAAATCAGCGGGATTATTAGAAGTTGGAACATGATGCCAATGTTGAATGTTAGTGCATTCCTGTATGACGGCAATGCGATTGGCAATGAAAGTGTGATATTTATTAGGAGCAGAATTGATCCAATTTAAAGTAATTTTGGAATCTGTCCACAAACAAATATTATGAAAGTGAATATTGAAAATTCTGACGATTTTAGGACACCATTCTGCCAATAGGACTGCCGCACAGAGCTCTAAACGAGGAATGGACACTGTGTGCAAGGGTGCAACCTTGGACTTTGAAAATAACAAAGTACAAGTTACGTTGCCATCTGCAGTGCAACAACGTAGATAGAAGCAGCAACCGTAAGCGATAACACTACTGTCACAGAAGCCGTGAAGTTCAATCTGTGAAGTAATAGTAGGAATAACGCAACGAGGAATCTTAATGATATTCAAATGTTGTAACTGAGTTTTAAAATCGAACCATTCGGAAATCAGTTCAGAAGAGATGGGATCGTCCCATCCAATGCCAGCTTGCCAAAGCTTCTGGATCAAAAGTTTCCCGCGAATGATAAGAGGAGAATAAAAACCCAATGGATCGAAGACTTTTGAAATGCTAGATAAAATTTTCCTTTTAGTAGGAACGGAGTAGTCATTTGGTAAATCAACCTTGCAAAACAAAAGATCATTCTCAGAGTCCCAATGGATGCCTAAAGTTTTAGAATCAGAACGTTCACCAATTGGAACGGTGGAAAATTCGACGTCATTGGAATTAATTGAAGATAAAACTTCTTGTTTGTTAGATAAAAACTTGCGGATCGTCAGACCAGCAGCAGACAAGATAGAGGATGTTCGATCTTTTATACGAATAGCATTTTGGATACAGTCGGTTGAGAATAAAAGATCGTCCATATAGAAGTTCTTCAAAATAACTTCAGCAGACTCAGGAAAAGAATCTTTATGTGCATCTGCAATATAAGTCAAGCAGCGAGTGGCTAGGTAACTAGCAGAAGCAGTTCCGTAAGTGATTGTGTTTAAACGATAAATGCCGAGAGGTTTCTCGGGATTGTCTCTCCAGAGTACATGTTGAAACTTGCAAGATGCAGGATTAACGTTGATCATACGATACATCTTGGCGATGTCACCACAGAGGGCGGCCTCGTAAGCACGAAAACGCAGTAAAATGTCAAACAAATTGTCTTGAACTTGAGGGCCAACAATCTGAGTGTCATTAACTGAAATATTGGTAGAAGTTTTTGCGCTGGCATCAAAAACTACGCGTAACTTTGTAGTCAAGGAAGACTGCTTAACAATAGCATGATGGGGAAAAAACTGCGGCGGTATCTCCGAGATGTTCACAAGACCATCAAGCGTTTCGATGAAATGAGCGTCAGAAGAAGAATGACTCTCAGCGTCTGAAATCTTGGTCATATGACCCAAAGATTCGTATTCAGACATGAATTGTGAGTATTGTTTTAGAAGAGAGGGATCTCTGTGAAGACGTTTCTCTAAGTGGAGAAAACGTGATTCGGCGATGTGTTTAGAATCGCCCAAAAGTAATAACTTTGAATTAAAAGGGATTGAAACGATAAGACGACCGGTTTCGTCCGAACGAATAGTGTTGAGAAAGTGCTTCTCACAAAATCTCTCCTGAGGCGAAAGTAAAGACAACTTTGAAATAGGCTTGGGATTATCCAAGTCCCAAAACTTGGTCAAAGATTGATGAAGATCAGTATTGAATTCATTGACCTGAAATGTAGTGTGGTAACAAACTGCCGAAATTCTAGAACCTACGGAATTTGAGGGTGCAAACAGATTATTAGGCAAATCTCCTGCAATAACCCAACCAAGAAGAGTATTTTGTAAAATAGGCATCGAGGCACCTAAAGAAATTTTTCGAGGCAAAGTTAGTTTATGGTACATAGATGAACCAATCAAAATGTCAATGTCGCCTGGCTGATGATAGGACGGATCAGCGAGACGTAAATTCGGAGGAATATTCAAAAGGTCCTTACTGAACATAACTCGAGGAAGCGGATCAGTAATTTTAGGAACCACTAAACAATCGATACTAGACTTGAAACGTCCGGTTGTAGAATGTAATTCCACAGAAGTGTATCTCGAGCAGGTTGATACTGACTCGTTAACACCCTTGAGAGTAAGATTGATTGATTTACAAGAAGAATTCAATCTTTTGTGAAGATTTTCAGATATAAGGTTGTTTTGGGACCCTGAATCAAGAATACCCTTAACAGTAAAAAACTTGTTTCCACTGACAACGTTAACTTGAACAGTGGACAGTAAGACCTCAGAGGATCTTGAAAAACCACATACAGAAAAAGTAGTGGGAGTCTCAGGGGACTCAACAGCTGGAGTACCTGACTGAGCAGGAGAAGCAACAGCATTAAAGGCAGAAGAGCTACTGAACTCATTCTGACGAGGAGAACTTGGCCGAGCAGGTTCTTGCTTTGAATTATTTGAATTCGCAGCTTTGAAACAAAGTAAACTATTGTGACGTTTGTTACAATTTTTGCAATTCGTAGTAGAAGTGCATTTGGACTTAATGTCATGACGAAGACACACAAGACAAAATCGCAAGGATTTTGCTTTGTGGAAACGATCCCTGATCGATAAGGCCAGAAAAGCTGGACAATGATTTAAAAAATGTTGTTCCTTACACAAGACACAAGAATGCGTAGTCTGGGCTAAAGTGTAAGAACCCTTTTGACTAGGCTTTTTCAAAGAATTGGAAGTAGAATTCTTTGTGACATTGGAAATGTCATCGATAATGTTGCATTTATTAGACAAAAATTTGGATGTCTGTTCAACGCTAGGAATTTTCCTTGGAAATTGTTTTGCAAAATCCCTAGCAGTGATAGGATCCACTTTATTTTTAACAATGTATGCCAAAACAGCATCTTTGTACTCTTCGGGCGACATACCTTCATTGTCTACAGTGCGCAAATGTTTAATGAAATTATTGTAAAATTCACGCAATTGCGTATCTTTAGCAATTGTTGGTGTTTCAAATAATGAATCGAAATTACTGAAGATAAGCAGTTTTCGATTATCGTATCTTTCTTTCAAGAGATCGATAGCGATGGAATAATTTATTTCAGAAGGTTTAATTTCGCTTAAAATTTGCAGGGCAGTACCTTTCAAACAGTTTTTTAAATATAAAAATTTCTCAATTTGAGATAAATTTTCGTTGGAGTCGACTAGAGCTTGAAAAGATTCGAAAAACGCTCTAAAATCTTGATACTCTCCTGAGAAAATAGGAAGGTTTATAGTAGGAAGTTTAACATTTTCCTTAGATTTACTTGAAGTAGATCGAGTGCTGGGTCCAGGAAGTTAGCCACCGATATGAAGCACAAATGACGTCACCGTGCAAAGCCCTTAGTGCCTCGTTAGTGCTTCATTGTGCTTCACATCAGAACTCGGCCACACCGACGGTTCGGGAGATATCCAGCCCCAAAGTCAGAGATTGGAAGTTAGCCACAACTTTTTTATTATTGAAGCACAAATGTCGCGACCGGGCAGAATCGTTAGTGCTTCGATAGTATTCATTTGTGCTTCACACCAGAATCCAGCCACACCTATGGTTCGGGAGATATCCAGTCGCAAAGTCAGAGGCTGGAAGTTAGCCACAACTTTTTTATTATTGAAGCACAAATGTCGCGACCGGGCAGAATCCTTAGTGCTTCGATAGTATTCATTTGTGCTTCACACTTGAACCCAGCCACACCTACCGTTCGGGAGATATACAGCCCCAAAGTCAGAGGCTGGAAGTTAGCCACAACTTTTTTATTATTGAAGCACAAATGTCGCGACCGGTCAGAATCCTTAGTGCTTCGATATTATTCATTTGTGCTTCACACCAGAACCCAGCCACACCTACGGTTCGGGAGATATACAGCCCCAAAGTCAGAGGTTGGAAGTAAGCCACAGCATTTCTTGTTATTGAAGCACAAATGTCGTGATGGGGCTGAATCCTTAGTGCTTCGCTAGTATTCATTTGTGCTTCACACCAGAACCCAGCCACACCTACGGTTCGAGAGATATCCAGTCTCAAAGTCAGAGGTTGGAAGTTAGCCACAACTTTTTTATTATTGAAGCACAAATGTCGCGACCGGGCGGAATCGTTAGTGCTTCGATAGTATTCATTTGTGCTTCACACCAGAACCCAGCCACACCTACGGTTCGGGAGATATCCAGTCTCAAAGTCAGAGGTTGGAAGTTAGCCACAACTTTTTCATTATTGAAGCACAAATTTTGTGACCGGGCAGAATGCTTAATGCTTCGACAGTATTGATTTGTGCTTCACACCAAAACCCAGCCACACCTACGGTTCGGGAGATATATAGCCCCAAAGTCAGAGTCAGAGGCCACAGCATTTCTTGTTATTGAAGCACAGATGCCGCGACCGTGCAGCATCTCACGGTATTCGTAATTGTATATACTTTACACCAGAACGTAGTCACGCCGAGGGTTCAAAACATGTAGGACCTTAAATTCTATGGCCGGAAGCTGGCCACAGCTTGTCTTGTTACTGATATTTAATATGGCGAAGAACATGGAAGATATTGAGTGGGACTCTTCATGAAAACAGAGACACGAACAACGAAAAATATATTTTCCTTCTGGTTATAAGAAATAAACGTTACTAAAATGTAAATATAAAAAATATAGATGTTTTTATGTTTAAGGTAAGTCGTCTCGTCAGTCATATTTAGAGTTGAGCAGTCAGCATTATATAGAATAAGACAATTGTAAATTATGGCAATATTATTTGTTACGCTGTGCAGTGGTCAAATACAACGTTCAATAAAAATACAGTCCACCACCATTTATTTATTTCTACACCGGCCCAAACACCTACAGAGCACTCTAGGACAAGTAAACCAAAACTTTACTACACTAAATTCTCGTTTATCCGGGTTTGATGGGACCGAGCCCTGTCTGGATAAACGAAATTCCGGATAAGTGAACCTAATTGCATAAATATTACGAGATCCTTAGATTCTAAGACGAGATCGTAGTTCGTAGTAGCATTGACTAAAGAGTTTTTCCTCAATCAACGGTAGTAGTCTATTATTTTTAGTCATTTTTTTGCCGATTTTTATAACACGGGATAAAGCGGAATTCCGGATGAACGAAGCCCGGATAAACGAGAATTTAGTGTATTTAATTGTTGCTGTATATAAACCGATATGGATCCTTCTGTATACCTAATATACCCTAATTGAAAAGAAGTAATTAAATCATCGTTAAGTATACTCTTTCTTTGTGAATGTCAGAAATCTAAAATTTACCTGGCACTGTTTGCGTCCGATATTATCTTCAATTGGCTATTCACATTTACAGTTGTTTGACGTGCATTGTTCTATCCTTAATTATTTATGAAAAAATTTTCATCTAAAATAAATTCACAATGGAATACAACATTTAATCTCTAGCTTAGTGAGACGGTAAAGTTAGTAAGATCGCGACATTTGTGCTTTAATAACAAGAAATGCTGTGGATAACTTTCCCGAACCGTAGGTGTGCGTGTGGCTGGGCTCTGGTATACAATTACGAATCCCGTGAGATGCTGCACGGTCGCGACATCTATGCTTCAATAACAAGAAATGCTGTGGCTAACTTCCAACCTCTGACTTTGGGGCTGTATATCTCCCGAACCGTAGGTGTGGCTGGGTTCTGGTGTGAAGCACAAATGAATAATATCGAAGCACTAAGGATTCTGACCGGTCGCAACATTTGTGCTTCAATAATAAGAAAGTTGTGGCTAACTTCCAGCCTCTGACTTTGGGGCTGTCTATCTCCTGAACGGTAGGTGTGGCTGGGTTCTGGTGTGAAGCACAAATGAATACTATCGAAGCACTAAGGATTCTGCCCGGTCGCGATATTTGTGCTTCAATAATTAAAAAGTTGTGGCTAACTTCCAGCCTCTGACTTTGCGACTGGATATCTCCCGAACCGTAGGTGTGGCTGGGTTCTGGTGTGAAGCACAAATGAATACTATCGAAGCACTAAGGATTCTGCCCGGTCGCGACATTTGTGCTTCAATAATAAAAAAGTTGTGGCTAACTTCCAGCCTCTGACTTTGCGACTGGATATCTCCCGAACCATAGGTGTGGCTGGGTTCTGGTGTGAAGCACAAATGAATACTATCGAAGCACTAACGATTCTGCCCGGTCGCGATATTTGTGCTTCAATAATTAAAAAGTTGTGGCTAACTTCCAGCCTCTGACTTTGCGACTGGATATCTCCCGAACCGTAGGTGTGGCTGGGTTCTGGTGTGAAGCACAAATGAATACTATCGAAGCACTAAGGATTCTGCCCGGTCGCGACATTTGTGCTTCAATAATAAAAAAGTTGTGGCTAACTTCCAACCTCTGACTTTGAGACTGGTATCTCCCGAACCGTAGGTGTGGCCGGGTTCTGATGTGAAGCACAATGAAGCACTAACGAGGCACTAAGAGCTTTGCACGGTGGCGTCATTTGTGCTTCATATCGGTGGCTAACTTCCTGGACCTTCGAGTGCTATTTAAGCTTTCGTTTGAAAGTGATTTAGCCTCCCGATAGTGTTTATCAAGCAAAGACTGTGCTGTCACTGAAATGGACACAAAATTTTTGTAAAATTGCTGAATCGTTGGAAAATTGTGTGTCTCATCTCCAAAAAGTGACATCTGCTCTGACACTGATTTATATTCGTTTAATGTTGGCTTTAATAACTCGAATTCAACTTTTAATTGTTGTAATTCGATTAATGATATATCTTCGTCCAACGAATTAATAAATTCGTTGAAACTATTAACTTGTTCTAAAATATTTCGAGTTCTAAATGCCAATAATTTGAAATCTTTAGATTTTGGAGCCATCGTGAATTGTTTTTAATCAAATCAATACACAAAATCGTGAATAAAACTGTAAAGTAATAAAAATGTTTTGTGAAAAACCTCGATAGTTCTTCTAAATGCAAAAAAATGCACAAAGAATTATCAAATGAACGTTGTCAAAATATAATCAAGCGTATTTAAATTAAAACAATAAGCAACTTTAACTATTTTCGACTCAAAATTCAGTCAAATGCAATATAAACGTTACAACGCACCTCAAGACAGCAGTGCAAAAGTCAAAAAACACATCAGGATACCTAGTTTGCTTGTCAAAGTACCATTGTAATCATCAATAAAAACTTCCATCCAAATGACTTGCCAATGGGTCGTTTGTATAACAGATGTGTCGGCAAACAAGGGCAAACTGTTCTTCATAACGTCCGTTGCAATTACCAGAAATCAGAGCCAGAATGTGTCGAAAAAACATATCCGGTACGAAGGACCAATAAATGAAGTGGATAATTAAGTATGTGAATTTAAAAACACTTCATCTTCAATAAATAAAATATTATTTGCTGGTTCTTTTATATATAAAAAATGGACACAACAAAAATATGACTTTGAATGAATGAATTTTATAATATTATTTCTATAAACAAAAATTACCAAGCGACCACAAAAACCCGCAAAACAAAAGTAAAAAATCGCAAATTCGTACAAGTTCTAAAAGGTTTAACATCAGGATGACCTCCGATGACCATGTTCGTAAATTTACATAGTTTAAAGACCTATCAAAGTAACAACTATTTATGAAAAATTGTAACTGTACCTTTAAAATTAAAGTAATTATTAAATAAAAACCGAAATTTTCGTTCAACTTTGAGGTGCTATATCTCAGTTATTAAGCATTTAAAGATATATGTATGTTTATTAATAAAAGTTCACTTATTTTTCAATTTTCTATCACCTCTTAAAATTAATGCTCGATAAGATGGACCACCCTGTATATAAACGGTGTTTATCGTTACTGGATTGTCTATTACTAGGAACTTTTGGGTTAATTGTAAAATTATTTTTCAACATTACTCCATACTCCATAGTTATTTGCTAGTTTTTCTTCACCAGGCTCGATTACCCATCTCCACTTCCATCATTCCAACTTCAATAGCAATATCCTGACTATTTGTGCTAAGGAAACAAGGCACATTAGAGAAGTGCATTTTTTACATTATATGAACCTCATCTTTATCATATATGTTATAATATTGTTTGGTGTAACTTACTATTGACTTCTTATTAGTATACAGCGAGTACCAAATCGGATTTCCTAATTGTTATCACAATATGGAAAATAGTTCAAACTATCTAACAAAATGCCGAAACATCTAAACCATCTCTACACATTAATCCTCCTAAGTGCATGTGCATGTTACTTTATAGCAGGATAACGTTGAGAATTAATCGCTCTTTGCTCAGATATCAGACTCAAAATGTTAGTTCTCGTAATGTTGAAAAATCATAAAATTAAGAGTAAAGTGAGTGTTGGTATAAGGAGATTTATGTTTTAAAATTCGTCTTACTTAAATTTAATTCTAGGAACGAACTCAGAGATAAACTGAGCATATTCCATCAAAATGTAAAAGTCATTCGCTTTATCTTCAATTTCCTTTGTTATAATACTTCGATCTATTACAGAACTTTTGATAAGTCAAAAATTATGTGTGTGTCTAGTTCCTCGCTCTGATTAAAATGCGCAAGTAAATTAAAGTTATTTGGACTACGTTGTATGAATGGGGTCTAAATGTACTTCTGTATAGCACATTCATTATAAATTAACACTTTCTTATTAGCAGAAACTGATTTAGGTATATAGTTACCAACTTTTTATTGTAATAAAACTTATCTTATCATCTTATCATCTTATCATCTGGCGCGTTTCTGAAATTTTGTTCTGCAGTAAATCGGTTCTTAGGAATAATTAACCTCTTAATTTAATTGGAAAAACTGTTAGATCAGTAAGGTATGTAGCTTCAAAATTAATCATGCAATTCTTTTAATTCGCCATTTTACAATAATCCAAATGTTTTCCCGATTTTTTTACTTTAATTCAATCAAACCTGTATTGTGGTTTTTAGCTACCTTTATCATATGCGCACAAATCATTCTCGTCAATTTTTGACTGGACAAATGTTGAATTAAAGGGGGTGCAGGTTTCATACGCATTTAGACAATGTCGCCTAACATAAATCCTTTAGATGGTTCAGATCTTTGACTTGCTTATGGTTTTTGTTGGGCCTATTACGAATAAAAAGAGCGTTTTTTTGGATAGTTCCCTTTAATTATACAAGGTGTCCCAGGTTTAATGATCAGGACTTTAACATTTTGTAGAGAAACACATTTTAAGGTGGGTTGCTCCTATGTACATAGGTCCTAAAATTCTTTGTTTCTGAGATACAGAGGGCGTCAAAATTTTCTAAAAAATAAAGGTTTTATTTATTTATTTCCGAACTGTTGAAAATATTCAAACCAAAATTGGCACACAAGATACATGGACAGAGCATAAGATCCATGGCAACCATAATTTTTGTACACAGCCAAAAAACCTTTTTTCGTGAAATAATGACAAAAATCTAGTTTGCGGCCGCACAGTAACAGAAACGAAAAAAAGTCTAGAGACATTTTTTGTTCAGAATTGAATGCTCCATCGAAAAGTATATTTCGAATATTTAATTCAGGGCCGTACTCTTCAAATTTATCAAACTAGTAGAACGGATTACCCATATCTCCGCCACTGGTTGATTAAAAAAATTCATATTCTTCAATCTTGTGGCCCTCTGTCCTTGTATCTTGTGTGCCCATTTTAGTTTGAATTATTGCCACAGTTCGAAAATAAATAAATAAAAACTTTATTTTTTAGAAAACTTTTAACGCTCTGAATCTCAGAAACAAAGAATTTTAGAAACCACGTTTATAGGAGCAACCCACCTTAAAATGTGTTTTTCTACAAAACGTCAAAGTCCTGATCATTAAACCTCGGACACCCTGCATATCTATTAGTCGCGTTCATTAATCAGTCTAAAAGTAAATTTACAGCGATCATGCGATAGATATTCTGACCATTCCCCTGTCTATGGCTTTATGGAGCACTGTAATATGGGTAGCATCAATTCTCACTGGTTTCGCTTGAAAAAATAAAAAATACGTGCGCAAAATTACAGTTATAAATTAAATGTATATTCCGCATATAATATTAACGGATGCAGTTTTTCTTTACTGCATGGTAGATTTTAATAACATTTCTTTTTTATTGTTACAGATTTCCGCCATCACTAGCTTTTG
Source organism: Pyrocoelia pectoralis (assembly GCA_036250285.1). Lineage (NCBI taxonomy): Eukaryota > Metazoa > Arthropoda > Insecta > Coleoptera > Lampyridae > Pyrocoelia > Pyrocoelia pectoralis. The sequence goes on from CM070075.1 coordinate 14,654,354, forward strand.
CAGGGTAAGTAACTTTCTCTTAACTACATAGGTACTTATACTACCGTGATAAGTGATAAGAATAGATATCGTATCTATACACAAGATCTCGCGAAACTGAAAAAATGGCATTAGAAGGTTTTATTGCTCCTCCTAAAGCGTCCTTAAGACTTCATTGAATTTTCTAGTCATTTTTATGTATGTACCCTAGTAAAAAAATGTCGTGTAGAATTTTCAAAATATTTCTTTGTGCTTCAGAGATATCTTTGGAACATTTTTTTAATGCAAACAATATGCAATGTTTCTTAATTTCTTCATCATTTTCACTTTTTGCATATTCAGTACTCATTGGCGTAAATACGGGGGGGGGGGGGGGGGGGCAAAAATTTGACGGAAAAAAAAATGTTTGAATTTTTAGTCTTCGAAACGTAAAAAAGTTCCTATACGAGCCTCAAGTATTTGATTTGAACGGATGAAAAGATTGAAAAACCTTGTACCTATACTAATACGGTATGCGTGTAGACTATACCGTATTCTATTTTTCCCGCCCCGCAATGAAAATGTTGAAATTACGCCCCTGTCAGTACTTAATTCTTTGCTTTCATAACTCTGTAATAATACATATTTCTATTCCTTGCTATTGTATAATTTGTGATACTGGCAATTCTGTTATTTTCTGTATTTTATATTATTTCTTCTTCTGTCGCACTGATATTTCTGCTATGCCTTTCTCTACTGATCTTATTGTTTCAAAATTGGTCCACTGTGTAATGAATATTCTACCGGCGAATGCTCCGATATTTCAGTGGAAACGATAAGTAATGCGTTTGGGAAATGTATGTGCATGGCAATTAACATACATCAAAATATACAGGATACTAGCAAATAAAAAATGAAGAATTTCGGATCATTTGACTTAAAAGTGAAAGTAGCCAGTACATTATAAAAATGTATACACTATTTCCAACATATTTAACTTTATTTAACGTTAGTTCCCTTCCCTATCCTTTTATTTATTTGTTTGTTTGTTCCTTTAGACTAAGTAACTATATTGTACTAATAATTAATTGTTATCCGGTAAAAAACGAAACCATACATTAAAATTAGTTAGACGGGATAATTGTAATAATCAAATATGTATAGAAAATAAATTCAATTTAAATCTAACTGTGGCTATAAAATTTCAATTGGTAGACTACAGAAACATCATTGAACTTTGGCCCACTTACAATTAGAACTATGTTGTGAACCGCTAAATTGTCTGTCGTTTACTATTTTGGAAGCAATTCAAATACTTTAATCAATATCTGACAATCGGTTATATATTTTATATACACTTAGACCACAGAATAAAACTGTTATTCTGTGCTTAGACACAGAAAAATAACTAACAAAATCAAATAGCTTCAACTTCACGGAATGGGGTTGTAGAACTTTTCATGGCGACTTTTACTAACTGGATTTCTACATGTGATTATGTTTTCCCCGTTTACAAGATAGAACTTAAACTGGATGCATCATATTTATCAACTTATCTTTTCCCTAATTTAATTAATAATTGCACGATAATAGTATCTAATGATAATAAATCGCGCATGAGACAAAGAAAGTTTTAACCGGACATGAAGCTTCTTAAAGTTTAGTCCGGCTAGCATATCTATTCTCTAATTTTGTTATCTACTTATTTCTAACAGATATGCAATTAAAAATTCCTCCTTCGAAAGAACAAAAAAAATGAGCAGTTGTTTTTAGACAATTTCATTTGTTATCTGCCGACCTCCACAGACAAGATCCATTAGAAATATGCATGAGAATATAACTCATACTTTTTTAGAGCCAATGAGATGCATGAGAAGCCTTGGATACATGGCTATCAAACTGATGATAAAAAACAAACGAAGCGGTAATAAATTGTTGTGGTGCTGTCACATTTTTTTTAGGTTAATGTCAAAATGAAGTCTAATATAAATCGTATAAATTGTTTTAATTCGTTATATAAATTCTCTGATTAAATATACGTATACCGCGTGATAAGATTAATAATCGATTATATTTTCATATGAAACCGAAGCTGCAGATTAAACGAGTGCGCTAGCACGAGTTTAATGTGCAGCTCGGTTTCAGTTCGAAAATATATACTTAAACGGGTTGGTACAAGAATTAAGTTAAGTAATTAAAATTACAGTTGCACATAAAAATGTAGTTTTTCCCTTTTTTTGTAAGTATGGAACTGGTTCTTTATTAACCCTGAATTTTTGCATTGATAACGGTCGTAAGTGACGTCCTAAAGGTCTTAAAATGACGTAAAAATGATGTCATGTGTATGACGTCTCTATCATGTGACATAATGTCCACAAAAAGACGTCATAAGTATTAACTCCCGAAATGTCTATTATTGATCTAATAAAATAGAGTAGTTCTATTCCCATTGCAACAGGATTTTACTTTTGATAGACATTATGAGAAGGGAGTATTTTCCGCTTTCTACCATTAAAAGAATAAAGGAGAAGATGAAAATGAAAATGAAACCTAAAAATTATTAAAATGAAAAAAATCTTTGCATACAGTTTTTTTACACTTCTTGTGGATGTGCTATTATTATTATGAAAAAATTCTAGATTTATGGGCTGCTGACTTAGGGGAAAATTCTATGAAAGATTCCTAGTAATACCTAGCTAAAAGTGCAATTTAGACAAAGGATATGGATAAGCCGATGGAATTATATTCCAATAAAAAGTTTGGTGAACGTACCACCCTTGTGGGTTTCGGTTCACCTTGGAACACTAAAACAGTCGATTTTTGCGTCGTTTCCGGTTCATACAAGTATAATCCAAGTTTCGTCATCTGTAACGATATTTAGACGGATGTAGTGATCATACATTTTAATAGCGCCATCTAGTGGTCCTTTGTGACAATATAAAAGACAACCCTCATAAGAGAAATGCCAGCAATAATTGCTGTACACAAGTAACAGCTCACGGAAAACCATTTTTTTAAGGTATGAAATGCCCAACGAAACAAATTGTAATGCAAATCTTCCCTCTCGCCCCTCCCCGCAAAAAACAATGCTGCAGAGAGCACAACATGCAAAGACTAGAAAAACAAACAATAACACGTTACCACGTTAATTGTGTAGTATAGCATTAAAATAATACACAACTAGAATACTAGGAAACTGTTTTGTATTTCTATGTGCGATACCTCCTCACATCGAAAGGGAAGTATTGTTGTAATTCCTTTATTAACCCTGACTTTTACTCCTCTTGTGATTCGACCCATCGTCGACACTCTATGAATTGTATTGTGTATGTCTCTACTTCCTGTTAACCCGTAAAATGACTACTTGTAGTTTTTAATTTAGCAGTGGTGTAACTTCCAATATTTGCTCTCTTTCTATTTGTAAGTATTTTAACATTTATTCAAGGTAGGCGATATGTTGTATTTCTACATTTAGTCTGTTTCAATCCTGTATTCTTCAACTGTTTCATTCTACTATATAATATATTGTTTAAAATTGTTCATCAGCTGCTTTGATCTACACTAATCGATTGTATTGAATACAAATAGAAAATAACGCTTTATATAGCAGGTGACGTTGTGATGAACAGTGCAACAGCTGAGTAATTGTAAATGCCATATGGTTGTATATTGGAATAGTAATGGCTTTACGCCCAAACTAAGATCTAATTATGGCTGTCATGAACAATATAAAAGAGAAATAGTATGTCTCAGATAAATTGTCTTGTAAGATTTCACAGTGCGTTCTTAGTAAACTTTAAAGTCATGGTGCACCATGCCAAAATGCTGCCAAAACGCTTTTACAGCCAATTTTTCGCACTATTGGTCAAATACTTGTGTTACCTACTGTAAATTCGTACACAGCAGGATGTTCATTATGAACTAGCGCTGGATGCTATGTAACTTCGGGTTATTATGAAAGCTTCCCAAAGAAGTGGGATATGTAATTGTGGGATGGGAAATGTAATAAATTGGATATATATTTTTTTGATGATTTAATTAAGCACATATGAAAGAGCCTATCGTGGAAATTTCAAGTAGTATGGACAAAACGTTGGCCGTAGGAGACTCACACCCTCGTATCTGCTTATGGTGATAATTAACTTCATAGTATTGTAGACCAATGAGACATTAAGAACAGTGTCACATGCACCAATCACAAATTTATTTAACTGAAAAGAATGTATGCTACTTTTCTTGCCGCTACCTCATTGTTTTAGTAGGTATTGATTAATATTTTAAAAAATCAAATGTCATTTTGACAAAAGTAAATTAACGCTTCATTCAGTTAATTCTCCAACCGAAGATCATTCGTTTTCAACTTTTATTTTGTATTTGCATTGATTGCTAAAAGGTAATTAAACTCGATCAAATTCTTGGGAAAAGAACCCTCGCGCTCTGCGCTCGGGTCTTTTCGTCAATTTGATCTCGTTTAATTGCCAAGCAACCAGTGCTCATACAAAATAAAAATCTTGCCGACAAGAGTTGAGCACTTATGATCTTACTGTTGAAAAATACACTGTGGCCCGAAATAAAGGAGTACATTTTTTAATCTGAAATAACTTTTTTGTTTTTAGGGCGATTTATTTTCTTTTTACAGGGTTAATACCTCAGCATGTCCCCAATATGAGTGCAAATTTTGGTATAAATAAAATTTACAGGGTCGGACTTACAAATTTTTTTCTTTAATGGTGCATTTGTGATCGTTGCAAATGAAACATGTTTTAGCTAAATTTGAACTGATATGCTCTTTCGGTAAGGTAAGTACCCAGAACACTTCCGTACAAACGAAATTCTCCGAAATTGTAGGATTTGCGAAATATCATTTTTTATTTAAATGGTACTAAGTACGCGCATTAGCCATAAACTAAAGAAAAATATCGAATTTTAATATTTATGTAAATTTAAATGTTTTTCTAATATCTTCACTAAAACGGAAGCTCCTTAGCACTAAATTACATCTTTCCTGCCATTTCTTCGAACGAATGCAGTTTGTATGGAACAACTTTGAACAGCGTACAATAAATGGGGCCATCAATTTATGGCGCAGAAGGCTACAAGAAGTGGTGAACAATCATGGTGGCCACATTCATAATATTTTACTTTAAGTTATAAATTATGTAGCTAATTTTCTTAGTTATAATTTGTGTTATTTAATAAAATGTATTATTTCCTTATTTCAATAAAAAAATGATATTTCGCAAATCCTACAATTTCGGAGAATTTCGTTTGAACGGAAGTGTTCTGGGTAGGTACTTACCTTACCGAAAGAGCATATCAGTTCAAATTTAGCTAAAACATGTTTCATTTGCAACGATCACAAATGCACCATTAAAGAAAAAAATTTGTAAGTCCGACCCTGTACATTTTATTTATACCAAAATTTGCACTCATATTGGGGACATGCTGAGGTATTAACCCTGTAAAAAGAAAATAAATCGCCCTAAAAACAAAAAAGTTATTTCAGATTAAAAAATGTACTCCTTTATTTCGGGCCACAGTGTACATACGATGGATTGTGTAATTTAACCGAGGAAACCCTTGGTGAACACAATTTGAACATTTTTAATCACACATCACTACGGTTCGTACACTTACTTCAATTTCCATACAAATATACAAAACGAAACACTATATTTAAACAATCTCTTCACAACACCTATTACTCATATATCTAATTAACCTGAGTAGCATGCGAACGTAAAAAAATACAAAAATATTCAACCTATACGGTCAGTTTAAACGGCATCCACTTAAGCAATGAACACCACATTACATAGCACATTATGTTTGTTAGCTCATTTATTTATCCGTGTCTTCTTGTGTACAAAGTTCTATAAGACTCAGCAGTAGTTTCTGTCTTTGATCATTTATCCTAACTGTCACGTATCTCCTTAACTTTGATAATACGTACTTATTTCTTTTTACTGCTTAACAGCTTATAAGCTTAGCTACATACTGAAGAAAAGTAATACTGAAAAATTCCGTTCGGTCTTAATTAGTTTAAGGAGTTTAGGATATTACGCAGTAATACAATTTTGAAACTCTTAAAATTCACTCTACTTCAGCATAGATATAAAAATAACCCCTTTTGATGTTGAAAAAATAAATTTGCATTCAACGTCACTGCTTTTCTACCGTTTTTGCTTTATAGAAGAGTTTTATTGCACACATAGCATTTTATTGAATGGAACTTATTGTACTGAAGACCTAGAAATACATTTTAGCCTTTGGAATTTTTGTCAAGTTGTAAAAGTATTGGACAGACTCCCTTATTTGAAATCCCTCTTGGTATGCATGAACTACACAACATTTCTATGTGATACATTTACCCTTACCAGTCAATAAAGCAACGAAATGCTAATATCTTTTCGAAAAAAGACATACATAGGAATGCCTCCTAAATACTCCCTTTATTACATAGTAGATGTAAATTTACATTCGCGAAATTCTGTATTAAAGGTTACATTAAAAAACTATTTATTTTTCAAAAGCTACGAGGTTTCAGAGTCGTTCATAAAATGATCACATTCCGCGCGTTGTTTAAACATTTTTATTTCTTTAGAACCCTAGAGATTTCAACATAGTCGTCGTCTCATGAATGTTCTATTTGCTCTGCATAATTTAACAGACAAGAACCAATGTGCGTAAGGAACATAAATTTGAAATGTGCAATTTACTTGAATTTTGTATGAACATTTATTTAATGTTGTAGTTAGTAATAAAGTTGCTTCTAATAGCTTCGTAAGTACTTTTGCTAAATACTTTCTGAATCGTATATTTCGAAACCTTGTGCGATCGTATATTTTTTACAAAGAAATTAAGGTAATGTAACTCTTACAAAAATGTTGATCTCATGAAAAAATGCTGTGCTTTTCAAGTACGGCAAAATCATTTCGCTGTAGGTACGTTTTCAGTTAATTACGCCGAATAAGCTGAAAATACTGCGAGAATTATTACTAAAATTTAACAAGCACCGTTAAATACGGTAAGCAGATTTCGTCAAATAATATTTGGAAAATTTTCTTTCAAGATTTTTTATGAAAATAATGAGTTAGGTATTTAACCATTTCATTTTTAAAACTCTGAAGTAGAATTTTCCTTTTGTGTAGTAAGAGTGTAATTCCCAACTCCTAAATCTGATTATAATAAGAACTTTTGAAAACCGGCTTAGAAAAAGAAATAATTGAAGTAATACTTTCCCTCGTCAAATTTAAATGAGGATGAAATATCTTTGTGTTGTTAATTATAATACTTTGAAAAGTTACTGTAGGTATTATTTCCTAATTCATAACGTTGTGTAGGTAGTATCCACTCGTTCTTTAAAGTCGCATTGAATTCATATTGCATCAAACTGTATCTCCAAATAGTTTCGCCAAATATTAATATAATAAATATAATAATAAATAATAATAGCTTTCTCTAAACCATTCTAATACACAAACACATTCTTATATCTTTGACTATTATCCTTAGTACATTAAAACAAGGCTATTATCAAACACTATCCTGATAAATCAATTGGGTCCATAACAGGTGACACTGAAAAACACTTGACGGAGACCCAAAATGGGGTTAACCAAATTATCATTGATGGAATAAGATCCAAAAAGACTCTAAACCTTCCCCATGTATTTGTTTATTGATTAAAGGTTATATTATTAAAACATGATCAATTGCGACAAGTTTCGATATTATAAAATATCATCATCAGGTAAACGACGACATGCTTAATGTTTAATCACAATTATTATATTTTTACACTTGTATATAATTAATTACTGAGTTATCTCGAGAAGTGAGGTGATCAGTTTAATAACACAATGTAGCTCCTTTAGGCCGACGTTTCCGCTGGTAAGCCTAGCCTTTTTCGAGGCGTCTTTATTCAAAACAAAGGTCTTAATTAGTTTGGTGTAACAGGTTACACGTAGATTAGTACAATTAGTACAAAGTAATACAATCACGAAAGGCTCCAACAAAAGGAGACACCTATACCATAGGCTAATTAAATACATAGACGTCTGACCAATGTATTCATTTTTTTGGTTAGTTGTGGGGTGTGGACTATGTACGGCGCCACCGTCGGTCACAATGTTGCAACTGTTGTATCGTCGTAATGAGCACCAATAATGGGAGAATTCTAGAACTACACTTTATTTAGTAAAATAACAAAAGAGGTAAAGCAATACAAAATTAAGAACAATACGATACAATACAATAAACGTGAAGAATGAATGACATAAATTACAATACAATGGCGCTTGCGTAATTTTTAGCGCGCAAACAACATTTTTTGTCGCCAGTGGCGTGCACACTTAATGCTAACTCGGATACACAACAGCAACAATCAACGCGATACATCCTGCTAGAATGACTAACTGAGTGAGAACCCTACTGTCTAAGTAGGTCTTTTCTCAGTCCGGTATTTTAGCTAATAGCTTAATAGATAATGGCACAAATATTTAAAATTCATCCCAAAGCACAAAGTACTATCATCTTACTATAATTACAGGCAAATAAAAGTTTTGTTTGATAATGTACATTCAAATTGTGGCCCCATGTCGTAATTTATATTCAAAAGGCGTTTGGCCGACTGCGACTGTAGACAGTGAAAATAATAACTTGTGGCGCCATGTTTAGTCGCCACCCCAGCCGGTTAAAATTAAAACAACTTGCTCATTTACATCAGACGTCTATGTGTTTATTCGCCTATGCCTGTACTATATAATTAACTAGCTATTCCGGCGAACTTCGTGCCGCCTTAGAATTAAAAACTGTTGCGTTAAGTTATTAACCGAGGTATATTATAGTAATTAAGGTAACTACTATCGGAGTAAAAATGCAAGGCCTCTGACTTTAAGTGGTCATAACGAAAAAACTGAGGGGTGAAATTTCTTCATTTTTGGACAGTACATTAGTCATTTATATATGTTTAACATGTGTAAAAATCAAATTGGTAGAATCAGTCGTTTAACTTTTATTTTAATTAACAGCAATAAAAACGCTGTATTTAGTATTTTCCTGGCTGACGGTCAGTTTTAACCAGTGAACTCTAATATAACGTTTTAACTTATCATAAAATTGTTATTGTTTCATAAATTGTTACCAAATTTACAAATGTTGTAGCACACATACTTCTGAAAAGTCGACAGCCAATAAATATTGATTATTCATGTAATTAACTGGTTTTATAAGCCCTAACCGAAAATGTGCTATTTTGCAATATACGGTAACTGAAGAAAAAATTCTTGTTTTAAATGCTAAATTCATATTACTCAAATCGAGCTGCATTATTGCTTTATTGAAAACAAAATTTGTTTTCTTGTAATTCAAAGTAAATGTTATAATTATCGCGAAAGAAAGACGCACATATTCCCGCGAGAGGTAATCTATCACATCGTAAATCGTGAGCGGCAACCCACAACAATGTGATTATTCTTTAGCATTGTACAAAACCATGCGCTTCATAGCAATAGTGTACGACACCATCTTCCACCCCGTACTGCACTTCGCCCCGCGAACGCAAGCATCCATCCTTTTTTCCAAATTTCTTTTAAACAAAACATGTATACATGGCATTATTTTTGTGAATCGTGTTAGACCACAATATAATTGCTTTAAGCATATTATGTTACTGTCAATATTATTAATATCGAACGTTCAGGTACTGAGTTACACAAGATGTCGTTTTTTTCATTATAGTTTTAAGACGAATTATCCAATTGGCCTCAAAAGCATCTCACACCGACAAAAAAGTATACACTTGTCAAATACATAAGTATCTACTACTCAGTTTCAATAATATAGCCGTAATTAATTTTTAAAGTCGAGCGCTTGTGCGATTTCAGTCATAATTAGCGCTTTTTCGCACATAAATTAATACAGAAAATTAACGATGTTGTGAAATTTATATTTTGAGAACACTTCTTTATGAATAATACAAAAGTGCAATAAAAATAGGTGTTCCCATTTTAATTTTCGAAGCTCACCCCCAGAGAGGTGAAGGTGATTTTACGTATCATGACTGAATAGGTTTCAAAGAATGAAGAAACACGTATTTTTTCTTTTTGTAATCGGATGTGTCGCTCTCGAGATATTCAAAGGTTTCCCCTCTTTCCACCCCCAAAAAAGGTCGGGGGTTGGGGGTGAAATTTTCATTTAAGTTTTGGAAACTTACCTTACCTTACCTTACATTTTGTTTGGTTCTGATCAATGCGATTTTTAAAGAGCTTTCCAATGATGTATGTACACATGGGCTATCCAGAAAGAACCTGCGGCTACTTGTGGGCATACTCTCTGGGCACTGTAAATTTAACAAGCACATGCACCGCATAGGCTTGCTCGAATCACCATCCTGTAGAGGATGCTACACAGAAGATGAGACGGCGCAACACATACTTTGTGAGTGTCCCATACTTGTCGAATTAAGACGATCCATGTTGGGGGACTTCTAGCCGGATATGGCTAAAATTACAGGTGCTTCACCGTCCAGCATTCTCAGGTTTATCTCACTGTGGGATGGCCCGAATAGGTGGCCTATGTGCGCGCGGCCTTCTGACCACCCTCTCATCGTAATCCAGATTCAGACACATGGGGTAGTGCAATTTAAAAAAATAGGGATGGAGTCTAAAGAGTGAGTTGCAGAAGAGTTACTGAGTTAATTGATTCCCCCTCCATGTTCAAGAAATGTTTTCGAGATATGTTACTTACCTGTCACAGTTTCGATGATACTCGTATGAGCCAGTTTTCAAATTGACACCTGTTATATGAAATTACTGAAATCACTGACCAAATAGGAGTCAATTCGTAAACAAACAGCTTATTATAACCACAATCAAAGCTTAACCAAATAAAAATAAACAAGACCACAGTATGGAAAAGTAGAACTGACATTATTAACCAATACCAAACTCCAAGAAGAGTATTTGGGCAATTTGGGCAAAACATGAAGCAAATCTAAAAAAAATAACTTCCAACGAACTCCACAAATTCATAGCTACATTTTCTTTAAAATATGCATAGGAATGATAACGACACCCCACTTTCACCAGCAGAAATTTCATACCAAAGAAATTAGGGGAAAAAACCTTGTATTATATGAGAGAATAGTGCAATCACACATAGCCTAAGAATAAGAGATAATATGAAATTTGTCAATCAATAAATAATACACTTGAATCTCCAAAGAATGACGTAACAAATTTAGAACTTTCCTACTACTCACCTATGTTTCACTTCAATGAATTTTCACCGCAATTTAAATTAAAATTGTTAACTCCTCCTATCCCCCATAAAGTTAAGTTTACTGCCAAAGTAACACGTTAAAATGTTTGCATTTGAGTCTTTAGAGGCTTATAGTGTAAACCATAAAATATGTACCTCCCATATTATTTGGTGTTAACAGTGCAGTACCGAGATAAAACATTTCCAGAAATTGCAATTTAAGATTTAAGTTTACTAAAGTCTAACGTAATTCTTGTTATAAATTAGGAAACAAACTTGCAAAATTTGCATAAACTTCCAGTTTGGGGTTTAATACGAACGAGTATTTGACGCAGTTGATGGTTAATTAACTTTAACTTACAACATAAACGGCGACTAATTTAGTTACTTACAAGTATTACCTTGGCGAGAATTGTAAATTTAAATATTTTAACTTAAGGAATACCCTACAGATAGATTTGAAGCTTTCTAGTGATTATTGCGATGTGATGTGTACGTGAATTTGTATACTTACGTATAAAATTCAGATCATTAGTTAATAGTTATATGTATAAATCTTTAAAATTCGATATCTCTCTCACACTTAATTTCGCATTCGTCACTGGTATCAATTTTCAAATGTATAGGAAGTGTAATTTAACTATTTTACACCAGCACAGCAAGGGTAATTGTGTAATTTTAATACTAAACAATTTTTTATTACTACTTACATATATGGCAAGTATTGTATAATTACAAAGTAGTTGTACAGGCAATATATTTTTTTACGTTTTTACTGTTCATTTCCTTTATATTCGAAGTAAATTGCTTCAATAAAGAAATGAGGGCATAATCTTACGGTCGATGTTCAAATTTTCGGCGAAAATATAAGGAAAATGAACAAGAACGTAGAAAATCTGTGACGTGAAATAAAATAAAAAATACATTTGTGATTTTGACAAATAGACTCTTTACATAATATGTTCGTTGGAGACTTAAGAATTCAGCAAACTAGCAAACAATTATTATATCACAAAGACACTTTTTCGAATATTCTCATAACTATGCATAATGGGCTCATTTAATGAACCGTGGATATGGCTCAAAATTGTTTTACATATAAAATCTTTAAACACCAAATAATCCTGAAAATTTCAAATCAATCCGATAAGCCGTTCACAAGTTATTACATTTTAAATACGAGCGCTTCTCGATTCAGACGCTGAGAGTTGTGACGTCACCGAATGGGAAACCGTGAATCGTCGGTATTGCAACTGTACATTTTAACGCATTTTCATTCTCACAATCCATCACTTTTGTGCCATTTAGAAGCGGTTTTGTATTTTATAATAAATTGTTTGTTTTAAGAAACATGTGTGAAGCAAATTTTATTAAAGGTGACTCTTCAAATCTACCGGAAGGCGGAAGTAGACTTATTTATGGTCATGGAATATTTTAATAAAAGTCCCGATTTTATAAGTACAGAAATGAGAGGAGTTAAAATGTGAAACTAAGTTAATGTTTTACATATTATTATGTCACAGTTAAAGCTGAAAATTAGATTTCTTTCCCCGTAGTAAATAACGGCACCTCAGCCTTGTTCATAGCTGCATAGGAGTATAACATTACACACAATCTGGTACATTTTTGGATTTCTACGCTATCTACCCTAGAGCCACATCAACGTAGGTAGTTAAATTTTGACAGCGTGAGAACGTATTTGGCGGTAAAATACACTCATTATTAAGAAACAAAGCTTAGTAGTAAACTAATAACTTTATTGAAACAAATCCTTGCAGTATAGTATAATCTCATCTAACCAGTAACCACCCAGAGTTACTTAAACCTTCGAAAATTTTTCATGTAAATAAGTAATAAACAAATTGCATATCCCGCAAACGATAGGGTACAAAGTTGTTTAGATTTTTATAATGTGCAGGTAGTAATTTTACGTGGGAGAAAATTTAAAATGTACTAGGCGCTAAGTTGAAGTTCTTACGAGTTTTGGATTTGATGAATACAGTATTTATAACTATTTTCTTCTTTCCTGTATCTGCCATGGCAATATCCAATAAATACCTAGATAATCTAATAATAAAAAAATTAATTTCGATAAGAAACAGTCGACGTTTGCTAACAACGGTATAACGAACCTCACGTATCGTATGCTGCCGAACTATGAATTCGCATGTAGTGACGTCACAGTGCAATTTCGCGGTGAAGCTCGAGCGTTTGGGTTTTTATTATTTTAAAGTTATTTGTACGTCCTGAAAAATTTTTGTTTTTTGCAGGGACTCATAAAATTGTACAATCTTTCGATTGGGCCAATAAAAAAAAAATCGTAAATGAGCCCATTAACAGTGTTTAGAACGTTTGGATAAAGAAAAAGCAGCGAATAGTAGAGTTTTATAAGTACTCTAAACAGCGAAGAATGACTCAAAAGTAATGCGAAATTATATATAAAGAAAATAAAGAAATGAAAACGATTTGCAGATATGACAATTTAAAATTAGTACGAAAGAAACAAATTACAAATTAGATTAACTGGTATAACAACGATGAGAATCTTACCGAATAAATTACATGGTTGTTAGGTAAGGAAATTACGGAATCACCAGCGTGAATAAATATGAAGTAGTTCAAAATTAAGATGATATACATATAAATATATAGCATGTAAAAGAATTTTAAAAGGTTACTTTTCGATTACCAAAATCTCGAAGATCACAATTATCTTGACCAACAACTGCGTAAGATTCATCACAAAAATGATTTTTTACCGTCATCATCTCACAGACAATACCTACACTTTTTACAGATAATTCATTAAAAAATCATTCTACTTAGGTACACTATTTACTTAAAGAACTGCACGATAACAACAAATATGCTTACATACTGTGCAAACAGCGAAAGAAGTTACCATTTCCATTAAAGAGGAAGGAGTCTCGTTACTTTGAGACGAGACCAAGGGTTGTCTCGAATCTAGATGGTCTCGTCTCGCCTCGAGCTGACCATGTAGGAAAGAATATAAAAATATGAAGCATAATGATTATAATATGAACACGATCATACGATTCATATAAGTGTGGAATCGATACACTACTATTTTCACATTATCACAATTTCAGCAAATTCTCAATGATCCAAATCTGGTACCAAAATAATCACCTACAATTCAAATTCTCTTTTAGTAAAATAAAAACTTTAGATAAGGAAAAAAATTGAAAATAACTAGAAAATGTAACTATAATAATAAGAAGGTATGTAATAGACATCGTTAATACAGTTTCAAAATTTTCAAAATTTTTCCTTGGAGTTACTCTGAACGACGAATCGATGTAAAATATTTTCAAATGGAAGCACTTCAGGAAATGCCGGAAGTAGCTAGCAACTTCGTTATGTTAAACGTCAACCCCTATTTTTTTCCACTCTTGGATTCTACGTGTTTCAGTCATTTTGATACTCACATGTCAATATCTACAATTTATGGTTTTTCAGTTTTCACTTTTCCAAAAAAAATGACCGATGCTCCCAAAAAACACCCTGTACAACCCTGTTAACGAATACATTGGAACGTCTAGAAGTGTATAAAACACGCTCACCCTAAGCTTCATTCATATACAAGAACAAAATGGGTGACAACATAACGGTAATTTAGGAAAACAGTTGCAAATGTACAGGGTGTACAACTAAGAAAGAAGGCCGGCCATAACTCGGAAACTATTTGAGATAGAACCGTGAAATAAAAAATCTTATAATAAATGTGGCCAAGAGAAAATGCTGGAAATTATTTTCAATTTCCTACCATTGCCGCCAGAGGGCGTTTCACTGAATTCAATTTGAAATTCCCATTTTTTTGGCAATTTTCCTCAGTAAGGTATTTAAAAAAATATATTCGTTGTAAACTAGTGATCAATATGTAAAACTTTGTTTAATGAATTTTTACGATTGCTGTCAAAATAAAGGGAGGGGGGAAGTCAATTACGTGTTACTGGAAAATCGTGCAACTTCGAAAGGACTTGCTTGAATTTGTCAAGATTGATCTCTATGAAAAGAAAATACTTGATATTACTAAAAAAATCCTAAACCACAACAATTTCTTATCTCCGTCTACCGATAGAGGGCGCAAGTTTTTGAAGGAATAAAATGGAAGGCTTTTCTAAAAAAATTCAAATGGTACCAAATATGTTTTTCACTGCTATTGGAAGCAAAATTAATAAGGGAGTCATTTAAAAAAAAAATTATGTCAATAGCTCTTATAGTACCGAAGATATAGTCAAAAATGTGTAATATGAGGCAATTTGAGGTATAAACAAATCGTAAGCTTAATATAAATAAAGTAGGCTATGAGAACTTTAATTTCTTTCAAAATTTCAGTGGTCCTGCAACAGTTGCATTTTGCATGCATTCAAAAAGTGCTGCAATGCTTCTCCATTGGAAATTAGCATTTTTGCTTATAATACAACAACCGAAATAGACATAATGTCACTTTGTTATCTAGTTTACAGCTTTGACATAAAGTTTTCATTTTAAGCGTTTTCATTTGTTTATAGCTCAAATTGCCTCTTATATTACCACATTTTTTACTATAACTTCGGTACTATAAGAGCTATTGATTAATTTTTTTTTAAATTACTCCCTTAGTAATTTTCCTTGAAATACCAGTGAAAAAATATTTGGTACCATTTGAATTTTTTTAGAAAAGTCGACCGTTTTGTTCCTTCATCAAGTTGCGCCCTCTATTGGTAGATGGAGAGAAGAAATTGTTGTGGTTTTGGATTTTTTTGGTAATATCAAGTATTCTCTTTACATCGAGACCAATCTTGACAAATTCAAGCAACCCGTTTCGAAGTTACACGATTTTTTCCAGTAACTCGTAATTTACTTCCCCCTCCCTTTATTTTGACAGCAATTCATTAAACAAAGTTTTACACATTGATCACCAGTTTACAATGAATATATTTTTTTAAATACCTTACTGAGGAAAAGTGCCCAAAAAATGGGAATTTCAAATTGAATTCAGTGAAACGCCCTCTGGCGACAATGGTAGGAAATTGAAAATAATTTCCAGCATTTTCTCTTGGGCACATTTATTATAAGATTTTTATTTCACTGTTGTATCTCAAATAGTTGCCGAGTTATGGCCGGCCTCCTATCTTAGTTGTACACCCTGTACAATTATCTATGCTCAATGAGGTTGTTGATTTCCAGAACACCTTGATTAGTTCACTCTGTATATCTTCATTCTAGTTACTTTCTGGTTTATCCCTAGTCCTCTTTTGTTAGGTTGGTTGCCTGTTGCCTGATTGCGCCATGTCATTCATCCTTCATTTATCCTCACTTGTCATGCTAATTTTCCATAATTTTATTTATCTTCATTCATCTTTGGTCCTTCAGGCTTAACTTGAGTTCCTCATTGCGAGGACCCTTTAATTTTATCAATTTTTGGGTAATTAGTTAAAACTTCTCTGTGAAGAAAAATTTCTTCAATCCATAATGTTAATGTGATGTAGTTATTACCTCTTTCCCATCGGATGATTTGTATAAGTTTCATTCCAAGTTGTATTCTATACTAATTGTGTTATTTTTAGACTAGATCTTATGTAAGAAAAATTTCTCAATTTTAACGTTGCTTGATAATGGGATTTGTCGATCCCGAAACATGTCGCATTATTATATACATCAAAATAATTAATTGTTAATAAACACATGGTAAAGGCGAGGTTATGGTTTTAATTTGCTTCTCATTATCTATAAAATCGTTGAATGATAAGTTATAACAATTTACATAAATAAAACAGGAGACATTCATGCATTACCTTTTCGATGAAAATGAACACACACACACAAATAAAAATTTACAAATATAAAAATTACACGTGTTGCTTCTTCAAACGGCGTCATCAGATCTTCCACCCCCTCTCTCAAACCCTATCTACCACTTTCTTTCTTTTCAACCCTTTTTTTCTGTTTCGGTGTCTCACACCAACGGCTTACTTTCGCTTTTATTTCAAAATTGGATTACTCACTTTGAGAGATGAAATTATAAAGACACAAAATGTTATCAAGTCTGCTGATGACATTTGTCAAAACTAGCCAATATTATCATTTTTCAATTTACCATTTCATTAAGATTCTTCGAAAACACTTAGTCAATCAACAATTTTAATCAGGCATTTACCCCCCCACACACACTGCAAAAAGTATAGGTACATAATACATCGTAGGTCGTAGGGCGTACAATACCGGAAGAAATTTTGAATACCGGTTTTCGGTATTCAATCAGTGTGAAAAAAACGCAAAGCTTAGCCATTCTAAGTACAAAATTCCAAATTCAAAATATTCAAGTTATTCAAAAATGTAAATATAAAATGTAAATTAAATAAATCCACATAAAATTCAAAAATTTCGTATTCAAAATAGAAATTTGAAATAAAAAATTGAAACTCAAAATATTAATGCTAATAAATTCCAAATTATAATTTGAAAATTCAACGCAGAACTTTGAAAGTTGAAATATTAGAATTATTCAAAGTAAGGAATCCCATTGAAATTGTCAATGTTGAAATTAAAATTTCAAAATTCGAAACGCAAATTAAAATTAAATTCAAAATTGAAATTCGAAATAATAAACTCGCAATTATAATTTTGTAAATTCATAGTTCAACATTGAAAACGTAATAAAGAAAAATTGGCAGTTCCATTTGAAAAAAATCAACTTTGTTTTGAAAGAAATTTTGTAAATTGACGTAGTACTTTCTCCGAACACAAAAAGAATTTGGATTTGACCGTCCGGTTTATGATAGCACATTTCATGTTTTAGTAATATCGCATGGTCTTCGTCACCGCCTTCTCAGTTTTGTGATCCCTGCAATATTCAATCAACACATAAAGTTGCACTAGAATTGACCGAGGAATATACAGGGGGTTCCATTTAAAATAATGCATCTTTGATATAAATCACTCTGTATAGACTTTGCGATTTAAATGAAAATATTTCAGGTTTGTAGCCTTACCATATCCCAGCCACGAACATTTGAAATAATCGTTAATAAACCCACAATCTTCCATCTACATACACACTATTGTATACTGTATACATAAAATATGTTTCACTAATTATAAATATAATTAATCCAAAATATTTTCTATTAAAATAAAATTAAATTAATACCGAAATACCGGTATTTACGTATGAATACCGATTTTAAATACTGCACCAATTTTGTCCGAGATCCCGGTTTTCGAAATCCCGGAATTCCTAACCCTAAACGACCTAAAAATTTGTAGATTCGGGAAAATATTACAAAATAGCGACTATTTAGAAGTCACTAAAAGTTGATAGAGTTTCCTTATTTTTAACAGGGCTATTTTTCATTTAATTACATTTGCGACACAAGGATAAATCTGGTTCTATGAAATGTTTCCATATACCGTACTTAACAGCGTAATTAGAAGATCTTTTCACCCACCTATAGTAAGTAAAACTGAAGAACCTGAAAAGCGCATTTTTCTTATTAGGTATACATTGCATTTTATAAAATTTTTATTAATTTAAAAACGATAGGTTATTAAAAAAATGTATTAAGCGGCCAAGTGAAAGAAGCTTTGAAATTAAGCAAATGAAAATTTCTATAAACAATTTATAATTAAGAAAGCAGTGTACGACAAAATTTAAATTTCTAATTTTCCATTAGCATATTAGGAGTAGTTTGTTATATTTTAATTAAGTTTTTCATAATTTTCAGCTCATTAATATTTGTTTAGTTGAGTTATATTTAAATTGAAACAAATATTTTCCTAACAAAAATTATTTCTAGAGCCATCCGAAAACGCGTTTGCAAAGTAATAATTTTCCCTTTCAAACTTTATCCATGTAAATCCAGCTCTATATTGTGTAGAGACAATTTCAAATTAATAATGTTAAATATTAACATAACTAGACCCAAAATTTCAATTGGCGGTACCAGTTGATATCTATAATAAAGAAAAATGAGTTTTACTGGTTAATACCGGATCTGGAGCTTTATGTTCAGATTTGTTTCGGCTATTAACGTTTCGATTATATTTCATTCAGTAATACGTAGAACTTAACTTAATTGCTAATAAGTTTTGGATTGATTTCAATTACTGAAGCCGATTTACTCGAAAAACGTACTGTGTTTCAAGGATACTTTGGTTCACCACTATGGTAATATTTACTATACAGGGTGAGTTTTTTTTCATTATTTGTATGGGGATCTCGGAAACCATAAGAGTTACACATTTGCTTAAATGGGGAAAGATCTGCTTCTTTGGAAGACTAATCCAGATACGCTTTTGTTGATTTAAGAAAATGCATGGCTTACTAGATATTTGTAAAAAAGTAAAATTCTCCAAAATCGTTTCAGCCCTTTAATTCGTTTATTTCTAAAGATAGATAAAAATTGTTCAAATACAATTTGTAGATAATTTTGTGCCGAATAACGTCACCGTACTAGTTTTTTAATTTTGCTTAGTATTTTGAGGTTATGAACCAAAGTTGAATTTTTTTAAATGGAAACAATAGTTGGCTATGACGTATTTTAATAGTGCATTTTTTTCTGATTGTAATGATGTAAGGGTTGTATCACTTATTTTGATAAATAAAGGCACAATACACGTTTTCCTATTATTAGGTCTACCAAAAATCACATCCTGCCATGGAAAACAAAAGAAATTTACAGTAAGTGTTCGAAATGTACACAATTATTATCGACACACCTTTAGACTTTTTTGTATTTGGAGGAATAAAAGATGCAGGAGCTGCAGGAAGTTGTTATTAATGCGTTTAGCAGATTAGATGTAAATGGGCGTAAAATTGGGAAAGCTGTTAACTCCGTGTTGAAAAGGTGTCACAATGTGTGTCGATAATAATTTCTTTTGTTTCCATGGCAGGATATGATTTTTTGTAAACCTAATAATAGGAAAACGTGTATTGTGCCTTAATTTATCAAAATAAGTGATACAACCCTTACATCATTACAATCAGAAAAAAATGAACTATTAAAAAACGTCATAGCCAACTATTGTTTCCATTTAAAAAAATTCAACTTTGCTTCATAACCTCAAAATGCTAAGCAAAATTAAAAAACTAGTACGGTGACGTTATTCGGCACAAAATTATCTACAAATTGTATTTGAACAATTTTTATCTATCTTTAGAAATAAACGAATTAAAGGGCTGAAACGATTTTGGAGAATTTTACTTTTTTACAAATATCTAGTAAGCCATGCATTTTCTTAAATCAACAAAAGCGTATCTGGATTAGTCTTCCAAAGAAGCAAATCTTTCCCCATTTAAGCAAATGTGTAACTCTTATGGTTTCCGAGATCCCCATACAAATAATGAAAAAAAACTCACCCTGTATTATACATAGGTATAAAAATATAAATTAAAACTTGAAACGAATTGATTTTATCTTGATTTTATTGTAACTGCAATTCACGTTGGAGGAACAATTAAGAATATTTTAAAATAAAATAGTGCCAACTGAACTTCTATAAGTACAATTTGTAATGTGTCACTGAAAACCATATTAAAAAGGTCTTCGGTGATAGTTTTCTGAAACGTCGCTATGATTGGATCTCCGGCTAAAAATGCTGTGACAGCTGTCCTAACAGGGATTTTGTTGTCACGACTTATTAAACTTACTGCTATTTGCGGCAGTCTTCTCTCAATATAAAAATGAGAAATCTACTGACTGATCAGGAAACTAAAAAAGTAATCTAAAGTAAAAATAGTTCTTAAATTTAGGTAATGCCGCACGTAATACTGAAATAGACTTTTCTTTTTTTTAGTTGTCAGCAGTAGTGGACGGAGTGTATGCTGATCATTCTCACATCGCTGGAAAATTCACTATGTTGTCATCGAGTCGTGTGTATGTTGGAGGAAGTATCAACACAAGAGCACTTCCTGGAGCTAGAGTACACAATAACTTTGTAGGGTGTATGCGGAAAGTAAGTATACTCAAAATGCTTTTATCGACATTTCAGCACGTAAATTTTAGGTGGAATTTGTAGCAGACACTTTAAGATTAAATCTACTGGAACTAGGAAAATCCGGCAGTCACCTCATTTCTGTGGCTGGCCGCCTTGAATACAAATGTCCATCTGGTGAGACACGTGATCCGATAACATTCACCACAAGGGAATCACACCTGGTAAAGACATTTTTTGACAATATGTTTCGTAAAATTTTTCATCACGTTCCAAACTCATAAATATAATTCAATATAACGTCTAAAAAGAAAGAACGAAATGAAAAATAGGTCTTTAGCGATGCTTTATTATTTCTCTTTCTCACTATGGGTATTGATTCATTGCAGATTTTGCCGCCGTGGAATGCTAAAAAGTCGGGAAATATTTCTTTTAAGTTTCGCACAAATGAAGCCAACGGTTTGATCCTTTTTAACGGTGGAATACGACCGCCGAGGGTAAGTTTCTAGTAGATTTCTCTCCACAGTTTTTTTTTTCTCATTTAGGAAGATAAAGTACAGATTAATTTGTTTTTTATGATGAATATGCACCCCACTAAAAGCTTTTTATTAGAGTTACTTGCGATAGTTACGGTTTTATTAATCCTATGGGCCATTCAATATATTTTTAAATCTGACAACGAAAAAATGTTTTCGCTAGTGAGTAAGCTATAAATTGTACTGCTTGCTCGAATATAAAAACTGTCGTCCTTATATTGCTTCTGTGTTATTAATTTATGCGCTTTCCATACGACTTAATATTTTTCCCGCAAAGTACACATTCACATTTGAGCGACTTTAAATTACTCGCATCCGCCTTATTTTCCGCTAGTTATCCTAATTCGATCATTTAGGAATTTTTCGTTTTCTGCTTTATCTTCTCCCTCATGATTTCATTATAACGACGACTTCCAAGATTAACCAACTTATTTAATATAAATAGAATTTTTTTCCTATGCCTAATTTATGTTATGATTTTGAGAACACTAAACACTGAAATACTAAATTAACCGCACAAATAACATTATACAACGACACAAAATTCAATCCTGTACTCATATTTATGAGCATAAGTGCGGATACTCGAAAGCGTTAATACTAGAATTTTTATTCCTTAATTTGAATTGATACTCTCGTTATAGTTGTCAAATATACTGCAGCCGTCCAACCATTTAAGTGGCTTGGTTATTAACATTGTTTTGGGGGTTAATTTTAACAATTTAAATTATTACGTTAGGAAGTAAAAAACTCTAGCAAAGGGCACAGATTCTCTCATCACTGGGGTATTTAATTGGTTAAGTAACTTAAATTGAATCCAACAGAAACCTGTAATGTGTGCCACGTAAAGTATTTTTGTCAATTATTTATAAATTAAAAACATATTTTATTTGTGACACTTAATCTCACTTAAATAACCCTAACATGAATTTGTATGGTACAATCTCTTGAAAGTCCATAGATTGCTTTTTTTATGGTTAGCGTAAATATCAAGGTATTAAAAATTATAAATTGATACTCACTTCTGCCTGCTATTGAGCGCCATTGAATTATTTATGGGCAATGGTATCATTGACTATACTATTTGATTGCATTTCGCGAAGAAAAGAAAGTTACCAACTCGAACACGACCCCTCTCCAAGCAACCTGTCTTAGAAAGGTTTATCTTGTCGTTGGTAAGATAATTGGAACATCTTCGATAATAAATATTCGATTGCTTCTTGTCTTGCGACATATTCCAATGCAACCCTTATGTTCTTCGGTTTCTATGGAGCAATTCTGCAAATGTACTGACGTTAGATGTCTTTCGCATTGTTAAATTAATTCCACTTCCAACAGCAGCAACAACAATTTCTACTTCAATTAGGGACTTCATTTCGATGTACCTATGATATCAAGAACTAACCATTAATTTGACTGACATCACTTAAACGATCAAAAACCATCGTGAAATTGAAGTTTGCATTGTCGATTTCATTTTATGATACGTAATTCTTTAAATTAATTATTCTTATTATCTTCGCGTAATAAATCTGTGCTACAAGGAAGCTGCACAGGACTACATTACACATTTTAAGTTGCCTGGTTTTCCAAACAAAATACAGTAAGTATCATTGGAAATTTTAAACAATGAACCCGAGATTTTCATTGGTCTGGTTTTCTTAACAAGCAGCATATGAGGTATTGGTCAACAAAAAATCCGAAAGAAATGCATATGAAGTCATTGCATCCTCCAATAGTTACCCTGTGATATGGGGTGTCAACGTCAGGAGTTTTGGGACAATATTTTATCTAAAACGAACTTTGATACACAGATTCTGTTAATGTTACACGGCAATGGTGCGTAATTTTGTTCCAAGAGAACTGGAAAGGATTGATGTTGAGGCTCGTAATTTTTTATTTCCAACAGATCACATACTGAAAGGGAAATCAGGAAGTAGTACGTAATTTGTTTAGAATCGTTACTTTACGTAAAGCAGAACTGGTAGTGGTAATAGAAAGGTGACTCAGGTTCACAAAGGAATGAAAAAATATGAGAAGAACTATGCACATAGAAAACTAAGACAAATAAATGACACAAGAAAACACCAACATACAAGAGTGCTCAAAGAATCTATAGGAAACCTCATCAAAGGAGCGGATGGAATATATAAAAGAACTTTTTGACAACAGGCGCAAAGATAATAACTGTAGACTGTGAAATGATCAGATCAAAGATATTACGGGAAGAGGTGACAAATTGACGTAAAACAGCTGTTCATCATTATTTAGAAAACTAGACGGCCAGCTAAATGAGAAATTCAATGGGTTTTAAGAATGCAACAGGAAGAATTAAAGCATTATTTTGTATCAGTATGCTTATACAGCGGCGCTTAAACGTAAATCAAGACAGATATCCTTGTTTTATAAATTTCGAAAAAACTTTCGATAAAATACAGCACGAATACATGATCATCAGCAAACGGTCGATAATGTAAATGATACTGGTTACAGTTGCTAATTGAAAATGGATTTCTAGAAAACGAAACACGTGTAACTAACATTGGCAACCATAAAAGAAGTTCTAACACACAACTCGAAAAAAGTGTACAAAAGAGATCAAAGCTCCGAAGGGAATTGCTGGGACGACATTTGCCAAAATGAAAAGTACTGTAGAAACATAAGTTTTGAGAGAAGAATCAGTCTTCTTCACTTTCCACGCTTCAACAGATAGAATTAAAAACTTACTGCTGCTGGAGAATTCTACTCAAATATTGGGTGGCTTGTGACATATACGTTGGAGTATTAGGCAGAAGGGAGAAGTGGTGGAACATCTTGCTACTGAACATGATTATATTATATTATCTACAGTGTGTCCACGGATTGAGTTCACTATAGGTGTAAATGACCAAAAATTTTGGAATTTCAAAACGATTTTTTCAGAGTCTGCCCTGCTTCATTGGAAATGAATTTTCATCACATTTTTAATTTTTTTAATACAAAGCCGCCTTGATCGTGGAACAAAAACTATTTTCTTTGCAGGTAAAGTACCTTTTTTGTGTACGATAGAGCAAAATTTTATTAAGGAAAACTGTTCGGAATCAAAAAATAATAATCAGTGCAAAATTTGAAAATAATCGGCACAATTTTATGAAACCGTTATTTTTATTTATAAGACAACTATCATCGATTAAATCGGAATCTATGCACACAACATTTCAAACATTACATTGTCATTTGTTTACAAACAATACTGCTTGTTATTTTATGGTCAGTTTTTCAATTCTGAACAGCTTTTCTTAATAAAATTTTGCTCTATGATACACAAAAAAGGTACTACTTTACCTGCAAAGAAAATAGTTTTTGTTCCACGATCAAGGCGGCTTTGAATTAAAAAAATTAAAAATATGATGAAAATTCATTTCCAATGAAGCACAGAATCTGAAAAAATCGTTTTGAAATTCCAAAATTTTTGGTCATTTACACCTATAGTGAACTCAATCCGTGGACACACTGTATAATATTATATTTCCAGAAAATTCAAAGTTTCAAGGAGTAATGGTATAATAGTATCATTAATATTGACGAATTCACAATAATAAACAATTTCCAAAAAATGTCCTAAATCGAGCATTATAATGTAATAATAAGTAATAACGTTTATACAAGTAATGAATATTGTGATATTTTTTGACACACCTACAACGATGGTGACTTCATTTCATTAAAACGTTATAATTCCAAAAATTAACATGCTTTCTAAATAAATATAAAGCCCAATTGACAATAAACAAATAGTACAGTGTAGGTACTATGTATTAAATTTTAACAAGAATTTAACTAGTCATCAGGTCAGAAGAATTATATAGAAAATGGCCATCTGTACATATTATGATCGATAGCAAAATTGGGTACGTAACATGTATTCACGGAAAATGGCTGAAAATAATTTCCTAATTCTACCGCTACTGGGTAAAATTGCCAACGTCATGTAAAAGGAAGGCAATTTTCTAGATAATATACCCAAAAAAAGACTACTAGGTATGGTAAGATCCTACTTAAATTTTGTATCTTTTTGGTTTAGCGCACTTTTTTATTGGAAGCAGTAAAGCACTATAATTTGGGTTTTAGCTTAACGGAATTTGGTAAACTTTAAGAAATATTAATAGTATTAATATCTGTAATATATCATGGAAATTGGAAAAGAGCAAATTCTAAATTCCCAGTAAAGATTAGCTCTACGTTCCCAATTAAATGTGGTTATAAGCGGCAAGTATATACCTTAGTATAGGTGAAATGAATAATTTATTAAACCTAAGGTGTATACTATTTTTGTATTCATTGAAAAGGGTTGGTACATATGTCTATCATCTGTCATTGTACACAATGTTAATGACGTTTATGGACATTTTGTCGCTTTCTGCTTGGGGTTTTAGCTTATTACTTTTAAGAAATGTTTTTTCAACCTGCATTATTAGTTATAAGCTTTTCAACCTGTCTGCAATAATGAAAAAATGACATACTGTCATATTTTCAACAGAAAAGGAAAATGATTGACGGTTACGTCCTACGTCTTCTATTCATGAAGTAAATGTGTAATGTTATTACGTAATGGAATAGTAAACGAGAGAAAGAGTTCAAATGAATAAAACCTAGTTGCTTGAAAACGATATTTTGTTCATATTTTTCTTCCCGAATTTATAATTTATAATTTGTTTCCAAGTCTGTTTATGAATTGATGCTCAGTATTACTAAAGAAAATTCCTTTTGTGGTAGCAAATTTTCAATGAACCGACCCCCATTTCCGATTGAAAATTCTATGGATATCATTAATTTGTGTTTTTTTGCAAAATACGTAAAGTCTATTAGGTACCTACGTACTGATGTTCACTATACTATAACAAATTATATAGGTATTTGTTTGAAAAATGAAGAAAATTAATGTCACGATAAATAATATTGGTAACATTTGCAAAATTTCATTTAAAGATTTTCCACCATTTCATAATTGAATTGAGCTGAAGTGGTAGCAGCGATATAATCGGAAAAGCGATCAGTTTATAAATCTAGTTTTTTCTGATATGAGCTGTAAACCTATTTTCATTAAAGTTTTTTAAGGGAGGAGCACTGTGAACGGCTATATTGAGATAAATGATGGAGTGTTTTGGTCCTCTACGAACTTGAGATGCATTTCTAATGTTAATTAGAAAACTATTTGCTAGTTAGTCAGGATGTTACTTTCTCCCATACAATTTTGTGTTATAGTCTGTAAAATTTAACATTTTCTGTTTCGGATTAGCGCTTTATTTATCACCGACATATAATACACTATTGCCGTTTCCTTCCTACATGTAGGAAATGTAGGAAACGGCAATAGTGTATATATGTCGGTGTTAAATAAAGCGCTAAGCCGAAATAGAAAATCTTTATTTTTACAGACTATACTATCAAATTGGAGTCAACTCTAATTCTTCACCAATCTGTTGGATCAATCAATCTGGCACACTTCGAGAGTCCATATCCAAAACCCTGGCGTGATTCTCAAGGCTCGGTCGTTGTTATTATGGAACGTCGTTCTCGATTTTCTCCTTGGACAAGGTCCTCCCCACAGTATCGACTGTTTCGTTAATAGTGTCACCGCGTAGACGACAGGTGCGACTGTACTGCACGACAACGCGCCTGACCACAATGATTGTGTAATTTCCGATTTCTTTTTGTTCCTCAAATTAATAATACAATTGAACTACTAAGTGTGCATTATACGATGTGAGCTTGAACGTAAACCTTGCACTACAAATCTTGCAAAGCGCGTTCATTATAATGCCTAAATTCAGTTTATTCAGTACATTGCAGGGCATTTTTAAGTATAGTTCGACTTGGGCAAATGCCCACGCAGTCGGAATTTTGACCCACCCAGTCTAAGGTCTTTACCCATCTAAAAAAAAGCTAGGGATAAGAGATAAGAGAAAAAAATGTTGCCTCAGAATTGCCCAACCACTCGAAATTGCTTAAAAAACGCCCTGGTACGTTGATGTTAGTTTGTTGGAAATAATATCACTTAAATTTCCCTTTTTTATATACAGGGTGTACCAATCTTACGACAATGTTCAAGAGATATCAAAAAATGTTGTTAAGAAAAATAATAGATGTCTTTAAGGACCATATTTCTAAATTATGTTCAACTATACATGTTCCTATACTTCATTACAAACCAAACATATGATCTTTTAAATGAGAGCCCCTAAATATTATGTCAAATTCGGATTGCCCACATTTTTTCGAATCTTTTGATATAAGGTTTTGCTACGTTATACAGAGTCCTTTAAAAGTTATGGACATGTTTATGTTAAAATCGTAGCTAAATCAACGCCCTCTAGCTTACTGTACGTCACAGAAAAAGACAATTTCTTGGCTAATCGTTTCGTAATATGATGTAATATCTCCTCATTCGATTACATTTCAATTATTTTCTCTCTTTGTGTACAGGGTGGATCGAAACTCGGGCCTTTCATTTCCTTTCTTCTTTTTAATGGAACACCCTGTATTTAATTGCATAAATAGAATCTTTGATTATGTAGGTTTAATTTGTGTTAAGCAATTATGCAATTCAATACAGGGTGTTTCATTTAAAAGAAGAAAGAAAATGAAAGGTCCGAGAGTTTCGATCCACCCTGTACACAAAGAGAGAAAATAATTGAAATGTAATCGAATGAGGAGAAGTACATATTACATCATATTACGAAACTCGATTAGCCAAGAAATTGTCTTTTTCTCTAACGTACAGTAAGCTAGCGGGTGTTAATTTAACTACGATTTTAACATAAACGTGTCCATAACTTTTAAAGGACTCTGTATAACGTAGCAAAACCTTATATCAAAAGATTCGAAAAAATGTGGGCAATCGAAAATTGGCATAATATGCAGGGGCTCTCATTTAAAAAATCATATGTTTAGTTTGTAACGGAATTATGCAACAACCTGTATAGTTCAACATAATTTAGAAATATGGTCCTTAAAGACATCATTTTTCTTAACAACATTTTTTGATATCTCTTGAAATAAGCCATATACTGAACTTTATCGTAAGATTGGTACACCTTGTATAGTGTCAAAAATTTTCGATTAAACCACTGTTTCATTATTTGAAGGTGTGATGAAGGTGTTCTAGCGTCGTACTTGGCCGGATATTTTATGGTTTACGGCTTACTGCTATATCTGCAATTTCCAGATAAAATAATGGTGCGTTACACCTACATCTACTCATCTTTACTTCATCATAAAACCCCCATTTGTGTTCCATCAACTACAATGTCCAAAAATCATTTACGTCACTACAAACATTGTACGCATGGTATTATCAATGATACTCCACTAATTTTTCAATAATAAACGTAAGACTGTTACAGTGGCGTACGGGGGGGGGGGGGGGGGGGGGGCACCGGGCAGGCAAGTGACCAAGTCTCGGTCTCGCGAACGGCATTTTGTTTATGTTGATGCTTGGAATGTGCGCAGGCATTTATACATATAAAATAAAAAATATTTAATGGTACTTTTCTTTTGTAAATTGGGTATATGTTTTGTCTCATAGGCCTCCGTAAGTTTCTTGTGGCCTTTAAAAAAGTATTTTTAGAAGGGTTGCATTTATAGGTATATCAATTCATGCCTTATGCAACTTCCTTTATTACTGTCTAATTTAATTATTGTATCCAATGGTAAAAAAGTTCCCTACCTATAGTTTGTCTCAGTTGCAATTATTTATTTGTTTATTAATTTATAAAAACTACCATTTGATTGACTTAGAATGGGCGGCAAATTAGAGACTGCCGCCCTGGGCGGCAAAAATTCTAGGTACGCCACTGGACTGTTAACTTGGTAGTTAATTACTTTTTCTAAAAACTCCCTTGGAAAGTAGTATTTTCTTTAATAAAATTAGTGAAGAAAGTTACATTTTCCTCTCTAGAGATGAAAGTAAACAGTAGTGCCAACACCCATTTGTGCAATTAGGAAGACGAAAGTACAAATTGTTTAACAGTCTCATTTATTTATGGACGAACGAATGTTTATTTTATTTTTATTTATTTATGTTAGGTATAGGTCGAGAGTTTCAAGTATCTCTACGCGCATTAACTCTTACAGAAAGTGTTCGATATTTACGGTTAATGTTATAAATGCACATTTTATGGATATTATTTTTTTAATGATGTGCACTTTTAGAAAAAATTTTGGGCAAAACGCGAGACAAAAGTTTGTTTTTCAACTCAAACAAATAGGTGTATGACAAGCAGCCAACGATATTCGTGATATTTGTCTCTTGTTGGCTTCAATTTCTTACACGTTTCAACGTAAACCATTTTATTTAAATTTCAAAACGAAATTTTAAAGCTCCTACGTTCAGAATAATAGATAAGCATAAAAGCAGCTAGTAACCCCTATAAACATATGTTCCTGTGGTTATTTTGCCCATATAGTTAAATCTAATCCAGTATCGATTAGCAATTCTGATTTCTAAAGATAATTGTCTGTGTACATTAGTAGGTACGTGAGGGCGAAGCCTATTAGTTTGATATAATCTTGTAAAGAACTTCCTTTACATAATTTATCAAACATTTGCCGGTTTAAATACTATTGACATCACCTTATCTTAATGCCCTGAAATTTCAAAGGATGTGCGTATTTTCTCAATCGGAGTTCTATTCTAAAACCTATAAGAAGCAGGGAAAATCAAAAAAAAGTAACCCCAGTTAACCAACATAAATGCATGTGGAAAGTTGTAAATTAAAATATTAAGAATTAACTAGGTATAATTTCAAGTGCACGAAAGGCCGAACGTTAAGGGATTGATTACTAAACGGATGAAGTTAAAGTTGAACATAAGCGAACGATAAAAGGACGAATTTCGACATGAATAAAAGAATACGAAAATAAATAAGCAAATAGGAAATGAACGTAAGAATAATCATAGATAAGCAAAAACTGGCATTTCATTCTAAAACAAGGTATCGGACCATTTTGAACAGAAAAAATGTAATTAAATGTTGTATAAACTGAAGATATTTTCTACACCCTTTTCGTTAATTGACCGACATCAAGTAATCAACTGCGTACTAAAATCTTCCCCTCACCGTTGAAATCGGTTGAAATAAAATTAAAATTAAATGTAATAAACTTTATTTTCTTTTCACCAAACCTCTGTTGAGTGCAACTCTTGGAAATTATACGCCATTGTGACTATATAAGTAATATGAGAATATTAAAATTGTTTTATTAAAATTTCATTTATCGATACTACGCCACAATCTTAAAATTTTAATCACGATTTTTTCCCCAGGTTTTATATTGAATAAGAATCTAATATTATTCTTATATGAAAGAGCTTTAATTGAAATGCAATTTGCCCTACTCAAGTGTGTACTTATAAGGATATTTCGCTAAGGTTGTGACGGGATTAGAATTTGAAGGGGTTGTCATGGATTGGATATTGGGCACAAAATTTGTTATTATAACTGAGTCACGTAGACAGTACATGGTTAGAAAATAAACAAGCGTTTCCACAATAACGTATAAAATAAGGGAAGTGTATAAATCATAAACTTATCTAGGGCGTACATTTAACCTCCTTTCAGCGATTAATAATTTACGAAATGTTCTCCGATTGAAATATCAAAAATACATGTAGTACATTTAAGCCTTAATTTGAAATAGCAATGACATAATTTAACAACGTGACGCCAAGCCCTTGCTAAAGGCGTTCAACATCTCATCAGCTTTGATATGAAAATTATGTTTATTGATCAAACATGCGTGGTTACGGTTTATAGTTAGTGATCGAGTTATCTACTAACAGTTGGTAAAAATTTTTAAAAATCTCCATTCTGCTGTCAAAATTTATTTGAATTTCGATTGCGAATTGAATAAAGATGAACGCTGGACGAAGATTATTACCACTAACTCAGCTTTGTATTCGTCGGTTTAAGAAGAGTGAACCTATTGAAGAGCGACCATCAAACTATTTTAATAGACTTAAAGAATTGCAAAAACACTATGCGAAAGACGATGGCGTTGTTGTGTGGTTAAAAATGGGAGCTCGTGACAAAATTTTGTACCAAGCATCACTTTGTTTTACCCTAATTGGGACGATATGGGGCTGGTCAGTTTTATTTGAGTTGTTATTAAAAGGTAAATGAGTGTGTTGAGTTTCATTAATGAAGAACAAATTATTATGTAACGGGCTTATAAAACAATTATGTATCGCACTTTGACTTCATATTAAACGGTGTTAAATTACAGAATAACCTTTACTGTTTATTAGATATTTGTGGTGATACACAAAATGGTATGTTCCTTTTTTACAGGAAGTTCGGTCCTCCCCCACAATTAACGCCCTTTAATTCGTCTTTCAGAACTTTCAGAACGTGTATATATTTTAATGCATCGCTTTAGTGGATTTATCTCAAATTTACTGAAACAACGGTGCCCTTTACCGACTTGTTGGACTGCCGAATGAGTGCTATTTCACACAATGGTTGGGATTTAAAATACTCAGTCAGTTTTCCCAAAACCGCCACCTGTTACATGCATATCAAATCTGACACCTGATACAGTCGTACCGAACTCCGTCCATTGGGACACCGCTTCTTGCCACAACCATAACCTGACCCCATCTTGCCAGAATCATTTTAATGCCTTTCTATATTTTCTTTTAAAAATCCGTGGCTATTATATCTGAACTAATCAAGACTAAAGGGTACTTTACTCTTACAATTTCATCAGTGTTTATTGAAGTATACCTGTACTCTCATTTTCCTTCTGCTCCGAGCAATTTAGACATTGGTATATTTACAATAGTTACAGTGGCTTTTATTTATTTACTGAATTTTTAACGCTCGCTACAGTATTCAAAATTCGAAGGAATTGTCTTACCAATTTGGTTACTCCTACACATCAACACCGTTCATTTCATATTTAGAATAGAGCCTATTTCCCGAAACGCTGCCAAACCGCATTGGCAAAAATTGTAATTTTCCCCTCTTGCGAATTACAATAAATTTTTGCAATGCAATTCACAGACAAAACGGACACTATTGACACCAAAAGAGGAAATACTGTTTTTAGGGAAAAAGTGCTTTTTGAAAAACTCGATGTTTAACAACTTCCTAAACTTTCATATAACGTTTACAAACATATTATCTCAGAAGTGTGGAAAAACACCTTTAAGAATAACTGGTAACAAAAAAAAACCCAATAACCTCAAAGAAAACATTGAATCAACGAATGCCTTAAACCTTCCAAGGGAGATAAAGAATGGAAAAGGCAGGATAAGGGACATTGAAATAGAGAGATGGGAAGTGCACTGTATGGAAATATTGGGGAACAGGGAGGGAGCACTAATATGTCACGGAGGAGGTGTTGGGGAAAGTGTTAAAAAGATTAAAGAGAGGGAAGGTGGGAAGGACGGGTGGAACAACCGGGGAGCACAATATTGATATGATAATGGCGTCAAGATCCATACTTTAATCATCATTAATACTTGCAACAAAATTAGCAGTAGCAGTAACTTTATTGTATTCCGACGTCTATATGGCAATCTGTCCAGAACTGTAAATGCGTATTTTGCATTAGTATTCTTAGTCTAACTTACATAAATTGAGTGAGAATAAAATTCAGTAATATAATAACCGTAGAGCAAAAAATGGTTAGGGTATAGATTGTTAATTTAATAGAATACAGTACTGCCAACAATGTGCGCCGAGTTACATTAGAGTATGTCTTACGAGAACTCTGTTACAGGAGAAATTCACATATACATACAATAGAAATTAAGGTATCTAGGCCCTAGGGCGTTATGAACTAAATAACGCCTAAGGTCGACAGTGTATATTCCGAGGGCCTCTGGCCCGAGGGATATACGTCGACCGTAATAACGCCCGTGGTGCCTTGATTATTTTATGTCATACTTGCAAGATGAGACATAATTTTACATTTGCGGGCGTTATAAGCGGGCGATATAAAAAATAACGCCCGTTGCTATGTAAAATGCGGTTGTCATGTAAAGAGGCGTTATTTAGTCATTAATTTTTCTTGTTTCATCAGTTGTTATGGTATGACATAAAATTATTATAATTATAAAACTCTTTGTTATTTATAAAACAATAACTATTTTTCGATAAGAAAACCGTAATAATTAGGTATTAATATAAATTACCTTGCTCATCTTTATGTTTATACGACAAAAGGTCATTTAATAAATAACTTACTAGTTATTGATTCATAAAATATGCACTGAATTTTTCTACTCTTTAGGTTTCTCATGTAGTTCGGCATATATTTTCCCGCACATGCGGGTGATACAGAATAAACGACGACTTAGCAAGGTAGTAGGTAGGTACAGAAGTTTTCATTGATTATTTCATCATCATGATACTTCTATTAGGAGAGCAGAGTCATAAAAGAATGAAACCCAAACCAAACGTAACATTTATATGACTTTATCAATGCACGTAATCAATACAAACATAAAACAAAAATGTTTGTTTGGAAAATCCATTTAATTTAAGTTAAATCTCATATGTAGCAACCCACACGAAAAAATTAATATCAATAAATTTTATTCAAAAGCCATATGTAGGTATATGTATACATATATGTTATAGAACCCACTTCCACTTTCGTATAAATATCGTAATGTAATATAATAAGGACTTTTTTTACCGATCTAAAAATACAATCATTATTATAGTACATTTAGATTTCTTCTGATTACAGGCCGATTTATTTGCAATAGAAGTGTATAATGGCCACATATACGTACACGTGGATTTAGGTTCTGGTTCGTGGAAACAGAGAGGTTCACGGAGACGTATTGACGATGGAGCTTGGCACGATGTCGTTTTCAGACGAACGGGGAGAGATGCAAGAATTACTGTTGATGGATTTCATACAGATTTTAAAACACCAGGTGAAGTATACACACATTAAATGAGTGATTATTTTTTATACATCTTTCTCGTTTAAGAAGGGTCTACTAGCTTAGAATTGGATGGCAATCTTTACGTTGGTGGATTGGGACCTCCATTTTCGGAGATTCCTGTTCCACCGGCACTGTGGACTGCCGTGCTTGGTCAAGGATTCGTTGGGTGCTTAAAAGACCTTGTTATGAATAGCAATTACGTTGATGTTGCCGCTTTTGCCAGAGAACAGGACTCGGGTAAGTCAGTTTCTCCGCTTTTAGTAAAATCAGTTTTTCATAGCCGTAGAGTTTTAGATGCTTTCACACACCTACTTGTAATTGTTTACCTGTGAACTCTATACAGAGTTCACTGTTGTTTACATTCTCTCGTACTAAACGGTATCGTAGCCGATGCGATTCATTTATAGTCAATTAACAAACTGAGTATTTTTTGTCCATATTGTATCGGTTAGTTAATCGAATTTCACAAGTGTCTTAGTTTCCCAAACGGAAAAGTATGTTTAAATCGAAACATAAACATTGATCGATTTTCATGACTAACATTTAATATAGTAAATTAACATAGGTTTCAATCAGCACAAAAATTGTGTTTAAATAAATACAATAATGAATGACTCATGTAATCATAGTAATAAACACTTCAGTTTAGCAGTGAACGGATTTGCTGAAAATGTAGAATGAAATGAAAGAAAGGAGCGAGCGCTTTTTGTGGATTCATAGTTAACACATTTTAAAGATTTGGTTTTTTGTATAGACGGGGGTGGCTGTAGTGATCCTTGGACTTGAAGCTTCCTCCACTAAAAAAACACCTTATAGTCCCTACTTGATACCAATCCTAAGATCAATGAAAACAAACAAGAAGCAAGAAAATAAACACAAAATAAGAAATAACCCATACATAAAGTAAAGGAAAAAGTAAAAGATAAATGATGAAAAAACTCCAAACGGAGTTTCAATTTTCATTATTTAAATGATTCAGCACTGTAGTGGCGTCCCATTGGGATATACTGGAGCCTTCTTAAGGAGTAGGTGTAAAAGTTTAAAACAACACGGTGTACTTTCGTTAGACAGATGTTTCGACTAGTTTTGACTAACCTTTTGCGAGGCGTCAGAAGAATCAGATTTACAGTTGTTTTCAGTAGTACATAATATTTTTCTTTGGGGTTCTGATTTGTTATTAGATAGACTTATATCAGTAGTAACTGAGGATATGTAATCTATATCTATGAAGAATCTGACGCCTCGAAAAAGGCTAGGCAAAACTAGCCGAACTGTCGGCCTAACGAAGTACACCGTGTTGTTTTAAACTGATACACCTACTCCTCAAGAAGGCTCCAATATACAGGGTATACCACGGAACCCGTTCATTAGAAGTTTCTGGGGTCCCTTACTACTTATGAATTTGAAACTTTCAGGTTAAGGATAACCCATAGCGTTCTTTTGTTCTAAAATATTGTCGATGTTGTACAACTTCCGGAAGGACCGGAAATCGCCATTCATCTTCTTATTTTAAATGGAACACCCTGTATATTATTGCATTTTTGGATTGTACAATCGATTCTGCGTTAATCTGTATTAGATTATCCTATACCTATCTTCAACTGTTTTTGAGATATTATGATTTTTTTTTTTAATTTGCGCTTTGCGGAGGGATGTTTAATAGCCCACCTTTTGTTCTTCTTTGAACGCAAAACATTCATACTTTACAAACACGAAGTAAAACCATAAGGGTTCACAAAATGTATTTGCAAACTTATCATAGATTATACAGGGCGCTCAAAATTAGTAGCAAAGTTAAAAAACTTCAAACACCAAAAAGTCATTTTTTTCAAATCGAACACCCTGTATATTTTTACATATTTGGAAGACGATTTAATTTAGGCATCGATAAGCTATAGGTATCCCTATACCTATCTTTAGCGGTTTTGTAGTTATTAACACTTTTTATCTAATATTGATTAAAACTGCACTTAAAACCTATGCACATTTGAAAGTAGGCTGTGAGTATGACAACAGGAAAAATAATTACTTTTACAAAACGAATTTAATGATTTTATTTATACAACAAACAAATAAAAAGGACTATAAAATGGATATAGAATAAATTCAAAATATCAGTATTGGAATATGCGTTAACTGCTTCCATTTTATAAAATTGTTTACTGTTTACCACCTGTTTGCTTTAATGAGCATGACATCCAGATAAACATTCGTTTGTCTAATCATACTAATAATAATACGAGGAGGTAGAGGCTTAACATACATAGCCCTGTTACACCAAACACAAATACACAAACTACGAGAATACTTTTATAACAAATCACACATTTCAGCCAGTGGCGGTTTCAGGGGGGAGTAATTGGGTAATTACCCCCCCTAAGAATTTTTCGTTCGCTTATTATTGTTATTCTTAAAAATTACCAAGATTTCAAACAAACAAGTTAAGTTATGGTGAATCTAGTCGGCGATCTATGACGGTGAATTTTTTCAAAACTGCTGCAGTGAGTCGTGGAAGAGACCGATACCCGATATTTTTTTTTAATTACCCCCCCTAAGCCAGTTGGCTAGAAACGCCATTGATTTCAGCGCTACACAAAACAGTCACACTTGCAGACAAATCTTACACACCCTTAAATATGAGTATTAGAAACATCACACCACCAATGAGTAGAGATACGTACATCACACATAACATACAAACTTGGACACAAAAGACTTTACACGGACGATATCCACAGGAGATTAACGAAGACTGTGTTGATATTATAGCAACGCATGCTTGGTTAACCAAATGTGATATTTTCCCAGAGTCAGAGGGTTTCATGTTTGCTATACAAGATCAGGTCATTTACACACGAAATTACAGAAAACACATAATTAAAGATAGGACAATTACACACGATCTTTGTAGACAATGTTCGCAAAGACCAGAAACCATACAACACATTATATCAGCATGTACACGTCTAGTACAAACAGAATACAAACACAGACACGATCAGGTAGCTAAGATAATACACCAAAAACTTGCCACAAAACATAACCTTTCTATTACAAATATACACCGCAAGTTGTACTTGAAAACACCACACACAAACTATATTGGGATAGGACACTACTCACAGATAAAACTGTATATAACAATAGGCCAGATATAACACTTATAGATAAAACACAAAAAATCATATACATAATAGATATTGCCGTTCCCAACACAAACAATTTAGCCAAT
The DNA here is from genome assembly GCA_036250285.1 of Pyrocoelia pectoralis. Classification (NCBI taxonomy): domain Eukaryota; kingdom Metazoa; phylum Arthropoda; class Insecta; order Coleoptera; family Lampyridae; genus Pyrocoelia; species Pyrocoelia pectoralis. The sequence goes on from CM070075.1 coordinate 14,692,227, forward strand.
ACACACGCAGAGAAACATCGCAAATACACTGATATAGCTCAGGAACTTAAAGCGCAATGGAGAATGGGAACTGCTCTTACAGTACCCATTGTTCTTAGTGCAACCGGAGTTATACCAAAAACAATACATCACAGTTTGCACATTTTAGGGTTAGATAAGAACATATACATACAATTATAAAAGGCAGTCATTATCAACACTTGCCACATAGTTAGAAAATTTCTAAACATAATGGAAGATACCGCACATCACTCAGAACCACATCACACACTTTCAACTAATACCATTCAAACACAAAATGAAACCCAACACTCAATCCTCCCTTCACAAATTGAAACTCTGTTGCATACACAACATAACATTATAGAAAGTCCATTACCAACACACAACACTTCAACAATCACTCATGTAACACCTCTAACTCGTTCTCATGCACTCAAACGTAAACACACAATATACTCACAGTATCAGAATTCGCAATTAACACAAAACACAAACAACACATTACCCACTCGAGTGCAACCTATGCGTCGAGCTAAACAACAAAAAACGCTTACACAATAACCATAACACTTTTTCAAAACATACATATTAGGTGTTTTCTTTTTGCATTTTGTGGTACACTTAAGGCACCTCTGTCAATACACACCATTCGTTTTATAAAAATAATTTGACTCAGTTCTCAATAACCCTATTCGTTTTAAAACCTTTATTTAAGTTTTATATTAACCTGAGGCAGAAATGTCTACATGACGCAAGGTACTTCAATCACGTGATAATTGTGCATTTGTCTAACCCTGTGGCACACCTGTGGCGATGGAAAAAGAAAACACCTATTATGTTCATTTTTTCTTTTCTATAAAAAGTCACTAAGTCACGAATAAGTGACGCCAACGGAGAAGCCTAGGAATATAGGGTCTCTTTTTGTTATTGATGCGCGACGCTGCGTTCATGTTAATGCCTTCGCGGAAAGAGGGTCGACGGGACGTGGCTTTTACAAATTGGGATCAAATACACCGAGGCTTCTCAAACAAATACATTATCTAAAATGTGATCAGCGTTGGTTTTATCAACGTCATTTAATTTAATGAACATAATATGTGTATAGTATTTAGTATGTTCACTTTTTAACAGCAACTTCAAATTTATATTGTATAGATATAGGTACATGTATTAGTAGGACTAATCGTAACTTGATTTCGATCCGTGCGATTAGTTAACCAGGCTTGGCCTGAGTAACGATAACAATCGAAGTACATAATAATAATACTTACTTGATTCCGATCCGTGCAGTTAGTTAACCAGGCTTGGCCTAAGTATCGATAAAAACCGAAGTATAATAATAATACCTTTTATTGAGAGCAAACTATTAAATTACATAAGATTGTTCAAAATACGTTAAAACTGCACACTTGTTCTCAAAAGGAGTGAGTTCAGGTGTCTACAAAAAAGTAGAGACCTGTTCTTCCACTTAACCCTCATTACCATATTTTATTTTCGCATATTCATAGCCTACTTTCAAATGCGCGTAAATTTTAAGTGCAGTTTTAATCAATATTAGATAAAAAGTGTTAATAACTACAAAACCGCTAAAGATAGGTATAGGGATACCTATAGTTTATCGATGCGTAAATTAAATCGGCTTCCAAATATGTAAAAATATACAGGGTGTTCTATTTGAAAAAAATGACTTTTTGGTGTTTGAAGTTTTTTAACTTTACCACTAATTTTGAACGCCCTGTATAATCTATGATAAGTTTGCAAATACATTTTGTGAACCCTTATGGTTTTACTTCGTGTTTGTAAAGTATGAATGTTTTGCGTTCAAAGAAGAGCAAAAGGTGGGCTATTAAACATCCCTCCGCAAAGCGCAAGTTTTTCAAAAAAATCATAATATCTCAAAAACAGTTGAAGATAGGTATAGGATAATCTAATACAGATTAACGCAGAATCGATTGTATAATCCAAAAATGCAATAATATACAGGGTGTTCCATTTGAAATAAGAAGATGAATGGCGATTTCCGGTCTTTCCGGAAGTTGTACAACATCGACAATATTTTAGAACAAAAGAAGGCTATGGGTTATCCTTGACCTGAAAGTTTCAAATTCATAAGTAGTAAGGGACCCCAGAAACTTCTAATGAACGGGTTCCGTGGTATACCCTGTATACCTAAGAGACGCCACTATAGTACCTATACTTCTTTATAGGAGGTCATTTAAGTTGCTTCAGCACGTAAAATGTATTATGAATATGTATATGTTACCGTTCCCGTTTATTGTAGTATATAATATTAATAATTTCAATGTTAATAAATAACTGTAAATAAAATTTAATCTGCTTTCATATATAGTTGCTCGATATTTATTTTTACATAAGCCATTTTTGAAAATAAGTTTTCATCTTAGCAAATAGTTATTGGCAAAGCACCGTCAACTGAAAATGCCTCTTTCTTATATATTTTCTTATAGATAAGGCCTAAAATGTTACTTGGATAAGTTTTCCATTATTCAAAATTTTCAGTTACGTGGTAGGCAGTCATGGTATCTAGTTAAAGGACATATTATGGGGCTTACCCGACAAAGACAAAAGAAGAAGAATGTTTAGTAAACATTTCTTTAAACAAAGGAACAATAATTTTATGACTGCGGAAAATTTCAAAATTGGGTTCCCTAAAAATTCTAGTAGATTAGCAAATAATAAAGTAAATATGCTAAAATCTATAAATATTTTTTGTACAAAATCGAAGCTCCACATTGCTAATGGTATAAGGGCAAATGTAGCTATGGGATCTGCATGCAAATTCATCTCAATGGGTTAATTATAAAAAAATAAAAATCCAATGGAAATCAGAAATGCAGTATTAATGGTTCTATAAATACTGAACCACGTACAAAAATATAGGTATATATTTTAAGTCAGAAATAGCAATTTATGCACAATGATTAAAGAATGTGTTTTCGAATAAAATGTTACTACACAATAGAACCTTTCGTTACCTTAAACTTTACTGAAGGTAACTAAAAAGGGTACAGTTAGGTATTGTTCAATTAATGTTGTGTTTTGGTAATATTATTGTTCATCTTTCGCAGATAAATCAATTTTCAAACACAACGTTTAGAAAAATACAAATGCCATTTGACATAAGAAAATAATCCAATTTTGCCACATTTTTGGGTCTTAATACCATTTTCTTTAAGGTAATTCGTACTTGTTGTCTCGGCTATATACAGGGTGAATGAGACCACCCGTATCAGTCTTTTATTTAAAGAACGGTGAGTTGTAGAGAGGTGGGGTAAAAAAAGTGATTATAAAAGCCATAATAAAGAATCGAATGGTGATATCATTATTTCTCGGACAAGTAAGCATTCCTCCAGAAGGCCCCCAACTCCAAAATTTTAAATGGCACCATAAGTCCAAAAAGGTATTTTTTGAAAGATTGTTAAAAAAGAAGAAAGTTTTATAGGAAAAATTATTTTATTACTGCCACCCCTTTTAAGTTATATTCGACTAAAGTTGTTAAATTTGAAATTCATTGTTAACAAGAAACATTGAAAAGTCGACTTTTAAAATCTAGTTACCAATGTTACATGTGTTCAAAATATCTTCCATTTACTGCTAAGCACTGTTGAGCTCTTCTAGGTATACTATCAGTGGCTCTAATAAGTACTTCTTGAAAGTGTTCTTCCCTTTCAAGAAGTACTTATTAGAGCCACTGATAGTATACCTAGAAGAGCTCAACAGTGCTTAGCAGTAAATGGAAGATATTTTGAACACATGTAACATTGGTAACTAGATTTTAAAAGTCGACTTTTCAATGTTTCTTGTTAACAATGAATTTCAAATTTAACAACTTTAGTCGAATATAACTTAAAAGGGGTGGCAGTAATAAAATAATTTTTCCTATAAAACTTTCTTCTTTTTTAACAATCTTTCAAAAAATACCTTTTTGGACTTATGGTGCCATTTAAAATTTTGGAGTTGGGGGCCTTCTGGAGGAATGCTGACTTGTCCGAGAAATAATGATATCACCATTCGATTCTTTATTATGGCTTTTATAATCACTTTTTTTACCCCACCTCTCTACGACTCACCGTTCTTTAAATAAAAGACTGATACGGGTGGTCTCATTCACCCTGTATAATTAAATACTACCTATTATTTGGTTACTCCCTTATACCTATAAAATAAACCCCATTGATTTGGTGTAGATGAAAGAAAAATTAGTACCTACGGCGAAATATAGCTTTAAAATGTGCACAAACTATTGAAATCAGCGTTGAATAATATCACTGCTCTTAACAATAAAAATGTGTTGTTAAAAATGAATAAAGATGATAGTGCAGTTGAATAAATTATAGAACCCAATAATTCTACAGTTTAGCTACCCAGATTCATTACATACTTCCTTTGCGAGCAACATTTATATTATTGTGTTGTCATGTGTAGATTTATTTATAAACGAGTTTGAAATAGTCTTGGCGCATATCCTTTGTCATTTTAAAGAATAAGCTTCGTATAGGTACTACCTATTTTTTGTATTATTAAATTAAGGTTCGCTTATGAGAATAATAATTTATTCATTTCCCTGTGTGTTCATGTTATAGTGACCGAATTACAATGATAAGGCATAACTCCACTTAAATATTTATTTTAAGCACAATTGAAGGTGTCTCATCATTATGCGTCATTATCAGGGTAATAGATAATGACAGACCAAAATGAAACAAGAGCTACATTCAGATTTTTAGCAGAAAGGTCACTTAACTACTACATTGTCTCAGTTGTTAAAGAAATTCCTTGTGAGAACAATTTAATTTTAATCTATTACCCTTGACAATGGCACATGCAGTCGAAACGCCTTCAATTGTTCACAAATAGTATTTAAGTGGAATTTACATCTTATTATTACAATATAAATTGTATTTATCAACATCACGATTTTTCATTATTGTTCATATAGTTCAAACATTGATCTCAATTAATTTTATATTTTAAATACTTATATGCTCTAATCTGCACCACCTATACCTATGTAATTACTAAATGTAATTAAACCAAAAAAAATTGGCGAAATATATATTTTTTTCTATACCCTATATTAAATAACGGCACGATTTTCACCTGAATACAGGGTGAGTTTTTTCCAATGTTTAGCATGGGGATCTTGGAAACTAGCAGAGATAGAGAGACGATTAAATGGGGAAAGAATTGCAGTTTTACCAGCTCAATTCAATGAGCTTTTCGTTTTTTGAAAAAAATGCATGGCTAACTAGATATCTCAAAAAAATCATTTTTTCGTTTTTTTGTTTAGTGCCTATAGCTCTGTTATTATTGATTTTAGAAAAAATGTGTAAAGGAAAAGGTTGTAGATAATTATGGGCTTAATAATACCGTTTAATCAAATTTTTTATTTATGCTCTAATTTTTGAGTTATGACACGAACTTGTGTTTTTTCTAATGGAAACCATAGTTGGCCATGACTTTATAAAAAAGGCCCTTTTTCGACGATTCTAACAATATATCACTTGACATACTTATTTTCATTACTATAGAAATTATGGCCATTTTTTTGTTATTAATGTCGCATTGTTTGAGTAGTAGACTATAGAAACAATTGATGCCTGCGCATCGCATTTAATAATAAAATTCAAGTTAGTACTAATTTAAAAAAATTAATCTCGAAACTGCAATTCTTTCCCCATTTAATCGTCTCTCTATCTCTGCTAGTTTCCAAGATCTCCATGCTAAACATCGGAAAAAACTCACCCTGTATACAGGGCTAAAGTGGCTCAGGGAAAAAATGGACATGACGTACCGCAAATGAATACTGGAGCCAATCAGAAACCAGTATTTTACTCATTTTTCTATGAAATATCAAACGTCAAAGTTACCTTGATGTTGATTGTTGTGCGTATTTAACGGCGGCGTCGGGAATCATCCTTTTTGGTTATTATAGTAAGCACTATTTTGAGGGGTATAGAAAAAGGGGGAAAAGTAAATTTTAGTACTAAAATCACTTACTTTTCCCCCTTGTATAATAAATAACTATTGTTCGCGTGATTTCACGTAGGGTGAAATAATCACATCAGTTGGTGCAATTCCCATCACAAAATTTAACAAAGCGCGTTATATTCACCGATCAAATTGGTTCGGTATTTGAATTCTGTGTAAAGAAATTTTAAAATTATCATTTGAGATTCTGATAGAGCATCGAAAAGTAAGCTTAGGGTGTGATGTCGCCCACCGTAACTCTTCAGGAACACCTTCAAAATGACGTTTGAAATATGAAAATTTTATTAATCCGACATATGTGTTTTACGAATATCCAAATTAAATTTTGATATCTATTTTTTTCTGTTTTTTTTTTGATAAATATTCATGACTGATAAAAAGGTACTGAACAATAAGTGTTATATATTAAATAATGTTGTATCTAACTTTTGCATTGCAGCTTTTAAACAGTTCTGAAGCACGAAGCTCCTTTAGATGAAAGGAAACCATCCATGTTATATACGTTCAATATTATTGACAATATTTCAGAATATTGATAATATTTTAGAATATTGACAATATTTTTGAGATTTTCTTGTCAATATTGAGGGTTTGACGAAGAATATTGAAGTAAATCTAGAAATCTTGAAATCCAACAGTCAATATCGAAACCTGGCCGTAGATATTGAGAATAAATCTCAATTTTCTAAATATCTCTAACCCTAATTGGTATACCATACCAATATAGAACGTACCTGCATATACTTCTGTAGAACAGTCACTAGCACCTCACATGTTTCCAAGGTAGCTTTACTGATTGTTCTAGGAGACACAATGGCAGAAAACTTCAGATCTTCAAAGTTTCTTCCGGTTGCTAGATAACGAAAGGTCAAATCAAGCCTAACTTACACGCTCGCATATTAGTACTTTGTTTTACTAAATAGGCTTCAACCTGGAAAGTAATTCTTCACTCATTCTCAAGTAATTGTGGTAGTCATCGGAATCACTCAGCGATATTTCATGCAATAACTCACGTTTCATTGTTTCAACAACCATTTCTTCGCCCTTTTTTTACGCTTTACCCTTTTTTTCCAAACAAAATGCAAAATAATCGGACCCATGCTTTCTTCTTGACATCCAGTGTAGAACTTACCTACTCAGATTTATAAAATAAATAATATTGACCGTGTACGGCAAATATTAAAATTACACATGTCGTCTGGTTTGACAATATTATTGATTCAATAAGTAATATTGAACGTGTACGGGTGTATTAGTACTAGCGCTGTCCGACTGATAAATAATAAGTACCTACAATGAAATAATCGCTAAACATCGCTATTCCATTTTTAGCACAAGCGTCAAAACTTCTCGCAATATAAAAAAAGTGTTTGTAATGAAACTGTTTAATTTGAAAAAAAGAGGTAGTTCTGAATCAGGAATATTCTAATAATTAGTGCTCAGGTATTATTCTGTTGTTTTTCCATTATGCCAAGTCTTTTTAATTTAATATTGCTATGACATTTCTTTGGAAGGCTTTCGTAGTTTCTCCTATTGACATCAACAATTTAAACAAATATATTTCTCTTTAAGTTACAGTTTCTTTTTCATTTTCAATTTTTCTTATGAGGAGTTTGCGTTAAATACTGAGCCTTCAGATACCATTCGCATTTTCTTAAACTGCAACCTTTGCCTTCAGCATAGTACTTATACCTAAATAGATTGCAAATATTACTTCATTTAAGTATCGACCAATATTAAACCTTAATTGGCTAATAATGAGCATATTAATTATAATAGCGATTTCATGCAATTCAATTTCTTACTAAAGGCTAAAGAACTCCAAAAAAGAAATTAACTGATGCAAAATTTGACATATCTTTGCGTTTCTGAATACGTAGATTCAAAGAATGAAAAAAAATTCTGGCAAGTTGCCACGAGACTTCCCTCGTATTAACACTTTTTTCAAAAAATAAATATAGCACAATTGCTGAATTCAGAAAAAATACTCTTAAACTACATAAAAAATATTCGAGATATATTCGAGATTTGGAGGAGGTGTTGCGGGGACATCAAAGGGGTGGAGTGGTGATAGGAAGGATAAAGGTGTGGGTGCTAGCGTATGCGGACGATGTGGTAGTGATGGCAGACAGAGAGGAAGAGATGAGGGGGTTAATTGGGGTAATGAAGAGATATTTGGAGGGGAAGAATTTAGAAGTAAATGTGAAAAAGACAAAAATGATGGTTTTTCGGAAGAAACGGGGGAGGGGTATAAAGCAAAAGTGGTGGTGGGGTGAGGAGGAATTAGAGAGTGTACAGGAGTGGAAATACCTAGGGTATGTAGTGCGGTATGACAATAAAGATGGGGCACATGTGAGGGAATTGGCGAAGAAGGGTAATGGAATAGTGGGGAAAGTGTGGGGTTTGGGGGAAAGAGTGTTTGGGAAGGATATGGAGAAGAGAAGATGGTTGTTTGACAAGTTGGTGAAGAGTGTGATAGTGTCCGACCGAATGTTCGGTTTCGGTTTCGGTTTCGGTGGAGTTTCGGCAAAAAAACGAGTTTCGGTTTAGTTTCGGTTTCGGCGGCAAACCTGCCGAAACTACGACCGAAACCGAAACTGCATTCTGGAGTTCCCGCGTTGTGCTCGTTCATATTCGGCGCGGTAAATTCCATCCAAACGACGAAGACATTTTGCCGCGTCCACGTGCCTAATCATGACGTGACTTATTTGTGAAGTATTTAAGTTATTATTAAGCATTTTTAAAGCTATGACATTTAAAGAAAAAAATTAAAACTGAGTCTGACTGATTATAATAACGTTTTCTTTATTTTTCCCTCAAAATATGATCTTTGTAAGAAAGTTTCGGTTTCGGTTTCGGTTTCGGCCGAAACTGAGACCGTTGCCGAAATTCGGTTTCGGTTTCGGTTTCGGTCGTAAAAACCAGTTTCGGTCGGACACTAGAGTGTGATGGGGTATGGGGCGGAGATATGGGGGTGGAAGGAATGGGAAGAAATAGAAAGAATTCAGGAGAAGTACTGGAGGTGGACATTAGGGTTGGACAGGGAGACACCAGGGTATATCGTAGGCGAAGAGGTAAAATTAGAGAAAATAAGGATAAGGGCAGGAGCGAGGGCGGTAAAATATGAGGAGATGATCAGAAAGCGGGAACATATTGTTGGAGTAAAGGAGTGTATGAGAGAGGTGGCAAAAAACGGATAAGGTATGGGCAGGAAGAGAGAAGACGGTTCTATGAGAGAGTGGGTTATGCGAGGGAAGAGATAGAAGGGAGAAGAGATATGGTGGATGAGTTGGTAAGAAGGGATAAAGATGTGGAAGCACAGGAAAGGAGAGCGAGAATATGTAATGGAAGATATAATGGCGGATATCAGGAAATTATGGAAGAAGGGAAGGCCGAGTATCTGATGGGAGAAATGGAGTTGAAGGAGAAGAGGATGGTGGCGAGGTTTAGATGTGAAAATGAAGAGAACGAGAATAGATACTGGTGGGAGGACGAGAGAAGGGTGTGTAGAATGTGCGGTAAGGGACGAGAGAGTGTGTGGCATTTGATGAGGGAGTGTGAAGGGCTGAGAGAAGAGGGGAGAGGAATAAAGGTGATCTTAGGTGGGAACGGGTTGGGAGTGGGGTGGATGAAGGGGGTGATGGAGCGAAGGGATAAGTTGAGGCCAAAGAGCCAGGAATAGATTTAGGGTCAGTTGAGGAGAAAGTTATGTTTTTTTTTTAAATTGAAATTACGTTGTTTACTTAATTAAGTAGTAATAAGAATGCTTTTGTTTCGATTTTGATTATAACAAAATAAAGGGCTATCTATCTATCTATCTATCTATCTAACTACATAAAAAAAACTGCAACTTTATCTTATAAAAAGATGAGTGCCGCCATTTTAGCTTATACCGGAAGTGACCTCATCAAATGTAGTTTAAGAGTATTTTTTTTCTGAATTCAGCAATATATATTGTGCTCTATTTATTTTTTGAAGAAAGTGTTAATACGAGAGAAGTCTCGTGCCAGAATTTTTTCGTATGAAACGCCATTTTTATGCAAAAAAATAAAACATATCTTAACGAGTATTTTTAACTTCTTTAATACATTACTTATCTAGTAGGACTTATGAACGTTGCTCCAATAATTGATGAAAATTAGTTACTCCAGTTTGTTGGAGACCCAGCAACTCCACTAGAAGGTCTCCAACAAACTGGAGTAACTAATTTTTATCTAGTAGGCTACTGTCAACATTTATCTGTTAAATGCGAATATTTTAATGAAATGTCAAATTAGCGCTTCTTCATTATTAAGCTTTTAGTTTGCTATAACATTAATATTAATACCTAAGTAATTAATTTTTCTTTTATCGAAAAGAATGGCTGCACCCTTTTCTTTTAATCTCAGTCTTATTTATAATTGTTTCCATAGTTCTAATATAACATTTATTTAATAATAACTTCAATAGTGACCGCAATACGATCTATGAAAATGAAAATCTATGAAATTTCAGTTCTTATCACTAAGTTACCGCACCACAAAGTATGAGAGGGTTTGTTACGCAGCCTGTCTATATTATTTATCTTTTTTACGTGTTACTTACATTCTCCACTTTGCGTACATAAAATAGATTCTCGACAAAGTAGATTTGAAAATTTGTTACTTTCCTTTATAGAAGTTTAAACATAAATTTTGTTTTATATGTTCCAAAACTCCAACATCGTCTAGTTTCGTATAAACCATTGTATACGTGAGGGTACAATATAATTTCCTATTTGTAGTTTTCATTCCCCTACCAAAAATTCTTGTCCAAATTCGAAATTTAGTTCTTACATATTATCGACTGAGAATTTTCAACATTACATCTGCTACTCCCACACGTAGACATAACCCTTAACGTCCCTTACATATTAATGTAGAGTAGTTCTATCTAAGACTTTGTATCCTCTTTTACGTAACACAAACTCTAAACACGTTACAAATATCTAAAAGAGAGGTAAGATCTGTATATTGCTAATGCTCTGTTTTTACTAAGTTCTCTTATATTTAATACCCATCTTTAGTAGTTTTTCTAGTTTACTCGCTCAGCTTTAATTTCTTTTCAGACTCAATATCCATCGTAGTGAGTAAAATTGTCGCCCTACTAGAATCACCCTCATGATATACGTACCTCTTTAATTGAAACGACTAAGTGTTATTGACATTATACAATTAATGGATACCCACAGTTCCGTAAACGGTAGCATTGCTCCAAAAAATATTGAGATCATGATTTCTTTGTAAAATTAAAGGATGGAACTATTCTTTCTAAACTCATTATTACACCTCTACGAATTTATTTAGTAGATGTCGTTGCCTAAATGTATAAACATCTTTAAATTTTTGTAAAGAGTCAACTCTTTCAGTGTGGTAGGAACTAATAATAAAGATAAATCGTTCCGTTCCCAAGCAATTTGAGTTCGACCCTCGCGTTCTGTTTATTTATTTCTCGAATAAAGTTGAGGTATAAAGATTGTGGTTTTACATACCTACATTTCTGTTTTTATGTCATAATTATTTCTCCGTTCACAAGTTCATTGACAGTGACATATGAGCACAGATTTTGACTTTTACGATATAACATTTAAAACTATTTTTAACAGAAACTTTAAGGGCAGTAGTAGTTGAGATTTGAGTATTTACTATACTTCATGAATCACCCTGTAGATATAGTACAGGATAGAACATATATAAAGAATTCAAGAATTAAGATAAAGACATCATTCGAAATTAAAAGATATAATTACAGGGTCAACAGTCAACACTCTCCCCTTTTAAAGCGCTTCCACGGAGTCATCATTAAACAATTCTTCAGGGAAGGTGGTAAGTTGCTTTTAATTTTGCCGTGCAGGTTAATAGTTCGTCTATGGGGTTCTATTTGCCCGGGTCGGTGGCATTCTCGTCTAAATTTGCGCCTTACATTTTCCTTTGTTAGTTGTCTTTTATGCCGTAGTTGTGTACCTTGAGGTATCTTCTTCTTCGCAGTGGTCACATCGGTTGCATGACCCAAAATTGTCTTTCAGAAAACTATGGGTTCATTTTTCCTTTTGCGTGTCATACATGTTTCCAATAGTGTCGTTTTTAGCCTCAACTCTTTTCCGCTATATTTTCTTCCTCTAGAGAACTAGCAGTTTAATTAGTGGTATAGCTGCCGTAACCCTCTCCGGCTATCGCTGTAACTGAGTACCACTTCCATATCCACTTATGGATACAAGTAGCAGGGTAGATGTAGTTTTCACTGACTTCTCTAAAGCTTTCGACGTGGTAAATCACGATCTTCTTTTATTGAAACTCCATAAGCTAGGTGCTTCTAGGCTGGCTTTATTATTTTTTTGTTCTTATTTGAAAAATAGAAGTTTTGTAGTTGATTTTCTTAACCATACCTCTTCGAGAGTGGTTCCACTTTCGGGAATTGCTCAAGGATCCAAACTGGGGCCGCTGCTATTTTTAGTTTTTGTTAATGATCTACCTAAACTCTTTTCATCCTTAAGTTTAATGTATGCCGACGATCTAAAAATTTATACTAAAATAACCTCTCAATTGGACAGTGGGATGTTGCAAAATGATTTGTATAAGTTGAGCGAGTGGTGTAGAGTAAACAAACTCTTATTAAATATTAAAAAGTGTTTTGTAATGTCTATCTCAAGACAAAAATCAAATTATGAACCGGTCTACTTTTTGAATGATGAGCAGTTAACTTCGGTTAGTAGTATGAAAGATCTGAGGGTAATATTTAACAAGAGCTTCACTTTTTCCAATCATATTGATATGTTAACAAACTCGTCATACAAACTTATTAGATTTATCAAAAGAAACACAAATCATTTCTCAAGCTCCAATGCGATCGTGTTACTGTATTCTTCAATAGTGAGAAGTAGACTAGAGTATTGTTCCAACATTTGGTTTCCTAGGACTCTCAAAGAGAGAAACAAAATTGAAATAGTGCAAAATGTAATGCTCAGATATATATATGCTAAAATAAATAAATATTGTCCCAGAGATACTCCTAGTGACGTTCTAAGAGAGGTGGCAGGAATAGAAAGACTGTCGTATAGAAGGGAGCAGTTTATTCAGTTACTGCTCTTTAAAATAGTAAATGGTATGATTGACTGCACCGGTTTACTGGATGAGATCTTAGTGCTATGAACCGTTACAACAAAATTTCATTAACGAATAGAAAATTAGATATTTTCTCAAACAGTAAATCCAATTTTAAAAAATGTATTTCTCAGAGCCAGCTTGATCCTTGTGAATCCAATTTTTGAGTGAATAATTTTTAAGTTTTTTTTTTTGTCTTCAAATTTCTAGACTTTAAGTTTTTTGTTTTATGAAGGCCGTTTTTGGGATAGCCTGTATCTGTATCTGAGTTAATTTAATAAATTTAAAAAAAAAAAAATCATTACGGGGTAATTTAATATTTATTTTATCACAGCCAGGTTTGGAAGCCTTTTCAGCTTTAATTTTGTCAGCACCGATTGGTCTTTAAAATCGGATCTGTATGCTCACTCCACCGATTGAATCATTCAACTGTTCATATATGCCTCCATAAAGAAAAAAGATATGTAAAAATTTGCAAAGGTCAATTTTTTTTGGAACACTAGTACAATGCTTCCCTTTTACTTCGTACTCGGGAAGTAAAAAAGAATATAGTTCGACGGCTATTTCTTGGAGACACTCTAAGTTCATTAGAAAGGATTGAGCAATAAATACTAGACACTAAACGGCAGATCAAAAAGTTTAATTCGGCCCCCAATTTAACCGTACCTATAATACGTTATTGTTAATATTTAATAAATTCGGCTTTATGCTTAATAATACAGGAAATAGGTCCACTGCAGGGCTTAAATCGAGCGGAAACGCACCGGCCCTCTTTTTGCTGACCGGAACGGTTATCCCTTTTGTCTTGCGTTCCATCCGTTTTCATTAGCGTTCCTGCTTTTGTGCACTGCGATCCGGTTTACGGTCTCAGAGGTCACTTATTCCCTTGGTGCCTTGTCATTTTACAAAATTCGACCTTTTTGCCAAAAAAACAAAGCAGGTCACATTTACTTCAGGTAGCAGGTTGTTTCCTTTCTTTTGTATCGTATTGATGCTTCCAATCACGTAACAGTTTAACAGATGTCAAAATCATACAGAATGGAATGAACCATTCATTGTAGTTTTGTGTCTTGCGTTGTGTTGACCTTAGGTCTGTATACTTTCGTTTCAAATTGATTTTTAACCAGATCTTTAGCAAATCGGTCGATTTTGTAAAAATGCTCTTTAAAAATTTGGTTGGGGGGGGGGGGGGGGGGGGGGGGTGTAATTTACAAATATCTCTTTTTGAAATAACGAATCCCTTTTTTGCAAAATGCGTTCCGTCCCTTTTTTATGTACCATTTAAGCACTGGTCCACTGTCTCCCTTAGTTTAGGACAGGGGTTCCCAACCGGCGGGACAAGCCTTAATGTTATTGAAAACTAATGGAAAAGTGAATGAATAATTAAATATAAAATTTTATCACTTATTTAATAAAAAATAAAATAAATGAAGGACATGTTTCTGATAGAAAATGTGTTTCTAAATAAAATTAAGATTAGGGGGGCTTTCTTCCAATTTACACCGCCCCCCAGACCTTCTGGTGATGGTGGTACGCCAAAATCTTCAAAAACCTTCAGGTGGTAGGCAGTTGTGGGAATGTTGGGAACCGCTGGTTTAGGAGATAAGTTTAACAAACTTAAAGCTAAATGAACACATATTCCATCGTGCTTAGACCATCCAAATTGCTTACAGTACATTAGATTTTGGTATGGGATATTTTTCTTATCCAGTCTAACTAGTAAAAAAAATTATTTTTCTGGAAAATGCCTCGTCCTTTTTGCATATACTCAATAAATACCTCCACGAGTATAGATAATACCTTACACATGGCTTTGCAGAATTTAATTTGTAATAATAAGCATTATGCCAAACCCGAATTCTAACCACAACCTTCCATAACCATAATCTAACGTTGGATTTGCCCACCGAAAATATTTTCTTTTCGTTTGTTTCCACCATTTTTCGATTATTCTTTTGTCTCCAAATGTACGCTCTAGTTATATAGTTCTTGAGTCTGTTTTTAACAGATAAAAATTACTCAGTTTCTAGTTTTATGCTTATACACTTATTTTATCCTGAGGATGACAAATTAATCGTCGAAATATGTCGTGTAACGTAGTCATCTTAATTATTGTTTGTTATCTGCGTTACCGTAAAATTTCAACTTTTCATCTATTTAATCAACGTAATTATGGGGAAGGTTGTGTGATCTTTTTACTCAGCACCAGATAAAAATTATATCTGGTTCGTGTTGGGACGACATTTCGGATAATAAAAAGTGAAGTACTGTAGTTGGCCGATCTAATTTTATCATTTATTTGTTACAAACTTGGCCATTGAATAATCACTCAACGTTCGTATGCTGTCAAGGTTCATTGTAATCACCGCATTTATTTATCGCGTATTCTTATTCGGAAAATAAAAAGGAACCCAATCATAGTAAGTAGATGTGGTTCTAAATACGGACACCGTTGAGTATACAGACACGAATAGAAGAGCCAGAAAGTTAGTAAAATTATCTGGCATACGAAATCTAATACTCGCCAAATTAACTTTTTATACGCTGAAGAGTCACGTTTCAACTTCCGGTTAGTCGAAAATAAAACCGTCAGAATGAAATTCGTATATACATTACAGATTAAAGTTACAACGTGATCGTAGAATAATATAACGCTTCCCTTCGCAATCCTAAATGATTTCTTTTGAACTGAAATGATATAATAAATTCCCTTGTAATCATTTTGCAAAAGAAAGGATCTCATTTCATCTGAGAAAGTGAAATACCAAAGAAGTCGAAAAGGCTTGTAAAATTTATTGTACAGTTTTTGTCTTAAAACTAATTTTTACCCACTAAATACTACCTGCCATTAGCCTAATGTATGAGCAGATTATTATAATGTATAGATACTTTATAATAATCATTGATATAAGGAATACTTAAGTAGGTACCTAATCAGAGTAATACACACTGTATACACTGATTCTGCTGTTTCTGTCTTTTAACTCTTTAAGGGCAGCAATTGCCAAGTTTGGAATTTGCATACCTATTATGTAATTTTCATTTTGTTCAAACGCTTTTATGACTTAATTAACATCTTTTATACGTATACAATAGGAATAACAAAATGACTTACCTTGTGTCACCTATAATACAAAAATGTGTTCAAACATTTCAATTATAACCTATATCAAGATTTCAAATATTCATTTCTGTATATGATATAATACGGGTTCAATATTACCAAGAACCCCCTTAACAAACGGTACAAAAAATATAATTGCAATAACAACAAAATGACCTACTTTGTGTCATGGTGTTAACCAGTAATATAAAAATATGTAGTTTCCCAACTCTGCCAACGTATTCAAATATCACTTCAATGATAACGTAGCTATTTTAACTTTTCATAAATTATTTTCAATATAAGCACAATAAGCAGTTTAATAAACAGAAAAAATATACACAAAGTGTCCATACATTTCACTAGATAATTAATATGCACTAATAATCGATTGTGTTTTTAAATAAATACGGATTAATAATCATTTTATCTACAATCTCATCTCATGCATCAATTTTTCATATACAGTGTATTCATTCATTAGGGTATCGTGACAATTGCAGAAAGAGTTAAACTTACCTTCAAATTATATTTTAAACTGATTATTATTATTCAAAGTACCTATATAACAATAATTAATTACAAACGTATATTTTTTAACCTATTTTAACCATTCATAGCACGTATGAAATTTAATTGTTTGCCACCATTTTGTACATAAATTTTGTTACTTGTCAAGGCTTACAATGACTAATTGATAATATAATTCTGCATATTGTTTATTCTTCGAACGGTGATGCCATACATCAATCAAAAGTGTTTTTATGAGAATCTTGCATAAATCTAATATGGTGCCCATCAGAAAATTAAAAATTGGACGTAAAATATTCAAATAGTAAATGAATGTTCACATTTCGGAGTAGAACCTATTCCAATATTCCCAAGAAGGTCATTAAACTGGACACATTGTATCCTTTTCAATACACAAGCAGCTCAAAAATATATCGAGAAGAACAAAAAATCACTTACCTTTCGCCTCTTCATCGTTTGCAATGGAAAAGACGAAAATTGGCGAATTTAGAAACGTTTTGTAACTCTATTATCTATTTTTTCGGTCCAACACTTTAATTAAACAACGTTTACGAGTAGTAATGTTCTGGATATGATCCTGAACTTGGCCAAGGTCACCGATTGTGAACGTGACTAAAGTAGGTCACCGGTTCTGAACTTGGTTATGTTAATTGGCTCCCCCTCATCAGAACAGCTCGATTTGAACAGCTTTAATTTCAAACTGCTTTATAGAAACAGGCAACAAGAAATGGAAGACGTGAACAACTATACCAGTTTCTATAAAGCTGTTTGAAATTGAAGCTGTTCAAATCGAACTATTCTGATGAGGGGGAACCGATTAACATAGCCCAAGCTCAACTCCAGTAATTGCACGGACACAGATTTGTAATCTCAAAATTGCGAACGCGATGTCGAAGAGAAATTTCAAAATTAATTTAACTACACTTCCGACCGCCACAAAAGTCTTCAACGTACTAATCGGTAACATCTTCGAAAAATTACAGAACGTCGCTTATCGTTACCAAATTTATTGAAAAAACAATTACTTTCACATTTTAACAAAGATGTCGACTTGAAGTGAAATGATTCACAAATTTTGAATTAAATGGTCACGTATAATAGTAACACGAAATAAAAAAAAATGTTACCATCGTATTGATAAAAGAACTTGCATCTCAATGACTATTTTTGTATTAAGGGTGTTGTTGGACACCCCTGAAAAGATTTGTTGTTTAGGTACTTTGTACAGAAGAATGTCGTTTTATTATTTATAAGAAACTTGTTTTTAGCATTAGGGACAGGTACAGTCCGCGCGGCCAAAGAATGCCTTGTGTCACACATTGATGTTCGCGCATTCGGCCGCACTCGTTAACGCAATAGCGAAATTACTAACAGAAATAAATAATTAATTAGTGTAATACATGATAATAAACGGAACGCGCTTTTGGTGGCGACGCCACGGACATGCCGCGCTTGAGAGACTTGGAGTTCAGGCATTCTTTGGCCGCGCGGACTGTAGGTAACTAGTACCTTGCTGGGAATTTTAGGCCAAAATCGTCGTTCACGCCCGAAACGCAAACAAGATTTTTTATAAAAACGTTTAAATCCACATTAAAGCTTAGAAAAAATAAATGGCACGGTTCATTCTCAAAAATCCAGTTGTTGGGTTGCTATAACTATTACAATTTGCTGGTTTTTTATGCCTTAGGATGCAAAAGGCACTATTTACGCCCGCAAATTTTTATTATTATTGGTTCTGGGGGTGGTCCCAATAGGTCCCCACACTGCGACCTTTTGGTCTATTGTGCTCCCCGGTGTTATCTGCCCTTCAAGAATACCTGTATCTTTCACAAAGTCCAGGATTTTAGTCGGGCGAATCTTCGTTACTTCCTCTTGTGTAATTTTTTCATTTCCAAGTAGGAGTTCCCTTGCCTTTATGAATGCCTCACATTGGCAAATGACGTGATAGGGCGTTTCATCTGCCTCACCACAACCCCTGCATATCGGGACTTCAGTCAGTCCCATGTTGTGAAGGTGTTTGTTCACGCGACAGTGGCCCGTGACCATTTCTGTCGCAAGTTGTATCTTCGTCCTGCTTAACTTTAAGATGGACGTAGCTAGGTCCCCGTTTGGAGTTTCCACAAGCCGGTTCGGGTCCTATGAATGGTTTTGCGCTTGCCATTCTCGCAAGTTCGTCAGCAACCTGGTTACCTGCGATTTCTTCATGCCCAGGTGCCCCCACTAGTGTGACTGAGTTGCACTTACCTAGTGCGTTAATATTTGTGTGCATTTAAGGACTAGCCCTGAATTTACCACATATGAGTCTATTGCTGCAATCGCTGCTTTGCTGTCTGTCACTATAAAGATTTTCCTTTTGATAAGGTTCTCTTTTAATAGTTGAGCAGCCGCCGTCAGGATTGCATATACCTCGGCTTGGAGTACGGTCGCTTGTTGTCCTAGGCTTACAGAAATTCTGCAGCCCCGTCCATTGCTCCCGTATACTCCAGAGCCAGTGCCCTTTGTGGTTTTCGAGCCGTCTGTGTAATACACGATTCCATTCAGCTTCGCTTTACTGGAATTGCCCTCCCAGTCTTGCCGAGTGGGGATTGTCGTCTTAAACAGTTTGATGGGACAAACTGTTTTGGGTATATCCTCTCAGTGTTCATACTAAGGATTTTGTTTTTGGAAATTTCGTCAAAAATGAGCGAGTGCCCCTCCCTTGACAATCCCTCCTCGCCGTTAACTCTCAGCCGGTATGCCCCTCTGAGCGCCTCTGCCCTAATTGCTAGGTTTAGTGGCGGTAAGTTCAAGAGGGTCTCCATAGCTGCCGTAGGGGTGGTTATCATTGCCCCCGTGATTCCAAGGCAAGCCCTACACTGCACCTTGCTAAGTTTCTGTATGTTCGTCTGGGTGGAGGTTTTATGCCACCACACCAGTGAGCCATACGTAATGATCGGTCTGATCATTCTAGTGTATATTCAGTGGGTCATCATTGGAGATAAGCCCCACTTGCTTCCGAACGCTCGCCTGCAAGCCCACAAGGACTTTGTGACTTTGTTCGCTATCTTCTCTAGGTGCGGTTTGAAGGCCTTGGTCTAGCGTTATTCTCAAGTATTTGCCTTCTCCCACAACCTTCACCTTGGTACCATACATTGCTATGTCTTTTACCTTTGTCGGCCCTTTTCTTCGTGAGAAGAGAATGAGGTTCGTTTTTGTTGGATTAACCGACAGACCCTCTTCTCCGCACCATGCTTCCACTAGATTTAAAGCTCCCTGCATCACGACCGATACGGTCTCTTCAAATCTGCCACGTACCACAATTGCTATGTCATCGGCATAGCCAACCGTGGTGTAACCTGCCTCGCTTAATCGCCTCAGCAGTCCGTCCACTACCAGGCACCACAATAGAGGAGAGAGAACTTCGCCCTGTGGACATCCTCGTGCGGCCCTGACCACTACAGAGTCGTTATTAAGCGAGGCTGTAACGTTCCTATGTTTTAGCATGGTATGTATCCACCTGCGCACGGTAGGTTGTACCCCCTTGCTTTCCATAGCAGTTTTAATTGATTCTAGAGAGGTGTTATCGAACGCCCCATCTATGTCTACGCCCGCAAATTACTGCATAAATGATCTAATTTTAATACGATTTTACAAAAACACATTTTCTGTTTTTCGATATTTATCATCACCTTTATAATGGAATTCCATAATTACCAAAGTAGATAATATACCTAAGTAAAAATCCAGTTTCATTTACACATGCATTCTTACCTAAGTGAATTACATTTTAAAATTTGTCCGTACTCGGGTATATGCAGTCCATTCCTTCCAGTTCTCAAAATTGTCTATATTTAAACTGAGACCATGTCGATTCGACCATTATTTAGTCCTTAAACCCAATTAGGTAAGCTTTGTATTCATTTGCGCATGTTCACGCAATAAAAGCGTACAATACAAGAATTTATTCACAACCAAAAAAATCAATGAAGAGTTTTTGCGCCAATTTGCATTTTTCTGTCTATGCAATTTATCAAACAACCTTCTTCCCTTGAATTTCGTTAAACATTTAGTAGTACAATAAAGTACAAAATTAAACACCAAACAACAGGAAAAAAGTAACTAATCACGTGAGAGGTAAATAAAGGAACGTATACCTACCTGTATAAAATTACACACGCGACGTCCCTTAGTAATTAGTGTAGTAACTAAACTTGACCGTCTGACAATTAACGAAACAAATGTAGATTTCTACCGCAAAGCTTATTTTAAGCTACAACTACAAATTTTAAGTTAACATTGTTAATCTTGCTAACTGCACTGCCTTACGATTGGTTTCTCTAAATATAGAAGTTTAATTAGTTCCTATGAAGGTAAACTGTATTTAAAGTAAGTTTACGCAATGTGGAGACCTATAAATAACGGTACAGTAAAACCTCGATATAACGGACCTCTATTTAACGGACTTCGGATATAACGGACAAAAAAACCGGTCAAAAAATTTAAAAAGTCCTGTTGATATTATACATAAAAGAACAAATTTTACTACAAAAACACAAATTTATTTCAAGAAAATAAAAATAAAAATACGTAAATGTAATTAAGCGTGCGTTTCATTCCTCAGTTCAAACGGATTACCTTCCTTTTACTGTACATTGACCTACATTTCTTGCGATTTCAGCGATTTCAGTAAGGCCGGCTGATAACGCGGAGAATAATGCTTACTTACTTGCTTAGCATAGGTTTTTTTCATTTATTTTAAACTTATTTTTATATAACGGACTTTCGGCTTTTACGGACACCCCCTCCCCCCAATTAGTCCGTTATATCGAGGTTTTACTGTACCTACGTTAAAACAGATTTTCAATAAAAAATGAAAAATGCATACGATTAAGCTTCCGTCGAAAAGAAGGGGGAACATTTTCCACACGTTCGCGAATTGAAGGTATAATTTAAAAATCCCTTTTCATTGCAAATTAGAGTAAATTGAAATTTTCTTTTATAGGAAAAAATATGAATGGCGCAAAGTCAACAAAAGATATATTATTATAGCAATTTTCACGTCAATCAAGGTTTTCGTGCTTTCAAAGATAGTTTGTTTTCTGTTATACGTATGGCCGATGTAAATTATTTATGTACCTTGATTCCATTGTAAAATAATAATACTCCATGAAATGTGTTTATTTAGTTATATGTTTATTTATTGTTCCACAGAACAATGTAATACTAACAAAGCTTAACTGCTTTTTTAAAATCATACTGAAACGTGGGTGAAAGCTACTAAAGCGAGTTTTGTTATTGTTCATTACATGAAATGGCACTTTATTCGTTACAGTGAAACTAAATAAAGGGTGTGATGTTTAAAGTAAATTATTTATTCGTAAATAAATATTACTATTTTGGTGGACTAAAATTAATATCGCAGCGACCATAGATGCCTTACAAACAGGGGCGGATGGGCTATAAGACAATCCGGGAAATTTCCCGGTGGGCTGGCTGTTGAAAGTACGTCTAATTTTTCATTTTCTTAACAAATTGTTGTATGATTTTTGTACATTTTTTTCTGTATTTTACACTATTATTTGCCTATACATATAATTAACCAGCAAAAAATTGAGTTTTTATATTTTATATAATATTGACTCTGATAACATTATAGATATACTTATGCAGCAAAGCAAGTTATTAAATATATAAATAAGTAAAGTTTTATACCTATAATAATTTTTTCTTAAATTTTTGCGTTTAAAGAATTTTGATGAAGTTATAAGTTTTCTAATCATTTATAACAAACCTAATTTCTACACTTGGAATAAAAAGACTTTAAACTTTGATTTACTTTTATTTTGTTTTTTTTGTTGTATGTTTCTATATATGTACTTGACGGCATTTTTAACTAAAATAATGTTTTTTGGATAGCAAATGTAATCTGATTCAAAAATCTGTAATAAACCTATTAAATTTTAAAGGAAAAATGCGTAACACCCTGTAAATGTATATTTTAGCCATATCCAGAAATTAAAAAATGGCCGACAAATATTATTTCCCGGGC
Source organism: Pyrocoelia pectoralis (assembly GCA_036250285.1). Classification (NCBI taxonomy): domain Eukaryota; kingdom Metazoa; phylum Arthropoda; class Insecta; order Coleoptera; family Lampyridae; genus Pyrocoelia; species Pyrocoelia pectoralis. The sequence continues at coordinate 14,715,022 of CM070075.1, forward strand.
CACTAGGTGTTACCCATCCGCCCCTGCTTACAAAGAAGGTATCTACCTACATAGATTTGCTGTGTTATACCTATATAAAAGTATGAGAAAATTTTGGGGAAGGAAAATTCAAGATGAACGGTTAAATATGAGCAATAGACTTGATTATGAAAGTGACCATTCACATGTTTTAAGCTGTTAATATCTTCATGTAAGGGTAGCTAAAATAAAAGGTGTCTACACTCTACACCCTCTATCGGGGAAGATTTTGTCAGGAAAGATTTAGTGGCATTGCGAGATTATTGCAACCAGAGAATCACCGCCAGACACGGGTTGTCCAGTTGTAGTATGTACACCCTTTATCGTGCAATGCACCATAATGACCACCTTACCTTTTAAAAATTTCAAAACCACGACAATAAGTGCATTTTGCATTACCCAAAGTGTAATTGAATCGTGAAAGCTTCTAGCACATGCCCAACCCACTTTTCTTTTTGCTTTTGCTCTCTTATCGTTCAAAATTGTCTCCTTCAGAGATCAGATCCGGAGACTTTCAGCTTCGAACTCTGACATTATGGTTACTAGGGAACAATTTTTGATAGTCTTTAATATAGTGCTTTCCTCTTGACGTCTGTACCGAGCATCGCAGTTCCCCCATCTAAGGGGCCAGTTTCTAACCCCAGGGCAATCGAGTGCCCTACTTTTTTTGGCGGTTTCTTATTAGGGGGATTAGTCGGTCCCTTTTTCGGGTGATTACTTTTCCATCTTCTACCACGAGGAAGTGTTCGTTCGGATTTAGGGCAAAGAAAGTGAAAGTTGTGGTCCTACGTGCGTTGTATGGAGAAATAAGATACAAACCTGAAAGTTACAGTACAGACCATATAATACGTAACGAGATTCGTTACCAACTTTTGCAATGCATACTGCAGGGAAAGGGTGGCCTTAGACGAAGGATCGATTATCGTAAGCCTGAGAATATGGTGTAAAAGGTATATTTCGACTAGTAAACTAGTAGTAAACAAGGATTTCCCAGATAATGGCTAACAATCGGACTGGATAAGCGCCGAGAAGAAGGAGGAAAGTGTTTCTCTGGAGGAGGACTACTTATTATGTTTCTAACTACGCACATTTTACCCAAAAAAGGTAGCTGCGGTATTCTCTCACAGATATGTCCCCTTGAAGATTATATCTGTTTTACTAATCCACACGATCTTTCTAGAAGATTTTATTAATATAAAACTTTCAAAAAATTTGTCCTCTCGTTGATGATTATCCTTAGTATTCCATCTTCATGATCGAAAAACATGAACTTTTCTTCCAATAACGTCTATTTTGATCTTGTATATCATGGTTTTTTCAACTTCCGTCATATTTTCACCACCAGACATCGAATTATCATGTTTTGTTCGCCTTTAACACAACAAATTAGTATACTAAATTTGTAACTAATAAAACCGTTATGTACAGTCCTAGTCACCTAAGAAGGCGAGCACCGGCGCAACACGATTCATAACTCCGAAAGCCGAGTACTGTAAAAAAACAAGTCAGTTGCGTATCGTAATAAATGCATTCACACAAGTGCATTATTTACAATAACTTAATTCGAATTTGATTATATATCACTAAAATATGTAATTATCCTGCAATTATAATTCAATAAATAACATTAATGTTCATATTTAGCGATGAATAAACATATCTACAAAAACAACATGAAACCACACTGACTTATACATGCGCGCAAATTTTACAAGCAGCGTAAATTCGTCGTTTGCGCATTGCCGGGCTCGCCTTCTTAGGTGACTACGACTGTATAATACTTTTAATTCCAGTTACAGTGAGGAAGCTTTAGTTAAAATCTGACACGTTTCAACAAGGGTTACAAATGGGAGTAAATAAATTATATACTTACTGATACCCCTTTTAGAACCCTAATATGTACTTTTGTTTCCAGATCTTTATAACACATTCAGTCTAAATAAATGCTCCCCAAGGATCGCTTTTCCGGAGCAGAAACACACCGACTAATGCTCTTACAACATTCAAATTTGAATAACATATATGCAATGTGTATGAACATGTATTTATGTGTGCAACGTAACTTGCTATATTTGTGAAAAATAAATTATACTTTTGAGGTAATTCCTCAATCCTCATTCTTCATTTTCCCGCATTAGTGCTAAAGGAATAATCCATTTTTGCACATAGAGCAATAAATATAATCCTTTAAAACAGTTAAAGTTGCATAAATAGTAGGGCCCGAAAAGGGCAAAATACCTTCTTGATAAAATAAAATGATCAGGTTCCTAGGAATTAAAAAATTGAAATCACCGATCCTGCCAAACTATCGGTTGAAATATATAAATTCGTAACGTATTTATTAATTCAAAAACTAATTTATTTTACATAAGCAATAATGTATTCTTCTGCATTGCTAACGATTGGTTGTTGTCTTCTCTTAAAGCGTAGGTGAGAGGTCCCCCTAAGAAAGAAAAATTGATTTTTTCTAACGTGATGAGGGATATTGTACGTAACCATATTACATCGCTTTTGGCCATAATTTAGCTACTCATAAATATTTTTATTGGCGCCGTCACCCTTCTAAATTATACATATAGTGGCAAAAGAATCATTTTGTACACGGTCGTGGGTAAAATGATCTCACACTGATAAATTCACAAAAAAGTTATGTTTAATAAACCTATGCGTGGAGGTAAATATAAAATAGAAACAACATTTTCATTTCCTTTAACCAAGACGTTTAAATTGTTTATATGGGACAGATGCCCATCTAAAATCAAAAGCAGTCGATTTTCTGCCGAAGGTTTTGCAAAAGACAATAAATGATCAAACCATAAGGAAAACACTTCTTCTAGCTTTGATCCAGCCAGTTTCATTGCATGCAAAAATGATACCTGAAGGAGCACCATCTTTTAATTCGGATTTCATTATCTTTCTACTCAAAATTATCAATGGTGGAACAAAAAACCCGCCAGCTGACAACTGCAGTTGATGACTGATTTTCCACGTTCTGCGGAAGTAACACGGCCTACTTGCTGCCTTCCTTTTTTGGAAAAGTTTTCGAATTGCGTCCGGGAACGGTCGACATTGAAGTTGTGCTTTTGATATCCAGCTTAAAAAATTAAAGAATTTTGAAACCACCGGTTTATCAAAAGCTTTTCCTCGGGCAACCGATGTTGCTTCTGGGACACGCGGGGATAATCTAAGATGTCTCTTTTGGAAACCAGTCTCGACCAGCAATTTTCTTTTCAAGCGAAAATTGGTGATTGGCCATACCGCTTCGTTCAACAAGTTGATATACTAAACTTCGAAGATCATGTGTAGTTCAACCATACATTCTCACTTCCAAGTCCAAAATGTAATTTACCAATTCTTCTTCCTGTTCATCAGAGAAGACTGCCTTTCTGCTGCCCAATATTTTTTTGTGAGTGTTAGTAAGAATATTTCCTACTCCTCACTCGACGTTTTAAGAACATTACAGGAATTCCAAAATTTCTACTTGCTGTTTTTATTGGCATTCCTTGGTTCTTTACTGCGTTCCATGGCCTGCTCTGACACGTTTGCCTTGTGGTCTCTCGTGTATACGTACGAGGCATTGTGTAAACAGAAACTTATTTTTTAGGTTAAGTTTGCGAAAAAATGTAATGATATTGCAATAAATCGAAAGTGTATGGTACCCTAATGCCATCTGTAACTGATGTTTTAATGAATTTTCTCTCATACTGTCGTTAATGGGAGGGATCATTTCATCTCATGGGATCATTTTACTCATCTCTCCCCTAATGGAACTACACACCACATAGATAATCGTGAAGTAACGCATTAAACGATCTTCATTCAAGTGTGAGGATCATTCTAAACGGCGTTGATTATAATTTATGGCATTATGTAGTCATCTGAGAAGCGAGAAAACCATTTTAATGTGGTCCTTACACCCCATGCATTTATTCCTAAACTAAAATAAAGGGATATGTTTAAAACCATCGTTTCTTGTACTTCACACTCTTCTCTAGTCCCTAATTTATACAGATTTTCTAAAAAACTGAAAAATTCAAGACTAACACGGACAGTATAAAATTGCAGTAATGAGCAACAGTGAGTTTTTGAAATCTAGATTTGTATATATTTTCATAGGGGGGAGTGTGTTGCCTATTGCTCGCTCAAATTTTTTGCTTTTGATTTAAATATTCCAGTCTCTCAATTATCCGTTCCATCATAAATAAACATACGTAAAAGTAGCAGTAGGTAATTTTCGATTTAGGTAAGATAATTTAAATGTTATTGCTTTAACATATAAATAAATAAATTCAAAGCTAGACTTCATAGCGAGTGGTTTCAGCAAATGTAGGTATAATTTAGTACAATAGCATAGAACAAAGAAGAAATTATTATTGTAGTGCAAACAATGACAATAATAAAGTATAGAAGCGTTAGATAGATAAACTTTAGCAAATTCTGTATTGTAACCTTCAAATATGATATTAGTTGGGAGAAACTTTGTATTTACTGAGTATCAATAACGCCGTATTGTTGTATCAATTCATCCACTTCTTAGTAATTTCCAAAAATTCAATATTTTCGGTTAACACAACGCCAAAGCCTTTTTAAGTTGACTAAAACATATATTTTTAGTTCCACCACCGAATTTGGTGGTAATCGGTAACTAGATTACCTTTTTCTATGGAAGACACAAGTCTAATTCCTGTCACGTGCGTATTCAATAATATAGATGACATCGACAATTAGACAGAAGAGCGATTCATTAGTACACCGAACACGATTTTTGAGATATTACTTACTTTCAGCACGGCATGGCAATATGTACATCAAAATGTTATATTGAAACCGATATATCAAAAAATTCCTTCCTACAAAAAAGTTATAGGTAGGTACACAACATTTACATGAAAAAGGTAATTTTTCAGATCAGTGGCCATTATGTACGCTACAGTAGTAAAGATCAATTTGACAAGATAATGAGAAAGCATCTAAAACTTCTTCTGAATATAAGCCTAACGCCCTTAGCAATTTCTCCTAACATGTCTCGTGCAGCTTCATTAATTTCTATCTTGTTATAGTACGAGTATTCGAGAAATAATTATTTTAATAACGTTTATATAATTATTGTAAAATCAGTCAAAACACTTAATGGTAATTTAATTAAAATTTAACTTCGTTCTTGAACATTTAATGTGGAATTATTTATATTTCAGGATCAATTCGAACCTTATGTCACGTACAACCACTTCAATGTCCTTCACAACCGTGTCTGAATGGTGGAGCTTGTTCAGAAGGATGGAATAGATTTATATGTGATTGCACCGATACTACATTTACGGGTCCCACTTGTGGGAAAGAATCGGCGACCCTTAATTTTAACGGTTCTCAACATATGGAAGTTATAATGGATTCTGAAACCGAAACACAAACTGAAGATGTTATTTTACGTTTTCGTACAAGTAAACCCCTAGGATTACTATTTATTACAAGTACGTCAGAGACCGGTGATCGTATTGAACTTGCAGTGGCAGCTGGCAGAATTCGCATGGCACTTAGAATGGGCGTTAAGGAGAGGAAGGATGAGGACAAGGAAAAGGATAAGGTGAAATTTAGAAGCATCTCACAGAGTGTATCTGTAAGGTTTAAATTTACTGATTTCCAGATTTTGTTAGCGGGGCAAAATGTAAATGATAACGAATGGCATACGGTCAGATTTTCACGAAGAGGGATTAATCTTAAATTACAATTGGATCATCAATCGCCAATTCGAGGTAGGTAGTGCTTTAGCGATACCAATTAATTATGTAAAGCTCTGAAATTCTGTCACAGCCACTTTATAAACTTAGCAACATCGTTAGACGTCGTTATCATTTTAACTGATCCCTTATTATTTATTAATGCATAAGTAAATCAATGTAAGCTTAAAACTTGAATGAGCTGAAAGCGAAAAACTTGGTTACCTAATGAAAAATTAATGTCGCCGAATTTCAGCTAGGTAGGTATCCCAATTTTAATTAGATATGTAGTAATTCAATCACCAGGGCTTACAAATTCAATATTATCAAATGTCGTAAAACTTTTTTTTTTATTTCCGATTTAGCGATCGCACTCACTTAGCTGCAATATTTCGACACTTAACGTTGTTCGAAACCAAGAACGTCACTCAATTGAACTCACACGCCAGTGACACAAGTGCCTCTTAGGGGAGCCGAAAGGTGGTAGGCAATTTTGTTTTCAATATTACACCCTCAATAGGTGGAATATTTAAAGAATGAGTACGCGTATTTAATTTACGATACCCATAAACAAACCTAGGGGCGCCAATGCTGATCTGGCGACGCATGCATTTAATAAATTACTTTCTATTTAGAAGTAACCGTCCCAACCTTTGGAGTAATCCTTCATAACTCATCGGCTCTATCATTGTTTTTGACTTCACATGTCTATCGGCCTACCCTACACGATTGTTTACCGTTTGGTAGGTACTTGTTCTGTACTTAGGTGGCACTGGATACTCTGGAATTATTTTTGTAACGCGCACGAAGTTATCTCCGAATATTCCAATTATTTTGGCTCGCTACCATTAATTAACATCTAAAATTATCTGCAGTGCCGAATAGGTACTAAATTTTAGTACAATTTTTTTGTGTTACGCTCTTCTACACTATACAAACACTGTTTTACTTAAAATAACCAATTAAAAGTTGTATAAATGCTTCCAGAAAAATCAAAATATTTCACAAATAGTTCTCCAAAAGGGGAAAATGGTTAAAAAAAAAGACAACTGTAAATAAGTTAAACATTTTTTAGGTCTTTTCCCACCAACTGATACCACAGACGAAGGCTTAACATTGTTTTTTACATTAAATGACCAGTAGTAAACTAGCACACAACTTTCTCGTGTTGACTACCAATGACATTAAATAAAATACTTATTTTTGTATCGAGTGCGCGATATGCCACTTTGGTGATCGAGAACTGATTTATTTAACGAGGCGCAGCCGAGTTAAAAAAATAGTTGAGATCACCAAAGTATTTCGCGCACGAGTTGGAAACAAATTTTTTCTACAAACGTGAAAAAAATGACAATTATTTTAACGTTAAAATACAAAACTCTCATATAGTTTACATCCAGTGCGCGAAGTAAGTATTTCGCACGGCGTCGTTACTTCGCGCACGGTGTCATATGGTAACGTAGGAAGTGAAAAAAAGGGTCACTTCGCGTATTGTTATCAATGCGCAAACCTTGTCATTTTTTGACGTTGGTAAAAAATAGTTTTTTGCATAAAAACTCAAAATAAAATAGTTTTTGCGTAATAACTCAAAAAAATAAATACATAGTGTGTAGTACCTATTATAGTTGTAATCAGAAGACGATTTCTGATTTTCTCCTGAAATATTTTTAATATTTTGTTCATTTCCGGCTAGACCGGAAGTAAATTGTTATACCTACTTATTTGTGTAGTCAAGCACAAATAAAGATTATTATTATTGTACTTTGGTTCTTATCGATACTCAGGTTGAGCCTGGTTAACTAACCGCACGGATCGGAATTAAGTAACGATTAGTTCTAGTAATACATATACCTATATAAAATAAATTTGAAGTAGCTGTAAAAAAACATATGTGTTTTGAAATAGTATTATGTTTATTGTGTAAATGTTAGTTGTTTAGCTCGGCGCATAGGTTGCACTCGAGTGGGTAATGTATTGTTTGTGTTTTGTGCTAATTGTGAATTTATTGTGTGTTTGCGTTTGGGTGTATGTGAACGAGTTAGAGGTGTGACATGAATGATTGTTGAAGTGTTGTGTGTTGGTAATGGACTTTCTGTAATGTTATGTTGTTATTATTATTATTATTATTATACTCGATTAAAAGATTCGTATGTCCTCTATTTGCTTCTTCATCTTTGTTACCAAAAAAGTTATGAATTTTTAAAATTTTTAACTTCAAACATTCACCCCCCTTCCCGTATGGGAAATATGTCTACTAACTCTTCACCAAGGGAGATTAGTTTTGGTTAAAATCTTAATGTTTGTACCAAAAATAACGCCCCTAGTTTGGAAGCTTGTTTTACCGATGATGTTTTCCTACAGCCCTTTAGTTTTAAATTTCATCAAAATCGGCCTAGTAGTTTAGGTTCCACAGCCGTCACGTACGCACCCTCGCACCCACAGACAAACATTTTTCAGAGATGGTGGTTTTGGACTTTGTTATATTTATATATGTATACACGTGTGTATATGCACGGGAATTCAATTTTTATTTGACATTTTCTGTGTACTTTTGATCAAACATCAGTGCGAGATACACAGCGGTACCATATAATGATAGCGAGAGGCAATCTTTATTAGGAAGTACAATATGTACAGGGTGTTTTTTTGGGAGTTTTAGTTAGACGTTTCCAGGAAAGTTCTATAGGTAGATTTTTGAATATGTGTACTTAGGGGTTACTCAGAAAGCCGAATCGATGTAAAATATTTTCAAAATGACAGCATGCCGGAAGTAGCTACTAACTTCGTTATTTTAAATGGCAACCCCTATTTTTTATTGCATTTTTGGATTCTTCGTGAAATTTCATAACCTTATTGATACCAACATGTCAATATTTACAATCTAAGGTCTTTCGGCCTCAACCCATTAATGTTTAAAAACACAGTTAAACTCTTAAACCATTATCGCCAATACGATTACGAAGCTGATGTGAAGAAATTCAAAATATTCCAATTATCTACCTATGGAATCATAAAAAATTACCTACGATCAGCAATGTGTCAAGAAAGACTCAGTAATTTGACACTTTTAAGTAATTATTATTATTAAGCAATTATTAATACTTAACATTAATTTAAGGTGGCAAGAGGGTGAGAGAGTGCCTTATGAATCTTATGATGTTAGCGCACCGGCGCCTATACCCTAGAACTGTCCCTGAATCTATGGTACACACATTTTACGCATTTCTAAATCATGATGCCAAATTTGTAAAACTATTGGTTCCTATATCCCCGTTATATTAGGTATAGGGAAACCTTCAATTTGCTGTTCATCAACACGAAATCCTCCACTTTCTTATATTTTCCTTCGTTATAGCTGCCACGGGCATTCCACATTTTGAGTCAAAATCATATCTTCTCTTGATTTTGCTATCAGACGCAATAAGTTCAGCAGGTCGTGAAATAACAAAAATTTAACTATTTATTCACGTAGTAGGTACATAAATTTATAACTACCCAATGACCAATACAATGCGTGACTTAATTAAAGCTATACGAAAAGTAGGATCCAAACCACAAATTAAACGTAGGTATGCGATACAATAGAGGATATTTTATTAAATATTTAATATTCGAGGTCGTGGCCAAATTATTATCCTCTTCACGAGGGTAATAATTATTAATAAATACCAGACGAGTATGAAGCTTAACTTAACAACCGACTGAAATATAATTAATTCATGTTAATCAATGATAATATCATAATATGGAAAATTGAAGGCCTTTAATTTCATAATGCAATACCGTTGCTATTAATTTTCTAAATGTATTTCAGAAAACCGGCATGCAACTGCTATTTAGGGGGTTACGCAGTCACATGTGAAATCCTAAATACTATAATGAGAAAATCGATAAGGCTTTACGATGAATATGAAAAGCACATAAAAACAACTTTAATGCATTAACATTGGCATGCCAATAGTCCATTACCTACCTATACATGGATCTATGTAATTCATTATAGGTTTTTATTTACTCTGGATATTCATTTTGTGAGCATGTGAAAATTGTTCACATAATTCCATCACAAAATGAAATTTTGTTACGGTATCAAATCATTTGGAAAATTACATCTTTTTTATTACGTACCCTTTTAAGAGTTGTACAGGGCGTTCAAATACGGACAAATCCACATGACCACTGTTATATTGGACTGACGTTTCAAATAAAACGAGTAACTCCATCAGAGTAAATTAAAAATGATTATGTTAAATGTTGAAATTGCATTTTACCGGCCTTTTTTTCCAAGGTGTCTTTTTTCAGCCGAAACATTAGGAAAACACAATTCCTTACAATGGCGAACAATCCATCTCGGTGGATTGTATCATCAAGAAGAAGAGATCACCATGACCACTACAGTGCCAAATTTTATTGGCGAAATCCAACAGTTTTACTTTAACAATATACCGTACATAGAATTGGCTCGTTCATCCAGTACCGATCAAACAGTTTCCGGTTTTCCCACAATTAAAGTTGCCGCAAAATTTGTAAAAAGGGCCACTGACAATTTACATCGTCCAGTAACGTTTAGATCAAAACATACGTTTATAGGATTGCCCATGCTACGTGCTTACTCTAGCATTCACATTGACTTTATGTTTAAAACACGCGAAGCAAACGGCCTAATAGTGTTTAATGGGGGACGTAAAGAAGATTTCGTTGCAGTAGAGTTAGTTGACGGTCACGTTAATTATATAGTAAACGTCGGTGATGGTTCCGTAAAATTAATAGATACCGTCCCGACGAGATTGAACGATAATAGGTGGCACACCGTTGGAATCCGCAGGCCTTCGCTAAAACAACACACGTTAATGGTCGATGATAATATAGTTATAGCAGTAAATCAGGGAACCGGAAATTTAGAATTGGATGGTATTCTGTACTTGGGTGGAGTTCATAAAGACTTGTACGCACAGTTACCTCAAGAGGATGTTAAATCAAAACACGGCTTTGAAGGGTGTATCGCAGGATTGGATCTAAATGGAGAATCTCCAAATATTATGGAAGATGCCGTCGTTCACAGTTCATTGGTAACCGCTGGTTGTGAAGGTAGAATCGTGAATGTTCATTAATGATATGATTTACAAGATTTTCCAGGACAATCCACCAAGTGCAGTCACAATGTTTGCGCTAATGGAGGTATCTGTGTTCAACAATGGCATTCTTATACTTGTGATTGTGATATGACCTCCTTTACGGGACCAACGTGTTCTGATGGTAAGTGAATTTTGCAATAATTATAATTAATCAATTACACATTTTTAGAATCGGTGGCTTACGAATTTGGGCCTAATCGCGGAATTATAACTTACACTTTTCCTGAAGATCGTAGACCCGAGATGCAAGATGACATCATTGCCTTGGGATTTATTACATCCAAAGCAGATACTGTTATAATGAGAATTGTTAGCGGTACATCAAATGATTACATTGAACTTGAAGTGGTAAGTTGAATAGAAACTTTGTGTACATTTCCATATACATACGATTTCAGGTTGAAGGAAACGTCTTCATGATGTATAATTTGGGCACTCATGATCATGCCATTGGAGAAATATCACTGAAAGTCAATGACAATACATATCACGTACTTAGATTTAAACGTTCTGGTTCTAATGCTACTTTACAAGTAGATGATTATAATGTTCAAGCCAATCACCCCACAGGTAAAAGCGTCTATGTATTAAGATCCCGAAGCAACTTTTTTTTTCTAGGTCACCAATTACAAGTGTTCAATAGTCAATCGCAAATTCAAATTGGAGGAAAGTGGAGTAAAGGTAAATCCAGAATAGAACGACCCTTTTCTGGGATTGTGGCAGGAGTGGTCGTCAATGGTATGAGAATTTTAGATTTAGCAGCAGAAAAGGACATACACACATCGATTCGTGGTGATGTTCAAGTCATGACCGGTATTTTGGACAGACAAGATATTGAAAATAACGATTTACAAAAAATGCAGCAAGTGAGATTTAATGATGCTGATAAATCTAACAGCTATAGTAACTATCGCAAATTACAGACTCCTGCGTCGGGATTTCCCGGTGTTATGGATGATTTAGTTTTTAGCGGCGCGGGATCCGGATGTAACGGTGATGATGAGGATGAATGCCCCCCACTACCTGATGCAGGTTCCGGTAGTGACGATTTAATAACTCCGGTTTATATTCCACCAACTCGTCCGCCTCCTACTACGAAATCTCCGCATCGTCAACCTCAGGAAGGCGGAAAACCCTGCGATGATGAAGACTGTCCCGATATAGGTTCCGGTTCTGGTGAAGTATCCGAGGACTCGTCTACCACTGCCTCATCTAGAACGGGTATAATCTACACTTGCCGCTTTATATCGGTTATAATCACCTTTTTTTCATTAGAAACTCTTCCGCACGTAACGCCTGATATCTCAAACACCAGTATTGTTGAATCAGGTACAACAGATGGAGAAACATCTCAAGGAACGATTCCTAAAGGTGGTATGGGAACAACGAACCAAATTGATGGATCAACCAGTTCCGGCACATTTGAGTCAACCCATTCAGGATCAACAGTAATAACTGAAAGTACACCTCCTATTGATAAACTTCCTGAACCGCCGATCAAATACCAGCCGCCAGGTGTCGATTATCCAACTTACTATCAGACTACAAGATCGCCTTCCAAGAAACGTCCTGAACGTGTAAGCTCGGAAACATCGGAGATAATATCGTTAATAATTGGAGTAACCGCGGGGGCTTTAATCGCGATAATTCTCATAGTTCTCGTTATACTTAAATTTAAATCGCGCGGTGATCGGTCGTATAAAGTTGACGACGGCAAAGGCTACCCGCAAGGTCCTAATGCGGCGCTTTTAGGAAACGCGGGTAGTACAAATGGACAAACACCTTATACAATGAACGGTGCTTTAAGAAATGGGGATAGAGGACAAGTTCCTAAATCCAAGAAACGCGATAGCAAAGATATAAAAGAGTGGTATGTGTAAGTGTTGTCGTTCTTCTTTTCAAAAGACTCCGAGCCATTTTGACGTGATCCCCTTGACTGGACTGGAAAACTCCTATGTTGTATATCATTATTAAGATAAGCGAAATGAAGTGATATCTGACATAAGTCTGTTTAAATCTACCGAAAGTGACGTCATTTCCAATAATAATTTTTAATATTGCCGTACATCAATTATAGTTTCAGAGAATTAAATAAAAGAAAAAGTAAACAATATATACAATGCCTTGCATGTTAATTCGTTCCTACAATGTTTGCCATACTTAGATAATTGAGTAAGTAATTGATCTCTTTGGATTTGCACTTGGAATATGCGATTTTCTAACACAAAATTAATAACAGTAGCTCCCTAATAAAATATGCGCTATTTTTGATAAAAACCAGACGTTTAATTCTGTGAAACTATGAAATATTTCACTTCATTGACATCTAACATATGTGCGCCAGTTTACTAGTGTGTTTATTAACTAGTTAAGTAGAAAGTCACAAAATTGCAGTAATGTATCATCTACCAAATACTTCTTAAGTTAATATTTAACAATTAAGAAATAACAGATTTAGATTACCCATCACAGGCACGGGTTCTATTTTCATTTACTCCTCTTCCGCTATATCTTTGATGAATTTTGCACTTTTACTATTATATTTACTAGTTCTTGAGCGGTACTTTTAATGTAAGCAATCGGATGTATTTCAAAATAGTTTTGATACCCTGGAAAATTGTTCAAAATGCGATGGGTACATCAAAAGTACTCATATCATGCCTTATTCGATCGGTTGAGGACTACTGGTTGTAAGTACGACTTGCAGGTTAGCATAGCTTTAAACACAGAATAAATCAATAATAAACAACGCTTACAATACAAACAAATAGTAATTTCTTGGTAAGTTCATTTTTATATATATACATATGGAAGGATATTGTTGAAATTGTGGTTCTTTATAAACAAAAATAGTAGGTCTACTATACATTTCAGTGACTATCAAACTGTCTACTAGCTACTTAGCAACTGTGAACTTGAAAATGAGACTGCATATTGCAACTATTAATATCATATCATATCAAGTAACAGTAGATGTAAATTTTTGGGATTAGAATATTAGCTAGTTTTGTTTAGGATAGTGGTTTGTAAAGTACACCCAAAGTGCTGTTATTTATTATGCATCAACATTGCCTTCTATGTTTAAATCACACTTGTGCATCATCCCATTCCTATTAAATCTGTGGTTTAATTTAAACCACAGAGTTATGTATAATTTTTCAATCCGTGCCTGTTTTTTCAATTTTTTAAAACCCTAGATAATCTAATTAATGAAATTTAAAACACTTAACACAATAATGTTACATAATACTAATGATACTACACTAAAATTGTGCAAAGACAGACTTGCATATTTAAATAGCAATATGAGGAACGTTAGCTATGCCATTTATCTTTAATTTTTCTGTTAGTTATTATCTATACGTTGTGTATAAAGTTGTAAGTAGAATAGTATTTTGTATTATACTTTTGGGTTTTGTTAGGGCTATAATAAAATGGCATATATTTGGATGTTAAATCTTACCTCTCTCTCACTTGCCTATTTTATACTATTGTAGGTAGGTACTTATCTTCATTATGACAGACATCAAAATTGTTATTTCTATATTATGTAAACATCTTAATCATTTATATAACATAAATTTAAAAGCAGAAAGTTTCCGCTTGGCTAAATACAATAAATCGGAAGGAAGCAATGTAAGAAGAGCTAGATCTAAATTCTACCTCACTGTATCAAATTTTTGTAGGTAAAAACTTTATGGAAGCTCATAAGTAAAATAATAGACATATCCCCATCAGACAGCATAGTTACTAATGTGAAATCATATTTTTTAAACGTATTAAAATATAAAAGTGTACATTTTTACTCATTACCAGAAGATATGTCTTATGGAAGTCGAGAATTATTAATTTCTTTTGCATATTTAATTGCGAATAATTATTTAAATAATCACATAACAGACCTTGTAAATAGATCTATTTTCAATCAGAAGAATCGGTCTTATTCTTCTTCATCGGATATACCTAACAGCAAACAATACTCTTTCAATTTAAAACAGATTATTAAAAATGATCAAGATTTTGAAAATACGTTACACTGGATTAATGGACAAATTGAATATAATAAGAGACAGTGTGACGAATATAGGGAAGCAATTCAGAAATTACTACTAAAGGTGTGTATCGACTGTTGATGTAAAATATAAAATGTTCCGATTTATAGGGCAAGAGAATTGATCCCATTATAAGCTCTCTTAGTGAATTAGAAATTCTTGCTTTAACGAATGAGAAACATTGTAAAATTTTTTTAGAAAAAGCCAGGGGAGTGTCTAAAGCTGTACATCTTCATACAAAATGGTTATCCGTACAATCAAGCTTTTGGAAATGGATGGTAAGAATGTGATTCAAATGGAATAAAGTTTTGTTAAGAGATCTTTTATTTTAGGAGTCAGTTATTATTGAAAGAGATAAGGATGTTAAAGGCTTTAGTTGGAAAGAATTAAATAGTTACTGTAATAGTTTATAATACTAATGTTTATAAAGCAATTCAGAAATTACAGTTTCCTTCAATTTCAATAAATTATCTGATTATGTGTACTCATCACACAATATAATGTGCATTTGCAGTACATTTAGTGATGGTAGTAGTTAATCAACTGACTGATGACTACCTAATTCATATTTCATATGCACAAATGATTAAATTTTGTAATGAGTAGGTACCTATATCATAACTTCTATACAATAGTGCCAGAGAAGAAAAGGAATAGTTATAATACCTCAATACCTCAATTGAATGTTGTTGAATATAACTTTGTACCCTTATGTTTAAGTGGTATAAATTAAAAAACACTAGTGCTGGACCAATAATAATAATAATAACTAATAACAGTTATATTTGTTGTAGCTTCATGTAGTGTTTCATCACAGACAATAGGTGGTTTGATGTTATATATATCGTAGCTCTACACACCATGAAGGCCTTTCACATGTTGCACCACTTTTTGCCATTCCTTCCTGTTACTTGTTTTATCTCTCCACCTTGTGACTTTTAGTTGCCTTAGACCTCCTTCCTCCATTTCGACTTTGGTCTTCCCTTTCTTCTAGCCCCACCCAATTCACTTCCCATGACTTTTTTGGAGAGGCGTTCTTCTGTCATTCTCATATCACATGTCCCATCTATCTTAATTGCTGTGCTCCTATTTCTCCTATGTCTGGTTCGTTATACAATTCCTTTATTCCTTTTAAATATGGCCAAGTGTGTCCCCTTTGACTTCAACTTTCCTTGACAGATTCCTTCTACTTTTACTCTATTTTCTGTACCTGTAGTTTAATTTTCACTAATCTGATTATTTTGTTTGGGATACCTAGTTCGCTCATTGACATTTCGTGTTATGATATGTGTGTAGTTATATGTTTGACAAAAGAAGGAAGCTGCATCTTCTTTTCAACTGAAGCTCACAGTTTGATATACAGGTTTTTCACAGATTTTCCATATCACTTAAAAATATCCGAAACTCTAAATGGTTGCCATTTAGCTGGAGCTTAAACAACACCAAAGAACAATCCTACAATATTGCCCGTTTTCTGAGGGTTATAGTGTTAATTATGCTTCAAATCTATAGAAAGAACTCTACATTTATAATCATACATTGAATTAAAAGCGTTAGACCTACAAAAAATCTGTGTCGGTAATAAACAAAATATCAATAATTATAGTATGTAATTTTACACAAGTTACGAATACAAGAAATGGAGTCTATAATTAACTAGTTTGTACCATGCAGTCAAAAATTTAAATATAGATACAAAAACAGTTAGTGGAAATAGTAAGTCATCTATTAAGAATGGTATTCCCAAGAAAGTACATATGAAAAGACAATATAAAAGAAGTATGCAATATTATAAAAGCATAAAAATCTACAAACTCAAAGAAGGAAATACCAAGAGAAAATATAAAGAATAAACAAATGAGGATTTTAAAAAAACAGAAACTATATAATATAAAACTTTGAAACAATTAAGAACAAAAAGGATAGATATAATGGGAAACATAATATACAAGGATTGGAAGGTACAAACTAAGGAAAATAAGTCCTACCAAGACTTCACCAAAGCCGGTGAAGCACCTAAAGCGTAAGAATTTGTAAATAGAAAGAGACTAGAAGCAATAGGAGATGCCATTATCGGAATAGATATATGTGAATGATGTAGAACTCTGGCAAATAGAAAAAACACAGTAAAAGTAATGTGGTTTGGGTACTTGGACAGAATGAAGGAGAGATATGTAGCGAGAGTATAGAGGCAGAAGAAGAGATGGAAAAGGTACTATAGCAAAACTAGAGAGTATGGAGAAAGGAATAAGTACAGAGGAACAAACGGAGAACAACGAAGAAATAAAAGCCTCAGAAATGAGATAAGAGTAATGAAGAAGCAGGAGTCCAGAAGAAAGAGAGGGAACGGATCAAGGAGGGGAGGGAGCCAACAGAAGAGATGGATAAAATAAAGAGGGAAATGGAAAGGGGCGAGAGAATTAGAAGGAAAAACAACATAGTGGCGAGAGGTAGTAATCTGAGGGAACCAGAGAAAGGACTTGGAAAAGTTTATACAGGACAAACTAGGGGTAAGTATGGTGATTAGGGGGGCATTAGTTATGAACAAGGTGACAGGAAATGAAATAGTAGTTGCGGATAGTGGGATAGCTGGAGTGAGAAGATGGAGGTAATGCGAAGGAAAGGAGCTCTAAGAAATACAGATGTATACATCGATGATGATCTGACGAGGAAAGAAAGGAGCGTACAGGAGATTAGAAAGATTGCTAAAGTAGAAAGGTACAAGTATGATTGGGATGAGGAGATAAGAGGGGGAGGGCCGACCAAGAGGAAGGCAGAGTCAGTAGATTAACAGAGTACCGCAAGCCTTTGACGCGACAAATGCCGCCCTGGCGGCCATTTTTAGTCCATATACATAAAATATACTTACGAAGTGCGTAATTTTTAATGAAATGCCGTGTTATTGTGCCGTTAAGTGTATTTGTTTTATTATATTCCGAAAAATTTAGTCAAAAACATCATCTACTTTACTGAGCGTGTAGTGAGTGAAGCACGGAAAGGACTAAAAATGGCGGAGGTTGCGGTACTCTGGTAATCTACTGACTCTGGAGGAAGGTAGGGGTAAAAAACTAAGCACTAAGCAAAGGGGGGAATGGGGAGGGAAAGACTGAAGAAGGGCTAAAGGGGAGGGGAATAGAAGAAAAGAAGACGATACGAGTTGGGAAAGAGAAAAATAGAAAGGGAGAGGAAGTGGTGGAATAGAGAATGCTTAAGATAGGGATGAAAAGAGATGGAGGAAGGGAGAAATTGGGATAGAGGAGTATAAAGAGATAAATAAAACAACATAAAGAGATAGTAAGTATGTTAAGTAGAATAAGAGTCATTGTCAAATAAGTAATTATAAAAGACAATAAAGATTTATGTATGTATGTACCCATGTAGAAAAATCCGGATATGTCCACCAATGGAAGGGAAAAGGAGAGGACGTGGAACAATATGATTAATGAAATTTGTCGACTGCCAAAGGGGAATCTATTCTAGTTATAAAAAAACTGTGCTGAAATTAACAATAAACCATAGATTTTTTTAAAAATGTTTATTTACAATCACAACAACATACAGTCTTGGATTAATAATCAAAAAGACAGTAAAATATTTAAAACAACAAAGTACTAACATTGGTTATCAAACCTCCTCCTCACTATCGGCGACCGCATTTTCAAATATATTATCAATAGACTTTATAATCTGTTCTATTTGTTTATTGGCAACCTGAAACTCCTTTTCGAAATCAGATAATGTATCATCATCCATTTCTGATCCTCCAAAGAAATCTACACCTTCATCAGAATAAATGTTATGAGCAAGTTCGTCTTCCTCAAGTTCTTCTGATACAATTTCAATAGTTTGATCTTCGTTAGGTAATTTTACATTAGTTTCTTCACTATCATCAGGTCTAAAGACTGTATTTTTAATCTTAATTTTTACATTATCTTTTGTTACTCGATATTCCAATGATGCTTTTCTTCTAGGTAGTTTAGTCTTCTTTTCATGTTTTATTACAGTACTCACATCTGAGCCCGTTACAACGTTATAATTCATAAAGGCTTCTGTAACTTTACCTTTTATTAAACTTTTATTTATAATATTAGGATTTGAATCGATTATGTTTAAGATTTCTTCTTGAATCTTTGCCAATTCTTCTCGTTCCAAGTTTTCTCTTTCTGCTTTAATAATACCTTTTATAACTTCTTTGGTACTCTCTTTTTTCTCGGCATCTAAAGCACTAATTTCGTTCGTTAACTTCTGAATTTTTGACTCTTTGAAATTATGTATAACTTGTCTAATTCTTTGCTTAACTCCAAATATGTTATCGGATTCTTCCGCTAGTGCAGACGAATCTGCATTCTGTATACTTGATGGTACCACTTCTACTTTAATAAAATTACGTTCGTTAAGATCTAGAGCGTCTCTGTTGGTCCGAGACTTTTCTTCCATTTTTTCTTTAATTAACCTTTTCAATTTGCCTTCATCTGAATGTTTATAATCAATAATGTTGTCAGCAATACTATCCTCTTCAATGGTTACTCGTGGCATCTTAGCTGTTCCTTTCTTATTTTGTGGTTTTTCTTTCGCTTTCCATTTTATCTCAGAATTTTCTGTAAAGCTTTCCTTTTTATTAACTATTCTATCATTACTTAATTCTTCTTTCTTACTAACATCCTCTTCAAAATACACTTTTTCCTTTGGTAAATTATATTTATCATCTAATTCGGTGGAGTCAGTGTCTGAGACAAGATTTATTTTAATATCCCTTTCGGCCCCTTTTCCTACTTCAGCAAGCTTAGGTTTTAATTTCTTTCTTAAATTAGTTTCACCAAGCGAGGATTCGTAACTTTTTTCTTTATGTTCAACATTTTCTGAAGTTTTTGGCAGTTTTACTCTTTTAACAGGTTCAAAAGATGGTGCTTTCTTAATTTCTGGTTTAGTTTGCCTTATATCATTGTAAAACTGTTTCGTAGAACTTTCTTCGTTAATTATAAGATCCTCTTTAAGTTCTTTTATCAATTTTTTCATACCATCTTTAACACTTTTCTGTGAATCTGATACTAACATTGTATCATTAACTACTTCATCAGATTTGATAATTTCTTCGCTATCAAGTATTTCTTCGCTATTTACGTCCCTATTATTCTCCTTCCATTCATTGACATTGCTCATAAACTCCCGATAATTATCCTTCCTCCTTAGTATGTAGAGAACTGGCTTGGTTTTTATTTTTATAGGTGGAATCATAAAGTAATCGAAGGATATTTGATGGAATGCTTCAATTACATCTATTACATCATGTGTTCTAGAGTAAGGTATCAACGTATTTGAAAATTTACTTTTGCCTTCTGTTATAAGGTGAGTAAATTCATAGCTTTCTCTACTTCCAGGTACCAAATTTTCAACCTTACTGTATCTGCAAAGGGGAGAAATATTTATATACATTTTCTACTTTGATATATTTCGTCTAAGTAATTAAAAGTAAAGGTGTCTATGTATATATTTTAGATTAGTCGGCAGGTACATTGGACCCGACAAAAGGTCAGAATTTATCGAACTTTTACGAAAAACTGCAAAATGTTAGCACTTTTTCAGTTTTTTCCCTTGTGTCCTATGACAAAAAACATTCAGTTTTTTCTTGTAAAGCGTTAAAAATTGAGGACGCATTAACTTGGTGGATAATTAGACTTAGTTGCAGTTAACGAACAATACCACCAAAAGTTTCTTCAGCAGTGGAAATTATATACTCCTTCCTTGCTGATAATAGTGACAAATATCAATTTTGACCAGCACATTTACTTGATCAGGTAGATGAAGACAGCGATCCAAATGAAGGGGGAAATATACTGACCACTTAACTGTGCATGAACGAAAAGAAAAGAAAACTCCTAAAAGAGAAATTGCAAGTATAAAACTGCTGAAAAGATCGTTGTAGAGAATACTTTCTCAAAAATTTTTTAGCACTGCTGCTTATCTTTCAATTAACCCTTCGTTTACACACATATAATTCTGTTTCATAAACCCCACACTGGGGTCCTCAGTACCCCAGGTACATAAGTACACTAAAAAAACATTTTTTTTTCAAATTTTTTGGAAAATGAGGAAGTAAGATGCGAGTCGTAAAGTTATAAAAAAAAACCATTTATGAAAGTTATATACCTATACAGGGTGTCCCAGGCGGAGCTTACGCTAGACGTATCTTGAAAACCGAATGTCACAAAAATTTGAAATTTTGGGGCCAGAGTTACTTTTTCACTTACAATCGACTAAAAATATTTGCAAGGAAGTAGAACTTCCGGTTATACCGGAAGTAGGCCATAACTTCGTTATTTTAAATGGCAACCCCGATTTTTTTTCTCTGATTCGAATTACCCCTTTTGATTGGTTTCCAAATCACCCTACATGTCAAATGTCTGCATGGCCACCTTGACTTTATTAGTGATTTAATGGAAATTTTATGGAATGCAGAGGTTCACGCCAATGGCTGTAACTTTTGAACACTTTAAGATAGAAATGCAAGTGATACATGGTTTTATAGAGGAAGAAGTGCTCTTTCTAGTCGTACCATAGCTTCTTCAAATGAAATGTCACGTTTTGCCTCCTTAAATATTCGACATTTCAAATGATGAAAACTCCATTTTTTTAAATGGCAACCCCATGGTTTGTTTTCATCATTGAACGCAGAATTTCACTACCTTTCATTCGGTACCCATAAAGTATGGTGCGTGGAAAACATTTGTCAAAATAATGCAACTCTTTATGTTTAATGCGATAATTCGGTAAATATCAACCCAGCAATGGAAAAAAAATGTTTTCCACGCACCATACTTTATGGGTACTGAATGAAAGCTAGTGAAATTCTGCGTTCAATGATGAAAACAAACCATGGGGTTGCCATTTAAAAAAATCGAGTTTTCATCATTTGAAATGTCGAATATTTAAGGAGGCAAAACGTGACCTTGGAACATTTCATTTTAAGAAGCTATGGTACGACTAGAAAGAGCACTTCTTCCTCTATAAAACCATGCATCACTTGCATTTCTATCTTAAAGTGTTCAAAAGTTACAGCCATTGGCGTGAACCTCTGCATTCCATAAAATTTCCATTAAATCACTTATAAAGTCAAGGTGGCCATGCAAACATTTGACATGTAGGGTGATTTGGAAAGCAAATAAAAGGGGTAATTCGAATCAGAGAAAAAAATCGGGGTTGCCATTTAAAATAACGAAGTTATGGTCTACTTCCGGTATAACCGGAAGTGCTACTTCCTTGCAAATATTTTTAGTCGATTGTAAGTGAAAAAGTAACTTTGGCCCTAAAATTTCAAATTTTTGTGACATTCGGATTCCAAGATACGTCTAGCGTAAGCTCCGCCTGGGACACCCTGTATATATTTGAGGCTTTGACGCAAGAGGATTTCACTAATAGCACATGTTAAGTTTTTTGGCATTAAATATTAAATCAAAATATATAATGTTAAAACAAATAAATAACTCCAAACTTAACATTATCTAAAACATAGAAAAAAAATAAAAAAATTTATTTTCGCAAAAATCAGTCTTAGCTGTGATACTAAACTTGTCCAAATATTAATCATAAAACTATGGCATTTATTCTACTGTGATCAACCATTTGAAGCATTTGTATTCAGAAAATGCTGAAATTTTTATAAATGTTCATTGAAATATATCTGTAGTAAACGTAAAACATTCCACTATAAAATATGAGTAGGTACTCCACCATGAATTATTGTCAACGCTCATTGAAAATAATCACGCGCAACACACACTGGGGTTCAGCGGCCCCCAAGTCAATTTCAAAGGGCCCTCAATAGCGTGTCGATGATAACTGAACCCATTTGAGATAATCTACAGGTGGTGCGGAACATAAACTGAATTTACGGCGAATGCCTGAAATCTACCACCACACGTTAATCAGTGTGTGTACGAAGGGTTAATAATTTTTTGGGTGGTTATCTGTTGTCCTTCATACACTGCTTCTCCTAGTTCACATTCTTATTTTAACAAATGGAGCTCACTAGAAAGACTCATAGAATACGACATAATGGTAGCAGTGAGACCAAAATCGTTACCCCCCCCCCCTAGATTCTGTATCACAATGGGCAAAGGTCACACACACACACACATAAGCCTGAAATCCCATGGCCCATTGTCATAACCACCCTGATTAATGATCCTACCCCGATCCCTCAAAATGCAATAATCAGTGAACTAGAAATATATATACATATAGGGCTTTCACAGGTCATGCTGGCCCTTCGCCATGATGATTTTCGTCCATTCTTTGTGGTTTTCAGCCTTTCTTCACCAATCCTCTACACCCAGCTCTTTCATATCTTGTATCATATCATCCTTCCACCTATTTCTTGGTCTTCCCCTCGCATGACTCCCTAGTGGTGTGGTTTTCATTATGATCTTGGTCATTCTGCTGCTTTCCATTCTTTGCACGTATGACTTAGCCACCTGATTCGCTGTTGTTTTACAAAGTTTACTATTGATGGCTCTTTATACAGCTCTTCTAACTCCTTATTTCCACTCCCGATTTTCTTGCCAGTCTGAAAATAGAGGGTGCTGATTGCTAACTCTCACATGATGCCTGTCTATGACACCTGTTGCATTTATTGTAAACCTTTGTATTCATTCCGTTGCATTTCCAACAATTAGTAAGAATAACTGTAACCTGGTATATTTGTAACAATCATTTCTCGCATGCAGTTTCAAACAGGTGAAGAAATGAAGTATTGATGTCCTGTTTGCCTCTCGATCTTCATCCGTAGCATGGAATCGCCGCAACCAGGGGTCAGTGTAGCTATCCGAGGGGTCGGATTAACTAACACATGTTCTTCTGTTTAGAATGCTGTATGATATTTAATATGTAAAAGTGTGTTAATTAATAGATATGCCAGATTTCAATTAACCGTCCAATTCTATGTTTGTTATGCACCTGTGTCTGCAACCAACATATTGTATTTGTCCCTAGAGAATAACAAGTCCTGAGTCACCCAACTCCATGTAGTTTTGTTTAAGCAGGTAGCTGTGTTTGCCGCTGGTAACGTTTGATGCACTTTTCTGTTTAAAACTGTAAAACTTGTTTTTAATGTACTGATTTCATACTTATTGGTCAGACCCGCGATAATATTTTTCCATACCTGTATTTAGTATTACCGTAATGTACTAGTTATTTAATTTCATTAATCTTCAAACTTCAATTTTTCAACTTTAATAAACAATTATGGGGAAGGTTTTGTGATTGATTAATTCCATAATTTTAGTAATATTGTAATTTGCTGCGTAAGACCCTCAACAATTCAAATTTTGATGTTATGTCTTAATATTTTTCAAAAGTGTGGTGATGTAATTTAATTAATCCTTATGTAATTAATAGTGTGAACGAGAAGTTTTCTTGCCAGTTCTTTCTTCTCGTTAACCGTCATTGAATTGTGCATTCTTCTTTTGCCGTTGTTTGGCAAGTGAGCAAATTTTAGGGAAAGTGAAATAAATGCATTTTTGATGTTTTCTGTCCTCCCGATTACACTTCTCAGCCAGTGTATTCATGTTCCTTTTAAACAATCGGGGGGCCCACTAGATTATCGCGAGCACATGCCAGTTATGTGCAAGGTAGTTTAAATGTTACTATGTTTCTTCTGAAGTTTTGTATGGAAGGTTTAATTTTACTGGCCAATTTTAAATATTCCCTCTCTGATTTGAATTTTGTAAATGTAGTGTGAAGTTAGCAAAGGACCTGGGGGTTGGAACATTACAAGCTCTTCAAAGACATTGTACCATCTGCCTCTGATATATGAAAAATAGAAATCTAGACTAGTACAAAAAACTATTTCTGGAGTTGGGCCGTGTCAAAGTTGAAAAAGGCAACGTCTCGCCCCATCAAGGAATGACGTGTCCATAAGATGGGGCTTTAACAAAGTTGACAATAGTGCTGACTTCACTTTGAACAAATTATAGAGCAAAAACTGAAAAGTGGCACAATTACCACAGGGTTCTCTAGACTAGAATTGTACACTAGAGGGCACCCATTTACGGCATAATAAAATTCAATAAATTTGGACCTTTTATAAGTTACCTCCTTTTTAAGTACCTGCCGCTGGACTATTTTCACATAGAAGACCGTTACTTTTACATACAGATCAGACTATTCAAATTTTTGCTATATAAATGCCACAATGAAATAAATTTCATTAAACAGCAATTTACAGTTTACTTAATTTAATATTAGCAAAAGTCACTAACTGCTAAAATCTTGTACGCATCCAAATTAATTATCCTATACAAACTGAAAGTTAATTAATAGATACTTTACTTACGTCCAATTAGGATGAATTTGTGTAAATCTTGACACTCCCGTTTGCGCAGCTAAATTATCAATGTGAAGTATTACGTTAGGTTCATCTTTTGCAATACGATGAATATGCGACATTGCAGCACCGCCAGGATAGTTTGTGTTCGAAATTGCTAATAAAAATATTGTAAAGATCACATTCAAGCACAAATGTCCACAAATTCCCAAAGATAATAAATGTTGCAACGGCGATTTATTTCTATTCTCCCAACTAAAAACACTTTCGATAACATACGCTTAATAATCCTTCATTATATACGTACATGCGATGGCAAGCTGTTGCCACGGCAACATTTAATAAAGGAAAAATGTAAATTATAAACCTCAGTTCCTTGTGTGGTAAAAATGAGTATAAAAACACGAATAATATTGCTGGAAAAAGCAATTTTCGTGCTCTACTGTCTAATATAGCACCAATTGGCACCAAGAATACAGATGCGGCCAACCCTCTTGGGATTGCCGAATAGAAATACCATAGAAATGGTGATGTCTACATATAGTTAAGGTACATAATTTTCATTGAACGCTAATTTTTATAAGGATACACCATAATCAGAGCTACGGTTTAAAATGGTATTGAACCAAAGAACTTCACCTTCTGGCCAAAGTGGACGATTCCAAAAGATCGAGTCAACAACGACAGTAACTGACAACGCAATGAAACCTGACGGAATTGAAATTACTAAAAGCCTACAAGTAATTTAAATTAGTCTTACAGCTAACTGTGAAATTATTATGTTACATTAATAATCTTACTCTTTTATTGTAATTCTTTTATAAATCAAATCATGAAGCAACAGTAGTCCTAAAAGTAAAGCTAATTCTGCTCGAAATATAATTATAGCACATGCAGAAAAACCGATAAACGATTTGTTATTATTATTTAACCACCCATTTATAGCTAATAATACTAAAAAGACAAAGTGGTTAAATTAAATATTGCGAGAAGCCTCTTACCCAAAGCTAAAGCAAAAATATTTGGTAAAGGTCGACTTAGGTAGAACATAAAGTGACTTTGAGTTACCGTAACTGCAACAAACCATTGTAACCAACTCGTACCAAAAATGGTTTCTAACGTTTTGCTTAATTTGTGAAACGAAGTTATTACACATCCACCCAACACTGCTCTAACTTAAAACAAAAACAATTAAATTATATAATCGGAGCGAGTATAACCTACCCAAGTACTGAGTCCAAAACTTATTTAAATCGAAATACTGAATAAGCGCTGCAAACGGCGATACTAAGATTGATATAAAAAGGGGACCTATAAATGTTCGTGGGACCACACCGGGAAACGCATGATGATCATACTAAAAGTTACTTTATTACTATAAGTTCAATTTATAAACTACTAATTATGTACAGCGGAAAAATTAAGTTTATGGTATAAAATATCGTGCATAGCCTGTAAATTGAAACTTTCTTCTACTTTAGTAAATGGGCAATAAATAAGATGTGCTGCGGCTATAATCATCATTATTTGCGACATTTTTATCGTTCAAAAGGTTAATAATTTTTATCTACATTATTAATATAAACTAGATCGAAAATAGAATTTCCTAACCTAAAAATAACTTAAGCACATGTACTTGACAACGACGTCTTAATAAACAGTGGCGTACTAGCGAGAAGTAAAGGTTTGTTTCTATTGAAATATTTCTGTTCCTGTTCCCGTTAAATCAACGTCAGGGAATATGAATGGAAACGTAAACAAAAGAAAGAATCTAAAAACGATGATATCAATTCCAGAAGGTCACGTTCATTTCATACATAACTGTCCTCGCCAGGAGTGTATACTTACCGCTTCGTCATCGCATATAATCATATGGTGTAATCATTGAATTTGAATAATTTATTCAATGGGTGTAATTATGGTGTAATATGAAATTATGAAAAATATGAGTCAAAATTGTACTATATTAGTCAAAAGAGAATTAAATCCCACTGACCTGTATCATAAAGGACTGGGCATTCTTCAATACAACATTGAAGTAAACAAGCCCCACCTAAATATTAGTTATACTGCAGGTGCCAACTAGTGCGTTAGTTATATAATGATGGTAGCTCGGTATTTATAATGTGTTGGTAGTACTGGTATCAGCTGTTACAGCTTAGCTTGTTTTAACCTATATGCTTAATATCTGGTGAAAAGTAGTATAATTACAGGCTCATAATTATTTAAAAACGTAAAGTATTCAAAATTGTATTTTATTGCAATGCATAAACGTAGTTTATACTACGCATGAAACAAGGTTATGTTTATGTAAACAAAAACATTAGTTACAGTGTTACCAATAATCACCAACACAACAAACCTAAATTACTAATTGGCACCTTAAAATCACTGACCTGTATCTAAAAGGACTGAGCATTCTAATGATCCCCTCCACTACTTTTGAAGCAAATTGAAAACGGGGATTTAAGGTGCCAGTTAGTAATTTAGTTTTGTTGTGTTGGTGATTATTGGTAACACTGTTACTAATGTTTTTATTTACATAAACATAACCTTGTTTCATACGTAGTATAAACTACGTTTATGCATTGCAATAAAATACAATTTTTAACTATAACTCCAGGTTCCAGGGGTATTACAGCTTACATTCAGATGAAACTCGAGAAGCAAACAAGACATCATTAATTAATTTCTTCACTTGCTTGACACTCTGTGCAGGGAAAATGATTAGTACAAACATTCCATGTTACAGTTAGTCTTGATAACTGGTGGAAATGCCAATAACATATATACCTACTAATAGCTATACTCACAAACTTACTTTTAAGAAAGTTAAATTGCTAAACGAAGCAATTTACGAAATGGTAAAATATCTAAGGTATTAAGGTAAAGTAGGTTTTTACACAGGGGAGTTGTAGCAAGACGTGTAACGTGTAATGATTAAGTAAACAGGTAAGTAAACATTTATTAATAGGTACTCAAGAAAAGAACATGAACGTAATTAACATAGAACCCAGTTCGAGTTAGTTCGCTAACAGACAAGCAATTGCATAAGCACTCTGCTGATGCGTAAACACAACTGACTGACTAACTAACTACTCACGGTTATACCGCTCGTATATATATAATATTATACAGCCGCAACTGCGCAGTGACAATTTGAATATTTTCCTTAACACTTTCACCAAATTTTCCAATTGTCACTATTCTGCCTATTATATACCAACTATATAAACTAAAACCTGAAAACAATCAAATGAGTAGGAAACGTCAAATTGTTTTAACACTTTTCATCCCTAAAGATGATCTTAAGGTGTCAAATTTACATTGGCTCAAGGGTTTTGTCAAGATATCAGCATATTGTTCCTTACTTTCAACATAGTCAACGTCTATTTCCTTATTTTCGAATTTTTCACGTATATAATGAAATCTGATATCAATATGCTTCGTTCGTTTATGAAGTTCACTGTTTTTTACCAATCTAATTGCACTTTGATTGTCTATCTTCATCACTGTTGGTGATTTTTGTTCTTCACCGATATCGCACAGTAATTGTCTTAACCAAACAGTTTCCCTTGTTGCTTGGCTTGCACTTACATATTCACTTTCGGTGCTGGATAAGGTTACCACTTGCTGTCTTTGACTTGCCCACGTTATTACGCCATTGTTGATTTTAAAAACATAACCTGAGGTTGACCTTCTCGTGTCGATGTCGCCTCCGAAATCTGCGTCTGAATAACCAACCAGTTTATTATCGTCATTGCTTTTTCCGTCATATTCTATCCCTAGGTCATTGGTATTTTTTAAGTAACGTATTATTTGTTTGACGGCGTTACAATGGTCTTTGTTTGGATTCTCAAGGAATCTGCTTACAACGCCTACTGCGTATGCGATGTCCGGCCTTGAGACGATTGCTGCATAGATCAGCGATCCCACGGCTTCGCGGTACGGGAACTTGATATTGCTCTTATCTTCAAGATTTCTCGTCAGTTTTATATTTGGATTAGCTGGCACTTTCGCGATTTTTGCATCCTGTTGATTGAATCGTTTTATCAATCTATTTACGTAACTTTGTTTTCTTTCCGTTAATTCCCAAGTTGAATTTTTTTCTAATGCCTTCAATTCGTCTTTCACCGCATCTTGCCATTTTTCTGAATTTTTGCTCGACATTGCTTCTTCGTAAGATTGAGGTTCTTCCATGACAAAGTTTACTTCATAGTCTTCATACCTGAGTGGTGCCGATATGCTTTCTCTTGGACGTAGTCCGTATCTTGGCTGTTCCGCCGTTTCATCTTCTTCAGCTTCTTCGACTATTGGAACTTCCGGTGTGGGTAGCCGTTCCTCTTGGTTTTCTTCCCTCTCGTTATATTCTTCTTCGTAGTCTTCTAAGTCCACTTTTACGGTGTTTTTCCTCTCGATTGGTGCTGCCAAATCTTCATCGAAAATAACGTCCCTGGATATCGTGATTCTCTTGGACTCTACGTCGAATAAACGATAATTGGTTGAATTACCATCATAACCCACCAAAATTGTCTTTTTGCTTTTTGGTTCCAGCTTTGTACGCTTTTCTTTTGGTACATGTGCGTATGCTATGCATCCGAATGTTCTTATGTGCGACAGATTCGCTTTTTTGCCTGTCCACAGTTCATACGGCGTTTTTCCAGGTGTATTTGCATTTGGTGTTCTGTTTAACACGTATACGGCCGTGTTTACAGCTTCACCCCATAATTGCTTTTCTAGGTCTTTTTGGTATAATAACGCTCTTGCACTTTCAACTATTGTTCTCATTTCGCGTTCTGCTCGACCGTTTTGCGGAGGTGTGTATGGAGCAGTTCTTTCGATTTCGATTCCCCGATCGCGTAAAAAGTCTTTGAAATTTTTGTTTACGTATTCTGTTCCATTGTCCACGTGCAATGTTTTTATTTGATGCCCGAATTTATTGTTGCACAATTCAACAAATGATTTGAAAGATTCTAAAGCGTCACTTTTATGTTTAAGAAAAGACACAATTCTGTAGCCCGTCGATTCATCTTTGAATAGGATAAAGTAATTTGAGCCACCAACACTCGTTTCGGTAAACGGTCCACACACGTCGCTAAATATTACTTCTCCCGGCTTCACCTCGCGATTCACCCTGCCGAACTTTAATTTGTGTTGCTTAGCATAAATACAACTTTCACATTTAAAGTTTTCCACTTTTGTCAGATTTATACCTCGAATTTCGCCTTGATTTACTAAACTTTTTAACGTTTTAATGTTCACGTGCCCCAACCTATTGTGCCACATAATCATTCTTTCTTTATCGGTTGCGGCGTAATTTAACTCCGACTCGTAATTTATCACTGTTTTGAACTGTAATGTGTATAAGTTATTTGACCTTCTTATACCGACAGCTGCAAGCTTTGCATTATCAAACACGTACGCGAATTTATCTTCTTTAACAATTTTAAATCCGTTTTTGGTTAATACCCCTTCGGAGAACAAATTTCGTCTTAAGTCTGGTACGAAAAGTACATTTTTAATTATGGCGTCATACCATTTTCCATTTATTTTCTTCTCTATTTTTATCGTTCCTTTTCCGTGCACTTTTAAGGTTTTGTCGTTACCTAACTTAATTGTGTTTTCAACACCGAATTTTTCGTAGGTTGAGAAATATTCTTTCATGTAACTCATATGGGCGCTGGCACCAGAGTCCATGACCCATTCTTCATTTTCGGCTGTTGTTAGGATTTCATCCACTTGCTTTTCTTCGTCTGTTACGAAAGCTGACAAATTTCCTTCCTTTGGCGTCGATCCATTATCCCGCTTCGGACTTTCATCTTTCACACTTGTACGTTCTTTTTTCGGTGCTCTGCAGTTCCTTGCAAAATGTCCCTTTTTGTGACAATTAAAGCATGTTATGGTTTTTGCCTGTTTTTGAGGTGTCTTCTTTTTAATTGGGCTGTGAATGCTTCGTCATTCCTTTCCACCGTTGTTAGATTCGCCTCTTCATCTAACAGTCTTGCCGTTAAGTTTCTTAACGTTTGTTTGCTTTCATCAACGGATAACCATGCCTGCCTGAAAGTTCTATATTTTTCTGGTAGTCCCGATAGGATTTTTGTCATTACTGACACGTCGCTTATCGTGTCACCAGAATTTCTAATTTCTTTCACTAAACTTTCAATCTTTGCGATGTGGATTGCCATAGAATCGTTCTTATCCATTTTGTAGCTGTGATATCTCTCTTGATTTATCAGTTTATTCGTTTCTGATTTCTGGTCGTACACCAAATCCAGTTTATCTAACACTTCTTTCGCTGTCGCGCAGTTTTCAACTAAGGTGATCAATGATATTTCCATTGAGGATGTTATAGTGAACATTGCGATAGCGTCTTTCTTGTCCCAAGTTTCTCTGGCTGAATTGTTTCCACCAGGTTGCGGAGTCGATTGCGTGGCTGGTTGTGGAGTTGTGCCATTTGCTATCTCCAGAACCCCTTTTGCCCTCAACGCGCACATTATTTGGAATTTCCACTGCTTGAAATTCTTCCCGTCGAATTTCGAGATTGCACTTACGTCAATTTTTTCTGCCATCTTTTTCTTCTTGAGACCTCTTTCACCCGTTTTACACTAATTGTTTATTCCTTACACTCGCACAGAACCCGGTTCGCGCACTTTTTTTTCTTAGTTACAACACACGTGGCCTGGGCCCATAACCTATTAAGGTAAAGTAGGTTTTTACACAGGGGAGTTGTAGCAAGACGTGTAACGTGTAATGATTAAGTAAACAGGTAAGTAAACATTTATTAATAGGTACTCAAGAAAAGAACATGAACGTAATTAACATAGAACCCAGTTCGAGTTAGTTCGCTAACAGACAAGCAATTGCATAAGCACTCTGCTGATGCGTAAACACAACTGACTGACTAACTAACTACTCACGGTTATACCGCTCGTATATATATAATATTATACAGCCGCAACTGCGCAGTGACAATTTGAATATTTTCCTTAACATAAGGCCCTACGCGACATTGTTGTACAACTTACTGTCCATCAACATATGTGGAAAATTCTAGTTAGGTCTGTTGGTGCTGTCTGTGTATCAACCCATAGATTTAGTGAGGGGATGTGTGAGCATATTTTTGGTACATTACCATTGGAAAGATGTTTAAACTTAGCAGGTTTAAATATGAAGAAGTCAATTTTTTTAACAGCATTTCGTCACAATAATTTCAATCTCATATTTTACATTATCTTTATTTTTTATGTATAATATGACTAAACCACCAACTTAACATAAAAGATGGAATTAAAATTAATATGACGTGCTATTTATAAAAATCTAGTGTGTGCATATTCAAAGTGTTCAATAAGTTTCTTGGACAGCCCTGTTTGCAATTTTTAAATTGCTAACATTCAAATGAATTTATGTTAAGATTCACCCTGTATAGTAACAAAATTTCCATTTCTATACTTAATTAACTTATAGTGGAATTACTTGTTATTATACTTTTCACTAAAATTAGTACTAAAGGTGGTCCACCCTGTATTGTATTATGTATTGGTGGTATTTAAAAAATAAAACATCCCAATGATCATAAAAAAATTAACACAGCAAAATGTTATACTTGTAAGGAGTTCAAAGGATGTTACCCAGCTATCAATTTTTAGAAACACACACAGTTTATTTATTCCATCCAACGGAATCAGAATAATTAAGGAAAAGATTCAAATTTGCAACTTTTACAAATGAGATTTACCCAGCTTGCAGACTTGAGCAAATAGGTATCTTATGGAAAAATAATGAAGTGTTTTATACTTTTGGAATGCTTATTTGAACTGAATCATCCATATCATTTTTATATAAACTAAACAGTGATAAATGAAAAATGTTTCACAAAATGCAGCATGATTACGTAACTACTTATAATCAATTAAAATATTACACTTGTTTCTACACTCTTAAGATAGCATTACAAACTTCAACGAACAGCTAAAGTGTAAAGAACTTGAGCGGACAGAGCAGTTCCAATAAGGGTTAGAGCTGCAGTTGTTCGAAATAAGAGTCTATCACGGAATCCTGCTTTGAGGTAAATTGGAACACCATCATCTACCTATAAATAATGTGGTGATTCATATGTTTTAAGTTATTGTCGAAAATGTACCTGAAACCTTTTCTGGGCTTCCTTCAATTTAGCAAAATATTTTGATGGAACTTCTTTTACTTGCGTGTCTTGTGCAAGTTGTCTTGTACAGCTACGTACAAGAGGAAGCACTTTCTAAAAAATAAATACAATGATTATATTTGGAAATACATTCTGATAAGAAATTGTTACATAATGCTCTTTTACCAAAACTATCGTTGATAGTTCTAGGTAAAGGATTGTAAAAATCTTAAGCAGGTATACTTACCCTTGCAGAATTCATTTTCCTCAATAATATAAGGGTATAATTAAAAAAGTAGGCTTTGAAAAAGGGTGCTATGGATTTTGG
This sequence comes from Pyrocoelia pectoralis, assembly GCA_036250285.1. NCBI lineage: Eukaryota > Metazoa > Arthropoda > Insecta > Coleoptera > Lampyridae > Pyrocoelia > Pyrocoelia pectoralis. The sequence continues at coordinate 14,748,736 of CM070075.1, forward strand.
AGACAAAAGCTGTACTGTCAAATTTTAGACTTATCCGACATGTTGGCAGCATTCAGTAAATTTTACAGTGCCGTAGAACCTGATACGTTCTTTTATAGTAGGTGTTTTCTTTTTGCATCCCCACAGGGTTGGGCACATGCACACTTATCACGTGATTAAAGTGCCTTATGTCATAAGACATTTCTACCTCAGGTTAATATAAAACTTAAAATAAAGCTTTTAAAACGAATAGGGTTATTGAGAACTGAGTCAAATTATTTTTATAAAACGAATGGTGTGTATTGACAGAGCTGACTTAAAGCTACCACAAAATGCAAAAAGAAAACACCTAGAGTTTACCTAATAAAAATGTTACAATGAAAAAGGCTTTAAAAAGGTTTAAATCGATTTAAAACTGATTTAGGTTTCATTCATGCCAGCTTAGCAACGATTCTTGCTATTGCTACTATCCACAGTAAATATATTGAGCGGTAAATAAATGAGAGTCTTTTTTGAACGAAAGGATTTTTTTCAAAAATTATCCCTTTGCATATAAAATACGATAAAATATAATTTACTGTACAATCAATCAACAATTTACTTTAAAACTATTTTATTTAATACCAATTAAGAAGGATCGCTTTTATTTTTAAACAATCATACATTAATCATTTTGAATTAACTTAACTGTGTTGATCATTTATTTTTTCATCTTCACTTAAACTCACCCTCGATCTCTCCCTAAGAAGTACAAATTACCGTTTGAATCGTGGCAAATGTCTTATTGCATGCCAAGCAATAACCTCTTGTGTTCTAGGGTTCTTCCTCCGTGTATCGATTCCAATTCCTTCATTAAAGCTTCAGTACTCTTAACATCCCGTACTATTGGTACGTTTCTTTCTCTCTCTCTATCTTTTTATTAAAATTCTACGTTCTATGTACTCCTAGTGCGCGTTTTCTGGTATTTTCAGTCCTTACGGTTTGGGAAGGATTTGTGGAAGGATTTTCCAGTACTTTGAAATCTTGTGACGTTCTCTTCTCTATCGTATGATCGTCACCCACGTAAATTATCAAGTGACAATCGTTGCAATTATTCCGATTATTTTAAGCGTATTTAGTTCTCATCTTTTGCGTTTACTCATTACTAAGCAATACGCCTGAGTTATTATTTTTCCTGCAACTCTTCTTACATCGTTGTAAAATAAATAGTCTGTCTGTCATGGGTAACGTCCCTGTCGTGTGTGTTTCCTTCTAGTCAGTTGGCGGTTACCCATCCCTTGTTTTAACACCGTTAAATTGCTTTTTAGTTTTGGCGAAATTGCTTGTCACCTGTCGTGTTGGTTTGTTTTACACTACTTCATTTTCCAACTTCCATACGTTTTTAATTATTGCGGGTAGGGTCTCTCTCAATTAGGATAAAGGCAATCTTTCTTCTTTTGTGTGCCGCCTCTATGAGATAATCACACCTCTTTAATTTGCTGAAAGCATGCGTCTAACCTAGGTACTATATGAGGCCATGGGGGTTAGTTTTGATAATATGCTTCCTTGTGCCACAGGTTGTGTTTGCTTGTACCAACGAGTATATAATAGAAAGAGAGCTAAAGTATTTTAATGGGCTTTTTCGTAGGTATATACGTTGGGTTGCATATCACTTTATGTTTACATTTTTGTCCTAAAAGTAGTTTCACGCTATTGAAAGACAGAGATAAAAGAATTCGTTTTTCTAAAAGGTCTAAAAGGTCTTACAATTGCCATAACTAGTTTAGTGGTTTCAAAGATGCAGTAGGTAACATTATCTTTGAGTGTTAATCCCTTATTATCATAATACTCTTCTATTATGCTTATTATTAAGCAGATTTGAATTTCATACACCTGACAAAATGTCTTTTGAATTAAAAAGGTATATATTTGAAACCAAAACAATAAGTCTCGTGGTAGAAGGGATAAATTTGCATTGGGGTTATTCATGTTAACTGTTTGTCACGTGTTTGATAGGTTAAATAGGGGATTAACAATTGCTATAAATTCTCATGCTTCATTCAACATGCACTCCAGGCGGGGGGGGGCACTCATGTACTAGGGTTCACATAAGATGTCTGCCGAAGACCCGGTTGCCTCACCTTTTTAATATGTAATTGAATATGGTATTTGCAACAATGAACATAGTGTGACTTTAACCTGGTATGCTTGTATACTAACACTTTCGTCCGCGTAGACGACTTTCGATACGGTGAAGCTAATAAACTAATTAAATTATGTTCGTAACGCTGTCGCAATCCAACTTTAGCCCACGAATAACTCGCAACCAGAGGCGTGAACAGTTTACCTATGCGAGGGGTCACATTAATTAACACAATCTCTTCTGTTTTGAATTATATGTATGATATTGATATGTAAAAGTGTGTTAATGGATGGAGATGCTAGGTTTAAATTTAACGGTCAATCCTACATACTTGTTATGCACCGGTGTCTACAACCGACATCGACATCTTGAATTTTTCACTCCTGTCACACGTTATAGTTTTATTTATGCAGATAACCGTGATTGCCGCTTATGACTTTTGATGTATTTACATCTCTTAAAACGATAACACTTGTTTCCATGTACCCATGTTATTTTTGTATATAACTGTATTTGATATGATTTGTTCCTGTTGTTTTGTATCTGTAACACGTATTTGTAAATTGCAACATTTGCTATTAATAATATTAATATTGATTGAAGGCCTTCAACAATTTTTAATTGTGCAGACGGAAAGTTTTTTCGCTAGTTCTTTCTTTTCATTATACTTGTCGATTGAACTACGAAACAAGTTAAATATATGCCTTTTGATGTTTATTGTGTGTTTTGACTCCCCCCCCCCCCCCCTTTTAGTTCACTGCCAGTGTATTCTTATTGTTTCTAAATACAATAGGGGGACCTACTAGACAATTCCGATCACGTGCCAGGTATGGAGGGGGGGTTGGGCTGTTTAAATTAAACCGCGTTTATTTAAATTTGAGGTAAGTTAGATTTGGAGGGAAGGCTTATTTTACCTGCAGTATTTTCCTTCTCTGATTTGAATTTTGGAACTGTAATGCGAAGTTAGCGTAGGACCTGGGGGTAAGTACATTACAAAATGTATTTTTTTTGTAAACGCACTTTCATCCGTTCGATATTTATTAGGTGTTTTCTTTTTGGATCGCCACAGGGTTAGGTAAAGTCACAATCATCACGTGATTGAAGTGCCTTGCGTCATGCAGACATTTCTGCCTCAGGTTAATATAAAACATAGGGTTATTGAGAACTGAGCCAAATTATTTTTGTAAAACGAATGGTGTGTTACTGACAGAGCTGACTTAAGTCTACCACAATGTGCAAAAAGAAAACACCTATTGCGAATAGTGGAAACCATTAGGTGTTTTCTTTTTGCATCGCCACAGGGTTAGGTAAAGTTACAATCATCACGTGATTAAAGTGCCTCGCGTCATGTAGACATTTCTGCCTCAAGTTAATATAAAACTTAAATAAAGCTTTTAAAACGAATAGGGTTATTGAGAACTGAGTCAAATTATTTTTATAAAACGAATGGTGTGTTATTGACAGAGCTGACTTAGGTCTACCACAACGTGCAAAAAGAAAACACCTATTGATTATGTGTATACAATCAAGAGGTGTTTTCTTTTTGCATTTTGTGGTAGCTTTAAGTCAGCTCTGTCAATACACACCATTCGTTTTATAAAAATAATTTGACTCAGTTCTCAATAACCCTATTCGTTTTAAAAGCTTTATTTTAAGTTTTATATTAACCTGAGGCAGAAATGTCTTATGACGCAAGGCACTTTAATCACGTGATAGATAATTGTGCATGTGCCCAACCCTGTGGCGATGCAAAAAGAAAACACCTAATGGTGGAAATGGAAACAGCGTTTCTTGAAGATGTTGCTTACTTTACACGCTATATGTTCACACGACTTTATTTCACCCAATGACCCAAATGATTGGTGCAATAAACACTTCCATTTCAATTTCACCCCTAGCGTTTTAAAAATTGAATTTATATTTATAATAAACTTTTGGGTGTCCTTATAATACACATTTGTAATGATAAGTATAATTTCTTCAATCAGTAGGTGATTACTGATTACTCTTACTTGGGGCTTATGTTTTTCACAAAAATAACGTTTTTAGGTTATCTCTTACTGCTTTACCTTGTAGAACATCAACTCTTTTGTTTCATACATCACCCTGCCTATCGTAAGTGACTGTATATTGCTAACGTTTTTTGTTCCTCAAAAATAATATAAAATACTTCAGGGCAGAACCTTTGAAAAAGAAAAAGAGGCTCGATCCAGCCATTGTTAAAGCCAGAGAAGAGAGGAGGAAGAGAAAACTAGAAAAACAGATTCGTAGATTAGAGAAAAACGCTCGTCAATTAAAACCCATTGAAGAATGCGAAATACCACTCGCCCTTCTTGACAATCGAAAGTATTATATCAGAAGATGAATTCTACCTGTTATCCATTATGTTTTAGAGAAAGAGAACGTAAACCTGTGAAACATAGTAAAGACGTTTTAGAAACAAGAGCATTATTAGAAAAGCAATGGTCTAGATATAAGCATCAACAACATTTAGCCGATATTCAATTAGTTGATAGGATTATATATTCGCAACAAAAGGCTATTGATGAATTACGAAAGGAATCGGAGGAATTGTATCTAGAAGCAGTTCAAGTAAATATATCAGGTGACCGATTAAATAGCATTTAAAAATCTTTACTTTTAGATCGATCCAATGCTGCTGCCTTTCAAAATTGAAGGTCCGACGGATACACCACCAATAGACAAGTATTACGCACCTGATGGGGAATACCAAGACGTGTCAAAGAAATGGGATTGATTTATCAATTATGATTGTAATTAGATCAAATAAGGTAAAATAATTTATTAAAATTACAAAAAACAATTGTTTTACTTTCATTATTTAATACACAATTGGATAAATGGGAACTTTTAGGCAGTCAATTTCCTCAAAAATGAATGAAACTTTTTATATCCTTTAAGATGTTTACAACTTACAAACAATTCTTACTAAAACATAAACAAAAATTAACATGCACTACACACCCTCATCCACCTCCCCATCCACCCTAAAACCTCCCCTCTGTTCCCTTAACACTCTTCCACCATATGCTCAATGTTCTCCCACCCTTCACAGCACGATCTGCACTTCCTTCCCACATCCTTCCTTCAATATTTGTTAACTGCCTTCTCATTTCCACTATATCTCCCTTTCAGTCTTTTATTTGTTATACTCAGCCCGCTGCATAAATATCTTGGTGTCACCTCCACCATGATGTCCTCATATTTCTTGTTATATCTTCCCTCCTTAATTCTTGTCCTTTCCTGTTTCCATTAAACATCTCTCGTGATCTCCCCATACCTCTCCCGTCTGCTCGGCACCTCTCCACTAGCATATCTGCCCATCTCGTAGTATGTCATCCTGCCCATACTGAATTTTCCAACTTTTTATCCCCTTCCAGTAGCTTACAAGGATCGTCCCACTTCTCCCGCTTTCCAATTCTTCCTCATATCTCATAGCCCTCCTGTATGCTTGAGTTCTTAACTTTTCCCACTTCACCTCTTCCTGCACAATATATCCGGTGTTTCCCTCTCCAACCCCAAAACCCATTTCCAGTATCGTATTTGTACTTTCTTAAACGACTCCTTTTCTTTCCAACCCAATATTTCTGCCCCGTACGTCATCACTTTTCAGTAGATTGTTACATAGCCACCCCCCTCACTTCTAAATGTCCTCTTTCTCTCTCCTCCCCCCCTAACTTTCCCTACCACTTTTTCCCCATTCTTTGTAGCTCGTTAATATGTACAGCGTGGTCCATATTGGACACTTTCTTATGGAAACACCCTTCATTTTAAGAGATAGAAAAAAATGGTCGTAGGTGCCTGGAGCTCAATTTTAATGAGAAAATCACTGACACAAACAGAATTCAGCTATCTCTAATCGTTGTGGGCGCTAGAGGGCGTCTCTCGAATTTAATTGATTTCTTTAATGCTCCATGACCATAACTTTCTTATTATTAAAGATAAGTGATTTTGGCCAAATTTTTCTTAGAGCGTTTTTTGGTGTATAATCCATCGCGATAGACAGTTTTTATACAGGGTGTTTGGTTTTTTGTGTACAACTTTAAACTACATTTTTTATACCAACCATCCTGTATATTTTGGGGTTTTTGAAAAGAGAGTAATATTTCCTAAATTTTGATATATCACTTGTTATATTTGTGTTAAATATTATTTGCAATATTGCATTTAATACATTGTTATTTCAAATTAAAAATATTTGGAGGTAATCAAAATTTTTAAACAACTAAGAAATTGTCGTTTTAAAACATTCTGCCGGCTTTTGTTAGCCATGGATGGAAACCTGAATGTCTGCAAACAAAATATTTTATGTGTAAAATGCAGTAGGTACCTATTGCAAATAATATTTAACATAAATATAACAAGTGATGCATCAAAATTTAGGAAATTTTATTCTTTTTTAAAAACCCCAAAATATACAGGGTGGTCCGTATAAAAAAGTGCTCTAATACAGATTTTTCCAAAATCACTTATCTTTAATAATAACATTGATGATGAACGCCCTATAGCGGCCAAACGATTAGAGATAGCTGAAGTCTGTTTGCGCGTGATTTTCTCATTAAAATTGAGCTCCAGGCACCTAGGTGATTTTTTCTCTTTCTCTCTTAAAATAATTCCATAAGAAAGTGTCCAATTTGGCCCACCCGGTACATCATCCTTGTTGTCCACGTCTTAACTATGGTATCCCAGGTATCTATAACCTCCCGTATACTCTCTATCACTTCCTTTCCCCACTTTCACTCCTTATTTCCTTCTCTTCCTCTTTGAAACACCATTGTTTAGTCTTCATCACATTAACTTGCAAGCCCCTCCTTTCCATAAACCATATCCCTCATGGTATATTATTTTCAGTCCACTTGAAGTTAGTACACGGTTTTGGAAGTATTTCTAGGTTCAATAACTTACATATTGGGGACACTTGAAACGCCCCCGCCATATGATTACACTGTCATCTATCACTAAACCTTACAACAGCAATATGATGGTCATTTTAAATTACGGTAGTAGAGTAGATTTTGTGGTATTCAATTTCCAAAATTTAAAATGACCGCCATTTTGCTTTTGTAAATTTTTGAACAAACGTTGTCGATATTAAACTTGATTCCAACGAACTTTGATTTTTTGAAATCAGACAACAAATAATGGAGATATAGAGATGTGTAAAAAAAAAACAAAAAAGGTCCATAATTCAAAAACAAAAGCCAAAATGAAAAAAATTATTTTAAAAAACGTGTTGCCCACTTTGAGTTGAAACACTCTGTATATTTAGAATAGGAGTATGATACAAGTGGTAAGGAGGTTTATGGGGAAAATAGGGTATATGGTGCAGCATATGGGCACGAAGGACAAGGAAGGTTATACTATGAAAGAGGAGGATATGCGAACGAGTTAGGGCGGAGGGATGGGGGATAGCGGATGGCAAATACAGGAGAGAAGGATATAAGGGTTAGTGGGGGGAGGTACAACGAAAAATACAGGGAATTAGTGAACAATGGAACACCAAAGTACTTAAGAGGGGAGGTATAGGGAGGAAGAGGACAGTGGCGCTTTTTAAGGTTGGTAATGAGGAAAATGATAAGTATTGGTGGGAGGGGGGAAGAGAGGATGTGCACTGTGTGGGAAAGAGGGAGGTCGGGAGTGGATAAAATGGATGGAGGACGTATTAGAGAGCAGAAGAAGGAATTTTTTGGTTTTTGATTTTGGTTTGTAGTTTGTTAGTGGTTTTTTTAAATGTTTTTACCAGTGGTATAATAATAAGAATGCGTGTACATATAATTCTATAAATACAAAAATATTATATTTAGAATAGCTATTTACAATATTAGATAAAACCTAACTACTCATTAAGATATTACAGTTGTTGGTTTTCTTACATTTGTTTTCAATTTCCGCTTAGTTAATTTAACTTTTCTTACACTTTCTTTACTCTCTTTCGTTACTGATTGTTTCAAGCCTTGAAGAGCCTCTTTGTATTGCTCACCCGATAATTCTAGATGTTCTTCTGAGATTACAATCTATAAACCGATAAATCGTTGTAATTGTAATTTCAAATAATATACTACCTCTTCTAGATTATTTTTTCCAGCTTCTTGTAATAAATTCAGAAATTTGTGCACTTCGGAATGATTTAGTATAGTTACCGCTAAACCGAACTCTCCAGCTCTAGCGGTACGGCCGGCTCTATGAATGTAAGTTTTCAAAAATGTTGGAGAAGAATACGAAATAACACACTGAACACCTACCAAGTCAATGCCACGAGCTAATTTGTCTGTACAAATAATTCTGTAATAATTACATACATTAAATGAGAACGTAGAGAATTGCAAAAAACATACATATCGACAATTCCTTTTGCGAAGTCGTCAATTAATTTATTACGACGTCTTGTTACAAGTCGCGACGAAACTTCAACAATTTTTAATTGATCCTTGAAAAACAATTGTAATAAAATCGACAATCTATGCGCACTTTCGGTGGAGTGAGTAAAAATCAACGTTTTCTTCAATTTTTCTTGCTTGATGAATTGATATAAAACAAGAGGTTTCAAATCCGTAGAACAACGTATATACTTTTCCGTTAACTCTTTCGGTGTCGTATATTTGCCAATAAACAAATTTGTATTTATCTCCGTGCCTTCAGTACTGTCGACGATTGATGTAAATAGTTTCGGTTGAAATAATGATAATTTTTGTATCTTTTCCGGATCTTGAGATAAAGTTGCGGAAAACAGAAGTTTCTGTGGTGGTCTAGGTTTGTTGAGTGTAAAAAGGTTTAAAATTCGAAAATCTGAAAATAACATTGTCAGAGAAATTATCTGTATGATCTGGGTGCAGCATTTTCAGTAATTGGAAAAAAGTTATGGCCACGGATTGGGAGCTCAAAATTAAGTAAAACAGAAAACTTAATGGGGTACATGGACGCTGTAATTAAAACACTTGGGAAAATGAAAGTATTAGTAACAGCTTTCAGTATTATGATGAACTTGCTGACGTGTGTAACGTTATCAGACGATATACCATTATTCGGACCTGATTGGTGCTTAAATTTCAAGTTACCACTCCACGTAAACGATACACCGACAGAAGAAGGTCTGGATTCTGGATTACAACGGGAGGGTGGTCAGAAGTCCACGCGCACGTGCGCTACTTATTCGGGCCCTTTGTGCTCCTCCCTGATTGGAGTTGTTCAGCCCCGTAACGTGCAAAACGCGCTAGGCTATGAGATGGTCCTCTGAAGGCCTCTCTCGCGTGACGGCAGTCTGACATCAAGTTCCACCTAGCCCTGTGTTGGGCTTGGATGTCTTTGAGTTATTAAATTGTTTACAGTTGATACTCTGAGTGGAAGAGCCAGCTCTGGACCATAAAACAGTTGTTTTGAGGCAAGTCGGCCTAACTTATCGGCTTTTTCGTTTCCTGTTGTTCCAGCATGCCCTTTAACCCATACAAGCTGGAGGGTATTGCTGTTTTTGTCACTTGCTCTAGTACTTGTGACACTCGCAAACCAGCCTAGAGGTGATTTTGTATTGACCTAGTGCCTGCAGAGCGGTTCTGATAATTTTATTCTTTATGCTGTGAATAAGAATTGTTTTTGCACTAAGCGTTGGCTGATATGGAAGTTCAATTCTTTGGAATAAATTCAGGTGCCTCTGTTCCTTCCATTGTTTTGGATCCAGTCGTGAAGATATGCCTGGTTGGGATGCCACTTTCGCATCAAAGAAGATGTGGTAGTTTTTCCCTAGCATGAATCGAGGGATGAGTGAGTCAGATCGTCCTTCTAGTATAGGCAGTCGCTTGACTGCTTTGCCCAGAATTCGAGTGTCCCACCTCAACAACCCTATATTTTTCAGACGCAAGGCTGCCAGCATGGCATGCTCTCTCACGTGGAGATCCAGTGGAGGAAGACCCAGGAGGGCTTCCATGAAGACTGTGGGGGTTGTTTGCACTCTGCCCGTGCACGTAAAGTGCTTTGGATGTGGAGAGTCTGATTCTAGGCCACCAGACAATTGCCCCATAACAGAACATAGGTCTGATCACAGCGGTGTACAGCCACAGGGGGATCGGCCCCAAAGTTGGTCTACCGAAACGAGCACAATTATTAAATCTTCGACTCCATCACTTGATGCCAATCACAAAAAGCAATTTACAGGTAATAAGACATATAACAACACACTGGCCAGAAAAAAACAAGGTTCCGGAAAACTTACAGACCTACTATGAAAAGAGAGAAGAACTTTCATATGAAGAAGCAACGGTAGAATATGCATCCCTGAATTTCTGAAAGATAGCATATTACATGATGGACATCCAGGAATATCAGCAATGCAATCGAACGCACGAATACATGTGTATTGGTTAAACATTGACAAAGACATTTTAAACTTTGTTAAAACGTGCTCAAAATGACAAGAATCAAGACAATCAACCACAAGAATGCCACTCTACCCATGGAGTCCACCACCTGAACCATGGTCACGCATTCACATTGATTTTGCAGGTCCTTTTGAAGGCAAAATGTGGTTGGTAGTCATCAATGCTTATTCACACTGGTTAGAGATCTTGCCAATGAAGAGTACCACGCAGTAGACTGATTAACAAATTGTGAAAACATTTAAAGAACGAATGGCAGCCAGTGGAAAAAACAAGGCAATTGAAGAACGACTTCAAGATTTTCTTTTTGTTTTTAGAAACCAACACAACGTTCCACGGAAAGAGCTCCCCACGAAATACATTTCGGCAAACATTTAATGTGACCAGTCAATGAATGCTCAAAAAAGGGGTGTAGAGTGCATGGATAATGCAAGATTTTTTGGCTTCAGAACTTTGTTACGAGTAGTTAGTAGGTAAAGTCCCCATCCTTGGGAGGTGAGCTTAAGGTGGAACGGGGGAGGGTAGGCATCAAAATGAAATCGAAAGATAACTAAATTTTCAAGACATACGTTATTGAAAATAGATAATTTAAAAAAACATTTTTATTTAACTCTTTTTGCCAAGCATTCAGTTCTAATACCTCCCACGATCGTTTCTCAGAAACATTTGCAGAAACGAACTTTTTGTCACAAATATATGTCTCCCGTTTTTTTATTTTATAAGAAATTTACTTAGCTTTCATTTTCAGAGTTGTAGAGTCCTCCGTTTCCAAAATATAATCAAAAACCCCCGAAAATAGCCTACTCCCTCCTCCCAGGGGCGGAGACTTTTAGTATGTTTACCTACTAAATATTCATTGAATGGACTACATACTCTGTTCTAGAGGAACATCGAAATAGAGTGTACATGTTAGAAATTCTATAACTTTTGATTGGTTGAAGATAAAGTAGCAAACGTTACATCAAATTAAAGAAAATTTATTGAAATCTTTCTGAGAAACGATCGTGGGAGGCATTAGAAGTAAATGTTTGCAAACAGTTAGGTAAAAATGCTGTTTTCGAAAATTATCGATATTCAATAACGCATATCTACACAACCGTTGAAAATTCGATAATTATGTATGGAAACAATTTTAGAGGAAATTTAATTATCTTTCATTTTCATTTGGAACACTTTGTTCTAAAGTCCATTGTTTCTGAGCTAAAACCAGATATTTTCAGGAGTAGACCAGGCACAGACTCAACAAAAAAATCTTTATAACAAAGGTACACCTTTCAAAAATGTTGAAAAACGTCAACCAGTTTGGGTAAATAATTGAACAACAAAGCGCTCATCGCCTGGAAAAACGAGATCCTGAATAGATCAAAATCGACCCCTAGAACGAGTCAACATACAAATATGGAAAGTAGCTTGACTATGGAAACAGCAAACACAGAACAGATCGTGGTCGATGATGAACAGGCGACTGCACACCGAACTCCAATTGTGTTATCCTTACCGTTTTGATGTATATGTACTTCTAGATGGTAAAGCCAATCGTTCTGGACGTTGTCTAAAACTCTGTCGGCCTCGTCAATTATTAAATATTTCAATTCGCTTAGATCGAAACCCTTTGTTTCTTTTAAATGATCCACCAATCTACCCGCTGTGCACACCAAAATGTCTACTTTACTTAAATAACCAAATACTTCATCTACAACAAACAAATTTTAATATTAGTAGTCTTAACGTTTTTTCTATAATTATACTTTTTGTTATAAGCTCAGTTTGCTCTTGAGCGAATGTGCTCTTCCCTGTGATTAAAGACACTTTCAAATGTGTACCTTTTACGTATTTATCAAAGGTTTTATAAACTTGAAACGCTAAATCCTGTGTTGGTAAAATAACGAGTGCCCGTATTTTCTTTGTAACAAAATTCTTTAACGTTTCTATTACAGGTAACACAAAAGCTAAGGTTTTTCCGCTACCTGTAGGTGCAGATACGCAAATATCTCTTGGTATCATAAGTTTCGATTCTTGATAAGATTGTATTAAGAACGGAATAATTTCTGCTTGTACTGGAAAAAAATACTTAACGCCGTTATCCTTCAATTTCTTTCTCAAGTCTTTACTAAGGCATTTCATATTTGACACTTTATGTTGTAAATCTTGTAAATTAACGGAAATTACTGTAGGATTCGATAACCATTTGGGCAGTACTCGTTTTACTTTTGGTTTCTTATCGTATTTGTCGGTGCCCAAAATTGTAAATCCTTCCAATTCTGTTTGTTTCGCTATTTCATTTTGTTCAAGAAGTTCGTCATTTTTGGGAAGTTCGGCATCTATACCGGTCAAATTCTGAACTTCTGATGATTGCAGTTTCGCTTTTAACTCTCGCTTTATACGTCTCGCTTCTTTAGTTCTATTAATAACATTTTTAATGGTACTTTTCGTTGCTTTATGTTTAATTCTTTGTCGTTTCCTTTTTTCAATTTTCTTTAGAAGTCGTGCAATGTTACCACTTTCATCAATTACTTTATCTTCTTCTTCGGGCCTTAAAAGATAAAAAGTTACGCAAAGTCATTCAGATAAAGTAACAGATACCTCTTCACTACAAATAAATCCATTTTAAAAATTATTCAAAGATTTATAAACAATTTGAAGGTTATGTAAGTAAAAATAACAAAAGCCATGCTGCATGTTAACACGGTGGCTATTATACCGACCTATAATTTCACAGATTACACAGAATAAACACCATTGTAATGTGGGTTCGGTTATGCCACAGGTTATGCAACGAATCTATGTACAAAAGAGATGCAGCACTATTTAATTTAATTTTCAATTTCAATTTAATTTAACTTTAATTAGGTACAACTTTCCACGACGGGGTTTATGCAAGCTATTTCGCTTATGTTTGACTATCTACAGTAAGTTAAAGAAACAAAATTGAAATAAACTATAACTCATGTTTTACAGTTAGGTACTTAACTTGTTCAATGAAAGAGATTTCAAGGATTTATTACATTGGAAAAGCAACCACAAGGAGAGGTATGTACTGCTCTGTGGGATGTCGTGAAAGAGAAATATTCCCGAACCAACCGTAACAAGTATGACTGAAGTCGCTGAATAGTTTTTGGATTCTGGATTACGATAGGAGGGTAGACATAGGCCTCAAATTCGGGCCCTTTGTACTATCACCCTGACTAGAGTCGTCCGACCGCGCAACGTCACCCAAACCATCCCATACGTGAGATGAACCTGAGGATGCTGGGAGGGGAAGCGGCTCTAAACGTAGCGATGTGTGGGCAGGATACCCCCAACATGGATCGTCTCAGATTGACCAGTGCGGGACACACACAAAGTATGTGGTGTGCCGTCTCATCGTCTGTGTAACACCCTCTACGTCTACAGGATGATGATTCCACTAAGCCCATGTGGTACATGTACCTACTTGTTTAGTTACAGTGCCCAGATGGAATGGCCACTAGTAGCTGCTGGTCCTTTCTTGATAGCCCTGTGCAAAAACGCAGCAGGCTACGAGGTAGTCCTCTAAATGTCTCTCTCGTATATGGCGGCAAGTTCCACCTAGCCTTATGCTGGGCTTGGATGTCTTGAGCCTTAAGTTGATTACAGTTTACAGTAAGTGGAAGAACCGGTTCTGGACCATAAAACATCTGTTTTGAGGCCAGTTGGGCGAATTCATCGGCTTTCTCGTTGCCTTCCGTTCGAGCATGCCGCTTAACCCATACGAGCTCGAGGGTATTGCTCTGCGTGATGACATTCGGAATCCAACCTAGCGGTAATTTTACAGTGACCAAGTGCCTGCACCCAAGTAACACAAGACTGGCTCTTTAGCTGACACAGCCAAAAATTGGCTGCGACAACGTCATGGCAGCACCTGAATGGCTGTATTTTGGCAAGCTGTATAATAGCTTTACATTTTCGCTGTGACAGCGCTTTCACGTAGACAATTTAGCTGAGAATGCCATTTGGCTGTGATGGAGTACATTACAGCCAAATGAAATTCTAATATACAGCTATATGGCAATTCCAGCCATTTAGCTGCCGCATCGTCCATGACAGCCACGAATATGACCATATAACAGCGATTTGGCTGTAGGTGTTAAGCACCAAAAAACAGCTGATCATTACCTAACTCCATAATTTGCTTAATATATTTCACCTTAAATTTGTTTAGGAAGTTTTTTTTTTAATATACGGGGAAAGAATCAAAATGTATATAGGCATATACCTAACTTATAACGCCAAAAATTGTAATTCACTTAGGTACCTTTAATTGGATCCGTATCGAATAAAATGCGGCTAATTTCTACATACGTACCTAGAAAATAAATATCAAAAAATCTTGGTCATTTTTAACATAAAAAAGGCAGGTATAAGTAATCAAACAAAATTTAAACTAATAACGGGAAGCAGCGCAAAGTTATGAAGTACGAAATGAAAAATAGAAAGGATAGCGCAGCGGTAATGTCGAATTGCTGATTTTCGAATTTAAAACACACCTACCCACCATAGGTTCGAATCCCGTTAAGGGAAAGTTTTTCAAGCAAGTACCATAACAGTGAACTTATAGAGTTCACTGACCATAACACATAATAGGTAAAATGTCGGCTTTCACATTTCGAGGTAAAAACGGATTGGTGCAAGAATTAAGTCAGTAAAGAATAAAGTACCTACAGTTGCACGTAAAAATGAATTTTTCCCTTTCGTTAATTTTTTATTATGCACAAACTACGTTGCGACAGCTGATAAGTTTGGCTGCCAAAATAGCTGCCATTTGGTCATCACAACGTTTTTACAGCTATACATTTTGGCTGCAATCGACACAGCCATATGGCTGCAATGACGTCCTAGCAGCTTGATTATGACCCGCCATTTTAGCAACGAGGACGTTTTCACAGCGCTGCTAAAGCGCAGTCACAGTTACTGCGCTAGACAACTTGGCTGTGCAGTGTAGCTGCCATGACGTTGTGATGATCAAATTACAGCTCGCTGTGTTACTTGGGCAGAGCAGTGCCGCCGTCACTGGAGATTCTAATAGGTGTATCCTGTATGTTATGCAAAAAAACTTTTCTTGCACTAAGCGTTAATCCTACCAATTCTGACTGGAATACAGTCGGCGGAAATCTACCTAGTGGTTGGGTGATATGGAAGTTCAGTTCTTTGGAGTAAATACCAGTACCTGTTCCTTCCATTGTTTTAGATCCATCCGTGAAGATGAAGATGAATAGTTGAAGAGTTTATGAGAAGGTGGAATATGCCTAACTGGATAGGCGCTTTGGATGGAAAAGATGTTACCATTCGGGATCTGAATGTTTCTCTTATAAGAAAAGTTTAACAATGTTAAATCTTCAACTAATTAATGCATATTATTTTTTATAGTTTAATATACTAATGGCGGTTGTTGCTAGTTGTATTACATAATTATGTACAGGTATCAAAGAACGATTTACCTGCACTGAATCGGATATATTGTCTAACAGCAATGGTAGACGAAGGGCAGAATGGTTAGGTTACTAAAATACCATGCAAAGCAGTGTGATAATGATGGCTCTGCTCAAGAGCCAAACTAATAGCAGGAAAGAAGATGTGTATGTAAACAACGTTTGCAGTACAAAAATATTTATTATCAAAAGTCCCTAAAAAGTTGAAAAAAGACCAAATGAATGAAGGATTCAACCTATACAAGCACAAGGGTAATAATCCGACAAAGAAAACTTCCATTATTGTACACTGCAGTAGTTGACATACAATTTGATGGTCGGTAATCGACGTGTTTCCTGCATATTTCTATAAACGACGGTTGTCAAGGTTATCGATTATTGCAAAGGTACCCGTAACAGTGGCCTTTGATTCCGCAATATTGACTATTAAGGCTACGTTTAAGTCTTTTCTTCTGTCATTGTAAGCTGTGATAATCTTTGCTGGCAGAAGAATGAGTTTCTTGAAATTCCATTGAGTGCTCTTAAATTAGTCCAATCTTCACGATAACCTTTATTGGGCATATAAGCTGATAATTTGTTGGTTCTTTCGTGAGATTTCTTTAGATGGTTTCTTCATGAAATTATCATAATATTCAGTTAGTTTTCCAAGTAGGTAATGCGGGTAAGAAATGTATTCGCTTCGCCATATACCTACCTAAGCATATCGATAATAGCTGCTTTTCCATCCTGTTGCTATAGTTAATAAAAATCTTACCCATTTCAGGCATCCTGGTGTGAAATTTTATGCCATGTCTGTCATATGATTATCAATCATCTTTAGTAATATTTTGATTATATAGTGGCTATTATCTATTGAATGGCTCCGTTCAATATAAGTAATGTATTGTGTTTTTCGCAATTCGTTTAGCTGGTTACAGCTAAATATAAACATCTAGCCAGTAAAGCCGTGTAATAATGTGGTTTACCCAAACAGCTCGGACTATATCCTAAATGAGAGCAACCATAAACATAAAGTTTGAAACATCTGAAAAGATGTGGAGTAGGATGTTTAATGTGGATAGTTCCGAGGAAAATGAGACAAACAACCATTACGACACTGGTTATCCTTAATCAAATCATCATTATATACCTACCTATTACAAATGACACATATAAATCACGTTTATAATTGCACACAAATTACATTTGGCATTTTTTTTCCATTTGGCTTGTTCTTATAGAGCGTCACCAAAAAAAGAAATAGATTAATTAAAATAGAACACGGCTATGATTTCATACTGTTATAGGTCATGGTCTATCAATGAACTACATACGTTTGTTATTTGGCACAAGTATAAAAAGACGGTATACCAATTTATCAATTTATATCAAGAAAGTAACAAGGCATCAAACGTTAATTTTACACTTTTAATTAATAAACAGAGTCCCCTTTTATTCATCTTAATTACAACGGAAGTAGTTTTTGCCAAAGTTCAGTTGGTTAATTTTTGCGTGTAATTTAATTGTTATTATTTAAGTAACCGCCTTTGGGTTATAATTTAGAAGGTATGGAGATGAAACCAAAAATATTTATTTCTGTCAACTTTCATACAAATTTTCTTCTTTTCGGTAACCAAGACGTTTTGACAAATAGACGCAATTACAATAAAATTAAATCAGAGAATTCAGAAAACTGAAAATAGCACTTCTTATTTTAAAAGTTTTCGTGTGCATAAAACACGTTCTATTCCTGTTCCATATATAAATTTTGCCAGGATCGATTGAATTGAATTTATGATTCCTAAATGTTGCTATTGTTATTTTCTGGTGATTTAAAATTCAAGCAAGCTGCAAAACGTTTTGAATACTTTAATTTGGACATGTCTTGGAACGAACTAATTTTTCTGTAAGACAGTGCTTGGCACCACTTACTGAAGAAGGTCTCCTGAATACGCAGAATTAACTTTCTCCTACGGGAAACTTTCCTGAACTCTCCAAATAATATTGCGTGTGGGCTAAAGTGCGTTATAATTCCATGGCGTATTATTTTCAACATATTTCTAGTTTTGGTGATGGAGATCGGATCGTTTGCTTGAAGCCATAAAACAATAAAATACCGTCGGGAAGAAGGTGAAAGGTTATCACACACATATTAGAAGTTCCCATGGTTTTATCGTTGATTGAAGAAAATTCTTCAATCAACGGTTTTATAAAAGAAGGTTTACTTTTCCTTGAATTAGAATGATCACGAGAACATAAATGCGAAAGTGTTTGAAGAAGATTATGAACAATTGAAAGATTTTCCGTTATTGAATAATGCAAATAAAGTATTATATTATCGCATGACAGCCTTAATGCACTCGAAGCGCAATTTTGTGCTACAAACAGATAAAGAAGCAAGTCTAAAACAATACAAAGTCATTCGCTCACATGCTTTATAAAATGCAAAAAAGCTTAACATTCAGTTTTTTTTTTGAACATTCAGTGCTTATGGCCCAACTGACACGAGTATGGGAAAGAAAGGAGCGCCGTTTTCTGTTTCTTGTGGTATCTACTGAAACCGAGTTCAATGAAACTCTTTTCTTTTACAGTTTAATTGAAATAATAAAATGGAAGGATTCTGTGGGGACTTTTATCTGATACCATCCTTCGTGGATATCATTTTCTCCACGACAGATATCAAGCAGTATCTCTTATACAATATGGTGCTAACTTTCCTTCTCACCTGTCTTAGTTAATGACACATTCGTCATCGTTTGTAGAAAGGAGGTATTCCCTCCTAATCTTGATTCTCATCTAACATTTCCAGTAGTTCGAGTAAATTCACGCATTGTGACTGGAAGGGTTGTAGTCGATGAACTGAACCTCAACACTACAAACACCAAGAAGCACCGTCCTTATAAAATGAGTTCATCCGTTTATATTAACATCCTGTCGTCGTTGTTTCTAGACATCTTTACGACTTTAATGTTTTCTGTACAACTGATAAGGATTCATGCGTCCCTCTTAGGGAAATTATATTTTAGATAGGCGGAGCACTTTATTCTGAAATTATAATTTGATACATTTTGGTGGTTGGATAGGATCACCAGCTATTTGGTGATCGTGCCAAATAAACAATAAAGTTTTGGGAGTTGTGAAAGCAACTAACATTTCTATTTACAAATATGTACAAGTTTTAACAACGCGGAATGCGGTTAATAATGGAGGTTGGTTGCCGGAGGGTAGATTGGTTCTGGAATGCAGGCTGACGAGTCGATGCTGACGGACTGGTCGGTGTTTCGTTGGCGGTTATGACTTCTGACTCTGACTTCTGTGGGTAACACCGTTCGCTTATAAAGGATTCTGGCCGCTGTCGACGCGTTGTCATTGGTCGGCGAATGGGAATCAATTGTTGCTCAGTACGTAACCGACTGTGTCGCAGGATCATGTCGTCGCCACATACCTAATTTTTAAATGAGGCCATTTTCTGACATCACTGCTCAATACTGCTAATATGCACAACACTGAAAGCACCGAAACCACAATACAAATTTAATAAATCGAAGACGTTTCAACAGCGAAGCTGTTATTATGATCGAAAAACTAAAACTAAATTACAAAATTGAGATTCTACATCTACTACTAAGTGAAAGTGGCATAACTAGTTATAATCAGTGCCGGATTAAACAAGATGGAGGTCCTTAGGCACTCAAAATCTCGGGGCCCTGTCACCTAATAATTTTACGAATATGATTTTATGACACAAAAGTTTTAGGAATGTGTTCTTATTGCACAAAAAACAACAAATTAATATAAAATAGGTATAAATAAACGATAATTATTAAAAATAAAGTGTATTCTTACTTATATACTCATGTTTACCTCGAACTCTTTACTTTAAATATTACATACAATAGAAAAAAATTAAAAATAACACAATATTTGGCTTTCTCCATTTTTTGGTCGTGAATTCGTTTAGAACATCTTGGAATTCTATGTTCTGCAAGACTTCGTATGTGAAGATCGATGACAGTTTTTTAGGACTTTTAATTTTCAAAAGCTTGGTTTATCAGTAGCGTTTATTATCATGAGACACCTATATATATTATTTATTGGTGTCCTATTTTAGCTTTTTAAACCACGCCCCAGCGCGTTTAAATCACACTTTCAAAAACGCGGGTGTTTTAAAGTTGCCAGGGCAACATCACCAATTTGGTAAACGGCGTGAATTCTATTGGTTATTGATATGACGGGAGTACTTTGTTACGTCAAATAAAATATTAGGTAGGTATAGTTTGTCCCACGAGAGCTCGAGTGTGACTCATACCTAAAAACTATCCGAACGAAATAAATTAAAACGTTTGTCTTAGCTATCTTCTATAGGGCACTTTAATCCTCTAACCTCAAATGTACCAAAATATAAATTTAGTGTATTCGTATTTACCTGAACTATTCATGTTAACGGTAAATTTCATCCACCGCGATCGCGTTCGGTCTCAAAATATTTGAATACGTTCATTAGCATAATCTGCGATTGACTTTTTAACGATTTATTAGTAAGCGACATTATCAAGCAAATATAGGTTAACAATAACAATCAATTTGACAGTTAACAGCTGATACTACGATATAAACTCAACGTACGTTTATGTAATTTACAATGCCAATGTTAGAAGATATATTTTTTATATTCGCTCTCTTTTCCATTAGGTACTTGTTGTAAGTATGACAAAGACAACCTTATAATTTGCGTTAATTCACACACCAATAACTAATGAGTCACACTCGAGCTCTCATGGGACAAACTATACTAACAAATTCAAAACCTTTATTCAAACATTATTTAACATAATATATTATAGATAGTAGAATTCATTTTTAAGCATTTCGGTGACAACAATCAATCCTGGATGACAGATTGCAAATTTCACATTATTAGTTCTTATTTCCATTTTAATGCTAGTATTTATGATTTCAAAGTGAAACGATAAAAAAATAGCGTAAAGTATAAGTGGATAAACAGGTCTTTAAAACACTTGCTCTATTTCAAGCACTCCGGCTACGCCGTCGTGCTTGAAAACTCGCGCGTGTTTTAAAGACCTGTTTATCCACTTATACTTTAATATACTATTTAATGCTGTGATAACATTGGGAGACCTTGATTGCACCAAGTTTCCGAAAATAAGTATGTATGATTGCGATACTGTTACCTACCGTTTCTTCATTTTTAAAGTTTTCTATTTGTAATATAAAGTGTTTAATTTCATCTGCGAATTCGAATTCGATGTCCTCAGGGTAATGTTCTTTGGGCAGCTTTTTTAACTGCTGTATCTTCTTCCCTTGGTGGAAAGTTAACGAGGAACTCAAATAGGAAAAATAATTTTACTATATGCTTCAAAATGACGGGAAAGTTCTCCATATAAATTGTCTAAGATAGCTAGATACTTAAGTTTCAATATTGAATTTTTCATTTCCTTGAAGCACAACATTTTCTGCGTCACTTACCGTCATCGTAATGTCGTTTTCTTATGCGCACACGTCTACATGCATCGGTGTATTGCGAATCTATTTCCTCATTTGCGTTCCTTTCGTATTCATTAAACATTTCTCTTTGCGAATTTAAAAAATAGTGTACCTAATGATTTCAGAAGATTGACGGCAAGAAGATTACAGCCCAGAAGCCTGCCATAAGTTCATGAATTACTTTTCATTCATATCTTCAGCAAAGCTTTCTGGAACCTACTATAATCTTCGGATAAAGCCTTAGTCGCATCAGCTCTTACACACCACCTTTGTCATTCACTCTTTTTAGAACTAGTGCAGAATCTTGCTGATATTCATTATCGCTGTCCTCAACACAATCCAACATAATCGCCCAACGGTATGTCGACACTGAGAAAAAGTTGTAGGTACATTACTTGTATAAGCCCGAAACGAAATTTAGCAAGTGTGCTACGCACGTAATGTATATAGTGTGCAAGCTGATTCATCTTTAAAATATACGCTTGAAGACCATTGCAGCATCCTGACATATTTGCTGCATTGTTATAAGATTGTCCCCTTAAGTTTTTTATATCAATGCCGCATTTGTTTACGCGTTGTTTATCCATCTAATTTACGGGACCCATAAAAGCGTGGGGCGCATAGGCAATCGCCTACTTCGCCTAATGGGTAATCCGACACTGTTTATAATGCACGTTTACAAGTTCTGATTGTGTACGACCACAATTTCAGTTCTTCTAACTGCTAATATGAATGGAACATAAAAAGTTAATCTTAAGGACAAGAGTCTAGATTCTTTATCCAAGACTTTCGTATTTCGTGGAGTTTGGGTAAAGCAAACTGTTAACGAGAGTCATCTGCCGATTATTTTATTGTGGAATTGTGGAAGATGTGGAATTGTTCACTTATGAATTTGGGCGGAAATGCCGTTGAAAAAATGATGTTTATATCATCAAAGTGAAGGTTACCAGTTACGTCCAAAGAAATAATGATGGATAATCTGACATAAATTTTATATGGGAATCAACTATGCTAATTTTTCTGGCAGCCCATTAAATGTTTTCAATTACTATGTGCAGTGCTCTTTTTGTCATGGAACGCTTGGGAACGGCATTCCACCACCACTGTTTTCGACGGATTTTTTTAAATAGCTCTTGGTCTAAATAAAATCGCCCTGTTATAAATGTTACATAAAATTGGAAAAAAAAATTTAGCGTTCCACCACCTTTTATTTACAAAAAGAGCACTGACTATGTGATAGTTTCTTCCTTACGCACTTTTAACAGCAAATCAAGTTGAATGATCTGAAGTCGGTCAAGAGTGGATACAAAACCCATTTACACATATCTCCACATTAAATGTTGTTATTAAGCTTTGGTTTACGTTTTGCAAGTTTCTAGAAAATACATCAAGTTTATAATTTTATTCCCGCATTTATTCTACTTTATTTATAACACCGTATATTAAAATTTACGCAGCGATAAAACCGCGTAAAATAATAATTTTTCTTTACATTTACGGCGACAATACTAAATAGAACTTGTCCCATATTTCCTGAAACCTTGTATTATTTACGAAACGTAACCCATTACTCAACATGCATTTTGATAAATGTTGAAATGAAGTTGTATTACTTCCCGTTCACGTTAGCGAACTGAAAAAGTTTCAAATATTTTAAAATTCACTTTAAATTAAGTTTTACTGCCAAACTTGTTTACAGATCGATACGAATTACAATTTTATGTACAATATATTCTCAAGTATTTACTAGTTCTGGTATACACATTATAACCTATATAAGATCCTCTAATGTGTACGTTTAATATGGTCCTATTTTATTAACTAACATACGTATATAAGCAATTGAACACGGATAAATATTTGTTCGTGCTACGTTAGTAAACAAACGGTTGAATTAAGTAGCTTTATGTAAAGATATGTGTAAAATACTTAATACTCAATAATAAATGACAATGCTAAAATGATGAATATTTCATAGAGTTCCAAGTTATATAATTATACGTTCAAATAAATCATAATAAATTAACTTGAACGTCGTAAACATGCGTTTAAAATAAATTTAATACGTTAGAAGGCGTGTAACAAAATTTTTATCGTTTATCCACCTAATTCGAGACCAAAGAAAAAAATTAAAAAGTGATCTTAGAGTACTACCTTTTTCTGTACTTATTGTATAATTTACCTGACATGCACGTCATTGTGTTGGATAAAGCTTTCACCACTCAAACTTACGTAATAAAGGTGACGTTTTGAAAGTTTTATAATGGATGATGCTATGAAACATGATCTAAAAAGAATGCCAAACTCTCCGTGCGCGTTAAGCCTAAAACACGCACCTCTACGCTTACGCTGCCTGTATGATTAATCTCCAAAACATGCCTTCAGTATAGGTACCTTTTACTGGACATGGTTACAATTTTCATCATGATTTACTCAAGGGAGTGTAACCACGAAGATAAGTATAGTATTTGATAATTGAATTGTATCCAAACTGACGTAGTTTTTGAATATTTAAAAAGCGAAGTCGAAGTCTTGGTGGTATCTTTGTTGTTGCTTTACTTATGGTTATGATTAATGGTAAAACTTCGTTGATATACATGAAATTGGTCCTAAAAAAGACAATACACGGTGTTAATTTCCACTAGAATCTGTTTAAAGTACATAAATTGTCTTTATGTCATACTAGTATACTACCTTACTATTTCACCATAACAACTGCTGAAACAAGACACATTAATGACTAAATAACGCCTCTTTACATGACAGCCGGATTTTAGATAGTAACGGGCGTTATTTTTTATAAAGCTAGCTTATAACACCCGCAAATGTAAAATTATGCCTCATATAGACTATAGATACGGTTAAGGATGTTAAATGTCAGTCTATACTGATTTTATTGTTATCTGTTTTAATCATCTTAATCAACTTCTTGCAAGTATGACATAAAGTTATGAAGGCACCACGAGCGCTATGGACATAACGCCCAGATACCTTAATTACTATAATAATAGTAAAGGACCATTAAAAGTGCATTGAAACTTTTTAATGAGAATAAAATATAACAAACGGTTGCCATGTTACATATCAGTGTCCACAAACAAATAAAAACTACTTTTATACATTGCATTCTTTGAATGTTTTGGAAAACTTTGTAAGCATGCTTTGTAATTTATAAACATTAGTTCCTATGCCAACTAATAAGCGGTCCTTGGAATTTGGATTCAGATTCAGCGAAAATGTTATATTACCATAAATACATCAACAACTCGCAAAACAAATCGAAAGCTTTATGGAACATAAACAAGGAAACTGGGCGTAAAAAGATATAAGATCAGTAACTCTTAAATACAATAACACGATAGTAGGAAACCCGCATCAAATAGCTAACCCTTTGGCAATTACTTTTCTACTACTGCTCGTGATTTAATAAAGCGTTCTTATGGAGTACAACTAACACCTTCAATTACAACTTCAAAGCCACAGGTTCAGTCTCTGTATGTATATCCCATGGAACCATCACGATCTGTGAAAACAACTGCTTCGTCCGGTGAAGACGGAATTTCTACAAGAATTTTACAGCATCTGTTAATAGTGATTTCCCCAGTAACACTTGTAACACTTCCTTAGCAGGTGGTGTATTCCCAAAAGCGTTAAAAACTGCCCGCGTTTGCTCTGTTCTAAACAAAGATGACCCAACGCATATCGAAACTTACCGTCCAATATCGATCCTAAGTGTCTTTTCAAAACAATTTGAAAAAAATTGTGTTTAACAGAATTATGTCGTTTGTCTCCAAATTTGACCTTCCGCGTTTCTCGCAGCACGGTTTCCGTCCAGGCAGATCCACAGAAACTGCTACGTTTGACTTGCCCAAGTACATTCATACAGAACTAGACAGAAACAACTTGATCGCAGTGCTTTTCTTTGACTTAAGTCGTACTTGACACTATATAAGCTGAAAATGTGTGTTGCAAGCTTTACAATCTTAGAATAAGAGGTGCCTGACTGGCATGGGTACCTACACTCATTTCTAACGGACAGACTTTTATATGTTGTCATTGATGATGCGCACTCTAAAAAGTATAACATTGATTTACGAGTTGCACAACGCTCAGTACTTGGACCTGTATATTTACTCTATATCGCAGACTTATGCTTACCCAATTCCGTCCAAGTTGACCAACTGATATGCTATAATATGTAGATGACACCACAATATTGTAGTTTCAGCTGACAACATCAACAATTTATTTAATAAGGTTAGAGAGGTCAGTATTGGTGTAAAACCAACAATTTAGTTTTAAATAGTGATAAGACTACTATGTCACGATTTATTATCGTTTAGCTTATTCTTACCTTTGCTATACTTAACTTAACTATGTGGGGGAGCAGTAACTGAATGTAAAAGAGTGTTTGTATCGCAAAAACGACTAATACGTTTAATTTTTTATGTAAAGCCATTGATGTCGTACAAGGACACATTTATAAACAAACGCATAGGTACTTACGTTTCCTTGTATTGATATCTACAAGCTATGCATATTTATACATACGAACTTCCTACCCTTAAATCAAAACCACATCAGCTACCTAACACGGAATGGTGACACCCTTACCATACCACTTCATTATTCCTCAAAATATGAGAAAAGTCCACTTTATAACTGCATAAAGATTAATAATGCACTCCCATCCGTCCGATATAAAAAAGATACAAGCAACTCAACAATTCAACTCAAGGCTCAAAAATTACTTTGTAAGCAAATGTTTTTACAAAGCTAGTTATATCTTATGAAATAAGTTAGTGCATGCATGTTAATGTCTTATGTTATTTTGATATACGTACCTATACGCATAGGCATATGTGGTAATTAATGTTTTTTTGGCAATGTCTATTTCAGCACCGTTGATCAAAAGCAAATAAATAAATAAATAAATAAAAGATAATCATCGTCTTATTACAACTACAAATCTTTAAAACTTTTCTTATCATTTGCATCAATCATTCACAACCATTAAAAATTAAAAAAAATAAGGAAACAACGGGCGATGCTTTTTTTGGAAATTTAATCTTTTTCATGAAATAGAAGTTCTCTATGTCTAAATATTCATTAGTTGTATACAAGAACCTTATTTTACACATAAAGGCAAATATCTAATTTTTACGTTGATTATATGGATAAGTAGACGCTCGTTGGTCGTTGATAACTGCCTGAGTCTAACTGGGTCTAAAGTCTGACTCTTTCGAATTGCAAAAGTCTAGCCTGATTCTAACGATACCTCAACAGTAATGTTGCATGTGTTAATATTGTAAAAATTCGTATCACATAAGTTATGAATGATCAAGATATTTTGAGTTGCAATTTCGAGAAACGTTATGTACTAAATGCATTTCGAAACTTCAATTAGGTACTGGATGCAACAGTTAAAGATTGTGGGAACTAATTTCAGTAATGCTTTATTTATACTGGTTATTGTATTGTTTTGGCTTGAATTAATACATCTCTTGATTTAATCCAAACCTTAAAAATTATTCTATATATTGGATGGTGCGGTTTTGGTTAGTTGTATATAGGAATTTAAGGTACTTATTGGTACCTTACATTATTTCACATGAATTAGAAAGGAAAAGGATGAATTTCCACACAGAAGTACATTTTCTTATAAGAGTTTTGTTCATAATTGTCCTTCTTCCGCTCCAATGTATAAAACATTACTCTTTGGCGGAGTGTGCCAAGAGGAGTGAATTTTTGGCGGGGTATCCATAACAAATTGAACCTAGTTGTTTAACAAATTGTATTTAAACAGAAGAGAAGTTTGGTAAATTTGCAATGCAAAATAATACTTTGATAGCTGGGGTGACTCGACCAGGAAATTACTGACGTAGTCCAAAATTATGCCTCAACTAAGCTTGACGAGCGCTTTCTTTTCTCTTTTTTTCCATCTGGTGCCACTACTCTTTTGCCATATCATATAAATTTGATTGTAAATGAAATTTATGTTAGGGAAATAAGGAAATGCTCCCTAATTGTACATAAACAGGGTCAGTAGCTCATCAAATTGAAAGTTGGCCAACTACAAAATACGCAAACTTGCCAATTTTTTTCATACCAGAAAAATCTACACTAAAAAGTAAAGGCAAACATCCCTATAATATATAAAATCGACTGACCTAGAAATTAGGAACAACTAACAACTGGTTATTAAACAATTTAATTTATCTATAGGCATTACGAAAATATAAATAAAGATGACCAA
Source organism: Pyrocoelia pectoralis (assembly GCA_036250285.1). Classification (NCBI taxonomy): domain Eukaryota; kingdom Metazoa; phylum Arthropoda; class Insecta; order Coleoptera; family Lampyridae; genus Pyrocoelia; species Pyrocoelia pectoralis. The sequence goes on from CM070075.1 coordinate 14,776,411, forward strand.
GAACCATTATGACAATGAAGATCTTTAATCCTTGAATTCTTGAGCCCATCCTCTTGGTATTAAAACCTTCTCGTGGTGACCTAATTGTCATCAAAGATACAAGATTTATTCGGCAAACAAAGAAATTGATTTATATACTTATACCATTTTCCAGAACCATTTTTATATTAATAAATAGCTTAAAAATACACACTGAAATAGTATATTTATAAATATAGGGTAGCTGTATATCAAAATTTTGACACACTGAAAGTGCCTCATTTTCTACTTTAACAAGTGGGTTGGATTTGAATTTTTGTACATTTTGTAGCATAAAATACAATCAGTTTTCAAAACCAAATTTATACTTCGGAATATTTTAACAATTTTTAGCACGCATTGTTATACCTACAAGTACTGTTCTCAAGTATCTATGTTACCATATTTAATATTATTCAATAGTATATTTTGAAAATACAACGTTAGTGGCAAAGTGTCAAATCTGTTGTAACAAAATTTTGCGAAAACGTAATTTTTAAACTTTGAATACAGAAGCCAAACTATATAAATTTTGACGATTATCGCAAGAATAAATATGAGATTTTTGAAAACTTGCCAAACGCATTGCTACCTGTACGAGTGTAAAGCTAGGAATCATCACATATTTGGTACCTTACTTAAACGGCGTGTTTAAAAATATATCCATATTCATCAAACGCGCCAATAAAATGTTTTGTTACGGTAGTCATTTCAATGATATTCGCGATGAATAAAATGCGAAGGTATAAAGAAAAATAAAACCGCGCGAAATCATACTTTAAAAATAGAAATTGGGCGTTGCAAACTTATATTACGTTTAAAATCTAGGGATCTCCAAAAGGCAAGCAGTCTTGTTCATAACATCCCGAGACTTCGACCATAGAAAATATTCTCATCGCCGCTGAGCCAAAAATCGACAAACGAAAATGGTGTACGAATCCGATTTTTATACCACCCGAAGGTATAGAACATCCCCATCATTATCGACATATACTGTGTCGGTAAGTGTCTTTTCATCTATTTTTCATTGAGTTGGCTTTTACTTTATTTCATTATTTTCGCTTATCTGCGATGCTATACGAAACCTAAATGCTTTGATTACTAATGCACTTCAATCGTGATCGGAGAGCAATCGATCTAAAATTTTCTTATAGAACCGTTTTAAGAATAAGGTTGCCATGCGCTAAACTCCATCCAAGTTATTTTAAGCATAATGAATAAGAGAAATTTGAGGGAAAATGTGTAATGCGTGCAAAATTTGACGCTCCAAATTTAGGCAGGACATGTGCACGATACGTACTTGACTAAACTGGCACACTTGTGGGTTGTTTTGTTTCATAATTTTTAAAATATTTGCTATATATATAATCATATTGGAGCCATTAATTTAAGGTGCAAGTCTGGACATAGTCTTGGCAAGAACAACATATACCTAGTTAAAAGTAATTGGCAATTAGTTTTTTTGTTCAGTCAATAGGTTAATAAAATTAATTATAGATAAAATTGTCCAATTCCTTTGTCGTGAACCAGATCGGTCGGTATACTTTTATTTAAAATCAAACGAGTACCAAAATAAAACTAACATAAATTCATTAGTGTGCCTATTTTTCAAAGATGCAACTTTATATAAATGTACTAATGGCACTCCCCTCAAATTAACAACGTATCGCTGAGTTACACCGCATAAAAAATAAAACACAAACGCTTTCAACCCGCTTTTATTTCCAGTTAACTTACCCCCCATTAATAGTGGTCAGCTAGACTGGGACGAGACGCCTTAATCATTGGATTCTTCCAGAAACGTGAAATACCGTGGGAAAAGGTACCAGGCGTTCCTCGTCCCAGTCTGGTTCCTGATCCGGTAACTGCTTTTGGTAGACGACCAACCGCCGTTCAAGAAAAGGAAAAAAGGCAAAAAGAAGTGATTGTTATAAAACCTTTGGATAGAGCACGAATAAGGCCAAAATTAATTTTATCGGAAAGAAAACATTATATTGATCCACGACAAGAAACGAGGGAACGAGTTTTTTCGGCAATTCGAAATGTGGATTTATTACCTAGAGAATTACCTAGCGGTGATGCTATGGATGTGGTCCTGCCTAAATTGCACAAAATTGCCGAATGCCCCGATTTGCCGTACAAACGAAAAATTGCATTAGCTTCCTCTTATTACTAATTTCTCACATTGGCGTGAGCAAAGAAATGACATTTCCCGACACCGCGGAAAGTTGACTTATATAAAAAATCTCTAATTACAAATCCAACACGTGAGGATTATTAACAAAAACAACGTAGACAACCAGGTTTCTTGCCATTAACAATAATAATAATTAAATAACGCTAGAAACTTTTTTCTTGATAAGCCTTTGATAGGTGTAGGATGATAGTAGGGTGCGTCTAACTGCTTTATGTTTGGCATTACTTTTTATTACACGCTTGTGTAATTTCTGTATTTTTATAACCAATAAATTGAAAATGTAACAAATACAGACAATTTTAATACAATTGGGATATTCTACCTTCACCGTTAAGGAAACAGATTACTCTTTGTGTTTGTTGATGTCGATGTGCATGAAAATTCTATTTCTACATAAAACATTTAATAACACACCTATATCCTCGATCCTACCATAGTATTACAAATATGACTAGAAATTAGTAATTTTTGAAAGAATAAATTTTGGATAAACCAACGACTAGGTACACAATAGAAGAATTAAATGAATTTACTTTTCTCAGGTCCCTTATTTTCACCCTTTATTATCGAGACCAAAAATTTTCGCCATGGAACATCTCTATGGTTATTCCTACTCGTCCTTTACAAAATATCCAAGTATTGGAGGTAGGCCATATAAGTGGTTTCCCCGTTACAATCGATGGATCGACGAGTTGCTTAAATTAAGATTTGTTACAAAGGGTCGACATTATTTATGGTAATTTTCCCCAAATGTCGCTTTATAAGGAATGTTTATAATTAATTAATGACGCAGGGACGAAATAAGTAGAAAACAATTGGAATTACTACGCGAGTTTAAATCAGTTTCGTACAGCACCTACAAATATACAAACACCCACCTTTCCAAAATTTTCATGCAAAATTTGCTCTGTTTCCTGGCGATGAAGATGTTTCGTTTCCAAAATTATCGAACTTTTTTTTCCACAGACTCCACGTTATTATGTGGTAAATGATGTTCCCGATCGCCGCACGGCTGAACAACAATACTCTTATTCGTACACCTCTAACACAGACCGTACTAGAGGTGATAATTATTCGAGCCCTTCCACCCGTTCTTATAGTACAAATGAACGGGTAAGTCGTACATCCAGTGGTGGCCCGAGTGGATATTCATATTCAACGGAAAGTACATCTCGTAGTCGTGGTGATGGTCCTGGAGGTTATCACTCCAGTTATAGCTCAACGACATCCGGTAGACTTCCTGGTGGTACCAGTTATCGCCATTATTCGTACCGCGTTTAAATTACTTAATGCATAGACGAAATTGATTGTACTTTATTAAAAATAAAACAAAATATAGTACTACGGTACAGCTGTTTCGTCCTTGAGTTGCAAAATTTTGGTAAACGCTTATGTTGGTTTAGGTATTATTGAAGTATTATACAACTTTTTAATTAAAAACATTAATGTTATTTTGTATATGTATACAGACTTAACCACTTGAATATAGTTTTAACACAAAAATTGTTTTAAAGAACAATTTCCGTTTTCCAGTCTATTATCCTACCTATCTACTAACACCCTCTTAAAAACTATGCAGTAGGTCACTTGGTGAACATCGATTGAAAACAAACACAAAACTGTAAGGAAATATTTTTAATTACATCAAAATTAGTAATGGATGAAAAAGTTTATTAAGCTGAAGTAGATATACTAACTTCCCAGTATTTCCGTTATTTACTTATTTTCCTTTTCATTTCCTGTTTTGGAAACGGATGCAATGCAGTATCTACCTTCAAAGCAAGTGAGAATTCTACCAGGACTTGGAAAGGTAAGACTACTTAGTACTTAGTTAAGGATACATACTGTTGCACTTATGCTGGCTCAACTTTGGCTTTGTTTGCATAGTTACACAAGGTTATACTGTTGCTAAAGCATTGGACATGCAGTCGCATACTTGTTCAAAGTTTGTAAGGAAAACTGGATAGTATTTAATTTTAGTATTAGTTATCATATCAATGATTTTTCTTAGAGCAGGAACGATTTGACAGGCATTACAATAAATTACAGATAGTTCTTTTGAAATAGATTAACTGGAAATAACAAGATAGTATGTGTTTTTAAAGAAAACAACTTGTTTTTTGTTTTTCTGAAATTTTCATTTTCGCCCAGTCATATTGAAATTGTTAACACAAATTCTCCTAATTTGAGCTTAGATGTGGATGCCCCTTACTTGTTCTATTTGTGACCAAACTTTGTATAAGAAATCTGTTTAGAAAAATTGATATGCAACAACATTATGACAACATTATAGAGATTTGGTTGTTTATTTTTATAAACTAGGCTTCATTAATTTTGAAAAGTACTTTCAAAATTTTGTCACACATAAATAGGAAAAGATTAACATAACTACGACATAAAAAATCAGAATGTTTGAGTTTTGTGGAGCAACCCAAATACTTCTATTTTTTGGTACTATATTAGTAGGCAACCCTGGTTTTTCTCTATCTTTATAAGATTTGTCTAAATTGTCATCAAGTTGTGATAAGTCAAACATTGTAAGCTATGATATCGAGAAGCTATGAAGAGCTCCTTACGAAACAACAGTGTTATCGTTCAATTTCTGTACTTCGTATGGTTTTATTAAAGCTATCGATACCTTTAAAGTAGGACATACCATGTAGGTATAGATTTTTATGCCGAATTATAGCCTATATTGTGGCCTATGAGAGTTTATTATTTTTACTTGTGTGTCCTTTCGCGGTTGCTTCTAAATACAGAACATTCTTTATAAAAAGGACAACCATGAAACCAACGTAACAACAAAATTTATGGAATTATATACAGGAGAAAGCAAATTCTCAAATATTACTGTGTATCATTATTATCCATTTGATGTATTGCGACATTTCTAGGAAACACTAAAAAATGGCTCATATTTTATGCGAAAATCTGTCTCAACTCCTACATACACAGATTAAGGATAAATGTCACTTTTGATGATTTACATATGGTCATGCTATTAAAGCAGATTTGGTCAATTAGCATTAGTATTTTACTTGATTGATTGCGTACTGCAATTATCTTAAATCTTAAATAAATTTTCAACACAAAAATATTTCGTCACAAGTAGAAATAACTGAATAAAAAAAATTAGCTAGTATTTATCGCTTTAGGGGCTTTTCAAATACGCAATATATAAAGTTGTAAATTTACAAGAAAACATATTAAAAGTTTTCCTTATTTTCTGCAAAGCCTTGAAGTTTCAGAAAAAGTTTTAATAAAGAAGTCGTTGTTACCTTTAAAATCAAGTTTAAAACGATTTAACATGAGTAATTTTGATCCTTAAATAAACGCTTCTTTTTTAATTTTTTAAGAATCCGAATTTACTATATTAATCATAATCTACGCAAGTGCTTTCGGGATTTACAATTGAAAAAAAAATTGTTAGATACTGTATGTTGTTCAAACTTGAAATTTGCATATTTCCATTTAATCGGTTTTGGCAAATCTCAGGCTGCATAAATTTACTTAATGAATTGGAACTGAATTTTAATAGTTCCCATTATAGTTGAATCCTTTAATCGGCAATGAATTATTGAAGATTGATGGTTAAGCAGTAGCTTTATTATTAATCACAGTTTCATTTAGGACAATCTTTCTTGTTTGCATAGATAAAATAGGACGTAATTATTTTAATACTGTTATATAGTTTTTAAGTTTTTAGTTATTAAGTTTTTCGAAGTAAATAGAAGAAAATTGCGAATAAGTTTTACGAGAGATGGGATAAACAACGTAAATCAAGGTAAATTAATTAAGATAATGAGCTGCTTATCACAAACCAGACAGTTATGTTGGTATTCTTATCAGCGTGTGGACGAAGACACTTTGACGTGTATATCGGAGCTTCAGATCATGTACTTCCAACAGAAATATCTGCATCTGACAGAAGTTGAATTATATAATTGACTGTCAAAAAGTAGATTTCTGTAATAATTCTCTAAAACTTAATTCATAATTTATACGATCTGTTCGTATAAGAAGAAAATTGTTGGTTTAGAATTCCTGCTTAGTAAAGGGGTTGTGCTCAATTAAAGAGTCAAATCGAAAGGTTTAATAATCTATTATTTTTGGAAGTAAAATAAGTCTGAATCCATAAAATAGTCTAGTCAAGCGTAATTGACTGTAACATGATATATTTTATGTTCAGTATCTTTCGTAAAATTCTGTGTTCACAAAATAGTTAAACTTTTGAATATTTTCTATAATCTAAGAGTTAAACACTCTAATAATTACAGTAAAGTTAAAAAAAATAAATAATATTTGGAACGATAACATTCAATAATACTTATAATGGTAGAGAATAACTAAGCAAGTTAATTAATAAGAGAAAATACGTTTTTCTCCAGCCGGATGCAAAGCATGACATTTTATAACTGTCAGGAGCAGTCAGGAGTCTGTAAGGTTGGAATTTTCTTTACTAAGAAAAAAAAACAAGTATCTTAGCAACACTTTTAATCCTAGGATCTAAAAAGGCTTGAAAAGGTATTCATGACTACATCGATATAATTCCTACTTACTTACCTACTTTGTTTTATTATCACAATGCGGTTTGAACAATTTTAGCAGGAATTAATAGTTAAATGGGTGATTTCGGCTGGAGAAAAATAGCATGCTTCATTCGGATTAAAAGTGTCTTTTTGACTTGCAAAGTTTGCTCGTCAAAAAGTGACACTTTTAATCCTAATATGTAAAACAATATACGAGTACTATTTCATTAGAAAAATTACGTACTTAAGTATAAAAGTAATAAGACTAAACATCGACACCATTATAAGTGATGATGGCAAAACTGGTGAATAAACTCAGAATGAAAGTTGGCTGAGCTAAAAATATGTTTATTAAATACAAGCAAGTTACAAATCGTCACGAACCATCAAAGACAAAGTAAATAAGGAGCAGAAAAATAGAAGCGCTAAATTTAAAAGACCATGTTTGGAAGAGGAAAGGGTAGGAAATCTCACGGCGAAAAAACAATAAAAGTGACCATGCAAATGAAAATACATTTGGAGGTCATCTAAACCAAAAGGCAATGATATAGGACAATAAGCATTTTACTCAAAACGATTTTTTTATACACATTGCCATTCCTATTCTAGATTGCTCCTGACACAATTTAGTAAGTCCCAGTTTCGGCTGATTTCTGGGCTAATATTGAAACCATCATGTCTCGTCACCAATTACAATCGATTTCAAGAAGTTGTGCTGATGATGTCTCTGCAGTGATTCGCCCTGTTCAATTGTTTGTGGTTTTTTGGATTATCATGCGAAATGTCGAGCGACAGTATGAATGAAAATTAGTTTTATTCAATTTTTTTTCGCCCCCATGAAAAGCACCCTCTAGATTAACTAAGGTGGGGGTGTTGTTTAGGAAAAATCCTGAAATGTGCCGTTCAAAAGGTCAAAGGTGGCGTGTTTTAGGATTTTTCCTAAACAACACCCACACCTTAGTTAATCTGGAGGGTGCTTTTCATGGGGGCGAAAAAAAAAATTGAATAAAACTAATTTTCATTTGTACTGTCGAATAGAGAATTAAAAGACGCTTCAAATGAGGGGTCGCTCGACTCCCTTTCCCTATTTAAATTCTTGAGTTAGGGGTTGCTGGGGCTAGGGGGTTGATTTGACAAAGTCAAATTTGACATCAAAAGTTGTCCCCCAAAAATAAAAAATCGACTTGTCCGATCGTTTTTTTAAGAAACTTGTCTAAGTGTCCCAAAACAGGCGTGTTTCCTTTTCAATTGCCCACCCTGTATATATTTTGCACCACCGTCTATAATACCAATGACATAAATATTTTATCGTTATACATATTGTAAATTCTATTCCACACTGACAACACATCTTGAGTAAATGAAGAACATTTGTATGCGAATACCATATTTTTAGTTTTAATACATGACCACCCTGTTTAAACCTAAAGTGCCCATTTTTGGGCCTGTTAACCAAATGATACTAATTATGTACGTCTCAGACAGCATAATGCCACAAAAATAAATCGTGGACCTCTGAAACACACAGGATGTTACCTAGCGTATGGACTATTTGGTTAGGTAGAATCTTCTCCATTCTTCTTTACTGATTGATTGTCCTCAATTTTTTGTTACTTAGCTCACGATATGTTTTTTATTTAGCTTTAACTGTTTATAATAGCACACTTTCTTTTTTACACTCATCTAGTGGTTATGTTCTCGGCGATTTTACTCGATAATGAAACTACTGAAGAAATAAGGTTAAGGTTTTACATAGCGATCCCATATATGCGCAGTATTACAAAATGAATCAGTTTACCAATAATGGTAATCACACAACTAATAATTCAAAACTATTCTTGGTGATACCATCTAAAAACTGTATTAATTAGGAAGAATCTCAAGGCAAGTGAACATGGATCAAATGTAATAATTACTGCCTACAATAGTTTCTTGAGCGATGTTACTCTTTCTCTGAAATTATTGAATGTAGTAGAAGAAAATTGGTACATCCAGATATTTTACCACTTAATAACAAATAACAGATGTAAAACCGTTGATATCCTTCAGCAACGACTTTTTGTGTTCCCATTCACGAATGAAGGAACAATTAATTAGGACAGAAACAGTATTCCTCAGCAGAAAAATCTTTTAAATCATCTAGGGGGACATGGAGTTTAAAGGTGTTTTATGTTCTAGTGAATTCATACAGAAAATGTTGGTTTTCTTTGCTGAATAGTCTATTGCAACGCCCACCGATCTAATAAGAACTGTTTTTCCATACCTGGTAAATTAAAATAATCTGTATCAGCAGCGAGAATCATAGTTTTGTTCCATTCTTCACGCAATTATTTTTCGTTAATTTTCCCCTTAATACCCTTAAGATGGAAATAAAATCATATGATTTAAATATTTTATTGTAGCAACCCTTCAATCTTGGGCCTAACCATTTTCAAGTTCTGTAGAATTTTGATGGAATTAATGGACGCCTCCTAGCAACTGCTCTAGATTATAGACACTAAATGTTTTAGTGATTAGAGCAAATTGGCATTAAAAAATAATAATATTCGCACAGATTTCATTGTCGCCAATTGTTCACGTTTCAATTTCGTCTAAACTTTTAAAACAAAAACATCACCAGAAGATTTTCTCTAATAATAATAATACACGTTTCCAATGGCCAAGGTATTGTTGATTTTCTGTTCTGGCTCACATAAAATCTATTTTTGTTTTTTTTCTGTTGCTTGTCCAAATGTCTGTTTCATAGATATTCCTGAACATTGGTGTTTGACCACATAAACTACATTAATGCAAATATAAACCACGAAATCGCGACTGTCGTCACAACTCAACGTGCGCCAGTTAGTTTACCAGGAACAAGGATCGTAGGACCTGAAAACAAAAAGTTTGTTTGAAACCTGATATCTGCAAAAAGTCGTATCAAGTATAGAAACTAGGAACATAATTTCATTCCAAACATTACTTTATTGCGGACGTATTTCTCTATAAGAAATTGGAAAACAGTAATCCATACGTTAGTTAATGTATTTATCGTATCATCGTTTATTATCTCTCAATAATTGCAAATATTTCTGTACAATTATATGCGTCATAATACTCATAATATCATAGAAATCCCATAACACATGATTTATTGTTATATTTTATTAGAACTGATATTGACCCTGATTTCTATAGCGTTGAAGGCCTCCAAAGCTCTCTTACGTCTGTCCAGTTTGGTGTTCGTCTTAGCCACCTTTCTTTCACCTGCACACACCGATCTTGGTTTACGTTGGCCCATTCCACTGAAGAAATCTCTACGAATTTCTTTGATGAATTCCGAAATTTTCGAATAATGAGAGCAATTTACGAGGAAATTTAGCCTGAGGTAAAGAGTTGTGATGGAACAACAATTTTTCCTGCTAGTACGCCAAAAGTTCACTCGCCATTGGAAAATACTCGGACTTCATTTTTTGGAAAACTCGCTGTGGCCACTGTATTGGTCGAATTGTTGACTTTTATATCTGAAAATGACCCCAATGAACCCTCACGGCAGTTATGCCTATCGATATCGCATTGGGGTATGCTTGAAAGAATCGCAAAATATCGCAAGAAAACAGTATCTGTCTCACTTTGACACATCCTAGACAGCTTGAAACATTATACTTTTTGCTAAAACCAGGCATATGAGCCGTGGCATGTTCTTAGGGTCATTTTGAGACATAAAACTCCATGATCGAAGCAAAACTATGATCAGAGCGAGTTGTCCAGAAATGCATGCCAAAGTCCAATTTTAACATGGCTTTTATATGGGTGTGCGATTATGAAATTTTTATTACTTAGGACAATTGAACCCCTCCTTAATGATACGATAAAGCTTTGATATAACTCGAATATTTGCGATTTATACCATCTCGGATGTCCTCGATTATTATAAATCGCATAATATTCTCGTTATATTAATAGCTAATATATGTATATCCATAATTTTTATTTTAAGTGCAAGACGATATCACTGGTCTTTAACAATAAAGTGGTAAATCGTCACGGTTTGTCAGTGCTCGTGGACCACATTCTAGGCTCATTTATTGCGAGTTATGAAACATATTACTTTCCAATAGAAATTTATTTTAATTACAAATCTTCTTAACCCAAATGCTGGATTATACTTTAACAAATTTCAAAAAATGGGTTAAAAGGAGGCGATAATTAAGTGAATTCAATCGTCTCTCCTTTTCGTTTTACTTATGAGGGCGCGCAATATTATATCTAAACTAATAATAAATTGGTTTTAATGGAAGATAATATTTAAATTACGAAAACTATTAAAAAATTCTATAAAATTAGAACAATAAATTCTGTAGGTCGTTAATTCAAATATAGTTATAATTATTCTCATATATTTTGTCTCCATATTTCAATTTTTTTAAAAATTAATTGTAATGTACTTAGAAATGCGATACCATTAATTATTTTTATTACTTAGGTTCATGTAGTACATACGTATGACCGTATTGTGCCATATGTGGGACACAAAAGGCTCACGGTGGTGAGTGCACCACCTCAAATCTTCAAAGTTCGACCCTCCGTCTTACTAAGGGAATTTGATCGTATACAGTACAAATATAGACCAGCTGTGACTTATTCTTACGTGAACAACTACCTAAATTCAGATTCTGCAGTGGTAAGAAATGTTTGAAGTGGTGCTTTAGCAATGCTTTATCAAGACCTTCACATGCTCGCGCTTTATATTTTAATTAGGTACCAGTATTCATTTAACCTACTGTCTTCCATTTAGTCACCGCGAAACTCTGCAATGCTTTGCTTACGTTATTTTAATCAGGCTTATCTTACTTTTCAGCAGCCATAAATTACACAAGATAATTGGTTTCGGTAATGAAACTAAGACAGTCGCGGAATTAGAAATATTCAGTTCAGTCGCTTGATTTGAATTAAACGCAGACTGTATTGAAATTGCATCGTTCTATTACTGCAGACAACTTCAGCGGAAGAGATTTTAAAAGTTGGCACTCTTACTTAAATAGAGATTGAAACTTTGCAGGGAAAAAATGTAGAATCAACAGATGTATCATGGTGTAAATTTATAAGGAACTTGGAAAGCTTCCAATCCGTTGTCTAATATTCCTTCTAATTTCATACATTATTCTCGAAATAAAGTATCACGGAAGAAATTGCCATATTTTATTAACATTTTTTATATTATTTGTGGCATTAGATTAACGGTAAAATAAGTTTACCGAATTCCTTATTTGTGGGTCGTGCTTCGCTGCAGATATTTGATTAGGTAAACATTGAGAAACGTGTGCACTTGATATTATTAGAGTCCGAATCTTTAACACCTGCTCACATTTTTCCCAAATATCTCACTTTTATATAAACAAATGATTCACAATTTTTAGAAAAAATGTAGAGGTTCCATGACTTAAATGGTTATCAAAATCATTCATCCATTGGAACATGCTTTTACCCTGAACACGCCTTATTAAAATTTATCGTAGCACTATACTTACTTAGTTTTTGTTACTTATAGTGTGCTTTGTTACTATTTTTCTACTTTGCTTCCATAACATTTTATACCAAACCGTTGCATATTTTCATTATGCTGTGTTTCCTATCTTCAAAAAAGGGTCCATTTTCAATTTCTTTTCCAAGATAGTCATAAATCCAACATTTTCTGGACACTTATGTTAATATTGTTTTTCTATGCCCTTGTGCAGGAACGGATTGTGTCATCACAATCATGATTAAATCAAATATAAACAAGTTTAAACAAAAATGTGTAGAAAACTGTAGTAAATAACATAGCAGTAGAAAGACGTGTTGTACGAATTCAAACGAATAGTTCGAGCAACTCGTAGCTTTATCTAAAGAAGGTTAAATGATAAATTATTTTGTCCTTATGTATCATCAATGGCATCTTCTAAACAAGGTGCTTAATGAAGTAAATGGAAAAGCTTGCATAAAGGGAATGTTAATTATTTATACAGATATAAATGTATAAGGCAAAATAGCTTCTGCACTTGGATTAAGGATGCAACCTGCGTACAGAAAAATACATAAAATAAGAGGAAATTATTGAGAAACGTTTAAAAAACTAAATCAAATCAGGATGTGGATCCATCATCGCGGAGGGTTAGTAGAATGGATGTTTGAAACCTTTGAACAGAATAAACACACTACCTTAGTAACACTGAAGGATTCTTGTATAATGTGTAACTTGTTGCATATTTCTTTGAAATAGGTTGGGAACTTTTATGATTTAAGTGGAATTACTAGTAATTATTATAACAAGACCAGTTATGGAGGGCCACAACGTAAGTCTATATGATTTTATATTTCTTGTAGTACTTACAGATCATTTATTTATATTACTTTAACAAGACTAAGATGGATGCTGCGAATGAGATTCATCAGATTTCTTGAAACATGTAATAGCCAAAGTGTTTTTCCAAAAGTAACCTTCAACTTCAGACAATCTCTTATTTAAAGTTTCGGGAACAAACAAAAATGTAAACAAAGCTCCAATAAGGGCAAACAACGCGAACAAATATTGAACATTGTGTATACCCCCAAGCGCATCTAACAGAAGTGGGTAACTGTAAACTGAAACAAATGCGAAGAAATATAGGAGACCCTGAGCAAGAGTCGACGCTAAACCGCGTATGTTTAGGGGAAAAGATTCCCCCGATAATGCAAATGGTACTGCCATTACGCCTACTGTAAAACCAATATATATTGTTAACATGGATAAAGGGACCCAAGTGTTTTCGGTAACACCTAAAAATATTATGTAATTATATTTAAGTCGGGTAAAATTTACCATCTTTAATCCATTTGGTGTATAACCCCGAAATTCCCATTGAAACAGCCATACCAATAAAGCTAATCACAAGAAGAGGACGTCTGCCACATCTCTTCATCACATATGCAATAAGAAGCGATACTCCTAAACGGCCGATTGACATGTAAGTTGAAGCTAAATACGGATCAATTGGCGTGCCGGCTTCCTTTAGTGAAATTTTTAGAATTCGTTCTATAGCAAAAGTGAAACTTACGTTAAAAAAGATAACGATGTTCATTAAAAGTATATTAACTCCAGAAAACTGTTGGAGGAACAGTACTGCCGTTAAAATCGCCAAAGGCTTATAGACGGTCGGTAAAGAAATAATTTTCCAATTTCTCTGACTTTCCATACGTTTTTTATTATCTTCTTCTTCTTCCTTAAGTTTCGATATCTCCGCTTGCACGATTTGATTAATCTGTAAGAATTATTCTTAGCAATGCACAAAAAAATACGGATAATTACGAATTCTTTATCACCCGATTGAAATTTATTTAGCCATTTAAGCGATTTCACAGCTTCATCTGTTCGATTTTGCGAAACTAACCAAGAAGGACTAAGTGGTAGACTATATAGCAAGCCTATAGATGCAGTACCATAAGCACAGCTCATCCAAGCAATCATATCCCATGAGACGAAATATCCCAAAAGGTACGTTAGAAGTGTTCCTAAACCCCACAAGTAGAAATGTACACGATGGCTGTATCTAATAATTACCGAGTGTAAATAGCACAACTGGCAACCCTAATAAGGTCCCCCTTAAGTTTGGTGAACTAATCTCGGATATGTAAACATAACTGGACCCCAATTGGAAAACTAAAATTGTACGTGAGTTTAATTAAATGCAATAAACATAACTAAGCAAACCTAAACCAACAGCAATTAGCACTCTGCCAACGATGATCACGGCGCTGGTGGTCGCCAATGCTATTGCTGTATATCCAATAATGTGTGGGACTATCGTCACCTTTAAAACCCATAATCTTCCAAAAAAATCTGTTGCAAATCCAGAAAAAATGGCAAATGATGGGATTACGATATTAATGCAGTTAACTAAAATGTTTTAACAGTCACTGATCCAATACAAACAATAACATTCTACCTATCCACAACTCTTCCGTATTGGTAACATTGATGTCACCAGTACCATTTTTAAGTTGCGGGATGAGAACCGCCGAGTAAGCCACACCAATACCCACACACATGTAAACCATAGAAACAACAAAAGCTGCGTAAATCTACAACACTTTGATACACCTTTTGTTTACACTTTAATAGTTTATAAATTACTTGTGGAAGATATACTTTGAATTTATCCAATTTGATATTCATCATCTTGAACAATACACATTACCTTTCGCAATTCTTGTTTGTTTGTCGTAAAATGTTATTGTGTAAGACCGAGAGCAGTTACGTGCTGCACTAATTTAAATAAAAATCCACTACTAACATTTAAAATTAATATTTATAAATTCAAATTGACACTGTATCAATTATATTATATTAAAAGTAATTTTCCTACATTCTTGATTTTTCTTTTTATTTGAAATGCGCTGGTTTCCATTTAAATAAGGATTTGAGTGGAATGACTTGTTATTTTGGTAATATATAACTTCAAATTACCACATTGGAAGTTCACAAGAAGATTTTCCAATAAAAATATTAATGGTGAGGAACGAATCAGTTGTTCCCACATAAACAACTGATGCAAATACAAAATTGCAATCTTACTTGGATTATTAAAATAAAGAATTAATCTAATGTGTGTGAATATAGAAGGAAGAGCAAGGTCTAAGGTGAAATGTTATCTGCAAGCATTATTACAAATAATGTATAGCTTGTCAAAAAGTAGGATAAGGTTAAATTTAAAGTCAAGCATAATCTCATTAATTTCTTCATCTTCATTGTTTGCTCTCCCAAGTCAAAGAGAGGAAAGTTAAATTTATGTTGGCGCGGGGGAGACACAAGTAATATGGAGGTTGGTCCGTAAACCCATAAGCTGGATGAGGAAGACAAGAGTTGAGTTTTCCATAGGGAATGATGTAATTCGGTGTACCTATTTCCCTCCTTTTACATAAATTTACTTTATGTTTTCTTTGAATCCATCTTGTATTTCAGTTAGTGTTGTATATCTATTATTTTCCCCGTTTGTTTCGCAGATTTTATTAATTTGTTTCTATAGAGCGTGTCAAGGTGACTAGACAGCGTGGAGAGGATAGGTTTTCCTTTCCTGCTAGAAATTTCGCTCCGACGTTGCCAGTTCTATGCAACGGGCGATGGTATAAGTTGAGTGAAATAAACGAAAAGCAGAAGCTTCCAATAAGTTAATGTTAAAATAATGAGAGATTATAGTTAAGCTGTCTATATCACAATAGCCGGATTTGTTTGTGTGTGATCGGTGCGATCTTTCTACAGAAAACTGTTGTGGAGACATTCGGCATAGCAGTTTGCCATAAGGCCCTGTACTGTCTAATCGCCTTGAGACGCGGATGTGTTGAGTGTACTTTAAATGTATTTTTATTGCCGTCTCATCTCTCCTGTAGCTTCCTTTCTTGTAGTTGTTCTTTGTTTCGTCTCTACACTATTTTTATATTCTATACCCATTAATATGAGTTTTCCTATTGGTGCTTCGAGGGAAAATAGTATCCGATGTCATCCTTTAATTGCAGAATAAATTTTTGATTACATACTATGCTGACAAACGGAACTATTACATTCGTGTATCTTTGTGAATACAAAACCTTGTAAAGACTTTGTTTTTGTCTTCTCTGCAAGTATCACTTTGGATTACGGTATTACCATCCCCACTACGTGCTTGATTGCTTGAAGGTATCACTAAGGTATCAATTTTGTAGATTTGGATAAAGCTCGCTCGGATTTACTTGGGTATTTAATTTTTATATCCCATTTGGTATCCTTAGAGTTGTGCTGTTTTCTTAGACTTTTCCTATGGTGCCTCTGCTCGCTTTAAGATGGGATTGGTTTCGTTTTTGTTTCTAATTGAATTAAACGTTCCATTTTTTGTGATTGATTATGTTTATTGGGGAAATATAAATTAGTTCCCTATTTCACGCATGTACTCAGATTCGAAATGCACATTGTCATATCTCAGTCGAGAATTTCTTTGATTTGTCACCAAATTCATTTCCAGTGTGCATCAGTCAACCAAAATTTAATTAAAAACCCTCTAAGAAGCTTCTGATGTTATTTCTAGTAGTCCATCATACATTTTTTCGTTAAGATTCAGCGAAGTTCATTAAATGTCAATAGATAACTCTGTTTGTTTTCATATAATCTCATTGAAGTATTAAGCATTAAAATTATGATTTGTAAAAATAGAAATTTGTCTGAAAAGTTTCGAATGCTTGTGTTAGAAGTCGTAATTAAATAGATTGAGAACAAACCAAAACTCACAACCTCCTTTGAGTCTTGGTTTGTGCTAATTATTCTGATTCGCCTTTTGGAGTTTTTGGCGCACTTACTGACTTGCGATTTAACTTGTTACAAAGCAAACTATTTTTAGTAATACTGTAGTGTAAGGACTCTTGTATAATGTGTAAGTTGTGACCATTGATGCATATTTTGTTGAAGCACGTTGGGAACTTTTAAGATTTAAGGAAAATTACTAGTAATTACTATAACCAAACCAGTTATGGAGGTCCAACAAAGTAAGTCTATATCATTTTATATTGGTTGTAGTACTTACAGATCATATTATATTACTTTAACTAGACTAAGATGGATGCTGCGAATGAGATTCATCAGATTTCTTGAAACATGTAATAGCCAAAGTGTTTTTCCAAAAGTAACCTTCAATTTCAGACAATCTCTTATTTAAAGTTTCGGGAACAAACAAAAATGTGAACAAAGCTCCAATAAGGGCAAACAACGCGAACAAATATTGAACATTGTGTATACCTCCAAGCGCATCTAACAGAAATGGGTAACTGTAAATTGAAACAAATGAGAAGAAGTATAGGAGACCCTGAGCAAGAGTCGACGCTAAACCGCGTATGTTTAGGGGAAAAATTTCTCCCGATAATGCAAATGGTACTGCCATTACGCCTACTGTAAAACCAATATATATTGTTAACATGGATAAAGGGACCCAAGTGTTTTCGGTAACACCTAAAAATATTATGTAATTAAATTTAAGTCGGGTAAAATTTACCATCTTTAATCCATTTGGTGTATAAGCCCGAAATTACCATTGAAACAGCCATGCCAATAAAGCTAATCACAAGAAGAGGACGTCTGCCACATCTCTTCATCACATATGCAATAAGAAGCGATACTCCTAAACGGCCGATTGACATGTAAGTTGAAGCTAAATACGGATTAACTGGTGTGCCGGCTTCCTTTTAGTGAAATTTTTAGAATTTGTTCTATAGCGAAAGTGAAACTTACGTTAAAAAAGATAATGGTGTTCATTAAAAGTAAAATAACTCCAGAAAGCTGTTGGAATAATAGTACCGTCGTTAAAATCGCCATAGGCTTATAAACGGTTGGTAAAAAAATAATTTTCCAATTTCTCTGACTTTCCATACGTTTTTTATTATCTTCTTCTTCTTCTTCTTTAAGTTTCGATATCTCCGCTTGCACGATTTGATTAATCTGTAAGAATTATTCTTAGTAATACACGTAAAAAACACGGATAATTACGAATTCTTTGTCACCCGATTGAAATTTATTTAGCCATTTAAGCGATTTCACAGCTTCATCTGTGCGATTTCTTGAAACTAACCAAGAAGGACTAAGTGGTAGACTATATAGCAGGCCTATAGATACAGTACCATAAGCACAGCTCATCCAAGCAATCATATCCCATGAGACGAAATATCCCAAAAGGTACGTTAGAAGTGTTCCTAAACCCCACAAGTAGAAATGTACACGATGGCTATATCTGATAATTACCGAGTGTAAATAGCACAATTGGCAACCCTAATAAGGTCCCCCTTAAGTTTGGTGAACTAATCTCGGATATATAAACAAAAATGGACGCTATTTGGACAACTAAAATTGTACGTGAGTTTAGTTAAATGTAATAAACATAACTAAGCAAACCTAAACCAACACCATTTAGCACTCTGCCAACGATTATCATGGCGCTTGTGGTCGCCATTGCTATTACTGCATATCCAATAAAGTGCGGGATTATCGTCATCTTTAAAACCCACAATCTTCCAAAAAAATCTGTTGCAAACCCAGAAAAAATGGCAAATGAAGGGATTACGATATTAACGCAGTTAACTAAAATGTTTTAACAGTGACTGTTCCAATACAAACATTCTACCTATCCACAACTCTTCCGTATTGGTAACATTGATGGCACCAGTACCATTTTTAAGTTGCGGGATGAGAACCGCCGAGTAAGCCACACCAATACCCACACACATGTAAACCATAGAAACAACAAAAGCTGCGTAAATCTACAAAACTTCGATACACCTTTTGTATACATTTTAACAGTTTATAAATTACTTGTGGAAGATATACTTTGAATTTATCCAATTTGATACCGACCATCTTCAACAATACGCATTACCTTTCGAAATTTTTATTTGTTTGCCATAAAATGTTGTTTTTTAAAAACGCGGTTTTTAAATAAGCAGTCACATGTTGAATTAATTTAAATAAGACTCATTATTAACGAAGTTGATGCGTGTAATTGGTCTTAACAATTGATAATAAACGCTATTGGGTGTTTAGACCTTGCCAGGAAATTAAATGTATTTTTTATTATTCAATATTTCGCTAATGACTTATTAGCCTCATCAAGAATATAAAATTAATTAATTGAACGTAGGCTTATGGATAGGAACCGTATTACGACGGTAATTAATTATTAGATTAATAAATTTAATAAGATGTTAATCCTGTCACTAGCTGATTGTAATAATTAATTACCGCCGTAATGTCGTTACGGTTCCTATCCATAAGCCTACATTCAATTACTTCATTTTATATTCCTGATGAAGCGAATATGTGATTAGCGAAATGTTGAATAATAAATATATGTAATTGCCTGGCAAAGCCTGATCACCCAATAACATTTATTATTATGTATTTATAAATTCAAATTAATGCAGTAACAGTTCCATTATATTAATAACAGGTAATTTTGCGATAATCTTTATTTTGAAAATAATTCAACGCGTTTCAACACTATTACCCTTGAGAATGGCGTGTTTTGAAATGCGTGGGATTTATATTTCCAATGAACGAATCAGTTAATCACATATAAACAACTGATGACAATATAAAATTGCAATCTTACTTGGATTATGAAAATAAGGAATTAATGTAATGTGATATACAGGGTGTCCCACTGCTCCGTAATCGGTCGATAACTCAATGTGGGTTGAAGATACAGAAAAAAGTGTCAAATAAAGGTTGCTTTGATTTGAATTGAGCATCTTTTAAAAATATTCTTATATCTACAGTATGTTGCATTTTCACCTGGCAGGGAAATGTCACTTTTTTTAAATGGCACACCCTGTATTTTTTTCCCTTCATGTATCGACCAACCATATTTATATATAAAATATATCACGCCTGAAATTTTTTTTGATATTGGATGTGCGGTTGCCAAGTTATTAATTATTTTGTCAAAATTTTGTACAATTCAAGGCCGGACTATAATATTCATAACTAAGTTATTCTTCAAAAAAGGAAAAATTTATTTGACGAATAATATTACCCTAATGTCATGTTACTCTACAAAAACTAAGTGATTAATCTTATACGGAGTGTTTAAAATGAGAATTCAGAATTTGTGAACTTTAAATAGAATTTATACTAATATTTCAAATGGAACACCCTGTATTTTTATTTACCATCAGATTCTCGACAAAAAACCCTATTCAACGGTGTATTATTTCCTGGAATTACTTTTTGTACTTTTGTTAATATTTACGATTTTTAAAACTTCACGTAAAAAAAATTTGTGATAAGTAATTTTAGTTTAATTATTATTACAAAATACAGTTTAAATATGTAGTTGGAATCAACGCAAACGAACAAAACTCAAGTCCTGTGACTATCTTAATTTCTAAATGATAACTTGGCAACCGCACATGGAATATCAAAAAAATTTCAGACGTGATATAAATATGGTTGGTCGATACACGAAGGGAAAAAATACAGGGTGTGTCATTTGAAAAAATTGACATTTTCCTGCCAGGTGAAAATGCAACGTAGTGTCGATATAAGAATATTTTTAAAAGATGCGCAATTCAAATCAAAGCAACTTTTATTTGAAACTTTTTTCTTTATCTTCAACCCACATTGAGTTATCGACCGATTACGGAGCAGTGGGACACCCTGTAGAAGGTAAGCAAGGTGTAAGATGAAATGTTATCTGCAGGAGAGTTTATTTTAATTAATTAATTGTTTCTTCTAAACCTATATCAGTTGAAATCATTAGTACCAACAGTTGAGTTTTTCATAGGGAATGTTTTCTTTGAATCACTAAAATGCGCACTTCCATTTTTAAGTGTTGTTGTATTTCAGTCAGTGTTGTTTATTAATTATTATTTTGCTATGGAATGTGTCCAGTTTGTTTCGCAATTTGTTTCTAGTGCACTTTAAATGTTTTTATTGCCGTTTCATACCTTCCTTTCTTATAGTTGTTCTTTGTTTCGTATCTATAGTATTTCATTTTCGATACCCATTAATATTTGCTATTGGTGCTTCGAGGGAAAATAGCATACGGTGTCATCCTTTAATTGCAGAATAAACTTTTATTGTTCTGTCATCACATGTCATGTCACACTGACTATCACATTCGTAATCTTAGTGAATACAAAACGCACAACCTCCCCTTGAGTTTTGGTTTGTTCTCAATCTATTGCAAAACCCCTTCGTGAAATTCGAACCCTCTCTGATTTACCTACTTTTCTGAGTTTTTGGCGTACTTACTGACTTGCGATTTAACTTGTTACAAAGCAAACTATTCAAATGTTTTTTTTATGCTAGCATCATAAACGGCTCTATTGATAACCAGAAATCGTTTATAATTTCCAGTTTTATTGCACCCGAGCAATAAAACTACCATAGAAACAACAACGCCTCTGACATATATGGTATTTACACACGACACATAGCAACAACCGTATCCAACAAAACGATATCGTTATTACATCAAACATTCATGCAAGTAGTCTGTTTCAAAAATGAAATAGCGGATACAACTCGTTATAATCTTGGTGTTAATTGCAACTGGGGAAATTTAGCGTGACTCGCTCGCTGCGCTCACTCGTACGTTAAACATTCTCTCGTGCAATAAACACCAAGATTATAAGCTTGTTGTATAATATACTATTAAAACAAATTAATTGGTTTTTTACGGTCATTTCAATAAACATCTTATGATAATCTAATCTGCACAAAACGTATTTGTTAATTCAGATGAAATGTTGCTAAAAAACGAATGCGTCAATCAAATCTATATGGATTTCAGATGGACTCAAATTAATTTCCTTATTTTTAAAGCAAAACCCCATATGCAGGACAGGCAAGGGGAAATATTTATTTTGTTTGATATTCAAACGCACTCAAATAGATTATGGAATTCCTATAATAAATTTTATTTCTAGGCAAAGGTATATAAAAGGAAGTTGGTTCCTGAATTAGATATTTTTACTATATACCGTCCTGGAAACATACATATTAAAGAAGTGATAAATAATCCTATAAGAAATTATAGTAAAGTAGATTATCACAACCACTGGTATGCTGCAGTAAGTAAAAAAAAAGCTAACAACTATAGACGATTCTGAACGATTCCCAAATTGGAGCAGTTGTAATTCAAGAATGGATTGTTTAAATTTGGATGAGTTCAATAACCTAAGATTGAAATTTATAATTTAAGACACAGGAATTTTTACACTATTATATGAAGGTATTTTATCGAAATACGTATAATTATAATATTACTCTAAGAGCTGAAGTTCTATAATTAATAATTATAGATTCCCTCCTCGCTTTTACTCTTTTATCGTCCAAATCCAAGAAATTTCAAAATATTCAAGTGTATGATTGGCTGCTCAGAAAAAAAGCAATTCCGGCAAAACTAAAAACATTTTACAATAGCTTTAGTCTAAATTGATTACAGCAAGTGTTCAACGTCTCACAAACGATTCAGTTCACGTTCTCATATTACCTACTTTTAAAGGTTGAGTGTGCCAAAATTATTTTTATTTGATAGAAAAAACATTTTACAACAAACCAACATGATCAGAACAACATCTGTAATTCATTAAAATGTCCTCTTTTACCTTTTTTTAAACACTATTAATCTTCAATTTGTCACAGAATTCAAATTCGTTGTGAATGTTGCTGCAAATTCTTTCTTGGTTGTATTATCTACCATTCGATAGTGGCAAGTGAAACATTGTTCCGGAACAGGAATAGTGTTTTGAATACATCATACATTTTTACAACATAGATTAAGAATTCGTGACCCTTTTACTAAAAGCTTCGCCTTATCCTCAATATAACGCCAAAACTAATCAAAATAGATGAAGTAGAACCCATAGATAGATGGGAAACTTCTAAATGCTTAATTTACAGAAAATCGTCTACCGTAAGAAACCGGTTCCTGGGATAGGTAATACATGTATTTATCGTCCTGGTCGACTCTACTTACACAGCGTTGTAAGTCGACCGGCTAATCTTTCTTTTGAGGAATTAAATTACAAACGATATTGGTATGATTCAGTAAGTATGATGTGTAACTTTCAATATGTGTAGAAAAAGAGCTGGAAATGTGTGAAAAAAATTTAGAACTTGGTAAAAGCAACTGAAAGTTAACTAGTTTTCTTTTAGATTTTTGTTTGGATTTGGAAATATAATTAGTCCCTTTGACTAGACTGTGCAAATACAGGTGGTTCCTACAAGCCCATGCGAAAGGATAGTCGCGCTATATTAAATTTTGAATTGGTGCCTTTGCTTACTCATTTGAATCTAATTTTCCATTTCAAGGTTGTGAGATGATCATGTAAATTATAGAAAACGCCGGATTCATATTTTCTAGTTTAGTCACTTTCACAGGTGATCATGCAACGTTAGACAAAAAAATCATTCAAAGATGTTTCTTGGGATAGATAACAGAATAACAGTATATTTATTTACTAGGTGGTCTTTCTAATGCACGCATCACATAAGTTGAAAACCTTATTGTTCCATTATATTGTTCATAATTTTTAAATGGGACAATCACTGCAGATTCAAATACCGGTTATCTTACGAGGAAAGTATAAGTTAAAACTAGAAACCATCGTGTTTAACTAAAGGACATTTATTTATTCAGCCTCGACGACATGAGCACACAAATAGCTTGACCTGTAGCTTTGCAAAAGGTTCTTCTCCGATTAAGCGACCATAAGTGGTTATTCTTACATTAGGATTTCATATTTTCTAGCTTGTCAATAAATAAGCAAATGAACGCTAAAGACAGTTAGTCCATTTTTACTTCCTTATTTTTCTACTGCAACTTTCCATTATTAGATTTTCAAACTTCTGGGCATATAATTCACACCCTAATCGAAATTTTGTATTCTCATCTTATCAACAATTTTCAGCATTTAATTTGCATTTACCAAGTATCGAGCGTGAAATGATTGAAACGTTTCGATCTAACTTTCTATGCACTTGTATATTGTAGCATCCTACTATCCCAAATGCGTCTCAAATTTTAATAATGTTGAGGAATTAATTTCTTTCGCAGATCACATAGTTAGTTTATGTTGTAATGCTTAACCAGCTGTTAATGCTTTGAGTAATAAAACATACTCACGTAAAGTCTCTCCCACTAAGTTAAGCGCTTGTATACTATATTTAACATAAGCAAAACAATCCATGTATCATTTCTGCTGCACACAATTAAGTATTCCCACCATTGACTCGTAAAAGCTCACTGACGTGAACACTTTATTTTACAGAGAATAAACTATATCGGGAATTCGATACCAGACTACAGTTATCTGTATAATACCCCTACATACTATCATAGTGTAGTTGGACGCCCGTCCAGGCTGTATTATGATATATTGGGCTACCCTCGTTGGTCACGATACTGGTATCGTTATTGGTATGATCTTCCGAGCAGTCGGTATTCTGATTATTATGATTCTAATATAATAAGTTATTCTCGACAATGGCCATCGTATTGGTATAGATGGTACTTAAATTACTGGTCACCTTCAAAAACATGGTTTGATAATAGCCTTTCTCACTTATCTCTAAAATATCCTCCATTAACATGGTACAATTATGATTATCCCTATTGGTCAAAATATCGGACCAGTTATAGCTTGCCTTATTACTGGACTCCTTATTATAATTGGTCTCGTTACTGGAGGTCGGCATGGAATAACAGTTGGTATCGTTGGTACGATTTAGTAAGTATACACACATAGAAAATGTCGTCTATGTTTAATTATACTGTACTAATAGTAGTTAAACATTCGTTACAATGCTGTGTTTTTAATAAATTAATTCAGCACTGCGGCGATTATGGCTATTTTAACTGTGATCGAAACGTTTCGGTCTGTTTTCGCTTTGCATCATTAATTTATGTTATAATTTTATCGATTTTTTTACAGTTTTTTCCACCTCTTAATTTTTGCAGTAACCAAATCACTTGATGGTGGTATACAATTTAATACTTTCGTTATACTACTATTAAGACAGATTCTAATTTTACGGAGGACTTCAGAGTCGTAATAGTTTTCTGTTTTTTATTTTCTAATTTGCCTATATAAATATGTGAATTTTAAATTTTAGACTTTCAATGATGAAACAAGTCGTATTCGTGCTGATGCAGCTGGACTTTTGAAAAGAGTTCATGCTCCTACTGTTCGTTCGCCTTTGTCGTTAGTCCCTTATAATACCAGGTAAGATAATACAATTAACACATTGTTTTTACGTTACTAAGCCGTTTTACCATTTATTCACTGCAGTCGTTATATGTCATTTTAGATCATTTTTAGTCATAACGCATGCGAATAGAATTATCATTACAAGTCAAAAGACATAAAAATTCATGTTCAATAGGAATTAATATTACAACTGTAGGACATACGAAAACATGTTAATTTTTAAATTAAAATGGAAATACACTATATGTCATAAGAAATTGAATTGAAATTAAAATTGAATAATTGTAATTGACCCTTAGATACCAGTTAATAGAGGAAATGGTATGATAACAAGTAAATTAAATGGCTAGGTTATTTTAACACCTAAATAAGTAAACGAGTGGTTAAGTTCTACACATTTAGTTATAACTATTTAAAAAATTAAATTTCATTTTTTTTAAGGAAAAATGAATTTACTTTTCAAATAAACATAACAAATTAGTTTATGTTGACATCAAATAAGCATTTAAATTCTTATTTAAACTTTAAATTTATTATTTTGTTTACCTTAAAGTTGTTGTAATAAAACAATATTTGCAGTAGAACTTAAATTGTAATATATAAAATCATTTTTATGGTAATTTAAAAGATAAATTTAATTTTGTTAATGAAAAATATACTTTCGTTCAGGTAAATTCTTAACTTTTCAATAAGGAGCAATAGGTTTTATGTGTTTTTTTTCGTAATTAGAATGAAAATATGTAGAAAATTTTAATTAAGAATAAAAATTGCATTCTTCTTAACGAAAATAGCGTAATTTTCATTATCCCAAGTGACATGGAAATAGATTTGAATTAAAATGGCAGATTAACGTCTAAAGTGAATAAATGGTAAAACGGCTTGCCATATACTAATGATACCGAGTATCTTTTTTAATATCAATCATCAACACTGGTACTTTGCCTTTTCATTCACTTTGTCTGCAATATCTTTTTTCATTACATTATCTGAAATATTGC
Source organism: Pyrocoelia pectoralis (assembly GCA_036250285.1). Classification (NCBI taxonomy): domain Eukaryota; kingdom Metazoa; phylum Arthropoda; class Insecta; order Coleoptera; family Lampyridae; genus Pyrocoelia; species Pyrocoelia pectoralis. The sequence goes on from CM070075.1 coordinate 14,802,876, forward strand.
GTACATGTCTGTTTTTATATTTCTTGAATGATTTATTTAATTCCACATTTCGCTTATTTCACTTTTAGTTATTGTTCTCGACAACTTGATCACGGTTCCTGTTTATTTCATGCATAACTTATTAGTTATTACAAGTGAATTTCAAAATTGTTTTTCGTACATGTATACTTTAGCCCTACCGATAGATATGAAATTAATCATCGTAAATAAAACTTCTCGAAAGTTGTTTATCATCTTTCCCATTTCGTTAGAATCTCGACTTTATTTTATTTACTGAAAGCTACCTATTGTTTTTCAACGAAAGTCAGAAAACAAGGTCAAAAGGTTATAGACTGTAGAGGTCAATATCAATGTTGAAAATAAGTCTGACTTTATTTTGTAAATTGACCAAGAACTGTTTTGACATATGATATTAGATATTATCTAAAATTACGAATGGAGCTGATCTGATGTTATACAATTGGGGAAATTTTTACTTCTTATTTTTAAACGTCGGAGATTCCTCAGTTAATTTTACACGCTTTACGGTGTGAGATAATCCGTAATTACAAGAGATACTCATAGTGCAAAGGAATTTAATGGAATTCTAGAAACTTGAGATGCACACGTCGTTGCTATTATCGATAATCCATCCCTTTTAAATTACATCTCGTAAGCTTTATGTGTAACTCATTATGGTGGCACCCATTATTCTGATAAATGTGACATCTTATAAGTATTCTCACACTCACTGTGATCTATTTTCTTTAAAATAGACTTGCTTTATGTTTTAGGTACTCAGAGCCAATTTTATCAAGCAGAATCACTTCTGATGATTATATCTATAAAATGTTAAGCACATCTCCTCATAATGCAAAAATTCAATACACTACATATTATTCCGAACCGATAAAGAGATTTTTAGGTAAGTGAGATAAATGAAAATATATGTGGCATGCTTTCCATTTAGAGTGAAAATTGGAATATTCTATAAATAGCGTAATAACAGTTTTAATTTTATACATACTGAAAATTCATCCTTTAACATTAATGGAATGTACAACTGCATACCATAAACGTTCATATCAAATACTCCATTCCTCTTTAGTGATGAGCATAGCAAGACCAAGACCAAGACCGTGCCAGTCTTGGTCTTGGTCTTGGTCTTGCAAACTTAGTCTTGGTCTTGGTCTTGCACCAGTCCCGTTAGTGTTGGTCTTGGTCTCGATCTTGCACCACCGAGTCTTGGTCTTGGTCTTGGTCTTGCTACAAGAGTCTTGCATTCTTGCATTTATATGACAATAGCAGACTGAAATTTCAGTAAACAGATGTTGGAAAATGACGAATTTGCTTTTTTTGAAAAAGAGCTATTTATAAGCTCGAAACGTAAAAAACTTTAAATGTGACGTACTACTTATTTATAAAGTTAAAAAATTTTAATAAATGGTTTTACTTCTCCTTAAGTAATAAAAATATAAATAGAAGAAACCTCCACTCTGTTCAAAATATCAAAATAATAATAATAATAATAAAGCAGGCTTGACCTGAGTATCGAAAGAAACCGAAGTACATAATACCCAGCAAACACATTTATATATAAAATACATATAATTTATATAAAACTGGAAGAAAAATAAGATATATTTAATGTCAGGATGTCAGCAATTTTCAAAATAATATATATGTCTATTAGATGTAAATTCTTCTACATGAATTTATATACGTTTTATGTATATTTTATGTAATATTTACACAAAAAATATTAGCTGTAAAAGCGTTCCGATGACCAAAATGGCAGCTACTCGAGCATAATGTAATTATTATCAATGTAAAAAATTATTTAAGCAGTTCCATACAAAAAATGGAAAAACTACATTTTACGTGCAACTGTACTTTTAATTATATTTAACTTAATTCTTGCACGAACCCGTTTTTACCTGAACTGAAAACCGACAGTCTATTATCATATACTTGCTTGAAAAGTGTCCCTTAACCGGATTCGAACGTTTGGGAGTGGGCGTTGCAAATTCCGAAATCCGACATGTGTTTTCATTGTCTCCAGCATTGTACCACTGCGCTAATCTGTAACATCCCTTTTTTTTATTTCGTACTTCGTAACTTTGCGCTGTTTCGCGTTATTAGTTTAAATTTTGTTTGATTTTACCGTTGAGTGAAGTCTTATTCAATAATTATACCTATCTTTAACTTTATGTTAAAATTGACCAGGATTTAATATATTTTATATTATTTATTTTCTATATAAATTAGACGCATTTTAGTCGATACAGATCTAATATTAAAGGTACGTGAACTACAATTTTTGGCGTTGTAGAAAACACGCGCGTTCGATAGAAATAGAAACGGACTTTATTTTCGACCATACAATATAATTATGTAATCATAATTTCTAATTATATTTACAGAAGGCATACATAAAAATAAGTAATATTACATAAAATATTTTACATATAACATACATAAATTTAATCATGTAAATATGACAGCACATGAATTTCATGAGTGATATGTAATTATCTATATGTATATATTATATGAATTTCTGTATACGGAATATCCGTAAGTTTCTATACTATTATGTAAAATATACGTAATTGTGTGACATACGGTTTATATAACTTATTAAAGAATACTTACGTACTTGATATATAAGAAAGCATATGTAGGGGTATTTACTTCAATTTTACATATGTTGTATGTATATTTTATATGTGTGTTTGCTGGGTAATAAGAATTATATTTATTCGCCAAAAGAACAAGTGCTACAATCTAATTAATTTCGATAAAGTAAGTGTATTCATACCACATTGTGCAGTTAAATAAAATGAGCACACGAATTGTATTTACACGTTTCTTTCATGACGAAATTTTCGTCCACCTAAAGTACACATTTACGTATAGCAAGACTGCAAGACTCTTGCAGGTTTGGTCTTGTTCTTGTCCAATTCTTGTAGACGTGGTCTTGGTCTTGCACATTCAAGTATTGGTCTTGGTCTTGCAAATTCAAGTCGGTCTTGGTCTTGGTCTTGGTCTTGCAAAAAGACCAAGACCAAGACCAAGACTGCAAGACCAAGACCAATATTGCTCATCACTATTCCTCTTGTTCAATTTTGTGTAAAGAACACTTTTACGAAATAAAAGCTCTGCGGCATTGTATTTCTAGTTGGTTGCACTTTTTATTGCACGCTTTATCCATTTTCCCATTAACTCACATCAATGTCTTATGTAATATTCAATTTCAAATGGCCGCACTTTACTGTACATTTCTGTAGAATAATTCATTTTCCAAAAATGAATTGAATTTTTTACAATTTAAAATGCCATTCAGAATTTAACCATTCATATACGCTTGTTACATCATATAAATATGGCATTAAATTCTAATTTAAAGTCTTTAAACTTTTATTATATCATAACAGCTTGAAGGGATTCCGTTTTATCTTTATAATTAAGGCTTTTAGTTTGCTTATTAAAATACGCCAAAGGCACTGCTGTATTATAGCTTTACGAAAACGATTATTTATTTGATAATTTCATAGGGCCAAGTCATCTAGCTGCAATAACATATTCTGGTGGTAAAGGTTATGGACGTAGACCTAACCATATTACTTTAATTCTAAATGATCCCGTCAAGAATGACATTCAGCTTTTAAGCTACTACATTAATAAGTTCCGGAATGAGAAAGCTTTGATGGCTAAAGAGACAGGTACCGAAATACTTTAGGTTAAAATTTTGTTTTTGTGTGGCTTTTATGAAATCTGAAACGTTAACAACAAAATACTGACGTAAATATTTACTATAAATGTGCTTTCATAGTTGAATAGCCTACTATGTTGCACTTTACCGCTAACGTACACAATCGTGACAGATTTTCATTATAATCTCCTGAAAATTCTTTGCGAAGTAAGAGATTTTAGTATTGATCGATTTAGTAATACGACACTAAAAGTTTAGAAATGAGTTCAGATCCTAGGGAAATTTGTAGTAATGCAAAAGTACTAATATTTTGCATTCAAGCTTTGTATGTGTTAAATTACCGCTTCCACACTATAGAAACACAAATTAATTCAAAGAGGTGTGAATTTTTCAAGTTTTAAGTTTATGTGTTGGTTAGAATGCCTTCATGTCAAACGATTTTGAAACCGCTTCAACGCAGACTGGACAACTTTATTTCTTTCCATTTCTCATCGATTTTAACAAAGTAAGTATTTGTTTGTGCTACAGAACATTAACGATATTTTTATGTTCTTGCTACGTTCAACCTTTTTCCTCTTTCAATAAAAGAGTCTTGAAAGGCATTTCTCCAAAAATGAATTTTATGACATGTAAAAAATTTGTTGCCAAATTGGCCGTTTTTTCCCAAAATATTAATCATCAATCGCAATTGTCCATAATGCCATATTCAAGAATTCAAGTAATTAGCGCGGTAGAATAGAAACCTGGAAAAATGTCGATTAGGTCATTCTATACTTTCTATCGTTTGATTAAATATTATATCACTTGTTCAATTAGAACGATGCTCTTAGAATTCTTGTAGCTCTTACTTGAATAATCTTTCCCAGCGTTTTTCACTTTTGTGTCACACTGCAACGATTACCTTTTAATAAAAGATGATAAATCTGGGCAATAGGGCGAATGCTCAAAAAACTCTCCATTTCTTTTGTTGCAGTTTTTCTTTTGGAAACCGATCATTGTCTTGGATCAAAACGACACCACTGAAAAACATTCCCGGACGTTTTCGTATTATTGTTTGACGAATTTTGTTCAGAGTTTCATTGTAGAGACTTGCATTAATATTCACATTTTTAAACTCTATCAGCAAGAGTCCTTCATGGTCGGACAAAATCACCTTGACTATAATAGAGGGTTGTGCTTTAAACTTATTTCATAGTGGTGAATTTAAAAATTTCCATTGCTACTGGTTCAAAATGATAAGTTTCGTCACCAGCAATTATGGATAAGACAAAAGCATTACCATTTTGGGTGTACTCCCATGTTTGTTGAAAAAACAAGCCCATTCACAAACATTCGTCCTCCACTCCGCACAAACTTAGGTGTAACGTCAGCATGGGTAGGTTCTAAACTCAATCTAACATCTTTCAACCAACTTCAAAGAGTTGGTTACTAAATTCGTCCGGATGTCTGTGTGTCTGTGCGTTGGTCGATGTTACATGGTTTAGAAAGGTGTAAGTGGTGTCATCTTATAGAAAATTCTTCACTCATTCCAAATCGCTGGTAAATTTTTTGATCGGATCACCCGTTCGCCGTCGAGACGCCATTAAAGTCCAAATATACACCCTTTAATATCTCGAGAACAACACATCCAATTACAAAAAGAAAAAATACGTTTCCTTTATTTTTTGAAACCTATTGAGTCATGATACGTAAACATCACCCTCGCCCCCCTGTGGGGTGGAGCAGGGGGGAGTTTTGAAAACTTAAATGGGAACAACTATTTTTGATTGTGTAACGTTTCGTCCATTCCATTTCGTCCACTGGCCGCTACGTCCACTAATTCTTTCGTCCACCGCCTTCCAATTCCATTAATTCTTTTGTCCACTGGCCGCTACGTCCACTAGTTCTTTAGTCCACCGCCCTCAAAATCCATTAATTCTTTTGTCCACATCCCTTAAAATCCACTAATTGATTGATTATTATTAGGTCAAAAAAAAGACCTACGTCTTAATATTAAAAGTATTTTTAGGTTAAAAAAAAACTTAAGAGGTCCTAACAACGATTCAATATGCTTCGCCCCCATGTACACAGAGAGGTCCGCCCTCACACGAAGGTTTTTACAATGGTCTTCTTACAACATCTGCGCTTTAATTTTCTAAATATATAAATACACAAACTTTTAAATATCCTTTGTAATAAATGTTTATTATAAAACTTGTATTTATTTTGAGTGGACAAAAAATTGGTGGAGTTTAAAATCAGTGAAAGAAAAAGCCGGTGGAAGTAATAATAAGTGGACGAGAAGTGGAGTGGACAACATGACCCACACCCCCTATTTTTTATTACACTTTTGGATTCTCCATAAAAAACGATCCTCAAATTGCAAATTTCGCAGCCAATTGCAACTCCTTTTATGGTGGTGGAAAGGGGGAAAGAAAAACAATGACTCATTTGTGCAGAATCCGGGATGCTTGTGTCTGAGGTGGGGGGGGGGGGGGGGTAGTTACATACACACATATGTGCCATAATTAGTTACGAATTCTATAAGAATTTGCGCCTTTTGATACTTGTTTAAATTTGATTTTCTCTAACCAGCCCTCCCAGGCTTGTTGTTTATTGATGCAATGCGCAATACACCAAGCGAGTTTATCATTCGTCCTCTCTTTTCTCTATTTTTGGTACAGTTGTATTCCTAATATTTGCATTTCCGTATACCTACTGCATATAACAATGGAATGAACTCAGCTTGGACTGATTCCTGACATTTCAAAATCACAACACTGAACGTTTCTATTAGATACCAACAACGTAAACTGAACAGTGTGACAGTTAGAAACACTCCTAATGTTGCAACACGCCAGTTGAATGGTTACAATTGTTTCAAATTTAAACTTGACAAAAGTTGTTTTTCAATATTGAACAACTCTCAAGGTTTTATTCACTTTTCTTAGAAATAAACTTCTTTTTAACTGCTCTTCTGTAATTTTCACTTAAAGTTTTATTTGTTGTATATAAAACAGTAACAAAAGGATCTTCGACAATAAATTTCATTTATTAATTCAATTTTCAGTTATATAAAGCACCAAAAGCTATTTATATTTTATTGACACAATAGGATATGTTTGCGATATTCAGGACTCATTCAAAACTTTTCATTTTATGTGCTTTAAAGTTTCGTATAGCGGGTAAAAAGTATCGAATTGAATGGAAAAAAGTCAAATACACCCTTGTCGTTACAAGGACGATCTCCGTAATCTAATAATACATTAAGCGAAAAATTGAAAGGTACACTCTTATCTAGAAATTGGAAGAGAATATAATTTTAATGTATTGAAATCGTCACAGAGATTTTTGAAGTCACACCAGCAGGAAATTGCATTCATTGCACTTGGGCTTGATTGTTTGTTTTTTTATTTCGAGATACGATACGGTGCGTGGTAAGCTTTCTTCTTCAGTAAAGCAATCGGTTGCACGAGGTGTACTCTGCATTTTCCGTTTTATCATTTCGCAGAAGTTCGTGAAATCAAATTCGCTTTAAATGGTTAAGGTAGTTACCTCAGTATTGAAGTGTTAACAGTTCAGATCTCAAGCTTTTCTAAATATTTGTGGTCTTTGCATTAAATCAAAGCTTTGCTTTAAGCCAACTCTTTGCTTTAACAGCTTATACATTAAAGTATATAACATCTAAATACATTAATATTCCACTTCAAATCTTTACGACGCGTTTTACCAGGCCGGCCGTGCTGATTTTTGGATCACCAGCAGTTTATACTTAACGTGCACGACAAATAAAATACGATTTGTTTATAACTTATACCATATTGTCTTAATGACTGTGCTTATTATGTGGATTTTCATTGCAGACGAGAAAGTTGAAGAAAAAGAACAACCTTCAATTACAGCCGCCTAAACGCTTATACGGCATATATACGACATATATTTTGTTTAAAATGTTTGAAATGGCTATTTTTATCCAAAAATCACGTCACTGCCTTATTGTTGTGAAATGCGAATTACTTAAAATGCTGAAAATTGCGTATTTTTATTTTTGTGAAAACATGTATTGTACAGATAACTCGTTTTCTGTAACAGATTAGTTCTAATACCGTTTTTGTGACAGTTTTATATGTTAACAAAAGTTGTAAGTGCAAGATTAACTTTCTCGAGCTTTTACTGCAGTTTATTATTGGATACTAACATTAATCGCACAAACAGCGGCCGATATATCGGGTTTGTGTTTTTCCAACAAATATGGCTGCTATTTGTGTGTATTGGTCTGAACCTCACTAACATATAGATATCAGTTACTAAACGTTTTTCTGTACTGTACATGTTTATGTTTACCTTCTTGCTACTTCTGTTATATTTAATAAAATTTATTTTCCTAGGGTTCTCTATTTCTTTTCTCCTTAAGTCTCCTACTTTCCTCTTCTAAATGTTTAGTGTAGGTTTTTGCAGCATGATTTTTTTTGAAAACATTACTTTTGTATTTTTGTTCACCGTCCAGTGTGATGTTTGCTAACTTAAAATATAATGAAACAGAAGATTAATACCAGAATTTAAAGTCATCAACTGATTAAACAAATTCTTAAAATTCGATATATCTCAACTACAGTGGGAGCCTATTTTCAAACAAAGTAAGTTTAAATTAACTAAAGAATCAAGCTTAAATAAATAACTAAATAATAAAAGAATAATTTTTTTAAACAGCGAAACGCTAACTAACATCAAATTAATATATGTATGTACCTATCAATAGAGAAGGTACAACTGAAGTATTTACAGGACCACTATCTCCTGCACGCCCTTCACGTCATTTCTCCAAAGTATCACAATTACCAGATCCAGTTAAGGAAGAAAAGAGCGACCCATCAGACCGCTCTGCAATACGTATGGCAAAACCTTCCAAGGAGGACGTCGAAGCTAAGCTCAAGCGACAAAAAGAAATAGCAAGGCTTGCCGAAGAGAAGTATAAACATTGATCAAACTTACATATATCTAAATGAAACTTCTTAGGACACTGGCCGAAGAAGCGGCACGTAAAAAAGCTCAAGCTCTGAAAGAAGAAGCTGCAAGGAAAGCAGAAATTGCTCGCCAAGAAGAACTCGCCGCTCAAGCAGCAGCTGAACGCGCTGCTGAATTAGAGCGAAAAGCAGATGAAGCTAGACAAGAGGAATTACGTAGACAGGTTTGTACACATCTCTTATTTATACCAGCCCATAGAATGATAATGTCCTTGTAGGCTGAACTTGAAAGGAAACGTCAAGAGGAGGAAGAAAATGCCCGTCTAGCAGAAGAACGAAGACTAGCTGAGCTCGCTAAAGCAGAAGAAGAGAGACAACAGCTACTTCGACTCGAAGAAATTGCGCGACAAGCTGAAGAAGAACGAGAACGGGAATTGGCACGTCAAGCTGAGGAACTAGCGGAATTGGCGAGACAAGAGGCGGAACTTGAAGAGCAAGCACGCAAAGAAGCCGAAGCATCGGCTCTAGCGAAACAACAGGATGAATTAGCAGAGCTGCAACGACAAGAAGCCGCATTATTAGAATTAGAAAAACAGGAAAAGGAATTGGCTGAATTAGCTAAACAGGAAGCAGAACTTGCGGAATTAGCTAAACATGAAGCTGACCTAGCTAAGCAGGAAGCTGAAATTGCGGACCTGGCTACACAAGAAGCCGAATTGGCCGAGTTACAATTGAAACAGTTAGCAGAATTAGATGCACTTGAAGCAGAAGCAAAGGCGTTTGAACATACTTTAGATGAAGAGGGACCTACGGAAGAGTCACCGGCACATGCTGAGGAAACTGAAGAATGCCAGGAAGAGCATCCATATCCTACTGCAGACGTGGAGGAGGAACATCACGAAGATTACGCTGTACAGGAACCTGAAGTGGAACCGCAGGAGGAAGAGCAAGAAGAAGAATAACATGGACCACTAGATTTGCATGATACCCATAACCGCTACTTTTATAATTTAATACTTTTTGCATGCATTTATATTTTATAATTTGTAAACAATTTTTGTACTTAATTTATTTAAAATAATTTTCAGGTGAAAACCCATTACCCATACATTTAAATGAAATCCTTCCCCACTCGCACATCTCATTTCCGCGGGTTCCACTTTTCCCACACACGATATTAATATTAATTTAACACATTATTATGAGTTTGTTGCATTTACTAATCATTTTTATTTTGCATTTAAATAACCTTTGATTTACTTATAATTTCATATAAACCTTTTAACATCTTTTTCTCTATTACTCGTTGTTGGTGAACTACACTGTTTCTGTTACGTTAAATGTGTTATTGTTATTATATTTTAACGTTGATCGTCAATTCATACTACTTCATTTTTTTACAAACAGTTAGTATGTTGTACAATGTATGTACCTATACTCTTTCAATAAATCTAATTAAAGAATTTGATTCCATTAAACATTAATGTAATGTGTTAATTAGTACTGATAATTTTACGGATGTGCACTGCACGAAAGCACTTCTCGTTCTCTTTGAACTAGTGCATCGGTGAAGACATTGGAAGGGAACGCAGTAATAACTGTGCATCGTGTCTTTTCTGCCAATTTCTTATAAATTTGAATTGAAATGAATACGAGGTGCAGCTAGCAAGATAAAGAAGAATAAATTGTGCTTATATCAGTGCAGTGTCGTGATAGATATTGCACGCGGTAAAGTATTAATTACTTCATGGTCTATGTAAAACTCAGCTAAAAATCTAGGCATACTATAGTCTATTCCATCTTACATGTCCCCTATCGGATTAAATGCTCCTAAAGCTATGGCAAAGTAAAACGTATATGGTAACGTTTTCTTCCTTATTACGCTTACCTACCATTCAACGTGAAATGAATGAATGGTAGGTATGCGTAATAATAAGGAAGACTTTGTCTTACATTTAGGGGCATTTAATCCAATAGGGGACATTTAAGGTGGAATAGACTATATACCAAATTAATAATTTTTGTTATAAAAAATGCGAATGGCGATTAGATGAGGTCAATTTGCTCATTCATTAAAAATACTACATACACATGACCTAAATGGATGAATAAAAATAATAATAATAATAAATTGTCTTTTATTCTCATAATAATTATAAAGGTAAATTACAGTAAATTCTAATGAGGGGATGGCACAGGGAGGCAGGTTTGTTTACTTTCCGTACATATAAAGGTTTCAACGCAGAAGTGGGTTGATTATTTATGAGAATACCCGGTCTCGATGGGGTAGGTTAGCCTCTGAAAATACAATAAAATTATAATCACCTACCAATATTTTAGGGCGCCAGACCACGCTTTGAGAAATTGTCCTTGAGGTCATCAAGGACCAGCTTGCCAGTTCCTGCTAATGTGTACTATCAAAGCACGTGTTGAGTAAACACAAGATGTAAATTGTAAATCCTGTCTATTTAAGAGTTGTAATATACATAAATAAAATGGATTTACATCTGGTGCATACTCAACATGTTTTGATAGTACACGAAGAGTTGAAGGTATCACAATTAAAGTTTGCGGGCATAAGCGACGTTACAATGAAACTCCGAATTACCTCTAGAAAAATAATAAAATTGATAATACTTATAAAACCATTAACATACATCATTCATAGAATATCACCTTAGGAAAACCCATTGTTCATTAAATACAGAAACCGCGACCTTGTTGTATAAGAGTTATATAATATACAATTATACAACAAGGTCACGGTTTCTGTATTTAATGAACAATGGGTATAAGGTGATATGAATAATGTATGTTAATTGCAAATTTATAAGTACATATTATCAATTCTATATTTCTCTAGAAGCAATTCGGAATTTAATTGTAAATGGGCACTTCGCTTATGCCCGAAAACTGTAATTTTGATACCTGAATTTAATATGTAAGGGTTCTGGTAAATTCCTTTGGCCAAGGTAACGCTGATAATCACAGATAATCTATGCATCAGATTTGTGATACTCTATGCCGCACCCTGTACTCAATATACGATTCATAGCATGTGCAAAAAAAGTGATGACAACGTCACGCGTCATCTATGCTATTTCTTAAATTCTTTGCAACTGTGCAACCCCTCGAGTTAGATCTTCACATGGGCTATACTTTATCATGCAAACGTATACTAAATATTATTAGGGTCTAAAGGGTGAGTCTGAATAATAAAGATTGCGTCTGACCTTGTCTTACAAGTTAATAACCAAATAATCACATAACCTCCCCCATGAATAACTTTTATTTTCATTAAAATGGATAAAAATAATTAAGTTGTTTTAAGGATACGACATATGTTTCGACAACATTTTGGTGCCATCATCAGGCTACAAAATATTTGCTTAACATAAAATTAATAATAAGGTATACTTACTCTAAGTGTAATAGTTGAGTTAAGTTTAAGTTGATATTAAAATGAAGTAATGGGCGTGAGTGAGGCGAAGTAAAATTTTTTTCAAAATTACAACTTCATCATTGAAACGTCGCAACAATCCATCACTGAAAACCGAACAAAGGGGGGTAAGGAAAAATAACAAATTACAAGTAGCTTAAAATTACAAATTTTGGAGGGAACAACCGCAGGCCATCACGCTAAAAAATGTAAGGTTAGGGAAACCACGTGTAAAACCTGATAATACTCACAGGAAATAATTAGTAATTAAGAAAATGGATGAAAATTATGTATGAATTATGTGTAAATGATTCCGATTAAATCCCCTTTTTCTGGTATGAAAACTATCTTTATCAACAATTATAACGACTAATTTCGTCTTCTAATAAGATAATAATTCGTTTTTGCTGGCCGGGATGGTCCCAATAAATGGAGAATAATTAATTAGTCTACCTCAGCCAGAACCCGGAATTTGGCCTTTTCCCGTCTCGAAAAGAAAAATGCAAATGATATTGAGAATGAGATGAGCTTCATCCTAGAAATTCAACAAAATTTACATTTAAGTTAGGGAACCCATCATGGCTATGTACAAAATGGTTGTTATACACTCAATATAACATGAAATGAAGAAAAATCATGTAAAACATGACCGGCGCGGTTTTGACAAGTTATAACTTTTTGTTTCGCATCTCGGCTCTTTTATTTCTACTCCAACAGCTATAATCCGGTCCAGAATTGCAACCCACTGAAATAAGTACTGGGGGTTAACTGAAGATCGTGCAAGCCGTCCTACTCTTTCTATCCGTTAGTTCGAAAATTACCTATTGAGAATAGCGCTAGCTACTCTTGAAGTATGTGCAAGTGTACCATCATCTTGGTACCACACACGCCGCCCCAGTTCTAGGGGTTGCTAATCCGAAGCACGGTATCTAAGGAGGTTCGCCGGTAAACCGATTTGGCACCAGTTGATTTATCAATTAATCCCATCTCAATGTTTAAAAATCCCTTCGCTACTAAAAGCCACCTCGTCTAAATAAAGGGTGGGATTCAAGAAAATTCTTCTTAGCTTGTTGAATAATTAACTGCTTGTGTTCAGGGATGATAATCAGTTTTTTGAGAGGCACCTTCTGTAAGTGATAAGGATGCAAAACCTTAAGATTATTAAAACGATAAATTAAGGTTAGAACAAATTTGTTTGTTAAAATAACTTTATCAACTACGAAAATAATAAAAATGAAGATTTATTAAATTGGTAAGGCATTTCGCAGCTGTTATTGTTTTACGTCTATAAGTAGATTCGAATAAAATAAAACTTCAGATATTAACAGTTACAAAGAATAAAAGCTGCTATTGTGTGCTTTATTTACTAGATAAAACTTTACTTTAGTGCAAAGTAAGGGAACGTGGTCAGCACTCAAGAAAGACACACATCACTTACACTTCTGTTCTCTTCCCAACTGCAATGCACGTTCCGTGGTCCCCATTGTGTACATCGCCATTCTTTTGTTAAAAAAATGAAAATATACTTCTTTACGACTACCAAAATCTAGATTTTAAGCAAGGGTTTTTGTTGTGGATGAGAAATTATTTATAGATATGAGATAAAAGTTTTATGTTCAAATAGCACAAATAAATGTATCGGTAAATGGAAATGATTTACCACAAAAGCTTCCCCATAATTATTTAATTAACGTAGGATAAAGTGAAGTTATTAAAATTTAAAGCTCATTGTTGATAAATTGACGATTAATTAGAACGATATGTTTCGACTCAGGCTAAAATACAGTGTAAAAGCATTAAAACTAAATTGTTAAGCAATAATTAGTTACGAAATTACATTACAATTACATCTTAACCAATTTTATTCAGTATTGCTTAATAATTTAGTTTTAATGTTTATACACTATATTTTAGCCTGATGATGACTTTTGTCGAAACATTTCGTAGTAATTAATCATCAATTTATAATTTAAATCAACAGTCAACTTTGAACTTTAAATTTTAATGATTTCACTTTATCCTACGTTAATAAATAATTATGTGGAAGGTTTTGTGATAAATCATTTCCATTACTTTACCCGATTTGGAGAATTTTCACCTCATTATGGACCCAATGAACTTTAAATAATGTATTCGTTTTGGTGAATCGTTTCAACAGTTTTACGGCTGTAACTCACACTAGCTGTACTAGAGAAGGGTTCGCTCTTAACTGTAATCCCCATAATATTACTTTAAATCGTCGATTCAAATGCAAATAGAAAATTTCCATATAAAAATGAATTTTAGCGCGATCAATATACTCTCCACGTGGACAGCACAAACGTAAACACCATTTCAGTTAGTTTCGAATACGTATCTTCGAAATTATATTAGTTTGCATAGCAGAATCTGTATTAAACATTCGACATTATGGTAATACATGGCCATTTTTAAATTAAGAATGACGTTCAAAAGATCGCATGTTTACATTCATTTTCATAAAAATGTAAAATAACATTTTTACAATGTCGGTTAAAATATACCTTGAATTTAATTTAAATATCCCCGAAGCGAACTGCCAGTTGTATTATGGAAGATTGTTTGACAAAGGAAAAAAATAAAGAAATAAAAGTTTTATAAAACACAAAATCTTATTACATAAAAAAAGATTATTTGATAGGTGCGTTAAAAAATGTTATATATAAGAATAACACTCTCTAACGTGGGTTGCATACATGGTTAACCCCAAATTCGGTTAAGCCAAACCTAATTTTAGTGTCTTTAATTACTAGGTTTCCCTTCTCTTTACGTCCTACAGTAAAAAGTGTTAAATATCTAGTAGTAGAATTTTGTTGATAACTTATATGGGTATATTGTCTAAAAAATTATTTTTCTGTAGGTACATGAGTCTTGCAATTATCTCACTAGCGGTAGAATAAGGAACTTCAACATTATTTCCAGCAATTTCTATATGTGGTAACTTTTCACTACAAATGTTTCCCGCAAAGCTCTGTGACATCCTGAGATGTTGTACCTTCGCGGTCTTAGTGAACCACTCTGTTCATTTCGTGCAAAATCCAATATATTCAGGCTTATGCAATCAATGGTACATTTTTGCTGCATTCAATCTCAGTAGCGGATTTACCAGCAGGTCGAGTAAGCTGGAATCTAGGGCGGCAGATTACATTTTCGTGAGTAATAGCTATCATTACATGCTCGTTGAATAATATACAATTACCGAGTGCACATATTTGCGTAAGTAGTATTGAGGCCATACCTTATCCCGCCTTATAATTGTACATGATTGAGCTTTTAATAGCTCAGAAATATACCCAAAAAATATTTATTCTTGTGCAATTGTAACTAAATCGTTGAATTGTGAAAACAATATAGGAACTGACACTTGTAGAGGTCGGTAAGGTCGGCAAAATTTGAATAGCCTACTGGCGGTAAATTTGGAAATATGTCACTGGTTCAATGTAAATATATTAGAAGTTTTGCTCTTGAAAAGGCCCCCAAGTACATTCGTGCAACAAATCCACATAAGTTAGATTATGTTAATCTAGCTTATGTGGGTGTGTTAGTTGTACGTTAGCAATATGCAGCATTAAAAATGTAGGAAAGATCTAATAATGTCATTAGTTGAAATTGATAGGATCCATAATCTAGTTGTAAAATGATTTTTTTTGCGGCTCCACCACGTAGTTGAGGCTTCACCCTTTGTTTAACTTATTATTATTCGTTCCCGTAAGTATTTTTAGGGTACACGTGGTTTCCCTAACCTTTTATATTTTTATGCGGCTGAACCTCCTTTTGGTTTCCGTATTTTAGCAACCTGTAAGTTGGTTTGTTGTTTCACTTTACCTACCCTTGTTAACTTTCAGCGATGGACTGACTCGATCCATTTGTAATTTTTTGGATTTCTACTTCGCTTCATTCATGCCCATTACTCCATTTCTAAATCAACTTTAACTTAATTAAACCATGACACTAGAGTAAGAATACTGTATTAATTAGTTTTATGCTATGTAAACATTGTAGCCTGATGATGATACCATATAGGTAGTCGAAACATGTTGTAAGCCTAATCAATTTATTAATTTTATCCACTTCGATTTACAATTTAAACAGAATAAATGTTATTCATGGGGGAGGTTTCGTGATTATTTGGTTATTATTAATGTCATTAATAAATATATTTTTTCGTTGGCCGTTTATTAATTTCGATATTAATGAATTATTTTGTTTAAAAAAGGATGTATAGTAGGTACGCAGGGCCGGATGCTCCGACGTTCAGATTTCGTCAGACCGTGCGCATGACGTCACTTGTAGAGTGAATTACATTTGAGGAATACTCATTTGATGTGTTTTTCGTCTGTACCGAGTGTATTTTTCGAGATACAAAAAATTTCATAAGATCAAATATGCTCCTTATGATGTCTTTTATATGTTAAAAATAATAGGGTAGCTCAATCTCTCTGAGTTAACCTGAAAAATACTTGCATTAAATAGCATAATTACATCTGATGGTGTTTGCGCCGCGACGGCACAAAAACGGTGCTAGATAGAGGAAAATTGCATATGAACAAATTTGTAGAGCACAAAATTTACTAAAGAAAAGTCCGCGATAGGGTATCACGATCTTCGATAGTTTAAGAGTTACAGGCGTCCAAAATGATGCAAACCTTATTCGCGCAACTGTCCACACCGCTTTTTCCCAAACTAATGGAGATAATTACACCCTCTCGCGAACTTTTCTTTAGTAAATTTTGTGCTCTACAAATTTGTTCATATGCAATTTGCCTCTATCTAGCACCGTTTTTGTGTCGTCGCTGCGCAAACACCATCAGATGTAATTATGATACTTTATACAAGCATTTTTCGGGTTAACTCAGAGAGATTGAGCTACCCTATTATTTATAAGATATAAACGACACAAAATGAATTTTATCTTAATTTTATCATATTTTTTTTATTGGTTCCCTACTTTACCTTTTTTATTGGTGCCCTACGTTACCTTTTTTATTTCATTTTTTTAAACCACGCCTCGGCGTGTTTAAATCGCTCTTTCAAAAATGCGCGTGTTTTAAAGTGGCCATGGCAACATCATCAATTTAAAAAACGTGAAATTACATTTTTTGATTATTGATCTGACACTTTGTAACGTCAAATAAAATATTAGGTAGGTACCAACAAATTCAAAACCTTTATTCAAACATTATTTAACAATTGGATATTAGAATTCATTTTTTTTGTAATTCAGTTACGAAATGTCATAATTTTAACATTTTTGTGACAAAATGTTGGCCATTTGGTAACTAATTTTCATTTTGTCACTGAAAACTATCCAAACTTCACATCTAGTGCAAGAAACACGTTCATTTTGCAACTAGTTAGGTACCTATATAGCTATTTAAACGCACTTCGGTAACAACGAAATCAATCTTTGATGAGATTCTGCAAATTGATTTCTGTTTTTCTCATTTCGATGATAACGAAAGGTATAGTGATTTCACATTACGAATTCAACCATTTCACATTATTAGTTCTTATTTCCATTTTTGTAGTAATATAATACCGGTATTTATAATTTCAAAGTGAAGCAATAAAAAAAAAATGAGCCGCGTATGTACGTCTTATACAACGAAACTTACAGATGTTTGCCCTTTCCTAAAAAATAAACTACTTATTGTTGATGAGAAAGCAAATGAATTTTTGTGGCGAGATTTATTATTAACAGTTTGAATTATTAAAAAATGTTCAATAGCAAAGTTGCTCAGCTTAATACCCTGTATAATAAAGTCTCTTACATCACTTCTCTATCTATTACCATTAACGAGATATGCATACTTACTATTGTACCTAATTAAGTCTATTATTGTAACAAAAACTATACTAAGAAATGTTATTAGTTTTAAGCTGTGTTCAGTAAATAAATCAAACGGTATATTTTTCCATCTTGTGTTATGATGATGTTCATGTTTGTGCAGATCAACAGGTAACCATTTTTTTTAATGTAAATTACCACAAGGTGTTAAAAAAATAGAGTTAAGTGCGAAATTGTCTTGAATTCATCAATGAAATCACCCAGATCTCCTAACGCTTTCTCCTCGAACGCTGCGAAAACCATTATATATTTAGACAGAGAAAAAATGAACTGAATCAATTTTGTAATGCACAAAATTTACTACAAAAAAGTCCGCGGGAGGGTGTAATTATCTCAATCTCAGTAGCTCAATCTCTCTGAGCCGAAAAATACTCGTACTTGTATAAAGTATCATAATTACATCTGATGGTGTTTGCGCAGCGACGACACAATAACGGTGCTAGATAGAGGCAAATTGCATATGAACAAATTTGTAGAGCAGAAAATTTACTAAAGAAAAGTCCGCGGGAGGGTGTAATTATCTCCATTAGTTTGGGAAGAAGCGGTGTGGACAGTTGCGCGAATAAGGTTTGCATCATTTTGGACGCCTGTAACTCTTAAACTATCGAAGATCGTGATACCCTATCGCAGACTTTTCTTTAGTAAATTTTGTGCTCTACAAATTTGTTCATATGCAATTTTCCTCTATCTAGCACCGTTTTTGTGCCGTCGCGGCGCAAACACCAGATGTAATTATGCTATTTAATACAAGTATTTTTCAGGTTAACTCAGAGAGATTGAGCTACCCTATTATTTTTAACATATAAAAGACATCATAAGGAGCATATTTGATCTTATGAAATTTTTTGTATCTCGAAAAATAAACTCGGTACAGACGAAAAACACATCAAATCAGCATGTCGCAAATGTAATTCACTCTACAAGTGACGTCACGCGTCATATTTGCGGACCGCCCACCATGCGCAACATCCTATCTTTAGTATTTATATCGTGGTAGGTACGTAACAATCTCCATAGAATTTTCATTGGGAGTTACCAAGCGTGTAAAAGTTTGACCCCCCCCTCCAGGATTGTTACCAATGACCTAATGAACAATATTAGAGGTGGGGGGAGTTGAACGGGCGCCATCTTGTCCGCCATCTTTAAAATGCCCGCGAACCTATTTTTGGCTATATCTTAGCAACCGTATGTCCAAATCGAACGTACGTGGGCTCTAATTGCACAGTTTTGTATTCCTAAGATAAAGTGTTATACATATAACCGAAATTGATCATCCTAGCGGATTTAATGTTTTTGGGCTTAAAATCTTAAATTATGGAATATATAAAAAAAACTCTAAAAAACATATCACTTTATTTTATTTTTATTAATTTTTTATATCTCGCTTTTATGAATAAAATGCAAAAACAATCAACGAAATCCGACCACTGGTTACGAAAATATACAAGATTTAGGAATAGGTACCTCACCTTTGTTGAGCACAATAATTGGTAGTTACAGGTCAAATTGAAAATTTCATAAGTTTGTTCTCTACAAAATATGCGAATTACTATTAAATACATACATTAATTAAGTGTAATCAATTTTTGAAGGCTTATGCCCCCCATTCGCAATTCCCTCGCCCGCATAAGAGTAATGATCGCCATGACATGAATCAGATCGGAGTAACTTAATACAAATTTTATAAATTAATAATTTTTTATATCTTTTTAAAAAGTTTTATGCGTTTCGCACCTTTTCTTTTTTTAGTTAATTAATTTAATTTAGGCTTTTAGGAAGAAGAGGTGAGGAGGTGACCATCAAATGACAATTATTATTATACGGACCACTTTACGCAGACATTTGCAAAGAGCAGTGCAATTTAATGATTTTTTCCTGCAATTGCATCGGTTTCCACAATTCTGCTTGCAACCACATTTAAGAATCTCAATGCAAGCGGGGCCGACTTCCGGAATTGTTATCTACACGGGCAGGAATCTGTGATCGAGTTTCTTCCACCCATGTTGAATTGGAAGTGGAGCTTAAGCTCAGCTTATGTACTCTGCTCCAAATGGTAGCTTGGTAAGCTGCTCTCTTGCAGTGTAATAGGAGAGCATCTTGTGTCGGGTGCATCATTTCTAAACTTTTGTTTCGGTGACAGAATATTAACTTTCGTTGTTGATTAATGGATTCTGCACCGCCTCCATAAACTTGAATAAAGAAAAGCTTCAAAGCTTTGAACTTTGTAGAATCCAAATTTCATCACTGCGAATCGATTTTCCATCATTTGGACGATGACCTGAATTACAGTGTCTGGGTTCCTTTTCCAGGCACTGAATTCCGTCCTTTTAGACTTTTAGAGCGTCCTCTCAGTGAGGAAGTGGAGTCACAACCCGTAAGTGTGACAAACAATGGACGTGCAAACTACACTGCTCTTTGCAAATGTCTTCGTGTAAATTAATCCGTATAATAGGTAATAATTGTCATTTGATGTTCACCTCTTCTTCCTAAAAGCCTAAAGTAAATTAATTAATTAAATAAACGAGAAGGTGCGGCACTAAAAATTATTAATTTATAAAATTTGTATTAATTCGTGTATTTTCGATTTATTCACCGGTATGGTTTTTCCGATCTGATTCATGTCATGGCGATCATTACTCTTATGAGGGCGAGGGAATTGCGAATGGGGGGCATAAGCCTTCAAAAATTGATTAGACTTAATTAATGTATGTATTTAATAGTAATTCGCCTATTTTGTAGAGAACAAACTTATGAAATTTTCAATTTGACCTGTAACTACCAATTATTGTGCTCAGCAAAGGTGAGGTACCACTTCCTAAATCTTGTATTTTTTCGTAACCAGTGGTCGGATTTCGTTGATTGTTTTTGCATTTTATTCATAAAAGCGAGATCTAAAAGATTAATAATAATAAAATAAAAAGTGATATGTTTTTTAGCGTTTTTTTAACATATTCCATAATTTAAGATTTTAAGCCCAAAAACATTAAATCCGCTAGGATTATCAATTTTGGTTATACAACACTTTATATTAGGAATACAAAACTGTGCAATTAGAGCCCACGTACGTTCGATTTGGACATACGGTTGCTAAGATATAGCCAAAAATAGGTTCGCGGGCATTTTCAAGATGGCGGACAAGATGGCGCCCGTTCAACTCCCCCCCCCCCCCTCTAATATTGTTCAATGGGCCATTGATAACAATCCTGGAGGGGGGGGGCAAACTTTTACACGATTGGTAACTCCCAACATTACATTGTTACGTACTAGTATTAATAAACGTCATTAATACACTGTTTTTCATTAAGTAACTGTTTTTGTGTTTTTTTTAGTTGGTAACAAACTCGAATATGTATTGTTACACTTGCCAACACTGCAGCAGGTAATTCAGTAGAGTATTCTAGATCCATAACAATTACGAATTTTATATAATCACTTGTTGGGGGATGGTTGGGAGGGACTATAGTGGATGGAAGAGGTAGGGGAAAGATGAAGAAGGCTGTTAGGAGAAAATGAGTGGCATTTGTAGATTTGTAAATATGTGTTGGTATAACTTTATGGTTAAGTTTTAATTTGTTAGGATTAGGAATCTTTGTTAAAAATTTAATTGTTTATGACAAATAAACTTACCTACATACATACATACAATTACTTTTTAGGCGGCTATTACATATATAGTTGTTTTACGTATCTTTTGAAAACCGTAAAGTATAACTTTTTTTTTGACATCTGTCATAAACAACTTTACGGCCGCATTTACTTTACAACCGCTTTTACTTTACTTTACGGTCGCTACAATCACTTTTACGGCCGCTACAATCACTCTGCAAGTGACATGTTGTCAGGTGTCACAGTCAAAATTATGAAATTGATTTTTAAATTAAAGTTTACATCTTTTTGTGATAGTCGCCTAAAAAATGTTGTGTGCACCTCGGTTAAAAGTTCTTTTTATCATCTGATTTGTTAGCCTCGGCTTTCGCCTCGGCTGCAATTATCAGATTCGGCCAAAAAAGATCACTTTTACAATCTTGATACACAAATAACTATTTTCACAATGACAACTTTTTTTGGCAATTCGCATTTCATATTTTTCAATGGCAACTGGTTTTTTTAAGCAAACGTGCTTTAACGTGAAATTGACGTTATTTTGGAATTAATTTCTAATTTTGTCAAAAAAAAAGAGTTACGGTCAACGAAAAAAATGTTGTAATCAACTCATTTGTTAATGCGCGATTAATAAACTCAACTATTAAAGGCACTCACTCGCTATCGTTCGTTCGTGCTTTAAACAGTTTCGATTTATTAATCGCCTTCATTAACAAGCTACCTAGTTTATTAAATAACTATTAATCAATGGTAACGTCGATGGATCATCTTCAATGGAATCAAATTGAACAACTGTATAAACACGGGCGAAATGTTAGTTGCATATTTAACGAATACCGAAGCTGAAATAGTCGTGAAAATGTTAATCTTGAAAAAAAAATTTAATTGTATTTTTTAAATTTAACTTTTCCTTAACTTCCATAAAATAACTTATAGGATAGGATTTGGTAAGACCTTCTAAGCATGAAATACTTACCTTGGGACCTACGCCATAGTAATTTGATAAGACTCTCAAAGATAAGGTTATCGGTGAAATTAAACGGTTTTATTTTTGATTTCATACTCATTTTACAAACTTTTACCTCTAATCAACGATATAAACCGTGTTTTCAGCTTTTAATTAAAATTATATAAGTCACACACTTAAAAAAGGGACGATTTACCTACTAGATGAGGCTTAATGATTTGTCCAAAGTATTATTGGAGTTGGAGTTAATCATACGTGTTATTACAGCTCCTAGATCACTTTTTGAGTTTTCTTATTGTATATTACATTATACGATGATTTTACTTGAGTTAAGTTTAATGTAAGTAAAGTATAAATAGAAATGGAATCCTCTGGTAAAAATTTGACTTTACATCCAGAAAATTACTTA
The DNA here is from genome assembly GCA_036250285.1 of Pyrocoelia pectoralis. NCBI lineage: Eukaryota > Metazoa > Arthropoda > Insecta > Coleoptera > Lampyridae > Pyrocoelia > Pyrocoelia pectoralis. Next base: position 14,825,797 of record CM070075.1, read on the forward strand.
GGTATATGATAGGGAATCCATAGATTACTATTTTCAATAAAACTAAGTTTATGAAACGACACGTATGGTACGAGAAAATAAAAGGATAAGAAAGACGCATTTCTTTAAGGCGGTTCTCGTTTGTTATTGAAACCTTGAAGTGCTGAAATCCACCTAATTATTTAGCAAAATTAACTGCAGTATATTTTTGAACTGATTCACATTCTGGTCAACAATGGTATCCACTTAAAAAACACGGAAGATCGTATGATCAATCCAAAGAACAAATTGTGCTGTAATTTCACATAAACAGGTCAATTTCACGAATTTTGTTATACCTAGATCTACAGAAGTTATTCGAAATAATAGATGTTATTGGTTATAGCTAGAGCCCGGAAATATGCAAAGAAATTTTGAAAAATATGCGCATATATATATGCATTGTTTTTAGCGAAAATATGCCGAAATATATGCAAAATATGCCGATATATAATGCAAAATATGCTTACTGAAAAGAGAAAAAATTAAAAGATGTATTTTTCTCAGTCCGAAGAGGATTTTATTGAAATTAAATTATTAATTAATATTAAAGTTCTTTACAATACAATAATATTTATGACGATACTCGATACTTGTACAAACTATTGCGTTATCGATTGTCCTATACTTAAAAAATATCGCAATACTTTTGATTTAATTTAATTTACGACAACTTGAATCTTAGGGTTAAAATAAATTTTAAACAACCATTCTTAATCTAGGTAGGTACTTTAGCTAAAGATAAAAGGATAAAAATAGATACGTAAAACCCTTCGCGTAGATTGCAAATATTTTCAGGTAGTATCTACATCTAGTATCCATAAAAACAATTAGCTAACTAATTTCCTTGAAAAAATAGTCAAAAGCATTGAATTTCAATACAAAATAGGTACACAATAACTGCAATTTATTTATTTAAATGGGTACCGGTTTGGTCTTATGTTTCTTGTTTTGTTACTTAAGCTGACGTTGACAAGACTTCAGAATTATGAATTCATTCTTTGGGTTTTTCGTGTATTTACTTTTAAATTTAATCCTCATGGAATTTGTTTTGTTTTTTGTAAAAATGTGAGACGCATTTTATTATAGGTACGAGTACGAGATGCATAAATATGCCAAGAAGGGAAATTTTTACGAAAAAATGCAAGAAAAGTACAAATATGCAAAATATGCAATATAAAATTAGTGTCAATCGGTTCGTAATCGTGAAAATCGTAAAGATTTGACGACATACAACTAGATATGCTAAAAACAAAGAATATGCATTTTTCATATTTTCCGGGCTCTAGTTATAACAGAAATGGATACCAATTAAACAAATATGTAGTCAAAACATAACACAATCACTGTAGTGTTAATATTAATTAGAAAGATTTTGATTAGCATCAAATAGCGTTGAGGAAATAAAATTCTAAGGTACTTTCACTTGCAGACAGGACTAAAACCCCTAACCAACTTATTGAAACTAATAAATGTTTCAAGTTTTAAAACTATACATATTATGAAGATATATTGATTCATATATTAGTTTGTCAAATGTGAAAAAAATGACAAATAAAAATTTATTAGATTAAAATATAATTCAAATCGATTTCTATATTTAAAAATTAATATATATTTTTTTGATATTCATCGCATTTAAATATTTCTATAAATTGTATTTATTAGTTTATTTATTGGTTTCTCTACTCGCAGACGGAAATGTTAAAAGTAGGGTTACCAAAATAAAAAAAAACTTTGACATTTAATTATTATTATGATACTCTGGTTGTTAATGAATAGGTCTTTCATTGTATATTCACCTCACATAACAATATCACGCTATAATTTAGTTTTTATGTCTAAAATAGGAACGAGGTTTGATTTATGAATGAATTAGAATATGACGTGAATATGTTTTTAATGAAAGCCAGAATTTTTATTGAGTAGTGTAACAATGGTATTGTATGAATTACAAAGAACCGCATAAAGTCTATATGAAAGCATTTCTGGACAAATGATCGAATACCATAGAATAAAAGGAACACGTAATTAAATGACTTGATAGTATTTTAAATTAGTAACCAGATGACCATTGTATCACAAAGTGAACACTTTAATTTTTATTTAGGTATAGCATCTGTTTTCTATAAATCTAAATTAAAACTCAATATATTACCTATTATAAAGAGTAGGAAAGGGAAACTTAACTTTAAGTAGTTAATTAGTGTTTTGTGTATGTCCACTAATTTTCATTAAAAGTGTTTAGGAATATAAGAGCATATAAACGAATCATATTCCCTTACACTAAACAATAAATCGATTATACATATAAAATAATTTGTATTTAGGTAAGACATTTTGAGACTCGTTTGAGCGATGTAGACACTATTCATTTCGGCAGCGTAAAGTATATACTTGAAGAATTGTATTCTCATCACCAAGTTGAAAAATAGTCACAATCGACTTATGACATTTACGGTTTCGCACATCTGTGTCGTGTAAATCAAATACTTTGAGTCTCAATGAACCCAGCAAACAGAGTCACGTTATTTTGACGTCCATTATCGGTCTCACTGGTCGTTAACGTCACTCGACCTATAACTGACGATGTAATGACGTCCTAAAGCTCACGTCACGTATGAGATGTCATTATGACGTCTGATATGAGTAAGTAGAGTAGGTTCAGAATCTCGTGGCACTCGGAATGCGCGGCGGTATTTACAACAATTTCGAAAAATAGGCACGACATTATACGTCCAAAAACATTGGTAGGTAAAATGCCATCCTAAATATGTAGAGTAACTAAAATATAGGTGTAATTATTAGAACTTCATATTAGTATCGTAGTATCGCGTTTAAATAAATCCCGCCACACATCTCGAGTGCCACGAGATTTTGAAACTACTCTAATAGATTTTATTTATAATGATAATTTTCTTTCTCACCAAGTTGGCAATTACACATTATACTTCACTCAATGAACTCTACTGGAGTTCACTAAGTTCACTTCACAGTTATTGTCATTTCTTAAATTTCGGTTTTTTTCCAGAGCTTTTTGCGTAAAAACTATCGGTTACGGTTTGTTCTAAAAGTCGCTCCATTTAATGTGTATCGGTTATTGTATTTAATAAAAGTATGCATATAAACGAATACGAATATATATATACTTACTTAGATATTATATTGTTATTTAAGTTTCCACGAGTGGTATTATTTGTAATAATATTCATTTTAGGGTTTATCTCGTGTAGTAAATTATTAAATTCTACGTTTCGAAAACCACCTTTGTTTTCTTTTTCAAGACAAATAATCCTGTATCTGAACTAGTGTCCCGCATAAAAGTTATTTCTGATTTATCTACCCACTAACATCAGTTACTAGACATATAGTAGTCCCAAAAAAACTAGGGTAGACAACACCAAATGGTGGACGGACTCTTTTAGACGCCATTTTAAAAATGGCTACCGCGAAATTTATGTTTTTTGTATCTCGATTAATAAACGTCGTAGATTGTTGATTTTGGTGTCCAAATATATGTTTTCAAAGTCATAGAATTTGAATTTTTGATTAATGTAACATATAAATATCTATTTCTTAAAAAATTAACATATAAATACAGATTTCGAACATGGTGGACACAGTGTCAAGCCTAAATATAATAGGGAGTTACCGGGTATAGACCTCCACAGTTTAGGAAGGGGTTTTTTTTTCAGGGTTTTTTTCCCGAACCCCAGACCTCCAACATGTCACAGTTGATTATGTGTCGTATTGCAGCTAGTTTCACTTATTCGCTTCATGCCTTGGTTTGTGATTGCAATCCAGCGGTATGTTGAGGAAGAAATGTATACGAAAACCCCGAGGGGGACTTCTCCCTTCCCCTTGAAATCCAGTGTGGACTAGCCATGAAACCATAAAATCGCTTGAAGTCCTATTGAAATCACTTGACATCCCGTTGAAATCTCGTGAAAGCACATCAACCGTTGCGCGAACTTCTTTATTCAATGCATGAACTCAAATGAATTGTAATTACTTGAAAAATAGCTTTTCTTTGGGTATATTTTCTGAAAATTTCGGGCAAACTGACCGTTTTGCATTCTAATTTTTGGAACTCATAATCGCTTTACAAAATGTCCATATTCGAAGACATGGGATACTATCAAGATGGAAGCTGAAAAAGTGGGTATCAACCAAGGTTTAATTCACTTAATAAACCTTGGGTATCAACATTTTAGGATTTTGTGACCGAGACAGCCGTTTATTAAAAACTATGAGGGGTGCTTCAAAGTTTTTAGCAGCCAAGTCGACAGATTCCAATAACTGCGAAATATAGCCACGATTAAAAATGAATTATAATGTTGGGCTAATACGCGTCCAGGATACGGTGTATTTTGCAACGAAATTGAGAAACAGACTTTTGCAAAATTCAATAGGTGTTTATAGGAATATTTAAAGCGGATGCATATTTTTTACCAACATTTATTGACAGTGTCGGACATTAATTTTGGCGACAGAATGAACTTTCGTTCTGCGGGAAAGATTTCTTTAGAAATTGTAGTGAACGCTTTAACATTCGGTTGTTAAAATTATTACCTACTTAAATTTCTTCATTACCTCTTTTTTAAACAAAACGATTGTACATCGACGAGTTTATCAAATATGGGCGTGTCATATCTTTCTTCGAATTTGGCGAATTTAGTTGTACAAAAGTGGTCAGTATAGTCTTAACAAAAATTTTCTCAGCCGTAAATGTTACCATGTATAAAGTTAAATGGGCAAGTTCGTTAAACTCTATCGCAAAGATACAGTATTGGGCTAATATGAATATCTCCTTGTTTATACAGGGTTGCCCACTTGCCTTTCGTTCTTCGATAGTACCTACCTTTAATATTAATTTTAGGACAAAAGGTCAAGAGACATTTCTTATTCAGATGTTCCTTGCTTACAACCTAAAAATATTTTCAGGCCCGCACTGCACTCGGTTTCGTCTGTACAGGATCGTACTCGATATTAAATGGAACACCTTATAGATTTTTATATTTTTGAAATCCATATTCGATTCTAGACCAAGTTTGTTTAGTCTTTCACTTACTTAAGTCAACTCATTTAGGAGAAAATAAATGTTTTTAAAAATTGTTGCCGAAATCAACAAGAGAAATCAGTAAAAAAAATCATTATCATAACTATTCAATAATTGGCAACAGAGCAACAAAATTTGAGATTATCATTCATTCATTGATTTTTGTTAATATGTTCTATCCTAAGGGTAATAGTTTCCGAGATAATAACCTTAGTTTAAATTATTTTGTTTTTTTGCCCAATTCTGAAAATAAAATTAAAGGAACCAACAAACAATAACAATAGATATATATTTAGGAATTCAAGTTATTTAAAGACGTAAAACACATTGTACGTGTTCTATAAAAAATTAAATAAGTTATCTACATACAAGTACATATCGAAATCATAATTTGTAATTCCTTGACCTAAAAAAATGTGGGTATCGGTTCCAAAATCAACAATCTGCGACTATTATGTCCAGAGGTATAAGGGATACTAGTAGACGGTATATAGCTATTTTTAAAATGGCGCTTCAAAAGTTAGTCCACCATTTGGTGATGTCTACCCAAGTTTTTTCTATAATGTTCTATGTTTACTAACGGCTGGTATTAGGTAGATAAATCAGAAATAAAATTTCTACGGGACTTAAGTTCAGATACCGGATTAAAATTGTCACTGGTGAAACATGCCATCTATTTTCAATTTTGTAACGTATTCATACATGATCTACTGCGTGTTATGGGTCCGTTGGAGGTAGATGCTTGAACATTTTGAACATTTTGTTTCTTTATGACGACTTTTAAAACATTACTTGTAATTTGTTGATCTGAATCTTCATTAGTGTTAATTTCTCGTAAAGGTGTTTCATGTTTTCTTATGACAAGCTTCCAAACAGGAGGAATTCTAGATGTATCGTCTCTTTTATTAAGCGCCAAAGGTCTTTTTTCTATTTCAATGGCTTCTCGTATAATCCTTTCTTGCAAAGTATATGCCGGAGCTAGTAATTTTATTTTTCCAGTGTCTATATGATGGCCAGTTTCCAAACGATGAGTTGCCAAAGAGGAGGAGGTATTATGTTGTTTTATAGCTAGTTGATGCTCTTGTGCCCTGACATTTAACCGTCTATTTGTCTGTCCGATATAAGACCTTATGCATCCGTCACAGGGAACTTCGTATATTCCCTGGCTTTCACCAGGTATTTGGTCTTTAGCGTTTCGGAGAAATTGTCGAAGAGAATTAATGGGCTTATATACTACTCTGAATTGGTTTTTGGGAAATTTGTTACCAATTCTGTCCGTGACACCTTTTATGTAGGGTAAAACAACCAATTTTTTGGGCTCATCAACGGTTTTTGTAGATTTTTGTGCTACGTTTATGTATTTCTTGATGATACCAAAGAGTATCTAGATACTCTTTGATGATACTTTTAATTACTTAGATATTATACATATATCTCAGTCGTACCTAATTATTCAAATGTACTCTCTTATAGAATTTATAGATGATGATGGCTTATCATTTGTGAATTCTTTTATGTGTTTTTTCCAAACATAAGTTAAATTATTAGCGCGAAACAGCGCTAAGCTATGGAGTACGAAATCAGAAGTAGGTATGCTTCACATCAGCGCAGCGGTAGAATGTCGGTCTTCAGAATTTCCAGCACCCATCCCCAAAGGTTCGAATTCAGTTAAGCGGGAAACGTTCAAGCAAGTACACCCTACTAAAAGCCTCGGCTTTCAGTTCACGTAAAAACGGGTTGGTTCAAAAATTATGTTAAATAATTAAAATTACAGTTGTACTACGTAAAAATGTAGTTTTTCCCTTTTTTGTATGGAACTGCTTAAATAATTTTTTGCATATTATGCATATATTTGGGCGACGACCTAAAGGTCTTAAAGTGACGTAAAAATGATGTCATGTGTATGACGTCTCTATCATGTGACATAATGCTCACAAAAAGACGACATATCTGACGTCCTACGGGTCATTTTAGTGACGTGAAATTAACGTCAAAATAACATGACTCTGTTTACTGGGAAGACACAACTATTTAGAACTTACATAATCAAATGTGCGTATGGCTCTTATGAGCTTATTTTTTTTTAAATATTGTGGAAGTAGTTGAGTATGCAAAATATGAGGAACGACAACTATGTTCGTATTCCTATACCTGAGACCCTAAACAATGAAAAACTGAATCTTGCCGGCAGTTGTGGGGGCCCCTTCCTTCCCAACCTCTCGCCGCGCCCTATAGTAGAGTTCATTTCAAGACTAAAGAACCATATTGAGCAAAAACCAATTTTGTTCCGAATGTCAGTACACTATCTAACCGATTTGGCACCAGAACACTCTCAGAACCGATCTGCTGCAGTGACTGAAGGGTTAATTGGTATCACTAAAAATGAAGAAGCAATGCGAAGATGGTTACTTCTGTATCCTTTCAAAAATGGCATTTATAATTTATTCAACTCTTTTTTCTTATCTTGGAATACAATCTGACACTACAGGTGACATTAATACTCATACTGAATGGAGACAATCGAGGATTAATACGAACGAAAGTGTTTCAATGCTTGTAATCCATTCAACAGCAGAGATTGAATCACAACTCGTCCTTGAAGTTCAAAACAATTATAACTGTGGTACGAACTCGAAGCAATTAGATTTAAATACTCAAAAAATTTACATTATTGATGGTATGGCACTTGTTCACCAATTCAGTTGAAAAAGTTCAATACTTTTGATGATTTTGCTGTGGCTTTTTTCAAAAGAATCATTAAATTTTTTGATCGGCCTGGCGTGAAGAGAGTACATAGATGTAATATTCGTTAGATATGACGACATTTCAATAAAATTTTTGGAGTTATGTTTGCGAAGTAAAGGCGAAACTATTAAAAATATTGTAACTGTAAGTCATTCAGCTAAAATTCCTGGTGATTGCAAAAAATTTTTTGCAAGCACTCAAAATAAATTACAACTTGTTCGATGTACATTTGTGGAGGATTCGATGATCCAACAAAATGTTATAAGGCACAAGGCTCTTCGTTTTATGAGGTGCCTGAATCCCGAATTACAATCAAACCACTTAGAAGCTGATTTGAGGATGTTTTGCCATATATGTATGTGTGTCATTCTGCAAGAACTCAATCAGCTCATGTTATTATCCTCAGCGTCGATACAGATGTATGTTTATCTTGACTATTTACTAGAAAATGTTGGTTGCCTAGGTCTATGGTTCGACGGTTCTCATACAGAAAAATATATTCTATTATGTTAATCCCTGGGTGAAAGCATAATATGTAATATTTTGTTCAGTTTTTTTCTTTTATGTATTTTTTTAATTACTAAAAATGTTTTTTATTTTATTTGATTTTTATTTTCTATATCATTGAACAACCCATAATCAATTTCATCATTACAATAAACTATAATTTTATGACTTAATCATCATTAAAATGACTTTATTGTATGTACTCCATCGATTTTCTTAACAAATATGAGGGGAGGGAGTAAGAAAAATGGACCAAAAAATTAACTGGCAAGAATCGGATTATTCATCTATGGCCTATTCTCAACTAAAATTTATTGGTGGACATTTTGGATACTCGCTTCCCTCTAGAGCCTGGTCTATTAATGTTACATAAGAAAGCTTAGTTAAGGCGCGAAAATGTATGTTTGCAATGCATAGCATTTGCTGTATTTGAACTTATGGAACATCCAGTCTACGTCCCAGACTTAATAAATTTTTTAAAAATTGGTAGTCTTGGGGTATTGATAATGATAATAATGTTGTATTGCATGTTACGGATAATAAATATTGCTCGTTCTATAATCGCAACGCAGTGATTGGTCGTGGGGTCGCGGTAAAAATTTAATTACAAAACGAAGGTTGTTTATCTATGGTTAATGAAAGAATAATATTCGGCCTCTTCTTGTCGTTGCCGTTTGTATACAATACGATCGTATTTTACATAAACAAACGCGCAAATAAATCCTTAATTTAAACGGCTTGAAATGAGATTATGTCAGTGGCGTAGTTATAGATTTTTTCTAGGAGGGGGGTTCAAAAATAAATTGGTAATAGTTAAAAAATTCAATAAATATATTTTTACTCACAATCTCTACACAAGTAATAAAGAACTAACTAAACTTACCTAATTGGAACTGGTGAAATAACTCTAAACCTTCCCCATGGACAGTATATATTATTATGGTTAAATTTAAATGAAAAATTACATTTAGGCACGGAATGCTACACGTTTCGATACAACTGTATCATCTTCAGGCGACATACTATAATTAAATTACATTTGTCACATGCCTTAAGCATAAATATTTATGCATAAATATCAATCTACAGATGTCTGCTTGCAACTTTATAGTCAGTATATACGTCTAAGATTTGGGAAATAAGTTTCGTAATCAACTTTTTATTTATATTGTGCACATTGCTATCAACTCCACTAATCAAAATATGGCAGTGAACGCAAGTTAGGGTGATTATCGGAACCTTAAAATTAAGAGATTCCTCCCAACTCTGTTTCTATTTGATTCACAGTTATAACTCTTTAACTTCTCAAAATAAAAGATAACGTAAAATCGGGTTAGTACTGTTTGGTATTATGTACTTACTTATTTACAAATTATATGACAATTATAATGTAGGTTAAAGCAGAGAATTAGACTCTGTGAAGTGTGAATCGAATTGAAAAGAAAAAAACTTATCATAATGAAAGAACTGCTGAAAGCATGAATATAGTCCACAAATATAAATAATGATCACGTTTCTGTATCTGTAAATCGCGCTTGATGAAATATTTTACAACCCGCACATACACATAGAATATATCATACACACGTAAAGTGCATCCCATTAAATACCTAACCGCAATTACTTATAAAATAACTTTTTATATTCATGGTGTAGAGATTTCTTAAATAAATATTTAGTTTTGCAAAATTTTAACTCATCGCTGACTCATCTAATGGAACTTCTTGCCATAACATAAGTAAAAAAAACTAAATCTTAATTATAACTAATTCACGTGTATCTGAATCTGAATTAGAAGACTGAATAGATGATTTGTTTCCCCATTACGAATACATATACACAGCTTTATTATTCCATATTCGGAACGTGTCGCCTTATTTATGTAGATGGAATTGTGGCACGTGCAAGGAATAATAAATAGCAGTTAACAAGTATTTCATTTGCTCCTTCAATAGCTGCACAAAGACATATTTCTATTTAAGGAATGAATAACTGTAATCAATTTTTGCTCAAAGAGAGATCCTTGTCTAATTTGGTTTGCGATTATGTTATATTCGAAAAGCTCCATCAGAAATAGTGTGGCGCGCCATAAATGCCAGAAAGTTTCTCTTGTTGTCTAGCCAAAGAATTAAAATTGTTATGTTTATAAATAAACTAATTAGCCTGAAATGTATTTGTAATAACGCAGTATTGTCAAATTGACGAAAAAACCAAACATCAAAGGTCATATTAAATATTTATGCGGAAAATATGTTGGCATAAATACACTACCTTCATCGATATTTTTATTGAATCCGTTTTAGCAAAGGATCACAGTTACTCTTTTCGTAAAAATTCCCAACAATTAGTGTACTTACTCACTCAGTATTACACGGTTTCAATCCATTTGGGATGGTATATCACGTGGTAGGCATGGACTCCCATTAGGAGGGGCAACGGGAGCAGTTGTCCTCCCCTGGACTCGTACTCTAAGCAGTAATAATTTGTTAAATAACGAAACTTTTAATTTAAATAAAACTAATTGTGCAATCTTCCCCAAATTGCCCCCCCCCCTCCCCTGGAAATTACTGTATGGGCGCCCATGAGAAGCAGTATAAATAAAAACTTACCCCCAAATTATAGGTATTATTTTTACAATAATATGATTAGGTACACCGCACTTACGGAATGTACCGTGTAGGATAATAAGCTGTCGGTCTGGTCAGGTTACAAAATTACTGAGACACGTCAAAAAACATAATGGTCAGCGGGAAAGATTGCTGAAAGCAAAAAGATCCTTGTCGGACTGGCCATGATGTATTTTAAAGGCTTCTCCCTGTTAAAATTGTGAGGTGGGCTGGGTCTAGCGTCTAGTAGAGGAAGGGAACGTGAAATTATACTTTTTTTGAACTTTTGAATAATTCTTTACCATTCTTGAACTTTTCAAAGGCTACATTTTTGAATTAAGTGGGAATCCACAGTGAACACTTGTAATTTTAAAGAAATCTTTGGAAACCCAGGATACAACGTATTTTAACTTTTGGAGCATTTTTAAAACCCATGGCCACATTACAACTTTTTTCAATTTGGTAATAATCTTAGTAATTATAAAAATCACAAGCATAATTTTATTAGTAAATTGTTGCAAAATTTTACATAGAGATAACAGAAGACGTTCAAGTTTTCAAAATGTTTCGGTACCCAATAGTTTTTTATTAATCGAGGAAATAGGATTTTCCCTATGTAAATTATTAGGTCAACTTTTCTCAAAAGCATACTGTTTCGTTGCTGGGAATTTTCGTTGGTAACTTTGCAATTACTATTTTTTTATTAAGCCAACAAGTAACAATGTAACTACATGCAACATATATTATACTGTAAAACATAGTTTGGAATACAACTCCGTACCTGCATGTTTACAGACAAAAGTATAAATTGCCTAAAGAAAACACAGTAAAATTATTAATACATTATTGTATTTTCAAAACTGATTATTGGGCTTGTGACAATAAGTATATAATATAGAATCAGTATTCACCCACTTGCTATCTCACATGTGAAAATGTTAAATACATAGTGAAACAATTACGTGTAGGTAGTGCACACAATCAAACATTTAGAGGTACCACTTGATTACTGTGCTGTGCAACTATTTTATGTACGAATATTTCTGCTACAAAAATTATGATAGAAAAAGACAAACCTATAAGTAGAATAACAAAAATTGGTAATAAATCTTTCAAACGTAAAGGTCGAACAACAACAATCTCGTCTTCTAAAACCTTGTCCAACGCAGACGCAGTCGCAGAGTCAGGCTCCTTCATTTTTAAGGGCAGGCCGGGAATCGGATTTAAATTCGGATCCGTTTCAATTGTACCAGATTCCAACAAATGAGTTATCACTGCGTTTAAGCTTTCAGCAAAATAACTGCCTTTCATAATTAGAAAAACTTCTTTTATCTCGCCTGATACATCACTGGTCAAGAATATGTTCACTTTTCTTTTACAAAAATACCTGCTATTTATTCTACCTTCGGAATTTGGTATCATTGAATCGTCTTCATCAACAACGCTAAAACCTTCCCCCTTATTTATGGAATTAAAGTCTTCAGTGGTGAGGGAGATAAGTAACTTATTTATTTTCCCCAAACGACTACCACCATCGGCAATATTCTCAAAATAAACTTTTGTGAGATGATCCTGCATAAATATCGGCAGGCCGCTATCAATAACTTCTTCAATGTTGTTTATCACACCTACCTTTCGTGGCGCTGTCAAAATGTTGATTAAATCCGAAGTGTAAGCAGTATGAATATGAATCATGTAGACCAAGAAAAATCCCAGCAATAATTTTAAGGACAAAATATTTGGAATTCTGTTCACACACACACCGAAAGTTAATCCAATTATGTCAGTAAAAGCACACGCGAGGTTAACATAATTATTGTTATATCCGTTGGCTTTCATAATCATCCACTTTATCAAAACAATTAATATCGTTATTAATAAAACTGCTATCCATAAATCATATTTAAATGGTAAAAAAATTGTGTTTAAAGGAGATATTCGTGTAGGATTTGGTCCTATCCATGCAAACAATTTTCTTGAGAATATTATGCTGTATTCCCAGTTTTTGGTTGCACCAAGTAAACTATGAAATATGATAATTTTATTACTAAGCAAGGCTTCTGTTGCCCTCCTTTGACTTTCCCTGCTGGAAAGAAGAAATATAGGGGTTACATTTAATGTCCGTTTGAGACCAGTTAACAAGTTATGCATTATTCTATCTCTCTTCGTATTCAAATCAAGTTCGTTGGTTATCCAGTAAGGAGAAATATAAACGGGACAACCGTTATAATTTCTTATTGGTTTTAAAAATTCAACAGAAATATTATCACAACTGAAATTGGAAAATACTGTCGGTTTTTCAGCACAGTTGTTCCCATCCGCTTGGGGGTTGCTCGTTATAACCTTTATTGGACAATTTTTAGAGGTGTCGTCGTAAATAACAACTAAAATATGTAGAGCCTGAACCGCTGTCCACATTTTAAAAAATATCGTTTGCAATGCGCTTTCTTCTTTCATGAGTAGAACGAACTTTCCCTTTGGAGTTGCCTCTCGGTGCCATAAAGAAGATAGCATTATAGTGACCAATGTTTGCCCGAATAATGCTTGATTCTGTGCCTCTATTACATAATTTACTTCATACCTTTTGTAATGAGTTGGCAGAGGTTCCCTTACATCCACAACGGTAACTGGATTTGGCAACCCACTAGGTATATAATCTGGGTGAGAGTTAAACACGAAAACCAAACTTTCCCATGGATTCAAAATATCTTCAATAACTTTTCTGATGCAAGATTGAATTTTGGTATTCGGTCGATCCGTGATTGCCAGTTGATTTCCGATGTTACCAGCAGCTAAACAAATTCTACTAATTATCAAAAAGATTACAATCTCAATCATTGCACACTTCATAATGAACACGACACACGACTACACTTGCACACGTATACAATAATACTAAAACTAAAACGTTTTCTGCTTTTACTAAAGTCAATAATCAATAACATACCTTAATGTTCATTTTAAAAGGAAATAGAGTGTTTCAAACAAAAAAAGCACTCAGCTCCACTAATGTCTATACTTATACGAACTGTTCAAAGAATGCACGATATATCAACACCATTTGCTTCAAGCATTTTGTAATACTAACGCTGGTAATAACCATACTGTCGGTACAAACAATGGAACATTTTTACATTAAATATTCAATATGCTTTTAGTATAAAAACCAGTTCAAATAATGTCAGGGTTAATGGTAGGTAAAATAAAACTTCCATTATTGTGTTATTTTTATACTCTAAGCAGTAATAATTTCTTAAATAACGAAACGCTTTTTTAATTTGCTTCATATTGTTGAAATAGCTAATGATCTTCCGCAAATTACCCCACCCTTGGAAATTACTGTATGGGCGCCCATGTTAGTAGGTATAGGTAGTAGGTATTTTATGCCAAAATTTTTACCCTGACACGCATGTGCGAAGAAATAATAATTCATCATAGTTATAAATAAGAAGTAACCACCTCGCAATTTTATAGAAAAATTTCAAAATATTATTGATCAGCAATCGAAAATCAAGTGATCTGTGTGAAGCTTAATGTTATATTATTCAGATAATCTTAACAGATTCGTACCTACTAATATGGATTTTTATTAATACGTAGAGAGCTGCACAACATGATCAACATGTAGATTAAGGAATTTATGACAATTTCAATGTTCACAATAACTTAAAACGCGCTTATTTCCATTAAATGTTTCTCACGTACACATATTATTAATAAACTGAAATGAAGAAATCCTTCAACACGAAAGAAACTCACGGCATCTTTTCAGTTTTACCTTTGGGGATGAATTTCGATAGAAATATTTGCCAGATCAAATGGAATATTGGTTACAAATTAAACAGTCTGGCTCAATTATGCTACGATGACATGGTGTCTGTGACAGAATTTTATTATATTATAGTGTGTCCAGGTACCCCTGTTATTAACACATTCACTTAAGGTCTCTCGGCCCACCCTCCGTTCATAACGGAGAGCATTGGTGTGAATGGAGGGCTTCTTAGAACCGTAACTTTTTGCCAATCTCATTTCATACTTGTCGACTGGTGAATTGGTTCGTAGATTGATGAGGATTTAAAGAAAGGTTTGTAAGATCTATGAAGACTACGTAAAGTTGCCTATATATAAGGGAGGAAGTTTTTACCGTCATTTCGCTAGAGGTGGTCTACTACTGGGTTGGCGAGATTTTACCAGCTGTTGGGGCCCTAAATACTCATTCTTAAGCTTCTTATGATTGGTGTAATCACTTTGACACCACTGGATTTCCCTAATTTACACTTTTACGTTAATGTTATTTATCCTAAGAAGCTTAAGAATGAGTTTGGTGTCCCAACAGCCAGGTAGTCTCGCCAACCGCTAGTAGACGACCTCTACGTTATGTTCATCTTTCGATATACCTTGCTCTTTTTCTATAACCCTCGGCATATACAGTACATTACAAAAAGTAGCATGGATTGGATGAAAAGAAATGTGCTGAGAAAAATTAACAAGTTTTCTGTACTTTGATCCACTAATATTCAATATGTTGAGGCTTCTTGAAAACATTGCAGGGAGATGTTTTACAAATCCTGCAATGTTCCTTGTGCTCAAAAAATATAAAGCCTTTATGTTTAATTAGTAAAAGTATCTCTTTTCTGGTAAATCATACACTATATGTGGTTAAATTAGTCGCAGATTCTTGTGGTAGTCATAGCGTATGTATTTTGTGTAAATAAGAATCTGCTCTCTATCTACTGCTACTGCTCTCTATGACAGATACATGTCCAACTTTTTCCAACATAGTACGCCTTTTCGGAATGTCAACCGGATTAAATAGGTTTGTAAAATTGCTAATGGTTACAATTGTTGCAGTTATTCTTTCTATGGCAATTTACACTGATTGGGTTAATTCGGTTTAATTTCCAAAGGGGATTTATTTGTATACACACGTTTACTTTTTACTTGTCTCATCAGTGTTACTGGTTCGTTTATGATTTTCCGTAATTCGTGGTACGACTCTCACGTTTTTGCTTTTCGATATATAAGACAAGTTTGCTTTTTCTCCTTCCACTTTTGCTTGACTTCTCGGCAGAACCATGACGTTGTGTGAATTCTTCTGTTGTGTTCATTCACTGTTCTTGTACCAGTCGCTTGGCATGCTGCATCTTTTATATCGACGCTACAGAAATTAAAGAAAAGAAAAGGTCCCATTATTTATAATTGACAAATTCCACATAATCTGAGCAACGTCATAGAGGACATATACAAGGAAATCAGATTTAGGAGAAAATAAATGGGGAACCCATCAATTCGATACCGGATGGGAACCGCATTCGTCAAGATGATTCACTGGGCCCTCTTCTTTTCAACATCGTCATGGATGACACAAAAAGAAATGTGCACACTAACCGAAGATATACAATGGGAGGAAATATAAGTACGTGGCACGCCGATGACGCAGCGTTAGCTGTCAAAAATGAAGGTTACTTCTACACTAGTTCAGTCGAACAACCAAATCTTTTAACATGATGATATCCGCCACCACGACAAAATGTATGACAACATCGAAGACGATTGAGATGTAAACTTAAAATAGACGGAGCAAGTGATGAAATTTAAGTAGTTTAGATACAGGTAGGGGAAAAAACAACGAAAGTAGCAAAAATAGCTGAGTGTTTAAACAACACAATATAAAGGAAAAAAATCAGCTCTAAGAAACCACACCAGAAACATCAAAAACCAGAAGACTACTGGAAACAGCAGAAATGAAATTACTTCGTGCAACAGAGAAGTGAAAACATAAGAGAAACATTTAAGGTAGAGGATATCAACAAAGGGATATTGGGAAGCAGAATCAAATGGAATGATCACATTAACAGGATGAAAGATAAAAGAATAGCCCGTGATAGATCAACAGCGGGGTACAGAGATATGGGTCGCCTTTCAAAAAAGAGATGGAGCGATAACCTGAACCATAATGGTAGAAGAAGATTGTAGCATAAAGAAAATAAATGGTTTGATATTATTGTTTTTCATTTGTTTGAGGCGTTTTAGATTAGACAAGATTCTTTTAGTTAGTAGAAACTATAAGGTAGGTAACTATAGTAACATGCACTGTCGGCAGCTTTGTTCAACCTTGCGATAAATAAGATAATTAGAGTAATAGCATGTGAAAGACTAATAACGAAGAAGGAAGCGGGAATAATCGCGTACGCTGACGATATGGTAATAGTATCGAGAACGAGCAAGAGGACGAAAGAGATATTCAGAGAAATGATAGGAGTAACCGAAAAACTGGGATTGAAGGTGAATGCCAGTAAAACGAAATACATGAAGTGTAACAGAAATGAGGCGCACGTGAGAAGAAGTTTGGAGGTGGACAGATACGAGCTGGAAGAGGTAGATACAATCTGTTACCTGGGGGTGATGATAGATAGAACGGGAAAGAGGGGGGAAGATCTGGAAAGAAGAATTAAGACAGGAAACAGAGCTTTATAGGCAAACAAGAAGATGGTAAAGAGTAGACAACTAGCGAGGGACAGAAAACTGAAAATCTACAAAACACTGATTACGCCAGTGGCAACACATGCAGCCGAAACACTGTGCTTGTCGGAAGCGGAGGAAGAGGCGCTAAGAATATTAATTGAGCGTAAGGTCTTGAGAACGATACTAGGCCCCGTGAGAGAGGCAAATGATGAACCAAGGCGGCGAATGAACTGCGAAATCGAAGAAATTATGAATGGAGAGGAAATGGTAAAGGAAATAACGTTGT
This sequence comes from Pyrocoelia pectoralis, assembly GCA_036250285.1. Lineage (NCBI taxonomy): Eukaryota > Metazoa > Arthropoda > Insecta > Coleoptera > Lampyridae > Pyrocoelia > Pyrocoelia pectoralis. The sequence goes on from CM070075.1 coordinate 14,843,483, forward strand.
GGAAACCAGGCACGAACAGAGCGAGAGGCAGACCGAGATTAAGATGGTGGGACCAGGTGATGCAGGACCTTAGGATCATGAAGGTGAATGGATGGAACGAGAAAGTCAACGACAGGAAAGGATGGAGAAATATCGTGGAAGCAGCCAAGAGATAGACACAGGACTATGAATGGAGGGAGAAATTAAAATGGGGGTGAAAATGTATAATGTAAGAAGGGAATTAATCCACCCCAGAAAACCGATTTGTAAATCTCAGTAGGAAATTCAGTTAAATAATATAATGCTGACATAAATAAAATAGTAATAGTAGTACCTACTTCCTACTCCTTGACGGGGGCATACATAATAGTGTTACACGGATAGACCTTGTTAAGGTTGGAATATTCGCATTTAATTAGGAATAATGCAATTTATATACTACGAGCCCTAACACAAAAATGTTCGGACATCAACAGATTTTTCGTAAAAGTTTGAAAATTTCCTTAAGGGATTCAATATCATGTTTTTCATTTATAAGACATTATAATATGTATTGTTTTACATCATATTTATGAAATTGTACTCAAATAAAATAATATTGATCTATAAAAATAAGCCAATGTTGATAACAATGCAATATTTGCTGACACATAAATGTTCGGACACGTTAGTAAAACAAATAATAGCAAGCCTTGGAAACAATAAAAAGTGTTTCTATTTGACATTTTAACTTGAGAATTCATTCGATTATCAATTGGCTCCAAAATGTCACGCGGTAAAGCAACGAATGGTGCAATTAGAGAATTAATTGTAAAACTGTTTAACCAAGGAAAAACCTTTCGGGATATTGCTAAACAAATAAATGTCGCAAAGTCCACGGTGTCAGATATTGTGAAAAAATATGGAGAAACGGGTTCAACTCAAATTTCAAGACATGGTGCTGGTCGACCACGTAAAGTCACTTCCAGAATGCAAAGATCTCTTGTTCGGATTTGTAAAACTGATCGTCGAAGTACTGTAAGAGAAATAACAGCAAAATGGAATGAAGAAACAATTCGAATGTTTCACGAGAAACGTGTCGTCGCTGGATTCATAAGTCTGGTTTACATTTTTATAAGTACGTAGGTTACGTTTAAGGAAAATGTCTTGTTTATGCAGTGAAATAATTGGTTTAGGCAAAAGAAAAGCCGTTGCTGACGGAAAAACAAAAGAAAAGACGATTAGCGTGGGCAAAGGAACGGGCGATGTGGACTTTTGAAGACTGGAAAAGAATTATTTTTAGTGATGAATCAAAATTTGATGTTTGCGTGGGTGACCATCGATCACGTGTTATAAGAAACAAAAATGAAGCCTTTCACAAAGACTGCCTAAAGAGAAAAATAAAATTTCCATCAGGTGTTATGGTATGGGGAAGCATGTCTGGTTTCGGTGTTGGAAAGCTCCACTTTATAGACGGAGTTGTAAACGCAGAAAAATATCAGAACATTCTGGAAACCAATTTGTTAGCGTCAATTCAAATTTTATCACCTGATGGAAACTTTACTTTTCAACAAGATGGCGCCTCCTGCCATACAGCCAAGACCACAAGAAAGTGGCTGCAGGACAACAATATTTCCGTCCTTGACTGGCCCTCCAGCAGTCCTGATCTTAATATTATCGAAACGGTATGGCACAAGATGAAGCAACAATTAAGAAATGATCCACACCGTAACATTTCTGATTTGCAAGAAAAATTACAAAATATATGGGATTCTTTTGCCGCGGAAGATTGCGAAAAGCTTGTTAAAACTATGCCTGCTAGAATAAAAGCTGTTATTAAGGCAAAGGGAGACGCAACCAGCTATTGATGTGATTTGTCCGAACATTTATGTGTCAACAAATATTGTATTCTTATCAACATTAGTTTAGTTTTATAGATGAATATTATTTTATTTGAAAACAATTTCATAAATATGATGTAAAACAATACACATTATAATGTCTTATCAATGAAAAACATGATATTGAATTCCTTAAGGAAATTTTCAAACTTTTACGAAAAATTAGTTGATGTCCGAACATTTTTGTGTTAGGGCTCGTATAATAAATTTCTGGAAAAAATTATTGTTTGATTTGAAGGCCAATAAATTATGGAATATTATAGCTCTATGTTCCATTAACATAACTTTTACAAAATTATAGCTATAATGTAACATAAATTCATTATAAATAAAAAATTATAATTACATATAATTAGATTATTAATCTAATACCAGTTCTTTATGTATTTCGGCTGTATATGAATAAGAATTTGCAAGCATTCGAGAATATTAACCTAAAAAATCACATTTTCTGATAAACAAATTGATACATATATCAATATATCATGGAGAGTTAGTTAAAAAGAATATTTTTACTGTACCTAAATAACTGTTGTAAAGAATTTTTCATCTTTTCAAGAATTGTTTAGTAATGGAAGGATTTTATAAAGAGAGATTCTGTGGAATATAATGTTATCGTTATGTAAGGGGTAAATGTTTGTTTGATTACAAACTCGTAAGCTTGTGTACATAACATTACACTGTCTAATTATGTAAATGTAATAATTTTGTATGCACCTACTCTTCAAGCTCACCAGTATGTGGGTTATGTTGGCGTTGATAATAAACAGCAGTTCACATATTTATATATATTTTTTCTTATAGGTACCTACTAGCAACTGTAGTAATGTACTTCGTATTTGTGATGTATCGGAAAGCCAATCATGTATCGATTCTTGGATAGGCAATAACACTAAATTCTGTTTTACAGTATCGAATGTAACAATTCGAACTTTTATAACATTCGCATAACCAAAAATTTACTTCCAAGTAATTTCAGAATCGTAAGAAAAAATGTTGTTTAATTCGTGCAACTTCACTTCAAATCGAACATTGACCTTCTTTATACCTAAATTTCACACACCTATATAATGAATACAAAAAACACGTTCTACATCTATTTTTAATTCACTAAATACTATATTTACCAAATTGATGTCACCGTTTTTATTTTTATCGTAATGTACCGTGTAATTAGGGTTAAAAACAACACGAAAAACCTAAAAAGTTATTGTATGCGGAATCATTGACGCACACGCATATTTTAAGTTCCACTATTTTTAAGACGTGTATCTTGTTTACATTTACAGCTTAAATTAGAAATATTTCGGCTTAATTACTCCGAAAGCTTAGTTATTTGAATGATTTGTGTCAAATTCACAAAAATGCTACTAAATAATTTACAGAACTAGTGTCTAGAGGCAGTAGGTACTTTAAATCGGTTAAATCATACGAAGTTAAGTATAATTATTATTATTGCAATGTTGGGATGGAAATTATTTACTGACGTATACATGTGCGTCAACTAACAAATTGGTGCGTAGGAATATACTAATAAAGGCATTGACTATAAAGAAAAAGGAGTACGAATTTAAAAGGTTAAATTGACAGATTTGTTATTATAGCAAACTTTGTACTTTATTGCTTTCTAAATATAAGTAAAATGACATAAGCGAAAAACAATGACTTTGATTAAAAGTGTACCGACACGAATATAAGAAAGCTTTTACAAATAAACATTGAAAAGTTTATATTACAATGCCCACAAGGTATTGAATTGGATACTGCACTTTTTTTAGCAAAGCAAAGTGAGAAATATTGCCTATTATCACCCACAAACCGTTTTACACGTTTGTGAAATAAAAAAATATGGCTACGGAACCCTTTCTGTAACAAAATATTTTTCCCTTTATTTTCGTTGACAAGAAAATGCGCTTTAGGAAATAGAGGAATTGTAGTAAATAATGACTAAGCGACAAGTTTCCAAATTCATTTTAAACTATGTTGCAATTTGCATTGCCATTTCATTTATTATAAAAATTAGTTACTTGTATTATTTTCGTAAAAGACGATTTCAATGAGACATTTATCTCCTTCAAATAATCAATGCTGACGTGCTGTATGGGAGCTGGCATTGCCATGATGGAAAATGATGCATCGTTTTTGGTCATAATTTCATAGATGACTTGACTGCTGGCTATGAGGCGCCGTTTGTACCATAACTATTCTTTAGATATATATATTAAAAAGAGTCAATATATTAAAAATTAAAAATATTTATATATATCATCCAAATATAAAAATATATCTGGTAGTTAAAGTACAGATATATAGAAAATTTGAGGGCGAAATATATAAAACTTCAGCTTAGAATATCCACCACTAGTGACGCTGTAGCTAGAGACAAAATTTGCAACGTGTAGATGCTGCTACATCTGTCACTTAATTATTTACCTTTTAATTAGAAGAGTTTATGTTGGAATTGGTTCGATGTTATGAGCCATATAGTTATCGATATGGACAACCTTAGCCGGACGTGTATTATCCGAATAATATGCTTCTGCCATACTTTAATAATCCTAATATGAAATGCATGTAATGATCTTTAGCAACTACAATTACTCCTAAAAACATGTATGACACCAACTTAAATCTGTATGGATTAATATAATCAATCATACAAGGTGGAAAGTTATATGTAATGCGCTGCATTGTAGTGTAAATCAAATCAAACAGCTTTACAATGTAGAAAATGTAACATTACGTAGGTGGCGTCGCCTTTGCAAGTATTTGAATTTGTCGTTGCTCGTTTGCCAAACATAATTTCCCGAAGAGCGCCATCAGTGGTCAACGTTGGAAGTTCAAGTTTTATATATCAGTACTCTCATCATTGCTGATATATTTTTATATTTGGATGATATATATTATTTTTTTTTAGTTTTTAATATATCGACTTTATTTAATATATATATGTAAAAAAGAGTTATGGTACAAACGGCGCCTCATAGCTGGCATGCAAATTGTTGTATGTTCTTTGATCCTCTCAACAGTCTAAACGAATGGTGGCGACGTATCCAGTATATAACCGAAAAACAAGCGAAAATTTCCTTGGAAGTGCCGTGATATGCTAAGTATAATGACGATCTTCTAAAATTATATTGCGCACAGCGTGGATATTTTTTGGAATCACAACCGATTTTGGTCGACATTCACGAGATTCATCATTGACGGACGCACAACAACGAAACTTAGCAAACCAATTACGTATAAACATGTAAGTTACTTTAATTTATTTGCTTTTAACTATTTTAATTAAGTTTATTATAGCTATTGCCGGAAAATGATAATTTTATATTGTCGAAACATGTCGCACTTTTAATTAATTAGTAAACAAACATGGGGAAAGTTTAGAGTTTTCTTTTATCAATTACATATACAGTCCTTTCTAATTGTGCTTCATTACCAAAAATTACTGTCTCCAAACGCTCACTGTCAAATATGTGCAATCCAAGTATTAAGAGAGAATAATAACGACTGGTACTTACTCCAAAAGCCGGCAGTACAGCAGAATGTATAGTCACAATTCATGCAGGTATTGACAGTTAAGCAACGCTCGCTCTGGTCAGTACTTGGATGAGTGACTGGTTCATTCTGTGGCTCGGTGTGTTCGGCATGGGTAGTACAAAGGGCTCGAATGAGGCCCACGTACGCGTGAACTTAGGTCCCATTCTCCACTCTCATTTACGTTTTACTTACTCCAAAGAACGGAACTTTCATATCACCCAACCACTACGCAAATTTCCGACTGTATTCCAGTAAGAATTGGTAGGATTAACGCTTAGTGCAAGAAAAGTTCTTACTTATGCATAACATAAGAACATAACTGTTAGAATTTCTAGTGACAGCAGGGCTCCCCTGCAGGCACTTGCTCTATTGTAAAATTACCTCTAGGTTGGGTTCTGAATGTCACACACCAAGTAGTAAGCAGCAACATCCTCGAGCTTGTATGGGTTAAAGGGCATTCTGGAAGGAAAGGCAACGAGTTAGCCCGACTGCCCTCAAAATAGGTGTTTTATGGTCCAGAGCCGGCTCTTCCACTTATAGTATCAACTGTAAACAACATCCCAACACAAGTCTAGGTAGAACTTGTTGTTAGATTGCCGTCATGCGAGTGAGCATACTTTCTGGGCGTTGTAAACTACACAAGCACATGCATCCTGGCCAGACATGACTACGATTAGAGTCGCTTCCCCTTCCAGCATCCTCAGGTTCACCTTACGTATGGGATGGCTTGAGTGACGTTGCGGAGGCGGACGACTCTAGTTAGGGAGGTCGTACAAAGGGCCCGAATTTAAGGCCCATGTACCCGTGGACTATGTTCACCTTCCTATCGTAATCCAGAATTCAAAATAAATGCGCAAGTGAGAATGAGTTTATTAATAAAACTACAATACAAAACCTCAAAGTACTACAGGAAAAAAAAACTGGCGCATGTCGAAGACGAATCGGGTTGCTATAAGCAATTGCGCCAATGGGTAGTACTCAAAACAAGTAAAGATTTAAATCTTATTGCACCAATCATGATTTTCTTTACAACTACACCATTATGTCGGGTAACCTGAAAATTAATATCCTATACCCAAATTAATTGTAGAAACAAGGTAAGGTATGGCATCCGTTCGGTATTTGTAAAGTAACAGTCGACAAATATGATAATAAATAAAAAGACTTAATAGGTATACATTGAAAGTAATTCCTTTAATGATTGATGAAAGTAACAATAAAGCATTTAAATTCCAATCAACATACACAGTATAAGAACGTGATGAAATTATTCCATGAATTATTGATACAATTACAAATTACGGTTAGGCGTTTAGAAGAAAACTGACGTCGACGTGACGCCAGTTTAAAGTGGTAATGGATTTCTTTATCGGAAACATGTGCAATTTATAACTTAATTTTAGCTCGCATTATGTGGTTTAAAGTCAAAGGACAAATATTTATAGCTTTTGGGTGAAGGAATTAAAACAGAATACAAATTTAAAAGATCGATACGAAATTTACGACTTGGCGTTTTAAACTTTTAGTGCATTCCTGTTAAAGTCGTACAATTTAAATAGATATGTTGCTAACTTAAATATTTTAAATAAACGAATTTAAAGGTGATAAGCAAGCTTTGTGCTTTGTGCAAAACGCATCTCATTGAGAAGATTTTCATCTTTTCCTATTTAAATAAATTACCTACAGTACAAGGCAACTCATGTCAGAGAACACATCCAACAATTAACCTTAAATGTTTATTTATATATATTTGAAACGCAATTGGGTAGATCATTAGGCCTACATCGTCTTTACGTATAACCATAGAGAATGTTATTATTACAGTCTCTATGGTATAATCCCTAAACAGTTCGATGTCACGCAGCTGAATTCTCCTTTAGCAACTGTGTATATCGTGGAAATCTCTAGATAAATGGTATGGCCTCTGTAAATATGAATATATTCAATGAAAATTAAATTTTCTCCATTAGGTATTCGTTCACAAGACTTGTCATCCGAGTTATTTCTTCCTCTAGGCGTTCCAGTTGAAAAGAGAGTTCCATTTGTAAACGTATTAAAATGATTCCTTCCATTTGGTAGTATTAACTGGAGAGCTTTTCGCCAGCCAACGACACAATTACGACTTAGTGTATTCGCTATGTTTTATTAATACGCGAAAGTGATTTTCAAAACAAAGCCCTAAGTACACAGTCACTTTCAGTATTTGTATTGGAAGGCTACAATTTACGGTTCTGGTCGTTTTTTTGCTATCCCGTTTCCTTGCGCTTATAAACAAACGTTTGTGCTTAGATATAAATATGTACTAAGAGTTCGGTTTACTAACAAACCCCCTAATGTTATCTTATTATTATTATTATTATTATTATTATTTATAATTCGTACTGGATAGTGGATACACAGTGATGTAAATACTTCAACTTTATTGGAAGTTTTAAATTAAGGCGATTAATTACATTAAATACACCAACAAATTTATCCTAAATTTGACCCTTGTTGTGTTGTGAATTTTTATAAATAATCACAATTTAAAGTTATTTTTCTTATAATGCTATATGTAATTCGTTATGTTTTCCCCATTTTTATTTATGCCAGGACCCTTAAATAGGAGGTAAGTCTTTTGTATAGATAAAAACGATGCTGACCTAGACCGGAGCAAGTACCTACAAGATATTTTCACCAGAAGATAAAAGCAGAAAAGGTTTTAGTTTTTATACAAAATGGCGCCCAGGCCCAACGAAAACGAATAAACAATAAAATCAAAAAAATTCCATTTCCATGAGTCCTTTTGTAACCACCGTTACGCGGTTGATTTTGATAAAATGCGTAACGCAACGGATACTAGCAACCAAACACTTTTAGGTGAGCACAAAGAGTTATGTGCAGCAGCTTCTGCCTACGGTAAATATGAAACTGATAAAAACATTAAGGTAAACACGCACGATCGGTCGCTACGACAGTAACATATTACGCAATTGTAGATACTGTGTGGCCACCAATTTGAAAAGGTTTCATGGTTTGTCACAAAGAGCGAGGAAGCACATCTCATTGCCAATTGTCACTTGCTCGGTTACTTCGTTATTGGTGGCGCAGAAGTTGGCAATATACATCATATTGGACGGATAATCTATAATGGACGAACAGTAGTTGGTAACGTATTTAGTTATCGAACTGAAAGTAAAAAATTCTGGCAAGTATTACCACGAGGCTTCCCTCGTACCAAAAAACTGTAACTTTATTTTATAAAAAAAATGAGTGCCACCATTTTCGTTCTTGGCCCGAATGCAATCGATTGGCGAAAACCGCATTTCGATATCTTTAATAGTTTCTGAGTATAGAGAGTCGCAAGAAAATGTGTACCTACGGACAGACTACAGACTACAAACGACAGACAGATTTTTTTTTCCTTTTTTGAATCTAAGTATTCAGAAACGCAAAAATATGTAAAAATTTGCATAGGTCAATTTTTTTTTGGAACACTAATAATACTTCCCTTTTACTTCGTACTCGGGAAGTAAAAAAGGGCTGTGACTACCATATAAGAGACTTGTGGCGCACTATAAATCTTACGAAATGTTAACGTACAATTGTAATAACAATATTGGCAAATAAATAAAGGTGGCAGTATTACATTCCATAACCTTTCATAATAATCAGTTGTATGTTGCAATAATAATAGCTTTTGGAGAAAAGCAACAAGGGGATAAGCTTAAAGAACATAGTAATTACTTGAATAATGAATGTAGGGAAAGGTAGCTAATTCGTGGTCTTAACAATATCTACATTCTACTTAGCGGTCAATTCATAAAACACACTTGGGGACGGGATGGGACTAGTGGCCGCGGCCGACCGGCCGTAGCCGACTGCCCGCCGAGACAATAGCTGCCGGAGCAAGTCGTCGTCGCGTCGCTGCCAGTACAACTTAACTTCAAATAAATAAATGGCTAGTTTCATTTATTGAAAACAAACAAACACAGCATTTGAAACTTAAAAAAAATACCAACCTATAAACGTATATTGCCACTCAGGCGTTTAGGTTAGAGGTAGGTTTAGTATAGTTTTTTTCAATTGATAACAGTCCCTCAAGATTAAAAGTTATTTTCGATTTGTATGGCGAATCGTTCCTACGGCGAATTTGACCAACGGCCAACAGTCCCGACGGCGAAACGGCGACGGCGAAACGACGACGGCGAAACGACGACGGCGAAACGACGACGGCGAATAAGCCTAGACCCTTTTTAGAAGCAGTTGGCCGCGGCTATTTGTCCCGCGGCCAGTCGGCCACGGCCAGTTGTACTAGACCGGTTTTCACAAAAAAGCTTTAAATTTATCATTAAGTATATTAATTATTCTTATACAGAAGTAAGTAGAATAGGTATTCAGCAATAGGTACATACAGTATGTCCCCGGATAGGTGAAACGACTCTTGTGAAAGATAAAAAATTTTCGATATAAAATTTCATTATTTGGGGTTCAGCCCTGCTTAGTTAAAGACTAATTTCTGGCATAATTTTAGTTTTCTAAAATTATGTATGCCTTGGATCTTTTCAAAAATCTGATTTTTGGTTCTAGTAAACTACCTTTGTCAGTGAAGATATAACAAAATTTGATTAATAAAAGTTGTTTAGAATCATGAAAGAGTCCTACTTCTAGAATTTCAAGCACCTAGGCCAACGTTGATGTTTTGGCATTTTGGCAATAATTTAAGTGTTATCTTGTAATATTCATAGTAATAAACTGTGTTAAAGAAATTCTTTTATTTATTTTGTTTATTTAGAATTTTATCGCTTTTAGAAGAGTCATATCACCTATTCGGGGATAAACAATATTAAACTATCAGATAAAAATTATTGTAAATTGCCAAAACATCAGCGTTGGCCTAGGTGCTTGAAATTCTAGAAGTAGGACTCTTTCATGATTCTAAACAACTTTTGTTAATCAAATTTTGTTATATCTTCACTAACAAAGGTAGTTTACTAGAACCAAAAATCAGATTTTTGAAAAGATCCAAGGCATACATGATTTTAGAAAACTAAAATTATGCCAGAAATTAGTCTTTAACTAAGCAGGGCTGAACCCCAAACAATGAAATTTTATATCGAAAATTTTTTATCTTTCACAAGAGTCGTTTCACCTATCCGGGGACACACTGTAGGTTTTCTTTGATACAAATATTACGCTAAAGTAGAAAAAAAATAATTAAAAATAGAGCGGAAATAGGAAAAGATTTCAGCTTTTTTTCTATTACCGCTCTATTTGGGCGGAATAAGGGAAATCTAATGTTTTTTTTTAAATCCCAGTTATTTAATTTAATTAAAGGGATACACTTTTTTCTTTTAGTACATTTTTAAAATAATCATTGATATAGAATCAATTTCCGCCCTATGATTTTTCTTTCAGAAATACCTTATTTTACGGATTAAATCAATAATTACTAAAATAAGGAATATTTCAAAAAATCAATTTGTAATATTTATACCCGATATACACGAAAAATTTATATTTAGGACACTGTTTCCTTTTATTTTAGGTAAAAAAAACAAATACATATTTATTTGTAATGTAGGCGGTAATAGGCGATAAAATTATGCATTTATTCCTATTACCGCTCCATTTAATATAAATATATTTATATTTAATATATAAAATAAATAAATAATACCGCTTATGTTATCTCTCCTACCAAATTCCCTACTCGATTTAAAAATGCATTGTATTTTCCAACAATACCTAAAAATGAAGCGGCTAAAAAACGAGCGACAAAAAAACTAACGCCAACAGTAGCGACAGCATCAGAATTTGTTGAATATCAAAGAAGAATCGAAGCCGAACAAGAAGAAAAAAAAGAAAAATTGAAAGAATAAAGAAGAAGGATGAAAATGCAGCAACTGTTGTAAAAACCGTAAGCAAAAAGCCAATAACTGTTGTAAGAACCGTACGAAAAAAAGAGAAAGGAAACAAAAAGAGAAAAACGGCAGAGTTAATAACACAAGAAAGTAAATTTATAGAACAACAATATGTAATAGTCACTTACTTTCCGGGGCAAATAAAACAAGTAAAACAGAATAAGTACTTTATTAAAGCAATGAAGAAGGTAGAAGATCGATTCTTAAAATTATTATTATTATATTTTCCATAAATTTTTTTGTGCATAAAATTCGAATTAAAATGAATAAAAATTACATCAATTAATTTTTTTATTTTGATTGGTGTCCAACTTAAATACAACTTTTTGTGGTTTTAATTTTTACCAAAAAAAAGGTTAAAATATTAACATATTTTGTTCATATCATTTAATAAAAATAGGGCGGTAATAGGATATCTCTAGGGCGAAAACAGGAAAGCGGGGTACAGCGGTAATAGGAAAAAATCTAATCTTTACAAAATAAAATAAAATTGAATTAAAGTTTTGTCGTATAAAAAAATTAAACATTTTTTGCATAATAAAATCTTCATTTACATAAAAAAAACCATCCAGACACCAAAAACTTCAAACTGGGCTTAATTTTGAACTAGAATGTCTAACTATTCTTAAGTGGTGATTGGGTCCATCGTTGGGTGTTGATTAACTCGAAATGGGGGATCTTACAAGTTAAAGGTGAAACAGAAACTCAAAACCTTCCCCATAAAATTATTATTTATTTAAACATTAAACATTAATCTTCGCTTCACGTCGATTCTATATTTAACACCCTTTCAACTTTAAAACATTAATCGTCGCTTCACGTCGTTTTAATAGTATATGAAACATTAATCTTCGCTTCACGTCGATTCTATATTTAACACCCTTTCAACTTTAAAACATTAATCGTCGCTTCACGTCGTTTTAATAGTATATGAATAAATAATAATTTTATGGGGAAGGTTTTGAGTTTCTGTTTCACCTTTAACTTATTCTTAAGTGGGGCGGTAATGGGTGAATTTACCTTATTACTTGTAAAATAATTTGATTAACGTAAAAAAATATGAAATACGCAAATGGATTATACGAAGAAAGAATCTCAGTGGTTAAAAGGGAAGTAGGTAGGTATACCTAAATGATAATAAATTAACCTGCGTAACACTGTAATGTAAAATCTTTAATGACCTTACCTTTGAGAATCGATCAATATTTATTTCGCAATTATTGAAAATGTGTAATCAATTATTAAACTTCACTTAGAAATCAAAACACTACTCGTTTCGACAGTCGTCGACCATCTAATAGCTTACTCATAAATTTGTACATATGATTTTACGATAAATGGGAAGATAGTTATTTTTTTTAATAGCTAACAGTGAGTAGTGAGATAAAGTATTGTACGAGTCGTTTGCTTACCCAACATGGAAACATTAGGTGTTTTCTTTTTGCATTTTGTGGTAGCTTTAAGTCAGCTCTGTCAATACACACCATTCGTTTTATAAAAATAATTTGACTCAGTTCTCAATAACCCTATTCGTTTTAAAAGCTTTATTTTAAGTTTTATATTAACCTGAGGCAGAAATGTCTTATGACGCAAGGCACTTTAATCACGTGATAATTGTGCATGTGCTCAACCCTGTGGGGATGCAAAAAGAAAACACCTATTATATGACTGAAGCAAATGTTTTCACACATGAAGTCAAAATGTAGAGAATGGATTATGTAACAAATGAAAAAAAAATTGTGCTCATAATTAAATGCAATTTGAATTTATAATGAAGGTTTAATATAAAATGGACGTATCAGATATATCAAATTAGTCTGTTGTATAGTTTGAATTATCACTATTCCATTATCATCATCATTATTGTTACTTATACCTTTTTTGTGGGCCTAATTTTAACAGGTAATCACAGAAAAAAGAATTAGGGAGCCAAAAATTAAAGCATCACAAATATTCAAACTTAATCACGTACTCGATAATGGTGGTGTGTTAGGGAACCCGAGAGTACATCACCAATATAACATATACGTGTCAGATAAGTGGGTCCCATCTTGGTGTATTACGCGGGTTGATTTGTAAGGCATCTTATTCTTTTAGCATTCTGAATGAGTGTATTAAAAGCGGGCTTGGTGGCCAGAGCAAATTATCAAAACAGACACGATTCCCGTCATCCGAAACCAAAAACAAAGGAACCGATTATAACCTTTCGGAGAAAATAGTGATTTGATGTAGACGATACGGAAGAACTAAAAGGAAATTTGGAAACCCTTTATCGCTGTTAATCGTCATGTGGGGAAACGGCAATCTCCAACAAACCGTTAAGGTCACAAGAGCGAATCTTATTGGGCACAAAGCCACTACTAAGAGCCAGGTGCGAGAATGTTAGCGAAAGGGTCATGTCGCAGTATTTTGATTCTGCTGGATTTGTTCACAACTTAGTCCGTATATGGTTTGTTTAGAGCTGCTTAGTTGTGAAATGTGTTAGGTACCTATAATTTCATATACGATGATGATTACCTACTTTGTCAAAAAGTTCTTTGTACTTTAAGGGAAGGAAAAGTGGCAGCAAAACGTTAAAATCGGTAACATTCCTATGAGAAAAAGTTTAGATTTCCTATTGTTGTTACTATATTCTCAGACTCGCCCATTTTAAATAAAATCGCCAGCATGGCGACTATATCTGTCTTAATATGGTCCATAAACGTCTTAATAGCATCTGGACTCGATTCAGATTATTCACGCCAATATTTTATAAAACGTCCCATTCAGATTATTTACTAATGACACGGCAGTGGCCAAACACCTCTTAAAAACAACAAACATAAGAAAAGTGAGCATGCCAGAATAAAGGAACGAGTTGTAGAAAAATTTATATTTGTCACATTTTAAATTTAATTGGAAATTGGAATGCTTGATTGCACCGTCGTGCGTAATACCTAAATAATACCTGAACATTTTTACTGGACCCTTTTCTTTAATTGGGGAAGCTAATTTTATTTTAAATTTTGAGGTACTATTTTCAATGAATGCACTGTGCACTACACTGAAATATATTTCAGTGGTGCACTATAATAAACACGCAAAGTTTTTAAAGATATCTGAGCGTGGACAAAAATAACTGTCTTAATGCATGCGCTGCTAAATTGTTTGAAGTGCATTCTTTATAAATGTCAAGGTACAGGCGCCAGTTTGTTTTAGAAATAGATCAGGGTTAAAAAAAGAAAACTATAATAGACATCTTGCCTCTACCTACCATTATGCAAAATAATTCTTATGTTCACAGAATATGTAATTTTACTAATAATTTTTTAATTAGTTTGAGCACGTTTTTGATCTAAGATAATTACGTGCAAAAATGTTTCATTTATATGGCTTTTTTGTCATTATGTTTAAAACGTGACAAAACGGAAGTAGGTGAGGGAGTATTATAGTTACTACTCGCGTTAAAAACAAAATAACAAATTGGTATTGTCGGTATTATTTTATAAGGTGATTTTTTTTCCTTCTTAGAGATGCACTGTAACGTACGGTAAGTGACAATCTAAATATGTTCATAGAAGGAATTTCTAAATTCATTGCTCCCAATTGTACAATTAAATTTCCATTACATGACTTTGTACAGGAAAATTACTTCAGGACTCCTTAAGGTGCTATAAAAATTATATTTTGAACATAATTTATGACTCATTAAATTTACTTATAACAATGCGCTAAAAAAATTTGTATTGTGGGCGCTTGGCATAAAATTTTGATTTTCATTCAAACTGCTAATTTTTGAAGTAGAAATTTGCGTCATTACATCGCGATTTTTTGGCCAAATATTAGTTGTATCGCTGATGTTAGATTTTGTCTAGACACCATTAACGTCAAAATAAGTTGTTAAAATTGTTTATTATTACGAAATGTATTGTTTTGACATTTTTGTTTACCAGTTATTTTAAATAGTCTACTTACGTAATTGTTTCGAAATATATTCAAGTTTTAGCAAAACTTGCAAATTAGATTTTCAATCATAATTATCTTGAAATTATATTTGTGTGGTTTTAATTCCACATATTATGTCAAAGGGATAGGTACTACATATAATTGAGAATGACCTTATTATTCTAAAAAATAAGAGATTATTAAATATTTTATCAAATAATGTATAAGTTTTATTTATTCTAAGCTCAGGTGACAAGAATTCTTCATTTGTTACCAATTGAAACGCATCATCATTTGCAATGAGCAGCTTTCAAGCAACGCAGGAAAAATAATCAAACCAATATAAATTGTATTATGAATTAATCACAATGCGAGCTTTTGCTCATCGTTGCAATGCAAACTTGCGCATTCTCAACAGATTTAAATTTTTAAGCAATAGTGGTGATACACCGGTTGCACCTCGATTCAGCGGTTCCCGATTCGGCGGTCCCCGTTTCAGCGGTCCCGTTTCAGCAGCCCCCGTTTCAGCGGCCACCCGTTACAGCGGTTCCCATTTTAGCGGTCACCCGCTTCAGCGGTCCCCGTTTCGGCGATATCTCTTTTCCGGAGCCCCTTTGCACTATTTCGTAGTAACTTATGATTAACGAGAAAGCATAATGTTGAAAAAAATAATTTTAAACGATGAGCTCCCATCCTTTTACCTTTACGAAATTGTTTGTAATTAGTAATTACTTTACTATAAATATTTCTTTTATCTCAAAAGGTATTTTTTGCCAATTAAAAAAATTAAAAAATTAAAAAATTCTTGTACCTTTTACAACAAATCAAATAACTATTCAAAAATGATTTTTTCGGTTTCCTTCGTTTGTCTTCAAAAGCGCTTGGAATGTTTGATTTTTAAGCACCATTTGAATCGGTATGCACTGCACAAAACGAATCCACGACAAAAAGGCAAACAGGTCGTCAAAAAGACGCCGCGAAAAAAGGACGCGGTTTACTCCATCAAAAAGTTGATTTGAAACATGTGAACTGTTAATTAAAATTAACTTATTCATATAGAATATAACCAATAATAAATTACATGTTGATGATGTTGTTGATAAGTTCATTCATTTTTATGCTAACGCAACTATCTTGCTAAAATGGGGTCCGCTGAAACGGGGCACCGCCGAAATGGGAACCGCTGAAACGGGGCACCGCGGAAACGGAGAGCGCTGAAACGGGGACCGCTGAATAGGGGGCCGCTGAATCGGGGTTATGCCGATACACCAGTAGCACTAATAATAATTATTGCTTGGGTAACGAAAAGTCAGGCTTCGGGACTTCAGTCGGACGTCAGATCCGTGAGGATTTTTTGATTATCCAATAAAACATAAAAGCATTGTACCCCAGTGGAAATTAGTATTTTATAAGGATTTTTCATAACTTTTAGGAGTCCTTTCGCCTTTTCAATTTAAAGAAAATTGAAGGGGTTTTATGACTTAATTGAAAAATTATACCACTTCCATTAACAACATGAATGTTATTTATTTAGTATGATTTACATGGAACTGAACCAGTTTTTGCGACTGAAATAACCAAAAAATTCCCACACGTTTCGAAATAAAAATAACCCTTTATACTTAATTTATCAAATTTTATAAGGAAGTACAAAATATGTATGTAAATAAAAAACATTATAAACACTCATTAAATCGGTGTTGATTTATAACGCCAAACAGTTAATTCATTCCAACATGTGTCAAGAAATTGCGACGAGGAAGTTTCATTACTACCGAGACATAAATACAATAAAATAAAGTTCCTTTTAAAATCAACAAATTATATTAAATTCGCTGAGAAAGAATCGTAATAATAAGTTTTATAACTTCTGGTTAACTTGTAAAATGAACAACATTCTTTCGTCTCTTTATTTCAAGTTTTATTAAATACCGAAAGAATTCGCCTCGAATCAAAGTTAATTGCACATAAAATGGCAGTAAACGTACACAGTCGTATTTAAGTTCTCTGTGGTGATTTTGATTGACCAGAAAAGTGCAATAAATTATGTTTTAATACCGGTCTAACATAAATGTTTAAAAATTTACGGAACACTTACTTCATTAAGTTAAAAATTGATTTAGTGTAGTATGGAGATAAATTGAAAATGTTTGTACTGAAATAACACCTATCGAAACGATGTACGTCGATACTAAGGAAGGTTTTTTTTAACTAATAAAATAATTTACCATGTTGAAAAGGATTTAACAGTCAACCGTTTCCTTTACAAGGCGTAAACTGTGCGCAAATAGAACAAGGTGAAAAGGGAGATCCTTAACAACATTTATTTGCTATTATTTTTATGTATCCTCCAAGAAAATACAGATTTACTCGTGCGTACAAACAGTTATAATCTAGCAAATAATAATAAAATATTAAACACAAAAATGTGAACAATTTCTGAATTTCGTTTAAGTCACAATAATACCCAGAAGCAAGCGAAAAACATATCAACAACATCAATAGAGCCATAAAAATTGTCCTTTTAAATTTTTGTAAGCCTGCCAATAGACCAAGTTCTTATACCGTTATAGAGGATGTTTTGGAATTTCACAGCACTATTTTAGATATGTGTTGCTCACTAATACAAAATTAAGAAAAAATCTCATATGAATATGTCTTAAATCAATTTATTATCGAAATATTGGGACACAAAGGTATTTATTTAATAATAAAACTTTTAAAGTACCTAACTGATGTGGTCTTGTATTGTTAAATAAATATCCTTACGCCTCCAATATCTCGATTACAAACTGATTTAAGACATATCCTTATATGAACTTTTTTCTTTATTATTTACCAGAAGAAAATTGTCGTTTGTTGCATGTTGTTTTCACCTACTATTTCAAGATTAGCTTCTAAATCACATCGTCACTCACGTTCTTTATGGACGAAGGGGAAATGGGTAAATAATTTGAGACTTTTGCAGTTCCTCGAACATCCAACTGTCAAGATAACTATAGTTTTCGGATTATACCGCGTCGTTATATTTGTTGGGCAGCCTGCGTTGAAAGGTTTGCCTTGCCTTTTACCCTTGAGTGAAAAGTATAATTTATCTTATCAGCCAAAACAAGGATTTTTCCGTCCTCTTAACTCCCGACCGGCGGTGGTGAGCTGTTAAGTCTAGGTTTTCCAGGCCTGACTGCTGAATGTGAAACCAAAAGTTTTGATGTTTCGCAAGATATTGCAGCTTGCATCTTCAGAGTGATAGGAAGCAGATGGATAATCATCCCACACATCCTTGTTTTGGCTCACAAGGTAAAAGGCAAGACAAGCCTTTCATCGAAGGCTGTATATGTATGTATAATAAGGCGGTATAACACGAAAACTAGTTATCTTGGTAAAAAGGTCCCATTTTGGACTAGCATTCCAATGAATTTAGAAGTATTTACAACTAGAAAGGATTTTCTTAAAGTGTTAATTTTAATGTTAGGGTGAGTTGATCTAAAAGCGTTGTATAATCATAATACATTCATATAATTTTTAGAGCAAGATGCATATCCATTGTGTACAAATAATCTAAAGTGAAAAAAAATGTTCAGAAAATGATGTGTGTAATAGTGTCCGCAAACTTCTCTTTGTGTAGAACGGCGCCAAATTTTTTATAGATGAAGGAAGCAAAGACCCGAAGGAGCCATACGTCTTTTAAGTACGTCAACTAATCTTCACAATCATTCATTTCCGATATCTAATAGTAAGTTAGAATGTCGCACAGTAACATATAGTCACCATTAAAAGTGAAGCGTGCATTTAAACCTAGCACGACTAAAT
The DNA here is from genome assembly GCA_036250285.1 of Pyrocoelia pectoralis. NCBI lineage: Eukaryota > Metazoa > Arthropoda > Insecta > Coleoptera > Lampyridae > Pyrocoelia > Pyrocoelia pectoralis. The sequence continues at coordinate 14,862,522 of CM070075.1, forward strand.
TCTTCAAACAAGCTGGTTCCCATGGTACCAAACAGAAACGTCATAACCATAACAACATGTTTGAAAACTATTGTAAGTATATAGCTTACGAGGGATTTTAGTTATGATGCAGTTTGGACCTTAGGTCATTATTATAGAGTAGAACGTGTGCAGTACAGTTTATTACGTTTCGTAATATTTTTGATCGTTTTTGTGACTGTGATACATAAATACAGTAAGCAACGCTAGAAACTGGAAAAATCCCAAGGTCGATGTAACGGTTTTGTCCCGTAATGAAACCAACTTCTCCGTTGGCAACCAAAATTTACATTTATATATCATTCGAACTGCGAGGTTTCATTATTGTAGTACCTTTCCATAACTACAATTTGTGGATAGGGGAACTATGCCCAAATAATTGCCTTGTTTTCGTGTGTTTTTTTGGCGCTAGCCGAAAGTCGTTATTTCAACTGTAAAATATAGATAGGCGTTTATTAAATTGTATATAAAAACATTGTTGCTAAATTAATGTTACTTAAGAATATTATTTTAAGACGTTTTGGTTACGAATGGTAATAAAATTACGCTCATTTGTAGAAATAACAAACACATTGTTATTGAATTAATAGCGTGTCCTTTAGGGATATGGTTGCTTAAGAATGTTATGTTTTGTTTAGCGCGCCTGTCAGAATTATATAAGTTATGACTATTATGTTTTGCTTACGAACATTAATGTAAAATTGTAAAAAAGCACGTAGACAACCTTTCTTGAGGGACAAAAAAATGAATGGAGGGCAGTCAGTCTGTATACGCGTCTTGTAATGCATCATATTTTGAGTGATCAATAAAATTCGAGAGGTGTTGTTCTTAGAGTAATATTTTTGTGTTTTTGAGTTTTTCTTACATATCAGAAGTGGGATTACCTAAGTGCCGCTTTACTGAAATTTAACATTTAAGAGTGCATAAGTGATTTGATTATAATTTTTGTCTAATTAGCGTGTATATATTTGTGAAATTATGAGTCCCTCGTCAAAAACGAAACGTGCGGGTAAAAAACAAAAGCGTCGTTTTAGTTCATCATCGAGTTCGTCAAGTTCGACGGCTTCTAATGACGCACGGGCACGGCGTCAAGTGAAACGTTTGAAAAAGCGTTTAGCGAAAATTGAAAACAGTGCAACAAGATTCGGTGTGTCCAGTTGTGACGAAACGCTTGTACCTACATTTGACCCCCAAAAAGACGATTTGTCCATTGACTCGTGGGTATCGCGAGTAGACGATGTCGCAGCTACTTACGAGTGGTCCGATAAAGTGGTAACAAAGGTTGTTGCGAATCGACTTCGTGGGATGGCCAGGCGGTGGTATGATACCCAACAAAATTTGAATGTAAAGTGGCAGCATCTCAGAGAGGATTTGACGAAGCAATTTCGTAAACCTCTTCCGTTCTCTAAGTTATTACTCGATGCTGCGAATTATCAGGCCGTTCCCGGACAAGATTTGGGTGAGTACTGTTTTGATAAATTAGCCAAATTGAAGTTGCTTAATGTGCACATACCTGAACCGTATCTTGTCGACGCTGTAATTGGCGGAATATCGAATGAGAATATTGCTAGGTCAGCTAGGTCGTCCAATTTTCAAGAGACTAATAAACTGTATGCTTTCTTGAGTACGCTGGGATGTGTCCCAGATAGGAGGGCTGGTAGTCAAACCTTAGTGAAATTTAAGAAACATCCTACAAGCATTCTACCTAATCGTTCCGGTGGAAGCGGTATACTTAAGCGGAATATTAGCTGCTTTAATTGTAGAGGATCCCATTACGCGAGCGAGTGCCCCAAGCCTCGCGTAGAATGTTTTAAGTGCAAACGATTGGGTCATATTCAGAATAAATGCCCTTATAAGAATAGTAAAACTGCCAACCAGCCGAAAGCATCTTCTAGCCATGATATCAATGAAGCCAATATACAGCACAGTGTGTTTAAAAACCCGTATCTAAAGCATGCCATTATTAATAATAGAAAAGTGAACTGTTTGATCGATACGGGTAGTACGTTAAGTTTAATTAGGGAATCCATTTTGGAGAAAATAGGTTTGCAGTATCAACCTGATACAAACAAAGTACTACGCAGCTTTGATGGAAACCTGGTCCCCGCAGTTGGAAGCGTTAGAACTTTGATTCAGGTAGACGAAGCCACAGCTGTGGTTACATTAATTGTGATGAAAGATGGCAAATTGGTCCAGGACTGCATAGTGGGTGGGGATTTTCTGAATTCGCCCAATGTAATGTTCATGAAGATTGGCAACAAAGTTACTGTACGACAGCTACCTGAATTGCAGCTTTCAACGCAACCTGAGATTGCGAATGTATGTGCGGTGGGGAACAGAGCGCAACCTGTGTTCGGTAAGGTGGACTCAGGACTAAAGGACCAGTGCAACGCATTACTGAGTGCATACCGAGACTGCATTTCCTATTCGATGGCGGATTTAGGCAAGACCAACGCGACCGAGTTAACTATTAAATGTCTCGTCAAAGAACCAATTGTATACAGACCATATCGACTGCCAGTGAAGGAGAAAGAGATTTTACGTGGAATAATTGACGACCTATTAGCCAACGGTATAGTTCAACCCTCTCAGTCACCCTACGCAAGTCCTGTTCTTTTGGTGAAGAAGAAGACTGGCGACTACCGAATGTGCGTTGATTATAGACGCTTGAATGCGGTAACGGTGAAGGACAAGTACCCGCTACCGTTAATTGAGGAACAATTAGATAAGTTAGGGGGTCATCAATGTTTTATAACCTTGGATTTAGCTTCGGGGTTCTACCAAGTCCCTGTTGCGGAAGAGTCTGTGCCTAAAACCGCTTTCGTCACACCGGATGATCATTTGGAGTTTCTAAGAATGCCATTTGGTCTTTCAAATGCGCCAGCTGTGTTTCAGAGGCTTATGAACAACGTATTGGGACCTTTGAAAGATTCTATTGCTTTTCCGTATATTGATGACGTAATCATACCGTGCCCAACTCCTATAGAGGGACTGGATCGATTGCGTCAAGTGTTAGAAGCCTTCCGTAAGAATCGTCTAACATTGAAGTTAGAGAAATGTAGATTCTTTCAGCAAAATATAGACTATTTAGGTAGGGAAATCACAGTCGAAGGAATAAAACCAGGCGCTCGAAAAGTGCAAGCCGTTTTAGAGATGAAAAAACCTCAGACTGTGAGAGAGGTACGGCAATTTCTGGGTTTGTCGGGGTATTTCCGTCGCCATTTAAAAAATTATGCAAGGATGGTGGAGCCGCTGACCCGGTTATTGCGTGGAAGTGTACCGTGGGTCTGGGGACCGCAACAACAAGGTGCCTTTGAATTGATCAAAAGTGTGTTAACGACGAGACCAGTGTTGGCGGTTTTTAATCCCGAATTAGACACTGAATTACATACAGACGCCAGTTCGCTGGGATTTGGTGCAATTTTATTACAAAAACATAATGAAACTTTACGCGTAGTGGCGTACTATAGTAAGCAGACCACGTTGGAGCAAAGATTTTATCATTCCTATGAGTTGGAGACAATGGCTGTTGTTTACGCTTTTCGGCATTTTAGAGTATACTTGATTGGATTAAAATTTCGAGTAATAACTGATTGTAATGCGTTAAGAACGGCATTCTCAAAAAGGGACTTGATTCCGCGAGTGGCGAGATGGTGGCTCGAAGTACAAGACTTCAATTTTGAAATTGTATATCGTCCCGGGAGATGCATGTCTCATGTTGATACATTGAGTAGGCAACCAGTTGACTTACCGGAGGTTAACCAAGCCGACCTGACTGAAAGCGATTGGATATTGGCAGCTCAGCTGCAGGACGAACAGATAGCCCGAATTCGCACTATTTTGAGTAGTGCAGAGAAAACAAGAGAGACGAAAAGATATTTTGATGAATACGAGTTGAAGGATGAACGGGTTTATAGAAGGTTAGAAAATGGTAAAAGTGCTTGGGTGGTTCCCAGAAATGTGAGATGGCAAGTGTGTGTCATGATCAGGCAGGTCATGCTGGTATTGAAAGCACAGTAAAGAGGATGCAGAGGTATTACTGGTTTGCCAAAATGCGACGTTTTGTAACGAAGTATGTTCGAGCGTGCTTAAACTGCTCGTATTACAAGAAGTGTTCTGGTAAGAAGCAAGGCAGGCTGTATCCCATTGAAAAGGTAGATGTACCTTTCCATACTATCCATATAGACCACGTAGGACCCTTCGAGACTAGTGCTCGGGGAAATAAATATTTGTTCGTTATAGTGGACGCCTTTACGAAGTTTGCAATTATCGAAGCGGTGAAGTCGCAAAAGACTGGACCAGTAGTGCTAGTGTTGCAACAGATCATGTGTTTGTTCGGAGTACCGACTCGTATAATAAGCGATCGAGGAAGTGCTTTTATCGCACATTCGTTTAAACTGTTTTGTGAAACATACAACATCAAACATGTGCTCAACGCTGTTTCTACCCCACGCGCGAATGGACAGTGCGAAAGGTATAATCGAACGATTCTTAGTGCGTTAGCTACCCTTGGTGCCGATACCGATGGTATACAATGGGACACGCATGTGAAAGAAGTACAAAGCGCGATAAATACTGCCTTTAATAAAGGTATCAACCAGACGCCGTCCGAAGCTTTGATGGGGTATCAACCGAGACCTATAGCACAAGCAGCTCTGTTGGCAGAAGTTGAGACGGAAGTGGACCGCCTTGATTTGTCCGAGGTAAGAGATAGAATGAAGAGGTATATCACGGCAGATCAAGCTCGCCAGAAAGAATATTATGACAAAAGTCGCCGGGAAGCTGATAAGTATAGCGAGGGTGATCTGGTACTGGTATTGATCACTAGCTGTACAAATGATGGATCAAGCAAAAAGCTTTTACCCAAGTATCGAGGCCCGTTCAGAGTGTTGTCTGTCATGTTCAATGATAGATATTTAGTGGAAGATTTACGTGAAGGACATTACAAAGCACGAACCGTAATAGCAGCAGAGAAGTTACGGCCCTGGTCCTCGGTCCAGGTGTAAATAGTAGTCCCCATCAAGGTGACCAAGTTTTGAGATGTGGTTGTCGCCACACGGACAAGGCTGTCCAGTTACGTAAAGTTTTGAGATGTGGTTGTCGCCACACGGACAAGGCTGTCCAGTTACGTAAAGTTTTGAGATGTGGTTGTCGCCACACGGACAAGGTTGTCCAGTTACGTAAAGTTTTGAGATGTGGTTGTCGCCACACGGACAAGGCTGTCCAGTTACGTAAAGTTTTGAGATGTGGTTGCCGCCACACGGACAAGGCTGTCCAGTTACGTAAAGTTTTGAGATGTGGTTGTCGCCACACGGACAAGGCTGTCCAGTTACGTAAAGTTTTGAGATGTGGTTGTCGCCACACGGACAAGGCTGTCCAGTTACGTAAAGTTTTGAGAGGTGGTTGTCGCCACACGGACAAGGCTGTCCAGTTACGTAAAGTTTGAGATGTGGTTGTCGCCACACGGACAAGGCTGTCCAGTTACGTAAAGTTTTGAGAGGTGGTTGTCGCCACACGGACAAGGCTGTCCAGTTACGTAAAGTTTGAGATGTGGTTGTCGCCACACGGACAAGGCTGTCCAGTTACGTAAAGTTTGAGATGTGGTTGTCGCCACACGGACAAGGCTGTCCAGTTACGTAAAGTTTGAGATGTGGTTGTCGCCACACGGACAATGCTGTCCATTTCTTTTTCAGACAATGGTTGTCGCCACACGGACATGGTTGCCCAGTTATGTAAAGATTTGATAAGTGAACTCGCCATACGGGTCTGATCTGTCCAGAATTTTTCCAGTGATGCTCAGTCTACCTTGGGAGGTGGATTTAACGGATTTTGGAGAAAACTGGAAGGTACTGCCTGAGGACAGGCAGTTTGTCAGGATGGTCGAGTGTAAAATATAGATAGGCGTTTATTAAATTGTATATAAAAACATTGTTGCTAAATTAATGTTACTTAAGAATATTATTTTAAGACGTTTTGGTTACGAATGGTAATAAAATTACGCTCATTTGTAGAAATAACAAACACATTGTTATTGAATTAATAGCGTGTCCTTTAGGGATATGGTTGCTTAAGAATGTTATGTTTTGTTTAGCGCGCCTGTCAGAATTATATAAGTTATGACTATTATGTTTTGCTTACGAACATTAATGTAAAATTGTAAAAAAGCACGTAGACAACCTTTCTTGAGGGACAAAAAAATGAATGGAGGGCAGTCAGTCTGTATACGCGTCTTGTAATGCATCATATTTTGAGTGATCAATAAAATTCGAGAGGTGTTGTTCTTAGAGTAATATTTTTGTGTTTTTTGAGTTTTTCTTACACAACATTGAATGAACATTTTCATGAAGGTTAATTGGAATGAAACACAAATACATTTTTAGAATTTGGGTTTGTGGGAACGAAAAAACTACAAAGAATTTTGATACATCTATTAATACCAACTAATTATTTAATCATAACCTTCATAATTGATATTACTTATATTAACATCAATTTTTATTGAACACATTTGATTTTGTGTATAATATTTTTACTAACGGGTCATTGTTAACAATAGACATCTAATTGGGTCTAATATACATTTATGCCAATGTGCTAATAACTTATTTGTTTTAATGGTATTGTTTTCATGGAACGTCCTTGTCGTTCACTTATGCCTAATAAATTGCAAATATTTTGCGTTTAATTACATTTTTTTTTCCGAAAAAACAAAATAATAATGGAAAAAAACGACGTACTTACGTAGCTCATAAAGGCCAACGGAAATTAATAAGTTTTTATGTAGTATCATGCCGTGCAAATATTATTGTTATATATACCGTACTTGTTACTAACGCTTTTTTTGATAAAAATTCTTAGCGCCTAAAGTGTAGTGAAATAGGCTTAAATTGACTTTGAATTAAACATATTTTCTATTATTATATTACTTAAGAAGAAATAGACTATGATGAGTAAATAATTTTTTTCATCTGTAGGTATATTTGTATAATCAGGTACTTGCATATAATTAGTATGTATGCATTTCGAATAGGCTTCGGTTAACCAGAATTAACCCAAGAATTTTTGGAAAATGAGGTTCTGCCAGACTCGCTGCATTAAGTATAATTCTCTGGCATCTAATAGGCTAAAATAGCGTTTCTGATTGATATCTCGAGCCATATTGGTCAATTTCCTTTCCACAGTTATTGGGCCATATCTGTATCAACCTTCGATGTTGATACCTGTTTAGGTTCCGTTTCAAAAACTCAGATGGGTTAGACGAATGGAAAGAAGTACTAAAAATGAAAGGTTTAGGTCGCATTTACCATAACTTACCATACCTAATACTTCAAAATTGCTTTTGTTTATTTTCTAATTATTATTATACAGAAATACAATACCTTTGGCGGCCAGTTTTTCGGTTCAAGATTCAAGTTTTTGTTCGGTAACCGGAAAATTTAGGATTGACTTCAAGCACTAAAGCCAGTTCAAATTTGGAAAAGGTTCTAATCCAAGGTTACTGTTGAGCTTAGTTCTTGTAATAGTGGGTGGTAATAACGGAATACGTTGTGAAAAGTTCAAGGAAGATGATTTTCATTTGTTAAATGATCACGAGTTATCTTGGAATGAAAGTAAATTATAGCAATACCTAAAAAAGAAAAAAATGTAGTTTGGCAAAGAGCTACCAAAGCGCACCATCAAATGTTCTCCCCACAACCAAAGGTGGACGAAATTTGAGAATCACCAACTGTTAAACTGTAAAACCCAAAAGTTAATAAATAGAAATGGATTTTAGGTACCAACACTAGGAAAGGATGGGTTTGTTAAATATTTTTAACCCACTGAAAATCTTGGTAAAAATTTAACTCAAATTTAAAACCTAGAGTGAAAAATTTTATGTTGTTTTGCAATTATATCATGTTGCATAAATATTAGAATGAGAGCACCTAATTATATGAATCTAAGCAAGAATTGAAAATTAAGGTTCTGTTACTACTGAGATGTATAAATGAATTTTTATACAGGTTGTCCCAGGTTTAATGATCAGCACTTTGACATTTTGTAGAAAAACATATTTTAAGGTGGGTTGCTCTTGAAATTCTTTGTTTCTGAGATACAGGGCGTTAAAATTGTCTAAAAAATAAAGCTTTTATTTATTTATTTCCGAACTGTGGAAAATATTCAAACCAAACTTGGCACAGTATATATGGACAGAGGGTCATAAGATTGAATAATATGAATTTTTTAAATCAACCAGTGGTGGAGATATGGGTAATCCCATCTACTAATTTGATAAATAAAAAGAGTACGGCTCTGAATTAAATATTCTCATTATCTTTTTCCATAAGCATTCAATTCTGAACAAAAAATGTCTCTTGACTTTTTTTCGGTTCTGTTACCGTCCGGTCGCAAACTAGATGTTTGTCATTTATTTCACGAAAAATGTATTTTGGCTGTGTACAAAAATGATGGTTGCCATGGATATTATGACCCTCTGTCCGTATCTTGTGCACCAATTTTGGTTTGAATATTTTCCACAGTTCGGAAATAAATAAATAAAAACTTAATTTTTTAGAAAATTTTAACAGCCTGTATCTCAGAATAAGAGAGATTCAGAGATTATATAGGAGCAACCCACCTTAAAACGTGTTTTTCTACAAAATGTCAAAGTCCTGATCATTCAAGCTGGGACACCCTGTATATTAACAACATTAATATGGACACATTAATTGTTATGTAATTAAGGAAGTGTATTCCTGTTTTGCTGTAATAATGAATTGTGGTTGGATCACAATGTATAATAAGGATCATATCTTGCACAGCAATATCCAACCGTGAAAGAAAAACACCCTCTCGGGTATGCATCGTAAAATACTAAATTTGTTTTCCAAACACATTAAAAGTGGAATTTCGTTCAATACAATTGGTAATCATTACATAATTGTTGTGTTTGGCAAGGAGCACGAGCAGCCTTTTTTCTGAGAATTCAACCTTCGAATGTACAAAAGAAATGCGTAGGGTCTACACGTCAACTTATGGCAAGTACGATACATTACTTAAACATTTATATAAATTGATTTTAAAATAATTAGTCAAGCGTGTTACTAAACAACTACGTATTTTAGAGCCCTTCGTGGTTTATTGATCACTTTAAAAGCACCGCGTATTTTTCCCGTGTTTAGATAACAAATAAAAAACCGGGATTTGTACCAAAATATTTTTAAAAACAAAGGAAGTATGTCAAGTTCGTTTCCTACGTATCGTTGCCAAATAGTAGCGGATTCGCATTAAGTGTTAGTCAACCTCTATTTGCCCGGAATTTGTTTTTTTTGTCAATGATATAATTTATAGCGGCATCTACTTAGCGTTCAGCGCAATGTTTACATTCGCAGATGAGGAATAAATTGATGAAATGTATTTCTGAACGCCCTTTTTGGGTATAATGGCGCCTATCGTTTGTTTTATTACACAATAATAATTTTACTAAAATTAACTGCGAAATTTAATTAAGTACGTTATACCACTGAAAACAATTAGTGAAATATAGGAGCCCATTTCTAATAGCAAACTTTGAAAAAATACATTTGCTTAAATGTGTATGTGAATTACAAATTGAGCTCAACTTTGTACAAACTGTTACACGTAAAACTTTGGAAGATATTATGCGATTATTTTAGATTCTGAAAGAGAAGTGTTTTTAATGTGAACCTTCTTGGCATTATAATTGCTAAACTTCTTTCGAATCCATTGTTATTTTGTTGTGAGGATTCCTTCTATCTTCATTCGCTTGGTCGTGAACTAACGAATAAATGTATAAAGTCATCTACGACGAATTCGTATTGGGCCAATTAATCGCACATTTTTTAAATAATGAGACGTATATTTTACGGATCTCCTCCTTTTTGTTTTGATCTAGAGTATAATCACATATGCGGTGACACTTCTTTAAACCGTTAGAACCAATTCTTAAGGACGTTTTTAACATTTTGATATTTTACACCATCTTTAGATCATAATTATGGCAATACTATGTATGTGAGTATGATTGTCAGAATAACATGTATTAATTACTTTTAGGAAAATGTCTAAATACCTCCAATATTATTCCTGTGGAGTTTTATTTACTTAAGATCTTAAAGATCAAGCGAGGTTTAGTAACATAGTCCTGGTCAATGTCCATGCACCCACTGAAGAAAGCGAGAACGAAGCTAAAGAAACGTTCTATGGAAAACTAGAAAATGGAATGAGTGATTCAGGCAACTATGATATCAAAGGAGTAGTTGGGTATTGGAATGCTAAAGTAGAAAGAGATACCGTCAGGGAAACATAATTTACATCTCACTAGTAATGATAATGGAATGCGACTGATAGACTATGCCTGTGAAAAAAATATGGCGGTGGCAAACACGATATATCCTCATAAGGTGACACATAAAGAACCATGGATATCACCGGATAAAAGAACCCGAAATCAAATTGACCATGTGGTGATAGATGCACGACATGCTAATAAGGGGCCGACTGTAATACAGATCATTTCTTGGTAACAGCCAGACTCAGAGGAAGAATAGAATGCGAGAAACAAGAGAGAACTGTTTGTAAGCAACATTTTAAATAAAGAAGAAATTGAGAAAAGATGGGGAAATATAAGGAGAATATTGACTGAGACCATGGAGGTGATAGTAGGAAAACGCAAAAGGAATAAGGGGAAAAAATTGTACGATGAAGATGTGAACGGGTAACCACAGAAAGAAACAAGGCAAGATTAGAAATGCTTAGGAACATGAAAGAAGATGAAATCGAAGATTTTAAAAAGAAAAGAAAAGCTGCCAACCAAAAATGTAGAGAAAAAAGAGAAAGTACGAACAACAGAGAATATAAGAAATGGAAGGTGCAGTAAGGGGCTCAAACGCAGAATGTTTTAAGAAAGAGGTTAAGAGACAAAAAGGTGGGTTCCAATCAAGGACAGTACTATACAAGAATGAGGAAGGAAAAATGCTAGGCAACAAACAAGAAATAATGGGGAGATGGAAGGAGTACTTCGAGAATTTACTGAAAGATGGGGTGAACAACAGCAAAAGGACACAGTAAACCCACCAATCAAAGAAGAAGTAGAGCAAGTTATAAAGACATTAAAAAATGGCAAGCCCCCCGGTTCAAATACGGAGGAACAGCGGTGAATGAGGCAATGCACCGCTTAATAGCAAGTATTTGGAAATATGAAATTATCCCCGACGAATGGAGAACAACAGTCATGTGCCCCATATTTAAAAATGGAGATAAGACAAAATGTGATAATTGCAGAGGCATAGGATACAAAATAATAAGTAAGCTAATAGAAAGAAAACGAAGCAATTGGATGGAAAATATAGTAGGGGAATATCAACGCGGGTTTAGAACAGGCAGAAGAACCACGGATCAAATCTTTATAATTAGCCAAATCCTTGGCAATATAATATAATATAATTTTGAATGACACCACCTGTTTGTAGATTTTAGGCAGGCGTATGACACATTAATAAGATCAGAACTGCTGTAAGGATTGGACGAGTTTGGGGTACCCAGAAAAATAATAAGATTGGTAAAAAAGGGTCTTTTGGACACGAAAACAAAGGTAAGAATACAAGGACAACTAACGGTGTGCTTTATGATAAGGAATGGATTGAGGCAAGGGGATGCAATGTCAACGACGCTGTTTAATCTCGCTCTGGAAAGGATAATAAGGAAGGTACCTATTAATCCTGGGGTCACAATTTATAACAGATAGTGTCAGCTGCTGGTATATGCCGATGACATTGACATAGTAAGCAGAACAACAGAGGAGCTGAACGAAGTAGTTAAGTATCTGGAAGAAGCAGCGGATATCCAGAGATTAAAAATGAATGTATCTAAACCAAAATACATGAACACCTCAAAGGATACAGACAAACAAAAAAATATCCAGGAAATTATAGTAAATAAATCAGTAAAGTAATCAATGAAAGAAATGATATCAAGGAGGAACTGAAAGCGAGAATTTCGGCAGGGAATAGGTGCTATTTTGCGTTAAAAGATATAATTACCTCAAAAACACTATCATTAACAAATAAAATTAAAGACTAAGTATAATACAGTGATAAAACCGGTTGTGATTTACGGAGCAGAAACTTGGTGTCTCACACAGCACCGGCGGAACCAACTCGACATGTGGGAGCGCAAAATACTAAGAAAAATATATGGGCCAGTGAATGAAAATGGGTTGTGGCGTGTTCTAATGAATAGTGAAATTAAAGCACGATATGGCGAAGCTAGAATACCCAACGAAATTAAAGGTATGCGGGTAAGATGGCTGAGCCACGTAGAACGAATGCAACAATAAACAAGAGGACCAAAGAAGATCCTGCAAAATAAACCGGAAGAAAGGAGAAGCAGAGGTAGACCGAGGCTAAGATGGAAGGATGAAATAGGCAAGGACATAAGAACAGCTGGAGTCACCCAGTGGAAACGAAAGGCAGCTAATAGAAAAGAATGGAGAAAAATCGTCTTCGAAGTTAAAAATGGAGGAGAGTAAAGCAGTTTTGTCTCTGGCATAGGCCAAAGGTTGAGGTGCGAGCGACGTCCACACCTTGTAAAACATCAGTCTAGAAACCCGATGGGAAGCCATGGACCCACGCGGACCGTAGCGCCAAGGAGTAAGTAAGTAACTAAGTTTTATTTACAGTTATCAATTAGAAAGAGAAACTTTTTTTAGAAATTCCACAAAAATCAAGTTTGTCAATTTTGTTGGTAACTATATAGTTACAAACTTTATTTTACGTCTTGTAAAGTCCTCCGAAAAATTCAATTTTCCTGCTCGTGAATAAGCGGGAAAATGAATTGCTTCCAAGACAATTTCCGGAAAAAATATTTAATAACGGTTCTAACCGTGAAAGAAACAGATTGCTCGAAAACCCGAACGGAACAAATTAATAATAATATCTCTACCGGTTGTTTTGACAGAATAATTTTAAAAGAGGCGAGTCTCTTGGTGATGGTAAAAGATACTAAAATAAATATAGGAAGAATACGATTTTTCACATATAAAAGATCTTCAGGCGGGGGTTGCACTCCTTAATCAAAGCATTTAGGTGTATTGTATAATGTTAATCATCATAACAGTGGATGAGTGATTAATATACCTGTACATTGGGTTGATTCATAACATAATTTTTAGAATTCGCGTCATTTTGACGTCATTTGAGTACTCTATTAAAGCACTCAAATGACGTTATATGCATGCTTTAATAGAAATTTGGGTGTTTGAATAGAACTGGTATAATTTAATTTTACTAAGTTTGTATTACCGAGATAATTCATAGCAAAGCTAACCTTAAATAAATTTTGAATTGACAATTTGAAACGTAGTACGTAGTTCCAATCTCTAAAAAATTCCCTAGATATTTATAATGTCAAATGTTTATTTAAAATTGTTTCCAAAAGGCGAAAATTCTAAAAAATAGTATAAATAAACTCATTTATAAGGCTTTTATGGCACTCATCCATAAGACGTTTTCTAAACTTTGATTCATGCCATAAAACTTATCTTATGGAACTTGTTGTTTAATATACTATTCTGTAATGTAAAAATGGATTTAAATCATTGGAAATACCTTTTCTTTTTAGACTTTTGTGCCACGACTTCCCCTACAAATACAGGGTGAGTTTTTTTTCATTATTTGTATGGGGATCTCGGAAATCATAAGAGTTACACATTTGCTTAAATGGGGAAAGATTTGCTTCTTTGGAAGACTAATCCAGATACGCTTTTGTTGATTTAAGAAAATGTATGGCTTACTAGATATTTGTAAAAAAGTAAAATTCTCCAAAATCGCTTCGGCTCTTTAATTCGTTTATTTCTAAAGATAGATACCCACTAAGCAAGAGATGTTACATTAACGTTAGCCAACGTTAATTTAGTGTGTAAAAAAACAACGTTGTAACCAAACATAGCATTAACGTCTCATTGATGTCAACACACTTTAGGTAAGAGACGTTATTTTGACCAAGTCACAAAGATGTCTCAAAGACGTTACAAGTGAAATGTTTGTGAACATCAACGTTAGCCAACGTTAATTTTATGTATAAGAAAACAACGTTGTAATCAAACAAAGTATTTAACGTTTCATCGATGTCAACATACTTTCGTTCAAGCGACGTTACTTTAACGAAGTCACAAAGATGTCTCAAAGACGTTATAAGTGAAATGTGTGTGTAATGTATAGGAAAACAACGTTGTACTCTAACAAAGCATATAACGTTTCATCGATGTCAACATACTTTCGCGACGTTATTTTGAACAAATCACAGAGATGTCTCAAGTACGTTGTAGGTGAAATGTTTTTTGACTGATATTTATATAAAGTCTATTTGATAACGTTCTGGGAAGTTTAAATTATCAACTTCTAAGAAAAATTAAAAAAATTTAAACTGTTAACACGAATACCTACAAAGTAAAGCACGAAAAGCCAACCAGTAGGTATGTTTCAGATAGCTCAGCGGTAATGTCGTATTTAGGAATTTTGAAGACCCTACTTACACAGGTTCGAATCTGGTTAAGGGACACTTTCCAACAAGACAAGAGTAGGTAAGTTAACATAATAAAGTGGTCGCCTTTTCAAGTTTAGGTAAAAATCCGGATTAAGTTAAAATAATTAAGTACAGTTGAACGTAAAAATGTAGTTTTTTACCCTTTTTTTGGTATTCAATGAATATTTGACAGAATATGGTCAGGACGTTCACAATTAAACAACATTGAATAAACAAGCAATAGGTATACATCGTATTAACGTCGACAATTCGACATTGAATGAACAAGAAATGTAGACGTTTACGTAATATCGCGTCAATGTAGCGTTTGCGATGTTACAGTGCTGACGTTATTGGCGCGAACTTGTAATGACTCTGCGACGTTAACACGATGTTAATATGTACATCAATGCTAACGTCGCAGTGTAACTGGGTGACGTTACTGAGCTGTTACTGCGATGAATTTTTGCATAGTGGGTAAAAATTGTTCAAATACAATTTGTAGATAATTTTGTGCCGAATAACGTCACCGTACTAGTTTTTTCATTTTGCTTAGCATTTTGAGGTTATGAAGCAAAGTTGAATTTTTTTAAATGGAAACAATAGTTGTCTATGACGTATTTTATTAGTGCATTTTTTTCTGATTGTAATGATTTAAGGGTTGTATCACTTATTTTTGTATAAAAATCGGCCAGAAAGTAGTACTTTCCGGTTTATTTTTAGGTCAGAAAATCTCATTTTGTCGGACCGAGACAGAAAGTTATTGTGATAGTCCGGTAAAAGGTTTTACCGGACTCATTTTTACTTTCCGGCCTAGAACGGTTAATTGTTCTGCCCGTTTCTTGCCGATTTTAAAAAAAATATTGTACGTAATACGTCCCAAAAGTGCTTTTACTGGACTCGTAGGCTTGCAGGACTCGCCTTTGCTTACTTGTCCAGTAAAAGATCACTTTCGGGACTTGTTACGTAAACTACTATTAATAAATAAAGGCACAATACACGTGTAGGAATCGGGCATGGCGAGGATATACGAAACCACATCGGGCACGCAAAGCGCGGTTAGCTGACATTGGTTTCCCCCGCCAGGTCAAGCGCCAATGAGAATTCACCTAAGATAAGTAGGGAAGACACGCCCGCTCACATGGGTTTAAAAGCATGCGCACGCCGTGAGAAAAGGACTTATTCTTCTGACGTTGTTAAGAGCACAGAAGAACTAAGTACCCCTAGTCCGACGTTGTTAATAGCACGGACGAAGGGACAGCTACTCTAGCCCGACGTTGTTAAGAGCAGGGACATAAGAGTTAGCTATCCGACGCCGACGTTGATAAGAGCACGGCTAGGATAAATTGCTAATAATGATTGAACTCTCAAACTATCCGACGCCGACGTTGTTAAGAGCACGGCTAGGATAAGCAGTCACAGTCCAGTACCCCGCATCGATCGCTGGTATCAAACATTGACACTCCGCTGCTGCAGAGCCTACCAAGAGGCCGCCGTGGAGATTGGTACCGTGTGAGCCAGATAGCAGGCAAGATTATGCGAGTCCTCCGAAGCAACCCCTGCATCCCCTGGATCCTAGAAGACAGAAGTAATTTTACGTTCGCGTTTAGAGTAAATCGTTTATTTGTGTTATTTTTGTTATTTATTTCTCGTTGCGTCAACAACGCGACACACGTTTTCCTATTATTAGGTCTACCAAAAATCACGTCCTGCCATGGAAAACAAAAGAAATTTACAGTAAGTGTTCGAAATGCACACAATTATTATCGACACACCTTTAGACTTTTTTGTATTTGGAGGAATAAAAGATGCAGGACCTGCAGGAAGTTGTTATTAATGCATTTAGCAGATTAAATGTAAATGGGCGTAAAATTGAGAAAGCTGTTAACTCTGTGTTGAAAAGGTGTCACGATGTGTGTCGATAATAATTTCTTTTGTTTTCCATGGCAGGATATGATTTTTTATAAACCTAATAATAGGAAAACGTGTATTGTGCCTTTATTTATGAAAATAAGTGATACAACCCTTACATCATTACAATCAGAAACAAATGCACTATTAAAATACGTCATACCAAAACATGGTTTCCATTAAAAAAAAATCAACTTTGCTTCATAAGCTCAAAATGCTAAGCAAAATTAAAAAACTAGTACGGTGACGTTATTCGGCACAAAATTATCTACAAATTGTATTTGAACAATTTTTATCTATCTTTAGAAATAAACGAATTAAAGGGCTGAAACGATTTTAGAGAATTTTCCTTTTTTACAAATATCTAGTAAGCCATGCATTTTCTTAAATCAACAAAAGCGTATCTGGATTAGTCTTCCAAAGAAGCAAATCTGCAAATGTGTAACTCTTATGGTTTCCGAGATCCCCATACAAATAATGAAAAAAAACTCACCCTGTATAAAATGTGACTTATATTTTAATGTTGAAGCACTGCACATTCGAATACTGTGTCACATATAGACATTCATTACTGAATTGTGCTAAAAGTACAAGTCTTGACTCTTGAAAGGAATAAAATGAGTACGTTAGCTACAAATTAGCAACACAGTTATGTAAATATCTGAAACTCCTACACTTTCATCGGTATGATAATTTGTGAACAACGCCAACGCGTTGAACGTGGACAGCCTGCGGATATGGGTTTTTAGAGGCACTGGATTCCCAAAGCAAACTCCTAACAGTAAGTTGTTGTGTTGAAGGGAGTGGAAAAGTTTATATTAAGCATCCCTTAATACGTAATTTAGTTTCTATAATCTAACGTAATCCCTTCATGTTTGTTAGCTTTGCGTGATTCCACGTTTGTTGCTTCACTAATTTCCAAATTTATAAAAACATTTTACTGAATCAGTTTAAAAATTTAATTTCTCGTTGTATAATGTAAGCAACATGTTATAGGAATAAATGTATGTTATTTCCATATAATCAATTGCCGTTGTAGTTTTATTTTTCCAACCTTTGGGTCTTAAAGATAGGTGATGTATTCACTAAAATGTAGACTAATGAGACGAGATTTAATGATAGTTCACAATGCCTTCAAACCATACATTTGTTTGATAGTTTCTAAAATAATTATACTATACACAAGCCTAATGTGCTGCTAATAGACTAATTCAATTTTTTAAGTGGAGTAGAAATTAAAACATGCCTTCTTCCAAAATAGGAAGTAACGACGCGAGTCCCTGGTCGAAACGGTTCTGTGGTTATCGATAGGAACTAAAAGACATGGAAATTCGAAATCTTAACGAAACACAGTAAAAATTACAAGTACCTATAAGATGAGTAGAACAGACGGAGCAATAGAGACCTAATGAGTGCGAACTACCAAACATATTTAGGACAAGGTTGCAGATGTATGTTTTATACATGGATTAGGAAGTAACAGACAAATACTGATGGGAGACCTGAACGGATAAGTTGGAAAGTAGAATAACGCGTTGGAAAAATAATGAATAGAAGTGTGTGGGAAAGAAAATTAGAAAAATACGAGAGAAACAAGACAAAAAAACAGTAAGGGTGGAAGAAGTACAGACACAGTCTAATAATAGCAGCAAGAGAAAGCTGGGGGTAACCAAAGTAAGCAAAAAACTAGCAGAAATGGAAAATTAGTAGAACAGGAGAAACAGCTATAGAAAAAGTATCAAAAAAACAAGAACCAAGAAAATTATACGATATATAAGGAAAAAGGACAACCTTCAAAGAACAAATAAAACAAAGTAGGTACATAAAGATCATGGAGTGTGTATTGGGAAATAGCTACAGAAATGGTTAGGTACATGTATGAGAGGAACTGGTGGAAATCAAGAATCGGGTAAAAACGGAAAAAAGTTTCATTGGATTGACAGTCTGCAAAAGTGGGAAACAATAAAAAGAATTTCAAAGGAAAATCCCGTGAAGGCACAAGGAAACAAATAAAATTGTATGGTATTGTGAGACAATACTGGCGTACCTATTTTAATCACACTTTGAGGATGTGATAAGATTTTACGTGTTACCTATCACGTACAAATTTCAACACACAGTATTTAGATAATTATCCTTGATACCGTATTATTTCAATTCGAATCATGCAATAAAATTAACCTAGCAAAGGTCATCCTTTTGTTTGAAATCAAGAATTAGGAAACAAAGTAAGGCCACACGGCTTTCGGAGGTTTCCGATAATTTATCATTGTCCTCGCGTTTCTCGCGTAACGGATTAGTTTGAACCAAAAATGTGATTAAACTATCAATTCGGAAAAGATTTGATATTTTGGAAGGAAGTTGAAATTTCTCGCCATTGATAATATCATGACCTTTACGTTTCCTTTCTGTTTGGTAGGAAGTGTATAAATTTACACAAATCTTAATAATTATGTAATAAAACGTGTTGTACTGGTAATATACTACACTATGACCTACCGTAATCAAATTTGTGGTTAGATTTAGTTGGCTATGCAAGTTTTGTTGGTTTCCTTAGTTTTATCTAACTTTCGATCCCGAATTAAACATGGTCGAATGCTGCAGGAAGTAATTTAACCTCGATAGTGCAATTGCAACTATGTAATTCTTTTAAATATAAGATTTGATTACTTAGCTACTTCTAATTTATTTCAGTATTGAAGGATAGACTTAAGTGCATAAGTAAATTGTGTTTCCATTCGAAAATGCTCTTCCGCCTTTCATTTTGTTTCATTAAAGACAAATCTACACTTAGGAGGAACTCTCTTCACTTTAAACTAATTTGCTCGCAAGCAGAAGCCATAAGTCAGTGTTGTGCATTCTATAATCCCTCTCAAATTACCTTACTCCGTTTCGGATTAGCGCTGAATTTCACGACAATTAAGCTAGGAAGACAAGCTTATTGACTTTTATTCCTTCTCGTCATAGTGAGTGTGTTAGAAAGAAATGGCAATTAAATTAAACGTTTTTGTGGTACGTAACTATTTTATCCACTTTACTTTACTTACTTGTAAACGTCAATATGTTTCTTAACTGGCTAGTCTGTAAAATTTTACAGACTAGCCAGTCAAATTTTACACTTGTCCGTCTCCAAAGCAATACGTGTAAAGGCACGTGTAAAGGTAATACGATTTTTGTTTAAATTTACCGAAATTTCTAAAATTTTTATTAGTTTGCAACAGAGCTGGGTAGTATCCGGATACTTTTTCGGATACTTTTCAAATTTTGTATCCGGTATTCATATCCGTGACTAAATTTTAAAGTGTCCGGATACCGGATACTTTTTTTGATATTCGGATACTTTTAAATCATTCGATACCCGCCGATAATTCACGTACCGCACTGCCCTATTTTTATCAAGGTATAAAAAACTTAATTTCATTCATGTTTTACTCTACCTTTTTTACAGAAGTAGATTCTGCATCGTCAGGAGTGGTCTAAGGTGGACAAGGAGGACAAAAAATTAAAAAAAAATGCAATTTTATTAATATAAATAAAAATACACTAATTGATTAATAATAAGTAAGTAATTATGCTTACATTCCTATTGACTATTTAATTGAATGAGTATTTTTCCATTGCGTGAATATTTTTTGACAATATATTGTTTTCTAACAATACAGGGTGTTTTTTTGGGAGCTTTAGTTAGACGTTTCTGGGAAAGTTTTATAGGTAGGTTTCTGAAAATGTGTACTTGGGGGTTACTCATAAAGCCGAATCGATCTAAAATATTTTCAAAATGGCAGCACTTCCGGAAGCGCCGGAAGTAGCTACCAACTTCGTTATTTTAAATAGCAACCCCTATTTTTTATTACATTTTTGGATTCTACGTGAAATTTCATAACCGCTGATACCAACATATCAATATCTACAAGTTAGGGTTTTTAAGTTATTTTCATTTATTTAAAAAAAATGGCGGATGCAGACGGTACTTTAAGAATTCATTACTTGAAAATGGTTGTAGCTATGGCAACCGAGTTTTCACCAGCGCATTAGAGGAAGAATAGGGCTTTCCTTTGGTGTACTTAAAAAAAGTTATGTTGCTTACGACGTCACCTTTGAGGCTCCAAGTTTAAGAAAATTCAAAGACTGAAAACTCAGATTTTTTAAATGAAATGACCATTTTCTTACTATTGCATTTGATAGAGAATGAAAATGGGCATATTTTGGTATTACATGTTCCTATCCCTATCTTTAATACTTTCTGACTTATTCTCATTTCATCGCATTGATACCATTTTTTTCGAATTTTTTGTAATAGTCGACCATGACATGGACCGTGGCAATCGAATTTTGAACAAATCAAGTGATACTAAAGTGATACTAAAAGTTTTTCAATAATCGAAAAAAATGGCTCGCAATTGTTTTACATATTAAGATTTTTGGAATCTAACTGTTATTTATGGTGAAATGAACAGAATCGGGTCACATGCCTGTCATACGTTCAATGAGAGATATCCAGAAAGACCGCGTCCTAGTGAACGTACCATCCGAACACTGGAATGAAATTGTTTGAATTTTGGAAGCTTTGTACCACCTTACCTACAGTAAGAGTTTTACGAATAACTAATGTTAAGGAACCAGGAATATTTGTTGGGGAACATTACTTGGTCGTCAGACGAGGCCAAATTTAGTAACAATTTAATCGCCATAATTCGCATTGCTGGTGCCATTAAAATTCTTGTTTGAATGGAGATTGTACACTTTCAAGAGTGCTGAAGTTTTATTGTACTTTGTGCGTTTAAAAATAACAATATTTTGTGTTTCCACATTTATCCAGAAAATTTGAATACAGAACGTTATTTGGAAATTTTACGCAATATTGTTGTTCCTGCAACAGAAGAGCTGCCTCTGCAAGAATATGCTCAATACTGAATCACAAGTCATACAATACTCCACACGAGAACATTTACGAAAAAGAGTTTGGAACACGAAGGCGCTCATTTTGAGCATGTGTCGAAGAAGACAAGGTTTTAAATTGATTTGAAACTAACAGGTGACGGATTGATTGGTTTAAAATTCGTTTGCCATAAGGTTATGGCCAACTATTAAAAAATCCGAAAAAAATTGTATCATTGCAATGAAATGAGAATAAGTCAGAAACTATTAAAGATAGGAATAGGAACCAAAATATGCCCTTTTTGATTCTCTATCAAATGCAATAGTAAGAAAATGGTCATTTCATTAAAAAAAAACTGAGTTTTTAGTCTTTGAATTTTCTTAAATTTGGAGCCTCAAAGGTGACGTCTTACGCAACATAACTTTTTTGTAAGTACACCAAAAGAAAGCCCTATTCTTCCTCTATGCGCTAGAGAAACTCGGTTGCCATAGCTACAACCGTTTTCAAGTAATGAATTCTTAAAGTACCGTTTGCATCCGCCATTTTTTTAAATAAATGAAAACAACTTAAAAACCATAACTTGTAGATATTGACATCTTGGTATCAGGGGTTATGAAATTTTACGTAGAATCCAAAAATGCAATAAAAAATAGGTGTTCCTATTTAAGTTTTCAAAACTCAGCCCCGCTCCACCCCACAGGGGGTGAGTGTGATATTTACGTATCATGACTAAAAACCATAACTTGTAGATATTGACATCTTGGTATCAGGGGTTATGAAATTTTACGTAGAATCCAAAAATGCAATAAAAAATAGGTGTTCCTATTTAAGTTTTCAAAACTCAGCCCCGCTCCACCCCACAGGGGGTGAGTGTGATATTTACGTATCATGACTAAAAACCATAACTTGTAGATATTGACATCTTGGTATCAGGGGTTATGAAATTTTACGTAGAATCCAAAAATGCAATAAAAAATAGGTGTTCCTATTTAAGTTTTCAAAACTCAGCCCCGCTCCACCCCACAGGGTGTGAGTGTGATGTTTACGTACTCAATAGGTTTCAAAAAATAAAGGAAACGTGTTTTTTACTTTTTGTAATTGGATATGTCATGCTCGAAATATTCAAGCTATTCCCAAATTGCAAATTTCACCCCCAACTGCAACTCCTTTTTTGTGGGTGGAAAGGGGGAAACTTGCACATGTCCGCAAAAAAAACGATCTTTTTTCATGATTTACAAATTGTCCGTCACCCTCTCCGCTCCCATCTCCCATCCGACCCAGCTCTGGTTTGTAACAGTTATTTACAAGTAAGAAACTAATAAAATATTATACATCACACGCCAGGTAAACGTTTTTACTGGATGTGACAGGCTCGCCAGTCATCTTCATTCTATCGCCAGTAAAAACTGTTATATAATACACTATAACGGACTTGTTAAGAGTGAATATGTAATCTATTCGTTACTTTTTTAGTACAGATAAAGCTTTTATACGTAAGTACATAAAAAAATTTTCACAATCTTGTCCATAGGCTATACTTTTATGGTTTTTCAATCTTGCTTTCCTCTATAATTGTCTAAATTTTCCAACGAAATGTTCATTACATTAATGAATTGCTCATTTGATCCATGATATACAGTGTGACTCATTTAGAATGGAAACACCCATGTAAAATCTGAAGTTATTTACCGATTTTAACCATTTTTTTTTTAAAATGTCAATTAACGAAACGTCTACCTCGGGACAAAATTTTAAATGTTTATTCCAATTTTCAGGGCATACTACGATAACTTTTTCGTGCTCAAAATGGAGAATTCTTATTAGCGATTTGTTTATAAAAAAAATATCTACGCCACTGGATTCAGAATGCTTCCAAATAGCTGTCACCAAAATTTTACAAAAATATATTTATTAATAACAAAGTTATGACAACTTAAAGTTCGAAAACTTTCTACGCTAACAGTTACAAAACAACACCCTGTATCAATAGATGGCCATTGAAATTATGTTAATAATTCTTAAATTAAACTATTTAAACCATCAGTGGAGAAAAAAATATTTAAAGTAACGTAATATTTAATAAAAATCTATCATAACTGTTAAGTTAAACAGTAACATAATTTCCATGGTAACTAAGATTTAAATGGAAATGTTAGGTCTTTATTTACTCAATCGCGCGATTCCGTTACTTTTATTAAATATTACGTTACTTTCAATATTTTTTTCTCCACTGATGGTTTAAATAGTTTAATTTAAGAATTATTAACATAATTTCAATGGCCATCTATTGATACAGGGTGTTGTTTTGTAACTGTTAGCGTAGAAAGTTTTCGAACTTTAAGTTGTCATAACTTTGTTATTAATAAATATATTTTTGTAAAATTTTGGTGAAAGCTATTTGGAAGCATTCTGAATCCAGTGGCGTAGATATTTTTTTTATAAACAAATCGCTAATAAGAATTCTCCATTTTGAGCACGAAAAAGTTATCGTAGTATGCCCTGAAAATTGGAATAAACATTTAAAATTTTGTCCCGAGGTAGACGTTTCGTTAATTGACATTTAAAAAAAAAATGGTTAAAATCGGTAAATAACTTCAGATTTTACATGGGTGTTTCCATTCTAAATGAGTCACACTGTAGGATTCGCAAACATTTTTTCATTTCACATTCACTTGTTATGGTTAGAATTAATAGAAAAGACACTTTAATATTACTGATCCATCAAAAATAACTCTTAAACGCTTTTCAAGGCACGTTTTCATTTGTGTAACCTATTATCTGCCAATATTGCAATGTGAAAAATATGAAGCAGCTTATACAGAACATTTTCTATTATCATGATCTCCTTGAAGGCTTAATTCTTCAATCGCATTCACCATGTTTTTCCCATCTTATGGGTGGTAGTGTTCATTGCTGTACGGTTTTATCAGTTGTAATGTAACGCTGCTGGCAGCTTCGAATTTAAATGTTTCGCCGTAATTTTGTTCGATCTGTAAGTTATATAGAAACGACAGTTACGCCACTCAACTGAATTGATAATCCCGTACAATAGGTTATGCAATTTAACGACCTAAAAGTGTACAGTAGGTATTCATCTTATGAAGAGAAGTGACAAAGATAATGTAATCCCCAAGTCAGTTGAATCATTATTGTCATGAATTATCATTAAGAATAGCAAAATTGGAATTGTAAAATTGGATACAGACCCACTAAAAGACCGACTACGGTTGGAAAGGCCTAATTTATTAGGAAAAAGATGACTTAATCGTAAGTAATTTCTTTCACGTTATAACGTAATAAAAATACTTCATTTACAATGTTATCCATTTTTGAGGTTAAATACGTCCAAGGCAATTTATGCAACATTTGAAATGTAAAAACATGATGTAATTTTTCAGACTACATAAAATGGAGACTATAGCATTAGTTTATAGTAAAGTAATTTATTTATGGGATTATTTTGAAAAGTCACGGGATTCAAATTTTTGCAAAATTAATTAAGTTTAATTGACGTTTCGCGAGTTGCCAATTGAATTGAGACGGTTTTTTCTTATATTCAACCAAAAATTTTAAGTAATAATAGTAACCACAGTTATAACAGACTATATTTTTTCACACGCTTCATTTATAGAACAAGAATGCGCTACCTTCATTAAAGTCCTTAAAATAAAGACTCTTCTACACACATTTTAAAGTTATTTCAAGAATGAATTATTGTTGTAGTATTTAAAATTATATTCAGTGTCATCCGTAATGCATTTTCCCTTGAAGTAGTACATTTCAAAATTTGTTTTACTAATTAAAAATTCACTGCTTAAACAGTTTAGATTAAAACATAGATATGTTGAATGAACTAGGCATACCTACCAGTTGTAATAATTAGTAAAAACTAAACACCTTTATGTGTGTTATAAAATATGCACTAATATGCGTAAAATTTATGATCTACACTATACAGGAGATTTTCTGTTTATGGTTAAATAAAAGGAAATTTTCATGGAATCGGAACGTAAAACGTGAAGATAGACATATACCGGTCTTAAAATATATAGAAAAAAAAAATAATTCTCAAGGTTATGCCTACATGTTAAATATACTAGATGTTATATTTATTAGTACTGATCGATAAGGAATACTTAAAATTTTCCTTTACGTCAAATGATTCACGAGTACAATGTTTGTTTCTAAAACTAAATCAGTTCAAAATTATGTTGGAAAGGTATCTATACGTAATCGTAATCTCATTCATTTGATGATAGTATCTCTAAACATACAAAATGTCGTAGTACAGAGGCATTTCACTCGCTAGAATTTTGGAAATATTCCAAATGTTATAATTACGAAACACGCTACGGAAAATTATTTCTTTGTATTGATCTTAGGTATTCGCGAATAGCAATTTAGCAAATCTCCATTTCATTAAAAAATATATCAACATTTCTGGAATTATTTGGAAGATATTATGATAATTTCTATTTTGACAAGTAATATAATCGTATTTCTGAAATCTTAGTAACGTGTGAACGTGAAAACATGAGATAGATTCGAGAGTAGTCACCATTGATTACGTGCCCAAGTGTTTTATTAAAATCAAGTCAGCATAAAATAAGGTCGAATTACCGATAAGATAAAATGTATAAACAATGTTAGTTGCCTAAATTTTGGTTTGATTGTAGCGTATTATACATTATATGGTACTTGGATCAATTCTATTTTCTAGTTTTAATCAAAAGGGGATGTCCTAACGATAGTGCCCTTTTATCAATCTACTTTTCATACTAGAAAAAAAAATTGAGAGAAGCGTGCAAAACAATAAGATCACTAAAAAATAACAATAATACACTATAAAGAACTGTTAATGAAGGAAAGAGAGCAGTATGAAGAAGTATCGTATGGAACTGAAAATATAGAAAATGAAGTAAGAGAAGTAACCGTAATTGAAGTAAAAGTTGCAATTAAAAATATGAGGAATAATCGATTACCTGACCCTGGATGAATACCTATTTATAGAGGTTAATAAAGCACGCTCCATTAATGATATTTGAGACACTAGCAGAACTATTTACACTCCGTATCAAAGGAGAGGAGGTCCCGGATGACCCCACTCTTATTCACAAGAAAAGAAATAGAAACGACTGTAAGAACTACAGGGAGATAAGTGTAAGGCCATCTCTAAGTAGACTGTATGGGCGGGTACCAAAAGCAAGAATAGAAAAACAAATAACGGAAACAAAAATACAAAGCGGATTCGGACCAGGTAGTTCATGTATATAGACAATATATTCTGTATAAAGGGGTTAATGGAATAAACGATAGTACATGGTAAAGAGTTACATATAATATTTATAGACCTATCAAGGGAGAGACCAAAACCTCAAAAAGACGAGGGTTAGCGTCAGCGATCAAAGCCGGCCCTAAAGTGGGGGCCTTTTAGTGCGGTCGTTCAAAGGGCCTTGAAAATTTGAGGATGATTATGGCCAAGGAGGCTGTAAAAAACCGCTTTGATATACAGGGTGGTTTATTAGCTCACCGAAAAACTTTGTCAGATGAAAGTTGATGTAACTAAGGAAAAAATTTTATTTAAAATTTTTTTGCGATAATGCTTATTGTTTGTTTAGGAATTAAATGGCCTTGAATTATTTCATAGAAGTAAAAATAATTCTCAAAATCAAGTAAACACAGATTTAATGAACAATAAATAATTATTAAATTATTAAATGACCTTGAATTATTTCATAAAATTCAAAATTAAGTAAATACATATTTAATGAGCAATAAATAATAATTATAATAGATGTTCAAAATGTCCTCCTCCCACTTCAATGCATGCTTCACAACGACGAACTGAAGAGTTTTTCAATCGAACGATAATGGATGATTGATTTCTAATTTGAGTAGCAGCATTCTGAATTCTCTGCAACAACTGTGGTTGTGTGTTAATTTCCTCGTGATAAACCATTTGCTTCATATGTCCCCAAAAATAGAAATCCATAGGATTATAAGAAATAATTCAAGGCCATTTAACTCCTAAGCTAAGCAATATCCCAAAATATTTTAAATAACATTTTTTTCTTAAATATAGATCGACTGTCACCTGACAAAGTTTGTCGGTGAGCTAATAAATTATACTGGGTGCCCCATTTTAATATCTTAATCTCACTCGAAATCTTGCCGAATAGAAGTTTGATGGTTTAGAGGGGGACGTCCGATTCTGTAACAAATTCACCCACCGACACCCAGGGCGGTGGGGGTGACTTGAAGATCTTAAATGGAAACCTCTATTTTTTATTGCAAATTCAGAAAGAGCATAAGAAAGTATAAAGGTTTTATTTGAGAGCTTTTTTAGCCCTCGCCTTATGTTATCGTTGATGTAACCCCTATAACAAAATTCCCATGAATTGATATTAGAAAGATGACTCGCTTCTATAATTTTACACCCAGGAAAATATGGCGCTAAACAATGTGTGGAAAAAATAACGTTCCGGATATACTTCATCTGGGGAATTACACATCTAAAATTACCACGTTATTTGTAGTCATTTTGCCACATCCAAATAGGTTGTACCGTATAATATTACGTTTCACAGCAATTAAATCAATTTTGACATTGTTACAGTTTCTCTTTCAGTTAAGTTTGTTGTAACTATCATTTCCATGTATTTCGCTCAGACTTTTGATTTTGACAATTGGGGAATTTCTCAAAAGTAAAATATTCACATTGCTTCACATTTGTCTACATGTACATGCAGTGGGATTGGGCACTGTGATGAACATAATTACTATCCTCGCCAGGAGTGTTTACCGCTACGTCATTAATGTATGAATCTAGCTATCCAATTTATTAATACTGTCATCTCATATAAAACAGTGAATTCAATAAGGATGGTGAACATTCGCAGTGCATTTGACGAAATCGACATACGGTATTGAATAAGCAAATGTTATAGAAAGAATAAACCTATAAACGCGAATTTAATTTCTTTTATATGCATAAGAATTTAATTCTCATTTGACTAATATAGTACAATTTTGATTCGTGTTTTTCATATTACACCATATGATTGTATGTGATGACGTAGCGGTAAACACTCCTGGCGAGGATATTATCTACTTTTACTTTAATTTTTCGTTTGTTTTCTGTACATTGCTATTAAATACCTACTATAAATATATAAGTAACAATTGCGTGCTTTTATTATTGTTAGAATTATTAGTAATATTGATAAAACCTAGAAATTTGTTTTTATTTATTTATTTATTTATTCGGTATTTTACCTGCAGATAACAGATTTAATGGTATTCTTGCAAAATACTAACTAAGGGTTGTTAAGAACGTAAGTTTATGGAAAATTTACCCTGTGCAAATTTTTACATATCTTTGCGTTTCTGAATACGTAGATTCAAAAAATGAAAAAAAAATTTCGGTCTGTCGTCTGTAGTAGTCTGTAGTCTGTCCGTACACATATCCTTGCAACGCTCTATACTCAGAAACTATTACACTTATCGAAATGCGGTTTCCGCCTATCGATTGCATTCGGGCCAAGGACGAAAATGCTGATATTACCTTTGATGACGTCAATTCCGGTATAAGGTGAAATAGCAGCACTCATTTTTTTTTATAAAATAAAGTTGCAGTTTTTTATGTAGTTTAAAAGAGTATTTTTTTATGAATTCAGCAATATATGTATATTGTGCTATATTTATTTTTTGAAAAAAGTGTTAATATGAGGGAAGTCTCGTGGCAATACATGCCAGAATTTTTTTCTTTAAGCGAAATACTATATGACGGTAATTATTTCATAAATCAATATCCAAATATAAAAGAAGTAATTTGTTTTCACACATTTACATAATACATTCTAGAATGATTGGTGAAGTAATCCAATTGTAAATTCCTTTCAAAAAGACACCGGGCCATGGGTGTCAAACATATTTTTTAAATGTCTTCTTAACCAAAATCCTCGTAAATAACGTTAGCCCTGTGGTTACATTATATTTGTAATAAGTTATTAATTAAATCTTCAAAAATAAAAAAAATACAAGAGGGAAGACTTCACGGTGGATGTTAAAGAGACAAAAGTTCCTCAAAGAAAAACGGCGATACTTTTTTGAATTCTAATAAATAAGGTCATCAGACATTCGCGAACAGCTCAGTTTGCTGGCATCGGGAATTTGTAATTGAACGAGTGGAAACCAAAAACGGGAATTGTTGCACAACTACGATAATTGATATTTGAAATAAATTAAGAAAAATTTTAAGAAACGGTACAAGAGGAAAGGAATATCAATTCAGTTAAAAAGATCGAAGTACATGCCAGGATCTAAAGTGGATTTAGATTAGGTAGTTTTGACCCGAATGGAATTTGGAATTTATAATGGTAGATTTTACAGCGCATAGCAATCGGAATGAGTTTCTTAAATAGTTACAAATAAAGGCTAAGTTTCCTAGAAAGTATCTAAAGGTCGTCATATTTAGAGATCTAATTTTGTACTGTGAATAAAAATAGATTTAACAACTATACTAATGCGAAAGTGCAACGATTTTAGAGTAAAGGTTGAAGATCGAAAACTAGTTGGTATTTTGATTTAAATTTTTATCATATTTGGATTGAATTCTCTGTTTTTACCAGATGGGGCACATTTCTTGAAAGTTCACACAAAAATGAGCACATAGATTCCTTGAGAGTAAAGGGACTCTTCTTCTCTTCAAGGAATTATCCGCGGATGGAAAACTGACAACCCCTTTTCTTGATATACAAACAAGTTTTTTTTTACAAAAGTAAAAAGGATTAGTGAAAAGCGTTTTTGTCCGTTGAAGTTGAGAATGTGAAAACATCGATTTATAAACCGGCACTTCTCTGTCTTATCTCAAAGACTTTTTTCAAAAAATTTGCAGCTTGACGACTTTTTTTTGCAGATTTTGAAAAATTTGTACAATGTGTTTTATATTAGAATTACGAGAACATCTTGATATTATAAAACTGAAATTACATTCGTAAGACACTACGGGCGAGAAAATTGAAGTAACTGGGCCAACTCATGTCTAATTGAAGAAACGTAAGTGAAAGATGTTAAAACCATTGACTATAGTACAAATTATGCGTGACATTCGTGTAGTACCAGCTAACTTTTACGTAATTATAATTGGAATATTTTAACATTACAGAACCTGCTGATGATTTTACAGTGACAAGAATTATTAACAGTACGTGATGAAAGTCTTACACTATACGTGGAAAAGAAAAGTACGTGACAAGTTACAACTATCAAAAATGATGTGAATTGTGATTCCTTAAATTGTCCAATTTCTAGCGCAAAATCTTTAATCTCCTTTCGTAGCTTCTGACTTCTGTAAATACATTACGTGATTCATTTCCTTATGTGGTTATTGCTAATACTAATGCGTGTTTATAGTTTAGAAATGATTGTTCTAATACCTTTTTGTAATTGATATACAAAGCTTGATTTAGTTATTTACCAATTTAATGCATGGCGCATTTTTACGATAAAAATCTACAGATTCTTTCTGGTAAAATTAAATACTTCGTTTGTGGAACTGAATTAATTAATTGGGAAGTAACGTAACAATTTACTTAATTTGTACTTTCAGTGGAAGGATAGTAATAAAGATTTCCAATGAGTGGAGGGTGATTAATATAGAATGAAGTAGTCAAAAGGTGTATTGGCGGGGGACAAACACCCGCTACATACCCACTGCTAACGTCAATCGCGTTATGTTAGGCTATTTTATCGTGGTACTAGCTAAGTTTAACTTAGTCAATATCAGTATTTATTCATTGTCAGTTCTCATACGAATGTTTTAAAGTAGCGCGAGTCAGTGACTACACAAAAACTGTTCGTATAACTTAAACGACAAACGCCCTCTCAATTTCGGTTATAAATCAAAAAGTTTTTATTTTCGAATTACGGTTGTAATGCGGTCAATGGAAAAAATGCCGAGCCAAGATTTAAATTCAACCGACCGATTATCAGAATTCAGGTAAAAATTTATAAATTAATTTGATATTTTATTGCACGGTAGCAAAGTTATAATATATTGATTATGATCTCTTATCGTTAATTATGGTTAGGTGTTTGACGCAATATTGACTTAATACTTATTCGGTTATATTACAGTGACATTCATTAGTATAAAAAAGGGATGCGTTAAGTTAAGCGTGAAATGAGATACAATTAACTTTATTGTTAAATAAAATCTTAGCATTTTAAAAAGAACGATTAATAGATTTAATTGTTCGGTAATGAGACTAAAATTATAAACAAGTTTCATTAATTACTCTTGGCCTTTGTAATGGATAGGAAAAAAGTTGCAGATGTAGGTATTACATAAGTTAAATTTTCATTAAAACATGCTTTTTAGACGTAACAATTTACTTTCAATTTCGTCTCCTGTTCTATTTGTAATACATTTTTACTTTAGACAAGAAACGTTAATAAATTGAGGATTTCTTTAATCAAGTATTTAGTGATAATAATAATAAATTACTATTATTTCGCATTGGCACAATTAAATGTAATAAGCAGACAAGGTGTAATTCATTCAATAAATACCGATAAGTATGAAATTAATTCAGTTAAGTAATAAATTGAAATATTCAGACCTCATACTGAACAAACGACGTGTGTGTTGAAGTTAAATTTCTTCTATTATCGATTATCTTATCTTGCAGCAAACATGGTAATACAGCAAATCAAGTAATTTGGTACAGAAACATAAATCATATTTCTCATGTGTAAACGTCAGGAAACTTAACAACGAAGAAGGATATTAATGTTGCTTCTCGTAAAAATAGCGAGATTTCTGGAAACCTTCTAGATAAGATTTGGTTCTACAAATTTTGGTAAAATTCTTACTTTCAACTCATTTAGGTATCATCTTTGGAATCAATTGAAACAATGAAACAAATCATAATGAGAGTGCATCAGAATTAAGATATGATGCATGAAATATATTCACATCATCTCTAAAGTCTTATTAAAAATCATTTTCCAGAAGTCATTCAAATGATCTCGAGTCTTTTGGATCCTCGAACCCTACTATAGAATATCTGTGCTAAACACATCAAAGGAAACAAGTTAAGCTTTCAAAGCTCTAACTTTTTTTCGTATAGATATTTAACCTAAAGAGTTTTCCCAAATGTTGTCAAACATAATGAATAAATTCGGGCGTTATCGATAAGTTCTTGCAACAATTATTATGATCTTGCAGCTGCAAGAAAATCAAGACTTCGTTACACTCTGTTAGACCAGTCAAAATCGGCACAAAAAAAAGGCTAAATTGGCAAAAGTGCACGTAGTTCTGAATTTTTAGTATTTTGTTCGGGGCAGTTAGGGTAGTCTATACCAAAGATTGCAACTTCGAAAAAGTTGTACTATTTGCATAACTCGCGAAAAACGGCGTAATGTAAGTTAATTAAATTTGTTAAATAGGCCAAATTCGAGGTGCCATATTTCCGTGTCTATTCAACTTACAGAGCTGCAATTGCGCTTATGTTGTTGCCAATTTAATGTACTTACTTTAAAAATAGTGATTGCCGAAAATTGCATACCTACTTTATTTTATAAATTACAGAGCGAAAACTACAAAAAGGGCATCCGTTTTTGGCAAGTTATGCAAATAGCACAAATTTTTCGAAGTTGCAAACTTGGGTATGTATACACTACCCTAACTGGCCCGAACAACATATCAAAAATTCAGAACAACTCGCACTTTTGCGAATTTAATGTCAAAATTGATTGGGCTACGTTTACTTTTGTTATATTGGCATACTTTGGGATTTCGTCACACTATACATTTTTAATTCAGAAGTCCAGCATACAATTACCTTATGTTTGTCTGTTGTAATTTTGCATTTGGAAGTGGAAGGTGAACTGGTTGAACACCTGTGATAAAAAATGAGGAAAGTGATGAACCCCTATGAAGAACATGACACCACAATTCATTCGTTTTAAACATGGATAATAAGATAACAACAGATTCTCAAGAGGTTTGTAACTTCAAGTTAATCTTTCTTTATTCGATTTTTTTCAATGTGACCATCCACTCGATAACCTTATGAAAGATATGAATGTTTTCGTTGAACTCAACTTTTTAAATGATTGAACTTATAATATGGAACTACTCCAAGAAGTTTAACAGTTAATAATAATAATCTTTGTTCTAACTCATTTAGGCATTCAGGCCTGTGAACTATGTGGATGAATTATTTTAAGTGAAAATTAAGCAACCGTTCCTGAGTACTGATGATACTAAGGAAGTCTTTGGTGTATTTACTCTAAAATTTCAGAAACAATGAACAGTTGAAGAAACGTGTTGGAAATGGCAAGATAGAAAATGATGACTGTATATAGCAGTTGAAGACCTTTTGATTGTATACGATCAGAGAAAGTCTGTGGTGAAATTTTAGTCATAAAATTTTACTTGAAGTCATAGTTTTTAACTGAAATCAGTTGGATGTGCAATCATGACGCAATCATTAGCGACCATCAAGGGTTCTGCATTAATACTATAAGAGCATGGGTGAAATCCTTTCGATTTTTCAAGCTTTCTGACGGTTCTAGGTTTAGACTACAGTCGAGGAATTATAACTATAATTAATTGTAATAATAAATACAAGTAATCACACTAATTTATTTATTTAAAATGTAACCCGACGCATTTCGATCCTACTACAGGTGCCATTATCGAGGATAATTGATTGTGATAGATTAAAATAAACAAGAGTTGTTAAGATACAACGTTACGGAAATCTTTGGTATCCCATCAAAAGTCCAAAAAAGAACAACATCCAGTCGATCAGCTCTATAAGTCCACCCTATTTTCTTAATCTGAATTCGTTACATTTTATTTTAATCAGTTTAGGAATGAGTTACGTATAAGCAAAATAAAAATCGCCCATTTCGAAAGCTTCGAAGCCCTCGAATTTGAGAGAGGAATTTGTAATGTCGTATAGTGCAGCTCTGAAATAAACTTCAGTTCAACCTTAATCACTACATTATTTAATATTTTCAGGTTCAAATAAAGCGTTATCGTATCCAGAAACGTAGTACTTTTTATTTTGCAAACTTTGACCTTAGTTAAACTCAAAAATATCTCTAATAATACATATCGGCATATGCTTTAATTGCTTTGTAGATAGATGTGAATATTTGGCCTTTAATCTTCAGGACGTAAGAAGCTTAAGTACGACAAAGGATAAAGTGAAGTGGGTGCATATTTTTTTATTCAGTGGTTGATAAAGTTCACGACTTGAATATTAGATTAGTCAGTCATTTAAGAAATGAGCGTTCCTCGACATACAACTAATTACTTAAGAAGAAATGTTTAAAGATGCGGCAATCAAATTTCAGTTTTGACATCATTTCTTCACTTGCTTTTACGATGAACGTAATAATGTTTAAGGGGGGCATCGTCGCGTAAAGGAAAAACCTTAATTCCGCACTATCCTGCTAACTTCACTCTAGATTGCATAATTTTGCTCGCACACTTATGTTTAAAACAGTTTTAATTTACTAAATGTGTTTGAATTTGAGAAGAGAATGGGGTTCATTATTACGCTACCTTAAAGTATCGGAAATTAATCAAGTGTACGAAGTAGCGTAACTACACAATGAAAATTTACAGCGGTCGTAAATTAGAATATGTCGAGTACTTCAACTGGAATACATTATCAAAAAGGAAACAATTTCGTAATTATCATGTGATTGTAGACAAAACAATGTTTGTTTGTATTTAAATAAATAATCGATAACGGTATGTAGGCCGACAGATAAAATTTTCGTAGTAAGTACGTAACAAAAAGCTTATAGTTAAAAAATTATTTTTCATATATCTACAATCTACAAATGTGTTATGTAACGGTTAACGGACCAATCATTACAATAAGAGTGAAAGTACAAACCCTATTTAAAATACCTCACAAAATTTATTGTACCTACTTAATAATGAATTAAAGAAAGCAATAGTAATGACGTATAATTATGCACACAGTTTTCATGTACTTTTGGTTGGTATCAATCATTTTGGATGATAATGGAAGGCACTTCCATTACATTCTAATACATATATATCTTTCTTTAGCACCAGAAAAAAAGAACTGTTTTGAGCTCTTTCAATTAGCAGATTTATTCCGTCATAAATTAAATTTGAGTAGTACGTAATGTCAATATACTCAATTCAATTTCAATAAAGAAGAGCTGGAAGTCGACAGTACTTAATTAATTGTGACTTTGAACTTCGTCTACTACATTATATGCTGACGTCAATAATTTAATCGTAGTAAGAGGTTGAAATATGCATCAAGATTTCAACTCATGATTCAGTGTGTCTACCTAGTACCTATTTTTACCTATGTTACATGAAAGGAACCAGTAGTAATGCACGTCTTGGCATGACAAGCTAACCTTGACATTTTATCAATAGTACTTAAATATTGTGCAAATAACAATTAGAGTATGTGTAATAAAAAGGAAATTTTTCTGTTTGAATTTATTTATCCATAAGTATGACGTGGATATACCACTATTCTAAAATAGACACCCCCTTTCTCGAGTACCTAAACTAAATTTAAACAGCAAGTCCATAAATAAAGTTGCATTAACCTATCGACTTCTTATTACGTTGTGGTTTTCGTGACTGGTTTGAATTTCTAATGTCTAATGACGTAATGCGTGTTCAAATCAATTTTGAATATTAAACAAGTTGAAATAGTAATGGAAAAATATGATTTGAAGAAGCTAAACTCAACAGTAATGTTAGCGAAACATGCATATTATAATCGTCATTGAAAAGCTTTTTATTTTATGATTCACTTGAAATTCCGCAGATGACCTAAAAGCAAAAACCAATTGCTAAAATAAACAAGGGCTATTTCTGATACTCGTAGGTCAAACACATAAACGTCTAATATGTTAACACCCTCAATCATAAATGCTATTTTTAATGGTGTATCAAGGTTAGAGTAGTACAGAATTTTTAAATATACATGCACTCAAACGCGAAAAAAATCGTAAGCAACATTAATCGTAAACTTCAAACTTGATTTATATAATAAAAGTATTAAAAACTTTAAAATGTGAAGCATCAAAGCTTGTTAAAACTTCATTTTTCTCAGAGAGATAATTTGCTAGTTATAAGTTTTGCAAGTACTTTGTGTGGATTATCCCTTGTAGCTTATCATTAAAATTACTATTGATTACTGGAAAGCTCTGTAAGTGACTAAGTAAGTTAAACATTTCATTGATTGTATCCCCAAATTTGTGTCAACACAGCCCCCGCTCACTAATTGATTTAAACGTTCGACTGTAATATAATTTACGTAAATAATTGCGTCATATGGTTTTTATTTTATGTTATTGGAGCAATAAGCTCAAAACAAAATCCTACATGAAATGTGTATTATTGCTTTTCCAACAAATTAGTTCTTTTAATTAAATGCATCTGATAACGTTACGTAAATGAAGTGTTTACCTTTCTTGTACAATAAATTTGTTCGTATTGTGTATCTTTTACGTCATATCCAATGCTCTCAAAGCTATATGTATTAGTAGAAATTTTGTACAACTCAAAGCTTTTTTGATGTTTCGATTTCAGTCATTCATTTGTGCAGAAGTTTACTGTCGAATCACATTTCAGCAAATCCTTTATGTCTCATAGTTTTGAACGTAAAAGTTCATAATTGCCTGCTTAATTTTACTATTCAACTAAAACTACTTTATTAGAAAAAAACCAGTTCAAAGTTGGAAAAATTGTGTGATTATTTTAGAGCCTGAAACTACACAAAACATAAAAATTTAAATCTTTAATAGCTTATTTCTGAAATATTTAGTCTGTTTTAGATTTCACGTAGTATACTCATCTCTTCATTTATCGGGCCATTTATATAGGTATACTTGTTCCATATTTAATGAAACTCAATTTCTTTTTATTGAGCGTTATCTTCTTAACTTGAATTTGAACGCCTTTTTTAATTCTACTTCTTTATGAAACACTTTCTATATTAAGTTTTCTTTTATAAATTTTTGGATCATTCGCGTTCCTTTTCAATCCTTGCCTTTTTTCAAGTTCCATTCTATTTTTAACAACCCTAATTTTCATCATTTGGATTTATTTATTTAATTTTCCTTCATCTATCTTTCTTAATCGTCGGATGAAGTCCCTTTATTCTTACTTGCGATTTGACGATTTCTCAGCACGTCTCTGCTTTATCCATAAGTCCACAATTTACTGTTGTCGCAAGCGATAAGGCTCGAATTTTAGTCTAACCGTCGAAAACTAGAAATCTTCTTTGCTTAATTAGGATTTGTAGTTAATGTCTTGTACACACTACCTTTACGCATTTACTAGGCACGTAGTTGTCTTTGTGGAATTTAAAGCATATCTTCCACTTAGAATTCACTTCTTTGCAGAACGTGAGCTTCCCTGTGTTTTTTCAGTACCAGATTACCTAACATCTATCGGAAAAAATGCGAGAACTATCGAAGAATATCCTTCAATGATGCTAAGATTATACAGGAAATTGATCAAAGAAACCGCCATAACTCACTTCAAATCATTGGCGGCTACATTTTATGCAGAGGGTATTGTAAAGCTTGTTTACAGATATGACAAAAGCCTCCATCATGAAGGTGATTACGTAGAGAAGTAACCTTGATTGTACATTACTTTTGGTAATAGAATAATTTTTTTATATTCACCCTTTTTTTCCTTTATACCCAATCGGAGGTTGAAAAAAAAATATACCCTCGTACTTTATTCTGGGACTGTTTGATGTTAATTGTATGAATAAAATTACGAGCATACATTTGTACGTTAATCTACGACGGTTTGATGTTAATTTTGGATAAAATTACAAGGTTTCCCCACTCCTTTAACCCCCTTTTGCATATAAGTTCCGTCGAGTACGTTGATAATGTAATGTTCTCTCCTGTATTTACTCGTAGGTCCTGACTCACTGACTCATCAACGCCCTATAGGACCTAGATAGCAGAGATGTTGCACAGAGGTTCCTTTTATGATGTAGACAAGTGATAAGGCAGGATTTTTCGAAATTCAACCCTTAAGGTGGTAAAATAGGAGATGAAAGTTTGTATGGAATTCCGTCATTTTCTAAGTTAAATCCATAAAAATTGGTATATGGCCTTTCGGTTAGAAATTAAGACAGACGTGTTTCAGGACTTTCCGAAATTCAACTCCTAAGAGTGTAAAATAGGGGATGAAACTTTGTATGGAAATCCATCATTTTTTAAGTTAAATCCGTCAAAATTGGTATTTGGACTTTCGGTTAGAGTTAGAAGTTAAGAAAGACATACGGTTAAACCGATTTGAATCAAAATTGGTAAAGATGTAAATGGAAACCCAAGGACGGACGTAAGGTACTTTCCAGGGACGGATGTAGAGTACTTACCGTTGTAACCAAAGTCTACGCGGACGAAGTCGCTAGCAACAGCTAGTATTAAATACGAGGAAAAAAATAAAACTCAAAAATAGAAAAAAAGTATAGAGGAAGAAATGAATGTTAATACTTAGGATATGTTATAACAAAGAAACAAAAAACGCAATGACCCAATTCAATGGAACAGACATATAATTACAAGCACGAAACTACAAATTTACATTACATAATGGCGCATGGAGAGGAAAATTGGGACATAAATAAGAGAAATAGGAGCGATCGACATGGAAAGTATGCTTGAACGAAGAAAAAATGAGAAAATAAAACAAGTAGGAAAAGGTATAATAACATAATTATATTGAAGTAAAAAGACTGAAATGGTATGGCCATGGAAGGAGCGGATGAGTAGAAAAGGTGACGGAGTGAACTCACTCGGAAAGAGAAAAAAGGAGTATCACGACAGTTATACAGAAATCAGGCGGATGAAGCCATCGAAAGAAGAGGTGTGAGGAACGATGATTAGCACAACATAGAAAAATTGAGACCATTGATTGAAGGAAGATAGTAAAAACTCTAAAAATCCTGATATACGGGCTGTTAATACTAGATACATACAACTAGAAGGACAAAAATGATTTAAATTTGAACGTACAAACTAGAAAACGCGTGCCTCAAATTTGAAATCCGCGTTTATTATTCGACTTTTGTTTTCCTACTTTTTTTAAGTGATTGTTGCAGTTTGTTAAAATGTATCTTGTAATTCAATTTGAATAAAAAATTGTTTGGCAGATAAAAAAAATGCTTCATACAAATGTTATAGTAGATAGTTTAAGGATTTTATAAATGTTTTATTTTTAAAAATCGATCGAGTGGTTTTCAAAATATCTGGTTTTGAAATTTTTGTTCGGCGCCAATTTGTTATTTCATAAAATAAAAATTATAACTATAAAATGTTTTAGAAAACCGAAAGCAAATGCTGAAAGGTTTTGCATTTTTTAAATATTCCTTAAAGTAACGGAGTAATGACGATTTTTCGAAAAACAAAAAAACCACAATAGCTATATGAGCTGGGGCTCCAAATCAAACATTTGAACTAAGAAAAGTTATTTGTTTCAATGAGTTGTAGGTGTGTTTTCCGGTGTGTTCACCTCTAACCTCCTGACCAAACTGAAATGGCAACTGGGAGAGATCAAAATAAAGTTACTTTTTTAATAAAATTTTGATCAAATTGTAATAATAAGAAGGTTACAAGCGTTTTTTTAAGTAAATTTTAGTAAAATTATAACTGAACTTTATTGTTTATTTAACTTTCAAGTATTTCAAATTTGAATTCAAAGTGTAAATTATTACCATAGGTAGGTATTTTATAAAAAAAACTCAATAGTTTCTAAGAACTTTAAACACTTGTAACTTTCTTATTATTACAATTTGATCAAAATTTTATTAAAAAAATAACTTTATTTTGATCTCCCCCAGTTGCCCTTTCAATTTGGTCAGGAGGTTAGAAATCACCCTGTATACCTATGCTTACACGTGTTAAATAGAAAAATATTAATCTCATCTCAATTGAAATACATTCACCTTGAATTCGTCAATAGGGGTTGATATCGAATGTGGAGGGAGATTGACACTGAAATGAAATCTCCTTTCAAATGAAGAGTTAATATTTATAATTTATATAACTTAAGGTTTTCAGCAATAATTCGCCCTTTTTATGTACCTTAGTATCATGCATAATTTTAGTTTCCAATTGCTTCACTTTTAATTAAATAAGTGTTATTACATTATTTTCTACGACTTTAAAATATTAATTTCTCCCAATTATTTTTATAATCTCACAGCGCATTTCTTAAGATCTGAAGGATATGTTTATACCATGTTATGTAAATTCTACCTAATTGTTTAAAAAGTCTCCCCTTCATTCGTTTGGTCGCTTTAGGCAGTCGCCGTTGTGCAGGGAAATGTTTTTTTTTATTACACACCGAGATAATTAACACTAATTTAAATACAAAAAACGTCTGCGCGAAATACTACCGAGCATTATTTGTATATTATTAAATTAGCTCAACTTTATTAAAAAAGAGCTTTAATTATGCATCTCCTCTCATCCCTGACTTTTTATTAGTAAGCTTTTGACATATTAAACCTTTAACTGTTTTAGCTTGTTTAATCTGTAATTCCCCAGTGTTCTTATTCAATGTGCGCAAAAAGATGTGTTCATCCCTACAACATAAATTACCTACGAACCATTCATAAAATACCTTTGTTCATAATTAAGGTTCCTATTTAAAATGTTACAGCTTGAACTTACTCATAATTATTTAAACGGAATTTAGATACGAGATACCATACGATTACAGTTATTTTGCAATCGATGCTATTGTGCGGAAAATTAAGATTTAATGTTGTAAATATTACGAACCATGTTTGAAAAATGCACAAACGTAATGTTATCTTTCATTCATATTAATGGTAATAGTCTTTTTGGTATATTTTCAGCTAGACTCGTAAATCTGTTGTTGGATTGCTGTTTTCCGGGAGTAAAACGTTGTAGCTTTCCTTTAAAAATGTATCAGGACAGTGACCTTTGCAGAGATCGAAATACTCATACGAGATGGAAAGTCCTTTCTTAAGTGGTAAATTACATTACCTCAGAATTTTAGTAGCAAATTTATTTAGTACAACTCTGTAGACTGGATAATGTAAAGTGGATAGATTCAATTTTTACAGTACATTCCTTTCCTGTTTTTCGTTCTTTTGACGCGTTTATATTTGACCGATCCATTGACCCTGTCTCTTTAAAAATGATTACTGTAGATAAAAGTAGATAATAAATTAATTAATAATATTCCTTCTGACATTTTGTCATAGACCTTTTAGTAGACCGACAAAAGGAAACTAATTTAAATGACCAGAATGAAACCCGGAAAGCAATTTAAATTAGGTATCAGTTGGCACGCGGTGTTATTAGTACCAACGAGAATTTAGTTACGGCCACTAATTAATGTTGTGTATGAGATAATTATTACATATGTATGTACCAAGTCAAACAACTTACCTTTCACTTATTGTTTCAGTATCGTAATTGAAGATTTCGATTCGGCTAAAAATACGAGTAAAGATGACTGTTTAGTGCAAGAGGTTCCTGTATACCCAAGAACGCCAAGACCGTACACACGACAAACATCAGATGCAACAATTAGGAAAATATTGGTAAGCACGTATTTAAGTTTTATGTAATTGCCGTTTTGTAGATGTTTGAACATTAATATTTCATTCATTGTCGACGTCATTTTAGTGACCTTTGTATAAGTAACCTCTAATTTTCATTATTTTATGAGTAGTCACGCCAAATACAGTTTAGATACCTACGCTATTTTCTCAGGTAATTTAAAGCAATTAGAGGTTAAATGAATTGTACTTTTTTAAAGATAAACTAGAGTATAATTTTCATATTTTCTTATAGTAGTTGTGTCACGAACGAATAGAAATCATACAAAGAATAAATAAAATATGCGAAATAGGAAAATAAAAGAACGAAGTTTACTAGAAGTGAAATTCAAAGTAATAGAGAAAATGCAATCGGCTTCATAACTTAAAAGCATTATTATTTATGCCTTGGCAATGTGTGCCATATAATCTCATAAAATTTAGCTGTTACGCTTTATGAACAATATTTCCAAGCCAGGTTCTCAATAAGCTTAGTATTAATTCATTTTTATTTATGTTTACATGACAGGTATTTTAACAAGTTATAATTGATGACTGATCAAGGTTGCATTCTTGTTAAAATCAAAAACAAACAAATTAATTAACAACGAAATGGTGGTACAAATTAGCTGGTGTATTTACAATTTGCTATTTTTGTTTACAGGAGGAAGCGGAGCATCGAAAGCACGAGTTTTGGAAATTAATCGACGAGCACTCGGCAGTTGTTGAAAGTTTAAAAAAAATGGAGCAATTAGAAAATAACGGTTCAATCTGTAAGACGACACCTGAAGCTGCATCGATACGTACTTAGGACGTCATTTTATAAAAGTCATACTGTACATAATGTAGTAAGATTGCATTTA
The DNA here is from genome assembly GCA_036250285.1 of Pyrocoelia pectoralis. Lineage (NCBI taxonomy): Eukaryota > Metazoa > Arthropoda > Insecta > Coleoptera > Lampyridae > Pyrocoelia > Pyrocoelia pectoralis. The sequence goes on from CM070075.1 coordinate 14,905,340, forward strand.
ATTACTGAGATGTTAAATAATGGAAGATGTATATATTTTAAAATTGTTTTAAACGTCAACGAAAACTCAAGAAAATTATTTCTCAAGCCTTCGTCTTTAAAATAACACTAAAAATATTGTAAACGGGGTAATATCAAGCGCTTTTCCAAGTTTAGTGCGCACAAATAAGGCAGTAGATTAATGAAATTATGTAAAAAAAAGAGAAATGCTCAAAGCATTTTTGTAAGACTGCAATTTATAGTATATAAGTAAATTATTATGGTAGCTTAGTTAGTGTACCTAATTAGATATAAGATACGTTGCAAAGATGTCAAACCTAATAAAATAGTACTAACGTCCTAACACCATGTATCTGTCAATTTTGTATGCTAATTAAATTGTATAGACATTCTTCTGTACTACATTGCTCTTCAGTCAGTCTTCAGTAAGTTTGATCAACACCTTACATCGCTACGTTTGTTACAGTATTTTGGAAACGAACGATTGCAATTCTTGCCTTTTGTACTGCGACTTTGGTAAAAACACAAGCGTATGAAGATAAAGTAGAGGACAAAATTTATGAAATGTTGCGGAATCGTATATTTTAATCTGATTAGTTCTTAGTGTGGGGAGTTTAGAACCGTTTGGATAAACTCAGTATTTTATTTTTTTGGAGTAAGTAATTCCTTCAAAAGAAAAATAGCAAAATCTAAATGAGAGAGATTTTCTCTTGCTCTTAAATATACCGTAAATGATTAATCAACTGCGTAGGAATAAAGTGGCCTTAGATTGGGCGAAGTACGTATTACCGAAGAAATCTTTTAAGTTGATAGTATGTAGCAACCAAAAACTTTCAGCTGTTGAAGCTTAGGGTAATTAGGTCTGACTAGTACTGCTTGTTCAATCAATCTACGCAAAACGTCCTCGCAGCGGTTGGAATTTCGCAAAAAGTTTTTGTTTACGGAAACAATTACTTAATGGATCAACCTTATAAGAAGACATTTTAACGCAATATATCTTGAAATCGCAAAATGGTAACCGAATAATAAATTCGTGTTTATGGTATCGCAATTGGTTCACAAAAGGAGCTCTTAATCATTTCGGATATTTATTTCATTATTAAAAGATTGTCCTAACTAGATGTACTATTTACTGTTATAACTTTCATTAAAAGTTAAGTGAATCACTAAAATATCAAGAAACAATGTTAACGATTAAAGGTTGCGTAATATGAAGCAATCATGTTGGGTGAGTCGTTGTACTATGTAATACACCTATTTATAATTATATGTAATTAAGACTTAATTTAAGAAGCCTAAAAATATTCAAATTAAAAATGATGAGTATCCAGTTTCAAGACTATCATACTGCGTATTAATTGACGTCACCGAAGTAATATTATTATACGTATAACCTACGGTAATAAATACTAATTGAAAAAGTTGTTTGTATAAGCCAATTTCATTACTGAAATATTAGGAAATACACCACTAAGGAGAGTGGGAGTGAGGACCAAAAGGGATTATTTAATGGAGCATTAATGAGTCTGATGAAAAAAGGAAAATAGTTCTAATGTTAAACATTCATGACTATGATATGAAATAACATAAAAGCGTTAGTAGGGAGAGCTAGAAATATTCCTATAGGTCGATTCTTGATTTTTGGGGGACAACTTTTGATGTCAAACACGACATTGACACATGAAGCAACCCCTAACTGAAGAATTTAAATAGGGAAAGGGGTCGACCCCTCATTTGAAACATCTTTCAATTCTCTATGCGATAGCATGGCCGAAATTAGTTTTATTCAATTTTTTTTCGTCCCCATGAAAAGCACACCCTAGAATCCTAGATTAACTAAGATGGGGTGTTTTTTAGGAAAAATCATAAAACACGGCACCTTTGACCCTTTGAACGGCACATTTTGATGTCAAATTTAACTTTGTCAGGTCAACCCCCTAGCCCCAACAACCCCCAACAAAAACAAAAATTACGGTACGGTGGTAGAGTGACCCTTATTTTAAAGGTCTCTTGATTCTCTAAAAATTGAATAAAACTAATTTCGGCATAGAGAATTGAAAGACGGTTCAAATGAGGGGTCGCTCGACTCCCTTTCCCTATTTAAATTCTTGAGTTAGGGGTTCCTGGGGCTTGGGGGTTGATATGTGAATGTCAAGTTTGACATGAAAAATCAAGAATCGACCTGTCCGAGCGTCTTTTTAAGAAACTAGTCTAAAAAATAGGTGTGTATCCATTTCAACGGCTCGCCCTGTATAATTTTGGTAATTTATGTTTTAATAAAAATTAATGTGCTGGTGGTAGACAGATCGTCGGGGTTGAGAAGAAGGAAAACCCAGCAATATATGTGATTATCATAATCACATATATTGCTGGGTTTTCCTTCTTCTCAACCCCGACGATTTGGTAACTTATATTAAGTATTTGATTTCATTTTGACAGGGAATTGCCAAATGAGTTTATTTTTTTATGAGAGTTGCAGCAATTTTAGTTCATGTTTGTCCTAAAAATGTGCAGAAACAATACTCTTGGATCAAGTGCGTTAAATAACTAAATGTAGATTAAGGCGCGTTATTTGTTCCGGTATTAGAAATTTTATGAATATTTGTTTACTATAGTAATTAAGGTATCTAACTAAATAACGCCTAAGGTCGACATTGTACGTATCTTTTTCGCCCCCATGAAAAACACCTTCTAGATTATAACTAAGGTGGGGGTGTTGTTTAGGAAAAATCCTGAAACACGCCACCTTTGACCTTTTGAACGGCGCATTTTGATGTCAAATTTGACTTTGTCAGGTCAACGCCCTAGCCCCAGCAATCCCTAACTCAAGAATTTAAATAGGGAAAGGGAGTCGAGCGACCCCTCATTCGAAGCGTCTTTAATTCTCTATGCGATAGCATGGCCGAAATTAGTTTTATTCAAATTTTAGAGACTCAAGAGACCTTGAAAATGATGGTCTTTCGACCACCTTAGCGTAATTTATGTTTTCGTTGGGGGTTGCTGGGGCTAGGGAGTTGACCTGACAAAGTCAAATTTGACATCAAAAGTTGTCCCCCAAAAATAAAAAATCGACGTGTCCGAGCGTTTTTTTAAGAAACTGGTCTAAGTGTCCCAAAACAGGCGTGTTTCCTCTTCAATGGCCCACCCTGTTTATTTAGAGATGCATTTCACCCGAGTGTGACTCAAAGTAATGACGCGTTACGATTGGGCATCGGTATCATAAACAGTCTCCTATTGGAATTTTCGTGACAATAATAAATAAAGATGCGTCCTTTTGGGACATTAACGTGTTTTATAGAACCGAAAATTGTCAACTCTCGCCGAGCAAGAAACTTGTAATGTTTTAACACCTAATTTTTTAACGAATTATACTATGTAATAATAATACCACTAATAATACCATTATTATGAAGTAAAATTTTCCCGCTCGGCATTTTCTATAGAAGACTAATTCATTTAGTGTTTATTGGATCATAAGTGTCGTAATCCTCATCCATAATTGGAATGAAGCAGGTAGTTGACAAAGTGAACAAAGAAAAATTTAGCACTAAAATCTCACACTTTCTGCACCAATATTCTTACACCTCAAAGGCCAGCGTGCTAAAAAAATATTGTTCCGCCGATCGTTCAAAAATTGTGACATTTCTGACAGAATTTTGAAAGGAAAAGGACAAGATTCCGGTGCATATAGTCGTTGCTAGGCAGCCAACGATTACTGTAAGGAAATATTCATTTCTGTACTCTAAACATTCATTTCTGTACTGTAAAGAAATGTACTTCTCCATGGATACCGACGTTCGTTATATTTTCAAGGCATCACTTATTCTTTTCTTCATAAAATAATTTTTAGAATTTCCATGTTTTTAGTCTGTTTTTTAACGATCGGCGGAAAAATAGTATGTGTACCTCGTAGGAAAAGCAACATTCCCCGACTCTGTGTTGTTGGGCTCGGCTGACGCCTCGCCCAACAATATTCACATCGCCCGGGAATGTTACGCTTTTCCTACTCGATACACAATGTACTATTCCGCCGATCGTTCAAAAATTGTGACATTTCTGACAGAATTTTGAAAGGAAAAGGACAAGATTCCGGTGCATGTAGTCGTTGCTAGGCAGCCAACGATTACTGTAAGGAAATATTCATTTCTGTACTCTAAAGATTCATTTCTGTACTGTAAAGAAATGTACTTCTCCATGGATACCGACGTTCGTTATAATTTCAAGGCATCGCTTATTCTTTTCTTCATAAAATAATTTTTAGAATTTCCATGTTTTTAGTCTGTTTTTTAACGATCGGCGGAAAAATAGTATGTGTACCTCGTAGGAAAAGCAACATTCCCCGACTCTGTGTTGTTGGGCTCGGCTGACGCCTCGCCCAACAATATTCACATCGCCCGGGAATGTTACGCTTTTCCTACTCGATACACAATGTACTATTGTTAGAACGAGGTTTATAGCATGCCTGACACGCTTTATACATAATGTAAACAAAACGTCATTTAAAAAAATTTTACCCCCTTCACAAAGGATCATTTTAAACACCTTTCTTGAAATCAAATTTTATAGAAATGAGGTGTCTGATCCGATACTACCGCCAAACTGATTTTTCCTTTACGTAGTACCATTGAATATTGTTAATTAATTTGTATCTTTGTTACTATAGTTTTATTTGATTTATCATGGAGTAATAGAGAAATCTTAAAAAATTACTTCATCATATTATCCATATAATTTTTGTTTTTATAATATATAAAAAAAATTATAATAATTGTCACTAAAAAAAACTTAATGTCTGAGAAAATATAAGAATAAAGTTCTTTATAGGTATTAAATCTATAAAAGATTAATATAATCGAGTTCACATTCATTTTGTTTATTAAATGTAAATGTAGTTTGCATATTTGATTTTTTGACAAAAGCAAAAATCAAGATTAATAAACATAATTGGTCCTTCGAGCCGGATCAGAAGAATTCTGGGATTAAACCAGTAACAAACATGGTCCTAGTGCAGAGAATGGTGTATCCAAGTATCTAGGCTAAACGGGTAGAAAACAGAAAACGTGAAAAATTCTGTTGGAGTTTAATGAGAGTGGATTGACGTCAGAACACAAGTTTTTGGCTCAAATCAGATCAAGTGATTCTATTAACAGATATAACAGAGTACGGATTCATTGTGAAAGGGATCAGAAGAGTTTGCTGCACTCTAAGAGAAAACTGATCAATCTGTTTACTTTAATCCAAATCTTATTTGATGATAACAATCAGTTCGTAAGTATACAATTTGGACAAGTTTTTGCACATCGAGTATTCTTTGCATATCACGAGTTAACGTTTGTCGTTTTTATAAAAAGGAAACGATGACTAAATCAAAAACAAATAATAGCGAAATGGTTGAAACAACTTTAGAAAAAGCAAAATTAATTCGTTGTAAATTAAACAACAGAATCCAAAAACTAGAAGGTTTTAACCAACTTGTTCATAATAGTAGTGTTATTGAAATGAACGAGATACGAATAGGTGAATTAATTACACGAATGGAATGTGTTGAATCCTTTTTAAAAGAGTACGAGAGTTTGTATGATGAATTTACTGTTTTAGATGTGTCACTAGATGATTTAGCTACAAATAGTGAATTTGAGTCTTCTTTTGCGAGTTCTATGAGTAAAGCACGGTTTCTTGTTAAACAATTTGAAAAAAGTCAAATGCAAAATCAGAGTAATGTCTCTAATGTCATAGTGCCATCAAATTCACAATTGTGTGTTAAACTCCCTGAAATTAGTTTGTTGAATTTTAGTGGAGAGATATCCGAGTTTGCAAATTTTATTGAGAGATTTATGTCATGCGTGGACAGAAACCCTAACTTAACAGATGACCTTAAATTAACATATTTGCAGTCATGTTTAAAAGCACCAGCCTCTGATATTTTGATAGGTTTGCCAATAGTTGGCAGTAATTATAAAGTTGCTTTGGATCTATTGAAAGACAGATTTCAAAACAAACGTCTTTTAATTTTTCAACAATTTGAAGCATTATTTGAAGGTTCTAAGATTAGTAGAGAGTCTGGTTTGAGAAACTTTCATGACTCAATAACAAAACATCTTAAAACTATCGAGAATCTAAATTTTTCTGATACTGAGTATAAAAATGCTATTATTGCCTATCTGGTAAAGTCAAAGAGTGATAACCGAACTATTGTTGAATTTTCTAAAAAATATTCTGATGAAATACCGAGTATAGATCAAATTCTTGAATTTTTAGGTGATAGATGTAGACTGATTAATCGATGACATTAATGTGTGTTTTAAAAAAGGTTTACCTTCTCGATTAGATAGTAACCCGAAGGATGAGTTGAAGGGGACTTTCAAAAAAGATCCAGTTAAGACATTTTTAACCACCAATTCCTCCAATTGTCCTTCTTGTAAGGGTAACCATTCCATTAGTAAATGTGAGAGTTTCTTGAGATTATCTCCAAGGGATAGGTATAATAAAATAAAGGAGTTACGATTATGCTTTAACTGTATGCATCACAATTACAAGGAAAGCTGTACTTCAGCATTTAGCTGTAGAACTTGTAACAAAAAGCATCATACTCTACTTTGTTTTAGCAGCAAGCCAAATGACCATAAAACTAGGAAGGGGACTGTTTCAAGTTCAAGTTCCTGTAAACAGGAATGTAATAATGCAACTATTGATCATTCTGTAGTGTCAAATACAGAACCCAATTTTGAACCGGTTGCTAGTGGTTCCACCAGTTGTAATTTTAGCATTCATTCTAATGTGTTGTTGTCTACTGCAAAGGCTATAGCTGTTAATGGTAACTACACATCACACATTCGTATTTTGTTGGACAGCGGAAGTCAAAGTAACTTCATTACAGAGGATTTATGTAAAATTTTAAAATTAAAGTGTACTCCAATTAACGTTTCAGTGAAATGTGTCGGTGGTATAGTTACACAGGCGTCAAAAATGACATCTGTTAGAATTCAATCTCACAAAAGTAATTACCTATTTTCAGTTAATTGTTTAGTAATGAGTGAGATAACAGATCATTTACCAGTTGTTTCATTCCAAACAAAATCTTTGAACATCCCATCTCATTTGCATCTTGCTGATGATTCTTTTAATATTTCTGGTAAAATAGATATTTTGCTCGGAGCATCTTCTTATTTTAAATTGATTAAGCCAAACCAGCTTGCACTGGGCAAAGGTTTGCCAGTCATGCAAGATACTAAATTGGGTTGGTTAATATCAGGAAATTTACCAGTATATAGTTCAAACTATTCTAATTCTTTTACAACTAGTGTTAATAATGTTGTTCTCGATGACAAGGAAAGTTTGTCCAAAATTAACTTGTCCTTGATGAAGTTATGGGATCTTGATCAAACCAAACCAATGTCTAATTTGTCACTTCTTTCTCGAGATGAAAGATTCTGTGAAACGCACTTTCTAACTACCGTAAAGCAGAATAGCGATGGAAGGTTAGTAGTTTCTATTCCTTTTAGAGGAAATTTAACCAACCTTGGTGAATCTGAGCAATTTGCTAAGAAACAATTCTTTATCTTAGAGCAGCGGTTTAGTAAAAACTCTAATTTGAGGAGTGAATATGTTAAACAAATGCAAGAATATATTTCAACAGGGCATATGAGTAGAATTAAAAAAAATGATTCTAATAATTATATAGAAACTTTGAATGGCAGGGTATCTATTACAAACATACCTCGCTATTTCTTACCTCACCACTGTGTTTTCAAGGATGACTCCTTAACCACTAAAGTTAGAGTCGTTTTCAATGGTAGTTTAAAGACTACACAATTTTTTATTGATGTATTGAGTAGATTTATAGCTGGAAGCGAGCGATAATGCGAAAAATTTTGTGGGTGCAAAGAATTACTTAACAGATTTATATCAATTTTTTAACAAAAAAGATGTAAGAGACACTATTGTTGATAAGCTAAGTCAACATCAGATAAGATGGGAATTTATCAACCCTAGAAGCCCTCACGAGGGAGGTCTCTGGGAGAGTGCAGTAAAGTCAACTAAGTTTCACTTGACCCGTGTTCTTGGAAATACTAATTTGGATTTTGAAAATTTTTACACCGTTTTGACAAAAATCGAATCTATTTTGAATAGCAGACCATTATCTATTTTACCTGATAATCCTAGAGATTTAAACCCGTTGACTCCTGGTCATTTTTTAATCCTTCGTTCTCTTACTTCCCTACCTGAGCATGATTTTACACAGAGCAATGCCTGTCGTTTGCACATATTTAACAGAATGCAGCAAATCGTGCAGCATTTTTGGAAACGGTGGTCAAGGGAAGTTGTGCCTGGTTATCAAAGAAGAGTAAAGTGGTTTAAGCGACTGCCTGATCTTGCAGCTGAGGGGAACATAGTTCTGATTCAAGAGGATAATGCTCCACCACTTCACTGGCCTTTAGGTCGCATTGTAGAAATTCATCGTGGAAAAGATAATGTAATTCGAGCTACAACCATAAAATTAAGCAATGGCAGTGTTGTCAAAAGATCCATTCATCGAATATGTGTATTGCCTACTGATGTTGAGTGATATTTTTTTAAAATTTTGTTTAGTTTTTTAGTATAGTTATAACTGATATACTTATTAAGTAGGTAATTTGTTTGTATTTGTACATTTTTTTTCTTTGATGTTTAACTTTGTAAATTGTTGAAATACCTACGTCCTTTCAAGGTCGGCGGTGTTAATTAATTTGTATCTTTGTTACTATAGTTTTATTTGATTTATCATGGAGTAATAGAGAAATCTTAAAAAATTACTTCATCATATTATCCATATAATTTTTGTTTTTATAATATATAAAAAAAATTATAATAATTGTCACTAAAAAAAACTTAATGTCTGAGAAAATATAAGAATAAAGTTCTTTATAGGTATTAAATCTATAAAAGATTAATATAATCGAGTTCTCATTCATTTTGTTTATTAAATGTAAATGTAGTTTGCATATTTGATTTTTTGACAAAAGCAAAAATCAAGATTAATAAACAAATATATTCAATGGTAATAATACTCTTTGATAGTACCAGTCAACGGTAGTACCATTGTATTTATAATGGTAGTACCTATGTATACACACGTCATATGTGTTGCCTATGCAAGCACAATAGATTTTCAAGGTAGCTGATTTGTTGTCAAAATTATCAAGGTGAATTGACGATAAACATTTAATATTAAAATTTCCCGCAAATATAGTACAATTACATTAAGGTTTAATTATCAAGTATGTATTAACAAGTTGACTAAGACGCCCAGACAGAGATATTACATAACGTATTTCGTGTAAAAAGACACAATTCTCTATGATGAACGATATAAATATTTTAGCAATAAACTATGTAACAAACTTATGAATAGTTTTTCAGTTAAATCCGATTTCGATTCGTTAAGCAGACAATTTTGGAATAACGCGTTTTTTTTTAGAATAAAATAGGCTCTGAAGGCATTTCAAATGTGAATAGGATTCAACCAAACTTCGTTCTGTAGTTTAAATAAGATTATCCCATAGTAATGCTGCCGTCTTCACATCTCCTTTTACAAATACTTTGCACTATTGACGTATCTTACATCAAAAGCAATGTGAAAGAGAATGGAAAACTAGCAAACTTCTGGTTTAAATTGCTAAAGAGGGTTGCGTTACAATCGTGACCAAGTTTAAATAGATTTTATAGCCAACGTTATCGTTAAAAATAAATTGATTCAAAACATTCTATTTAATCCATACAATGAGGTTTAACAGTCAATTGAAAAACTAGCCGTTGTTGGAAAACTGCACGATTATCACTAGAGTAATAAAGATGCAGCTGAAAGTGTCAAGCAATGTCCGCTATAGAGTAATATTAATTCAAGCAAAGCCATTAACATTAATTCACAGCGATTTTGTTTTAAGGACAAAAATGCTGTTCATGCAAATCGTCTGCTCCTCTACTGTTAGTTGTAGGTATAAGGTTCACGTGTAGATTAGACTTCATAAACTAAAGAACTTGCGTCATGATCTAAAGACAGTCAGGTGAAAAATTATAGAGAATTGCGGACTGAAGGTTTTAGTACGAAAAGATGCGATTACCGCTATAAGAAACACTGAAATTCAAGGCTGAATATGGCAACCACGTTAATGAAATGTTCAAATCCATGTCTATCGAAGGTAAGAATTGTAATTGGTTGCTGCACCAGCTTTGAGCCCACGTACACGGGGTCGTGACATATTTGCGCCCCTGGACACTTGCGCACCCGTACCATTTGCGTAATAGCAATAGTAATACATATAAAAAATTTCCAAAGAACATATTTAGAGAAGCCTTTTTGGCAAGGCAAAGCAATTTTTAAATAATTGTAAATTACGAATAGATTTAATACCGCTTGTTAAGGGAAAAACAGGTTTTTCTTTTTCCAAACGAAAAATTCAGAATATTGTAGCGTTTTTATCTCAATTACTTTTATTATTATAGTTCCTTTAAATTTAAAGTTAGCTTTTCAAATATATCAAGCTCTTATCTTTGTCTATCTAATAACTATTGTGACGTGTTCATAGAATGGTTGACCGTTTGGTTGAGTTCGCAACCTTCTTTAATCAGGCCTATGAAGTAGACATGATATTGATAAACCATCTTTCTTTTGTACCGTTTATATTTAAGAAAGAAAGACACCCCTAACCCCTAAAGAAGTACGTGATCAGAAGAAGGCTTCATATTTAATTCGCTTTTCGCCATACAAACAAAGGTAACTATCCAAACTATTTATGACAATAATATTTCTTTGGCAGCCAACTTCTTAAGGAAAAAATAGATATGAAACGTACAAACTTTACACCTAAGTATACCATTCCTTTTGCGATATAAACAACGCAACGGTTGATATTTTGATTGTAACTACAGTCGAACTTCCATAAGTCGAACTTCTGTAAGCCGAATTTTTCCATATCTGGAATTTTTTAATAAAGTCTTAGTGAAATTTTTCTTATTTTTTGGTGTTTCTATATCTCGACTTTTTTTTGGTGTACAATGGAGATTCGACTTATGGAAGCTCGATTGTATTTGTAACCGCAACATTTTCCAGGCATTCCTAATTTTTGTTCTTGAATTTATCGACAAAATTGATTCCATACACCCTGCTTGTGGTTACAAGAAGTTATCATTAAAATATTTGTAAATGTTGTCCATTTGTATCGCAAAGTGCAATTTAGCACCGAATATTGAAAAAAGTGTGATGGTCACAACAAGTTACAATCGAATTACTAATAAAATAAAATAAAATAATTTTTTTTCCGCACTTTCTATTTATTAGAAATAAATTATGGTGTTACAACTATTCGTACTCGAGTAATATGAGTTCATTCCTTTCTTTTTAGTACCTACTTTATTACCTATATTTGATATTTTTAATTAACACCTGTTTTACATTTAATATAAGTAATACTTCTTAATGTTGCTGAATTTAAAATAAATTTCTTATATTATTACTATCAAGGTTTAAATCAGTTTTTGACATTGTTGGCACGTACCCCAACAAACTGGTTCATTGTTATATCTCAACCCCCGCTCCGGCAGGTACAGAGGTAGAAGTTTTAGTTTTTAGGAATTCACTTCACTTGACTTAATGTACTCTTCTCGTCGGGTTAACACCCAAATAAATTAAATCGTAAAGAGAAAACACTCGGTGGTTTTATTTAATATGAACCACGCAACAGACATTGTTGTGTGGTTTTACTATCATTTTTCCACCATTTTGTGAGCACAGAACCCTTCAGGATGTCCGAAATGTTTATGATAATTTTTTACCTAAGTATGTGAACTATATTACGTACAAACTTGCTTTAAACCAGATCCATTTACACCATATTTGAGTAGTTTAACTATGGTTGGATTTTTTCATAAACAAGATGATGAGCACACAAAAAATATTCTTTTCTTGTGTAAAAATGTGTGCCAAGTTATTTCATATAATCGAACATAGAGGAACGTCTGAAAGATGTACTCGTAAATGTATCATGTTTACTCTTCAGTACTCTGCACCTTAGTTTTGCAATACTATTTAAATCTTCCGGTTCTTCTAAATTTGACTAAACTAAACATTATTATGCTTTCACTTTTCTGCCGCAATCGCAGAATAATAAATAAATAAATATTTGACGATTGTCCTTTTTATCTTAACTGACATTTGTTCTTATTCTTACATTGGGTGGTCTCCCTCTGCATGGCTACAATCTCATTTTACTCTATTATATGTCTATTTATGTTCGCAGTAAACGGTTATTTAATAACAAATTATGCCAGAACTACAAAAATATAGAAATCAGTGTTGTATTCCATAGGATTCACGTATTCTTTCTATAAAAGTGGACAGTGTTGAAACTCCAATAATTGAACTTTGCACATGAGTATCGAGTATCGCTCTAACGTACAATTTAAATTTATGGTAATTATGTGTATTTATAACTAGCAGATGTGGAAGTTTCATGTATGCAAAGTAATAATCCTGCAGCCGCTATTTCCATTTATTATAATCTCTGTTCTCCATAATGGCTAAAACATTTAATCACGTTTTGTCGCATTATATCGTTTATCCCACCCATTTCGGGACAGGCGAATCTTTATTTAACCAAATACATAAAACAATTTGGTGGAGTTAATTTTCATTAACGTACGTTTTGAAATCAAATAGTCTCCCTACTAATATTTCTGAATGCAAAATAATTTAATGCTGAACCAGATTTTGGGATCTACAAAATAAGTCGGCGAATTAATTCTACTTCGTGTCATTTTGCGTTATTCGATAATTTAAATAAAGAACGCATTGCCAAAATGTTGAGTTTTGTTTTGTCAGAATTTTAGTATGGATATAGGTACCTACTCATATACAACTTGGTGGTTCAACCAAAAACAAATGGATATAACTTAAAAAATAAACTTTTTGCTCTCGCAGGAGCAAACTCCAGTTTTACGGTCACAAGATAGAGATAGAATAGCAGGCTATTCCCTTGTAATAATATTCATATACTCCTGAGGGGATACTCATTATGAGTTATATAGCTTCCTTTGTACGAGAGAATCCTAAAAATGTATGCGTTATTTAATACGAAACCGACAATCCAAACCACGGCAGTTTATTAAGCAAAATAATTATGAGTAACTCTATCAAATGCCTAGTTTAAGATGATTATACGAAGCTTGCTTGAAATCTAATGCCTATAACTCGTAAAATAGATAGTGATGTTTAAAAAATAAATGACAGGGTTACTCTTTAACTTGTTACGACAACTTCTGGTTGGTTTTTGCGAATACAAGGAAATAACCAAAAATCAAAGTATGTATGGCTCACTTCATCACCGATCGTTCTAAAGGTTATATTCTATATTTCTAAAAAGACCCTCTATATATGATTTGGGGGAGAAGGAAAGTAGTGAATAGTGCGACTTTATGGGAAAGACATCATAAAACAGTTCCCAGTCTCGCCGATTGTAAGTTTATTGTATTGTAAGTTTATTGTATGTAATCCAGAAAAATATTTGCAATAAAGTACTTGCTATAAATGTTAAAAATGTAGTGTTTTGAAGTAAACGGATTTAATTTATGAAGTACAAAGGTATACTCCTAATTGCAATACTCATTTTCTCAAACTTCATTGTTTCATGCAATTTTTCACCCACTCGTTTCATAAAATTTGATTACCTTTAAAGCTATTTGAGTTAATTCAAATTTTACGATCCGAAGAACTTACTATGGATAGTAACTTTATTATTGCAAAACATTTCATCATTTTGTCTCAGTTAAATGAAGTACTTACAGAAACTACATGTTACACTTAATTATTTGGTAATTTGTATTTATAACCCTTCTGTTTCATAAAAAAAATCGTTTTTCAATAAGGGCGAGTCGATGCTGAAATGTAATAAAACAAGCGGTGTGTGAGATATTAACGAAATTCTTTTTTTACTCGAAAGGCCATTAAGTATATCGCGGCTTCTGGCGATTGCGGCTTATTGGCGTAGATCTGCGAACATTCGGCGTTGTTTATGGTCATTAACTTTGAGCTCCTAGGTCAGTTAGATCTTGTACGGGTGTCTGCGAAAGGCCGAGTTCTTGTGCACGACAAAGAATTGACTGTTTCAGGTTCTCCCGTACACTTTCAGGAACCGCGATAATCTTCTCGAGCCACCAAACGTTGAAGAGTCCGCCGTAAAATTGGTGCACTAACGAACATTCATTTTGATAATAAAGTTTTATCATTTGGATGTGCTGCTGAGTCGTGTAACTTGTCACGTTGATTTGGCATCTGTGACAGAATAATAAACAACAGATTAGACAGACGCCACCAAAACTACATGACCGCCACATGCTGCCAACACTGGTCCGCCTCAATGGAAAGTTTCAAAAAAACTAAATTGGTGCAAATGAATCTTCTTAGTAGAACGAAATCATTTCAAGGTGGAACAGTTGGCATTCAGTTACATATGCTTAGCGTAACTCTAATCAAAGACTATCCGATAGTATTTGCTCTCATTCAACTCTCGCCTTATTTGATTAAGGGCCACTCCAACAAGCATAAGTTAATAAAAACGGTTGAATAATGTTACGTAACTGTTCATTGCACAATTAGATGCATCCTGCAATATATGGAGGTAGGTACAGACGACTTAGTGTAAACTTAACAAAGCTTTGTCCATATTTTAAAATGATTTTAGTTGTACTCCGAAGTGATCGAGTAAACATTGGCAAATATTACTACGTTCCAATTTGAGCTCAGTCCGTGGTTGAGGTTAACAACTTCTTAATCTACAAAACTAAAGCGCCGTCTCCCAATTGTAATAAAAGCGAACAATGAATTTCAGCTCATTTCACACCTTCTAATAAAAAAAATCGGACCTCCCTGTTTGTAATTTTATAATACATTTTTTGCAGCGTTGTAAAACATTGTAAGTGCTTCTTTAATTGGGGTTGGGAGCCGCCATAGTTCTCAGATTACGCGAGGACAACTATGTTGAATAGGAATATTTATAGTTAGGAGGTTCTCACTATTTCGTGGCAGAAAATTGCTAAATTTTATCTGTTGAGACAAAAATTGCAACTTTCTAATCTTCTCATAAGCCACTGCAAATGAATACTCACTTGAGTTAGTAGTGCGTTCTTCCTACCTATTCTGCATTTAGAACAAGCATATGATCGCTTGAAGTAGCTAATATTTATATAAGAACAGGTATAGATAACGTGTACGAACACCACCAATCCCTGATTTTCATCCCTTGTATCAGGTTTGCGTCATATGGCATTCAATCTGCACTCAGCTACTAAAAGTATGTAATTTAATAACGTATTGTCTTTCCTCGACCTTTCCTTACAGTTGTGTCACTTATATTTAATAATTGTACAGCTACAGAGAGTAAAGTAACCTAAAAATCGCAGTGTGTATCGATTATGGTCTTTCGCATCGTGTCGTGATTTAGGATCGTTTCGAGTTGCCGAGTTGTTTTGTTGTCATTTACTACGGTCCAATAAGAACAAGCAGCTATGAGACATTACTATATTTCAGCGATTTGTTCTCATTGCAAAGGAATCCTATGTGGAGTAAGATGATTATTACAAAGAATTATATCCATCCGGAAGGAGACGAAACGTGCATAGATGAAGCATAGATGCGTCCAATCAACTTACGCCAAAGAGATTCAGGGGAAATGGTATAGAAAGCAATACGTTGTTGGTTACGCTCATACACGTTTGAGGGCCAGCTCTTCATCTCAACGTAGGGAAATTTAGGACTGACAAGAAAAATTCCGGGATGCAATAGAAACATAACCCGCAAAATAAAATGTACAGTACTCACACTAGTCACCGAACAAATATATTCGGTATCTGAATTCGTTCTGTGTGTTTTATGCAGTCGTCAAAAACGACACCTTGGGCCGTGATTAGGAGACACCAAAAACTATCTGAACAAATACGGTCATAGCCAAAGGATATTCATACAACCATAAGCAATTCCTACTATCCGTGCATTCCAATCCAGAGAAAAAAAGACTGTATAGGGTACAGGGGTAGCACAATCGGGTTCGGTAATAATAATAGAAATCAACTGCTGTAGAAATATCGATGTCGACAATATCTGGAAGACCACTCGAATATTATTGAGCATGAAGCCCTATCGACTAGAGCGGTAAATGTGAAAGTGGCGAGAATATTATGAGCTAGGTACTAGTATAGAACCGTTTTGGAACCGGCGTGCTAACTTTTTCATTACGTTAGGAGCAGTATCGCCTAATTTCGTTTTCCTATATTTCAGTATACAGAACTGCAACAAATAATAGATACATGGAAAGGGGAATCCATACAGGGGAGACAAGCAGTGAAAAGCCTTTATAGATAGGTAGCTGTATACATTGCGTTTGTTGATTATTATCGGAGAGAATGACAGCTAAATATACACTTCCTAATTACAAAATCCATTGAAGTGTCGTAGGTTCATTTACTAAATAAATTAAATAAAACCAATGTAATAGAAAAGATTTTATTTTATACAGTCACAGCCTCCTCATAATAGTACCTTCCACATATAAATATAATTTCTTACGTATTACAGAATAAATCTTGGTGGTTTACATGAACATTGAAAAAGTGTATGAAACGTTAAAAATAATGACGCAGTACACTTTGAATTGGCACAATTACATAATAATAAGTAATACATCGATGACATTTAATCAAACATATTTTATAACAATTCGTTGTGTGTAATTGAAGAATAATATCCATGTAACATACATAAAGATTGCAAGTAATTTAGATTTGTAAAAAATGGCGCTACCATCTTTGTTTCAAATGTCGTACAGGCTTGAGCAACCGGAAATTATTTACGTATTCTACATTTGTACATATCCAAACAATCGAATTAGGTTTGGTCCAGTTTAACTTACTCCTATATGACTAGTATAGTTGGTAGGTATCTAATTATTTTAAGTAGGAATGGGGAGGTGCCAAACGTAATCTATTGCAACTTAGTATTTTATCAATAGTAATAGAATATCAAACACTTCATAGGTCCAAGTTAAGTAATTGACATTAAGACTAATAAATCCGATGCTAATAATCTGCTTTGTTAACAAACACTATTATTGAAGAATTTTGTACATGATAGGTTTCCATAGTAACTATAAAAATATTGGTAAATGTTCTAACTTTTCCCAACATCCTTAAATCATATAGTAAACGAAGACCACAAGAGACGTATGTACCTATCTGAAATTTTCCATTTTACGACTTTTCGGGTGAAATCGATTCCCCACCGTTATATAAAGGAATGCTTTATGGGAAAATTATATTTTTATTTCGAATACCGCTAAAATGTAACGTTTCACCATACTTTTCCGATTATTTCGGTTATATTTCAGTAGTGAACTATTCATATTTAAACTTTGTAATACAGATATTGTTATTTGTATGTACCGAGTTGGAAAGTGTAATTATATGCTTACTGCTAAACCATAGAAATGAGATCTCCCACTTTGAACACATGATCAAAGTGAAACTTTCTAGAACTTAACTTTGCAGCTTCATAAATCACACAGATGAATGTTTTACAACATCGTAGCACTGTACAGCGTAATAGTATAATCGGAAAAGTGTCTCAGTTAAACATTACTTGCAATCTAACGTCAAAAACAGATTTAAAAGAATTAAGTTAGGCTAAGGTGTTGTGTCACCTCCAAATTTGAACATAATCGATCGCTTAGAATCTTAATCAATTTAACTATACATCACATAATTCCATTTCAACAGCCTTCATTCGCTATACCACAGAAAAATATATTTTCTTAAACAACGCTAGCACCATGTTTCATTCCACACTCACCATTTTTAATAATCACAACATCCTGACCTTTCGAAATTGCAAAACTATCTATCATACTTTTCGATATTCTCAACGGTTTAGATGTATCTCTGGTAATCACAATTCTGGGCATTTCTCTCACAGTTTTAGGAGCATCTGCATCCGATATCACTCCCGAACTTTCCGGTCTTGCTATTGGCACCAGAAGAAATTCTCCGCAAGGTTTTGCGGTGAAACAATCTCTTTGTACGTGATGAATAAATGATGCGGGATCGCCGGCTGTAACTACTCCGCTAGGTTGTAATGGATCAGAAGTTTGGTGTTGACTACGGTAAGTAAAACCGAGTGCGGTAAAAAGATCGTCGATTACCTTTCGAACGGCTGCTCGAAGTTCTGAATTTCGGTAACCGTACACCCATGGATTTATGGCACTACTTGCCAAAATTGGCAGTGCTAAATACACAGCGGCCCAAGTCGTTAAAATGTTGGTTCCAATAAAGACGTCCATTAACATACATACCTGTAAAAGAAATAAAATTGTTAATTATGTTATTACTTTTCAAATAATTATAACTATTGTCATGTATCGGACTTGGCAATTCGATTTTAAATGATTCCCGCTAAAATTTTAGTCTGTTGGGTGGATGGTATTCAACAAAAGTTACTCCACTGTAATTTGTTCATTTAAAAAAATGTACGTGATGGAATGTCTTGAACCAATGAAAAATTATGGAGAGCTGGATAGAAGACGGAGTTTAGTTGACGCGCGACAGAAGAAAAGGAAGTGATTGTGATAGATAGGGTGTATTTTAAAGTTAACGTTGTATGGTTTTCATCTTCATTTAATATGTAACTACCATCATAAACTTTAAAACTGGTAAAGTTAAATAACATTGCGCAATGCAATGGAAAATTACTGAGCTACTTAATTATTAGGTATCACGTTTTGATTTGGGGATGCTTTATTATTTGTTAAGTGTGTTGTTAGGTGATGCATTTGGGAATCACGTGATATTTAATGCGATGTTAAAGTTTTACGCCTTATGCAGTGCCATATTTAACAGATGTATAATTATTACAATGTAGTTACATTTTAAGAGCTTGTACGCGATGACCGTCAGGTGTTATTTTATGTGGGAGCGTAATATGATCTTCTTTGTGAGTTGGTGGTATTCTGCCACAATCTTATTTTAAAGTATCGAAGGCGACTAAATTTTACATCCCCTAATTTTATGCAATTAAATACTGTTTGTGTGACGGATCCTAAGATCAATATTTTACCCATCTAAATAATATACGTCAAATATTTTCAAATTATTTCCTACAATGTCAAGATTCTTTCCAAAGTTAAATGCTATATGCTCTCCCCATTCTAATTCTAATATACGCAAATAGTGACTTTTTGTGCATGCATTTGGCGTACCCAGTTGATTCATAGATTCCCCCTCTCCAAATGCGACAGTCCTGTATGTAATGCCCATTCAAATTGTTATGTACTTAATCATCGAACAGAACATTACGCGAAAAATTAACATTTTGGAATGTTTTCCTGCGAAGTCATGATTGAATTTGGATGTTGAAAATCGTCGCAATTTGCAATGAAGAAAAAAATATTTCTGCAAACAAATATCGTGCACGACGCTGTATTTGTGGACTTTGTGTTTGCGGCTCTTCAGCAAGAAATCCACTTGCTTGGCAGGCTGGTTTGTTCGATTGATGAAGCTTCTGAACAAGTTGAATTGAAAAATTAATTAAAACAAGCCATTATTTCACCATTTTTAGATGCTTCATGAAAATTAGATACCAATTGGTCATTCTTTGAAATTTGGAAATTGATTATGCCTTTGGTTGAGGTAAAAGAGGTAAAATTGTCAAATTTGATTTGGGGGAAATAATGAACAAAACAATGAGTCGGTGGCCAGATTTGTAAATTTTTGGCAAAGCGGGTGGTAACCGGGGTATGTGCGGATTCATCGGAATGAGGGAATAATAAGGAATGTGTAAATGCGTGAAGAGTAGCAGAGATGAATTTCCTAACTTATTCAGTGAAGGTATCAATATTGAAATGATTAAGTTGCCTTTATAGATTCTCAGCTTTCATTTTTTGTTTTAGTTTGTTTAGTTTGTTTTAATAGTAGTAGTAGTTTGATGGGTCTAATGTTGTTTAATTTTATTTGGCTGATAATGATTTTTAATGTGGTTTTTATCCTCATTTGGTTTTCCTTGCGTTGTTTAGTTTTTCCATAACACTTTACGTCAATTTTCCTTTTCATCATATGAACTGACCTCCGTTCCACAGCGAGTCTGTTTGCTATACTAACCCGAAATTTTGAAACCCAAAAAATAGTCCGTTTATGCCACATTACACATTACACAACCTTTCTCTTCACCTATTCTCTCTTGGTTACCTTTTCGAAGTGTAATTTTCCACTATCTCATTTTCCACTTTATTTTGTGAAACCGCAAAGGCCAATACCAAGGCCACACATGCTTTATAATTTACTTATCTTTCAAGATGTCCTTAAATAAGTCGTAATAACTTTAATCCGAAATCATATTAATTTCAGCTTTGAACCTTTTACATTTGAGATCATGGTTACGCCGATTATTTATAACTTCTTTAGCCGTAAGTGTAATTTTTAAGCTTAATAAGTAATATTATATTTTAGCTTGTCACAATGCCAATTTTTGTAAGAGAATGTAGCATGATCAAATTATTCATTCTTGTAAGGTCATTAATTTTATCTATGTTATTGTAAGAAGACTGGTCCATCCTCTGTTTGCTTACCCCGATGATGACGAAAGTCGAAACTACTCGCACAATCCACCAGAGATATTGTAATTTTAATAAATTGTAAGGGAAAGGTTTGGTGAAATTGCAAAATCCATTATTGTTCCATATTCATAAGGTTGAGAGATCGTCCTCGCGCAGAGAGGATAAG
Source organism: Pyrocoelia pectoralis (assembly GCA_036250285.1). Lineage (NCBI taxonomy): Eukaryota > Metazoa > Arthropoda > Insecta > Coleoptera > Lampyridae > Pyrocoelia > Pyrocoelia pectoralis. The sequence continues at coordinate 14,926,132 of CM070075.1, forward strand.
GAGGCCTTGGGATAGGCCATGCTTTACGTATGGGAATTTCGGTCCGACGTTGCCAGTTCTCTGAAACGAGCGATGGTATAAGTTGACTGAAATAAACGAAAACCAGAAGTTCCCAATAAAACTTACCAGGTAATGAGGGATGATAGTTAAGCTGTCTATATTACATTTTTTTCCTGTTGTGATCGGTACGTTTTTTCTACAGACCACTTTTGTGGAGGCATGTGGCATCGCTGTTTGATATAAGGCCCTCTACTATCTAGTTACCTTGAGACGCGGAATTGATGATGTTACTAATTTTCAAATTAATCTGTCACTGTGATTGTGCACATCTTCAGTACATTTTTCCATCACCTGATTGTTTTGCATTCCTTTTACTCATACATTTCAATCTCTACCCAAGAGCTTCATGGTTATGCGCAGTATTTATATCCCAAGTACAACTAAACGCTCATTACCATTATCACTGAAGAAGTAGGGACTTCAAGGCATAATTGTCGTCTTTTTAACGTTTAAATTGGTTGCTGTACTCTCGTGTCAAACGTTCCATTCTTAAGGGACGAGAATTTCTGTTAGACTTTAAGCTCCCTTAGCCGTAAGGTTCCAGTTTTGAGAGTTCAGAAGGGTAGTTCCTCACTTTTCCCTTTTAGCTACACTCTATTTTGATTACAGTTTTGTACAGTATAGCTGGTAGTACAGTTGCAGAGGAATCTCGATATTAGCTGGAGCTACTTATTCGGAATCGGTATGCTCTATTGAAGCTATATCATAACCTCTAAACAAGACCGATGAGATTAATTCCTGGCTTATACAACAAAATGTCTGTATTATACGTTAAACACTTAATACCATTTCATTCACTTGGCTTAACAACATGAATAACATTTAGTTATATAAAACGTTTATAGGATTTGCCGTAAGTGTTGAGATTTAAGGATTGTGTTTATATAATGGCTCACTAAATCAACGTGAAGTAAGAGAAAGCCATTTGTAAATAATTCTGGTAATAGTTCTCGTTACTGAAATCTAATAGCATTAAAGTTAGCGCTTCAAAGGGTAACATTTAGTTTAAGCTTTAAGATAGGTTTAGATGAATACAATGGTTTGGATTTTGATGTTTTCCATTATGCCAATTAATAATAATCGAAACTTAATCACTTTTGCTATTCAAATCGAGTTGTGTTATTAAAACTATTACAATCTTCTAATTGTTTTCCCTCAAAACTTGTTTAATGATTAGTGTTGTAAAATGATCAAGGAGCATTTCATTTCTACTGAAAATGAGATTATATTTCATTCAACTAAACTAATTTCATGAAATATTCATAGCTACGGTATGAGCTATATCATCGTAGCTGGTGAAATTATTGTATTTTAGTATATTTATGTTGTTTCAAGCACTGTAGAGATGAAACCTGACTTTACATAGCGTTAATTACAACACACAGCGTTAATTACAACGAAGCAAAGCGCACAATGCGGTAATGGCGCACAAAAGAGTTATGTCTACTTAAATTTTCATTACCGCCGACTTTTATTGTTAAAGATTGTTTAGGGATTTTTTTAGGATGAGAAAAAATAATACTCATGAGGATTTTTTGAAGTTATATGCGATTGTGTATAACAACTCCTTCGGTTCTGAATCAAGTCTCTGGAGTAAGACTTTTGTTTCATACAAAGTTAATTCTCTAAAGTAATTAGCTATCCGTTTGCCGCAACGTCGAATGAAATTTTTAGGCATACATACTAATAAACCTACAGTGTATGTCATTGAAAGTGGTAACTCATATTTATAATGCGGAGTGGTATTGCGCAATATTTTTATGGAAAACTGGGGGTAATCCAGGATATAGTTTTACAGAAACACGGTGACAGAAATATGTAACCAGTGGATACGTTTATGAAATAATCACATAACCATACGTGAATGAAGAAATATAGAATGAAAGACCAAACAGGAAAGCGTTTATGTAGTATTTCGTGTTACAACGTCGCCGCATACAACAGTACAAATAAAATAAATATTACATTAGAATAAGCGGTTCATACAAATTATAGAATCGGTCAACAGTTATTTATATTTCAAAACGTATTGTAACTGTTTCTATGTATCTAATCAAAAAGGCAGACTTCTTTTATCACAATGAAACATACTTCAATCACATCAAATATTTACTATGTTTCGATATCCGTTCTATTCGTTGACAAGTAGAGTAGCCTATTTTAGTATAGATTTCTATCTTATTTTCCAAACTTTTACATCTTGGAAGTAAATGCAGTCATTTTTAAAACTATAAATTGAGTTTACTTGCTATAAAATGTCTAGGTGTAAATATTTAAAAAGAAAACCGCAATAGTAACTTCTCTTCCATGAAATTAAGGTAGCTGGTGTACATATTATACACAAGGAAAGCCAATTTAGGTTACAAGTATTCATTGTGTAGGTTTATGTTAAAAACGGAAGCTACAGCATGGCTGTAGATACCCTAATTTGTTCCTTCTTGGGAAAGTGTACGTGTCGGAATATCAAATCTGGTGACATATTCTGAATTTTGATTTCGGCCGGTAATCAAGTATGCTATGCTGGGTAACTTTAGAGGTAGTAGGATATCATCTTTACGATATTAACCTATTTCTATTTATCCGTAAATATGTGGGCCATAGTAAACTTAATTAAAGTTTGTACGTTGGCGTTGTGCGAATTCCCGGATCGTATTTCATAAGGAATTATACTTCTGTAGCAACGTAACTCATAAAAAATGTATTTACTTCTACTGGATGATTTCGTTTTGCAATAAGATCGACGAGCATCATTAAATGTGTAATAAGGTAGTTTAAACTTTAACTTGAAAAGTTGAGCAGATACACGAAGAAGGAAGAAAATTACCATGTCCACGCTTAAAGAACAATGTGCTGTGACCAATAAAATATAGTATTTTCAACGAGTTCGCAATTACGCCATAAAGTGTGATACATGCTTGAATGCAGAATAAAAAGGTCTTCTAATATTATGTATAAAAAAATCAGGAGCGTATTTAAAAAACAAATTTGATGATGGTTACTTGAAAACGAAACGTCGGATTCCAATTTGATGTATGCTATGTTAGAGAACGTTAACCAGTACCTGTAGAAGCTTCTTTTACTTTTTATTTAACATCAACGACAAAGTAAGAATTTGTCAAAAACGATATCCTGAAAATTCGCTTTTGTCGCATAACTTCGGAACGGTTCGAAATTTGGTCAGTTTAAAAATGTCATTTTACTAAATTCAAAACTGCCCAACTTTTCTCTCATTTAACCGAAACTCTATCTCTTACCGTTTCCGAAATCCCCATAGTGGCCCTCCTTATCTTAGACACAGTGTATTAGTAACTTTTAATACCACACATTACAAACATAAAATTCGTCATATAAAAAGTCAAGAATGGAACCAGGGAGTTCATTACATAAAAAAAATACGTTTCTAGAAAAATATCTTTGGGAATATAAAATTATTTATGGTATCTGCACCATTAAAAAAATAATAAGCAAATTATTTAGCTTAAAATAACTTCAAAAAAGTTGATAAATATAGAAAAAGTATCATATTTCTACATTGAAAACAGCCTCATGGTTAAAGTTACAAGCCTCAAATTAAAACGTCTTAGAAGAACATGCAATTTATTAGAACTTTTCGTGGTCAGAATTTGAAAAAAATGTTTATTATGGCTTTTATGAGTAAGTACCTATAGGAAGTTAGACAATATCAAAAAACGCTTTATTAAAATTCAGTTGCAAAATAATTATTTTAATTTATTTTTATATTAAATCTAGAATACGTTTTAAAATTAAAAAAAATTAATTATTAATCGAAATCAGAGTGTATTATACAGGGTGTAACAAAATAAGTGTAAAACATTTCAGGGGGTGATTCCTCATCGAAAAAGAGATAGGGTCTTTCGTATAAAGAAACTTCATTGGAGCATCCCTTGTTAAGATACAGCCCCTTAAAGGGGGTACATAAAATTTGTTTTACAATTTTTCTCACAAACACTAAAAATGTAATTTATTTGGTTTACCCCATGGTTGTAAAGGGTAGAAAACGCAACCGCTAAAATTTATTTCCAATAGCTTGTTTCACTCTAAACAAAAAATGTCTCTTGAATTTTTTGCCCAAAATTAATCAGTTCGCAGCAAAAAATTATTTTACGAACAACTACAGAGATACGTCATAAACCGAAAATGCAAAACTAATTTATCAAGAGACTTTTTTGTTTAGAATGAAACAAGCTATTGGAAATAAATTTTAGGGGTTGCGTTTTCCACCCCTTACAACCATGGGGTAAACCAAATAAATTACATGTTTAGTGTTTGTGAGAAAAATTGTAAAACAAATTTTATGTACCCCCTTTAAGGGGTTGTATCTTAACAAGGGATGCTCCAATGAAGTTTCTTTATATGAAAGACCCTATCTCTTTTTCGATGAGGAATCACCCCCTGAAGTATTTTACACTTATTTTGTTACACCCTGTATAAACGTACACGCCTCTCAATAATAGAGCCCAGGTATATAACTTTGTAACCAATAAGGAACTAGGCATCGTCCCACAAAATGTTTTCTTTGTATGCTTCCATTTGTAAGATTTAGCTATTATTATTATTTCTGGGGGTGGTCCCAATAGGTTCCCGCACTGCGACCTTTTGGTCTATTGTGCTCCCCGGTGTTGTCTACCCTTCAAGAATACCTGTATCTTTCACAAAGTCCAGGATTTTAGTAGGGCGAATCTTCGTTACTTCCTCTTGTGTAATCTTTTCATTTCCAAGTAGGTGTTCCCTTGCCTTTATGAATGCCTCACATTGGAAAATGACGTAATAGGGCGTCTCATCTGCCTCACCATAACCCCTGCAGTCAGTCCCATGTTGTGAAGGTGTTTGTTCATGCGACATGAATGGTTTTGCGCTTGCCATTCTCGCAAGCTCGTCAGCAACCTGGTTACCTGCGATTCCCGCATGCCCAGGTGCGCACACTAGTGTGACTGAGTTACACTTACCTAGTGCGTTTAGCATTTGTGTGCATTCAAGGACTAGCCTTGAATTTACCACATATGAGTCTATTGCTGCAATCGCTGCTTTGCTGTCTGTCACTATAAAGATTTTCCTTTTGGTAAGGTTCTCTTTAATAGTTGAGCAGCCGCTGTCAGGATTGCATATACCTCGGTTTGGAACACGGTCGCTTGTTGTCCTAGGATTACAGAAATTCTGCAGCCCCGTCCATTGCTCCGTATACTCCAGAGCCAGTGCCCTTTGTGGTTTTCGAGCTGTCTGTGTAATACACTTCGCTTTACTGGAATTGCTCTCCCAGTCGTGCCGAGTGGGGATTGTTGTCTTAAACAGTTTGACGGGACAAACTGTTTTGGGTATCCTCTCAGTGTTCATACTAAGGGTTTTATCTTTGGAGATTACGTCAAAAATGAGCGAGTGCCCCGCCCTTGACGATCCCTCCTCGCCGTTAACTCTCAGCCGGTATGCCCCTCTGAGCGCCTCTGCCCTAATTGCTAGGTTTAGTGGCGGTAGGTTCAAGAGGGTCTCCATAGCTGCCGTAGAGGTGGTTATCATTGCCCCCGTAATTCCAAGGCAAGTCCTACGTTGCACCTTGCTGGCGGAAATCCCTCAACCCTTACGTATACTAATTTTAATAATTACTGCCGTATAACCTCATAATATAAAAATTAGTGGTTAGATTAAGAATTAAATTGAAAACTTCCCAGATGATAGTTATCCGAAATGAATTTACAATCACGTGTGACTGTTTGTATACCAACAAAACTGTTTTTAACAACTGAATTTATCTTCTACCCTAGAGTTGATAATTACTTTGCATTTGCGTTTCAGGACTTTGTTGATTTATATTTTGTTTTTTGTACTTTCGTGATATCTCGGCGTTTATAAACGTGAAATAATATGCTAAACTTTAACCGATGTAATTATTTACAAGGGTAAGTAGTTATTTTTTACTTTAGCGATTAATGCAAATAGAAAATAACTTTCATGGTTATCTTGTATTACGGTACGAAATATTATGGTGTCAAAGTACTCAGCATGCTTTCAGATACGTAATGAGGGTTTAAGTACAACGTAATTGTGAATATAAGTGACCAATAAAGAAAGTATTGGTCGAACACCTTTCTATAATCTAAGGTCGAAATGCAGGAATTACTATTGGTCCTATTTCACCCGCGGGGTGATCAACTCTTAGAATTTGAATATTGAATCAGTGGTATGCAGGATTTTGAATTACAGTACTTAAACCGTTTACGGAAAAACAAATTTTATTTTAGAATTGAAACTGTCTGATATTCAAAAACTACAAACTGTTAACATGTTACTGGGCAGCTGATTTGTAATACAGTAGATAATTTATTATCGCCTTGTTCTAGAGTAGAATATTCCTGTTTTAAATTACTCTACAGAAAGAAGTATAAGGTCAAGGGTAAAAGGGTCATATATGTAAGCTTTTTGTCAATCCAGTGATCCGAAATGCCTTGATGCAAATTTAGGGGAATATTCGCATATTGACTGATCGTGCAGAGTATTGGTCATTTTCAATAATATCAGACAACATTCGGTCAATCATCTTGAAGCAGTTCCAGATAGTTCCCCATAAATTGTCTTCTAAGAAAAAACCTACGATGCGATTCACAAAAATTTCACAAAAACATCGTCCAGCATATAAAACGCCCAAAAAGGAGATTCAGGCAATATTCACAATAGAGTACTGTAGACATAGGTCAAATTCCGAGGACAAATTCATTCGAAAATCTTCCTCGAGAACCCAAATGATGAGTCCATAGGACGAAAACAAAACACCTTCACAACATGGGACTATCCAACAGCCCGTCGTACAGAGGTTGTGGTGAGGAAGGAAGACAAAAGGCCATACCGTATCACGTCATTAAATGATATGAGACATTTACAGACATATACAACGGCAAGGGAACGCCGAATTGAAATATACAAGATGACGTAATAAAGATTTAGCCAGTTAAAGTTCCGGATTTTGTTACAAATACAGGAATTTTTTAGGAGTCAACAGGTCGCACTGTAGAGGCGAATCGAGACTACCTCTAGATGAATAGTAATGATAATGATACACTTCTGTAAAAGGCACCGTTACTGAAAGAGTATAGAAACCCCTGACTCTTGCTTATTCGGTAAAATTTTGTGTAATTTTTGTTTTTGAAATAGCTTAAAATTATATTCAGCAATTAGTTCAGTAGTGAACTCCGGGTGTAGCAAAAAGGTAAATAATTTAAAATTCCCCCAGTTTTGCTCATTTGGAAATATACCTACTGTTTATATTATAATCAGTAGCGTAGTTAGTGCTTTTACTTTTACTTTTACAAGACGATCCTGTTGGGGGACTCCTGGCCAGGCATGGCTAAGATTAAAGCCGCTTCCCCGTACATCTATTTTGTGTATGTACAATGTACATACAATCTGGCAATTCATAGATGGATTATAATAATAGTAACAATTTCGCCATATTATACCTTTCACATGTACCAATGCGTATCAACACTCTGTCGTCGTAAAGAAGTGTTCAGTAGAACTACTTGTTATTATCGTAATATAACTACAGATAAGGATCCACAACGTAAGTATTGATAAAAATAATTACAATTCATAGTTTTTTACATTTAATTTTATATTGTGTTTCACCTTTTTTTGGTTTGTTTCATAGTTCTTGATTTGCACCCGTTTTATTCGTTTTCCGAACCACTTTTACCGTCTGTCAGTACATAAATAACGGCATTATTGTTGTTGCCTTCGGTCAACGTTTGTAGATTGCTTCTATAGACTTAGGAAATTATATGTATTTTATAATATCTTTAGTAATGTGGTATACCTGCCACAAATTAGGAGCAAATGATATATTTTGCTTTATAGATGGCAACAAAATTTAATAAGAAATTAAATAAACAAAAGAATGTTTTTAAAAGTTGATTTTAAAATGGTCCCACCAACTTCAATTATTGGAATAACACCATTATCACTTTTTAAAGCTAAAACTAAATCTTTGCTAACACAAAATGAGTTTTATAATGAGCAATATTATTAAAGTTGAGCAATTATACAAATAATGCTACGGTGCAGACCGTTTTTTGTATTTAAATTAGTCTTTAATTATCTTTGTGCACAATAAAAAGAAAACGCTCCTCTACACAATGGTGAATGCCTAAAGCGATAGAACGAATCGAGGAAGACCTTTCAAACAATTAGGAAGAAATTAAATAACGTGGTACAAAAGTATCATTTATACCTTTAGAAATGTGACTTCAGAATACTTTTCAGATGATAAAAATAAATGAGAGCTTTAGAAAAATTCAATTACCCCTGTTTTATCGAAAGTAAAACAATTTTAAATTAAAATTAGAGAGAACGAGCCATCAAAACAATCTAATAAGAATTTAAGTTCTGAAATAATGTCATTATTTCACTGATTAAATTTTTTTTAAATTTGTGATTCAATTTCCAAAGTTAACAAATCGGCATTAGGGGATGAAGCAGACATCTCAATGCAGGACTAAAAATGCAGTTTCAATATTTAATATCAACCCCTAATTAAAATGTGAAAGTAAATAAAAAAATTTTAATGTTATGGAAACTTTGAATTTTAAACCCTGCTTATCACATATATCTCAGTATTTTTATAATGTTCAATGCCTTCCTTTACTCAATAGCTTCTATCTTTTTCAGTAGTTTCAGTCATCGTTCCTCACTATGTGCCCTTATACGCTGCTTTGTCCATCCCATTTGTAACTGTCATTTTTCGTTGTAGACAAAGATCGTTTTAATTTTGAAAAACATCTCGCATCTTAGTTTTTTTTATCTACCAATAGTGGAGTTGATATTGCAATATATTTTCTAATTATAAAGTTGCTTTCGCGTCTCCTTATCCCACAATCAGTAAGAGCGACAAACTATTAAATCGTCTGTTATTTATTGAAAATGATTAGAATTTCTTGTAACATTAACTTGAACATTAACACGTTTTTCCCACAGTACTACTTTAACAGTTCTTCATAGGCTTTCCATTGAAAAAAGATTTCCACACACAGCGTGAATACAGTCACATGCAGAATTGTTCAAGCAACATTTGAAAATTCCACCAACATTGTTTCGAACATATTTCGACATTATGTGCCATTTTAAAGGTTATAATTTTGTTTTATTAGTTCACCCTTGATAAAGATACAGTTTAGAAATGAATTGGGTTATTTTGAAATAAACGTTTGTTATAGTTTACTTACTCGTCATATTGTAACTGTTGATGGAATTCCACCACGCAAGCCAAAAACATTTGTAAAATTTTCCTTAAATAAGTAATATTTAGATTTATTTCATATATGTTTGTAAGTAAGGTTTGTAATTGTACACCTTGGCATACCCTGTATCAGATCTTTATGATTTATTTCTTAACGAACTTGATTATTAAAAAAAACAAACGATACTAAGAAGATAAATGCGCACTAAACTAAACTTAAGAAATCATTGTTGACATTTTTTTAAATATTTCTCCATTTAAAGGTTTTTGGATGGTCCCACGTAGCTACGTTTAGGTACTCTTCAAAATTGTCTATTTTATGGAACTGTTATAAAATAAAAGTAGACCATAACTCGATTTGTAAGAAGCATTTTAGGGAAGGTGCCAGGTGGGTGTGAAATGTTTAATTAATACGCAACTGTTTTTTAACACCACCCTCGCGTGAGGTGATGGAAACTCAATCTAACAAACCTTATACAGATTTGGCACGTAAAATGACTTTATTATTCATTATCTACCAGTAAAACGCTGTCATTAATTATTATGTATTAAGTCAATCATTATTTTCTGTGATTATCTTAATCTGACTGCCCTCCTTACCTTTTGAATATTTATAAATGTTAATTAAAAATTTACATTTTGAATAACAAAGTTGAATAACAAAAAATTACACGTGTGCCAGTTTAATGGCCCTACGCAAATGAACAAAATTTCATGACAAGCTACTAAAATGAATAGTAATTAAATAACTAAGATGTTCTTAATGCGTAAACATCAGTTAAAGTACTATCCATTAAAGTATCAATTCGAAGACATATTTTCTACATCTGCTTTAAATCGTCTTCTCCTTTTTCCGGAATTATAAGGAAGCTCTCGCCTTATTGCTCTTTCCTCCCCTTAAGACAAATTATTATTTTAATTGTAGCAAACGTACTTGCAAGGCATCGAGACAGAATTTTATAAGAAACAACCTTTCTAGAAAAAAAAATGAATTTCTTATAATTATAATGTTATGCCCTATTAATATAATTGTAACTCTAATTATTATAAGAATTATAGGTACTGTTTACTTTGTTGGTAATTTCGAATTTGTTAAAGACGAAGATAAAAAGTTATTGTCAGAAACCTCATTTTTACATTGTTTTACCCTACAAACAAATCTGTACCGACATCCAAAAACTGAAAAAATATCTGTAAAATGACCTTCGATGTACAGGCTGTACAACTAAGAAAGGAGGCAACTTGAAAACTTAAACTTGACGAATGTTATGACGTATGTATTATTTACATTATTTTAATTATGTTTTTCCTTGTTCTTCTCGTATAATCATAATCATTTTAAGTTAATTTAACTATGTCAACAATGTTTTAGTAAGTAATAATTGGAGCTACACTCATCATTCATTATTTAATTTAATTGTAGAAACTAACCTGATGATGATAATGATGTTATAATATTATAAACTATCCATGGGGAAGATTTCGAGACTTCGCTCTCCTTAAACGTTAATGTTGACCCCATTTAGAGAAAAAAGAAAGAATTCAAGAATTGTAGAATTTAAAATTAAACAATATCAACGTAATTTCTATGGCATGAAATAGTAATAAAGATGTTTACAACATATTTTCTACTTCATTATTTTTTAACGCAATTTTTACTTAGACCATTCTATTTGAAACACAAGAGTATTACGTAATAAAATACATAAAGTATAATGCCTCCTAGATGTGTATTATGCATTTTTGCTATGGTACAAATGCTAACTTTGGAAGCCGAAAAGTTACCTAAGCAAATGAAATTCAGCGTTATCGCCAGTAACACTTATAATCTACGCAAAAAGATATATCAAATGACATCGGTCTCTTTACGGCCCTGGTCTTAACCCAGCTCCATAAGGATTTGCATATGGCCCTAATTTTTATTTAATAATTCGACAACATTATGAGACACAGACACGCGCACAACTTTCCATTAGACCATTCTGAAGCTGTTTTCGAAACTTATTTATTTAAAAAGCAGTATGTATGTAGTAAGTATGGTTCAAGGAAGGTTCTGCAACATCATTTTTTGAGCTGATAAACGCTCTACCTCTTCGTTTTGTTTGGATCTTGAAGACAATCGGTTCCATGCTTTAGATAATTAAGTATTTTGTTAAACGTTGCGAATCCTAAAAAATGACTTGATGTACAATTTTGTCTCATTATCTGCGGTTTTTGCAATTTTTACTTTCCTGTGCATATAGGGAAAGTAATGGAATCGAAAAAAATCGAACTCGAGATTTTGATGAATCTCAATGTTTTGGGTCCTCCTGAGTCCAAAACCACCATCTTTGAAAAATGTATGTCTCTGGGTGCGTACGTTATGGCTGTGGAGCCTAAACTGCTAGGCCGATTTGGATGAAATTTAAAACTAAGGCCTATAAAAAAACCTTCATTGGTAAAATAAGCCTTTCATCAAATCAAATTATTTTTTTCATTCATACTTCATATTTGACTGGGAAATGGGAGGGTATATTTTTTACTATTCTCTAATGGATATTCTGCAGATTAGTGCCATATTTCGATAAAATGTTATAACGCGCCTGTGTTCAAGTCACTTATTTTCGCTTTTTTAAAGAAATAAAAATTTGAAATATTAAGCTATTAGACCCAAAGAGAAGACAGAGGGTGAATAAAAGCTCCTTCGTAATTATAAATTTAATAATACATGTTAATTGAGTCATTTCTTTATCCCTTCTTTATCATCAGTTGGTATACAGGGTGGGACAATAGTGCGTGAATGGAAAATTGTGAGTTTATTAACGAGCATTTCTAAAGTTGCTGGGATATGGTGGGGCATCCTTAAGGCTACAAACCTAAAATATTTTCACTTTAATCACATAGTTTATACAGTTCATGAGTGGTAGGTCTATTTTCACAAAGGGGTTGAAATAATAAAATGTGTTATTAGTTTGTACAGGGTGATTTATATTAAAGTTGCATTGTTTTAAATAGAACCCCCTGTATCCCCACAGTATCCTCTGTGGTATTAAAATCAGTATATTTTGCTATGTGTCATTTTCTTTTAACTTATGGAATTATGTTGTGGGGAACTTCTAGTCAATGGACCAGAATTTTCAGGCTGCAGCATAGAGGGATACGTATAATTTCCAATTTAACTTAAAGAGAAAATTGCAGACATTGTTTTAAAACTCTTGGAATCTTAACGTTACCATACATGAAGTACTAAAGTACGTCAATAACAATAAAGGTACTTTCATTAATATTAATACTGATCATCTTTATAATACGCGAACCAAAACCAAGAAATGAAAACATCAAATTCCCTTGTAACATACCACACTTTAGGGGCAGTTGTATAAAAGTCTAACTGGCCCTTACTTAGTTTCAAAACATCAACATTTATAACATTCTAACGAGATTTATAATAGAGAATAATGTACAAATATAAAAGCAAAACAAATAAACAACAACTGTGGTTAAAGGACACTGCTCCGTGACCAAAAAACATAAAAAATAAAGCCACAATATTCCATCCACGCATCATTGGCCCACCCTGTATTGATGAACAATATTACCCCCGTTCATTTCATTTGTCCTTTTGTGCTTATGTGCAGATGGACTCCAATTCTTACACTATTAGTTGTTGTTTGTCGATTATGGTTACATTGCCAGCCTCTTTTACTTTTAGCTCAATTAACTTTCTATGTCTTCATCGTCTTTTTCTGTACTTAGATGCGTATATTCGAGTTTAAAGAATATTGCTTCTCATTAGATTGCAGTAATATGATCGTTGTATTTAATAATAACCATGTCACGTACAAAAATAAGGTTTCAAATGATATTGATGTTAAAATTTTCAAACTTTATTATCTCGCGTACATTAACCTCTAACATAAACTGCTTTCTTAATTAAACGTTTATCGAGTAATAATCTTTTAAACACCACATTAACGCGAAATAAGAACAGTAATGTTAAATACTTAATTCTTACGTAAGTACGTTTTACTTTATATCTAATCGTTTACGGAACAACTTTATTATTTTTTATAATACATATTGTTTTATTGCACAAAATCTAATAACAGTTGAATTTATGTACTGCAATTATGGCGGATACTACGTGATTGGTGGAATTTTAATTAATTATTTCAGAAGAAGGTACTATACGTATCTAATATTTAGTGTGTAAATAAGATGTGAAATTTATAATAGATTTTAACAGCACTTATAGGTACAATTGTGGTGCTTCATTAGTAGTTCTAATAACAAAGTAATTCCACTAAATCCTTTATTTCATACCTATATAAAATGCATGCCACCCGTGCGGAGCGGATTGCTAGTGTTTGATCCAAGGCAAATAGCAGGGTAGAGAGTTGACATTGACCGTGCGTCTTACCCTTGCTTAGGGTCTTACTAAATGTATAACATGCAGGGGCTACGCAATTATTAGAGACATAATTTAATATCCTGATGGGGCAGGTCCCCATCACAACGGCCACTGATCATAACGGCCACCTAGGTTATTGTTATTTCATAACAGCTACTTTGATCACATACGGCCCCTAATACTATTTGATCATAACGGCCACCTTGTTCACATTATGATCAAATAATATTAGTGACAGCAAAAACCGGGGTGGTCGTTATGATCAGTGGCGGTTGTGATATAGACCCTCCTGATGCATGTCGTCGAGCGGGACTAATGTTATTTATAGTTAATACGAACAATCAGTAACTATGAACAGAACGAAAAACGGTTTCAACGAGGTAAATTGACGTTGTAAAAAAGTATTTGAACCCTTTTTACAATTGATTTTTTTTTTGCAATCTGTATACAACAATCAGCAAAATATGTGTATGCTAGAGATTATTGGACGTGGCAATGACGTTATTGAAATCCAACGATTTACAATTTACAATTTTCTACATACTAGATCGTATTACTTAATCGCATCTGTTCGGTAGGTCTAGCGGTTTGTGTCTCTTTAGTCTGTGTAGGGTTCCAATATTATCGAGTAGGTTAACAGTCACGGAATTTGGATGATATTCTAGTTTAGTCAGGTATTTAACACTGAAGGTAACTATCACTTCTTTTACCGTTTCAACTTTCAGATCGCTAAGAATGTCTGTAATTCCTCACAAAGTATGGCGCATCACACATTATTTTGAAATCTCTCAAGTATTTGGATGTTAGAGTTTGCCGTTGTTCCCCAAAGTTGAATGCCATGTCGATATGGGTTTAAAAGATCGAATTGTAGACTAAGAGTTTGTTTGCTAATGATAGTTTTGAGATTTCCAAGTTAGGCCTGTGTCAAAGTGTAAGCCGAAATATTTAACTTCACTAACTTGGGTTAATGGAATATTATTTATAACGGCTGCTGGTGGGTTTCCTCTACACTTCGTGTATGTGATATGAAACGACCTTCGTTAAGTTGGATGCGCCAACGTTTCGTCCACTGAATCATTAGATCTAAGCTCTGTTGAAGGAGTTGGGCGGCTATTGTTGGATCTGCGTGCCTTGTCAATATGATATTATCGTCTTCCAAGGTGGGGGTGAGAGTGTTCGGACTGGTATATCTGCCGTATACACGAGATATAAAAGCGGACCAAGGACGCTTCCTTGAGGAACACCTGAGTTGATTGTGTGGAGCGCCGTTGGGTATTGGCCAATTTTTACGTGGAAATAATGTTCTTCCAGTTACGATTTTAAAATAACATATTGTGGGTGTCGTAATAGTTTCTTGAGTTTATACTTGAGGCCACACTTTATCGAAAGCAGTATTGCTTCTCTTCAAAAGCTTGATTTATGTTACCGACTATTCGGTGGGCCTATTGTACAGTAGAGTCCTAAACCCAAATTGATGGTTTGGAATTATATTATGCTTTTCTAGGATGGATGTTAGTCGTCCGGCTAAGAGGTTTTCCAATACTTTGCCTGCCAATTGAGTTTTGTGCACTAATACGAATTGTGGATGGCTCATTGTAAAATTTAAAATATGTGGTTGGTTAATCCAAGAACTATTTGTGCTAGTTTTAGTATTGATTCTTGGCCGAAACAAAAATGAAGAACTTCGGGTTTTTTGCACGTTGTGGCATTATTATGAGAGCATATTCAAATCTTTGAGAGGCATTTTTTCGTCTATCGATGTTCTTTACAATGAATATATAAGATAATTATAGTCCCGTTATTGCTTTAGCAGAAATTAATTTCAATTTCTTGTGGCGTTAATGAAAATGTTACATCACAATGTCTTTCTTGACAGTACAATGCCAGAAATAATGGAGGTAGTAGTAAACATAACGCCATCAAATGAAATTTTAAATTTGTGAATGAAGCGGGGTGTTATCTATCGCGAATTGTAATTCTACGGTGTTGCTTGCTTGAATCTATCTTTAATTTTTCTCTACCGCCACTAAATGTGAAGGTTGCTCGTTCAAATTGTGTTTATTTTTCATTATATGCAGCCCAGTTGTATTAAGTACATTTGAAGCGAGAGCAGCTGTGAGTTGAAAACTTTATTATTTTTGTAACAACGTAATAGACACGTACCTACTAATGAAGTTGCGAGTGCATATTTAGCGTCTACAATTTCATACAAGTTTAAGGTTACATTATTATAGTGAATTCCCAAGTTTCATTAGTTTTGTATACCTATTATAATCCTGGCCGGTCTAGGTTATATTACTCCGATGAATTTTATAGGTGTTTGTGGTAGTTTTTCGCATTAATCTTTTTCTTACAGAGATTTGACTCGGATTTTATAAGTTTGTGTGCTTTACACGGCTAGAAATTGTAGTTTTATGTACGCATTAACGAACTGAGGGCGAATGATAGTAACAAGTCCTGCTTTCTAAACATATTCCATAATTTAGTATCTAAAGGCGTGAAAGCAGCTGAAAGTCATCGTTAGATCAGTGAAGTCTACGGAGAAACCATTGTGGTACGGAAATGAGCGAGAGAGACTGTGCAGTGTGCATAATGAGGAACGAAGTGGGCGACCATCACTCATGACTGATGACTTGGTGCATAAAGTTGATTAAAAAGTGAGAGAGAACAGACTATTTACGTTTCGTCGTTATCTGATCAGTTTCCCGTGATTTCAAGGAGTGTGGTTTATGAAATTGTGACAAAACGTTTAAATGATCGAAAGTTATGCTCCACACTAGGCACCAAAAATGTTGACGGAGGTTCACAAAAGCAAACGTTTAGTCATTTTTTTGACTTTCCTAGAGCGGTATTGGCCAGGAAGGTAACGACGAAACACCAGAGTCAAAACAGCAATCATGAAATGGCGGCATTCAACATCAGCCGCGAAAGTTAAGTTCAGGCAAATAATTTCAGCTCGGAAAATCAGGTGTACTGTTTTTTGGCACCGGAAGGGTGGTGGCACAATAAATTCTTCAACTTATTGTGAGACTGATCGAATCATTTGGCTGGAACAACTTCATCACCCTCCGTACAGCCCTCAATCTGACGTCCATTGACTGCCACTTATTCCTCCTATTTCACTGGCTTGTATAGCTTCGTCAATGTAAGTATACTCCATTCATGATGTTCTTAATACGTGGTCAACATCTATCTGATATAAATTATTATATATCTGCAACTGCAGATGAACGGTGGTGATGCTGTAATATCATTGCAAATGGCGGACGGTTGTAGTTTTGAGCTTATGCGTGTTACCATTGAATAGTTATCACAATAATAATCAAAGATTTAACGACAATATTTTATATTGCACAAATCTTCACCAGAGGTCGTACGTGATAATTTCAGTTGCTAATATTTTATTTACCATGACTAATACCGTTTGAACTTTGAATTAATGTATGAATGTGAATGTGTCACCCTAACATGCAGACTGCAGCATGTTAAACACGTCGTGTATGTTTTTCTGTTTTCGAAGAATGTGAAGCTGTAAAGCACAATCTAACAAGCCAAGTAATGCATTCAATGTGATATATTCACACATGAAATATATAAGACGATACATTTTAATTATAAATAATAACGTGGGTGGAAAGCTGACAGCTTTAATGCTTTATATCTCTTGAAATACGTGGCGTGGATAGTAAAACGTGTCAACTTGAAAAACTTGAAAAACACGCACTCCGAGTTTCATTACGGAGAATTTCATATTTTCGCAACCACCTATTTACTTTTCTTTGTTTGCTTGATCTAAACGCAACTTTAAAAGTTGTTAAGGTTCTTAAGGGTGTTTGTGTAAGAAACGGCAGCAACACATACAATAATTTCCTCAAGAAACGAAAATGAAATTAGAAAACTTTCCAATAATCCAATAATCGAAATGATATAATTGGTTTTGAACACTGCAACGTTTTTATTCTGTTATTTCTGCGATATATTTTACATAAAGCTGCCGTAAAACGCTATAAAAGAGCTTTTAGAGGAATTTTACTCTCATTTCCTCCGTACATAGGAATAAACATTTTAGTCGTTGAGACGGGAAGAAAATCGAGTAAGTGCATTGACTTGCAACTATTATACACTTGCATTCACATTGGTTCTTATCGACTGAAATAAATTCACTGTCTCGACTTCTCCTAAACAAAAATTTTCAACACAAAGGACAGTTAAATTTTTAATTTATTTTTAACAGCAAACGGAAAAGACGTCTAAAAAGGAAAAGTTTGGAACTTTCTTATCAGAAAATTGTGTTAAACAAGGTAATACTAGACAGCTATTAATTTTATTTAATCTTAGGTAACGAAAGTGTGCAATGGAATGTAAATCGTCTAAATTACAATAAGAAAAGCTCGTATTCAACTACTAGTGATGCATAAACGCAAGTCGTGGATAGGTTAATGAAATCCTTTGTTAACTTTGTCACACTTTCGCTATTAGGTTTTCCTTGCTATTCTATCCATGTAAGATGCAATTTTCCTGAAATATTCTTAGTTCTACCACTGTAACTCCGCTCTTTTGGGAAATAGTGATTATTGACTAGGCGAAGATAAAGATGACCGACTAATTACAAAATAAGAAATCCATGCCACATCGAGTATACAAGCATCCGCAACATTGAACGTTATCCATACATCGATTCTAAACATATTGAAAGAAAATAAAATGATACCAACTCATAGAAGACGATTTTGATAGGAGAATTTACTTTTGTGAAGAAATAACGGAAATGTTGGATAACAATTTATATCCAATTAGAAGACGTTATGTTTTCTGCCCTTTTTCATTTCAAAATTTCCGCTACTGGTCAACGAAAAATTCTCACTGCATGAGAGAAGAACATACGCAATACCATCAAAAGGTGGATGGATATTTGGGCAGGTATTGTTGGAAACCATACATTGGTCCCTTTTTCATTAAGGGCAGTTACAATGGCGATGATGATTAGAACGAAGGAAGCCTTCAAGTTCCAACGAATACGACATGGTTCCGGTAAGATGGAGCATCGCTACATTACCAATGCAATGTCCGGTAGTACCTACACACAATATTTCCAAGTCGGTGGATAGGGATGCTGCAATTTCTTTTTTATTTGAATTTTACTCCATAAATAGTTTTCTATATCGTTTGTATCACGTATATTTCTGCCATTCACGCCTTTTACGACACTTAAATGCTGCATTTTTTACGTGACTGTTTCTAGCTAACATACGGTATAATTTACAAACAGATTTAATTAACTCATTTCAGTTGTTCCACTCAGAGCCTTTTTGACTGATTCCAATATGGCGTTCTTTTCTCAACATTTTTGTAACATACATTATTGAGCTTAGTTATGGACACGGTGTAGTGTAAAGTAAAGCACAGCAAAAAGTACCATTACAAACTGTACTAAAAGGAATAAATTTCTTCAATTATCCATTAAAATAAATAAAACTACACAAAAGTTTCTAATTTGATGAATGATTTGTCTTTTAAGACTATAATTAGTTGGAGAGAGTTGATGCATAAAATATCTCACAAAACCATTTCAATTAAAATACGAACCGTTAACTCTTTGTTGTCTTAATTATAATTAAACTTCATGGTTCAGTTTTCAACGTACAGGGTAGCGTTGTTCAAATAAAATATCTATGCTAATATTTTTTCACTTATAACTGCACAAGAGATTTATATTTTGCCGAGTAAATTTGGCTTGATTAACAAAAATCTGTTGCCTAGCACACAAACTTTTTCGATATAAATACAAACATCGAGTGTAATTCGGCAGGACAATTTAATGAACAAGAAATTTAGAAACATCAATGTAGTTAATTAAATATGTGGGACGTGGGTAGTTTGTAATTTTGTATTTAAACACACAAGTATTAACTATTTGAATGAATACATCGTTCGTAAATTCACCAAATCGAGTCATTCATAAAATAACACAATCATACAGTCAATTATTGACTATTGTCAAACTCCTAGACAAATTTTCCTAGTGTCAAATTATTTATATTTGAATGGATACTGCGATAATTAGATTAGAAAAGAAATAAGTGAAAAAACACTACTGTTGGCGCAAAAAGTATGTATACTCGAGTTTGAAGCTGAATAAAAGAATAACTATTGGGCCGATTCGCCTGGGTTTGGTGTCAAATTAAAACCTGTCTATTTCTACGTGGATTAGTGTAACAACTTTTTTTTAAATACGGCCGAACTTTTGAAATTACTCAGATGTATTACCACACTCGCCTTCGGCTTGTGTGGCTAACGCTGAGCCACTATAGGAATTTCCACCACGATCACTGAAAACTGATCAATATTCTCATATCTATAATGCACATTTATTTTAGTTCATACATTTGTCAAGGTCAGTACTCCCGTATCTGATCTAGATGTATTTACAACATCATATCAGTGTTTAAGGCACAACTTTAATCATTGAACCCTGAATCCAATCCTTCTGATTTAATTGTGTCAAATCAGGAAGTTAAGAACTAAGTGTCAAGAGGTCTGGGTTGAGAGGAGCAATGCTTGTGAAATGCTTCCTCGCTCACATTCCTAACAAAATTTGCTCTTTTTTTAAATTAATGATATAATGATTTTATAAATTTTGAAATATATTTATCATAATACCTGATCATTCCAATATGGGACTTCCATTTAAAATATTTTCGGTCCTAGGACATTCTAAAATATCCTTGATTTCTGTTTTACCTTTTTGTGGACTGTGTTCGTGAATGAGGTCATATTTCAAATAAGTAACAAAAGTTCTGCATCAATTAGAAAAAAATCTTCTTAGGGGTATGCCAGACGGTAAAGTTACTTGTTATATTATAGACAAACAATGATCAGATTGTGTGTAGCAGTGGGATGATGTGGTATAGATCCATCGTTCATATCTCACTGTAAGGTAGTAATTAATGCATCTTCACAAGTTAAGCATTTCTTTCAAGCTCTTTCAACCACCTCATTAAGTAAGAGTGGCGTATTCTTATATTTACCGAAAATTGTATCAAAATATTTAATAATTGGCTTTTGGGAGTTTTAAAAACAAATGAATATCGGAAATTGGCGCATGAAAAACCTAATACAATTCATTTATTTCAAATTAACTGTTTCCAGTAAAACAATAATTGATGTTTAGGTATAAACAAGGAAGTCGCACTTTAAACCCCTCTTATCTTTGCTATTATGGCTATTACAGAGGTGTAATAAATTATTCTGAAAGTACTTTTATCGGTGACTTACGATTCCGAAGAATCCCATATAAGGGATACGATTACTAGGAAGCTTATCAAATCAAATAGACGTATGTATTCTCAGCCTTTCTCAGTCAACCCGTTCCAAACGCGAATTTAATTTCATTTAATTAACAACATAAAACGATAGGGTAAACTGATGAAACTTTATTAATTCATTAGATTTCTATTTAAGAATACATACTACGTACAAGGGTTAAACAATCACATTTCACGAGTGATTTTCCCATTCTATTGAATTAATATACTTAGTATGATTTAACACCACGTTATTATCGTGTAGCTAAATATAGAAATTAAGTTATTTATGTATCAAGGGAATTATAAGGGTCTTAATTACCGAGGGTAAAGTTTGCGTCCCGAGGGCCTTGCGCCCGAGGGACAGCAATTACCCGAGGTAATTGAGACCTATTAATTCCCGTGATACATAGATAATTTTATTTCTGACCGAGTTTAATAAAATTTGTTCATTTCCGGTATATTTGATTCAGGTATCGTCGATTGCAGTTTTGGTTGTTGCTAGGTTACTGGTTCATAAAAGAGCCGTAGAGGGAATTATAGCATCTTTATATCCCAAGGGAGTTATGACACTCTTTATTGGTATCGTAACTATGACAATATAAGCTTATAATATCACTGTCAGAAATAATAGTATATTATACACCAAGGTGGTGAAGACTGTTATTATTGACCGAGCACCAAGATTATTTCGCGAGGGGCTTTGCCCCGAGCGGAATAAGGTGCGAGGTCTATAAATGGCTTCACCACCGTGGTGTATATACAATTTTTTCCACTACTAGTCAAATTTAAGACACAAATTAAAAATAAAAAAAATTCTTGTAAAAATCAAGTAGGTAGCACAGGAATGCAAATTCCCATTATTAACCTAGGTGAATAATATAATAGATTATTAGAAATTAAACTTCTCAGTTGTCTAGGATACGCAATAATTGTCAACTTCACAGCTAGTAGTGGAAAAAATACATTATTTAGTTTTAGTTACCATCTTGTTTAGGAATTCGTTAAATTTAATAATTTTATTTACTTATCTACAATTCGAAATTTAGTTTTCTTTATAATTGGTCATTAACCCCGTTTATATGTAAAGGACGTCTGTAAACAATATTCAACAGTAATATCCCTAGTGCACGGAAAATAGTCGATAAAATTTTGACGTTTCTACGAAAATGTTTTGCTAGGAAATATTTTGAGTGAATTTGCCATAGTAACAAAATGTCGAGACGAAGTCGAGACATTTTGGATGGCAAATTCACGAAAAGTATTTCCGTTTAGCAAAGCATTTGAGTAAAGGAAACGTCAAAATTTTATCAAGTATTTTACGTGCACGTGGGGTATTCGGCATGATTATTTCTCGAATAGCAATAACAGTAGAATTATCTCCAAAACGCTGCGTTTTTAAAAAGATCTTCAACCAAATTACGATTTATGCAACACTGTAAACGAAACGTCAAAATTTAATCGCGATTAAATTTTGACGTTTCATCGTTTAACCGCGGGTAAATTTTGACAGATTCGTTTTTTCACTGTAAAACATCTGTCATTGGATGAGAACGATGTAATAACCGAATTCTATTGGTTTATATTATATGAGTGAAATAATCAGAATTATAGGCCGTAATTAGGAAAATCTGCAACAGAACCTTAATTACTTCGAAATTGTCCTCAATTTGTAATCGGAATGTTGACAATCGAATGGCCTCAAACAAGAGTATGGAGAAGATAACACGCACGGAGACTCTCTATTTCACTTAATGATGAAGTGAAGTGATGAAAACAGGCAACAAGGAATAAACCCCAAAAATATCATTCATGGAATTAAGATCGATTTGTAACTCTAATCTACGATGGCGTACCAATGCCTAATTGGTATAGGAATTTGGAAATGATAAAGGTAATCGACGAGTCGTAATAGATTGTTTCAATCTCAATGCCATCGGAGAGTCTAGGCTACAAGGTATATAACCTAATCCCCAACTCAGTGTCAGGCTTAAACCATGAGTCCATCCCCAAATGTCAATGTTGACTTGGCTACAACATTCAATTTGATCTTCAATCACACTGGCATTGGGAATTGGTTTAGGATGCAATCACGATACACCTACAGACGGTATGATCATTATTTGTCTCAAAGGCGTTCGCTTTGCGCATGACGTCACCTGAGATGCAACTGCGTTCGGTGCATGCGATACAGTGTATTGATTTCTTTTCAATTTCTGATTGATATTTTGTGTAAATACCTAGCCAAAAAGTAATTACTTTAATAATAAATGTAATTGCTCAAGCTAAATCTTCACAATTTCCCACTTTACGTCCAAAATTTGCATGCTTTATAAATAGTATACTTGAGTTTGCATCTCAGATGACGTCAGGCAGTGCGCATCAGCGTCTGTAGGTGTATCGTGGATGCAATAATAAAAGCAATATTGACCATCACACCCAAGTATGTGTTTGACCATAATGTCTAACTTGGCAACAACCTCAAATTTATAAGTAACCGCAAACACAACGCCTGGTTAGATCATAGATCAACATAGATCATATACAGTACCAGATCACAGTCTCTTGTATCTAGATTGTGGTACTGCTAACACTAAAGCAAATCGTTGTTAACTTACTCGTTAAATATTTAACGCTATGTTAAACTTAGTTAAGCGTTACAATTGGATGAAAATTTACAATGGATGTAATGTTATCCAGTTAATTCATTTAATAGCCGCTCAACTAACAATAAGTTAAATAAAATGAAAGAACTCTCTGTTAGAAGTTTAGTCGTAACAAGTTTAACAATAATTTTCCCAATCTCGTGTTCTTTAAAAAATTTGATTACGGCACTATACATATACAGGGTGGGCCACGCTGAACGGGACGGAGCTTACTGGGAAAACGAAAAATGATATGAAAAAGTTATTTGGCAGGAGTGCGTAGGTTAGCGACGGATACTTTTTAAATTAGTCAGACATATACAGGGTGTACCAAAAAAGCGTGCTATATCAAAGTTATGTTTTTTTGAATGGAACACCCTGTATTTTATTTTATTTTTGAAGTATACTGAACAAAATAATGTCACTTTATTAAGGCTTACCTATACCCATTCTTGATAATTATCGATTTAAATGACTTTGTTTGCGAAATTAGTATGGTTTAAATATTCATTACACTTAATCGCCAAAACATTAGCTAACGCATTTTTGTCTATTAATTCCCAATTAGGGGGGGGGGGGGCATCGATACAAATGATTGTAATATAAATTTTATTTACAGGGTGTTGTTAATTGAGAGTTTCATGACAATACTAGTTATTTACGATACAAGTGTCGTAACGTATCATTTTACAATACGAGACGGCGGTTTAGTAAACGAGGCCGCAGGCCGAGTTTAATAAGCCGTCGAGTATCGTAAAATGATGTTACGATACGAATATCGTACAACGTTTTATCTACTATTCATAAAATATTGTTAATCGAAAGAAATTTGTAAAAAATTAGAAATAATTTAGTAGGCATATCTGTCATCTGTCACCTTAATAAATGAGTGCGGTAAAATAGTTCATTACGATACTCATTTGAGTGTCGTAATGTTGAACTTTATATATGAATAGTAGATAAAATATTTTATACAATTACTACGTTACTCTAAATGGGACACCCTATATTTTGCTATTGTAATAAAAGCGTTAAACAATTCCCTTTCAAATCACTACAAGGTTCCCTATACCAATATCCACCAATTTCAGAAGAAATTACCGACTTTTATTGATGCAGGTAAAGTAATGCAAATGAGTCTGAAATTGGTCGATCTTGGTATAGGGCAGGTATAGGGAACTAGTCATTTTATATATTTCAAGTTTTATTTTTCTGATGGGCGTCATATTAAATTTTTGAATTTAATATCGCATAAAACATTCTTTTTGGCGAGTTCCACTAACCAGACGTTGCGTTTGAATTGAGTGTTGTGGTCATTTTAAAATTGAGAATTACGGTCAAGTTGGACTTTATGATTCAATGCGTAGTTATTGTCAAGATTGTTTTTGCTATGGTACCGTAAATCACTTTTCAAAGCAAGCGTGCGTCAGGAGCTAGGATTCGACGTTCAATAAATGATTTTGCAGGTTTCCTGTAAAATTCTAATAAATCGAGTTGCCTATTTTTGTTGTATAGGAAAGAAGATTCATCTACCTTTAAGATATTTACTTTGAATGATTAAAACAAACCTTGCCTCCAAACTAAGACGCGTTAGGTAATTATGGTTGCTTAATTAGGAGATGTTGCAACAGAACTTGAATTTCCTACGTGCACTACTCCTCAGTTACCAATATATTCAACCAACTTCAAAAAGTTGGATACTAAATTCGTCTGGATGTCTGTGTGTCTGTGGGTTGGTCGATGTTACAGGGTTTAGAAAGTTTGAAGTGGTGTCATCTTATAGGAAATTGTTTACTGATTCCAAATCTCTGGTAAATTTTTTGATCGGATCACCCGTTCGCCGTCGGGACGCCATTAAAGTCAAAATATACACCCTTGAATATCTTGAGAACGACACATCCAATTAGAAAAAGGAAAAAAACACGTTTCCTTTATTTTTGGAAACCTATTGAGTCATGATACGTGAACATCACCCTCTCTCCCCCTGTGGGGTGGAGCGGGGGTGAGTTTTGAAAACTTAAATGGGAACACCTATTTTTTATTGCACTTTTGGATTCTCCATAAAAAACTATTCTCAAATTGCAAATTTCACTCCCAACTGCAACCCCTTTTTTTCCTCCATTTTTTCGTGATTTACAAGTTGTTCGTCACCCTCTCCGCTCCCATCTCCCTTAAGGGTGGAAAGAAAAACAATGGCTCATTTGTGCAGAATCCGGTGTGCTTGTGTCTGAGGGGCAGGGGGGTAGTTATATACATATATATTGTATGTAGTACATGCCATAATTAGGTACAGATTTGAAGTTGGTTGAAATTAGAATTCTATAAGAATTGGCGACTTTTGATACTTGTTTTAAATTATTTCTCCCAGTCTTCCTTCATCTCCACTTTTTTTCCTGGCGTGGATTCTATTATAACTTTCAAAATTGCCAAATTACCGTTTATTAAAGGAAAACACTTTTCTATCAGAAGTTTGTTTGACATTTTATTACTTTCAAAATATAGAAACCTAGAAATGTAAGTGCGTGTACAGAAAATCAATAATCAACTTAAGAACTTAAAGCTAAAGCCTGAAACGATTGACCAAGATTAGCACAGGTGACACCTGGGGACCGTTGTTTGTACAGTAACCGTGTAATGAAAATTGTTTTTCGCAATAATAGTAGGACATTTTCCTGCGCGTATGTTATTGCATACTTGTGCATATTCGTCCGTTGCACTTATGAATTAAAGTTTCCAGTCTCTGTCATCAAATTATAGTAAAAGCTTTTAGGTCCTTATGCATTATGTTAATGTATCCTTTTACGCTTTTACGTTGACAGTTTGGGTAGGAGTCCACTCATGCCACACGAAAGATTTAATACAACTCTTTTAGATTTTGATGAGTATTAGTTAAGCTGATTAATGTCAGTAACTCGTCACTACGTCAATTTTGGACCTAAAAGCAAAAAAAGTGGTGCGACGAATTTCAGAGGATATTGTAGCGTTCCAGTTCACCTTTAAGAAATAGGTATTAGTGAACGTACCTAACTGAAGTGGCCATAAGAAAAGTTTGAACTTCTCTACTTTGTGAGATTTCTCGGTAGTAGAGAATTATTTCGTAAAATAACAGAAATGAATATCGTCAATATTACTGCCGTTTTAAATTTGGTTGACCGCAGTTCGACTATGGCGCATTTCTCAATTTCACTTGAAATTTCTAACATAATTTCGTGATTAGGTTTCCAGCAATCCTCTGTCATCAAGATACGTTCGGCAGTTCAGTAGTTTACAAGCGGAGGGGGGGGGGGGGGGCGACTATAGTAAAAAGGAAAAAAATGGCCCGTTTTTTTTGAAAAGTTTATCCGTTTTATAAATTTAACGTATTTTTTTTTGGTAGTACTATTTCCAGGGGGGGGGGGTCAACTACCCTACCCTGACCCCCCTAAATGACGCCCCTGACGTTCGGGAAGTAAACTTACAAACCCTCTATAGTTCCCGTGGACATTTGTCGAAGCAAAACTGCTATTCCTGCTTGTAGAGCGTGTATGTGATAAAATGCAACAGGTGCATTGTTGATGCGAAAAAATGTATCCAGTATTTGGTCGAAATGTGCTGTACAATGGATTGCCTATCACACATAGGAATTGAAAAGGAATTCGACGCAGTAGAAGCATACTTGGTATTCGTTGTTCAAAAAATTCATGATAGCGATATTGTTTCGGGAACGAACGGGAATTTGGATTATACTTTTGTCTTTAGGGAAATTTATAAATGAAAACCGTCACCGTTCACTGATTATAAGAAGAAATTGAGGAAGGCGTTTGTGGCATTTCAATGGGGTAGTATTCGAAGGGATATTTTGATCAATCTTGTCCAAAGTTTGAATCTTGCTCTTTTCTTTCACTAACTTGTAGCAGAGCATACTTAGAAAACGTATTTCAATAGATGAAGAAATGAATATCCAAGTGAAGTGAAGCAAAATAGGGTGTAAAACAGCCTAACAAATAATATTCAGACTTACAGATGCCTATAAATTTCCTGGATATTCATAATTTGAGGAGTATCGATTACAAATGCGGTTCTTTGTTATAAAGTTGCCAATTGTACAAGTATGAGAGCGAAAATTAATTAGTAGTAACTTTAGATGAAACAGTTGACAAAATGTTTTAAATCTGAAGACGTAAATTATACTTCCAAATAACCAGATGGTATACGTTAAAAGCAATTAATTATAACAAGCGCTTCACCAAAATATTCCCTTAACTACCAACCTTACTTAATAATACATAATATCACATAAACGGACGGACGCGGGTTTAACCTAATTTTCCGTGCAAATAATGCACGAGCGACATCCCCAGAGCATGTAATAAAATTAAACGCGGCCATTTATTTTTTCCGTTACACAATAAACGGAATGAGTAGTTTTTTTTTAAATGAGTAATAAAAGAAAACTCACCTGGAATGGTAGCCATAAAGCCAAAAATAGGCCGGCAGTTATTGCTAATGCAAGACCATATCGTGGTGCACCGTTTGTTGTAGCAGACGAGTAGTGAAGGGAGTGTTCGCGAGAGATCGCTCTTGCATGTCCTCTTGCAACAAAGTAAACGTATCCGTAACATACTAGAAGAACTAGGGCGCTGGGTCCATATACCGCACAGAACATGAACAATTGTACTGGGCGTGCTACTAAACCTCCAAAGGAACAATCATCATGCCTGAAAGTTGTAACACACATTTAACACATTTGAACAACAAACAGTTTTCAATGTTATGCTAAACAGTAAGTGTATATCCACTTCAAAATGATCATTGCTAATCAATATTGTACGGTAAAGCATCGATATTATGAAACATATGCTTGTTATAATGTAAGTATCATGTTCTAAAGAAAACGTAATTCTAAAAAGTGTAAAGTACAAAATGAGGTTACACAAGAATTTCAATTTTCCGTAAATTACACCCCCATGTAATGTTAGTTAGTAACGTAATTTCCTTTAGCAAGGTTTGGATAAGTACAATGACATTTGAAACCGACGTATACGCAGATACGTCTGAATTATTCAATGAGCGTAGAAACTTCTCTGAAGTCAATCGATTTTAATTAAGAAATTTACTGTGTCATTATAGCATTTTCAACCACAGACATTTGCACAATTACAATAAATCGGTATATTAATTGAGACAAATTTCGAAGTTAAGTTCTATACAGGGTGGTTACCTATATTTTCCCCTATTTTAGTCGCCTATAACTTCGAAACTGTTCGAGATAGAAATATGCTGTGTTCACTGAAATGTTGCATTTTAGTACAAGGTTTATTTAAATGGGTTACATTTTTTCTGTCGATTTCAATAACGTCCCAACAAAAATGGCGGATTTTTTCAATTTTGTGTTGAGTTTTTTAATGGGACACCTAGTATATTTTTATGTAGTTTGAAAAAAACTGACCTTCATCTATCCAGCGATGCAAAGTTTTTCAAAATTGGTTCGAAAATGACTGAGTAATTCGTCATTAAAGTGGGAGATAAAACAAAGCAAATGTTGTAATTTAATTTTCTGAAACGAAATCGGTGACTTTAACTAAAAGACGTTTCTCCGCAAATGTTAATAAACAACGAGCCACTCAAAAACATTTAAAAGTTGGTTCCACAGTTATAAAAACTACGGATCATTATCTCGAAAGAAAAGCGTAACCCGTAAAACATTAATAGATCTTATGACAAATGTACCAAATTACAATTTAAAAATTTCTGATGAAGCCACATTTGATTTGAGTGGAGCTGTTAATAGACATAGGTAATAGCAGAGTTTGATCGTAAGTAAATCCGCACGAGAGAACATAAAAGAGATTCACCGAAAATAAATGTATGGTGAAAAAACAGTAACTAAATGGAAATCACTATACAGACATGTTAGAATTATTTTTCTATCCACAGTTAGATCAGGATGTACAATTAATTGGTATCTAACAGAAATGAAATCTACTTTCAAGATGGGAGTTCCCGCTCATTTTTTCTTAATTGCTAGAAACTCCATTTCCAATAAATTTGGTGACAAGTAGATTGGTAGAAGTGGTCTAGTAGAAAGTCCCGATTTTTTTGTATGGGGATACGTAAAATCTCTAGCTAATAATCCTCCACCACAAATTTTGGAAGAATTGAGGAGTGTATTCGTCAGGCATTTAACAGCATCACTGAAGACATGCTGCAGAAAGCATTTACAAATTTATATTTACGTTGGAATAACTGTATTTATGGGGGAGCACGACACTTTAAAAATTTAATGATCTAGCACTCGCACTTTTTTGTTTGTGTCAAATTAAATTGATGTGCTCTTATGTGATTTTTACTTTACATCTCTCATTTTAAAGATGAACTACTCGGTCATTTTCGAACCGATCTTGTAAAACTTTGCATTACTGGATAGGTGAAGATCAATTATTTCAAACTACACATAAATATACTGGGTGCCCTATTAAAAAAGTAACAAAAAATGTTAAAAATCCGGCATTTTTGCTGTGACGTAATCGAGATCGATAAACAAAATTTTATCTAATCAAACAAAACTTGTACTGAAATGAAACATTTCAGTGAAAACCGCATATTTCTATCCTAACCGTTTAGTAAAAGTTATAAGCAGCTAAAATAGGGGAAAATATAAGTGGACACCCTGTATTTATTAGTGCTTTGAGTTAAAGGAGTACAGAGAAGCAATCAATGTTCTTAATCTGCTCTAGGGACGATAAATGTGAATTTTTGGGTATCCGGTCATTTCCCCGCCGAAAAAATCCCGCCGGTCAATTGCCCGCCGGTAAATTGTTCGCCTGGTAAAAACCCCGCACGGTGAAATGTTCGCCGGTAAAATGCCCGCCATGACAAAATCCCGTCGGTCATTTACCCGCCGCTGTAGGCAAAATGATTCCCCTGATATTCCCCTATTTTTGTGATAAAGATCCACTTACATATGTACCTACGTTATGTGCAGCCAGTGGCGGATTATGTGCTCAGGAGGCGTAAGATGAATTTGAGGCCGCTGTTTACTGTAAATTAAAATATGCTAAATTCAAAAAAGAAGACTGTATTAATAAACCAGACATTGCCATGTTTAACAAAAGAACCGTTATATATAAATTTATAAAATATTTTTGACGCCCATTTTAAGCACTTCCCGATGGCATTTTGACATCCTTTACAGACCTACGGCACTATACATGAATACTTGCCTGCTACTATCTCTTGTTTCAACCTCGTTCTTAACACGTAAATGTTGTACCATTTTCTACGCTTATTCCCCCACTAAAGCGCCTAGGTTATTTGCAGGTTTAGTATATTTTTTTCAATTGATACTAAAATAGTGGCATAACACACAGGTTTACAAAACTGAAGTTATTTAAAAAAGAACTTTCTTAATTGTTTTCAAAAATTACAGCGGGAAATTGACCGACGGGATTTTGTCATGGCGGGCATTTTACCGGCGAACATTTCACCGCGCGAGGTTTTACCAGGCGAACAATTTACCGGCGGGCAATTGACCGGCGGGATTTTTCGGCGGGGAAATGACCGTGAACCGAATTTTTGTCTTTATCAGCGAATGTACCAAAAATGCGAGACAACTTTACAGTAGCAAATCATTTCAGATCGTACAGCTCTAAAAATAGAATCAAAATAATTAGTTTTTAAATTCAAATTTTCACCTTATGCTCTTTTATAAGAAATTTGGCCTAGACACTCCTTTAAATGAACTTGGAAATGTTTAATAGTTTAATAGTTTACTGGATCATGCATTACGCCTTAGCAGATCTTTACATTTGTTAACAAATAAAACAAACCTGAAAGTATACAAACTACATAAATTACAAACAATACAAAATACATGTCACAATTCGATGTTATGACTACATTGTAGGTGTAAAAAGCATTAGACATTAAATAGCTATTTATGATATGAGTGTTAAAAACAGCCCCTGTTTAAGGGGGGGGGGGTTTAGGGGGCACAAGCCCCGGGCCCCCGGACTCTAGGGGGCCCCTGGCCTTTGGAATCCATCCAATATTTTCTGCATCAAATTTATATTTAGCTGCATTTAAACCTAAAGATAAAACGTCTTTTCTTGAACCGTACCAAGTGCCAAGTACCAACATCCAGCGGCTCAACGTATACGCTGCTCGCGCTGGCGTCTGTCTAGCTTGGACGGTCTAGAGAGAAAAGGGTATAGCGCCGGAGCGGGTGTAAGTGAGGCTGAGGCGCAGGCGAGGGGCCTGGCGGCGTCCTGAGTGCTCCCTCATTCGATAGTTCCGAGTATTTATTACTAAACTATTATTTTACAGTTATATAAAAATTTTTATCGCAATTTTCTGGGGGGCATTACAGAATCACCCCCCCCCCCCCCGCAGGGCTGGTAGTATTTCACTATAGGGCCCCTGACGAATTCTATCCCCGGGCCCCGAGATGTCTTGATCCTGGACTGGTTAAAAGTACTGTTTTATTTTGTGACTGAAAAGTTTGCGAAACGAGCGAAGCGAGTGGAGCAATTTCATGAACAAACGGAGGAGATTGAACGTGTTAAACGACTACTTTTACATTTTTATATGAACAAAATTATTACAATTTATTACTATTACTATGCACAAAATTTTAGGTACCTACTGGAAATGCCATGTGAAATGAAAATATCTCAAAAACAGTACAAAAACAAAATAAAATATAATCGCCCTATACCTTTCGTAGTTTCCAATTATTTACAGATACATTCAGGCCATAAAATTTGGCCAAGGGCTCTGCAAAGGGGGGGGGGGGCAATAGCCCCCCTTGGGGAAATGAAAAAAGTCAAAAGTTATTAAAAATAAAAACAACTTTTGTACGAAATCTTGAAAAAACACCAGAGCCACGAACCTCCAATAGTACTTGCCCCCCCTGGGAAAATTTTCTGGCGGCGCCCTTGAATTTGGCCCCTATATTTAACACATATTAATTGTGCGGCCACAATTTAGAACGTAAGTGTAAATAATAATAATATATTATTGAAAAGGTTGCTCCGCCGAATGTCACGTTTATCGAAAAGTCATGGAGACATCCTACACTGTGGATACTTAAAATCTGTAACCGACTATAATGTACTGCATATTCCATGCATTTAGATTAAACGAATGTTAGGTTGCATAAGAAATCGGCACAAAGTATAGTATGAGAGAACGGAGCGGTGACTTACGTAGCCTGTGAGCTATACTTATATTATCTATGGTTATAAACCGAAAATTTATTTGGCTAATTGAAAATGTACTCAATTCAGTCTGACATAAGATTACGTTATTTGATCTTCTCTATTGCACATTATATTTCATTTAAACAGAGGAAAAGCGAAGGAATAATGACAGTCAACAAAATACGTAAGTACTATTAAAGGATATAATCTACTATTAGCCTTGCGTAGGTAACGGTCGTTATTACTATTGCAATAGATTAATGTGTCGCGTAAAAAATTACGTGTACAAAATTTATTGGGAAATGTATTTAAGTTGATTATAATTTAATTAAGTACTATGTAACTAAATGGTAGGGTAATCAATTACAACTCTTTAACAAAAAATGGAACAAAGAAATGATATTTATGGGCCCGAATAGTTACACCTAAATTTAATTTAATTTAACGGTAATTAATTGAGGCAGAAAATATCTAATAATTTATTGTAAAAATCTATTTGGGTTTAATTCCAGTTGTAAAATGCTTGTAGTTATTGGTTAAACACAACAAATTAACAAATCAGGAAACAATATGAAGGCGTATGAAAACCTTTTTTTTTAATAAGGGAAAGTTGTTTTATGTCATAGACATAGAGTTTACAAGGTTATAAAAAATATTACAAATTGTGACCACTGATAAGGACGTTTAGTGTGCAACCTTTTCGTTTTTTAAATAAAGTTGTCTTTGAATTTACTTATTATTATACATACATAAATTTAACTATAGAACTCCAGCATCAAAGGAAGGAAATTTCAACCATTTCATTTATCCTACAACCCATACCCATTAACATAACTTTGTTGTCCAGTTTACATATTCTCTTTATGAAACTCTATAGTCGTTAAATTTCTAACTTGTCCAAGTCATCTTCTTCATTCAGTCGCTCTTGCTATGTTTTTCTTGTCAATTGGAGTTGTTACCAAAATTTACATAATACTGTAAGAGAAGAAACGTTTGGGGACAAGGACGAATTATACAATGGAATGGATAATAGACTTCTGTGTCTCAAATTCAGATGATGTACATCAGTACGAAAAGTAATTTTTTTGTATTCAGTCTCCAAAGTAACCATTTTGAGGACTGAAAACAATCCGCAAAATACATCTTTAAAGGAAAAGTACGCTAAAGTCACTATGACAACCTTAATGCTGGATTGTCATTCGTTTTGACGTATTTACGATATCTTTATTTTAACTTTTTACGAATTTACTTGTTGTTGCTATAACAATTATGTCAAAGCTAAATATGACGTTTACAACTGTTCTGTGCGTACCAAATTAAATTTTTATGAAATTAATTTGATAATTTAGAGAATTCATGCAAAAAAATATTGTATGCATCACGTACGCAAAACGTTTTAGTGGATTCGTCTAAGTTTTCGGACTCGGCTTCGCCCTCGTCCGACAAACTCGACTCATCCACTAAAACATCATTTTGCGTACTTGATACATAAATATCTATTTCTGCACAGGTACGGAGTCCTATTTTTGTTTAAAATTTCGGGGAAACATGAACATGAATGAAAAAATCTTCTTTCGATCATATTGATCCAGCCCAGCTTAGGAAAGGTATGAGAGATCCGTTCATATTTGCTTATATCAAACATGAATCGGAGACAGGAGTTTGTACCCGCTGGATTCTATCACAGTCTCTAGTTAACAAACATGACCCATCACAAAAGTTGAACCATGATATAACCAGAGAATCGCGAAGAACTACTTTTTGCTTGGTACTAAGAATGTGGCGACTAGAAGACAAACAACTCAGATGGTTGTAAGCCGATGCAATAAGGTTGTCGATATGTTTGGTGAATCTGCCAATTTTTAAAATAATTTTGCCATTAAGATTAGTTCTGAGTTTATCCTTACCAAACACGATAACATATGATTGTGGTGTATTTATCATGCGATACTTTAAATATTCTTTCAAGACCTTCTTTGATATTTGCCACAGAAGAATTCAAATCGTTAATGGAAAAAGAATAACACAGTTGAGTGTCGTCGGCATAAAGATGATACATACAATGTTTCAAGACAGACAACAGATTGAAAGTGCATACCGTAATGGACCTAAAATGGACCCTTGCGGCACACCTTTTCACACAGCCATTAGTTCAGACTCCACCCGATTCAAAATTACTCTCAGGCATCTATCGCTGATGTAGTTATGTATGAGAGTCACAGCAGCATAATCTAGTCTTTTCATTTTCCCTACAGTTCCACGATGATATGCTTTTATTTAAGTCAGCTCACCTTATGAAAACTTTCGCTTAAGAAAAGAAAATTTCTTTTGATTCACAAATTACTATTCAACAGCACGCCTAACCTGTTGAAGTTCGATAATTACGCAATGAATTAAAATCTGAACGCTCGAAATGATAATAAAAATGAAGACAAATGAAAATATTATTTTAGTACTGTAAATTACAACTAAAAAACAAAATATGGTGAATGCCAAACAAAATCCGTTGCACGTCATATAATGTGAGTGACGTAGATTGGGGGCAATGTTGCCAGATTGTAATTGAAAGAAGGTAACGCAAATAAAACTTCTGAGTTCACTCGTAACTTTAGTTATAATAAATAAAAAACAAAATCAAAACTTCAAAATTGTGACAGTCAAAACATAACCACAACAAGACATTACAAAATTGATACCTTATGGAATTGGCATTGGCAACGTTGCTAAAAACAATCCATTGTTACCAACGTGGCGATCATAAAATTTTGATGAAATTAATTTTTACAGGTCGAATTTTCACGATTTTTATGCCGTTACATTTACGGCAGGGACATCAATTATCAGCTGATTGCTGACGTGCAACGGATTTTGTTTGGCGTTTACCATACATTCATTCATAAATATATGATTGCTCATTTAAATTATAATTAAAGATTTCTAAAAGTTTTGTAGACTTTAAGCTTTAATTAAAAAGAAAAGTTGTGATACGCTCTTTAAATGAATTTGAATGAGTTTGTAAATAGGTTTCACAATCCTAACTGGAGAATGTTGAAAATTCTTTTCCTTCTTAATTTCATATCGCTTAGTTGTATTTATATCTTCTTCTGTGTATAATAAATAATAATTCGTTGGATTAAAGGTGAAAGTGAACAACAAAAAACCACTATGTTAAGCCCCTCTTACTATACCATGTACTTCATAATGTTCATCGGTGTCGATGTTTTGTAGTCTATCTTTGTTTTGCTAACTATTACTTTCAGTGTCTTTGTTTTGGCAGTATGTAGCATACTTTTTGTTTTGTTGGTATCTCCTCATAACCTGTACTTACAAGATTAGTTAAGAGATTACAAATATTTCTTACTTTAGTATATTCGTATATAACAACCAATAAATTGAACACTCTGTGTAATTGTCGTCGTGGGAATGGCAGTTCACATCTTCTGTGCCTTCAGTTGCCAAATTGAAACGTATAAGTTGAATATTATAAAAACTAACCGCCCAAAAATAGTTGAAACACCCTCCTTCGATGCTGAAAATAATATAATTGATATAAGAGAAACAAACTACAAAATTACTAAACTACGAGCTCAAAGATTAAGACAGTTTAAAACTTTGTAGCAAATTTAATTAGAAAATGGTATAAACATAAGATATTTGTTTCGGGTATGATTGCTCCTTACTTTCATTACTTTATTGGCCTAACATGCCTTTATGTTACAAGTTCGAAATGCTCAAACAGTCATAAAATTGAAAAACTTAAAGGCAGGAATTCCACTTTAAGTATTTCATTTGTCCGACCTATCCGCTACTAAATAATTAAATGTGATTCGCAATTAAGTATTTTCGAGGTTCAAAGTTTACAACTAATCATGAAATGGGTTTAATAAAATAGAATTAATAATTTTGTACAACAAATACGTTACAAAAAGTAATGTTCAACACAAGTAAAATTTCATGCAGACAGATACTAAACCGTCACAGTATAGTGATACATTTAGCAGTACACGATTATTACTTGATTGGGGAGGCGAGTAAAATGCAAAGATGATAAAATTACACAGATTCATGTACAGAAGTTATGTTGTTATTGGGTTTTTAAAGTTCATAGTGAGGAATTTGTAGCACTAAATGAAACACATTGGTATAAAGTTGACAAAGTCTTACTTGAGGAATATAGTGACTGATTTGGACGAAATTCCAAATATTGGTATGTGTTGGAAGACGTAGACCATAGAGGAATAATACTCTCAACCTCCCCTTAATTGCGAAGTTTACTGATTATTTAAAATTTATCAATTAAAATTAAAAGCGACATGTTTCGGGATTCTCTGCTCACATTCTCAAGCTAAGTATATCGAAAATGTCCATATATAACTATTTTAAGTTATAAATTTAAACGTTAATGAGCTAAAAATGTGGTGCATCAGAAAAATAAAACCAGATGTGCAACTCACCTAAGTTAAACAGAGGTGGGGAAACAATTAACAACAATAAAGTTGCTAAATTACAAATCACAATAGTGTTGATAAAATTAAAGGGGCCCTCGCAATGAGGGAGCCGTGATAGGCCTGAAGGGCCAAAATGCGGATCAATGAAATAAATGAATAAAATTCTGGAACAAAGTTAAGGTGACAGCAAGTGAAGATAGTAATGGATGACAACATGGCGCACGCAGGCAACCAACTGTACTTAATCGAATAAGGGGAAACCAAAAGAAAGTAACAACCAGATTTATACAAAGTGAACTAATAAGATTATTTTGAAATTCTACCACCTCATTGAGCAAACCAGGATTCTGTTTGTTGCAAGTCATCCCAAGCATTTCTAAAATATCGAGGAGACCATGTTGTTTGTTCTACAATTTTTCAGGACATTTATTGTTCATTGAATTAATGGCAAGTGATAATCTTCTCAGTAGCATCTAACAACGATAAATGAAGAAAATTACCTTTAATCTTTGTTCTTTCTGTTTTCTCAGATAAAAA
This sequence comes from Pyrocoelia pectoralis, assembly GCA_036250285.1. NCBI lineage: Eukaryota > Metazoa > Arthropoda > Insecta > Coleoptera > Lampyridae > Pyrocoelia > Pyrocoelia pectoralis. The sequence continues at coordinate 14,963,936 of CM070075.1, forward strand.
ACTCAATAGTGAACCTCGTCTGGTCACCAAAGTACCAAACGGAAATATTTTCCAAATAGTTTTAAGTGAAATCCTCTTGTAATTATGCATGTTGTGCAACCGTATTTTGAAAAAACAGTTTAGAGCGAAAAAACTTTATTTTGTACTCCAACGGCAGTGATCAAGTGAAGGTTCTTTGCTATTTATGCGTTGGTTATTCCACAAAAAAACTTTTTGCACAAATACTTCCGCACTGTAGACTCTTTTCTGCTCAAAGTTGCAAAGAAAATATTTCATAAATCGATGTCCTCTGGACATGTTCAAAGATTGGAAATGAAAATCGTTTTTCATGTCACGGCAAAGGTTTTCAGAATACAGAAACTATTGAGAAAGAAATTTGAAAGTGTGTAGGATTTGGGAAGTAGGTACACGACATATTTATTGCACAAGAGAATGTTCATAATATCATGTCCATTAAATTTGACTTCAATTTACTAGTCAATTAGTTCAATTTCTTTTGTACTTTGCAACTTAACGTTTATTTCTTTACTAACAAACCCCTCAGATTTGCCAAAAGATAATACACTTACTGCTTTTGTTACAATTAGGTGATCAATAGAAAATATTGCAACTTACCTATGGTTTCCTGCAATTCCATTAATTAGTGCATACGCTAAAGGTGTAAAACCAACTAGAGATGAATAGGCCCAAAATACTGCAATGTATCTTTCAACTGCTGAATGTGTAATAAGATTTGGGTATCGAAGTGGTCTCGCTAACGAAGTAAATCGGTCAACAGCGATCGCTACCATCACAAGCACCGAAACACAGCACAAAGTTATCGCAATTCCGTAACTTAATAGACAAACGTGCGCACTTGTAAAGTTATTTGTACCGCCGATTTCTAAATACATCCCAATTGGCATAAACATTCCAACTCCCAAATCCGAAGTGGCCAATGACATCATTAAATAATTACTTGGTGTTCTTAATCTTTTAAATCTATACATAGCTATTAAAACTAAGGAATTTCCTATAAGTATCATAGGAGAAAATAGGAACACTAAAAGAACTGCGATCGTTACGGCTAATGGCGAGTTTAACCTGGAGATACTTTTGGTAATATTGACATCAACGTCAGAGACATTCTCCGTTGCTTCCACATTTGCGTTATACAATACCAATGCTTGATGTGTAAAGTTAAATACGGACATTTCCATGGACACATTGATATTGGTGTTAATGAAGGCAGCCCAGGTGGGAAAAGATGTAGGAGTTGTTGCCAACGTGGTGAAGTTGGAAGAAGCGCTTATCTTGTTTGGATTCTATTCAGCACATTCGAGTAATCTGCAAAAGAAAATCTTATTAAAGTACTTTTTTTACATAAGCTAAATTAATGATTTTACTATTAAATATACAATACACCTTATTTAAGCACATGGTTTTCAACCGTCGCATCGTCACGTCAATCGTTGCAATATATTTTCCTGTTTCGCTCTTCTACATACTGGTACAGCCAGGAGAATCTACTGAGGCCGTTGAGACGACAAACATGGACACAACATCAAAGATAAACACACACGTATATGTCTTTTCCTAACGTATTATTCAAAGTAGTGTTGTGGGATTAATATGAAAACAACGTTCAATTTTAGCATAAAGGAAATTGTAGAATGTTATACTCATAATAGGTACACATTTTTAAAATAAACTTAATAATAAGCTATACAAGACGAAAACATTAAAAATTGAAGTATTACTTATTATTTACGCCTCAAGGATAGAGGTCTTGGTAGAATATCGTCTCTGTACAGGAATAAATAGTAATAGGACCGTTACCGTAATAGTTTCATCAGTGTTTAACGGACCTCATTCGATCTACCGAAAGAGCATGGAAGCAATGCCGGAAAATAAGGGAATTTTCAAATGTGACCCAAATATATATTTAAACTTCGTAACAAAACTCAAACAAAAGTTGAAAACCCTCTTAAACTAAATGTTTATTACGCTCCACTTGTATTGCATTTCTTCGAACAATGCAGTTTGAAATCATTCCCAATTGAATTTACCGAAGGAAAAGTTGTAACTTTTTAAAAGTATCAGTACTTAGATGGTTACTGAATTTAATCGTTATTTATCTTTGTTGTGGTTTTGAGAATATTTCCAGATTACTTTCAAAACTTTGACACATATTGATTTATTCGGTATAATGCACTCTTACGACACCGATACTAAAGCTTACTGCCATGAGATAATGATAGCTACTTCCTTTAATGATATGTTATGTTTAGGTGTTAATTTTTCTTTCACCTTCTATTTCATACTGTCTTAATTTTTTATTAGTTTTCAAATTTTGCTTGGTGTAATAGTAGTATTATATTTTGCACATTCATTTCGTTACTATGTGAGAAGTTTTTTTAAAAAGCCCATCCCCGTATCATGTTCGCTACGAAAATTATTATGATGCAAAAAAGGTGCGAAAAATAGGTTTAACTCTAAAAAGATCACTTTTAGAGGATAAAGTGTAGACGGATAAGTTGTAGAGAATATAATTTTACGCAAAAAAGGTCGTTACAAAAATTTTGTACGAGCACTTGTACTCGAGCTAGATTTTTTTAAAGCAAGGGCGATTTTTTTTTAAATGAGAAAGTCTCGAGCCCGTCGTGCTTTTTTGTCGATAACTTGAAAACGGAGGATAGGATCGGAAAATCATTCAAATGAAAGTTGTAGATAATTTCATTACGAGCAATTTCCTTTTTTTATTTTTTTATACGATCAATATTGACAGAGATATGAATTTTTAAACTACGTTCGACAAACGATAATAAATGTTAAAAAAATTCATATTTCTGTCAATATTGATCGCACAAAAATATAAAAACAGAAAGTTGTTCGTAATTAAATTGTCTACAACTTTCATTTCAATCATTTTCCGATACGATGCGCCGTTTTCGAGTTATCGGCAAAAAAGCACGACGCGCTCGAGACTTTCTCATTACAAAAAAAATGGCCCTTGCTTTAAAAAAATCTAGCTCAAGTATAAGTGCTCGTACAAAATTTTTGTAACGACCTTTTTTGCGTAAAATTACATTCTCTACAACTTTCCCGTCTTCACTTTTTCCCCTAAAAGTGATCTATTTAAGTTAATGAAAAAAATCTATTTTTTACACCTTTTTTGCATTGTAATTTTCGCAGCGAACACCATACGGGGGTGGGCTTCTTCATCATAACCCAAAAATAAACCCCTCTACCAACGGACAGCCTATCTGGATTTTTTTCCTTTCTGAAATTAATTTTGACTGGGCTAAAATGCGAAACTCAAAAACACATGAAACTATACATAAAAAACATCTTAAATAGACATGTGTAAAAAAGTGTAGATACAGAGCAGCACCTTAATTTATAACATTACATACACAAAATTTACAAATTTCTAAAATAACTTTTTAATTGATATTATACTGAATCATAATATGTAGCTAATAAAAGTAATAAGTCCCATTATTTCCGGGTGTGACATAGGCTAGAAATGAAATCTTTCCAGTGTATTCGATTGCTTGCTATGGTTTGAAGTTGCGGTATTGTTTTCAGGGGCGTCATTTAGGGGGGGCAGGGTAGGGCAGTTGACCCCCCTGGAGTTACTACTACCAAAAAAAAGTACGTTAAACGTCGTATAACATTGACAATCACGCCCCTTTTCCAACAAACATTTCGCCTGCGGCGGCCCATTTTTTCCCTTTTTACTATACCCCCCCCCCGGAAAATACTGAAATGACGCGGCTGATTGTTTTCCCGCTTTCTTCCATCTCTGTCCTTCTCCAAAACATTGTACACGGTCTTTCTACTCTCCTCTGACATTGTGGATTGCATTTTAAGGCAATTATCGAAGGATCATTGATACTTTTTCGCAATGTAGGTCCTATCCACCTCTGTTTTTGTTTTTTGACATCATTTGTAATATCACTGTGCCCTGTTCTATTCCGCAGCTTCCATAGCTTCGTTAGGTTATCACCTGTGGTCACAAGATACGTAAAATATTTCGTATAAACATCAATTAACGAAGATCTGGAGTTTCCGTTTAATGTAACTCGTCATGCATCAAGATTCGCATCCATATAACAACACCGGTTTTACCATTGAGTTGAATACTTTCACTTTCGTATTTACAGTTATACTCATACTACTTGCACTCCTTAATTGTGATAGGCCGGAAAAAACTTCTCGTGCTCTGCGTATCCTTTCTGTCACTTCCTCTCTGCTTCCTCTTTCATTTGCTACCCAAATTACGTAAAGCTAGTTACCTCCTTTACTTCTTGTTGTTCCAGTGCCATCTCTCTTGCTACTGTACTATTTATACTGAGCAGCTTGGTCTACCTCTTGCTGATTCTAAGTTCCATTTTTCTTGCTTCTTCTATAACGTTATTTATTGTTCCTTGCATTGCTTTTTTACTTTGGCTTAATAGACACATCATCCGCATATTCCAAGTCTTCTTTGTATTATTTAAATCCCAGATTACACCTTTCTTTTTCTTGTTGTCGTTTGTCATGATCTCATCCATAACGATTACAAAGAGTAGTGGTACAAGAACGCATCCTTGTCTTACGACTGTGACGAACACATTTTCTTATTAAAACGTAATCTTTCTAAAAAATATTTACACCACAATTTTTTGTTATACGTTTCTTATAAAGTATCCTTCGCAATAGTTAAAGAAAATTTAAAAAAAATTGTAGAATGTAGAGGATTGCACTGTGACTTATGTGCACGATATATCTGCCACAAGTTAATTGAAAAAATACTATTGTAGTTGCAGAGAATGCGAAAATTCAACAATTAATATATAATAATTCAAATTTAAAAAACATTGACGAACTATTTATTTTGCAAAAATTATATAAACAAAACTTTTCCACAGAGCGGTAGATGCGATATCTGCACAATCGCCTGGAATGTATGCAACACGCATGATTTGAACCATTAACATTGCATGAGGTGTCTGTATTTACTTATCTGTGCTAGTAGCAAGATCCCTGGATATACCGTTACTTTTTTAAAATACATATAGCGATATAGCGTAAAAACCTTTTCTGAACTCTTTCTAGTTTATTGATATATTTTGTCGTATATGGAGACCAAATAGTGCATCCATATTCAAGTTTACTTCTTACTATCGACCTGTACAGAATTATTACTTATTTATAACTTTTAAAGTAAAAGGAGTTTGTGTTTATGACGCCCATTAGTGAATAACATTTTTTTACTAAAGCATCCACGACATACTTAATATCTTCAACCATGATACATTTTTTAGTTATCGTTAGAACATCATATTTGCTTACATTTACATTTAATAATATAATAATTTTTGATACTTACACCATTAGTTACGTCTATTAATACCCTCTTGTAGTATTTTTTTCGTCCTTAACGATCTCAATGGATCTAAAAAATTTGGCGTCATCTGCATATAGCAGACAGTTTGAGACCACTTGTTTCGTAATATCTTTGATGAAGACTATGAATAATAGGGGTCCAAGTTTAGAACCTTGTGGTACTCCTGAACCAATAATAAAAGTATCAGAGATTTGATTTTGGAATTTAGTTTCTCCTGGTTTAGATTTTAAATAAGAACATATAAAAGTAATGAAACTTTTGCTAAAGCCAACTCTGCATAGTTTCTCTAGGAGCAAATCGTGCTGCATAGAGTCGAAAGCTTTTGCAAAATCTGTAAAAATTATATCCACTCTACCTGAGTTACCCAACTTTGATTGAACAAAATTTGCCAACACCATCATATTTGACTCTGTGGATCTATTTGGAACATATCCATGTTGGCATGGTGAAATTTTATTGGTTACATAAGTTAAGATAAATTTGTATATTATATTTTCAAACAATGTTGCTAAGCTATTCAAAATTGCAATTGGACGATAAATTAGTAATTTCTTTGTCCTCGCCCGCCTTATGTATTGGAGTAATTCTTCATTAAAATAGCATCTTTTTGTTTTTACAGTTTTCCCGTAATTCCAAACTTCTTTACTATCGCTATTTTTGATTCAACTTCGCTTACATATTGTAAGTGTTCTAGCTCTATTCGTTTTTTAACTTTTTGTCTAATTTGCCTCGTGTTTCTTTTTTTGCTAATTTATTCTTGATATTAATGAATTCAAATTTGCTTTTTTTAAATTGGAAGTATCTGAAATTATTAATATTATCACATACAATACAATTCAAATAATTCACTTAGTTTACTTTAATAAAATGTACAACACATTCAATATATTTCTTACAGTAACTGTCATTGGGCGTTAAGTTCTCTAGTTTGTTTTGCATCTTAATTAACAAAGCTGGATGATAAGGATCTTCCGGCAACAACGGTGTCGTATTTTTTTCTACTTGTACTATATCAGTTGATAAAACTAGGTCTAGTGTTCTACCTAAGTTATTTAATATGGTATATTACATGATTTAAGATTGAACAGACCCATTATTATTATGAAGTACATTAAAACTATCGTCGGACCGCCTAGATCCGCCTTCCAGGCAACCCTGTCAATGATACCTTGTTATTCGCCCATATTTTGTCAGTATCAGTGGTAAGTCTTTCTTTGATTACCTAGATACATAGATACATTCCATAAGTCAAATGATTTACTATGGGAGGAATTAATCTAGAAATTATTAATGGTTAAGATTAAAAAATGCTGATCTACTTGTCTTATTGCTTACGTCACATTTTGCGATAACGCGCTATCTTCGCGTTTTGCTTATGAGATAAAAAACTGTGAGAAATTGCTGTACATTCCCACCTCTTTTCTTCCATTTCTAGCCAGTGTTGTATTCGCCGTTGTAGGGCACATTTCGCTTTTTCCGTGCGATTAAAACGCATTTCTTTTACTTCGATTAAATCGGCTTTAAGTTTATCGACTCCAATAGTGTATATTAGGACATCTGCTACCCTAATTTCACTAAAAACGTATCCAAATACTCGCATCAACTTAATTTAGTTACTTATACAAAATTGAATTTTGCTTTGCATTTTTTTGGCAGTTATTTGATTATTTACAATTTATTGCAAATGAATAATAATAATAGTAATAAATTCTTTATAAACCATTATGTACAGGTAGTACAGAGATGGTTAACCTTGGGGTGAAGTTCAGAATGTTGGCGAACCAACGAATATTGCTTATAGTTGCAGAGGGCCTTTTAAATCAATGAAATAACAATTACAGCTCACATTGTATGTACATCCAAAATTTAATTTCCATTCTACTTTCTGTTAGTAACAGTTTGGGTTTTATATTATATTGATGAAGTTACGATATTACGATTAACGCAGATGGCGCATTAGTTAAAATCTGTTAATTCGGAAGTTAAAAAAACGAATTAAATTTCTACGTTTATTAAGGTTTTATCGAATGCAATGAATTAAAACAATATAATTTTGTACACGTTTCTCTAACAAGGGTAACTCGGGCGTGCAAAATAGCAAATAAAGCAATTACAGTTACCATTTAGAACTTTATACTGTTTTTGTATAAATCAGTTAGCACACGGGTCACGAATAGAAAGGCGATAATTATAATTGAATGTAATTATGCGGGTTGAAACCTTTGAAAGCTGTGGGCAAAGTAATCAAAATTTAAAGTGAATCCAAATTGGTTTAGATTTAAGATTTCTAGCACCCGTACCAAGTTTTATTTTATGGGTAGATAGTGCATTAGATTTTGTGTTATAATTACTAATACTTACTGTATTCACGTTACACAAACACATATTAATCTGAAGAAATCTAAAAACAATCCTCATTTTTAATTTAGTAAATATTAACAATTAAACGGAGGGAAATTCACTTTTGTTCCATTTAAATTATGGCCGTTTTTAACCTAATAGGGTTGCTCACTTGCCCTTCGTGCTTTGATAGTACCTTTAATATTAATTTTAGGACAAAAGATCAAGAGACATTTCTTATTCAAATGTTCCTTGTTTACAACCTAAAAATATTTTCAGGCCCGCACTGCTCTCGGTTTCGTCTGTACAGGATCGTACTCGATTATTTTAAATGGAACACCCTATAGATTTTTATATTTTTGAAATCCATAGTCGATTCTAGACCAAGTTTGTTTAGCCTTTCACCTACATACTTAAGTCAACTCATTTAGGAGAAAATAAATGTTTTTTAAAAATTGTTGCCGAAATCAACAATCAGTAAAAAAATTATAACTAAGTATTCAATCATTATTGGCAACAGAGCAACAAAATTTGAGATGATCATAAACAAAAGAGCGTTTTATTTCTCGATATGCTGATTTTGAACGAAATTTGTTGCAAAAGGAACTTACTGAATTTTTTCTAACGACCACAAAAGAACTGCCAAAAGTCGATATTTTAAATAGAACACCCTGTATATTTTTCATGAATAAACTGATTTTTAAGTTAGCTTTGATTTTTGTTATATGTTCTATATCTAAAGGTAATAGTTTCCGAGATAATAACCTTATTTTGAATTATTTTGTTTTATCTCCAATTCTGAAAATAAAATTAAAGGAAGCTACAAACAATAACAATATTTGTATCATTATTTACTTAAAATTGCGGCCGGGCAAGAAATTAAAACTATCCGGTTCAGAGATAAACGTTGCAGGTTTCTTTAATTTTGCGTAAAGTCAGGTATGGCTATTGGCTATATTGTTAAAGTGATCAGAAATTTTTTTAAATGCCGCCGTTTTTGAATTAATATACAATAAACTAGATATTCTTAAAAATCTACTTTAAAAAATAGTAATTCCCTATCAAAGCCAAACTGCTGTGAATTTACCATATTTGTAGCTTTATACTCTGTACGGCAACAATGTCAAACCGTCGTTTCCTTGACTCAAACCTTACGGCGTTTTAGTACATTTGATAACCATTTTTCTCAAAATTTATGTATGCAACCAACATTGCAGCAGTTACGGTGATTCCTATGGCGCTGACCCTCTTTAAATTTATATGCTCTATGGTTCAGTATAAAAATGCCCCAATGGATCAGTTATTTGATATATAGTCGGAAAAATCAAAATTTATGAAAATGATATATTTTTTCCTTATACGTATTTAAAGACCTTGGTATCTTTGAGTTCTACAAAATGGTGGTTGCAATATATATCTAATATAAAAAATAATACTCTATGGTAATTTCTCAGAGATGAAACATTGTATCTAACGACGTTATTTTGTAGAGCGTAATCTCTCAATGCTAAAGTATTTCCAATTTTCCATAATATTCTTCATATAAGCACAGATAAGTTATATAAGTATGGTAATAAAATAAAAAAAAGGTTCTACAATTTTCTCGGATACCTCCGGAACTAATTTTAATTTCCAGAATTTCAAAACAACATAATTAACAAAATTGTGTAACTTTTTCCTAATTTAACCGAATATTTCTAACGGTTTCCAATTCACTGGCCATCTAAGTTTAAATATAATTTTTTTGAATCCAAATTTAAATGAAAAGGAGAAAAAAATCAATAACCCCTATACGACAGAGAGGGAATATATAATTAGTAAGGCCAATATCATAGCATGCCGTCATCTAATCATAGTGAGAGCGCATCCACAACACAAATTGAATTCGTGGTAACGAAACGCAATATGCTCATTACTAGGAGCATCAAGGAGACGTTTACTGCGCAGCGATAGCGGTCGTTGCAACTAAATGAAGTTAAAGCGAAAAAATTACTTTTTTGATAAACATTTAACATTCAAAATGAAAAAAATGTTCAACTCTTGTAAAGCCCACGACGAACAGGAAATGGGGTTCACATTCAAAGAATATTTAGGTACATTAGGTACCGATGAGAAATGTGGGAATGGGAATGAATAGAACATTCAGTATTCCATGAAAAGATGTGATCGGGATTAATTTCATAACCTACTTAGATTTATCAAACTTTACAATTTATAGAAATCATATAGAAAACCCAACTTTCATCTTACAATAATTAACCTGGATTTCTGTTTTCCTCTTTCAACTTCTTGACTGATTTCTGGTTTATGTTCACAATTCAACTAAAAAAAATAAAAGATAGAAGAAAATTGTTCACGTGTCAAGTTTGATTGAAAAAATAAAACAGCATTAAGTGCAAAAAATCCGGTAATATGGTCGTATGTTGAAATTTGTAAACGGGAAAATGCTTAAAATTCTGCAACTCGCTGTGTTTACGTAGATTAGTTTGTAAGCATGACGTGAACTTCGCAACGGAATTTAAGACAACATATTCTTAAAAATACGTGCTGAAAGGCAAGTATGTAAAGAGATTCCAGAATTATAAATTTATGAAAGAGTAAAATCTTTCTAATTAGATATTCTCTTAGCATGAGTTTGTTTAACTTGGGGGCAAATAATACTAATTTCGCTCAAAATTGTTGAACATAAACCAGAAAGTTTACACAAATTTCTCTTACATGATCGTAGTTCCTTAATTAATAATTCCTACCCATATCGGAAGTACCAAACTGACCTTGTTTAATTTAAACTTTGAAAACTGAATGTAACTTATGATTCGCGAGGATTTATTGCTCGTATAGTATCGTCAATATTTGTATTTGTCAAATATTATACTCGCATATGCGAGAAAGTAGATGAAAAGATTCTGTGTATGTATTATCTGCCCTATCGCCCTCATAACCTAAATACGCGTAACGTACCTAAGTGAACTTTAATGTATGCAGAAGATTTAGTACCTCTCAGTTCTTATGCAAGGTTTCATTATAGAGCTTAAAAAGTTGTAACACGCCAAGATAATGCACTTTATATCCGAATAAGGGCGCCCGTGAAAATGGGAAAAATTTGTGGATTAAGAACTCGTCCTCACATAGTTAGTGGGTCAGACAGTCTGTAGTGTGTGTGTATCATGACCTTGAACAAATGTTTACTGAAAAAAAATTGATGGTTAAATGCTTAGAAAGCGTGGATGTTTGTTAATGTTGACGTTTTCCTTTTTTAATAGCCAAAGTTATATGTCCTTTAGGTAAATAATAACCCTAGTGACAGTATACTTTATTCACGTTTTACTGCATGTTTTATTATTAATGTAATGATGAGTAACAAAAATTCTGGGTTTTGTTTGAAAGTAATGGTCAGGTTTATGATAAACACGTGGTACAAGACGAAAAAGAACCGTAAGAAAGCATTCAAGGAAAGAGCTTTAATTTGTTCGAGCTTTGAAAACAAAAGCGGACTACTCGCCTGATTCAGCAACCTTCGGTTTCTTTCATTCAATCTTGAAATATATCTTCTATAATAAATTGCGGATAGCAGATAGTTGCCATAAAATTTCTTATGTAATGATATACTTCGATGGAGTACCTAATGCAGATTGTTCATGTGTTTGGAATTTAAGAAGATAATTTTTTTTTAACTTTCAGTAATTTATTAAACCGATAGTAGGTAGATCAGAAAGCAGTGCACAAATAGTAATAAAAGTGATTTTTATGGCTTTACTGTTTCAACTATATTAAATTTCTGAAAAAATTAATCTCTCCCACATTTGGCAACAGGCGCATTTTATAGGTTTATTAACAAGTTTTATCTCAAGAAAAATTGAAAGATTTCATTACGAATGAGGTTATTTTCTTTCTAAAGCTGCAACTGAGAAACAATTATTGTGATTAAGGTAAAAAATTCCAAGTGATGGTCACTTGCACAAAAAATTTAAATTCGAATAAGTGCGTATGTATTTGAACTTTTTTAAATGAATTGAAATTGAAATTGAATTTATGGAATAATTCCTGTCGCGATTACTGGGATTACTGGAAAAAATAGAAGAAAGGTGCCAATGAGTTAGTCTAATTGGAAAATGGATTTTTATTTAAGACGTTGTTCTTGAAAAGTCCAATTGAATTCTTTGAAAATAGGACATTAAATTAATGTTCTTGTGCTGATTACGTAGCCTCTTTTTTCGATTACTTAGTATTTATATAATCTAACGTAATTATTCCATTAAGAATACAATGATTCTAATTAGACTTTTATGCGGGTCTGTGCTTTTGTCCGTTTGTCACTCCGTTATAACGAATATTTCCTGGAGAACTGTTTTGACAGCTGAAATGTTAATAACATCTACACGCGTTAACCGATTGGAGTAAAACTTCGTACAAGTACGTCTTTTTGGTTGTACCCATCAGTAACTCTCTATTATGTTCTGGCTCGAAACCTTGTTCTCCACATAACATCCGCTCAGTCTGCATATATGGAGTATTGATAAGGGCATTGTGACATTTTAGTGAATGTACCTGTATTTTTACATCGTGCCTACTGGGATACAATGGATCTAGGACAATTGCCCGAAAGACAATTTCCCGAAAACAGTTGCTCGAATGGACACTTGTCCGAATGGACAATTTCCCGAAACAAAATTGATCGAATGGACAATTGCACGAAAACACAATTGCTCAAAGAACAATTGCCCGAAAGGAGAATTGACCGAACAATGTATTTTAGCCCAACTTTATAAATTTATAACCAATATTTTCGGCACATTCTGTATACTACTATTTCTTCTCTGCTTTACATTTTATAAGCATATCCTGTATATGCTGTAATTTTTCGCCAAAAATTGTATAATCCCTCTTAATAAATAAAATCCCAATGTAACCATAATTGGTTTTTAAATGTTGTTTAGAATGAACAATAAGTATACCCCATTCGTCTTAATACTATACTAATTAGTTAACATCTCCAAGTAGGCATTTTCATTATAATTGCATTATCCAAAAATTCACTAAATCAAAAATATTAAATTTGGTTTGAAATAAGTGAGACTCGTTAATTAGTCATTCTGGAATTTCATATAAATATTGCACTAAAGGTTTCTATTGCTTTATTGTCCAAACTCTGAGGAAGAGTCACGACGCAAAATGGCTTTGGAGTTTGTACTTAGTGAAAAGGAGAAGAGTACATTATTAATCAACGGTTATCTTTACCAGAAAGATAAAGAAAATCAAAACATTTATTGGAAATGTGATTACTTCAAGAAGTTGAAGTGTAAAGCGCGTGTTATAACCTTAGAAGATGCAGTAGTAAAAAGAAGTGGGACACACAGCCATGTAGCGGATGCATGGCAAGTGGAATGAACAAAATTTCTCAATGGCATACGTGAAAACGCTCCATAAACCCAAGATGAGAGGGGTACATCATATAATATCAACTGCATCTGATCAGCTTGGTAAAGCTACAGCCGCCACCCCTCCAAAAGTGAGCAGCATTAAAAGAACAATAAGGCGTGTATGAAGTAATCAGCAAGCCGCTCCGGCTTTACCTCTTCACAGAAGAGACATTGTTTTTCCAGAAGAGTATAAACTCACAAAAAATGGAGAACAATTTTCACTATTTGATTCAGGCCCACACGATGATCGGTTGTTAATTTTTTCAACCAGTCAAAATCTGTTTCTTCTGGGAAGGTCACAACACTGGTATGCCGACGGAACTTTCAAAACTGTACCTCACCTTTTTTATCAACTATATACAATCCACCGATTAGATAAGCACACTGCGATTCCTTTAGTATACGCACTACCACCTAACAAGGCAGAAGAGACTTATGTTCGGTTACTTTCAAAAATTAAAGAACTTTTGCCTGAAGCTTCGCCTGCAACCATATTAACAGATTTTGAAAGCGGTATGATAAGTGGTATAAGACAACACTCTCCCGACTCAAGACATCGTGGGTGCCTTTTCCATTTAGGTTAACAATTTTATCAATTTCCTCGATAATTAAATTGAGAGTAGGTACTCCATTCATTTGTAGCTTGTTTGTATTATAAATCAAACTTTCTTCGCGTTTGAAATAGCGTCTCGAAATAGAGCATACAAAATGTTATATTAAGTAGGGCAAAGGGTGGTTGATTGCAAGTATCTTCTTGATACCCTTACTCTTTACCCTACTTAATACACAACCAAGTGCCGTAAGTATTCTAAATATAATATAAAAATGTTATATCTTTCTATAGACTTTTTCTGTTTTTGCGCCCCTTGATATTGTTCCCCATTCTGTTTCTTCATATTAAACCCGAATTTTTCGAACTTTTAGTCAACTACACTACATTTATATGGAAACATTTCCTGAGATGTTCGAATGTCGGTACAGATACGAAGGCGTGGGAAAATTTGATTTAAAAAAATGCCTGGTTGTTTGTACGTCGCTATAGTGAACCAAGGCCACCTAAAACAGAAGTGAACCTTAAATAACTCGATAACTTCGGTATTGAAAATTTTTTCGAGATAGTCTGTCAGAAGGTTTATACAACACCCAGTAGTAAGACTATTTTTTATAATCTGTAAAGAAATGATCGGAAATTTGACATTTTTACTGTTTTACTTCCCGAGTACGAAGTAAAAGGGAAGTATTGTATTAGTGTTCCAAAAAAAAAAATTTGACCTATGGAAATTTTTACATATCTTTGCGTTTCCGAATACGTAGATTCAAAATATGCAAAAAAAAATTTTCCGTCTGTCGTCTGTAGTCTGTAGTCTGTAGTCTGTAGTCTGTGGTCTGTACGTACACATTCCTTGCAACGCTCTAAACTCAGAAACTATTAAAGTTATCGAAATAGGGTTTTCGCCAATCGATTACATTCGGGCCAAGGACGAAAATGCTGTTACTACCTTTGATGACGTCACTTCCGGTATAAGCTAAAATGGCGACACCCGTTTTTTTTATAAGATAAAGTTGCAGTTTTTTTTATGTAGTTTAAAAGAGAATTTTTTTCTGAATTCAGCCATATATATTGTGCTATACTTATTTTTTGAAAAAAGTGTTAAAAAAAATAATTATTAAAAAATGACTGCAACGCTCGATACTCAGAAACTATTAAAGTTATCGAAATGCGGTTTTCGCTAATGAATTACATTTGGGCCAAGGACGAAAATGCTGATATTACCTTTGATGACGTCACTTCCGGTGTAAGCTAAAATGGCTGCACTCATTTTTTTTATAAGATAAAGTTGCAGTTTTTTTTATGTAGTTTAAAAGAGTATTTTTTTCTGAATTCAGCAATATATATTGTGCTATTCTTATTTTTTGAAAAATGTGTTAAAAAAATCATTTTTAAAAAATGACTGCAACGCTCTAAACTCACAAACTATTAAAGTTATCGAAATGCGGTTATCGCCAATCGATTGCATTCGGGCCAAGAACGAAAATGCTGATATTACCTTTGATTACGTCACTTCCGGTGTAACCTAAAGGGCGGCACTTTTTTTATAAGATAAAATTGCAGTTTTTTTATGTAGTTTAAGAGTATTTTTTTCTGAATTCAGTAGTATTTATTTTTTGAAAAAAGTGTTAATACGAGGGAAGTCTCGTGGCAACTTGCCAGAATTTTTTACAAAAGGTTTTATAATGTTTTGATTGGGTGGATTAGAACTGAACATAGTATTCTCAAGATATTAAACTAATGACATTGAAATATGGAGATTGTCACAATTTTTATAAACATGTTTAAAGATTTAAAAATCAAAATTAAAACTTTTATTATTCTTTTCGTTCGCTTGCGAATAGGTCCCAATGATTAACTCAATTGAATACCTGGTTTTTAAAAAAATGGTATTTAAGCTTAGTGAACATTTATCCACTTCGAATTTTTCAGAAATTTTAGTTATTTACTCTGGAAATACGTAGAAAAGTCATATTTTTGTACGTTTTCATAAAAACAATAAGACATAATTAATTCAACAACTTCCATCATTCACCGGCAGTTATAAATATTAGATTCACAACAACAAGAGAAATTACAATCTGAACTTCAAGTTTGCGTTATTATTTTGGCGTCGAATAAATAAATGAGTAGGTAGAGATAATTCGGGCAATAGCTATTATTTAATGAAGTGTGATTTAAAGTGAGCTAAATAAACACATAAATGTTTTTGAAAGTATATTTCGATTGTAATACTGCGAATTGATGAACTGTAAATGAATCGGAAATTAGAAAAAAATTAGTGGGTGCATTAAATTCGAAATAGACTTCATGTTTCTTTTATGCATTTAAGCTTTAAGTGTTTCAAGTTTATTTTTCTCGTGAATGTTATAATGAGATTATAGTGCAGCATCTCGATGAAAAGTATTGCCATAATGTGATACAGGTATTCTTGAAGGGTAGACAACACCGGGGAGCACAATAGACCAAAAGGTCGCAGTGCGGGAACCTATCGGGACCACCCCCAGAATAATAATAATAATATAATAATTGCCATAATGTCTTGGTAACATTCTTTCCGTACATCTGCTTAACTCGTTTTTCGTGTTTTATGCCCTAATGGATGGGCCGATTTTGAACGGCGTTGACATTTAGAATCAGTATGTGATGACCTTTCATTTTTTGTGAATTGTGAATTTGTGACACCAAAACCCCCATGGAAGTCATTTCTAGACGGCTTTCTTTGTAATGTGCACTCTTAGGTGTCTTTTGGTAGCAAAATAGAACGTGGAAAGTATGTACATCATTCAAACGAATTTAATATTGCTTATGTGCACTTCATTTAAAAGAAAACAGAACAATTAAGAACAAATACATTTTTCGGTACCCGATATTGTTCCATAGTCAATCTTAAAATCATAATTAAAAGTAGAGAGCCACTTAGTGAACGTCAAAAAACTAATTGCGCCTCTTTCGTTACATTATTTTCCTTTCCAATCAGAGTATAAAATTAATTAATTAAATTTTGTTAAAGTCGCTTACACTCTTATTTGGACAGCGATTGCTATCATTTCATTATATCTTTTTATAGGTTTCCTATTGCTAAAGAAATTTCGAATGGATTCGTATTTCAATGACAAATCTATGGGAAAATGAAATTTCCGGACGACTATTAAGGATGAATCGAGAATTGAAATCAAAATTCGCAATAACAATTTCGCGTGAAGGTTGATTTTATTGTTTAATGTTGCTCGTGATACGATACCATTTAGTCTGACTAGACGGTACCATATACTTCAAAAGTTGATTGTATCGAAGGTGAAATAGCTGGAGATAAA
The DNA here is from genome assembly GCA_036250285.1 of Pyrocoelia pectoralis. Lineage (NCBI taxonomy): Eukaryota > Metazoa > Arthropoda > Insecta > Coleoptera > Lampyridae > Pyrocoelia > Pyrocoelia pectoralis. The sequence goes on from CM070075.1 coordinate 14,980,937, forward strand.
ATACAAACTTTAGTTGACCTACTTGTAAGAAACGTCCGACATCTATTGAGGCCAAACGTGTATATCCCTCATGTTTTATTAGATCCCCATTCCCCAATCATGTTACTTGCGAAACTAAATGTATTACAAATGACATCTTTTCCGTTATACATTGAAAATGACATTAAGGCAAAATACTATAAATTTATTGATGTGTCACAATTTTCAAGTTCACCGGCAACGTTTTCTTTCATTTTCCGCAAAATACGTAATATCGACAGAGATGATTTAATTTCGGAACGGAAATTACAAATATCAGTCAAATACGTATTGATAAAAAACTCTTGCAATATTTTGATGTAGGTATGCTCCCTATTAATTTTAACACAAGCGTTCACGCTCTACGTATTTTTAGAAAATGAAAGGAAAACGTCGCAGGTGAACTTAAAAAATTGTGACAAGTCATTAAATTTATAGTATTTTACCTTAATTCCATTTTCAACGGAAGAGATTCATTTATTATACATTTAGCTCCGAAAATAACATGATTGGGGAATAGGGAGTTAATAAAACTAAACGATTGTATACCTACCTATACCTTTTTCACGCTGACTTCTCCCTTACAATTTTACCAAAATTACGCTACCTAAATTTATAAAAGAAGCAAATGGTTAAAGTTTTTTTACAATTTTACCTAAATCACGTACCTAATTATATTTATAAATAAAAAGCGGCATTGGTTATATTACGTAATTAAAGAAAAGAAATAAAAAAGAGATTACCACTCTGAATTGAGCTCACCTAACAAAGAATTACTACACAAAAAGGTATTATAAAAATGTAATAAAGTATAATAATCATTTCAATGCTTGATTTGTTGAAATCGTACTTTTCATCTTATATAAGAAATACAAGAATATAAGGAAAAAATATAAAGAGATATTACAAGCTTTACATAGTGGGATCAAATTCTTTTTCTGTAAAGCCGTAAATGATGTTCTTTCCTTTAAAATTCAAGGTGCAACAATTTTATCTACTTATCGTATACTTCGAATAAACCTTTCCCTTGAACTTTTTTGTATCTGTAGCTAAGTTAATAAACTATTCGGCAAATTATTTCGTTTTTGATCTGATTGGAAGTAGTATTTTTCTTTAACCCTTAACCAGACTTGCATTTATATTGAAAAAAGAATAAACTGTCAATAGGTGGCGTATTCTAGAGATTGGCACATGAACGATTTCCCCGAAATTCAGCTTTCCCTGATATTGATCAGAAAGTAAAATAGAATGTTGTAGATTTTAGTTGGCGATATATGGTATACAAAAAAATACTTTCGAATATCGGCTATATGCCTAAATATTTACACAAATATCTGCTTAATAAAGAAAAAGGGTTTATTTATCAGAAAATTAAAATTCTCATGTTACAAAATTAAATGTTTTTCCAAAGATAATCCACGGTGAATTTACTAAGGATTCTAATTAGGCTGGGTCCATCATATTACCTTTTAGAGACTAGACCTTAATTACACTACGTCGACGAAATCAAATGCGCATAGCCATGCAGGTTGTATTTTAAAATTTGCTTTTTGCCCCAATTTAAGGATTTACTTGTTACCTTGGTTTCAATATGGCATAATTCGTATGGAGGAGTTGCAGTTATGCCACTGACGTGTGGTGTCGCTAACTGCAATCGCCATGCACCCATCTGAGCGTAACAGGAAGAGAACCTGTGTAGGTACCCAACAACTTGATGGGTTTGTAAAGGAAGCCTTATGGGCCGAACTTTTTCTGTACTTCAATTAATGATAATATGAACACAAATTAAATTACCTTTTGATGAAATATTAATGTGTGTAACCCAAAACTTATGTAAACTTTGCCGCAAAAATTGTAATTTGCATGTACCTATCTTTTCTATTTTTATACATCATCATCAATGGTCACATCTTCTGTACCTATTCTATGAATAATCGAGTACAATCTTGATGGAATCCATATCCTTGGAGAGAATCCTCAAAATGGGGTAGTCGAAGATAAGGGAAGAAAGTTAAATTCCCAAAACTTTCCCCATATACTTTTTTTTTGTTATATTGGTTTGTACTTTTAATTTATACAGGGTGATTCAATATTCACTCCCCAGCCCTCGGATATGTATTCTACAACTAAAAATAAGATAAAAATAAAGAATAGCAAAATCCCGAAAGCCTAACCATTTTCTGGTAAAGTTGAAATAAAGAATAAAACAATTCATGCATTTACTTGTCGGTATTTTGTTTTACTTTGACGTTTATTTGACTTAATATCATTTATAAAGTATTGAAAGCTGGAAAAGCTTTTAAATTAATAATGGAAAGGTATATTAACAGAGAATACGTCGATATGATAAAAATTTTAGGCGCTTGTAATGATAACGCCCGTATTGCCGAACTTAGAAAACGGTTAGGCCTTCGGGATTTTACTATTCTTTATTTTTATCTTATTTTTAGTTGTAGAATACATATCCGAAGGCTGGGGAATGAATATTGAATCACCCTGTATAGGTTGGAAGAGATTTACCAACTAAATTATCTTCGTTTTTATTTATAATTACTTTAAGTTTCGCCCATTAAGCTTTGGGCTTAATCATAAGTTACATATTACATATTAAAATCTGAAACAAAATTAGTGTTGTATTGTTTATGTTAGAATTATACAGTTATAATAATAATAATAATAATAATAATAATAATAATAATAATAATAATAATAATAATAATAATAATAATAATAAAAATAATAGTTGGCTATATAATGCATATGACATATGCCATATTTCTTGTACAGAAAATATCCTTTTTTATGTGTAATAATTAATATTCATACGTAAATGGATGTTTCAGGAAACTATAATTTCAATAACAACACAAGGAATAATTATAACGCAAATATTCCTAAGCGTAATGAAAACAGGAATAATGATGAAGTTTTTGAAGGTTCGACTTTGTCATTTACACCAGAACCTTTCAATTATGACAGTAATACGGTTAATCATAATCAGGAAAATGAAATTCAATTAAGCTTGTCTACTGAATTACCTCAGCAGACCGCTACCAATAATCGTAAACGAATACGCTGGACCAAAGAGATGAATTTGGAAGTAATGCGTACGTTTTATGTCATAAATTCATCTATAGACACACCATTACCTGGATGGAGGAAAAAATTTCATTTAGCCCTTTCCGAAAAATTTCCACATCTAAATTTATCCGAACAAAATGCGGTTGACAGAAGAAACGTCATTTTAAAAAGAAAATTTATTAGTGAAGCAGAACTTACAGAAATTAAAAATAATATTACCAATTCGGTATCTCAATTACAACCTTATGAAGAAAATAATGAATGTGATCAAACTATTCAAGATACCCACGTTGAAAATTCAAATAACATAAATTTTGAAGTAGAATACCAACAAATTGAAAGTGAATTCTTGGGAAAAATCAGTTTGTTTGAACATAGTGATCCTTTATGTAGACCTAAAATTCCTAATCTAAATTTTTCCAGCTATTATAAAATCAAAAACATTATAGAAATGTTAAACAAGGTGATTGAAAATTATTTGAAAGATCACAATTCGATTTATTACATTCACTTAGCTACATATTGTGCAGCTGCAATCACAATTGAAAGAAACGGACAAATTTTGTATGAAGTTGATCATTCAAATAATTCTAATTTTGAAAAACCGCCTTGGAAAATTCGCTTAGAAAAGAGGATTCTTGGTCTTAGGAAAGATATAGGGATTTTGACAATGTTGACTAAGAATCCGGACAATGTGACATATGTAAAGGTAAAACAAATCTTTCATAAATTTAAATTAAATAGTTATGACAAAAACTTAAGTTCGAAATTGGTAATTTGTTTAGATAACTTAAAACAAAAACTGAAAGCAATTGCTCATCGTTTGAAACGATACAGCAACTGCACGAAAAGGAAACGCCAAAATAAATTGTTTATGGAGAACACATCAAAATTTTTTAGATATCTAACACCTTTAAATACTTGTAATAAACTTCCCAAAAATGATCACATGTTTCAATATTGGAAAACAATGTGGGATATCCCTTCTACATATAACAAAAATGCATTTTGGTTAACTGCTTTAAGAAATGAATCAGAAAATTATGAATGGAATGAAGAAAATTCAATTTATGTAGATGAATTCAAAAATACATTACGATTTTGTGCTAATTGGAGTTCTCCAGGAAAAGATAACATTCAAAATTATTGGTTAAAAAAATTTACTTCTATTCATCTTCCTATATTATTTTGGTTTAATGAAGCACTTAATAATCCATCTATAATACCTAAATTTCTATGTACTGGTGTAACTTACATGCTCTTAAAAGATGGAGACTCATTAGAACCAAAAAATTATCGCCCAATTACTTGTTTACCTACAATTTATAAATTATTCACATCTATCATAAGCCAAAAAATTCGAAATCATTGTCAAAGAAACAACATTATTAGTGTTGAACAAAAAGGATGTACCAAAGGTGCACAAGGTTGTCGAGAACAGTTGGTAATTGACACAATTATTACAAAACATGCAAAGATCAACAAAAGAAATCTAAATATGTGTTATATTGATTATAAAAAAGCGTATGACTCGATTCCTCATGAATGGCTATTAGAAATTTTACGAATTTATGAAATTAATTACAAATACATTAATATTTTATCTTTCATGATGTCCATCTGGAATACAATCATTATCAATGGTTCTCATTTACTTGATATGATCAAAATTAAACGGGGAATTTTTCAAGGTGACTCTTTAAGTCCTCTATGGTTTTGTTTAGCAATAAATCCATTATCTAAATTATTAAATGATTCGTTTTCTGGTTTCAATTTAAATACCAAAGAGAATCTTGCCATTACACATTTATTGTATATGGATGATTTAAAATTATTCTCTAGATCTGAAATTCAATTGGACAATCTAATTTCAACGACAAAAATATTTAGTCGAGATATTTCTATGGAATTTGGCTTAAACAAATGTTCTAAAATCAATATAATAAAAGGAGTACCAATTGTTAATCCTGAAATAGTAAACGAAATACCGCAATTATTACCTAACATGTATTATAAATATTTAGGAATGAAACAAAATTTTATTTTAAATAATTCATTACTCAAAACTGAATTTCAACAAAGATACATAGAAAAGTTAAAAATGATATTAAAAACAAAACTAAATTCTAAGAACATGATCTCTGCTATAAACATTTGGGCTATTCCTACATTATCTTACTCGTTTGGAATTTTAAAATGGTCAGATACTGACTTGAATGATTTAGATAGATTAACTAGAAAAATGCTAAAGAAATATAACTATTTACATCCAAAATCTTCTGTAGAAAGACTATATCTCAAAAGAAAAGATGGAGGACGCGGTTTAACAAATTTATTTAATTTGTGCAAAAATCAAATCAATCTTTTACGAAATTATTTTTATTCTTTAGAAAATCTGCTCATTAATAATATCATTCGGTTAGATAAACATTATTCAGGTCTAAATCTTAAACTTAAAAGTTTCGATTGTGAACCAAAATTAAATTTTGAACTAAATTGGATAAATAAAATCTTGCATGGAAAATATCCGACTGTATTAAAATCCTCAGAAATAAATAAAGACATGTCCATAAGATGGTTAAAAGATGGATTTCTACATTCAGAAACTGAAGGATTCATATGCGCAATTCAAGATGGTGTCATTGCAACAAATAATTACAAAAGACACATAATGAATCTGGAAGTCTCTGACAAATGTAGAAAATGTCTCTCCCAAAATGAAACCATAGAGCACATTATAGCTGGTTGTTCTAATTTAGCACCGATTGACTATCTTTATAGACATAACCAGGTTTGCAAAATTTTACATCAACAAATAGCGAAAAATTTAAAGTTAATAAACAGTATTAAACCTTATTATAAATACATTCCGGAACCAATATTAGAAACTGATTCATACATCTTATATTGGGATAGAATAATTATAACAGATAGGGAAGTCTCACACAATAAACCCGATATTGTTATAATTAATAAATTAGATAAACATGCTGTCATCATTGATGTTGCTGTGCCATTATCCACGAATATTATAAAAACTGAAAACGAGAAACGTAGAAAATATGAAGCATTGGCAATTGAGATGATGGCAATTTGGAATTTGACTAAAATCTACATTACTCCAATTGTTATTTCGGCAACAGGTGTAATTTCTTGTAAATTTGAATCTTATTTAACATCACTAAATTTAAATCCAAAATTATTTGTAATAATACAAAGAGCTGTTTTATTACAAACATGTCACATTGTCCGAAAATTCTTTAATCTAAATTAATTTAATTTCATTCATAATCATAAATACTTATTAGATAATATAATTTTGTTTTAATCTTAAGATTCCTAAAAAATAAATTTATGGTTGGATGTTATCCCCCATAAATTTAATTATTGTACCACTATGTAAGTGTGAATCAATAAATAATAATAATAATAATAATAACTCGTTCTCATGCACTCAAACGTAAACACACAATATACTCACAGTATCAGAATTCGCAATTAACACAAAACACAAACAACACATTACCCACTCGAGTGCAACCTATGCGTCGAGCTAAACAACAAAAAACGCTTACACAATAACCATAACACTTTTTCAAAACATACATATTATGTTCATTTTTTCTTTTCTATAAAAAGTCACTAAGTCACGAATAAGTGACGCCAACGGAGAAGCCTAGGAATATAGGGTCTCTTTTTGTTATTGATGCGCGACGCTGCGTTCATGTTAATGCCTTCGCGGAAAGAGGGTCGACGGGACGTGGCTTTTACAAATTGGGATCAAATACACCGAGGCTTCTCAAACAAATACATTATCTAAAATGTGATCAGCGTTGGTTTTATCAACGTCATTTAATTTAATGAACATAATATGTGTATAGTATTTAGTATGTTCACTTTTTAACAGCAACTTCAAATTTATATTGTATAGATATATGTATTAGTAGGACTAATCGTTACTTGATTTCGATCCGTGCGAATAGTTAACCAGGCTTGGCCTGAGTATCGATAACAATCGAAGTACATAATAATAATAAATATTTGGGCTTTCTTTCTTAACATTTGTTTGAAGATCGCTACAATCTCAAGGATGTAATGGTCCCAGATGGTTTTTAAATAAACCCTGGTATTCCTTTCCCAAAAATTTTATTTTGTGAGTTTTGCATTGGCTCACGTGTCAGGAGCTTCGGCTCCTTATCTTAAAAACATAAAAAAAACGTCATCTCGTTTCATCGTCATCACATTTTTTACTACGTAACTTAATATTGGATATTAAATGATATAAGGGGAGGCTTCGTGTCTTTTTCTGAATTTACCTAACACCCCCATGTCTGTCATTATCAAGTTAATTTTAAAAACACGCCAAGATTTTATATAATTTTATATAATAATAATATCTGGCACTTAACCTTATAACTGTAATTCTAACATAAACAATACAACACTAATTTTGTTTCAAATTTTAATATATAATATGTAACTTTTGATTAAGCCCAAAGATTAATGGGCGAAACGTAAAGTAATTATAAATAAAGATAAAGATAATTTAGCTGGTAAATCTCTTCCAACCTATATAAATCTTCCCCATATACGTTTATCGAGTCACAATGTTGACTCCTTTTGCATCCTCGACCAATGTAGTGCTGCCTTCCAAGCGTTATTTACCTGTTGACTTCCTTTTTGAAGCCTCTTCATTCTCTATCCATGTTTTAATTTATTGTGGAAAGGGAGTCGAGCACCTTATCGTAATTTATGTTTCCGTTGGGGGTTGCTGGGGCTAGGGGGTTGACCTGACAAAGTCAAATTTGACATCAAAATGTACCGTTCAAAAGGTCAAAGGTGGCGTGTTTCAGGATTTTTCCTAAACAACAGCCCCACCTTAGTTAATCTAGAGGGTGCTTTTCATGGGGGCGAAAAAAAAATGAATTAATTTCGGTCATACTGTCGAATAGAGAATTAAAAGACGCTTCAAATGAGGGGGCGGTCGACTCCCTTTCCCTATTTAAATTTTTGAGTTAGGGTTGCTGGGGCTAGGGGGTTGACCTGACAAAGTCAAATTTGACATCAAAATGTACCGTTCAAAAGGTCAAAGGTGGCATGTTTCAGAATTTTTCCTAAACAACACCCCCACCTTAGTTAATCTAGAGGGTGCTTTTCATGGGGGCGAAAAGAAATTGAATTAATTTCGGTCATACTGTCGAATAGAGAATTAAAAGACGCTTCAAATGAGGGGGCGGTCGACTCCCTTTCCCTATTTAAATTTTTGAGTTAGGGGTTCTGGGGCTAGGAGGTTGACCTGACAAAGTCAAATTTGACATCAAAAGTTGTCCCCCAAAAATAAAAAATCGACGTGTCCGAGCGTTTTTTTTTAAGAAACTGGTCTAAGTGTCCCAAAACAGGCGTGTTTTCTTTTCAATGGCCCACCCTGTATATTATTATGACACAAGACACGGGTCTGAGTTGCAATACAAAGTGCACAATCTTCAACTATATAAATCAACCCCATTTTATATAGGAGCAAAACTTTACAACGGATTATGCTCAGAAATAAGGTCTATAAAAGACAAAAAACTATTTAAAACCGCCACAAAACGTTTTTTAATAAAAAATGCGTTTTACTCCATCGAAGAGTATATGAATTTTGTATAGTCTCTATGTTATTGTATTGTATTATATGTATGTACTAAAATTGTTAGTTTTATTCGCAATTGTATTTCTATTTATTGACGTATCCTGTTTTTATACAAAACCAAGCGGAAAAATAAATATTATTATTATTATTATTATTATTCATTCGTTTCGTTAGATTAACTATACGGTACAGTATCAAAATTTCGCATGCAAAAAAAACACTTCTTCCAGTTATTACGAACAAGGTTCTTAAAAGGCCTTAATTCCGTTAAATATTCCATAACCTGCGCGAATGGTTTACCTTGGATATGTCATAAGCGGCATAACATCAGTAGTTTGCAGTGTGCGCTTATGTGTATCTACCTAAAATATTTTCTAGTTTGCTTCTGTATATCGTTTGGTTTAACGTAAATACTGTAATCTTTTTACAGTAATATTATTATGGTTCATTGGATCAGTAGAAATCAGTGAAATTATTCATATCTTAATTTTACGAAAATTACATAATTTTTTACGTACCGACTTAAATTAGAAAAACGTCGATAACCGATTTTTCTTAAGACGTCAAGGGACATTTTCCAAACAGTAAGTCTGGAATTTCTCTATAATCCGAAATAACCGATGAATATCTGAAGAAACCGGAACGTGCAAACACTGAACAAAACCTTATCTAACTTAATTTGTTTTTTACCCGAATATTATCGCTTTAGCTCATTCAAAACGGTGCACACCATTTTAAGGAAATCTCGACAAAATTCAACATTCAATTTTCATACATATAGAGAAGCCAGTTAACCTTTATTATACCTGAAATAAATGAAGAAATCTTACTATCCCAACCACATCCAATCCCTCTTCATTTTTCATTTATAAGAAATATACCCTACTGACTACACGGTAGGCTGAACTTGAAAACCATAACGTTCAAAAGATGAGATTCGATGTATCTCTTTAAAAATTTCCATATTTTTCATTCTGAGCCATCTCGATTAGTTGATGTTGAAATAATTTTTATATCCTTTCTTTTTATTATGTAAATTAACTTTCATCAATTTTATACATTGTTTAATTTAGATGTAAAGGAGGGCTTCGCTATATTTTAAGAATTAAGTTACAAAAGAAAGTAAACGATATTTAAAATTACAGAAAGTTAGTCAAAACTGTTTTTAAGGGAGAATATTTCATGCGGAACTGTTTACGTCACTGTGTTTTTTGAATGTCTCTGTTGGCCTTGAAATTCTATTGATCATATCGTCCCACAAGCAAAATAATACGTGGTTTGAAATGATACTTTTACGGTGTAGGTCATTTAATATTCTTTTGTGATCATAATAGTTGTGAAATTACAGCATAATTGTTGAATTTTACATGAAACTCGTGGTGTATAAAAGCTTAGTAAATTACTGACCGCATCCCCTTGAATGTACAGACTGGATAAATAAAACCAACTTTATTAACGTTAACTAATTTCACGCAACAATTTTGTGCATATTTATGGCATTTGACTACGAAAGAGGATTGGCTGAAAAGGAATTAACTGAAAACACGGTTTTGTTCCCTCAAAGCAATCAAAGACAATATAACATACAGATGACGATTTACTCGCTGTATCGTAAGTGATCTACATTGTCTGTAAATACTGAATAGGGTTATCTTCGTGCTAGATTTAGGTGCTATTTGTTTCAAGTATACAATACGGTACGGATTATCATGAAATCCGCTATAACATATTATTTAATAATTTAGGCATCCCGTGGGAAGAGTTTTTTTGTTTCTGTAGGGAGTTACGCTAAGGATAAGGCCATAGCATCCGGTTTATTTTATTTATGCATGGTTTTTAGTAGCATTCGAAAACATCAATAAAAGCTACCGAGTATCTTTTATACGAACAATTTAATACACATTTTAATTGAGTGAGCTTGTAATGATAAAATACCTACAGATGGGCTTGAAAATGAAATGCACTGTAACCTCGTTAAAGAACTATTAGAGACTGTAACACTATATGAGTAAAATAATGCTTTTTTTATAAAAAATAGTTTCTGGGAACGAATAATCAGTAAATTAATGTGGTTACGTGTTACCTATTATACATAGCTCAATAACTATTTATTGCTGTTTGATCCACCTAACGGTGTTCTCTCACCTCTCATGTAGCAAGTAATCGTGGAAAATCTCCCAAGAGGTTTGACTGAGGCACACAGTATCACAGTTATTTATCCTGATGATGACATCGAGAATTGTACGTAACAGACTTGAAGAAACCAACATAAACATAACTAATATTAAAATAGATACGAACACTTTCTGAGACGAAATGTAATGACTTGATTGTAATGCTTGTAATGCCTGCTATCTACCCTCAAAACATTTCAACATCTAGTTTTTGACGTTGTTTAACTTGCAGAGAGTATCCAAACTAGTTGAAAACCGCACCCCCGTGTATTATCTTGAGGAACGCTCATTCGACGATTCAGAAACAATAAAATCAGAAACATTCCAGCAAACACATTTATATATAAAATACATATAAATTAAGTAAGAGATTTTTAGATTTATATAAAACTGGAAGAAAAATAAGAGATATTTAGGCCCGATATTATAAAGCATAGTTAACTACGTGATCAGCCTGACGACGTGGTTAAGTAATACGATAGGCTAATACGATCAACGACCCCGCCTATGTAACCCGTATTAGCAAATCATGTCGCATTATTCAAACTTAATCACATCGTTAGCTGATCACGTATTTAAGTATGCTTTATAAAACCGGGTGTTAATGTCAGGATGTCAGCAATTTTCAAAATAATATATGTCTATTAGATGTAAATTCTTCTACATGAATTTATATACGTTTTATGTATATTTTATGTAATATTTACATAAAAAATATTAGTTGTAAAAGCGTTGCGATGACCAAATGGCAGCTACTCGAGCATAATGTAATTATTATCAATGTAAAAAATTATTTAAGCAGTTCCATACAAAAAATGGAAAAACTACATTTTACGTGCAACTGTACTTTTAATTATATTTAACTTAATTCTTGCACGAACCCGTTTTTACCTGAACTGAAAGCCGACAGTTTATTATAATATACTTGCTTGAAAAGTGTCCCTTAACCGGATTCGAACGTTTGGGAGTGGGCGTTGCAAATTCCGAAATCCGACATGTGTTTTCATTGTCTCCGACATTGTACCACTGCGCTAATCTGTAACATCCCTTTTTTTTATTTCGTACTTCGTAACTTTGCGCTATTTCGCGTTATTAGTTTAAATTTTGTTTGATTATACCGTTAAGTGAAGTCTTATTCAATAATTATACCTATCTTTAACTTTATGTTAAAAATGACCAGGATTTAATTTATTTTATATTATTTATTTTCTATATAAATTAGACGCATTTTAGTCGATACGGATCTAATATTAAAGGTACGTGAACTACAATTTTTGGCGTTGTAGAAAACACGCGCGTTCGATTACTTATGTGGCGCAAATAGAAACGGACTTTATTTTCGACCATACAATATATGCAATCATAATTTCTAATTATATTTACAGAAGGCGTACATAAAAAATAAGTATTATTACATATAATATTTTACATATAACGTACATAAATCTAATCATGTAAATATGACAGCACATGAATTTCATGAGTGATATCTATATGTATATATTATATGAATTTCTGTATACGGAATATCCGTAAGTTTCTATACTATTATGTAAAATATACGTAATTGTGTGACATACGGTTTATATAACTTATTAAAGAATGCTTACATACTTGATATATAAAAAAACATATGTAGGGGTATTTACTGCAAATTTTACATACAGGGTGTACCAATCTTACGACATTGTTCAGTATATGGCTTATTTCAAGAGATATCAAAAAATGTTGTTAAGGAAAATAATAGATGTCTTTAAGGACCATATTTCTAAATTATGTTGAACTATACAGGGTGTTGCATAACTCCGTAACAAACCAAACACATGATTTTTTAAATGAGAGCCCCTGTATATCATTCCAAATTCGGATTGCCCACATATTTTCGAGTCTTTTGATATAAGGTTTTGTTACGTTATACAGAGTCCTTTAAAAGTTATGGGCACGTTTATGTTAAAATCGTAACTAAATCAACGCCCTCTAGCTTATTGTACATTACAGAAAAAGACAATTTCTTGGCTAATCGAGTTTCGTAATATGATGTAATATCTCCTCATTCGATTACATTTTAATTATTTTCTCTCTTTGAGTACAGGGTGGATCGAAACTCGGATCTTTCATTTTCTTTCTTCTTTTAAATGTATTTTATTGTATTTTATTGCATAAATAGAATCTTTGATTATGTAGCTTTAATTTTTGTTAAGCATTTTTTAAATTAAATATTACAAAATAACTCTGTTTTTACAAACTTTAGGTATAGGAATGCTTAAAAAAATTAAAGTTACGTAATCAAAGATTCTATTTATGTAATAAAATACAGGGTGTTCCATTTAAAAGAAGAAAGAAAATGAAAGATCCGAGTTTGGCTTTCCTGGATGACATCCTGAGTGCCCTTTTAGCTTTCCTGGATGATTTTCTAGATGGTTGGATGACTTCCTAAATGCCCTTTTCGCTTTCCTGGATGTCGTCCTGAATGCCCTTTTGGCTTTCCTGGATGACTCCCTGAATGTCTTTGTCGCTGTCCTAGTCAAGTTCAGAATCAAATCTACTTTAGTTAAGTTCAGAACCTAATCTACTTTGGCAAAGTTCAGAACCTTGAGTCAAATTCAGTGCCAAATCTACTTTATCCAAGTTCAGAACCCGTGAGTGGATTTTTGCTAATTTAATTTATAGCAATTGTACTGACAATTTTGTTATCTAGTTACCTTGATTGTTTAGTTTGCTTAATTTACATTCAGTATCCTAATTGCCAAATTTATTTTTATTCGGCATTCGATTTTTGATACCGTAACTTTCACATTTGGTTCGCTGTATGTTAGCGACCCCTTTTTTGGCTTATTTTGTTTACAAAATTGTACGGACTGAAGCACTGTGCACAGCTGTTCACATCCGGCTCAAATTAAAGGTAAGATACTAATTTGCTATTCGCTTACTGTCTTGTAAATGACCAATCGTATCCCTATATTTTACTTTTGCTAGTTAACGATATTAATTTATTTTCGCACCAGGGTAACTTAGCTGTCAATACCTTCGTAATTCGGATTACCAGCCCTATTTTCTTGAAGAATTACGTGGCGCCCTTTGGATTTACTTAACTTTACCTATTTTGATACCTAAATTTTAGCGCTATCTACTCATCGTAACTGACCTACGCCATTTGTCTACTAGAACTGAGCTATCGATGCCATTGCATTTTTTTTTATTTCGTTACGATCAATTCTTACCGTAACAACCTTTGCAAAAAATGTGCATGAGATGAGCAAAATAATCGAAATTTTGGCCATCAAGTCTTTTCTTTTTGGATCAGAACAAGAAAGTGATAATGACCAAGCGGCACATCATAGTCAACTATAAAAAAATTAGTATTTAAGTATAGTATTTAACTTACATTGAAAGAAAGATGGAAATGCCGTCACCTGAATGGACAGATTTTCTTTGAAAAAACTGAGAAATAAGCTTGTGGTAATATTGTATATTGAGTATAACACGAGAGATAAATTAGGTGTATAAAAACAAATTCTGTGTGTCTTTCCGTATGGTGGTTGAAAATAATGAAAATAAAATACATTCAAGAAATTCCGAATTAAAGCACAAGAGAATTGAAAACAGAATAGCATTTTAGAACTACAAAGTAGACGCATTTCGCCCAATGTTCACAAAAGAATTGACAATTTCCTTATATCTGCCCAATATGAAACAACAAACCTCAATGATGATAATCTTTCGTTCTTTCCACTTTTATTGACCGACAATTAAAAAACTTACTTCTTATACGCTTGTAGAAGGTTATAAATTTGCAAGAGCAAAAAGTGGCGGGGGGGGGGGGGGATTGGTATAAATTTAAAAGTAAAAAGTATAATTTTCAGTATTGAGTTTATGAAATGCTATAAAAAAGTTTGCACAGTCGATACGCCAAGTCACAAACACGTATTAATTGTATATCAAGGAAAGTTGTAACCAAAAATCAATGTAAAAACACGGACGTATTCACATCCGAGGTGTTTAATTGTTTAAATATGTAGGTATGTGTAACAGACAGACTATTAACCGCTTTAAAGCCGTTTCTTAAAATTGTATTTGTATCCCATCTGTGCGTCGAAAAATCAATGGAAACAGACCTTGTCCTGTATAGAGTTTAAGGTTAACCCTATTCGTATTGTATGCATTTAATTAACTGTACGTAATTTTATGGGAATGATGTAATAAACGGAAACGGTCACAAAATGAAAAACATCAATTTCTCGTGTTATTATAATATCGTCTATATCAGTATCTTTATATGAGATAAGTTCAAGTTGAAGTTCAGAATTTGGGTCGTTCAGACTCCCCGACGCCACTATTCGCAAGGACAAGGGATAAAATTATAGGAGGGGTTTTTGTTTTGTTTGGTTTGAATATGGGAGTTAACGATTAAATGTTATGTTGTGGATAAATTAATATAGTGCCATATAATCTACACCATTGACGTAATTTGGAAAACATTTAGGTCTAAAACTAGAGACCTACTAAGTATCAATGTTTACGTGGTACACAATAACACAGTTACTCCTTTTCTTTTTACGTTTGTCCTTCGTCACCGACCTTTGATACTGAAAAAGCTTTAGTGTAAATTGGATATTAAAGTAAAGATTAGAAGATTGTTCTCTGATGTTTTAAATTAATAGCTTTAGAGAGTCTTTGTATATGTAGAGTTAACGAGCATTTATCAATTCAAAACGTTGTACCTCAATTTCTTGGCTTTTATTTTATTACAATGCTGATTTCATTTATTATCTATTCGTGTCCGGTCTTTCTATTTAAAAATCGATGAACTTTATATACTTAAATGTCATAGATTATGAAACAAAAAAAATTGAGACGTCTGGCGCGTCACGTTTAGTACAGGGGTAACACACAGAGGTGTGAATTCTGTAAAAACGATAAATAATAATAATAATAATAATAATGGTGTTTATTGACCTTAAACAAATACATTTTGCCCGGTCAATGGGAAGTAATCAGCTAAGCTGGTTTTCATTACTCCCATTTAACATAAGTACAGCTTTTTTCTTACAATAATTTATTTTTAACCTTTAACTTAAACGTATGTAACGAACTTGTGTTCAATATTGTGTAATATTTATTGAACATAAAAGCGCTTAAGTATTGAAAAGATCCCTTAAATTTTTGACAGTGGTGCCTAGGGATTCGCGCGGTTAGTTTTCGTTGCCCATGCTCGCGTTTTATGAAGTCGATGGTACAATATAAATACGCTGGTGTTTTTGACACAAGAACTTTATACAAAAGTGTCAGAAATAACAAAATGTACCTATCACTTATTCGAAGTATTTTGAATTCATTATAATATGGGGTAATATGATTATGCTTGGGTATCAAAAAAGAAAACCTGAGATAATTATTTTGAACAACTTGCAACTTGTTTTTAAGCTCATTTGTCAAGTGACCGTAGTATGTTATTAATCCATACTCGATTTGGCTGAGGACTAAACTGCATGTTAAGTTATATTTAATATGTGACGGTAAGCAATTTTTAAATTCATATAAAAGTTTCAATTTGCCATAGCTTAAACGACATTTTGATATTACTTGTTCAGTAAAGGTAAGGTCTTGATCAATTATGATTCCCAATATTTTAACTGACTCCGAAAATGTTAACTCGTGTCTCTTTATGGTGATGCTGGATTTAATAGTATCATAACATTTTTTCCGAACCGATGCTTTGCCGATACAAAGAACTTTAGTCTTTTTTTCATTTAAAGTTAAACCATTCTCATTCGACACTGTAATCATTCTGTGAAGATTCTCGTTCATTTCCTCAATAGCTTCGTTGAAATTAGAGACCGATGAGTGTATATATAATTGGGTGTCATCAGCATACGTACTGATTTTGCAATTCATTGTGAGTATTTTGTCAAATTCTGCAGTGAATATTATAAACAAAAGTGGCCCTAAAATACTGCCTTGCGGTACGCCATTATCATTGATTATTATGTTGGAACATATTGTTTTCTTATTCAATATACAATGTATTTTTACTTCCTTCCTTTCAGAAATGAATTTCAAGAATTGCAAATATTGTGAAAAAATGTTTCCTTTTGTTTAATATCAATCACAGATTTACTCTATGTCAACAAAAAATATGCTTTAGTTTTATTTACGGCAACAAATAACTAGAGAATAAACAAATACCTAGTTTCAGTAGACATTTTCGAGAAATTGTATCCACCTAGTACTGGTTGCAGCTGAAGGCTAATAATTTTGTATTTGATATTGTATATACAATAGATATATAAAACTAAGTTGTTTTCATGATTGAAAATTGAATTTGCCTTTTTGTATTGAATTATATCTTAGTTGTCCGAAGCTTTCACTTTTATAGATAGATATATACTTTTATTTTCACTGCTTGTTGGCGTTTATTTTGACGTAGGAGATTAAGTTTCTTGTTTTTGTAAGATACCTTGTGGTAGTAATGATTTATATTTATTCAGAAAATAAGTAAATAAGTGAAAAGGCTAGTATCACGTAATTAATTTGGATGTAAAGCAATTTATAATTAAAAACTTTGAAGTAGCGTAGTCTTTTGAGAATACATAGTAAAAAACTAAAACATTGTTGAAGCCAGTTATGCAAGCTACAGGCATCTATAGTTTTACGCGAGGAGCTTTCTAAAGCTAAACTACAGCTACTTCTTACTTCTAAGAATGTTTTTATTTCATTTACATAAAGCGAAAGATAGCAATGGAATTTTTGACATCCTTAAGTTTTACAACATGACTACTATCGAAGTAAAAATGCAAGGCCCGACTTTAGAAGCTTGTATCTCAGTAATTAGTAATCATAATTTAATGAAATAAAGTGCATTTAAAAGATCATTTATTCCTACAAGGTGTACAGTTTCAGATTTTTGCAATACATCGTCAATTTTCTGTAGCAGTGAATTGTATGTGCAAGGGCTCAAATCCCACAAGCGCTCGAATTTAAAAATTAATTACGGTATATTATTAAAACTGAGTGGTAGATAGTTATATACAGGGTGGGCCCTGGAAAAGGAAACACGCCTGTTTTGGGACACTTAGACCAGTTTCTTAAAAAAAACGCTCGTACACGTCGATTTTTTTATTTTTGGGGGACAACTTTTGATGTCAAACTTGAGTTTGTCAGGTCAACCCCACAGCCCCAGCAACTCCTAACTCAAGAATTAAAATAGGGAAAGGGAGTCGAGCGACCCCTCATTTGAAGCGTCTTTTAATTCTCTATTCGACAGTATGAATTAAAATTAGTTTTATTCAATTTTTTTTTCGCCCCCATGAAAAGTACCCTCTAGATTAACTAAGGTGGGGGTGTTGTTTAGGAAAAATCCCGAAACACGCTACCTTTGACATTTTGAACGGCACATTTTTATGTCAAATTTGACTTTGTCACGTCAACCTCCTAGCCCCAGCAACCCCTATCTCAAGAATTTAAATAGGGAAAGGGTGTCGAGCGACCCCTCATTTGAAGCGTCTTTTAATTCTCTATTCGGCGTATGACCGAAATTAGTTTTATTCAATTTTTTTTGCCCCCATGAAAAGCACCCTCTAGACTCTAGAGTAACTAAGGTGGGGGTGTTGCTTACGAAAAATCCTGAAACACGCCACCTTTGACCTTTTGAACGGCACATTTTAATGTCAAATTTGACTTTGTCAGGTCAACCCCCTAGCCCCAGCAACCCTCAACGAAAACATAAATTACGCTAAGGTGGTCGAGAGACCATCATTTTAAAGGTCTCTTGAGTCTCTAAAAATTGAATAAAACTAATTTCGGCCATGCCCTCGCATAGAGAATTGAAAGACGCTTCAAATGAGGGGTCGCTCGACTCCTTTTCCCTATTTAAATTCTTGAGTTAGGGGTTACTGGGGCTAGGGGGGTTGACCTGACAAAGTGAAATTTGATATCAAAAGTTGTCACCCAAAAATAAAAAAAGTGTCCCAAAACAGGCGTGTTTCCTTTTCAATGGCCCACCCTGTATTTGAGAAATGTAAGTCTAATTATTTGTCGATGTGAGATGCTTTTGAGGCCAATTTGTTTATTAGTCTTACAGCTATTATAAAAAACTACAACTTCTGTAACTGAGTACCTGAAAGTTCGATATTATTGATAGTAACATAACAAGTTAAACGAATTATGTTTTGGTCTAACACGATTAAAAAAAAATGTCATATATACATCCTATTATTTAAAATATGTAGATTTGAACAAAAGGATGGATGCTTCGGTCCGCGCGGTGAAGTGCTCGCTGTGTACGATGTGGAAGATTACCTGTGCGCCTTTCTCTCGAGGTAATCATAGCATTTACCTTGAATTACAAGAAAACAAATTTTATTTTCAATAATCGAATAATGCAGCTTGACTTCAATACTAGAAATTTACCATCAAAAAACAAGAATTTTTTCATTAGCTTCTGTATATTTGAAAATAATTAAATATTCGGTTATACTTTGCTCATAAAACCAGTTAATTATATCAATAATAAACATGTATGGGCTTTCGACTTTTGAGAAATGTCATGTGTGTAAATTTTGTAACAATTTATGGAACAATAACAATTTTATGATAAGTTAAAACTGACCGTCAGCCACGAAAATGCTAACTACAGTGTTTTTATTGCTGTTAATTAAAACAATTGATTCTCCCATTTTGATTTTTACATATGTTAAACATATATAAATGACTAATATACTGCCCAAAAATGAAAAAATTTCACCCCCCATTTTTTCATTATGATCACTCAAAGTCAGGGGCCTTGCATTTTTACTCCGATAGTAGTATGAACAATTACCAACAATTTACCTTCACTAACCCATCTTGAAAATAATAGTAATTCTAAATTTTGTATTATAAGTTTGTAAAGCCCACCTGAAAATATAGATCTCACATTATTATGAGCTATTTTCACTGTTTAAATATAACTAGATACAAACAGGCGACACTCTTATAATATTTATTTCTGACAGTGATATTATAAGCTTATATTGTCATAGTTACGATACCAATAACGAGTGTCATAACTCCCTTGGGATATAAAGACGCTATAATTCCCTCTACGGCTCTTTTATGAACCAGTAACCTAGCAACAACCAAAACTGCAATCGACGATACCTGAATCAAATATACCGGAAATGAACAAATTTTATTAAACTCGGTCAGAAATAAAATTATCTAGGTATCACGGGAAATAATAGGTCTCAATTACCTCGGGTAATTGCTGTCCCTCGGGCGCAAGGCCCTCGGGACGCAAACTTTACCCTCGGTAATTAAGACCCTTATAATTCCCTTGATACATAAATAACTATTATACATATCATTTTAATGATGTACAATAAGCCATCATTTTATTTAAAAAATGTCAAAAGTATGATCACAATAAATTCAAAATTATACTTCGTTAGTTAAAATGTTAACTTCAAACTTGGTATTAACGACCTTAACTAGTAGGGGAAAAAATAATAATTCGTTCCTTTATTTTTTGAAACCTATTCAGTCACGATTCTCAAATTGCAAATTTCCCCCCAACTTGAACCCCCCTTTTTGGGGGTGGAAAAGGGGAAAATTGTATATCTTCACAAAACAACGATTTTTTTGCGCTGTAAAGATCCGTAAATTTTATGGATCCGGGTATCGGATCCAAAAATATCCGGATGTTTGTGGATCCGGATCGAAAATCCGAAGGTTAAATCCGGATCTACGAAATTTGGGGTTAAATCCGGATCCACGGATCTACGGATTTGTGAGTTAAATCCGGACCTGCATTACCTACTATCAATTTACATAGGATCCGGATCTAAAGTCTGTGGCTGTATCCGTACTTGAATAAATTCGTGGAGGAGATTACTAGATTACAGTAAATTTCATTTACTGATCCAGATACTTCCATTTTGAGATTCCGATGGATAAATTGTATAGGTATCACAAAGAATCACACATCAACAACAGAATTCACGTGTGATCGAATTTCGGATCCGGATACGCGGTTCTTAAGGATCCAAATTATGTATGAGATCCGGAGAAATCCGGATCCGGATATATCGTAGCTGGAGATCCGGAGAAGATTTGAATCCATACCGGATCTTGTTTTGAATCCGTAATCGTTTCACACCCCTACTTTTTTTCCTCCAACCTGTTTTTGTGATTTACAAATTGTCCGTCACCCAATCCGCTCCCATCTCCCAGAAAATGTGGCGGTTAATGGTCTTACTAGTTAACAGACTCATTTGTGTGGAATCCGGAGTGCTTGTGTCTGAGGTGGAGGGGCGGCGGGGTTAGTTATATACTATATATATGTAATAATTAGTTACAGATTTGAACTTGCTTGAAATTAGAATTCTATAGGAACTCGCGCCTTTTGATACTTGTTTTATTTTGAATTGCACCTTCCCGCTGAAAATAACTTCCTTTAATAGATATGTTAAACCTTTGTATGTGTTGTACAATTTAGTACACTTTTTGATAGAAGTATGGAGACCCTACGCATCACTGGTGAATTGCAATTACAAAACACTTATGCAACGTAAACCATTATTATAACCCAGTTTGAAAAGACGCACTAAATTATCACCACATTTCGGCCTACAGCGAGATAACTTCCAATTCGGCTCGTAAAAAATTAAATTACATCACGTAAAAAGAAAATTTGATGTTAATGATCATCATTTCGACGATATAATCAAGAAATCGACGTTTTATTTTATTTCGTGCCAAAAAACGTATATAAAATAAATGTATAGGAAAACGATAAATAAAAGTTACATACACGTGCACGTTTAAATGGGATGTAAAAACAACTCAACGACATTGTTTTTTAACATTACATTATTATATGAATATGTTCGTTTCCTTCAGGGTAAGTTTTCATGTTGTAAAAAGTAGATATTTTTAGTATTATTTACAGTAACCCCATGAGATTTGACAAGGAACTTGGAGGATGATAGCATCTGTTTTATGGTACGCTCGATACATCGTTTATTCCTTTTGAAGGAGCTGTTTTCTTCTTGATTCAGAGACGAAATATCTTTCTCTCTATAGAAGACTTTCCGTCAAATCCACAATTTGCAAACCTTGTATACAAAAAAAAAATGAATTACGCCATCGGTATTTTTCGTAAACAATCAGGATGTACAATTTTACATTAATATTCACGTTTATGTGTTAGAATGAAGCATTAACAATACCATTGTTTGAATTTTCGGATAAATTGATGGATTAACGTCTTTCTCGCCGTAACACATAACCATAGTGCAAAGTAACTTTCACTATCATTATAATCTAGCGTTTGCAATTAACACTTGCCACCAGATATTAGAAATGTAGAACAAACATTATTCATACGATATACCTACCATGTAAAGCTCACATACAAGAGAACGAGGACAACTACTGATTTTGTTATGCGTAATCTGTGTTATTATTGTATGTACATTGAATTATTTCTTGAAGTAACTCAAAATATTTTTACTGCAGTGATTAACACACTCGTACATAAATTGAGCACCTACAGTAAATTATAAAAGTAAAACGAAAGTTTCAAATAAAGTTTTTTGATTGGAACCAAAATGCTCTTGTTTACGATTTTCAGTTAGTAGTCCATTTATTTATCTTTCATATACGAGAGTTTCAAATAATTTTTTTTCCATTATTTGTTAGACGTTGAAAATAAACAAATGGTGGACTCGGCATAGCTATTGGAGGTAAAAAACTGTTTTACCAATATTTATAGTAGAAAAGCGTAAGCAAATTACAAAATGAATTGTATTGCAGAAATATGTAACGGCAATCCCTGCGAAGAAATTTTCAACGTGGGAAAGACCTTTCATTTTAATCTCTATTTAAATTACCTATATTTTTTGCTTCTGTAACAGTGAAGTTTTCTTAATAAATGCTTGTGAACCATTACATAAAACATACACTGAATACCACCCTCCATATTGATATACTTACTTATTTTGTAACCGTTTATAATAAAACATGTGATGGTATAGCTTCTTTTCATCAAGAAATGATGGGTATATATTTAAGAAAAATGTCTCTAAGGTGTCAGAAAATAAAAAACGATCCATGGTTTATTACTATGGTAGGAAATAAATTGTTTGCAAATATTTCTAATAATTTCAG
Source organism: Pyrocoelia pectoralis (assembly GCA_036250285.1). NCBI lineage: Eukaryota > Metazoa > Arthropoda > Insecta > Coleoptera > Lampyridae > Pyrocoelia > Pyrocoelia pectoralis. The sequence goes on from CM070075.1 coordinate 15,003,989, forward strand.
CTCATGAAGTTTTTGGTGTATACCTATTATCTTAGTTACCTGATCGTCAGTGCCGGTTTTACATGTGATTTAGTAGTACGCACTAAGTAACATTGGGCCCCCCCACCATGACCACCCACCCTCACAACAATTTGCATACATAGCAAAACTTCGAATTTGATACAAGCCAATTTATTTTTTTTTCTCTACCTCCGTTGCTTTTGAGACGATAAAAATGAGAATCATTCAGACTAATATATTTTAAATAGCTTCGTAAGACGAAAACGGCAAGTCTGAATTCTCAAGAAGCTTACAATACAATAAATACGGCGCATCTGTCTATTTATGGTTGGTACGAGTACAAACAACACCGCACGTAAACGAAGTGTAGGCCGGACATTATGGCAATAAGAATTTTGTTCCATAATTGGAATGTTTCACATTATTGTTAACTTGCTGGAAAATAAAATTTACATTTTGCAATTTTTTTTAATACGTTTTCAGCAATTTAGGAGGACTGTTTACGAAAATACAAATATTAGTGCCGTAACATCCGGGTCCCATAGATCACAGGCCCGGGTTCCGAGCGGCTGATAGTTACCATAATAGTTACGCCCCTGATTCACAAACCCCTCTTGTGTCGGCATAATTAAGTACAAAGGTTATTTACTTAGAAAGGGACAAGGAAATGTTCAATCTGCAATAAACTCTTTTAAAATATATGACCAATAAATTTTAGTCTCAAACGTGTTAAAGGGTGTCTTCTTATTATTATACCTTCTTTTGAGATTTTAACTTTCCTATTATTTAAGGTTGTTGTATCTTACAATATTTATTCTGAAGGGAAGACGTGAATAAAATAAATACACCTTAATTTCTTAATATTAAATGCATTGATTGATACCTATAATTAAACTTAAAACTTTAGATTTGTCCGGGCCCTGCGGACGTCCGGGCCCTACGCACGTGCGTAGTGTGCGTAATGTATAAACCGGCACTGCTGATCGTGTCTGTGTTTATATTCTGTTTGTGCTAGACGTGTACATATTGATATAATGTGTTGTATGGTTTCTGATCTTTGCGAACATTGTCTACAAAAATCATGTGCAGTTTTATCATGAGTCATACTACGAGTACGTTTAGGACAGAGAATTTATAAGGTCCGTTAAGGTGGCACAACCCCTATAGCACAATCAGTTGAAACGTACCACATAATTTAGTACTCATTTATTACTAATTAATTACCCAAAAGTCAAATTTATTACTGTTGATTTTAAAAAAAAAAAGTGGTTGTGCCAGCTTAACCGTTAAGCTAGCACAACCAAAAAAAAAAAACTATTAAAATAGCTAACATCACACTAATAATTGATTACTAATTAATTACTTATTAATTACTCACTATTTACCAAGGACTTAACCATATTTAAGCTCTCAAGCCCCGCGCAGTCCGAAATTAGACCCGCACAGTAATGTGGAGTCACCCACCTCCGCCAAATCGTTATTCGTTATTTTAAACATTTTTACAATGATATGTGAACGTACCCTAAGACAACTAAGTGTTTGTAATTTGTAAATTAATGAATGTGCAGCCGGATACGGGATATTATTTTTTATGTTATGAATGAATTAGACCAGCCCTACCAGATAAAAGGCAGTTTGCGATGCACCAATCAAAATACATCGACATTAATTGAAAATCAATCGTAACATAATGTTTGAACATAGGTTAGAAATTGATTACTCCAGCACAATCAGTTCAAATTAATTTTAACATGTATTAATCGATGTATGAATGCTTTAATAAAAATGAGGAATTTATTACTCCAGCACAATCAGTTCCAATTAATTTCAACATGGATTAATCGATGTATGAATGCTTTAATATAAGTTAGGAATTGATTACTCCAGCACAATCAGTTCAAATTAATTTTTACATGTATTAATCGATGTATGAATGCTTTAATATAAGTTAGGAATTTATTACTCCAGCACAATCAGTTCCAATTAATTTCAACATGTATTAATCGATGCATGAATGCTTTAATATAAGTTAGGAATTTATTACTCCAGCACAATCAGTTCAAATTAATTTTTTCATGGATTAATCGATATATCACTGCTCTAATATAAGTTAGGAATTTATTACTCCAGCACAATCAGTTCCAATTAATTTCAACATGGATTAATCGATGTATGAATGCTTTAATATAAGTTAGGAATTTATTACTCCAGCACAATCAGTTCTAATTAATTTCAACATGGATTAATCGATGTATGAATGCTTTAATATAAGTTAGGAATTGATTACTCCAGCACAATCAGTTCAAATTAATTTTTACATGTATTAATCGATGTATGAATGCTTTAATATAAGTTAGGAATTTATTACTCCAGCACAATCAGTTCCAATTAATTTCAACATGTATTAATCGATGCATGAATGCTTTAATATAAGTTAGGAATTTATTACTCCAGCACAATCAGTTCAAATTAATTTTTTCATGAATTAATCGATATATCACTGCTCTAATATAAGTTAGGAATTTATTACTCCAGCACAATCAGTTCCAATTAACTTCAACATGGATTAATCGATGTATGAATGCTTTAATATAAGTTAGGAATTTATTACTCCAGCACAATCAGTTCTAATTAATTTCAACATGGATTAATCGATGTATGAATGCTTTAATATAAGTTAGGAATTGATTACTCCAGCACAATCAGTTCAAATTAATTTTTACATGTATTAATCGATGTATGAATGCTTTAATATAAGTTAGGAATTTATTACTCCAGCACAATCAGTTCCAATTAATTTCAACATGTATTAATCGATGCATGAATGCTTTAATATAAGTTAGGAATTTATTACTCCAGCACAATCAGTTCCAATTAATTTCAACATGGATTAATCGATGTATGAATGCTTTAATATAAGTTAGGAATTTATTACTCCAGCACAATCAGTTCTAATTAATTTCAACATGGATTAATCGATGTATGAATGCTTTAATATAAGTTAGGAATTTATTACTCCAGCACAATCAGTTCAAATTAATTTTTTCATGGATTAATCGATATATCACTGCTCTAATATAAGTTAGGAATTTATTACTCCAGCATAATCAGTTCCAATTAATTTCAACATGGATTAATCGATGTATGAATGCTTTAATATAAGTTAGGAATTTATTACTCCAGCACAATCAGTTCTAATTAATTTCAACATGGATTAATCGATGTATGAATGCTTTAATATAAGTTAGGAATTTATTACTCCAGCACAATCAGTTCTAATTAATTTCAACATGGATTAATCGATGTATGAATGCTTTAATATAAGTTAGGAATTTATTACTCCAGCACAATCAGTTCAAATTAATTTTTTCATGGATTAATCGATATATCACTGCTCTAATATAAGTTAGGAATTTATTACTCCAGCACAATCAGTTCAAATTAATTTTAACATGTATTAATCGATGTATGAATGCTTTAATAAAAATGAGGAATTTATTACTCCAGCACAATCAGTTCCAATTAATTTCAACATGGATTAATCGATGTATGAATGCTTTAATATAAGTTAGGAATTGATTACTCCAGCACAATCAGTTCAAATTAATTTTTACATGTATTAATCGATGTATGAATGCTTTAATATAAGTTAGGAATTTATTACTCCAGCACAATCAGTTCCAATTAATTTCAACATGTATTAATCGATGCATGAATGCTTTAATATAAGTTAGGAATTTATTACTCCAGCACAATCAGTTCTAATTAATTTCAACATGGATTAATCGATGTATGAATGCTTTAATATAAGTTAGGAATTTATTACTCCAGCACAATCAGTTCAAATTAATTTTTTCATGGATTAATCGATATATCACTGCTCTAATATAAGTTAGGAATTTATTACTCCAGCACAATCAGTTCCAATTAATTTCAACATGGATTAATCGATGTATGAATGCTTTAATATAAGTTAGGAATTTATTACTCCAGCACAATCAGTTCTAATTAATTTCAACATGGATTAATCGATGTATGAATGCTTTAATATAAGTTAGGAATTTATTACTCCAGCACAATCAGTTCTAATTAATTTCAACATGGATTAATCGATGTATGAATGCTTTAATATAAGTTAGGAATTTATTACTCCAGCACAATCAGTTCAAATTAATTTTTTCATGGATTAATCGATATATCACTGCTCTAATATAAGTTAGGAATTTATTACTCCAGCACAATCAGTTCAAATTAATTTTAACATGTATTAATCGATGTATGAATGCTTTAATAAAAATGAGGAATTTATTACTCCAGCACAATCAGTTCCAATTAATTTCAACATGGATTAATCGATGTATGAATGCTTTAATGTAAGTTAGGAATTTATTACTCCAGCACAATCAGTTCCAATTAATTTCAACATGGATTAATCGATGTATGAATGCTTTAATATAAGTTAGGAATTTATTACTCCAGTAATAAATTCCTAACCTATATTAAAGCATTGATATATTGATTAATACATGTTAAAATTAATTTGAACTGATTGTGCTGGAGTAATAAATTCCTAACTTATATTAAAGCATTCATGCATCGATTAATACATGTAAAAATTAATTTGAACTGATTGTGCTGGAGTAATCAATTCCTAACTTATATTAAAGCATTGATATATTGATTAATCCATGTTAAAATTCATTCGAACTGATTGTGATGGAGTAATAAATTCCTAACTTATATTAAAGCATTCATACATCGATTAATCCATGTTGAAATTAATTGGAACTGATTGTGCTGGAGTAATAAATTCCTAACTTATATTAAAGCATTCATACATCGATTAATACATGTTAAAATTAATTTGAACTGATTGTGCTCGAGTAATCAATTTCTAACCTATGTTCAAACATTATGTTACGATTGATTTTCAATTAATGTCGATGTATTTTGATTGGTGCATCGCAAACTGCCTTTTATCTGGTAGGGCTGGTCTAATTCATTCACAACATATAAAATAATATCCCGTATCCGGCTGCACATTCATTAATTTACAAATTACAAACACTTAGTTGTCTTAGGGTACGTTCACATATCATTGTAAAAATGTTTAAAATAACGAATAACGATTTGGCGGAGGTGGGTGACTCCACATTACTGTGCGGGTCTAATTTCGGACTGCGCGGGGCTTGAGAGCTTAAATATGGTTAAGTCCTTGGTAAATAGTGAGTAATTAATTAGTAATTAATTAGTAATCAATTATTAGTGTGATGTTAGCTATTTTAATAGTTTTTTTTTTTTTTTGGTTGTGCTAGCTTAACGGTTAAGCTGGCACAACCACTTTTTTTTTTAAAAATCAACAGTAATAAATTTGACTTTTGGGTAATTAATTAGTAATAAATGAGTACTAAATTATGTGGTACGTTTCAACTGATTGTGCTATAGGAGTTGTGCCAGCTTAACGGACCTGAATTTGTATTCTCTCAGATCTTGTAAAATGGCGTTTGCTACAAAATCAGGACAGAAAGATACGATGATAAACACATCTTGAAAGTGACAGTCTACTAAGATCAAAAAATAAGGTGAAACTTTTAGTTTAAAATACGCGGGCTCTTCGATTCTGAGAAATCTTTTTTTTTCAAGCTGGTAGTACTGTCACTAACATCTGTGTGTCAAATTTCATGCCGATATCTGCATTTGTCAATAGTTGCGCACGTGTTTTGTGAACAACACAAAGTTAATTTAGCGATATTTCCAATGTCTGATTTTGTTGAGCAAAGAGGTTGGATTAAATTTTGTTTGCAGAATGAAATTACTTCTGAAGAAACGTTGAGAGTGTTGCAGAAGGCTTTCGGTGATCGGGCTATGTCACAAAAAATGTTTACAAGTGGTACAAACAATTCAAAGAAGGCAGAGAAAGTGCTGAAGACAAAAATCGCCCTGGACGACCATCAACGTCAACTGATGAACAACACGTCAAGAAAATCAAAGATTGGGTGCTCAAGAATCGTCGATTGCCTATTAGAGACCTTGCTGATACTGTTAAGATTTCATTTGGATCAGTTCAGACCATTTTGAAAGATGTTTTGCGCCTGAGAAAAATGACATTTCGTTTGCTGCCAAAAATACACAATTTTTGGGAAAAACAGTCTGTGAAACAATGCTTTCTGATTATCAGGATAAAATGAAATGCATCATAACTGGAGATGAGACTTGTATCTATGCATACGACCCGGAAACAACCTACCAATCAAGCGAATACCATGCAAAAGGTTACCAAGGAATATTATTTGAGCGTTATGCAACGTTTATGTGAAGCTAAAAGGCCAGAATTATAGGCAGACAATTCTTGGTTTTTGCACCATGATAATGCACCATCTCACACTGCATTGGTTTTTCGAGACCATTTCCTCAAAAATTCATATCGTTCCGCAACCACCGTGTATTCACTTGATGTAGCACCGTGTGACTTCTGGCTATTCGCTACGGAAACGCTGTTCAAACGCTATAAATTTCTGCTTCAGGAAAATTCATCGTCATTCTTCTCAAACCTATCAAAGATTTGTGTATTTCTTAAAAATTATGTTTACTTTAATTTCCCAATTATTCAATTTCCCAAACGTGGATTAGTTCTTCTTAGCTCCCCACGCCCCCCAAGGGGTTACGGGATGGCTTTCAAATAACTATCATCTTACATAAGTACGTCTCCAAATTTCAATTTCCTATTTAGATTGGTTTAAAAGTTATGAGGGATATTTCCTGAATTTTCTCCCCCTCCTGTAGAGGATATGGTAAAACAATCGAACAGAATATCCATCTTAATGTGTAATGGATATTAAGGAGATTGCTTTGCTGAAAATAGGATCATTGGGTTTTGTTTGGTTTTGCTAACCGGGTTATGGGCATTCTAACGTAAGATCGGGGTAAAATCGTAAAAGGAAGGTGAAATTAAATTAAATTAATTCCATACCTCGTAATTTCTTTGCGGGTGAAATGAAGGAAGATCATAATTTCCCTTCTTCTTTGAGTGCTAAAAATCAATTGATTGTGGCTTCTTTTGGTGTTTAGTTTGTCTGTATTATCTGCCGTTACTGCATGGTCTTTGTTATTCTGTCCTTGTAATTAATTTCGTTTGTAGTGACGTCTATCGAACTCATAATCTTCTCCCTAAGACTTTTTTATTATCGTTCCATCTTTAGCACTAATACTGTTACGAATATCTTATTAATCATTTTATTTTCGATTGCTTGGAAAAAATCGACGTATAGAAAGGAGCGGTAAGAAAATTATTGGTGTGTATATGCTAGCAGATCAAACTCTTCCATAATATTAGTATAAATCTAATTTAGCTAAACCAAAGTAAGTACGAGCTTCCATCATACATTAATATTTGTAAAAAAAATTAGAATACTTTCGTTCAACTTGTGCACAGTAGAAATATGCATATTCGCTTTAAAAGTTTAAATTTGTGTGTCAATTTGGTATCAAATTTAGTAGGGTGCGGAAGAGATACGGGCAGTTTCACATAAGTACGACATTAAATTAAGAGAAAGTTTCCAAACATTTATTCGCCTAAGTGGAGATTACTGTAATCTGCAAGTGAATAGGGTAATTAGGTCACATAATAGGTCATAAATTAACGTGTACGGTAAAAATAAGGGTGAATCATAGTTATTGGTTAAATTCTATTCATTTTCTAGCCAACGAAAGCAAAGTAAAGAGAATTACTTCGTTATAAATATACATATAAATTTTTAAATTGCCTTTACCCTTACGCATCCCAAATTTGTATTCACAAGAATAAATATGGATTGAATATTATTTACATATTGTGGGATTATTTATGTTGTGGGAATTTTCATCCAAAATGGCTTACCCTGCCTTTGTACTGCGTATATTATGAACATCTTATAAGGACGATAAGGGATACTGTGACTGGAAATTTGCTAGGGTTGCTACCGGAAATGTATTCAAAGTTAATCCTTTCGGTTCTTTGTTTTCGTATCAGATGCAAATGAACAACGTGCATAGTGTAATGGTTCACACTAAAAAAGTCTAACCAACAGAAATTTATTTACATATTTTAAAAGAGTATGTAAATCAGTGGTGCCTAAATTACACGTTCTATTGTAGGCGCTTAATTTTAACTTGAAGGGGTTGGCGCTAATGTCATAAACGTCAAATTCATCCCCTCCCCGCTGGAGATACCTTTTTCAAATTGCTGTAGGTATCAAGTCATAGCTCATTTGAAAGATCTGGTAAAACTCTATTCAATCATAATGTTGTTGCCTTTAATACCAGCCTTCTATTGTTATTTAATTGTTGTTTAAAATGGAATCTCTTAAACTTTTCAGACAATCCCGTAACAAAAAATAACTGTTTTCAGATGGGAGAAGGTGAATCTGAATGTCAGAAAGTACCCACTAAAATTCTAAATGAATCTGTTTCCAGACGTATTTCGGTCATAACATAAAACGGGGGCATCTGAAAAGTTTAAACAAACGTTTGATGTATTGCGGTGTCATCTTGCCATCAGATCATGAACTCAGTGATAAATTTCTACTACATGCCCACAACAAATTTAGAACAACCTCAATTGGCATCTAAATTTATCAAGATTTTCATTTTATGTAATGTTATGATGCTTTAGGTATCAAATTATCTCAATGGAAGAGGCTGTATTGAATACCGATTAGATCACCAATCTAAAATTAACATAGGTACACTAATAGATATGACATTGCAAGTTTACCTTTTGAAGGTATAAGGGGAAGTCGCGTATCCCATAAAGCGGAAGTCAACAAGAAAATTTAGGCAAAACTTCGGGTGTTGGTAGAAGACACCTTCGATTTATTGAATTGGCGATTTCGGCAATTACAAAGCAGACACATTGCCAAAATTTATAATAGCATGCATGCTGTCCACTACACAATATGTAAAGGCAACTTTATCACTGAATTTGTAATTCTTCAAATTAAATATGTACAAGATAAGGTGTCGGATATGGAATTTAAAAATGGAAGTGTTAATGTTCCCCTATAATTAACATAATCTGCATAATAAATGCCAAAAACATTGAATTAACTATATTAATAGTTTCACAACATTTTATGATACATTATTATTGCTAAAAAATTTTTTTAGGCACGCCAATTTTTCCTGATAAGGAACACTCTCTGATCTCTTACCGTTCTGATGCATAGTAAGTAAGACATCTGATAAAGGGATATAACTTTTTTCTTGTGCATTTGTTCAATTCTCTCCCGTTGGCCCTTGGGAACGAAAAAATTTTAGGAGTGTCTTACAGCTCTAATTAATTAAAAATAAAAGGTCGAATAAAAATAACGATTCGACCTTATTTCTAGCACTCTGACCTTGCAATGGAATCTGCCCTAGGTACCGTTCCAGAACTAAACATTTGGCTCGCTAACCTCAAAGCTGTGTCCACTTACTTCCGCACATCTCCTTCCAAACTAAAAATTGTCAAGAGAAAATGTCCAGACTATAGACAATTTTCTGTATACTTTGAAGCTAGATTTGCGGAACATGTCAGGAATCTAATACTGTCAGTTCTCAATAATTTGTCCGGATGTCGAATTGTTTGGGAAGAACTGTACGCTATCAGCACAACGCCCAGAAATGACAAAAGCACAGCAAAAGGCTTGCTCAAAACTTGGAGGTCGGAAACTCAACAAGTAATACTCATAGCACTGATGTCTGACATCACACACGTTTTTGAAAAGCTGCAACAACTTTTTCAAAAACCAGATTAAATTTTGCCCGATATCATCACAACTAGAGATGCAGCACTGAGAAAGCTGATGACTGTTATTGCTGACGGTCCTTGGCTTGGCGGACAGGCAGGAGCAATTACTTGTCGATAGTGAAAATAATAGCAACTTTACAAACTCCTCGGAATCGACGGAATCTGCAACGATACCATCTACAAGTAGAAGTTCACGAAATGTTCCTAACGTATCAGGGAAACGTAACTGGTTCGCTGTAAGAACTGAGGCCGTTTCAGCATTTACGATCTTTCTTGAAGTCAGGTTAAATATTGAAGAAGACAAAACTATTGAAATTATGACAAACGTTATTTGTGCAAAATCCGATGGGGATATGATACCCTCAGATCGACCACTGTTCGATAACTTATTTTGGTTCTGAAAAAGCCAGTAATATGCCAGTGACGTTTCTGACTGCTGGCCAATGATTCAAGACATAAAAGATATTGACACACCCGATAAAGGAACTAAATATGCTGACAGACTTAGGAAGATGATCGTCTGTAGCAGAGGTGTTCTGCAAATGTTTTTGGCCTCTTTTTAGAGAGGGGTCTCAATTATAATATTTTGCACTATCATGGTACCTACGTTAAGTTTTTATTATTTTTTGTATTGTATTATCTGTCTTATCAAGAATGTATGTTTGTTTTAGAATAATGAATTCATTTATTTCGTAACATTATTTTCTTAATTTCAAAATACTTCATATTTGATAATCCATAGCCAAAAACGGAAGGCCCGCTTAAGTATTCATTCATACTGCACCGTGTATTCACACCAAAGGCCTGCGTATGCGTTTGGATAATGAAAAAGTACCTTAAATAATGCACTGTCAAGTTCTATCTGTTAGCTGTTAGTATCAATGAATTTATTAGCCACATTATACTACTCAACACATGCATTGTACAATTACCTTTAACCAAACCAGTGTATTGATATAAAAGTGGCTATGTTCGATTTGATAATGCACTAAGGTCACTGGAGGAGTACAACGACGTCGCTTTCATGCGAATTGAACATTTTAGTTGCACGTGTACCTAAAACGCTATAAAACAGTTACAAGTTTGATGTTTCTTTGTAATGACAGAAATATAAACGTTTGTTCAGATCTACTGCACAGGTAACAAAAACGCAATTGCTACGATTTGCAGAAACGAAGCATAACAAGGCCTTCTTTGGGTATTCATCATGATACAATTATTATCTCTTTTATTGTATCATGGGTATTCATCATATTGTTAATTTTTAATACTTCCGTTGTGCCGTCTGTAAACGTTCAGTAAGAATTTTCGCTTCGGTTAAAACATCTAACTTTCCTGGGGAAGTGAGCACAGATTAGTTTTAAACTTATAGTAGTAGGTATAGTACAATTAAATAAAATTCCCAGAAACAAAATAGACGCAGGAAAGGTGTACAAACCAGTACAAACTTGTAGAACATTGACATTTAATCCCATTACTGTTTCAATTTGGTAGATAGGTAAATGTATAAGTTGTCTGCTATTCATATTACGCAATATTACGGAATGAGGGACCAATATTCACCTGTTTACTATTTGCAAGGTCTTGCTCGACTAGAGAAGGGCTATATTAATATTCGCCGGCAAAGTAAAAAACGAATGAAATAAAACACCCCAATTTGCCGCTGAAATACGGAAAACAAATCATTTCACTATCTGAATGAATGTTTTGTGCAAATAGGTATGTTTATGAAATAGTATAATAATGCGCGTATTTAGTCATATACAGGGTGTCTCACGGTGACCACCCATTAGAATATTTCAGAAACTACTACGACCTGAATTTTAAGAAATTTGCGTAATGGGGTTTTCGGGCATGGCCTCCTTAAATAAAATAACGGCGTCTACGTAACACTTCCGGTTTTTCCGGAAATGACACCAACTTTGTTATTTTAATTGTAACACCCTATATATTATTTCGATTTTGGATTCTACGCAAAATGTTAGGTGGACTTTCGTCAAGTTTTCTTATTCGCCATATTCACACGAGAGATAGCTGGACCCCTAAGCTTCCCATTCATACTTTCAAAGTGGCTTAATTGCATACAGGGTGATGGAAATTTAATGCCCAGTTTAGTTAACTTCAAATTATCTTATAAGTTGGTTTTTTCAAATGGAACGCCCTGTATGTTTCGTCGTAGTCTGATGCAAAATTTCATTCTCTTCTGAACAGTACCATGGTTCCCTATACCTATCTCTTCTAGTTTTTGAGATATCTACTGTTTTTTTGTGCGGTCAACTAAAATCATTCAATTTCTTGCGAAAATGGCTTAGCAGCACTTCAAAACAAACGACTACTCTATCACCAGTTATTAGTTGTCGGTCTAACACCAATAGTGACGGTTGAATTGAATACTGTTTATTAAAACAATGGAAAACAACAACACGTATTCAAACGCAGGTATTCTAAATTTATTATTTATTCATGGAGAATGTAACAAGATAATAAATACAGCTTGCAGAGTGTTTAATGAGAGACCCTCATTTACCAGAATTTTAAGAAGTTAGTTACAAATTAATGTTACCATCATTAGTAATGACATTAACCTATCAAATGTGATCTTAATAATAAAAAATGTTGAACAATTAATTAGTAAATGTATCAGTGACAAGAACGAGAATAATAAATAATAATTACTATGTAATAACAGATAGAACTTCACCCTGCAAGTTCTATTTAATATCTTGTTACAGTCTCTATGAATGAATAATATTTAGATTGTCTGCATTTAAATACGTTTGTTGTTTTCCATTTCTTTAATAAATAGTTTTCAATTTAACTGTCACTAGCGCTGTTAGACTGACAACTAATAACTGGTGATAGCTCAGTCGTTTGTTTTCAAGTTCTGCTAAACCATTTTCGCAAGAAATTAAATGGCCTTAGTTGACTGCACCAAAAAAGCAGTAGATATCTCAAAAACTAGAAGAGATAGGTATAGGGAACCATGGTACCGTTCGAAAGATAATGAAATTGTGCATCAGACTACGTCGAAACATACAGGGTGTTCCATTTGAAAATACCAACTTATGATGATTTGAAGTTAACTAAACTCAGCATTAAATTTCCACCACCCTGTATGCAATTAAGCCACTTTGAAAATATGGATGGGAAGCTTAGGGGTCCAGCTATCTCTCGTGTGAATATGGTTCCTATATCTTTCTTGCTGAGTATGTACGTTGAGTGTTAAAAACATCCTATTTTATTTACCTGCTATGTTTCAACGCTGTTTTTAAACATGACTAAAGCCGAAATACAACAGTTACAGAAAATACAAAATAAGGCAATGAGAATAATAATTCAGTGTAACAGATATGCGCCAATCAGGGATATGTTAAATGTGTTAAATTTCATGAGCGTGGCACAAAAAATAAGATACAGAGCCTTAGATTTTGTCTATAAAATTAAAAATGGTATGGCCCCAAAATATTTAATAGATAAGTTAAGATGGGTGAATGAGGTTCATTCGTATAATACTAGGCAACGAGACAATTTTTATATAGAAGGAACAACATCGTCTAGAACGTTTAGTTCTTTTTTCTGCACGGGCCTATTGCTTTATAATGGTTTGCCCGTTGTACTAAGGGAATGTAAAAATTATAAAACTTTCAAAAAAGAATTGATCCTGTACATTAAAGAAAATGTAAATATTTAATGTGTACATCTAAAATAAATTACAATTGTATTATTGCTTTAAAACTGTAAAGAGGTCATATTTTTGTTGATGTATGTACATGTATGATAATAGCAATGCTATAATAAACACTTATTATTATTATTATTAAACTTAATTTCATAGCATGTCTCTAGAATGTAAGCTGAGGTAAGTACTATAAATTGAGAACGTTTTCATGTAATTTTGATTTCTTGGACTACGCCTTTTAATAAATGGAAGTAAAATAAAAAGTAAAGTAAAATAATAATGTGATATACACTTTTACCAGAGAATGAGTATTAAGAAAAAGTTGAATCACCGTAGAAAATACGTGTAAAATGTTATATGGGCTTTTGCTACATTTTATGAAATTGTAATTAAGTTTCAGGAAACCACAGTTACAAACTGTAGCTCTTTAAATGTGAAAAAAACTAAGAAACAAAAGAGTGAATCTAACCATTTGTAATTCATTCTTTTCCATTTTTCTTTATAATGGTTTTATTAAGACCACCTTTTTGAAAGGAGAGGACGTCAAATTTCTTTCCTAAGTCGTACCGATTTTTTGATACTTTTGATACAAATTCCTGATAAATTATATTTGGAACTCAATTTGTTTCACAACTTTTTCTTTACCTATGTAGTTACATAATCAGAATTTTCAATGCTCGAGGAAAGTTTTCCGAAATAAATTTAAAGAAAAAATTAAGCAATTATATCATATAAAGTGTGTAAGTAATTCGGCTCGTCTAGTCTAAGTCTAAGTAGTTGTAAACGTATCCTAATGTTTCGCGGTTCTATCAATGCCTGAAGTTGTATGAAAGTTTAAGTGTATCCTTGTGTGTTCTTGATGTTTGCATAATTTACAAAAGTTTCAACACAATGACTTGGAAAGTGAAAGACTTGAAACTGTTTAAGTAGTGCCTCAAGTGGCATCTTTTGAACTTTCATATTTGAAGGGCCTTTATACTCCCCAATTAATGAGCAAATTCAAATTGTTGATAATTCACGCGCGTATAGTTTTGATGATGTTACCGTGTTCATTATACAGTAGACAAAAATGGACGATAGTTTCTTTTACAATTTCAAAGACATTTATTTAGGTAGCATGTTGCATTTCAGATTTTGTAAAGACTCTCATACGATGTGTGGGTGGATGGAGTACCCGGTTGTACATACTACACCAACCTACATGAACGTTGCATAATCTACAAGCTCGTGTTGTATTTCAAACAGATCTCGTTTGCTCATTTTTTTTGCCCGTGAACTATCTTTCCTTGCGCTTTACCATTTAACTGTTGAACCTTTTTCCCTGTTAAATGTTTGGCATAAAAACAGCTAGCAAAACAGGAATACCCAAGACGTGTTAATTTTTCATTAGTTTTCTTTATTTCGGGAAAGGAGTTGTTTTTTTATTATTATGTACCTATAAATGTAAATATAAAGAGTCAAGAGGTTATGTGGGCCCCAAAACCCTTACGATGGTATAGATTTAACAGAAAATAGTGTGGAAATTTTAGGGTTAAGAGCCACCACAAAAAATGGCAATACTTTTACCATTTACACCGTTCCGAAATTTCCCATGATGTTAGATTTAAATGGTTCTACATAACCTATCAATCACTATCGTTTCATTTTTTGTAATCGAAATCACGTGCTCAACTGATCGTATTAATGTTGTTACCAAAATATGCTAGTATTTTAATTTTACTATGGAGACCTAAGCAATTGAAGAAACTTTACTTTGAACAAACATTTGCGATATAGTGCCCTTAACTGCAGATAATTGAGGGTAAATATGTATATCATTTGAAAATTAAGAAACGGCGGAGTACGCACACTATGAACTTTCAAACGTTAATTTTTTTTTAAATGAACAAGTCGTACTGACAATAATTATTATATTTTGGTGACAATAAGTTGACATCCACTTATCACTAGGAACACCATGAACTTTGTCCTGAATGTAACACAATACTTTCGCAAAGTTTTTCGCACACTTTGACGAATTACCCTCGGTACAGTGGCACAACCGTAAAGTGTAATATTACAAAATTGCTGAAGGTTTGCCATAATTGCAATAAAAAAAACCTAATGAGATTTATTAGATAAACTCAGATTTTCCCAAATATTTAATTAATTCAACCATTTGTCCACATAAACCACGCCTTGGGTCTCGCTCCGTTTAACAATGACAAAGCTCAACCGATTGAAAATAACAAGTACTTAACAAGATAAAATTATTTGAGAAGCGAATAAAGATGTCAAACCCCCATAAAAGCTTTTATAGTTGCCACAGTGATCCCCTGATTTGTTTGTTGTTTGAAGTAGAGGAAAATGGTGAAGTAGATCCAAATGGAACAAAACGAGAACTTTGATATCAATTACAGAGTATGAAATAGGTAGGTACCTACTTTTAGGAATATAACCGTTACCACGCTTATTGACGCATTCTGTAATAATTATTAACGTTCTTTCAACGAAACCGATTGCGCTTCACAAGCACAATTGAGTTTGGCCAGTAATTAATTTTCCGGGACCTTCAAAATGCCTATTCTTAAGCTCCATTTACACGACTATTATAGTTCGCTTGTATTACAAATTTCCTGACATACAAATTATACTTACCGTTTTTCACTACGGGTGAACGAATTTAAGAGAATTGAAGCTTAAATTGTGCTATAAAAAGACATTCCAACTGAAACAAAAAATTGCAGTTACTATTTAAGTTTAATTGAGCTTCTACATGGTAAAAGACATGCAGCCTCATTTTCTTTTCAATGTGTAACAACGTTATAGACAGCGTTCATCAATAACATGATTGTGGTCCTAAACTTGCCCTAAGATAAAATTGAATTATAAACGATAAACTACAAAATTTTGTAAGGTACGTATTAAATCTGAGAATATCGAAAATTCAGAGTATGATTAGAACGCTAATGGATTTTTAATTTTTTATTAGGGCATTTTAAACTGACTTAACGTGTAAGTAGGTATACCTACCGCCAAACAGGCCGGCATTATTTATGTTTAAGTTAAACCTTTTAAATAATTATTGAAACAGCGGAATTTTGCATTGTCAAAGTGAAACTGGTCGAACAACGATTACAATTCAATGGTTTATAATTCTATTTCGTCTTAAAGAATAAAAACGCTGGCGTAGAATTTAGAAATGTGCGAACGATTGAATTGGATCTGTAAATCGTTTGGGCTTTATTGCCATTTTATTGACAGGAATAATTTATTTAGGAACGAAGATATAGGGCTTTTTTGGCATTCTTATATTATAAAAGCTTACTTAATCTGTGTGTATATTTCGTTACGAGAACGATAAAGATAGGATGATTATATTAAAATAACTGGGAGCCGAAAATAAATCTTTGTTTTAATAATAATTAATTTAAATTGTCTTGACAATTATACATATTTCGCAACCTTAAATTCTACTTAGCATAAAAATGAAGCGAGATTGATAATTTTGATGTGCAGTGAAACCGTTGACGGAGAATTTATTTTGTGTTATGCTTCTTGCCTGTTTACATTCAGACAATAAAAGTGTTTTGCGTTTTGGTTTCTACTGCAAACTTCTGTTCGAGGTTTGTTTACTTTGTAGTCACAAAATTCAATTATGAGCCAAAGGGATTTCAATAATTTTACAAGCGGCCCGTTTGTAAGCTTTTACCACACTTCTCCAAAGTAATTAAAACAATCCACAAATAAAAATTTGTTATTTCCGGATGTACGCTTGTTACGCAAAAAATATTAAAAGTAATCTAGACATACCATAACATGTGAGGGTTAACACAAAAAAATTTAATGTTTATTCGAATGTGGTTTTCGCATTTTCGAACAAATGCTTTTATTTTGTCAGAACATTTCAGAAGTCGACTCCCTGATGACGTGATAACAATATTCTATGTAAAATATTCGTTTTGTTTCAAGTAACTTACTAAACATTTCACCCCTAACTTACAAGCAGCTTTGGTAGGTACCTTTTTTAACTATCAAATGCTTGCAACGCACATGGGAAAGGTTTCAAATTGTTTCATTGTATTCTGACTTTATACATACCTGAAAACAACCTGTAAAAGTTATGGAGTGCTAGCAATTATAATACAATTATTATCTAATTTGGGACATATATATCCCTTTTATCATTATCCATGGGAGGTATATGTCCCACTAGGATTATAAAATTACATGCTTTATTTATTCAATGATCATTTTATTCTGATGCATAAAATAGTGGGGATATACAGTGCAGTAAGAAGACAGAAACATACGATATTTCGACCGCACGGCACCAAAAACATGCGATGGGACATATAAAGGCGCGAAAGGGTTAAGCCGCTAAAAAGGCTCTGTTTGTGAAATTAAGGTGCGATTTAATAAAATTAATACAAAGGGTGTTCAAATGGAAAAGTACGCAATGACACTGTATAAATGAAAACTTTATCCAAAGTATAGACCATAGGACAGAATACACAATCATCCCATTGATTAACGAGCCGAAGGATTCCGTGTTCCCAGAATTCCTGTGGGCGTGACAAGACCCAGTCCTTCACAGCGCCCTTGAGTTCGTCGTCCGAGTTGTTCAGATGTTTTTTCAGGAGACCAAACACCTGGAAATCACAGGGTGACATGTCCGGGCTGTAGGGTGGATGGTCCAGGTGCTCCCACTTGAGCGTGGCCAGTTCCGCGTGTGTGATCCTGCAGACGTGACCACGCCCTCCGTGAGCAGCCCCAGTGTTTTGTTCTTGATCGACCTGCGTAGTGTTCATAGTGTCCAACAATGCACATTGGAGTTATGGTTCTTCTGTGCTCTAGGAATAGTGGATCTTGGACGCCGAAAAAGACGGTGAGCTACACCTTGCCTGCTGACACCACGCCACCGTGTTTGTACCTAAACAGACTACCTTGGCGTTCTTATCTATCGGCTGTCTTTCATAACGCTAAAACAGCATAAGTAATGCTCATCGTTAATCCAGTAGGACTAGATTGTATAATAGGTTGCTATTGTGAGGGTGGGTGTTCTTTAAATTTAGATCAAGTTAGTTTTAGTTACCTAATTATGTTTTATAGAAAGTTTTATTCTTATTCTTTAAAAAGTAACTGTGAAGATTTGTTTTTTATTTCTGTTTTATCATTATCTCGTATTTATATATAAATAAATAGAATATTTTTATTTAAGCTTCCACGAAGTATTTTATTTGTAACATAACAATATTCATTTTTGGTTTATTCGTGTTTTTTTATTTTTATTTTATTGTTTACTTGAGAAAGGAAAAAGAGTCTTCTCCGAAACGTTGTACGTTGAAAATAATCCAAATCAGTCAGTTACTTATATTGGACCTACAACCAGAAGTCGATCTTCTAAAAATAGTTAATTTTTGTTTGTTATTATAGTTACCTTATTTCATATTTCATTTATACGTTGTCATTTTTATTTTATTGTTTTCTTGAGAAACGAGAAAGAGTCTTCTCCGAAACGTTGTACGTTGAAAATAAAAAAACACGAATAAACCAAAAATGAATATTGTTACAAATAAATAAAATAGTGCTGACATTCGAAATATTCGAGATAAGTTGGAAGTGGGAGATATACGAGAAGTTTATGATGGTTAATGCGAGAGTTTATCGTTGTAAAAGGGGTGTATTGCAGTTATATATACCAGAAGCTTTAAGGATCGAGTTAGTGTGCGAAACGTATAAAACGTTAATGCATGCTGGAATAGAAAAAACTGTAAAGAAGCTGAAAGAAACTTATTATTTTCCGAAAATGAATTCCGAAAAAGATGAAAACAGAAAGAAAATGAAGCAAACATATGATAAGAAACGCAAGGAAGCTCCTAAATACAAAAAGTTGGACCTTGTAATGGTACGGTCTGAAGTTCCAAGCACTGGAACTAGCAGAAAGTTAATGCCCAAATACCGTGGTCCCTATGAAGGCATTAGACAAAGACCGCTATTTGGTGCAAGGCATTGAAGGAGAATAACAGAGTGAACGACTATATAAAGCAGTGATTAGTGTGGATAGATTAAAATGAATGAAAAGTGATGTTTGAAAGAGGAAAGTGTTTTATATTAACCTTCATTTATATGTGTTTTGTCAAGCGGTATATGATTATTTTTGTTTAGCATAATATATTTTTGTTGTACGTACATACTAATATTGTACTAATGACGAGGACATAATTACTTTTCAGGTTGGCCGAACTGTTATGATTTTTATTTTTAAATTTATTGCTAAGGTAAAGATGGGATATTATGCAGTATGAGGGCGGATAGAAGCGTGCAATTAATAAATGTTATTTTTATTAACGTGTTTCCTACAGTTTCCTTATAGTTTGTAACACTTATATGAATTTTCTCCGAGTGGAGGCACAGAAATCTGTCGAATGTATTGCAATGTTATAGTTATAGGAAGGGTATAATTTCACAACATTTTATATAAAATTATAAAAGGTAAAAACTAGTATAAAATCAATATGAACTTCTCGCTGTTCTCATATCACACATACATATGGATACATAGGAAATGTTATGGGTGCAGCAATTTGCCAGGAAGCAATGTATTGTAGATGCAATGTGGCATTATCCTGTCTGCTATTAAAAAAAAATGATGTTCACTTTGATTACAGTATTACCCTTGTTTAAACAAGGGTATTACGTAGAAAAGTAATAAAATATCCACTCTTCATGATAAAAGGTAGCTTCGACCGCAAGTGTGTAACGTTAACAGTGTTTAATAGTAATATCGCTGTAGTGCACAGTTCAAGTTCAGTTGTGCCTATAAAATTGATTGCTATCGTGTAGTATTAACGAACAAGAACAGTATACAGCTGAAAATGAAAGGTACATGCGCTGTTTTACGATTTAGTATCTGTATATATTTTCCATTCACTTCAAAATTCTGCTGATGGGATATCAATATAAGCGAAATTGTCCTTGACCGTACCCGCGATGTAAGATAAGCGACCCTTTTAATGATTATTTTGGTAATACATTAGCCGTATAATTAGGGAAACATGGGAAGGTCATTAACTCATTACCAACATATCTCTCGACGCGACGTATATTTTACGGCGTCCTTTTCGTATTTGTTTCATGAAAAACTGTTAAGTTCGGTTTGTTACACATAATTGTGGTTTGCAAATTTAATTTCAATTTTCGGTAATATAGGTAAGTCCTACGGACGGAACCACGTATTCGTTGCATATAGATATGTAGTAAATTCGTATTGCTTTATTCTCCCAATGGATTTGTGGGGAAATAACTGCGGTGATTTCGTTCATTGTAAAGGTGATGACCTTTCGGGGGAATAGAATGCTTTTGAATTAGTTGAGCAAAAGCGCACTTTAAAGGATTAAGTTAGAGTAATTGAAAAGTTGTTGCGTCGTAGGAGTGTCACTTGAAGTAGCAAGTAAACAAACCTAGATTTGCATGTAACAAGTAACTTCGCATTAGTCTTCAGCAGATTTTATTGCAGTAGACGTCTTAGAAGCTTTTTCGTAATGATCAAGTCTGTCTGAGGCGAAGTTATCTATCCTTCACATATTTATTCTGATGTGAAAAGTTTCCCGTAACAAAACTGCACGTCCTGAATAATTTTAACAATACTAATGCTTTCGATTTGTAACGTTAGAAAATGCATCATGAGTACATTTATATTATTTGAGGAAGGTAAGTGAATACTACATACTGTCCCTATTCGAATATTTATCGCACAGTGTTCTGCAATATATTATGTCTTACCTTTAACATTAACAAACACCCTTTCGTGCTACAGAAAATTCAAAGGAAAAAGTGCACCATAACTATTTAATTCGTCTATTTGAGAATTAGTTCGTGATTAATTATTTATTTAAATATACATATTTAATAGCAAATATGCGTCTTTCAAAGTTATTTTTGACTGTAGGTATATTTTTTGTCGCTACTTTTCGATTCAATTCGCAAATTTTATGGTAAATAAACAAAGTTGAAACTCTATATGAATTACTTGAACACAAATGGCGAATTTTTGCAATCCATGCTCATAAAACCATTTAGTATATTAATAGGCTAATCAATAAATGAAATAAGATTAACACTAATAGGAGAACGTTACTTGTCAGGGATTCTATTCAATGGAGTCAAGAACATCTTTAATATCGTAAGTGATTGATGTTTCAATATTTTCTCATATTTCAATGTAAACTTCAAAAAGTGTCTAAAACGTAAATATATAATATACATATAACTTGTAAGAATATTCATTTGTGGTTCATGAACCAAAAATGAATATTCACTTATAATTGCACAAGAGGTTTGTATTTTACCGAGTAAATTTGGGTTGTTTAATAAGAATCTGTTGCCTAGCAATTAGACGAGAAAAACTGTCAACCAATAAAAATGCTCCACCTTCGGTGTCGCATTTTTATTGGTTGACAGTTTTTCGAGTCAAATTGCTAAAGGAAACAGATTAGAATTTAAACAACACAAATTTACTTGGTATAAATACAAATCTCGAGTGTAATTCGGCAGGACAATTTAACGAACAAGAAATTTAGAAATCCGTTCGTAACTTTACCAAATGGACTCATTCTTAAAATAACACAAACATCATGCAATAAATTATTCGCAAATGTCAAACTATGTATTTATACGGCGGGCACGGATACTGCGATAGTTGATTAGAATTTGAAAGTGAAAAAACCACTAGTGCATTTGTCGCTGTAAAAGTGACAATTGTACTACGGCTAATGGGATTTTTTATACATGAGTTAAATTGTTTTACAAATAAAATACTTCGTGGAAGCTTGAATGAAAACATACATATAACGTATATATAATATATGTATAATATTGACGTAGTAGCTTTCCACTCAAGCGTTTTTTGGTGAACTTTTCAAAAAGACATCGTTTTCGAAATACGTCACATATAATTTTTATAATCATAACATATAAATCTTTATTGTCTTTTGTAACAATTCAATTTTGACAATAATTCTTATTCTCCTCATACTTAACTTAGTTATACCCTTTCCCCATTCCTATTTACAACTCGCCCTCCCTCTCCTCCTCCTTTCCCACTATCCTTCTTCTTCTTTCCCCCCCTTTCGCCATCCAATCTATTCCTTCCTGTCCTGCTCCTAAAATTTTCCTCCAGCCTCTTTCCTCTTCTCTCAGCTCCACACACTCTTCCAACATATGTCCCACACACACATCTCTCTGCCGCTGTTCAGAGATCTTAACATTCTACTCTTAAGGTGTCTATTTTTTAATAAAATACTTAACGATCTTCTGAATGGGAATGGAGCCGAGGGTAGTGAAATCTCCAGACTGGCACTGAGCCAAGGGAAAAGTCAGAGGAAACTCATTTTGCCTAAACCCAGAGTCTCGAATATTTTTCAGTTGTATGTTTCATTAGCTTGGAGTAAATATTTTAAATAAACACATATATTAATTTATTTCTTTTTACTAAAATTTTTTTTAGAAATGGGGGCTCCCTATCTAATGAGTCCCGGGGCTGTAGCCCCCCGTTAATCCGGCGCTGCCTCTTGGACCTTTAAATTACGTACATATTAAGAGATTCTTTTTACCGCATTTATTATTTTTTGCTATTGAATTAATTTTTAACAATCTTTGTAGATTTATTTACTGTGACTTAGGGAAGGAATCGCATTGGATTGGAATGGAAGGAATATTAAATATGGTCTAAATCAATGGAAAATATATTACAGCTCACTTTAAAACTATTTCAATTTCTCTTGTTTTAATTACAGAAAATGGTAATCATACCCTGGATGCACACTGTTATTATCAACCCACCTGAGCTGTCAGCAATCCAAGTGAAAATATAATCGATCGTAATATATTTTCTTAGTTACACGTTTAAAATCATCAGATTCAATATACGTACTATCTAGCTCTTAGATTAATTATCTTTCTTGTATATTGTAGTCGTCAATTATCGCTGATAGTAATTATGAAACAAAGTTATAATTAGAGTAATTACTAGATTAGAGCCAGAAGGATAGTTTGGTACTTGATTTCAATATAACCTTGAGATACTTCAAATCTTTAGATAATTGCACTAATTTCTAGAAACTTTCCGAGTTCTATGAGACACGTGTTGGTTGTTAGAGTTACATGCGTTATTTCCCGGCCTACACAAATTGTGTACTTTACATAACGTAATAGTTTGTTATTCCCTTAACTGTAATTCACATTCATTCGATTTATAACGAGGTCTATTTATAACGAAATCTATTTATAACGTAGGCGTAAATGTCTAATTCACCCTTGCGTTACATAGGAACATTTTGTACGTGTAACATCCACTTTCTCATTTAAAATACTTCTAAAGAAGAAATAATAATAATATAAAATAGAATAGAAATAAAAACTTAATAGGCATTCGGGATATTTTTAGACCACTTTCATTGTTGTGCTACGTACTACCATTAAATCTTTCCTAGGAAACAGATATTTAAGACAGTCATGCAAAAATTTAGCCAGTTAAATAGATAACTGTAGTTATAGGTGAAAATAAAAAAAGCCACTACATGAAAGAATCAGAAAACCTAATTGACCTTCCGTTTCCAATAGCGATCTGTTTACTAATCCACAGCTGTTGCTTAAAGAAACCAAAAGCAGTTTAAATTAACCTTTGGAAGTTGATAATGATCTTGGTTTTCGAATATCTTTTCTTGCCAAAAATGGGTGGTATATCAAGGGTAACGAGACGAAGAGGATTACAAACAACGTCGTGCTAAAGAGCGACAGAAAATGCAACATTTTGGAAATCACAAAAATTAATCTTTGTTAATTTATACGATTAGGGAGCTTGATGTCCACATAACAAAGATTACTTGAAGACAAATAAATTAAAAAATATTATGTTGGTTTTACAATAAACTTATTCATTATAGCACGAAATATTCAGTAGGTACTTTGAAGCAGAATATAAATGTTATAGCTTCTAGCTTTAACACTTCACGATTACATTTTTCTTTATCAAGGTTAAAATAGTGTAAATAAAGCTATTTGTAAAATGAATGTAGAGAGAAACTCTAAGTAATGACAAACTCAACTAAACTAGAACTTTTGGCAACGCTTTCAGTCTAAAAATGAGGACACTACGTTTGAGAAATTTCCATCCATTTCAAGATCATTCACAACTTTCATTCAGAACTATAAGCGGCGTAGCAAAAAAAATACGCCAAAAAGTCGCTCATAATAATCAGCTAACTAACTTCGCTAATTTCCTTAATATGGTATTCATCACGTTTTACTAAAGTTGGCGTCAACGACCCCGTAAAATTTAATAAAGGGTAATTACTCTAACGTAATGTTAAACTTATTTCCTTTGTACTTTCCTCGATCCGTTTTAAATGTCGTAATTTCTCTTAAATGTAAACGTGTTTCGTATTCTCTTTCAAAAAGTCGATTAGTTTTACATCCACAGGATGGCTAAAACTGGTGTAGAATATTAAGGATATGGGATGGCATACCTTAATGCAGGTGTTAATAATGAAACATATGTTTGGTTGAAGTGTTATTGACTTTACAAGCACGTTTCCAGGTCACAGTTTAATTACAAGACTGCAAAGGCTGAATATGTTGAGGACGAGTAATATCTTATTATGTCCTTGCCTTGCAAATCTGACGTTTTGCAAGGATATAAAGTTATAGATTATTCCTCATCACACCCATCTACCTTCCTACCGTAATTGAAATCCGTTTATTATCAAAATTACCTTTAGTTCTACCTTCCAAGCTCATAATTTTCTTATATGGTAAATCTTCGAGAAGCGTACTTTTCCACCAACTTCCACTGTTAGAACTTCATAAAATATTAATGAAATCCATTGGGTGGTTATAAAAGTACAATGTGGTGTTGAATAATATAACGAAGAATTAAAAACACAAATTACCTAATATATTATGAATATGTTCCCTGTATAAGGTAGCTTATATTTTGTGTACTCAGATTACATCTTGGTTGTAGAGTATGATGATGACCAGTATAGCTGAACTAGGTCGAACGTAGCCCATTTAACTTCGCATTATATTTTAAATCATCGAATAAAATTAAACACTGGGGTGGTTTCGTGTGTCTAATATATTTTTCAAAAAATTCTTCAAGAATTTGCATTTCCTCCACACTGCCTTCATTTTTTAAATCACAAGAACGTGGGTACGATAGATTTTCTTCATATAATCTGTGGGGACGTAGGTGGATATATTCATTTAGGAAGATGACGACAATGCTATTTGAAACTCTCTTTCTGTGCGATTGATCGATGATTGATGTCGATAAGAAAGGTGCCCTACCAGTGATATGATCGGAGATTGAATTAATAGCTTTGTTTTCTCGGAATGGTATGAATTTCAAGCCTTATTTAAAATTCTAGTTATTTAAAACGTAAAGGATAATATACATATTATATCATATCGTGAAATTTTAATTTCAGAATGAAATTAATGAAGCAAATCCGTAAATTATTTAAATTTATGAAGCTTATGAAATTTACAATTCTAATATGTAGTGTAGGTAGGTGCATTATCCATCTATACTCTTGTGCAATAATAATTCTCAGACATTATGCCCCACGCTATAAAATTAGCACTAATAGTTTCATAAAAATAAATAACTCTGACAACTGACTGTTTTATATCTTTGAAGCTTTAGTGCTTTACTTCTTAAGAGAGTAAATATTTAATCACTTTTGCTACAAATGTACAATTTCTCACATTTCTCATTTACAAAACATTAAAAGCGTGCATTGTAAATATATATTACTTACAGTGTTTTCATAAACGAAAGCCGCTCTCAGAATACACTATACGCTATTACATTGTTTTATATTGCGTTACTGCTCTGTAATAGAACGGATACGTAGCGTATGTTCAATATAGGCGGAATATTAAATCCCACAATCTGTGCTATTAGATATCGTTGACTTGAATTCATTCCAGAATATTGAACATGAAGCGAGATGTTTGCCATTCTTTCGATTTATAAAATTTATCTTTCTGCTCGAACATGGATATTAAAACCGTTGTTTGTGTTTACCTTCTACGTGGCGTATTTTCATTCATACATGTAAAAAGTTTGTATGCACATGGGCGCCGGAAAGGGAGGGGGGCCAAAGGAGGGAGTTTGTTCCTCTCTGAATACAAATTGGGAATATAAATTAAACTAAATGATACTACTATAGAAGTAAAAATGCAAGGCCTCTGACTTTAAGTGGTCATAACGAAAAAACTGAGGGGTGAAATTTCTTCATTTTTGTGCAGTACATTAGTCATTTATATATGTTTAACATGTGTAAAAATCAAAGTGGGAGAATCAGTTGTTTAACTTTTATTTTAATTAACAGCAATAAAAACGCTGTATTTAGTATTTTCCTGGCTGACGGTCAGATTTAACTTATCATAAAATTGTTATTGTTTCATAAATTGTTACCAAATTTACTCAAATCGAGCTGCATTATTCCTTTATTGAAAACAAAATTTGTTTTCTTGTAATTCAACGTAAATGTTATAATTATCGCGAAAGAAAGACGCACATATTCCCGCGAGAGGTAATCTATCACATCGTAAATCATGAGCGGCAAACACAACAATGTGATTATTCTTTAGCATTGTACAAAACCATGCGCTTCATAGTAATAGTGTACGACACCATCTTCCACCCCGTACTGCACTTCGCCGCGCGAACGCAGGCATCCATCCTTTTTTCCAAATTTCTTTTAAACAAAACATGTATACATGGCATTATTTTTGTGAATTGTGTTAGACCACAATATAATTGCTTTAACCTTGTTATGTTACTGTCAATATTATTAATATTGAACGTTCAGGTACTGAGTTACACAAGATGTCGTTTTTTCATTATAGTTTTAAGACTAATAAACCAATTGGCCTTAAAAGCATCTCACACCGACAAAAAAGTATACACTCAAATATATAAGTACATATCTACCACTCAGTTTCAATAATATAACCGTAATTAATTTTTAAAGTCGAGCGCTTGTGCGATTTCAGTCATAATTAGCGCTTTTTCGCACATACATTAATACAGAAAATTAACGATGTGTTGCAAAAATCTATTTGATTAAAGTATGATTGCTAATTACTGAGATATAAGCGTCTAAATTCAGAGGCCTTGCATTTTTACTCCGATAGTAGTTCAATTTATTTTGTTTTTTTTACAAGAATTGTGTCATTTTTCGTCCGAGTTTAAGAAGAAGAGTTTTTGAGTCGTTCGTAATAACATTTTATAAAAACTTCAAGGACTATCGGGAGAACGCGAAAAAGCATATGGCTTCGAATTTTCGAAAAATTATTGAGGCCAAAAGTACTCGTATCACTGAACAACTGAACAGTTAAAAAAAAATTGAATCAAAATAGATGAAAACTTATTCCCATAATTTCAACAATAATGTACTGTGGGATGCACGATTTGTTGCTTCATGGTAAATCATTAGGAAATTTTGATAACCTTTTGAATTTCAGAATAGAATGTGACGATACTGTATTGGGTGAACGTTTAAAAAATTGTTTCAATTTCTAAGATCGAGCAACTTTCTGTATAGGAGTAAGGTTCGTTGTAAAGGCAACGCTTCTGTCTACTAAAAATCATGTACAAATTAGTTTATCCGTGTAAAGATCACAGAAGTGACGCTGAAAAATGTTTCGAAGATATTTTCCAAAAATGCAAAACAAATTCGATATTACAGTAAAATTTCCCAGCTTAGCAGATAAACAAACTCAAATATCCATTTTTGTTCCCTAATCTAGATTCGATTTTCTCAAGAGGCAAAGGAGGCGCATTTGCACTTTCACTTTTGCATCCCCAGTTGTTAATTGAAAAAATATAATTCCAACATTTCAAAAATATACGATATAGAAAATTCTGAAGTTGAAGTAGGAACGTGGAAGTAAATGCGTATCCAGAAAAGTTATTATAATGAGAATGGAAGTTGGAACTTGTTGAACTGTGATTTATTCCGGCGTAAAAAAAATTTTCTGGCTCTGCCTCAAATAACAAGTATTGAAAGATTATTTTACTTTGAAGTTGCGGTTCAGTATGTGTGAAGAGAGGTTGACTGGGCTTTGATGCGCTCAGTGTGCATAGATTCTTTGTTAAAAAAGATAAAGAATGTTTACTATTATTAATTAGTGAACATGTTCAAGTTAAAATTAGGACTTCTGGGGCTCATGTGTATGCAGTATGACCTGTGTGTGAAAAAGGATCCAACTTATTTCAGTATTTCAATGTTGTAAAGGCTAGAAAGGAATACTAGAGTGTTTGTTCTTTTCTGAATTACAATACTAATTTCATACCATTTTTTTATGCATATGAGAATTATCGTGTAGATGAGTGGCTTTAGTAGTATCCATGTTATATAATCGTGTGCTAGATAAAACACTGTAACCGTGTAAAAAACATTTCTCGCAGCGTTCATAGTTCAAGACCCAAGTATATACCAAAATACCTGTCGTTTGAACCAACCCTCTACAAACCACTGAATACTTGCATCTACTTTGAAAGACCTACGTAACTTAGAACTGAGATAATTTCCACAATATTTGAACTGTAAAGTTTAGCAGACATTAATAATAATTTATTAAAATTAAGATTCTATGTGAATGGTTCAGAAATGAACTTTCTCGCACAATGTAAATATAAAATTGTTAATTAAATTTAAGTACATTGAAGAACAACTTCACGTTCGTATAAGGATGTGCATTTAAAATCATATTTCATTCAGTTGTGTGAAATGGAAAAAGGATCAATTGCTTGTGTAAATGTGTGGTTATACACCAGGCGTAGAGGTCAGAAAATAAGCATGGTACTCGTACAATTTTGTCTACATTTGGAAACGCAATTATAAGAACAAATTTTCCGCATTGATGAAAAGTGTGTGAAATTCTATACAATTAAGAAAGTATGGCCCGAATATCAACTCTTCTTAAGTTGCTGTACAGGGTGACCAAATTTCGATGTTTTAATAGGGAATCGTATGAAAAAATGAACCTGGCATTCTCTACCTCATTTTTTGAGAAAAACTCAATGGTGCATTTCAAATTTGGCTAACGTCATTTGTTTTTGAGTTATGGCTAAAAATTCAGATTTTCGAGTTTTCATTTTATGGCCATATCTCGCTTACTTATGAAAATAGAAAAAAATAATTTTTAAGTTCTTCAGCTATGTGGGGTCAAATTATTCATTTTTATCGCTTTTGAGCAAAAAATAGTTTTTTAGGACATAGGTAATGTTTTATTCAAAGCAAGTTATAATAATTATTTAAAAAAATAATTCTATTTTTGTAAATTGTAAACGATTAAAAGAAAATCTCATACATCATGGGACTTTTAACAAACCAAGAACAAAAAATTAGAGAAGATACTGAGGAAGTTCCTGTCAATGTTATCGGAATTGTAACTGCAAATCCTTCGATTTCAAGCCTTCAAATTTAGGCCGAGTCTGGTATACGAAGAAGTCGAACATTGTCAGTTCTAAAAAGATACAAATTAAGACCATATAAACTCGGCAGTACGGTAGAATGTATAGTCACAATCCATGCAGGTATTGACAGTTAAGCAACTCGCGCTCTGGTCAGTACTTGGATGGGTTGATTCTGTGTTTAAATTAATTGCTACTTAGCGATTTATCGTTACTTAGCAATTAATTTCATTTTAGCACCTGATGATGATAATCACACGCATTATCGAAACATGTCGTTGTTAACTAGTATCTTAAACTAGCAATTTTTCGAAATTTTATAATCTCATCTTTCATATCATAATAAACAAGTACATGGGGAAGGTTTTGTGATACTTACTTCATGGATATGCGTTCCATATAATAAAATACAACTTTATGCTATAACTCGAATTTCAAGAATATTTTTAAAGAATTGACTACGCCACTGTATTCTTATCAAAAATGTGCTTCAAGAACGTGGAAATTGTTTTTTTCTATTTTCATAAATAAGCGAGATATGGCCATAAAATTAAAACTGGAAAATCTGAATTTTTGCCCATAACTCCAAAACAAAAGACGTTAGCCAAATTTGAAATGCATCAATGCGTTTTTCACAAAAAAAATAGCTCCAGGATGCGAGGATTATTTTTTCATACAAACTATAGTTTACGAGATTGCCTATTTATACATCGAAATTTGGCCACCCTGTACTGTAGTATAATTGCATATACATGGCGTGTCCCTATAGCGGAGCAGGACGTTTGGGCGCCGGCGGTTGGGCGCCGGCGATTGGGCGACGGCGTTTGGGCGCCAGGCGTTTGGGCGCCGGGCGTTTGGGCGCCGGGCGTTTCGGCGCCGTAATTATGTTATGCAAGAAAATTTTACTAACGCACTTTCAAAACGCTACTTTACATCGGGACAGGACTTTTGAAACTAGAACGAATGCTAACCTAAGCGTAGATTGATGCGAGGTTAAAGGTAGGTTTAGTATATTTTTTTTCAATTGAAACAAAAACGGGAATGTAAAACTAAAGATTTGGCGCCCAAACGTCCGGCGGTAAATAGTCTGGCGCCCAAACGCCCGGCGCCCAAACGCCCGGTGCCGAAATGCCTGGCGCCCAAACGCCGTCGCCCAAACGCCGGCGCCCAATCGCCGGCGCCCAAATGTCGCGTACCGCCCTATAGAGTCTACTGCAACCAAATTTTCGTGCAAATACTAGTCAACTGTATTTATTTTAACATAATGTAGATAGTACGACACAAAAGTAGTCTAAGTCTTTCCACCAGTATAACATTTTGAATAAAAAACTTACGTTCCACATTAACTACAATCAAGTGTTAGTGCTTACTGCACAAATGATAACAACACCTTTAATAACTTAATAATGACAATTTTGATTCAGAGAATAACATTTAATAACCTACTGTAAGGAGACTTTCACCTTCTTCTCCAACCACATCTAGTCCAAAATATTAGATGTAAATGCGTGATATATCATGTTAAAGGGCATAAAATCAATCATTTATATGAAAGTTCGTAAACGAGAGACAGAAATGTATTAATACAGTGATTTAATTTCCTATACATTTGATCACATTTTCAATTTGTACTCCATTGTTATTTTAAGAATTCCGCGATAATATGCTAGACACAAAGGGAAAGTTATTATTCCTCTATCATTTTGTTTTTATGTTTTCATGTTTATTCTTATCTGTGCCATCATTTAAAACTCAAATGTGAAAACAAAGCAGTTTCAATGTACAGGGTGGTCAAACGTTTAACATAAATAACCGTTTTTTTATCTTCCTTAACGTTGACTGTGCCAGTTTCACTTTGTACTGCCTGTACTTACAGAAGAAAAATGATATATGAAATGAGATTTGTTTGTCCGAAAAGACTTGGTCATTAATTAATTGATTTAATAAATAAAACTAACTACAACCTCCCCTTAACCAATGACGTTTAATGAACAGACGCCGCAACAGCATTTTGAATTGGTTAAGGGGAGGTTGTAGTTTGTTTTATTTATTATACTCAACCCCTTTGTGAGTACTTGACCGTACATTATGAATTAATTGATTTAACATATTTTATTATACAGGGTGAGTTTTTTTTCATTATTTGTATGGGGATCTCGGAAACCATAAGAGTTACACATTTGCTTAAATGGGGAAAGATTTGCTTCTTTGGAAGACTAATCCAGATACGCTTTTGTTGATTTAAGAAAATGCATGGCTTACTAGATATTTGTCAAAAAGTAAAATTCTCCAAAATCGTTTCAGCCCTTTAATTCGTTTATTTCTAAAGATAGACAAAAATTGTTCAAATACAATTTGTAGATAATTTTGTGCCGAATAACGTCACCGTACTAGTTTTTTTAATTTTGCTTAGCATTTTGAGGTTATGAAGCAAAGTTGAATTTTTTTAAATGAAAACAATAGTTGGCTATGACGTATTTTCATAGCGCATTTTTTTCTGATTGTAATGATATAAGGGTTGTATCACTTATTTTAATAAATAAAGGTACAATACACGTTTCCCTATTATTAGGTCTACCAAAAATCACATCCTGCCATGGAAAACGCTTGATAATAACACATAGAGTTGAAACGCGTTGAGTTATTTTAAGATAAAGAATGTAATGTAATTCCTTTTGTTATTATTTTACACAAGGTGTTGATAAAACAACTCCTAAATATTACTTTATTAAACGAAAATGAACCAACTTCCGTATCCCAACATAAAACTCTAAATCTACTCACGCTTTTCTTTTAGAATTCCTATATGCAGTATATTTTAGTGGTGTCGGTTTTTATAGATACTATCCACCAAAATACTTTTATGTGTACAAATACTTCTTTTCCATTTTGTTAATAAGCAATGATGCACACAAAGAACACATGTAGGTACACGAAAAATTCAAAATACTATTACGGCATCTGTTCTTGTGACAGCAGAATATTTATAACTTTTATAACAGAATATGAAATTCCAAATATTGTCAAAACGATTAACCGTCAATATGAAACAATCAACTCGTATGAAACCGAAAATCTGTATCGAAATAAAATAGCACCGGTCTAAACAAAAGCGCTTTGCGATTTAGAAGATTAAGAAAAAAAGAGTGTACAGTTGAAATATAGAAACCACAATACTCTAGCAAGATCATCGCAACCAAGTAAATACATAGAAACAATTTTTTTAGTAGGATATCTTGCTCACCATCATTTTAATTGTTGACTTCCAGCGTTGAGGATTTGATTAAGAATACAGTAAAAGATAGCTGTTATAGAAATTCAGGTGCACATAAAGATGCGAGACTCACCGAATAAAATGATTAATGCAGATTAAAGAGGAAGAAGATATGTGGTAATTTATAATCAATACTAATAACATAACAAAGACAATCACGTGAAGCTGATGGATTATGTTATTTTCAATGCTGAACTGGAAAAGCCGCAGAAATAAATCCTTGCGTAATTGCGTGTAAATACGCACTTTACAGGAGCAGTATGCAACCCAAAGCTAAAAGACATGGCAATGTATGGAACCAAGGTACAGGTTGTGGGAGAAGGCAAACACTTGGGCATAACCCTAGACCATGGGGTAACCTTCAAACTGCACCTAGAGAAGACAGCGAGTAAAACCACAAAGTCCTTGTGGGCCTGTTATCTCCAACGATGACCCACTGGATATACACCAGAATGATCAAACCGATCATTACGTATGGCTCACTGGTATGGTGGCATAAAACCTCCACCCAGACGAACATACAGAAACTTACCCAGGTGCAGCGTAGGGTTTGGTTTGGAATTACAGGGGCAATGATAACGACCCCTACGGCAGCTATTGAGACCCTCTTGAACCTACCGCCACTAAACCTAGCAATTAGGGCAGAGGCGCTCAGAGAGGCATATCGGCTGAGAGTTAACGGCGACAAAGGATCGTCAAGGGCGGAGCACTCGCTCATCTTTAACGAAATCTGCATGTTAGTATGAACACTGAGAGGATACCCAAAACAGTTTGTCCCACCAAACTGTTTAAGACAACAATCCCCACTCGGCACGACTGGGAGAACAATTCCAGTAAAGCGAAGCTGAATGGAATCGTGTATTACACAGACGGCTCGAAAACCACAAAGGGCACTGGCTTTGGAGTATACGGGAGCAATGGACGGGGCTGCAGAATTTCTGTAAGCCTAGGACAAGCGACCGTGTTCCAAGCCGAGGTATATGCAATGCTGACAGCGGCTGCTCAGCTATTAAAAGAGAACCTCATCAAAAGGAAAATCTTTATAGTGACAGACAGCAAAGCAGCGATTGCAGCAATAGACTCATATGTGGTAAATTCAGGGCTAGCGCTTGAATGCACACAAATGCTGAACGCGCTAGGTACGTACAACTCAGTCACACTAGTGTGGGCACCTGGGCACGCGGGAATCGCAGGTAACCAGGTTGCTGAGGAGCTTGCGAAAATGGCAAGCTCAAAACAATTCATAGGACCAGAACCGGCTTGTGGGATTACTTATAACACAGCCAAAAAGGAGATTCAGGCAATACTCACGAAAGAGCATTGCAGACATTGGTCGAAAATCCCAGGACAGAGTCATTTCAAGATCTTCCTGGAAACCCCAAACGGGGACCTAGCTACGTCCATCTTAAAATTAAGCAGGATGAAGATAAAACTTGCGACAGAAATGGTCACGTGCCACTGTCGCATGAACAAACACCTGCACAACATGGGACTGACCGAAAGCCCGACATGCAGGGGTTGTGGTGAGGCAGATGAAACGCCCTATTATGTCATTTGTCAATGTGAGGCATTCATAAAGGCAAGGGAACACTTGGAAATGAAAAGATTACACAAGAGGAAGAAACCTATTGGGACCACCCCTAGTATCAATAATAATAATAATAATAATAATGCAATCCTTTAGTTGAACCGTGTAAAAAATTACTACAGACGTTGAGTGAAATCTTTATTCAATGCTACAGATGACTAAAATGGCATAATTTTTTCTAATGTAACATTGTTGTATCTTTATTTAGAATGTAACGTAGGCGTAGGCGTACAAAAACGACTAAAAATAATACGTAGGTATTCTGTTATGCGTAACTTATTTGAAGGAAGTTTGAATGCTTGTGTAATTTTATTGTTTCAATGACATTAAACGTTTTTATAGCGCGAACTTATTAGTAAAATGTCTTTCACAGTCACGTTCCACGTACATATTTCGGTACCTTCTTTTGCTCGTTATTTACATTTTTTTACAATCTTTACTAAATTTTAATAAAATGGAAAGGAATATTAGAAGTTAAACGCAGAAAAGCTCGTCATACTTCTTCCCTTTATCATTGAAACTAAATAGTTATAAAAGAAAATGGTATTTTCCAGTCATGCAATGCAAATGTAAGTTTCTTTGTAGGTAACTGTTTCTGGTCTGTTGGTTAATACCGCCATTTCAAATGAAGAACAATTTCATTTTTTAAAGGTTGCGTTAAACTTTCTACACATTTAGCATATGCTTTTCTGGAAAATTACGGAATGTGTAGAAAGAAAACGTAATTGTTTAATCTCGTATAATGACAAAGTCCGAACAATAGAAAGGGGGTAAATTGCTTTTAGAGTACGTACATACGTGCTTGCAAAAGAAAGTGACTAGCAAACTACAAACTTAGGATCAATATTGCAAGGAGCATTTCAAGGAAAATATAGAACGAGTTTACGTGCCTTACACCAGAGTAGGTACTTTAAGGACCGCAATTGCTCCGTATTTTTCATATTGTTTCTCTTCCCACGCAAACGTAAAGAGCTACATTGAAAAAGGAAAAAAAGTTGCGCCTTTAAGGCTACAGTAAATAATATCGAGTATTGCAATATTTCCCTAGTTTCTAATTGAAGTACAAAAACCACACTTTCTATCTTTATTGAGATTTCGTCAGTTTTCAAATAAAGGGAAAGTAGGTACCGGATCTCCTGTTTGAGATGAGAAACTTTTGTTGTATTATTGACTCTCTCTTTGCTATACAACGTATAGTAAACACGTTTTGAGTTTTGGGTATAATCGGTTGTTACCCTTATTTATATTCAACTTCTTGTTTGACTATTTGGTAACCTTTGTCAAATACCTATACATATTACGAATTATATTTCAAAATGTAAAGTTTACCGAACACCCTCAAAACGGGTTAATGAACTTACATAAAATATTAAATGAACACGAAGTGTACGTCACATGACGTATTTATCATTTAATCATACAACGGTTACTTTCCATACGTCATAATAATAAATTATTAGTGTCGAAAATAAGAAAGTATGTTCTTTTAAATGCAACCACTTAGGAAAGTTAATTTATTTACTGTGAGGTGCAAGATCGACCTTCATTTTGGGATGCATTATTAAAATTTCGATCTTAAATTTTCTTTCCTTCCTTTCCACTTCTTAAATGGAAGACGTTAGATGTTACAATGAAAATTAAGAAACAACGTCTTAAATATCGATCGTTCAAACATCCGATTTATTAGACACGTATCATGAAAGTATGAAACATTTAAATGAAAGTTGAATTTACTAAAAGTTAGTTTAATATAATTACTGTGATGAACGCAGTGGATGCACAGGTATCTATAATTTTGTAAAATCGGTTAGTTCGGAAAATGTTTCGTACACCGAGTCCAATTTATAGTAACCGGAGTTCACAATTCGTCCTTTAGTAACTAAAGTCGAAACAAAAAGGTCGGTGGTGCACAAAACAACAGTTGCGAATAAGTGAAAAATAAAGCACAAGATCCATTGAATTATTGGTGCGGTCTGAGACAGTATTCGTGGAAAACCACGACAGTCCGTTTCGAGTTTGTAGCGTATCACCCCCCAGGTGCAACGTCTAAAGACTGTCGCGCTATTCGAACACCAAATAAAAACTAAATCTCCCGCCAACTAACTGAAACCCCATGGCACGTGATCGTCAATAACAAAACTGTCAAATGGTAGGACTCTACGTTGTGAAACGAATTGCTCGAGATGTGTGTGTGCTAGTCTTATAAGGATCGATCAGGCAAACATAAATAAAACACAAGAATTGAGGAGAACGAATTAACTTGAATAACTTTCAAGGGTTGCCCTCTCAAACTAGTTGAGATTAGCTCTGGGTCTTCGCTGATTACAAGGAGGGAAAAGAGCTACAGAAAAACCCTCCAGGATAATTACCTCACCTTCAACCTTCAAATTTAACTATATCATGAAATGGGTTACATTCAGTTTTACCATTGGTTGCTTTCAGCTTATGCGATTTTCATCAGGAATTTCATCCCCTCTTTGAATATTAAATAAATAATAAATTGGTAGCTTCTGCCATCACCTTTCAAGGTAAAGTCTCATTAAGGCTGTCATGTAACAGATCCCAACCTTCACACCAGTGTTCCATGTCTTTGACATGTTGAGAGGTGGTTTACTATTAGACTCAGGGCGCCAGCCAGTAGCTGATCTTAAAACCCTGCCACGGTAATTGGAGTTTATATTTTGTTATTTGGATAGTCACGCTAGGGGCTCACGGACTCACGGTCTCACGGGCGAAGCGGGTACGCTGGCGTAGGGTGCCATTGTACTGTACTTCGCTTATGGTGCCATAGTACTGGTACCTTGCCTGAGTGCGGCTTCGTCGTGTACTCGCCTGAGTGCGGCGGTACTGGTACCTCACGGTGATTGGGGTTTATAGGTAATTATAGTATTAGACTCAGGGCGCCAGCCATTAGCTGAACTTAAAACCCTGCCACGGTAATTGGAGTTTAGTTTGGTATTTGGATAGTCACCCCTCACGGTCTCACGGTTTCACGGGCGAAGCGTGTACGCTGGCGTAGGGTGCCATTGTACTGTACTTGGCGTAGGGTGCCATAGTACTGGTACCTTGCCTGAGTGCGGCTTCGTCGTGTACTCGCCTGAGTGCGGCGGTACTGGTACCTTGCCTTACTGCGGCATCGTCGATATGTGGTTTGGTTTGGTGAGGGAGGACTTTGACTGAGGGGGGGGGGGGTGCTTGTTGGGTGACTGACTTATATTTAAATTAGTAAAATATTGATTTTAGGATCCGTCACATAAACAGTATTTGATTGCATAAAAATTAGGGGATGTAAAATTTAGTCGTCTTCGACACTTCAAAATAAGATGGTGGCAGAATACCACAAACTCATATAAAAGGTCATATTACGCCCCCACATAAAATAGACCCTAACGGTAATCGCATCCTTTTTAAAATGTAACTACATGATAATAATTATACCTCGGTTAAATTTATGAAACTACATAATTGTGTAAAATTTTGCCAACGCCTTAAATATCATGTGATGCCCAAATGCATACTCAAAGCATACTAAAGCATCCTCTAACAACACATTCAACAAATATTAAAGCATCCCCAAATTAAGCCGTGATACCTAAAACGTAGCTCAGTAATTTTCCATTGCATTGCGCAACGTTACTTAACTTTACCAATTTTAAAGTTTATGATGATAGTTACATATTAAATAAAGCCGAAAATCACACAATGCTACCTTTAAAATACACCATATCTATTAATAGAATAATTCCTACGAAACAATTAACGAAAATATACCTGCGTTCGTGCGTCACCAACACCAAAACTACTGACTAAACAGATCACATTGGTAAATTGAAACAACCCCTAAATATTAAATCGAACAATTAAGTAAGGTAAAGAGATTAGACAAACTACCACTCTTCATGCCGATACCCCGAAAACTGTCACTTCTCTCTTCATGCCGATACCCCGAGAACTGTAACTTCCGCCGTTCCCTTATTTTTCTTCTCGCCTTAGCCCTTCCTTTTCCACCCCGCTGTCCAGCTATATACATCCGTCGGCCAGAATTTATACATTCCATCACGTACATGATTTTTTAATTAACAAAAATCAGTGGCGTAACTTTTCAATACCATCCACAAAACGGACTAAAGTTTTAGCGGGAACCATTTAAAATCGAGCGGCCAAAAGCGGTTACATCACAAGTTGTATGCAATAAATAGGGAGTTTTGGAGAACAAAAAATAATAAAGAATGATTACATTACAACCCTGAAGATTCAGTAATAAATCCAAGCGGGCTATTTGATTTTATAACCATGTGATTTTCTAAAAACGTATTTCTTTTTTCCGGTTCTGCATTAGGTAGAATCTTTCAAAAATCTGTTGTTGTTTTTGAGTTTCGTATTCACAATTCAGTGGTGGTTAAGAATTCAATAGCTTCATTAATACTTACTTTGTGAAACATCATAGTTATTACGATTTATAGATAATAATAAAATTCCACTGAGCAGTATTGATTTGAAGACATACAAAAAAGATGCTGCCGAATAATAGTTATAATACTATTCCTCTCCAACACATAGATGTATTTACTACATAGTAAATAGGTACAGATAGTGAGAGCAGGTAAATACTTGGGCATCACGTTAGACCAAAGGGTTACCTTCAAATCACATCTGAAGAAGATAGCGAACAAAGCCACAAAATCCTTGTGGCCTTATAGGCAGGCGTTCGGGAGCAAAATCTCCAAAGATGATCCACTGGACATACACTGCAATGATTAGACCGGTCATTACGTATGCGTCACTGGTGGTGGTGGCATAAGACCTTCACCCAGAAAAACATACAGATGCTTAACAAGGTGCAGCGCATGTCTTGCCTTGGTATTACGGGGATAATGATACGGCAGAGACTCTCTTGAACCTCCCGCCACTACACCTAGTAATTAGGGCAGAAGCGCTCAAAGGGGCTGACAGTCAATGGCGAGGAGAGATCATCAAGGGAATCTCCAAAGATAAAAAAACCTCGGTATGTGGGAAGACAGAGGGTTAACCTTTCATTTAAATTGAGAAGCAAAATATATGAACAAACATTGGAATTCGTGTAACATTTTTATTTAACAAACAAAAAAATAGCAACTAATTGAAATGAAAGAATTAAAATGTATGTCGAATTAAAGTGTTACATGAATTAAAATGTTTGTTAATAATATTTGTTCTTTAATTTCAAATACAGAATTAAAATTATCAACAATCATTAATTCTGAATTAAAATGTTTGTTGATAATTTTAATTGGTCGCTTCGATCGGTGGTGTTATTTTGAACTATAATTTACATGTGTTTCCTTATACTGGTGTAGTTTCAAAAACTGCCACCGATCGAAGCGACCAATTAAAATTATCAACAAACATTTTAATTCAGAATTAATATGATTGTTGATAATTTTAATTCTTTATTTGAAATTAAAGAACAAATATTATTAACAAACATTTTAATTCATGTAACACTTTAATTCGACATACATTTTAATTCTTTCATTTAAATTAGTTGCTATTTGTTGTTTGTTAAATAAAAATGTTACACGAATTCCAATGTTTGTTCATATATTTTGCTTCTCAATTTCTTCTTCTCAATTTAAATGAAAGTGTTACAAATTTTTGTGTGAAATATATTAAATCAAGAAACTCATTTTCATCTAACAATTTAAATGTGTGGAGTTTTTTTAACAAACACTTTTAATATACTAAAATAAATGGAGAGTCATAAAAACATACTTAATAAAAATTAAAGTTTGCTTGAAATGCTATAAACAAAATTTAATATTTAATACTAAGGGCAAGCAAATATTTAATAGAATGAATTTAAATGTATATTATTAATTTGTACTACAATTTTTGTGTTTGTTTAAAAAACTTCAAGTATTTATACCGATAGATGATTTAAAATGTTTCTTGAATAAAAATGTACATTGAAAATAAAAGAAGTAACTTTATAATTTCTTAAATTTTAATGAATAAGTTTAAATGTTAGGATACTTTTAAACAACTAACATTTTAAATGGTAGAATTAAAATGTTTGTTGATAATTTTAATTGGTCGCTTCGATCGGTGGCAGTTATTGAAACTACACCAGTATAAGGAAACACATGTAAATTATAGTTCAAAATAACACCACCGATCGAAGCGACCAATTAAAATTATCAACAAACATTTTAATTCTACCATTTAAAATGTTAGTTGCTTAAAAGTATCCTAACATTTAAACTTATTCATTAAAATTTAAGAAATTATAAAGTTACTTCTTTTATTTTCAATGTACAATTTTATTCATGTAACATTTTAAATCAACTATCAGTATAAATACTTGAAGTTTATTAAACAAACATTAAAATTGTAACTAAAATTGTAAACTTAAGAAAGAAGTTATTTTATACATTGAGTATAAAAACTGACAATAAAAAGTAAAACGGCGTTCCATACAATGCCCACTCGGTAAGACTGGGAGAATAATTATCTTTATAGTAACAAACAATAAAGTGGCGATTGTAGTTTGTAGTAATAGATCAATATGTGATAAATTTAGGGGTAGTCCTTGAATGCGCACTAGGCAAGTGTAATACAGTCACACTAGTGTGGGCACATGGAAATAGCAAGTAACGAGGTTGCTCACGAGTTTGCGAGAGTGGCAAGTGCGGAAACCACTATAGATAGGACCCGAACTAGAACATATAAAACACCCAAGAAGAAAATTCAGGCAATACTCACGAAAGATCACTGCAGACACTGGTAGAAAATTCCAGAACAGAGTCGTGGAAACTCCACCAGCAGCGTACATCTTAAAGTTAAGTCGGACGAAGACAAAACTTCGCAAAAGATTCGCCCTACTAAAATCCTGGACTTTGTTAAAGATACAGGTCTTCTAGAAGGGTTGACATTAGCGAGCAACACAATAGACCAAAGGTCGCATTACAGGAACCAATTGGGACCACCCCTAGAAAATATAATAAAAATACTAATTAATACTACATAGTCAGTTACTTAAAGTTCACTAATTGGTAGCAATGATGGGTTGTGCCCTGTACCTTCAATAAATTGTTATTCCTCTCGTGAAACGTAATGGATTTTAAAGAAGTGGCAAGTGCTCAGTAAAGCCCACTATTAAGTGAACTTTAGTTGTGCAATTATAATTAAAAAGTTGGTCTGAGAGATGAGTGTCCCACGACTTGGACACTACTTGACAAGGGTCTATCATAAATCATAAATAAAGAACTAATAACAAGAAAATAAAAATTATATTAACGGAAATTAAATATTTACAGAAATTTTGTAACACTCTTAAATCTGTAGGTTATTCTCTCAATCGGCATGCGGGTAGGTAGTTATCCCAGTACTGTTTCCTGTAATCAAATTGGGGTTAGTAGGGCGTTTTCGTAAATTGCATATTCAGCATCATATCATAGATACCTACTGAAGTTGACACCGTTGACGGTTGTTAAACCTTGTTAAATAACGCATATTAATCTCATGTATGTAAAGACAATGGCTTAATAATTGATTTAAAAGTGTAGGTGAATACTAATTGGATTGATACGGAAAAATATGTAACAGGTGTATCACTAAAAGATTATGTATTAGAAATCGAACCTTACGGTAATTGTTCAACTACATGTATTTAGCGGTAGCCTTTTCCCCAAAACCTGATATGATTAAGTATTACAACAAGGATCTCCCCAAACACAGATAAAATACACTTTATGTGTAGCCCAAAGTTAATTGTATTCCATTAATTAACGGCTTAACGCTGTATATCCAATTCTCTCAAGGGAAAACCCCAAGGAAAATTAATATCTATTAGCAAAAGAATTAGTAAGGAAACATTCCTCCTTAGGTGCTTACAATACTCAGAAATTATACAGTCGTTAGATATATCTGCTAAATGTATAACAATAGGTACAGAAAGGAAATTGGACGAGTATAATATGAATTGTTAACATTTACAAAAGGCACATAGGTTCAGTTAGAAAGGAAGTGGGCCGGTAAGTTCCCTCTGGTCGCTTTTTCGCTAAAACAAGGGCGATAAATAATAAACAAAAAAATTCCTCAAGAGATTGGTATCGGTATTGAATATTTTGCGAACACCATCAACTCAGTCTAACATACTCATACAGCTCATTTTCCTAGAGAACTTTTACGAGTAAGTAACAAAGGTTTATTTTTCTCTACACAATCACACATACATTCTATACAAGGGAACCTATAAACTAATACAGTGCCAAATACAATACACAGAAAATGGTTAAAAATACAAACCCTACAAAAGTAAAAGGGAATTCCTGATTTGAGGTCACAAGTAAAAAGGTTTACGTTAAAATGCTAAATCGAATTGATCGTTTAGTAAACTTCTCGCAGCTGTAATTACTAGGTATGAATAGTCCCCAAATTTACACCATACCAACTTTACTATTTACATTCAATCACACAGTACAAACAAATAGCTTAGAATTTTCTATAGGAAAGTTTGCAGTTCCGTAACTGGTAACAACCTTGATCAGTTTCCTTCCATCCACTATATAAATGAGCTTTCACAATTTATTTCAGTTTGCGAAGAAATTTCTACGAAGATTAGTGAAGCATTCGCAACTTGTAAATTTGTTAAAAGTTTTAGTTTGCATGTCAGAAACATTTATACCACGCGTAAGGTTTCCTTCCTATTTCGGTCAGTAAATTAATAAGATTTATTGAAATTAGCCGTGGAGTAGGTTTATTTTTACGTTAACTTAAATAGCCAAAACGTTTTATAGAGCCGCTATTTCAAATGGAAATTGGAAGTGGTATGAAGTAGTTGAAGTATAGTATAAAGTTACGAAAGCATTTTCATTCCGGAAAGTTCTATGACCTTACAAATATTAACAGATTTAATTAAAAAGGAGTCGGATACCAACTTGTAGGTTGTACCTATTCTGAAATTATTGAACAGTTGCTTTTTGCGTTATTATTAAAAAAGACAAGTGTACGGTATGGTTTTCAAGTAATAACGTTCATTAAAAATCAATCGAACATGTTTGTCCATCATTTGAAATGGCATTTGTGGTGTTGACAGTTCCTGGTGAAACAAAAATTACGTGAAATTACGTTTTGATTTTCATTTATAAAACATAATCTTAATTCATAAGCGAGTAGTTTGTCATGTAGGGCTCATATGTGAATGCTTGTATTTATTTCATTCTCGAAAATTAAAGAGTTCTTAATTTAACACAACCAAAAGGATGTGAAATTTATGAATTTAACTCACGATCAACTTAAAACTCAAGTAAATTGGAGTTACTCTATTAATAGGTCGTTTCATTTACAGAGGAAAGTTTGTGTAACGTAATATCTGCAGGGACTTGGGAACAATAAAGTAAACAATCAATGTTTTTGGATCTCGCTGCCAACAGATATTTATAGTATAAACTTTGCTAATTGTATTGTACGGTATTTTGTTTATTTTCTGAAATTGTAGGGTGCTTAGTTGTCTTGCAATTGTACCTCTATTTTGATTACTTGGTCGTGCGCTGTACACTTTAACAGTTAATTATTTTATGGAGCACTTATTTGCATAGCGTTCGTAACTTTTGAAAAATTTGACTTGTTTCATAGAAATATTATAAACCTTTACTGTGCGATACGTTGACGGTGAAATGAATAAAGTCGAAATGAGATTGACAATGAAATATTTCGGCAATAACGAGTATACAACCAAAAGAATTTCATAACGATGACATGTTCGGTACGTACTTTCTTATCAAATAGTCTAGTCTAGTACTTATT
Organism: Pyrocoelia pectoralis; assembly: GCA_036250285.1. Lineage (NCBI taxonomy): Eukaryota > Metazoa > Arthropoda > Insecta > Coleoptera > Lampyridae > Pyrocoelia > Pyrocoelia pectoralis. The sequence goes on from CM070075.1 coordinate 15,048,553, forward strand.
AGTTTTCTTCAATGCGAGTAACGAAAAGAAAACATTTTTGCCCATTTTCTTTGAAAATATGATATACATATTTACAAATGTCGAAAATTATATTTATTTTTATATGTCATATTTTACCTTTTTATTAGGTACGTATTCATCTTTTATGAGTTGGCCCTTTACTTGTAAATTTTGTTTTGTTGTTTTTTTGTTTTAATAATAATTAATGGCTTTACATCCCAATAGCCGCTCGAGTGTTTGATCTCTATAAACTCATTTCTTGTGGTGAGTTAGTTCACTTTATTCTATTCTGAGCTTATTCTAGTCCACTTTCCCCTTTTCTTTTTCAATAACTTTCTTCCACACGTCCCGGTCCTTTGCCTATTCCCACCATGTCTGGATTTCTAATTTCCTTATATCCTACAGTACTTGATCTTTCCACCTCCTTTTTGATCTGCCTCTTCCTCTGCAACCATGTGGCCTCCACAGTGTAATTGTCATTACATCTTTTTTGGTCCATATATTCTTCTTACTATCTTTCTTTCGAAAATTTTTAACTTTCCTTGCTCCAGGCTTGTTACCGCTCCACCGGCCTGATAGCTACTTTATACACTTTCAATTTTGTGCTTGCCTTTATGCTTTTACATTGCATGATGTTTTTGTATTTGTAATAAGCTCTCTGTCCTGCCTGTATTCTGTTGTCAATCTCTGTGCATCTTTCCCTTTTGCTGTTTATTGATTCTCTTAAACATTTAAAGTTGTCTGTGGTTTCCAGTTCATAGCTATATATAACGATGGTTTCATTCCTTGTAATCTCCAATTGTGCTTGAATGGGAAAGTTTTTCCTTCATTCACAGTAGGGATGGGTGCTCCATTTACTTGTAAATAGTATGGGAGGGGTTTTGCATTCATATATCAGTTCGAGAGTTCCCTGCCTCCTGTCGCACACAGTGCTTTCAAATTTCCCGCAGACCATAACAATTTTATCGCCTATCCCGTAGTCTTGTACTTTACTCTGTCGAGCATCTGTTGAAAACAGTATTCTCATTGACACCAGAGTAGATGTTCCTGCTCTCTAACATACGTAAGTAACATACAGGTTATCTACTGAACAACTTATGCATCAATAGTGTTTGTGACATCATTTTTTGTTAAGTTTAGTGTTTATTATGTAATTTGTTCAAAACAATACTTTGCAAACCAATGGTAAAACTTATTACAGAGTTTCTTATTGATAAAAGAGGTAGTAAGGTCGAATATTTAAGGAATGGTCTTCCTCGAGGTGTTTAACTATCTTCTATTTTTTCCAATCTTTATATAAGTGAATAACCAAAACTTGTTCCTGAAAATTTGTTTATGCTGATTATTTTATATTATAAGAATTTCATTAAATAAAGAATAACTCTCTAAGCGATGATGTGAAACTCATGAATGACAATTTTAGCAAATCGTCGGTTTTTAGATAGGTACCAACATTCTTAGTCAAATGAAATTTAATACGCGTCTATTTATAAATTGTAAGGAAGTGCGAATTTGGGTTCTTCAAAGTAGAAAATGATCTTTTTTTCTTGAAATGATTCAGTAGATGTGTATGCATAAATCTGAGTTTCCACCTAAAATGTTTTCCTTAACGTATTACGTCCTGGAATAATTTCCATCAATTAACCTTCACCTCTAAGTTATTTAATTGTGTTAATAATTAGTGAAACATAAGCACTACAGTAACTACCTCCACGCATTTCCCAAGTTATACAAACTAAACTACTCGTGCTGTAACTGAGAGAGGGTTTATTGGCAAAAATGTAACTCAAATTTCTTAAAATTTATCGTATTAAATAATACATTATGCGGCACTAACAAGTATGGAAATGGCAAAATGAGTGGCTTATGATAACAGTAGCCTAATATATTAATGTAAAAACCGTTTATAGTTTATAGATAATATTAAGAGTGCTATGATACAGTAAACCGCCGCAGACTACCTCAGATTGATCTCTAGTCACCCTACCTACACCCATTAGAGTAAATTAAGGGTATAATTTCTTTGACGCTGGTGGAACTAGAAATTGGGTATCCAACATTACTTGTTAAAGTACTTGATCAATACGTATTAATAATTTATTCACAGTAATTACCCGAGACCACTTGTGAATTAAATACCTATTGTTTTAATACCGTTGTCCTCTTTTTTGCTATTATTTTTATTTTAGTTGTTATATTAATGAAATTAATAAATTAAAAAAAAAAGAAAAATTATAAATATTTTTGCCTAGTCTATAAGTACTCAGTCTGAGACTATTATTTTTATTATACAGGGTGGGCCATTGAAAAGCGTCTTTTAATTCTCTATTCGACAGTATGACCGAAATTAGTTTTATTCAATTTTTTTTCGCCCCCATGAAAAGCACCCTCTAGATTAACTAAGGTGGGGGTGTTGTTTAGGAAAAATCCTGAAATGTGCCGTTCAAAAGGTCAAAGGTGGCGTGTTTCAGGATTTTTCCTAAACAACACCCCCACCTTAGTTAATCTAGAGTGTGCTTTTCATGGGGGCGAAAAAAAATGCAATAAAACTAATTTTCATTCATACTGCCGAATAGAGAATTAAAAGACGCTTCAAATGAGGGGTCGCTCGACTACCTTTCCCTATTTAAATTCTTGAGTTAGGAGTTGCTGGGGCTAGGGGGTTGATGTGTCAATGTTAAGTTTGACATCAAAAGTTGTCCCCCAAAAATAAAAAATCAAGAAACTGGTCTACGTGTCCCAAAGCAGGCGTGTTTCGTTTTCAATGGCCCACCCTGTATGACAGCTCTAAAAGCCTAGCAAGTTCATGGTTAAGTTGACAATTCTTTCCATTTCTTTATATTGACAGCTTTTTCTTTCCACCTGATCTCTTCTATTTTTTGTAAGAATTTTTTCCCTTTCTTTCAATCATCACGATTATGGTCTTTCTCTTGTTCTTTTGATCCGGTTTGGCTATATTTAGTAAATTTTTGTTGTTCTTTTTTGACTGTGATTTTACTTCTGACGCCTGTATAGTTTACTTCCAACTTGTAATCTGACTCTTATTTCTTCTATATTTCATCTTTTAGTTAGGATAGGGTTCGGGCAAAATGATTACATCATCAGCAAAGGCCAAACATTGATGAGCTGCTCTGTTATCCTTCGTTAGTTTCTGACTGCAGTGTCCTAAAAAGTGTTGTAGTTATTGGTAAATTTCGCATAACAGTCTGAACCGATATCTGCAAAAGTCAACTTCCTTTGTACCACATTTGCATTTCTTCGGTTATTCAACCGATTATAATCATGGGGTAGATTTTCTACTTGCATTCATGGACCTGATGAAATTACAACAAAGGAAGGTGATGCTATGGTTATGTTTGCTGATGACACGAGTTATCTTTTTTCTGGTGGTAGTATAAGGGAGGCAATCGAAAACGCTCAGTCTACAGCGAATAGAGTTGTTGAATGGATCAGTAGGAATAAGTTAGTCCTTAACACTGCCAAATCATCAATTATTAATTTTAATTTGCGTGAAAACGTAAGGAATGAATCTGTTTTAGTTAGAACAGACGGGAAATCAATTCCACATGAGACAAATATCAAATTTTTAGGCATTCATCTTGAGTCTAATTTAAAGTGGAATCATCACATAAACAGCTTATCCAAAAGTTTTGCGTCAAGCGCATACGCCATACTCAAACTAAAGTCATTCAGTAGTGAAAAAGTACTGTTAAGTTTCTATTATGCGCACATATTCAGTAAAATTAAATATGGAATTTTATTTTGGGGTCATTCTACATTATCACATCGGATTTTCTTAATACAAAAATAAGTAGTTCGAACTATAGTAGGGGTAAAAAAACGAACATCATGTAGAAATATTTAGCAACTTGGACTTTTAACGGTACCTGCAATTTATATGTTAGAAATTCTAATGTTTGCCAAAGAAAATCCAAAAGAGTTTTCTGTAAATAACAAAAATCACAACTACAATACACGGCGTGGAAAGCAGTTTTGCATCCCTTCTCATAGGCTAAGTGTGTCAGAAAACAATCCCAAATATATGGGCACACTGATTTTTAATAAATTACCTCAGAGTTTAAAGACTGAAACCCGACGTAATCAATTTAAGATGGGGGTAACGAAATTTTTACTGTCCCATTGTCACTACTCAGTAAAGGAGTATTTGGCAGATTCCCATACTTGACTATCTTTCTGTACGTTGATTTATGTATAATATTTGTTATTTTTTTTTTTTTATATATATTTATGGCTTCGACTGCTATGGTCCTCTCGCCATACAAAAGTAGTTTCTAACTTCAAGCAATTTCTATCTTTTACTATATCCTATCATACAACCCAATTACTTTTAAGTACTTTAACATATGTTTCAATCTTGCTATACTGATGAAATTCGATGTAATATCCGGCGTTATGTCATATAACTGACGCTGATTGACAAAATCTACACAATCACATAGGACATGCTTCACAGTGAGATTGGCATTGCAGATATGGCATTGTGGTCTAGGTTGACCCTTCAGTAGATATTCATGTGTTAACATGGTATGTCCTATTCTTAATCGATGTATTTTTATTTGGTCTTCCCTGTGCAAACCATGCAAGTACACTTTTTCTTTTACATGTTGTTTAATATGCGTCAGTTGAGTATCTTCCATTTGCCACTTATCTTGCCAAATCTGAATATTTCTTTTCTGCGGATGTACTTGACTATCCGACATTTTAACATGTGACAGGTTCATCTGTGGAGCTGTAATTGCTCGTCTTGCTGCACTATCCGCCTTTTCATTTCCTGGGATTCCTGAATGCCCAGGTACCCAAACGAATACAGGTTCGATTCCATATGCATTCAGATCACACAGGCACATCTGACATAAATTGACCAGAGGGTCTCTCGTAAACATCTCCGTTAAAGCATTGACAGCATTTAACGAGTCACTAATTATAATATACGTTTTATCTGTACGTGCCATGGGAATACATAGCAGTGCTTTCCATATTGCACACTGTTCGGCTACATGCACTGAAGTTTCAGCCTTCAGAGCCCAAGAATGGATCACTTCATCTATAATAATGGCACATCCCGTTCCTAATTCACTTTTGGATCCATCGGTGTAAATACGTGTCGGGTTTGGGTAGCATTCAATGGTATTTTCAAATGAACGTAAGTACTCTACTTTTGTTGTAGTATTCCTGTGCAGTTTTTTAAGGTCTAACCTTACCTTAATTTCAGGTATCAACCATGGAGCGTGCTCATACGTACTTTCGTAGAATAGCGTTGGTACTGTTTCCTCTATTTGCTCCAGAAATTCCTTAAAACGTATGCTGAGAGGTCTTGTAATAGTTTCTCTTGTAGCAAAAGCATTTTCTACTGGGAAGAGAAATCTACTATTCGGGTGAGTGGATTGCGATTTTACCTTTACTATGTAATTTATCATTAGGTGTTTCCTCCGGATGTCTAATGGGGGTAAGCCTGATTCACAGTAGAGACTACAGACGGGGCTGGTAGGGAAAGCACCTAAGCAATCCCTTATTCCCATGTTATGAATCCGATCTAGCTTCAGTAACCTCGATTTTCGAGCTGACGAGTAAACAATAGCTCCATAATCCATTTGCGACATAATCAAGACACGATATATGTTTAGAAGCGTTTGAACTTCTGCGCCCCACTTAGTACGGGGTAGTACTTTAATTACGTTCATGGTTTTCATACATTTCAATTTTAGACGTTGAATATGCTCTTCCCATGTAAGCTTGCTGTCAAAAATGAGCCCTAGGAATGCTGTTGATGGCATGCATGCAATCGGTCTATCCTGGATATACAATACTGGATCATCGTGGAGTCTACGAAGCCTACAAAAATGAACGCATTTGGTTTTGTCTTCCGAAAATTGGTACCCAATTCTACTGCCATTTCGCACGATATTATTAATCGAAACTTGTAGTTTAGGACTTATCTGTCCGACAGTAGCTCCAGTGCAATATATAGCCAGGTCGTCTACATAGAGTGCCCGGAAAACACCCGAGTCAACTCCGTAAGCTATTTCGTTTATTGCAATCATAAACAGGGTGCAACTAAGCGTTGAACCCTGTGGTACACCATTTTCTAAGAGTTTAACATCTGACAATGTGTTTCCTATTCGTACTTGGAAATAGCGATTGGACACAAGGATTCGACAAATTTAGGTAAGTTACCCCTTAAACCGTACTTATATAATTTTTCTAATATACCCTGTCTCCAAGTCATATCATAGGCCCCTTTTATGTCAAAAAAGACCGCTATTAGATGTTGTCTTTTTCTATAAGCTTCCTGTATTGAGTTTTCTAGTTTAACTAGATGGTCCAATGTCGATCGGCCTTTTCTAAAACCCGCTTGATACGGTACTATTTTATTGTTTTTTTCAAGGTAGTATTGCAGTCTTTTATTTACCATTTGTTCCATTAGTTTACCTATACAGCATGTAAGGCTTATTGGTCGATAGCTTGCTGCATATAATGGATTCTTTCCCTCCTTGTGTATGGGTATTATTGTAGCTGTCTTCCATTGTTCTGGGTATCTACCCTGATTCCATAACTCATTGAAAACCTCTAATATCTTTGCTTGAGTAGTTAAATGGCTTAGCATTTCATTTGATATTTCATCCGGTCCTGGAGCAGTTTTCTTAAGTTCTTTTACGGCTACGTTTAGTTCACCCATGTTGAATGGTTTATTATAGTCCAATTCTTGTGCCGTATGGAAATTGAGGGGTCCTTCACGTTCATTTTTTTGTAGCACAAATTCCGGATCGTAGTTGTTATTACTACTCATACTGGCGAAGTGACATGCAAAGACCTCAGCGATTTCTTTCTCTTCCTCTAGAATATTGCCGTTTTCAGATCTTAAATGAGTTATTTGTTTATATCCAGCATTTCCTGATATGCTTTTAATTTTACGCCACACCTGCCCTGTATCTTGAGAAGATGTTATTGTTGACACATACTGGTTCCAGCTGTTCCTTTTGTTTTCGAGAACAACACGTCTACTCACTGCTCTAGCTCTTTTGAATTGGATATGATTCTCCATGGATGGTTCCCTCTGATATTTTCTGAAAGCGATTTTTTTGTCTTTTATTGCCTTTTTAACTTCATGATTCCACCAAGGCAAGGGTCGTTTAATACGTTTTCCATCTGTTTTAGGTATACTAGTTTGAGCTGCATGTTTAATACATTTAGTTATATTATCGACATTTACAGGGCTGGGTGTAACAAGGTTATTAGCAAAAGAATTCCAATCGGCCTTTGCTACAATCCATCTTTTATATGTTACCTTTTCTGTTTCAGGTACATCCGTTTTTATAATGATTGGAAAATGGTCACTGTTATGTAAATCATTTATTACATCCCAGCCAAGACGGGGAGTTAGACTAGTAGAGACTAATGTAAGGTCAATAGCCGAAAACTTATTTGATCTAGCAATATGAAATGTAGGCAAACCGGTGTTTAGGATTACGACATCATCTCTAATCAGCCAGTTTTCTAGTAATCTACCTTTTCTGCACGTATTTTCTGATCCCCAAATCGGGTCCCTGATTACTTGCAATTCTATTGTATTCCTAAACCCTGACAGAATAAAGCAGAATTTCTAAAGAATACAATAGAATTGCAGGTAATCAGGGAGTGTAAAGGAAATTCCATCATAATGCTGTAGTCATATGTACTACTTTCGCTTGAAAAGTTTTGTATATGACATTTATTCTTTTATTTGCAAGTGAAACCCATTTTATCATTGGCTACAGCAATTTTAAGGAGTTCCCTTTCCATAGTAATTGGGTTAGTTCATAAAAATAAATTTCAAAATAAACATAAGATTCTGCTTTTGAATCGTGTTTGTAAACTATTGTAGTTCAAAAAAGTTAAATATAACGTACCATTTCCGAGAAAAAAAGAATTGAAGTGTTCAAACATGAGCGTTCGCGCTAAATCAGTTTTAAACAGATAGTGACGTCACGTACTGGGAAACGCCCACTGTCAGTCGGCTATCGTTGCGTTTTTGAAACTGATTCTTACGATGGTGGATGCAGGTTATTTGAAAGCTATGTCGGATAATCTTCCTCGAGTAGATGTTTTTATGTTGGCCGAGTTCTTAAAGAAGCATGATCGATTTAATACTGCAGAAATTCGTGGAGCAAAAGCTTGAATAAAACCTAACAATGTGAAATTCGTTTGCTTGACAGACTCTTACTACGCAGATATTTTGCATATTGCATTACTTTACTCGTTTACCACGTCTCATGTATATTTATTTTTGTCAATTACTTAAACATTTAGGTTTGCTTAGTAAGTAACTACATCTTACATCAAAGTGATCCTCGCAGCAGTAGAAATCCGAAGAAGTTATTTTAGAATAATCTCTTCTATAACTGCTTTGAACCACATTTTTCGAATTTTTACGTCTCGACGCATTGTCAAAAATGTCTTTTCAGGTGTTGTAAAAGTCTTATTAGTGCACATAGGCACAAAACACCACTTGTAACACCTTTTCGACGGCTCCATGATCGCCAAACAATCATTCGTAAATACCAGTTTAGCTGAAACACCAGTATATGACGTCATGCCGTAGTCGGCACCTGTCGCTGAGTTGTCGTGCAGTTTCGACGCTTCGCGATTTAAAATTTGAAAAAAAGCTGTTTAAATTATTCTAACGCCGCTTATTTTTGCAATATCGAAGACATCTGACATCTTTGCATTTATTAAGCGTATAAAAAAATTATGTGAATTAACCCAATTTTAGAGTAAACGGACTATATGTTCGTAATACGAGTACTACACCTAATGTATGGTGAACGCCAAACAAAATCCGTTGCACGTCATATAATGTGAGTGACGTAATTGGGGGCAATGTTGCCAGATTGTAATTGAAAGAAGGTAACGCAAATAAAACTTCTGAGTTCACTCGTAACTTTAGTTATAATAAATAAAAAACAAAATCAAAACTTCAAAATTGTGACAGTCACACATAACCACAACAAAACATTACAAAATTGATACCTTATGGAATTGGCATTGGCAACGTTGCTGAAAACAATCCATTGTTACCAACGTGGCGATCATAAAATTCTGATGAAATTAATTTTTACAGGTCGAATTTTCACGATTTTTATGCCGTTACATTTACGACAGGGACGTCAATTATCAGCTGATTGCTGACGTGCAACGGATTTTGTTTGGCGTTTACTGTATGTATTTGTATTCATTGCATTTCGCATGCTTGCAAACGAACCATGATTTGATCTTCATCGACACTCTGGGAAGATGTATCAACTCAGCGTATTAGTAGATTACGTTAATTAACATGGTTGAGTTAGTATGTAAAACTCGTTTTAGTGGAAGAAAAATGTGCCAGAAGGAGTCCGTTAAGCTATATTTAGCCTAACTGCACCTCTGTTGTCCAATACAACCTTCATAGGAAAAACGTATACTATCAGAAGAGACCGTGCATTTTAAAAGTAACTGTGAACATCATTTGCGCTATTCCACTTCAAGGATTACTAATATTTCGTTCGTGTGCACCGAAAGGAGTAAAAAACCGTACCTATAGCTTCCGGTAGTGTTTGATGTGATCATTTAAATGTAAATGAAGGAAGGACTAATTAAACTCTAGCATATTCACGTATGATATTTTAGCTGAGTTGAAGAGTCTATATTTGCATCTAAATCACACTTCTTTTCCTGTTTGTCATTCTCTTAAAATAAAATTTCATGTGCCCACCTGTGTAATTCTGTATGTATTGATCACCGCAATGAATTTCAAAACAATTTTCATTAGCAACCCTCTTAAATAATTGATTATCGAACTGAAAAGGAACGTACGTTAACGAATTAAAGCATAGAATATAAACCGAACCAGTCAGATAAATTATTTTATGTAGCCTACTAAAAGGGGAACGATTTTTTTTATTGCGCCCTTGCCCTTGACCCAACTAGCGTCTCTAACCTAAAAACGATTACTTTTTATCCCAGTTCCCTATAAATATGGTCCGAAATCAAATGGAGAATGAATACAAAAAAGTAATAAACGATTTTGTATTATTCTGTTTATGAGAGCGGTTTCATGGACATGTAACAATAAAAATGTTTTAAAATTTATATAATATTTTCAGTAAAGGAATCCTTATTTCAGTACCAAGATTACGCATTTTCCGAGACATTGAAATGAAAATTTCGCTCTTATATCACTGGAAGGTTTTAGTAATTTAAATATAACAATGTAAATATTTTTTTGGTACAAAAAACCTCATTATTATTATGCGAAGAATGTCTCAATTTTTTAGCTCAAAATTCTTTTATAAGTGAACGCGTAATTATTGTGCTCCTTTTGCGAGTTGAATTATTTACCTACCGGTTACCACAGTTTGGAATACCTACCTGAAAAGTTAGAGAAGGTGTTTCTCCTGTGGGTGAAAATGAAATAGAGAGTATAACAAATACGAGAATTGCTATTTATTTATCCGGAATAACGAAAGAAGTTTGTCATTTAAAATGCATTAAATTGTTTTCCACAATATTCCCCATGGTGAATAACTTTTCTTGGGTTTACCTCATCTTTTGTAACAGCCGACTTTCGGGCACATTATTTAAATAAAGGTTCGATTACAATGCTTATCGTGTCAATAACCAAGGACTGCCTTAATCTAATTGGATTTAAGATTCGTGGTACATTTAGTCGCGGGTATTTATTTTGACTTATCATGGACATTTGATAAATTAAATCATAATGTACTGCTACAAAAAATACAATCATATGGTATACGTGGAATGTGCCACAAATTAATCGAGTTTTGGTTGAGAACCAGGACACAAATATTAAATCCACAAATGCAAATAATATTACGAATATCTATTCAAAGGTTAATGTTATACATACGGCAGTTCCACAGGGCTCCATATTAGGGCCCTTGCTGTTCCTCTTGTATGTAAACGATTTGTTGAATCATCTAAGCGGTACTAAACAAATGTGCCAATTTTCCGTTGACAGGTCTTGCATAATCGCCCAAAAAAGTATTCAAAATCTAATGGAAAATGTTACTAGTAAATACATCTATGAATGAATGCTGTAAAAATAACAGATTTCTATTTCTATAGTTCTATTTCAAAACACCAGTAAATATCCTAACGGGAATTTTGAATTAAATGAAAAAACAAAAATTTTTGGGTCTTGTAATTCAAGGGAATTTGCAGTGACAAGACCACATATTGACGCGCTGAAACCAAGTCGCCATGCGTTCTCGATAAAGTGCAATGTATGACAGTTGTCAAACTGTTTGCGAGAGTTGTTTGGAACGTTGGTCCAATATTCTATGTTCCTTTGCTGTTGAAGCTTATTTATTTATTTATTCTATTGTAACCAGCCAGCGTCTATTTCGTCGCCATGTTCAATTAAACCGACGAGATTCAGTAACAATCTGAAAGTGGGTACACAAGATTCGCAGTACTGCTTCAGCCTCCAGAAAAAAAGCAAAAGGAAGAGCATTTTGACCTGTCAGGTTTTGAATACTGGGCGCCAGAAAGTCTTCAGCAACTGCACCTCTTCATAACGAGAAAATAACCGGTTTTTGGAATTTTTGGCTCGTTTTTTGTGTGAAGAAAATGGATGAACTGTTACTGTTACATCACAACGTCGTCACCATGTATTGCAAAATTTTGTACAACTTCGTAATGTTGATGTAGAAATCCAAAGAATATGGTTTCACTTCCCACGCTGCTAGGGAGTCTATGCATGGCAACTCTGCGTAGAATGTTTGCTGGTCGAGTCATTTCAAAATTTGGGGATCTCACGTGGCCGGCACGCTCACAGGATCTGTCAGCTTGTGATTTTTTATGGGGCTAGTCGACCTCGAACTTTGGAACAACGGAAGCAAAATATTCGAACGATTGTAATGTCCCTTATTACCCTACTAATAAGTAAATGATGTCGAATTATTTAACAGACTTGCAAATTTAAAATTGTATTTATTATTCAAAATATTCAAAGGAACGTAACATAAATCTTTATTGTCTTTTATAATAATAAAATAATGATTCTTATGCTCCTTAACATGCTTTTAACTTTGTTATACCCTGTCCCCATTCCTATTTACAACTCACGCTCCCTCTCCTTCTCTCACTTCTTATCTTCTTTTTTCCCCCACTTCCTCCAACCAATCCATTCCTTCCCCTCCTGTCCCTAAAATTGACCTCCAGTCTCTTTCCTCTTCTCTCAGCTCCACGCACTCTTCTGACATATATCGCACATTTTCCCATCCCTCCCCCACACAGTCTGCACCTTCTTTTTCGTCATTCCACCAGTATCTGTTTAGGTTTTCTTCGTTTCCACACCTGAACCTTACTATTGTTCTCTTACTTCTCCTACTCAGCCCTCCCATTAAATATCCCGGCACTCCTTCCGACAGTATCTCCTCAAATTTTTCATTGTAGTTCCCGTACCTTCTTGCCTCTCTTTCTTGGTTCTGTGTGTCCACGGCCCTCCTTACAATCTCCTCTCTTATTGCAGCCCCATTCCTCTTTCCCTCCTCCTCCTTACTTCCTCCTCTGCTCAACCCCCTTTTCGTAATACCCCTTTCTTTCACCTACCTACCTTTCCTTCCCTCACCTCTTTCCAACAGTTTTGCACTACCCTCCCTCTTTGTTAGTGGATAACTAAAGGTAATATATTTCGGTCATCGGTTAATTGAATAATGTGAAAGCTTATATGGAAAGATAAGATAATGCGTAATTGTAGGGGTACGTATAATTATAGCCAAATACTAAAAAGTTAATGAAAAACAAAAAATTGAATATATTATTAAGTATTAATAAAACAATTAGACAAAAGAAAGAATACACAATACTGAACATAAGAGACAAAGAAGGGAATGTAATCACTAGAGAAAATAAGATCATGGAGCGATGGAAACAGAAGAAATACCTAAAGAAGAAGAGCTTGTAAATACACAAGAGATGATATTAATTACGGTAATAAGATAAACTATGGAACAAAAGTGGAAGGGCGAGAATCAAAGGGAGGATCGAGAAAGATATGAATAGAGGGAATTAGAGAAGAAATCGAAGAAGGTTGAGTAAGCAAGAAGCAAAAGAGAAAAAACAGAAAACAGGTAAACAGGCTTAAGATTAAGAAGAAGAAGAATTAATAAATAAAATAATATGATTAGACAAATATTCGATTAGTTAATAATTAATAAGTCGATCCAGTGAATTACTTACTGAAAATATGGATTAAGGAATTAATTTCACAAATTTGTCAAAACTAGTTTGTTCGATTGTAACCGGTGTTTCTACTCTGTGCTGCTAAGAACACAACAATCCTTAGAATTAAAACGCTGTTTGAATTTAATTACTTCTCCACATTAATTCTAAATGAAGGTATTTTACATTGACTTCCCATTGAATTTATGTACATACTTTTCACACAAAAATAGAGTTATGTTATCATATTAAAATTTGTGCTCATTAAACGACACAAATAGCTTATTTAGCTACTTGGATTGCATATCGACCACATTAACAAATTGAACTCTTTTTATTGCGACGTGTGTACGGCTGAAGACACGAGAGTGAGTTCGATATCTAGTCTACATTGCGACAATCAATAAGGTAATTTAGCTACCTATAAGTTGTTTGTAATGGAGACTTCACCCGCATAAATTCCTGTATGGACTTTGAAGAGAAATAAGTGTAAGACTACGGTTAAAAAATCACACACTTACGCATTCACAACTTTCTAAAATGTGGAACAACATTTCGTTTTTGAATTACATTTTAATATAATCTTATAGTGTGTTCACTTTTAATGCTTATTTGAACTACCCCATTTTCCCATTACACGCGTTACACCGAATTCAGATAAGCTAATGTATTTGTCTTCTTGGCATTCTTACATTAAAACTTAACGTTTCTCTTATTTATTCAATAGTTACACTCTGTTTGTGAAATTGTATACTAATACTTACATTTGTATAAATAGTAATTATAAAAAAATAAAATGTCACTGTATAGAAAGAATTTGTCTTACCTACGTTGTGATAAAACGAGTTGATGAAATATGACCGCGGTATTATAATAATTACAAAGCAATTTGTAGTGATTCTCCGTAACACCATTATTGATTAACGTCAATCGATGGATAACCTAGTTAAGTAATATTTATCATCGCAATTGCTGCATAAACTTCACGTAAATCAATTTCCTCGTAATTTACTATGCTACCTACGAAATAATTTTCAGTAAAAATTATCGAAAATCTCGCGCACAAAAAGGAAGCAAGTCAATCGAACCCAATCGAACCTTATCCGAGGAGCACATCAACGGAAAAAATAATAAGCTGTAAGTCGTAAGGCAGGTAAAAGTAAAAAGAATGAAAATGCAAAAATTTCTTCGAGAAAGCTGTCTGTTTTTAATAATTTGAGACGAAATAATCAAATCATTTTCAAATTGGAGCTCATTTATCTTCCTAGTGTCTATGTTCACCATTGATGAGACCATTAGTTCACGTCGTAGGTAGGAAGTGACGAATGATACTAATAATTTCAATGCTTCCCTTGTCAGCTTTGGATATTTTTCTGTATTCGTCATCAATATTTTGCGTAGGTACCTACGTATTACGTTCCAGTTCCATTTTAAGTACGAGGTCCGCAGCAAGATTTATAAGAGTTTCTTTCTTCTTCGTCGTGAAATCAGCCAGTATCCAAAAAACGATTTGGTATCCATAGTTGAGTTTTTGGAGGAATCCTTTCATTTTGTCCTTAGAATTTCTTCTTATAAACCTTGGTATCGTTAATAAAATTGTCGCACAAACACTGACCAGCAGTGTACGTAGGAAGTGCTTTGCAAAATAAAATGTGTTTTATGATACTTTCATCTGCTTCAAAGGGCATAAATACCACAAATGGCGTACTATCTGAAACAGCAGTAGATTCATCAAACTATAAAGCAAAATCTTCCTTTCATCTTCTTTAGTTTTTGGACCAATTGTTTTCGAATATCACCTGCCAAATCGTTTATTCTGCGGTTTTGAATCGCTTTTGCCACTTACTCTTGTATCAGATATGGCAGGCGATGCAGATCCTTGGAGAAACTTCTCCATCTTAGGCTCGTTTGGAGTACAATATAATCACGTCCGTATTCGCTGGCGTACTCGTACAACTGACTGAAGCAAACGAAAACGAATTGTTTCTTCTTTGGAATCACAGACATTATGGTGCTGGTGAATATTAATTTACTTGTAAATTGTACATTTTTACCTACTTGATTTCGCTGGCAACGCAAGTATCAGTAAGTAACGTCGAATCCAAGAGAAAAAGCTCTTAAAATCAAAAGCATTTCTCTTAATAATGTGAAATACAGACTTCAGAACAGAAATAGGATAATATTTCTGGATATTTTGCGCAACAATCTGTTAACAGCAATTTCGTTGAAGGGCCTAAACACCGACACGATTTTTGAAGGGTCCAAAGTATCGAACATGCCCTCATCGTCGACTAGAACTTTTTCTCCTATTATAATACATATTATGTACCTATCTAGCTATTTTGCTGACCGTAATCAATACCGAATATTCTTACAGCCGACACCCACTTAACTCAACCTGGGTTGATTTCAGCCACAGATCGATTGAATTTGCATTAATAACACGTTCAGTGGTATATCACTGGTTTAAATATGTATAGTGGATGTAGGTAGGCAGATGAATTAATGTAATTTGGTGTTGAAACGTAATCCATGAAAACGATCAGATTATGTAATTGTATACCTAATCCAATAATGTGAAAATTAAAAAAAAACGTATTTTTATGTAAACAATAAGCGTTGAGTTCACTCAACGCAATAAGCATCCACTAACAAACATTTGCACGTCTTGTAAATAAGAAAAGTAACTTGAGCTGAGAAACATAAGTAGGTATATAAGATTTGAAATATACTTACTGCAATACAATTAGTAATGAGACGGTGAGAAGTGTTCACATAATCATAGTCACATAAATAATACTCTCTAAGGGATCATGTCTGAGAACAATTGGCCGTTAATTTATATTGGTAAATCTCGAAATCTTAAGGGACTTATCTGCAATAATGATCCAAAGGGGGCTGTACCTTCTAAAGATTTTTCCACTAGAGACAAAAGTTTCAAAATAGATGTTTAACTCTATTAGCGTTCCATTTTCAATATAATTTTGTACGACAAAAAAGTTGGGGTGCCAAAAGTGTGACACCCCATAAAAACCTACACTAATTGAGGAAAAGAAATATCGCTTTTTCAATTTGATTGGTCATTGTATACTAACAACCCATAATAAATTTTCATCGAAAAATTTTGAACCGTTTGGCGCAACATAAACAAATCTGGATTTATTTTGTAACGTCGCGTCGTTAACTCCTTGCAACTTCCTTTGGGTGCACTTTTGCTTATAGGTAAATTGACCAAATCGACTTATTTTCATCCCTACAAATCGTGATCGTGACCAATATTTTTGTGACAACCCTGTATATCGGAACACGCTATACAAATAATAAAGTCTTACCTCTTGCTAAGCGCTTTAAACTTTCACCAACAATTAATACATAGTTGTGGCGTTCTCAAGATTGTAATCGAAGCTCACAGCTTTTAGCATAAAATTATCTACTTAAAAGCTCAATTTCAAGAACAGGATCCGAATCCTTTTTATCTGTTTGTTATAGAACAATGTTTGTAGTTGCCTTCTTAATGGAATTTTGTTCATTTTCTCTTAAATAGGAAGGCCGTTTTAAGAATATGAATTTGACAACTTCACGTAAGTATGTCTTGGGACAACAACGATTCTACTACACTGCGTCTCACTCTTAGTTTGCAGTACAAACTTGTACCACCCACATTTCTGTTTGTAAATAGGAGCACAAATAACATAGTTGACCATCTAATCTCTATTGTTTACAGTACGTGTTAAGATTTAAACAGCCGTATAATTTAACAATAAAGAATAAACTTCAATTACATAGCCATACGGAATGAACGAATGGGGTAAATACACAAAAATTAGCAAATAAATACTATAAGCAATTAACGTGTATGAATAAAAATGTCATTAAAAATTGTTGATGCTTTAAAAAATAAAATTTACACATAGAACATTTACTTCCAAGAAAATTTATATAAAGTATGCCATTCGCCACACCAACATATTATGTGGAACAAGATTTATTTAATATCTAATCCTACTATCGGAGTAAAAATGCAAGGCCTCTGACTTTAGAAGCTTGTATCTTAGTAATTAGCAATCATAATTTAATGAAATAAAGTGCATTTAAAAGATCATTTATTCCTACATAAAGGTGTATAGTTTTAGATTTTTGCAATACATCGTTAATTTTCTGTATCAATGTATGTGCAAAAAAGCGCTAATTATGACTCAAATTGCACAAGCGCTCGACTTTAAAAATTAATTACGGCTATATTATTGAAACTGAGTGGTAGATACTTATATATTTGACAAGTGTATACTTTTTTGTCGGTGTGAGATGCTTTTGAGGCGAATTGGTTTATTATTATAAGGAAAAAAACGACATCTTGTGTAACTCAGTACCTGAACGTTCGATATTAATAATATTGACAGTAACATAACAAGGTTAAAGCAATTATATTGTGGTCTAACACGATTCACAAAAATAATGACATGTATACATGTTTTGTTTAAAAGAAATTTTGAAAAAAGGATGGATGCTTGGGTTCGCGCGGCGAAGTGCAGTACGGGGTGGAAGATGGTGTCGTACACTATTGCTATGAAGCGCATGGTTTTGTACAATGCTAAAGAATAATCACATTGTTGTGGTTTGCCGCTCACGATTTACGATGTGTTAGATTACCTCTGCGGGAATATGTGCGTCTTTCTTTCGCGATAATTATAACATTTACTTTGAATTACAAGAAAACAAATTTTGTTTTCAATAAAGCAATAGTGCAGCTCGATTTGAGTAATACCAATTTAGCATTTAAAACAAGAATTTTTTCTTTAGTTACCGTATATTGCAAAATAATCAAATTTTCGGTTAGGGCTTATAAAACCAGTTAATTATATGAATATTAAATATTTATTGTCTGTCGACTTTTGAGAAGTATGTGTGCTACAACATTTGTAAATTTGGTAACAATTTATGAAACAATAACAATTTTATAATAAGTTAAAACTGACCGTCAACCAGGAAAATACTAAATACAGCGTTTTTATTGCTGTTAAAATAAAAGTTAAACAAATGATTCTACCATTTTGATTTTTACACATGTTAAACATATATAAATGACTAATGTACTGCCCAAAAATGAAGAAATTTCACCCCTCAGTTTTTTCGTTCTGACCACTTAAAGTCAGAGGCCTTGCATTTTTACTCCGATAGTAGGTACATGTTAATGTATTGTTTTCGTAAATACCTTTAAGCAACATTTTTTTCTTTCTTACAAATTTTAGACCACGTGGCCTTAAGAATCACAGTTTCGCCCTAAACTTTGATTAAGGTATTCTCTCTAATTACATCAAAGTTGATTATCCTACACAATCTACACGCCACCGTATTTGATATTTTGTGTTACAAAGAAAGGATTGGAAAGTATTAAAAGGAATTTTAAAAAAACTTTTTATTAGAAATTGATAAACTGTAAAACGTACTCAGTCAAGTTCGTCGTAAACTACGAGCTTGAAAATTCAACTAATTAAAATGTGTACTCTCTGCAATTTTAGTATTTCTTCTAATATGAGAACAATGAATTCTGACAAAGATTGATCTTTGCGACCTAATTTGTTATTTCTATTCAAGGAAGATAAACCGAAATTCTACATTTATATCTCATTAGAAGGCTAAAGAAATTAGTACAAGGTAACGACTACAGACGCATTCTACAAAATTAAAACAATGATCTTTTTTCATTCGCTGAATTCCGAAGCTTGATGTCATTCGTTGTATTTGAAAGGTATACCTATAAAAAAATTCATTATTCCCGTAATGTCTCAAAATAAGCCATATAAAGCACGCGGCTTACATTTCAATGCGTGCACTTGTTCCTTTATTATAAAACTTACATTTTCAGGCCCATTAAGGTGATTAATAGCAAAAAATTCAACTTTAAGGGAATGTGGAACATAACGGCGTGTACTTAAACTCTGTTCTCAACGTAATTAAGGATCAATTTTACATAAAAAGAAAAATATTTTGTATTTTCATTAATGTATTTCAAAATTTACGATATTACCGCTGAACGGACCGGAAGATAAAAAATGTAATGAATATAAAATGCGGTGTCTTTAATAACAAATATAAAGAAGTGAAGACAAATAATTTAAATTTTTAATAAAATATCTGTAGTGTACAGAATAACACGAACTTAAAACTCACCAATGGGCTGGATCGACTTATTGTCTACAAACTTATCAAGTGTATCACCTCAAGAGCATCATTTCAAGCACATCGGGATTGATCTTTTCGTAGTAAACAATGCATTCGAAAGACTCATCTGATACCATCGATATCAATTCGATGTCATCACTAACAACTTTTCCTGACCACCTTGTCCCCCACTCGTCGACAACCAGTACGATATCTACTGTTACAATCGAGCTTACGACGGCTTCTAAGGTTAGAGTAAGAACTATAATTTTCAGATACTGAAGCTTGAGAAACTCATACATTGTTTGGCATGCAGAGTTTTACGACGGCTTCTAAGGTTAGAGTAAGAACTATAATTTTCAGATACTGAGGCTTGAGAAACTCATACATTGTTTGGCATGCAGAGTTTTACATTAAATTACGTGAAGAATTGCCTCAACTTGCATCTTCGACAGTTTCAACTGCATACCATTTCGCCCTTTTAACAATGTCCACGCTACACACCCTGCTCTATAGCTATGTAATGGGCGGCATTTACTTATTTTACAAAAGCCATAGGAACCTGACATCTACAAAGGTCATGCTTCATATTCCCTTTTCACTGTACTTATTAGTTAATATATTTTCAAAAATAAAAAAAAAACGTGCTATTGATTGCGTTTTATTTGCTCGTTTGAATCTAGATCTGGAGAATTTTAAGTACTTGTGGGGAATTGCTGTAGTGAGATGAAAAGGGTTTCCTTTTATAAATGACAAAAAAACAAGATATGCTTACGTATCCATTCGTCTGTCCGTCTAGACCAACTTTTCTGATTTTGATCCTATATTCACGGAATTTTTGTACGAATATGAAATTTTTTATTTTACAGAATTTACATATTTTGGAATCTCCTTAATGAAACTAATAAAATATTTAATATTAGTAAGCCCTTAATTAATTTTCTCCGAATTTACTTTGTGGAACTCCATAACTAAGTAACTGTAATAATAAAAAGAAATACTATATTCATTCAAGTTCACCTTATCCAGTAACATTAGTAGACCTTCCTACAAAAATCTTTGGTAAAACAACATGAAAAGTATGAACGAGTTTCGCTCGAGGTTACTTCAGTGAGAAATTTTAATCATGTTTCAATATGTCAAATTGTTCAAATTCAAGACCAATCAGTAATTGTTGAATCAAAGGCAGGTCACTTTAAACCCATCTTTAACAATGTATTCATGGATTAAAAGCTACAAACCTGTACTTTTTTTGAAAGATTGTTAAAAGTACTACCTATTAATATTATAAACGTAAAGACATGTAGGACCTCTATTTGAAAAAAGATCACATTACGCGTTTAAGATGATCTTTAGTATTTATTTATTTATTTATTTATTTATTTATTGAGAATAAGCACGAAAAAGTACTAAAAACTAAAAACAGGTTAATATATGAGAGAGTAACTAAGACTATAATTAACTAGATCAGCTGCATATAAATTACTTAAAAGAATACATGCTTTTTCTACGCAACCTAATTATGATACCCCTCTCCCTTTACCAAATCAAATTATTTAGGATGCACAAAAATACAGTCAAGACCAAACGTACTGATTAACTGTCAAAATTTAACATTCTAATCCTTCTTCTAAAGTTATTTTCGTTTATCTCTCCAAATTCTATGTTATCGAACTTGTTTGCAAGTTGGTAAGCTCTTAGCAGTGGTGAGCTCATTCGAGTTTCGGTACGGCCCAGTGGGATGTAAAACATCGTTTTTTGTCTTACATGGTTGGATTTTGGTACCAAGAAGTTAATGCAGTTCAAAAGCTCAGTGCACTCAATCCTGTCGTTGCGTATTTTATAAAGCAGTAGTAAGGCGGATTGCTTCCTTCTATCTTCTAGAGAGTCCACCTCCGCCACCCTTCTTAGATCTTTTGTTGGGTAATTCCTAGCACACTGATTTTTTTTACTTTAAAGTAGAAATATCTAAGAAATTTATTCTGCACTCTTTCTACTTTTCGCATATCTTTCTTTGTGATCGGATTCCATATAAGAGAGCAATATTCCATTTTGCTTCTGACCAACGCATAATATAATGTCTTGAGAGCTTTGTGTTCTCTAAAATATTTGGTATATCTCCTAACCAACCCCAAGGATCTATATCCACTAGCTGTTAAGGCGTCGATGTGGTTACCAAAGGTGAAATTGTGGTTGAAGGTAACTCCAAGATCATCCATTCTTCTAACCCTATCCAATGTAGTATTTCCTATCGAAAACAGATGTTCATACGATGATTTCTTTCTTGTGATGCTCATTACGCAACATTTTTTCAGATTCAGAATTAAGCAATTTTCTATGCACCAGTTGCATAAGTTATCGATATCCTTCTGTAGCATCCCAAAATCAGACATATTTTTGATCTCCCTGAAGATATTCAAATCATCCGCATACATAAGACTATTTGAGTAAACGATCCTCAGAATCTCATCCACAAAAATCAGGAAAAGTAGTGGCCCCAACTTAGAGCCCTGCGGAACTCCAGAGTTACAAGTGAACGGATTAGATACAAAATTTATAAACTTCCAAGTATTCCATATGTTAGCATTCGTACTCACAGTCTAAATTTCAAATAAAAATCTCAGTTCAGTCTACAGTAGGGAATTTTCAAAGATGTGCTATTTTTGAACTTAAATGCCTGAAATGCCGATCCTGGTTTCAGATGTAACTTGCTAAGAATCCGATAATATCAGCAGTCATCGAGGCTTTATAGGAATGGGTTAAAGGATAGAAATAAAAATTAGGTAATTTAGCTCGACCTTATTTACCATTAAGTATGGTATACATGTAACCGTTATTGATGTTTTACATTTCACAACCGTTCATAGAAATTGATACATCTGAATCTTCCATCGTTCGGTACCTAACATTTTAAAGAAGTTGATTAAACAACGAAGCATAAAGCTCTATATATGGCAAAAAGTTTCACTTCCATAGTTAAAATTTTATATTAAAAAGCAACCTTCCACTAAAAGTTAATGGAAACAGTGATCGCAATAATGAAATGGGCTGTTTTCCCTAAAAAACTGGTGTATAGATGCAAAACTCCGATCGTGTCGATTGGATCCGAAAAGGTTGGAAGCAGGCGTCGTGTTATTACCACTCCTGTACAACAGGCGGAAATGACGAAGAATCAACGAGCGACCTACGCCGTCTACGCAGATGACAGGGCCGTGACGGTCAGTGATCGTAGCGAGGCAGTGATAACTCATCAGCTACAGCTTCACTAGATGCACTGGTGTGCAAACTGGTGGATCACCGTCAATCCCACCAAAAGCGTGGCCATGTTTTTCACACGGAGAAAACAATGATCGGCTGATAGCCTTGCAATATTCGGCCACCAGATATCGTGTGAGAGGGAGATCAGGTACCTTGGACCAGCAGCATACCTAAAAAGTACACATACATCACAGAACTGCCCAAGCGTCCGGTGCCATCGCGAAACTGTTTCCGCTATTCGCCACGAACAGTGTACTCAGCACTCACGACAAGCTTTTTATCTATAAGACTGTCGTCCGGTTGGCCATGATCTACGCATCGCAAGTCTGGGCACACGCTGCAAATACCCACATCGTGAGACTTCAGATCCTCCAGAACAAGGTGTTGGTGATGATAGTAAACGCGCCATGGTTTCTCCGTAATCGACAAATACACAAGGACCTTCAGGTACAAACCGTTAAAGAATTCCTTCATCAATCCGCATAAAACTTTGGAGTTTTGTTGGCGGACTATCCCAACGAAGAAGTGAGAAACCTATGGGAGTACGACGAGGTGATCGTGCGGGGGTACAGGTTACCCAAGTACGTACTTGCCAATAACGAAAACCTCGGTATTTAGGGTGGGAAGCTCACCCGCAATACCGACGTCAAGAAATCAGATGAAGATATAGAAGAACTTAGTTCTGTAGTATTGTAAAAACGTCCACGTTCACAGAGATTTTGGACATCACATGGTTTTGGACATGCTTGCCGACAAACGATGATAAATAAATAAGATAAAAGTTTTCAATATTTGTATGTGTTTTGTGTTTGACATAAATTGATCGAAGCGTGATGTTTTTGACTTGTTGGTTTGATACAATTATTCAAGGATTGTGTATGGTTACAAGTTACAACATCGATAATAGAAAAGTAATTAATAACCGATATAAACGGTGTAAACGCAATCAATATTTTAAAATCGTAACGCAAATTAACAAAAACACGTCAATTGTAGACCTTTAATGCAAATGTTCGTGGGTACTGTTACATTGCCAACTTTGCCTTTAAATTTATTTTGGAAAACTGGGTCAAAATAGTATACGATTATAAAAAATACATCTTTTTAGTGGCAAACTTTCTTTCCAAAAATTCCCAATTGTTTCCACGTAGAACCATCAAAATCTTGATATCTATATACAACAGGAATACATAAGAAACGCCTGCAATATTAAGAACTATAGAGCACAATTTATTGCAGTAAACCACTGTTGATTGTAAGACTTAGATTTTCATATAAAAAATTATCTGACAACCCTAACAAGACACCAACTCTGTTATAATTGGGTTTTTGCGAGGTGTGTATTAAAAAGAAGTTAACAGTATAACATACACATTTTGAAATAAAGTGAATGTTTTTTAAACATGAGGTATTTTACATTTATAGGTCTATTTCCACATTTCATGAATTTTAAATCAGATTTTGCTTTAATTAAAGGCACACTAACTTTGATAAAAAGTAGACAATCTCAAATATTCTAGTTGAAATTTTAATTTACATATTATTACATAATGTCTGCAATCTATACATAATGCATAAATGAAAATTGTTTAATTTGTATGTATTTTCATACAATTCAGAATAAGTAAAACTGCCAGAAAGATCTTCAATTCTCTGGAAAATGTTTTTCCATCACAACGAAATAATAATGCTGAAGTATCTCTATAAGGAAACTATGCAACTACAACTATTATCTTTCCATCACCTTAACTCACCGCCCTCATAGTATATTGAAACGTCAGTCACAGCTATAAATTCTGTAATGTCACGGTAACTATCAAGCGTCACTGCACATTCAGAACATTCCATTATCCTCTTGCAAATGAACTATTAAGATGATGGTTGACAGCATCCTTCGCATCTCATTATTCCGTTATATTTTTTATTTATAAATATAATTTTGCATTTATATTTAGGTTATAACCATATATACTGTCATTTAAAGAAAATGTGCTCGTTAACTTTTTAATTTATAAATTAAAATTTTCATTTCTAACAGTCACAGTTTAACGTGAATTGGTTTATTACCGACAAGTGCATTTCATAGTAGTAGTAATAAATAGTAACATTTTATGTACAATTATTTCTCTTTTTTTTCATTTTGGTTGGCCTAATTTTGAAGTAAGGTTGAATAATTTGAGTTTTCGTACTTTTTTAGACCGTTGATACGTAAATTGCTATTTTCTGCCAATTTCGATGAATCGAAAATTTTTTTACTACTGCCTAAACGTTTTAAAGAACTCTTTACGAGGCAAATACGACTATTTTTTATTCGCAAACACTCGGTGAAAAACTGTTAAAAACAAAAAGTTTCGGTGATTAAAATAACCTTTATTGATTAATAAATTCATTTTAATTTTTGTACAATTTCCTCATGTACAATTCTTTGAAATCGTTCATTTGACATTACTACATTAATGACCAATAACATTTTTAGGTCGTTATCCGGCAATATTTTAGTGGATATGACTTATTTATGGATTACGCATAAGCCTCGTTTTATGTATCGATTATCGTGAAACCTTGTTTTAATATAAAAATAAACCAGTTGTACCTACTTTTAGATTTTGTCGTCTAAAAATGTTCTGTGCGACTTTTTCTATTACCATCCCCAAACGATTTTGTAGCCGATTTTACTGCGAATTCCGTAATTAGCGATTTAGTATCCTTTGAAGGATAAAGATTTTATTGGGGAGTCTTAGAATGACAATTTTAATATCTATGTTTTCAATGAACGTAATTAATATAATTTACTAACTTGTAGGTTTACTATCCAGTAACAATTTTAAGAACAAATTGTTCTCAGGAACCAAATGTAGTCAGGGACGGATGGGCAAATAAAATTTTACCGGGAGAATAAACGTCGGCGGCCCAAAATGAACATATTATATTATATAGGGTGTCCAAATCCAAAAACAAAAAAAGATCACAGTTATTTTTCCATGACTATTTGATCAAAAATTAACAGTTTTATCGCCTTCATGGCACTCTGGATAGAAAATTAAGAATTAAAAATATTTGGAGGTTAGGTGTCGGAAATTGGCAAATGGGTTGTCATTGTAGCTATTTTCTATTCAAGTAAGCAAAAATATACCGGGTGCCCCATTTTAAATAACAAAGTAAAGGTCATTTTTGATCAAACCGGAAGAACAATTGAATATGTCGAAGAATGCACATTTATGTCGCGTATGTACGTGGCGAATTTCAATTATTTATCTTTAAAAACAAGAAAGTTATAGGGATGGGACACATGCTAGGGATAGGACACTGTGTCCAAGATAAGGAGGACCACTGTGGGGATTTCGGAAACGGTAAGAGATAGAGTTTCGGTTAAATAGGAGAAAAGTTGGGCAATTTTGAGTTTAGTAAAATGACATTTTTAAACTGACGAAATTCCGAACCGTTCCAAAGTTATGCAACAAAAGCGAATTTCAGGATGTCGTGTTTGCCAAATTGTTACTATGTTGTTGATGTTAAATAAAAAGTAAAAGAAGCTTCTACAGGTACTTTTTAACGAACTGTAACATGGCATACTGCAAAATGGAACGTGACGTTTCGTTTTCAAGTAACCATCATCAACCTTGTTTTTTTAAACACGGTCTTGATTTTTTATACATAATATTAGGAGAGCTTTTTGTTCTGCATTCAAGCATGTACCACACTTTATGGTTTAATTGCGATTGTGTTAAGAACGTCAATTAAGTCAACGTACCTACATCGTATCAGGTTCATTAAAATTACCACAAATTTTACTGAGCGCTGTTTCCTTTGACCACCAGCGAGTTTCTCCTATCAACTGGAGTTTCTTTGATCTAGAATTGTTGTCAATGTCCAACCAGTAATCCATGCGTTGATGAGATTCTTTAAAAAATGCTGCTATACAATTCAGTAATGAAGAAAACAATTATGCCTTATTTTGGGATGTGCAAATGTCTGCCAGAACAAGATTTAGAATATGCGCATAACATATAACACCAAACATGAAAATATTTGAATTTTCACAAAACACCCGCTAGTGTGTGTGAGCCCTTAACCCGCGCCCGGCGCCACCGTATCGATATTTTTACATAGCTATATAAAAATTATGTCTGCAAAATCAAGCGTTTTGGTCAGGGGTGGCCCAGGGCCCACAAATCGACGACGGCCCACCGGGAAAATTCCCGGTGTCCCGGTGGGCCCATCCGCCCCTGAATGTAGTGATGTTTAACGTATCTAGCTACTAACTATATGTTGTATCAAATCAATAATTAGGTAAATAGAAACTATCATTCTGTTTGAATATAATATAAACTGGTTTGCAGGAATAAAATTATCAGGCCCTCTGAGTTTGTAAGGGTGTAAGAGCAAGATTATGATAAATATAAATTACGTATATAATAACCGAGAGGTGTGTATAGTGTGTGTTGCTGTGCACTTTTCCAACAGTCGTCGAGTCCTGACGAATGCGAGTGTGATAGTTTAAAACCAAAGCTGTTTTATAACCTACACATTAATGCTACAATTACAGATACCCCGCAAACATGTAAATATCTGCACTAATTTTTTTCGAAGTAAGTTTTAAACATTTAGTGTAAAAGCATCTTATTCAAGCGGTATTTGTGTCTAAATATATTTTCTTTATTTAGAAAATACGTTCAAAGCTTCCTTATGGAGATTACGTGTAAAATAGAATTCGCTATTTGTGCTTATTTTTGGGTAAAAATTTTGTGTAAACATGCAAAGTTTGCCTGTCCGAGGTCCTTAACCCATTTCGAACATTAAAACAATGCCAGAAAGTATTTTCGCGAAAATTTTCAAAATGACAAGTATCGGAAACTTTTTCTCGGTAACATGGAAATTGAATTATTTCAAGTTGAAAAGTTATCCAAATGATGAAAAATGATTTTATTATGCCTCGCGTTAACATTTTCATCGTTAAAATGATGTAAAAAGTAGCAACATCATTCATCGTAGACTAATTTATGTGTCTCGATACCTTCTTTTGGTAACTTTCGAAATGTACAGGTTTGTATGCTTATTTCGAATTTAGAGATTTTGAACGATCGACGATGTCGTCAGTAACATTGTATAGTCGAATGTTTTCACCGAGAAAAATGTTTTTGTCTACATATTTAACTTAATATTGATGTGATGAAAGTAGGTGGCAAGTGTATGGTTACGTTACACTACACTTCTAAATATACAGTGTGTCCACGGATTGACTTCACTATAGGTGTAAATGACCAAAAATTTTGGGATTTCAAAACGATTTTTTCAGATTCTGCCCTGCTTCATTGGAAATGAATTTTCATCATATTTTTAATTTTTTTAATTCAAAGCCGCCTTGATCGTGGACCAAAAACTATTTTCTTTGCAGGTAAAGTACCTTTTTTGTGTATCATAGAGCAAAATTTTATTAAGAAAAGCTGTTCAGAATTGAAAAACTGACCATAAAATGACAATCGGTATTGTTTGTAAACAAATGAGAATGTAATGTTTGAAATGTTGTATGCATAAATTCCGATTTAATCGATGATAGTCGTCTTAATAAATAAAAATAACGGTTTCATGAAATTGTGCCGATTATTTTCAAATTTTGCACTGATTATTATTTTTTGATTCTGAACAGTTTTTCTTAATAAAATTTTGCTGTATAATACACAAAAAAGGTACTTTACCTGCAAAGAAAATAGTTTTTGGTCCACGATCAAGGCGGCTTTGAATTAAAAAAATTAAAAATATGATGAAAATTCATTTCCAATGAAGCAGGGCAGAATCTGAAAAAATCGTTTTGAAATTCCAAAATTTTTGGTCATTTACACCTATAGTGAAGTCAATCCGTGGACACACTGTACAACTTATATTGTAATTAAGAGGAAGTAAAATCCATATTTACTGCTGCACATATACGTGTAAATGATGCCTTTAGTTAGTGAAATAAACAAAAATTTGAAACTGTTTAAGGCAGAGAAGGTCTTTCTATAAAACAGATGTTATGCAACGTAAGACCAACTTCTATTTGTACATTTTATGTTTTGTGGTATTTTTAGTTTTACTATAGTTAAAGATGAATGTTAAAACGTTCTCCCTAAGGCCATTCGTATTCCCAAGAAGCTGCCAGTGTCAAAATTGAGTTCTTTTACATTCAAAATTCATTGATCATTGTAAACTATCCTTATGAAGTTCACACGGAATTTGTTATATTTTCGTTAATTTTTGGGCAAAGACTATCTCCAAAGACGTAATTAACATTGTGAAAGGGCCATTATGTATTTTTGGTCTGAAATCTATTCCAAAAAGTTAGCATTTTACATTTTTTTTAATAATTGGTAAAAATTTACTATAGGTAGGTAGGTATAGAGTTGAACGAATTCGTATATCTTTATGAAATATCAACCGATTTTTGTGATTTTTACGTCAAATGTAAGTAAATGTAATCCTTTATTTTAGTTACGTTAAATAACTTGCTAAATTACAGATACCTACTGGGTCAAAAATCTGAAAAGGTACAAAAATGTAAATTTTTTTTCTTTTTTCAAGTGGCTAAGCCAGCTCAACAAGGTGTGATATTTTAAAACAAAAGCTATTACAACCTACAATCACAGATATCCCCCCCCCCCAAACCACGCAAAACGCGAGAATCGCATGTACGCCCGTTTATAATATAATAGTACTAAAAAAATATCTTTAATTGTAAACTATCTTTTCTGTTACTTCCTATAGGATTAATTATTTGATCCGTTTTGATGAAGAAATAGAAGATGAATAACACTATTGCAAATCCACCCGACATTCATTGCGCAATTATTCTTCCTAGGTAAGGAATTGCTGATAGTAAATTAGTAATTACTGTAGCTATTCAAGGTAATACATAAACCTAGGAATGCTGTAGCTATAACGATTAGTAGATATGATTGTTACCTGCTTACTATAGGCACTAAACGTCGTCCTGCGGATTGTATGAAATTGCCTAACAGAGATCAACTAAGATTACGTTGGGTAGGTTATGCGAAAATTTTACGCTTGTTTCTAAGACTAAGGATTAAGTACTAAATCTACCGATCTAACACAGTTCCTTGGGAATAACTCTTATTATGAGTAGATTCCACACTGCTAAAATATTATTGTGTACTTGCACATTCAAGATACTTTCATGTTTATTGTAAGAGCGACTCGTATCATAACTTAGATGGTTTCTAAATCTTGGAATGCTGATTTAGAGTCTACTGTATGATACAAACTGACCTAACTGTAAATACGACTCAGGTGTCCAATTTATTCTCCTAAATCTTTCAAAAATCTTATTTTTTAGCGCCTAAGTGCTATTTTAAAATTTAATTTATTGCTTCCGGAAGTTCACCCCATTTTTATACTTGGTCCATTAATGTTCCTCGTTAATAAATGTTTAGACGTTGTCTTTACAAAAATTACAATTTTATAACGTATTTTTGTAATTCTTGGTAATTAAAATTCGCTAACATAGTAATAAAATTGACATTATACCTGTCGACTAACGATAACAAAAAAGTGTTCTTGTTAGAGTTGCTGTTGGCATCGGTACCGTAGGTACTGCATGAAATGTGATGTCGATGAGTTCAAGATCAAAATAACAAATTTAATTCTTACAGGCAGGAAAGAGAGCAGTGAAATATGAGGAGGAGATCAAGAAAAGGGGAGGAAATTATTGGGGTAAATGAGTGTATGAGAGAAATCAGAAAAGAACGGGTAAGGTGGGGGCAAGAGGAGAGGAGGTTGTTTTAAGAGAGAGTGGGATATGCGGGGGAGGAGAAGAGAGGAAGGAAGGGATATGGTAGACGAATTAGTAATAAGAGATAAGGATGTCCAAGGTCAGGAAAAGAGAGAGAGAGAGAGGATAGCAGAGGGAAGATATAATGAGAGATATGTGGAGATAATGGTGGAAAACAAGACCGATTATATAGTGAGTGACATGGGGTTAAAGGAGAAAAGAATGGTGGCCAGGTTCAGGTGCGGGAACGAGGAAGACGAAAACAGATACTGGTGGGAGGATGAGAAAAGGAGGTGTAGAATGTGTGGGGAAGGGAGGGAAAATATATGGAATATGATGAGGGAGTGTGAGGAACTAAAGGAAGAAGAGAGAGAAAGAAAGGTGATTTTGAGAGGGAGGGGTGAAGGGGTGGAGTGGGGCTGGAGAGAAAGGGACAAGTGGAGGAAGTGTTTATTTTTTCTTTGTCAATGTACCTACTTTTGTTGTTGTTTTTTGGTAAAATAAGAATCGTTTGTTATGTAAGTAAGACAAATAAACATATCTAACAAGGACTGCGGAACCTCAAATCCCTACCTTTAACAGGTCAACATTACGACAGTAACCTACCTCATATAAACGTATAAGTACCAAAAATTCTTAGTTTTTCATTCAGTAATTAAACTTATGTTTAACACATTAGTTACACACTGACAGTTTGAAAGTGACATTAATTCAGAAACTTATTAAAAAAAATTATTAAAATGTCCTCCTCTTGCGTGCATGCATTCGTTGGACTGGTCCACCCTTCCAAATATCCTCCTCCTTGGTATCGTGTGGTTTTACAGGCTTTTAACACACATCGATGAATGGTTTCTGCATTCAGATTATCAGCTGCTCAAACCACTTGTACCACCAGAGATAAAAGTTAAAAGAATTATAGTCGTAATTAGAATGGTATGGCTTGTCTCAATTTATATCGTCTTGAAACTTATCTCGTAAAAGGATTTATTTTCAAATCTGCATTGTTAGTAGATAAACACGTTGTAAATGCCTACCAGCCCACTCAGCGTTGGGTTAGGTATGCGTCACCTAGTGCTATAACAATTCAAATTAATAATTACTAATTACTATCAGTCGTTAAGAATCCTTGTTGTTGTAAGTATAATACGAGTAATTTGTATATCGTATAATTTAGTTTAAAACTCGTAAGTTATTTAAAATAAAACGGATGCCTTGAAAAGAAATTGCTATATTAATATTTTTACCTTAGTCCGCCTCTGATGCCCTGTCATAAAATACCGAGAGGTCCCCTTTGTTATGTCAATGAGGTAGGCATTTACAACGTGTTTATCTACTAACAATGCAGATTTGAAAATAAATCTTTTTACGAGATATGTTTCAAGACGATATAAATTGAGACAAGCTATACACTGGAACATCGTCGACAACGTTGAAATGTTGTTTGTTATTATTTGGTGCTTATCACAAATTGAATTTATGTCCACAGGAAGATTAATATTAGAAAATTAATCTTCTATATCAACGGTTAATAATGATAATAATTTTGACATTAATTTCTGAAATTGAATTCCGTGTATATCACTGAAAAAGAAAGAAATACACGCACAAGGGTGCATTCCAAGCAATATAAACTAAAATAGTATAAATTACCGATCGTAGCTTAAATTTAATACCGTAATTTTGGTTTCTGTTAAACTCAAAACCAAAATTCAATTTTTCAGTAAAAACTTTTATAGAGACATACAAATTTTCAGTAAATTTAAGTGGAATTTAAATAAGTAGGCTGGCGAATAAAACTCACACAGTTATATTAACGTGCTTTACCATAATATTAAAAAATTGGGTTATAGGCAGGGTAAATTAATTTCCCTGGAGACGAAAAGTATCACCAGTACAACGTATAATGTGCTTTAAGTTTATACATTATACGAGTATATGCGGTAACGCTGGAGTAAGTCGTCTTCTGATTATCGCTCTTTAAAAGCGAAATTTAATACCGATCAAAGGCGTATAAGTGTATAGACAGATCGATACTAACACCGTTGCTAAAACTGACAACAAAAATTAAATCGGGACATATGATACTCAGTACGTAAAAAAACGAGGTGATGTTTTGCTGCTGTAACCTTATAGGTTATAAAAGCAGTAACGTGGAAAATTTGAAGCGATTAATCAGTTAATATGATCTTTGCCGTTATCATTACGGGAATACACGATGCTGATGGTACAGGGTACATACATCAATTCTTTATAATCCATCTTTTCAGGAAAATTGGGCGTGCGTCAAAATTATTTCAACCTTCAAAGCTCAAATTTGTTGTAGAAAACTAAATCAATGACAAAAACAAAAAGAAAGTTATTCCTCAAGATGAACGCCATTAACTTGCAATGGATCAACATTTGTGTATTACGTGTAGTAGTAGGTACAGTGTGTCCAGATAAAAAGTAGTTACATGGGAAGAGTGGAAGGAAACGATACGATATACAGGATTGGTGAAGTAGATATCCTATTTACGACTCTATGAATAACCTTCCTTTACATTGTCAAAAATTGTTCTGTATGAAAGATTCAAGGTGGGCATTTCAAAAACTGTATATTCACTTGGAATTAGGAGTAAATTAACAAAATTTCCCGAAATAGAATAACACCCAATAAAGATTTTAACTCTTCTATATTTCACACACTTGTATCAAAATTTAACTTTTCTTATGGGTATCATATTGAAATGAAGTACTTTTCATTAACGTTCAAATAAGGTAAAACGAAATTTATAATTTTAAATTCTAATT
Source organism: Pyrocoelia pectoralis (assembly GCA_036250285.1). Classification (NCBI taxonomy): domain Eukaryota; kingdom Metazoa; phylum Arthropoda; class Insecta; order Coleoptera; family Lampyridae; genus Pyrocoelia; species Pyrocoelia pectoralis. The sequence continues at coordinate 15,081,749 of CM070075.1, forward strand.
TTGTATCCTTTGGTAAAAATAGTCATGTGATAGATCAATGAAAAACATTTCTTATGAGGCGTTTTTAATACGTAACGTAAGCGTCCATAAGAAAAATGAAAGTTGAATGAGTGTGTAAAATATAGAAGCCCCAGTGTTAATTTTTATAAACTTTTATAAACTTTTATTCTGTTTCTGAAAATGTTGTCTTTTATTACTAACATGTCCATAATTTGAAGTATGCTAAACTGGACACACTGTTTAGGTAGGTACTTATGTTTTAAGGAAATGGTCGTGTCGTATACGCTCTTTGATGGTACATAAACTCCTGTTCACATATATCACGCCACCCATTTTCCAATTTATTGTGATTATTTACGATAATATTCACCTTTACTATACAGGGTGTATTTTTGGGAGCTTTAGTTAAAAGTGTCGGTAAAGTTTTATAGGTACGTTTTTGAAAATTTGAACTTAGGGGTTACTCTGAAAGCCGAATCGATGTAAAATATTTTCAAAATGGCAGCACTTTTTGGAATTTGGGTATAAGTCCATTGAGCGATATCCATAGAGACCGCGTCCACCATCCGAAAATTGGAATGAAATTGTTTGAATTTTGGAAGCTTAATACCACCACATAGTATTAATGTGCTTGGATATTTCACGGCGTACCTCACTAATGTGTTTAAAGATGCGGAAATTGCTTAGGGTTTAAATATTAGTTGCAATCAAAAAATCCTAAAAAAGTACCATTATCGCCCCATTTTCTCACCATAATGGGCATTCGATGCGACCAGGCGATCTCTCAAGACGAATTGAGTTTGCGAATAGCTATAATGTTACGGGACCAGGAAGATGTTACTTTTTTGGGAAACATTATTTGGTCAGACGAGGTCAAATTTAGTAAAAAATTAACTTCCATAACTCGCATTATTGGCGCGATTAAAATTCTTTCAAGAGTGCTGGAGTTTTATTGTATTTTGTACGTTTAAAAATAACAAGATTTTGTGTTTCCACATTTATCCAGAATGCAGAACGTTATTTGGAAATTTTACGCAATATTGTTGTACTTGCAACAGAAGATCTGCTTCTGCAGGAAATGACTGAATAATGAATCACATGTTACACGAAACCCCACACGATAAACATTTAAGAAAGAGTTTGTGTTTGGAACATGGAGGTGCCCATTTTGAGGAATGTGTTGAATTGATTTGAAACCTATAACATGAAACGTATTAATGTCATTTGATTTGTTTAAAATTTTTGCCATAAGGTCATGGTCGACTATTAAAAAAAATCCGAAAAATATAGTATCAATGCAATGAAATGGGAATAAGTCAGAAACTATTAAAGATAGGGATAGGAACATGTAACATCAAATGCAATAGTAAGAAAATGGTCATTCGAATTTTCTTAAATTTGGAGCCCCATATGTGAGGTCGCACACAATTTAAATATTTTTAAGAACACCAAAAGAAAACCCTAGTCCTCCTCTATGCTTTAGTGAAAACTCGGTTGCCATAACTACAACGGTTTTCAAGCTCTATGTTACAGAGGTAAACAAATTAGCTATTTATTTTTATATAACAAGTTGCAAAATGAACGTGTTTTTTGCACTAGATTCAACACATCGTGTGCAAAAAAGACGGAGTTTTGCAACGTGTTTATATACAAGATTTTTTGCAATTCAGTAAAATTCATCTTCATTTTGAATTTATTTGAGTTGGTAATTATTTGACGTCGGATATTTTCAAAGCAATCCTTGTTTGTTGCTATTGAAATAAACCATCACAACAATGAAATCTCGGTTTGTCACCGAAATGGGTGACAAAATGATGACATTTCGTAACTGAATTGCAAAAATATATTATTAGTACCTATCTTATGTACAGTTGAATTCAGGAATAGTTGTGCTGTCTGAAATCAAATTTTACCATTCCCTCGAAGTTTTGTCTTGACGTGATCATGTTGCAAAGTGATCTCATCCAATTATCGGATTGAGCTGCATTGTTACATTTTCCCAAGATTAACATTGTAATGATAGATTTCCCGTTTGAGAGCACAATGCGGTGCTACAAAGAATTACCTGAGTTATTATAGGTGGGAAACAAGGTCTAGTTATGATATTATGGAAAAAACACAAAATGGAATGTCACAGACTGTGGTAATGTATAGATAGGCTCACAAGAACAAACGAAAAGAGTTATTTTACTAATCAAGGATTTTATTTTACACAAGGAGAAAGGAGTTATTTACTTTTACATATAGCACAGAGAAGAAGAAGAAGAACATACACCACGACAAGTCGACAACACGAGCACAAATGTAATGTACAAAATACCGTTTTTAATTAATAATAATAATAATAACATGGTACGGTACGAGTAGTAGCAACAAAATGATTAAGAACCCATTACGTCCTCGGATCTCGCGACGTAGAAATTATTTTCTAAAAATAGACGCTATTTTCAACGTAAGTTAATTTTATTGCCTCTTATTAATTGTTGTTTCCTATATATTATGTATAATTTATTATCATTAATTTTATTTTTTGGAGGGCCTGAGGGCCTCGTTTTGCGAGGGCCTAGTCGTGCGCCGCACGACTCCCACTCCCGTTAAATACGCCATTGTGCAGAAGCCCTTACGTTCACAATAGGTATCTCGCTGCAATTGTGACCCTTGTACGTCATGAATGCGATTTCTTTTAAATAATATTATCTAATTATAAATCGATAAATGATTAGAAAAATAAGCTTTGAATGTTACTTACCCGATGGTTGAAGATTACCGTCGTAATTGAAACGTTTATACAGAAAGATTCCATTTTTTAAATTCAGTCTCGGTATAATATTTCAAAAGCTTATTCTATTTGGCGACTGTGTACATTTCAAACTAAATTTTCACTTTTATGACATTTAGTTCTTATCGCTTAAGTTAAGTCTAATTCATATTGTAAAACGTCGACAGTGAAACCATTTTCCGCACAAGTGAGTAACTCATTATATAACTTGGAAAACTCCTATTCATTATAACGATTCCCTTTCAATTTTTTAACATATGCTTACGTTTTGGAAAATCATTAATTGACTTACGATGTAACGATTTCCTTGACTTCATAGAAATCCTTACTATTTGATATTTTTTTAAGTTCCAATCTTTTATTTCATTATCTGGAGCAAACAACCAATCAATTTGTTATAAAGTAATCTTACTTAGAAAAAAATTACAAAGTTAATGCATTACAATTCTTATACATTGTCGTTATTTTGACTTGTCTTATACAATCACATTGAGGAATGCTTGCGGAATGAGAAAGGTCCGGCAATTGCAAGAAGTGAGGGTTTTAAAGGTAAACCAAGTACATCTTGTGGGCAGCGATAGTATAGGCGTCAATGAAATACTTCTGATCGGTATAGATGTAAAAGCAATGAAGGCCGAGCAAAAGAAATTTGCCTAATACAAATTGTACCATTTTTATTTTCATGCAATTTTTTGGAGTTCGCAAGAATCTAAAATGATTCGGAGATCCGTGCTTTCTATAGTTTCGTTTGGGTTTTAATACAACTTTTACTATAGTAAAACAAAAGATACTTCTATAAAACTACTTTAAAAAGATCGCACCATTGATCACGAGCAACCAATAATATAATGGATCTTACACTCTATCTATTCAAGTGCTTTTGTTTTAGAATGATTGAAAGAAAGCTTTTTTGCTATTAAAAAACACTTACTTAGTAACAAATTCTATTTCTATAAAGTATACAATCATATAAGAAATTTTCAGCGAAAATGTCTTATTCAAATAGAAAGTACGTAATGAATGATTATCGAAACTGTGGAATTGTTTTTCTACTAACGATGAGTAGAAACCAGTAAACGTTCTACAATAAAATGAGCTTGTCAGTGTTTCACAGCGAATAGGGTTACAATTTTCAACTCGACAAATCAGAGAAAAGAGACACGTTCAATTTAGTTTAACACAATTTCCGCAAGGCACAGAACGTTTTGATGAGATTTCTACATCCTTCAATCCTGGTAATTATAACAAAGCTTTTGGTTCTGTATACTACTTTTTCGTTTTCCAGTTGGTATAATGAAAGCTTTTTGATATGGAAAGGTAATTATATATTTGTTTCTTGCAATTTTCCTATTATAAACTGTGTCGTGTTCAAATGTAACGGTGACTTGACACAGTCTTTCAATGTGCAGGAATGCACTATGTAATTACGTTCTTCTCTCGTCCTTTAGCAACATTTCGTGTAGTATTAAGGATTGAATATTTTATGGATATCTTTGTAGGTAAAAATAACCATTATGAAGGTTTATTACACTCTTTATGCTGCATGCAAGTTTGGTAACATTACAATATCCCTTTGTCTTAAATTTCCATCGAAGTTGAAAATAATAACAAGAATAAGTAGTCTTGCGGAGTGTTACCTATACTTCATTACCAATGAAAAATTGGTAGAAACCGGGAAAGTCAAAACCAAAGCTCATTCGAGACCAAACAGAGAATGAATCCCGACTGTTCTCAGATAGTTATTGTACAGTGATTTTAACTTGAATAGGGGAGGTGGCAGACAGCTGACGTAGTTGTGAACAGCAGGCTCTTTTACGGAAATTAATACCAAAAACAAAGAAACAAAGTAAATCAATGTATTGATTGATTTTGTGCCGCCATCAAAATTTCCAAATTATATCACCGAGAACTATAACTAATCAGTGGTCGGAATTTTCCATGTTGAAGCTTAAGCGGGGCTGCCAATTTTTTCAAAATTTCAAGTATCAACGCTACGTCTTTATCTGTTTCGGTCTTGGTAGCTAAATAATATTCGTTTTCTAGCAAACGTGGAATGTTCAACACGTCAAAGATATTTTTCAAGGATGAATTTTCTTTTAACTATGATGGAACTGTATGTAATTTGTGAGGAGAAGAGAGGAGGAAGAGAAATATAATATAGGAGCCGTTCTTTAAGCGACTTCTATTCTATCCCCTTATTCTTAATTTACAAAAGTTAATCGAAACTGACACGCACACAAAATAAATTGTTAGCCCGTTCATGTGTTTGAATCTGCACAATTTTTTTAAACATATATTCGGAATTCCCTCGAGGAAAATATTACTTTCCTTTAATATTTATTTTTATGCCCAAATTCTCACACTTAATATTTCAACTTCTAGTAGAAAAAGTCACAATACCACTACGTGATATAACTTCAATATACAAGTTAAATTACTATTTCTATAATAATGGTTTCTCTTGGTATTTGAGAGTTGGAAATGTTTTTGCTGCACGTGTACTTTTTAAGCTCGTGTAGAATTTGGAATGTAAGCTTACCAGAAATTGTAGCTTTAATCGGAGGGTGTTTGGAGATTAATTAAAATTGTCCGCTACTTCGTGCGTATTGCATTACGTCCATCATTTTGTAATTTTATTACAATGTTAGCACGAGCGTTTTGAAAAAATCCAAACCGTACGAATTAATAATTAAAAACTAATTGTATCGATCTTTTTTACTTCCTCGTCTAAAACGTACCTAAGTAAATAAATGAACATGAAACTTCATTCTTCCTATTAAATTCCGCTGAATTCGAATAGTGATTTCGTATTTCAGCGCACGCTTTCTCAGTAGGAAAATTGGAGTTTCAATAATAGATGTTTACACGTTTCACATAAGCTATTCAATATACATCGTTGCACGACTGAAAACTAATACCTACTTTAAAATGTTAGTTTATAAAAGCTTGACTTTTTGTCGTTGTTGAGAAGTAGGTCAAACTACAAAATAATAGTAATAAATAATAATAATCGTTTCGTTTTCACTTGTGTAGATTATAGGTTCTCATCATTTTCTTTACATTTCTTTTTATTTACATCTGCTTTGTATGCTGTACAGTATTGTGTGTGTAGGTATCTTTGTATATTTGATCAAAGCAAAACCTGTGCACATGTCACGGAATAATTTTGTTTACAGAGTAACTGGGTAGGTGCAATTAATTTGGGCTCGTTCATAAAAAAAGTTATTGAGTTTTTTGTTAATTTTTTGTTGTTTGCTTTATTATAAAATAGTGTCGTAACAATGCAAGCTTTCATAAATATAAGGGAGAATTTTAACGAATTTGCTAACGACAGGGTAATTAAAATTTTTAAATCTCCCGTTGTTTGACGTATTATTCTCATTTCGTGCTGTGACAAAATTAGTGGATAACTGTGTGCTACATAAAAGTTTTATGCCTGTAAGCAGTACTGCTTGTTTTTTGTTAATAACTTTTACATATATACCCCAAATACGCCTCACAGTTTTTTATAATAAAGGTAAATTAACGAACTTTACAACAACAAGATATTAAATACTTACGAATAATTGTTAACAAAAAGAATTGAATAACAGATAATGTGCTATATTCCTATAACGAACCCAAAAACAGAGAATATAAAGAGCAATTTATATTTTTGTAAAAGTCTCTCATTAAACTGTATTTTCTTCTTTTCTTGGCAGTGGTTTTTCTGTAATGGCAGGATACTTTCAAGTATTTCATTTAAATTAAAGTTTTAATTGTAATACGGTTGATGGTTTTTTCGTAAGCCGAAACTTCTGTGAATTTTTTTAATTAATTAACGTGAGTTTGAATTTTAGATCTGTGGACCGAAAATGGGCCAGAAGGGGTGTAATTTGCTGAAGAGAGACGTGGATAATTTCTGGTGTACGCAAAATGTCAATGAATTTTAAGATTGCACATCGAATTGTAAGAGTAGATAATTACAAAATTATTGACGGCAGCCATTGTTTTATAGTTATTTTTCTTCCTGGTTACAGTTCGCAAAGATACGGTGTAAATTGAAAACTGCTGCCTAAACTATCAAAGCATAAAATTAATAGGAAACTGTACTAATGTTCCAGTTCGGCGTTACTGGAGACCTGCAGTCGTTTATTTGCGTTAATACCAACTATTTAAACGGTATTTTGTAATAATAATTAAACAAAAATTACTTTTCATAAATTTTTTTTACGTGAAATTTGAAAAATCGTAGATATTTACAAAAGTACAACAAATAATACCAGGAAATAATACACCGTTAAATAGGGTTTTTTGTCCAGAATCTGATGGAAGATAAAAATACATGGCGTTCCATTTAAAATATTCGTATAAATTCTATTTAAAGTTCACAAATTTTGAATTCTCATTTTAAACACTCTGTATAAAATTAATCACTTAGTTTTTTTTTTGTAGAGTAACACGACATTAGGGTAATATTATTCGTCAAATAAATTTTTCCTTTTTTCAAGAATAACTTAGTTATGAATATTATAGTCCGACCTTGAATTGTACAAAATTTTGACAAAATAGTTAATAATTTGGCAACCGCACATCCAATATCAAAAAAAATTTCAGGCGTGATATAAATATGGTTGGTCGATACATGAAAGGAAAAAAAGACAGGGTGTGCCATTTAAAAAAAAGTGACATTTTCCTGCCAGGTGAAAATGCAACATACTGTAGATATAAGAATATTTTTAAAAGATGCGCAATTCAAATCAAAGCAACCTTTATTTGAAACTTTTTTCTGTATCTTCAACCCACATTGAGTTATCGACCGATTACGGAGCAGTGGGACACTCTGTATATAGGGTCTCTATTCAACTCCATCTAACAGCGACCCCTACTTCCAAAATTATAAATTTTGTTTAAAGTTTCCAATCTTGAATTCATCAAATGTAATTTGAATGTAATATAATTTAAACCCCCATTGTAATGTTTTTGACATTGGATTACCTACATTTTTACAGGCATCGGCCCTTGCAATAAAGTATAAAATTAAATGAGGTTTTGCTTCCTATTTCCGTTTTTGAAAAGTATTTTATCGAGTTTTTAACGGCATCGTTATCCCTTGAACCACTTACTTCTACAATGATTATCTCCTTCGTTGCTTCGAAATTGTACATTTATGTATTTCATGCATTTCCATTCTCTAATATTATATAGTTTATCTCATCCTTTTGGTGGTTTTTTAAAGCTAAATAGCCATGTAAATGTGACACTTTAGGGGATTTAACTAAAATTGGTTCGTATTTGGTTGATCTTGATTTACTTTTAGTAGTAGTAGAAGTGTTTCCTACTATCTTATTTGTTTTCTTTCAAACTTACTATTATTACTATCTTTGTCATAAGAGAATGGACCTACGTCATAAGCTACTACCGTACATGAGTTAATATGAAACAATTGAGTCGAATTATATTCATAAAAATAAACAATAATGCTCAATAATTAATTTATCTATTCCTAGATGGTGGTAATACGCCGTTTAGGAAAAGATAGGTAGAATATTGAAATAAACTTAATGATTGAATAAAGAGAGGAGTTTTTAAAAGAATAGTTTTAAAAATACATAATGAACGAGAGGAGAGAACCCAAGGAGGTTATGTTTTAAGAATATATCGATGGCGTAGGGACAATCTTTGGTGGCCACGATAGTGTTATAGAATTGTTACTACATAGGTACTATACTAACTATAACCGCAGTATCATTTACTATTCATAATAAAACAAGAATTTTCTTTTTTTTTTTTGGTCAAAACAAAACCTAGGTTCGACAACCTATTTCTTCTATGATAAGACTCAGTTGCAAATTTTACTATAAATCTTCAGGAGCTTCTTTGTTCCAGGAGTATAATGCGTTTATCTATTTTTTCCTGGATTAAGTTCTAGTCATTGATCGTTCCTTTATCTGCTTTCGTCTAAAGTATTTTATTTTAATATCTCGAGCCCTTTTTACGTGAGAAAACATCTTAAAATGGATGAAACGAAATGTAATATTCTTTTTGTACTACTTTTCCTGTAAGATATTTGCAACAACATTACAGAAGATTTTGATAGTTTCTTCTTTGTATTCTTCTCTATTCTATTAAACCAACAATGTTTTTAATTTTCTCATGGCAAAAGAGCTGCACTGAAAGAAGTTACTTCGATGCAATAGTACACCTCATCTTTGTGAAAAGTTAAATATTTAAATGGTATAAACCACCTGTTGTTGTCTTATTTTTATAAATAAAGTTTAACATTAAACATTGTTAGTGTATATAATATTAGCAAATCTACTGTCGGTAAAATTGATGGTGACTGCAAGTCTGGGTTTCATCACCTACGCTGTCTCGTTGAGGAACTGCTGTGCTATATGCATATATTATTGGACAAACGAATTGGTCGCTGTGCGTTTGGAAAAGAACCGGAGTAATAAATCAACTACTTCAAGTATAGTATGGCATTTTTGCTATACGAGCGGCACATCAGTTTTCAATAATAAATTTTGCAAATATCGGAAACATAAAATAAAAATGACGCTTCTTTCGTACTAATACCACCAAACAATAGAAGACTCTTTAAAAATGACTGCGTTGACAATAGGAAACTCTCATTAAGCTCCCAGCTAAATCCTTCAGCAAAGGGTCCATAGGCGTAAAAAGGCTAATATTTTTTATTTTTACAAAGGGTACCGCACTACAAAGGAAATCTCCAACCAAAATATTACTGATGCCAATATCTGTGCTTTCGTTTATTGTTTATTCGATTAATATAATAAATAATTGATTCAATACTAACTGGGCGTTGTTAAAATTGATTATATAGATTTTACTAAAGATTGATTTCGAATCGAACATTTCTAAGATATTTATGCCGTGCGCCACTGGAATCTGCCGGACAGGCTGATTTATTACTCCGCTTCTTTTCCAAACGCACTATAAAAATAAAATCTTTAGTGGCATTAAATTGATAAATTTGTCAACAAACCATTTTAAAATTACTCTTACTCAAAAACACTGCATGAATTAAATCCTCACTATTAATTCCTTTAATTACGCATTATTTAGTTATCATCAAATGGGAGTTAGTATTGCAATCAATCGTATTAAAAGCGTAGCCGCTCTCATGTAAATGGCAGCTCTCTTAAAGTATCGCCTTTCGCTGAGTTAATTCCTTTCAGTCACACAATAAATGTATGAGCAAAGAATTATTATCTAAAGTATATTCCAAATAAGAACAATAAGTAGATGGCGCTTTAGTACAAGACAGGTTGAAATAGCCATAAGGAATAATAATAAAGCGCCAAATTCAACTTAAAGGTAGAAAGGCATAGGACTAAGTACAGTAAAGTAAAGTAAAGTAGCAAGTTTATCAATCTATTTAGCCATGCAGAGGAAACGGAAGTGCGATACCTATTTCTATATCCTACCACCGAAACATAACGATTGTTTATTGTTACATTTACGAATAGGTAAGTGTAATATTATCAAATATGTCTATAGAGTCGTTCCATAAAATGCATCCCGATCCGTGAGCACGACTCTAAAAACGAACACATTAAACTGAATGTTATTGAATCATTACTAGAATGGAAGAATAAATTTGCATATCAGATCTTGAGAGAGTTGTATTGCCATCTTCGGTATCACTTCGTATGATAATTACGAACGATAAAAGTCACTATATTTCATGGATAAATATAAAATGCTGACGTAACCTAATATGAAACTTACATACAAGGGATGAATATAACTTTTCATAAATAATAAAATACTCGATGATACACTTTTTTGTATTTTAGAAATAACGAATCAGAATTTTGTTTGTTAGTATAACAGAAAGTATAAGCGTACATACAATACCTACTATACTATTTAAAACCTTAGGGTGAAAATTATACCTATATATAAATAACCCACTTGAAATAAAAATAATTTGTGGAAAAATTTATAAATTTATAGAGATCGAATGACAAGGTTTTTTACTTGTCTGTTAAATTTATTGCGTTTTTTCGCGTTGTGTGAGAGTAATTGGAGGAGATAGCTGTTTCAAATATACAGAAATAGCAAGAACATAAAATTGTATTTTTTCTATTGAAATCAACAGTGAAAAGAGTAGGTTTGGTTGATTACGTAAATGTAAAACGAAAATTTCAATTATAGTGAGATATCAAGCGGAAAGTTTCATGATGCACATCATTGTTCTTGTTAGGCATTTAAGCAACAATTTTGCTCTCAACTCTTATTGAAATATTGAAGTGGAAAATGTAGGTATGTCATAATTTTTGATTACATTTGAAGAAAAACAACCAATACTAATATTAGGTACGTGAGGTATATAAATGCGCAATTACAAATTTATGATACAACGATAATAAGGGACAATGCATTTTTTTGTTACGTGTGTAATATTTCCTTGTTAAATTAAAACTTCAATAATTATGACTTTCTTTAGGCAATTAACTAGTTCCTACACGCATATTGTTTGAAAACTGTTTCAACTTTCAAGGTTTTGTCCAAAAAACATAATGGAGCCGTAATTTGAGTATCGTCGAAATAATACACCACTCTTTTTGTCCAAAAAAGTTGGAAAATGTATGAGCCAAATGTCCCTTTTTGGTATTGGTTTATATGAAAAATAGCGTAGTCACATAAACAGTCCTAAATATTTAGTTGAACTACGATTAACATCCTAGTCGTGGGAAGGGAGCTCTGGATTCTGGATCCTTGATTACGATAAGAGGGTGGACATAGTTCAGGCGTACCTAGGCCTCACATTCGGGCCCTTTGTACTTCCTCCCTGAGTCCTCCAATCCCGCAACGTCACTCAAGCCATCCCACACGTGAGATGAACCTGAGGATGTGTGAGAAGGGAGTACTAACTATGTATGATAAGTTTAGAGATAATTAAATTGATGATTACTGATCACGCAAAGTTTTTATAGATGATTGCAAAACTAATTTTTTTGTAAATAACGCAATGGTTATTTGCTATTGATTAGATTTGCCGTGAAAATTCCAGGTGAAATAAAGTGTTCCGTGTAATTTAAACTAAATATTGAGTTAATTTCATTATGAAATGTTTTATTTAAAAAAGTCAACACAGTACGAAACGATTTTTACTCAACAACAACGTATAACGTTGTGTATTCCAAACCCATGAGACTTATAAAGCGTTCGTAATACAGTTACTAGGTATAACATAGAAAGTTGAAAACTAAATCCTATCACAACTTTTATTGTTTATGATTATTTCGTGAATGGTTTTGTATTGGATTAACCGTACTGTAGAGTTAAACCGAACAATACAATTCTTTCTAATTCTGTTTGGTTAAATAATTTAATTTAATAACTAATAAAATGTATTTAAGTTTTATTTTAACAAATTCATATATTCAATCGATAAGTACGAATATTTTTTGTTTTTCTGTCGGGTACGATTATAATCTTAGATTTGATAGAGCTTGTTCATTTCCTTGTGGCGAAAACGTTGTATGCGCAGTAGACTAAGTGGGCTGTCCTAAGATACTTACGGGCAACTGAACCCGTTTAAAATCAAATCTAATGACCAGATTAGAAATGAAGGGCGGAGTTATTAGGTAAACTAACCGCCATATCTGACATTGGTTTCGCCACAAGGAAATGAACAAGCTCTATAAACAAAACTTACATCGAATTTTAATGTGTTCATAAAATTTAGGTGTTTAAAAGAGGAAGAGATAATTTTTATTGAAAATAACTACATATTTTGCAAATTCGTCTTAAAATTAGATCATTTATGCAGTAATTTGCGGCCGTAAATAATACCTTTTGTGCCCTAAGACCTAATAAACCAGCAATTGTAATAGTATTAGCAACCAACAACTTGATTTTTGCGAGCGAATCGTGCCATTTATTTTTTCAAAGCTTTAAGGTGGATTTAAACGATTTTACAAAAAATCTTGCGTTACGAGCGTCAACCACAATTTTGATCCTTCGGCGTCTTATAAATCCGCCGCGAGCCAAAATCCCCTCGTTTACACCCTTAATATAAAAATAGCTATTTCGTAATGACAAGTGACCCATTATATTCAATAATGGCAAAACTGTAATCAAAATTTCTTTTATTTCATACTGGCTAGTAATCTGTGTTTTACCAGACTCATACGAGTCTGGTAAATGAAACTTTACCGTACTAGAAATTTTGTACCCGAATACAAAGGTTGCCATAGCAACATAAAGTGACATGCCTTTGGAAACGTCAAATTTTATATAAAGTTAATAGAAAAACTCTTAAGAAATGAATCTATGGCCAGTATGAAATAACATGTCTTACATTATTTTTGTACCTACGGTAAATCAGATTACGTTACTCGTTTCGAAATTCCTGTCTCAGCTACGCTTCGGCAGTAAACATCTCACTCGTTAACGTAAACCTTGATTTACCGTACTCATAAGTAAGTAACTATTCTGTTGCAAACCTCAGTACTGTAAAAGTTCTTCCTAACCGAAGTTATATATGTTGCGGGAAACGTAGATTCTCCAGTAAGAGTTATACTAACTTTCCATTGTAATTGCACGCAAAACTATTTTTGTTTAATGTTTTTGGTCCATTTTTATCACATAATTATTCGTTTTAAATGGCTCCCAAATGTAGTAAATTGGGATAAATATAAAAGTCTGTATGATACCATTATTTGTGTAATAGACATGCTAAAGAAAGATACTTCAATTACTAAGCATTGTGGATGGCCAAAACTCTGTATTAATAAGAGCTTCTCCTTCTTGAATGGAGATTATACATTGTATTCGGGATGAACAGTCGTCACACTTCTTAGAGTTCATTTCCATGCTATACTGTGTTGCCTACTTTTATAAAACCAGCGAAAGTACGTTCATTAGGGGATCAAAATCGATCACGATTTAACGAATACAATATATTTGACCGCAATCTAGTATCCTGATCCTAATTAATAGTATATTAAAGTATAAGTGGATAAACAGGTCTTAAAAACACGAGCGAGTTTTCAAGCACGACGGCGCAGCCGAGTGCTTGAAATAGAGCAAGTGTTTTAAAGACCAGTTATCCACGAATACTTTACGCTATTTTTTTTTATTGGTTCACTTTGAAATCTAGTATTAAAATGGAAATAAGAACTAATAATGTGAAATGGTTGAATTCGTATGTGAAATCAGTATACCTTTCGTTGTCATGGAAATGAGAAAAATGGAAATTAATTTGCAATCTGTCATTTTATTTGACGTAACAAAGTATTCCTGTCAGATCAATAACCAATAGAATTCACGTTTTTCAAATTGGTGATGCAATCTGTCATTTTATTTGACGTAACAAAGGACTCCTGTCAGATCAATAACCAATAGAATTCCCGTTTTTCACATTTTAAAACACGCGCGTTTTAAAAAGTGCGATTTAAACACGCTGGGCGTGGTTTAAAAGGCTAAAATAGGACATCAATAAAAAAAAAATATTAATGTTTTGACGCTATAATAAAATGTTGCTTTCCAAATGGAACTTTCCTTTCTCCCCTACTCTTATTAAATCATTTTCATCGAGGGGTGGCTCACTCCCAAAAAATCCGTACACTATATTTAATTTTTTGATACTGAAGCTATTTCGAAGATACTGAATGCGTACTGAATTTACTGAACTTGCTAGTACTGAACCTATAATGACCATACTGAACTCATACTGACCTCATATTGTACCCGTACTGATCATACTGAACAGATACTGAATGCATAAAATTATCCATAAAAACTGTTCTCAAATTGCAAATTTCACCCCCCCAGTTCATGCCCCTTTTTTTGGGGTGGAAAGGGTGAAAATTTCATGTGTCCGTGGAAAAACGATCTTGTTTAAGTAGGTACTCTTTTTTCCCCCTAACATTTTTTTGTTATGTACAAATTGTCCGTCATCCTCTTCGCTGCCATCACCACCCAAGGGTGGAAAAAAACAATGGCTTATTTGTACAGAACTTGAGAACAGTGTTTTATGGAGAATCCAAAAGTGCAATAAAATAGGTGTTCCCATTTAAGTTTTCAAAATTCACCCCCTTCTACTCCCCAGGGGGGTAAGAGTGATGTTTACGTATCATGACTGAAAGGTTTCAAAAAATAAAGGAACACGTGTTTTTTTCTCTTTGCAATCGGATGTGTCGTTCTCGAGATATTCAAGAGTTTTCGTACTTTTTCGACGCCCGGTATATTTATATACAGCAAAAGTTCATATTATGATTAACTTGAATACAACCGCACAATCAGCACAGAAGAAAGCAAAGATGCCACGGATTATGTCATAAATTGAGACGGCGACAAAACAGTGCCCGATTTATCACGTTTTCAAACGTAAACATCCTAATATACTTAAAATGTACTGAACCAATACTGAACTTCTACTGAATGGTACTGAATTCACTGAACTCATACTGAACTTGTATTGAACCTACTGAATTATACTGAACTTTTATTGAACATAGTGAACTTGTACTGAACGTACTGAACTAGTATGTGTACACCATATTTAACGAGTGAGCCACCCCTCGATTTTCATTCACAAATGAATTTAAATAACAAACTTTCTTCTTAATTTCTACACAGAGAAATATTTTCAAGTAATTACATTGATTTAATTGTGAAAAGGGCCCTCACAGTGAGGAACCCAAGATAGGCCTGAAGGGCGAAAATGACGACGGATGAATCGAATAAAATTATGGGCCCCAATCAATTTAATTACTTGAAAATATTTTCTCTGCGTAGAAATTTTTCAAATCATAATGTTAATGTCATAGTGTTAACCTTTTCCCTTCACCTTTATACATCTCGAAACACTGACGTTTGATTCGTCATAAATAAAGTGTCATTAAATACAAATTTGAAGCGGACGTTGTGAGGTTTCATTTCACTTCTTAAGTAACCTACATTACTTTTTAGATTTTGAATATTCGATGCACTGAGTTTTCTAATGAATTTATGAACAACGGAATTCACCTAAATTCTTTACAGTGTTATTAAATGGAATACTAACTACAAATTGACCAGTTTCATTACATCTTGTTTTTCTGGATATTGGGTTTTGCAAAATTGTTCCAAATCAGATTTTACCTGCCTAAATTTTGACATTTGTCGAGTCTAAACTTTTGAAACTTGTTGTTAGTTGAAACATGTATTTGAGTGTATTATTCCCGGAACTCTTAGCGAACTGTCCAAATCTCGTCCCAAGGGGACCTGATCACAACGGCCACTGATCATAACGGCCACCTAGGTTATTGTTATTTCATAACGGCCACCTTGATCACAACGTCCCCTAATACTATTTGATCATAACGGCCACCTTGTTCACGTTATGATCAAATAATATTAATGGGCGTTGTGATCAAGATGGCCGTTATGAAATAGCAAAAACCGGGGTGGCCGTTGTGATGAAGAGCCGTCCCAAGTTCCCAATTATGTACCTATGCTACATTTATATTTTTACATATTTTTTACTTTTTGAGGCTATTGGTAAGTATCCAGTTATTGTTGACGACACACGAAACACAAGCAATAGGAAATTACTCAAAATCATGTTTCCAACACCAAGAACGACATCGTGGGAGGTAGCAGCCTAGATTTTCCGCTGTTGCATTACTCTGGGAATCGCTGTTAAGTCAGTGCGTTTCGAATCGTTAACGTTGGTGGAGTCTGCTAGAATATCTATAATTTTAGTGGATATTTAGTAGATGCTAGACAGTTACTTAATTGAGATACCAGTATTGTATATGATTTCTTACACATACATTTTGTTAATGTGAACTCCTCATTATCACGAGACGGTCGAATGCAATTAATTAACCGCGTCCCAAAATTGAATTTAGCAGTGATGTCTTCTATCTCTGCTTAGCTACAAATTAATAAGATCAATATAGCAAGCTTTTTGGTACCTACCAAAATGTGCATGTATATCCCTGACGAATATACATATACATACTTGGTTTTCATTTTTTATATTACGCTTAGGACCGATTCGGATAATTGGCGATTCGGTTAATCGGCGTTCGGATAATCGGCGTTCTACTGTACCTACTATTATTCTTTTCTTACTAAACAACTTTGATGTTCTTTTCATAAATAATAAATCTCAATCTACTTAATGGAATCTTCACCATCTTCGAATTCGATTTTTAAAGCTAATGCACACGTGTACATATCAATTATGTTTAGATAAAGTTACTTCCTTGGGTAACTTTCTTCTCTCCACTGGACGACGATCGAGCCATTTAAAGTTACGTTTTATGCCTAAAATAATGACAGGGCGTGTTTCACATAATATTTTCCACACAATTCCGCATTTTATTAAAACGAGCAGGTAGGATTATTGTAACAATAATGTTAGCGGAGAAGAAGTGGTGTATAAAAATGCATGTTATAATTACGTGTTAACCTCTCGCACAGTAATATATCCCGCAGATAATTCTGTCATAAAAGTTGTTTTTAAGTAAATTTCAGTTACGTACGTATAAGTCCAATATGATTACAGCTTACTTTAACGGCGTGTAATCTCAACAAATTTTGACACTTATACCGAAACAATGAAGTTTAAACTATCTACACAGTACACACATAAATGTTGACATTTATTGTATGCCAGTAAATTTACATTAATTATCGTTAATTTTGGTTGTGATGCAGGTATTACAGTCGTTCGTTGAACTCAACCTGTAGTTTGTAATGTTTATAATATGAAGCCAATTTCGTGAGGGACCATAATAAAAATGAATAGGAATTTTGTACTTACTTATGAAATTAAGTGTATTAAAGATAGTAAATGTTAATTTTAACATTGTTATGTGATAAGATATTATCTTCACAAAACCTATTGGTTAGTTGGAAACGAATACGCACATTTAATTTCTAGCTTTCATGTTTTCCTTGTTCAAAGTTCATCTTTGGACATTGAACTGTAAGGCTTTTCATTGAAATCGTAAACCCTTCCATTGTATGATTAAGTTGTCTAATGTCCAGGTATAATCCTCAGTCAAAATGTATGTTTAACCATTGAATAATCTTTCACTCAACGGTTTAACATAAAAAATTACCTACAAATAAAAGTTTAGCTTGTAAACGATCATTTTACATCCCTATACTAATATAACGTACAAAAGCTGTCTTAAGGACATTCGGGAGCAATAAACACCCACGTTAAACGCAGCCTACTGCGGGTTTATATAAGGTATCTCCCTTTCTGTCATTTATTCGAAGTATGTAATTTTAGGTTTTCTTAAACCTTATTTTTTAAACCTAGAATATCTTGTGGCTTATAAAAACAAGTACGTTGTGTTCGAATAATTAACGTTTATCGGCACCGTCAAGTTTATATTTAAAATTAGAACGTTCAATATTTATTGTAGAATCCGCAAAAGTATTCACAATTTTTATTATTAATTTTACGAAAAAAAGTTATTCATTATAAAAAGTTCTGCATGTTCTAAAATTTAAACTACAATCATCAGATATTAAATTTTTTCAGTCGTGTACGCGGTTTGTCAAAAAATATGAATTTTGCTCAAGAGTAGGGAGGGTGTTCGTTTACATTAATCTTCTTTACAGCCAAATACTGCCGAGATGTGTGGGAAGAAGCATTATCGTGATGTAGCATAATTCCCTTCTTTGGGCTTTGGCACTTTATTAAACATTTCCGGCAAACAGTGTTCGACGTACAATTTATCTGTGACAGTCTTCTGCTCCTCTAGCTTATATTAACAGCGCTCACCAGACCTATACTTCCAAGGAACAGAGCGTACATTACTTTCTTCATTGCTCGCTGCTTTCTCTGATTATTGTTCGTGTGACCTCTTTTTCATGGATCCATACGCGGTTCACCTAGTCGAGTTGGCATGTCGAAAACTGGTATGCAAGTTACAATTTTGGATAAAATTGTGTCCACCATTCTTAAACAATGTTAGAGTTTCGTGGCAAATTCGTTCTCGTTCTGCTTTTTGAAAATCTGTAAGATGATGGAGTACAAAACGACTTACACCTTTTTTCAGATGAAGGAGGTCGTATATTATTGTTTTCGCAGATGTGGATCCAATTCCCAGTTGAGCCTCTATTAATATTCTTCATAGCAGCAATGTTTTCCTTTGTCACAGCGGTAATGGGAGAATTCCTTGTACCATCTGCAAATTGTTGCCAAGGAAGGAGTCTCATCACCAAATGTTGATTTCAAACTTTCTTCGCAGTCATACGCACTTAAAGCTTTCTTAAAGTCATAATAAGTCACACAACAAATTTCTTTTTACTGTAATTTCAGATTTGAATGAAATCAAAAATAATTGTTGCAATATTAATACTTCAGGCTACAAATTCTTTATAGTATTAGGGAGATTTTCAATTGCAGTCTTACAATTATTCATAGATGTTCAATGAGATTGTCCGATAAAAATGGCTTGTGCCTCGTGTAAGAAATTTGTTTTCAGTGATCGTAAGTCCGAAGCCACCCCATCGTATTGGCCATTTGCAATCTTTACCTCCATATTAGAAAATTTGATACACCCTGTTCTATAGAAGCTTACTACGCTCAGGATACGGCAAGTTCAAGAAATAATAAATGCTTGAAGTACGTTTTAAAGTAAATATTAGTGACTTAAATTTTAATGGGACGAACTAACAGATGGAGTGTGATAAGTTAGCATTAGCAACTCCAAGTTCAACCTGGTGTCAGACAAAAATCTGATAAATAATAAAACAGGTGGAGTCGTTTGACAAAGTATGTAATTAGATTGTGAGCAATTACCTACACCCCCCCCCCCCCTCCCCGTGTAGATCAAGAACTTTAGACTATTTCCCCACTCCCCCACTGAGTTGCTATTTATGTTACCGTTCAATTTAATGAGCAATGGGCCACGAATGGTAGTTATTCACAATATTCTGCCAATAAAATTTTTATTTTAGGACATTTTTATGCAGCTACCATTTAAAAACCATAATCTTTTGTTGTTATAGCTGAACTCGTTGTGCGTTAGGGGGGAACCCTTTGACCGTGTCTTGCAGATCGTCTAGTGCTAAAACACTGGGGTTCTCCAGAAGAACGTCTATTAATATACTTATTAATATTCTCCCTCCAGTCCCAATTATAAAACGCATCACCCTGTAGAGAAAGAAAGAAGAGCAATAAAAGAAATGAAGAATTTTTAATAGCACGTCAACTTTTTTAAATTCATGTTTTTGTTGGAAACGGCATTCTGCATCAAACAGCTTCATAGAGAATAAAAAATATTAAGTTACACTGCAAAGCATAACTTCTTACGGTGAAAATATTTTTTAAATGTTAAACGGCATTTCCACTTTAACAAGTTGGGTTTTGGTTTATTCACCTGTTACCACCTACACCATAACGCCTTGTCGACTGAAAAAGCATATTAAATGTTCACGTATAATATATGTAAGTTATAACCCATCGAGGTATAACCTTATTGAAAATAATTTCAACTTTCCAAGAATCCAAAGAAATGTAAAGCTCTCAATATCATCGGAAATTTGGAGGTGAAAATAAATTGAAAATAGATGTAGGTGTAAAAACGATTTTTATAAGTTAAAATACGATTCAGTTTTTTATGTCAGTATCGCAAGCTTTTACAGAATAAGGCTAATAAACGCCTAAGGAATATTGCTGGAACGTGATATGTGTGTAAAAGTAGTTACTTATACGGAAACCTGAAAATGTAGCTCACGCTTTGACACAGTTAAGGTTTATAAATTATAATGATGTGATGACAATTACTTTGATATGCTCACACATAACCATTTTACCCTTTAGTATCCGCGACGTGTACCACTAATACTAACAAATCATGCATGAAATTGCTACCGCAAGAATGACGTAAATTGGAACACAGGCGTCACGTTTCAATGAAATGAATTTCGAAATGAATTCGCCTTTTTATCATAGAATTATATTATCTGATATTTCGAGGGGGATCAGGATCTTCGTATTGCAGTCTTATGAGCCAAATGATTCAATATCGATGTAACAAGAAGTTCACGAAATTATTTTCCGTTTGAAAATGGCACGTTCAGTTGAACGAGATCTGCGTGAAATTAGGTGGTGATAACGCCGCAAATAATAATAATCAGAATGTTTGTTTCCTGTATTTGTACCATTATGATACTACGTGCTTCTGCATAAATATGCGATATTGCGATATCAAAATAGGTTGAAGTTCGAACTTCGCAGGTCAGTTATAAGCACAAAAGGAGGTAAAGGTTCAATCAGAAGGTTTAAAAGCAACCCTACAATTACGGAAATATTTAATCTATAGGTACAAATGGAAGGAGAAGGAATCATACCACAACTATGGAGCAATTGCAACAATACAGCAGGGAGTTATCATATTTTCGAGTGATCCTTATCTCTTCTAGTCCGGGGGCCGGCCACCTTTTTTGCAATCAATTAATATACTTTTTATACTTCGTGAGCGGCTTTATTTTAACGAGACGCCAAACTTTTCCTTTGCGAAAATTTTCGCAAATGGGTCCTACGGGGGTGTGCAGGGAAAAACACGTTGATTTGGTAATTACAAAAAATGGATGAATATCATGGGAAAACGGCCCAATTAATTTGTGGGACCAAGTGGGCATTTAATTATGCAAATATTTACTAAGCTACAGAAAAAAAATCAGCTTGATATTCATTATTTTTGTTAATGTAGTAATACCTACATGTCTTCCGATGGGGACACTCTTGATGGACTCATTTTTGTTGTAGGACAAATGTTATTTTGAATTACTTATAAAAAACTTAAAAGTTAGCTAAAAAATTAACTGTTATTAATCAATTTTTTGTAATTACCACATCAACGTGTTTTACCCCTGCGCACCCCGTAGGACCCATTTGCGAACATTTTCGCAAAGGAAAAGTTTGGCGTCTCGTTAAAATAAAGCCGCTCACGAAGTATAAAAGGTATATTAATTGATTGCAAAAAAGGTTGCCGGCTCCCGGACCATTCTCTTTCCCTTCTGCACCGTCATAAGAATGATTGCCTTATGCGGGCCTCTTGCTTTATAATAAAAAAATCTTTCGAACTAAACAGATACAGTGCAGAACAGCCAAATGGAAAATAAATTCGTTATTTCAATCAATGTGCATATTTATCAATTTTGGATTTTAAAATTACATCCTATTGCGTAAAAACCTCACCCATCTAAATTGCAGCAACTCTTCTATCAAGGAGACGCCCACTGCAGAATTCATCCCGAAATTTAAATGGGAGGCAGAGACTTGTGATACACCATCTAAAATGTCTATTCAAAAATTTTATTTTTTTCAAATCTAATGCAAAAATTAGCATTAAAATGAAATCATCTGAATAACGAAAGTGCAGGGAACCATTTAATTCTAGATAATGTAATAAATAAAGAAGGACATGGAAATTAATATAAAAGATGTTCAAAATGCTCGCCTCTGACGTTTTGGCAACATCCTAATCTGAAATAAAGCTTCTAACGTTATTCAACACTTGTGGTGTGCCCGACCTAATCGAAAGCATTGTTCTTCTATTTAAGTCAGCTAAATCTAGTGGTTTAGTTTTGTATACCAGCGCACAGATTAATCTGTGACCAGCGTAAGATCAGGTGACTGTCCTGGCCGTTCCTCATCTCCATATTCACCCATTTGGAAATATTAGGTCGAGGAACTGCCAAACTTTATTTTGGAGCATTTCTAAGTAATTATTTCCATTCAAATAAAAATGAGACTGTTGGTTATAGTACATTCGCATTTAATTTTAAATAAATTGCTTAATAATTTGTGAATTTTGAATTTTTCTTCGAATTCAAATAAAATTTCTTCTTCAGTCTTTAGACATTAATGAATTTAAAATACCATAATACGGTCGTCTTTTTCGTGCCAAGTAAAACATTATACTTTCATATGGGATAAGACCCCATCCATTATCTGCTTCGAATACGAAATAAACCATATGATGGACTTGTGGTCGTTTTCAATTATTATTACACTTCATTGTCCTACAAACGTATTTATTTATTTTTGGTATTGCACTTTTACTGACTTATTTTGTCTGTGGATAAATCTATGAGTCTATAGATATATAAAAGTGATACTTTGGCAAAAAAATAGTGGTGTCATGGAATTACTGACGTAAAAACAATAGTTGTTTGTCTGTTAATGAGCATCATTGTAGTGCATTTTATTTAATTTGAGCGTCGTTGCAGCAAGATTCAAACACGTACGTTATGGAATTATTTTATTTATTTAGTATTATTAATTAAACGATTTTAGTTACACTGTGTAAAAGTTTATTTTTTTATTAATTTAATACCTGTCGACAATTTCAAGGCATCATCGATTTTTAAGAAAGTGGAAATTTTTATTTGCCTAAATATTTGCTTTCTGAACAATTCAAAATGAAAATAAGTAAATCAGTCGATTTAGAATTTTTTTCTCTACCAAAAAGTTCAATAGACTTTTTGTCTAAAATAATTAGGGAAGCAAATAATCGAAAATTAAGATGTTTACATTGAAATCCCTATGGTGTATCGGTCAATTCTACACCCTGTATAGCTACTTTCACTATAAGTGCATGTGGTAAAGAGCCGGAGAATAAATCAGCCTGTCAAGCAGATTTCAGTGTAGTAGATGAGAAAACTATATATTGTAAATCAATTCTAATTTATTAATTGTATGGAGTGTTATTCTTCACTCTTTTACAAATTACCCCCTTTCGACGCCTATGAACCCTTTGCCGAAGGATTTAGCTGGGAGCTTAATGAGGGTTTCCTATTGTCAACGCGGTCATTTTTAAAGGGTCTTCTATTGTTTGGTGGTCTTAGTACGAAAGAAGCATCATTTTCATTTTATGTTTCCGATATTTGCTAAACTTATTATTGAAAACTGATGTGCCGCTCGTATAGCAAAAATACCATACTATACTTGAAGTACATAATTGATTTATTACTTCTGCTCTTTACCAAATGCACTAAATACAGAAATGTTCAGTTAATGCTCTTAATTGCATTTATGAAGAAACTCAGTTAATTTGCACACCTTTTTCGCGATTTAGTGCGTCTGTTCAACTCTTGTGTAAAACTTATTGACGCCGCTGTCTTCTGGTGCTATTTATTTCCAATTTGTGCTATATTACGATACGTACCTATGCAATTCTTTGATTTGCTACGTCGTTATATAAAATTATGTAAAAATAACAATTAAGTGTAAAATGACGCTCTATAAATTTTGTATCTTCAATAATTAATTGGTTCCATACTTTTTCGCAACCCTGTATATATTTTCTTCTGATCCCAATGCACGATAATGTGGTTGTCAGATTGATTTATTAATGAACTACATAATAATATTACTAAATAAAATTGTCGGTTTACTTAATAAATTGAAAATAAATCATAATTTACATATTTAAATCAGTTGCGACATTAACGTTTAACGAAAATATTCGGTAAATGTCATTATACTTAATTCTAAAAATACTTTTTCTCACATAAATAGTATTAGAGACCCACACTCCCGCACGCTATTAAATAATTCTAATAATTATTATTATTGACAAATACGTAAATGGTTTCATCTCCAAAATTCAACATTGGTGTTGGAAAGTAACAATAGTTCTTCCCTTTATTAATTTTGTTGACAACAAAACAAAGAGTTCTGCAGTATTAAAACAAAAAACTTATCTAGCAGATAATGCAGTAAGGTAATGTAATAAGGCTGGGTGACGTAATAGTAGATGTGGTTGCAATCATCATTTATCATTGTTTTACTTAGCAGACATTACTTTTATTGTAAAGGTGAAGTATTTAATTAGCTGTGCGGTAGGAGGCATGAAGCAACGAGGAGGGTGATTAAGAAAATGGGAGAAATCAGGCAGGAAATAGCGCTGGAGAAAACCGAGGCGGTAATGCTAGCCGGACGAAAGATCATGAAGGAGAGAGATTTCCAAATGAGAAGGACGATAATCAATATATCGCGATGCATTAGATATCTGGGGGTTTGGCTCGGCAAAGATGCCCGGTTAACGGAATACATAAAAGAGAGCGGAAAAAGGGCGGCCCTGCTTGCGAGGCTGATGCCAAATACGGGGGGTCCAACCTACGAGAAGAAAGAAGTATTGTGCTCGGTCTACCATTCCATGGGAGCTGGTAATGGGGATACAGTACTACAGAGACATGCTCCAAAAAGTGCAAAGACGCACCGCCCTCAGAGTAAATGCGGCTACCGCACAGTGTCAACGGAGGCAGCAACAGTCCTTGTCGGACCCCCCCCCCCCCAAATACATCTGAAGATACGGTCGAGCATACACTGTTTCAATCGCCCAGGTGGCATACGGTCAGGATCGGGGCAGAAATAGTGGTGGGTTGCGCGTTGACACCGGAGAGCGTAGTAAAAGAAATGCTGAACGAAGAGGGGAGATGGCACACTATTGTGGGTATGATACGGGACATTATGAAAAAGAAGGAGCAAGAGGAAATAGCAGAAGAAGCAAAGAGACAATAACGCGAAGGCCTCCTGTTTCAAAGTAATGCCAGACGGCGGTACCGGGGCAGGCTTAGGCGAAGAAGAGGAGGGGTTTTAGTGGGTATACCTAGATCCAGAGATCAGGGAGCCCCACACTCCTGGACGTGTTTGATAATAAGCGTCCAGGGTCTGGTAACAGACTGAGCTACTTTGTTCTGATTATTCTGTGGTGAAGGATGTGGTATATTATTTTTTTCGATCCACTATTTGTTAATTTGCGTGTGCCAAGTGTCATGTATTCTCTGTAATACAATTAATTATTATTATATTATAAGTTTTGTCATTTACATTCAGATTTGAAACAATCTTGTACAGAAGCAAGTGCAGTACCAGTACGATTGCAATACGCGATAGTTTCTTATAACGAAGAACCTTCACTTTCCCTTTTTACTAATAAAACCGCAATTGAAACTTGTGTGGTGAAAGGTATAGCACAAATTATACATACATCACTACGCATTTTCAATACCTTATACCTTTTGTCTCAACGATGTGGATATTATCGTTAAACGGGAGGTAACATTTCCACCGATCAGTTTTCTTTCACGTTTGTAAAACAAAAGACCCGATGAAAATCGTATCATTAGTTTTGAAGCCAGGCGAGACCTTTGTGTCGAAAACCGATATAGCATCCTTACAATTATGAGAATTATCGTATTGCGTCTGGTAGTCAACATACGTACATATTATCTGATAACGTGTCATTTTTTTAATAACCTATAACTTAAAATTTATCAACGACAAGCCTTGCTGAGACGTTGAGACCAATTCCAGAATAAGAAAGTCATGTCACTCTAAAAGAAACTAATAAATTTGTAGCTGTGCAACTGTAGAACAACGGTTAAAATTGGGCAAAAACAAAGATTTAATAATTCTCAATACAATTGCGCTTCTGAGCAGAATCAGCTCATTATTTTAGTTTTTACATGACGATCAAGCATTTCCTTTAGTGGCAGTGTCACAGAAATGCACATTTGTGATAAAATTTTATCAAGTTCTTGACGAAAACTACTACTAACCCACCCCCTCCCACCCTTAATTGTTCTTATGCATCTCGATGCCAGGTCGACTACATAACAAAAAATGTGGTTTTCGTAGAGTGATAAATTAGTTTGTGAGCAGGTTGTTGAAGAATTGTACACGATTCCATGAGGACGAAAATTTTAATGAACTTCATTTTTTATGTTAAAATCGTTTTCAATGTATAGATTTTGTTCATTCTGTGCTACAATTTTGTATAGGTAATGTGAATATATAAATAACTGGTGTGTAAGCGTGTGTAAATCCGCAAATACATAACATCATGTGAAGTAACAGGCCTTAATGTTATCAGGTCATGGGTTTATAAGAAATTTTGTGGGAGGATTTCCTATCTTATTTACCTACATTCACAATGTCATCACATTGAACTAGGCTAATAATTACATGATTCACTTTTATTTTTAGTTTTACTGCTAAAACATTGCGTACTGTTTTGCGAATGCATTAATTTTTTATTTTAGTTCTAATATATACAGGGTGGCCCAACGAAAAGGTAACAGACGGGTTTCTGGCCAGAGGGAATTTTTTTTGTGAAACTCAAAAACACGTCAATTTTTATATCAACGGGGACAACTTTCGCCATGATTTTCAACCTGAAGTGATTTCATCCCTTAGCGCTGTGAGAACAACCCCTAAAATTTAAATAGGGATGATGGGGCAAGTGATACGTCATTTGAAAGGTCTTTCTTTTCTGATTTCAGTGCACTAGTTTTTTTAATATTTTTTTTATTTTTAACCAAAAAAATTGAAGTTCCAAAATGGAAAATGAGGAAAGAGATTGAGGCATTTAAAAACTCAAAAAAGCTCGGACAGGTCAATAAATTGTTTTCTTCTTAGAGAAGCTAGGTACTTTTACTGATATTTGACAACATTGTTTCACCCCTTGGGTACAGGGTAAACAACCCTTAAATTTTTAAATAAAAACAAGGGTTAATTTTTTCTTGTGCTAATTAATAAAACCAGTTTATGCAAATTCAACCCTTATTTTAATAAATGTTTGAAGTCCCTGCCTTCAGCTCCATGCAATAGTACAAATTTTCATTAAATCGTTCCCGTACATTTTGCAACATTCAAGGAGTGATCAGGCGGCATTCATGTACTATACGGTCACGTAACTCCTCCAAAGATTCCGGACCAGTGAAAAAAACTTTACTCTTTACATGACCCCATAAAAAAATCTAATGGGGTGAGATCAGGAGGAACGAGTTAATCAAAATCTGTATTATTACATGGAAGCTGAAGACAGACACTTCGAAAATTTATTAAAATAAGGGTTGAATTTGCATAAACTGGTTTCATTAATTAGCACAAGAAAAAATTAACCCTTGTTTTTATTTAAAAATTTAAGGGTTGTTTACCCTGTACCCAAGGGGTGAAACAATGTTGTCAAATATCAGTAAAAGTACCTAGCTCCTCTAAGAAAAAAACAATTGACCTGTCCGAGCTTTTTTGAGTTTTTAAATGCCTCAATCTCTTTCCTCATTTTCCATTTTGGAACTTCAATTTTTTTGGTTAAAAATAAAAAAAACATAAAAAAAAACTAGTGCACTGAAATCAGAAAAGAAAGACCTTTCAAATGACGTATCACTTGCCCCATCATCCCTATTTAAATTTTAGGGGTTGTTCTCACAGCGGTAAGGGATGAAATGACTTCAGGTTGAAAATCATAGCGAAAGTGTCCCCCTTGATATAAAAATTGACGTGTTTTTGCGTTTTCCAAAAAAAAATTCCCTGTGGCCAGAAACCCGTCTGTTACCTTTTCGTTGGGCCACCCTGTATATCCTTTGGTCAGTTCATACAGTGCGGTCCAAAGGTATGGAATAAATTCATTTTTAGCGTTATTATGTACTTTTGGGAAAAAACCTGAAACACGTCGATTTCTATTTATAATTTACCATTTTCTCGTATGAAAGTTTTACCACCCTCTTGCACCCCCTCGGTGGTATGAGCAACCCTTAAAAAAATTTACATACGAACGGGTGGCTTGTGGCACCTTGTTTGAAAGTGATTTTAAATCTCAATTCAGCAATATAACAATTTTTAAATTTGGTACACTCGTAACTCAGAAATTGAATTTTGAAAGAGAAATAGTGTATTTTTAGATTAAATGTTCAAAGTGACCACCAGTCACTTCTTGAAAAATAACTAAAGGCGACCATAAAATTATCTGTTTAATTTGAAATAATAATCAGTTATTTTCTTATTTGTTCTGATTCTGTTGAGGAAAAAGTAGACTATTTCATATTTGTAGTTATTTTTGACAGACGCTTGTGTATTTTCCAAATTTGGTTTGTGTGTGCATTTCAGTAAATAAATCATGGCTCAGTTAACAGAGACACAGAGAATAGACATTTTAATTATGATTGGATGTGGTAATAGAACAAGAACTCAAACGGAGGTTTGTGAACTATTTCTTTTTCAAAATTCAATTTCTGCGTTACGAGTGTACCAAATTTAAAAATTTTTATATTGCTGAATAGAGAGTTAAAATCCCTTTCAAACAAGGTGCCACAAGCCACCCGTTCGTATGTAAATTTTTTTAAGGGTTGCTCATACCACCGAGGGGGTGCAAGAGGGTGGTAAAACTTTCATACGAGAAAATGGTAAATTATAAATAGAAATCGACGTGTTTCAGGTTTTTTTCCAAAAATTGCATAATAACGCTAAAAATGAATTTATTCCATACCTTTGGACCGCACTGTATAGACGACTGTAAGTTAAGGTCGTTTCATTTTTATAATAAAACCTAATACTATGACTTTTTTATCAAACCTATAACTATTTTCTCTTTGTTTTAGGTTCGAGTAAATTATATCTTGTCATTTCATGTGGATTGTAATTTAATTTTCTCCTCTGTTGATCAAATTTATATAAAGAGCCAGTAGGTACGTCTTGGAGTAGATTTTGCTGCATATTCTAAAGAACCTAATCTCTCACAGTAATATGTAGCGGAATTAATTTATTTGGTGCTTAGCATTTGCCGAATAAAAAATCGATCCTTGAGCGGTTCAGATTTCTTGTTGTGTTCTGTAACTTAAGATTATTGATAAAAGCTTTAGTTACCCTTTTTGCTTCTTAATATTCTGTATGATATGGCTTCAACAAATATAGGTAGTTAATTAACATTGTGAATGTAAATAGGTATTACTTTCGTCAGTGCCGGTTTATACATTACGCACACTACGCACGTACGTAGGGCCCGGACGTGCGTAGGGCCCGGACAAATCTAAAGTTTTAAGTTTATTATTATATCAATGCATTTAATATTAAGGAATTAAGGTGTATTTATTTCACTCACGACTCCCTTCAGAATAAATACTGTAAGATACAACAATCTTAAATAACAGGAAAGTTAAAATCTCAAAAGAAGGTATAATAATAAGAAGACGCCCTTTAACACGTTTGAGACTAAAATGTATTTGTCATTATATTTTAAAAGAGTTTATTGCAGTGCCGACACAAGAGGGGTTTGTGAATCAGGGACGTAACTATCATGGTAACTATCAGTCCCGCGGAACCCGGGCCTGTGATCTATGGGACCCGGATGTTACGGCACTAATATTTGTATTTTCGTAAACATTCCTCTTAAATTGCTGAAAACGTATTTAAAAAAAATTGCAAAATGTAAATTTTATTTTCCAGCAAGTTAACAATAATGTGAAACATTCCAATTATGGAACAAAATTCTTATTGCCATAATGTCCGGCCTACACTTCGTTTACGTGCGGTGTTGTTTGTACTCGTACCAATCATAAATAAAGACAGATGCGCCGTATTTATTGTTTGTAAGCTTCTTGAGAATTCAGACTTGCCGTTTTCATCTTATGAAGCTATTTAAAATATATTAGTCTGAATGATTCTCATTTTGATCGTCTCAAAAGCAACGGAGGTAGAGAAAAAAATAGATAGGCTTGTATCAAATTCGAAGTTTTGCTGTGTATGCAAATTGTTGTGAGGGTGGGTGGTGATGGTGGGGGGCCCAATGTTACTGAGTGCGTACTACTAAATCACATGTAAAACCGGCACTGACTTTCGTTATCCTATTAAATCCAATCATATTCTGATTTAGTTGTAATTCTTAAACGTTCTTTATGTTTATATTGTTTATAAATCAGAGTGATTCATGAAGAAACTCATGACAACCTTCGGGAGGTGGATCAAAATCTAAAAATAAGAAAAAAAGTTCATATCAATATTGCTTCGTTAGCGAGTTACAGCTAGCGAAAAATTTCGCACGGATGAGGTGAAAAATTGAATAAATCAGAAGGTAAATCCAAAAATAAGAAAAAAAGTGCATATTTATAGGTATAGGTGCGGAATTGCTTCGTTAGCGAGTTACAGCTAGCGAAAGATTTCGCCGGAATTCAGTTCCCCCGTTACAATGAAGCTACACTGAAATTTGTTGGGCCTTAATTAGGGTGTAAAATTTAGTGTACTTGAAATTTTTGTTTACAGTTTTGTTTTATTTCGATGTAATAAACGTTTATATTTGTTTGTTATTGGTCTATTTTACATCTCTTCAGAATTAAACTCTCTACGTTTACGTGTTTATTATTAACCATTTAACAAAGTTAATGTACCTACCTACTTCAAGCGTAAACGAAACATGTTTTTAGAGACTAAGTTTTGCGTATTTCGCTAGATATCTTAAAAATCACTGTGGCTACAGGTCTGGAACCTTTTTTATTCAATTTTTCAGCTCGTCAGGGCGAAATTTTTCGCTAGCTGTAACTCGCTAGCGAAACAATTCCGGACCTATGTTCATATGAACTTTTTTTTCTTATTTTTTTATGTAGTCACCTCCCGAAGTTTTTCAGTTTCTTCATGAATCACCCTGTATAGTACAAGTATGGTTACCCGATTCTAACGCATCGAGATATTAGCAATATGTTTTTATTATGGTCGTATCCTTAATTTAACTGATTATACCTACTGTATGAGGATTTTTTCGAACAAACACACAAACAAACCGAAAAGGGGGATTATAATGAATTATATACCTGTTGATTGGCAAGTTATCGCATTTTCGTGTAAAGTTTCTTAAGTTATTTACAAACATGCTATTAATTCGCGTAGAAGTATATGAAAGTCATCAAGAATTAATTCGTATTCCTTTGCAATCGATCCATTTCGCTTGGGTTATGATATAGGTACATTTTTAATGGAAATGATTCTTTCTTAATTTGGTTTCAAGCGCAACATTTTCCGTAACAATGAAAGCACAAAATTGAAAAATTCTTTAGTTAGTTTTTACAATTGTCCAGTCTAGAGCAAGACGATGGAATATTTTGCTTTATATAAATTATTTAGAATTTTGTCATCACCTAAATTTCTTACATCTTTAATAAAACTATTTTTTAGGCGGCTATTACATAAATAGTTGTTTTGCGTATTTTTTGAAAGCCGTAAAGTATAACTTTTTTTGACATCTGTCATAAACAACTTTACGGCCGCATTTACTAGGTGACTGTCACTGTCAAAATTATGAAATTGATTTTTAAATTAAAGTTTATATCTTTTTGTGAAAGTCGCCTAAAAAATGTTGTGTGCACCTCGGTTAAAAGTTCTTTTTTAGCCTCATTTGATTTGTTAGCCTCGGCTTTCGCCTCGGCTGCAATCATCAGATTCGGCCAAAAAAGATCACTTTTACAACCTTGATACACAAATAACTATTTTGTCATTGTGATTTATTGCCGTGAATTATCGCATCTGGCAGTCATATTAATAATGAACCATTATTGATATCATTAGTTTCCTTATTAGAAGTCACCCTCGACTCGATAACATTTCGACTTTTGATGCGCTTCGCTACTTTGGGGTAACTTTAGGCCATTAAGGGCAGTTCAAAGATGCAAAAAGATAAATCCATCCATTTTAATTTACTACTTTAATTTCTGTTCAAATTGAAGGTAGCAACTGATTTATTATTGCTTCTCAAATAAATTGGTGTATCTGCCACCTAAGCAGCTCAGTCGTGTAGTCTAATTTTTCAAAAATTATTCCAGTCTATCTTTT
This sequence comes from Pyrocoelia pectoralis, assembly GCA_036250285.1. NCBI lineage: Eukaryota > Metazoa > Arthropoda > Insecta > Coleoptera > Lampyridae > Pyrocoelia > Pyrocoelia pectoralis. Next base: position 15,114,112 of record CM070075.1, read on the forward strand.
CACACGACAAATTTTAAGTTAGAACCCGTTTTTAATCTTCAATGTTGGTAATGCGCTCGCTTCACAAATATTTTTTTATTCTATTAGATTATTATTATTGCGCTAGGGGTGGTCCCAATTGGTTCCTGCACTGCGACCTTTTGGTCTATTGTGTTCCCCGCTGTTGTCTACCCTCCGAGAATTAACAAAATCCAGGATTTTAGTAGAGCGAATCTTCGTTATAGTCCAAGAGCTGGCTGCAAAAAAGCTGGCCTATCGAGTAACAGCATGAAATGATTTTTAAAAGCTAGTACTTATACAGACCATCCATAAAATCTTTGGCTGCCTGGGTGCAACTTGTGCAGAAATTCGCCATGTCCTCTCTCCTGAATATTTTTTGGATACAAACTGTACCCATCGAGTAACAGCTTGAAATTATTTTTAAAATGTAGCTTTTATATAGTTAAAAAAGAAAAAAAATGTAGATACATAATATATACTATTACTAAATATTTTATATTATAAAATTATTTTGTCGAAATCATTATAATTGTTCATTGGACGATTCTTTGTTTATCCCTAAGTACTTCTATGATAAGTTGTATTAGTGGTACCATAAGACTTTGAGAAAGATAATCTTTTCTGCCAAGGCATTAGCACAGGATTTAACGAGGCGGAAATGATTTTTCTTATAGAGTTATGTTCAAATTTTAATTTGGTTATAGTTTGAAGCTGTTACTCGATAGGTACAGGAACGTGCCAAAAAAAATAAAAAAAAGTTGTCCGCACAAGATTTAACAAGGCAGACATTTTTTTTCTTTTTTAACTATGTAAAGCTACATTTTAAAAATAATTTCAAGCTGTTACTCGATGGGTACAGTTCGTATCCAAAAAATATTCAGGAGAGAGGACATGGCGAATTTCTGCACAGTTGCGCCCAGGCAGCCAAAGATTTTATGGATGGTCTGTATAAGTACCTACTAGCTTTTAAAAATCATTTCATGCTGTTACTCGATAGGCCAGCTTTTTTCCAGCCAGCTCTCGCTCTATTACTTCCTCTTGTGTAATCTTCTATTAGTGTTAGTGATTTAGACAGGAATGGGACAAAATAATATTGTTACCTTTAGAAACAAAATGCCTGGCATAAATTCGTGTATCTGCGACCTAAGCAGCCCAGTCGTGTAGTCTAATTTTTGAAAAATTATACCAGTAAATGAAAATGACAACGATCCTGGATGTGGTCAAATTAATAAATTTTAACAGTGATCGTGAGCGCAAAAGGAAATTTGCAAATGTGATGAAAAGTACCTACCTTTGGAATGTCTGCAACTTCAATAAAAGTGTAACTTTAGTAAAACTGCAACTTCTAGTACCTACTACTTATTTGCTCCATTACGGATACTGTGTGGAGGGGGGGGGGGGCGAATTTTGTGGAAATGAAAGAAGTCAAATTCAGGTTTATACAATATCGAAAGTTATAGCTTTCCTGCTATTAAAGGAACTTAATGTTAAGGGATGTTGTGTAAATAGTGCTCAAAAACTTGCTTTTGACTGTGGAATCGTCCTTCTTAGAAGTTGATGTTAAAGTTGTAGGGCAAGCCTTTCTAGAACAACTATATAAAAATAGGGCAGACTATTTGACCAATTCAGGTTTAAAAAAGTAGAACCTATTGGTAATGATCAGAAATCAATGAAACATTTTTAAAATTTAAAGAACATTAGAATTTATGAAGTGTTTACGTAGTAAACTGTATGGGAAAGAACTTGGTGTTGTTCCTGCCGATAAGACAGACTCCGTTATGTGTGAATATGAAGACAATTTGGGGAAAGTTGTCAGTTCTACAAGATATTATAGGAAAAAACTAAGGTGATGTTCCAAAATTGGAAACTTTTTAAGTTAACTTTTTTAATGTAAAACTAACTTTGCTCTCTAAGTTTATGTGCTTTTGATTAAATTTTATTTATCTAAAGTTGAACATACAGCTTTAGTTTGCTCACGTATTGTTGATCCTTTCCAATTCGCTAATGTTAATCCAAATCGTAAATATGCCTATTGATCAATTTAACTTTCGCTAAACGGATTTTGTGTTTATGGTCATCAATTATTTTCTATACGCTTTTAAGGAAACAAAAAATGTGTACTTATAGTAATTTAAAGGCTGTACAAAAATAGTTGAATGCATGGTAAACGTATTAATAACAATATAAAATTGGGCCAGTGTGATGGTAAATTTTGAGTTTATTTAAGGTCTTTCTTGCATATGTAGTTTCCTTCCTATTATTTCTCAAAATGGTGCCTAGCTACATACAGCATAAACACAGCCCTTGTCTTTAAAATGAATTCATTTTTCGGTGGAAGATTGGGATTGGGAGTATATTTTAAAATTTAAAATGCGTCTAAGTTGCGATAACTAATTGGGATCTGGTGAAATTCCATTGGTGCAACAATATTCTCTATTTTTTCCAAAAAATCACATGTTACAGGATTACGTTAACTGTTCCTAAATACACTTATTACGTCGCCGAATGAACAGGAAGTGACCGTCGCAGTTCGTAAAGATAGCTGGAACTTATTGTTCGTTCATAGCAATCTCTTTACTTGGAAATGAATCTGGGATACTTTTATTGTTTTTTTCAACAATTAATTATGGTTAAGGCCATTCTGATTTACTGTTCGGTTAAGTTGTTTTCTTCCTTTCCGGCGTTGGAAAATCGATAAGGTTTAACGTAAACATGAAAAGCATAATTTTTTTACTGCTCCTTTATGTATGCGAGTTCATTGATTAAATATGTATAGTGGACTGTTGTTACCTTAAAGATGTTTAAGTGCATGTATCAAACTTAAACATAAAACCATACCATGAATTTTACTTTTTATATTTGAGGTATTTTTAAAAAGATATCTTCACTTGACATCGGTGTCAGACTGTCAGGTAGATTATATCCTCCTATTAGATCTTTGACTCATAGTGATGGAACATGTAATAGCGGGTCTTTTCTGAAAGATTTCTTTAGCTGTATTGAGAAAAAATTCACTGGCAGGAGCTAGACTGGGCTAGACCATACTGGGTTGTCATATTTAATTGATTGCACATGAGAGCGATATTTTAGAGGCATAATAAAGTGATCCATTTTTAACGTACCGCAATGGATTGATGCAGCTAGGATTTTTTAACAGAGGAATAAATTAGTACACCGTAGCTCAATTTGGCTAACGTAAGTAGCGCACATTCAAAACATTAAGTTTAGGAGCGAGGAGCCACTTACAACGCCTACTTACATGTTGTATAATTATTATGGTCCTTTCAGGACAGTTTACGATCAGATATTACACCTATGTATTTCCTCGAACATATTAAAGGAAAAGTTACAACGAATAGCCCTTTTTTTGAACCACACAAGAGCGGGGCAAATCGTTTTACTTAAATTAGTTCAAATGGCATATTTGTCATATAAATAGTACCTTCGGATAAAATGGCGTACAACGTGTTATTAAATTGGAAGTACAGATTTTAAGGTTTGCATTTTAGAAGTCAATTATTAGTTATATTTACATGAATAATACACAATTCAATAAGCGTGTTTAATCAATAGAACTGCCGATTGTGTAATGTAACCTATTTCCATTGAAACTAATTGATCAATTTCCGAACCAGTCACGCATATGTAAAATATGGCTAAATGAAAACTTTAAGAAAATTTCTCATTTTGATATTTTTTACAAGTTTGCAAACGGTCATGGCTTTAATCATCGCTCAGTCGTTCACGACTACCTTCCTCTCGCTATATCGAACAGATTAAACCACCAAATTCAGAAATACAAATTTCACACTATCCAAGCGGAAATTATCCAATAAAAAATTTAAATAGTTCTTCAAAGCAATAAACTTTAATAAAAAAAACCGAAAAGATGCGAAATGTATTACGGCGAATAATGTTCCAATATTACATAACAAACTAGTTATTGCCAATTCTAACAAACATAAAACAATAAATAAATAAATCGATGAGACCACGAATTCCACAAAATATGCTCAATAAAGTACATGGCATTCTCATTTGCACAATGGAAAAACTTTAAAATTGCAAATGGTGTTACGAATGAGAAAAGAGTTTTAGTTTTTTAGTTTACCTTTCACGTAGCAAAATATGATGTGTCGATTTTCGTCGGTTTTAATACTTATATGCAGTTAATTGTTATTTCACAAACATTGTTTGCCCTTGTTCACATGCATGCATGTGAAACATTTGAACAACTTCAATTCGTAACTTTCAAAAAACTTTTTTTGTTATTGGTTAAAAATGATTAGTAAGAAGGAAAAGTCAATATTTTCATCGAGATGCTAGGAATGAAACGAAATACATGTATAGAAAATTTAAAATGAAAAAGTTGTTATGAGAAAATATACTTTTTTCATTTTCTTTCTTGCAAAGATGAGTTTCTTATTGTACACACACACAAAAGATTCTAATTAAAACAGATGCGGTTTATTGCGCAATTTTATTCTTGCGATGACCAAAAGGAAACTATTGAATATAAATATGAAATTACAGTTCTAATCAAATTTGTTCGATCTGATTGCATAATATACCTACAATATTGAATTAATCTATTACAGTTCACTCGAACAAACCTTTCAGAATCGAGTAAAAACTTATAATCGTTTGAATAGTTTTGGGCCGCATAGTCCACGGTTTAAAATCTATAATGTTAATAAAATATATGTATATAATTTATAACAAAATCAGTACGGCGCGGCCATTAATAGAGAAAGTTACAACCACTTTTCAGCCACAATGTAATTCGTAACAATTAGAATAATATTTCCCTTTATGTATCATAAAACGTTATAAATCTTTTCATTAACTTTTTCAAAATGAGTTGAGCTATTGATTATTACAAGATGATTTACCTAAATTCTAATGAGGCGATTGGTTATCCAAATTTTTCCGTGTTAGCTGTGATATATCTGAACGAGGTGATAGTTTTAGGTACAGTGTCTCCCATTTTCAATGCGTTTCATATTTCATTTAGTTTTCAAAGATAAAGCGATGCGAAAACTGGCCTACCTTTTTGAAAGGAAATGGCAGGGCGAACTGAATTTATCATAACCGATTTTGGTTTGAAGTTCTAATCACAATCTGAAAAATCTCTCATTTCTTCTGTTAAACCTACCTAAAGAAAAGCGCAGCCTAAACATTTTCTTAAGTAGAATTTACCAATGAAACTTTTTCTAATTGTTCGTACCATTTTCAATCTAGAGGGTAGTGTGTTTTTTAAATAGAAACCGTATCTTAATGATATTTTTAAAAACGTAAGGTGATGGTTTTTTTCAGCTTTCATTTAAAATTAAGTAAGGCAGAGTTGACCATATATGAAAATAAAACAAAAACTTGCATTGAAAAGTTAATGAAGTTTTATTACCTACTTTATGATATATGGAATGCTCTTTAATGAGAATTTATTGGAAAAATGCTAGACATACAAAAATAAATATTATGTATGAAGAACGAACCTAAAAACTCGAAGAAGTCAAAAAATGTGTCCATACCGTATTGTTGTTGACCTCTGGAGTTACCATAGAAGATGTGATATACGGCTATATATTTGATAAAGTCTCCCACCAAGAACATTACATACTTCATTAATAGCAAATCTTCCTGATTAATGATGTCGTAACGTAACATAATTGTCTTCTTTTGATCAATATTGGTTACAATTGCATTTCAATAATCGCCGGTACTATTTTATGACCTGCACCAGAGTAAGTAACAAAATCCTTTTACGTGCCAAAAATTGCTACGATTCTCATCCATATCCAGTTCATAAATTACATCAAATTTGTGTGGATTGATTCGATACTTCTTTAGAATCCTTTGCGCCCTTTAGGCATTTGTGTAATTTTTCATTTCCATTGCAATAAGGGTATTTTTCATCCACTAATAATTAAATTAACTTTCCAAATTTTTTTATGCCTAGCTTGAATAGCAGTTACAAAAATTTCAATGTTTGGCTATAACCATTGAATAATATATCTTTCACTCAACGCTATAACGTAAAACAAGTGAAAGTATTATTAAAATTAAATTAAACATTAATTTAAAGTAAAGAATGTAAACTTACAAAAATACTTTATTCCCTACATTTATAGAAATATATACAGTGTATTTCATAAATATACCGATAAACTTTTAGGGGTGGTAGGGGATATTTATTGATTTATAAAGATATGTCTGGAAACCGTTCTTTTTCGTGGTACAGGTTGTTAAAGTTTGTAAAAAAAATTGTTTTTTATTAATATTTAAAAAACGCTTCTTCTGATTTTAATGAAATTTTCAAAAGTTGATCGTCACTTTATGAGGGATCTTTTGGATGTATTCTAGTTGATATAGTAATTTCAAGGTCATACTTACGGGCTAACCTGTTAGTATTTTTGCATAAAAAATAATAACCCCAGTGTTTTTTTGCAATTTTGTATCTTTTTTTCAAGATAAAGCAACTAAAAACACAACTTTTTTTCCACTTTCCACTATTTTCAGTGAACAAACTAATTTTTTTCTAAGGCCACGATCATATTTTCTTTGGTTTTTTATCTGTGAAATAAGTATATGCATGTAAGTATACGATCCACGAAGTATTTTTTTTTTGTTAAAGCAGTTTGGCACAATCTAGGTTAAGGTGTTTGTTAGAAAAAGTTACGAATTTTCCTAAATTTTTCTTTTTCCACGAACTAGACAGCATATTTTTACAGTATTGTGTTGTGTTGTAATTAATATAGGCTGGTTTCTAAGTACAAGTGCAGGTAACAAACTGTGTTATAATTATTTAGATGCTGTGCTGTTTGGTCTAGTTCCACTGTGATCCTTTTTTTGTTTTATTTTGAAACTACTTAGAACAAACTGTTGATAAGATAATTCACAATATTCAAATGAATAAGATGTAATATTTCATAGTAATAATAAATCTAATGGCTCTTCATAAGATCACAGAAACTACAGTTGTACAAGAGGATCCAATACAAATACACAACAGTGGAATAATTATCACCCAATATCTATTTCCTCTAGCTTCTCCAAAATATTTGAATATGCTATGCTAAATATAATTTTTGCTAATCAGCATTGTTTTAGACCATCCTTCTCCACTATGACGGCAGCTCAAGCTCTGATAAATGATGTTGTTACTTACATAAATAATAGTCAACAAACAGTAGGTCTTTTTCTGTGACTTAAGTAAGGCGTTCGACTGTGAACCATAACATCCTAATTAGTAAATTAAATCTATATGGCATCAGAGGCGTAGTGGCAGATTGGTTTTCCTCATATCTGTCAGAGAGACTACAACTTGTAAAAATCACATACAAAAATAGCCAAACAAAGAAATCGTATTATTCGTCGCTTCTCCCACTAAATATTGGTGTTCCGAAAGGATCGATACTGGGTCCTGTGCTATTCTCCATCTTCATAAATGATATTGCCTTCTTCTTTCAATCCCTTGTGATATACGCGGATGACATTTCCACTATAGTATCAGCTAACAATTTTCATGAGCTGCAACTGCGTGTGAAAGCAATTCTACAGGAGTTACATTGCTGGTTTGTTGAAAATAAATTAGCAATGAACCCTGAAAAAACAACTATTGTATTCTTCGGTACTGGTCAAAGGAATAACACTATAAACTCTACTAGTTTTAATAAAACAATTGACACTTCAGTCAAATTCCTAGGCGTACATATTGACGGAAATCTCAAATGGAAAAGTCATTGTGAAATATTAATTAAAAAACTGAACACCTTTTGCTACCAAGTCAGACATCTTAAACACATACTAGGAAACGATAACACAATAATGTACTACCACTCTCAAATTCACTCTAGGTTAAGATATGGTATATGTCTCTGGGGATCATCTTCATTGGCATCATCCTGCAACGTATATTCTCGAAACTATTATGTACATTTACCAAAATCAAAACTGCATACCACGAAACTCTGACAAACACATGTACAATACAAGACATAAAATCGATTTTGCAATTCCCATAAATAGACTCAAGATGACACAACAGACAACTATCGGACTAAAATTATTTAATAATTTACCACAGCACATAAAACAAATACAACAAAGAAATCAATTTAAACGCGTAATAAAAAAACTTTTAAGTATTAGAAAATTCTGTATATGATTTAACCGAATTTAAGCGCGTCTGTGATAGCCAAAAAATACTGTGATACTTCTTCTTTTAATATGTTATTCCATCTTTTAATATGTTATTTTATACTTTGTACTCTGTATCTTGTATTATGTTTTGCCCTGTATTCTTGTATTGTGTTTATATTCTGCATTGTGTTTATATTCTATATGTGTACTTATTCTTAATTGACATATCCAATATGTTTTTAGCATCCAAAATGGATAAAATAAACATTATTATTATTAATAAATGGCTTAATGACTACTGTACAGTTGTACACGTGTACACCTACTGTTTTGGATAAATAAACATTGAACCAATGGAATGTGTAAATTATGTACTACATTTTTAGCCCAGGGAAAGGCTTGTGTTAATTAAACATACGTATTGCAACTCCATCAAAAAGTTACATTATTGCAATTACATTGGCAAATGAAGGATTATAAATATTGTAGTTGATTAATAAATTAATTCAAAGGTTTCTGAAGTAGGAATCATTTAATCAGCATTTTCTTTACCTTGCCATTATCGCTGTCATTATCACTTTAAAATACAAATATGAACTTGAAACCAAATGTAAAAGAATATCGCCAATCTGATAGATGGAAATTTAAATTGCTTTTAGTTTAATAAATTCTAAAACTGAAGCTCTCATTATTGTAGTAATAACTTTATAATTAAAACAATTTAACATTGTATATAATTTACCAGTCGTTATTAATAACGCGTTGATTTTATATGTACCTAACGATGTAATAATGCTCTTTAAAACAGAAAATTGAATTTTCATACCCTTGGGATATTCTTGCACTAAAACCTTTAGGATGGAACAAATTAAAATTGGATTATTGATGTTGGCTTGATGGAAAAGTTCCCACAGAAAGTTTGGAAATTGAATTAACAAAGAAATGTGAAACATACAAACGGTATCGGAGATGCATATTACATTACCAATTTTAATAATAAGCTTTACATGAAGTAATGAATCCATTTAAAATATACATTTCTACACTCTAGAGGTGGTAGGATTTACAAAGGAGGCGGAAATTGAATCACATTGTTAGAAACTATATCGGGTTTGTAAAGTGAAATCCAAACTCACCAACAAAATGGTATACGATAGAATTCGAACACTATGCTTTAGAAAATCCACAGAATTCCTTAGTAATGCTTTAGAGGTTGCTGAACTTGCAATCATACATCACAATAACCGCGTTAAATCAGAAAGATAACCCTTGTCATATACTATTGAAAAACTCGAATTTGTACGTGACTAAATTAAAACTTTTTCAGTTTAAGGTTATGGCAAGTGAAATAGCAATATGATTTTATATTTATCACTTGTTTGTTAGTTTTTTACATCCTTGCCTACGGCCGTTTCTAAGAAATAGTGTATTAAAGTTTGTAAATATAAAAAAAAACATCCAATTTCTAATCCTAACGTAGCTGTGATGGTTTTATAACTGAACCATGTTAATTTGAAGTACTTCAATGTATACCACTGCGTAAAAAACTGAAATAATATTATTAGAGTCTAAAGGTTTTAGATATACATACAGGGTGTTAGTAAATAAGTACGAATAACATTAGGGGGTGATTCTGCATGAAAAAATAATGACAGTTTGTTATATAAACGTGTCTGCAAATGCTTAGTTTTCCGAGATACGGGGTGTTAAAGTTTTTCTTTAAATCTGACTATTTATTTATTGCTCTGAAACCGGTCGAGATATTATGTGTGTCTCACTTATTGACTAACACTCTGAATTTGAAACACATTTAGTAGATGGAGGTGCTTTAAATCAATTAAAATCATCCTGTGCAGTCCACACGTAATGTTCACAACCAATTGGCACTCCTTATACTACTATATTGGAGATGGACTTTGGGGCTGGAAAAAAGGTTCTCGAAATGTGTTGGAAGAACATACGAAAAGCTGAATAAACCCCATGTTTGTACTACTGACATACTTAACAGAATTGTTGCGGAATAAGATTTGGACTCACTGTCTTCTACAATGCGGCTCTCTTTACCTTTTACAATTGTATAGTTGCTTTTCATAAGTTTTTTCGCCATGGCTTCGTTTTGTCGCTTAAAATGGTCAATTTTTGAATTTCCTTACTCCCTTTTTGAATCACGCTTACCACCATGTGAATTGAGATACATCACTCATCTCTATTTCAATTTTACTGCATCAACTTTTTATGTAATTTAATTAACTTACACCGTTTTCACATGACGATGACGACAATAGCATTTTGTCGAAAGATCTCGTTGTAAGTTTTAATCTTTATCTTTGATCTGTAATCTAAGGTCAAGAAATTTTTCTTTGGTGAAGGTTTGGTGACACCCGTTCTTAATTCAATTCACAGTTCTCACCATTTTGAGACGTAGGTAATCATTCAAGCAATATGGGATTGGTTACTGGATGAGAAACTGTTCAAAAAGATTGCTCGTCATCTTTAATTTTGTCTGGAAACCATTTTTTATCTCATTATATTACACTTTCCATCATATCTCTTTAAATCACGAACATATTTGAGTTTTCCACGATTTTGAGACCGTAATTGGTTATAAATTTTACTTTTGTGATCGGAGTCTAAAGCAGCATCGATCAATCAACCAAAATTATCCAAGTCTATAAAATTGTAAAACAGCTACACGTTCTATCTTGGCGGGTCTGGCACGACAACAATAAAATAGAAAAACTTACAATATGAATTATCTTTGTATTAGAATGCAGTTGTCAGTAACATAATATGAGGTACATAAGTATATAAAAATATTATAGAAGAGCTTTTCCGTTTAATATTCCTACCAGATGTTCCAGACGAGCTTCCGAGAAAAATTACTTCTATACAAATCTATATAATGCCAAGCAACATTGATTTTACATTTACATTTTATGAAATGTAAGTACTAATATAACCTTGAAAGTCACTGTAAATATGGCTTTAATACATAATGGAGTGTTGTCCGAATACAACAAATTGCGTTTCAAATCTTATTGCAATGTTTCCTTTTAATTTTGTTCGCCATTGTCAGAAAAACATAATAGGTACAAATTTCTTAAACTTATGAAGTTTATGTTGCGTCTAACTTTTCATATTAATGAACTTATGAACGCATGAATACTTTAAGTATTTCGAAAATCTCTTATAAAGTGGATAAGGGGTTTCATTGTGGACATTTGCTCATTTTCTTTCCTCTCAATTATCGTATTGAAACAATGAGAACAACGTCGCTTTAATGAAAACCTTTAACAATCTAACGTTTGCATGGGAAAAGTGTTATTATTAAGTACATTCTTAGTCTACAATCCGCAATTAACGCTGTGAAGCCACAACGATTCTGGATACATCGGAAATAATTACATTTTAATGGTCCCTCAGATGCATATGTAATAATAAAGAATTAAGATTCGTGGAATAAGAAGAATGTAATTGTTAGAATCATTATCCGCGTTTCTCAACTAAAGTACGCAAACTGTACTCTTTCTGTTGTTAATTCGTAAGTGTAATACACACAGAAAAAGGGCCGGGTTCAAATCCCGGCCACAGTGTAAATATTTCTATATGTATCACACTTACGAATTAAAAACATATGACTTTGACAATTATGCTATCAATCTGTCAAATTGACTTTACCTTTAAACATGTATCTACTCTTTTTATTTACATATCTTTAAAATGTGTTTTAAAAAGTTGACATATTTCTTTATAAGGATGTAATAATTAGCGTCTATTGTAATACAATAACCGCACACGCAACACGCAACCGAATGAAACTGACGTTATAATGCAGTGTATATAAATATCTAATAGAAATAAATGCAATACTTACGTAATTGAATCAATGAAGCAATTAGAAGCTTTATCTGAAACAAAAAATTGTTTATATTAAGATATCACAACTAAATGCATAATTATGTTTAAATATTCAAGACGTAGGTAATGACTTTTTAAATAATTAAACGTTGACAACCTGACATTGTAATTCAATTTAAATAGTGAAAACGATCACTTCAAGGAACATCTCGCCAGAGCTAAACAGAAATAATAATAATAACTGTGTTGATACTATAGCAACGCATGCTTAGTTAACCAAATATGATATTTTCCCAGTCAGAAGGTTTCATGTTTGCCATAAAACTGTATACATATAAAAGTAGGCCAGATATAACACTTATAGATAAAACACAAAAAACATATACATAATAGACATTGCCATTCCCAATTTAACCAAAAATACCAAACATTCACTGATATAGCTCAGGAACTTAACCATGTTTTGGATTCGAAGTAGTTCACGAAGGGGTGAGATAGATTGGTACAGAAATAACACACAACCTCCCCTTAATAAGTTGTAATTTTTATGATAGATGAATGATGAAACATTATACGATTTTCATCATGGCAACATGTTTCGGGATAACATATCCCATTATCAAGCCAAATAGTTATACATCAAAGTTATAAAATATTGTTTCTAAAAACAAAATTGTTAGTTTATCCTAATTAACATAATAGCTCACCTTAAGGGATCCACAATTAATACATCACAGATTTAAATTATTAAAAAATCGCAGGTTAGGTTATTGTATAAATATTACTTCCATTAACAGGTACACATTTAATAAAATTTAAAAGTTTAAAAGGTTCCACCAACGGGAAAACCTGAGTTAGCCAGAAGGGCGATGGATGATGGGGGATGGGGATGAGAAAAATTATGGTAACAATAAGGTGACGGCAAGTGACGCCATTCATCACATCTTCACTTGCCGTCACCTTATTGTTACCATAATTTTTCTCATCCCCCATCCCCCATCATCCATCGCCCTTCTGGCTAACTCAGGTTTTCCCGTTGGTGGAACCTTTTAAACTTTTAAATTTTATTAAATGTGTACCTGTTAATGGAAGTAATATTTATACAATAACCTAACCTGCGATTTTTTAATAATTTAAATCTGTGATGTATTAATTGTGGATCCCTTAAGGTGAGCTATTATGTTAATTAGGATAAACTAACAATTTTGTTTTTAGAAACAATATTTTATAACTTTGATGTATAACTATTTGGCTTGATAATGGGATATGTTATCCCGAAACATGTTGCCATGATGAAAATCGTATAATGTTTCATCATTCATCTATCATAAAAATTACAACTTATTAAGGGGAGGTTGTGTGTTATTTCTGTACCAATCAGGAACTTAAAGCGCAATGGGGAATGGAAACTGCTCTTACAGTACCCGTTGTTCTTAGTGCAACCGGAGTTATACCAAAAACAATACACCACAATTTACACATTTTAGGCTTAGATAAAAACATTGCCTTCAATTACAAAAGGTAGTCATCATTAAACTTGCTACAATTTCTAAACATAACGGAAGACACCACATCACATATGTTCAACTAATACCATTGAAACACAAATTGAAACACAACACTCAATCCTCCCTTCACAAACTGAGACTATGTTGCATACACAATTACAGAAAATCCATTGCAAACACAAAACACTTTAATACCCACTCATGTGACACCTCTAACTCGTCCACATACATTCAAACGCAACCACACAATACACTCACATCAGAACACACAAAACACAAACAACACATTACCCATTCGAGTGCAACCTATGTGTCGAGTTAAACAACAAACAGTTACACAATAAAGATAATACTATTACAAAACACTTGCTGTGTTTTTTACAGCAACTTATTTTGTATAGATTAATCGTTACTTGATTTCGATCCGTGCGGTTAGTAAACAAGGCGAAGAACAATAATAACAATATTATTAATGTTTATTATAAACTACAAAATAGTTTATAAAGAGATAGGGCAATCAAAATTGTGATCAAGGCAGATTATTCATCGTAGGAGTGAACTCCGTGCTGTGCTTCCCCAATGCGAAAAGCCATGAGCTTAGATGGAAGAAGAAAACGGAATGGAGGAGTCTGAAGGAATTTAAAGGAAGTAGGTTACAGGTGGACTAAGCAAGAAATATTAAATGGAAACTGAGGAGGATTACCTAACCGATTAGGAGGCCTATTACAAAAGGTTATTAGCGGCAAGGTTTAGAGATACATTTGAAAATTGAAGGAGGCAGTATAGGTTTAGAGCGACGAAGAGCCGACACCAAGCAACGAAGATAAACTTTACCCTATAGCACTATTTAGTACCATTCGTAAGTTGATACTATCGTGTTGTTAAAGTAACGTCTCATACCAAATCTATACATGTAAAATTGGGCGATGTAAGGTGTTTTTTTCTCCTAGGCATTTTCACATTTATAAGGTCATTAGTAATAAAATCAAAATATGTAATTCAATAATTCATATTTGGTGCGTGGCGTGAAAGGGCGAAGAAGGAAACTTTACGATGTCACATTTAGAGTTTTGTACTTTTTTAAGTATAGTAATTGCAGCCTTTATTAAATTATATTAAATGTGTTTGTCCGCTCATGTTATTATCGTCAAGTTATTTGCCACCCCTACATTGTTTTCTAAGAGACTATGTGACGTCACTGACTGGAATGTGCAAGATTATAAGGAAAATGCGAAGAACGACCAAAAAATAGAAGATTTGTGCAAAAATAAGTTAGGTTTAATGGATTCAAAATGTTCCATTTCTCAAATACACGAAATTTCATACGAGGATAAGGAATTAAGAGATATTATAGTAATATAACTACAGAAACGTACTAGATGTTATTGAACACAAATAAACCTGTTGCTGGATTGATTGAATATGATGAGTACATTACTAATTATTTAATCGTTTTTGCTAAATATGAGAAAACGAAACGATTTGAATTATTGTAGGTACAAATTAATCTTATTTTAAATGAATTTATCGAGTGCATCAGTTCGAGACTGGGAATATAGGTATAGTTAACCTTGAAAAGCATCCTCGGTGTTTCACTAATGAATAATATAAAGGATTTAGGATTAAATAAACCTATTGTTTCGAGATGATTTCATCAATTAAAAAGTAATTCGCAAGGACGATGAATTTGTTATTCGGAGCATTAGTCCGAACTGTTTATTTCGGAGCACCCTTGCGGAAAATTCACTAATTAATTTTTGATATGGACGTCCTTTAAACTGATCGGAATTGCTAATAATGTCTGGATGTGAAGGTATTTTACCGATGACGTTATCGCGGGTTTTTGTACTTCCTTGCATTGCATGTAAACAAATAAAAACGTTGCGATGTTCGTTTAGTGTTGTTTTTATATGGAACATTATATTACAATTTGCTACCTATATACTTCATTATAATTATAGTCATTGAATTTTATTTCGAAGAAGTTATAACCTGTTCTGCTATTAAATTGTTTGATTGTATGGCTTACAAATTGCGCGTGGATGTAAAAATTGTTTAAATATTTTAGCAGCTAAGGATAGATGTTATCGTATTGTACTGTATTGATTTCATATGCTCCAATGTGTTACATAAACGATAGTGTGGCTTATGGTACTAATTTGCAATTGGCAATGTAAACCTGCAGTAATAAATATTACGCTCAGTCCGCACGTAAATTGTGGCACATAGGTACCTACATTATATAATACTCAATCTAAAAATGGGAAGTTTTAATAGGAATGGCGCTTAGTTTATCCTCTTTTATGCTGGTGCTCGTTTTATGGCAGGGATTGGGTGGTTTTAAAGGATAAGAAACTTTCAACTATGAGGTTCATTTTATATTTCAGAATAATTTGTAGGTCTTACATTAATGTCTCCATTACTTACACTAGAATACAATAATAAAAAGTTTCTATCATTCGTGAACATTGTGGTCGGCATAATCGGCTTTCTGAGATCTGAGAAATAATGAAAATAGCTCGAAATAAAGTAAAATATCAAAAAATTAGGCATCAGGTGACGCACGGATACCCACGGTAGTCTAGTTCCGTCTTTTACCGACGAGACGAGACTGAGTAAGATTTTCGAATGGTCTCGTCGAGACTGGTCTAAAAAAAGATATGTATTAACTTATTGTCACTTAAACCCCTTACTTTGAATATCAAGAACATTTATTAAACAAACACTTCTTCAATTGACTATTTGCAAACTTCCTCTCCATAATTGCAAAAATATTATAACACCCTTTTTGTATTAGGTATCATTGTTGTTAATAATTTAAAATAAAATTGGGAATGGCTTTTGGTATTATCATGAACTATTTATAAAGTGGGACATAAGGTGCTTTTTGACCGTCCATGGCTAATGCTAATGATGCAACAGTATTATGAAAAAGACAGATAGATCGTTCTAATTAACACTTTATTATATATTATATATATTAACTCTAATTAATATTTTTTTCTGTTTTATCTGCATCTGCGGTTAATTTCTTTTTACACTTTTTACGGAGTTATCTGTTAAAAAGTTAAGTGTAAAAAGGTTAAATGGCAGTATATTAATCGCAACTTTATATGGTGTGATCGAATATGTTACAAATACAGGGTGGTTTGG
The DNA here is from genome assembly GCA_036250285.1 of Pyrocoelia pectoralis. Taxonomy (NCBI): domain Eukaryota; kingdom Metazoa; phylum Arthropoda; class Insecta; order Coleoptera; family Lampyridae; genus Pyrocoelia; species Pyrocoelia pectoralis. The sequence continues at coordinate 15,130,773 of CM070075.1, forward strand.
CTTACAATGTCCAGATGATACTTCCTAAACTAGTAACATTAGGAAAAACATTTAAATTGAAAGTTATTGAGTGTTACGTATTCTATATTATAGGGCAAAAAAACATTTTTTTATTGATTATTATTATTATTGATTATGAGCCATTTTTGGCGAACAAAAGAAAATTTTTTTTAAATAGCGACAACAATTTTTTTTAGAATTTCAAAAAGGAAAATTTTTCTGAACTCAACAATGTATAAATTTCAAATTTTGATACGGAATTTATTTAAATAAACAATAATTTAATGTCTTAATAGCAATAGATGAAATATTTGATGTCATTAACATAGGATGCTATAAAAACAAAATCGCACATCATCTGCCAACAAATTTTTCATGTTTTAAGTAACAAAAACGTAATAAGTTGATTTATTTTGTCATTATTCCTCATTATGCCCCATAATATAGAATACACAATACTCAATAACTTTTGATTGAAATCTTTTTTTCTAAAGTTATAAGTTTAGGAAATATCGTCTGGACATTGCAAGCCAAACCATCCTGTATAATTGTTTATCGGGACACTTCATATTTTTACATTGCTACTTATATAATCAACTCGAGACAAAGCCAGTCCTTCAAAGCGAGAAGAGATTAATCCTTGGTCTCGTCTAGTCTCTCGGCATCACTAATTTTTATCAAAATATTTGGTTTAGCGATGGTCCTTATTACTGGTTATTTTATCCATAATTAGCATAGGGCTCATGCCGTTTCATTACATCCCCTGTATTGAATAAGCAATTAAGAGAATAGGGGTCAATAATAGATATTTATGTATCAAGTACGCAAAATGATGTTTTAGCGGATGAGTCGTGTTTCGACGAATCCGCTAGAGCATTTTGCGTACGTGATGCATACAATATTTTTTTGCAGGAATTCTCTAAACTATCACTTATAATTGCACAAGAGGTTTGTATTTTACCGAGTAAATTTGGGTTGTTTAATAAGAATCTGTTGCCTAGCAATTAGACGAGAAAAACTGTCAACTAATAAAAATGCGACACCGAAGGTGGAGCATTTTTAGGTTGACAGTTTTTCGAGTCAAATTGCTAAAGGAAACAGATTAGAATTTAAACAACACAAATTTACTTGGTATAAATACAAATCTCGAGTGAAATTCGGCAGGACAATTTAACGAACAAGAAATTTAGAAATCCGTTCGTAACTTTACCAAATGGACTCATTCTTAAAATAACACAAACATCATGCAATAAATTATTCGCAAATGTCAAACTATGTATTTATACGGCGGGCACGGATACTGCGATAGTTGATTAGAATTTGAAAGTGAAAAAACCACTAGTGTAATTGTCAGTATAATTCGTTCCTAATTGGTCGAATGATTCAAAATTGTGCAAACTAATTGGTTGAAATTTTCTGAGTTGAATTGTCACTTATAATTGCACAAGAGGTTTGTATTTTACCGAGTAAATTTGGGTTGTTTAATAAGAATCTGTTGCCTAGCAATTAGACGAGAAAAACTGTCAACTAATAAAAATGCGACACCGAAGGTGGAGCATTTTTAGGTTGACAGTTTTTCGAGTCAAATTGCTAAAGGAAACAGATTAGAATTTAAACAACACAAATTTACTTGGTATAAATACAAATCTCAAGTGAAATTCGGCAGGACAATTTAACGAACAAGAAATTTAGAAATCCGTTCGTAAATGGACTCATTCTTAAAATAACACAAACATCATGCAATAAATTATTCGCAAATGTCAAACTATGTATTTATACGGCGGGCACGGATACTGCGATAGTTGATTAGAATTTGAAAGTGAAAAAACCACTAGTGTAATTGTCAGTATAATTCGTTCCTAATTGGTCGAATGATTCAAAATTGTGCAAACTAATTGGTTGAAATTTTCTGAGTTGAATTGTCAAATTAATTTCATAAACATTTATTTTGACGCGTACAGAACAGTTGTAAACGTCATATTATCATAATATTTAGGTTTGACATAGTTGCTATGGCAACAACAGATAAATACGTTTTAGCGTACTAGTACTCTAAAGATGTATTTTGCGGACTATTTAGAGTCCACAAAACATTCATTTTAGAGAATGAATGAAAAAAAACTATTATAGATCCATTCTCAACAAATATTCATTTATTGATGAAGCTCCAATGAGACGGTGCCACACAGCCAGAAAAGCATTCAATATACGAGGGGGTACCCAATATTAACTGGAATAGCATTGCCGTGGGCAGAGCTTGTGTAGTATGCATGTCTGTCGCTAGGAGTGTATAGCGCAACTCATTGCCAGTTCAGTGGCGCCTGTGTTGTCGACCTGGCTTCTTCTGTTCATCTGCAGTGATGGTTCTTGCTAGCGCTGTTTTGTTCTTGTTTCGTTTTTTATGATGACAAGTTTAAATGGACAACGTGCAGTTGTGAAATTTTGTTTTCTACTCGATAAAAATGCCACTGAAACTGTTTTAATGTTGAAACAACTTACAAAGATGGCGCTATGGGAAAAACGCAAGTGCACGAGTGGTTTGCTCGGTTTAAAAATATCCACTTGTCGATTGATGACATGACAAACGTCGTCAATGGACGAAATTGTTAAAAAAATTCGAGAACTTGTACTCACAGACCGTCGACAGATTTATCTTGGAACTCGGTTCAGCGAATTTTAGCCGAAGATTTGGGAATGGAAAGGGTTGCTACCAAGTTTGTTCCTCCGATTTGGACTGGCAATCAAAAAGAACGTCGAGTTGAAAGATGTAGTGCTTTGAAACAACTGCTTGAAACTAATCAAAGGTCATTACGATCCAGAAACAAAGCAACTGTCAAGCCAATTTACTGATTTCCTTTTTTGATACCAAGGGCATAGTTCCCCCCAGATCAGGTCGTCAATCAAACCTTTTATTTGGAAGTTTTAGCAAGATTACACAACAGTGTTTGTCAAAAAAGACCTAGTTTGTGGAGACAAGTTCTTCCACCACGACAATGCATCTGCACACACAGCCTTCCCTGTTAGCCAGTTTTTGGCTAAAAATGGTATGGTTCCGCCTAACCTGGCTCCGTGCAACTTTTTCTTATTTCCACGCATGAAAAGAGGCATGAAAGGACACTAATTTGACAACATTGAAGACGTCAAGAAAAAAACGAGGGAGCAGCAGCTGTCAGTCATTTCTAAAGATGACTACAAAAAGTGTTTCGGATGCAGTTGAAGCACCGACCGGTGGGACAAATGTATTCGTTGTAATGGAGAGTATTTTGAAAGGGATGACGTTGTTTTGTAAAAAATTTGAAAATATATACCTATAGCTTTTAAAAAATAATTCCGGTTATTTTTGGGTACCCCCTCGTGTTGAAGACACAATTTGATAATTTCATCTTCTCACGAAGTGGACCTGTCCATTGACCACCAGGTCCTGCCAATGGACAATTTCTTGTGTGAAGCATTAAAGTACATTACCCATGCTCTCAACGATATAATACCTGAACAATCGCCAAAAAATTGGGTTTATATTTAACACAAAGTATGATAGTGGAGGGTGAAGGCAGAGGAATTTTGTCGTATTATCCGCATTACGACATACAGTGACACTAAAATATTTAATATTTTCTATTATGAAATACAAAATTACATTGATGACGCGTAAAGTTTTTATTTCATTTTAAATTCATATACGCTGCTTTTATAACTCGTTTTACTATTATAAAATAAATAATATACGATTTTTTTGAGAAATTACTACTAAACAACAGTGCCATAAATACCTAAATAACAATATAATTTACATTTGAGATAGATGTTTACCAAATGACGTGATGTAATTTATCTATCGGAATATGGAATTTGTGTACAAACACATTTATGACACTTAGGGACGTTCATTAGTGACAAACTTCGAAAAAGAAAATGCAAATAAAGTCCTGTAGTATACAAGTGTTCTATTGCGTACAATGAAATCTTCAAATAACCATATTAAACGGTTGTAGGGCAAATCGCCCCATGACACATCGCCCCCGGACTTTTCGCCCCGTCACTTCGCCCCACGGACCGTTCGCCCCCGGACATTTCGCCCCCCGGACAGTTCGCCCCCGGATATTTCTCCCCCCGGACAGTTCGCCCCCGGACATTTCGCCACCTGACACTTCGCCTCCAAGATATATCGCCCCCATACACTTCGCCTCCCAGGACATATCGCCCCCGTTTCTGTATTTCACAATTTTACTTAGCACTTGCATACCTTTAAGGTTATATTTCTCATGTGCTATAGATAAATACATGTTTTTGTTAATATCTCTCCCATAAATAAATATTTTTCAGGCATGTTATACATTTTTGAAAATCTCTTTTTAAAGGCAATTAACTAATAAAAATTCTATAACATCTGCCGTATGAAAACCATTGCTGGCACACATTACTTAAAAAATTAAAAATAGAACGGTGGTTTTCTGATTACATCAATAAGTTTGTCTTGAAAATGTTTTCGAAAATCTAAAGACATTGAAGAGAATTAGAAATGAGATTTATCGCGAGAATTGAATTCTAAAAAACATTTCCTATTTAACCGCTGCTCTACCTCTTCTAATAACCGAGATACCGATGGTGAGCGTCGAAATTTGGACCACTGTATAAGCTAATAGACAATGGATAATGGAATATTGGGGCGATGTTTCGGGGGCGAAATATATAAAAGCGAAATCTCTTGGGGGCGATATGTTTCGGGGGCGAAATGTTCGGAGGCGAAATGTCTTGGGGGTGATATGTTTCGGGGGCGAAATGTTTTTAGGCGAAATATCTTGGGGGCGATATATCAGGGGGCGAAATGTCTTGGGGGCGATATGTCCGAGGGCGAAATGTCCGGGGCGAAGTGTCCGAGGGCGAAGTGCCGGGGCGAATTGACCGCACACCATATTAAACACCCTTAAATACTGTCTCAAATCAACATTAAATTTTAAAATCCATGCTTTTATTGTTATAGGACTTATTAATAATTATGCATTATTCATTTATTATACAGACGGAATAAGTTAACAAACCATCACATCTTACTCATGCTGTTGGGAAAATTTTGGCGTAGTTGAGGAATATGCAGTCACCTTCAAACTACTCTTAAACCACATTTCAGTTGCAACATCCCCTGCATTAATATCGCTCTATGCAAATGAAAGGTAGTGATCAAGGCATCACTTTACTCAAAAATAATAAATCAAAATGCATCATCAATTTAAATACATAATATTTCTTCCAGTCAGACACTTAATTATAAATAGATTGGGATTTCGACTTTTTTCCGTAGGTATTGATGATAATCTCATTTGGATTACTAAAATACATAAAATAAGTTATGGTTATTGAAGCTATTGAAGTTCGATAAACTATTTTGAGATTATTGACTCCAAAGGAGATGAACAAATAAAATTAAACAACATAAATCTGCCAGTTTCAGAGAATGAAGATAAATGAAGTTCCGTATAGTAATAAATTGTAATAGGAGTCATTACTTCAAGTTAACTAGCATATTTGCGTGGTCACAATGTATTTACACCTTCCCACGTAATCCCATATGATCAAAGAATAAAATGTACACGATTTATGTTTCGTAGATGCTATGCTTCCTATTGCAATGAATTCGTATTTACTCTAATACTCATTATAGAGCTTACGAGGTAGGATACTTCGCTTCTTAGTAGAATTAAATTCAATTACTACCCGTTTAATTAACATTTATTTGATAGTTTTCGAAATGCTTTTAAACTAAGCGACAAAAGCTTTTGTGAAGTTTGTCACAGAACCCCAGAATCTTTTACAATGTAAAATAGATTACAATTTTCTGAAAAAGCCATTTTTTACGATCATTGAAATATTCATTATTTAAATGATAGAATATTTTTTATTTACTCAAACGTGTTTTGAAAAAAAGGACTTAAGCATAAGCGATTTTGATCTTTTGCTTGTACGAGATTAGTTTAGGTTTCAAATCTTGGTCTAAGAAATCTTAACCAATCACGTCAATCACGATATTCGTGTGCGATACTGATGGAAATGTTAAATTTGAATAATGTCGTAAAGAGGTTATATGCAAAAATTGAAATTTGTAATAGTCGAGGTCTTCATTCATGTTACATTAGCGAGAAACGGTTTAATTTGGCATCCTATCGGTTACGTAAAAATTAATAAAACATAAACCTTTTTATGAGTTATTTACATTAAGTATCCGACATCCTTTGGAAATTACTACTAAAAACAGACCTTCAATATAATAATATTAAACGTGTCCGTTACTCACCATAATTAACAACACGTGACCATATTTGTATAAATAAATATCTCCCTAATCTACGATTGTAGTTTAAAAAATGAAGTCTCCACTTGTGATACTTTTACTCTGCGTTTCAAACTGTGTAAGTTAACTTAATACATTTTTTGTAGTGTACTTTATAATCGAAAACTTTGTAATAGCTGTGCCAAATAGACAATATCGGGTGGCCTAATCCCGACGAAAAGCAATGTTTGCAACGTTTATCATTGGATGAAAAACACATAGGTGAGCTAGTAATGGCATACGCTCCCGGCAAACTTCCGGATCATGATGAAGATTTCTCAAAATTTGTTCATTGTCGAGGCATACACATGGGAATTCAAAATGAAAGTGGCGAATTGAATTTTGAAAATCTGGTTAACGTTGTAAAATATTTTCCCGAAGGTATATTTAATAAAAATGCGGCAGAAGATAGTATTGTTGGAGGAAATTTATCTACTCAAACCGTTGAAAACTGCAAAAAAGAAGTGCAAGGTGATAACGCCGGTCAAACTTTAATTCGAATGCAAAATTGCATCGATAACTATTTAGTTAAGCACTTTAACAGTTAACTTATATTTTTTGTACTAAAATAAATTGAATATGCAAGTTTACGCTTAAATTAATTTTCACATTTTTATTCAGTACCATTTATAAGCGATTGCCTCTATCGACGCTATATAACCTTAAAGCGTTAGCAGAAAGGTGACAACATTAATCATTACAATTCTAAGCGTGTTTTGCAACGTTGAAATTTAATTATTCTTAGAATTGGCCAAGGATAATGGTGTTTAAATAAATTGGTGGTAATTAACATTAGATACATATAAAGCTAGTAAGATCTTTGCATTAGGAAACTTTCTTAGTTTTCCAAAAAAGGAAATGTAATTTTGACACTCGGTATAAGGTTTTTCTATCGCATTCTCACATGAAATTACTGTCGAATAAAAACAAAAACAAAAAAAAAGGCTTCATAGGTTGTGTTTTTATTTTTATTAATCAAACTTTTAAAAGTTGTACCTACGTTATATTTTCAAGCAAGGAATAAACTTTACTCTGCGTCTAAGACCAGTGCAAACCGATTCTGTACCAACAACGAAAAAGCTGGGAAACGTATCACTCCTAAACATAATGTAAACGTACAAAAAAGGAGTTCTCTACAGGTTGATAATTAATTAGATTATAGAATCCATTGATGTACAGGTTTCCGCGGGTGCTGCTAGGAAGTTCAAATATTTCCAGATTTGGTCCCGTCATGAAATTCTTGTTTACAAGAAAGGGGTTGGTGAAACACTGTATCAGATATCGAATGTCAAATCTTGCGATTACCCAAAACAATGACAATCACTGACATAAAGTTTAATTTCGAGAAAGGGGTAGTTGACAAAAACTACATACCGTGTGACAAGTTTCAAAGCGGGACATAGCCGAATAGCATGGGAAATCACATATTTGCAATTTGTTGCTCACCAGTTTCATCTACAAGAACGGTAATGATGTCTACCAAAAGAGCATTATTTTCTGAGTCTGTTTATACCAAATTGTTTGGTATACTTACTAATTCACTGCTTTTTTAATCAAAAAATAATTTTCAAAAGTTAAAATGTATGGGCAGCCATGGCATGTCAAATGCAAATAATGTTTAATATTAATTTTTAGACCTGTTGCCTATTTAAACACTCGTTCCTTGTTATAATAACTATTATTATCTATCATTATTCATTGTTAAATTTTTCAGGAAAATGCCATATTACATAATTGAAAATGTTTGAATTGATAATAATCAAAATTATTCGAATTTGACATGTCACGGCTACTCATATATTTAACTTTTGAAAATTATATTTTCCTAATTAAAAAAGTAGTGAATTAGTAAATAGGTAAAATATTTGGTATAAACATGCTCAGAAAATAATGCTCTTTCGATAGACATCATTACCATTCTTGTAGATGAAACTGGTGAGCAACAAACTGCAAATATGTGATTTCCCATGCTATTCGGCTATGTCCCGCTTTGAAACTTGTCACACGGTATATGCGAAGAAACAATCATCACAGAAAGTACAACTCAACCTAATGAAGAAAACGAAGATAAGACAATACCAAATTCCTGCTTGCCATAGTGAATGGTACAAAAACAGGATCAACAGAATCTTCAACATTAAGACCATTTTTACTATCAAAAAAGGATATCAAACGATGCAAAATTCAAACAACTGGAGGGTTATGGTGCTTGAGAAATACCATACATTTTGCAAACTTTCCGTTTTTTGAATTCAGCTGTTGAATGTTTATCAATTAAATTGGTACAATGGTAACACCATACACGAAAAAAGGGATGACGCGCACCACGGACTTCGAAAACACCAAGGTGATAACGAACACACAAAACGTATAATTCGAGAAGTTATCGAAATTGAACAACGACCGTTACCAGAGAGATGGTACCCAATTCGATTTACGGTTCTAATAAAGGATACGGAAAACCTTCCATAACTTGTTCTTTTTTGTACAAAACACAAAGAATTTGAATGAAAAATTATTGTAAAATGAGTTACCTATCTGATGTTTTAAAAATTGAAAAGATGTAGGTACTCATCTGCAGAATTTCCCTTTACAGCATGTTTTTGTGTTGCCCAGGGTCTGGCAAAGTTTATCATTGACTTAATTATCGTATTGAAGTAAACTTCGTGGCGTTTTCATTAAACTTAAAAATTAATACTTTAAATGAAAAATACACGAATAAATCAATGATATTTCTCTTGCATTTCTTACCATTAATTCTGAATATTCTCGCAATTTTTCGAGTACTTCGTGATTTGGAACTGAAGCCAATCTTCACAGTCAATTGTGCAGAGCACCTTCATTAATAAGAGATCCCTGGTTTATTGGGAAGGGAACAAAAAAAATGAAAATCGGATGAAGCAATATCAGGATGATAAAGTGGGTGTGTGAATAACTGCCCAACTAAGCTCTTGAGTTGCTGTTTTTTATCATTTGAGCAGCTTTCGTCTTCACTTGCCATGAATTCCAGATACACAACATTTTCTTGCGTGGTGGATCACCAGATAAGGTACAGGAGTTGCTTTATTGTTTGGGATTAGTCCTCCTTCGCTTCCTGATGTTTACATATAAAACCCAATTTTCATCTGAAATGACAATGCGCAGCAAATAGGATAATGTTAAACAATGGCGGGCAAGCAAAGGAGCACCAGTGGCAACGCGCTAATTTTTGTCGTTCTGATTAAAGCTTACGGTGTATATGATACGACGCCGACGGTTGATTAGTCCCAATTATCATGTTGGCGAACTCTCGCGTGGTTTGACGTGGATCAAATGCAGTAAAGCGTTTAAACGGTTTTCATCGAAATCGATTTGACTATGTCATAATGACTGTCTACAAAACACCACACGTTTGGCCTTCCCCGAAAATATTTCCCCAAAAATATAGCAAGTGCTTCTAGTAGCCTCTTCTATTCTTTGTCCTCGATTAATCTCAAACAAAAGGCGGTGTAGAAAACGTACCTATACTATTCTTTTTTTTACTTAAAACCCAAATTCCCTAAATTCGTAATTTATACTTTTTTAAAAGCTGAAAGTATTTAATAATACAATACTCTGACAGCAAAATGACAGTGACGAATTCGAAACGTATTTGTTCGTGTAGAAACCGAAAACGGTTCGAATTATGCATCAACCCAATAGCCTAATTATTTAAAAACTTCGTTACGTTACTGATATTATACTGCTCAAGTGTTGGTAAATATGCACAATAATTTTGAAAAATGCACTATTTTTAAATTACCACTCACATCTAAATTATGTATTTCCAATAAATCACACGATCGTGTTTTCCACAGTCTGCTAAATTGCGATACCATAAATTTCCAATTACAAAATTAGAAAAAAAAAAGCAAACGTTTTCAAATAGGTATAATTGTGAATGTATGTAATTATACAACAATAAAGGCAGAAAAACATTAACAGTCAATCACCTTCGATTTTTAACATACGGTTCCCATACCCTATTCATAAATGCTCTGGCCAAAGTACAGCAATTATTTATTTGTTAATTTCACAACAGTTGAGAAAGTCTAACGGGCTTGTATTAATCTGTTAGTAGCTATTGTAGTACGACCCAATTTAAAATTCCCCCAATCACAGAATGAATGAACAATAACATACATAAAGGCAAAAAAGAACCCTCAACGACAAGAATGAGGGATTTAAGAAAGAAACGAAAGAGGATTCAATTTTAATTCGATCAACTTATCGCCTCAAGTGTGAACGCTACTACATCAATAAATTATTGTATTTCGTTGCTATTTCTAATATAGCAACGAAATTACCATGTAAACTAATAAATGGCGAAAATGTGGTGCAAAAAGGGTTAAAATACAAGTTAATAATAAATAACATCGTCACATACATATCGATTAAACGTCACGAAAATTTATAATTGCATGACAAAAACGAATGTAGAAAGATGCGAGAAATGAATGAAACCATTACCACCGAAACACCCCTAAATTATCAAGGCAAACAAAATCAAGTGGATAAGACCATTTCGAGTCTTGTTCAATAAAATAATCTGCTTGACTTGTTTTACGGACATGTTAGAAATTATTAATTCTGGATGATGTTGTTTATAGCTTTAGTTGACTACACTAGTAATCGGAGTAAAAATGCAAAGCCTCTGACTTTAAGTGGTCATAACGAGAAAACTGAGGGGTGAAATTTCTTCATTTTTGGGCAGTACACGAGTCATTTATATATGTTTAACATATGTAAAAATCAAATTGGTAGAATCAGTTGTTTAACTTTTATTTTAATTAACAGCAATAAAAACGCTGTATTTAGTATTTTCCTGGCTGACGGTCAGTTTTAACTTATCATAAAATTGTTATTGTTTCATAAATTGTTACCAAATTTACAAATGTTCTACCACGCATACTTCTGAAAAGTCGACAGCCAATAAATATTGATTATTCATATAATTAACTGGTTTTATAAGCCCTAACCGAAAATGTGCTATTTTGCAATATACGGTAACTGAAGAAAAAATTCTTGTTTTAAATGCTAAATTTGTATCACTCAAATCGAGCTGCATCTACCACATCGTAAATCGTGAGCGGCAAAGCACAACAATGTGATTATTCTTTAGCATTGTACAAAACCATGCGCTTCATAGCAATAGTGTACAACACCATCTTCCACCCCGTACTGCACTCCGCCGCGCGAACGCAAGCATCCATCCTTTTTTCCAAATTTCTTTTAAACAAAGCATGTATACATGGCATTATTTTTGTGAATCGTTTAACACCACAATATAATTGCTTTAACCTTGTTATGTTACTATCAATATTATTTATATCGAACTATCAGCTACTCAGTTACACAAGATGTTGTTTTTTTTATTATAGCTTTAAGACTAATAAACCAATTGGCCTCAAAAGCATCTCACACCCACAAAAAGTATACACTTATCAAATATATAAGTTAAGTATCTACCACTCAGTTTCAATAATATAGCCGAAATTAATTTTTAAAGCCGAGCGCTTGTGCGATTTCGGTCATAATTAGCGCTTTTTCGCACATAAATTAATACAGAAAATTAACGATGTGTTGCAAAAATCTAAAACTGTACACCTTTTTGTAGGAATAAATGATCTTTTAAAAGCACTTTATTTCATTAAATTATGACTGCTAATTACTGAGATACAAGCTTCTAAAGTCAGAGGCCTTGCATTTTTACTCCGATAGTAAATTTGCGTATGCGCTACTATAATGAATAACAAACTTGTGCTTGCGTTACTAATTTATAATACCATTATTGTAACTTGCCGACTGTTGTGTATCTTCCAACAGGACAAAAGTACATAAATACCCCAATTAACCCGAGTTCGTAGGTAAATAGAGGACCTTACGGTGACGGACGATACCTAAAGAGCCTCAGTCTCAACACTCGCACTTTTCATACTTCTAATACCACGTCCACAGTTGTAGTGCGGTCGTATGCGAGTGTTTATAATACACTAGGCGTGCCTCTTATTGCTCAGAAAGAAATCGATGGATTTGCTCAGGTTTTTTTTTGTTAAGTAATTTAGCACACTTGTTAGCACCACATTTACTCCCCTTCTTTTTTAACCTCATAAATTCATCAACTTCCATTCATGCACTTCACTATCACGATCACGTTCTATTACAACAGACGCTCGGTCTGATGATGGCTAAAATTATAGCCGAAATCGATCGCCTTTAAAAAATTAATAAAAAAATGTTAGTTTTCATAATATATTTATAATTATCCTCTAAGCTAAAAACAATGGAGAAATTCATCCTCACCATGATGTTGTTGTCTTACCTACTCTTACCTCATTTCGACATATTTAAAACCGAGTAACTCCTAACTGTTAAATAAAATACTTGTTACTCGTGTTTACAGTTACTAGATCATCAATATGTGCAGGAGTAAACAGGATTCATTGTCCGTAAGAAACAAAGACTATTATCTTTCGACGTAATCAACATGAAATGAACGGCACTTCACCCACCTATGCTCCAAATTTCTATACCACCTTTTTCCAAAATTCGGTTTTGTAGCTCCCAAATAAATTCGTGGCGGCTTCGAAGAGAGTCTTAAGTTTTAGGAACAAATAAGAGTGACTTGGCGCTACCTTTAGGGAGTACGTTGGATGTCAACCCTCGTAATTAATGTGCAGTTTCAATGAAAGTCTCAATTAATACATAATTTTATCAATTCCTGGGTTTAGGTCCTGTTTTTGTATTGTGTATGATTCGTATTACTTTACGAAGAAGTTTTTTACTTTTGCTGTACACAAATAGAAAACAAAATTGCCCTGTACTATCTTTGTGTTAAATTGTGGGTATGGCAATTGGTTGTCAGTCCTTAACTATTAGTTCAGTAAGACAGTGTCTCGGTTCTTGCAATATTTTTTAAATTATTAATTACAAGTCATCTTATGCTGGCCTAATTTGACTGAGAGTAATGACATACACACACATCCAAACGCCATATTAAGGTCAAAAATGGCAGCAAGAGGTGGTTTGGATGTGTCCAAAGTTTTGTTCATGTTAGGATGTTTATTTTGTTTTCCGGAATTGTATAGTTTTCAAGTGTGTTTCCCGGCCTTGTTTAAATAACTCTTAATTTTGACTTCAATATTATTATAAATTAATAATAATAATAATAATAATAATTTATTTTGTGTTTTGTACAATGTACTTACACTCGTCAATATAAATATGTATAGGTTAATAAATAATAATAATAGGTACACATAATAATCTAAACATATAAATTGTAAATATAAGTCTTATGTTTCCATATAAAATTCTTCAAAATTGTAAAATGATTTTGAGAGCAAAAAATTTTTTATTGTCTTTTTAAAAGTTAAGTATGGTAATACTCTAACATTTTCTGGCAATTTATTAAATAGCTTCTGAGATTGAATGTTAGGACCATTCAATGTTTTATTCAGCCTGCAGTATTCCGGTCTAATATTGTTTTTATGTCTCGTTGCGTAATTGTGGAATTCCGATTGTACATGAAATTGAGCTAAATGTTTTTTTGCATAACACAGACATTCAAGCATGTACAAACAAGGGAGTGTTAATACCTTTAAAGTTGCAAACATATATCGGCAGTCATCTCGAAAACCTAACCCCGATATAATTCGGATGGCTTTACGTTGAAGCCGAAATACGTACTTCCAATTGGCTGAATGACCCCATGCTAAAATCGCGTAAGATAAATGGGTGTGGAATAGTGCATAATATGCCGATTTAAGTACCGTTTTTGAGGTGTTTCCAGCGAGCCTTTTTAATAAAAACATTGAACGATTTAGTTTGATTGTTAAGTCGTCGCAATGAGTACTAAAGTTGAGTTTGGTGTCAATACAACAACCAAGAAATTTATACGAGCGCACATTCTCTGTTGGTATAGATCGTAATGTCAAGACTAAATTTACAGTTTTTGCCGAGTTTAACTTAAGCTTATTCGCTGTACACCAATCGTTGACAACATTTATTGCAGTTTCTGACCTCCGCCCTGCCGCATCAACATCGCTATCTATACTAATCAAGGTCACATCATCCGCATATAAAATGCATTCAACACCACTGTGAAGTTTGCAAGGTAAGTCATTTATATATATCAAAAAAAGGAGTGGCCCCAGTATAGAACCCTGAGGCACACCCTTCAGAATAGGTAACTTATCTGAAGTACGGTTATTATAAAAAACACATTGGAACCTATTTTCCAAGTATGATTTTATCAAGGATATGCTCGACTTATCGAATTTATATAAATGGCTTAACTTGTGTAGCAAGATGTCGTGCGACACACAGTCGAATGCCTTTGAAAAATCAATAAATGTTGCGACGGTAAACATACCCTTTTCAAAACAATGTAGGGTTTTTAAAACAAACAAATTTATGGCATCCGTTGTACTTTTGTTTTTTCTGAATCCGAATTGATTATGAAAAAATAGAGAGTTTGATTCAAAATAATATTTAATTTGACTCTCAAGAATTTTTTCTATAACCTTAGATAGAACGGGTAATAGAGACACCGGTCTATAATTGTTAGGATCGTTAATATCGCCCTTCTTATGAAGTGGTATAACGAGACCAATTTTTAATAAGTCCGGAAATACGCCGGATTGAATTGATGCATTAATTAAGACTGTGAGAGGACTAACCAATACATCGATACTACGTTTAATTACCTTTGTACACATTTCATAAATGTCTCTTGAATTGCCGCTTTTCAGTGACAGCAAAACATCCCTTACTGCAACTTCGGATACAGCATGAAATTTAAAATTAAGCTTATCTAGGTATGTCATATTTTTGTACACTAAAAAATCAATATGGTTGTACTTATTATTAACATTATCAGGCACTTGGACCGAGATACTCATAAAATATTTGTTAAAATCATCAGCCGTTAAATTGGAATTACTTTTTTGCTTGGAAGCTGATTTGTAAGAATTAATAATGTCCCACATAGCTTTAACCTGATTACTCGAATTATTGATATAATTATCGTTCGCTTTAATTTTTGCTGTTTTAATTTCATTTTTATACTGATATCTTAGGGATTTATACAGTTTTAGCAAATTACTCGTTTGATACTTATTCAGTAACTCATGAACCAATTGTACTGTGCTCCGCAACCTCCTCAAGTTATCATTAAACCAGCAAATTCTATTATCCCGTGACCTTATTCGTATAGTTCTATTTGGAAAAGATATTAAAAACGTATCGTGTATTTTTTTAAAAAAAGTCGCGAACCTGATATTTATATCAACCGAACTGTTACTTAAGTCGACCCAATTAACATTCTGTAACATATTAAAAAATAAACTTATACCTATTGTCGTTATCGGCCTAACTATTGTTGAACCGTACGATTCTTTACAAATATCTTTACATTGTAGTTTTATCAATTGCCCTGAATGATCCGACAAACCTGTGTCAAAAACATCTGTCACAAAATTGTTCTGTGAAAAATTAATGAAAATATTGTCAATGCAATTATCGCAACGAGTCGGAGAAAATATTGTTTGCGTGAAAGCATATGTTTTTAATAGATCACATAATGCTAAAGAATTAACGCAATTTTTTGAAAAATTTACATTGAAATCTCCGCAGAGTATCACTTGATATTGTGGAGATAACTTTTCCAAAATTAGTTGCAGGTTTTCCATAAAAATGTCAAAATCACCACTAGGCGATCGGTATACCACCATCAAAACTGTCTTTTCTTTATATAACACCGCACTAATTTCACAGTGAAGCTCAATCGACATATCATTAATTGATTTCATTGTTGATACCTGCATGTATCTTTTTTTAAAGATCAACACTCCACCATGAATGAAGTTTGATCTACAAAAAAAACTCGCGATGTTGAAGTTTCCCAGTTCGAGATTAGTCAAGGTATCCGGATTACGGAACCAATGTTCACTTATGCAGACAAAGTCATAGTTCTTATCAGCGATGAAACTTTCAAGTTCATTGAGCTTATTTGATAAGCACTGTATATTTAAGTGTAGAACTGATAAATTATATTTAGCGCTTAACTTAGCATTTTGTGATTGTTTTAAATTGTTTGTCAATCCTTCTGGGAGCGCAACAGTTTCCGGTGAAAAAAACGATTAACACATGTTCCCTTAGGCCAAATGGCTGGATTCATAGCATTTTCACGGTTTTCACTCTTTATAGTAACTTTGAAGGATGAGTAAATTTCAGGGTGAACAGATTTTAATTGTTCACATTCAACTTCCGGAAATGATGGTCTAAGGTATGCTATTACCTCATCCGTTGTTGTACTTGGGTGTAACTTAAATACGTGTAAATATGCAACTCTCTCGATTGCTTTTAAAATTGAGTTGTCCTTTGCAAGTTCCAGTTCTCCAACGATAGGAGCATTTTTGACACGATTGGGTCGTTTTTTATATGACACAACAGTGAATTCTGTATTATTGTCAGTAATCGGCTTTTCCTCATCCATAGAGCATTTCGAATGCAAATTACCGCTGTCATTTGTATTTTTAATGTCTATAGACTGTTTGTTTACTTTGATAGGAACTACATTGACCTTACCAATAGATATACTTTTATCAGTTTCTGAATTTAGCGTTATTTCCGATTTATTCGTCTCGGAAATATTGGAATTAGTTGTCTTTGAAGACGGAGCCTGTCGAATAGTTTTCGAGCCTTTGCTTAAAGATGTCGCACAAGTTGCTATATTACTTATTTTTCTATCATTGTTTATAATATCTAACAAACGAACTTGCTCCTGTAATGCCACTATAGCTGTTCGTTGATTGTCAATAATCTGATCTTTATGTAATAAAAGTTCTTTTAAATGAGAAATTTCTAAATTTAAGATATGGCTCTCACCAAACGAACTTTTTTGTAAACTTCCATTGCACTCCATTTTATTGAGATTGTCAACACCTTCACAACAGTTTATAAATTTATCATCAATTTTGATAACGTTTTTAAGTAATTTAGCACAACTCACGTGTGACACTGTTTCACATTTTATACATTTTAACCCACTTTGAGCATGATTTTTGCACTTTTTACAAGTTTTAATTACTGCGATAGATTTGTCACTAGTACCGTCCGCCATGACAGGATATAGATCGTATTTAAATAACAATAATATTTATTGAACTGAAATACAAAATCATTCTGGTGCTTCTGTAATTATCCTTCCTTTGATTACAACGCTTTTATTTTATATACTTTTTTGTGCGACACACTATCATGAAATAAATCGATAGCGTCATCTAGATTATTATCACTATGTAATCCGCATCCCTTAGTCTAATTAATAATTTTCTTAAAGTGTATTATTTTTATTGCATTAACTTTATTTCTCATATTTTTCTTGTAAGACTTATTTTCAAATTAAGTATTCAAAACTATAGGGCAGTGTTGATGTAGTACAAAATCAATTAATTATATTCGTAGATGATTTTATTAGTACAGGTGTAGTTATACAAAACAAAAGTTGTACATCAGAATGAAATAACTCCCGTAAATGCCCTACGATTCGTATTTCCTACAAGAATTCAAGGTATTTCAGAGAGGTGCAGTTGTAACATGCAACTCCAGTGAAGGTGTGTACATGAAACAAATGCCATCTATACACTGATATATTATATTAATTTCAATGATTAAAATAGTTATTCTCAAGAAAAGAAAAATTGTCGCGTTAGATTGATTACTCGAGGACCATAGATTTGTTTAGCGTCTTAAGTTAAATAAGAACACAATAATATATTGACGTTTATTTTTGGTGACGATTGAATAATATTTTTTTTATTGGTGTCCTATTTTAGCCTTTTAAACCACGCCCCAGCGTGTTTAAATCGCGTTTTATAACACGCGCGTGTTTTAAAGTTGCCATGCCAACATCAACAAATTTAAAAAACGGGAATTCTATTGGTTATTGATCTGACAGGAGTATTTTGTTACGTCAAATAAAATAACAGATTGCATCACCAATTTGAAAAACGTGAATTCTATTGGTTATTGATCTGACAGGAATACTTTGTTACGTCAAATAAAATGACAGATTGCAAATTAATTTCCATTTTTCTCATTTCCATGACAACGAAAGGTATACTGATTTCACATACGAATTCAAACATTTCACATTATTAGTTCTTATTTCCATTTTAATGCCAGATTTCAAAGTGAACCAATAAAAAAAAATAGCGTAAAGTATTCGTGGATAACTGGTCTTTATAGTCCAGTCAACGAACGGCTGAAATCGAAATTTTTAATAACCCCTGCAAACCAGATATTTAGATTTAGGTAGTACCCCAGGTACTAAATCCAAATTTGCAGGAAAAAAAAACGTCCGGGAAAGGTGAAAAATTGATAAGAAAGTGTCGAAATTCCTGTGTATTTTGCTTCTTTCACTATTATTTAAAAAACGATAAGTTATATCGAAAAATGTTCAGCATAAAAGTTGTAGAGCGGAAGATTCTACGTTGGAATAAGTCATTATATGATAATTTCGGTACGGTATTTTCGACGGAACAACGAATTTCCCGAACTGTCGTCTTAAAAGCGTATTTCGACCGAGAACTCCAAAGCGGCAACAGCGCTATTCTATACGTTATACGACACTGTTTGTAGAAGCGAGAAAGAACCGTCGCATGGAAAAGGATAGAATGTTCAGTAGGGTAGCGCCGTTGCCGCTTTGGAGTTGTCAGTCGTAGCATGCTTTTAAGACGACAGTTTCGGAAATTCGTTGTTACGTCGGAAATACCGTACCGAAATGATCACATAATGATTTGTTCCAACCTAGAATCTTCCGCTCTACAACTTTTATGCTGAACATTTTTCGATATAACTTATCGTTTTTTAAATAATAGTGAAAGAAGCAAAATACACAGGAATTTCCACACTTTCTTATGAATTTTTCACCTTTCCCGGACGTTTTTTTCCCTGCAAATTTGGATTTAGTACCTGGGGTACTACCTAAATCTAAATATCTGGTTTGCAGGGGTTATTAAAAATTTCGATTTCAGCCGTTCGTTGACTGGACTATTAAATCACTTGCTCTATTTCAAGCACTCGGCTGCGCCGTCGTGCTTGAAAACTCGCGCGTGTTTTAAAGACCTGTCTATCCACTTATTAGTCCATTGAAAAGTTACATTTGGTGTGCGTTTGTCAGAGGACGCAATTTTATTTTTTAGATATCAAGGAGATGTTAGTGTAAAGTTAAATCCAAGTTTGTGGGGTTGCAACCCTTGTCCCACGGCCGCCTTCTTGGAAAAAGGGGTACAAATGGTTTTTACGGTTTATCTGACAAACTATAGGTCTCACACAAAAATTTTTTTAAATATTTTTTGTTGCAAATAAAATTATCTACAACTTTAGTCCAGTAATTTTTAGTCGTAGAATAAAAAATAACAAAGTTATAAGCGAAAATTGATGAAAATCTGAGGAAAAATTTTCTATTGGTCGTTATAACTTTTTTGGATCATTTAAAAAAAAATGACATCAGAACATTTTTATAGAGGGATTTTTAAGGAATAATTTTCATTAAATACTTTTTTAATTTTATTCATTAGTTAAGGTTTTACAGCGCTGCGAAACGAATACTATTCTTCAGTATTCATATAATTACGTATGCATAAGTATTGGTGGTTTGGGTTCGAAATTCATCTTTTAATGATATTACTAAAAAATATATCAAATATGTAGAACTATACACTTTGGGCTCTCTGGAAGCTGGAACCATTGTATTTGACGGCTACTCAGACGACTCCGATGTCGCAGGAACAAAGTCTTGGGAGCGTTTGCGTCGCACGAAAAAACACCAGTCGATAGAAGTGAAATTCGACAAGAACACCGTACCGACGTTATCACAAGAGAAATTTCTTGGTAATGAGAAGAACAAAGCTGATTTCATTGTTCTTCTCAAAACGTCATTCTCGGAGGTGGGTTTCAGTGTCGACCAAGCAGAATCAGATGCAGACACCTTCATCGTTCGCTCTGCTCTCGCTACATCTCAATCGTTTGACTCAGCTACTATTGTAGCTGAAGATATCGACATACTTATCTTGCTCACGGTACTTGGAAGAAAACAATTAAATGTATTTTTTTAAACCATCAAAAGGACTTACAGCAGAACAATTATCTTGTTCGTCATCAGGTTTTATGTGCGGAGACATCATTGCAGATAATTTGCTGTTTTTTCATGCTTTTTCAGGATGTGACACAACTTCAGCAGCTCACATTATGAGTAAACTTAAGCTTCTGAAAACGCTGGAGAAACATCCAGAGTTAGCAAGTGGAACAGCGTTGCTCGCTGTCATGGGTGAACGTTTTTTCATCTCTTTATATGGTGGCCACTTCCTTCTCTGGTTCTCCCTCAAGTATTTGATGTAGAAGGTCAACCAGATCCTGAGGCGCAGCCTGGTCCATCAAAAAGACCGAGGGCAGAGTAAAAATGACCGTGGATTATGCCTACTTGGGATACCAAGAAAAACGCGCCTCCATACTCTACCTCATAGGTGGGGGGGAAAAGAGTCAATATTTAATCAATAACAATATTGCATTATTAATAATTAAAAAGATTATGATAAAAAAAATGAGAAGATGATTAAAAATTATGGAGAATCATTAATATTTTTGTATATAATTAATCATGAATACTGAAGAATAGTATTCGTTTCGCAGCGCTGTAAAACCTTAACTAATGAATAAAATTAAAAAAGTATTTAATGAAAATTATTCCTTAAAAATCCCTCTATAAAAATGTTCTGATGTCATTTTTTTTTAAATGATCCAAAAAAAGTTATAACGACCAATAGAAAATTTTTCCTCAGATTTTCATCGATTTTCGCTTATAACTTTGTTATTTTTTATTCTACGACTAAAAATTACTGGACTAAAGTTGTAGATAATTTTATTTGCAACAAAAAATATTTAAAAAAATTTTTGTGTGAGACCTATAGTTTGTCAGATAAACCGTAAAAACCATTTGTACCCCTTTTTCCAAGAAGGCGGCCGTGGGACAAGGGTTGCAACCCCACAAACTTGGATTTAACTTTACACTAACATCTCCTTGATATCTAAAAAATAAAATTGCGTCCTCTGACAAATGCACAAAAAGCCCAAAAAAATGTAACATTTTAATGGACTATATACTTTAATATACTATTTACGTCTTCTTATTGTTGCTAGAGTAACAAAAACTAACTAATTATTTTCTAACATTTCTATAGCAACAAAATTCGTCGAATTTTCCACGTAGTACATAATAATCTTTTGCAGAAACAAACATTCCATCAACTTAATTAAACGTATTGTTATTATTATAGTAGGTAGGAATTATAATCCTAAAATATAATAGTTGAAATATTTAATGCCATAACCACAAAGGAAACAATTAATTACACCATTTCCTTGATATTACCTTTATTTATACTTGTAGTGTACTAATCAAGTGTAGGTAAATGACGTTCCTTTATTAAAATAGATTTGTGACTACCCTAAAGACTAAACTCTACCATGAATGTGCTTCATTTAATTTTATCTACTGTTAATTGACTGACAACTACAAGATAAAAATATAATATTCGTACAGGGTAGTGGTTCAAAAATAGAAATACAAATCGACAACGATGACAGCACAATCAGGTGTAACTATACGTACTTTCCTTTACGTAAATATCTTTCGAATATCACTGCAGCCGACTTACGAATCTCGTAAAGATTATAGTTACGAATCTTATAAAGTTTAAAGTAAGAATCTTCTTGAGATTATAGTTATGACGTTATGAGTTATAGTACGACTCGGTACGACTGCCCTAAAAATGCATATTACACCTTATTTAATACATCGGTATATAAACAAAAAGGGTGGAAAATACAATGTTCTGATTGGTGGGAACTTAGACTTATGCAATTTGACTGTGAGAACTAATCGGTAACATGTACTGAAGTATGATTGACGTTTTTAATAGGGTCAACTACAATTTATTGGTGTTAAGGTAATAATTTAAGAAATGTTATGCTTGACTAAATATGAAGTTTGGTTTCCTAGACATAACTAATTCAAATAAATTATCGATATTTATGACTAAATCTAACAGGTGTGGGTTAGTATACACAAAAAATTAAAAGGAATTATGTTAAGTATCGAACAATAACTACATAATGTATATCAGAAAATTTTGATTTTGATTATATGAATTATTCATTGAAGTTCGGCAGTTTTCAAATATCATCTGTTAATCGAACAAAGAAATAACCAATGTTTCTTTTAACTTCGTTCCCTGTTAATTAAATAATATTGTAATCTTCAGGGCCGTGGAGAGGAATCACGGACAAACCAATCCGCCCCCCCCCCCCTCCAATGTCAAATATTAAACTTACTGTTCATTCAGTGACTAGCGTCGTCCTTAAGTTGTAATATAATATGTATGTATTGATTTTTTGAAACATGTAATAATTATAGTCCAGTCATTTTAAACATGAAATTGCAAAAAATCCTATATTAGGTTTGACTTTTTTATGTTGTTAGGTTCAGTCCCAGTAGTAAATAGTCAATTTTGCAACTTCGAAAAACATGTGGAAACTGGGGGGGGGCGCCAAAAACCGCGATTTTTTCGGACTTTTTTCAGTTTTAGCCTCGTAGCTCAAAAACTACGGGTTATAGTGCAAAGAATACGATTATCTTTTTTAAACTAGACTAAATTTACTACAATTTGAGCCTAACCGGAAGTCTGCAAGTATAATAGTTTCCGAGATGCAGCTCTTCAAAAATAGGCAATTTTTGCCAAAATCTTTTTTCAACGTATCATCCATGTTTCGAGCCAGATATTGCCATAACGACGTGCCCTACGACTCTTGTCATTGAGAAAAAAATTGTAGGACCTTTTATCACCTTTTATTTATGCATAGATGCATTCCTGTGGGCCTAACAGTTCTCGAGAAAAAGACGGAAAACCGGAAAACAGTGAAATCCTCCACATATATTATGTAATAGCATTAGTATGATTAGAAGACATTTTCTGATTATTCTTATTTAGCCTAGCGAACGAACGCTCAAAAAGGGCTTGTAGACAGACTTTTTGATCCTAATGATTTTATTTCTAAGATGTGTTTGGAGGTGTTTGGTGATAATTATACGAAAAGTCCCCGCCCCTACCGTATGAGCTAACTCCGTAGCGTAACAAAATTTGCGGATTTGTTAAGTTTTCCCTTTGTATCTCTTGAATAGGCGATCGTAGTGGGAAATGGCCAATTATAAAATAAAAGCTGCCTCGAGAAAATACTTTTGTTCTTTTCGTCAAACATTAACCCTATCATAAATGTATTTAGAAAAGACTAGAGACCATTAAACATGGTGGCGCATAAGAGTGAAATTGTTTGGCTAAGGATGCAGGTAATCTGTATTTAATACTCACATATCAGATTTAGCTCTAAACCTCCCACAAAATTAGTTGTTCTCTAGTGCCCTCTATTCCATCTTGAACTCAACGTTTTTTTTAAATAACTCTAACATCTAATCTATTTGAGATAAAATATTAAACGGTATATGTATTTTATAGGAAATTTTATGGTCTACAACTTTTATTTCAGCAGTTTTTGTTATAAACCCAATACTTTAGGAGCTAGCACACAATATTTGCCGAAAAACGTCGTGTAAAAGCGATTTTAAAAGAAAATATCAATTCTTGACAGCGAATATCTCTTCAACGGATAGAGATAGAGAAAAAACGCATAGAAGAAAACTTGCAGAAAATTTAATCAGCTTTTTTTTATAATTGGCCATTTCCCACTACGATGGCCTGTTCAAGAGATGTAAACGGAAAACCAAACAAATCCGCACATTTTGTTACGCTACTTTTCGTATAATCATCACCAAACACATCCCAGAAATAAAATCATTAGGATCAAAAAGTCTGTCTACAAGCCCTTTTTGAGCGTTCGTTCGCTAGGCTAAATAAGAATAATCAGAAAATGTCTTCTAATCATATTAATACTATTACATATATGTGGAGTCGTAGCGATTTCACCGTTTTCCGGTTTTCCGTCTTTTTCTCGAGAACTGTTAGGCCTACAGGAATGCATCTATGCTTAAATAAAAGGTGATAAAATGTCCTACAATTTTTTCCTCCATGACAACAGTCGTAGGGCACGTCGTTGTGGCAATATCTGGCTCGAATCATGGATGATACGTTAAAAACAGATTTAGGGAAAATGCCTATTTTTGAAGAGCTGTATCTCGGAAACTATTATACTTACAGACTTCCGGTTAGGCTCAAATGGTAGAAAATTTAGTCCAGTTTAAAAAAGATAATCGTATTCTTTGCACTACAACTCATAGTTTTTGATCTACGAGGCTAAAACTGAAAAAAGTCCGAAAAAATCGCGGTTTTTGGTGCCCCCCCCAAGTTTCCACAAGTTTTTCGAAGTTGCAAAATTGAGTATTTACTACTGGGACCGAACCTAACACCATGAAAAAAGCAAACCTAACATAGGATTTTTTGCAATGTTTGTATATTTTTGTGTTTAAATTGACTGTACTATTATGAATTTAAACTAATATAATTTTTATACTAAAGTAAAAATTAGGTAAAGTATAAAGACCTGGTTGCTTTGACCGGGTTATAGCCCCCCCACCCCCCCCCCCTGTCGGGTCTGGGAATCTCAACAGTTTATATGAAATAATCATAAATTATAAAAGGGTATTTTAAATGACTCCTAGTAAATACAAATCTTAACATGCTTAAAATATTAATGCGGAATTAAGGCTGTCAAAGGAATAATTCCTTTGTTACTAAAATAGTATAGCAAAAATATCTTCCTTTTTAATCGTTTTCAACAAACTTCAAAAATTCGTCCGGAGGTCTGTGTGTCTGTGCGTTGCACGATGTTACAGCTGGATGTGATGTCTTATAGGAAATTCTTTGCTGATTCCAAAGCTCTGGTAGATTTTGTGATCGGATCGGACGACATATTCAATTAAAAAAGAAAAAAAGACGTGTTCCTTTCTTTTTTGAAACCTATTCAGTCATGAAACCTAAACAATACCCTCACGGGGGTGGGAAGGGGGTGAGTTTTGAAAACTTCAATGGGAACACCTATTTTTTATTGCACTTTTGGATTCTCCATAAAAAACTATTCTCAAATTGCAAATTTCGCCCCCACCTCCGACTCCAATCCCTTTTTTGGGGGTAGAAAGGGAGAAAATAATATGTCTCCACAGAAAAACGATTTTGTTTTACTTTTTTTCCTCCAACATGTTTTTGTGATTTGCAAATTGTCCGTCACCCTCTCCCCTCCCGTCTCCCTTAAGGGTGGAAAGAAAATGTGGCGGTTAATTATTTAACTAGTTAACAGACTCACTTGTGCAGAATCCGGAGTGCCTGTATCTGAGGTGGAGGAGGGAGGGGTTCCGTTATATACTATATGTACAGGGGTGATTTCTAACCTCCTGGACCAAACTGAAAGGGCGACTGGGAGAGATCAAAATAAAGTTATTTTTAAATAAAATTTTGATCAAATTGTAATAATAAGAAAGTTACAAGTGTTTAAAGGTCTTAGATACGTCTTGCGTTTCCTTCAGCAACTCCATACGCTATAATCATCTCTACGTATTCTTCATTACCGTAATTCACCATTTCAGACGAATTATTGATATGACAAATAATAACCTACTTAAATTCTGACATTTATGTAATATTGACGATTGACGTACATGATTATATTAAGTAAATCAGCGGCTTTCAATAAATAAACACCCATAACTGTGTATTTTAAAGAACAATTTAAATAGCCATAACTTTAATCTTATAAAAATTTTAGTAAAATTTTAACTGAACTTTCTTTATTTAACTTTCAAGTATTTTGAATTCAAAATGTAAATTATTACCATACTTATTTGATAAAAAAAGCTCAATAGTTTCTAAGAACTTTAAACACTTTCTTATTATTACAATTTGATCAAAATTTTATTAAAAAAATAACTTTATTTTGATCTCCCCCAGTTGCCCTTTCAATTTGGTCAGGAGGTTAGAAATCACCCTGTATGCCATAATTAGTTACAGATTTGAAGTTGGTTGAAATTAGAATTCTGTAAGAATTCGTACCTTTTGATACTTGTTTTCTATACGAAGGTACTTTAAATTGAAATACAGTACAAATTCCACTAATACTTTTAAGTTCATGAACAAGTTTTATAATGGCATTTAAGATATTTCATTGAAATTAAAGCCCTCGCGTAGCAATAAGATGCAGCAACACGTTTACTATACTGTTATTCGTCTAAATCGCACTCTTTTATGCATAGAAAAGTTTTACATAATCCATGTAAAAGAGAAACAAAACTGTTCACTTACTTTTTCTGACCAGGATATATTCTCTATCCAATATTGACGGAATATTGTATTATCAAATACTTACACTAATTATATGAATCGTAAAGCGTGTACGTTTGTAGAATTCTTTTCGCTTTACTATTTATTTATTTATTTTCTGCGCATTATGTGCTTTTTCAGAAACAACAAGTTAATTAATACAACTTCGACGGCTGTATGTATTTTCATTAAGGCGTTTGAATGTAAGTAAACAAATTATAATTACCTATCTAAAATCATTCAGGATCGTATGAAATAAATGCCGACTACGTTAGTAATACCATAATCTTCTATTATGGTAATACCAAAGAACGTAATATACCATACTACGTTCTTTGGTAATACGGCGAATGTTTATTAAGCACAAATATGAGGATTGGTTTGCTTTTTGAGGAAGACAAGGTTTTCTTTCCTGTATATTAGCCTTGTTTATGTATATAAACAAGGCTATTAGTCATTGGTTTACCTAATACCTTGTAACAAGTTTCGGACATAGCCGAATAGCATGGAAAATCACATATTTGTAGTTTTCTGCTCGCCAGTTTCATCTACAAGAACGGTAATGACAGGTTTATACCAAAATGAGCTCGACACCCATCTTACCGAAACAAGACCCCCCGATTTTCATTTACAACTTCGTCTAATACAGGACCTACCTCATTTACTAAGAGTTCCCTATAATTTTCTGAATTTAAATTGCGAATTATTTCAAATGGTCCAATGATACGATTATTAAAATTGCCTGCCCAAATATTAATTCTTTGAGGGTAGTGGTAGTTGCAATCTCGGGTTTTGTTGAGTCCACTATCTTGTATTCTACACGTTTCTCGTTACAATAACTATTATTATTATCATTATTCATGGTTAAATTTTTCAGGAATTTAAAAATGTTTGATTTGATAGTATTAAAAATTATTCGAAATTTGACATTTCTAGGTCCTAGGTTCCTTCACTTTACCTTTTACTTTGATTCTCTGTGCATCTTTTACTGATCATCATAGTTTTCTTTACTTTTCGTACTAACGTATCTTTGCCATTTTATCTTTTCATACCTTTCACTTCTCGTTCTACCACAGTGTTTTTTTTTGCTACTTTTACACATTACCTCTCCCACATACCCTCTTCTCTAATTTAACAACAAAACTTTTGAAATTATTCCACAACTTATTTATATCATTTGTGCTAAATTGAAATTTTCTTTCCTTTACCCCTTTTCTGATATTCCTGTTCCACTTCCTTCGTTCCCAACTTGTAATGTCTTTTGTTTAGAAAACTACTGTTGTTCCCAACTTATTTCTGTAACTGTTTCTTGTTCGATTCTTATCTTCGCTTCAACCAAGTTATAATCATTCCTTATCTCGTATTGCCCCTTCACCCTTACATCTTTACGGTTTTTTCGTATATTCCTGCACTTATCCATTATTATCCTATTATTATAATTCTACTTTTGGTCACTGCCCCATACATATGAGTGTCTAGCTGTTCAAAAATGTTTGCCACCGTAAGTCATGTACCATGCAAGAAAACTATAATTGAACATTTGAATATAACATATTTTCTTCATATCTACCCATTTTTTCGATTTTATCTTGTCATTTCCCACTCTTTTTACCAGAGGATGATGTATTAATCGCTCGAGCCCTTTCGTTTGGGCCATACGCAATTTTTATTGATACCTACCACTTGTTTCCTATCTAATTTTCCCATTAAATAATTATATACAGGGTACACCAAAAATCGCGGAACGGAGACGTATTCTACAAAGTGATTTTTTAAAAATCGAATACAGTAAAATGCAAAAAATGTACTAATAATTATTTCAATTTTTAGTTACTTCCGGTTTAGGCCGAAAATGCCATCAGTTGTTTTGAAATGGAACACCTTGTATATTTTTTATTTTTGAATAGGCACATTTGAAAATATTTTATAATGCGAATACACAGAGTAATTCCAGCAAACACATTTATATATAAAATACATATAAATTATATAAGAGCTTTTTAGATTTATATAAAACTGGAAGAAAAATAAGAGATATTTAATGTCAGGATGTCAGCAATTTTCAAAATAATATAAGTATATGTCTATTAGATGTAAATTCTTTATATCTGTAGTACATGAATTTATACACGTTTTATGTATATTTTATGTAATATTCACATAAAAAATATTAATTGTAAAAGCGTTACGATGACCAAATTGCAGCTACTGGAGCATAATGTATAATTATTACCAATGTAAAAAATTATTTAAGCAGTTTCATACAAAAAAATGGAAAAACTACATTTTTACGTGCAACAGTACTTTTAATTAACTTAATTCTTGCACGAACCCGTTTTTACCTGAATTGAAAGCCGACAGTTTATTATGATATTATACAGGGTGACCCAGGGCTGTGTGATTGGTCCATAACTTTTTTACTATTCAAGATATCGACATGCGGTTTTCACCGACAAGTAAGCACACTTATACTGCACATTATAAAAATATTTTGATTATATACAGAATGTTCCTATACAGGGTGGTAAACCAAAGTTATGTTTTTATAAATGGAACACCCTGTATTTCTGTTCACGATTCGATTAAGTTTTTTATAAGCTTTCCACTGATATACAATTTGTATGGTCAATTCTGAATAGTTACTGAGATTTTCCGGAAAAACTATTGTAATTATGAAGAAGTAGATTTTTGCAATTAGGCTGCTGTCAGCGAATATCGCAAGTGTTTAGATATCTTGCAACACGAGTAAAACATCCACTTGAGTTTCTTCATCAATCCTCCCTACCAATATCTCTTTTTTTCCATATTTAATGCTGCCAGATTCTTCAAATCGATTTCTAAGTTTTGAAAAGAAATGACTTGTGGTACTCTCGTATCGGGAGATTTTTGATGGTATATTCTACTGGCTAACAAAACATTTCGATCGACTTCACCAATACAGTAACAAGGGCGTCGCCAAGGGGGGGCCAGGGGGCCATCGCCTCCCCTGCGAAAAAGAAAAAAGGCAAGTTATTAAAAATAAAAATAAATTTTGTAGGAGATCTTGGAAAAACGCCAGAGCCACGAACTCCCAATAGTGCTTGCCCCCCCCTCTGGGAAAATTTTCTGGCGACGCCCATGTACAGTAAACCATATTGATTAATTCTTGATGTGTGAAATTCATTTTAGTCGAGCAAAAATGTGCAACAGTAGCAATGTAGATTATCACACTAGCATCTAAATTAACTGTCATATCACTTGCGATATTAGCTGACAGCAGCCTACTTGCAAAAAACCACAACTTCTTCATAATTACAATAGTTTTTCCGGAAAATCTCAGTAACTATTCAGAATTGACCATACAAATTGTATATCAGTGGAAAGCTTATAAAAAACTTAATCGAATCGTGAACAGAAATACAGGGTGTTCCATTTATAAAAAAAGAGTTATTCGACTTTTTGCGTTTCAGCACACCCTGTATAGTGTGTGCATGCATGGACCAAAAGTCGACTATTTATTAAAATTCCAAGTTATTCTAAAATTTTCTGTGGCAAGTTTTTCGAAAAATATCCATGGCCTACTGGGCAGTGACCCATCAAATATGAGTCTTTTTTCGAACAAAACGTTGAATAACGCCGAAACGAAGAGAGCTAGACCCATAGTGACCTATACAAAGTGCCATTATTTTTTCATGTAAAAACTAATAATGTAGAAATATGTAGGGTGTTCCATTTAAAAAAACATAACTTTGGTTTACCACCCTGTATAGGAACATTCTGTATACCGGGTGAATGAGACCACCCGTATCAGTCTTTTATTTAAAGAACGGTGAGCCGTAGAGAGGTGGGGTAAAAAAAGTGATTATAAAAGCCATAATAAAGAATCGAATGGTGATATCATTATTTCTCGGAAAAGTCAGCATTCCTCCAGAAGGCCTCCAACTCCAAAATTTTAAATGGCACCATAAGTCGAAAAAGGTATTGTTTGAAAGATTGTTAAAAAAGAAGAAAGTTTTATAGGAAAAATTATTTTATTACTGCCACCCCTTTTAAGTAATATTCGACTAAAGTTATTAAATTTGAAATTCACTGTTAACGAGAAACATTGAAAAGTCGACTTTTAAAATCTAGTTACCAATGTTACATGTGTTCAAAATATCTTCCATTTACTGCTAAGCACTGTTGAGCTCTTCTAGGTATACTATCAGTGGCTGTAATAAGTACTTCTTGAAAGGGAAGAACACATGTAACATTGGTAACTAGATTTTTAAAGTCAACTTTTCAATGTTTCTTGTTAACAGTGAATTTCAAATTTAATAACTTTAGTCGAATATTACTTAAAAGGGGTGGCAGTAATAAAATAATTTTTCCTATAAAACTTTCTTCTTTTTTAACAATCTTTCAAACAATACCTTTTTCGACTTATGGTGCCATTTAAAATTTTGGAGTTGGAGGCCTTCTGGAGGAATGCTGACTTTTCCGAGAAATAATGATATCACCATTCGATTCTTTATTATGGCTTTTATAATCACTTTTTTTACCCCACCTCTCTACGGCTCGCCGTTCTTTAAATAAAAGACTGATACGGGTGGTCTCATTCACCCGGTATAATCAAAATATTTTTATAATGTGCAGTATAAGTGTGCTTACTTGTCGGTGAAAACCGCATGTCGATATCTTGAATAGCAAAAAAGTTATGGACCAATCACACAGCCCTGGGTCACCCTGTATACTTGCTTGAAAAGTTTCCCTTAACCGGATTCGAACCGTTGCGAGTGGGCGTTGCAAATTCCGAAATCCGACATGTGTTTTCTTTGTATCCGACATTGTACCACTGCGCTAATCTGAAACATTCCTTTTTTTTATTTCGTTTTTCCTAACTTTGCGCTGTTTCGCGAGTTTAAATTATGTTTGATTATTTCTTTGAGTGAAGTCTTATTCAATGATTATACCTACCTACCTTTATGTTAAAAATGACCAGGATTTAATTTATTTTATATTATTTATTTTCTATATAAATTAGACGCATTTTAGTCGATACGGATCCAATATTAAACGTAGGTGAACTACAATGTTTGGCGTTATAGAAAACCCGCGTGTGCGATTAATTATGCGGCGCAAATAGAAACGGACTTCTATTTTCAACAATATAATATATGTAATGATAATTTATAATTATATTTACAGAAGGCATACATAAAAAATATGTAATACTTTTTACATATAACATTTTACATATAACGTACATAAATCTAATCATATAAATATGACAGCACATAAATTTCATGGGTAATATGTAATTATCTATATGTATATATTATATGAATTTCTTTATACAGAATATCCGTAAGTTTCTATACTATTATGTAAAATATACGTAATCTCTGACATACGGTTTATATAACTTTATTAAAAAACACTTACATACACTTGATATATAAAAAAGTAGATGTAGGGGTATTTACTTCAATCTTATATATGTTGTATGTATATTTTATATGTGTGTTTGCTGGGATGATTTTTATAGTAATAGGAATTTCCTGTGCAAAATCAAATAAGTCATACATAAGTATTAAATACACGAATTTGCTTCTGTAAAACCCTTCGCAGCCATCCATTGACAGTAACAATAAACCTCTAAACAACAAATTGTGTTCATCATCTGCACAAAAGGAGGGGCTTTTATTTATTGTACGCTACACTAAACTATATGACTTAATAATCTCATTATAAGGTACTAATAGGAGTTGTATAAAACTGGAAAAGCGATGAATTTTTGTTGAATGATTGCTGTTTCTACACGTAGATCCACAACAAGCCAACGGCACCCTTAAAAACTTGCTTTCATTACACACAACACGTCTCTATTGTTAATTAAAATTCAAGATCATTTATCACGAGATTCCTTACCGTTAACAAATTTTCCACACATCTGCACAGTCTTTAAACACAACCAAAAGTTTATATTAAACAAACATTAAAGTACACAAAGAAGAATTAAAATTAAATTTTATCGCTTGTCCAGCTGCCAACGGGGATTTCTTAGAGCACTTAATTTAAATTACAGATCCAACCGTCTCTAATCTCATTTCATGCAGTTTGTTCGTTATTGCAACCAAATTCGTTAGTTCCAAAGAAGTCACGGTCACCAGTGCTATTACATACACCTTTTATCCTGCACATGTACCTATATCAGTAAAACTGACACTACTATACAGGGTATACCACGGAACCCGTTCATTAGAAGTTTCTGGGGTCCCTTATTAGTTATGAATTTGAAACTTTCAGGTTAAGGATAACCCATAGCCTTCTTTTGTTCTAAAATATTTTCGATGATGTACAACTTCCGGAAGGACCGGAAGTCGCCATTCATCTTCTTATTTTAAATGGAACCCCCTGTATATTATTGCATTTTTGGATTATACAATCGATTCTGCGTAACATT
The DNA here is from genome assembly GCA_036250285.1 of Pyrocoelia pectoralis. Taxonomy (NCBI): domain Eukaryota; kingdom Metazoa; phylum Arthropoda; class Insecta; order Coleoptera; family Lampyridae; genus Pyrocoelia; species Pyrocoelia pectoralis. The sequence goes on from CM070075.1 coordinate 15,163,927, forward strand.
GCATTAGATTATCCTATACCTATCTTCAACTGTTTTTGAGATATTATGATTTTTTTGAAAAATTTGCGCTTTGCGGAGGGATATTTAATAGCCCACCTTTTGCTCTTCTTTGAACGCAAAACATTCATACTTTACAAACACGAAGTAAAACCATAAGGGTTCACAAAATGCATTTGCAAACCTATCACAGATTATACAGGGCGTTCAAAATTAGTGGCAAAGTTAAAAAACTTCAAACACCAAAAAGTCATTTTTTTCAAATGCAACACCCCGTATATTTTTACGTATTTGGAAGGCTATTTAATTTACGCATCGATAAACTATAGGTATCCCTATACCTATCTTTAGCGGTTTTGTAGTTATTAACACTTTTTATCTAATATTGATTAAAACTGCACTTAAAACCTATGCACATTTGAAAGCAGGCTGTGAGTATGACAACAGGAAAAACAATTACTTTTACAAAACGAATTTAATGATCTTATTTATACAACAAACAAATAAAAATGACTTTAATGGATATAGAATAAATTCAAAATATCACTATTGGAATATGCGTTAACTGCTTCCATTTTATAAAATTGTTTACTGTTTACCACCTGTTTGCTTTAATGAGCATGACATCCAGATAAACATTCGTTTGTCTAATCATACTAATAATAATAATAATAATAATACTTACTTGATTTCGATCCGTGCGGTTAGTTAACCAGGCTTGGCCTAAGTATCGATAAAAACCGAAGTATAATCATAATAATAATAATAATACCTTTTATTAAGAGCAAACTATTAAATTACATAAGATTGTTCAAAATACGTTAAAACTGCACACTTGTTCTCAAAAGAAGGGAGTTCAGGTGTCTACAAAAAAAGTAGAGACCTGTTCTTCCACTCAACCCTCATTACCATATTTTATTTTTGCATACTCATAGCCTACTTTCAAATGCGCGTAAGTTTTAAGTGCAGTTTTAATCAATATTAGACAAAAAGTGTTATAACTACAAAACCGCTAAAGATAGGTATAGGGATACCTATAGTTTATCGATGCGTAAATTAAATCGCCTTCCAAATATGTAAAAATATACGGGGTGTTCCATTTGAAAAAAATGACTTTTTGGTGTTTGAAGTTTTTTAACTTTGCCACTAATTTTGAACGCCCTGTATAACTGTGATAGGTTTGCAAATGCATTTTGTGAACCCTTATGGTTTTACTTCGTGTTTGTAAAGTATGAATGTTTTGCGTCCAAAGAAGAGCAAAAGGTGGGCTATTAAACATCCCTCCGCAAAGCGCAAATTTTTCAAAAAAATCATAATATCTCAAAAACAGTTGAAGATAGGTGTAGGATAATCTAATACAATGTTACGCAGAATCGATTGTATAATCCAAAAATGCAATAATATACAGGGGGTTCCATTTAAAATAAGAAGATGAATGGCGACTTCCGGTCCTTCCGGAAGTTGTACATCATCGAAAATATTTTAGAACAAAAGAAGGCTATGGGTTATCCTTAACCTGAAAGTTTCAAATTCATAACTAATAAGGGACCCCAGAAACTTCTAATGAACGGGTTCCGTGGTATACCCTGTATATGAAGCCTTTTATTAGCAAAAACGGTACCGTGACAATATCAATAGGAGTATCTAAACAATAGAAGGCATGATGAAAATCGATCGACTGAACCCGGTTGCGAAATAGAGTTAACCCTACAACAAATTGGATTAAACTTTAAGTAACATGACTAGGATACCTCATACGGATAGACTGTTACAATATGGGAAGCAAACGGGAGAGCAAAGTGATTCAAAACAAGAATCTGTAGTTTAACAACTTATACATATTTATTAGAGTGCGAATCGTTCATCGTTACATGAACAGCAGTTGGGTACATAAGCGCTTTTAGTTCTAAGAATAAATGAAAATCTATAATTGAACTTCACTATAAATAAAAACTTATTATGTTCAAGTTGTATGTACCAGGCAATAAAAGTGGTGCAGTGTGACAAACAGGGAACACGGCGAATTTCCTACAATCGCTAATAATTCTTTTATTCCTCTCAATTCGGGAACATCACATATAATAAAACGTCTTTACACTGTATTCTCTCGATCTCTTGAAAGCTTTTCCTATGTTATCTTTATTTGAACACGTGGCACTTTATATCGCAGAAAGCCATCCAATTTACAGCAATCAATGATGCTCTACAGACAGAATATGATTACGTAATCGAATGAACTTAGATCTGCCGAATCTCTGCGATGAATAATTATAAATTAGCCTGTTAAATGGCAAACATACTGAACGTATAATACTTGAACAAAGTAATTTTAAATAAGACAAGATTAAGACCTAAACAGTTCCGTGTAATGCTATTGTCCTGAAGCTTAAAACTGTTTGGTATGTCAACTTAGTCAAAATTGATTAAATGCTGCCGGAAGTTAAAATTAATGAGACGTTGAAAGTTTATGATACGAATACGAATACCTGTTCTCTAAATACGCTGCTAGTTAATATTCTCAAAACCTTGTACTAGGTGAATTGGTTTCGAAACAAAATACAAAGAAATAACTATAGAATGAAAACAATAAACCTTTATAGAAAGTTTGAAATATTCTATTTCCAGTATTCATATCCTCTCCATTCCTGAATTTATCCAACGTAGAGAAACGTAGAGAAAAAAACATACAATTGTGATATCGAATTTAATTAAGAACTCTAAGGTAAACAACCATATGATCCTGTTAAAAGCAAAAGTAAATTGCTTTTCATAATATTTCTCTGCGTATAACGTTGGCAGAGCATTCTGTTTCCATTATAAAAAATTTAAAGGTCGATGAAACGAAAACAGTACACTTTACTCCTAAAACGTGTAATTTCTGTTTCATTATGGTACGTATCTATATTTAATTTTTTTTCAGTTCCCAATTTTATACACTGTATTACATTTTAATTGAATTTTTTTTAGTTATATTAGTGTAATAAAAACTAATTTCACTTAATGCTTTAGTTAAAGATATCGAACAGCGACACAACACTGTAAATTGTGGAAAAATTAGATTTTAATTAATTTGATCAATTTATTGGAATTATTGTTTATTATTGTAATATAACTCTTTATGTATTAAAGAAAATAAACTAGAATTCTTTTTGTTTATATTATCACTTAGAAGTCACTGTTATCTGAAATGGTATTTCGCTTGCCTAACGATTTTTGTAATATTTCACTCCTTTTTGTCGTCAACCTGTTGACAATATTGTTACATTATCTCTTATCTCTGTTTTATTTTTAGTTTAAAATGTCATACCTTATTGATCGCAATAGTAGGGCACATGTTTTATTCAGGTAGCATGTAGTGGATTCGGTATTAAGCTCATGCACTCCAGCAGCTACTGTTCAGCGCTTTTTAGCTGGTGAGAGGGTCCGGCTATTATTATTATGGCCTGATCGTCTAGGTGAGAGTACTTATTTTAACTTGGATTCCCTGTTCTGGCATTCTGGTCGACCAACTCTCCATAAGTATTACCCACAGAATCGGGCCCGAACAAACCTTTGCAGACAGCCTCTGTTGATGTTACTGGCAATTTCTCCACTATGTACCCTTTTTTCTTACATAAAGCTACATATGGCAGAGTATAGGTTTCGTGGTGCGCCAACATTAAGAGATATGTTGTATAATTTTGTCCACCAGAGTGGATCATCTATTATTTTTCCATTCGTAAGTCATTTTTAACAGTCTAACGGAAATTATACCCTCATATGTGCTTTTTTACAATCAGCACTTTTAAGTGTTTTTGTTATTAATGTTCGTTTATGTAGTCAATGGTAGCCCTGGCTCATTTTGTTCTTTTTGTTTGGAGAGTTAACATCGTATTGCTTACAAAATAAATGATTTGCCTACAACTGAAGTCGCCAGAGCTGTGACAATGATTGAAGAAGGTCACACCTACCAACCAGTAAGTCGATCGTTGGGTGCATCAGTATCTGTGATCCACCGTAATGTGCAACAATGCAGACAGACAGGATCTTATGTGCGGGGGCTGAGACAAGGCAGAAATTGTGCAACCAGTGTCGTAGACGCTGAGAAATCGTCGTCAAACGGCTGTTCAGGCCTGAAATCTCTTGGAAGAAGTACGTAACGTACGAGTAAGTGAACGAAAAGTGAGAAGAAGGTTAAATGAAGTTGGTTTGAAGTCATACGTGGCAGCAAAATTTCCAAAACGCGAGGTGAGTCATCGAGTTGCAAGATTAGCGTTCGCCCGTCAGCACCAAGATTGGTCCCATGAATGAAGTCAAGTTTTATTCTCCGACGAAAGCCGTTTTTGCGTAAAGTTCGTCCATGGGAAGGAAAGGATGTGGAGGTATCGACCAGAACGTTACCATCGTGCAAATTTTACGGAAACGGTGTCATACGGTGGAGGGTCCGTTATGGTGTGAGGTGGCATAACTCTGACAGGACGCACCGCCTTGCTCATCATTGATGGTGGTTCTCTGACTGCACACAGGTACATAACTGAGATCTTGGAGCCCCATGTAACGCCTTTTACCTTTACCCCATTCATAGGTACAGATTATGTGTTTTTGCACGATAACACAAGACCTGAGACTGTGCACGGGTTGCGTGATTATCTAAGTTACGTCGGAATAGCCCAAATCGACTGGCCAGCACGATCACCAGACATGAGTCCAACAAAACATGTCTGTGATCCAGCTCGTAGAAATGTTGAGGAGTTAAAATTAGCACTGGTCGTAGAATGGGACAATTTGTCCCAGGAAATTATCTAAAGTGTCATTAGGAGCATGGGCAGTCGTATACGAGCCTTATAAGAGCCCGCGGAGACAACACACGTTATTAATTTTTTGTATTAAAAAACTTTTCAACATACTCTGCTCATGTGAATGTTCTGTACGAAAAAATCGACATTTCCAAATAACAATTTGTTCATTGTTTTTCCATAAATAAATAATATTCAACACTAGATTTTGTTTTTTCTTACTTATATTGAACAAACAAATTCGTAAGAAGCGAAAACAATAAAAAAAACCTATTAATCTCATAAATTCAGACTTTTTTTTGTGTTCCTCTAATTTTGCCGGTGTGTGTATCATAAATACTCCCTTACTTAGTTGAAATACAACATTTAATGACAAATTGTGTTTCTTTAAAATTATTTTTACCTACTTATAAATACCAAATCTGTTCTATAAAGTCCACATGTTCATTTAATTTAAAATTAGCTCAATTAATATAGATATCATAGACTCCGTATGACTTTTAAACTTTAACTCTAGGTATATCAATAAGTATTAGTACCGTATGGAACAGAAAAACATATTTACAGGAATTGCGCGATAAAAAAATAATATCACAGGTATTTAATATCGCGAGTTGTTTTTGTGGCCAAACCAAAGTTAATTGCAATAAAGCTCGAATTTATTATTACGATAAGATTAAAATGTTTCCCGTGCGGAAAATTTTATTGAATTAATTTCTATTTGCACAACCCAGATTTGACCGAAGTCATAACTGAAGATTATAAAATATGTTTTGTCAATTACGTTTTATTACCTAATTTATAAAACTAACTATTCTTTATTAATCAACAGTCTAATTTAATTTAGAGTTTGGTTTTAGAACCACGATCATTCCTGCATATAAGAAGTAAGTACGCAATACAAGAGGAAAGGGAAAACGCATTTGAAGGGGAAAATTACATTACACCGTTCTGGTAAATACGATTGGAAATTGTTTATTTTTAAAACGGAAAGGGGATATTAAACTTTTTTAAGTGCACTTGAGAAGAATTTGAGTATTTTGAAATGAAAATGTATACTCGAAATATTTGTTCAGTAACGAAGTGGGTTATGAGTGTTATGACTTATTGTAGATATTAAAACTAAACAAATTACCAAATTATATTTGTATTAGATGATACGCTTCATTTTCTTTGGCTTTTAAATCCTAATTCAAGTACGCAGGGTAATGGCTTATATAGCACTTAAATTTATACTGTGAATGCCTCCTTTTGTTCGACCTTCTTTCATATTGTATTAGAATTAGAGGAAAGTGGCCGAAGTCGGGCCCCCATTTTATTTTTCATCTATATTTTCGTAAAATGAAATTGTTTATGCTGTATGCATGAATTGTATTGAAATGTGTTCCTTTGCTTGCTATACTTCACGTGGAGCAGATAAAATAAATAGTTAAATTCTATTAACCTTCGGATGGCCAACCTATTTTTGGTTACACGGATGCTCAAGGTGGGGTCCAAGCGGACCCCAAGGTTTTTTCGCCCTGTGCCTCTATTTTATCTAGTTGTTCATTGTAAATTGAAGTATTTGTTTATAATAAGCATCAAAATATATCAGACTAAAAAGAATAGCGAAAATTTGAATAAACCTTTACACAAACAAACAAACAAACATTTCGTTACATGGATGGCCAAGGTGGGGTCCAAGCGGACCCCAAGCAACAATTAATTAATTTCTAAAAAACGAAAATATTTTGACGCAAAATCGTTATATGAGGGTATGTATAAATGATAAATATTCAGCTAGAAACAACCTCAAACCGATTTTCTTGCTACTAAAATAGCTACGACACAAAAAATAGGTCTTGGCCATCCAACAATTAATTCATTTCTAAAAAACGAGAAAATTTTGACGCAAAATAGTTATATGAGGGTATGTATAAATGATAAATATTCAGCTAGAAACAACCTCAAACCGATTTTCTTGCTACTAAAATAGCTACGACACAAAAAATAGGTCTGGGGTCCGATTGGACCCCACCTTGGCCATCCGAAGGTTAAACAATTTAATTAAGTGATGGTTTTTTCTTGTTTTTCATCTACTTTCCCCCCTCGTCTTTCAAAATGGATGCCCATGGACGAAGAAAGAGTTCGTTCTGTCAATAAATGTTACTATCAAGTGAAAACAGAGGGAATTGTAAATTTCTACCAAGTTAGACCGAGTTCTGCAATATTTACGTGAATATGTAATGCCATCTTCCGTGAGTGATTTATTGTGGTTGAATGCACAGCCAACAATAAGCGTGTTCAAATTAAATGTAAAAAATGAAAGCTCGAACGTAAAATTGTAAAGATGTTCCTCAGGGTATAAGAAAGTACCTACAGTAAATCGCAAAAGTTTCCTAATAACAATTTACACAACCACATCTTGTGCATTGCGTATTTAAATACTTCAAGGCATTTTATGAGAAACCAAATTTAGTTGTGTATAGGGAATACAAGTATAATAATAAAGCTTTTTATTTTTGACTTCTTCCATGAACCAGCGGAAATACTACTTGTCAATGAACTTGAATATAATAAAACAAATTTCATATTGAAATTTCTGTTCTTTTAACGTTTTTTTTCGATTTGCATTCGTAGTGGTAAATGATTTAAAAATCGTTAACTAATACTATTTTGTATTAAATGGTACATGATGACATACAGAGTGTTCCTAAATGTCATGTACATACGGAAGGGGGCGATTCCTTGACTTATTTCATAACTAAAAGTTCATACACTGTGTCCGTAAAGTATGGAAAAAATTCATTTTTAGCTAAACAGACCATTTTAAGAAATAATCGTGAAACACGTCGATTTTTTATTCTTGGGGGACAACTTTTGATGTCAAATTTGACATTGTCAGGTGAACCCCCTAGCTCCAGCAACCCCTAACTCAAGAATTTAAATAGGGAAAAGGTGTCGAGCGACCCCTCATTTGAAACGTCTTTTAATTCTCTATCCGACAGTATGAATGAAAATTAGTTTTATTCAATTTTTTTTTCACCCCCATGAAAAGCACCCTCTAGATTAACTAAGGAGGGGGTGTTGGTTAGGAAAAATCCTGAAACACGCCTGAAACATTTGAATAAAAATTTTTTGAAAATTTTCAAAGCCAACCATGTTTTGTAAAGTATGTAATTATAAATTTAATTAGAAAAATTTAAATAACTCTGTAATCATTGATTTTAGGTATAGGAACATGGTATATCAATTTAAAGGAAATTTATTTCTGCATCGAATGGACCGATAATTAAATAGGCATTCCATTTAAAAAAAGAGACTTTTTAAAGTTTTTCTTAAGTCTGGAAATAACGTCAAATAGATACTTAACCGCGGGCAATTTTTTATTATCCATTACAGACAATTGTGTCTCAATCTTTTGACATTGAGAACCTAAAATCCCATTTCCCTAACTTTTACCACTTTCGACTTTCAATTTTATTTCCTAAACAAGATTTTGACATTTTTCAGTGAAAAAAATTTTTTTTCTCAACAATCAAAATTGATACGCCGATTATTTTAAGCAAACTTACTAAACATTTTATAACACATCAGAATGTGAAAAAAAAATTGCCGGGTTTGTATTTAAAATAAAGAAGTTGATGCTCACTTCCGGTATTTCCGGAAGTGCTGCCATTTGGAAAATATTTTTATTTATTAGATTAAACACTCCATGTGGCATGTGCAAAATTTCAAATTTCTAGCTTTTACAGTTCTTGATATACTTCTAACCGACGGTCACCGTGAGACACCCTGTATAGTATAATATATGCCACAATTAGTTACAGATTTGAAGTTGGTTGAAATTAGAATTCTATAAGAATTCGCGCCTTTTAATACTTGTTTTAATTACAAAGTTTTGATATGTTATACAAACTTCGTCAAATTGTCAACGTTGAATAAACCAAGCCTTGTATAAAACTTTCTTTGCATTATTTCACAAAGTAGAGCTTGCGGACCAGTTGTATTTTCTCTCAGAGAGAATTCCTAATGAATGTCATGCCTATAATTCTCATTTTGACTTTATTTTCATATTCACCTTGTTTTATCACTTGAAAGTAGTGAAGAATTAATCGCTAGGATGTACTCATATTTTCCCATCATTAATTCTAAAGGATGTTTTTGAGTTCAAAGACAAAGTCTCATCAAAAAATCATTAGGGACTACCTGTTTAATGTAGCATAAAGTAGGATACTATAACGAAAAAAGTCGTAATGGAAATAAAATATCGTATCATATGAGAACATTGCCTGCCCCAACTTTTGAATATGATCGCATGGCACCAATTTGTAATAATTTTACTAGAATTTGATTTAGATATACATACCGAATTAAAAGAGTCCCAAAAGGACAACAGCTCTTCATAATGCGAGTTTACTACGCGGTTCCTATAACATGATAACGGTAAAACAAAAATGCATGATATAAATTGCAAACATACCATTAATATAAGTTGTAAATAAGGTGTTAAAAAAAGATTTTTTAATTATACAATTGGATTCAGTTTTTAAAAAGGGTTCCTATATATCATTTTCCCAAATTACTTAAAGTACCTACATGTTTCAAATCAACTTCACCGATGTACTGGATTGCTTGTTAAAATACATTCACTACAGCTCTTATGCCTACAGATTATTGTTTGCTTAAATTCAGCAACTTTTAACCCTTTGTTAGCCGCGTAAGAAAAATAAAAAATAGCTTTCCATAATGACCTAAACACAAGAGCTTTTTCGATAACGATACGTCAGCGGGGATAAAATATTTCCTTTTTACTAAAGAAAAGCTTTTGACGTTAAATTGATGAAGCATTTCGTATAACAGTACATAAAGGGAATTAAAGTTAGTTATCATTCCTATTTTTAGATATAAAGTAAGACTCTGAAAACTGATATCTGCCCTATGAGGTGAAATTCAGTTTTAGCATTAAATTAATGAACTAAAAACATAGATTATGGCACGTTTTAAAATACATACATTGAACGAAATGAAATATAATATAATATAAAATAATTTTCAATGAAAATTCTTCTAGAATAGTGTAATAACAACTCAACTTAAAGGGCATAAGTTATTTCTTTATAAAACTTGTTAAGACAGCTCCGACAATTCATTTCCCTTTTTTTTTAATTTTTCTATATTAATGTAGGCTGTGGGCCACGTCTCTCATTTATAACATAAAGTCATGCTCTATTACAAAGATGAGTGGATTAAGTTCGACGGCGAACAATTACAACACTTATTGACACAATTACGTCCCCAATAACTTCAAATCAGGTATATGCTTTGAACCGAAGTGGTAAAAAACAACCACCGTGCTTATACATCGAAAGTCCCATCCAAGTTCTTTAAACGACTATAATATCTCTTTCAGTCCCTTACTTTACTGGCTTTAATGGAATATAGACACTAGTACACTCAAGGTTAAACATGAATAACTTATGTACATTCCTCGAAAACTGGAATCATTTGCAAAGTAGCCTTGAATGCCTTGAACGTGTGCGAGATGTCCTTAAAATGTTTATGCCTAGAGAGGAGGGCACATTGTTCTACCTAATAATTTCGTATCATATTTAACATGAAACATTGTTCGCCATGCTTATAGGTCAATTATGCCAAACGCATTCTTTTGGTGACCAACGAACCTTTAAAATCAGTTAATATCTGTTGTCAGGGATGAATGAATTGGTAACATTCCAATTTCCATTTTCAGGAGTATAGCAATCAACACATTACATGATTGCGACAGAAATGGCTAAATTTTGCCATTTGGAGTCGATCAGAATCTTTGTGATACGGTTGAAAATCTTCACTTGTTTCACTCCTTTTGCCTTCCAGTGCAATTCATAAAATTGTTTCCAAAACGTCTTTGTTGTGATAATTTTCTGTGATTTAACATTTAGCGAATGTGTATCCATTCGTCAGATTTGGTTTTAATAACTAATGGTCTCAGAATTTCATTATAAGTATGTATAATAATTTCTATTTCTTTGCAAAACATACTTCTACATTAATTAATGTTACGATACACTAAGATTGTATTCCTTTACATTAATATAAAAAAAAACTTTCTCTTCAATCTCCAATTTACATAAACCTATAGTTAATTATAATGTTATCTATAAAGTATTATAATTCACATGTAATAGCAATAGTAATAGTAGTAATATTATTCCTAATTGTTGTTTTGTATAATGTAGTTTTAAGTAAGTTGGCTAAAAGAATAACGTAGTAGTATTCTTTTTATAAACAATACGCATATTAGTGTGTCAATAAAATTATTGATTCATTGATTAATTACCAATCCGGTGTAATTTAAAATACTAAACAACCGGTTATGGGCCATTAAATTATATTGTGTGATTAATTAATACCGTTTTTTTCTCAGTCCGTTAAAAATGTCATCCGCACAAAAACAAATAGAAAGGTTACGTGGTCTGGATAACTATGATAATTGGATGTTTGCGGTCCAAGCATATATGGATGATCAAGAATTATGGGAATATGTAGAAGGACTTGCAACAGACAAATATGTCGAAAAGACCGACAACAAATGTAGGTCAAAAATCATCCTTCTAATAGAACCTTATCTTTTCGTGCATTATCTATTATAAAGTTATAGAAATTAATTATAAATTAAGAAGAAGCTTTTCACGACAAAACATGGGAATTAGTAGATCTTCCTCAGGCCAAGAAACCTTTAAACAGCAAATTAATGGGTTTTTCGAATTAAAAGAGATGGAAATGGCAAAGTAGTGAGACATTTTCACCAGTAGTTCGATATAGTTCACTAAGATATTTATTAGCTTTGGCTTCCGATCTTGAAGTGGATATAGATCAGATGGACGCGTTATCAGCTTTCTTACAAGGAGATCTAAATGAGGAGTTGTATATGTGGCAATCACAGGGCTATGTAGAATCAAACTATGCAGGTTAAAACGTAGTCTCTAGAATTCGCCAATCAAGCCGTATGTGGAACAAGAAATTAGATAACCGTCTAAAGAATATTGATCTACACCAGTCTAAGTGCCAGATGTGTTTATTTCGAAAGAATACATGAAAACATAATAATAATCGTGGTAGCCTGGGTTAATGATTTATTAATATTTTCAAGTAATAAAGAAATCAAGGATCACATAAAATCTCAATTAGCAAAAACATTTCAAATGAAAGATTTGGGAGAGCCTAAACATATTGTGGGGTTCAAAATAGATCGGGACAGAAAAAATAAGAAAATTCTAATAAGCCAAAAAAGTTACTTGGAACAAATTTTGAAATGTTTCAACATGGATACAGTTTCTAGTCCAGTGGTAGAAAAGTTATCTAAAGATCAGGAACCCAAAAATAAAGATTCGTGAAATGGAAAATATTCCATATCAGGAAACAGTGGGAAGTCTACTCTTTGCCTCTCAGGTATCTAGGCCAGATTTGGCTTTTGTGGTCAGTGAGATTAGCAGGTTCAATACCAATCCTGGTCCGGCTCATTGGGCTGCCGAGAATACGCAGATATATAAAAGGAACCATAGAGTGCGAACTTGAATTTGATGGAAGCAAGTCTTCGGAGTTAATTGGTTTCTGCGACGCAGACTGGGCAAGCGATCCTGACAAACGAAGATCGGTGACTTGATAAATTTTTACAAAAAAGAATGGACCTATTTCATGGGGATCAAAGCGTCAATCCAGAATTACTCTATCGACTACAGAAGCAGAATACATGAGCATGTCTAGTGCCGCCAAAGAAGCATTATGGCTCAAGGGTCTCTCTAGTGAAATAGAACCTAAGAATAGCAGAAAATCAATGATAATCTTTGGTGATAATCAGAGTGCACAAAAATGGAGCTTATCAACCAAGAACCAAGCATATACAGGGTGTCTCACGGTGACCGTCGGTTAGAAGTATATCAAGAACTGTAAAAGCTAGAAATTTGAAATTTTGCATATGCGACATGGGGTGTTTAATCTATTAAATAAAAATATTTTCCAAATGGCAGCACTTCCGGAAATACCGGAAGTGACCATCAACTTCTTTATTTTAAATACAAACCAGGCAATTTTTTTTTACATTCTGATGTGTCATAAAATGTTTAGTAAGTATGCTCAAAATAATCGGCGTATCAATTTTGATTGTTGAGAAAAAAATTTTTTTCCACTGAAAAATGTCAAAATCTTGTTTAGGAAATAAAATTGAAAGTCGAAAGTGGTAAAAGTTAGGGAAATGGGATTTTAGGTTCTCAATGTCAAAAGATTGAGACACAATTGTCTATCATGGATTATAAAAAATTGCCCGTGGTTACGTATCTATTTGACGTTATTTCCAGACTTAAGAAAAACTTTAAAAAGTCTCTTTTTTTAAATAGAATGCCTATTTAATTATCGGCCCATTCGATGCAGAAATAAATTTCCTTTAAATTGATATACCATGTTCCTATACCTAAAATCAATCATTACAGAGTTATTTACATTTTTCTAATTAAATTTATAATTACATACTTGACAAAACATGGTTGGCTTTGAAAATTTTCAAAAAATTTTTATTCAAATGTTTCTTATGCTTTTATGATTATTTAAAATTCTATCTATGCAACTTCTTGACTATCCAAGGTCTCTTTCCGCCGAACGAACAGAACTTTTAGGGAAAACATTAAAATATCCCAATACATTGGTTTCTGCAGCGTCATTGGGGACAATTGGCTTTTCCAAATTTCGTGGCGTATTTACTTCGCCCAAATTTAGAATATTCTTTTTAATCATCCTGATTTTTTGTTCTGTTATTGTAGGTAAATGCGGATATCTTTCGTTAAAGTGTTGAGTGATTCTTTATTCAATGCTTAAAGGTTCTGCAGGTTCGAAAAGTAATACGAGCAGACTCGCCATGAATGTAAAACAAAGTTAGAATATCAGCGTTTGTGTATTCCATATTTCCCAATTAAAAACAAATATTAAGCGCAAAAATCAAAATTCAAACAAATAACACTGATAACAAACGTAAATGTAGCGTAAACTTTCAAACTAATAGCTAACTGACAACTGTCATCATAAGAAACAATTGAATAAAATTTTTTTGAAAATTTTCAAAGCCAACCATGTTTGGTAAAGTATGTAATTATAAATTTAATTAGAAAAATGTAAATAACTCTGTAATCATTGATTTTAGGTATAGGAACATGGTATATCAATTTAAAGGAAATTTATTTCTGCATCGAATGGGCCGATAATTAAATAGGCATTCCATTTAAAAAAAGAGACTTTTTAAAGTTTTTCTTAAGTCTGGAAATAACGTCAAATAGATACGTAACCGCGGGCAATTTTTTATAATCCATGACAGAAAATTGTGTCTCAATCTTTTGACATTGAGAACCTAAAATCCTATTTCCCTAACTTTTACCACTTTCGACTTTCAATTTTATTCCTAAACACGATTTTGACATTTTTCAGTGAAAAAAAAATTTTTTCTCAACAATCAAAATTGATACGCCGATTATTTTGAGCATACTTACTAAACATTTTATGACACATCAGAATGTAAAAAAAAATTACCTGGTTTGTATTTAAAATAAAGAAGTTGATGGTCACTTCCGGTGTTTCCGGAAGTGCTGCCATTTGGAAAATATTTTTATTTAATAGATTAAACACTCCATGTCGCATGTGCAAAATTTCAAATTTCTAGCTTTTACATTTCTTGATATACTTCTAACCGACGGTCACCGTGAGACACCCTGTAGACGTGATTTATGAGAAAAAGTTGCCGACAATTTGATAGACTTTCGTTACCTTTTAACCAAGGAGATGATTGCTGATTCGCTAACCAAGGCAGTGGACTATATTAAAGTGCAGGAGTGTACTAAGAGGCAAGGACTTAATACTAAATTATGAGGGAGGATGTTGTTTTGTATAATGTAGTTTTAAGTAAGTTGGCTAAAACAATAATGTAGTAGTGTTCTTTTTTTATAAACAATACGAATATTAGTCTATCAATAAACTTATTGATTCATTGATTAATTGTAATTTAAAATACTAAACAACACTAATACTTTATACATACAGAAGATCCTCAACCATGCATTTAGGAATATTAAAGTAGCTTGAAATATAAACTTAAATACATAATAAAATACGTATGGATATACTAGCAATAACCTACAAGCTATAATAGACAATACAAAGAGGTGACTATGTACTAACAATACCATTCTAATAATTCAAAATTGTTTTACTGGTGTACGATAACATGCATTATTTATACATTAGGTTATGAAAGCACAGATAAAGCGCTTTTGTATAATCATCCGATACCAATAGGTATGGTATGTGTATATGTTTGTGACAGTAAATAATTTATCTCTAAGTAATCGATACGCAAATAACTTTTTTTATGTAGTTTATTGTTCAGTTCCAGGTAGGTAAATAGATAGTAGGTATTTCGTATTGAAATGTTGCAAATGATATCATGGGTTTTTTAAGTGTTGTCATTTCAATCGGTAATATACAGAAACGAAATCACTAGCATGCGGCTAGAAATCTACAAAAATATTATGAAGTACACACCTGTGGATTTTTACTTTTGCACATTTTGCACTTTTGGCTGCGAATTTCCCATTCACTTTCAGTTTGTAAATACAAGTCTTCAAAGATGAGATTCTTCCAGTCAATGATGAAATCTTTAACACACTTTTACAACGTTTATTTGCGCTAATAAATTTACAAAATGAAAATGGGGAGTTAAGTGATGAAAATATTATCGTCTCGACAAGTACTTCTCTAGAAAGCTTTTTCGTGAAAGACCTGGTGGGTAGTGATTCAGTTGCATTAGAAGTTACGACACAAGCGACTTGAACTTGTAGTTAAGCATATTGTAAAAGCAAGCGCTTTCGGAAACGCTCCTGTTCAAATACATTAATATAATGTATGAATATTCAATGAAAACGCCTTCTTTGCAACGTAGCTTCTGCCATAAATCAAACTGAAACTTTACTATAACATCTAGATCGAGAATTGTTTGATTAGCTTTGAAAAATGTTTAAGAAACTTAATTTTTAATTAACAACAAATTAATTTATACAAACAGATTTAAAATAGCACATTGCATTATCAAACAAACAAGAATAACATGTTTTGTTGGAAAAATAAGATAATTTTCGAATATGAAAATTCACCAATGGTTCCAGAAGTTGGGCCTCAGGTTTGATATTCACATAAGGTATGTAACAAAAGTTTTGACAAAACATTAATTTATTATAAAAAGAATATTGTATATTGTTAAACTTACATTATAGTAAAGGGAATTAGCACATTTATTAGCAACAACAGTAAACATTTAAATCGCAGATAAAGGGCCGCATGTTTCGATAGCGCGGAATTTGCGCTAGTAGAAGGGAGGCACTTGCGCTTTCTCTTTTTGACCTTGGGTATTTCCAAGGCCACGTAGATGGCTCTGTTTTGACCTTGAGAATTGGTTCTGAACTTTGCTCAAGGTTCACGTAGGCTGTTTTGACCTTGAGATTTAGTTCTCAACTCTGCTCATGGTCCACGTAGAGGGCGCTGTTTTGACCTTGGGGTATTTCCAAGGCCACGTAGGCTGTTTTGACCTTGGGTATTTCCAAGGCCATGTAGAGGGCTCTGTTTTGACTTTGAAATTTGTTTGTGAACTTTGCACAAGGTCCACGTAGAGGGCACTGTTTTGACCTTGAAATTTGTTGTTTCTTCCTTCCGCCATCTTGGATTTTGACGTCACTAACCTCACTATAGGCCCACGTGGGGGCGTGGTTTTTATGCTTAGGGTTGGCGTAATTTATCTTTAGGGATGATTCTGGATGCTGGATGCTGGATGGCTTTTCTGGATGCTGGATGGCTTTTCTGGATGCTGGATGCCCTTTTGGTTTTTCTTAATGCCCTTTTGGTTTTTCTTAATGCCTTTTTGGCTTTTCTGGTTTCTTAACGTCTTTTTGCCTTTCCCGGATGCTGAATGCTGAATGCCTTTTTGGCTTTTGCTTTCTTAATACCCTTTTGGCTTTCTGTTTTCTTAATGTCCTTTTGCTTTTTCTGTTTTCTTAATGCCTTTTTGCCCTTCCAGGTTCCTGGCCTTTTTTAGCTTTTCGGGTTTCTTAACTCCTTTTTGCCTTTCCCGGATGCTGAATGCCTTTTTGGCTTTTGGTTTCTTAATAACCTTTTGGCTTTCTGTTTTCTTAATGTCCTTTTGCTTTTTCTGTTTTCTTAATGCCTTTTTGGCCTTCCAGGTTCCTAACCTTTTTGCCTTTTCGGGTTTCTTAACGCCTTTTTGCCTTTCCCGGATGCTGAATGCCTTTTTGGCTTTTGGATTCTTAATACCCTTTTGGCTTTCTGTTTTCTTAATACCCTTTTGGTTTTTCTTAATGCCTTTTTGCCCTTCCAGGTTCCTGGACCTTTTTGCCTTTTCGGGTTTCTTAACGCCTTTTTGCCTTTTTGCCTTTCCCGGATGCTGAATGCCTTTTTGGCTTTTGGTTTCTTAATACCCTTTTGGCTTTCTGGTTTCTTAATGTCCTTTTGCTTTTTCTGTTTTCTTAATGCCTTTTTGGCCTTCCAGGTTCCTAACCTTTTTGCCTTTTCGGGTTTCTTAACGCCTTTTTGCCTTTCCCGGATGCTGAATGCCTTTTTGGCTTTTGGTTTCTTTGGCTTTCTGTTTTCTTAATACCCTTTTGGTTTTTCTTAATGCCTTTTTGCCCTTCCAGGTTCCTGACCTTTTTGCCTTTTCGGGCTTCTTAACGCCTTTTTGCCTTTCCCGGATGCTGAATGCCTTTTTGGCTTTTGGTTTCTTAATACCCTTTTGGCTTTCTGGTTTCTTAATACCCTTTTGGCTTTCTGGATGACTTTCTGAATATATGTTTTACTTTTTTAATTATGTTTATTGCACAAAGTCCCGCTCAAGTAAACACACAGAGGAGGAGGAGGTGTTGGAAACTTCTACAGTGGAGGATTTCCGTATGGTACCGGTATACATTAGAAAAGCGCATTTACTAAAATTCATTTATTTTTATGATTGTGAAAACATATATTATACAGAAGCTTAATTATATTATCATTTTCAATTAGATTTACAGTAAACAAATTTTCAAAAAAATCTAAGTCGCTAAGTTTAAAGTATAAAAAATTAAACAATAAAGTCCGCAAACGTTTGAATGGTAATCTTGAAGTACTTTGTCGTTCTAACGGTAGAATGTCGAATTCTTTTCCAAAAATCTCAGGTGATATCCCTCCGGTGGTCGACCAAAGGAATCAAAATATTCTCCTCGTCCATTCCCATCAATTAAGATTGTAGCTCAATGCTCTCCAGGCCTGTATGACGGATCGGTGTTTACAATAATGGCACAAGGTCTTGGTGCGTGTTTCGGCAATTGATTACAAGCACATACAAGTCGAAATACATTTTTCTGACCCGGAATCAGATGCAGCAACTTGAGAATTTGACCCGTATTCATACTTGGAATTTGCACATTCCCAATCTTGAAGTAGTAAAACGTTTTCTAAGGCACACATAGGATCCTCAATAGTATGATGCATGCAGCGATAAGCTTGCGCTTCTTTCTTCAAATTTTTAAGCGATGGACATTCATTGTCTTCCAGATTCACGATTGGTTTGTTAAGAAATCCCAGTACCTGGCACTTTTCAATACCTTTCACATAAATTTTGTTGTAAGACTTCAGGACTTTTGTAGCTTCTCGTTCGAATCTTGGAATGGGACATATCCCGAACTCCAACGAAGACCGTGATGACGTGTCTCGAGATAATTTACAGTTTTCTTTGCATCATGGGATAATGTCGAATAGGATGTTGGTGGTTTAAATAGGAAAACCGCCAGATTACCATCATCCGTAACTACAGCAAACTCTTTAGGAATGAATTTATTGTCATCCCCCCGAAACCCTTGCAAATCCACAAATGCAGCAGCGACCATTTTTCTCGACCGTATAACAGAAACTGGGGCTGCTAAACGGAACAGTATGGAAATGTTCAATTTCGTAATATAATTTACGGTGCGCACAACATAATTTATGGTGCGCACAACATAATTTACGGTGCGCACAACAATATTTTCGGTGCGCACAACAATATTTACGGTGCGCACAACAATATTTACGGTGCGCACAACAATATTTACGGTGCGCACACCATAATTTATGGGGCGCACGACAATATTTTCGGTGCGCACAACACCATTTACGGTGCGCAACACCAAATTTTCGGTGCGCACGATTAGCCATTTCACTTTTGGTGGGAATTTTGATTTTGCATCCATTTTGGTTTTGTCGGTCATATTTAATGGGCAAGCAAGCTGCATACGTGAACTTTGGAAAGAAATACAAGATTTAAACTATAAACAATTATTGTATCAATCAATCAATCAATCAATTGAAGGAGGCACATTATGGTAAGCGCGTGTGGCCAATACAAATTTCCGATGTTCGTTTTCTAATAGTGGTATTGGTAAAATTTCGTACGAATTTCGTAAAGTTTCGTACGAATTTTGTAAAATTTCGTACGAATTTCGCGAAGTTTAGCTGCTTTTTTGATATGTACAATGTGAAAAATATAAACTCAATCATATGTTTGAAGCATGTTAGGTACATTTTGCCTTTTTGGCTTTATGAATGCCCTTTCGGCTTTTTCGGATAACTTCCATAAAGACTTTTTGGATTTCCTGGATGACGTAATCCGTTACTAGATTATAGATTAGATTAAATAAATCGTGTAGTACCTTTTTTGCGTTTGAGGAAGAGTCATCCAGGAAACCCAAAAAGTCTTTATGGAAGTTATCCGAAAAAGCCGAAAGGGCATTCATAAAGCCAAAAAGGCAAAATGTACCTAACATGCTTCAAACATATGATTGAGTTTATATTTTTTACATTGTACATATCAAAAAAGCAGCTAAACTTCGCGAAATTCGTACGAAATTTTACAAAATTCGTACGAAACTTTACGAAATTCGTACGAAATTTTACCAATACCACTATTAGAAAACGAACATCGGAAATTTGTATTGGCCACACGCGCTTACCATAATGTGCCTCCTTCAATTGATTGATTGATTGATTGATACAATAATTGTTTATAGTTTAAATCTTGTATTTCTTTCCAAAGTTCACGTATGCAGCTTGCTTGCCCATTAAATATGACCGACAAAACCAAAATGGCTGCAAAATCAAAATTCCCACCAAAAGTGAAATGGCTAATCGTGCGCACCGAAAATTTGGTGTTGCGCACCGTAAATGGTGTTGTGCGCACCGAAAATATTGTCGTGCGCCCCATAAATTATGGTGTGCGCACCGTAAATATTGTTGTGCGCACCGTAAATATTGTTGTGCGCACCGTAAATATTGTTGTGCGCACCGAAAATATTGTTGTGCGCACCGTAAATTATGTTGTGCGCACCATAAATTATGTTGTGCGCACCGTAAATTATATTACGAAATTGAACATTTCCATACTGTTCCGTTTAGCAGCCCCAGTTTCTGTTATACGGTCGAGAAAAATGGTCGCTGCTGCATTTGTGGATTTGCAAGGGTTTCGGGGGGATGACAATAAATTCATTCCTAAAGAGTTTGCTGTAGTTACGGATGATGGTAATCTGGCGGTTTTCCTATTTAAACCACCAACATCCTATTCGACATTATCCCATGATGCAAAGAAAACTGTAAATTATCTCGAGACACGTCATCACGGTCTTCGTTGGAGTTCGGGATATGTCCCATTCCAAGATTCGAACGAGAAGCTACAAAAGTCCTGAAGTCTTACAACAAAATTTATGTGAAAGGTATTGAAAAGTGCCAGGTACTGGGATTTCTTAACAAACCAATCGTGAATCTGGAAGACAATGAATGTCCATCGCTTAAAAATTTGAAGAAAGAAGCGCAAGCTTATCGCTGCATGCATCATACTATTGAGGATCCTATGTGTGCCTTAGAAAACGTTTTACTACTTCAAGATTGGGAATGTGCAAATTCCAAGTATGAATACGGGTCAAATTCTCAAGTTGCTGCATCTGATTCCGGGTCAGAAAAATGTATTTCGACTTGTATGTGCTTGTAATCAATTGCCGAAACACGCACCAAGACCTTGTGCCATTATTGTAAACACCGATCCGTCATACAGGCCTGGAGAGCATTGAGCTACAATCTTCATTGATGGGAATGGACGAGGAGAATATTTTGATTCCTTTGGTCGACCACCGGAGGGATATCACCTGAGATTTTTGGAAAAGAATTCGACATTCTACCGTTAGAACGACAAAGTACTTCAAGATTACCATTCAAACGTTTGCGGACTTTATTGTTTAATTTTTTATACTTTAAACTTAGCGACTTAGATTTTTTTGAAAATTTGTTTACTGTAAATCTAATTGAAAATGATAATATAATTAAGCTTCTGTATAATATATGTTTTCACAATCATAAAAATAAATGAATTTTAGTAAATGCGCTTTTCTAATGTATACCGGTACCATACGGAAATCCTCCACTGTAGAAGTTTCCAACACCTCCTCCTCCTCTGTGTGTTTACTTGAGCGGGACTTTGTGCAATAAACATAATTAAAAAAGTAAAACATATATTCAGAAAGTCATCCAGAAAGCCAAAAGGGTATTAAGAAACCAGAAAGCCAAAAGGGTATTAAGAAACCAAAAGCCAAAAAGGCATTCAGCATCCGGGAAAGGCAAAAAGGCGTTAAGAAGCCCGAAAAGGCAAAAAGGTCAGGAACCTGGAAGGGCAAAAAGGCATTAAGAAAAACCAAAAGGGTATTAAGAAAACAGAAAGCCAAAGAAACCAAAAGCCAAAAAGGCATTCAGCATCCGGGAAAGGCAAAAAGGCGTTAAGAAACCCGAAAAGGCAAAAAGGTTAGGAACCTGGAAGGCCAAAAAGGCATTAAGAAAACAGAAAAAGCAAAAGGACATTAAGAAACCAGAAAGCCAAAAGGGTATTAAGAAACCAAAAGCCAAAAAGGCATTCAGCATCCGGGAAAGGCAAAAAGGCAAAAAGGCGTTAAGAAACCCGAAAAGGCAAAAAGGTCCAGGAACCTGGAAGGGCAAAAAGGCATTAAGAAAAACCAAAAGGGTATTAAGAAAACAGAAAGCCAAAAGGGTATTAAGAATCCAAAAGCCAAAAAGGCATTCAGCATCCGGGAAAGGCAAAAAGGCGTTAAGAAACCCGAAAAGGCAAAAAGGTTAGGAACCTGGAAGGCCAAAAAGGCATTAAGAAAACAGAAAAAGCAAAAGGACATTAAGAAAACAGAAAGCCAAAAGGTTATTAAGAAACCAAAAGCCAAAAAGGCATTCAGCATCCGGGAAAGGCAAAAAGGAGTTAAGAAACCCGAAAAGCTAAAAAAGGCCAGGAACCTGGAAGGGCAAAAAGGCATTAAGAAAACAGAAAAAGCAAAAGGACATTAAGAAAACAGAAAGCCAAAAGGGTATTAAGAAAGCAAAAGCCAAAAAGGCATTCAGCATCCGGGAAAGGCAAAAAGGCAAAAAGGCGTTAAGAAACCCGAAAAGGCAAAAAGGTCCAGGAACCTGGAAGGGCAAAAAGGCATTAAGAAAAACCAAAAGGGTATTAAGAAAACAGAAAGCCAAAAGGGTATTAAGAATCCAAAAGCCAAAAAGGCATTCAGCATTCAGCATCCGGGAAAGGCAAAAAGACGTTAAGAAACCAGAAAAGCCAAAAAGGCATTAAGAAAAACCAAAAGGGCATTAAGAAAAACCAAAAGGGCATCCAGCATCCAGAAAAGCCATCCAGCATCCAGCATCCAGAATCATCCCTAAAGATAAATTACGCCAACCCTAAGCATAAAAACCACGCCCCCACGTGGGCCTATAGTGAGGTTAGTGACGTCAAAATCCAAGATGGCGGAAGGAAGAAACAACAAATTTCAAGGTCAAAACAGTGCCCTCTACGTGGACCTTGTGCAAAGTTCACAAACAAATTTCAAAGTCAAAACAGAGCCCTCTACATGGCCTTGGAAATACCCAAGGTCAAAACAGCCTACGTGGCCTTGGAAATACCCCAAGGTCAAAACAGCGCCCTCTACGTGGACCATGAGCAGAGTTGAGAACTAAATCTCAAGGTCAAAACAGCCTACGTGAACCTTGAGCAAAGTTCAGAACCAATTCTCAAGGTCAAAACAGAGCCATCTACGTGGCCTTGGAAATACCCAAGGTCAAAAAGAGAAAGCGCAAGTGCCTCCCTTCTACTTGCGCTGAATCTGTCGCATTAGTTAGGGCATTAGTTTCGCGAATCTCTTGGTAGATCCTTCTTCGTAACTGTTCTTCAATGTCTGCTTCCCATCCATTGTCATATACCTTTCTACTAAGTACTACCCAAAAATCTTCAATAAGTCGTGCGTGCGTAACATTTGATGGGCTATCTTTTTCGAAGTTAAAATGAATTCCTTGTTAGCCACTGCCTTATCGTTCTCCATGCTAAGTCTGGTCAGAGCATTACTTCATCGTTGTTAGTGTGTTTCGATGAACTGCAATAATTTGGGCATACGTTTTTGGGTATAATTGGGCATTTATTGCTTCACATCTTTTACATCTCAGATATATGTCATTCCCTTTCATTTCTGAATTTGAAAGGGTATAATAGTGTTGAAGTCTAATAGCGATACAGCACCTTGGTATCCTTTCTAGTTGCGGAGCGGTATATTTTGGACATTTTTGTGTCTTTCTGTAGCATAAGTTGCCTCTGGCTAGTTTTCTGCTCGCAATGATGTGTGACACATGAAACCTACGACCCAATTTTCTAGTCGATGTGGCAGCTGTTTTTCGCACTCTTTGAGCTTTTGTATCAGTCAAAACTCGAGGACGGTTACTTTTAGGAAAATTGGCACATGGGATACCTTGTTCATAATCTTTTATAGTGCGGTAAATTGTTGTAACAGATATGTTCTAATTTTTATAAATGTCCACAATATCCCGTTTGGCGATTTGGCGAACCAAGCTATAAATGTATTTTCGTAATTCTAACTTGTACGACATAGTTTTGTAAACTTTTACTAACATAAAGCGACAATGCGTTAAAACAAACAACCTAAACTCGCATTTTGTTTCCAAGGGTGACTTGATAATTTCATTTTAAAGACGCCGAAGGGAGCCACGGCAAGTGAGTCACGGGAGACAACTACTAACGCGGCTACCGCGCAAATACGATAGCAGTTTTCACTTCCCACGTTTGAAGTAGGCTGCACCACAGTACTGAAAAATGGTAGCCGTTACTGCACGATTCAGAAGAGGAGTTGGAGTCCGAAATAGTATCTCCCAGACGGGTAATAAAAAGTCAGGGAAAAGCTTGTACATGAAAAGAAGGAAAACTCGTGGAGAATTTGCCTTAACTAAAGGATTTCGTGACGAAAAGTTTACCAATTATTTTCGGTCAATTATTTTGTCTACATGACTCGTAAATTTCCTGTTCATGATTTTTGCACGAAAAAAATATATGATTTAAATCACCTTCTGGCATATTATTACAGCTACATGCTGAAGATTCCGCCAGCCCTATTTTGAACAGGTAGTTCCATCCTACCTGTTCAAAATAGGGCTGAACACCCATGATTTAATCGCAGTCGTGTATTAGTGGTAGAGTATTTTTTTGACACCTCATACTTAAAAATGTAGGGAATTGAAGTACGATATAGGAGAGTTCTATATTGATTGTGTCACGTACTGACACAGTCATCCCAAATTTTGGTCCATTGTATTCTTATTCTTGCTTTGAAGGTATTACTTCCCATTTATAAAATTCAGGGTTGTACCTGTCACTCGAAGGGTGTGGAAATATTTTCACGTTGAAGAATGTCAATTTATAATTTAAATTTGACGTGTTTCGTGATTTTCTATAAATATGTACAGTAATCGAAATAATGCATTTATTCCATTTGGCTTTTCCACACTGTACAGGGTGTCCCAGTTGAAAATCACACATTTTAAACGTGATTATTGACTAAACGAAATAAAATAGAAATGTGCGGTTTCAACCAACGAGTTTCAAATTTCGAAAAGTTTTTTTCCCCATCATACTAAAAAATTCCAAGTTATACGGGGCGAGGGAAAAAATTCCCTATCTTCAACTAAAAATTATTCGACTTACTTATTTAAATAGAACCCTGTGTATTTTTACACTATTCGAAAGCTGAGTTCTTTAGCTTTTTAAAAATGTCAATATGTGTAATTAATTTTTACAATTTGAATTTTTTAAAGTAGGTATTTTCTGCATGTTTAATTTTTTTTGTCATTCATACACTGAAATCAGTAAAGTTGCCAAAATCTTAAAAAAATATGTATTTATAACTAATTTAAATATCATGGGAATAATTAAGAAAAAATATGACAACTGAATTTTATAGAAATCTTTCTTGGTATATGCACTTTGAAATCCAACTTGTAACTTCAAAAAAGAATGTTGTAGCATTTCTTGTTGAATTCCATCGATAACAAAATTGAAAAGCTACTGCCGGTATTGAAACTAATGAGAGTGCACGCATTCACAAAAATTCGCGTATCTTCTTTATTGGCAAAAAATAAATTACCTACGCATGTTGACATTTTTAAAAAGCTAAAGAAGTTTTCGAATAGTGTAAAAATATTCAGGGGACAGGGGGTTCTATTTAAATAAGTCAGGTAATTTTTAGTTGAAGATAGGCAATTTTTTCCCTCGCTCTGTGTAACTTCGAGAATTGTTTAGTATGATTGGGAGAAAACTTTTCGAAATTTGAAACTCGTTGGTTGAAACCGTACATTTTTATCTT
The DNA here is from genome assembly GCA_036250285.1 of Pyrocoelia pectoralis. Taxonomy (NCBI): domain Eukaryota; kingdom Metazoa; phylum Arthropoda; class Insecta; order Coleoptera; family Lampyridae; genus Pyrocoelia; species Pyrocoelia pectoralis. Next base: position 15,189,479 of record CM070075.1, read on the forward strand.
ATTTCGTTTAGTCAGTAATCAGTAATCACGTTTAAAATGTGTCAGTTTCAACTGGGACACCCTGTATATCAAAGGAGCAAAGGAAGAAGTCACTCACAAATAAACTAGTTAACATACCCTTTTTAACCTACAAATCATTCATTATAATCTAACTACAATACCTATGTATGACAAAGGATATTCCAAACAATCATATTATTATTAATTAGCAACTTTTAATGATAATATTTTACTGATAATATTAATCTATATGTAATTAGTCAACAGTTTACTTAAATGTCGCAATTGATTTGCTATGACACACAAACATCATTATTGAAGTGATCGTTTCCTGGTAGGTAACGTAAGTAGCTCGTAAATTTAGGAAAATACCGTTCTCACCCAATTTATTATAAATGTTGTCTACTTGAAGAACTACATTATTTTACACATACAAAACTATGTTGCGAAGGTTATTATCTTATCAAGGGCATTAAATAGAATTATCGCCATCTTAAGACCAAATTTCTAAAAATACTATTATACGTAAGACCGTAACAAGGGAATCACCGGTATTTATTTACTTACAGCTATGGGTTGTGATACGGTACTTTTATTAATCAGTTGAGAAAGGTAGTATATAAGATGTTATGATCGTAGAATTTAAGCAACAGTTTTACTCTGACACTAAAACGACCAACACGATGAAGACAGTTTTCGTTCTCTGGCTATTTGCATGTGCATACAAAGTAGGTAATTATCTAGTTTATCTAATATCGTATTTAAAATTTTAATTTTTATAGATGATTCATGCAGTTCCTCTAAAGGAACCAGGAAAATTTTCCGATGAAGAAATTAAATGTATTGAAACATTGAAACTTGACAAAGACCACATTGAGTCCATCGTAACGGACGATAGCTCCCGATTCCTACCGGAAGATGATAACCAATTCAACAGATTTTTACATTGTTACTGGCAGGCGAGAGGATTTCAAAATGACGACGGCACCATCAACTACGATAAAATTATCGAACATGTTCAAGAGTTCGCACGAAAGAATTTTGGTGGAAAACCAGGCGACGAGTCCCCCATAGGAAAAGAGATTGCCGCAGCTGCGACTGAAAGTTGTAAAAATATTCCTCCTGGCACTTCGTATGGACAATCTGCTGTAAAAACTCAAAATTGCATTGACAAGCGAATGATAGAATTAGTTAAAAAAGAAAATTGAGGTCTTTTTTTAAATTATTTGTCATGAGTATTTTTACATTAAGGTCAAATAAATTTATTTGTGGCGAATATGTATTTTTATATTTGGTCATTTTGCTAATTCAGTTGTATATATGTAAACGGTACATATAGAAGAGAAACGATACGTCATTTCCAAATCGTATATAATATTGAATTTCATATATTTGTTTGATCAAATATTGAAATTGAAAAAACATTGGTGGATGCGCAAGTTCTATTTGATCGAGGTAACTAAATGATTTATTTGAAAGCTACAGATAATTTTATAATTGTTGTTAAGTGATTCCAAGTAACATCCGATCACAGTCACAGTTACAAGGCGACTCTAAATTTTATTGTTGAATGTTTGAAATCGAATTGAAAAAACTAGAGGGATGAAAGCGATGAAAGCGTACAAAAAACCAATTGGCTTTTGAACATTGATACTTCAATTTGCTAATTCGCTCATTAACAGTCAATTTGATAAATAATAATTTATTTAAAATATGACCAAATAATGTAACAAATGGTACAGTTTAGACAAAATGAAATGATTATTCCCAAGTTACTCATAATTAACGACAAATCGTATGCAGTTCGTACATCGAAAATTGTTAGGTGGGTTGCTTTTGTAAACTGCATCCCAATAGGTACTTCATAATGTGTTTGCACGATCCATCAATCATTTTGAATTTATGTCTGAAATTCTCATATCTCAAGAACGAATCGATAAAAAAAATGAGAAACAAAAATAGGGTCATGTAGAGAATGAAATTACCTTTCAATGAAGGTACCCAGCAAACACACATATAAAATATACATACAACATATACAGGGTGTCCCAGACGGAGCTTGCGCTAGACGTATCTTGAAAACGGAATGTCACAAAAATTTGAAATTTTGGGGCCAGAGTTACTTTTTCACTTACAATCGACTAAAAATATTTGCAAGGAAGTAGCACTTCCGGTTATACCGGAAGTAGGCCATAACTTCGTTATTTTAAATGGCAACCCCGATTTTTTTTCTCTGATTCGAATTACCCCTTTTGTTTGGTTTCCAAATCACCCTACATGTCAAATGTCTGCATGGCCACCTTGACTTTATTAGTGATTTAATGGAAATTTTATGGAATGCAGAGGTTCACGCCAATGGCTGTAACTTTTGAACACTTTAAGATAGAAATGCAAGTGATACATGGTTTTATAGAGGAAGAAGTGCTCTTTCTAGTCATAGCTTCTTCAAATGAAATGTTCCAAGGTCACGTTTTGCCTCCTTAAATATTCGACATTTCAAATGATGAAAACTCCATTTTTTTAAATGGCAACCCCATGGTTTGTTTTCATCATTGAACGCAGAATTTCACTACCTTTCATTCGGTACCCATAAAGTATGGTGCGTAGAAAACATTTGTCAAAATAATGCAACTCTTTATGTTTAATGCGATAATTTGGTAAATATCAACCCAGCAATGGAAAAAAATGTTTTCCACGCACCATACTTTATGGGTACTGAATGAAAGCTAGTGAAATTCTGCGTTCAATGATGAAAACAAACCATGGGGTTGCCCTTTAAAAAAATCGAGTTTTCATCATTTGAAATGTCGAATATTTAAGGAGGCAAAACGTGACCTTGGAACATTTCATTTGAAGAAGCTATGGTACGACTAGAAAGAGCACTTCTTCCTCTATAAAACCATGTATCACTTGCATTTCTATCTTAAAGTGTTCAAAAGTTACAGCCATTGGCGTGAACCTCTGCATTCCATAAAATTTCCATTAAATCACTTATAAAGTCAAGGTGGCCATGCAAACATTTGACATGTAGGGTGGTTTGGAAAGCAAATAAAAGGGGTAATTCGAATCAGAGAAAAAAAATCGGGGTTACTATTTAAAATAACGAGGTTATGGTCTACTTCCGGTATAACCGGAAGTGCTACTTCCTTGCAAATATTTTTAGTCGATTGTAAGTGAAAAAGTAACTTTGGCCCTAAAATTTCAAATTTTTGTGACATTCGGTTTCCAAGATACGTCTAGCGTAAGCTCCGCCTGGGACACCCTGTATAAGATTAATATATAAGAATAATATAAAATAAATTAAATCCTGGTCATTTTTAACATAAAGGTAGGTATAATCATTGAATAAGACTTCACTCAACGATATAATCAAACATAATTTAAACTCGCGAAACAGCGCAAAGTTAGGAACAAAAAAAGGAATGTTTCAGATTTGTGCAGTGGTACAATGTCGGATACAAAGAAAACACATGTCGGATTTCGGAATTTGGCACGCCCACCCGCAACGGTTCGAATCCGGTGAAGGGAAACTTTTCAAGCAAGTATATGATATCACAATAAACTGTCGGCTTTCAGTTCAGGTAAAAACGGGTTCGTGCAAGAATTAAATTAATTAAAAGTACAGTTGCACGTAAAAATGTAGTTTTTCCATTTTTTTGTATGAAACTGCTTAAATAATTTTTTACATTAGTAATAATTACATTATACTCCAGTAGCTGCCATTTGGTCATCGCAACGCTTTTACAACTAATATTTTTTATGCGAATATTACATAAAATATACATAAAACGTATATAAATTCATGTACTACAGATATAAAGAATTTACATCTAATAGACATATATATTATTTTGAAAATTGCTGACATCCTGACATTAAATATCTCTTATTTTTATTCCAGTTTTATATAAATCTAAAAAGCTCTTATATAATTTATATATATTTTATATATAAATGTGTTTGCTAGGTATTACTCTAGTATTCTTCCTATTTGAATCCGCGGTGGGTCTGGAGGGTAGGGGGATGAAGTGAGAGAAACGCAATGTATGTCATAACATGTTCCCTGAAAAATCAAATTTGACGTGTCTTGCCGTTTTTCACTACACAGATTCCATATACATATTCAATGCACAAAAGTACAAACGGTAGAAGCCGTAGTTTTGGTGATTTCATAGATTTCCTTCGAGGTATTATCCCTTTTGTCGAGAGCGGAAAAATGCTTCTATTGCTGTAGGGTAGAACTGCATAATCGACTCGGATCCCCTTCAGCTTCTTGCAGTTTGCTTTTACGCAAATAGTGCCTACTATTCAGTATCTTTTCATCAGTACGGGTAAAGAACTTGTCCAGTGTCCAATGTCCATTTAACGTCTCTATTTGAACCTCGAACGAGGCTGAAGTGAATTATTTACAGGAATCTCCAGTCTGTTATCCAATGTAAATTTTCAACTTGATTGGCAATGTGGCTCAACTAAAGCGAATATTTTTATTCTTTATTTAATCTACAGCTGCCACAAAAAGCAGTTAAAATTTCGCACTTCGTAACATACGGTTAACAATTAAAATACCTATTTAGTAAGAACCAATCACTCCTCAAAAATCCTTAGGTCAGTCGAATTAGATCAAAAAAGGGGTTGACACAGAAAAATTTTCGGAAATCATTGGGCGGGGTCACTTAGTCTACATTTCGGTTTTCGGGATTCGCACCCTGTTATGTCATCCGCAATCATGAATTTAAGGGTGAATTTTTGTTTATTGAATAACTCCATTTTACACGAAACATAGTTATAACCAATGTTGTTTGAAATTTAATTTCCTACAATTTTGGTCTTAATCAATTATTTTCTAGGATCGATATTTTCCGCTTAAGACCCGAAAAGATATGGGGGTGATCCTAAATATTCTATTATTTCGTTTATTACTTATGGAGTTTTTCGTAGAAACGATGATAAACTAACAGAAAATTTAATTTGCAACAACTTTCATGTCGACTCTTTGTTGTAAGGTTCATATTTTTTCGATGCACGCTTACGGTAAAGGGAAAGAGGGATGTAAATGAACTATATACATATAACTTTTACAATAAAAAAAAAATGAAAATTTCTTTTTTGAAAGAAGTTCAAAATTTGAATTATGAAAGTTTGAAACGTTTGGCCGATAGTCCAGCCGAATTTGGGCCATCTGATTCTTCATCATGACTGTCTATGGTTTCGTCCAAAAACTCAGGAGGATCGATGGTGACTCGTTCTAACGATAGGTTTTCGTCACTATCGATGTTATCTTCATCGAGCAGCTCTCGAATTGCGAGTTATGGCATAAGACAGAACATTTGAGTTCTGCTGTGCGACAACCACACATTTTCCGCACCCCATTTTGCATTTGCACGAAATTGCCTTCAGCAAAAAAATCTGGTGCTGGATCGCCAATTGTGGCGACAGGTGTCCACGATTAGTTTTCTTCCAGCCAGTTTCATAGTTCATACTCTATCCACATATACATACAGGACGTACCTGCAGGTGCAAATTTTGCACCTGCAGGTACGTCCTGTATGTATATTGTTGTTCCGTTGCTGCCGAGGTAGGTGGAAGCATCGTAAAATTGAATGTGCTCCTCGTGACTGATTTTGTGAAGTTCTTGAATCTCAGATCGTTTAGTGTTTTAACATTTTCATCGCCTCCAAACAATGCGATTAGAAAACATTCCCTAGTTTGAGCCAAGCAATGTCTGTGAATGAAGAAAAATTCACTCCCTCTTTTCGGGTCTTAATAAAAAAATATCGATCCTAGGGAAAAATTGATAGGGAACAATTGTAGGAAATTGAATTCCAAACAACTTCGGTAATAACAATTTTTCGTGTAAAATTGAAAATAAACGAGTTATTCAATAAACAAAAATTCACCCTTAAATGCAAGATGGCGGATGACGCAACAGAGTGTGAATCCCGAACCAGTGACCCCCTCCAACGATTTCCAAAGGAAAATTGCTGCTAAAAAATGTTTCCGTGTCAAATCCTAATTCGACTGGGCTACTCTCCCAAGTGGCGAATATTTGCCAACGTGCTCTAGTTATTTTGGTAACAAAGGGAAGTGTTCCTTACAAACGTTTAAGTTTATTTCTTTAGGTAACACCGTTATTAATTCCAGCGATTTTGGTTTTGTATCAGAAAAAAACATAATTTGGCACTTTCTGATTTAAATAAGTTATTTAATGATTTGTTTTTGAAAAACTAATTAAGAATTGACAAATTAATGCAACAAGAATATATTATAACAGTAATAATATCCAGTAATCATACTTTATTATTGATTTATGTATAGTACCGGTTTGAATAATCATTATCGCTATAGTTCATCGCAGTCACGTACCTACTCAAAATGTTAACATTGTAAGCAATGCCAGGATTCGCGGAAAATTGCTCGTCAAAGTAGCACCATTTTATCTGTGAATTCCCGCGGTATTTTACTAATTTTTATCGAATGATGAATAAAAACATTAACTTAAGTCAATGATAGAACGTACGGCATGTAGGGTGCGGAGCGAGGGGTAAATATAAAACGAGAAACAAAACGGGCACGTCAACATTATTGTTTTAAAACTGTAACGTGACACAGTCATCGCCATGGAAATTTTAAGTATTGCATATCTAATCGTATGTGCTTATCACGTAAGTATTTGTTCAAATTTGGTTATGGTGATTCCTATCTACTAATTACTTTTCAGGCAATTCAAGCAGTTCCCATACAACATAAACTTACGTTTTCTGATGCCGATTTAAAATGCATACAAGATTTGAAACTCGACAAAAATTATATCGAATCAATTATTACAAATCAGTCTTCCAGATTTCCTCCCGAAGATGATCCCCAATTTAATGAATATTTTCACTGTCACTGGAAAGTACGAGGTGTACAAAATGAAGATGGTACCGTCAATTTTGGTAAAATCGTTGAAGCCATTCAACGTATACCTCGGAAGCGTTTTGACGAAAAATACAATGACGATACTCCAGTTGGGTTAGAAATTGCCACAGTTGCAGTCGAAAATTGTAAAAACATTCCTAAAGGTGAGTCCCATGGGCAAACTGCAGTCAAAGTGCATAACTGCATTGAAAAACGTCTCATCGAATTAATTAAAAAGGGAAAATAGGTTTTGGTTATTTAATTTTTATTTTGGTTGTTAATTAATACAAAGATGTACAATATTATTTTTTTCCTTTATGATGTTTGTTTACTTGTTAATTAATTTCGGTTATCCTCAATAGCTTTAGTTACAGTGAGAAGAGTTATAGAGGAAAAGCAGATTCGTTTATTGATTATTATTGATCCTGCTTTTTAAATAAATATACATAGCTGATAACATTAGTAAGTGTATTCAACCTAACCTTAGATTAATTATATTTTTATTTCGTGATTGTAATCGTAAGATAAAAATGATTATCCTCACTACTTTTAATGAAAATATTATTTTCTTAAACACTTTATTTGAAGTAATTCCTTTGTTCAAAGAAGCTTCTCTTGTGTGTATTTTGAATTACGGATTCCTCTGCGGTTGCTGTTATGCTGAATGTTGGTTAAAAAGTGGAAGAAAATGCGATACATGTACATTCAATAACCCTTATAATCGTTAAAGACTAAATTACTCGCATCAACTTCGTTCATTTTAGATTGTTGATAGAATAATGTACTATAAGGACTCTTCAATTTTTTGATTTGTATTGTTTTAATTAATTAATTATTTTTTCTACAACAATTTTGTAATGTTGCTTATGATAAATGCGTATAGGTATTACTTGATACTTTAAAATTTTAAAATCGTTCAATTGGTTTGTGAGATATTTTAATTTAAAGTTTTAGAGAACTGATATAATTTACTTCAAAATGTTTGTTCTTTATTTTTTTATTTAATTTTATAGGAAAGGTAATTTGATACGAAATTCAATGTACTATTATTTTTATTTAATTACATGAAAATAAAACTTAAAATAAATTAAAAAGTCAGTAATATTTCTATACTATATTATTATAACGAGAAATTATAACAGTTCTCTAAAACTTTAAATTAAAATATCTCACAAACCAATTGAACGATTATAAAATTTTAAACGCAGTAATTCAAGATATAAAATGACCTTTCAAATGACGTATCACATGACCCATGTTGCCATTTACATATTTGTGGGACCCAGGGGGTTAAGGTATGAAATCTCAAGCTTATGTCAAAAAGTGTCCCCCTCTCGATATTATTATAGACGGGTATCGCCGATTTTTCAAATTTTGATTTTTTTAGAAGTTATAAAGTGTGGCTACTCTTAGTTGAAAAACCCTGTATAGAAGAGAACGATATACGTCATTTCCAAATCGTATAATATAATATTGAATGTCATTTATATTTGTTTGATCAAATATTGAAATTGAAAAAACATTGGTGGGTGCGTAACGTGAGGCAACTTTCAATTTCATCGAGGTAACTAAATGATTCATTTAAAAGCTACAGCCAATTTTATAGTTCTGGTTAGGTGATTCCAAGTAACATTGTTTTAAATTTAATTTCCTACAATTTTGGTCATTATCCTAGCCCTTGGCTGGTATCGTCATTTTTACCAACGTAACTGGTATTGTCCGGTCCCTTCAGACCCGATTCTTCAAAAATGAAAACAACACTTATAAAATTTTTGCAAACTATTTTAGTGCTTGAATTTGACATTTGAGATACAAATACAAGCTGTATATACAAAAACAACAATATTTTTATGATTAATTTTTATTTTAAAAATGGAAAGCGAAATGAATGCACTTTTCTGGTAACGTCTAAAAAATAGATAAAACATTTTTGTAATAGTTATTTACATATGAGTACGGTAAATCAAGGTTTACGTTAACGAGTGAGATGTTTATTGCCGAAGCGTAGCTGAGGCAAGAATTTCGAAACGAGTACGTAATCTGATTTAACGTACAAATAATGTAAAACATTTTTTTCACTACTAGCAGAAACAGCATAGGATTTTTGATGTCACAGCCGACTATGAAATATCGAGTTAGAGGTAAATAATTTTTCATTATTCACTACTAGTTAATAATGAACAAATACACATTTTTTAATAAAACTGTCACATTGTTGAAGTAACTAACGTGCATACACTATTTAGTATGATGGAGAAATTTCATTTAGTAATATTTAGTGCACGAAAAACATTTCTTTAGTATATAAATTTAATATCAAGTTATGACGTGTATTCAAAAATGAATAGTTCCGCGCCATTATGAATTAACTTCTATTTGGCAGTAGTTGTAAGATAAAGTATGTTTTAAGATTTAAAAGTGCTTATTTTAAATGAAAATTTATAAATAAAGTAAGTGTAAATTTAGTGTTGACCATTTCCAATGTTGTTAATTTTACTTAAAACTTTTTGCATTTTAACATGACATTATTTATGTAATTCACTTGAAAATGGGATCAGCTGTTTCCCGACCGCATCTAATCGTGTAACTTCGTATTCACTTCGATTATTATATATTAACGGGAGGTTGTAAGGTGTTTAATTTCTTCATATTAGTGTAAATAAATACCTAGTAGTGAAAAAAATAGTATATACACCACTGTAGAGAAGACCATTGTTGACCTCCCGCCTTATTTCCCTCGGTGCTTCGCACCTCGCGAAATAATTTGGCGGTCGGTCAATAATCATAGTCTTCTCTACCTTAGTGTATAATATACTATTTTATTTCATACTGGCCATACATTCATTTCTTAAGAGTTTTTTTATTAACTTTATATAAAATTTGACGTTTCCGAAGTCATGTCACTTTATGTTGCTATGGCAACCTTTGTATTCGGGTAAAAAATTTCTAGTACGGTAAAGTTTCATTTACCAGACTCGTATGAGTCTGGTAAAACACAGATTACTTAGTCAGTGTTAAGACGAGGGTTAATGGAACACGAGTTAAGTCGTGACGTTAAGTAAAGGAATGAGAAGGGGTCTTTTCAAGAGAACCCTGTTTTGTAAAGGTTTTGTATTTTCAGTAGAAGTAGTAAGTCTGCGTCGAGATGTCGACAAGTTAAAAGTAAACTATATTAAAAAACCAAGTTTATCTTTTATTTCATAATCATTTTCTCACCCGAGTGTGACTCAAAGACATGACGTGTTACAAGTGCGTATCGACGTCATAACACATATGGTCCTTCGAGCCGGATTTAATTAACAATAATTAAATTAAAATACAAATTCTGAATCGCGCATCAGAATTACGCGAAAGAAAACAACACGAGTAAGAAGTTCAAAGCTACCAGCGAAGACAACTAAAAAGGTCAGATAACTCCATTATTTCATTATCCTTATTTACCTAATCCTAATTTCACAAAAGCGTAAAAATGTCGACAAATGAGAGTGAATCGTCACTATTGCATGATAATTTAAAATTGTTAAGAAATAAGCGCACATTTTTAAAACGCAATTGTACTATTTTGAAACAATACCTAGAGCAAACTGACGCATCTGAGAACGTAATTCAAATCAGTAGACAATACGCATTATGCGAAAAAGCAATTAACACTTTCGACGAAGTATTTGAAAATGTTTATGATGCGGATTACGACGACCAGTTTGAGGAATTTTTCTTAGAACGATCAGAAATAGACGCTTTGTATTCAAAACTTAAAATTAAGGTCAATGCTTATTGTAAAGATAATCCACAAGGCAGCCAGCCACCCATAAACCCTAACGGTTTAAAATTGCCATCAGTAAATCTACCTGTTTTTACCGGTAAATATGAAGAGTGGCTATCCTTTAAAGACACATTTAATACGTTAGTGGATACAAACAATAGTTTGTCACAAATTCAAAAACTTCAATACCTTTTGTCGTGCATTAAAGGGGAAGCTTTAGACGTAATAAAATATCTAGACGTTACGGAACAAAATTACAAAAATGCACGAGATTTATTAAAACAAAGGTTTGAAAACAAAAGGGTTATAGTTAATAACCATATCCGCGGTCTGTTCGATATCAAAACTTTGGCAAAGGAGACTTATCATGGGTTTCGGAACATTGTTGATCTAGTCTCTCAACATACGCGATCATTAAAGGCGATGGATCGTCCAGTTGATCAGTGGGATGATATTGTTGTGTTCATAGTTTTGTCGAAAGTTCCATTTGTAACGCGGAAAGAATGGGAGGCTAAATTAACCACAACCGAATTGCCCACTTTGAAAGAATTATTAGATTTTCTCATACATAAATGCCATACTTTAAATGCAATACAGTCAAACGAACCACAGCAAAATTTTCCTAAAGGCAAGACAGCGTCTTGCAATTTAGTCTCGAATAACGTCAGTTGTAATTACTGCGATCAACCTGATCATTACATTAGTCGTTGCGCCTCTTTTTTAAAATTGAATGTTCAGTCGCGTATTGATAATGCTCGATCAAAAAAGTTATGTTTGAATTGTCTGAGACGAGGTCATTCATCTTACGTTTGTAAGTCATCCCGCTGCCAAAAATGCAAAAAGGCTCATAATACCGTGTTACATTTAGAAAATGAAAGTTCAAATATTGTTACCGTGGAACCGCAATCAAGTCGGCTGTCCCATGAAAAAACACAGTAACTGCATATGACGTCTTTTGCAGAAAATTACAATTTTATGAAGTTCATCAGCCTACCAAAACTAATACTACTACACACTTCAAATTTGCACTGAATCATTAAAATTAATTTGTAAAGCTTCCTTTCTTGTCTATAACCATTTATTTTAGGAAATGTGAGTAAGGCGCAATAAACTTTGTTTTATTATAGGATTTTTTACAGTATTCAAACAAACTGCCTGTAAACAACACAGTAACTTACCTTGCTTAAAAAATGGGTCAAAAAGGTCTCTACGTCAAAACACAGTAAGTGCTTTTACTGTGTTTTATCTTGGGAAAATATCATAAACTGCAATATTCTTTTCCCGCTATTACTGTATTTTGTCACTAGGGATAATGGTATATTAATGTGTAAGTGGGTAAAAAGGTCTTTAAAACACGCGCGATTTTTCATGAAATAGAGAACAATTATCCACGAATACGTTACGCTATTTTTTTTATTAGTTCGCTTTGAAATCATAAATAAGAAATGAGAACTAATAATGTGAAATGGTTGAATTCGTCATGTGAAAAACAGAAATTAATTTGCAATCTGTGATCAAAGATTGATTGTTGTCACCGAAGATGATTTGTGGAGTTTTTCATAGATGCGCCGGATCTTACGTATTTATTTTTGAAGGTGGTAGCCATTTAAATTTTAAATTTGGTGATGTTGCCATGGTAACTTTACACAACCCACGTGCTTTAAGCAGGTAAAATAGGGCACAAATAAAACAAAATGGAAAGTTGAAACGTGTATATTAATCAGTCTTATGAGAAACAACGCTAACATTAGGCAACATAAAAAAATCATTAATATGAAAGTTAATTCTGCTTATCGGTCATCGCTGTCACTTTCAATATTTTGTTCGGAAGTGACTAAGTCTAACGACGACTGAGACTCTGGAAGAGACTCCCAAAATATTCCCCTATTAAGAGGCATTATAGATAAAAGCGCTTTACAAATTTGTTCCTTTTTAAAACTGGAAATTCCTCTTGGCGGTAAAACTTCAGGACAGAGAGGTAAATTGGTTTTCTTTTGAATAAAATCAAGTTCTTTTAGGTCATCATCAAAATCTAGTTTATATTGTAGATTCCTACTTCCTTTAATAAAGTTTACTTCAACCAATTGACCTATTAGAAAACGTTTTAAAGGGTCATCTGTCTTCTTGGTGTTCCTCTTTTTGTTTTGCCATAAGTGAAATTCGCTGAGTTGAAGAACATCTACGTTTTTTCTGCAGGTTTGAATTACTTCTACTAGCTCCTGAAAGTCACAGATTGTACGTTTTCGTCCTATTTTTCGTTCTATATTCCCATGTATTCCGTCTGCGCTCATATGGGTGTGACCTTTGGTAAGATACCGGATTGTTATTTTATTTGGACCAGTAGGTAGATTAACTGCATTCACAAGGCAGGTAAACAATATCCAATTTTTATTCTGGCTTGTACAGTTGTCTGCCCAAAACAAAAATTCGGTTGCATCTCTTTCTGTGTTTATTATCTTCAAAATAGAATCGGCTATCGCTTCAGCCTTTCTGCCACCAATAGCTTCGTGCCACAAAACGCAGTAACTTTTTTTGGCACTTTCTTTATTTAACGTTGCAAAAGTTTCGTTAAATGTTACTAGCCTGCTAATGAAAAAAGAACTTTTACAAGCAGGCATCATGGGTAGAAGCATCACTTTTTGTAGGTCCATTGAAAACGTACGTTTTGACGAAGTGTTTTCAATGACAGCTGCCTCTTCTGCATCTCTCTTATACTGCAAATTAGCTTTTGCGGCTTTATGTTTATGAGTGTCCAATTTTTCCCTCGTTTGATCATCATCGATGTCTTGCATACTCACACATTCTTCACAGGCATCTGATTTAGGAGGGCACATGGATATATTCATATCCCTCAGAACTTTTCTGTAAGTTTCAACTTTACATACATTAGGATTTTTTTCATTAAAATCACTGTACAGTTTATGAATAGTTAATTCTCTAGGCAAGTATTTACGTAATGGAGCATTTTTTCGGCGATAGTGACTGACAAACGGGTGAAATGATTCAATATGGGTTTTAATTATTGCTGTGTCGACAGACTTCTTATGATTTATTCCTCTACATTCCTTTACCATTTCTCCACAAGGTTTCCTTTTAATAGCTCGCGCCAGTTCAGTTATAACGGAATCATTTGTGTATCCCAAGGTATTTAGGAATGTAAGCCGACAAACTCGAATGTCAGTGGAATCAGCAAGCGGCAAAGAAAATAATCTTGACTCAGATCTATTTCTAGATGACATTATTCTTCGCTTAACAGCGATAAGAGAAACATGTTTGCTCAACCATTTCCTTCTAGTTGTATAGTCCAAATTCCAGTAGTGATCCCATATTTTATTTCTTTCGGCATCAGATAACTTAATACAATCTCTTTTACATTTTCCTAAACACCGACTTCTCATGGGGTGTTTCAATTTACCATGTTCTATTTTTTCCTGCTTTGTACGGCGATATTTTCCCTTTCGTTCTGTGTTGTTTCTGGGCATATTTTCATTTCCAATAATTAACTGAGGAGAACTTTCGATTGATGGAACCTAAAAAGTAAACAAAATAATTTTACAAGCTTCTATTCATATTCACTATGCCATTTACCTTTGTTGGGTTGCTAGTTTCAACATTATCATTATCTTCTTTAATATTTTCTTCCTCATGATTATTACTATTTTCTACATTTTCAAGTTCAGGTCTTAACAGCCCAGATGACATGCACTAAAAATTGAATTATTATAATTATTGTTCAATAATTATAAAATTTATATTTACCCCTTTTTTGTTTAAGTTTGAGCTTTTTGGAGATTTTCTTTTTTTGGGTATGTTTTCTTCCTCCTCCGATTCGCTGCTGCTACTGCTAGGCTGGTAATCCTTATCCGCGTCACTGTCGTCGCAAGGACTGTATACTCTTTCAATATGATCGTCTGTTTTTTCTTTCCTAGAAAGATCGCATACATTCTCTGCATCTTTGGATGAACATTGTTGTGTTTCTTCGGGTATTTTACAGAAATTCCTCAACCTTTGTAATGCAGCTTCTTTTTCACAGGCATTTTCAATCGTACTGTTAAAATACAAGCTTGTCTCATACTTAATGAACGGAAAAAGTGGCAATTCATCGACTGCCTAAAAAGTCAAGTTTTATTCGTTTTGTTAGAGTAATTCAATATGCTAGAGAAATTTTAGCAATGCACCTTTTAATAAGCAGAAACTCGGTACAGACACTTTTTGTCAAAAATTATCTCATCTTTTAAACTTACCACTGCTTTACGTTGTATTCTAAAATTACTTCGGGCTTCTTGCACTAAAAATTTTGTTCGAGAACTAAACGCCATTCCTCTCATTCGACGGTGCACTATTACACAGATTTCTGAAGAGCTGAATAATGAACATTGAACGCAAACAACATACTAAACCAATTTTACATTTATCATAACATTTTATTCAAAAATTAGGGGTGGTTTAAATCAACCTAGGTACCATAAACTTTATAGCTCTTGACCTGCACTGCTTCTTAAGTACGAAAATAAGCACGTACACACGTTGGTATTTATTATAGATAGAGGTTGACGATCTCATAGACAAAGTAGGAACCGACTAAGTACTATATCATAAATATCGATGTGAACGGAAATCCATTTGTTGTTCACTGTTTATATTAGACCATTGGGTTACAGGTACAGTGCAATAAAATACATCTGGCGATTCCTAAAATGTGTATCTGTTTACACCGGTAACAGTATCTTAATAGGTACAAAATGTTGTATGCCAAAAATGCATACTAAATCTACTTAGAATGTACTAAATTTAGTGCAATAAATTTGTATGATTGAATACTCGATTGTACTAACAGTCACAGCCTTGACTATACCATACCAAGTAACAAATTCAACGGTGTCGGCGTTATAAAGGTAAATTTTTGCTACCCGTATTAACAGTAAAACACAATAATTACGCTTAGTGTGATTTTCCATTAGGATTTTTTTTAAAGAGAAACCAAGTAACTGTGTTATTTCTAAACTATATTCGCTACTTACCCAAGTAAAAACACAGTAAAATCAATTACTTTGTTGCACTGTCAAAGCAATTTCTTTCAATTACCCATATCAAACACAGTAACTGCAACCAAATTTAGTTACTGTGTATTTCTGTGGGAAAAGGTAAAAATTATCTTTAAATGAAATGAAGCAATTACATTTACCACAAAGAAACACAGTAACTGTAAAGTAGTTACTGGGTTTTATAATGAGCATTTGCATTTACTGTGTTTTATAGTAGAACATTCAGTTCGG
Source organism: Pyrocoelia pectoralis (assembly GCA_036250285.1). Classification (NCBI taxonomy): domain Eukaryota; kingdom Metazoa; phylum Arthropoda; class Insecta; order Coleoptera; family Lampyridae; genus Pyrocoelia; species Pyrocoelia pectoralis. The sequence goes on from CM070075.1 coordinate 15,205,415, forward strand.
TGGAAACAGTTACTGTGTTTGAACACGACAAAATCTTGAAAGATATTGTCATTTTTGCCAGTTTTAAACGGGAATTATACGATACGTTACCCAGTAACTCCAAAAATTAGAAAACCTCATTTTTTCAGGAAATGTCAGTTACTGTGTTTTTTCATGGGACAGCCGAAGTAGCTTGGGGGAAGGAGCGGTGTCTTCTTTATTCACAGCGCCGAGCCCATCAAATGTTATTCTTGCCACTTGTTTAATTGAAGTAAGAGACACTTACGGCAGCTATCATACAGTACGTGCCTTGTTAGATTCAGGGTCTCAAATCAACATTATAACAAAGGGTTTACTCGATTTACTCCAATTACCCACGCATCAGGTTAGTTTACCCATAGCAGGAATTAATAATAATCTAACACATACAAACGTAAACACGATGATCGAAGTCAAAGCGAAATATTGTAACTTTTCCGTAAATCTTAATGTTTTTGTGTTAAACCGCATAACTGGTAATATACCTGCGAAATGTATAAATCCAAGCATTATTAACTTGCCGAAAAATTTACCGTTAGCGGATCCAGAGTTTTATAAGGCAAAGGAAATCGATTTGTTAATTGGCGCTCAAATGTTTTTCAAACTATTATGCATCGGACAAGTACGCACAAATCATAGCGGATTAATTCTGCAAAAATCAGTATTCGGTTGGTTACTTTCAGGGGAATTATCCTTATCCAGTACCAATAATTATTTCATCAATGCTGTAGCATCGTGCAATTTAATCACGTACAAAGAATTAAATAAAAATGTTGTAAAATTTTGGCAAATCGAGCAAATTCCAGAGCATCAGGTAAGGTCGCGCGAAGAAATGGAATGTGAGAAACATTTTGTGAACAATACACAACGGGATAGTACGGGGCGGTTTGTAGTTGAGTTACCTTGGAAATCGGATCCAAGTTTACTCGGGGAATCATTACAAATTGCTAAAAGACGTTTTTTAAATTTAGAGCGGAAGCTAACGCGAAATTCCGTTGCTAAAGGGGATTATAATTTATTTATGAAGGAATATTTAGACCTCGGTCACATGCAAGAAATAGGTTTACTAGATAATTGCAGTGACGATGGATATTTTTTACCTCATCACGCGGTTTATAAAGAAGAAAGCGTTACCTCAAGGGTTCGGGTTGTTTTCGATGGTTCTTGTAAAACAACTTCGGGAAGGTCATTGAACGAGTTATTAATGTTAGGGCCCGTACTACAAAACGATTTGTTTAGTATTTTATTAAAATTTCGATTACATAAATTTGTTATGACTGCGGACATTAGCAAAATGTATCGACAGATATTAATCTCGGAGAGGGATAGAAATTATCAAAAAATATTATACAGATTTGATACGACTGAGCCCATAAAAATTTTTGAACTGCAAACTTTGACGTATGGACTTCGACCATCATCATTTATTGCAACTCGTTGTCTAAAGGAACTTGCTTCCAAAGTGCAAGACAGTGATCCTTCACTTTACCGCATAATTTGTAACGATTTCTATATGGACGACTTGATTACAGGTTGTGACAATGAAAAGGAGCTTAGATCAATTCGTGATAAATTAATGAAATCATTAAATAGTGCCGGGTTTTTGTTGCGCAAATGGGCGTCCAATAGCGAAAGTATATTAAAGAACTTGCAGTCAAATAAAGAAAGGATAGTACTTGTAGGTGAAAATTCAGAAAGGTTAAAAACTTTAGGCATTTATTGGTCACCGGTAATTGATAAAATTCAATACAGCTGGAAATTTGATTTCAAGGGTGATAGAATAAGCAAACGGTATATTTTAAGTCAAATTGCTTCAATATTCGATCCACTAGGTCTGCTGGGACCAGTAGTACTTGTCGCGAAATTAATAATACAAGACTTATGGAAAATTAATAGTGGTTGGGATGAGTTTGTACCGTTAGATTTACAAACTAAATGGAGACACTTTTGTAACGGGTTGAATGAGTTATCTACGTTAGATGTACCTAGAAAACTGGTCTTTGATAAAAAATCAAGGTTAGAATTACACGGCTTTGCGGACGCAAGCGAGAGAGCTTACGGGGCTTGTGTGTTCCTTAGGGAAATAAGGGTAGATGGCAGAGTAAATTGTGGAATTTTTTGTGCCAAATCGCGAGTGGCACCGTTAAAAACATTGAGTCTGCCTCGTCTGGAATTGTGTGCAGCCTTGTTGTTAAATGATTTAATGCACAAGGTGTTAATGATTACAACGGATTTCAATATCTCATCGGTTAGTTATTATTCCGATTCCACGATTACGTTATCTTGGATTCATTCATGTCCTAGTAAATGGAAAGGTTTTGTTTCGCACCGAGTAGCTGAAATTCAATCCAAATCAAACGCAGCGTCATGGTATCACGTTAGCGGTAAAGAAAATCCCGCAGATATAATCTCTAGGGGATCTACTCCAATGGAAATTAGTTCCAATGAGTTGTGGTGGAAGGGACCATGCTTTCTGCATAACATAAATTTCAAACCAACACCCTTTAAACAAATCGATGGTGAAACAAGTCCAGAGGTTAAGGTTCTAGTTGCACAAAATACGGGATCGACCGAAATAATAAGGGAATTCGGAAATTATATTTTTTCAAAATTCTCTTCGTTTCCGAAACTGATTAGAATCACTGCTCTTTGCTTGAGATTTTATCACAATTGTAAAAATAAAACGCAAAAAACTTTGGGTGAAGTATCAATTGAAGAATTGAACAATGCGGAAAGGTCTTTAATAATGCTGGAACAAGGAATCAATTTCAAAGATGACATTGCAAATTTAGTGAAACTTAAGCCATTAAATTCAAAATCAAAAATTTTATGTTTAAGCCCATTTCTAGATCATGAAAATATATTACGTGTGGGTGGACGTTTGAAAAACTCTGATTTAAAATTTAATAGCAAACATCCCGTATTACTACCGAAGGGTCTATTGTGTGATTTATTAATTGAATATACTCATAAAGTATCATTACATAGTGGAACCCAAGGTACATTGGCGACTGTACGTCTGAAATATTGGCCAATTTCTGGCAAAAACCTAGTAAGGAAAATAATTAAGCGGTGTTTAATATGCTGCAAACACAACGCGCAACTGTGTAATCCAAAAATGGCTGATTTACCGTCAAGTAGGTCGACTGTTTCGCGACCCTTTTCAAAGATTGGTATTGATTTTTTTGGCCCCTTTTACGTAAAGGAGGGTTCTCGTAGATCGCGCAAAATAGTAAAGGTTTACGGTTGCGTATTCATTTGTATGGCAGTGAAAGCTGTCCATTGCGAATTGGTTGAACAACTGACGACGGAAGCATTTATAGCTTCGCTCAAGAGGTTTATTGCCAGACGTGGTTTACCTGAGGAAATATTTTGCGATAACGCTACAAATTTTGTGGGAGCAAAAAACGAAGTCCATGATATCTCTCAATTTTTAAAGGGGGATGACGTTCAAGGAAGTGTCTTTAAGGAATTAGCCACTCAAAATATTAAATGGAATTTTATTACTCCTCGAGCTCCCCACCAAGGTGGTTTGTGGGAGGCGGCCGTTAAATCTTTTAAACGCCACATTTATAAATTAGTTAGTAATGCGCACTTAACTTATTTAGAACTTTACACTCTCATAACTGAAGTCGAATGTACCCTAAACTCCCGACCTTTAACCCCACTTTCCACAGACCCAAACGATCTGACCTATTTGACACCTGGTCATTTCTTGGTTGGAGATTACATGAAGGCTCTACCTGAAGTCAATTTAATTCATGAGCCTCTTAATACCTTATCACGATGGCAGTACACGCAGTATCTACATTCTCAATTTTGGTCGAGATGGAGCAAAGATTATCTGCAAGAACTTCAAAGAAGGTCAAAATGGCAACTTTCGAAGGGTTCCGTAGTTTCAAGCGGTGACGTAGTTTTAATATCGGAAGATAATGTCCCGTCAAGACTATGGAAGATGGCAGTAGTTACCGCTGTACATCCTGGAGCTGATGGTATTGTAAGATCAGTCACTCTGAAAACGGCAAATGGGGTAGTGCAAAGGCCCGTAGTACGTATAAGTGTCCTGCCAGTGCATATGAATATGAACAGTGTTATGTGAATTTAGTGCATTGTAAACGAATATTGGTGTTTGTGTTTATAGTCACATTAGGATCACATTTTAGAATTGTTTGTATTTAGATTAGGTTTAATCTTGAATTGTTTGTATTTAGATTAGGTTTAAATCTTGAATTGTTTGTATTTAGATTAAGTGTACATTTTGAAATTATATAGTTGGATAATTTCAAGGGCGGCGGCTGTGTTAAGACGAGGGTTAATGGAACACGAGTTAAGTCGTGACGTTAAGTAAAGGAATGAGAAGGGGTCTTTTCAAGAGAACCCTGTTTTGTAAAGGTTTTGTATTTTCAGTAGAAGTAGTAAGTCTGCGTCGAGATGTCGACAAGTTAAAAGTAAACTATATTAAAAAACCAAGTTTATCTTTTATTTCATAATCATTTTCTCACCCGAGTGTGACTCAAAGACATGACGTGTTACAAGTGCGTATCGACGTCATAACAGTCAGTATGAAATAAAAAATTTTTTTAGCACAAATTGCAAGACAGATATAAAACACATGATTTTCAACAAAAATTGAATAATTTTTTTCATATCTAACGATATCTGCAATGAACTATGTCCTTTACAAATATGATTCTTAAATTGCTGAATATGTTTCGTTGTTTATTGTCGCTGTTTGAAGGACATAAGTAACATCTACGTCGTTTCCGTTGTTAAGGATTCACATTTTCATTGGGATATCTGTCAATCCCTGATTTTCAACATTTTCTGGTTCAAAATCATATTCTTCATCAGAATCATGAACAGAATCATCAGTTGGAGCTTCACTTATATCCCCATCATCATCAAGTAAAAATTGTTCTCTTACCTCTTCTTCAGTATAACGTTTTCCATTAATAACAATAAAATCCATCTCAAGAAAAAACTGACGTAACTGGTATCGTCGGGTCCGATCGGACCCCAAAATCATGAACTACAACCCTGTTAAGATCTCAGCGTTCTGCCAACATACGTGAACGTTCAAGATACTATTTGATGAGAAGTCACTGATCCGTGACCGCGTACGCACCGTTTCAGCCAAAATATCGCGGGAAATGCGAGGCGCCGGTCAGAACCGACCCGACGATACCGGCTAAGGGCTATAGGATTGATATGTTTCGATTACACGAAACATAGTTATAACCAACGTTGCTTGAAATTTAATTTCCTACAATTTTGGTATTAATCAATTATTTTCTAGGATCAATATTTTTCGATTAAGACCCGAAAAGAGACGGGGGTGCACCTAAATATTCTATTATATCGTTTATTATTGAGTTTTTCGTAGAAACGAAACTTGTTGAAAATTTAATTTGCTACAACTTTCATGTCGACTCTTTGTTGTAAGGTTCATATTTTTTCGATGGACGCTTACGATAAGGGGAAAGAGGGGTGTAAATGAACTGTATAACTTTTACAATGAAAAAAATGAAAATTTCTTTTTTGAAAGAAGTTCCAAATTTGAATTATGAAAGTTTGAAACGTTTAGCCTATAGTCCGGCCGAGGTTGGGCCGTCTGATTCTCCATCATGACTGTCTATGGCTTCGTCCAAAAGCTCAGGAGGATCGATGGTGACTCGTTCTGACGGTAGGCTTTCGTCACTATCGATGTCATCTTCATCGAGCAGCTCTCGAATTGCGAATTATGGTATAAGACTGAACATTTGAGTCCCGCTGTGCGACAACCACACATTTTTCCGCACCTCATTTTGCATTTGCACGAAATTACCTTCAGCAAAAAAATCTGGTGCTGGATCAGCAATTGTACCGACAGGTTCTAGTCCACGATTAGTTTTCTTCCAGCCAGTTTCATAGTTCATACTCCATCCACATTTGCACCTGCAGGTACGTCCTGTATGTATGTTGTTCCGTTGTTGCCGAAGAAAGTGGAAGCGTCGCAAAATTGAATCTGTTCCTCGTGGTTGATTTTGTGAAGTTCTTGAATCTCAGATCGTTTAGTGTTTTAACATTTTCACCGCCTTCAAACAATGAGATTAGAAAAAATTCCCCAGCTTGAGTCAAGTAATGTCTGTGAATGAAGAAAAATTCACTCTCTCTTTTCGGATCTTAATCGAAAAATATCGATCGTAGGGAAAAATTGTGATAATTCCAGACAACTTTGGTCATTTTTCGTGTAAAATTGAAAATAAACGAGTTATTCTATAAACAACAATTCGCCCTTAAATTTAAGATGGCGGATGACCTAACAGAGTGTGAATCCCGAAAACCAGAGGAACATTGCTGTTAAAAAATGTTTCCGTGTAAAATCCTAATTCGACTGAGCTACTCTCCAAGTCACGAATATTTGTCAACGTGCTCTAGTTATTGTGCTAACGAAGGGAAGTGTTCCTTACAAACGCTTAAGTTTATTTCTTTAGGTAACACCGTTATTAATTCCAGCGATTTTGGTTTTGTATCGGAAAAAAACATAATTTGGCACTGTCTGATTTAAATAAGTTATTTAATGACTTGTTTTTGAAAAACTAATTAAAAATTGACAAATTAATGCAACAAGAATATATTATAACAGTAATAATATCCAGTAATCAATCATACGTTATTATTTATTTATGTATAGTACCGGTTTGAATAATCATTATCGCTATAGTTCATCGCAGTCACCTACCTACTTAAAATGTTAACCTTGTAAGCAATGCCAGAATTCGCGGAAAATTGCTCGTCAAAGTAGCACCATTTTATCTGTGAATTCCCGCGGTATTTTACTAATTTTTATCGAGTGATGAATAAAAACTTAAGTCGATGATAGAACGTATGGCATGTAGGGTGCGGAGCGAGGGGTAAATAGTATAAAACGAGAAACAAAACGGGCACGTCAACATTATTGTTTTAAAACTGTAACGTGACACAGTCATCGCCATGGAAATTTTAAGTGTTGCATATCTAATCATATGTGCTTATCACGTAAGTATTTGTACAAATTTGGTTATGGTGATTCCTATCTACTAATTACTTTTCAGGCAATTCAAGCAGTTCCCATAGAACATAAACTTACGTTTTCTGATTTAAAATGCATACAAGATTTGAAACTCGACAAAAATTATATCGAATCAATTATTACAAATCAGTCTTCCAGATTTCATCCCGAAGATGATCTCAAATTTAATGAATATTTTCACTGTCACTGGAAAGTACGAGGTATGCAAAATGAAGATGGTACCGTAAATTTTGGTAAAATCGTTGAAACCATTCAACGTATACCTCGGAAGTGTTTTGACAAAAAATACAATGACGATACTCCAGTTGGGTTAGAAATTGCCACAGTTGCAGTCGAAAATTGTAAAAACATTCCTAAAGGTGAGTCCCATGGCCAAACTGCAGTCAAAGTGCATAACTGCATTGGAAAACGTCTCATCGAATTAATTAAAAAGAGAAAATAGGTGTTGGTTACCTATAAAATATTTATTAATACAAAAATGTACAATATTTTTTCCTTTATGTTGTTTGTTTACTTGTTAATTAATTTCGGTTGTCCTCAATTGCTTTAGTTCCAGTGAGAATAGTTATATAGAGGAAATGTAGATTCTTTTATTGATTATTATTGATCCTGGTTTTTAAATAAATATACATAGCTGATAACATTAGTAAGTGTATTCAACCTAACCTTAGATTAATTATATTTTTATTTCGTGATTGTAATCTTAAGATAAAAATGATTATCCTCACTACTTTTAATGAAAATATTATTTATTTAAACAGTTTATTTGAAGTTATTCCGTTGTTCAAAGAAGCTTCTCTTGTGTGTATTTTGAATTACGGATTCCTCTGTGGTTGCTGTTACGCTGAATATAGTTAAAAAGTGGAAGAAAATGTGATTTGCTCTGCTGGAGCTGGAATTGCTGGAGCTGGAATTGCTGGAACTGGAGTTGCTGGAATTAAAACTGATTGCTTTTCTTGAGGAGTAATTGGAATAATCAAGAAATTGTCAACCGGAGTTCTTTCCTTTGATGATGGAAGTATGACAGACTTTCTAATTTGATTTTGATGACGGCACATAATCCTACCATTGTCAGCTTTGACTTTGTACATCATTTGTCCAAGACTTTCCATGATAGTTCCTTGTAACCAACGATCACCTCGACTTGAATAATTTTTGCAATAAACACGATCATTGACTTCAAATTTTGCTCTTCGTTTACTTTGAGATGTTGCACGGAAGACAGCCTCGAACTCAGTTGTCAATTACGAAACCTATTGAGCACAAATTAGGCGTTGTGCGGTAAGCAAAAAGGAATTTGTCCAAGGCATAAGTTTATGATTATGGTATGGGTCGCCATTTGTTGTGAGGCACACACCTTCCGAGATGCTCGTTAACTGTTGTCAGATACATTGATGACATTCCTCAAGATTTTGTTGTTCCTTATGTTGGATTTATTGGAAATTGGTTTCTTCTGATGCATGATAATGTCCGATGCGGACATCCGCTACTTGATTTTAGGCATGCCAAGGAGGATACAGGCAGTAATTCGAGTACGTGGGGGCAACACCCGATATTAACAATGCGGCTCTCCAGTTTTTGCTCGGAAGTCGTTTCAGTTTTGATTAATGTAAGGTAGTTTTGCCACAACACCAATATGTGCTTTTTCGTAATCTTTTTTTAAATTTTTAATTTGTTAAGTATGTATTTAAACAAAGGTTCAATTGTTGTTAAAAAATACTTAAAACATGTTGTTTTGTTTTTGTCTAAGATATTGTAATAATAAAACATCACAAACAATTAAAATTTAAAGTTTGTTTAAAAAATTCGTTACACTGGAAAGCGCGTGTGCAATATGAAGACCGGGTAAAATCGTTCTAGTGGCTAGTGCAGCAGCTGTCCGCTATGCAGTTTGACGCAGCACACGAAGCCGTCTATGGATTAGGTAGATATCGCACCGAAGAGGAGTGCAATGAACTTGCAAAAAAGTACGGTCGCGGTATAAAAGTATGTGAACAGTTTTTAAAAGGAAAAAGTTGCTTATTGTGCCTTATTTGCAAACTAAGTGCGGATAATTTGGAAGAACATGTTAACGATTTGAAGCAATGGGAAACACAAGATTCCAGTGATGAAGAAAGTGAAGAGTCGAGTGAGGAAGAAGAGCCTGAGGTGCTTGCTGAAAACGTTCGTTAGGTGTGAGGAAGACGCGTTTAAAAGTTGGTTGTTTTTTGGAAAAGTATATTGTTTAAGACTGGTTAGGGTATATAGGACTGCCTAACATGCCTGTAATAAATATATAAAGGGGGAATGTTACAAATGCTTTAAAATACAAATGCGTTGTTTAGGACTACATACGTTTATAAAATGAATCATGTGAGGTTTGATGAGTCTAAAAATAAAATGTATATAATGCGAGTTTGGTCTTTTTATAAAAGTTAAAGTAAAAATGTATAGCGTACCATTATTACTATTTAGAATCTCTTCACGTTTTCTCAATGCATCATCAATTTGAGTATTAGTCAGTTTTAGTAAAATAACTTTGGACTTACGAAGGAAGTCAGTACAAATGTGATGTTTAGGACTACATACGTTTGTAAAATGAATCATGTGAGGTTTGATGAGTCTAAAAATAAAATGTATATAATGCGAGTTTGGTCTTTTGCGTATAAGGAGGCGAGAAAGGGGCCGTGGGAGACAGCTGCTCTGGATCGGCATCGATTCAAATGTAGAATTGAACGCACCGCCGCTGTTTTGCAGCATATCCTATGTAAAGAACATCGTAGTAAAATGTATAATTTATTGTATGATAACGAATAAAGTTATTGCATTACATGAGTATTATAGATATAAAAAACATTAGATAAAGCGCAATGACAAGGTGAGCGTAAATGATAATAGCACTTAGAATCTAGCATAGGTAGAGCAGGTTCTTCTTCTACTTCAATTACTTTTTGGGATAGCGCTTTTCGGATTAAATCGGCCTTTTCTTTACCTTTGACGTATACATCTTCCGATGGCGATATCAGTCGGCGAAGAATAAGTGGGAATAAGTGTGGGGCTGTATGTCCGTCTTCCCATTTAATTCCATGGTGGTTATGAGTTAACCACGTAGCTTGCCGTTGGAACTCGGTATCTAACTGATGCCAGGGAAATGGCGGTTCAAAAACAAAATGTGCAACTTGCGTTCCATTATATATGGCAAGTTCTTTTGGTGAAATTACGTGCTTGGAAGTTTTAAAGCCTTGCACGTCAACTACAACCACCATTGTATATACTGAGCGAGCGGCCTTAGGTGCTTGTTGAAAACGTTCAGTATATTGTGTAAGACCTGTAATACATGTATAAATGTATAAAGGGGAAATGTTACAAATGCTTTAAAAGACAAAGGCGTTGTTTAGGACTACATAAGTTTATAAAATGAATAATAATATGCAATGAATAATATAATATGCAATGAAAGATGTGTTTACGTATAGTCGGTATGTAAATTAGATTAAATGTGATCGTTATAAAAACAAGTCTACATAATAATTAGATGATGCAATTAAAGATGTGTTTACGTATAGTCGGTATGTAAATTAGATTAAATGTGATCGTTATAAAAACAAGTCTGCGAATGCAAGAAATTAGCATGTATGGAAAAACACCTAAGATGCGGTACCTACCTAATTCATCTATACGTATGGTTACATGAAGGTAATGTGCATGTACTCCAAAAGCAAAGACTTGCTGGAATAAATGGTTTTACTTACTATATGCGGCAGGCTTCGTGGTGGCAGACAGACAGGTGAGCAGATACTCTGATTCAAGTGTAAAATAAAAGTGCCTTTATACAGATCCCTCTGATGGAGGAAAATCTAAAAGGAGGTTGGAGGGAAAACCTAAAAGGGTGTTGTTGTACGGAAAATTACCCAATAAAAACCGTGTCCAAATGTCGCGGGTGGTTTACATGTAAAAAAAAATATATGAAACAGGCGGTGGCTAGTCCGCTGGTCGAACTTGAAAGTCAAGGGAGTCAAGGGGGGCCTAGTCTGCATACAATCAGGATGCGAATACATGTCTAGACTGCAACTGAAGTGGGGTTAAGTGCATCAGGTGTTGGTATAAACGGATGTGTGAACTAGTCGAACTTGAAAGTCGAGGGAGTCAAGGGGGGCCTAGTCTGCATACAAGCAGGATGCGAATACATGTCTAGACTGCAACTGAAGTGGGGTAAAGTGCATCAGGTGTTGGTATAAACGGATGTGTGAAAATACATGTAAGGTCAGTCGTTATGCCTGTTACCATATTACAGAACATTGTTATCATTCCAGGTCGCGTAAACAGTGAAGGGGTAGAAAACGATACAGTGGGCGCTGCACAGGCCTGGGAAGATCAGGTGAGAGACAACGATACAGTGGAGGTTGTACAGGACAGTGAATCCTGCGAGAGAGAGCGTTCCTGTGGTAGTAGTGCCAGAACTGGAAGGTAGATCGTTACAGGAGCTTGAAACTCAATTAATAGAGGACGTATGCAGCGACCCGCTGTGGCCTCCGTTCGATTGGTCAATTGCGCAAGAAATATTGGAGGAAGCATCTTTAGAGGTGAGTAAAGAAGCGTTACCCGTAGAAGAGGAAGGTGAAGAAGACTATATACTTCCGGCCGATTTCGACCTATCCGTCGCTAGGGAAGTATCGCGAGTCGTAGGCTGTCCCGGTTCTTCAAGGTATTGTCAACTCAAAGGAGGACAAGTTATTGTCAACTTGAGTGGTACGAAAAACAAGTGAATGAGTTGATGCAGAGGAGGAGCAAATTATTAGACGATATTAAAGGGTTTGCAAAGTACGCAGTGTAAGGAACCAAACATGTTCAATTGTACTCAGTGTGCTAAGACATTTACGCTAAAAGCAAATTTAAAGCGTCATGTAAGCAAAAGTTGTAGAGGTAGGGAACTATTGGCTATTATTTCTATGTACATTATTTTTTTGTTGTAGGTGGGCCCTCTATGTCTAAAAGATCAAGAGGAGTTCAGAAATATTGCGATGATTGTTCGGAACACGTTCCTGATTATACTGCGCACTTACGAAGTACTAAACATAAAAACAATTGTTTATCTACGTCTGTAGGAGGCATACAAGAACTTAAATCGGCATTTAAATGTAGGATAGTTAGCTATCGCGTGACTGCCGACTGCCAATTCATAAATTTAATAGAGTTTATGGCATCATTGGCAGGGCCAATTAAGAAAGTAGTTAGTCATCAGCTAGAAGTACTGGGTTGTGTTAAAGTTAATTGTGACTTGTACGGTTACTTCATTCTCGAGGCCAAAGAAAAAGGAGAAATCAAAGCGTTTAACACCCGGAACCACGTCCTCACCATAAGTTCCGACTTATCCAAGTGGCTTGAGGACGTCACATCCAGTTTTGATGTACAGGCTAGTTCGTTTCAAGAGAAAGATTCGGGTAGGGGTTTGAATGCGTACACCACGTTTTTACATACTTTGTATTGTAGGATGGGCTCTGCAACATTGGCTATTTATTGAAGTTAACATAAATAAGAATTCCCCGTTACGGGGCTCTACGTACATACCGACACCTCCATCTATCGCTCGAAAACGAGCTATAGTAAACGTAAAGAACACGGACGTAGCGTGCTTCGGATGGGCGATAATGTCAGCCATTGATACGCCGACTGGTCACGTGGAGCTACGGTCTTCCTACCGTCACTATTCGGAGCTGTTCAATTTTGAAGGGATTGCCTTCCCCGTAAAACTAGATGCCATTGTGAAATTTGAAGAGAGGAACCCGCTGTCAATAAACGTGTATGGATTGGAAGAAGAGTGGAAAGGGGGTAAAGTAGTATATAAAACAGTTGGCCCCCTCCACTACACACAAAACAAAAAGACGGTTCATGTAAATCTATTATATTTAACAAATTTAGAGGGTAACAGCCATTATTGCTGGATACGCGACATGTCTAAATTAGTATCTATGCAACTATCTAAGCATAATGGAGTAATTTATTTATGTGACGGATGTCTACAGTATTTTCCTTCAAGCGAAAGACTGTGGCGTCATTCTGTATTTGATTGCAATTATGTTAGCACGCTGGTACCTACTACTGAATCTATTATTACAAAATGGGGGCAGCCATCATTTCAAAATTTACTTAAATTTGATAATTACCAAAACAAAATAAAACACCCATTTGTCGTGTACGCTGATTTTGAATCTTTGCTAAAACCTATTGAAGGCCCACAACCGAATCCACTATTTCCATTTACAACTCAAACAGTTGAGCACGAGCCGTATTCGTTTGCGTATTACATCAAATGTTCCTTCGATGATAGGTTTTCGAAATTCCGGACGTTTAGGGGTCAGAATGCCTCAAGACAGTTTGTTAGCATGTTAGAAAACGATATTAAAACATTATACGATCAAAACTTTAAGAACAGTAAGCCATTACCAATATTGACAGCAGAAGAGAAGACAAAAATTGATAATGCGATCCTTTGTTGGATATGTGAGAAACCTTTACAGGATGTGCGTGTCGTTGACCACGATCATTTAACTGGAATGATCCGCGGTGCAGCACATCCTGCGTGTAATTTGCAGATTCAAAATCCAAACGTTATCCCCATTTTTTTCCATAATTTAACAGGGTACGATAGCCACCTGTTTGTTAAATCTCTTGCCCTGGAACAAGAAAACATTGACGTTATTGGTTGTAACAAAGAAAAATATATTTCGTTCACTAAACATATTTGCGTCGATCGGATTGTCGAAAATGGTGTACCAAAAAACATAATGTGGCGAATGCGGTTTATTGATAGTTTCCGTTTTCTACCTAGCGCCTTAAATACGCTTGCAAACAATTTAAGTGACAGTCAATGTGTCGAAATTAAAAACATGTTTGGAACAGGGGGCGGATTTGAATTAATTCGACAAAAAGGTGTCTTCCCGTATTCTTTTGTAGATGCACTTGATAAGCTAGACGTTACTAAATTGCCGCAAAAAGACGACTTCTTTGATAAATTACACAAAAAAGAGATTAGCGATGATGAATACAATCGTGCTCAAGAAGTTTGGAATGTGTTTAATTGTAAAACATTAGGAGAGTATTCGGATATTTATTTAAAATCTGACGTACTGTTGTTAGCAGATATATTTGAAAATTATAGGGAAAAGTGTTTGCATAATTATGAAGTGGATCCGGCTCATTATTTCACAGCCCCCGGTCTTAGTTGGGATGCTATGTTAAAAAAAACGGGCGTAGAATTAGAATTATTGACGGATATTGATATGCTTCATTTCTTTAAAGGTGGAGTGCGTGGGGGTGTGAGTACTTGCACGCAACGGACAGCAATAGCTAATAATAAATTTCTTCCTAATTACGATCCTTCCAAACCAACTTCTTTTATCATTTACCTCGATGCATGCAATCTCTACGGCCATTCGCAATGTCAATATCTTCCACAGGGCGACTTTGTGTGGCTCACAGAGGAGGAAATGCAAAATTTTAATGTTCTCGATGTATCAGACGAATCAAAGACCGGGTATGCTTTAGAGGTGGATTTAGAGTATCCACAACATTTACACGATTTACATAATGATATGCCGTTCTGTCCAGAATCTATAATACCCCCGCATTCAAAAAATCCAAAACTTATTCCAAATTTAAATAATAAAGAAAAATACGTTATTCACTATAGGGCTCTAAAGCAATGTTTAGAGCATGGGTTAATTTTGAGGAAACTTCACCGCGGGATTAAATTTACACAATCGCCGTGGTTAAAAACTTACATCGATGTAAATACCCAAATTCGTAATAGCGAAACAACTGAATCAGGTCGTGATGTTGCGAAGACCATGAACAACAGCATATTTGGCAAAACCATGGAAAATATTGACAAGCGAGTGGACATTAAGCTTGTGAGTCACTGGGAGAGGGTTGGTAAAAAACTTGGAGCGGAAGGATATATATCAAAGCAAAATTTTAAAAATCTGGCGGTGTTTTGTGAAAATCTGGTTGGAATTGAAATGTCTAAAGTTTCAGTCACGTATGACAAACCGGTGTATGTAGGTTTTTCAATTTTAGATCTATCAAAAACAGTCATGTATGAGTTTTTTTATGATTTTCTAAAACCAATCTATCAGGACAAAGTATCGTTGTTATATACAGATACCGATTCCCTTATACATATTAGACATTTATACTGACAACTTTTATGAGGATATGAAAGTACATTTGGACCGATTTGATACATCAAAATTCCCACTTGACAATGTTCACGGTATCCCCCGTAATATCTCAGTGGTAGGTAGGATGAAAGATGAATATTCCGGTGTTCCCATCTCTAGCTTTTATGGCGCGGGTGCGAAGTCATATTGTGTAAATATAGGCGGTCGTGTTGATAAAAAGGCTAAGGGTGTGAAAAAATATGTTATAAAAAAAGACTTGAATGAGAGTGATTATAAACGGATTGTCGAAGAAGGTGGGGTTATCATTAAGGAAATGAGCGGTTTTCGATCTTATTTACACAATATGTACACCGAAATGAAAAATAAGATAGCACTATCATCCGCGGATGATAAACGGTACATTATTCCTGGGACATATCGAACTCTCGCATGGGGGCATAAGGATATTCAAGCAACGCAAGAGTTGAACAAATTAATTAATGCGTTTTCATAAATTTGTATTCAAAAATTATAATATGTTTACAATAAATATATAACTTAATTGGTCGTATGAGTAATTGGCATGCATCCACAAATACAGTAGGTCTTGTTCGTTTCCAGAGTGTCTAGACCCGACACGCGATGTAGTAGTTGGGCGTATTTACAACATGGAGACCAGCGGAGATGCTCGGCTAGAGGAACATCGCTTTTAACCCATTTACCAATGCGCACGTTGCAGTAAAAGCATTTCACTGTATCGTCAATGTGTGTATACACAAAGCCTGCATTTGCGAGAGAAACTGGAGACAGCACCCCTCGCCATGTACCATATGTTAGCAGGCGGTTGGCGAAGATGTTGTAGTCAGGAATTCCGTCGTCTAAACACATTATAGAAGGTCCTTATTTGATATCCACGAATTGTGCGAACTGTCAAAGCCTAACCACCTCACAAACGATTTTTGTCCCTTCCTTCGTATTATTCGCTCCACCAAATGAATGTCAGGAGACTTTGCAGACTGAAGCTCTTGCTCGTAAAATCGTCCTTTTATTTCAAGTTTCCCACTGTCCTCAAGAATGTACGTAGTTGGATTTGAATGTTTCACTTTAGCAACAGTAAACACCTCGTATGTCCAATTTGGAGTATAACCTTTCGTAAACACAGTTCTATATTTACTAATTCTTACAAAATCGCCTACTTTAAATTTCGGCGGTTTAGGATCGACCGTTTTCATGCGATTGTAAGCTGCTTTTAAAATAGTTCCAGAGTTTCCATTGTTAATATCAACTGGCCTATAGCCAGTAGTGCTGTGTTTTGTAGAATTGTACTTGTCAAGTATTTGCGGTAATAACGTCAACCACTTGTAGGACCCCTGCAAACTAAATGCTTTCCACATCAGTCCTTTTAGGGTTCGATTTACACGTTCAACTATGGAACTTTTTAGGTTTGAATAACTGCTGTAGTGATTGATATTGAATTTTTTCACTACATTACTAAACTCTTTATTATAGAATTCTTTACCCATGTCCGTTTGTAGATTTTTAGGTGACTTTTTAAGTCCGGACAATAGTTTACTCATAGCATCCGCTACGAGTTTTCCGTTTTTGCGTTTTATCGGATACGCCCACACGAATTTAGAAAATGCGTTTATCACTACTAAAATATAACGAAACCCTTTATTTATTCGAGCATTATGGTAGCATTTCCACTAGATCAGCTTGAAATAAGTCATGTAGACCTTTTATTACCACAGATCGTCGTGGAAAGGTCTTTCTTGCCGGTTTATGTAATTCGTCCACCAGCTGTACTTTACTCATCTCTTAAGTTTGGATTCTAATGCGGCGGTCAAAGAGAAAAGCACATTTGCAGCACCTTCAGGATACGATGCGGTAATGACATCGTTTCTTTTTAATGTTAGCCCCCTCACTTTTGATGAATCCGAGTAAGTCGTCTCATTTATAGTTACTGTACTATTCTGCGGCATCCACTCACACTGTACAATGGTACCTTCCGTGAGAGGAAATTTATAGCTCGTATTGTTTTCTGTATTAAAAAGGGTAAAGACGGGCGCATTATCACTCATGATTCCAAGTATATTAAAATAGTACTCATACGTATAAGTTGCGGGATCATGTACAGTGCGGTGTACGTGGATGTGTCGTCCAAATTTGTCGAGAGTCATCGTTAGAATGAACCAACAGGTGATAAGCAGTAAAGATTTATTCCCCCTTCAATGATACATGCAATACAGCTTCAAACACGAAGTTTCTGCGTGTTCGAAGTGAGCAATGTGCCGATATAAGATCGTTCAATGTTAACACGTGCCCCATCAATAAGGTCGGATCTGTGTAGCTCTTACCCGCTATATGGACTATACTTTCAGAGGGATCCCACCTACATCGGTCAATTATCGCTTTCTTCATAGGGAATAAGTAGAACTGATTTTTTCCCCATAAATGTGAATTCTTTTGTTAAAGCGCGTCTTATATCCTCCAACGCTGAAAGGTAGTTCAAGTGTCAGACTCATAATTGTACTGTCTACAACTAGCCGCGTTTCTCATTGTATTATTCTAGAATGGCGTAACTCTTCGATTATATACACAATTTCATTAGTATTCGCCGTATTTCCAGCAGATTTGGATCCCAATAACACCCTCAACCAATCCACCAACTTGTTTGGATTATTCCAAGGAACAAACTCTATTTTTTTATTGTTTAGGCGCAGCGTTGGCAACGACACACCCTCTCCACGTTTTGATGAAGCACGGGGTCTATAACGCGACCCCATTGTTGCACCCGTTTGTAAAAGAGGTTTAATAATGTTGACATATTTAGATTGGCCGCTCCCCTGAATTTGAGAGGTTGCCTCATAATTTCGACGTGCCGCATTAGTCCGTCCTATAATATCACGGTAAGCTTTAGTATCACGAGTTTGATAATCAATGGGGTTTCTTTTAAAGAGCAGTTCGTATAAACCCGGTGTTCCCTTGTATGTAAATTTGTCTCCCGTAGGTGGTATGATAACAATATCTTCGTCCTTGAAATCTAATTCAGAATTTCCAACATAGAATTTATTTAATGTTGGATCATAGCGAACTCCATATCTATGATCATACTCGTTATTGATATCCCTAAAGATTCCCTCTACGTATATTTTTGGTAATCATTGGTATTGGTTCAGGTACTCCTCCTCCTCCTCAAATGCTGGACTCGTCCCTATATCTTCTAATTCCTCACGCAATTCGTCCAACGTGGGAAGATTTGCTTCATCTGGTGTAGAATCTCCATACTCATCGACGTCCTCTAAAATACTTGGTTCATTTATAGAAAACAGGTTTCTTGCCACATTGCGAGGAGTCGAAGTTTGTGGAAGCACATGCTTCCGAATAGGGGAATCAGCTCTATCGCTGGAAGGTTCAACTTTTGCAATGTGGTCACCTTTAACGTTGTTAACTTTAGCGCTGCTTATAAATTCTTTTAACGGCTGTGTAAGTGGCTGAAATTGTTGCTCCACCACGCGTTGAATAGCCGCAGAGTCCTGTTTTAAACTGTCATACTTTCGTTTGATAGATTTGCGGGCCATCAACAGATCTTGTAACAGACGGTTGTCCATATTGACTACGGAAAGCGAGGTATGATGTAGGTATTTATAGTGCTATATAACAATCGAAGCCCATCCTATAGCGACCACCGTTAAGATTACTTCCTTTATCGACTACCAGAAATCCATGCTTTTGACTCCAACAATGATAACAGATTTCTTTAAAACGGTCAAAAGACATGTCTGCATTGACATGATCGTCATAGACGTGTTTTAGATTGGTGTAATCTTGTCGAAATAAAATGATTAAGTTCGCGTTATCACGTATAAGCTGCTTGGGAATAGACGAGTACGTTTGACATAGATAAAAGCAGTCGTTATTCTGATGTCTGCCGAAACAGAAATGTTCCCGAATTTCGTTTTGTTTATGACACGCCACGTCGTCAAATATCATAACTGAATTTTTGCGTGAAAGGTTAGGGGGTATTACATCGGTACTATCATCATATTCATAAAATCCGATGCCATCTATTGACGACAAGAGTTTACGTAGGTACTCGTATTTCGGTTGATATAGGGACTTACTGTACACATACACGTTTTCAAAGCGCAAACCGTTTGGATGTTCTATTAACGCTATCATAACATTGGTTTTACCACATCCAGAAGGTCCTACGATTATACCTCGCCTACATCCGCCTTTTAAAAGGTGGCTGTGCTTCGAAAACTGAACATCAGTAGAATATGAATCATAATTTTTTACAGGTAATTGAATAACCTGCGGAATAATGCGAATCGCGGTCATTGTAGAACTGGCACATCGAGTTTTAATTCGTCATATATAAGTGGGTGGAGGAGGGGTATATAGTCTAACCTCGTGTGCATAAGACGTATAGCACAACGAGAGCTCACCGAAGTAACACGTAGTAAAGGTTAATGAAGGTGTATTCTCAACAACAAAAAAACAATCGAAAAGGTAAAGGATTGTTAAACACACTTATAAATAAATTACCCGTGGAACTGCATTTGCCCGGATACCGATTTGTGGCCCAGGAACACGCCTAAGCAAGCGGCTTGAGCGTGGCGATAAAGGTATAAATCCTTTGGACGAAGCCTGCAAAGAACACGACATTGCGTATTCACACTCTAAGGAGTTAAGCGACCGCCATAAAGCGGACAAGATCCTGCAAGAGAAAGCTTGGACTAGATTTCGCTCCTCAGACGCCAGTTTTGGCGAGAAGGCGGCTGCACTTACCGTCGCCGGTGCCATGAAAGGAAAGAGAACTTTTGGCATGGGGACAAAACGACGTCAGCGCAATACCCCTATTACGTTTAATACGGCAATCAAATTAGCAAAAAAACGCATCGGTGGTAAAATACATTCAAATTTACAAACAACCGTTCGACAAGCTCTAACAGCATTAAAGAAAAAGAAGATACGTTTTCCTAAACAACGAATTTTACCTCTTCCTAAAACAGGAGGGTTTCTACCCCTCATTCCGCTATTTGCGGCATTAGGAGCACTCGGATCATTAGGTGGAGGTGCGGCAGCTATAGCGAAAGCGGTAAACTCCGCAAAAGATGCCAACAAAATGTTAGAAGAAACGAAACGGCACAATCAGGCAATGGAAGCCTCCACCATAGGAAAGGGGCTCTATTTGAAACCATACAAAAAGGGATTAGGACTATATTTAAATCCATATCAAAAAAACTTCCATTGAAGCTACCACAGCGCGCATTAACCGACATTGAACTGACCACATACGTCAAAATGCTGAAAATACCGCATTTTAGAGGAATTTATATGCGTAATAGCTTACCGCGTCAAGTACGCTTCAACGAATGCGGTATCATCAACTTAGACGATAAGATAAACGAGGGTACGCATTGGACCGCATACATCAAACGGGGTAGGCGGGTCTTGTATTTTGACAGTATTGGTCACGTGAAACCTCCACTCGAACTAGTTCATTATTTTCGCGGAGATAGTAGCAGAAACACAATCGATTACAATTACGATCAATTACAAGCACTAAATACTTCTAATTGTGGTCATTTAGTGCTACGATTTTTATACAATAACACATAACGAAATGGCTCAGTTGCAGTCAATATGTCGTACACGTTTTCCTTCACTGGAATGAAATCTGTATTAACGGCAGATTTTAATCCTCCCATATTTCTCCATAGTGACGAAGAATTCGTTTTGGGATTAATAAATTTCGAAACGTACAACACGATACAAAACATAACATCTGCTAACAACCGGTTAAAGGTTGGAAGTACAGTAATTGAAATTCCGCACGGTTGTTATGAAGTGGACGACTTGAATAAATACATAAGTACCGAAGTTGCCAAATTTGGAGCATACGTAGACTTGCGTGCTAACAACAATACGCTTAGGGCAACCATTAAGGCAACACAAGAAATAGATTTTACAATTCCCAATTCAATCGGATCACTCTTGGGGTTTGAAAAAAAGGTTCTCACTCCGAAAATTACACATACGGCAACATTTCCTGTTGATATTTTACACATTAACTCTTTGCTAATCGAATGCAATATTACAACGGGCAACTATAAGAACGGTTATTTATTTGCCAATTAATGTTACCACTATTTCCAACATAACCCTTAAAATTATCGATCAGGACGGGAATATTGTGTCTTTCAACGGAGAAGTAATCACGATAGGATTGCACCTTAAAAAAGCACATCATGGTGAAGCGTTATAACCAGTGTACGTGTAAGCATGAACAGAATAAAAAGTCTAAGCCGTCGCGATCAAAGATTAGTAACCCTCGAACTATCAAACCGTTAACGCCCGTTAACAAAGAATATTTGAGGTCTCTCGGTTTTACAGTCTTGCCATGAATATATTAGATGTTAACGAAAAAGTGTTCACGGATAACAGCATAATAAATTACGAATACCACACTTATCAACCTTACACTAATCGATTTGTGAATAATGATGAAATTAGAATCCCAATAGAAGAAGATATGTGCACTCTTCCCTCCCAAAGTCATCTCTATATCGAAGGAAAGCTAACACGGCAAGATGGTACCGCATCGCTCACCGCAAAATTTGTAAATAATGGAATAGCGTTTCTCTTTAGTGAAATTCGCTACGAAATAAACGGGATAGTAGTGGACTCAACAAGTAAAGTTGGATTGTCTTCGACAATGAAAGCATTAGTCTCGTTAACTCCCAATGACAGTGCACGATATCAAAACTCTGGATGGTTTCCGACCGCTAATAATGCGACTGCAAACGCGACCGGGCGTTTTAACGTGTGCATACCGTTACAAATGCTTTTGGGGTTTGCCGAGGATTATCGAAAAGTTGTATTAAACATACGCCAGGAACTTGTGCTAATACGGAGCAATACAGATCAAGATGCCGTAATATCCCCAAATGCCGACGAGGCGCTTAAAGTTGACATCGAGAAGATATATTATCATACCAGCTCTGGCAGAAGAATTAGCTTTAACAAAATATATCGATAAAAATTCTGAGACTCAGATAGCGTTTAGAAGCTGAGAAACGCACCTATACCCAGCTCTTCCACAAACAGATAAGCACACATGGGTAATAAAGACGGCTACTAGTTTGGAAACACCTCGCTATCTCATTATCGGTTTTCAAACGGATAGGGATGGAAAAGTTGATCAAGATGCGAGCAAATTTGATCACTGTGATATTAAGAACGTTCGCGTTTTTCTCAATACGGAACGTTATCCGTACGATAATTTAAACATCAATTATGGAAATAATCGATATGCTACTCTGTACGAAATGTATGCAAAGTTTCAATCGTCTTACTACGACACCGAAAATCGTCCTTTATTTACACCGCAACAATTTAAAGAGTCAGCCCCGTTGATCGTGGTCGATTGTTCAAATCAAAAGGAAGGTTTAAATTCCAAATCAGTGGTACTGCGAGTAGAATTTGAAACAAATTCTAACATAGCAAATAATACTACAGCATATTGTTTAATTCTGCACGATCGTGTATTTACATATAACGCCTTGAGCAAGGTAGTAAGGCAGCTATAACTTAAATGCTCAGAGAACGCTCGCTCAGTTCACGCAATGGTGGTTGTAGTTGACGTGCAAGGCTTTAAAACTTCCAAGCGCGTAATTTCACCAAAAGAACTTGCTATATATAATGGAACGCAAGTTGCACATTTTGTTTTTAAACCGCCATTTCCATGGAATAATTTAGATACCGAGTTCCAACGGCAAGCTACGTGGTTAACTCATAACCACCATGGAATTAAATGGGAAGACGGACATACAGCCCCACACTTATTCCCACTTATTCTTCGCCGACTGATATCGCCATCGGAAGATGTATACGTCAAAGGTAAAGAAAAGGCCGATTTAATCCGAAAAGCGCTATCCCAAAAAGTAATTGAAGTAGAAGAAGAACCTGCTCTACCTATGCTAGATTCTAAGTGCTATTATCATTTACGCTCACCTTGTCATTGCGCTTTATCTAATGTTTTTTATATCTATAATACTCATGTAATGCAATAACTTTATTCGTTATCATACAATAAATTATACATTTTACTACGATGTTCTTTACATAGGATATGCTGCAAAACAGCGGCGGTGCGTTCAATTCTACATTTGAATCGATGCCGATCCAGAGCAGCTGTCTCCCACGGCCCCTTTCTCGCCTCCTTATACGCAAAAGACCAAACTCGCATTATATACATTTTATTACTCATCAAACCTCACATGATTCATTTTATAAACGTATGTAGTTCTAAACAACACATTTGTGAGAAGCGGGCGAGAGAACGTAAGGATGCTCTGTATATGCTCTCGTCCATAAGCAAGCTGGCGACATTCATCCCATACGCTCTCCCTCATACTGCTGGCCCCGCTACGTCATTTGTTTTCATCCCGAATCCCTCTCCCCCATACACTTTATCCTGATTCGCTCTCATCCATATACTTTATCCCGCTTCGCTCTCATCCATATACTTTATCCCGATTCGCTCTCATCCATATATTGTGACGCCATTTGTTTTCATCCCGATTCGTTCTCATCCATATACTTTATCCCGATTCGCTCTCATCCATATATTGTGACGTCATTTGTTTTCATCCCGATTCGTTCTCATCCATATACTTTATCCCGATTCGCTCTCATCCATATATTGTGACGTCATTTGTTTTCATCCCGAACCCCTCTCATCCATATATTGTGACGTCATTTGTTTTCATCCCGAATCCCTCTGATTTTTTCTCTACTTACAGAAACAGATTTAAATTGCATATCAAAAAAAGTTAAATGAGGCCACGGATCAAGTCCAAAACGGCCTCCATTTTGTATTTAATACAAAGAAAAATTACACAGTTAATCACCTTTTTTTTTATTTTTTTATATATTTTTTTGAACGTCTCAAGGCTATTGTGAAAGATATCACACTGTAAGTTCTTAACTTCTTATTATACAGGGTGAGTTTTTTTTCATTATTTGTATGGGGATCTCGGAAACCATAAGAGTTACAGATTTGCTTAAATGGAGAAAGATTTGCTTCTTTGGAAGACTAATCCAGATACGCTTTTGTTGATTTAAGAAAATGCATGGCTTGCTAGATATTTGTAAAAAAGTAAAATTCTCCAAAATCGTTTCAGCCCTTTAATTCGTTTATTTCTAAAGATAGATAAAAATTGTTTAAATACAATTTGTAGATAATTTTGTGCCGAATAACGTCACCGTTCTAGTTTTTTAATTTTGCTTAGCATTTTGAGGTTATGAAGCAAAGTTGAATTTTTTTAAATGGAAACAATAGTTGGCTATGACGTATTTTATTAGTGCATTTTTTTCTGATTGTAATGATGTAAGGGTTGTATCACTTATTTTAATAAATAAAGGCACAATACACGTTTTCCTATTATTAGGTTTACCAAAAATCACATCCTGCCATGGAAAACAAAAGAAATTTACAGTAAGTGTTCGAAATGTACACAATTATTATCGACACACCTTTAGACTTTTTGTATTTCGAGGAATAAAAGATGCAGGAGCTGAAGGAAGTTGTTATTAATGCGTTTAGCAGATTAGATGTAAATAGGCGTAAAATTGGGAAAGCTGTTAACTCCGTGTTGAAAAGGTGTCACAATGTGTGTCGATAATGATTTCTTTTGTTTTCCATGGCAGGATATGATTTTTGGTAGACCTAATAATAGGAAAACGTGTATTGTGCCTTTATTTATCAAAATAAGTGATACAACCCTTACATCATTACAATCAGAAAAAAATGCACTATTAAAATACGCCATAGCCAACCATGGTTTCCATTTAAAAAAATTCAACTTTGCTTCATAACCTCAAACTGCTAAGCAAAATTAGAAAACTAGTACGGTGACGTTATTCGGCACAAAATTATCTACAAATTGTATTTGAACAATTTTTATCTATCTTTAGAAATAAACGAATTAAAGGGCTGAAACGATTTTGGAGAATTTTACGTTTTTGCAAATATCTAGTAAGCCATGCATTTTCTTAAATCAACAAAAGCGTATCTGGATTAGTCTTCCAAAGAAGCAAATCTTTCCCCATTTAAGCAAATGTGTAACTCTTATGGTTTCCGAGATCCCCATACAAATAATGAAAAAAAAACTCACCCTGTATAATACATTTATTTCTTTTAAAGCCAGTATGCATTGAGTGGTGTTTCTTTGTTGCAACTGGAAAAGTTGAAAAATTCTAGGATGAGAAATACGTGGAACATGTAGGTTGACAAAATTCAATAGTTCAATGCAATCAACTTTATTATTCAGCAGTTTGAAAACGAAAGTCAAATTTAAGACTTTTCTTGTACTATCCAGACTCATTAAATTAGCCTCATTTCGAAGGGTACTTGACGGTAAGTATCCGTTATTATAAGCTTTGATTAAACTTCAGATGGAAAAGAAATTGCCGTAATTGCAACGGAAAATTCTAAAGAAAATTGAACAGAATTAGTTATAAAAGAAAAGAATGTTAAAGGTTTGTTCGACTTAGCAAAAGCACAGAATAAAACACCAGTGAACAGTGTTTTGTTCTGTGGCAAAAGCGTGATTAAAATGAAGATTATTTATTTTGGTTCTTAAATAAATATACGTATGCGTCATAATATTTGTCTCCCCTATAGGGAAATTTTAAAATTTACTTTGTTCACATGAAAGCGTGAAGTGGTGTAACCCTTAAATAAGTGAACGAATCATTTTACTTCTCTGCATTCCAAAAACGGAGTAACGGCTTTTCGTCATTGTTGATATGACGAATAATATTCAGATGGCGAAAGTTATAATTTCGAATAAGATGTTCGCTACAAACAATGGCACAAAGGCTGTTTGAACAAAAGCTGTAGTTTCCTATAAGCATAGAGTATAGGACATGTACTTGTATGTAACTTTGCCTTATTGCACATGAAGGTCTAAAACCCCTAAAACTGAAAAACATGTATATGGTATGTGTTTGTTTTCCATTATTCAATAATAATAAACCGATGAATGTGATGTGTAATAAACATTACATTATACACATACACTCAATGTGATATAAACTGCAACACCGGGAAGGAGTGGGAAATTATTTATCAAACTTGGCATGTTTCTTAAATAACTCACGGGATCAATTTAATTCTCAATAGTTTGGCAATTGGTATACGTTCCTCGTACGATTTCTTCTTTTTGGTCGTTAATTCGCTAACATTTGTTATTGTTATCACGTCTAAGCTACGGCAATGCAAAAACCGCCAATTAGGTGAAATTTTGGTTTACAGGAAAGAGGTTCGTTATTGTAGGAAATTGTAAAGTAGGTACGATGCATGGCCCTAAATAATTATAACTTGCACGCGGCATTTTATTCTTTTATTATCTTTTTTCGAATTTCACACAGTAATGGACTACATTGACCAATAATACTACCTAAATCGTTTAGTATTTTACTGCATACCAACGACTTTACCATACCTTTCTTTTGATTTCACGGGAAGCAAGCTGGAACAGGCTTCATAAGCAGCGCTCAAAATATCGGCTTTTCAATGAAACGGGTGTAAGTAAATAATAATAGTTCATTCTTCATTTTAAACTTTTTCAATCGAATATAAAAAATATGAACGATTTAAAAAAAAACTGTAATTTTATTCAGTAGAAACTAAGGAAATTATTAAAAACGAATGAAATGATTAAATCCTAAAAAAAAAAAGGTGGGTAGTTAAAACGAAAGGTACACTACCTTTTGAAAATGTTTCATATTGTTATTTTACGTTTCATTTCTGAGATACGATACAACTTCACATTTCTTCAGTAGTTAATTTCTTTCACTAATTAGAAAATATAGATATTAGCTTTTTAGAGCAAAGGAAAGCCAAAAACCGTTAACATGTTGAAAATGGAAGTAGGTCAAAACATCAAAATACAAATTAAATAATACCAAAGTAATGATTGACATAAAGCTCACGTATTTTCAAAGAATTCACGGAATTTTGCGCTAGTGGATCTAAAACTCAAAGTACGGTACATTTAAAACGATTTAAAGCTCTCTTTGATATTTTACAAATACCGACAATAGCGGTTTCCTTTTATACACGGTATATAGAGCTATCAACAGGATATTTTTATTTTAATATAAAGTTCGGAAAGAAGCTTTTCATTTGCGATTTCGTTAACTTCGTTAACAATTTGTCTTTTTGTTTCTTACAGGCTCTAATTCCTTTGTAAAGATTCTAGTGCTGGCAGATTTAATGTTTTATTCGATATTCGTGTTTAGTATTTATGTCAATCAATTCACATTTCCAGAAATCATTTTTCTGTTACTAGACGATATTTGGCATATTTTGTCAATGTAACTGATATGGAACCACTCTATAAACCGCTAATTAAAGCGGTTACATATCAGTTACATTGATAAAATGTGTCAATATCGTCTAGTAACAGAAAAATGATTTCTGGAAATGTGAGTTAATTGATAAAATGTCGCTCACTGAAATACAGCATATTTTAATTTTTATTAACAGAAAAATGCGATAAAAACTTAACAGAAACAAGACTTTCAATGGCTTGCACTATTTAGATACTCAAAGTACCGAAAAGTGGCTAGAGAGTACAAGAAAAGTTCAAAATTCAACAACCAAATAATTGGAATGTGCATTGTGTGTTTGTATATTGCTCACTTCTTATTTTCATGGTCTTTTTCTTTTCATTGTTTTACATTGTTATATTGTAAGGATTAACTAACAAATAACACACAGTTTTATATCAAAAATGCAAGATGGATGCCGTATTTGTTAAATACTGACCACAAGCCAATGAATAAACGAATTTCTTAACAATGTTTGGACCATTTTAAAAACAATTATATTGATTTTAATTGCCGATTTGTTGCAGTGGATGATATGTGAATCTATCGCTACATTGCAGAAAGAACTGGGTCATTTCATCGCCCGATAAGATCAGTGCTTAGTATTTTCAGAGATCCTTTTTATTGATTACCTTGAAAAAAGAAAAATAATAATTAACGAATACCTACATAACAACTCAAAGAAAACATATTGACAAACTAAGAGATGCTGTATTTCACTACCTCGCCGAGAACATTGCAAGTTGCCCTCGAGGGTGCGATTGCCAAGAGAGTTATGTTACTAAGAGAAGAAGAAATTACTACAGACTATTCATATGCAACATTCTAAAAAGTAAAATTTTTCACTTCCCACTAAAATGAAGAAAAGAGGAAAAGGTTTTTCCACGCTCCTACTTTCCACTGATAGTGATATGAAGATAATTCGTTGTGGATTGACGCCTCAACGCACAACCTGAGTCTTAAGCATAAGCAATGCCACGATCGTGGATGAAACTACATTGTCCAATAATGCATGCATAAAGTCGCAAACCCAGTACGATTGTGACTATTATTTGTGACCCAAATAGAATGGACTTGGTTTTTCGTACATAGTACAGGGTGTCCAGAAATGAAGGTGCCAAACAAAAATCCCAGTTAGCAGACATTATTTTATGTCGATTTAACCCACATTACCTTAGTCCAAAAATGCTTCTTATAGAAGGTGCCATGAAGAACTACTTTTTTTGTAATATCTCAAAAACGTTTCGATCGAAAATGTCCAAACTTTGCACAATGACTTACCTTCTGATCACACATCGGTCGCTGTAAATAATACTTCCTTGCTGCGGCCATTAGCGTCCCATGTGGGAGGGGCCGCAGACATTTTGGATTGTATTTTTTTACATTTATTTTTTTGACATTTTTGGTGTCAAATTCGAATTCTCTTAGGGTGTTTTCTAAAAATAATGTGCTCTTGTTTCAAATCGTTACGATGCACCCTTCTCGAGAAAAATAAATTTAAGTATAAATTACTAATTTATTAATTTATTTAACTAAATTACTCTTATATCAAGTTGGTTTTGACAAAATCAACAAACGCACGTGAGCATCTGTCATGTAGATTGTCAACTTCGAAAAATAAAATAAATACAAAGAATGGCTGATTTTTCTAGTGAAGAATATGCTGACATGCATTTAGTTTATTGTGAGGTCCATTGTAACGCTCGTGCGGCGGAATGAAGATATGCAGAAAAATATCCACACAGAGACATCCCTCTCGCAAGACATTTATAGCCGCACACCGAAGATTGAGACAAACGGAGTCAATACTACCTAACCGTAATGGAACTGGTAGGCACGCTAATGTAGCAGAGGCCTTCGAGGAAGACATTTTAGGCGAAATTGAAGAGAATCCTGAGGTTAGCGTTAGGTGACTAGCTGCTAGGTATCCTAATATTTCAAAATCTTCCATATTGAATATCATCCATAAACAAAATCTTTATCAATTTCATTTTCAAAAAGTTCATGCGATGTTAGACGGGGATATTCCTGCTCGTGTAGCGTTTTCAAATTGGCCGCAAAATAAAAAAATGAAGACCTTAATTTCTTCTCTCATATTCTATTTTGCGATGAAGCTACTTTTACCAGAGATGGAATCTTTAATTTCCATAATGGGCATCATTATGAGTACGTTGGTGCAAATCCTCATGCAATAAAAGAGACTAAGCACCAGCAAAGATTTAATATAAATGTCTGGATAGGTGTAATTGGCAATCAGCTGCTGGGGCCTGTGGAATTGCCAAATCGTTTAACGGGGCAGAGTTATCTTAATTTCTTGGAAAATGTCTTACCAAATTTAATAGACGACGTACCTCTAGCTATTAGAGCGCACATATGGTTCCAACATGATGGGTGTCCCGCTCATTTTAATAGGACCGTCCGTCAGTATCTGGACAACATTTACAGAAACTACTGGATTGGACGAGGTGGCCCAGTCAGCTGGTCTGCAAGATCTCCAGACTTAAATCCCTGTGATTTCTGTATTTAGGGTTACTTGAAATCATTAGTCTACGCTGCCCCGATAGAAGGTCGTCATCAGCTTTGAAGAAGAATTACGGACAGCTTTAGGCAAATTCAAGCTATTTGTGGGCTTTTCGGGAGAATTAGGCGGTCGCTAGGCAGAAAGATAGAACTATGTATTGATACAGGCGGCCGTCATGTAGAGCACTTACTGTAAAATGTCAAATGTGTTGTTTTTGATATAACTTGATATAAGAGTAATTTAGTTAAATAAATTAATAAATTAGTCATTTATTTAAATTTATTTTTCTCGAGAATGGTGTATCCTAACGATTTGAAACAAGAGCACATTATTTTTAGAAAAGACCCTAGAGAATTCGAATTTGACACAAAAAATGTCAAAAAATAAATGTAAAAAAAATACAATGCAAAATGTCTGCGGCCCCTCCCACATGGGACGCTAATGGACGCAGCAAGGAAGTATTATTTACAGCGACCGATGTGTGATCAGAAGGTAAGTCATTGTGCAAAGTTTGGACATTTTCGATCGAAACGTTTTTGAGATGTTACAAAAAAAAAGTACTTCATGGCACCATCTATAAGGAACTCCAGCTCGCTTAAGAAGCATTTTTGGACTAAGGTAATTTGGGTTAAATCGACATAAAATAATGTCTACTAACTGGGATTTTCGTTTGGCACCTTCATTTCTGGACGCCCTGTATACATCAATTAGTATAATCCTCAAATTAACTCGGCACTATTGCTATCTTTGTTATTGCTGATTTTACAAAGTATGTTAAATTTGCAAAGTACTAGTATTTTTAGCGTTGATTAATATGCAATTAATAAAATAATTGAATAAAGCATTTTCGAAAAAATTACAAATTTAGTATTTTTGTTATTGGAGCACCCAGTATATTTTTATTGTAAACGCAAGAAAGATGAATTCTCGACAAAAATTCTTATACACTCTTACATCTAAATACTTAAGATAAAGTAGATATTGACAACTGTGCGGTCTATTGTGTCCCCCTCCCGCTCCGGCATTTTCTACCCTTCAAGGATAACATATATTTAACAAAGTTCAGGATTTAAGTGGGGTAACCTTTTCATTTCCAAGTAGATATGCCCTTACGTATATGCCTCACATTGGCAGAGACGTGGACATGGAGTTTCATTTCATCGCCACAACCCCTGCATAACGGGTTGTTGGCCAGTCTCATGTTGTACAGGTGTTTATTCAGACGACAGTGGTCTGTGACCATCTCTATCGTAAATTTTATTAGATGGACGTCGCCAAATCCCCTTTTGTGTTTTTCAGGAAAATCTTGAAATGTTTCTGTCCTAGAATTCTCAACCAACGTCTGCAGTGTTCTTTTGTGATTATTTATTGTCTGAATCTCCTTTTTGGCTGTGGCCGGTTCGGTTCTCGCATCCAGTTCTCGTAAGGTCGTCAATATCCTGGTTCCCTGTGATTCCCGCGTGCATTTTCCTACTGTGTTCAACATTTTTGTGTACCTTTAAGGACAAGCCCTGATTTTATCTCATATGTATCTACTGCCGCAGACACTGCATTTCTGTCTGGTAACTATAAGCAGTAAGATTCTCTTTAATAGCTGAGCAGTTGCTCTCAGAGTCGCATATAGCTGGGCTTGAAACATGGTTGCTTTTTGTCCCAAGCTTACAGACATTCTGCAGCCGTCTGTGTAATAGACGATTCCATTAACCCAAGGTTAGAGATTGAAACTGCAGAATCGACTGAAAAGGGACGGGACTTCGACATACCATTGAGCAAAATTCAATGCATCAAACGAAAACTTCAAATCGCCCATTTCATAGTTTCAAACAGATATTATTATTTGTCAAAAAACTAAACCTTTCTAAATGAATACCTAATCGGGGTGCAAGTACACGTTGTTTCGTATGGCCTTCAACACGTTGTTTTGTAGTAGAATCGTTTCAAAAAGGGAAAAATTATGAATTATGTCGTACATCCTATAAATTACATAGCCTACAATATTTTAGTCGTCTTCCGATACACACAGTGAACTCTAGTTATACAGGGTGTCCATTTAGTAGCCCGTTCTTCAAGTACGGCTTTATTGTTAAATTTATTAAAAAATAAATATACGGGATGGCAATTGGGTTGGATGAAGCACATTTGCAAATTATTTAGACACATACAGGGTGTCTCCAAAAAGTATGGTACATAAAACGTATATTTTTTTAAATGGAATGACCCACTTTTTTTAAGCCCAAATGTAGGGGCCTTGGGTGAACTTTTCAGTCGTACATTATTTTTGTATTAATACACGGCGTTGCCAAGTTATTAATTAATTCATATTTTTTTGCTAAAAATCAACCCTTCCATTATACGCTTGTATTTTTTTAACGTCTTGTTTTTGTTTTTACGTAAGTTCGGTGGTGGACTTGGGTTGAATGATAGTATTCAACCGTGACGAAACATTAAATTATTTCATACAGGATGTTCACTTTTTCTTGCTCCAAACATCGACATTTTCAAACTAATTTTTCTTCATTTTTTTAAATGGCACACCCTATTTATTATTGCATATTTGGAATCCCCGGTAAATTTTAGTGCAACTTTATTAAGCTTACCCTATACTTAAGTGCGATAGTTTTTTCGTAAATTGAGATTTTCTATTCCTTACGGCAGTAGATAGTGGCGCGGTGGTTAAGGCGCGTGGACGAGGCAACGCATAGGCTGGACACTCGAATCGAGGATGCGATGAAATAAGGTTCTATTTATTTTTTTAAATATGTGCTGTTTACGGACGAATGCACGTTTCATAGAAATGGTTTTGTAAACAGATACAACTTTCACTTTTATGACACGCAAAACTCGCACATTATCCGCGTCAACCATTTCCAACATAACTGGAGTCTCAACGTTTGGAGAGGAATCGTACATAACTATGAACTTGGTCCTTATTTTTTTGAAAATCCACTAGCAGGACAAATCTTTTTAAATTTCTTGACAGAAGACTTTCAAAATTTAACTCAGCATCTTCCTAACTACATTACGGAGATAATGTGGTTGCAGCTGGACAGATCACAGAACTCCGACTCACTTTTCCATACAAGTCAGACAACAAATTAGTGAATACGTTTATCGTAATGGTGCCACTACTACATAGAACATGATGGAGAGGATTCAACAGTCCTTTCCTCGCATTACTCCAGCTATGTTGAATGAAGTGATTAAATCTTTCACCAAAAGAATAGACTCGTGCTTAGTACAAGACGGCAAACATTTTGAACGGTATCCTCGATTCGAGTGTCTGGCCTATGCGTTGCCTCGTCCACGCGCCACTATCTACTGCCGTAAGGAATAGAAAATCTCAATTTACGAAAAAACTATCGCACTTAGGTATAGGGTAAGCTTAATAAAGTTGCACTAAAATTTACCGGGGATTCCAAATATGCAATAATAAATAGGGTGTGCTATTTAAAAAAATGAAGAAAAATTAGTTTGAAAATGTCGATGTTTGGAGCAAAAAAAAGTGAACATCCTGTATGAAATAATTTAATATTTCGTCACGGTTGAATACTCTGATTCAACCCAAGTCCACCACCGAACTTACGTAAAAACTAAAACAAGACGTTAAAAAAATACAAGCGTATAATGGAAGGGTTGATATTTAGCAAAAAAATATGAATTAATTAATAACTTGGCAACGCCGTGTATTAATACAAAAATAATGT
Source organism: Pyrocoelia pectoralis (assembly GCA_036250285.1). Classification (NCBI taxonomy): domain Eukaryota; kingdom Metazoa; phylum Arthropoda; class Insecta; order Coleoptera; family Lampyridae; genus Pyrocoelia; species Pyrocoelia pectoralis. Next base: position 15,239,255 of record CM070075.1, read on the forward strand.
ACGACTGAAAAGTTCACCCAAGGCCCCTACATTTGGGCTTAAAAAAAGTGGGTCATTCCATTTAAAAAAATATACGTTTTATGTACCATACTTTTTGGAGACACCCTGTATGTGTCTAAATAATTTGCAAATGTGCTTCATCCAACCCAATTGCCATCCCGTATATTTATTTTTTAATAAATTTAACAATAAAGCCGTACTTGAAGAACGGGCTACTAAATGGACACCCTGTATAACTAGAGTTCACTGGATACACATTACGCATTGTACACGAACTGTTTATTATATTTGATGTATGAATGTCTAAATTTAAGCTTAACAAAATAATGCGACATGAAATATGTATTTTCATAAATTACGCTCACGCTACGCCCTTCTCTAGCCGTCTAGATAATTGAAAACGTGATTCATAGTTTCATTATTGAATTTTTGCATTACGTTCAGTAAATCACCATTCAAATGGAAAAAGGAAGAGTTCTAAGATCGCTATGCGAATAAATAAAATTTAGTATTCTGTTTTGCTCATATTCACAAGTCATCCGTGTTTCAAGTTCTCGGCTTTCTTTCTGATTCGGTAACCTTGTAATACAGTTTATTGACCTTAGATCTGAACTTGAAATAAATTTATACCGAAAATGTAACAGCGTTTATTGCTAATGACCCGACATTTCACTTGGTTTACCAGAAAGCGGAAAGATTCTGTATATAATTTCGCTATTAAGCAAGTTTCTAATGTTGTTTTCTCCATTCCACTACTTCTTTACACGGGGGCTCTTTCGCAAATTGTTAATAGAAACGCCGCCGCTGGCGGCGTTATATTTCTTCGAGCAATTAGCTTTATATCTTTCTAAATACCCTTCTGTAGCCTTATGTAGTTATTCATTCTTTGAGAGATCTTATCAATGACTTAGTGAAGCTGCTTATCACGCATGCATTTTTTAATGATACCTACGACATCGTACGCGAATTGTTTAGGTGCGAAGACTGACATGAATGGTAGCGTGTAGTGCCAGATGGACAGTTGAACAGTCTTACTAATGAAAGAGGCAATTTCCTTTTTCCGCATTTATCCCTAACATATAAATTGCATCTTAAAATTGTCGAATGGCTAAGATAAACCTAAATTTACCTTCCGGGACTCATTTCGTTCGTTGGGGATTGCACTCGGATTTTACTGAACCAGCCATTCGACAGAATTAACATTATCCTTTAAAAACTACTTAAAGGAGACCAGATCGAGAATCGTTTTCTAGCATCTCTTCTCTATACCGGTGGATATCGGAGGACTGTTGTTACACTAAATTTTCTATTAAACCTTACGGAAACAGAAAATAAGATTCAGCATCACCACAATGACGAAAGGGAAAACCATCACATATCCACATATTTAAGAATCTTTACATTCTTAATTGTCACTCATCTCAATTTAGACTGTTGGAAATGCATTTTGTGTGGAGTTTAATATGATAACGCATAACTGAATCTATTAGGATCCTTCTTTAATCGAATTTCAATTTGAACACAGAATATGAGATAACCTTTTTATTGATTTTATTGATGATAATACAGTCTGAAAATTTTGTTCCTTTATCGAAATGAGTTGAGTCTGCATTATTGCCACACCATTAAAGAATAGTTTTTCGATAATAATAGCGATTTTCGTTGGATTACTTTATGAAAATGGTGTAAATCCGCGAATTTGTTGCTGTAATAACGCAATACCTTCCCAAACAAGGTTCATTAAATAAATTGTTAAAAAAATTCATCTGCAATCTATTGTAGCCAATCATCGCAAGGAAAACATTGTCCCGACTTTGGAGATAAACAGAAGCAGCAGAACGCTAAACTAAAACTGTGGAGCGGATGTCCCATCTCGTGATTTTTGTACACTGTGGTCAAATTTTCTGTGGAAATTCCTCTTTTGCCACAACTTTTGTTCACAAGTAAGCATTTTTCAAATCGTATGCTGACACTGTACTAAATCACTTGCTTGCGATCTATTTGCTGTATTACCTACCCCAGAAACCTTTCGTCTGCGATCTACCATCACCAAATCCTACAATTCTTTGATCATTCCTATGTTCTTGCTACAGCCTTTCCACACATTGAATCGTTTTTACATTACCTGCCCCATCGAAATGTGTTGCATCAAATTTACGCAATATAATAACAAACCATTTCCGTATAAGTACATAAAAACTCGCGACATGTCTAAGGGGAGGTTGCGAGTTGTTTGATTTATTAAAAACTCGCGTTATTTTTCTAAAACAGCTTTTTTGGTGAATTTGTGGTATGGTATTTCTTTGCGATTGATTAAAAAGGATCATTCACAAATAAAGTTGAACAAAAATGTCGCAAGGAGCAAACATCCTCGTATATTTCATGATACCTTCAAAACCAGGAGAAAAAGAAAACAAAAACTTCAATGGCTACGATATTAAAGCCTATCGACAAAATAAACAGAAGAGATGAAGGAAAACTTGTGAAGACAAAATTACAAGGGAATATCTGGATCATTTTGATGTAATATTGGTGACTAAGGCCTCGTTTGTTATTATGCATAAGAAACACCCTTTATTTTAAAAGAAACATGGACCTAAATTTCCTAAAATGTCCTAAATTTGGATGTATCAAGGTCTTGTTATATTTATGTTAAATATTATTTGCAGTATTGCATTTCATACATTAAAATATTTTGCTTGCAGACATCTAGGTTTCTATGGCCAAGAAAAGACGGCAGTATGATTTAAAACAACAATTTGTTAGTTATTTGGAACTTTTTATAGCTCCAAATATTTGTAATTGGAAATAACAATGTATAAAATGCAATATTGCAAAAGTAATATTTAAGATAAATATAACAAGTGATCATCAACAAAATTTAGGAAGTCTTACTCTCTTTTCAACAACTCAGGATAGTCTGCATGTAGTTTAGGATCGTACACAAAAAACCAAACACTCTGTACAAAAAATGTCCATCGCGATAGATTCTACGTAAAAAAGTGTTCCAAGAAAGATTCTACCAAAATCAATTACCTATCTTTAATAATAAGAAAGTTATGGGGCAGGGCATTAAAGAAATCGACCAAATTCTAGAAACGCCCCCTAGCTGCCAAACAATTAGAGATAGCTGAATTCTGTTTGCGCCTGTGATTTTCTTATTAAAATTGAGCTCCAGGCACCTAGGTCCATTTTTTTCTATCTCTTATTTCGTATTTCCATAAGAAAGTGTCAAATTTGGACCACCCAGTACATTTGTAGGGTACGGTAAAGCAAAAGAAACATGAAAATAATGTTATAGTCTCGTTATCTATTTTTTTTAAGTAAACAAAACGAACATAGTTTTAGGAAAAAAATTATAGGAACAATTGCAGCTATAAATGATATAGCCGATGCAGTAAGGTAGCATTTAATTTATCAGTACAGTTTATTGTATACATATATTATAAAGTGTTTAGCTAAATAATAAGTATTTTCCAGCTTCATGTTAATAATAAGTAGACATTACTTTTTTTATCAATTTATTGTCCTACAGCTCTTCTATTTTGTGTTATTTAATGTTTTACTCATTATCTACTTTCTTTCGCAATATTTGGAAAAGTGTGTAGATTCTTAGGACAACCATAAATTCCAGGTCATCCAGGTCGTATTTCAAAACATTTTAACGTATAAACAAAAGTGTCTTAATTACAAAACGAGAACATCGAGGAGATTAAGGGTAGGTAACCTTAGATTTTTTAGAGGACTTTTCAACATGTAAAAATACTCCTCGGTTTTTCATGAATCCTGGGCGCAAAATTCTCCGGAAGTATCTTGAAAAATCCGGGACGAAATACTCTAGAGGGGAAAGTCCATGAGAATAACTCCTTTGCACCTCTTGAATTAAGCCAAGTCCTCTAAGAGTGTTTTGAAAGAATTTTTTATTATCGATATTTTAATTAAAAATAAAAAAGAGGAAGAAAATAGGATGTTCTCATAGATTTTTTCCGCTAGAGTGTTTCGTCGCGGATTTTTCAAGACATTTCCGGAGATTTTTAATTGACATATGCGCCCAGAATCCATGAAAAACGGAGTGATTACCAATAAGAAGAGAAATAATTCGAGGCAACAATCGAAAACCTCCAAAAAGACCACGAGGATATAATTTTGCATTTGTATATCGAATTTGAGAGTAAGGAAGGAAGGATTGGAGGGGATTTAATGAGTGACCTCCACGTGGTATGCCCTGGTAACATACAACATTGCTTCATATGTAACTAATTTTGAATGGCTAACATCTCATTTTTAACTTTAAAAAAATTAAAAATTTCCATGGATTCCAAAAAACAAATAAACTTTTCGTGATCCGATGCCGATAAGGCAAGGTTTTTTCAAAAAACCAATTTTAAAAATTAAAAATCGATTCGTCGGTGATAAAAAAAATTAGGGCCCCCTAACGACTCAGCTGTACTTTTTTTATTTGGTAATAGGATGACCACCAACAAATTCATGTTGAAATAAAAAACACGGTCCTTATGATTCAAGTTTAGTTCCACCAAACATGGTCGAACATAATCCATCACTAATATAAAAATAGATTTTGTTGGTGTAACAAAAAACGCGTTTAAACCTGTGTCATTTAGTGACAATAAACAAATCGATTAATATACAGGGTAATTCACGATTATTCCCTCGGTCTCTTATGCCTAAAAGGTAAAAGATATATCAGCTTCACTTTTTTTTGGTGACATATGTAAATTTATATCGACTATTTTTTTAAAATTATTTGCAATTATACAGGGTGGTTCACAAAATTGTAATATATCAAAGTTAGGTTTTTTAAATGCATTTTTAGATTATACGTTAAAAACTAAGGCAACTTTATTCAACGTTCCCTATACCTATCGTTTACCAATTTTGAGAAAATTGCGATTGTAAGAAAAATATTCAATTTAAACAACGCCTAATAACACGGAAACCACTTACTTTCAGTAAGTATAATAATAAACTTTGTGCTTACAAAATGGAAAAGTGAACTTGACCTAAATAAAAGTGTAGTTGCAGTGTTTTTAGACTATAAAAGAGCGTTTGAGACGATTGACAGGAAAACGCTGTTAGAAAAACTAAAAAAATATGGTGTCCGTGGTATTCAACACAAATGGTTTCAAAATTATCTTAAATCGCGCAGTCAGATAACTTCATATAAGAGTGGCGAGTCTTCAGAAATTCAAAACAACTTAGGGGTGCCCCAAGGGTCTGTTTTAGGTCCTATACTGTTCTTAATATACATAAATGACTTAGAACTAAATCTGGAACATAGTAATATTAATCTATTTGCGGATGATACGTTAGTGTCCAGCGCAAATGAAAACGTAAACTTAGCAATTAGTAACTTAAACTCTGACCTTGAAGTTATTACTAAATGGCTGCAAGCGAATAAATTGAAATTAAATACATCTAAGACTAAATATATTGGGTTATCGAATAAAAATATCGAGCTGACTAAGGTAATGATAAAAAATCAAGAACTAGAAAGAGTTAATCAAATTAAATACAAATATCTAACAAATTATCCTTTCAAGCAAGAATTGTTATTTATAAAACGATCATTGCGCCACACTTTGATTATTGCGCTAGCATACTATTTTTATGTGCAGATTATGATATTAAAAAACTACAAATTCAACAAAACAAAGCAATGCGAATCATATTGCAATGTTCAAAATATACTAAAATTACAGGAATGTTAGATACTCTGCAATGGCTAAGTATAAAACAAAGGATATATTTTGGTACTACTACCCTCGTACATGTCTATGCCACTTACATGTAATTACCAAATTCATGATCATAACACAAGGAACTGTGGAGACTATAGGTTACCTAAATTTTCAAAAACAAAAACCCAAAATTCTTTTATGTATAAAGGGCTAAAATTATATAATAATCTCCCTAATGAGTTAAAGCAAGAAAAAAACAATTATGCGTTTAAAAGGATGTTAAGCAAGTATGTGAAGGAAAACTTCTAATTTAAGTAATTTAAGTAAAAATTTAAGTTATTATAAACTGTATGATGAATGTATTAGTTAAATTAACTAAATAAACATTATTATTATTATCAGTAACATAAATTTACATCGATTTATTTTGACCTTTAAGAAACATCAAAAACTCACTTAAATAATAATAATAATAATAATAATAAATTTTAATCATGTGGAGCAGAAGGTACATACATTCGTCAAAACTAAATACTTAAAAGATTAAAATTACATGTTGTGTAAATCACTTAAATAAAATTCCTCCCACGAGTAGAAGGCTCTACTTAGGAGAAATGCCTTAAGTCTGTTTTTAAAAGCACTGTACATTAAACATCTTATTTCATTAGGGACGCTATTTAACAGCCTTTTGGTAAGGTACTCAGGGCCATTCTGTGACTTTCCCAATCTGCAGAAAGGAACGCGAACATTGTTTTTACGCCTTGTATCGTAACAGTGGATTTCGGACTGTAGTTTGTAATTTGGTAGGTTTTTTTAGCTTGACATAAGCATGCAAGAATAAATATACTGGGTAATGTTAGTATGTTATATTGCACAAAAGCCGATCGACAATCTGCTCTGTAGCTTAAATTTGCCACTAGTCTCACCGCGCGGCGTTGAAGCTTGAATATTCTTTTGCTGGCAGAACAATGTCCCCACACAATTATCGAATAGGCGATTTGACTGTGACATAATGCAAAATATGCCATCCGTAGAACCTCCCGAGATACGTTACTGGATAGCCTGCGTAGTACAAAAATATTAGTGCTAACTTTCGCAGATATGTGATCAATGTGAGAGTGAAAGCGTAATTTAGGGTCGAAAAGAACTCCCAGGAACTTCACATGCGGTACATTTACGACTCCGTGATGTCGAAGTGATAGAATCAATTTTCCTGTCTTTTGAAGATTGATGTTCAGCTTATTTGCAAGGCACCAGGTAGTAGCCCGCTGCAATAGCCTATCCGATTGAACGTTAATTTGCTCTATATTAGGGTCTGTTACCAGAAGAGTAGCGTCGTCTGCGTAAAGTATGCAATGGTTAACTTCCGATTCCGATATGTAGTTGGGTAAATCGTTGATGAAAACCAAAAACAGCAGCGGCCCAAGTATGCTGCCTTGCGGCACGCCCCTGGTTAGAGGGAGTTTCGTTGAACACTCGTTGTTGATCCTAACACATTGCCATCGATTCGACAGATATGATTTTATTAAAGCTCTGCTATTTGCGTCAAAGCTATACACCTTGTGAAGTTTGTGCAACAAAATTTCATGTGATACATTGTCAAAAGCTCGCGACAGGTCTACAAATATGGCACCTGCATGTTCACCCCGCTCAAAACATGCCAGAGTTATTTTGACGAATGATGATAGAGCATCGGCGCTACACCTTCCATGACGAAAACCGAACTGGTTAGGATAAAAAAGATTGTTTTCCTCAAAATATTTCGAGATTTGCATAAACATTAGCTTCTAAATAATAGACCACTCTGTATATTTTTATTCTGTGTTGAATAACTTTTCATTTTCTATCAAAAACTATGACTAATGCATATGTCTAAAATCAACGATTAAAAAGTTATTAAGATTTTTCTCTAAAATTTGTATGAAAATGGTTGAATGGTGAATCACCCTGTACAATGGTGAACCCAACAGGCCTGGCGTGAAAGCTATTATACAATTCCGACTCCATCGTGTAAGGGCCAAAAGATCGACCATTCCAGAAAACTAATAAATATTCTCGTATCTTTATTTGGTTTTTAAGTATTAATTTTCGTTTATAGGAACTTCATTTATTTATTTATAAATTTAAGGAATATAAATATCTGTCCAGTTAATTGGTAAGATTAGCGTTTATATATTTGTTATTTGTTGCGGCAATCTACACGGGTGATTAAAATGGGCTACTTTTGTGACCTAATTTATTAATTAGTCATTTATCCACACCTACGGCTTCTCTCGGACTGCTTCAACTAATACCCAAAATTCGAAAATAACACATTAACGCCCGGTGAATCACCCGAAACAATTCACACAAAAATTAATAATTATATAATTAATAAACTCACACCTTGTACAAGTGAGTGGAGTTTACATTATTTATTAGCTGTAACCGATGTCTGTCAGTCTCACTGTGAAATAAATAAATATATTATTATCATTAAAAACATAATAATATTGCTTTCTAGGTATACTAAAGGTATATCAGAAAAATAATTTTGCGGAATTCAATAAAGTTCAATAAATTACGTTGTATATAAATAAATCGCTTCACCGACATTATCCATCAATTTGATTTAAATCGATTAAATTAAAAAGTTGTTACATATCATGTTCATTGTTTTTTTATTTTCTGTCAAATTCGAAAAAAAAGGCCATTGTTAATTTCATTGTGTAACCTTGTTCAGGAATTTTTAATAGGTAAAAGTAACTAATTTTAACACAGACTCAATTAGCGTTCTTTACGTAAAAAAGAGCACAATCCATAGTTCTTTCAAACAATTCTACTAAATAAATGTTATGTGGGAGAACAATTTTCTTTTTTCCAAATACATTATTACTCTACTGTTTCGAATATCTACCGTAAAACTGTTCGTAAAATATAAAATTAATTGCCTGCAGGGTATATTGTTAAACAACGTATAGGTATTTTCAAAATATATAACTTTCCGCTTTCATTTTACTTTACACATAGGTACTAACACAGCGTTCTACCATTTATTAGATATCAGTGTAAACAGAAAAGCATATAAATAAAGAAAAATAAACTGTATAATATACTAAATGTGACATTAACTGTGTACAAAGGATAACGAAATATTACTTTCCCATTCCTTTTTTATATACCTATCTATGTAAATTTACCTACATCTGTACAACGTCAATTTAGTATTCGGAGAGATAGAGTAAATGTAAATTTTTTTAGGTCGGAAATAACCAGTCACGTAATATAACTTGATTACGGTTAGCGGATCTTTGAATATGTCTCCGGTTTATTTTACCACGACCCATGGTGCCTTGTAACCGGGCCAATTTAGGTTTCTTTTAAAATTTACTATCGATTTAGCGATACATGCAATACTAAAAGTATTTAAAGTACTTAAAATCAATTAATGCTATAAGGTTTTCATTAAAGGTGATATAGCAATGCACTGACATCAACTTTGGGGTCATTCACAAAATACGTTCGTTTTAGGGAGGAAAGGAAGATTGTGACAAACGTGTACGATAGATAAATCGAGGGGGTGGGGGTTTACAATAATGTGAACGTTCATTTATTTTGTTATTTCTCGATTTTAATATTTGTAAATATTGGAAAACTCTTTTCGGAAAAGGGGGAGTCACTTCATTGATGTGTGACGTTCATCTAGGGGATTTTTGTGAACGACCCCTTTTATATTTTCATTGACACTCTGTATATATCTTCAAATTTTTAATTCTATTTAAAATTAACGTTCTAGAGTTATACCAGACTATACTCATTGTACGTCACTGGATTTTGAGAAATAAGATAGTTATTTTTCTATCGTGACCAATAATTGCAGCAATCTTATTGTTCACTACGCGTTTTTAGAAAGTAAATGTAATTTGGGCCAAACAGAAGTCAAAGTGGTGATTTAAATTTAAATTTGTTTATCATTGGAGTTACTTTGACGACGATAGCCCTGTTTTTAATTGGGATCCTCCTTAAGCTTGTCAATATAACGCTGAGTTTACTTACTTACTTAGGTACTTACAAAAAAAAATTATTGAAATTGTGCGGATTTTTTCATTTATATCAGGCAAAAGTACCAAAAAGCGAAAAATGGTAATTTGAAGATGACCATTGTATCTATATCAAAAATAACCACGAAAATCAAAATTTGCTACATCCCATGACTAAGGTAGCGGCACCAGTAGCTGACACTTTTAGAACAAATTTGCATTAAAAAATCTGTTTCCATGATTTTAAACATAAAAAGTCACAGTTAATATAACCATATTAATGGAATAAGGTTTTTCTGTCATTATATCATACTCAAAAGCTTTTATTTACCAAGTTGATGTTTTTTTCTATTTTTTTTTAATAATGATTAAATGCACCTATAGCTGACACACATAAAAATGGTTTGCTCCTAAAGCTGACACGACAAGTACCAGTAGCTGACAAAAATGTGGTTCAATAAATTATAGACAGCAAAACACTTTCTGCTTTATATTTAAACGAAATACAGATTCTCAGTGCTCATACTTGTTGTTGTATAGGTAACCGTCGTACTGAGGCAACGACATTTATTTGGTCACAGGAAATTTTCTTTTTGCCATTTCTAATACCCAAATCACAATTAACTCTTCTTCTGCCTTAGTAAAAATTGTAGAAGGACCCATCTTCCTTTCCTCTGGATATTTCCCTTTCACCTTACAAAGCAAAGTAGTTCTTGGACCTCCGTAAGTTTTAGCTGTGGTAGCTACCGAAACACCACGTCTAGTAGTAGCTGCTAAAGAATCCTTCATTTGTTCCTCGGTGTATTGTAAGATCTTTCCCTTTGTGTCGGCCATCATCTATGTATAAAAAATGAATCTAGGAAAAGAAACCCCGGAAAAAAGACCCCCGGTAAAAAAACTCCAGCAAAAAAAACCTGGGAAAAAAGACCCCAAACCGCTGAAAACACAAACGCTGAATAAATGATATAATAATTATACTTTAGATTTATAAGTATCAAACAAAAACAAAAATTATCAATTGAAAAAAAATATACAAAACCTACAACTAACCTAGGCACTTTAGTGGCAATCTACATTTAAGTTTAAGCATTGTTTTTACTTCCAAACTTTGTTTAGTGTCATTTTGCCGTTTTGTATTAATTAAAAAAAATATACTACACCTGCAAATGACCTAGGCACTTTAGTGCCAATCTACGTTTAAGTTTAGCATTACTTTTATTTCCAAACTTTGTATATTTATGTATTTATTCACAGCCATCTATAATTATTTTTCGGCGGTTTTCCTCCGGGGGGTCTTTTCTCCTAGGGTTTTTTACCAGTTTTTTTTCCGGGGGTTTTTTTACCTAACCACATAAAAAATGTACCAAAAACTGTTTCACAGTATTGTCAAAATGGTGTCAGCCATTGGTGCCACTATTCAAAATGTACTGTACCTTTATCTGTCACTCAATGTTAGGTAAATGTACAGATGTACTTTCATGCACCATTAGCTGACACAACAAATTCCGCCTAAAATTTATAGGTTATTTACAATAAAGTAATAAGTACATGCCCTTTACACATTGATTAGTCAGATAAAACCACAAAAACAGTCAAATTATTATTGTAAAAATATATATTGTTCTAAAACTCTTAATTTACTAACTGACAAAATAGTAAGAGTTGCACACAGAAGTATGACCTTCACCGTCGTTGCAACATAAATGCACTATTATATTGGAATTATATACAATATAAATGTAGTTTTGCCACCTGACGATGGCTAGTCTACCACTTCAATTTTACAGACCTACAGAACATAGAAATGATAGTTTTTATTATTGTTTGAGACATTTAATGATATCAGTGCCAGCTTTAGGAGCACTGTCAGCTACTGGTGCCGCTACTAGGTGGAATGTTTTTAAGCATAAATTGGTAGAAATAATACTTAACGTATTTTCAGAGACAAAAGAGGTTAAATCTAGGTAGATCACTAATACGTCAATGAAATTAAAATTGTTGTCCTGCATCAACAATAAAACATGGTACACCACCAGCATGTTATAAGGGCGCCTTGGCAAAATCCATTAAGAGCATTAATTGATACCCTTGACACATCGTGTTAATACTTCATCTGAAAAACTTACATACTGTGCTATACAAGGATGTAAACGATATCAGGATTCTATTACTACATAGAAAATAAATGGTAGAAATCTTTAAAAAAAAGATTTTTAAACAAAATTCCGAAAGTAATTTATATTTAATTGAGAAGAAGTAGGTGCTAATGAAATTTTTATGTATTTTTCCTGTGTAGTAAAGTAAAGGTTGAAAGCTCGTTGGTCCATTAAATGAAATTGAATGCTTTTTTAAAGTTGAATTAAAAGTCGAACGTCTGTGATTCAGATTCCGTTTGTAAAAATTAGATTAATTTCCCCCTCCCGCTTGTGTCATATAAAATATATTCTCACGCTCTCGTAGGTTTACGGTTACCGCATTACTTGAAAACTTTCGTAACTTTTAAGATAAACTAATTTCCTTTTGTCAATAATTAGTTTGAAAGGCGCGCTAAAGTCGATATTTATTCTGTATTGTTTATAAATCAGATTAGTGTCTCGCTATTTATTAATTTAAGGACGTCCGTAATGTCACATTCAATGTTAAAAAGTATCGATTAATGCTTTATAGAACAATAAGTTTTAGATTCACTGCCGGAAATTGGTTTCAATGACAATTTTCACTAACGTAGAACCGGAAGCAAACGTTCATTATAGTGAATGGTTACAGTTCAAATAGGTATAGGTTAGTAAGTTTATAAATCAATATAATTTTCATTCAAATTTCACACTAAGTAGTATTTATTCTGTAAAAACTTTAATCACCGTTCATTCAATAAAATAAGATGAAAGCGTAACTAAACCCTCTTCACAAATTTGATAATAATCGCACAACTTAACTTTGAACGAGTTTGTGGAAAACTTACTGAAAGTGCTCTTTACGGTCGTTACCGAAAACACGACTTCACATTGTACAAAAAAATTTTAAATTAGTATTTTAATCCAATAATTCTTTTATTAAATAAAAAAAAGTATAATCCTACCTTTATATATTAGATCTCGTCGTGAAAATCACCAAACACCCACCGTCTATACATACTAACGAAGAACAATCGACTGATACTTTCCAGCGTCGTTTTCCAGACGCCTGAAAAGCTCTGTCAGCGCACCGCGACGGTTTGAGTTTTCAACACTTCACAGTAACATCGTCCTCACTGTCACTATATCCGCCATAAACCGTTATTAATTATTTATACAACCTTTATTAACCTTTTTTTTATTAATTACACTATGACCTTTTAGCGTATATTTCTTTCTTCGTTTGGTAATGAAACTGAGGTGATAATATAAAAACTTAATTATTGTCGCTCGTTTTTCAATAATATTTATATTACCTTTAGTAGTCGATAAAATCGAGGTTAGTGTTTTTGTTAGTGAGGATATCATTTGCATGTGTCCCGCAACATTTCAAGTAAATCGCCTTCACGATCTAAACGTATTTATCAAGATACCCTTAGTTTTGATGAGATACTGTGATCAAGTAGCGTAGATAAACGGCGATCAGTTAAGGAATTTTTTTTTATTTAAACCCTTACAACGATGACCTATTTTTGAATGGTACAGGACGTCTAAGAATTGTTCAAAGTTTCAGTTATAATAAGTGAATTAATAAATCTTTGTTTATGAACAATTTAAATATTCTTCGTTATGGTATTTATGTTTAGCTCGTTGCGTTATTTTAGGAATTAGTACAATTAATAGGAAGTAAATCTGTGATTTATTTTTGGTTAAGTTTATAGAATAAGTACCTATTGCCATAATTCGCATGTTGAAGGGAGTATCTACCTATATGAAATTGATGATGCAAAGTTGATGCCGATTAACTACAAACGAAACCCTTTATTATTAAATCGATATTATAATACATTTGTAATAATGTTACGTATATTAAGGTTAATTGATCCTTAATCAAACAATATTACGTCTGTTTAATTTTAATTTAAACGCATCGATACAAATTTCTTTATACCTAAACGTTAACAAACCCACTTTTCCTGTTCGGCTGCACCCTACCTTTATCATATTTTTTTCAGCTATTATTCTTACGAATAGTGTCTTGGGGTCGAATTTGGAGAAGCAATACTTATGTTAAAAGCACTGTCCAATACAGGGGAATTTCAATCAACCCTATTGCGCGGTTGACAGTTTTCAAGAGAAATTGAAGAAGGGGAAATTTTTAATTCCCATTTTCCAGTGATATTTTTTTGTGACCACCCGTACTCTCGTGAAATACACAACGCATTGCGAAAAGAAACAATACGTCTGAAAAATGTTTAAGGTTCTATTGAATAATAGTACTCGGAAGTTGGGGAAGTTTTACATAAAGCTCCCTCACTCCCCTTTTTGCAAAGCAATAACATTTCTGATTCTCATTTAACATAATTGACATCAAATTTTGCGATACACCGCCATCTGTCACGAACTTCAAAAAAAGTTTCAGACAAAAAGTTCATATTTTTTAACGCTGAATTCAATGTGCATAAAAAACTGGGATTACGTAGTTGCGCCCACCTCCGGGTGACGAAGGAGACTTCCTATTACCATCATTCAATAGGGCCTTGACAAATTTTCATGCATTTCAAAAGGCAACCAAAAGCAGAGAAAGTGTTACACGAGAGAAAAAAATTTCTTGTTTCGAGGAGAAGTATCTTGGATGATCTATGAATGATTCATGATATTTGCTATGCTTCAATTCACGTGCTGGAAGTTAATGAATTGTAGGAAACACTTTGAAACGGCAAATAATGTTCTATTTACTGTTACATCTTTATGTATGAATATAGATTTTTCATCACATAAAGAGGCTATTGAAGCATTTCAATTCAGTTGTTTCGGAATAACTTTGTTGAGAAATTGTTACTGTGATTTGTTCTATCGAAAAGAGTAAATATAGTAGGTGTAATGATTACAATATCTACATCTACACAATTCAGACATAGGTACTATTTAGAAAACAGTCGCTATGCTTTAATGTTTAATAGAACAAAGTTTACCTCTATAATAATCTTTATTTCCTTCTTTTCGGCGTTATCTTCCCCTCTAATTACCGCTGATCGTTATTAAACAATTGAAAATGGCAATAATGCGTTTGGACAACACGTGCAGCGAAATTAATATGATAGTAAATATACCATCATCATCAATTGTTTATTGTATCTTTCTTAAATATTCAAGAATTCTTATTCGTCTAATAACCTAACCTAACAAACAAAACCAACCACCCTAGTGTTAACCCATTACAAATAAATAATTCTACTCCAAAAAACTTTCTTCATTCCTGCCCCCTTCTCTTCACTCTTTCTCTCCTTCCACTCCACTGATAGAAGGTAAATATAAAGATTGTTGGTTTAAAACACTTTCACTTTCAAGTTTTCAGTTCGTATTGTAAGAGGATATATGTATTTGTCGTTTAAGCTTTAAATATAAAATTATTAAGTTTATGCAGTTTACTTAAATTACAGTATGCGCCAAAATATACAGTACTGACTTTTGTGCAGCCCGCATGCGCATGGCTGTGCGCCTGCGTGTTGTTGCATCACCATTATGTATTGCTAATTGTGTAACGAACGTTGTACTCTGTTTTTATACCTTGTTGTAGCTGTGGTTGGTTTAGTTGATGGTGGAAGAATAAGAAACAGCTAGTGGTGTGATGTGGTATTTATTTAAAAATTATAGATGAAGGTGTTGTCATTATATGTTAAATAGACAATAAAAAGCCCTTTTGAATGCTGCAAAGATCATCAAAATCTGTCCCATAGATCCGGAGATATTGCGAGTTAAATCTCTACCGAAAGTCGCCATCTTGTGACGTCATTTCCGACCTTACGCCCGGGATGCCAAATGTCTACCCAAGTTTTTTTGTTAGGTCTAGATCCCCCTATACAGATTAGAGGAGAAACGCTGTCAACTACTCCGTTCCTACAGGAGTATAGGCCAGCGTCTGGATTATACGGGGTCGCACGGCTCTGATCACGGAGGTAGCACAAAGGGCGCAAATAGGTGACCTAAGCGCGCGTGGATTGCGGACCACCCTCCCGTCGTAATCCAGATCCAGATCCAAATGTGATTAAATTCTTAATAACATTATTGAATGTTTGGCTACGAGCTTTCTTACAGCTCAACAAAGCTTTTTAAGTTTTTACGTTTATGATAATATAACAAGGATTAACTTTCTGACATTTGAAATAATCACATTTTCTTACAGTTATAACTAAGGTGCCAAACGGTTTTTTTAATACACAACATTATCATTTCGACGATCTTATTCTAATACTAATAAATAATTTTTTTGTTCAAAAATGCAGTTATAAATTCCATAAATGTTGTATTTATTTGTAAAATTCATAGTCAGATGTTAAATAATCAATTAGTCACAAATAGTAGCGCGGACTGTAAGTCCCGCTGTCCATAATTCTTTTATGTTAGGACAATAAATTGTAGAACACAATTTTTCAGTTTTAATTTACTATACGAACAGTTTCTTTCTGACTATCTCAAAAACTCGCATTAAAAATTGCGTGAAAACGCGTCTTATGAAACTAATTTCTTAATATACGATGACATTCATTCATTCAATAATAATAATTCATCAGATACCCAGATCATTCTCGTATAAACTAAAAAGCCTTTTTACTTTTAGAATCAATTCACTTTCATTCAAATTTTGAATGTTCAAAATAGTTGCGAATAATTCACTATGTATAAACCATAACGATGAAATTCAGCACTGGATACACTATTGAAATTTTAAAATCTTCTTTGGGTTGCGTAGATGTTCTTCGATTTTCGATAAATTGAAGTTGTATATTCCTATTTGCCGAGCAACAATTTTGGCCTTTTGGGACTTGTTTTGCCACGAATCTCTTAGGTTTTGCATTTGCTTAATTGAAAAGTGCGATTTCAAGATCAAGCGATCAAGGGTTATTCCTTTATCCTATACAGGGTGTCTCACGGTGACCGTCGGTTAGAAGTATACCAAGAACTGTAAAAGCTAGAAATGTGAAATTTTGCACATGCGACATGGAGTGTTTAATCTACTAAATAAAAATATTTCCCAAATGGCAGCACTTCCGGAAATACCGGAAGTGAGCATCAACTTCTTTATTTTAAATACAAACCAGGCAATTTTTTATCACATTCTGATGTGTCATAAAATGTTTAGTAAGTATGCTTAAAATAATCGGCATATCAATTTTGATTGTTGAGAAAAAAAAATTTTTTCACTGAAAAATGTCAAAATCTTGTTTAGGAAATAAAATTGAAAGTCGAAAGTGGTAAAAGTTACGGAAATGGGATTTTGGGTTCTCAATGTCAAAAGATTGAGACACAATTGTCTGTAACGGATAATAAAAAATTGCCCGCGGTTACTGATCTATTTGACGTTATTTCCAGACTTAAGGAAAACTTTAAAAAGTTTCTTTTTTTAAATGGAATGCCTATTTAATTATCGGGCCATTCGATGCAGAAATAAATTTCCTTTAAATTGATATACCATGTTCCTATACCTAAAATCAATGATTACAGAGTTATTTACATTTTTCTAATTAAATTTATAATTACATACTTTACAAAACATGGTTGGCTTTGAAAATTTTCAAAAAATTTTTATTCAAATGTTTCTTATGATTTTATGATTATTTAAAATTCTATCTATGCAACTTCTTGACTATCCAAGGTCTCTTTCCGCCGAACGAACAGAACTTTCAGGGAAAACATTAAAATATCCCAATACATTGGTTTCTGCAGCGTCATTGGGGACAATTGGCTTTGCCAAACTTCGTGGCGCATTTACTTCGCCCAAATTTAGAAAATTCTTTTCAATCATCCTGATTTTTCGTTCTGTCATTGTAGGTAAATGCGGATATCTTTCGTTAAAGTGTTGAGTGATTCTTTATTCAATGGTTAAAGGTTCTGCAGGTCCGAAAAGTAATACGAGCAGACTCGCCATGAATGTAAAACAAATTTAGAAATCAGCGTTTGTATATTCCATATTTCCCAATTAAAAACAAATATTAAGCGCAAAAATCAAAATTCAAACAGATAACACTGATAACAAACGTAAATGTAGGGTAAACTTTCAAACTGATAGCTAACTGACAACTGTCATCATAAGAAACAATTGAATAAAAATGTTTTGAAAATTTTCAAAGTCAACCATGTTTTGTAAAGTATGTAATTATAAATTAAATAGAAAAATGTAAATAACTCTGTAATCATTGATTTTAGGTATAGGAACATGGTATATCAATTTAAAGGAAATTTATTTCTGCATCGAATGGCCCAATAATTAAATAGGCATTCCATTTAAAAAAAGAGACTTTTTAAAGTTTTTCTTAAGTCTGGAAATAACGTCAAATAGATCAATAACCGCGGGCAATTTTTTATTATCCATGACAGATAATTGTGTCTCAATATTTTGACATTGAGAACCTAAAATTCCATTTCCGTAACTTTTACCACTTTCGACTTTCAATTTTATTTCCTAAACAAGATTTTGACATTTTTCAGTGAAAAAAATTTTTTTTCTCAACAATCAAAATTGATACGCCGATTATTTTAAGCATACTTACTAAACATTTTATGACACATCAGGATGTGAAAAAAAATTGCCTGGTTTGTATTTAAAATAAAGAAGTTGATGCTCACTTCCGGTATTTCCGGAAGTGCTGCCATTTGGAAAATATTTTTATTTAATAGATTAAACACGGCATGTCACATGTGCAAAATTTCAAATTTCTAGCTTTTACAGTTCTTGATATACTTCTAACCGACGGTCACCGTGAGACACCCTGTATGATCACGTTATTATTAGTAGGTATAGTTGCCAAGAATTTGTACATAGAACATAAATTAATGTAATCCAGTTTCTACAATTTTGTAAAGTTTTGCTCCATAAAATGAAAAACGATCGTGCTGCAGCAAAAATAAAATATTATTAACGAATAAATCTCTGTATGTGATTTGTTTTTAGTTTCTGCAAAGTACACTACTTATATGCGGTGGATTATGTAGATACACAAATTGTGGTCGCTTAAATTACTTAAATAAATTACACAGCTTGACTTCCAATCGAAAGAAAATGTTAAATATTTGTAATTTATATAATTAATGAAATAGTCAATAACAAATATTATCTATGTGTTTGTTTATGTAAATACGTTACTAAACTATAAAGTAAACGAACTTGCAACAGCTTTATTTTTCGTGGTCTCTTTAAATATACACATTACGCAATTTTAGAAGCTTTCGCGTTTCTCAAGTGTATAAAAGTTCATCACCATGTAACGTCTTAATAAGACTTAACTCCGTGCAAGTTTTTGGAGTTTTAATAACATTCGGTTTTAGGGTGTTCAATCATAACATATTTTTACGGTTACTCATCTTATGAAAGCTGTTACATTTTTTATTTAATCTAATTAGTTTCCAAATGAGTTTTGATTGATAACACTTTCAGTCTTTACTTACTTCTAATGTCCGTAAATTAAAATAGTGCTAAAAATAAAATATTGAAAACGCCTAAAAAGCTCTAACTAACTTATTAAATCGGTCATATCTCATATATGTCTTGTTTACATTTTCATTTATATACTATGATCGCTTTATACAGGGCTTCGCATTAAATCTGTTTCAATAATTTATTTATTTATTCAATAATAAACGGAACATCCTTTTTTATGAAGTAATACAGACAAAATTTTACAAATCGAGAACGTTAATCAAAATCTATCCCGGTAATTTAAATTAATTAACAGTATCTTGATACAACTTAAAATACTAATAATACATATATTTCAATACCAAAAAGATAATAAAATGAGAATAAAATAAAATAATATAATAAAGAGAGAGAGAGAAAAAATAAAAATAAAAGAGAAGGTTACAATTCTCTAGTTAGCTGTTTTTTTAAATGGTTAAGGGAAACTCCAAATAACTCAATTTTTGAATTATTAACTGCACGCATAACTCGCTTAATCGGATTATTAGATGTATAATTTGTTCTAGATAAATTAATGTAAAATACAGGAACATTTCTAAGGTACTTATTTGAACTATTGATATTAAAAGTAATTTTGGATAGTAGACACGAGTAATACTAAACTAAAAATGAGTAGGTAGGTACCTATCATTTACACAGAGTGACCTCTGAAAAGGCCAGTTCACATCTCCAATTTTCATTTTATTATTCAAATCCATATGAAAAAATAATTAGCAATATCATATCTAAACTAAATCGATAAATGCTTTGACAAATTAATGTGTGTCTCAAAACCACAATAATAACCATTTTATTTTCAAAAATAAGTTTGTTTAACAAATATTTATACGAGTGTTAGTGTTAGTGCAGTTATAGTAATTAAGGTAACTAGGGCGTTATGAACTAAATAACGCCTAAGGTCGACAGTGTATAGTCCGAGGGCCTCTGACCCGAGGGATATACGTCGACCGTAGTCGTTATCTTCATAACGCTCGTGGTACCTTCATAACTTTATGTCATACTTGCAAGAAGTGGATTAAGATGATTAAAACAGATGATAACAATAAAATCAGTATAGACCCATGTTTAACATCCTTGACCTATAATTTTACATTTGCGAGCGTTATAAGCAGGCGTTATAAGAAATAACGCCCGTTGCTATCTAAAATCCAGTTGTCATGTAAAGAGGCGTTATTTAGTCATTAATGTTTCTTGTTTCAGTAGTTATTATGGTGAAATAATAAGGTAGAGTGACATAAACATAAATATTGAATGTAAGAAATTATAAATAGCGTCATTTACCAATAACCAATATACTTGTGATTTGCCATCCTTTATACAGTTTATGGTAAAATTCGCTTGTCCATACAAATAAATAATGTTACGAACTTGAAAAGTAGAGGAAAGGCGACTTACCCTTACTACCAATACAACAGTTTTATTTTCTATTTGGTCTCTAAAAGTGTGACATTTTAGAAGCTTTCGTGTTTCGCAAAAATGTTGATCAACTCGTTATGTGTTAAGGGAGAACGTAAATCCGTATGAGCTCTTGAAGTTTTAAGAACATAAGCTTCAAGGTGTTAATTCGCAAGTTATTTTAAGATTCCTGATCCTGTGGAAAGTATCATTTTTTAGTATAAAGTTGCTCTCCGAATGAATTTTGATTAATGACAACTTTTAACTTTATGAATGTAATAAAATATCTCTAAGAGAAATAAGGTGATGAGGGAAAAATATTGAAACCTCAGTAAATCATATAGGTATGTATTACTTAATTAGTACCTACATTTAGAACGTAATGTAATCGCTCTAAATAATTTACTGATTCCTGTCTTATTAAAACATTAATTCGTGTAATATGATCGTTATATTATTCCTTATATTAAATTAAACAGGTCTTTGTTTCGTAACTTTAAATTCACTAAAATCATTAAATAGTCTGTTCATTCTTAAATAGGGTGGTGTTTATACAAATAACTAACCTCGTGGCTTACGCCATTTGTAATAAGCTCTGTCTGCTTCTCGCCGTTTGATAATATTGATCTTTGACTATTTTAATCTCGGATGAAATACTTCTTACCAAATCTGACGATCCATGTCTGCTACGCAGTACCATGCGCTTACGTCCTGCTGAGGTAAGGAAAGGGTTATTGCAAGCCACACCAATATAAATTTATTTGGGATCTTGAAAAAACGTGCCTGTCTCTTTATAACTTTTTTTCTAGGTTTTGTGTTTATTCATCAAAATATGGCAATATTTATGGGAAAATAATTATAAATAAATAAAGTAGTACCTAGGTAATTTAATAGCATCCAAACAGCATGTTGACAAAGCAACTAATACATGTAGTAATTAAGGTATCTAGGGCGTTATGAACTAAATAACGCCCGTGGTGCCTTCCTTACTTTGTCATACTTGCAAGAAGTTGATTAAGATGATTAAAACAGATTAATTTTACATTTGCGGGCGTTATAAGCGGGCGCTATAAAAAATAACGCCCTTTGCTATCTAAAAACCGGTAGTCATGAATGTTTCTTGATTCAGAGTTGTTTTGGTGAAATAATAAGGTAGGTAGTATGACATAATAGTAATTAAGGTAGGTATCTAAGGCGTTATGAACTAAATAACGCCTAAGGTCGACAGTGTATAGCCCGAGGGCCTCTGCCCCGAGGGATATACGTCGACTGTAGGCGTTGTGTTCATAACGCCCGTGGTGCCTTCTTAACTTTATGTTATACTTGCAAGAAGTTGATTAATATGATTAAAACAGATGATAACAATAAAATCAGTATAGACTGTCAGACTGACATTTAACATCCTTGACCGTATCTATTGGTGATGAGGTATAATATTTTACATTTGCGGGCGTTATAAGCTAGTTTTATAAAAAATAACGGCCGTTGCTATGTAAAATCCGGTTGTCATGTAAAGGGGCGTTATTTAGTCATTAATGTCTCTTGTTTTAGTAGTTGTTATGGTGAAATAATACGCTAGTATGACATAAAGTAAATTATACCAGACACGACTAAGAAAACCTGTTTATGTGCTCTAGCATGGCAGTACCATTTGGCATATGTCGTGATTGATACTTATCTGTTGAATTTTTCTACAATATTTTCGCTAGTTATGCGAATAACAAGAGGAAGAACATCCTAAATGTTTAATAAGTTGTCCATAGTTCCTGTCCAGGTCAAATACGTTCGTTATAACATTTTCAGTTGAAGAACCTGATTTTTTTGTTTGGTGGAGTCGAAAATTTTGATTAACATGTTTTTGAAAGTAATATTGGCCGTGCAATTTGTTTAAATTACAAAATGGAGTTTGGTTATATCATATTCAAATTTGAACTACCTAGTTATAAAATTGATTCCCCTAAAAAATTAGTTAATTCCCTTCCTACTACCACATGCTACTACGTTTGTCGTGTGCATCGAAATATTCAGAAATCCCACAATTAACACTTTCGAGGCTCGAGATATTCGTTGCATTCAAGCATAGTGGAATGGATATCGGAAGCCAGAAGTTCTGAGATTGCAAAAAACAGACAAAACTGAAATTTGGACTTAATAATAAAAATAAAAATAAAATTCGTTCTCAAAAATCAAGTTGTTGGTTGCTATGGTTGCATATTTCAATATATATACATATAATAACTATTTCAATCGCTGGTGTTTTAAGGCTTAGGGCGCAAAAGGCACTATTTAGTATTTACGCTCGCAATTTTACATTCGCTGGGATATGCTACGCTTCGCGTTGCAAACGCAAAGTTTGGCTTGTCAAAAAGTGACACTTTTAATCCTAATAAGTAGCCCAGTCAACGAATGATTCTAGAGAGAAAGTCAATAAGCGGAAAGACCAACTATGTTACATTGCTTGGGGTACCTAGCAGTATACATACCAAAAGTCCTTGACCGTAGGGGGGCGGAAGAGGAGAAGAAAAAGAAGGGGGGTAAAGGTCTCTTTTTTTGGTTTTTCGCCTACATCTCAGTAGGATTTGGTCCTAAAAAAATATATTGATATACAAAATTATAGCTGACAACATTATCTACATTTTTCATTTCTATATTCTTACAGCATGTGTTGACAGTGCTTTCCCCAGTGCTTGTGAACTTATATAACCTTTCCCTAGCTGCTGGTGCATTTCCAAAAGCGCTAAAGACTGCTCGCGTTTGCACGGTTCTAAAGAAAGGTGACCCAACGTGCATCGAAAATTACCGTCCAATATCGATTTTAAGTGTTTTCTCGAAACTACTTGAAAAAATAGTGTTTAATAGAATTATGACATTTGTCTCCAAATTTGACCTCCTACCTTCTTCGCAGCATGGCTTCCGTCCAGGCAGATCCACAGAAACTGCTGCGTTTGACTTGCTCACCTACATTTATACAGAATTAGACAGAAATAACTTGACCGCAGTGCTTTTCTTTGACTTAAGTCGTGCGTTTGACACTATACAAGCCGAAAATGTGTGCTGCAAACTTTACAATCTTGGCATAAGGGGCGCGTTACTGTCTTGGGTACACTCATTCCTAACGGACAGACTTTTATATGTCGTCACTGATGATGCACACTCTAAAAAGTATAGCATCGATATGGGAGTTGCTCAGGGCTCAGTACTGGGACCTCTTATATATTTACTCTATGTCGCAGACCTCCCCAATTCTGTCCAAGCTGACAAACTGATATGCTATGCAGATGACACCACAATTGTAGTTTCAGCTAACGACGTCAACAACCTAGTTAACAAGATTAGGGAGGCGCAAAACCAGTTCCAGTACTGGTGCAAAACTAACAATTTAGTTTTAAATAGTGATAAAACCGTTACCATGTACTTTGGAAACAGAAACCAGCGTCTCGCTCTTCCCCACAACTATGAAACAACCAAGTTCTTAGGAATCTTTATAGACGTTAAATTGACATGGCAAGCCCATATTGATCATGTGTGTAAAAAACTCAATGCAGCCTACTATGTCCTTCTCCATTTAAAATCATCTCTAGACTCAGTGTCACTAATCGCGATTTATTATAGTTTAGCTTACCCGCACCTCTGTTACAATGTAACTATGTGGGGAGCAGTAGCGGAATGCAAAAGAGTATTTGTTTTACAAAAACGACTAATACGATTAATTTTTAATGTAAAGCCTCTAACATCACATAGGGAATCATTTATAAACAATCGCTTACTTACGTTTCCTTGCATTTATATTTACAAACTATGTATCTTTGTGCACACAAACTACAGCTACTTCCTACCCCTAAATCAAAACCACACCTACTTCACACGGAACGGTGACACCCTCACCATACCACTTCATTGTTCTTCAAAATATGAAAAAAGTCCTTTCTACAACTGCATAATGACTTACAATGCACTCCCATCCGACATAAAAAAGACAAAATCTAATCATCAATTCAAGACAAGGCTCAAAAATTACCTCGTAACTAAGTGTTTTTACAACTACAATTTTATGAAATAAGTTAGTGTATGAATGTTAATGTAACGTTTTTTTTTAACTTGATATACGTATATAATAATTATGCAATACATAATGTTTTTAATAATTTTTTTGACAATGTCTATGTCAACACTGTTGATTCGCAGGCAATAAATAAATATAGTTTTTTTGCTATCTGTAACCGTTAATGAGATAGACGCTCTCGAAAATTATTGATTTTGAGACAGAATTTTGGCGAAAAATGTATTGCTAAAGGTTTTGTCGAAAATGACCGAATTACCTATGCAAGCAAATGATGATTTTAGGATATGATCAAGTGATTATATTCCGCCGTTGATTTTAATTATTTATTTGAACCATAAATGTTGGTACGTAACAGGAAAACTGTTGTTCATTATTCGTCGGGAAATCTCTAAGTTTTCCCTGATTTGTTTCCCGCGTTACTTATAAGATAAATAACTATTTTTTATAAGAATCATCGAGGACTGCCAAAATGCCACAGTTTGAAAAATAGAACAGAAAACAAATTTTCCTGGCGTTCTTGCGTAGATAAAACGTCAAACTTACAGTATTTTTGAGAAATGTCCTAAGCTAAACGCATTTATAGTGATAAGTTATCATGGAAAAACGCTCCGTAATTTTCGAAAAAAAAACCTTTCGCAACATATTTTTCGCCAAGCTTCTGTCTCCAGCGCCTGATATCTTCATTTCACAGAAAATTGGCTACAAGGATAATTGCAGAGAATTAAACTTCCGTCAAAATTGGTTTATGGTTCATCATTTTATATCAATTTAATCTAGAGAGTTTTCTAGATTTTTACCGGGTTGAGGAAAGGTGCCAACCAGTCTGTGTTCCCTCACTGAATTACTGAAGCCCGGTCAAGGTATTCTGCTCATCGACGCTTTCACAGGATGTGATACCACATCAACAGCCTTCCAAACCAGCTTATACATAGTGAATATTTTCATAATGTGTGATAAATGGTACTATCAGTGCATTAACATGTCTATATAGGGACTCTATAGTTAGAGTCCCTATATAGACTCTATAGTTAGAGTCCCTATATACGGCGTGTCCCACTGCTCCGTAATCGGTCGATAATTCACTGTGGGTTGAAGATACAGAAAAAAGTTTCAAATAAAGGTTGCTTTGATTTGAATTACGCATCTTTTAAAAATATTCTTATATCTACAGTATGTTGCATTTTCACGTGGCAGGAAAATGTCACCCTGTATTTTTTTTCCCTTCCTGTATCGACCAACCATATTTATATCACGCCTGAAATTTGGATGGGCGGTTGTCAAGTTATTAATTATTTTGTCAAAATTTTGTACAATTCAAGGTCGGACTATAATATTCATAACTAATGGGTTGGAAGAAGCAAACGGCTACTGTTTATTATGTGGCATTTATATAAATGCCAATTTATTTAAAATAACATTTTTTGACGTTTCGCCCTGTGCATTGCAGGGCTTTTTCAAATTTATAAATATGAGTAATAAATCAAAATCAAACTTCTAACAAATTACCTAAGTGGAACTTATGGAGGGAATTACATAAATTAATATGTTTAAATTAAGATAGGAGGTGCTAATTCCCTCCATAAGTTCCACTTAATTTGTTAGAAGTTTGATTTTGATTTATTACTCATATTTATACATTTGAAAAAGCCCTGCAATGCACAGGGCGAAACGTCAAAAAATGTTACTTTAAATAAATTTGGCATTTAAATAAATGCTACATAATAAATAGTAGCCGTTTGCTTCTTCCAACCCATTGAATATACATATAACGTACGGCTAAAGAAATAATCCTCAAGAAATTCATAACTAAGTTATTCTTCAAAAAAGGAAAGGAAGTATTTATTTGACGAATAATATTACCCTAATGTCATGTTACCCTACAAAAAAACTAAGTGATTATTTTTATACCGAGTGTTTAAAATGAGAATTGAAAGTTTGTGAAGTTTAAATAGAATTTTTCAATTTATACGAATATTTTAAATGGAACACCCTGTATTTTTATTTACTGTCAGATTCTTGACAAAAAACCCTATTCAACGGTGTATGTTTTCCTGGTATTATTTTTTGTACATTTGTTAATATTTACGATTTTTAAAATTTCACGTAAAAAAAATTTGTTAAAAGTAATTTTAGTTTAATTATTATTACAAAATACAGTTTAAATAGTTGGTATCAACGCAAACGAATAAAACTCAAGTCCTGTGACTATCTTAATTTCTAAATAATTAAAACAAAATTTTTAATAAACGGTAAGTGGCACTGAAGGTTTTGAACATGGTTCCAGATCGCAGGATTCTGTGAACCGATTCGACCATTGTGTTAGGGTGGCAAAAACCAAGGCTCACTCTACTAAAGACGTTTGTGTGCAACCGTGTTGCAGAACTACAGCAACTCACCTCAGATTTTGAATGGGAGCACGTCCCCAAAACCCAGCGGACTTGTTGTCACGCGGTATTTCCTCTCAACAGTTGAAAACTTCAACTTTGTAGTGGGAGGGACCAGATTACCTTGTAATGGAGGAGTTCCCTTGGCCCAAATGCAATGCCTTGAATTCAAGACTCCCAGAGCTAAAAACCGAGAGACAGTGCCTAGCAGTCTCTTCTAAGATTGACTTTCCCATTCATAACTTTTGTAAGCTATCACGGTTGGAAGGAATCGTCGCATATTGCAGACGGTTCATACGAAATTGCCGTTCCTCCAAGGTAGAACGCGTTATAGGTCATCTAGGCCTAAGGGAGCTGCGGGACCCAATTACTTGTTCGATTAAGATCTCGCAGTCACATTCTTTCTCTCTCTCTCTTTGGGAAAGCAGCAACCCGTGAGCAATTCCAGTTCTTTAAGGAAGCTCAACCTCTTCGTAGACTCTCAAGGCGTCATTCGAGTCGGAGGGAGGCTCCGAAACTCGTCTTATATCTTTGACACAAAATATCTTTGACAAAAAATACCCGATGTGTAGTTTCTGGTAACCACAATTTGGCTAAGCTCATTGTTGAGAGAGAGCATATACGGCTGCTCCACGCAGGCCCCCAGTTACTGTATTCGTCTATCAGAGATAACTTCTGGCTTACTTCCTCTAGAAATCTTGTTAGACAAGTTGTTCATCGTTGTTTAAGGTGTCATCGATTTTCCACCCAAGTTACTCAACCAATAATGGGAGACCTCCCTGCGGAACCACCTTTTCAAGTTACCGGAGTGCAAGGAATATAAACTAAAAGATCCTTGACCGGAGTGGATTATTCAGGTCCCTTACCGCTCAAAAACCGTAAGGGACGCGGCTCACAAACCACAAAACCATATGTTTGTTCATTTGTTTCGCCACGAAGGCAATGCATTTGGAGCTTGGTCACTAGCCTTTCAACCGAGTGTTTTGTCTTAGCTTAGGCGGCTAATAGGGCGTCGAGGCAAGCCCTCAGTAATTTATTCCGATAACGGGACTAATTTCGTAGGAGCCCAGTCAGAACCACGCGAGTTGGGACGCGCGTTAAAAAAGCAAAACACGAGTATCACTAATGAAGCGCAAAACGAGGGAGTTAACTGGCATTTCATACCGGCCTATAGCCCGCACTTTGGCGGTCTGTGGGAAGCAGGCGTAAAGTCATGCAAGTATCACTTAAAACGCATATTAGGCAATGCCTCGCTTATTTTTGAGGAATTATACACATTACTAGTGCCAATTGAGTCCATCCTCAATTCACCAAACTTTGAATTCTCATTTTAAACACTCGGTATAAAATTAATCACTTAGGTACTTTTTTTTGTAGAGTAACACGACATTGGGGTAATATTATCCATCAAATAAATTTTCTTCAACCCACACTGAATTATCGATCGATTACGGAGCAGTAGGACACCCTGTATATAGGAACTCTATAGTTAAGAGTCCCTATATAGATAAGTAATGCACTGATAGTGCCATCTATCAGACATTATGAAAATATTCACTATTTATAAGCTGGTTTGTATCTATAATAATGCAGTATTTGGCAGTGTTTGTGTTTACCCACAACCTCGTTTCTGTTTAACATTAACCTTAATTTATTTATGTAAATATTAGAAATTTGTAAATTGCAGACGCACCACATTTCTCTTTACCCCTTAATTCGGTAAGTATTAATATAATTACTATAAGGTTAACAGTAGCTAAAGGTCGTTATTAGATATCTACTTAGCTACATAACATAATAAAAAAGATGCCAGCTGCTATAAACGAAAAGTCCGACCGTTCAGAACAAATGTGGAAAGCCTTAAAAGCACATATTCAACGAGAAAGAGCTAGAAAAAAACAAGAACGTGAAGCTGAAGTGGAAGAAGAACGATTACGTAAGGAACGTGAAGCTCGTGAACAACAAGATGTAATGACATTAGGTGAAACACGGGAACAAATTCAACAACTCGAAGGTAAACTACAACAATTAAAGGAAGAGAAACACCAATTATTTTTACAATTGAAAAAAGTATTGAACGAAGATGATAATCGTAGAAGACAGCTTGTGAAAGAATCAAAGTAGGTCATGTTAATTAAACCTTGTTACTTTCATAACACAGAATTTTTTATAGCGACATGCTGACAATTCAAGCAATTCCATCAACGGGCTTAGTACATCAACAGCTGTTTATTCCACAAACTGTACCACGTGCTGCGGCAGTCCCACAACAGAGTTTTAAAGCTGTAAATAAACGACCACGAAGTCCAAGTCCACAACCTCCCGCAGCACCACCACCTACTACAATATATCATCAAGGATATACCTATAAACCACCAACTGTTGGCAATTCGGCATATCAAGGCTCTCCACAAAGTAGTAACAGGTCTAAGTTTAAATATTTTATAAATACGTTTTTCTAGAAACTCCACAATATCCGAACCAACCAGGAACATACTATCCACCGCAAGAACTTTCAATTTACTATCCACAAGGACCTATTCCTTCTCGTGAACCTACACGAGCAGTGTATGAAAATACGAGGCCGCAAACTTATCACATAGAACAAAAACCTTTAGAAAACTACACCTTAAGACCGCCATCATCACATGCCCACGTTATACACGCCACACCAATGTCTCTCAATCCAACTCAAGCACCAACAAAACCACCTACAATTGCGGCCACTTATCCAGTACGAATGCAAACGCAATATCAACAAGTACCCGCACCAGGTCCTGCTTTATACACCACTCAAAGCAGACCATTGTATCAATCTCCGAGTGCACCGATGAATTATCCTTCGAGGGAATGAAATTTACTTACAAAGCTTTTTTTGCAAATAGATATTATAAGATTGGATTAATATTTAGGAAGGTAGTTATGTACCATTTTTCTGGGGTTTTTGTAAATTTTTTGTAGTAAGGCAGTGGCATCGTTTTAACTATTGGAACCTTTCTGATCTCATGCTGTGTGGGGATGGTAAGATTTGTGAACTGATATTAGGAAATCGCTACTTTTCAACTGTATTTACTAGGTCTACTATGTTTTTAAAAATGGATTACCTTTTGTATATGCAATTTTATATGCACAATTACAATATTTTTTCTACAAATTGTGTTATTTTTTCTGTGATTATTATTATTCAAAACTATTTTTAAGAATTTGCCAAAAAAACAGTGCTGCATTAAGGTTTTCGCCCCCATGGAAAGCTCCCTCTAGATTAACTAAGTTGGGGGTGTTGTTTAGGAAAAATCCTGAAATGTGCCGTTCAAAAGGGCAAAGGTGGCGTGTTTCAGGATATTTCCTAAACAACACCCCCACCTTAGTTAATCTAGAGGGTGCTTTTCATAGGGGCGAAAAAAAATTGAATAAAACTAATTTCGGTCATACTGTCGAATAGACAATTAAAAGACGCTTCAAATGAGGGGTCGCTCGACACCCTTTCTCTATTTAAATTCTTGAGTTAGGGGTTGCTGGGGTTAGGGGGTTGACCTGACAACGTCTAATTTGACATCAAAACGTGCCGTTCAAAAGGTCAAAGGTGACGTGTTTCAGAATTTTTCCTAAACAACACCCCCACCTGGCACCTTAGTTAATCTGGAGGAAGCGTTTCATGGGGGCGAAAAAAAAATGGATAAAACCAATTTTCATTCATACTGTCGAATAGAGAATTAAAAGAAGCTTCAAATGAGGGGTCGCTCGACCCCCTTTCCCTATTTAAATTCTTGAGTTAGGGGTTGCTGGGACTAGGGGGTTGACTTGACAAGGTCAAATTTGGCATCAAAAGTTGTCCCCCAAAAATAAAAAATCGACGTGCCCGAGCGTTTTTTTAAGAAACTTGTCTAAGTGTCCCAAAACAGGCGTATTTCCTTTTCAATGGCCCACCCTGTATAACAGATAGGTAATAAATAATAATCTAGATAATAACACAGATAAAAAATAGTACCTATAGTATTTATTTGCAAAGTTAACATTTAACATTAAACATTTTTTAAAGAACTTCTTAAAATTAACATTTCAAATGTTTTGTCACTAAGACCACAGAAGACATAATACAGAAGCGACACTTGTGGCGGCACCTTTGATGTTCGTTTGACACACCGGGTGACCTTCGCAATGTTGTTGTTAGTACTTTACGTGGGAAATTTAAAAACACTTTAGTTTTCAGCATTAATCGACTTCTCTAAATGGCAACCATATTTCGCAAATGTTAACTTAATTTTTAATAGTTTACATTGGAATAAAAAACAAGTATTTTTTTAAAAATATTTATTTTCAATACAATAAGTACTTACTCCTATTATTTTAAACTAAAGATTACATAAAATTTATAATTTAAAATTTCTATTTCCAGATGTTTTAAATTCGCTATTCGCAAATTTATCTGAAACCTAATAAACAGCTTTAATAAATAAATGATAATACGTGTAAGTAATATAAATTTATGTATAGTCTGTCTCATAGTATATCGTCTTGAAATTGCCGTGTCATAAAATACCCAGAGGTCCCCTTTGTTATCACAATAAGGTAGGCATTTAACGTGTTTATCTACTAACAATGCAGATTAGAAAATAAATCCTTTAATGAGGTAAATTACAATACGATATACTTTGAGACAGACTTTACATGTTATGTTACCGTTATGAATTATGATATTATAAATTGTACCAAAGAACGTTCTTTGATTGTACTAACAAAAGTATGGCGACGCGATATGCGCCAAGAAATTTTCTTTTGGCGGGATCGTGGAGTGTCGCTTCTCGCTTCTGTATTATATTCAGATAGCGTACGCATACGCATACATGGTGTTCGCAATAAATTCATCGTTATTGCCTTTGAATGTTATATGTCTTCTTCTGTGATGTAGGATTGCGACACTGACGAGAAAATAGTTGGTTGTAATAAAGGCACGTAATACAAATTCTCTATTAACTAATATAACAGTTATTGTGGTACATACAACGTACAAGACGGAAGTGCGTCGTCTCGCAAAGAACAAAAACAACGAAAGTGGTGTCATTTTTTCGTGCTTATTGGTGTTGCCAACCTTAACCTTTTTTTAGTTGGCATTCGCCGCATATATATGTACAGTTATATCCAGTGCTGTAAACAGATCATTTTTAAATTATCTAGATAGGTAGGTAGGTATAGCTACAGTTTTTTTTCAAATAATTATCTAGATGCAGATAATAGATATACAATACACAGTTTATATAGGTAAGATACAGGGTGGTTTGGCTTGCAATGTCCAGACGATATTTCCTAAAGTAATAATTCATTAGGAAAAAACATTTAAATTGAAAGTTATTGAGTATTACGTATTCTATATTATAGGGCAAAAAGAAATTTTTTGCTGAGCCCTTTTTGGTGAACAAAAAAATTTTTTTTTAAATAGCAAAATATACGGCAAAATATGTGTTGAGGTACTAATAGGTTAGTTTGGAAACGGGGACATTTTGATGGGAGCTGTTTTGTCGGAACTATTTCGCCACAGACTATTTTGATGCGACGAGGTTGCCGTCAAACACAAGTTGAAACACTTCTTCAAAATAACACAGACGTGTCGCACTGTGTGTACAGAACACCACTAAGGCCCAGTTGTATAAAGTCTAGTTGAGTTTCAACCGGCGGTTGGTATAAAATTGAGTCGCACAAACTAGGGTTGACGTCCAGCCTAGGGTTGAATTGACGGTATTGCTACCCATTTACTAACCCATATGGGTTGATAAAATCGTCAGTTCAACCCTAGGCCAGACATCAACCCTAGTTTGTGCAACTCAATTTTACACTAACCGCCGGTTGAAGCTCAACTAGACTTTTGGAAAATTAGAAAAGCAAACCAAAACTAACTTGAGTGTTAGGTAGTACATGAAAGAACATAAATTGTAAATATAGCTAATATTCTTTATTTTCTACCATATGGTTACGATTACATTATTTACCCTCATTTCAATCTTTGTTATCTACTAACTCCAGTAAGTACCTAAGCGGTACTAAATTGATTTGATCTAAAAATAGTTCTACTCCATAAAAATCTTTGCAAAATTTAAAAATCATTTTATTTAGATACATGTAAATAACATATAGGTTAGTATACATAACTATATTTATTTAATTTTTAATAAGTATTGTACAATTAACTAATCAGTAAAGGTGCTTTAATAATACAGTTTGGGTTCAAAATACTGTGATTTATGTGAAATGTGACATACTTAACTACAGGGATCATTCAACAATCGTGTATTATACTCAACAAATTTTATGCGTTATAATGACGTACGTGAAATTGACACATATTAACAATAAACCCAAATTCTGAAATTGCATACCTACATTTGTACAGCCTATAAATTTATTTTTTTGCATTAACAATTGAAATATACTTATGCCAACTTCACATTGATAGGTACTAGGTAATGAACATTTTTGGGCAATCATTTGCGGTAGTTTTACCCTTAAGGATGAAAGGCTTTAATTTAATAATTAGCTTTAATGACTTCGTTCTTAATTTTGTACATTTATGCACATACGATCAATGTTCAACCGAAAACAATAATATTGTGTAATAAACGTTACCATAGAACAGTGAAGTAGGTATTTCGCGCTTGCACAATTCCTCGCGTGCGACAATTGCGCGCGAGGTAAATATTTTACAGAAAAAACGGTCTTATAATTTAATTTTTTTGTAATGGGTGGTAATTTTCGCGGCCCCAAGAATTGTCATTAAGCCCAAGAATTATTATTTTTACCCCAAGAATTATTTCTTCGACCCCAGCTTTTTAATTATTTGGGTCCCAAGATTTCTGATCCCAAGAATTATTATATTAGGCCCCATTATTATTACTTTAACCCACAGAATTATTCTTTTGGCCCCAAGGTTTTATTCATTTTACCCCATGATTTTATTCATTTTACTGTTTAGTATGATATTCCCGTTTTTGTATCAATTGAAAAAAAATATACTAAACCTACCTCTAACCTAAGCGCCTGAGTGGCAATATACGTTTCGGTTGGCATTTTTTTTAGTTTCAAATATTGTTTAGTATCATATTCCCGTTTTTGTATCAATTGAAAAAAAATATACTAAACCTACCCCTAACCTTCCATTTGCATTACTAATTTTTTCTTTTATATGAACGTGACCGTTAATAACCAATAACTGGCGGTCTTTCTCACTCTCGATATACTGTAGCACCATCGTTACGGTAGGAAACTAAGAAAGTGGCTGAATTTTGAACTCGGAAAGGTTAGCCCTTATATTGTTTCAAATTAAGATAAAGCCATTAGCAAAAGTCAAACCCTATTAGGGGGGCGCATTGTGCCAATTGATTTATAATTAACATGGGATGTACAATAATAACATATTAATTAAGGTGAAATGATAGGAAATTCCTTTCCACCTAATAACGCTCTTAACATAATTAAATGCAAGGAACATATCTTACTGCATTCCTCTGTAAAATATTCCCCTCGCGCGGAATTGTCGCACGCGAGGAATTGTAGCGCACGATAAATTGTCCCGCGAGGAACCGTCCGCGAGGAATTGTCGCGCGCTAAATTGTCGGGAGAGCGTCTGACGTTACTAAAAGTCGAGCAATATTTAATATAAATAAGAAATATGTTATTTTTCGTTATTTAAGAAATAATTACTGTTTAGAGTCCAGCCCCCCCCCCCCCCCCCCCCCCGTATGGGCGCCCGTGGGAATACAAATAATGTAGTTGCAATTTTACTTCCGAACATACGAATTTGGAAGAAGGTATTTTGAGAAGTACCTACCTACTTGATAAAAATAAATTGTTTTTTATGGTTATAGCTAAACAATACTTTAATTAGCAATTAATACCTTGAAAATTATTACAATTAGCGAAACAGTTTCTTTGAAAGCTGCAGATTAATATATAAAAACATCGCGTCATTCGCTCTTCTGCTATAATAGCAGAAGAAGGTTCAAATTTGGTACAACTCTATTGACAAAGAAAAATTTCAATTCTGAATATTTTCCGATTTAGTGTCGAGTTCAGCAATTAATAACTAAGGTATAAATAAATTTATAGGGTACAAATAGGCCTTAAAGCATACAAAACACCAACATTTTATGTGCCAACTGCACGCACTAGTAATTCTGAACCCAAACGAATTATATCTAGGTATTCAGTAATAAATCTGTGGTTCCTTTTATAAAATCTAGCTTCTACATTATTTAAGTTGAAACAGTGTTTTATTGTTGTCAGATGGTGCAATCCACCTGGATCTACCGACCGCCATGCTCTTAAAACTCTTATTACTGTTCCAAGGTTTCAATTGTCTCAGTTCGTTTTCTAAAATTAGGTCTTCTTCTTGCGATCTTGAGTGAAGAGGTTTTGGCGCTATTACAGAAACTGCAATGTAAGCCTTTGGATTTTTGTCAAGGTTTGAATGGTACAAAGGATTTCCCGTTACTCTATGATATGCAAAATTGCGAGGATATGATTTACTTCCAGTGTTACCAGATTGCCAATTATATCTCGGATCTACATTTTGACGCTCTAAATCGGAATTTGGTTTATATACAACTTTGCCTTCGCCCTCAAAGTCCGGCCATTTATTAGTTTTTAGCGCTTCCACAGATTTACCAGGCAATGATCTTTGTTTATCCCCATTGAGAATTACCACCATTTTCTGTAATTCTATCGTGCTGTTATCATTCGATACATCTGTAGTAACTTCCCCTTGTTTCTTCACTGCTACGTGTTCAGTCGACTTGTTTAATCGCTCTACGTCCTCATTACGTCGTATGCTTGAATTTTCATTTGCGATTGGATGTGCAACTGATGAAAAATTATTAATATCCTCAATAGAATTTTGTATACTATCAAACAATTTCTTTGAAGTAATTAGATCATTATCTATCTTTTCTATAAAACAAAAGAACTTATTAGTTGTAAGGGCGGTAATCGGATTTATAACTTACGTAATAATCTGTGAACCTTTTCCCACTGCTCGGGATCGGCGGCGATTTTAATCATTAATTCCAGTAACGCTTGATTTTTCGCAATCTAAAATAAGAAAAATTAATTAGCCCTTAAATACATTTTCTTTACCTACCTGATTTCTTTTTCTATCCGTAGGTGTTGGTAAGTCAACGTTTGTAACTTCAAATCTTGAGTTGTTGTTTACAAGACCCATAAGAAATTCATAACTTCGCTTTTCGCGATTACTTTTTGATTGCTTTGAACTTGTATCTCGATTGTTCATAGCTTCGTGTGAATCTGGGGGACCGGACAATTCCGATGAGGAATTTCCTTCCGTATGAAGTTTTATATCCTGTGCTTCTATCTGAAATAAATAAAAGATATATATTGCAGTTATAAAGACCCAATTATAAGTTAGGCTTTGTAATGGGATACTATAAATCAAATTTTAATTAAGAAAGTAATTGAGCACGTTGAAAATATACTAAACGCATACAATTTTATTTTACTAAAAGGTAATACTTTATCTTATAAACCATAAGTGGAAGAGCGGTGTAATAATAAATTGTTATGATATAATCGACAATTTCATATTTCGGGGAATGATACGAGACAATCGTAAATAGCCCAGTAAAATGAGAAAAATTGGATGGAAAAATGGTTACAGCTTTCAAAATTTGGGAACAGGCTTGTTTTGTGATCCCTTTGAAGTGTTCAAAAGTCCCCATGCGTGAGTGTCAAAAAACAGGTTTTCGTAAATAACTGAAAAAGTAGCAATTTTATCAAAAACCAAAACGTTAAGAAAATTGTAGCTGACAAAATTCCGCACATTTTCATGCTTTATTTTTGTCTCTACGACTAATAGGAGCCGAGATAGATTTTTTTAAAATGTCGACTGTTTTGGGGCGCGTACTTTGCTTATCTTGAGAATGGCCATGTGTATCGCGAAATGCTTCAAATAAAAGTTGTAGAGAATTTAATTACGAATAATTTTCTTTTTTAAACATTTCTAATAATATTGATAGAGATATAATCATTTTAAACCTTTTTCTAAGACACAATCGCTGCTCGTTTTTCATAATAAAATCAATAATAAGTCGAAAACTATTGATTCTACGTACTTAGTGCATATAATGAAAATTGTTGTTGCAGATTTTTATTCCTCACGTTTAGACGCATCAGGGTGCATAAAGTTCGTCCAATTCCTCCAAATAATAGATTTATGGCACCGGTATATACCCAAAAACGTAGGAAACTCTATTTCTTGGAATAGGAAAAGTTGCTGCAAATCGGCAATTATGGAGATATTTCAGATGTTCTTGCAGATTTTTATTCCTCATGTTTAGAGGAATCAGTCTGCATAAAGTTCGTCTAATTCCTCCAAATAATAGATTTATGGCACCGGTATATATACCCAAAAACGTAGGAAACTCTATTTCTTGGAATAGGAAAAGTTGCTGCAAATCGGCAATTATGGAGATATTTCAGATGTTCTTGCAGATTTTTATTCCTCATGTTTAGAGGAATCAGGCTGCATAAAGTTCGTCCAATTCCTCCAAAAAATAGATTTATGGCACCGGTATAGATACCCAAAAACGTTGTAAAATCCACCTCTTGGAATAGGAAAAGTTGCTGCAAACCGGCAATTGTGGAGATATTTGAGATGTTGTTGCAGATTTTTATTCCTCATGTTTAGACGCATCATGGTGCAAAAAGTTCGTCCAATTCCTCCAAATAATAGATTTATGGCACTGGTATATACCTAAAAACGTAGGAAACTCTATTTCTTGGAATAGGAAAAGTTGCTGCAAATCGGCAATTATGGAGATATTTCAGATGTTCTTGCAGATTTTTATTCCTCATGTTTAGAGGAATCAGGGTGCATAAAGTTCGTCCAATTCCTCCAAATAATAGATTTATGGCACCGGTATATATACCCAAAAACGTAGGAAACTCTATTTATTGGAATAGGAAAAGTTGCTGCAACTCGGCAATTATGGAGATATTTCAGATGTTCTTGCAGATTTTTATTCCTTATGTTTAGAGGAATCAGGCTGCATAAAGTTCGTCCAATTCCTCCAAATAATAGATTTATGGCACCGGTAT
This sequence comes from Pyrocoelia pectoralis, assembly GCA_036250285.1. Lineage (NCBI taxonomy): Eukaryota > Metazoa > Arthropoda > Insecta > Coleoptera > Lampyridae > Pyrocoelia > Pyrocoelia pectoralis. Next base: position 15,277,506 of record CM070075.1, read on the forward strand.
ATATACCCAAAAACGTAGGAAACTCTATCTCTTGGAATAGGAGAAGTTGCTGCAAACCGGCAATTGTGGAGATATTTCAGATGTAGTTGCAGATTGTTATTCCCCATGTTTAGACGCATCAGGGTGCAAAAAGTTCGTCCAATTCCTCCAAATAAAGATTTATGGCACCGCTATAGATACCCAAAAACATTGTAAAATCCACCTCTTGGAATAGGAAAAGTTGCTGCAAATCGGCAGTTATGGAGATATTTCAGATGTTCTTGCAGATTTTTATTCCTCATGTTTAGACGCATCATGGTGCAAAAAGTTCGTCCAATTCCTCCAAAAAATAGATTTATGGCACCGGTATATATACCCAAAAACGTAGGAAACTCTATTTCTTGGAATAGGAAAAGTTGCTGCAAATCGGCAGTTATGGAGATATTTCAGATGTTCTTGCAGATTTTTATTCCTCATGTTTAGACGCATCATCCCATATAGCACACTTTGTCCATTGTACGTACATTTATGGTACAACTTAGGTACATACGTCCATGTACCAATTATGTACGTCGTATGTTCGTACTTTTGTGTACGTCCATTATGCAACGTACTTTGTACGTACAGTAGGGTACGAAAGTCTTACTAAGACCAAAATTAGATTTATTTTTGCACGTGATGGATTACCTGCTGTGTTCTATGCAGCGGTCAGCGGTGAAAATTAATTTTTCCCTTTAGTAGAGATATTCCATGGGGAATAATTAATTTAAACCTGCATAATACAATGTAATTACTAAGTAGGTATTTAACTTTTAGACAACTTCGCTTACGTTAGAATTTATTATTTTTGCTGATTGTTACATTTAGTTAGTACGCGCATCGCATCATACCTTCCTTCACCTTCAACAGTTACGTGTACTACTTTACTTTTGCTTTTTTTGAGTGAGTGCGTGGGTTAAGTTTGTAAAATTATTGAAGATTCGCGGAATTTATTTATATATAGGTAAGTGTTTTACTTTTATAGACATAATTACAGTAATTTTTGGTATTTTTTGAAGTCAAATATTGAGATTTACAATTTATACCTACAAAATCGCATTTTACATTTACTTTGTATATTATGCAACATGGCGATCTTGCAGAAACGTCTTTATCGCAACTGCGGCGTCTGCGAATGTAGAGCACAAATTGCAAAATCTCACATACCTATATAAATCTGTCGATTACTCCGTTATGCAATTTATTGTAAATATTTGTTCAAATTCCTTGGCATTTCCACGAATTATCAAGATAATGTCTGTAACCTAGTGATTTGCTACCAAAGACAAAAACCAATTTTCGTTTTCTTTTCAGAATCACAGAATCATCCGTATTCCGTAGCCCTCTTCAAAAATGCCACCATGAAAGATGCGGAAGTTAATGTGCAAAAATGGATTAGAAGATGTACTGAGAGAGCAAAATCGTCAAAGAACAATCAGTGATATTTATATGTACCTATTTGCGAATTTTGTTCTCTACCTACCTATATTTTTATAATGGTTCTGAAATATGAAATTCTACATATAATAATTTAATTAAAGAAAATGTTCGTAGTAAAATTGTTTGTCTAATGAAACTAGCCCCTGTACACTATACTTGATTTAGTAAAACAATTTCAACATTCAGTATTGTACAATATATGGACGTACATATCTGTACGCAAGATGTACGTTCGATATTGGACGTACTTCTTACTTTTAGTACTGTACGAACTATGGACGTACACTACAGTACGAATTTTGTACGTACTAAATTGTACGTACTTCCTACATACAAGGTAGTGCAAAAGTAACGTACTATGTACGTACATAGTACATCCTTTGCACGTAACTGTACGTACACTGTATGTACATATATCCTGGTCAGTACGTACTTTGTACGCACATAGTACGTACGTGTGCTATATGGGATGGTGCAAAAAGTTCGTCCAATTCCTCCAAAAAATAGATTTATGGCACCGGTATATATACCCAAAAACGTAGGAAACTCTATCTCTTGGAATAGGAGAAGTTGCTGCAAACCGGCAATTGTGGAGATATTTCAGATGTAGTTGCAGATTTTTATTCCTCATGTTTAGACACATCAGGGTGCAAAAAGTTCGTCCAATTGCTCCAAATAATAGTGTTTTTCCTTATTTCATATAAGATTGGACTAGACAAACAACATCGTCAGAGGTACAAGATAAATACAGAAGAGTCTATTATGAAACAATGAACACTATTCTCAGCTGCTTCAAAGCAAGATTTAATAATTAAATAATTAAAATTAAAAATACAATTTAGGCGATAATAATTCCTCTTCGGAGTACCTATACTTTGCAACATTTCAGTTCACTAGTTCTGATATTTATGCAGAGCGGATTCTTCTGCCCCGAAATATGCTACCTACCTACCTAGATCCTTAACTTCCAACGGCATAACAGATTGGCATACTTTTCAAGATTTGGTTAGTATCGTTCAGTGGGAAGAACATAATATATTCAGTGTACTAACAGAGTGTATTAAGTATTTATACCCGAGTATTCTGCACGAGTACTCACATTAAACATTTTTTCCCGCAACCCCCCCCCCCCCCCCCATGAGTGTTATTAAGTCGACACGATGCCTATGTTTCCAAATCTATCCCAAACTACGTTTCTAAGTAACAAGCGTCGTAATGGTATTTTATTTTAATAGCTTACCCCGTTCAACCCCACAAATTAAGATTTAATGGTTAAAACGACAAGAACTTCTGTGATGAAACCTGTTCACACAAAGTATTAATTAATAATTCAGTCAATTTGTTTTATTTAAAATAACAAAACAGATATTAATTTAATTCTTACCATTAGAATAGAAAACTTGGCCTTTTAATTAATATGGTTCCGCATTTAATAATAAATTATTAATATGTATTGGTGATAATCTTGTAAAGGTAACCTAATTAAATGTGTTGATCGCAAATCTCTTATCATCTGTAATGAGCATAACTACCTGCTGACCTTGATATCGTTTTCCCTTAATTTCCAATTTCTCCTCTTCAAGTGCTTTACAGCCGAATCAATATAATAAGTATGAATTGCGAATAAACTCCGAGTGAACTTGTGTCCTCGCGCGTGAAAACCCTAAGAGAATGAATGGTAGGTCCCATGTCTGTTAATTAATACTTTCTTTGAGACTTTCACCTTTGTTTCTGTAAGTAAATCAGAAATTTAAACCCATCCGGGCTTCTACTTCATTTTACACAGCTACGTGTGGTGAAAAAGGATCCCTGCCAACGTAATATGCATGCTACATTGTCTATTTAATATAAATACCTCACAACCAAAAAGAAAACTTGCTTATAATCAATAGTGAATAATATAATTGTAGTGCTATTTAGAGAAGAAGAAGTAAGAAATTTACCTTACTTGCTTATTCAAAGTTGCAATCCTATTTATAGTAAAAGAGATACATTTATTCATTATTCCTAACATTTAAAACTATTCCTTGCCGAATAAATAACAAGTAAAATATTTCTCTAAAAAAATAAATCGCTTCGGATAATTCGATAATGAAAGAAAATGCGCAATGAAAGATAGGATTCTCTCCGTTTTCTTTCTTAGACAATGAAAAAGATAATAGATAAAATTTACATTACCAAAGTCGCAGATTCAAATCTAACTAAAGTGGTTGATTTTTCAGCGCGAGTAAACCGTATTTTGTGCTGGAAAATAAGGAATTGAACAGTATTTCAACTGATGGGATGCTCACAAAAATACTAGGCAACGTTGTTTGGTGGTAATTCGACGAACATTTACTGACGAAAACTCCCAAGTAAAATAAATGTTAAAACATTTGAAATTTACGTAGGTGTTATGTAGATTATAGTTCCTTCGCCAACGATTTTTAATTACACTTTTTTCGGTTTTGTATTAATTTAATATCGGCAACGTAAAATTTTAAATGTTTTCAATTATTTTTCGTGATCCTATTTTAAAGAAAGTGCCTACGAGATGATGTTGAGCATAGCCGACAGTATTTTCGTCGTATACTTTTGATGTCGACCAAACGCAGTCAATAGGACAATTAATTCTGTGTTTAATTTCGTGCTGGAGTAAACATGTCTCTCTAAATTACTGTCATCACTTCGCTCCGAAAATTGTCATTTTACGGGGTATTGACTTGTGCATGACGTGATACGGAACAATATTTTATTACAATTAATGTTATGTTCTCTCATCTAAAATGATATTCAATGTTATTTACTTCTAACAATTATTAGACAAATATTTGTATAGAGTGGAAATTGTTACTAATGCTAGGCACATTGTTGAGTTAACGGAGCAAATTTATTTTTCAAATAACCTTTCCCGCTTAACATAAATTTTGTGCAATACGCGCGGACACATCAATTTCAATATGAAGGGGAAGGTGAATTCATTAGTATTATTTGCGCAACCTCGACCATTTTAAATTGAAAAAAAAGTGTCTCTTTATTTTTCATATCCGATCAATATCTGAATTCCTTGATTGCACGGCAACGTAGAAACAAAATGGTTTACATTCTAATGTCAAATTTCTCCTTTTAAGACCGTAGCTTTGTTCAATGAAGAGTGAGTATAGTCCGAGAGCCGGCCACCTTTTTTGCAATCAATTAATATACTATTTATACTTCGTGAGCGGCTTTATTTTAACGAGACGGTAAACTTTTTCCTCTGCGAAAATGTTCGCAAATGGGTCCTACGGGGGAAAAAACACGTTGGTTTGGAAATGACAAAAAATAGATGAATATCATGGGAAAACGGCGCAATTAATTTGTGGTACAAAGTGGGCATTTAATTATGCAAATATTTACTAAGCTACAGAAAAAAAATCAGCTTGATATTCATTATTTTTGTTAATGTACTAATACCTACATGTCTTCAGATGGGGACACTCTTGATGGACTCATTTTTGTTGTAGGACAAATGTTATTTTGAATTACTTACAAAAAAACTTCACAGTTAGCTAAAAAATTAAGTGATATTAATCCATTTTTTGTAATTACCACATCAACGTGTTTTACCCCTGCGCACCCCGTAGGACCCATTTGCGAACATTTTCGCAGAGGAAAAAGTTTGGCGTCTCGTTAAAATAAAGCCGCTCGCGAAGTATAAAAAGTATATTAATTGATTGCAAAAAAGGTGGCCGGCTTCCGGACCAGTAGGTAAACATATTCGTAATTTCTACGCCCTAGGTTTTATAAGAAAAATTTCGGAAAACCGGGGTTGTACAAAATTGTATAAAATTAAGTAAGAGAGCAGTGGCGTCAGTACCGACGGTCCATCCGGTGCAATTGCCGCCCCGTCCGGGTACATTGGCTCCCCAACAGATGTTACTACAAGCTTTATTGAAGTTTACGGAAGAAGAACTTGCAAAGAAATGCGAAAAAAAATACTATAACGACGTAACTGATTCAATCAGATATTGTCCCTGCGTAGCTGTATGAAAGATCAAATTTCTGAGATACTGCTTCTGACCATTCCAGTGACCGTTGCAATGGCAGAGCGCTGCTTTTCGAAATTGAAAATACTCAAAGATTATCTGAGAAATTCGATAAGGCAAGAGAGACTGGCGAACCTCAGTATATTGTCGATAGAGAGTGAGGTAACGAACTCGTTAAGAGGGAACCCAGATGAAAATAAATAATCGATGCATTTGTCAAGGCGAAAATTCGCGACGGATATTAAGAGAGAATGAATAGTAATTAAAGGGGCAACGATAAAGCAATGTTGTTAAAGGCCGTCAGTTTTCTCATGGACCTCGATATGCGCAAACAGATGACGTCAAATCATATGGTGTGGAATAAGTGAAGATTGAAAACATTGGGCATGAAAAGGCGCCAAATTTGAAATGTGTTATGGAACAAAATGGGGAGTAAAACTTTGATTTTACAAACTGATGAAAATGTTATCTTGGTGGACATTTAACAATAACGTAAAACAGCTATTTTGTACTTTAATAATAGTTATTTATGTATCAAGGGAATTATAAGGGTCTTAATTACCGAGGGTGCGACAGCAATTACCCGAGGTAATTGAGACCTATTAATTCCCGTGATACATAGATAATTTTATTTCTGACCGAGTTTAATAAAATTTGTTCATTTCCGGTATATTTGGTTCAAGTATCGTCGATTGCAGTTTTGGTTGTTGCTAGGTTACTAGTTCCTAAAAGAGCCGTAGAGGGAATTATAGGGTCTTTATATCCCAAGGGAGTTATGACACTCTTTATTGTTATCGTAACTATGACAATATAAGCTTATAATATCACTGTAATAAAAGCATTAATTTACATACAGTACAAATTTTACATAGAACAATATGTCTTAAATTATTACACCGTCAATTGCATTATCGTACAGTATTTCATTTATTTGGTTTTACATAAAAATCAATTTGGTTTATTTTGTAAATGAAAATTAAAAGCTAAAAACACTGAGAATGCATTATACATAAAGTTAAACTTTTACAAATATTATTCTAACGGTTCACATCCTAAGTCGTTCTCAGCAGTGAATTCTTCATCGGAATCACTATCTGAAAAAAAGTCTGATTCGTCACTTTCATCTCCTATTCTAATAATCAGCTCCGTTACTTCATCGGTTACATATTCTCGATTAAGATAATCGTCTTCCACTTTACTAACATGGGAACAAATATTTTCCCACTCTTCTACGCCAATATTATCAAATTTGTCGACTGCCAACTTCCACACATCGTTTAATTTGAAAGTGGTATTAGATGCAGCAACATGATTTTTAACCGTAGCCCACACTTTTTCGATTGGGTTTAACTCCGGATGATAGGGGGGCAAACGTAGAACAGAATGTCCATGTTCGGCCAGTAGTTTATCGATAACGTACACTTTAGCATTCGGTTTATGTATTTGAATTTTTGCGTAAAGTTCAGGTTTTGTTTCTTTCAGTTCAAAGAAAATGCTCCTTTCGGTTAACCATTTTTGCATATCTTGTTTTTTCCAAGCAGAAGTAGGGTTTGGTTCGCTTGTCACATTGTGGTAGGATGCATTGTCGATTACGAGAACAGAATTGGGTTCTAAGTTTGGGATTAATTTTTCGTTCAACCACTTCAAATAGTTCTTGTGATTCATTTCGTCATGATAGTCTCCAGTTTTCAAGCCAGACTTAAAAATTAATAATGCATTAGGTACGAAGCCTTTTGGTCCTCCCGCATGAACAATGATCAGCCTTTGTCCCTTAGCCACTGGCGACTTCGAGCAATTGTTGGTTCCATCGTCCCAAGCCATCGGAACTGTATGGGAACTATGTAAATATGTTTCGTCAGTATAAACGATATTTCTTCCCTCTTGTTTGTATAGCTTCAATTTTCTTAAAAATGCGGTGCGTTTTAAACGAATATCTAGTTTTTCCATAAGAGCCTTTCGATTATCTTGCGTTCTTTTCCAACGGAAGCCCATTTTATGTATTAAGGATCTAAATGAACATAATTTTCCTGTAAAATTGATACCATCTTCTTTCACTGCTTGAAATACAGCTGCCATAGTTGGTCTCCTTTTATGTATACTTGCGTATCTATGGATAATGGTTCGAATTGTTGCTTCGTCAAATTGATCGACAGTTGATTTTAATTGGTTTCTATTGATAGTCTTTCGAGGAGATTGGAATTTAGTACCTAAAAAAATACAACATAAAGTCGATTCAATATATACAAGCGTTTAAGTACAAACCTTCCGGTTTCGTCTTCGCTTCCTTACAAATTCGTTTCACCGTGCTAATTCCAACACCAGTGGCAGTTGCTACCGTTTCATATAGAGGAGTTGTTAATTTCAATGATTCTTTTTGCTCCTTTATGAATTGGAACACATTATAAATAATTTCCCGACCTTGGCTATGAACCACCTTCTTCTTGTTACTCATCGTAAAATAGTCCTACAAATATAAAATATTTATAATGAAATAGAGGTTTCGTTCATATATGTAATATCACATAATGGAATAGTAATCTGCTTTTCAACAGAAGCAAATAATAAACAACATAATAATGAATCTATCGCATCTTTGCCAATGCTTATATTTATTTTTTTTTAATTATTGTGAAGTTCCATAACCTTCAATTCGTTAAATACATACGTATTTATTTTATTCAATTTATGAATTGATACAATTGTTATATAAATAGAATTTTACTGTACTTACTTGAAAAAGACTGTTTATACACTGTAGAATTAGAATAATGGAAAGAAATAAGAAACACAGAAAGGAGAACTGAACGCAAAATTTCACAATAACAAGACTAACTTTTTCAGGTTGAAGAGTATACTGCCAAACAGCTGATTATAAACGTATTTTTGTCTGTTAGCGCAGGTCCATGAGAAAACTGACGGCCTCTACCATCGAGATTCATTTCGAAGAAGCTGTTTTTACAAAACTGTGACTTGCATTTTAAAATTTAAACAACACTATAAGATGACGAACAGATGAAGTTCAATGTGTCCATTCTATTTGCATAATTTCTGATATAGATGAAGCGTTCAATCTAATAGAGCTTACACTACCGGAATTCCGGGATTTCGAAAACCGGGATCCCGGAAAAAATTGATGCAGTATTTAAAACCGGTATTCATACGTAAGTATTAATTTAATTTTATTTTAGTAGAAAATACTTTGGATTAATGATATTTATTTATAGTGCAAAATATTGTATGTATACAGGGTGGGCAAATAGTGTGTGGATGGAAATGTGGGTTTATTAACGAACATTTCGCTCATAGGATATTGTAAGGCTACAAATCTAAAATATTTTCTCTTGAATCAGAAAGTTTATAGAGAATTATTATATCAAAGTTGCATTTTTTTAATGCAACCCCCTGTATATTCCTTGATCAATTCTATGTAGTACGACTTTATGTATCACACATAGTACTTAAAACGAATCGTTTGGCCGCATTTGTCCAAAAAATTGAATATCGCAGGGATAACAAAGCTTAGAAGGTCGTGATGATGCGATATTACTAAAACATAAATGTACTATCGTAAACCGGGCGGTTAAATCCGAAATCTTCTTGTGTTCGGAGAAATTACTACGTCGATTGACAAAACGGTAACTTGATTTTTCAAATGCACTACCAATTTTTCTTTATTACGTTTTAATTTTTGAACTATGAATTTACATAATTATAACTGCTTAACTTTAAGTAGGAGTAATATTTTGCGTTTCGAATTTTGAAATTTGAATTTTCAAATTATAATATAGGATTCATTACTATTTTGAGTTTCAATTTTTTATTTCAAATTTCTATTTTGAATACGAAATTTTTGAATTTTATGTGGATTTTTAAATTTACATTTTATATTTACATCTTTGAATAACTTGAATACCTTGAGTTTGGAATTTTGAACTTTGAATTTCTAAGCTATGCGTTTTTTCTTTTTCTTTTATAGTTTCAGCAGTAAAAAGTCAATACCGGGATCCCGAGATCCACTTGATTGAATACCGAAAACCGGTATTCAACATTTCTTCCGGTATTTTAAGCCCTAGTTCAATCACCTAATTATGATTTGCTTAGTGAGTTAGATGAAATAAAACAACAAACTCAGAACACATACAGGGTGTCCGTTTAGTAGCCCGTTCTTCAAGTACGACTTTATTGTTAAATTTACTAAAAAATAAATATACGAGATGGTTGGATGAAGCACATTTTTTTAAATGGAATGACCCACTTTTTTAAGCGCAAATGTAGGGTCCTTGGGTGACTTTTTAGTCGTACATTATTTTTCTATTCATTTGCGACGTTTCCAGGTTATTAATTAATACATATTATTTTGCTAAATATCAACTCTTCCATTATACGCTTTTATTTTTCTAACGTCTTGTTTTTGTTTTTACGTAAGTTCGGTGGTGGACTTGGGATGAATCAGAGTATTCAACCGCGACGGAACATTAAATTATTTCGTACGGGGTGTCCATTTTTTTTGCTCCAAACATCAACATTTTAAAACTAATTTTTCTTCATTTTTTTAAATGGCACCCCTATTTATTATTGCATATTTGGAATCCCGGGTAAATTTTAGTACGACATTATTATAAGCTTACCCTGTACCTATAAGTGCGATGGTTTTTTCGCAAATTGAGATTTTGTCTTCCTTACTGCATCGGCAGTAGATAGTGGCGCGATGGTTAAGAAAATAATACGAAACGAAAAGTTAATTACTCTATGCACACGATATTCCACATTTTGGATTGTAAGCATATTTGTAAGTGAGACAAAATGATTTGAAAATCAAATCAAAGCGCATTCATATTCAGTTAATGAAATTTCAAAGTTTGACAAAAGCGGAGCTAGAGAAATGGATCTTTGGACGCATTGTTGTCTTTTTCTAATTTGTCCAAAATTTAAATACATTGCGACTTTGTTCTGGGAGGAGCTCGTATTATTTATAAATTTAATGGGTTCCCGGAGAAATTTCTCCTGTCCGTTATGTACGACAAGCAGACTTTAATTTCATGCTTGAATAAAATTACGAAATTTACAATATAATTTGATAATATTAACAATCCATTTACATTGTTATATTATTTTTCAAATATAAATTCAAAGAGCACAGAGTATTCTAGAATGTATTTTCATTTATTGTAGATTTTCACTTCCACAACCGTTTGTTATAAAGTTAAACTTAAAATGAAAATACTTGCTGTCGTTTGTTGTCTATTCAAGCTGAATTGAGGAAAACTGAATGCAAAAGTGTTACGTACAAACCAGAGTTGCAAATCTACATGCATCCGATAATAATAATAAATTAAAGGAATGACACCAGTCGTGTGATGGTGCAATGTAATAGTCGACATTTGTTCTAAACTGATACAGCTTTGGCTTTGTCCCTAGTTGTTCGGTTTTAACCAAATTAGATTATCCTATATAAAAGTTTTACTTCCAGATAGCTTGTTTTTTTATTGTTTACGTTCTAAACTGAAAAGGCAAGAAGAAAATTTCCTACACAGATTTATTTATCTTTCCGCAAACTTTATTTGCAATTGACTTTAATAGATGTTTATTTATAAATAAGCAATAATGTAAAAGAATTTCTAAGAAAAGCTTTTCGTACCATTAGGGCGTTATTTAGGTCACACTAACATTTATTGATTGCTGTTAACGTAGTTTCACACTTCCTTATTTATACACATCGTTGTCGGTGTTCATTAGTAACTTAGGAGTATTTGTTTATGTGCAAACAAGGAAGTTCAATGACCCATGTGTTGTGGGTTAATTTGTTAGAGACAATTTTTCTAAGCTCGATGTTTGAGAAGGTACTTATTTGCCAAATGCCAAAGCAAATTCAAACATATGCTATAAACTAACTTTGTGGGTTACAGTTTGCTGTGCACAATGTAAATACTAGACCGAATTAACACTTATATGCGCACATATATGTTTTGAGTCTAATAATATTTTAAATGAATACAAACGGATGCTATTACCAAAAAATGAAAAGAAAAGGTATGGAGAATTTAAAATATACAATAATAAAATACATGCTCGAAATAATGTACCTCTAACATAAACACGCTGTAGGCGGGTGAAAGCTCTATGTGAACAATCGTTGCTTTAAAAATGTAAATAAATAATTTTCTGGGAAACCCTTTACAGATCGATCGGGAAGCAAAGAAAACAGTTCATTTTAAACATTTTAATCCAGTATAAACATTAAATTTATAGTAAAGTAAGTAAACAAATTATTGTTATCCGTAATCTACCCACAAAACTGTCATTTTGTTATATAATACTCACCACCACTTTAAAGCACTATAATCCCCCAGTAGCAGAAAACTACTCGAATACGTCTCATTAGCGGGGCTATCATTAGAAGAGGTGAAACAACTGAATTCGCACTATAAAACGTAGGTAGGTACTTTATTATACACTTTCCCTATCTAATTATTAGTAATGATCGGAGAATTATTTTAACAATATTTGAGTCATTAATATTTATTAAACACGTTCTTTACATACCGTTATGGCAGTTCAGACTTAACACTCACACCATACTCCTGATCCATAAAGTTCCCTGCTTAATGTGTGCTGTATGAAGTGTGGACCACTATTATTACTACCTACGTGCAACTATAACTATAACTATAACTATAGAAACTAAACATATTTCATGCCAATTTTCAGACAGATAACGATCATTCATCTTTACTTAATATTCGCTCTATATCTGCACTTTGTATTTTCTTTACAATACAGGGTGTCTCACGGTGACCGTCGGTTAGAAGTATATCAAGAACTGTAAAAGCTAGAAATTTGAAATTTTGCACATGCGACATGGAGTGTTTAATCTATTAAATAAAAATATTTTCCAAATGGCAGTACTTCCGGAAATACCGGAAGTGAGCGTCAACTTCTTTATTTTAAATACAAACCAGGCAATTTTTTTCACATTCTGATGTGTCATAAAATGTTTAGTAAGTGTGCTTAAAATAATCGGCGTATCAATTTTGATTGTTGAGAAAAAAAATTTTTTTCACTGAAAAATGTCAAAATCTTGTTTAGGAAATAAAATTGAAAGTCGAAAGTGGTAAAAGTTAGGAAAATGGGATTTTAGGTTCTCAATGTCAAAAGATTGAGACACAATTGTCTGTAATGGATAATAAAAAATTGCCCGTGGTTAAGTATCTATTTGACGTTATTTCCAGACTTAAGAAAAACTTTAAAAAGTCTCTTTTTTTAAATGGAATGCCTATTCAATTATCGGCCCATTCGATGTAGAAATAAATTTCCTTTAAATTGATATACCATGTTCCTATACCTAAAATCAATGATTACAGAGTTATTTACATTTTTCTAATTAAATTTATAATTACATACTTTACAAAACATGGGTGGCTTGAAAATTTTCAAAAAATTTTTATTCAAATGTTTCTTATGCTTTTATGATTATTTAAAATTCTATCTATGCAACTTCTTGACTATCCAAGGTCTCTTTCCGCCGAACGAACAGAACTTTCAGGGAAAACATTAAAATATCCCAATACATTGGTTTCTGAAGCGTCATTGGGGACAATTGGCTTTGCCAAACTTCGTGGCGCATTTACTTCGCCCAAATTTAGAAAATTCTTTTCAATCATCCTGATTTTTCGTTCTGTCATTGTAGGTATAAATGCGGATATCTTTCGTTAAAGTGTTGAGTGATTCTTTATTCAATAGTAAAAGGTTCTGCAGGTCCGAAAAGTAATACGAGCAGACTCGCCATGAATGTAAAACAAATTTAGAATATCATCGTTTGTGTATTCCATATTTCCCAATTAAAAACAAATATTAAGCGCAAAAATCAAAATTCAAACAGATAACACTGATAACAAACGTAAATGTACAACTTTCAAACTGACAACTTTCATCATAAGAAACAATTGAATAAAAATTTTTTGAAAATTTTCAAAGCCTTTTGTAAAGTATGTAATTATAAATTTAATTAGAAAAATGTAAATAACTCTGTAATCATTGATTTTAGGTATAGGAACATGGTATATCAATTTAAAGGAAATTTATTTCTACATCGAATGGGCCGATAATTGAATAGGCATTCCATTTAAAAAAAGAGACTTTTTAAAGTTTTTCTTAAGTCTGGAAATAACGTCAAATAGATACTTAACCACGGGCAATTTTTTATTATCCATTACAGACAATTGTGTCTCAATCTTTTGACATTGAGAACCTAAAATCCCATTTTCCTAACTTTTACCACTTTCGACTTTCAATTTTATTTCCTAAACAAGATTTTGACATTTTTCAGTGAAAAAAATTTTTTTTCTCAACAATCAAAATTGATACGCCGATTATTTTAAGCACACTTACTAAACATTTTATGACACATCAGAATGTGAAAAAAAAATTGCCTGGTTTGTATTTAAAATAAAGAAGTTGATGCTCACTTCCGGTATTTCCGGAAGTGCTGCCATTTGGAAAATATTTTTATTTAATAGATTAAACACTCCATGTCGCATGTGCAAAATTTCAAATTTCTAGCTTTTACAGTTCTTGATATACTTCTAACCGACGGTCACCGTGAGACACCCTGTATTGTAAAGAAAATACAAAGTGCAGATATAGAGCGAATATTAAGTAAAGATGAATGATCGTTATCTGTCTGAAAATTGGCATGAAATATGTTTAGTTTCTATAGTTATAGTTATAGTTATAGTTGCACGTAATAATAGCTTAACTGCGACCTGTGACTGGTAATATAAAAGATTATTCATTGCAAAAAAAGACCAAATAAAATAACCGAAATATTGATAACTGAATCGCTTTAAGATAATCCTGAATTCAAGAATTGGGAATATTATGAAGAATGACCGCTTCAAAAAGTGCGTTATTCTTATCGAATGGAGCGCCGTTTGGACCAAAATAGAATTCATTGTGATATACAGGGTGATTGAATATTCACTCCCCAGCCCTCGCGGATATGTATTCTACAACTAAAAATAAAGAATAGTAAAATCCGTTTTCTGGTAAAATTGAAATAAAGAATAAAACAACTCAAAATTTTAAATCAAATTCTAATGTATTTACTTGTCGTTATTTTGTTTTACTTTGACGTTAATTTGACTTAATATCATTTATAAAGTATTGAAAGCTGGAAAATGGAATGGTATACTAACAGAGAATACGTCGATATGATAAAAGGCTTTCGAGATTTTACTATTCTTTATTTTTAGTTGTAGAATGCATATGCGAGGGCTGGGGAGTGAATATTGAATCACGCTGTATAATGTTACTAAATGTTCACGATATATACATTTTTTGCCTGGATAGGTATATAATATTGTTAGTATTAATACATAAAAATTTCAACTTATAAAAAACACCGCGTGATAATGAGCGCGCTTCAGTTTCTTTGTGAATTTCATAGAGAAAACTACGGAAACATTGCGTTTCACCTATGAAACAATAACCTGATTTTCAGTATTTGTATGTGTCTGGTATGTCTTTGGTGAATAATTAAAATTAAAAATGCAATGCTGTCAAAGTTCGCTCTATAAAGTGCACAAAGAAACTGAGGCGCCCTCATTATCAAGCGGTGTTTTTTATAAGCTGAAATTATTATAATGTATATTTACACTAACAATATTATACATTGTTGTTGTAGTGTATTGTATTTTTATTTTCTCCATAAAATTTACATTCCTTTTTTATTACGAAACCTCTAATTCTATCCCAGCTCTTGGATTCCTCTGTTATATTTCTTAATTTACTAATTTAGACAGCAAATTTTTCAATAAGTCATTTCCCATTTATTTTAACAAACTAAATATTTCTGACAAATAAAATTAAAAATTTGTTTCCTTTTCTGTATTCCTTAAATTACCCCTTTATTTAACTTCTAAAGTCATTCAAAGTCTCTAAATTATAGTTCAATTAAATTTACGTATTTACACGCACACATGTCCTTCTTTCATTAACAAAGTTTTTTTTTTCTTAATAAATCCACTGATACAAAAATGATAGTCATGTGTTACTTAATACAACTGTTTGCTTATTCCACTTTTCTTAAAATAAAACATAATGTAAAATTTTGAACTCAAACACATTTGTTTAAAATGAAAAATTTACCATTTCACATTTAAATCACTTAACAAAAAAACAATCCCAAAACGTTCGTTCCTATTACATTTTTTTTTAAAACCCGAACTAAAACCGACTTTGCCCGTTTTTCTTCTTTTTCCCTAACTTTTTTATATTAAATTCCTTTATCACAATTTCTATTATACAATACACCTTTCCTATTTAATAGGCAAACAAAATACAACTTCTTCCTCTACAACCAAAATAATACTAAAAATTTTACATAAAAATTCCACCCCTCTTGTCTTGCCATAAACCACACACCTGTTCTCAACCATATATCAGTTATCACCTCAGCCAGTATTTACATTGTACTTGCTTCCAACTAAAAATTCTTATTTTATACATTTTTCCCTTTACAATTTCCAAATTTTAACACGACAAACCACAACATATTATGAACATTTAGTAAAATTATATAGAATTCTAAATATTTTGGCCCAATCGGCGCTTCATAGCTACATGCTATATCTAGATATTATATTATGTTCGATCCACTTGAATATAACAACCACATCCTTACTTCTTACTTATATAGCTACTTTCAAACACATAAAACAATAAGAATAAAGTTAACGGCTTAAGGATAAATCTCCTATTCATGTTTTATCACTGTTATCGAAAAATGGACAAGATATTTCGAAAAGTCACAGGAAAATTTATTTATTATTATAACACTCACCGATGAGAAAATACAAATCATGATGTCTTTATATAAATTAACGATCGTATTTATTTCTCGATTTATCCACATTTACTAAGGGAGACAATCGATGGAAATAGCAAGAGTTTTGAAATTACTTATGTGTTCGTGGACTTAACTTTCCGCATCAAAGCAATAAAAATAGAATTGGTTAAAATCATGAACGCCGCTACTAAAGGGGAAGGGAAGGCCCGCCCCCCTCCTGGAATTTCGTAAATCGCGTAAATCCATTTTAGAAAATGTTAAAAGCTCACAATATAACCACTTTTGGAATATAATGTTCTATTCCATCGGTGACTCTGCATAGCTTATTGATTTATTAATTTAAAAATAGGTAAAAATTTTCAAGTATTCTAATTTCTATTTGAAAAATCTAAGGGCCCCCTCTAACAAATTTTCTTCCGGCGCCCCTGGTTAAAATGATTAAAAATTGTAGATATGGCAAATTCAAAATAGTTGCAGCTACCCACCAGATTTCTCCCATAGGTAGATTGTTTTTTAGCTGACCTATTTTGCTTGTCCAGCGAATACATAGTTACAACCTTTAAATTTAATTGTTGTATATTCCCGGCAAAATACCTAATATATACGTTTACAATCAAATATATATCGAGTGAACGCAATTGGTGTCAGCAGGTATGACGGTTTGCCTCTTATATTGTAACAAATGACCACTATGTGGCACTATTGAAATGAGTTACCTCTATATTCGTAAAAGTTCAATAAAAATCGGTGATGCAGGTAAAGTAATGCGAATGAGTCTGAAATTCGTGGATATCGGTATAGGGAACCTTGTAGTGATTTGAAAGGGAATTGTTTAACCCTTTTATTACAATAGTAAAATACAGGGTGTTCTATTTAGAATAACGTAGTAATTGTATAACATGTTGTATTGTCATGAAACTCTCAATGAACAACACTCTGTAAGTAAACTTTATATTACAATAATTCGTATCGATGGCCCCCCTAATTGGGAATTAATAGACAAAAATGCATTAGCTAATGTTTTGGCGATTAAGGGTAATGAATGTATTTAAACCATACTGATTTCGCAAACAAAGTCTGTTAAATCGATAACTATCAAGAATGGGTATAGGTAAGCCTTCATAAAGTGACATTATTTTGTTCAGCATACTTCAAAAATAAAATAAAATACAGGGCGTTCCATTAAAAAAAACATAACTTTGATATAGCACGTTTTTTTGGAACACTCTGTATATGTCTAACTAATTTAGAAAAGTAGCCGTGACTAACCTACGCACTCCAACTTTTTCATATCATTTTTCGTTTTCCCGGTAACCTCCGTCCCGTTGAACGTGGCCCACCCGGTATATAAAGTTATCTAGTTAATTTGTCCATCATGACATGAAAATTTTCCGGAGCCACTGAAAACTTGTAAGGTGGTGCCTATTTACAAAAAGAGTGATCGCTCCTCAACTATAGACCCAACAGTATCTGAAAGCTTATCAAAAGTTTTTGAATATGCCCTCTTAGACCGATTAACAAAGTTTGTGGAAAGGTGGTTAACACACTAACCAACACGGTTTCAGGAAAGATAAATCAACTTCCACAGCTTTGTACAATTTTTTTAACAAACGTAAGGTCTACCCTATAGGAATTTTTGGTGATTTAAGTAGGGCATTTAACTGTGTTAATCATTATAAACTTATACAGATTTTGGACGACTATGGAATAAGAGGTGTGTCGCTTACTTTGATATCCTCCTTTTTGTTTGATAGGTTTGTCTCCTGCATAAATTCTAATTCTACAAACGCAGCGTGTCAAATAGCATGTCTCGAAAATTGCCGGTCACGATCTATTAAGGATCTGTCCTCGGCCCGGTATTATTTATTTTACATTTCAATCAAATAAGTGAGGTAATTCATGGTGAGCATGTCTTGTACGCTGATGACATCTCTCCATTAGTTTCCGATTTGGACAATACCTTACTTGAATTGAAGTGTCACTAACAAATATTGCTAATTATGTAAACAATACTGACAAGTACAAGATGTAACTCCACTCTAGGAGCGCCTCATGTAACGGGACTTACAATTTTCAATTGTTTGACTGATACCATCAAAACCATACGGAATAAAAAAATTTTAAATATTCATTAAGATTCATTTTATAATAATTTTTAAATGAATTCTTCAAATGCACGTAGCAACAGTTCCGTAATTTATATTCTTAAAGTGATGATATTATGTAAAATAGAAAAATTGAAATAGAAATTTTAATAATAATAATAATAATAATAGCATAGCAGACCAACGCAGGGTAATTATAAAAAACACGCTTCTTTCAGTAGAAACACAAGAACAAATTAAACACGAAGTAGAAAGGTTTTTAAACATAAATAACACTATCAACACCCAACAAAACACATTAGGTACACCTAATAACAATCATCATCCACTTATGACACAGCAAAGTACATTAGATACACAAGATAACGATGTAGATAATAACTCCCAACACTCACACGAAACACTTAAATTATAAATTCAAACAGAATTTGATACTGCACTTACAGAATTCACAAACATAGATCCATCACAAAGATATAGAATACCGAAACAAAAAGACACTAACAAGTTACACAAAATCACTCAAATATTAAACACCGATATTTTACCCAATTATATTACAAACAACATATCACTACATCAATTACACCTAATTGTGTACTGCGGTGCTGTTGCAGCTTCAAGGTGTAACGGCTCCAAGGTCATAATATCAACACAACACCACACCACAAAGAAAACAACACTTCCGGCCTGGGAGAAGCGTCTAATGAATCGTGTAGATGAAATTAGACGTGACTTAGGTCGAATTACACAATACATACAAGGCACAACCTCTTCCAAACTAACACGCCAGGTACACAACATCATTAGAAAAATAAACACACACAGTTCACGAGAACCAAACACGAATTACAATGAACACAAAGATACACTCACACAAAAACTTTCAGTATACACAAACAGATTGAGACGGTATAGGGAAGCGGCAAATAGAAAACGTCATAACACACAATTTAAATACAACGAAAAACTATTTTATAGATCACTAACACAACAAAACACTCAACAAAAATACTTATTACCCACATTAGAATCTCTAGAGCACTACTGGTCCGATTTGTGGTCCAAAAACATTGAACATAATATACATGCACCCTGGATCATTTCGGAAAGTACACGTACACAGCACATAATACCAATGCATGATACACAAATCACTTTAGAAGATATCACCAACTCCATCAAACACCTACACAACTGGAAAAGTCCAGGCATAGATAACATTCATAATTTTTGGTGGAAATATTTCACCTGTACACATATACACCTCGCACAACACTTCACAACAATATTAGATGCACCACACACTACACCACCATTCTTCACACAGGGAATCACTTATATGCTTCCAAAAGATAACAATACACACGATGCCTCTAAATATAGACCCATTACATGCCTTCCCACTATATATAAAATTCTAACATCATGCATTACACATAAAATATACACACACTGCACTAACAACAACATTTTATTTGAGGAACAAAAGGGTTGTACCAAGTATTCCAGAGGCTGTAAAGAACAGCTCATTATAGACTCTGTAATACTTGAACAATCTAGACTCAATAAAAGAAACATACATACAGCTTACATTGACTACAAAAAAGCATTTGATTCAGTACCTCACTCTTGGTTACAAAAAATACTATCGCTGTACAAAATTAGCAACAACATCACACAATTTCTCACTCACATAATGTCATGTTGGAACACCACCCTAACACTTACACTAAATGATACCCAACTCATCACAAACACAATACAAATTAAGAGGGGCATCTTTCAGGGTGACTCCTTGAGCCCACTTTGGTTTTGTCTTTCTCTTAATCCCCTTTCACACATGCTGAATAACACAAATTTTGGTTATAACTTAAAACACAATCACGAAATACATCACAACGTTACACATCTATTTTACATGGATGATCTTAAATTATACGCCTCTACAAGCACAAAACTCAACCATTTATTACATATCACTGAAACATTTTCACATGATATACACATGGAGTTTGGTATTGACAAATGCAAAACACAACACATCACTGCTGGTAAGAGAGAATTTGTGGATTTTGAGCTCGAACATGGTGACCATATAAGATCCATGGACGAGAATGAAACTTACAAGTATCTTGGTTTTCAGCAAAACACACACATAAAACATACACAAATAAAACGAAATCTAATCACACAATATTTACACAGATTACGTAGTATACTTAAAACACAACTACACGGTAGAAACACTGTCAAAGCTATTAACACATACGTTACACCGGCCCTTACTTATTCCTTTGGAATAATAAAGTAGACCAATACAGATTTAGAACAGGTACAGCGAAACACACGTACATTACTGACTAAATACCGAATACATCATCCACACGCCTCAACAGTAAGACTATACCTTCCTCGTTCACGAGGAGGTAGAGGCTTAACAGACATAGCCCTGTTACACCAAACACAAATACACAAACTACGAGAATACTTTTATAACAAATCACACATTTCAGCGCTACACAAAACAGTCACACTTGCAGACAAATCTTACACACCCTTAAATATGAGTAATAGAAACATCACACCACCAATGAGTAGAGATACGTACATCACACATAACATACAAACTTGGACACAAAAGACTTTACATGGACGATATCCACAGGAGATTAACGAAGACTGTGTTGATATTATAGCAACGCATGCTTGGTTAACCAAATGTGATATTTTCCCAGAGTCAGAGGGTTTCATGTTTGCCATACAAGATCAGGTCATTTACACACGAAATTACAGAAAACACATAATTAAAGATAGGACAATTACACATGATCTTTGTAGACAATGCTCGCAAAGACCAGAAACAATACAACACATTATATCAGCATGTACACGTCTAGCACAAACGGAATACAAACACAGACACGATCAGGTAGCTAAGATAATACACCAAAAACTCGCCACAAAACATAACCTTTCTACTGATAACATACCCTATTACAAATATACACCGCAAGTTGTACTTGAAAACACCACACACAAACTATATTGGGATAGGACACTACTCACAGATAAAACTGTATATAACAATAGGCCAGATATAACACTTATAGATAAAACACAAAAAATCATATACATAATAGATATTGCCGTTCCCAACACAAACAATTTAGCCAATACACACGCAGAAAAACATCGGAAATACACTGATATAGCTCAGGAACTTAAAGCGCAATGGAGAATGGGAACTGCTCTTACAGTACCCATTGTTCTTAGTGCAACCGGAGTTATACCAAAAACAATACATCACAGTTTGCACATTTTAGGGTTAGATAAGAACATATACATACAATTACAAAAGGCAGTCATTATCAACACTTGTCACATAGTTAGAAAATTTCTAAACATAACGGAAGATACCGCACATCACTCAGAACCACATCACACACTTTCAACTAATACCATTCAAACACAAAATGAAACACAACACTCAATCCTCCCTTCACAAATTGAAACTCTGTTGCATACACAACATAACATTATAGAAAGTCCATTACCAACACACAACACTTCAACAATCACTCATGTAACACCTCTGACTCGTTCTCATGCACTCAAACGTAAACACACAATATACTCACAGTATCAGAATTCGCAATTAACACAAAACACAAACAACACATTACCCACTCGAGTGCAACCTATGCGTCGAGCTAAACAACAAAAAACGCTTACACAATAATCATAACACTTTTTCAAAACATACATATTATGTTCATTTTTTTCTTTTCTATAAAAAGTCACTAAGTCACGAATAAGTGACGCCAACGGAGAAGCCTAGGAATATAGGGTCTCTTTTTGTTATTGATGCGCGACGCTGCGTTCATGTTAATGCCTTCGCGGAAAGAGGGTCGACGGGACGTGGCTTTTACAAATTGGGATCAAATACACCGAGGCTTCTCAAACAAATACATTATCTAAAATGTGATCAGCGTTCGTTTTATCAACGTCATTTAATTTAATGAACATAATATGTGTATAGTATTTAGTATGTTCACTTTTTAACAGCAACTTCAAATTTATATTGTATAGATATATGTATTAGTAGGACTAATCGTAACTTGATTTCGATCCGTGCGATTAGTTAACCAGGCTTGGCCTGAGTATCTATAACAATCGAAGTAGATACATAATAATAATAATAATAATAATAATAATAATAATAAATAGCAACGCATGCTTGGTTAACCAAATGTGATATTTTCCCAGAGTCAGAGGGTTTCATGTTTGCCATACAAGATCAGGTCATTTACACACGAAATTACAGAAAACACATAATTAAAGATAGGACAATTACACATGATCTTTGTAGACAATGTTCGCAAAGACCAGAAACCATACAACACATTATATCAGCATGTACACGTCTAGCACAAACAGAATACAAACACAGACACGATCAGGTAGCTAAGATAATACACCAAAAACTTGCCACAAAACATAACCTTTCTAATGATAACACACCCTATTACAAATATACACCGCAAGTTGTACTTGAAAACACCACACACAAACTATATTGGGATAGGACACTACTCACAGATAAAACTGTATATAACAATAGGCCAGATATAACACTTATAGATAAAACACAAAAAATCATATACATAATAGATATTGCCGTTCCCAACACAAACAATTTAGCCAATACACACGCAGAGAAACATCGCAAATACACTGATATAGCTCAGGAACTTAAAGCGCAATGGAGAATGGGAACTGCTCTTACAGTACCCATTGTTCTTAGTGCAACCGGAGTTATACCAAAAACAATACATCACAGTTTGCACATTTTAGGGTTAGATAAGAACATATACATACAATTACAAAAGGCAGTCATTATCAACACTTGCCACATAGTTAGAAAATTTCTAAACATAACGGAAGATACCGCACATCACTCAGAACCACATCACACACTTTCAACTAATACCATTCAAACACAAAATGAAACACAACACTCAATCCTCCCTTCACAAATTGAAACTCTGTTGCATACACAACATAACATTATAGAAAGTCCATTACCAACACACAACACTTCAACAACAAAAAACGCTTACACAATAACCATAACACTTTTTCAAAACATACATATTATGTTCATTTTTTCTTTTCTATAAAAAGTCACTAAGTCACGAATAAGTGACGCCAACGGAGAAGCCTAGGAATATAGGGTCTCTTTTTGTTATTGATGCGCGACGCTGCGTTCATGTTAATGCCTTCGCGGAAAGAGGGTCGACGGGACGTGGCTTTTACAAATTGGGATCAAATACACCGAGGCTTCTCAAACAAATACATTATCTAAAATGTGATCAGCGTTGGTTTTATCAACGTCATTTAATTTAATGAACATAATATGTGTACTTATAGTACTTCGTATGTTCACTTTTTAACAGCAACTTCAAATTTATATTGTATAGATATATGTATTAGTAGGACTAATCGTAACTTGATTTCGATCCGTGCGATTAGTTAACCAGGCTTGGCCTGAGTATCGATAACAATCGATGTACATAATAATAATAATAATAAGATAACCAATCAAGTGTCTTAAAGTATAATATTATTTTTAACTGTTGTCAATAAGGTTTCCACGGCCTGAATCAATAAGATTAAGACGACTTCCGGGATAGGACCGTTTCAATTTCATTTCATTTCATTTATTTAGTCCAAGTTAACAATAGTGACTGTTAGGATTCGTCAAAAAAAATACATTAAAGTTATATAAACACAAAAATTATAAAATACAAACAGTACACATATCCAGAATTGAATGTTGAAAAAGTCGACGTTGTCAATAGGTTTGATTCTCGATATTTTTATGCATTTAGACTTGTTTATATTTATATTAAAAAGAACACATCCTATACAATTGTCTGTGGGAAATGAAGATTTATTATATTACTTATACATACAGGGTGATTCAAAAATGGCGCATAAGCTCTTCAGCACGTTGTAGAGGACGGTTATTGGAACTATAGAAAAATCAGAAAAAAATTTTAGCTGCTACATTTTTGTAGTTACCAACGAAGAAGTAAATTGTAGACTTGGCAACACGGCTGCAGCTATGTAGTACATAAGTGGATTTTATTATTACGGCATTCGCCTAAAACTAAGAACACATCTGCGTACTCGTTATTGGAATACATGATGGTAATGTTGACAATCGATGACAGTGACTGATGAAAACATAAGTGTAAGTATGGTGATTAAAAGTGTGAAGCATCGTTGCCACATATTTTTTTCAAACGACTTGGTACCAAAACATCGAATTTGAAACCTAATATTTCAGGATAATGAGGTGATATGAGCATTTCTTTCTATTACCCACTATGAAAAAATACTTAAATTATTATATGAAATGATGAGAAGTTACAAAATCCACATGAATTCAAAGTTGAGGTCTCAACTTAACTTCTTCATTTCTCGGCAAATTAGCGGCTAAGATTTTTTTTACTATTTTTCCTACACTTCAATTATTATTCCCTATAACGTACTGAAGAGCTTATGCGCCATTTTTGAATCACCCTGTATATTTATTATTATTAACTGACAAAGTTTACTGAGAGTAAGCGTTTGAAAACAGGTAATTTTGTGAAAAGTGGAAACTACCTGACCTGATGATGGTTTATAATTGTAACCGAAATCGATCGCCATAAGTAAGATTTAATAAAAGAATAGTTTGATCACAATAGTTTATTTACATATATACCTCAAACTAAAAATGGACCACTTCATACACAAGATGGAAATTACTCGTAAAGCTTTTCGTTGGATGACCTTTTCGTAAAAGCCTAACTCAAAAACAATGCATAGAATCGCTTTATTCAATTTTTGGTAATGAAGCACCATCAAAAAAGATTATTTACGATTGTTTTGCGGAATGTCGTTGTGGTTGTGCATCCGTGAGTGATGAATCTTGTGCTGGTTGTCCACCAAAATCGCTTGTGATTCCAAAACTTCATCCATACTTCGGGTAATTAGCGAAGGTAATTTTATTTTGCCAATCATTTTTCAGTGTTACAATTATTTATTAAATATTGAAAGTTTGTAGTATTGACGACGTTTCACCATGTGTAATGACTTTATCAAGTTTTATTTGTGTAAAATATGTTATTAATTATTTATTAATTTATTTTAATTATTGTTCAACAAAAATGGGTGGAAAGCGATTTTCATAATCACAAGAAGCTGTTGAAGCCTTTGAAAACCATGTGTATGAGATACCAACGTCACAGCGAAAGAAATGCTTTAATAATTGGTTTAAACGCATGCAGAAATGTATAAAACTTCAAAGGTTTCAACAGTTTTTCCGAAAAAATGTTCTCTTTCCTAGTTGTTGTAACTAGATACTTAAAAGGTAGCCCTCGTAAAAGTTCCTGTACGGTTTGTTTTGTTACCTTCATAGACGATAAGGTTGGAAATGTCTACTTCACATACTACTAGTTCTTCTTCCAGATTTTCTAAAATATTAATGACGTTAACTCCCATTTTCCCGTATAAGTAGGTGTTTCCATGTTTGGAAGTTCTGTACGTAACGATTCACAAACCTTCCCTAATATGCAAACTCTGTAAATGTTCTTCACAAAAACTACTAATGAGCATCATGTTTCGATCAATGCTGCCATCACTATGAACAAATTTTAATTACATATGGACCAATGAACAACATTTTATTAAGACAGTGAAAACTTGGTAGATAATATCGATAGTTGGTGGGCGTCTTCACAGAAAAGTAAAATCTATTCGTTAATAATTTCCATCGTGACTATCGGAAAGCAGAGGCTGTCCATTTAAATAAAAAGACGAAATGAAAACGAACGTACTTTACGTTTCAAAGTTGTCGAACATATTTTTCCAATTTACTTTGAGACTTCTTTATTAGAAACGAGAATATGAGCGTGTTTAAGTTGCGCTGTTTCAAAACTACTTGACAAGATACGATTGAGAGAGTAACTTTAAAGATCGCATAAAATTTTTTTAATGAGATTCGTGATGAATTTAAAATTACTAATGAATTCTCCTTTGTTTAAAATTCACCGATTGAAAACGAAAGTTCCTTTCTCTTCATACTTAATGATGAGGATCTTAATTATGGATCGTTACACAAATTGACTTTTGAAACAAAAGTAACAAGGACCGAGACAAATTGATTCCGAATACTTATCTCTCGTTTTATGACATCCAATACATGACCAATTTAGAGTAGGATACTGAATTGTGACCGCATCTGCCTTCCAATCAGTTTAATCAGCTATTTCCTACTTTGCCATCAGTCCTCTCATCAATTTACTGCCAAATAAAAAGTAATACTTATTTGCGGTCTCTTTATGAGCTGATCTGATTGATACTATTTTTCACTTTAAATAGCGAGGGAAATTGCCTCAACCAACTTCGGTCAAATTGAACTTTCCATCGTTAGTAAAATGCATTGATTAATAGCGCCTCTCGTTCTGTTTTCTACCTTTATTATTTATTCATGTCTCGATGTATATGCCATAATACACCTGCAATTTAAGTGGTATTTTTGAGGTTAATGGTTACACGCTTTTGTAAATAAATAGCTCAATAAGAAACACCTTAAAATAGATTGTAATTACATTTTACTCAATGGTATGTGTAAGAGATTAAAGGTATTAAAATGTCAATTACACGTGCAGATTGAGCTTTTTGTTCTCCTATTTAACGGCCGTTTCTGCTTTTTACCGTTAATTTATAGACGTTTTTTATTATTTACATTTTAGTTAATCCCTGACCTCAACGGCATTCACTTTGCGGTTCTTTGTTATATAGAGGTGTTGCTTTGTGAAATTGTTTCTCACAGTTTCTTGTTGCCTAAAACTAAACCCTGGTATAAAATAGTGTATATTGGATTTTCTTAATGAGATGGCAAGTAAATCTCTGCATAAAGAAATCCGATAAATATAATTACCACCTTAATTTAGTTTTTGTTGCACAGTAGGCTTTTTTTTCTTCCCCTTTATCCATTAGTTTTTATACTCAGTGCGGTAATAATTCATACCGAACTTTATAAAAGAGATTACGAGAGGGTTTTAGGTTTTTTCTACTGATGACCGCAAATATGTAAATTTAAATTGTTAAACCTTAAAGAAGAAAAAATTGAACAAAGCGTTATTTTAAAAGCGGATGGTTTATTTTCATAAAAGTTCATATTTTGCAAAAGTATACAGTCACCAAATTGAAATGCGAATAACCGATTTGTTTGCTTTAAAAGTTCATAAATGCATTAAATCCGTATTTAAAATTCAACTAACCCCCTTAAAACCCGCAGGATTAGGTGTCTATATAAAATTCAAAATGCAGTATACTAGAATGGCCAATAAAATTTAGTTTATGTACGTTTGCTTAGTTGAATTATTACATTTCCAACAACGTACTTTAAATATACCCGTACAAAGACGACGATAGCAATAATTGGGTTATTAGGAGTTGAAAACTTTGAAAATAACATTATGTAGAAACAGATTACTTCACATACTTACTACCTTATAAATAAAAATGCATCACAACTAGTGAAGCAAGGTGTTCACAAACAGACATCGGAAAATGACATTAGGCAGAAAGGTTTACAGCACAACTGTATACAACGTAATACGACTGGTATGTTCTAAGGCACTGCACTGGCTCTGGAATGTACGGGAGCTGCAAAATTTCTGTAAGATTAGGACAAAAAGTGACCGTGTTCCAAGCCGAGGTGTATGCAATCCTGACAGCGGCTGCTCAGCTATCAAAATAGAACCTTACCAAAAGGAAAATTTTTATGGTTACGGACAGCCAAGCTGCGAATCCAGCAGTAGATTCATATGTGGTAAATACAGAGCTAGTCATTGAATGCATACAAATGCTACACGCGTTTAGCAAGTGTAACACAGTCACACTAGTGTGGGCACCAGGGTACGCGGGAATCCCAGGTAACCAGGTCGCTAACGAGCTTACGAGGATGACAAGCACAAAACCTGTGGCCTGTGGGATTACATATGTATAACACAACCAAAAAGAAGATTCAGGCAATACTCACGAAAGAGTATTGCAGACCGTGGTCGAAAATCACAGGACAAAATCATTTCAAGATCTTTCTGGAAACCCAAAACTTTGCGACAGAGATGGTCTGGACAAACACCTGCATTAGAACATGCCGGAAAAGAGAAATGTTTCGCGCAGTATTACGACCTCGTGTGGGTTTTGTATAGCAAGGCTCCAGAAGTGCGCACACCAATTTTCAGCTCGACAGACCCGGCCGATAGCCCAAAATGTGCGCCGCCGGACCAAGTCCTGCACAAAACAGACCGGTGGGTGAGAGCTTGTTTACCACTATTTTCTTTGTGCTGATTGTGTTTCCAAAACACTTGTGTTTTACTAAATCAATGATTCTGAATTTGAAAAAATTAAATATTTTTAAAATTTTCAGCCGTTTACGCTGCCGATGCGCTCAAAGTAGCGCAAAAAACAGCTTCTGGACGACAGACTGCCTAGGCCGAACTGCGCAAGGTATTTTCAAAAAACATTTCTGCATTTTGCAGCTTACCAACTTCATATTCACACACGCTACACACTCTCTAACACGGCTCTCGGCTGCTAGAGAGAGCGCGCTTGACGCTTAGGTCGCCAGTGTTCTATTTTCGTGAAAATTGCAATAAATACATAAACAATTTCTGACAGTTTTCTCCCATCCCAGTTGCTGTTGATTGTCATATTTCATTTTTATCTGACTTCCATTTTGTCAATGCTTGGTAGTTGTTCGTTTATTTCGGATTAATTATTGTTTGGCCGCATTTATTTATAATGTCTTCCTTACCTTCACTACGAGCCTTCTGCTCCCTTTCACTTTGTTAATTTTTTTCCCGTAAGTATTTAATTTTAACTCCTTGGTTTTCCTAACCTTTCTTTTTCAGCATGTGCTGTCCCCGCTTTATGGATTTCATTTTTCTAATTTTACAACTTGTAAGTAGGTTTTGTTACATTTTTAATTTTTCAATTTGGATTTTCAGTGATGTCCTGATTCGACTTTAAAAACAAAAACAATGATCTCTATGTAATTTTCATACACATCATTCACCGCCATTACTTCATTAATTTCGTTACAATTAATTACTATAATTAGAGTAAGTATTTTTAACTAAAGTTTTATGTATAATTCATTAATTTTAGCCTGATGATGACAATTTCACGTTGTCGAAACATCTCTTAATTAACTTAAATTTCAACTTCATTTATCGTTAAATTTATTACATTAATAAATGTTATTTATGGGGAAGGTATTGTGAATGGAGTATTTCCCAATTTCACGTTTTCAGAGTAGCAACAAATCGGTCCCAATCCATACACTTACGAATCCATTAAGATGACCCAGAGAAAGCTCACTATTGTCCGAAATCTCTGCCAATATTAAGGAAAATGTAAGAACGTGAATATTGTCATTGCATTCTTCGGTGTGAAACCTATTAAACCCATTTTAAAAGCGATATATTTGTTTTTGGACTTGACCCTGAGATGGCTCTACCAATAGGCGAAGGTAGAGTACCGCAACCTCCGCCATTTTTAGTCCTTTCCGCGCTTCACTCACTACACGCTCAGTAAAGTATAGATGATGTTTAGACTAAATTTTTCGGAATATAATAAAAAAAATACACTTAACGGCACAACAACACGGCATTTTATTAAAAATTACGCACTTCGTAAGTATATTTTATGTATATGGACTAAAAATGGCCGCCAGGGCGGCATTTGTCGCGTCAAAGGCTTGCGGTACTCTAGTAATCTACTGACTCTGGCGAAGGTAACCATGTAATATAAATTAATGTTTATTTTATAAAGCACGTAATGTAAATGTCAAACGCCAGAATATAGTTTTAAATAATGTCAAATCATATATACTCTTCACAGAACATCTTAAACTGATTGAAAAGTGTTTTGACAATGTGTACTGTAAAGATAAATTGTACGCTATTCATGATCTCGTCCTTAAAAATGCTTTATTACGAAACTCAGCACGCCACCCGGTTTGAGTTGTTGTCGTAATAGCCTTTAGACCAAATAACTTCATATGAACAATTTTTTTCTTGCGATTTGTTCTACCCTGCTATACAATAATTATGGTAATTATGCTCTCTTCCCACCAAATTGTTCTATTTGGATTGCCCATTTTCGCTTTTCTTGTTCGTACTAAATTGAAAACTTGCCAACGTAATCCTAAAACGTTAACCCAAGAATTCTAATAGAAATACTCTTTCAATGAGAGATAGTTATGCTTAAACGGTTTAATTTAAGAAAATGTGCAAACAAATACGTCAGCTGGTATTACAAAACAAGATTCGAAAAAGCTTAATTTGATTAATGTATTTGTATTTAATCTAAAATTGTATAGAAGGTAATATAAAGCATTGTCTGCGATGAATTATATATGTATTTAAACTTTCCATTGTGTTTGAAAATAGCACTCGGCAAATAATGTTAATCAGATTACTGAAACGTAAAGTAGAAGTCTTTACATTGATATTCTAGATTTGCAACACGAAATTATAGCGAATGTTTCAATTAATATAATCGCTAAGTGAAACAGTGTATTTAATTAACATCAACATAGTATAAAACGTAAATACCTATGGCCTAACATTTCATTTATACAGAAGTGAATTTTTAGCTACTTCAAAATTGTACTCAAATTAGAGAATGGAATACTTTAACCTACAACTTTTACTCATGGCCAACAAACTTGACTCTTTGATGATAAATGAATTGAAAATAAAAAAAAATGAATTTATGTTAATATTACGATTTGTGTTCTATACGAAACAACACCGAGTGATCACATTTATACGGATAATCATATTTACCGTGTTAATGCGATTATACACACATTTATTTTAAGAGTATAAACAAATTTTTCGTCTCTTTATAAAACAAATTCTTAAAACGCCAAAAAAAGGTATGAGTTACGTAAATATTCTGCTGAAAAGTAGTAATTACATCGCTTTGATTTCATTTACAATAAATAATATAAATGTCGCAGTCCAAATTTGTAGTATTTCATAACGTTTTATTGCATACTTAATCCTAAATTATAGAGACGCACAATCGTGTTTTTCAGAATTACGTGTAGCGCAAGTATGCAAACTTACAAATAAGATTTACATTAATTTACTAGGGGATGCAAATACTTACCATATCCCTATTTTCGAATGTAAATGTTCAAAAACAAACTCCAGTATCATAGTTAAACTGTTAGAAACATTCAACATTCGTCAGTTTAATGATTTATAATTAGACTGGACAGTACACCCGTTCCAAAGCACGTAAAATGATTGACATTGTTACACGAAATCTGGTTGAAGATGAAGAAGGGGTGGAAAATTTCCTTGAAAAGTCAATGCTTTAGCAAGGCAATAACGCCGGGTTTTTAAATAAACCTTGGAATGTTTTTTTGAGAAGAAACGCCAAAAACTGATAAAATGCCACATTTTGAAAGATATAAAAGAAAACAAATTTTCCTGGCGTTATTGCCTAGGTATTAACGTGAAAAACTTTTAGGATTTTCGAGAATCGCCCTAAAATCATAGAAAAACGGCTGAAATTTTGACGCCGCACCGTGATAATTTTGTGACTATGGTAGGAAACACAAAATGTTCCATTAAGAAATATATTTCGATTATCAGCAATGTAGATGCACCACTCCCTATTAATATTCCATCTACCTATCTTTACAAATTACATTAACGTTCATCCTTATCTTGAAATACGAACTGCTTTATTTAGCGATGAAAATTAATTTCATTTTTTTAAAATACTTCGTTCCAAATAAAATTAATGTACTGTTCAGCCTTCTTGTATTCATTCCTGCCATTTTTAAAATAGATTGAAGGATCCTGGGGTCATGTAAGGGAAGGCAATTTAGTGGATAATATCTCCATAGAAGTTGACAAAAAACACTGCTGTTTAATACTTTTTACTGTAGGACGAAAATAAGAGGAGAGGGTAAAATCTAGATCCATATTATATGAATGTACTGCAACCCAAGCTAGAGGGCATACAAGTGTCGTTGAACAGCAGAAGTATTGGCTTAGTGCAACAGTACACAGCATAAAGAATACAATTATCAGAATTTCCGGTGACAGCGGAGGCGGAGCCGCTCTGCACACACTAGGTCAATTCAAAATCACCTCTAGGCTGGTTTCCGAGTGTCACCAAGTAGGTACAAGAGCAAATGACAAACAGCAATACCCTTGAGCTCGTATGGGTTAAAGGGCATGTTGGAACAATAGGCAACGAAAAAGCCGATAAGTTGCTCCACTGGCCTAACACCAACCGTTTTATGGTTCAGAGCCGACTCTTCCACTTACAGTATGAACTGTAAACAATTTAATAACTCAAGACACCCAGGCCCAGCACAAGGCTAGGTGGAACTTGATGTCAGACTGCCGCCACGCGAGAGACGCCTTCAGAGGGCCATCTCGTAACCTGGAGCGTTTTTCCACAGCGTTATCCAGAAAGAACCTACGGCTACTTGTGAGAATACTTTCCGGGCACTGTAAACTTAACAAGCACATGCACTGCATGGGCTTGGTCGAATCACCATCCTGTAGAGGATGTTACATAGACGACGAGACGACACAACACATACGTTGAGGGAATCCTGGCCGGACATGGCTAAGATTAGAACCGCTTCCCCGTCCAGCATCCTCAGGTTTATCTCACGTGTGGGATGGCTTACGTGACGTTACGGATTCGAACGGCTCTAATCAGGTAGGTAGCACAATGGGGCCGAATAGGTGGCCTAGGTACCTACGCGTGGACTTCTGACCACCCTCCCATCGGAATCCAGAATCCACAACTTTTATAGCATAGTTGGAGAATGTATCAAAATAATATAAACAAGGATAAACAACAAGAAGGATGGTGTAGTAATTAAAAATTGATAAAATAAGGAACCGCCAATGTCACTAAAATAAGTAATTATTTGTGGAAACCGTCTAAAAACCTTACAATTATTGTTTGTTTCACGTTTTTTAAGTATATTTGTGTCATATACTTTTCACTGAATTTTGACCAACATTATGAAAATGGAAATTGGGAAACAAACTTGTCTAATTATCAAACTGACCAAACGCAATGTAGAACACAACCACCCTATGAAGTCACAAAACAACATATCTACAGTGTAAAATGCTAATAAAGCTTCCGAAAGGCTTGAAATCTAAAGTCCATTCACTACCAAGATGATTTTTTGAGTTATTTAAATCATTTACATTTTTCTAAACTCAGCTCTTTAGCTTATAAGTTAAAGCTTATAGCAAATGTCTGCAACAGAAGAAGAATAGTTTTAGTGCTGTAGAAAGGCGTCTTGTTCATGTGTGGAAGTTCAAATTAATCTTCTACACAATTTGATTATCTTCATTACGCAAGAAAGTTATTGTGGTGGAACCGTACCCCTTATTTAAATAACAAATGTGTATGTACAGAGTTTCTTTGGTATAAACCTGTGAGTATTTTACACTTCAAATGGATTTAGGAAGTGTGAGATAGAAAATACACACTATGAAATATAATGAACAACAATCCATTACACTTTTGGAAGTTTGACTACTTAACATTTGAGAATTTTTTACTTCTATTACGGTTTAGCAACAAAAAAGTAAAATGTGAGTGCAGTTTTATAACGAGCTTTTGATCTAGTTAATCTAGAGGAAAACGGAATATTAGTTGACTGCGGATAAATAAAAATTCATCGTTAATGTTCAAAATGGCCGTCATACAAAGGTTCATTCTACCGAATTCCTCTATTAAACCTGGTAAATATTCCACTCCATTTATGGGATTGGGCAAAGTAACTTTCGAATTACTTTCCAATTATTTTTGAACAAGCATTAATATGGAACCCACGTCTGTAAGTCTGGGTTACGTACAACGCTAGGTCGTCCTTGATCACTGCCAGTTTTCCGACGAGGTTTTTAAATGGAGTGAATGTTTGATGATTCGCTATGTTTTCGATTTGGACATCTTCCTTAATATTTCCTCACAAATTTCATTCACAAAAACCAGAAACCAACATAACAGTTCGTTCGGCTAAGTATGATACATCTTTTATGGATCATCATGAAGAAAACTTGTTATCAAAAAAAGAAAAGATTTAATTTTTTATGATAAAAGCGTAACAGATATCATGAGGTATCCATATCCATATATACTAGTAGAACCCAAGATTATGTCAATCTAATACCCAAAGTTCGTGAAAATCAGTAGTATTTTTATTTTCGGGTACTTCGAGACTCAGTACAATCTTAATGAAGCATATTTAAGGGTAAATAAAGTTACTTCATTGATCATCTTATTTGTATCCCAGGCTTACACTTTGTGTTGGAAATGTCGCGATTGACATTGGTAATTACTAATTAACAACTAGGACCTGTTAAGTCTAAAGCAACAAGAGAAGTAATAAGCAAGCAAATTTTGCTAAGAAAAACATCATCCAGAATGGTATTAGACATGACATTTCACGAATTACGGATGCGTTCACAACTTTGAAGATAATAAAACAAATGTAAGTGACGGGATATGTCGGTACTTGACTTTAGCATCCAAAAGTGTTTTAGCATTACAAACTTTGATTTCATTGCTAAATTATTACATAAATTATATTGCGAAGTGTAATTGTATGTAATAACAATTTGAGTGTAAATACTGTATTGAGACAAGATAGAATGACTAAAAAATGTCATTATGCGTATATGTTAACCGAATATCTTTTGGAAGTTATTTAAATTTAGCTTCACCTTTTTAGATCGTCACGAAGTAAAATTTCCATAATTGTGGTGTCAGAAAAGAATAGCAATTTACAAGACAGATGAATGATGTAAGTATTCTAAAATCTCTACGAAATAAAGTAAGTGCTTTTAAGTAAAAATTCACATTCTGTGTCATTGTATTGAATGTATGATGATGGATTATTATAAGTGCACATGCATGTAGTAAATCTTCGCTTCAAGGGAATACGTTCAAGCTAAAATAAATCTTATAAGCCCTTAATATCTTCAGGGTTTAGTTTCTTCCCGCTTTTAACTTTTTGTGTAAATTTTTTTACTCCTGATCGCTTGTATTATATTACAGATAATCCAAATAATGATTGCTAAATGTTATATTATGTAGATGCTTTTACTACCCTACGGATATAAATTCATTGCTATCAAAGCAGGATGTGTGATTAAACACGACAGAGTTATCAAACACAACTCAGGCCGCAAACAACCACGAAATGGATAATGATTTTCCAACATTCCATCTGCAGTTCGACATTTAGTAGGATTATTTGGTTGCCCGAAAACATTCGTTTTTAAAGTAAGTATTCATTTTTGTAATTAACCACTCGCAATTTTTCTCGAACACCCAAAGTTCTTTTGTGGTAGGTAGGTAATAGGAAAATTCCAGTAGGTAATAAATTAACGTCGAGCAAAAAAAAGTTTATGAAATTCACAACGTAATGGCATCTTATCTGTAAGGAAAATATTACAGTAATATCAAGTCAAATCTCTTAAGTTGGAAAAGTTTGACAGTTTTTTTAACATTTATTTTTTATGTTCGCGACGTATTTTTCTTTATGTGGCGATTGATTAAGATGTAAAGTGTCGACTATTCTTGTATTGTATACACCTTTTTTCACATTCTGGTATTAAATAGGTGTGTACAGAGCATGCCTATGATGTGTTTCAATATCCACACAGAATGCGCTGCATTTAATAATTTGCTTCAAAATGCAATTAAACGTTCATATTTGGATATCGAATCGGCGTTGGTTCAGTATAAAACTAAAAAAAGTAAATGAAATACCCAGTGTCGCATTTAGCTTGTCGGAGGCCCAAGGCACAATGCCAACTTAAGGCCCCCGCCGAGTTATCGTCACTTTCACCTCTACATTTCGTAATGTTCAAAGATAAGTTGGTTATTAATCCCAAAATCACCTTTTCTAAATATTCAGAATTATGATGATCAATGGAAAAGAAACCCATAAATATTTCTTTAATTTCACACTCTTCTGTAACGCATCTAATTATTAGGGACAATTGATCAGTATGACTAATATCAGGTGTTGAATCAATTATCATTGAGAAATATATTGAACTTTAAATTACTGACTTTGTTTCCTCAGCTAAAATGGAAATAAATTCATCACAAACTTCTGAAGAAAGGTAGGTAATTAGTTCTACTAGAACCACAGTTCGCATACATTTTCAAATGATTTTTTAAAAATCGTCAAACTCACAGTAGTGTAAACAAGATAAATAGTTTCCACTATTTTCGGTGTAAACACCATTTGATTTCCCTCTAAATGCAATTCCTAATTTGTTTAATAATTATTTTATACCGATGTATCATTTCCATTCAAGGATGTTGTATCAATGTATCCTCCTGATATTCTATGTTTAGGGGATTTTAATATTGACAAAGAGTTTTTATAAACACAAAATGTTAGAAACATAAATGTATCCATGAAGCAGTTAAGAAAGTAGATTGTGGTAAAATTTAGAACATGCGATTTAATAATGACATGATTAAAAATCTAAATGTAAATATTATTATACCCTTAAGCGAATTCCCACCCCTTACTAAAAAATCTGCATATTGGCAACATCAAGATAGTAATCAATCTTAACAATATAGCAATTAAACGATTTACAAAATCGTCATAATATTATCGCAATTCCAGCCAGTTAGCATCTCAGGTGCATAGACTACTGTCGGCGCAAAAAGTATATACTCGTGTTTGAAGCTGAATAAAAAAATAACCATTGGGCTGATTCGAATGAGCTTGGTATCAAATTAAAGCCTATTTATTTCTACGTTATTTAGAAGTAACAACTTTTTTTTAAAATCCATTTTAAGGGCCATTTCTACGGCCCAACGATGCAAAGTGCCCGTTTTCGGGGTTTGCGACACACAAGTTTAGAGTTACATAAAAACAAAACTACTCGCTCAAATTGAACGAAATTTGAGTATCTTGTAGATTCAACCTTTGTTAATATGATTGTAAAATTGTATTATCAATTTTTATACACGGTACAGACGATATTCTGGCACATTGCATTCTCGGGAATGGTAGGTGGTAGGAGCATTAGACTTCCACGAACGTCTTCGTTGTAATATGAATAATAAAATGAGACTTATTTAGAAACCAAAATTGTGTCACGCTTTTGGAAAACAATTTTTAATTAATTGAAGTTTTTACACCACCGCTGCGGCTACAAACAGCGAGTGTGTGGCGTGCCAGTCCATTAGAATGTTACGCTTCTCTCTCTAAGCGCCGTGTATCCATAATTTTATAATTTTCTTTATTCAGTCTATAACTCAAGTAATTAATGAAATGGTGCATAAGTGGTTTCAATGCTACTTATAATTTGTATCTAATTCACTGTCGTTTCTACGCAGACGGGACACAATATTGTATTCCTCATTTCTTCGAACTGGTTACGCCATTTTTACACCGCATAATTTAGGTTACTATTAATTGTTTCAATAACTAGATGCGCATAAAACGGTCATGGGAATGAGCATGTTGAACGTTGTTACCTACACGCAGTTGTTAGCGGTTTTCTCAAAAATTTAAGGATATTAATGGTTTATATTCTTGAAAAGAGAATTAAACACTCAAATCAAATATGTTGGCTAAAGATATAGGTATCTTATCATTAAAAAAAAGCATTTTTATTTGTTGCGCTATTGTTTTAAAAAAAGTAAAAAAATGCCATGTGATGAGAAATTAAATACTAAATCAGTTTTATGTGAAACATTTTTCCATGAAATGGATATTTATAAAGAAATATACGATATTCCAATGCTTTTGGGACATTGTGTATATAACTTAGTTTAGTTTAAAAATATTACATAGGTACTGCATTATTGGCCTTATCTCTTAGCTTCATTTAACCCAAATTTTTGAATCGAACGTTCGAAATTAATTCTAGCTTTGATTATTTGTTCCAATATCACCAGAAAAAATGATGCCGGATACGGTTAATACGAAATTGACACACAAAAAAGAGATTTGAAATTCATCGTGACATTCGATTTATCTCATTCGCCCAGAATTTAATTGTTATGGATGTTATTATGACATAGAGCTTGTGAACATGTATTTTTGAGTAAATCTCAACTTTTCATTTAAAGCAGCACGTTTATTTAAGGTTTGTCCTAAGTAAAGGAATGAATTATGAGTAGGAGATCCGTTAGGATAACTAGTTAGTAAGCGTGAAATCCACCGGGTACAAACTTTATAATATTCCAGATCTTTATGTTATATAGAAATACGTAGTATTGCCATTTATTTCACGGGTCACACCGAATAACTTTGTTCTGCGGTTAACACTTCAGTGGTTATTAAATTCGATTAACCCCCACACTTGATTTAATTCATTTATAAATTGGAATCTTTATTACGGCAATGAAGGTGTACCTTTTTTAAATCTTGACAGTTTGACTTTTGTTTTGAATTGTTTGAGGCTATGAATAAAATAAACGTTTCCAACCGTGTTACCATGTCGCATACTCAGGATTTTCGAATACTTTTGCACAAATGGGGTGAAATTTACCTTCTGACGGAAGAAAACTGTGTTCCAAACCAATGTTTTTTGGTTAAATATGTACAAAATAACGTGTAACAAATAGCGGTGAACTTGCGTACATACACAGTAATAATTTACGAATTTGAGCAAAACGTACTACTAAAACCGCGTTATTCACACAACGCAAGAAATGGTCGATACACAGCAGTTGTAACTTAAATTTGTGTTTATACGCCATTGGTTGTACATAATTTATTTTCAGAACTAAGTTAGCATTAAACCACTTGTTCTGTAGATGTTTATTTCAACAGAATGGTTTACATTCTTCTTTTTTCGTTTCTACACATTTACGTTACTGATATATTTGAAACTCAATAACAAGAGGTCCAAATTGCATATGCAATGAAATAAACACGGAACAACCGCTCATTAATTTTGTAATTGCGACCTTTTTTAATAGCAAATATTTCGCAGTAAAAAGGACCCTTTGCATAAATAATGGATATACGGATGTGGTTATTATAAAAGCAGACTACTTTCCGATTTTACCACATTTTATGGGTAGCTTGATGCATAAACGCAAGGTGTTTGAATGTCTTTATGCTTAAATAAGCCATAACTATAGCAATCTTTAAGAGTCACCGTATAAAATCTAGCGTACAGTTTCTCATGAATCACTCCGTCCATTGGTACAAGCCGCATGAAAATCCATTCGGTAGGTTTTGAGTTTATCGATTTCAGACAGACAGACAGATTCAGCGGGAACTTTGTAAGGCTTGACCGGATTTCCGTCGCGTGTCGTACTTACAACCTTGAAATTATGTATAATTATAGTTCAAAGCAACTCCTTAAAGGTCGGTAT
This sequence comes from Pyrocoelia pectoralis, assembly GCA_036250285.1. Classification (NCBI taxonomy): domain Eukaryota; kingdom Metazoa; phylum Arthropoda; class Insecta; order Coleoptera; family Lampyridae; genus Pyrocoelia; species Pyrocoelia pectoralis. Next base: position 15,317,411 of record CM070075.1, read on the forward strand.
TATTTTAATATGGCGATCAAGTAAACTATACTTATATGTATAGCAATTTTCTTGAACTCTTTTTATATACTAATCGGTTTAGATCGCCTAATACATCAAATATTCACTTACAAGTAATATTTATTAATCCATTTTTTTTAATTTTTCTTTTACGGCGTAATGATATTTAACCTAACATACCGGGTGGTGATCGGGCCGCTCGGTAATAGCATTTTACATGTAAAATCTTGTCTATGCAATTTCCTGCTCCCCTAATTGTTTTAGGGCCAAAACATAAGAGTACAAAGGTGCTCCCAACAAGCTGAAAATTGGCGTGAACGTTAGGGACACCATTATAATGAAATTGTGAAATTCCCCATCGATCCCATGTGTGCAAACAATTTTATTCAAGGTTCGCAAAATTGCTTTTTTGTACAACTGTCATTAAAAGTGACAGTTTTAACGGCTGTCACGAGTGTTAAAAGTTGAGGTTTACAGAGTAGCGTGTTATAAATACTTTTAACACTAGTGTTAATAGTTATTTCTGTATCAAGGTTGTAAAAGTGATCTTTTTTGGCCGAATCTGATGATTGCAGCCGAGGCGAAAGCCGAGGCTAACAAATCAGATGAGGCTAAAAAAGAACTTTTAACCGAGGTGCACACAACATACCTATATTTGATTATTCATGTCACTTACAGAGTGCTTTGCCTGGACAACAAAAAGCGGTTGTAAAGTAAATGCGGCCGTAAAGTTGTTTATGACAATTAAAAAAAAGATATACTTTACAGCTTTCAAAAGATACGTAAAACAACTATTTATGTAATAGCCGCCTAAAAAAATATTTGTAAAACTAGCCAATAGTAGAGCTGTAACCAATATTTGTTTTCTTTGTAACTAAGGTAATACGGCGTCACATAACACGCCCACTTAACCTCAAAATGCGGTAATAATTGTTGAAACGTCACAGTTTATGGAAATATGTATTAATTTTTCTATTTTATTATCAAAATAGAACAGTTATATAAAAAACTTTCTATAATATTTGTGTTAAAAGTAACTTTTATTTTGTTCGTCCTATTGCTTCACTCGCTTCGCTCGTTTCGCAAACTTTTCATTCACAAAATAAAATAGTACTTTTAACACTGGTAAAAAATAACACGCAACCTCCCCTTAATAAGTTGTAATTTATGAAAAGATGAGACGATGAAACATTAGATAATTTTCATCATGGCAACATGTTTCGGGATAACATATCCCATTATCAAGCCAAATTATTTTGTTATACATCGAAGTTATAAAACATTGTTTCTTAAGGGATCCACAATTAACACATCACAAATTAAAATTTTTTTTTAATCAGTAGTATAGCAAGGCCGAAGCTAACTCAAAAAGTCACCAGAAAAGTCACTAGAAAAGTTACTAAATCGCTCACGTGGGCTATGTAGTAAAAGTAGGTCAACCCCAAGGTCATCTAAGGACATCAAAGATTACGTAAAGGTTATCACTAGAAAAGTTACTAAACCGCTCACGTGGGCTATGTAGCAAAAGTAGGTCAACCCCAAGGTGATCTAAGGACACCCAAGGTTACGTGAAGGTTATCGAGTCCCCCACACCTTACGTAAGCTATGTAGTAAAAGTAGGTCAACCCCAAGGTCATCCAAGGTTACATAAAGGTTATCGACCCCCCAAATATTCGAAACTGCTTACGGGGGATATGTAGTAAAAGTAGATCAACCTCAAGGTCACCCAAGGTTACGTAAACTAGTTCGAAGAGTTCAATGACCTCAAAAGTAGGTCAATTTTCGGGGTTCCTATTACATTTTTGGCAATTTCCGGGGTGTCATATTACATTTTTTTGGGAATTTTAGGGGGGGGGGTCAAATTACATTTTTCGGAAATTTCCGGGAGCGTCATATTACATTTTTTGGCAATTTTCGGGGGTCAAATTACATTTTTTTTTGGCAATTTTCGGGGGTTAAACTACATGTTTTTGCAATTTCCGGGGGTCAAATTACATTTTTTTTTGGCAATTTTCGGGGGTTAAATTACATGTTTTTGCAATTTCCGGGGTGTCAAATTACATTTTTTGGAAATTTCGGGTCCTATTTTTTGGCAATTTCCGGTGGTCCCATTTTCTTTGGCAATTTCCGGTACGTCATTATTATTTTCGGGGGTCAAATTACATTTTTCGGGGATTACATGTTTTTGCAATTTCCGGAGTGTCATATTACATTTTTATTTTCGGGGATCAATTTTCTGTATTCAATAACTCCAATATGGCCCTAAATCGTTATGTAGGGAAAGTAGATAATGAGGAATTTAAAAATTGTATATGTAAATGAATTTTTGTTGTGGACTTTGAACTTTTGAATGTAAAAAATTGTGATATATTTAGCTGACATTGCACATTATTGACACGCATCTGTGGACTTTGAACTTTTAAATATAAAAAATTGTAATATATTTAGCTGACATTGCACATTATTGACACAATTATTATGGATCTGTGGACTTTGAACTTTTAAATATAAAAAATTATATGTGTGATATATTTAGCTGGCATTGCACATTATTGAACTGCTGACGCAATTATTACGCATCTGTGTACTTTGAACTTTTAAACGTATAAACAAATGTACATGATAACGTATTCTTTAATTAGCTGACAATGGAAATAATTGAAATGATGATATTGCAATGATGTCACCTACAATACATGGGTTTAATATCCTCGAGGTAATAATCCCAAGAGCAACGACTCCATGTTAAAATGAGATGGAAAGGGGTCCTATTTGGGAATTTTCGGGAGTCCAATTTTTTGGCAATTTTCGGGGGTCCTATTTTTTGGGAATTTTCGGAGGTCCTATTTCATTTTTTGGTAATTTTCGGGGGTCAAATTTCATTTTTTCTGTATTCAATAACTCCAATATGGCCCTAAAATCGTTATGTAGGGAAAGTAGATCATGAATTCAAGGAATTTAAAAATTGTATATGTAAATGAATTTTTTTTTGTGGACTATGAACTTTTAAATATAAAAATGATATATGTAATATATTTAGCTGACATTGCACATTATTGACACCATTATTACGCATCTGTGGACTTTGAAATTTTAAAAGTGTATAAAAACTGTTATTAAATTTATTCTTTAGTTAGCCTAACAGTCATTAGCATTACGCACTGATAGTAGCTACATCTCGCTCTGTTAAAGTAGTGAAAGTGGAACCTATACTTCTGTAATTAAAGGTGGTGTAATGCGTTTCGATAGCAAAGCTGTTATAAATAATATTTGTTTGCAGAATAATAATAATAATAAGAATCAGCAGATCAAACTGGATGTCTTCATTCGGGAATTTCCAATAATGTGCCATAAAAAATAAGCGTAATCGAGTTCTGTTACGGAATTACGTATCACAGCATGCATGGAGCAGACCAATTACGTTATGTGATAGACGCTGACGGTTTTCAAATTAATAAACAGTTTGTTGTAAAAGAACTGGCAATTGGAGATCTTAAAACCAACACGATAATATTACAATATTATCAAGTCGGTCGATTTCATGATCTTCCTTATAGTGATCGCAGGCAGGTTGCGTGGGTAACGAAACATATCCACGGGCTCATCTTCAACGACGGTCCATACGATTTACCGCAAGAGACGATATATGATACAATTTTAGAAGTATGTGTTAAAGCTGAGCAATGTGGGAAATTAATAGGTCATAAAGGTGGACATTATGAGGTTGATCTGTTAAATCAGGTGGAGTACAAACATTTAGCGTATAACATAGAGTTATTAGGATGTCCAAAGTTAGAATCGCTAATCCGAGATAATAATCTTGGATTAGTAGAGACGTGCGCGCGACATAATAAAATTATACCAAAATCTAAATTTGTAACATCGTCGTCGATACCGCATTGTTCTAAAATGGAAATTAGATATTTTATGAATTTTATAAATGAACTGTGTGATAGCGTTTAAAAATCATTTATTTATAATTAAATATAAGGTCTCTTTTATTATTTCAATTGTGGAGAAGATATTCGACATCACTGAGCAATTGATAATCAAAACTGCGATCATCAAAAACAGCCCTGCTCCAACAACAACACCAATAAACAGACCTGTTTATCTCTGTTTAGCTGTTTATCTGTTTAGCTGTTTATCTGTTTATCTGTTTAGCTGTTTAGCTGTTCATCTGTTTATCTGTTTAGTTGTTTAGCTGTTTACCTGTAGAGACACACGTACACATGAAATAAAAGACGTAATGAAATTATTGTTTTTATTTATTTTTAAATATAATATACGTACACTAAAACTCCACTTGCTTAAAAATATACTAAAACTAAAGTTGCTTAAAATGTGGATGCATATGCAGAGCAATCGCGGATTAAAGTCACTGAAGTAGGTATTGGAGCACTCTGGCCTGGGAAAATTTTGAAGACCGTCGGAACTTTTTTGTGGGGCGGTATCCTTTGATGTTTGCCCCCGGTGTGCAAATTTTGGCAATTTTCGGGGGTGGGACACTTTGGCCCGGGTACCGTGGGAACTTTTTGGGGGGCGTGGGAAAGTTTTAAAGAGCGTGGGAACTGTTCCGAGATTTTGTCAATTTGCGGGGATCCTCTTCGGGGAGTACCGTGGCAATTTTAGGGTGTGCTTTCGAACTCTCGGGATCGCCAACCACTTTGTTGTACAGACGGGTAGTCACTTCCTGTCCTTCGTGCACGTCTTCGTGTATAGTCGGAGGGGGGTCGAAACTCGAAGCACACCCTAAAATTGCCACGGTACTCCCCGAAGAGGATCCCCGCAAATTGACAAAATCTCGGAACAGTTCCCACGCTCTTTAAAACTTTCCCACGCCCCCCAAAAAGTTCCCACGGTACCCGGGCCAAAGTGTCCCACCCCCGAAAATTGCCAAAATTTGCATACCGGGGGCAAACATCAAAGGATACCGCCCCACAAAAAAGTTCCGACGGTCTTCAAAATTTTCCCAGGCCAGAGTGCTCCAATACCTACTTCAGTGACTTTAATCCGCGATTGCTCTGCATATGCATCCACATTTTAAGCAACTTTAGTTTTAGTATATTTTTAAGCAAGTGGAGTTTTAGTGTACGTATATTATATTTAAAAATAAATAAAAACAATAATTTCATTACGTCTTTTATTTCATGTGTACGTGTGTCTCTACAGGTAAACAGCTAAACAACTAAACAGATAAACAGATGAACAGCTAAACAGCTAAACAGATAAACAGATAAACAGCTAAACAGATAAACAGCTAAACAGAGATAAACAGGTCTGTTTATTGGTGTTGTTGTTGGAGCAGGGCTGTTTTTGATGATCGCAGTTTTGATTATCAATTGCTCAGTGATGTCGAATATCTTCTCCACAATTGAAATAATAAAAGAGACCTTATATTTAATTATAAATAAATGATTTTTAAACGCTATCACACAGTTCATTTATAAAATTCATAAAATATCTAATTTCCATTTTAGAACAATGCGGTATCGACGACGATGTTACAAATTTAGATTTTGGTATAATTTTATTATGTCGCGCGCACGTCTCTACTAATCCAAGATTATTATCTCGGATTAGCGATTCTAACTTTGGACATCCTAATAACTCTATGTTATACGCTAAATGTTTGTACTCCACCTGATTTAACAGATCAACCTCATAATGTCCACCTTTATGACCTATTAATTTCCCACATTGCTCAGCTTTAACACATACTTCTAAAATTGTATCATATATCGTCTCTTGCGGTAAATCGTATGGACCGTCGTTGAAGATGAGCCCGTGGATATGTTTCGTTACCCACGCAACCTGCCTGCGATCACTATAAGGAAGATCATGAAATCGACCGACTTGATAATATTGTAATATTATCGTGTTGGTTTTAAGATCTCCAATTGCCAGTTCTTTTACAACAAACTGTTTATTAATTTGAAAACCGTCAGCGTCTATCACATAACGTAATTGGTCTGCTCCATGCATGCTGTGATACGTAATTCCGTAACAGAACTCGATTACGCTTATTTTTTATGGCACATTATTGGAAATTCCCGAATGAAGACATCCAGTTTGATCTGCTGATTCTTATTATTATTATTATTCTGCAAACAAATATTATTTATAACAGCTTTGCTATCGAAACGCATTACACCACCTTTAATTACAGAAGTATAGGTTCCACTTTCACTACTTTAACAGAGCGAGATGTAGCTACTATCAGTGCGTAATGCTAATGACTGTTAGGCTAACTAAAGAATAAATTTAATAACAGTTTTTATACACTTTTAAAATTTCAAAGTCCACAGATGCGTAATAATGGTGTCAATAATGTGCAATGTCAGCTAAATATATTACATATATCATTTTTATATTTAAAAGTTCATAGTCCACAAAAAAAATTCATTTACATATACAATTTTTAAATTCCTTGAATTCATGATCTACTTTCCCTACATAACGATTTTAGGGCCATATTGGAGTTATTGAATACAGAAAAAATGAAATTTGACCCCCGAAAATTACCAAAAAATGAAATAGGACCTCCGAAAATTCCCAAAAAATAGGACCCCCGAAAATTGCCAAAAAATTGGACTCCCGAAAATTCCCAAATAGGACCCCTTTCCATCTCATTTTAACATGGAGTCGTTGCTCTTGGGATTATTACCTCGAGGATATTAACCCATGTATTGTAGGTGACATCATTGCAATATCATCATTTCAATTATTTCCATTGTCAGCTAATTAAAGAATACGTTATCATGTACATTTGTTTATACGTTTAAAAGTTCAAAGTACACAGATGCGTAATAATTGCGTCAGCAGTTCAATAATGTGCAATGCCAGCTAAATATATCACACATATAATTTTTTATATTTAAAAGTTCAAAGTCCACAGATCCATAATAATTGTGTCAATAATGTGCAATGTCAGCTAAATATATTACAATTTTTTATATTTAAAAGTTCAAAGTCCACAGATGCGTGTCAATAATGTGCAATGTCAGCTAAATATATCACAATTTTTTACATTCAAAAGTTCAAAGTCCACAACAAAAATTCATTTACATATACAATTTTTAAATTCCTCATTATCTACTTTCCCTACATAACGATTTAGGGCCATATTGGAGTTATTGAATACAGAAAATTGATCCCCGAAAATAAAAATGTAATATGACACTCCGGAAATTGCAAAAACATGTAATCCCCGAAAAATGTAATTTGACCCCCGAAAATAATAATGACGTACCGGAAATTGCCAAAGAAAATGGGACCACCGGAAATTGCCAAAAAATAGGACCCGAAATTTCCAAAAAATGTAATTTGACACCCCGGAAATTGCAAAAACATGTAATTTAACCCCCGAAAATTGCCAAAAAAAAATGTAATTTGACCCCCGGAAATTGCAAAAACATGTAGTTTAACCCCCGAAAATTGCCAAAAAAAAATGTAATTTGACCCCCGAAAATTGCCAAAAAATGTAATATGACGCTCCCGGAAATTTCCGAAAAATGTAATTTGACCCCCCCCCCTAAAATTCCCAAAAAATGTAATATGACACCCCGGAAATTGCCAAAAATGTAATAGGAACCCCGAAAATTGACCTACTTTTGAGGTCATTGAACTCTTCGAACTAGTTTACGTAACCTTGGGTGACCTTGAGGTTGATCTACTTTTACTACATATCCCCCGTAAGCAGTTTCGAATATTTGGGGGGTCGATAACCTTTATGTAACCTTGGATGACCTTGGGGTTGACCTACTTTTACTACATAGCTTACGTAAGGTGTGGGGGACTCGATAACCTTCACGTAACCTTGGGTGTCCTTAGATCACCTTGGGGTTGACCTACTTTTGCTACATAGCCCACGTGAGCGGTTTAGTAACTTTTCTAGTGATAACCTTTACGTAATCTTTGATGTCCTTAGATGACCTTGGGGTTGACCTACTTTTACTACATAGCCCACGTGAGCGATTTAGTAACTTTTCTAGTGACTTTTCTGGTGACTTTTTGAGTTAGCTTCGGCCTTGCTATACTACTTTAATCGAAGGTTAGGTTATTCAATATAAATAATACATCGATTCACAAGTAGGATTAAAATTAAACCTGAAATTGCCAGAAGGGCGATGGATGATGGGGAATGGGGCAATTTCAGGTTTCCCGCTTGTGGGGCCTTTTTAATTTTAATCCTACTTGTGAATCGATGTATTATTTATATTGAATAACCTAACCTTCGATTTAAAAAAAATTTTAATTTGTGATGTGTTAATTGTGGATCCCTTAGGAAACAATGTTTTATAACTTCGAATACTTCGATGTATAACAAAATAATTTGGCTTGATAATGGGATATGTTATCCCGAAACATGTTGCCATGATGAAAATTGTCTAATGTTTCATCGTCTCATCTTTTCATAAATTACAACTTATTAAGGGGAGGTTGTGTGTTATTTTTTACCAATCTAATTCACCCCTTCGAGAACCATTTCGAATACAAATATGGTTACTTTTAACACTCATATCATAAATTGCTATTTTAGATTTCTCAGCGAAACGGTTAGTTTTATGATAAAAATATCTGAGAGAAAAATTGTACATCATGCAATTATCTACAAAAATTGCACTTTTTTTTCATAACATTAACCATTTCTGAGAAAAAGCGATTTTCAGCTTGGGAATTTATGCAAGGGTGAATGTCTAAATTGACCGTATAGTCCAAGAGCTGGCTGCAAAAAGGCTGGCCTATCGAGTAACAGCATGAAATGATTTTTAAAAGCTAGTACTTATTCCTAAATTACCGTCTGCATCCGCCATTTTTTTTTTAAATAGGTAAGTGAAAATAACTTAAAAACCATAACTTGTAGATATTGACATGTGGGTATTAAAAGAACTAAAATTTCACGTAGAATCCAAAAATTCAATAGTTCCCATTTAAAAAACGAAGTTTCCAGCTACTTTCGGCATTTCCGGAAGCGCTACCATTTTGAAAATATTTTACATCGATTCGGTTTTCACAATAAACCCTAAGTTCAAATTTTCAAAAACCTATCTATAAAACTTTCCCACAAATGTCTAACTAAAACTCCCAAAAAACACCCTGTATACTATTACTAAATATTTTATATTATAAAATTGTTTTGTCGAAATCATTATAATTGTTCATTGGACGATTCTTTGTTTATCCCTAAGCACTTCTATGATAGTTATATTAGTGGTATCATAACACTTTGAGAAAGAGAATATTTTCTGCCTAGGCATTAGCACAGGATTTGACGGGGCAGCCATGATCTTTCTTATAGAGTTATGTTCAAACTATAATTTGGTTATAGTTTGAAGCTGTTATTCGATGGGTACAGAAATGTGCCAAAAAAAAAATTAAAAAAAGTTTTCTGTCTAGGCATTGCACAAGATTTAACAAGGCAGACAATTTTTTTCTTTTTTAACTGTATAAAAGCTATGTTTTAAGAGTAATTTCATGCTGTTACTCGATAGGTACAGTAACGTGCCAAAAAATATTCAGGAGAGGGGGCATGGCGAATTTCTGCACAGGTTCCGCCCAGACGCATATTTACATATCCTCCTATACAATGGCACCAGGGTGCTGAAATCTGTTAGTCTTTGTGGCGTACAATTGAGCTACAAAAGCTCATTGATTTAGGCACCTCTCCGAGAGCTGAAATCACTGCAAGCGTGTGCATACATACACCATACTCAAAGTCTCATACGTTAAAAATTTGGCCGTTATATTTCCGTTCCTAGTCGTTAATACATATTAGAGTGAGTGAAGTGCACGTTTGTTATTTATACGCCACAATGGAGGAGGAATATGTTAAAAACATAAAGTCCCTTTTACATCATGTTGATCCAGCGTGTAAGATCGTATTACGTACGATTATAAATGAAGATAAATATACTGTGGAAGTAAAAACAAAATTTTCTGGCGACTATGAAAAGCAAATGCAAACATTGGATACAAAAATACTCTGTAGAAATACGTACTGAAAAAACTTAATTTAAAAAGTTCTGCGTGATCTAAAACTTTTAAAATGAAACCATCAGGTATTCATTTTTTTCAGTCGTATACGAGGTTGGTCAAAAAATATGAATTTTGCGCAACACTAAAGTACCTTTATTTTTGACAATATTATTTAGAATTAAAAACTGTGTTAAATATTTAACCATGTCGATTTAAGTAACATTTTATTATCAAATATCGTTCTAAAATAAAACTAAAATGTAAATATAATAAAATAATTTAATACAAATGGATATGATTGCATATCTGAACGTAGTTTTCAATTCTGACCAACTTTTCTTTATAACAATTTTCGAAATAGGAGTATTTTACTTGCACATTTCACAATCACAAATCACATTTTTTTACAAACCTCGTATACGAATGAAAAAAATTGATAACTGATGGTTGTATTTTGAGTTTTGGACCATGCCGAACATAAATAAATAAATAACTAATTATTTGAACATGTATTTATATTATTTTACTCTGGCTGCTTTATTTCACCTGGAAGTGTTAAAATAAGTTAAACAATTCGCAAAGGTGCCCAAATCAATGAGCGTGTACAGCTCAATTGTACTTGTACGCCATAAAGACTAACAGATTTCAGCACCCTGGTGCCGTTGTATAGGAGGATATGTAAATATGCCGCCCAGACAGCCAAAGATTTTATGGATGGTCTGTATAAGTACTAGCTTTTAAAATTCATTTCATGCTGTTACTCGATAGGCCAGCTTTTTTGCAGCCAGCTCTCGCTCTAGTACTATTGTACTTCCAGTACTAATGAAAACGTCAAGATTCTACACTTGTTCATAACGCAATTATTTTAAAATCATACCAATGTGATCTTTGCAAATTCTAATTATTAAATATTTTTCACAAAAGTAGTCCTCGACACCGTAAAGTAGAAGAGGAAGGATTATGTATGTGTGTACAAAGTACCTACTATATGGCGTTCTCAAAGGAAAAAGAGTAAGTATGGAACATGATGATAATCTCAAAATTCAAAGAAAAAAAGAGGTGTTGGAGTAAGTAGTGGTTTGTTATGTGAACACCACTATTGAAATGAACCTGATCGAAACCAAATCGACAGGTAGCATTGGTTGTCTCTGTTCAACGCTACATTTGTTATCACACATTATTTTTGTCGTTAATGAACCTCAAGGATTTCTTCCCTACTTCACGGTACAGTTCCCGCATTAACTGTGGCCTGCGCAGAAATTGGTCATAAACTTCAAGAAGGCACTGTTGATTTGATAAGAAATAGCAAAGTATTATAAGGCATTCAAGGAGCATTTAAACAGTAATGTGTTAAAAAAGGAAATTATTTGAATATTTGTTAAGTATGTACTTATAATTAAATAGTTCATTTTATTAAGTAGTTTGTTTAATTATAAAGATACGTGGTATTATGATAAAATAAAAGGTACTTTACTAACAACCCTTTTTACTCAGACCCTTAATATTTTCGAATTGAACATAACGTGTGGCTCCACTTTTATCACAAATCCAACAAGGAGAAGGTAAAGTAAAGTCTGAATTCCCACAAAAATAAAATAAAAAAGATTGTGGGAATTCAGACTTTACTATACTTTCTCCTTATCGGATTTGTAACCTTAATATTTTGTTCATCTTTGACGTTCTGAGACAATCGACAATTTCCGTTCAAAATTGAATGTCTCTTCGATTTGTGTAAAAATATTCCGTAAACCTTGAAGAGTAATTGAATAAATTGAAAGTGTTAACGATGAGTTTTTCAAACTTGTTTCTAGTTTCATATTTAAGAGACATCTTGTAAAGATACGACACGTTATGTGTATAAAACGTGTTCAATAGGTGCTCATGGTGAACAGTTAATTAAGTGATGGGATTGAGTAGTTTACTCAATACCGTAAGTAAACCGCAAAGCACCGGAAATTAAAAAAAATTCGCTAATTATTCCTTTACAATTCTATGTCATTTTGACTGAAAATTTCCTTTAAACAGGCAACAAAATTAAAAATAATGCCGTAATTATTTGCGCTTTGTGGTAATATCGATTATGGTAATAATGAGGTCAAATCGAACAACTAAATTCTATTTGAAAGATAATTTACAAAAGAAACGATGCGTACTAATCCATGAATAAATTAATTGATTTTATTACTTTGGCATTATTGGATTTATTTTAAGAACACTAATTGCGAAGTTGGAGTTTTGCAACTTAGTTCAAGATTCATTCCGTGTATAAATAATCTATAGAAACGTGATTAATCCATTTCGAGTGTTTTTCAAATAAATTTATGATAAATGAAATGGAAGTTGTATATTATACAGAATTTCAAATAGAAGAAGGATTGGTTGATGAGGATGAGGTGGATACTAAGAAGAGGAAAAACGTAATCTCTGAACAAAAAACAAAAAGTTTAAATAATAAAATTTCCCTATCATCTCACTTAGGACTTCACCTTGATAAGCCCCACCTTTAAAAATAAAAATTTAATAAATTTCGAAGCTTTATAACATTAATTTCATTCCTTCACTGAAGGAGCGCTTTCCTCAAGTAAGCTTTATTGAAATTTGCGATGCTCATTTTTACAGCCCCTAATTATAAATTGAGCTAAATCTAAATATTGGTCATAAAAATATTAAAACAAGAAAGCAGTTTACAAGTTCAAAAATCTATCAACTCTTTGTTCGACCTTCACAAAGATACATAGCACCCTGGATTATTCGTTTAATTTACGCATATTTAAAAAGAAAGTGAAAATGTGCTTTTAGGGGATGAAATTAACTTCTTGAACTCCTTTAATTACAATTTGGAGGTGAAATATTTCCTGTTATATTGAAATGTGTTAAAAAAAACTCACCAACAAACTACGTATTAGTAATTTAATTAGTAATAATAATTGCTAATATTTATAGACAAAATAATGTATTCCAAAGCAGAAATAAATTGTTATTATTATTTAAAATAAAAATAAAGTGCTTCCCCTAGTAATTTCAGATGTATTTAAAATAAAATTTGTAACAATTAGCAATAAAGCAGTAGTAAAATGTGCTTCTAAATCAGAGCTTACATGATAAAAAAAAGTGACCTAATCAGCAGAACTACTATCGGAGTAAAAATGCAAGGCCTCTGACTTTAAGTGGTCATAACGAAAAAACTGAGGGGTGAAATTTCTTCATTTTTGGGCAGTACATGAGTCATTTATATATGTTTAACATGTGTAAAAATCAAATTGGTAGAATCAGTTGTTTAACTTTTATTTTAATTAACAGCAATAAAAACGCTGTATTTAGTATTTTCCTGGCTGACGGTCAGTTTTAACTTATCATAAAATTGTTATTGTTTCATAAATTGTTACCAAATTTACAAATGTTGTAGCACACATACTTCCGAAAAGTCGACAGTCAATAAATATTGATTATTCATATAATTAACTGGTTTTATAAGCCCTAACCGAAAATTTGATTATTTTGCAATATACGGTAACTAAAGAAAAAAATCTTGTTTTAAATGCTAAATTTGTATTACTCAAATCGAGCTGCACTATTGCTTTATTGAAAACAAAATTTGTTTTCTTGTAATTCAAAGTAAATGTTATAATTATCGCGAAAGAAAGACGCACATATTCCCGCGAGAGGTAATCTACAACATCGTAAATCGTGAGCGGCAAACCACAACAATGTGATTATTCTTTAGCATTGTACAAAACCATGCGCTTCATAGCAATAGTGTACGACACCATCTTCCAACCCATGCTGCACCTCCCGCATGAACCCAAGCATCCATCCTTTTTTCCAAATTTCTTTTAAACAAAATATGTATAGGTACATGGCATTATTTTTGTGAATCGTGTTAAGCAGGACGCGCACTGAATCCGCTCAGCTCGGCTCGGCACAGCTCAGCACAATCAGCAGTTTTGCTATACATGGGAACAAATGAAGTCCCGCGCACTGAATCGGCTCGGACCGGTACGGACCTTTCCGTTCAGTTCAGCTCAGCACAGATTGCTCGAGGTAGCAACTTTTCTGAACGGGCGGATAGCTTTCAATAGTTTAATCAGTGCAGTAGGTGCAAGAAATCATGGCATGTTCATTTTCACTATTAAAAGAAGATCACTGTACGCCAATGCGTTTTGTAAATAAAGACTAAACGTTCGGAAAGGACTGAATCAGTGCGCGGACGGGCGTGAATGCTGATTGTGCTGAGCAGTACCGATCCGAGCCGAGCGGATTCAGTGCGCGTCCTGCTTTAGACCACAATATAATTGCTTTAACCTTGTTATGTTACTGTCAATATTATTAATATCGAACGTTCAGGTACTGAGTTATACAAGATGTCGTTTTTTCATTATAGCTTTAAGACTAATAAACCAATTGGCTTCAAAAGCATCTCACACCAACAAAAAAGTATACACTTGTCAAATAAATAAGTATCTACCACTCAGTTTCAATAATATAGCCGTAATTAATTTTTAAAGTCGAGCGCTTGTGCGATTTGAGTCATAATTAGCGCTTTTTCGCACATAAATTAATACAGAAAATTAACGATGTGTTGCAAAAATCTAAAACTGTACACCTTTTTGTAGGAATAAATGATCTTTTAAATGCACTTTATTTCATTAAATTATGGTTGCTAATTACTGAGATAGAAGCTTCTAAAGTCAGAGGCCTTGCATTTTTACTCCGATAGTAGAAGATGATTAGATGAGTATATTTATAGTACCTACTATGTATCTAAAATAAGCTAAAATAAAAAATTACACCTAAATGATTCTAAGGACTATTGCAAAAGATGAATGTTTGTATGTTTGCCACTAGACATTCACTTCACCACCTGAACGGTAGTCAGACACATCAAGCGATGCTCCGAAAATGTAATGAAAACTCAACTATAATACGTTGTTCGTAATGTATATGGAACGCCGTTTTACTTTTTATTGTCAGTTTTTATACTCAATGTATAAAATAACTTCTTTCTTAAGTTTTACAATTTTAGTTACAATTTTAATGTTTGTTTAATAAACTTCAAGTATTTATACCGATAGTTGATTTAAAATGTTACATGAATAAAAATGTACATTGAAAATAAAAGAAGTAACTTTATAATTTCTTAAATTTTAATGAATAAGTTTAAATGTTAGGATACTTTTAAGCAACTAACATTTTAAATGGTAGAATTAAAACGTTTGTTGATAATTTTAATTGGTCGCTTCGATCGGTGGTGTTATTTTGAACTAAAATTTACATGTGTTTCCTTATACTGGTGTAGTTTCAATAACTGCCACCGATCGAAGCGACCAATTAAAATTATCAACAAACGTTTTAATTCTACCATTTAAAATGTTAGTTGCTTAAAAATATCCTAACATTTAAACTTATTCATTAAAATTTAAGAAATTATAAAGTTACTTCTTTTATTTTCAATGTACATTTTTATTCAAGTAACATTTTAAATCATCTATCGGTATAAATACTTGAAGTTTTTTAAACAAACACAAAAATTGTAGTAAAAATTAATAATATACATTTAAATTCATTCTATTAAATATTTGCTTGCCCTTAGTATTAAATATTAAATTTTGTTTATAGCATTTCAAGCAAACTTTAATTTTTATTAAGTATATTTTTATGACTCTCCACTTATTTTAGTACATTAAAAGTGTTTGTTAAAAAAACTGCACACATTTAAATTGTTAGATGAAAATGAGTTTCTTGATTTAATATATTTCACACAAAAATTTGTAACACTCGTTTTAAAACTTTCATTTAAATTGAGAAGCAAAATATATGAACAAACATTGGAATTCGTGTAACATTTCAATTTAACAAACAAAAAATAGCAACTAATTTAAATGAAAGAATTAAAATGTATGTCGAATTAAAGTGTTACATGAATTAAAATGTTTGTTGATAATATTTGTTCTTTCATTTCAAATAAAGAATTAAAATTATCAACAATCATATTAATTCTGAATTAAAATGTTTGTTGATAATTTTAATTGGTCGCTTCGATCGGTGGTGTTATTTTGAACTATAATTTACATGTGTTTCCTTATACCTTTGTTTAGTTAGACAACCGGAGGTGTTTCTGAACCACCACTGATAGATGGCGAGTGCGACGTCCTATTTAAAAGCAATGCTCAGGCACTCGCCATCTATCAGTGGTGGTTCAGAAACAACCTCCGGTTGTCTAACTATATACTTAATCAACAAAGCTTATGCTGGTGTAGTTTCAATAACTGCCACCGATCGAAGCGACCAATTAAAATTATCAACAAACATTTTAATTCAGAATTAATATGATTGTTGATAATTTTAATTCTTTATGTGAAATGAAAGAACAAATATTATTAACAAACATTTTAATTCAAGTAACACTTAAATTCGACATACATTTTAATTCTTTGATTTAAATTAGTTGCTATTTTTTGTTTGTTAAATAAAAATGTTACACGAATTCCAATGTTTGTTCATATATTTTGCTTCTCAATTTAAATGAAAGGTTTTAAAACGAGTGTTACAAATTTTTGTGTGAAATATATTAAATCCAGAAACTCATTTTCATCTAACAATTTAAATGTGTGAAGTTTTTTTAACAAACATTTTTAATATACTAAAATAAATAGAGAGTCATATAAATTTACATAATAAAAATTGAAGTTTGTTTAAATGGGACGAAATTAACTTTAGTAATAAAAAGTAAAACGGCGTTCCATAAATGTAGGAGCATATAAATTCATTAATCTCATGAGCGGCACACCAGTTTCTTCAGGAAAAAAAGTCCCACTTAAACCAGAAGATTGTGATTTGGCGAATTTATCCCCGTAAGAATTCAATCCTTTGCAACTCAAAAACCGCCCATTTTACGATTTAGATCGTTGGGCTAAATTCGTATCTTGACGTTAAAATTTACAACACAAACGTATTAAGATGCTGTGTAACACGGGAAACCTTACAAGTACAATTTTTCTTTTGCGTATAAAAAGAATGAGAATAAACCATTAAAAATATACGTCCAATAAAGGGAAGAAAATTTACTCACAATGAAAAGTCGAGTTTTCTTATACAAACACAATCGTCAATTCACTTATATAAATATGAAATATTAATCAACCCGAAAATATGTAAATCAAGAAGCTTATTTATTTACGAGATTAAAAATTCATTTTCTGTAATGTTTAACTGAAATGTATATTTGCTTACGCCGTAATTATTTAGGGAATGAATATTCATTTTCCACATTTTCTTATGTTAATTTCTGTAATTCACGTTAAAGTAGAGTAGCATTTGATATTTTAGAAAATTACCTCCGCAGAAAAGCAAAGAATAATTGGTACACGAGGCATATTATTAAAACATTTTGATGTATTATGCAATGATGTCCATATTTACAATTTATGATCCCGAAATTTTCATGTTTCCTGCAGACCTCATTAGTGATGGTTGACAATTCTCATTCATAAATACATTATATATGTTAACGACAGAACAATTTCCACCTAAATTAAAATTTATAAACTATCTAAACCATAACATGATTTGAGTTAACCTGACCAATACAGAATGGTATATAAATCAATTTGCCGATAAATACATATTTTAGGTTCATCCCCTTTTGATTCTGTCGAACGATGTTTATTACACTCTTTTCAGTTTAAATGTACGTCTATTTTTTACCAAGGTCTGTTTATCTAAAAATTGTCTCGATTTTCAAGTCTTTTCCATTTAGGTTATCAAGCTAATCTGCAGACATGTGCATGTGCATCTTGTACCTACAGATTATAGAAATCTGCCGTTGTTTTGCTATTTATTATTGTAAGTTTCTGTTTTACAATAGAATGATAACTGAATGTAGGTATAGTTTTTAATTAATTAATATATTCTAAATAATATAATAAATAATAAGTTGTTTTTTAAGTAATTTTTTAATTAGTTGTACTCATTTTATAATACCTTATAATGTACTATGTTTACCATCTAAGGATTTCTTGAGAAAATTTACAAAATTGCTAGATATAATTAGTTTCGATGCGATCTAAAGAGATGTAGCAATGACGCCAATTTCACTTGGCCACTGGCGCAACACAATCCAGGGGGTTCATTTTTAATCTTAAATGCCTTGCAACGTTCATTGGTCCAATATAAACGATTTGCTGTGAACTGTAATCAATGGCCACGTTATAATTGAATGCAGCTCGATTGGGATTAAACGCAAGATTTTTACGTTATTGATTTCGATTCCATCGATTCCGTTCAACTTCATTTCGCGCTTCGCGTTGCTCGTCAGTTTCACTTGCTCGTATACAGGGTGATTTAATATTGACTCCCCAGCCCTCGGATATGTATTCTACAACTAAAAATAAGATAAAACAATACAAGACGATAAAGAATAGTAAAGTCCCAAAAACCTAACCGTTTTCTAAACGTTCGGCAGCATGGGCGTTATCATTACAAGCGCCTAAAACTTTTATCATATCGACGTATTCTCTATTAGTATACCTGTCCATTATTAATTCAAAAGCTTTTCCAGCTTTCAGTACTTTATAAATGATATTAAGTCAAATAAAAACAAAATAACGACAAGTAAATGCATTGCAATTTAATTTAAAATTTTGAATTGTTTTATTCTTTATTTCAATTTTACCAGAAAACGGTTAGACTTTCGGGATTTTACTATTCTTTATTTTTAGTTGTAGAATACATATCCGAGGGCTGGGGAGTGGATATTGAATCACTCTGTATATCTTTGACTTGCAACGTTGCGAATTCTGCGACCTAAGTTGGTACGTCTAATTGGTGGCATTTTGAAGAAAGAAATTCAATAAAAAATCCATTCCCATAGTGTTTCTGTATAACCATGTATAGCACGTGTTAGTCTATCGAAACTTACCAAAACTCGATAATAAATTAAACATTTAATATAAGGCGTAATTGCGATGACTAACCGCGATAAAAAAGCATGTCTCAAAAAAATCACTCAACAAACTCAAAAATGGATAAGCGTTCAGATCGAATGAAGAAATGAACAATAGTTATTATTATTGTACAAGACGATAAAGAGATTGTTTATCCCCAAGTCACGAGGAGATAAAATCTCTTTATCGTCGTGTGCAATACAACATTTTTTTCTATAGCAGGATTTCAAGTAAAAGAGAAAAAATAAAATCACAAAGTAAATTATAAATTATTCTTGGCACAAAAACCGTAATTTTGTTGTTATCCTTGCTGTTAAAGTGTTACTTTATCTACCCTTGCGGTTAAAGTGCTACTTTATCCACTCAACCGAGTAGATGAACAAATAGTTTAACATTTGCTATAGAAAAAATGAATTTGTTTATCGATAGATGCCGACCGATGCAGCTGTTAAACGACATTTGCGGCGTGCGAACTGTCAAACGCGTTAAGTTTTCTGAAATTTTCCAATTTTCTGCGTAATTTCCGTATTTTTCTTCCCGTGAGAACCTACAAAGTATCAGAAATATTTAAAAAAAAGATGAATGAAATCGGTAAAGTCGTTCTCAAGTTATGGCGTGACCAAGAGAAATAGCGATTTATTTATTATATACAAATATTAATGATGACTGCATATCTCTTTCTTGAGACACCCTGTATATAATTTTTTATGTCAAAATATCCGCAACTAAAAATACTAATTGACGTGTCCGAGCGTTTTTCCACAAAATAATTACCTAATTTGTAAACGAATTTGTTCCTTTCATCATGAACGCAGTGTATACAGAGAGAGTCGGTAATTTGGAATAAATTCAATAGTTCAAATACTAATTTTTTTAGAAAAACGCTCGGACACATCGATTCTCTAATTTTTGGGGATAACTTTCGATGTTAAAGTTGTCATTAACATATCAACCCCCTAGCCCCAGCAACCCCTAACTCATGAATTTAAATAGGGAAAGGGGGTCGAGTGACCACTCATTTGAAGCGTCTTTCAATTCTATATTCGAGAGTATGAATGAAAATTAGTTTTATTCAATTTTTCCCTATTTAAATTCTTGAGTTAGGGGTTGCTGGGGCTAGGGGGTTGACCTGAAAATGTCAAATTTGACATCAAACGGTCAAAGGTAGCGTGTTTCAGGATTTTTCCTAAACAACACCCCACAACTTTCAGGCAGAACTAGCAGGAATAACGCTAAGTGCAAAAACAAAATTCTTATGCACAGCATAAAGAATAAAATCATCAGACTCTCCAGTGACAGCAGAGCTGCTCTGCAGGCACTAGATCAATACAAATTCACCTCTAGGCTGGTTTCCGAGTATCACCAGACACTAGAGCAAGTAACAAACAGCAATGCCCTTGAGCTTGTATGGGTTAAAGGGCATGCTGGAATAATAGACAATGAGAAATCCGATAAGTTACCCCGACTGGCCTCAAAACAACCGTTTTATGGTCCAGAGCCGGCTCCTCCACTTACAGTATTAACTGTGCGTGGGCTTTCCCACCCTCCCATCGAAATCCAGAATCCAGAATGTCATCAGATTTTGGTGCAAAGTTACTACATTGTTTGATTTCTAAAACTGTGAGGCTCGATTAAAGAGTAGATCATGAATACTTCAGTTATGAAGTAATAAAGACTATAACAAACGATTTGTACTCTTATTACGTGCTTTAATAGCGTTTATCAAAATTCCTGCACCTATTTTTAATTGCAATTACTGCTTATTGAGGTACAGAATATTGCGGTTTCTCCAACATGGGAAATCTGTTAATGATTTCCGTTATACATTCGAGTCGGGTAATTCTGGAGCGACTACATATTGTATTGATTTAGTTTTAGTTTAAATGATATATTAATTCCGAACGAATGTGTTTATGTATAACAAATAAGGAATTTGCATAAATAGTGAAGTTATTACTGTGTATGTACAACTCGACAGCTTGCTATAAACTGCATTTATGGCTTCATGTTGCAGCGGCCGGCGCGGGCGTTCGCCTTCATACATTGAAGCATATTTTAATAGCTACTATGTGGTTGAATACAGATGCAATTTTAAAAAATCTCACCAAAAGCCATTTGTTACTGTTAGACATTAGGAAAATAAATGAATATCGCTACTTACAAAACCGTATTTGGCGAAAGGGGTGGTTTCTTGGTTAAATTCCCTTGACTTACCTAAAACAAATGGAAATAATATTAAATAATACGTAACTGAAAGAAATTATTCATATTTTCACATTATAAAACCTTGTTATTGTTAATCAATTCGATATAATATGCTTATGCACAATAACAATATGTACAATAACTACTACCATTACCAGTTGTCGTAAAGGTAACAACGCCCTATATTCTAAAATCGAATTTTGTTTTCATATCTAACGTATCAACATTGTGTGTATCTTTAATCCCTTAGAGAATAAAGAGAACGCCAAACGGACAATGACAAAAATTGAAAGTCAGGTTGGGTTCCCCAATCTATGAAACACGATTACGTCTTTCATAAAATGGTTATTCGCTCGGCAATGGAGTTGAGGTCACCTGAACTGAATCCTATGCTGTAATAAAAATGTGTTTCAATTTAAACGTTCGTAAAATCTTATTACTTTACGTGTTTGTTACTTCCACTTGTTGAATAAAAGTGCTGCGATCAAATGTACTTTCGTGCAAACTAAAACTTGATCTTGTGTCAGTGCAAAATTACAAAAAATGTAATTCTTATAATAATCTTTCCAAATAAAACATCGATTATTACTTGTCTTTCCTGACTGGTTTATTACTAGCAAATTCTATTGGCCGATTCCGATAAATTTGAAATATCTAATTCAAAAACTTATTTCACTTGGCAATTCATCTTTCCAATGCCAATAAGGAAGTGAAAAGAGAATTTGGTTACATTATTTTACTATATTATACAGACGTAAATTCAAAGGCCATCAATATGATACCGGGAGCAACTAAAGTTTGACGGAAAGACAAAATAGATACTGAGTTTTAGTTTCTCACAAATAAGCCTTAAGTTATTCAACACACTGTGTGAGTGTTTCACTAAAATAAAAAATCGTGAAACGGGCTGCATCCCTGAAAATATTATTGTTGGGTGGATTTTCAAGAATTTTTTATTGAAAAAACTTTCAAATTTGCAATTGCAATTTTGGCAAAAAAATTACTTCTTTTTTTTCGAAAAAATGTTAGTTTACCTATAAAGTTCGTTCAATTGTACAAAAAGTGTACGAAATTCTTCTGTAAGTGTCTCATTTCTGATGATTTCTGATGATTGATGAAAAGAGACCTTTAATTTTTTTCGATAGGCGAGGAAATCTCAGAAACGGCGCGACCATTAGAAATATCGCCCAATAATCTACATGAAAACATCTTTGATTGGTCTGAGTTTCGAGAATTTTTTTTAGCTTATTTTCTAAAAGATCGATTAATGTGCAAACATAGCAAAATTCTGTTTTGTGCCATTTCATAAACTTTTAATCGCTTCGTTTGATTCTGAGCGATTTCATCGATTTTTTATATTTTTCCACTGGTATCTTCGGTTTGCCTTTCTGTTTCTGTGGATCTTTCCAACAATTAGTAAAAGTATCCTCCCCATCTTTTAGCGATCTGTTTACTGTCTGTTTTTAATAAATTTTCCTCTTTATCTTCCATGTCTTTAGTGCCGCGTTTTCTTTCTTTTCTCATGTTCTTCAAAAATTCTGTAATGTAACTTTGCATTTCTTTAACTGTTCTTTTTCATTCTTCTTCCGAAGTTTTCCCACGAGTTTAGCTTAACCTTTTTAATTTTCTCCTTTACCGTCCTCCATTGTACTTTGTATGTCTCATATCTTGCTTTGGTTTTGCTCTTTATGTAGTCTTTTCAACGTTCTTAATTTCTTCTGACGGGAACGTTTA
Organism: Pyrocoelia pectoralis; assembly: GCA_036250285.1. Classification (NCBI taxonomy): domain Eukaryota; kingdom Metazoa; phylum Arthropoda; class Insecta; order Coleoptera; family Lampyridae; genus Pyrocoelia; species Pyrocoelia pectoralis. Next base: position 15,340,270 of record CM070075.1, read on the forward strand.
TTTCAGAGCCGGATATATGGGGGGGCAAAGTGTGCACTGCACACGGCCCCGCGGTTAGGCCAGCCCCGCGCTAGGTTTTTTTTTTGTTTCTCTTAACATAGTTGCGTAAATTTTGAATTTTCTGTAATATAATTTTTATAGTTATGTTTTTATTAAATGGTGTTTATACCTCAAAAATTGCCTCTTATATTACCACATTTGTGACTATATCTTCGGTGCTATAAGAGCTATTGAGATAACTTTTTTTTAAATTACTCCCTTATTAATTTTCCTTTCAATAGCAGTGAAAAAAATATTTGGTGCCATTTGAATTTTTTTAGAAAAGTCGACCGTTTTGTTTCTTCAACAACTCTATTGGTAGACGGAGATAAGAAATTGGTGTGGCTTTGGATTTTTTTGGTAATATCAAGCATTCTCTTTACATCGAGACCAATCTTGACAAATTCAAGCAATCCGTTTCGAAGTTACACGCTTTTTTCTAGTAACACGTAATTTAGTTCTCCCTCCCTTTATTTTGACAGCAATTGTAAAAATTCATTAAACAAAGTACTGAGGAAAATTGCCCAAAAAATGGGAATTTCGAATTGAAATCAGTGAAACGCCATCTGGTGGCAATGGTAGGAAATTGAAAATAATTCCAGCATTTTCTCTTGGCCACATTTATTGTTAGATTTTTATTTCACTCTTCTATCTCTATCTCAAATAGTTTCCGAGTTATGGCCGGTCTCCTTTCTTAGTTGTACAGTGTACACCCTGTACATTTATAATGAGTAAATAAAAGTTATTTTTCTTGGCCCCGCTTTTATTTTTGCACACAGCCCCGCAAACCCTAAGACCGGCTCTGGTTTATTTCTTCATCCCAGCACACAGTACATTTTTTCGCACGTAACTTACTTTTACCGTACGCCTCTTCTGCTGCTCCGTGGTAGATGCATCTAATATTTCTCACAATCTTTCTATCTCTTCTGTCATCTTCCAGTTTGGTAGTTTCATTACATTCTCAATAATCACCTGATATTTTGTTTTTGTTTCACGTTAGTTACACTTTAATGCTTGCTCTACATTCCTTTATGAAAAGGTATAGTAACTCGCCAAATAGCTAAAAGTAAATGAAAATGATCACGATGCTGTCTGTTAGAAATCATAATATGTATTGTATATTAGAGCGGAGGCTTCCACGACCAGAGTCAGTAAGATTAAGACGACTTCCGGAGTAGGATCGTGTCAATTGTTGAAAAAGTCAACGTTTCGTCCAGTTTTGTAATGGACAATAAAAATAAAAAATGTAGCCCTTTACAAAAGTGAGCGAAAATTTAACATTTTCAACATTGACATTTATTCAGACATTAAGTTTATGAAGTCTTTTTGCTGATGATATGAAATAATGCGGAGAAGAGAACGAAAAAGAACGTGGAAGCTGGTAGTTGTGTGTAAGTGAGTGCATCACTGTCATCATAAAATTTAAGTATATTATTTGCTATTTTTAATACCTAACTATAATTGTTAATTAGGTAGGGTGAATTTTGAAATAGCATTTGTACGTGTTCCTTTCTTATATTTCTAGGTTACGCAATATTGGATGACTTAACTCATAAGTAACGTAAAATGAAACAAATTCTCACATTTTTATTTAGTGATAGTTTTCTTATTAATGAGTAGCGATCTTGAGGATTGATACGGGGTGTCTAGTAGAATTAGTGACATTTAGGACACGCAGTAGCATTTTGCGTAGGTAGTTTAGTTGGGATGGAATTTTCCAGCAAGCGCAGCATATTTTCATTGATAGCGTATACAGAGAGCGTATAAAGTTTCAAAACCTTTTTTTTTCTTTTTTCCCGTAGGAATTTGCGAAAAACGCTTGAACACGTCAAATTGATTTGTTTTGAAAGAAGTATTTTGAGACCATTTTCATTTTTCCACCTCCCTCCGTTTTCAAGTTATGAGGTCAGAGCCATTTTTTTTTAAATACAACCCTCTCCATTTTTTAATGGGTTTGGATAGATCATAGAATTCTGATTTAAGTAATATGCACATTTTAGCTTTCTGGCCAATAGTTTCCGAGATATTAATTTTTGAAAGTAAAAAATGTAGACTATTAGTGCTAATACTGATTGTGCTAAAAAATGGAGGGGGTTGTATTTTAAAAAAATGGCTCTGACGTCATAACTTGAAAACGGAGGGAGGTGGAAAAATGAAAATGGTCTCAAAATACTTCTTTCAAAACAAATCAATTTGACGTGTTCAAGCGTTTTTCGCAAATTCCTACGGGAAAAAAGAAAAAAAAGGTTTTGAAACTTTATACGCTCTCTGTATAATTCATATATTGTATTACTATTGTATAATACTACTTTGTTGCGCAGCTTGATACGGTTTACGTTATGACATTTGGTTTTGTGGGGGCGTAATAATTTATTGACTAGTAATTGATAATTCCTTTTGCTAAAAACCTGATATACTTGGTTTTCGAATCACGAAACCCTGTATGAATGTTCTGAAGCAATTACAAATGCCATCAGTATGCGTTTAGGGAAACAACCACCCTATTCTCTCTGATGTGGTAGTTAGTAAGTAATTATGGAGAACTTCCCCCTCTTTGATGACCATGTTGTCCTCCTTTTGCAATTTTATGGCTATAGAAGGCAGTGGTATTCTGCTACCATCTTATTTTGAAGCGTCGAATGTTATTAAATTTTACATCCCTTAATTCTTATGCAATTAAATACTGTCTATGTTTCAGTTAGTTGGCGGAAGAGTTTGTTTTTAGTTTCGAGTAAGTAAGTTTATTCGATACCAACTGGTGTAGAACAGAGGTAATATAATTGCTCAGTCGTTCTCGATTGCACCTGGGTACGCCACAAGTTGAAGCAGCTGTAAATTGTACACAATAATTACGACCCTAAACATAACACCCACGTTTTTTTAATCCAAGTCAAGTTCGACATTGGAGGCTAAAGTAGTTTGCGCCTATAAATTAATACTATGGAGAAATAATATTTTAGGCGCTTCTGGTTATAAGGTTAAATTATTGCTACATCATTGCATTGGTATGAAATGATCAACGCTTGTGTTTTTAATCAAAAATATTAACTGTTGCTAACGGGCACAACATGTAACAAATAGTGAAAAGGAACAGTTTCTGGAAATAATTCGGAAGAGAAATTGAAAGCGAACAATTGTCAAGTTGAAGTTGCCGATGCCATACTTAATATTACTATTATTTGTAACAGCTCTAATTTGTGGAAATCATGTTGACAGCGTGAACACTCTGTGTGAGGTTTAAAGTTATTTAACGAGTATTTACACATTTTCTAACACAAAATGTTCCCGAACGTGTATAAATTAATTATAATTAATAGCCCGGTTTAGCTTTAAAGCGTAAACGTTTTCCACATTTCCATTTTTCGACACAGAAAATTTCGCTATTTATTTTAACTTGTTAAAGTTTGCATCACATAAAGGCGATATTACAGTAAAGCAATTTGTGCACATTAGATTCAATAACCTTGTAAACATCCAATATGTATTTACTCATCCATTATTCAACTTTTGGGGATTCCAAAACTAAAGGGAAACCTTAAGCTTTCATTTTTGTTTACTTATCAACGTAAAGGCATAAAATGAAAAGGGTTGCTAATGATGTGTTAAATTCCGCATTGTATAATTAATGCTCAAGTAGCACACTAACTTTACTATTTCAGTCATTATTTTATACGACGAAACTTTGTTATAAATGACAAATGCGTTTCTAATTGCCACTCTGAGAATCTGTTGTTCATAGGGGAAAGCGTTAGAATAATTACGTACAATATAGAAATCCCTTAACAACGGACATTTGAACACATGAAAAGTGTATTATTTTAAAATGATTTCGATTCGAGACAACTTTCCTTTTCACATTTAAATTTCGTCTTTGAGATATAATTAAAAACTTTTTGTAAATTCTATATGAATTAATACAATTTTAACTTTCAGTTCTCTGAATAGCTTTAAAAGCTTCAGAACTGTAAAGAAAGTTGTTACTCATTAAGTATATAGGTATATAGCCGTGTTTTCATTCACATTATATTTTAACGGTATTTTTTTAAATTGTATACAAAAAGTTGTTTTTGTGATTACCGTAACACTACTAGTACATATTGTATATGAATATTATTTGCGCGTATACTGATTTTCACGTACTTCCTGAGCGTTTTCGTTATTAAAAGACTTGCAGACATGTAAATGGCATATAATTCTATAAAATCCCTTGCATTTCAAATTTTGAAAAATTAACTAATTCCAATAAATGCGGAACAGTTTAGACAAAAACTTGAAATTTTAACCTTAAAAAAACTTTGTTGGTAACGGAGGCGTAAAGAAGATGACGACAGCCCAATATATTTTAATGTAGCTGTCGCTGTCGTTCTTCGAGCATAATTGTTTCAAAAGTAAAGAATTAGTAGGGTGGTTAGCATCCTAGACGAATACATGAAGTAAGAGAGAGGGTTAAATAATGCACATTATGTCAGAGGGAAGGCATCTGCGGCCAGAGTCAGTAAGATAAGGACGACTTCCGAGGTAGGACGGTGTAAATGTTGAAAAAGTCAACACATAAATAAAATAAAACAACAATAATAAAAATAAAAAACTCTTACCAAATGAACCAACGGGAACAACACACACTACTATACTAAACTGCACACAGTTTATTTGTGTTTTGTTCTTGTCCTGATGAATCCCCTTACGAAAGTGGGCGAAACGTTGACTTTTTCAACACTGACACGGTGCTACTTCGAAAGTCGTTCTTATCTGAATGCACATTATGTTTTTTTGAATATTCGTAGTTCGAAACAAACCTACTTTTTTGTATTCATTTACATGTAGCGGTTTTAATATTGGATATACAGAAGTAGTGTTGAGGGAAGAGCTGAAAGGCCATGCGGTTATTTTTCTTGGAACTCGGTTGAGTTCAAACACGGATGAGCGAGGAAATCATAACAGCCTTACTTTTGAGATGCATTATGGAACTGTTCTGATCTTTTTTCGCATTGAAAGTGGTATTACCTACATAAGAGCTGGCAGTACGGCAGAATGCGTAGTCACAATCCATGCAAGTATTGACTGTTAAGCAACTCGCGCTCTGTTCGGTACTTTGATGGGTGACCCGTTCATTCTGTGGCTTGGTGTGTCAGGCAGGAGGTAGTAAAAAGGGCCCGAATGAGGCCTACGTACGCGTGGACTTAGGTCCCGTCCTCCACCGTAAATTTACATTTACCTCCCTCTTAACTGGCCACCTCGTGGTCAGGAGCTCGACCGGATAAAGCGACGTGCTCTAGAACTCATGACTCCACATATAGTTTCCCAAATGCTCAATTTATATAAATATTAGCTAGAACTTACAAATGATTACAGTATTTCATTTTTACTACGTGCGATGCCCAATTCAATGAAACATGTTTATTGACAGCACATACAATACCGATTTAGCTTCAGCGTGGTATATATTTGCAATGTTTTCATCTTGAATATCTTTTTCAAGTCTTCTTCTTCATTGTCTTCGTCGTGTGCAGGAACAACTGCTTGTACAATTTCATCATCAGTGAAAAACTCGTTTTCGAGATTTTCATCACCAATAATTCACTCATTCATCCCTCTAGAGTAATTGCGTTACTCCGGGTAAGGTTTTTCAAACCAATTATGAGCAAGGTGTCGTCATCAGGTTTAAGTGGTTCTGTGGTATTCTGAACGACAATAGGATTGTCTTCTGTATTCTTCTCAATGGCATCTGTCACTCCTGGCCAGAGTTTCCTGCAAGATATGGTAAATGTTGTGTTCGGCATTTCTTCAAAATCCTTAAGTCGGCATATAAATCACACCCTTAATATTAGTGATCTTGAAGGGAACAATTATTCCTGTGTGACTCACACCATCCAACTTGGACAGTATTTCACACAAAAGTCTGTGCCTATCCCGCCTCTTCAGGCTGGCAATGGGCATACTAATACAGTCTTTATTGCCATTTTCAAATTTTGAAGATGTTTTTTTACTCCAGAAACAAACTCGGACACAAACGTTTCTTTAAATAAATAAGCTCCCATCCATGCTGACTTTTGTGCACGATAGTATACAGCAAAAGAAGAAATGTTTACGTTTTTGAAATCACGGGGCTGAGTTTCCAATTATGAGAAGAGGGATCTTGTGTGTTCCAGTGGAATTAGAACAAACACCTACAGTTATTCTCTCTTTGTTGGATTTGAATCCTGCGGCTGATTTTACCCGACTTGTGGCAAACGTTTTATGAGGTAACATCTTCTTTAAACCTGTTTCGTCCATATTATATACTAGCTCTGAGTGTACATTTCCATCGGATAAATAATCTTTAAATTTTGATGGCGACTCGCTCATTGCTGCAAGTGTATCAATTGTCATTTTTTCGGCGCATACACCTATAAAGTGAACTCCATGTCGCCTCTTCCACGGAATTAATCATCCTTCACTAGCTGTAACTGCCCATGATTTTCAAATTTGGAATGAAGCAACATCGCCTTCTCCTTTAGTCCTTCGACGTTCTTGCTGAAACCATAACCAAAAGTATCATCGAGCAACACGTTTGTGGGTTTTTGAAGTGTGTATCGGGTTGAAAGTGTTTTATTTGATTCTATTTGAGTGCAGAAATCCCGAAAACATTTTCGATTCCTTCGCCAATCATTTACAGTACGTTTTTAATCATAATTCAACATGATACATATAGAAAATTTACACCGCGGTCGAGATTCGAACCCGAGCCTCCACCTCGCTAGGGTGAATTAAGTCGATGCTAATGAAACACGCTTTCTACAGTGTAAAGGAATATATACACATCAGTGTGGAATTACTACTATTTTAGTTCAGTTTAGTTTCTAGTATGTGAATTGTTAATTGTGAATATGTTGTACCTACTACTTACCTTTTCTTGACTTGGCAAAAGAGGCTGTACTTTATGTTGTAATAAACTTATACTTATACTTATACTTATAAACATGTTACTTTAAAGTGTGTTTATCAGTAGGTACTACCCTATATTATAATAATTGCACTTTGTACGCAAATCGAGAAAAATTATTTCCCTGCTGCTCTCTTATTTACGTTTGGGGTATCAGTCGGAGTATAAAGTATGAACAGCAGCAGCGCCCATTTGACATAATTATTTATTCACATATGTGTAAATGCAAGTAAATATATATGAAGTTATTCACATAATAACATATTTTATTCAGTAATAGTTCTTTACCAAAAAAATAAAGAAAATAAATAAACAAGCATTCCACAAAAATTCTATAAAACGACATGAAACTGAAAACATTGTAAACAAAACAAATATAGATCAAATATCTTTGTGGAGTCCATTTTTCCCCAAGGGGGGGGATTAATATAGGTATGTATGTGAAATAACGCACAACCTTCCCCTTAAATTAGTTTAATAAGATGGAGACAGAAGTCATCCAATTAAAACGATGAAGTTGGTGATCAAAAGCGACATGTTTCGGAATTAACTAATTCCATTATCAAGCTTAAAATTCGAAGGTTATCAATGAGTTACAGCATTCCTTATAATTACAGTTGACGAATTATTAACATTATTGAATTAATTATAGCTGAGGGGAGACACTTTAATTACAATATTACAACCAGAAAATTATTTATAATACGAGGTAAAAGGGGATCTCAATAGATACCCCAGGTTATGCCTGAAGGGCCATGATTAAAACAGATGAAAATGAATTAAATTATGGAAAAAGTTACTGACTACAAACGCGAAACAAGATGAAATGACTTTAGGTTGTGCGTTATTTCACATACATACCTATATAGATCAAATACATATAGAAAAATAAAAATTAAATTGAAAAAAGCTGATAATCCGCAACAGTAAACCCATAGATACAAGAGTAAATTAAAAAAAAGGACGAGCGTGTCTCTTTCTAGCCTTCGTCATATTTCGACCATATATCGTCGAAAAGTTTACGAAAAAAATATATGGAGATCATTGAAAGTGATAACGAGGATAAAATATTTAAAAAATGGAGATAACTCTAGAAATGTAAAAATCACTCAGATTTAACAACTTCTAGGGTTCTGATCGAACGTTGGAGCAATGAAATACTTACTATGCTTTAACATTATGTGGGGACATTACATTTCTGGAATGGTTTTATTGTATCCACAAACGATAAACGATATGTGCACGACTGTGATGGATATAACTTTTAAGCAAAGCTGCAAGTCGCTATCTTTCGATTTCCCATTACATGCACCTTTCAATTTATCAGAGTAAAATTCATTACCGATAAAGGATTTTCTTACATTTCAGGATTATATTTTATCCTATATAATCACGATTATACCACACCCAATCTAATTAAACGTCTTTAACGTAAATAATGCGATTAATATCACTGTCTTAATTCATGTGACCTGCTAGGAATAAATCGACATGCTTACAATTTTTCTGACGTGTCTCAACAATTAAAACTAAGAATGATGCTTTACCACGAAATCAAATTAAAAATTTAATTGGCAATCCCTGATGATATTGATTACGCATTACGTATATTACGCATTTCTCCTCGTATCTTAAAATCTCGAAAATCGGAACGGTGATAGAACGCTTAACCTGTCACGATAAGCGTCAATAAAAAAAGTGTGGATTTTACTGTGCAAATTAAACCGCCCTTATTACTATATGGACTGCGAATCTAGACCAATCAAATTTCTACATTACAGATCTAAAAACTGGCGATGCCCCTCAAACGCACTTCATGACCTTAATCCGCTAGATCTGAACAGACGTGTATTGTTAGTATGCCGCCCAGTAAATGCAGTGTTGGTGAACTTCGACTAAATCCTGATAAGTACCAAGTTTATGATTCATGTAAGTTACCCAATGGAGAATCGCAATGTATGTCAAGTAGAGACCGTCGATTAATATACTTCTGAGCTAGTTGAGAGACTTATAGTCCAATGAAATTCTCATTTTGCCTTACAAATGAAATAAAAAGAGATTTTTTTCTGGGGTGTGGGGGGGAAGGGTGGATTGAAAAGCGTAAATCCAATTTTTCGAATTGATTAAGGTTGCGCTAATTTCTCTGCCCTTAAAAAACCAAAATAATTTTGTTTTTGCAATATCTCGAATTCTTTTCCTCGGATTTTAAGTTTTCACGGCTCATTTTGTAGGTCTTTTCAAGCCCTACAACTTTTTCTTGAGCGACTATAACCTCAAATTAACACATCTCGAGTTATTGACACTTTTAAAATACCTACAAGAAAATGCAGTTACATACTGCCAGAAGCTGTATTTCAAGCGATCATATGACTTAAGCTCATTACTGTGTTCAATTGTCAATTAATTTTAATGTAATTTGCGGCTAAATCCTCTACATATTTCATATTAATCATTATTCGATAACATTTATCAGAAAAGAGACAGAAGCGAAAAATGAACAGTTTTCCGTGCTGCCCTTTCCCGCCACGCTCGATGCGCGACAGAATTGAGTGCGTAACTTCTGACGCTGCCTTGTACCTTAATTTTTGACGAATCTAAAATTTGAAGACGGTGATTTTGTTCATTTGCTCAAGCTCTACAAAAACCGAAAAGTGTCCATTTTTTTCGCCTTTTTTCGCCAATAACTCGAGATGTGCTAATTTGAGGTTATGGTCGCTCAAGAGAAAGTTGAGCCGTGAAAATTAAAAATCCGATGAAAAGAATCCGAGTTATTGCAAAAACAAAATTATTTTGGTTTTTTAAGAACGGAGAAATTAGCGCAACCTTAATTAATTCGCAAAATTTGATTTACGCTTTTCAAGCCCCCCCCCCCCCCACACACCGCAGAAAAAAAACATAGCTTTTTATTTCATTTGTAAGGCGATGTATGGAGAAGCTGACAATTTGACTGGACTATATTAGTTCTGAAAAGTATTTTAAATTCGTATTGACAATAAACAATCGAGTAAAACCCGCCTAAACAAGAGTAAGTACGAGGGTTGCCTTTAGTATTGTAATAGACGACCACTAATAGATGGCGCTATTGAAAGAGGAAATAGGAAAGAGAGGGGACTGACAACATGCTAAAAAAGTGTCACCAATTTGACACCAAACGACAGCAGTGACGTACGATGCATTTGTTTAGGGGTCGAATACTTACTTGTGTCATTTTACGAAAATATTACATTGTGATATAATTTTCATTGAATATTTTACCGGCCGCCTCAAAATTGCATATTGTGTTGCCGTTGCTTTTCACTGGCCGATTTGTGGATATTATTGACTCATCTGTAGTGTATACAAGCAAAAAAATGGTAACAGTTTAGAATAGGGAGTAACAGTTTAGAATCCGTGCCAATCCCAATTTCGGGTAAAAATTTCAGGAATGATAGATAAGGGGTCCCTTATACGAAGAATGAAAAAAATTATCTACAGTCTCCCGTTCAATAGGTGGCGTTATAGATATCAATTTGCAATTAAAAAATCAATATGAAACAAATAGTAAAGCATTACTCAACACATAATGGATTAGTGAAAAAATTGTAGAATAATCAAAAGAGAGTAGATATCTATTTATTATATACCTTAATCACCCTTGTCTGTACCTGAATTGAAGAATAACATGTGGGTTGTCTAATGTAAACACGCTTGGGCATTGCAAGTCCACGTACTTGGCCAGCAATTAATTTAAAATAGTAAAGGAGTAACATAAAAACAACTTCCGTCACAAGGTCAACTTTTGCCCGAGAGCGGTTTTGTCATACTGACTCTGGCGGCAGTGGGAGCATTCGCTGTAACAGTAAAGTAGTATTCAATACATGAAGACACGTGTCTAATGTGTGCACCTTATGGCAATGAAATTTCAGGACCAGGTTGCTTTTAATCATTTCAAAAAGTTGGAGGTATAAATTGCACTACAAAGGCACAAAATACACCTAACAAGGTGTAACGTAGCACTAATTATGACGAACACATTCAGTGTTGCAGTACCTACACTGGCTACACTATTACATGAAAGTGTAGATAGTGCAGGTACTCTTTATAGTCCCTCCAACAAAATAAGCTATGTAATTCCAAACTGTATCCATTTTTGTTGTCTATAAGAGCAAAACCAGTAATTGTACAAGGAACCGAGGAGAGCATCTAGTCGCTCATGAACAAATATGGCGACGTGGGGGTAAACAGAAATACTGTAGTGTGTCAGAAATCCTTATAATCTCTCACAGTACCCTAACCATATAAATAGAATACTTACAAAACAACTATCTTTTATGACTATTAACATTACATTACACTATAGTATTTTCGCTGTAGCTTTGCGGTTAAGTGATTAGGGATTCCCACTTGCAAACTTCAACTTCAATATTTGTGAAAGTCAGTGGTACTTAAAATTTCTACATAATGAGGAGATATCAATATAATGTATCAATTATAAAAAATAAATGGTTTAGAACCCCTGACTTCTTATTTAAAAGTTTACATTTGAACAAAAGGGAGCTCATTATTCCATTGTCACCAAACAATACTTAATGGTGTTGTTTACCTGTTTATTGCTCGAGGCGATTAGACATGCCCAATATTTTAGGTAGGTATAATATATTTATATATGTTAGAAGAGGACAACACTATAAGAGTATGTGATTTCTGAAATTAAGCGCTAATCACTTAAGCGCAAAGCTACAGCGAAAATACTATAACAGAGATGCACGAATTAATGGTAAGTTTTTGATCAAAATGCTTCTTTAGGATTTTCGTAATGGCCAAACACAACAATAATGCATAGAATCGCTAAATAAGATTTAGGTTTGTACATATACTTTCCAAATTATCCAAAGGAATTGAGAATTTTCCATTGTCATTTATAATTACGTATTATAATATTATAATGCGGAGCTCTTCTTTACCGCGAATGTCTATAGCAAGCCTATTTTCTTATTTACTACAAAAAGAAGAGGAAAATCGACCTGATTTCATGATATTTCATATTATTTATCTACCAAATAGATTTTCTATAAGATTTCATTAACGAGTTCAGAATTTAATATTATCACTGCACTCATTTAATTGCAGATCGTAATTAATGAAAATTGAACAGGTCAACATTTACAAAGTTAAGGTTTAATAAATTTAGTTCAATTGTTCGTATAATTTTGTTACGTAAATTAAATAAAATGGAGAATTGTATTCGTTATTCAGCAAATATTTTTATTCGGGCGTGTAAAAAAAATCTATAGAGTGTTACTAGAAAAATTGAAAAAATTTTAGACTTTTGACATTCCATCTCACAGACTGCATTTTTTGATCGTAACTTCCTTCTTACAATTGCACTGTACAACACGTTAACATTTTATGTTTGGCGGTGTCATTATGTATGCTTTCTAACGTCTTTGGATGAAAAATTTGTTACAATATACATATATATATCTACATTGACATTCCGATTAACTATTAATGGTTTTCAAACTCAAAGGTTGTATTGTATATAATTGAATATCATCATTCATCAGCATACGCTTGAACATGATAATGGGAGACTGATTTTATAATATAAATATCAGTTGTATAGATTATAAATAGTAGGGGGCCAAGAATCGAGCCTTGTGGTACTCCTAACTCAATTTTTACTTTCTTATAATATATGTTATTCAGTCGTACCTGTTGATACCTGTTCGAGACATATGACGTTACCAGTGGACAGAGATGCAGCATCAAACCCATAGTACTTAAGATAGCGCAGAGTAAACGATGATCAATTGTAACAAAAGACGTCGAGAAGTCCAATAATACTAGTAGACCAATCAACACCCCGATCATAAGCAGATATTAAATCATAAGTGACTTTGATAAGAGCGGTAGACGTGTCGAAACCTTTCCTAAACCTGCACTGTGAGTCCGAAATTTGTTTATTTCTAGTGTAGAAACTGTAATCGACCATCTGGCTGTTAGGTAAAGTAGGCCATCTTACATTTTACTTCAAACGCCCACCACCCTTACATCCGGACGGTTCAAGGTGCCAGACTTACATTCGGTATCTCCGAGTAGTGCATCGAATGTGAAAAGAAGCAATTGCTCATTTGGAAATGACTTAGCCAAATTGGTCGCTAGATTTTAGACTAGGTAACCTTTTTTGATACTATTTACAACGTAATTATATGAATTATATGAAAAATAAAGAATTCATTCCGTCATGTCAATACAACAGCTGCAATCAATAAAATGATGTTAAAAAGGTTATTCAGAACACAAATCCTTTACATTGAAGTATGCAACACGTTTGATAAAGGTTCTCGAAATATGTTTAAGTAAAGAAATCTCTTGAGAAATTTGCATTTTTAAATGATTATTTTAATCTAGCGTAATCACTACTTTAAACGGTTTTAGATGCACTTCTTCAATTGCAATATATTAAAATGCCACCCTCCCATGAAAAATTCATCACATAAATTACACTTATATGCTGGTGTTAGGTATAATATATTTTAATTAATGTCGTTATAGCTAATGGTAGAGCATTAGCGCGTATTGGAAAACAATTTGGAGACTGATAATTTATTTGTGATTAAGACGAAACGATCATTATTAAAAAAAAGAGTCACTTTAATTCAGTGTAAAATGTCGCCATATCGTTGTTTATGACACGATTCGCTTTTTAAAGGTTTTATGAGATACTCAAACACAATTTCGATACGTGCCTTAAATACTTATCTAAGACAACTAAAACCTTGACTTCAAATATCTTCCATCTTCAAATTAATTTTCAATTCGCAAGTTCTTACCGAGAATCTTCTAAGAGCTTGCTATGATTCAGTCTGGTTTACTAAGAAGTTTCTCTTTAATGTAATCACAGTTGACTGATAGGCAAAGGCAGTAAAGGCAAATTCCAACACCTACAAACATTTCGAAAACCACCAAATTGCTCAAATGTTTCAAGATATATGCTCATCGCTCCCAATTAGGTTTTTCACATTAATGCACTTTCAAAGATATTAACTGCTCTGAATTAATTACTTCCAAGTCGTTAACTACCTCTAATTAACGTAACATGCTTAGTGAAAACAAACCAGTCGCACTATAAATAGGTAAATAATAGCGTGTTTCATATACCTATGTCGCAATTTGAAGGTTTTATAAATACATAATATACTCATAAAGTACAAAAACACAAAGGTTATTTTAAAGCCTCATATTCCCTACGGTATTGAAGTATTGAAAACATGTACAACATAAGCTTATTTAATCTCGTGCTGTATATTAATTTCATTCTTTTTCAATTAGTGCACAAATAACCTGATTTACGTACAAGCGAACAATATAACAAAATCAATTCAATTTACATAACGATACAAACTTTTGACAACTGGGTGAAACGTTAATCAATCACTAATATGGATGATATTGTAGTTAATTATTTTTTGTTGGGAATGAGAAATGAGTAATTGATTATCGACAAGTAACATATACATGTATGTATTCGCAATTCTAATAGGAGAATGAAAAATACGAGCTAACACTGTAACCCTTTGGTGACATAGTAATTATATTTAGTGATTATAGTAGTTACGTTAATTTGTTGACAAGTGCAATGTATTTTAATTATAGTTGTTTATACACATAGGAAAATTTAGCCTGTGACAAGGATTTCAACCCACCCTTTACCTCACGCTCTAACTGAGCTACCTCAAGGTTCCAATCCCTGTATTCTCTCCATGTACTTATTGATATGAAAAGTGTCCTAAATAAATAATTGCATTACCTTTAGCATTATTAGTATTAAAAAAATTCTGGCAAGTACCCTAACAAGTAACAACACACTTGGTTCCCTGAACGCCCTTTTAAGACCCCTATAGGTCGGGAACGTCTCGTACCTTAGTAGTAGGTTTTCGGAACGTCCCGCAAAACTAGTTTCCAGGACGTTGGGGAAAAACGTTTCAGCGACGTTCTATTAGTATTTTCAGTGGAAGTTATCTCTCTCATTCCATATCCATAAACTATAACAAGTACGTATAATCAAAGACCGTAGTATTACGTAAATAGTAATAAATTCATCAAGGACACTCAGTAATCTCACGACATAAATAGGTACCTACAATCATATAAGATATAGTCGGTTTATTTTTAAATTACTACGGAGAAGAAACGCCTTCACATTGCCGTAGCCAATGGTAAATTGTGTCTCACTTGTTTACCTGCATGTTTATTCAATTCCTAAACCCAAACCGAATAAAGCAGAAGTTCTACATTTTTTCGTATTTCAAGACGTAAGTAATACGTTTATGGAATAACGTTAATTTAAAAAAATGTTGTAGAACTTCTGCTTTATTCTGTCAGGGTTTAGGAATACAATAGAATTGCAGGTAATCAGGGAGTGTAAAGGAAATTCCATCATAATGCTGTATAATACTTTCGCTTGAAACCTTTTGTATAATATTACATTTATTCTTTTATTTGCAAGTGAAACCCATTTTATCATTGGCTACAGCAATTTTAAGGAGTTCCCTATCCATAGTAATTTAAGAATAAAGGCAAGAAACCGACTATACCTCCTAACACAAAAAAATACTCTTAAATTACATAAAAAACTGCAACTTTATCTTATAAAAAAATGAGTTTTCGTCCTTGGCCCGAATGCAATCGATTGGCGAAAACCGCACTTCGATAACTTTAATAGTTTCTAAGTATAGAGCGTTGCAAGAAAATACGTACGGACAGACTACAGACGACAGACGGAAATTTTTTTTTCATTTTTTGAATCTACGTATTCAGAAACGCAAAGATATGTAAAAATTTGCATAGATCAATTTTTTTTTTGGAACACTAATACAATACTCCCCTTTTACTTCGTACTCGGGAAGTAAAAGAATTCTGTAAATCTTTGTAAATGTTCAAAATGTTCTCCGTTACGCTGTGGACGGTGTTCATAACCATCACGCAGATTTTGAAACATATTCTGGAACATAGGTTGCTTCAGAGTCCTGAAAAACGAGACGATCTTCTGACGTAATACAGGGTGGGTCTGGACAGCTGAAAATTTTCTGCTTTAACATTCCGTACACATACGTAGGCATCAGGTGGTGTCAGATCAGGGAGAATTTGATGGGTAGAGGGAGTCAGCCTCTCGAGAAATGATTCGTCCTAGACAGGTTTCTTGCAGTATAGCCTCAGACTGTCGAGCGGTGTGAACACTTTTCCTCCGTCTCGCGGGACTCATGTCACTTCCAACCACAGAGCACAACGTTCGTTATGCAACTAGCAATACATAATGGTGATGCAACAACACGCAGACATACCGACTGGAACCGGTTATACTGAAAATTATAAATAATACTTCATTTAGTCAATTTAGTGATGATTCAAGATAAGATAGAACATAATTGAAACATATGTTACCAGAAAGAGTGATTTGTTGCCTATTAAAGAGATGGCTACATAAGTGATAGAATTTTGAGACGAACTCCCATAAACTCAACTTAGAAGTTAAGTAATAAATACGTGAAAAGGGGCCGCTTTATTCAAATTTTGCATGAGTCGTAAATACATAAAAAAATATGGCCTCCTTTTTCCCTTCATATTTGTATATATTACCGCATAGAGAATGTTTTCGCACAAAATATATTTTTTGTGGTACATCATCGAAAGAATATATTGTTTTACCTTATTTGCGAATAAACCCTTCGTTTGAAAAACGCACTAGTAATTTATCAAATCTCTGGAATCTACACGTTGCTCAAAAAGTTAAACACATGGTAAACAGCAGATGTGAGTAATGTATAACAATATAGGACTTTATCAATTTTCAGCTGATTTAAGCCATATACGTGCATTAATTGAATATTCTGCAACAATTTATATTCGAAAAACAAACAAAAAAAAAACGACAAACAAACAATGTAAAGAAAAACACTAAAACCTCAAATTGCAACAACAGCCGTGGAAATTTTAGTGGTGTTCCCTTTTAACAGGTCATAAAAGTGAAAACTTTCTACGTGTAGGGTTGTTTGCACATTTGTTATGATTTGAATAAAACATTACGAGGGAGATCGAGAATACGGTACAACGGGGAAAAATTAAAATTGCTAAATTACAATGCATAAAGTATTTAGATTACTTCAAAATTTTTGGGGCGAAAAATTTACAATGACAGGTCATTTCAACAACCGACGTCTGATATGTAGAAAATTCTTTTCACGTGTGTCAATTGCTATGTAGGTAATAAACGCTCCGTCGAATTTATCTCATCTCTGTAAATCACAATTTACACTGAAAATTTTTTTACTACGAATGTATGCCGTATATAAAAGGAACGTATCGCATCTTTCTGATAGGTGGAAAACCCCTAAAGACGACAGCCTTTTAATGCAGGATTTTAAACTGAGCCGACGTGATATGAATTTTATTTCGGCGATGTTCGAAAAGCTTTTGCAATGATTTTATGCATACAGGTACCTATAAAGACGTGGCCTATCGACATCACTTTTGTTTTCAAGCATGTGAATATTTTAGTATAGATAAACTTTGATCCGTGTATGGGATACAAATATTCCTTTGAGGATTTATATATTTTATATTGAAAACTTCTCTTATAGCTCTTAGCGATTCTATTATTCATAAAATATACATTGAAGTAAAAGAAACATACATTCAAGTACCTTCCTTCACAAAGAAAAACCAACATAATAAATGCGGAAAGGCATCTAAAGTAGCCTAAAAAACAGAAATTCAATACAAAGTTTATTAAGAGAGAAAGAGCAAGAAAGGTAAACTCTAAATTGTAAATTGAAATTGAATTTTACATTCGAATACCTATATAAAATAAAGAAAGAAAAACACTTGATTTTTCGAAATGTCCGTCTTGGGAGAAACTTTCAAGTAGAGGTTTTAAATGATACTACATATTTCTAATATAAATTTTAAACCAAGTCCCTAAAAAGGAAACTAAACTCTTTTCGAAACACTTTTATTCGAAAAAAGCGAAACGGTGCGATTGAACAAAAACCAAAACTACCCATTTCAAAGTGATTTTTTTTCTATAGGTACACTTGCCTATATCTACACATGATTTTATTCATCAAAATTTATAAGTTTTCCGTAATTAAATGTTATTTCTTTCTATATATTCCACTAAAAGCAAAAATGATGGAGGAAGCCACGGAAAACCTAACTAGAGTTGACTAAATAAAACGTATCCTACACTGTACGTTCCAGAATCTACCTGTTTATTAACGTCCTCATATTATTATTAATAATTTCATATTTGCAAGGGAATTTTATTGGTTGTAAAGCACATTGTGAATTTACCTTTACGAATGAAAGATTTAACTATCACGAATTTACATGGAGCCAAAGAAATCGTCGACTGAAAATATTGCAACCTTTCAGGTAACATTAGGCCTATTTCAACTAGAAGTAAACACATGTGACTAAGACGATAGTAATTCAAAAGGGAAGAGAACAAAACACTTATGTAGAATAAAAATCTTTCTGTCACTCTGTCGGAAAGGATGCTTCGTGCCTTTTCTACCATAACAAAATGCTTTCGTCTTGTTACATCATCGTGGTAAAGCCAAATAATTCATGTGGTGTAAATTGTTTGGTATACATATGGCTACATTGGTATACATATGGCTACACCGAATTCTACAGGGTGGGCCAATAGTGCGGGGTTGGAAGATTGTGGGTTTATTAACGAACATTTCTAAAGTTTGTTGCTGAGATATGGTCGGTTACCCTTAGGGCTACAAACCTAAAATATTTTCACTTGAATCGCAATACAAGGTAATTTATATCAAAGTTGCATTTTTACCAAAAGTAGATGTCTAAAAAAATTGAATATCACAAAACTTAGAAGGCCGTGACTATGCGATGTCACTAAAGCATGAAATGTACTAGCGTAGACCGGACGGTCAAATCCCAATTCTTCTTGTGTTCGGAGAAATTACTACGTAAATTTTAAAAATGTCTATCAAAGGTAACTTAATTTTTTCAAATGGCACGGCCAATTTTTACTTCCCGAGTACGAAGTAAAAGGGAAGTATTGTATTAGTTTTCCAAAAAAAAAAAATTTGACCTATGGAAATTTTTACATATCTTTGCGTTTCCGAATACGTAGATTCAAAATATGCAAAAAAAAAATTTCCGTCTGTCGTCTGTAGTCTGTAGTCTGTAGTCTGTAGTCTGTACGTACACATTCCTTGCAACGCTCTAAACTCAGAAACTATTAAAGTTATCGAAATGCGGTTTTCGCCAATCGATTGCATTCGGGCCAAGAACGAAAATGCTGATATTACCTTTGATTACGTCACTTCCGGTGTAAGCTAAAATGGCGGCACTCATTTTTTTATAAGATAAAATTGCAGTTTTTTATGTAGTTTAAGAGTATTTTTTTCTGAATTCAGTAGTAGGTACATATTTATTTTTTGAAAAAAGTGTTAATACGAGGGAAGTCTCGTGGCAACTTGCCAGAATTTTTCCTTATTGCATCGAATGTAAAATTTTATTACCTTTCCAACGATATGAGTTTGTCGGCATCTATCTCCGGCGTACCGCAGCTAAGAGATATAAAATATATTATAATTTTTTTAAATGGAACACCCTGTATTTTATTTTATTTTCACGAAGCCCATATTTTTCTGATTTCAAAAATATACCATATGATACCCATGGCTTGAACCGTTTTAGAGTTATCAGAGGTTGAATGTCGCATGTAGCAGTTAAGCTATTTACTATTGTTATGGAAATAAATATTTTCCAAATCAAATGGAGCCTTTCACACGTGGCTGCTGGCCGGATACAGTATCCCGCTGTCTTGTACATTTAGCAACAGCAGAATACATAGGCGCACCCATTATGAATAGTTGAAAAGCTCGCACCTTCTTTCACCAAATCCAGATAAATTAATTGTACGTCCCTTTCTTCTCCCTCAATTCTACCATAGGGTGTACCCACATAATAAATCTACCATTAACTTGTTTTTTTATTCAAAGTACCACAATATCACGCACTCTTCGGCATCCATCCTACCTCCGTCACTGACTTGAAAGGCTGCATCTGGAAAGTATGCCGTCAATTTCAACCGCAGATTCCGTACCTCAGATACAGTATCCCCGTCTGAAAGGTCCTTAATTGTACCAGTTTATAATGTGTGTCCCTGATTAGGGCTGTATTTAGGCGGGATGCGGAAGATAATTCTATAGAGCCACAAAAGCTCTTCCATGCCTCTCTCTGACTCTTCCTAATATCTATGTTATATTGCCTTAAGTTTACGTATTTTACTTTCAAAAAAATGTTATTAATAACATAATAACCCCTAAAATTAATTACAAAAATACGATTCCTTACTTGTACAATTTGTAGGAAATGTTCGACCACCCGCACCTTTGACAATATGTAAACCGAAAGCAAAATCTTGTAACGTTAAGGTCACTGCACAAAAATATGTCATTTACGTAAGAACAGTGAATTATCGTATTGAGTATCTTATTTAAATTTAGACGTGCTTTCGTAAGCCGCACAAACTATTAACCGTTTTCGAAACACGTGAGCAACTGTACATACACTTTTCAGGATTCCGTTAATGACAATTAGCTGACGTTCGGTAAGACGGCAGTTTTTTAAATATAATACGAGTACTTTTCTGGTTTTATACACGTTTATATTAATAATGTTGTATGGTTTTATGTCGATTAAACCGAAGGATCGGTAATATAATTTGTCCCCGATACAGGCCCGGTTAACGATACCGTCCATTAATTTTGAACCACAAAATTTTACGTTGCCAACCCAAGATTACCACACGAAGCACTTTTCCGTATTATAGAAAGATAGATAAGTGAATCTAAACTGTCATAAATTTCTATTTTTTTCCTTTTTATTACATTTTAATCGCGGTCGACGAGCGAATAAAAACTTTTCCCACTGCGATCGTATATGGAAAAGTATCACTCACTGCTATATTATTTTTTAGAGAAATTTCCGTTCCGCTGAAATATATTTAGAAGTGCGAATACGTAACAGCATAAAATTACTATTGTGTGTAACTGCAATTTGAATGGAGATTAAATTCTCTTTCTTTTCTTGGACATTTCGTTATTTTTCCTATTCTGTTATGGTCAATACAATTATAACTAGTTCAACACACCATTTAACAATTTTTTGTTTAAAGCTACTATATCTGTTAACCTCAAGCAATTATCAACTTATTAAGTGAAGAGTCTCTTAAACCTCTTTCAACTTCTCGACCTGTTAAATGGTCTTTTCAATTAGAACGTCAAATATTTCCTTTATAGGCTTGTTCATGGTAAGAAAATTTGTTCAGTTAACGCTTCTTTTGGTTGAAACCACTTTTTATTTTATTTTTAAAATGTTCAAACTTTACATAAGGACAATCTACTAATCATTTTGATAACTATTTACATAGCACCGTAAGTGCCACTTACGTACTTTTCTGGTTCACCAATTATGTAGGTAACGTCTCCAAGAACGAAATGTAAGTAAATATAGGACATCTTTTGACCATTCGTGTATGTAGACTAAATGTATGTTCGCATTTATTGATCAGCCAGTAAATAAGTTTCTCTTTTATGTATCAACCGAAACAGGAAAGAATCAATTGATATCACATAATTGTATGCGTAAGAATTTAGTATGAGGAGTAGGCTTAAAACTCATTGTCGTTGATTTCGGAATCCTTAATTTGTGACTTTGAAGTTTCAAATACATATTATAAAAATTAATTAAGTACATAATAAGGTGAAAAATTCTCCAAATGCGGTAAAGTAATAATTAGAACTGATAGATCACAAAACCTTCCCCATAAATCTTTAAAACTCGAACAATTTTAAAGTTTAAAGTGGACGATTCAGACTTTTGGTTAGGTAAAGCAATAACCTATAACAATAACAATAATTAATAAATAAAGTAAGTGCACAAGTGTAGTTTATAGCCAACACGTTACCAACGTTCTTTACATAGGTAACGATTACATAATAATAAACGTTTCATGAGCTATACTGTATAATATAAATCATTATTATCTATACTGTAATGTTAACCAGTAATTTCCGACTTACAATCGTATCTGAATATATTAATTATAATGGTGGACATTATTCATTAATCATTATCGCTCGTAATTCCATATTCTAGATACAGTCGGAAATACATCTCTACAGTTATATTATACAACTTCATTAACAATGTTTAAGCACAGAATAAAACAGTGTTTTACTCTGTGGTTTAAGTGTGTCGTATGCAACTCACGTTTCATTTATATACTTAATTCCTTTAAATTTATATCACCTTCATTAACCGGCCGTGTCATATGGTAAGCAGATTATAAGTTAGTTTTATGTACAGCTGCGATATAAATACAGGGTAATTACAAATGATTGGAGCGATTTCGTGAATTTATTGTAGCTGTATTATTTCCCATATCGTCACGAAACATTACAGATACATAGAGCAACGTACCGGGTTCTGTTTGAGATGTTACAGGTGCTCCATATGAAGTACCCTCTCGTGATTCTGCAGATATCAAGTCGGAAATCAAGTTCGTCCCACACTCGACGTAACATATCCCTATTAATTTTTTCAAGGGCATTGATGATGCGACCTCATCCGGTAGCTCTACTTGTAAAGGACAATTACTGAATCTTTCATATACCGCCATACAAAAAATCACAAGGCGTCAAGTCAGGGGAACGTGGAGGACATGGCATCAATTTCTGATCATTCACCAAACCGCGACCGATCCATCTGTTTGTCAACCTCGTGTTTAAATATGCACGAACATCATAATAGAAGTGTGGTGGAGCACCATCATGCTGGTAGATGAATCAACATGTCCTGTAACATTCTGCTCGCCGAAGAAACTTTAAATTGTGATCCTGCACAGAACACACTAACTTTCGGGGAGTCGTGAATGTGCCGCACGACAGCGTGGGGATTTTCTGTGGCCCATATTCGCAGATTGTGCCTGTTTACTTTACCATTCACAAAGAACGTTGCTTCATCACTGAAGACAAGCTTTTCAAACAAACCATCCTCTTCCATAAACTGTTGATTTCGCGTACAAAATTCAAAGCGGCTCACTTTGTCATTGGACGTAAGGGCTTGTAGCAATTGCAACGGGTAAGGCTTCTACTTCAATCTTTTCCGTAAGATTTTGTTGTGTTGTGTGTTGAAGTTGAGCCCTCTGCTCGCTTTGTGCGTTGACTTTTGTGGGCTACGAGTAAAACTCCAATTTAAATCCGATTGAACTGGTATGGGCACAAGTTAACCATTACGTAGCGGCCAACAATACGATATATAAAATTGCCGATGTATAAAACTTGTTGGATGAATCTATAGTCAATGTTGCAGCACAAAAATAATATGATTGTGTGGAACATACAATTAATGAGGGAAAGCGAATGTGGGATTTAGATGGTATAATAGAAAATATGTTGGAAGTTGTTTTAAATTTGCATTCTGATAGTAGTTCTTCAAAAGAATCAAGTGACCAACATTTGTAACTTGTAACGTTATGTAATTATACAGGGTGATTACCGAGAAACGCATGTTTTTGACTTGTGTAGTACACGGACAATATTGAATGGTGGGAGTTGGGCACGGTGGCACTGTGCAGGAGAGAATACGCAATTTCAGTTGTAGCCGTGATGTGCAACCTTGAACATCGTAAGTTTGTCTTGCGACGCAGTAACTCAGACATAACGACACTTTCGCATACATATTAACATTGTGCGGCATGGTGCAATTCTTGATCGCAACACAATATTGCGTTGGATACACAATGTGAATACGATAGGTTCCATGTTGAAAAAGAAACCCCCAAGACCGGCCAAGGACAGTTAGTACCACGGATAATGTTGATCGAGTACGAATTGCAACGGTGCAGAGTTCTAACGGTTCGATAAGAAAGTGGGCAGCAACTCCGCGACTTGATCCGTCCACTGTGAGACAAATTTTAGTCACGGATCATCAATTTCATCCATACAAGTGTGCAGTATGTCATCAATTGAGAATGCCAGATAATAGACAACGATGGAAATTTTAGATGAAAGCTAGCCGTACTCCTTTTGAGCGATGAGGGTCATTTTCGTATGGACGGTGCAGTAAAACAAACAGAACTTTGGATTTTGGTGTCCAGCAAATCCACGAATCGTAAATGAGAAGCTTCTACAAAGCATAGATGTGACTGTATGGTGTGCGGTTAGGGAAGTGGGGATCATGGGTCCTTATGGTGAATGCACAAGAAATGTTGCAAACTTATTTCTTTCCTGAACTGCGTCCTCGCTACATTGCAATCCCTGATGTACGGTTTCAGCAAGATGGGACAACAGTCCATACAGCATTCCCTGGAAGAGTAATTTTTCGTTTTGCTGATGTCACTTGGCCCTCCCATTCACCAGACTGTACAATTCCAGATTTTTTTATGGGGACATTTAAAATCTCGAGTCTATGTTTACAAGCCGCGCACTATATTGGAACTAAAAGAAGCTATTCATTACAAAATTCAATGCGAAGCTTCTTCAACGTTGTGTTCAAACAGAAAGAGGCCGTCTTACAGATATAATTTTCAAACATTGAAGTTGATGTTATAGTGTGTTCAAATTGCATACTTTATGCAACATATTGGTAAATATAGATAAATTTTGTTCATAACCAAAAAACATAACTGTGTAAACTTGCTTTCAACTCAGAGGTAGCGCCATCTGCTACCTTCTGAAATGGAATAGAAATAGACTATAATTCCGTTTAATCTATACTGTACCTAATTTATTGAATTATTTCCATTCTGTTTAGTTCCGTTAGCGGAAAGAACTCGCCTTCTCCGTATATGTATCTAAATCAACTTTTAATTTGAAAACAGTTGAAAATAAATGTGTAGACAAAAACAAAGATGTTTTAAAGTAAACCCGTAAATATTTTGAGGTTTTTTTTGATGGGCCTAGGTACGTTAAGGCAGCGATTGATAGATAAAAGTAATTAATTAGTCACTAGAATTTAATCAATGTCCAAATGTAAGTCGATTTAGAATATTCTACTTTGAAGTAATAAATTAAATTGGACGAGAACCATAGAACGAAGATCTTAATTTATATTGCGCTATTATTGATTTAAGTATTTGAAAAATTAGCAGCTACCTACGTATTGATTTTACTAAATTATAAAAAATTTGAGGAGCTTTAAATACGATTCATTTAAGGAGAATAAGCAATCGTTCCGTCATGTTTTAAAAGTAAAAATGATGAATGAAAGCAATATTACACTTCCAAAGAAGATTAAATCTCGTTCGTCGCTTGACACATTAAAAATTGCTTCCCAATAATTTGCGTGGTAAAGTGTGAACAGGATGCTTTATTTTTTAATTTCCCCATCAGCTGAAAAATGATTTTGAATAAGAGGTGATATAAGTATTCCAAAACAGAATCCGAAACGATTAATCGTGTGTTGTCCTAGCATTTAATAATAGAGTACTAAACATCTCTAAAAATGTATCTGTGAGTGTAGTCAAAAATTAATTTACTTTTCACCTTTTAGTAGAGGTAACGTTAGAAGCTAAACTTTTGTTTTGCAAGCCTTGTAGCATTACAACCATTTACAACTTTGTTTATTAACTTTTCGTTATTGTATTTCGATAACCGGTTCAGTTTCTTGCAATAAACGATTGCGTTCTTTCATAAACTTTCCCTTGTAACAGTAAATGCCCACCATGGAACAATATTTGAGTATAGTTTTAGAAACAACTCACGTTTCTGTATTGGACTATTAAAATACAACAGCTAGAAACTTCTAAAATCCCACAATGAAATTTTGATTCGCTATATCAGGTTTCGTGCGTTTGATAATAATTACTATTATCCAGAGAATTCATTTTTTCTAAACTTACTTTGGGGAACTTTATCATTAATTGTAATAGTATATACACGTAATTTCACCAATTCTTATTTTAAATGTAACCTGACGCGTTTTTTTAAAAATGAGTGGAATGACTTGAATTTATTATTATAATATTTGGTTTATAGTGGAAAGGAAGAATAATTAATTAAAAAACTATCATACAGTTTTCTGGATAAAATCCTATTTGAGGCTACTCAATAGTAGAGGATATAAAACAATTGAATTTCGAGAGTAAACTATTCTCGAAATGAAACAGGAAGAAGAGGAGTTACTTGGGTTAAGAAGAGGAGTTACTTGGGCGAAGCACCTGAATAAGATACTCATCTGCACTGTGCACTGAACCTTCGATTACCCCTTCAGATGTACCTGTAAAAGTTATGCTAGTAAAATGTGTTTCAAACAAGAGTAAGTATTCATTTTTACCTTTAGCAAAACTGCCGAGAAATTTTACTGGACTAGCACAAAGAGCACTACGCTTGGTTCCAACTTTGTTTGTATATCTACACCAGTCAAATGGTAAAGAGAGCTGGAAGAATATTACACAATTCTGAACCGTGACGTTCAGCCATCAAGTGCAACTGAACATTTTTCCTAGTTGCTCCTACTCCTGCTCCAAACCAAAGTTCCTAAAATAATAAAACACTCCTTATCGATAATTTAAAAAATATAACTTACCTGTATTCCTTCGGCTTCATAAGTCCTGAAATAATACAGAGCCATAACTAATATATCGGTGTCGGAAGATAGTAGATATATGTTTTTACCCTCTCGCACTGCATGAGCTATATGTACCATAATTCGCACATCTGCTTCTTCCATGTTATTTCTTTGTTCATGTCCAGGGTGCTAGAAGTACGTGATGAACTACACACGACTGACTGACTGAGTTCGATATTTCTTGCACTGCATATGCTATTTGAACCCTTTCCCAAAGACGATGGGCATGTTGTAGCAGATATTTCCGAATAAATGTTTGAAGGTTAATTGTATTTTCTACACAACTCCAACATTTCTGAGCTTGTAATAGGTAATGGTACATCACCTGTGATTGAATGGATTGTAATATACTCTTTATCGTATCTTCGTAATCTCTCTCCAGACTTGGGTGACATTTCTAAGTAGCTATCAAATATAAAATCAATTCTATTTAAACGTTCTTTCAGTGTAGCACTTATGTTGCAGAATGCTATAGCAAGATCCTGGAAAGTTGTCAAATTTTTCCACTGCACTTTTCGAATACCCATCATAACATCAACCAATACACAAAATTTGCCTAAGTTAGGTACTAGACTATCTGGTGATCAAATTTTGCGGCAATACACCGCAAAGAAAGTCCACTCTTTTCCATATTTGCAAACATCTAATCACGTGTATCACACCACTTACACTAGAGAAAACAAACAAAATCGGTTCTCATTTCTCAAGCATTAAAAATAAGTTCTTTGAGTTTTGTGACCTAGAATTTATTTTAATTGCAGTTAATGATAAAAATGATCGAATTAGACCTATGTTTACCATGTAAAAGAACTGTCCATTTTCAAGGGTGTTAACCCAAAAAGTCTTGTATCGTAAACGAAAAGGCGAAAAATTTGTATTCATGTAATTATGCTCCTATTAACCACTCGTTTCGCTGTGTAAATCCCTGAATATGATGTGCATAACTTTAACATTTAAAAAAGGCTTGACGTAGATATGTGATACTTTCATACATTGTTGCTGTACAGTGTACACTTCTTTCCGGAAATGGCATTTCCCACAATATCCCCAGAAACAAATTACATATTCCATTCTGCGGTTACGTGTAAATGAAACGACAATTTAAATTTGAACTAATGTCGTTAATTTTCCAAAATGTATGTTCTAGAAACCTTTGATTGATTTTTAATTAAACTTCATCTATCTGTTTGTCTATTTTCACACACCTTTTTCGAGTAAAAATACTTAAATCTATACAGAAATAAACGATTTCATAAATATGGGTTCTCTTTATGTCACAAATTTTTATTGGAAGTAAGGGTGAATTATAATAATTATTTGTATGTTAACATTAGGAAATAGTTATTTGTGCAACTAGAGAAGGTTGTTTTTTTTAACTCGAGCTCAAACTTTGACGCACTAGTACCTTCAGGATCATTTAAATTTCATTTAAAGTTATACACAATTATGTATTTAAATTTTCTTACACCTGTTTACGACACTATCGGCATTTAATTTAGTGGAGCAACCATAACTTCAGAGATCTCGAAAGAAAAGTGGAGATGGTGGCATTATTTATACGTAACTGTTACTCAATACGAATCTGGTAGTGTCTGAAATCGTTTCCTGCTAGAGGTCGTCTACTAGCGGTTGGCGAGACTACCTGGCCGTTGGGACCCCAAATACTCATTCTTAAGCTTCTTAGGATAATTAATATTAACGTATTAATATTAGCTCGCTATCGCTCGTGAGTATATAATGTATTGCTCGGTGAAAAATCAGTCACTTTCATCACTTGTATTGTAATATACTATTTTTGTACGCGAAAAACTATCCATCAATCAAGAGATATGAACAGTATACCTACGAAAAAAACATTATCAGTGATAATACAGTAAGAAAATTCCTCATTTGTTTAATGAAGGACGGAAACATGTCCCAAGATGTAGGATAAAGTGGAAGGTGAATGAGAAAACGGGGAAGTCCACAAGACGAAGAGGTTGAAATGGAAATAACGTTTCATATGTGGTGTGATAAAGAAGGAATTAATGAATTTCTCCATCGAATTATGACAAGGGATGACACATGAGTTTCAAAATTCAAACACGAAACAAAAACCACTCTATAGAGTGAGACCATAAAGGCCTTTGAAATACCGGCCAAAGTTTTTTACGCGTGAACAAATTACTACTGTTTCATAAATTTAAAAAAATTGCAAGAGCAAGCAAGTCAAAGATAAATAAAAAATAAATAAAAAGTTACACTATTATACCTAGTATTATGTATTCATGTAGTGTGTAGTCAGTACGTCAGTATTAAACTTAGAATGCAAATACGACGAAATACAATTATGTTTTGTCCATATTATTATATAGAATGGAAGTTTGGCCTCTTATTAAAAATTACTCAAACGACCTGCAAGCCTTTATCGAAAATTGTAAACCATGTAACGTATCATGGAAGATTACAAATGAGGAAGGTCTTACAAAAATGTGAAGTATTGAAAACGAAGATAACTAGAATATGATGAGGGTAGCCAAATTAACTCTGTTTCAGTTGATAATGCAGGGAAAATGAAAGGCAAGCAAAACATTGGTCGACGAGGAATATCCTTGTTAAAAAATCTGAGGGGTCGAAGATTCCTTTATTGTCCTTTCAAAAATATGCCTCATCAAATGAGGAGCTTGAAAAATCTTCAGCGAAAAGTAAAACCGCTTGATTAGTGCAATTATTATAGAAAAGGTAGATGGCGAGCATAGAAAATACAAAAAAGTGATTCATTTCATCAACCATCCATCCATTTGAGGATTTGGTCTCATTTATTAACCCCATGTCAATGTTTCAAAATAAGTATTGCTAAATAGTAAAAAAATTGCGCATTTTTGGCAAAATGACGGAACTTTTTCGGATACTATACATATATGATAATAGGTATGATCGATCGTAATCAGAATTCTTAATTAAATATCTTTATACATATAAAATAAACCATTATTTCATCAAATTTTGCTTACGTTGATTCATTGATTTGATGAAATATGGAACATGTAGAAATTACGAAAATCCCTAATGACAGAAAACAGGCGAAATTTGTTTATAATATTTCCGTATTTGTCCAAAAATCTGATCCTAATCTAAGCGATTAAGGCATACCTACTATGTTGAGTAGGATGTGTCGTAATGTCAGAATTCAAAAATAATACGTTTACAAGACAACAAGGCATCATCACCGAACTCAGGATAAGTCTTTCGAATTTCAATTAGGTTACACAATATATAGGGGAATAGTGGTGTAGTCCCCTTTAGTGAAGTGAATCCAGCCATTATTACGGGTATTTGCCACTGTCATCCAACATTATTAAATTTTAAAATTATTAAAATTATTAACATCTTTAATTATGTACAGTATGTACACTAATCCGTAGAGTATGAATGTAGGTACATATTGGGATAACCTGACACACTAACAAGAGTAGTTTCGAATGAAGGATTCATTCCTCGAAATTTTGTTCGATTTCTGCAACACATTCTCCGTTTAACGTGAGTTTCATATTTAAAATCGCTTTGTTGAACAGTTATTACAACCATTTTTTTCCTTTATACACATAGCACACCTTACTACAAACGACACGAACTGTTTTAAATCCACAGTTGGAATAACAATTACCTAGATTACCTACTTTGAGAAGATTCTATTTTCTATGTTCTCAAGCCCACAAAATAATCTATTATTTTATTTTAGATGGCAAACATGATTATAAATGAATTCTTAAATCGTGAAATCCTGAGTTTCAAAATAAGTGGAACTTGAATAGAAATGATTCGTGCACAGTATTTCACATAAATAATAAAAGTTGTTATCACGAAACGGTAATACATCTTACTTATATTTTTCATTCTCCCATTCGAGGTTGATTGGTTTATATTTCCCCAATAAAATATACTTAGGTGCAAAAGAAAATGCAATCATTCTCAATTAACTGTATGAGAAATTGTAATTAAAGCTTTAAAAGTACGTTTTGCCAAAAATCTATTTTTCCTAATATCTTTATGAAAATACAGTGAGATTGTGAATTTTTAGACCGACATAACTGTAAATGTATCTGCGCTCAGCATATTAAGCCGCCATTATTGGCCACAGCTTAATTTTCACGAAGGATCGTAATAAGAGGTTTTTAGTCTAATAATAAATTTATGTTCTAACAAATTGATTTAAAAAACCACGCATCAACGGCAACAGGTGTTTCACCGACTATGATTTATAAGATTATCAAGGAAGGGAATGAAGTACTAAATGATACGGAAGCTGAAGAGGACGCCAAAGTTTTTAAATCTCCAAAACGGAAGCGGCAGTGGAAGTTTACAGTGACAGAACTGCATCACATTAGGCGTATAATTAATAATTACCACAAAACTCTTAACTCTTGTTAAAAACTTGTTACAAAAATGAAAAGAAGATTTTGATTATGTCGGTGGCCGGTCTTCACTACACAAAATTATTTAAAAAATTGGTTTTAAATTTTGTTCGGCTGAAAATAATAGAAAATTACTACAAGAGAAACTTAAGAATTACCTTTTCAAAAA
Source organism: Pyrocoelia pectoralis (assembly GCA_036250285.1). NCBI lineage: Eukaryota > Metazoa > Arthropoda > Insecta > Coleoptera > Lampyridae > Pyrocoelia > Pyrocoelia pectoralis. The sequence continues at coordinate 15,371,447 of CM070075.1, forward strand.
AATTAAAATCTACCGCAATGACAATCGACCAATCATTTACAAGAACGAAATTTTCATCCACGTCGCCCATACAGTTTCAAAAACTTGGACCAACACAACAAGGAATGGTTTATTTGCTGGGAACGATTGATTATGTTGCATGCAGGAGGGGAAAGTCATGGTTTTGTGGAGAGCGCATTATTAATTTTTAAACTGGAAAGAAATCGGGGAATTATCATCATGAGATGAATTTCAATAATTTCGAAATGCTACCAAATTTGCCAGAAAAATCGGTGTTAGTGATCGACAACAATAATGTCCAAATAAATCCAACTCCCAATTCAAATAGCAGAAAACAAGTGATGATTGACTGGTTAATGGAAAAGGATATTCCAGCATCATCCGATATGACTAAGGCCGAACTTTAAGTTTTAATAAAAAATAACACAAACAAGCATAAAATGTTTAAAATAGACACATAATGCCGACTGCTGGTCATACTGTCTTAAGGTTGCCCCCTTTTCGTCCGAAACTTAACCCAATTGAGATGATTTGGGCTACCGTAAAAAATGTTGTAGCATCCGATAATGTAGCCTTCACACACACCGATTGTCGGTGTCGGTATCGGGCAGGTATCGGGATGCATCATAATATACACTGTGTCCCAATTTCGATGCTCTCGGTTATTAGAAGACATAGGGCAACGGTTAGATGGAGAAAGTTTTGCAGAATTTAATACTCACGACAAATATCATTTCAATGACCTACCTTTTTTAATTTTTAAAATATTTTGAAAAAACCATAATTTGCCGATTTTAATTTTCCTCAATAACGCTTAATCTGACCTCTTTTAAAGTTTTACATTATTGAGGCACTTTTTTAAGACAAATTATTTGATATAAACAGAAGCTCCCGATTGTCATTTTTTTTTAATTATTACTGCTATCTTTTGTTTTTCATACGGCGGCCATATTGGATTTTTAGTTGGGTAGATAGTCTTTAAAAAGAGCTTTTCAACGTTGTATAACATGCCTGAAAAATATTTAGCTATAGTTTGTCCCAAGAGAGCTCGGGTGTGACTCATTAGTTATTGCTGTGTGAATATATTGTTAATATTCCATAATTATTATTAATGTTTGAAATGATACTGATAGTGATAGTAATTTCGGGTTCAGTTGCAGTTCGGATGACCATTCTAATAGTCCGCCGTCATTACCCTGAATTGTTTATCAAGTATTTCTATTTTTTATTACTTCAAAAGGAATATATTTCACCATATAAATTTTGACGTAAAATATTATATTTTAGGTACCTATTCAAATCCGAAATAATAGATCGCTCTATCATTATTTGACTGTTTCTTTAATAGGTATTATGTTATAGCATAATATTATTGATAATATGCTCGCACTTTTCTTATATTGTGTACCTACTAACAGGGAAAGTAATAAGTTATCCTGAACTTATTTGTATTATCTGCTAGTAGTACCTACTACCTATTTCCCGGAATGTCAGGGGCGGATTTACGATGGGAAAGCCGAAGCTGGAGCCCCGGGGCCCCCACAGATTGAGGGCCTCCACAAACCTTGAATTTTATAACATTTTTTAATAACTTTTAAGAAAGTCAGGAGCAATGAAATACCTATGCCCAAACATGTGATATTGTATAACGTAGGTAATACAAGTGTCTAGTTTTCGATCATTGTGACCAACTCTATTCTTCTGGAGAGATTTATTAAAGTTCAGAGATTTCACGACTTACCTACCTTTTTAATGTAAAAATAAAATTATCCAAATATATTTATTTATTTAAAGGGTCTCCACTTTTTTCATTGCCACTGGCCTCCAGACTCATAAATCCGGCTCTGCGGAGTGTACTATTGCCGGTACACGCATTGAAATTCTATGAACTGGTACGTTTTACCAGTATTTATATCGTGCGTTTTACCTGTGCGAGATTTCCAAGTTTACGATGGACGGCCTATATGTAGCCGGTTGAAACGGATTCTGGAGGAGTTTGACTATGTGTTCATCGCCTCTTGCTATGTTTACCCAGATCGCGTGTAAATTGCAAATAGGTGCATTGATAATAGTGATAAAAGTGGTTATATTGCGTTTGGAAAAGAAGCGGAGTAATAAACCAACTACTTCAAGTATAGTATGGCATTTTTGCTATACGAGCAATAATAAATTTTGCAAATGTTGGAAACATAAAATGAAAATGCCACTTCTTTCGTACTAAGACCACCAAACAATAGAAGACCCTTTAAAAGTGACCGCGTTGACAATATGAAACCCTCATTAAGCTCCCGGGTAAATCTTTCGACAAAGAAAGTGGGTAATTTGTAAAAGAGTGAACAATAACACTTCATACAATTAATAAATTAGAATTTACATAATAAATAATTGATTCAAGAACTGGGCGTTGTTTAAATTGATTATATCGATTTTACTAAAGATCGATTTTGAATCGCCCATTTCTAAGATATTTAGTAACATTTATGCCGTACACCACTGGAATCTGCCGGACAGGCTGATTTATTACTCCGCTTCTTTTTCAAACGCAGTATAGCTCTTATATTAAAATGAGTAACTGCACTCGTGTTAAGTAACACTAGATTGCTGGTTTACCGCAGGATTTCTATTATTAAATAGTGACCTCTTGTAATCGTGGATGTTGATCCCCATTTAGTTTTCTTGGCACTTCTTAGACTTTCCACCTGTCCACCGCAGAAAGTTAGGCGATCTATTGTCGAATATTTACAGACCATTGGAATATGGTGTTATTCGCACACATTTTTTCGTTTATTTGCATAGAATTTGTTTCAGTGCGATCACTTTAAATTTATTTGAACGAGAACATAAATTCAATGTAATCATGTAAATTTAAGAAAAAAATCTAATAAAGTTTACTAATAAAGTTAAGTTTTTTATTTTAATTGTTTATTTCATTCTATTTTGAATGAAAACGACAAAAACATTTGAAATGTGGGGTTTATTTTTTTTAAGTTTGCCTAGTGTCTTGTTGATTGTGCATAGTACGATTAATTGTATTGCACCTTCAAACGACTTAATTTCTTGTTTAAATTTAGAACGATATTGTTTTGTTACATGTGAAATGCTCGTATGTATTGTGTGTTGCATGCTATTGGGAAAAGCTGATGACCTTGTTTACGTTCTATTTTTCAAATTCTATTTTTCTAGTTCTCTTATCTTCGAGGAGACCTAGTTTTTCTTTTCCTGTTGTTAGCCATTTTGGCATTCGAAATCGAGAGTTCGTAAGAGCACATGGTCGGGCCAGTTCACAAATCAGATGTGAAATCCCTTTTTACCTAAAGGATCTTAGTGAATTTGTGCCAAAGTAATACAAAATCGCTCACCATTTTCTTGGAAGTTGTTGTGGGGGTGTTGATTTTATCGCTTTTAGCGGATTTAAGGACCTGTGCCTTAGAAGCCACATGCTGCCCGCCTGACATCGAAGGGGTTTGTACCATCCATTCCTTTATATACAGTCCCTAAGATTTACTATTTATTCCAGCAATTTACGTTACATCATATCTACTAATATTTACACTACGTTATATCGTTGATCAAGTTTGCATTGTACCGTTTACGTCATACCTGTTCTACCGCACGTGCTACATTCATCGCCACGTGCCGTTAGCTGGTGAACGTGTCCATCATCATCTCCGTTGTTGTCCGTCGTCCCGCAAAGTAGGTGTTCTGCAACGGCAGCTCCATTAGGGCTGGGAGTGTCGTCCAGTCGTCTCTCGGCTACGTCCCCGCTAGACGTTAGCCCGATTACCATCCGCATCACCTACGTGCACCAAGGTACCTCCGAGTCACCAGATCAGGTCAGGAGTCCGTGTCGTGTTGTCCATTGTATTTTTTTCCTCATAAACATTGTGTTTTGTACCCTTATGAACGAACCATTATACAGGGGGGTCCGAATATTTGTTATCCAAAGAAAAGCTTACCTTGGCTATAACCTAACTACAAACTGTGATCCAACATTTGCCCTTCCGGCTTGATTGGTTATTTTGCATCCTTCAGTCTTGGCCACGGTCAAACTTGAACTTTTACTGTTACATCGAATTAAAGATAATAGTTAAATTCACTTACAACAATTAGTTATGCCCGTTGTTATAATTAAGTACAGACCAGCACCGGTAAATTCATTTGTTATTCATTAAGTAAGCATAGAGGTTAGGTATTAACTACTGTAGGACAAATTACCTACTATATATGTAAGGTGGAAAACAAGAACTACCCAAAATTATTATTTATTTCAGCTACTTATATTGAGCACAACTATTGGGTAGACCTAAAAGAAACGTTTCATTTAGTCCCCTAGCCCTTGTTATCATAGTATTTATTTTTGGTCCATTTTCTTCAGGTAAAGTTTATAGCCAACCGCAATATTAAAGCAGTCTTGTTGAAGCCCTCATTGAAGTCACTGATGACTTAATTTATTTAAAACATTTAAGTAATTTACCTCATCTGCTGCATTATCGTCGTCATCTCATTACATTATTGTTATCACTTCTTGTTATTTATTTAATTATATCGATTTACATATTTACATATCTACAGGGTGTCTCACGATGACCGTCGGTTAGAAGTATATCAAGAACTGTAAAAGCTAGAAATTTGAAATTTTGTACATGCGACATGGAGTGTTTAATCTATTAAATAAAAATATTTTCCAAATGGCAGCACTTCCGGAAACACCGGAAGTGACCATCAACTTCTTTATTTTAAATACAAACCAGGTAATTTTTTTTCACATTCTGATGTGTCATAAAATGTTTAGTAAGTATGCTTAAAATAATCGGCGTATCAATTTTGATTGTTGAGAAAAAAATTTTTTTTCACTGAAAAATGTCAAAATCGTGTTTAGGAAATAAAATTGAAAGTCGAAAGTGGTAAAAGTTAGGGAAATGGGATTTTAGGTTCTCAATCTCAAAAGATTGAGACACAATTGTCTGTCATGGATTATAAAAAATTGCCCGCGGTTACGTATCTATTTGACGTTATTTCCAGACTTAAGAAAAACTTTAAAAAGTCTCTTTTTTTAAATGGAATGCCTATTTAATTATCGGCCCATTCGATGCAGAAATAAATTTCCTTTAAATTGATATACCATGTTCCTATACCTAAAATCAATGATTACAGAGTTATTTACAATTTTCTAATTAAATTTCTAATTACATACTTTACAAAACATGGTTGGCTTTGAAAATTTTCAAAAAAATTTTATTCAATTGTTTCTTATGATGACAGTTCTCAGTTAGCTATCAGTTTGAAAGTTTACGCTACATTTACGTTTGTTATCAGTGTTATCTGTTTGAATTTTGATTTTTGCGCTTAATATTTGTTTTTAATTGGGAAATATGGAATACACAAACGCTGATATTCTAAATTTGTTTTACATTCATGGCGAGTCTGCTCGTATTACTTTTCGGACCTGCAGAACCTTTAAGCATTGAATAAAGAATCACTCAACACTTTAACGAAAGATATCCGCATTTACATACAATGACAGAACAAAAAATCAGGATGACTGAAAAGAATATTCTAAATTTGGGCGAAGTAAATACGCCACGAAATTTGGAAAAGCCTATTGTCCCCAATGACGCTGCAGAAACCAATTTATTGGGATATTTTAATGTTTTCCCTGAAAGTTCTGTTCGTTCGGCGGAAAGAGACCTTGGATAGTCAAGAAGTTGCATAGATAGAATTTTAAATAATCATAAAAGCATAAGAAACATTTGAATAAAAATTTTTTGAAAATTTTCAAAGCCAACCATGTTTTGTCAAGTATGTAATTATAAATTTAATTAGAAAAATGTAAATAACTCTGTAATCATTGATTTTAGGTATAGGAACATGGTATATCAATTTAAAGGAAATTTATTTCTGCATCGAATGGGCCGATAATTAAATAGGCATTCCATTTAAAAAAAGAGACTTTTTAAAGTTTTTCTTAAGTCTGGAAATAACGTCAAATAGATACGTAACCGCGGGCAATTTTTTATAATCCATGATAGACAATTGTGTCTCAATCTTTTGACATTGAGAACCTAAAATCCCATTTCCCTAACTTTTACCACTTTCGACTTTCAATTTTATTTCCTAAACAAGATTTTGACATTTTTCAGTGGAAAAAAATTTTTTTCTCAACAATCAAAATTGATACGCCGATTATTTTGAGCATACTTACTAAACATTTTATGACACATCAGAATGTGAAAAAAAATTGCCTGATTTGTATTTAAAATAAAGAAGTTGATGGTCACTTCCGGTATATCCGGAAGTGCTGCCATTTGGAAAATATTTTTACTTAATAGATTAAACAAGGCATGTCGCATATGCAAAATTTCAAATTTCTAGCTTTTACAGTTCTTGATATACTTCTAACCGACGGTCACCGTGAGACACCCTGTATATATATATATATATATATATATATATATTTATTTGCATGTTATCTAGTATTAAGAATATGCACAGTTTATGAATATACCGTGGGCTTTGTTTTGGGATTATTTTGTGGGTTTATTGTGCCTCCTTATTTTATTTCAGCTCTGCGTGTATACCACCTCTCAATCATTAACGTTGCTTTTAGAGCGAGAGCGACTATAGCTCTTAACCATTTGTTAATATTTATAAATTTAATATTATCGTTCTTGGCGCCCTTTGAGTCATCTTTTCAGGAATATCAGGTTTGTGTGGATTCCTTGACCCACGACCTAGAACTAGTCCGGGATTAACAAATTGGTATTGTGATCTTTTGAGAATTTATGGTAACGCACTTGAAGCTTGCATGCATGGGAATCTATAATTTATAAATAGGTAACAGTTTGTTGGGTTGCATACTTACAAAGTTAAACTAAAATGAAGACCTACATATACACATACTACAAACTTACGTCATGAAAGAGTTATGACGTGCACGCATCTTCTCATTATTCTCACTTTATCATCGTGGAAGAATTCTGATGTAATGCTGTACATAAACTTGAATAATATGATAATATTGAAAGATGTAAAAAGTTTTTGGTGTTTATTGAAATACAGTATGTTAATGAGAATTTTTTCTCAAAGATATTCTGTACTTGTAGGTTCTTAAAATTCTACTGTAATACGTCGCTGGGGAAAAAAAAAACCAATGTTTAAATCAAATTAACAAAAAGGAGTTCAAGACGTTACAACTGTCGTGAAATTTATAATCGAATGTTTTTAGAATTCTTAATACACCCTCATCATTAATACGCGATCTTCTGAAGTTAAATTCGTTAAATAATTGTTGACACAAAATCAAACTTCGATTGTACACAAAATCACGATTTCATTTAAGGTTGCGGTTGTTTTCCGTCAACAAGAATAATTAATAAGAAAGTCAACTAAACTTAAGATTCCGTATTTAATTTATACCGTACAGGCCTACAGCAATGCTGCATACCAATATCGTGCTACTTGTCATCACCGTTTTATAAATACGAAATTTAATGAATGCATTTCAAAGGGAAACTTCATACTGCTTTATATATAGGTACCTATCTGCTAGGGTGCATCGAAAAAACACTTTTTTCGATTTCACTATTCCAATAGTGATTTTTTTTTGTGGTTTGGTGTCAAAGTAACGTAAAAAAAAATGGAGGTTGATAGGTCAAGTCCTTCAGGTGCCGACTTGACCCTAAAGTTTTAAAAAATGACGTTTTTTGAAGATTTTTAAAAAATGATCTCCGAGCTGATTCACACTTGCCAATAGGGGTTTTCTGTTTCCAAATAACACTGACATAGCGACAAAAAAAATTGACGGTGATCGGATGTGCCCTTCAGGTGCCGACTTCACACTAATTTTTTCGTCAAAATTGCGAAAATTGAGATTTTTTCGTATTTTTGCAATAAATTGCTAAACACCACCCCTGGGTTGTTTTGACAGTGCAGGCCTTTTAAAATAACTCAAACCTAAGTCTAAAACACTCTGATGTAGTTATTTCGTCTGTATTACTCCTGGTTACATGTCAAGAGCCTTCAAACGCAACATTGTTTTGTTAGGCAGTTTCCCAATGTTCTGTACGCATTTCTGAGTCCGAGACTCAGAAATGCGTAAAGAACATTGGGAAACTGCCTAACAAAACAATGTTGAGTCACCTATAAATCCGTTCTCTACAGTCTAAAAAACGTTGCACTTCGGTTCCTTATATGAATGCTTTGCTTGTGTTTGAAGGCTCTTGACATGTAACCAGGAGTAATACAGACGAAATAACTACATCAGAGTGTTTTAGACTTAGGTTTGAGTTATTTTAAAAGGCCTGCACTGTCAAAACAACCCAGGGGTGGTGTTTAGCAATTTATTGCAAAAATACGAAAAAATCTCAATTTTCGCAATTTTGACGAAAAAATTAGTGTGAAGTCGGCACCTGAAGGGCACATCCGATCACCGTCAATTTTTTTTGTCGCTATGTCAGTGTCATTTGGAAACAGAAAACCCCTATTGGCAAGTGTGAATCAGCTCGAAGATCATTTTTTAAAAATCTTCAAAAAACGTCATTTTTTAAAACTTTAGGGTCAAGTCGGCACCTGAAGGACTTGACCTATCAACCTCAATTTTTTTTTACGTTTCTTTGACACCAAACCACAAAAAAAAATCACTATTGGAATAGTGAAATCGAAAAAAGTGTTTTTTCGATGCACCCTACTATCTGCTCCACCAGGTTTAACATGAATGTAAATACAGCAAAATATGCATTGCAAATTCTCAATTTATGTTTTTAATATTTATACATTTTTCTTGTTTTCAAAGTATCAAACAAATTTTCACCGCATTACGATATATGAATACAAATAAGCCTGAAAAAACAAATCTAAATGGTTACACATCTTTTTCATTTTAGGTCTAGGTAAAAATTGTGTTATTGATGTGCAGTACGCAAATGAATCCTAGTAAAACAAACCAAAAAAAAGGGCATTTTATGCTATCGTAAAAGGTAAATGGTTTTATGGTTAAAAGTAAACACGGTCGGCTTATTACCGAAAATAAAAGATTTAAAACTTTTACATTTAAATGCATATCGCGTTTTCGGGAAATTCTCCTGCAGAATATAAAGAATGTTTCAATTTTGATATACAATATCGTACGTTATTTCCAACAACACAATTCGCCATATATACGAAAAACTTGCGAGATCCTATATTTAAGGTTTTCAACGTATTTTAGTCAGTATTAAATGTTGAGTAGAAATATATTAGGAAAATTGAAGTATTTAATGAATAACGGGAAAACCTCTTTTTGCCTTTGATAAATCATTTCTGATGATATATTGGCACTTTAGATGAAAAGTCACACCAATAAAATTGAATCTTTGTGATATTCTAAAAAAAGTTTTCAGTGGCATATAGTATTGGCATCACGTTCTTTCATCTTAAAAAGCTGCTTTAGAAGTTTGTCGCCTTGAGTTTTTTCTAACGTTTTTTAAATATGCCGTAAAATCGTGTATTGTGTTACAAATGTGTGGTGATATATGTTTCAATACAACTTTTCGAGTAGAAAAACAAATTGGATGAATTAATTATTTTGAAAAGTTTTCTACTTTGATTTATTTCCAGTAATACTTGTAACATTATCAGTTTAAATAAATTCTTTCATAATTTTTACTTTTATGCGACGGCTGTTAAACTGTTGCTTCTTAATAATAAAGTCGATTACGAATTATTATTTATCAGAAGCTTCTTTCTTTTTCAAACAAAATGGAACATAAATCAAACGATATGATATTGCCAGATCTCAGTGCGACCGGTTTCCTAGGATTAGTACACTACTATCGGAGTAAAAATGCAAGGCCCCTGACTTTGAGTGGTCATACTGAAAAAACTGGGGGGTAAATTTTTTCATTTTTGGGCAGTACATTAGTCATTTATATATGTTTAACATGTTTAAAAATCAAAATGGGAGAATCACTTGTTTAACTATTATTTTAATTAACAGCAATAAAAACACTGTATTTAGCATTTTCCTGGCTGACGGTCAGTTTTAACTTATCATAAAATTGCTATTGTTCCACAAATTGTTACAAAATTTTAAAATGTTGTAGCACACATACTTCTCAAAAGTTGAATGGCCGTAAATGTTGATTATTGATATAAATAACTGGTTCTATAAGCTGTAACCGAAAAATTACTATTTTCCAATATACGGAAACTAAAGAAAAAATTCTTGTTTTAAATGATAAATTTGTATTACTGAAATCAAGCTGCATTTTTGCTTTATCGAAAATAAAATTTGTTTTCTTGTAATTCAAAGTAAATGTTATGATTATTGCGAAAGAAAGACGCACATATTCCCGTGAGAGGTAATCTACCACATCGCAAACAGCGAGCGGCAAACCACAACAATGTGATTATTCTTTTGCATTGTACAAACCATGAGTTTCATAGCAATAGTGTACGACAGCAGCTTCCCCGTGCACTGCACTTCACCGCGCGAACCGATGCGTCCATCCGTTTCTCCAAATTTCTTTTAAAAAATACTATCTATAACGACATTTTTTTTTGAATCGTATTAGACCCCAACATAATTGGTTTAACTTTTTATGTTACTGTTAATTTTATTAATATCGAACTATCAGGTACTCAGTTACACAAGATGTCGTATTTTTTATTATAGTTTTAAGACTAATTAACCAATTGGCCTCAAAAGCATCTCACACCGACAAATAAGTATACATTTTTCAAATCCCCCACTTTATTTCATTAAATTATGATTACTAATTACTGAGATACAAGCTTCTAAAGTCAGGGGCCTTGTATTTTTACTCCGATAGTAGTGTGATACTTTCTCGAAATAACTCAAGCTAAGAATTGTTGGTTATCATCAAAACTGAGATTAACCTATTTTGAATCGAAGGTTTACTGATAATATTCCACCATAGATCAATGGAGGACAATAACAGGAATGTACGTTAGTGAAAAAAATTAGCCGGTAAAACAGGAAAACGTATTTTGCTTGACAGACATGCCCCACAACGGGTTTATGGTTTATATTAATAAATTAAATAAAAGGTATCGACAGTTACAAGGGCCCGCCAGAAAATTTTCCCAGGAGGGAAAGTACTATTGGGGATTCGGGGCTCTGGAACGATTTGAACTATTACAGTGACAATATAAATTTAATAATTTTCGCTGTGCCAATGCCTAGCTTGTATAGTACCCACTGCATATATCGGATGTCCAAAAAATGTGGAAACGCGTGAATATCTCGAGAACGACACATCCGATTACAAAATGAAAAAAACACGTGTTCCTTTATTTTTTGAACACTACTCATGATATGTAAACACCACCCTCAACCCCTCACCTCTTTTTTATTACACTTTTTGCTCCATAAAAAACTGTTCTCAAATTGCAAATTTCACCCCCACCTCCGACCCCTTTGTTGGTGATGGAAAGAGGCAAAATTGTACATGTTCGCAGAAAAACGATCTTCTTTACTTTCTCTTTCCTTCAACATTTTTTTGTGATTTACAAATTGTCCGCCACCACCTCTCTTAAGGATGGAAAGAAAAACAATGGCTCAATTGTGCAGAATCTGGGGTGCTAGATTTAGGCGAGTCTTGGGGTTGGGGGGGCGGAGGAGAGGGTGGCGGACCCATCATTTTGTGTTAAAGTGCGGATTCTTCATTTAGAAATGGAGTTTACTTTAATGGAACATCAGAAGCTACCGTGGAACGCAATGTAACGATTTTAATTAAATTAAATTAAGGAAACGAGTTTAAGGTGCATATGCATTCTTACTGAGCAAAGAGGTTAACTCATACGTGTTAAAGCGCAATATTTAGTATCGCTCACGATATACTAAGTCTATAAGGGAAGACATGATAAATGATAAAAAGCACGATATCACCATCATCGATATAGAAGATCATTTATTGCACCTTCGATATGAATTATTTCATCTGTGGACAATTTAAATGAAATTTTAGGCCTTATTTTAGAACTAAGGAGATATTACAATGCGTTAATTGCAATCGTGGAGAATTTTTCAGTATTAAAGCTTTTTATTCAATTAGATTGAAATGTTGCGACCATTAATATTCATTTTTATAACTGAATAATAATTGTAGTATATTGTTAAGTCGCACATACATTTTAATTAGTTAAATTGAATAATTCATATCCATTGTTTCGTTATGAACTTAATTTTGCATTTCACGTAATTTAATTCATAAAGAGACAAAGAAAAGGTTTTCAATGATTTACGATCTTATGAATACAGAAGTCATCAGTAGCATAATAAATTTACATATTTCTTATTATTGGAAACTTTTATTTTAATATAATGCGTTCGGCAACAACGTACCTTTAAAGTAAAAACGTATTTTCTCCTTTAAATATTACGATTACTTCACACCTATGTAGGTACTTCTGTTCACTAAATCTTAGAATATTTAAAATTTCTTATGATGAAGCAGTAAGTTGAAAAATTTTGCGGAAGAATAGGAGTTTAAGGTAATCACTTTAACGTCAATTCTGACAGTAAGGATACTTTGAAAAATTAATACTTATTGGCAGAACATTACGTTCATGAGTGTAGGTGAAAAAGTATAGAGGAATTGTACACATTACGGCCCAAAAAGGCTATCGACCGTTTCGTTCCTAATAGTAGTTGTCGATTCATTAGGTCTCAATTAACGGTATTACATATATATAAATACAATAATCCACATAATTAAATTATTAAACATTATAATTACAGTAAAGCTCGGACGTTTAGGCACTAAAAAATGTTAAAATATGGCTTCTAGGCGCTTTAAAGTGTATATTTAGGCATTTATCTAGGCAGGATAGACAGTCAAATATGCATTTTAGGCACTCATATAGGCAGTATACAAATGACCAGAGATTAGAAAGTTTTTGTTATTGTTCGCAAAAATTTTAAGCTGTTTGAGAACTGCCGTAAACTTAAATATTCCAATTTATGGAAATTACGAAATTACGTTGTGGAGCAATCAGTCTGGCCCTTAGGCTAAAAAGTTTGGAGACCCCTGTAATAAAGAATACCTTCAAAACGGGGCTGATAAAATGATTAATGACAAGAGAAATCATGAATGCAAAGAAGGTTAGTATTAAAATGTGGGAATCAAATGGGCTTGAAATGTATAACATATTGGTAAAAAAGAAGTAAGAAAGTATTACCTTCAAATAGAGCACATAGGTATAAGGCACAACACTAAGTATGTCGCATAAAGTTCACGTGTTGAATTTAGTTTACGTGACTTTATTTTTTGATGAAACATCAAAGCACAACATAGCGAACACCAGAAATGACAAAATCCAAAAACCCAGTCGATACGCATGGTAAATTGTTATACAAAGCAATTGTACCCAAATATATTGGGCAAGAAAAATATTTTTCAAAATTTGTCTTGTCAAACATTTGCGCTCCTTAAATATTGCTTGAACAAATCTAGCCGTACCCTACATGTGTATGAAAACGATTGGTTAATATTTTCCTAGTTAAAAAGTAAATAATATGAACGATTTCGACTCTTATAAAAGTAAAGATTGATAAGCTCTTTATAATTTATAATTAGTTGTTCGCTGATGATAACTGGCCGCCCAGATCACCGGATCTCAGACCTTTGGACTTTTTATCTCTGTTAAGTCGTTAGTGTACCGGCGGAGTAATACATCTCCAAGAGAAGAATTGATTGAACGAATTTTTGATGTATTTACCAACATTTGTGACAATTTTGGCAAATATCGAATGGAAAAGAGAGCTGCGAAGGCGTGTGGCATTATGTTAAGAGTATTCTCTTTACTTACTTTTACATTTTTAGCTGTAGATAGTATGATTTAAGTCACTACAATAGAACTTAGTAAGAGTTAGGTCAGGTTTAACTGTCGTTATTACCCATACGGGTATGCTAACTTCAACCGCCCATATCTCCTCAGGGGTTAGGAACTGGGAAAATTGCACAGAATCATTTTTGCTTAAAATTGTTTAAAGAATACGTATACGACTTCTTCGTAGTTCCCCCGCGGACACCCTGTATAACGGTACAATTGTAGGTAATATAACAAGTAGTATGATTATTATTATCGATTATATTTTGGAACTGAAGCCGAGCTGCAGATGATTACCACACTCGCCTAGTGGCTCGTGTGGCACACTACTTCTTCGTGAGTAATAGCTATCATTACATGCTCGTTGAATAATTTGCTATTAGTAGGCATGGATACTTTGTTACGTATCAAGATCACAGAAGTTTAGTGTGTCAAAAATTAAGCATTTATTTTAACATTTTCATCTTTTTCTTAGTTTCCGTTTCTAGTTGGCGGTGTTTTAGATTTGTGTCTAAGTTTCTTATTCCTTGTTGAGTTTATTAACCATAATGGCCACAACGTAGATAAAGTTGTTGTGGCGAACAAATTGATATGTTCCTGGTTATCGAATTTAATGAGGGAAATTGTCCGAAAAGCATTAAAGTATACTGAGAAATATTTTCAAATCGTGCCAAATCATTAAACATTTGCAATAATTGAAACACGCGGCTTTTGTGAACATAGAATACTTCAACCATTAGCACTGAATTTTGGATGTCGTAATTCGCAATCCACACATGGAAAGGGAAGTCTTAGATACCTTAAAAGAACGTCCTGAAGTAAGTATTAGAAGTTAGTCTCGTCAAATAGGGGTTTGAAAATATATAAAACGCAGCGTTATTGAAGAGAAACTTTGCGCCCGTAGTGTGCAAGAACTTTTACCAACAGATCACGAATCGTACCTTGCAGATTTATTCAAGAAAGAAATTCTCTCTTCCATAATAAAGTTCTGTTACGCGAAGAAAAGAAAGTGCAATAAGGTATTTTTTGAACCCGGAATAGAATTTTTGTGGTTTGGTGGTAAATGCTTTAAATTTCAACCGACATCATTTCTTTTTTTTTAAATTTCCGTCCTACGGAGGGGGGGTTGAGGGCATTATTAGTCACATACGCTTACAAACATCCATGTAAGGAGGTACTTTTATCACCAACCGGTCGGGATTCGAACCCGAGACCGCCAGGTGTCGTTTATTGGTATACAAACGGTAGATCCACTACGACTACACCATGTACGGCCACCGACATCATTTTATTCAACATCCAACGCCAGACTGTTCTGTCCCATGAAATGAAATTCAATACCTACTTCATTCACAACAAAACCTTTTTCAGTATACGTAACATTAATTTAATTTACTATGTAGTATGCTTTTTGATGTGATGTTAGGTGTTATAAATACGACAGTAATAAATGCCATTTAACATATTTATGTAGTAGATTTGAAATATGTATAATTAATTCAAAGTGTACATTAGTGGTATTTTTATAGTTTCAAAAATCAATAATTACTCACCCTTAATTATATTTATCTATTGACGAAGTTATTTATACGTAACCTTTTGATACGATATTGAATTACGAGTACATCATTTGTCACAAGCGACATTATTAATGCAGCCCTTAAAGACATTAATTATTAGGGCAAACGTTATCAACCGCGCTTCAAGATATTAGCTGTTACCGTACAGCGACATAATTTATTAAATAATCTCGAGTAAATTTAAATTTTGCCAACAAACCTTAGTTATTGCTCTACTATATCAGCATTTTAACGGTTAAAATGATAAATTTCGTTAATGCAATTAAAATTTAATTAAATAACTGTAATTACGTAGCACTTTTAACAATTTCTGTTGTGTAATTAGCTGTTGCGAACTTGTAAATTAAATCTTTGGTTTCCGGTTGTACAAAAACCTCAACTAGAACTCTGAGTGTTCGAGTTTCCAGTAATTAACACGGCGCGAGAGTGGATGGATTTATCCGGAAACGCAATGGGAACAAAGTACTACTCAGGGAGACAATTCATCAAAACTAAAAACAATTACACATCTAAAAGTGTTATAGGAGAAAGGACAATCCATAAATTAAATTACCTATGTCGTATAATTGCGAGTTTCAAAATAAATTATATTCAACCGCAACCAAAATTGGATTTATAGAGAACATGTATATGATTATCATTTTCGATTGTGAACAGAATTTCATGTGTTATAAAAACCAATTTGTTAACAATTTCAGCTTTTTAATTTTCCTGTCATGTGCGCATTTGCGGATGGGTAAATTGAAATTTTTATTACTACTGAAATAAATAAAGAAACCAAGTTATATTTTGTTGGCAGTTTAATGAACGTTTAGTAAACGATCTTCTTCTTTTGTTGGATAATGAATTCTGTATTTAAAAAATGAAGGAAAATTGAACTTATGACACAAATTCATCTGTACTACTCGTTACAATAAAAAAGAACGACTCCACTCTACGCGATTAATTTGCACTTTTGTATCGACTGACAAGTGAGAAATTCTCATAACAAGAAATCATGAAGAACATTTTGAAAGAGCGTTTAAATAGAAGATTGTTGATTAGGTACTCAAAACAGTGATGGTACTTGGAGTAAAAATTGCAGGAGCTACTTATTTATTTCATTAACTTTAAAAGGATTCAAGCTTTGTATAATTAAAAGTATAATTAAGGGGGCGTCGTACACCTCTTTGTAAATTAAATTTATCTGTTTAGATTAAATGAATTAAGTTTGAAGTAGCGTAATATTTATATACTCCAGCAGCAGGTGTGGACGGTTTGGTAGATATTGTGCTTCTCATGGTGCATAAAAGCACAAGCACTGAGGAATGAGAATGAATTCTTTTAGTCGGATGCCATTCCATTGATTTCAATTACAAATCCTTGTTTCATCTCCAGCAAAAATTTTCCGCAAGAAAGGCATATAATTTGCGAGCGAGTCATACAAAAGGATTTTATACTCCATGCAACAAACAATATTAAATTGTCAAACGCCATTAAAAATAAATCTTGTATTTCCTAAATTTCTTTTAAATAATGAATACTCCTATTACATATTACTAATCAAAATTAGGACAGATGGCACACTCTGTAAATATTTATTAGGCACTATCACAAAATTTGAAATTTTACTAGGTTGTAATGAGTCATTAAACATGACATTTTTTTGTTATTTGAAATAAAATATAATAATAATAATAATATTTAATTTACTTATTATCCAACAGGCAATTTTGTCCACATTAGGATACATATACAGGGTGTCCCACTGCTCCGTAATCGGTCGATAACTCAATGCGGGTTGAAAAAAGTTTCAAATAAAGGTTGCTATGATTTGAATTGCGCATCTTTTAAAAATATTCTTATATCTACAGTATGTTGCATTTTCACCTGCCCAAAAAAACTCACTTTTTTAAATGGTACACCCTGTATTTTTTTCCACTTCATGTATCGACCAACCATATTTATATCACGCCCGTTTTTTTTTTCATATTGGATGTGCGTGTGCGGTTGCCAAGTTATTAATTATTTTGTCAAAATGTTGTACAATTCAAGGTCGGACTATAATATTCATAATTAAGTTATTGTTCAAAAAAGGAAAAATTTATTTGATGCATAATATTACCCTAATGTCCTTTTACTTTACAAAAAAAAACTAAGTGATTAATTTTATACAGAGTGTTTAAAATGAGAATTCAAAGTTTGTAAACTTTAAATAGAATTTATACGAATATTTTAAATGGGACACCCTGTATTTTTATTTACCATCAGATTCTCGACAAAAAACCCTATTCAACGGTGTATTATTTCCTGGTAAGTATTATTTTTTGTACTTTTGTTAATATGTATTTACGATGCTTAAAATTTCACGTGAGAAAAATTTGTTATACTTGAGATTTAACAGTTTCCCAAAGACAATTATCCATGAAGGTAAGGTCTGGTGACCTTGGCGGCCAAGGAACAGGGCTTTCTCCACCGACCCATTTATTAGGGTACAGTAAATTTTCTCGCCCGTACCTCTAACGAGAAGTGCGCTGTTGTTTTGTTTTAATTATTTAGAAATTAAGATAGTCACAGGACTTGAGTTTTGTTCCCTAAATATTTATGCTTAATGAAATAGATGTATTTCAGGAACTTCCGTTGTACTTACCCTCAATATGCGTATTATAATATGGGTTCCAAACATAAGAACCATACTCCAATCTGCATCTAACTAAGACATAGTATACTAGTATAGTTTCCTAACAACATCGACCTTTGTAAATTGTCGAGTGTTCCTACAAATTAAACCTAATGTTCTCACAGCGGTAGTAAAATCATTACATTGAATGTGATACACAAAAGGTAGTTTAGTATCAAAAATTATGCCTAGATCTTTTACTTGGCTACACTTGATTAAAGGTGTATCCCCTATTATATAATTATAAACGACCGGGTATTGGCGCCGCGAGAATGACATAACCTGACATTTAGCGGTATTTAAACTTAACTTTTGTCATATTAAGATCATCTGCATAAAGGTTAGAGTCGACATCTCAATAATCGATAACGTCGTTTATAAATAGTAAAAACATAGTAGGTCTGAGGTTAGATCCTTGGGTTACACTACTAGTGCTCACATATTGATATGACTGGTACTTGTAACCCATATATTCCACATACTGGGTACGATTCGTTAATACTGATTCAATTAGTCGCATCAATGAAGGGCAAAAACCAAACCAATGCAATTTCCGTATTAGATTGGTATGTTGTACTTGGTCGAATGCTTTGGTAAAGTCTGTATAGCATACATCTACCTGAAATTTATTTTCAATATTATTGGGTATGAATTGTGTGAAGTTACATAGATTTTTGACTGTAGACCTGCCTTTCATAAAACCACGCTGAGTATAAGTTATTTGTGATGAAACATGACTTTTGTATATGAGTTGCTAATATTGATTCAAATATTTTTGCAAATTTCGGTATAATTGCAATGGGTCGATAATTGGCTACGTCTGAAGAATCGCCATCAGACTTCATAATTGGACAGATTTTAGACATTTTGCACAAGTCTGGAAATGTATTTTGTTTAATTATTAGATTGTATAAGATCAGTAATGGATATTCAAAGTTTTTACCAACATTGCATGGTAAAAAAATATTGAAATTGTTTATCGTGGTACTGACATTATATTATTTTCTACAAAACGCCTCAAAACATCTACTACTTCGGTGGTATTCTTCTTCTACAAAATCCACTCATCCATGGACAGTGTTGTGCACAGATAATTGTTTTTTATCTAGATAAGATAACAGATAATAATGAAAAATGTTATCTAGATACAGATAAAAGATGATCTTGCAAATAATAATCTAGATAAAGATAATATAATAATATAAATTATCCAGATAATTTAAGAAAAATTTATGCCAGGTTCAATGTGGTTCAGGTGGTAAGTACTGGATTTAGCAGCAATATTTATAATTTATGTAGCTCCATACCTGTACATTCATACTAAATATAAGTAGTCATGTAGACACGTTTTCTCGACTTCGACGGAGGTCCGACTAGGAATTTCTCCATATTTAAACCAAAAAATCTGAAATCCCGAATCTAAGAAGTGTGGTTATGTTAACCACTGCCACTACTGAACAAACACGCGGACCGTCATGGCAGTCACAATAGTGCCACACCGTTGCCGTGCCGACCTAAATAAAACAAAGTTCCTGAAAGTAAGGTATCTTGTGTGCTTTAACTACCGACACGAAATATTATCTGTTATCTAATAACTGTAGTAACCTGTTTTTTCATCTAAGATAAGATGATAGATAATTGATTACAGTGTCATCTTAGATAAGATGATAACAAAATTTTATCTAGATGATTTATCTAGATAATATTATCTAGATAATGCACAACACTGTCCATGGACGACTGATATCTTGCCTGAAGAAGGTCAATAAGGTAATCGAAAGAGAGAAACCTAAGTTATGTTTTATAGACATCATTCCATTTACAATGCCTTAATCAGTTTTCAGATTCAGTTAGATTATAGTACTGTTCTATGATAAGTATACAAAATATGAATGGTACGTAGAGTTATCGCAATATAAGAAGGCCCTGTCACGTGATATTTACTCTCACAGAAACTAATAAATTTGTGGCTGTACAATTTAAAATATCGTTAAAATTTTTCAGAAACATAAAGATTGAATAGTTCTAAATACCATTAAGTGCTGGCACCTTTGTGCTGAAATAATAAGCTGACTATTTTAAATTTCATTTCTCGTAAATATCACGTGACAGGGCCTTCTTATATTGCGATTACTCTACCTATAGACTTTCTAATATTAGTTCCAAAAACTTTTCCAAATCAGTACATTCATTTTCAATCAATTGCGTGTAATATGTATAATATATTTGACAACAACTTCATAAAGCTGCCATATAGGTATGTATATTTCACAGAAATCCTGCATTTCGTAAGATTTAGGATAGAGAAAAGAAATATTGCGGCGATCAAGCCGTTAACGAGTTTTATTATTCACCAAAAAAACGCATATCTGTTTTGATATAAGTGTCACATCTGGTAGGTAAATTTTTTATACGGTTGATCCAAAATATAAAGATAATCCATTTTTTAAAGTGTAAGATAAAATCAAGATTTGTAATCAAATTTCATTCTAAACCTTTTTCTCCGGGGTTTAACGTTAATGAAATTGCGAACATCATCGTGTCACTTATTTTCTCTTTCAATCTTTCAGCCACATTTTACACTTCTGCTACCGAAACGCAGTTAAACGACGTACTACAGTATTTATTAGAATATTGGGAATTGATGTCTCGAAGCAATATTTTGCATATGTTCCACTGTTTGTTATTTTATCATCACCATAAAATGTACGATGCTACTGCCACATAAATAAGTATATGGAAGTGAACAAAAGAAGTTTTAGTGGAAATGGGAAAGGAAACTTCTTTAGAAATTGAATATTACTACGAAAAAGTCCATAGAACATATTCAAACAAGTACAATACATACTACAATTTAAAAAATTAATCATATGAAATAGATATTGAAGGAAAAGTTAACGAAAGTAATAAAAATGTTCAGCGAAATGAATTTATATCTGAAATATCACGTTCTATAGAGGAAAACATATAAGGAAGAATATAATAAGTAAATAGTTTACTTCTTTTAAAAGAAGTAAAATTCGCACAGAACCTTGATGGTAATAAATTTGATGGTAGTGTTTATACAATGAAAATGTTGCATTTTTATTTGAAATATTGATTCAAATCTTGCATCAACATAGGAGACGAACCTGTCTAACGTCTCTACTTCAGAAAATACACAACTTTACCGTAAATTAATCTCTCTATTTTCAGGAATTTTTACCCTGATTACTTGATAATGCCGTTTTTACGTTGTCGTGCGGGCAGCTCACCTTTCATTTTCTAAAATGCAGTAAAAATCTTATCTTACTTTGTTTGCTGTTACTTAGACTAGCAGGTTTTTTTTTTTCTAAATAAAATAACATGGCTTGGAAAGCTAACACAGTTAAGACACACTTTATGTTTTAAACAATCTTATTTTCCTTTTATGGGTTAAATATACTATAACTTTATAATACAATTATGAAGTAATTTAGTTTGTTATTCGTTGTTCAAATAAACCTTTTTTCTTATACCTTAATTAAATATTTTTAAAATCTCACTTAGTATGATATGAAACTTTACACGTTGCACATCCCGTAACTTTTCGTAGTATTTGCAATACTGTACAATTTCAGTTGCTCTACTTACATTGTCTATTACTTTTGTATTCATGCAAGAAGTTTAACTGCCAAATTAATCAAACTTTTCGCCTCCAAAACTTAGTTGAATCGAAGAGAAACCCTAAACCTCCAACATTGTGGTTTATTAAACATAAGAAGCGATGTTAGGATTACATACCAGCAATTAGTTTCGACGCAGAGGGTCATCATCAGATTGTAACAAGTTACCTTAAATTATAGTGAGATTATTTTGAAAGTTAAACATTTATTTTAAATAAACTGCATGATGATAAAACTAAAATTATAGTCATGTGCGGTGAAAACTTAATTATACTAAACACTTATAATACGTGATCCTATTATTTAGTTACCTGCAAAATTTATTCATTATCGTGGATTAGATTTAGGTAGAAATGAAAGTGAGGATTTAGTAAAAGGGGAGAGATTTGATCATTTTAAAAGCGTTGAAAGAGGTTGTAAGGGAAGAAATACTAAAAACTAAAAAGCTACTCAGTTTCGAATGGCTAAAGACTGTCAATTTATAGCACTTTTTCATGTATACATTGTCTAATGGTTATAAGAGAAGGTAATAAATCAATTAAAATTTGAAAGTAATGCTCCACTGTATTAAGACAAACATTATATCCTCTCAGCATTGAGACTGGTGTATAATAACTACGCGAGATCAAACTAGAGCCTGCGTTTGTCAATGATGCGTTCGATGTTTTTGAGAATGCAGGACTTTCTCTCAGTCTTTGATTTTAGTAAAATACTCAGTTGATTTTATAGCTGGTGCTTAAAAAGATTAGTTGCACATATTCAGTAGGTATCAGAAAAATCATCTTTAACTAGGGGCCTTATTTTGGCCGCAAAAATTTAGAGAAAATTTAGTAGACATGGTTTGCAAGTGAAAAGCCGTTTTTCGTTTGTTGCTAACAACATATGCCCCATGCTCTCCCTCCCTTCTCTGCACATTCTACAAACCCTTTTCTCATCCTCCCACCAATACCTATTTTCATTCTCCTCATTTCCACACCTAAATCTCGCCACAATTCTTTCTCCTTCAATCCCATCTCCCCCAACAGGTACTAGGCCTTGCCATCTACCACAATCTCCCGTATCCCTCATTATACCTCCCTCCAGCTATCCTCTCTCTCCTTCCTGACCTTGCACATCCTTATCATCCCTCCTAACCACCTCCTCCACCATCTCTCTTCCTTCCTCCCTTCTTCTTTCCACCTCCTACCTCGCATACCCCGCCCTCTCTCTCTATCCTGTCCTCTTGTCCGTACTTTATCCGTTTCCCCCTCATCTCCTTCATACATTCGTTCACCATTATTATTTCTGTCTTCTTCCTGATCTCCTTCTCGTACTTCACCTCTCTCTTTCCCGCCTGCACCCTTAATTTTTCCACTTTCGCCACTTCCCCCACTATGTACCCCGTCGTCTCTCTGTCCAGTCCCAGCGTCCATCACCAATACTTCTCCAAACTCTCCCACTCCTCACCAACTGATCAAAAATCCATCTTCTTTTTTCCATATCCTTCCCGAACACTTTTTCCCCCACCCCCCACTATCCTATTTCCTTACTTAGCCAGTTCCCTTATGTGCCCATCGTCCTTATTCTCATACCTCATTATATATCCCAAATACATCCACTCATTTACATTTTCCAACTTGTCCTCCCCCCCCCCACCATTTTTCCTTCCCTCCCCTCCCTCTCCTCTTCTGAAATACCATTATTTTCGTCTTAGCCACATTCACCCTTAGGTCCTTTTTCTCCAAATACCCCTTCACCACTCCCATTGCCCTCCTCATTTCTTTCTCAGTGTCCGCAACTACCACTACATCATCAGCGTTCGCAAGTGTCCACACTTTTACCCTCCCTATCACCACCCCTCCCCTTTGATGTCTCCGCAACTCCCCCAGGTCCCCTAAGTATAACGCGAATAAGCTTGAACTCAACGGGCATCCCTGCCTCAGTCCTTTCGTCGTCCAAAAACTTCTCCCTTCCCTCCCTCCAGTTATACACCTTGTTTCCTCATACAATTCCTCTATCGCCATCACCAGCTCTTATCCTATCTCATATTTCCTCAACACCCCCCACATTTTCTCCCTATTTACATTGTCGAAGACTGCCTTTATATCCATAAACAACCCAAACATCTCCCCCCTTTTCTTTCCATCAACTTCTTCACCATCCGCTTCAGGATATAAATATTATCCACCGCCCTTCTTCCTTCCCTAAACCCCGCCTGCCATTCCTGTACCAGTCTCTTTTCCACAACTTTTCCTTCTCCAATCTCACTCTCAGCACATCCGCGTATATTTTATGCCCCGCACTCATAATGCTCACCCCCTACGCCTCCTTCCTCCCCCCCTTTATATATCGGCACTATCCTTGCCTCTTTCCACTCCTCTGGTATCCCTCCCCCTCGCCACACTCTACTTAGTATCCCTCTTATCTTTTCCCTTGCTTTCACCCTCGTGTACTTCCACTGCTCCCTGGCCCTTGTGCCTTCCTTAACTTCCCTTTTTTCGGTGCTTCCTCTACCTCTTCTAAAGGAAGTATAATTAATAAACATATAATTTAGTAAAAGTAATTAAAAGTTCCTATGTTACAATGATAATTTAAAGGACAAAAATTTTTCTAATGTATAAAATGCATTACATAACAAGACATTTTTCACATGCCGGACAAATTTTACATAATTCAATATTCTTATTTATTCGGGTAGTTTGTTATAGAGCTACAATATGGGTTTGTCTCGTATAGTTTTATTTTGTGTAAGTCATTGTAAGCCGGTGCCATATCTAGTGTTGTAACGGTGTAGTTATTTTGTTGTTTAAAATCTGTGTTTATCGACAGTTATTGTATGGGTTGTCAGAGCGTAGGCTTCCACGGCCAGAGTGAGCAAACTTTTGTAGCATTGACGCGGTCCTACCCTGGAAGTCGTCTTTATCTTACACTATGGGTTGTGATGCTATGGTTGGTGTAAACAAAAATAATATAGCGGAAAGTTATGTGGAAGATTCAATGGCTAGTAAAAACCGACATAGCGAGGAAAATAATTAATGCTAAGGAAAACTTATTCAAAAAAGTGGTATACAAGTGAAAGTAACAGAAGCTATTGAAGAAGATCAATTTTCTGTTCCTGGTACGTCTGCGTGAAATAACCCTATTTTAAATAACTGTACTTGTAATTTTGTTCCCATTTTCAGCAATAAAAACGAACGACAACATTTTTTACCAACCAGTGGGCGAAAGTATTATTACACTCACCACTTTCGCCAACTCGTTGCCTTACAAATAATTTGAATGAGTATTATAAAGCAAAAGCTTTCTAATAGGGTATCCAAATAAGAAACAACACATTTCAATAGCAGGATTGAACGAACGACATTTGAGAGAGAAGTTCAACTACTTCCGATGTCCAAAATGATGTTTATGGTTTTATCTATTAATGTTCGAGAACGTAACAACTCTATTACTATTTACAATGTATTTGTATATGTATTTCTAATAAGCAATAAGTAAAAATGAGTTTTCGTCATAACAAAAAATTCTCATTCATATGTCGAAATATGTAAAAGTGCGAGAAATGATCGCTTCGCGGAAGGTTGCGCTAGAACTATTTAAAGTTTATTGAAAGTAGGTGATTTAGATGTTGAACATGATAAGAAGCGAAAAATATGAAAATTACATGCTGAAATTTGAGCAATACGCGGCGTCTAATTTCCCTTTTGCTTTCGTTTGTAATGTAGGTTTTCTATTCAAAGTAATGGTGCAGTAAATTGATCGAATTTCACATCTGTAACGGTGTAGTTTAATATAAAATTATTAAAAATGTCTTCTCATACTAGATGCAATAACAATTTTAAGTTTCTTGGAATTCTTGACTAGCATTGGAGAGCTTTTAATAAACTCAGCGGTATTATTACGGAATAACAATAGCAGTACACCTAAATATGCATGAAAATTCATTTTATAAACCCGCATGGGATACTCGATGGAATCGGCAATGGCCACGGGCTATTTTTAAACTTCATTTATCCGATCCTTATTTCTTCTGTTTATATAGTTTCTTTTCTAAAGTATCATCTACATTTCCTCAGCGTTATGATCTAAAATTGCATGGTACAAAAATGAGAATGTGATTGAACAAAATTTGTATAGAAAGTGATTTTGGCAGCAGGAAATGTCTTGACTTTTTATACTAGATAAAACTTTGGTCATTGTATTTATTTTACGTTAATTGTAATATTAAATTGTGTTGCCTTTGACACGAAGATACACAAAGCTTTAGAATTCTGGGCGCCAAATAAAATGGCGTGCCTATCGGGCCACTACGCACAAATGTAGTTCAATGCAAAGTAAATATTTATCTTCATACAGTCACATTTTGTATGCGCTCGCACAATGTTAGTTAATTTAGACCTTACCATGAAATAGCAACGACTAACATCAAGTTTACTGCCCACCTAAAGTATATCTTAGTCTTTAACTCTATTACAGCACAAAATTATAAAAACTTTATTATAGTAAATATAATCAACGCGATTACTATTACATTTACCTAAAATAGTGCTATAATATATTTAGGTATAAAGTACAAGAATTACTATCGGAGTAAAAATGCAAGTGATCATAACAAAAAAACTGAGGGGTGAAATTTCTTCATTTTTGGGCAGTACATTAGTCATTTATATATGTTTATTGTGTAAAAACCAAAATGGTAGAATCAGTTGTTTAACTTTTATTTTAATTAACAGCAATGAAAACGCTGTATTTAGTATTTTCCTGGCTGACGGTCAGTTTTAACTTATCATAAAATTGTTATTGTTTTATAAATTGTTACCAAATTTACAAATGTTGTAGCACACATACTTCTGAAAAGTCGACAGCCAATAAATATTGATTATTCATATGATTAACTGGTTTTATAAGCCCTAACCGAAAATGTGCTATTTTGCAATTTACGGAAGTTAAAGAAAAAATTCTTGTTTTAAATGCTAAATTTGATATTACATAAATCTAACTGCATTATTCTCTTATTGAAAATAAAATTTGTTTTCTTGTAATTCAAAGTAAATGTTATGTTTATCGCGAAAGAAAGACGCACGTCGCACATATTCCCGCGAGAGGTAATCTACCACATCGTAAGCAGCGAGCGGCAACCCACAACAATGTGATTATTCTTTCGCATTGTACAAAACCATGCGCTTTATAGCAATATTGTACGACAACAGCTGCCCCGCGCGCCGCGCTTCTCCCCTCCAACTGGTGCATGCATCCTTTTTTCAAAATTTCTTTTAAAAAAACGATGTATAATGACATTATTTTTGTGAATCGTGTTAGACCACAATATAATTGCTGTCAAATTGTTAATATCGAACATTCAGGTACTGAGTTACACAAGATGTCGTTTTTTCATTATAGCTTTAAGACTAATAAACCAATTGGCCTCAAAAGCATCTCACATTGACAAAAAAGTATACATTTTTCAAATATATAAGTATCTACCACTCAGTTTCAATAATATAGCCGTAATTAATTTTTAAAGTGGAGCGCTTGTGCGATTTGAGTCATAATTAGCGCTTTTTCTCACATACACTGATACAGAAAATTAACGATGTATTGTAAAAATCTAAAACTGTACACCTTTTTGTAGAAATAAATGGTCTTTTAAGTGCACTTTATTTCATTAAATTATGATTGCTAATTACTGAGATACAAGCTTCTAAAGTCAGAGGCCTTGCATTTTTACTCCGATAGAGCTTGCAATATCGGAGTTCCTGGATTTCGAAAACCGGCATACCGGTATTTCGGTATTACTTTAGTTTTATTTTAGTAGAAAATATTTTGGATTAATGATATTTATTTATAGTGCAAAATATTTTATGTATACGGGATGGGCCAATAATGTGTGGATAGAAGACTGTGGGTTTATTAACGAACATTTCGTTCATGGGATATGGGCTACAAATCTAAAATATTTTCACTTTAATCGCAACGTTTACAGAGGATGATTTATATCAAAGTTGCATTTTTTGAAATGGAACTTCCTATATATTCCTAGGTCAAATGTAGTGCGACTTTATGTGTCACACATAGTACTTACAACGAATCGTTTGGTCGCATGTGTTCAAAAATTGAATATCGCAGGGATCCACAAAGCTTAGAAGAGGGCGTGACGATGCGATATTACTAAAACACGTAATGTACTCTCGTAAACCGGACGGTCAAATACGAAATCTTCTTGTGTTGGGAGAAATTACTACGTCAATTGACAAAATTTCTATAAACGGTAACTTGATTTTTCAAACGGCACTATCAATATTTCTTTATTACGTTTTAATTTTTGAACTATGAAATTACAAAATTATAATTGGGAGTTTATTATTTCCAATTTCAATATCTATTGAATTTCATTTAAACTTTTTAACTTTAAGTAGCAGTAATATTTTGCGTTTCGAATTTTGAAATCTGGATTTTCAAATTATAATTTAGGATTCATTAGCATTAAAATTTTGAGTTTAAATTTTTTATTTCAAATTTTTATTTTGAATACGAAATTTTTGAATTTTATGTGGATTTATTTAATTTACATTTTATATTTACATACTTTGAATTTGGAATTTTGAACTTTGAATTTCTAAGCTATGCGTTTTTATTTTTATTTTATAGTTTCAGTAGTAAAAAAAGTCAATACCGGGATCCTGGGATTCACTTGATTGAATACCGAAAACCGGTATTCAAAATTTCTTCCGGTATTGTAAGCCCTAACAAGAATCTAATATGTATATAAAGTAGAAAGTTTGTGTGTGTGTGTGTGTGTGTTTGTCTATAGAAATCCACACTGTTTGACCAATCTGCACCAAATTTGGCACACATACCTTACGGTCATCAGGAAAAGGTTTTAGAATAGGTCCCGTTCCAAAATTTCACCGGGAAACCCGGAAAATACGCATTCCCCAGACCGCGGGCGAAGTTGCGGGTAGTTTATCCTTTATACAAATCCACACCGTTTGACCAATCTCTACGAAATTTGGCACACATACCTTACATGATCAGGAGAAGGTCATAGAATAGGTCCTGTTCCAGACTTTCACCCAGAAACCCGAAAAATATCCGATTTTCAGTTTTTTAACAGGAAATTGAGCTAGAAAGTTGAAAATTTGTATATAGGGTCTTTAATAGCTATAAAATTTTTCAAACTAAATTTTACTTTACGCCGGGAAAAATCGAGTATTCACACCGGGAAATAAGAAAAATACGAATTTCCCAAGACCGTGGGCAAAGCTGCGGGTAAGCAGCTATTAATGAATAAATGTGTTGAAATATTTGTGGAATGCACACAATTAACTACATATACATCTCTTTTATACATTTTATACAAAATAGTCATTTAGCATTCTCTTAAAAGCTCGAGTAACGAAACAAGGCGGTATTTTACGATAAATTACATTGATTAGTCAATTCAATAGATTCCTAATAGCAATATGGAATATTCAATATTTATTATGATTTATTTGCAAATTCATGAATAATTTATTGTCTGTCAGGATATTCAATAATCTACAATACCTCAAATACAAACTAAAGTAAATGAACGTTGCACTAAAATAATATTTAAACTATGCTATTTGCATAAGAGGAGGTTAAATTGATTTATATGTGTTTAACTCCGTTGCTTCTATAATAGGAGTTGTTGGCTAGACTTAATCAAATTCATTTTGTGTTGATGAGATGCAATTCATTTATAAAGCACTCTATTTTAGTACAAACCTTGTTACAAATGGGTCTTTAATAAAACACCAACCGTTCTCGCATTGATGAGTAATTTACAAAAGGTTTAATCTACTCGAATTTTAGTTACACAGAAGCCAAGGGTCGATTTGATTTATTTAAGGTAAAGTGTTAGCCGCAGTTGTACATGTTACAGGTACAAACGTTAGTTAATATTGCCAACGCAGTTACAAACACTGTAATTAAGAAACATCAGCTTAGTTAAAACTTTAGTTGAGAAACGATTTGATGTGAGAATATTGTATTAAAGGAAAAGTTATTCGTCATCTATTCGAAGTATAATACTATAAAATCGATTTAATTGCGGCTATTCGGGCGAAAAAACGTTTATAATGAAAATGAGCCAGAATAGGTTTATTGGAACCTCACTGGACTGGAGCAATATTTATAAACAATATATTTTCACAAGTGTAAAAAAAATTGAGTTGGTTTTCCAATTATTATAATATACAATCAACCCAGTGTCCACAACAAATACATCATCCACTGCTTATTGTGTCTCATTCATTCAACCGCAAACCTAATTAATTTCAACAGAACTACAGGAAAGCCTATTGTCAAGGAAAAAATTCAGCTGAAACCATTTATCAGTAGCAAGGAGGGGAAAAATGTTAACCGTTACTAACTGCGCTTGTATGTGCTGTGGAGTATATACAGAGTGTATCAGAACAAGTTAGACTGTATAAGTGACTTACCTATTATTGAAGATATTGAAGATACAGATTTGGGGAAACTACACAAAAAATGGAATGAAATTTCCTTGTAGGTATGTCAAGGGATATGAATTGAGTTTCACGTGAATGTTGCTGTTTTAGATAAGACCATATTAAGGTAGATGTCAAAGAAAAATTGAAGGTGCTTTTGAGGTACTCATACTTCCCAAGTTACTTGTAAACCATGGTGCTTCACAGAACTTGTTGTCCTCTTTTCAACGATTTAGGATGATTCGATGAAAGATTCACAACCTCCCCTTAGCAATTTAGGATGGTTATGATAACAAATCCAAATCAATGTTAATAATTCAAAACTTGAGTTATTTGGAGTTTCCCTTAACCATTTAAAAAAACAGCTAACTAGTAACCTTCTCTTTTCTTTTTCTTCTTTCTCTCTCTCTCTCTTTATTATTTTACTTTATTCTCATTTTATTATCTTTTTGGTATTGAAATATATTATTAGTATTTTAAGTTGTATCAAGATACTGTTAATTAATTTAAGTTACCCATATAGATTTTGATTAACGTTCTCGATTAGTAAAATTTTTTCTGTATTCATTCATAAAAAAGGATGTTCCGTTTATTATTAAATAAATAAATAAATAAATTGCACATGACATTATAACTGCAGTGCGATCCCAATCAATGCTATCACCTCTGCATCTTGCTTTAGCTGTAACGTTTCACCGAAAATTCGGGTCTAAAAAAATTATAAATAAGTATGTGTAACAGCTTGCGTACAAAGACGCACGATTATATGAAGTTTCAGCGGCCGTGGAAACTCCGATAAAAATAAAAAAGGTACTTTCGTGCAATTTGTAGGTACATGATAATGCAGATTTTATTGTCAACATAATAGATCGCAGAGGAACTTTCCACAATATGGGATCCATTGAAATAGTTACTCCAAGTAATAGCATAGAATCACACAGGATAGAGATCCAATTAAACGTTTAAAAAAGATTCAATCTGAATGGCATTGCTGAAACAGGAAATATTCCTATTGAAGTATACCCACCTTATGCAGGTACAGAGCTGTTCAAAATACTGGACAAAAGTATTTCAATTATCAAATACCAAATACCATCTAATTAAAGTATTTGCAGCTTCAAATACCAAATATTAGGAAAGGAAAGGATTTGAAGTACCAAATACTTGAACAATTGCACAAATAAGGTATTTCAAATAATATCTAGTATTTGAAGTACCGCGTGTTGTATTTGAAATACCGAATCCAAATACAACGAGCAAGTATTTCAAATACCAAGTACCAAATACTAAGATTAAGAAGGATTTCAAATAAAGTGCTTCAAATACTGAAAAGTATTTGAAATCATTTTTCAATTACTTTTATTTCAAATACTTGCAGCTCTGTGCAGGTATAGGATTTGAAAAAAATTATTAGAAAATGGACCAGATATACATAGCCGATTGAGCAAACGCACAAGATTTCGATACTTCGGCGATAATTTTTTGAACAAACATTGATGAAATCAATGAGTGTTGAAGGAGGTCCATTTAAGGGTGGTGTTACTGAAAGCATTGTATGTAAATGAATCAAAGGGGTGATTTACACTAAAGATATAATTGAAGGATTGGAAGAATCATAATATGTCTTTCACAAAAAGTTCTCAACACAGTGATTCAACAGACGCTCGAATGGAGAGAGACGATATAGAATTTTTCATACAAAATTGCCCTTTCCGGATACAGATACAAATATGTCGATTGCAATAGGAAATAACTGGAGATGAAAATATTAATTGTTATGACGCGTTTGAAGAAGTAATAAAGATAATGAAAAAAACTCAAAAACTCACTGATCGTAATTAAATATTAAAAGAACTTAAATGCTCCAATAAAGGTAAAGTCAATTCGTTATTGACAAAAAAAGGCAACACGAAATATAATGATGATTTTGTTGCAGTTGATCCGCTGTTCAACCAATAATGATGAATCAATATCCAGCTAGAGATAATGTAGTGAAAATGTTATTTTGTAATTGTAAAAAAGGATGTGGAAATGCTGGCGGATGTCGAAAAAGCGCAGCGTATTCACAGTGCAATGGTGATAGATGTTTTAATGCATCACCTATTATAAAAATAAGTGAAGTAGAAGAAACTGATGAAAACCATCAAATTTAATTTTAGTAATATAAGCAAAATATTTAAATAATTTTTATAAACTTCTCTCTCTATTCAAGTTTTTTACTTTTAAACATTAATATTATTACGAAAAAAGTATATTCGTGAAACTATTTCTGCTTAAACTTGTAATGTATTATTTTGTATATTTATTTATTTAATTATTTATTTATTTATTAAATAAAAGTAACCATTTTTAAGAGGTATCCACCGCCCATTTTTGCTATGCAATTTCGAGTGTTCGTAAATAAGATGCCATTTCGTAAATATTCAACTTAGGAGAAAGAGATTTGAGTAGGTATATGATAGATGAGTAGATGACACTATAATCTAGATCGGTAAAGGCTCATATTCCTATTTATTTTACTTAACTTCCCAAAACAACCCCTCAAAGTTTGCGTTTTTTTACGAAACTTTGAACAGAATTATTTAGAAATGCAACAGAGTTAAAGGAAAAACTAAACCTACTTCGAAATAATTTTGCTACTTTCAAAAAACGTACATCGGCCAACAACTTGCACCCCTATTTTGATAAGAGGTAGAAAATAATATGGACAGTAAAGAGTAAAGGGATTTCACCGTTAACTCTCCAAAATGTGCATGAAACGCATGAAATCGTAGAATGACATCCACACTTTTACTCTGTAACCATGAAATAAGACATTCTAGGCCATCACTTTCCAATTAAAAAAATAGCATACAATACACACAAAATTACACAGCGTGTTTCTTATGAAAAATATAATTATAATGTAAAATAACCAAAATGGACATCAGAAGGTGTACCAAATGGTTAAACAAACGCATATTCTAAAAAGTGTAATCGTTTTTGCCTGACAGTGTCGAGCGAAATTAATGTTCTCATTTATCACGTTCGTGCAAAAAAATTGATTGATACGTCATAATTAACGAATTGACGCGTATACTTTATTTTACTTTTTCCATATAAATCCATGAATACCGTTAACTTTGAAATGGGCGTAAAGGAAGTAATTATTCATAGAAATACACGAAAACACTGATTGATTGATATTTCAAACTAAAAGCCATTAATTATATCCTTTCATAGAAATACATTTATTTTGAAGAAAGACCACTGCGAGTACTTGGTAGTTCTTTTAAAATGCGCTCTTTGGAAAAATATTAATCACGTTGTGTTAACTGTTTGTGAAAACGTTGATTAAATATCGATCGGTGCCGTGTAAAAGGTTTTGAGTTTAAATTAATGAGATATTAAAAACGTATACAGGATGATCAAAGAATGGTACTGGTAATAGAAACAACTTTCATTCATTAATTTTGTGGAACTCGTTGTTTCGTTCCAAATGGAATGAACGTTATTCATCTGGAGTATATCTTCCAATTAACTTCCATGTTAATAATTACTGAGTTTTACTATTGTCCTGGTTCTCGAAAATTATAAGAAAAGTCCTCAGATTTTGTTATTCATAAGAGACAGCGATTTCGTACCAAAATGAAAGTACAGTTGTATTCCTAAATCGGCTGAAGCAATTTTCACATGGTATGTGTCAGCTTTACTAACAAAACTACTGTCCTGATTTAAATCCACTTCTGGTGACACCCTGTATAGTTTCAGTTTAACTTTCAAACACTACTGGGCATATTTACAATGTGATCATCACGGTTTTTTCTAAATTAAACTCCTTTACATTTTTCACTTCGGCAGTTTTCGTTTATTCAAATGTTAATACATAAAAGTAGTCGAGCGAAATCAAAGCCTCTTTCCCATTCCACCACCAATTCTACGAAATTTCCTTTGAAGGTCCTTTATTCTCAAAACTTGCAGGAAAAAAAGCCATCAAAAACGAATTTGCTTGTATAAAAATATAAGCACGCCGCTTATGGTTATGCCAAAGAGTAATAATATCTACTCTTTGGTTATGCTCCTGGTAAATTTTTGTTAAGAAAAAGCAAAGTAAGCAAGAATAGTTCATGTGGCAGTTTTAAATAATTTCTAAAATTAAAATCCGTTCCATGCGTAATCATAAGTAAGATGACGCATTTAAAATTGAATGATACTTACACTTTAATCGTTGTTAGAAATAAGAATGAAACATAGGTAATGTCGAATCACGTCACACACGTAATAATTCTGCCATCATGAACAACTTTAAACGATCCCAAAGGAAGATTTATGTTTATGACTGTACATTTAAGAGGTACTTACTAATGATCGATATGAAATATTTTATTGGCTACATATTTCGATACGCAACTTGAATTCGGAAAACAAACTACTTAAACACGTATTGTGACAGTGCCCTTTAAGTCCAAATGGCGCATTATTAGATTATGTACGATTTACCCTCGTTCCATTTATACAACTGTGGAAAGATGGTACCTAATGTTACGTGTTCAGTATTATATGTATTATGTATGTATGTATCGTATTTTATAAGTCTGCAGTTGCACTACTTCAAAGTGTGCCCTTAACTATTCGTGATTAAGTAGTTTCAATGCACAAGTTTGTATGCTGGGAAAATATTGAATACTTGCCTCGCCATTGTAAAATGCAAAAATATATGTCACTAGAAAATGTCTTCAAAAACTTTTACGCAAATGAAAAACTGGTTTATAAATATTCAACGGTGCGGTCAAAGAATATTATTCTGACCACGTACATTTTCGTTATACCAAAGAGTATAAACCTACTCTTTGGTTATACCCTTGTTTATATAAGGGTTATACGTTAAATAAATTGGCCACTATTTGTTCATTCGAAAATTGTAATAAGTATGTGGACAACAAAAAAGACTTACAATTAAAGTACTTCTTCAAGCGAATTAAAAATCTTGCTCACCTGAAACAAAGAGAAATGTATTAACACTAATACTTTTAAATATGTAAAGAAAATTTGAGCATTATTGTGTTCTACACACGTAAAATAAACGTATTTTCCCACGACCATATACGAAACCAACTCATAACGCACAATTACGTATGTGTGAAAATTGGCAATATCGTCCGAGGTAAAAAAACCTGTGCGATTTGTTTTCGCGCTGTGTGTTAGAAATATAGCGCACAATTCACACTCGAATTGGCGGCTGGGTCAAACAACTAAAATGACAGTTTGAATTTATTCGCGCTGTCACTAATTTTGTTAGCAAATAGTTTTTTTATGGTCGTGGGAAAAATAGTGTACAAAACTCGCAGGAAAGTGTCTAACTCACTCGCGGAATTGCCGGCACTCGGCTAACGCCTCGTGCGCAATTTTCCCGCTTGTGCATTATTTATCACTTTCCATACTTGTTATGTAACATACTATTATACAGAGTGATCTTTCGGGAACTGCATCGATCGATTATGGGAAAATTATGGCTAGGAAAATGTTGAAAATTTGGTGAGGGACATACGATTAAAATATTTTGAAATTTCTGACACTCTCGGTTGTACCGGAAGTACATGCCAACCTCGTTAATGTAAATAAATTGCCTGCTGGTAACACCAGTATAACGATATGAGTCGCCGAAATAATCTATTTAATTATGGGCGAAATACAACCTAGACTAGACCTTTGACTGTCTTCTTACAACTAACTATATTTTTATAATACTTTTAATATATTATATTCAATCATCGTCATCCGTCAGTTGATTTACCTGAGTCTGATAAACCGGTTCCCCTGTATATTAATACATTTTTAAATTCTACATAAAAATCTAAATGCATTTCAAGTATAATGTCCTATACCTAAATTCAAGCGTTTATGACATATTTTATGTAAAAACTGATGTTTGCAGGTCATAACATAATAAATTATGTTGATGGATAGGGTTTGATTCTTCTGCCATTTATACTTTATTTTTCAATATTTAATGTGGAATCTTGGTTATACAAGAATGTTGACCTATTGACCCTAATAAACAATAGGTAGGTTGATCTCTTGTGGGGTGTGTTACGGCATCATTGTGGTAATTTTGTTGATGGATAGGGTTTGATTCAAAATTACCACAATGATGCCGTCCCAAGTAGCAATGAATATTGGCAAATGCTTGGTATCACATTGCACCAATATTGGAATATTGGCCAACATTGTTTATATTCCACCAATATTGGCCCAATGTTGCAAATCCAAAGTTGAAACACGGTAATATTGGTTCAATATTCAAAATGTTGAGCCAATATTGACCCATTATAGCATTTTGTAGATTGACCCAATATCACTTAATAACATTGAACCAATATTGTTTTTCGACGTACTTGCTACTTTTCACAAGTTGGCGCAAGTTGGCATTTATTGCATAGTGCCAATATTGGTTGTATATAACGCATCAATATTGTACCGTTCTAAGATTTCCCAGATTGACCCAATCTCGGTTCTCAATGTGGGACCAATATTGATTTTCCACATAATTGCTAAACTTTATTAGAAAAAAATGATGTAATGAATTCAATATTCAGCCAATATTGGCGCAATTAAATATTTATTATATAGTGCCAATATTGTTTGTATATAATGTACCAATATTACACGCTCTAATATTTTCTAGATTGGTCCAATCTTAGTTCTTAATGTAGGACCAATATTGTTTTTCCACGTAATTACTACATTTTATAAGAAAAACGTGGTGCAATGAATTCAATATTATGCCAATATTGGCGCAATTTAACATTTATTATATAGTGCCACTATTGGTTGTATGTAACGCACCAATATTGTACCGCTTTAATCTTTCCTAGATTGATACAATCTCGGTTCTCAATATGGGACCAATATTGTTTTTCCACGTAATTACTATAAATTTTATAAGAAAAACATATGGTATAATAAATTCAATATTCAGCCAATATTGGCGCAATTTAATATTTATTATATAGTGCCCATATTGCTTGTATTGTACCAATATTACACGCTCTAACATTTTCTAGATTGATCCAATCTTAGTTCTTAATGTGTAGGACCAATATTGTTTTTCCACGTAATTACTACATTTTATAAGAAAAACGTGGTGTAATGAATTCAATATTATGCCAATATTGGCGCAATTTAACATTGGTTACATAGTGCCAATATTGGATGTACGTATAACGATATAATGCACAGTGGCGGATTTCCAGTCTTGGCCGCCCTAGGCCATGTAGTACCAGCCGCCCCTTTCTCAGCTTCCATGATTTTATTTAAAATTGCTCCCTAAGTCCCAACACTCCCAACCAATATAATTTTTAAGAATACAAATTTTATTTAGATATACAAAATGAACACGTATAGTACTTACTACTTACCTAATAAAAGAAAACAAAACATATTTCAACGAAAACGGAAAACTACAAATATACAAACAACATTCTGCTGTTGACATCATAGCACTCTTCAATTACTTATCAATCAAATCAAAAACAAAACTAAAAACGCACGTAAAATTCTTAGGAACGCATGAAATACAGTCGGAATCAACAATTAGTACAAGGTAGCAGCGCGCGTAGGTATAAATTCATAATAGTATATTAAAGTATAAGTGGATAAACAGGTCTTTAAAACACGCGCGAGTTTTCAAGCACGACGGCGCAGCCGAGTGCTTGAAATAGAGCAAGTGTTTTAAAGACCATTTATCCACGAATACTTTACGCTATTTTTTTTTTATTGGTTTACTTTGAATTTAAACACGCTGGGGCGTGGTTTAAAAGGCTAAAATAGGACACC
Organism: Pyrocoelia pectoralis; assembly: GCA_036250285.1. NCBI lineage: Eukaryota > Metazoa > Arthropoda > Insecta > Coleoptera > Lampyridae > Pyrocoelia > Pyrocoelia pectoralis. Next base: position 15,409,428 of record CM070075.1, read on the forward strand.
AATAAAAAAAACTATTTTAAAAATCCAATTATTCAAGTGATAGCGATTCGAATTTCGAATACCTTGTAAAACTAAGAAAGTGACAATGCCGAATCGCCGGAAGCGGAACGTTTATCAAATTAAAACGCTAGTATAGTATTACATACTAGCAAGCAGTACACGTATCAGTAATCTGATTCCGACAGAAGATTATTTTTTGTTTACAGTACAGGACTGCATGCCGAACTAGTCAGCGTTTTTTGCACACAATGTTTTATTTTCTTCGGGTCGTTTCTTGTTATCATTCATTCTTATTCATCGGTGTATTTTTTGCCCACTATTATTGGCCGCCCTTAATATATGGCCGCCCTAGGCCCGGGCCTAGTGGGTCTTATGGGAAATCCGCCACTGATAATGCACCAATATTGTACCCGTCTAACATTCCTAGATTGGCTAGATTAATCCAATCTCGGTTCACAGTGTTGGGTTAATATTGTTTTCCCACATAATTGCAAAATTTCATAATGTACATACACGTCACTTATGAGATGTCATTATGACGTCTGATATGAGTGAGTAATAGATTTTATTGATATTGATAATTTTCTTTCTCACCAAGTTGGCAATTGACTCAATGAACTCTACTGGAGTTCACTGAGTTCACTTCACAGTTATTGTCATTTCTTAAATTTCGGTTTTTTCCAAAGCTTTTTGCGTAAAAACTATCAGTTACGTTAGTCGTACCTAATTATTCAATAGTAGATGTACTCTCTTATAGAATTTATAGATGATGATGGCTTATCATTTATGAATTCCCGGTGACTAACATTTCTTTTATGTATTTTTTCAAACATAATTTAAACTATTAATATAACGCGAAACAGCGCCAAGTTATGAAGAATGAAATGAGAAGTACGTATGTGTCACATCAGCGTAGCGGTAGAATGTCGGCCTTCGGAACCGGAACCCATCCGATAAAGGTTCGAATCCGGTTAAGGGAAACTTTCAAGCAAGTATAATTACTTACCCAGTGAACTCTATACATACAGAGTTCACTGTACTTACCCTACTAAAATCGTCAACTTTCAGTTCAGGTAAAAACGGGTTGGTTCAAAAATTAAGTTAAATAATTACAATTACAGTTCTACGTAAAAATGTAGTTTTTCCCTTTTTTTGTACGGATGCTTAAATAATTGTTTGCATTGATAATTGCATTATGCATATACTTGGGTGACGACCTATAACGGTCGTAACTAACGTTCTAAAAGTCTTAAAGTGACGTAAAAATATGGTATTTATATTGCAAATCAATATTAAACCAATATTAATATCAACATTGTACCTATATTTATGGACAATATTGTACCTACCAAGTCTCAGAAATATTGCATTGTGATCGTTTTCAATACAGTACCAACATTGTATTGCAATATTGCGCCATTATTATTCATTGTTGCATTTCCAAGATTGGTCCATTATTGGGCTACTATATCGCGCCAATAAATGACAATATTCAACCAATATCGGTTCAACATTGCATTGCTCCTTGGGGTAACACACCCCACAAGATAATAAATTATCATTGTCTCCTGTACCGAAGTACTTGGGTTGGTTTCCTTGTAGCGTATTTGTACACTATTTGACAATTATTAGTACAAGGCGATCAAAAAAACAAGAATAAAAATTAAATTAAGAAAATCCCTAAAAGTCGATTTTTCAACTGGAAGTTTTTATAATTTTATCATATCAAGCATTAAAAATAGGGGTAGTTTTGTATAAGGGTTATCTACACCGATAATTAACAATTTAACATGTCTTTAATCATAGAACAATTATTCTCTATGCTTTAATGTAGGAATGCTATTCTGCTTCTGCGGCCTGTTAGAAGTTTTTTGAAGCTGCTCCCAGTCTAGCCGATGTAACTGGCGGGGTAATAAACACCTAAACGAGATATCAGGTCAAGGGAGATCTTTTGTATTAACAATTCAAATTGTCTTTAGACGGAAAGGTTATAGAAATTTCAAATTTGTTGAAAAGGTTCTTAAAGAAATAAGATTCCGCACAAATAGTGTTGCTTCCTTTAATTTTATTTTCAGAATTGGGAGATAAAACAAAATAATTCAAAATAAGGTTATTATCTCGGAAACTATTACCTTTAGATATAGGACATATTTAACAAAAATTAAAGCTAACTTAAAAAGCAGTTCATTCATGAAAAAATATACAGTGTTCTATTTAAAATAGTCGACTTTTAGCAGTTCTTCTGTGGTCGTTAGAAAATTCAGTACGTCCCTTTTGCAACAAATTTCGTTCAAAATCAGCATATCGAGAAATAAAACGCTCTTTTGTTTATAATAATCTCTCAAATGTTGTTGCTCTGTTGCCAATGATTGAATAGTTATGATTTTTTTACTGATTGTTGATTTCGGCGACAATTTTTAAAAAACATTTATTTTCTCTTAAATTAAACAAAATTGATCTAGAATCGAATATGGGTTTCAAAAATATAAAAATCTATAGGGTGTTCCATTTAAAATAATCGAGTACGATCCTGTACAGACGAAACCGAGAACAGTGCGGGCCTGAAAATATTTTTAGGTTGTAAACAAGGAACATCTGAATAAGAAATGTCTCTTGACCTTTTGTCCTAAAATTAATATTAAAGGTAGTATCGAAGAACGATGGACAAGTGGGCAACCCTGTATAATAAAAAAGGATTTTATCAAAGTAGGCCGATCATTCTGAAAATTTGTATAACACCATAACTTTTGATTCTGAACAACTGTTCTTAGTGAGACTTTGGCGTACTATGAACGGAAACGGTACTTTACCTGAAACGAAATTGACAAATAACGGATTTTTGGTCAACTGTAAAGGCCTACTTGATTTTAACAAATCGAAAGTAAACTAAAAATAGGTTTCAGACCAAGCAGGGCGGCATCTCAAAATAGGAAATTCCAATCCGAAAATTTTTGGTCCATCTCACCTATTGTGAACTCAATCCGGGGACATACTGTATATTGTGCTATACTTATTTTTTGAAAAAGTGTTAAAAAATGACTGTAACGCTCGATACTCAGCAACTATTAAAGTTATCGAAATGCGGTTTTCGCCAATCGATTGCATTCGGGCCAAGGGCGAAAATGCTAATATTACCTTTGATTGGGTCACTTCCGGTATAAGCTAAAATGGCGGCACTCATTTTTTTATAAGATAAAATTGCAGTTTTTTCATGTAGTTTAAGAGTATTTTGTTTTTAATTCTTATTTAATTTTTAATTTTTATTGTGCTATATTTATTTTTTGAAAAATGTGTGATTAGGAACGAAGTCTCATGGCAACTTGCCAGAATTTTTTTATAAGATAAAGTTTCAGTTTTTCATGTAGCTTAAGAGTATTTCTTCTGAATTCAGGAATTTTGCAATACTTATTTTTTGATAAAAGTGTTAATACGAGGGAAGTCTCGTGTCAATACATGCCAGAACTTTTTGTAGCTGCAGAACGAACGTGAATTGAATTAATTAGTGGTACTGGTCGTAGATGTAATTTTTATTTCTGAAAGATTGACAGCAAGAGCGTCTTGCACCTACCGTATTTTTTTTATGCGATGTGGGAAAGTACTCTCTTCCTGTCTGGTTGATGATTCTACCACTAAACACGAAACCAAGCATTATAAGAAAATTTCATTTCTTGGATTCTTTAAACATATGTTATTAGTATTACTGATGCGCGCTAACAGTAACTTGAGAAGGACAAGTCATCACATCTCATTAAACCAAAGCTGATCTGGCTGATCATAGATTACAAATTATGAATGTACAGCTGGAAAAGGCTTTAGTTACATTGTAACACGTGGTAACACTATTAGTGTTTTATTTTCATTCTGCAGCCGTAATTGTGTAATCGCGTGTCATCATGCATTCTACATTTTATGTTTCTCTTATCTCTTTTATCAACTGTTTCTATTTAACAAATAAAACGACAAGCTTTTACAATCATAAAATAGATTAAAGAAGTTCATTTTGTGCACTCAACTGTAAAAAAAAAAGAAAAACATTACTTAGACGTAAGTTACGGATATCAACCATTTATGGTTCATTAACTAATCAATATAATGCTAAATAAAAGATGTAAGTTCAATGTTCTTTGAATTTAATGGCGCCTTATCTCATTATAAAGTCAATGGAGTATTTTGGTAGAGAGCTTCCGCAGACCGTTGTCGTAATCGTCCTATATAACATTAAAAGATTCTTGCAGTTCATTGAAATTTGTACAGCTGACTAACTTCACACTTCAGTAAATTACAAAAGTAGCCCTATCCAAACGAAAAGAAGTTCTAAAAAAGGCAATTTGCGATACATTTTTTGCTTTTGTTCCATATAAATTCGGACAAACCATAAAAATCTTTTGTTATATAAGCACTCAACTTCAAACGCATTTAGTAAGACAGCTGACAAAAACAGGTTACTGAGGAGAAATGTGATTTTTTTATAGTCCGTATCCGTACTAAACCCAGTTTGCCATTAATTGTTATAATAATATATTTTAATTGCATTTATAGCGGGAAAGAATAATATAAATGTGATATAGTAAAATGAGACTCAGTTAAGTTGAACTGCAAGCGATTTGTAAAATGATTCCGTTTCCATTATTTGAACTATAATGAGGGTATTGATTTTAGAAAAAAGTCATTGTCTGAGGAAGTTTTTAACGTTTTGCTCATACTTGACTGACTGAATCGTGATTATATCCACATAATATAACATAAGTAAAATCGACTGCCGTTGCAGATGATTAGAATCTATGCCATTTTACATAACGATGTAGCATGTAAATTATATGCTTCATTAATATTTGATTGTTTATCATTCAGGAAACAAATGAAAATGAAAACAATTACATTAATTATTTGTTTATCATTATACTTAATCTGCCACAAAGTCCATTTCACTTAATAAATTACTGTATTATACGAAGACATTTTCCTAAATTCCCCGTCAAATAGGATATTAATGACGACATTTCCCTATTTTCTTTGTGAAGTTTAGTCAATAATTAACTATCCCTTTCCACAGTGTCGTTAATGAGGTTAGACGTTAGAAATGTCTTTTCCCCAAACAGCATCTTTGCATGTGAAAGTAGCTGGCAATGCGTTCATGCTCCGTTAACCTTATATACGTTCAAAATTTAGTTAGCAGATTTGCTTTTCCTTTAATTTATGGACTTTACTCATTTCATGTTGGTTTGATACGTGTGATATTATCAATTGGCTACACATATAGCAAGAACAAAGGTAAGTATAAACGATAACTCACCAGTGCAGGTTTTACATGTCATTTAGTAGTACGCACTAAGTACCATTGGGCTCCCCACCATCACCACCCACCCTCACAACAATTTGCATACATAGCAAAACTTCGAATTTGATACAAGTCATTCTATTTTTTTCTCTACCTGCGTTGCTTTTGAGACGATAAAAATTCAGACTAATACAATTTAAACAGCTTCATAAGATGAAGGCGGCAAGTCTGAATTCTCGAGAAGCTTATGCAATACAATAAATACGGCGCATCTGTCTTTATTTATGGTTGGTACGAGTACAAACAACACCGCACGTAAACGAAGTGTAGCCCCGGAAATTATGCCAATAAAAATTTAATTCCATAATTGGAACGTTTCACATTATTGTTAACTTGCTGGAAAATAAAACTTACATTTTGCAATTTTTTTTAAATACGTTTTTAGAAATTTAAGAGGAATGTTTACGAAAATACAAATATTAGTGCCGTAACATCCGGGTCCCATGCATCACAGGCCCGGGTTCCGCAGGGCTGATAGTTACGCCCTTGATTCACAAACCTCCCTTGTGTCGCCATAATTAAGTACAAAGGTTATTTACTTAGAAAGGGACGAGGAAATGTTCAATCTGCAATAAACAATTTTAAAATATATGATCAGTAATAAATTTTAGTCTGAATATTAATTATAAATGCTATAGTACCTGTAATTAATAAACTTAAAACTTTAGATTTGTCCGAGCCCTAGGCACTGCCTGAGCCCTACGCACATTAGCGTAATGTATAAACCGGCGCTTTAACTCACATTAAGTATCAATGAAATTGCTTAGTATCTTTAGTAATCACTTATCATCGTTTCTATCTCTTTGTTATTTATTATTTTTCCTATCATTTCCTGTGGGGTACGAATAATCCTACCTCAGGCGTGTTGTAAAACGTGACTAATCAATGGGCGCAGTGGAGTGGAAGTGGTATGTGTGCATGAATGCCGATTATAACTTGTTAAACTCGAATTTGACTTTACAATATGTTTCTGTAGAAATCTAAGGGGCTGTGTAGGTATTGGAATTAAGTCTGCTTTGGAATCTGCTACTGGGCGTTTAAGCTTGTTTAGATTTGTTTTTTAGGCTACCGCAACACGAAGGTAATGTTATTTCCTCCGCCGTCATTTATTGTGGTTACACTGCATTGAATGATCGGGTGTGGGGAATATGAGTGATATATTTTAAAATTGTTTTTTAAAGCCGAGGTTCCCGCTGATAGACATTAGATAAATCGTGCTACATTGTTAGCTTGCCAGCAATCCAGTGTCAACCGAAGAGAGGTTGCTGCCTGGAAATGGTTTTCGCCAATCGATTACATTATGACAAGTTTAAATTGTACCAATCTTCGTTGATGAACTCTGTAACGCAGGTGGATAATTGTATATTTAAATTAAATGGGAAAGTTATAGAAATAGAGGCATGTTTCGAAACCTGACTGATTTCATTATAAAGCTTACAATAGATTAGGGATGATTACATGTAATGATGGCTAAAAAACGATAGCTTAAAACGTGGTGAAGCAAACCCACTCACCTGAAGGGAAAAATTATAAATTAATGAGACGAAAACTATACATATCGATGATCACTACACTAACAATATAATAATTTGAAAAATTTGGTGTCGGAAGGGCCAAAATTACGTTGATTAAACATATTACTTGAAAAAATGTTTACAAATTGAAGTTTGATCACCAACGGTCTCACAAGTTATTAAACTAGAAAATAGATGGCAGCACTCCATAACTGAAAATAACCGTTACAAAGAATGAATACAGGGTGGATACAAAATTTAAATAAACATATGACTGATCAAGTCATTACGAAGGTCAGTGATCTCATTAACCAAATCAGCGTTGTTCTTCTGTCTAGTGATTTCAACGGATTCTAACACAATAAGGAGGTAACCTTTATTACAAAAATGTAGTATATCACAATCCAATTTGGGATCAAAGGTTAAAATATGTTCAGAAAGCGGGATTGTTGATCAATATTGTTATATTTAATAGAATGACAATGTTCTTTAAACCGAGTGGCGAACAATCTCCCAGTCTGACCTATGTAAAAGATGAACAAGAGCGGCACTCTAATTTATATATACCTGATTTATCTAATTCATGATGATGTCTTTGTTTTTGAATAAAGAGGTGCGCAACATATTCCTGTTGGGAGATGAAATTTGAATATTGTATTTTTTGAAAATATTCTTAATCTGGTAGTATGACACATTATGGAAAATGAACGATAACAGAAATTGTGATCCTGCATTTTGTACGGGGTTAACAAAGTATAATTGATCGAACGTCTGATTTTTGTTGCAAGTAAGTTAATTAGTTGTATGGAACAACCTTTGAAAGGATGAGTGGAATCAAAAGGGATGGGAGTATCTATGGTGGTGGGTTTACGGTAAATGCTAAAATCAATATTGTGATGGCTTTTATGTAACAAAATGTCAAGAAACGGTAATTGGTTGTTATTTTCTTTTTCAGAGATAAATTGAATATTAGGGTGAATTTGGTTGAGATAAAGCAAAAATGAATTAATATTCTGATCTGTGTGAATACAAATGATATCATCGACATACCGATTCCACAAAATAATATTGTCTTTAAAAAACTCAGATTTAGTAATCTGAGCAGTTTCAAGGTAATTCTAAATTTATTTATTTTTCATTCGATACTATTATTGATAGTTGTGAAAGTTTGTGATTAGAGACTGATATAAATAACATTTACTGTAAAAGTTAATTTAGTACATACTTGACAAAGCTACAGTGTTAGCGAAATATACATTTAAAATAAAAAAATAATAATTTTATATAAATAATTTTGGAGATTAATACTTGGTATTTCAAGTGTTTGTTGAAAATTTTAAAAAACAAAACATGCACTTTATTTTCGGATGGATTCAATTTTAGTCATAATGTTACCCCTAACGTAACATATTATTTTACATTTGAAAAAAGCCGTTGCTAATTTTAACATTAAAATTCACAGTTAACCTACTTCTGAGTTTAATTTATTTTATTTGTCATACCTATGTAGCAAGATTAGTTCTTTTTCAGTATCTCTTACACTAAAGTTGCGCTTACTAATTCTCCTTACAATGACAGAATGTTTGATTTTTACAATATTGCAGTCGAAAAGTTGTAAGTTAAGGAATGATATTAAATTTGGTCCATAAAAAAAATAAAACTGATTGTTATTAATTAAATTCACAAAGTTATTAATTAGTAATTGTTTTAAGGTATATAGTTCTTTCGCAACATTAAACCAGCTCTTTCGAGTCACTCAGATTCAACGGTTGATGATGCATTAATTTCTCCAAGACACTGAAAGAATATTCAATTATCTTTATTTTAACACTTGTGTTCATTCATAAAATTCTATTTCATTGCAGGGAATACAGCAATACAAAGATATTTAGTATTTAACACGGCAATACATGAATACATCATTTAACCATAAGTTCTTTAATGTACCTAACATGAATTTTTATGATTTATGAAGGATGCCGTCTCAGCGATTTTATTACTTTGAAGAAGTAAAAACTGATTGTAGCCCACAATCTGTTTTCAAATATGATTGACAGTCACGAAAACGTAAAAATTATGAAACAGGACTTAAAAAGCGCGCATAATTTCCAACATTCCTATGAAAAAAAGCTAAATGGAACAGACAAGTCAACGCTGCAAACATTTGGATCGTAATACCAAAAACCGCCTTTCATAATGTAATTTTTAATCAATATTATGAAAATACCTGAAAAAGTGTTTTATTGATTAATTAACTTGTTCATTCTGTTGCGGTTTAGTCTTCCCGTTAGCAAATTAACAATCGATTTTTCCATTGTTCGATTCGACTGAAAACGTTAATTGATTGAATCACATATTAAAGTAATGTGAACTTAATGATCTTCAAAGTAACTTTTATTACAAAAATTTTACAATTTATTGTATCTTCAAACGTTGGCGACTTTTATTTGAAAACGAATTATTACTACGTCAGTTTTTTATTACTCAAAAGCACATTCTGAATATCACAAGCAACCTAAAGGTTTAATTTGAGTTACAACAGCAAAAGCATTTCTCATAAACAGTAATAGTCATAACAATAGTAATGTTTAGAAGCAAAAATCGACGGAAAGTTAATGAAATTGAAAGAGGTCAATAAATGCCGTAGGTACAATGAATTCGGGTTTATACAAAATGCATATACGAAGTTGTCTTCAGTTTCCGAAAACAATACAGAGCAGATGTTTTTACATACGAAAATTTAACTATGGTCAGAAAACTTTGCCCTCACTCCAAATTTAATGATACAAAAACAATGCAATTTACAGTTGATACTTTGGGAAAATCGCTATTTATTATACTTCGAACTTATACAGGGTGTCTCACGGTGACCACCCATTAGAAGAGACTACTTTAGATCTGAATTTTGAAAATTTGAGGAATATGATTTTCGGACATGGCTTCCTCAAATAAAATAATTGCGTCTTCGTAGCACTTCCCGTTTTTCGACTTCACGTGTAGGTCCAATAAGATCGCTCACAAGACTATACATATGTATACACTTATACATGCGGCTGGTATTAAGTAATCTAATGAAAGACAAATTGACCCATTTTGGAAAAAGATTAATAAACGAGTAACTCAAAGGGATTGTTTTCGGTATTTTCAGTGTTGTTTAATTTAATTCAATGGCCACAAGAGTTCCAGTTCGTCCACAACAAGCATTATATTATTTGTCTATATGTATTTTCATGAATTCAGTTTTTGAAAACAACTTCATTCTTTCTTCAGATAAATACGAACTTAATAATTTTTACGTAATAGCACAAAATAATATCTTCCCTTTCCCCATTAAAAATAATACCATGATAAAGGAAACGGAAAATGTTTTTTTTTTTCATTTGAAGATCGATCTTAATTGTAATCCCCTATTTATACCTTTGCTTTTTTCCAATTACTTCCGTTTCTACCGCAGTCTGAACTTGATTGGTATGTTTTCCTTTCATTGATATTTTTTTCTATTGCTAAATATCATGTTTTGCAATATCACTCTTTGAATTCTACTCGCATTTCCAACTACATTATGTTTCATAATTTAATTCACTAATATTCCATTTAATTTAACCTGTTTGTTTATTTATTCATTATTATATTCACTAAACCCAATAATAGGTACGCAGGACTTCTTATTTTACGATCGTAACTTAAACAAATATAGTACTGCGCATTTGTTTCGTAACTCAGAAAAACACAATTATCTCCGCAACGGATTTATTTAATAACAAAATACAAGTGTGCGCATTAGGGGAGGTCTTTACGCAACGTCTAGCTAGGGATTAAAAGCGCTCTGGTATGCCCCTTATTAGTCAATCAGCCTTGTTCATGAAACCACTGTTGTGGCGTTTGGGACCTCGCATTGTCCTGCATTAGCCTGTAGCCGACAGGGTACAAAGTGCTTGCAGTGTCTAACAAATGACCGTTCAGTATGGAGCAGTAGATGTCAGAGTTGACACTACCTGCGACGCTAGTGTTGTTGCGCCCCTTGCTGAAATACCGCCCCAGACCATAACTCTTTGAGAGAACTGGGACACTTCAACGTTGATCCGTCCTTTACTGAGCACTTTTAACGTGTTTCTCCTCCAAGTATCACATGGCCTCATTTGGAGAATTTTTGGGAGAATTCAACACTTTGTTCTTTTTGCAAGGGTGTCATCGTGGGGACCTTTCTCGGTTTACGCAAACGGTAGCCTTGTCGATGCAGTGCTGGTTGGGCAGTATCGCTGGATATATATCTGCCATTAAGCCCATTAAAATGACCCGCAATCTTCTGAAATCCCAGTTTTGGGTTATGTCTGGCAATAGCACTTAAGGAGCGTAAGTTGTAGCTCTGCACCAATCGTTTATGTAGATTGGATAAAAGCCTTCAATCATAGAGTTTCCATAGCAACAGTTGGCAAAAAATGTCCGTTCTAACGGCTTCCTCTCTTTGCACTTCAAAAGATACTGTAGACGATGGTATCTTTTTCCATTTCGTTTTATCAAAGTTTCACAGTTGTAGCATTACAAGCAAGTGTTCCGTATCACATGAAAGTGAATATAATTTCATACGCTATTTAAGATGAGTGTAACTTTGCAAACGTTGACGTGTAATTCATGCACAAAACATTAATGTGTAAGGTAGACAAACAAAATTTGTTAGATGAACAGTTCTGGAATTCGGAATGTGTGTGTTTCAGAATTAAAATTAAAGAAATAATTATGATAATCAAGATAATGCTTACATTTTAGAGGAATAATAACGGAAAAATAAAAGTTCCTTCGTTCACTTAGAGATTTGAAACAATATGAACTGACCAGATAATGTTAAAACACTTAAAATAAGTTGAAAAGTTATTTACTTTAAATTACACGCGCCACAATTAAATGTGCCACAAGTTGAAGTTTTACAGAACCAACTGTAGTAGAGAATTGTGCTTTTTTATGTACAATAGAAAACTATAGCAGACTAGATTTGAATTGCAAATAAAATAGAGTTGACCTCAACAAGCTGAAAAATGTTGATTTTATAACTTTTGTAAAATTGAAAGGATGTGCTGTTTCTTGGAAAGTTGAAGTACAGTCTATCTAGAAAATATACACCAATTCTCATTTGGATAATGATACTGAAATATTTCAACATACATAAGTATAAAATATTTCTAAAAAATTTTATATGAATGGTGTAAAAGTATATTTTAACGGTGTCACATTCGGTGTGCAAACTCTTGTTCAGTGATTGTAAGTGTATACTCTATAAATTTATCAGGTTGGAAAAATTTAATATGTGATGATTCAAACCGAGCTTTCAAGTGAAAATTACTTCTAAATCTCTGAAACTGTAAACTGTTTGTCTTGCAACGTTAATCAATCAATTCCAATTATCTGTTCAAGACAATCAAAGCAAAACGTCATTTCTTGTAAATGTTACTAATTAGTAGAAAACTTTCTCCGTTCTCACAATTCTTTACATGTCATAAACATCCGTTTCAGATACCTTCATTTCTAATCGATTGAATAACTATCATTCTGTTAGACATCTGTCACTTTAGGAAACATACCGCTTAATAATTCCCTTCCATTTATCAAATTCTGAAAATATGTAGATTTTCATCAACATTTTCTCTAAGGAATTCTTAAAGTTGATTCGTAAAATAAATTATGTGGGAGGTATGTATTTCATTTAAGTTCGTATATATTTTACTTTTTTACGTGCTTAAACTTTGTTTTCATCAACTTTTCTATACAAACCTCTCAAAGTAAGCAATTTATTCATGAACTAGAATAAGATTCTTTCAAAATAGTCACTAATCTAAAGTTGATTACAAACTTACTTTAAATATGGATTACTGCTGTCGATTCTGTAAGATCCTTTTGGGGTTTTCGAAGCAAATACTCTATTAAAAAAAAACTTTACTGAAATACTGATGGTTTTTGTATTAAAATCTTCCCAAGTTTCTCGTATAATTAATTTTACCTTGGAAAAAAGAACATCCTTAAGAGTCTTCAGAATTTCTTTCTGTTCAGTTTGCGATAGCTATTGATTTAATAAGAATTGGTGAATCAAAAAAGGTTTAGCAGACCGATTAGTTCAGTCGGATTAAAAATAAGGTTATTGAGGTTGAGACATTAGTATCGGAGTTTCTTATTCAAAAATTTAAATAAAGCGAAAATGTTTTATTTTCAATCGAAAGTAGGTATAACCTCCAAATAATTTTGAAATAGAAGTGCGACGATAATAGAGTATTGCTTATTAGAGAATAACTGAGTTTGTACCGACAGGGGAGAGGTAGTGAACCTGATATTGCGTATAAGATAAGGTAACATACAAACCTTGAAGAACTGAAGCCTTAGAACAATCTCCGTGAAGGACAGAACATTATTTTATATCTTTATCGTTCATTGTCTGTATGCACATTGTAGATATTAAAATGAATTTTAATTATGAGAGATATGCAAAAAAAGGTACAAGTGATATCAAAAACCTATAACTTTACTCCATACGTTTTCATCAAGAATCCGAAATTAAAATTTCACAATTGAAAAAAATTTCGAACGCATTTATACATTATACATACCTACACACATACACAAATAGGAACATGGCGATTGCACTAACCAACGGAGTTCATTGATCACTGCATCGTAAGATTAAGGAGAACTCACGCCCGACCGAATGTTACTCCAACACTGAGTAAGGGAAATAATGAATATAATCATTAATCATAATGATTGAAACGTCAAAACTATAATTGACAATAAGCAACACAATGAATGCATCCAGAACCAAAGAAGGACTGACCATTCGGTAGATTGGGGAATCGCTCAATGGCCTGTGTCATTTTTGGCTAATGGGCGTTCTATAAGGCTTTGTAAACGGCGATGTCAACCATAATAATTTTTTATTAACTTCAGCAACTTTTAAATTTCAACAATTCATTGAATTTGTTTAAACAGTGTTTTGCAATGATGGAATTAGCCATAGAAATTTTAGGGAACAGTTTTAGTAATAAACTTATATTATATTATATTCTTCTGCAACTTATATATTTTTATAAACAGACTTAGCGATGCGCACCAACCTTCATCCACTACAAAGGTCCAGTTCTTTTGTTCCATATTTTTAATAATAATAAAGTAAATTTATTTCAGTACCAATTACATTAATTAATTTGATAAACCCACACAAAGTACTGAAACCCCAAGGTCCAGTTCAGTACAAAACTGCTTTTCAACTGGGCCTTGAATCATAAATAACTAATTAATACATTAATACACATAATAAATAAAGAATAAAGAGAAATTAATAATACATTAAGAACACGCGTGATAACTCTGCAATCGACCTGAGATTGAGTGATTAGTAATAAGTATAGGAGTAAGAAGAGGTGACGGCCCCCATATACATACAGTTCACTGATTTTGAAAAGACTTTTAAAGTAATGTGCTCGAAACAGTTTATGGGGTAGATTTTTGAGTTCCGGCGATAATTGATTATATATTGTACTTACGTTATATTGAAAAGATCTTTCAAACAATGCGGTTTTATGCTGTGGAGGTGTTATTAAGCCTCTGAACCTAAGATTTAGATTGTGTATATCTGTACGGAATTTAATTTTATTATACAAATATGGCGGTGATTTTTCCATTATTATTTTATGGTAAAAGCAAGTCAAATGTAACAACCGTCTATTTGCCATATTAAGCCATTTAGCATCAACCAACGTGTGGGTTATATGGTCATATTTACGTATTCCGTATATAAATCTCAGACACGTGTTTTGAACTCTGAATTCTCTGGGCCGAGTCGTAATCCATACAGGTAGCATATATTTCTGAACAAAACGTGAAATGTGATAGCACGAGCGCATCACACAATGAGATCTTTTGTGATTGTCCTAGATAGAGTCTGTGTGGGTATAGTAGCTTTAGACTCGAATATGCTCTTTGTATACATTTATTTATGTGACTTCGGTATCTGAAACTACCGAAGTCACATAAATAAATGTATACAAAGAGCATATTCGAGTCTAAAGCTACTATACCCCGCCCAAAAGGTTTGATTTATAATTTAATTCAGTAAGAACGCTTTCATGTAAATTAAATAATGGCAGGCGACATTGTGTCCAATTTTTGAAAATCTGCTACCAATAAGGTTGTAGGTACACCGTAGTGTTATTCTTTATTAGATTTATAAACGGGGGTATACGCGATTCTCGCGTTTTGCGTGCTTTGGGGGGAGGGGGTATCTGTGATTGTAGGTTGTAATAGCTTTTGTTTTAAAATATCACACCTTGTTGAGCTGGATTAGTTGCTTGAAAAAAGAAAAAAAATTTACATTTTTGTACCTTTTCAGATTTTTGACCCTGTAGGTATCTGTAATTTAGCAAGTTATTAAAGTAACTAAAATAAAGGATTACATTTACTTACATTTGACGTAAAAATCACAAAAATGGGTTAATATTTGGTAAAGATATACGAATTCGTTCCTACCTACTTATAGTAAATTTTTACCAATTATTTAAAAAAATGTAAAATGCAAACTTTTTGGAATAGATTTGAGACCAAAAATACATAATGGCCCTTTCACAATGTTAATTACGTCTTTGCACATAGTCTTTGCCCAAAAATTAACGAAAATATAACAAATTCCGTGTGAACTTCATAAGGATAGTTTAGAATGAATTTTGAATGTAAAAGAACTCAATTTGGGCACTGGCAACTTTTTGGGAATACGAATGGCCTTAGGGAGAATCTTTAACTATAGTAAAACTAAAAATACCATAAAACATAAAATGTACAAATAGAAGCTGGTCTTACGTTGCATAACATCTGTTTTATAGAAAGACCTTCTCTGCCTTAAACAGTTTCAAATTTTTGTTTATTTCACTAACTAAACTAACTAAATCATTTACACGTGTATGTACAGCAGTAAATATGGATTTTACTTCCTCTTAATTACAATATAAGTTGTATATTTAGAAGTATGTATAGTCAAAGTATAGGTATTCTCTTTGGTATAGTGATAGTGTAGTGATAGTGTAACGTAACAATACACTTGCCACCTACTTTCATCAATAGATATTAAGTTAAATATGTAGACAAAAACATTTTTCTCGGTGAAAACATTCGACTATATGTTACCTACGACATCGTCCATCGTTCAAAATCTCTAAATTTGAAATAAGCACACAAACATGTACATTTCGAAAGTCACCGAAAGAAGGTATCGGGACACAAATTAGTCTACGATGAATGCTGTTACTACTTTTTACATCATTTTAACCATGAAAATGTTAACGCGAGGCATAATAGAATCATTTTTCATCATTTGAATAACTTTTCAACTTGAAATAATTATATTTCCATGTTATCGAGAAAAAGTTTCCGATAAGTACTTGTCATTTTGAAAATTTTCGCGAAAATAATTTCTGCCATTGTTTTAATGTTCGAAATGGGTTAAGGACCTCGGACAGACAAACTATGCATGTTTACACAAAATTTTCACCCAAAAATAAGCACAAATAGCGAATTCTATTTTACACGTAATCTCCATAAGGAAACTTTCAACGTATTTTCTAAGTAAGGAAAATATATTTAGACACAAATACCGTTTGAATAAGATGACGGACTTTTATACTAAAATGTTTAAAACTTACTTTGAAAAAAATTAGTGCAGATATTTACGTGGTTTGCGGGGTATCTAATTGTAGCATTTAATTTGTAGGTTATAAATTTATAATAGCTTTGGTTTTAAAATATCACATCCGCATTCGTCAAGATTCGACGACTGTCGGAAAAGTGCACAGCAACACAAACATATACACACCTTTCGGTTATTATATAGTGATTAAACGAAATAGTGGTTTAAATATCCATTTTAGTATATTATACTAAAATGGATATTTAGAAAGAAACGTCTCATCAATTTAATCTTGTATTGAAAATCTTTAGAAATTACGGACATTTTCTCACATGACAGTTACTTATGAAATTCCACAAAGTAAGTTTAAAGAAAATTAATTATGTGAAATTAAGCACCTATTCCTATTGTCAATCTCAAACAAGATTAACCAATGACTGGAGATAAATAAAGATCAGACCATTGATGATCGATTAGAAAGGGTTTTCAAATTTGTAAAAGGAAGCAGTTCGAATATGGTGTTACAGTAGGTGTTTAGAACACCGTTCTTCAAAGTTTAAATGTGACTTTTATTGAAAGTAATGAAATGGTCATGTTTGCAGCATTTGATTCATTGCGTTTTGATAAATATTTGAAGCCAGAGACGTCTTTTCTCATTACATTAGTAATGTACTGCCACAATCTAATTCAGATGTTAAACCGTTTCAGTTACTTTTAGATTTTGCTGCAAAGTGGAAGAGATTAAAAGAAAAGTCAATTCGAATTATGGAAAACTTGATCAGACGAGCCTTAAATCTTTCCAACAATGCTGTTTTTTGCATTACATATTCTGGATGTAATACAACGTATTTTTTAGTGCATATAAATGTCTTTAGTATACAAACATTTTCTTACTTTTATCAGTCTCGTGTTATGGAAAAAGTTTTCAAAACTTAAAATTATAAAAAATGGACTACGAAACACTTTTCAGATATAATTTTGGATACATTTATGCTCACTCATTCATATTCATATTCATATATCTATTTGTAAATGCAATTGTAACAACAATTTATTTTACGTCACAGATGATATACGTAATTAAATAATAATAATATTAATAGTACATAACATACATATTTACATTATGTCAATAGTCAATTACAAACAAGACGAATAAATAACATTGATAGTGTCGATAAAAGGAACGCTTTAATTTTGTATTTAAATTGGGCAACATTTCTGGCACTTTTAATATTGTCTGGCAAGATGTTGCAAAACGTCAAAGACTGGTACTCCCCGAGGATGTCTTGTAGAATGAATCCAGGCGTAGTATTTTAAAATACTAAATATTAAACGAGAATATGAAGGACTTCTTCTTGAATTATTAATTTGCTTTACACGTTGTATAATAATTATTTGTTCAGTGGCGTAAACGGTTGATTTCTGATGATCCTAGAGGAAAAAATGCAAATCTGGGGATCCAACTCGGTTTTTTAACTTTGGAACCTTAAGAGGCGATTTCTGAGCAACAAATTAATCCAATTAAAAAATAAAATACGGTTGGGTAAGTAATGAAAGCTCTTCAAACTTAAGGGCCATGTAACCCCTCGTTGCTGTTTGTAGAAACGTTTACTTTGACCAGTTTAACGAGAGTACACATTTTTCTTGGAATACCCTGTATAAGCTTTTCATATTACTTCTGCACGGCGACATGCTACTCTTTGCTAAAGCGCTACACCAAAATATACATTTATTTAATTACAGCTTTATTTATGGGGCTTCTTGGACGTGTGATATTTTGCGCCGTTAAGGTTTACTAATTTATTCGAAAGTTTCAGTTTCATTTTCAACTCTTAATGAGAGAACTTTGACTATTGATTACAAAAATTTATAATTTTAGGCGTCGGGGTTGAAGTCATACGAATAATTGACCAAAGACAAGTATATATGGCACTTCTATTTTCGGAAACTTATTAACTACTTACTATCTATCTATTGTTTAAAATAACTTTTCAAATCTTACCGTAACTATGCATAGTATGAGAACCTTTCGATAAATATAAATAAAACACGAGAGCCCTTCAATAATTAAACAGGCAAACTTATATAATGAAGGAAGGCAACGTCTAATTCAAGGAACTGAAACTGTTGTTAGCTACAGTGCTTTCATAAATAATTGACCGCCATGTGACTGTAGGTGCTTAGGCAACTGTACTGTCAATTTGGATTGGAAGCCTTTACCACATCCTGCTTACATTTCCTCTTCGGATTTTTATTTATTTTGTCCTATGAAAGAAGCTTTCCGTGGCATCATGTTCAAGGACAACAAAGAGATAAAGATAAAAGCACAATACTGGACTCGCTATCAAGAAAAAGACTTCATCGCTGAGGTGAAAATGTCATCCTATTTTTTGATGCATTGATTAATGACATTATTTTATCATTATTAGTAAGTAATTAGCAGATCCGATAAATTTTCGTCTTTAAAAAAGCGACAAATTCATACGTTTTCTCAACTCTAATACGTCCAATGGAAATGCTGCAAACGTTTTGTTCGCTATAATTGGCGGGGGAAGATTTTGAGCTTCAAATATTTTAACAAGATGGCCACGCTTTGCAAATTATGAGGAACGAGAGAGCTATGCAAATATGAATCCGTCTCCTACTCCGTCAGATTCTTCATTGATGATTATGTAAAGAGTAAGTTTAGCAGTTTACAAATTGAAACCTTCGCCATTTGCAATACTAAACCCAGCAGTGTACGCGTGGTTCCAATTACTTTAGCTTTTATCATAGGCGTCATTCGGAGTGGCAAGGAGTGGCAGTTGCCACCCCAGAATTGAGGAGTCCAGTACAATTTGAAAATAAGTTAAAACTTAATTAATAGAAAGTTTAGATCTGGGCTCGCGTGTGGTGGAACAAATCTTATTTCCTAGATCATCAATGAATCTTAAAGCTTCTTCACATCAAGGACCCAAAGTTTCAACTGCTAAAGGCACGAAATAAAAATTCTGATTAATGACAGACTCATTATGGATTCAATTTTTAGATTATCCCAATTTGATTGTAAATTAGGAATAAGTGGTAACTCTAGGCCATCAGCTATCTATTTTTCAAAAAGCTTCAAAACTTAACAAATTTAAAGCCAGTTTTTAAAATTTTTCCCGGGGAGGACCTTTGGATTCCCCTTTCAACCCCAGGCCATCCGGTAAGTCTTGGCACCCCAGTTAAAAAGCCGAAATGATGCCCCTGGCTTTTATAATTTGTATTTTTTTGTTTCATGCTAATCTTTCGCCAGTAATACTACCCCAATAAGTTTGATTAACTCACTCTTTTGTTAATAAAATATTGTAATACGTTAGTAAATATTAATGCCTTATTAATATTATAATACTGAAATAATATACAAGTAAATGTTGCATTACGTGATTAAATATCTATTATTATATCATTACATTTGATAATAACAGAATAATATTGTAAGATATTTACATAAATTGGATGAATTAGTCTAACGTGACCTTAATCAAAGTCATGGTTGAACTGACATTTGCCCTAATAGGTTCATGGGCAATTATGATCCTAACTCTCATTAAGGTTATAATCAAGTAATATATTTAATGATACGATCAACCCCTAACACAACATTTTCCTCTATAACCGCGTTATATAGCACTCAAACTAACGTTGATTACTGAAACGCGTACAGATAACTGCAGACTTCATCACACACAAGCCATAATATTAACTTCGCTTCAACAGCTGTAATTCGAATGTTTCTACAGGAAACACTAAGATTGTACAATTACATTTACTTCCGAATGAGACGAAGTTTATTTGTTGGAAATTATAGCACACATGCAATGTAAGTTTCCTCCGTAAATCCTTTCATCATTAAAAAGTTGCAAGTTTTCCATTTGTAGGTCAGATTAGTGCACCTGCTACACTCTAAAATTCAACAGCTTCACTAGAACTTTGACAATACTTTGAAACGTCTTTTAATTGGTACATTCTTCACGTAATCCCGCAAACTTCATTTTAAAGTTTTTGAACATATTTTAAAATTAATACTCCTTAAGTAAACGTAAAAAGAACGTACCTATGTTCTATTCGATGAGATTCCGATAAATATTCGTCAGATAAAACGTGAAAATTGGAATTAGTGGATAATTTGAATTAATACCTTTACAGCACAGCATTATCCACGGAGAACGTAGAAATACTATAATGGAGAAATTTTACTTTTTCGCACACTTAGGAGATGGTCGTATGTACATATTTATTTCTTGATATACAAATTGTGTGCTGTACAAGTCATCTGTCTTAATCCCGTAAAAAAAGGACGTAGATGTCAACTCTCACGAAGTATTTTCAGAACCCTGCAGTGATGCGTCAATAAACAGAAACCAATATTGTGCACCAAACTAGATACGATGTTGTGACACATAGTGGGGTGTAGAGTTTATTATAATGTCTTTGTTTGTTAAGAATGACTGATCTTTTGTGTTTTGCCAGATATTGATTATTGTACTGTGATACGCTAAACAATTGCTCATTAAAATACTGGTGTTTCAGTTTGAATCGTTAAGTAGGTCTTGTTGTTACATTTATATAGAAATAAATAGGGCAATTAGGGTCTTCCGATACAAAAAAAATCGAAAGGGTGAGATCGGCCCATTGTTCAAGAATATTTTCACCCTTATTTCACAAGACCGACTTCATAAAAATGAAAAACAAAAACAGGGTCATGTAGAGAATGAAAATTACCTTTCAATAAAGGTATCACTCAATGAATCCCTCTTCCTATTTGAAAAATTTCATTGAGTGACTCTGGAAGGTAGGGGGATGAAGTGAGAGAAATGCAATGTATGTCATAACATGTCCCTTTTAATATCAAATGTGACGATTCTCGCCGTTTTTGGCTAAATAAATTATTCACAAAGATTTTTAGGGTGGACCGTTTTCCCGGATACACCCTGTATTTAGAAGCGCATGAAACAAACCTCTATTATTTTTTTCGAAGAAAAGTTCAAAATAAATGATGTGTATAAGCACATTATGAAGTAGCTATTGGGATGGAGTTTGCAAAAGGAATCCATTTCACAATTTTCGTTGTAGGCACGGCATACGATTGGTCGTTAATTATGAGTAAATTGGGAATAATCATTTCATTTTGTCTAAGCTGCCCAATTTCATTAGTCGTTTGTTACATATTTTAAAATATAAATTATTTGTCAAATTGACTGTGAAAGTTAGAGAAAACTAGCGTGTTCGCTTCCAATTGAAATATCAATGTTCAAAAGCCAATTGGTTTGTACGCTTTTCCTCTAGTTTTTTCATTTCTGTTTCAAACATTCAAGAATTAAATTTACAGTCGCCTTGACAGTAATCGAGTGTTACTTGGAATCACCTAACCAGAATTATAAAATTGTTAGTAGCTTTTAAATGAAACATTCAATTATTTCGGTGAGATAGGTACTTGCCTCACATTGCGTAATCACCAATATTTTTTCGATTTCAATATTTGATCAAGCAAATATATGAAATTCAATCTTATACATGATTTGGAAATGACGTTTCGTTCTCTTCTATATGTACATGGAACTGAATTAACAATATGACCAAATATAAAAATACATATTCGTCAGAAATAAATTTATTAGACCTATATGTAAAAATACTTATGATAAATAATAATTTAAAAAAAGACCTCAATTTTCATTTTCAACTAACTCCATCATTCGCTTGTCAATACAATTTTGCGTTCTTACAGCAGATTGTCCATACGAAGTGCCAGGAGGAATGTTTTTACAACTTTCAGTCGCAGCTACGGCAATCTCTTCTCCTATGAGGGACTCGTGGCCTAGTTTTCCACCAAAATACCTTCGGGGGAACTCTTGAATATTTTCGATAATATTATCGTAGTTGAAGGTACCGTCGGCGTTTTGAAATCCTCTCGCCTGCCAGTAACAATGTAGAAATTTGTTGAAATTGTGATCATCTTCCGGAAGTAATTTGGTGCTGTCGTCCGTTAAGATGGATTTAATGTGGTTTTTGTCAAGTGTCAATGTTTCAATACAGTTTATTTCTTCATCGCAAAATTTCCCTTCTTCCTTTAGAGGAACTGCATGAATCATCTACAAGAATTAAAATTTTAAATACGATATTAGATAAACTACATAATTACCTACTTTATATACACATGCGAATAGGCAGAGAACGAAAACTGGCTTCATCATGTTGGACGTTTTAGTGTTGGAGTATAACTGTTGCTTAAATTCCACGATCATAACATCTTATATACTACCTTTCTCTACTGATTAATAAAAGTACCGTATCCACAACCCATAGTTGTAAGTAAATAAATTCCGGTGATTCCCTTGTTACGTTCTTACGTATAGTAACATTTTTAGAAATGTAGATGGTGATAATTCTATTTAATGCGCTTGATAAGATAATAACCTTCACAACGAAGTTTGGTATGTAAACAATAACTAGAGTTGTTCAATAAGCATATTTAATTGAACGGTTTCTCCCTAAATTTACAAGCTACTTAAGTTACCAGGAAGCATCAGTCACTTCATCAATAATGATGTTTGTGTGTTATGACTCATGACATTTAAACTGTTGCCCAATTACATAGATTAATTATTATCAATAAAGTACGATTAATAATAATATAATTGTTTGGAATATCTTTTGGGTATATCTTTTGTCATAATTAGACAGATTTTCGATACTTAAATTTTTTTAGAATCCGCGTCATATGCGTGCTTTAATAGAAATTTGGGTGTTTTAGTAGAACTGGTATAATTTAATTTTACTAAGTTTGTATTACCGAGTTAATTCATATAAAAAATACTGTAGTTAACCTTAAATAAATTTTGAATTGACAATTTGAAAAGTAGTAGTTCCAATCTCTAAAAAATTCCCTTGATTTTTATAATGTCAAATATTTATTTAAAATTATTTGCAAAAGACGCAAATTCTAAAAAATAGTATAAAAAAACTCATTCATAAGGCTTTTATGGCACTCATCCTTAACCCTCCAGTACACGCGCTTAAAATGTACCGCCAGTACACGCAGTGTGGTGGATTCCACCGCAAACTCAAACCTTTGTTTATTGGTACTTTGACGATAGTCAGTTAATAAACCGTTAATTGTCTAAACCTCAAACAGTAAAGTTTTAATTTATTAAGTTTAAACATTATAAATTGTCAACAGAAATATGTTAAATTCAACAATAAAAAACTCTGCTGGCAAAAAATACTACTATCTACTACTAATCGTATTTATTCATCAGATTCATATTCATTTTGTTCCCCACTGCAATTTTTACACAATTTTGTGGTGTGTTCGACACAAATGTATAAATTACATGACGAACATTGGGATTTTGTAGCCCTGTTCTTATTGCGAGTGCAGAAATAGCATCTTCCAGTAATCTGGCTAAAAGCCGGTGTTGGAATTTGTTCAATTCCAAGTATTTCAGAAATACGTTTCTTGATGTATGTAGGAATAGTTGAATGTAACCGCGACTCCAAATGGCTCCGTATTAGTTGTTTACCTGAAAAAATTTTATGTTCAAGGTAATGCTTGGTTATGTCTGTATTCTCTTACCTAAGTACATCAAAAAATCTCTTCTATGTACTGCAGTTTTATTATTACGTTTATAAATTACATAGCTATTTACTGCTCCTATATTCATACAAGAATAAAAAATAGTTAGCGGCCACCTGCAACTAGTACGAGCCACTGAATACGTTGCCTTCATCTGATCAACGACATCTACCCCACATTTAGTGTGATTATAGAATTCAATCATTTCTGGCAAAGATGAAGCATGATCCACTTTGTCATCAAAATGCATACTCGATGCAAGAATTACAACTTTATTTTTTTTTTACTTATACGATAACAATGTCACAGGTTTAGTATACCCAAACATACTTGAACTCACTGGCCGTTGTTTACAATCCAAAAAAATAGGTGGTATTTCAACCTTATTTTTCCGTAAAGTGCCGACTGCAGTTAACTTTTTTTCTAGTAGTTGATGGATTAGCGGAATTGACGTAAACCAATTGTCAAATGTTATGTTACGGCCCGAATTCCAAATGGGTTTTGCGATAGTCACATTACTAGATCAATTGGTTTATTGCTTATTCTGTAAATCCCTTCTGGTTGTTGACCGCAATATATCTCGAGGTTATTTGTGTAATAACAGTTGGCATCTACTAGTGCAAATATTTTTAGGCCATATTTAGCGGGCTTTGAAGGTATGTACTGACGAAATACACATCGGCCTCTAAAAGGATCAAGCATTTCGTCTATCGTTACCAACTCGCTTACCGTATAATTGTCTTGGCATTTACTAACAAAGCTAGTAAAAAACTCTCTAATTGGCGCCAATCTATCTGTGTTTTTTCGGTCATTTCTTGTTGAAATATTATCAAATCTCAAAGCTTTTAGTAAAAATAAAAATCTATTTACCCCCATTGTCAGACGAAACAACTCTACTCCAGTGCCGTCTTTTGCCCAAAGCTGCCTTACGTTAGTATGGTTAGACCGCATTGTACCCGCAATATATAGTAGTCCCAACAGCGCTTTTATTTCAACTAAGGTTGTAGGACTGGCATCCCTGGGTCTTTGGTAATGTTCCATTATTTGCCGAATATAAATGTTCGTAAAAGTTGCAATGTCGGACAGCATATCCATTGTAAAAAAAGTCTCCCAAATCTCCAACTCATTCTTCAACCTTTTTGTAACAGTAGTTGGGCCCTCAAGAAACCGAACAATGTTTTGCACCGGTGTTTTCTGTTTCGCCAGAGGCATTTTGCACCACAAAGAGGTCCTATCTTTACCAACAAATGCTGGCACTGCACCTATACGGTTATTTGAATCGCGGAATATCGTCATCAGATATTTCGTCAGGATAATCATCAGGTTCTTCTACTTCTTGATCCGAAAAATGTTCATCGGATAATTCCAATTCAGTCTCTGATTCGGTGTATTTATCCAATGCCATTTGCACTAAACGTCGCCCTCGTATACCGGCCATTGTAAAAACAATCACTAAAGGTTAGTAAACTTATACACACCTAATTTAAATTCAAAAGTATAATTGTTTCTGAAGTCCTTTTTACAAAAAAACACTTAGTAACTAAAACTGAAAATCTATAACTTTCGCACACGCCTTATGGTGGATTACACCGCACTCAACTGAAAAGAGGTATTTTGCCAACTAACACGAGGTGACAATAATGACAAAATGTAGTAAACATATGCCCCAATGCATACTGGGAGCAATACCAACTTAACTTAATTACTGTTAAAATTTTCCTATACTCGTAAAAAAGTGCGGTGGATTCCACCAGGTAGCGTGTACTGAAGGGTTAAGAAAACTCGTGGCTGCGCCACTCGTTGTCTAAACTTTGATTCGTGCCATAAAACCTACCTTATGAAACTTGTTTTTTTAATATAGGTACTATTATTGAATGATTTGTAGGTTCCCTTATATGAAAAGGGTATGTTAACTAATTTATTTGTGAGTAACTTATTACATTGCTCGTTCGATATATAAAATGATATTTATTGTATTTTCAACACACTTTTTGCCTCTTTTTAGTAATTTTTTTGTTAATGTTGGACTTTTCCGATAAATATCTGAGAATACATCCAAATTACGACGAACCTTAGAAGGCGAATTATTATAAATTTTCATCAGTTCTACGCGATGTGATTATACATATAATTAAATTAAATTATGTAAGTCATGTAAGGTTAGGTTGAGTTTTCAATATTTACAAAAAACGTGCTGAGTAGAGCCCACTAAGTGAAGGGGTTGTACACCATAGTAAAAAGTATATAGCCATAGCTATTTAAAATATTCTATTACAACTTCGCCAACTAATAAAATGCAAATATTATATATTCTATACCCTGTTGTATAATGTCACGATTTTTACCTGCATATACGGGGCTAAAGTGGCTCATTTTTTCTCTAGGGAAATAATAATAATAATAATAATATTCAATGTTCAATTATTGAAAGTAGGTACAATTAGTAAATTTGCTACCATCATTATTGTTTGAAGAACCTCTATTGAATTTTCAGCAACAACTTCTGTTATTTTGGGCATCTCGGTTATTACAGAAGTCCAATCGAATGCAATATGGTAGAAGAGCAACTTGGCATTGCAGTATTAAAAGTGATTAGCGGCTTCCTGGCAATTTCATGACGAAAAGAAGAGGACTCGTCAACATAACTTTCAGCAATGGTGGGGGGAATTTCCACCCGCCATGCTTCTTTAATCTCAATAAGTTTCCACCCGACACGTTGCTGAAGGTCTGCAAAATCTATGCCCTCTGTGAACAATTTTGTCCTAAATGTGTTGCAACTAATTCGGGAATTTTATAAAGTGTATTCTTTCCTACGACTTGATTAATACATTTTCCGTTCCGATAAGCAGAAAAAAAATTGATTATCGCTGGGCATAGTTGGACGTAGAGTCATATCCTTTGTACAATATTTTAAGTAATTGCCAACAACCAACTTCATTATTTTTGGTTTCTTTTATTTTAACGGCGATAGACTCTTCCAATCCACCATCAATTTACTTAATTCTTGTGCTCTACATGCCCCTCCAATTCCAAATTTCAAAGTAACGTATGTAAAAATATTTCAATTATGTGAAAATACTTGTAAGTAATGTGTAACTTACGTTTGTATTCATCAGATACATCGCCTATTACTTTGATGTTGTGTCGTCGACAATCATTATTTTTAGCTATTATAGTACCTAATTACAATTTGGAGGGGTATAAAACAAAATAGTGTATTATACACGGGGGAATTTTCTTGGTGTATTAAAAATGTTTACACGCGTTTTCTACTAATTATAAAAGTACGTGAAATAACATTCTGAACCACAATATTTTTTACAGGGTGATCTTTCAATAATATATAAATCGGCTAAGACTGATTTTGCAAGCCGGCGCTGGAAATTGAATAAAATGATTATTATAACAATAGAAACATATGTAGTATTTGTTTTGAATTAATTTTTTAGAGTAAATGTTTCTTATTTAAAATTTATAAAATAATTTCACATATTTTGCCAGACTTTAAAATTTTATTAAATTTGATTTTTTATTAAGAACAGAATAATCGTGTGGGGAAAAAGTGAACCACATTACTTCTGTTGCCCATCTCTATACTTTCAGGGAACCATCAAAAGTTTTGCAAAATCCATACACAGGGTGCGTAAAATTCTAGAATCCAATTTTTAAAGACCTGGATTATCTAAATTTTGATCGCGTGTGATAATTAGGTAGGAATAGTATAACTTCCCACCAAAATCAAAATGAAAAAAAAATGAAATCAATCATACCAACATTAGCAAAGTTATGGCGTAAAGTAATTTTAGTCAAAACTCATAAATCAGTAATTAAATTATTAAGCAAGAGGAATATTCCCGTTAGGGGCCTCCATACGTGGTACGTCACAGTTCCTCATGACTCACCTTGTATATAAAAAAATCAAAGGCAAAGAATTAACCAACACAAATCAATATG
The DNA here is from genome assembly GCA_036250285.1 of Pyrocoelia pectoralis. NCBI lineage: Eukaryota > Metazoa > Arthropoda > Insecta > Coleoptera > Lampyridae > Pyrocoelia > Pyrocoelia pectoralis. The sequence continues at coordinate 15,437,495 of CM070075.1, forward strand.
CTTTCCTTATGTATTACAAAAAAAATTGATAGGCGACAGATATTTAGTTCCGGTTAAAGTGGTAAGGAGCTATTAGTGGCCGTACATGGTGTAGTGCAGGGGTTCCCAAAGTGTGGCCCGCAAAGTCTGTGAATGCGGCCCGCGATATCGATACGATATTAAAAAAAAATAAGTAAATAGTAAAATAAATAATAAATATTACAAATAAAATACCCACATTAAAATATTTTAATATTAATATATAATAATAATAATAATAATAAGACATTTTAGGGTTAGATAAGAACATATACATACAATTACAAAAGGCAGTCATTATCAACACTTGCCACATAGTTAGAAAATTTCTAAACATAACGGAAGATACCGCACATCACTCAGAACCACATCACACACTTTCAACTAATATCATTCAAACACAAAATGAAACACAACACTCAATCCTCCCTTCACAAATTGAAACTCTGTTGCATACACAACATAACATTATAGAAAGTCCATTACCAACACACAACACTTCAACAATCACTCATGTAACACCTCTGACTCGTTCTCATGCACTCAAACGTAATCACACAATATACTCACAGTATCAGAATTCGCAATTAACACAAAACACAAACAACACATTACCCACTCGAGTGCAACCTATGCGTCGAGCTAAACAACAAAAAACGCTTACACAATAACCATAACACTTTTTCAAAACATACATATTATGTTCATTTTTTCTTTTCTATAAAAAGTCACTAAGTCACGAATAAGTGACGCCAACGGAGAAGCCTAGGAATATAGGGTCTCTTTTTGTTATTGATGCGCGACGCTGCGTTCATGTTAATGCCTTCGCGGAAAGAGGGTCGACGGGACGTGGCTTTTACAAATTGGGATCAAATACACCGAGGCTTCTCAAACAAATACATTATCTAAAATGTGATCAGCGTTGGTTTTATCAACGTCATTTAATTTAATGAACATAATATGTATAGTATTTAGTATGTTCACTTTTTAACAGCAACTTCAAATTTATATTGTATAGATATATGTATTACTAGGACTAATCGTAACTTGATTTCGATCCGTGCGATTAGTTAACCAGGCTTGGCCTGAGTATCGATAACAATCGAAGTACACAATAATAATAATAATAAATTCTTACAGAACTTTAAGCATAAGCGTTTGTATTAATAAAATATTGTTTAGTTTATGTAAAAAAAAATTATTGTGTAGTATGTATAGTCTAGTTATTACACATTTGCACAGAAATATAATATAGTAGGTAGTCTCAAATAGATACAGAACTTTATAATTGAAAATTATTTATTTGTTAATCATTTCTGGCGCATCTAATGCAACACACAATTTCAAGGAGTGCTCATGTGCTCTGTATTTATGTCGGTGCTAAATAATAAAACCTTTATTATTTTTAGTTACAGGTAATAATTTCAATTTTTCTTAAGTCATTTAAATATGCATAAAGATATTTTGTATTATAGAAAATGGAAGATAAAAATAAAAATTCAAAAAAGAGCAAAATAACACAAGAGAAACGAAAATTTCAAGAAAAACGGGGTATTTTATATTTATAATTATAATTTTAGTTCCAGTTACATTTCTTCTTGTTAATAAATAATAGCTTATTAGTTTGTAATACTTGTTGCTATAGTTATAGTTCTGTATTTACATTTACAATATGAGTGATTTTACTTTCGTGTTTAGTATACAAATAAAAAAAAATAAGAAATAGTTAAATACATATATTTAAAACAAAGAAAAAGGTGATTATTGTTTTGATTTCATTCCGTTTTCTTTTGGGCTGCCAAAAATTTCGGTAATATTAAATTGGCCCGCCTAAGAAAACTTTGGGAACCCCTGGTGTAGTGGATGTATACCAAAAAACTACACTTGGCGGTCTCGGGTTCGAATTCCGACCGGTTGGTGATCCGGACATGGATGTTTGTAAGCGTATAGGGGTAATGGTAATGACCACAGCTGTTGATGCCCTCAACCACCCTTCGTGGGGCGGAAATATATAAAAAAAAGAGCTATTATTTACGGCGTGTAAAATGAAAATAATACCAACTTACTTTAATTCTATTTTGAAAATAAAGGCGTAACCCATGAAGAGAAAGCTCACATATCGTTATTGGAATTCCTATTCTTTCGCGCATCACACCGTTTATTTCCGTTTGAAGTGCGTATAGGTATATTAAACATTGAAACACTATTAATTTAAAGCATTATTACAGATCCAATTAATTATAGTGTGTAAGGATTGCTTATTTAAATACGCGAATCGTTTGGAGAGAATAATCAATCCTTCAAGTATCTTGTTATTTTCATAATTAACCTAGTTTTCTCATGCTCCATGACTTAATCATTTAGGATCAAATTACGTTTTCGTAGAAATTCGTAATTATTGAACTCCTGTTATAGACGGTACTTGGTTAATTATTCAAACTTCCTTCTGATTTAAATTTTAATTCAAATAAGTGCCTCATTAAAAAATTTTGTAATTATACACAAACCATTACATTCTATAATTAACGAAGTTAACTTCGTTAAACCTACAATAATTGAGTTTCGAAAAAAATTACATTCGCTATATTTTTACTTCACAATACTGATTTACTATAAGGAAATAAAGGTTTATTAAACCTCTCATTTAATTTATTACCAGGAGTAAAAGAATGTGCTCAATTGAATTAAGGTAGCTCTTTTATCATTTTAATGGGATATACTCTTCTTGGTTCACAAAAAAGTGAATGGAGGGGTGAAAATATGTTAGGTTCGTATCATTAATTTAAGAGTAACGTTCGAAGATTTCTCAAACCGAAGCATCATTTTCATAAAACTAATTACTGAAATCGATAATTATGAAATTGTGTTTAACAAACTTTATACTACATCGAACCATGTGTTAACCATAAAATGTATACATGACCACATTCCGAAATTATCTAGAGAACAATGACATTGTAAACTATAGTATAAAGGAATTTTTTATTTTATTATATGATCAAGGCGCGTAATTTTCGGTTAAGCATTGAAATTATTATTCTAAATACACGTAACAACCACATTTACAACAAAAATAAGGTATCCTGTATTCTTATAACAATCGCGTTTCGTAAATTTAGCTTTTCATTATCAACAGAACCCAAAGAAATGTTAGCAGTCAGTTCACAATATAATACGAACGACCGCTTGGCTCGCCATTAAAATTTTTCTATACAAAAAAGAAATTGCGTTGGTATATGATTTGATTTCCGATTCCTCCTTCTACCTTTCGGTGTAGGAGGGTGTAACGTTGAACTCGATTATTCTGCCTCTTTAATGAAATTTCCCCACTGTCTTTTATCTTTTACGTTTTCCTTAGCGTTGCTCCAATCACAATTACTTCAACCCACGATTTCTTAGATCTCTGCCTTTTATCCTATATTTTAACACTTTCCCATTTTACTTGCTGGAATTTTGGCCAAATGCCCCACCAGTGTAATTAGACTGATGATTTTTTCCACAGCGAACCCCTCACTTATTTCCATGTTCCTTATTTAACGCCCATGATCATATTCATATGCTCTGATTATTTTTTTATCCCTTTCCCTTATATCCAGTTTTCTGATCCATATATTAGTGTGGCCACCAACGCTCCATTATAAACTTTGATATCTGCCTTCTCACTAACTAAGAATATTTTAAACAGAGAGTAATACATCTGCTGAACTTCTAAGACTTTCCACATCATCTTTCTCTTTACTGAGTAGAAAGATTTCTGGTGTACATTACACATAAGTAAATTCTACTCTGTTGTATTATTGAATTTTCGCAAAGATGTGTTTATGTGAAAATCATTCTCGCGTGCTACGAGCACCACAAGAACCTCTAGTCTTAGGTCTATTATTTTTCTTCATTTTTTCCCTTAATTTGTTACGCTACCCATACCGCGCTCTGCCACTTCTTCTCAGACCATATTTCGTTTATAATTATTCCCATTATCTCTCTTTCCACCATCATCTGTTTTAACATCACTGGTTTAGTCCTGCAAACGCTTTCCCATTCTTCATCATCCTTATTGTTTCTTTTAGTTCTTCGTGCGTAATTCTTCCACCCTATGGTTTTCCAGTCTCCATTAGTCTCTTGTCATCATCCTCCATTTCGATATTGAACGTTTAATGTAGGTATTTTACTTAGGTACCTATTTTTTTTAAATTTTCACATATTCTCAAACACTTCGTACCTATTACCTCGTACCTCTTAAGGACTTCGGCAAATTTAATTACGGTGTATTTCTAATTTTAATCTGCGTCCTAAAATTTGCTGCGAAAGAAATCATTTAATTAAATTTTATATGTTGAAGTCGTTTAGAAGAGATTAATTAAATAAGTAATTCATGTTTTTTAATCGTAAGTAAATTCCAATTTCTTTTTCTTACGTCGCTGAATAATCAAGCAACTATTAAAAGGACGCAACCAGGTTTCACTTTAATATTACCTACTTTCAATCGCTTAACATCCTACAATAAAATTTCCTATTTCCCTCGACAATCATTTTCCGTCCGTAGAACAGAACATCCTTATTGTCCTTGAACATCATCCATTCACATTTATCAAATTTTAAGCATTGATTGTAAACTTTGGTTTGCTGTTATTTGACTTGAATCGTGTTGAATTCATAAATATTAGGTTACTTATGTAACTGGCAACAACCTTGCTTTAGTTTTTCAATTTATTAACAGTTCGTACCCAAATGATGTCCATGGTTTAATTAATATCACTGCACTGTAAATCGTATAGCATCCTTATACCACAGATAAGTAATACTTATCTGTGCTTATACCTTCATACACAAATCTGTGTGAAATGTTTTTCCTTCAGCGTTCACATTCATAAATGGGAAAGCAGTGATCTGCCTTTGGATGAACATCGACGTTGGTCGAGGGATTGTAAACATGCAAAGTTATTGAAGAATGAAGTCTCAGTGAGGTGTGTTTTAATTTTCATTTTGATTTTATCATAGAGCATATAAATTTAAAAAGAATCAACGCCATAGGAATCAGCGTAACTGCCGTAATGTTGGTTGCATACATAAATTTTGAGAAAAAATGATTATGAAATGTACTAAAAATTAAATGTACTACGGTTTGAATCAAGGAAACGGCGGTTTGACAATGTTACCGTCAAACAGTACAGAGTATAAAGCTACAAATATGGCAAATTCACAGCAGTTTGGCTTTGAAAGGGAATTTTTTAAAGTAGATTTTTAATAATATCTTGTTTATTGTATATTAATACAAACACTGCGGCATTTAAAAAAATTTCTGATCACTTTGACAACATAGCCATACTTGAGTTTAGGTAAAATTAAAGAAACCTACAACATTTATCTCTGAACTGGGTAGTTTTAATTTCTTGCCCCGCCGCTAGGTGTCAAAACTTCAGCCACCTTGTAGTCGGGCAACTTGAAACCTATCACATGTTTTTCCCCAACTGTTTGCAAGGTTGCAAAGTTAATTTAAGTTATCTTAAAATATTTTGAATATTTAAAACCTGGAATTATGACTTCTGCAATTTTGTCAACTCCGAAGGGCAATAATTTTGTTATTATAATCGTAAACATGTTGATAATAAGTTAATAACAATTTCCGAGCGACATAGAAGGTTGCAAATTTATAACGATGTTCCCTGATATTGTAAGAAGTTCTTCATCAATTTGCAACACTTTCGTACTTTTGTTGCAAAAGTTATTAATAAACAATATCATTTTTTAAAATAAACAATGTTTCCAGTTTCAGCAAAAGGTTGCAAAAATAATTTCAGTTATATTAACATATTTTAAACATTTTCAACCTGGAATTACGACTTTTGCAATTTCGTCAACTCCAAAGAACTATAATTTTTGTACTTATTATATTATATAACATAACAATTATAAAAATAACAATAACATAGAAGGTTGCAAATTTATAAGGATGTTCCCTGATATTGTAAAAAGTTCGCCGTCAGTTTGCAGCAATTTTGCTGAAAAAGTTATTAATAAACAATATAGCTTTTTAAAATAAACCATGTTTTCAGCAAAAGGTTGCAAATTTAATACAAGATGAAATCTGAACGAATGAACATTCCATTAAATTTGCAACACTTTTGCAATTTTATCTGCAATGTTCTTAATGATTTATTATTTTTGCAATTTAAACAATGTTCCGTACCCCGTAGAGGGGTGCAAAATTTTATATACAGTGTGTCTGCTTAAGTTCGCACCATATGGAAAACTTTTTTATTATTAATTTTACGAAAAAAAGTTATTCTTTATAAAAAGTTCTGCATGTTCTAAAATTTAAAACACAATCATCAGATATTAAATTTTTTCAGTCGTGTACGCGGTTTGTCAAAAAATATGAATTTTGCTCAAGAGTAAAGTACCTTTATTTTTGACAATATCGAAAATTGTTATTAAAAAAAGTTAATTAGAACTAAAAACTACGTTCAAATATGCAATTACATGCTCCTAGTTAAAAAAATTTTTTTACAACTTTTCTCAATTTAGGTACTACCTACCGATACTGATACGATTTCCGTTCCATTCAGAAACCTCACTGCCAAACATTTCTTGATAATAATACAAACCATTTGTTTATCAGTGCATCCAAGATTTCACGTAACTACACTTACATTTGCATCGTTATTGTAGACAAAAAAAGGAAATCGTATCCAGTATCGGTAGGTAGTAATTTGAGAAAAAGTTGTAAAAAAAAAAATTTAACTAGCAGGATGTAATTGCATATTTGAACGTAGTTTTTAGTTCTGATCAACTTCTTTTTATAACAATTTTCGATTTTTTCAAAAATAAAGCTACTTTACTCTTGAGCAAAATTCATATTTTTTGACAAACCGCGTACACGACTGAAAAAATTTAATATCTGATGATTGTATTTTAAATTTTAGAACATGCAGAACTTTTTATAAAGAATAACTTTTTTTCGTAAAGTTAATAATAAAAAAGTTTTCCATATGGTGCGAACTTAAGCAGACACACTGTATATTACTAATTTTCTATAGCGATTGTTCTGTAAAAGTTTTGAAACTTTTGGAATTATTTTAAGTTGGAGGACTTTATTGACTGGTCTATTAACACAACAACATTTTTATGATAACCGACTTAAAATAACGTAATTCAAACATACAGTCTGTACCCCATCTATCGTCTACAATTAGTTATCGATGATTTGGCTTTTACTTTACACCTTAGGGAGTGTAATGGATTTCAAATTTGACATTAAATAAGTGTACATTAACTTTCTGTATTCATATTGTAAAACTGAAACCCTCTACGATCAATGATGTGCAATATTGATGGTTTATTTCGAAAACACTATGCAGTAGAAGTGAGTTTTCATGTTTTACTAAGGTTACTTCTGCTTTAATTATCGTTCTTATACCCATTACGTCTCAAACCATCTCCCATTGTTCTCCACCGATCCCGTTGCATGCAGCTTTACATAAATAATTGTAATCGTAGTAAACGTCGCAAAATTATTTTTTAGCTAATTGGAAAACTAATTGCTTTTCAAGTTTGTTACCACACGTTAGTTTAGCTTTAGTGATCAAACAATTACCTACATGTTCGTTGTTGGTTGAGTGAAATTTTATTGTATAGAGGAACTCGACATTTTCCTATTTAAAACTGTTGATTGACGTCAATGTCAATTGATACAGTGAAGTTATATAAAATTTGACAGTGTTATTAAATTTTCAAAAGGGAAGCTTTAGAATTTGCGTTAAATTAATTTCTTACACAATTTGTAATTAAAATTTCTTTACTACGTTGCTATAATTATAAGATACTGCATTACATAAATGTTTTTAGTTAGCAATTTCACATTTTCATTAAAAAGATTTATATAAATATTTCTTTGAAAATTGTCCGAGCAAAGTTTAAATGTATACGATGTTAATTACATAAGTATATAAAATTGTTTGTTGAAGATACTGTTTTAATTAGTAAGAATAATTTGAATCCATTCGTTTTACTTTCGTAATAATCTAAACTTTAACTAAGAAATATGTATTTCATGAAACCTAATTTATCACCGCACTCGTAACTACACCCCTTAAAATAAGTTTCGCGCAAACCTTTAAGTTTCAGATCAATTTCAAGGAGGTTATTCCAACCAGTCCGTAAGTCATTAACCACGGCACGTTTACATAAAGTATAAAATGAATAAACGTTTAGAAATCTTCAAGCAAAATATTTCGTCGATTGAAAATATTTTCCAGGAGGTGTAATTTCGTATGTAAAAATCGTTCTTAGAGGATATTGAATAGACGATTTTGAATAATGACATCTGTATCCTCAACATGTCGTATGACAAATAGAATTCTTGTTTAACATATAAAATCGTAGATTTTCTCGTTCTAGATTATTATATTTTTTATTATTTTATTTTTTTTATTGGTATGAGTAGTATATACTCTAACACAAAGCGAACCGAAAGTTTACTTGAGTTGATTGTAAACATCAAGAAAATACTCGAGTCTACTGTCATCGTTTTACACAAAAGCGATTGAAGCCTAAACATACTTTCCAGAAATATTTTAAAATAGTCGCATGCTTAGTAGTTAGTAGTTGTATTGGCGTACACTATTTATGGGAAGTATTCTAAGATATTCGAAAATTACAATGTGCGCTATATGCAATTATGCACGAAGAATTTTAATTGTTCTTAAGATATACTTCGGATCTCATTTCATAAGTGGTTTAGCTCCTTTTGTATTAAAAAATACCCAAGAAAATTCCGTGTTAAGTCGAATATATTTAAATACACGCACTGGCGGCCTTTACGGCGTCAAAATTTCCCACATTCTGCTTATCATTGCGCAATATGCAGATGCACTTCCCATATACACCGAACACCGCATGTATGGTAATTTACTGTCGACATTAAATAGCAGCATATTATATGCTCTTTGATAGCAGTATGTACATACATTACAATAGCATGTCAAATATTTAGGAATCACGCACATTAGATCTAGTTAGTGAATTCTGGAGGAATGAAAACTCTTCACCTCTTTAATTTGAAAAACTTGGCACACGTCTTGAGCTTGAGAGGACATAAATCCGGCTTGAATATCAGCAGTGTTGCGATAGATTTACATGAGAAGTTCGATATCTTATTTGAATCACAATAAAAAAGATGCCCGTCTCTCAGATAGGAATAAGAGAGAATGAGCACGTGGACAAATTCGTTCGAAATTCAACCGAATTTGGAACATATTGTGTATACCGTTATCCAATTTTTTTTATTTGACACATTCTAAATTGGAAGATTATTGTACACACAAAATTACATCCTTAGCAACCTTTGCTGATGACACGGTCATAATTACTCTAAGCAACGGCCTAGCACAAGCAATTCAATACTACAGACGTAATAAACAAAGTATGCGGATGGTTTAACAACTGGAATCAACTCGAGCAAATGCCAAGCTAAGATATTCACGCTAAGGAGAATATGCACTCCACCAAGCATTCAAGTCAACAACGTACCAAACCGTTCAATGGAATACCCCTAACGAACCAGTAAAGTACCTAGGAGTACTTCTAGACACTAAATTAACATGGAACCAGCACATCAATTGCAATTTTTAATCTGAAATAACTTTTTTGTTTTTAGGGCGATTTATTTTCTTTTTACAGGGTTAATACCTCAGCATGTCCCCAATATGAGTGCAAATTTTGGTATAAATAAAATGTACAGGGTCGGACTTACAAATTTTTTTCTTTAATGGTGCATTTGTGATCGTTGCAAATGAAACATGTTTTAGCTAAATTTGAACTGATATGCTCTTTCGGTAAGGTAAGTACCCAGAACACTTCCGTACAAACGAAATTCTCCGAAATTGTAGGATTTGCGAAATATCATTTTTTTATTTAAATGGTACTAAGTACGCACATTAGCCATAAACTAAAGAAAAATATCGAATTTTAATATTTATGTAAATTTAAATGTTTTTCTAATATCTTCACTAAAACGGAAGCTCCTTAGCACTAAATTACATCTTTCCTGCCATTTCTTCGAACGAATGCAGTTTGTATGGAACAACTTTGAACAGCGTACAATAAATGGGGCCATCAATTTATGGCGCAGAAGGCTACAAGAAGTGGTGAACAATCATTGTGGCCACATTCATAATATTTTACTTTAAGTTATAAATTATGTAGCTAATTTTCTTAGTTATAATTTGTGTTATTTAATAAAATGTATTTTCAATAAAAAAATGATATTTCGCAAATCCTACAATTTCGGAGAATTTCGTTTGTACGGAAGTGTTCTGGGTACTTACCGTACCGAAAGAGCATATAAGTTCAAATTTAGCTAAAACATGTTTCATTTTGCAACGATCACAAATGCACCATTAAAGAAAAAAATTTGTAAGTCCGACCCTGTACATTTTATTTATACCAAAATTTGCACTCATATTGGGGACATGCTGAGGTATTAACCCTGTAAAAAGAAAATAAATCGCCCTAAAAACAAAAAAGTTATTTCAGATTAAAAAATGTACTCCTTTATTTCGGGCCACAGTGTATACTTCCCTCATAAGAGTACTAGCACTCTACGCGGTACCTATCTGGAGCACAACATCAAAAACAAATATAATGACCTTGGCATCCCGATGCTCAGTACTGTAAGTTCCCCAGGACGAGGACCAGTCACTGGAGGGGCCCTCATAATGTCAGATTCTTAAATTAGAATAGAATAGAATAGAAAAGAAAAACACGATGAACAGGCGGAACAAATATTGTAGCTTTATTAAGCAAGGAAAAATTACACATTAACGTTATTTATTAAAAACAAACCTTATACGTTACGTTGACAACGATAGGTAATGTTAGATAAGATTTGTATACCTAACATGCTCCCTCAAATTTTAATTCTAAACTCCAATGTATCTGCAGCAACCTTCAAACTTTGATGGATTTAACAGGTTTCATGTTCAATTAGGGATTTCATCTCATGGTGAATGGCGTCGAACTACTCGTCGCGGTTGTCGCTGGAAATAGCCTGTGTTAATGAATTTCGCTACTGCACATACCCGAAAAATTGTTGAAATCTTCATTTTCGTCATGGTTACAATCGATATTCTCATCTATTTTTCTTCACTAGAAGATGTTCGCTTGACAACAACGGTGTTATACATATACTTTCTTCGGACGACCAGGCTGTCCTGAACGAATAATTCGTGGTCTCCTGGGACCTCTTCTAGTTTCTTGAACATTGTCGGATCTTTCAACGTCAGCAAGCTCGTCTGAGTCTCTGCCGACTTCTTTCATAGGTTTGATACTGTCAGAATTGGGTGCGATTGTAGCTATGTTTTCTCCATACGTTTCTGAAATTTCTTCTAAAAATTTTACGTCTCTGTTGACATGACCTTTACGATCTTCCGGAACCCAAATACGATAGGCCTTTGATTCGGAAGAATATCCTACAAAAATGCCTTGTTTTGCTCTACTATCGGAGTAAAAATGCAAGGCCTCTGACTTTAAGTGGTCATAACGAAAAAACTGAGGGGTGAAATTTCTTCATTTTTGGGCAGTACATTAGTCATTTATATATGTTTAACATGTGTAAAAATCAAATTGGTAGAATCAGTTGTTTAACTTTTATTTTAATTAACAGCAATAAAAACGCTGTATTTAGTATTTTCCTGGCTGACGGTCAGTTTTAACTTATCATAAAATTGTTATTGTTTCATAAATTGTTACCAAATTTACAAATGTTGTAGCACACATACTTCTGAAAAGTCCACAACCAATAAATATTGATTATTCATATAATTAACTGGTTTTATAAGCCATAACCGAAAATGTGCTATTTTGCAATATCCGGTAATTAAAGAAAATATTCTTGTTTTAAATGCTAAATTTCTATTACTCAAATCGAGCTGCATTATTGCTTTATTGAAAACACAATTTGTTTTCTTGTAAATCAAAGTAAATGTTATAATTATCGCGAAAGAAAGACGCAGATATTCCCGCGAGAGGTAATTTACCACATCGTAAATCGGGAGCGGCAAACCACAACAATGTGATTATTCTTTAGCATTGTACAAAACCATGCGCTTCATAGCAGTAGTGTACGATACCATCTTCCACCCCGTACCGCACTTCCCGAACGAACGACAAGCATCCATCCTTTTTTCCAAATTTCTTTTAAACAAAACATGTATACATGGCATTATTTTTGTGAATCGTGTTTGACCACAATGTAATTGCTTTAATCTTGTTATGTTACTGTCAATATTATTAATATCGAACGTTCAGGTACTGAGTTACATAAGATGTCGTTTTTTCATTATAGCTTTAAGACTAATAAACCAATTGGCCTCAAAAGCATCTCACACCGACAAAAAGGTATACACTTGTCAAATATATAAGTATCTACCACTCAGTTTCAATAATATGGCCGTAATTAATTTTTAAAGTCGAGCGCTTGTGCGATTTCAGTCATAATTAGCGCTTTTTCGCACATAAATTAATACAGAAAATTAACGACGTGTTGCAAAAATCTAAAACTGTACACCTTTTTGTAGGAATAAATGATCTTTTAAATGCACTTTGTTTCATTAAATTATGATTGCTAATTACTGAGATACAAGCTTCTAAAGTCAGAGGCCTTGCATTTTTACTCCGATAGTAGGTTGATATTTTTCTTTACTTGGAGTAGTGTCGACCATGAAAGCTTTGCAACCAAATGAACGAAGATGGCCAACATTTGGTTTTTTACCAGTATATTTTTCAAAAGATGTACCTTCTTCTAAACTCTTCGTTATACTTCTGTTTCGAACATAATGCGCCGTGTTGATGGCTTCTGTCCAAAATGAGTTGTTTAGACCGACTTGCATCAAGATGCAGCTGGCAGAATTAACTAGCGTTCTGTTGCGGCCCTCCGTTTTGTTGCGGTGTATGTGGTGTTATAAGCCTACATTGAATACCTTTCTTCGAAAAATATGAAACTAGTTTCTGGTTGCAAAATTCAGTTCCGTTATCTGATTGGACGAATTTTACCTTCATGTCTCTTTGTCTTTCAGCTCTCTCGATGAATTCGATGAGTCTGGTTGAAGTTTCATCCTTGGTTTTTAGGAAATATACTTTGCCGTAACGATTGCAATCATCGACGATCGATAAAAAATATCTAGCACCGCCGCTTGATGTAGTTCTCATAGGACCCCACAGATCAGTGTGAATGATATTAAGACATTCCGTTGATCTGCGTGCAACCTTTGGAAAAGGTAGACGTTTATCAAAGAAACATGTTCTCTCACATCGCCTACATCAGATAGTTTTTAGTAATTAATTCTTTAAGTAAACTTGTCTTGCGGGCCGGCCCTTTCGATGCATAAATACTTTGTAGCCTCACCCATATATCCAAGGCCGCCGCCAGAAGATTTTCCCAGGGGGGGCAAATAGTATTGGGGATTCGTAGCTCTGGTGTTTTTTCAAGATTTCGTACAAAATTTATTTTTATTTTTAATAACTTTTGCCTTTTTCCCAGGGGGGGGGCGAATGCCCCCCTTTGCATATATAGTTAGATGTTTCACATCCACGGACTTGCTTTAGTTCGGATGGTGAAATGGATAATATGAGATCTGACTTCGCTTTACGATGTTGTGAAAGCGATACGTTTTATAGCTGCTGTTGAGTTGCTGCATTTTGTACACCTAATTCAACTTCTGGTACACGGGTACCGGTTACATATTCCCACAAATCTGCTTTGACAAGCAATGCTTCGACTTGAATGCACCAAGTATCGTACCTAATTGTTTCTATTTAGCAACTCGATTCGGGTTGCGTTTACGAAATTTGCCTTAGCCATTTAGTATTTTAAATTGAATAACCACGCCAGCACGACACTAGGAGACTAACACAATAGACACAGTTCGATAGTTCGTCATCTTACGTATCATTTACAGTTATTCTTTATTAATAAACCTTCCTTAACGGGCGCATGTCTACGTAACTTGGATGTCTGTATGTAAAGTGAACGCCAAACAAAATCCGTTGCACGTCATATAATGTGAGTGACGTAGATTGGGGGCAATGTTGCCAGATTGTAATTGAAAGAAGGTAACGCAAATAAAACTTCTGAGTTCACTCGTAACTTTAGTTATAATAAATAAAAAACAAAATCAAAACTTCAAAATTGTGACAGTCAAAACATAACCACAACAAGACATTACAAAATTGATACCTTATGGAATTGGCATTGGCAACGTTGCTAAAAACAATCCATTGTTACCAACGTGGCGATCATAAAATTTTGATGAAATTAATTTTTACAGGTCGAATTTTCACGATTTTTATGCCGTTACATTTACGGCAGGGGCGTCAATTATCAGCTGATTGCTGACGTGCAACGGATTTTGTTTGGCGTTTACCATATATCCGTAACCGTTGTTAAATTCTTCGAAATATTTCAAAATTTATTTTAATTAGTCCCTAAATTGTGATACAGATTTATGAAGCAACCAAAAAATTATGTACCACACAAAATTAATTAGCCGTTGTAATAATAGTTAAATTCATCGTGTTTACTGTATAAACTAATGGATACACATTTATATCTCAAATTTAAACTAACACTTGAGCAGAACAAATATTCAGTTAACTTTGTAGTCCATTCTGCATTCACATAGACGGTTGTTACCACATTAGATTCCAATGTAACCCAAACTAAAGCTAATAATAAATACCCTCGAGTAAAGGAGAGATTGTTTAACGATTAAAATTGAGCATAAATATTTGAAGGCAATTTGCATTGCATTATAGTAGTTCAGACACAACAACTTTCCTGAGAACGGATTGTTGTTTAAATATCAAATAAAATATTGTTTTGTTGTACATGGGTTGATACAATATGTTACGCACGAGTAATTCGTTTAATTGTATAAAACACAATCGGTAAAGGAAATTTAAGGTAGATTACACTAATTAAATATAGATATTGTTACCGGATATATACAAAATTTGGGTTTACTAAAGTGTTTACGCAGCGGTTTATGACACTTTAATAGTTTACATGGAATTACTTTAGACAATATTATGATACTTATAAAGTTATAAATCTTAACATATTATTCGAAGGAACATATTTTTCAGTGTAAACGATGTAAAGTTCTTTGACAATTAAAAGACTTTTCTAATTTAGTTGTCATGTACTGCATAAGCCAAAATTGTGTAAAAATGTACAACGGTACCGTTCCAGAGGTTGATTTTGAGGTATTACAAAAATGTTTGCAGGAAAATTGATTATTAAGCATCTAAGGATGTACGTCCGTACATCATCCATTCCTTATGCCCCTTTTTTGTGCAATAAATTAAATGGGAAGTAAGGCAATGAATTGACAAAGGATGAAAGTCTCAACATGGGAGATTTCTACGTTTTGAGGTGAGAAGAAAATTTTTAAAAACGTGAACTTTATGTGTGCAATAGCACATAATTTGGACTAAACATGAAACAGGAGATATTGTACTATAATGTTATAATGTGAAACATTTCTCACTCAACGACTATAATAAAATCAACTATGACAGAGGCACAAATAAAATGAAACGTAAATATACTACGTATGTTACAAATTGCTTCGAATAGAAGACTGACGGCTGTAATTAATGCACCTTTAACCAATTAATTTCAGAAATTTAATATCAGCTTCGCGAATTAATACAACTGAAATTCGCTGATAAAGAATAATATTGACTATAAATTGGAACTGGCTAATTACTTTGACAGTGACAGATTATATTAACGTTTACAATTAGTGTAATGTAAGTTTTTTTCGCATGATATTTTAATGACCCGTTGTTGTTTCTCAAAGTAGAGAGATTTAACAAACGCGTTCCTTCTATCGCTGTTTTGATGTTGATCACTTGATAATTTGTAAGTAAGAAATACGTTTGTAACCAACGTTGCTTTGAGAATAATGAATACTTGGGTACCGAAGTGATAATTTTAATGGAAAACTCGACTACTAATCTGTTTACGAATTAGCTTAATTATTTGAATAAATATCTCTTTGAATGTTTGAACTAAAGGCTTTAAAATTAAAAAGAGGATCTTGTTGAATATTGAGCTTTAATTAAACTAAATTACATTTCTTGGTTCTCATACTGAATTATATTCAGTTACAGAATAACGTAATTCGAGAGATGCCAAAAAACTGCAAATTTCACATTAAAAATGCATTAAATCGCATTAAAATGAAAGTGCGGTAACGCGACGACAATAATAAACCTCTTTTAACAATAAAAGGATCCTGCAAATCAACGTAAATGTGTACTCTTCACAAAGCACAGATACAAGACTACTATCGGAGTAAAAATGCAAGGCCTCTGACTTTAAGTGGTCATAACGAAAAAACTGAGGGGTGAAATTTCTTCATTTTTGGGCAGTACATTAGTCATTTATATATGTTTAACATGTGTAAAAATCAAATTGGTAGAATCAGTTGTTTAATTTTTATTTGAATTAACAGCAATAAAAACGCTGTATTTAGTATTTTCCTGGCTGACGGTGAGTTTTAACTTATCATAAAATTGTTATTGTTTCATAAATTGTTACCAAATTTACAAATGTTGTAGCACACATACTTCTCAAAAGTCGACAGTCAATAAATATTGATTATTCATATAATTAACTGGTTTTATAAGCCCTAACCGAAAATTTGATTATTTTGCAATATACGGTAACTAAAGAAAAAATTCTTGTTTTAAATGCTAAATTTGTATTACTCAAATCGAGCTGCATTATTGCTTTATTGAAAACACAATTTGTTTTCTTGTAATTCAAAGTAAATGTTATAATTATCGCGAAAGAAAGACGCCCATATTCCCGCGAGAGGTAATCTACCACATCATAAATCGTGAGCGGCAAACCACAACAATATGATTATTCTTTAGCATTGTACAAAACCATGCGCTTCATAGCAATAGTGTACGACACCATCGTCCAGCCCGTACCGCACTTCCCCGCGCAAACTCAATCATCCATCCTTTTTTCCAAATTTCTTTTAAACAAAACATGTATACATGGCATTATTTTTGTGAATCGTGTTAGACCACAATATAATTGCTTTAACCTTGTTATGTTACTGTCAATATTATTAATATCGAACGTTCAGGTACTGAGTTACACAAGATGTCGTTTTGTCATTATAGCTTTAAGACTAATAAACCAATTGGCCTCAAAAGCATCTCACACCGACAAAAAAGTATACACTTGTCAAATATATAAGTATCTACCACTCAGTTTCAATAATATAGCCGTAATTAATTTTTAATGTCGAGCGCTTGTGCGATTTCAGTCATAATTAGCGCTTTTTCGCACATAAATTAATACAGAAAATTAACGATGTGTTGCAAAAATCTAAAACTGTACACCTTTTTGTAGGAATAAATGATCTTTTAAATGCACTTTATTTCATTAAATTATGATTGCTAATTACTGAGATACAAGCTTCTAAAGTCAGAGGCCTTGCATTTTTACTCCGATAGTAGTTGCAATGAGCACTTAACCTTTGTTTTTGAAAAATTGTAACACTCCAAGCTGCAAATACTTATCTTTGTTAGTTATTACTATTGATCTAGGTATATAATTTTCTTCCCGCGCATTTATGTGGAGAATGATACGCTCACAGAAAAAAGAAGTAAACGAATAGGTACATAACAAAATACAAGAAAAGACCTGTGTAGAATATTTTAAAAATTTATATGCGGGAGACGAAAGAAATGAAAGCGTGGATCATGAAGGAACTAGAGTAGTGCTAGAAATAGGCGAAGAAGAAATAACGACGGCTTTAAGAAAATTAAAAACAACAAAATCTCCGGGAGATGATGGGACCACTAACGAAATGTTGAAGTACGGAGGGGCAACCCTCACACAAGAACTAGTTAAAATGATATAACTTGTAACCCGCAAATCAACAGTACCAAAAGCTTGGAAGCCTACATTCAAAAAGGGGCAGAGGAAAATCCCAAGATAGAGGCATAAACTTACTTCAGAGCACATTAAAATTATAACTCAAAAATTAGCTGAGATTATAGATTTGAGAGACGAACAGCATGGTTTCATAGTTGGGAGATTGTGCAATGACGCAATATTTTTTATCAAACAATTAAATGAGAAAACATTAGAATTTAACAAGCCAGCTTTTCTTTGCTTTGTAGATATTAATAAAGCATTTGACAATACATAACTCAATCATGTACTAAAAATACTAGTGGGCAATAACATCCCAGACTAATAAAAAAATATATACACAAACAACTGGAGGAGAGTTAGAGGAAATGGTAAATTATTCGAAACGATACCTATCAATAAAGGTATCAGGCAAGGGGATTCGCTCAGTCCGATGCTATTTAACTTGTTAATAAGTGAGATAATTAAAGAACTTGGCAGTAGACGAGGATATAGAATGTCAGAGAATGACATAAGAGTATTTGGTTATGTGGACGATGCGGCGCTGGCTGCGAACAACGAGGATGATCTGCAAAGACTGCTATTCCAGTTTCCAAACAGCTGCAAAAAATTTGGACTAGATATTTCGACCGCCAAATCTAAGTACCTAAGTAAAGAGCCCCTTCAGTGTAAACTGAAACTAGAGGCCAAATAATCGAACAAGTACATAGTTTCAATTCCCTCGGGATAGAAATAACGGGCGATAGAAACCTTCACGAGGAAGTGCAAAGGCAAGCCAATAAAGCTATGAAGTTATCCGGATGTTGGAACGAGTGTATATGGCGAAATAAGTAGGGGAAGGGTGGGCACTGGGCAAACTGGAATGGGCGGGCAAAGTGAAATTATTGTTTAAATTATGAACTATTTCGCGGTCTCAGATCCTAGTGACATGATTCACTAACATTGCAATAGTTGGTAATGCAATATGTATCATGGCTGCTGTTCATGCCGTTCAATTTATGTATGTGCTCAATTTAAGATTTCATATCAAATTTTGTAAGATTAAAGAGAAGCTGCAACTCCAAACAAGTCCTCAAAAATCATTTCCAAGAAAGATAAGAAGGTATCTTATCCTCAGCAGAAAGGGGAACATTGGTGACAGGCGAATATGTTTTTGGAGAAGCCTATTTGAAGGGCTGCCTTGTCCCCGCAGCCTCTTGAAGGCATGGTTGTTTCTCCACATGACATTCTCCCCATTCCTCAAGTCGGTCCTATCAGTGGTGAAGTCACACCAAAGAAACGTCGTCAGGGCTGCACAACGATTGGGACTTCAACAGCTTTTATTGAAGAGCTGAAACAACTCAAGACTCCAAAGTCAAATCAAAGGTCAATCAACGCAAAAAAAGCCCGAAAGCAATTAGTTCCCGAAAGTGACGACGACAGTGAAAGCGTAGCCGACGAAATCAGTCTTCATAGTGATACTGATAGTAGTAGCCCTGAGTTTGGAGAAACACCAGAACTTGCTGCCCCAGTTCAGATAGAAAGCCTCAAAGAAGGAAATTGATAAATTGTTTGGAAAAAACCAATAAATATTTTCGCTGGCCAAAAAAAGAAGATGTGATGATTTATGAAAACAAGGACCTAAAAATTTTATTAAAAGAACCAAGAGAAATGCGAAGGGGCATTTTTACGTTCCGGAATAATTGTCAAGCTATTCTTTTTAACATAATATGTTAATAAATAAATTGTGTTTTTGATGATATCTTCTTTTATTTCACTTTGCCCGATAAAAATTTTCACTTTGCCCTCAGTATGGTGGACAAAAGTGAAATTTAGAACCTCTATGGATTTAAATTTTTTTAAGTCTGACCTAATTACTTATGCAACTCATACCTACACCACGTCAAATAGGAGGATATACCTCAATACATGTGAGGTGATCAAATTTTTAACTGTACTCTGATAGCTTTGAGGACTGAGGAGTGATCAAACATTGACTTGATAAAGCCAAGAAATGGCGAAACGTCGTTATTAAAATCTTACACGAGAAATCTTTTCTAAATAAACTTTTAAGAAGTAGATAATTAGAAGATTTCACCAAACAAGTGGCAGATATCTACCCTTACTTAAAATAAATAAAAATCATCTCCATTGCCGTTGCACCTCTTAAATCATTGAAAGAATAGATGTTATCGATCTTTTAGTTGAATTCCAGAGAGAATAATCGATTTCTTCAAGTTTATCATCAAGTTTTATTGAACCTCTAGGAAAATCTGAAGGTATGTAAGCTTTTCCAGCCAATTTCTTTAGGATCTCACTTAATTATATCGAATCATGCTGCTATCTTTAGGTTTAAATTAAATCTTATTTCCTTATTGACTTCTGTTGCAGTAACCAGTGTCTTGTCTTCAGATCCTAGATTGTCAATAATTCGTGATACTACCAATCAACTCTTTCTTAGGTTACTCTAAAAGGAAGAATAAAAGTTATCGTTCTTTTAATTTTTTTAGTTGAATTCCAGAGGGAATAATCGGTTTGTTCAAGTTGTGTCACATCTTAGTATATCTTGACATCAGGTATTTGATCATGTATTATATAAATGGGAGGATACTGTTTGAGCCCAATAGATCCAATGTTTTGAATGGTTACACTTTCATGGGAGTTCTTAACTTGATTGTGTGGGAGTACCACTGCCGTTTACAATTTGAAAATGAGAGAAAGGCGTTTGATTTATCGGTTTATATAAAATAAATCGGCTAAATGTCTTCGGTTTGATCAAATTTAATGAGTGGAAGAGTGAATATAGGAATCGGGTAAACACACAACTCTGTCGTTTTTTAAAGGAAATTTTCTGTCAACCGTTGTTCGAAAGTGACGGTTTACCAATTATTGTCGCTAGCTATAAGTTAGCCGGTTCAGCGATTTCAAACTTAAATCGAAAACTAAGTTTTATCTACTGAAGAATTAATGATTTTAACAGGCTGGCGCATACATAAAACATGATGAATTTCTCTGGAAAGTACCTACTGAAGAATTGTCTACTTCTTTTCCTGCAGTGTAATCACTATTTATTTTTCTGAAAACGCATCTATTGAGTGTAAGGAATAGTTTATTGTTACCAATTTCTTTAAAATATCTATATGTATGTAATTATATACATCTAGAAAAAACCTTCAAAAGATAAAATCAGGAATTTTCATTTCCGTATTGTTATAAAATTGCAAATTCAAGAATTTGGGTTATTATTAATATTCGTGAGTATCAAAGCAACAACGTCAATCTCATACTCCGGCGTGCCTATAAGTATATACTATTATTATAGAAATTTTTAACTCTCGGTTCATGCCGAAGTTTCGTAGTGACGCAGCTTAAACGAAACTAATAATTGTAATATAGAACAAACTACAGATATACATTTGCAATGCAGTAATTGTGTTAAATATTACACGAAGATGAATGAGCCTTACATTTTAGAGAAACAGTTCAATGAAAATGATCACGATTACTCTGAAGGTGACGAATGAACTTTGCGCTTTTATATGAAACTGGGTTGTTGAAACTGTGTAAACGAGCAAAAACTAACCTATCAGTATTTCTCAACCCCTTTTTAGTTTGTAACGGTGTGACATGAATAGTAGACTGTTTAAAGGTATTTTCTGAACACTGAATTAAAATGGAATGCTTTAATTCATCTTTTTAATTCAGTTACCATCAGCTCAGTAAATAAGCTCCTGCAAATTATTAATTGTCTTCCTACAAATGAAGCTACAAATCCACTCGTAATTCCCTATATACTTGTCACTTTTTAACTGTCTGTTACAATGAATCTCTATCGTATTGTGGGTAGCTATCTCCCTTATTGTTTTCATAGATAAGGTTTTTTTTAACTAACGTTCCGTTTAGTCGTGTCATCCGTGTGTTACTGCGCTGAATTGTTAAACATAAGTGTATGCTAATTAGAAACATTTCAACTTCAGTCTTCAAACGATGTGTCAACTTTGCAACCGTATTTTCAGACTGTTTCACTTTACAAGATGTAAAACCCCGACTTCCTTTGTCTAAACACCTTTTTAGTTAATTTTAGGACAGGCCTTGTAATATTCATTAACTTAAAAATCACGCAGATGGCTTTATCCTACTTGCATTCTAAACGAGTCCCATATTCGTTTTTTTTTTCATTAATAATAATCCTTTCCAGGATGTAACTCCCAAGGATTACGGAAGCCACGTTAGAATATCTTCATAAATTTACCTAAAGGTAACGTTTCCACAAAAGGAATTTAAATATAGTAGGATTTAATTAGAAATTGGAGAGCATTTTAAAATATTGACATTTTTATTGTCGGTATACGTTTGTGCTTTGAAAGAAACTACACAATGGAAAATCTCTTCCACAGTCATTATAAGTATTCTTTTTTCTGTTCAAAGGACTTATTATAACACTGTAACGCACATTAAAGGGGTAGATATAAATGTTGTGACATTATTTACCATATAGCATTTTTATTTCGATTGAATTATTTACTTTGGTTCTATATCATATATTAATCTGCAGTGGGAAAAAGTGGGTACACAAGGTGTAATGCATATACATAATTATACTTACATAGTTTATTTTTAAGAATTGCTGTTAATGGGTCCACAAAAAAATGGTTTATTGCAAGATTATGACTACCTGCTGACCTGTGTAACTTCTACCTATCCACTAATGAAAGAAATCGTAATTTAAACAGTCTCTTATTTACATGCCATTGTGTGATGGACAACGATTTTGGCAAAGGCAGAATAGAGTATCTATTTATTACTCCTCAAAAGAGTAGGTAATTTCTTCTTCAAGTATTAATTCCCTTTGAGAAAGGTTTGATTGGGAAAAAACTAAATGATCGATGATCTAAAATATAACCATACATTGATGATTTGCAGATTGTGTCGAAAAGTGTAAGTTCTCAGAACAGAACGTTTGACAAAAAAAGTACATTTACAATTATTATACCGCTCCATAGCAGTTTCCATTCTACGAAACTCGTTTCATTGTTGTATATGGCACAATAATCAGCAGAAATCCATAAATTTCGGGTCATTTTTAAGCCTAAAACAATATTTAAAAGTACTTTAATTTTGTGCAGAGGATAAGAGACAAATGGAAAGATTCAACAACATTAGTATCCTTTGTGTTTAATTTTTGATTTATGAATGTATTTGAATCCACGCTTGTATTGACAAACAAGGTAAATACACCCAGATAAGGATTCGTTTGTTGCAGCTCCTGAATAACTACATTCTCTGAATGTAAGTAACAAACAAGACGTAATGACTAGGACGGAGTACAGTTCTTTTATCTTTCAGAAAAGACCCCTATAGTAGAGAAATCAAACAAGAAATACATTCACGCTTATCTTGTTTAATTTCTCTATTATACAGGCATTTTCTTAAAACACCCCATTTCTCCAACTTTCTTTGTTGCTAGTATATTTAGAGGATACAGTCATTTACAAGAAAAAGTGGTAAACAAAACCTTGTTTGGGCGTATTTATCCTGTTTCCTGCGAAATTAAGCAGCTTTTGTTATCGTATCGATTATTCACTGCAGCGTTTATAATAGGGGTATTTTACTTGTTGATTACACATCCCCCTGACCTTTTGACAAGTAAATCTGGGAAACGAATCATTTAAGAGAGCTCTTCCTTCGACCTACAGCTCTATAGCGGTTCCATTCACACAACTTCTTCAATAGTTTTTTAATTTTAAAATTAACAATTGCAAATAAAAATGGTTCAATACGTAATAGTTACGACCTGAAATGAATGTAAATGTGTATTGTTAGTCGTAACGTGCGAGTTTGAGGAGTGCGCAGTAGCCAGTACCAGTAGGTAACATCAAAATTTTTGCAGTCACTTTAAAACATGGCTGATTGGTTTCGACGATTACGATTAAGATATTTGCAATATTGACTAAAGAAGGCTATAGTGGTAGAAATAGGGCACCTTAAAAACTTAGATATCGACAAAAAAATTCGCCCCGAGTACGGGAATAACAACAATTATGACGAGAACTTGCAGCTGTTGTTCTAGGTGACAGTTTAAACTGCCATCAACTATAATAGCTATTATACTATATCATCATTAGTATTCGATTTTATTAAACATTTTAGTACAAAAGTAACAGTCGCGTGCGTTAACGAAAACTAAACCGGCGCATACCGACCTCGAATCGGGTTGCTATCGAGCAAATGCTCCAATAGGCGTTACTCAAAACACGTATTTCAATTTACACGGGCTAAAATGACCATTTCGCATCTAAATCTAATCCCGAATGTTGAAAGTATATCTAAGCTAAGATTATTTTCAAGAAATACATTTACATTTAAGCCGAGATACTGCTTTTGGCATCTCTCCCATGGTCTATGGGTGAGATGGCCAATCATGCTACCAATTGGTAGTTGTTATTAGCAAGATCCAATAAATGGTACAAAACGCATTTTATTGAACAAAATATTATATGGTAGGTAGAATTCATTTTTTCAATTTCAGCAAAATTTTTCCACACATTTTCCACACATTCCGCATGCTGAATAGCAGCTGTAGCATTTGTCGAATGTACTGACCGGAGAACGAAATGAGGCCATTATGAGTACGCTGATGGTAGTGTATGATTCGTAGTGCTTGTTTATAATGGCGGCGTTAATCGAAAATCACGCCGATTGTGAAATCAGATCTGTGATTCGTTTTCTGAATGCGAAAAACGTTAAACCAATTGGAATTCATCGACAAATCTGCGAGGTTTACGGAGAAAATGCAATGAGTGATGCAATGGTGATAAGATAGATCTGACTGTTCAAGGAAGGGCCTGATCCAGTCCACGATGAAGAACGAAGTGGACGTCCATCTGTGGTTTCTGATGAACCGGTTCATGCAGAAGAAAAAGGAAACCGTACGATTTTGCGAATTTTCGCAGATTTCATTAATAGTAATTGATGACATTGTTACTGGAAAACTGGTATCTCCAAAATTCTGCGCACGTTGAGTGCCCAAACTAATTTCTGAACAATACTAAAAACAACGAATGGGCGTGTTATAACAAGGACGGCGATTAATTTTTGTCAGATAATTAGCGGGGGATAAAACTTATGACACCCCTGAAACTAAACGGCAAACTATGAAATGGAGGCACACTTCGTCTCCGGCAAAGGTTAAACCAAGTAAGTCATGCCACCTCAAAAAGTCATGGGCACAGTGTTTTAGGGCAGACAAGGCAATTTACTCACTGCTTTTCACTGTGAGGTTAAACAATCTCTTGCAGGAGCTTTGGCTTTGGTTGGGACGTTTATGGCCATCCTCCGTACATCCGCGACCTCGCTCCCTAGCGACTTTCATCCCTTTCTACATCTCAAGTGTTCCATTAGTGGTCAACACTTCCACAACGATGAAGAGCTGAAAGAACATGTTACCACGTGGTTGACAACGCAGGCGGCAACATTCTTTGAAGAAGGCATACAAAAACTTGTGCCACGCTATGACAAATGCCTGATAAATTACGGGAGACATGTCGAAAAATAGTGTAACGGTTGTAGATTTTTGTGAAATAAATTGTATCTGTATTTGTTTTTTTTTTTATTACCAAACGGAACTTAGTTTACGGACGTACATCGTGTATTAGTATATTATCATTTCATGCAGTTTATCATACTGATTGCATATTTTGAGTTAAGTATATTATGAAGAGCAAACTAACAATACAATAAGAATTAGAAGTATTCATCTTATTTTAATAACGTAGATATACAGTAAAAGGCAAATTGCAAATTTTGTAATTTACTTTTCTAATATAACATTCAGAAATATGGTTTCTACAGATTTCACAGATGTAAGATGTTATATTCGAATGATACGATTTTAGGAATGAATAAATGTAGTGCGAAAAACTCAAAAACATTGCATCAGATATGCGATCGTTAGATCGCACATCAACATACAGATATTTGTGATTTGAATTCGCCAAAGTTAACAAAACAACACTCTGTGGTCCCTTACCCTTTTAATTAAAATATGCAGATCGTGCACCGCGTGGAAGTTGTATAATTATATGTTTGCTCCCAATAGCACCTCACGAGTGAAACCCTTCTACTACACCTCACATTCGCTTCGTATAATACAATTCAATTAGGAACCAATATTACCAATTTTTAAGTAGATTTACTAACAATTATAGATTCAATTCTCTTAAGGATTAAATTGTTTCCCTTAGAACTCGCATTAAACGTGTGATAAATTGCAAGCTTTTGGAATTATTTTTAAGGAAGTGGAGACTACACGGAGGTAAGGTTTTCGTTGTGCCTAGAGCAAAGGTAATCTGTCTTTGGCGGATATAAGTTTCTAGACTGTGTCTCAGCTGTAAAATTTACATTGTAGTAGGTAATTTCATACAAACGCGAAGTTTTCTATAAAATGTAGGTATGTGTTGATTTCTGTGTAAATATTATAAGATAATGTATATTTACTATATTTACCTATTCACGTGTAGACTCTAGTACCACGATAAAGTTATTTCATCTCTACTAGTATATTATGTAGAATGGATTTCCGCGTACGAAAGTTATATATATGTTGTATTTACTACATTAATCAAAACACAAACATCTCTACTTGCCTGTATTGTTGACTAACTTAGTCGGAGTATACGAAGTTTAAATTATTATACGTGGTTTTGAATAGATCTGGTAAGTTAATTAGTGTGATAGAAAGATAATTTAGTTCGCATTTATACCATACCAAGTAAACTAATCTAATATGTCGGACCACCAACAGATTAAGAATTTTCTATGAATTGGTAACCTAAAAATTAAGTAAGTACAATAAGTTCGTTCGTTCGTCTTATAATTCGTTCTTTGTTCCGAAAAAAACTCTTCACTGACAATGTTTGCTACGACACGCGACGTCGTAAGGGAAGGGAAAATAATTGAAGTTGATCGTAAGTGCTCTGTAAATCATTTCTGTTGCTGCTCTGTGCCATAGGTTAAATATATATTGTAAAAAGTATTGAAATTTGCACGCCAATGAACAAGTTCACCGTTAGGGCACATGACTTTGGGGAATACTGGGTACACAGCAAAACACTCACGTTCTGACACTTTTAGCGGTTTGAATGCTGCAATACAGAACAAATCAATCATTTAATGTCATCAATTTACTTGAAAGCGTTTGTTGCGCTTATAAAAAATATTTGGAAAATGAAGCAAAGTAATACGTATATCCTTTGCACAAAATTGTAATTATATTTTGTAATAATTCATCAGGTATACCTATGAAATGAGGATTTGTTAGGGAAGAATATATGTTAATTAGAAGCCATTTATTTGAAGTATGCGATACAACTTCTCTAATTTTTCTAGCAAAAGAATTCCGCGACGATAGAAACTTTCAACTTCCAAAGCAAACAATGAATTGGTCCATTTTTTTACTTATTCGAAATGAACGAAGTGCTGGTCAGCCAATCTGTGTGGCATCGGCCACAGCAAGTCATAGTCAGAAGGAGTAATGCCAGGTTAATACAGAGGGTAAGGAAGCGCATGTAATGTAATTTTTTAAAGTGTTCTATATCACTTTGTGAGGCGGACTGGTACATTGTAATGTAGCAATATGACTTTTCCATTAGGCCCATTTCTGACGTTTTGTGATCAATGCATGGTTCGAATTGTAGTCGGTAGCGAGCGATATTTGAGAACTTCATAATAAAGACCACCCTTATGATCCTACCAAACACAAAGTAATGTGTCCTTTCCCAAGCAATTTCGTCTTGCAGATGTTGATGGTTGACCATCAACCCATGATTTTCATCGTTTATAATTCTCGAAACATAACCATTTTCAACACCTGTAACGATGTGATACAAAAAACTCTTTTCAGCAGCAGTTCGATGGTGACTTTTTGATTCTCCATCTGTCTTTCAGACAAAGTGTGTAGTATCCAATTTAGTTCGTTATGAATCTTTCCCATCGCGTCCCGGCGCTCGTCAACATTTTTTTGATTCACATTTAATACTTCCGCCATTGTGATTGAGTTTGAGCGGAGTTTTCGTCCATTACTGCATCTTTCACATCAACCTCACCACTTTAATCAATTGAAAAATGTCTTAAAATGGTGAATGTTTGCCGTCAGCTTCTACAAGTATTCAATAAATTTGAAAACGAACTAAGGAATCAAAACCTTCCGCAAATGGCCTTTTTAGTACAAAATTCGACGTCAAAGCAAGAAACCTTGAATCTGGGGAGGATTTTAATGAATAACCTTACCATACAAAAGAATTTTTCCTGCAATGCCGTCCAGTGGAACGGACTGAACTCAAAAATACGTAAAAAAATTTCCTGGGGTAGAATTTTATAGAACTTTACTCTTGTGTTTCAGGCATGTTGCAAGAGTCAAATTCTCTCTTTACGAGTGTTTCGTTGGTACCGAAAACATAACTTTTTTTAAATTTTCTTGCATCATGCTCTTGCACTTAAGAAAAACCATATTTTTATATTAATTTGTAATTAACACAAGTCAATTCTGCGATCAGCTCTCTATAAACAAAAAAATTGTTATTCCCCTAGTGACTATTATTTTAGTTATGAAACTATTGCCACTAGAGGAATAATAATTTTGTTTAATATACACAAAAATGTGTTCTTTCGCGTATAACATTTTCCAGTTACCAATAAAAAAATTCGTAAGACGAGAATCTGAGCTCCACAACATGCCTAAAAGTCCTATACAATTCTACTCCAGAAAAAAGACTACCTACTTATTACAGTCAAAAACAATAAAAAACATCTTCCCGCACTATCTCCTAAACCAAAACCATTTATTATAATTTATTATAGCATTTACCGATACCAAATAAATAACTATGTGAAGCATACTTTCATTAAATATTAATGATAATAATGAAAATTAATTAAATAAATAACTAAGAAGGAACGCATGTGAAAATATTGTTACAAATAGAGTAAATTATAATAGAGCTGTCAGCAAAACTGGTTTTACATAGGGTGTTTGGTTGTTTGTAGACGCCTCTAAACTACATTTTTCAAAAACCCCAAAATATACAGGGTGGTTGGTATAAAAAAATTCTAGAAACGGACCCTAGCGACCAAAAGATTAGAGATAGCTGAATTCTGTTTGCGCCAGTGATTTTCTCATTAAAATTAAGTTCCAGACACCTTTAGATTCATTTTTTTTTCTACCTCTTAAAGTAAAGGGTGTTTCCATAAGAAAGTGTCCAATTTGTACCACCCGGTACACTATGGTTCTCGATCTATTTTGCTTATAATCAAAAATTTTCATGTAAGCAATTTTTCGAAGCCGACAAACAGTCTCTCTAAAAATATGCATTAATCATGTTTGAAATGTTGTCCAAAATTAAATACATGTAGCTGTTCGAGCATATTTTGAATAACCACTTAGAAATGTTCTTAAATGAAAATTATCTTACTAATGTACGTTTTACGTGTGAGTGAAACGTGGAATTTCTACATTTACATTGCAAACTAGTAATGGAGTACTTACGCAGAAGTTTTAGGGTAATTCAGATATTCTGTTTACGAATTTATGGAAATTGTTCGAATCTAATTACGTAATTGCTGGTTACGCATTTCGTATGGTTGCTATACGTACAGGATACTATATGTATACACCATTAAAGGTACTTAATTATATGTTATTATTTAGGTTTCCACGAGTATTACTGTTATGATTAGAACACATTTTGTGAATTCGACATTAAAGGTACGGTACATTCCAGATCAAATTTCAACACGCGCTCATTTTCACATCTTGGAGTAAACCGATGTTTAATTACCTTAAAATTATTAATAACTCATTCAGATTAAAATTAACCTATTGGTTCGACCATGAAAATAATAAGAAACAATGTAGCGTAAATAGTATTTAGTTAAATTATCTTATTGCCTCGAGTATACTTATACAAATTTTACGTTAAACACATTTAACATCAACGATAAAGTAAATTAATCTTCAAATATCCATATTCTTTAGTATGTGTACACATAAGGTTTTCAAAATGTAGGTGTGTTTAACAATACCAATATTGAACAAAGAAGTTAGCCTAAATTCCATTATATGCTACCTACTTAGATCATAAGTGTATATGGTCTAAAAAGACTATACCTACCTACATCCGCTTGAATGCCTTTGCTTATCATATCTTTCAAATTTATTTCTAACAGGTTATTATGAATAGTTACACATTTTTCCATTCGATTATAGTAATTAAGGTATCTAGGGCGTTATGAACTAAATAACACCTTAGGTCGACAGTGTATAGCAAGCGAGGGATATACCTACGTCGACCGTAGGCGTTATATTCATAACGCCCGTTGTGCTTTCATTATTTTGTGTCATACTTGCAAGAAGTTAATTAAGATGATTCAAACAGATGAAATTTTACATTTGCGGGCGTTATAAGCGGGCGGTATAAAAAATAACGCCCGTTGCTATCTAAAATCCTGTTGTCATGTAAAGAGGCGTTATTTAGTCATTAATGTTTCTTGTTTCAGAGTTGTTATGGTGAAATAATAAGGTAGTATGACATAAAGCGTATTAATTGTTGATTTCATGATCCGCGCGCGTGCGTTGAACGGTACTGGAATAATGTGTCGTGTGTCTCCCAAAACAATTCGTTATTAATGATTTAGTGGGTTTCTAACATAAAATTAGAAAACGGCGATGTTGTTAACCCGATTCTCTTTTAATATTCAGTTATTTAGTGGGTATGAACTATTTTTTACTTTTCCGTGTATACATATACAAGGGGAAAGTAATGTTAATAGTTAAATCTGCATTCCTTGTAATACCCGAAGGTGTAAGGAATTAACCAGGCACACCCCAGCCACACAGTGGGTATGTTACACGGAATCTGAGGCAGTGGAGCCATCTAGGTAAGAACACTCAGGGAAAGTATTGTAATCGAAAAAAAAAGTCGAACTCCGGATTTTGATGAATCTTGACATTTTGGGTCTTCCAAAGTCCAGAGTTTACTTTTTAGGGTTTAGCTCAAGAACGCTTTAACTTAATTAAAATTTGAAAATTGGAAATTATTTATTTATTTATTTAAAATTACAGGATTAATTAATTAATTAATCAAAATACCAAAATACAAAAAGTGTACAAAAATAAATGAAAAGAATACATATACACTATGTTATTGTTATTAGAAGTAAATCTAAAATAAAACTGTTTTAATATACACAAAGCTGAGAAAGGTAACTAAATGATTATAATATTACATTTATAGATAGAACATCGAAAACAAATAACAGCTACATGCATTATACAATATTACCCCATACTCAATCTTTGTAGTAAGCTATATCAATACTTGGTAGTTCTTTTTTTAAATTCCTTAATTGTAGCTAAAGAATGGCCAGAACTTTTATTACAACTGATAAAGAACAAAAATTTAACGTGGCCAATTTATTGGTGCCCAAAATTGGTCAAAAATTGAAAATCGATTTTCTCCAAATCTGCTCCGAGCATTTTTTTTTCTTTTTTGAAATGTTATACATATAGTTCATGAAAAACTATTGGCACTACATTTATTTTTTTATTTCCCATAGGGGAAGGGAGATGAATTTTTGAGTTATTACGCAAAAAAAGTATTTTATTTAATACGTCATTGTAGTAAACACAGGAAAGTTTTGATCCAGTTTACTGGTCCTTTATTTTCCCTTACGCCAACAAACTGTATCTCTGCTAGTGAACCTCGAGATGTTCGCTAGAAGAATGTCCGTTGGCTGTACTTCGCCTCGGGAACAAAATTTAAATGTTACCTACTAAAATAACCTTGGCAACTTATTCTTTCTACTTTCTGGAATACTTTATTTATTTTCGAAGAGATCGAGATCTACCCGATAAAAATTTATGTTACCTATATACACAAAATAGAGGGGGTGGTTTATCCCTAATTTGTACACTAACAAAATTATGGTTTTCTTGAATGAAGAAGCCGGTATTTACATGTGTTAATGTAGCATTTTTTTGCCCCAGTTCTAATATTTTTAAAGAGATAAGTTGATTTTGGACTTAGACATCAAGATAGTCACAGGACTTGAGTTTTGTTCGTTTGCGTTGATACCAACTATTTAAATGGTATTTTGTAATAATAATTAAACAAAAATTACTTTTAACAAATTTTTTTTACGTGAAATTTTAAAAATCGTAAATATTAACAAAAGTATCTACAAAAAATAATACCAGGAAATAATACACCGTTGAATAGGGTTTTTTGTCGAGAATCTAATGGTAAATAAAAATATAGGGTGTTCCATTTAAAATATTCGTATAAATTTTATTTAAAGTTCACAAATTTTGAATTCTCATTTTAAACACTCGGTATAAAATTAATCACTTAATTTTTTTTGTAGAGTAACACGACATTAGGATAATATTATTCGTCAAATAAATTTTTCCTTTTTTTAAGAGTAACTTAGTTATGAATATTATAGTCCGACCTTGAATTGTACAACATTTTGACAAAATAATTAATAACTTGGCAACCGCACATCCAATATCAAAAAAATTTTCAGGCGTGATATAAATATGGTTGGTCGATACATGAAGGGAAAAAATACAGGGTGTGCCGTTTAAAAAAAGTGGCATTTTCCTGCCACGTGAAAATGCAACATACTGTAGATATAAGAATATTTTTAAAAGATGCGCAATTCAAATCAAAGCAACCTTTATTTGAAACTTTTTTCTGTATCTTAAACCCACATTGAGTTATCGACCGATTACGGAGCAGAGGGACACCCTGTGTACCAAATATCATCAAGCATCTCTATAATAGCAGTACGGTGAGAAGCTCATTTGAACAATATTAGAATCTGAACGAGAAATGCAAGTCTTACCAACAAAATAAGATAATCAAGTAGTTACGTCCTCAGTGAGATGGGGTTTAATTAATCATTAATTAATAATTACTGAATTGAAGAATTGCTTCTCTAATAGATTAAATTAATCAAAAATATTTTCAAAGTAGGTTTCCCAGCCTTATGCGTGCAGTGATTCCTAATCTATACCGTTATCGCTAACGTGAGTATACAGTTGAATAAAAGGATTTGTACTTCATTGCACTAAACACAAGAGACGAAGATACTAAAGCAAACGTTGAATCGTTGTAGGAAATTTATCTGTGAATGGGAAAGATTGTTATTATTGAAGAATATTTGAAATCGCGTTTACATGTTTCTACATGATAAAGAGTCAGAAAGAATACACATAAGCCACGCAACTATTATTTTTGTAAGTAGGTAATCATAGAGTACGAAACAGAATTCGTATTTCAATTTGCTGCAAAACAGAAAATGTAAAACAAACTGAGTGTAATTAATTTGTTTTCGAGCAGTCTTGGTAAATAAAAAGTCAGCATTTAAAGCCGTATAAGAAAGACAAACTTTTTAGGTGAACCAAGGGAAATAATATGAGCGAGTTTCTTATAAAACGTGTTCTTTTGCTAAGTTTAGCAAACGAGCTATAAATCAAATTAAATCGTACAGTACGTTTTTTTGTATTGATGCTAAAATATCAAAAAATACTTTATCTTGAATTGTAATTGAGAAAATATATACCTACCTTGTAAACTTCAGTGGTAGGAACACTTAAGAAGATTCTTAATATATCCTTAAGTAAACTGTGTAAGCAAAATCTCAATAACGGCGGTTGCAGAGATTTTTATGGTTTATTCGATAAAAATAAAAATTTTATGGAAGATTGAGTTAGAAGCGATCTTTTATAGACAGTCCTTGTAAATTTCATAAAAAATTGAATATTATATAGAGTAATACTTTAAAATCCCGATATTAGATCTATAAAAAGGTATAACGGAAATTCTATTTCAGTAGGTATTAAACTGTCAATCCAAATAAAGAACGAATTTCAAAATTTAGTAAAATTCATAAATTTTACCTAATGTACTCTGCGTGTTGAACCGGCATAATACTAAAACGTAAAATGGATTTTACCCACATAAAGGTTTCTAACTTTGAATGATAAATTGTAAGGGTAATAGATGAACTAGTAGTAAATTGTAATTTATGAAAGATTCTAATTATCCATTTGGTAACCGTGAAATTTATTACTTTACTTTATGGCCTATAGAGTTTTGAGCTATAATTTAAACTTTGACACTCAAATACAAAATGTATTACAAAATATGTATTAACGAAAATATGGAATTATTAAGAAAGATCCCCTTTAAAGGAAAGAATTCCGTATACCAAACTGAATTTTCTTTTATCTTTTTCAATTTTCTTGTATTAATTTCGGAATAATTATATTGCGCATAAATACGTTGATTCTAAAAATTGCATGGCTTTCAATTAAATTTTCATTTTAAAATTAATTAATCCATAACAACTGATAGATTAAAATAACAAGCAAAGTATACCTGATATTAAACGATAACATCGGAAACGGAAAATAACAAATATTCTCGTTTGAAAATTAACAATGTGCTTATTATACGTAAACAGGTAATGTGAGAAACATATGAAACATACGCATTACTTGCTTCCTTATTTTATTCTTACTTGCAATTTTTTTTATTCAAATTAGCAATGTGGTTATGCGGTAGTTGTATAACGTTTAGTTACTTTGTGTAAAAAATTCTGGCATGTATTGCCACGAGGCTTCCATCGTATTAACACGTTTTCCAAAAAATAAATATAGCACAATATGTATATTGTTGAATTCAGAAAAAAATACTCTTATAAAAAAATAAGTGCCGCCATTTTAGCTTATACCGGAAGTGACGTCATCAAAGGTAATATCAGCATTTTCCTCCTTGGCCCGAATGCAATCGATTGGCGAAAACCGCATTTCGATAACTTTAATAGTTTCTGAGTAGGTATAGATAGAGCGTTGCAGTCATTTTTTAAAAATGATTTTTTAACACTTTTTTCAAAAAATAAGTATAGCACAATATATATTGCCGAATTCAGAAAAAAAAACTCTTTAACTACATTAAAAAATTGCAATTTTATCTATCTATCTATTATCTATTAAAAAAATACTGCCGCCATTTTTTCAAAGACGTTCCTGGTGTAAACTATTTCGCGAACGGTGAGAACGTGTAGCAAGATCTCTCTTCTAGGTAGTATCATAAAATTTACAAATGATGTTGAGGTTCACTCAATTAAGTGGAATAATCAAATATTATCGATACGGTTCACCACCAAAAAACTAAGTTTTATTACAATGTTGCAGGTAAATTATCTGCATTCAATAATTTAGTGCACTATAATAAAGTTATTTGTTCCTGATATATTAAAGTGAAATAATTTGCATCGCTACATGAAACACATCAAGGTATACTCAAAACAAAAGCTAGAGCAAAATGGTTACTTTATTGGCGTAATTTAAGAAAGATATTGGAGGATATGTTA
This sequence comes from Pyrocoelia pectoralis, assembly GCA_036250285.1. Lineage (NCBI taxonomy): Eukaryota > Metazoa > Arthropoda > Insecta > Coleoptera > Lampyridae > Pyrocoelia > Pyrocoelia pectoralis. The sequence goes on from CM070075.1 coordinate 15,472,887, forward strand.
CAAAATGTAGAATTTGAAAAATTCAAAGCAAGTAACGTCAAAGAGAAAAGTCATGAGATACCAGAGCTTCCTTTTCAAACAGTAGGATGCGAATCAACAATATTTGGTTTTAGTTCACTACTTTTCGAAATGGAATGAACTAGTTAGATTATCTACAAGAGGCTCTATAGAAATAATGAGGGCCTTTAAAGTTATCTCCTCCATACAAGAAAATAAATACCGTGTATGTGTGTAAATGATTACTGAAATGCCTTTCAATTCGTTTAACATTCATAAGTTTGCAAAAGAATGGAAACTTGAAGTAGTTACGTCTTCTCCTAAATGTCCAAAGGTAATGGGGCTTGCATAAAAAGGAGTAGGTATTAGTAAGACTATTTGGAAAAAAGCTAAAGAATGGCAAAAACTAAATAACGAAGTTTTAATGATTCATTAAGCCCACAAATTGTTAATGGTCTAGATAACTTTTAAATCGTAGAAATAAAAAACTTTTTTTTATAATAAGGGAGATAGAAATATAAATGAGTTTCAAAAAGAAGAAAATATGGTATACATCGTGGAATCCTGCCCAAGCATATTCTTTAAGGGATGAATATGATAGAGAAAAAAGCGCAATTCAATAAACATTAGACATTCACAAAATCAAAGATGAAAGAGGAATTAAATGATGAAATACCGTCTGTTAATAGTGACAACAACAATTGGTATAATTAATAATAATAATAATAATCTTTATTGTGCAAAAATAATAATGTGCACAAATGGCGGGAGTTTCAGCTTTAGCTGATCTTCCACTCCAACCTGTATTAGCTACAGCATCTAACAGAAAACCATTACTATAACATTGATACCACCATGAACAACATTTCAAGATATCAAAAAGGAAGAGGAAAAATAAAAAACATTTTTCCATAAAAGGATAGCTACTTATAAATACTAACACCATAAAAAGAAAAAAAAGAGAAAAAATAGCCAATTACCCATTAGTCCAAAATACATTAGTAAACTACATTTAATTAATTTGCATAGATAACAATTCCTTTTGTAAGTTTTTTCGCACATTTGGCCATAAACGGTTACTATTCAAATATGACAATATTTATTTAAATAGAATACAGCTATATATTCAAAAGACTTCTGAAATTTGGCGGTACTGTGTTGCGTTATATTATATGTGTCCTTCTGCCTAGTATTAATGTCATGTATCATCTACCTTCTAGTTAACAGTTCAACTATATAATCTGGTTTCCCATTTGACATACAAGTATACAAAAACTTCAATAACCGAAGTACAAAAACATTTTCAATTTTTAAAATTCCATATATATTATAATAAGGTGTGATGTGTTCTGTGTATTTAATATTACCATAAGAATAACGCAAACAGCAGTTTTGTAATTTTTGAATTTTGTTTTTATATTCTTTTGTAAGATAGAAATAATATACATGACCACAATAACTGAAATTGCTTAACACAAGAGCATTACTTAAAGTCCATTTCAACTTAGAGGGAAGAGTATGTTTGAATTGAGCTAAAGTTTTATACTTAATGTAAGCTTTAGCTAAAAGTCCATTAACATGCTTTTCAAAATTTAAGTTTGAATCCATGATAATACCCAAGTCTTTAGTGTAATCATTAAAGTTTATTACCGTATCTCCTATTACTAAAGAAGATCTCAAATACTGCAAAGCTGTAGCACGAACATTATTAGACCCGAAACACATTGCACTAGACTTGACTGGATTTAACATCAAACCATTGGATTTCGACCACATAACTATATTGTTTAAAGATAGGTTTAAGTTATGCACTGCACTGTTGATTTCACGTGGATCACATGATATATAAATTTGAGTATCGTCAGCATACAATTGTATGGATACATTCTCCGATATAACACTGGGCAAGTCAGCAGTAAAAATGGTAAATAAAATAGGGCCTAAAATACTCCCCTGTGGAACACCACTCACTATAGAAAGCTCTGTCGATCGAACTCCATTCACTTGAACTGCACTAGTGCGATTATAGAGGTAGTCTGCAAACCAATTCACTACTCCTTCTGCAAAACCATAATAGTGAAGTTTAGCCAGCAACAATTTGTGGTCGATCCTGTCAAAAGCCTTACTGAAATCGAGCAAGATCAGTAATGTTACCTGAGAATTATCGATAGCTTTCGTTATATCATTGGTAACTTTTGTTAGTAGAGTGTTTGTTCCATATTTAGCTCTGAATCCTGATTGTGATGAAGGAAGGATATGTTTATCGATGTAATCGAACAATTGGTTTGCAACAATCTTCTCCAGCACCTTTCCAAAGATAGGTAGAATACTTATTGGCCTCAGGTCTGAGTGTGTCTTAGGACCATTTACTTTAGGTATAATTGAATTAACCATAGTTGTACATATAAGATTGATACGGAATGACCTAAAACAGGATAACTATGTAATAAAGTCAGATATAATAGTTAAGTAAGTATAAGGGAGCTAACCACAATGTACAAGCAAAAGAATAATAAATGGACTATGGGTAGAATGGAAGAAATAGAAAGCAGCAATAAGTCCAATAGCACGAGAAACTTCTATCAACTGCTGCAAAAACAGAAGCACAGACACGTAGTAAAACTAAGAGGAGTAAAAGATAACGAAGGAAACATGCAACACGATACCGAGAAAGTAAAAGACATATTGAAGACACATTTTCAAGGATTGCTAAACACACAACAAGAGTACGTACAAAAGGATATAATATAAATAACCAACCAAAACAAAGAAGCAATACCAGTGCCAACAACCGAGGAAGTAATACAAGCGATCAGAAAGATGAAGATTGGAAAAGCACCCATAAGAGACGAAATACCCATGGAGCTCATTAAGTACGGAGAAGAAGAAATCTGTAAGAGACTGTGCTAGCATGGAGAGAAGAAAGAATACCAAGGGAATGGAGAGGGAGTAATAGTACCGTTAAAGAAGAAAGGAGCCGCCGACAAATGCATAAATTACAAAGGTATAACTAATAGGAGAATATCAGTATGGTTTTACTGAGAGTAAATCCACTGTGGACGCGATATATACTGTGAAAAGAGTAATGGAAAAATAGCAAGAGCATAATATAGGGATTTACATGCTATTTGTGGACCTCCAACAGGCTTTTGACAAGATGACCAGAAGCAAATTGTACAAAGCAATGGAGGAAATGAAAGTTCCAGGCAAGCTAGTGGCTTTAACAAAAATGACCTTAGACAATACCATGGCATGTGGTCATCATGCAACAAAGAAAGCTCTGAGACAAACAGTGGAGTGAGATAGGGGACGCACTGTTAGCGACGCTTTTCAATATAGTAATAGAGAAAATAACCAGAGAAATGGGCCTGAAAGGGTCAATCGTAACAAGATAGGGGCAGCTTATTGCCTACGCAGATGACATCCTTATCATAGCAAGATCCCGTAGGAAAATGGAATATGTTTGAAGAAATAGAGAAAAAAGCAAGGGCCTATCGATTAAAGAAGAAAAAACGAAATACATGAAACGGGACGGGATAAACTCACATACCAAAAGCCGTATTAAAATAGGCAGGTACAAATTCGAGGAGGTTGATAGCTTTAACTATCTGGGAACACATATATACAAAAATTGCAACCGGCACGAAGAAATACAAAGAAGAATTCAAGCCGGAAACAGAGCTTAAAATGCAAACAAATCACTACTTAAAAATAATAAACTAACCAGAAAAACTAAGGTACAAATATGTATATAAAACTCTAATTAGGCTTGTGATAACATATGCGGCGGAAGCAATGTGCTTCTCCCAGACAGAGGCCGAAAGACTCAGAGGTTTCGATAGAACAGTTTTCCGCACAATACTGGACTCAAAAAAAAGGGAATAACGGTGAATACAGACCGCTAATGAACCACGAAATAGAGAACGAGACACGCGGAAAAAACATCGTAAGGTTCATTAAGTCACAAAGAATAAAATGGCTAGGGAGATGAGGACAATAACGTGAGGAAGATAACTATCTGGAAACCCAGTGTGGAAAGAACAAGAGGAAGGCCGAAGGTAAGATGGTGGGACCAGGTAACGAACGATTTGAGAGAAATGGAAGTTAGTAATTGGCCGCACACAGGCAGATATGGAGGAATATTGTCACGCGGCAACGCACACAAGGTTGTGAGAAACAAGTTAGGAAGTGAAATGCACGCTTCAACTTTCGATGTAGTATGGAGGCCAATTGGATTTGTAAATCGTAGGCCGAGATAGCAATATTCAACGCTGAATGTAAAAAGCTGTAAATAAATAAAATAATAGTTAAACTAGAAGCTAGATATTTAGTTGGCCAGTAAGACAATGACAGAATTGATGCAAGAGCCTGTTTCGTAAAATACCAAACCCACCATTCCATTAATCGATTAACCGTTAAAACTCAAAATAAAGCTCGATGAAGTGACCTGACATCAATCGAAATTTAAAATAATCATGACATACCTGCACAAGTGCACATATGTATAAAACCCACGATCACTTAGTAAGTTTTTCATAGATCATATTTATAATAATATTATTATTAATTTAATGAGGTTATTAATCTTCTACCTTGATGATAGCATTTTCTCAAAAATTGATTCTATAAAGAAATGAGAAATAACAAAGGTAGGTTAGGAGCACACTAATAATGAACTAGATTTTGGATCATTGAGTCAACTTCAAAACTCAAATTCGTTTTGTTTTAAATATATACTTTGGTACATCCTTATTCCATTAATGATGAATTTCCTCCCAAAATGGAGCGGTTTTCAATAAACGAATTACTGCACCTCCAATTTTATTCGACGAATTTTGCAAAACTTAGAATTCATGTATAGATCACTTATCTATACGAATGAAAATCGAAAGTATGGTGTGACGTTGTTCAGAATATGCCAGAAATTATCAGAGTACCTTTTGCTGGACCTTGTAGACGGTTTCATTGAACATCTCCACCAGGACGGAAGAAACTGTTCCAGCATCTAGTTCTATCGGATTTCGAAACGAACATTTCTTGCGATAGAAAAAAGAAAACAGATGTTGAGATTATCTACCTAGTGAGTAGTTCTTAAATGCTCATTAGGAATTGCCTCCATTTTGTTAAAACACCTATAAACTGTTCTTCGTTTACATCTGTGATCTATGACATAGACTACGTATTCCTGTAAAAAATTCGAAAATACTCATAAAAATGTTGAGCTTTTAATTGAAGGGTACCAGATTAGGTGAATAAGCAGGGTGTTTAAATATTTGAAATCCTAATTCTTTAGCTTTTCTCACCGAATTTTGTTCCACTCTAAACCCCATTAGAACAAACCTTAGTCTTTAGCAGACGATTGGGAGCGACACCTATGTAAATCATTCCATCAATAATCACAGTTTGAGATTTACCATCATGTATTGTTTCCCAGCGTATTAGTTTGAACTAGATCACACCCGATGAAAATGAAAACGTCCGGCTGTGTTAGATTTCTCAGTTTACTAATACATTTTGTACCAATTTTTCCCTTTCCGTAACTTACAATCCTCAATTTAACCATAAATCTAGCCAATCCGATTAGAACAAACTGTAAGTGTTCCCAAGCCGATCAAATCAATCGAGATTGACGTTTTCGTTGTATTACAAACTCCAATCGACTGTAAATGAATGAGAATAATTATATAAATAAATAAGAAATACTTTCCTATCGTCACCCTAACAGTTGATTTCATTTTGTTCAAGACATAAGGTTAAATAATCTAGACACCTCTAAAACATAAAGTAATTAAATGGAAAACCTTAGAGTGAATAAAGGTGGACAGCGTCAGTATTCTTATTTCTTCAACTTCAACTTCAAAGATATTGATTGATTCGAAAAATACAATTTCTGTTCCAATATCTAGCCGCCTACATATATTTTATCCTCATTCCCTCTTACTTTAGTTCCAAATTGGCATTATGTTTCTTTACTTACGAAGAAAAAAAAACTGAAACAAACTTATTGAGTACTTTTTCTGTTTAAATCTACTCCATTAAAGTTAATACCACATCAAAGCTTCAGTTTTGTGTTTACCAAAATAAACCCCCAAAGGAGCTAAAAAATTTTATACAAGTAAAAAGGGCACCCACTTTTGATGTTATATTTGCGAATATCAAATAACAGACTTTTTAAGTTAAAACCACAAAAAAGTTGCAATATAAGAGTTTGTGTAAGTTCAAAGCAAAGAAAAGGGACGATGAGCAAATCAATTTTGCGGTTAGGAACGTCGTCTGATCAAAGAGATTTTTATACCTGGTAAATATTTTAACTATTTCTCTTTATGTTAGTTTTGAAATTCTAATAACGATGAGTTTTACCAGTGCTTTAACGTATTGCACAGAAGAATAATTTTAGAAGAGATTCCTACGCTATTTACAGCATTTTTCATATCGTAAAGTGGTTGCGGTATCTTAAATTTTATTTTTATATATTACAGTGCTGAAATCTTGACGTTATATGTGCTATTATTCTTTTGCCGCCGCATAAAGTTATGAATATAATAGACTGTTAAGGTTAAATGTAACGCACAATATATAAATATTAAAAGCAGTTAGATTTTCAGTAGATTACTAACAGAATCAACGGTAGTTTGCCAAAAGGGAAACATAAAAAGCAAAGGTGTAATCTGGGCGAATAACTTGTTAGTTGAATTATCATGCGAGTCTAAGTACCTACAGTCCAATTCCTCGTTTACATTTTCTATGGTCTAATTAATGGAAAGAGTAAATTACCTAACCTTTATTGCCTTCTAAATTGCTTTTGGGGCCAAAGATATAACTTATGAAAATTTTATACACGCACGGAACAGATAAAACTTTATTGCTCACGTTTATAGCGTCAGATATAATATAAAACCATACAGTAAACTAAAAATATAAGAAATATTAAAAAAGAAAAATACAATTTGGTACATCTTTGATCAAATAAATTCGAATTTCGTTCACTTAGTCGTGTCTTCAACATCGTAGTAAATGTGAAACTGATTTTCAGTTATTTAAATAGGAAGGCTCTACAGTTTGTTTTGAACATGTCTAATTATTGGCCGCTAAATATACAGTGAAACGTTTCATCCATTCGTTCTCATTCATTCACAGCGTATTAACGGATAGAAGCAGTAAATTTAGGACTATCTCGGTAAATTAGCGAACATTTCTGGCCTAATGGACATCGTAACCGTCATCATTACGAACAAGAGTACTCTGCTGATGAGTTTTCATATGAGGTAACACATTAAAGACACGGGCACATGAGTTATTTCCTCTTTTCAATAAATTTAATTAGTTCATTGCACTAAGCATTGCTGTTCCTCATTTAATCGAATGTTTTGCTTACGAAGCAACAAGGCTTTAAAATTCACCGTGTAAAAAACTAAAATAGATTAGGGTTGAATTGCTTAATGAGGCGTATCCATGGTTAACGCATATGTAGGGTATTAGAGAATCAATATTCTTTCAAAGCATGTAAATCGCGCTCATAAAATTGTTGAAAACCAATCAACTTTACCTAATGTAACGAATTGTAAATTACAAGGAAGACCTCTAAGGTAGTAAAAAATCGTGTTTTATGCGCTCGTAACCTCAATTTAAATACGTAAAGCACGTAAACACTAAGTTTAAATGTGCAGCGTGTGAAAAATTAAAGACATCTTCGATTGTATTATTTAAGAACCCTTCTACGATTTGTATGTTACAAAATAAAGCAGAAGTACTGTATAGTAGCTTACTATTTGCTACAGGTGGTTTTGGTATTATTTGTGCAGCTAAACGACTTGCTTATACCAAAGTTTGCTTATACTACAAAAAATAAAACATACTTCATACATAAATTCGTGATCTTACTGTGTCTTTGGAAAAGTCGCTATAAATTGCATTTTCTTTCTTCATATTTACGTTTAAAAGAACAAGATGTACAGACAGAGTGATTCAGAAACATGGCTATACGTTTGATCGCATTTTGTGACGAAAATATTATTATTAAAGGAAATATGATGTTATCATTGGAAAGGGAATCCTTCAAATGACAACACAAAAAAAGCTTGGCAGGTTGATTTTTGTGGGCTAGCGTTGAACTCCTCCACAATTCTCTCCGTTGTTTCTGCATCCGTGCTACTGCGAAGCCTTCCAGAAGGTTTGATTTTCTGCATCCTTCTCGTTTCCAGTAGTCGTTTTCACCACTTCCCCACAGTCGATGGTTGCGATACTACGTTAAAGTCACGTCTTGCCCGTCTTGCGGTCTCACGATCATTGGCATACGTTATTGCCCATGCAACAATTGTAATTTGCTGTTGCATATTCAACGCCATTTTGACTATTGACGTAAGTTCTACACTTTCATTCCTTTGTTGTAATTTGAAGAATTGCCTTTCCAACGGTTATTTCATATTTCCTGTAATGGTAATATTTTCATCACACAACGCGATCAACGTATAGCCATATTTATGATTCACTCCGTAGGTAGTTAACTAACGTCAACCGCATATTTTATTATTCATCTTAATGTTAGTAGGTAAGTGTCAAAATGTTGATATTTTTGTATTTTGTATCATATACCATGAGTCATTTCCCATTTCGCACTCACTATACAATATTTGCTAATTTTATGTTGTATCTATTATCTCTTTGTGTCTTTATGTTGCAAAGGACTCGCAAGTTAGAGCAGAAGACACCATTGTGTCATTCTGATTGCGAACCTTCAGTCCATCTTTGTGACTAATAAAGAATTAATTATTATTATTTAACTTCGGTTCTTATCGATACTCAGGCCAAGCCTGGTTAACTAACCGCACGGATCGGAATCAAGTAACGATTGGTCCTAGTAATACATATACCTACACAAAATACATTTGAAGTAACTGTAAAAAAACATCCTTATGTGTTTTGAAATAGTATTATGTTTATTGTGTAAATGTTTGTTATTTAACTCGGCGCATAGGTTGCACTCAAGTGGGTAATGTGTTGTTTGTGTTTTGTGCTAATTGTGAGTGTATCGTGTGTTTGCGTTTGAGTGTATGTCAATGAGTTAAAGGTGTCAACATGAGTGGTTATTGACGTGTTATGTGTTTGTAATGGACTTTCTGTAATGCTATGTTGTGTATGCAACATGGTTTGATTTTGTGAAGTTGAAGGTGTCACATGAGTGGTTGTTGAAGTGTTGTGTGTTGGTAATGGACTTTCTGTAATGTTATATGGTGTATGCAACAGAGTTTCAATTTGTGAAGGGATATTATTGATGATTCTCTCTAATATCTAACATTATTATAACTACTACTTTATAATAATAATAATATGGTAATTATAATGGTTATCGTTAGATTAATACTGTGACCACTTGTTTAACAAGAAATAATACAGGGTGTCCCATGACTCAAGGTCTATAGATTAAGAACGTGTTTTTTAAGTCACATTTGGTCAAAAGTGTCTAATAAACACAGAGTGCGAAAATTCTTCTCAGCTGTACAACCATTGCAATACACCCTGCAAAAATAAATAAAAAACAGCAAACTATATTTTTTCTCCTAAAGCTGTTTCTGAATGTCAATTATTGACATTATTTTGTGTCGATTTTTGATTAATAATACGAAATGTGTGTAGAAACACGCTTGTTAATTAAAGTTTCTTTGGTTTTTTTAAATTTATTTCTGCCTTACAATGACTGTCCTATGATTACCAAGCATTTTCGCATTCATGGTTATTAATTAGACATTTTTCACTGAAAATGACTTAAATAATACGTTATATGGATCTTGAGTCATGGTACATTCTGAATAAAGTCGTGTAAATTGTGTTAAATTTAAATTATGACGGTAAGAAAAAAGGTTCAATTTCATTAAACCCTAAACCAACCAATATCATAAGGAGACGTCCCCACTGTAGAGATTAAAATGAAGCCAAAACCATTACACATGAAGTTATTGACCATATTACAGGATTCATTCAAGATGTTAAAAAATCAATTAACTTCTGTACCCGAAACTGCTGAAATATTAGCACGTGATACGAGAACTATAAAAGAATGGTACTCGTAACGAAAAGTATCCCCGATTGTGTGTAATGTAAGTTTCTTTTTTGAACTGTTTGATATCAATGCTTCTCAATGCAATAATAAAAAGAAAACTTACACCAGCAATGCTTCAATGGTTTTCCAATATGAAGGTCATATGTTGCATGAAGATGCGAAATTAAAGACCGGCAATTTACAATACTGTACCAATTGAATGACTATTCAACTGACAAACAGAACAACGGTACCAGCTAATGATTTGGCGCAATACTTTCAATGCAAAGGTCCTTTCAGACGGCGATACTGCAGCTGAGATACTCTATTCGAGATACGGAATCTACGGTTGAAATTGACGGCATACTTTCCAGATACAGCCTTTCAATTCATTCATTACTCGCCAGTGGCTGGATGTCGATGAGTGCGTGATGTTGTGGTATTTTTGAATAAAACAAAACAAGTGAAGAGGAGACGTACTATATGGGTACACCCTATAGTAGAATTGAGGAAGAAGTAAGGGGCGTACAATTTACTTTATCTGGATTTTGTGAAAGATCCTTCTGAGGTGCGAGCTTTGCAACTGTTCAATCACTACTACACTATTTCGGTATCCCCGCCTGAAAGGCTGCATTTATAGATATAGTAATTCTGCATCCGGGAGGCGGATACTGTCTCTTATTAACTCAAGAAACTAACAAGGATAACATCAACAACAAAGGTTGATACCAGTGCTCATCGGTCATTTCGTGATTTAATGCATACATAACGTCATCAGGATAAGTTCAACGAATGAACTATATCTTGCTAACAACAAACCAATCTAAAAATACATTTAGGTATAGGTAACCATTTATATAACTTAAGTCGGTGTTTTTATCTTTTGAAATTTCACTTATTATATCTTCATTCTCACTACTCATGTGATTTTGTACTTCAGCAAAGCTGTACACAGTAATTAACGCATATATGGTTAAATCACTGTTGTTTCGTTTCGTTTAGAAATAACTATACAGAGTGGTTCGAAAATTTTAACAGCAAATTCTCTTCATCAAAATAACATAAAAGATTCAGAAATAGGTAACGAACATTTTAACTCATCGAAATTTTAAAATGCAAGTATCTCAAAAACGGTTTAGTTTTACGAAACTTCTTGACGTAACCTTTTTAGAAGGAAAGGAACGAAATATTGTAAATTTAGTGAGAAACCATGAAAAATTACGATTTATAATAATCAAAACTAAAATAATTAAATATTAATTAACCGTAGCGAGTTTACAGCAGATGCCCTTTTTTTAAAGAGTTATTTAAAATAAACAATTTGGCTTTCAAAACCTTTACACACGCTTCTGAGATGAGAGGAATTCGCTGTAAAAAGCTGCGCAAAAATGTTTAAAACATCTTGTATATGTTTCATGCATTTGAATCACAATTACAGTTTCAAATTTATAAAGAATGTAAAAAATTCGATACAGTACGAAAATGTAGGTACCTATATATCACAAAATGAATATGTACAAATACTTTGCATTCCAATTTCACCTTCGTTACATTCGCACTTTTGTTCACAAATTTATTCCGTTTAGTACAAGCCTTTCGTAATAAATGCTTTGATTAAAATTCATTATACAAAACACTGTAGGTATTCCTTTTTTACTTCGCGTACAATAAAAAAAAGTAACCCTATACAATTTAAACAGTAGTAGAATCAATAATCCATACAATCCATTGTAGAAAATGAGAAAAGAAGACACATAATTTGCTTCGAAAAAGTTCTTAAAAGGTGAATCTAGAACATAATTCATTCAAAGTTAACAAGTTTACGAAAAGAGGACCGATTGTTTCGTTTCTCTTCGCTATCTCTCCCAAAGTAGAACATCAACTTCGCAACTTTGTTATTTATACTTTTAGTTCTCGTTAAGAGTATGCGTAATGTTGAATGATATTCTGAATTAAACCACGTGTCTACTGGGTCATTATAAATGATGTATTAGTTTTAGAAATTTAGTTTGTGTATTTCCATTTATCAATTAAACAGTTGTGACTGGTTACAACGCGTGGGGACTACAATGAAAGACATTGCAAAGTAAACTTGGCTATAACGATTGTGAAAGGTATCACAGAGAAGTGAGCGTGAACAAGTTGCTACCTATAATTAACGTTTTACTGAAAACGTCTGAACGATAATTCCAAATACAACCCTATTAATGGAATACAAGGTGTAAAAGTCCATCAAAGGATAGTCACTGTTGCTAAATAGTTGATACCAGCGGTGGATGGGCCCAGGGGGAAAAAAGGAATTTTCCCCCTGGGCCGGTAAAATTTTTAAAAATTGGGCCGGTAGAATATAAAATCACATTTCTATTTTAAAATTTTTTTTTTTTTTTTTAATTTCATCTTTATAATAAAATTAATATTTTACACGACAGAAAAATTGATCTCTCAAGACATTCTGTCTTTGACAATAACATAACGATGGGTAAAGGCATTGACTTTCTAAAAGTCAATGGTAAAGGTAATTCGAAACTATAATACCTTGTCGCATTGTCGGCATTCTGTGTAAGTAAATAAATGATATAGAATACATAATATCTCAGTTTAGTTCTTTACAGCATCTTTACTGGAAATCAAATATGTATTTGTATAAATTTAATAAAACTTGTATAACTTTTACTTTACGGTAAGCCAGAGTCCAGTTTATACAGGGTGTCCCGGGACTAATAGGAAAAAAGTCAGGAGCGTGTAGTCTGAGCCAAAATAATGTTAGTACTTCATATAAACTTTCCTATGCAGGCCCCCGTTTTCGAGTTTGAAAGTTTGAATTTTGAATTTGTTTTTTATTTTAAATTTTTGTACTGATTATTTAATCTTTATAAAATTTTCCGCATAACTATAACGTACGTGTATGTTTATTTTGGAAAGGTAAATAGATTTACAGTAGTGCCTTGAAGCCAGAGTACGGACTACTCGCAATGGTTAGTGAACCAACAATTTTGCAAGGATGGCACACTCTGTATGAAATTATTGAAAATGACTTTCCCACGCATTAAGCTAACGAAAAGGTACTCTTGTTGGAATTGGATAAAATAAGCCGTTTGGCTAATATTTACAGTTTTATTAATTCTGCGAAATAGATTGTTCAATGAACATTTAGAAGCGTTTATGTTGATGAGCAGAGAAAAAGCGAATTTGCGTACAATTGATACCTAACGAAAATGTTATTAATGATTTCGCTGAGACATCTCCACTAATGAAAAAGTTGATATTTTAGATTTTTATTTTTATTACTAATTTGTTGGGTTTGTTTCTGTAAGGTTTAGTTAATTTTTGTAGATTATTTCTTAATTTAATAATAATAATAGTTATCAATAACTAATTTATTGTGCAAAAAAGAAATTAAAAAAAAATTACACACCATCATGAAGTAGGTAGATTTTCAACATTTCCATTTTTCTTATTAATTTTTTTGCAACTTTCGGAAATTTATACCAATTTACATAATGGATGTCCTTGATGCCTAAATAAAATGAAACTCTTTTTTCTATTTCAATATTTTTACCGAAGTAACGATATTTTTAACTATTACTGATGAAAAACACTTATTATTATCAACATAAATATAAATTTTCGGCCTGCATCAATATTTTCTTTGGGCCGCTTCCTCTATTTCCCAGGCCGGTTTAGGTTACCCCATCCACCGCTTGTTGATACGGAGGAGTTGACCTGTTTAGTTAACAAAACCGTATACTTACAGGCGGTTCAACACTTTATGTAAGGTATTCAAACTGAATTGAAAATCTCGCTGGTAACATACTTATAGTATTTTTTGTTAAGTAAAAATTTCTCAACGGATTGTAAATCATATTTTTGTAGGCAATCTTTTCCAGTTTTCAAAAGTTGCGGAAATATTAAAGACTTTTCTGATACGTAAGTTTCGAAATTCTTTTAAATTTTATCCCACTCCATCGATCGGTCAAATTTATTTTAAGGTTCTGTTTGGTTGTGTTTCCAAGAGGTTGTTGTATAAAATGCCATTAATAGCACCTTTTTGTACCTGCCTATTCTTAAATAGTCTTGTTATTCTATCGTTGCTCCAGTTCTTCAACATTCATTGCCTAAATGATGATGTAAAAATACACAGGCGAAACAGTAACGAACCAATATAAAAAGGAACTAAAAGTATGTTTAGGAACTCCGTTTAAATAAGTACATACAGGGTGTCTCACGGTGACCGTCGGTTAGAAGTATATCAAGAACTGTAAAAGATAGAAATTTGAAATTTTGCACATGCGACATGCCGTGTTTAATCTATTAAATAAAAATATTTTCCAAATGGCAGCACTTCCGGAAAAACCGGAAGTGAGCATCAACATCTTTATTTTAAATACAAACCAGGCAATTTTTTTCACATTCTGATGTGTCATAAAATGTTTAGTAAGTAGGCTTAAAATAATCAGCGTATCAATTTTGATTGTCGAGAAAAAAAAATTTTTCACTGAAAAATGTCAAAATCTTTAGGAAATAAAATTGAAACTCGAAAGCGGTAAAAGTTAGGGAAATGGGATTTTAGGTTCTCAATGTCAAAAGATTGAGACACAATTGTCTGTAATGGATAATAAAAAATTGCCCGCGGTTAGGTATTTATTTGACGTTATTTCCATTAAAAAGTCTCTTTTTTCAAATGGAATGCCTATTTAATTATAAGCCCATTCGATGTAGAAATAAATTTCCTTTAAATTGATATACCATGTTCCTATACCTAAAATCAATGATTACAGAGTTATTTACATTTTTCTATTTAAATTTATAATTACTTACATTCTTTACAAAACAAGGTTGGCTTTGAAAATTTTCAAAAAAATGTTTATTCAATTGTTTCTTATGATTCTTATGTTTTCATTTTTATTGTTTTGTAAAGTATGTAATTATAAATTTAAATAGAAGAATGTAAATAACTCTGTAATCATTGATTTTAGGTATAGGAACATGTTATATTATAATTAAAGGAGATTTATTTCTGCATCGAATGGGCTGATAATTAAATAGGCATTCCATTTGAAAAAAAGATACTTTTTAAAGTTTTTCTTAAGTCTGGAAATAACGTCAAATAGATACGTAACCGCGGGCAATTTTTTATTATCCGTTACAGACAATTGTGTCTCAATCTTTTGACATTGAGAACCTAAAATCCCATTTCCCTAACTTTTACCGCTTTCGACTTTCAATTTTATTTCCTAACAAGATTTTCAAATTTTTCAGTGAAATTTTTTTTTCTCAACAATCGAAATTGATACGACTTACTAAACATTTTATGACACCTCAGAATGTGAAAAAAAATTGCCTGGTTTGTATTTAAAATAAAGATGTTGATGCTCACTTCCGGTATTTCCGCAATTTTTATTTAATAGATTAAACACGGCATGTCGCATGTGCAAAATTTCAAATTTCTAGCTTTTACCGTTCTTGATATACTTCTAACCGGCGGTCACCGTGAGACACCCTGTATACCAAGAAATAGCGCTGGTTAAGAGATAGATAGATAGAAAGTGATTTTTATAATCCATTGGTAAATTTCGCGCTTTGTTATGTAGCATGTCGTGAATAATTTCTCTTTCAAGTATTTTTTTCTGTATGACCGAAAGGTAATCGAAAGCGCGTCTATTACACGTTAATTTTTTCATCATGGCATATTATGAATGAATAAATGAAAAACCGTCGCATTTTGAATATGTATCATTTTTAACACCTTTGAAATGCTAAATAACAAAAGAATGTTTATCAATATTGATATTTACAGGATTTCCTCTGTGTCGATTAGTATAGCTACATACATACAGTAACATTGACTTTACAGTAAGCAGCTAAAGTATGGAACAAATTCATTATTTTGCAAACAATTTATTTCAGATAAAAATCCTGAAATACGTGAATTTTTATTTTTTGTTGGGCACATTTTAGCATAAAATTATTTTACCAAAAAGTCAACATTTTGTAAAAAAAATTAAATGAAAAGGGGGTCATGTGGTACATCGTTGGAAAGCTCTTATGGGAATTCAAATCCCAAATTTGAAAACAAGCGATTAAGGTATAACAAAATGGCGACCTTTCCAATGCGTCACTTTTTTCCTTTCTGCAACGCATTAGCTGACTTATATCATATGATATTACGTCTGATTACTTTGTTACAGAAATAAAATTGCTTTTTTGAAATTCGAAAGTATTTTTTTTGAAAAATTTATTAAAATGCGTTCCGGAAAGGAGAAAAGTGACTCATTAAAATGGTCGCCATTTTGTTATACCTTAATCGATTGGTTTCAAATTTTGGATTTGAATTCCCATTGTTAAGAGCTTTCCAACGATGTGCCACATGACCTCCTTTTTCATTTAAATCTTTTTTACAAAATGGCGCGTGGGCGCCATGTTGACTTTTTGGTAAAAAAATTTTATGCTAAAATGTGCCCAACAAAAAATAAAAATCGACGTATTTATCTGAAATAAATTGCTTGCAAAATAATGAATTTCTCCAATAATTTAGCTGGTCACTGTGTAGGAAACTAACGTGATTACTTTTCTACAAATTTGGATACGTAACCCAGTCAACGCCAACGAATGATTTTAGAAGGAAAGTCAATAAGCGGATAGACCAACTATGTTACGTTGTTTGGGGTACCTAGTAGTATAACATACCAAAAGTATTTGACCCTAGTGGAGGCGGAAGACGGGGGTGGAGGGGGTCAAAGATCCCTTTTTTTTTCTTTTTGCCTATATCTCAGTAGGGGTTGGTCCTACAAAAAATATTGACAACGCATAATTAAATCTGACAAAATTCTTTACATTTTTCATTTCTCCAGCGCCTCAGATCTTCATTCCATAGAAAAATCTACAGAGCTTACAGAGCCGAGGAGAGGTGCCAAACAGTTTTATTGCACCACTAACTTACAGGGGCTGGGCCAAGACATTATGTTCATCCACACTTTCACAGGATGCAGCAGCTTCCGCAAAAGCAAACTTGCATTTGCCAAACTGTTCAAGAAGGATACCTACAGATGTTGCATATACTGCGGAAGTCTTCAATAGTCCTTCACAAGCAGACTTCAGGGCAGGGCAATAACTGCTTCCTCTAGTGGTACGTTGCCCTAGAGAAGGAAAAATCCCTCAACAAATATCGCTACGACACATTCGACTAGTCGATAGCGAATGTGCAGCCCGATATCTCCATCCATGGTACCATTGCACCCTACCCCCTACTACTATCCCCCTCGATACTGAAGAAGACGAAAAGTCTACACTTGCCAGATGGAATGCCTAGAAGATCCAGAAGCTGGTGCCTCCCCAAACAACTACGACTATGAATGAACGCAATGATGACACTGAACGTGATGACCTCTAAGCAATGTTACCACGAATTTCTCCTTTGATTTTATTTTCTACAATCTTTTTTATGATCGGATGAAGATGTGAGGCGCTGGAAACAGAAGTTTGGCGAGAAATGTGTTGCAAAAGGTTTTTCAAAAATTACCGATTTTGTGGAGGATTTTGTCAGTTTTAATTTTGTAGGATCAACCCCTAATAAGCGAGAAACCAAAAAAAAGGAACATTTGGTCCCATTCACCGCTCTCTTCCACCACCCTACGATGAAGGACTTTCAGTATGTTATACTACTAGGCACCCCAAAAAACGTATCATTCTTATTATTGCTGTTGCAGGGGGGGGGGGGGGTCCCACTAGGTTCCCGCACTGCGAACTTTTGATCTATTGTGCTCCCCGGTATTGACTACCCTTCAAGAATGCCTGTATCTTTCACAAACTCTAGGATTTTAGTAGGGCGAATCTTCGTTACTTCCTCTTGTGTAATCTTTTCATTTCCAAGTAGGTGTTCCCTTGCCTTTATGAATGCCTCATATTGGCAAATAACGTGATAGGGCGTTTCATCTGCCTCACCACAACCCCTGCATGTCGGGCTATCGGTCAGTCCCATATTATGCAGGTGTTTGTTCAGGCGACAGTGGCCCGTGACCATTTCTGTCGCAAGTTTTATCTTCGTCCTACCTAACTTTAAGACGGACGTGGCTAGGTTCCCGTTTGAGGTTTCCAGGAAGATCTTGGAATGACTCTGTCCTGGGATTTTCGACCAATATCTGCAATGCTCTTTCATGAGTATTGCTTGAATCTCCTTTTTGACGCGTTTGTTTTGTGCGTTTTGTTCCTTTCGACCATTTTAATGGGTTGTGACACTTCAAAATGTCATGGGTAGGATTTACTTTATCGAGATATCATGCATAAAGTGTGCCATAGCTCTTTTAATTACCTTGTGTTATCCTTCATAAACCACTTAAGGTAATCTCAAGGGCAATCTTCAATACTGAATCATAAAAACACTTAGCTATTTCTTTGACTCAAAATGTTCTATAAAACCATAACCATAACAAATTTTTCTCATTACAAGAATAGTACTAAAAGTAATAACTAATAACAAATATTAAAACATATTTATTGTGAACAGTAACTGACCTGCAAAAAATGCAATACGAATTTGACTAAATGACCCTATTAAATTAAATAATTAATACTATTTAGGGTTTCCCACTTCCACTTTATCTGTGCCACTTCTATTACTTGCAGTCATTTGTTATTATGACTTCCTTTTCTTTTCCATACATTTTTTTTACATTCTTGAATTTGCCTTGTTAAAATCAGACTCGTACACATTTATGTCACAGACAGAAATACAAAGATGTAAAGTAGTAAGTATGGATTACTTTTAGCATTAAAGTAATATTTTGCAACTTATGGAATATTATATGTGACGTACATTACAGTGTGAGTAGGCGGGATCACTTCATCTTCATATAATAATTATTACATAAGAAATTAAATTTGAACTTATCGTTTCAGAAGTCGACGCAAAGATTGACTTTTTGTTATATTTGTTGGAATTAAAATTGCTCATCTGCAAAATTTGTGCTCAAGGCAATATTTTTAAATTAAATTCACATCAACTTAAAAGCTTAAATTCTGTTACAAAGACAATATCGATATCAATTTGTATAGATGGCCTTGTTCGTTTAAATTAAAAAGTTTATTCGCTTAAATAATTGACAGCTTTGAAAGCGTTTGATTCCAATAAAAAAGTAGCATCTGTTCAAAGTAAAGAAGAAAAAAAGGTAAAAACTTTTATAACTAGGTACCTACTCAAGGGATTACACATACATTCTCACAAGAATTTTAAGCAGAATACATATTTTCAAAAATTGGTTTTATATAACGTCAGATTGCTAATTGAACTTGCGAATGAATTATATGCTGCGACACATGTCGTTCAAATTTGAACATTTGAGTTACGATATAATTTTTTTTATCATAAATTCATTTGGTTCGTGGAAGTTTAGTAACCTGACCTATTCCCTTCCAATAACATATAATCAATATTTCCGGTTATTTTTAGTACTTACAGGAGAAATCAATTACAAGACCCGAAAGTGGCATATAATATTTAACTTACTCTTGACTCTGTTTTTCACTGGTACACCGTCTATTATTGTATAACCGAAACAGATAAACAAGCAGCCTATTTGTAAACTATACATAAATGCAAGAAATTACCATTATAATGAAAAAGTAAAATATACAGTTCAGCAAAATGAAATTCCTCATGTCAACAACGAGAGCATCAATCATCTAAACAACCAGAAAATGATGAATATTGTTACCTTTTTAAAAAAATAAATTTGTACAATAAAATACAAGATTGCTGTCATTTACACCTAAAAGTTTAATTTAATAGTCTAAATGTAATTATCCAATCAGAAATCTAGTTAATGCTAAATCTTTATTTCATTACATAAAAATAGTAGCAATGTGTTACATTCTCTCTATGGACAAAGGGATGAAAATTGAAAGCTGAAGGTCATATGCTATTATGGTATCCTTGCTATATGTGTGATAAATTATTTGTGAAACAGATTATTCTTCATGAATCGCCATAGAAAAGATAACAGGAAGAGGGTAGTTATTAAACGCGTCAATTAAAAAATATCCCACTATTAGTAGCTTATATCAGCTCGATAGTAATAAGTTTAAGAATAACACTCAACCTTCCCCATGATTGTTTTATTCTTGATTATAATATGATGCAAGTTAAGATTAAAATTGAAAGATTAAAAATCGTTACATGTTTCGGTAGTAAGCCATCTTCAGACGATTACATATATAAACTTTAGAATGAAATTAATGTACCTTAACTTGTTTAAGACATGTGTTAAGTTGACATCTTGTAAAAATAATGGGGAAGAAAGAAAAGAAAGAAAAACTGGCAAACTAATTCATTATTACATTAATAATTAATAATCATTGTGGTTCAAATTTTTAAGACACATTGCTAAATGAAACAGATGTCACATCTGCTAAATGGATTAGTTTGTCAGCTTTTCTTTCTTTTCTTTTTTTCCCATAATTTTTAGCATTTCAATGAGTAAATTATGAGTTATTGTTCATTACAATAAGCGGTTCTAATGCAGGTGCATTACTTTGCAAAGTCAATACACTTTGGTCAAATTATCGCGTATATTTTTTGATCATTTTTTCTTAAAAGTTATTAAGAAAGTGGAATAGAATTTTCTAGTTACTGAGTTCACTTTTTCAAAGCGATCAACCATAATTTATTCTATGACAATCCTAAAAATCCTAGAGACGAGCTGCCTATGAATGTCTTAGGACTTTGAGACCGCGAGTGCCCTCATTTCATTGACTACAAATTACTTTGCAATAATTATTTACTTATGTTCACTTCTATGGCAACCCGTTTTACTATTTATCCACTTTAGACGTTAATCTCTCATTTTAATTCAATTCATTTTCCATGTCACTTGGGATAATGAAAATTACGCTATTTTCGTTAAGAAGAATGCAATTTTTATTCTTAATTAAAATTTAAATACATAATTTTCATTCTAATTACGAAAAAAAATACATAAAACCTGTTGCTCCTTATGGAAAATTTAGGAATTTACCTGAACGAAAGTATATTTTTCATTAACCAAAATTGAATTTATCTTTTAAATTACCATAAAAATGATTTTATATATTATAATTTAAGTTCTACTGCAAATATTTATTCATAGTTGAAGCAACTGTTTTGTTACAACAACTTTAAGGTAAACAAAATAATAAATTTAAAGTTTAAATAAGAATTTAAATGCTTAACTTATTTGATGTCATTATAAACTAATTTGTTATGTTTATTTGAAAAGTAAATTCATTCTTCCTTAAGAAAAATGAAATTTAATTTTTAAGTAGAGATAACTAAATGTATAGAACTTAACTACTCGCTTACTTATTTAGGTGTTAAGATAACCTAGAAAATTAATTTACCTGTTATCATACCATTTCCTCTATTAACTCGAATCTAGGGGTCAATTTTCATGGGATATAAAGTTTCTTTTCTCCATTATTAATTTAATTGTCTTCTTCATGTTTGTTACAATTCAATTTCTTATGACATATAGTGTATTTCCATTTTAATTTAAAAATTAAAACGTTTTCTTATGTCCTACAGTTGTAATATTAATTCTATTGAACATGAATTTTTATGTCTTTTGACTTGTTGTTATGATAATTCTATTCCCATTCATTATAACTTCCAATTTTAATTCTATTTGAATTTATTATGACATTGGTGTATTTTCATTTTAATTTAAAAAGTAAAAATGTTCTAACGATATACAGGGTGATTCAATATTCACTCCCCAGCCCTCGGATACGTATTCTACAACTAAAAATAAGATAAAAATAAAGAATAGTAAAATCCCGAAAGCCTAACCGTTTTCTAAACGTTCGGCAGCACGGGCGTTATCATTACAAGCGCCTAAACATTTTATCATATCGACGTATTCTCTGTTAGTATACCTGTCCATTATTAATTTAAAAGCTTTTCCAGCTTTCAATAGTTTATAAATGATAGTAAGTCAAATAAACGTCAAAATAATACAATAACGACAAGTAAATGCATTGCAATTTGATTTAAAATTTTGAATTGTTTTATTCTTTATTTCAATTTTCCCAGAAAACGGTTAGGCTTTCGGGATTTTACTATTCTTTATTTTTATCTTATTTTTAGTTGTAGAATACGTATCCGAGGGCTGGGGAGTGAATATTGAATCACCCTGTATACAGTTTAAAGTTTTATGAATCCGTATTGCCATTTGACATTCTCGTTTAGTGTTTTTATTTCAATTCGATGTCTATTTCCATTCTAATTTCATTTCCATCCGACTTGAAGGTGTTGGGTACACTCATAAGAAATGTAAATAAAAATACCAAAAGTATTTTGAATAATGAAGTGTAAGACGTTTTTGGTAGAGGTATCTAGAGATTAAAATTGGTAATAGATACCTACATATTAACACTATGCGAAAATCGATATTTTTCCGGAAAACCAATTTTCACTCCTCCAATTGAACGATCATAAATTATCAATTGCACCAGAATGATTTCAATTATTTAAGATGTTTAATAGTAATAGCAAATGTTCTATTAAGTCGTGCTGATAATTTAAAGTTTGCTAAAGAAAACGCTTAGGTTATTTTTTAGCATATTTTTATATCAATGCGTTAAAAAATGGATACCTCGTGTAAAAATAAGCAATCTGTTTAAGCACATTTTCCTAACTCGAAAAAACAAAAATACTTACAAGTAAAATGTTCCACCAAACGTATCAAATCGTGCTTACCTGAAACAATAAAAAGGATGTTAGTCGACAGAAGTTATATTTTTAATTAATACATAACAGAGAAATCGTTCCGAAGAAACCTTTTAGTTCGTTTGTGCTTGTAAGTTCACTAAATACAGGGTGTTTCAAAATTCAGTTATTATTAATTATTATTAATTTAATTATTTAAAATTAAAATTAAAATTTAATTATTAATTATTATTAATGGCGTATTTTTGAAATGAAAATAAGACTTTTTTTTTCCTATAAAAATGTGTCCCAAAATACACCCTCTTCGAGCTACAGTCATCTTAATTTTCTTTTAAAAAATCGTTTTTTTTTTCATTCTGACTGCAATTATTTATTAAGTTTCTTTAAAATTTGCAATCCACTGCTGATTTGAACGTTCTACTGTTTCTTATCTCTAAAATGACAGCAATAAATTTAAAGGTGGGAGGAAGGGGGTAGGCACATTTAAGGGGAAACATTTTATGTTGCGGTTTATTTAAAAAATGAGTATTTCATCTGTTTGGGCATTGCAGTCAGAATTAAAAAAAAACGATTTTTTTAAACATAATTAAGATGACTGTAGCTCGAAGAGGGTGTATTTTAGGACACATGTTGTAACGTACCATTGTCCTGAAAGGGAGAATAATTAGATTTTTGTTTTAATAAATTAATAGATTAAGATAGAAGTTACTGTTTATTTTTCGTTGTTTTGGTTAGTTTATTTTGATATATTATTTAAGGTTATGTTTATACTTTATAGTTCATATGGCCAGTGCCGTGCGTACTTTTCTTACCCCTGCATTTTTGTTATAATTAGTCATCTAAGATCGCCTGCATTACCATTCACCCTCCATTGTCTTCAATCTTCTGCATGTAACGACTCATTATATCGTCCTCTTTCGCTTTATAATCATCTTCACAGATCATCAAGCATCTTCGCATTCGGCAGTAACATTTCTTCGCTGTACTACCTATGATGGTTTTTGTTTCGTACGTGACATCTGTTGTCGTATGTTCTAAGATGTTTCGCTCTTCTTTTTGATTTCCCGCTCTTATTCGGATTTCCGCTCTGCCGCAGTTTTCATCTCAATTTCTCCGAAATTTTGGCCTTGGGATTAGTTGGTTTTCTTTCCGGAAAAGCATACTTCTTCCGGATTTGGAAAAGATCTGTCGTGCGTGTCTGAAGGTGTTTACGTTTTGTTTACGACATCATCCAAAGATAATTGGGATTCAGCACCCCAAATTCTCGTCCGTTACGCTCAAGATTAGTTATATCTTCAGGGCAACCCTATATTTTGGGATTTTGATAGGAGAGAATAGGACACCACTCAGGTTCTTTGTTCATCGCTTTTACAATCAATATATATATATTTCAAGGCATAAACCGTAAGTAATGCTTGCCATATTTTGTCCCCTATTGTTTTCCCTCAATTTTAGAGTAACCAACTTTCTACTGGTCTCCAATTGTGGAATCATCCAAACCTTTATATATATATATTGCCTCTTCTTTAAGGCCACCACCATCTTGTAAGTATTAGATCTATTGAGCTTTCTCGGTGTATGATTATTGTTTTCCTTTTTTTTAGGGCCTTTTTTATTGTGTCTTCTTCGTTATCTTGGCCGTTTCTCGGTCTGTTCGTATGAGTATACATGTCACCAATTAGCCATCTTCATTCTACTACTCGTCATACGTCGTGGATCCATCTATCGAGTCAACCCCTCGTCAATCGTCAGTCACCAGCATCATAACTTTAAGAATACACCCTCTGTTACTTATCCCATCCATTCAAAACAGGACATTCCCCATCCTCACCTCCATCCGGCCTCTGAGATCATCCCTGTCTTATTACTCACCAAAACAAAAATCAACAAGCTACGTACCAACCAACAAAAATAAAAACCGGAACCAGAAATCTTCAGCAAACCGTAACTACCAATATTTATTTATATTTATTTTTAATTAAACAAAATAGCAACAAGGTTATTAATTTGATTCATATCATAAGCATCATTTTCATCCTCAAGTTATGATAATTAATATATGGAGTGTAATGTGAGATCTCGCAATCTGCTTATCTATCGCCAGCATTTGTATATGTTATCACCATTCACATTTGTCACTTTCATATCATATTTACAAATACCATTCATACCTTATTACCCACATCATTACAATCTTTACAGAAGTTATTAGTCATTCACACCACCTTATACATTATATTAGTAGTTACTTTATATATTATATCATTGTTGATGCCTTTGGGCAATAAAACTAAAATCAGTATATCCTATGTGTTCATTCATTTACTTGGTGGTAACCCTAAACCTTCCTCGTACATCGGAGGGCTTTTTCTAATTTTTGAAGTGCGGGTCTAAAAGAAAATTAGTGGCGCCCTATTTTTTTTATCTCTATTGTTTTTTTGGTAACTCACCCCCTTCCTACCGTGAGCAGCTGGAGCCGCAGGTTTTTTTGCCACTTTTTCCCTTCATCCTAAGTTTAACCCGTAACAATTTGGCGCTCAACGTGTCGAGGCCGAGTCATTTTTTTGCATATTAGATCACCCATTTCATAGAGGATCATTGTGTACGTTTATCATCATTCATAGATCTTATTGTCATAGTAGTAGGTTTAATTATATTATTTTATATCAATTTAATTGTCCTATATTCGTGGGTTCGTGATTTGATTATTGCACAAATATGGACGTAAACCGATTATTGTCAGACGAATTGGGGTACGAATTGATTATTAGAGGGTTGTCAGTACCAAGTGGGACAACAGTAGCGAGTAAACGAAGCACGTTAAGGGGCATTTTACGTTGCGAAAAGGAGGGCCAATCATTCCCTCGTATGATTCAAAACCTAAATTTAGAAGAGAGTTAATGGTTATTGAATTGAAATTAACTGACTTAGGGGGCGACATTTCCGATTTTGATAGGGACAATAAAGATAATGAATTTAACCGAATTAAGACACGAGTGTTACATATAATGGGAGGTTAAATAATATAAGGCAATCTCTTAACACCGATTTTGATAATAAGAAAACCCTGTTGTTATGTAAAGCATCCCAACTGATGGATCAATTAGGGGAAATAAATGATTCTTATGTATCAGACAACCAAGCGGGTACTAATGCCTCTATGCTCGATCAACCTAATCCTATGTCACAGAACCCCATTGATGAAGACAATCTTTTACTTCCTGAGGTAACTGCCCTTAATACTTCCCATCATGTAGATTTTCCTCAGCTCATGGAAGAGACTTCGAGTCCATTCAACAGCCGCGTCAAGAAAACCTATAACATCGATTAATCCATTTGTAGCTACCACGGTTAATGATACCATACCTGTGGGAAAAAGTCAAAATCCCTTCATATACAAATGGCACTTGACCTATGATGGCAATTCAAGCGTGACGGCATTCTTGGAGAAAGTCAACGAAATGTGTAGCTCACGAGGTGTAACCAAGGATCAACTGTTCCGTTCCGCCGTAGAGTTATTTACAGGCAACGCCCTGATGTGGTTTAGAGCCATCCGCACCACCATTAGTTCCTGGAGTGAGTTAGAGAACAACTCAAAGGAGCTTTCCTACCCTACGGTTATGAGTTAGCGCTACAAGACGAGATCCGTAGCCGAACACAAGGGGAACACGAACGAGTTGTTGTATACATCTCTGTCATGGAAAATTTGTTTAATCGCCTAACGCACAAACCGTGTGAAGGAGTACGGGTAGACATGATTAAGAGGAATTTACTTCCCCGAATCCATAATCTAATTGCGTTACACGCAGTCTGCTCCTTAGATGAATTGACTCGTTTATGTCAGGTTGTAGAAGAAACCCAAGCCAGATCCGAAGCGTTCAAGCCACCGCCTACCAATTACCGTCTCTTAATGGAACCAGATTTGGCATACCATAAGCCAACACATCCTGTACATGTGGTGGATTCCGCTACGCCACCATTCACATTCCAAAATATGCCTGCAACATCTACAGCCACCAATCCGTTTGTGACTCCGCACTGTCTATCTATTACATGCTGGAATTGTAGACAACCAAACCACACCGCCAGGGTTTGTCCCCAACCCAAAAGGAAATTTTGTTACCGGTGTGGACAAGATAACGTCACTGTTAAGACTTGTGGTAATTGTGCGGGAAACGAGTCTCGGGTGCACCACTAGACCGAAAGGTGCACCCAGGAGAATCTTCTTCGGTCTCAGGTACAGCATCCTTACCAGCACACCTAAGCAGTAACATTAATTATGTGCTAGCCAATATTATTGGAGACGAACGACCCTACCTAAAGGTGACCATTTACGGCGACCAATTCTTAGGCCTGTT
This sequence comes from Pyrocoelia pectoralis, assembly GCA_036250285.1. Taxonomy (NCBI): domain Eukaryota; kingdom Metazoa; phylum Arthropoda; class Insecta; order Coleoptera; family Lampyridae; genus Pyrocoelia; species Pyrocoelia pectoralis. Next base: position 15,499,975 of record CM070075.1, read on the forward strand.
AGACTCTGGGGCTTCGGTCACAATTCTAGGGAAAGAAGGGTATAATCGCTTAGCTACCCTTAATCTACAACTGCAGCAATCTCCAAGTACCTCATGTACGGTTGCCAATGGAGATATGTGCACAGTCTTAGGAGAATACGACTTGCCGATTTGCCTACAAGGGAAACTTAAAATCATAAAGGCTCTGGTGGTACCTACCATGCCGCATGAATTGATACTAGGAGCAGACTTCTGGAGACAGATGGACATCGTGCCGGATCTTCGTCGTGGTCTATGGACTTTTAAAGGTGCGTCCGTATCTGCACCCTCAATCAATACCATCACCTCCAGTGAACACTTATCAGCTACTGAAAGATCAGAGTTACATAAGGTCCTCCACGATATATTCACCAATATGCCAGATGAATTAGGCTGCACGCAACGAGTTCAACATCGAATTAAGACCAGTGCCGATCCCATTAAGCAAAGGTTTTATCCCATTTCGCCAGCTTTACAGAAGATCGTAAACGCCGAATTAGACACCATGCTGGCTAAGGGTATTGTACGGCCATCAACGAGTCCTTGGGCTTCCCCAATTGTTATGGTTAGAAAGAAGGATGGAAGTTACCGTTTCTGTGTCGACTACCGGAAGGTAAATCGGGTAACGGAGCGGGATGCTTATCCTCTACCTTTTGTATCTCACACTTTGGACAAGCTAAGAGATGCCAAATACCTGTCTTCAATTGATATTAAAAGTGCTTACTGGCAAGTACCAATGGAGGAAAGCTCCAGGTCCATTACGGCATTCGTCGCACCAAATCGGGGACTTTTTGAATTCTGTAGGATGCCGTTCGGCCTACATAATAGCCCTGCGACTTGGCAAAGACTGATAGACAGCATACTAGGTATGGACCTCGAACCATTTGTTTTCGTTTACTTAGATGATGTCGTCATTGTTACCCAAACTTTTGCGAAACATATCCAAGTTTTGAAAGAAGTATTTACACGTCTGAAGCGAGCAAATCTCACAGTACGTAGGGACAAATGTAACTTTTGTCTACCTGAAATCAAATACCTAGGGTATGTTGTTGACCGAAATGGACTTCATGTTGATCCGGATAAGGTATCTGCAATACTCCGTATTCCAACCCCCCATAATGTGGCATCGGTGCGTCGGCTTCTGGGAATGTCAGGGTGGTACAGACGTTTCATACCGAATTTTTCAAGGCTCGTAGCTCCAATAAGCAAATTAACCCAGAAGAATATAAAATTCTTATGGACCACTGAATGTGAAGAGGCTTGGCGCCAGATCAAAGAACACCTTGTTTCGGCACCAATCATGGCATGTCCAAACTATGAGCTCCCGTTCACGATCCAAACCGATGCTAGTTACTATGGTTTAGGAGCCGTATTAACGCAATCTCCGCTGAAGGCGAGAGAGTTATAAGTTACATCAGTCGTTCACTATCCAATCGGAACAGAAATTTAGCACCACCGAAAAGGAATGCCTGGCTGTGGTCTGGGCCATAGAAAAATTCCGCCCTTATATTGAAGCCACTAAATTTACGGTCGTGACTGATCATTTTGCTTTGCTATGGCTGCACAACCTAAAAGAACCCTCCGGGAGGCTGGCAAGATGGAGTGTAAGGCTACAGCAATACGATTTCAACATCATACATCGGAAGGGGAAGGATAACCTTGTGCCTGATGCACTGTCAAGAGGTGTACCAGTAGTGACCACAATTAACACTACCACCGATCCGTGGGTCACTAAAATGATAAAAAGGGTACTTGAGACACCGCTAAATTTTTCCATGTGGTCTTACCAGAATAACATTCTATATAAGAGATGTCGTAACAAATATCCAGGATTAGGAAATCCAACAAATGAATGGAAAATCGTAGTCCCGAAGGCGGACCGAATAGATATTATTAGGCAGAACCATGATAACCCTACTAGCGGTCACTGTGGGATCTACAAAACGTATAATAGAGTTGCACAAAGATACTTCTGGCCGAAGTTAAAAAGTGACGTGTCACGGTATGTCAAGAACTGCAAGATTTGTCAAACTCACAAGGTAGAACAGAAAGGGCCGTCTGGACTAATGGCTGGCACTCAAGCAGTTTCGAAACCATGGGAAGTTATCTGCATAGATATTGTTGGCCCTCTGCCTCGATCTAAGTCTGGCCACTGTTACATACTGACTGTAATGGATAAATTCTCTAAATTTTGTCTATTTTTCCCCATGAGAACAGCTACATCTAAAATCATCACGGAATTACTGGAAGACAACGTCTTCCTATTGTTTGGAGCACCTAAAATAATCATTTGTGATAATGGAAAACAATTTACAGCAAATGAGTTCAAGAACCTATCTCACGAGTATAACGTAAAGATCTGCTACACTGCACTATATCACCCACAGGCGAATGCATGTGAACGGCAGCATAGAACGCTTAAAACCATGATTGCATCATACGTAGAAGATAACCACCGGAATTGGAAACCGCTCTTACAGAAAATCGCATGTGCGATGAGAACCTCCGTTAGTGAAACCACCAAGTTAACTCCGTATTTCATAAACTTTGGCCGTGAAATCATACTAAATGGCAACTACCACACCGTCCCTTTGAATTTAGCCTCCGAACCCAACAATAGTCCTTTAGATCCCGCCTCTCGAGCAGATATGCTTACAAAATTTACAAAGAGGTACAAAACCAATTAGATCAAGCCAACCAGCGAAACCGTCATACTTACAATTTACGTAGGCGAGATGTACAATTTAGCGTGGGTCAAAGGGTTTTGGCGAAAAAACTATCCAATTTCGAACGCTGTTAATTACTTTTCAGCTAAGTTAGCCCCACGGTTCATAGGTCCTTTTAAAATAGCCAGAAAAGTGTCCCAGTGGACCTATCAACTTCATGATGATAATAATCACGATTGCGGTACCTGGAATGTTAAAGATCTAAAACCCACCTACCTTAATAAGAACGTTAACGATTGAATTTTTAGAGTCGATTTTTTTTGTCTAGTTTTGAATTTTTTTTTGGAGGGGAGGAATAGTAACGTACCATTGTCCTGAAAGGGAGAATAATTAGATTTTTGTTTTAATAAATTAATAGATTAAGATAGAAGTTACTGTTTATTTTTCGTTGTTTTGGTTAGTTTATTTTGATATATTATTTAAGGTTATGTTTATACTTTATAGTTCATATGGCCAGTGCCGTGCGTACTTTTCTTACCCCTGCATTTTTGTTATTATTAGTCATCTAAGATCGCCTGCATTACCATTCACCCTCCATTGTCTTCAATCTTCTGCATGTAACGACTCATTATATCGTCCTCTTTCGCTTTATAATCATCTTCACAGATCATCAAGCATCTTCGCATTCGGCAGTAACATTTCTTCGCTGTACTACCTATGATGGTTTTTGTTTCGTACGTGACATCTGTTGTCGTATGTTCTAAGATGTTTCGCTCTTCTTTTTGATTTCCCGCTCTTATTCGGATTTCCGCTCTGCCGCAGTTTTCATCTCAATTTCTCCGAAATTTTGGCCTTGGGATTAGTTGGTTTTCTTTCCGGAAAAGCATACTTCTTCCGGATTTGGAAAAGATCTGTCGTGCGTGTCTGAAGGTGTTTACGTTTTGTTTACGACATCATCCAAAGATAATTGGGATTCAGCACCCCAAATTCTCGTCCGTTACGCTCAAGATTAGTTATATCTTCAGGGCAACCCTATATTTTGGGATTTTGATAGGAGAGAATAGGACACCACTCAGGTTCTTTGTTCATCGCTTTTACAATCAATATATATATATATATTTCAAGGCATAAACCGTGAGTAATGCTTGCCATATTTTGTCCCCTATTGTTTTCCCTCAATTTTAGAGTAACCAACTTTCTACTGGTCTCCAATTGTGGAATCATCCAAACCTTTATATATATATTGCCTCTTCTTTAAGGCCACCACCATCTTGTAAGTATTAGATCTATTGAGCTTTCTCGGTGTATGATTATTGTTTTCCTTTTTTTTAGGGCCTTTTTATTGTGTCTTCTTCGTTATCTTGGCCGTTTCTCGGTCTGTTCGTATGAGTATACATGTCACCAATTTAGCCATCTTCATTCTACTACTCGTCATACGTCGTGGATCCATCTATCGAGTCAACCCCTCGTCAATCGTCAGTCACCAGCATCATAACTTTAAGAATACACCCTCTGTTACTTATCCCATCCATTCAAAACAGGACATTCCCCATCCTCACCTCCATCCGGCCTCTGAGATCATCCCTGTCTTATTACTCACCAAAACAAAAATCAACAAGCTACGTACCAACCAACAAAAATAAAAACCGGAACCAGAAATCTTCAGCAAACCGTAACTACCAATATTTATTTATATTTATTTTTAATTAAACAAAATAGCAACAAGGTTATTAATTTGATTCATATCATAAGCATCATTTTCATCCTCAAGTTATGATAATTAATATATGGAGTGTAATGTGAGATCTCGCAATCTGCTTATCTATCGCCAGCATTTGTATATGTTATCAGTTATCACCATTCACATTTGTCACTTTCATATCATATTTACAAATACCATTCATACCTTATTACCCACATCATTACAATCTTTACAGAAGTTATTAGTCATTCACACCACCTTATACATTATATTAGTAGTTACTTTATATATTATATCATTGTTGATGCCTTTGGGCAATAAAACTAAAATCAGTATATCCTATGTGTTCATTCATTTACTTGGTGGTAACCCTAAACCTTCCTCGTACATCGGAGGGCTTTTTCTAATTTTTGAAGTGCGGTCTAAAAGAAAATTAGTGGCGCCCTATTTTTTTTATCTCTATTGTTTTTTTGGTAACTCACCCCCTTCCTACCGTGAGCAGCTGGAGCCGCAGGTTTTTTTGCCACTTTTTCCCTTCATCCTAAGTTTAACCCGTAACAATTTGGCGCTCAACGTGTCGAGGCCGAGTCATTTTTTTGCATATTAGATCACCCATTTCATAGAGGATCATTGTGTACGTTTATCATCATTCATAGATCTTATTGTCATAGTAGTAGGTTTAATTATATTATTTTATATCAATTTAATTGTCCTATATTCGTGGGTTCGTGATTTGATTATTGCACAAATATGGACGTAAACCGATTATTGTCAGACGAATTGGGGTACGAATTGATTATTAGAGGGTTGTCAGTACCAAGTGGGACAACAGTAGCGAGTAAACGAAGCACGTTAAGGGGCATTTTACGTTGCGAAAAGGAGGGCCAATCATTCCCTCGTATGATTCAAAACCTAAATTTAGAAAGAGAGTTAATGGTTATTGAATTGAAATTAACTGACTTAGGGGGCGACATTTCCGATTTTGATAGGGACAATAAAGATAATGAATTTAACCGAATTAAGACACGAGTGTTACATATAATGGGGAGGTTAAATAATATAAGGCAATCTCTTAACACCGATTTTGATAATAAGAAAACCCTGTTGTTATGTAAAGCATCCCAACTGATGGATCAATTAGGGGAAATAAATGATTCTTATGTATCAGACAACCAAGCGGGTACTAATGCCTCTATGCTCGATCAACCTAATCCTATGTCACAGAACCCCATTGATGAAGACAATCTTTTACTTCCTGAGGTAACTGCCCTTAATACTTCCCATCATGTAGATTTTCCTCAGCTCATGGAAGAGACTTCGAGTCCATTCAACAGCCGCGTCAAGAAACCTATAACATCGATTAATCCATTTGTAGCTACCACGGTTAATGATACCATACCTGTGGGAAAAAGTCAAAATCCCTTCATATACAAATGGCACTTGACCTATGATGGCAATTCAAGCGTGACGGCATTCTTGGAGAAAGTCAACGAAATGTGTAGCTCACGAGGTGTAACCAAGGATCAACTGTTCCGTTCCGCCGTAGAGTTATTTACAGGCAACGCCCTGATGTGGTTTAGAGCCATCCGCACCACCATTAGTTCCTGGAGTGAGTTAGAGAACAAACTCAAAGGAGCTTTCCTACCCTACGGTTATGAGTTAGCGCTACAAGACGAGATCCGTAGCCGAACACAAGGGGAACACGAACGAGTTGTTGTATACATCTCTGTCATGGAAAATTTGTTTAATCGCCTAACGCACAAACCGTGTGAAGGAGTACGGGTAGACATGATTAAGAGGAATTTACTTCCCCGAATCCATAATCTAATTGCGTTACACGCAGTCTGCTCCTTAGATGAATTGACTCGTTTATGTCAGGTTGTAGAAGAAACCCAAGCCAGATCCGAAGCGTTCAAGCCACCGCCTACCAATTACCGTCTCTTAATGGAACCAGATTTGGCATACCATAAGCCAACACATCCTGTACATGTGGTGGATTCCGCTACGCCACCATTCACATTCCAAAATATGCCTGCAACATCTACAGCCACCAATCCGTTTGTGACTCCGCACTGTCTATCTATTACATGCTGGAATTGTAGACAACCAAACCACACCGCCAGGGTTTGTCCCCAACCCAAAAGGAAATTTTGTTACCGGTGTGGACAAGATAACGTCACTGTTAAGACTTGTGGTAATTGTGCGGGAAACGAGTCTCGGGTGCACCACTAGACCGAAAGGTGCACCCAGGAGAATCTTCTTCGGTCTCAGGTACAGCATCCTTACCAGCACACCTAAGCAGTAACATTAATTATGTGCTAGCCAATATTATTGGAGACGAACGACCCTACCTAAAGGTGACCATTTACGGCGACCAATTCTTAGGCCTGTTAGACTCTGGGGCTTCGGTCACAATTCTAGGGAAAGAAGGGTATAATCGCTTAGCTACCCTTAATCTACAACTGCAGCAATCTCCAAGTACCTCATGTACGGTTGCCAATGGAGATATGTGCACAGTCTTAGGAGAATACGACTTGCCGATTTGCCTACAAGGGAAACTTAAAATCATAAAGGCTCTGGTGGTACCTACCATGCCGCATGAATTGATACTAGGAGCAGACTTCTGGAGACAGATGGACATCGTGCCGGATCTTCGTCGTGGTCTATGGACTTTTAAAGGTGCGTCCGTATCTGCACCCTCAATCAATACCATCACCTCCAGTGAACACTTATCAGCTACTGAAAGATCAGAGTTACATAAGGTCCTCCACGATATATTCACCAATATGCCAGATGAATTAGGCTGCACGCAACGAGTTCAACATCGAATTAAGACCAGTGCCGATCCCATTAAGCAAAGGTTTTATCCCATTTCGCCAGCTTTACAGAAGATCGTAAACGCCGAATTAGACACCATGCTGGCTAAGGGTATTGTACGGCCATCAACGAGTCCTTGGGCTTCCCCAATTGTTATGGTTAGAAAGAAGGATGGAAGTTACCGTTTCTGTGTCGACTACCGGAAGGTAAATCGGGTAACGGAGCGGGATGCTTATCCTCTACCTTTTGTATCTCACACTTTGGACAAGCTAAGAGATGCCAAATACCTGTCTTCAATTGATATTAAAAGTGCTTACTGGCAAGTACCAATGGAGGAAAGCTCCAGGTCCATTACGGCATTCGTCGCACCAAATCGGGGACTTTTTGAATTCTGTAGGATGCCGTTCGGCCTACATAATAGCCCTGCGACTTGGCAAAGACTGATAGACAGCATACTAGGTATGGACCTCGAACCATTTGTTTTCGTTTACTTAGATGATGTCGTCATTGTTACCCAAACTTTTGCGAAACATATCCAAGTTTTGAAAGAAGTATTTACACGTCTGAAGCGAGCAAATCTCACAGTACGTAGGGACAAATGTAACTTTTGTCTACCTGAAATCAAATACCTAGGGTATGTTGTTGACCGAAATGGACTTCATGTTGATCCGGATAAGGTATCTGCAATACTCCGTATTCCAACCCCCCATAATGTGGCATCGGTGCGTCGGCTTCTGGGAATGTCAGGGTGGTACAGACGTTTCATACCGAATTTTTCAAGGCTCGTAGCTCCAATAAGCAAATTAACCCAGAAGAATATAAAATTCTTATGGACCACTGAATGTGAAGAGGCTTGGCGCCAGATCAAAGAACACCTTGTTTCGGCACCAATCATGGCATGTCCAAACTATGAGCTCCCGTTCACGATCCAAACCGATGCTAGTTACTATGGTTTAGGAGCCGTATTAACGCAATCTCCCGCTGAAGGCGAGAGAGTTATAAGTTACATCAGTCGTTCACTATCCAAATCGGAACAGAAATTTAGCACCACCGAAAAGGAATGCCTGGCTGTGGTCTGGGCCATAGAAAAATTCCGCCCTTATATTGAAGCCACTAAATTTACGGTCGTGACTGATCATTTTGCTTTGCTATGGCTGCACAACCTAAAAGAACCCTCCGGGAGGCTGGCAAGATGGAGTGTAAGGCTACAGCAATACGATTTCAACATCATACATCGGAAGGGGAAGGATAACCTTGTGCCTGATGCACTGTCAAGAGGTGTACCAGTAGTGACCACAATTAACACTACCACCGATCCGTGGGTCACTAAAATGATAAAAAGGGTACTTGAGACACCGCTAAATTTTTCCATGTGGTCTTACCAGAATAACATTCTATATAAGAGATGTCGTAACAAATATCCAGGATTAGGAAATCCAACAAATGAATGGAAAATCGTAGTCCCGAAGGCGGACCGAATAGATATTATTAGGCAGAACCATGATAACCCTACTAGCGGTCACTGTGGGATCTACAAAACGTATAATAGAGTTGCACAAAGATACTTCTGGCCGAAGTTAAAAAGTGACGTGTCACGGTATGTCAAGAACTGCAAGATTTGTCAAACTCACAAGGTAGAACAGAAAGGGCCGTCTGGACTAATGGCTGGCACTCAAGCAGTTTCGAAACCATGGGAAGTTATCTGCATAGATATTGTTGGCCCTCTGCCTCGATCTAAGTCTGGCCACTGTTACATACTGACTGTAATGGATAAATTCTCTAAATTTTGTCTATTTTTCCCCATGAGAACAGCTACATCTAAAATCATCACGGAATTACTGGAAGACAACGTCTTCCTATTGTTTGGAGCACCTAAAATAATCATTTGTGATAATGGAAAACAATTTACAGCAAATGAGTTCAAGAACCTATCTCACGAGTATAACGTAAAGATCTGCTACACTGCACTATATCACCCACAGGCGAATGCATGTGAACGGCAGCATAGAACGCTTAAAACCATGATTGCATCATACGTAGAAGATAACCACCGGAATTGGAAACCGCTCTTACAGAAAATCGCATGTGCGATGAGAACCTCCGTTAGTGAAACCACCAAGTTAACTCCGTATTTCATAAACTTTGGCCGTGAAATCATACTAAATGGCAACTACCACACCGTCCCTTTGAATTTAGCCTCCGAACCCAACAATAGTCCTTTAGATCCCGCCTCTCGAGCAGATATGCTTACAAAAATTTACAAAGAGGTACAAAACCAATTAGATCAAGCCAACCAGCGAAACCGTCATACTTACAATTTACGTAGGCGAGATGTACAATTTAGCGTGGGTCAAAGGGTTTGGCGAAAAAACTATCCAATTTCGAACGCTGTTAATTACTTTTCAGCTAAGTTAGCCCCACGGTTCATAGGTCCTTTTAAAATAGCCAGAAAAGTGTCCCAGTGGACCTATCAACTTCATGATGATAATAATCACGATTGCGGTACCTGGAATGTTAAAGATCTAAAACCCACCTACCTTAATAAGAACGTTAACGATTGAATTTTTAGAGTCGATTTTTTTTGTCTAGTTTTGAATTTTTTTTTGGAGGGGAGGAATAGTAACGTACCATTGTCCTGAAAGGGAGAATAATTAGATTTTTGTTTTAATAAATTAATAGATTAAGATAGAAGTTACTGTTTATTTTTCGTTGTTTTGGTTAGTTTATTTTGATATATTATTTAAGGTTATGTTTATACTTTATAGTTCATATGGCCAGTGCCGTGCGTACTTTTCTTACCCCTGCATTTTTGTTATTATTAGTCATCTAAGATCGCCTGCATTACCATTCACCCTCCATTGTCTTCAATCTTCTGCATGTAACGACTCATTATATCGTCCTCTTTCGCTTTATAATCATCTTCACAGATCATCAAGCATCTTCGCATTCGGCAGTAACATTTCTTCGCTGTACTACCTATGATGGTTTTTGTTTCGTACGTGACATCTGTTGTCGTATGTTCTAAGATGTTTCGCTCTTCTTTTTGATTTCCCGCTCTTATTCGGATTTCCGCTCTGCCGCAGTTTTCATCTCAATTTCTCCGAAATTTTGGCCTTGGGATTAGTTGGTTTTCTTTCCGGAAAAGCATACTTCTTCCGGATTTGGAAAAGATCTGTCGTGCGTGTCTGAAGGTGTTTACGTTTTGTTTACGACATCATCCAAAGATAATTGGGATTCAGCACCCCAAATTCTCGTCCGTTACGCTCAAGATTAGTTATATCTTCAGGGCAACCCTATATTTTGGGATTTTGATAGGAGAGAATAGGACACCACTCAGGTTCTTTGTTCATCGCTTTTACAATCAATATATATATATATATATTTCAAGGCATAAACCGTGAGTAATGCTTGCCATATTTTGTCCCCTATTGTTTTCCCTCAATTTTAGAGTAACCAACTTTCTACTGGTCTCCAATTGTGGAATCATCCAAACCTTTATATATATATTGCCTCTTCTTTAAGGCCACCACCATCTTGTAAGTATTAGATCTATTGAGCTTTCTCGGTGTATGATTATTGTTTTCCTTTTTTTTAGGGCCTTTTTATTGTGTCTTCTTCGTTATCTTGGCCGTTTCTCGGTCTGTTCGTATGAGTATACATGTCACCAATTTAGCCATCTTCATTCTACTACTCGTCATACGTCGTGGATCCATCTATCGAGTCAACCCCTCGTCAATCGTCAGTCACCAGCATCATAACTTTAAGAATACACCCTCTGTTACTTATCCCATCCATTCAAAACAGGACATTCCCCATCCTCACCTCCATCCGGCCTCTGAGATCATCCCTGTCTTATTACTCACCAAAACAAAAATCAACAAGCTACGTACCAACCAACAAAAATAAAAACCGGAACCAGAAATCTTCAGCAAACCGTAACTACCAATATTTATTTATATTTATTTTTAATTAAACAAAATAGCAACAAGGTTATTAATTTGATTCATATCATAAGCATCATTTTCATCCTCAAGTTATGATAATTAATATATGGAGTGTAATGTGAGATCTCGCAATCTGCTTATCTATCGCCAGCATTTGTATATGTTATCAGTTATCACCATTCACATTTGTCACTTTCATATCATATTTACAAATACCATTCATACCTTATTACCCACATCATTACAATCTTTACAGAAGTTATTAGTCATTCACACCACCTTATACATTATATTAGTAGTTACTTTATATATTATATCATTGTTGATGCCTTTGGGCAATAAAACTAAAATCAGTATATCCTATGTGTTCATTCATTTACTTGGTGGTAACCCTAAACCTTCCTCGTACATCGGAGGGCTTTTTCTAATTTTTGAAGTGCGGTCTAAAAGAAAATTAGTGGCGCCCTATTTTTTATCTCTATTGTTTTTTTGGTAACTCACCCCTTCCTACCGTGAGCAGCTGGAGCCGCAGGTTTTTTTGCCACTTTTTCCCTTCATCCTAAGTTTAACCCGTAACAATGTTTATACGAAAAAAAGTTTTATTTTCATCTCAAAAAACGCCATTAAAATATTTGTACTGAATTTTGAAACACCCTGTATTGCCATGCGTTTATTACGATTAAGATTAGTACCTACCTATAAGATTGCAACCAAGTTATTTCGCACAATTTTCTACATGTAAATTTAACGTAAGCACCTAAAATCATGATACCGATACGTGCCTAAATATTTACTTTTGCTATTATTATTATTCTTGTTTGATTAAGTTAACAACAATAACAAAGTGCTCGTCGCGTCGCTCGTGTGGGAATGCATTTATGTTCGTAACGTGCTACAGTAATACTGTTATTTGTCAGTGGAAAGTGATATCTGAAAAACATATTCGATAATAATTAAAATGAATAACTTGGGCCAAAACAAATTATGCTGCTAACCTTTCAACGTGAACAAATACTTCAATAAATAAATTTTACATAATCCGACCCCAAATATCGGAGGTTTATGACGATTATATGTTATTTCGCATTATCACTCGCTTTACTATGTAATCAATTTGCCGTAAAATAATATTTACGCGCTCTTTATACTTCATTGAAGTATCAACGAAAGCTATATTTCAAAAGCACCTTCTCAGTAGTGTAATTTATGTTAATTATCCCTCACTTTAATTATCTACAATTTTCTTATGAAAAGGAAACGCCATGCGCTTGTTGTAAAAATGAGTTCTATAATTTTAATTCACGTTTAATTTACATACACGTATATTGTGATCCACATACTACCTTTAATTAATAGAATTCCATCAATATTAACCAACTTAATTCTTGAAATACGACTATTACGATACAACTTCTTAAGAAAGTGGCGGCATACTATTTAGGGTCATCCAAAGATCGAATTAACACAATTTCCAAATTGAAACCTATTTGCGGTTGTGCTGTATTGGTTAAAGCAAAGTTTGTAAACTATACTCTATTGAACTTTGGTCATTCAAGCAAGAACTAACGCAGCTGGTTGAATCAGTATCTAAAGATATTTAATAATACATACAAAGTGAAATATTCAGGTACATAGCAATTTAGTCAACCATTTTATAAGTACAAAGGAGAACGCACATGCATACGTTGTAATTTCGTTACGAAGTAATCGGTTTCGTTATAGTTGCTCCACTAAACACTTGTGGTAGTAAAGACGTACCTATGTATAGGAAGACGTTGAAGGTAATAAAGGGAAAGACGTGTGATAAACTGTAACGAGAAATATGGTAAGATTCGGAATGTACAAATATGAACGTTACTAGAAAGGAACGATAAAGAAAAAGATTCCTATAAGCTGTAATTGTAAATACGAAGTTTAAAATACTTGGAACAATGGTTTCGACAACCGAGATCAATACCTACCTACATTTTATGCGGAGAAATTCTTTGAAAAATATGAACTTTGTGTGAAATGTGTGAACGGAGAAAGAAGGAATAAGCTGACCTCTTGGATCAACAGGTGAGTAATTCGTCAAAGTTCTCATTTTTCAAATAATTTCTCTCAAAAAAAAGTAAGGTATTTGACAAAACAATGAACGAAACACAGAGCACGACACGACCAAAACGCCTGTTGTTTACATGGAAGGAACGAAGCAGCGAGCAACAAACCCGAGCGTGCCCGAACACCACATTGTTGCCGAAGTATTTCGGAGCTACCAACTTAAGCAGTTGTAATTGTCAAATGAAGGGCGCATTCTGACACTAATTTGAGTACCGGGGACTTGTAAATCATTACGAATGTTGATCTCCTCTTTGTAGAAACCGAACCGTAATTAGTATTTCGACCTAAATGCACAGCTCAACATACCGCATCGGAAACTGCAAATGGCAGTTCTGTAAAATTACGTTTTTTTTTAGTTTCTTTTAATTATTGCTGCCGTTTCTCATTGATTATCGTCGTATTTACGCTCATCTTATTAATCCTTGATTATACAAGCCAAAACCTCCCCAGAAAATTAATTCAACGCCGTAAAAAAGAATTACAAAATACGTACCGTTGTAAGCAACAATGCGCTCTCATTGTAACCGTGCCCCACAGTGGGCTAAAGTGGCAAAGTAAGTGGTAATAAGTATAGTGCTGGACTAAAACAAATTTTAGCTACCAATGTTTAAAATTCCGACTAATTTATATTAAAAAATGGAAGAACACTAGGTTTTTATAATTTTTTGTATACAGGGTGTCCCATAATTTTTGGAACATTAAAACTGGTTATAACACGGGAACAACAAATGGCAATGGTGCTTGTCATTTTCTTGTAATTACAGTTTCCTACCTCGGTTTGGTTTGCAGCTGCTTTCATGTTGCATCTGTACGCTTTTAGTCTTCGATTTAAGTTTCAATTTATTCTGCTTCCATCATTAACTTTTATTTTGACGATTTGCGGCATCGATGTTTTCCACCGCTTTGATTTCACCCCCTTTTATTCGACCTGGTTATTTCCGTAAGTATTTTCCTCTCAACGAACTTACCCTAACCTAACCTTTTACAGCATGGCACGTCAATCTTGGGATAATTTTATCAATTATTTTTCTTCCCTTGCACTGTTGAGACGTCTCTAATAAACTTTATTTTAATTTTAATTTGTTCTTTGTATGATGTAAGTATTTCACATTTTAACGCTATTACTGTTACATCCGATTTTAGTTGTCGCCTGAAGATGGTAATAATAATTTTACCGAAACATGTTGCAGCAAGTTCTTTATAATAAATTATTTTTAAATATGTGGGGATGGTTTTAAGCACCATTTGGATCTTATCCTTATCCTGTTACTATAATGAATTCTACATAATAAATAACCTGGGTGATGATAGTTATTTCATTAATTTTGGTTTTCAAAATATTGGTATTTTAACCTTCATTTTATTGCCCTCAACCTCCTATACCGCCGCTCGCCCTCCCTCTACTTCAAAAATCAAAAATTATGCAGATTTGAATTCTTTGTTAAAAAATAGGAACTTTTGTTTGCAACATTTTTTGAAGTTCGTGACAGATGGCGCTATGACCGCCGAAAGAAGTTTTTCCGATTACCTATGCAAAATTTGACGTCAGTTTTGTTAAGTGACAATCAAAATGTTAATGCTTTGTAAAAGGGAAGAGGGAGAGCTTTATGACCCCCCCTTGTCAAGATTTGCGCATTGATAACAATACGCGAAGTGACGCTTTCCTACATTACCATGACACCGTGCGCGAAATGACGACGCCGTGCGCGATATACTTATTTCGCGTACTGCATGTAAACTATATGAGAGTTTTTTTAAAATAATTGTGAACTTTTTCACGTTTGTAGAAAAAATTTTGTTTGCGCGAAATACTTTGGTGATCTCGACTATTCGAAAAATTAGTTCTCGTTCCCCAAAGTGGCATTTCCCGCACTAGATACAAAAATAACTATTATATAAATAAGCACGCAAACGTCAGAATAAGCACAATAAGCATTTATAACACCAGTTCATTTTCTTTAAAATTGTTTGAATTGGATTTACCTTGGTTTTTAGAGTTGTATATCTAATACAAATAAATAAGCATAAAAATCCGAGGTCTACATCACGAAACATAATATGCAGAAACATTGTATAATACTCTAACGGTTTACCATCATTTTCATCAACTATTATCTATATTTCAAATTAAAAAAGAAAGGGAGCTTGCGAGTTCTGTGTATTATTAGTCAGTACGCCCCCTTTGTGTGAGTCGAACTACTCAAATTGTAAGAATTATTTAGTAATCCACAAATTTAATAGGTACATAGTTGTAGTTTTTTTTTTGCAATTTTGACTGAACAGAGTAAAAATTCTGCAAAAAATGGGTGATAAAATCTAGGGAACTCAAAAACCATTAACGTTACTAATGTGAATATTTTTACAATTGAAATAACATTATAACAGCGATTTCACGAGCTTTATGAATTCTTCATAAACCATAGGTAAGTGGTCGCTAGTGGCCTGGACACGCTGTACAATAATATGATGACCCACTGAACTTTTAAGTACTTAACTTATTTTTAGCGCATTTTTATAAAAATTAAGTACATTTTTCTACATTCTATATTTCTACGCCATATTAAGTACGTATTTCGGAAAGAATGAGCTTGTTTGCACACGCACGTACCTACACAAGTTCTGCTTGCTATTTGTTTTATGCTGGCACACTAATTAGCACGATATAAATATACTAAACTAATTAGGGAACTCACAACTTGTCACATTTTTTTTTGACTCGTCGAATGCGTTTAGGTATAACTAACGTAGTTTTACTTTCTTTCACGCAATAAAATGAAATCCTCTTTATCGAAAATAATTGTTCCGATATTTTCATAATATAATTATAATATAGATGAAAGAAACGCGCATGCAATATATAGAATTTCGAAAATAAATCTTTTATAAAATCCAAGAGTTTTCAACTTGACCGGCATACAAAACAGTTAATTACTGACAGAATGAAAAACGAAGGAAGAAAAGTGACGATAAAATTAATAGCCTTTCAAATGCGATGCTTCTATCCGTTTCATATTACTAATTGCCGTAATTATACACATCACTCGCTTTTTTCAAACTTCGTTCAAATGAAATAAATAAAAATACCTACTTCAAGCTTTTTCCTTCCTTTGAAACGATTTGTAAAAGATGTACTCGAATAACACAGACAATTTAGTTCAATTTGTCGGTAAATGGTGTATTTGAAATTGTGCTGATGTTATCTTCCCCTTTCAATGATTTTCATTGTATGTTCAACAATGTTTCCTGAAGTTATTGTATCTTAAATGTTTCACGCTTGTAAGTAAGCACCTCAACGAGTTTTATAAGCTTTTGAAATTGAATATCTCCAGACCTTCAAACTAATTTTAGGGCGTTCGATAATTTTAAATTTCATTCAAATTTGTTTTGTTTGTGACTAATTTAAAACATTTAAGTACTTATATGAATATACGTGCAAGGAAACTAAATTAATTGGCACTCACAAATTGAAGTGTAAAGAATTTTTCACTAGTAAACATGCAGAGCGAAATTGAATTTCATATAACGAATTTCCATTTCAATTCTTTTGAAGTATTTTAGTCTTGAACTCACATAAATTTAACATTGCCACAATTTTAAACATGAAAATATCGAGCGCCTTCTAAATTCATATTTCACATAAAACACGAAATATAACAGAGAAATGGCATACTTCTTTAGGATTGAATAATTTGTTGGTACAAGGAAAACTTAAACGAAAATTTTATTAGCTATTGACTTCCTTTGTAGATACTAAATTCTTAATGTTTTAATATAGAGAAAACCTCTTTTGGAATTTTGTTCTAAATTTATATGTAATTTGTACGTAATTAACTAGAATGTTAACATGTGATATACGAGAATGTATTAATATCTAATTAGTCTAAATGCACAAAAAACTTAAGCCTAATATAACATTTTACCATGTAAACTTAACGCAGTTACTACATATACATATAATCAAATTACAAAAATTTAGGGGTAGAGAGATATGCGGATGAAGACTAAAACGGTTAGTGATATTTATCCTTCGTATGATTTCTCGAATCATGTTATGACCAAGGAAGAAAATAGCAACATTTTTATAACCATGAGACGAAATAGTCAATGGAATGGCACAACTCGTGTTCCCCAACGCCTAAGAAGTTTAAGGTGCAGATATCTACCTACTGTAAAAGTTCTAGCCTGCGATTTTTGGGATTTTTGTAATATTATGGTTCACTACTTGAAGAAATTAACATAAGTGATTGAGAAATACTATTCCACGTTATTAACAACTTTTCCGTAAGAAAATATGGAGAATAGAAGCGGTAAATTACCCAAAAATGTTGTATCTACCGACAAACCACGTTGAAGAGAGAATTTCTTCAAACGATGAAGTAATAAAAGAGAGAGGAAAAGGATCGTTGCAATACCTAAGTGTGTGGAATAAAAACACATTTCATCACGGGAATTAATAGGTCTCAATAACCTCGGGTAATTGCTGTCCTTCGGGCGCAAGGCCCTCGGGACGCAAACTTTACCCTCGGTAATTAAGACCCTTATAATTCCCTTGATACATAAATAGTTATTTATGTATCAAGGGAATTATAAGGGTTATTATAATAGTATAAATAGTTATTTATGTATCAAGGGAATTATAAGGGTTATTATAATAGTATAAATAGTTTTTTATGTATCAAGGGAATTATAAGGGTCTTAATTACCGAGGGTAAAGTTTGCGTCCCGAGGGCCTTGCGCCCGAGGGACAGCAATTACCCGAGGTAATTGAGACCTATTAATTCCCGTGATACATAGATAATTTTATTTCTGACCGAGTTTAATAAAATTTGTTCATTTTCGGTATATGTGATTCGGGTATCGTCGATTGCAGTTTTGGTTGTTGCTAGGTTACTGGTTCATAAAAGAGCCGTAGAGGGAATTATAGCGTCTTTATATCCCAAGGGAGTTATGACACTCTTTATTGGTATCGTAACTATGACAATATAAGCTTATAATATCACTGTCAGAAATAATAACTATTAACACTAAATATTTTTAACGCTGGCCAATAATAGAGCTGTATTAACCAATATTGTTTGTTGGTAACTAAGGTTAACAATTGACAACATACCATTATTGCTGTTGGTGTCATTTTAATATATAACAATAGGTATTCTAATATATATTATTGTTTCGTGTTATTCCACTTGATTGATAAATACTTTTGAACTGCACTATTTAAATAAATCCGTTTTCGTTATCTTTGTCTTTAGTTTTCAGAAATTCGTTTTATTTTTTTCAAATAATGATTATCATAGAAATCACGTAAGTCGAAATGTACTAGAGTAGGGTAAACCTTTCAGATATATACTTAATACGCACGGGTCGGTCTTTCAATACCCCAATGGAATAAAATGACAACGTATCAGAGATAACATTTAAATAGCTGCTATATTGAAGGTTTTTCACTGTTCGAGGTTGATATCAATAACCGATGATGTCAAATCCAGTTTATTGTTATTGTGCCCTCAACCTATCCTTTCATTATTCTTTATGCTACTTTTGCTCTTTAATTTATTGTTACTTGCTACTAAATCCTTAAGGTTTTAAGGTTTATAAAAATAATGTCAAAACATATAAAAAACTGAAAGTCTTTAAATGAAAAGTATGAAATGTGACGTCATTATGGGAGAAGCATTACCAAATAGAGCTTTTTTATCACTGAACTCATTCGCATCGCGCTCGATTTCCTTTAATTTCGTAAAAAGTCTGTCATAAGCGGTCTCTCTCACGTCACGGTCATGGTACTCCTTGCTCTTAATTCGCCACAAACAGAGTTCTGATCTGTAAATTTCAATGAATAAATGAATGAATAAACGCAGCAAAATAATAAAATGTAAACAATATAGAACGGGCTTGAAAACCAGTGGCACGTGAATGCAGAGAATAGACAATGGAGTAAGCACAACACGAACACAGCAACACGAAGCTCTCTAGTAGGTGTATTCGCCACAACTGACTCAAACCTGTGCAGGTATATCGGACGGCCCACATACACGCTCCGGTGAGCACACCTGTGCAGGTAAAAAGAATTGAATTTCGATTCTTCTCCGGTCGCCTGCGCAGGTTTGCCTGAAGTGGCTGGCACACACGCTCCGGTTTACCTGTACAGATATACCTCTCCGGTATACCATAACGTGTATGGCCGGTCTTCAGACCGTTATAGACTTACCAATATTTACATCATCTTAGCAACGATTTTTAACAGTACTACTGGACATTTTAATGACTCGTTTGTGAAACTGTGAGTCTACAGCAAAATGTCCAACACTTAACGCTAAAGTTGAACAAAACCCTTCTAATTTTGGTCAGAACGCCTGATTAAACACAATGTCTAGTCGAAACTTTCAACATTGAAATATGATGTCATTATTTATGCAGGTTGTTTAAAAAAATACGTTAGAAGGGCAAAAGGGTTGGTAATACTACTCTATACACATCAGGCATACTTTTCTAATCTTTTATTGAAGAGAATAAAAAAATATGTGCATTACATTTGAAACAAATAGCATGGAAAATGTAGAGAGAATGTTTATAACTTGCTTCCTTATTGAACAGCTACTACCTCCCCCTTCACTATCATGAGACATTCAATTAACCCTGTAAATTACAAATAGACTTTAAATACTGAGAAATTGAGAAATGTAGCTGTTACGTAGCAAATTTTAAATTAAATGACATTAATTGTTTACAAGAGATATCAAGAACAGTTTTTAAAAAAGTGACTGTGCCGTTCGTATGGAGCAGATTTTTGAAAATGTAATTCATAGACATAATAAAGAGTGTATTTTGCCCTAACCGTCTTACCATTTCCAGTATTCCCGTGCAGATCATTTCAAACTAGACCCACCTGCCTCTGTCATATTTGATTATTTTGATAAACTTCCATAAATTGATCTTTTAATCTCGTCCAAATGAGTATAGGTGAGTATAAATTTGCATGTTCATTATGAAACAGAAGTAGAAGAACTGCGAGCTCGAAAAATGGATGACTACATAGAAAATCTACTATGGTCAAAATACAATAGACAAACCAAATTTCAATACTGTCGATAACATTCTCATTGAAACGAAAACAATTGGGAACTAGGAATTGTTAAAGGGTTGCAAAGTACTCTTAGATCGCATGTTTTAAAGACAATGTGAAAAAAGATTAGATATAAGCACGCGACAGTTCTTTTAAATCATTTAAGTGTCCTCTAAAATACTTCATTTTCATATTTACAATGAAATACTATCCGTCAGAAATGGTTGTTACTTTAAATTACTTGCAGTTTATACACTTATCGACGTACGGAAAAAAGTGACCTACCTTGCCACCAGTACCACGGACTCTTTCTCACGATTTGTGATACAAAAATACAATAGCGCAGGTATTATTTAAATTTAATGCGATTCATTCAAGAAAGTAGTTTCTTTAAGGAACCATGGACATTGGACGTATACATAAAACACTTACCGTGTATATTAGTCCCATCTTGCACTCACAAACACTTTTTAATTAATAAAAGTACAACCGCGAATTGCATTCGGTGCACCTTTACCAACGGCCGGCGGGAGTATTAAACCTTCTGATCGTAAATACTTATGCAGAGATAGTGAAGAACACGTTTTGATAACATGTAACTCTTTATACAACTGTATGAGTAACAAATGCCGTTTCAAACGAATCTTGTTACGACATTTTGCATTGCAATACATTTTTGTGCGTAACTCTTTAACTTTGTAGGAAATAGAATTCAAAAATTACGAAATTTTTCAGTTGATGATGTTCGTATTCCAAGTGCTCTAACAGATATTGTATATCGACTTGAACAGGTGGGAGAATTCCTTATGGCAAGACGAATTTATTTTCAAAAAAATCTAAAACTGGCAACTATTTCCGACTTTGCTTCGTGTAATCTCTTCTCGTGCACCATTTCAACGTTTTCATTTCTTTTGGGAAAAACTGTATGTTAACTGTAGTATTTAGTAAGAAAGTTCTCTCTCAATGAAGACTTTACCTTGGAATTTTAAATTCCAAACGGTCTAAAGGATGGGTCAATGGATGGTAAGTTCGTTGCTAGGATATGGTGGGGTACCCATGAGGCTACAAACTTAAAATATTTTCACTTGAATCACAATGTTTATACAGAGTGATTTATATCAAAGGTGCATTTTTAAATAGAAGCCCCTTTATATTATTGTATATTTAGATTCCTTGGTCAATTCTAGTGCGAGTTTATGTCTCACACAAAACGAATCGTTTAGCCGCAATTTGTCATTTTTACAAAAAATAGATATCTAAAAAAAATCGAATATCGCAGAGATCACAAAACCTCAGATGGCCGTGACTTGTTACTAAAGCATGAAATGTAGTAGCGTAAACTACTGTGTCAATTAAAAAAATGTCTATCAAAGATAACTTAATTTTTGCAAATGGTAGGTACGCCTAATTTTTCTTTATTGCATCAAATGTGAAATTTTATTACCTTTCCAACGATATAAGTTTGTCGGCATCTATCTCCGGTAGATTTCTTGTAAGTTCATATTTTTTGATTAATTTGCTGTATTTTTCAATTTTCAGTTCCTATTGATATCTGGGTAGTAGGCCCCAACTGCACCAAGAGCTCAAGAGGAGACGGATTTTCAAAATATAATTAATTTTTGCAATTGGGTGGATGAAGACTTAAATCAAAAAGAAGAATAAGATCATGTTTACAGACGAGTGTACCTTTCACCGCAATAGATTTGTTAATCACCATATTCCCGCAACGAACTTTAGAAATGTTCGTTACCCGCAATCTTCCATCCACTCACTATTGGCCCAAAACTGTGTTAATGATCATAAGCATACCAAATTACTATTTCTTTGTATAGTTAAAATAGTGGTTCAATTGATGACAATCGTTTTGTACTTCATAGCATTATTTATGATGGAATACTGTTCAAAGTTAACTCAAATTATTATTACCGGTTTTCACTTTGGATGCCCGCCGCCTGTACTACCTATAAAAAATATAAAATTGATCAAATATATTTTTGATCACTCTCCTTCTCGCTTTCAATGTTTCATTATCTTTACTGACCTCACATTAACGAATGTTTGAGTTAACTCTCATATGGTGCCAATATCGTTACTTATTATATCATTTAAAGCGACGATTCGTTTCCACTGTGTATAAGTGTATGTCAATTTACTTTCACTTTTCCACGCTTTAAGTGCTGTCATCTAATAAATCATAAACACAATGGCTTCCTAATGAACATTTTCCAATTCTGTTTAACATAATTTATTAACAGATAACAACAGATGACAAGTAACCTAAAGGCGAAATTATGCCTATGGGATTCTGAAAATTTTTCTACTGAAAGATTTTCATACGGCAATTGTTCAAATAAAAACTAATCCCATTATTCCTACTTTACCAATACGTAGTTTGGCCCATTGGCCATTATGTATAACGAATTACTCTAAACGGATCTGGAAACGTGAAAAGCATGACTCTTACTACATTTCAGTTTTCAGGTGTAATAATTTGAGGTTTAGTACACTTGAACAAAAGGTTATGGTGCGAGAAAGACAGATGAGTGCGTAAGTCGCTCAGTCCTGATCTCTGTAGTAGACAATGCAAGGATTTAGCATAATGGTTTGAATGCTTCTTACACTCGGCTTCCTGGCTTTAACGTATCAGCGAATAACTTCACGCCGACGCGACGTACCAACTGTTATACTATCATTTCGCTAGGAGACTTTTCACATTATTGCCGTATTATGAAATTTAAAGATCTTCTTATGAGAATGTTAGTTTTAAAACATAGCTCTTGTTATCCGTGATGAAAAACGTTCTTGCATGTTATTACTTCACTATTTTCAAAGCAGATTTGGTTAAATTCTTAAAGATAGTGTAAAGGACGAGCAAATATTTTGTACAAACTTTGCTGTGTAGTATTTCATAAGCAGTGAACTTTATATAATATTTTTTATAACACATAAGAAATAAAGTTCCTAAATATTTATATGAAATGGAAAAAATAATATATATTCACAGATGGGTTAAAGTATAACTAAGTTAGATGTGCTTTTACGATTTCTTCTTGAACCTTTTTCCCCTTACAGATTGCATTTACTTTTATAACTTTCAGCATGCGGCGTCCAATTAAATTGTTTGAAATTTAAAATCCTCTTCTATATATGAAACAATGAATGTATTGTACCGAGACCACTAATTGTCATCTTAGAAATTAAAATACAGGCAATTTGTAGATGTCGTTGGCAAAATTGCTTACAATTAATCCTCGATTAATTTCCATCAACTATTGTCAACAGTTATGTAATTATAAACAGTCCTCACATTTAGGACATTCACAACAAACGTTCATATCTAATTCGTTTACTGCATATTATACATATTCCCGTCAGAATTGATTCGGTACACAAATAAAGCTTATTTCTTAATTAGTCATACAATATTCAAAGAAAATCAATAGAAATTGTTTTTGGCATCCATTTTCCAATGTTTGTTTAATTTATTTAGGGTCATGCAGTAGAGTAGAATTGTGACGCTCTACATCGAAATTCATTGCATGCCCTTTGTGGAATCTACTAATTTAAATACATTATACGACGATCGAAAATGGGTATAAAATCAAATTGCCGAAAAAACGGTTTCAGGAAATCCTATTGAAGTTCTTCGAATGTGGATTGTGAATGAGTACCTTATTTTTGTATGCTTAAATAACATCCTAAAGCCAATCAAAGCGGTTGTACAAAGCGTTTTAAGGAACGACGAGAATTTAACAAATTTCCACACCACCAATCTAGAGAAATACGGTATAATTTCCATACTAACGTTACGTCTTTACATTATTTAATAAGATCATCCGAATTACATTAGACAATTCGGCATAAATGAGTACGTCATCAATTTTGGAGGTACGAGTCCTTATTTCGTTGAATGATCTATATGGATTAATTTACATTAATAATACAAGTTTTAATAACATTCTAACACTAGATTGTTAGTTCGTTGTATAAGCGTTTTCAAATTCGTTAATACGAATATGACGGTTAGTGTAAACCAAAAACAGGTTGAAGTATCAACTGGTATTCCCTCCGATATGAAGATAAAGGAAAAGGGTTCTTGAAGCCAATTTGTGCCTTGAATTCAAGCATGGAATCGACACATAACATGACCTAAGGTTTAAGGTCTTATTGTACCTAGATAGTTGATTTTTTTAAGGGAAAGATACACTATTTTTACGCTATTTAAGATATTTAATTTTCGAATTTAAGAATAATTTTATAATTATTAGGACACGTGTGTCATACTTAAGTTAAGGCGGTACATCTTAGTTTAATTTACCTCCTGTGGACTTGGGGTGTGATACCAAGTAGTCCCCCAATTGCCCGTATCCGTAAGTTTCCCATCAATCTGAATATTGTACCTATTTTCCACCCTTTTTTCATCCCGATGTATTAAATGGTTGTAGGGCAAATCGCCCCATGACACATCGCCCCCGGACTTTTCGCCCCGTCACTTCGCCCCACGGACCGTTCACCCCCGGACATTTCCCCCCCCGGACAGTTCGCCCCCGGACATCTCTCCCCCCGGACAGTTCGCCCCCGGACATTTCGCCACCTGACACTTCGCCTCCAAGATATATCGCCCCCATACACTTCGCCTCCCAGGACATATCGCCCCCGACAATTTCGCCCCCAAAACATATCGCCCTCACATCGCCTTCATCCGTTATACAGTGTGTCCACATTTCGATGCTCACCATTTGTAGGGCTATTAGAAGAAGTAGAGCAGAGGTTAAATACTTAGGGAATGTTTTTCAGGGTTTAATACCCGTGACATTCAAATTCTCCATAATTTTCGTAGATTTTCAAAAACACAGTTCTGATTTCTGTATTTCACAGTTTTACTTAGCACTTGCATACCTTTAAGGTTATATTTCTCATGTGCTATAGATAAATACATGTTTTTGTTAATATCTCTCCCATAAATAAATATTTTTCAGGCATGTTATACATTTTTGAAAATCTCTTTTCAAAGGCAATTAACTAATAAAAATTCTATAACATCTGCCGTATGAAAACCATTGCTGGCACACATTACTTAAAAAATTAAAAATAGAACGGTGGTTTTCTGATTACATCAATAAGTTTGTCTTGAAAATGTTTTCGAAAATCTAAAGACATTGAAGCGAATTAGAAATGAGATTTATCGCGAGAATTGAATTCTAAAAAACATTTCCTATTTAACCGCTGCTCTACCTCTTCTAATAACCGAGATGCCGATGGTGAGGGTCGAAATTTGGACCACTGTATAAGCTAATAGACAATGGATAATGGAATATTGGGGCGATGTTTCGGGGGCGAAATATATAAAGGCGAAATCTCTTGGGGGCGATATGTTTCGGGGGCGAAATGTTCGGAGGCGAAATGTCTTGGGGGCGATATGTTTCGGGGGCGAAATGTTTTTAGGCGAAATATCTTGGGGGCGATATATCAGGGGGCGAAATGTCTTGGGGGCGATATGTCCGAGGGCGAAATGTCCGGGGCGAAGTGTCCGAGGGCGAAGTGTCGGGGCGAATTGACCGCACACCGTATTAAATGCCCTGTAATATATACGTTCCGATCAGATTTTTCGCTTTTACCTTTCACTGTAATTACAATTCATTGTCAATTATTAAATCATGTTCATATAAATTCAATTAAACGTTTTGCAAGTGTTTTATTCATAACTATAACGTTATCGTGCTACATCACCCGCAACCCTATTAATGCCGTAGATAATAACAAATTGAATTAAATTAAAATTCTCCTAAAACCCTCCCCATAAATATTTTATTATTTTAATAATAGCAACGTGATAAATTAATGATGAAGTGATCGTTACGGCTGTACGTGAAATGCATTTCACGCTCAGCCGTTCACCTTTATAGTTGCTTATTACTTATTAGTATGTTTCTACAAAATGTTAAATTTTACGTAATTTCTCAATTGAAATTTATATTAGTTTTTATTCCCACAAGTAATTTATAAGATTTCCACATGTCAAATGCAAAAATTTAATCTTGTTCAACTTCAAGGACCTTTAATGGAATTTGTCATACCTACCTTATTTTTAATCTAATTAACTAACTATATAATCGTCTGATGATGGCTATTTAAGCCGAAACATGTAACGATCACTTCATCACTAATTTATCAAGTTGCTATTATATATTAAAATAAAATAATAAAATATTTATGGGGAAGCTTTCAATTTAATTCAGTTTGTTAGTGTCTACTTAATTAACCCCATTTTGAGTCACCCTAATTTGTATTCAACATCAACGATGGAGCCTATCACTATTAATGCTCTTTACTACTTCCAACTTCTGTAAGAGAGTATTCAAGCAGCGTTTCGACCAAGACACAATACATAAGATGTGTGTCATCTCCCCCCCCCCCCCCCCCTAATTGGCCAATACGCGCACATGCCTTGTTCATTTGACTTATTAGAGACTCATCCCTTATAAAATCTGGACCTAGAGATTTTCATTTGTTTGTATGGCATAAAATTTGCAAATGTCGATGAGGTGCAAATATTTGTGGAAAACTGGTTAAATATGTGACCAAGAAGTTTTTATTAAGACGGCGTCTTCAAGTTACCAAGAAGATGGCAGAAGTGCATTAATGTAGGGGAGAAATATGTTGAGAAGTAAATTTATACCTATTTATTTCTAAATTATTTGTTTAAGTAAAACGTTATAACTCCCGATTTAAATTCGAACTTCGGAAAATATGTGAACCCATAAAAAGGGCGTGGTACATTCAACTCTAGAATGCTTTGACAGATGCCATTTGCATTCCGTTATTTATACCACAAATTTATTTGCATTTGAATGTAGTTCGAAGTTCGTAAACATGTACATCCCTCGCCCACGCCTTCCCAGGTGCAATGTATGTTTGGTACAGCCGCAGTGGATGAAATAATTGATTTTACGATGTATCGTTTGCGATTAACAGAACGTGCCAAACGAGTGAAATATAGCAAAATATGCGTTGCCATAGATATTAAGAAATAAATTTGCCTAAATTTCACCAAATTGCTTACCAAGTCTTGCACATAGTATCACTACTCAACTCATATTATTAAAAAGAAGATCGCCAAGTAAATTTAAGTAGAATGTCTTAAGCATTGCATGGTATTGAGCATATAGGTAGCTCTTAAAAAGAAGAAATGTAAAAGAATAAAATTAAATACGGCACCTACCACCTACGGCATTACAGTTAATGATCTGTAACTATAAAGAATTTACTACAGTAAAAATCCGCACAAAGCGTCGTCTGATTTACATTCATAATATTACTACTATTTCGATAATTTACAGAAGTTGCTGTGCAAATGTTTTATGTGTAAAGTCTATGGCACTAAAGATGGTAAAGAGAAATTTTTGGTATAAGGGAAGCTTATTTGTACAAGATCGATTGAAGTTGTAGCACATAAATTTTGAGAGAAGTGAAATCACCTTTCAACATCACCTTTCAAGGATAAATTGAATATAGCTACAAATGTATCTTTGAACTCAAAAGTGTAAGGGCCAATACTGATCAAGAGAGAATAGTTGTCATTAATAATGTTAGAACTTAGGTCTTATTTTTTACGATAATGTTGGTCATAAAGACTCTTAATTGCGACATCTGTAACTTTGAAGGATCCATTTATTTTCTAACTTTCCCAATAATTGGGAAAGATTAATTGTTTAAACATTATACGAATGTGTAGAAATCATGAGCGGTGTAAAAATATCTGTAATTGTTATATCGATTTATACTTTCAGAAATTAGACACTATGTACCTAATAGGTAAATGTGATACATGTAAATTTCAGTCGAAAGTTTCCTAATCAGTGAACAATGAAAGACGTTGTATTTAACCGGTGTACTTTAAATAAAGGAAGTCGTTCCATCTAAATCTTTCCAAATAAATGCGCTTCTTGATTCTCATAAATAACCTTTTCCTCGCATTTTTTTAGGATAAAAAAACGTAGTAAATATCATTTTTAACCGAATTTATAACGTGATAATCAGCAATCATTTATACAACATTGTTTAACATTATCAGTTCTTCAAGCTTTATTTTTAAGATGTACGCACGCCTTCTCTTTATATTTTATAAAATTTCCACTAACGCTCTTAAGGAAGGAGTTTTATTTAATCTTAAACGGCACATTTAATAATTTCGAAATTCAACTATGTTCTATGCTTCGATATTCATTTAAGGTTTCAAACTTTATAGTACGTAAAAGATATATTGCCAAAATTCGAGGGAATTTAATATATCACTATCTAATACTTTAGGTATCATACCAATTTTATTTTTAAATAAGTGCGTGCCCATAAATAACCTTTGGCCCTTACATAACGGCTACTTTGGCAAAAATGGTTCCAAAAATACATTGTCCCACTTGCTTCCAAAATTATATTCACAAAAATCCAACTGTAACAAATTAAATAGGTTCCAATCTGTGTATTGCACAAGATGTTAATGTTAAAGGTTACTTGCTGAAGATACAAAAAGCCTTTCAATGATTTAATTCGATATCCTTAACCTGGTACATTAAGTATGTACTTATTATCTTCTATTGCATGGTAGTAGAAGACCGGCACCTCAACTTTCTCTTTTTGCCCACGTGGGCGGGGTCATTTGACCTTGGGGCTTTCCAAGGCCACGTGGATGCCCTTGAAAACCGACATTCAGATTTGACCTTAGAACTTTACAAGGCCACGTGGATGCCCTTGAAAACCGATCTTCAAATTTGACCTTGGGCCTTTCCAAGGGCATGTGGATGCTCTTGAAAATCGACCTTGAAATTGGACCTTGGAAGTTTCCAAGGACACGTGGACGACCTTGAGATTTGTTTCTGAACTTTGCACAAGGTCCACGTAGAGGGCGTTGTTTTGACCTTGGGTATTTCCAAGGCCACGTGGACGATCTTGAGTAGGGATGACGTAATTTATCCTTAGGGATGACGTAATTTATTTTTAGGGATGATTCTGGATGGCTTTCTGGATGCTGGATGGCTTTTCTGGATGTTGGATGCTGGATGCTGGATGCCGTTTTGGTTTTTCTTAATGCCCTTTTGGTTTTTCTTAATGCTTTTTTGCCTTTTGGGTTTCTTAACCCCTTTTTGCCTTTCCCGGATGCTGAATGCTTTTTTGGCTTTTGGTTTCTTAATACTCTTTTGGCTTTCTCGTTTCTTAATGTCCTTTTGCTTTTTCTGTTTTCTTAATGCCTTTTTGGTCTTCCAGGTTCCTGACCTTTTTGCCTTTTCGGGTTTCTTAACGCCTTTTTGCCTTTCCCGGATGCTGAATGCCTTTTTGGCTTTTGGTTTCTTAATGCCCTTTTGCCTTTCTGTTTTCTTAATGTCCTTTTGCTTTTTTTGTTTTCTTAATGTCTTTTTGGCCTTCCAGGTTCCTAACCTTTTTGCCTTTTCGGGTTTCTTAACGCCTTTTTGCCTTTCCAGGATGCTGAATGCCTTTTTGACTTTTGGTTTCTTAATACCCTTTTGACTTTCTGGTTCCTTAATGTCCTTTTGCTTTTTCTGTTTTCTTAATGCCTTTTTGGCCTTCCAGGTTCCTGACCTTTTTGCCTTTTCGGATTTCTTAACGCCTTTTTGCCTTTCGCGGATGCTGAATGCTGAATGCCTTTTTTGGCTTTTGGTTTCTTAACACCCTTTTGGCTTTCTGTTTTCTTAATGTCCTTTTGCTTTTTCTGTTTTCTTAATGTCTTTTTGTCCTTCCAGGTTCCTGGCCTTTTTTAGCTTTTCTGGATTCTTAACCCCTTTTTGCCTTTCTCTGATCCTGAATGCCTTTTTGACTTTTGGTTTCTTAATACCCTTTTGGTTTTCTGGTTTCTTAATGTCCTTCTGCTTTTTCTGTTTTCTTAATGCCTTTTTTGGCTTTTGGTTTCTTAATACCCTTTCGGCTTTCTGTTTTCTTAATGTCCTTTTGCTTTTTCTGTTTTCTTAATGCCTTTTTGGCCTTCCAGGTTCCTGACCTTTTTGCCTTTTCGGGTTTCTTAACGCCTTTTTGTCTTTCCCGGATGCTGAATGCCTTTTTGGCTTTTGGTTTCTTAATACCCTTTCGGCTTTCTGGTTTCTTAATGTCCTTTTGCTTTTTCTTAATGCCTTTTTGCCCTTCCAGGTTCCTGGCCTTTTTAGCTTTTCTGGATTCTTAACCCCTTTTTGCCTTTCTCGGATCCTGAATGCCTTTTTGACTTTTGGTTTCTTAATACCCTTTCGGCTTTCTGGTTTCTTAATACCCTTTTGGTTTTTCTTAATGCCTTTTTGGCCTTCCAGGTTCCTGACCTTTTTGCCTTTTCGGGTTTCTTAACGCCTGTTTGCCTTTCCCGGATGCTGAATACCTTTTTGGCTTTTGGTTTCTTAATACCCTTTTGGCTTTCTGGATGACTTTCTGAATATGTGTTTCACTTTTTTAGTTTTAATTATTGCATAAAGTCCCGCTCAAGTAAACACACAGAGGAGGAGGTGTTGGAAACTTCTACAGTGGAGGAGGATTTCCGTATGGTAACGGTATACATTAGAAAAGCGCATTTACTAAAATTCATTTATTTATTTTTATGATTGTGAAAACATATATTATACAGAAGCTTAATTATATTATCATTTTCAATTAGATTTACAGTAAAGAAATTTTCAAACAAAAATCTAAGTCGCTAAGTTTAAAATACAGAAACATTAAACAATAAAGTCCGCAAACGTTTGAATGGTAATCTTGAAGTACTTTGTCGTTGTCGAATTCTTCTCCAAAAATCTCAGGTGATATCCCTCCGGTGGTCGACCAAAGGAATCAAAATATTCTCCTCGTCCATTCCCATCAATGTAGATTGTAGCTCAATGTTCTCCAGGTCTGTATGACGGATCGGTGTTTACACAAGGTCTTGGAGCATGCCTCGGTAATTGATTACAAGCACATACAAGTCGAAATACATTTTTCTGACCCGGAATCAGATTTAGCAACTTGAGAATTTGACCCGTATTCATCCTTGGAATTTGCACAATCTTGAAGTAGTAAAACGTTTTCTAAGGCACACATAGGCTCCTCAATAGTATGATGCATGCAGCGATAAGCTTGCGCTTCTTTCTTCAAATTTTTAAGCGATGGACATCCATTGTCTTCCAGATTCACGATTGGTTTGTTAAGAAATCCCAGTACCTGGCACTTTTCAATACCTTTCACATAAATTTTGTTGTAAGGTTGCAGAACTTTTGCAGCTTCTCGTTCGAAATCTTGGAATGGGACATATCCCGAACTCCAACGAAGACCGTGGTGACGTGTCTCGAGATAATTTACAGTTTTCTTTGCATCAGGGGATAATGTCGAATAGGATGTTGGTGGTTTAAATAGGAAAACCGCCAGATTACCATCATCCGTAACTACGGCAAACTCTTTAGGAATGAATTTATTGTCATCCCCCCGAAACCCTTGCAAATCCACAAATGCAGCAGCGACCATTCTTCTCGACCGTATAACAGAAACTGGGGCTGCTAAAAACGGAACAGTATGGAAATGTCCAATTTCGTAATAAGGATATAATTTGTTATGCCTAAGGGCAGGAATTGTTTACAGCAAATAAGGTCTAAGGCTAGAAAAATATTTATTAGATTTGATTAAATAAATAAATAAATCATTTAATGTCTTTTGTCTTTTTGTCTTTTTGGCTTTTCTGGATGTCCTTCTGTTGCAAAACATTTTATGCTTTTGTATACATTTTGTCATTTTGAAACAAAAACATCTTATCTCCTGAATTAGTTTTCTTAGAAGTATGTCCACGAATCAAAACTAAGAAACAAAAATACTTAAGTCGGAATCTATTTCTATTTTCACCTTAAATTGCGAAATGTTTGGAATTCTTTACGTTGTTGCATACTCCCTTTTTTCTGAAAATGTTGTGAGAAAACAATTTTTTAAAGTGTCTTGATCAGCCATTTTTTGTAAACAATGTTCGGTGCGCACAACATAATTTACGTTGCGCACAACATAATTTACGGTGCGCACAAGAATATTTTCGGTGAGCCCTACCATCCTATGGTGCGCACAACACCAATTACGGTGCGCACGACAACCTTTTCGGTGCGCACAACATCATTTACGGTGCGCAATACCAAATTTTCGTATTTACGTTGCGCACAATATAATTTACGTTGCGCACAACATCATTTATGGTGCGCACAACAATACTTTCGGTGCGCACAACAATACCTTCGATGCGCACAGCAATACTTTTGGTGCGCACAACAACATTTACGGTGCGCACGACATAATTTATGGTGCGCACAATACCATTTACGGTGCGCAACACCAAATTTTCGGTGCGGACTCAAAGTATAAAACGCAAAATGGTTGTAGTACAATAAGTCATAACAATAAGGAAGTCATTCGGAAAAGCCAAAAAGGCATTAAGGAAGTCATCCAGGAAGTCATTCGGAAAGTCAAAAAGGCATTCATCCAGAAAGTCGTCCAGGAAATCTCTAGGGATAAATCACGTCCCCCACGTGGGCCTTGCACTGAAGCAGAACAGCTACTTCATATGTTCATTTCCCTTTACTAGATTGACTTCACTCAGTCGTAGATGCTATTACTGTTTCAGTTACATTATGCTTCTTAGTGTAAGGCCCACGTGGGGGACGTGATTTATCCCTAGAGATTTCCTGGACGACTTTCTGGATGAATGCCTTTTTGACTTTCCGAATGACTTCCTGGATGACTTCCTTAATGCCTTTTTGGCTTTTCCGAATGACTTCCTTATTGTTATGACTTATTGTACTACAACCATTTTGCGTTTTATACTTTGAGTCCGCACCGAAAATTTGGTGTTGCGCACCGTAAATGGTATTGTGCGCACCATAAATTATGTCGTGCGCACCGTAAATGTTGTTGTGCGCACCGAAAGTATTGCTGTGCGCATCGAAGGTATTGTTGTGCGCACCGAAAGTATTGTTGTGCGCACCATAAATGATGTTGTGCGCAACGTAAATTATATTGTGCGCAACGTAAATACGAAAATTTGGTATTGCGCACCGTAAATGATGTTGTGCGCACCGAAAAGGTTGTCGTGCGCACCGTAATTGGTGTTGTGCGCACCATAGGATGGTAGGGCTCACCGAAAATATTCTTGTGCGCACCGTAAATTATGTTGTGCGCAACGTAAATTATGTTGTGCGCACCGAACATTGTTTACAAAAAATGGCTGATCAAGACACTTTAAAAAATTGTTTTCTCACAACATTTTCAGAAAAAAGGGAGTATGCAACAACGTAAAGAATTCCAAACATTTCGCAATTTAAGGTGAAAATAGAAATAGATTCCGACTTAAGTATTTTTGTTTCTTAGTTTTGATTCGTGGACATACTTCTAAGAAAACTAATTCAGGAGATAAGATGTTTTTGTTTCAAAATGACAAAATGTATACAAAAGCATAAAATGTTTTGCAACAGAAGGACATCCAGAAAAGCCAAAAAGACAAAAAGACAAAAGACATTAAATGATTTATTTATTTATTTAATCAAATCTAATAAATATTTTTCTAGCCTTAGACCTTATTTGCTGTAAACAATTCCTGCCCTTAGGCATAACAAATTATATCCTTATTACGAAATTGGACATTTCCATACTGTTCCGTTTTTAGCAGCCCCAGTTTCTGTTATACGGTCGAGAAGAATGGTCGCTGCTGCATTTGTGGATTTGCAAGGGTTTCGGGGGGATGACAATAAATTCATTCCTAAAGAGTTTGCCGTAGTTACGGATGATGGTAATCTGGCGGTTTTCCTATTTAAACCACCAACATCCTATTCGACATTATCCCCTGATGCAAAGAAAACTGTAAATTATCTCGAGACACGTCACCACGGTCTTCGTTGGAGTTCGGGATATGTCCCATTCCAAGATTTCGAACGAGAAGCTGCAAAAGTTCTGCAACCTTACAACAAAATTTATGTGAAAGGTATTGAAAAGTGCCAGGTACTGGGATTTCTTAACAAACCAATCGTGAATCTGGAAGACAATGGATGTCCATCGCTTAAAAATTTGAAGAAAGAAGCGCAAGCTTATCGCTGCATGCATCATACTATTGAGGAGCCTATGTGTGCCTTAGAAAACGTTTTACTACTTCAAGATTGTGCAAATTCCAAGGATGAATACGGGTCAAATTCTCAAGTTGCTAAATCTGATTCCGGGTCAGAAAAATGTATTTCGACTTGTATGTGCTTGTAATCAATTACCGAGGCATGCTCCAAGACCTTGTGTAAACACCGATCCGTCATACAGACCTGGAGAACATTGAGCTACAATCTACATTGATGGGAATGGACGAGGAGAATATTTTGATTCCTTTGGTCGACCACCGGAGGGATATCACCTGAGATTTTTGGAGAAGAATTCGACAACGACAAAGTACTTCAAGATTACCATTCAAACGTTTGCGGACTTTATTGTTTAATGTTTCTGTATTTTAAACTTAGCGACTTAGATTTTTGTTTGAAAATTTCTTTACTGTAAATCTAATTGAAAATGATAATATAATTAAGCTTCTGTATAATATATGTTTTCACAATCATAAAAATAAATAAATGAATTTTAGTAAATGCGCTTTTCTAATGTATACCGTTACCATACGGAAATCCTCCTCCACTGTAGAAGTTTCCAACACCTCCTCCTCTGTGTGTTTACTTGAGCGGGACTTTATGCAATAATTAAAACTAAAAAAGTGAAACACATATTCAGAAAGTCATCCAGAAAGCCAAAAGGGTATTAAGAAACCAAAAGCCAAAAAGGTATTCAGCATCCGGGAAAGGCAAACAGGCGTTAAGAAACCCGAAAAGGCAAAAAGGTCAGGAACCTGGAAGGCCAAAAAGGCATTAAGAAAAACCAAAAGGGTATTAAGAAACCAGAAAGCCGAAAGGGTATTAAGAAACCAAAAGTCAAAAAGGCATTCAGGATCCGAGAAAGGCAAAAAGGGGTTAAGAATCCAGAAAAGCTAAAAAAGGCCAGGAACCTGGAAGGGCAAAAAGGCATTAAGAAAAAGCAAAAGGACATTAAGAAACCAGAAAGCCGAAAGGGTATTAAGAAACCAAAAGCCAAAAAGGCATTCAGCATCCGGGAAAGACAAAAAGGCGTTAAGAAACCCGAAAAGGCAAAAAGGTCAGGAACCTGGAAGGCCAAAAAGGCATTAAGAAAACAGAAAAAGCAAAAGGACATTAAGAAAACAGAAAGCCGAAAGGGTATTAAGAAACCAAAAGCCAAAAAAGGCATTAAGAAAACAGAAAAAGCAGAAGGACATTAAGAAACCAGAAAACCAAAAGGGTATTAAGAAACCAAAAGTCAAAAAGGCATTCAGGATCAGAGAAAGGCAAAAAGGGGTTAAGAATCCAGAAAAGCTAAAAAAGGCCAGGAACCTGGAAGGACAAAAAGACATTAAGAAAACAGAAAAAGCAAAAGGACATTAAGAAAACAGAAAGCCAAAAGGGTGTTAAGAAACCAAAAGCCAAAAAAGGCATTCAGCATTCAGCATCCGCGAAAGGCAAAAAGGCGTTAAGAAATCCGAAAAGGCAAAAAGGTCAGGAACCTGGAAGGCCAAAAAGGCATTAAGAAAACAGAAAAAGCAAAAGGACATTAAGGAACCAGAAAGTCAAAAGGGTATTAAGAAACCAAAAGTCAAAAAGGCATTCAGCATCCTGGAAAGGCAAAAAGGCGTTAAGAAACCCGAAAAGGCAAAAAGGTTAGGAACCTGGAAGGCCAAAAAGACATTAAGAAAACAAAAAAGCAAAAGGACATTAAGAAAACAGAAAGGCAAAAGGGCATTAAGAAACCAAAAGCCAAAAAGGCATTCAGCATCCGGGAAAGGCAAAAAGGCGTTAAGAAACCCGAAAAGGCAAAAAGGTCAGGAACCTGGAAGACCAAAAAGGCATTAAGAAAACAGAAAAAGCAAAAGGACATTAAGAAACGAGAAAGCCAAAAGAGTATTAAGAAACCAAAAGCCAAAAAAGCATTCAGCATCCGGGAAAGGCAAAAAGGGGTTAAGAAACCCAAAAGGCAAAAAAGCATTAAGAAAAACCAAAAGGGCATTAAGAAAAACCAAAACGGCATCCAGCATCCAGCATCCAACATCCAGAAAAGCCATCCAGCATCCAGAAAGCCATCCAGAATCATCCCTAAAAATAAATTACGTCATCCCTAAGGATAAATTACGTCATCCCTACTCAAGATCGTCCACGTGGCCTTGGAAATACCCAAGGTCAAAACAACGCCCTCTACGTGGACCTTGTGCAAAGTTCAGAAACAAATCTCAAGGTCGTCCACGTGTCCTTGGAAACTTCCAAGGTCCAATTTCAAGGTCGATTTTCAAGAGCATCCACATGCCCTTGGAAAGGCCCAAGGTCAAATTTGAAGATCGGTTTTCAAGGGCATCCACGTGGCCTTGTAAAGTTCTAAGGTCAAATCTGAATGTCGGTTTTCAAGGGCATCCACGTGGCCTTGGAAAGCCCCAAGGTCAAATGACCCCGCCCACGTGGGCAAAAAGAGAAAGTTGAGGTGCCGGTCTTCTACTCATGGTGACGAACTTACTCTATTGAAATTTCTCCATTTAGGTACGTTATGTACCTTTTAAACACATGCTGCAGTTTCCGATTTACAAAAGTGAAGATGACTAGCTTACGCCCACTCACCTTTTTGATGGTGATGTTGATTAACAAAATACATCCTTCAGTATTTTGCCATACATGTAGTACAGTACAGTCCAGATTATTAAGTGGTATTATTCAAGAAATAGTTGGCAGGTTTGCTTTTTTCTTTGAAAACAGGCCAATTCCGTCAGAAACTACGATGTGGCGTATTGTTGGTAAATTTGAAAGATGTGGATGTTTAAATAATTGTAGAACATGCAATAGCATTGATGGTAATGATGGTGAGCATCCTGGTCGTAACGTAAACGAAGAGCGGGAACTCCGAGAAATTGGAGTGTTTAGTTTAGCAGAAACTAATTTCCCGTGCAATAGTACAAAAATTGCTGAAGAAATTGATATTGAACCAAGAACAGTTCGTTGAAAAGAAATAACTACCGTTGCTATAAATTGCAAACTACCCAAGAAATTTTTCCAGAAGATCATCAAAAGCGTATGGAATTTTGTGAAGATATGATGAATTGGGGTAATTAAAACTAAAGATTTATTGAAAATATTTTGTTTACCAAAGAGAGTTCTTTTAACTTACATGGCCATCACAATCCGTCTGTCGCTGTTGGTTACTCTCGGGAAAACAAACACATTAGTATTCCTTACCGGACACAATATCCCCAAAAAGTTAATGTATGGGCAGGAATTTTAGGCAATTGAATAGTTGGTCCATTTTTTATCAACGGAAACCTGAATGCGGACAAATATTTAGAACTGTCGAGAAACCAGATAGTTCCAGCTGTTCAACGCTTCAATATAAATTTTGGTATCAACATAATGCAATAAGAGTTCGAGAGTTTTTGGAAACTTCGTTCCCTAACCGTACTATTAGAGGAAAAGGTACCATAAAATATCCTCCTCGCTCACCTGATATCGCGCCCAACGACTTTTTTGTTTGTGGATACGTATCCCAGCAAATTTATGGCCGCAGGCATGAACGTGCTAACAATTTGGACAAACTTCGTGACAAAATTACAGATTATTTAAACAGAATCACACAAGAAATGTTACAAACCACCTGAACTGAATTTTATCACAGATTGGGTTACTGCCTTGCGCAAGGTGGAGACCTTTTCGAAAATCTTATAAAGTAGCGTTTTGAAAAAAGTGTATTCTGTTCATTTTACAAATAGTTGGTTTTTCAATCAGAATTGTAATGCTTAAGTTAAACCTTAAACTTAAGCTATACTATCAATGTAAATTTTTTTTTGTTATTTATTTAAGGCTTCGACATCTTGGTCATATCGCCTAACATTTCAGTGATTTGTCTCGTGTCCTAGATTTGTAGATACACACCTATTTGTTTTAAATAGTTTAGTACTTGAACACAATTGTTCCACGTTCTGAGGTTCTCTGTGTAATTAGGAAGTATATTATGTACCGACCGCTCGTGGGTATACAATGGACGCTCACATATTACACTGTCGCGGGTTGGTATTTTTTAGGAGATGTTCGTGTGTGACTTTAGTGTGCCCTATTCGAATACGGTGTATCTTTACAGTTTCTTCTCTTGTTAAATTTTATAGTGCATATACCGTCTTCACAACAGGCTGTATTTGGTACAGGTGGGTATCTGTCGTTGACCATTTTTCTTGCCATTCTATATGACATTCATTTTTCAGGTATTTTATTACATCAGATGCAACTGCGAACTTTACATCTACCTGCTCAGTCAGTGTCACTTGACGGGCAGCATTATCTGCTTGTTCGTTTCCAACTATGCCTGTATGACTGGCGACCCCAACAAATGTAGTATTTTCCCTTTTGAGATGATACTATTTAGCATTGATTGGCACATTATATTCATCGGATTACGGGAGTAAGTTTGGGTGAGTTCATTTATGATATTGATACAATCAATAACAATAATGAATCTATATTTATCTGCCATAGAACAGTAGAGCATCGCTTGCCACAAGGCATACTGCTCAGCGAATTTGCTGGAAGACATGGTAGTCAATTGCCACGTATACTCCACACCCTCCACAACTATGCCACAACCTGCTCCATCTTCTGATTTTGATCCATCCGTGTATATTACTTGGTATGAAGGGTGTTCATCAAGGATCCTTTCAAACTCCTTCATATATGTGTCGCGATTTGTGATTTCTTTTTTGTGCCTACTGAGGTCCTTAATTATATTTATTGCAGGTATCGTCCATGGTGCAACCTCAATTACTCTCTCATCCAGCAACGTTGGTAAGTTTATGTCCCTTGATTCTAGGCATTCGTTGTATCTAATATATGCTGGCCGTGTAATAGTGGGTCTTGTTCTATACCATTGGATGTCTACGTTAAATATCACATTATTTGGGTGCAAGGGTAGCGACATAACTTTCGTGAAGTAGCTTGCAATTAGCTGGTTCCTTCTACTTTCCAAAGGCGGTACATGCTGATTCGCAAAATAGACTGTTTACTGGACTGGTAGGAAATGCTCCAAGGCAATATCTCATGGCAGCATTGTGCACCTTATTTAGTGTGTTAAGCCACGATTTACGCGCCCATGCAACCAATCTGCGATAAGATTAAGGCCTGGTACAGTCTTATAAGGAATTTTGATTCTGCACCCCATTTGGTATGAGCTAGGACCTTGATTACATTAAGACTTCGCAAGCATCTACTCTTCAGCGCTTCTATATGAGGCCGCCAATTATTAAGGGCACTGTCAAACGTAAGTCCCAAAAACTTTGCAGTTGTGGTGCATCTAACCAGATTGCCCGCCAGAAACAGCATCGGATCATAATGTGGCTTACGCAGTCTGCAGAAATGAACACACTGACTCTTCTCTCTAGAGAAGCTTAGACCAATATTATTCCCATTTTGGTTTATTAGATTGATCGCGGGTTGGAGTTTGCGGCTGATTTCCCCAAATTACCTTTCACATTTAATTGATAGATCTTTTCCAAAATAGCATATCTCCAAACCCCTTTAATATCAAAGAATACAGCCACTAAGTGTTCTCTCTATTGAAATCTACTATTTACCATCCTCTGTTAATGTTCTTGTTTGTAGCTCTCGTAAGTTTCTTCTTGGTTCTCCTTACGAGTAGTAATCGAACCATGTCATAAATTCGGAATTACAATAAACTTCGATGTTTAAGATATTATCGTTTATTGTTTAAGTGTAAAGTATTAATAGTTTCAAAGAACACTCGACTTTTCAACATCATGCAAATATGTATCTACAAATGGCAACATCGGTAACGTTATGTCTCTCTCACATTCTTATAATGCTTATTTGATCTCTTTCTAGCTCATTATAAGTCAATCCACTGATAATATTTTTCCATACCTTCTCCAAGCAAACAGTTTTGGGTAGTGTCGGCGAAGTGAGATGGTGGTTCGCTAAACGTATCTCGGGATATTACTTATGACCAAAGTAGACATAAATACTCATTTTCGGATACAATTGTTACAAAACTTTATCTGCTGCCCTGCCAAGAAACCATCGCACGTCCCTGGAAAACATATCTAAAAGATCTCGAATTTTAAAAACTAACACATCAAGAATTGCACACTATCCGTATGAAATTTTAACTATATACAATTTATTTGACGTACTCTTTAGTTTCTCATCTGAAGACACATTCTCATTATAAGAACCAGATGTTTGACTTCTCATTCTTCTATAAGCAACACTTCCAAAACCATCCACATCATGTCTTGTAATTATGTAAAATTACTGATGTGTAAGTTTAGTTTTAAATTAGAATTAAGATCGCTGGTTATTGACTAACGTTTGGGGTATAAGAAGAAGGATAATGATATTATTTTTAGAAAACATTCCTTTAAACACAATTATCGTAAGTCCGAAGAAGCCGACACTGTATCGACGAAACGTCACAAATTATTTTATGTAATTGACAATTTGGTAAATTATTATCTAAATAAAAGAACTTAATTCTGCTGGGATCCTTTTTCTTATACCCCAAATGTAAGTTCAGTAATTTTATTTGTTCCATTTAGAAATGGCAAGTTCGTGAGCTTTTATGAAATATGAAACTGAAATTAATTTAAAATTTCAAGCTTTATACAAAGTCGATACAGGTAATATAATTGTTTCTTTTAAAATTGACATGTTTTAATTTCGGGTCCACAGATACCGCTTTCGCCCGTACGGTGTACTAAAAAATTGAAAATTTTCTATCATTTATTGAATAATGAAAGGAATATGTACTTTTATGGTGTATAGTCAATGTGAGTGGAAGAATGACAATAGAAATTTTATTTTTTTGTCAACTTCCACTATAACAAATAGAGAATGCCAGTAAAAGCTTCTAAAATAAATACTTTCGATAAAAGAATATTGTTGCCAGACAGTTGAAAGGGGAAAAAGGCGAGGATAAAGTGAAAGTTTTTTTTTTGAATTAGAATTCAATTGATGTTTATTTAATTAAATAAATGTGTTTTCTAAGAAACACCCCACCGTAAAAGATTTGTGTAACTTTCCTACAGATTCTCTTTTTCAGTCTCTGAAAAAGAACTTTTACACAAAATCTTACGATTCAAAATTCATTAACGTAATTGGAACAAACTTAAAATTTTTCTATTATAATACAAACAGAAA
The DNA here is from genome assembly GCA_036250285.1 of Pyrocoelia pectoralis. Classification (NCBI taxonomy): domain Eukaryota; kingdom Metazoa; phylum Arthropoda; class Insecta; order Coleoptera; family Lampyridae; genus Pyrocoelia; species Pyrocoelia pectoralis. The sequence goes on from CM070075.1 coordinate 15,541,554, forward strand.
ATAATTATACAAAGAAAAGGTTTTATTAAGGAAAATGTTAATTATATAAATTGTACCAATGTTATATAATTATGAAATTTTAAAGCAAAGAAGAGTTTAACCATTTAAATATATGTACAATAAAAACGGAAAATTTAATAATTTATTTCCCTGAATATAAATTGTAATACATGTATCCACGACTATAGCACACTGTATTATGAAATAGCGATCTCTAAAGAAGGTTTATTGTATGTAATTTGTATTTAATATTAAAATGATCCGATACAATTTATCTATGGGATACAATAGTTAACATTTAACTTCACAGATATTAGTACTTCCCACTATGACAGTTATGCATTGTTGTCTTATAACATAAAAGCACTAGGAAGTTCAATCGTGAATAATATCAATGACCTATGTAATATGTATGATGCGCAGCTTAAAAGCCAGAAAGGAGTTCTAATTACATCTGACAGCGCAAGAAAAAGAAAATGCAATTTAATGTCGTTAAAACTCACTTATTTAATTAGGTAAGTATTATACAATTTATAAGCGTCCTTACGTGTTTTTTACCAAATTAACCCACAAATCCTAGCAGTCTAAAGTTTGAGACCCATTATGCAAGTTAGAGTCAAAACTGAAAACTTCCTATTATTTGCTAAGGACGTTAAAAGATTTCATTTCATTTCACCTGAGTGTGGTCATGTTCACGCTCCTAATAGGAAATTGAAAATAAATTTGTTTTCAGAATTCAAATTCAACCCGCTCTCGGGAAAAAAAACCCAAAGTCACCCGTTTTGTTTTTGCAGTTTTAATATTGTTAAAAATTTATTTCTTTATGTTGTACATTTTAGTTAACAAAGTTACTTCATTTAATTTAACTGTGCCGCTGACTACCCCGGCCGTATAAGAACGAAGTTAATAAATACACAGAACCCATATTAATTCGTCACTAACGCACTTTCCATTTTAAAATCCCAGGTTCCCAATTGCTATGGTACATTTATCCTACAAAGACAATTAAATAAATATATAGTACACAAATGGACCTGTAAGATAGAGTAAACTGTATTGGGCTTTAATTCACGGTTAGATGTAAAAAAATGTCGTTATCTAATGGAAATTTACAATCACTCAGTTAATGTAGAACTGTAGGGTTTCGTTCGGAATCATTTAAATGTCACGGCAATACCTTTTATTCCAAATGACTATATAGTCAAGGTAATTTATTGTAATCTTTACCTTTCATATTGATTTTTAATGCTCGGGAAACCTTTTAAATTTCTTTTGTAAGACAAAAGGTTGGAATTATACTTCGCGTGTTTCTTAATTCATACACTTAGGGATACCGTTATTTAATGCTAATATTAGAAGTAGTAATAATATTTACATACCCTTCTATAATATCGGTACTATTCCACAGACATCAATAGAATAACTTTTCCATTTTATTTCCTTCTAGAACATTTTCATATTTAAGATTCTTTGCCTATACCGGGTGTCTCAATAGTGCGATGTTGGTCGATATTTCGATACCGTTTGAAGGTACGAAAAAACTTTTCAAATAAAAATTGTTTAATTATTAACGGGGCATAGCCTAAAAATATTTTCGTCTATACAGGTTGTCTCAGAAAAGCAGTACTGAACCTAACTTTATTTTTTCAAACGAAACACCCTATATTTTATTCCATTTTTAAAGCCTGCTATAAAATCGACATGCTTTTCATATATGTATAAATACCCAACCGTAATAGTTTCTGAAATATTTAACATTTTCTCTAATAAATGCTATGTGCATTGTGCAGGTACTATTTTGTTAAGGCATGTCTCACGTATGTTTGATCGCAGAAACGAAATTTCTGGTGTGTAAATTTTACGAATTACCTACTAAGATTCATTTTTTTTATACAGAGTGTTCAGGAAAGGGAAAACAATATCACAAATTTCAGATTGAAAAATCTCAAATTTTTGAAATAAGAACATCTGACAAAAAAAAGTTGCCGAATAAAAGTTTGATGGTTTGATGGGGGACGTCCGTTTCTGTAACAAATTTCACCACCGACAGCCAGGGAGGTGACTTTAAAATTTTAAATTGAAACCTATGAAGGTTTTATTTGGGAACTTTTTTTTATTTGCAACAGGTGACGCCTGCAATCGTTAAAATCGGTATTTTATTATTTATTTTGTATTTGGGTGACACTATCTTATTAAAAATTGTAACAACCTGCGATACAAGTGCTAAATTTACATTAATTTTTTTTTTACAAAAATATGCTATCCTTTATTTTTGTAAAAATGGAAGATTTATAGCTGCTGGATATCTAAGCTCCAAAGTTGAAAATTTCCAAAAAACATTTCCGGTTCTCGTTTTCCATCGAATTTCTTCTTCTAGCTCCTCGCTTGTTCATTTCACGCTACAATCGTTAATTAGAACATTAAATTTCCTTCAGAACATTTATGTGAATTTATATTATATAGTAGGTTAGTAGGTCAAACGTTACAGTGTTTTTAAAAAGTTCACAAAAAAGCGTGATTTTACGAGTACCTATAGGGATCATTTCGTGCGTTGTTTCATAATTAGGTATTGAATCAAAGCTGTAGCAGATTTAATAAGCCTTGATTTTTATGTAAATAATCTTTGCTAGGATCAACTGTTTTCGAGTTGATCAGGAGACCTTGCCCTATACATTTCCGAAGGAATTGGTTATACATGAATTAGTTCCCCTATTTTTCCTATTCTGATTGCACTAATACACCACAGGTGGTGACAAGATCCTGAAATTTCATTCTGTCTATTTTAAATATAAACGGGAGTACACGCGATTCTCGCGTTTTGCGTACTTTGGGGGGAGGGGGTATCTGTGATTGTAGGTTGTAATAGCTTTTGTTTTAAAATATCACACCTTGTTGAGCTGGCTTAGTTGCTTGAAAAAAGAAAAAAAAATTACATTTTTGTACCTTTTCAGATTTTTGACCCTGTAGGTATTTGTAATTTAGCAAGTTATTAAAGTAACTAAAATAAAGGATTACATTTACTTACATTTGACGTAAAAATCACAAAAATGGGTTGATATTTGGTAAAGATATACGAATTCGTTCCTACCCACACAACCAAAGTTAACCCTAAGTGTCCTCATAGTAACCATATTCAATCCATAAAAGTCAATCTTTTACAAATATCTATTAGATATCTTGTACATATCTGCGTCAGTTAATTTTTAAACGTATTCATCTAGGTTTACCTATGTGTATGATTTAGCATATCTCCTGAAGCCTTCCAAAAGTTAACTGCTTGGGTTTAACATTTGAACAGCATTTAAAGCTGACAATCTACCGAATATACAAAAGCTAACCATAAAGGATACATAATAGTGTATGTGTCCTTTTATTGCCCATCATGAACACCCAAAGGTTACCTTAAAATGATACACACTTGTTTGCATTGAAAGTTGCCTTTTGATTATTTTTGTTTGTTTCATAATAGGTAACCATATTCAATCCATAAAAGTCATTCTTTTACAAATATCTATTAGATATCTTGTACATAACCGCGTCAGTTAATTTTTAAACGTATTCATCTAGGTTTACCTAGATGAATATGATTTAGCATATCTCCTGAAGCCTTCCAAAAGTTAACTGCTTGGGTTTAACATTTGAACAGCATTTAAAGCTGACAATCTACCGAATATACAAAAGCTAACCATAAAGGATACATAATAGTGTATGTGTCCTTTTATTGCCCATCATGAACACCCAAAGGTTACCTTAAAATGATACACGTTTGTTTGCGTTGAAAGTTGCCTTTTGATTATTTTTGTTTGTTTCATAATAGGTAACCATATTCAATCCATAAAAGTCATTCTTTTACAAATATCTATTAGATAATATGTTGTACATAACCGCGTCAGTTAATTTTTAAACGTATTCATCTAGGTTTACCTAGATGAATATGATTTAGCATATCTCCTGAAGCCTTCCAAAAGTTAACTGCCTGGGTTTAACATTTGAACAGCATTTAAAGCTGACAGTCTACCGAATATAGATACAAAAGCTAACCATAAAGGATACATAGTGTAATATGTGTCCTTTTATTGCCCATCATGAACACCCAAAGGTTACCTTAAAATGATACACGTTTGTTTGCATTTAAAGTTGCCTTTTGATTATTTTTGTTTGTTTGTTAAATGACGTATCATTTCGTATGTTATTTTAAACCAGAATAAATGTCATTTATTCTTATATCTTGACTGTCGCATAGAAAACCGTTATCCATAGGTCCTTTACAAATTGTGTGAATTTTTTTAATAAATTACATTATAGAACGTAATATATAGATATAGGTATTACGTTCTTTGATTATACATAATATTAACTTCAGAGAATGAAGTGTTAAAAACTATTTTGTACCAAATAAATTCCAAACTGATTTTAGTAAATTGTCTCGCATGATCAGTTTTCTCTCTCTATACAGGGTGTCCCAATATTCCGTGGACATAGAGCTACAGTAGGTTTGTGGGAACAAAAAAAGTCGAATGGGCTAAACTTACCTATATACTAAAGTACATCGTTAAGCCGTGAGAGGGCGTCAAAGTTGGAAGAATATTTTTGTTTTATTTTAATAAATCGGAAATTCTTTGATCGATTTTTTTAAAATTTGGTTTGGGCACATATCAATGAAGGAACTATGTTTTTAAGTGGATATCAATTTAACTGAATTCCGGGAAGGGTGAAAACTACCCCTACCGTTCGATACATTTAATGGTAACTTTTTTGTGGGTGGTAGGAGTGCTTTAATTTTTTGTAAAAAGGAAGATACATTAATTTTCTGTATTTTTCGTCTCTTACAAAAATGGCGTATCTCTTTTAGTTTTTGAGTGAATCACACAATAGTCACAATAAATGTTCAATACGACCACAACCTCTTCGACCCTGCATAAGTTAATTGTACGCAGGAAACTGAAATTTTTTGTAAAAAGGAAGATACATTAATTTTCTGCATTTTTCGTCTCTTACAAAAATGGTGTATCTCTTTTAGTTTTTGAGTGAATCACACAATAGTCATAATAAATGTTCAATACGACCACCACCTCTTCGACCCTGCATAAATTAATTGTACGCAGGAAACTGAAATTGACTCTTCTCAACAGGCGTTGGTCTTGCAAAGAGTTCACAGCATCTTGAGAAGAATCAATTTCAGTTTCCTGCGTAGAATTAATTTATGCAGGGTGGAAGAGGTGGTGGTCGTATTGAACATTTATTGTGACTATTGTGTGATTCACTCAAAAACTAAAAGAGATACGCCATTTTGTAAGAGACGAAAAATACAGAAAATAAATGTATCTTCCTTTTTACAAAAAATTAAAGCACTCCTACGACCCACAAAAAAGTTACCATTAAATGTATCGAACGGTAGGGGTAGTTTTCACCCTTCCCGGAATTCAGTTAAATTGATATCCACTTAAAAACATAGTTCCTTCATTGATATGTGCCCAAACCAAATTTTAAAAAAATCGATCAAAGAATTTCCGATTTATTAAAATAAAACAAAAATATTCTTCCAACTTTGACGCCCTCTCACGGCTTAACGATGTACTTTAGTATATAGGTAAGTTTAGCCCATTCGACTTTTTTTGTTCCCACAAACCTACTGTAGCTCTATGTCCACGGAATATTGGGACACCCTGTATTTAAAGAATTTTCATTTGTCATCAAATTTAAATTTTATATACGGCAGGTATTTTAACTAAAGAAACGGACAAACGGTAGAGAAGTTAAGTTGTTGTGCACTACTTCTTTTATCTGGTCAACATAATTGATTGTCAATGTAGGTATTTATTAAGATAAGAAGTTGATTCATATCCTTCTTTGTTAACAGACTAATTGCAAGTTTGAATAGGTATAGGTAATATTTTTGTTATTAATAACGTAAGCTAGTCATATTATATGTGATCAGAAGATGTAAATGAAATTAATATTTAAATCGGCAAAACGTTCGCTCATAACGGCATAAACACGATAGTTCCGTATTTTCTATACAAAAATAAATTTCAATTTCTATTATTTAAAACTTGTTTTTAAACCCTCAGGTAAAACTAGTTATTTAAGGTTCCTTGATTTTTCTTACGAATTTTAAAAACAGGCATTTTCTAGCAACATTCTAAAATTCAAAAGCAGAGAATGTATTGTTCTTCAATATTATAATACATCTCTGTATGTTTTACTTAGTCGTTTAGTTGCAAAAAAAATGATTTTACTGCTCATGAGAACAAAAAGGAGAAGATACCTAGCATATTTTAATTTGCAGTTTTACAGCTCTGCGTATTCACAGGAAGCGGTTGCGTGTGTCGAAGACAAACAACTAGTAAAATTTGAATAATTCCTTAATTAATCGAAAGTTTTTAACAATTCGCGAATAATAAGTGTTATGTACCTTACTTTATCTGCATAAATAATTATTATAACTTTAATGTTATGTACCTTACTTTATCTGTATAAATAATTATTATAACTTTCCATTTATATTATTCAAATAATTATTAGTTTAGATAGTAAGTTGCACTTTTAACTTTTGAACTATGTAATTATAATATTTACTCAGTAGGTTATAAAAGAAGTAGTTGTGAAAATGAGCCAGGAGTGAGAGTTAGGGTCGAGTAGAAGTCGAAGCTTAAAGAAAAACCATAATTTTAATTAAAATTAACATTGTAAAGTGTGGAAGAATAAATCAATTAAACAACATTAGGTAATTGTTAAATCGTACACATAACAAAGATTCCACTTTTTTCATAAATATTCCAAGATTATTATCTTCAGAGTAAATACTAAAGTAGGTAAGCATTTAACCCAACGTCAACGTACAGCCATTGTCTATAGGTATACACAATGGGATACTACCTCAGCTTTACCTATTTTCCGAGAATACGAGTAATATAAGCACATCTGAAATTGAGAATGACTAATGAACTTTACAAATTATTTAAATTTGCCTTATTATTATTATTAAAGATTATTTTCTATTATTTAAACAAAACTAGGTACATTATATTTAATACTTTTACATAATACCCAAGTAGCAATGAATATTGGCAAATGCTTGGTATCACATTGCACCAATATTGGAATATTGGCCAACATTGTTTATATTCCACCAATATTGGCCCAATGTTGCAAATCCAAAGTTGAAACACGGTAATATTGGTTCAATATTCAAAATGTTGAGCCAATATTGACCCATTATAGCATTTTGTAGATTGACCCAATATCACTTCATAACATTGAACCAATATTGTTTTTCGACATACTTGCTACTTTTCACAAGTAAATGCTGGTACAATATAAGCAATATTGTGCCAATATTGGCGCAAGTTGGCATTTATTGCATAGTGCCAATATTGGTTGTATATAACGCATCAATATTGTACCGTTCTAAGATTTCCCAGATTGACCTAATCTCGGTTCTCAATGTGGGACCAATATTGATTTTCCACATAATTGCTAAATTTTATTAGAAAAAAATGATGTAATGAATTCAATATTCAGCCAATATTGGCGCAATTAAATATTTATTATATAGTGCCAATATTGTTTGTATATAATGTACCAATATTACACGCTCTAATATTTTCTAGATTGGTCCAATCTTAGTTCTTAATGTAGGACCAATATTGTTTTTCCACGTAATTACTACATTTTATAAGAAAAACGTGGTGCAATGAATTCAATATTATGCCAATATTGGCGCAATTTAACATTTATTATATAGTGCCACCATTGGTTGTATGTAACGCACCAATATTGTACCGCTTTAATCTTTCCTAGATTGATACAATCTCGGTTCTCAATATGGGACCAATATTGTTTTTCCACGTAATTACTATAAATTTTATAAGAAAAACATGGTATAATAAATTCAATATTCAGCCAATATTGGCGCAATTTAATATTTATTATATAGTGCCCATATTGCTTGTATATAATGTACCAATATTACACGCTCTAACATTTTCTAGATTGATCCAATCTTAGTTCTTAATGTGTAGGACCAATATTGTTTTTCCATGTAATTACTACATTTTATAAGAAAAACGTGGTGTAATGAATTCAATATTATGCCAATATTGGCGCAATTTAACATTGGTTACATAGTGCCAATATTGGATGTACGTATAACGATATAATGCACCAATATTGTACCCGTTTAACATTTCCTAGATTGGCTAGATTAATCCAATCTCGGTTCACAGTGTTGGGTTAATATTGTTTTCCCACATAATTGCAAAATTTCATAAGAATGTACATACACGTCACTTATGAGATGTCATTATGACGTCTGATATGAGTGAGTAATAGATTTTATTGATATTGATAATTTTCTTTCTCACCAAGTTGGCAATTGATTCAATGAACTCTACTGGAGTTCAATTCACAGTTATTGTCATTTCTTAAATTTCGGTTTTTTCCAAAGCTTTTTGCGTAAAAACTATCAGTTACGTTAGTCGTACCTAATTATTCAATAGTAGATGTACTCTCTTATAGAATTTATAGATGATGATGGCTTATCATTTATGAATTCCCGGTGACTAACATTTCTTTTATGTATTTTTTCAAACATAATTTAAACTATTAATATAACGCGAAACAGCGCTAAGTTATGAAGAATGAAATGAGAAGTACGTATGTGTCACATCAGCGTAGCGGTAGAATGTCGGCCTTCGGAACCGGAACCCATCCGATAAAGGTTCGAATCCGGTTAAGGGAAACTTTCAAGCAAGTATAATACTTACCCAGTGAACTCTATACATACAGAGTTCACTGTACTTACCCTACTAAAATCGTCAACTTTCAGTTCAGGTAAAAACGGGTTGGTTCAAAAATTAAGTTAAATAATTAAAATTACAGTTCTACGTAAAAATGTAGTTTTTCCCTTTTTTTGTACGGATGCTTAAATAATTGTTTGCATTGATAATTGCATTATGCATATACTTGGGTGACGACCTATAACGGTCGTAACTAACGTTCTAAAAGTCTTAAAGTGACGTAAAAATATGGTATTTATATTGCAAATCAATATTAAACCAATATTAATATCAACATTGTACCTATATTTATGGACAATATTGTACCTACCAAGTCTCAGAAATATTGCATTGTGATCGTTTTCAATACAGTACCAACATTGTATTGCAATATTGCGCCATTATTATTCATTGTTGCATTTCCAAGATTGGTCCATTATTGGGCTACTATATCGCGCCAATAAATGACAATATTCAACCAATATCGGTTCAACATTGCATTGCTCCTTGGGTAGGTACACTAATTAATTTATTTATTAGATATTAATTCTTATTTATCCATCCAAATCATTAAAATATCCCTTCCTTACTTTGTTCCATAAGTACGTCTTTTGTATTTTTTTAAAGAGGACAGTTATTTGCATCAGCGTCATTATTTAAAACCTGTCCTTTTTTGTCCTTTTTTTCGATAGGTACTTAGCTTGAAAAAATCTCTACACAATTACCGTCCCGCGGGATGACTTTGGCCATTCGCGAAGGATTTTGTTTTAAATTAATGTTGTACCGTTATTATGCGCGTTGCAGTTATATGATGTACGTTTTCTACTACTCTACTAGACTTTTTCTTCTTTCAAGGCCCAATTTCAACGAGGATAAGAAAAAATAAGAAAAGAAAGATTAATTTGGCATTCAATGCAGAAAAGGTAAATTAATAAATGATTCGTTAACGTGCTCTGAAATGTACGATTATTTGTTGAAAAACGATAACTTACTACAAATTCAATCGAGCAATAAAGTATGTTCATTGATCTGATCGTATTGGTATTGTATTAATTTAGTTATGTATGATTTCAGTAAACGTTTGTCAATTTAGACTTTTTGCGAAAAATGTCCTTTTTTCTGGCAGAAAGTATGTGGGAGCCCTATGACGTTATTTAATGTAGCTACTGTTAATGCTTGTAGGGAATTAGAATATTTTAATAACATTTTTAATTGAAAACACATACATACTGAATACTGAATTAGGTGCGCAATGCATGTGTAGATAGTGTATATCTAAGAATTAGTTGTTCTTTTCCATTATTTCTTATTTTCATTAATTATTTCCAATACATCTGTTTTGACGAAAAACAATTACAGTTAAAATTTTAGTAGGTGAATGCACACAGTAATTATTAATGGCCAACGATGACGGTAATCCATGAATTCCTAAAATATATATCGAAAACAGGTTTCTAGAAAAAATCCGTAGGTACTTTGTTCTCAAAATTTCAGGTAATTTTTGCAGGTAAGTTTATTTGTATTGTAGGTAGACGTAGACATTGAATGGTACCTGTATACAAACACAAAGTCATTTATACTTCGTCTATTGCAGTGTGTGTGTGTATCAGTTTCAAGAGGAAGTATTTTTTTTAATATATTTATAGTAGCAACTTATTTCCCATTTCATATATTATAGATGTATACTAAATATTCGAAAGGGCAAGACATAACAGAAATTAAAGAATTGCCATATAGCGAACGAACGTTTGACAGTCCACATGAAGAAGAATTACACTTACCTCAGCTTCCAGCCACAACAATTGAAGAATTTTTATTGGTAGATGAATACACAAAGATTCCTCAGCGGGCCAATTCTTTGGTGAGAAAACTTTACGATATTCTTATTCATTTCGATTTTACGATACATGTTTTGTTTGATGAGGGACATTGATCATTAATTAAAATTTGTTGTATTGAGTATCCTAAACGAAATTCTATATTTTTATAGGAGATATGATTTAAGCCAATAAAAGACTCAATAAAATACCAATTCAATTTAAAGTAGCTAACTATGCGCTGTTGAAAAAGTTTAAAACAGCCGATTTACTATACCTAGTTTGTAAGTTCATGCAGTTTCATACATAGAAGAAACGTACTTCACAATATGAACCCTTTGTAATAAGTGTATTTTCTTTTGTTTGTAGTTGCTGTCCGGAAAACAATCCCTTCGGCTACAGATATGGACATGGACATCCTCTCAGCAACCAAAGTGTGGATTAGAAAATCAGCCGAGCGAATGAAAAAGCAGCAGAGACCTGTTTCATCTGTTTAGAAACATAATAATTATATTTGTGTACATAATCGCTTCTTATTAGTCTTTTCATTTTTTATGTTAAAGCCTTGAGTGAATTTCACTCAACGGTTAAAGGTTCTTGTTATGTACGTATAATAAAGTGTTATTTAATCCAAACTATTTCACTTTTATTAACTTCTATGTAGTTATGCATTCCCAAAAGCCAGCATTAAGAAATCTGAAAAGAGCAACCAAAGGATATTTTTCTAGTACGGATTATTTCTAACCATAATATTTACTCTTTGTACACCTTTTGAAGTCGATCATTATATAGCAATTATAGTTAACTCTTGACCAGTTTTATAAAATGAACGAAAGACATTCTTCTAGCACGAGTTTATATCAACCGTAATGGTTAACCTTTGACTACATTTTACAGTAGGTAAAGGAATATCTTCAAAAGTGAGCATTAAGAAATCTGAAAAGAGCAACCAAAGGATATTCTTCTAGTTCGGATTATTTCTAACCATAATGTTTACTCTTTGTACACCTTTTGAAGTCGATCATTATATAACAATTATAGTTAACTTTTAACCAGTTTTATAAAATGTACGAAAGACATTCTTCTAGTATGAGTTTATATCAACTGTAATGGTTAACCTTTGAATATATTTTACAGTAGATCAAGGAATATCGTTTAAAGTCAACTTATGGACACTTCTATAATACCGACTTTTAGATTACTTGTGAAGTGAACAAAAGTCGATCCATAGACACAAAAATTGTGACATAGTCGACCCAGAGAACAGTTTTTGGATATATATTGTTAACCTTTCATGTCTTAGCAGGATAACTTTCGGTTAGCTTTTAGACACTTTTGGTTGTGTGGGTACCTACTTATAGTAAATCTTTACCAATTATTAAAAAAAATGTAAAATGCAAATTTTTTGGAATAGATTTGAGACCAAAAATACATAATGGCCCTTTCACAATGTTAATTACGTCTTTGCACATAGTCTTTGCCCAAAAATACGAAAATATAACAAATTCCGTGTGAACTTCATAAGGATAGTTTAGAATGAATTTTGAATGTAAAAGAACTCAATTTGGACACTGGCACCTTTTTGGGAATACGAAATGGCCTTAGGGAGAACGTTTTAACATTCATCTTTAACTATAGTAAAACTAAAAATACCATAAAACATAAAATGTACAAATAGAAGCTGGTCTAACGTTGCATAACATCTGTTTTAATTATAGAAAGACCTTCTCTACCTTAAACAGTTTCAAATTTTTGTTTATTTCACTAACTAAAGGCCTCATTTACACGTATATGTACAGCAGTAAATATGGATTTTACTTCCTCTTAATTACAATATAAGTTGTATATTTAGAAGTATAGTCAAAGTATAGGTATTCTCTTTGGTATAGTGTAACGTAACAATACACTTGCCACCTACTTTCATCAATAGATATTAAGTTAAATATGTAGACAAAAACATTTTTCTCGGTGAAAACACTCGACTATACAGGGTATACCACGGAACCCGTTCATTAGAAGTTTCTGGGGTCCCTTACTACTTATGAATTTGAAACTTTCAGGTTAAGGATAACCCATAGCCTTCTTTTGTTCTAAATATTGTCGATGTTGTACAACTTCCGGAAAGACCGGAAATCGCCATTCATCTTCTTATTTTAAATGGAACACCCTGTATATTATTGCATTTTTGGATTATACAATCGATTCTGCGTTAATCTGTATTAGATTATCCTATACCTATCCTCAACTGTTTTTGAGAGATTATGATTTTTTTGAAAAATTTGCGCTTTGCGGAGGGATGTTTAATAGCCCACCTTTTGCTCTTCTTTGAACGCACAACATTCATACTTTACAAACACGAAGTAAAACCATAAGGGTTCACAAAATGCATTTGCAAACCTATCACAGATTATACAGGGCGTTCAAAATTAGTAGCAAAGTTAAAAAACTTCAAACACCAAAAAGTCATTTTTTTCAAATCGAACACCCTGTATATTTTTATATATTTGGAAGACCATTTAATTTAGGCATCGATAAGCTATAGGTATCCCTATACCTATCTTTAGCGGTTTTGTAGTTATTAACACTTTTTATCTAATATTGATTAAAACTGCACTTAAAACCTATGCACATTTGAAAGTAGGCTGTGAGTATGACAACAGGAAAAACAATTACTTTTACAAAACGAATTTAATGATCTTATTTATACAACAAACAAATAAAAAGGACTATAAAATGGATATAGAACAAATTCAAAATATCAGTATTGGAATATGCGTTAACTGCTTCCATTTTATAAAATTGTTTACTGTTTACCACCTGTTTGCTTTAATGAGCATGACATCCAGATAAACATTCGTTTGTCTAATCATACTAATAATAATAATAATAATAATAATACTTACTTGATTCCGATCCGTGCAGTTAGTTAACCAGGCTTGGCCTAAGTATCGATAAAAACCGAAGTATAATAATAATAATACCTTTTATTGAGAGCAAACTATTAAATTACATAAGATTGTTCAAAATACGTTAAAACTGCACACTTGTTCTCAAAAGGAGTGAGTTCAGGTGTCTACAAAAAAAGTAGAGACCTGTTCTTCCACTCAACCCTCATTACCATATTTTATTTTCGCATACTCATAGCCTACTTTCAAATGCGCATAAGTTTTAAGTGCAGTTTTAATCAATATTAGATAAAAAGTGTTAATAACTACAAAACCGCTAAAGATAGGTATAGGGATACCTATAGTTTATCGATGCGTAAATTAAATCACCTTCCAAATATGTAAAAATATACGGGGTGTTCGATTTGAAAAAAGTGACTTTTTGGTGTTTGAAGTTTTTTAACTTTGCTACTAATTTTGAACGCCCTGTATAATCTGTGATAGGTTTGCAAATGCATTTTGTGAACCCTTATGGTTTTGCTTCGTGTTTGTAAAGTATGAATGTTTTGCGTTCAAAGAAGAGCAAAAGGTGGGCTATTAAACATCCCTCCGCAAAGCGCAAATTTTTCAAAAATATCATAATATTTCAAAAACAGTTGAAGATAGGTATAGGATAATCTAATACAGATTAACGCAGAATCGATTGTATAATCCAAAAATGCAATAATATACAGGGTGTTCCATTTAAAATAAGAAGATGAATGGCGATTTCCGGTCTTTCCGGAAGTTGTACAACATCGACAATATTTTAGAACAAAAGAAGGCTATGGGTTATCCTTAACCTGAAAGTTTCAAATTCATAAGTAGTAAGGGACCCCAGAAACTTCCAATGAACCGGTTCCGTGGTATACCCTGTATATGTTACCTACGACATCGTCCATCGTTCAAAATCTCTAAATTCGAAATAAGCACACAAACATGTACATTTCGAAAGCTACCGAAAGAAGGTATGGGGACACATAAATTAGTCTACGATGAATGCTGTTACTACTTTTTACATCATTTTAACCATAAAAATGTTAACGCGAGGCATAATAGAATCATTTTTCATCATTTAAATAACTTTTCAACTTGAAATAATTGAATTTCCATGTTATCGAGAAACAGTTTCCGATACTTGTCATTTTGAAAATTTTCGCGAAAATACTTTCTGGCATCGTTTTAATGTTCGAAATGGGTTACGGACCTCGGACAGACAAACTTTGCATGTTTACACAAAATTTTCACCCAAAAATAAGCACAAATAGCGAAATTTATTTTACACGTAATCTCCATAAGGAAACTTTGAACGTATTTTCTAAGTAAAGAAAATATATTTAGACACAAATACCGCTTAAATAAGATGACGGACTTTTATACCTACTAAAATGTTTAAAACTTACTTTGAAAAAAATTAGTGCAGATATTTACGTGGTTTGCGGGGTAGGTATCTATAATTCCTATAATTGTAGCTTGTAGCATTAATTTGTAGGTTATAAATTTATAATAGCTTTGGTTTTAAAATATTACATCCGCATTCGTCAGGATTCGGCGACTGTCGAAAAAGTGCACAGCAACACAAACATATACACACGTCTCGGTTATTATATAGTGATTATACAAGTTAGAAATGTGTACGTAAAGTGAAACGCTAATCCTTTTCGTCAAACACTCATTTTATTACCCATATTTAAGATGCAAACCGTAATAGGAAATGGAAACGGAATCCCATATCACGAAACTAGGTACCTAATGGTAACGAAATTGCTCATTTCAAACTATGCATTCCGTTTATGAAACTCTATTAAACTGAAACACGAAGTTTGCTTATTACTATTGAAAGACAAGGTTCTTCGGAATAATTGAATTATATAACTTCTGTTCAAATTAATAACAATATAATATGTAGAAGTTCGAAAACTTTCATAACAAGAAGTGATTTCAACAATAATAAAGCCAAATGTACTGTAATTATGTTTTTAATACTTCACAGATCAAACAAATGCAAAATTGAAAAGTTACAAATTATTATCTCAAAAGGCTTTATCTGTTTTAATATCAAATTAGCGAACGTGAAACAATATGCTCTAAATCTCAATTTACTTTACAACTAGACTATTTTACTGTCAGATGTTATATAACTTAATTTTAAACTGCCGACGGCACTAACAGCATAATTAAAAAATTCTTTAAATAAGCAACGTCCTTAATTTACATTGTCGTCTAAATTTATATTAAAGGAAAAGTCTTTGTTGTGTAATTACTTTTTAATTTAATAGTTAACGGAAACCATTGAGAAAAAATTATGGGAAGCGTTTACTTTTATTACGTTTTTAATTAATTTATATCAAACATTTGTTTTTCTGTTGTTTTTTTCCTGAATTTCGTTTGTTTCTAATTACATCTACTTAAGTCGTATTATTTTTATTTTCCGTAAGGTTTTCACGTGACAACTTACGCAGCGATTGCCTAAGTTTTAGTCAAATGGCGCAACTCTCTCAAAGTCATATACCGGGTGTCCACTCTCAAATTCGAACATAGGCAATTAACATGTGTATTCTTAGGCGTTTGACAATTATTTCTATAATGCAACAATACAGAAATAAGTCATCAAATGATTTAAAAATGCAACAAAACAGCAGTAAGGAGAAACAAATTATAATAAAATATTCAAACAACTTCGGCAGCTATGGCTTCTTTCAAAGAATTAATATCCGAATAAGTCGCAAGATGGCCAATTTATAGTACCACCTCTACCAATGCTTTGGCAATGAATTATTTAAAAAAGTTAACATCTAAACCAAAATGCGCAAGGACAGCCATCTTGTTGGAACCAGATCTCCCCATTTAAACCCATAGGGCATCAGAAAAAGGCAAAAAATAAAACTCCTTAACTTTCAAAACCAGTCAAACTGTCAAAGGATATGAAAGCAGATTTAGGTGTAAAAGACACACAAGTACAAATCACAATTTTACCATTCAACGGTCTGGCGTGTACCTAAATATCCCCAATTACAATTCTTAATGGAAGGAACAACACAGATAGGTACCACACACAATTACGATTAAATTGGAAGATCAGTGTCTGAAATGAAAGACGCAAAATTTGTTGCCCCTTCAAGCTTCCACACTTTAATGTTCTTTTATGAGAATCCTTGTAAGTAACGTTAGTGCCAAGCGATCGAAAAAGCTGGAAAAAACAATTTTAACCTTTGTGTTTATGGCCTTTATTATTGTTTTATTATATTATTGTTACAATTTGTTTATTTCTTATGTGATGAACTGTAATTCTGTCGTTTCGTTTAAATAGGCAACATTGAGCTCTTCGAGGTCCCAGTCTAAAATTTGGCAACTTCCCACATTGTACTGTTACGCGGTAACGCCGCGCCGCCCCGTTGCAAATATATCATGTTTTTGAGAAATGCAGTGTGGTGACTAAATTGAAGCGTATGGCTGAACGGACAATTTTTGTTGTGCTAAATATCATTCCATCCTTCTAAAATGGCCTTGTAAGTTTTTAGTATTAGTTCACTAAAGTTGTTTCCACATAAGCGTTAATCTCTTCTTCAGGCACTATAATATACATAATTTTTAGTAATTAGAATGTAACACATTTTCTAGAACGACTCTTTAGGTCCTACTTAAAAATTTGGCGGTCATCATCACACCACAGTTTATCTGTGATCACATCAACTTTAGCAACGTTTCTGTGTGTTGGAATGTATTTTGCACATAAAAAATTCTTGTTCTGCCTAATCGATTTTCTGGTTCAATTTCCTCGCCTATTCTTGAAATTTTATTTTCATTTCATGTCGTTCGTTTTAAAAGTATTGGGATTAGCCGTGAATTTCTTGTAAATCTGTTCTTTTTTAACTACTTCGCTAAAATTCTGTAAAGTAACAAATTCTGTTCTAATTACACTAGAAACATTGAAATACACTTAACTCACCACGTGAATAAAGAAATTCAATCCTTACACAATTTGCACATGGTACTCGCAGTTGAATTAGTAGGTTCATAAAATAATAAAGACAGCTACATTTACAAATTATTACCCCCTGAGTGTTTAAAAAAGTAAATGAATTAAATGAATTCAATTCACAAAACCTAATTTAGTTAGTTTTACAGTTCCTTCAATTATTCAATTGCCTCACAGCATTTTGTATAAAAGTTTATAAAAACATTAGGGAGTTAAAACCTTACAGTGAAACAACAAGGTGACGTTTTAATACGTGTACCTATAAGTATTTCATACAATTGATTTCAACACAAACTTTAAGTAAAGTGTTCACATGTTTCATTATTTCCAAGTTGAAGTATCCACTACATGTACTTATGGAAACTTCTGTAATCTCCATTTTTTATGTTAATTCAGTTTGTTAATTAAGATCACATGAAGTAGTAGCTTTTTGCTACACTTAGGCACGTACAATATTTGCATACCCTTATTTCTATTCACGACAAGCAAAATTCTGTTTTAGAAAGTTAATGTGTTTGTGTAACGATATTTGCAATCTTAATTAACTTATCAATGCATAAATAATAAGAAAAATTGAGTGTGTTTTGATTAAAATTGTGCGTGCCAAAATAAATCAGACTAACAAGCACAGCATGTATTTAACCATTTTTGAACGATTTAGTAACAACATGAATGACTATAACGACATGAAAATAATTAATATACATATAGAACAAAGTTCACTTATTAAGGGTTTAATATCATTTACATGTGGTAGATACTTACAGTTTGGTCCAATATTTCTAAATAATGTGTTATCACGTGATAATGTAATGGTTATAAACTCCACCCAATACTCGAATCAATGTAAAGTTAACATTTGCTGCCACAATCTACCCTATAAGATTCGTTCCAGGCCGATTTGAGGCTTTGCCATAAAGGTACGCTAATTAAAAAATGTATTGAATTTTCAGAAATTGCGAGAATAGAAAACACTAATATCACCCGTTAGTTACTCAACATTTTTAAAAATACTGTAAGGATTCAAAATCAAATTGAACATTCAGAATGGTTTCGAAGGTACTACACATATGTGCATTTCTCTTATGCTTAAATTCACATTCATCTAGGACTTCTAGGACATCCAGAAATATCCTACCAAAGACATCTTATTGAATTCTTGCAAGACTCCAATTTTGCATTATAGCTTCGACCCTTTATACTTTTCACTCAAAGCTTCACCAAAGTGCGAAAATTTGGATTTCTTTTTTAATTTTTTCCTCAACAACCCAAAGACCTACAAAGACGAACGTACGCCCTTGAAATGTTTTTGAGTAAGTCCTTTTCCATTTGCGAGTAGATGGGAGGGTGCGAAAACAAATTCTGATCTCGACGAAATTTAGTATCTGGGTGTTTTTGAATATGAAAATGACTAATCCACATTTTTTTTCAAATTTCAAATTATAATTCTTGGTCTGACAAGGAAAATTGTCAGAATTGCACAAAATTTGCTGTGTAGACTCAGTACGAGCTTAAAAACAAAATTGTCGAACTGTTCTTGCATACCACTTTTTAAAAAAGACCTAGGCATACATGGTTCGGTAACCTTGGAAGTAGGTAGCACATAAAACTAGTATTAAGGTACCTAGATTTGGTATTCACAAATGTTACCAACAGTATTTTTTTAATGCTCCAAAACACATGAATTGTAGTAGTTAGTTTGTTATTCGAAGTTTGTTATTTCATTTTCAAATTTTCATTTGTTGATAACAGTAGGTATGTTTTTTAACTATCGCAAATATGAATCGAATTCGTAAACATTCATTTGATTTATGGATTAGCCAATGGAAACTGTAACGAAGCTCGACGTTTATACGCCGTGAGGTTTCCTGATATGAGAATTCCAGATAGAAGGATGTTCTCTCGTGTGCATCGACGATTAGTGAGGATAGATTCATTAAATGCTACGCCACCGAGATATCCGCGCCGCGGAGATCCTGAGCTACAAGAAGTGGATTTAAATCCATACCAAGTACACGGAAGGGTGAATCGTAAATGATAGTTGTTAGGCTTATGAGGGACGTTCGTCACTTTTTCCAACAATAAAAGCTCTACACCATTGTACCTACTATCTGGATTTTACTACAAAATAAGAGCCATAAATAATTAATTCATGTTTTTAGCCCTAATAGCTTTTGGTTAAATTGAAATTGATTTTATTGAAAAATAAGCAAACAAAATTAAACTAGATACCGTTCAATTATTGTAGAATTATTTTATATTTACACTTGTAGCAAAATTCGTTATTTATCTATTAAATCTGGACATCCACTTTTTAATCAACAACTTTGTTAATGTTTCGTCTTTTGTAAAATATTTGATTATTGTTGGTTGTTAATGTTTATTGAGTACAATTTAAATCAAGGAACACCGGCTGATGGTTCCTAGTGGGGGGCAGCATGCGCTAACCGTCAAATATATTAAAGAGTGTGTGTAATTTTTGATAGTACGTACCGCATTACATGTTAAATAAAAATACAGTCCACAAAAGTAATAAAAGCATCTTTTATTAATAATTACAGTTTACGATTAATCAAACTTGAAACCTAATTTATTTAATGTAAATGGTATAATTATATTACTAAAATGTAAATTATAACCATAAATCTTTAGAGCGAAGTCCAGAAAAAGTAAACTGAAAAATTGTTATTTTGCGTAAAATGTAAAAAAGCGGGCTAACAACTTAAAATTGAAGCTTTGCGTAAACGTTCGGTAAGATATCCTTTTTTGTTTGTATGTTTTAAACGCATTTCTGCTTTCTTTCGCAATTCTGTTATTAATTATAACCCGCACGCGCCAATAGGCTTGGTAAATGTTTGAATTAATGTATGAAAATTTTATACATAGGTACAAGGAAAAATGTTGAATGCACGGTACAGTGATAAAATGTAAAGAAACGAAAAGTTCAGTGTGGAATAAAAAAAGAGAAACCTGCTACCCACAGAATAGACTGAATATGAGAAATTCATTTCATCGAGACATAATTTTTATTTTTCTGCGTGTTATCGGCTTTAAATAAGTCAACTAAGTGCCATATTTTTTATAGATGTAGGTAAGAATATGACTTTTAAAATAAACAGCAATCCTCAACGATCACAGAAACGTATAAAAACGATCCCCTCTATAGTAACAGAGAACTGTGTGTGTCTTTTTCGTCCGCCGAAATTTTCGAACGACAAGAAAGATCATCAGAAAATGCCAACGGGACTCGAACCCGTGACGCTCTGTGCGGAAGTTCGCCATCCTAACCACTACACCAATAGGTCATTAGTGACCATTCTTCTGCGGTATCGGCGTCCACTAGCATTTGTACTGAGCAAAAAATTTCGAAGAGTCAATAAGATAATGCAACAATTTAGAATCTTTACGATGGCGCAGAGTAACGCGCGAAAGTGTTTATATAGAATACTTTTACAATGTGTATGTAAATACGTAGGTAGGTATACAATAGAAAGTTTCGTTATATGTCCGACAGTTGAAGGACAGCATGTAAATATGTTTTCAGAAGTTAGAGCTGCAAAAAACGGAATTTCATGTGTCATTTTCACAACTTGCACAAAATGAGACTAAGTTATATCAAATACGCGACATACAAGTTTACCAAAGTTATTGGTTACACCGTATAAGTTTGATAGGAACATTACTAGATACAATATAAGTTCGGGATATACTATTACAATGCTTGAAAAAATTTACATAATTTTCGGCTTTTTTTCTGTTAGAAATATTAACATCGAGTGAAGATAAAATGAAAAATGATGGCAATGATGAATTTGAGAGAATTACGTAGGTTTCCACGTCATGGGCGCGAGAACGTATACCATTATATCAGACAATAAGGGGATAAAAATGAGGTTCAACTAATGCATTAGTAATCAATAGCTGAAGGCTGGAGGATTTAAGCAACCCAATGAAATTACCTCCAATAAATTTTTTTTTTATGAAAAGAAGCTTAGTTTAAATACAGCTGCGAGAAGCGTTCTCTTAAAAATAAAAATTTTTATGTCTTTCATATAAAGATACAAACCATGCGCTTTTAAAATTTGATTGAAAAAACATTTACCTCTCCGAAAATCGAGAACGTTTCTATAAACATTTCTTGGAACGTCATAAATGTTTTTGTAAATATTCAACGTTTTCCAACTAGCCTCGGTTTACAATCGGTAATATTACAGTCAACTTAAATCAATAACTATAGTATGGCTTGAAATTGTGTTAGTAAATTAAACAATCTGTGGGAAGTGATGGGTCTAGAAAGTTATTTCAAAGGGATTTGCCTGAGTCAGTTTAATTATAATGTTTGTGTGTCTAACCAATAAATCTAACAATATTATTTAAAGGTTAACTGTTAATAAATATTAACTTCATATTATACATTCTAT
Organism: Pyrocoelia pectoralis; assembly: GCA_036250285.1. Lineage (NCBI taxonomy): Eukaryota > Metazoa > Arthropoda > Insecta > Coleoptera > Lampyridae > Pyrocoelia > Pyrocoelia pectoralis. The sequence continues at coordinate 15,563,475 of CM070075.1, forward strand.
CGATACACTATGCCAAAAATAATTTATCTCTAGTTTGAAAAGTGAAGATACATAGCAAAAAAGTCTATGTTTCTAATTTTTTGGGACAACAGTGCGTCGGGCTTCTATAGTACCGAGACCAAAAAAGTTAGACGTTTCATTCAAACGCACGTTAAGGACGCATTTCAGGCAAAAATATTTTTACATGTACAGTAGAGTGTGCTTATCTCTATGTATAAACTTGCCAATAAATGATTGCGTTCCTTCTTGTACTCAAAGAAGGTAAATCAGCGCTACTTTTCGTATACAAAGACCCTTGTACCTATATTACTTCTTCCTTACATAACGGGCTGGTTTCCTTGTCTATTTATACTAACGATTAGGAATTTTACATAAAAAGTTAATAACGATTCTAATTTTAAAAATTAAAGTATCAAGTATTTGTTGTACGTGGAAGAAGAATGTTCTCGTTTCCCTTATTTTGTTCATTTCGGACATAAATGTTGTGTGAAAATCATTAATTTTCTTCAACATAATGCCGTCAGTCAAGTAATTTCATTTATAGTCCGGTCAAAGTAGACATTCAAGCTGAAAATTGATACGAATGTTGGCAATACCATTATAAGTAAGTGAAATGTGAAAAGTCTCCATCGATTCCCCATCTGCAAAAAAATTATTCAAGGGCAAAATTTGTAAGAATGGGTTTTTTTGCATTTTTCAGCCAAAAGGTAAGTTTTATTATACAGGGTGGGCCAACGAAAAGGTAACAGACGGGATTCTGGCTACAAACAATTTTTTTTTTGAGAAATACAAAAACACGTCAATTTCCATGTCAATGGGGACAACTTTTGTCATGATGTTCATTGTTCAACCTAAAATGATTTCATCCCTTAGCGCTGTGAGAACAACCCCTAAAATTTAAATACGAATGATGGGGTCTTTCTTTTCTGAATTCAGTGCACTAGTTTTTTTAGTTTTTTTTATTTTTAACAACAAAATTGAAGTTACAAAAAATGGAAAATGAGGCATTTAAAAACTAAAAAAGCGCGGACAGGTCAATTGTTTTTTTAGAGAAGCTAGGTACTTTTACTGTCATTTGACAACATTGTTTCACCCCTTAGGTACAGAGTTAAATTTTTAAATAAAAACAAGGGTTAGTTTTTTCTTGTGCTAATTAATAAAACCAGTTTATGCAAATTCAAACTTAGTTTAATAAATGTTCGAAGTGCCTGCCATCAGCTTCTATGCAATAATACGATTTTGATTAGATCGTTCCCGTACATTTTGCAGCATTTCAGGAGTACAGTATCACCGCGATCTCCTGATCTCACCCCATTAGATTTTTTTTATGGGGTCATGTAAAGAGTAAAGTTTTTTCTACTGCGCCGCAATCTTTGGAGGAGTTACATGAATGCCGTCCCCTGAAATGTTGCAAAATGTACGGGAACGATTTAATCAAAACCTGTATTACTGCATGGAAGCGAACATTTATTAAACTAAGGTTGAATTTGCATAAAACGGTTTTATTAATAAATAAAATAAATACTCAAAACCTCCCCTTAGACAATGAAATTTAATGTGTATAAAATGTCAGACTTGATGATGACAATGGGATGAATGGTTATGTTTTTTGTATAATAAGTCCACCGAAGTGAACTGAAACATTAGCCCCGATACTATGATCGGCAACACTAACGGTGATGAAGTAAAACAATTAAGTGGTAGTCCCCTGCTACTCACTTTCACAGGGAGACTAACCTACATTAATCGGAAGGAAGAATTTTTGAGAAAAACACCTCGTTATTAACCTCAACTAAGGTGAAAAACAAAATTAAAGTTTGACAAATTAACAATTTAAATTTAAGGGCGACATGTTTCGAGACCAAACTAGTCTCATTTTCAAGCAAATATGATTCAAAAAAAAATTAATAAACTAACGTTACATGATCCATCGAAATTTGAGTGTCTAAAAATAACAGCATTAGCATTAAGTTAACAGGTGGTTACAGGTAAACTTACCAAAGGGGTAAAAATTAATTGAAAATAACAATACACTAGGTACTTAAAAAGATGCATAATAACAAACAACCGGAGCCAAAAGGGCCCGGATTAATTTAATAAATACATTTTTAACGAAGACTAAAAATTTTTACAAACAGCCATATTATGTGTAACAATTTTGAAGGCAAAAAGTTAAACGGCAATAGATGGCGTCCAAACATTGACAACCATCACATGACACTTTTATACAAGGTGAAGCAAAAGAAATATCTAAAAATTTAAAATTTAAAAATCCACCACACTTAAATTTATGTAAACTTATGACAGATAAGGTTACTCCCAAGATCGGTGATTTCATTAAGTAGGTTAACGTTGCGTTTTTCTTTACAAATTTCTAGAGATTCGAGGACATTGAGCAAGGGACCTTTATCACAAAAATGAAGAATTTTATAATCCGACTGAGGGTTAAAGTTGTGGCCAGTAGACAAGATATGGTCAGCGAAAGCGGATTTGTGGGATAGGTTATTGGTCTTTATAGATTGGAAGTGTTCTTTGAAGCGGGAAGTGAAGGATCTGCCGGTTTGGCCGAGATAAAAACACTGACATGTTTGGCAAGATAGCTGATATATACCGGACTTGCTAGTATTAGGGATGGAATCCTTGTTGTGTACCAACGTGTAGGAAAGAGTATGAGGAGTGGAAAAGGAGATGTGAATCTGATGGTTCTTAAAAATGTTCTTCAACTTGTGGGATAAAAGAGGGACATAAGGGAGGGAACGAAAGACAGTCTGGGTAGGACGAGTGCTTTGGCGGATGAGGGTAGAGTGGTTTAACGACCTATTAACTTTGATAAGAAGTTTTTGGACCAAATCAATGGGATAACCGTTGTTGTGGGCAATCTGGTAAATGATATTAAGCTCCTTACTATAATTATTGGGAGATAAAGGTATAGTAACTAACCTTCTTACAAGGGCGTTAATTATCTAAGGGGAGGTTTTGAGTATTTATTTTATTTATTACCATTTACCCCCTTCGTGCATTACTGACACATCATGGATTACGGTTTTATTAATTAGCACAAGAAAAAATTAACCATTGTTATATTTAAAAATTTTAGGGCTGTTTATCCTGTACCTAAGGGATGCAATAATGTTGTCAAATGACAGTAAATGCACCTAGATTCTCTAAAAAACAAACAATAGACCTGTCCGTGCTTTTTTTAGTTTTTAAATGCCTCCAACTCTTTCCTCATTTTCAATTTTTGCAACTTCAATTTTTTTGTTAAACATAAAAAAACTAAAAAAAACGATTTCACTAAATTCAAAAAAGAAAGACCTTTCAAATGACATATCACTTGCCCCATTATCCTTATTTAAGTTTTAGGGGTTGTTCTCACAGCGCTAAAGGATGAAATCATTTCAGGTTGATAATCGTGACAAAAGAAAATTTTCTAGCTAGAAACCCGTCTATTACCTTTTCGTTGGCCCACTCTGTATAAATAGGTCAAGAAAAAGTTGTAGATCATGTCTTACCAGACGTCCGTTCTTTTCGTAAAATTTTGAACCACATTTTGGAACAAAAATTCGCTTATCTCGTCAATGCAGCACCGAATTTCATCTTTCAAAACATCAGTTGTTTGTGGTTTGTTCAGGTAAACTCGGTCTTTCAAATGGCTCCAGAGAAAATAGTCAAGCGGCGTCAAATCACAAGAACGAGGCGACATCGTCAAATCGAGAAATTACGCGACCGGGAAATTTCTCATGCAATAACTGACTTGTTTGGCCGGCTGAGTGGCTCGTGGCGCCGTCTTGCTGAAAGCAAAGGTCATTGATGTCAACATTAGCCAATTGTGGCCACAAAAAATCGGTTATCATGGTTTGGAAGCGCAGAGAATTCGTGGTGATGGCCTTTCCTTGCTCATTTTCAAAAAAATACGGGCTTATGATGCCGCTTGACCTCAAACCGCACCATATAACTACATATTTTAGTTACTTTCTTTGGATGTAATGGTTTGTGGGCCCCATATGCGACAATTTTGTTTGTTTACATTACCGCCTAATTAAAAATGGGCCTCATCACTACAGACGATTTCGTTGAAAAATGTATTGTTTTCATTCAGTTTTCATAAACGTTTGACAATACATTGGAACAAATCCAGACTTAACTCCCAGCTACACCCGAAAAACTCCTCAATACAATTTTTTGCAGTTGCAAAAATGGCTGTGGTGCTGCATGCAGCTACATAGAAAAGTTGCATTGTTTTTTCAAGGCTAGTCGTGCTCCAATTTTTATGATATCACCGAGGAGACAATTTTCTTGTATCCTGTATCCAGTAGGAATGAAGAAGAAGAATTATTTAATTAAGCAGAACCGCAATAGATCGTAGAATAGGGCTATCGGGGAAAGGACGTTAAAAAACGCGCCAAGTGCACTACCTCACAGGTGGCGTGGAGACGTGTGCATATTATGGGGAACACAACTTTTTCAACTTTTTGAATCGCTATATCTCAGAAATGGTGATTCTTAGGGAAACAAGTGTAAGAATAGTGTTTAAAGATAATTGCATGATCTACAATAATTATCTAATCTATTATTATGATAAAATTTACTGCTTGACTGAAAAATGCAAAAAAACCATATTTGCGAACTTTACCTAGAATTAAATTTTTTTGCAGATCTGGGATCGATGGGGAATTTTCACATTTCAATTATAATGGTGCTCCCTACAAATTTTTAGCTCTATGCGAATTATGGTAACCTTGAAGGTCTATTTTGTGCTAAATTGACCGGACTATTTAATTTTGTGGACCTCGACATTTTAATCTGATTTTATAATATCAACAACGTACAAACATTCTTGGTGTTCGTATAATTTAATTATTACACGATTACAACAGTGTATTGGGTATTCCCAGTATACTGTTAATTTTGATTGAATAACAGCAAAATTCAAATTTGCTCTGGGACATAACAATTTGAATATAAACTGACCAGCACATAAGTTTTAGATAGAAGGATCGTTAATAATTTCATTGAATAACATTACTAAACATTTAATTAAAAGGATTTAGCTTAACTTCTCAAGTAACCCCATACTTACCAATCGTAAACAACGTAACTATAGAAATCTTACTAAAAATTCGCCGTAAAAGTAGAACATGTGACAATTAATGGAAAAATACATTAATATAATCGTGATTTGTTAACAAATTCACGCTATATTCACGTCTTTACAGTGTTTTTCGTAAATAAATATAATCCAGTTGTGAAACAAGAACACAAGCTGTCAGAAAATTTCTGAAATCTACTTTTTCTAAAAATGAAACCTTCCATGCGTAACTAAAAGCAAATTTATTTCATCGATCGACCATTCCTTTGCATCACACACATCATTCGCAAGAATCGTGCAGTTTTTAAATGACAAAGAGAAATGTTTTCTTGTTAACAGAGAGATAAACAAAGCTTTTCTAGTCACGAAGTATTTTTCCACACCGAAGAGGTATGGATAACAATGCAGTAAAAGAAAATGTTTAATTGAGTGATCAAAAAAAGATTACGTACCAGACAGAATAGTTCACTTTAATTTTACTTAGATAAAGCGTACTTATAAGACAACGTTCTAAAAAAGAATTTCTTTCTTCTTTCACTCAGAGGATCGTTTAAAAGTGGAGGTACAAATTTTCATTGCTTACAAAATGTTTACTCATCAGTTAGTAACACAAACTCGAAACCGTTTTTAAATTAGAAAAAGAATGAAATAATTCAAACACATTTAAACTTCTAAACTTTTAGTCATTTTATTTCTGTTTTTTAGTTATAACTGCATTATTATAACTTAACCGTTGAGTGAACACTCAACAACTTAACACGGCGTTATATAACAAGAAGTTATGGAATCAGTATAGAATACATTACGTAAGCGCATCGAAAATAATAAAAAAAATACCTTCTGTTTGAATATAAAACGAGTACATTCGAGAAATCTTAAATTTATGTCCAAGGCTGACATATCGATTTAATATGCAATTTATAGCATTTCCAAACCAGGTTGCAATAAAATATTTTTGAAGATGAAACGGAGGATAAATTTCGAATTTATATACCAGTCATTACATATATCTCGTATAAGCGTAGTTTTTGTTATACTACTTTAGGTGATCTACAGCAGAAAATAAATTACTTTCCGAACCATTTGCAAAATGATGTTCTCTTATTATATTAAAATGCTATGTCAAAAGTTGCCCAGAAGTCGGTCGAGTTTAGTATACAAGCACAGAAACTCAAACACACTTCGAGATTTTTCCTAGCGTACCTTTTTGCGTTTGTTTAAAGGTATCTTGCATGCAAGCAACGATTTCTTTCTCTACGTAAGTATTAAGTCTATCTTCTTGCACATATAATTTATACCTGAAGTTTATTCATTCTAGATTCGTAGATATTCAATTTTGATTCTTTATGGTATCATTAATTTATAAAAACGGAGATTATTTCCGGGCAAACATCATAAATCGAACATTAAACCCTACATTTTAAATAAACCCAAATTTCTTGCGTTAAAATCACTTAAAAATCCATAGTGTTTTAGTGCAAAATAAGATCTTAAAACACTGCTACACATCCTTAATGGCGTTTATTAAAATTAATGTAATGGCTCTCATGAGACGTTTGATACGGTGTAATTATTTGCATGAACGACTGTAAGGTCGTCTATAAGGTACGAGGTACGCATGAAATATTCAGTGTTCCCTTTTCTTGAAAACCCTCTTTCATAATTATGCATTAAAGCTAATTCAAGCATAATTAGGCCTATAGCTACACCTCTTACTACATATATTATTACGATGATATTTTTATTATTATTGTTGAAAAAGAGATTATTAACAGGTTAACTGCCATGTGCATATAATCTTATTCACAAGGAGCACTTCATCTCAGACTGCGTATATATAATAATATATACATAATATGCACACGTTCTGTGGATTTCTTATAGGGAATCTATTGGTGCAGCATAGAATTAAACCCCATATAAGTAAGTTGGTCTGGTAATATCTTACTATTTACGTTGTTTGTTACAAGTTATGTATGCAAACATTTTATTTTGATCGATAATATAAGGTACTTATTTTTTTACACAGTTGCCTAAATACACAAAATTACTGTATACAAACAAAAAATCACACACGTAGGGAACTTGTTTGCTATGGGCTATAGCGTATTTTCTGTCATGGTCTTTTGCGTGCTTTTATAACAAAATTTATATCGGACTCTTTTTTCCGATGGCCGCATTTTATGATTTGCATCGTTTTCTTCTAGGTTCGGTTGTTTGTTACTCCCCAGTATGTAATTGGATACAAATGTTTTCTCTAAAAGTTGTAATTTGGATAGATGAATTATTAGAAACGTTGTACAAATGCCAAGCATTTACCGGCGAAGTTCTTGAATGAAACCATATTACCGATTTGTGTAATGAAGTAGAATATGACGACATTTGGTCAGCCACATCTATGAATGATTTTGGAGAATTATAGGCACATATAGCTGTTGACTTTTTTCGACTACTCCTTCTCTGGAAGGAACTTCTGTTAATTCATCGCCATGTTTAGTACTGGGCAATAAAATGTCCCTCTTGTCTTTCCATTTGGCAACTACTATTCCCTCCTTTTCTTTGCCATAACATTCTCCTCGCTTTAATACATATTTTGAAAATATCTTTGGATTTCCTTTTCTATTGCTTCTTAGTCTACCAACAAGGTGTGTCTTCTTCTCTAACGAGTCTCTTGATAATCCGACGCTCGTGTACCAATTATCGGTAAATAATGTACGTCCTTCTTTTAACAAATTTCCCATAAGTTCCATAACGACTTTATTAGCTACTGACATGCCATCTTTCTTCTTCAATTGGCAATAAACTTTCGAGTGATATGTGTAGCCACCCTTTAAGCATAATTTAACATTTTTAAAGCCAAACTTGTGCTTTTTTCCTGGACAGCCATAGGGTTAGTCAAAGTCACAATTATCACGTGATTGAGTGCCTTGCGTCAAGCTGCGTCATAAGACATTTCCGCCTCAGGTTAATATAAAACTTAAATAAAGCTTTTAAAACGAATAGGGAATAGAGAACTGAGTCAAATTATTTTTATAAAACGAATGGTGTATTATTGACAGGGCTGACTTAAGTCAACCACAACCTATTCGTAAACTTTCCGAACAATAACACCTATAGGTATAGGTTAGTGAAGTTGTACCTAAAATATCTCTGCAAATAAATGTATAGTAGAAGGATAACTCATTTAAAATGTTATTAATGAACAGTCGAATCTCGGTTTATTGTGGATTAGTTTAAGTCCGTATGTACACGTAGGTTCATCAATTTTAGTACGGCTGTACTAATTTTCAAAATCATGAAAATAATTAATTGAATTGAAAAAGATAAATCTTCACATCGTAAGTCGTGGATAATAAATTTTCCTCAAGTGAGTTTCATCCATTTCCGATTTGAAAGTTTTGATTTCTTTTACTTAACGATAACAATGAAATGAATGAAAATCGTTCTTGTTTATTTTTATGACCCTATACAGCACATTAATTAATTCATGTACAAGAAAGCTGAAACAAATTAATCTCAATAAATGTTTATTCATTACCCACCGTAGTTTGTGTTTAGGTTTGTTATTGGAAATAGTCGAACCTTATTATTAATAGATAGTAATACTCTGCAAAATTGTGGTAGGTGAATTAAGGTTTTAATTGATCCCCTGTGTAGGTAGTTTCAAATGAAATAAGTAAACGTCTACTGTAGTAAATAGTTTACTATTTACTCTGGATCATTTTGCTTAAACACTTTTTTTTATTTAAACAAGAGAAAGATCACTAAGCAATTAGGCAAGGAAATTGTACATATGTATATTTGTATAAAATAAGCACAACACGTTTGTTGAATACAGGTCGTTGCAGTGAGTGACGTTACCTGTGATTATGTAAAAAAGAAAATTCTGTGCATTTTCAATTACAACAGCAACTAATTTGGTAAAAAAGATTATAGGGAAGGAAAGAAGCAGTTAAAATGAATCATAAAAAATGCGCTTAGCTTCGCACAAAGAAAAGTTCGAATTGAGTGAAACTATCCCTTAAGAGGTCATAAAGTTTCTTTTCATGGTATTCATTTATAAACATTGCAAATGAATTTGATCTGGACACTGTAAATTAAAAGCGGATCATTGTTAAAGATTTGAAAACTCCCTATTCAATAAAATAAGTACATTAAATGTTCTAAATTGTTACCTTGAACTTCTGGATACTTATTTATTCTTTCTTCGAATGATTGTACACAGGAGAGGAGCATATCTGCGTGAATTTCAGCGCAAGCGTTCCTTATGCGCTGTATCGTGTTTTTAGGAAATGTTGGTGCTTGTTGAAAAACGTTATCTTTTAAGGTGGCGCGTCAAGGTTAGTTTGGCGATTGCATGTGTGAGAAAATTTCGATTCTATATCAAATTTCTCGAGATATTCGCAAAAATCAGGTTTTTTGCGTTTACAGAGCCATTATATCGCGACTCTCCCCCTGGTGGCGGTCGACTTTGGCATCTTGGATGACCCTCTTATGCCCCTATCTTATGCAAAGATTGCATCAACAGTCCCCAATGATTTCAAGGACACGTATACCAAATGAAAATACATTCTATCAACGTTAAATCAATTGTTAATATTCAATTATATTCAACACTTCAAATGGAAAGTGGTTTAGCTCGCATGGCAATTGGTCCCATTAAATATACGGAATATGACGGATGTGCATCACGAAAATGTGCATCATGATACCGTTATTGGGAAATGACTAAAGATAGTAAAAGAAAAAGTTACTCCATAAGAACCCATACTGCATTTGGAGGTTTGGACGTGCTTAATAGTCTGCCAACAGAGGGATTCATAAAATCAGAGCAAAAGAAACTTGCATACTTTTAAATGGAACACCCACTATATTATTAATGCACTTTTAGAATTTACTCATCTTACTGGGTAGATTAAAAGTTTTATTAAAATTTTCATACTGCGATTACCAATTCGTATTTTTCCTTTTTAATTTACAAAATCTTTATTTAGTACACAAGGTGTGTCAAAAAGCAAAGTTAAATTTTCCTCCGTTTTTTTAAATGGGACATCATGTATATTAGGGCGAGAATTACCTACTGCATAGTTGCTCTTAAACTTTTATCACCTGTTAATATTTTTATGTCGTTTTTCATGTGAAATTTTAATTAAATAACTTCACAAACCTTAAATGTAATGTTACAGAGAGATTATTTTACTCATAGACTTGGTTAATGTTTAGTTAAATTATTTAAATTCCTCTTTTACTATTATTGTTCTTTTGGGATTGGGGGCAACTTTTGTACCTGTTGGTATGTGTTTGTCGGTGCATGTTGCTTACACGAATGCGTAAACATAACAACAACTCTCCTTTTTATAGGAACCGGTACAAACGGTTGCACCCAAAAGAACAATAATATTAAAAGAGGAATTTAAATAATTTAACTAAACATGAACCAAGTCTACAAGTAAAATAAAATCTCTGTAACGTGAAATTTGTTAAAATGAATTTTGAAACGCAAGAGTTGATTGACACGATTTATGTTGTCGGCGTTGTTGATAAAAAGTTTGTTGGCCACACATCGGAGTTTGAAAGGACATAACCTTTTACGAAGGTATTGTAGCGTTAAATGAACCACTTTGGTCAAACGGGAAGAAAAATATGACGGAAAAAACTGCTTTTATGGAAGAAAATGAAATGGAACTTATGATATGTGTAACAGTTAGTGTATGAATTTTAACAAATCCATACAACAATTAAAACTTGTGTCATCCATATTGTTATCACAAATAATTCAAAAAACATTGCTTTCATTCAGTGGGGGCAACAAATTCAAGTTCTTTTCATAGACAAGGTGATTCATTAAACCATAGAATGATTTAGTAGGAGATTGCCTCCCTTCACGAGTTCAAGATCACTCTCATGGTATATTCATACAGTTCATACAGTATACACAGATTTCAGAAAAGCCTTTGACAGAGTAGACCATACTCTCTTAATCTGTAAGCTAAAATGTTACAGGATTGGTGGCCGACTCCTGAACTGGCTGTCGGACTACCTTAGTGAGCGGTGGCTTGAAGTGAAAGTGTCCTCTTCCCTTTCCGATCAATTTCCGTCATCATCCGGTGTCCCGCAAGGATCTCATCTGCGTCCCCTCTTCTTAAATATCTTTATTAACGATATGAGATTTGATTTATGTCACTGTATGTTTCTGTTGTTCGTCGATGATCTTAAGATCTATAAAGTAATAAAAAATAATTTTGATATGTTCTTGCTTCAACAAGATTTAATTGGACTGGAGGAATGGTGTAAGAGGTTAATAAGATGGAACTTAACTTGAGTAAATGTTTTGCAATTTGTTTTACCAAACCTCATAACTTAAACTTTCTTCCTAACTATACATTGATTGGCCAAAATCTAAAAATAGTTGATAAAGTTAGTGACCTAGGTGTCACGTTTAGTAAGGACATGTCTTTCAAATCGCATATCTGTGATATATTTGCTAGGGCTAATAGAACATTAGGTTTTATATTTAGAAATACTAGTCATTTTAAAAATGTTAATACTGTAAAGTCTTTGTATTGTTCGTTAGTCCGTTCCCTGCCTGAATATTGTTGTGTAATTTGGTGTCCCTATACTATTAGTTTAATTGAACCTGTTGAGCGTGTTCAGAACAAATTGTTAAGACGCTTAGAACTCAGGTTAGGTCATAAGTACATACTAGGTGACTATAGTTTTATAAGTAACTATGATAACTTAAGCCCTTTAGAAAGTAGGCGAAACTCTAGTGATGTTCTGTTCCTGTATAAAAACCTCAATTCTATAATTGACTGCCCTATTTTATTGAAACAAATCGGCCTTAATGTTCCCTCTCATGCGACTCGTAGTTTTAAGTTATTTGCCGTGGATTATAAAAAACGCAACTGTAGTTACCATTCAGTCATACCACGCATCCAAAGAAAGTTTAATGACTTAAAATGCAGAGAATTAGATGTTTTTTGTTGCTCGAGGGATAGGTTTCTTAGCCATACTAGGTAGGTCTAATATTTTAACCTATATATGTAATTTTTTTGGTTAGGGAACTTGTAATTGTGTATCTATTGTTTTATTGGGCAAATGCCCGTTTATTTAATAAATAAAAATATAATTGTTTGTTCGTTACACTAACTTGCTGTGTGTCGTATAGTTTTATTTTATTAAATTAATCAATTTATATCATCGACCATTGCTTACCAACAATTTTCTTTACTCATTCAACAATCTTGCATTACATTAACTGGATGTAACGAGTACCACGAATGTTTTTGACACGCAGACTCTTCACAGCCTTGATAAAGACCATTCCTGAATGGTCGAAACGTCGGCATTATAATTGAAGTACATGTCGTTTCAATAACACTTACTACGCATCAACTCCACGAGAAGGCCTCCAATTCGAGGGGGCAAAAAAACCTGTAACTTTACATTTGGAGTTTATACAATAATTAAATAATGAATAAAAATAAAATTCTACAATGCATTTTGAAAAGAGCCGAACTAATAAATCAACTACTTCAAGTATAGTATGGTATTTTTGCTATACGAGCGGCAGATCAGTTTTCAATAATAAATTTTGCAAATATCGGAAACATCCCACACAACCAAAAGTGTCTAAAAGCTAACCGAAAGTTATCCTGCTAAGACATGAAAGGTTAACAATATATATCCAAAAACTGTTCTCTGGGTCGACTATGTCACAATTTTTGTGTCTATAGATCGACTTTTGTTCGCTTCACAAGTAATCTAAAAGTCAGTATTATAGAAGTGTCCATAAGTTAACTTTAAACGATATTCCTTGATCTACTGTAAAATATATTCAAAGGTTAACCATTACAGTTGATATAAACTCATACTAGAAGAATGTCTTTCGTACATTTTATAAAACTGGTTAAAAGTTAACTATAATTGTTATATAATGATCGACTTCAAAAGGTGTACAAAGAGTAAACATTATGGTTAGAAATAATCCGAACTAGAAGAATATCCTTTGGTTGCTCTTTTCAGATTTCTTAATGCTCACTTTTGAAGATATTCCTTTACCTACTGTAAAATGTAGTCAAAGGTTAACCATTACGGTTGATATAAACTCATGCTAGAAGAATGTCTTTCGTTCATTTTATAAAACTGGTCAAGAGTTAACTATAATTGCTATATAATGATCGACTTCAAAAGGTGTACAAAGAGTAAATATTATGGTTAGAAATAATCCGTACTAGAAAAATATCCTTTGGTTGCTCTTTTCAGATTTCTTAATGCTGGCTTTTGGGAATGCATAACTACATAGAAGTTAATAAAAGTGAAATAGTTTGGATTAAATAACACTTTATTATTTATCATATAGGTAATAGATACGTACATAACAAGAACCTTTAACCATAATGTCTTCTATTATGCTTTAACCGTTGAGTGAAATTCACTCAACGCTTTAACATAAAAAATGAAAAGACTAATAAGAAGCGATTATGTACACAAATATAATTATTATGTTTCTAAACAGTCGAAACAGGTCTCTGCTGCTTTTTCATTCGCTCGGCAGATTTTCTAATCCACACTTTGGTTGCTGAGAGGATGTCCATATCTGTAGCCGAAGGGATTGTTTTCCGGACAGCAACTACAAACAAAAGAAAATACACTTATTACAAAGGGTTCATATTGTGAAGTACGTTTCTTCTATGTATGAAACTGCATGAACTTACAAACTAGGTATAGTAAATCGGCTGTTTTAAACTTTTTCAACAGCGCATAGTTAGCTACTTTAAATTGAATTGGTATTTTATTGAGTCTTTTATTGGCTTAAATAATATCTCCTATAAAAATATAGAATTTCGTTTAGGATACTCAATACAACAAATTTTAATTAATGATCAATGTCCCTCATCAAACAAAACATGTATCGTAAAATCGAAATGAATAAGAATATCGTAAAGTTTTCTCACCAAAGAATTGGCCCGCTGAGGAATCTTTGTGTATTCCTCCAGCAATAAAAATTCTTCAATTGTTGTGGCTGGAAGCTGAGGTAAGTGTAATTCTTCTTCATGTGGACTGTCAAACGTTCGTTCGCTATATGGCAATTCTTTAATTTCTGTTATGTCTTGCCCTTTCGAATATTTAGTATACATCTATAATATATGAAATGGGAAATAAGTTGCTACTATAAATATATTTAAAAAAATACTTACCCTCTTGAAACTGATACACATACACACACACACACACTGCAATAGACGAAGTATAAATGACTTGTGTTTGTATACAGGTACCATTCAATGTCTACGTCTACCTACAATACAAATAAACTTACCTGCAAAAATTACCTGAAATTTTGAGAACAAAGTACCTACGGATTTTTTCTAGAAACCTGTTTTCGATATATTTTAGGAATTCATGGATTACCGTCATCGTTGGCCATTAATTAATAATTACTGTGTGCATTCACCTACTAAAATTTTAACTGTAATTGTTTTTCGTCAAAACAGATGTATTGGAAATAATTAATGAAAATAAGAAATAATGGAAAAGAACAACTAATTCTTAGATATACACTATCGACACATACATTGCGCACCTAATTCAGTATTCAGTATGTAATGTGTTTTCAATTAAAAATGTTATTAAAATATTCTAATTCCCTACAAGCATTAACAGTAGCTACATTAAATAACGTCATAGGGCTCCCACATACTTTCTGCCAGAAAAAATGACATTTTTCGCAAAAAGTCTAAATTGACAAAGGTTTACTGAAATCATACATAACTAAATTAATACAATACCAATACGATCAGATCAATGAACATACTTTATTGCTCGATTGAATTTGTAGTAAGTTATCGTTTTTCAACAAATAATCGTACATTTCAGAGCACGTTAACGAATCATTTATTAATTTACCATTTCTGCATTGAATGCCAAATTAATCTTTCTTTTCTTATTTTTCTTATCCTCGTTGAAATTGGGCCTTGAAAGAAGAAAAAGTCTAGTAGAGTAGTAGAAAACGTACATCATATAACTGCAACGCGCATAATAACGGTACAACATTAATTTAAAACAAAATCCTTCGCGAATGGCCAAAGTCATCCCGCGGGACGGTAATTGTGTAGAGATTTTTTCAAGCTAAGTACCTATCGAAAAAAAGGACAAAAAAGGACAGGTTTTAAATAATGACGCTGATGCAAATAACTGTCCACTTTAAAAAAATACAAAAGACGTACTTACTACTTATGGAACAAAGTAAGGAAGGGATATTTTAATGATTTGGATGGATAAATAAGAATTAATATCTAATAAATAAATTAATTAGTGTACCTATTATGTAAAAGTATTAATTAATATAATGTACCTAGTTTTGTTTAAATAATAGAAAATAATCTTTAATAATAATAAGGCAAATTTAAATAATTTGTAAAGTTCATTAGTCATTCTCAATTTCAGATGTGCTTATATTACTCGTATTCTCGGAAAATAGGTAAAGCTGAGGTATAGTCCGTTTACTCTAAAATTACTATGGATAGGGAACTCCTTAAAATTGCTGTAGCCAATGATAAAATGGGTTTCACTTGCAAATAAAAGAATAAATGTCATATACAAAACATTTCAAGCGAAAGTAGTACATATGACTACAGCATTATGATGGAATTTCCTTTACACTACCTGATTACCTGCAATTCTATTGTATTCTTTAGAACTTCGGCTTTATTCTGTCAGGGTTTAGGAATACAATAGAATTGCAGGTAATCACGGGCTGTAAAGGACATTCGATCATAATGCTGTAGTCATATGTACTACTTTCGCTTGAAACGTTTTGTATATGACATTTATTCTTTTATTTGCAAGTGAAACCCATTTTATCATTGGCTACAGCAATTTTAAGGAGTTCCCTATCCATAGTAATTTTAGAGTAAACGGACTATAGTATCCCATTGTGTATATAGACAATGGCTGTACGTTGACGTTGGGTTAAATGCTTACCTACTTTAGTATTTACTCTGAAGATAATAATCTTGGAATATTTATGAAAAAAGTGGAATTTTATTATTAGCGAATTGTTAAAAACTTTCGATTAATTAAGGAATTATTCAAATTTTACTAGTTGTTTGTCTTCGACACACGCAACCGCTTCCTATGAATACGCAGAGCTGTAAAACTGCAAATTAAAATATGCTAGGTATCTTCTCCTTTTTGTTCTCATGAGCAGTAAAATCATTTTTTTTGCAACTAAACGACTAAGTAAAACATACAGAGATGTATTATAATATTGAAGAACAATACATTCTCTGCTTTTGAATTTTAGAATGTTGCTAGAAAATGCCTGTTTTTAAAATTCGTAAGAAAAATCAAGGAACCTTAGATAACTAGTTTTACCTGAGGGTTTAAAAACAAGTTTTAAATAATAGAAATTGAAATTTATTTTTGTATAGAAAATACGGAACTATCGTGTTTATGCCGTTATGAGCGAACGTTTTGCCGATTTAAATATTAATTTCATTTACATCTTCTGATCACATATAATATGACTAGCTTACGTTATTAATAACAAAAATATTACCTATACCTATTCAAACTTGCAATTAGTCTGTTAACAAAGAAGGATATGAATAGGGTTGCCATATTTGGCTAGGGTCTCGTCGGGACATTTAGGAACTCTAGGAGGGGGTGTATAAAAATACTCAATTTTGTGATAAAAAAAGTAGTCTTGGTTGGCCAGTCGATTGGGTCCATAATAGGTGATATAAAGCTCCAAATCGGGTGAAATAATTAAGGAATGGTAAAAAATTTCACTCAACCTTTCCCATAAGTAAAATTAAATTGCTGAACGTTGACACAAAGAGATTAAAGTTAAATTTAAATATTATGTTTCAACTCAAAAGATTCATCATCAGGTATCGTAACATGTAATAATTATTAGGTGAATGAAGTGATGGTGTGCGAATGAAATGGAAAAATTTAATAATACAGTTGCTAAATCAAAGCTTCATATTAACAGATTAAAAGGTTAACACATTCACTGCCAACGTCATGCTTGTAACATTTGTCAGAAGCCGGTCGATTTTTTGTTCATTAAGGCTCTTCTCAGGAGGACGACACGAGAACGACAAATGTTAGCATCACGCAGCATCTGCGTCATCGGCACTCAACATCTGCGTCATCGGCACTCAACTTGTAGACTTTTTTTTCTAAAGGAGTCACAGGCCGATGTGAGAACAACTATTTGCGAGCCAAGCCGAAGCGAATATCCTGCCTTAAACACACACGTACCCATCACGCAACAGATGCGTGATCGGCTTCCCGACAAAAATTAGCATCACACAGACGGCGCGTGATTGGCACCCAACGGTGGAAGGCTGATTGTTGGTTTGTTGGCCCTCAGCCTTCCACCTTAACCTTTTAATCTGTTAATATGAAGCTTTGATTTAGCAACATTTTTCCATTGATTTGTATTGCGCAGTTTCAATCGGGACATTTTAGTCTTTTGTCGGGACGTCGGGACAGAGACCTCAATAACGGTGACAGTCCCGATATATCGGGACGGATGGCAACCCTAGATATGAATCAACTTCTTATCTTAATAAATATCTACATTGACAATCAATTATGTTGACCAGATAAAAGAAGTAGTGCACAACAACTTAATTTCTCTACCGTTTGTCCGTTTCTTTAGTTAAAATACCTGCCGCATATAAAATTTAAATTTGATGACAAATGAAAATTCTTTAAATATAGAGAGAGAAAACGGATCATGCGAGACAATTTATTAAAATCAGTTTGGAATTTATTTGGTACAAAATAGTTTTTAACACTTCATTCTCTGAAGTTAATATTATGTATAATCAAAGAACGTAATACCTATATCTATTTATTACGTTCTTTGTTATATAATGTAATTTATTTTAAAGAATTCACACAATTTGTAAAGGACCTATGGATAACGGTTTTCTATGCGACAGTCAAGATATAAGAATAAATGACATTTATTCTGATTTAAAATAACATACGAAATGATAGGTCATTTAACAAACAAAAATAATCAAAAGGCAACTTTAAATGCAAACAAACGTGTATCATTTTAAGGTAACCTTTGGGTGTTCATGATGGGCAATAAAAGGACACATACACTATTATGTATCCTTTATGGTTAGCTTTTGTATATTCGGTAGATTGTCAGCTTTAAATGCTGTTCAAATGTTAAACCCAAGCAGTTAACTTTTGGAAGGCTTCAGGAGATATGCTAAATCATACACATAGGTAAACCTAGATGAATACGTTTAAAAATTAACTGACGCAGTTATGTACAAGATATCTAATAGATATTTGTAAAAGATTGACTTTTGTGGATTGAATATGGTTACTATGAGGACACTTAGGGTTAACTTTGGTTGTGTGGGATAAAATGAAAATGACGCTTCTTTCGTACTAAGACTACCAAACAATAGAAGACCCTTTAAAAATGACCGCGTTGACAATAGGAAACCCTCATTAAGCTCCCAGCTAAATTCTTCGGCAAAGAGTTCATAGGCGTAGAAAGTGGGTAATTTGTAAAAGAGTGAACAATAACACTTCATACAATTAATAAATTAGAATTTATTTACAATATATAGTTTTCTCATCTACTACAACTCCGGCTCTTTTCCAAATGCACTATAATATCCAGCAAACAATTTTTATAAATTGGACCAAGTACGTAAATCATTTTAACCATATCTTGCATTTTAAAATGAATTAATGAATCAAATAACAATTACAAATAAAAGAAAGAGTGACTTGAAATTATTTCACGTAAATGCATCAATTTAGTCAACATATTGTTTATGGTGTTATGTCAAACTACGGCTCCCACATACTTTCTGCCAGAAAAAAAGGACATTTTCGCAAAAAGTCTAAATTGACAAACGTTTACTAAAATCATACACAACTAAACTAATACAAGACCAATACGATCAGATCAATGAACAATTGCTCGATTGAATTTGTCTAAGTAAGTAATTTTCAACAAATAATCGTACATTTCAGAGCACGTTAACGAATAATTGAACTTGACCTGTACTAAACTTTTAACAGTTTCAATTTTGAGACAATTTCTGTCATCAGTTCATTGCTTTTTGCACAATAAAAAAATTCGCTCAACAACAACATTGGACATTTGGATGGCAAAGATTGCGTATACCAATTTCCTCAAATCCAAAAACGATTTGTTTTGAAATGGAAAACCCCATTTTTTATCAACCGGTAAATCGTGAACACTTTCTTTTGAATCTTTCAGCATTGAAATTAAATGGCTAGTTTCATTAAATATAGAATCTTTCACAGAAATTTCTGGCATTAGAAACTCTGCGGTACAAGAACGAATTTAATATTTATTTACGCATTCTTGCACTATGTTTGAAAAACAGAATTTTTAAGGTTGACGGTTCAGAATAACATATTCGAAAACTTCAACATTTCCCTGTTAATGTGGTTAAATGTTAATACAAAAACTGTAATACCGGCTATCTTTCCTATCCTTATACCTTATTTATTTTAACAGATAATTAAAAATTATTTGACATTCTTTCGTATGAAGATGAAACTTCTCTGTGTACACAATAATAATTAATAACAGTTCTCTAGAAAACAATGCGAAGTTCAATTTTCTTTTTATAAAGGTCATCGCTCTTCTACCAAAACTTTGTTTTCTAGGTGCAACCTTTCCACAATTAAAGTTCCTGACAGAAACAGCGAGTTATGAGAAACTATTAAGGATCATCTGATGCTAATTGTCCGTCCAATACCCCTGCTATCCTTAGCTCCTTCCTCTCTCTGTGAATAAACTGCGAGTACGTCTACGATTATTACGCGTGGTCTTAAATAACACAACAAACCATCGCGTTACATTTTTTTGAGTTTAAAAATATTATAAATTATAAATTTCGAGCAAAAAACTGGAAAACCTTATATTAAGTTGACATTTATGTAAAATTAGGGTTTCGTGACCTTTACGATTACAATGAATGGAATGTGATATACGTACATAAAATAATTTGGGTTAAATTTAACCACACCACATTTTCTCCCCATATTACGGATTCAATAAACCGCAAATATCAGTAATAGCATATAAACACATAGAGAACCTCATCTAATTGTAACCGAATTCCGATATTACTCTTACAATATATCTATATTACAAACCAATTTGTGACCTCTAATTATTATTATCGCACATTTCATTGTTGATTAAGTTATGGAAGGGAATAAAAGAATATCTAAATCACTTACAGAAGGCGGGTTTCACATTTCTAATTTTCTTTCCTTTTCCGTCCAACTGAATCAACTAAAATTCGAACGTAATTCCGCCAAAAGCTGCAACCCTTATTAACATTGCTTTCCATGCGATATTACAATATCTATACAATTTTCTTTATGCTCATATAATTCAATGGTCCATTAAGGCTAACCCTTTTAAAATACCATTGCTTGATAGAATGGGATTTGGCGTTGTATATTCCTTATTATTATTCAAATTCGAGATTTTCTAAACTATTCGCCGTATACTGATTTTTAAGATTTTAATGCAGAAGCATACTCAAAAATAAATCATTAAGTGCTACGGAAAATTGCCTGACGTACTCTATCTTCACTTTCCGTATACAATTTTCCATTTAAAGAGAGTCCATTATTTTGGCATTTTGTAACCCATTTTAAAACAGCAGTACGCGTAACAGCATTGAGAACATTAAATTCTCTTCGTAACAAACAATTACGCTTATAACATTTTAGTTAAAACGTAATTTTTCAACATGGAATACCCTTTGTGGATCTCATCAAATATACATTTACAAACATACAAAAAGCCTTTAAGCCAATAGAGAAAATACAGCAATTGTTGCGAGTACAAATTGTTTACTTAAAAAGTAAGCTAAATGGTATTTCCTTTTTGAAATTCTATATGTATAAGAAACATGAATAAACATAAGGGTGAAAAATTCTGATGGGCATGCCTTCTAATGCTTATATTATTGTAATTAATTAGAATACTATAAAAGATAATTTATTGTGAAAGATAGTAATTTTTCCTTCAAATGAGGCGAGGTAAACGTAATGCATGTGTTTGAAAATCAAGCCCGAATATTGTTAAAAGCCATTATATTAGGAACAATATTCTTCATTCCCAAATATAAATTTTCATGATTTTGAACTTGTCCTATACTAAGCTTTTTTTTTCGTCGTCCGATGAAAATTTTTCATTTTCTGGACCTGATAGGTATTTTGAAGACATTGATTAGACAATGAATTTCGAAAGTTAGAATAAGTAAATATAATTTGTTTGTTGGTTCCTTTAATTTTATTTTCAGAATTAGAAAAATAATTCAAACTAATCTCGGAAACTATTACCTTTAGATATTTAACAAAAATCAAAGCTGACTTAAAAAGCAATTCATTCATGAAAAATATACAGGGTGTTCCATTTAAAATAGGTAATCGACTTTTGGCATTTCTTCTGTGGTCGTTAGAAAAAATTCAGTACGACCCTTTTGCAACAAATTTCTTTCAAAATCAACATATCGAGAAATAGAACGCTTTTTTATTTATGATAATCTCAAATGTTGTTGCTCCGCTGCCAATGATTCAATAGTTATGATTTTTTATTGATTGTTGAATTCGGCGACAATTTTTAAAAATCCTTTATTTTCTCCTAAATGAGTCGACTTAAGTAGGTGAAAGGCTAAACAAACTTGATCTAGAATCGAATATGGATTTCAAAAATCTATAGGGTGTTCCATTTAAAATAATCGAGTACGATCCTGCACAGACGAAACCGAGAGCAGTGCGGGCCTGAAAATATTTTTAGGTTGTAAACAAGGAACATCTGAATAAGACATGTCTCTTGACCTTTTGTCCTAAAATTAATATTAAAGGTACTATCGAAGAACGAAGCACAAGTGGGCAACTCTGTATACGTAAATGCTATATGTATATGCATACCAAATTTGAAAATAATAATAATAATATTGTCTTTATTTCGTGAAAATAAAAAATGAACAATTTAATTTCTAGTACAAGTTTACAGGGCGAAGTTCAGTACGACAAAAAAATATTTTGCCGTGTGCTCTACCACTTAACCCTGTATGCAAGAATGTACAGTGAAGGGAAACTTTGTGCACTTAACAAACATAATCAATGTTCAGTACTGTTAACCTGGTGCATAAAATAGTTATTCTTAATATTGAAATGTTAGAGCCCCTTTCATCATTTCGCATAATTTTCTTTTAAATTTAATCGGGGAGCGAGATTTTAAACTGTGAGGGAGATGGTTGTACATTTGAACGACATACTGTATGTGAAGGATCTTTTGAAGTATTCGGTTTTATGAAGAGATGGTGTGAGTAACCCTTTATATCGCAAGTTTAGTGTGTGAACATCCGTTCGGAACTTATTTTTTCGTACAGATACTTTCGGTACGTATTGTTAATAATACCGTGGAAAAGGGATGCAGCATGTAATCCCGTCGTTTGCGCATGTTCAACTACTTTAACTCAATCAGCTTATGGCTAGTTCTTTTATATTTCCTAATGCCTAACATCAAGCGCATACATGAATTTTGTATTTTTTGAATTCTGCTATTATCAACATTATCAAAGCATGGCCCATATATTGTGTCACAGTGATTGAACCTCGACAATACCAGCACATCGCAAAGAATAGTTATCGATTTTAAGTTTACAACATGCCTATTGTGAAAGAGCAACTTTAACATGCCTACTGCAAGGTTTTTTACAAAGGCTGTTAATACAATATTTTGGTTGTACATACTCGGAGAGATATTGGGTGTTGCTTGTAACCTTTCATTGTCTCTCCCGAATAGAATCGTTTGCGTTTTATTAGCATTAAGTTGTAGACCGCGCTGTTCCCAGATTTTTGAAATACGTGATATATCGTCATTTAATTCTTTGCAGGCGTTTTTGGCTTCGAATTGTGAAAAGGACAAGTAAATTTGGGCGTCATCGGCATAGAAATGTGATTTACAGGATCGCAGTATTGCCGGGAAAGTGGAAATGTATATCATAAATAATAATGGTCCCAGTACAGAGCCTTGCGGTACGCCTTTACTTACTAATAACTTATAATAATAATAATAATAATATATAATAATAATAATCCATTTAATAACTATCCATTTTGTAAAAGACTGTGACAAATCCTTGTACCCGTAGAAAACTTGAGCATTTTAATCGCTTTGCAGATTACGGAGATATTTTACCCTGTATAACATTTATGGTTTCGTTTCTCTTCTCTATAATCTTACAGTAAAGTACATTTCGTACAGAGTAAAGTACGAATTTTTTTAATTTATAATCTTGATTGATAAAGGAAGAAATTGTTCTAAAGAAATTTAAGAAAATTTAATCTCTAAAAGGATTCGTCCCCATTATTTGAAAAATGTTGCACAAACCTCAGTAAAATATCGGTAATTAATCAAATCTCAAAAAAGCTTAGTTTTGGAAAAGAGGCAATGTACAAATTGAAGGTTCGGCGTCAACAAGGTTACGCAAAGAACTTCGTACTGCAACACAATTTTCAAGAAAGTAACAGTTTTCAAAGATATTATAACGGGCGTTTTTGTTATGTGAAATATAATGGGAATTAGGATTTACGTTCAAAAGAAAATATTTCAATTGAAAAGACGGAAATTACTCTATTAAGAAACATTCTGATGTAGGTAGGAAGCTTTTTATTGCAATCATAAAACGTGAGTAAAAACAGATCGTGTAGCAAATAAAATACACACTCGTGAAAACTACAGGACAAGCCCTAATTGGGGGTTGTTTATATTATTGTCATTACGTAATATGCATATTGATCGTGACTGTGATATTGTTAACGATGTACTCTTAAATATTGAATAAAAAGAAGTGTGGTAAGCAATACATTAATTTATAATTATCATTACGATACGAATGGTGACGTCTATATTAATTATATTGTCGAATGGTTTCATAGTAAAACATATTAGAAGAGATTTTATTAAAATTAGAAGTCTTGGAAGAGGTATTTTAAGAGATTACCTCCAAATTATTAATCCAAAAATCAAAAGGGCTTTCCATGAGGTATAATTGAAATTTTTTTATTTTTCTGTATCAAGCTTTTTATATCAGTTCTCGATGAAATAATAAGGTTTAAATAATGTATCAAATTTTCTCTGAAAGAATGATCAGTGAGAGGAGCTAACATTTTCCTCCATAGTTGTACCTCAAATTTAAGAGAAGTTAGATTTTGTATTTACACATTAAAATAAATGTTAACTGTGAATTATTTAGTGATTAAGGTTGTAGTTTGAAGGGAACAAATTTTACTCATTATAAGCTTTCGGGTCTATTAAACAGAGCGGTAACTCCTACTTTCTGTGGAGATCGTAGAATAGCAAGTAATTAATAACAATTCCGATGATAATACATCAATAGCCGCTTTTGATAATAAGTATGTATATTGCATCTGGTACTGGTAATTAAATTCGTTATACGATTTCAAATCAGTTATCGACACTAAAATAGAAAATGGATTGTTAGTAGGTTGTTAGACTTCTCGATGATAAGTAGTTTCGAAAAAGGGAAGAGGTCAACAGTAGTTACGTTGACGAACGGCAAAAGTCCTTTTACTAACCACGTTCATACTAATCTCGGTGAACTTTCAAAGAGAAAGCCCCAAGATAAACAATGTCACATAAAAACTATTACACCGTAAACAAGTCAACTGTTTTCTCCAAATGACTATCCAGTTTTTCCATTCAAAACATGTTTCCATAGAAACGGACGCTATATTTACGAAACCGAGAAGACTAAACAGAAGATATAACATTTCAACTTTGAAATAAAAGAAAAATAAGATTACATTACAGAAAAGGTTAAATGTATAGGGTTTAATGACGTCACAACTGAAATTTCAAAACCATACTTAAATTTTTGAGAAGCGAAGGGTGTTAAAAAACTAATAAGCGATACTGTTGAAGGTATAATGAAATTAGAGATGCTACCACCTACCTCTCACGTCCCGTTCACCATTACCTGTTTATAAGAAATATAATTCTTAAAACGTTATTTGCTCCAAGGAACAAATGAATTCCCGCCCCCGTCCCTCATGTCTCTTAATTACTTATCAAAACGGGGTGCAATACAAATAGGTACAGTACATGAACCCATGTGGCTGTTTTAAATGTAATCGAATTCATTATTTATTAGACACTATACATTTCTCATATGGCACTTTAACCTTTTAAAATACCCACGCTCCGCCGCCGTTGTGGCAGGATGATGTAAACATGAAATTCATTTTGTATAAAATTACTAAAAATCTCTGTCTTTCGGCAATTTATATTTATTACGCTGACATATTATGTTTCTGCTCAAATACTTTTCGCCATTTTCAAAGCCTCCAACTGTCATGACTCTTTGGTATAAATAACTTTTATTTAATGTTATCTTTTAAACCGACTAACTTAACAACAAAGGATGCAAAGCATTCCTTGACTACTTCGTTTAAATAACTCAAAGACGGATCGATGATAGCTTTATGAATTTCTAATTGTTCTAAGGTAATTAGGTTTCACAATTTGTCCTCATTATGTAAAACTTTAGCGTTTTTCTTAGTTCCAATATATGTGAAGCAAAGTTTAGGTGCAGTTTAATAAATTATTAGATTTTATGGCTCTCAGATGTTCTTTGGTTCTATCCCTTATGCTGCGGGTCATCATACCTATGTACACCTTATTACATTCACTACATTCTAATTTGTACACCCCAGGCTTCATTAGTGAAGAGTATTGTGGCCAAGATTATTAGGGAAATTGCACGGTACGCTGAGTTCGACCAAACGTTTTAAATTCATTTTGGATGAATTCTGAAAGGAAACCTAAGCAGGGATTAGAACCTGAGTAAGTCTTGTGTTCTTCATCAGTTGGTATTGGGCCGGTGGAGTTCAAGATGTTGTGTAAGTACCTTTTTGTCAATAATAATCTTTGTTACCAGTTTCTCGCTAAAACGATGACTCTTGGCGATACTTTTTATTATCGTGCACGCTTCATAGAATGTATCTGACGCCATTGGAATGTTTATATCTCTGTTAATATGTGACCAGCAGCACAAAATTAATAGAAATTTTAGAATGAAAACCCGATTTATATTGTACCAATATAAATTTACCTCTTCCTTCAACTTATTACAAGTAAATTTAACAATATAGTCTCAATTATAAACAGATTTTCATTGAAATGATTTCGTTAGTCTTAGTAGTCTATTCCATTATACATGTAAGCCAAAGTTATAATAATGTGTAAGTGCATTCCGCCGGAAGCAATCCTTTGTCATAAACTTGGACCCCAAATTAGACACTAACATACATTTTGATATCTCATTCCAGTTACCCAACCATTATAAACTGTTAAGTTTACGCATCTTCAACCAAAAGCCTGTACTTTCGTGCCTATCAAAATAATATACAAAGCTTCTCGTATGATGCATATCAAAAGTTTATTAAACTTTCATTATAGGTATAGGTAAGTAAACAAGGTAAGTACAGTTAATGTCATATCACACTGTTATGAAAGTAACATTTGCCGATTAAAAATTGAATTTTCAAAAGTGGCCTAAGTAAAAACATACAAAGAAAGCTTAATTTCTTGATAAAATTTATGCTACTTAGAGTATCGAGACAAAGAGGAATTAAAATTAAAGTGAACCGATATTAGAATTAGATATTTGCCAGCGATTGTCGGACAATTGTATTTTTTTTTAAGCTAATGTTGCAGTCAAATAACGGAAAATCCATTTGTTTGCTAACATTGTTCTGCTTTCAAAGAATATAAATAGATACTTTAGACGCCTGGTGAGACAGTTGTATGCATGTTTACCAATTACTCCATTTTATGGGGCCAATCAATATTGAGTATGTTGGCCGTTTAATTCATTTGTTAATCGCACTTTAATCTGTGTTCAATGAGTACAAGCAAGAGTCACCTGAACAAAAAGTTGTATAGCTAATTTAAAATGACATTGAAGCTCTTAAAAGCAATCACTTGTGATCATATCTGACTTTGTTGGAATTTTGTTTTGTGGAACTGGGTATATACAGGGTGGGGCAAACCTCTATCGTAGTTCTATAACTCTTATTGTATAAAAGTTACAGATTTATTTGAAAGGTCAAAAAAAAATTGTGGTCAAAAGCAAGTATTTTAAAATTTTAAAAGTGGAGAAACGATTTATAGTCCAGTCATTTTAAACATGAACATTGCAAAAAATCCTATATTAGGTTTGACTTTTTTATGTTGTTAGGTTCAGTCCCAGTAGTAAATACTCAATTTTGCAACTTCGAAAAACTTGTGGAAACTGGGGGGGGCGCCAAAAACCGCGATTTTTTCGGACTTTTTTCAGTTTTAGCCTCGTAGCTCAAAAACTACGAGTTATAGTGCAAAGAATACGATTATCTTTTTTAAACTAGACTAAATTTGCTACAATTTGAGCCTAACCGGAAGTCTGTAAGTATAATAGTTTCTGAGATACAGCTCTTCAAAAATAGGCAATTTTTCCCAAAATCTTTTTTCAACGTATCATCCATGTTTCGAGCGAGATATTGCCATAACGACGTGCCCTACGACTCTTGTCACGGAGAAAAAAATTGTAGTACATTTTATCACCTTTTATTTAAGCATAGATGCATTCCTGTGGGCCTAACAGTTCTCGAGAAAAAGACGGAAAACCGGAAAACAGTGAAATCCTCCACATATGTATAGGTATGTAATAGCATTAGTATGATTAGAAGACATTTTGTGATTATTCTTATTTAGCCTAGCGAACGAACGCTCAAAAAGGGCTTGTAGACAGACTTTTTGATCCTAATGATTTGATTTCTAAGATGTGTTTGGAGGTGTTTGGTGCTAATTATACGAAAAGTCCCCGGCCCTACCGTATGAGCTAATTCCGTAGCGTAACAAAATTTGCGGATTTGTTAAGTTTTCCCTTTGTATCTCTTGAATATCGTAGTGGGAAATGGCCAATTATAAAATAAAAGCTGTCTTGAGCAAATACTTTTGTTCTTTTCGTCAAACATTAACCCTATCATAAATGTATTTAGAAAAGACTAGAGACCATTAAACATGGTGGCGATAAGACTGAAATTGTTTGGCTAAGGATGCAGGTAATCTGTATTTAATACTCACATATCAGATTTAGCTCCAAACCTCCCACAAAATTAGTTGTTCTCTAGTGCCCTCTATTCCATCTTGAACTCAACGTTTTTTTTAAATAACTATAACATCTAATCTATTTGAGATAAAATATTAAACGGTATATGTATTTTATAGGAAATTTTATGGTCTACAACTTTTATTTCAGCAGTTTTTGCTATAAACCCAATACTTTAGGAGCTAGGACACAATATTTGCCGAAAAACGTCGTGTAAAAGCGATTTTCAAAAAAAATGACAATTCTTGACAGCGAATATCTCTTCAACGGATAGAGATAGAGAAAAAACGCATAGAAGCAAACTTGTAG
Source organism: Pyrocoelia pectoralis (assembly GCA_036250285.1). Lineage (NCBI taxonomy): Eukaryota > Metazoa > Arthropoda > Insecta > Coleoptera > Lampyridae > Pyrocoelia > Pyrocoelia pectoralis. The sequence continues at coordinate 15,592,098 of CM070075.1, forward strand.
AAAATTTAATCAGCTTTTTTTTATAATTGGCCATTTCCCACTACGATGGCCTGTTCAAGAGATGTAAACGGAAAACCAAACAAATCCGCACATTTTGTTACGCTACTTTTCGTATAATCATCACCAAACACATCCCAGAAATAAAATCTTTAGGATCAAAAAGTCTGTCTACTAGCCCTTTTTGAGCGTTCGTTCGCTAGGCTAAATAAGAATAATCAGAAAATGTCTTCTAATCATATTAATGCTATTACATATATTATGTGGAGTCGTAGCGATTTCACTGTTTTCCGGTTTTCCGTCTTTTTCTCGAGAACTGTTAGGCCTACCGGAATGCATCTATGCTTAAATAAAAGGGGATAAAATGTCCTACAATTTTTTCCTCCATGACAACGGTCGTAGGGCACGTCGTTGTGGCAATATCTGGCTCGAATCATGGATGATACGTTAAAAACAGATTTAGGGAAAATGTCTATTTTTGAAGAGCTGTATCTCGGAAACTATTATACTTCCGCTTTTTAGGGAAAATGTCTATTTTTGAAGAGCTGTATCTCGGAAACTATTATACTTCCGCTTAGGCTCAAATTGTAGCAAATTTAGTCTAGTTAGATAATCATATTCATATTCTTTGGACTACAACTCATAGTTTTTGATCTACGAGGCTAAAACTGAAAAAAGTCCGAAAAAATCGCAGTTTTTGGTGCCCCCCCCAGTTTCCACAAGTTTTTCGAAGTTGCAAAATCGAGTATTTACTACTGGGACCGAACCTAACACCATGAAAAAAGCAAACCTAACATAGGATTTTTTGCAATGTTTGTATATTTTTGTGTTTAAATTGACTGTACTATTACTTTTTTTCAAATGAAATGACCTAACTCTTTTTACATTTTTAGAACCTCTATAGTCACTGTTATATTTCCCTTAAATTATTTTTTTTACTCTTCTACCCGTTACCGAGGGATTTAATGGTGGAATTTTGAAATTTACAAATTTAGAAAGTTAAAGGATTCAACTGTTTTTTTGGCAAAGTTAGAATTTTTATTATGTGTATTAAGTAAATTTAAATTCACAACTTTTTCAACGACCTTTTTTCGGTTTTTTAAAATGGATCACCCTCTTCAACTTTTCTATTAATTTTGCTATACCTAACTTTCGTCGTTTACTGGTAAATTAAGATAAAACATTTTTTTCAATCCATCCAAAACAATAGAGGGCGACATTTAAACTTACTGTAGAGTGGGTGCCGAGAAACGTTCGGTTTACACAGTTGATTTTAAAGTGTCTATTTTATAATTTAAATTTTACATAAGATGCTCAAAATGGTGACCATTTTCCCTAATGCACAAATTTATTCTTTTATTGAATGATTGACTAATATTTCTAAGCATCTCTGATGTAATAGACCTGCATACCTGCACTATTCTTTTCTTCGTATCTTCTGGTGTTTTAGGCGGCGTTGGATAAACTAGATTTTTAATACCTATAACCTCATTTTAAAAAATCGGCTAGTTTGTTAAAGCAGGTGATGGAGCGGGTCATTTTCTTGGACCACTCCGACCAATCCATCTATTAGAAAAGTGTTCATTTAACTCAAGTTACCTATCTACCACCTCTCGTAAATAGTGCGCCCCGGCTTCCCCCAAAACAATAATGATGGCAACTAATTCATTGTTATTGAAATTCATTGCGAATAAGAATATCTTCAGCTACAGATAAATCTGAAATTGATAACGTCGAACAAAAACTGTTTCGACAAATTATTAAGTCCCGGGGGCTTGATTGAATATTGACTTTTGATAAAAACTATGTAGACGTAATTAAACGTTCTGTAAAAAATGTCTTTTTTAAATTTACCAGTAAACGACGAAAGATAGGTGTATAGCATAGTTAATAGGAAAGTTGAAGAGAATGCAATTGATCATCGATTGGGGAACAAGTATACCGGGTATAAAAAACCGAAACAAATTCGTTGGATGTAAGGTAAGGAAAATTTATATTTTAAATAAAAAGGATTACAAGAAGAATCCTACCAAAAATATTAAAATTTTACCAACAGAGGGGGGTGCCAGCGGGTATGGGCAGCAACTATCCCTCTCTTTGCATCACAAACATGTCCCCTCTCCAAGAGGAAACGCATATAAGGAGAAACGCACGCGTTTCTGCTAATTCCGTTTTAGAACTCCTTTTTAAAACTCCGTTTATAACTCCGTTTAGAATTCCGTTTCCCTAGTCTGAATCCGATCCTGACTTAAACTGTTGTGTAATATAATTCCTGATTTGTTAATTTCATTTTTGCAATCCTGTTAATTTAAATACCATTAATTTCCGAGATATCCTGTTTAATTTAGTTTTCCTACCTTTTATTAGAGATCCTGTTTATTTTGTTTTATTTAATTTAATCAAGCATTAACCATAACCTGAAATTTAGATTCATAACTAATCCAATCACGGTCACCCTACTTTTCCTGGGGGTCAGTTATCGAGTGGTTAGCCGGGTAGTAGTAAGTGGTGTGCGACGGGATATTTCCGAGTCCAGTAGTGTCAACTCTGGTTGGGAAGTATCTGGTCCGAATAAAACGTTCCTAGAGCACAGACGTTCAGACTCTGGTTAGAGGGGTGTTTTATTCAGGGGATTGGAAGCATCCTGTGGGGACCAGCAAGCGTGTCAACGCATTGTGTAGTCCTTGGGGCATGCTCCAGCTATCGGCTAATTACACTTGGGTACCTGATAACGCAGGGAATTAGAGGCCTGTTGGTGGGTTCCTGCGGTTAAATTATTCAGTTGATTCCTTATGTACCTGTAAAAATACCTCGTGTGTAAAATAAACCCCCTTAAGAAATTATAACCTAGTTTCCGCCGCGTCACAACAATCAATACAATTGACCCGTCCGAATCCGAATTAACCTGATCCTGTGCCTGAAATAAATCCGCTACCATTAATTGGTTGCACAGAGTACTTACCGAATAGAAACAGTTAAGGGTAACGTGTAATAATTAATTAGTTTGTTTTTTATAGACAGCATTAGAACCGATTGACCCGAAGGAAGCAGCAACGCAACCCCCCAGTGGTGCGAATCCAAAAATTGTAGTCGCGAGTCAACCCAGAGAGGGCAGCAATTTAAATATTTTGTAAATATAAATAGGGAAATTGTAGTGTAAATAAATTACAAGGTTTATACGGTTTAATTCCAATATCCTGGTCTCTGACTGATAGCTACCCAGGGGAAGGTGTTCCCAACTACCCTACAGTACAAATAAGGGGTAGAGAACCAATGAGAAACCTGGCATGGATAAATTGTAAGTTTAAAATTATTTTTTGACCACCCTATTCAATACAAAAATTGAAAACTTAGTAAAAAAAAGTTGTGTCCTTTAGCTTTGTAAATTGGTAAATTTCAAAATTCCAGCATTAAATGTCCCTTGTTGTCTAACATGTTTACTCTAAGTGACAACATACACCTACGAGGAAATGTGTTCACACTAACTCATTAGCGTTTTCTATGCCAGTGTCGCCAAAATTTCTTTGCGCTTCGAGTGACGAATACATGGAACTCTTTTTCTAATGATATTGTTAACGCTAGGTCAATTAGACACTCAAACGGTATCTAAATGCATGTATTTAACCATTAATTAGTTGCCCTATTATTTATTTTTTACAAATTTTATCTTACACGATGCCCTAAAAAATCAAGTTTCTAACATGCATTGCATTGTAATTCAATTAGAAATTTATGAGTAGGTATCCTTCTTCTTTTCCCTTATGTTATTTTGTATAATTTGTAACACGTACTAATGTAATTTTTATTTTTGTTTTTTGCACTGTACTAAAATATAGGCTTTGGTGCGAGATAAACGGCTCTCGCTTGTTCATAATAATAATAATAATAATAAATCTGAGGCGGTGGTGAATTCTTGAAAAGGGGTATGATTTTTCGATATCTGCCGAAAAAAATAATTTCCTCCGCAACGAGTGGAAGAATAAAAAAAAATTTAAGGGCAATATAACAGTGACTACGGAGGTTCTTAAATGTAAAAAAAATTTCATTTGAAAAAAGTAAGTCGTTTGTCTAGTACCTTAGTGTTGGACCACTCTGTGTATATGAAAATAATTTTAAAATATTTGCTTTTGACCACCAAATAAATCTGTAAGTATTATACAATAAGAGTTATAGAACAACGACAGAGGTTTGCCCCACCCTATATTATGTATTAATCATTTTGTAGTGATGAATCGAATATAATTAAGTGGTTTATTTATAGTAGGAAATTGTTTTAGACGCTTATTGAACATCCATTTCTTTGGAGTAAAGTTATATCGTTCTCATACGTGCTGTAAAGTTATAGGCAGTTGAGTCAATATTATGAAAACTTTATTTTTATTGGCAAAGTGCATGATACTATAACTTATCATGGGCAAAGTGTACATATTCGACAACGTTTGTTTTTTTCGTCAATGTGATAATTATATATGAATGAAATGTACTGCCATCAATTTTCTAATAGGGAGTTATGAATGGAAGGGAGACCATCGAAATTTTGTTAGGGCATTATCGACGTTATTACTGTTAATTTTAATGTACACCATTTCGAAACGTAACCGTTTTTTTTTTCGGTGTTATAATTGAACGAATGTTTGTTTTTTGATGAAATTCAATTGAATATCTTTTCTCCATGACTATGTAAGAATGCACAAATTCTTTTTACATATTTAGCTAAAGAATGACATAAATTCTTCACACCAGTGAAGAATGAAAAAGAATTCACTCTCGTTAGCCAATCACATTCTATGATTATCAGAAATCACGCTAAAATGAATAAATCAAATCGTCTCTTTTAAAACGTCAAATAAATAACTACGAAAATCGCTTCTGACAGCGCGTCATTTGAAATGTCAAAATAATCATATATTCATAATTTTACGTATATATTTTTTTTTATGCATAGTCGTGGAGAAAGTATGGTCTTTTACTTGTGTAGAATGGCTATTATTCACTTCATCCGCGTGAATAATAGCCACCATTCTACACTCGTTAAAGAATATACTATTATTTGATTTTGTCTTAAAAAAACGAATTTTGTTGTTTTCCTCTACTTCTACGATACCTAAACAAAAATTACACGAGATCATATATGGGACATCTTAGCCGAGTGGTTCGAAGCTCACAACAAGGGGGTAGAATAGGTAAATTCAAATAATAAGACACAAAGCCTCCCCTTATATAGTTTAATGGACAATTTTATTTCGTTGGGAAATGTTATAACGAAGGATGAAGAAATTTGTTTTATATTTTTTAAGATGAGGTGCAAAGCACTTGATACATGAGCCAATGCAAGGCTCACAAAATAAAATTTGACAGTAAATAAAGGAATACTAGGGTTTATTTAAAAACCAAGCCGATTATGGCGATCATCAAAACATTTAAAAATATGAATTCGTTCTGTGTGTATATTTAGCTTTTTTGTGTTAAAAAATTTTAAAATTCTGACTTCAGATTCAGGGCATCGACAAGTAAGCTTAGAGTTTGATATCGCCCGCCGTAACTCTTCAGGAACACCTTCAAAATGGCGTCTGACAATATGAAAATTTTATTACCCGAACATATCAATTTTATGTGTTTTTAACGCTGAGTACGAATATCCAAATTAAATGTTGATATCTCTTTTTGACTCGATTCATGTCTGATAAAAAGGTCGAATACCTGCACGTCACATTTATACAGTGTGACTCAGTTAGATTGGAAACACACATGTAAAATCTGAACTTATTTACCGATTTTAACCACTTTTTTTAAAATGTCAAATAATAAAACATCTACTTTAAATGTTTATTCCAATTTTTAGGGCATACTACGATACTTTTTCGTACTCGGAATGGAGAATTGTTATTAGCGATTTGTTTATAAAAAAACCTACGCCACTGGATTCAGAATCCTTCCAAATAGCTATCACCAATATTTTACAAAAATATATTTATTAATAACAAAGTTATGACAACTTAAATTGCGAAAACTTCCTAAGCTAACAGTTACAAAAGAACAGCCTGTATCAATGGAAATTATGTTAATAATTCTTTGACTAAATTATCAGTGGAGAAAAAAATATTTAAAGTAAAGTAATATTTAATAAAAAATCTATCATAACTGTCAAACAGTAACATAATTTCCATGGTAAGTAAGATTTAAATAGAAATATTAGGTCTTATTATTTACTCAATTGCGCGTAGCGTTAAATATTATTCCGTTACTTATGATTCTGTTACAGTGATGTATTCAGAAGAAGGTAGTAGCTTAAGAATGGAAAAAACATTTCACATACTCGTTTGATGAGTGCGTAAAAAATTGTATTAACCACAATGGAAAATACGTACATATATCGAAAAAACAACGATTTGCAAAATTTTAGATTTTTGTCATGTGGTTTGCAGAAACATTTCCAATGGCCCACAAGTTGGCTGAGAGTTTGAAAGAACAGAAAACACGGCGTTTTAACCGCGAGCAGTTTTTCTCAGAAATTAAGAATAAGAAAGTTTTTATTGTTATATACTCGTGGGATAAATTTAACATTAATTAAATTATTTGATAAAATCTACTTTTCGAATTGTTTGCAAAGAAAATTGACTTATTTCATTTTATTTGTGGAACTTCCTAGAAGCGTTAATTTCTTTATTCAGTATGCAACAAAATTTCAATTAAGTAAATGGCGTTCCATATTTTTTACCCTTATTAATATGTTACCTAAATGTCGGTACTTTGTTTCCAGAATGTACACGGATAAAAACGGAAAATTTTGAATTTTCCAAATTTGGACCGTGTAATCTCTAGAAATGCAGCAGGAATTATATAAACTTCTGGAAATTTAAGCCTCAACAGCTTGATTCGAGACATCTCAATCTCCTCATAAATTCAAGGAGAACAGGTGGTACTAGACGAAACATTTTAAAGACAAAATCTCAAAAATCTCTTTTTAGTCAAGGAAATACTGTACATATTTGTGAAATCATTTATAAGTAACCATTAGTCGTTTCCCAAACTCCCTTCCTTTTCTGGCTGATACTTTGAATTTTTGCCAAAAATTTTAATCATATTTGATTATTATGTCGCAATATCATAATGAAAAATACCTACTGCTTAGGGACGAGTTTTTTGTATCACGTTCTACGTCAAACAAGTGTCGTGTACGTACATCACTTTACTGCCAAATACGATATAATTTGCGTATAAATACGGGCTCTACAATAACGCATTTTAAAACGTAGTCAAATTAATATTTACATACATTATGCAAACGGCCAAATGTAAACACTGTATAAACGATGGCGAGTATTACAGTAATAATTGAAAAGTTAATTTGCCCCTTATTTCTAAAATCCCTGCACTAAAATGAATTTTTCCGAAGCGGTTAAGATAATTGGTTATTATTTAACGACTTTCAATTTAAACCTGCTTCGCGTATTAAAAGAAACTCCCACTAAAAGCAAATGGAATCGATAATTACCTGAAAGCCTTTTCATTAAATTAAATTTTACTATAGAATATTATCTTTCAATTTATGTTGTAGACGCCTTGTTAATCTTTACCTTAAGCAAAATGGAAATATTTTCGAGAGATCGATTGGTACGAACCTAAGTGAATTTTACGTAAATTCTGTGATGAAATTTCTGATAGTAACATTAGTAACACTTATAAATACAGGCGAAAATACCGCCGTAATGTGTTGTTAACTTTTTACTTTCCAGTACTAATTGCGCAAACAAATATTCTGTTTTAATCATATCTTAATTCTCGATGTATTGTAATAGTAACGTAACTTAGGACGATGGTATAGACCTAAACCAACACCTTATTTTGGTTAGTATACATGCCATTTACAGAAATAATTAAGATAACTGCTGATATACGAAACTTAATAAACTTAATTAATTAACGGTGTTTCCAAGCCCAACTTTTAGAACGACTGCATTACTATTATGTCATTATTAAATGCTCATTTTTATGCTCATGTTTTACTCCTTGCGTTAATTCACTTTAAGTTGATTCCCTGTGAGATCCGTTTAAATACAACTTCGCTTAATTATATCAGTGTTGAAAATATACTGAGTAGCATAGAAATTGCAACACCAAGAAGGGGTTAGAATTTCTGGATGAAATTTGGTAGGAATATTCACCTATGTTATAGTAATAAATGATCAAAAGGGAGGAAAATCTGTATTAGTTAAGTAAGCAAAATTTTATAATGATTGTTAATATGTAATATGTGGTGCGGCCTCCCTGATTTACACATTCATTTACACGCCCCGTGGCATTGATTGAATAATAATTCCAAACCCTTCTTGGTGTTACATATTCCTATGTTACTCGGTATATATAATAATAATAATAATAATAATAATAATAATAATAATAATAATAATATATACTTAAAACACAACTACACGGTAGAAACACTGTCAAAGCTATTAACACATACGCTACACCGGCCCTTACTTATTCCTTTGGAATAATAAAGTGGACCAATACAGATTTAGAACAGGTACAGCGAAACACACGTACATTACTCACTAAACACCGAATACATCATCCACACGCCTCAACAGTAAGACTATACCTTCCTCGTTCACGAGGAGGTAGAGGCTTAACAGACATAGCCCTGTTACACCAAACACAAATACACAAACTACGAGAGTACTTTTATAACAAATCACACATTTCAGCGCTACACAAAACAGTCACACTTGCAGACAAATCTTACACACCCTTAAATATGAGTAATAGAAACATCACACCACCAATGAGTAGAGATACGTACATCACACATAACATACAAACTTGGACACAAAAGACTTTACACGGACGATATCCACATGAGATTAACGAAGACTGTGTTGATATTATAGCAACGCATGCTTGGTTAACCAAATGTGATATTTTCCCAGAGTCAGAGGGTTTCATGTTTGCCATACAAGATCAGGTCATTTACACACGAAATTACAGAAAACACATAATTAAAGATAGGACAATTACACATGATCTTTGTAGACAATGTTCGCAAAGACCAGAAACTATACAACACATTATATCAGCATGTACACGTCTAGCACAAACAGAATACAAACACAGACACGATCAGGTAGCTAAGATAATACACCAAAAACTCGCCACAAAACATAACCTTTCTACTGATAACACACCCTATTACAAATATACACCGCAAGTTGTACTTGAAAACACCACACACAAACTATATTGGGATAGGACACTACTCACAGATAAAACTGTATATAACAATAGGCCAGATATAACACTTATAGATAAAACACAAAAAATCATATACATAATAGATATTGCCGTTCCCAACACAAACAATTTAGCCAATACACACGCAGAGAAACATCGCAAATACACTGATATAGCTCAGGAACTTAAAGCGCAATGGAGAATGGGAACTGCTCTTACAGTACCCATTGTTCTTAGTGCAACCGGAGTTATACCAAAAACAATACATCACAGTTTGCACATTTTAGGGTTAGATAAGAACATATACATACAATTACAAAAGGCAGTCATTATCAACACTTGCCACATAGTTAGAAAATTTCTAAACATAACGGAAGATACCGCACATCACTCAGAACCACATCACACACTTTCAACTAATATCATTCAAACACAAAATGAAACACAACACTCAATCCTCCCTTCACAAATTGAAACTCTGTTGCATACACAACATAACATTATAGAAAGTCCATTACCAACACACAACACTTCAACAATCGCTCATGTAACACCTCTGACTCGTTCTCATGCACTCAAACGTAATCACACAATATACTCACAGTATCAGAATTCGCAATTAACACAAAACACAAACAACACATTACCCACTCGAGTGCAACCTATGCGTCGAGCTAAACAACAAAAAACGCTTACACAATAACCATAACACTTTTTCAAAACATACATATTATGTTCATTTTTTTCTTTTCTATAAAAAGTCACTAAGTCACGAATAAGTGACGCCAACGGAGAAGCCTAGGAATATAGGGTCTCTTTTTGTTATTGATGCGCGACGCTGCGTTCATGTTAATTAATGCCTTCGCGGAAAGAGGGTCGACGGGACGTGGCTTTTACAAATTGGGATCAAATACACCGAGGCTTCTCAAACAAATACATTCTCTAAAATGTGATCAGCGTTGGTTTTATCAACGTCATTTAATTTAATGAACATAATATGTGTATAGTATTTAGTATGTTCACTTTTTAACAGCAACTTCAAATTTATATTGTATAGATATTATGTATTAGTAGGACTAATCGTTACTTGATTTCGATCCGTGCGATTACTGATTAGTTAACCAGGCTTGGCCTGAGTATCAATAACAATCGAAGTACATAATAATAATTAATTTAATTTAATTTCACTTATAAATTAATAGTAGATAATATAATATAATATAATTTTATTTAATTTTAAGATTCTTTAAAAATGAATTTGTGGTTGGATGTTGTCCCCCATAAATTTAATTACTGTAAGTACCACTATGTAAGTGTGAATCAATAAATAATAATAATAATAATCAATCCAAGTTAAGTATAGAAGAATGGAAAAGGTAGAAAGGTTACAAGAGATTGGAAGGATTTTCAAGAAAGGTGACGCCACTGTTGATGTAGTTGGAAAGTAGGGCAGCAACTCGTTGCATCACCCTATATTATGACAGTTGTAACCAATCATTAAACAACTTTTGAAAAAAGTATTCAGTTTGCCATTCTGCCACCTACTGAGGAAGCTGCACGTCAGAGTTCGTTTCGAGCATATTTACAAAATCAACAATGTATGAGTCATGTTAATCAACTTATATTAAGTTTGGAAAACGTCTAAATTCGGCCTTTTGTTATGAATAACGACTGCAACAGCAGCGTCACAAGCACTACACAGCTCGCTTTCCTGCACTTATGCCAAAGTTTGCTAATTCAAATGATACTGGTTCGGCTACACATCTTACAAACTGTGATCCAATTGTACCTTCTATACGGGTTGGTAATAAATATTTTCTCCTCTTCTAAATCCCCAATGTATAGGATTTAGAGGAGGAGAAAATATTTCTTACCAACCCGTATAGAAAGGTTCAGTTGCGGAGATATCAAAGAGGCGGGGTGGTGATAGGGAGGATAAAAGTGTGTGTGTTGGCATATGCGGATGACGTAGTAGTAATGGCGGACAGTGAGGAAGAGATGGGGGGATTAATTGGAGTAATGAAGGCATATTTAGAGAGGAAGGGTTTGAGCGCGAACGTCAAAAAGACAAAGGTGATATTTCATAAGAGAAGAGGGAGGAGTGTAAAGAAAAAGGAGTGGTGAGGGAAAGACGTGATAGAAAGTGTGGATGAGTAGAAATATCTAGGGTATGTTTTACGGTACGATAACAAGGATGTGGCGCACATCAGGGAACTGGCAAATAAGGGAAATAAACTAGTGGGGAAAGTGTGGGGAGTGGGGGAAAGAGTGTTTGGGAAGGATATGGAGAAGTGAAGATGGATTTTTGAGATAAAGAGTGTGATGGGGTACGGAGCGGTGATATGGGGATGGAAGGAGTGGAAGAAAATGGAAAAAATACAGGAAAAGTACTGGAGATGGACGTTAGGGTTGGATAAAGAAACACCAAGGTATATCGTGGAGGAGGAGACGAAAGTGAAAAAGATAAGAATCCAGGGAGGAAAAGGAGCAGTGAAATATGAGGAGGTCATCAGGAAAAGGGAGGAAATTATTGGGGTAAATGAGCGTATGAGAAAGATAAGAAAAGAACGAATAAGGTATGGGCACTAGGAGAGGAGGTTGTTTTATGCGAGAGTGGGATATGCGAGGGAGGAGATAGAAAGGAGAAGAGAGGAAGGAAGGGATATGATAGTGGAATTAGTAACAAGAGATAAAGATGTCCAAGACCGGGAAAGGAGAACGAGAATGGGAGAGGGAAGGTATAATGAGGGATATATGGAGGTAATGGTGGAAGGCAAGGCCAATTATTTATTGGGTGACATGGGGTTAAATGAGAAAAGAATGGTCGAGGCAAACGAAAACAGATACTGGTGGGAGGATGAGAAAAGGGTGTGTAGAATGTGTGGAGAAGGGAGGGAAAATTTATGGCATATGATGAGGGAATGTGAGGAGCTAAGGGAAGATAAAAGAGAAAGAAACGTGATTTTGGGAGTGAAGGGGGAAGGTGTGGAGTGGAAGAAGGGGGTGCTGGAGAGAAGGGAAACGGTAGAGAGAAGGGGGCAAGAGTAGGAAGTTTTTATTTTTTGTAAATGTACGTAGTTTTTTAGGAGAATAAGAATCTTTTGATTAAAATGTAAATTTATGACAAAATAAAGTAACAGTATAACCAAAGAACGTAATATATTTCTTTGCTATAACTATGGCAGTGAAGTGAAGTAAATGAAGGAAACAAGAAAAGACATTTTCAAGGATTCCCATGTAATGCCATCCATAACCAATGTCTCAGCACGTCAGGTTATTTTAAATACAGATTTAGCAGTGAAATTACTTGTTATTTGGATGAATATGACCAGTGCCGGATTTAACACTAGGCCGACTAGGCCGCGGCCTAGGGCCGCAAGAAAAAGGGGGCCGCAGCGTTTTCTAAAAAAAAACATTTTTTTAGTAAAAAAATTGAATTTTTATTTTCTAAAATTAATAATTACCGCAACTGTAAATCGAATACATTACTTTTGTATATAAACAATACAATCTAATTAAAATAACCAACGTACATATCAAAAATAAATATTAACGCTTGCCAGGGTATAGAAGGCTTTTAACGTGAGATTGAAATAAGGTACATTTCAATTTTCCACCTAAGGGGCGGCCGGCGCGGGGGCCGCTCGGGTTAATTTGGCCTAGGGCCGCAAGTACCCTAAATCCGGCACTGAATATGACGTATAGACTGATTTCCACAAATTTGAAATAATTTACATACATATTATGTTTTAAAAAAATATTTAAAACATGGTTAACTTTATGGTTACGCGCTTATAACTTTCCCCAGGCCATAAAACTTATTACACGGCCGTATTCCTAATAAAATTAGCTATAAACTGACATACTACTACAAGTAGGATAATGTCCTTTAACATTTTCAAATAAGGGAGAGTTAGGAGGCTTCTCATAGCTATCAAATAGTGTCCTGCTATCACTGAAAGTTATTGTGGCATGACAATTAATTTGTATTTCTTTTATCATCTTAAACAATTTGGAATCAATACTTTTTAATTATAGCAGGTACTTGTTGACATAATGGCTGCCATTGTTTTCTTCTGTCTGCAAATATTTAGAAATTCTACTAGTATATAATATATAGCATTAAATATTCTATCTACTATCTTTAAAGCTTAATGCGTTGTGGAATTATGCCTAAATAATATTGAGTGGATATGAAGGGGAGAACACGCGAGAGAAACGTAATAGAATAATACAAATTAGGTCTACGACGGTGGAAGCAATGAAACTGTGCGAACGTATTTCACCAAAGTCTGTTACAATCAGCGTTTTAAGTTCAAGATCAATGAAAGTATAAATTGTAGGAGATCGATAAAGACTTCAGGTTAAGTTTGAACAAGCATTGTGTAAATGAGGAAACTAGGTACCGGAGAGATTATATCAAATTACACACTAGTTAGTAAACATAAACTTTCTTCGTGCTTATGTAATAGAATGTTGTGTAAATATAATTCACATTAATAATGCAAGTCGTAATTACATAAATTACCTACATCTAAAAAAATTACATTTATTTGATGATATAAATTCCCTTTTTAAAGTTAATTATTGTCTGAGTGGAATTGCTTATTATAATTGCTTTTTATCCATAGAAAATGCAGTTATAAATCGAATGCTTTGAATTAATCGCTCAGTATAATCGTTGAGTGAAGCTACTTCGCTATTCAACGGTAGAACCGTACATACATACAAAATTAACAAACGTTAAAATAATGGGGAGCGTAGGACGTCTGTGTGATGGTGGCAAATAAAGTCAGATGTTTTAAATAATTTAATTTGCAACCCTTGATAATGACACGTAATGTCGAGACTTGTTGGGCATTTTAAAGAAATAATTCTCAGTTGAATTTTATTATCTACAAATTGTAGATACTAATTTATTGTGCAGTAGGTGCCACAAAGTAAAGTATTTTTAGATGGGGTACAAGCGTTTGATCTTGGTTTATTCTACAAAATGGATAATCCTACCAAGACCAACCGAACACAGTCATCTACTCAGATCATATTTGCCTGAGAGATTCTTTCGTGTGAAACATGACAATGCGTATTCTGAACTTAAAACTATCAAAGCGGGAGTACCACAGCGAAGTGTTCTGGGGCCGTTGCTCTATCTGCTAGACACTAGCGATTTACCTACATCAAATTAAGTCACAGTAGCCGCAATTTGCAGACTGTGGTCATGGCGATAGACCCAGATGTGAATAATGTGACTAACAAATTACAAACAGCCCTAGATGGTGTGAATGTATGGGCTAAAAAGTGGCAGATTAAACTAAGTCCAATCACGTCAACTTCACAAACAAAAGAAATCAATACGTCCCGGTAACAATTAATAACAAAATTATTCCCTTTTATAACACAGCCAAGTACTTAGGGATGACATTGATGATTGAAGGCAAAGCTCAGATGAAAAGAGGACGTAAAAAAACGATTAGAACTACAGCCAAAATACAGGAAGCTGTACTGGCTTATTGGGAGACAATCTACGCTTTCTGTCTACAACAAGGAACTACTGTACAAACAAGTCCTGAAACCCGTGTGGACCTACGGCATACAGTTGTGGGAATGCACGAAATCAATACATATTATGTCAATCTAAAAGTTCCAACTGCGCCATGGTACATAAAAAATATTGATCTCCACCGTGATCTACCAGTGGAAGCAGTCACTAGTGAAATCCAACGATTTGCAGAGGCCCACGAGGGTCACTCCAAGAACGAAGCCATTAAATACTGGATAATACTAATTTGGTACGGCGTCTCAAGCAAGAAAAGCCGTTCGAACTTTTACTAAAAAGTGATAAGAAAACATTTATAAAATATAAAAGAAATGCTTGGAGCAGATTTTGAGAAAATCGATTTTTAATTTTTGACCAATTTTGGACACCAATAAATTGGCCACATTAAATTTTTGAGCTTTATCAATTAAAAGTAAAATCTGGCCACCCTTTGGCAATTTCCAATTTTCAAATTTTAATTAAGTTAAACGGTTCTTGAGATAGACCCTAAAAAGTAAACACGTGGAGAATTGCTATATTGGCCGCCATTTAGAATTTAGAAGCAAACGAAAAACGGCATTTTACTTGTAACCATGTCTACTAACTTTTCACCAAGAGAAATTAGTTTGGGTTAAAATTTGAATGTTTGCTCCCAAAATAACGCCCCTAGTTTCGGGCCCTTTGGGCCGATTTTGATGAGAAGCTTGTTTTACCGATGAAGTTTTTTTATAGACTCTAGTTTTAAATTTCATCAAAATCGGTGTAATAGTTTAGGCACCACAGACAAACATTTTTCAAAAATGGTGGTTTTGGATTCAGGGGGACTCAAAACGTCGAGATTCATCAAAATATCGAGTTCGATTTTTTTTCGATTACATTGAAAAGGACCACATCCAATCAAAAATGAAAATGTGGTCAACTAGCAAGTGCATCAGTTCATTGTTGTTTTTTCACCACCGACGATGAACGACAGACAAACTATTCTGTCCACATCTTCGTTTTTTATTGAAAAATTAATCTATTTCTTTTTGTAACTGAAATCAGTTCATTCAAAGTGTACGAGGTTATCAAAAAGGACTGATCTAGAAAAATTACCTTTAGTACGTTGGGTATACGGCTAAAAAAGCCAATAAGTTGCACTTTTTAATTGGAATGTGCCACTTTCTGTGGTCATAGTTAATGCCCAAAGGAAACTTTCCAGATAGAGAGCCACTTGAAAATCCGTGCAGAACACCAAAATGGCAGCCATTAAGGATGGCCGCCATTAGCCGCCGTATTGGTGCCCTAAACATTTTGTATCTCAGCTCCTAATGGTCCGATTTCGACTTAATTTGAAAATTGTGTAAATGTATGAGGACAAAAATGTTTCCTCTTTGCAGGCTTTCAAACAAAAAAAAGAAAATCGAAATTGGACTATTAGGAGCTGAGATACAAAAATATTTAGTGCTCAATACGGCGGCTAACGGCGGTCATCTTTAATGGCCGCCATTTTGGTGTTCTGCACGGATTTTCAAGTGGCTCCTAATCTGAAAAGTTACTTTTTGGCATCAACTATGATCACAAAAAGTGGCACATTCCAATCAAGAGGTGCAGCTTTTTTGGTGTACCCAACGTACTACTTCCATGGTTCATGTTGTCAATATCTACACCTACGAGCCTACGACTACTCTGAAATTAGCTTCGTTAGGTATTTATATGAGATAAATCAAAACACAAGACACAAAGACAGTATTAATAAATTGGATAACTAGATTCACACATTAATGACGTAGCGGTAAACACTCCTGGCGAGGATTATGTAAGAAATCCTCGAGGAGATGTAAATTTTAATGATATGTAGAAATAAAGTCAGTTGAAGTACCTACGGAAATAGTAGTATCCAATAATTGTAGGAGGTTTCTATACATAAATAATATAAAGAACGAGAGGAATACACTTACATACCTATTCCAAATCCTAAAACATCTTATACATTGTATACGTAGCAAAATAAAAACGTTACACACGCTCTTAGGTGCAACAAGTGTGTGTTTGTGATAGTAACAACCTGATTTATGTACATAAGGTATTTCTTAACAGCTTAAATTCTTACGTTTTATTTCTTAACTGTTGGCATTTCCTATCCGAAAGTGGCACGTATTGTCATGAACGTCGACTTAAATATTATGTGAAATAAGTTATTGTCATCTTTTTAAAAGCCTCTTTCTTTTTCCGTGAGACTTTGCAGTTTACTTTTTTACATTAAAATTTACTTCATCTTAATTCTTATGTCGCAGTATTTGCCAGTTTCTCATATCTCCGTGCTGAATAATAGGTCATAAGAACACTTAAAAACTGTATTATTGTTCGAGTGGTGATCTTAAATCAAACCATGAAGAAAATTGCCTCAATATAAGAAAATTAGATCTGCGCATTTCCCAAATAGGCAAACAATGGAGTAACGTAGCCATCGACACCTACAGCCGCGTGATTGTAAATTGGAAATGGAGAAATCCTACAAATTTTGTACTTTTACTTTTATTGTGTTCCAAATGATATATAGATTCCGAGTAAATAAAAGTATGAAATACAGGTAACTGCCTCAGTTTTAAATGTATACTACAAATGAACTATAGTATAATACTATCTTAGAATTGATGATTAGAAAAATCGTGAACTATGATATTATAGTTCCCTTGGTGTTAAATGTTACTTAAGAGTGTCATTGACTGAATCAATTATAACTACGTCAAAATGGTATTCATTGCTAGAAAAAGTACCTCATTTTAAATTTTTTTCCAATTATTAAGATAACTAATTTTTGGCTTATATCGCGTCGGTATAAGGAAATTTCCAATCACTCTGAAGATAAAAGCTGCAATGTCTTGGGAAATGTCAGAACTTTTGGTTTCACATTCAGCAGTAAGGCGTGGCAAACTTAGACTTAACAGCTCATTACCACCAGGAGCTAAGAGGATGGAAAATCATCCAAAAAATCCTTATTTTGGCTCACAAGGTAAAGGGCAAGAATGTCGAACAAAGATAACGACGCGGTATAAACTGAAAACTATAGTTATCTTGACAGTTCGAGGAACTGCGAAAGGCTCAAACTATTTATTATTCCATAAAAAAGACCTTCAAGACAGAAGTGCGATATAATTGATCTTAATTATAAATGACCATAAGCCATTCAAATTTGCAGATTTCGTGTCAACATTTTTAAGCCAGCAGTCATTGCTTCACCTAACTCGATTCAAATAGAATCCCGAGAAATGATTTTGATTATTTATTCTAACAAATTACCATAAGAAATTAAAGTATTTTCACTTGAGCAAGACACTATGCTCTTATCACTGCTTAAAAATGGCTTACTAAAGGAAAAAACAAAATCACAGTAAGACCCTGCGAATAAAACTCAAGAAACATACGTTATAATGCTGTTAATGAAAGTTTATTTGTGCGCGAAGTTATTTGGCAAAAGATAGGAACACCAAAACCGGAGCAGGCTAACAATTTGTCCTCTTCCAAGCCTAAATGTGTGTTGTGCTATGGCTTTCTGACCATCGCTGATGTGCCGATACACACAGAATTTGTAAAATGAGAAACCCCATCTTGCTTCGTTCATATTTATAATTAATCGGTATTTTTGAGAATTAGATTTATTTATTTAAGTGTCAGTGTCGTTTTATGTGTAATTGTTTAACATTTTTATATCACTTTAAAGAAGCGAAAATGAACACTTGAAACTTGAACATAGAAGCGTCATAATATCGTTACATAAATAACAAAGTAGCCCGAATACTATCCATAAGAGAATAACGTATGAGGGAAATATACGATCCTATTTCCAACCAAGCGAAATATTTGTGCAAGTAGGTAATAGAAATGGAGCGGGGAATCGATTTATGATGGCAAAGTGTTGAAGATTTTTGGTAACACGAACTAAAGGAATTATCAATTGATTAAAGAAAAAAGTTGAGGGCTTTAATATTGGGAGACGTGAAAGTTATAACGACGTTAGGCAGCGAACCAAAATATAGAAGTCCACTACACCGAAAGATATTCGGTTACAAAAAGTTCAGTTGAATATTATCTTGTAAAATAGAAAGAAATAATTTGTTCTTGATCGAGAGTATTTAAAAAAAATACAGAGTGTACCACTCTTTCGACAAAGTTCGGTACCTATATGGCATATTTCAAGAGATTATTGTTAACAATGTTGTTAAGAAAAATAATAGATGTCTTTAAGGGTCATATTTCGAAATTATCTTGAACTATACAGGATACTACATAACTCCGGAGAGCCCCTGCATATTATGCCAAATTCGGATTGGCCGCATTTTTTCGAATCTTTTGATATAAGGTTTTGCTACGTTATACAAAGTCCTTTAAAAGATGTGGACACGTTTATGTTAAAATCTTAAAAGCTTACTGTACATTATAGACTTCGTAATATGATGTAATATCCCCTCATTCGATTAAATTTCAATTATTTTCTCTTTTGTGTACAGGGTGGATCGAAACTCAGACTTTTCATTTTCTTTCTTCTTTTAAATGTATTTAATAGCACAAATAGAATCTTTGATTGTGTAGCTTTCGTTTTTGTTAAGCATTCCCTATACCCAAAGTTCATAAAAACGGAATTATTTTGTAATATTGGGTATAGATTGTTCTATGGTATAGGCCTATAGGCTATAATAGTGAATGCCTGTATAACCTTGTGTAAAGTTCAACATTACGACATTCAATTGAGTATCATGATTGCGTTTAAAAAAAGAAACTCGATATTGATATTGTGCAAAATATTGAGTAAATTATGTGTAAAGATATTGTTCATGCATACCATAATTCTGATATGATTGAAAATTTGAAAACTAATCTAACAAGTTTCAATCATCCTGTCTACGAGCATGAAATAATCTTTCTATAATTGCCTTGATCAAGTGTTAATAAAATAGAAATTTCGTACCATCGATGAGTTGTTGAAGAACCGAAAAACCTGTTAATACAATCTCGATCGTTAGTTTGTTTTACTTACGCACAATTTTATGATGTGTAGGTTATTTTTGATTCTTTTGATATTATTTTGTTCCGCCATATTTAACAGCCCCTTGTTTTGAAGAGCATTAATTGTAATTTGTATTTTGCGTTTTTAGATTTAGACATGGCTTTATAATATTGAAATGATTTGTTTTATACACTTTCTCGGAACAAAAACATTTTTCCAAATCTTTGTATTTATATGATTTTTTTGGATAAATATCTATGCACATTCATTTGATTTGGATAATAAAATATCATGATATTGTGTTTGAATTCGTTCTATTGAAATTATCATCTATTTGTGAATGAAGTAGTGAGTTCAGAAAATATATGCTTACTTACATTCTTTTTCTTTATTCAGAAAAAAATGCCGAAAAGTATTTCCCACTAAGTTGTTTGAGTATCAATTTAGTGTCCATCGAAAAATTGCCCACATGAAAACTTTGCAACATAGAAAATGTAAGTACATACTTAGAAGTACACACAACCAAACTTATATGGAATCATCTATTATTTTACATAATTTTTGAGATGTATGATCATTTGTGGTTTATGAATAAAACTCATTCCTTACTAAAGACTTTTAATGAAAAATAACCCACAATCAATAAAAAAAATTAATTAGTTGACATAATAAACACAACGATAATTTTTTTTGGTTTCTGAAACGAAATGAGATTTAAATTTTTAATGGTCAAAAAGCAAAAATAAAAATTAAATTGGTAATTTTAATAATCCGTGTTGCCACCTCTAGCCCTTATGCAAGCTTCTATTCGCGTTGGCATACTTCTTATTAAATTGTCAACATTTTCTTGGGGTATGTTTTTCCATTCTGCTAATGCTGCATCAATAAGCTGTGCGACATTTCCTGGATTGTTTCGACGAGCTCTAACCCTTCTTTTGAGCGGTTCACGGTCATTTCCCCGCCGAAAAAATCCCGCCGGTCAATTGCCCGCCGGTAAATTGTTCGCCTGGTAAAAACCCCGCGCGGTGAAATGTTCGCCGGTAAAATGCCCGCCATGACAAAATCCCGTTGGTCAATTTCCCGCCGTAATTTTTGAAAAAATAAATAATTAAGAAAGTTCTTTTTTAAATAACTTCAGTTTTGTAAACCTGTGTGTCATGCCACTATTTTAGTATCAATTGAAAAAAAATATACTAAACCTGCAAATAACCTAGGCGCTTTAGTGGGGGAATAAGCGTAGAAAATGGTACAACATTTACGTGTTAAGAACGAGGTTGAAACAAGAGATAGTAGCAGGCGAGTATTCATGTATAGTGCCGTAGGTCTGTAAAGGATGTCAAAATTCCATCGGGAAGTGCTTAAAATGGCCGTCGAAAATATTTTATAAATTTATATATAACGGTTCTTTTGTTAAACATGGCAATGTCTGGTTTATTAATACAGTCTTCCTTTTTGAATTTAGCATATTTTAATTTACAGTAAAAAGCGGCCTCAAATTCATATTACGCCTCCTGGGCGCATAATCCACCACTGGCTGCACATAACGTAGGTACATATGTAAGTGGATCTTTATCACAAAAATAGGGGAATATCAGGGGAATCATTTTGCCTACAGCGGCGGGCAAATGACCGACGGGATTTTGTCATGGCGGGCATTTTACCGGCGAACATTTCACCGCGCGGGGTTTTTACCAGGCGAACAATTTACCGGCGGGCAATTGACCGGCGGGATTTTTTCGGCGGGGAAATGACCGGATACCCTTTTGAGCTGGTCCCACAAGCGTTCAATAGCATTTAGGTCTGGTGAACACGCAGGCCAACCTAAAACCGCGACATCTTCCGTTTCAAGACATTCTCTATCCACTCTGCTGGTTTGGGGAGGTGCATTATCGTGCATAAATATAAAATTATCCCCAATTGCAGCTCTCTAAAGCCTAACGATTGGTTCTAGCACTACATCAACATACCTCCGACTGGTTAAAGTTTGTTGAAGTGGTAACAATGGAGTTTTTGCTCCCAACATAATACCCCTCCAGAACATTACAGTTCCTCCTTTATATTTTGGGACAGATATGGCCGCCTGGAGTCTTGCTCGTCTTTCTGCAGCGCTTAGAACCCGAATTCGATGGTCATCTGATCTTAGGCCAATTCTGGTTTCATCCAAAAAACGAACATTTTGTCAATTCTCAATTGTCCAGTTTTGGTGTTGAAGACACCAATTTAGCCAATCAATTTTATTTTGCCTAGATAACTGTGGGACCCGTAAGCATATTTACATATCCTCCTATACAATGGCACCAGGGTGCTGAAATCTGTTAGTCTTTGTGGCGTACAATTGAACTACAAAAGCTCATTGATTTAGGCACCTCTCCGAGAGCTGAAATCACTGCAAGCGTGTGCATACATACACCATACCTATACGTTAAAAATTTGGCCGTTATATTTCCGTTCCTAGTCGTTAATACATATCAGAGTGAGTGAAGTGGACGTTTGTTATTTATACGACAAACATAAAGTCCCTTTTACATCGTGTTGATCCAGCGTGTAAGATCGTGTTAAGTACGATTATAAATGAAGATAAATATACTGTGGAGGTAAAAACAAAATTTTCTGACGACTATGAAAGCGAATGCAAACATTGGATACAAAAATACTCTGTAGAAACACGTACTGAAAAAACTTGATTTAAAAAGTTCTGCATGATCTAAAACTTTCAAAATGTAACCATCAGGTATTAATTTTTTTCAGTCGTATACGAGGTTGGTCAAAAAATATGAATTATGCGCAACAGTAAAGTACCTTTATTTTTGACAATATTATTTAGAATTAAAAACTGTAAAATAACATTAGTAACATTTTATAATTTAGCTGTTAAATATATTTTCCACATCGACTAATTAAAAACTGTGTTTTAAATATTTAACCATGTCGATTTAAGTAACATTTTATCATCAAATATCGTTCTAAAATAAAACTAAAATGTAAATATAATAAAATAATTTAATACAAATGGATATGATTGCATATCTGAACTGAACGTAGTTTTCAATTCTGACTAACTTTTCTTTATAACAATTTTCGAAATAGGAGTACATATTTTACTTGCACATTTCACAATCACAAATCACATTTTTTGACAAACCTCGTATTTTGAATGAAAAAAATTGATATCTGATGGCTGTATTTTGAGTTTTGGACCATGCCGAACATTTTATGTAGAATACCTTTTTTCCTTAAAATTAATAATAAAAAGGTTTTCCATATGATTTCAACTTACGGAGACATACATAGTGTATACCATACAATCTCAGTAATATATTTTTTAAATAAATAAATAACTAATTATTTCAACATGTGTTTATATTATTTTACTCTGGCTGCTTTATTTCACCTGAAGTGTTAAAATAAGTTAAACAATTCGCGGAGGTGCCTAAATCAATGAGCGTTTGTAGCTCAATTGTACACCACAAAGACTAACAGATTTCAGCACTTTGGTGCCGTTGTATAGGAGGATATGTAAATATGCGACCCGTAACTCTCTCCTACTGCACAACCCTCGAGCGCGAAGTCTTTTTCTTATGGTTTCAACTAAAACGTTCACACCTGTAGCTTCTAGAAGTTGTCGTTGCAGCTCTGGATGACAAACACTGGGATTTCTTCTAGCAATTTGGCACACAAAGCAGTCCTGTTGTTCAGTTGTGACTCTTTGACGACTTTGTCTGGGCCTGTTCTTGAGAGTTCCTAGTTCCAAATACCTTGGATATGTTTTCGATACAACACCCTGGGTAACGACTACTATCTCTGCTACGTCTCTTTGGGACAGTTCCTTGTTCAATGAGAGCAATAATTCTTCCCCTCTGCACATCTGTTAGTCCAACATAAGGCATTTTTTTGTTTTTTGGATCGAAATAAAAATACCGAAGAATCGGGATTTTACAACTGAAAGCAAGTCACAAGATTAATACAGGGTGATTCACCACTATTCCCTCGGTCTCTTATGCCTAAACGGTACAAGATATCAGCTTCATTTTTTGGTGACATATGTAAATTGATAACGACTATTTTTTAAAATTATTTTCACTTATACAGGATGCTTCACAAAATTGTAATATATCAAAGTTAGGTTTTTTTAAATGCAACCCCCTGTATTTTTTTACATTTTTAGGTTCTACGTTAAAAACGAAGGTAACCGTATTAAACGTTCCCTATACCTATCGCTTACCAATTTTGAGAAAATTGCGATTTTAAGAAAAATATTCAACTTAAACAACCCCTAATAACACGGAAACCACTTACTTTCAGTAACACAAATTTATATCGATTTATCTTGACCTTTAAGGCTTTCATTTGCACTACGTAGGATTTTGATATTTTGTACAGGGTGTTTAGAAAAAGGATTCATATTTTATATTTTTCAAACATCAAAAACTCACTTAACTTAAATGGAACACCCTGTATGTTTTTATTCTATGTTGAATAACTTTTCATTTTCTATCAAAAACTATGAGTAATTGATATGTCTAAAATCAACGATTAAAAAGTTATTAAGATTTTTCTCTAAAATTTGTATGGAAATGGTTTTGTTTGCATTCTAGTAGGCTATGATTTTTTTAATTGTAGTTGATAATTAGATATGGGATCATAACTTAATTAAAAATGAAATTAATAACAAGAAGATGCCCAATATGATGACCATTTTCTTCCATGCACAACCGCACTCGATTTTCAAAAGATCTAACGTTCCTCAGGATATCTGGTGTTACAATAGCAAACGCAGTGGTAGGTGGAGTATTGTGGACCCCTCCTTCCAATCCGTTTATTGAGGAATTGTCTATCTAAATATTTTTGAAAAAAAGATAAATACCATCCTTATCACATTCAACTTCACCAGAATTTATATGGATGAGGTTTTCTACGAAGGTTGAATTTTTGTTTATGGAGTCTCGAAAAAGTTGGGAGATGAAGATGAATTCTTTAAATATGTTTTATTTACCGACGAATCCACTTTCCACAACATAACGGCTTGGTAAACCGACATAACTTTCATTACTAAATCGTCACCTGTATCGCACTGTTGACCGCCAAAACCGGTGGAGCCTCAATGTATTTGGGAGAATTTTGATTTTTTGATGGAAACTTGAACGGAGTAAAATTTTTACGGATTTTAGAACAACACTTTTCGAGTCTTCTTGATGAAGTTTGTTTAGATATTATTATTATTATTATCATCAAAAATTTAGTTTGCAACACTCCACCTACCACTGCTGATGACATGAAGATTAGAATAAAGGATGCGTTTGCTACTATAACACCATAACGTTAGAAGATCTCTTGAAAACGAGTGCGGTTATGCATAGGAAAAAATGGTATTTACTACAGTGTTTTTTCCATTGCTTTTAATTTTTAATTAAGTTTTAACCACATACCTAATTATCAACTACAATAAAAAAATCATGGCCTACTAGAATGCAAACAAAACCATTTCCATACAAATTTTAGAGAAAAATCTAAATAACTTTTTAACCGTTGATTTTAGACATATCAATTACTCATAGTTTTTGATAGAAAATGAAAAGTTATTCAACATAGAATAAAAACATACAGGGTGTTCCATTTAAGTTAAGTGAGTTTTTGATGTTTGAAAAATATAAAATATGAATGCTTTTTTCTAAACACCCTGTACAAAATATCGAAATCCTACGTAGTGCAAATGAAAGCCTTAAAGGTCAAGATAAATCGATATAAAGTTGCGTTACTAAAAGTAAGTGGTTTCCGTGTTATTAGGGGTTGTTTAAATTGAATATTTTTCTTAAAATCACAATTTTTTCAAAATTGGTAAGCGATAGGTATAGGGAACGTTTAATAAAGTTACCATAGTTTTTAACGTAGAATCTAAAAATGTAATAAAATACAGGGGGTTGCATTTAAAAAAACCTAACTTTGATATATTACAATTTTGTGAAGCATCCTGTATAAGTGAAAATAATTTTAAAAAATAGTCGTTATCAATTTACATATGTCACCAAAAAATGAAGCTGATATCTTGTACCGTTTAGGCACAAGAGACCGAGGGAATAGTGGTGAATCACCCTGTATATCGCAGCAGTCGTTTCTTATTTATTATGATGTTTATTTACAACAAGAAGCCTTATCTTAAAGTTGAATACCAATTTTTGTCCTTTCAAAAAGTTTAGTAAGAAATACAGAGTGATTCCATATAAGTTTGGTTGTGTATATGTTGTACGCAATTGACGAATTCGGACAATGACCGAAATTTATACCCAGAACGCGTTGTGGACTTTGTAACATGCTCAGATCGCATTGTGGGTATATTTAATAGCATAGTTTCGGCCACTGAGCGAAGCGTTTTACTCACAACGCGTTTTGGGCAAATTAACAAAATCCACTACCCGATTTAACGAAACTCATTATATTTTGTATTGCAAGCTCAAAAAAAAATAAAATCGTCCTATTTGAAATAATCGTAGGTATCTCTTTAATATTCGATGTTGTTTAGATGAAAGTGATTCCCCCGAATTTCGTAATCTTTGTGTTTCCTTAACTAAACTTCATTTATCACATCAGTCATTTATAGTCAGTTTCCAAAAGAAGTGTAGATCTATTATTCGATTCTACATAAAGTTTTTTTAACTAGCTTCGAATTGTTCTTTCATATTTACACCAACTTTCACCCTAAAAAACAGACCGCATAAAACAGGTTAGAATGCTTTGCGTTATGGCTTTTTTGCATTACCCTTAACCACAACGCGATGTACTTCGTATACGCACGACCTTAGTCATTAAATCGGGTAGTGGTTTTTTTTAACTTGCACAAAACGCATTGTGTGTGGTGCGCTTCGCTCAGTGGCCGAAACACTGTGAATAAATTTACCACAATGCGATCTGAGCATATTATAAAGTCCATAACGCGTTCTGGGTATAAATTTCGGTCATTGTCCGAATTCGTCAATTGCGTACAACATATCAGAAGAAATATAACAAGAAGAAGTACATTTGGCGAATAACCTCATTTAAAAAAGAAGACAATCGTTATTTGTATATAAAGACACACCTAAGCTCCTTTTAAAATTTTGTTAGATACCTACTTACAGAAACTTGATAATTAAAATCCAATAAGCCAGCTTGTTTTCAGGTAAAGTCGTAGTTAATGCTGACTCAGGGCATTATATTCTAACTTTGTAAGTCTTTCTTTGTATCCTTTGATTAAAGTGAACCGTAGACCGTTAAGAATTGGTTTAATAATAATTAACGAAAAGTAAGTTATATATTATAACGTCTTCACTCTAAATTAGAAATTCTAATAACTTTATTACAAACTCTCAAACATTTGACACGTTAATAAAATTATAAATTGGTAGGTAGGTAGGTACATCACTCTTTGCACATATCGCAAAATTTGAATTTGGTTTAAATATATTTATGCTCGTTCAAAAAGTTTTCACTTCATTTCGACAAATTTATGCACACGATTCAAACATCCATTGAAACTGGAACACTTCCTCTTGAGATGAGATTTTGAAACCCTTCAGCCGCTTTATTTGCATTGGAATATCCCAAAGTACGCATTTTACATTTACATAAGGTTGAATTTGTCTGTGTTGGAGGAGTGTGAAAATGTATTATTGCGCTAATTAATATTTTAATGTTATTCTGTGTGGTAAGAATTATTCTTTTTGCGTGTTCTTGGAGTTGCTTTATTGGTATGCACTTATGTAATAGTTTTTTTATACAAAATTCTATTAATGTAATGTATGGATGTATGTATGAATGTATAATAATAATAATAACGTTTATTGTCCTTACAGTTTTACAACAAAAAAATGGACAATTTTGAAATACATATAACAACAAAAAGAATAATCCAGACTTATATAATATAATAAAAAAGAAATCAGCGAAATAAGAAAAAATTAACCAAATATACAGGGTGAGTCAGAATATGTGGGAAGTACGATAACTATAGATAATAGGCATAAAATAAAGATGATTGTTTAAATAAACTTACATCCTAGCATGCACAGGTAAAAAGTTATTAGGTCTTCAAAGTTGGAAAAAAAATTACTGTTTAATTAATAACTTCTAAACTAATTAAATGTAATCGACTATTTTTTGTGGTTGTTAATGAATACTTAAAACCAAAAACTGTGAAAATTTAATGAAGTTTAAATAAACAGAAGATGGATTTTTAGAGTACATCAACTGTTAAATCCTCTGGAACTTTTAAATCTCGAATTTTGTTTTTCATTTAAAAATTGTGTTTGATAGGAAATTTTATTCGCAAGCTTTTTTTTCTCTTGTAAAGTTTTGATTAAGCGCATCGTTTTGCTTAAAAAAATTATTTATTTTTTTTTAAGTTTTATTTTAAGTTAAGTGCACAAAAATAAATTCAACTTTTTATTTATTTAAAGCAAAACGATGCGTTTAATCAAAGCTTTATAAGAAACAAAAGAGTTTACGAATAAAATTTCCCATCAAACACAATTTTTAAATGAAAAAAAAAACTTCAAGATTCAAAAGTTCCAAGGGATTTAACAGTGGAGGTACCCTAAAAATCCATCTTCTGCTTATTTAATTTTCTTCGAATTTTCACAGTTTTTTTGTTTTTACGTATTCATTAACAACTACAAAAAATAGTTGATTACATTTAATTAGTTTAGAAGTTATTAATAAGAAGTAATTTTTTTTTCCAACTTTGAAGACCTAGTAACTTTTTACCTGTGCATGCTAGGATGTAAGTTTATTTAAACAATCATCTTTATTTTATGCCTATTATTTATAGTTATCGTATTTCCCACATATTCTGACTCACCCTGTATATACTATTCATAATAATTAGTAAATCTCGATTCAGACGAACCTAGCAAATCTTATTATTTGTTGATTTTATTATTTCATCACATCCAAGTGTATTCAGACAGTCAAAGTAGATATCTGTCATATGGCAAATTAAATTATAGTTCGTACACATAGAGTGGACAGGTGATCTACTAAGGAGATTGGTTCTACAAGAGTGACAATAAAAAGTGATAATTTTACGAGACGAAATCCTGGGGATGGAAAATTGTAGTTTGTTTAGCAGATAGCTACAGTCAATGTTATTATGTAATATACCATATAGTGTTTTGACTGACGCGGGTCTTCTTCCAATGTGTAACGATCAAACAATTTTTGACAGTCAATAATTACAGTAAATTCGTTCACGAAAATACGGAAAATTGATGAACTCAAGTGGGACCCTTGCGGGTCTCCGGAAAATGGACTAAACGTGATAGGGCAAATGCCATTGTACTTCACAACTTGATGTCTGCCCATCAAATACGATTGAAATAGGTTTCTGAGTGAGTTTTTGCAGGATTATGTTGTGATCTATTTGATCAAATGCCTTCTGATAATCGATGTATATAACATCGACTTGGCCTCGGTCATCAATAGCTTCAGTACAGAATTGAGAGACGCGGCAAGATTAGTGAGTGTAAGATCTCCTTTCAATAAATCCATGCTGGTATTCCGACATCTTTTGTTTCATATGGTACAATATTTTAACGATACAGAATGCTTTCGAATAATTTCGAAAAATTAGAGATTATCGTCGAAATGGGTCTATAGTTTTCGACATTCGATGAAGTACCTGATTTTAAAACTGGAGTAATGCGCACAAATTTCCAACACTGAGGAAAGCCCCCTCTAGTAATCATTAAGTTGAAGCGTTGAGTGATCGGTTGAAGATATAGTGCAACGGGGGTATCAGGACATTCATGCAGTCGTTAATCACAAAGATGGGTATTTGGTCTTCACCAGATGTTGATTTATTTTCCAACTTCTTGATTGCTTTTTCAATGTCTTTAATTGAAATAGAAGTAATAGTAATGCAGGAGTTAGAGTTTACGATTAACGTGGAAGTATCGGTTGATGTTATTTTCTTATATACACTTGAAAAGTATAGTGCAAATGCATCAACAATTAATTGTGGGTTGGCGGGCAATCCAAGATGACCGATGTTCAGTTTTAAAAAATCAACTGTACCTCGAGAAGTGTTCATCCCATTTCATTACTATTTTTTTTTAACTAAAGCTCTATTGTACAAAATATTTTGTAAAAACTAGATTAAAAACAATTTTTTTTACACAAAAATCAGAAAATGTTCAATGTTTGTTTAATTACCAATTAACGCTTGATTTTACCGAAACAGTGCATATACAAAATTTTAAGCACACATGTAAAGCCTTAGTTTAATAAAAATAGTGATAAAATCGGGTGAACAGTTCTCGAGATGCAGTTGATTTTTGGAAACTCAACATCCGCCATCTTGAATTGCCCACCATTTTGATTAGCTACCACTTTGAGATGGCAATCATGGTTTTTTGACACCCTCATAAACCTATCTAAGTGCTGTGAAAAGAAAATTTAGTACCCCCAAATTATACCATTTCCTTATATTTGGCTAGCTGGCCCATGGACTATATAAGGATAAGGAGTTTGTGCTTTATATTTTTCGTGAACCTTTAGTGTTAGTTTGATATTTTTTATTATGTGTGTGTAAACCAAGGGGGGTAAGAGCCTTTAATTTTATTTTTTGGGCTGTAGTAGGGAACACTATCTTTTAGCACTAAGTCAAGCATGGAATAGAAAACATGATAAGTGTTATCAACATCATCCTGAGCGTATAACCTACTCCAGTTTAAATATGACATATCTTTATATAATTTTATGTAATTTGCACGCCGAAAATTGTAAACTTTAGTAGATAGATAGATAGATAGATATTTATTTGTCATAATTACATAACAATCTATGTAAACTTTAGTAGTGCTCCCAGTTTTAAATTTATCTCGAGTATGGATACCTACATAGCTTGGCATAATTTACAATATTACATAATTTTATGTTCAAAGGTATGATGAAGAAAGAACTTCCTACATAAATATAAGTTTATTTATCCTTTAATTTCAAATTGTCTGCATTAACGTTTAAAATAGTATCGAAATGTTATCTATATGTTATGTATAATAAATAGTAAATGCACTGTAATTTAAACATTTTAAATGAAGTCAACAAGAAAGCTAAATGGCAATTATTCCTAAATTCACGTTCGTCTAAAAAGTCACGTTACTGGCCTACTATTTTGTCTCAACAATAATTTAACGGTTTTGCAAAATAGATATCGTTGAAAAAGGCATGGAAATTTACCATAATCATTAAAAATCCGATGTTACCGCCGTAAGAAAAACAAAAGACCCAGAAAAGTTAAAATTAGTTCCTTTCAAAAAAGTGTCAATACGAAGGATTAAAACATGTCAAATTAATGCTGACCGGTTGTATAAAAAAAAAGAAATTTCGCATACTGAAACAATGGTAGGCAAAAGAACAGAAGGAAAGAAATATGCAGATTTCCAAGCAAAAGGAAGCTTTGTATTCGTAATCAAGTAAAAGAGGGTATGTAAACAGAAGAAATAAAGTTTTTCCACCAAAGAAGTTATTGAAACTTAGTTTAGGCAACAGTCTAGAAGTAAAAGTTACAATTACAAGGGTCTAAAGGTAGTCGAAGTTAAGATGTTTCAGTTGTAGACATCCTCACAATCTTAATACGTACCCGGCCAAACAGTGGTAGTGTGTCATCTCTATCGACGCCTAACCAATATCCCAATCGAATTGTCAATGTGATAGCTGCTCACTGAGCAAAGGTAAGTGTAGGAAAGTATGTTTAATATGTTATTTCCAAATGTTAATTATTTTTTATTGCGATATTCAGAGATAAGGGTAGAATTATGTTTCAATATGCTTATAAACGCAAACAGATTTATATCACTATTAATACGATAGTATGGATAAGGAAGACCCTACAGTAAGCAATAAAGCTACTACTAATATACAATATCCGAATGTGTCAAAAATGTTTCATAAAACATAATTATAATTTATCGTGTTCTCTTAGAGGTAAGGTGAGAAATAATTCATTACTCAGAAACGCAAGGCTAGATGGACTTGATATTAGACTGTCGCTATGTTGGAGAGATCTTCAAGGAGCCATCACGCAGTTTGGCGTGTTTCTGCACAGCTTTCAAGTTTTGTGTTTGATACCTATTATTGAGTTTGATTACTAACATGAGATTATACACAAAATAATGGTATCGCGTGTGGAGAGAGCGCACAAAAAAGCGTCCTTTTAAAAGTAAAGTATTCATTAGGTACATGGATAAATAATTTTTAATTTTTACTTTTTGTTATTGAAATAGGTATGTTACGTTGAATGAGCTTCGCGAAGAGGTGAAAAACTAATACCGACGAAAGTGGTTTCACAATTTACCTGAATCTCAGTTGCGTACAAATGTCGAGATATGAATTTGTCCCAACAAAAAAGTTGTGTCGGAAACAGATTGGGACAGTGAAGATGAGATTTCTTTGAAATTTAAAAAATCTAAAAATTTTACGTCTCCATTGGCAATGATTTTGATGAAAATGGAGCGATTTCGAAATAGCAAACGAAAAACGATCTTATCCCGGCAAATATTTTCAAATTATTTTTCGCTGACAACTTTATTAGTGATATGACAGGTGTTTTCTATTCGGTGTCGTAGTCCTGTAATTAAACATAAAATCAATTTAATTTATTAGTGCTCTTATCCTCTTCTGCAATATACAAATGCACAGGTGATATCATGGCGAATGATAAGCTTTATTTTATTGGGTTGTTGATTTTGAATGGTTACGCGATTGTATCCAGAACTGTATTGGGAAAATTGCGAGGACACTAACAATAAACTTATTTGTTGTTCAGAGACCGCTTCCAATTTATTATGCGTAACTTTCATTGCGTGTAGAATAACGCATTGGAAAAAGATAAATTCGATTTGCCAAGGTGAGAGCATTCATGCAGTCGCTACATACAATATTTTTAGTACATGCCTCCTTGAAG
This sequence comes from Pyrocoelia pectoralis, assembly GCA_036250285.1. Classification (NCBI taxonomy): domain Eukaryota; kingdom Metazoa; phylum Arthropoda; class Insecta; order Coleoptera; family Lampyridae; genus Pyrocoelia; species Pyrocoelia pectoralis. Next base: position 15,624,786 of record CM070075.1, read on the forward strand.
AGAACCATTCTGTTGGTGAAATCGTGGTGCCATATTTTTGGCGCCAGGACTGCAAACTAGGTGGAAATCAGCTACCCATTTGTCGGAGAAATATGAGAATCTTGGCTTTGATTCTTCAGTTGTGTGGACTCGATGACCATTTTCAGTTATTTTTAACGACTTGTTCTCATCCTTATCGCCGATGAAAGAAACGTCGACGAGAAAAATAAAAGCAACTGCTACGATAAGAGAAAATTAAATTTCAAATTGTCCTTTGAGAAATGTGGAGCCCTTCATAAAGAAGTATATGTGTTCTACCGGTGGAATAATAACCGTATGCTAAAAACTGTGTCAAATACTTTCTTTTTTCTCCACAAGAGAAGCAGCATATTCTGGTCGAAAGAAATGGTTTTTCTATTAGTCAGTCAATGTATCGACAAGGCGGTTCAGAATGCACGCCATCTTCGCAAACGTAACCGTGGAAAGTTAAACCAATTAACCGTCAGAAGATTCATTGTTACTGCACTTTTAGAAACACGTGAGGTTCAAGGAAAGTGATGGTCGTCAAAGAAACCAAAATTGTTTGGAGGAAAAATCTTACTTACGTGTTGAGGAGCATTACATGTAGCATTACACACCGAGGATTGCTTTGTGTTATATGTATACACTGAAATATAACCAACCTGGAACGCGCACGGTGCATTTAACCTGTAGGAAATAAACCGAGCGAGCGATAGCCATAACAACGGGTTAGTTTGTCCTTGTTGCACTCATTCACAGTTAAGCGGTTGAAGAATGAGACCGAATAACCCGACAAATGAGCAAGACAGAGACCGAATAACATGGTTGTTATAATTAGAGACCGGATCTGTATGCAAGTGCATATTCTTTTTGATAGGTTACAGATGTCCAGAGATTATGTAATTATCCGAATTTGTCCCTATAGATACGTATTCTAAAATTTTATTTTGCATAATTTTGCATATTTTGGGCAAAAATCGCTATACTGCATATTTGAAGAATTATAATACTTTAATGCATATTTTATACTTTTTCTCTAAATTTTGAAGAAATTGTTTGCAACTGCAGCGATAAAATTGTTGCTGAGATTTATAAATAGGTCGGATTAAATAACCGTTTTTAAGCCTGGCTTGAAAAAAAATTATTTGCAACTGCACCGATAAAATTGTTGCTGAGATTTATAAACCCCCCTATTTTTATGTTAGTTTCTTTTTGCCATTCTAACGAGTTTTGCGTGCAGTGATAATTGGAAATATATTGCGCAAAGATCAGTTGCTCTCAAAGTGTAAAATTGCGGACTTGGGTACAAACTTTCAATAAAACACAAGAAGTGTTTACCACTGACGGAAAAGTAGTTTTTTGTCAGCCTTGCAGCAAAAAAATAGTTTGCGACCGTAAATCGCAACTCGACCAACATGTGAAAAGCGTATTTACTCACTAGTGCTGGCAAAAATTTCGAACGAATCGATTAATAGATTCGTTCGAACACGATTAATGAACGATTTCCATAGGCACAGAAATCGATTAATCGCGATTTTCGATTAATCGCGATTTTCGATTAATCGCGATTCTCGATTAATCGAGATTTTCAATTTCGATTAAATAATTAAATATATTCAAGTGGAAATTTTAGAATGTTTTATACGGCCGTAGGGTGTAGATCCAATAAAGATTCAATAGTTCAAAGAGTTTTAAAGGCGGCGTCGGCGCTATGTAGTCACGAAGTACTGGCAAAAATGTCGAACGAATCGATTAATCGATTCGTTCGAACACGATTAGTGAACGATTTCCATAGACACAGAAATCGATTAATCGCGATTTTCGATTCATCGCGATTTCGATTAATCGCGATTTTCGATTAATCGCGATTCTCGATTAATCGCGATTTTGGACTAATCTGCGATTAATCGATTTTTTCGATTTTCGATTTTTCCAGAAATCGATTAATCGATTTTCGATTTTCACAATTTTTGCCAGCAATAGTCATTTTTAATTCTAAATATTAGCACAGAATAATGCACAAATCACTTGTGCTTTATTCTGTGATATTAGTTTACCATTTCAATACAAAGTAAAACTCACAAATATAACATTCGATAAAATTCAATTCTTTTATATTAATTAATGCAATTCATGTGTGTTTTCTTTCAATGTACTTTTTTAAAACGTAATTTGTTTTACTTTACACTATTTTGGGTTAATATATGCACTTGATAAAATGAGTAATTTAACGTTCTTGGTTTAGGTGCACATGTTTTTACTGCATATTTTCTGCATATTTTAAGGTTTTTTATTTCATATTTTATGGCATATTTCAACAGTTTTTACTGCATATAAATCCGGTCTCTAGTTATAATTGAACTGCATTTATGAATGTCAGAGTGTAGGCTTCCGCGACCAGAGTGAGTCTTCCATTTATGAAGTTGTCTGAAGTATAGTAAAATAACATTAAACCCTACTGTCCTTATAAAAGAACGCCATAAATCCCAAAAAATGTAAAGGATAAAGTATTTTATCACTGAAACTGTTTATTTCAATAGTGTATATACAGGGTAGACCATTTTAAATGATACACGCGAATATCTCGAAAAGGAGAATTTTTTTCAAAAAATGTTTCAGACGAAAGTTTTGTGGCTTTGAGGGGGAAAGATGATGACATTATTAATTTAATTGTAGATTGCGCCACTTTAGAAATTTCATCATGGCGGCCATTTTTTTAAATGGGAGTTGATTTTTCTTTCCAAATGAAAGTTGTAGCTGGCAATAAGACGAATACAACAGTTTTTTGTTTTTTTTTCATCGGATCATTTTTCAGTGAGTTACGGTGTTCCAAAATGTATAAATTAAGTAAAGTTTCCACCCCCATAATATACGTATTTTGTAATTCTGCACCTCTCGCACTAATCAAGTACTCCGAATCGTGAGAGGCAAGGGAACTCACGCTAATCAAACACCCCAAAGGGATGAAAACCCCGTCACGTCCACGTCGTTCATCCTGGGTAATGCTAAGCAGGGGAAAATGCGTGTCAATCAGCCTGGACCTGGTCAAACAGAATCGGTCCAGATAACGGATAGAAACAACACAGAGAGGGAAGAGAAATGCAGAGTGGTGTGGAGTTACAAAATACGTACACTATGGGAGGTGGAAACTACTTAATTTATAAACTTTGGAACACTGTAATTCAGTGAAAAATGATCCGCTTACAAAAAAACCAAAAACCATTGTATTCGTCTTATTGCCAGCTACAACTTTCATTTAGAAAGAAAAATCAACTCCCATTTAAAAAAATGGCCGCCGTGATGAAATCTCTAAAGTGGCGCCATCTACAATTAAATTGATAATGTCATCATCTTTCCCCCTCAAAGCCACAAAACTTTCGTCTGAAACATTTTTTGAAACAAATTCTCCTTTTCGAGATATTCGCGTGTATCACTTATATATTATTATATTATACAGGGTGAGTCAGAATATGTGGGAAGTACGATAACTATAGATAATAGGCATAAAATAAAGATGATTGTAATTAAATGTAATCGACTATTTTTTGTGGATGTTAATGAATACTTAAAAACCAAAAACTGTGAAAATTTAATGAAGTTTAAATAAACAGAAGATGGATTTTTAGAGTACATCAACTGTTAAATCCTCTGGAACTTTTAAATCTCGAATTTTGTTTTTCATTTAAAAATTGTGTTTGATAGGAAATTTTATTCGCAAGCTTTTTTGTCTCTTGTAAAGTTTTGATTAAGCGCATCGTTTTGCTTAAAAAAATTATTTATTTTTTTTTAAGTTTTATTTTAAGTTAAGTGCACAAAAACAAATTCAACTTTTTATTTATTTAAAGCAAAACGATGCGTTTAATCAAAGCTTTATAAGAGACAAAAGAGTTTACGAATAAAATTTCCCATCAAACACAATTTTTAAATGAAAAAAAAAACTTCAAGATTCAAAAGTTCCAAGGGATTTAACAGTGGAGGTACCCTAAAAATCCATCTTCTGCTTATTTAATTTTCTTCGAATTTTCACAGTTTTTTTGTTTTTACGTATTCATTAACAACTACAAAAAATAGTTGATTACATTTAATTAGTTTAGAAGTTATTAATAAGAAGTAATTTTTTTTTCCAACTTTGAAGACCTAATAACTTTTTACCTGTGCATGCTAGGATGTAAGTTTATTTAAACAATCATATTTATTTTATGCTTATTATCTATAGTTATCGTACTTCCCACATATTCTGACTGTATATTACCCTGTATAGGCAACTTATCAAACGGTATTCCGTGATTTGTATAAACCTCTATTTTATATTCTACTACCAAACAGCATAGTTATAATAGGCTTGTTCAAATGTTCATTGTTCATATATACTCATGGGCGCCCATAGAGTAATTTCCGGGGGGGATTTGGGGAAGATTGAACAATTATTTTTATTTAAATTAAAAGTTTCGTTATTTAAGAAATTATCCCTGCTTAGAGTCCGGGGGGGGGGGGCTGCCCCCTCTAGCCCCTCCGTATGGACGCTTATAGTTGACCAATCCAATATTAAACACTGGAATACGTTTTTTGGGGACAGAAGCCAAATGGGCATCAAAGAGCCAGATTATATTACAAGTACTTACTTCGCTTCGGCAAAGTCTCATTTGCCATCCTCAGGTTGGTAACTGTCTGCTCCTGCTTCGAGTTACTCGAACTGAAGTAAAGAGAAGTAATTTTGTAATTGTACCACAGATGGTTATAGTAATAATTTCACAAATACCATCGCATTGCGGAAAGGTTTTATTATAATTTAAATAAATCATTCATCGCTAGATGACACTCAAAATTCGAAGGCCCATAAATGTTTGTTATTATGAGTTATAACCGAACATTTCATTATTTTCAAATACACCGTGTCCAAGATAAGAATGCACAGCATGGGGATCTTGAAAACGGTAGAAGATACAGGGTGGCTTAAATTAGAAAAAAGTTGCGCTATTTAGAGTATGTTCACATGCTGGCCGCAAAAGTTCATTATTGTTTGTCGTTTTCAAAATTCTCAAAAAAATGTGATTTTTTGGATTTTCGTTTCTTTTCATTTTTTTATTTATTTTAACTGATATTAAAAAACTACCGGCACTTTCTCATTGCCACTTTTTAAGCTCTACAAAATGGCGTGTTGAAATTTTTAATCCGACGTTTCGTATCCGAGAAACCATCATCAACTTTATTCTTTTATATGGCCTCAAACAAAGAGACACTCTGTATTCGGTAGCATTATTCATTACAAATTCAACGATGTATCACACATTATGGTTTTGAAGCCAAAAAATGGGAAAAACGTGAGTTATAAGGTTTTTTATTTTTTAAATTAGTAGGCATTGGAATAATCGCAATATTTATGTTTTATCTGTCACATTATTGTTGAAAACGTAATTTGGTGTTGTGTAAGTTGTTTTTACGGGAATTTGAAGTGTTTTAATTTTTGTTCTTGTTAAAGTTACTTATTCGTTAGTTTGTTGCTTCGTTCCTTTAATTTATTTACAAGTGTTACCATGGAAAGAGAACGTTTCACAAACGAAGAAAAATTTGATATGTTGACGTGTTACATCTTGTGCCGCAAAAATTGTGTAGCTGCTGAACATATGTACTCTGATAATTATCCTGAACGAAGACAACCTGAAAAATCCATTTTTAGACGTTTGGTATCTAATTTAAAGGAATTTGGCTCATTTAAAAAACCTGTTGTATCTCGTAAAAAACAATCCAACGAAGAAAAGGCGACTACTGTTTTACAAATGGTTGTTGAAAATCCTGAATTATCAACAAGACTAATTGAACGTCGAACTGGAGTAGCTAGATCTACATTCTACAGCCCATTTCGTTTTACAAAAGAATAAATTTCATCCCTATAAATTTAGAATTTGCCAGGGTCTTAGACCTGGTGACGAGAGAAGGCGAGCAAGTTTTTGTGAATGGTATACCAGAAAATATGAAGAAGATCAAAATTTTCCTTTTAAAGTAATTTGGTCTGATGAGAGCATGATAACCAACAATGGCATTTTCAACCGGCGTAACAAACATTATTGGGCAACAGACAATCCTCATTTAATAAAAGAAGCAAGACATCAACATCGATTTGGATTTAATCTGTGAGTAGGCATTTTGGGTGGCAGAATAATAGGACCTTTTATTTATCACAACAATTTAAATTCCGAACGATATCTCGACCTACTGCAGATTGATTTGGAGAATGCCTTGGATGAATTACCATTACTTATGGTTAACAACTGCTGGTTTCAGCAAGATGGTGCCCCAGCGCATAATTCAAGAAATGTGCGAGAATATTTGTCCCAGAGGTTTCCTGGAAAATGCATTGGAACTCACAGTGAAGTAGCCTGGCCAGCCCGATCACCTGACTTAACCCCATTGGATTTTTTCCTGTGGGGTTATTTAAAAAACCAAGTGTATGACGCCATTTTTGAAAATGAAGAACAGTTATTGGCATTGGTTTTAGCAGCAGTTAATACAATCACACCAGAAATGTTAGACCATGTTTTGAATTCTTCTGTAGACAGAGCATACTTGTGTCTAGAAAATAATGGCAACTTATTTGAGCAATTATTATAATTTTTTGACATTGTGTTTCTGTTATTGTACCAGCGCCTACTAATTTAAAAAATAAAAAACCTTATAACTCACGTTTTTCCCATTTTTTGGCTTCAAAACCATAATGTGTGATACATCGTTGAATTTGTAATGAATAATGCTACCGAATACAGAGTGTCTCTTTGTTTGAGGCCATATAAAAAAATAAAGTTGATGATGGTTGCTCGGATACGAAACGTCGGATTAAAAATTTGAACTCGCCATTTTGTAGAGCTTAAAAAGTGGCAATGAGAAAGTGCCGGTAGTTTTTTAATATCAGTTAAAATAAATAAAAAAATGAAAAGAAACGAAAATCCAAAAAATCACATTTTTTTGAGAATTTTGAAAACGACAAACAATAATGAACTTTTGCGACCAGCATGTGAACATACTCTAAATAGCGCAACTTTTTTCTAATTTAAGCCACCCTGTATATTCTACCGTTTTCAAGATCCCCATGCTGTGCATTCTTATCTTGGACACGGTGTATACGGAAACTAAAGAAAAAATTAGATGGTAAATTTCTAGTATTGAAATCAAGCTGCATTATTCGTTTATTGAAAACAAAATTTGTTTTCCTGCAGTTCAAAATGCTATGATTACCGCGAGAGAAAGACGCACATATTGTCGCGAGAGGTATAATCTTCCACATCGTACACAGCGAGCGGCAAACCACAACAATGTGATTATTCGTTTGCATTGTACAAAACCATGCGCTTCATAGCAATAGTGTAGGACAACAGCTTCCCCGCTCACTGCACTTTACCGCGCGGACCGAAGCATCCATCCTTTTGTCCAAATCTGTTTTAAATAATAGGATGTATAATTATATGACATTCTTTTTTTGAATCGTGTTAGACCACAACATAATTGGTTTAACCAGGGTCGGCGCAAGGCTGGTTCAGCGCGTTCGCCGGAACCCGGACCAGCGCCGGTCTGCGAAAATTACCCAACTAAAAAACACAGATTTTGATTAATTTTATACAGAATACCATTAACAGATGCGAGACATTTTTGTAGTAGTGATGATTCAGATAGAACAGTCGTTTGTTTTGAAGTTCTGCTAAGCCATTTTCGCATGAAATTGAATAACCTTAGTTGACTGCACAAAAAAACAGTAGACATCTCAAAAACTAGAAGAGATAGGTATAGGGAACCATGGTACCGTTCGAAAGAGAATGAAATTTGGCATCAGACTACGACGAAACATACAGGGTGTTCCATTTGAAAAAACCAACATGATGATTTGAAGTTAACTAAACTCGGCATTAAATTTCCAATTGCAAAAGCGACTTTGAAAGTATGGATGGGAAGCTTAAGGATCCAGCTATCTCTCGTGTAAATATGGTTCCTTTATCTTTCTTGCTGTAGAATTCACATGGTTTTAAGCTAGATAGTGTTTATTTTAATTTTTATTTAAAAAATTAAATATCTCGGAAACGGTTAATTTAAGGAATAAGAAAACTTGATGAAAATTGAATGCTCTTTCCATTTCTGTAGCAAAAAATACATCATCCTATTTAAAAAAGTAATTTGACCTTGACATGACCTTGAGAATGGCATTTTAAAGACGAGTTAATGTCACTATCTTATGTCCCCTCATGAATATTGCAAATGTTGTATGAAACATTTTTCGATTTTCCCCTTCGTTTCGGAGCAAAATGGCTACGACACTATAAATGCCTCACCCTGTATAGCGGATAGCCGTAACCGTAATTAATTTTTAAAGTCGAGTACGATTTAAGTCAAAATTAGCACTTTTTCGCACATAAATTAATACAGAAAATTAACGATGTATTGCAAAGATCTAAAACTTTACACCATTTTGTAGGAATATATGATCTTTTAAATGCACTTTATTTCATTAAATTATGATTGCTAATTACTGAGATATAAGCTTCTAAAGTCAGGAGCCTTGCATTTTTACTCCGATAGTAGGTTTACGTCGTTACTTGCTGGCCTGTATGCCTGTAGATTAAAATTTTATCACAAAATTATATATTGAGAGGCGTCTAAACCCAACAAAAACAAGCTTGCGCACATACATTATTTTATCTCAAAAGTCTTATATTAATTGCATTACCTTTAGAGTTGTTTTTTTACAAATATTATTATACAAGCTGGAACCTGCAACGGAAACGTAGACATGGAAATGCTTCATTGATGACATGCGCGCTACTTTGTTTGGCTTTAACTTTAGGTATAAAAACATTCTACTTCAAAATACGTTCGTCAACATAATAATAAATTGCGCCCGTTGAATTAAAACATTTGCTAGAATACATATTTAAATATACGGTATGGTAAACACTTCCAAACTCCTTGTCACATCCGAGTACGTTACCAACATAAACACAAAAATTCCCTTTTCGTTTGTGCTCTTACACGTGCAAAATCATATGTATTAAAAAATGAAGGTAATTAGAAAAATTAGAAACATTTGAAATAAATAATTAATAACTTATTATGCTTGCATTAATATTATTTAATCAAAGTTGGTGTTTGTAACTTTCCAACAAAAACGTTTCACAAATTTTTAGGTTATAAAGCATGTGGGTTGGAAGGTAGTATTATTTATAGCAACATATTTCATTAATTGCCAATTAAAATTAAAATAGTAAAGGAGCATGTTCACAGCCAACTGTGTATTATAAAGTTATTTCTTGCAAAATGTCTGTTATAGCTCAACGTGTCTTTCCCGGCAACGGGTTGCCAGAAGTTGTTTGAAGTTGTGGACGAACATAAATTACGTATTTTCTATGAAAAACGTATGGGTGCGGAAATTGAAGCCGACACATTAGGTGATGAATGGAAGGGTTACGTTCTTAAAATAACAGGTGGTAACGACAAACAAGGATTTCCTATGAAGCAAGGTGTCCTCACAAATGGTATTTATTAAGTAAATCTCAATTACGTATTAGCTCAAAGGTGATAATTGTAGTGCGTGTTCGTTTGTTGCTATCAAAAGGACACTCGTGCTATAGACCACGTCGTACAGGCGAAAGAAAACGGAAGTCAGTACGTGGCTGCATCGTCGATGCCAATTTGAGCGTATTGGCCTTAGTTGTCGTTCGTAAGGGTGAACAGGTATATTGCCACAATGTCATATTGGTCACATTTTGATACAAACTTACAGGAAATTCCTGGACTTACCGACACCACCGTGCCACGTAGATTGGGACCTAAAAGAGCGTCTCGTATTCGCAAGTTGTTCAACTTAACAAAGGAAGATGATGTGCGTCAATACGTTGTTAAACGTCCCTTACCCCAAAAGGATGGTAAAAAACCAAGATTCAAGGCTCCAAAAATCCAACGATTAATCACTCCAACTGTATTACAGGTTTGTATTCTTTCATTTGCTAATCTTTGTATTTACATTTTTTGACTCGCAGAGAAAACGTCACCGTTTGGCTCTTAAGAAGAATCGTTGTTTGAAACGTAAGGAACAAGCAGATGCCTATGCTAAGTTAATGGCTCAACGCAGGAAGGAAACTAAAGCTAAAAAATTGGAGGCCAAGCGCCGTCGTTCTGCAAGTTTACGTGAAAGCAAATCAAGTACGCAAAGTGCCCAAAGTGCTGAAAAATAAACTGATCCAAACATGTTTTTAAAAGATATGTAATTAGGTAGTTCAATAAAGTGTGCATTACCTTTTTCTTCAAATTTTACTTGCTTGACATTTACTTTTTCTGGAATTTTAACCATAAGAATTTCGGATAATGTGTTTTTTGCCAGAAATTCTTTTTATCCAATACTCCAATTTTTACTGCCATTTAACAGAAAAGAATCCCTTACCTTAATTTGTGTAGCTGTTCAAAAAACCAAACGCCTACATTCAATTTTGCTGCAATATTAAAATTTATAACAGTTCTGCTTGTACTTAAATATTTCAATGTACGAGTGGCGTTTCATAAGTTATTATCACTCCTCTGTAGCTCTGTCTAAATGGGGGGGGGGGGGTGAAGGAAAGAATTTTGTACACCAAAACTTATCAAGATTTCTTGAATGTTAGTTATTCTATGTACTGCTATGGAGTTACTGTTAACTTGTGCGTCTGGTCTTTATAAATACCGTTCCGCCTTTCGTTTTCCCACCACAGAAAAAGTTTCGTCCAAAAACATTCATGATAGCTTAAGAAATGTAACTCCCAAAACCAAGCTTGCTACCAAGGTTTGCAACGCCCAAAAATGTCGCATGGAGAAGTCCGCCAATAACTTGATGGTTATACGGTTTTCTAGGACTCCGTAGGTTCTCGTTGATTGTATGGACCAAGGGACTACCGCATAAACTCCGATCGATATTGTAAAACGCTGGAAAAACTTCGCAAAGCGATTAAAAACAAAAGACCTGGTTTATGATAATGCACGGACTCATTCCTCTTGTGCGACTACTGCTCAGTGCTCACTTCACAAAATTCAGATGGGGTAAAATTAAATCGCATAAACTAGAGTTAACGTCTGGTCTAGGGTTGATCTGACGATTTTATCAACCCAAATGGGTGGTAAAACCGTCAGTTCAACCCTAGCCCGGGCGTCAACTCTAGTTTGTGCGATTTAATTTGACACTAACCGCCGGTTGAACTCAACTAGGCTTTATACAACTTACCGTAAGTACTTTAATCTTCACACTAAATAAAATAAGCATGGGCGCCCATAAGGGGGTACAAAAAAGGGTAGTTGCCCCCCCCCCCCCCCCCCCCGAACTCGGACTCAATTGATCGCTTTTGTGGCAAACGCTAGTTTCATATTTCCAAGCTTTTACAGTTTTTAAATCTGCGCGCGCACAACTTGTCCACTATTTAGTACTAAATTTAGTCTCGTGTCATACGGGCCTAAGCAGTAATAATTTCTTAAATAAGGAAATTTTTAATTTAAATAAAACTAATTGTTCAATCTTCCCCCCCCCCCCGGAAATTACTGTATGGGCGCCCATAAGTATAAGTATTGTTCAATGTTCAGTGTAAAAATTAAGTACCTACCAAATGTAATACTCGTTGAGGAGAGTTATAGTCGGTTTATTTTTAAATTACTACGGACAAGAAACGCCTTCAAATTGCTGTAGCCAATGGTAAATTGTGTCTAGTGTCTCACTTGTTTACTTGCATGTTTATTCAATTCCTAAACCCAAACCGAATAAAGCAGAAGTTCTACATTTTTTTCGTATTTCAAGACATAGGTAATACGTTTATGGAATAACGTTAATTTAAAAAAATGTTGTAGAACTTCTGCTTTATTCTGTCAGGGTTTAGAAATACAATAGAATTGCAGGTAATCAGGGAGTGTAAAGGAAATTCCATCATAATGCTGTAGTCATATATGTACTACTATTTCGCTTGAAACGTTTTGTATATGACATTTATTCTTTTATTTCCAAGTGAAACCCATTTTATCATTGGCTAGAGCAATTTTAAGGAGTTCCCTATCCATTAGTAATTTAAGAATAAACCGACTATACTACTATAGTCAAAACGGCATAGATGGGTAAAACAATAAGATACCTTGGTTTTTGTGTTTTCCCCTATGCTATTGCCATCCATCCTAGCGACTGCAATTTCTACAAATATCGTTGCATTTCACTTAGTACGAACTTCGAACACATTTATAAAAAAGTGACGTTACGCGAATTTGTTTACACGGTACCACGGTATTATTCAAGTGTTGGTTTTGCATGTGTTTTACAAGCTAGATTATTTTCTAATAGGTACTATGTATTAGGTATGTATTAATACTGACGATCAGATTTTTTGTTATTATTATTATTAATTCCTGGCTGAGTCGGTGTTGTTAAGGGGAGGCTGATTTAAATAATTAGACTTTGTAATTTCCTTTTATACAGGGTGTCCCACTGCTCCGTAATCGGTCGATAACTCAACGTGAGTTGAAGATACCGAAAAATGCTTCAAATAAAGGTTGCTTTGATTTGAATTGTGCATCTTATAAAAATATCTTGATATCTACAGTATGTTGCATTTTCACCTGGCAGGAAAATGTCACACCCTGTAATAAATTACGAAAAATACTTGAAGCACTCATTCTTCAAAATAACACGTCGCCACTATGAATTCGTGCTTTAAGATTGGTCTTATGACACTTGTTTTTTAATACAGAGTATATCACGGAACCCGTTCATTGGTTCATTAGAAGTTTTTGGGGTCCCTTATTACTTATGAACACCTCCAGAAACCTCTTGAACGGGTTCCGTGATATACTCTGTATACTATTGCCTGACTTTTTGTTCCGAAACTGCAGTATTAATACTGCGTTGAATATAAAATTACGGTAAGTATAAGAGAGGCGCCGCGCCGGTAGCAAGGCTAATTATTTCTGCAACTGTCAGGAACTAATTCATCAACTATAACTATATATTATGCATAGAGCGCATTATTTAGATTAGATTTAGATTAAGGTACGTTATGCTATGCAGATTTGCAGAACCACTATTAAGTTTTCATTGTGATTTTACTGTTAAAGACGCTTCTGGGCTGACGGTAAACATACTCAAAATCAAAAGTTCGTTGCGTGAGCACGCTCTTGGAACCTATTGTAAACTACTTAATAACTTATTAGGTATAATGCTTTGGAAGTATATTCAGCCACAACAATTTTTATTTATTTTTAATGTAAATGCATTTTTGAAATAGAGCTCATTCACATATCAATTTTAATTTTTTTAGTTAGTAGTGTAGGTAATACCTACCCTATCTTTGGTGCACTATACGTACAATTTATGAAAGATATTGTTCAAGTTCAATATAGGATAACTAAGAACGAGAACGCCTGTTGGCAGGCCCCGGTCTTTAAATGGGCTCATTGGGCAATTGTCCAGGGCGGAAAATTTTTAGGGGCGCAAAATTCAGTCGATGTAAATTTTTTTTCAGATGTAGCCAAAACAGTTAAGTCAAACATGACAACAAATCATATTTAATTTCAGAATTACGTTAGTAGAAATCAAATGGTCAAGAGTAGTACCTACAAACATTGATGTACAAACGTGACTGCGAATTTCTAGGAATAATGGGAATCTCAGTTAAAAAAATTAATTAATACGAAATTTATAAGAAAAAGGGGCGCAAGTAGACCTGTTTCCCCAGGCCGCAATTTAGAGTAGACCGGGCTCTGCCTGTTGGTGAACTTATAACTAAATTTCTTTCGTCTATTTTACTTAAAATTTACTTTCAGAATTCTATGCAGCCTCCGACCGTGTAGACACAGTACAATAATACAATATAAATTCAACCGTCTTTCAATTGCCAATTACGAACAAGTGACCGTTAAATCCTAAGATTTTCACATACCCGTCACGCGTAGGACCGTAGGTATTGGACGAAATACTGAAAGTAATGAAAAAAAGGGGTCGACGAAACTTAAAAGTTTTCTACACATTCTATAATTTAAATCCCGCTATTAGGTATAAGCAAAGAAAACCATTTTCAGTTCTACACGTGTGATTTTTCAGGAAAGTAAACATTTTTATATGAAATTCTATAAAAAAGCGAATTGATCAGTTTTCCCACAAAGCAAACTTCGCAGTGAACTTTCTTTTAAAATTGTCGATCTGAATTGAATCGGGGGGAATATTTAGACATTTGATCGGTTGACAATCTGAACGATTTTGTCGTAGGTAGGTACGTAATTTTTTTGAAAAGAATATTTACTTACAGAAAATAATAGATACTACATACAACAATCAATCTTTATACTTTAACTATAATCTAGGTTTAATGTACAGGATGATGTTCAATATGAATTGATCATTTGAAATTCTATTATTACCTACAGTAATCTGCATAAGAAAAATGCCGCCATTATAAATTTAAGGGAATTAACTTAAATCGGTAAATGTAATTAATACTAATATTCTACGTTTCAAATTCAATCAATTTATCTTCACTGCCAAAACTTGATAAATAATTCTCCAAACAAGTTTATAAGAACTTAGACAGCAGATCCGGCGACAAGGAGATTTATGAAAATAAATATTTCACATGATGTGAGTTTACGTATAATACCAGTTATTACATTTGCCGAAGAGCTTTATCGACAGAATAATGGTTTTTATAAAATTAATTTAATTGCTAAGTAAGTTTATTCGGTTACACTTGATTGCATCCTCCGATGCAAATAGTACCTATATACATAGTACTTATATACCAAATGATTGGTATAATAATATATACCGGGTGAATGCGACCACCCGTATCAATAGTTTATTTAAAGAACGGTGAGTCCTAGAGAGGTAGGGTAAAAAAAGTGATTATAAAATCCATAATAAAGAATCGAATGGTGATATATTATTTCTCGAAAAGTCAGCATTCCTCCAGAATGTGTCAAACTCCAAAATTTTAAATGGCACCATAAGTCGAAAAAAGTATTGTTTAAAAGATTGTTAAAAAAGAAGAAAGTTTTATAGGAAAAATGATTTTATTACTGCCACCCCTTTTAAGTAATATTCGACTAAAGTTGTTAAATTTGAAATTCATTGTTAACAAAAAACATTGAAAAGTCGACTTTTAAAATCTAGTTACCAATGTTACATGTGTTCAAAATGTCTTCCATTTACTGCTAAGCACTGTTCAGCTCTTCTAGGTACACTATCAGTGGCTCTAAGTACTTCTTGAAAGGGAAGAACACAAATGTAACATTGGTAACTAGATTTTAAAGGTCGACTTTTCAATGTTTATCATTTATCATTTTTACTATGCTTAGTATAATACATTACTTATTCAATTGTGTGTAGCTTGAAATGATAAGCAGGATTACTTTGTATTCATTCAATCGAAACTTTCTACTATGAATAATTCATAGTAGAAAGTTTCGATTCTTTTAAGGGAGCAATATCTAGTTCGAAATCCCACTTGGTATCCTTCTAAAGTGTTTTCTCAATAAAATTCACCTTAAAATTCACACCTATATTTTGCAATGGGTGTTCAGCACAGCTATTCCCCCTATAGTCTTCTCACATCTCACAATTAATTACTATATTTAATTACCACGTCACATGCTTTTAGCACCGAGTTTTCCCAAACATCTGTATGAAAAAGGGTTATCTATGCATCAATCATCGATTTCATCAGGTGAATGTTTTTCGTTTCGTAATTGTATTTTTACCCGTCTGGTATAGAATGATTGGATTCAGATTGGAATACTAGGTATTCTGGAGAAACTTGTAGGAAATAAATTATTTCTCGCCAAACAAATCTTTTCCAACTGTTTGGCTTCTAACACCAAAGGTATATTCAACAGCAGCCGTTATTATACCAGACAGAGCATGTAAACACCTACAGCAAACATAGCAGCTCTTATTATGACAAAAGTTAGGTATGGTCTGTCTCGAATTATATCGTCTTGAAATTTATCTCATAAAAGGATTTATTTTCAAATATGCATTGTTAGTAGATAAACACGCTGTAAATGCCTACCTGATTGACATAACAAAGGGGACCTCTAAGTATTTTATGACAGGGCATCAGAGGCGGATTAAGGTAAAAGTATTAATATAGCAATTTCTTTTCAAGCCATCCGTTTTCTTTTAAATAAATTACGAGTTTTAAACTAAATTATACAATATACAAATTACTCGTATTATACTTACTACAACAAGGATTCTTAACGGATACAGCACTGGGTGACGCATACCTAACTCAACCCTGAGTGGACAGGTAGGCATTTACAAGGTGTTTATCTACTAACAATGCAGATTTGAAAATAAATCCTTTTATGAGGTAAATTTCAAGACGATAAATTTTGAGACAGACCATACCTTTTGTCGTTGAGAGATTCTCATTGAAGAGGTGCTCCCAGTTACAATCTTGGTAAATCCGGCCGAATGAAGGGTGCAATCAAGAAAATTATTCAGTGCAGTACAACGTCTCTGAGTGAAGTGGGCCCATCTCGAGCATTAATTTCTGGCTTCGTTTTTGCGGAAAACTGATTACGTTTTACCAATTTCACGAGTGAGAACTTCCTTCGTTAATAACTACAAATTATTCAAACCGAACTTCATCTCAAAACTAGGATTGATGTGTTTTTGGTGACATTTTGCCGAGAAGGGTACATCGCGTAAACGGTTTCAGATTTTCTTTTATTTAAGCGAAAATGTAAAGTAATGTTCTAATTTGACCCATCATTTGAATTTAAATGGGATACTCTATTTATAAATAATAAATCTAGAAATATAAGATAAAGGACATTCCGATAATTAAGTCCTATTAACTGCAAATCTAAACGACAAATATCCTAAAAGCTTTCTAATTGGGTCACTAAACAAATAGTGTTAATATCATACAAACGTACCTACCTATAATTATTAGGTAGGTACTGAAAAACATATAAATGTCAAGGAGAGGTGCAAAACTTTTTATTATCACTGTCAATTTTGCCATTGTATTAATACTATACTTTCAATCCTATTAAACGTCATTCAAAATTGTTTGTAACTCCATTTTTTTTACAATTTTTATGAAGCTTAGCGGATAATTGTTAAACGCTTTGTGTAAAACTCAAAAAAGAGGTTTAAAATGGGTAGATTTTTGTGTTAATATACAATTAGTACAAAAATTTTGAACTGTTTTGATTATACCTACTGGATAAACTTCATGTTTTCAGATAACACTTGTGTAAGAATGAAATGGTTAAAGAATTAAATGTCAGTGTATACAAGTGAATTACGAATATACTGCTATAATCCTCTTACAAAGTGTTTCCCGATTGTAATCCATAACCCTTATTAAGCTTAGGCCACTTTACTTTTGAAATGATTTATTCCTGTATTATTTATTAAGCACTTTATGGCTCTTACCAATTTTAATAACTTCTGTTTGATTTACGACTTTTACGCAAATGAAACCGTCAGATTTTGTTTATTTTTGTTATTCGTATATTACGGAGCTTTCTAGGGGTCGATATCCAATAAACACAAAAATGTCAGATATACTTCGACTTGGATCCTATATATCTGGTGGTAAAAATGATATCAATATCTTAGAATCAGTAAAGGCAGTTTTACATTATAAGTATGTATAAAAATGTATAAAAAATTAATCTTATCATTCAGAGTATTTTTACGAAACTTGATGAAAGAGAGTCACGGATTAATGAGGATCGCGGAACTGCGTATAAGTAGATCATTTTCGTTGACTTGCCTATTTATTTTCATTTTAGTTATAGCTCGCATAGTGATACGTTATGCACTCTTCCCAATTTTCAATCTCAATCGCACTGTAGCAATAAAAGTGTTTGTATTTGCCTAGAGCCTATTTCATTTCTGATATTAAACAAGACGCTCTGCGTGGTTGACAAGCGACTTTGCGATACATTCTTAAAATCTTGTGGAATAATGATTTCACGAACTACAAAAAAATATATTTGCTTAGTATGATGTGACATAATAATAAGTTACAAGTTACTGTAAGATAAGTGAAGAATAATAATCAAAATCCTAATCCATACACGTCAACCAGACTTTAAAAGGTAGGTATTTTTTGAATAAGTAGGCATGGCTTGACACATAGATATGATGACTGGTTATGAAAATGTGAGTACCTATGAGTTTTTGGGAATTAATAATTATTGTTGATTGTTTCTTGTATAATGCTATGAGTAAGTACCTATATTAAGTATATCTTTTTGTGTGAATATGGCTAAGTTTTGTAGCAACAATTGGCGTAAGTATAGTTAAGATTTTCGAAACTGACAATAGGGAGCGAGTAGGCGGATAACAAAAGCTTTTGCTCATAATTAGGTTCATAATCCTTTTTTGTACAACTTCTAAGGGATATATAATATATGACAATCTGCTATCACGCCTCATCCTAAAATGCCGTCAGAAATAATGGACTGCACTGTAGTATACAGGGTGTTTCTACTCAAAGTGGACAACGCAATAGAGGTTATAAAACTCGTCAAAACAAACACGTTGTCAAAATAATTTTTTTCCTTTTGGCTGTTGTTTTCGAATTATGGGCCTCTTTTTGTTTTTTTTTACACGTCTGTATATCTCCATTATTTGTAGTCGGATTTCAAAAAATCAAAATCCCTTCGAATCAACAGTTTAATATCTACAACGTTTGTTTTACAAAAAATTTACAACAGCAAAATGGCACTCATTTTAATTTTTTGAAATTGAGTAACACTAAATTTACTCTACTACTATAATTTAAAACAACCACCATTTTGCTGTTCTACATTTTTTGTAAAAAAGTTTTGAACAAACGTTGTAGATATTAAACTGTTGATTCCAAAAAATTTTGATTTTTTGAAATTCGACTACAAATAATGGAAATATAGAGATTTGTAAAAAAACAAAAAAAGGTCCATAATTCGAAAACAAAAGCCAAAATGAAAAAAATTTCTTAAACAAAAGTTTTAGATTTGACGAGTTCTACAACCTCTATTACGTTGTCCACTTTGAGTAGAAACACCCTGTATAGTCGTATTTAATAAATTTTGTTGTAAAATAGGTTTAAACCTAATTAGTAAGTTACGTGCGAATTGTCAATAATGACACGTAAATACTTTACTCTTGAGGTAGCCATAATTTTACGATCTGTGCTGTACCTATACAATCTCGGGAATGAATTAAAATCTTTTCAAAAGGCGGTTGTTTTTGAACCATCTAGGGATTCACTTCGATAGAATGAACTGATTCTGATTGCACACTGATTTAGTGATTTTATTAAATAAATGGATACGTGCTGGCTTTATAACTTTTATTATTACATTAAAACAAAGCAACTAAAATATTTAAACCTTTTACGTACACACCATTTGAATGATAGTTTTGCAATGAATATTTCGCTACAAAAATGTACGTGCTTAAATACAATAACACAGTGCTATTGCGTAATGTGTGATTTTTTGTCAACATACTCCCCCCCTTGAAGACTTACAGGGTGTTCAAGTAACTAATATAGGTAAGTATATACAAGTAATAAAGTTACATAAACAAATATAAAATACAAATGAAATACAAGCAAATAATATTCATGCTGAACAATACAAAAATAAGTAAGATCCTTTGACTTTAGACACTTCCTACTTCATTCCATCTCAGGATCTGGTAATGGACATAATCTGTTGACTGCACGTCTTAGAATACCATGTGCTGCCGTTTTAACTGTTGCCACTCGAACAATGTTGTCGTCACCTGGATGAACATCTATTATTCTGCCAACCACCCATTTGAATGACGGTAAGTTTTCATTTTTTAACAGCACCATAGTTCCAACTTCTAAATTTCTTCCTTTATTCTTCCACTTAAATTTTTCTTGCAAGCTTAACAAGTAATATCGTGACCAACTTTTCCAGAAAACTTGATGCAATTGCTGCACTAATTGGAATCTGGATAAACGATTGATCTTCTGACTTGTAACATCTGGATCTGGCAATGATATCATAGGCCGTCCAATAAGAAAATGTGATGGAGTGATAGGTTGCATATCATTTGGATTTGAGGACATTGGATACAAAGGTCTGGAATTTAATATTGCCTCCACCTGTACCAAAACAGTATTGAACTCCTCAAATGTCAGTATAGTAACTCCTATAACTCTCTTTAAATGAGATTTTGCCATTTTAATATTAGCCTCCCACAAGCCTCCAAACGAAGGTGAATTAGCAGGAATGAAATGAAAATTGATACCTTCATTTGTAAAAGATTCTTTAATTTTTGTTTGTGTCTTATCAACAAATTCCTTTAGTTTATTAATTTCCTTTTGCGCTCCCACGAATGTGGTTGCATTGTCGCAATATATGTGTAAGGGCTTGCCCCTTCTGGCGCAAAAACGTCTAAAGGTTGCAATGAATGTTTCTGTCGTTAAATCCGACACCAACTCAAGATGGATGGCCTTGACCACCATACAAATAAATAAGCATACATACCCTTTAGTGACTTTACAGCCTCTTCCTTTTCTATCTTTAATAGAAAAGGGTCCGGCATAATCAACGCCTGTTATATGAAAAGGAGGGTTCACATTCACCCGTTCCTTAGGAAGATTTGCCATAATTGGATTTATTGATTTTGGATTAAATTTGAAACAAGTTACACAACTCCTTACAACTCTTTTTGCAACACTGATTCCTGCTGTAGGCCAATATGTGTGCCGTACCGTAGCTAATAGCAATTGAGGACCAGCATGCAGCAAAATTCTATGAGTCTCCTCAAATACCAAACGGGTTAATTTGTGTTTACCAGAAAGCAAAATTTGATGTTTCGCATCAAATTTTAAGTTAGCATGTTTTAGTCTTCCTCCTACTCGCAACAAACCTTCATTATCAAAAAATGGAGTTAGTGACATTAAATTATGTTTATGATTTAAGCCTTTCTCTAATCTTAATACTTTAATTTCATCGCCAAACATTTGCTCTTGTGACAGCTTTATTAATAGTTTCATGGATTTATCTAATTCATTTACTGTCAATTCCCCAATATTACGATGTTCCTTGATCACCTTTAGATTAGAACAAAATCTTATGCAATATGCCATTACTCGTTTTAATTTGTTAATGTTTGAATATTTGTCAAATAAAAATTTAAATTCTCTGTTAAAATGAATGATTTACTTGTTCTTTTTATTTCAGGAATTTCACTTTTATTTGCATCTAATTGTACATTTGGCCAACTCTCCCTTGACATTCCAAGGAAGCCAGGACCATTAAGCCATAATTTACATTTTAATAACATGCTAGGTGTAGTGCCCCAAGAAGCCACATCTGCTGCGTTTTCCTTGGTGTTAATATAATGCCAATCACTTACATTTGTCAAATCTTGAATTTGAGCAATGCGATTTGCAACAAATGTTTGCAACGAATTCGCCTCGGAATTAATCCAGCATAAGACAATTTGTGAGTCACACCATAAATAATACCTTCCATGATTTATTAAACCTGATATTCTTTTAACTAAGCGTGCCAACGTCAATGCCCCACATAACTCTAAGCGAGGTATGGTTTGCATTTTGACTGGTGCCACTCTTGTTTTTGCACACAGCAAATTTGTTTTAATATGCCCTAATTTGTTAACACTTCTAATGTAAATGCAGGCTGCATATGCCTGATTTGATGCATCACTGAATCCATGAATTTCAATTTCTTGTGGAGTTGCCCATAAAATATGTCTTGGAAATTGTAAAGAATTTAATATGTTCAAATTGTTACGAATGTTTTTCCACTGCTCAGCAAGTTCTGTTGGTACCTCATCATCCCAATGCAATTTGAGTAACCACAATTTCTGAATTATAATTTTAGCAACTATTGTACATGGACTTACTAACCCTAAAGGATCATATATTTTAGAAATGTCTGATAAAATGCTACGTTTTGTGATGTTAGTAATTTTAGGTAAATCAATTATTTTATATGTTAGTGTATCTGAATTTACCTTCCACTGAATGCCCAACGTTTTCATATTTTCATTCTTATCAAAATTAATTGTTTGCAACGGATCATTTTTTATGCTAAAATGCCTTAAAATACTTGGATTATTTGAACTCCATTTCCTTAATTTGAAACATGCAGTACTCAAAATGTATGATACTTCTTGACACAATTTAACGGCTTCAGTTACATCGTTAAAACCCACTATCATGTCGTCTACATAAAAATTATTAGATATGATGTTTGATGCGACTGGTAAGCTTTCTTTAAATTCAATGGCAAGTTGTTTTAAACAGCGTACTGCTAAGTATGGAGCAGAAGACGTACCGTAAGTAACAGTTTTTAGTTGATAAATGGATATGTCTTTATTACTATTATCTCTCCATAATATACGTTGCAATTTTTGATCATCAGAGTGTACAAGAATCTGACGATACATTTTTTCAACATCTGCGCAAACTACAATTGGATATTTGCGGAATTCAATTAAAATGTTAAATAGATCATTGATTATTGTGGGCCCAATATATTGAATGTCATTTAATGACCAGCCAGACAGGGTTTTTGCCGAACCGTCAAATACTACCCTCAATTTTGTTGACAAACTATCTTTTTCAACTGCATGGTGTGGCAAATAGCAATGTATTGCCGTAGTATTATCATTTTCCTGACTAATCCTTTGCATGTGGCCTAAATTAGAATATTCTGTCATAAAATTAACGTATTTGTTTTTTAATTCGGGATTTGAGTCTAATCTCGCTTCCATTGATAACAATCTTTTTCTCGCTATTGGTAGTGAATCACCCAAGTAAGTTACAGGGTATTTAAAAGGAATTCTGACTATAAATTGTCCGTTATGATCACGTGACAGATTTTTTATGAAATGTTCTTCACACAGCTGTTCATCATAATATGAAAGTGAATTTATGCATTCCACTTCTTCAATTTTCCAAAATTTGTCGAGTTCGTAAACTATTGATTCACAGTGAAGAAAATAACAATGCAGGTTTGTAGGTAATTCTTGAATGGAACCTGACACTAACCAGCCAAATTTTGAGTTTTTTAATGAAGGTAAGTTTTCACCCAATTCTATTTTCCCTTCTGTTATTAGATCCCAAAATATTTCTGCCCCTAAAAGCATATCAACTTCCCCTGACATATTAAAGTGAGGGTCAGCTAGGGTTATGTTATTTGGCAATTTCCAGTTTGAAATATCCACATTTACCGGAGGTAAATTATTTGATAATTTTTTAATGATTAAACATGATACATTCACGGTAAAGTTGTCATGGATGGAGGATAATTGTACATCACATCTTTTGTTAAGATTTGAAAAATTGTCATTTATCCCTAAAATAGATATGTTAGTGTTATATTGAGACAATCCCAACCTTTTCACCAATTTCTCAGTTATTAAATTTGATTGTGATGCGCTATCAAGAATTGCCCTGCACTTATGAGGCTTTCCTGTAATATCTTTAACTTTTATTAGAACAGTTGACAATAAAACATGTTTGTTACTATTATAATTTGCGAGTGTTATTTCTTGGTGATTCGCACTTGTGGTTGCTACCTCACCATCTGGTACTCGCTCATCAACTTTGTTTAATGAAATATGAAGCAATGTATTATGCCTTCTTTTGCATTTACTACAAGAATATTTACTTTTGCAATTTTTGGAAAAATGATTGTCTCTAAGACAATTTGTACACAACTTAAATTCCCTTATTTTTTCCAATCGTTTCTCTGACTCCAATTTTAAAAACTCCTCACATTTATAAATGGGATGTTCTTTTGAACAGATTTTACATGCTATATTTTGGTTCGTGTTAACAAGAGACATTCGTCGCATACCTACATTATGTTTGCTTTTTTCTGTACTTATCTCAGCCCCAATGTTTTCCAATAATTCCGCACGCGCAATTATAAATTCTTCAATATCCTTGAATGTGACATTGCTTATCTTAGCCTTATATTCTCCCCAAACTCGAGAAGTCTTTTGATCGAAATTTGACGAAACTAAATAAATAATGAGAGTGTCCCAGTACTGTACTGGTTGGCCAAGCCTTTCCAATGCACGCATGTTTTTGCAAGTTGTGTCTAAAATGTTTCTTAAACTAGATGGGCTTTCTTTTGTTATTTTTTCTAAATTAAATAATTCCTTTACATGGTTATTTAGTAACAAACGGTCATTATTATACCTGTTACACAAAAGTTCCCACGCTACTCGATAACCTTCAGCTGATACTTGGACAGCTTGAATAATTTTTAATGCATCTCCAACTAAGCTTGATTTCAAATAATGAAATTTATTTATATCATCAATGGTTTTATTATTATGAATCATTGAGGTAAACGTGTCATGAAAATTTAACCAATTATTGTACTTTCCGTCAAAGGTAATTAATCCAATTCTAGGTAACTTAAATTGTTGTGCTCCAGAATGCAAATCTGGTGTTTGTATTGAGTCATCTCATCACTATTTGCTACATGCTTCCTCAACAACATTTCTGAACTCGCTATAATTTTAAAATAAGAATTATCGATTTGAGTTTTTTCATCAAATTGATCACTGAGATCTGTAGAATTGCATAATGTTTCAATTTTAAATTGAACTTGTTCAAATTCAGAAGCCTTAACTTTTAATTGTTGTAATCTAAGATTTAATTCTTCATATAACAGTTCATCGACTGAATCATTTGTTTGAATTGGTATTAAAAACTCATTGAAATCTTTAAGATAACGTTTAAACGCTTCACGTTTGCAAATATTTTTGTCAAATTCTTTACTCATTTTTAACGCAAGGTCAACATCAAACGTGCAAAATATGCCTAAACTTAAAACAATAAAATTTTAATGTACCGAATTGTAAATAAAATTTGTTTTAGAACGCGGATAGCAACAATATTAAATGCAAGTAAAGGAAAAGGATAGAAAAGATTTCTTACTCCAGTGACCTCATCTGCTTGATTTTGTGCGTACTTCGTTGTTCTTCACTCTTGTTAAATAAAATGTACTCATTAATGATTTTCCAATAATCGATTGCTTTTAATGAGTTTGAACATTGATTTGTTTGATCTTCTATCGATTAATTAAATTTCCAATCAGGCTGCGAGGACCAATGTTTTTGAACCATCTAGGAATTCACTTCGATAGAATGAACTGATTCTGATTGCACACTGATTTAGTGATTTTATTAAATAAATGGATACGTGCTGGCTTTATAACTTTTATTATTACATTAAAACAAAGCAACTAAAATATTTAAACCTTTTACGTACACACCATTTGAATGATAGTTTTGCAATGAATATTTCGCTACAAAAATGTACGTGCTTAAATACAATAACACAGTGCTATTGCGTAATGTGTGATTTTTTGTCAACAGCGGTGGTTGTGTATTAATTAATAAAAAATAAATAAAACTCGTTTTTGTTAAATTTAGGGACAATAAGTAGGTAAGTATTTAATTAGCGTTTTAGAAAAGCGGTCCCATATTCTGATTTTAGTCGTAACATCTCATTGTTTTCTGTATCAAAAGTATGTCATCCGCAAACGATGAAATGTTGATACCTAGAGTAAAATTTTTATGAGAACTACATGACGTCATAATGTGGAGACACCAATATCTTCGTTCCACGATCTCATTCTTAAATGGCAGGGAAGTACAATAGGTACTTTGGCAAATTTAGTGTGTTTGCGCGCGTACAAGTTTTTGTGATTATTGTTGTATTTGCTTGTTTTGAACGATTTTTGTGTCGAAAATTGTATGACGCATGTAGTGCTCATAAAAATTTTACTCTACATTCAATTTTGTGACATAGTTAACGTAAATAAGAAAAAGAATTGGTCCTAAAACAGTTCCCTGAGGAATTCCCATTTTAACTTGAATCTCATTGCTAATTACATCATTTACTATTACCGTTGGTTTCTTGTTTATTTACAGCTTTTTACATTCTGCGTTGAATATTGCTATCCCGGCCTGGGATTTACAAATCCAATTAAGAGGGGAGGATTGGCCCCCATACTACATCGAAAGTTGAAGCATGTATTTCACTTCCTAACTTATTCTCACAACCTTGCGTGCGTTGCGGCGTCTGTGACAATTCTCCATATCTGCTTGTCTTGCGCCTTCTGTGGCCAATTATAAACTTCGATTTCTCTGAACTCGTTCGTCACCTGGTCCCACCATCTTATCTTCGGCCTTCCTCTTGTTCTATCCACGCTGAGTTTCCAGATAGTTATCTTCCTCACATTATTCTCCTCATCTCTTCTCATAACATGCCCTAGCCATTTTATTCTTTGTGACTCAATTAACCTTACGATGATTTCTCCGCGTGTCTCGTTCTCTAGTTCGTGGTTCATTAGTGGTCTGTATTCACCGTCATTCCCTTTTTTTGGGCCCTGTATTGTGCGGAAAACTTTTCTCTCGGAACCTCTGAGTCTCTCGGCCTCTGTCTGGGAGAAGCACATGTGTTATCAGAGGCTTAATCAGAGTTTTATATATTTGTACCTTAGTTTTTCTGGTTAGTTTATTATCTTTAAGTAGTGGTTTATTTGCATAATAAGCACTGTTTCCGGCTTGAATTCTTCTTCGTATTGCTTCGTGCCAGTTCCAATTTTTGTTTATACCGGGTGTTGATTTTTTTTCATGATCGATAATGAGAGTTAGAATTTTTTAAGTGTTGATATGGCATTCTATTTCAAATTCTTGATAATGACACATACTGTCGAAACACGCCAGGACATTAAAATTAAAAATTTCAGTAGAATTACTCGTTACTGTTGCACATATTCATGGAGAACCACAATTCGCTATGCACTATTCCTATTGTACATCTTATACAGTGCGGTCCAAAGGTATGGAATAAATTCTTTTTTAGCGTTATTATGTACTTTTGGGAAAAAACCTGAAACCCGTCGATTTCTATTTATAATTTACCATTTTCTCGTATGAAAGTCTTACCACCCTCTTGCACCCCCTCGGAGGTATGAGCAACCCTTAAAAAAATTTAAATACGAACGGGTGGCTTGTGGCACCTTGTTTGAAAGGGATTTTAAATCTCTATTCAGCAATATAAAAATTTTTACATTTGGTACGCTCGTAACTCAGAAATTGAATTTTGAAAAAGAAATAGTGTATTTTTAGATTAAGTGTTCAAAGTGACCACCAGTCACTTCTTGATCATAAAATTATCTGTTTAATTTGAAATAATAATCAGGTATTTTCTTATTTGTTCTGATTCTCTTGAGGAAAAAAGTGTTTAACAAAAAATAACAAAAAATCTAACTACATTGTAGACTACTTCATATTTGTAGTTATTTTTGACAGACGCTTGTGTATTGCCAAATTTTGTTTGTGTGTGCAATTTCAGTAAATAAATGATGGCTCAGTTAACAGAAACACAGAGAATAGACATTTTAATGATGATTGGATGTGGTAATAGAACAAAAACTCAAACGGAGGTTTGTGAACTATTTCTTTTTCAAAATTCAATTTCTGAGTTACAAGTGTACCAAATTTAAAAATTTTTATATTTCTGAATAGAGAGTTAAAATCCCCTTCAAACAAGGTGCCACAAGCCACCCGTTCGTATTTAAATTTTTTTAAGGGTTGCTCATACCCCCGAGGGGGTGCAAGAGGGTGGTAAGACTTTCATACGAGAAAATGGTAAATTATAAATAGAAATCGACGTGTTTCAGGTTTTTTCCCAAAATTGCATAATAACGCAAAAAATGAATTTATTCCATACCTTTGGACCGCACTGTATAATTTGTATTGTACGTATGTATTAAAGTATTATACAGGGTGTTAGAGATGTTGTGAGGAAAATTTAAGGACAGATTCTACATCTCACAATACGAAAAAAAGTTCATGTAAACATGGGCCCGGTAATGATCCGTTTTCATGGTACGGGGTGTTTACACTTTCCTGTCTTTAATAGTTTATTTTACATTTATCGAAAACCCGTTGAGATATTGAGATTAGTTTTGGTACACGCAAATGTATCATTAAAGGTCACATTCACATGTACAAAATTGTTTTCTAAAGCACTCAGATCAGTATCTTAAAGCCAGATTAATTAATTATTTTACTTATCCTCGGAACGACTTTAATTTTATTCCTTTAGACTAGTTTTTCAGGAAACACTGTCTTAAATAAAACCATAAACAGTGTACCTATCAAATTAAATCAAATGCTCCGTCGTGCATAAACCATAAATTTTGCCTGATTTTCTAGTAGGTTGGGTAAATTCTCCTGTAAAAAATGCAGATATGCATGTCCGTTTATTCTCCTGGGTAAAATAAAGGGTAGGTACAATCAAATAATTTTGAACTATTCCTGCCAACACATTGATTGAAAACTGCTGTTGGTGTCGCGATTGAAGAATAGTACCTATGTGGATTTTCATCCATTGTGGAAATTACAAATCACATTTCCGGTAAAAGAAGATTCATAAATAAATTGCCAATCTGATGCATTTCTTTGTCTTAATCAGTGCAAATCTAGTCTGGCTGGAAACTCTGCTTCACTGCTGTTCTTTCTGTAAATGGTATAAGGATGGAGCTGCTGCTCGTGGCGTGGACGATTCGCCATACAGTAACGTGATTAGTATTCCCAAATTCGTTTACTACACGCCTTGTACTTATTTTAGGATTTTTTTTCAACCGCTATTAAAACATTTCCATCAATTTCTACTGTTTGAGCCGTTCTTGACACCCCACAATCAACAAAATTACGAGTTATAAGTTTTCCTATATATAATAAATTATATTATTATATTTTCAATTACGTTTTAATTTCTTTATATAAATTGAAGGAATATAACATATTTTCAGTAGTTCTTACAAACACGCGAAAATAACTTTTGAATACCACTGTCAAAGGATTACAACAGGCAATTTAGTCTTTAAAGAGACGCCTAAAATAAACATTACTATCTCCTTCTAACACACCTGACACCAATACAGATGTTTTAAACGCATAGTGTCTGTCTTAGTTCACCACCCGTGGCGACGATAATGTAGCATTCCATTCTCTCTATTTCCAAATATTGTGTGTTAGAACGAAATAGATACAAACTACGAATGTGTACGCCAAATAAAGCACTAAGCCGAAAATCGCAAACATTCATTTTACAGACTATGTAGTTTTTAACGAACTTCGTTCGTTACTGTATTCCATATTCCGTCCGTCGGTCGGTCCGCGCGTCCGTCATATGGTTCGCAGTGTGATAGAGCAAAGTTAAACAATGGTTTTGATGTGAAATTTTAAGCTGATTTCAGATCTGCAATCATCAAGAATATGTATTTATAAATAGTAGATTGTTCTCTGTTATTTGTTAACCTTTCGCACAGATGCGGTATTCGAAGTTCGTTCTGTAACATAATAATAAATAGCAATTAAATGAATATATTTATTTACTGTTATATTTCTTTGCGTTAATCTATGTGACAAAACGATAAATTACTTTGATAAGAGTTCTCCTTTATATTGGGCATAAACACCCAAAGCAAAATAACGAATGGCGATTGTGCTTATTGTGACGAATTGTAGCTCTGATCGAGGTCGCCCGTTGTGATTATTAGTGCGAGTGCCGAGTGGCCGTTGTGAAGGCCATGTAATACCGCTTTTAAATCCGTAACAAATATGCAGGCAACCCAAATGACATGTTCGAGCTGACGTGCATGGTGTACGTGGACAAAAAATATACATAAATACTAAATGAAAATGTGATATTGCATTATCGTAACATTTTCTACAATTCGACTATAAACGCTGGAATCCCCATCTCCAATTACGTGTTTATATTTATAAAATTTGCAAAGCCAACAATGTTTTGTAAAGTACATTATGTAATTATAAATTTCAATAGAAAATTGTAAATAACTCTGTAATCATTGATTTTAGGTATAGGAACATGGTATATCAATTTAAAGGAAATTTATTTCTGCATCGAATGGACTGTTAATTAAATAGGCATTCCATTTGAAAAAAGAGAATTTTTAAAATCTTTCGTAAGTGGAAATGTCAGATACGTAACCGCGGCAATTTTCAACCAACTGCAAAAAGTTAACAATTCGTCCGAATGTCTGTGTGCTGCGTTGCGTTGGTCGATGTTACAAGGTTTACAAAGCTGGAAGTGGTGTCATGATGTTATAGGAAATTCTTTACTGATTCCAAATCTCTGATAAATTTTTTGATCGGATCACCCGTTCGCCGTCGGGGCGCCATTAAAGTGAAAATATACACCCTTTAATATCTCCAGAACGACACATTCAATTACAAAAGGAAAAAAACACGTTTCCTTTATTTTTTGAAACCTATTGAGTCATGATATGTAAACATCACCCTTACCCCTCTCTGGGGTGGAGCCGGGGTGAGTTTTGAAATCTGAAATGGGAACCCCTATTTTTTATTGCACTTTTGGATTCTCCATAAAAACTATTCTCAAATTGCAAGTTCCACCCCCAACTGCAAACCCCTTTTTGGGAGTATAAAGGGGGAAAATTGTACATGTCCGCAGAAAAACGATCTTTTTTACTTTTTTCCCCCTAAAATTTTCTCGTGATTTACAAATTGTCTGTCACCCTCTCCGCTCCCATCTTACGTAAGGGTAGAAAGAAAAACAATAACTCATTTGTGCATAATCCTGGGGTGGTTGTGTCTGAGGTGGGGAGGGGGGGGGGTTAATTATATACATATGTATTGTATGTATTATACTTATATCAATGTCATAATCAGTTACAGATTTGAAGTTGGTTGACATTAGAATTCTGTAAGAATTCGCGCCTTTTGATATTTGTTTATTATCTATAAACGGGGGTACACGCGATTCTCGCGTTTTGCGTGCTTTGGGGGGAGGGGGGTATCTATGATTGTAGGTTGTAATAGCTTTTGTTTTAAAATATCACATCTTGTTGAGCTGGCTTAGTTGCTTGAAAATAGAAAAAAATTTACATTTTTGTACCTTTTCAGATTTTTGACCCTGTAGGTATCTGTAATTTAGCAAGTTATTAAAGTAACTAAAATAAAGGACTACATTTACTTACATTTGACGTAAAAATCACAAAAATGGGTTGATATTTGGTAAAGATATACGAATTCGTTCCTACCTACTTATAGTAAATTTTTATCAATTATTAAAAAAATGTAAAATGCAAACTTTTTGGAATAGATTTGAGACCAAAAATAGATAATGGCCCTTTCACAATGTTAATTACGTCTTTGCACATAGTCTTTGCCCAAAAATTAACGAAAATATAACAAATTCCGTGTGAACTTCATAAGGATAGTTTACAATGAATTTTGAATGTAAAAGAACTCAATTTGGATACTGGCAACTTTTTCGGAATACGAATGGCCTTAGAGAGAACGTTTTAACATTCATTTTTAACTACAGTAAAACTAAATATACCATAAAACATAAAATGTACAAATACAAGCTGGTCTAACGTTGCATAACATCTGTTTTATAGAAAGACCTTCTCTACCTTAAACAGTTTCAAATTTTTGTTTATTTCACTAACTAAAGGCCACCATTTACACGTATATGTACAGCAGTAAATATGGATTTTACTTCCTCATAATTACAATATAAGTCGTATATTTAGAAGTATAGTCAAAGTATAGGTATTCTCTTTGGTATAGTGTAACGTAACAATACACTTGCCACCTACTTTCATCAATAGATATTAAGTTAAATATGTAGACAAAAACATTTTTCTCGGTGAAAACATTCGACTATATATGTTACCTACGACATCGTTCATCGTTCAAAATCTCTAAATTCGAAATAAGCACACAAACATGTACATTTCGAAAGTTACCGAAAGAAGGTATCGGGACACATAAATTAGTCTACGATGAATGCTGTTACTACTTTTACATTATTTTAACCATGAAAATGTTAACGCGAGGCATAATAGAATCATTTTTCATCATTTAAATAACTTTTCAACTTGAAATAATTAAATTTCCACGTTATCGAGAAAAAGTTTCCGATAGGTACTTGTCATTTTGAAAATTTTCGCGAAAATACTTTCTGGCATTGTTTTAATGTTCGAAATGGGTTAAGGACCTCGGACAGACAAACTTTGCATATTTACACAAAATTTTTACCCAAAAATAAGCACAAATAGCGAATTCTATTTTACACGTAATCTCCATAAGGAAACTTTGAACGTATTTTCTAAGTAAAGAAAATATATTTAGACACAAATACCGCTTGAATAAGATGACGGACTTTTATACTAAAATGTTTAAAACTTACTTTGAAAAAAATTTGTGCAGATATTTACGTAGTTTGTGGGGTATCTATAATTGTAGCCTGTAGCATTAATTTGTAGGTTATAAATAAGGTTGTTTTAAAATATCACATCCGCATTCGTCAGGATTCGGCGACTGTCGGAAAAGTGCACAGCAACACAAACATATACACACGTCTCGGTTATTATATAGTGATTACAGACAAAATTGTGTCTCAATCTTTTGACATTGAGAACCTAAAATCCCATTTCCCTAACTTTTACCATTTTCGATTTTCAATTTTTTATTTCCTAAACAAGATCTTGAAATTTTTCAGTGAAAATTTTTTTTATCAACAATCAAAATTGCTACGCCGGTTATTTTAAAATAAAGATGTTGATGCTCACTTCCGGTATTTCCGGAAGTGCTCTCATTTGGAAAATATTTTTATTTAATAGATTTTAAACACGGTATGTCGCATCATTGACTTTATACAAAAATCAATGGTCGCATGTGCAAAATTTTAAATTTCTAGCCTTTACAATTCTAGATATTGATATACAGGGTGGGCCATTGAAAAGGTAACACGAATGTTTTGGGACACTTAGACAAATTTCTTAAAAAAACGCTCGGACACGTCGATTTTTTATTTTTGGGGGACAACTTTTGATGTCAAATTTGACGGTGTCAGGTCAACCCCCTAGCTCCAGCAACCCCTAACTCAAGAATTTAAATAGGGAAAGGGTGTTGAGCGGCCCCTCATTTGAAGCGTCTTTTAATTCTCTATTCGACAGTATTATCGAAATTAGTTTTATTCAACTTTTTTCCACCCCCATGAAAAGCACCCTCTAGATTAACTAAGGTGAGGGTGCTGTTTAGGAAAATCCTGAAATGTGCCGTTCAAAAGGTCAAAGGTGGCGTGTTTAAGGATTTTTCCTAAACAACACCCCCACCTTAGTTAATCTAGAGGGTGCTTTTCACGGGGGCGAAAAAAAAATTGAATAAAATTAATTTTCATTTACACTGTCGAATAGAGAATTAAAAGACGCTTCAAATGAGGGGTCGCTCGACACCTTTTCCCTATTTAAATTGTTGAGTTAGGGGTTGCTGGGGCTAGGGGGTTGACCTGACAAAGTCAAATTTGACATCAAATTGTGCCCTTCAAAAGGTCGAAGGTGGCGTGTTTCAGGATTTTTCCTAAACAACACCCCCACCTTAGTTAATCTAGAATTCTAGAGGGTACTTTCCATGGGGGGGAAAAGAAATTGAATAAAACTAATTTTGGTACATACTGTCGAATAGAGAATTAAAAGACGCTTCAAATGAGGGGTCGCTCGACACCTTTTCCCTATTTAAATTGTTGAGTTAGGGGTTGCTGGGGCTAGGGGGTTGGCCTGACAAAGTCAAATTTGACATCAAAAGTTGTCCCCCAAAAGTAGAAAATCGACGTGTCCGAGCGTTTTTTTAAGAAACTTGTCTATAAGTACCGACGGTTACCGTGAGACTGAGACACCCTGTGTACAATAATATCACAGATGTATTAGAAGTGATAATATAATAAGGCAAATTTTCCGTTTCTCGGAAACCGGATCTCAGCATTATTGAAAACAATTTACCAGGCATTTTGTCGCGTGGGTTTCAAAGGCGCCTATTGTTTCGAAATTTTGTGTTAATATAGACGTTCTCCATATGACAATTAGACGTTCTCCATACAAAGTCGAGCGGTACCGAAGTCTAACGACCTGCTACACGTACAACTTACAACAGAGTGAAACCGTTGAGTGAGAAATCTTTTTAAGAAAGAGAGATGGACAACAAATTAAATTTATAAAATTCTCTTTTACTTTTGCCCGTTCCTATACATTTCTAAAATATGAAATTAGACGTATAAGATCAGAAATTTTATAATTAAGGAGGTGTGCTAATTTTTAATAAAGTATTCAATGTCAATTTGTATAAAAAGTCGTTAATTCTAAAAAAATTTGTTAGTTAGTTCCTAGTTTCCATAAAAACTAAGTTATTAATTAATGAAGGCTTACAAAAATTACCACACCTCCTGCACTGTGCAATGCTAGATATACGTGTGTTTATTTATAAATACATACCTACTAGTTTTTATATGAAAATAAATATTATTGAAAATTTTATGGCAAGAGCAGCAACGCAACACGACGAGAAAATTGTTACGTTTTCTACTCATTTTTTATATTTTTGGCTTCAAAATGACACAACTAATCTTTCTAATTATTTCAGTTGTTTTTTAAGGGCTCTAGCTCATACTTTCAACGGAAAAACGAATTTTGTAGACTTGCAATGCATCTAAAGCGACGGTTGGAAAATAAATATATAAACAGTTTCATGAAAATGTGCTGATTTTTTTCAAATTTTGCAGTTATTATTTTTCGATTATGAACAGCTTACCTTAAGAAAAGGTACTTTACCTGAACAGAAAATAGTTTTTCCTTCACCACCAAGGTGGCTTTGAATTTAAAAAATTAAAAATATGATGAAAATTGATTTCTAATGAAATAAGGCTGTATCTGAAAAAATCGTTATGAAATTCCAAAATTTTTGGTCATTTACACCTATAATGAACGCAATCCGTCGACACACTGTATTATGCAATGGTATAACTTTAAAGAAAAGGAAACCGTTTGAACCATTCTTAACGATTATTTAGATTTTCAGCAGAAATGATTTATTCTGAAACCAATTTAGAGAAATTTAAGCGAAACCGAGGTAATTATGTTCACCTGAGTTAGTAAGTTCGTAATTTAAATATAAATTATGAAGTGACATCTGCTCCTTCTCCAAATTTTCATATGCAGTTTTTCGTCATGAAATATGGCAACAAATACAAGGTGGTCCACAGGAAACGGACGGTTTTGAATCGCGCAGTACTTGGCGGCTGGTGGAGGGGGAAACGCGCCGTCTAGGTCACTCGACTCCCCACCGCCTGCCATTCAGTCGCCATTATGCCGCTGTGGACGAAATATGATCCCGTGTTTGCATACGCCACATTTATAAAAAGTGGTGAATCAGTAGTTGAAACTCAACGATGTTTCAGACGTCAATTTTCAAGAAAGACTTAAATAGCGTTTTCGGCTGACGGAACTGGTGCGCACTTTTTCACACTGAGTGCGGTTTTTCTTTTGTTCCGGAATACAAAAACCGCACTCAGTGTCAAAAAGTGCGCACCAGTGCCGTCAGCCGAAAACGCTATTAAAATGTGTGTTCGTGAAAATGGCCGCCATTTAAGTGATGTTATTTTTAAGAAATAAAGTAATGTATTTTTTTAAAATGGCATAAATTCAGCTTTATTTTTGTGTAAATAAAATGTGTCTGTCTTCAAAACTAACAGAGTAATTACCATTTTAAAACCGTCCGTTTCCTGTGGACCACCCTGTATTTGGGATGCTGCGGGAATTTTATCCACAAAAAGGTCATTCCTTTACTGGCGTCTGGTATGCGTCTCTAACTAATCAAATCATATTTATTCGTGTTTGCGTCAAAGAAAAAAAAGAGGGAAGTTGTCACTGGAATTCTTTTTCATTGTGCCTACCTCAAAAATACATGCTGATATCGTGCCCACTAAAGAATTAAATGTTATAACGGGTATTATGTTTTTATAACAGCCTTCTTAAATTCTATCTTAAGCGGAACTTTAGATAAATAAAAGTGGGCCTTAGTCAAGGGTTGCAAACTAAGATAATCTACGCGCTTGAAGAGTCCTTCATGATGAGTGTTCTATATGTACATATAATAATCTCTCTTACCAAATTTTTGAGAAGAAATGTTCACATCAGGTGAGATTTTGCAGATGGGAATTGAACTCTATTGAATAAGACTCTTTTGTGTACGACGACTTAGAGCGTTTTCACACGAATATTCAACATCGATATCTTTCAGTTTTCATTGGAAACGCCACAAGATTGAAAACAGAACAGAAAACAGTAGTTTAGAACCTGTATCACAATTTTTTAAAATATGACACAATAATTGCAACTGAACCATTACATATCGAGTTAATCAAAGCACCATTTTTGGAATATCTCTAATCTAAAGTTAGATTAGAACATAGAAATTAAAAACGTTGCATTTCAGTCACAATTTCGTAGATCCGATTGTCTCAAAATGTAAAAAGCTTAACTACATTATAGTTATTCAATTTCTTTTTTTAATTTTATGTTAATAATTAATAAACACATTACACAAGCCCTGTATATGCAATTTTGTTGTTTATTAAATTACTCTATACCGCAAGAATTACTAAACGGCATATTTACCTCCCTTTCTCATGGCCTGACGTAGGGCTGTAAGTTCCTAGTTTTTAACACCATTACACCGCGGCGCGGGTCAAATTCTTTAAAAATCGTTTTAGCACTACTAAACTTTGATATACTTTCACGACCTTATCTTAGGTATGTAGTTACAGAGAATTCTATAAACAATTTCTCCCGTTTATTAAAACATTATGGTTATTTAGATGTTTAGAAAATTTGGAAGAGATACACAAAAAGCTCGAGGTGGGTATCATTCGTTACGGCAACTCACATAAACCTGCCTTTGGCTTACTGTTGCAGCACAAAGACAATTCCAGTTGTTAAAAGTGAAGACGTTACATTCGAATAAACAACGCTGTTTCATTATTTACTCTCAAGCATTTCGTATACATATGTATAAACAATAGAAGTAGCTGGTCTAATTAAATTAAAAGCGTTTTCAGCATAATTTTAAGTATACAGAGAAAACTGGAAATTGAACAAATTTTTCTTCATAGTATCCCAAATTATTAGTTAAAAGGGAACAGATTATTTTACTACTGAAGCTCATAGTTTCAACAATAAAGTGCGAACACTAAAAGTATTTTTGTTGGTGGTTTTGCCAACCGATTCATTAAAACGTAGTAATGTAGAATGTTATAGTTTTACCTACACAAATATTTCTCATTAAAGGTTTCATATACTAAGAGAAAAAAAATAAATGACTATTCACAAAATTACCAAGTTCCCATCAAATTACTTGCAATTTTCCGTATTAATATTATATTACACTATCAACAAATTCAACACGTATCAAATTTTATTATAATAAATAATTCCTCAATCGTCGGTTACGTTTTGATCAATTTGTTGAGAAATAACATAACACTTTATAATAAATAATGTTCCACTAATCCACTTACCTCTTCGCTTTTATTTTCCTTATCAGCAAATGCATCTAAAACAAGTTTATTATTAAATATCTAAACAGTTGCAAACTATAGGTAATTACTGCAGTGTGATTAAGTAAACTTCATTAGGAAGGTAAATAATGGATCTAAATTGCAAAACAATGTTGCAGAAATTGTGGTCCATAATTGCTTTTCAAACGAGATTTCAAATGAACAGGATATTGCCGTTTAACAGTTTTGATTTGCATTTCCGTGCCTAAAATAGTTTAAGTACAAACAAAACCTAAAGGTAAGGCAAGGATATCACTTTCAAGTACTTTGTAGTGTTTTAAATCAAGACGGAAAGTGGTTTGGATGTGTGAAGGGTATACAATTTCATTTCGATTGAATAAACAACGTTGTTTATTGATTTAATGCTAAGGTAAACTATATAATGCAGTCGATAGTGCGTGTAATATACATACCTTGTTTAACGCAGTAAACTAGCAATAAAAAACACAAAAACGCGAAGTTTCTATTATTCATGTTGTTTAGTTTGTAGGTAATAAAAAAATATAATTTATCTTATACAAGCCAATTACATTTCAAGCTTAAAAAGAAATGTTGAAAACACGTTTTGATTTTCGTTTTCACATGTACATGACAACACTTGAAAACGTTCGCTCAAAGGCTGCAAAAGGACTATTTTACTACCCCTCAACAAGCTTTGCTAGCAACCCCACAATACTACACTGAAAAACTGAGCTTGCGCTTTCCCACTTGTGAAACGATAATCAAAAGCATTATAATACCTTTATCGCTATTTACCTTAACTTTCATGTTTTGGTAAATTTTTTCCGATAATAGAGCTTTATGAAATTCGTGCTTTGCGGGATATATTCAAAGTTTGCGAGTAAAATTTGGGGAGCTTTTCAACGTGGCAAACAATAACACTTCATTATAATGTAAGTGTCAATTGGGAGAGAGATTTTCATACTTAAAATGTGAAACTCTCATAAAAAAATGTTATCAATAATTTAATTTATTATTATGTTAGATATACTGAAGTTTCCCTATTTATGTCGGTTTGTAATACTTACCAGATTCATTAATCTTTAACCACAGTACGAATGTTTGATAAAGGACAAAATTCTAGACCGGAAACCGAAACGTCAAATGCAAAAGGCAAACTCTTAGACAAAACCCTTCAGTGTAGTGTACCACACAAAGCGAAATTCACAAATTAAATCTCTTTTTCGGTTGTGAAAATATTACGATACGCGAAATCGCTCATCATTTCTATAAGATAAAATTAAATTTTTGCGGTAGGATCCTGAATTACTTGTAAATTTTCGCGTATTCTAGGAACTCTTCGTTGGCATTTTTCACTGTATACAAGTAGGTCGGTTATGAGACGTTCTTACAGCTTTTTTATATGAATTTAAATTAATGAATATTCCAGTTCACATTCTATTTAAAGGCGCTTGATCTATTTCGCCCTCTCACCGTGATCACTGATCACTATCAGATCTGACTTACTTGTTTGTTTGTTTGTTTATTAATCCCTTGCTCTCTTTTTGACGGAGTAATTAATAACATATAAATATAATAATAGGTAGTCCAGTCAACAACCAGCTGAAATCGAAATATTTATTTCCACCTGCAAACCGGATAATTAGGTTTAGGTAGTACCCCAGGTACTAAATCCAAATTTGCAGGGGAAAAAACGTCCGGCAAACGTGAAGAATTGATAAAAAACGGTGGAAATTCCTGTATATTTTACTTCTTTCACTATTATTTAAAAAACGGTAAGTTATATCGAAACTATCATATAATGATTTATTCCAACTTCTCCTCTACAACTTTCATACTGAAATTTTTCGATATAACTCACCGTTTTTTAAATAACAGTGAAGATGCAAAATACATAGGAATTTCCACCATGTTTTATCAATTTTTCACGTTTCCCGGGCGTTTTTTCCCTGCAAATTTGGATTTAGTACCTGGAGTATCTACTACCTAAATCCGTTGCTAAATCTAAATATCCGGTTTGCAGGTACGATTTCAGCCTTTCGTTGACTGAACTAAGGACCCACGTAGATTATACAATACATTCCTGATTTGACGAAGTGATCCACGCACGCACGCGCGAACAGCTTTTGTTGGATTTGGTTCATTTTGAAACACCCACACAGTCGACTGCTGTTTATGTTCCGGTCCCTATGTACATGTATAATATATATCCTTGATTCGTCACCTGTTACAATCTGATATATGTCTTTTGAAGCACTGCCATTGTATTTCTTTAGCATTTTGTGGACCAATCGACGCCAGCATCTTATTGGGATCAAACGAGAACAAAGCTTTTCCTTGCCAAAATGATCATGTAATATTTTATACAGGGTGTCCCACTGCTCCGTAATCGTCCAAAATCAGTTGTTATTCAAGAAAACATTGATGCTGTGCAAAAACTACTGATGCAAGATCGCTATGCGACATACTGTGAAATTGAGACAACCCTAGATATTAGTTCCACTAGCATATACAGGGTGTCCCACTGCTCCGTTATCGGTCGATAATTCAATGTAGGTTGAAGATACAGAAAAAAGTTTCAAATAAAAGTTGGTTTGATTTGAATTGCGCATCTTTTAAAAATATTCTTACATCTACATTGTGTTGAATTTTCACCTGGCAGGAAAATGTCACTTTTTTTTAAATGGGACACCCTGTATTTTTTTCCCTTCATGTATCGACCAACCCTATTTATATCACGCCTGAAATTTTTTTTGATGTTGGATGTGCGGTTGCCAAGTTATTAATTATTTTGTCAAAATTTTGTACAATTCAAGGTCGGACTATAATATTCATAACTAAGTTATTCTTCAAAAAAGGAAAAATTTATTTGATGGATAATATTACCCTAATGTCGTGTTACTCTACAAAAAAACTACGTGATTAAATTTATATCAAGTGTTTAAAATGAGAATTCAAAATTTGTGAACTTTAACTAGAATTTATACGAATATTTTAAATGGAACACCCTGTATTTTTATTTACCATCAGATTTTCGACAAAAAACCCTATTCAACGGTGTATTATTTCATGGTATTATTTTTTGTACTTTTGTTAATATTTACGATTTTTAAAATTTCACGTAAAAAAAATTTGTTAAAAGTAATTTTTGTTTAATTATTATTACAAAATACCATTTAAGTAGTTGGTATCAACGCAAACAAACAAAACTCAAGTCCTGTGACTATCTTAATTTCTAAATAATATTATACGATATAAAATATATATCTATACTATCCCCATCCCCCAGGCACAAGCACCAAATGAGTCATTGTTTTTCTTTCCACCCTTAAGGGAGATGGGAGCGGAGAGGGTGGCGGACAAATAGTAAATCTCGAAAAAATCTTGGAGGGAAAAAAAAGTAAAAAAAGATCGTTCTTCTGAGGACATGTACAATTTTCCCCCTTTCCACTCCTAAGAAAGTGTTTGCAGTTGGTGGTGAAATTTACAATTTGAGAATAGTTTTTTATGGAGAACCCACAAGTTCAATAAAAAGTAAGTGTTCCCAT
Source organism: Pyrocoelia pectoralis (assembly GCA_036250285.1). Classification (NCBI taxonomy): domain Eukaryota; kingdom Metazoa; phylum Arthropoda; class Insecta; order Coleoptera; family Lampyridae; genus Pyrocoelia; species Pyrocoelia pectoralis. The sequence goes on from CM070075.1 coordinate 15,665,764, forward strand.
TTAAGTTTTCAAAACTCACCGCCGTTCCACCCCACAGAGGGGTGAGGGTGATGTTTACTCAATAGGTTTTCTAAACCTTTCTAAACTTTCTAAATCCTGTAACATCGCGCAAGGCAGAGGCACAGGCATCCGGACGAATTTAGTAACCAACTTTTTAAAGATGGTTGAAAATACAATATTTTAGTTTGTGACATTATTAAATATTGTTTAACAGCAGTAGAAACATGAGGCGAAAATAATCGTAGATGAGGGGCGGCAAAATGTTTCCAGCCTAGGGGCGGCAAATTCGTAAATCCGCCTCTGTAAACGACACAAATAACACTATTGCCAAAAAGTTTGGAGTACGTTTTGTAAGTATTTTAGAGCTTCTAGAGTGCCTACAAGTGATAGATTTTGTGATGGGGTATTATTGAGAGTGTCTCGTAGATGAACATTGATTTTGAGTACAGCAGAACATGTACATCAGATGTTCAAATTCGAGACATTTTCTTGATAGATTGACAGAACCTTTGAAATACATAGTAAGTTTGCTCATATGGAGACCGACATTTTCATTTGTTAAGATGTTCATATGAAATGTTCACAGGTATAGTCTGTACCAATTTATAGTGTTCATTCAAAGAAAAGGCGTCATTATCGGGTGAGAATACAATAACTAAATAACGAAAAATGTACCTGATGTTTCTGCAAATTTAAAGGTAGATAGACCTTTATAAAGCTATTGTCGATTTGCGTAGCATTTAGAATGGTAGATATAAATAATATCACCCAATCTATCTATCTTTAAATTTGGAAGGACTTCAGGTAGAATTTCGCAGGTTATTTTCTATTGTATAGCATAATTATGGGCATTTGAATGAACACTATACACTGTGGCCCGAAATAAAGGAGTACATTTTTTAATCTGAAATAACTTTTTTGTTTATAGGGCGATTTATTTTCTTTTTACAGGGTTAATACCTCAGCATGTCCCCAATATGAGTGCAAATTTTGGTATAAATAAAATGTACAGGGTCGGACTTACAAATTTTTTTCTTTAATGGTGCATTTGTGATCGTTGCAAATGAAACATGTTTTAGCTAAATTTGAACTGATATGCTCTTTCGGTACGGTAAGTACCCAGAACACTTCCGTACAAACGAAATTCTCCGAAATTGTAGGATTTGCGAAATATCATTTTTTTATTTAAATGGTACTAAGTACGCGCATTAGCCATAAACTAAAGAAAAATATCGAATTTTAATATTTATGTAAATTTAAATGTTTTTCTAATATCTTCACTAAAACGGAAGCTCCTTAGCACTAAATTACATCTTTCCTGCCATTTCTTCGAACGAATGCAGTTTGTATGGAACAACTTTGAACAGCGTACAATAAATGGGGTCATCAATTTATGGCGCAGAAGGCTACAAGAAGTGGTGAACAATCATGGTGGCCACATTCATAATATTTTACTTTAAGTTATAAATTATGTAGCTAATTTTCTTAGTTATAATTTGTGTTATTTAATAAAATGTATTATTTCCTTATTTCAATAAAAAAATGATATTTCGCAAATCCTACAATTTCGGAGAATTTCGTTTGTACGGAAGTGTTCTGGGTACTTACCGTACCGAAAGAGCATATCAGTTCAAATTTAGCTAAAACATGTTTCATTTGCAACGATCACAAATGCACCATCAAAGAAAAAAATTTGTAAGTCCGACCCTGTACATTTTATTTATACCAAAATTTGCACTCATATTGGGGACATGCTGAGGTATTAACCCTGTAAAAAGAAAATAAATCGCCCTATAAACAAAAAAGTTATTTCAGATTAAAAAATGTACTCCTTTATTTCGGGCCACAGTGTAAATTGGTATAGACTATACTTCTAATGAAAGTAACAACCGATAGATTTTTTGATAGGGTATTGTTCAGGGTGTCTAGTAGGTGAACTTTATTGATTTTAAGCACAGCATGCAGAGAACCGTGGGTACCGACAAGTGTGTTTTGGGCGGTAAAACGGTTTATTTCTATCCTAAATTTTACAACTAAGTATCGCAAATTACAACAACTATCCCCAACATACAACACAAAAGGAACAAGATGATTAGACAAGAGATTGAAATAGAGAAACGTGAACACAACTTGGTGGAACAATGGGGACAATTATTTAACCTCCTCCCACACCCCCATAGAAAATTGCGCTCAACTAACACTTACCAACAATTTTTGTTCTCAAATTCGATAACTACTTAATTACTACATGAACTTCTCCAACTTCAAGCATTTAGACGTGATAATAATTATTGAAAATAATCATCATGTACCACACCGTATGTTTAGAGAAAATTAATTAAAATATAACTTGGAGTAACACGAAGCCAATCGAAGAAGTTGGAGACCAAGTGGAATAAATTACTCTTCGAAAAGTTCCAACGTGCAACCTCGTAAACAAAAATTTTAACCATATCTACAAAAAAACAAAAATCAATCACATATTGGCTTCCATCTATAATTCCAAAATAGTTCATTAATGTTGCATGAAGGGTTAGATCTGAATTCCTTTCAAAATATAAAAAAGTTCCCAATGAGATCTCTGAAGACGCTTCTCTTTCGAGAAGGTAAATTTGCTCAAAAATTCGTCTCTGGTCCATTTTAATGATTACATAGGTATTTTAAAATGTGTTGGCATCTCTACGAGCGAATTTTTCGATTTATATATTTACGTTTTTTCCAAAAAAAAATTCGCAACATTTTGCAATTTTTGGCTGATGCTATTAGAAACATACAACTTTTTAGAGTTTTTTCTTATGTCGCAACGTTTTTTGAGGAAAAGAAAAATCTTTTTAGATTTTTAACAACCTTAATGAAAAAAAATTAATAGTTTAAACATGTAAGTGATGAATTAATTTGCAAATGTACATATACCAGAGGAGCCATTCATCAAGTTTCAAATTTTACTCTAAACGTGCGTTCAAAGGTAGTATTGAAACATTTTAATTTATATTAAATCGGACAGTTCTCATTCTAACTGCATAACTTCTTCAAATTCAAGTAATTGGACGTAATAATTATTAAAAATAGGTCTTTTTTATTAAGTTCCGCAACGTAGGTATGTTTAGAGAAAATTAATTAAAATAATAGCTTCTTCGTTTGACTTTGAAGTAAATTTGGGCTTAAATAAAAGAGTGTTTCACCTTCTTTGTAGGTATAAAACGTAATAGTAGAATCCATTCCAAATTAGTTATAATTACAAAATTCAACCCAAAGTATTTGTTTCGCTTATTCATATAATTATGAATAATGAATTTGTAAATAATAGTGTTCGCAATCCCTCTTATTTCCCAATCAGTTCGAGTAATACCATATAAATGATGCGTTTAGGGATGGATTAATTACAATTTTTTTCTGTACTCCACCAATCTCATTATCAGCTCATCCGAATGAATGTAATAACACTAAATTACCTGTGTACTATTATTTGAGGAAATAATTATATTTGCTTAGTTAGTAATTAATTGTTACTTAATTTTTGGTCCACTCTCAGAATAAACTCTCCAATCGCTCTCAAGATCCTGCTTGCGTGCTTGGGCACATTAAACTTCTCGTAAATATTTGATTTTTTCCAGCCAAATTCAATAACTCTAAACATCCCCTTAGACACTAGAAACTACCAACTCCAAAACTACAATATGCGCATATTTTAAAGCCTTCCAAAACATCTACATTCTTAGTTAATGTAAATGAGTAAACAGATAAGTTGACATAGAAGTCAATATTTTCAAGTTTCACTACACGGTTAGTATAAAAACGATTATGTAGTCGACGTAATAATAAATAGGTTTAGGTATATAAAGGTGGAAACTATATAAGTAATTGAGGTAGGTACATTGTAATAAGTAAAATGATGTGCTTCATAAATACCTGTTAATGCACACAATGTAATTCGCACTATGAGTGCCACACTCTCGCAACTCAAAAAACCATTAGTTCCAGTAAAATGCAATTGAAGGTTTCCGCATAATTACGAAGTAGTGCTATTAAATAACCGTATGGAATAAATTGATATTGTAAAGGTTATGGGGCTTAAATTTGGTGGTGTTTTCCATAGCAAAACTTTAATAGCGTTAGTATAAAAATTAAACAAAAAATTGCCATTTGCGATAGTCTTGAATTAGTAATAAAATTGATTTTTTTGGAATTACGTGAAGTTAATTAAAACATTTTTTCAGTTTATATCTATTTTTATGATAAAAATTAAAAATAAAATAATAAAATTATGTTCTTTAATTAAATAAATATTATTGTCTATTATTCTTATTTATTGACCATACAAGGAGAATACAAAAATAACAGCAAATAAAATAATATTCTTTAAAACTAAAATAATAATGTCTAGGAATAAACGATTTAATAAAATAAAATTTTGATTAATCTGAATCCACTTCCAAATTAGATAATAATAAAACACTCTCAACCTTCCCCTTAAAAACCGATGAAATTTAATGAAAATGGAGTTATTTTTTATAAGATTTTGAAACTATTCCCAATGCAAAAGGAACAGGACGTTAAATTTTGACCATTTTTTATTCAAAGGGATGTCACTGTCCACATTGTATCGACGATTTAGTGACATCCCTTTGAATAAAAAATGGTCAAAATTTAACGTCCTGTTCCTTTTGCATTGGGAATAGTTTCAATATCTTATAAAAAATAACTCCATTTTCATTAAATTTCATCGGTTTTTAAGGGGAAGGTTGAGAGTGTTTTATTATTATTACCATTCACCCCCTTTGCGAGTTGCGAACCTCCATCATGTCTCCGAATTAGAATTAGTAGTTGTTAAGGGCAGGCTTTTATAAAACTTGTAGTACCTACGGTTCTTTTATTGTCTGTTTTCTGCAGAGCTCTATCAAACCATCATACTTTTTTTTGCTGGCGCCCAAGTGGGAACTGTAGGCTTTAGTTAAAGTAATACTAGCAATATCCATATTTTTGTGCCTTTGTCTGTGGTTTACAAAACAGCAAGTAACGGCTTCGTGCCACAACAAAACGCGCGTTAACTCAAGATACGATAGTATGGAATTGTAAACTATGGACGTCCTCTCATTTCAGAGTCACGTAACTTGAAATACGATAGTCTTGCCCCTATATAAATTGTTGTTTCACTAAAGACCAGACTATCGTATGTGCTTATAAAATTAGTTACTATAATATTTTGAGTTGAGATGGTCTAGCATAACAAAGAAAACGTATTTTGGTATTACAATGTGCAATTTGTTATAATAAGCAAAAATTTGAGTTGCGATAGTTTGGCACTCACAGTGCGGTATGTAGTTAAAGCTTTCTTAATTAATTGACGTCAACCTTAACTAATATGTAAAATAATTGCTTATGTAGATAAGGTTGTCAGTCCTTCGGTAGTAATAGACTAATGTTATAATATGAACATAAAGTTGGTGGTGATGTCTCTAAAGAACACACCGCAATATTTTATAAATGTTCACTTAGGAATATCAAACAACTCGAGGAAAACAATTAATGCATTTAGATTAAATTAATTTTAATAACACGGAATTAACGGAAATCATTTTACAATCCAACTCACAATTGACTTGATCCGTTGAAGCAGTGAATAATGCACGCATCCGAATTTCTAAACACTTTGTATATTTTAACGAACTACCGAGGGCTCATCGTTATGAATGGCAAACTGAAACAACGATACATATGTGACTTATAAAACATTGATTATATTGAACCAATTTCTCATTGCGAAAGTGCCGTTACTGCGAAAACATTCCGATAGAAAATGCCACAAATTAAAATTTACTGTTTGCTTTGTAATTTCCTCTAAAACCCCCGCTAAAGGAGCAGATGCCAAGCCAATGAAAGGGAATTGCGGAAACAATGCAAGATATTCCTTTTTTATACGTTACATGAAAAACGATAATTTTATTTAATACGTGTTGCAGATATACGAAAATTTATTATACTCTTGTTCCCATTTTATATTTCTATTGAATTTTTATGAAAATGAATTAATTTTCATAATTTTGTAAAGAAATTCTAACTTCTTTTAAATACACGAATGAATAAAGAAATGAGAATAAAATATAGAACATTATTGATTTGAAGGTAACTCGAAATATAAGAATTCAAACATATTTTCCATCTCTCAAAGTAGAAAATTTTATTTACAAATAAAGAAAAGAAAACAGCTAAAATGCCACAAAAGAAGTGACGACATTTCTAATCATTGATACAACAGGTCACATAAAAAGCTAAGCTATAAGTATACATATAATATAATCAATGGCTATACACATTATGTATCATAAGTTTTTCTTGTTAATTCCAAAGTCATTTCACGCATGAGGTCTCCATAAAATTGGTTTAAGTTGGTTACCCACTAAGTAATAGAAGAATTTTTAAATTGGTGTAATGGGCGATCGAATAGAGATGTAGCAGTCATTTGTATGCCAAAACAGAAACCTGCACCTTACCGCTAAAACGACGCCAGACTAGAAAATTACCTACTGCTGTAATCTATAATGTATGCATCCCCATGCAGAATGCCTGTGGGCTTCCCTACCGTCACATGACGGTTCGGAGATGTGAACCGTTCGCTGAATAATTCCTAGGTCCAAAAAACCATAGGAAACCTTAACCTTAAAGATGGTTTCCTCGGCAAGAAATTTGTCATCTCCAAATTCATGAGAACGTCTGTCAGTTTCTTTGATCTTCTTTAATCTTTTATGTTCCTTAGATGTACACCTATTACTCGGTCCATGACAAGCTAACAATTGTACCAATGCTAACAAATTTTGATCTTACTTTCCAACATAAGGGCAATGTCAAAAAGTCTTTCTAAAATGTGCGCCCAACATGGATCCTCTCAATTAGATACGTGCGTGGTGTTCACAAAAATCTGGAGCGTCGCCTGTGTAGCATCCTCCACAAGTGCACAAAAAATATGCTTACTAGTAGACGTTACTTCTTTATTGATATAAACGCGCCAGACTACAACCGTGAAGGTTTCTTTCGCATAGCGACGGTCTAACATCCAAGTTCCATCTAGTCTTGTGCTGAGTTTGGGTGTCTTGAGTGATTAGTGGAAGAGCCAGAGACTTGTAGACAAAAAAACTTGCCTAAATTTAAATATTTTATACGATTTTAAACAAAATTTGGTGGAACTGAAAACTGCAATTGGTCAAAACATTTGAAACTGTTAAAACCGGCATCGATCTCTATCCAAAAACAAGACTGTTCTCATACGTGTTCAGCGCATTACAAAGTAAAATCAAACTGGAGGTAATAATTAGCAACAAAATGGGGAGGAAACAGTCGAATAGTAATTTATTGTTAAATGATTTGCATGGAAATATGTATAATAACCGTCAATATAAGTCAACATTGAACATTATAGGTGTGAATCATTTTTTACACCAACATTTGTTAGGGAAAACGATTTTTTCTCACTCTGTACAACAGAATTTTAACAATGAACGTTGATATCCGTTTGACGACGGAAACGGAGTCGATGATTCCCGCTTACATTTCGAATCTCATATCCCGTCAAATCACCTATTTTACATTTTCCATTGCACGTCACCAACTGTTTAAAATATTTGTAGCTTATCATTTACACAATACAATTTTGTTTTAAATTGAATTGAACCCCAAATTGCAAGGTAAAACACATTTAATCTCCATTTGTTAAACAAGCAGCAACAAAATGTTGCATTTACTGTAATAATACCAAAGAGTATCTAAAATACTCTTTGATAATACTAATGAAAAAGGTTAAGAGTCCGTAAACCAAAAAAAATCGCAATTTAAATTGTAACGTAACTTAAACGAGCTTTACATGTGCACGCGGAAAGCTCTATCGACTGTTACATAACGAGATGAATTAACAACTATCAATTAACACTGACGTTTGATTTGGCTAATTAAAAGTTTTGAAAAGCTTAACGTTTTTTGGTATAAAAGGACATGTATTTCAATTATTTGATTGATAAACCTACAAATAAATGTAACTATTTTGTACCTAGTAATAAAGTAAGTGGCAGGATTTAATTATTAATGTTTAATTAATGGTTATTTTAATATTCGTTTGTTACGTTCTTCATTAAGGGAAACTGTTGTACGTTGAATCACTTAAATTGATGGTAATTTACAATATATCACTGCCTTAAAATACAACAGCAAGTGAAACATCATCTTACAAATTGCAAAGAATTTTGCATAGAATTTTTTATAATTATGAAAATAAGTATCTATAATATATCGAAATTCAAGGGAGTTACAGGTCGCACAATTTAAGATGATTCGGGTCGCGCAGATACGTCATCGCGTTCGGGAACAATCGTCAAGTACAACAGCTTAAAATTACTGAAATTCTCGAATTGCCGCGAGTTGAATATTTGAAAACGGACGAATGCGCATATGACCTCCAAATCATCTTAAATTGTGCGACCTTGTATTTGATTAAATGCAACTTCTCTCACCATCAAGTTAGAGATAAAGAGGGAGAAGAAGTACATTAAATTATTAAATTCTAGTCGAATTTCGGAAAATACTTGTAGATTATAAATAAAAGAGATTTATTATTATTATTATTATTCATACTAGGGGTGGTTCCAATAGGTTCTCGCACTGCGATCTTTTGGTCTATTGTGCTCCCCGGTGTTGTCTACCCTTCAAGAATACCTGTATCTTTCACAAAGTCCAGGATTTTATTAGGGCGAATCTTCGTTACTTCCTCTTGTGTAATCTTATCATTTCCAAGCAGGTGTTCTCTTGCCTTTATGAATGCCTCACATTGGCAAATGACGTGATAGGGTGTTTCATCTGCCTCACCACAACCCCTGCATGTCGGGCTTTCCTGCTTAACTTTAAGATAGACGTAGCTAGGTCCCTGTTTGGGGTTTCCAGGAAGATCTTGGAATGACTCCGTCCTGGGATTTTCGACCAATGTCTGCAATGCTCTTTCGTGAGTTTTGCCTGAATCTCCCTTTTGGCTGTGTTATAAGTAATCCCACAAGCCGGTTCGGGTCCTATGAATGGTTTTGCGCTTGCCATTCTCGCAAGCTCGTCAGCAACCTGGTTACCTGCGATTCCCACGTGCTCAGGTGCTCACACTATAGAGCGTCCAAACCTCCAAATGCAGTATGGGTTCTTATGGAGTAACTCTCTCTTTTACTATCTTTAGTCATTTCCAAATAACGGTATCCTTGTTCTTCACAGCGATGTTGTCAAACGTGAAATGTAATTTAATAACATCAATTGTCATGAACTCCTTGTACCTACTGTCAAATTTATTACCCGCGTCTTCTACAATATTTATCGAATTAAACTAACACCATTTATTAAAAATCTTCTTTTCAGAAAGTACCTACATTCCAAATTTATCTAAATTTGTATTGCATTGCAAATATTTTAATTAATTTGAGGTTAGAAATTTGGCAATCCTGCACTGTTTTCCCATAAGCTCCATACTGCATTTGGAGGTTTGGACGCTCTATAGTGTGACTGAGTTGCACTTACCTAATGCGTTTAGTATTTGTGTGCATTCAAGGACTAGCCCTGAATTTACCACATATGAGTCTATTGCTGCAAACGCTGGTTTGCTGTCGGTCACTATAAAGATTTTCCTTTTGATAAGGTTCTTTTTTAATAGCTGAGCAGCCGCTGTCAGGATTGCATATACCTCGGCTTGGAACACGGTCACTTGTTGTCATAGGCTTACAGAAATTCTGCAGCCCCGTCCATTGCTCCCGTATACTCCAAAGCCAGTGCCCTGTATGGTTTTCGAGTCGTCTATGTAATACACGATTCCATTCAGCTTCGCTTTACTGGAATTGTTCTCCCAGTCGTGCCGAGTGGGGATTGTTGACTTAAACAGTTTGGTGGGACAAACTGTTATGGGTGTCCTCTCAGTGTTCATACTAAGGGTTTTATCTTTGGAGATTTCGTCAAAAATGAGCGAGTGACGATCCCTCCTCGCCGTTAACTCTCAGCCATATGCCCCTATGAGCGCCTCTCAAGAGAGTCTCCATAGCTGCCGTAGGGGTCATTATCATTGCCCCTGTAATTCCAAGGCAAACCCTACGCTGCACCTTGGTAAGTTTCTGTATGTTCGTCTGAGTGGAGGTTTTATGCCACTACACCAGTGAGCCATACGTAATGATCGGGCCGATCATTCTGGTGTATATCCAGTGGGTCGTCATTGGAGATAACCTCCACTTGCTTCCGAACGCTCGCCTATAGGCCCACAAGGATTTTGTGGCTTTGTTCGCTGTCTTCTCTAGGTGCGGTTTGAAGGTTACCCCTTGGTCTAGCGTTATACCCAAGTATTTGCCTTCTCCCACAAGAGATTTAATTACTCGAATTCTTCTGTTTCAATTATTTTATCGTGCAAAACTTCTATATCTCACTATCTTATTTATATCATAACGCAGTTTTTGTAATCGTCGCGTTGTTCTACTGAACGGTGATGCAGCAACGTTTATGGAAAAGAAGCCTCAGCGTCCGTTATAAATGCAATGACACTAATTATACTTCAGCAAGTATGTGTGATGAATTTTAGCATCGATCAAAACTGACTTGCGCTTTTCTTCATTTCGTTCTTACAATTCTTCGGTTCAGCGACGTCGTCGACATAATCTATATCTTCATAATCACTTTACGTTGAACTTTCACTTCTACACCATATCGTTCATCCTTCCTTGTCGCCACCGACAATTGACACTCTTGCAACGGACATTATGTCGATTATGTCCACATAGCCAAAAAGTGTACACGAGACACCCACTACGCCGAATATTTCGCAGTCTGAGGTTTTTTTTATCAAATATCTCATCAGCTTTAGATTATAGAACAAAACAGACGCAAGGTACTGAAATATGTTTCCAAACAGCTTATCAGCTATTCTAAATACTGTAACACACCAAAGCTTATGAAAAAAACTGCATGAAGTTCAAGCACATTAAGGATTTTGAAGGAATTCATTATTTAAATTACTTGGTTTGATGAGACTTTATCAGAAATTTTGTAAATATTTTAATATAATTGAGTAAGTAAATAATAAGGCATCTATAGTAATAATAGATTTTCAATTGCTCTTGTTTTCTTCTTTTTCCTTCTGTTTCGTTAACTTCTAAATAATCAATTTTATTTAGTTTTGAGATGATAAAATAAAAATTTCTAATAAAAATGAAATTTTGGTATTCAAATCAAAATAGAAATGAAACAAATTGTAGGAAAAACAACTCAACACTAAACGACAAAATTAATTATAACTTTTATAATGAATGATAGAAATATAAGAGTATATAGGTGCTTTGATTTTAAAAATTTGAGACCTATTTGCAGTTACTCGTAATGCCCACAATATGATGCTCAATAAAAATTCTCTTCATTAAAGAAGTGTAATCAAACGTCTTCATTTCTCTCACAATAATATCTACCTTTTCTGCAAATATACCGCTTATTTCATATATAAATAGTAAAAAACACATTAAAACCATAAAAGTGTCATCCTTGACAAGGGTAACTTTCCACATGACGAATAATGTGATTCTTCAGGATTTCAATTATAAATAAAATTATTAGAATGTGTGCAAGAATAAGTGAACAATGGAATAAAAATAACTTCGACTATTATTTTATACCTATATATTATTTTCTATAGAGGAATTGAAAGCTCGAGTATCAATATTCGTTCGAAGTTGTATTGCTTGAAATAACAAAAAAAAATGCAATAATATTTTTTATAAAAATGTAAACGTTATCTACCAAATACATCGCTAAAAGAAAAATGATTCCTACTATTTGGTTGAGTATGTATTTCATCAACACTCAATAGCACTCGAATTAGATGGGGTTATATACTAACGCAGTGAATAGCGTTACAAGCACTTGATTAATACGAAAAGGAAAAACTAACGTTAACAACAAAGAGGAAGTGTTATCACAATAATGTCTATACTATTTTATTTAAAAACGATGTTTGCGTTAAAAGCACTCAATTTTGTTGGACGAAAATAATACAAATTTAAAATGACGCCACGCTGCAATTGGCATACAATTGAAATTGCGCTTTGATCTCTGCATTTGTCACATTTAATCAATCGATATTAATAAAAAATTAAACCCAATTCATTTCACAAGTTAAGCTTCTTTATTTTTCATTAACTTACATCCGTTAATTCATAACCGCCATGTAGGTATATGTATTTTGTAATTACTGATATTAATATTAGAGGGTAAAACAATAACTAAATTCACTAACTCTTTAGAAGAGACAGATTTCGGTTATAGGATTAGGAAGGTCTATTGTATTTTGTTTCCATCTATATTCTGTGGCATCGAGTTCATTTCCTATCTAAAATTGAATTTGAATAGAGTCTGTTCTGAATATTTTTTATTGCGGAAGTTTGATGATCCTCAAATTTTTGTTCGCAATTTAATTTATTTGTATAGTCCTTTGTCGACATCCGTTACGATTACATTCATACTTTTGTTTTCCTTATGAACGTAATTTGCTTACGAATCCTATAATGAACAGTGCAACCCAAATATAAAAATCGGAAACAGTTGGACTACTTTTTCTCACCAAATCTAATAATTATTTTTTTTGTATGATGCGCATGGCTACGTACTTTCCAGATTATAATATAATCCAGACTCATTCACCTCAAGGACAGTTGTGCGTATTTTCTAATAGTAGGTAAAATCACAGTCCATAGTAATATCAACAAATAACAAATAAATAAAATTCAGAATCACAAATTTGTGCTATAAGTATATTTTTTTTATTGCTGTCCTATTTTAGCCTTTTAAGCCACGCCCCAGCGTGTTTAAATCGCGCTTTCAAAAACGCGCATGTTTTAAAGTTGCCATGGCATCATCATCAATTTGAAAAACGTGAATTCTTATTGGTTATTGATCTGACAGGAGTACTTTGTTACGTCAAATAAAATGACAGACTGCAAATTAATTTCCGTTTTTCTCATTTCCATGACAACGAATTTCCATTTTAATACCAGATTTCAAAGTGAACCAATAAAAAAAATAGCGTAAAGTATAAGTGGATAAACAGGTCTTTAAAACACTTGCTCTATTTCAAGCACTCCGGCTACGCCGTCGTGCTTGAAAACTCGCGCGTGTTTTAAAGACCTGTTTATCCACTTATACTTTAATATACTATTTCTTACGAACCACATTGTAACATTATTAAGTAAACATCACCTAATCGGTAAATACGATGTGTGTTTACTAGATTAGGGAGGTAAATTATCGTTGCAAACCTTAACGTTGTATATGTTTGTACAAAAAACAGTTTCCAGAATAGAATACGTACAAATCTAAAAAGAAAATTATGTTTTTCCTATGCATACAAAGAAGAAGGTACAAAATAAGAAAGCTCAGAAGAGGAACGTAACAATAATATCAGAATACGTCTTCCCTTTCAATAAATGTATTTGTGGAAAGCGGGTAGAATACTTACTGATCTAGCAAATGAGTCATAGTTTTTCCCCACTTTTACCACCAAGATTATTTCCCGTTACCATTCGATAATTATTATAGGCTTCTAAACAGTATCTAGCACAGGGGTGAGCAACCCGCGGCCCGCGGGCCGCTTGCGGCCCGCCGTACATATTTCTGTGGCCCGCCAAGCATTTTCAAAATTGAATTTATTTTATTTATATTACAGACTTTCTCCCGTCAACATATTTTTATAAAATTAATTATAAATAAAAGGTTTCCATGAATATGGCTATTTAATTAACATACATACATCCTACTTTATACAGGGTGAATGAGACCACCCGTATCAGTCTTTTATTTAAAGAACGGTGAGTCGTAGAGAGGTGGGGTAAAAAAAGTGATTATAAAAGCCATAATAAAGAATCGAATGGTGATATCATTATTTCTCGGAAAAGTCAGCATTCCTCCAGAAGGCCTCCAACTCCAAAATTTTAAATGGCACCATGAGGCGAAAAAGGTATTTTTTGAAAGATTGTTAAAAAAGAAGAAAGTTTTATGGGAAAAATTATTTTATTACTGCCACCCCTTTTAAGTTATATTCGACTAAAGTTGTTAAATTTGAAATTCATTGTTAACAAGAAACATTGAAAAGTCGACTTTTAAAATCTAGTTACCAATGTTACATGTGTTCTTCCCTTTCAAGAAGTCTTATTAGAGCCACACTGATAGTGTGCCTAGAAGAGCTCAACAGTGCTTAGCAGTAAATGGAAGATATTTTGAACACATGTAACATTGGTAACTAGTACGAATGTTTTGCGTTTAAAGAAGAGCAAAAGGTGGGCTATTAAACATCCCTCCGCAAAGCGCAAATTTTTCAAAAAAATCGTAATATCTCAAAAACAGTTGACGATAGGTATAGGATAATCTAATACAGATTAACGCAGAATCGATTGTATAATCCAAAATGCAATAATATACAGGGTGTTCCATTTAAAATAAGAAGATGAATGGCGATTTCCGGAAGTTGTACAACATCGACAATATTTTAGAACAAAAGAAGGCTATGGGTTATCCTTAACCTGAAAGTTTCAAATTCATAAGTAGTAAGGGACCCCAGAAACTTCTAATGAACGGGTTCCGTGATATACCCTGTATTTGTGGTGGGTTACAAATGCGTTGTAATTTGGTAGAGATTTAACCTTATTTTCCGTTAAAAAAGTTGAAAACTGGTACAAATATAGATAAATTCAATGTCGATTTCTGTAGAATGGTGCCAAAAAGTTCCCTTATCGTTTATAGAGATAAAAAAAAGTAAAAATGCTTGGTCCGTAACAAATCGATAATACGTTTAGAGAAAGTTCATCCAAATGTGATGTCGATTGCTAACAATTACTTAATACCAAATAAGTAAGAGATTCAACACTGTCGTAAGAGTATCGGATATGGTTGAGGCTAAATTTCCTCGTTTAAGCAATATAAATAATCGAAGAATAATTGATATATGTATGTATTAGAAAATATAATGCAAAATGGTCAATAAAAGTTCAAGTTTGAGTGCAACAGAAAAATAAAACGAAAATGTAACAATTTGTTATTTGATTATTATTTTTATAATTATTATGGAGTTCCACAATGTTAGTTTATAGAAAATTAATTAAATATTTGTATCGATGATATATCTGAAGGGGAGTGTGATAAAATGTTAATTAGAAAGTTCTAAGAGAGGATGGAGGATGGAAATGGCAACAGATCTATATAGAATCAGATAGATTACCAAAACAAATTGTTGCGATTTTGAGGGATGACTAAACATATAAGAAGATGTATGACAAACATTTCAGAGATTGCAGTTTAATAAGCATATAGGGTCGGCTTGGTTTGGCAACATTTAAATACATTTTTAAAACAAAAAATTAATTATGACAGCTGTTGTTTGCTTGAAATGTTCAATAATTGTAGTTAGGTGGTACATCAAGAAAAATTCTGGCAAGTATTGCCAGGACGAGACTTCCCTTGTACCAAAAAACTGCAACTTTATCTTATAAAAAAAATCAGTGCCGCCATTTTAGCTTATACCGGAAGTGACGTCATCAAAGGTAGTATCAGCATTTTCGTCCTTGGCCCGAATGCAATCGATTGGCGAAAACCGCATTTCGATAACTTTAATAGTTTCTGAGTATAGAGCGTTGCAAGAAAATGCGTACGGACAGACTACAGACGGAATTTTTTTTTCCATTTTTTGAATCTACGTATTCAGAAACGCAAAGATATGTAAAAATTTGCATAGGTCAATTTTTTTTTGGAACACTACCTTTTACTTCGAACTCGAGAAGTAAAAAGAAATGGAAGTAAGAACAGAGCGTACTGCCTTAGTCAGTATTTTCAAAACATAGTTTCTAGATTGTAGAATGTTATCGAGTTTCCTAAGTTTGATATCGTGGTAGATGTGCCCCAGAGAATTAAATGTAAGGGTCAGCTTTCTTGTAGGATGAAGTAATTTAATCACAAAGATTGTTAATTTTAAACAAGAAAGATTACTGTACAGAGTATCACTATTGGAAGATAAAAGTTTCGCTACTGGCTACTGCTGTACAATAATTTAATGTTTCTTGGAGAAAGATGTCTGCGCAACTACATACATTATTCTTAAAATTATTACACGAAGGTCATTTTGGGCTTATATTTCTACGTATTGAAAATAAGATACTGAACTGGGAATGAAATTTAAATCTGAAAGTCACTATTACCAATTTTACTACTTATTCAATTTTATTACTATTCAAACGGAAAGAATAAAAAAAACTCTCTAACATAATTGGGTCATGTATCGAATAACAAAAATTGCTCAAAGACTTAGTATAACAAATCGATAAAGGTATGGAGAAAATGTTAAATTTAGGTTGAATGGAAAACAGAGGAAAATACTAAAATGTGTATAGAATACAGATTTTATTTAATGAGTAACTCAGAAATATAAAAACCTAAACAAAAGTAAAATCTCCGAATTATATGTATATTATGTAGTTGATACTGAATAATACCTAATACTCATAGTGACAATGTTACTGTAAATGACGTAAGTAAGTCAAAATTAATTCAAAACTACAAAAGTTTTCAAAATACACGTAATTTTATGTGTCTAGTCACTAGTGAATGTAAAACAAGGACTAAGGATCTGGACAGCGCAAGTAAAATGAAAAAAAAAACTAATAACATGTATAATCTCAGTATTTGAGGGAATCGTGTAATAGTCTCAATCCTAATATGCAAATCTGGTTAAAGAACAATCATTAGGGCTGTTAAGTATAAATACGTTCCATGAAAATTACATTAACTTAGTTGTATACCATTTTCTAAAAATTTTGGCAAGAGGCAGTTGGAAATTAATAACCATTCAACTAAACAGCATCAAATGTAATCGTCGTAATTCATCAATAAACCTACCTAAATTTCGCATTTAATTTTCTGAAGCAAAACGATGCAACTAAAAATCGTAACCAATGAGAGTAGGTACTTGTAGCTCGCGCGATCTAATATTTAGGCAACGATGCTAAACACGTGTTGATAACACTTTGTAGCGTACAAAATACCGAACCGAACGTCGCGTAGCGTCGCTTCCAACAAACACTCTCAAGAAAAATGAGTGAAATTTCGTCGGCCAATTTTCTTGTAAACAATTAACCACATTTATTTTCTAAATTAGCATTAAAGAAAAACAACTCATCTTCACTGGATACGAAAATTGTTTCAGGGTTTAAAAGCTCATGTAAATACTGGATAACATGCAAAATCAACGAGTTTTCCAATGCACGTCACAACATTTATTTGTTCCCGTTTCAGCATCCTCAGGTTCATCTCACGTGTAGGATGGCTTGAGTGACGTTGCGGGGTCGAGCGACTCTAGTCATGGAGGTAGTACAAAGGGCCTGAATTTGAGGCCTACGTACGCGTGGACTATGTCCACCCCCCTATCGTAATCCAGAATACTACCCGGTGAGTCCGGTTTTTCCTGACACGGACAAAGAAATTCTTACTTATGTGTGTCCAAAGTTCACTGTATCAGGGTTGGCAATCAAATGTAACGTATGGCTCTGATATAACGACCTCAAATTCTTTTTATTTTTATCTCCGACTGTATTTACATTTTGGCAGTTTTAATTCTTTACTACCAAGAAAAATTATTAAACATGTCGCATGGGTCTTTAGAATAATAAAAAAAAGGATTTTTTCTACTATTAAGTTGAGGATTTCCTATGTTTTAAAACTAGTTTTGATCAATTCTTTGGGGTCACTATTTTAAACTGTCGATGGCATTTTCTTTTATTCCATAATTTTTTATTTGAAGGTGAGGCATTATATTTTATCTTCAACTTATTTAGCAACGGACATTGTTAACATACATTCCTTAGCTTTAAATAAATGCACGCAAATGGTTAAAAAAAGTTCTATAAAAACTCATAAAGCTTGTTAGTTAAAAAATCATGCGGTTGGGGCAGAATAGATGTTTTAATCTTAATCCGATCGTTCGAAACTATAATAATATTCATTTATTGTTAATACACAATTGTGTTTACAAACGTCAAACGTCACTTACAAGAATGGTAACTAAGAATAAAATTATGAGCTGGTTTAAAGTTACTATACGATAGGTACTATCTAGAAGTATCACCATTGAAGTTTTGATTTGGATTTTTGTTTAAAAATTCCTTTATGCTATAAAATGCATTTACAAGTAAGTATTTTTTTACTTGTTGTTTAAATTTTTTGTGATCTAATGATTTCCATAATGGTGGTAAATGATTGTATAGTTGATAGGCTTGGTAGTTAATACTAATGTGAGATTTATTTAGTCTTTTAAAAGGCAAGTACAAATCATCTTTATTCCTAGTATTATAGTTGTGGACTTCTTTATGTCTCAATATAATATGTGATGAAAACGGATAGTCAAACCGTTCCGACCCTATGGAACAAACAATTTGAGCTGTAATTGACACTGGAGTTGGATTAGAAAGAAAGAGAGAAAGAACAGGTTATTTGGATAATCGGACAGTTAGCTAAAGAAGAACAGTACTAACCCCGGACATTAGTGTTTTTACTGATGACGATTTTTTCGATCTATACTGAACCTAGTAATCCTAGAAGGCAACTGAATGATGAAGCGCCCTTTCCAAATGGTGACAGTGTATCCACTTCCACAGTGTACATGGATGACGGATGTTGCTTCTTACTCAGCGGTTTTAACTAATACATTTCCAATTGCACCTCAATATTTTACCATTACCGTTACACAAGATAATTATGGAATGAGTATCTCAAAGAAAGGGTGAAGGAAGTAACTAGGTAGGATCAATGAGGACGAAAAATTAAACGTACAAAAGAAAAATCAGCTTTTAAAAAAGTATCAATAAGTGTTAAACGGGCGGGGATTATTTTCTTAAAATGAAATTAGATTGATCCTACAAGCATTTCAAAGAAATTTACCTACTATTGAACATCAAACGTGCGTAGGTATACTTTTCATTAATTGTGTGCAACTAGGGCGATACCCTTATGTTTGTAGAGGACCATACAGTATACTTGACTTCATTAGAGAAAATACTCTTAATAGACAATCTAAATTTACAAATTCCTCTTTTATGTAGAACTTTCTTAAGTTATATTCGTGTTCAAGTACTTAGGCGTTCAAATGATACCTTCCACGAAAACTTCAAGCTACTAGAAACTCCACCCAAACCGTCCATCTCTTGACTGTAAAGTTTGTTAGACCGCCCTATTCACTCATTTCTATCAAGATTCGAAACTTAAACTCTTTGGTATTTAAAGGGCGTATGTTACATTAAACCGACTTTAAATGAAATTCTTTTGAAGTGTATCACACAAAGGAACAAAAATATTTTCCACACAAAACATTTTTTTAACCAAATCATTTAAATTTCAACTGACTCAAATTCAAAGCGTCGACCACATTTAGCGCTTTGAAGAGGAGTTCGAGCTTTTTACAAAATTAATTAAACAGTAAATCGTTACGGATGTCATTATAACAATTAAATATTGAAATGTCGGTTGATATTTGTAGAAAATGGACGTCTTCTCGTTAATTTTATTAGGGTCACGCTCACGAAACAACTTTCGGTTATAACAAATTTATAGTGTTTAATCGTTGATTGAAGGAATTGTTTAATAATGTACCTACTCGTGTTGAACGAAGTGCACAAACAAATCTGTTAATAAATTTACCACTTATTTATATGCATCAATTTGCCATAAAATGTTAGTCTACAGAGCGAGAAATTTGCATCATAGTAAAGGTCCCTTGTTTATTACTATAAGCAGGCGCGTACCGAAGGGGGGGGGGTTCTTGGGTTAAAACCCCCCCTGAAATATTCATTAAAGGCTCAATCACTGTTTCTAAACACAAAGAATAAGAATAATAATGTTAATTTTGAGATTACAGCTGTCATCCCGAAGAAATAATAATCAATCGTCTTGCGCGTTCATCTAGACGTCTTACCTTTTTTATTTAGATTATTATTATTTAAAAAAAATGCTTCTTTTTATGTTGTTTTTAACCCCCCCTCGAACGAAAATCCTGCGTACGCCCCTGAAAGATTAATTAAAAGCTTCTTATTTAAGTGGATTTAATAACAATCGCCTCCACGCAAAATAGAAATTATCTAAAAACTACGCCGTTATAACAAATCTATATTAAATTCACCCAAATACATAATATTTTTATACACTATGCATAAATACTACAGATTCCATATAAATCACAACATAGCAAACTTAAAAAACTAAAAAACTGTCTATTTAATCGTACCCGTTTCAATACAAACGCTATCATCATAGGCGAAAAGTATCAAATATCAATACCACATTTTTACGAATTTAAGTGAAAGTTTAACGACATAAAAGATATAAATTTAGCCCAATTTGCTTATACTGGACTTGTTCGAGAGGTAAAAAATACCCCCATAGAACGAGGGCCCATTGGGTTCTCTTTCGCATTTTTGGCGAGAATAAATATACTAAAAAGTAACCGGGCAAACCTTATTTAGTCTATCACAGTCGATTGCCTTCGAGATTAACACACATTGAGAATCGTTTGATTCCCTCAGAAAGATTTTAAAGGACTTACTTTTTATTTCTACAATATAACTACCTATGTCATTGCATAACTTAAGATAACTGTAGATAAAATTAATTAAATCACATACTTGCCCCAAGAAAACGACTGATACAGGAATTATGAACTTTTCATAACAATTTGAGATAAATCGACTCCTTTTAGTACCCTACTAGTCTATCACCTCTTGAATTTATGACACACTGTTGATCAACACCCTCCACTAAAACATTTTTTGAAATTGAAGAGACTTGACTTCGTAAGGTTCTGTTGGTGGAAAAATTTGAGTTTGATATCTCTCGTTGGCGGGAGTAGTTGACGCATATCGTCGCGCACGTCCGCCATTCAGTGCTAAATCCATGAAAAAGCCTCATTAACGTAGGTAGAAACCACGTGTGTACGTCGCATAGTACAGTGGTTGCGTGTGTTTATCTTATGGTTATTGTGTTTGGTGCTCTTTGTTGCATAAAAATTAATTATTATTACTAGCTGTGAAATTATTGTGGTGTGGTTTCGTTAGCTTTATGATTATGAATATATCAAAATTTGTTGGAGGGCACGTGTTTTTGGAAATTTAAAAATGCCCCATAACGATTTTGTCAATTTTATTATTTAAATTGAATCACCCTGTATTTCAAAGAAATTTTGAGTCGTTCATTATTAAATCAAATATATGTAACAGATTTTTAGATATTTGCAATTTGACACCGTATGATCAACCCTGTCCAAAATTCCCCAAAGCAATATTGTTCTTAAATTATAAAGAGTAAGAATTTATTACACATTAAAAATCATAAATAAAAATTGTAATGTACCTACTAATAAAAATAAATTAATTATATGGCGTAATCAGTAATAAATAATCTTTTATAATCGTTTCTATATTCCTTCTTTTATTTCCTTAAAAATAAAATTACGGATACATTTAAAATGCTGTTTTTATTAACTAACTTTAGGTATAGACTCTGTGTGGGGAAGGGTGGCAGAGCTTGGAACATATGACGAAGGAATGTGGGGAGTTGACAGAGGAGGAAGGAGGTAGAATGGAGATACTAGGCGATGGTGTGGGGGTGGTGTGGATGAAGGAAGTGTTTTTTTTAATTTTTTTTTTTTTTTAATAGTTAATAGATACCTAAGTAATTAATACTTAATATTTATTTGCTTTTTACAAAAGTTTAAAACAAAGAATTCGATTATTCATAACATAATTATACATGTATATTGTACAGTGTGTCCCCGGATAGGTGAAATACTGAAACGACTCTTGTGAAAGGTAAAAAATTTTCGATATAAAATTTCATTGTTTGGGGTTCAGCCCTGCTTAGTTAAAGACTAATTTCTGGCATAATTTTAGTTTTCTAAAATCATGTATGCCTTGGATCTTTTCAAAAATCTGATTTTTGGTTCTAGTAAACTACCTTTGTTAGTGAAGATATAACAAAATTTGATTAACAAAAGTTGTTTAGAATCATGAAAGAGTCGTACTTCTAGAATTTCAAGCACCTAGGCCAACGTTGATGTTTTGGCAATTTACAATAATTTTTATCTGATAGTTTAATATTGTTTATCCCCGGATAGGTGATATGACTCTTGTACTCTAAATAAACAAAATAAATAAAAGAATTTCTTTAACACAGTTTATTACTATGAATATTACAAGATAACACTTAAATTATTGCCAAAATGCCAAAACATCAACGTTGGCCTAGGTGCTTGAAATTCGAGAAGTAGGACTCTTTCATCATTCTAAACAACTTTTGTTAATCAAATTTTGTTATATCTTCACTAACAAAGGTAGTTTACTAGAACCAAAAATCAGATTTTTGAAAAGATCCAAAGCATACCTACATGATTTTAGAAAACTAAAATTATGCCAGAAATTAATCTTTAACTAAGCAGGGCTGAACCCCAAACAATGAAATTTTATATCGAAAATTTTTTACCTTTCACAAGAGTCGTTTCAGTATTTCACCTATCCGGGGACACACTGTATAATATACATGTATAATTATGTTATGAATAATCGAATTCTTTGTTTTAAACTTTTGTAAAAAGCAAATAAATATTAAGTATTAATTACTTAGGTATCTATTAACTAACCTTAGAAATAAGATTATTTTGAGTCAGACCCAGTCTTTAGCACGTAATGGCGCCGTCAAGGTCAAATCCTAACGTATAACTATATCAAAGGCACCGCCTGAAAGTTATTCTGCTGATTGTTCTTTAAGCTGTGGTCTTGGTGAATCACTTCCGTCAGGTCACTTCAAGTCGACAATCTTGTTAAAATGTGAAAGTAGCCAATTTTTGACGAACAAATTTGATAACTATAAACGACGTTCTGTAACTTTTCGAAGATGTTACCGATCAGTACATTCACGACTTTGTGCCGTTCGTACGTGTAGTTAAATTAATTTCGAAATTGCTCTTCGCTATCGCGTTCATGTTTTTGAGTTTAAAAATGTGTGCAATTGTGTTTAATTTCAGTGCTGGACCTAAGAAAAACGGATAATGGCGTCGCAAATCCCCTATGTCTCTGACTGTATAGCAGCGAAGCATGATCTTCTTAATGAGCAGAGAACTATTTTCCGCTGAAGTGAAACTCTTTTCATGGCACCTTTCAACTGTAGAATAAAGGACCGGGTCGGTATCGGCTGTCTGCTCTATCAATCATGAAAACAGGAAACTGATTTTGCATTTATGTTCGATAATCTGTGCATTGCTTAATAATACTAACGAAAGATAAGAAAAATTTGCTCGATCTTATGTTTTGGAAACAAACAAAAAAAGGAAGTAAAAAACTAAAAAAGGCATATCAACATTTTACCGTATCACAGATGCTCTTACCAACTGGATATTTCTCCAGTAACAAAATTAATATTTAAAGGTTGGTAATATAATGTCTGCCCCTAACAATAACTTAAAATATAACGTATACGACATGGAAGCTTTTTGTTACAGTTTTTTTTGCTCATTGGTGATGACAGTGTAATAGCTGGTTTTATCATCATATAAAACAATTGTTCGTGCAGCCAATATTTTTTTAAATTTTTGCTTTAGAAATTCCCCAAAGACTGACTGGTTAAATTAGCCGGTGTTCCGTCTTGTAATCTTGCATGTCAAGCTTACATAATTGCTTTCTGAGCTACGCTAAACAAATATTTCATATTTCGGTATATCTTTCACAACTGATACTTAAACTAGATTTATATTGAACGAAGTTTAATATAACTTTTATTGAGTGAATGTATTGTATAGAAATATCACACAAATGAATCTTTTTACATTAGAAACATGTGTGTGGACCGTCATTAAACAACATTTGTTCCTAACCCTAATAAATTTTTCTCTTATTGTTCCTTATCCCCGTTTCCTCATTGAGGAGATAGGACGCAATATTTTTGGTGAATTGAACATTACATCGTCACTACCAAATTCTAGAAAAAAGTTAATAAAAGATTTTCGGATTATACTGCTATATATGTGTTCCCTTCCATTCGTAAAGATTGGAAGTTGGAAAATGTACTTGTAGCTAAAGTTCAATCGCCATGACACATTTTTTAAAATGCTATGTAGAGTAATTTAAAGGTTTGTAACCCCCTCCTATTAACAGTACATAAAAAGGAAGTTCTTAGGTCATTATTGTCTAAGGGTAGACACAAAAGCAATTTACTAACCCCTAACGTCACGTTCCCGTTGTACTATACGTACAATTAGTCCCACAAATCTGGATATCTTGAATAAATTAGCACGCAAAGGATTAATTGGTCAACTAGCTACATCCTATTAATTAAATGAAACGGTCGCTATACGTATCCACCATTGTTAAACTGAAGTACCTACTTTTACGTGTGTGGTAATATTGGAATAGATTCCTTACATTGATTTTTTCTTATTTTTGCAATACAATCCTTTGCTATGCAATATGCATGTATACTTTTTTTAGTCTTAAGACATCGAACGTAATCTTGTAACGTAAACCTTGTCAAAAGCATCTCGACATAGTGATATACCTACTTTCAAACAAGCTTTTCGTAAACAGATTGAAATTCACTTCTTCAGTAAAGCGACTATAAAATTTCAGCTTCTGTGACCAATTTATATAGAAGCCTCTTTTATATTACGAATGAAATACAGTCTATTGTCGCCTGTATTTTCCTTAACGATAATATAAGAAACTGACAAACTGTATTTTCGACAATTCTCACAATAATCGTCGTACCTACAATGCATTTCGAATTTTAATCGCTTGATTCCATCGTTCTTATGTAAGTAGGTATAGAAAAATTGGTACATTTTGAACATAAGTATGTATTATTGTTGAAAATTTTCAAATTCTTGCAAAGTTAATTTCTTTACTATTTAGATTTTAGCTTGTCACTTTTCTGTTTATCTATTCATCGTAAATTTATTCGCGCAGTTGAAACTACTAAGAAATTATAACATTCGCCTCAAAAAGGATCAGTTTTCTTTGTACTCCTCATTGGTCGCCGTTATTGCTCACTACTCAACAAAAATAGTGGTCTTCCTAGCTAAAGTCACGGCAATCCTAAAAGCGTTGCACGTGACATATGACGTAAAAACAGTACCAATGTAATACTAATTTTTCGGATTGTCATTAAAGGTAATATTCTAGGGTAAAATAATTCTACAAGTTGGCAGCATCATAAATAAAATTACAATGTTGCAACCAAAGACATCTGTCATTTATTGTCTTCCATTTCGTATTTTATTTTATTTCGTTTTAATCCATATGACAACACTGTTGACATGTATATAATACTCGTGACGTGCAACGCTTTTTGCTTTGCCCCAACTTTATTATTAGTTACGTTATGAATTGACTTACTGAGCAAGAGCGTAGATATTTTTTCATTCGGGGGGGGGGGGGGGGGGGGGGGGGGCAAAAAATTCAATAATTGTTATTAAATTTTAATAACATCACACACGATCATTTTATTTTTTAGTTAGGTATTCGTAATATTTTGAGTTTTATTTTTATTATTATGGTCCTTGGGAGGGGTAATTACCCCTTTACCCCCCCCCCCCCGTATCTACGCCCTTGTTTCTAAGCAAATGTTATCTCTAGACTTAATGATGAATTAATAGTAAATTCCAAAATATCCGAAAACACAGAGTTACTAAAATTTTCCTGAAGGTCCCTGTTACTCAGTTTCATTATTAATCCATCGTTGTGGACGTGGTGTAATTTTGGTTGTTCGAGTACTCCAAATGGTGGAATGTAAGATAAAACAATGGTTAATAAAACTAAACCTTTCGGCTTCCGACGTGTAATTAAAGTTGAATGGTGACTAAAATTAGGTGAAGTTCAGCGACAAGTTTCGGCAAGAGAATTGCAATCATCGGGCATCTAAAAACAACTACATCTAGCTTTTGGCTCATACCTCAATAGTCTAGATGTGGTTGTTTTTAGATGCCCGATGATGGCAACTCTCTTGCCGAAACTTGTCGCTTAACTTAACCTAGTTTTAATCACCATTCAACTTTAATCACACGTCGAATAAAAACGTTCCATGGGGAAGGTTTAGTTTTATTAACCACTGTTTTATCTAACACCGTGATCTATAACACCGTGCTATTCCCAATATAATATTTGAGTACATATATTGAATGAAAGTCTCCATTATTTATATTAGCTTAATTTGTACGACAATTATATAATA
Source organism: Pyrocoelia pectoralis (assembly GCA_036250285.1). Taxonomy (NCBI): domain Eukaryota; kingdom Metazoa; phylum Arthropoda; class Insecta; order Coleoptera; family Lampyridae; genus Pyrocoelia; species Pyrocoelia pectoralis. Next base: position 15,692,053 of record CM070075.1, read on the forward strand.
ATATTTGAGCTTTTTGTTGTGCAAGTGGAACCATTATATTAAATAACGGCTCTATGTTTCGAGTACGAATGCCGTATTTTTCATGTAGTTCAATAAATTGAATTGGAACAGAGACAATGTTGAGGTATCGAGGACCACCAAGTGATGCGCATAAGGATAAAACTCGGTTTATAAAGTTGAGTGAATTGAACCATTAAAAAAGTGCAACAAATACTTCAAACCCATACGTCAACCAATCAACTGAAAACGCCATCAATTTAGCCTACGTGTACGCAGTGAGTTGTTGATTAGGGAATAGAACATGTTGGAGCCGACTGAATAATTACGTTCCAGCAGAAGTCAATGATGATCACTTCTTATGACCTAAACCATGAGAATATTTTTGATTTTTTGTAAATTGAAAAATGGTTGGATAGATGATGGTTTGTAGAATCTACAAAAAATGCGATAATTCTTCCCAATATTGCAAAGGTGTGAATCGCGGCTCTTTGAATTTTGATTTCAATTTCCTAAAGAAAGTGTCAACAGTTCTACATAATGCTAGTTATCGTTCAACATTAAATAAAAGAGCACCAAGAAATAGTAATACAAAATTTGAAATAAGTGAATTTTTGTACACAAATAAGGCGTTTATTGAATAAATAAAGATTAGATTAAGGTTCTAAAAATAAAAACCTCTTCCAGATAAGACAAAAGAGAGATATACATAACCGTTTCACCATGATTTCATCCCTTCCTCCCAACACCGCGAAGAGGACTGCTGCGGCCATTTCATTCTGCAAAATATATAATAAATTTTCTCCTGCTGTTAAACATTTTTTAAATTGATGATTGCAATTTTCTTTTTTATTTATTGTATGCTTTTACAATTTTTGGAATACAGCGAACAGTATGCGAGTTGAATAAAAATGACGAAATTAGGCTTACTTACCTACATAATCTGTTTGATAATAATCGGTCTTATAATTTTTTTGCAAACTTTTAAAGTGAGGGAGTGATGTTCCAACTGCAGTATGACTTTTGGAGTCAGGCTATTTATCATCATTTGACTTCTTTCTATGGGTCATATTAAATATGATGAAGTAAATAAAATGTTTTTTCATTATTAAATATTAATAACGTTTTTACAGTTAGTGCAGTAAACTAAACACGTAATTGCTCTTGTGCTCTGGAATAGGTTTAGTTATGTTATTTAATTGGCTGATTAAATATCATAAAATATAATAATAAGTTAATATGTAACAAATGTGGCTAATATGCTTATTTTATATTCTCAGAACTAGAGAACAGATTTATTTTCAAAGCTGGTAAATTAGAGGGAATTGTTATATATTTTTCCCGTGCATTAAATTCGGGTCGCTGCTTGTTTAATATGTTTTTTTAAATAAGCAAACTTGAGTATAGATTATTGTTTGTAAAAGTTACTTTTGTGTGCTGAAATTCTACCAATTAGGTAATTCAATTAAGAATGTATATTGAGTAATGGCACAAAATAATTAATAAGTTTCAGTCTACTCACTTTATATAGAAACGCTACGACTTTAATTTCTGTAACTGGCAGCTATCAATCGTTAACGTCTGCAGCACATATTAACAATTATTAATGAAGAACTAAATATATCACCGTACCTTTAAAGTTTTGCATAAAACATATCGCAAATGGTCCATAAATAATTACATACATAATTGTTGTCTTACTATTGCTATTTTTGTTATTAGTAATTTTACAAAGTAGGTTACATTAGCAAAGTAATAGTATTTTTAGTGCTGATTAATATGCAAATAATAAAAAATAATTGAATAACGCGTTTTCGAGAAAATTACAAATTTAGTATTTTTGCTAATGGAACACCCCGTATATTTTTATTGTAAACGAAAGAGAAATGAATTCTCGACAAAAGTTCTTATACACTCTTACATCAAAATACTTAAGATAACGTAGATGTTGATAACTGTATTATTTAATCAAATTTGTCCAGTTCTGGAATGTTTAATCGTAAAAACATCCATAACTGGCCCCGTGAAAATCCGATATTAACTTATCTATCACATACACAGACAAAGTTTAGTTTAAATGTATGGTTTGATTGGTAGTGATGTAGTTGGTCCTCTCCTCTGTTTTATTCTGGATCACTTACGGGAGCAAGATATATTATTAACCTTATGGAGGACGTTTTGCCAGAATATCTAGATGATGTTATTTTAGATCACCAAATCATTTATTTCCAGCAAGATGGAGCCCCAGCTCATAATTTCCATGAAGTTGGAGCAATGCTGCAAAGACTTTTTGAAGACCGCTGGCAGGCGCTGCGGAGACGCGGGGGACCATGCCCCCCTCCATAAATATACGGGGGGGGGGGGGGCAAAATAGCATTTTTTGCTTTCTTTAAGGAAACTTGCAGCTTGCAGTTACAGTGTTATAAATTTACAAATTATTGAGGGAAATCAATGTTAAAAGAATGAATACGTTCATTCACTTCCACAACACACAGAAAATACGACATAGACAAATAAGTCAGGCGTCATTCCTGTCTTTCGACATCATCCAAAGGGAGATCTACTAAATGAGAAATGTTTGTAGTGTTTGGAAACCACAGCTGAGTGGAAGCAGTATTGGTACTGGTTGCAATTGTGCCTCAGTGTGGCAAAGTAAAGCGTCCAGATAATCTCCTTCAAAAGCTTTCCGGAACCATGAGAAGTACTCAAATCAAAGTAGTTGCAGTGGGGGGACTACGAATTGAACTAATATTTCCTGCCGCAGAGTAATCCTCGTAAATGCCTATCGCTGGGCGTAAAAGACATTTTGCACTTTTCCTAACTTCCGAAACTTCAGCATACCACTTCTTTCTCGTGATTTAGATGAGGACCTCATTTCGTAACTTGCGAAAATTGAAGAAATTCATCTTGGAAAAAATGAAGCTGCTAAAAAAATTAAATTGATAAATACATCGAAACTTTCACGGAAATGTACCCCCCGCCCCCCGCCCCTCAGCAAAATATTCCTTCCGCAGCGACTGACCGTTGGATGGCCATAAAAGTCCCATTAAGTGGCCACTCCGTTCATCCGACTTGTCGCTTTTGGATTTTTTCTTTTAGGGGTACGTTAAAAATAAGGCTTATGAAAGACGATCCGTCAATAAGGTGAATTAGAAAATAGCATTCGTTTAGGTATTAATTCAATTGATGGTAGAAGTACATCAAATGCTACAAGGAGCCTTCATAGGAGAGCTTTAATGTGCATTCAAGAAAATGGTGGTATTTTTGAACATTTAATGTAATTTTGAATCGTTCCACTGCTCCGTAATCGGTCGATAACTCAACATGGGTTGAAGATACAGAAAAAGTTTCAAATAAAGGTTACTTTGATTTGAATTGTGCATCTTTTAAAAATATCTTTATATCTACAGTATGTAGATACCATATTTATATCAAACCTGCAATTTTTTTGGATATTGGATGCGCGGTTGCCAAATTATTAATTATTTTGTCAAAATTTTGTACAATTCAAGGTCGGACTATAATATTCATAACTAAGTTATTCTTCAAAACAGGAAAAAATTATTTGACAAATAATACCTATTACCCTAATGTCATGTTACTCTACAAAAAAACTAAGTGATTAATTTTATACCGAGTGTTTAAAATGAGAATTCAAAATTTGTGAACTTTAAATAGAATTTATACGAATATTTTAAGGGACACCCTGTATTTTTATTTACCAACAGATTCTCGACAAAAAACCCTATTCAACGGTGTTTTATTTCCTGGTATTATTTTTTGTACTTTTGTTAATATTTACGGTTTTTAAAATTTCACAAAAGAAAAATTTGTTAAATGTATCTAATGTTAGTTTAATTATTACTACAAAATACAGTTGAAATAGTTGGTATCAACGCAAACGAACAAAACTATCTTAATTTCTAAATAATTAAAACAATTAATTTTTCTTTTGTACCTAATTAATAAAACAAGTAGGTAATTTTCAAAAACAAAATGTAATGTGAATTGAATAATTTTCGTATTAAACATGTTTTTGCAAAACCTGTAGTTTATCTAATCTAAATAACAAAATAAGGTTTTTAGCTCTGTTTTCCCTAGACGGCTAGACCATGAAGTAAACACTTAGTACCACATCTTTCACAGCACTGCACCGATAAGTATATGCACAATTTATTTTTATTAATCTTGCTAGTTAATCCTCATTCTCGTTTCATACCATCGAGGAAAGAGAGTTGGTTGGATGTTGTTCTTTTCTTTCATTTTGTTATGAACATAAATATACCAAAGATTTTCTTAATTGTCTAATTTCAATCTATCACAAATTCACAATCTGTTACCCTTGATGATGACATGTAGTGTCGAAACGCGTCAGGTTACATTGAACTTAAAAATTAGTGGAATTTATTTATTATATTTGATGAATTCAATTTATAAATTATTCTTGAATCTCGCTAGTCATTACATAAATGTACCTAACTTAAGATCACAGTGAGAAATATTAAGTAGGTAACAATTTTAACTAAATGCGTTTCACGAAAGTGCGTGTTCACTTTTACATTTTAAATGAGCGAAGGCTTTAACTATAATTGATGTTCAGAATACTGTAAAGTCAGACCTGAAAACTAATGTAGGAAATAGAAAAATGCGCACGTGCTCAGATTCTTTATTGCACGTTCAAGGAAAGTAGCATCAAACCGAAATGTGACAATTCTATCGAATTATAATAGGTATTCTTTTCCATTTTTAAAAATTAAAATCGTGGTAACGCAAATAATATCTAATATTTAATTTTAAAGGACTTTCAAGTAGTTACAGGAAATATTTCCGCAAATAAAATAACCACGAAAGCAGCATACACAAGATAATCTAAAAATTGCAATTTCGTCTCAAGTAACAAAAGCACAATTTGAATTCAAAAGCATCTCGAAGTTTAAAAACTGCAAGTGCATTAACAGGAAATGTGCGTTTCCTTTATTTAGTTGTGTTAACTTGAACTTAAAACCAGACATTAAAAGATTGTGTGCAAATTACTTAATCTTTATTTTATAAACTTAATAGAAATTTCAACGACGAGTCCTTAGTATTTAAATAATGTAAAGTAAACGCTTATTGCAAAGAACGCTAGAAAGTGGAAATATAGTTACATTCAAGTTGTGAATGTTCAAAATAGGATGTCACGCAAAATCAATGTCTTAATTTTTCTTGGTAAACAATTTCATAACAATATTATGTTATTAAGTACATAAATTTCAAAATTCGTAATAGAGTCGAAGCGTGCCTGCAAGATTACGATATACGAAAGTACCTAAGTAAAAGATGAATTACAACTGCTATCTTTTTTAAGTCTTCCTTGAGGTTTCCGGAACATAAAAAGCCAAATTATTACATCATAAAATTCAAGTAACTATAAAGTATTATTTTGTTACTTTATTTACGACATGTATTAAAAGAATTCGCTTTAAAATAAATCATAGTGTAATAGGTAACTAATTTAATTTTTCTACTGTTTTACTTTATTAATTTTTTATAATATGTATTTACGATTTAGGCTGAGTTTTATAATATGCCATCCCTTCAACACAAACATATCTGTAGCTGTAGGAGGATGCTCTATCCGAATATGCAATAAAAAATAGGTGTTTCTATTTAAAATTTTTAAGTTGTTCCCCGTTCCCCCCTTGGGGGTCCGGCGGGGCAAGATTGACAGCATCAAATGTCCCCCTCAAAACCGTTAACTTTTTATTCGGAACATTTTTTGATCCGTCGCAGTGTTGTAGAATTATCGCAGGTGGGAGATTAAAATGGGACACTCGGTATAGTAATTAAAATAGCGATAGTTGTCAACAAATGTCGACCGATAATTATTAGTCGGGGAACAGCACCCCGAAATTCGATCATGTACTGTGCACTCGGAGATATACTTTTTAAAAAATATGTATAGTGTGGAGAATGATCTTACGGATTTAAATCCGGAGGGCTCCATTAAATTCGTGATTGCAAAAAAGAATAAAAAAATATTTTCCGATTATTTTGGATGATCTTAAAAAAACTATTTTTTGTGTTTAACTCGCGATTGTGACGTTATTTTTTAATATTTTTTCAAAATTCTTTCACCATTCGAACGCCTAATCATTGTAGATTGAAACGGTACATACATAAGACTATTATTTTTTATATACAATTTGTCAGAGTATTTAAAAGGAGGGACGGTACCGAAACTGACGTGAAAATTTCAGCATCGAGAAAATTTTTGAACGGTTGAAGATAGATATATGATTAATCGAGACGAAATATGCCCAAATGAGTAGGACAGTTTTTGGTGAAAAGAAATTTGCACTATTGGTAATGGTTTACGAGATACGATTTTTTGTGTGAAACGCCGGTGCGCACCGACCGCATAGCCGTTTTAACGGCTTGGCAGGGACTAGCTGTGAATAGATGCTGCAGTAGGTATCTACGACGCCGCCTTAAAGTATGCCTAAAATATGTGGAATATCAGGGTTTATGGTGTATGTAGACCACAAACATTGAAATCGTCGTTTTCTGTTACGATATTTACTATCGGAGTAAAAATGCAAGGCCTCTGACTTTAGAAGCTTGTATCTGAGTAATTAGCAATCATAATTTAATGAAATAAAGTGCATTTAAAAGATCATTTATTCCTACAAAAAGGTGTACAGTTTTAGATTTTTGCAACACATCGTTAATTTTCTGTATCAGTGTATGTGAGAAAAAGCGCTAATTATGACTCAAATCGCACAAGCGCTCCACTTTAAAAATTAATTACGGCTATATTATTGAAACTGAGTGGTAGATACTTATATATTTGAAAAATGTATACTTTTTTGTCAATGTGAGATGCTTTTGAGGCCAATTGGTTTATTAGTCTTAAAGCTATAATGAAAAAACGACGTCTTATGTAACTCAATACCTGAACGTTCGATATTAACAATTTGACAGTAACATAACAAGGTTAAAGCAATTATACTGTGGTCTAACACGATTCACAAAAATAATGTCATTATACATCGTTTTTTTAAAAAGAAATTTTGAAAAAAGGATGCATGCACCAGTTGGAGGGGAGAAGCGCGGCCGCGCGGGGCAGCTGTTGTCGTACACTATTGCTGTAAAGCGCATGGTTTTGTACAATGCAAAAGAATAATCACATTGTTGTGGGTTGCCGCTCGCTGCTTACGATGTGGTAGATTACCTCTCGCGGGAATATGTGCGTTTTTCTTTCGCGATAAACAACACATTTTACTTGGAATTACAAGAAAACAAATTTTATTTTCAATAAGAGAATAATGCAGTTAGATTTAAGTAATATCAAATTTAGCATTTAAAACAAGAATTTTTTCTTTAACTTCCGTAAATTGCGAAATAGCACATTTTCGGTTAGGGCTTATAAAACCAGTTAATCATATGAATAATCAATATTTATTGGCTGTCGACTTTTCAGAAGTATGTGTGCTACAACATTTGTAAATTTGGTAACAATTTATGAAACAATAACAATTTTATGATAAGTTAAAACTGACCGTCAGCCAGGAAAATACTACATACAGCGTTTTTATTGCTGTTAATTAAAATAAAAGTTAAATAACTGATTCTAGCATTTTGCTTTTTACACATGTTAAACATATATAAATGACTAATGTACTGCCCAAAAATGAAGAAATTTCACCCCTCAGTTTTTTTGTTATGATCACTTAAAGTCAGAGGCCTTGCATTTTTACTCCGATAGTAGTCATATTTGACTATTGTAACATTTCATTCCAAAAGGAGTAGCGATCGAAGTAACCCATTCAGTTGCCCGAGTATCACGAACTGGCTAGATGTTGTGGTTGTAGAGTTTTAAATTCTTATCAAAAACAAAACCGTTAAGAAAGTTGTAACTGACAAAATTCCGCACATTTTCATGTTTTAGTTTTGTTTCTACGACCATTAGGAGCCGAGATAGATTTTTTAAAATGTCGACTGTTTTGCGCGAAGGGGTAATCACGTGCGCGCATCGCGCGTATTTCGCTTATATCTCGAGAATGGCCATTCGTATCGCAAAACGCTTCAAATAAAAGTTGTAGAGAATTTAATTATGAATAATTTTCTTTTTTAAACATTTCCATTCGATTAATATTGACAGAGATATGATCATTTAAACCTTTTCTAAGACACAATCGCTGCTCGTTTTGCATAATAAAATCAATAATAAGTCGAAAACTATTGATTCTACGTACTTAGTGCATATAATGAAAGTTGTAGAGAATTAAATGTTGAATCTACATGTATACACGAAATATCATTTTGGTAATCTTTATAAGGCGATGGAGGAAGAAATAATGAAAAATTCTCATTTTCAAACGTTTCTTTGCAAAGAACTAAACACTAAAACACTAAACAACACATAAGTAACACAAAGTAGTGGCTACTTTGTGATAATTAATGCTCATAGTTAATCCAGTAGGGCTAGATTGTATAATATGTTGCTATTGTGAGGGCCGTGAAACGACTGCGCGGTCGGTGCGCATCGGCGTTTCACAAAAAAAATCGTATCTCGTAAACCATTACCAATAGTGCAAATTTCTTTTCACCAAAAACTGTCCTACTCATTTGGGCATATTTCGTCTCGATTAATCATATACCTATCTTCAACCGTTCGAAAATTTTCTCGATGCTGAAATTTTCACGTCAGTTTTGGTACCGTCCCGCCTTTTAAATACTCTGACAAATGCTATATAAAAAAAAATAATCTTATGTATATACCGTTACAATCTACAATGATTAGGCGTTCGTATGGTGAAAGAATTTTGAAAAAATATTCAAAAATGGCGTCACAATCGCGAGTTAAACACAAAAAATAGTTTTTTTAAGATCATTCAAAATAATCGGAAAATATTTTTTTATTCTTTTTTGCAATCGCGAATTTAATGGAGCCCTCCGGATTTGAATCCGTAAGGTCATTCCCCACAATGTACATATTTTTTAAAATGTATATCTTCGAGTGCACAGTACATGTTTTAAATGATCGAATTTCGGGGTGCTGTTCCCCGACTATATTGTTCTGTCAGATAAACCACGCCTTTTTAAAATCGCCTAGCAACCTTTCAAGTAATAGCCGTGAGTAATGAATTCATAACTCACGGGTAGGTAATGGGTGTTATTATCTATTCAAAACTAGCGAATAATAAGCATATTATTAAACAGTCGTAGAAAAATATTATTTAATCCTGCCAATCGACAGCCTCAGCCTTGTGTTACAAAATGTGGGTTAGTTGTGACAATTTTTGCTAACCTGGTAATTTACATTGTTAGTTGCTTAATTAACTATAGAAAAACAACTATCATCAACATCATCGTTTCATCGTCTTCATTAAAAACGGTTAAGGGGAGGTTTTGAGTTTTTTTCATTTCCTTGGTTCTGTATGTAAAATAGAGATAGATCTTATTAAAAAATTGAGAAAAAGGGTTGGAAAGGAGAAAGGAGTACCATTATGGAGAATATTGTATAAGCCTAGGAGCAAGTCTGTGAGAAATTATGTGGAATTTGGAACACAGGTGAATAAATTTTTTTTGATAATTTTCAAAGCCAGCCATGTTTTGTAAACTATATAATTATAAATTTAACTAGAAAAATGTAAATAACTCTGTAATCATTGATTTTAGGTATAGGAACATGGTAGGTATATCAATTTAAAGGAAATTTATTTCTGCATCGAATGGACTAATAATTAAATAGGCATTCCGTTTGAAAAAAGAGACTTTTTAAAGTTTTTCTTAAGTCTGGAAATAACGTCAAATAGATACTTAACCGCGGGCAATTTTTTTATTATCCATTACAGACACTTGTGTCTCAATCTTTTGACATTGAGAACCTAAAATCCCATTTCCATAACTTTTACCACTTTCGACTTCCAATTTTATTTCCTAAACAAGATTATGAAATTTTTCAGTGAAAATAAATTTTTTTCTCAACAATCAAAATTGATACGCCGATTATTTTAAGCATACTTACTAAACATTTTATGACACATCAGAATGTGAAAAAAAATTGCCTGCGGTTTGTATTTAAAATAAAGATTTCCGGTATTTCCAGAAGTGCTGCCATTTGGAAAATATTTTTATTTAATAGATTAAACATGGCATGTCGCATGTGCAAAATTTCTAACTTTTACAGTTCTTCATATACATACTTCTAACCGACGGTCACCGTGAGACACCCTGTATATAAAACACTCATAATAATAGCGGAAGGACATTTGTGAACTGCACCGCTTTTCAAGCTCTCATTTCCATTATATTGTGGTGCTCAAGAAATACATGTCCCAGTTCATTAAATCTACTGTTTAGGTACTATTTCCGTACAGTAGTAGGTAGGATAATGTATTCCGCAAACTGCTTGTCCTCTAGATATGGTTCGCAAGTGTTGTCCTCAACTTGCCCGACCTGTACTGTTGTTGTAACCTGTGCAAAAGAAAAATGACATTGGTGAAAGAGTTAAATCAGAGAGGAAGCAGAGAAATGAAGAGACTGGTATACAATAAAGAGATGCAAAGAGGCACCGAACCTACATGTAGAAGTAGAACACTACTCCCTATGTCCCCATTGGCCATTATATACTCTTTGCTACTATGTATGCAATAATATGATTTGTAGTTGACCATCATGACACATATGTCTTCATTTCTCATAAACTAATAAGACTACATAAATTCGTAATTAGTAGTTCAATGCCATCATTTATTTATTTATCAATTTAATGACTATATTTAGCACAAGAGATAAGATTGGTACAAACACCAATACACAAATAATAATCATAAAAGTCATTATTATCGACCTAAAATTCATTTAGTGGTAGGTACCTATGTGCTAAAAAGACCTATTAAAAATATTTTTTCTGTCAATCCGTTCGTCCGTCCATTCAATTTTTCCGAATTTCTCAACCACAATACACAGAGGGTGGGCCAAACCTCTGTCGTAGTTCTATAACTCTTACTGTATAAAACTTACAGATTTATTTGAAAGGTAAAAGAAAAGTCTTATATTGATTTTGGCCGTGGAAGCCTTCGCTCTGACATTGAAAATCTCTACGGGGAGATTATCTCTTCTAACGTTACCCGGTTTTATAAATTGCGTCACAAATGTTCAAGTTGTTGTGCAACCCTTACTTTCTTGTCTCGTTATCGTGACCACAAGGTATGTAATTCCTTCCTTTCTTAAAATCAAGTGTCACAAACCAGGTCATAGCAATCCATTATTCAGCTTGCTAGCTTAGCCCTTGTGCAAGAACGCATTCAACAAACCACGAGAGAACTCGATTATTTGTCCAAAGAACTTCTATTTCTTCACCTCGAACGTTAACACACGTGATAGCTCCATACGTATTTCTATCACTATCAGTATAAATTGATATTGGTTGTTACACACATGTGCTTAACGAATTATGCTTGCTTACTTCCTCTAATTATTTATGAGATATTAAAACTACCAACAGTTAGTACTTCAGGTAACACTGCATATTTTAATCTGTGAATTGTTTTAGTAATCCTGAAGAAAATTATATGGTAATATTATTTACATACCCCCCCCCCCCCCCCCAACCAACATCGACTCAGCCGGGAATAAAACATCTGATCGGTTTAGTCTTCCTTCATAAAGTTCCAAAACCTTCAGTTCAAGAACCTCAAATCATCTGCCACTAAGTCCCCTTCCAAGAAAACTATCGTTAATTTGTCCTCTTACACCCTAACTCCCGATGAGCAGTCGGTCTTTCGAAAGATTTAAACTTCACTGTCGCTCCCACTAAGGTTCCCAAGGAAGACATCGTTACTGCTGTTGAGTCATCCATCTACACTCGTCCCAGGGTGATTGTCGATCTCATTCGTCTAGAAACAGCCAAGGTGTTGAATTCGTCTAAAACCCCTAAATTCAAGATCAGCATACCGGAGTACCTATGCTGCCCTTAAAAATCTTCGCTATAATTCCAATTTTGTCATCGTCTCTGCAGATATAGGCAACGCTAAAGTCATACTAGATGAGTCTCAGTGTGTTAATAAGGTATATCGACGTAGTCGTCCCTCTTCGCCCCATAGTCAGCACCATCAACTCGCCTCCCTACAAATACCCAATTATTTGAAGGATTTTACAGATCACACTTCATCACACATTCTGAATTCCGGTCATTTCATTCAACGCACCTCCGATCTAAAGGGCTAAACTTGGAATTTTTATTCTTTCAACCAATTCTTTTCGGTTTTTTCAAAGGGAACGCCCTGTATATTTATGCACCGATGGACGATCAATTACATCCTCTTCAACTTTTCTATACCTACCTATCTTTCGTAGTTGAAAGCTTTTATAACTGAAAGTATTCCTCTTTGGAATGAATTTCATTAGAAATGAATTAGTTGACATGATTTTTGTTTTGGAGGAAGCTGACAGAAATTGTTTATTGGCAAAAAGACTATTTATTAGCAACGATATCCACGGATCAAAAGAGTCTTGGGAGATTTACTGAAAATTCGTTGAAAAAATTGTGAATTAAAAATTATTTTTTGACCACCCTGTAAAAAATAAAAATTCAAAACTTAGTCACAAAAAAGTATAGTCCTTTAGTTTTGAAAATTTGTAAATTTAATTATTCCAGCATTTTATACGGTGGCGAATTCTTAAAGAGGGGTGTGATAATTCCATATTTGCCGAATGAATAGTTTTTCTCCGCAACGGGAGGAAAAGTACAAAAAAATTTAAGAGCATTATAATAGTTACAGGTTCTAAAAATGTAAAAAAGTTACGTGATTTTATTTAAAAAATGTCAGTAGTTTGTCTACTTCCCTGAAAATGATTTTAAAATATTTGCCTTTGACCAGTGAACTATGTATAGAGTTCACTGCCATTGACTAACATTAATAAATAAATAACTCTGTACATAAGTTTGCCCCACCCTGTATATTATAAATACCAAATGCGATTTCAATGGCATCCTTTATACCAGAATCGATAACATTTTTCAGATATGTATTTTAATGCATATTTCTTCAGAAAGTTTTGTCATGTTTCACTCTATCAAAAAAGGCTACTGGATTAGTTTACTTTTTATTACAGTTGTACCGCATGAGAAATCTGGTAAGAAACTTTAGATATACATTATTCCAAATATGGAAGCTGCCACTGTTTTTTATACCTACCCTACCTCATTTTATACCGGGTGAATATTCCGAAACCAAACATGGGAAAAAGGGTTTTCGCAGATTGCTGCACCGCCCTTTTAACTTAGAGGGTTTATAATGACACCAATCGATAGAAGATTTTAGGTACAACAATAACATTAATACATTTTAATAAATGACATAAACCCTCTAAAGTCTAATGAATCTGTCACTTGAATGGCTTTTGAATCTGTTTATTGTCTTACGAGTCATGGCCCAACATGATTTTCCGAAATGAATTTATTGCGAATTTTTGGCAAAATAATGAGAAATACAACTGAAAATTAACTAATTCGCATATCATTAGATGATAAAAAAATCTTCTTTCGATTGGTGTCATTATATAACCCTCTAAGTTAAAAGGAGGAGCAACAATCTGCGAAAAACCTTTTTCCCATGTTACTGGCCTATGTTCGATTTCGGAATATTCACCCGGTATGTATATTAAAAATCCTTTTACATATTAAATCAAGGATTATGTAAGGATATATTTTATCAAAGGGCCCATTGGCCAAGGCCCTTGATCCTATTAGCTGTTATGGGCAGCTGGGCCATGTAGACATCAACTTATTTTGAGTGTTCATGTAGAATCCCGGATTCAAAAAAATTGTTGTGTAAAATAGAAGATGCGTTCACAGGAAAGCATTGCCAACTTATTCAACAAATAACTGTAGATATACAGAATTTGTAACTTGCAACGTTGCTTTACTCTAAATTGCGCAGTATCGTTCGTTTCGTTGCGTTGAACATTTTCAAATTGTTCCACTCGTATATGTTCCGTCGCCATTCGTATAAAAACTTGTCGGTACTCTTCAAATGCACGTGTAAAATTTCCGTTACAATTTCGTTTTTTATTCAAATATTATAATTTGGAATCGGTATTTTTGTGTAAGATTAAATCGTTTAAAATAATAAGGTACGAATTATTTGCTCACACCGCACATTAACCACAAAACTTTTTTTTTGTATCTTATTTTCATTTTCAGAAATGTCTAGACGTACGCCCATAAAAGACCTGATAGCAGAAGAAAGTGCTACACCATCTAGTCCTATAAGAAGATCAACTCGAATAGCAGTACGTCGATCATCAATAACAGATGAAAATCATGATTTAGATCGATTAAGTGTATCATCTGCCAGTAGCCAGAGATCTGTGAATACACGAAGTAGAGCTGCCAGTAAGTCACCTCTTTCATTGCTTAATGATGAGGAGCAGAAAAATCCATCAATGCGAACTCGCCGTAGAGGTAATACTTCTTTCGTTCTGTTTTCAACATTACATTTTTGTCAATGCTTACTTTAAAGGTAATGGGGTCCATCGTTGTTGTTGAAATCTCCAAATTGGGTGATGTGTAGATAGTAATAAGTTTAAGAATAACACTCAACCTTCCCCGTGATTGTTTTATTCTTGATTATAATATGATGAAAGTTAAGATTGAAATTTGAAAAATTAAAAATGGTTACATGTTTCGACAATTAACCATCTTCAGACGATTACATCTGTAATATATATTTTACCATAGGAGTTAAATCACAATTAAAGTGAATACTTACATATAAACTTTAGACTTAAATTAGTGTAGGTACCTTAACTTGTTTAAGACATGTATTAAGTTGACATCTTGTAAAAATTATGCTAAAAATTATTTACTATAAATTAATACTATATTGTATGTTAGCTGTACTTACAGGAAAAAGAAAAGAAAGAAAAACTGGCGAACTAGTCCATTATTACATTAATAATTAATAATCAATAATCATTGTGGTTCAAATTTTTAAGGCACATTGTTAAATGATGTAATAATAAGTATTCGCTTTAATTGTGATTTAACCCCTATGGTAAAACATATATTACAGATGTAATCGTCTGAAGATGGCTAATTGCCGAAACATGTAACGATTTTTAATTTTTCAAATTTTAATCTTAACTCATCATATTGTAATAAAGAATAAAACAATCATGGGGAAGGTTGAGTGTTATTGTTCAGCTTATTACTATCTAATACTTACTTTGTCGAAGCTCTTAAAAATTTAAATAACACAATAATACACATAGGGCTGAGAAATCAAAGCTGTAGAATGTAAATGTTATTTTTGGTATCAGAATTTGTACGTTTATTAACATTGTAACCTTAACTTCATCCAGAGTTTATGAATCGGTCTTAAAAATGTTTTCTTTCTGTGGTTACATGAGGAATTGATTCTTTAGGACTTATGTCAAACATTTCCTACATCATTTTCTCTAGATCAGAACATGGTTGTATGGATTTCTATTATTCTGCTTTAGGATACAGTTTATTCATTCGAAATTATCAAGTTACATTGACTTCCGATATTCTCTTTGTTTTGTTATACATGTATTATCTGCTTGTAATTATACAATAATCATTTTCGGGATAAGGATCACGTAAATAGTAAGAGAAAGATTTGGTTAAATGGAATCAAATATTCGACATCCCAAAAAAATTACAGACATAATACAGTGAATTCTAAAATTTTCAAATACCTTTTTAATGCTAAAAACAAAAGAGATGACATGAAATATGCTATTTGTGAATAAAATTGTGCATTCTGCAATTTGCCAATGCACCATAGGGATTTCAATGTAAAAATCTTAATATTCGAGGATTTGCTTCCCTAATTATTTTATCCAAAAAGTATATTTAACTTTTTTGTAGATTAAAAAAATCTACATTCGTATGTCTTGTTTGTTTTTATTTTACTTAATATACAGGGTTGCCCTCCGTTCTTCGATAGTGCCTTTAATATTCATTTTAGGACAAAAGGTCAAGAGACATTCCTTATTCAGATGTTCCTTGTTTACAACCTAAAAATATTTTCAGACCCGCACTGCTCTCGGTTTCGTCTGTACAGGATCGTACTCGATTAGTTTAAATGGAACACCCTACAGATTTTTATATTTTTGAAATCCATATTCGATTCTAGACCAAGTTTGTTTGGCCTTTCATCTACTTAAATCAACTCATTTAGGAGAAAATAAATGTTTTTTAAAAATTGTCGCCGAAATGAACAATCTGTAAAAAAATCATTGGCAGCAGAGTAACAAAATTGGAGATTATCATAAACAAAAAAGCGTTTTATTTCTCGATATGTTGATTTTGAACGAAATTTCTTTCTCAAAATATTTTTAGGTTGTTAACAAGGAACATCTGAATAAGAAATGTCTCTTGGCCTTTTCTCCTAAAATTAATATTAAAGGCACTATCGAAGAACGGAGGGCGAGTGGGCACCCTGTAGTATGAAGAAAAATTGAAAATTAAAACTGATACTTTGGCAAAATAAATGACCAGTATACCTTTCCCGTGTTTACTACAATGATGTATTAAATAAAATATTTTTCGTGTAATAACTGAAAAAAAATAAAAAAAATATAGGTATATATAGTTGTAATCAGAAAAAAATTTCTGATTTTCTCCTAAAATAATATACAGGGAATGTCATAAATATTTTTATTATTTTGATCATTTCGCGAGAGAGAAAAAAGAAATATATAGTGTGTAGTATATTTGTAATCAGAAAATGATTTCTGATTTTATCCTGAAATAATACAGGGTATGTCATAAATATTTTTAATATTTTGTTCATTTCCGATTAGGACGGAAGTAAATTGGTATACTTATTACACTCGATTAAATGAGTCGTATGTCCTCTACTTCACTGTACAATCTTACTTCTTTATCTTTGTTAGCAAAAAAGTTATGAATTTTTAAGGTTTTCAACTTCAAACATTCATCCCCCTTCCCCTATGGGAAATAGAGAAATAAATTTTTCATATGTATAACATTTCAAAAAATACAAAAATGCTTGGAGTAGAAGTAGAAACGGTTCTTGAGCTGCACCTTAAAAAGTAAAAACTTTGAGAATTGCTATATTGGCCGCCATTTTGAGTTTAGAAACAAACGAAAAACGGCGTTTTATTTGTAACCATTCCTACTAAACTTTTCACCAAGGGAAATTAGTTTGGGTTAAAATTTGAATGTTTGCTTCCAAAATAACGCCCCTAGATGGGGCTCCTTTGGGCCGATTTTGATGAGAAGCTTGTTTTACCGATGAAATTTTTTATAGGCCTTAGTTTTAAATTTCATTAAAATTAGAGACGTAACGAGTACTCTGCTAACCGAGCAGCTCTGCACCGAACCGAGCCAAACCGAGTACTCGGTTCGGCCGAGCACTTCTAAAAAAGCTCGGTCTGTTTTGCATCGTCCTGCAATTCCGCACGATGCGCACATTCCACGACGAAAGTTACGACATCGGCGTTTTATATATTAAAATTATTTCTTTTTGCTTCGCTTGCACAACACCTACCATTGCATTAATATGACTCTACTTGTCCAATATTTAGTTGACTTCAAGTCTGAACTGAAATAAGTAATACCTGAATATTTAACTGTGATGTAGTTTTATAATTTATATTTTGGAATTCTTGTTTACTGTATTCACAAACATCTTTTCTGCTGTAAAACGCCTTAAACAATAATGAACGCAACGGTGAGAGAAAGGTTGATATTTTTACATCACAACTTCAAGAAAGTAAGCAATTTTACTTTGATAAGCCCTTTTTTAAATATAAAATAAGTTTTTGTTAGCCGAGTTAGTTAGTCTGGAGGACATTGTCGTGTTCACTAAACTATGTGTGAATAAAATGTTTTAATTTTACTATAAAATAATACTAAGGAATTTAGACCGAGTACTCGGCGCTCGGCCGATTGCTCGGTGTTCGGCCGAGCACCGAGTACTCGGCCGAGTGCTTGGTTCTGCAGAACACAAACCCAAAAATGCTCGGGCTCGGCCGACAGAGCACTTTTTGATACTCGTTACGTCTCTATAAAATGGGCGTAGTAGTTTAGGCTCCACAGCTGTAACGTACACACCCACAGACAAATATTTTTCAAATATGGTGGTTTTGGACTCAGGGGGGCTCAAAACTTCGAGATTCATCAAAACCTCGAGTTCGATTTTTTTTTTTTTTTATTACAAAAATAGTGTTGAAGTGGAATGACGTAAAAACAATAGTGTCAATGAGCATGACAAGAGTTTTATGATAGGCTGGCGCTAGGATATTGTTTAGCGGCAGAAGGTGGCTTATTTCAGCATTTAATAAACTATGTAGTTACCATTAAGATTCGTTAGATGAAATTATTTTGTTTATTTAGTATTATTAATTAAATGATTTTAGTTGCATTGTGTAAAAGTTTACGTTTTTACTAAATTAATAATTATGTATCTGTCAACAATTTCAAGGCGTCACCGATTTTTGAGAAAATGGAAATTTTTATTTGCCTAAATATTAGCTTTCTGAAAAATTCAAAATACAAATAAGAAACATCAGTCAATTCAGAATTGTTGTCTCTACAAAAAAGTTAAATAGGCTTTTTGTCTAAAACAATTAGGGAAGCAAATAATTGAATTTTACATTGAAATCCCTATGGTGCACCAGCCAATTCTACACTCTGTATACGGTGTGTGTTTCATAAATATACTGACAACCTTTTAGGTGTGGTAGGGGACATCAAAACAAGCATTTTTTGCTATATTAACATAATAGGTTTGGAAACGATTTGCTTTTGTGCTACAGGTTGTTAAAGTTTTTAAAAAAAAAATGTGTTATGAAATTTTCTTACGTTGTTCGTAACTTTATGAGGCTTCTTTGGATTTATTACAGGTGACACAGTAATTCCAGAGGTGTGCTCACGGAGCAACCTATTAGTTTTTTTGCATACAAATTTTTGAAATTTTTTAACTTTGTAGATAAAACAACTAAAAACACAGCTTTTTAATATGTAAATTTATTCAGCTCTGTACTGTATACTGATATATCCAGAATTCATTGTTAAATATTGCTAGTTGAACCTCATTTTAATACTATGCTTTCACAGGATGTTCTTGTTGCATATTTGATAAGAATTATACCAAAACATTATATCTTGACAAGCCTAGTCTAATTTTAATTTGTCATTTTTTGTTACCCTTGATAATGACACACAGTGTCGAAACATATTGGGTTGAATTAAAAAAATGAGTAGAATCGCTTGTTTTTATTATTACAGTTACTTATGGAGTTTAGTTTAGTTTTGCCAACTATTCCAAACATATTTTTTTAAATACAAGTCATAGATGGCCATGTAATTTCAGCAATACGATATTTGATATAATCATTTGCAAAAATAAAGGAAACACAACAAAAACCATAATGTTTTTAAAATTTAAATTTAAAAACAATACTGAATCTAGGTTACTTAAGAAACCAAAATGGTTCAAATACCTACTTAAGTGTCAACTTTATTTAATGATACTAAATTAAACTGTCCTTGTTTCTGCCCTTTTAGATCATATACAGAATACACTAGGTAGATAAAGCGTTAGCCTTTCGTGTCATATACAGAAACCGAGCCAAGATGCCAGACAGAGAAACAATATTTTTTGTTTAAAGATGATGTGTACTTTAAACCCGGTTTCCAAAACCGGCAGGCATAGGTGTAGGTTACAAGCATGCTTTAATACGCTCTTGCCCAATGCTCATTAACATTATGAAAGCAATATTTCGTTTCTTCTAGTTGGCACAAAATAAAAGGCTAATGCTTTATCTACAGAGTGTATATGATGTAATGTCAAATCTTGGCTAATATGGTACTTAAACTAATAGTATTTCTGTCATTTTAAAATGGAATTTGGCCATTGATTCATGTATCCTTATGGTGGACAAAGTAACAAGCAGCTGATTATTGATATTGGAACATCTTTTGTTTTATTATTATTATACAATACTGCAGATTGTCCATTAATAATTTGTATACCTTAATCGTAAATGGTATTATTCGTTAAATATGCAAGTTGCGTGCAAATAGAGCCACAAGATTGTAGCTACAGATAAGATGTGCAGACGATAAACAAACATAAAAAATAATGGACATCTATACGCCCCTCCCTAAAGTACAATCTATGGTAAAAACTGCAAGGTTTAACATGAAAGTAGGGTAGAATAATTCATTAAAATAAAAATGTGGATTATTTGAAATATTTTATTTACTTTCTATCCTACACTGTTACTAAAGTAATACAAAGATTCGGTTGGAATATGTCAAAGACGGTTTAAGTCGATCAGTAACTTTCTTCACATAACAAGAGATGATTATAAACATTTGGCCACTGTTCATAGAACATAAGGATCTGTTAATTTTTACAACAAGAAAACTCTTGCCTTGTAATAGCCTAGGACCTAGGTAATAAAACATTTTTAAATTGGCACTTTGTTTTGGTGATACCATGCATAGAGAACCTTAACGAGAAATGCAAGTTAAAATCTTTTCTTTACATTATGATAACGTTTGAATCACCCTACTCCATACATTCTTGAACATATTCTGTTATTGTTTGCTTATGATGTTATACGAGTATATCCTTTTGGCAATTTCAATCATTCCGGTGTTATTGCTGTATCTGGATCAATGTCGGTTGGGTTGTCCAGTCCCAGCTACATATGGCAATATTGGCGTCGTTAGATTGATTTCTATGTCATTTAAGAGAACCCTCATAAAATCAAGCAAGGTTTCCACTGATTCCACTTGAAATGTAGTCAACAAGTTGCCGGGTCATTGCATAGATTCATAGAACATAGATCGATTTTTACGACTTTGTGTACCTTTCAATATTTTAAGTTAATCCATTAGTATACCGGGTGAATGAGACCACCCGTATCAGTCTTTTATTTAAATAACGGTGAGTCGTAGAGAGGTGGGGTAAAAAAAGTGATTATAAAAGCCATAATAAAGAATCGAATGGCGATATCATTATTTCTCGGAAAAGTCAGCATTCCTCCAGAAGGCCTCCAACTCCAAAATTTTAAATGGCACCATAAGTCGAAAAAGGTATTGTTTGAAAGATTGTTAAAAAAGAAAGTTTTATAGGAAAAATTATTTTATTACTGCCACCCCTCTTAAGTAATATTCGACTAAAGTTATTAAATTTGAAATTCACTGTTAACAAGAAAAATTGAAAAGTCGACTTTTAAAATCTAGTTACCAATGTTCAGAGCTGGGAAAGATACTTTTAAAAAGTATTTAAATATTAAATACAAAATACTTTTACTATCAATAAAGTATTTAAATATTAAATACTTTTTTGAGGGAAAAGTATTTAAATAAAAGATCCAAAAGTATTTAAATACTGTTTGAAAAATAAATACTTTCTGATAGTATTTAAATTCTAAAAATATTTAAATACTTAGTTAAAGTATTTAAATATGACAAGTATTTAAATATCAAAAGTATTAAATACCATTATTGAAATATTTTTAATATATTTTTTGGCCTTGGATGAGATGAGGTCATGTAAGGTCATTAAAGTATTTAAATATTTTAAAAGTATTTAAATACTTCTAAAAGTATTTCAATATTTTAAAAGTATTTAAATGCTTCCAAAAGTATTTAAATATTTTAGAAGTACTTAAATACCTTTTTTTAAATACAAGATACTAAATACTTTTCAAAAGTATTTAAAATTTCAAATATAAATACTATTTTCAAAAAGTATCTTAAATATAAGTATTTAAATACTTGAAAGTATTTAAATTTTGAAATACTTCCCAGCTCTGCGGCAATGTTACATGTGTTCTTCCCTTTCAAGAAGTACTTATTACAGCCACTGATAGTGTACCTAGAAGAGCTCAACAGTGCTTAGCAGTAAAGAAGAAGATATTTTGAATACATGTAACATTGGTAACTAGATTTTAAAAGTCGACTTTTCAATGTTTCTTGTTAACAGTGAATTTCAAATTAGTCGAATATTACTTAAAAGGGGTGGCAGTAATAAAATAATTTTTCCTATAAAACTTTCTTCTTTTTTAACAATCTTTCAAATAATACCTTTTTCGACTTATGGTGCCATTTAAACTTTTGGAGTTGGAGGCCTTCTGGAGGAATGCTGACTTTTCCGAGAAATAATGATATCACCATTCGATTCTTTATTATGGCTTTTATAATCACATTTTTTACGCCACCTCTCTACGACTCACCGTTCTTTAAATAAAAGACTGATACGGGTGGTCTCATTCACCCGGTATATGTTGCTAGCTTCTTCATTGCTAATTGTGGTAAGGCAAAAATCTTACTTCAGTTAAGATGGAAGCAGAATTACTTATTACTGTTATAATTGTTTATGGAGTTCCACAACATAATTTTACAAAAATTAATTATTAGATTAATTCCAAATACCTATTGAAAATGTTTCAGTTTACATCCAAACATATTATTTGTAGGATATCTATTATATCTACCATTCTTTCACATATATACATTTTACATCATTATGATATTTATTTATTTCGTTATAACTCACTGTTGTTCCTGTAAGTAATAAGTGATTATTTTAGGGTCTACTTCAAGCCTAATTGAGGACGAACTAGAATCAATCAATCGATCATCACCATTCCCTGCTAGACTGAGCAAACGTAATTTAGTTCGGTCAATGAGTTGCTCGCCAATCGCAGAAATGGAAAATAAAGTCGCAAAAACGAGCACTCCTACCAAAAGTAAACGATCAAGAATACCATCATTAACGGAACCAGTTGTCATTTTAGAATCCATTAAAGAAGTAGAAAGCAAATCGCCCGCAAAGCATGGCACTTCAACAGATGAACCGAGAGATGAAGATTTACCTTTCAAAAAAAAGAAAGCTGTTTTAATGCAAACTATAATTGAAAAACCTGCAGAAGATCTTGAGGCGCCAGTTAAAACTAATGGTGATGTACATTTGGAAGAAAGTGATAATGAAAGCACTGAAAACAAATCGAAACAAGTTGAATCAAATGAAAATGTGCATGAATCAAGTATATCGAAGAAATCAGATATGAGTGTCATGGACGAAGAAAAGGAATTAGTTATTTTACTTCACGATATAAGTGATTCTGTAGATAGTAAAAAAAATGTGTCTCTCTCAGATTCACAGAAAAAATCTACGACCGATGATGTCGCTAATATTAATTTGCATGTGTCAGATTCGGGCGAGGAGACTACTAAAGAGATCGACGATACATCAAACAAAGAAAATAGTGAAGATGGTCATATAGAGAATCAGAAATCCACCATTTCTGATGATACAGAAACACATAAAACTGAAATTTCTTTTGATGAACCTATGGATGTTGATGTTACAATCGACACAGATACTGTTACACCAAAAAAACCGCAAAGAAAAAGTTTAATCTCAGATTCCAACAACACCATACAAGAATCTGAGGAATCTCAAAAGGAACATGAAGTACCCATAATTCTCGAAAACAATTCATTAAATAACTCTGATTCGAATACAAGAATTGATGAAGAAGGTGGAGATGAAACATCTCCAATCTCTGGTGGTAATTCACTAAATCACTGTGGGACAAATTCCTTCATGCAGAAATCAATCACTGAAATAAATCAAAAAGATGACCCCAAAAAAGCAGCTGCAGAAGAGCCTTCAAAAGCCGATAGTGAAAGTATTGTTTCGTCACCTGAAAAATCCTTACCATCATCTTTAGATGAAAATAATGACAAAAACATTGAAAGTTTCCCTGAAAAATCCTTACCATTGTTATCAACTAAAGACACATTAATAGATGAAGATATTAATAAAAATGAAGATGTTTTACCGTCATCAGGTAACATATCAAAAGAAGAATGTATAACTAAAGATACAGAAAGTCCAAAAAAATCAACCGATACAAAGTCTGTCAGTAGTCCACAAAAAGTTTTGGCGGAGGCAAATTCGCAAGAAGCGAAGTGTGTTTCACCTCACAGCATAACAACAAGTATTGGTAGTGTTTTAGTTGCAACTAATGCAACACCTCTGCGTCGAAGTCCAAGGTTACATACACACTCAGGCAGTAAAGATAAACCTGATATCACAAGCTCTCCTGTGCACAAAAAACAAGATGAAACTATATCTCCGAAGAAAAGTAATGATAAAGTATCTGAAAATAAAGTCAATGTTACAGATAATAGTAAAAATAGTTCTGTAGACTCATTGAAGGATCAAAAGTCAAATTTGCCTAACAAGGAAGAAAATCTACATAATAAAACTTTCAATTCTAGTATAGATATCGAACTAGATCCCGTATTAAAAGAAAAAATTGCCAACCTAACTGAAACACTAGAAATTGATAGTAGTAGCTGCAGTGATGCAGAATCAGTAACACATTACATTGATGACATGGCAGAAGAAGGTGAAGAAGATACGCCATCCGAAGGTAGTAATGACATTATTGACCTAGGCGAATCTGTCGGCAGCGTTGCATCCGAAACAGATAGTGAAGAAAGTTATGAAGTGGATTCTTTTATCGATGATAATGAAGACGAAATTGAACTACTGTCCGGAGAGGAATATGATTTAACCCAAGAAAAGCCCGAGAAAAGAAAAAATTTAAAAAGGATTCTCCAGATACAGGATAGTTCGGATGAAGAGGAAAAGAAAGAAACAGATCAAGTCAACCATATTACTGGCAATGAGACTGAAACACTTAAATCCAAAGATGATTCAGATATTGAAAATATGTCCACTCGACCATACTGCGGACTTTCCCCACCTATTATAATATCAGTAAGGGATTCTCCGGAATGTGATGACAGATTAGAAAATAACAAAAGTGAAGAAGAGAGTAGTGTTACCACATTAATCAATAAAGAAGATAATTTAGAAAGTTTAGAAGAAATTAAAGAACAAAACAGAGAACCTGTTTCATCTGAAATAGCTGAACATACTGAAACAAAGTCTCCTGAAAAACCAAATGTCAAAGATGTGAGTAGTATTAAAACCCCTAACACACAATCTGAACCATCATACACTCCCAATAATAGTATCTTAGATGGAAACAGGTCATTTACAGAAATTAAAAAACACAGCAAGTCAGTTAACATACAAGAAAATGTGAGTTTGAGAGAAGTGGCAGATGGTAGTGTAAGCGATCGCATTTTAAAAGTTGTGGAACTTTTTTGTTTGGCTGTTAATGAATCGAGTGATAAAGGAAACATTTCTCTCAATCTTTCTTTGGATTATGTAGATAGTGCGACGCCTCCCCATGAAAATGAAGTTAATGAAACGGTTGGAAGAAAAAGGGTACTTTCAGAAAGTGGTGTAGATTTTTATTTGGCAAAAAAACGTCTTTCAAGAGGGCGGCATCGTGAAGAGAATGAATTAATAACAAGTAGTCCATTGTGTAATAAACGAAAAAGCAATGAACAGTATTTCGTAGAACAAAAAAAGGACGATACGATTCAATCTCCCACAAAGGTTAAAATATTATCCCACTCAATTGTGGACGATGTCCCTGTGCAAAGGAATATGAAGAAACAAAACAGGATAGTTTAACAGAATCTTCAAAAGAAACATCTCATTTAAATAAAACATTCGAATTTCGATCTCCTGAAAAGTTGAAAAGGAAAAAAAACACATCCCAAATAACAAATGAAGAAGAAAACGAACACATTGACATGCTTAATCCTTCACTGGAAAAAATTACTCCTAAAAAAGGAAAAGAGAAAAGCTTTACAGACTCCACAAATCTTATTAAAGATAGGGATGATACAATTCACTCTTCCAGTATGAAATCCGGCACTATGGAGTGGAACATAACTGACGAGGATGAACCTGTTCCTAAGCAGAAAAACGTTACTCATAAAAAACAAAAACAGAATACCTTTTCAGACTCAATAGATAAACAGACACACATTAAATCTTCAAAAATTGGCAGACAGAAGTTCCTTTCAACTTCTGCAAATGATGAGAATAATGAAATTCATTCGACTAAGTTACCCAAAGTATTAGCAGAAGAAAATGAACAACACGATTCACCTGTTCTCTCAAAAAAAGGTACCTCCAAAAAACAAAAGCGAGAAAAGTTGATAAAGTCTGAGGAAATACACGAACCACTTGTAATACAGCCGCAATCGAAAAAAGTAGAAAAAGCTAAAACCGTAGAGACAGTTGAAAGTGATGAGATGGTTAGTTTTACTACGAAAAAAGCTAAAAAATCAAAGAGAATGCTTGCAGCATCTACGAATGTGGTACAAGGTGATGCTGAAATGCCAACGAAAAAGAAGTCAAAAAAGAATACCTCTGAAGCGTATTCAGCTCATATTGAAGTTCTTCAGCAAACAAGTGAAAGAGACAAAGAGAGAAAGAAAAAGAAAAATGTTGATAATGTGTCAAATGACATTCCTTTAAAAAAAGCAAAAGATGCACGAAAATTGAAACATAAACCCTCAAGTGATTCAGAAATGTCTGATGACCTAGACAAACAAATCCATGGCAAATACAGTAACTTAAATGAAGATAAAGAACATGTTAAATCTAAGAAAAAAAATATAAATAATCCGGCTGTATCAAATATTAAAGAAGACAAGCAAATCTCTTCCAACGATAGTGATTGGCAAGTAGAATATTTACCTCACCGTGTTAAACTAGCATTACTAAAATCTGTTAAATCAATCGAAAAACATACAACCGAAGTAGTTATGGGTAATCGAAGACCAAAATTACTTCCCAGTTCCAAGAATCCGCTTGATTCTTGGCAATTAGACGAATTGAATTTGTCAGCTAAACCAACTAGTAATAAAATTGTACCGGTCGTTACTGAATTTCATGCTAAGGATTTTAAAAGTCGAGCAACGTTTGATTCAAAAAGAGTGAAACGAATGGAAACGAAAGAGTTGCTAAAAAAGAAAGAGAAAATGAAGTTGTAATTTGGTTCCTTAATTTATCGTAAGACTTGATTGTTTTAATCACATTAGTTACTATTGTCTATGCATGATTATTCATATTATGTTGTTATAATTATGTTCAATTTTTTTTGTTCAGCTTGATATTACAACCCTTTTTGTAACTTCTGTTTTTATTAAATAAATATTACTTCGTATTTCGGATCTCATCTTGTCAAACAGAAACATTTAATTTCTTCTTAATTGCAAATTGAAAAAAGTTTTAAACCATTTATTGCATTTATTTTAATACAGTTTAGTCTTATTAAAGTAATTATAGTTTTAAAAAAAATACTAATCATTGTCCTCATTTTGTTATATAGTTTCTTCCTATTTAAAATAGAAGAAATTTAATTGTGAAATAAAAGTAAATTTGATCCTTTGTTTTCTTCAGATAGACTTTCGTTGTTTACCAATACTTACTGAATTCCAATCTTTTTCTCTATTTGTTTTCCTTTTTTTCCTTTCATTTCACACACTCTCCCTATAGGTATATATTTATCTTGTGCAAATTTTCAGTCGTTAATAAAATTCTTGTTCTCAAGTTCAAATACATTTTTCTCACTACCACCTTGGTAAATCAACGTTACTTTGATAAAAACATGACAGAATAGTCTAGGAGCCTGCTATAGTCCTGTAGGAAATGTAATGTACATCGATTTTCTCTTTTCAATTGGTTAGAGTACATTTTTGCCATGCTTTTCGTGTTGGTCACATGTTCAGAGTGACGTCACATTTTTTTCAAAATGGCCGGAAATACCAGGCACTATGCTGCTGCCATTGATGTATGATATCATGGAAATAATGCTAGATACAGTATTTTATGTTGAGTAAGTATTTTTATAGAATTAAATTTACTATATAACTGTACAAAAATCATGACGATCCGATTTGAAATGGCTACGTTACAGCTATTAATGTGTTGAAGATGCTTACCAGTTATTCAAACAGGAGAGATTTGTCGAGAAGACGAAGTCATTACATGCTATCATTCCAAGGAGTGTGAAGAAACACGTAAAAGTGATTCAAAAACATAACTTTGAAAAACTAGAGATGCTCTCCGACTGCTGAATGTAGCTAGAGAACGTAGATACTGCATAGAGACGTTGCTTTCATTTGAGATCACTGCTACCTCATATTTTCTCACTAGGGATGGTTTTCTAGTAAAATCAGATAAATCAGAATTAGGATGAGAAATAGAAAAAGAACTGCACGAAGAACCTTCTTCTGAAACACCAGACTCCAATATCTCAACCGTTACAGTAGGTATTTCAATTTATGTATCAAGCACGAGTTGTTGCAGATTTGGTTACATTTGGTGATTTTTCGGATGCATTATTAAGACGTTTTAAAGGCATATATGGAAATTCAGGTAGGGTGGATGTAGTTTTAGACGTATATAAAGAACACAGCATCAAGTCTCACGAAAGACGTAGAAGAAAACAAGAATCAGCAATTGAAGTACCATTCGAGGAAAGGACACACCTTTTCCAAAGAATATGAATTCTTTTTGGGCTTCATCGACAAATAAGCAACGATTACAAGAATTTTTTTGAGTGCTTGCAATCATTTAGCGGAACTGAAGGCGTACATATATTTGTTGGCGGTTTAGGTACAAATGGAACAAAAAGTTTTTCATTACATAAAGGAAAAGTAACCGAAGTTGAAGAACTTAATTCAACACACTAGAAAGCTGATGACAGACTATTTGTGCACATACAACATGCTGTTGAACAGACACAGCGAGTTGTTATTGCTTCCTCGGACACTGACGTACTAGTTTCGTCAATATACCACGTCTTCCACGATTTAAAAAAAAGAGAGTCATTGAGTTATATGTGTTACGAGGTCATGGAAATTCGTCACGTGCTGATCCGGTACATAATCTTAGACCGTTTATCTGCTGAAGTTATAAATGTCCTACCAGCAGTACATGCTCTTACCGGTTGTGATACAACAAGCAAGGTCGGTACGAAACATACCGCTTTAATCCGCCCTAAAAACACCACATTTGCCCACTTATTTCGGAAAACATGATTTATCAGAGTCTATGATCAGTGATGCAGAAGCATTTGTTGTAAGCGTTTTGAAAAAAATCTTTTGATAGTTCAGATAAACTTCGAAATCACCAGCTCTACCACATGAGGAATGTTAATTTTGAAAAGTTAGCGCCACCTTCACGAAGCTTGAGATTTGATATAATGAGAGCCTATTTACAGTGCTACCGATGGTTCAATGTAGGTACTAAATGACAAGGAAGGCCTCGATCCACTAAATTAAGGCTATGAACTGTATAGTGATACCTTTGTGCCAGTAATTTGTGATGTGAGCTTACCAGAAGATTATCCTTTTCCCTGTAGGTACATGACAAAATTGTGCTCTAAAATCAATGCAAAAATCCTTGTGGGTTTGGAGATGACTAATTTTTTGATTATTTCTGGCTGTTACATAGTCATTTGTATTGTTTGTCTTAGAAAATGTTTATTAAAACCTCGTGATGATATTTACTATTAGGAATTATTTATGTCGTATTCCCGTGGACACATTCATAGCTGTAACTTAGCCATTTTAAATCGGATCGTCATGATTTTTGTACAGTTATATAGTAAATTTAATTCTATAAAAATACTTACTCAACATAAAATACTGTATCTAGCATTATTTCCATGATATCATACATCAATGGCAGCAGCATAGTGCCTGGTATTTCCGGCCATTTTGCAAAAATGTGACGTCACTCCGAACATGTGACCAACACGAAAAGCATGTCAACAATGTACTCTAACCAATTGAAAAGAGAAAATCGATGTACATTACATTTCCTACAGGACTATAGCAGGCTCCCCGACTAGAAATGGAAAGTAAAACCGTTACTTAGATACATAAACATATGGTATCTAAGGAGTGAAAAAACGATTTACCGCCTATGTACCACTTTCCGCCTATGTACACTTGTCATGTATACCTAAATAGAGGACTCATTTATTTATTAATATTAATATTAAAAGTACAATTTGAACATTCTTGAATGTTAATTCCGGGTATCTTTACAAATTGTTTAACATCATTTTCTTCCTTGTTCGTAACAGAAATAACGTTATTAACTATATCAATTGCATTACTAGAATTTTCAACGGTTCCTCCGTAGGAAATGCTGTTAGCCGCATGGACTTTATGGGTTAAAGAATCTCCAACGTACCCCTCTGCAACGGTGTTGGATTTCCACCCTCCATGTCTTTTCAAAGATAGGACGTCCGACCCGCTGTTAGCCAAAAGAGTAGCGGAGGTTCTCCTAAAGCTGTGGCCCGTGTAGTCTTTGCAGTGGTTCAGATTTAAAAATTTTGCTATTTTCATTGGTATCGCGGATAAAGTATGCTTGCCTACTACTTGCCGTACACATTTACCATTACCATAACGTAAAAAGAATTTACTTTCTTTGGTATTAGAGGGACGCAACTTCATATATTTTTCAAGAATCTTGAGCCAATTAACCGTTTCACTGCAACCAGTTACCACAAATGATCGTGGGATTTTGTTCTTGGATTGCAGAATCTTAACAATCCCTACGTCAGGTTTAATTTCAACGTCCTCGTAATTCAAATGATAAAGTTCATCGGTCCGGCAAGCACCGGCAACTCCCAAAACCATCGCAACTTTCATCAATAGAAATGCGTGGTCCGGAGCATCACACAGAAACCTCGTTATCTCTTCCTTGGTAAAAATGTTAGCCTTCTTAGGAATATACCCATCATTTTTTCTCTTGAGAAATGAGATCACCTATAAAACGGTAGGATACATTTAGCAAAATTAAAATCTGATATACTTAGATACGTACCTGCTTGAATTTTGAAATGTCAAGATTTTCATTAGCACAAAGCGTTAATTTCAACATAGAATATTCACTCCATAAGCTGGTTGGAGACGTTAGATTCGATGCCCTGTCGTTAAAATATGCCAAAAGCACAGTTTCATTAATTGTCTTAACATTCTTTGAATTACACCATTCCTTAAAATATGTATATGTTCGCTCATATCGAGCCTTTGACTTTTCAGGCAGTAACGACGCTCGAGCTGCATTAGCACTACTTTCAATTTCAAAAAAATCTACAACCTCGTTCGAATCACTCATTATATTGATCACAAATATTTGTTTATGGTATCGACACAGAAGACATAATAGTATCGATTAGAAAACGGATTTCTGATCAAAATTTTTCTACTGAATTTGTTTGTTTGTCGTAACTACAGCAACTAATCAATCAGCATACTCGATTATGCCAGTAAATTTTTAATTATACGTAATTACTATTATATACCCAAATATTTTGTACACATTAGAGTTAATCCCTGTGGTAGTGAGAAAAACGTAATGCACAACGCGTAGGTAAGTTTCTTTTTTATTCTCGGTGGGTTTATGCACCTCAGCTCCGCTTCGGTGCACAAACTCCCACCTCGAATAAAAAAAATCACTTACCGCCACTTGTAGTGCAAATAACTATTTTTACACTTATGGATGACATCAAACAAATTACAAAACAAAAACAAAAGTAGTAATTGACAACATTTTTTTGTATTGTTTATTAATTTATTTGTTCCCCCTTGTTTTGCTCTTCATTTTTTGACCTGTCTGTGACCATTTTTGACCAATAAGAACTGCTGTCGTTTGATCATACGTCTGTCGATTTTTGTTTTAGTTCGTCTTTGATTTGAACACGCTTTAAATGTAAATTAGTTTAATCTTTGTTGTTACTACTTTTATCTTTGAGATTTGTATTTATCTCTGTGGAACACTATTAGGAGAACTTGAAGAGGAGCAAAGATAGCTGATTAAGACTAGTTGCATCACGAAGTATACAGTATAAAATTATGCTGGCCCGGCCCAGATTCGAGATCGAGCCGGGCCCCCCCGAAAGTCCTGCCCCGGGTCCATCCCTACCCAGTTTGGTATATTGTAAATTGTAATCACCACAGACGGTAAAAGATAGATCGCTGTATGTAATGTATAATTTCTCAGTAATCCAGTGTGTAATTTCTCAGTAATCCCACAATAAGACTGATAAAATAAATCAATATTATACCTGGAGAATGTACACTGCTCCAATAATAACTTTCTTCGGATCCATATTAATACCAACATAAAGTTGCTCCACATTTGCATTTGGATTAAAATAATATTGGATTTATATTTCTTTTTGACTGCAATTTGAAATACCACCGCCCCGAGTTTTTGTACTAGTAGAAATAAGGGATCTATCAACCTATAAACATTATAGCTATTCAGAAAAAGTTCACTATTTGAGATGGAAGAATCAAGTCATGTTTCAATTATTATAACATCGTAAACAGATTGAACAGGTTAACCAGAAAAACAAAACAGAATCAAAAATTGCAAAATTAATCATTAAATACTTTTTCTCTTGCAGAACCTGTGTCTTCCACTTGACTGTTTCTCGATAATAATCCCCTTGGTTCATTTCTAAAATCGACGAGGAGTCATGTCTAGTGTTTGCCATCGTCAGCGATCACAACCGCCTTATTCCTTGTACCTTCTAATCATGCGATAAATTCTATAATTAATTTTTCCTGTATGGCTTATTACACCACACAATAAAGGTGAAATAGGAAATTACCCTTTTTGAAACAAATTTAATATTTCATTCTAACCAATCTGGTTTACGCAAAGGCAAAAATATCTCCTATGCCATTGCCAAACCTTGAAAATGATCCATTATATTGTTTTTTCCTTCATAAGACCTGTCAAAAGCCTTTGATTGTGTGTCACATTAAAAAAATCAAAGATACGTAAAATTTTAGTAAACTATTAACATTAATTGCATCGTATTTAAGGGGACGGTTACAATAATAATGTCATCTAGTGGAAAATCCCATTGAGAAATGGTGTAACACAAGGATCTGTTCTTAGACCTTTATTATTTCTTATTTAAGTATATTCACGACCTACATTACCATCAATAACAAATTGCATTTTATAAGCTGATGTCACATTGATTGCAGTGATAGTGACTTGAATTTGAATCACAAACAATTAAATTTAATTATATGTGGTTTAATGCAGATTATTCTAGCATGTTAGAAGATATTGGAGCTATTGAAGGTTGGTGCCTTCGTCACAATCTAAAGCTCAATACTTTCAAATCAAACATTATTTGTTTTTCATTACGGAAATCCAATGAAAATAATTTTGAGCTTTTCTCTTCATCTGCAACATGACAGGCTTAGGCTCAGGCCAGTAGTTGTCCATCATATAATATTTTGTGTTGTCCTACGTTCATCGTTTGGTAGTTGTACTGCTACTTCTTTGTGTTCCAATTGAATTTGTGTCATGTGATATGGTGAAACACTTTTAAAACACATATGGCTAGAAAGGGGGAGAAAAACAGTACACGCCTACCTACTAAAAGAAACAATAAGAAATAAAAATACAAAAAAGGACAGGTGTGTGTCAAAGAAAAAAGGAAATTGTTGAAAATTCATTGAAGAACTACCAAAGATATAAAAATGGAGAGAAGCCAAAAGGAAAACATGAAAAAAATGGCAGAATAATACTGGTGTAAAGTACTCAAATTTATTTATCGTGAAATCAATACAATATTGAAATTAAATTACAAATATAAACCCTCTGGTGTTCCTTCTTTCTTACGATACAAAACGCTCTCCTTTGATTTCTTAAAATCCTCATTTGTTACTTTCATTCGCCTTTCACGTAAAGCCATCAGTCCAGCTTCAGTACAAATCGCCTACAAAGATGTGTTTTTAACATTTTTTCAAATTGTAATCAAGTTTTACCTTAATATCGGCACCAGATAAATCGTCCTTGGCCATAATTAATTCTTGCAAATTAACATCTTCGGCTAGAGTCATTCGAGAGGTATGTATAGTAAATATACGCTTCTTTGTTTTCTCATCGGGTAAAGGAAATTCTATTTTTCGATCGATTCGTCCCGGTCGAATTAAAGCCGGATCCAAAGTTTCGATACGATTCGTAGCCATTATCACCTTAACGTCACCACGAGAATCGAAACCGTCCAACTGATTCAATAATTCTAACATTGTACGTTGAATTTCACGTTCGCCTCCCGAATTGGAATCGTATCGTTTTGTACCAACTGCATCTATTTCATCAATAAAAACAATGGAAGGTGCATGTTCTTCGGCGACTCTGAATAATTCGCGAACTAATTTTGGACCATCGCCCTAAAGAGAATAATAACAGCACAAAGATTACAAAAATATGATACTAACCAAATATTTTTGTATTAATTCGGATCCAACTACACGCAAAAAAGTTGCCGAAGTTTGATTAGCTACTGCCTTCGCTAATAAAGTTTTACCTGTGCCGGGAGCACCGTATAAAATTACACCTTTGGGTGGTTTAATACCTGTAATAAAATGTTGGTGAAAGTCCAAACAAAGAAAGGAAAACCTACCCATTTCTTCGTAGTATTCTGGATGTGTTAAAGGTAATTCAACCGATTCTTTAATTTCTTGAATTTGTGAATCTAAACCGCCAATATCTGCATAAGTTTCTTGTGGAGCTTTTTCCAATTTCATTACGGTGACCATTGGATCTGTGTCATCCCCTAAGACACCAACAACAGCGTGAACCTTATGATTTAACAACACAGAACATCCAGGTTCTAACTGATCTTTATCTACAAATGATAAAATGCTGACATAATGTTCACTTCCAACAGATGTAGAGACAATAGCATGATTATCGTCGATTATTTCTTCTAGAGTTCCAACTGACATCGGCGTACCCCTAAGATCATCGACTTTAGATCTTTCTTCCTCGTTCTTTTCTTCTTGGGGTTTTAAATGCTCTTGATTTCTTATAAACTCCTCTTCCATCAGTAAATAATCTTTAATCCGTTCCAGTTTTAACAACTTTAATCTGCACCGAGTGTGAGGCGTTACAGCAGGTAATTTTAATGCGGTATCCGGTCCTTTCGTTTTACGTTTCTTTTTACCTACACGTGTTGGAATTGGAGGTTCATACTTTTTCTTTTTGTCCTTCTCTTCCTTCTTTTCGCCACTTCCTGGACCAGAATGATTTTGACCCTATGAAAGAGAAAATAACCTCATTTAAAATTTAGAGAAAATAGGTTTATAACACACTGAATACTTTGTTTATATATGAAATACATCATAATAATATAAATTATTAATTACATTCTTACCATTATTGGAACTTTTTTAATTGAAGTTTTTTGTTTTCAAGAAATACCCAGTCATGAAATAAGACAAATTTATTTTGAGGTGTACCAACCAATGAATAGAGAATAGACACTATTTATTTTTATTCATTGGTACCAACTGACAATTTGGTTATTCCACAGAATACGGTTATCCGTATTCTGTGGTTATGCTGTCAACTGTCGTACAAAAATGTGCGAATCGTTTTATTCTACAGAGTGTTCAGAATTATCCTACGTACCTCTACAAATATTGGTTTTATCATTCATTGGTTGTGTGAGAATAGTTTTATGGAAAAAGGTGTTATAAACACTTCATTTGTTATTTTCATGAGACACATAAGCGCAGCGAAAATTGTTTAATTTTTCTATGATCTATAGGTGATCCACAACTTCCCCCCGTGCACTAGCACTTCACCTCATTTCCCCACTATAGGCGAGAGACACATCTTCCTCTCCCCTATGACAATCCTCACGTTCTACTTTCTCCTCAGCTTTTCGACCAGTACTTCTATATAAATAGAGAACAAGCAAGGATTGTGAGGGCACCCCTACCTTGTTAGGTTACATAAATTTATTTAACCTAAGACCCCTACCGCAACCCTTCTGGGTGTCGAACGCCTCCCCAATCTTATCCCCCACCCTCACAGTACACCTATCGTCACTCTACAATTAACGACCCTCTCCACTTTATCTCCTCCCCTATGCCTTTCATTCACATCATCTTCCACAGCTTTTCCCTATTTACTTTGTCAAGGGTGGCCTCAATGTCCAAAATAGGGCTAACACCTTCCCACCCTTCCTCTCTAGCTGCTTAGCAATATAAATGTTCTCCACTACTGCCCTCCTTTCTTTCCTAAACTCCGCCTGCCAGTCACCTATGAGATGACGCTCTTCTCCTTTTTCTCTCTCCTCCTGTATGATGGAAGGCGTACATCAGTTTGTATGCTACATTTGTGTAGCTAATCCCCTGTATTTCTTCTCCTACCTCCCGCCCCTTATATGCAGAGACCACTACCACTTCCCACCACTCGCAGGGAACCGTTCCCCCTCCAAATCAAATTTATAATAATTCTGCATTCCTCCCCTCGTCCTATTCTCCATATACAACCAATTTTCCTTCCATTCCTCCCTCCTGCCTTCCGTTTGTTTAGCCTAATTATCCCATTTCTCACCTGCTCCGCCGTTACCTCCTCCCCCGTAACCCCTCCCGCTGCTGCCTCCCTTGGTGTCCCATCAATCCTCCCCTTCCTTCCCCTAGAATTTCCATGCAGTGCGCTTCCCATCTCAATATCGATCTCGTAAGTTCCACCCCTTAACTCCTTGTTCAGAAACTTCCAAATCTCCCCCTCGTTTTTTAAATTTTTTATTTGTGCCTCTAACTCTCCTCTATACTTCTTCCTCCCCTTTTCACACACACTGCGGTACCTCTTTTTCAACTCTTTACATAGTGTAGGTAGAAGTATTTGAAAATCCTACATCCTTTTCTACCGTTAAGTGTAAGAGTGGTGTGGAAGCTGAGTGCATCCTTCTGCTTTGAAAATCTCTTTCTATGTAGTGTAACCTGCTTAATGTAATTCTCACTTTAATCCTATTCCTCTGTTTCTTCTTTAATAACGTCTTCCCGCGTCCTTTTTTGCTGTTTTATAGTCATGTTTCAAACGCCTTTTATGCAAAACTATTTAACTACCTTAGCTGCCCCTCTTGTTATTTGGTCATCTCATAATAAAATGATTCATTTTGTTGTTTTCATTCTGTATTCTATCTCATTTACCTGCTTATAAGACTTCAAAAAGTAATATGGATGTATGTAACATTCGGGTATAGGTACAATGTACCTATAGCTACTGAGCGAATAAGAAACAAGCCAATACACTATCACCCACATACCTACTTAAAGAGGACCAGAAGGATTAGAATGGCAATTGAAATACTAACGGTTCTGAGTTGGTAATATAAAGATGATTTTATTAGAATATTGTGTTCAATTAAACATAAATAAACCATATATTTCTTATGCATACATAGCTACCCGCATTTAAAGCCTATTCCACCTTATCGTTTAATTTTATATGACTAGAATTAGCATATTTCTTATGTAATTTGCTTAACATATTATTAGATATTTGTCTTTGAATATCTTTTACATCTTCTATTGACGATTCTAATAAATTATTGTTTTTACAAATTTCACACAACCCTTTTCTTGTGTGTGTTAAATTTTCATCATCGGGCAAGGAATCTCTACTGTGAAACAAATGTTTTAATAGGTACTGACCCAAAGTGTATAGTAGTTTACTTACCTTATTACACCCTTATACTTTCCCAATATAATTCCTAGTTTAAACCCTTCAATATACCCTTCATCAAAACATTTTTGGAAAACCTGTTCTTTCCCATCGAACATACCTTCACGATAACCTGCCTACAAATTTAATTTTTTTAATTCATTAAGGCCTTTTTTACACCGTGTAATTTTCTCACATTTGTTGCTTTATTTTCAAACTTATTCCACGTTTGTGAAATTTCAATTGCATCGTCTGTAGTCATTTGTTGTAAAAGCTGTAAAAGTGAGGTTAACTCTTGCTTTTGTCTGCCTTGTTTTGAACTTCAGGCACACCGTTTATTTATTTATCTATGGGTACAGACTAAATCATAATAATAATTTATGGACTAAATCTACATCTACACTGTGCTCAGGCCTCAAATCATGCAGGAAGAAGACTCTGGCGAAGACAATACTTTTAATGAAGATTCTATATTAGAATTGGCGAAATCAAAACCAAATGGAATATCGAATAACGACATTAAAAATGAAATTCCAAATGTTTTGCCAGAAATGTGGACTAAAAGTGTCAATAAGTTATTAAAAGCTGGGTATACTGCAATACCTAGTTAATCTTCATAATAAACAATTATTAATATTTACAGCACATTAGAATTATTCAAAGACAAAGGCGTACTTCTCTATAAGTATAAAGATCCATCAACAAAGACTGAAGTTAAAGGCTCTGACAATGAAGAAAAAGTTGTATACAAAATCATAGAAGAAGCAGGAAATAAAGGAATATGGATACGTGATATACGATTCAAATCAAATTTAAATATGACACAGCTTAACAAGGTCCTTAAAAGCTTGGAAACCAAAAAATTTATCAAGGCAGTTAAATCGGTTGCGGTAAGAACGTGATGAAATAAAATTTTCGGTACTAAGTATAGATAATTTCTTTAGGCTAGTAAAAAGAAGGTGTACATGTTATATAACTTGGAACCCGACAGTTCAGTAACAGGTGGCGCTTGGTATCAAGATCAAGATTTTGAATCTGAGTTCGTCGATGTACTAAATCAGCAATGTTATCGATTTTTGGATGGAAAACGTGAAGCCGCCATCAAATTAGGTGGTGGTCCGTTAATGTGTCGAAATCGTAGTTACGCATCCGCTCACGATGTACACAAATTTATTTCCGAATTAGGAATTAGTAAGGTTCAGTTATCCGTGGATGATATTGAAAGTATTTTGTATACGGTTGTATTAGATAATAAGGCGGAGAGAACAGTTAATCCAAGTGGCGAATATTTATATAGGGCGATAAACCCGTTCTTAAAATCACCCGGTATTGTTCGAACAACTTGCGGAATTTGCCCAATTGTTGATCGATGTGCGGATTCAGGTTTAATCAATCCTAAGTCTTGTAAATATCTTACTGATTGGTTGAACGATTAAACATTTTTACTGTTATGTGTGTTGCTACTATAACTTGTTGTTGTTTTATGTTTGCATTTGTCATTTTATCTTTTTTTTTTTAATATCCTTTGGATTTTTTCATTCATCCCTGTTAGACATCAATTCTGACTATAAAGTAACACGATCTGTATTTGAAATTTCAGTATATATAAGTGATTTACCAATATAGCAGTGTTTGAGTAAATATCCTAATATTTTAAATAATTCAAAGCTTCTCTGAAGTCCCTACGCCTAGGCTTATTTTAGTTAACATTTTCTGTTATCTCGAACTGCACACTTTCTTACACCTTAGTCTGTACTTCTTCCACATACTAATCTTCAGATATCATTTACTTTCCGTGTCTATTAATACGTTTAAATTCAAGTACCAAATTTTTCATCTATCATTCAGAATTTAGATAAAAGAGTAGCCAACAGGAACTGTACTGGACGAAGCGTATCCAGCCTAAAGCAGAGAAAGCAACAGGTCATTTTGAAATGTCGCTGTGGATTTGACAGACCTTGGAGTAAATGCCCTAAAGCTGTACCTAAACTCTGGTTAGACAAATGTTTTGTTGTGGAGTTATCATGTAGCCTAGGTTGAAACTAGGCTCTCTACTTCCATAGTATTTGTTAATCATGTGCAACAAAGACTATCTCGCATGCACAAATGCAATATGTACCATCCCTATAGCTGTCATGGAGAACAGTACTTCATGGCTGTCTTGAAATGGGGGTCTAATTACTAACAATTTCCTACTCTGGAAGGCAAATTGGATTTCCTTGTTTATTGTATAAACTTTTTATTTCTGCCAATTACACAACCAACGGCTACAAAACATAATATGTATGTTAATTAATACAATCGAAAGGTGGACCGATTGACCACAAGTTATGCAACAACGTACAAACCAGAAAACACAAATGGATAACCTCACTCACCAGCAACGTTTCCACAACATCCCCTCAATCTACAACTTTATACAACAAAACCATGGCCCACATTGTATATTAGCAGCTGTAAAAAGATTCACATCATGCAACAATAAAATAATAAAAAATTATATCTTCTTATGAATAAGCCCACAAACCAATGGGCGAAACGTAAACTAAGCGACCAATATTTATCATTGCACGGCAACCTGTTGTAAGAAGTAATTTTCGACAATAAAAGCCATTATAATTGTGCAAAAAATTTAGCCTTATCAACACCCCTATTTCTGCCAATTACACAACCAACAGCTACAAAACATAATATATTAATCCCTGAGTAGGTATGTTTGCTCTAATCCATGCATTATATCAGTTGAAAAAGGAAAAACATTCACAAAAGTGATGTGCATTATGTTATCATCATTTCTGTAGTATCTTTTACAAGACTATTTGGCGATTTGAGCTCACTGGTATTAAGACTGTCGGGTACCTGCTCTAACTGACTCTTGTGTTGAGAGATAAGACTATGGTATAGTTTTTCTATCTGTTCTATCATCCAGTTGACCTTAGTTCTTGTTTAATGTACATCATTCCTGCTTCGTTAATCATATAAGCACAAATTATTTTGTCTTCTAGCCTCTATCATGTTAGTTATGTGATCTATAAGCACCTGTTTATGTATACGTTTATTGGCAATTCAATATTCATTCAGTTGATCACTTCATGAAAACAAAAAGTAAATTCAATCACTATCAGTCAGTGTGGAGTAGAGCTACGGCATTGGCTTTCCTTCAAGTTTTTCTGTGTAGTGATCATCCGCAAACCTTTTTCAGTCTTTCCTTTCTATCGCTTCCCTGGCTTCCTGTGTCCATATTCTTCTTCGAGGTGGTTTTTCCTTCTATTCTGTTTTGCTCTGATGTCATTTGTAGTTTCTCTCTGAACTTGGTGTTTCTTATTCCATCTACTTTCGTTTTTTACCCTCCGTTTTTATGAGAAGTCTCATCTGCATTTTTTTCCTTTTTGATTCCTTCTCAATGTCAATGCTTCAGATCCCAAAACTTCCCTATATTTACTGTTAAAGAGTTTTTGTCTACAATGATTTTTTCGTCCAGCCTTCCCTTTTCTTCT
Organism: Pyrocoelia pectoralis; assembly: GCA_036250285.1. NCBI lineage: Eukaryota > Metazoa > Arthropoda > Insecta > Coleoptera > Lampyridae > Pyrocoelia > Pyrocoelia pectoralis. Next base: position 15,733,007 of record CM070075.1, read on the forward strand.
AATACGGTAACCAGGTATTTGAGGCTTGTACTCGTTCTAGTCTTCTACTTATTATCATTGCTACTACTATATAGTTCACCTCCTTTTATTCCTTTCGTAACAAAGGTAATTGGTGTATATTGTCCACTAGTTTTAGCTAAAATATTACCCAACATAGAACTATAATTACCGTATAGCGAAAAATGTGCATAGATGTTCTATAAGTGACAAGTGTGTTAAACGGCAGATCAAAAATCCTGCACGGTGAAGCGTTCTACTGCACTAGACAGGGCACTGTATGACAGTTGTGCCTTGTATGTGTATGTATTACAAGTAGACTCCAAGGGTGGATATTTATTGACTACCACATTCAATGGTGGGAATCGTTTATATGATTTCTCTCTAATCCATACCTAGAGTCAATAAAAATGTTATCAAACTGAAGTGAAACAAAGGAATAACAACGGTTGTTAATATATCATATAACTTCCATCGTCCAGAAAGCAAAAACTTTAGAAGAAATTGGCAATAATTGTAAGATGCGCATGTTGAGCTTAAGCCACCATTCCGATATTACTTTTTCAACGAGCTTTTCTTAATGTTTTGGGCCACAAGTTTACTCGAAAATAAACAGAATGCGATGGAAATAACGGACTGGGCTACCAAGATAATCGCTAACCATTCAATATTATAAAAACCCTCTGCATTTGCGAAAGAAGGAGGGCGAAGAATGTAGATACAGGAATAGGTTTGATAGGTTTACTCTACCATCCGTATGACTCATTTCTTGCAGAAACTCGGAGCATACTTTATTACTCCAGACCAGAACACATTATTTTTTCAAACTGAAGTAATAAATCGAAAGCAAATGGCAATAGATGTGAAGCTGATGTGATGCTGATAATAGCTCATTAAATGTAGGTACTTGAAATACATGTAAGTACATACCTATTCCGTTGTGTGTGTGTGTTTTTTGTTCAGTGTTCAGCAAAGCGGCGAGTTCGGTAGAAAGTCGTATATTAGGACGAACTTACGGAATACACATTCCTTGTTTTCTAGTGACCATCCACCATTTTCGATATTGTAAACAGTGACGATTGTTGTAAGGTGCGATCAGTGTTCTATGCTGCAGATCTCAGATCTGTATGGGACGAATGGTTACTGATTTTCTGCGGAGGTCTCGTTTCGAGAAAGGTTGCCTATTTCTAGGTACGATTTCACCAAGACGGCTGTTAACACAAGAGAAACTGTCTGCCAGAAAACTGTTATTGAAGCCTTCTAACTCCACCAGCGGAATCACACCCCCAATAACATTCTTATTACATTCGACCAGTATCTGTGTGAGTAATCATAGTAAAAGCACGATAATAAAAGTCATCCAGAATCGTGCCTGAACTAGGGGAATCGCACATATGCAGCAAGGGACATTACTATCTGTAAGATGGTGTGTTGTAGTGTTTTTTAGCTAGAGTCCCTATAATAGGGACTCTATTTTTTAGCGCTTGAAAAACTGCTTACCATGGTCGAATTCCCCCCCCCCCCACCCCGCCTTCCTCACAAACAAAGCAGTGGTTACACTTAAGCAGCCCGCACATAGAGAACGGAGCGTACCAGCACAGCACGGAACGTCATAACAACACCCGCACACTGAGAACGGCAACGGCATGCAGCAGTGTACTTCTTAATAAATAATAACAATGGATAATTAATTTTAAACTTCAATTAATACATAAAATAAATTGCTACATTACAATTTTTTAAAGGTGCAAGGACTGGTTGTTTTTAAATTTGCAATGTAATGTAAAATACCTGATAATTTTACTTTTTCGGAAATGTCTTCACATGAATTTCCTTTACGCTGATTATCATGATACTATTTATTAGAGGGATCGTAAATTATGGGATATTGCCGAACTAATTCAATGATATTTTCGTCTATTTAGCACATTCTGCACGTTTTACTAGCATTGAAATGAAAGTGAGTGTTTGTGAATCATCTGTAATCGATCCGACACCGGCAAAGTTGCCCTCTCGAGAATATTTGCCGTTGCCGTTCGCTGCAGGTCGTTGCTGTTACGCTACGTGCTGTTCTCTATGTGCGCTTCCCCATTTGATTCAATGTAAAGCAACTCGACCAGCATTGCAGTGTCTGTCCGTTCCGTTCCGTTCCGCTCTCTATGTGCGGGCTGCTTTAGATTACTGTGGTAGCTCTTCTGATTTGTTTCTATATTTAAGTAATGTAATTTAGTAGGCCAAATACACATATTTGCGATTTTGCAAAGCATGCGTATTAAAGATGTAGCTGTCAATGAACAAACCGATTTGTATGTATGTTTAATTAGAGTGCTGTTCCTTTAAATCTTACTTGAATGCCTTACTACTTCAATGTCTTAATTTAAGTATTCTTCGTGTGATTAATTAACCTTTTAGTTTACGTTTTATGTGGTTGTTACTGGACAAATAAACAATACAGTTAAAGTTTGCGTAAAATTAACTTTTCCCTCCAAAGTTGAATGCATGGTAAAAGATGCCCCTTCTGAAGGACAAGCAATTTGAAAAGGCTCCTCTACCGAATGGACTTCTTCAAGATGAAGAAGTATTCCATTGTGTAATCACTAATGAAATATTTCGTGATTATGAGTAAGTTTTCAATAATTTTTTGTTTTTGCGCGCAATTAGGAAAATGATCAATTCCTTGGTTATGACCTAACGGTTTTGCTTTGATACGCAATACGTAGTATTTACTAATTTACGTGTAACCAAAAATTATTTTTTCTTTTATGACTTAGGTTATGTTTTTAAATGTTTTTAGTGAGTTTTGTCAAAGGATAATATTATGCAACTCGATGGTCTGGACGTGCGAGTACACAGAAAAAACGGGCCTTACTTATTTAGAAGCCGTAGAAAGTGAAAAACAAGCACAAGAATCCTTGAAAGATTTGTCAACTGAATTACGTGTTGCCGTACTGTTCCTTGCAAGCAAAACGCATCGAAATTCGTTAACGGAAATGGTCGATGATGTATACACATACATGAAGGATCGGTTTTTCATAGGGGAAAATGTGGAAGCGTCATTTACAAATAATAAGTGGAAAGAATCTCATGTACTACAAGTTATTGCACCCACCGAAAAGCAATTGAAAGTTTCGCCAAAGAATGGGTAACCTTTTAAGCTTGTGTAATTCTTTACTTTATGTTCCATTTCCGTAGGCACGCAAATGACAAACATTTTTATCCACCATCTTCGTTGTACAGCTACGAAGTAGAACAGCTAGATGCCGAAGATAAAGATAGTACACACATTATGATTGTCAAGACTGATCAAATTAAACGGAAACGAAAATTAACACGTGATAAAATAAAGTTTTTTTTAAAGCAATACATTACGCAAAATGATAACTTTGTTTACGTAATAAAAGAACAAATATTGCACACTTTTGCCATCTCCACGATGAATTTTAATCAAATTTTTGATGGCCCGTTACCGAATTTTGGTTTTTCGAAGCAAAAAAATAAAAAACAAAAGTTTATTACCGAATTTTTAACCGATAACCAGAACGGAGTATTATTGGAGAAACTAGGCGAATTAAGGAAGCAGGAAGAGACCAACAAACAAGAAAAATTAGCTGAAAAGTTAAAACAAAAGGAGGAAAATTTAAAAATTTCCGCTCTTCTTAAAGAGTGGTATGTACCGAAGGAAGATTTAGTATTAGAAGATCATAAGGTTTGCGTAGTTATTAAGATGTTTTTTTTATAGTAGTGTTTAAATTTTAGATGTTACCAGTACCTGCACCTGTACAGTCAATCGTACCTGAACAATATATAGGAGATATGATTGCAGTGCTTGAATTTAGTCATACATTGTCAAAATTTGTTCGTACAAAGTCGTATTTTCCTAACGAATTAACATTCGATTTAATCGAAAGGGCTTTAACTCAAAAAGAACTTAATGGACCACTCACTGATATAATTCAAATGTTTTTGGTGACTATTTTTGACCTACAGAATATGGAAAAACCTATAGTATATACAAGAGTTGACTCATCTGGTGGTTAGTATGAGCTGTAAAATTATTCTTTGTACTTATTTCGAACCATAATGATTTTACGTGAGGTATTGATCCCTTTATTTACATCAAGGTTACAGAACCAACAAAAAATAAGTGAATGTATTTTAAGAATCAATATTTCCGTTCGTATGTGTATTTTCTAGTTGTTACTTGTGTTTCATCACCACACCTAATAATACATAAATAATGTTATATTTAAACCTATCAGTTTTTATATTATCATTATTATCAACTTCTGAAAACGCAGTAGGGAATTATAGAGAAAGTTTACCTTTTCCACAACTTTGTCAATTTTTATAATGTTCTATTATTTTCTATTTATTCTGACATTGACTAGTAAAGTTACATACCATTGACCTTAAGGTTATCAGGGAAATTAATGAGCAGTTCTCACTTAAATTGCTCCATTTGGGTTTTCAAAAACTCTAGTTTCATGCAATAATGTTCCTATAGGTTCCCAGGCCCACTTTTGGGCATTCACTACCATCCATTGGTACAGAGTGGATTGCTCCCTTCCAATTAACATAATAGAGCGCTGCCAGTTTTGGTTTGGTGGAATGCCTCCTTTGATTATCCATCATCCATGGATCTGCAAGTGGTCCAAGACTGGTAATCGGCAAATATGAAAAGAACATTTGCCTTAACTATGCAATTTGGAGGAGCACCACCCCATAACCACTATTTGGATTTTTTCTTAATTTTCAATTTTCCCAGCAGTTAACTATATAGTTGTTTCCAAGTTACATTGTACTGTTTGAAATGTAAACTTTCATCAACAAAATTGTCCCTTTTTAATATCTTGTTGATAATGATTTGGCAGTCTTTGGAGTTGGAAGTTTTATATCTTATTCTCTTTATTATTGCAAATCTATGGCTTAAACTTTAAAGAAATGTACCTTAAGTGGTCCAAATTGGACACTTTCTTATGGGTAGAAAAAGAGAGAAAGAGAAAAAAATTGACCTAGGTGTCTGGAGCTCAATTTTAATGAGAAAATAACAGAATTCATATATCTAAAATCATTTAGCCGCTAGGGAGAGTTTTTATACAGGGTGTTTGGTTTTTATATGACCCTAAACTACATTTTTATACGGACCACTGTATATTTTGGGGTTTTTGAAAAGAGAGTAAAATTCCCTAAATTTGTCATGTCACAATATTATTTGCAATATTGCATTTTATACATTCTTATTTCAAATTAAAAATATTTGGAGCGAATAAAAATTGCCAGATAACTAAAAAATTGTCGTTTTAAATCATACTGTCGTCTTTTGTTAGCCATGGAAACCTAGATGTCTGCAAGTAAAGTATTTTAATTTATAAAATCCAATATTGCAAATAATATTTACATAAATATAACAAGTGATAACATCAAAATTTAGGAAATTTTACTCCCCTTTCAAAAACCCGAAAACATACAGCCGCCCACACCGCACTATCGAAGAGACCTTTGAGCATTGAACAAAAAACAAACGACATTCGGATCGCTCTCAAACACGCTCCATATTTGTAGTTTAGATCGCGCGAGGCACATTGGATTGTCTGGTGTGAACCTGCCTATTGAGTATTAAAGATTGACAAAATTCGAGAAACGCCCCCTAGCGGCCAAACGATTAGAAATAGCTGAATTCTGTTTGCGTTTCTCATTAAAATTGAGCTCCAGACACCTATGTCCATTTTGTCTCTCTCAAAATAAATGGTGTTTCCATAAGAGAGTGTCCAATTTGGTCGCCTTGGTATATCTTACTGCAAGACAAGATTGTCTACAATAGATAGTTAAAAAACTTCCAACTGAATTTTGTCTTGTCATCTATTTCATTTTTCATTTCCTTCCATTCATGATCAATTTATTGATAGAAAGGCTTGATCATCAGTTCCTTACGTTGTAAGATTCCAATAATCAAGAGTTGGTGTTGGTAATGATCTTTCTAGTTTGTGAATGAGACCAAATTTACGGCTTGGACTGCATCCAGAAATTGGTCGAATAGTTTTTTCTTTCAGCACTTTTTCTATTGGATTGGCTATTCTATGTATCTGACCCAAATTGGAGTGTATTTCTCTGAAATCAACTGATGAACTAGGATTAGGTTTGTTTCTTGGTTTTAATTTTTTTAATAGGAGTTCTTCAAATAATTTTGATGACACAGGTAATTAAGATATAAAACTTCATTTAATTTGCTCCTCATGGTGGTAGATATTGTTCTATTTCTCAAGGTTATCTCTCTTGTTTGTTTGGAATGTTCTGCAAATAATGAAGTACTTGGCACCACCTAGTGTTTGTGTTTTCATAGGTCCACATATGTCTGAATGGACCAATTTAACAAGACTTTTAGTGGAAATTCAAATGTCCCATTCTTTAATACCATAGGTAAGTATGCATATTTACCCGGTACATATTGGTGAGTTGGTGACGATGTTTGCCATTGATACTATCTGTTTCTTGTTGTTCATTATAACACAGCCTGTATTATTCAATTTCGTTTGACCACCACTTTGAACAATCTGGTTCACGAATAGAAGATTAGTTGCCAGGTATGGAACATACAGTACATTGCTAAACAGTACTTTGTTCTCTTATCCTTTGTCATCGTAAACATCTAAGCTTGTCTTGCACATTTAACTGTTAATACTTTATTATCTGCAGCTCTTATGTTCTGAATTGCACAAGCTGTTTCTGTCTGAAGCAAATTTTTGTGTCTGGGCATATGTGCAAATGCGCCTGAATCCACATACCACGCATCATCATATTTTTTTGATGATGTCATACACACACAATTCAGTTTGTTGTTAGCTTGAATAGTCGGTGTTTTTTGAATAATTATTTCCTTCTGTCGTAGTTTAAAATGGTATGGGTATTGTTCCTGTGGTGCTTCTCGGACCTGCTTTGTAAATATTAGTTGTCTTTCATTTTGAACATACAAAAGTTATTGTCGGTAAATCAAAATAAAACAGTTAATTGATTTTTTTAGTATGTAATTTTATTAATTTGTTAACTTTTTAGATGAAAAAGTGAAAGATGTTAATGGTAATATCAGTTTAACAGAGGCCACATATTTGGCAGCAAAGGCTACATCGTGGAGTCAAGAGCATCATGGAATTCCTTTGAACAAATTACCATTATACTCACTTACAACAACCGAAATTTTGCGACTGCATTTATTATCCTCCGGCGCACGTTTAACAGACTATGCATCAAGAATGAGATTTCAAGTTAGAGGCGGTTATACAAGTGAAGACGACCCTGCACTTCAATTACGTTTAAAATATCCTCACATAATTAGAGCTCTGGCCTTTCATAACATTAATAATTTACCAATTGGAGACAAACTAAAAATTATACATTGTTTAATGAATCAAATTCTTACATATAGTAACGTGCGAGATCAGATCGAGGATAATTTGGAAAAGTCTAGACAAGCCAAGTTTGACTTAAAACTTCACCCAACGGTTGAACGTAAGCTTGAACAAGAATATAATGCGGATAAAGCCAAAATAATAAGCATGGATATAAATGTGACATGGAATCTAGAGAAATTAGATAAAGAATATGAGAAGAAAAGAAATCAAAATGTCAGAGAGTTAAAAGTTTACAAAAAATGGCATCAAAACATCAAAATTTGTTAGGTCAAGATCGAGCTTTTAGGAAGTGAGTATTTTTAACAATATTTACTTTATGTATAAAAGTTTAAAAATTGAAGATGGTAAGTGAGACAAACCATATGTGTTAGAAATGCTATAGTAACTTTCGATGTATCAGATATGTTAACTCGAGTCAATTTTTGTAAATGCCCATGTCCTTTACATTATAGTTGTACGTAAAAGGGTAGGTAATTGAAATTGTTTTTTAATAGATATTTCAAGTTCGAATCAATTCCTGGAATCTTTGTGAGTATGGAAGATGATCCAGGCAGTTGTTTTGATGAATCCGTAAAACAAATTCCTGAACTGGTTGGTGCAGATAAATCAGTTGTTTTGGCACATATACGAAAACTCTATGAAGAAATGAATAATAGCGATAAAGAAAATGTAGAAAACAAGGATATCAAAATTATTGAAAGTGATGAACCTAAAAAAGTTAATGGTATTCATAATTCGTTGATCGAAGAATCTTCAAATCTTTTACTATGTAGCGCCGATTCTGAAAAATGTCCTGTACATTCTGTAAATATGAAACAAAAGTGGTCATTTTTTTACGAAAACCACCAAATTGATGAACTTATTGAATCTCTAAACGAACGTGGAATACGTGAATCGGAATTAAAACAAATGATCATTAATGATAGAGAGGATTTAATTTCGATCGTCAATCAAACACCGGTCAATAACCTAAATCCTTATCTCCAGACTGAGAGTGAAAGTAGGTTGAGACCTAGAAGAAGTATTGGAAAGTTAAAATATGATAATCCCAATTTTGGATTTGCGGAAGAAACCGATACACTTACTGTCTTGCAATCAGTTTTAACTGAGAAAGTATTAGAAATGGAAGCCAACATTTATTCGGGCACTATAGGTTTACTAAATGTAAAAGATCGTGATAAGTGGAGAGAGATGTTACGCACTAGAGATTTCGAGAACTTCGTCAAAACTTACCAGATACCTAATGAAGTTTCAAACGCAATTAAAAATCGAAAAGATGAAGGTTCAAATAGTAGACCCGCTACTCCAAACATTGTAAAGGAGTATAAGGATCCTGGTCAGTTCCTAAGCTCTTCTCTTCAAATTGATTATGATGATGTTGATTATAATAAGTTGCTCATTTTAAGTGAAGAGCACAAATACGCAATACACGCACTTTCTGTTGCACTAGTACAAGTAGGTCGTGCACTTGAGCATCAGTATCTTAGGAAACCTTTAGGTAATGTTTTCATCAACACATTACTTGGTTGACAATTTAATTTATTTTCATTTTAGGTCAGACAGCTCCAAAAAATGACAAATCATCAAAAGGCGGTTTGTTAGGGAAGTGGGAGCAATCGCTTTTGTTTGCATCTAGCTACGATCAAGTATTTTTACATTACGCTACCCTAAATAAATGTATATTCTGGTCTAGGTCGGCTTTATTAACTAAATGCCAAGTTTGTCGAAAACAGTCGAATGCAGAAAGTATGATATTGTGTGATTCATGCAATAAAGGACAACATCTGTTCTGTTTTAGACCAAAACTTAAGGTAACAAAAATACTCTGATTGTTCTCGTTTACACCTTTGTTTGAATGCAGGTTGTACCGAAAGATAGTTGGTATTGTAAAGATTGTGAAAAAGAAATAGAGAAAGAAACAAAATTGGAAGAGGTTGAGACAAAAACACCGAAATGGAAAAAAATTGTCGATCCGGACACTTCCGAAGAATCGGAGAACGATGTTGAGGAAGAGGTCGAAGAAGAAGAAGAACATGCAGAAGAAGTTGAAGAAGCTAAAGCAGAGAGGGAATCAAAACCAGAAAACGAAACAGTCGATATTAGTAGTGAGTCTGATGGAAAGGAAGAGTGTTCTACCTACAAAATAATACACTCGGAAAGTGAGGAATACTCGGAAGAGGAAAGTGGAAGTTTTGATGAAGACGACATTTGTACTAAATGTAAAACTGGTGGAACTCTACTTTGTTGTGATGAATGCCCCGATATGTTTCATGTTGAGTGTGCGGAACCTCCATTACGAAGAGTACCTCGTGGCAAATGGTTTTGTCATCATTGCAAACTAAAGATGGCATATTTATTAGGTAAACTTTAAACATTCTATTAATTCTATTAATGAGGATTTTTGTAAAAATTTAGTGCGACCGATTTGTTAATTTGATCTCTTGTCATATAGATGAGAATAATCTGTATAATGCACAGCGCTCTGGGAACATAAATAACCAGCGGCGCTGTGCTGCAAGAGCTCGCGATAAGATCCATGGCTTCGCCAGAAGTCTGCGCAGGATATCCGATTCTGAGGGTGGGTTTAAACCACTCAACCTGTAAAGGCATTATTAATATATACTTTTATTAAAATAGTTCTGCTGTAGTCAGATTGTTACTAATGATGGATATGCTTTATTTTAGTCAAAAACAACTTTTTTTCTATAAAAATTTTCTATAAGGTGTCAACAATAAATGTTATAGTTCAAGTATAAGAAGAGGTGAAAACTTGGTTTATTTACAATTTTGGGATGAATGTGGTCCAGTATGAAATTATTGTTTTTTAAATTCTCTATAAAAAAAGGTTCTAACATACATATTTTTTATGAAATATTCCTTTTGAGTTAAAATTTTTTGAAACTAAAACTTTTGACCCCTCAAATTTTTTAGACTATAATGCAATAATTTTACAACAGAAGGAAAGCGGGTTATTCTTTCTTCAGCTATTAATTATTTATGGATGGTGATGATATGCATGCATATGTGTTAAAAAACTTAATGGACTCTGACAATGAAAATGGCACTGCAAGATCGGAACTGAGAAAATTGATTTTCTTAATGAAGACATAGTAATTTCATCATTAATTATTATTTAAGAAATTGCTATTTGGACGTTGGGCAAAGCTATGATAACCTTGAACGTTTTAAATAATGCAGTTGACTCGCGATAAGCTGACGGTTATCGGCCCGAGGGGGTGTCGTAGTATCAAAAATGTTGGATTACCAAAGGTTAGTTTTTTTAAAACTGAATTTTGACGAAAATTTAAGTTATATGTATGTACTTACTACAATGTGTATAAGTATGTATTGTTACAATATACATATTGAGTACATATTTTACGACATTTAGGATATAAAGAAGCTTAATTAGGTAGCAGCATTAAAATATGTACCGCAACAACATTAAAGGAGCAAGCACAATGGCACATTGAAACTATTGTGAGTCATTGAGCAGGCAGGAGAAAGCGTCTGTGACGACACGTCGGACTGTCAAATGTCGGATTATCACGAGTCAACTGTACAAACATATTTCAATCAAATCGTTTAAAGAACAATTCTAACTATTAAATACAACTCGATTTATGAATTATAAATGTTATATTCATACAAGAATATCCCTTGACAAAAAAAATATGTATAGAACCCTTTTTAAGGAAATGTAAAAAGTTTTAATTTTACACATAATCATTTCACTATGAAATTGTAAATCGACGTGAATGTTAGGAAGGAGATAACTTCTTTATTTTTCACACTTTATAATCACAAATAATTTTATGAACCTAAATTTTTGTTTTGTTTAACCTAGAGCCTATTTATATTTTTGACTGAAGCCTTCTCCCCTTGCCATAGAATTTGTGCAAATTTTTCTGTGGAAAGATTTCTATTGGAATTTAAACTGCTACTGACTGATGTTTGTAATTCAAAATTCGTTTTCATTTTTCACTCTGATAGACTTTAAAGAGTCTAAAGTATCCTCACCTTGACAGGTTCCATTGTTAATTTTCATGTATAGGAGCAATATTGAGAGGTTTCCTATGGCTAACTATATGTTGCCATTGAATCCATCCATGATCACAGCACAGCATACTACTATGTTGAAGGTAATACCGTCATGGATTAATGCAATAAGCTTTTTCTTTGTTGAATTTTTTAAATTATACAGTGCTTTCACAATGACCGGCTATTAGACGTTTCTCAAAAATTTCAAAAGATAGAATTATGCAATTTTCCAATAGGGGCTTTTCCGAGATTACGAGTCCATCTAAAATATTATTATGTTGTTAAATTTATACTTAAAAAACAATTGTTCTAATTTGTTGATCAGATGTAGGACAATTCATCAAAAGTATTTATTTTAATTAAGCGTCATACAGGGTGTTTTATATTTTTATTTCAATTTTGTTAGAAAAAATATTGTATAACTCAATTTTTTGAAATGAAAGAATTTTTCGATTTTTCAGGTAATTTTAGGCCCATTTCTTTTATAATCCTTATCTCAATATGTTATCGTTTTTAAGTTATCTAACCTTAAACAAATTAATTGGTTATGTGTACTAATTCATACATAAAAGGCCTTGGAAAGTACAGGGTGGGGCACCACATACTGCACGGAATTTGGTACCTGAATTATAACAATTTTTAAAAATCTTTTTATATGCATGTCAATAAGAGCTAAATTTTTAAAATATTTATAAATATACAGGGCGGTTCAAAAAAATTGCGATATTAAAGTTATATTTTTTTAAATGGAACGCTCTATATATCATCACATTTTCGAATTTTACGTAAAAAAATTATGTCTCTTTCGTAACAATTCCCTATGCCTACCTCTTATGGGTTTTGAGATACATATCTCGGTTTTTGTCGAAATAACTTGCTTATTTTAAATAGAACACCCTGTATTTTTTACCCTATCTGATACAGTAAAGGATTCTCTTTCAAATGATATTAGGGTTCCCTATAACCAACTATAGCATTTTTCATGTAACCAATAGATAACATGTTTAACGTCAGCTCTATGTCTTTAGGAGTAGTAGGAGCTGGTAGGGTGGGTAAGTGTAAACAATACCTCCTAAATTGCATCTGAAACAGTAATTTATCTTTCTAAGTGTTAACAACTGAGAGTTTTACACCTAAAATAGATGCACTGTGTAAAGAAATTCATAATGGAGACATTTAAAGGGAGTGAACTTCTAAGAACCTTAACTGTTGACACTGTTAATAATTAATGGTATTACAGATGTTGGCAATATTTGTCATAGCAGTATCAAATAGTCATTATATACAAATTGGAAGTGTCAGAATGATTGGGAATCTTTTTCAGATAAATTACACACATTCTGAGATCCGTATTTGAGAATTCAGCTTTAAGATTACAAATAATATAACATTCGTAACACTATTATTTTTCTAAAAAATTAGGTAGCAGAAGCGGTAGTGAGGATGGGTTTGCTCGAAGATCCAAACGTCGTGAAATTGATCGTAGGGATGATTTACCTTTACATAACGCTCCACTGCAAGAAGTTCTAGCGGATGTATTAAAACATGAATATGCGTGGCCATTCATTCGGCCTGTAGTGAAGAATGAGGTATATTTTTATGTTTATAAATAAAATCTTCATTTAACAAATAAATGGATAAAGCGTAACATTTATCACATTTTTTAGGTGCCTGATTATTATGATATAATAACAAAACCAATGGATTTTGGTACTATTAAATACAAACTTAATATGGGCGAATATAAATGTGATGCTGATTTAATGGATGATGCAGCTCTCGTTTTTGATAATTGTAATACTTACAACAGTACCGATGATGAAGTTTATCAGTAAGTTATCTCAACAGTTGATCAAACATTGTAATTGAGCTATTTCATTAGCGAATTGAAAGTGTTCACTGTCTGAAATAAAAACTAATTTACCTAGTGCAATGGTGTTATCTTAGATCATATACACTACATAGATGTGACTTTGGTACTTGTTTTGAGTAAATTTTTGCCAAACTGGTAATGGTAAAAACAAATTGGTGACTTTATTATCCTCGTTACACAGCGCAACTCGTATTACTCTATCTGGCACAGAATTTTGGTAGTATGTAGTGCATATGATCTAGGGGTGTGATAAAGTATGACATCCATCATTTGTTTACTCATTTTTTTTTAGTTGTGGGGTTAAATTACTGAAGTATTTTGTAAATAAATGCCACGAACGTGGCTTAAAAGTTTCCCCTAAAATGGAAAATGAAATAAGCTGCCCTTCAAAACCTAAGAAGTTGTGTGTTAATTAGTATTATTAATTTAGATGTGTATAGTAAATTATTTTCATAGTAGACAACTTCAGTGTAGCATGTCATATTTTTTTATTGTACATTTTTTATTAGGTAATTTTTGTATACTTTATTTTTCTTTCTTTTTAAAGTATTTTAAGATAGTGATTTCCAATTGCTTTATTTAATGATAAAATCACTGTATTTTATTTATACAAAATAAAACTATTTAAATATGAAAAACCTGTTTGAACTTCAACATTTGTCAATTTAGATTTATATTTCAAGGAATCTAAAATTAACTTGATTGACAACTATAAAAGAAATATTGCATTACATGTATCCTATTCATATACCAAACTGCAAACTATTACGTTTTTCATTTTTATTTTACTAACTGCTCACTAATTTTTTCTTATCTTAATATATACTTATTTGTTGATTTTAACTTTATTCTTTCAATTTTTTCATCTATAATATATTTCCAATTTTTTGAAACCATGTAGTTAAACACTCCTATCCCGTTCCAACACTTATATGGTACTTATTATTGGCAAAGTCTCACACCTCGCCTAGCTCAAGGAGGTAGTAGACTCCGTTGAAATTTACTCTAAATAAAGAACAAAAAAAATAATAAATGGGACTGGAAGTAGCTACTGGGATTGGAAAGAAAAATCCCAGAGGTATGTGGTGGAGGAGGAGTTAAAGCTGAAGAAGATAAGAATTGAGGCTGGAAGGAGGGCGATGGCCTTTGAAGAAAGGACGGAAAGAAGGGAGGATTCTGAGATGTTGCTGGAAGGAATTAAAGAATAGAAGGATACATCATGGGCAGGATGAAAGAAGGCAATACTATAAAACACTGGGATAGGTACGCGAGCTAGGGAGGAAATGGATAGGAGGTTTTTGGGTTGGAAGACCACGGAGGATATAATAAGGAGACATGAGGAAATTGAAATACAAGAAAGAAGGAAGAAGACCCGGGAGGCGAGGTATAACCTGGAGACAGATGGTATACCAAGGTATTTGGAAAGGGCGGTATGGGGAGGAAGAAGACGATGCACAGTTCGTGGTGGGAAATGAGGAAGGGGACAACAAATACTTGTTAGACAAGGAGGAGAGGTTGTGTAGGCTGCGCGGAGAGGGAAGTGAGAATGTTGGACATAATGGTGAAAGAATGTGGGGAGGTAAGGCAGTGGGTTGAAGAAGATGGGTGGGGGTTGAGATGAATGGAAGAAGTGTTAGAAATCAGAAGAAGAAAACAGAGATGTAGGCTTTGTATATATATGTAGATACCTTGCATATATAATAAATGATTGATTGATTGATAATAAAAATTATGTGAAAAGAAATGAAATATTTAAATAATGTGGAACCATTGCTTCCCTCAATCAGCTAGTCGTGGTAGTGTTCTACCAGTACCTACCGTTTCCTGTAATCAGACTGGGCTTAGGTAGGGCGTTGCTGAAACGTACAGGTTGACTGCTATGAATAAGGAAGGCAAATGGCAGGACGTAGATACTGGAATTTATTACATCAGTGACAAATGTATTAATTTTTCTGGGTTAAAATTAATCTCAGATAAGTAACCACAATGACTAATAAATAAGTGAGATAATTCTTTAACTACATTATTATAACCGCAGCCACTCAACAAAAGTAGTAAAGAAAGTATCCTGTTTGGGTGAATAGAGGTAATACAAGGCGGTTAGTGCTGTACGGTAAACTGGGTCAATTAAAACCCAAATTAGTGGTCACTGTGTCAGTTATTAAATGGATAAGTTAATCAGTCACGTGGGCTTGGATTATTGGTAGAGCATAGCAGGTTAATTCAATCACTCCAGATTGGTAAGTTCTCTATTGTGGCTCAATTTTCCCCTTTTAAAGGCGAGAGGAAACTAGGGGAAGGGATACTCTGTGGGCCGTAGTACCGCAATATTAGGAAGGAAAAGAGGACACTTCTCTATCAATTCTGGTTCCCTTACTAAATTTTCGGTTTCTTACAAATACCTCCTGTGTAGACTTAGTTGTCTTATTTTAATAATAAATTTCAGCAAATTTATTAGCTCTTTTACCAATCTACGTCTAAAAGCTTTTCACAATATTTTAGTTCCACAGTTATTGAATGCCAACATTATTACAAAAATGTTCTCTTAGAATTATACTATTACTTTGTTGTAGGGTGAGTTTAAGTTAATGGCACTTACAAATCCAACACTTCCAATTGTTAATCAATTATACTATATTTATTTCAAAATATTTCGTTTAACAATAAAACAATGCATTCAATATAATATGCAACTGTAGGTACTATACAGAGTTACAAAATGGAGAGCTTTAAATTACTTTTTCTTATCTGGTGTTTTAGGTGGTGTAGGTGTTGGTTCTTCATGTTCTAAACTGTCAATTGTTTCAGGTGGATAAGGTGCACTCAAAGTGACATAAGTATCAGCCAGATATTTTAGGTCCTCTATACATTTATTTACTGATTTCTCTTGTATCTCTTTCGTTACTGCATTTCGTACTTCCTCCACTAGCCAATCTGTCATGCATCTTTTAGCAATTGCTAGCTCAACTATCTCGCGCGTCGCACAAAATTCCAATCGTTTTACAGTTTCTTCATATGCAAACATGCATCTTTGACGATATATGGCTTCTCTTTGTAAATCAACATTTTCACGTTTTGCTGCGACTAACATTAAAGAGCCTTCTGAACTATGCTGAAGTTTGTTTTCGTTTTCTATTAATTCTTCGCATTGTTTTTTGTCCGCCTCTCTACTAGCTTTTAATGAGTTTTCATATTCGTCGATTTCGGAATCTAAAAATTTTGCCATTCCAGGCCCAAGACTTTTTGTCATAGCCACACAAAGAACAGCCATTGAAAGGCCGCCATAGTATTCATGTTCCAATACATAGTATTCTTTACTAATTAATGTAATCCCAACTGTAAAGCAAAATGTTCCAAATCCACTAACACCTGTTTTCTTGAAAAACATTTCGAACCATTCGTGCGGTATGAAGCCTAAACGAACCTCTCCTGGTTCTTGACGTATAAGGCGGTTAGTTTGTGTAGTATTGTTATCTTTTTTATCTGCAGATGGACACTGAGGTGGAGGGGTACAATTTGATGACGTTCCATAAAAATTCGACCATTTCAAAACTTTAATGCGATGAAGTAAATGTTTAAGTTGTACCATTTTTATTACTTAAATTACCATATGTCAAACAATTGCGTTTAATAAACGCGTTTATTATTGGTCAATGTAAACAACAGACACGTCATTATAATTCCTAACTGTAATCAAAGTATACTTTTTGCTTTAATTTGACTTATTTGATAGGTATTCGTTAGTTTTTAGCATAAACTAAATACAATCATTTTCACCAAAGGTGAGTCCTCTGCGTCAAAAATGACAAGCGTGTACTTACCTATATGAATCAAGATTTAAAAATTTTTAGTCAAATGAAGAAAAATCATTTCATTTCGCTGCGTAAAGTATGGAGTTTGATTGAAGGCCTAGGTACAACAATTCGAATTTTCATGTCCTGTCCTAATATTTTGCAATAGTCTGTGTTGTGTTTGTATTTTATTTCTATTTAATTAATTGTGTAAACTATACGTTTTCTTGCCAATTCTTTCTTCTCGTTAATCATCTTAAGCAACTAAATTTTAGAGAAAGTTAAATAAACGCGTTTTGGTGTTTAATGTTGGTTTTGATCATCCCTCTCGATTACAGTTCACTGTCAGTGTATTCAAGGGAGACCTACGAGCGATCGCGAGCATGTGCCAGGGTTGTGTGGATTTTCCTGGTAGTTTAATTGTACCGCGTTGGTTCCAATTAAGGATGGGTTTGTTTGGAAGTTTAGGAGGGAAAGTTTAGTTTTAATTATTCCCTCTCTGGTTTGAATTTTGTAAATGTAGTGTGAAGTTAGCGTAGGATCTTGAGGGTGGAAACATTACACTAGGTGTTTTCTTTTTGCACCGCCACAGGTGTGCCACAGGGTTAGGCAAATGCACAATTATCACGTGATTGAAGTACCTTGCGGCATAAGACATTTCTGCCTCAGGTTAATATAAAACTTAAATAAAGCTTTTAAAACGAATAGGGTTATTGAGAACTGAGTCAAATTATTTTTATAAAACGAATGGTGTATATTGACAGAGGTGCCTTAAGTGTACCACAAAATGCAAAAAGAAAACACCTAATATTTTACACCAAAATCTGATAGGGTCATTGGTCACTTTTAGTTTTGGAAGCTTCAAGTCCCTCAACCGTCGGATGGCGTTAGATAAGAAAAGTTAAATATCCTAATCATGTTTGCTTTTTAAAGGTTAAAGTTTGCAGTACCAATTCAAATTAAAAATTAATCTGTTCCAAAAGTCTTTCTGTCATAACATAATACGGGGGGATCTGAAAAGTTTAAGAGATTCCATTTTAAACAACGATTAAATAACGATGAAAGGCTGGTATTAAAGGCAAAAACATGATTGAATAGAGATTTGCAACATTTATTTCTTTGGTATAATATGTCGATTACTCGATTTATCTTAAAAATGAAGATAAATTTAGTAGGTGAAATAAGTGGAATGGCCGTGTATGTAACCACAATGTAGTTATCGTCATCGGTGACGTAGCCACTTCTCCGTTTAAGTTTCCCGCTTTATTTTTCTGTGTTGTTTGTTTCTATTATACAAATTATTTTAATATGGATAAAAATGTTTATAACAAAATAATGAATGTTGTTAAAAACTATCACGGCCTTTCAAAAGATTGCCTTTCTCTCGTGAAAATTTCTTTTCCCAGGTAACATAACCTCAACTAAAAAATATTTTTAACTTTCCTTCTTTAGTATTAGGCCCGAAACACTGTCCAGTATTATAAGTAACGAATACCAAAAACGAATGAAGTATAAATATGTAAAAACATCGGATACTATAAACAGATATTATAATTTATACCGGGATGCATTAAATCGAGGTGATCCGCCTGGAATTATAGTACAGTTATCAAAAGACAGTGGTATATGTCCTTGTTTGGTTGCTAAATTAATATTACAAAAATCTTACGTAGAAGATACATCAACAGCGGACGGTTCAGGAAAATTAGGTAGTATAGTACAAACGTATATAAGGGATACAAATTTAATTCCCGATCCTCGATTGGCTTATGAAACTTATTTGGTATGATTATGTTCAATAAATTAAGTAAGATTTATACATGGCAAAAATTTTAGTGTACAATATACGATGATTTATATAGCCCACTTGTGGAAATCATGAAAGCGTGAGTATTAACAAAGTAAATACTTTGCATCGTGCATCTCATTTGTAGGAGTTTGGGACAAGAATATGAAATTAAGCTACATAGGGAACTCGTCAGTTTAGGTTTAGCATTTAGAGATGAGGAACATTTACGCACATATGGGTATGATAAAACACCAGATTTTAAATTGGACATACCGGTTGCCTTGAACGGCTTTATTATTAATTGGGTCGAAAGTAAAGCTCTTTTTGCTAATGATGAATTGCACGAAGAATATTTTCGCAATCAATATGGAAGTTATTGTAATAGGTATTTAATATTTTGCTTATTTGATTGGTAAAGCTCATGCCTGGAAAGTTAAACTCCATTTTTTACAGTACATTGTTTCCATTAAAATGAAATTTGAATAATGTAAATGAAAACTATCAAATTCAATGAAAAAGTACAACAGTTTATTTATGGCAATCAAAATTTACAATAAATAACATCGAATTCAATTAAACAGAGTATCTAATTAAAAATAGAAAAGTACGAATAGAATGTATAGTGCACTGCAGTGTACAGGGTGTACAACTAAGAAAGGCAGCCGGCCATAGCTCAGAAACTATTTGAGATTGAACCTTAAAAATCATATACACTCCGTAGGTAGAGCTTTAGCCTTTCTTGTCATATATAGAAAATGAGCTAAGCTGCCAGATAGAGAAACGATATAGTGTTGTCTTTAAAGTCGATTCGCACATGCGCACTTTAAACCCGGTTTCCAGAACCTACGGCCTTTAATGCGCATGTGCCGAACGCTCTTCATGAAAGCAATATTTGCTTTCATTCTCATTCATGCTGGCACAAAATAAAAGGCTAATACTTTCTACAGAGTGTATATGATCGAAGGATTGAACAGTGAAATAAGAAATTTTACAATAAATGCGCCCAAGAGAAAATGCCGGAAATTATTTTTAATTTTTCGTCATTGCCGCCAGAGGGCGTTTTACTGATTTCAAATTGAACTTCCCATTTTTTGTCAATTTTCCTTAGTAATTTTAAAAAAATATATCCAGGTTGCTTGAATTTTTGTCAAGATTGGTTTTAATGTTAAGAGAATACATGAGATTACCAGACAAATCCAAATCCACAACAATTTCTTATTTCCGTCTTATCCACTTGTTGAAGGAACAAAACGGTTTTTTCTACAAAAATTCAAATTGTACCATATGTTATTTTCACTGCTATTGGAAGATAAACTTTATGTCAAAGCTAATAACAAAGTGACATTAAATTTATTTTGGTTCCTGTATTAGAAGCAAAAATGCGACTTTCCAATGGAGAAACATTTGATATGCTTGTCGCATTTTTTAAATTCATGCAAAATGCAACTGTTGCAGAAATTTTGAATGAAATTTATGTTTTCATAACCTACTTATTTATTTTAAGCGTACGATTTGTTTATACCTCAAATTGCCTGTTATTTTTTGACTATATCTTCAATACTGTAAGAGCTATTGACAATTTTTTTTTAAATAGCTGCTCCCTTATTAATTTTTTTTATTGGTGTCCTATTTTAGCCTTTTAAACCACGCCCCAGCGTGTTTAAATCGCGCTTTCAAAAACGCGCGTGTTTTAAAGTTGTCATGGTATCATCATCAAATTTAAAAAACGTGAATTATTATTGGTTATTGATGTGACAGGAGTACTTTGTTACGTCAAATAAAATGACAGATTACAAAATAATTTCCGTTTTTCTCATTTTCATGGCAACGAAAGGTATACTGATTGCACATTAGGAATTCAACCATTTCACATTATTAGTTCTTATTTCCATTTTAATACCAGATTTCAAAGTGAACCAATAAAAAAAAATAGCGTAAAGTATTCGTGGATAACTGGTCTTTAAAACACTTGCTCTATTTCAGCCGTCGTGCTTGAAAACTCGCGCGTGTTTTAAAGACCTGTTTATCCACTTCTACTTTAATATACTATTTCTTTCAATAGCAGTGAAAAAAACATGTACAGCTCCACTCAGCAAACAAGATAGTCGGAAAATATGTCAACTAAAATAATTTGTTTGAAATTTTTGACGCGGTAAATTATTTGGCCAATCATATTTGAGAATTCTAAGGTGTACATTCACAGCTAAATGTAAATTATTACAGTTGACAGCTGACCTTTTCCGCGTGCGTTTTATTACTTAATCCTTTTATTGTGTTACTCTTGTTTGTTAAAATCAGTCTTTCTGATGACTTCTCATGCAGCATACAATACATTTATGTGTATTCAACAATACACATTAAAATTAAGCGCCCAAATATTTTTTTTTCGGATTGTACCTTAAAAGCTACTCTAGCACCGGCATCCCCTCTCCAATTATCTTGTTTGCTGAGTAGAGCTGTACCATTTGAATTTTTTTAGAAAAGTCGACCGTTTTGTTCCTTCAAGAAGTTGCGCCCTCTATTGATAGATGGAGATAAGAAAGCTGTTGGTGGTTTTGGATTTTTTAGGTAATATCAAGTATTCTCTTAACATCGAGACCAATCTTGACAAGTTCAAGCAACCCGTTTCGAAGTTTCGAAAATTGCCCAAAAAATAGGAATTTCAATTTGAAATCAGTGAAACGCCCTCTGGTGGCAAGGATAGGAAATTAAAAATAATTTCCAGCATTTTCTCTTGACCACATTTATTATAAGCTTATTTCACTGTGCAATCTCAAATCGTTTCTGAGTTACGGCCAGCCGTCTTTCTTAGTTGTACACCCAGCACACCTTTTGCTGTAACATGGTGACCAATCTTTAATTCTTCCCAATTTTGAAAGGTTTTAGGAGAATAAATATGTCTCCAAAGAAAAATTTATTAGGCGAAAAATTCCTACCTCCTTGCAGGCCAGTTGTATTTTGGACCAATAACTGCACAATATGGGACTGAGGTCTGAGACTGAGCAATAGTCAGTTACACAGGGGTGGTCATAAGAAAGACGAAAAAAATGTTAAAACTTACTGTATAGTTTAAATAATAAACATTTTTTTCGTCTTCCTTATGACCACCCCTGTGTAACTGACTATTGCTCAGTCCCAGACCTCAGTCCCATATTGTGCAGTTGTTTATTCAGGTAGCAGTGGTCTGTGAGAATCTGTCATAAGCAGTAGTGAATTGAAACATTTTTGAGAATATCTTCATAGACAAAAACGAATTTATAAATAGATGCTAAATTACTATTGTTCGTCAAGTAAATCTTATACGAGCCCAACGTCAATGAAGTTCGTACCCCTCAATTATATTTCTAAACAAGGACTTTAACTCAGTACAAATAATTATTTTTTATCAAATTAATTTAAAACTTTTCACAAAATGTAAATTACATACAATAGCAGTTTTAACCAACAAACCATTTTTTATAATGCCCTTTGTAATATGTATAAACTTGAAAACCATTTTACGTGTCCGATTCAGTGAAATTCGTACCTCAGCCAAATCGCTCCAATGAAGTTCGTACTGAAAGGAAAAATGATCAAAGTCGCCTTGTATTGTAGTTTTTGTCGATTTTATTTAAAAGATTTTGGCATTTACATATTATTTAGGCGTTACTTGTGTACGTGAAGATTCGCAGGTGTTAGTTATTGTGTGTTAATGATTTTATAATAACTGCTGCAATTCGACAATGGCACGTGGAATATCTGTTTCGGAAGATTTGCGAAATAGAGTAATATCCGAATGGAAAAATGGAAAATCATTAAATTTAATTAGTAAGCAACTAATTTTGCCAAAATCAACAGCACAATACATTATAAAACACTTTAAACAATGTACATCAATTGTTCCAAAGAAGCGTGGTGGTAGTAAAACTATCACCTCGTCTGCCGAAGACAGAGTTTTGCGAAGAATTATAAAATCATCACGAAGAAGTAGCACTTCCGAATTGAGAGAAACGTGGGTAAATGAAATTCGTAAGGATGTTTCCATATCTACTTGTCGTCGTCGCATTAAAACATTGGGTTATAAATTTTACAAGGCAAAAGCAAAACCATTGCTAACAGCCCTTCAAAAGAAAAACCGTTTAGCTTGGGCGAAGAAACGTTCAAATTATACACACGAACAATGGAGTTCGGTTTTATTTAGTGACGAATCAAAATTTGATGTGTGCATTGGGGATGACAGAGGTAGAGTTATCCGCTCTAAATCTGAGGCATTTCATCCTGACTGCTTAAGGAGAACAACGAAGTTTGCCGATGGAGTAATGGTATGGGGTTGCATGAGTGCAAAAGGCGTGGGAAACCTTTATTTTATAGAAGGTATCGTTAATGCAGCGAAGTACCAAGATATATTGAAAAATCAGTTACTTCCTTCAATTGAAAGGCTTTATCCTGAAGGTCATGTTATATTTCAGCAGGATGGCGCCAGTTGCCATACGGCTAGAACAACAAAGAAATGGTTAGAAGACAATCATATAAATGTTTTAGACTGGACATCCTCCAGTCCAGATTTAAGCCCCATAGAGAATTTGTGGGGTATTATGAAAAAGCAAATAAGAAAAAGTCGTCCAAGAACTAAAGCTCTTCTCAAGCAGAAGATCAGTGAGATCTGGAACTCTATTACTCAAGAACAATGTGAAAAGTTGGTAGCTACTATGAATCAACGCTTAAGAGCAGTAATTGCAGCAAAAGGGGATGTAACACAATTTTAAGAAGAAGGTACGAACTTCAGTGATCTTATTATTATAAAGTACGAATTTCACTGAATCGGACGCATAAAATTGTTTTCTAGTTTATAGTTATTATAAAATGGCATTATAAAAAATTGCTTTGTGTTTAAAACTGCTGTTATATGTAATTTATATTTTGTGAAAAGTTTTATGTTAATTTGATAAAGAATAATTATTTGTACTGAGTTAAAGTCCTTGTTTAGAAATATAATTGAGGGGTACGAACTTCATTGACGTTGGGCTCGTACAATAAGGACTTGTTGTAGACTATATTGGAGGGTCAGATTTATTTGAAGGAGGAGTTGCTTCTGTTATTGTTGTATTATCTGTTTACTAAATGGAGTTTATGTAAAATTGAAAAGTATTACGAATTTTACCAGTCTTGGTAACCTTACCATGGCAAAACGCTTCTTCCCAAAGGAGCCCTTAACCAAATGCAGAGTGTGTTAAATTGGTGTATGTATGGGAAAATATCATACAAAAATTTACTGAAGTAATGCTTAACTCTTTCTTATTGTGCAAGTTTTGTTTCTGTTATTTCCGTCATGTGATATAAGTATTTTAGTGGCATAGTATGACATATTTAGTTAGTTGACAA
Organism: Pyrocoelia pectoralis; assembly: GCA_036250285.1. NCBI lineage: Eukaryota > Metazoa > Arthropoda > Insecta > Coleoptera > Lampyridae > Pyrocoelia > Pyrocoelia pectoralis. Next base: position 15,757,265 of record CM070075.1, read on the forward strand.
AACATGAGGTTACAAAATACATTAAGTATTTTGAGTTAGGTGTGGTATAATTTTTCCCGATTTTTTCCGAGTTGCACTCATAGAGATTACCACATGTGAACTCAATTAGATTATACTTAAGGACCTCTAAACCATTTGGAACAATACGCTACCAAGATATTTACTCCGCACATCACGAGTTAGATTTTGGAGCACCCTTTTGGAAGCGTAGGAAATAGTAGCCCATCTTAAATCTTAAATACACAATCCTCATGTTTGATGAATTAGTCATTGTGTTCCATCTTTGTTATATTCTTGCTTAATGTATAATTCTTTTCTATTTTTTCCGATTGTTTGCAGCTATATTTCTATATTTCCTCTATGCCTGTCTTCACTTGTTCTTTTCATTTAATTTTCATGTTTTCCTCTTGGTTTTGTTTGTGTTTGCAACTATTGCGTTGCCTATTTTTTATTGCACTTTTTCATTCTACATAAAAACAGTTCTCAAATTGCAATCCCTCACCCCCACCTCCAACAGTTTTTTGTTGTGACTTACAAATTGTCCGTCACCTTCTCCACCTCCCAGGGGGGCTAGGGTGATGTTTATATCATGACTGAATAGGTTTTAAAACATAAAGGATTCCGTGTTTTTTCTTTTTGTAATTGGATGTGTCGTTCTCGAGATATTCAAGCGTTTCCACATACCCGGTTTGTCTATATTAGCAAACTTTTATATTTTGACCGCCATTTTAACGGCGTTCCGGATGAGTTACAACGAAGCACACTTTTTGATGATTTTTCAGATTCTGAAGCAGAGGCGGATTTACGAATTTGCCGCCCCTAGGCTGGAAATATTTTGCCGCCCCTCATCTACACTAAATTTCGCTAAAATGTTGTATTTTTTCATAAGATTTGAATTTGTCTAGATGTCATTTTATTATTTAATCTTTTGAAATCCAACATTTGCCGCCCCCTAAAATTTGCCGTCCTGGGCTATACTATAGCCTTTCTAGCCTTATGGTAAATCCGATTCTGTTTGCATCCATGACTTCAATGTTTGTTTTGATACTTAATAACCTTAACCTAACGTATATTACCATCTCAAATATATGTACATATATATAAAAAGTATTTACGCGAAATAGAAAAAATAATATGTAAAACTCATACTTTGCAGAACTCGCCTACGCCTACGCGGCTCGTTCTGCAATGCAAACTGTATTCGTTTTACAATCAATGTGATTGAAACATTAGTTTTACAAAATACAATATACTATTACTCTACGATATCGTGACAACTTACGGTGTTGCACAGAATCGACCCCATTTAATTCTCATTTAATTACACTGAACCTCCGATCGTCGTACGAGTTCCGGATCCCGGCTACGGCGCTACGCTTTTTGATAAATTAAAAAAAAATGTTTACAGAAATTTGCCGCCCCAAAAAATTTGCCGCCCTAGGCTATAGTCTATCAAGCCTATAGGTAAATCTGACCCTGATCTGAAGTCTGAATTTTAAAATTCCTTAACACAAAAAAGCCACATACACACAGATTTAACCAATTCATATACCGAACTTTTGTTAGGTGAAAATGGGTACCTACTGTACATGATGCTGTTGAGCAATTGCAAATACAGCATTTAATAATTGTCATTCATTTTTAAAGCAGTTGAAAGAGAAAAGTTATTTTTTTAACAATTTGTGTTGTGTTGTTGTGATTCATCACACCTATATTAAAAAAATATTTCTATACTTTTTATGCCATGGGAAAACTGTTTATAGTATCACAGATATTTACCCATATTTAAATTAATCATTGTTGGAATGGGAATCCTAAGAAATATTATGCTGGTATAAAAGTACCTATCTCAGTTAAAGTAATGTTGTTAATTAAAAAAATTATCTGTGTAGCTAATTAAACGAAAGGAGTTGTTTACTTATTAGTGATATTGATTAAATATTTGGGTGGTGTTCAATATTAAAAGTAGGTGGCAGTGTAGCCAACCATTTTAAATTTTGTTTTCATTGAGGAAGTCTATTAATAATTTCTGTTTACACGCTCATTTATTTTTTATTGATTTTCGCGGCTAATTCTTCATCAATACTGTTTAATGAAGCTATATAGTGATGTGACGTAGTATTATAATAAATGTGCTTATTGTTTTCTTCCATTTGGTGTTATGTGAATATTTCATCCAACACTGTTTGTTTAAATACATTTTAGAAATTGTGGTGCCTTAATATTTATATTCAATTAAAGGCTAGTTGTAATTTTTTTTTAATAGTTCGTATTGAAGTAAGATGTGTTTTGTTAGATTTGGTCCCGGATTGGTTATATATTGGTTTGGATTTGTAGAAACAATAATCCAATCAAGAGATCAAAGATTGTTAATTAAAGATCATTTTCCGACCGATGTAGTTCACATTCTTCCACCAAAAAGTCTGAAAGAAAATTAAAGAAACGTTAGTTAAGGTGTAATATACTGCGTTTACTGAAAACTTTTCATTTTAGGTCAAAAGCTGTGATTTTAAATAAACTCGTTTCATTACTGCACCCTAAAATGAGGATAACATGATAACAACATTTTTTATTGAAGAGTACATGTAGAAAACTTCTTTGTCGGTTAATTCAACAACGTTTGTAATTATTAAATTATACTTTACGTATTATTAAGGCTTATTATGAAACATGACTCAGCTACTAGATGATGTTCATGATATTTACTTTTATATGTTTTCTTACCCGTGTAAATAATGTTTTATATTTATGAGACTTAAGATAATTTCTTTAAAATTTTATTATTAATGTACAACCTTTTTAAGAATGTAAAAATTGCTTTATGTTATAAACTAAAGTGTAAATAGGTAGTCTAGGAATTAGGATAACTTTGTTAATTGTTTCAATTTGACAGTTTCACTGTAGCTCATTTTATTCCCATAAGATGACGAGCCAGGCCGATCGCATTAAGGCATTTAAACTTGCACAACACGCAAGGTTAAGGAAACAGGTATGTTTTTTTTGCATTTTATTATTTTACGTAAATAAAAATTGCATTGCATTTATTCACATGTTCTTCACAGATGTTTGCAACGGTTTTTTGTCCATCTTAATGACCTACATACTGTTAACATTTTTATTAGCAATGTCCTACACTTAATTAATTTTTATACAATGTAGACTTACAAAATTCGTTTTAGTAACAGAAGAAAAAATGTTACATGCAAGGTGGAAATGCAATATAATTTCAGATTTACGAAAACCTTCATTTGCACACTAAACACATTAAATTAATTGTAACTCGTTGTGGTGGGAAAATGTAAAGTTCATTTAATTATTATGATAATTTGAACTTGACATTTACTAGGAAGACATTGAAATTATTGCTTCAATATCAGGGCTATCTTTATATTTATCTAAAGACAACAAACCTTGACGTAATTAAGCTTTTATACAGGGCGTTCGTTTTATGTAGCTTACTTTGCAAACTAGAAAAATTAGTCTTAAACTGATTTGCCGTGGGGACACTTTATGTGTTTAGTTATTAATCAATATTTCCTCAATTAAACAAAAACTACACCAAATGTTCAAAATGAAAACCTCTTTCTTCAATATGCAATTTACAGTAGCATACTAATGACCTTCAAACAAAATTCAACCTTGAAGGAAGAATATTAGGCACTAAAACAAATAAATGTTGATCCAAGTATTATGTTTAAAACTCGTCATTCTAACAAATTTTACAAAGCCTAGGCGAGCAAACCAAATATCAGTTTAAATGAAACCTTACTTTTTTGACATTAAAACCAAAAAAAGCTGGACAGGCATGTCGACTGTCTTCTCACATCGTTTTCGGATTTCAAATTCAGATTTAAGAGTATTCATAATTCAATTTACAATCATGATCACATTGTTCCAAAATTTTTTTTTTATGTAGAGGATTTGGAATCTTGCATAGACATCTTGGTGTTCAGATATCGGGCGCTCTCTAGGTAGTATCGGATTCTTGCCGACTAAACCCTTCCCACTCATCACCTACAGTCCTCCCCGATATGCTCTGAGTACCTTCAGGGAGGAGGTGTTTTGAATCCTTCGGCGTATTTTTAATGTTCTTCCCGTTGGTGGTCTGTTCCGTTTTCCGTGCGCGTTGTTCTTCTTCGGTTTGTTCTGTTTACCCTCTCTTCCTTCCCCTTCCTTCGTCCCTATTACTATTTTGAAGGATGTCGTTATTTTTTCCCAGCGATGCCGGTCGCGCGTGGCTATCTCCGCGAAACTTTGGGGATTGAATACTCCCACCTGAGTCTCCAGTGCCATTTGTTGTTCTTCTCACCTTTGATGCGTTGCAGAATGAATCGCCGATTGCCGTGGGTCCTTCTTCCCTATCGTATGCAGCTAGGCGGCGAAATTGCCATGTCCCGTGAGGCACTACCTCAAGTAGTAGTTGACGTTTCGATGTCCTCAGTTGATATACTTATTCAGGATGGAGAAGTGTGTCCATCTGCCCTCCTCTGAGGCATCCCATTTCTCCTGCCACCGGCAGATTGTCCCTTCGCGAACTCCCTTTTTCTCCAGTTTCTCCTCCTCAGTGCGGTCAACTCAACTCTCTCCTCCATTATAGTAGCTACACCAGTATCATTACGGTGATTACATACAAACATTTTGCAAAATTGTTTTCTCTTTAGAAATCTTGTCGATGCAATCGAATTTCCAGTAGGTACATGTACAACAATTGAAGTTTTCTGTTAATAGGCTTTCCAGAAATTGAACTAGATTAATTTGATCGGTCTACTTTACGATAGAAACAATTGCAGCAATTACAGTTTTTACCATTGATTTAATTTAATTTCATATCCATATACGAAAAAAATGCGAGGGAATATTTAGTCAGGGATGATGAATGGAAACACCCTGTATATGGAGGAACTGTTTGAAGTAGCATATTTTGATTCACAAATCTTTCATTTTCAAGGATTTCAAAAGGTTATCATTATTTTATTGCATTATTTTGCTGTTGAAATATGTACGAATCATTATATTAAATAAATTACACTTCAATTGAAATTTTTCGTTTATAAATAGCTGTACTACCAACATTTTTTAACGTTTCTTAACCTTCTACAGTCATATTTAGCAAAAAATATAATTGATTATTAAAAACTTCACAACTTTTATCTATGTGTACATTAAGGTAGACACATATGGTGGTCTTCATAATTATAATATTACATACCTATGTAACTGTAACTATATTATAAAAGAACACTCGATAGTTAAGTTAGCTTTGGTGTACAAGACTATCACACAAAGCAATAGGAAGGTCAGTAGACCTGAATTCCAAAATTTATTAGTACCCACTTATTCTGTAAAGAACTTCATGCCGCATGCCAATTCCATAAATCCAATTTTTACATTTTTTATAGTAACCCTGCATTATTCTTCATATGCACATTGCACATTTTTTAAAGCTCCATCACTAACTTTACCTCATAATTTAGATTCATTTTCTCCCCTTCATATTTGGATTTGAAAGAGATCGATTCATTTTTGATGTTTTAAACGAAATTCTTTTTGTCATTGTTTTTAGGATGACGAAGAACAGTGGATATCCAGTGAAGAATTATGTACTGAAGGTAGCAGTGATGAAGAATCTCATTCAAGCACTACAAGTCACCGAAAAATAAAACGAAATAAACCACAAAAACGAGGAATTTCACCGCTTGCTCAACTTCCCAAAAAGGAACCTACTTCTCCAAATCTACAGGAGTCTAATTATTTATTACCGGAACCGCTTCAATCAGCTGAAATCAAACCACAATCACATTCCAATAAATCTGAAGATAAATTTAAAAGTAGTGATTCTGAGGAATCCATTGATGGGTCAGAAATTGAAAAAATGATTCAGTGGAGACCAAAACGAGGTAGCATTAAATTGCCGGAATTCCCAGAAGGTATTTCACTTGAAGTCTCTTCTTTAGACAATCCTTAATCTATTTCTTAAGATGATTATATTATATAATTGTTGATATTTTACATGTATTTTATATTTGTATATTTACCTTTTGCACCAACACTACTAGCAATAAAATAGTATCTGTTGTTTCATTTTTCAATTAAAAATAATCTTTTATATTTAGGAAGAAGCATGATGCAAGATCTTGACATACACAAGATGAATACCTTGTACACTGAAATGTCTATTATTATTAGGCAGCTGAAGCAACGGCCATTGAGAGAAAAATCCTATTTATTTCCCGATATTTCTGACAAAGAAGTAAGCGAAGTTTGTATACCTAAACAAGCAACCAATAGATATATCACTTCAGAGTTAAGATCTAATATATCTGAGCTTGACACCAAAATATACAAAACACATATATTGTGTCAGGTATTACATTTTCTATAGGTATCAACAATTATTATTGACATACAACATTGATAGAAAATGAAAGAAGAGCGTAAAGTTGCGCAGAAAGAGATGTGTATGGTAATATTAAATGATTTAGATCGAAGTAGAGATATGCAAAAGTTTCTCGAATTGTGCCACTTTGAGGTAGGAGATACTGAAGGTAAAAATCATAAATATTTGTTATAATTCCATTGTATTTTATATTTCGTCTTAGTAGAAATTACGGACAATAAGGAAACTCGACCCAAAACCCATGCTAAAACTTGCAACCAGAATTTTGTGTTACGCAATATTCATGTAAGATATCAGTTTTATATTTTTATTACTTATTTAAAACTAAAGTTTGTCTTCTGCAAGAGAAACTATATAAAAATGTAAAGATTTACTCCCCCTTTATAGGTACCTACTCCTGTTAGTGATGTAGGATTAGTGCTGTTATTCACATTAATTTAATTTAATTTACTCAGTTGGCAAAAATTAAAATCCCATTTTTGATTTCTTAACATGGATTCTATTAAGCTGTAGCACAGACAAGTCTGTGGCTGTAGGTAATAGTATAACGCCGTAGCACGAGAAATAAAATAAAATAGGTACGTTACGTCTGCTGTACTACCACAAGCTAGAAAGCGACAGAAGTACCTACTCCGCTTCTGGCTTCAACATCTACAATGCATTGGAATAGGTCGTATCCCTTAGTTCAATGGGAAAAGATAATTTATTATAATATTATACCAACTCTACTCCTTAATATTTTTTTCCAAATAAATTCAAATTGGAGAAATAATCTTATCGCGAATGGCAGTAGGAGGAGCTGCTGCACTTCTAACGTAATATACTTTCATTATCTGTAATCAGTGCTCTTTTTGTCATGGAACGCTTGGGGACGGCGTCCCACCACCTTTTTTCGAATTACAATTATAAGATAAATATATTACATTATAAATATATAAAATTGCAAATGAAAATTTTTTACCGTTGCACCACCTTTTACAAAAAGTCTGTAATATTGGGGATCGGAGGAAGGTGGCTTACGTTTTGAGGGATTTAGTATTCTCAACGATGTCCAGAGGAAATTTACCAATAAGTACCAGAACATTAAAAGTTCTGCTTTCAACAACGCACTGACTAACTTGATGACCATACTGTACATTTTCACACAAGCACCCGAAGAAAATAGTGGACTGCCAATTTATTCTACATTGTAGACCTGTGACCGAAAAAGTGACAGTCCCGCAAGTACCTTCAAGATACGCTGAAATCTTCATCATGGAACTGCATATCTGGACCGTAACACTCTGACTATATTAATAAGGATAAATTTTCTGAAAAAAAACCGTGTGGAAGCTATGCTTTTCATTAATTTGGAACCTTATTGATATCTTCGCGCGGTCACCGACAACGGCAGTCAGTTCCGCTTCCAAGAATTGGCCAAATTTTTCGGAAAAAATGGAATTACCTACCGGTTTTCGCTACCATACCATCCACCTTCTAATGGTTTAGCGAAGAAAGAGAAGCGCAGGGTTACCGAAGAAACTCCAAGATTATTATATTGTCAGCGTTTAAGAATCTCAGAGGGGAGAAATGATATGTTCGCGCGGTATCAAACCGAAATCAAGTACCTATCTCGAAAAAAAGCAATCGTTCTTCCTATACACAAAAAAAATGACAAGACAAAGATCTCCAACTACAGAGCTGTCTCACTTTTGTCAGTATTTTCAAAGGTTTTTGAAAATGCTTTTCAAAACAGGTTATTGACCTTTCTATCTTCTAATAATTCTTTATCTGGATGCCAGTTCGGTTTTAGGAAAAATTTGTCCACCGTAGATGCTATTATCTCGGTACTCAATAATATCTTTACCGGGCTAGAAAAAAATAAAAAGGTCATTGGCATATTTTTTGACCTGTCCAGGGCATTTGAAACTGTGAACCACGAAATTTTAATCCAAAAACTAAATAGATATGGTATTAGAGGAACCCCTGCTAACTGGATTAAATCATATCTCCTTAACCGCAGCCAGCAAGTGGTATTAAAAGAAAGGGGGTTGGAAGCAACTTCACAATTTCTAAAAATTTCAATGGGAGTCCCGCAAGGCAGCACTCTTGGTCCTCTTCTATTTTTAATTTTTATAAACGACGTGATGTATTCATTCGAGGAACAAAAACTAACGTTATTCGCAGATGATACTTCTGTAATTGTCCAAGAAGACCACATAGGTACATTGAGCAGCAAAGCAACGCAATCGGTGGATACCATGTACAAATATTGTAGTGACAACGGTGTTTCTCTAAACATCTCTAAATCAGACATGTTGGTTTTTTCATTCAGAGAACAAAAGTTTAGTGCATTAGTTCGTTCACAATCAAAGTCCATACAACAAAACAACGTCGTAAAATTTTTAGGCTTGCAGCTCGATTGCAACCTCAAATGGCACGCTCACGTCAACACAGTGCTAAAGAAATTAGCCACTTCAAACTTCGCAATGTGTAGACTTAGAAACTTTGTTAACATCGAAACATTGCGAACGTATTACTTTGCTAGTGTTCATGCCACATTAAACTATGGTATAGTATGTTGGGGTAATTCAAATTGGTTACCAAAAATTCTGAAATGCCAAAAACGTATACTACGCACAATGACGTTTTCCCCGTACAACTATCATTGTAAAGGATTATTCAAAAAATTACAAATTTTAACTGTGATATCTATGTATATTCTTAACTGTTCTGTATATGTATTTAAAAAAGTTAATAGCGGTAAAATTGATTTGAGGGGATATTTAACCGAATATCCAATTAGAGCAGCAGGGAATGTGCACATCCCTAACCATAGATTTTCCAACACTGCTAACAGTTGTTACATTATGCCACTGAAAATATACAATCACCTTCCACCTCATATTAAAAATATGTCATCTATCATTCACTTTAAATGTAAGTTAAAATATATTTTACTGTCGAAATGCTACTATTCCCTTGGGGAATACTTCAGTACTGATCTGGAGTTATTGTGATTGTTTGTTATACACGTTTTTTGTTTTATCTTAGATAGTGACGCATTCCATACTCCAAAAGTCTGACGGAATAAAGATTATTATTATTATTATTATTAAAAAGTAAAAAATTAATTATAATTGTTTTTTTTGCGCTTTTGACAGTTTTATACCGGGTGTCCCATTTAACATTACGTTCTTGAATATCTCGAAAAAAATGTGCCGAATCAAAATCTTCATAGTTTGGGGGGGGGGGGGGGGGGGGGGGGACATCGAATTCTGACAAAATCGGGGGGAAGGGGTTCAACTTAAAAATCTTAAATGGGAACCCCTATTTCTTATTGCAGATTCGGAAAGAGCGTAAAAAAACTACCTATTGTATGTTGGTTTTATTCGGAAACTTTTTTTATTTGCAACAGGTGGCGCTGTAAACGGAGTGCCCCATTTTAATCTTACCAGGGGAATTTCCCGAAAAAGTTTGATGGTTTGGATGGGGACGTTCAATTCTGTAACAAATTTCTTTTAAGATATTCAAGAACGTAATGTTAAATGGGACACCCAGTATAATTAATTCGAGTAAAATAAACCATCTATAATAGACATAATAGTGTTTGTCCGTTTTTGGTTAACCTGACGTTCTCGAATCTCTAATTAAGAACTTATCACTTATTCTAAACATATCGTTAGGTACTGATTGGTGTGAAACAGTGCACGCGCCGTTCCCAAAGTAACTTCATTAAAAATCACGACTCCCTAGCACCACCAGACCTCCTTAAGTTCATCCTGAGCTATGTCGACTTCATCATTTATGGAAGCCGTTTAGAAGAACTGCCGTCGGAACTGTATGCAAACTTGTAAAACCAGAACAGTGGAGATAGAAGCCATTCGTAGATATAGTTTAAGTATCTATACCATTGACTTTTAGTTAGTGTAGAAACTAGAAAGTCAATGTCTATACCTACTTCTCACTTGTATCTTCGGCCGCTTGGTCAGTGGGCTAATGGGATCTGGAAGATATTCAGGCATTGTCCTAATGAAACTGAACGCTCGTCTCACTTAAAGGTCTATTCACTGCCAGTCACGTGTCAGGTAGTCGGCGTCCGACAAATTTTCAGAACAAACTAACAATCGGAGGACTATGATATTGACTGATTTTGATATGTAGGTATATGAATACCTAGCCGTCACAGAGATGTTTACCGAATGAGACTGAGACGGAACGGCAACGAAACTGAGAGGTGACCACTGACCTAGGTCAGTGGAGGTGACTGACAAGTGTGAATAGACCTTTAGTCTTCGTTTTTGAATTAGCTTGTTGGCATTTATTTACCCATAATAGTGCGCCTATGTGGCAAACCGATAAAATTGCCCTTTCGTAATCGCAAACATGGTTACCGCATGATCTTTCGGGCTGAAGACGTAACGTCGTAACGCGATATTTTTGTGAAGCAATTTTGAATTATTTGATGTAGGTAAAGCGGCAAATTTGTCCAACATCTCTGACATGCTCTTATAATAATATAATAATAATAATAATAATAATAAGTTTATTTTTTCTCTCATTTGATATGTACTATAAATAGTTTCTATAAATATTAGTGAGTAAATAAACAAATTCCCACAAAAGCGTAGCTTGTGTGTGGGGAATTGCCTGTTAGATATTTTATTGTAGATATTAATAAATGTATAAGAGAAAAGTTATTCAACTAAAGAATATATACTAAAGAATATAGAATATATACGCGATTTAATAGGTTCATGAACTATGTAAATATTAGGTACCTACATTTAACTTAAATTATGAATTTCTTTGGAGGATTAAGCCCTTATTAGGTACAGCTCGTATTTTAGTTTATAGTCCATTTTCAAAAAAATCAGCAAATAGCAAACAGCTTTACAGAATAAACTTATAATAGTTTAGTAGATAATATGTAGGTATACACATTTACATGAATAAATGATAGCACTTATACATTACCTATTCATTTGTTTGTCATTGTTATCTGTTGACAATAAATAATGAACAGAGGTACCTACATGTTTCAGATTAGATACCACAGAGGGGTACTCTGTGCAGATACAAACAAAACAGAAAGAGCGTTCTACAAAAGAATTCCCAGAACAAATGGCATAGCGAGGATAGGGCGCGCGGGCAGTTATTACCCCCCTCCCCCGTAAATACACAAAAATCATTTTGATTTACATAACATCGCCATATATATACGTATAGGTATATTATGAAGGAAATAAAAAATAAAGACTCAATATTTTTTTAATAATTTTTACGCCAAAATAAAAGGGTGCGCTACATTACTAAAGAAAAAAACACTACTTTAGTAGTGTTGTTTTTCTTTAGTCAGTATTTACTGCCTTTTATTGTTTGATGATAAATAAAAGTAATGTCGTTTTTTCATTTGAAATTTTCCTGCGCAAAAATTACTCGATCATGAAAAAAATACTGTACCTATTTGTACCTACCTTTTCCTTGATCTTGGTAATATCACAGATATCATCCTTATCTACATATTTATGTATACTTTATGTTGTATTGTACCATGGAAAACTTTAATTTTACTTTGATGTAGAAACTGCTTGCCAAGATTTTATGTGATACGTCAATACTACGTATTATATGTCAATTTGATGTGTCCTATATCTATTACCAACAAGAAGGGAACGTATTGATCAAACTTACAATACTTACACTTAATTTTAGTTAATATTTCCCTTTTTACAGTTGGCAAAGTTCTATTCAATGGCTAAATCTTCTTTAACCGATGAAGAAAAAATGAAATTAGAATCTTTACTTTCAGATGGTAAGTCATAATATAATAGATATTAGTGAGTAGTTTAAATGATGGATTTGTAGTATTGCATCTAGCGCTTTAAATCCTCTTATAGTCCAGTAACCTTATACTTCAGACCTTGCGTCAAATCCGGTAGTTCTGATTTTTTGCTGACTTATTTATGATGTTGGCCCAATGAATAATCCAAGTTTGAGACCTCGAGCGCCGAACGCAACCATGGCATAAATCGAAAAAACCGCAACATTTTCGACTTTATTTCAGTTTTTGGCGATTTTAAGCCTAAAGGACTAGTTTTTCGATAATACCTAAGCAGTAAGTTTTTAAAGTAGACTAAATTGTCTACAATATGAGACGAAAACTGTCTCTGTAGACCCAATAGTTTCCGAGATAAAGCTTTTCAAAGTTTCTCATTTTTGTCGAACTTCGCAATTTTTAGCAATAATTTCTTGTTCTGAACGAATTTTGATCCTATTTCTTCGGGCCCCCACCCTCGATTATATTGTTGTGTATTCTAAAGAGGTTTGAGGAGTACGCAGACTCCCCCCTCCCCATCTTTTACATTTTTCATATTTCTGAAATATACCCCTGTTATATTATCGAAGCTCTGTACGTTTTATGGTGGGATGTTAAAATTAAGTTAATTTTGCCTTCTTGGAAGGGCGCGGTTGAGGTTCGTCCGTATGTTGATCATCGTATCGTGATGGCATGTCCCTATCAGGGAATCGTGATGTATCGTCGATGTCTTGTGCCCACAAGACAACCTCCATGTCGACATCGGACAGATCGCCGCCTTCTGGGGAATCGAAGTCTATTTCTACTGCAATATCCGGTACGTTGTCAAGGAGGCCCCGCTGCAGTGCCTGCAGACTGATGAGAATGGACGAAGTTAGGTGAACAGATCGGGGGGGGGGGGGGCAAGCCCCACAGATAATATGAGAAGAGGTATGTATATTTGTATAACGTCTATAGTTTTTTAATATGTCAGCTAGAGGGGCTAAATTGAAGTTTGGAAGGGCTTAGCCCCCCAAGCCCCCCCCCCCCCCCACTTCGTCCATGCTGATAAGCTTGTCATCCCTGTCTTCCTGCAGCTGCACTCGTTCCTACAACCCCTCTTGCAACCGCAAGAAATCATCCACAAGAGGTGTTGTGGGGCTGCGCCTCTGGACATCATTTTGGGGCAGAGGTCTTGTGACTTCGATATCCACCCCCAGGGAGAGGGTACAGTGTGACTCCCAACCACGCCTGTACCTGTGTAGTTCTAGGAACCTCTGATAGAGCCCGCCTGTGTTACTTGAGTGGCGCCTAAAATATTGCTAAAAATTGCGAAGTTCGACAAAATGAGAAACTTTGAAAAGCTTTATCTCGGAAACTATTGGGTCTATAGAGACAGTTTTCGTCTCATATTGTAGACAATTTAGTCTACTTTAAAAACGTACTGCGTAGGTATTATCGAAAAACTAGTCCTTTAGGCTTAAAATCGCCAAAAACTGAAATAAAGTCGAAAATTTTGCAGTTTTTTCGATTTATGACAAGGTTGTGTTCGGCGCTCGAGGTCTCAAACTTGGATTATTCATTGGGGTAACATCATAAATAAGTCAGCAAAAAATCAGAACTACCGGATTTAACGTAAGGTACCACCCCTTTCAGGCGACAAGGTTACTGGACTATTATTATGAATGAATTATTTTTGATGTTTGAAATTGGTTTCTTGTGGAAATGTATATATTTTTGGTACAGTACCTAACTGTTTAGCCATTCGAAGTAATTTACGATAACTCCCTCGCTTATAAAACCGATTTGTGTAAGATTGACGTCAACGTTCAACGTCTCCATAAATATGATAAACAACCATCAGTTATGACGTTTCATTCGCAACTCGTCATTACACATTATCTGTGCCCGGAAGAACTTTCGGAAGTTGCAGGATTTTGTTACGTTGCTTGATATTCCTAATCCGAAACGTCAAACTTGGAGATTATAAGTAACTTGAAAATCTTTGGTAGAGCAAACAAACCGGTGCCAATGGGACAATTCGCTTGGTCCTTTTGGAATCATAAAATTTTAATAAAACCACAAACAGGTAATTCGTAAGAGTAGACGCATGCACATAGGTACTCACTTTGCGATTACAGACTGTAATACTTAGGTACATCACTTGTCCAAAAACCTCTTTGTTTCGACTCATAGGGAAACACGCCTCGTCAGTAAAATGATAGTGGACAACATCAATGACAAAAATAAAGCTCTCACTTGGCTAATTGAAAGTTGTAGCGTACATTTGTTAAATCATCTTCCACTGTTTGGCATGAGGTTTCTGATGCACAATATGCTCACTTGTGTATCGCAGCAGTTAGGGATATCCTAACTTGATCTTTTAGAATGGCCTGCACGTTCTCCTGCTACAACGCGCAATAAAACCTGTTTTCTGCCGATTTGTCTGTTTTGCGTTCTCTGCATATGTCAATAATATTTGAAGATGCTATAAAAAAAAAGAATTATGGATGATAAGGTGTGCATAGGGCATCTTTATGCAAAGTTTGATAATAAAACAGTTTTTTCTGTAGGTAGGTACTCAAAAGAAAATTATATTGGCTTATATTCGATCATTCATTTTCCATAAATTTATTTCACTTCAAGGTGACAAAAAGTTGTCGGTTTCGTCTAAGTCATGCACGACTCCTATAAAACTGGTACGATCTGACAGGGTGTTTGTGCATTTGTACATTTAGTTCCAGAAAGTATTTTGAGTTAACCCTACCGTTTTTTGAAGTATGCATATTTGATTTTCAATAGATGGCGATGAATCCTCTGCATCCCATACCAATTATTTAAACAATAAAACCGAAAAGCGAGATGTGAACAAGTCTGATCACGTACAGGATTCGTCAGATTATAATTATTTTCAACTGAGAGCTGAAGAAAAGTCTCATATGGACAGTATAACAACACAATTACAGGTAGGAGCGCATATCTAATTATTATATTAAAATGCATCGCACTTTTTAAGACCGTCCTGCTATGCTCATTATTAATAGGGATTTCGGGAATACTATTCGATAGGATTTTTTCTCTTAATTTTATAAACATTTAATGACGGTTTTTTGCGTTGTGTCATATAGATATAATGTTGATTATTTTAAACTACATAGTTTGTCAGAAATTTATTTTGTGTTTGTACGTCTAATGGAAATGTACTACTTATAGCATTGAAATTATTAGCATTACCATAGTTTGAACATTTGCCCAAAATCATATCATTCGGTCCAGTTTATTGTTGGATCGTCGTCAAATTTTATTTTAGGAATTAATCAGTTTCCTCTTTATAAATTTCTCCCGTTTGGACGTCCCTATTTTCACGCGCCTTTTCATGTCATATCTAGGGGCGCCGGAAGAAAATTTGTTAGGGGGGCCCTTACATTTTTTCAAGTAGAAATTACAATACTTGAAAATTTTTACCTATTTTTAAAGTAATAAATCAATAGGCTATGCAGAGTTACCGATGACGGAATAGAACATTATATTCCAAAATGGTTATATTGTGAGCTTTTAACAGTTTCTAAGATGGATTTACGCGATTTATGAAATTCCATGGAGCCCCCTCCCCCCCTTGCCCTTTAGTAGCGGCGCCCATGGACATATCTGATAGTTCATCGCTGATAAGAGATGGTCAGCCACTTCTTTGCCAATCATGACTGTTTGTCCTTCCACTGTCCAATAAAGAATACATCTAGTATAAACCTGCGGATAAGAAGGTTGCTATTTACATTTCGGGAATAGATAATTAAAAAAATATTAATTGTTACAATTTTTACTTCAGAATTTTTTTGAACTCCTCATATAATTCTATATTATTTCTATGTATGGGAAGACCTAAAGTAAATCTTCCTTTATCTTATCCAATTGAAAAGCTTCATGAAAATGAAACAATTAAGTGAAAAAATAATTATTTATTGAAAACTGACCGCGAATGTGGGGTTATTTGTTACATACCTTAATTTTAACATATCAGGGATTTTATGTACCTATGTATCATCATCAGAATTGCAGTTTTGGCATATGAAAAATATATCGTTGTCGGGGCACTGTTCGTGCGCGGATCCATGTTTCGTTTAGAAGTAAATTTGAATAAGGTTCACAGCATATTAAGCACAGAACGTCTTCTTCATCAGAGCTTGATTGTGCTCGCTGGTCCATTTTTTTGGCTTGTTTTCAACCAACTTCAAAATGTTGGTTACTAAATTCGTCCGGATGCCTGTGTGTCTATGCGTTGGTCGATGTTACAGGGTTTAGAAAGCTGGAAGTAGTGTCATCTTATAGAAAATTCTTTACTGATTACAAATCTCTGGTACATTTTTTGATCGGATCACCCGTTCGCCGTCGGGACGCCATTAAAGTTAAAATATACACCCTTTAATATCTCGAGAACGACACCTCCAATTACAAAAAGAAAAAAATACGTTTCCTTGAAACATATTGAGTCATGTTACGTAAACATCACCTTCACCCCCCTGTGGGGTGGAGCGGGGGTGAGTTTTCAAAACTTAAATGGGAACACCTATTTTTTATTACAATTTTGGATTCTCCATAAAAATGATCCTCAAATTGCAAATTTCGCCCCCAACTGCAACCCCTTTTTTGGGAGCGGAAAGGGGGAAAATTACACGTCCGCAGAAAAACGATCTTTTTTAATTTTTTTTCCCTCTAACATTTTTTCGTGATTTACAAATTGTCCGTCATCCTCTCCACTCCCATCTCCCTTAAGGGTGGAAAGAAAAACAATGACTCATTTGTGCAGAATCCGGGGTGCTTGTATCTGAGATGGGGGGGGGGGGTTGTTATATACATATCTATGTGTCATAATTAGTTACAGATTTGGTTGAAATTAGAATTCTATAAGAATTTGCGCCTTTTGATACTTGTTTATTCTTAGGTTTCTTCTTATTGGCATTACCAAATGAGTTTTTCTTAGCATTTAGAGCTGACTGGCGTAGCTTTGCTGCACGTTTCTCTTCTTCAGCTGCATTTTCGTCTTTGTTTGGGGTGCCTGTTAAAATACACACTTTCCTGCCTTTAGGACCCTTGTTTGTAATAAGTGGATGTCTTCCTGCTTTGGGAAAAGGTCTTATATCTGAAGTACTAAAATGTTTGGTTACATCTGATGTACCAGGTAATTCATCCGCAGAATCACAACGAATTTTAGATGGAGGTAGTGTTACTTTCCGATCATAGAACTAAATTACAATAATAACACAAAGTATGTATGTAAATATGGTATGGTAATGCTCCGCCCGTCATACCTTCTTAATTCGTGATAGTTTCCTGTATATTATTTTCTCGGAATCCAATAACAAAGGAAAACCAGCCGTCGAAATTGTTTCTACTAAAAAATCACAAACACTCTATATTGAAGCAGTTTTTCCCACAAAATTCATTGAAGTTCAGTCTGTTATACTCTAGAAATAACACATTCTCTTTCAATTACGATTTTTATACGTATTAAGCTGCACGTGGTTAGATTCTAATAAATATACTTAATCAGATTTTCAAGTTAAAACCCCTCTATCTAAAGTTTTTTATCGATTAAGTAATGCATTGAATGTTTACTTAGGAAATCTTGCGTTCATATGGAGAAGATGAAGATGATATTTCCTGTAAGTTAGAGAATTCCGATGATGACGGTGCAATTAACGAAGGAAAACTTTGGAAACAGGATCAACTACAACAACGTTTAGAAAGTATTCAAAAAAGCCTGAACGAAATCGCCATTACAGATGCCGAAGAACAAGAAAAACTGAATTCAATTCGCACTAAATCAAATATAGTAGACAACGATGATACAGAGTTAGATCATTAAATTTTCCGCACTTTATTTATTTTATTTATTAAAATACTTAATGTAGATTTCGACTTAGGAATTTTTATTTACAAATACTTTACTCCTGCTTCGGGCAATTGTGACTAGCCCCGCAATCATTAAGGGGATTTGGGAGACAATAGAATATTCAAGGGGAAAATTATACCTCAATTGTACATCTGTGCAAGTTTCACCCTCAGTTAAACGTGATCTGAAGTTCTAAATTTTCTGTTTATAACCCATTCCAGGATATTTTCTCGCGTTGCATTGTTTTAAAACAGTTGTAAAAATTTAATTAAAACTTATTTATTTGGAAATTTACGTTATAAGATGTAAATAAAGTTGATTACTCGTATTTCAAATTCATAATTCGGGTTCGAATTTAATAGACATTATGATTTGATTTATAGCCGTATTTATGTACTTGTTATGAAACCAGGCGAATCAAATTAACTTTTCTATTGTACGCCACACACATTGTATTGAGGAAATCAACCCCCACATTTATATGGTTACGAACATATTAAACCCCCTTTATTGAATTCAACCAACCACCGGATTATAATTTGTTAATTTGTTTATCGTAAGTTTCATTATTCCATTAATTATCTATGTAACTAATTAGTAATTCATTTGTTTGACTTCGATATATTTATCGAACCTGCCAGTGAAATGTTTCATGTCACATTAGTTAATTGGAATAAATACAATTTAAAGAGAAGAAATGCTTGCTTGTCTAACAATTTCAGCATTGCTTAATATCGCCGTTTTTCCTAGGGCCATCTATAAAAGTTGTAAAAGGTTCTAGGTAATTACCAACTTGACAATATATGTCTGACTATACACTATACAGGGTGTGAAATATTTTAGAAAATGTTGTTACATACACATAACCGAGTAAAGTGCATATACCATATAGGTATTTCATTTGGAGGATGTTTTTAAGGTCACTTAAAATTCGGAATCCATTTTTTTAAAAAGAAACAACGTCATCGATGACAATACATAGTCGCCATAATCTAACTTAGGTATCGCAGATAGGTAGGTACTATAGATAACGCCGAAAATATGTTAATCATTATCTTCTTGTGGACTTGGGAGCTGAAGTGGATTTAGACGCTTTGAAGGATAGCTATTCATTTTTTTACCATAAGTATAAGCCAAATTGAACTAATGCACGTATTACAATAATTAGGAACCCTCATAAAAGCCTCAAAAGTAATTCTCACCTGTAAACAATTGCCCAACGTAAGCAATGTCTTTGGGGTTCTGGTATTCCTGGAAATCGTGCCCTAATTCATGATGAAGACTTTTGTGGTCAAATATGCTCCTCGGGAGGTGATTATGGTTAAAATGATAATGATTATATCTGACGATGTTCTTGCAACTATCTGCATCCATGGATTTCGGCGAATATCAATGCATCTTTTATGCAACCGTTGACAAAGTCGGTGGAAGATTTTTCCAAAAGTGTTGTTCTCGTGTTGCAAATTGTAGTAACTGATCGTAACTTGTTTAGATAGCGGTGACGACGCAGCGAATGTTTGTGTAAATACGTGACGTCTTTAGATTAACAGTACCTAATTCTAGATGTAATGGTCTCAAAAAGGGCAAGAAACGTTTATTTATGGATGAATCGAAGAAAGGAAAGAATGGTTCATTGTTATTGCAAGGCAAATGGCCGTTTTCTGCCATTTCAGGTTTTCCAGTTTTGTGGCTCTAGTTATACGCCCCGAGCTCTTGGATAAGACTACATTTTTAAAATTGAACATATTTAAGATCTACTACGAGTAGGTACGTCTCAAAAAGTTAAATGGTAAGGGCAATTGAGCTGTTAGATGATTAAATCGAACCATTTTCAAGATATCGGCAGTTCTATGGATTTTTAACAACTTCAAATATATCTTGAAGCTGTAATATCTCTATCAATTTCAAGAGTTGTTTATCCATTTTTTACAAGACACGTTGTAGTTTTGAGTAGGTGACCAAAAACTCAATTTTTTTAAATACCTACCTAATATTTTTTACTAGTTTTATTTCTACCTTTAAAATATTTGAATTCTTTACTTTTTACTATTCCCTATGCAAAAGTTTAAACCAGCTCCGAGTCTGTTCAATTCAATTCAACCTATAAGCAGAGGGAAAAAATTCGATAAAGAAAACCCACGCACACATTTCAAAAAAACATAAAAACCAAACGCAAACAACGAATACAATATTACGTAAGTGAATACAGGGGAGGTTATAAGAGGCTGCGCGACAAAAGAAAGACAAACCTGCTATGTGGGTAGTTTGACGCCCTTGGCGTGACAATAGAAAAATTCAAACCTAAAATTATCCCTAACATTTAAATTTGCGTGGTTTTCACAATACCCATCACTTATTTGCACAGCATAAATCATACAAAACTGAAGAATTGTTAATTAACAGCACCTCTGCTGTAAATCTCTGAAGATGAGATCTAGCGTATAGGTAGTTGAATTTCGAGATCATTTAGCAATTGTGACAATTGTGTCCTCTTCGACAGCTAGGATGTTAGCAACAAGGCCGACATGCTTAGAAAATTGTTAGTACAAAAGCCGCATTGAGATACATTCAATGAAATCACCAGGTAAAGTTGCCATGGAATGAAACTACACAGAACTTGAGTCAATAATCAAATCTATATCAAGGAAATCGACACGTGCACAGGAAATTTGCAATAATGTAAGGGTTGTAAACTCCAAAGTGCACACGAACAAGTAAGGAGTAAATTAAAAACCATTCTAAAGGAATAGAATACTGGAAAAACACTCCTGGTCAAGCAGGTTAACATACTACGGAATAAAAAGACCTTCAGAAAATGTGACTTGAAGCAGGTCCAATTTGCAGGAGTTGTGAGGAAGAGAAAGAAATACGGTAGGTACTCCATACACTGTTACCACAGCAAGGCATACAATTTAAAACCCAGGTTCTTTGGGGGAAAACAAATTAGAAAATACCTACCTCGGGAAAATCCTAGACCTTTTTGGATACAGATATGACAGGATGAATTTAAAATTGGAGGCTTCGTGAAAATATTTGAATTAATCAGGTTGGTAACAATGTGGTTCCATTTTAAGGTAGTTCCTCCGCGGAACGATTTATGTTAGAATTTGTTCAAACTTGGCGTATACGTTATTAAATATACGTTATCCGTGGAGTTTAAATTAGGTTTACCGTCCCTAAGTCGAGATATTTACACTTAAAATTGGCGTAATTGACATAAACCTATATACAAAAAAACACCGCCCACGTAACACATATGTTTCAAAGGCGTCCCAAAGACATTCTAAGGACTTCTATATGTCCACATAAGTCCCCAGGACATCCGAACGACATTCTGAGAACTTCTAAATGTCCGCATAAGTCCACAGGACATACCTTGCAGATCTCGTGTTATGTGAGTAATGACACATTTTTAATTGTACTGTCAAAACTGAATGTCAGAATCTAATAAAAAACTAAAGAATGCTGGAGAGGGATTATACGAATATTGTGAAAAAATTTGAGAATTGGTTATCGTCTACTTTGAAGATATAGGCTTGAGAAACATGACGTTTTTGGTATTATTAGATATGTTTAGGCAAGCGAATGATTGTATACGCAATCTGTTCCATGCCAACGCGGACAGTCCGAACAAAAAGTGTACTTCCACTGGCGTGACAAAAATGGTTAATAATAGAAGTTACTATGGTTACATGGGACGAAACTTTTGGTTGAGATTGTCACGGAGGAACTACCTTAACACTTTCGCTGCGATTTTTTACGACTGGTTATACCCCCGGAGCGGCAATAATTGAAGGCTCCTGCATATTTTCCCATCTTAATGACAAATATAAAAAAAAACGAAAACGGCGAGTAAAAATTAAAATTACAAGTCCTTTCGTAGACGCTGACCAAAAAACGTGCAGTTACAATCAGTGCTAAGTTCATACAGTCGATTTGAATAGCAATACTTTGGTGGCTCCTATCGGAGCCGTGAGCACATAGGTAAAGACGGGCGTGTCTCCATGGGCGCCGCTACTAAAGGGCAAGGGGGGGCCCGGGCCCCTCCCTGGAATTTCATAAATCGTGTAAATCCATTTTAGAAAATGTTAAAAGCTCACAATATAATCACGTTTGGAGTATAATGTTCTATTCCATCGGTGACTCTGCATAGCCTATTGATTTATACTAATTTAAAAATAGGTAAAAATTTTCAAGTATTCTAATTTCTACTTGAAAAAATGTAAGGGCCCCCCCTAACAAATTTTCTTCCGGCGCCCCTGCGTGTCTCCGATCGGAGCCACGCGCAGCGAAAGTGTTAATGCATGTTATTCTTGCCGCTTTTACATATTCATTGATCTAGTTCTAGTAAGTGTAGGGTAGGTATTTAAATTCTGATTTTAGTTATACAGGGTTGGGATAAAGTATGGAAAAAAACGAGAAGGACGATATTTATGAAATTTTGCAGGCAAGTTCAATGACGCATAACTCATCTGATGCCATATTTTTTGTTACTATTTATTTCTGTCAATTAGTTTGGCAACAGTTAGGTACCTCTACTAGAAAGTAAATAATAAATTCACCTATTCTTTAATTGTAAAGTGATTTATTTCTCTTTCTTACAAATTACTTCCACTAAACTTAGTATGTACGGATTCGGAAAAACAAGATCTATTAAAATGTGCAAAATTATACGGAGTGTCCCATTTAAATTAAAAAGGTTGAGGGTATTTCCGGTGAAACCGGAAGTACAGTAGTAACAAAAAATATGGCAAAATTTCATAAATATCGTCCTTCTCGTTTTAAATGATGATTAAAGTGACGATTAAAAAACAGACAGCAAAGCCCACTATGGAAAAATTGAATAGAAATATCAAAGCCTACTACGGCGAGATCTTAATTTTGTTGTTTTTTATTATTTATGTTGACCAAACATAAACATGTTATACATGGTTGAGAGCATTTCAAATGAGGATTTTGATAAAGTAAAAATCCAATATGGTGCCCATAAGAAAAATGAAAGTTGACTTTGGCCGTACGCAACTTAGTAGGCCTAGAAATTTGTTGATGCCATTTTTAAAATTGCCTTATCCTCTTACCTATATTCTGAGAATTTCATGACCTTAACTTCAATAATAAAGAAAATATTGCGGTTTTTCGAAAATGCTACTTTTTGATTTTCACCCTGTATCTACGTAAATAATCGTGATATGGGTAATCTGATTATGCCACCGATTTTTTCTTTTAAAAAGAGCTCATAAGTACCTTATTAGTGTTTTGCTAACTCTTATGGTTATTGCTGTACCCCATGAAATCATCGAATTTGGCCCACCCAGTACACAGCGCCGATTTATACATTACGCACATTACGCATACGTAGGGCTCGGACAAATCTAAAGTTTTAAGTTTATTAATTATAGGTAGATATTATAGGTATAGCACAATCAATGCATTCAATATTAAGAAATTAAAGTGTATTTATTTCACTCACGACTTCCCTTCAGAATAAATACTGTAAGATACAACAATCTTAAACAACAGGAAAGTTAAAATGTCTAAAGCAGGTATAAGAAGAATAAACACCCTTTAACACTGGATACGAATTGTTAAACCTCCAATCGTAATACCCACATTAGAGGATGGATCCTTTCCAAACACCCTTTAACACGTTTGAGACTAAAATTTATTACTGGTCATATATTTTAAAAGAGTTTATTGTAAGTAACCTTTGTACTTAATTATGCCAACACAAGGGGGGTTTGTGAATCAGGGGTGTAACTAGCACCCCACGGAACCCGGGCCTGTGATCTATGGAACCCGGATGTTACGGCACTAATATTTGTATTTTCGTAAACATTCCTCTTAACTTGCTGAAAACGAATTTAAAAAAGACAGATGCGCCGTATTGTATTGCATAAGCTTCTTGAGAATTCATACTTGCCGTTTTCATCTTATGAAGCTATTTAAAATATATTAGTCTGAATGATTCTCATTTTTATCGTCTCAAAAGCAACGGATTTCGAAGTTTTGCTATGCATGCAAATTGGTGTGAGGGTGGGTGGTGATGGTGGAGGGCCCAATGTTACTTAGTGCGTACTACTAAATGACATGAAAACCGGCACTGGTTGTACACCCTGTACATACCTACCTATAATTATTACAGGCTGTGTAAATGTTGTAGACAGAATTTGAGATCTATACGTTTTTAGACTTGAAATACTGAAATAATGATAAAAAATATTGTAACGTTGAATAAATTTACCTCTTCAATCAACGATTGTAATTTATCTATCGTACGGATGTTATGTTATAACGTTATAAGCAATAAAATTTCATAATGATCATATTAAGAGAAGACGAAGAAGGGGGAATGTAAGTTGAAGTAATAATAAAAAATTGTTTTATAATTTTGTCTTTCGTAGGAATTGTCTCCACTCTATGAACAATCTTTCTATATTTCAACGGTACTTTGACCAAGACCAAAAGCTTTTCGACAAAATAGACGGTGGGGTTTTATGTCGAATCCTTGAGGTGCAGATGACCGTGTGCGTCTACTTACATGAACCGCATGGTCTATAGCTATACCACTTTCAGACTTTTTGTTTTCCTCATTAAGATATGTACTTGTAGATCTTGTGTAATCTTTTCTGAAAGATTCATAAACCTTCAGTCTTTAAATTTCCTAAAGTTGGTTCTACTTAATCCATCTCCACGTAATTCATTAGAATTTTTAATGCCCTCGCCCCTCAGGCCCTTTCTCAACAATATATTTACTATACTTTCCAACTCCTACGTTTATATCTTGACCACAAAACACGCACCCCATTTTTTTTACCTCAGGATGTTTAGGTATAACAACTACCTATGTTTTTATAGTATTTGTGTCACGTTTAACTTTACACTGTGCAGTCTAACGCATGAAATTTATCGGGACAATTATTTTTATAACTGAAGTAGGTAACAGAAGGAACATTAGGCATCCATATTAAATATTTCAGTTTTTTATCTCGCATTTCCAGGTTATACGATTTTTTCCCCTAAAATGACTGGGCTATTACTAGAGCAATATAGTAGGTAGGTAAATGAAACAACAGGTATCTCAAAATTGAAATATTGAATTTTGAATTACCTTTATATAGATACTAAATCGAGTACCTCTCTACAAAACATTTTTCAATTTTTTATTATAGAGTAATATCGCAACGAATATCACGTCAATATAATATTGAAATCCAATTTTATACCTACTTCAAAGATAAGCAAATAAGCAAATCGATTTAATTTGTAAATGCGTTTTGAATTAGTTTTCCAAAAAAAAATTCATTTTAATTTGAAATTCTAGATTCAAAGTGAGCAACAAAAAATAATATTAAATTTATTTCCCCTGTACTTTTAAACAATGCCGGTTTGAAAGAGGCAAATATCTCGGTGTGGCAGCGAGACAAATATTGACAAAGGGATTCGAAGTGTGCCCACAAAGCAATATTACGTCGTCATAAATTGTTTATAGTCGAGTTGAAAGGCGAAATTACTTTGTATACCCTTTGTATTCTACACAAGAGTTCATTCTAGTTTGAGGATGCGAGTAAGCCATTGTAAAAAGTTTTCCTCTACAGATTCCACATCTATGAAATAGCACCACATTACTTTATAAGTACTTATAAAACTACGTCTTTAGAATTCGTACATAAATATTCATTCAATTGAAAAATAAACTCACGTAAGTCATTTCAGCAAAATGTGTTCCTTTGTAATCCATGTTTTTTGTATTTCTGCGTATTAGAGTGGGCGAAATAAATGAAATAATACTATGTTTGATGTTTCTAAAACATAATGTGGTTATCCTCGACATTTAAAATTTAATTATTTCATAGCACAGTCTAAAAAGTAATGAAACGTTCTATTCGTTTTATTCAAAGGTTAAGGTTATCTTAGCTAACATAGTTGGAAAAATACCCAAATAGTAATATCAAAAATTGCTTTTTGCAACAACTGTGCGCTTTGTCGTTTCAGTTGTATACCAAACGTTAATTCAGTTACGTTTCATTCCTAGTTTGCTACATCAATGGCTAATGGGATCATAGTGGTGGAAACCACTGAAGCAACTGAGATTTGGATCACTTATGTTGTATTTCTAGTAAACCAGTAAGTTACGAATAAAATAAGATAAATACGCATTAAAATAAAGCTGAAGTTAATCTTCAATCTTTTACTGAAACGTGTGATTTCGAATCTATCCTAACAGCATTTGATTTTATAGCAATGGTAGGTACAGTTACAATGAAAAATGTGCGTATCTTATTTATTGTAATAGTACCTAACAGATACATGTTTAGGGAAGGCAAAATTAATGGGTTTTATGGTTATTTTTTTATTTTATTTATTTTAAGCGATTGAAGAATTTTGCGTTTCACGGTTAATCAAGTTAGTTTTTCTACCGAATGACCCACAAATGAGCAAGACAGAGACCGAATAACCCGACACACACATACAGTTTTTCCTCAAGGCAAAACTGCGCAGTCTAAGCCTTGAGTATTTCCTTCAAATGAGGCTGCCCCGCACACGGACTGAGATTTAACGTCAGTTCGTGACTCGTAGAGCAATGGCATCTACCGACGCTTGATAATACTCAAATACTGCGATTGCTGGTTATCTACACGTCCTAGTTGGAAGCTGGGCGAACTGGAATAACTCAATGGACTGTCCTGACCACGAGATATAGTTGTTGGGGTTGAAGATTAGTGTCTACACGGTAGTCTGGACGAATTCACGTTGATTTTGTACAGATGCAGCCTCCTTAACAAGCTAATGCGTCATGGTTAAGTGGCCTATTTTGGAAGCCTTCGTAATTTTATAGCGATGACTTTTCCAATAATGTCACACCGTCAAAATACATCATTTACGATACTCAACTGAATGTCGTAATGTTGAACTTTAATAATATACGAATAGTAGATAAACACGTTTAGTATACTTTGTTCAGAGCTGGGACAGGAAAACCAGAAGATCTGAAGATATACAGTATCACCAAAGAGAATATACTCTTTGGTATCACTTTTAATTTCCAATTTTCCTTCATGCTATACTAAGTAAAATTAAAAAACAAAAACAACATCTATCTACGGATGTGAATTTTTTTAATCTACCAAAAAGTTAAAATAGCTTTTTTGTCTAAAATAGGTAATTAGGGAAGCAAATACCGAATATTAAGATTTTTATACATTGAAATCCCTCATTCTACACTCTATATTACATACATTTAAGTATGCACTCTGTCTTAAACCTTACGATACCACCACACACGCTGAGTTTGGCCTGTACAGGCGCGCTTGCGCTTTTTTTTTTTTGCAGTTATTCACAATGGTTTTTCGAATAGGATTTTGTGGACTGTACAGTCCACCGGCGGCCTCAAGGTCTTCACCACACACGTTGAAGAAAATCTCAAGGTTTGGACTGCGCAGTCCGCCGCCTTGAGGAAAAACTGTATGTGTGTGGCAAGCGCGCCTGTACCCGACAGTAATTCCCTTTCTGTCGGTTCGGCTTTAAGTTAAGCGTAAGCGTTCCAGGTTGCTTATATTTCAGTGGTTGGGAATGGAAATATCTATTATGTATAGGTATGATTTTTTGTGTTTTATCTATAAGTGTTATATCTGGCCTATTTTTATATACAGTTTTATCTGTGAGTAGTGTTCTATCCTAATATAGCTTGTGTGTAGTGTTTAGTGTTTTCAAGTACAACTTGCAGTGCATATTTGTAGTAGGTATATTATCAGTATGTTTTGTGTATTGTCTTAGTTACCTACCTGATCGTGTCTGTGTTTGCGTATTTTTTTGTGCTAGATGTAATGTATTTTATGGTTTCTAGTGTTTGCGAACATTGCCTACAACAAGGATCATGCGTAAAATGTCCTATCTTTAATTACATGTGTTTTCTGTAATTTCATGTGTAAATGACTTTGTCTTGTTTTGGAAAACATGAAACGTTCTGACTGGGAAAAATCACATTTGGTTAAACAAGCATACGTTGCTGTAGAATCATTATGTTTATGTGCACCATTTATGGAATTGTTTCGTGTGTAATATTTTTTATGCACGACTTTAAGTTCTTGCTCAACAATGAAGTAGTGGAAGACTCTTCATTATTATTGCAACTAGGTTGTAATTGGTTAGGGGACTCTCACGTCACTGCTCGATGCATCGGTTTCATTGTTTGTAACTATGCTGTATTCTAATGCAATCTATCTCAAATTGAGAGGTAAGTTGTGAGCAACGATATAATTTTGTGTCACGGACGCCGATAAAGTTCTTTGCCAGGAAAGCACTGTGAAAAGGACTAACTCAAAATCGGAAAGTACCAAATCACATCTTTCTCAGTCGCAAGAATAGGTTTAGGGAAAACAAAAATGTTCGAAGTCAAGGCGAAGTTCCAAAGGGGAAACATTCAATAAGTTCACAACCATTATACATTGAGAAAGTGTTGAAAAATTAGCCACATTTCTAAAAGAAACAGGTTTCGATTGCCTGTAGCGTGGAATTTTAAGTATATTGCCTTTTCTTTTAAATATTGTGACTAATGATGAAAGTTGAATTGCACATGCGCTCAATTACTTAGAAAAATTAATGGATAATTTTGGAGGTAAAGAATAAATCTTTCATTCCTTTTTTAATTTCTTAAATATCTCTTCTACCTATTTTCGAGTTATGGGAATGCATTAGATTTCGGCCACGCCTCGTACATTTAATATTCGACGCCTTCCTGGAAGACTTATTTACTTAAATACTTCTATGGAGTAATTACAAAACAAAACGTCAATTCGCAGCATTTTTGTCACATAAACGTATCAAATTGACACATAATTAACATTAAGATTACACATTGTCTGCGTAAAAGTCTGTACCATATAGTGGAGTTTTCTTTGACAACTGTCAAAACTAACATTTCTCTTAAACATCGAAAAAATTAAAAATCGTAATAACCGAATAAATTTGATAAGTAGGTATAAAGGTGCACAAGTTACTCTTCCAATACTTAATTTCCAAAATTTCTTCAAGTAGATTCATTTTTTTGCACTCTTAAAAGATGTTAGTTTTATCAAATGCCATGTAAGGTTATTCAAATTTTTCCGAAGTTAATCAATAAAAAAAGTTACCATTTTGTGCAGATCCTTCCGCTGAAACTGCGTAATATCCTGGAGCACTATGTAAAAACTTGAAGGATTATAAAAATGATTGAAAATCACATCTTACATTCATATAATTTTCCAGTTTCCAGTCATTTCTAATTACGAAAAGCTGACTGAAAGTAGTTATTTTAAACTTACCATAGAGGAAAGCAAACTTTGCCCTGCGAAATTTGCTATTTGAAAGAATTGGTCATAAAAAGAACTCAGAAAATGGTCTGGAACTGTATTGCTAAGCAAGTGTTCCATCTGCTTGCAATAATGAATGAACAGACAAAGAAAATGATTTTTTCCAGAATATGGGAATAGTGTAGCTAAGCGTTACTGAAAACGTTTTAGAATTGGTTAAAGACCTTCCCATTAGAAGATATCATCATTTGCTTTATTAATATAACAAATAACAAATAAACCAAAATATCATCTACACCTAATGATAATTAACCCAGAACCTCTCTAAATTATATTTTCTTATACCTGCTACCTACCTCATATTTTAAAATGTAGGTATTTTGAAATGTGGATTTTATGCAGGTTTTCACTTGGACATTTTTTTGTATTTCATTCTTAAACGCCCGAAATTTTGTACTACTAGATTTTACGTTCTGCATAAATTAATTAGGTACCTAATATCTTCCTATTTGCGAGTGAAGGTATTAATTAATTAATTGTTCGTGACACTATCTATAAAATTACACTGACCAAAAACTATACATAAGAAATCAAAGTAAGCGGATTGACATCAAAATTATGGATTTGTAACTTATATCGCAGGAATTATCAATCTAGACATACATGTAAGATACTGCAGTCCAACATCTAAATTGAATACATCGTACCTAAAGGTCGCGTCGAAAATTCCTTTAATGTTTATCACTTATCAGATGAGATTTGTCGATAAATCACTCCGTCACAATCTAAACGAGAACGATTATTGGATTTAGGGTTCGAAGAACTGAGGGTTTAGAAGTGGGTTTCTGTAGTCCCCTTCAGGGGTGTACGGGAGTACCTTGTAATTCAATATTACGCTCCGCCCTTAAGGTTATACGTTACCCTGGTGACGAGGATGCAGTATTTTCCCATGTCAATGGCGGACCCGGGCGGGGTTTTCGACTGCAAATTCCTTCCAAAACTAAACGCTCATGAGCAAATCAGTTCTATACAAGTTTTAGATCGTATTATTATTACACTTTAGGTGAAGTTACCTATATAAATGTTGGTGATAGCCTATCTAAAGTCGAATAAAAAAAAACATTAGGATTAATTTATTAGATATTAATTAAGTTTCCTTTTATATTTGAGTGTACGATTCGGTGCCACGTTGCACTTTTTTAGAACAGGTTTCCTTCCGCAATATATAATTTAAGCATGGCCGTGTTTCCGTCGTCAAACCGATGTTGACTCCATCTCATTCTCTGTAATAATAAGATTTACTCTCGGCGCTCAATATTCTCAAACGAAATATGTATTTATATGGGTGTTGGGTGCGCGTTGTTTGAAGAAACGCGAATAACAACGATAGAAGGGAATTTTCCTTGATATAGAATGCAAATAAAAGATCTAAAGCGTCTTAGAATGTGTGTTGATGTTGATATGAACATGTGAGTTATGAAAAGCTTTATATGCATTTTATACATTTTTTATGGAAAATCATTTTCTCATTTTCATGAGTGGATTTGAAAACCGTTTCTCGTAGGAACTATTATTACAGTGAAATATCTATTAATTTTCTGTTTCCTCTTGGTTTATTGCGTAAATACCAAATAGCCTAAATTTTGGTACACTTTTAGCACCTTTCATTTATTACGTTCATAGTGTGTGATAAAGCGATGAAAATAAAGCACAAACCACAGAACTTTCCGTATCACGCTGATACAATTTGCACTAATGATGATTCAAAGCACAGAACCATAGCAATCTTTTCTATTTAATTTTCAGCGCAAGCTCGAATATCCACAGTTGGTGTAACATCGTTGTTAAAATATTTCTCGGTTTTACAGGAAATTCTCTTAGCTCGGCGTTGTTAGAAATACCTATAAAGCAAATATGGCAGAAGTAGATACAGCACCTCTTTCGATAATTGTGCACGTTTTTTTTGAGAAGAGCCGCGCTTCCGTCACTGTTTAAATTGTTGTTTTGCTTAGTACTTTGTAATACTACCATATGAGTACCTATACCTAAGTTTCAGATGTTCTAAACAGTCACGAAAATTTTGCATTAATTAGTAATTATAATTAGTTCTCGTATCAGTAGCCTAGCTACATATTCAGCGACCTGGAGCAAATAAGATCTGTGCGGCTTCATTTTTTCTCACAAATGTTCCAACAATACTAGATTTTTTAGTCTTTATTTTTTAATTTCAATTTTAAACACTTATAAACAATTTATTGATTTAAAATTTTTAAATACCTATATGACATATTCACAATTTGGGCTTATTGCAAATGCAAAAGTTTCAATCACCTTTTTCGTGAAAACGAAGGAATTGCAACTTTGTATAGATGTTTTTTTAAACCGCTTATCGCCGCGTTTATTTATATTTTTTTCAAACCAAAGTGCAATTTCAAAGTTGAAAGTGGATACAAAACACGATTACGTCGTAGAGCACCGTCAAAAAACTAATAGATAGTAGAGGTATGGCTTGTCTCAATTTACATCGTCTTGAAACTTATCTCATAAAAGGATTTATTTTCAAATCTGCATTGTTAGTAGATAAACACGTTGTAAATGTCCACCTGCCCACTCAGGGTTGGGTTAGGTATGCGTCACCCAGTGCTATAACAATTCAAATTAATAATTACTAATTAGTATCAGTCGTTAAGAATCCTTGTTGTTGTAAGTATAATACGAGTAATTTCTATATCGTATAATTTACTTTAAAACTCGTAAATTATTTAAAATAAAACGGATGCCTTGAAAAGAAATTGCTATATTAATATTTTTACCTTAGTCCGCCTCTGATGCCCTGTCATAAAATACCGAGTGGCCCCCTTTGTTATGTCAATCAGGTAGGCATTTACAACGTGTTTATGAGTTTATCTACTAACAATGCAGATTTGAAAATAAATCCTTTTATGAGATAAGTTTCAAGACGATATAAATTGAGACAAACCATACCTACAATTACAACACATTTCAGCTTTTAAGCAGTCGAACAGCGCACACAATATTCATTATGTATTGTCAAATTGTGTGCATATACAGACTGTTCAACGAAAAGCGCCCAGGAGAATAGCGACTTCAGTGGTGTTATAACTCTAACAAACCATATATATTATTAAATGGGACGGTCTTTGCTACAATTTGATGAAAAAAAAAATATTTTACGCGCAGTCATTCGTTTGTTGTGACGTAATCCACATTTTTTTTAAATTGCACGATCTAATTTTTTTTGTCTATTTTTGTAGAGAATTTTACGTACTTTTCATCTATCTAAACATTTATTACGATTTTTTTATTTTTTATTTTTTTTTTTTATTTTTTTTTTAATTTGTCAGTTCAACCTTAGAAGTGTTATACATGACCTTTTTGGTGTAAAATAATTAGGCTACATAATATTTACATTACTGTGTTGCCATTTTAGGAAATTTTTGAGAAAAATGTAAGAAACTATTATGTGTAATAATTTTGTTTCTATAACAGTGTTGATGTAACGGTGTACTAGATCGAATTAGTTTATTACATTTTTCTCAAAAATTTCTTAAAATGGCAACACATTAATGTAAATATTATGTAGCCTAATTATTTTACACCAAAAATGTCATGTATAACATTTCTAAGGTTGAACTGACAAATTTAAAAGAAAAAGAAAAAAAAATAAAAAAAATAAAAAAAAAATTAAAAAATCATAATAAATTAGGTGATTAGCGAAGGTTATTTTTGCCAAATAATTTTCCATTGTTAGATATTATTTATTAAAACATATAGAAAATTGTAGTATTGAAAGATGATGACGACGTTTCACCATTTGAAATGGCTTTTTCAAGTCAATTTTGTGTAATATAATTTGTCTTTTAATAAAATTATGAATTAAATTACAATACATATAAACGTGTTAATTTTACGTTTGTATAGTGTGCTAAACGTAATTAACGTAAAATTAACACGTTTATATGTATTGTAATTTAATTCATAATTTTATTAAAAGACAAATTATATTACACAAAATTGACTTGAAAAAGCCATTTCAAATGGTGAAACGTCGTCATCATCTTTCAATACTACAATTTTCTATATGTTTTAATAAATAATATCTAACAATGGAAAATTATTTGGCAAAAATAACCTTCGCTAATCACCTAATATAAAGAGAATTTGCCGTAAATTATACATCATTAATCATAATAAATGTTTAGATAAATGAAAAGTACGTAAAATTCTCTACAAAAATAGACAAAAAAAATTAGATCGTGCAATTTAAAAAAATTGTCGATTACGTCACAACAAACGAATGACTGCATGTAAAAGATTTTTTTTTCATCAAATTGTAGCAAAGACCATCCCATTTAATAATATGTAGGGTTTGTTAGAGTTATAACACCACTGAAGTCGCTATACTCCTGGGCGCTTTTCGTTGAACAGTCTGTATTTATCGCCTGATAAAACTATTTAGTAAAATAACACTATAATAAGCTGTTTTAAAATTCGCGCTCCCCGACTCGTGCGTCCTCAAAATTCGTGCGCTCGGAGCAGTTTGCTCCAACTGTCCCATGTTTCGTATCATCCTCCTTACGAATAGGTAATTTACTTATAGACAATACTTTTCCATAATTACTGTGTGTCATACGCACAGTTTTTTTATAGATGCTCCAACGTCAATTTAACAAAGTAGCAGATAATTTCTGGTGGTTAGATCTGAGATTTCATCAGATTATACGATTACTAATGATGAAAAAGTTCCAATCTGAAACCACCGACAAATGGCAATGGCAATATGTCATTTAAAAAGCTGTCAAGACGCAACGATTTGTATCATGATACAGTTATTAATTGTATCATGCATTTGTATAGAGTTTCACGGTATAAATGGAGTCTTGCATATGGATAAGGATAAGGAATGGTAAAACACTCGGCCACACACTATACTTTGAAAAATTTGTTCCTCCACTCTCTTTTCGAATCAATGATCTGACGGCGCAGGACAACTGGGCGGCGTCAACTGGGCGCCGACAACTGGGCAGCGTCAACTGGGCGCCGACAACTGGGCAGCGTCAACTGGGCGCCGACAACTGGGCGACGACAACTGGGCGGCGTCAACTGGGCGCCGACAACTGGGCGTCGTTGCCAGTCAATCTAACCGCGCTAATACTCATTGTGTTCAAAAGCAACTATTTATTTGAAGTACATATATATACATTATATATAAGAATATACATTATTATAATTAAGCACTTTGATTACTGAATTATTATAATATAAGCACAGAGCTAGTCACTGCATACCGGCATTGTAACTGATGCCTCGAAGATAATCGATCTTGTTCAAGGGATCATAAGTTTCTGCAAGATGCTTGATTCTCTCGTCAGCTAGAACATACCCATTACGCTTTCTGGTTGGAAGATGTCCAGCTATCATGTCTTCAAAATCTTTGTCTCTGCTCTTCTGAACAAGCCGCATTCCATCGATAAGAATCCACAGCGATGGGTGATCCATGCTCAATTCGGACTGCAGGCGACGATGTGCGGCTTCCGCCCTGTTATTGGTTCGAGGGGAATCGGAGAGGACTCGCTCGTAGACATTCCACATTTCCATAGGAAAAAGCGGTTGACGCCTTATTCCACGTCTATCGAGGCGGCCCAGGTAAGTGTCCTCGAACCAATCGAGGATTGGCTGGAGGTCGACAGGAATACTGGCGGTGACTTCGTCGAATCCGTCGTTCATGTCCGCAGGAGGTAAAAACGCAAGAGCAAAAATCAGACGAGCTTGTGTGTTAAACTGCCCATCGTTCTTGTATCTGCCCAAAAGACCGTGCATCCCGAGATTCTTCTTGAAGTTCTTCGCCAGGTGAAACAAGCAACCATCTAAGCGAGCCAAGGGGTAAGCTGCTTCTAGCGATTGCTTCAAAGCAATTTCATAGTCAAGAGAGATTGCGTCCGGGAGAAATTGCGGCCATTTCGATGAGATTAAGGTCCACATTCTTCGATAGGTATCGCGGGACTTGTCTGTGAGCAACACATGGAGAACGGGAAACACGAACCCCTGCCGCTGGGCCAGAATGACCAGAATTTGTGAGAACAGAGGCGGAGCTTGTCGAAAAGTTCCATCGACGTAAATTTTTTTCATCTGCGCCGCCCAGGACATGTTCCCTTCTCTTCCAAAGACAAGAATCCGCTTCGAATGGTCTTCTTCGGGCTCCAAATCTTTTGAGTCTATCAAAAGAAACCTTTCAGTGACATCTAAAAAAAGCAAATCAGGAGTCTGTGAGGTGTGGTCTAATCCCGTTACCTTCGCTCACGTGGTATACTTTATAGGCTTCAGGGATGTCGAGATTTGCCAGATCCGTGGGGTTTGGAAGACGCATATGAAGCCGGCCTCGCTGTCTCTGCACTGTTTTCGTAAGTGCCGCTTTTCTTGGAAGCGCAGCAAGTACTTCGCGAGGAACACCTTCGATAACATGGCTGATTATCTGAGCAGGGTTTTCCGCCGTTTCCTGGGCGCGATTCTTGAGATCAGTGACAATCTTGGCTGCACTGCAATGAGCGGGCGATTCATCGTGGTTGTGGGAGTGAGTCATCTGAACGACCTGAAATCCAGCACAATTATTGGAGTCCTAGGAAAGATGTCAATTACCGCATGTCTAACATCGTTCACATGAATCCTGGCTCGGCATTTATCCCATTTCCGCTCACAGCGCCAAAAGCTGATATGAGGGTCACGCTTGCTCTGCGCGTCGTAGACGTACAAACATCCATTGTGCTGAAACTTGTTTCGATTTCGCTGACTGCGCGGTTGCGTATCGAGAGCTTCTTCGTCCATGTCCAGACTGAAATTCTAAGTACTTTAGATGTTTCCAATTGTAAGAACAGTCATTTACCTGACCACAGTGGCGGATTTCCCATAAGGCCCACTAGGCCCGGGCCTAGGGCGGCCAGATATTAGGGGCGGCCAATAGTGGGCAAAAAATACACCGATGAATGAGAATGAATGATAACAAGAAACGACCCGAAGAAAATAAAACATTGTGTGCAAAAAACGCTCACTAGTTCGGCGTGCAGTGCTGCACTGTAAACAAAGAATAATCTTCTGTCGGAATCAGATTCCTGATACGTGTACTGCTTGCTAGTATGTAATACTATACTAGCGTTTTAATTTGATAAACGTTCCGCTTCCGGCGATTCGGCATTGTCACTTTCTTAGTTTTACAAGGTATTCGAAATTCGAATCGCTATCACTTGAATAATTGGATTTTTAAAATAGTTTTATGAATTTATACCTACGCGCGCTGCCACCTTGTACTACTAATCAGAGTCAGTAGATTAACAGAGTACCGCAACCTCCGCCATTTTTAGTCCTTTCCGCGCTTCACTCACTACACGCTCAGTAACGTAGATGATATTTTGACTAAATTTTTCGGAATATAATAAAACAAATTCACTTAACGGCACAACAACACGGCATTTCATTAAAAATTACGCACTTCGTAAGCATATTTTATGTATATGGACTAAACATGGCCGCCAGGGCGGCATTTGTCGCGTCAAAGGCTTGCGGTACTCTATTAATCTACTGACTCTGGTACTAATTGTTGATTCTGACTGATTGTGTATTTCATGCGTTCCTAGTCTGAATTTTACGTGCGTTTTTAGTTTTGTTTTTTGAGTTGATTGATAAGTAATTGAAGAGTGCTATGTCAACAGCAGAATGTTGTTTGTATATTTGTAGTTTTCCGTTTTCGTTGAAATATGTTTTGTTTTGTTTTATTAGGTAAGTAGTAAGTAAGTACTATACTGAGTATACGTGTTCATTTTGTATAAATAAAATTTGTATTCTTAAAAATTATATTGGGTTGGGAGTGTTGGGACTTAGGGAGCAATTTTAAATAAAATGATGGAAGCTGAGAAAGGGGCGGCTGGTACTACATGGCCTAGGGCGGCCAAGACTGGAAATCCGCCACTGCCTGACCAATTGAGATAATATGCGTAGATAGAAGCTACAGCAAACAAACACAGCACTACACGAGTCAAGTAACTGAAATTATTAGTGATAAGCGGACAAGTTTGGAACTGAACAGAGTTTTTATAGATACGGATACATCACCAGAAACTGCAGTGTTGACATCTCTGTCTACCACTATACTACTACCATTGACCGCGTCGTGCAAGATGTGTAGAAAATTATGGATAGCCATAAATTTAATGTGATAGAAATAAGAAACAAGAATTGGGACCATTCAAACAATATTTTTGCATAGCAAAAGCAGAGTTCATTTCTTTTGTAGAAACCTGACTTCATACCGTCAATAAATTGCTATGCTATAAAGCCCTTTTGGGCAGTATTGGAATTGCGTGTTGAAGGCATGATATGCCTAATTTTTTCCAAGAGGGCACCCATATGTGGCTGAGGGCAATTTGACATGGTGGAGAGGGGGGGTGCTTGCCATTTAAAAATGAAGTTTAGCTGCAGAGGTAAAGGTCGCAACACCTTTCAATAAAATATTATTGCACTAACCAAAATTCCTTTTTGACAAAACAATTACAATATTGTTTAGAAATCCAAAATCATATGTTAATAAAAAATCACAATTCCACAGAATCCTATTTACAACATTTAGTTAGCAACATAAAGAATTTATTAATATTGAATCAAAACAACACCGAAATTGCCTTTTTCTTAATTTGTTCTTTCTTTGCTGGTCCAGTTTTACTTTCGGTGGAGAACTTATTTCCAGCTTTAATCCATTCACGAACGTATGGAAGTAGATCCCCCTCAAGTAGCTCTGGTCCGTTAAGAGAAATAAACATCAGATCACTGACATGTTGTATCGAAAGCCGATTACGAAGCAATTGTTCTTATTAAGTTCATGAGTGAGAAGCCTCTTTCACATTCAGCGGTTGAAACTGCACGAGTTTCAACTTGGACAAGCATCTTTTCAAGCCTAGCATCTTTTAACTTCCGGCAGCTTTTCCAATCTCGATATTCATCTAAAAGCTTGGTGCATTGGTAAGTTGATTCAATTCTTGGAGACCAAACAAAATGAGTTCGTCATCGTTATCTGGCCAATACTCACGATATAATGGCTTGACAATACGATTCAGCTCGCTATCTGGAAAGCGGTTGCTAGCATTGTCGATTAGAGCTTGGTATAGCAGGAACAACAATTCAAGTCGCTGTGATGTTGCTGAGCTCACAGAAACACCTTTGAATATCACTTCAACTTCTTCATCATCTTCTAGATAGTTATTAAATATTTTGCAATCTTTGTTGTAGTTTGGCCCTCCATCTTGTACTTTTTGAAAATATCCACAGTTTGCTTGATCCAACGTTTCACTATCGACAATTGTTACAGATTGTTTTTGAAGTTTCTCTGACAGATTGGAAAGTTCTTGTAAAGAATCTTTCATTAACACCAGGTTTCTCACAAATATTTCTGAAGCAAGCTTCTTGTGAAGACCACTAAATTTTGCCCGAACTGCCGACGTCAAATGAGTATCCATTGAGCAGTCCATGAAATGCTGCGCAAGAACAGGATAACATTTTCATACAGCATTGACAGTTCTCGCTGGAGATGCCACCCAACATATACTAAAGATCTGACCAACTTTCATAATTTGCTTTTCTAATTCTTCGGTCGTTTCTTCAAGTTGTTGGCGAAATTTTGGTGACATCGAGTATACATTATGAATTTCTGATGTAAATATTTCAAAGTGATTTGTTGCAGTCACAGATTTAAGAGCATCACTAGTACCAAGTTCCAAGCGATGTGCAACAAAGTGAAACGCATTTATCAATGGAAATTCCTTTTTAATTCGAGTGGCAACTCCCACATGTCTTACAGTCATATTGGATGCCCCGTCAGTCGCAATTCCTGTCATGGTTTCTTTTAGAAGCTCTTTGTTGAGACCACATTGTTGGAGAGATTTCAACACATGTGTTTGTTATATGTTTTATTCTTGAAAAATAGTGGCAAATAGAAAATCGTCATTGGTTTCTGACTTGGAAAAAGGTTAATTAATATTTAGGAAAATTTGAGGGTAATGTAAACTTTAAGGTATGTTCAGGGTATGTCCAACTTAGAGCATACCCCAACTTTGGGGAAGGTGTGCCCCTGTGAGGGCAGGGCATGCCGGGCATACCCGAGCATTCCCGCAATTCCAACACTGCTTTTGGGCAGACGTTAATCCTGCCGACAAACGTACACAAACAGTGCTGGTAAAGAGAACTTTCGCGCCGCGTGCATTGACCTCACATCTCATTTCATCACAACGAAGGTACGTAAATCTGTAAAGTTGCAATTCTCAACCAGAACGCCTCAAATAAAGATGTTTCATCATTTTTTATATAAATTCGTGAGATTGAGTACAGTTATCGTGAGAGTGTGAGAATGGAATCGGAATCGTGAAATCCAGTGGCGTAGCTACATATTCAGCGCCCTGGAGCAATCTGTGCGCCTCTTTTTTTCTCACAAATGTTCCTACACAATACTACATTTTCTAGCTATTATTTTTTAATTTCAATTTTAAACATTATTTGATGACAATTGATTTAAAATGTTTAAATATATCACATTTTAGACCGCTTATCGCCGCGTTTACATTTTTTTCAAACCAAAGTGCATTTTCAAAGTTGAAAGTGGCTACAAAACACCATTACATCATAGAGCACCCTCGAAAAACTAATACTAGAGGTACAATTACAATACATTTCACCTTTTAAGCAGTCGCATAGCGCACACGGCACACGCACACAACATTCATTATGTATTGCCAAATTGTGTGCATATATTGATATTTAAAATTCAATGTTATCAATAGAAAATGTATATAAATTCAGCACTATTTAATAATATGTATATTCAAATTGTTAATAGGAACATATAATTCGTGGCAGCCTTGCGACTGAAAACTAAAGGGTTGTTGAACAGCAGAGGCATTGAGGCGGTATCCTGGAACGAAAGGCAACGAGAAACCGACTGGACTCAAAACAGGTGTTTTATGGTCCAGATTCGGCTCTTCCACTTGCGGTATCAACTGTAAACAACTTAATAACTCAAAACACCCAAGTCCAGCACAAGGATAGGTCGAACTTGATGTTAGATTGCCGGCATGCGAGTGAGGCCTTCAGAGGACCGTCTGACAGCCTGGTGCGTTTTTTCACAGAGCTATCAAGAAAGAACCTGCGGCTACTTGTGGGCATACTTTCTGGGCACTGTAAACTAAACAAGCACATGCACCGCATGGACTTGGTAGAATCACCATCCCGTAGACTCGTAGAGGATGTTGTATGGACGACGAGACGGCACACCACATACTTTGCGAGTGTCCCGCACTTGTCCAACTTAGACTATCCATGTTGAGGGTATCCTGGCCAGATATAGCTACGATTACAGCCGCTTCTCCTTCCAGCATCCTCAGGTACATCGCACGTGTGGGATGGGACGTTGGGGGGTCGGACAAAGGGTCCAAATGAGAAGCCTACGTACGCGTGAGGGATGTCCACCCTCCTGTGATAATCCTGAATCCAGTACTACGAAGGAAAGAATGGAGGAAGAAAAGACGGTCTGAGCCATCGATTATTTAAAATTTTCAAAAACCACCGCCCAGTTGGAACCGCTCAGTTGCCACCGCCCAGTTGTCGCCGTCCAGATGGCGCCGCCCACTTTG
Organism: Pyrocoelia pectoralis; assembly: GCA_036250285.1. Lineage (NCBI taxonomy): Eukaryota > Metazoa > Arthropoda > Insecta > Coleoptera > Lampyridae > Pyrocoelia > Pyrocoelia pectoralis. The sequence continues at coordinate 15,798,303 of CM070075.1, forward strand.
AACCGCCCAGATGCCACCGCCCAGTTGTCGCCGCCCAGTTGTCGCCGCCCAGTTGACGCCGCCCAGTTGTCATGGACCGTGATCTGATCTCTACCAATGGACTTCACAAAACTATTCTATGGATAGTTGGATTTTACAAGTTAATGTGGGCAATACTCTTCGAACATATAACAAAAGGAAGGAATATCCCTATAGTTTAGTAGATGGTACAATGTAACGGAAGTTACGCAGGCTTTACGTCACAGTGACGTAACAGTAAACCATTTGTGATTGGTCAAACGGGTGTAGCGTGCAGTTTGTCGATTTAAAATAACAAAATTACCAGTAGCGTAGAATTCATTATACGGTTAAGAACATAGAGAATGTGCAAAAAATTAGAAATATGCATACCAAATTAATTATGTTTAAAGGGCAATAAAATTTAAAAAAAAATTTATGCATTTTATTTTGTTTACAGCAGGCGCGTAAACATACAAATGTTGGATTTACGACCCTGCTTAACAGTACACCAATGACTCGATGGAATACGTCACAGTAGGTAGCCATATTGGTAAACCATTAATGTTACTCATTTTGCCATATACATGTTCCTTCCTTTTGTTATATGTTCGAAGGCAATACTCCTTTGAGCAGAATTTTAAATCTTTCATACGCATGTAGGTATAACAGGTACCTACCTAGAGTATAGAGTGTCTTGGTGGCAAAATTACGGTTATATAAATGAGCGACCTTTAAAGTTAGATAAAATGTCGGAGACTTTATGATGGAGAGTACTTATTTACATTTGCTGTAAGCCTTGTTTTTATAACTTGTTTATTCGTCAAAAATTCACTTTTTAGTAGTGTTGGAAAATTTTGAATTGAAGTATTCGAATGGTTATTTGATTATGCATTCGAATAATTTGATAATGCGAATAGTTCTAATAATTCGATGGAGTAGTAGTTCCAAAAGTTTGAAAAGCTCAAATGCATTTAAAATTGTTGGGGTGTAAGTTGAACTAAGTACAATTTTAACAAATTTTTTGGACCCATCAAAGTCTTTGTCATTTAATTTCCCGCAACGTTTTGAATTTATTTGAGAATGCTGGTGTAGGTATAATATTTTGGGAAAAGACATATACCTACGTGAACCTGAAAACGTAGAAACAGTATGTAGTATAGGTACCTTTGAAATAAGCTCCAGTAGATTCATTTCTGGTTATTTATGGTATACAAAATTACTGACATACGGAAGGTGATTTGATTATATGATACGATTTAGTTTCAAATTTTGTTCTATTTTTTAGCATTTTTTGTGCTACAATATGTTCACGTTCTACACTCTAAATAAATAGAATTCTTAGATTTTGTAGTTCTACATTTGATAATTTGTACTAATCATCGTTCCATACGGTCTTTTCTTGAGTGTAATAAAATAGGATTAATATGTAACAATTATATGATAATTGATAGTCCGAATAATTTAAATAATTCGGATAATTCAACCAATAATCAATTTTTCAGTGTAGATAGACTAAAGGCGATTTCATTTCTATATTGCATGAAATAATGTATCAGCTCAATTACGCGAAATCATTTCCTAAGGTACCTACTCCCATGGGCGCCGCTACTAAATTTCATTTCATTCTGGAATTTCATAAAACGCGTAAATCCATTTTAGAAAATGTTAAAATTTCACAATATAACCACTTTTGGAATATAATGTTCTATTCCATCGGTGACTCTGCGTAGCCTATTGAGTTACTAAATTTAAAAATAGGTAAAAATTTTCAAGCATTCTAATTTCTACTTGAAAAAATGTAAGGGCTCCCCCCTAACAAATTTTCTTCCGGCGGCGGCGCCCTGCCTACTCCCTTAATTCAAAAATATAATTGGTTGTAATTATTTCTATTTACCATATAGAGCAGTTTCATATACCAAAGCAGTTTATACTCTAGCATAGATCATGTACCTATACGAAAAATCGTATTTCTATAAATTGAATTCAAAGACATATGAATTTTTTTATCAAAGTGGATAAATGTTTTTTATGAAATTATATACTACATATAATGATAGTTCTAAGTTCATAATAAAAAAGTAATGAAATATACAAAGCTGAGTATTAAATTAGATCCGGTCGCGTCGCACGCATGGGACTGTAATGAGAAGAACCTACAAATTTAAGAATAGAAGAAATTTAATTTAGTACAATTTGCTTATAATTTATGATTCAATAGTCCGGGAAATAATTAGGTACCTACCTTAATGTGCGAAATTTGTAAATTGAAGTTTAATTAACTTTAACTATTCATAAAACCTATTATATCACCTACAAGAAACGACTACTTATAAGTGATAAATTCCTTCACCTTATGGTGTGGATACTTAACCCTTGAGCGGTCGCGTGGATGACTATTGTCATCCGCTGTTATTGTATTGCCTATAACATTCTTTCTAAGAAGAAAGGGGGGTTCAAGTTTTTAGTATTCCTTGTTTAGGGTTTTACGAATATAGTAGCAATATGTCAACCTTCAACGTGGTAAGTTGTACTATAATAAGACAATTGTGACAATTGTCATCCACGCGACTTACTGTAAATATGTACCTACTCTTTTATTCAAATGTTTGTTTATAGCAGTTTTAGTAATATTATTAGTTTTTGTATGACATTCCAATTAAATAAATAATATATCAAAATCTTTGAATAAATTAATTCGCCCTTTCCAGTAGATAATAGTTTTGAAATGGAGACTGCATGTAGGTACTTCTAGCGGCTATAAGGTACTTTATCTTATATATTATGCAGATATAACACTTTTTTAAGTTTACAATTATTTTACGTGTTTGTCTATCATTTAGTAAATTCATTAAATTACATCTTCTAACAGAAATATAATTGATAAATTCAAAAATAACTGATGGATGACCATTGTCATCCACGCGATCAATGGTGTTATTATTACCCACGCGACTGCTCAAGGGTTAATAAGAGGAGTAATCAATCATCAGAACAAATATCTATCTACACATATAAAAACAGTCAGTTTTCTAATAATTTGTTAGTACCTATGTATATACTATATAGGTACCTACGTTGGGTTGTGTTGTGTATATCTCTACACTGTATAATAGAAGTGTGACTGCGAAATTCGTGAAATTGTATGTGTTCAACAAAATTGCATTAAACAATTAAATTTAACTTAAAGTTTATTCCCGACCATTTGAATCTTGGCTTCTAATATATAGGGAGAATCGAGATTTATTTAATAGCTTCTGGTAAAAAACAAATGGTTCTCATCATAAAGACCTAGACATTTGCTATAGTTTGATAGAAATCAGTGACCGACACTATCAGTTTTTAATATCTACATATTTTTTGTGTCAAACCAGTCAAATGATCAGTATAATATCCAGCCTTAGAAGCAAGCGTGTTTTTAGAGCATTTTTAGATTAGTTATTTTTTAGATTTAGAGTATACACACGTTATATCGTGTTATACCTACTGGTTTGTAGGTGACATTGAAAATTTTAACCAAATGCTTCATTCATTCTTAAATAAGGCATGACGTCGAAGCGTCGCGCGCGCGCCTCGATATATTCTTATGAAGCTAAAATATATGCAAGTAAGTTTGATGTATTCGTTACATTTATATTTTTAATCCCTGCAACGTTACGCTTAGTGCTTTATTTATTTTTATATTTTCCCCATTACTGCTGCTTTGCCCTTCTGCTGTGAGTTTTAACATCTCAACATTGCCTGTGCAAATAAGAATAGGTATATCTAATATTTAAACATGTACTTTGAACGATTCTATCCGGAGTTAATTTTACAAAGGTACATAGTTATTATTTTTATATTCAAAGGTGCATCGTAAATGTTATCGAAGGCTAAGGGATAGCATTTTAGGAGGTTGAATGTAGATAAATATTGGAATACACCATGGGCGAAGTTAGGTGAACAGATCTGGGGGGGCTCAAGCCCCACTGATAATATGAGAAGAAGTATGTATATTATGTATAACGTATATAGTTTTTTAAGATGTTTAGGGGGGCTAAATTGAAGTTTGGGGGGGCTTAGCCCCCCCAAGCCCCCCCACCCCCCTAACTTCGCCCATGGAATACACAAGCCGAGCAAATAGAACATGCGGACGCGTTGAATTCGGTCCATGAATACTGTGCCATTAAAGGAATTATAAGAAAAAATTAATATTAAAGAATTAAATTAAAGAATTCCATCTTGTGTAAAACTCATCTTGAATTTTATTCCAATCCTCTTTGGATTGTGGTACCTACAACAAATATAGCAAATATAATATAATGTATACAGGGTGTCTCACGGTGACCGTCGGTTAGAAGTATATCAAGAACTGCAAAAGCTAGAAATGTGAAATTTTGCACATACGATATGGAGTGTTTAATCTATTAAATAAAAATATTTTCCAAACGGCAGCACTTCCGGAAATACCGGAAGTGAGCATCAACTTCTTTATTTTAAATACAAACCAGGCAATTTTTTTTCACATTCTGATGTGTTATAAAATGTTTAGTAAGTATGCTTAAAATAATCGGCGTATCAGTTTTGATTGTTCAGAAAAAAAATTTTTTTCACTGAAAAATGTCAAAATCGTGTTTAGGAAATAAAATTGAAAATCGAAAGTGGTAAAAGTTAGGGAAATGGGATTTTAGGTTCTCAATGTCAAAAGATTGAGACACAATTGTCTGTAATGGATAATAAAAAATTGGCCGCGGTTAAGTATCTCTTTGACGTTATTTCCAGACTTAAGAAAAACTTTAAAAAGTCTCTTTTTTTAAATGGAATGCCTATTTAATTATCAGCCCATTCGATGCAGAAATAAATTTTCTTTAAATTGATATACCATGTTCCTATACCTAAAATCAATGATTATAGAGTTATTTACATTTTTCTAATTAAATATATAATTACATACTTTACAAAACATGGTTGGCTTTGAAAATTTTCAAAAAATTTTTATTCAAATGTTTCTTATGCTTTTATGATTATTTAAAATTCTATCTATGCAACTTCTTGACTATCCAAGGTCTCTTTCCGCCGAACGAACAGAACTTTCAGGGAATACATTAAAATATCCCAATACATTGGTTTCTGCAGCGTCATTGGGGACAATTGGCTTTGCCAAACTTCGTGGCGCATTTACTTCGCCCAAATTTAGAAAATTCTTTTCAATCATCCTGATTTTTCGTTCTGTCATTGTAGGTAAATGCGGATATCTTTCGTTAAAGTGTTGAGTGATTATTTATTCAATAGTTAAAGGTTCTGTAGGTCCGAAAAGTAATACGAGCAGACTCGCTGTGAATGTAAAACAAATTTAGAATATCAGCGTTTGTGTATTCCATATTTCCCAATTAAAAACAAATATTAAGCGCAAAAATCAAAATTCAAACAAATAACACTGATAACAAACGTAAATGTAGCGTAAACTTTCAAACTGGTAGCTAACTGACAACTGTCATCATAAGAAACAATTGAATAAAAATGTTTTGAAAATTTTCAAAGCCAACCATGTTTTGTAAAGTATGTAATTATAAATTTAATTAGAAAAATGTAAATAACTCTGTAATCATTGATTTTAGGTATAGGAACATGGTATATCAATTTAAAGGAAATTTATTTCTGCATCGAATGGGCCGATAATTAAATAGGCATTCCATTAAAAAAAAAGACTTTTTAAAGTTTTTCTTAAGTCTGGAAATAACGTCAAACAGATACGTAACCGCAGGCAATTTTTTATAATCCATGACAGACAATTGTGTCTCAATCTTTTGACATTGAGAACCTAAAATCCCATTTCCCTAACTTTTACCACTTTCGACTTTCAATTTTATTTCCTAAACAAGATTTTGACATTTTTCAGTGAAAAAAATTTTTTTTCTCAACAATCAAAATTGATACGCCGATTATTTTAAGCATACTTACTAAACATTTTATAACACATCAAAATGTGAAAAAAAATTGCCTGGTTTGTATTTAAAATAAAGAAGTTGATGCTCACTTCCGGTATTTCCGGAAGTGCTGCCATTTTGAAAATATTTTTATTTAATAGATTAAACATTCCATGTCGCATGTGCAAAATTTCAAATTTCTAGCTTTTACAGTTCCTGATATACTTCTAACCGACGGTCACCGTGAGACACCCTGTATGTGAAATTAAAAAAGTAATGAATGAATTCTACCTACTTTTTACAAATATTTTGTTTTACAGAATTCTCAAAAGCTACTTCAGCAGACTGAGGATTCAGAAGACACGTTGCAGAAACGAATTCACAAGTTAATATTGATGACACAAACGTAGAAGAAGAAGCTGCTCAAAATAGGCCACCTTCACACTCGTCCTTAAATATATCGGCCAGAGAAACTCATCAAAATCAACCATCAACGTCTGCTACTAGAACTACTAGAAAAAAAAGGCTTAATAGGGAAAAAACAGAAAAAAAATACGAGGTTTCCAACACAAGTTCACTTGTTAAAGTTGGATAATATCTCGAGGAGATCTGATATTGAGGATGAGTTTGTAACATTTGGAAAACATATTGCTAACCAATTAAGACAGTTGCCGCTACAGAGAGCTTTAGAAATTCAACAAAATTTCCAAAATACCTTGGCACAAGAACGCATATGGTATCTAAATTCCATGATGTTACCAACACATCATGCTTTTGAATCTATCTCGGAACGTGTGGCACCCATATATTTCAGTGGTGGCACCACACAATACCACACCAAACGATTATTATTCTTGGGATACCCAGTTTAGTAGTATTTGTTCGCCGCCGCCACAGATCCCAACAAGTACTATGGGAATGCCTAGTATATTAATGGATAACTCCCCTAGCGACTTGTTAGCTGCGCGGCGTTGGGAAGTATTAATAATTAAAACGACAATTATCCATAATATTGCAATGTTAACCCGAATTATATCCTAAAATAAACATACAAATAAAATAAATTGTTTTGCTCACCTTTACATAAGCATTGAAGTCCAACGTCCAAAACTTCCAGCAAAAATAGCTATATTGAACATTTTGGTACCCGATTTCAGCCTTGCTGGTAATGCTTCACGAATATTTGTATCGTTTCTTTGAATTATTCCAACAGTTTTTCCTAAAAGTTCTTCAGAATGTACATTATCCATTCTTAGATGATTGCTACAAGTCTCTGTATCTTCCACAACCAATTCTCGAAGCAGACTTTGTGATGCACCATGGGTATTTCGCCTTAAAATCTATGGTCGGGTCCAACACCATCGTTTATTTCTCTTTTTTTTATTTAGCGATTATTTCATCCCGAATTGCACAACAAATTAATTCCACACACTACTATTATTCAACATGCATTTTTGCTTCCAACACAAATCGAACTATGGTCGGACGACCCAAATCTTGAAAAGACAACAAAAATAGAATGTTTTACTGTGTTATGTGTTGCTGATTTATTACCTTGCGAAATAGTTACAAAAATCTGAGCTGTTTTTTTTCAGAAGCTAGGTATATTCTGTTCAAAATATGATCGATATATTAATTTTTATGTCAGCAATTCAAAGTAGGTACGTTATTGTTTTTTAGTAAGTCCAGCTCTTGAAAAGTGGTTGATTGCATTAACAACTGCGTTGGAGGAGGAAGTCAGACATTGTTCAGTGAGGAATGATCAAAACGTAAATAAGTGCAGCAACATTATTAATGGTAATCGACTTTCAATTATTTGTGTGTTATACTTTTTGTTCCCTAAATGTAATTTAACAAAGTACGCACAGATGAAGGATATTGGACAAAAGGGAAGCATTTTTTCTAAACAAACAGTGGTGTGAAAGAAATTCACAATGTAAAAGCAATTTTTGTAAGAATGTCTTCATGTAGGTAAATTGAGTCATTATATGCATGTTAAATTGTTAAATCGAATTTAATTTTTAATAGCAAAGTAGTACTATGTGCGACTGTTAAAGTAATGAGACGTGCAGCTTGTGAATCGTGTGGTTGAAAACGCCGACAAGGAGTTATCTCGTTTTTTCAGAATAGAATAGCTCTCCAGTGCCAACCAGGGGTTGATGTGTTGTAAATGCATGAGAGAAATGCGTTCAAAAGGAATAAAGCATGTTGGCGTCCTGTACATGTATTAGCGTCAACACAAAAAACAGGAAGGTATGGTTTTGCAGTGTTTTCAAGAAAATATAGGAACTCGCGCCATAGCTACACATGTAAATTAGCGGTTTTGAGCTTGCACAGTTCCTGGAAGTGAAGAATCATTAAAATAAGTAAGTAGTCTCAATCAAATTCAATGAAAGAAAGTACCTATTCGATATGTTGACAATTTTTGCTATAAATAGTTATTTTTGTGTCTAGTGCGCGAAATACTTTGGTGATCTCGACTATTTTTGTCGAGATCACCAAAGTATTTCGCGCACGAGTTGCAAACAAAATTTTTTCTACGAACGTGAAAAAGTTGACAAATTATTTTAACGTCAAAATACAAAACTCTCATAGCAGTGCGCGAAGTAAGTATTTCGCGCACGGTGTCATGGTAACGTAGGCAAGTGAAAAAAAGGGTCACTTCGCGTATTGTTATTAATGCGCAAACCTTTTTTTTATATTTATATTTATTTATTTAAGTATATGCTATTAACTCTCTGTGGAGTGTTTATCCAATTCATTTAAGTTAGTTAAATGAATTATTGCAAAGGCTTCGCCAATGTTTAGTTGATAAATATAAACGATGTCCACATGACTTATATCTATCAAAAATAAATAAAAATAATTTTACAAACATAGTAATTTTGAATAACTCTGAAACTATTATTCATGATGATGGCCATTTAAAAAAGACACTGGTACTAATAAAATTGGATATTTCAGTATTTTAATCCTTTTCGTTAGAGTTGTTTATTTTCATAAATAGAGCGCAGATTTATAAAAATCGCACTTATTAAAAAGTTTGTGGATAGTTAAGTACCTACATTTTCTTCAGTCCAGAGATTTTATATTTTATATTTATAATATTAATATCAATTCATTATTTGAATCGAGTGCTTTTTGGAGCGTGTTTAGTGTTTTCATAAAAATACCCTACTTTACGAAATACGATGTTACTGTACATCGTATAATAATATTCAGCTTTTGCGGTGACATGAACATTTTGAATTAGTGTTATTCTAAATTTTGCGTTGAAGTTTTTACCTAATCTAAAACTACAACAAACAATATGTTTCGTTTTAATAATAGATCATAAACGATGAAACTCGCTGTGAACAGTGTTTAAAAGTACTTGACGTAGCGTGACATATCACACGGTAAACTAAATCTATTGTGAAATAGACGCAGAGGGATGCGGATCAAAAACTAATAATCCCGAGCACTACCGGCAACGACCAGTGGCTTGTAAATACAAAGCTGGCTTAATATTACAGGGGTTGTACCCCCTGTTGGGCGATCATCAACGACACTCGTACGCCTCATCTCTTCTTTTGATTCCGCTTCGCTAAATTAACTCGTCACATACCTTACCGATCTTTCAGAACTTTTATAAAACGAGCTTATAAACAAGTCTCTGATTTTCTCAAATAAACTGTTTGTTTATTTACAAACAACAATCATGAAATCTTGGAATAATATCATCTATTTGTATTAACCAAATCTGTACAGATGTAAATTATTATGAAAGTCACGCTTTCTTGAGATGAATAGCAACACTACAATGAACAAAATTTAATTAAAGTGACTTAAATACAATGCCAAATTTGTAGCTATTAGTATTAAAAGTCCAATTAGTTTGTCTTCTGACCGTCAATTAATTAAATTAAAAATTCAAGCTTATTTTTTCTACCATCCGTTTTAGTCGGGTTGCCAGGATCCAAAACCTTGCAATGTGGTATGACAAAACTTTTTCTTCAGGAAGTTGTTCTTAGACATGTCCCAAGTTAGAATATAGAGGGTGCCCAGCTGGCACCCTAGGGGAAAATTTTTTATTCAAGGTCAAAGGTCAACAGTCAGAATATATGCTTTTGTAATCTTAAATGCATTACAAGTGTAAGACGGATGGTTATCAACAAAAAACGGTTGAATAAAAATTTATGCAGCATAGAAATATGTAACTATGTAATGCTCAAAACACTAAGAGATACAGCAATCAGCGTGTTAGGGACCGTTCATTATAGTAACGTTATAGTTTGACAGTACTGGCTATCGGTATATGCTTTAGTAATAGTAATAAATTTATTACAAGTGCAAACAGTAGAATACAATTTTATGATATGCAGCATGGAAATATGTAACTACATTTTAAATGACATAGTGTTAATTAACATACTGGGCAACTACTTTTGATAAAATACTAAATTGGAATGTATGTAAATAGGTATTATTGGCTACTGTTATCCATTACATAATGCATTTATAAACATGTACGAAAACATGTATACTCAATGCATAATTACAGAATTATGTTTCGTACATTAATCTGCTTGTTCCACATCACTTTCCTCATCAGTTATCTGTATTGTGTTTGGATTGTGACATTGATCAAGATCAGCCGAACATTTGCAAAATGATGTACATGATAACCCCGCAGATTTGCAGTTGCATCTATTCTGCAGACAAGCTTTATCCGATGCACACCCACACGCTACAACCTTTATCAACTCACGCGGAGCCATTTCGTTGACACCAACTAAAGGGACTGGTATACCATCCACAATTTTCCATCCATATTCTTCAATGTTCAGTGTTGGTGGTCCAATTTGATCAGCAGCTTTCCATAACAATACTTGCAGATGTGCTCTAAGAAAGTGTTGTTCAGCTGCTCATCTGTTGGTGGCAGGGATTTTATCTTGGGAGTATCTTTTCTACTTGTATACATCTTACATCGCAATTCTTGGAGACTTATGTCAGTGTTTTCGGAGCCATAAAGGAGACAGAAAAATAGATGACCAGCTTTAACGACTTCATTTCTTGTCGAATTCGGATTTCCAAAGCATTCCAGTGCGAGCTCATGCTTGTGTAGCAACTTCAGTGCCGACATCTTTCCTTTTCCAAAAGGATAACTGGTTGTATCACATCCCGTAAGGGAATGTACTGCTAGCAGAGCGGACGATTTACTGCCAAGCTTTGAAGCTGAGGCGTTGATGTCTATAATACAACCATTAGATTTCTTCATTGTAAGGTTCATATCTGGCAGACCCCATTTCCACCAGAAGAATACTAGCAGAAGAAATATTTCATTGTCATCAGCAACAACCTGTATGTTTTTAATCTGATTACTGAATACCAATTGTATGTAACTAATTATATTGGTATCAACTTCCTCGTGCTGAAACACACATGTCTTTTCGTAAATCATTTTTACATCTGGACAAGTATTATTTTCACATAAAAGTTGAATGATTTTCTGTTTATTATGTTTATTCTTCATTACAACATCTCGTGTTGGCAGTGGTCCATCAATTGTTAGGTTGTGGTTTGGAAAGATTTTGTCGCCAAGATTACAAAAGCATATATTCTGACTGTTGACCTTTGACCTTGAATAAAAAATTTTCCCCAAGGGTGCCAGCTGGGCACCCTCTATATTCTAACTTGGGACATGTCTAAGATCAACTTCCTGAAGAAAAAGTTTTGTCATACCACATTGCAAGGTTCCATAAAAAAAAATAGATTGGCGACCCGACTAGTTTGCACTTATTTTCGAAACATGCTGCTTCATTAGTATCTTAACATTACCGGCATACCTAATTGTTTCTGCGAGCTGCTTTTTCATTCGTTGAACAGTTTTCCTTGTTCTCGGTGATCTATGTACGGTTTCCTTGGGGAGCCCGTTATTTGTAAATACTGAATTTCTTTAGTAAATTTATACTTTATATTCCACATCTACTTTCGCCTTTTTAACGCTAGGTGAATTTTAAAACCTGCATTACCGGATGAGATTCACACAGACCACATTACTTACTTGCATCCAAAACACTCACAATATCTTCCCAATCCCTTCTTTGTAAGTGTTGCATTACAAGACAACACAAAAGCATGAAAACATTTGAATATATTGCAAAAAACGTGTAAAAATTTTACTTAATTTTCACGTATGTTACAGACCGTTTTGACATATAATGAACACATATCCTTCTTCCATTCAGAACATCTCTTTGTATCTGTTCCTTCAATATACATGGTATATTCCCTTTTCCGGCTAGCTCTTCGTTATGTTGCGCCTCTTATTCCCTATATGTCTCCCAGTGCGTTTTCAGTTGTTTTCAGTGAATGCCAATGTTCAGCTAATGATATTATTTTTGTCTACTATGACGACTTTTGATTGAAATCCAAAAGAGATAACTTGATAGTTTGATTTTGAAAAACCATAGACTCACTAAGAAATCATGAATTAGGAATTTCTTTATATTGTCAATCAGTTCCTCGGCTAACTTTAACGATGTAAAAAATTGTATGCTGTAACATGTGGCAATAATTCTTCCTTAAAAACTTTCATGGAGAATTGCATGCCTTTCCACTTGCAGCATCAGTATCAGAAGAACTGTTCACCACCTTAACTGCAGCATAAAAGTCACTCACCTACTTTGTCTATTTGTATAAATTTCAAGTTGCGCTCCTACATTTGTATTGCCAACCATTTGGCTACGCTGCCACTATTTTCATAAGTTATTTATGTCAAATATGTGTGTTTTGTTATCAAGCAGTAACTTTAGCACGAAAAAGTGATATGATCTCTATACAGGGCATCCATTGTGAATTTACCATGACCTAAAAATGAAAGTATATCAAATGATTAAAAACAAAGACATATGTTTATTTGTTTTTTATTTTAGATGATCGATTTAACCAAAATAGTCACCCACAGCTGAAATTACACAACGTTGAACATTATAGCAGCTTTTTACTTATCTATATATTACATATACATAATACCGACAAAAAAGGAAGAATGGAAAATATGTGATTGTTGCGAAGATTCGTCTCGCTGCAGAATTAACTCGGGTTTATATTTGACCTTTAGTGCTCTACAAAATATCAACGAACTTTCTAAGGCATGTATTTTTGTTTCATTTACTGTTCTTCATATTTATTTCGATCTCCAATATTTCTACTTCATTGTCTCATTTAATATCATTTAGCTCACGTACAATTAAATCAATAACTGTAGTAGCGTGGGTGTATACGTAAGTAGGTACTACAGGATCTCTCTTCAGGTAATTACAGTAACGAAACTTACGCTAACAACACACTGTAGGTGTAGGTTGAGTCCTCATCAGTTTTCTTAAAATGAATAAGCAATACCTTTGAATGGTAGTTACCTCAAAATCTTGTAATAAATTTAGATACTATGCATGCTCGGAAGCAGGCCCGGATTAAAGAGAGGCTCAGGACTCTTTACGTGAAACTCATTGAAATTATTTTACACGATAAACATTAAAATAAAATCATATAAATATAAAGTAAGTAAATAAATATACCTACAAGTAAATAATTAGATAAATATTTTAAATAAAAAAATACATTAGCCGCAACCCCCTCGTTAATCCGGCCCTGCTCGGAAGCTTTTATTACTATTAAAGAAGGAACTATTACCTATGTAAATGAGTAGGTAAAGTACATCGATCTTAACAACAATAAGGGTTACTTCCGATTCATTAAAACCTTCAGTCATTAATGTTTAGTAAAGCGTGTTCACACATGCATGCGTCTAGTTCCACAACCATGGCTAGAGAAACTAGTGTTTCTTAAGTTTTTTCGTCAGACGTAGCTGCAAAACCGAGAAGAAGTTTAGATTTCCTCTGTATTTTCATCATGTAATTCAAAACGATTCAATTACTAAGTTGATAATTAATTAATACCTATGGGTATGTGACTAACTAAATACTTATAAATGATATTGTTATTTACATTAATTTAATTAATTATATACCTACGTGAACGGGTTAATTTTTTACATTCCAATTTTAATCAAATAGGTACAGTATCCGTCAGAATAAACAGTACCTACCGAAATTAAATTTTGTTGTATTTTAATTTTTGTAATTTAAATGTTCAAAATGTTTACCATTACGACTCTAGCATGGGGTGACCAAATCGTGAACTAGAAAAAACGGGAGGGGTATGGGGGGGATACCCTCTAGTCAAATTGGAGGCCTCCCCCGGAAACTATTCATTGAAATAAAATATGCTCTTTTTAGCTATTTTGATACATTTTTTTTTAATTTTTCTTAATTTATTTTCACTTTTCTAATTTAATTTCAACTTTGAGCTAGAGCTAGGTATATCATAAAATATGAAAACAATAATTTTGCGGTGAATACTTACTTATTTATTATTTATACAGATTTGAGAACATAATTAAACAATTACTGGTACGTTTTACGGAAAATGGACTGAACGATTGAACTCATCACTCGCGCTCACTGTTGCCTGTGCAGCGTTGGCAGAGCAAGAGAGGGATAACAGTGTGGCCACCACGCGAACCTACGTCGGTAGCGCAGTATCTAGTAGATATCGAGTTTAGCGGTAGGTACTATACTATCGCACAGGACATAGCATAATGACTTGATGAATATATTACTTCAAGTTACATTATAAATTAAGGAGTTTTATTTATATTTAAATTCGAAAAACCGCGCGAAAATACGGGACATTTCGGTGCCCCGGGAGACCTTTTGGGGACACCGGGTACCATCATTAAAAAACGGGACAATCCCGTTTTTACAGGACATTTGGTTACCCTATTCTAGCAAGCTTCATATCGACTTTGTAAGTCACTAAACATATTTATAAAAAGAGAGCAACTACTGGAAAAATATTTGTATTCCTTCTTGTAGTTCTACAATATTATTCGGCGGATTTTCTGAGCGAAAGATTCTTTCTTACATCATACCATCAGGTACGTCAGAGATTCGGCGAATGAGAAGGATATTCAAAGTTGGTTCTCCGGGCAATTAGTCAAATTGCTGATGAAGTATGTTTAGGGTGCGTGCAGCTGTATGGTTCGTTGTACCATCTTGTTGAAGCCATTCTGTACGCCGTTGTGCATTTCGTGCATGGCAAAAGTTCTGTAAATCTCTCACAAAAGGTACAATAATGTTCTCTTTGTTACGCTCTTGGTTGGCAATAAGTGGATTCTGATTATGATCTTCAATGAAATATGGACCAATTGCGCCCCATAGCCAGAAACTTTAGCATTTTTCGTATTACCTATATTTTTTAACATCACTCAACTTTTTCTTGATTTCGTTATAAAGAAACACAAAACATATACTCCTGTTATTCTTCCTTTAACAGTAACAATTTTCCGTTTGAAAACCTCCGTCGTTCATTATTAGGTGCCATTTTTCTTTATAATTTGCTATGTGTTATAGCTTTTTATAAACACGGCAATAACTGATAGCAACTAAAGACCCATGACTAGAATTGATTGAACTTTATTGATAACGCATTATTCCTTTCATTTTAAAAAACGTCAGTCATTTTACTCAAATCCATGTCGACAAATGTTTTGTGCCTTTTTGCTTTATTTATAATGAATAGAGATCTGCTATAAATTCGTTTACCTCATACCGTTGAGTGTTTCACTCAACACTCATACATTGATAGAAGTGAGATGTCAATTTTATTTAAAAAATGTTTAGAATGTGTTTTGTGTATAAATAACTTTCAGCATTCTACATAAGATTTTTGCTCTGCAAACAGAACACGACATTTCTTTCAATGTCCATATAATACAGAATATTTGAAATGTCTAGCAAACATAATATAGAACATTACGTCCACTATCGAAATCCCAAGAAAATATTCCGTAAGAGGCAGAAGCGGTGCATAAAATCACTCGGGCGTTTTATTTCATTTTTTTGTGAAAAAAGTATTTTATTTGCTTACCGCAGCAAAGTGTATTTTTTATTATACGTATTATAATTATGGAAAATACTTTTTTGTTGGATTATATAAATGCAGTTCCACGAAACAATCGATTACTTTTTAAATGGTATTGAATTACGCATTACCATTAGAGGTGTAAAAAGCTTGACGAAAAGGGATGCGCCACTGCCTTTATTGAACTGCATAACTTGACGCTGACTCGACACGATCAAGAATTAATCTTGCCTATTGTTGGGGTTGTTCCAATTCACACAATTTCAGTTAATCTGATCATCGTGCGGACGGATATAAGCAACGTAGCGTCGTTTTGAAATACATTTGTAAGTATTTCTCTCTTTCGTTTTTACACACTTTTTTCTATAAAATAAAATGTCTATAAAACTCAAAGTAAGTAAAGGGTTTTCCAATAGGGACGATATGTTTTTAAAATTAAATAAAATACAAAATATTTGAGACCAAAGCAAATTTTTTTCTTTATTTTATAATACAACTTTGAACTTATGACAATTATGTTTTGAATAACACATTATTCAAGTTTCCACCTCGGTTGCGCTTGCAGAATCGCATGCGATGAACCCCATTTTCGGTAACTTTTTGCTATAAATCAGGTGTTATTTCATTAATGGATTTTATTTCAAAGCGTCTATAGTTCGAGGTTTATTGGTAACTACTTCAAATAACCCCACAAGAAGAAGATTACAGACTCACCAAACTTTCCTCTTAATAACACCATAGGGTCATTGGCAATATGGGATGTTGCACCATCTTGCAAATTCATTTTATCCAATGTTGGCCATATAAAAATCCGTTAACATTGATCGATAACGCTCACCAGTCACCTGCTACTGCATCTCCATTTGCATCTTCAAAAAATATTGTCCGATGATGCCACCATGCCATACTGTGTACATACACATCAGTAACTTTTGCTGGATCCAAAGGCCTCTCATGAATGTATTGTAGATTATTTTCACACCAAAAAACCAGAATTGTGTTTGTTAACGAAGCCGTTTAACTAAAAATGGGCTTCATCTGAAAAGATGATTTTTTTACAAAATCAGAATCAATTTCAAGTTGCCCTAGACCCCATCGGCAAACACACGACGCTTATGTTGATCAAGTGCCTTAAGTTCTTCAGTCAATACAATCTTATATAGATCTAAATCAAAATACGCCAAGTTGTCACTTTTGAAAGGCTAAGTTCTTCAGAACGTCAATTAACCGACCAATTTGCATCTTCTGTAACACTGGCAACATTCTCGTGGTTTCTTGCGCTTCGTTATCTTATTGGTGTTCTAGTATTGTGTAAAGTGAAACTGGTTTCGAATTTTTTAACGATTCGACGAATAGTAAAGTACAAGAAGGGTCATTACGTGGACCAAAATCTTCACGAAGATTACGTTGAGTTCGAATAAACGAACGATTATTTTTATAAAATGTCTGGATAATAACCAAAGAGTTGTTGAAGCGTATATTTTGTCATGACGATTTGTCAAACTACACTGACAATGCATGACAGCTAAATTTTTAGAATTTTAGATTGAAAGTCTAATTCTTTCGTCACTAATGTTACAATTGATGCAACATATGTTAATTACTTACGTTCAGGAAATCGTCCACACCAACACAACTAGGAGGTGATATCGTATCCACTAATACCATGGAAGAAGAGATTGATTGTTAACAAACCTTTATCCTACATTTTCGCACACTGTTGTTATATGAATTTGTTTTAAAAAATATGAATTCAATATGTTATCTTATCACATAAAACAATCAACAGAACTTAAAGATCAGTATCTTCTCCTGCCTCAATTGCTGAACTACTGCTCAATGTTCCTGCTAAATCGCCAGCGTTGTTTACTATTAATGTATTTGCATATGCAGTTCCTTCTAGTGTTGTAATGTTCTTCTCCTGTGGTTGTTAAACTGGTTAAGACTTCAACAAATAGTTGGAAGAGGATTCTAATGGTCTAATCATCGCTGCACTCTACACTCTAATTATTTTTAGCAGTCACTTGCTATTACAGTTTGACCTTTTAGAATTGTAATGAATCACTACAATTTATTTTAGATAATACTTGTTGGAGCGGAGAATTTTCTAAAACTGCTTTCCCAAAATAATTTTAGGCTTTCGCGGTTCCTTGAACCGCCAAAATTAACTAGTTTTCGTCTTATACCACGTCGTTATATTTGTTTCACAGTCTGCGTTGAAAAGCTTGCCTTGTGAGCCAAAACAAGGATTTTTGGGATGATTATCCATCCTCTTAGCTCCCGATTATGGTGAGCTGTTAAGTCTAGGTTTACCAGGCCTGACTGCTGAATGTGAAATCAAACGTTGTGACGTTTCGCAAGACATTGCAGCTTGCATCTTCAGAGTGATAGGAATGAAGGCTTCGGTTACATTCCGGAATTTGGTTTCACATTCACCAGTCAGGCCTGGTAACCTTAGACTTAACAGTTTAGCACCATCGGGGGCTAATTCATCCTTAATTTAGGATTTGATGGATAATCATCACAAGGCAAACATTTCAACGCAGCGACTGTGGAAGAAATATAACACGTTATCTTGACTGCCATCCTTCTTGTTTTTCTAATGGTCCCGTTCGAAGCTTCTCTGTAAACGTCCTATGCCACGATTTATTAAATAGTTTTTGCATTTCGTATATCTCTTTTTACACTGGTTCGCAATCCATTGCACTGACATGCTAGTGTCTCATTCTGTTTGAGGGTAATTTTGGTACGGTGCAAAGTTATTGGGAGCTTTTTTAAATGTAGGGGATTACGTATCATCGTATAGGTGGTCTTATTATCATTTTCGATTACCTTTCGTGTTTCCAACAACATTAGTGTATTCGACAATACGCCCGAATTATTTTTACCAACGGTAAATTTTAGACAAGGAATCCGCTTGTCCATTTAATACCGATTACAATTTTTTTTTAATTCTCAATAGGTACATTCAATTTAGTAAGTAATAACTAGCACCTCTTCATTGAGTGAGTGTAGTCGGTGCTTTGGGTTAGCATAGTTAGTTACCTTGTTAACGGGAATTATTTCAATATTTAAGCGGCTTTTTTAACTCATTGTTAGAATTAGAACATTTCTATAGTAGACGTTTATGTTATCATTCTAAGGAACGCAAGTGATCATAGCAATGAGGGCATGGCCCATAAAGGATACTTTCAAGTTAATTAAAATTCGAGCTTATCATTTTATTAATAATTAAACCCCAATTGTTACAAATTGTTTTATAGCAAAGACAATCTAGTACATTCAAAGGCAACTCGTTAAGAATAACCGAGGAACAATTTATGTATATTTAATTGCTCGATCCTGTCTTAGCACGAATAGCATAATTTTAATTTAACACATTCTCTTCCAAATAGGACAAGAAAAACTTATAAGCAGCAAAACGTCTTTACATTTATATACGCCGCTACGGAATTTTATTGTTTTACCTCCACAAATTCCAGACGAAAATTATTATCAGCATTTCCTATTTGAGAATTTTATTATATTATGATTGAGAGCTTTTGTTTTTCATAGAAATTTAATTTAAATTTAATTTAAGATATATTGTCAAAAGAATGAAATGAAAATAACTCCGAATATTTTCTGCAAATAGACCGCGTGGCTTTGGAATGTCGTAAAGTGTTATAAACGGAGGGCGCTATGAAGAGGGCGATAATACCGATAAAATTTGTCACCCCGTTTTATATCTAACCTATGCAATATTCGAATTGTTGAGACATTTATTGGATCGACGTGATACCTTTGCTTACTCATCTAATATGAGAGTTGTGAGTGTATATGCGTCAAATATAATGTCATAATATCGTATTTATTTAATGCGGATTGCAACTGAATCATTCAATTCGATATTTTCAATTGAACAATAAATGCAATCAAAAACAAAGCTCCACCTGATAGCGCAGTTTGCATCCAAATCAAATTTAGGATAAATTAAATCGACTACCCGCAGCTTTTCCGCCCTCCATGGTTGCAGCTGTGCCTCTTTCGAAAGCTCTTCAGCTTTTGTTCGCGGCTTAGACCTAGTGTATTTTAATTTTTACACTCCATATTCATGACCCTGTATAATATAGATGGATTTGCAGTACTCTTAAGTGCTTCATAGGTTGTTATGTGTTACTTGTATAAAGTATAAACTCTTGATTTTATAATTGCCAGTACGGTTCGAATCGATTTCTTTCTGGCTCGCTTTTTAAATTTAGACAAATTTCGTATAAGCGAACGCAGTCTTTTAGGGTAGATAGTAGATGATACTATAGATAATGTAATATTTGTTACAAGTTAAGCCTTACAAAGTAAACACTCCTTTTATTTGGTTACAACAAACACTATTAAACTTTATTAAAGTTGCAATAAGAAGCTTAAGTTTAAATAAACAAGCATGCAAACAGTCACGTGCAGTGGTTGGTGACATCTCTTCAACATTTCTACAGCCCCTATCTGTCATAAGAGCCCTTCAATGCTATAATGTCACTGTAAGTGTGTTTTAAGCTTTAGATCAAATAAAATGCAATCTGTATCTCATTCTGCTTTAATACAGGACCGTATTGGCAATTAGTGACAACTAACCAACTTTAATTACTTCACAGCAGTACGGAATTTAGTTTGTACGCTTTTTTAAGACTTTTAAATTAAGATTGAATGGTTTCCTTGATCTCTAACTAGAATACCGTTTAATATCCAGTAATTACTGCAATCTGATTATTATAATAATAATCAATTGTTCAAAGTTCAAAGTAAATATAAATTAAAACAATTCTAAGATCATAATTCCGGTTTGTACAGCTTTAAAAGTTTAATACATTTGTTTCCAAATTTCCAAATAAATATTCAAATGTTTCAGTTGATTTTCAAATCTCATCGTTTCAGCTGTCTTTTATAATATTAAAATTGCAATGTAAAATTTTACAATTTTTCAGTATGCATTCATATCTCCATAATAAGAGGTACCGTTTATAAGGAAACTTCAGAATAAGAATAATTTGTAAAACAATTGCTCTAATTGTGTCGCACTCTTATGATGATCATTTTTTTGTACTTTCTCTCAGATCCAACCCCTCAATGAATAGTTATAGTCTTTTGTAGTTGATGGATACAATTTATCATTACTATTATCACTAGAGCCACTTCATCGCATTGTCTAGCAGCTTTCCCAAAACATACGGATTGCTAACGCATCCCATAGAATAAGTTCTTTTAGTAACGCGAAAAATTCAATTTTTGGTCAAATTTTATTTACATTTTCTCGTCTAACTTTGACCACTAAATTAGATATGATGTGAAGATGTTCAAAAATATCCTTATAAACACTTTTTAGTGCTTTCATCCATTACCAGTTAAATCGATATCAAAGTATTTGGGAATTGAGTTAAAATGTTATTTTTTGACCACTTGTAGGGTTGTTCCTCATTGTGAAGAATTACCTACGGCTTGACTAAAATATTTTTTTGAGTCTTAAGAAGCAATTTGGAGACATTAATTCTGGTTTACACAGGTTTACAGCTTGTTCAATTTGTTTTTTAGACTTACCAGTAAATTATTTTATTTTTATCTTAAAAAAAGGTAACCTGCAACTCTTGTGAACATTATTTAAAAGCAAACACATAAGGGAACATATGATGTTGCATCTTTTCAAAACACAATGATATTCCATGCAGCTAACTACCTACGTCTCTCGAGTCGTAAAGACTTACAAGGAACTGATTATCTTGTCTATGATTCAGTCAAAATAGGTACACTATAGTTTCTGTGACAACATCCGATCTGTTCTTAAGAAGGGCTGCAAATTGTAAACAAATAAACGGGGGTGACAAATTATGAGGTGGTAGGGTAAAGTATGCAAGAAAACCTAGTAATTTCATAACTTTGCAACTCTCTGTTTAAATAAGACCAATTTGGGATTGCTTTAGTTAGGTATATGTATTGTTTACAGATGCTTTACATAACACTTCAGGACAGCAGTCTGGATAGAACTTGGTCAAATTTGGTAAAAAATTGCAGTCGTTTTTTACTGGATTGCATCTAAAACTATAAATTATTGTTTTGAAATTTAATGTTTATTATACCCAGTATGAACCATAAGTCCTCCTTCGGTGCATTCTACTTTAACGCACTCTCCTATTTTCATTTTTATTTCACCTTTTCTCATCTCCCCAACGCCTTTGATTTTGCTGTAACAATACCCTTTGTGACCTGAAAGAGAGAATTGATAACAAACAGGTAGATATGCATAAACACACTTTGACTGTTGTCTGTCTGTTCAATTGCACTCCAACTGTAGACAAATCCCAAAATAAGAATTGTAACAATAACAGAAAACATTAAAGAAGACATACTAACTAATAGTGCGTTCTGATGCTATCTTGTTAAATAAGGTTATTTATGGGCCAGAGGTCATTGATTAAGTGTAGTAGTTTTAGTATTTGCATATGTGCACAGTGTATTCAAGTAAGTATACTACGACTTTTTAATGACTAAATACCAATTCCACAATTTTAAGACAAAATTAAAGAACAAGGAAATCCCTGGAAGTAAGTGTCCGCCCTATTTATCTTCGAAGTCACTATTCACTCTTCAAATACAGGCTGAATACTTCAATTTGTAGCACGAAGATGGCTCAAAACACGACATCTGTGGCAAGAAATAAAACTGTTGGTAGAATAGATAGTATAGGCAAACCTGCGATAAACCATCAATCTTGTAGGGGACATGTTCCGATTGCAAGCGAGAATCAAATATACATATTTAAATGGTCAAGATACTGTGAATTTTTTTCTGAAATGAAAATATGTGGAAGATATAAAGGTATACTTACCTTCACGTAATGGAGTTTTAGTGTGCTTGTGGGTCTCTTGGTGGCGTTACCTTAACAATTAATACATAAGGACATTTCCGACAAACACCATTATTTGAAAATTCTTTTTAATCCTACTGTCAATGAGGCATTTTGAGTTGTGTAATTCTTGGATAAGTCGGAAAGTCCTTAAGTGGAAAGTTTTATTTTCAATTCCTATGGGAATATACAGACATCAGTTTCTTAGCTTAACAACTTTTTCAAATTAAATGTCGTTTTTATAGGCGAAATAAGTAGTACCACATATACGTAATTTTTGCCTTAACGAAGGTCATTATGTGTGCTTCCTATAGATGTCACACTATAAGACAAGTGTAATTTTGGATCCTTTTACGCCGTAAAATATGTATTGGTATAATTGCTGCAGTTTTTACAGTTCTATTAATCTTCCTAAAAATGTAAAAAATTTGCCAATGCACAAAAATGAAAGTAAGTATTCTGTAATAGACATTTTTTAAATTTATGAGTAAAAAACAATTTTTATTTTCTTTCATCTTTATTAACATAATTTACCTACTCAAGTTTTGGAGGATTGGAGGTGCAATGAAAAAAATTCTTTGAGATAATTATAAGTAACCAACCACCCCATTACCATAAATAATTTTAGTCACTTATCAATACTTAATTAGTTGCGAATTAAGTCTGGTAGGGAATTGCCTGTTTGTTGGCAAAATTGAACCTACATTGCGTCATTGTAGTTTTAGTTCATAATGCCTATGTTTTGACATAAATAATACCTAAAAGTTTCTTTTAAGTTATGTACAAAATTTGTCCTTCATATAAAGTTAGAAGTTATAGCAATTTACATAAGGACAACAGTCAGGATATGGCTTTAATAAATCCCCTTGTAGATGGTCACAATATGGTGGTAACGGTCTTTCATCACATCTGCAATGGATTGTTAAAAGTAAATGTAATAGATACAATTTTCAAAAAATTCCACGCTATATTATATGTATAATGTCCCCTAAGACTCATTTACTGAGCATGGGGCAGGTATCAACACAAAGTCCTTCAGATGAAAGTGTTGCATGATAACGAAAAATATAAATAAAACTCACGTGTGAAAGTAAATTGTACCATCTTTGTCATCGTCACACATTGCCATGATACATATGTGTGTCAAAGTTTTAAACTCTCCTTTTCTCATCGAACCTACTCCAGGTAAAAAACTAAAGCAATGGCCGCCATGAGCTATAATTAAAACAAAAAGTATTACATCGAAAAAAAATAGAATCGCTACTTACATATACTATGATTGCTGCGTTGAAAAGGAGGCCAACCATAAACATGCCAAAGACCTACAACTATTAGGAACAAAGAAAGCTTCATTGTATTTATCTGTGTCGTTCTACGTACACTATGGCAATAAGATGTGCCGTATAAACCTTCACCTTAACATATTTTGATAACATTATGACCCATCCTTTAGCAGTTCAATGTTTTATTTTGATGCAAGGTTTGCTAAATGATATAATGTTGTTCCTTCTAAAGGGTGATCCAAATTTAATTGCACGATTTAAGTCGTATGCCGTTTTTAATGAACGAAGTTACAGTACTGTTAAAATAATCAAGGGGAGAAATATGATGTGCAAGGAAAAAGCAGGTAAAAAAGAATCAGCAAAGATGACTGGAATGGCTTGGATTTGGCAAGAATTCTTGTACCATCTTCGAACTTAAATTTACTTTGAAAATTAGGAATGTTTTAAGACCAACCTCGACCTCCTAGCTAGTCTAGAAGTTGAGTTATCGTGGAGACGACCGAACGAACATGAATCAACTCGCGTTTATTAATATGGAATGGATTTAATATAATGTTACTAAATTTCTGTCTAGGAAAACTATTTTTTATAAGCAATAATAGTAGTAATTACAGAGAGATATTCATTGACTCAGGTATTAAAAAAATTAATCCACACATAAGTATGTAGTAGTGTAGTACTACTTACATAAAATCTGAATTTGTGCACTTGCCTGTATAGAAGATCGGAAAATAGTGAAATAAAAATGAGGGTCAATTTTGTATAGTTGTCGGTATAGAGAGCATGTATGTGGCATCAGGCAAAGCGGTAAAAGCTGCTGCATCCTTTGAGACATTTCCGGTAAGAAGTGGACGACGCAACGGCGGCTATCAAAAGACAATACTATTTAGTTTTTATTTTCCTTTTGCGAAACTGGTGATAATGTAAAGTAGAATTCAAAATCAATGTTACACTGCAAATTAAAACAAAGGTTTGCCGCCAATTCAGTTATTTTGAATTGTTGTTTTTTACTAATTAGTTTTTTTACTATTACATGTAAAAACATAGAAGGATCTGGATCAGAAGGCTCTTTGGGCCCCCATGTGCCTAGGGCTCCCACGCATCACTTGGGGTTACGGTGGTATAGCTACGCCACTGTAGACGCGTAGCAGGTTTTCTTCACGAAGTGTAATAATTATTCATTTGCTGAATTAGCGGTTATTGCGCTATGTTACTTAAATGGTGAAGATGAGAGAAGGAAAAGTCTAAAATTTGAAATGAGGTAGACGTTTTCCAATTCCTCACCGATCGTTTTCCATATTTTACCTTTAATATTATTGTCACTGTAGTCTATGCATCAAATTGAACAAGCATTCATAATTTTGCACTAAAATGATTAATTTTTCATCACCTATAATGCCCGTTTGCTGGTCACAG
Source organism: Pyrocoelia pectoralis (assembly GCA_036250285.1). Lineage (NCBI taxonomy): Eukaryota > Metazoa > Arthropoda > Insecta > Coleoptera > Lampyridae > Pyrocoelia > Pyrocoelia pectoralis. Next base: position 15,823,745 of record CM070075.1, read on the forward strand.
ACGAAATGTGTCCCATTTACCATCACAAACCGTCACCACCAACAGGCACGTCAAACCATTCTTTCCTACAATGCCGATCATCGCCAGTCGTCGGATAGCCGCCAGACAGACGGATAGTGTGAACCAACAATGCTTATGGAATTGAATAATATTTTGACGGAGACCTGATGGACGGCTGTCTACCGCCGTCCAGATGGCTAGTGAGAATCAACCTTAAAGTTACGACCAACCTTTGAAGAAAATCGGAAGAAGCGTTTCTTAGATATTAATAAAAAACCATTTTTTTTACAAACTTTTACAAGCTGTACCACGAAAACGAACCGTTTTCGAACATTCTTATGTTTATAAAGGAAAAAATGTTTGTTTTGATGTCCCCTACCATCCCTAAAAGTTTGTCGGTATATTTATGAAACGCAATGTATACAGGATAGACCATTTTAAGTGACAGGTACACGCGAATATCTCGAAAAGGAAAAATTTTTTCAAAAAATGTTTCAGACAAACGTTTTATGGCTTTAAGAGGGGAAAGATGATGACATTATCAATTTAATTGTAGATGGCGCCACTTTAGCGATTTAATCATGGCGGCTATTTTTTCTAAATGGGACTGGAATTTTTATCCAAATGCTGACAATAAGACCAACGTTAAGACTTCGAACAGTAGCCCTACAACTGCCGGGGGTGAGATGTGCCGGAGTTCCCTCCCACTAAAAACATTACGAAGTCAATCGTCAAAGAATTCGCCTACAAGACACAACCCTTCTGATGTGTCTTAATAAGCTTAAGCGTTCTTGAATAATGGTGCTTGCGCACCATCATCGTAGTATAAGTTTTTTCTTTATAAATTAATTTCAAATAAAGTTCATGTTATTGGGTCTTGATGGTGTTAATCACAAAGACAGTTAATCCAAACAAATACAACCAATACAACGGTTTTTTGTTCTTTTTAATCGGATCATTTTTAACTGAGTTACACGGTGTTCCAAAGTTTATAAGTTAAGTAAAAGTTTCCACCCCCATGGCCCATAGTGTACGTATTTTGAATTTTGAATATAATCAAGCACCCCAAAGGGACGAAAACCCCGCCACGTCCACGTCGTTAATCCTGGGTAATGCTAAGCACTGGAAAATGCGTGTCAAACAGTCTGGTGCTGGTTGACCATCAAACAGAATTGGTCCAGATAACGGATAGGAACAATAACACACATTCACACAACGAGAGAGAGGGAGAGGTGGTGTGGAGTTACAAAACAATGACGGAGTATGAGGCGAGGTTTTTGGGTGCTTGATTAGATTAAAAATACAAAATACGTACACTATGGGAAACACCGTAACTAAGTGAAAAATGGTCCGATTAAAAAAACAAAAAACCGTTGTATTCGTCTTATCTTACCGCCAGCTACTACTTTTGTTTTGAAAAAAATTCCAGTCCCAGTTTAAAAAATGGCCACCATGATGAAACTTCTAAAGTGGTGCCATTTACAATTAAATTGATAATATTTCCCCTCCAAAGCCATAAAATTTTTGTATGAAACATATTTTGAAAAAAGTTCACCTTTTCGAGATATTCGCGTGTATCACTTCAAATGGTCTACCCTGTACCATTGACTTTCTACACTATAGACACGGTAAGATAGGGAAAAGTGAAAACTACTATTTAGTGAATTTTTGCGTTAAATAGGCAACTTGTTATACACACTGGAATGCAAATATTATTGATTTTTTCAGTATGGAACGTCATTACATAGAAGGCACCATCAGCTTAATGACGTTTCATTCACACTTGTTATAATTGTGACGATGTCGATGTCACACAAGGTTTATTTTATTATTCACTTAATAAACCTTGGATGTCACATACCTATTCCCACCAACATAGTTTATTCGAAAAATGTGTTTATAAATTCATCGCAATGCGTTCATTTTTTTAACACCAACAAATCAATGTTTAAAATTTGTTTTTTGAAAAAATCTTACCTCATCGGCGTCGAATCACGAAAAGATTATTTGTTTTTTGGAATCCGTGGAAATGTTTAATTTTGTTTAAGTTAAAAATGAGATGTTCATTTTATTTTGTTGCAGCTTAACATTCGTTAAGAATACATAGCTATCCCTTTCCGGGAATTACAAATCCGTTTGTCGGGGTGGTTAAGTGAGTTAAGTCCCCACATAATACATTTCACATGTCACTTCATCTTTCCTACTAATTTCTAATCTTCTTTCTTATCCTGTTTTCTCATCAGTCATCACCCTTTCCCGTTGCTGTCCTTCATTCCTCTTTGAGTTATATTACCTTGTGTTTTTGTTTTTTTATGAGTCTATACAGTATATTTTTGATTAATTTTTCCTGTTATATGTTTCTATCTCCTGCATTTTTTCGTCATCCATTTGTTCTTTTTGCTCTTGTACATCTTATCACCTTCTCTAAAGCATTTTTTGTACTCTTCCAAATCTTCTTTCCGCCCCGTCTTTAGCCTAAATCCCCCCCCCCCCCCACTCATTCCTTCCTTACTCTCAAATTGAGAGCGTGATAGACAATTTTTAGAACCAACATCACTCCGTTTTTTATGAATCCTGGGCGCAAATCTCAACAAAAATTCTCCGAAAATATCTGGAAAAATCCGTGACGAAATACTCTAGCGGGAAAAGTCCGCGAGAACATCTTATTTTCTTCTTCTTTTTTTTAAATTAAAATCTCGATAATAAAAAATACTTTAAAAACATTCTGACTTAGAGGACTTGGCTTAATTCAAGAGGTGCAAAACGCAAAGGAGGAATTTTCTCATGGACTTTCCCCGCTAGAGCATTTCCTCCCGGATTTTTCAAGACATTTCGGGAGAATTTTTATTGAGATTTGCGCCCACGATTCAAAAACAACGGTGGAGTATTTTTACATGTTGAAAAGTCCTCTAAAAAATCTAAGGTTATCCTTAAATACGGTAGTGAAATTTATGCGGTTTGAAATGGAAATATGTACAAAAATATCGGACAGGACACCAACAAATAAAACTACAGCAGAAAATGTTTCAAAGCAAATTCATGAAAGAAGCGTAAATAAAGAGATAGAATTGCAGGTGTTGTTTTGTAACAGCACTGCAATTTCCATTGATGTTATCATAGTACGCAAAGAACGTAATATACGTTCTGTGATCGTAGTAAGTAACTGTATTTCTTGTAACGTTATCAGAATATAGGACGGGCGCTAACGTAAACATGACGTACATTTATGATTATGACGTATATTTATATAACGAGAGTGGCGCTGTGAAGATTTGGTGGCACAGCTCCGAACTAACACTTTCACAGCTCCAATATTTGTCGGGAATTTACAACATTGCACCGTTTGTCTATAGTGTAGAAAGTCAATGCCTGTACCTATATCTATGAAAAATTGACAACAACAAGAAAATTTGTTTATCAAAAAACGAAAAGGTTTATCAATTTGTGTAACCTTCCTTTTTACCTTTCACCTCTTTCAGGACTTTCCATTGTAAGGAAGAAGCCTACAATAATATTAACAACTTAGTGATTCTTCGAAGACACTACATCAATAATTTAATGGTAGGTACACCTCAATATTTTATATGCGAATGTCTTCTGTTGGTCACAATTTTGTTTTGTACGATTTCAAAATCGTGAATTTGACACGTTAATATGACTTTAGAAATGAATCAAATTTCAGTTACAATCGATAGAAAAAACAAAATTCGGTTCTGTAAATTTTATTAAATATCAAACCCTAGGGAAATGGGGGTGTAGATTACAACTACTTTGTCGTGTGAAAGTGCAACTGTAAGCCAGACTAAGCGGAAGGTAAATATCCCCTTCAATTACACGATGTGTTTACTATCTTTGTAAACAAGTGCAGTGATAATGCCTATGCCCTTCAGGCATGCATAGTAAATATACATTTTCTACTTTAACGCTTGCTGTAAATCAGAAGTGGGTATATTCTCATGTCGACGTATAGAAGTAATAAGACTTTACAAACGACAATTTTCACGACTGAAACTCGCGATTGATATCGTGAAAACTTAGTAAAATCGTAAGTTAATGTGAGCATTCGGGTTTTAAAAAATTACAAAAAAACCACAGTTCCTTTTCAATCATATAGGTACGCGACTTTAATAGTTTACGTAAAACAAAAATACATCCATTGTGTTCCTCCCTTTTGTCATAAACACAAACCTGTAACAATATCCCCTGAATTTAAAGCAGGATTAATTTAATAGCTGTAAACATTTACAAGGGGTAAGGATGAAATACAGGATCAATTTTGCGGTATCACTGGCTTTTATAATTAATTTCCATCGAGCAATTTAATAGGAAATGTCTCACATAAATTTTAATACACGGTTTCGTGCAATCAAACTGTACCTAATAAAATAATTTTTCGCTTTTCTTTTTTATATAGCAATAGCGAGTCGCATTTTCTCATCCCCAACATTTAAAGTCCTTGTAGAGATAGTGGATTTCGGTGTAGGTATTGAGTGTGACATGAAACAACTAATCTCCACTTTATTGGGATTTTATAAATTATTTAGGTATGTCGATTCCTCCTCTATTTTACGGTTTAATTCATTGCTTATTCATTATAAAACACTTCGAAGTGCGGTATTCAGGTGACAAATTCCTAAACTTCAGATGATCGAAATTTATTTAAAAAAATTTTAAATTTCAAATGAAATCATGGTATTATTTCTACGAATCTAGCACAATATTAAAAGTGAGTAAACCTTCTTTTCAGAGTAATAATAAATAACAGTAGTAGTAGAGCAATTGATGTTTAAGGGTTACAGTAGGGTAAAATTGCTTTCAATCTAACTGCAATTAGCTAATGTAAATATATACCAATATGTTTTGGTAATTATCTTATGATGTGTCGACCAGAATCTTGTCACCACGACAGCAAAAGGCGATGAAATTTATCGATCACCACAGCAAACTAGTGGAGGATTTGGATTATTTGCAGATGGGAATGTGTTGGGGAATCACGACTCATGACATTTTATTGCGTAAGTTTCAATGTATATGCAACTGAAATTAGTTATTAACTCTACCAATCCAACGCTCCCAATAAAAGCACAACATGGTTTAAGGTGATAAGTGAGTAAGACAGCAAAGTGGGTAAATTTCACTTTCTATAAAAACATTTTCAGATGTTTGTTCACTTAGTTTTCAGTTCAGAATGAGTAGGTGCAGCAATGCTCCAATTTATTTTGTTAGTTTGTGCTGATTTTACCTTTTCTTTAAGGATTCCGATATTTTACGTTATTTTATTAATAACTTATAGGATTGTATCATTATTTTTTCACCAAGTTTTTGTTCCTCCCGTTCCATATTTGCTAGCTGGGAAATTTACATACAATGAATAACCACAACTCCGACACGATTTTTATACAATAAGGACACATCGTCTGAACTTTATTTTGCGCAATATAATATTGTATTAATTTTGTTTTTCGAAATATGTCAATTATGATATAACAATTAATGTCTTTATTAAATGTAACTCTACGTTTAAAGGCTAAGTTCAACATTTACATTTAATTTGAATAATCTAAATTTAACAAAACAATTGTTCTTCCACTTATATAGGAACAATATTTTAAAATATTTACTTCAACATTGTGATTGGCTAGAATCATCCGTCCTCTTCAATATTGAAGTAGGTATTTTAATAGACTGTGCCTAGAAGGTGGAAGAACATTATCATGTGAAGTCCATTTGAGTAGGTAAACGTACTATTATTTCCATTCGAACCTGACATACCGTAATCATTTTGAATTAATATCATAAAATTACTCAGTTGTCACTTGTACTTAAAAATGTAGCAAATCCTCCATCCAAAATGATGTCGTACTTCTACAGTAACAGTATAATTCCACAAAAAATATCCTTTTTCATTTTAATGAGACGACCTTGTAGTCAAATTTGATTTCAGAGATAGCAAAGTTTAGAAGGCGTCAATCTCTTTTAATTTACGTTATCATTTAAAATTAGGACAAGGTGAAAAAACTAAAAATAAAGTAGGTATACCTACAAAAAATTTGTGTTTGAAATACAGAAGAAAACTAATCAATGGTTATTTTCGAAATATAAAATTGTTGATATGTATATCAAAAACAAGTTGGTAGTTAAGAACCAGTTTCAAAAAATGGTATGTTTTGTGATGTAATATTTTTTGATGGAAAAAATGAGAATATTATCTACTTATGTCATTTATTATTCGTGTGTAAAACTTAGTAGGTCAATTTTTTTAAGCGCTGTAAATCTTTCCCTATTTAATTCAGACATGAAGATAAACACTAAGATCATATGAGACAATCAACGTTTATGCTCTGTAACTCTTTGAAAAATGCGGCAGAAAAACCTTAAAAAGATGAAACATGTTTCAACCTTACGGATCTCATCAGGCAATCTACAATAAATGTGATAACAATGTCTGAAATTTCGATTAGGTATGGGCACGACATTTTTCTCTCATTATCGTCGCTCTAACAAAATTGGTTAATTGGCTAAGGCAAATTAGTTGATTATATTGCCATATTATTATAAAAATATAATACATAACAAATTAATGACAGGCGATAAGAATTTATCGTTATGTATATTTTAATATTCCACAATTTTATTTTATGCTTTAACATATTATTTGAGACCAATTTTATAACCATATTTGTTGTATAAACTCCACACTGCCGGACAGCGTTTTGGCGACATGGGCATTGTTGGCGTTTTGTTCACTGCAAAATATTCGTGCAGTGTTCATTCATATTGGTCGTTGTATCCCCTGTACACTTGTCCACAATCTGAGCAGTGTATTGTGTGAGCGATCTAGAGACTATCTATAAATTGTATTAGCGTTGTGGGCATTCAGCGATATGTTCATCCCCCTTCCATGAGTTTATTAATTTATTTTTACTTCATAGCTTTCTCTGTAACATTTCAGTTTATTGCACCTCTTTAACAATATGTTTCACGGTCGAGTTATATGATTCTCATGCATCGTTCATATTTTGGCGCATTTTTTCCCAGAAGTGAGAGTGTCTTCTTCATACTATTTGCGATTTCCATGATAGGCTTCTTTTGACTTGGGATCGATTTAATATCGATTACAACTTCCTTTAGGTGGCCTTGACTGTTAGTTCACATCTCTTGCGGTTTAATCTTGACAATTTTTCGTATGTGTATAATTATGTCACCGAGCAGATATATGGATACAATCTATTACTTTTTCCGCTCTGTAGGTCACTTTCGAGTTTTAAATAATCGTGTCGATTTCGTTTAAGTCTAGTTTACTCGGAACGTGCAGTAGTTTCATATTTACTCCATTGCATTTCGCAACTGCTACTCTTTCCTGTATGCTTATTAGTTTAATTTGTGACAAGTTGTCAGTTCCATGTATATGTATTATAACTACGATAACGTTGCTTTAATTTTGAATTGCTAAATGAAAGAAGCAACAAACACACACTCGTCCCTGTAAGGAAGCATCTATTTGTCTCAACTAATGCGGTTCGATTCGCCAAACTACACAGATAAACATCTTGGGTTGGTTCAGCTCACAAAGGGGGTTTAGTGACAAATAGCAAAAGAAAATCGCAGCCTCCCCATAATATTCAATTTATTAAATGTTGACGAAGAATTAATTGAAACGATGAAGATAACGATAGTGCGACATCGTTAACTTCATCATTTCAATTAATTCTTCAACATTTAATCAATTGAATATTAAGGGGAGGCTGTGAGTTTCTTTTGCTGTTTGTCTACACAGATAAATTGAACGTGGTGTATGTCCCTTCTCAGTGTGATCTGCTACAGTTATACCAGTCTAAACTAGTCTATATTGATCAAATTTTTTGACTGTATGGACGCATTTCAAAAAAACTTTTAATGTATTTTGTCTTCATAAAAAATGCAGTAAAAACCATTTGAATTTTTAGGACAAAAATCTCGCTGGCCATTGGCATATTACACAGACTATCATGTACTTACGTAGTATTTTTTGAAATACAACTACAAATATTTGCTGTTTTCAGCATATAAAAAGTAGGTAGTCTTTTATTATATGTGAACAGTATATATGGCAGACTTAACGAGGGAAACAATTTTGATCGTATAATGTTACTGTGATAATGTAGATAACATGTAGGTAATAAATGCTTGTTGCTTATGAATGGTCTATATGTATATGAAGAATGCGCTTCTATATAGCAGCAAGTGATTAATGATGTCGTCGTTCTGCAGAAGGGTCGCATGTCAAAACACAATATTCCAGTTTAGATCTAACTAATGAAAAATACAGAGAATTAATGGTAGGCACATTTTGAATTACTTTTTGGAGATGTCATTCATATAGAGAAAAAAACGTTTTATCAAACATAATTTTACCTGAAGGTATGGAGCAAGTGAATTATATTATACGTCTTGAAAAGTCATTGATTTGTATTTAGAGATAGTTCATTAGGATTTGTTCAGGCGACACCGGTCAGCCGCCAATGTTAACACTACTGCCACAGTATAATAGTATATGAAAAACAGTTCAAGTTTTTTAATGTAATCTGTAATATTTGCTAAGCTTTTTAATCTCGGTCTGTTTGTTTAAGAGGCTTAAATGTTGAGCAATCAGTTCAATGGTTACTTCATTTACATGTCTGAATCTTACTGCAACGACGCTCAAATTAGAGAAAATGTACTACAATGATACTCATTGACAGACAAACAACGATTGTTTTTACGTCAACCATTCCATGGTGCTACTATTTTTTGCCAAAGTATCATTGATTATTATTTTTTAACCAATGATATAATGTAAAGGATTTTGAGTGGCATTTTTTAAACTTTTCCTCACATAAATGAAACTTCAAAAGACCACTTATATCAAATTACACACATTGATTTATAGTATTTTTCCCAGAGAAGCTATAATTTCATGCCACTAGTTTTTTTTACATTTTGGGAATGATTGAAAAGACCAAGTACGCCAAAGGTGCAAATAATGCAATTGAACTGGTTACAGTAGCATGTATACTATACAGAACTACACACTGAATGAATTAGAAAAGTAATACGTGACAGTAAAAGGTCTGTGCAAGCCTCACGCTCTTAAAATGGTTAACTATTTTCCTTTAAATAGAAAGTGGGAGACATGCCACCTTTTGATGTAAAAATCCTAGAGGTCAGCTATGTCGCGGAAAAGAAAAACAAAAAATGGTAAACATGAAATCAGCATCATTTTGGTTGTGTCATAAGTGTCCAAATCGATTACAATAAATTAAGAGTTGCAAGTTTACCTCGAGTGTCGCAGAAATAGTCACGTGACGAGATAGGTGCGTGTCTATTATCGTGAACTCTCATTACATAATATGTGGCTAATAGATACATATTATATGTATAGAGATACAGTACAGTCATTAAACGATCTTGTACAAATTATCTTTTCGAAGCAGTTTCCTATGTAACGTTTCTCTCAAAAAATGCAAACTCATTACGAAAGCAAGTAACCCTTATTCATCGAATACGACGCCATGTAACATGTAATGCCCTTTCTTCAAACCTTTCATTCAATTTTCCCATTCGCTTTCTTACCTTTGTCTGTAAACACAAGAAATGGATTTTTTCAAAGATGTGCCGGGAAGTAAGTGGAACTATTTCAAAAATTATTGAGAGAGCTGAAACTTCTTTGAATTGCAAAGCATTCGGTAACCGTTATAATTATTAAGTGAAACCGTAGAAGATTTGAAGAGAAAAAAACAAATAAACGAGACCAATAGAAAATTGTGTCATTAACGTAATACCACAGATAGGTACCTACTGTTAAAACAAATTACAAAAAGCATTATTTCTGAATTGATACCGATGGTGTTAGAAGCTTTCGAATTTAACACGTTAACCTTGGTCATGAAGATCTGATATTTCGAAGTAGCCCAAATAAATTCCTTCTCCACATAGGCAACAAATTAAGGTTCAAATTTCTTTCCGTCCAAAGCAATCCTACTTATTAAATTTTGCGATAGACAGAATTAATAAAAGTAAAAAAGTTCATATACTATAACCTTGTTCGTCATGCTATTGAAAGGGCATTTTTCGAAACAAATTCTTTCAGGATAAAAAGCTATTCAACACATCATACACCTTAAAGTACTTTCTACAAAAATTCAACCTTCAAAATAAAAATATGATTTAATAATGAAAAGTTCATGAAATAGCCTTAAAAGCTTTAACTTAGATGGAACTTTTATTCTACTTAATTACCCATTTCACGCTTATTTATTGGACTGAACGTGAACAATGAACCATCCACAGCTAATGTAAATCTTCATTTTATCATCTGGTTAACGTTGAGTTAATGATTGTTTTGGTTTTCTTTTCCAAGTACATGGCATAGTAACGCCCTATACCAAATATATCCTTAAAATAGCTAAACAAAAATAAACGACATATTTTGATATCACCAGCAGACAACGGCAACACTGTAATCGTCAAAACGCGCCAGCGTCATGAACGTATGCTTAATTCTTGTGAATTCAAAATGAATAAATAAGACCCTACCAAAAGTATAGATACCTAAACGACAAAAATTAGATCCACACTATATACCTACTTAGAATACAACTTTCATTATTCATAAAAATTCCAATTGCGGCCACTACAGGTCATATAAATTGAGGACTCTGCAAGGGTGACCTTAAACCGAAATGTTGGCATCTTTTTCATTTAACTAAATGGCTCATATTTTCTACCTAACTTAAATGTCAACTTGCATTATCATTCCAAACAACTATAAACACTGTTATAGAAACATGGATGGTCAGATAACTACGTGTAATTGAAAACTGTAATCACAATTAATTACCTTATTAATTAAAACCTTATCATCGTACTCTCAAAGACATTATTCCCAGAGAGATTGAAGGTGAATAATAAATGTTGTGATATACATTAGGTACCTACATATGTGAGAGAAAATAATAGACGGATATCTGTTAAACACAAAGTTAGCCGTTAAAAAAGAAATGTATCCCCACCCCATCATTAGCTACACGCATGTAATTCAAATCCAAACATGGCCACACTGATAAGATCAAACCCTTATTAGATCCAACTGACAAATTCGTTTAGAAAAAGTACCGAAATTAAGAGGAGGTTCTTAACAAAAGAGGTGATCTGGTGATGGTCAATAACTGCCACCCATCGAGATCTACTTTTACTCACAAAACACCCATATCATATCAACTGCTGGGTTTGAAAATTCTCCAAATATCAACAGAAAATTAGCCATCTAGCAACATTTAAAACAGCACAGGTCCAATAACACTTAATTATTCAAAATCAACAAATCATACAGATAAAACTTTATAATGTAAAAAAGTTTGGATAAAGACTGGACCGAAATGTATAAGCAAAAGAATTTTACACCCACACACGGACAAACTCCAGAAATTGACTTTACAGAAATAGCTACAATACGTAAAATCCGTGAAAATCCAAACCTCAATACGAACATTTAGAAGCAAGTACATAAATTGTAATGCAAATATGAAAACTGAAGGAATAGTTTCCTCATCGTATGTAGAATTCAATATTTACCTTTTTATGTATATTTGCTTATTTCCGTTTATTTACACTAAGTTATTGATACCTACATGTAAAAAGTTTCATTATTATTGTTGTTATTCTTTGCCATCTTTTCTGTCTGCCATTATTATTTGCAGAAAACTGTGTTGGGAGTACGAAAAAGTCAAAAATTTCTGATGAAAAGTAGTTCAACTTATAAAATCGTGTTAGACAGACGAAAGAAAATAATAAAACGATCGGACAGAATTTTTTAATTCTATAAAAATGCAATAAAACGAGACATATTAATTTGTAAGTATACATATATATCTGACAGACACAATGTTCATTCCTTTGTAAAAATGATGGAAAGTCACATTTTCATCTCAAAACGTGAGCAGCATAAAGATTGTTGTAGAAGCTTTCTGACATAATATACATAGTATAATTGCAACATCAATTACAACTATTACTATAACCTTCTCTGAGTGTTCTAGAAGAATTATTTGACTATACCTACATGAGTTTATTTATAACCCCAAGTCACTAAATAATAAAAAAACTCAAATATGCGTAGACGGCTTCTTTATTTACAAGGAGAGATTTCTCTCGATAGCAATGTAACTCAAGGATTTTTAGAAATGTCTAAATCTAAGCAGGAGAATGTAGCACAACATGTACCACGTAAAAAAGTACTATATTGAGCTACGCTGAAGTTCGTTCCGACGGAACAACCAGATTACCCATTTTCATTAATACAAGAGATAAATGTGCAACTTCTCGCAGAAATAATTTATTTTATATTAATTTGTAATACTAACATTTTACAAATCTATTATTATGTACATTTCCAATCGGTAGGTATGTAAATTATAATGTACAAAGTTTATGCAAAAAATGACAAAGTGTAAGTTTGTGGTTTAAATATACATGTTTGAAAAATAATACATCCGTTTTCACAAAAAAGAGACTGAGACTGCAATGGTTGAAATTTAATGATTGTAATTTTAGTGAAAATTCTAACAATCACGCTATTATGCAATATAGATACATTATACGCACACGCACTCTATTAATTAACTACATATTTACAATTCTATAATATATTGCATCTGCTTAATCACAAAATTAATATCTTTGGCTTGGATTAAATCAAGGAATACGTATTACCGACGCTTAGTGTCACCAACACTTTCATGTTCCCATTAATTAATTATCACAATTTCACCTAGTCCAATCGTCTGAGGAGGATAATGGAGAAAATGCCGACACTTGGTTATGAATTGGTAAAAATTTTGGTGACATATTTATTGGTTCGGGACTGTCGGAGCGTATATTTACAATGTGTAAAGGTTTTTGCTTGTCTTCTTCGTTTCCGATTAACGATTCTATCGAAAATCCGTTTTTTGTCTTCTTATAGATATCGGTACTGGTTATGTCATCAATATCGGAAACTGGCGTAACACTGGGCGGTTGTACGGGGACAGGTTTACAAATACCTGGCTGAGGAAGAATGTTTAAGTGTCCCAAACCTAATCTAGCTAAATCCAGTGGAGGTAAGAAGGGTAATCCGCTGGATAAACTTGTTGGTAAACTTGGAATGTACGAGTACGGATTGTGTAAACTTGGATGTGAAAATAATCCGTGTTGATAGTTCTCTTGGTTTAAAAATGATGCCACCATTGCAGAACTGTGGTGATCACGCAGCAGTAGATTAGTTGGTGATGGTCGCTTGTACCGTTTCCTTCGCCGCAAGAAGCTACCGTTGTCAAACATATCTTCCGCCAACGGATCGAGAGTCCAATAATTTCCTTTCCCGGGATTTCCAGGTTCGCGAGGTATCTTTATAAAACAATCGTTCAGTGAAAGATTATGTCGAATAGAATTTTGCCACGCGGGAAATTTTTCACGATAATAATGAAATCTTGTCATTATAAACTCACAAATTCCGCTTAAGGTTAACTTTTTATGAGGTGATTGTAAAATTGCCATTGTAATTAATGCTATATACGAGTACGGAGGTTTAATAAGACTCGAAGATTTCTTCGGAGATGTTTTTTCTTTACCATAAATATCATCTTTTTGTTTATTACCTTCAATCGAACTTCCCTGTTGACCACGTAAATCTAGTGGACTTTCCGACGTTGGGTATCGTTCTAACAACATTTCCGTTTGATGTAAATCACGTGGGTCAAAAATACGGCACCCATCGTCCATTATTAACATTAATCACTCACTTTTCCACTACATCAAAGCTTCTCAATTCGTAAAAAAAATGTTTTTTTAGCTTAATACTTACTCGCGTAGTGCCACAAAGTTTGTTCAATTGTTATCTATGCCTTAACTCTACTTATCTGTTTCAAAATTAATGAAACATTTATATTAAAACTGTTTTGTTTATACATATATTATTTTAATCTCGGATTAAGCCGTCGGTGTGCACTCTTCACAAATACAACTTCGATCACCTTTTACTTATTGATTGCAAATAAAAAAAAAACATCACTTCGAAATTATTTTGAGGGTTTGACAAAAAGTTATCGTTAGTTTATTTATAAAAACACTTACTGTTTATTTTTACAATTTTACTATCTTTTAGCTTTAAGTTAAATAATATTTTATTAGGGTCTTATCAGTATTAATATCAGTGATAAGAGGATAACGTTTACAACCTCTGTATTCTAGAAATGTTATACCAATATTATCTTGACAAGAACAATGATGGTTCAAGCCACCACATTTCCGGCAAGCTTAGTATGAAAACAAAGTGGTGAAAGTGGGGGGGTTGAATTTAAGACACGCCCTGTTACCCCCAGTTATTCCACCCTCTCTATATTCGGGATTCTGGATCAGCTTGTTGGGATTTGCACATTTTTACATCAGGTTTACTACTCTGGGATTTATAAGGGTTTGGGTTGCTGCAGTATAAGGATTATAATTACAAATTAATTTAATTATAAATTATTGTTTATTATATCCAAGGATGGTATTGTATTTTAAAATTTCCTAATGTAACTCTACACAATTCATTTTATCTTCCGTAGGTAGCTTTTCGCTTCTTTGTTTTACTTCCAAGCAGATAATTTAAGGGCCTTTCCGCAATCTTTTGTTTAATCGAAATTAATTATTCATCGTACGCTAAGTTTTGAATTTTAACTAGAGCTCCGATGAGACATTAATTTTAATATTTGTTAAAGATTTGATAAAAGGTTTATAACGTTCGCCGTGTGTTTAATACCTACTCATAAAAACTACTACTACTATAGGTACTTTGGTATTTCTTTTACAAGTATTTATTTTTTAAGTCTAAAAGTATAAATATTTAGATTCGAGCCGAAATATATACATTTCAGGGATAAGAGTCATATCAAAACATTTACCTTATATGTACCTAAATATCGTTAACGTAGTAAGAAACTCGCAAAGCTCTTTATAACATAAATGAGTGCCCTAATATTTGTATATATAGGTAAGAAAATGTCCGCTTTATATTCACAGTGCCAATTTTTATAATAACGCTTTCAAACTTGTACCACCTTAATAAAATCAATTTCAACACGTTTCAGCATTTACCCCTTAAATTCTACCCTTATATTTCCCACCATTTACTCTAGGCGTGGTTGTCACGCTATCATGTTATCATTAACCAGTGGCCTGAAATGGGTGGAGTCAGTATGTCTTTGTTTGTTAGGTAAATAATATTCTGCACAATGTATACACCTTTATCAAGATTAGAATGCTACCGTACTGTTTGCGGCAAGGGTAACTTTGAGGGTGGCTTTTTATATTTTCACATTCTGAAGACTTTTGCGGCTACTGTATGCATAACTATGGTTTCAACTATGACTGTGAAAAGATTGTTATATTAGATTCACCCACTTGGTGACATGCTTTGCAACCCCCTGGAAATAATTTGAAGTCTTTGTTTTCTGCTTATGTTTTGCGCTTCGGTTTAGATGAATATTTATAACTTTGCTCATTATACTATTAACGTTGGAGAAAACTTGTGCAAACTTGTATGTATACTCTCATAAATTATATGTATAGATAGGTATAGTAAATTTTATATGGTATCAAATATTTCCTTAGAACTCTCGTTATTTATATTATCGTTAAATTCGTTAAGGTTAAAGTATGTATTAATTCCTTCTTACACATTTCTCTTCTCTTTGTAATTAAATTAACTACTTAGTTGATCATAATCTTACTTATTTGTTTTCAATATAAATCGATGCAAAATACTGATGAATCAAATGAAATCAAGTAACGTATAAAATGCACGTAACTCACAATATTCGTAATTTGAATTGCATAACCGTGCAAGTAACGTTAAAAGATGCCCGCGATTTCAGACCGTTTATACAGAGTGCTGAGGTAAACGGGCGTAATTAGAAGAACATTATAAAAAATGAATATATTTACATTTAAAGATCAATTGGTTGTAGATGAACCGTTTTCGCAATTGATATGAAGTAAACTTACTTCGTTTTTGGGCGCGAACTCTTCTGTATCTCGAATGACACTAAGAGAGGTTCCTTTGAAGACACTGTTATATTCCACAAATTAACGGTCGAGTGTAGATTATTCATCATTGTATTTGTGTAGGTACACTCTTGCTGTTTTTATGATTTTAGGTTTGGCGGAGGAATGTTGCAGCAAGTTTATAATTTTTAATCAAGCGTGATCACAAAAAAAGTATTGCTTCCCTTTTTGTTTTTAATAATCATTTGTCAGTGGTTTACATTTTTTTCATATAGGTACAAAATTATTAACGTTTTCGCAAAATGCCATTTGCTTCTTCAGATAATTTAAATAGGTGAATATGGTGGAACAAAACCATAAAATGTGATATTCAAACAATCACGTACAGGTCTAGCGTAGTGCGCGGGTGCACCATCTTGTTGAAAGTGTAGTAGGTCTTCTTGCAGTAAAGAATTTCCGTGATGATCCACTTGATTTTCTAAAGATTCAGTGATTAGTCCATCAACTGTGTCCCGAAGCATATCTAAGTACACCTCCCCGGTTAGAGAATCATTTATAAATAAGGGACCTATTATGGCGTTTCCTAAAATTCCTGCCCAAACATTTATGTTCTGGGGGTATTGCGTATTACCTTCCCGAAATAGATGGGGATTTTCATTATTAACCATTAAAGAAAATTAATAAATAAGTTTTTGACCCATAACTTTATCAAATCTCACCCAATTTTCAAATGGAATACACTATTGTATTGGTATTGAAAGGGGCTTTCAAATGATGTATAACAAGTGGGGTAGTTGCATTTGAGATTTTAAAATTGGGGTTGCTAGGGGTTAGAAGGATGAACATATCAAGACCACTTGACTGTCAAAAACGTTCCCCCCTAAAATAAAAATCGACGTGTCTTCGCGAATGCTGAAAATTATTGCGGTTTTTAAGTTACAGGGGTGGTAAGTTTTAAAATGAACACACTGTATATAAAGTTTATGTTATTGTTCGATAGATAGAAAACGATGCCTTTATTCATATACATTTCTTGAGAAAGTACAACTCACACATAATCGCACTAATGACTAAAGCATACTAGCTAATCTAAAATAATTTTCTCTACCTTCATGGCTTCATTTAAAATAAGTTGAGTAAAAAAAATAATAATCGAAAGAATTTAAATGCCCTAAATATGCGACACATTAAACGTGTCTTTTTGAAGGTATGTTACATACTCGTATATACAAACAAAAATTGGAATCTACCGTTAAAAAGTATCAACATCGGCACGGCATACACCGCTGTTATGAAGCTTCACTTTCTGGGACCGAAAAACTTTTGATGGAAATATAACTGTTACAGTTCATTACCGAATATCAACTTCTGTTTTAACGCACGACACCTTGTTATACTTCAGTGATCTTTAGTTCTCGGGTATTTTATACAAAGTTCACGGTAAGAAAAATGTACAAATCTTATTTCTAAATTTTTTTCAAACGATAACTGTTATTTTATTGCAAATATTTTATCCATTCAACGATTTTGCAACGCCTTGTAACTTGTAAGCAGCCAGGAATTTTTACATTCTACAAAAAGTATAGCAGAATTAAATAATCATCGTCATTCGTGAGAAAAACCCCGTTGTTATCTACCAGTGAGTGAATTCATATTTAGGATCACTACTTCAGCAAACGATATATTAATACTATTAATTGTAACACCACTCAGCAGGTAGATGCCTCCCCAATGGTGCATCCTCCCTGCGTTAGCCTGCTGCTGCATTAAACAATTCAATATGACTTCGTCATGTCTGTCAATCGTTATAGATAAGAATGTTTTCCATTATCACTCCTTTTGAACTTTACTGTACTGTCTGTCCCTGTTTAAATAGTTCTTTAGAAATATTATTCAAGCATAAACATAACCAGGTATTGTGCCATTATTGTTTGTTTCCTTGTTATACTAGTCTCCTATCTTCAATGATGATTAATTTCACACATTCTTGCGACATTTGATAACACATGGAAGTTTGTCTAATGTGTCTTACTTTAAGCTTATGTTCGGAAGAATGGAGTGGTACAACATCTATCGTAGATCATTTACGTAGAAACATTGGGCAGAAGACATACCTAAGATAAAAATACCTAGTTCCAAATATAAAGTTGGAATGTGCGGTATTGATATGAATTATACGTCGAAACGAGATATTAATTCCTGTAGAAACACAAAAGGAAATAGTACCGCTGCTGCCGTATTTGGTATATGTCGTTATACCGGATGTCCGATTTATCTGAGGACATTGAAATATCTCGAAAACTACGGATCGGATAAAAAAAAGTTCTGATTAAAATTTGTTCGCTTGGAAGGGGGCCATCCAATGATACCAAAGTCGACCCACACCCCCATTCCCTACTCCAGAGGAGTTTTGAAATCTTAAATGGGAACCACTATGTTCGTTCTATTGCAAATTCAGATTCACCATAAAAGTAATAAGTAACTTTTATCTGAAACATTTTTTTTTATTCGTGATAGAATGGCGCTATAATCTCAAGACACCTCATTTTTGCGAAATCTTGGATCATGAACTACAACCTCTACTTACGGATGTTGCTGTTCCCGTTCGACAAAGTATGTGGTTTCAGCATGACGGTTGCCCATCGCATTATTCAATAACAGCACGGGAAGAATTGAACCGTCATTTCAATTAATTGGATGGCTAGGTAGCCTTATTTGGCGTCGCCGGAATTTTTTCTGTGGGGTTCAACAACCACTAACAACTCGTGAAAACATGATACAGCGCATAACAAACGCTTGCGCTGAAATTCCCGCAGATATGTTCCTCTCCTGTGTATTGTCATTCGGAGAAAGAATAAATAAGTGTCTAGAAGTTCAAGGTCCCAATTTGGAACATTTAATGTCCTTTATTGAACAGTGAGTCAGTGGTGAGGGGGCTCACCTAAAACAAGCACTCCGACGAGAACAAAACAACTACTACGTCCACGTCGTTCCTGGGTAATGTTAAAAGTATTTCGATTACAGCGTCATTTATCACGTAGCGAAAAAAATGTTTAAGATAAAAGTTACCTACTTATTTTTTTGGGGGAAATTCGAATCTGCAATGAAAAAGGGGGGTTCCCATTTAAGATTCCAAAGTCGCCTCCACCCCCTAGGGTAGGGGTGAGGTTCAACCTTGGTATTATTGGATGACCCCTTTCCAAGCGAGCAAATTTTATTCAGAACTTTTTTGATCCGATCCGTAGTTTTCGAGATATTGCAATGTCTTCACATAAATCGACCGCCCATTCAGCAGAATTAGCAGGGATACCGCTAAGTGCAAAAACAATTCTTATGCATAGCATAAAGAATAAAACCATCAGAACGTCTAGTGACAGTAGAGCGGCTCTGCAGGCACTAGATCAATACAAATTCACCTCTGGGCTGGTTTCCGAGTGTCACCAGGTACTAGAGCAAGTAACTAACAGCAATACCCTTTAGCTTGTATGGGTTAAAGGGCATGCTGGAATAATAGGCAATGAAAAAGCCCATAAGTTAGCCCGACTGGCCTCAAAACAACCGTTTTATGGTCCAGAGCCGGCTCTTCCACTTACAGTATCAACTGTAAACAACCTAACAACCCAAGACACCCAAGCCCAACACAGGGCTAGGTGGAACTTGATGTTAGACTGCCGCCACGCGAGAGAGGCCTTCAGAAGACCATCTCGTAGACTGGCGCGCTTTTGTACAGGGCTATCCAAAGGAAACCTGCGGCTACTTGTATTAGGTATACTTTCTGGACACTGTAAAATTAACAAGCACATGCACCGCATGGGCCTGGTAGATTCACCATCCTGTAGAGGTTGCTACATAGACGACGAGACGGCGCAACACATACTGTGTGAATGTCCCGTACTTGTCAAATTAAGACGATCCATGTTGGGAGAATCCTGGCCGGACATGGCTAAGATTAGAGCTGCTTCTCCGTCCAGCATCCTCAGGTGTATCTCACGTGTGGGATGGCTTGAGTGACGTTGCGGCGTCGATCGACTCTAATCATTTATTTTAGTGGGTGGACAAAATCTTCACAATTATTAATGTTAAAATTCTGTACATGCTAATAAGGTGATTAATATTCACATTACGCAATTAAGGTTAATAAAATTAGGTCATTTATCTTAAGCACTTGTTTGCTCAAGATGCGATAGGTTAATTAAACTAAATTTTTTTTATTAAAGTAATCGTGTAAACAAGATCAATATCCATTGTTCCGCTTGCTATCATAACACGTGTAGAAGCGATATACTTTTGTTTGTTGTTGCGAAATTATCATTTTCCATTGTATGATAACCGGCAAGTTTAACTGGTATCCAAAAATCAATTACTTATGGAAATCTTCAAATTGGAAGAGTTCTGAACTGAAAGTGCAAGGAAAAATGCAACAAGAAACTCGCCAACTTTAGTTATTGTTATTATAGTGTAGTGCTAATACTAGTAACCGAAAAAGCTGATTTGTTTATTAAGATTGCAAAATTTATCACTGGTGATAAAATAATACTTAAATGAAACAGTAAACACTACCTTTATTTAAACAATACCGTTTATCATTATTACATTACATCTTGATTGACACATATCCGCGTTTTTGAAATGATTGAAACAAGATAAAACCATATTCGAATTACGTAATAGATTTTTGCGTCTTAGTATTGAATAATTTCTCTTAACAGCCTTTGGGATAATAGGACACCTTAATAAAAGTGATATAGTTAAACAATCATCGAACAATTATTACATTAGGTAATCAAACCACATTCACTATGCCATACCAGTCAGTTATTCCATTACATATTCCAAAAAAATATGGTTTTTTTGCGTTCGACTTCTCGATCGCTTGATACGGTATCATTACATCTGGAAGAAAAAAGAAAAATAAAATAAACTGGGGATAAGATAAAAATCTTAAGATAAAGTAAGAGTTTAGTTGACAAAGTTAAAGGTACGGAATTCCGCTTTCCTTCTATAAGGTTACATGAGTGGCGTGTTTTCGCTGGGGACTTTATAAAATTGAAGGATTAGGTCTGATAAAAAAGCGATTGCACTACGTTATGCCACTTCTTGGTTATTATGTTTATACCATATTTTATAAATTCTTCAATTCTTGGTTATTATGTTTAAATGTTTGTACATTTATGTACTTTGTCTAATGTTGAGTGTTCTACTAGTATTTCTTTGGTATTACCGGTATTTACGTTTATTTGAGTTTAGACACATAAGATGCTTGTTACGTAGATACGTACAGTATAGAGAAGATCTTTTTAGTTTGAAGTAGGTACCTACCTACTTATAGAATTCCTTAAATGCTTATTTATTGAAAACTCCCTCACGGTTGTTTTTAAATTTTGTAATATGTGGAACAGAATGTAATCTTACACTACTAGAAGTTCACAATGGCAAAGGTAAAGCGTATGCAAGAATAAGAGAAATTGTCACAATCGTCATATCATAATCAACTGCAAATAGAGAACGACCTCTCAATATGTACTGTTATTGTCTAATTACGAAAAGTAACACGGCGGGATGATGATTAGCATTAGGCGATCTAAGAATAAAATAAAAATATGATTTTATTTTTTATCGTAATCCCCCAAATCTTTACATTTTTTGCAGTGATGTCCTAATGTTATTTATTGTTTGTCCCTTCGAAAGGTAGGTAATAATAATAACCTATATAATAACCATTAGAATTTCCTTAGCAACCCAAAAATTCAATTTCATTACTTTTTGGGCAGACTTCGTTGTCAGGGCTTTTTTTAGGGCCGAATATTCTGGTTCTGTCATCTGCTTAGATTGCAGTTTTGTTTTCGAAGTAGGTACCTATACTTATACAGTGCGGTCCAAAGGTATGGAATAAATTCATTTTTAGCGTTATTATATAATTTTTGGAAAAAACCTGAAACGCGTCGATTTCTATTTATAATTTACCATTTTCTCGTATGAAAGTCTTACCACCCTCTTGCACCACCTCGGAGGTATGAGCAACCCTTAAAAAATTTAAATACGAACGGGTTGCTTGTGGCACCTTGTTTGAAAGGGATTTTAACTCTCTATTCAGCAATATAAAAATTTTTAAATTTGGTACACTCGTAACTCAGAAATTGAATTTTGATGAAAAGCACCCTCCAGATTAACTAAGGTGGGGGTGTTGTTTAGGAAAAATCCTGAAACACACCACCTTAGACCTTTTGAACGGCACATTTTGATGTCAAATTTGACCTTATCAGGTCAACCCCCTAACCCCAGCAACCACTAACTCAAGAATTTAAATAGGGAAAGGGTGTCGAGCGACCCCTCATTTGAAGCGTCTTTTAAATCTCTATTCGACAGTATGGCCGAAATTAGTTTTATTCAATTTTTTCCACCCCCATGAAAACCACCGTGTTTCAGGATTTTTCCTAAACTGCACCTCCACCTTAGTTAATCTAGAGAGTGCTTTTCATGGGGGTGAAAAAAAAATTGAATAAAACTAATTTTCATTCATACTGTCGAATAGAGAATTAAAAGACGCTTCAAATGAGGGGTCGCTCGACCACCTTACCGTAATTTTTGTTTTTGTTGGGGGTTGATGGAGCTAGGGGGTTGACCTGACGGAGTCAAATTTGACATCAAAATGTGCCGTTCAAAAAGTCAAAGGTGGCGTGTTGCAAGATTTTTCCTAAACAACACCCCCACCTTAGTTAATCTAGGGGGTGCTTTTCATGGGGGTGGATAAAAAATTGAATGAAACTAATTTTCATTCATACTCTCGAATAGAGAATTAAAAGACGTTTCAAATCAGGGGTCGCTCGACTCCTTTTCCCTATTTAAATTTTTGAGTTAGGGGTTGCTGGGGCTAGGGGGATAACCTGACAAAGTCAAATTTGACATCAAAAGTTGTCCCCCAAAAATAGAAAATCGACGTGTCCGAGCGGTTTTTTAAGAAACTTTTCTAAGTGTCCCAAAGCAGGCGTGTTACCTTTTCAATGGCCCACCCTGTATAAAGTTCATATCTATATGGTTTTTTACTAAAGGTAATATGGATTAAGGAACACAACATGAAACGTGTTCAAGTTTTATTTACCTACTTAAGCATATAATAGCTATATTTTTTCCATAACCTAGTAATACCATTGACTTTCAAAGTCAATGGTAATACTTAACTTATGATAACATAAATACGACTCGTGTACATTTCATGCTTTAATTTACAAGGAATCAGTGGCGTATTTAACGGGCGTGCGAGTCGTGCGGCGCACGACTCTCAGGCCCTCCAAAAAATAAAATTAATGATAATAAATTATACATAATATTATGTAAGAGACATTACATTTTGTGTTTTTTCCATAATATAATAACTAGACCTTTTTTACCACCTATATAATGTGGCCCTCCCTACTTTTTCACGACGAGGCCCTGGACCTTAAATACGCGACTGCAAGGAATGATATAAGTTTTATTAGCATTAACATTAAATATGCGTAAAACAGTATCCGCCGAAGTCATAAATCTATGAAGTTTAATTTTTGCTCTAGAAGGCAGTGGCCCGAAGGATGTCCATGAGAGAATGGTGAACGAGCAAAGATCTGAAATGATGGATTGCTAAGCTCACTTGCGAACAAGACTTGTTACAAGGAGAATTTGGCTGATTTATCCCAAGCTGGAAACTTTTTTATAGAATTGCAACTTGAGATGAGAACTGAATACACCACAGGAACCCTTTCACGAATCAAGATCATGCAATGGGTGCATACGAGCTATCCTTCACTCAAGAAGACTCAAAAAGTGTAGCCTTTAGGACGTGGAGGAGATCTTCTTAACTGCGTATATGCTGATAGGCAGGGGCGTACGCAGGATTTTCGTTCGGGGGGGGGGGGGGGGGGGGGGTTAAAAACAACATAAAAAGAAGCATTTTTTTTAAAATAATAATAATCTAAATAACAAAGTTAAGACGTCTATATGAACGCGCAAGACGATTGATTATTTCTTAGGGATGACAGTTGTAATCTCAAAATTAACATTATTATTCTTATTCTTTGTGTTTAGAAACAGTGAAAGAGCCTTTAGTGAAAATTTCAGGGGGGGTTTTAACCCAAGAACCCCCCCTTCGGTACGCGCCTGCTGATAGGGATTGTAATAATGGTAAACGTCTTCAAAGATACAATTAAGAACTAGAAAGCGGCTATACGTGAAGGACAGCCCCACAATTATACTCAGAAGGTTACTTTTGCACGACAACGTTTATTTCGAAAGATGACAAACGTAAAAAGCAGACAAAGTAAATTGTTATCCAGTGGCGTAACTAGCAGGCACCGGGCGCATTTTAACATCCTTTACAGACCTACGGCACTATACGCAAATACTCGCCTGCTACTATCTTTTGTTCCAATCTCGTTCTTAACATAAACGTTGTACCATTTTCTACGCTTATTCCCCCACTAAAGCGCCTAGGTTATTTGCAGGTTTAGTATATTTTTTTTCAATTAGTGGCATGACACACAGGTTTACAAAACTGAAGTTATTTCAAAAAGAACTTTCTTAACTGCTTATTTTTTCAAAAATTACGGCTTGATTAGGCGTTTATTTTTGATGCTTCACATTTTAAAAGTTTGGGATGTAACTGGGATAAAGAAGTAACAACGAATAAGAGACCAATATTGATGTATAGTGCCGTAGGTCTGTAAAGGATGTCAAAATGCGCACCGGGCCCGGGTTCCAAATCTAAAAATGCCCCCCCCCCCCCCCACGTAATAAGAATTTTAAATAACCAATTAAAATAAATAACAAAATTTATTATTATCCCACAAATGTTAAGAAAAAAGACAAAGTATTACAGTAATAATATTTAAATTATAAGTAAGATTATAAATATTTGGAGTGATGAAAACAGCAGGTCAGAATTCTCAGAAGCTTTATACAATACAATAAATACGGTGCATCTGTTTTGTTTATGATTCGTACGAGATACGAGTACAAACAACAACACCGCTAGTAAAGAAGGGTAGGCCGGAAATTGTGGCAATAAAAATTTTGTTCCATAAATGAAATGTTACATTATGTCAACTTGCTGAAAAATAAAACGTACATTTTGTAATGCAATTCCTTTAAATACGTTTATCAGCAGTTTATGAGTACTGTTTACGAAAATACAAATATTGGTGCCGTGACATCCGGGCCCCATAGATCACGGGCCTGGGTTCCGCGGAACCCGCGGAACCATGGTAGTTACGCCCCTGTTGTTATCATATTAATATAGGAAATGATGATCCTTAATTATTATGAACCAAACACGTAAACCATAGCCAACAAACACCTACAAACGACCAATAAACCATTGAAAGTAAAAAATATGTAAAAATTGTTGAGCAGCCTCACACCGATAATGAGATTCTTATGTTAAAAAATAAGATTTTACATCTACTCTAACCTGTTGTTTTCATAGGTAGGTAAGTAAATACAAAAAAACACTCTTGTATAATATCATAATGATAATATGTATCTAACTCTTGTAAAAGCATAAGCATGAATACAGGAATTGGTGGAGATCTAGTACAGGTAGAAAATCACTTTGCCTTATCAATTTAATATTTCGACACAATCTTCGTACGATTTGATATATCGTTTTTACAATCTTTAAGAAATACTTCATATTTTTTCGATTCGATTAGGTAGGTAGGTACCTACATAACGCTTTTAAAGATCTAAAAAACATGTCCGTATTTCATTCAATGCCAAGTGTAAGTTATTCAACGTTGTTCATCACAAAGAAGGCCCTTTAGGGATGAAATGTAATCTGTGTGTGGAAAGGTTTAATGTTGAGTAATAAACTCCGACAATACCTAATCCAAAGGGATTGATTCAAATTGTTCAACTGATCCCACTATTTATTCACTGTTTGGTGCCATTAGCTACACTGCTGTGCCTTCAATATAATCAATTAGATTACATCTGCGTTCCACTTTCAACTGGATTAAATTAACTCGTTGAGTGAACTTTATTCAATGATTAACTTTATAGGGTGTTCGGAATTGATGAGGGATTTCTGGACAAAATTTCAACATTTATCGTCTTTTATCACTTGTGTAGTATGAAAAATAAGACAAATTTACAATTATTAGCCGTTTTATTCATATTCACCTTAACCCATTTTCGGTATACAGGGATGCACCTGAATCTATATGACTAGGCAAGGTATATTATATAGTAGAAGTAGAGAATGTTCGTGGACTAAACTGAAACGCTGAAAGCAATATTTGAAAAGTGTAGTGTGCTGCCATCCACGCCATAGATAACAAACTGAAAATCAGGCACCTTCAGAGTGGATGATAAATAGATTTAAATGTATCGTGAAGATGTCAGCACTACAATCATTTTCAACTTGCTGGTAAACCAAGGAGTAGTTATTATATGTGTATTTTGCGTTATTCGTTTATTTCGAAAATTTTATGTATTCTATTAATAACTTCCTCTCATTACTGAGGCTTACTGTTTATGTATGATTTGCTTCCTTTCTTGCCCGCCCTGCATAGTATCGAAATACTTGTACCTATGTATGTACTGAGTGCTTCAAAAAAATGTATACACTTTAAACTATCGTAGATTTCCCGCTCTAAAAAGGCTAATGTTGTATTTATTCACCAGCATAATCGTCCCTCTATGTTATTGTTAGTAGTAATATCAACATATTATTAATATTTACATTGGACTTTAAGCTTTCTAATTTCCTGAAATTTAACTTTGTAGAACGGTAAATAAATTGTCTATGGAAGTTCAAAGTGTGTATACATTTTTTTGAAGCACCCAGTATGTGAAATACAGCATTTCAGTGCCATTTTGCGAATAAATTTGTAAGTATAGAGAATAAACTTTACATGTTAAATCGTAATAACCTGAAATTCACAAATTTCTTCGGTTCAGTTAAATAACATGGAACTCCCACTGACCAGTTAAACCTATTGTAGTAATTTATGAACTTAATAAGTTTGCTGACAGCCTGCAGTTCATGGACAATGGCCATACCCATCAGTGGTCTCGTAATCCACTTAGTTTCGGTTGTACGTACCTTTGTATCATATATAAAATATTTTTCTTAGAAAGAACTTTATTACCTGCACTACGTTTTACTATCTAAACGAGCTTTGAATATTTTCCAAAAATTATTTTCCAGAAGTGTTAATCGCACAACAAACATTAATCCTTATTACAAGTGATAATTTGTTAAAGTAATTGTATTAAATTCCTTCTCATAAACATTAAAATGATTAAGAAAGTGTTTACATCGAAATCAAGTTTTTAACGCTGTATCTGAGTTGTGCTATTTAATAATTTAGGAGAGAACAAAAAAATGAACATTTTATTTTGTATTCCAATATGTATTTTAGTCCACTATTAATACTATACCTACTATTTATACTAACTTTGGCTAAAAGATGCCGTTTATTTACCTTCTGTCAAAGGGGATGATAAAAACATTTTATAACAGTAGCTAATACTTTCCTTTCATGCGTAGGTAAGTTGTCTAATGAATTAATGATCATCCTGCTCTCATGCCCGTATTTTCTAAAAAATTCTGGTTAAGAACTTCAAGAATATGACCGTGGATTGCGTATACATATATGCTTACGCACGGTTTACATTTTATTTCACAAATAGTAGGTACCATTACTAAGGACCATAATCAACCAAATTCTAAAATTCTTGTCAATCCGTTTTCTACCGTTCCCGATCTATACGAACACCAGTAATTTTTATTTCTGTTGATATACGAACCTGAAAATCGTCCGTATACAGTACAAAACTTTAGAATACCTACTTACTTAACGGAACTGCGCTTAGGATAAACATAACTAAATTGGCACCTTGTATGACACCGAGAAATATGGGGGGGACCTGATCACAACGGCCACTGATCATAACGGCCACCCCGGTTTTTGCTATTTCATAACGTCCACCTTGATCACAACGCCCACTAATATTATTTGATCATAACGGCCACCTTGTTCACAACGGCCACTCTTTCAGTTCATCACAACGGCCACCTTCATCACAACGGCCAACTTTACAAGTTGATCACAACGGCCACCGTGATCATAACGTCCACTCGTACTCATTGTCATAACGGCCACTTTGATCACAACGGCCACCGACGCCAGTACTGGAAAATGTCATACGACGATGATCACAACGGCCACCCTGATCACAACGGCCACTTTAGAAGCTGATCATAACGGCCACCGTAGTCATAACGGCCAATCTTAGTGATGATCATAACGGCCACCGTGATCACAACGGCCCCCTTGATCGTAACGCCAATTTCTTAATTTCTGAGTTCTGATAGTTGAAGCTGTACTTCATAGCTAACGGAGTTTTTTTCGATTAAAGCGTGTTATGATGACCTACTACGAAATAAACAAAATTAAATGGAAGGGTTTAAAGGTATTTGGAAGAAAAAAATTGTACTCTATACTTAAATATTTTCAGCATATTTGAAGAATCGAAGTTCCTTTCAATTGTTCTATCATACCCACTGAAATATAAGCAACCCTGGAACGCGCACGGTGCATTTAACCTGTAGGAAATAAACCGAGCGTGCGATAGCAATAACGAAGGGTCATTTTGTCCTTGTTGTACTCATTCACAGTTAAGCTGTTGAAGCATTTTGATTGTTATACGATTAATCAAATTAGTTTTTGTCCTACACTTTGAAAAACAATCGTGTTATACGATGGTTAAATATTGTTGTTTTACAATCAATAAACAATAAAAACAAAGTAAAATTGCCGCCTTTCATAGTGACGATGGAGTTAATTAAAAATTGACGGTAAGCAATTCAATTGATTACTTATTGTTAGTAAGCAACTCTTAAGGTTTCTCTCGCAGTGTGACATAAAGCCTTGTATGCAATTCGTACATAGGAGGGTTCATTGACTCCCTACATATTTAGTTTCGCGTTTGTCGGAAAATTACTTATACGATACAATAACATAATCAGCAAGACAGAGACCGAATGACCCTACATTAATTCCCTTTCTGTCGGCTCGGCTGTAAGTTAAGCGTAAGCGTTCCAGGTTGCTTATATTTCAGTGAATCACTGAAGGTATGATCACTGACAGTGATCATACCTTCTTTAAACTTCAAGTGAGTACTCTTAATTGTTTGTTTAGATATTGAATCTAAATCTTATAAATTTCCTCTATGGCAAAATTTTACTTCAAATTATCAAATTATGTAATAAAATATGGAGATCTCCATTTGAAAAAATTAAGTTATTAGGTTAACGAGCCATATTAAAGTAACCCCACAATGTAGATAGCCGTCGTCGGTCCCAACACATCATGCTCCAAATGTTTAAGCATTTTCTGAATCCTACATTGATATTGGAAAAATGGAGTGTTCTCCAATTCTTTTAATAAATGTCTGCTAAAGCAGATTTGTTTTAGAAATAAACGAATAACTCCAAACTATCGAATCAAAGTAATGGTACCCATTTGTAAAACTCAAAAATCGGTAAATCTGGTATAATCGGAAGCGATAGAAATCTGAAAATATTTTAGTTCAAAAGAACGTAGTCGATTATACCGAGATTAAAAAAAGAAACACAGAAACACTATAACAGCAAACTCAAAACGCAAGTAGGTACCTACCTATATAATAACTAATAACAATGTAAACAGCAGATTGTTAAAACTAAATTAAGAATTTTTTTGAACCATCACAACTTATACTAATTAATATTGCAGTTTTCATAAACCAATCAGGAAGGGGCAAAATTTTCTTATTGACTCTAGCTAGACGTTGGCGCCGGGTATTCAAGCAGATAATAAGAAAGAAGAAATCCTTAATTTATGGAGGATTTGTAAAAAAAACCTTTAGTAATCGCCTACTACTATACAAAATATAGAGTAATTAATATTTTAACCAAATTTGCCAATTGTAGCTATGTATCTTTTAATATTTTACTTGCAACTTCCGGAGCCCTTTTAGAATTAGTTACAAGGAATATAACAGTATAACCACCTTGTCGCCATATTTTCATAAATTATGGTTTTACCTTTACGTGACCATGCAAAAGGGCCGCCTTTACGGTGCATTACCAGCCATTTAATTATACACCTACTGTTTATACTTTTGAATCCGTACTTTATAACAAAGATAACCTTTGAAGAATTTAGTGAGAAATTACCAATCAAGGAAAAAACAGCCCCGAGTCCTCATTTAAGAGTTTCGTGCGTTATCAAGACAAATCGGTTTCGATTATATTGCAATTGCTTATTCTTTTTATGAAGGGTTAGTAATACAATTTTTATTAAATTATTAAATGTTTAAAAAATAAATTATTTGTTATTATTATATGAGAAATTAAAACCCTATGCTTTGCAAAAGGCAAACAAAAAAAAAACGTTGAACTTAATATAAGTAAGTGGAGTTGTATTCCATAATTGCATTATAGTAGTTTATATTTATATAAATAAACATGGGTAGTAACTATTATATGTATGAACGAATTGTTACTTTTTACTTAAAATAAGAACATTTACAGCCATCAAGGTTAATAAACCAGAAAAGATAAAAAAGGCCGAAAGCCGGAAGAATTTATGAGAAACAAGCTTTCTGCAAACTTCTACTGACATAATGCACCCCCATGTAATAGAATTTGTAATAAACAGTTTTAAATACTATACCTGCTTTTGTACATTTCTGGGAAGTTCTGCCTTAAGAATTTTGTTAACTATGTACATACCTTAACAGTTGCCGACAAAATAATATAGAAATATAAAAATATTCAATGCCCAACAATAATTGTTAGGTAGGTACCTATACATATTTAATTAATCTGAAGAATTGTTCCCATTACTTGAATCCGCAATCATCTTCAGAATATTTAGTGTGTGAATGTCAATTTTAAAAGATGACGTAAATGAATATATCAGTGACTAAATATACGGGGTGTTCCTTATTGATATGCGAATATTTAAGGCTGTGAATCTACATGATAAATTAATGGTAGTTTGCTTTGTAAACAATGGTCCGAAAATGTTCCCTTACAAAAATACGGGGTGCTAACATGCTTTCAATTGTTTAAAAAGTATACGTAAACAGCCAGAATATTCTTGCGGTTGCAGGTATCTCCCAGACGAGTATATGTATAATAGTCATGACGCTCGATGGGAGTGCGAGCCCAACAGACTTGTACGAATTCTAATGTTAGAAAGAAAGGATATGATATGTTACATATATTGTGAAGATATGATGAGGGATCACTAAAATTGAAGATAAAGATAAGGATCCATGACAATGACCTGAATTGAAAAAGTGGCTTGGGGAGCAGCTTCCAAACTGACGAAGAACTCATAGAAACGGTTACAATTCACTTCAAATCGTTGGCGGCTACATTTTATGAAGACGGTATTGCAAAGCCTGTTCACAGATATGACAAAAGTCTCAATCATGAGAGTGATTAAATCGAGAAGTAACCTTAATTATTGTACATTACTTTTGGTAATAAAATCATTTTTTCATATGCCGTGTTTCCTTTATAGTCAACCGGAGGTTGAAAAAAAATAGCCCTCGCATTACATAACATTCTAATTATGTAGACGAGAGTTTGAAAGCATATATCTGGATAATCCCTTGCTCGATGTTATTGATAATTACATCAACGCATATCTTATTTCAATCTGTGTAATGCACCGAACAGAATTTTCCTAACTATTTTATGAAACATAATCGAAGAAAAATCGTTATCTATGAAAAAATTAAGAAATGGGCGTTGTGATCAAGGTGGCCGTTATGACCATCACTAAGATTGGCCGTTATGATCACGGTGGCCGTTATGATCAGCTTCTAAAGTGGCCGTTGTGATCAGGGTGGCCGTTGTGATCATCGTCGTGTAACGTTTTCCACTACTGGCGTCGGTGGGCGTTGTGATCAAGGTGGCCGTTATGACAATGAGTGCGAGTGGACGTTATGATCACGGTAGCCGTTATGATGAACTTGTAAAGTTGGCCGTTGTGATCAAGGTGGCCGTTGTGATCAATTGAAAGAGTGGCCGTTGTGAACAAGGTGGCCGTTATGATCAAATAATATTAGTGGCCGTTGTGATCAAGGTGGCCGTTATGAAATAGCAAAAACCGGGGTGGCCGTTATGATCAGTGGCCGTTGTGATATAGACCCCCACCAAACTATAGTCTGAGGGAGACGTGAGGAAGGCGCAATCACCGTAGTACAAACTGTAAGTTTATGGCATGACAGGATAGTAGGTATAGTTATATGAGTAGGTTCCCAATGGTGTTCATTTAAGGTACTTTGACTGCTCTTAGATATGCTGAACAAGTGACACACAATCCTATGTCCTTCCTATGCTGCTGCAAATATCAACTTCTTGATGTCATAATAAACTTTTCGTAATCCCGTCATCAATTCACTGAATTTGGATTGCTCCTCTTCATTCTCGTTATACCCTCTAGCTTGGTTCAAAATGTTGTAATCGCTTTATCTAACTTTATCTAACCAAACATTTTATTGCATCTTTTAGCACTCTCTCTCAATGATTGGTTATCCTAAAAGATGGTCATACTCATAGGGTTCGCATTATCTCCCACTACGTCAAGGCCACCTACTACGTCCAAACCGACCAAGATCTTGCTTATCCAGCATACTTCGCTGACTGCTGCTGACAGGGCGATATATTCAGCCTCAGTAGTTGACAGGGCTACTACTGCTTGTTTTGTGGACTTCAAGGATATGGTGCATCCATACAGCTTAAATAGATATCCCGAAGTAGATTTGCGCTCGAATCAGTCCCCACCCCAATCCGCGTCCGTGTAACCGCACAACGTTTCGGCACATTCGCCCTTCTCGTATACTAGGTTCAAGTTCACTGATCCTTTAATCGTTGAATGTACCGTAGACCTCGTTTTAATATGTTCCACAACTCGTTGCTCGTACATTTCTGAAAACCATTTAGTATGTTTACACTCGCGCACAAATCTGGCCTCGTACCCATCATGGCATACATTAAGCTTCCTATGAGTTGACGACACTGTGTTTCGATGTAACTATTTTCAGGTTTTCAGGGATTTTTCAGTCCATAAATTGATTTAAGTAACTTGCACACTTTATTTTCATTTACTTCCTGCCCTTCAGGAGGCTTCATATTTACTTCCTCTCGTATATCTCCATGTAAAAAGGCTCCTGTACATCCATTTGGTAGACTGGTTTACCTATTTGCACAGCTAAAGCAATTAATAATAATAATAATAATAATAATAATAATAATAATAAGTTTATTGTGACAACACAAACGGATGGAAGTTCAGCTTAACGCTGTTCTGCCATTCCAACCGGAAAACAATTTTATCTACTAGTATTAAGCACATTAATTAATATATAGGTAGTTTAGAATAGAAAAATCAAGTAAATAATTCGTAAGAAAAAAATAACAATAAAATAACTAAGAATAACAATAAAATAGACAAATAAATAAGAAAGAAATAGCTACTATTGAAGCAAATTAAGATACAGATTTTTTAATTTATGTTTAATTGTATTCCAAGATTCATCACTTTTTAAGGTAGTTCTATATTCGTTTAGAAATGTTGGGCCTAAATATGAAAATGAACATTCAAACTTAGCTGTGTTGTGATGTGGAATGTTGTAGTTGTTCTTAAATCTAGTATTTTTTGTATGAATATCTAGCCTACTTTCTAATAATTTTAACAAATAGTCAGGTTTTTTATATTTGACAATGTTATAGAGGACCTTTATATATTGAATATTAAACCTATGTCGCATAGTTAGAATTTTGTGTGTACTATAATGTGGGGACATATGATCAATAAAGCTTATGTTATAAACATATCTTAAGCACCGATTTTGGAGTACCTACACTTAATTTGTTTTTAAACTGATTTGTTAACTGGAAATAATATACAGAACTACAATAATTAAAGTTACTTAAGATTACAGAATTAACTAACAATAGTTTAACACTGGGAGACAACACGTACTTAAATTTGTAAATTGTTTTAAATTTGGAATAAGCAATAGATAATTGTTTTATCACATGCTTTTCGAATTTTAGTTCAGAGTCTATCTCAATACCTAAATTTTTGATATTATCTACTAAGCGTAAAACTTCATTATTTAGTACTATATTTGTTTTGAGTTTTTGGAGAGCACTTTCACGTTGGTGTTTAAGGCCACAACACATAACATACGATTTTACAGGATTCAGTTTTAAACCACTATTGACACTCCACATATAAATGTTAGAGAGTGCCATGTTTAGAATTTCCGCCATACGATTTATTTCATCAGGTTTTCCACAGATATATAATTGAGAGTCGTCGGCGTAAAGTTGGACTGCCACCTCTGATGGAATAATACTAACCAAATCAGATGTGAAAATGGTGAATAAAATCGGTCCTAGGATACTGCCTTGAGGTACGCCTTGCAGAGATTCCAGTTCAGAAGAATTTTGGTTGTTTAATTTTACTGTAGAAGTTCGTTTAGACAAATAATTTACAAACCAATTAAGATTCTTACCGTTGCCAATTTAGCTACAGAAGCATAAATTTCTCCATAATCAAAATTTTCTTTTTGCTGAAAACCCCTTGCCACCAGACGGGCCTTGTACTGAGTAATATTTCCATCTTGATCTCTCTTGATCTTGTAAATCCGTTTGCTCTCTACCACTTGGCTTTATAACTTCTATACAAGCATTGTTTTCTTTCAGGTTTTCTTGTCTTCTTGCATGGCATTTTTCCAATTTTCTGAATCTTCACTTTCAATAGCCTCATTGTATGTTTCTGGTACATTTTCTTCACTCGTGCTTAGTAAAAAAATCTCGTAATCTTCCAACTTACTTGGCAATTTTACAGTTATTTGTTCTCGTGAATTTTCTGCTTCTTTATTTTCTACAGTTACGGTTTCATTTGAAGTTTCAGTTACTTCTTCCACTTTACTACTTTTTGGTATTTCTACAAATGTCGAAACTTCCTCAGTTTGGATTACTACTTCGTTGGTGTCACATCTACTTTCAAAATTTTCTTTCTTGAACGCAACATTCTCATTTTTCAGAAGATATTTAAAATTATGGCGTAGCAACACTGCAATGTGTTAGTGCTGCAGTACTGCTCTGAATCAGAGGTTGCCCTTATCTTATGAAGTATACAAAGCAACCACCGAAACGAAATATTCAAGTAAAAAATAGGGTCTCATTGACAGTGTGAGACGTATGAACAAACACTACGATGCCAGAAAATATTAATGTAATTGCCCGACCCGAGGTGGTCTGTTTTACAAGTATGTAGAAGGTTCTAGAGAGAGGAAGGATCTTAAAAACAAATAAGATCACATAGTTGAATTTTTTGCGGCACTTGAAATGCGTTTCTTCTATAATAAATAAAAGTTTAATTTCCGAATATCAGTATTGATGTAGGTCAGTAGGTATAGGTATATTCAAGTCTGTACATTTTTCGGTTTCTGTTGATTTAACATCAGTAAACTTACTCTTGAGTTGCACACTATGTGACTAGAATTTATAAGCAAAACTGAACTTCAATTAGTTTACCTACATACCACAGAAGAATTTAAAAATGCTGATTTTATTCACTGTATTTTGCATTCTGTATTACACTAACGGTATTTGGGAAAATGGTTAGACAAGTCAAAAAATAGCTCTATTTATAGACGAGGTTTAGTGTCACCAGCTGTGTTTATGCCACAAAAATCTTTAGGTGAAAACTACAACTTATTCCGCAAAGAAAGACATCAACTACGTAATGAAATCGTTTCAATAGTACAAGAAAGAAAATCCTGTGGCAACTAGCATGTTTGTCAAAACGTGAACGTCAATGGTGAATGCTTTTACGGCATTATACCCACGTCTTCAAATGTAGAAGTCGTTTTTAACCACTTACGTAAGCAAATTATTTATTGTTGAACAATTTGGTGATCAAAGACTTAGCAATATTGTCAATGTAAAAATGGTAAACAATCGCTTGACAGTTGGAGAGCACCGTAGGCTGTACCTACAGTGCAAACTGAAATGTCGATAATATTCATATTTTTGCTGATTTTCGTTAATATTGAAATTGATTGGTGCAGTAATTAGAAGAGGGGGGATGAGGGGAAAATAAAAAACTTCTATATTACATATCTTGCGTTTATCATGAAATATCAAGTGAGTATTTACCTCAAATAGTACGTAACAATCTCCATATAATTTTCATTGGGAGTTACCAAGCGTGTAAAAGTTTGGCCCCCCCTCCAGGATTGTTATCAATGACTCATTGAACAATATTAGAGGGGGGGGGAAAGTTGAACGGCCGCCATCTTGTCCGCCATCTTAAAAATGCCCGCGAACCTATTTTTGGCTATATCTTAGCAACCGTATATCCAAATCGAACGTACGTAGACTCTAATTGCACAGTTTTGTATTCCTAAGATA
The DNA here is from genome assembly GCA_036250285.1 of Pyrocoelia pectoralis. NCBI lineage: Eukaryota > Metazoa > Arthropoda > Insecta > Coleoptera > Lampyridae > Pyrocoelia > Pyrocoelia pectoralis. The sequence goes on from CM070075.1 coordinate 15,860,253, forward strand.
AATTGTTATATAACCGAAATTGATAATCCTAGCGGATTTAATGTTTTTGGGCTTAAAAGCTTAAATTATGGAATATGTAAAAAAAACGCTAAACATCATATCACTTTTTATTTTATTATTATTAATCTTTTAGATCTCGCTTTTATGAATAAAATGCAAAAAGAATCAACGAAATCCGAGCACTGGTTACGAAAATATACAGGATTTAGGAATAGGTAGCGCACCTTTGCTGAGCACAATAATTGGTAGTTACAGGTCAAATTGAAAATTTCATAAGTTTGTTCTCTACAAAATATGCGAATTACTACTAAATACATACATTAATTAAGTGTAATCAATTTTTGAATGCTTATGCCCCATTCGCGATTCCCTCACCCTCATAAGAGTAATAATCGCCATGACATGAATCACATCGGAAAGACCGTATCGGTGAATAAATCGAAAATACCCGAATTAATACAAATTTTATAAATTAATCATTTTTTATATCTTTTTAAAAAGTTTTTTTAAAAATCGGCCAGAAAGTAGTACTTTCCGGATTATTTTTAGGCCAGAAAATGTCATTTTGTCGGACCGAGCCGGAAAGTTATTGTTTTTACTTTACCGGACTCATTTTTACTTTCCGGCCTAGAACGGTCAATTGTTCTGCCCGTTTCTGGCCGATTTTAAAAAAAATATTGTACGTAATACGTCCCAAAAGTGCTTTTACTGGACTCGCAGGCTTGCAGGACTCGCCTGCGGCTCGTCCTGTAATTTGCCTACTTGTCCAGTAAAAGATCACTTTCGGGACTTGTTACGTAAACTACTATTATGCGTTTCGCACCTTCTCATTTTTTTAATTAATTAATTTAATTTAGGCTTTTAGGAAGAAGAGGTGACCATCAAATGACAGTTATTATTATACGGACCACTTTACGCACATTTGCAAATAGCAGTACAATTTAATGATTTTTTCCTGCATCGGTTTCCACAATTCTGCTTGCAACCACATTTAAGAATCTCAATGCAAGCGGGGCTGACTTCCGGAATTGTTATCCACACGGGAAGGAATCTGTGATCGAGTTTCTTTCACCCATGTTGAATTGGATGTGGGGCTTGAAGCTCAGCCTTATGTGCCCTGCTCCAAATGGTAGCTTGGTAAGCTGCTCTCTTGCAGTGTAATAGGAGAGCGTCTTGTGTCGGGTGCATCATTTCTAAACTTTTGTTTCGGTGACAGAATATAAACTTTCGTTGTTGATTAATGGATTCTGCACCGCCTGCATAAACTTGAATAAAGAAAGACTTGAAAGCTTTGAACTTTTTAGACTCCAAATTTCATCACTGCGAATGGATTTTCCATCATTTGGACGATGACCTGAATTATTGGGTTCCTTTTCCAGGCACTGAATTCCGTCCTTTTAAACTTTCAGGGCGTCCTCTCAGTAAGGAAGTGGAGTCACAACCCGTAAGTGTGACAAACAATGGACGTGCAAACTATACTGCTCTTTGCAAATGTCCTTGTGTAAATTAATCCGTATAATAATAATTTTCATTTGATGTTCACCTCTTTTTCCTAAAAGCCTAAATTAAATTAATTAAATAAATAAACGAGAAGGTGCGGCACAAAAAATTATTAATTTATAAAATTTGTATTAATTCGGGTATTTTCGATTTCTTCACCGGTACGGTTTTTTGGATGTGATTCATGTCATGGCGATCATTACTGAGGGAATCGCGAATGGGGCATAAGCCTTCAAAAATTGATTACACTTAATTAATGTGTGTATTTAGTACTAATTCGCATATTTTGTAGAGAACAAACTTATGAAATTTTCAATTTGACCTGTAACTACCAATTATTGTGCCAGCAAAGGTGCGCTACCTATTCCTAAATCCTGTATATTTTCGTAACCAGTGCTCGGATTTCGTTGATTGTTTTTGCATTTTATTCATAAAAGCGAGATCTAAAAGATTAATAATAATAAAATAAAAAGTGATATGTTGTTTAGCGTTTTTTTTACATATTCCATAATTTAAGCTTTTAAGCCCAAAAACATTAAATCCGCTAGGATTATCAATTTCGGTTATATAACAATTTATCTTAGGAATACAAAACTGTGCAATTAGAGTCTACGTACGTTCGATTTGGACATACGGTTGCTAAGATATAGCCAAAAATAGGTTCGCGGGCATTTTCAAGATGGCGGACAAGATGGCGGCCGTTCAACTTCCCCCCCCCTCTATTATTGTTCAATGGGTCATTGATAACAATCCTGGAGGGGGGGCCAAACTTTTACACGCTTGGTAACTCCCAACATTACATTGTTACGTACTAAAAATACTGTATCCTATTCTATTAGTAATCCTATGAAGACTATAATAAGTTCCACCTTGTTAGAAAAAAGAACCGTTCCTTTTGTTTTCAACATTCCCGCAATTTAAAAACACAAGTCAAGCAAAGTCTTTCATATTACAAATTTTGGAAATGATGACTTCGGTTCATCTCAAAAGGAATCCGCCTATTAAAATGTTTCACTAAAGGTTTTTACACAGTAGTAACGACTCTTCGAAAATTCCATACGTAAAAAAGGTAAGGTAGGTAACGATCCCTACATTTATACCTGTAAGGAAATATTTAGGGTGTTATTTGATATGATGTGATTAAGATGAACACAAAAAGAGCATGACAAAACATGTATACTTTTTTTAGGTTATAAAAGTCATTACTATATGGCTTCTGTCATATAGATTTTCCTTTGTTTCTAAATTAAGCGTATGTTCGGTTTTACAGTTAAAACAAGAAAAGTGTTAGATATTTTTGGGAATACACATTTAACTCGTAACGTAAGTTTTTCCGTACATTTACAGTTACACGACAGTGTTGATTGACAAAATTGCTAAATAAACTCGGATATTCCAATTCTCCTGAGGTGCATATTTCAAATAGAATTTGTGTAGTTAGGTATGTCTATGGAACGCCGTCGTCTCATCTTAAGACATTACCAATGCTATAAGAAAAAAAAGAAATTTGACTATTATAATTTATAGTGTACCTATCCCTAACCGTTTATACGACATACATCATTTTCAGTGGATTTAATTTGTAAAGGTTTTTTGTGATGTTAATCCAAACCCGATTACTTCGTGCGTGAAATTTTAGGACTTAAAAAGAGTTATTTGGGCGTTGAATACGATAACGTTAATTTATTTCAATTAGTTTACGAATTTAGTTCACACTGATAAATGTCTACTACCCTTCATTTAACTTTAAAAGTAACCTAAATAGTAATAAATTGTTTCCCCAAACAAAATACTTTATTAAAAACTAAAAAGACATAAAAGAAGCAGCATATATACATGTAGATGTAGATGAATAGGAATGTAAAATAATTAAGTAAATAGCGCAAGACCATTCATGACAGGTGACAGGTGTAAAGTTAGCTCCTCACATTTCAAAATTTACAATTTTTGCTTTCAATTATTTGTTGGTAATATAATTTACTTTTATTGAATGACATTACTAGTAATTCATACTAATATTTAATACTAAAATACCTGTAATAATTCAGTAATTTATCCAGTAAGTTAGCCTCGCAACTTTTTAAATTCTTTATTTGCAACTTACTATTCGTTGGTCCTTTATTTATAAGTATTGTCTATATTAGGTCTTATTTTGAAGTTTGGTCTGAAACCATACTAGACCAAAAATAATTTAGTGGTGGAATGAATTAATCATTTATACTCCAATAAATCTCCAAACTTTACTATTGAAATTCTTTCCTGTTTAAATCAAAATTTAAAAACTTACTTAACAACTATTTTACAATATCAATGAATTTATTATTTTCTTAAATAACTGTTAATGCTACTTATTTTCTCCTGTTTTTCTTGTATTTATATCTATTGATCTACCTCATGAAAACAAGATCATATCTACATTTACATATGAATGCTATCTAATTGTTTTGATTTCCTTGTGGTAGTACTCAATTCCAACGCTCTCGTAATTTGATGATGATATAAGATGCTTGATGAGTTCTCTTCTATCTATTCGGTATGTAATCACTGATCAGCTTTCTATTGAGCGGAAAATTCAAATAAATCTAGGTGGCGAGTGTTTTAAAATGAAATACGTACCAGTGGGGTACAATAATAACTGTTTGAAAACTCCAGATTAAAATTTTTCAATAAAAGTGATTACTGATTAGTACCTAATGTAAAATTTGTTTTCAGTAAGTTTTCAGGAGAAATGAATCATTTACGAATATCATTTTATGGGCTGTACTTTCCAATGATGTTTACATATTATATGGGAGCTCGTATTCTTAGTCACTATCGATTTTGAGCGGACTAAGGGAAACGTTTGTTATTTAACATATACTGCGCTGAATTAAAATAGAAAATTCTCACAATTTAAGAAAGAAATCTTATCAATTTCAATGTATTATTTTCCAAGAATAAAAATTCTGGCAAGTTGCCACGAGGCTTCCCTCGTATTAACAATTTATAATTTATAAATTGACTTTTCCTTGTGGAACGCTGTTCGATATATACCTAACCTACCTAGACTTCCTGTACAAAACATTGTTACCCTTTTGAATAATAATAATAATAGGTAGAATGTAACAACCTATGCGTAGAATTATAGTAATTATTATTATTAGGTAACTAGGGCGTTGTGAAGTAAATAACGCCTAAGGTCGACAGGGACAGTGTATAACCCGAGGGCCTCTGGCCCGAGGGATATACGTCGACCGTAGGCGTTATGTTTATAACGCCCGTGGTGCCTTCATAACTTTATGTCATACTTGCAAGAAGTTGATTAAGATGATTAAAACAGATGATATCTAACAATAAAATTAGTATAGACTGACATTTAACATCCTTGACCGTGTCCTATGTATAGTGATGACTGATGAGACATAATATTTTACATTTGCGGGCGTTATTATAAGCTAGCTTTATAAAAAATAACGCCCGTTACTATCTAAAGTCCGGTTGTCATGTAAACATTTAGTCATTAATGTTTTTTGTTTCAGCAGTTGTTATGGTAAAATAATAAGGTAGTACCTATGACATAATAGTATATTATGCAACGAGCATGTAATGATAGCTATTAATACACGAGCACGAGGTAAGTTATGACACGAGCCTTGGCGAGTGTCATAAATCTTGTGCGAGTGTATTAATAGCCATTACATGAGAGTTGCATACACTATTTTTTCTACGACCTGTGTTAATTAAACAAAAATTATTATAAAAGAACGAACAAAATTTTTGACAAATATCAAAAACTCCTGTAACTATGGCAATCAAGTAAAATGCTTGACAGCTATTGGCTAATTGACTCGTTTTATAATGAAAATCTGTATCGAAATGAATATCATTTCGATACAATCTAATGACACTTAATAAGTCGATTAAAGTATGGGAGTAGAAAAAATAAATTGAAGGCGAGATATTTGAGTTAAAACTTTGAAGCTTAGGATTTGGTAAAACTAACACATTATGCGAGGCAAGGAAATTGAAAACTGAAAGACATGCATTAAAATGCAAATTTCCAAAATATCGTATAAAAATGATAATAAAATACTATTGTAATTTTTTTCAAATTTCCATATCTTTGTACATAATGGGGCTCATAAGCTGATAAAGATACTGAAATGTAAACTATCCAAATAGTGTCTTAATTATGATTGAAGGGCTGAAATCTACTCTCCAAGAGCTAGATAGTTAGATAGATAGAAATAGCAAGAGAAAAGTATAGTTTTAAATAAAAAGGTTTTTGTGAAATTAAATATTATATTAACTAATAGATACACATTATACGCCAGTTTTAAGTTTTCGTCCTATACCTTTTTCAATTGAAACAAGTTTACATTCTACATACAGTTTTCGCGTGGAAATTACCCAATAAAGGCACAGATATCATATCGGTCAATAAAGCAGGTACCTAATCTTATCTCAAATTTTATTTTACTTTTAGGTTGTTATCGGTCTTCAAATTTTGACTCACATTCAATAGCATTAGTAAAATCTAGCGCGGTCATTTAATTTAACCACTGACTATAAGAATAGGTGAATAATGGACATAACTTCTAACTTCATATAATTATGAGTGTGTGTTATATTTTACCGAAGTTGGACAGTCCTCATAAACAATATTGAAAATGTTTATAACCCCTGCAACGCATTATTAGATATAAATGTTACACTCTGTCTAAAGTGCTTATGCATTACATGTGCACATACAATGATTTTCAGTTTTAGGATTGCATAATGGTAATCCGTTAAATTCGACTTACTAATTCAATTATTTCTTGCTATTTTAGACAAACAGAAAGATAAAGAAAAACCTCATGTAGAAAACAGTGTATATGGTAACTTTAATCAAAGACCAATTATTATATGGTTTTTGCTTTAATGAAACACTTGCTGGTTATGTTGTATGTTTTCAAATACATAATCTGCAATTATTACAGTACATCATTTTGTTGTTAAATGTGCGAGGAAATGTATGTACCTACTAAAAGTCCACTTCGCTACGGATGGAAACCCAATAGAGGTGTGACTAATCCTTCAGTAAAAAGGTCGGTAACCCTACTTGCTTGTAAAGTGTGCAATTATTTTCGTTATGGTCCCGTAAGAATAGATTAATTCATAAAATTGTCAACATTGCCAGCTACTGCGTAGGTGGTCCCCAGGAAACTGTTCCAAAATAATGTATAAATAAATTCTGTAGGTATGTAAACAGTAGTTACAAATTTCATAAACTATGTAATCAATTTACCTACACTATCCCTAATATTTTCTGTAATTAACTATTGCAAGTGCGCAAATGTTTCAATTTAGTGTTCGTAGATAAAGACTGATGAAAATCTATTTTTCGTTTTAAACAAAAAAAAAAGGGTTTAAGAGAATCGTTTTAATCCACTGAACTCAATTTAAGGGAGCTACAAAGACAGTATAATGTCTTTTTTACAAAACCTACACGAAAATAATTTTTTCCCTGTAGATTAAAAATTGCGAAAATCCAAGATAAAAGTTATAAATTGGGAAATTACCGAAACACTTCATTTCCGAAAACTTTCTGAGATATTTTGGTGTTGCTAAATAATATGTTTGTATTCTAATTAATTTTTTCACAATTGTCTGAAAATGTGCTTTGGTAAAAACAACTTGCGCTTTCTTGGTGTCGCAGATATACCTATTGATTAAGCATGAAGGGGGGAAAGGAACACCAAATTTCAACTGGTTTTAATGAAGTGCGAAACTGTATAATATTCAATCTGTGTCCTCCATTTGTGCTTTTACATACAATACCTTTAACTCTAATTGGTTCCTTCAAAATGTCATAATTTAAATCTAAAAAACACATTTCGGTTTCCTCTTTCGTCTAATGTGCTTTTGGTTTCATTAGCATGTATTGCTACTAAATTAAAGAGTTCTAACTTAAATACAGCTTATTAACGATATACTAAGCCATTAATTTGTGTCTAAATAGTAAAGTACCAAGCACCTGCACCTGCACAGTATCTGTGATGGTGTTGTGTATGTCGTGGATAATGCAAAAACTATCATCATTATTGTAATCATACGAAAACGGTTTAGAACACTAGGATCTGCATTAAAACGTCGTTTTTTTAAAGATTTGTACCACTAGTCATCCATATTCATTCGCTTCATTGCTCATCGCAGAACTAACCGAGACAAAACATAAAAATATCGTGGAATGGTGGAATAGCGGGGCAATTGTTTATTAAAAAATTATTTATAAAATCCTGAAACATTAACAATATACGAAATTGTGCTAGGTTGTTATAAATACATAACTGATTAATTGGTTTATTTGAAACAAAATAAATTCATTGTCTTCTGCAAGGCGTACCGATTAGTACCGATAATACAAAAAGATTTGTAATGCAGTTAATAAATCACCACGATACACATTGTATCGTGTAAATCACTACTGTAAGGACAGTTCCTATATTTAATCTAAATGAACAATTATTCTAATTTTGGAAACTTGTTATTATTTAGAAGAATTATGTAGAACTTAAAATCCATTTTTGAATTTGCTATTTGAAGGTACTTATTCCATTCGGAATAAAATTTTATAATTTTGGTACTATCCGTTCCATTATTATAATCGCGCGGTCCTGAGGAGAGAATTTTTAGATTTCAAATTATTGTGCGTCTTATATGTAATTAGTTTGTTCATTTCGATACTTCCTGTAAGATTAATTTTTTATTAGTTAAATTTCTTGATTAATAAATAATAATAAAATAATAATAAAACACTCACAACCATCCCCTTAAAAACCGATGAATGATTAAAAAAAGTAATAAAAATAACATAACTTGTTGCATTTAATGATAAATAATACAAAATTAGGCTAGTTAAAATAATATGAAATTTCTCTAAACGTCTTCTACGGCCTTGAATTGAAATCCCGATGTATTAAAAGTGTGCAGGGCCTTAAAAAAAGGATATTACTCTCCAAACGGAAATGTCTAAAGCAAGGCAATTTGTATACATGGAACTACATAAATAATTATACCTAATAATAACAAGTAATTTCACTTAAATGTTTATTTTAAACAGAACCCAACGCGTTTCGACTCTATAGGTATCTATGTGATTAATGTGATTATCAAGATGTGACAAATTAAAATTAGACACTTACCTAGATATAATAATACAGTGACAGCGTCGAAACGCATTCTATTTCAAACAAAGATTTAAGTGCAATTACTAGTTACTACCATAATTAATTGCATAAGTACTTATTTTCTGACTTATGTAACCAATTTGACATTAAAATCAATCAACTAAACTATCGGTTAATATCAAATAATGAAATGTTACTAAAATTAATATGAAATGATTGTAAATTATTGTAACACAAACTGAAATGTTTGTATCTATTCCATTAACATAGGTAAAACATGTTATTTTATCCCTGCTATTTGATGTAATATTTAACGTGCGACACATCACATCCATTGGGACAAATTTATAAAAAAAGGAAGAAAAAAATAGTAAACTAAGGACTATTTGCAATTTGTGCCACCAACGGACGTACCATTACGCACTCTTGTAAGTCGACCGTATGAAAATACCATGCATAGTTAATAAAGCTTGCAATATTTACATCTGTGCCTTTAGTAAAAGCCGACACCAAGGTGTACGAACGACTGGTTTGTTTTATTTTCGCTGTTTGAGAATTTATATTTTTGTGATCCTAATCCTAGTATTCATCGATGTGTACACTACTGCTGCAATAAATGCAAATTTTAAAACACATTTTCAGAGAATTTTTTGTTTCTTCAACTCAAATAAATATAATGCTCTCTGTAGTCATGGGAATGGTAATTTATTGCGTAATAAATTGACGGCACAAGTCATTAAGAAGCTTGCTAATAAAAGAAAAATCCTATTTGAGCAATAAATTTTACCGAGCAAGATGCAAGTATTTCTAGATCTTGAGACTTCACTACTTATTGCTACTTTTACACTAATTCAAACTAAACCATTGCTTTTTTAATTTATAAAAATCAACTATTTTCGTTCATAGATGCAGAATTTGCCGCTGTCGAATATTTGTCGCTAACACAATTGCCAAATACCAACGCTAACAAACCAACTTAATGGTTATTAATTATTATTTATCACAATTTATGAAATTTTTCTTAATTCATTTGTTACTAATAAAACCATGTGAATCACGTAAGCTCCTTTCAACTGTCACTTAATGGATAGTTTGAGTTCGAGTTACAAGTTGTATAACTCACTATTAAGTTTTCAAAACAATTACGATTATATGAGGATGTTTTGAAGGGACGTGAGACTCGAAATGAACAAATGAATTATCTCAAGCATTTTATGTTGCCCGTTCTTTCCGGCCAGGTAAAACATCAGCTTTGAGATCAGGTACTGGTACTGGATCTGAAAAATAAGCTAAGTGGGGCCCATAACATCGCAGTTCATCAAATTTTCCCTGAACATTGCCGCTCGTGTGAGAAGACACATTATCGTGTTGTAAGAGAAAAGTACACTTTTCCAAGCCATTCCCGTTCTGTTATCAATAACTGTTGCCTTTAATTTGTCCAAGGCAAAAGGGCAGCATAATATGTACTGTTCACTGTTCTCTGCATCCCAAGTTGAAAAAATTATTACATTTCTCAAACTTACATTAGGTACATAATAAGACAATTAACTCACTTTTAAGTATGTACCTATATTATCGGCAGCCTTAGGTTTTTCCTTTCCTATTCTTTGTATTACTCTGAGATCTCTATGAGATAGTAAAAATACCGTTATCGGCTTCATCTGAATAATGTAGATCCGCAAAATTTCATGGAATAAGAAACTATGTCATAAGGGGGACTTCGGGTATAGCAATGATTGTAATGAAAAACACATTGTAGAATTTTCAGCAGCATCACTGATGAATTTTCCAACAACATAGCCATTTTATTTATATAATAATAAAAACACTTACACAATAAACATCATGGTTAGACAAAACAGATATCATTCTGTTTTTTACACTTGCCTTAAATTTATGTGGTAAATATTACTAGGACTAATTGTTACTTGATTTCAATCCGTGCAGGTAGTTAATCAGGCTTGGCCCGTGTGTCCACACGAATCGAAGTAGAACAATAGTAATAATAAGTTAAAAAATATTATATTTAACGTGTAAAATTCAAAGTAATTCATGGTACATTCCGTTTTGTCGATTAGTCTACACTTTTCATGGAGAGCCGTGAAAGCCTTGAAGATGCGGACGGTCCTGGATGTACATCAACAACCGACGGAAAATCGTAAAAGTGAAGAAAATGATTGCGGACAAATCACGTCAGAATATCATGTTGCGCAATTGGGTTAATTCACATAATTTTTTTATACGCTTAATAAATGCAAAGATGTCAGATGTCTTCGATATTGCAAAAATAAGCGGCGTTAGAATAATTTAAACAGCTTTTTTTCAAATTTTAAATCGCGAAGCCTCGAAACTGCACGACAACTCAGCGACAGGTGCCGACTACGGCATGACGTCATATACTGGTGTTTCAGCTAAACTGGTATTTACGAATGATTGTTTGGCGATCATGGAGCCGTCGAAAAGGTGTTACAAGTGGTGTTTTGTGCCTATGTGCACTAATACGACTTTTACAACACCTGAAAAGACATTTTTGACAATGCCTCGAGACGTAAAAATTCGAAAAATGTGGTTCAAAGCAGCTAGAAGAGATTATTCTAAAATAACTTCTTCGGATTTCTACTGCTGCGAGGATCACTTTGATGTAAGCAAACCTAAATGTTTAAGTAATTGACAAAAATAAATATACATGAGCCGTGGTAAACGAGTAAAGTAATGCAATATGCAAAATATCTGCGTAGTAAGAGTCTGTCAAGCAAACGAATTTCACATTGTTAGGTTTTATTCAAGCTTTTGCTCCACGAATTTCTGCAGTATTAAATCGATCATCCTTCTTTAAGAACTCGGCCAACATAAAAACATCTACTCGAGGAAGATTATCCGACATAGCTTTCAAATAACCTGCATCCACCATCGTAAGAATCAGTTTCAAAAACGCAACGATAGCCGACTGACAGTGGGCGTTTCCCAGTACGTGACGTCACTATCTGTTTAAAACTGATTTAGCGCGAACGCTCATGTTTGAACACTTCAATTCTTTTTTTCTCGGAAATGGTACGTTTTATTTAACTTTTTTGAACTGCAATAGTTTACAAACACGATTCAAAAGCAGAATCTTATGTTTATTTTGAAATTTATTTTTATGAACTAACCCAATTGTTATGTTTTGAACATGAAACTTTCATTTAACCTAAGCATGAAACGTGTGGTAGCAAAGTTTGCTTACAAATTTCTGAATTTCGACCAAGTCAACAATCCACGAATTGATGAAAATATTGAAATATAGATTTCGGAGCACTAACTTCAAGTTTTTATTAAAACCAATATATGTTACCTTGCTTGGAACAAGGATAGAAGCAATTACTGCATCTTATAAAAAATATACCTACTTGAAAAACTACATCTTGGTATTCCCCATTTATACAGTGTGTCTAATACTTAAGTTGGCAACATATGGGAAACTTTTTTATTATTAATTTTACGAAAAAAAGTTATTCTTGTTATTCTTTATAAAAAGCTCTGCATGTTCTAACTAAAATCTAAAATACAATCATCAGATATTAAATTTTTTCAGTCGTGTACGCGGTTTGTCAAAAAATATGAATTTTGCTCAAGAATAAAGTGCCTTTATTTTTGGCAATATCGAAAATTGTTATTAGAAAAAGTTGATCAGAACTAAAAACTACGTTTAAATATGCAATTACTTAAAATTTTTTTAAACTACTTTTTCTCAAATTCTACTCAAAATACCTACTGATACTGATACGATTTCCGTTCCGTTCAGAAACCTCACTATCAAACATTTCTTGCTATAAACAAGTCATTTGTTTATCAGTGCATCCTAGATTTCACGTAACTACACTTACATTTGCATTGTTATTGTAGACAAAATTAGGAAAAAAAATTTTAAGTAGGAGGATGTAATTGCATATTTGAACGTAGTTTTTTATTTTTAAATAACAATTTTCGATATTGTCAAAAATAAAGGTACTTTACTCTTGAGCAAAATTCATATTATTTGACAAACCGCGTACACGACTGAAAAAATGTAATATCTGATGATTGTATTTTAGATTTTGGAACATGCAGAACTTTTTATAAAGAATAACTTTTTTTCGTAAAATTAATAATAAAAGAGTTTCCCATATATATGTCATATGTTGCCAACTTAAGTAGACACACTGTATGTAAGTATGTAGTTTATATATTTGACAAAACACTTTCCATTTTCTTTTATTTTTTACTGAAGTAATTAAAGTATGTATTTAAAATCGTGGAAAAACATTTTTGGCATAGTTTTTGACCCCGCAATAATCTCCCCCTGTCTAAAGCCTTGCGTACAAAGGACGCCAGCAAAATTTTGACATTACAATGTGGTGAGACTACCTCACTACCGAGAATTTAGCCCCAAAAACTGGTTTTGTTAAAATAAATTCACACACAAATATAGATTTTTAGCTCGCTAATAACTTACCCATTAATATGAATAAGCAATAAATTAAAACTCCACTATTATTGTAAAAATGATATTACTGTATTGAGCGCCTTGTGCATTTTAAATAACAGCTTCACTACCTATAATTTACTTATTTACTAATGATCCACCCTGTATGGCTGTATGCATCTGTTTTCCTTTTTAAACTATTTCGATATAGGTAACAATATTTTATATTGTAAGAATGTAAAACGTTGAAGGGATAAAGTTTATTCAGTAGATAAAAGAAAATTGAAAGAAACGCCGGCGTTATTGTAGTTCGGAGTTCACCCAAAATCATCCAGTGGTGGGGAGCGCTTAATTTTCTACAGGTGCGACGATTGTGAATATGAATCGCGACCGTATGCGTATCGTATCTACAACTGATTCTCATTACGGAACCGGCTGTTCCCGTATACGTTCGTTGTATGCTCTCTCTATTTGTATTGGTGTCAGTTAACTTTTGACGTTCTGTGAGAAATTCACGACCATTTATTTGAAGTGGTCATGAGTATACGATCCAAATATATAATAATAAACAGTTTATTATTTAAATGGAGCACGAATTGATTCGCCTAGTCTCGATTCGTAAAATCATTTTCGATGTCTTACTGTTAATGTGCGGTAAGTGACCTATATTTACATTAAAATTGTGGAGGTTAGGTTTGTCAATTGATTATCTAGCTTGCCGTGCTTTTTAAATAGAAAACAGTAGCGTATCGATTATTGCCTAATAACTTGCGCAAAACACAGCACACTTTATTTTTTTATTTTACTTTCAGTGGGATTTCCTATTCTATTCCTGTATATTTGGGGCGATCCGTATCGTAGAGGGTTCTTCTGCGATGACGAAAGTATACGACACCCTTTTCACAAATCATCAGTCCCTTCTTACTTTCTTTACATTTTTGGACTTGGGATGACTACTACCGTCGTAAGTTGATTATTATCATTATAAATTAAAGTAATAATTAATTTAGTTACAAAAAGTTATTCTAAATAAAGTAGGTATAGAAAAGTTTCACCTATTTAATGACGTTGTAATCATTATCAATTAATTAAGATTAACAGACGATAAGAGTCACCGTTCTTAATAAATATTTCAAGTATTGATATTAGAACATATCAACATAAACAGGTTGAAACGTAATTTCGCGTGGAACTATGACGCTAACAAGCAGATTGATAATAATATTGCTAATCTGGTAAATTACTATGACAAAATTTCATCGTTAATCAATTACAATTTTTGCGGAAATTTATGGGCCAGTGGCTAAAGAGCCCATTTCAATAATAAAACCTGTAAACAATGGTTTATACTATTTAAGTATTTACATCATTACGATACTTTTTCACCGACAATATATTTTAATTAGCATTCATATCTGCCTTCTTCGTGTTTTGTAATAATTAAGTTCTTCAATAATGTAATGGATCTTGTTCACAATATGTTGATCAATGCTCTATATTATCATTATTTTTCACTACCCCATTTCAAAAATCTTGCCGTGGTGGGATTTTTCTTGGAATCTGTCTATAACTAAAGTTACGATTAATAACCATAAATGAAATTGCGCCAAGAACATATAGAAAGAAAATATTGGCCATTTTACAAATTTGTTCGTAGTTAATTTTAATTAATTAAGGTCTCGAGCGATTTTAGATAACGAATTGTTAGTTTTAAGAATCATAAACTGCGTGCTTTAATCAAGGACGGATCCAGAAATTGTTTGTGGGGGTAGAGGCAATAACTTTTTTTTTGTCCAACAAAACTTTAACCCCTCACGTTTCTTTTAATTCAGTATTGTTTGTTTTCATACATACCTTTTTTGAAAAATATTGAAAAAGTTGAATAGTACTGAAAACCTTGTGATGTGGTGATTCTTCCCACTCCAAATATCCATTGTAGTATGGGATACTTTAATAAATTTAATATACCGAATATACACCAAGAAGGGGTTGGTAGATCTCTTGGGCTGACATCTAATATAAAATATAATAATCGCCCTTTCCGGTTTGTTTCTCTGTCCGGAAAACTACTCATTAAGCAGGGGTTCGAATCCTGCCAAAGTAAAAATCACAGTTACATTATGTGTCCTATTAAAAGATTTTTATAATGTCAAATATTTATTTAAAATTGTTTGCAAAGGGCGCAAATTCTAAAAAATAGTATAAAAAACTCATTCATAAGGCTTTGATGGTACTCATCCTTCAGAAAATTCGTGGCTGCGCCACTCGTTTTCTAAACTTTGATTCGTGCCATAAAACCTATCTACTTTATGAAACTTGTTTTTTAATATACTATAACTCTATTACAGTGTCAGTTATTATGATGATAAGTAATTATGAATATTAAAAACCAATAAACGTTGAAAAGTAACCAACAATCATGCAAGAACGGCCAACAAATGATAGAAAACAAAACATTGTAAATTTTGACAATATACCAATTTTTTTATTCCTCTCTTGACAAAATCTCGTTTAGAACTGAAGTTGTCTTCAAGGAGCTATTATCGTGTAGAAGAATCATGCGGTTGTTTCCTTCGAATTGAGGCGTGAAGACAACGAAGCAATAAATCTCGTCTGTGATCTTTTGAAGGCAGTTCTTAGTAAATGACCCCTTCTGTGGCGACCATATGTGATCCCGGTACATAGTCGCTTACATACTGAAGAGCAACGATTCATTCCCATTGGCCGACGCCGGCCAGAATCCTTTATAAGCGAACGCTGTTACCCACAGAAATCAGTCAGAAGTCATAGCCGCCAACGAAAGCAGCCAACACCGACCAGTCCGTCTTGATCGACTCGTCAGCCTGCATTCCAGAACCAGTCTACGCTCCGGCGACCGACCAACCTGTACCTCCATTATTAACCGCATTCCGCGCTGTTAAAACTTGTACATATTTGAAAATAGAAATGTTAGTTGTTTTCACAACTTCCAAAACTTTATTTTTTATTTGGCACGATCACCAAATAGCTGGTGATCCGATACAACCGCCAAACCTTCTTTGGTATCCAAGACACATATTGCTTTTAGTGGCTGCGCTTTCGCACGGGAAGTTACACAGCCATTACCTTATTACCAGTGACAATGAGGAATAATAATCATTGATTTTTATTCTTTTCGCTTAAAGCGAGCTGTCCCATACATCCAATTTTTTCATTTTTTCAATCCGATGTATTATTATTATTATTATTCTCTGGGGGTGGTCCCAATAGGTTCCCGCACTGCGACCTTTTTGGTCTATTGTGCTCCCCGGTGTTGTCTACCCTTCAAGAATGCCTGTATCTTTCACAAAGTCCAGGATTTTAGTAGGGTTTTTGTTTTTTTTTGTCGCTTTGAAAATTATTTTAACATTTTTTTATTCGAAAATTTATTGCTCTTCAACATCTTATAACAAAAAAAATCGCTACTTAGTCGGCAGGAGCTTTAAAAACAGCAACATAACATGACATGAGAACAACAATAATTAAATTTAACACATAATCATGTCTCTGTAATCTTCAAACGTGTAGAGAACCATTTTTAAAAGCAATTTTAAAAAACGAGAAGCAAAATAATGAAACAAAAACGTAATCAGGAACACGGGAAACTTGAATAAATTATTACAATATTAATTTGACAGGTGCCATAATGTCGTAGTCAAGATGCTCTATCTTAACAACAAAAGGTGATCGGACATTAGTGTATAGGAATTTTTTTATTATTTCTTAGCCCTCTATCGCGTGGTAATATGCATTGTAGTTTTTTCAATGTCACCCTGTATATTGATGGATCACAGTCCAGTGTGTGTTGGTCAACTCCTCGGATGGTTTGACGTGGTTCATCGTGTCGTAAGATGCTTGAACGGTTGTCATCGAAGTCGTAGAATCTTCTTGAACTATGATTATCATTTTCATTTATACCAAAAGGGTAATTTTTGAAACAGGAAAATTTTTTTGGTGCGCTGCTTTCTCTGATAGCGTTCTTCCCGTAAACATTACAGATCCTTCAGTATCCTCCAGTCCGATGCTTCAGAACGGACTTGGTCGTCAACCGCATTAAATTACTTATGTGAAATTATATTAAAATTAAAATTACATATATTAAAAGCAATAATTCGTAACTCGACGTATCTCAATTCCCTTCGCCTCACTACATATTATGAATGTACAATAGTCGCTATGTATCGATAAAAAATAATGAAAATGCTGGGATTTCGTTGTTTGTCTTGTCAAACTCTGCATAGGTAACTTTTTTGTCGTTTATAATTACATCAATCCGCATCAATCACTTGGCGATATTTGATGAATGTCGTTAATAATTAATTTTCTGCTTTTAATTGTAATTGCAGGAAAGAGATAGGTAAACGTTGTATCAAAGGCAATATCTTCTTGCTCTATTCAATTTGACACTGTTCACTATTCATTCCACTATTACAAAACTGAGTAAAATTTTTATGAATGGTGCATTATAATTCTGAAGAAAATATACCGTTTTCGACCGTATTATTGAAAGGAAAGCAAATAGGTTGTAAGTTTTTTTTACATTCCTTCAAAGGGACTCCATTTTTACCTTGCTTAAACTATTAGAATATCTTTTTTACCGTTAATTTTGACTTACAGTATTGAATGTGTAAGTTTAAAAATTCTTCAGATATCAATCGTATTTCGAGAGGGAAGAATGCTCCATTCTTGGACGAACTGTGAAAAGAGAATTGAACAGGTTGATCATGGGGGATATTTTCCACTCCGAAGGGAGGGAGGGGATCTGAGGAGACACGGGAACATCAAGAAGATTCGGGGAGATTTGTCCTAAAATATTCCACCAAAATACTTCATTATTCACGACTTAGACTTTTGTTTCAAATCATAATACATTGTGATGACACTTTTTAAATATATGGAATAAGTTGAAATGATTAATTTACTTTAACTGGAACAATAAAAGCAGGTAATTAAAAAATAACTAGTAGGGTACTAGTTTATTTAATTAGAGATATACAGGGTGGGGCACCACATACGGCACGGAAGTTGGTGCCTAAACTATAACAATTTTTAAAAATCTTTTTATATGCATACATGTAGGTCAATAAGAGCTACATTTTAAAAATATTTATAAATATACAGGGTGGTTCAAAAAATGTGGCGTATCAAAGTTATATTTTTTTAAATGGAACACCCTACATATCATCACATTTTCGTATTTTACGTTAAAAAATAATGTCTCTTTCTTAACAATTCCCTATACCTATCTTTTATGGTTTTCGAGATATCTCGGTTTTTCTCGAAATACAGTAGGTCACAGAAAAAAGAATAACGGCAAAATGGGTAGGCGTAAAAGAAATTGCTTTGGATCAGTTGATTTGAAGCCTTTTGGCAACTATTTGCAATATTTACTATTATGTAGAAATGTACAGGGTGTTCCAGAACGTGCGAAATATTATTGACTCCTGCTAACTTAAATAACTTGCTTATTTTAAATAGAACACCCTGTGTTTTTTTACCCTATTCGATACAGTAAAATATTGTCTTTCAAACGATATTAGGGTTCCCTATAGCTAAGTATAGTATTTTTCACGTAACCAATGGATAACGTGTTTGAAGGTCAGCTCTATGTCTTTCTCTTAGGAGTATACCTGAACGATACCTCAAAAATTGTTATAGTTTAGGCACCAACTTCCGTGCCGTATGTGGTGCCCCACCCTGTATGATCCATATTTTACTTTTCTGTCGTTACTTTAATGAAATTGTTAGAAAATGAACTTCTGATGATATCAAAAATAGAATAAGAGAAGAGTTGAGTACCTATCTTTAAATTTAAAAAAGTTAAAATTTTGTTACTTTGTTTTGAGTCTTTTTTCTCCATCTATTATTATTTCATCAAGTGGTTAACCGTGTGAGAAATTCTAATTTATTCGATTACTATCTATGGACGATTTTCTATACTTACTTACCTTGAAAGATAGGTAAGATTTTTCAATGTTCTGTTTTCTATACGGCACACGAGTCTCACTCGAGTTGGTAGGTACTTTTTTTTCTATTGCATTCGATCCGGTAAAATGTTCTTTGTAAAATTGTATGTAAGTTGACTGTTTGCAGGTTTAAGATTCTGAGCTAAAAATAAAATGCTACTATACTTTTTTAATGCTGCAGAAAATATTGATTTAACGCGTTTCCATAATTTATCAACAACACTTGCGTAAATTTATATGTATCTACTACCTATATCTGAATCTGATTGAGAATAGACAATAGATTTTCTTTTGTAATGTCTAGATCCGTAAATGAACTGGCACCACATTTGGTTAGTTAACAGTTGTTAAAATACATCTTCCCACGAAAATTGAATTGAGGTAAAACGATCTTCTAAAAAAAAATTTAATTGAATATAATAATGACAAGTTTCGCCCACACTACCAAATTATAAACGATAAAACACGGTACTAAAATGTGATAAAAGTAAGATAAATTTCAAGTTCCTTGGAAATTTAATTAGATTAATAGAAATTACAAAATATAAACGTGTGAAAGTTGATGTTGGGGTGATTTAATCCCACATCTACTTTTCTCTGAACTACTTTTTCGTGTGGAAGCTATGTTTATTTCGGAAAATTAGGAATGTTTCGTGGTGACTCAATGATTCATTTGCATTTATACATATTCATATTTGTAAATTAAAATTACATATACAGCATCTGTACACATTGTTTCACAAAATAGTTTACCAAGGCAACCCGTTTTGTGTGTTTTTGAATTTGTAAATATACACATTTTGTACATATTCAAAATGTGCTAGAATTTTACCAAAATTAAAGTCAAATAATTACGGTATGTTTGCATACTTTATTTACTCCGTTAGGTTGCGTTTTTGTATACATATTTATTTTCAGTTTTATTATTGCAATCTTTTTGTGTTTCATTCCAATCTAGAAATTCTTTGAGATTTTCTTCAAAACGTTAAAACAATTTTTTAAAATTTATTTAACTGGGTTTACTTATTCTCTTCGGATAACTTCCGTAGAATCTAATACTTGTATAGGTTTTAGTCCATGAACAATGCTTATTTTAATTATTTTAAGCTTGAAGTTTACAAAGCATCAAGCTTAAAATAATTACGACAATGACTTTGTATTATAAACATTCATTGATAACTAATCATTGTTCGACGATCTAGTGAAATGCGAAACATAATTACATTGTTGACATACAAATAGGTGCAATTATTATTATTCAACAGTGAATGGTTTTAAAGTATTTTTATATCATCCTGCCCCACCTGATCGGTTCTAAATGTTCGACATTACTTTTTTATTGATTTTATTTCATATTTAATTAAAGGTTATCCATAAACTTATTAGTACACGTTTATTTTCATTTAATTTTTAAGAATTGTCTATTAATCTGATTTCCGCTTAAAGCGATACTTAGATTTTCAGCCTGTCATTCAGATTAACCGATTTTTTAATAATTTAAGTGTTATTAGATCTCTCACTTTCAGATATGGTAAACATTTCTGTAGTTATTTTTTCTCGTTTTTTGGAAGTAAAAAAGTTGATTCACAGTCATAACACCAATTTTTCACCACCACTTAAGTATCATTGTCTGTCTTCTTATCATATTTACCCACTCAACACTGTTCCAATTTATAATTAAACATGTTTCAAGTAGATACAATAAAAACCCTTTATGTTTCGTTACAATATTGCAACGTATAAAAAATCGTTAAAGGAAAATTGAAACCAGTTTCGTTTACGTTTTACTCTAAATAATTGCTGTTATATTGATTCTTTCAAAATGTATTTTTATTAACATTTATAAACAAGGATTAACACAAAACTAAAACTTAAACTTCAAGCTTTTATTGGAACATGGGATTCAGTTGTTTCAATCAATGGATAATTACACAAATTTTCTAAGCATCAATATCTATTTGTTTAAATATTGCGAATGGACAACACACGCGTTAATTGATTATAATTTTGTTTCGAAAGTAAGTAATTCTTTGTACACACCTTATATAATTCTAAAATTATGTTTAGCTCCATTATTATTATTATTATTATTTAAGTTTCTCGGATGAAACTATCGGAAGAGGATTATTAATAAAATAATTTGCGTTTTGGTAGTGTAATTTGCCATATTTTTCATTCGGGTTTCATACGGAAGGCTTGTTCCCATTCAAATTATTTCGTTTGATTCTTGTTCAAAGTTAAACAGATATATAAAAAATTCTAATCCAATTACATAGTTAGTTTCAAATAAATGAAACAATTGATCAAAAATCGACTTACAATGAGATTAAACGCCCACAAAAAAATAACTGTTTAAATTAGTGACAGCGTTTCATTCCATTATCGGTTTAAAAGTGATACTTAGTTTGTTAAAGTTGCAACAAAATTAAACGTGACCATTTATTCAGGAACTGTTCAAACGAGTTAAATGTCAAGTCAGTTTCAATAGTGGAGCTTGGATTATACTCATATGTAGTATAGGGTAATTCAAAAGTAAGTTCCTAGTTTCAAATGGCCATTGTCTTGCTAATTTTTGAGATTCTAAACAAATAAAAACACCATTTTGTTTGTAGAGAAACGGAGTGTATCAATAAAGACCAAACAAGAAAAAATTGGCCACCTCTATTCTGGTTAAATCTATGTTATGAACTGCACTGTAATGCATTAAGTGAAATGTTTTAATGATATGTGATATGGGGTAGTAGTTCTACTAAGAATTTGAGGTAACCCCATAATCAATAGTCATCTGGATTATGATCTGGTGCTTTAAAAGAAACCTCGTTTCTTTACAAACAAACTGGTGTTTTTATTTTTTCAGAATCTGAAAATTAGCAGAGCAATGGCAATTTCAAACTGGGAACTTACTTTTGAATAACCTTATATTTCATTTCTAAGGATCTTTAACTTTCTTTTCACTTATGTTACGACAGCATATTCGATAGTGTTCACTTTTCAGTAGAACATTTTCTTCGAAGACCGCTTTTATTTGATAAACGTATCATTTTCGTGAACCTCTTAGATAGTAGCAGTATAAAAAGTACAAAAAGATCCTTGTTTGTCTAAGTGCGATAGTAATACAGATGTGGGTTAATTAATTATACCGATTGCATGAAATGCGCGACTAAATTGTATGAGTGCAATGCTCGAAAGGAAATAGAAATTTCGTCATTTTTTATTTTATCCACTTCCCTGTCAGTTTTCCTTCTGTGATTGGTATAACGATGTTACAAATAAGTATCCATGTCCGTAATTTAAAGCTGAATAAATCTTCTGCAAGCTCTAAGTGTGTAATACTAATAATTTTTGTATTGTATGTTAGGAATGTTTCATCCTTTGTCAATTCGTCGCTATAATATAATAAGTCTTTTTTAATGCAAGCTTTCGATATTTCACTTTAAATAATTTGAACACATTAATAAGGCGTTTCGGATTATTCCATCTCATTCTAGTAATTTGCATTCCTCCTGCAATATTTAATAGGTAAATCATTTTCTATATTGGTTTAATTAATAACTAATTTTCTTAATGGAATATCACCACAAATTGTAGCACTCTCAGAATGTGCGTGACCAACTGTAATAATCTCCCAAATTACAGATAGGTGCAGTTTTTGGTATCACGCAAACAACACATTGCAACAAACAGTTTAACCGAAACAAATTTCTAATATTCGAGTGGGAATGTACCTACCAATAATTAATAATTAATAATTGCACCTACACATATTATGTAAGTTGAAAAAGTAAAACTCTAAACCTCCACTTTAGGGGATGTGTAGAGTTTTACTTTTTCAACTTACCATTAACCCCCCTTTTGAGATCTACGAACTTCATCAACCATGTCGTCACATATTATGTACATCATTTCCAATATAGTCACAAAATTAATCGGTAAATAGTTAAACGTCAGTAACCCACATATTGTGAACGAAAATAATACATGTGCTGAATTCGAACAATGTTACTCTTTTAAAATAAAATATAGAAATGTATTAATAGTGGTCGGGAATTTAATAACACGCCAAAAAAATGTTTGATTTGTTACCTAGTAAAAGAATTTGTTAGATTCCGTTCTTATTTATAAGACGAAATTCATGATTTCGTAATAAATTGTTGGAAAGGAGACTGCATTAGACTAGAATTAACAAATTGAGCAAGATGATAAGGTTTTATTACGGTTTATGCGGATGAAATTTGTGTTTGTCACTTTGTCAGTTAGATAAAATCCTCTTTCATTTTTTAACTCATGGGATATGAATCCAAAAAAATGTTCGCATATCAACGATCTAAGTATAATTTCAAAGATTGTCTACTCAGAGCCGTTTTAGTGACATTATCAAAAATAGGGCTTTTGTGATGCTATTTTCTTTTTTTTTAGTAGCCATTTTGATTAATACAAAGTTAAATTGTAAATACAACTTGTAGAAAATAAGGAAACGGATAATCACTTTATGTAATGTTTATGTGGGAAACTATGTCATAATATTATATATCCTGCCTTATCGTTATGTGTCTACATCATGACAATGATAATGCATAACTGTATTTTTGAAATGACGTCTTGTGATAAATTTGCAATTGCAACAGTCGCTTTACGTCTTGCGGAACAGAACAAAAATTATATTATGAAACCGCCTGTACGTCGAATCAGTTTTTTTAGTAGTAGCATAGTAGCTTGTTTTGATAGCTCCTTTGTAGCTATTAATGAATTTTTGGAGAATATAAACACAATACATTCCAATATCAATTTTACGCTAGAAATGGAAAAAGATGAATCGATAAACTTTTTAGATTTGAATATTAAAAGAACTACGAAAACAAGTTTGAGTTCGAAGTTTACACCCCCCCCCCCCCCCCCCATATACTGATATTGCAATTCCCCAAAATTCTTGTCACCATATCCAAAACATAAAGTAGTTGCATTTAGGTCTTTAATACAAAGGACACTTACTACACCATTGTTTAAAATAATCTTTAATGAAGTAATTTCAATCATTAAACAAATTGCATGTAACAACAATATAACCTATAAACATTATAGATTCTTTAATAAAGCGAAACAGCTATAAAGTAACTATCAATTATGGTTTTTAATGATTTATTTTTGTAGCTGTAAAAGATTAGATTTTGTGATATGTGGAAGCAATAAAACAGCTAAATTATAGTTTTTCTGGCATGTAATTGAAAAAATCAATCTTCTCAACTGTTTACCATCATCATTATAAAATTTCCATATATTGAATTGACGTTTCGTCTATTATGTAGGCTTATTCATAATAATCAAACTTAATTTTCTAATCAGTTATTTTTTTTTAGTAAGATCTGATTTATGTAAACATAGAACGTTAATCAACTATCAACAATATTTACCCTACTGAAACTAAAAATAAAAACACAAAATATAATTCATCGGTGGTCGTCCTCCTTCTTCAAAATCAGTTAAGTAAGTGAAGAAGGAAGACTGCTGCATAATAATCTGGCTTTCCAAAACTGCTAATAGCTGATAACGTCTAGTTATAATCAATGCTGTCCATTACTTTCACTGCAAGATTCATGGGTTGTAGGTATTCAAGTCAATTGAATGTAAAGTCAAGCCTCGTAACAAGTGAAGTGAAACAAGGTAGTTTACCCGTTGGAAGTAAGCAACTGTAAGATTAGATATATGTATACATTATTAAATATCTTCAGATCCTTTATAGTTTTTTACCGTTCTTCTTTCGTTCATGTGCATAATAAATATTTTTAGAAGCGGCAAATCGTTCCAAAAATTTGTACACTTGGCTCAACAGGCTCGTGTAAAAATAGACTGACAAAATTTTATAATTAGCATGGAGCAAAATTTACCCAAAATCATAATTCTTGCAGCAATTTCGTGAGAAAAACATCCAAATGCATTGCATTGTAGTAAGTGAATTTTAGCCTATCACACATGGTTTATGACGAGATATGTCAAAATTGATCAAAATAAGTATTGTACCACTGAGGATCTTTCGATATTCCATTGAATCGGTTTATTTTATCTCGCCTTATAAATGGTTATCACTTTATCAGTATCTCATCAACATTCGGGACCAATTATGTTAGTGCATCATGTTGCCATCAGAATACAAAAATAAATCTTATATAAAATATAACTATTGATTAAGCTCAATTCAATTTTTGTATACCTCGTGTTGTTAATTAACGAATAGTTTATAATAAGACGAGATCAATTACGCTGAATAATTACTAGCTTATTACTTTTATTTCCATTTAGTGTTCAACATTTCACTGTTTACAAATTGTCAAGTAAATTGTGTTAACTTTACTATACGCCCTGCAAGCAAGTTCTATTGACAGGAGTTAAGGGAACGTCGGGTGTTGTGTAAGGGTTTATACAATTCCTTGTTATACAATTTTCCTTTTTGTATAATTTGCTAGCGTTGCCAAAATGATTACACCTCTCATAAGCTGGCAGGACCAAATCGGCAGAATCAAGTCGGACGTATTTAATTATTTAGTACATACTTATTTTGTACTAATTTGTACCACTAATAAAAATTTTGTACTCTCTGCCGTTTTGAAAAAAACAGTGGCGCTGCTAGCCTCATATTAAGCTAGCAGGACCACAAGAAAAAAAGACAAAACAGGAAAGATCGAAGCACAAACACAAAGATCTGAATTTGTACTAATTTGTACCACTAATAAAAATTTTGTACTCCTTGCCGTTTTGAAAAAAACAATGGCGCTGCTAGCAGGACCAAAAGACAAAAATAAATAAAACAAACAAAAAAAAAGGCAGATACGCAAAGATCTGAATTTGTACCATCAAAATAAATTGAACATGTTCAAAAATTTCCCCTAAGACAACACCCAAATGATATGAAGCCTATTAGGGTCAAGAGTAAACTACCCTTTGCCATAAGCACAATCAGTTGATGCTCGTACGATCTAAACAGGATAATTTGTGCCTCTAAAATATGAAATCTCGAATTTCGTACCCGCATCCTTCCTTTGGAATTTACCCCCTATCACTTTTCGGCTCAAGAGTGAAGTACCCTTTGCCACGAGCAGAATCAGTTGATACTCGTACCATCGAAGCAGGATAATTTGTACCTCTCAAATATGAAGTTTCAAATTTCGTACCCTCCTCCTTCTTTTGGAATCTACTCCCGATCACTTTTCGGCTCAAGAGTAAAGGATCCTTTGCCACGAGCAGAATCAGTTGATACTCGTACGATCGAAGCAAGATAGCTTGTACCTCTAAAATATGAAGTTACGAATTTCGTACCCCCGTCCTTTCCCTTTGGAAACTACCCCCGATCACTTTTCGGCTCAAGAGTAAAGTACTTTCATTTAATTTCCAGGGCCGCTTGCACCATTTAAATATTATTGAAAGATTACCCTGTATAAATATTGTAGTTCAGAAGGTTATTTCACGTATGTACTTTTATAACAAAATAATTAGTAGAAAACGCTTGTAAGCATTTTTAATAAGTACACCAAGAGAAATGAGGGAATGAATTTTAATCAAAAACAATAAGAATCAAAAGGTTTGACTGATTTTAGTAATATGTAATTTCAAAAAAGAAATTACGAAACTGTTTAGACACCTTCGTATCATTTTTAAAAGATTAAACCTATCCTAAGATGTTGTGACAATATTAGGTATGTATTGCAGGAAGTGATCGGGAGTAGATTCCAAATGAAGGAGGAGGGTACGAAATTCGAAACTTCATATTTTAGAGGTACAAATTATCCTGCTTCGACTGTACGAGTCTCAACTGATTCTGCTTATGGCAAAGGGTAGTTTACTGTTGATCCTATTAGGCTTCATATCATTTGGGCGTTGTCGTACGGGGAATTTTTGAACATGTTCAATTTATTTTGATGGTATAAATTAGTACAAATTCAGATCTTTGTGTTTCTGCCTCGATCTTTCCTGTTTTGTCTTTTTTTCTTGTGGTCCTGCTAGCTTAATATGAAGCTACTGCTTTTTCAAAAACGGCAAGGAGTACAAAATTTTTATTAGTGGTACAAATTAGTATAAAATAAGTACTAAATAATTAAATACGTCCGACTTGATTCTGCCGATTTGGTGCTGCCAGCTTATGAGAGGTAATGATTACTATTGACAAGCTAATGAAGGAAACTATTGCTTCGTGTCATGTTAGTGGATTATGTTCTTTGAGAAAGTACAAGTAATGGTATCGATATCTTGGCCGACAATTAAAACAGTAAATACTATCGGGCCGAGCCTTATCTGTCGCATGCCGATGCCATATAACAATAATTTTAATAATTTTCTTTAAACGTACTTGTGAAACGCAATAAGTATATTATGTATATTGAATGAAATTACTTGTTATTAATAAATATAATTTGTTTATAAAAATACCATTTTTAATCACTTCTTTTACCAATTGTAAATAATAATTTGGACAAACTAAGATACAAAAGTTTTAGTAAAGCTACTATGAATTTTACAAAGAATATTAAAAAAGGCTGCAATTTTGCTGCTGCAGTGTTGCATATGAAAAATTGTGTAAGTTATGAATATTTTCAAAAATGCAAGTTTCCATCGTTTTTTTGCAATTACGGAACAACAAATTGATAAAAATTAACTTACCAAAACTCATTTTGTTCATCTCTGCAATATTATCTCTATTTTAACGAAAAACTTTATTCGAGTATGCAGACAGAACGCATAAGAAATCATTATGGAGTTTTTTAAAAGGACTATTCTCTCTTATCATTCAATGTGCAAAGTTGACTTGCGATTTGAACACTCTTTGCAACGATATAATAATTAAATTAAACCAGTGATTTATGCCTATATGCATTATCTGAACAACGAATATCATTCAAGGATTTGATTATGGACAATGAAATGTAAATCGTTTGATTGGCATAACGAACCACTAAACCATATCAGATCCATAAAATGACCCATTTTTATAACTACCCAACATCCTTCCCGCGTTTTATCAACACTACACTGAATAGCATACAATTAAAGCTCTCAGCGGATTTTTACATCAAAAGTTGACGTATTCACATAAAATTGATTTAGTACTCATTGATCCGTTACTAACAGTATTTAAAATGTATTGTGTTTAATTTTTTAGTACCAGCGCCACAGCTGATATATGTAGTTTTGTTTATTTTTATAGCTTTTTTTTTATAATTTAACAAAAAGCTTGGTAGGATGGCTAATAATAAAAGCATATAGAATGTTATCGTTATTGTTATTATCACCTTTAACCTAAGATAATTAAAATAAATGAAAAAAACTTATAAGGATCTACTATATTCTGTAATATTTAGTTAGTAATTTTACAACTCATTAAAAAATTTTATTATCGTAGGCGTAAGCATAAAATTCATGAAACACCGTAACAAATTGTTCACTTATGTATGTTCTGTTTACATTCAATCAACACTTTTATTTAAACCCCGTTTTCCCTGTGTATTTGAAGTTAGCCCCCGTTATGTTAATGTTAGGATTGTTTTCATGTCAACCACACATGAAAACCCTGATGTGTGTGTTTTTATCAATCTGTAATGTTTTTTTCGAAAAATTCTCTGCGAAATTTTTATAGAGGAAAAAATTGTCTCCGGCACAATTTAAATCGTAATTATTTAGTCATTTATCCAACAATTTTATTGTTTCGTTTAATTACTATAAAAGATGCCGGTAGTTACAAGTATGATTAATGTATTGGACACTTTCTATCGGTCAGTAACTTTAAATGCGGAGGCTAAATACTTTTAGACAAAATGCATGTTGCAACAACTTGTACATATCATTATAGTAGTTCAAAGTTTCATTATTGAAATTTTAAAATACTATTTTTAGATGGTTAAAAATTCTGTTAAATTCTTTCGTAGAGTTATTTTTCAGCAATTTTTGCATGTAAAATCTCTTTTAATTGTGCGAAATGGTTTATCGGTGTCCAATAATTGATTTCATCTTTTAGTGATAAGACGTGAACTTTTGATTAATTATTTAGAGGTTGTCATGGTGTTTCGAATGCGTATCTTAACAAATTGTTTTATTATTTTTGTTTTTTGTAATTATATATAAACTTGTGAACTTCGTCAGTTTTTATCACTTTTTATTGTTATGAATGATTTAGATCATTTAATATTCTAATGTTGCGCGTACATTTCAATATGTTACCTTGAGTTGTATGGAATACTTTGCTGTGCATTTACTGCATTACAAATAAAAGTTGAATCAGAAAGTACGTATGTCATGCGAAATGACAAACGATAATAATAATTGTAATTAGTACCAAAATTGTTCGTAGTTATAAATAATATGTTACCTTGAATTGTAACAAGCTGTTGAAAATTAAAACTGATATTTAGTTAAATATGATAAAAATACGGTGTAATTAAAGTGACTAATTGCAGACTGATTGCATTGTTTACATGCCGCAATTAAAATCTAACTTATTTATTTTATCATTTCCTAACCTGCTATATTGTGTAATAAGGAAGCAAATAGAAATAAGATAAACAATAACAAAATACAAATCGACAGAAGTGGACAACGGGAAAATGATAGCATTAACACATTTAATGAGATTTTAATAAATGAATTTATTATTTCGCAATTTAGTCATAATATCACAGCGTACCCACTTTTTGTTTCTAAGAATTGTTTTGTCTTACTTATTTAGGCATCCGTATGTTACTCGATTATGTAATAGGTAATATGCTCGAGATATGTATCATCATCATTGTCTTGTAATATTAATTGCAAGTAGTCATCTATTCCTCTGATTACTGTGTTATTTGCAATTATATTTTTTCTGTTGGATTATTATTATTATTGCTAAATATGAAAATTAGTAGCAGTGTTACACAAATTTTGTAAACAGAGAACTCAATTCAGCAAACAGAATTATTATCCTACCACTTCTGTTTGACGTAGGTGCACGTTTATACTTACGTAGGTACTTTATCCAAAGTAACAAAAAATGTTATCAATGTTTATTGTTATATTCCCAAAGTTTAACATATTCAGTGGATCATTTTTCAAAAAAATATTTAATTTTAGTTCCTTTTCAAACTACATATATGTATCTAGTAATCGGAGTAAAAATGAAAGGCCCCTGACTTTGAGGGGTCATAATCTTAATGGAAAAACTTGGGGGAGGGGGGTTGAATTTTTTTCTTTTTTGGGCAGTACATTGGTCATTCATATATGTTTAAAAATTTAAAAATCAAAATGCGAGAATCAATTGTTTAACTATTATTTTAATTAACAGCAATAAAAACACTGTGTTTAGCATTTACCTGGCTGACGTTCAGTTTTTACTTATCATAATATATAATTATTGTTCCATAAATTGTTACCAAAATTTAAAAATGTTGTAGTACACATACTTCTCAAAAGTCGAAAGCCCATAAATGTTGATTATTGATATAAGTAATTGGTTTTATGAGCTACAACCGAACATTTCATTATTTTCAAATATACGGAAACTAAAGAAAAGTTCTTGTTTTAGATGGTAAATTTCTAGTATTGAAATCAAGCTGCATTATTCGTTTATTGAAAAATTTATTTTCTTCTAATTCAAAGTAAATGCTATGATTACCGCGAGAGAAAGACGCACATATTGTCGCGAGAGGTAATCTTCCACATCGTATACAGCAAGCGGCAAACCAAAACAATGTGATTATTGTTTTGCATTGTACAAAACCATGAGCTTCATAACAATAGTGTAGGACAACCGCTTCCACGCGCACTGCACTTCACCGCGCGGACCGAAGCATCCATCCTTTTGTCCAAATCTGTTTTAACTAATAGGATGTAATTGGTTTAACTTTTTATGTTACTGTCAATATTATTAATATCGAACTTTCAGGTACTCAGTTACACTAGCCGTAATTAATTTTTAAAGTCGAGTGCGTGTGCGAGCGCTTTTCCACATATAAAATTAACGATCTATTGCAAAAATCTAAAACTGTACACCTTTATTTCATTAAATTATGATTGCTAATTACTGAGATACAAGCTTCTAAAGTCAGGGGGCTTGCATTTTTGCTCCGATAAATTGCTAAAATTGATGTGTAAAGAATGGCGAAAATTGGGGTTTTTCGTAGTTTACAAAAATTTACACCTCATCAAATTACACGATAAGCAAAATATGGATGTTTTTACAAATCAAAAAACCATGTTAGTTATAGAAGTTTTATACAGGAATTACGAATATCTGTTGAGACAGTGAAACAGAAATACATAATGATGAAAATTTCCAAAAGATGTTCTTATTCGCCGTTATTCGAAACGTTTTCTTTATCTTTCAGTGTGGATCACGCTGAAGAGCTGCACTGACTTTTTGACACGTATTCCTTTATTCGAGGGTTAACATCTCTTTTTAAACACAGATTGATGTTTGAAAAATCGAACGTAGCAATTATAAAATATTTTTAAATTCAAAATTATGAGCAATGCCGATATTTTTAATTCTTGTTGAAATTACTATAGATAGGTAGATAGATTTTATTTTTTTTAGGTTAACACCTAATCATAAATGTGAAATATCTATGCAGAAATTCTGGTTTTTTAGACTATTTATAAATTGAAAGATGTTTGGAAATAAATTTCCGAAGTACTTGGAAAACCTCGATGCCAGCCTTCTACGTTATTGTTCCTTCTGTGACGATCATTTAAGGTTCTGTTATATACACCGCGTTCCAAAGAAAGTGTAACACCTTGAACCCATTAACCGATTTGATTGAAATTTTCACAGAATGTATGGGTCAATTATATTGAAAAATGATTTTTGTAGCATAGCAGCGATAAAACTAAAGAAAATGTTTTGTCAGTGCCATTTACCAGAATTCCAAAAGGGCAGTTAATTGGCATGAAGAATCTAGTAATTGCAACAAAAGTCGGTTGTAATGTAACAACTGCAATGCAAGTGTGGCGTAGATGGAATCCGAATTGGATCTGGTCGTTTGCGAGCCTCTACTGTTCGTGGAGATTAACGTCTTCGAGTAGCAACTGCAAGAGATCGATTTAGCACAACACGAGTGCTCGGGAATGACTGGACTGCAGTCCTAGGACGTTAGATCTCAAAAAATACTGTTTATAGACGAATTAGGTCTTTTGGGCTTCGTTCGTATCGTCCTTTCTTAAACCTTCCCTTAACTGCTGATCATAGGGCTCGAAGATTAGAATGGTGCAACGAGCGAAGAAACTGGGAGCACGAATGGCATCATGTAGTGTTTAGTGACGAATTCCGATTTTGTCTTTGAGCTCATGATGACCGTAATTGGGTTAGGCGCTTTCGAGGGGAAAGGGGAAATTCAGAGTTCTTCGTCGAGCGACACACCGCTCGTATTCCTAGCTTGAAGGTTTGGGGAGCAATATGTCATGGCAGCAAGTCATATCGTTGGTATTTATTGAGGGTACCTCGACAGTTGCATCTTATGTCGCAAATGTGCTGGAACCCGTTTGTACCTTCCATATCTTCGGCGGATCAATGCACCACTTTTCCAGCAGGATAATGCGCGTCCTCATAGCGCTAGGACCTTGATGCAGTTTTTCGAAGATGCGAGTGTTGACGTACTGCCGTGACCCGCGCGTTCTCCTGACTTATCTCCCATCGGTACCCAATCCCCCTAACAACTTGAAGGATCTTCATGTGACCATACAGCACGCATGGGATGACCTCTCACAAAAGACTGTCGTGTAGGAACATTTTCATCTTCTACGAGCGCGTAAAATTGGTCCGCTAATGATTCGAATTTATGCGACTGATGAGATACCTATTAATAGCTTCAGATTAAAGATGTTTCACTGTAATAGCTTTCCTTAGAAATAATTGGAAACTATATAACGATCCGAATTTGATTGGTAATTGTTCGCCCCTTGATATTATTATTATTATTATTATTATTCCTATTCCTACTTAATGCAAAAATATACCTACTGTATAACAGGGGACGAAACGGTCGGGAGCGAAACGTCCCTAAAGCGCAATATAACAAAATAATCGAAAAATGTGAACATTATGTTTTTAACCGGAATGGCGGAATTTATTGAATTTGTTGAAAATTGTGTACCTATGCCTCAACCTTAGACTTCTGTTTGTTATTAATATGAAAGAAGTAAATGGTTTATTGGATTCCGATGTTTATAAAAGTTCGAAATTTTACCGATTTTTTTTTATTTGTTTTATGAGACAGCGTCATGTTTCTTCACTTACTACGAGACACGAGTATAACATGATTAAACAAAAATAAACAAATCTTGCGTATTTAGTTAAAGTTAAATTTTGTTTACGGTATGAATAAATCACTTTGTAGTAACTGTGATGAAAATTTCATGGGTTACCTAAGTTCATTATCGATAATCTGTTTGCTAGATTTCCTTCTTACCGCTATGCCTTCTTGGCTCATAACTCTTATCCTTCAAATTTACCATTCATTGAACATTCCGCATGTAGGAAAATTCTTTCATCGTAATGTCGTGATTTATAATTCTTTAATTCATCTTGTTATGCAACGGTCGATTAGCAGATTTTATTTGCATAAATTTGAATTTATTATGTAGGTCTCATCCGTTGAAAATAATTAAGTAAGTGGGTAGTATAATTAAACGTGTATTTAAAATAATTGGTAAATATAATGAAGTTATAATTACGAGTTAAGGTTGGCAGTGTAATCACTGTTTAAGTTAAAATGCAGTTCCACCGGTCTGTGTACCTTACAGTAGTAACACGTAGGCTATCAGGCCATGCTAAGATTCATAATTGTTAAAAATCCCATATGAATGCCAAAAACACTCCAGCGAAATGTGAAAAATGGCAAAAGTGCAAGAAAATGACCAATATGCTAGACCAGCGTTTCCCAAAGTGTGGGTCGCGACCCGGCACCGGGCCATAGAAAAATTTTGCCGGGTCACGCAAGAAAATTGTAAAAACACAAAAAAAAATTTTTTAAGTACCTCTTAGTTTCTTTACAATTATACGTTCATACACTAGGAATAGTGGAAAAGTGTGCATTTGTACTTTTTCACATAGCTTCATCGCCCGCGTCCGCGCGTTGTGCTGCTAAGTAGTTTACTTCATTTACTAGTTTTAAATGAATATACATAATTTTAATTACTTTTATTTTTCTTATATAATTATTTTGAAATGTTTGTGTCTGAAATAAAGTAAACAAACAATTAACTAAATTTTTAATTAAAAAATAAGATTTGTTTTGTAAATAAATGGGATTTTTCATAAGGTGAGTGCCAAAAATTTTAAAACCTCGTACCGGGCCGCGGTCAAAAAGTTTGGGAAACGCTGTAGCTAGACAAATGTTATCGGTGCGAAAAAAGTATAAAATGCCAATAATTCTAAAAACCTATGTTAAATACAGTATCTGCCAGAATAAACTGCCGAAATTTCATTTTTTTTTTAGTTTTTTAATTCTTGTAATTTAGATATTCAAAATGTTCACCATTACGATTCAAACAAGCTTCGTATCGATTTTGTAGGTCACTAAACATATTTATAAGAAGAGGTTAAATAACAGAGAAAAACTCAAAGCCTCCCCTTGAAAACAGTATATTGAGGTGAAGTAGGCTATCATTGGATAAGCTGTGTCAGCGTCCACTTATTTAAATATTTTAACCCTGACGTTTTGCATCGGCGTCAGTTTCAGTACTTCGGTACTTTTATTTAAAAAAATAAAAAAATAACCATCCTTCATCAACATCATCTTCACCTCAATATACTGTTTTCAAGGGGAGGCTTTTCTCTGTTATTTACCTTTAAACCCCTTTTTGAGTTTACAAGCTACTATCTATATTATAATGTTAAGAAGAGGTTGTTGTAACTACCGGAAAAATGTTTCTCGTACCTAGTTCTCCAATATTATTCCACGGATTTTCTGACCTTTCATCATACCCCATCAGGTGCCGTCAGATTGGGTGATCAAATTGCTGATGGAGTAAGTTTAGGGTGCGCGCAGCTGTATGGCTCATTGCACCATCTTGTTGAAACCATTGTATCCGCATCCGTACATTACGTGCATGGCAGAAGTTCTGTAAATCTCTCACAAAAGGTACAATAATGTTCTCTCTGTATCGCTCTTGGTTGACAGTAAGTGAATTCTGATTATCACTTCAATGAAATATGGACCAATTACCTCATGGCCAGAAACCGCATACCAAATGGTAACTCTGACGAATGAATCGAGTCGTTTGTCGATTAATATAGCCGCGTGACCCTCGTCTGAAAACCATATGTTTTAAAAGAATTTGGGATCGTTGTAAATATGCGACCACAGTAAATTACTCTTGCACGTTTGTCTATCGTCTTGAATACGGTATGGATAACCACCAATTGATTTGAATATCCAACGTGTAGATGTTTCGCTAATGTTGAGCTTAAGAGCAGTTCTTACAAGGCTTCTTTGCGGTGAATCCACAACTTGGATAAAACACGTCCTGCGTTTTCGTTGGTAGGTACACACTGTCTTTCGACGGCCTCAAGAGCCTTTACGTTGACACAATACACTACCAGTGCGACGAAATTTCTCAACAACAGTTAATATCACACTTTTACTGGCGGCTACTTTATTAAACTGTTGTCAATATCTTCCTGGCACCTGTTGTGAGCTTGAACCTTCATTGCGACCATTTCCGTATGAGCGAAAATAGTGTACTAGTAAGAATACTTTTTCTGCCGTCGTTAGAACCATTTTCAGTTCAAATCCTACAGTCAATAATAACAAATGTAAGCAACTTCATAGCACCCTAAGTTTCGGTACTGTTTCTGGAGATACCGTACTACTGTTCTGTCGTCGTAATCAAAAAGTAAAACAAATTTTGAACATCGACGGATCCCTATTAAGTATTAGGTATATTAGCACCATCAGTTTCTTCAGTTGTTTTCACAATTGAACCTATTGTAAAATAGGCTTTATTATACAGAGTGGCCCAACGAAAAGGTAACAGACGGGTTTCTGGCCAGAGGGAATTTTTTTTTGGGAAACGCAAAAACACGTCAATTTTTATATCAAGGGGGACAACTTTCACCCTGATTTTCAACCTGAAGTGATTTCATCCCTTAGCGCTGTGAGAACAACCCCTAAAATTTAAATAGGGATGATGGGGCAAGTGATACGTCATTTGAAAGGTCTTTCTTTTCTGATTTCAGTGCACTAGTTTTTTTTATATTTTTTTTATTTTTAACCAAAAAAATTGAAGTTCCAAAATGGAAAATGAGGAAAGAGATTGAGGCATTTAAAAACTCAAAAAAGCTCGGACAGATCAATTGTTTTTTTCTTGGAGAAGCTAGGTACTTTTACTGATATTTGACAACATTGTTTCACCCCTTGGGTACAGGGTAAACAACCCTTAAATTTTTAAATAAAAACAAGGGTTAATTTTTTCTTGTGCTAATTAATAAAACCAGTTTATGCAAATTCAACCCTTATTTTAATAAATGTTCGAAGTGCCTGCCTTCAGCTCCATGCAATAGTACAAATTTTCATTAAATCGTTCCCGTACATTTTGCAACATTTCAGGAGTGATCAGGCGGCATTCATGTACTATACGGTCACGTAACTCCTCCAAAGATTCCGGACCAGTGGAAAAAACTTTACTCTTTACATGACCCCATAAAAAAAATCTAATGGGGTGAGATCAGGAGGAACGAGTTAATCAAAATCTGTATTATTACATGGAAGCTGAAGGCAGACACTTCGAAAATTTATTAAAATAAGGGTTGAATTTGCATAAACTGGTTTTATTAATTAGCACAAGAAAAAATTAACCCTTGTTTTTATTTAAAAATTTAAGGGTTGTTTACCCTGTACCCAAGGGGTGAAACAATGTTGTCAAATATCAGTAAAAGTACCTAGCTTCTCCAAGAAAAAAACAATTGATCTGTCCGACCTTTTTTGAGTTTTTAAATGCCTCAATCTCTTTCCTCATTTTCCATTTTGGAACTTCAATTTTTTTGGTTAAAAATAAAAAAAATATAAAAAAAACTAGTGCACTGAAATCAGAAAGGAAAGACCTTTCAAATGACGTATCACTTGCCCCATCATCCCTATTTAAATTTTAGGGGTTGTTCTCACAGCGCTAAGGGATGAAATCACTTCAGGTTGAAAATCATGGCGAAAGTTGTCCCCCTTGATATAAAAATTGACGTGTTTTTGCGTTTCCCAAAAAAAAATTCCCTCTGGCCAGAAACCCGTCTGTTACCTTTTCGTTGGGCCTCCCTGTATTTATTTTTACGCTTTTTTGACAAACCCTTAGTCAAATTTGTTTCGTTTGCTACTGTCTACCAAATTTAAACACATAGGAAGTTTTACTATCCTCCTGGGTCATCTTTTACGTTTTACTATCAATAGTTACTGGAATCGCTTTACCACTCTAATAACAAACATCTTTTTGTGTGTGATTTCGGGTAAACGTAACCCGGTGCACTTTGTTCAACCCTTAAATCGTTTGCACGTACTATTGATTTCTCCCCATCTATTTGGTTCGAATGTTTCTTCCATGTCACTAAACTAAAGAATCATATGCACTGGGCGTGAACGAATCACCATTTTGTAGAGGATGCTACAGACAACGAGACGCCGCACCACATATGGGATCTCTCTACAAGGTTTATTAAATCTCTGTATACTCTAATCATGGAAGTAGAATAATGAGCCTATTCAATCTATCCAATCTTTGCTTGCTCCCATCTTCTTTTATTTGGCTTTCTGTAATTTCTGCACTGCGTCTCCTCACATAAAATTTCCTCCTTTTCTTCCTTTATAGTTCTCTACTTCCTTTAATCTATTTTAGCCTCAACTGTCGTTTTCTGAATCAACAGATCTATTTACGTTTTCTTTACTTTGTATCATATTGTTGAATGGATAGAATTTGTGTTTTTAAATAAAATTTTGCAGCTTCACTGCATGTTCTTCTAAGCCATTCATTGCAGGCTGGAATGACACAGAAGTTTCATGTTTAATTCCATCATCCTGTGTACATTTAGACATTTAGGATACTCGCTTGAAATAAATGGCGGTTCATTATCGATAACCACCACTTTAGGTAGGCCACAGTCCAATACACAGGCAACACCTCTTTTATAATCATTGAATAGTTTCTGTATGCTTCATTGATTTTTGAACATTTTAATATTATTGGAGTTGTAATTTTACCGTCCTACATAATTTTTTAATTTAAGAGTTATTCGTAACAACTCAATATAAGGTAACTTTTGTTTAAATAAATAATTTATGTGTACCTCAAATCTGTATACAGGGTGTTTTTTTGGGAGCTTTAGTTAGACGTTTCTGGGAAAGTTTTATAGCTAGATTTTTGAAAATTTGTACTTAGGGGTTACTCAAAAAGCCGAATCGATGTAAAATATTTTCAAAATGGGAGCACTTCCGGAAATGCCGGAAGTAGCTACCAACTTCGTTATTTTAAATAGCAACCCCTATTTTTTATTGGATTTTTGGATTCTACGTGAAATTTCATAAATTTTGATATCAAGATTATCTACAAGTTATGGTTTTTAAGTTATTTTCATTTATTTAAAAAAAAATGGCGGATGCCGACGGTACTTTAAGAATTCATTACTTGAAAACGGTTGTAGCTATGGCAACCGAGTTTTCACCAGCGCATAGAGGAAGAAAAGGGCTTTCTTTTGGTGTACTTAAAAAAAGTTATGTTGCGTACGACGTCACCTATGAGGCTCCCAATTTAAGAAAATTCAAAGACTGAAAACTCAGTTTTTTTAAATGAAATGACCATTTTCTTACTACTGCATTTGATAGAGAATCAAAATGGGCATATTTTGGTATTACATGTTCCTATCCCTATCTTTAATAGTTTCTGACTTATTCTCATTTCATTGCAATGATGCCATTTTTTTCGGTTTTTTTTAGTAGTTGGCCATGACCTTATGGCAAACGAATTTTAAACCATTCAATCCGTCACCTGTTAGTTTCAAATCAATTTAAAACCTTGTCTTCTTCAACACATGCTCAAAATGAGCGCCTTCATGTTCCAAACACAAACTCTTTTTCGTAAATGTTCTCGTGTGGAGTATTGTATGACTTGTGATTCAGTATTGAGCATATTCTTGCAGAGGCAGCTCTTCTGTTGCAGGAACAACAATATTTTACTAAATTTGGCCTCGTCTGACCAAGTAATGTTCCCCAAAAAATATTCCTGGTTCCTTAACATTAGCTATTCGTAAAACTCTTACTGTAGGTTAAGGTGGTACAAAGCTTCCAAAATTCAAACAATTTCATTCCAGTGTTCGGATGGTACGTTCACTAGGACGCGGTCTTTCTGGATATCTCTCAATGAATGTATGACAAGCATGTGACGCGATGCTGTCCATTTCACCATAAATAACAATTAGATTCCAAAAATCTTAATATGTAAAACCATTGCGCGCCATTTTTTTCCATTAATGAAAAACTTATGTTAACCTATAACAGGTGACGGTTTAGTATCACTTGATTTGTTCAAAATTCGTTTGCCATAAGGTCATATATTCATGGCCAACTACTAAAAAATCCGAAAAAAATGGTATCATTGCAATGAAATGAGAATAAGTGAGAAACTATTAAAGATAGGGATAGGAACATGTAATACCAAAATATGCCTATTTTGATTCTCTATCAAATGCAATAGTAAGAAAATGGTAAAAAAAACTGAGTTTTCAGTCTTTGAATTTTCTTAAATTTGGAGCCTCATAGGTGACGTCGTATGCAACATAACTTTTTTTAAGTACACCAAAACAAAGCCCTATTCTTCCTCTATGCGCTGGTGAAAACTCGGTTGCCATAGCTACAACCGTTTTCAAGTAATGAATTCTTAAAGTACCGTCTACATCCGTCATTTTTTTTAAATAAATGAAAATAACTTAAAAACCATAAATTGTAGATATTGACATGTTGGTATCAAAGGTTATGAAATTTCACGTAGAATCCAAAAATGCAATAAAAAATAGGGGTTGCTTTTTAAAATAACAAAGTTGGTAGCTACTTCCGGCATTTCCGGAAGTGCTGCCATTTTGAAAATAGTTTACATCGATTCGGCTTTTTGAGTAACCCCTAAGTACAAATTTTCAAAAATCTACCTATAAAACTTTCCCAGAAACTTCTAACCAAAGCTCCCAAAAAAACACCCTGTATAACACTGCATAACTCAATGCTATCCTCACCTGTTTCCTCTACAAGATAATCTTTTAACAATATTTTTACATGTAGCATTAATTTAGACATAAATTGATAATTTTCACAGAACTTGTAACTTGCTTTTGCATTTCAAGTGGTTCACGGAAATCTCTTTTCTTATACTTACCCCCGTCCTTCCATTTTTCCTATATCTTGCTCACTTTATCCATTTTTTGGGCTTCTTTATGAAGTGCAATTTCAATGGTTCCTCTTCACAGAGGCGATCTATCTTCGTTTGAACCATAAATTTCTTTTGGACTCAATACAACAACCTATGCGTCTTCAACCCAATTGAATTAATTGGAGCCAGTGGAAAGGAAACATTAAAAAAAGGTTATAAATCCATGCGATAGTGATTTGTAATTAAACTTATAAAAAATGAAATTGCGTGAAAAAAGATGTGTTGAACATGTTATTTGCGTAATGGTTTTGGCTAAATTTGGACTGCGCATAAATTTAAGCAGTCTAAAGTGTTCGTAAATTAATGATTCATGTAAGTACTTACTTTGCAATATCAAATGTTTTAGAGGAATTAAGGGAACTTATTGAAATTCTTGTAATTATAAATTCGTGGAGATCCAAAAAAAAACCTTTTTTTGTCATTACTATAAGTGCACATGCATGTCCTTTTTATACACTTGATATCTGTAGTTAATGACACAGTTTCTAAAGATTAATAGTTTCACAGACAGCAGCCTGATTAATTAATGTACACAATAAACATTACTCTGAAAGATTACAGTAAAATCCCCACATCGTACATTGTTAATGTATTCTGGTAACACGCTCGTAAACTAACTTTTAAACGGAAGAGGATCGAAAAAATGGTTATAAACGAAAATAAAAGAATTTAATTAAGTGCAAAGTTTTGGTACTTCATGTAGTATAAGATTAATTTCATATCACTTTATGAGGTGCGAACTAAAAATTTCAATTTTAGAAAATACTTTTTTATAAACTACTTCCTTTTATTTGGAACATGACATAATTACGTCTATATGTTGATAATATTAAAAATGGATCACCATAAATATTAGAATTTGGTTTATTTTCCAAAACTGCATAATGTTCTATTCTTGGTGAATTTTATACCGCCCACGAAGTATAAAAATGTGCATTACTACATGGTATGTTACGACTAATTGCATTTAAATTTCTGTTTGTGTTTTTTAACATACATATAATCCATTACTTACTAGCCAGCGAGCGCATGGAGAGACCGAAATTCCAAGTTAGACATTTTCCTATTAATATTAGTATGTATCTACATATTTTAAGTGAGATATTTTGTACATGAAAATTACTATGCATAAGTAATTTAAAAACAAACACACTTTAGGTTATGTTAACGCTAAAAATATCGCAACCGCAAACTATGTAATTATACAGTAGGCTCAATTGGCTGCTTGCAGAAATGGTAAATTAATGTAAATAACCGTTTTGGTTATTTTTAGAATTTTATTTGATCGAATTAAGTTATTAAGTTATAATGAGATTCTGGAAAGGTATATTGAGTTGAGTTCGGTAAGATGATTCTCTATCTAGATTATTATATATTGATGACAGATTAATGATCACTAGTTTACATTACCACAACTGACAGACTCAAGCGCTAGAAGAAATATGTAGACATTGAACATTGGGGCGTCAACGTAGATTTGTAGCTTTAACTTCTTTTGATAATTCACTTCATTTATTTTATTGAACAGCTGTTGCAACTAAATCTCGACGGCTGCATATCTACTAACGTTATTTTGGAATTTGAAAGTATATGTATTTTTAAAAAGTACATACAGAAATAAAGACGTAAACCAAACAACACTTTTTTATACAAAATAATTGGAAAGCATGAAATTTTGATGGCCTCACAGTGACTATAAAACAAGAATTCAAACGGAAACGTTAATGTACAATTTAAAAAGAACTACATTTCGACATAGATAAAATAACAATATTGCATAATAAACATTATATTATATTTTATTAAAGAATGGACACTATTCCCTTCATATGTCGTTATTGCCTCCATATTATTACGGAAATTACCCGTTAAATAAAAGTTGTTACTTGTGAACATTGTATAACAGCATTAAAGTCATTAGCACTCATGGACTGAAAGTAGTTTTTTCTTCATTAACTGTTTACTTATGCTATTTTTTTCGTTACCACTATTTTCTGCAATAAATGTTCGATTGTTTCTTGTAATTGTAAGAGTGACGGTCTAGTTTCAAACTTACTGAAAGCAATGAAATTTTTCTGACCCTACTGAATCTGAAGCGTCGCAATAGTTAACTTTAATAATAATTACTTTGAATAATTAATAAAAAATTGATTATTGCAATTCCGATCAAGCTGTATTGAAAATATTTGTATTCGAGGAAAATATGATAGAAATTTGTCCAAGAAACGAATACGTTTCCAAATTTGATACACCGGTTGACCGGCAATGTTTATTTAAAAAACATAGAAAGAATTTAAAACAGCTCATTTGGTACTGGGTCTTTTTGTCCTTAAATAATAACTGGTTCTACTTTTAATTAATTTCCAAGGGAGGAAACTTCAAGTTAAAAAGATTTTTCTGCCACTTGGTTCATGGACATACTTGTATTTCAAGGGAGAAAAGTAAATTAATTTGTTTGCGTGAGCGTGGGAGGGAAAGGAAGATGCTTTCCTGATCCTGATCTCGTCTCATTTTTAACTGCCTATCTATAAATGTTCTAAAAATGTTCATTTTTATCAAAATATCGCAATCTGCGATGGAACATTTAAAATCTAAGCACGTATATCGACACAGACATCTACAGTTCATAAAACCTCCCTGTACATAGCCAACTTTTAGGAAGGAAAAGCGCTCATCATTGTACCTACACTATTTATCATATTATATGTATATCTACTATCGGAGTAAAAATGCAAGGCCTCTGACTTTAGAAGCTTGTATCTCAGTAATTAGCAATCATAATTTAATGAAATAAAGACCATTTATTTCTACAAAAAGGTGTACAGTTTTAGATTTTTACAATACATCGTTAATTTTCTGTATCAGTGTACCTATGTGCGAAAAAGCGCTAATTATGGCTCAAATCGCACAAGCGCTCCACTTTAAAAATTAATTACGGCTATATTATTGAAACCGAGTGGTAGATACTTTTATATTTGAAAAATGTATACTTATTTGTCGATGTGAGATGCTTTTCAGGCCAATTGGTTTATTAGTCTTAAAGCTATAATGAAAAAACGACATCTTGTGTAACTCAGTACCTGAACGTTCGATATTAATAATATTGACAGTAACATAACAAGGGTAAAGCAATTATATTGTGGTCTAACACTATTCACAAAAATAATGTCATTATACATCGTTTTTTTTAAAAGACATTTTGAAAAAAGGATGGTTGCTTCGGTTGGAGAGGTGTAGCGCAGCGCGCGGGGCAGCTGTTGTCGTACACTATTGCTATAAAGCGCATGGTTTTGTACAATGCAAAAGAATAATCACATTGTTGTGGGTTGCCGCTCGCTGCTTACGATGTGGTAGATTACCTCTCGCGGGAATATATGCGTCTTTCTTTCGTGATAAACATAACATTTACTTTGAATTACAAGAAAACAAATTTTATTTTCAATAAGGGAATAATGCAGTTGGATTTGAGTAATACAAATTTAGCATTTAAAACAAGAATTTTTTCTTTAACTTCCGTATATTGCAAAATAGCTCATTTTCGGTTAGGGCTTATAAAACCAGTTAATTATATGAATAATCAATATTTATTGGCTGTCGACTTTTCAGAAGTATGTGTGCTACAACATTTGTAAATTTGGTAACAATTTATGAAACAATAACAATTTTATGATAAGTTAAAACTGACCGTCAACCAGGAAAATACTAAATACAGCGTTTTTATTGCTGTTAATTAAAATAAAAGTTAAACAACTGATTCTACCATTTTAATTTTTACACATGTTAAACATATACAGGGTGTTTCAGAATAAGATGCTGATCCTTAAGGGTGTGAATCCTTATGTGATTTTAGGAAGAAAAGTTCAAATAAACCTATGTCCTAAACCTCTTAACTTTTGAGCTACAAGGTGTT
The DNA here is from genome assembly GCA_036250285.1 of Pyrocoelia pectoralis. Lineage (NCBI taxonomy): Eukaryota > Metazoa > Arthropoda > Insecta > Coleoptera > Lampyridae > Pyrocoelia > Pyrocoelia pectoralis. The sequence continues at coordinate 15,904,647 of CM070075.1, forward strand.
AAAGTTTTAAGAAAAAAATCGTTTTTTTATCGTATCTTTAATAATTTCCTAGATATTTTTATCAAATTTGGCACACGCCCTCTAAGCATCAACAGCCATTTTTTGATAAAAAAGATTTTTTAATTTTTTAACCAGTGGCGTCCGTACAGGATGTGAACTAGATATTTTTGGAAAAATATTATGCACGCCACTGCTTTTTCTTAAAATAAAAATTATTTTTAAAATTCCCATTCATTTTAGGGTAAATTTGATTTTTTGACTTTTTTTCGTCCGACGAACGGTTTCCGATCAAAAAAAATAAGAAGCATTTAATGCGCATGCCGCTATGTGCCTATGATTTCTAAAACGGCTAGAAACTTTGTTGTCAAGGAAATAATTGCAATGACAAAATAATTAATGCTTAGAGGGCGTGTGCCAAATTTGATAAAAATATCTAGGAAATTATTAAAGATACGATAAAAAAACGATTTTTTTCTTAAAACGTAACACCTTGTAGCTCAAAAGTTAAGAGGTTTAGGACATAGGTTTATTGGAACTTTTCTTCCTAAAATCACATAAGGATTCACACCCTTAAGGATCAGCATCTTATTCTGAAACACCCTGTATAAATGACTAATGTACTGCCCAAAAATGAACAAATTTCACCCTTCAGTTTTTTTGTTATGACCACTTAAAGTCAGAGGCCTTGCATTTTTACTCCGATAGTAGTCAACTATAACAGAAATACTTGAATTTATAACTTTTTTTATTGGTGTCCTATTTTAGCCTTTTAAGCCACGCCCCAGCGTGTTTAAATCGTACTTTCAAAAACGCGCGTGTTTTAAAGTTACCATGGCAACATCACCAATTTGAAAAACGTGAATTCTATTGGCTATTGATCTGACAGGAGTACTTTGTTACGTCAAATAAAATGACAGATTGCAAATTAATTTCCGTTTTTCTCATTTCCATGACAACGAAAGGTATACTGATTTCACATTACGAATTCAACCATTTCACATTATTAGTTCTTATTTCCATTTTAATATCAGTATTTATGATTTCAAAGTGAACCAATAAAAAAAATAGCGTAAAGTATTCGTGGATAAACAGGTCTTTAAAACACTTGCTCTATTTCAAGCACTCCGGCTACGCCGTCGTGCTTGAAAACTCGCGCGTGTTTTAAAGACCTGTTTATCCACTTATGCTTTAATATACTATTATACTACAGCAATGCACATTCAGTGTAATATGGACACAGTCTTGATTACCAATTTACTTTTCACTCCGGTAATAGTATATTACATTACAAGCAAGTAAAAACGGTTACCTGGCGTGTGATGTATAATATTTTATTTGTTTCTCACTTGTTGCAAACTAATAAAAATTCTAGAAATTTTGATAAATTTAAAAAAAAGTCGTATTACCTTTAGAGAGGTATTGCTTTGGAACTGGATGGGCACAAAAGTGTAAAATTTTACAGACTAGCCAGTTAAGAAACATTTTCAAAGTGAATACAGTGATAAATTGACGTTTACAAGTAAGAAACAAATAAAAACAGTAAAAAGTTGATGTACCTAATTGTTAATTAAAAAAATCGCTTAAATTGATCCCAGTTTCACCAGAATTATTCAAAAAGTAGGTAAGCTGAGTAAATCTATGAAATGAAGGTCGCAGTAGAAAACTGAACAAAGAAAGGCCCTTCCTTTGTCTCCTTCGATTATATTTTTCTATAGCACTTTTGTCCACTACCAAGTATGGCAATCATAAAACCCCCTTGTGCTCCTGCTACCCTTCTGGCACATGTTTCCAAAGCAACTCTTAACGTATTATTCACGCTACTAACGATGACTATAATTTTCAAACATCTCATATAAACCTTACAGTGCCATGTGCCAATCGACAAAGCATATTATCTTGTGCGCGTTACTGTACATCACAAGCGACAAATTGGCGGCAATGATCAAGAGAGAACATTGGTTTTGTTGTGGTTGGTTGTGAACAAAGTGAGCAAATCGCATAATAGATATCTCCGGGTGAAGGTTTCTATTCCTCTAGATGTCGTCAATGTCCTATATATGAAGAGGAATTGAAAGAGTCACTCAGTCAGTAGAGCAATGGAAAACGAAGTTACTTTCATGTGGATATCCGCAAAGAGTACCATAACATTAAATAAAAGCTTGCGAATAGGTAACGCCATAAAGTAACCAACAAAATGAAGCGATAATGCTCGCAAGGAGAGTAAAAATGTGGAGTATTATCAAATTATCCTTCAGATATTTTCAGCCTGTAAGTTTCTAAGCAACACTTAAATTCATAAATTCGTTTCTAAAGCGATTTACCAAATTCGACAAGATTTATATAGCAATTTTCTTTCGACTATTAAAAAATCGATTAACATAACATCCCAAAGTTAATAAAAAAGTTAAACCGAACAAACTAATAAAACTGAGCTATAATTTGAAAAGTAATTATAAAAAATTTGTGGTCTGGGAATTGTTATGAATCAAAGATAGTATGAATGTTGCTTACAGTAGTAATAAGGACTTAAAACTTTTGCCAAAAACAATATTTGCAATAAAGTAACGTCGAAATTTGAAATTTGGCCATTTTTTAACATCATCATAACTAACGACTTCTATCTCGTTTTTTAATAATTAAAAACTTCGTCCAAAATCGAAATATAGGTATGAATTCTGAACATTAAAAATAAGTTTTCTTTTAATGTAATTGTTTGTTGGTGTGGTATTTATTTAAATATGTACCGCGATTGTGACTATGTATGTTATTATTATTGTGCAAATTATTACGAAACGCCTGAGAATATGGTCATTTTCTCTTAGGAATTATTACATTCGCAATTATCTGTGACCTGTATTTCATTTAGAATACAATTTGGTATCTTAAAAATCCTTCACACCGATTTTAATTTAGTGAACACAATAACAATTGGGGGTTTATACCGAAATGAATCTAAAAAGAAATGGTATTTGAATCATGAACCATGAAACGCACACATGTAACCAGATATTTGCATTTCATCCAAACGAAGATTTGCTTACAACTAAGATTCGACAAATAGTACATTTGATTGAGATTCCACTGAAATTTTTAAATAATCTGTCAGTATAACATCAAAACTGTAAAGGAAAATCTAAAATAATTACAAAATATAGCAGGATTTACTACAATAGTAGGAGAATGAGTCTAGAAGGCTAAATTATGTAGAAAAGTTGATCTAATTCTCAATTTTTATGGAAATACATAGATAATAAGTAAATTACTGTTAAGTATGTAATCAAATCATATATAATAATTTCGAATGAACGGGTGTCCTGTCCGTCCGTAACAAATTCGCATTAAAGTAGATATACTTTAATCTCATGCATGAAAGTAGACATGAGATTAAAGTAGATATACCAAGTATAATATGTTGATTTTGAGGTTTCCGCGAGTGCTGTATGAACTGCTATTCTCCTTCCGGGTTTCTCCTCGCGTAAAAGCGTTTAATTGACGACGTTTCGGCCAGGTCGCACTAGCCATCTTCAGGTCTTCTTGCTGTGATCTGGTCACACGAACCAGACCAGATCACACAGCAAGAAGACCTGAATATGGCTAGTGCGACCTGGCCGAAACGTCGTCAATTAAACGCTTTTACGCGAGGAGAAACCCGGAAGGAGAATAGCAGTTCACCAAGTATAATAGTATATACCAAGGCGCGAAACGCCGAAGAACCGCTGCCGGCGCACATTCGCGCGGGAAGCCTTCTGGTCCTATAATAAAATCAAACGTAACTAGTACAATTGGTTACTTTTTATTGATCAATGTAACACAGAATGATTTCTTATGGTCGCACTAAAATGAACTTGTGCCCCATCATGCTGGATGTACCTATATGTTTTGTATGACCAATTTGCACAGAAATACTGTAAATGCGCTATATCTGCAATGCGAACATGTTTATGTGACTTTTTTTGTTTATTTTGGCATGAAACTTCTCGATATACGACCACTTAAACTTAAACTTCTGTCACAAGCCACGTAGTTAAGGAGTTCTTCATTAGATGACAATAAAAGTCCACGATTAATGATAAGTGTTTAGTATCACATTCTTCTTGTTATCTAAAAAATACGATATAAGAATAGCTCATGAACTCATAGATTATTCCTATAGTTGTTCTGATAAGCACGCTAAAAGCTCTCGAATGGGAAGGGTGATAAAGGGATTCAATTTTCCTTTCTCCAGTTTTTCTTTGACATCTTGGAAACCTTCGCAAAAGGGGCATGCTTACCTCTGCAAAATTAAACTGTATAAAATTTCTCACAACTAAGGATCAACACTTCAGTAGTGAGGTACAATTTCAATTGAGTAAAAGTGAAAAAGGTATATAATATGTATAATAAAAAATATATCTTAAAAGACGCAGCTTAACCGTTTATTTCATAATCATCTACATTATTTTCTGTGTCACTTTCTTCGGCAAATCCACCGGCCGGTTCATCATTGGTATATCCTCCCAAAGAAGACTGCATTTAATGTCTCCTTTTTGGAATGCGTGGAACGGAAAAAAGTAGAAGTATGCACGGTGCCGGAAAAGGGCGCGTTCAAGGTTTTCATTGACACATTCTCCTCTATTCCAACGTAACTTTTCACGAGGAGGTTCCCCAGTTAGCCTTATACGTAGGTTGTAAACTCTGATGCTTTGGCGGGGAGATCGACTAGATCAGGTTTGATCGTGGACTTATTAAGTTCAGATTATTCTAAGCTGAGGGAGTACAGTACACTGTTAGGAACATGATTTCTCATGTTTCTGCTATGGCTTCTCAGAGGTTGTAGGTTGTAGAAGATGGTTACTATATCGAGTACTTCTTGCTGGTACAGCTTAGCAAATATGACAATACTTCTTCTGATAATGGTTGAGATTGTGTTGCAGGTTGCAGCTAAAGAATATAGGGACAAAATGACTTGCAGTTTTTAATCAGGAAAATATTTTTGTTTCACTTTCATTCTTGTTTGCTTGACAAAGAATATTTCCTTTTCTGGTAGTGTTAAAGCCAGTAGAAGAACTATGAGAACAGTAATTTCAAAATCATTAATCATAATATATCAATTTCTATGGCGATGAGAAATAAATAAATTTGATTGTTTTGTATATCGTTGGGAATTCTTTCGTCTCCTGACATGTTTAATAGAATTACAACTTTTGTTATTAATTACAAATAAAATTGAAAAATGAAATGAATTCGATTCTACCTCTTATAGGCTACGAAAATCGTGTATAATATTTAGATGAATTGGGGATTTTTCATTAACAAAATGACGCTGAAACCTGAGCTTTATAATGCAACGTTTTTGTGAATTAGATAATTCATCCTCGCACATGGCGGCAAAAACAAGGCAATATCAATTGTAATGAGTTAAATTAACTTTCAGATTTCCATTTATTTTAAATAATTTGTAGAGATTACGTCAGCATATTAATACATATTATAAATTCCGGCGAGAGCTTATTATTTACGATATTTTTTTTGTTATGAAGAAAGGTATTGGTGCCCTGAAGTGAATACACATCTAATCCTGTAATTAATTACGTAACTTTCTTAAACGCATCCGCGCTTGTTAAACGCTAAGAATGTCCAAATGAGCTTGGCGGGAAGGCACGCGCTATTTTAATTAATTGTGTCACTCAACTAAGCTTAATCAAGCATAGTTATATCTATGACAAATTTACGAATCACCTTTTCTTAAATATTAGGCTACCTAATCAAAATTCTTAATAGGATTACCGATTAGTTTTCTTCAACTCAGGTCATTAACTGATGATTGAAGGATTCATCCACCTCTTTCATATTATGTATGGATGTAATTTTACGGTGACATGAAAATTATAATTATGTTAAATTACTCGTAAAGTAGGATAGGGTCTAGACGCCATAGTGACCTAAAATACTATTATCTGTAGATAATAGTAAAAATCAATACAGCTTCTGCACTCGATACGGTCTTTCAACACTTCGACTCATACAAACAGGAAATATCCATCGTATACCAAAAAAATTGTGGCTGTAGGTGTCTTATAATTTTACATTGTACAATCGATTCCAACTGTAAAATTTTGATAAGCCTACATGTGTGGTCTATAAATAATAAAAATGCCCCTGTTATTTATTAGCAGATAAAAAAAGAAACAGTATTCTCTATATGGGCAATATTAACATCATAACAAAGAAATGATAATAATCGAAAACATATACGTATAAGGTATGTCGGTATTCGTTAAAAGAACGTGACCTGGAACGCGCTTGATGTGCGTATCATATCTAAAACACCAATTTTATGAGTGTATAAACTGAGAATTAATTAACACTTTTTCCAGTTTTAAAGGAATTTATGTTACTTTTATTGGAAATTGAAAAAAAGAACCTTACTTTTATTTAGATTTTAATCATTATTCTAATAAGGCGATTGTGTTATCTTAGGAATCTCTTATTGCTCAATATAACCCGGCGCCATATTTGTACAATACTAACGTAGAACAAATGTCTCAAGAGTATTCGCTCTTTTTTTGAAAACTGCAAACTCTTTTTGTTTTACATCGAATATAGGAAATTGTTCTCAAAAATGTTTCACACTGTTTAATTGTAGAAAATTAAATTGTCATTTGGTGATTTCTTGTGAGGACGTTTTGGGAATTTGTTTTCATATTATTATTGCAATATTTTTTTAGTTTTCTGTTTTGTAAGTTCTATATACCTATAAGCTAAGTCAATTCTTACGCGTACGTGTTGATTTTGCATTGAAGTATTCGGCGCCTGATAAAGGGATTTGTCATCCGTGGGCTGTGGATGATTTTTCACCCTCCTGAAATGATACACAATATCCACAAAGAAAAGTATTTATAAAGACAATAAAAGCGCTGTTCAGTGTTAAAAATTGAATTTATTTTACATTTGGCAGAGTAGTAGGCAAAAATAACTTTAGACATTACAACTTATTACTCAGCTACTCAAAAAATAACAAAGAAGTATTTAAATTGGTAGGTTATTTTCATCAATAAAGAATCTATAAAGGAAAATCGTTAAACTTATGTTTGCGTTGCGTGTTCATTTATATTTATTTTACATAGATGTCGGCTTCTAATTGTATCATTGTATACTAAGAATGAAGAAATTAGGTAGGCAATGAAAAACGAAAAATGTAGAACAACTCTTTACTTGACATTTGCCGCTTCATTTGCTAATTTATCTTAAATAGCATTTGAAAAAGATAGTTTTCCGTCGACTTCCCCATAAAATGAATTTTTAAGGACTAATTTGCAGACAAAAACGTCATGTTTTTGGACGCCATTATTTGTTTGTCCGCAAACCTTTTTCGCTCGCAAACATTTTTCGTCCGTGCTGCAACAAGTGGTTCCTACTACATTAAGAGGATTTTTTTTCAATGAAGTGTAATTAGCGGCAAGTACTAACGTTGACTTTGATCGGTCGCCCACAAATGTTTGACGCGTTTGACATTTTAATTCCGTCGACTGACATTTTAATTAAAATGTCAGTCGACGGAAAAATTCAATTTATGGGGAAGTCGGCGGAAAAATGTAATATGCACCTCGTATAAAAACTGGCTCGTCCATAAAAAGGCAATTTTTTGTCCTTGATACATAAATAACTATTTACGTTTCGCAAGCGTATAGTGAAAAAATGGAATTAACTCGAGAAGATTTTCGCATAGTGACTTATTTAAGTGCATATGACTTGCGAAAAAAGTTTGAAATCAACATTTGGCGATCAGGCCCTTTCCTTGGCAACAATTTACAGATGGTACAAGGAATTCAAACGTGGAAGAACTACAGTTGCCCAGTTGGTCATCAGAAAGGCGCAGGTCCTCCCATTACCGTTGAGACAGAGAAAAACATTGCTGCTGTGAAGAAGATTATGGAAGTAGATAACAGAACTAGTTACGCTGTAATAGAGGCTGAACTCTGTGCAATCAATAATACACAACCACCTTCATCTGAAAAACGTCGTTAGTCGTTCTGTACCCCATCATCTTACAGATTTTTAAAAGCAGAACAAGTACGAATTTGTCACAAAACTCTAACATTGCTTAAGAATGGTGGACACGACAAGATACCTTGGATACTCAAGAAGTTCCACAGATAGAATTTTAAATAATCATAAAAGCATAAGCATAAGAAACAATTGAATAAAAAAATTTTGAAATGTTTCAAAGCCAACCATGTTTTGTAAAGTACAGCACGTACGGAGAAAGATTGCTTCGGGTGCGCAGGTGAACTTCGTGTATTCGGAAGCGATCGGCATGTAAACTGCTTTTTCCACGTTTAACAAACAGTGGTGTCGATTTTTATGAGGAAATAAAACTCGCAGTGTTTTTAAATTTATATTTTAGTAACAAGTAAGAAAAAATGCGTGTACACGTAAAATTAAATCACATATACTCATTTCAGACAAAAATCTTTTTTTTTTAATATTCAAGCCAGATGTTATTAATTAAACGGAATTTAGCCGCGACACCACTGGTATCATATGATTGCCAAGCTTGGAAAATTTACAATTATACAAGTGCGCATCCGACCTTGGGGCAATCTTTCTCCGTACGTGCTGTATGTAATTATAAATTTAAATAGAAAAATGTAAATAACTCTGTAATCATTGATTTTAGGTATAGGAACATGGTACATCAATTTAAAGGAAATCATCAATTTAAAGGAAATTTATTTCTGCATCGAAGGGACTGATAATTAAATAGGCATTCCATTTGAAAAAAGAGACTTTTTAAAGTTTTTCTTAAGTCTGGAAATAACGTCGAATAGATACGTAACCGCGGGCAATTTTTTATTATCCATTACAGACAATTGTGTCTTAATCTTTTGAAATTGAGAACCCAAAATCCCCTTTCTCTAACTTTTACCACTTCCGACTTTCAATTTTATTTCCTAAACAATATTTTGAAATTTTTCAGTGAAAAATTTTTTTTTTCTAAACAATCAAAATTGATACGCCGATTATTTTAAGCGGACTTACTAAATATTTTATGACATATCAGAATGTGAAAAAAAATTGCCTGGTTTGTATTTAAAATAAAGATGTTGATGCTCACTTCCGGTATTTCCGGAAGTGCTGCCATTTGGAAAATATTTTTATTTAATAGATTAAACACGGCATGTCACATGTGCAAAATTTCAAATTTCTAGCTTTTACAGTTCTTGATATACTTCTAACCGACGGTCACCGTGAGACACCCTATACATATACATATACATACGAGTCGGAACGTAAACAGCAATCCACTGTGCGAGTGTTTCAAGATGAACCAAATCCAACAAAAATTGTTCGCACTCGAAGCACATCGAAACAAATGGTCGCCTGTTTTCCAGAAAAACTGGTAATGTGGTAGAACGGTCAATTCTGAATGGTACACAACCATTTATTTGCCGGAAGTCTTCGTGAAATGCGGAAAACAAACAAGCGCCGTAGGATCGTTCTTCATTACGATAATGCGAGCTCTCACACATCTCGTCTAACAACCCATTAAATTAACACAAAAAATCGAATTGATGGATCATTCTCCGTAGGGGACCGATTTGGTACCCGATGACTTCTACTTGTTCCCGAATGTCAAGAATAAATTGCGTGGACACCGATTTTCTTTCGTCGGCGGAACAAGCCGTTGATGCGTTCAAAAAACCATGTTATGGAGGTATCTCACGAAGATTGGAAAAAATGCTATGAACAAATGGTTCGAACGAATGCAAAAATGGAGAGTAGGTATTTCGAAAAACAATAAAGCAATTTTTAATGACAAATTACTGTTATTTTGTTGTTAAGCTGAAAATGTAAATAGTGACCCTGGTAATTCCCACAGTTTTACCATAAACTACCAAAGCAGTCAAATTTATTACACTACACATTTTTAGTTAAACGTATGATAATTCATAATCCTTTAACAATGCTCGTGATTTAAAGTATGTACGTATTTTAAAAATGCTAATCCTTGTCTTTACTCCTAAAATTTGTTGTAGGTATACAATCTTTTCCTTGAACTCTTTTTTGTATAAAATTAATTAAATTGATAGGAACGGTAGTGCTGTGAATACTGATTTCAAAATTATTAAAAACGTAAGAAAGGATCTAGAACGCGTGTGCACCACTTGAAAATTAGAATACGTTGGAAAAGCCTATTTTTATTTATATATTTATTTGTTATGGCCCGAAAGAACTTTTTACGCCTTTATAACATTTATCTAACGCAAGAAGATTTTGCTGTAATGTTACGGGAAGATGCTATCTCAGCGCTGTACTTACCTACTATTTGTATTCAGTTGACCATTGCAAGTATACCTTTCATTTAGGGACCTTGCATTTCATGGCAATAGGAAAGTTTCTGTGTAAGGCGGTATTTTGGTTAAAAATGGTCCCAGTTGATACATAAAAGTTCTTGTTTGGTAATCCAGTGTATTGCTCGAGTATGAATTCTCGGTAGATAGATCTCAACATTGCTAGGCAATCTTTAGGTTTTATTATAACGGCAGTCATCAAGTTTATAATGTGTTATAATTACAAGGGTTCTTTATATCCCAATTAAAATATTACTGTTTTTCTTCTTATTTTCTTAGAGTCATACTTAAATTTTTGAATTATATATAAACAACGTTTCGCCATTAATGGGGTTGGCCTTTTCAAGTCTAATTAAAAAATAAATATTAATCATTAAGAAGATGTATTTATTACAAACACATTTTAGTAACAAGTGTAAAATATAACATTTCATTTTATAATTAGATTTGACAAAACCAACCCAATTATTGACGAAACGTTGTTTATCTATATTTCAAAAATTTAAGTAGGTATGACTAATAAAATAAGAAGAAAAACAGAATAATATTGGCATATAAAGAACCCTTGTAACATAAAATTGCTAGGCAAGATCGATGTAAAGTATTTAAGCTAAAAGGCTAAAACGTAAAACTGTTTATGAACTTAAGTCTCCTTAGAGAGAAGTGTCCTACTACTCCGATTTTCGCTCTGCGAGTGTGTTAATTAACTGCATCTTTATTATAAAAATGCTTGATTTTCTGTAAACGTAAACAGATCGTATCTGTTTTCCGAATGGAATATGCAAATGCAACGATCATTCAGTTTATTTATTCGTCCACCCATCATTCAAATTAATAAAAAAATAAAATATCGTTTATGGATAAGAATGTATAGAAATCTGGAGTGGAGGAAAATGTGATATTTTGTGGAAATGATTAATATAATCGTTGTTGAATACAAACGAGCAATGCTCCAGTCTCCTACTGAAAGGTGTGTTGACTTGGTACATTTGGATAGAGAAACATATGGAATGGATGTAATACAGATCGAATCGAGTACTCTGAGACATTTTGATGCACCATAATATGCGTACGTTTTGAAATCTTGCTATTAAATTATCTTCAGACATATCTACCACCTCTGTTTGAATTTCAATGGAATCATCGATATGAAATTAGTAATCTACACATGTATTGCAATTAGATAAACAGTCACATTTCCCATTCAAATTTTGGCCATGGCGAGACGCTATTGTAATTGCTAAAGTACCTTTATATTTTAATTGATATTACATTCACAATCACAATAGGGTCCCCAAACTCTCGTTTAAAACATCGTTTTGCGTGTACACAAATTCCACTGTTTGTATATTTTTCACTAAACTTTTACTTCAAACTTCAACATTTATCCTTTCTTTACCCTTCCTTGCCATCTGTTTAACTTTAACCGTTGATTGAAAGTCAATGCTTTAACGCTGTTAAAGTACCAGGTCGGTTGTCCTAGTTGCATTGCAATTTAAAACTATAATAGCTTATTCCTAAGGAAGTAATGCATTAAGTGCTTAAGATACAAGGACGGCCTTACGTAATGTAATCACCGTTCGCGGTTATGATGACATGTGAAGAAGTATGTTTTCTGCAATTTCTTATTTACTTAATGACAATGAGACAGTCCTATCCCAGTCGTACTGATGACTTTTCATTAAATTAATGTTTGCCATAATAATGATCCACATTTACTTCAATCGCAGAATGCTAATTGATCCTTAACTTTCAAATTGGATGCTCGTAGCAAACAAATAGTTCAATTCCGATGTTTTATAACTGCTAATATACAAACAAACAATTAAATAATATTTAAATTACCTGTGTGTAATTTATTCGGTAGCCAGTAGTGTATTGTGCATATAGGTGCTATTTGTAGTTGCAGATGAAAGATAAAAGCAAACCAATTAAGGTGTTTTCCAACTTTTCTCACAAATTTGAAATAGATCAACGTAATTAATTATTGTCATAATCAGATCTCAAGGTTCACAAAGAAATTGATATATCAACTTAAAGATCACGTTGGCAAAATTTTTGAGTTCATTGCGATTCGACTTTGCAAAAAACGCTTTTCACCAATGTGGAGGTTGTGTTTGTAATCGTTTAGTTTTGAAAATGTACATCATGCGGAACGCCGCAAGTATGCTCTGCCAAGTAGTTTTTGTTCTTAAATGTGAATTTTCTTTTACTTTTAAATAGAAATTAATGGAGAAACGATCTCTATTGTTTGTCGCCATGATCCAAGTGTAAATTTCAGTCTCAATTGTTTGTGCCCATTGCTGATTTAATATGTATTCAACCAAGGCCACGAGGCCTTGATTCAACGCGTAAGTCTAGATATATACGACTATTATACGTTATAAATTTCCGAATGAGTTATTTCACATTGGTAGTAACATATTTAGAAATACATATATATCTGAAAAATAGCGAATGATAGTTTCCTTAACATTTTCATTCTCCAAATTTGAGTATCGATTGAAAAAATCTTCATAGCCCTTATTATCTGCTCTTATAAACATACTGAGTAATACAGAAATTGCAACACCAAGAAGCGGTTGGAGTTTCCTGAGAAAAAAATTTATCTGCGCCTGTTCAAAGAAGTTCAGGGGAAACCTTGCTGCATGAGGATGGGCTTATCTTGCTGGAATAACGGATCTGCGAGCTCTTGTAAGTATGGCAGAAGATGTATTCCAACCACCTCCACAATATACCCTTGTGCTGTTATATTGCCTTGAATGAACACCAAGGGAGACCTGCTGTCATAAGTAATCTCACCCTAAACCATAACAACAACAGTGCTGTGTACGTGTTTCTCAACTGTCAATTGAAGATGTCGTCGTTCACTCCCTCTTCTTTCTGGCTCTCATACGATCGCCGGCGCCGTGCATGCTTAAACAAAATCTAGATTCGCCACTAAAGAAAAGATTGCAATGAGATCTTTCAATTCGACCTGTTGCCGATAATGTTCCGCCGGTAAAGGAAGCACCAGCTGGGGACGATATGATGTTAACCCAAAACTTCGGATTCGACGAACTGTTCTAAAGGTTACATGGCGACCTTCTTCACCAAACCATTGGTCATCAATTGTCCGAGTAGAGGCAAATCGGTCTCTAAATACCGGCTGTCTTAAGCAATGATATTGACGCTCATTCGTTCTTCTTGAAGCCCCAGTTCCTCTTTTACAACGTTCCTGGCCATTATTAATTAATGTCAGCCCAAGAAATCTACCAAGTTTAAATAAAAAATTCCAACCCCTTCTTGGTGTTGCAATGGAGGAGGAGAGCCCCTATGACCCGCACAGCATCTTCTGCAACCCACCCCTTAGCTTTCACTCATCTCACCCCTATTTTTTAAATTGCACTATCCCATGTCTGACACATAATTGGAAACCCCTTTATTAATCGATCATATTTTAAATACCTAATACGAAAACTAGTATTTATATCAATTTATTCAAATTTATTATAAATTGTTAAGTATAAAGTTGTAATTGTTTTTACATTCAGGATAGCAAGATTCTTGCTTTCATCCCTAAATGACAAAGTATGAATTTCATGAAGAAGAGACACGTTTATAAGTCGATTACCTTACCTACAAAGCCGAAACTAATTTTATTTAAATTTTACATGAGGCATTTGTTTGCGTCACATGATGCAACTCTAAAAGAGAAGTCATAAACTAACTTTGGCAGATACGCTTGTTTACGCCAACACAAATGTCCCTGCTGCTTAAAGCTTAAATATTTATTCAGGTTATGTATTTTGGTGGTATCTGGTCTAATGTAATTCACCACTTACTTGTTTACTGCACGATTACCACATGCCTTTAAACAAATGACACTGTGAATGTTTGTAGTTATTTAAATTTACATTTACATTTATAGCAAACTTATAAACAACATGTAGTATTGCGTCAAATTCAAATATGATTTGTACCAACACAAAACTTGGTGTTTGATTGAGCAAAAGTTTCAGTTTTCACGTGTAATTTGAAGCGGAACCAGATAGTTTACTTCTACTTCCGGTATTAAATTTTGCCCAAAAAAAGTAGTTCGAATTTCCTCTACATTCCTTAATTTCATATTTCTAACTTACAACTATCAAATTAATTCACCCACGATTGCGAGATTTTATTCCCAATGAGTGTAAGGTGTCGGATATTTAATTTAAATCAGTGAAACAAGTCGTGCTTGATGAATCGGTTATTTCTCACCCCACGTGCTCATATCCAACATCAAAGTTCTCTGTGATGATGCTTAAAGTAAACCAAATGTTTTGATGTGACACGATATGTCTAGTAATTCGATAGTATCTTTTAAAACAATCTATATAATATGTCTTTCAGGTACTTGTACGTCGCATCTGTGTGGGTGTTAACGTTTGGGTTGCGCATTATTTTAGGCGATCAATACATTAAATTACATTATACAGCTTAAGAAAGACTACAAACAGCTCTTATCTTGTTCCAATATAAAATTACCTGGAGCTAAATATAGATCATTTTGTAAGTTTCGAAACAAAGCAATTAAATCTCGTCAACATTTCACGCAATGCGTCTACGCTTTTAATTGGTTTGGAATGTCTAATGAATCCCACGTGAATTTTAGAAATGTTAACAATACTACAACAAAATCGTTAACGAAACTATAACTTTCACAGTGGGAAAACTGTAATAAAAAAAAGCTTTACAAAACCAAACTAAGTATATTGTTATTTATGGCTACCATAAGAAAGGAATCTGAATTTGAGAGGTTAAATTAAACTGTAATAATAAAATTATTGTCTAATGCGTAAACTGATCAATGCAACACTATTAACTTCTCCCACGGTTATTCGATAGTTTTAAATAGTAGTTTATACAGCACAAAGCAAGAATAAGTACATGGGTAGTACCGTTGAGTGAATACTTCTTTATTCAATGGTAGTACGTAGTAGTTATATTATTATTATTAGTGGAATTGCATATTATTATAATAATAGAACTACATACTTATGAATTTCCACAACTAAGTGTACATTATTAAATTCTTTAAGTAATTAACTACTCAAGAGAAAACTAAAAAATATAAATAACCGCAGTTAAAATTGGCTGGACTGAATCAATTTGGTGGGTTTTGTTACCTATAATGGAACTTAATCACTTAATACATTAACACACAATTTTTACATTACAGAAAATATATAAATGTGTCAAATAATTATTGATTTATTTGTGTTATATCTTGATTTCTTGTATTTATTCAGTACCTCACTGGAAAGTCAAGGAAAAATAAATTTGCTACAAGCACAAACTATTTGAAGTTTGCCTCACTCGAGCAAGTCGCCGTGCAAATCGTTCTTCTGAAGTAGATGTAGCCCCGTTCCCACACACAGGTCTTCCAGGTTCTGGTGAATAGTTTTTTTTTTAATCCTTTGAGAAAGCTATATCTTCTATAGCAGTGATTCTTAAGAGGTCGGCGAAAATCATACAATTTTTACATTTTATATTATTACACATAAAAAAATTTTAATAGTTGTAACTTGTAACTCTGTAAGTGATACATAATATTATGTAACAGATGAATTTAATGACATCTAAATATTTTTAAACAAGGTTAATTGGTTAAACTAAAGTCTAGGTTTACAATTTTTACAGTATAGCAAATATACTTTCATTTGCAAATATAGGTACCTGTTTTTCAAGAAATATATTATTTCCGACAATATGATAAAGCATTTTTTGTTCATTGCATTTCGCATCTATGCGACACATTTATGGCAAGCCGTTTTATCATTTATTCACTTTAGATGTTAATCTGTCATTTTTAATTCAAATCTATTTCCATGTCACTTGAGATAATGAAAATTACGCTATTTCCGTTAAGAAAAATGCAATTTTTATTCTTAATTAAAATTTAAATACATATTTCCATTCTAATTACGAAAAAAAAATACATAAAACCTATTCTTAGAGTTCGTTGCAATTCAATTTTAATTTTAATTTAATTTCTTATGACATATAGTGTATTTCCAGTTTAATTTAAAAATTAAAATGTTTTCTTATGTCCTGCAGTTGTAATATTAATTTCTATTGAACATAAATTTTTATATCTTTTGACTTCTTGTTATGATAATTCTATTCGCATTCGTTATAACTTCCAATTTTAATTCTATTTGAATTTATTATAACATTGGTTTATTTTCATTTTATAAAGTAAAAATGTTCTCAGGCTATATTTATTTTAAAGTTTTATGAATCCGTATGCCATTTGAGATGCTCGTTTAGTGTTTTTATTTCAATTCGATGTCTATTTCCATTCTAATTTCATTTCCATTCGACTTGAAGGTGTTGAACATACGCATAAGAAATGAAATTAAAACTTAGCTAGCGCCCTCTACGTTGTAGAGGAAAAAGTAGATGTGTCTAAGTTTTTGTTTTATGTTACGTATATTATGGCTTATGTAAGTACATATGTATAGAGTTACTATTATTTCTTTTTTATAAATCTTTGGAAGTAATTGTCTTTTTGAGAAGAAACGCCAAAGAGTAGCAAAATGCCACATTTTGAAAAATAGAAACGAAAATATATGCCTGGAAAGAAGGGACCTTTCTTTAGTTCCAGTCGAAGTTTGAAGGCGATGGTACGCTTGGTTTGTATTTTATCCGTGTTTTTAGAAAGTCACTTTTTAGTGGTGTCGTGAAAATGAGTGTTGTAATCCAATTTTTAGTGAAATCTGACGAAAAACCCTCGGAGGTCACTGGAGATGAGACCTGAATGTTGAGTATGACTCCGAACAAATTCAGTAGTGGGAGCGGCCAACGAAACTCGCTAGTGAAGGCAATGTTGATCGTTTTTGTTTTTCGATATACGAGGCATCCATCATTCATCGTGAATATGTTACTGCCGGCCAGACAGTGACTGGACAATTCTATTTTGGCGCCCTGGGGGGGGGGGCTGCCTTTTGTTGACAAATTCCCGGAACTTAATTGCCATATCTGGCACTTCCAGCGATCTCAGCGATGAGGTTCATACTTCGGGTTTTTTTACCAAACCCTTCCTTCGCTGTGAGTAATTTATGATATAAAAATAGGAGCGGCCGTATTTCTGAAGTAATGCATAAATCGTGCGTATTTATATTTCACAGACTTGGGGTCCAGTTTTAATGTGACTTTTTTACAAAACATACATATATAGTTATGTGCACTGTGGAAGAAATTTGTGAAATCTGATAGACGGTCGTTATACTTAACGAACATAGGCAATTCGAGGGAATTTGTATTTTTTACAATCGAAAAAAACGAATATCGTGCAGTTATAAAATTCGTTTTTTTGGAAGGTTTATTAGCAACAGAAATTCATACAAAAATGGTGAAAGTGTTAAAGTGTCCTTCATTTCCAACTGTGGATCGATGGGTTTTAGAGTTTACAAGCCTTGAAGATGAATCACGTAGTGGACGTCCACAAAGTGCAACACCAGAGATCATTGAGGAAGTGTATGATATTATTTGTAAAGATCCAAGTTTGACTAAGCGTGACATTTCTGATATCATAGGAATAACCTTAGAATATAAATAAGGGCATAACCGACGAACGAGTACTCCACATTTTACATTAAGAATTACATATAAAAAAGCCGTTCGGAAAGTTAGTGCCGCATTTGTTAACAATTCAACAAAAACTTAATCGAAAGCAAAGTTCTCAGCGTAATTTGAACCGTTTTAAGCAGAATAAAAAAGATTTTGTGCGTCATTTTTGGGATGCAAAAGTGATTTTGTTCATTGATTATCTTGAGAAAGGTAAAACAATTAATTCTGAATAATATTGCAACCTTGTGGATGAGCTGAATGAAAAAAATCGTGAGAAAAGACCTGGTTTACAGAAGAAAAAAATCATTCTTCATCAAGGCAATGCACGTGTTCACAGAAGTGTTTTGATGATGGCTAATTGAGTGAATTAAAAAGTACGAATCGCTTGAATGACCACCGTATTCACCAGGTTTGGCTCCCAGCGATTACGACCTCTTCAGAAACTGGAAACAATTCCTTCGTGGAAAGAGTTTTTCGTCGAATGAAAAGCTGTTGCAGCCCTGGAAACCGTATTTTGCAGAGCTTCCGGAAAATCATTACAGAGATGGTATAAAATTATTGGAGGATCGTTGGATAAGTGTATTATATTGAATAAAAAAACTAATTTCATTTAAAAATTCACATTCCTACATTTTTGCTTTCAATACTTTTTTTTATTCGTATCCTATTTTAGCATTTTAAACCACGCTCCAGCGTGTTTAAATCGCACTTTCAAAAACGCACGTGTTTTAAAGATGCCATGGCATCATCACCAATTTGAAAAACGTGAATTCTTATTGGTTATTGATCTGACAGGAGTACTTTGTTACGTCAAATAAAATGACAGATTGCAAATTAATGTCAGTTTTTCTCATTTCCATGACAACGAAATGTATGCTGATTTCACATTAGGAATTCAACCATTTCACATTATTAGTTCTTATTTCCATTTTAATACCAGATTTCAAAGTGAACCAATAAAAAAAATAGCTTAAAGTATTCGTGGATATTGGATAAACATGTCTTTAAAACACTTGCTCTATTTCAAGCACTCCGGCTACGCCGTCGTGCTTGAAAACTCGCGCGTGTTTTAAAGACCTGTTTATCCACTTATATACTTTAATATACTATTTCAACAAAGCTGTAAGACACTTGCGGGTGGGTTTCGTACACTTTTTGCACACTAAACGATCTTTTGTGATCTAAAATAGTTATTCTGAATCTTTTTCGAAAAAATCGCTGATAAAATAGTGGTTGTTTTTAAATTTGTTGTTATATACCTACTTTAGGTAACGTTTTTTGAACATACAGACAAATCAAATTGCAAAAAGCAAACCAGTAAAGTAAATTTATATCTAATCCAACGCTCATATTTCAGTAAATTATTATACATAGTTCTTTTCAAAGCGATCCGAGGCAACACGAATAAAGATAAAATGATATTTTGGAATTAATTACCAGCCGTTCAAATCAATTAACATTGTAGTTCTAGTAATAGAAGTGAGTTTTTCATTTGTAATGTGATATCAATGACGCCGAATTAACACGTCCGAATTTTATGAAGCTAATTTATAAGTACTTGATAGAAGACGAATTTAAGGGAAACGCGTGCTTGTGAAAGTACCGCCGTCATGTCAAATGACTTTATCTCGACATTTATGTATGCGTTATAACTTTAACCTACACCTCCACTTTTCAATAGTCTTTATCTGTCTATTTTTTAATGCAGAATTACTTCTAAAATATTTATTTATAAATTACCGACTGTTATTTATAAACACTCACTTATTCGACGGTTAAAAATTATTTTTTGTATTAACGTCACAGACATGAGTTTGATGACCCGCTTGCATTTAAAAACGAGTTACATACAATAAATGATTAAAAAAAAGTTGCGTATAAAGTAATTATGTATTACTTTTTTATCGTTTTGTTCTTCGTGCAAGCTGGTTTGGATTGTAATTGTTGTTTTTTGATTTAGCGTATGCAAATGCCGATGTTCCGACATCGTCCAATAAAGAACCTTGACGGCACGGAAAAATCTCTCTGCATCTTGTTGAGACATGAAAATTCATTACTTACTTTTTACCGTCTGTCAAATTAGTTACACTATTTTGTTCCAGAAGCAAATAAAAAACATGACATATCAAAAAAACGACGACGTTAAGAGGGTATAACTGCTCATTAACGGAGTACAAAAATGTTTGACCGTTAAATGTCTGTTTAGTGCAACGAATCATTTTGTATGACAACATGTAATTTTAGTATCTACTACAAAATAAGACAAGGGTTGTGCCAAATTCATGTTAGGTATACTACGTAATTACAATTTTTATTTAAAAAAAAGTACTTTAAATGTACTCGGGGGCTTTATGATCTTGATAATTTTTATGAATGCAACATCCTGTCTAAATCCTTACTGACAGTCGTAAAAAGAAATATGGATATGCACTTTTATCAAAGATAGAAACCTAGTATTTTAACTAATCTTCTTAAACACTGATTTTTATTTTGGGAAAAATGTAATACCTAAATTTAATAGGTAAGTAAATGTTTTTCTTCCATTAAGCTTTCTGTTAGTTGGTTTTTTATGAATGGCAGATGTAGTTGAACGTCCAAATAGCGTCGTTTACTATTTTTATTATTTAGTCGTACCAAAATTTCGGAAAGTGTCTAATACAAGATATGTGTTCATTTTGGAATCATAAACTAAAAGACTTAATTGAAATTACGTTGTTTACTTAATTAAGTAGTTAGTAAGAATGGTTTTGTTTCGATTTTGATTATAACAAAATAAAGGGCTATCTATCTATCTATCTAAAACTAAAAGACTTAAGCTGAATTAGTATTAATAAAGAGTATACAGTGTGTCCCAGATTCGACATATCCCACCTATCATAAGAATTAGAGAAGTAACACATATTGTTATGGCCATTCCAAATATGTGGTTTTATCACTAATGCCAGTATAAGCCGGCCCTTGGAAAACAATGAGCTGTATTACTTTGAAGCCTTTATTTGTTTAATATAGGTACTATTTTACAAATGTATTCCTACCCTCACGATAATGCCCCAAAATATACCCAATTTAGAATAACCAGAAAGAACATGAAAATCAAACAGAATAAATTTAAGCTAAACGGAATAAACTTCTTCTAGCTTCCACTTCCTTCATCCAACCTAATCCCTCCCTTCCATCCCCCAGCACTTCCTTCCAACTCCTTCGTTCCTCTCTGAGCTGCCCACACTCCCCTAACATGTGTCCTTCCCCACATATTATACACTTCTTTCTTCCCTCCTGTCACCATTATTTATTCACAGCCTCCTCATTCCCGCAGCTATACCTCCCTATTAGTCTTTCCCTTTTAATATTTAGCCTATCCTTTAAGTAGGTATCCCTTTCACCATAATTTCTCCATATAACATTATATGTTCCCGCCCTAATTCTCCCCCCTTCTTTCTTGTTTTTGCGAATCCCTATCTCTTTTTATCAGTTCCTCTCTCGTAATCTCAGTTCTCCCTTCCTTCTGCTCTACACCACTCCACTCGCATATCCATCCCTTTCATAATATTATCTCCTCCTGCCCATATTTTCTTTTTTCCCTCTTCACTTCATTCCAACAACTTTGAAGTATAGACCCTCCTCTCCATCCCTTCCTCGTATCTCATAGCGAGGTTTCCGGTCTGAATTCTCAACTTTACCCATTTCATTTCTTCTTGCATAATGTAGGACGGGGTTTCCCTGTCCAAGTCGAAAACCCATTTGTCTGCACCTTGCTTAAAGCCTCTGTTGGTACACTTAAACTTGAAAGCAAATCTTTTATTTTTAGTACAACTGACAAATCAAAAATAACAACTTAAAAATTAATATTTTGTAACTATGGAAAAATATTATTATGGTATATACAGTTGGCTGTTAAACCGCCACAATACTCCCCCCTCAGCGAAGCGTTATATGTATTTGAAATCGAACCGTTTTTCTTAGTACTCTACCCGATTTGGTTATGGTTTGTGTGTTTTGTAAAATGGACTTTTGATTGTTTTGAATTGCAGTATGTGAATGATTGGAATTAGTTTTTGTGTATTTTTGAGTATCAGTTTCGGGATTTTCAATGTTGATAAAAGCTGGTTTTAACCTGTCTATGGAAATTTGTTTGGTTTTTCCTCTGATGTCAATAGAATAATATTTTTTGAATCTTTCTATGACGCGATAAGGACCTTCATAAGGAGATTCTAGACTAGATCTTGTTGCATCACGTCTGACGAAAACAAAACTACAACTCGGGAGTGCTTGAAATATAAACGTGGGTCTTTTTCCATGGTTTTGTGTTTCAACGGGTCTAAGATTGTTCATATAATCACGAAGTGTTTCAACAAAGTTATATTCTGTGCATATAGGACTTGCTTTTGTATAAATAAATTCGCCGGGTAAACTAATTGGTGAACCATAAACAAGTTCTGCTACCGTGGAATTTAAGTCTTCTCGAAAAACCGCACGAAAACCTAATAATACAGAGGGTAAACTTTCTGCCCATCCTTTCTTTTCGTGACAGCGAATTGCTGCTTTCAGTGAACGGTGGAACCGTTCCACCATGCCATTTGACTGAGGATGATAAGCTGTTGTTCTGCTTCTTTTTATTCCTAAAATGTTACAAAAACTTTTAAAGAGAGAGGATTCAAACTGTGTCCCCTGGTCCGTGATTACAAACTCCGGGGTGCCAAATCTGGAGACCCAACCATTGAAGAATGCTGCTGCTATTGTTTCGGCCTTTATATCGGAGACCGGAAAAACTTCGGGCCATCTAGTAAAACGATCTATACAAGTTACGCAATACGTAAAACCTAAAGAAGGTTTTAAAGGTCCAACTATATCAATGTGGACTTGGTTAAAACGTTTGTCTGTTATTGCGAATTTTTGGAGGGGGCTTGACACATGTCTCGTGACTTTATTTTGTTGACAAGTTAAACAGTTACGGGACCAACGTCTAATATCTCGTGAAATAGCTGGCCAAACAAATTTGGATCTAATATATTTAACTGTTAAACTGTATTTCTGATGCTGGGATGAGAAAGGTTGTGGTAGTTTTCGAATACACGGCGTCTGAATGATTGTGTAATAAACGGGCGCATAGAACCTGTAGAAACATCACAATATAATTCATCTTTTTTGTTTGGTAACTCTATCTTTTTGAGATCTAACGATGTTTTGGATTTTAAAACCGATTTTAATTCTGAATCTTCACTTTGACTTTTGGCTAATAGTTCGTAATCTAAGGCTGAAGGAAATGTTAATGCTTCGATTCTAGAAAGTGTGTCTGCTACTATGTTTTGTGTGCCTGAAATGTGACGAATGTCTGTGGTATACTGTGCAATGAAATCTAAATGTCTAAATTGCCTTGGTGTGGCTTTTTCTTGTTTTTGTTGTAATGCGAAGGTAAGCGGTTTATGATCAGTATACAACGTAAACTTTCGTCCTTCTATCAGATAGCGAAAATGTTTAATTGAAGAATAAGCGGCTAGTAATTCTCTGTCATAGGTGGAGTATTTCCTTTCTGCTTCACTTAACACCTTCGAAAAGAAAGCGATTGGCTGCCATGCATTTTTCGATTGTTGTTGGATGACCGCGCCAATAGCGAAATCTGAAGCGTCTACCATTAAAGCTAGATGGGATCTTTCATTAGGAATTGTTAGAATCGCTGCATTTGCTAAACTCTTTTTGGTTCTAATAAAAGCTTTTCTTAAGTCATCCGTCCATACTATGAGTGAGTTACCTCGCGCCTTGCCTCTCAGTAATTTATAAAGGGGTTCTTGTATATCTGCTGCATTTGGAATAAATTGTCTGTAGAAATTGATCATTCCTAAAAATTTTTGTAACTCTTTTATTGTTTGAGGTTCTTTAAAGTTTGACACTGCGTCTACTCGTTCTGGAAGTGGTATTATACCTTCTTTTGAAATTTTGTGTCCTAAGAATTTAACCTCCGTTTGACCAAAGGTGCATTTAGAAACATTTATTGCTAAACCATGATCTTTCAAGCGTTTAAAAATCTGTTCTAGATGTGATAAATGTTCTTCCTCATTTTTTGAAGCTATCAAGATGTCGTCAATGTAGACGAAACAGAAATCTAGACCTGCGACAACCTGGTGCATAAATCTTTGAAACGTTTGGGCTGCATTGCATAATCCAAACGTCATTCTGACAAATTCAAATAATCCAAAAGGTGTGATAATGGCTGTTTTTGGAATATCTGCCTCTTCCACAGGGATCTGATGATATGCTTTAAAAAGATCGATAGTAGTAAAGATTCTCTTATCATGTAAAATGTTTACAAAGTCTTGCAGGTAAGGTAAAGGGTATTTATCGGGAACGGTGACACTATTTAATTTGCGGAAGTCGCCGCAGGGTCTCCATTCTCCGTTGCTTTTCTTAACCATGTGTAGTGGAGCCGCCCAAGGACTTTTCGATGGTTGGCAAATACCCTGTTCGATTAAAAATTTAAATTGGGTTTTTGCCGCTTCTAATTTATCTCCCGGTAACCTTCGAGCTCTTGCTGCAATTGGTGGAGCTGTGGTTGTAATATGATGTGTAACTGTGTGTTGCACTTTGTCAAATGTTTGTGTTGGCTTGGTTATTTCTATGTATTTTGATAATAGATTGTAAAAAGGTAAATTTCCGTGAATTGTGGAAAGTGTAGGTGTTGATACTGCTGTAATTAAACCCTTAGAAACCAACTGTGTATTTACATCATGTAGGCATCGTCTGTTTAAATCTACAGTTAAATTAAAATGTTGCAAAAAATCTGCTCCAATGATTGGTTTATTCACACTTGCGATTATAAAGTTCCATTTGAATTCTCTTCTTAAGCCGAAATCCAACTGAAGAAGTTTGCATCCGAACGTTTGTATACTCGACCCATTAGCTGCATAGAGTTGAAGAGGTGCTTTATTAATAGCTTTTTTCTGAGCTACTGTGACTGGAATTACTGAAATTTCTGCTCCTGTATCGATTAAAAAATTGTACCATGAATTCCTGTCTCTGATGAATAAACGGCCTGCTTTCCACCCTACCACTTCTGCCGTTTGGAATGGTAGGTTTTTTAGTTTAAATTTTTCTGAAAATTACACGGTGGTGTGCAACGTTTTGCTTCTTTACCAAAACGATAGTGGTACCAACATAATCTGTTAAAATCACTACTTCTGGTACGCGATGTGGAGCGTTGTCGTTGTCGATATTCTGTCGATTGAGTTCTGTTAAACCTATTTCCTTTTAATGCTTCAATTTGTGCTGAAAGTTCAGCTATTTGCGAACGTAACTCTTGCGTTTCTGATTTTTGTTCTACTTCGTTAATAGTTGAGTTGCAACTATTTGTATCCATAATTTTGTCGGCCATTGTGGCTAACTTCTCTAAAGTGTCTTCACTAACGATCAGAATGGTTTGGATGTTCTTAGGTAGCCTTTGCAACCATAATGTTTTTAATAATGAGTCGGTGATCTTGTCTTGTGCCAAGTCAGACATTTCTCTTAACAACTGTGAAGGTCGTTTATCTCCTAGTTCTAAATCGTGCAGTAACTTGTTAACTCTTCTTTCTTGTGATTCCGTAAAACGCGAGATAAGTTGGTTCTTTAAAGTGCTGTACATGCCTACGGTTGGAGGTTTTAGAATGATGTCACTCACCTCGGATAAGATGTTTGAGTCGATTGCCGCGATTACATAGTGATATTTCGTAACGTCTGCAGTGATATTCGCTATAATGAATTGAGACTCTACTTGAGTAAACCACACCGTTGGATTCCTCTTCCAAAAAGGTGGCAATTTGAGCGTTACTCTACTGACTTCTTTTTGTTCTTCTGACATTTTGTCTGCGAGTCGGGGTCACCACTGTTGGTACACTTAAACTTGAAAGCAAATCTTTTATTTTTAGTACAACTGACAAATCAAAAATAACAACTTAAAAATTAATATTTTGTAACTATGGAAAAATATTATTGTGGTATATACAGTTGGCTGTTAAACCGCCACACCTCCCATTTTTTCCATCCCCATAAATGTCTACCCCCTACATTATTATACTTCTCACTAATTTGTCAAACAACCCCGTCTTCCCACCTCACTTGTAATGATTCTTTCTACCAACCCCCATACCATTCCTGAGATTTTAATCAATTTATTTACAAAGTATTTTTTTTGCAATGATTGAACAATTGTAAAGTGTACAATAAGTATAATTATCATTATTAGTCAATAGAAAATTTAGCATTTGGTTTCAACGTTTGGTATTTGGTATTTTGGTGGCAAGACTTCTTGTTGTGTGCCACGTTTTAAAGTCAGAACGGACAGAAATTTTTAATGCTGGTGTTATTGTAACTATATCACAATATTTTTCTGGTTAAATTAGGTATCATTATTTACCGCCAAAAACGTGAGGTATCGTTTCGATGTTGCTGAAACGAGAGAGACACAACGTCTTGAAGTAGTACTTTTGGGAGTAAGCGAAAATGCTCTTCTCGGAGTTTGCAAAACGAAATCAATACGAAAACATGCATTGAAAAAGTTATAGACATAATCCAAGGCCTTGCATAATCCCGCAATTTTTATAAATGTTAACTTTTTTATTGGCTTAAACTTAGATTGTTATATAGTTTTACGTTACAGTTCATCTTAAAAAGGTGTTTTAGTATTAGTAATATGGAAGTTTCAAACAAATCAATGTTAACAGAGTTATTAAAAAAGCATTTTTTGGTTTTTCTTAAATTGTTCAAAAAAGAAGAGAAGAACATTCAAAGGCGATAAAAATATTCGAAATTTCTCTAATTTAAGCGACCTTCTGCTCATATAGTCACTGATTCATGATTGATATGTCGTAGTAATTTTCACACTTTTACACTAGAAGTCTTATGTACTAACTTTATCATAACTTACGTTACTCCTGTGGTTAATTAATATGTGAGCGACAAATATCAATTAAGAAATTTATAAATATGTATATGTATAGCCATGTGTACGGATTATCGTTAATCAATAGGTAAATCAATCGAACGACGGCAAAGTGATATGATTGCCTTATGTGTGGGAACCGGTTAATCAGACTCAGGTGAAGAATCAGCGGACGGAGGACGATGATCGAATGTATTTGTAATAAAAAATAATATTGAAGACAGGGTGTTTTGTTGGTTGCGGCGGTATAAAAAAATTCTGGCAAGTACTGCCACGAGACTTCCCTCGTACCAAAAAACTGCAACTTTATCTTATAAAAAAAATGAGTGCCGCGATTTTAGCTTATACCGGAAATGACGTCATTAAAGGTAATATCAGCATTTTCGTCCTTGGTCCGAATGCAATCGATTGGCGAAAACCGCATTTCGATAACTTTAATAGTTTCTGAGTATAGAGCGTTGCAAGAAAATGTGTACGGACAGACTACAGACGACAAACAGAACATTTTTTTTTTAATTTTTTGAATCTACGTATTCAGAAACGCAAAGATATGTAAAAATTTGCATAGGTCAATCTTTTTGTGGAATTAATACAATAATTCCCTTTTACTTCGTACTCGGGAAGTAAAAATAAAGTTGATGATGGTTTCTCGAAGACGAAACGTCGAATAAAAAATTTGAAAACAGCATCTAATAGAATTCAAAAAGTGACAATGAAGAAGTAGGTACCTCTGGTTTTTAAAAACTTTTTAAAATAAATGAAGGAATCACAAAAAAGAAAAACCCAAAAATCGCATTTTGTTTTAAATCTCGGAAACTATAAACAATAATGAATTTTTGTAAACTACATGCCCTAGTAAATTATACAACTTGTCTCTAATTTAACCGCCTTCGTATCTCTTATCGTTTTCAAGATCCCCATGCTGTTCGTCCTTATTGTGGGCACGTTGTATATTATTAACGTTTAGTCTTTAATAATACCGTTGAGTGATAAGTTCATATAATCATTCAACGATAATGCAGAAGTACTGTTTTGTTAGTTTATATATAAATTACTTTGAAAATCGTTCTAAGTTTGCAAAATCGCACACACAAAACTACACACAAATTTAATAATTAACTATACAACAAGTTACAGGGAAAAATAGAGAGACTGAAAGCAGAGAGGAAAAAACAAGAACTATACAACAAGGTTAATAATTAAATTTGAAAAAATTTAATTATTGTTGTAAAAAAAATTATTAAGCTTCTCTCAAATTAAATCAAAATTTTTATCACGCGACATGTATGCATTTATCAATTTTATTAGTGACGTTTATTGTGGGGGAAGCGGTCTCATATTCAACCACTAAAATAAGTTATAGCTGAACGTTGCTGTTTGAGAATGCAGTTCACTTTAATTTGAGCGATTCTGTATCACACCTACAAATTATTGAATACGTTTTCCAAATGTCAAACAGTTTTGCAATACAACAGAATTTTTGGATACATTGATTGTTCCCACTTTATAATCCGACCTCCACAAGAAGATCACAATTCGTATGTAAATAGAATCCTATTTTATTCCATGGTGTTTGTAACAATCGGTTACTAATTTTCATGTGGATGTTGGAAGAGTGGGTTTCGGAAATCTCCTTTGTTTGAAAGTATTATTGGCAGTATTATATTTTATAATACTTATTTATTAGGAGATTTGATATTTAAATAGGTAGACGATGACTTCGAAAATTATGGAAATTATTCGGCTCGACAAAGTAACTACAATAAAATCTGTCGAAAACAGTGAATTAATATACCGAGTCAACGTGAAAAATCTAATGAACCTGGAGACTAATGTAGATGCAGTTACAAATAATATACGCAGTGCTATTGTAAATAGTTCGTCTACCATTGTTAAGAAGTTAATGTGTTTGTCACACAAGCTACATTACACAATTAATAAATGATTAAGGTTATTTACATAAAAAACAAAACGATAAAATATCAATTTAACGATTGTGTTGCTCTGTTGCTTCAAATATGTACATTTTTTGCAGTATATACAGTGGACATAATAAAATATAAGTAACAATTTATGCCAAAAAACTTTTAACTCTCTTAAATAAAAAGTATTGCACATGTAAGTTGGATGTTCTCTTTTTGTTGTTTATGTTTGGCTTCCGCATTTTCTCTCATCATCAGATCCATTTCAAATGCTTCGGATTCATCCATCATTTCTCTTACAATAGGTACAATTTTTTACAATCAATGTCTCTTCAAGCTTTCAAATGCAGATTTTCACACAAATCTTACCACGGAAAGTTCTAGATCTGGCGAAAAGTCGCTATAATAAATCTACCAAATCTCACTTTTGAATGTGTATTTCAGCGTTTTGTGTTAAAAACGTAGTTTTTTCAGAATTTGAAGAGAGAACTGTTAGAATTAACTTTCCTTTTAAAAATCTCAATTGTCAATAACAGTTATAAAATATCGACAGATACTCTTTGATAATACAAAGCAATAATAAAAATAAAGGTAATTTTTAAAAACAAACGAAGTTGGTGTTAATTGGTCAACCTGCGGCATTAAATATATGAATTACCTACCAGTCCGTCACCTTTATAATTTAATTTGTGTGAAACAGTATAAATTATTATATCAATTTTCCTTAATTCAAATTTGAGATCATTTACGTTCAAAATCATTGTATTTCGTTTCCTATTTCCTTCCACTGGATGTTGGGACAAGTTACCTACATTGTCCAAACGTTACCAGAACAAAAAATCAGTTTATACTTGCCCCCCCCCCCCCCCCCCCCCGGAACTATTTTTTGCCACCTCTTATTTTATCACCTTAATTTAGTGTGCAAATATGCGTTGTTAAGCTTTTAACGTTTTGTTTGATTAACGAAAATCTAGTTATTACACGTGATTTAATCTCCTAGAATGTATCTTAATTACCTACTACACTTGGACATAGTTTAACTTACTACAGCTAACACGCATCATAATTTTTACTTAATTACAATAAGTAAATGAAAAGTCTTTTAAAAGGCAATGAGCATAAATTACAATTAAGCAAGTTCGATGGTTTGTAAGAAAAAACCCATAAATATATAATTAAAAAACCGTCACGTGATCGCAGTTAACAATATCCAGTAAACATATATGGTTACATAAATTATGTGTTTTAGATATTTTTATGTTTTAACGCTTAAACCGTCAAATAATTCTATTTTTGTTTTTATTTAAGTGTTTCTGTTTACTGTTTTTCGTTCATTTAAATTATGGACACAGGTCTTCCACATTTTTAAATAATTAAATTATTAAGGTAGTGTTACTTTCAGAATGATGGTATTTATAGTAGAGGTACGATAAAATTAGAAATCTTAAAAGGTTTTTCATTTCTTTCTTACTTTTTGTTAATACCTGATTTTGGCTATCGTTTACCTTCTCGTAATCAATTATAAGAACCATGTTTACTCACTAATGTACCATGTTACCTAAATCTTAACGTATGATGTACATAAATTCGAATTTTATGTTTCCCCACCCCATTTTGTAGTAAAGATGCATCTACTCTATGATATTTTCATTGTTTTCTTGTTTTTTCCCTGTAAGTTGAATTTCATTACAGGTGTGTCTGTGTCCTCTCTCTTCCCAAAATAAATAAGGAATGTTTGCACACAAAAAAGGATACTGTTTTTTACATTGAGATTACCTATACGGCTTAAACGGTAACAAAATCCTGTTATTTGCACTTTTGTATTACAATAACATGTATAATTTTCGACCTTACATTTATGTAAATATCACAACATTTAAAAATTCTCAGCGGACTCTATATGAAAGAAGTACAATTTCTTTGTTACCATGCCTCGAGTGCACTGTCGTGTAAAGGTAATTTGTTTCCAAGTATTGCAGGGTAAATATTATTTCCTCCCTCTGTGGTGCATTGTAATTTTCACTCTGGCACTGTAGCATGGGTTGGTGTAATTACTATGTCTTCGTACTGTAATCCACTATCTTTCAAATGCGAGTAAATATATTCAAAAGGAAACTACTATAAACCACTTGCAAGGACCAAAGTTTGAAAATGTTGGTTACTCTAAAGAGCATATCTATACCTACCTTTTCCTCGCTACTTTTAGCAGCATATATTTCTTTTTCTCATAAATTTACGAATTCCTGGAAACGTAACAATTATACTAAGTAAGTACGTATATTTTTTCTTACACGAAGCTAATGAAATTTAATGTTAATTATGTAAGTTTTCCGTTTATAAATCATTTAATCTTTTAAATTGACATTAAAATTTTATAATAAATTTCACAATGCACACAAGTGGTTGTTGAACAACAGAGCATCCTAATAATAGTAGAAGGAAATCTAACACTAACATATGTGTCAACTATACAACAAAAGAATAAATAAAACATTTCAGTGATTGTCGGCAGTCGCATAAAGTATACAATTAATTTTCTCTAAACTTACATGGTGGAACTCCACAAGTAATTGTAATAATAAAAACAAATAATTCCACTCAAATCTTATTTTTAAACACGCGTTTGTCGCGACGGACATTAAGAGTAAATCAACAGTAATTAAAGTGGCAACGATCAAAGAATGTAGGATGCTTCTTATGAAAATCTTGTAGGAAAAAATTAGTAACTGTGTTACCGTGTAGATTCATTTCGAAGAAGCAGTTTTTACAAAATTTTTAATTGCATTTTAAAATTTAAACAACACGAACAGATGACGTTCAATGTGTCTACTGTCTATTCTGTTCCCATAATTTCTGATATAGATGATGTGTTCACTGTTCAATCACCTAATTATGATTTTATGAGTGAATCTGGTGAAAAAAACAGTTGTGCACAACAGATAACAACAAAAATACCAATGAAGCACAACAGATTGCGCATAGAAATTGAGAAGTTATCTGTTATGCACAACAAATAACCTCAAAACTCAAAAGTACCGAAAGCACAACAGATAACTATAGGAATCGGGAAGTTATCTGTTGTGCACAACAAAACTACCCATGAAGCACAACAGATAGCAACAAAAGTACCGATAAAGCAGGGTCAGTAGATTAATAGAGTAGCGCAACCTCCGCCATTTTTAGTCCTTTCCGCGCTTCACTCACTACACGCTCAGTAAAGTAGATGATGTTTTGACTAAATTTTTCGGAATATAATAAAAACAAATACACGTAACGGCACAACAACACGGCATTTTATTAAAAATTACGCACTTCGTAAGTATATGTTATGTATATGGACTAAAAATGGCCCCCAGGGCGGCATTTGTCGCGTCAAAGGCTTGCGGTACTCTATTAATCTACTGACTCTGCGACAAAGTACAACAGATAACTATAGTAATCGGGAAGAAAAATCCAGAAGTTGCATAACGGATAGGTAACTGTCAAAACTCGGAAGCTACACGAACAGATGACGTTCGGAAGCTACCTGTTGTGCACAATACGCAAGGGAAAATTTAAAACGCTGTATTTACATAAGTTTTTATTTTAAGATCAATGTATTTACAGTTTTCTGTGAAGATGAACTTGCCATTTTAGTTTTTAAAAGCAATTCTTGACAAATGGGTACCATTACTCGCAGTAACATTTCCTGTGTAATCCGTGCAACTTCTTGAATTTTTCCTGGAATCCTGGATAAATAATGGATGTTTGTTGTCAGTAAATAGGTACCTACACTGTGTTCATTTGAAGAGGACTTACCCTTAATATTTCAGAAATGCGCCATGTTAGAAAGAAATTCCAAAACATGTTAACTTTTAACCATAAACGTTAGATTCACCCCCTCCCTGTTGGAGATACTCTTTAAATTTTTTCAAATCTCTAGGTATCAAGTCATACCTCATTTAAAAGGTCTGGTAAATCTCTATTCAGTCATATGTTTTTGCCTTTGATACCAGCCTTCCATCGTATTATGTTATGATATAATTATAGACATACAACAGATAACTGACGTGAACTTGTTTTGCTGTCTGTTGTGCATTCGGTGCATTTGTTTCATTATCAGTTATGCAGATAATAAAGCGAATTGATGCCAGACACACAACAGATAACTGGCGTGTATTTGTTTCGTTATCTGTTGTGCGTACGTGCGACATTGGGTTTGTTCTCTGTTGTTTTCTCGATCTATTTGTTCTAAATTAAATATATGTGCAACAGCTAACCCGTGCATAATAGATAACATAGCAAGTACGTGGTATGGACAACAGATAACAAAACAAATACAGAGCAGTTATGTGTTGTGCATATTCTTATGTCTATTTGTGTCGTTGTCTTTTGGGGGCGATCCATAAACTACGTAACGCAAAAAAAAACCCTAATTATTATACTTACGCCTAAAAATGTGGACAGCGTATATCGGGATTCCTGATTTTACGATAGGAGGGCCCTTTGAACTACCTCCCTCCCTCGTCCGAAACCGCAACGTCACTCAAGCCATCCCACACGTGAAATAAACCTGAGGATGCTGGAAGGGGAAGCGGCTCTAATCGTCCAGCCAGGATACCACCCATAACATGAATCGTTTCAGTTAGAAGAATTCGGGACACTCACAAAGTATGTGGTTTTTACAAGATGGTGACTGATGCATGTAGGTATACCCTGTTCAAGTCACCAGCCGTTGCACGTCATAGCTTAAAACTTACTAAATCAATGACGTGTAATCAGCGTTGTCAAATGTACGTGTTGTCAGACTGACATTTTTAGGTTAGGAACAAATAGATACTGTATACCTATGTAATAATAAAATACAACAACTAATGTAGACATAAACAAAATAAGAGTACTGATAAGTACTGTTTTTAATAAGGAAATTTAAAAAAAAATAGCTTAAGTGCGTACCGGTGAATTTAACAAAGTAAACAAAACTTGACGTGACAACATCGAGAAATTTTATGAGTTTATATTCGCACTACGTTTTAAGTTGTAAGTACGAACTGCAAAGTGTGCGACAAGGATAAAATATGGTCGCTAACCTTACACGATTAATGACTTTTAATACCAACTGTACTTACGATGACATTTTGGCTTTAATGCAAATTTGATTAAAGTTGCTTAGTAAATTATAATTATAGTATTGGTACACGAATAATGACGTGCAACGGCTGGTCACTTGAACAGGGTATAGTTGTTTAATTTACAGTGCTCAAAAAGTATGCCCACAGGTTTTTTCTTGGTAGCCCTGTGCAGAAATGTGCCAGGCTATGTGATGGTCTTCTGAAGGCCTCTCTTGCATGATGACAATCTAACATCAAGCTGCTTGTTAACTTGGTGACATTCGGAAACCAATTTAGAAGTAAAGGATAACAAACAACAATAATGTACGTATTGAAGGACGAAGCTCAAGCTCCCTAATCTGTGTGATCCCCCATGGCTCGGGTTGGAGCGGACAGTGGTGCCCGATGTGGTTTCCTATATGGTCCCTGTTCTATCATATATTCAATGGGTCTGTTCCAAGTTTTAGCAAGCAACTTCGCGCGTGAATGGACAGTGTAAATGCTTTTAGTGTGTGTTTTAAAGTATTATTCGTTGTACTTAAATGAGTAAACATAAATTGCATTATTGTCCGCGGATACGTATCTATTATTGAGTTATTTTTAACCATAATTACAGGTTTGTGTATCATTTTGGTGATCAGCTCATAATGAGTACTTACATCTACTTACCTACCTAATTAAGTTGTCAACAAACAACAATCAATTTAAATGATATAATCGAATCGATGAATGTTGTGCAATGCCCGGCAATGGGTTTATCCACAACGTTCTCAGGTATAGAATACCATTAATACAACTGTTAGTGTTATTATGATCAAATTACAGAATTTTTACACTAAAATAAAATTGCAGTACCTACATGTTATGTTAGGTGCATAAGCCTTTACGTGACTGCAAAACGCGGGACACAACTTTAAATATAAAAAATTTAATTCAGTTTCGTGTTTAAAATTTACTACGTTTACTCTCAATATCGCAGATTATAGCTTTGGGATTTCAGTCTCCTCATTTATTATTTTAAGTGGATTGTAGAATTTTATTAAGTACATGTTAAGTAGGTACGTACTCCCGTAATCGCTCTTTTCACATTGTCTCATTATGTGATTATAATCCCATTTTATCCTTGTTTACTTTACATAATTGCATATAACATGGGTTTCTGATGTTTGCACCAAAAGGGCTTATTACCTGGATAATTCATAACTATCACTTTATTCAGTTGATAATTTCTTTCTTTAGGCATTTTCAAATCGAATCTCACTTTATTATATTTTTTTTTATATATGTATTGCAAATCCATACCTATCAATTGTCTTTCAATTTTATTTAAAAGTCTTATCCATACTTGATACCCATGTGTTTCATTAATTAATGCATTTTACATAGGTATATGTTTCCTCTGTATAAAAAAAGGTGAATGGTCATCATCAGGCTTTAAAAATAATGTGAAACACAAACTTTGTTAGACATAGGCCTAGGCGTGACTCCCCCTGAATACTGAAAGAAGTGTCGTTTTAACAGCTACAGCTATTTTACTGGGTAGTGCAATACGCTAATGTAGGAAGATGTATGTTGTAACAAAGTTCCCTGTAAACTTAATAACACATAATATGTATTACAATTCTCAAATACCATTTAACTTATTGGTGCTGAAAATTGGTTTGTGCGACATGTTTTTTGAAAATTTTGACAAATCTGTTTTAAAAAATATGTACATACCTATAGTCTGTACCATCTCAAGGTTACCATATACGTTTTGCTTTGTCTTAACTTTAGGAGTGTTTAATACGATAGAGGACATTTAAGGTGGTACAGACTATACATAGGTATAATTTGCAGAAATTTCGTGCAATTACAAATTCAAAAAGCTCTAGTTACGCATGCAAAAGGCAATGTTCAACAATCCTACAGATTTGTTTTTAAGCAATTAAATCATTTTCACTTATAGTGAATTTTGGTTCGGTTCAATAAATGTACCTATTGTCCTTTTTTATATAAGGAATTATAAAAATAGAGATTAATAGCAGTTTTGTGAACTGCGGTTGTGTTAATCAATGGTGAATAGGATTTTGATAAGATACATATAAAATACAAACAAAATCCATTAAGGAAGCAATACAACTTTATATTTTGTGATAACGAAAATATTGAATAGTGTTTTTATTATTAAAGAAAAAATATGGGACTATTGCGCTAGACTAGGAAGTACGTCATTATAGTGTGACCCCAGGATCAAATTTTAGTACCTACCTACACATTTTTAATATACGCTAAAGTAAAAAGTTAAATATTAATTTTTTGATGTTTTTGTGACTGCGGTTGTTTATTTCATTATTTGTTTTTTTAAACATAGATGACGAATATATTTTTTAAAAATATTTTTAAGCAATAACCTTTAACATTAGGCTGAGTTCCCTAATATTAAATACTTCATATATATTGGAGATTTTAAGTAACTTCATTTTTTCTTTTCAGATGATCGTAACAGAATTTTGCAACTGCTATTTCAGTGATAGAAAACGAGAATTTACTATTCTCGGGTATAAATTTCCTTATTGGGTATGGAACACATATTGTGTTGTTGGAGTTTTCTGTTTTGGAGCAGCTTGTTCACAATTAACGACTGATATAATGAAGTACACAATTGGTCGATTAAGACCTCATTTTTATACAGTGTGTTTACCAAGTATAGATTGTAATGATCCAAGAAATCGGTTTATGTATCACGAAGATTTTCATTGCACAAATCCTTTGTATACAGATACAAAACGAATTGTAAAGGAAATGAGGTGGGATTGATTATTATTATAGCTAATATTCTAGTTATACTATATATTTTTTAGGCTATCATTTCCATCAGGTCATTCTTCTTTTTCAATGTATTCTATGTTATATTTTGCTGTAAGTATTATTTATTAGTCACCGGCAAGCATTTTTATATTTTCTGTAGATTTACCTGCAAGCAAGAATGACATGGGATGGATCAAAACTATTGAGACATACTCTTCAATTTTTAGCAATAAGCTCATCTATTTATACTGGTATGACGAGGGTATCGGATTATAAACATCATTGGAGTGATGTTCTTTCCGGTTTTCTTATAGGGGCTACAACGGCATGTCTTGTGGTAAGTACCTTAGATTGATAATTGGATGAGCATGTGATTTAGCGAATGATACTACATATAAATTATCCCAAAATATTGGAACTGATACCTTTCTTGACATTTTTTTGAAAAATTAGGTTAAACCCAAACTAAATTTTATTTACTAATGGTTGTTGTTTCTTAGGCTGTTTTTGTTTGGGACTGCACTAACAAAGCTAAACGGTCTGCTCGTGACATATACCAAGAAGAATATGATTACATACCACCTTAGCCCATAATATACCATCCACAACTAATACAAGCATGCTTCTAACGAACCATTCGCTTTAACATTTTTTTTTTAATGTAACATTATAAATGTTAGGCAGCTATTATGTTATGCATTTGTTATAGTTATATCATATCCGTGGGCTAATCTACAGTAGATAATTGCTTCATTTCTATACTAGTAGTTTTTGTTTTGTGGCAAATGCAGATCATGTTTGTTCCTTGATGGCTCGTGATTCACAGCATTTATATGTAAATTACGGGATAATAAATTAACAAATCATAGTTATCTAATATATCTCGTAAAAGTTGTTAACAATAACAATTTCGCATTACTCCCATTATGATCAAAACATTTTCATGACTTATTACCACGAGCCGTCATTGAATTTATTATTTTATGTAAAAATAAATTTTGTTCCTTTGGCAGTTATAGTGGCTTATTACTAAATTAGTTGTATAAAGAATTAAACGTTCATCCATGGTGTAGCTAAACTGTTATGCTCATATAGATAATCTACTGGTGCATGATGTAAGAATTGTGAATGATATTTAAAGAATGATATCTTTATAAGAGAATAAAACTACGGATTACTGTATAAAAATAGGGGTAGACTGCTATACATATTTACTCATAATGTGATGTCATTTAATATGCAATACAGGGTATTCCTAAATATGTCATGTAAATAAGGAAGGGGGATTCTTTTTTTTTATAGCTCCCACAGTTTTTGAGATATTTATCTCAAATTTGGAATACAGGTTACTCTTTAGAGCTTATATTATTGGGCGTCCTAAACGGTTGCAAAAATGTACAGGGCGATATTCTTTCACGGGTCATGTCCCATTTCCTCCCCCAGAACTTTTTTGCGATGCACGGCTGGTAGATTCCATAACAAAAAATAAATTGTGTGTTTTCTTTACAAACTTTTTTGTCTCTTGTCGTTGTTTCGTATCTGCGACCGTTATTGGAGGAAAAATTTAAGAGCGATTTTCTGTAATTGGCGAGATGAAATTAATATTTTTAAAAAGATCTAGTACCAATAATTTATTACTATACAAAAAAACCATAACAAAGAAACTACGATTGTTGACAATGATCTCCATCAACAATTATAAGAAACAACGAAAAAATCTTCAAATTTCAAGACCCTGTAGATTAGTAAGGAAGCGTTTGCGGACCTATGTTTATATGTACTTTTAGTTATCAAATAAGCCAAAGAATCACCCCCTTCCGTATGTACATGACATTTAGGAACACCCTGTATGATAGTTGGGCTCCTCCCTCAAAATGCCACTCTGTGGACTTGCTAGAAACGTTGCTTTTTTTACTTACCTTGTTGCTTAACTTTGCTATAAAACCGTTAAATCATTTTAATTTTTTACAACACAATGATTTCATTTATTACATTTGATTAAATTTGGTAAAGTTAGTAATGCGAAGATTGTGTAAATAATAAATGCCCTATTCGTGAATTAAATGCTCTTACAGTTTTCGAGAAATTAATAGCTGTGATATCCTAAAAACATCCTAATGCATTTTTTAGTAGGTAATTAATTAACATTCTAATTCATTAAAAAACAAGTTTCAATCTGATCTTAAGTGCGAAAAAGTAGTCTACTGTTAATTTTTAATTAGTTTTTACGACACCGCTTCTGCAACGAACAGCTAACCGGTGGCCAGCTAATTATTATTTGCAGAAAATAGGACAAAATTTTGGTTTTTAATGAGTCTCATTTTATTATTAATATTACAACAAAACTATGCGACCTACCATTCCTGAGAATTGAGTGTGCTGCAAAATCGTCTCTAGCGTCTACAAAAATCAAATTTTGATAATAAAATGTTGAATTTATAACATACATACTACAATTTCGTACCATTTGAGTGCGTAGTTTTGTTTTTATGTACCTCTAAACTTAGCTATGGCGTCGCGAACCCTAAACACGGGCACTTTGCATCGTTCGGCCGTAGAAATGGTCCTTATAAAGTGCATTTTTTAAAAAGTTGTTACACCTAAACAACGTAGAAATAAACAGGATTTAATTTGACACCAAGTTACCAAGTACCGCTACACTCTTTAAAACTCTAGTTCGCCCTAAGTTTAAAATTAAAAAAAAATTAAAGCTACTAATTAAATGCTGTACCTCGAAACTAAATGCCCTCTTATAGCTGTGTAGATACAAGGCTATATCTGCTACAACTGTTAACTTTGCTATATCGTTTTTACTTCTAAAATGACAAAGAGCATGTAACTTCCGAATGGGACATTGAATTATTAGATCATTTATGCATCATTAAAAATGAATTACCCTGTTTTTTTATTAAATGCACTGCCAACTTTAATGTATAGTTAGCAGCTAAGTTCTCAAAAACTGTAATTTAATTAACATTAAATAAGCCTTTAATGATGACATCACAAAATCTTATGACTTGCCAACTTTTCGGATAATCTCATACTATTTTATTATTGTATTAACATTTAATGCCCTAAAAATTGGAATGGAAAAGTAATAATAAACTTTGAAATTTAGAAAGAATTATTTTCATTTAACTTTATACTTTGTCTTATTTCAGGCCAAATATGTTTCGACGTTATTTCCATGTAATTATAAAAGATTTGATGGCAGCAGGGATATAAGTAGCTTTAACATGAACGGTCGTCAAGCAACAAATCAGACTGTGTAATATACCTATAGTAGATTTTAAGATGTAATATAATTTTTTTGATGGTACAATGTTTTAATATTTATAATTATTTATTATATATTTTTTCCTTTATTAAATTTTCTTATTATATAACTTCCTTCGTTTACTAGATGTTTCTCATTTATTTAGGGTTATTATTAAAACTTAAGATATTAAAATATTAATGCGAAGGTATCAGTATTTATTTGTACATAATTGTTAAATTATGAAGGTGTACAACCTGAGGCTAGCTTTTCACTTTTACCTACTCGTAATTATCATTAAAGTAATAATAAAATACTAGTCTTTTTTAATTTATTTAGACATTTAAGAATGCCACTAATTCCAGTGGACTTGGTATCGGATTATCTACACATTAAGTAGTAAACTGTAGTACATATATATGTGTAACAGGTACGTGTAACAATAACTTGAGGTTATATTTATGTAATGTGCAAGTGTGCAATAATTTTACAAACATGTTTGTGTATGTAGAACCTTCTGAAAATCTGTAATAAATGTTAATTGTAGCTACATGTATGGGATAAAGCACTTCATACAATCTCAGGTGCATTAACGTTACAGAATGACCATGATTTAACAATACAGGGTATTGATGGACATTACACTTAGTTTTACGTCTTTAAAATCGCAATTTAACAATATGTTGTTGCTGCAAACACATGTTTTCTATTCTTCTAATTGGAGAGGGAACATTGATATAGATATAAGCTTAAGCATAATGGTATTTAGTATAAATGGCTTGTAAGTACATATATTATGACTAAATGAAATATGTCTAACATTAGTGATATATAAGAGTCTCTTCTGTTTTGTTACTTTGTCTTACTATTACATTTTGTATTTAAATAAGTAACATGTTTGAATAGGCATTGTACTGTACATCTCCTCACACTCACTTTATACATCACAAGTTTAGCTAATTGGTGCTAGTATATCTACACAGATAATGTACATATAATAACATCACTCTTGTGATTTCGATATTGCAATTACATAAATGAAATAAATGTTCGATAATTCGCTAGTTTTTAATTTGTGACTTGAAAATATAAATACCTACATTTAATGGTAAATATTCTTTAATTGCAATATAGCCAATTAAATAAATCTTTATTAATTAACTAGCCTATACCGTGTGTCCCAATTTCGTTGCTCAGTTATTAGAAGACATAGAGCAACAGTTAAATGGAGAATGTTGTGCAGAATTCAATACTCAAAACTAATCTTATTTCAAATTTGACATAAATTTTTAAAGTAATTTTGGAAAATCAAAAATTTGCCGATTTTATCATTCCCCAATAACTGAATAACGCTTAATCTCACCTCTTTTAAAGGTAGTCCTGAAAAAGTGCTTTTCAACAATGTATAACATGCCCGAAAAATTTTTAGTTATAAGGAAAATATTAAGTAATAAAAACGTAAAGTAAAGTAAATTTCATATTAAAGATTAATTTACGTTTTTATTAATAAATTAAACTTTATTTTTACTGTTAATGTTACATGCTTTTTAGTTGTTCCCTATAAAGGTAGGTATCTAATGATTATAAAATTACTCGACGATGGTGAAACTTTTATAGTAGGCCTACCCTTGTTTATATATACTTATACCAAAGATTATATATAGTCTTTGCTTATACCAAAGACTATTTATACCTAGTTGTCCAATACAATATTAAAAATTGGGATTCATTTTATGGAGACAGAAGCCAGCTTTTGGAGATGGGCACCAGAGAACCAGATTATATAATTTATTCATACAATTATAACAGGAAATAATTTTCAAAACATTTACAATATCCTCTAGAACCTTATACCACAGGTGGTTATAGTCACAAAGAATCATTGCGGAAAGGTTTTCTTATAATCTAAATACATCATGCTACATGGCACCACTTTCCCCAGTTTCAAATCGTCCATAACCATTAGCTAACTGAACTAACTGATCATCCAAAGGTCATTTAGAATATTTAGAGCATCAAGCAATTACCTTTAAATACCATTGGAAAACTTATCCTATCACAGTTACTTGATGGAGCATAAACATTAAACATGGTGTCAAAAAACAAGTTGCCAAAAATGAGCAATGTCCAGAGTCAAATACTTACATCATTTCAGAGATTTTTTCCATCACCATTGGAAAGATCACATTTTTTTCTACTAGAATCACCGTGCTTCATCTTGAAGAACAATTTAGTTTCATGAAGCAGTGATTGTAATCAGAACAGGCTTGGGAAGCAAGATGAAGAAAACCAAATTGCGGCTTTGGAAGCTACATGAAGAAATATATGGGTTGCAGCTGATACTCATTCGACAGTTCAATGTTAATGAGGAACCACAAAGTGCTGATTGTTGGTCTTATCCATTTTGATAGTTGAGCTAACACACTTTGCTATCACAGCGCATTATGAACAATTTTTCACGAAGTTCAGTCTTATTTTTCATCCCATTACTGAATGGAATCTAAGATGAACCAAGATGATTGAAGTAGAAAAACACGTGTTCTACCCAGTGGTGGCGAAAAAATCATATTTTAAGTCACTTTATTTAACTCTGGACATTGCTCACTTTTGGCACCATGTTTATGCTCCAATAGAACCCAAGAATGAAGATAATATGGCATGGTACTGTCTCACACACAGTTAACAAATTTGTGAAGTGGCAGCTTTCCTTTACTCATTATTCATGAGATATCTGGCCCTAAAGTTAACTCCGTATCCTCCGCAGATTTTGAAAGGCACACTTGGATCCTTGCTGCTGGTTCCCGAAGTAAATTTTATCTCGCCAGACGTTTTTCAGGTTCGGCACCAAAAGTTGTACCAGATGTGGTAGTAAGAGAGTCCCTACATGCTTTTGCCTTGTAATAAAATTGGGTTTTGTTCCATTCCGTCACGGATACATTGAGAAGTCATCCAAATGGAAGGTCACAGTTTCCAAAATACTTCATGTTACGACATCAAATTTTGCACAGGTTCATTTTTATGGTGGATCCTGCCTCCACATAAAGTTTGAGGAAAATTAATGGTCAGTGTAGGTGACTTTAAAAATTAGAACACTTGGCATGCAATGACCGAGATTTATGAAACAATAATTACGTGTAATTATGACTGAAGAGTGAGAAAATAAAAGAAATTACACGATAAATATTAAGTTTGTTGATATATGAAAAGGAGAACAAATTATGTATTTACATTTTGTCGCCTTTTCCAAAGTAAGTCGATCTTTTTATACTCGCTTACTATCAAACCTCATAGTTATGGCTCCTCCTGATAATCCAAGACCTATATATTATAGTAGAAAATAAATACAGGACAAAGGCGACAGAAAAAGAGCAAATTCTTTCATAAAAAATGTTATTTATTGTTATTTACAACCACTTTGATGACATTAATGATTCTCTAGCAATATTATGAATATCTTTGCTTAAGGGAACTAAAATAAACAAAAGAACTAGTAAAATTATTAAGAATACAAATTCTCCACTTACATATTTTATGTTGGCCTTGAATGGAATGAAATATCGGAAGTATCATAGGCTTTGAACAAATAAGAACATACGGACTTTCACTTTCTCCAGTAGCATAAAGCTCACGATACTGATCCTGACTTAAGCAATCTTCCACAAAAACACATCCTAATAAACAACTTGTTGGATATTTCTTTGGAAAAGCTAATTGCGCATCTGGAATTGATTATAATGTAAACTTATATGTGAATTATATTGAATAAAACCCGTACTATTGTAAATATTACGATACATCTGCTCCACTTCCAACAATTCCTCATTGTCAGGTTCTTTAGATGCCGCATGAATCCATAAACGTCCCCTATGTTCAGTGTACCATGTCCTACCTTCATGTCTATAACAACAAAAAAAAAGTTGAAACGTTAAATACTATTCCGTCACAAACATTTTAATTCCGGCTACTAAAAGGCTAGCCCACGGCTGGTGCATACTTAAACACATTCCTCGATCAATTTCTTCTAAAAATGCGTCATTTGCTACTTTCACTTTACTAAAAGAGCTTGGAGTGTACGGTTGACTTTTATCCGAATACACTTTGGACACAATATCCTCCCACTTTTGCACCTAGATTTATAACGAATTAG
Source organism: Pyrocoelia pectoralis (assembly GCA_036250285.1). Classification (NCBI taxonomy): domain Eukaryota; kingdom Metazoa; phylum Arthropoda; class Insecta; order Coleoptera; family Lampyridae; genus Pyrocoelia; species Pyrocoelia pectoralis. Next base: position 15,948,690 of record CM070075.1, read on the forward strand.
TTCAGTTTTAATTGAAGTAATCTCGACTTACTCGCATACTCTCCGACAATCTTTTTTCGGTTGCATCAAGATGGGTATTAACAGCAGCCAATAAGCTGTCTCTATTTTTATTCTGCTCCTTTGTAGCCGATACAACAGTTCGTGTTGCAAAATCAAGCGCAAATTTTAAATCCTTAACAGATTTGTGTATTCTTGGAACATCGGTCTTATCACCTACATTCCATCCGTCAGACTTATAATACTCGGATTGATCATCATAAATCTTTCTTCTATCTTCTCTAAAATTCGGGTACAGTAAATTTATCGAAAACTAATTCTCTGGGGCAATATCTACCCGTCCCTATCTGCTCTAACTAATTTATCTCTCGTTTCAATCGCTTTTTTCCATTCTTTTGACGTTTTCTGTTCAAATAGTTGACTATGTAGTTTATCCGATAAATTCGATTTTGATTCTAGTATTTGAAATTCTTCGTTTGTGCATACCTACAAAGGTAAAGTTTAAAATTCCAAAGTTCTGGACAAAAATGTACAATACCATTGTATCACAAAAAAAACACGGACCTGAACCTTCTTGTGCACAAACAATTCGTCCGCATTTTAAACAATTATTAATAAGAGAATGATCCCTTGCCTCACAGTTGCAAGGTTTACGTCCTATAATATTCAATGAAATTGTATGATGAGAATACGTAATCATTACCTTGTTTAGGACCCAGATTAAACTGATACGAATTATCGCCCGCATTTTTACCTTTCTTATTACTTCCACTCGGCTGTGAAACAGAACCACCTTTTTTATTACCTACAGCTTTCATTTTATTATTTCCCGAATTGGATTCCGTAATTCCCGGTTGTTTCTTAACATTACCACCAATATTTTTTGATTTCTTGTCTAAATTTACAGTTTTAGGTACGTTTCCCTTTTTGCCATTTGCTGCTTTCTCAGTTGATCTCTTATCTGAGAAAAGTTTAGCTTTCAAATTTTCACATATTTTTACATGCCTCGGTATGCTATGATCCACTATATTTGCTATAAACTCGTCAAAATCCTTTGTAGCTTTCATGTCTTTGACGTAACTGTTAAAGAGGAACATTTAATTGGTGTACACATTAATTTCTTTTGTAAATTAAACTTACGCAATAATTTCATCGTCAACATCGTTGTTAAGCAGGGCTTTCAAATTATTCCTTATAAAATCTTCCAAATCCATTATTTTGATTTTACTAATAGAACGATAGAACAAATACAAAAGTAGTTTAAATGTTCAATAATCATTAACGAATAGTTCAAGTTCAACTAATAGTCTTGGCAGCATTCATTATTCATATAGTACAGCCACAGATTACACACGTGTAGTGCGTGTAATCTGTGGTACAGCATTTATTCACATGGTTTTGTTATAATTTTAATAGTTGTAATCTTAGGTTAGATTGGTTGTAATCTTTGACTGTGACATAAACAATGATCATACCTAGATTGTAATGTAATGTAAATGTAAATAATCACTCAGGTACTTCTTCACATATCTATACCTACAAATTTGAAATTTCTTTGTCACCAATATTTTTATTGCATCGTCAGAACAGACTACGTTTATCTCGTGGGCCTCCATCCAATCGTACAAGGTCAAACCTCGTTCCAAGCTGTAGCGTTTATGCCAAGAAACCAAATTCAGGGACCAGAACCGAAACCGAAAAGAACCGAAACCGGAACCCAAACCTCTTTATTTGTATTTTATTTAAAACTTGAACCGGAATCGTAACCCTTTTATTTTTACAGTACTACCGGCAGGCCCGTGCGCAGGATTTGTCCATGGGGGGGTTGGGAACAGGGAAGACCTCAAACATTCTTAAAACATAAATTATCATTATTATAATTTGGCTGAAAATCAGTCAGTCTCATGGAGGCAGTGTTGGTGTGTCGACTGTTTTGTTCATTCGGAGGAGTACTAACAGTAGCAGTAGCAACCTAAATTCCCAAAAAAATGTATGTATCTATGTAAGTATGTACTCTAGCTCAAGGTACACCCCGGGGTACCTCCCGATGGCCTATAGTGGCCAGGTAGTATATTATGCTATGATATTATATAATAATGTTCTCTTTATGTTGAATGTATCAATCTATGAATTTCATAACAAGATTAGGGTAATTAGCTAACAAAAATAATATAATATAATAATAAACAAAAAATGGGGTGAAGTACGAACCCCCATCCTAGCTACGCAACTGCTATATGCAATAATTGTCATAACATAATCGATGATTTAAACAATTCGCGTCTGGCTGTGTGCTACACTGGCTACTGGCAAACTACTAGCAAGTGATACTATATTTCAACGGGTCATGGGGGGGGGGGGGGTCACCCACCCCCTTGCGCAGGCCTGACTACCGGTATTTTTAGGTTCCCAAACACTGTTCTATAATATATCATAGTTTATCAGTTTATTACTGTATTGAGATGAAGCTAATTTGAAATCAGAACCTTTATAAAACGCGAAAATTTAGGAACCCTAACCGAAACCTTTTTTATATATTTGTTTCGAACCAGAACCGGAACTGAAACCTATATTTTGGAAGTGGTGAAATTATAACTATAACCGAGACCTTTATTTCAAAAAGGTTCTGGTCCCTGAAAACAATTTAAGGGATTAGTCAATCTTCGTTTCAAGCGGTTACTACTGAAAAGAGATAAACGTAATGGTAAACGAAGATGGCAATTTTTTTCAGTGCGTCATGTTGGTTACATTTAACAATTTTATTTATTTATTAGCAACAATAGTAATAAACTATTGGTGTTAATGTATACTATTTGTTTGCAATAAAGGTTTTGAGTATTTTTGAAGTACATAATTAAATTATTTAAGTATATTTAATTCATTTACACTGTGTATCTACCTATTTACATTGATTTAATTATTGAAAAAAAAAAGATATTTAGAAATAAATAAATATTCTAATAATATTAAACTATTCTTAGATTTAAACCTAAATTATATATAAATAATAATTAATTTTTACAAGGTCTTAAAATTATATGTACGCATACATCATTCTGTACGAACTCTCCATCTTTGAAGGAAGTCTTCACACACCTACTCTATACAATTTGATAAGTACAAAAAATATCACAATTATTATAAATTAAGATTCATTTTTCTTGTCTTTTAAGTTTGTAAAAAATGCTTCTATGGGTAAAATTGGATCGTCCGTTGATAAGGTAAAGTAACTTGGGACTATTCTTGTGTTCGGCGACACCGATTTAAAAAGACCCGGAGTTTCGTACTCTTTATGTGCAGATGATGTCAAATCTGACACTCTTTGTGATTGTAAAAGAACATCGTTTCTCATCAATTCTGTGTTGGTTGTATCATCTTCCTCTTCATCTGAGCTTTCAACGTGCAGCACTTTGTTAGTAACGGAATGAGTTGAATCTAATGGAACATCTATAGCTTCGTCCTTCTCAACAGGACTGTCCTCTTCATCTGGCGGCGTTGTAGATTTATCTAATGTATTTGTACGATTATATTTGTTATATATCCTTTGTCTTAGAGTAATTGTTGGCGGGCGTTTTGAATTTAAAAATATATTCGGTTTTATCAACACTTTTTGTGTTGTTGGTGATGTAGTAGTAGATTCGGTAGTTCTTTGTCGACCGAACGGTCGTAACCTTGTGTTTACTTTCCTTTCAGGGGTAGTTTCGCTATAACTAGTAGTGCTAATGCTATGTCTTGGTTCTTTGGGAACAAATTTACTTCTTTCGGTTGTTTCATTATCATTCCTTTCAATTATTGGTCTCCTTGTACGATTAGGAAATCTTGATCGTACGGGTACTTCTGTAGTTGATCGCGAGGGTATTTCTGTGGATGTGGTGCTATACTGACTTAAACGTTGTCTGTATTCTTTAACACTGAAACGAGGTCGATTTTTGTTATCGTATATCGGTCTGGTACGTATTCGATGAGATCTGGTTGTAGTGGGTACTTCAGTCGTTGTAGTTGTTGTTGTAGTGATGGTTACCGGTAATATCGTTGTCTCTTCGTTTGATTCTTCCGTCGCTTTAGTGTATATTTCTTGAATGGTTATTACTTCTTTAGATGGTTCAAATTGGTTCAATTCAGTAAGTACTTCGTAACTTCTAACCGGAGTGGTAAACGGTTGTGATTCGGTTACAAGAGGAGTAGTTGGATAACGTGTTCTTTTCCTGATTTGTGTTGTGGTTTCTGTGGTTGTAGTTGGTTCTGTTTGGACCTCAACTTCACGTTCATATATATTTTCTTCGGCATCCTTAACGCCATCTTTAGAGTACGTCTCTGAATCCGTTTGAATTTGTAAATTTTCAAATTTGGTATCAACTTTTATAACTTCATTTTCATAGCTTACTGGAAGATCCTCGATTGAGGGATGCATGATTTCACTGCTAATATACGATTCTCCTGCAGGTTGCATTACGGAATACGATATAGTTTCTGTTAATTTATGATTTAATGGCAACTCTTCTACGCTTTCTGTAGTAGTTGTGGAACGGACTCGGTTCCCTTCATATTTTGTTCTATGTCGTTTGCTTGAAATTGTCGTTTGTTCTTGAGGTTCTTCCGTGGTTGTAGTTGTTGTTGTCCTTACTCGGGTAGGCCGACGTCTTCTTTGCGGTCGCTGATCTTCGCTTGAATGACGTATCTCCTCCGAATTCTGTATTTTCATTACATTACGCACGTCGGTAACTACAGCGGATTCTTCCGTTGTCGTGCGTGGGCGTTGCGTTGGCCTACGGCGACGTTGTTGCGGTCGGTGACGCTGTTCTTGCCAATTACGCACTGGAGGAAGTGTCGTTGGTTCGAGTTCGTCCGTCGGTTGATAAATTTGTGGAACTTTATTCTTTTCTTCGCTCGAACCCGTAATATCGTTAGAAAATTCGGTGATTTCCGCATTAGCGGAGATTGAAATGATTGTTGGCGATTCGGGTTTGCCTAATATGGGATAATGAGTAGAAACTTCTTTAATGTTGTAAAAATACGGATTTTCCGTTGAAACTTCGGACTGTCGCTGTCGATATCGCAAGTTTAGTTGATTATAAATCGCGGAAACATCACTTTGAGTAGGAGATGTTGGTACAGAACTATCGGAACGATACGGCGTTGGTAAAAATACAATATCGGATTGAATTTTGGGGGGATCCGCTTGAACGATAGGAGCTTGAGGTGTAATTACGGATGGTCGTGTTGGAAAAAATGACTGTGGAGGTTCTTGCCATTGTTTCCCTTCAGTTACTTCGTATGTGGGAAAGTGTGGTTGTTCACTTGTTTTTTTGCTTTCTTGTTTATGGTGATCAAATATTGATACTGGTTGCTCAACGGGTTTTCTTTGAAGATCTATTACTTGATGTGCCGGTTCGTCTATTTCAAACGAATATATTTTGACGTCGTCATTAGGCTTAATTTTTTGAAATAGATGGGGTTGGTATTGTTCTTGTTGTGGGTTATAATTATTTGGAATACTATTGTGAAATACGTTTAATCTTTCCTTGGTTACCTGGATTTCTACAGGTTTTCGATCTGATGCCTTTTGGGAATGTATTTCAAATTGCGACGCTTCAAATGTTGGTGGTAATTGAACTAACACAGCGTCTGGAAGCCTTTGATGGAGGTCTTTATGTTTTCCAATTATTAGTGTAGGATTGTTAATAGTGGAAGCTACTTCAGTTACTACCGTAGGATGTTCTTTAGACTTGGAGGAGCTTGGTTTTTCTTTTGCCTGTTGAATTTCTTTATAGGGAGGCGGGACCAGGTTTCTCGTGTACTCATCGTTGTGATTAAAAACGTTATTTCCATCTATTTGTACAGGGTTCCTATTCTGAATTAAGTATGATTGGACAGGAAGATGCTGAAATATTGGGTCGTTTAGAGCATGTAAACTTGAAAAGGGTTTTTTAGAAAACCCTGGCGGATGATTGTTAAATAGTGTAAAAGATCCTAAAACAGAGTTGAGTTAATATATTTTGATGTATACAGAACTATCTACCTATGGCGGCGGACGGTGCAGGAATAATAACTTCGTGTCTCATGCTATGCGCTATTGATGATCCTGGATGGGGCCCCCTCATGGGACGTGCCATCATAAAAGGAATATGTTTACTAGGAATAGGAATTCTATGAGGACTACCCTTATAACCCATTGGTGTGAGTGGTATGTGAGGTCCATGTCCGTGACTTAAATGAAACGGTGTGTAGTGCTTCGAATGTTGAGATATTGCGGCTAAAAAATTAAGTCAGCAATGCGAGTGTTTTGGTGATTATTTTATTATACTTTACTTGATTGTTTGTTGCCGCTGTTGATAGTATTGCTTGTAACACTTGCTGTTTGTGTTGCAGTAATTGTTTGATACGATTTCGTGGACGACTTTGGCGATGGAGTGGCAACAGGTGGGGTTTGCGCTTTTACCGGTTCGCTGTTTTCATCAGTCTGGCTGGGATTCTTATATAACGTTATTTCATCTTGTAATTCAAGTTTTGATTTTCCTACAATGGGTCTCCATCCATCAGAAGACACTGATACTGTATCCTGTATCGATAGAGTAATCTATAACCCGCGGCCATTACATACAAATGTAATATTACTTACGTGCAGTGAACTGGCGCGTGTTACAACTCTGATTAGGCACAACAAGGTACCTGCAAAAAAGTGAAAATCAGTTACCAAAAAAAGCTACTGTTTGCGAATTGCAAATATACAGGGTGGTCAGAAATTCACTCATCGACGGGTAAGGGTAGTATTGGGGACGTTGCTCTAGTGAAATAAATGCAAAAAAAATCTAGTAAAAGTCGTACCGTTTCTGAGTTATCCGCAGATGAAGTTAGCCAATAAGAGCGCTGCGCGGGCGAATTCAAACAGCCATCCACAGGCGGTGTTGCCATGCGTAGTCGAGGCATGGATCCGCCAAAGAAAGCGAAAAGAAAAACTCTCTTCGGAAGCGGGGATCTAACCCGCAACCTTCAGATTGAGAGTTTCGCGTCTTACCGTCTACGCTGCCGAAGCACTACAATTCATAAACAAAATATTAAGTTATTTGTGCTACAATTCCTTTGATTTTAGAAGCCACTAGGGCGGACTGTTTGTTAGTAATCATAATTAATCGGTAATTCACGACATTTTTCGGGAAGCCGGTGGTGGGACCAAAGGAATTTTTTATGGGGATTGGTTTTGAATTAGTTGATAATGCTTGCTAGATAAATCTTTAATTTTTGTACAAAAATCGTTTAGTTACTGGTACAAAAAAAAAACACCACCGCCTTCTCGAAAAATGTTGCCTAGAAACGTTTAGGAATGAGCCAATGACTATTTGCATTTCCGCTTTGGCTCCACGAATTTCTGAAGCAAACCGATCACCCTTCTTTAAGAACTCGGCCAACATAAAAACGTCTACTCGAGGAAGGGTATTCGACTTAGCTTTTAAATAAGTTCCGTTTACTATCGTAAAAATCACTTTCGCAACGGCATATTAAATCAAGCTAGCCGACTGACAGCAAACGATACCAGCATGTGACGTCACTATCTGTTTCAAACTGATTTAGCGCAAACGCTCATGTTTGAATACTTTAATTCTTTTTTTCTCGAAAATGGTTCGGGTTATTTAACTTTTTTGAACTACTAAAGTTTACACACACGAGTTTTTCTTTTCGCTTTCTTTGGTGGATGCATGCCTCGAGTACGCTTGGCAACACCGCCTGTGGATGGCCGTTTGAATTCGCCCGCGCAGCGCTCTTATTGGCTAACTTCATCTGCGGATAACTCAGAAACGGTACGACTTTTACTAGATTTTTTTGCATTTATTTCGTTAAAGCAACGTCCCCAATACTACCCTTACCCGTCGATGAGTGAATTTCTGACCACCCTGTATATTTTTATAGCTTTATGTTACAATTATTAATCAATGTGAGAAATTATATAATTACAAATAACATGGCTGTGTTGCTGCATGTGAAACTAGGACATGAAAGTGATGAGATGATTACTGTATCTTTTAATTACGAACAGGATTTACAAGATATGCTATTCAATTTATTTAGTATATTTATCTGTATTATATAATAACGAATTTAGAGTTGTTATTAATATTGCTCAAATGTCTAAATAAGTATTGTTTACTTCAATCAAATTATTAAAATTATTGCAGATGATGATTTATGAATTTGTTTCATGTTGCCATTTAAAACAATTATAGGTATTGTTAGTAAAAGCTAAAAAGATTTTTTTAATGTTAATTTCATGGCGATTCTCACCTTTGTTTAATAATAATTTATTTGGCGTGCATATTTTATTCCCATTATTGTGAAAGTGGAAAATTTAAATAAAATAATAAAACTTAAAAAATTAGACCACATTTATATTATTCAATAATTCATTATGCCGGGTGGGGCATTGAAAAGGAAACACGCCTGTTTTGGGATATTTAGACTAGTTTCTTAAAAAAACGCTCGGACATGTCCATTCTTGATTTCTGGGGAACAACTTTTGATGTCAAACTCGACATTAACGCATCAACCCCCTAGCTCCAGCAACCCCTACCTCAAGAACTTAAATAGGGAAAGGGGGTCGAGCGACCCCTCATTTGTAGTGTCTTTCAATTCTCTATACGACAGCATAGCCGAAATTGAAATTAGTTTTATTTTTTTAAGAAACTAGTCTAAATGTCCCAAAACAGGCGTGTTTCCTTTTCAATGACCCACCCGGTATACAGGGTGTTACAGAATGTTTTCGAGAAAAATTTAAGGACAGATTGTACATCTCAAAATACGAAAAAAACGTACATATAAACATGGGTCCGGAAATGCTCCGTTTTCATGGTAGGGGTGTATTCTGTCTTTAATATAGTTTATTTTACATTAATTTATCAAAAATCCGTTGAGATATTGAGATGAGTTTTGGTACACGCAAATGTATCATTAAAGGTCACATTCACGTGCACAAAATTGTTTTTCGAATGCACTTACATCAAGGGCGTTCGTGCCGGCAAGTCTTTATGTTTACCGAAAAAACTGTACGCTACAGGTTTTTACAAAAATTAGTGTCGCTATCTTAAAGCCAGATTAATTCTTCTTAAAAAGTTGCTCTTGGACTTTTTTGTTCTTCTTCTTCTTCTTTTTGTTTCGAAATAAAAATTATTTTATTAATCCTCGAAATGATTTATTTTAATTTTTTTTTACACTGAATGTGGCCTTTAATCATACATTTGCGTGTACCAAAATTCATCTCAATATCTCAACGGGTTTTCGATAAACGTAAAATAAACTATTACAGACGGAAAAGTTTAAATACCCCGTACCATGGAACGGAGCATTTCCGGGTTCATGTTTATATTTATATGAACTTTTTATCGTAATCTGTCCTTAAATTTTCCTCACAACATTCTGTAACACCCTGTGGATAGTAATAAACGAACGCTTACGAAATTTCAAACGTACCTAAATTGTACTCCACCTTTTCACACCTTGACTTCAATTTGGCTTAAAAGACATTTATTTAAGTACAGGTGACTTTTTACCTATGCGAGTCATTTTGCGATTATTGAAAAACTTAGGTAGGTACGTTAACCTATAGAGGGTGGGCCATTGAAACGGAAACACGCCTGTTTTGGGATACTTAGACCAGTTTCTGAAAAAACAACTTTTGATGTCAAATTTGACTTTGTCAGGTCAACCCCCTAGCCCCAGCAACCCCTAACTGAAGAATTTAAATAGGGAAAGGGAGTCGAGCGACCCCTCATTTGAAGCGTATTTAATTCTCTATTCGACAGTATGAATGAAAATTAGTTTTATTCAATTTTTTTTTCGCCTCCACGAAAAGCACCCTCTAGATTAACTAAGGTGAGGGTGTTGCTTAGGAAAAATCCTAAAATGTGCCGTTCAAAAGGTCAAAGGTGGCGTGTTTCAGGATTTTTCCTAAACAACACCCCCACCTTACTTAATCTAGAGGTTGCTGTTCATGGAGGCGAAAAAAAAATTGAATAAAACTAATTTTAATTCATACTGTCGAATAGACAATTAAATACGCTTCAAATGAGGAGTCGCTCGACACCCTTTCCCTATTTAAATTCTTGAGTTAAGGGTTACTGTGACTAGGGGTTTGACCTGACAAAGTCAAATTTGACATCAAAAGTTGTCCCCCAAAAATAAAAATCGACGTGTCCGAGCGTTTTTTTAAGAAACTGGTCTAAGTGTCCCAAAACAGGCGTGTTTCCTTTTCAATGGCCCACCCTGTATATATATAACAGGTGACGGATTAGTGTCCCTTGATTCGATTTCCGTTTTGATTCTCTATCAACTGCAATAGTAAGAAAATGATCATTTCATTAAAAATCTGAGGTTTTAGTCTTTGAATTTTCTTAAATTTTGAGCCCCATAGGTGACTTTTTAAGTATGTACGGCAAAAGAAAGCCCTATTCTTCCGCTATGCGCTGGTCAAAACTCGGTTGCCATAACTACAACGGTTCTCAAGTACATACTGAATTCTCAAAATACCGTCTGCATCCGGTATTTTCTTTAAAAAAATGAAAATATTTTAAAAACCATAATTTGTAGATATTGACGTGTGGGTATCAACAGACCTAAACTTTCGCGAAGAATCGAAAAGTGCAATAAAAAATAAATGTTGCTGTTTGAAATAACGAAGTTACTAGCTCCTTACATTTTCGGAAGTGCTGCCATTTTGAAAATATTTTACATCGATTCGGCTTTCAAAGTACAAATTTTTAAAAACCTACCTATAAAACTCTCCCAGAAACGTTTAACGAAAGCTCCCAAAAAACACTCTGTAGGTACCTTCATATTAGTATAAACAGTTGAGAAACACATTTTCCTATTAGCACTGAAAAAATTTGATGTTAGAATAAAACCGAAAACTTTTGGCTTTGGCATTAGAATTGAAACAGAAATTTAACTATAATGAAACTAACATTTTAAATAGCATCAGTTACATATACATTTAAATTTGAAATTTTTCACATTTCAATTTCATTTTCTAAATTAAGTTTGTTACTATTGTTGTTATACTTTTGCACAGAGGTCCCTTTTATGTTGTAGACAAGAGATAAGGTCGGATTTTTCGAAATTCAACCCCTAAGGAGTAAGGAGGCAAAATAGGGGATGAAAGTTCGTATGAAAATCCGTCATTTTTTAAGTTAAATCCATCAAAATTGGTATATGGCTTTTCGGTTAGAAATTAAGATAGAAGTGTTTCAGAATTTTCCGAAATTCAACCCCTAAGGGGGTAAAATAGGGGTTGAAACTTTGTATGGGAATCCGTCATGTTTTAAGTTAAATCCATAAAAATTGGTATTTCGGTTAGAAGTTAAGAAAGACGTACGGTTAAACTGCTTGACCGATTTGAATTAAAATTGGCAAAGATGTAAATGGAAGCCCAAGGACGGACGTAAGTTACTTTTCAGAGACGGATGTAGAATACTTTTACCGTTTTAACCGAAGTCTACGCCGACGAAGTCGCGGGCAATATCTAGTTGACTATAAAACTAATTAAGTAATGTCGCATGTCGTTTAAAGACATCGATTAATTCAGTAATAGAGCACGTATTCTTTACTGACTTCGCGCATAGATTTAAGCTATAAAATTTTGCAGCGCAACATTCAAATTCATATACACTATAAATTTACTTCCAAAAATCGAGTAGGCATCTTAGTTCGAAGCATTATAATAAATACATAAAACTAAAAAATAAATAACCCAGGGAAACCCCCACAGCCTTAGGCCTGCCGCGCACTAGGCAGCCTGGCTGTGGCAGCCAGGCTGCGGCAGCCAACCCAACATATGATTGCTAGTGGAGCCCGCACACGAAGCGGCCAAGAATTCTTGGCTGCAGCAGCCGTTGAATGCGTATGATTACATGGCAGCCAGTTGGCTGCCGCAGCCTGGCTGCTACAGCCAGGCTGCCTAGTGCGCGGCAGGCCTTAGTTTGGTAACAAAACAGTAATTCCTAGGTAAATAAGGACAGCGTGTTATAACAGCTTCGATAATTTCATTCATTTCGTATTGAATGGACCGTACCTGACTACATACTTTCATTAATCAGCGCTTTAATTTATTATGACTCAATATTACTTATGTTAATAAGTATGGTAGGCATAGTTGCGTGAAATTGGTTCTTTTTAATACATTATCCCACTTTCTACATGGAGGAAACGAAAAAATGAACGTCAATATTGGATTGATCATTTTAAATATTTGCAAGTCGTCTCTTTACCCATGTTATATGTGAAAGGTTATTACTTTTTAAAAGTGGTACTCTTTAGCCATTTGTGGCGTGACGAAACATAAACAAAGGTACACTTACTTAGTACTACTAGATTCCATCTCACCAGTGGCATGATGACACCTGAAATAAGAAGAAAGATTTATAATTACAAGACTTATATAACACATGCATAAGTGGAACATTTATTGTGAAACGCGGAAAAATTTCAAAGTTGAATGTTCTAATTATCTTCCTTCCAAAAAATCCTTGGCATATGGTATACGTATACCAGATAGAGCTTTCAATAATATCAATAAGAAGTATTCAATACACAGAGAAATCGTTAATTTGTAACAAACAATTAATAGCAATTTTGTATACCTATTCACACAATTAACAACTTTCACATGTATATGCTGAAAAAGTGAGTGAAATGTAGTATCATCTGTAAAGTGCATTATCGAAAAATAGGATTTAACTTGCGATTTTGTTAAGGTTAAATAAAAGAAAGCAAATATTAACCTTGACCCAGTCAGTCAGTGAGCAAAGAATGACATGCATTAACACAAAAAGTGATCAAACATTTCTTTACGTTACGGTGAAGCGGGTTTTGACATTCATTTGATATTTATGTGTGAAATTTGATTTATTCGATCGCAACGTAAGTAAATAGTAAATTTTGAGGAGGTCATAAAATGGTTCTGATCTTAAATTCTTGTTGCGACGACTCACTATTGAAGTGCGGGCACGTTCAAATTATTTCCTCCCTCAGTCATTTCCGTAAGCTTTTGATGGGGATTATATCCAAACGGTGTCGGATTAATATCACAATATTTAAAAAATCGATATTAATCGTTTACTTTTATTTATACCTAATTAATTTTTTGGAATAGATTTGGTACTTGTGTTAGAGGAAGATGTGAATAACAACAATTTAACCCATAAGTTATCGAAAGACCAAATTTTGATAAACCTTTTAACTTCAAAGCTACACTTCCCATTTAGAGATTCGCTACAATGGAACCAACCAAACCATTTAACACAAGATACAATTTTTTACATTTTTTGATTATTGAACTAAAAAATAGGAAGTGATCCAAAAATAAAACTAACAAAGCCTAAAACTCTTGTAGGAAGTGTGCAATTAAATAAATAATTTTCCATCCAACTTAACAATTTAATTAAAATGCATCAAATATAAACGGCAAAATAATAGAAAGTAAAAACAGAAACTACACTGTTCGTGCAGTTGTAGATGAATTGAGGTGTATTACTTTCTTGGCATTGAATGTCCCACTTATTCTGTTTTATCAAGTGTACAAATCTTAAATGTTATATGTTTCACTACAAGTGTCTGTTCTTTACATAATAGATGTTGCTGAAGGTCAGATTACATTGTTATACTAAACGTTGGCGATTGTTTAGTAGGTAAAACGAAATGATTGTTTACTGAACATTTTTTTAGATTATTTGTTACTAGCAAAAATATGGAAATCATGTTGAGTGTCACTAGACCCACTAGATAAATTCCCTATCAACAACATTACAGAGTAATAGCTCGACACAGGACCGTCATTTAGGGGGGTCAGAGTAGGGCAGTTGACCCCCCCTGGAATTACTACTACCAACAAAAAAAACTGATAATCACGCCCCTTTTTCATAAAAAAATTTCGCATGCGGCGGACCATTTTTTTCCTTTTTACTATAGTTGCCCCCCTTGTAAAATACTGAAATGACACCGCTGGCTCGACACGATTAGTTTTTAATGCCACCACACGAATTAGATTATTAGAATATTTACCGTCCAGGAAGATGCTACTGAAGCGGTTCATTACAGTCTCATGGCAGAATTAATATTCCTATATTGCAGTTAAACGGTTTGTCAGAGTTCTATTTTGATTTGCCTTGCAAAGTTGTCAGATATAGGTAGGACCAAAGTCTTCAGAATTTTTGAAGCATTTTCTCTATGTGATAATGATAATGGATTCAAGATTAACGTAGTGATGCTTGGTTTTCATTGACATTGTTTAGTATTGTACATACAACGTACTTGACGTTGAGGCACAATAACTAATGCACAAGAGCTTTGGGTTTATAGTGCGACAAATCTTGCTGCATTTCAGCGACTTATGTCCAACCATAGTAAAGATAATAGTGTAATAAGAGCACCGACAGTCAGTCATAAAATTTTTTCTGTGTTAAATGTAAAATCATTATAATAATTTAGAAGTAATAATGTTGGACTAAAATGAAATATGTAATATGTTTTTGGCACGAAATGTAATATTATAAATTAGTAATTGGATTTGGAACGAGAGACGGACAATTTAGAAGACTACTTTTTGGTAGAAAATTATCTACTGAAATTAAGGGATTTTGAAGGAATTAGTGCGTGTTGGCCCATATTTTAGTGGACGAAACGGATAACTATAAAACCAAAAAAGGAAGCGAAAAGTGGTTACGTTTAATAAGATTGTCGATTGTTCTTAGTAGAAAAAGGGTTCTCTTTGAAGCATAAGCGCCGCTACTACAGGGCAAGGGGGGCCTGAGCGCCCCTGGAATTTCATAAATCGCGTAAATCCATTTTAGAACATATGCTCACACTATAACCACTTTTGGAATACATAATAATGTTCCATTCAAACGGTGCGACTGCATAGCATATTTATTTACTAATTTAAAAATTCTGGCAAGTTGCCACGAGACTTCCCTCGTATTAGCACCTTTTTCAAAAAATAAGTATAGCACAATATATATTGCTGAATTCAGAAAAAAATACTCTTTTAAACTAGTACATAAAAAAACTACAACTTCATCTTATAAAAAAAACGAGTGCCACCATTTTAGCTTATTACCGGAAGTGACGTCATCAAAGGTAATATCAGCATTTTCGTCCTTGGCCAGAATGCAATCGATTGGCGAAAACCGCATCTCGATAACTTTAATAGTTTCTGAGTTAGAGCGTGCAAGGAATGTGTACGGACAGACTACAGACTACATAGTCGTAGCGGTACATCTAAATGTCTGTCAAATTGTGCGGGAGTGTGAAATTAGGTACACTTATTAATTAGATCAAAATAAACGATTTGACCCGCAGTACCCCTATTTTCAACCCTTAGTTTTCAAAGTGCCCCGTATTTAGTTTTTTCCATCCCCTAACGATAACTCCTTTGTTTACAACTTTTCGAAAAAATATATTAATAAAAGTTTTAGGAATTCTTATAAGGAACATTTTATATAAGGATAAAATTTTCACAAATATCAACCCTTATCGAGATATGTGGGAAAAACTGATTTTTGCAGTTTCATTACAAAATCGGTCATAGTTTTCTTGTTTATCGTTTCTTAGAAAAATTATTCAAATAAAAGATGTAGATATTAATATGATCAATATTTTAGGTATATATAATATTTTCACAGAAAGCAACCCTTAACAAGTTATTTCGATATTTCTGAAAGTAAGCAACCCTCAAGTATGAAATCGCTCGTATCTTTTTTATTTGTAACTTATGAGGAAAAACATGTGAATAAATATTATAGAAAATTATCTTTTGGGCATTTTATGTAGGTATGAAAATTTCTCAAAAGTCAACCCCTAACGAGATATATCGAAAAAACCAGAAACTGTCAATTTTCACATAAAATCGAGCATAACTTTTCTATATTTCACTACAGTGACATTATTGTTATATAATTCGGTAGGTATATGGATGTAGAAAATATAAGTAAGGGGTAATTTTTTTACAAAAACTCGCCCTTAGCGAGATATTTTGACAAAAACAAACTTTCGGCACTTTTTAGAAAAGCTTTCGTAACTTTTTCAATTACGATGGTTAATATTATTTCTTCGCGGTTAATAATAGCCAATTACAGTGCGTTTCATGAAATCATAGTGATTTTGCACCATATCACACTGGTGCGGGAATTTTCAACGTACAAAGTGTAGGGTTTATTCGCGGTAATATAATTAAAAAGAAACAATCTAATTGTACCCAAAATGCAAACATAGGTCGATTTTTATATCAAGGAAGACATATTTTGATGTTATTTTCTTGGGGGTGGTTCTCACCTCCAGCGCTTCACAGGGGGTGATATTGAAATTTCAAATCGGAAGGCGGGTCAGTGATACATCATTGGAAAGCTAATTCCTTGGCCTTTTCATTTTTGCATTTTTTTCACTTTATATCTATCAGTAGCTAAGTAAAATACTGAAATATTTATTTAAACACATTTGGCTTAGGTGCGCGAGCTCGTTACGTAGCGGGCGTCGCGGCGTATGGTTTCGCTCGGGTGTCGCATCTCCTTTAGACATTTACATGCGAAAATAAAAGGTAGCACTTCAACAGCAAGTTAGTATTATCTCACCGACTCGTATTTTAGTGAGAACAACCAATAGAAGACTAAAGAGGTGATGCGACACCCGAGCGAAACCATACGCCGCGACGAAATTTCAATCTCACCCCCTGTGAAGCGCTGGAGGTGAGAACCACCCCCAAGAAAATAACATCAAAATATGTCTTCCGTGATATAAAAATCGACCTATGTTTGCATTTTGGGTACAATTAGATTGTTTCTTTTTAATTATATTACCGCGAATAAACCCTACACTTTGTACGTTGAAAATTCCCGCACCAGTGTGATATGGTGCAAAATCACTATGATTTCATGAAACGCACTGTAATTGGCTATTATTAACCGCGAAGAAATAATATTAACCATCGTAATTGAAAAAGTTACGAAAGCTTTTCTAAAAAGTGCCAAAAGTTTGTTTTGTCAAAATATCTCGCTAAGGGTGAGTTTTTGTAAAAAAAATTACCCCTTACTTATATTTTCTACATCCATCTACCTACCGAATTATATAACAATAATGTCACTGTAGTGAAATATAGAAAAGTTATGCTCGATTTATGTGAAAATGACAGTTTCTGGTTTTTTCGATATATCTCGTTAGGGGTTGGACTTTTGAGAAATTTTCATACCTACCTAAATGCCCAAAAGATAATTTTCTATAATATTTATTCACATGTTTTTCCTCATAAGTTACAAATAAACAAGATACGAGCGATTTCATACTTGAGGGTTGCTTACTTTCAGAAATATCGAAATAACTTGTTAAGGGTTGCTTTCTGTGAAAATATTATATATACCTAAAATATTGATCATATTAATATCTACATCTTTTATTTGAATAATTTTTCTAAGAAACGATAAACAAGAAAACTATGACCGATTTTGTAATGAAACTGCAAAAATCAGTTTTTCCCACATATCTCGATAAGGGTTGATATTTGTGAAAATTTTATCCTTATATAAAATGTTCCTTATAAGAATTCCTAAAACTTTTATTAATATATTTTTTTCGAAAAGTTGTAAACAAAGGAGTTATCGTTAGGGGATGGAAAAAACTAATACGGGGCACTTTTGAAAACTAAGGGTTGAAAATAGGGGTGCTGCGGGTCAAATCGTTTATTTTGATCTAATTAATAAGTGTACCTAATTTCACACTTCCCCGCACAATTTGACAGACATTGCGATTTTCTCGATGTACCGCTACGACTAACAGACTACAGACGGCAGACGACAGACGGAAAATTTTTTTTTCATATTTTGAATCTACGTATTCAGAAACGCAAAGATATTGTAAAAATTTCCATAGGTCAAATTTTTTTTTTGGAACACTAATACAATACTTCCCTTTTACTTCGTACTCGGGAAGTAAAAATGGATAAAAATTTTCAAGTATTCTAATTTCTACTTGAAAAAATGTAGCCCCCCCCCCCCAACAATTTTCTTCCGGCGCCCCTGCTTGAAGATGTAAGTAACACAATCAGATCTTTAATGGTAAAATTACGATACTAGGATTTGCATGCGGCGAAAGTTAGATACAAGGGCGAATTCGTCCCTTATTGGAGAGTGTAAAATGAAATGTTACCAGGGTACGAATAATTGTTCGTTTGGAGAAGATGCGCTCCCTAAAAGCCAATAAATTTCATTATACATTTTTTTGTACACTACCATTTTATGTGTGTGATTTTCCCTTCTTGAAATAGTTGTGATTAATATCCAGTCAAAATTAGACAAAAAAATTCTGGCAAGTTGCCACGAGACTTCCCTCGTATTAACACTTTTTTCAAAAAATAAATACTACTGAATTCAGAAAAAAATACTCTTAAACTACATAAAAAACTGCAATTTTATCTTATAAAAAAATGAGTGCCGCCATTTTAGCTTACACGGAAGTGACGTAATCAAGGTAATATCAGCATTTTCGCCCTTGGCCCAAATGTAATTCATTAGCGAAAACCGCATTTCGATAACTTTAATAGTTTTTGAGTATCGAGCGTTGCAGTCGATTTTTAATAATTATTTTTTTTAACACTTTTTTCAAAAAATAAGTAAGCACAATATATATTGCTGAATTCAGAAAAAATTCTCTTTTAAACTACATAAAAAAACTGCAACTTTATCTTATAAAAAAAATGAGTGCCGCCATTTTAGCTTACACCGGAAGTGACGTCATCAAAGGTAGGTAATATCAGCATTTTCGTCCTTGGCCCAAATGTAATTCATTAGCGAAAACCGCATTTCGATAACTTTAATAGTTTCTGAGTATCGAGCGTTGCAGTCATTTTTTAATAATTATTTTTTTTAACACTTTTTTTCAAAAATAAGTATAGCACAATATATATTTCTGAATTCAAAAAAAATTCTCTTTTAAACTACATAAAAAAAACTGCAACTTTATCTTATAAAAAAAATGAGTGCCGCCATTTTAGCTATACCGGAAGTGACGTCATCAAAGGTAATAACAGCATTTTCGTCCTTGGCCCGAATGTAATCGATTGGCGAAAACCGCATTCGATAACTTTAATAGTTTCTGAGTTTAGAGCGTTGCAAGGAATGTGTACGTACAGACTACAGACTACAGACGACAGACGGAAAATTTTTTTTGCATATTTTGAATCTACGTATTCGGAAACGCAAAGATATGTAAAAATTGCCATAGGTCAAATTTTTTTTTGGAAAAACTAATGCAATACTTCCCTTTTACTTCGTACTCGGAAGTAAAAAGGGGGGTTTATGAAAAAGTGGTGCTAACTTTACGGGAGTTTTTTCAGGGTTGTTTGGGAAATTTCAGGAGGCGCACACGAAACTTTTGATACGTTGTTCAGGACATCAAATAGAACAACTGTGCCAATTATTAGATTTCCATTATTTAATTCTGGGTCATATCTTAAAATTCCTGGACCAAGAACAAAATAATACTATGCACCTCAATTTCGATTTCAAAATGTACTCCGTTTATTATAATTATAATTATATCATCTGAAATTTGTATATAATGCAAATAAAATTACATTTTTCGAAAACTGCCTTAGAAATTAACTATTATCTACCTGTACCTACAATCATCTATGCACACCGTAATATCACAGTGCTATCATGAATCCAGTGAATAGGTACGAATTTCTTTAGAAGAACAATAAATGAGATAACTATTGAACTAATTAAAAATTATGTAATTGACTTCGGCAATGGAGAACAACCCCATTTATTACAGAAACTGAAATTTACAAATCTTAAGTTGCTTAATGATTAAACTGACAGTTTATTAAATTTAATTATCACTTTTTGTTATAACTAAATTGCGTGACAGTAAGTACTTTAACGAAGTAAAGGTAGGCTTTTTTCTCCAATCATTATTTTGTGACATAATCACCAACAACCTTCGAGACAGGCTTTATGACATTTTAATTCTTTTTTTAAATGTGTGTGTAACTAAAAATAATAATTAAAACTAATATTTTCCACGTACTCAATTGCCTCAGATTAGATCATAATGTCACGAATAAATCCAGGGCTTCGTGGCAAGTTATAAAACGACAGTTTAACGTAAGTACACCCCAATCAGAACCACCCGGAGACTTCACCGCGCATGAAATAAATGAAATTATTGGTTGGAATGTATTTTATTGTATATGGACGTATCACAAACTGGTTAGAGAAACAAATTCAGTTAAATTAGTCGGCAACATTTCTGCATTTCAATCATTTTGACTGAGTAGAAGATCTTCAAGTACCTAATCACGAGGGTTGTGTGGAAAACCAGGAAATTAGGGGAACCTCAACCTCTTGGTAAGTCTGGTCTCGTCACGACGAGGAACAACAGACTTCTCTGTAGTTTGTCAAGAAGACATTCAGCTGCTTTTCCATTTTGGTGTATTTGTAGTATTTTAATATTTGGGTTAAGTTACTAAAATGCATGCGATGATTACAGGAACAGACGAAATATTCCATTCATAAAATAGACAGGTATTTAGTTTTGTATGTGACTTTAATACCATTACAATAGCAAGTGCACGTGATACTATGTAACAGTCAGTAGGTGAATCCGTCCTTCTAGCTCTAGCATGTTAAAGAAAGTTTTAAAATAAAATTTAATTTGCATAATGATTCGGTAAGTAGTATTATCTAAAGTTTCCTTGTGCGACGGAAGTTCGGAATTAAAGTTGTTTAAAAATGCGATGCTCTCACGTAGTAATATAACTATGTTGTTAAAAAACTTAACAAAGATCTGTTTCTGTTTACCAATTTTTACAATTTAAATTAGTTAATTCATAAGTAATCATAGGTAATTTATTCATTGTTTGCCTGAATACTAATTGGAGCATAAAAAGTATTCAAACACCATAAAATTGTTTCCATAATTCTTAAATAACGGCAAGTGACATTCGTTGTTTTATTTAAAAAGAATTGATAATTTTGCACTGATTGATATTGGACTAAAGTGTGACAAAGTGAAAATATCCTGCTCTAAATTAATGCCAAAACTTATGTATTCACGGTCGATATGATAATTGAATACAAATTAATCTTTAAACGGTTCACAATAAAATGATTTCGATTTCACACCAGCTTTCAGTAGATAGTATTACTCCGCTACGCAGGTTATACGCTTTCTATAACGATGCACAAGATAATTAAGATTAGTGTTATTCAAGTTTACAACAACAAAAATGAAATTAGTAATTTCACTGTAAAACAAATGGTCGATCGATTTGTTTACATAAAACATCTTCCGTAATGATCATAAACCGTAAACAATCTAAGTAGATCGTATAATTCAAGTAAACAGTAATTACATGAACAAGTCATTTACAGAGATAATTAAAAAAATTCTTAATTGTTGACGTTAATGATTGTTAATTAATTTGGTTGTGGTCAAACAATAATGAAGTGTAGGTACTGTTACGATTGAAATCATCAGATTCGTTCTAAATGATCTTTAAATGTAGAAATGTTAAAATGTAAAAATATGGTACGCTTAGTTTTGGGATTCAGTACAAAGTTACCAAACAGTTTAAGGTTTTCTCTGAAAAGTTGCCATTTTCTCATGAAAAATTTAACCTGAAATTGGAAATGTGGAAATTACCTACAGTTATTAATTGTTGACATCCGTAATTCTACAACGAATGGATATTTAAAAACATATCCTGTCAAAATCTGCGGTAAATTAATGAAAGTTATAAAGATTAACGCGTCAAAAACACTTTCTTATAAAATACCGACGGAAGTATGAAGAGATCACATTAGTGAGAGTAAATTTTTGTTATCGACAAAAGTATGTTCCGGGTTCTAAGCTCTGAAGGAAAATATGTAATAATACAATGCTTACAAAATGTTCAATCGAGAAATTGTAACTATTATAAGTACTAACACAGATAAGACCCTTGAAATAAGTCTAAAAAATGTCATTTTCCTCACTCGGAAGTAAAGTAAGTTACATTTCTCTATCTAAAGATGAAAATAAACAAGATTTATTGGCGAAGGAACTTGATTTGTTAATTGCGATACATCCTACTTTTATTTGGCGCCTCTTTTTATTTTGCGAGTTTTAATAAACATATCGGTTTGTGGACAAACATTTAATCGTCTAATTTGTTTGTGTTACGACAAAAACAAATAAAAAGAAAATTGATTTATATAAAAAAAAAAAATGAAAGACGATATAAGGTCTATTTTAATATTTATCACAATCTTAAAAAACGAACGGCTACCGAACGGATTTATATAAATTTATTCGCCACAGATATAATAAATACCTATACCTACCTCTATACTACTGAATCATTATAAAAACTCAATTCAACCAAAAAGGTTAATCATCTTCGGATCTTCATCTGTAGAACTATGATAGTACCATTGACTTTCTACACTAAGTCAACGTATGTAATGTACATACTTATCGAAAGTAACAAATAAAATTAAAATTTCTATTTATCTATAACACTACTGTTGTCACATAGGTACGTTTATCAACTTTTAATACAGAATAGGTAGTCAGAACTCCACGCGCACATAAGCCATCTATTCGTGACCTTTGTGCTACCTCTCTGATTAGAGTCGTTGGACTCCGAAACGTCACTCAAACCATCCCACGCGTGCGATAAACCTGAGGATGCTGGAAGGGAAACCGGCTCTAATCGTAGCCATGTCTGGTCAGGATTCCCCCAACATGGATCGTCTCAATTCGATAAGTACGGGACACTCGCAAAGTACATGGTGCGGCGTCCCGTCCTCTACACTCTCTATAGGATGGTAATTCGACTAAAGTCACTAAGCCCATGCGGTGCATGTGCTTGTTTCATTGACAGTACCCAGAAAGTATACGCACACTTAGTCGTAGGTTCTTTCTTGGTAGTCCTGTGCAGAAACGCGCCAGACTGCGAGATGGTCCCCTGAAGGCCCCTCTCGCATAATGGCAATCTAAAATCAAGTCCCATCTAGAGCCTTACCCTGGGTCAGGGTGTCTTGAGTTGTTAAGTTGTTTACAGTTAATACTGTGAGTGGAATAGCCGGCTCTGAACGCATAAAACGGTTGTTTTGAGGGCAGTTGAGCTCAAGGTTTATTAAGTGAATTAAACCTTGAGTCGAGCTAACTTATCGGCGTTTTCATTGCCTATTATTGCAACATGCCCTATAACCCATATGAGCTCGAGGGTATTGCTGTTTGTCACTTGCTCTATGACTTGGTGACATTCGGACAGAAGCCAGCCTAGAGGTGATTTTACATTGACCTAGTGCCTGCAGAGCGGCTCTTATGTAACTGGAGATTCTGATAATTTAATTCTTTATGCTGTACCTACGAATTGTTTTTGCACTAACCGTTATTTCTACTAAAATAGTTCTGCTCGAAAGACAGTCGGAGTTTTGCCTAGTGGATGGCTGATATGCAAGTTCAGTTCTTTGGAGTAAATTTCGGTGCCTGCTCCTTCCATTGTTTTAGATCCGTCCGTGAAGATGGATATGTCTGGTGGGGATGCCACTTCCACATCAAAGAAGATGTGATAGTTTTTCCCTAATAAAAATTGTGGGATGAGTGAATCAGATCGCCCTTGTAGGATAAGTAGTCAATCATATAGTCATTTTTTATGGATAAATTTCACACTAATGGATTTTCATTTTCCTAATTGGCAGTTGTCTGCAAAAGCTCTCTCTCTCTCTCAATTGTCGTAAACTTCAATGTAACCATTTTCACAGGGCCAATTCTCTGAAAGTTAGTTATTCATTTTCACTGCGCACTTATTCCGTGCTTTATTCCTACACACAGTTTTTCTTCTACCGCCATTGGACTTTCAATGCTTTGGGTTAAATATCGTGGCAATAAAAAATTGATTCGCTATTGAGAGACACTAAACAAATGTTTAATTAACGGTGGTGACAACAGCTACAACATGCTTGCAAACTTTATTACAAAATGATGCCGAAAACAATAACTTCTGTGGTATTTAGGAATCAAAATCAGAAGTATCCTTAGATCATATTATGGTCTAAGGAACTATCGAAGTCTATTACGTGACTATTTTCAGAACGTTGTACCTACGCATATTTTCTTTAGATAACCTACAAAGATTCTCCCGTGCTTTCATGTTAAACTAGTGGTAGTTGCTTATGTTTTGGAGATTCTGATTTGACATGAATTTAGAAACTAAACGAATGTTTTGAATGACTACTGTTCATTCCTTGGATTCTAGCCTCTGGTATGTCAAAAATGGTGTAATGAAATGGAGACGTTGTATTCAATAAATTTTACTGGCAAGTTATAACACAATGACCTTACTTTACACATACAGGTATCTCAGGCAGGTTGACATTTGTTTGTATTCCTAATCCCACAAATCTATTTGCGCATTTTAAAGAAAATTTAATGCACATTGACAAGATACATCACCACAAACCCCTTCCCATTTGAGAAACTTAAACTACTTTACAAATTTCGTGATTCCTTAAGCTCACAGACCAAATTAATGTTAATCAAAACATTAATATACCCGTTGATAGATTATGGCATCTGTATCTATTATAAATTTTTAACTCGAGCAAATCAACGCAAGCTTCAGAAGATTCAAAATTCCGGGATCCGATATTGCTTTCGGTTATATTATCGCGATCACATTAGTCCGTATTTGTCTAACATTAAGGAACTGAATATTTATAACAGATCTCAATACCTGCTAGGTATATTAATGTACAAAATAATCCAAAATAAGGAACCATGTTACCTATATTGTGTACTTAGTAAAAGGTCAGATGTACATAATATTAACATTAGAGTGGATAAGTATAACGTCCCAAAGCACTCGACGTTAAAGTTCGAAGGTAGTTTTTCTCATATTGCTCCAAAAATGTTAAATGAATTGGGCAATATGTTATATTTCTCACTTTCCACATTTAAGACTAAACTTAAAGTTAAGTTATTGTTAAGTTTAGAGTAAATTTCTGTTTATGTTTATAGAATTATCTTCATTTTTGTTATATAATGAATATGTAAAATTATGTTGTGTTTAACCTTAGGTGGGTGTGGTAGACCGACGTCAGTCGAACACCCTCCCTTTGTGTATAATTTAATTGCACAATAAATATAAATAATAAATAATAATAAAATAAAATAAGAGTAGATACCGCCGCCGCTAAGGGGTTAAAGTTACAGTGATGGATTTGATGTGTAAATATATCCCCCTGAAAATAAAAGTAAACGGGTCCGAGAATTTTTTTTTATTTTCACGTACAAAGCCGTAAACCTTGCTGAACTGTTTTCGATAATCCACCCTGCGTATTGATTTTAGGCTAAAATGATTATTAGAAATTCAAAACTATTTATGAAATTCTCTCTCAATTAAACCTTTCAAAACTGAGTAAACCAAAAAAGTGCATGTTCAACACGTAGGTAAATAAAACCGTTTTTCCATATTGTGTAATTTACACTCGAAATACAATCGCTTTTCTTTACTTATACAATTTTTGATACGTGGTGGAAAACATTAGATTTTATTTTACATGTTTTTGAAGGTTTGTAGCTGTATCAATTTTAAAGGATGTCGGAAGAACAAAGTAACAACTAAACATAATTACAAAAATGTAGTGGATGGTTTTATTTGACGTTTCGCTCATATTTTTTAGGCATAATCATAAATATCCAAATTTGTATGAAGAGATGGGAAGGAGATGAAAATTTTTTATCTATTTTTTTCAGAGG